>OV702298.1:257523666-262523666 GCA_916181665.1 Avena sativa | reverse complement strand
TCTTGGCTTGTTTGTTTGCATGCGGTAGAAATTTTTTGTTTTCCATGCTACGAACCCCTACACTGCATGCCAAACGGCTCCACGTGTCCATCGAGAAGTGCATCGCCGACTCGAGGGCCCATGCCAAGAAGAGAGAGGAGAAAGCCGACGAGAGGTGGACCCAGCTGCTGGAGAACCAAGACAGGAAGCTAGACCTCCTCAAGTCCAACTTCGTCGCCAAGAAGAAAAACACATACCTCCAATTCCTCATGGGCGGCAAAGAAACCTCGGCGATAAGCCCCTAGGTTAAGGCTTGGTACATGGCGCACCACAACGCCATTCTGGACAAGGACATCCCCGCCGCTAACACACTGAGCCCTACGCCGACCGTCTTGGCCACCACATCGTCGTCGAGTTCTGCCTCCACCTCCTTGAACCCGTCGACGGGCCCTATCAGCAGACCCGGCGGAGAAGCCTATCCCCGTCGACGACCGATCGTCGAATTTCATGCTTTTTTGTAACAATCTGATCGCCAAGCCTTTTTGGGCGAGTTTTCGTTGAACTGTTTTGAGCGATTTCTATCGAATACCTTTGGGCGAGATTTTGCCAGCGGAAAAAAATTCAAATATATCACCACATTTTAGGTTTAATTGAAAACACGAGTAAAAAACTAGCGGTTTTCAGAGCAAAATCAACATACTCTCTTCATCTCAGTTTAAAGGACACAGTTTGCAATTCTCTAGGCGCTAGATATTCTTTAATTGGTCCATTTTATAGTGTAGAGAAGAACATGAGTGAGGAGAAAAAATGCCATCAAAGCGTTTACATTTGTTCACATACGTGCGGGTAAGCATTTTGTTTTCTCACACATAAGTAATTACAGATATTAAATACTTTTTTGTCTAAATATTTTAGGCCGCCCGTGTCATTAAAAGCATCTCCAATACTCCATACAATTTTAAAATATTTAGACAAAAAAGTACGTCACGTAGCCCAGAGACTAGTCCATACGACACTTAGCCCAGAAATTAATCAAACATAATAAAGTTTAAATTAGAACAAGGCTATAAGTACGCTTAGCGGACGGAGCGAATATAAGAGAATTCCTGCCCACTCGATCGATTTTCTAAAAAAAACCTCAAATCAAAAGAAAAGAAGCCGTCCCTTCCGCCTCCGTTCCGAGATCTCGATCCCACCATGTCCACTGCCTCCGCCCCGGGCTCCCCTCGGTCTTCGGCGGCCTCCGCCGCCCCTGTGCCCGACCTCTCCATCCCCTATGAGCTAGCCAACCGTGGACAGTGGCAAGCACTGCTGGCCCACCTCGCCCACCCCTCCCACGCGCACCACCCGCACCACCGCCTCCTCCTATCTGCGCTCTCGGCGCTCTCCCTCGCCAAGCTCCGCCGCTTCCCCGACGCCGCCGCCCTGCTGGCCTCACTTCACCCCGACCCCGGCTGCCCGCCGCCCCCCTTTCTCCTCCGCCTCCTCCACGCTCTCCTCCCGCTCTTCTTCCCCGACCGCCCCCTTGCGCTCGACCGCCTCTACACCCTCCTCTCATCCATCCGCGCCCGCCCCGACGCCCAGCATCCCGAGTGGCGCCGTCGCGACGCTCTCGTCGCGTCCATCCTCGCCTCCGATCACCTCTCCCACCGGGAGTTCGATGTTGCTCTCGCCCTCGTCGCCGAACTCGCGGCCCGCGAGCCTGACAACCCGGTCCTCCTCTCCCGCGTCGCCTATGCCCACCTCCAAATCGGCAACCTCGCCGCTGCCTCCGCCGTCTTCCGACATGTGGAATCCATAGCGGCCGACCACCCCTCTCACACCAACCTCCTGGCTCGCAACCGTGCGCTAGAGTGCATCGTGGCAAAGGACTACACTGCAGCTGTGCGGGAGTACGAGCTTTGCATCGAGACCGACCCTACCGACGCCATCGCCGTGAACAACAAGGCGTTGTGCCTCATGTACTCGCGGGACCTCGGCGATGCCATCAAGGTGCTCGAGGGTGCACTGGAGAGGATGCCCACCGCGGCGCTCAATGAGACGGTGGTGGTAAACTTGTGCAGCATGTATGAGCTTGCCTACGTCAACCACGG
This sequence comes from Avena sativa, assembly GCA_916181665.1. Lineage (NCBI taxonomy): Eukaryota > Viridiplantae > Streptophyta > Magnoliopsida > Poales > Poaceae > Avena > Avena sativa. Next base: position 262,521,594 of record OV702298.1, on the reverse strand, counting down.
CGAGGTCAAGCGGACCCTCGCCGAATGGATCACGAGGGTGGCACCCGATGACTTCGACAGGTCCTGCACACGCATGTAGGAGGTACTGGAATTCAGCATTCAATTATTTCACCCTGCTCCTAGGATGGCCTCTGTGGAGAGATATTGTGTTGTTATAGTTGGTCCACATACTGGATTTGATTGTTCATGTTTCCATGATATTTGTAGTGATTTTCTTTGGTCCAGTGAAATTTATGCGGTTGCAGTAACTTGCTCAACTTGAATGTACATTGTGGTTTACAAATATGGGGAATTTTTAGCATTGTGTTCTGCTGTTTGAAATGCAATAATCATATGTGTTTGGAATGTACTTGCATACTTTACAATGATTTAAATATGTTCTGGCGCGTTTCAAGCGTGACATCCAGTGTTCATACATGTATGGGGTTTGATGATAATGTTGTTACTGTCGTTATTCATATTGGAAGCAAATTGACATTGTAATGATTAGTGGTTTTTCCTCTGTACCATGAAGCCCTTTTTTTATTAATGCAAAGATTAAAGAATGTCTTATTAAAATCATGTAAGATGGCAGCTACGTGATATGAATGTTGTTGCCAATAGAATATTGTAGGCTGGTAAAATGTAGTTTTCCCCCAATGAGCCTAACAATTTCACACTACCATCCTCACGATGCAATGTTGTAGTATGGAGAAGGAATATATTGTGCTTATTTTAACAAATATCTAGTATTAGCAGGATCATGGGTATATGCTATTTTTCATTTCACTCCAGCATAGTACACTTGTTATAGCGATATGTGCATCAGGTTGTTTTGCCCATTGAAACATGATCTCTTATTTCCTTGAATTGCGTAGGCGCTGTTATCAATGAAACCTTAGATTTCCATGCGATGCCTCCTTTAAGAATTGTTATGTGCCACGATATAAGGGAACAGAGAGAAAAGAGCTGAATTGGACTCTTCAATACCAAAGATACTCGGCTTTTTTTGTGATTAATGCAAATGTTAAATAATGTTATGATTAATAAAGCATATAAAAATGGGAGCTATGTAATATATCGCCAATAGAATAACATGGGCTGACTAACAAATTTACCCTGCTATATGCTCATGATGCAATGCTTGATTATGGAGAGGGAATATATTTTTGTTTTACTAATTAGTACTCCTTCCAATCCATAATAAGTGTCGCTGATTTAGCACAAAGTTCTACTCCTACTAAATTAGCGACACTTATTATGGATCGGAGGGAGTAACTAATATTAAGAGGTTCATGGGTATTAGGGTATATGTTACTTAATATCTGGACATAAGTTCCAAGTTGCTGTTAGATACAGTATGGTAACACATATTATAATGACAACTGTTGCAGGTTCTTTGTCTATTAGAAAATGTTCTCTTAGTACCTTGAACTATGTAGGTACTGTTATCAAATAAACTTATCATTTCCATTCCAGGCCTCCTTTAATAATTGTTTGAGTTGCCATGACGAAAAAAAGCACATAAAGACAGTACATAATGTTGAAAGAGCAAGGTACTTGCAGTAAGTGAACTCTTGTGGCTGCACTAGCATCCCCTCACAAAGGTGCTTTGCACATCCAATCCTTTGTTCTCATCAATTGTTGATTACCTGAACTTATCCCCCGGTGGCAAAGGTGCTGCATTAAGTTCCACTCTTCATGGATAGGAAAGGAGATCGGTATGAGAATGTGTCAACGGCAAGTAGAGCTCTCGGTTTTGTGACTGTGAGTCCGAATATTTTTACTGTAAAACTTGTCCTGAGACATGACGTTGTGAAGGTGATGACACCAGGTTGATTATGTCGGGTTAAAACCCTTGCACATTGTCCCACATGAGCTTCTAGGAGACTAGGATATGAGACCATGCTCGCATTTTCGTCTAGATATTAGCTGGCACCTTATCTTAGACCAGTAAGCTGGAAGTTTCTGCATCATGTAAATGAACCGAAGGCATCTTCCTTCTCTAGCTAATAACATCCAACTATATTCCGGATTAAAGTGCATCCTGTGTTCACGTTTCCTTTGATTGCAGCTACTTCATCTGTGAAGACCTGCTCAATGTTTCACTCCAGGTTTCGTTGATTTATCAATGGAACCGGGGACGGGGTCCCTGTTGATCTAAAAAAAAAAGACCTGCTCAATAAGGTACAACGATGACCATTGAGGAGGATGAAGATGTGATGGCAGATCCTGGCCAGCGGGGTGGCAGTATGCTACCATGTTCTGATCCTGGCATCATGGAGGTGGCGGATTGAGATGCTGTGCTCAAGTATCCCCATGCTTTGTGTAGGCGCTAGTATTTCTCCTTCCTTGGGGAAGGAAAGTGCTTCAGTTGAACGCGTGCACTCATTTCTCCCATGCATGAGGTCTGGCTTCCTTCGTTTGTAGGCGCAGCCCTCCGCCCATCTATTCTGCATTTGTCCAGCTTCCACGGTTCCACTTAATATACGTCGATGAAATCTCTGAAACATATATACGTCGATGAAATCTTTACCCATATATATGTCGATGAAATCTTTGAAACACCAAATTTGTTCATGCTCTAGCAAGTCACCTTTCTCACGGACAGCTTGCTGGAGCAGCTGCAGCCAACTCCCTCTGGGAAATTCATAAGCAGGTCTCTCAGGTGCTTCAGCCCAAGGTATACCACATTGTCAGGGATCTAAAGGGAGTAGTAGCACACAACTGTGCGTAGCAGGCCATCGGAGGCTTAGCGTCTGGAGCTCTAGTAGCTCTTCAAAACTCCAGCTTATTACAGGACTTTGTACTACACGATGTATTCTGTACTCTAGCTGAATGAAATGTGAATCAGATGAATGTGACTGCAACATAAACGTGCAACTCCAGTTCATTTGCGGTGGATATGGCGCCAGAACATCTCAAAGCATATTTTATAGCCGGTTCTTGGAACAAACCAACTCCAGTTTTGTCTTGCTAGACTCACTGCTGCAACCCTCAGCCGGTTTTAGAAGTTAGAACCGTCTAAATAGGAGTATCAGCTCCAGTTTGCCACAGGTTGTACAGAGAACAGGCTGAGGGACCAGGCTATAAAAGCCTTACTACCGACGATGTTTACCATAGCCATTGGCCTGACAGTAAAGCAGACCATGCATGTGTATGTACTATATGTTGATTATAATCTCTACCTATCAGCGTGCTAGGCAGTCTTTTCCTCCTCTAATTTGAAAACCACCAAACCAGACCGCTTGTGCAATTCAATAAATTCACATGAAAATGAAAATAGCTAGACAATGGAGTTAGTAACTGCCAGGTTAGACAAAAGGGAGGTCAAAACCATGCCTTCCTAAGGCATTTCAAATGAAAAATCAGAAACTTATCCTCACCTCCAAGTTACCCCCTCTACAACATGCTTTCTATTCTCCTTCAGGAAATTTTATTCAAGTGTAATCTGCTTCAGGAAACTTCTACACGTTTATTCCTGATGGGCTCGTGTTGGCTGTCGATCTTCGCCTTGCCCAGTGAAAAACATCAGGGCAATAAGAACAACAACCAAGAAGAGGAGGATGTACAGCGGATTCACACCGAGCAGTGTCGGGGAACGTCCGCCCACTCTCTTCTTTATTGTTCTTCCAGCTCTATATCCCTCGAGGAAGCGACTAATTTGGGATCCATGGTCACCTTCTTGCAGACTCTCCGAACCTTCAACCTGAGGCAAGAATCATTTCAATCAATTACAACTAAATATGGAGGCTGTGGTGTAAGTTGACTAAGCAAACAGATATGAACGGATCAATTTGTACAAAAAATATGATGGCAACACTACATATGAAGTTGCACATAACAATTGCATATCAATATACCATGTGACATGTGTGTAACAAAAGAAACAACTTTTGGTTCTAAACAAAATTACTCCATTGAAATTTGAAGGTGGTATCATTATGAAAACTAGCAGGGTCAACAAAAATGCTATGCTTACCACTTCATACTCCTGATCTTTGTCCCAGACTACCATATTTGGCAGTTGTGAGCTCTTAGAATCATGGAAAGGCTTGGTGAATTCTTCCCATTGCTTGACCCCCACATATCCAAACACTAGATCATGGTTTGCATTAGCTGCAGACCTCAAAACTTTTATCAACTGCATTGAACTTTCATCGGATTCGTCCTCCACAACTGTAAGAACAACTTTCCTGTCATCATCTTTTAACATCTTAAGAGTCTCTGCGTTGATGGGCAGAGTTTTAGGCAGTAGAGATTGCCGTATAAAATCGTCCAAGAAGGTTCCTGCATCCAAAACAATTATATGCGATGTACCATCAATCTCGGAAAGACATGCATTACAAAGCAGAGCGTGAATATTTTGGTAAACTAGGTGAATTACATAGTTCCATCACTCGGAAGTCGAGGCTCGGAAATCAATAGGAACAGAACGACAAATCCAAGATTTCACTCCATAGCAAATGTATTGAGAAACGCAAAGAATTTAGTTATCCAAGCATACCTTCAAAGGGACCATAGAAAACACTTTGCTCGTTATACTTTATGTTGAGCGAAACCAATGCTGGAATCTTGTCAAAATCATACACAGACATCAGATCCTCAGAGAAATCTTTCGCTATAGAAAACCATGCCTTCTTCTTGTATTTCACTCCATACTCCGCAATTGATGACTCATCCACCCCAAATCCAATGAATAATGGAAAGTCTGAACCAGCTTCCTGAACAAAACTTTTGATTGCTGAATCGAACTCGAGAACAGAAACAGCAGGTGCGACAAGCTTCTTCAGGCTCTCAATGAGCAGACCGGCCTTCCTTGAACCAGTGTACTCCGTGGGGACTCCATGGTCAAAAAGCAGCAGAGTAGGGAAGCCACTGCATCCAGGAAAACACACAATCTTTTCAGTGATAAAACAGACTCACACCTGGTTTAACCAAACTAGTAGAGACATTCGACCAGGTAGCTTACTCTACTCCGTATTTGGACCCAAGCTTCTTGTACTTCTCTGCGTTTACTTTTGCGACTACAATTGGCGTGCTCAGCGCAGCAAGCACTGGAGCAGCTTCATCCAACTGCGAACGGGAAACGCAGAGAGACGGTTATCAATTCACATCAAGGCGTGCCACACAGACGCGTGGATAACAGAAAACAAGTGTTAGTGGCAATTGGCATGCCCTGTCTTGGTGATAATCTTGTTACAAGCAAGAAGTGGTTCAGCGAGTGGATCTTAGACGTGCAAGTGCCAATTTCGTTTTCGTTCTACAATTGAATCAAATCCATGTTTTTAAACAATCACACTACTAAGCATCATTCAGGGTCTGTTCTGTTAATCTCACCCACTCCAGGATCCCGGCTAAATCCCCGTCGATCCCGGCGGGTCGGCACCTCTCACTTTACCAGTGCGAAGTTCGCATTACTCCACTACTTTGACCCTAACCCATTTCTCCTTGCAGATTTTTTTTTGAGGTATTCTCCTTGCAGATTCTTCGGATCACATGCGACTATGCGAGGTTTCTAGCGAACATCGGTGGTGGTGGATCGCGCGCAACGGAATCAAAGGGCGGGAGGATAGGGTACCTGAGGGGCGAGGCGTTTGCAGTGGCCGCACCAGGGGGCGTGGAAGTCCACGAAGAGGTAATCAACGGCGGCCACCGCCGCGTCAAAGTTGCCCTCGTCCAGCTCCACCACGCTCCCGTCCCGGGGGATCTGGAACTTTGCCGGCTCCCCTCCGCCGCTCGCCAAGCAGGCAGGCAGCACTAGGGCGAGAGCGATGAGGGGAAGCAGCCGCTGCGGCTTGTCCACCGCCACCGGCGCCATGAGTTAGCTCGATTCGATCTCGAGCTGAGCTGCGGCTGTGTACTGGTTTTGGACTGGTACCCGTATAGTAGTACTGAGAAGGTATACAGTATACTCTCCCACACGTGGGATTTCCTTTTTTTTATGTGAACTTTCTTTTTCTCGTCCAAAACTTTCTACTTCCTCCGTCCATAAAAGGATGTCGCAGGTTTGATTCGAATATATCTAGACACTGTTTAGTATATAGATTCATTCAAATTTAGATAAACTTGTGACATCTTTTTCTGGAGGGAGTACAAAAATAAAATAAAACCACAGCATATTCCATTCATTCCATAATACAAGATGTTATTATAACCAATATATGCCACCAAATTTAAATTAATTAGCTTGGGTGTTAATTGGACGAATGAAATTGTAGTACAGTTTAAACTAGGAACTTTTTTTATCTCGAAAATTATGTTTTGAAGTCGGATTTGAAATATTAATAATATATATTGCGTCTGTGTGATCTTTTTTGTATTTTATGTAACGTTATTAATAATGCATCCTAGAAGTATACAAGTACTTATAACTAGCGGGGTGAAATGAACTCACCTCTCAACAGAGTGGAAGGAAGTCGTGACTGTATCATGGAAAGTATAAATATATTACTTTCTCCGTCCCAAAATAGATGTCTTAGATTTGTTAAAATTTGGGTGAATCTCGAGATTCATCCAAATTTTGACAAATCTAAGACATCTATTTTGATTCATCCAAATTTTGATAAATCTAAAACATCTATTTTGAGACGGAGGGAGTAGTATGATGAAAGGCGTAAGAAAGGCATATAAATAAGAAAAAAAATATTTTGATGGCACTAGTAATCCGTTTGGCTTAAAGAAATGTGGCAAAAGAAAAACAAAGACAAATTTCCTTTGGTTTTGGTTTCAGCATTACTAAAGGTTGGCTCGAAATCTAATCTAGGGGTGATCAATACGGCCTTAAAGCAAGTAATGACGGTACTGCATATATACAGGACGGACGAAAGTTTGGTAATGTTGCACAAAATTTGTCTCGCTTGTGAAGGATGTTCTGCTGTATCGATAGGAGATGTTATTGTTAGGCCTAGGATAGTCTCGGTAGGATCTATACTGGATGGATCTAATAGATCAGAGGGAGAGGGAGAGAGGGGGAGAGTGCTACCTGCGCCCTGGCTCGACAAGCACGAGCTAGAGGGGATGCCGGAGCTAGATTCGCCGTCGTTGGCCATGGGAAAAGGGTCGACGGCGTGAGCGTGGGTGGTTGAGAGTGGTGGCGGCGGAGCTTCCCGTCGGCCTAGCGCGAACCCTAATCAGTGGGTGTGTTGGTAGGGGGCTGCGGCGCACGATGAACCTCGTACCGTGTGCGTCCCCTCCCCCACCTCTTTATATACGCGCTGGCAACAGGGGCCCACCAACCATGGATAAGGTTGGGCGCCCCGATTAGGGCACGGTGAGGGACTCCGTTCGGGCCCGAACGTGGGAGATATCTATATAACATTCTCCCCCTAGATCTCGACTTTACTTTTAACTTTGTACTTTACTCATTTCATCACAGATCGATACATAGAGCATATTTCATCGTCTCAGCTCAATTGCCGATAGAATCAGACAACCACTATATACCTTTCTATTTTGAAACAAATCATGTTACTTTTGGGCCTCTGTAGTCCAAGAATCATAGGCTTTCCATTAAACCCATGCCGGCTATGTGTTCCTTGAACACATTGGATGGTAAGCCTTTCGTTAGCGGATCCGCAAGCATATCCTTTGTCCTTATATGCTCGAGTCTTATAGTTTGATCCTGGTCTTTGTCCTTCATAACATAGTACTTTATATTTATAGACTTTGTAGAATTACTCGACTTGTTGTTGTGAGCATAGAATACTGCGGGCTCGTTGTCACAGTACATCTTTAGTGGTCTGCTGATGCAGTCAACCACTTTCAAGTCGGGTAAAAATTTCTTTAACCATAACGCATGTCCCATGGCCTCATAACATGCTATAAATTCTGCATACATGATGCAAATATCGACTGTTTGGCGCTTCTCCACGAAATAGCACCTCCTGCGAGAGTAACGACATATCCTGTTGTGGACTTTCTGTCGTCTTTATCTCCCGCAAAATCCGCATCTGAGTACTCTTTTATCTCTAGGGAATCAGATCTTTTATATGTTAGCATGAGGCCTTTTGTGCCTTGCACATAACGCAAAGCTTTCTTTACCATCTTCCAGTGCTCTATGCCTGGATTCTCTTGATATCTACCGAGTACCCCGGTGATAAAAGCTAAGTCAGGACGAGTGCACACTTGTGCATACTATAAGCTTCCAACAGCCGAAGCATATGGTACTGACTTCATTTGATCGATCTCATATTGATTCTTTGGACATTGGGATTTCCCAAAACTGTCGCCCTTGACTATGGGAGCAGGTGTTGCATTACTCGCATGCATATTGTATTTCTTTAGAATCTTTTCACAATACGTTTTTTGCGACAGTCCTAACACTCCGTTCTTTCTATCTCGGTGAATTTCTATGCCCAAAACATAAGAAGCTTCACCAAGGTCTTTCATGTCAAAATTTGATGACAAGAACTTCTTTGTCTCTAGTAGTAGACTGACATCACTGCTAGCAAGCAAGATGTCATCCACATGCAGAATTAGGAAAATATATTTTCCACTTTTGAATTTTGCATAAATGCAGTTGTCCTCAACATTTTCTTTGAATCCAAATCTTTTAATTGTATCATTAAACTTTAAATACCACTGCCTAGAGGCTTGCTTTAACCCATAAATGGATTTCTTTAGGCGGCATCCCATATGTTTCTTCCCCTACATAAAAAACCATTTGATGTAACTCTAAATCAAAATATGCATTTTCTTCTAAATCTCCATTTAGAAATGTCGTCTTAACATCCATTTGATGTAACTCTAAATCAAAATATGCAATTAGTGCCATTATGATTCTGAATGAGTCCTTACATGAGACCGAAGAAAAAGTCTCATTATAATCTACCCCTTCTCTTTGCGTAAAGCCTTTTGCCACAAGTCTAGCTTTGTACTTTTCTACATTCCCACTGGAGTCATACTTTGTTTTGTAAACCCATTTGCATCCTACTGTTTTGGCTCCTTTAGGAATTTCCTCTAAGTCCCAAACATTATTAGAATTCATTGATTTCATTTCATCTTCCACTGCCTCCACCCACTTGGCTGAGTGAGGGTTACTCATGGCTTCTTCATATGAGGTAGGATCACCCTCCATATGAACTGTGTTGTATACTTTGTAAATTTCTTTGAAAATGGCTGGTCTTCGTTCTCTTTTAGACCTTCTGAGTTCATCAGACTCTTGCTCATTTCTTGCCTCGGATTCGGGCACACTTACAGTATGTGGCTGTTCTGGCTCCCTTTCGTGCTCAACAGTGGGTTCAGGTGGCTCCTGATGGACAGGTTCCGAACTTTCTCCCATTGTTGTCACGTGTGGAGTCACAACAGGTGCCGGCACCACAACCTCAGGGGTTGCATATGGTGGCACAACAGTTAGCGAGAAAAATGGCTCCCGAGTCATCGGATTAGGTGCATGCACCCTCTTATCCTCAAGATCGATTTACCGAGCTACCGTGCTCCCCCTCATCAATTCGTCCTCCAAGAAGACAGCATGTCTCGTTTCTACAAACTTTGTGTATCTGTCAGGACAGTAGAAACGATAGCCTTTTGATTTATCTGGATAGCCAATGAAGTGGCAAGATACTGTTTTGGGGTCTAACTTTGCAATGTTTGGATTGAAAACTTTTGCCTCAGCTGGGCTCCCCCAGACCCTTAAGTGGTGCAGAGAGGGGACTCTGCCTGTCCACAATTCACACGGTGTTTTGGGCACCGACTTACTTGGTACTCTGTTGAGAATGTGGATGGCGGTTTTAAGTGCCTCCATCCATAATCCCAATGGGAGGGTGGAATAGCTGATCATGCTGCGCACCATATCCATAAGGGTACGGTTACGTCTTTTAGCTACTCTGTTTTGCTAAGGTTCGCCCGGCATAGAATACTGGGCGACTATTCCATTTTCCTGTAGGAACCTTGCAAAAGGTCCTGGTACTTGACCATATGGAGTATGTCGACCGTAGTACTCCCCCCCACGGTCAGACCGGACTATCTTAATTCTTTTATCATGCTGATTTTCTACTTCAGCTTTGAAAATTTTAAATTTATCCAATGCTTCAGATCTTTCTTTAATTGGATAAATATAACCATACCGGGAGTGATCATCCGTGAATGTTATGAATGAATCATAGCCATCCACACTTTTCACCAGAAACGGTCCAAAGATATCAATGTGGATTATTTCTAGTGTAGCTATACTTCGGTTTGCACCCTTTTTAATTTTTTTTACATACTTTCCTTTGATGCAATCTATGCATTGCTCGATGTCTAAGAACTCTAACGGAGGAAGAATGTCATTTTTAACGAGGCTTTATATTCTTCTCCTCGAAATATGGCCTAATCTGCAGTGTCATAACTTCGATGAGTCAAGAGTTTGCTTTCTTTTCTTTTGTTCTTTATTCGACAAGGGAACTTGTTCATTCACATCACACACAGAAAATACTTTCTCATGCAAAGATAATAAATAAAGCTTGTCATGTAGTGTAGCAACACCCACACAAGTATCTTTCAACCAAATGGCACATTTTCCATGTCCAAAATAGCACTCATACAAGTCTTTGTCCAAGCACGACACACTTATTAAATTACTATGAATGGAAGGAACAAATAAAACATCCTTAAGCAAAAGAGAAAAGCCATCAGCCAGCTCTAGAGGAATGTCGCCAATAGCCTCCACTTCTGCTTCAATCCCATTCGCCACTTCAATGAGTCTTTCTCTTTTTTGGCAAACTCCTTGTCGAATGGAACCCCTGTAAAGAGTTGGCAACATGAACAGTTGCACCAGAGTCAATCCACCAAGTAGATTTAGAAAACTTTTCATACAGAGATTCTCTAACAAAAGAGACTATATCTTTACCGTTTTTGGCCATTATGGACTTTAGCCATATTGGGCAATCCTTTTCGTAGTGGCCAACCTTTTTGCAATGGTGGCACTGGTCTTTGTCCCCAGGGGTAGACTGCTGGTACTGATGCTGGTGTTGTAGTGGGCCCTTGCCATGTGGCTTGGAAGGTGAGCCACCATGGTTACTGTTGGTGAAGTTCCTCTTCCTATTGTCCTTCACGTAGTTCAAGGAACCACCATGAATGGACTTTAGCCTTTCCTCCTCTTGAGAACACATCCCTATGGTCTTTTCAATGTCCCACTTTTCAGGGGACATGTTATAGTTGATGACGAAGTTCTCGAACTGTTGCGGAAGAGAGGCCATGACAAGATGCACCAGAAGATCAGGCTTGAGTTAGAGGTCCGCATCCATGGGCTTTAACTTAGCCGCCATGTTGGACATCCTCAAGATGTGCTCTCTAATGCCATGTGGCCCTCCCGTATACTTTTCTATCACCAGCTGTTTTAGCAGCTGGGTTGCATACATCTTTGAATATCCAGTAAACTGGCTCTTTATCTTTGCAAGGTACTCGCCAACAGAGGCACACTCTTCAATTGAGACCACTATTGCATTCTCAATTGTGTTCTTGACAAAAGCCAAGCACTTCTTGTTTGCATTGACCCACTTTTGGTTATCTATTGAGTAGGTTAGCTCCAAGGGAGCATGGTCTCTCTTTCTCTTTTCAAATGCAACACTTTCTTCAGCATCACTCCTCACTGGGTCCTCAGGCTTGACTGGTTGTTTAGTGTCAACCACCCAGTCCACCTCGGCGCAGACAAAGGCCAGGTCAACCTTTTTCCTCCATTCGGAGTAGTTATCCCCTCTGAGCAGTGGGATGTCCTTCAGGCAGCTCATGAGTTTGAGACCTCCTGAAAACCATAAAAGATGTGAGATAACCAAAAAAACAACCGTATGCATTAATCCAACGTTGGTATAAATTAAGGATGCAATTGTTTGTGCCATTTAAAGTTATATCACCATTGGGTAAAAATAAAATTAAATGCACCTTTAATACTCAATGAAAAAGATCATGGTCATGTTTATTAATAACGTTGGTCAATTAATAACATGGGACATAATCATCTTTAATTACTTTGTCACATCTTTTAAAATAAAATTTAAACAAACTTTATTGCATTCTAGCAATTTAAATCAACTATTGCAGCGGAAACAATTATTACACTATTCATAAAACTTCTGAACTTACAGAAAAATTCTGCCTCTCATGCATTCTCTAGACAAATATTCATGGAGATAATATGACTAGAGAAAACTGTACAAAAATTTGCTTAAAAATAAGCAAAAAAACAATGAAAATAGCTAATTAAAACAGTTCTGTAAAAAAACAGAAATTGTTGCTGTTCGGCCTCCTGGGCCTTTCCTTTCATGCTGGCAGCCCACAGCAGGCCCACGTGGCACTCCTTACGCGCTTCCCGGTCCGAAATGGCCCAGCGGACATCCAGCGGCCCGGCGGCTATCTACCGCGCGGGTGCGCCCGTTGGAGCGGCCGGCTGCCCGCGGCCTGGCCCGCTACCGCCCGCGTCCACCCGCGCCGCGCGATCTCAGTCGTCCGACGCCTGCCGCCCTAGATCGGACGGTTCCCCGCGCGCCTCGCGGGGACAAAACTACCCCCCACGCGCCCCCTGGAAAAACCCTAGCCTCATTTCCCCTTGTCTACCCCACAGCCCCCCACCCGCTCCTCTCTGGCGGCGCACACAGCACGGCCCGAGGTGAGGCGGCCCCATCCCTCTCGGCGGCAGCATGGGAGCTCACTAGTGGAGGCGAGGTGGTCGCCCCGCGCAGCGACGGTGTCGGCGGCGGCGCGCCCCTCCCTCTCTCCCACTCTCTGGCTCCTCAACGGCGCTCTATCGCACGCACGAGCCCACCCCCGCGAGCCTTGCTCGCTGGTGGCGTGGTGCCGCCGGCACGAGCTCGCCGCGAGCCCCCTCACCCCCCTATGTCCTTTTCGTTCATGGCGGCCGGAGCCACGGCGCCTCCCTTCCCCCTTGCCAGCGGTGCGTCCACCTGTGGGTGGGCGCACGACCGTCAAGAGGCGCAGCAGCGGCGCCTCCTTTGCCGGCGCTCGGCAGGTGGGTATGTCGGGGATTTGATTTGGCTTTTCGGGGCTTTTCTTTGCGGGATCTAGGAGGAAAAAAATGGGTCTTGATTCTTTTGTTTTGGTTCGGGGTGGGATTGCATGCGGGATCTGGGGTTGCAACTTGGGGTTTGGGGATTTTCTTTTCTTTTTCTTTGCCCTCGAAGGGGTGATTCTTCCTCTAGATGTCTCCCAAAAGGGATGCCCATCTAGATCGAGAGGAATGGTGCGGCCATAGGGCAGGCGCACTGTTGGGGTTAGATCTAGGGTTTCTCTCCTTGTTTTCTTTTGCTTTTCTACCGAAAGAAATCTAGATCTAGGCTAGAACGGTCGCTCTGATACCATTGTTAGGCCTAGTCTAGTCTCGGTAGGATCTATACTGGATGGATCTAGTAGATTAGAGGGAGGGAGAGGGGGAGAGTGCTACCTGCGCCCTGGCTCGACAAGCACGAGCCAGAGGGGATGCCGGAGCTAGATCTGTCGTTGTTGGCCATGGGAAAAGGGTCAACGGCATGAGCGTGGGTGGTTGAGAGTGGTGGCGGCGGAGCTTCCCGTCGGCCTAGCGCGAACCCTAATCGGTGGGTGTGTTGGTGGGGGGCTGCGGCGCACGGTGAACCTCGTACCGTGTGTGTCTGGCCCCCACCTCTTTATATACGCGCTGGCAACAGGGGCCCACGAACCATGTATAAGGTTGGGCGCCCCCATTAGGGCGCGCTGAGGGACTCCGTTTGGGCCGTTGGGTCCGAACATGGGAGAGATCTATCTAACAGTTATGGTTTCAGCATTCTAGGATATATCTTGGTTGAAGGAAGGGGATCGCAACACGATATTTTTCCATTAGACGGTTTGGCTTGCAAGGAAAAATAGTACTAGACGGATAAGCGCGCTTCGCTGCGCCGTCTACATGACGTTGCACATAGTGTGATTATTAACCGTCGCTTTAATTTATGACACCGCTATGTAAAATGTATGTGTTTCTAGTGTCATTGTTCATAGGCACACTCAACCCATATGTGTTTCTAGTGTCATTTGTCCATGAGCACACTCAACTCATCTTTAGCAGTCGGGCCTTCTCGATCTCTTCCTGCTTCTTACCGTAGGCAGTTGGGTAGCCGTCTAGAGAATAAAGTACGACTTATTTAGCACCGCTCCGTGTTATTAACTGACAGATATCAAACTAATAGAGTTCCATGCATCACAACCTACATGATTTTTTGGTACCGGCAGAAACATATCATGTTGTCCCTTACTTCTCTATGCCATCATATCTGGTCTTCTTTACCTTTTCTTTTGCTTGTTTTTTCCGGTGAGTCTTCTTGTTTTTTTTAGCCGAGTTTGGAGTAGGCTTCTCTTTCCATCCTCACCTAATACTTCATCTCCATCAATGATTGTTGTCTTCATAGTTGACTTCTTGGCTCTTTTCGCACTTTCAAGACATCATGTTCTTCTATTTCTCTTCATTCTCTAGCTCCTTATAATAATGGGCCAATATGAATAGACTTTCTTGAACCATCTTGCTCTTCTTGGTCCTCTTTGGATAACCGTTGAATAATTTTTGGGAAACATTGAGCTACATGAACCAAAAGAGAGATAAAATTAGTCATGGATAATAATAAATTGAACAAAGTAGCTACATAGAAGATAAAAAATATCATAAAAGAATAAAACACATCCTATCTCTTTCATTTGTGCCACTTGGGTTCATTCATTCAACATTTTCAATGTCGCCGCCCACCTTTGACAATTTAATGAAATTGCAGACCAACAGAAACCGAAGAGATATATTCGTCCGCTCAATTCCACTTTAGTTGTATATACCGAAGTACATCTTTATCCTAACTCAATAGGTGTCTCTTGTTTGCTCCGTGCTCATTGCCGAATCCATTCCTACACTACACCATGTGTTGCATAGTAAAATGTCTTACTCCATGATGTAGTTGGCCGCCCGCCCCTTCAGTGCATCAATGAAACCCTCACCCTCACCCTCATTCTACATGTCAACTTCATCATCATGTTGTTCAGTTTCATATTCTTGAGACCAATAATCGTGTGAATGTGATGGTCCAACATTCATAGTTGACATAAACGTTTCATCATCCATACTACAATACATGGAACTTAACACACATCAAACTACATTAAGTTTCATCATTTATATCCATCTACAGAACTCAAAACAACAAAAGGGCAATTATGTGCCTTGCCATCATTGGGTTAAACACGTTGGGTGCAATAGACGGGGCTACCTCCTCCGCAGTCGCAGGAGGTTGGGGTGGCTGTGGTGGAGGTTGTGGTGGCTGGAATTGGCCAGCTGCAAGCCCTGCCAAAGGTTTGTCGTGCGGACCCGTGCCGATTTTGCCCTTCTTCTAGACAGGCTTCACCGTAGATGTTAGCCGCTTGTGCACGACATTCCTTGGCTTCAAGGAGGGTGGTGGACGACGACATGTGCATTTTTCCGGCCATGGTGGCGCAAACATCTAGTTGAAGAAGATGTTGGCGTTAGGGTTGGGTGTGGTGGCAGGGGGTGTTGCGACCGGCGGCGAAACTGCTCTATCGGCATACATGGAGGCGGAGGAGAAGGGAGTTGGGGGAGTGGCATAATATAGCTGTCCATGGCCAATATTTTGCCGGTGGCGGTCGAGCCGGGATGCAGGAGGTCATGCGTGGAAGTTTCAGTTTGGCGGTTCGGTAGCGCGGGGCGACACACTAAATTTGCAACATATCATTAGGCTTTTTATGTGTGTTCTAATTTTTTTATGCGCAACCTATTTTTACGCATCTGCTGGAGCACAATTTTGCCTCACCGCGCTCAATAATAGTGGTTTTCTGCACCAACGAAGTTTTGTGCGTCAGCTGCAGATACTTTAACTACGATTCGTTGGTTTTCCTTCGGGCGGGCCTTGGCTGATTCCTCATTTTCTTTGAGTTGGCCTATGTTTGATCATTTTCTTATTGGATCCATAAACCATAGACACATACTCCTACATGACCTTAGAATGCTTCTTTTTTTATCAAACTTAAGTCTATAGATAATGACAGGATTTTTTTGCTCTCCTATGCTCCATTCATTCTAACCGGCCCCAATTATTAGTGTTTTAGTGTATCATTCTGACGGGGTGATGCATTATGTAGCAGGCAAAAAAAAAAAAAGGTTTCAGCCTAGTTTGGCAATAACGTTTTTCTAAAATTAAAGTATATCAATACCATAGTATTTTAGTGTATTACAAAGCAATACTTTAGTTTTTTCTCTTTTTCTCAGTTTTAGAAAAAAGAGAGTCTAATCTCTTTCTCAAATACTTCAAAAAAATATAGTTTTAGAGGATACTTTAGTTTTAAAACCATATTATTTGTTGGATCCAAACATCTCAAAGTATTTAATACTTCAGTTTTTTTAGAAACCAACGTATTCTTTTAATACTTTAAAAATACTAGTTGAGTGCCCGTGCGTTGTCACGGGAAAACAAAACATGGAAAAAGATAATATGATTATGTTCGGGCCTCCAAAAAACCAACTTATAGTCTTTCATTTATCGTTCAAACACCCCCACATTATACGCTGACATATTTATATTTTTCAAATACTCAACACCATACACCGACACTTTCTCCCTATTCATAACCCTCCAAAGACCTAACAACATGTGTTCTTTCTATCCGTTTTTATCTTTCACCTCATCATATCTCTCTTCTAGCGTGCAATCAAGCGACTTCACGCTATTTTGGCCATATTTGTATAAGACAACTGGCGAATTTCCCTCTTCTAATAAAGTAAGCATTATATAAGTAGTGTATATGAAAATACATTAAAAATTTCATGCAGTAATACAGCAGTTTATTGAAAATAATATCATTAATCCTTTTTTGTTTTCTAAACTGGTCCCAAAAGTGCCACAATCTTAAACAAAAACACAAATGCTAAGTAGCGAGAAAGAACTATGAAGCGCCTCCCTTTTCTATACATTGACAACAATTTTTAATAAGAAAGTACCACTTTGTTTCATATTATAAGATGTGTTAGCAAACTAATTTTGTTTGCTAAAACATCTATAATATGAACAGATGGAGCATCATATAAGTAGTGCATACAAAACTACATTGACAATTTCCTGCTGTGCATAAAACAATTTATTAGTATAAAATACCACAATTATTCCTCGCGTAAGTGGCCATTTTTTAGTGTAGCTACTCATTGGCACATGCTTCATAAGATGAAATCAACAAAACACATGATTTTCTTGCACCATAAAACTGAAAGCACATACATCTAACTGGAATGGCTGGCCATACAGCTCCAAATAAAATGCTTATAAATGTTTAGCATAAAAGGGACACAAGATACATGTACCCATAAAATGAGTCTTCCCTTCATTCTTAGTCCGCAAAAGGGAGAGTATAGCACAAGTACTACTCTCTAATAAATCAATACAAAACATTTTAGTTAAATTTAAATGGAAAATTTTACAACAATATGCATACAAACACCAAAAAGGAAGAAAAAGAAACATGTGGTTCTCCATAGATATAGAAGATCTTCTATTTGCATCCCTGCATTGGACACCATCTGATATCATAGGACCTTGAGCAGCTGAACCTCAAACACCAGCGGTTCCATTCCATGCAAGAGCAGGATCTGACTTGGACCAAACTGCTTTTGTAACAAAATCCAAGTATAAGAACGATCAAAAATCACAAGAGACGTCAAAACATAATGTTTAATCGGTTTATTCCAAAGAATAGTGTGCAAGGGACATAATATGATCAAGAACACTACAATAGCTAGCTAGGTCATACCTCCTCTGGTACTGGCTGCAAGCTCTTGCTGATGTAACCTACTTCAGGTGGAATCAGAGTCCTCTTACCTGTAAACCCATGGAGAATAAAAAGTTGCCAGTGGATAAAACAAGAAAACCGCAAGAAAGTTACCACGAAAACCTCTCAAGTTGGAGCCATAAAAAAAGATTACCCATGAACTTATACATGAATAAAAAATCACCAATGGTTGAAAGAATTTTTCCATACATTTGGCATGATCAACACACTGGACACTAATTAAACGAGTCAAATGTGCAGTAAACAAAAACCCATGTCCGAGAGCAGTAGTTGGTGGGAACAAACACATACCAGTACCAACACGACAACAACAACCGACCCTAGTTAAATCTTGTATAATCTGGTACTGAATTACTAAAATATATCAGTGGTCATTAAGATACATCTCTATTAATACGGGCACTCTTAATAACCAAGGGACAATATTTGTAAAGGCATAGACCTCAGAAGTTGACTTCTAACTAGACCATCATCTTAAATAACAGAAAAGAATTGTTTATACTACAATATTAGGTAGTAAATACATATCCCACATTTAGGCACAATAGCCCATGAGGTCATTATGTTACACATCTATTAATATTACACCAAGGAACTCTTCCCGCATCTAGTTATTTCGTGTAAGAAGGTTGGAACCTATGGCTCTGTCCGCTACGAGTCTGCCGCCGAGAAGAGATCGAGTGGCACGATCATGTGCCAGGCTGCTGCGGCCCTCCGGATTTAGTCAGGCGTGTCCTGCATTCCATTGTCGCATGGGAGAGCCTCTTAGGAGTGGGTGCAGCTTTTCTGTAGTCACACTCTATCTTGCTCTACGTCTGATTATGTGATTGTTATCGGTAGAGTAAGGTTGTTAAAAGAAGCTTTTGGTCTTAGATATGACCATCTTAAATCTGTACCTAGTTAGTGAGACTTTTGGTCTTAGATATGATGGTAGTAATAGATGGGACATCACCTCTTAGATGTTCTATTTCAATGACATCAAGCAGCGATCGATGACATACTAAAGTTGTAAAAACAAATTGATTTTCAATACTATATATACCTATGGGAGCTCTGTTGGCTCATTGGTTTCAAGTAGGGGGTATAATGTAGTAGATAAGTACAACTACCAATCGATTTAAACTACCTCATGTTTCCTAGTACAAGTAGTCTTCGAGTCTTTGCTGTAAAATTAAGGCCTTGCAATAACACAAACATGGAGTAGCTAGCATGATTCTTCGTAGCAAACATGCATACTTTTCACCCAATGGAATTTGTAAGCCTTGTAACCATGTGAAAACATGACACTTAATCATATGCTAAAGCTGAGTAGAAAGATTATTATTATTTAGACCTTCATTTAAAGCACAAACTGAGACATGACATCAAAATACACCGATTTGCACAAAATGTTTCCCCCTTCGATTGCCCATATATATCTACTTAAATTAAAGCATAACATGTACAGCAGTGTCAAGTTCATTATGCACGCGAAAAAAGGTCATTATAGAATACGCAGTACATTTAGCTGTTCAATACCGCAACAAACCTGTTGTTCAGCACCATGCTTTAAATCTATCTTCGACTCTTTCCGTGATAAAATTTGAGACATGGTCAGTTTTTGAAACTTAAGACCCAATATTATATTCACAAAAATATGCAAAAGTAGATTGGATAAACAAGTCAAATGGGACAACAGATGGTGTTAAATTATTTTAGGGAGACCACTTAAAAAAGGTCTTCTAGGTAAGTGAGTTATCCACACTATAATTTAATGCAAATAATCCATTTCTTCCACACATCCCGGCCAAACCACTCAAAGAGGAGACATGAACAGCTTACAAAATATACAAACACGTGTAAATAAAGTCAAAGCAAAGTATCATTTGCATGTACTTCAAACTGTACACATACACATGAGCATAGAGAATTAGGCAATAGAATAACTACAATACTACAATAGACTGATACCTTTTTTATCTCCAATAATCACCAGCAAGAACCTGACAAGTGATGATCAAACCTGGTGTAACAGACATGTGTTCACTCAAAATAGCTCTCCTCGTAAGTTGGATCATATCTCATCTAGATATTCAGAGTATCAAAAGAATCACAAGCCTCTAACGCCGCAACTCACACCAGTAAATCAATTGAAATATCACAATCTCTAACAAATTCCAATATTACCTTGAGACATGCCTTCTGAATTCTTGTATAGCATACCAGAGAACGGGGAGCAGTCAGTGGCTGACCTGGGATTTTGGTACGACGGGCTGAACAATAATGCCTGAAAACTACTACAAAATATAACTCCAGCCCAAACAACTATGGTAAAGAATCCTGTACAAAAAATTTGAGCTTGTGGTCACTATAATTGAAAACAGTAGAAAAAACAGGGCCACATCAGGTTTAGCAACACTATACGCCATCCAATCACATACTTTCTCAACCATTATTTCACCTGAAATTCCATTGTATGGCTCCAAATAATGTCGTAGGAAATTTATGACCAACCAGTATGTCATGAGCCATATTAGTAAATACAACCTGATAAAAGTATCTCTCATATTTTCTTATAGTACCTCAACTGGTATCCGAAGACCAGGATCCGGAAGAATGTCATTCAAATAAAATTCAATACTACGGTTATCTTGTTGTTACTGAGTAGTGTCTTGCTCAGCCCAAATGTTCCGTTTCTATATATCTACATATTTACATTATCAAATTGAATAAAATCAATTCCTAGTCGGCTAATGTCTAATTTCAGTGCCTGAAAAATTCTGACATAGGGAAACAATTGAGAATAACAATTCACGCTTTGTGTATTTACAAGCAACAAATTATCTAGGAACAGAAAGCACCGGACAAGAGACTGGCCAGTCGGAGGCGACGAGCCGACCGCGACGCGAGCGGAACTCCAGTGCGTGGACGGAGGCCGGAGGTAGCAGCGTGGTGATGTGTTGTCTAGATCTCCGATGTGGTGAACGTGGCGCCTGAAAGGTTGATACGACCGGGTCTGCCGTCGAGGCAAGATCTGGGATGTAGCCCGGGCTGCCCGCGGCGTAGTTCCGCCCTGCTTGCAAGGTTGGGGACGACACCGTCCATGCCATCAGGGGTCGCTGCTGGGTAGTCCTCGTGTGGAGCTCGAGGGTGGCAGCGGTGGCAACATCCAGGCGCAAGGTGGGGGCGAGATTTAGGTGATTGCCGAAATCGCTCAGAGGCGTAGGAGTGGAGGAGATTGTGCGTCTTGATTTTAGGATGAGTTACAGTCCCTCTAGTCCTCGTACTCGGAATTTGCTGAATTTTGTCCATGTATTTGTGAATAGGGTTCAATTAAGTCCAATTTGATGTTTGCCGTCGAATTTGAGCTGACGAGGATGACACGTGTACTGAAATATTTCAGAAACACCCTCACACATCTGAGAAAATTGCAAAAAATAACCACAAATATTGCAAAATACAATATTAGTCCATGTACTTGTCCAGATGACTCGATTTAGTCCTGATACTTATCAATTAGACTCGATTTAGACCAAATGCATGTTTGCTATCGAATTTGAGCTCATGCGGAGGACACGTGAACACATGTCCCACTTACAGAAACTAGTTAGCCTGAAAATTTATAGAGACTCCCCTACACATCTAGAGCCTAAAAATTTTTAGAGACTCCCTTACGCATCTAGAACGTATATTTTTCGCTCCTATATATTTACATGTACTTACTCTCCATCTAATACATAAGCCAACACTCCAACTTGTTACAGTACCCTTCAATTCAAGACTGTTCTATTTAAGAGGGAGAGAAAAGGAGAGAGTCGATAGAAATGGAGGCGACGGTGACGACGATCACTAGACCGGAATGTGTAATTTTTTTCATAGAGAGGAGGTGACATTGAAATGATACCGGCAGCCGCGAAAATGTACGTTCTAGATGTGGGAGGGATACTACAAGTTTCCACGCCAGCCGCTCTACTGTAAGTGGAACCCGCGTCACGTGTAAGTAAAAAGCAAAGACGTGGCCCTAAGCACCCCCCTCAATCCTAGCACACAATCTCGAGGTGACTAGGAAACTATCGATGGTCGTGCTACCAAACTAGCCCCTACCAAACATGCCTCTGTCGAGGGAAAATATTGTGGTGCCGCTAACATGGAGTACCGGGCCACAGAGGTTTGATGAGAAGGTCTGCCTCCACCCTAGCCCGGCCACACTAGGAGGAACGCCTTACCACCTCTACCCTCTATATAGAACTGCATGCACACCAAATCAGTTCACCTAAGAGCAAGAACAATAATATAGTCGGCTGCTGGCTATATGCTTGTGCCATGTTATATATAGCTAACATAAATATGTGTTGATACAATAAGATGACTATAGTGTAGGCTATATACAATAGTTAAGTATCTAAATTTTGCATGGTATGCAAGACTCATTTCATTGTAGGAGCCCACCTCTAACACTTGATGTCGACTGCATGCGGGCTATAGCTTTTTGTTTTTTGTGCTACAACTAGCTATAGATGAAGAGCTGGCTTCCTTCTTTTTTTTATTTCTCTCTTCTCTACCTAGAATTTCGCTGACATGGAATATCTTATAGCCAATTGACTAGTACTAACTCCCTTCCTCCCGGTTTAAAGGACACACATTAAAAATCATGCAATCTCAAAATATCCCACCTCCTAGTCACATAAGCATTTAATTTCAGAAAAAGAGCTAATAAGAGGATTAGTAAAAGGCAAATTAGCCCCAATCAAAGAAAGCCTTGGACCAAAAAATTTACTATACGTGCCTTTTAGGGCTTGTTTGATTCAAAGGAATTGTGTAGGATTTTTGTAGGATTTGGATTCTTAGGAATTTTTCCTATAACTGCTGTTTGATTCAAAGGATTACAATCCTTAGAAAATCCTTTAAAGAATTCTTTTGCACTCTATTTTGAAGGAAAATTTCCATCCACTCCAACCTCTTTGTACAATTTCTTTGATTTTCCTGTGTAATCAAACACTACTTGATCCAAAATCCTATAGGTACATAATCCTATAGGATTCAAGTGGACATGCCACTCCAATCTTATGGTTTTCCTATTTCTATGTTTTGTGAATCCTATGAATCAAACAAGCCCTAAATCGGGATAGAGGAAGTATTGTACTTCCTCTAAAGGCTGAAGCCGATGGGGCAAAGGAGGGCAATGCACTTATACTTTAACGCTCACTTTTATCTGTGACTCTATCATACGTAAAGGTAAACCGAAAGTGGGTTGCAATATTTTTATGTATCAAATTTCATGCGCTGGTCAGTAAAACCACTTGCGGCAGCGTGGGAGGAAGGACTTGCTTGGTGGCGGCTTAGGGTGCCCCGGGGTCGCTTAGACGGGCAACCCGGTGTAGGCTGAAACATTTTCTTCTTCTACTCTTTTTTTTAGAGTTTCTTTCTCTTCTACTCTTTGTTCTACTTATACGGTTCTAACATACACATCGGCTTCACTTTATACGTACGAAGTACAGGTCTAACTAAGTGCGATGACAATGGAGCAACCATTGTATACAAGCACGTACAGGGCTACATGAGTGACCGTCGATGCCAACACCTGTTCGGATCCACGAGTAGCGTGTGGATAACAAAACAGCTTGATTTTCTAACTACCAGATGGTGTGTTTCTTAGGCCATGTAATTGTACGTACAACACGTGCCTGCTAGCTAGGCGTTTAAATCGTCGGTTGGTGTATCCAGGTAAGCACCTGCGCTTGCTAGCCGTGTTTTTGTTCAGATTTTCTAACACCAGACACGACTTACTCATGCGCCGATGCTACCAAAAACGGCCAGGATCAAGGCAAAATGGACCGGGATTCCGACAATCTTCCCTTGGAACGGATGCCACTTAGATGCTTTCTTTTTTCTACCCCTCCGTCTTAAAATAGATATTGTAAATTTAGATATACCTATATATTTAGTATCTAGATATATTTAAATGAGACAAACTTTTTCGATATCTATTTTTGTGACGAAGGAAGTAGTAAATCACAAAAAAAAAAAAACACTACAATTACGCGGGAAGTTTGAAATTTCACCACTTTTATTAAAATTTGGGGCTTTTTGTAAAAACGTACAAACCCACTTGTCGGCTCCTCTCTCTCTCCCAACCTCTCCTTTCTCCCATCCGTCTCTCACTCAAATCCATAGTGTCGGCCGCCATAGACCTTCCCGTTCGTCCAAACCATGTCATGTAGCTCTGCCTCGTGCCGCCCCTGAGTTGTTGTTATGTTCCTTCTTGCAAAATTCGGGTGGTCCTCCCTCGGGCTGGAGCGAAGGGTGCTTTGACCATAGGGCGAGCACGGGGGAGCTCCGACGATGAGGTTTCACATCGGCAGTATGGGTCATCAACAAGAACAGTGCTCCGACGATATTCATAGAAGGAGGGGTTTCGAGGTTCGCATGGTCAAGGCGGAAGCTCTTCAGGTTTGTGGTGAGGCTTTGAGCAGACTCACGTCACTGGAATCGACGAAGAACAGTGGTACGCGGCTCGGTCTTGTTGAGTTTAGCGTTTCGGTGCGTGTCAGAGCCTATGTGATAGTCCAGGAGGGCCTCCTTCATGGTGTTGCTTACCAATTGGTCGGAGTGCACCGAAGAGGGCTCATATGGCAGCGATTGCTTGCTAGAGTCATCGCGGCGACACGTGAGCCATAGCCGCGCCACACGCCTCGGCGCTCGTTCTATGGGTTTTGAGGGCGGCGGCAGGGGCGAGGCCAACATCGGGGGACCGACCAGATCTAGACGGTGGGGCACGCCAGCAAGGCATCCAGCAACGGGGCTCGTAGCCTTGTACGGATCATGGTGAGGGAGTCGGGTCGTGCGAAGGTATAAGGAGCTTTATTTCCTGGTGGGTAGGATCCACCTGAAAATTTACCGAAAAGGTCCAAATTTTGTAACTCTTCTAATATTTGACTCATTTGACCTTTTTTTCTCCATGCCACGTCAGCTGAGTCCCAGTCCCGCAATTAGAAATGCCATTAACATGACTAAAACAGCCCAGCAGTGCACATCGAAATCAATCAACACAACGTTGGTGGATTTTTGTCCGTAATTGTTTAAAAAAATGGTGGATTTGCGAACTTCGTGCTCAATTGTGATGATTTTTTGTAATTTACTCATGTTTCCCCGGCTAGAACCGTACTTACAAAGTACGTGTCCAACTAAGTGCGACGACAATGGAGCAACCATTGTATTCAAGCACGTACAGGGCTACATGAGTGACCATTCGGATCAACGAGTAGCGTGTGGATAACAAAATAGCTTGATTTTCTAACTACCAGATGGCGCGTTTCTCAATCACAACGATCTGACCAGTAGCCGACAATTTCTCCCCTGGAATGGATGCAGAGAGATGCTCTCTGTTCCCTGGCTATAACTGTACTCGCGGGCTTGTGGCCCCTGCACAGTACCCCCGGTGCCATGACTTACGTAACAGTTCCTGGTCAGTGCAGCTAGTAAAGCACGAATGGTCCATCAGAGTCAGAACACCGGAGGCATGGTCTCCCAAAGGTACGCGTTCTTCCTTGCACAGTTACATTATGTTCAAAGAGCTGACAACTAAACCTGTTTTTTTTAATACAGCAATGTACCACTCGCAGAAAGTAACACGTTTTCTGAAATAAAAATACTAACACGTATCAAAAAAGCTAAACATCTTATAATTTAAAACGGATGGAGTACATATCTAACCAGGGGCGGATTCATGATTTAACCATAAGGGAACGAGATGATAGTGACAAAATTGGTATATAACAAAACTAAATTGAATCTTAAGTATATGTATGATTGTTATCCGAATGCAACTAAAAGCTTCATTTTATTTTATTTTATTTACAACTACAAACCCATCAAACAAGTCTATGATCTCATAAAAAGTAAAATTGCAGAAATTTTCTTCATAAATACAAATAACTATATAAGTTTGTATAAGAATACTAAATAAATCAAAGGGCGGATCTAGTATATGAGCATGTGAGGCAAAGAAGTATAAGGTTGTATAAGAATACTAAATAAATCAAAGGACGGATCTAATATATGAGCATGTGAGGCAAAAAAGAAATTCACCATAAAGAGATAAACATGACAATATATAAAGTCCTCTAGTGTATACTAAGAATATCAAACTGTAATATTATATGTCTTACGATAAAAAAAAAGCAAGCTATATTTTACTAGTTTGAGTGTAAATCTATGCCCAGACCTGTCAAATAAATCAATAACTCAATAATTAGTTAACCACTAAATAATTCATAAAAATGCTGGTGTATATAATCCACAATTGATCTGATAAAACAATTTATATTAGATAGAGTAATAAAACTAGCAATTTTAGTAGCCAACATGCAATATATTCGAAATCATACCTTAGGACGATCAATTCACAAAGTGGGTATGACGTGTGGTGGCATTATGTCGTGTTTGATAGTTTCTAGACATACGGGAGTTGTGCTTTATGCCTTCACAATCGGTAATCACGGACACGACGACGCGGCGCCTGAATACAAAATCCCAAACCTAGTGATAACACTTAACCAATAACACCCTGACCCTAAGTAGGGTCCACCATGGTAGAGACGGAGAAGGAAAATATAAGCCACCTAAATTGTTAAGGGAAACCGAGTAGAGCATAAATTAGATACGTTCCATGGATCAGTTGATCGATCTTTAGTCTTTCTGATTCTTCAATAAGTACGTATTATCTCTCGATGGCTAATTTTTTGGGCTTGGCCTATAAAACTTCAACAATAAGCATATTGCACATATTGGTCTAGGCTGAACAGAGCATTAGGATTAGCAGTATAGCATTAAAACTAGTGCTAGCTCCCGCTACATATCCTTGAGGGAAGCATTGCTGCGCGATCTTTAGACCGAACATGTACATACGTACGCTCGTGCTGCCTCTCGGGGGAGGCGGCACGGGCGGAACCCTAAGCCGCCGCCGCCCCCGACTCCTCCTCCCACCTCTCCCCCGCTGTCACCGGAGGACGCCGACGGGCAAAGTCTGGCCGGACGACGGTGGCAGCAGGGCTGCTTCCTCGCGTGGTGGCCTCTCCCCCGTAGGGAGCCCCTTGGGCGCTCGAAGGTTGTCGCCCCGACGGCGATCTGATGGCGGCGGGGTCTGGAAGCCGGGGCAGCGGCCTCGGGCTTTGATGGAGGTTCTCCCTTGGCGGATGGCGGCGCGGGTCGCATCTGCTGCCAGGGGCGCAGTCCTAGGGTTTTTCTCACGCCACGACGAAGATATACCTTCAGCCTGTTTCATTGATCTGGTGGCAGGGTCGTGTTCCGGAAGGCTCCGCCGGCGAACTCCTATGAGCGATTCATGCCTAGAGATTGATAGAACGGATGGGATACGGTCGCGCGCAACCGGTGTTTTTCTGTCCGTTTGGTTTCTGAGGGAGCGAGGCGAAGCTCTGTAGTCTGTTGCCATCGTGGAACATGTCTTTAGTTCTATGATGAAGTCAGTATGCGGAGAATGTCATGGAACCCAAGATTGACTAGCTATGGTGGGTCGAGTCCCGGTGGCGATGAGAAATTGACTTGGTGATTTGTGAATTGTAGCAGTGACATCGAAAGATGGGGACGACAGCATAGGAGGAGTTCATAGTCTCGCTCCTCCCTGGATTGGCCTATGTATCTAAATGCGATAACAATATTACCTTTCTCGGCCTTTTCGGATGAGCGAGTAGCATGTGGATAACAAAACTAACTACCAGATGGTGTGTTTCTTAATCACAATGATCTGACCAGTAACCGAAAATTTCTCCCTGGAGTGGATGCACTGAGATCCTGTCACTGGTCAGTGCAGCTAGTAAAAAGCACGAATGGTCCATCCGAGTCAGACCACTGGTCGCCTGGTCTCCAAAAGCATAGTTACGCGGAGTTCTTCCTTGCATAGTTTTACATTGTTTTTCAAAGAGTTGAAATTGAAAATGCTCTACTGTATGAAAAAGCTGGCAACGAAATACTATATGACAATCTTTTTCTGAACAACACGTTTCTGAAAAGAAAACTAAGGATTCAGCAGCGCAGATGCTGTTAAAAGTTAATGATTGACGGCAAAGATTTCTTTAGGGGGGTGCCCTGGATATACAGTAGTAGCTTTCAGAGCGCACACCCGGCTTTATGTATGTACTCCCTCTGTTTCAATTTACCCTGCGTCTAAGCAAAAGCTCAAATACCAAGGAGACGTCTGGTGGAGCTCTTTTTTACCGCAGCTAGTCGTTTTTGCCCCTGAAACGGAAGTGAGTGGGAACAGGCGTCTTTGCTGGCGGCGCCAGTAGCAGCGCCGGTGGAAGCGGAAGCAACATGGCCACAGCGGAAACAGCGATGTTGGCGGGAGCAGAAGCAACCGATATGTCGCACCTGGGCGCAGCAGGCTGGGGTTGACCGGCCACGTAGAGGCGCTGGCCATGGCGTCGCTGGCCGTGGCAGCACTGGGCGTGGTGTCGCTGGTCTCGTTGCCTCTATCGGTGTCCATGTCCAACAGCTTGTGGCCATCGTTGTCCAGGCCGCCACGGTCGTCGACATTCGCGCCTCGTTCGACGTCGATGGAGCTGGGACATTTGCTGCTTGCTGTTGTGCCCTAGTTGCTTGACGACGGTGACGAAAAGCTTGCCGTCACGGTCCAGCTGCTCGCCGACGCGGCCCTGGCGCTCCTCCTCGCCGTGGCTAGCCGCGCGCAGATGCATAGCATGGCCGTCGTGCTCCTCTTCTTGGCTAGCCGCTCCTTCCGCGTTCCAACCCTACGGCCTGCTGGCTCTCTTACCACATCCACGAACGCCTCTTGTCCCACTCCATGGCTCTCACCGTCTCACAGATTTGAGATTTGGGGAGACCAGGAAGGAGGCTGTGGCCAGATTGGATCGAGAAAGAAGACGAAAGGAGGTTGACTAGTACTACTTGACGAGGATAATTAATCCAACGAGGAGGCGAAACGGCAGCGGAGAGGGGCAGTTTTGGAAACAATCGTTGCGCGCAGAGTAATATGGAAAATTGGTAAAAAAGTTAGGCGCAGACTAAATTGGAACAGAGGGAGTAGTATGCAGGCACTATGTCCATGTCCACACTACTGCGACTGTAGGAGTAGTATAGTACTACTCCACACGGTTAGGCCTTGTTTACTTCTAGGGTATTTCAGGGGATGGGAGCAGATTATTTGTATTCCGGAATTTCCTCGATAGGTCGTTTACTAAGCCGGATTTTGAGGGGATAATCCGGAATATCCCCACAAATCCCCTCCACACTAGTGTATTTTTGACTAGATTAAAAACTCTCCATCATGGTAGAGTATTTTTTGGAAGAGATTTGAGGGGATTTGAGAGTATTGGGCGAACACCAAATCTCCGCATATCTCCGCGTCTTTTGTGGATAAAAATAACAGAGAAGTAAACAAGGCCTTAGCTAGCTAGCCCGCCGGACCACCGCTTTTTGTTTGCTTCGCGGCGCTGCATTTGCCCCTGCTGCCATGCGCGAGAGATGCGCAGTGCAGTGCAGACAACCTGGCTCGCGCTCGTTAATCAGACGGCAGAGAGCGTGAAGATATGGTTTATCGGAAACGTAGTGCGTGTTGCTTGTACTGCGAAATTGTTAGTTAAGAGAACCTCCACTGCTGGGCATTCTCAGCCTGAAATCCGGTGATGTGGACTTAACTTCTGGTCTGAGAATGGCCTTTTTCCTACTCGTATTCTAACGCCATGTTCCTACGTTTGGTTAAATTTTAATTAAATTTGACGAAATTTAAACGAATATAGGCGATTTTATATAAACAAAGACGAGTTCGTATATATTAAGCCAAATTCGGACATATACCCGAAATTTGACTGCATTTAGGCTAAAACAAAAATAAAAAACATAAAACCACTACTAGGCGAAGGCGATGCCGATGCCGTCGATCACATGCCAAAGTTGCGGTAGAAGCATGTGTGGTCGGCGTCTCTGGTGTCGTCGTCGTCGCTCGGGGCTGCGGTGGACACGAGCTGCCCTTGCCTGAGTCGCCGCAACGCCACGGCTGAGACAAGGGCCCGGCCTCGTCGTCATCATCAAGGACGATAAGCGGCGCGCCCTGGAAGGCGCGCAGCCGGCGAGCGTCGCGCGCGACCTGGCGCTCGGCCTATTCCTGCCGACGGTGAATGCGATTGGCCTCCTCTTGCTCCTAGTCGGCCCTGGACCAGGCGCAGGCTTCGGTCGCCTGCATCGGCAGGACGTCGTTGAGCGAGTTCTCCATTGCCATTTTGAGGACGAACACGTCCTCGTCGACTGGGACGGCCCATTCCATCGACTCGGGCTTCAGCCTACACAGACGAAGGTGGCCGACTGGCGGCGACACCGCACGACCTTCATTAGTGACGAGGCCGTGTGAGCGCGTCCTTGGTGGCGAGCGCATCGGCATCTCAGCCTCCCGGTTCATGACTGGGTCATTTTTCATCGTCCGTATAAAGGAGTCCGAGTGGAGATGCTCTAAGCTGCGTTGAGGCCACTTCCAACAAGATTATTAGATACTCCCTCCGTTTAGAAATATAAGATATTTTAGGTTTGTGAAAGAGATGTATCTAGACATGTTTTAGTGTATAGGTTTAAATGACATCTTATATTTCCAAATTGGAGGGAGTAGGCCTGATGTGTACTTCACCGAAATATCTGTGTCTGCATGCAGTAAACAGCAACGCATCACCGGCCGGTACGAAGTAAGGATTTTCTATATTCTGTCAGTAATTAGTATGCTTTGACATGTACATCCTATCAGGAAAATCTATAGTTTACCACGCAACGATGACACTCGTAGAAAATATCCTGCGCCTCACGCAAAGCATCGAGCTTGATGTTGAAAAAAATCTCAGGATCGTACGTCTAGAAACTGCGTGTCCGCAAAACCAACAAATATCTATAGGCTAGCTATAGTGACTGTTCTTTTTTAATATTTTTTTGAAGATTCTTCAAAAAGACCTTCCCGGGTCGCTTTCCGCCGAGCGACTACGGAGGTGATCCTCCCCCGTCCCCCCCCCCATCCAGCGGATCTTGGCCGCTGCCGACTCTTGGCAAAGGACAGACGGGGTCACGGGAGAAGAGGGTATCACATCGGCAGCTCCATGGGCGGTTGGTGGGGTGGCGGCGGTTGTATTTGATGGCACGGCCTTGATGGTCGTGGCCTGTAGCCGAAGCGATGATTTGGTGGCGGACGTCCCGAAACTCTGGCCAGATCCTCCTCCGACGCGGCAGCGAGTCAACGATGTGGGTCTTAGGGCCCGATCTGGCCTAGCCAACTGTCAATGATGGATTTTGTGGATGCTTCAGTTGGTGCATCCTCCTCTACAAATCCGTTCGGCAGCATGGGGCCCTGCTGGTATGCTCGAATAAAGAGGCGGTCCTAGCCTGCTGGTGTGCTCGAATAAGGAGGCAGTCCTAGGGTTCTTCTCATGCTAAGACGGTGTTCTGCTTGAAGCCTACCCTCATTGATCTTGTTGGTGATGAGTTCCATGAGGCTTTCGTCGGTTGTCTCCCCTGGACGCCTCATGCGTGAAGATTGTTGGATCGCATCGAATTCGGTTATGTGCACTCTTGTTTTTCTGACCTCCGGTTTCAAGCGCCGCAAAGTTTTGTTGTTTGTTGCCATCATGGGGCATGTCTTTTGAGATCTACTGTGAATTCATAAGCGGAGAATGTCATGGAGGCTGAAATATGAGGACTAGCAATGGTGGTTAGAGTCTTCGTGACAATGAAGAACTTGCTTATTGATTAATGACTCATAGCAGCGGCAGCGGCAAGTGAGGACGGCAACATAGGAGTAGTACCAAGTCTTATATTTTAGGGTGAAAATCAAGGTTTAGCACTAATTTGTTATGTTTGGCAATGACCTTGTTAAAGACATTATTTTGAGAATGCATATTTTCTTTAGGGTGAAAACCTATAATATGATCGGGTGACGACGACAATTGTGCACTGTTTATTTCTTGGGTGTGTCGCTTTTAAAGAATTTGGATCTCGGGTGATATCTTGGTGGTGTTTGTACTGCTGCTAGGAATAGATCACAATAGCGGGATTTTTCTTTTTTTTCTGCTTCTTTTAGTTTATAGGAAACGTGTGTATCCGGAGTGACTTAGGGAGTGGGTCTAATTGGTATTTTCAATAATAATACTCCCTCCGACCCATATTAGTTGACTTCAATTTAGATGTACATCTAAATTGAAGTCAACTAATATGGGTCGGAGGGAGTATTATTTTTTTAATAAAAAAAAGCTACAAAGATTTTGCTCCGAGCCAAATGAGGTTATGTCAGCGCGTGCATCACATGGCTCTCGCGCAACGGGCAATCGATCGATCCAGAATTCAACCGATTAATCGGGTTGCACTGAAAGCGAGATAGCAATCACCCCCAATTTCAACGAGTTGAGATTTGCTAGCTCCCGCTGTCTAGTCTGTAGAAGACGATGCCAGAAACTACAAACGACGACGGTTCCTTCAGTTTGAGGCAAGCAAGCCCTGACGACCCCTGGATTTGTGACCTTGCGGCTTGTCCGTTGCGAGCTGAAAACGCTCCCCTACTAGACGCGATGCGGAGGAAATTAACTACTAGCTAGGGTCGGGAACACCCTATACTATAATATTGTGTGCTACATGCAGTACTTGTATGAGTATAATGCATTGCCTGCCGGAAGAATCAAGAAGCCGTCAACGTCTGGGGAGGGGGTTGCGTACGATGAGATGCAGTCAGTACTCAGATGCGGATGGATATGGCGGGGGGCTGGATGGACCCATGCGCAGCGCAGGGGAGGGAGGGAATCCCTTGCCCTGCTTTCTGGGCGTTTCTGTCCCCAACTCTCCATGGATGGACATGGACCAGGGCGGGCAGGGTTGTTTGTTGCGCTTTGTGGGGGGTGCATGCGTGAAGCGCATCCATGGTGGTGCTCCCCTACCTGGCCGAAACGGGGAGGGGAAGGAATGGGCTGGGATTCGGGGAGAATATCGTCGATCTGTCTTGTCTTGGCGTAACCCGGCGGTGTTTTTTACCGTACGCCTCGGTACATTGTTCGTTTGTTTGCAAGTTACTGATGCGTACTCCATTTCACTAGCGTGTACTACTGCGCATGCTTGTCCATGTGTCTGTCTTGCTGTTTAGACGAAAACCAAGTGGAGAACTAGTAAATAAAACGATGTGTATATGCAACTACTGCTAGTACTAATTACAGGCCAGCCAAGCCATGCAAAAGCTCGGGCCAAACGCGACGCTCGACGGGCTACCAGATGGAGCTGCAAATTCCATACAGTGCATTTCCACTTTCTCTCCTTGGCCGCCTCGCTTTCCTCCCCACTTTTTTATGGGAAAAGAGATCTCCATTTCCTTGCGTTGTTTTCATACTGCTCAGCCGGTACGTGTAGTGGTGCATCCTTTCGGTTCTCCAGGTTCAACAGCAACGCAACACACTTTTCGCACAGGAGTTTCTGACTTTGAGGAGATTTCCTCCTCTGAACCTCGAGGTCACGGCCCCGCGTGGGCGACGAGAGGTCTCAAAATATTCCGCTCGCCCATTCCCTCCCCGGGTCTCGGTCGGTCCGCGCCCAAATGATTCCCCCCACGATAAAAACCTCAGAGAGCCTAGCTACTTGCCCCATCGCCACCAACTAAACGCAACACACAACCATCGAGCCGATGCCCACTCCCTCCACCCCGCCCGCGCCGGCGCCCCCCGCCGCCACCGCCACCCCGCGCCGACGACGCCGGCGCCTCCTCCCGTCGTCCAGCAGCTCCGGCGCCTCCCCGTCATCCTCCCCCTTCTCCTTCTTCCCACCTTCCCCGTCCCCCTTCCACCGCTTCCTCCCCTCCCCGCTGCGCGCCTCCACCGTGCCCTTCTCCTGGGAGCACCGTCCGGGCATCCCCAAGACGCCCGCCAGGGCCCGGTCCTCCAAGACAGGCAAGAAGCCGCTCCCGCTGCCGCCCTCGCTCCTCTGCAGGTCCGACGACCCCTACGACCCCTCCTCCGTCGTCCCCGTCGACTACGCCGCGCTCCCCGGCCGCCTCGGGAGGGTGCGCGTCCGCCGCCGGAGGCAGCGCCTCGGCAACGCCCTCGCCGACTGGCTCTCCGTCTTCAGCCTCTACCGCTCCTGCAAGCGCGCCGCATCCTGCCTCGCCGCCAAGCTCAACTCGCCATGAACAACATAGATCCAGATAAGTCATGCACGTACGTACCTACGTGCGTCTTCCCGTGCTGTGCGCCCCCGCGCCGCGCGCCATTGATGGCCAAATCTTCCCGACCCTTGCGCGTGTGCTCGTACCAAAACTATGTGTACTGTGCGCGGCTCTGCTGTAAATTAGCAGAGTTAGTTACAGACAGGGAGAGAGCATATGATATGATTTGATATAATATATATTTTTTAGTTATTTTAGTCGTCTCCCAATAATTCGCTGGCCGTGGTGTGCTTTTAGCACACTAATTGCTTATAGTATGTATTGCCCGAATTTTAAGCTTAGTTTGTGGTTGAGTTGCTCTGGGTTTTGGACGTATGCTGCTCATCAACTCTGTAAAGCCTCTACGTGCCTGAGTTTTATATTAACCTTTTAGTATTGGTATACATAATAATTGAACATTAAGTTATGTCACCCATGCATGCACATGCACATGTTTCGATCTGTCCAAAAAAGACAAGTATGCGAACCTCAATTTGTGTCAACCTATCATTCTATCAAGACATTGAATTTCGACCTCTGAATATTTACTCCAACTCAAGAAATTTCGCCGGTTAATCATTGTCTCTTCTTTTCACTGCGTCATGCCAAGTTCACATACTTTCTCTAAATAAGTGTACTTCTAGATTTTGGTTTAAGTCAAAAAATAATAACATTTGACCAATATTATAGATAAATTCTGCAACATATATACAATCAAATTGCTAGATTATGAATCTATATTTCAAAACTGATTTAATGGTACTAATTAAGTATCATAAATGTTATGTCACCCATGCATGCACATGCACATGTTTTGATCTGTCCAAAACGACAAGGATGCCAACCTTAATTTGTGTCGACCTATCGATTGCATTTCAACCTCTCACGATTTACTCAAACTTTTCGCCTCTTCTTTTCAATGCGTCGTGCCAAGTTCATGATCTCGGAGTAAATTTGTACTCCTCCAAGGGAATGGCATATACACAACTAGCATTATGTTTCATACGAAACATTTTATTAATCAGTTTCAACATTTGGGCTCACATATAGCATGTATGCGTTGTTATGCTATTTAGGTGTCTGGCCACTCTTCTTATAAATAAAATTCGAAGGGATTCGTGCTAACTTTTTAAATTGTTATGGTATTTACATAAACATAAAATTAACTCCTAGTGTCTTTTCTACGGGCTGTAAGATTGGCCTCGGCCGTGAAGTTTGGATCATAAGCCTGTAGATGTGTTATTCATATGGTGTACACCATTTGTTCTGAATTATAAGAAGTTCTAGCATTTACCTGAATCTCATATGTATAGACATGTTTTAGTGTGTTTGTTCACTCATTTTAATCTGTGTATAGTCCAAATTAAAATATCCAAACATCTTGTAATTTGAAAAGGAGGGTGTATGAATTAGATGAATGTGGACATCTATGTTTGAGAACAGTATATCTTGGTCCCTTAACTTGTCATAGAGTTGCTTTTCTGCTTGTTTCCCCCCTCACCTTTGAAAAAAAACTCTATAACAAGTTTCTTTTAACAAAGGGCTCTTTTTAACCCATCAGTCAAGATCATGTTGGTAAGTTTCATAGGAGGTTACACCCGTTCACTTCGTAACTAGGATGCACATAGCTTGAAACAACAAAATAAAAAGCAGAAAATGGTGTACCGAACGCCTAAGGCGGAGGAGGTACGATCCAAAGACTATGTTCATCCACGTGGAATAAAAATACTCCTCACCACTCCCTCCAATTATATATACACCTGTATAAGTAGGTATATGTACTCCAACCTCCGTAGAAACATCCATGAATAGAGCATATGCGTAGACCATTAAATGACTTGCAAAGGAGAAGAATCTTAACATTAAAAATCATATCCTTTCTACATATCCAAAGAGTCCATATAGCGGCAAGCGCTTCCATCCTAATGAGAATTCTAAACTTGTGATCAATTCCGTGTATCCATTTGTCAAAAATATTTTCAGCACTACATGTGGGGTGCAAGTTAGAAGCCACATGGATGAGTTACCTTATAAAATGTGTGAACTAACACTAGAAGCATAGGTGCTTAATTCCTCACGATGAAAGAAAATCACACTTTAAGCTCCCATGCCAACTTATGTTTTGCAAGGTCATGTTTGGCAAGGATCAAACATTTGCGAAGGTACCACACAATTTTTTTTATCGTGACCACTACCTTCATTTTCCATTTTTTTTGTTGTTATTATCAATTGGCACTTCTAAATGAAAGAGTACTTTGTACATGGAATCGACTGTGAATTTACCATTTTCTCGTAGACTCCATCCAATTCATCGGTCTTTTGAGACAATTGAGCCAATGCCACTCGCCCAAGTAGAGTGCTCCATGCTGCAAGTTCGGTACCAATTAAATCCCTTCTAAACATCACATTTGGTGGAGAGGTATTCGTAATAGCGACTGTACCGCTCTTGTTACTGATGCGTGTTGACGCCCCGTTGGGAAACCCCAAGAGAAAGGTATGATGCAGCACAACAGCAAGTTTTCCCTCAGTAAGGAACCAAGGTTATCGAACCAGTAGGAGGAAGGAAACGTCTCAAAGGTGTTGCAAGCAACGTGGAAACCTGCACAACACAAACTCAAGACTTTGCTCCAACTAACAGTGAGGTTGTAAATCTCACCGGTTGCTGTAACAAAGAATTAACTGTATGGTGTGAAAGGTAATGATGGTTTTCAGCAAGCAAACAGTAACAGTGGAAGACGTATCAATGGTAAAGATTGGACCGGGGTCCATAGTTCATTAGAGGTGTTCTCCTTAGATAAACAAACATGGCATGCTGGATAAACAAATTACAGCAAGGAAATTTACATGCCTGAGCAAGGCATAACAATGCAATACTAAACATAAAGATCCTATGAGATTCGATTGGGCAATACAATAATATACATAGACCGCCATCCAACTGCATCTATGACTAGAAGTCCACCCTTGGGTTATCATCTGAACCCCCTCCAGCATTAAGTTGCAAGCAACAGACAACTGTTTTAAGCAAAATGTGTAAGGTAAACAATCCACTTGTTTCATGAACAAGAGACCGTTGTTTTCTCCCTAGTGGCAACGACACATCTACAACCGTAGAGATTTTTGTCACTTCCCTTGATTAAGCAGAGGCATGAACCC
This sequence comes from Avena sativa, assembly GCA_916181665.1. Lineage (NCBI taxonomy): Eukaryota > Viridiplantae > Streptophyta > Magnoliopsida > Poales > Poaceae > Avena > Avena sativa. Next base: position 262,484,516 of record OV702298.1, on the reverse strand, counting down.
ACTATCAAGCATAAATACCCCCTCTTGGAGTCACTAGCAACTACTTGGCCAAGATAGCTACTAACAAGGGAGAGCATGCAAGATCACAAACAACACATACATGATAGAATCAATAAGACAAAACCATTAATCAATCTTACGTAGTAATCTCAATATCCATCGGATCCCCGCAAACACAACATGCATGATTAAAAATAGTTGATATCTTGATCATGAACGGAGCTCACAAGATCTAGACATGAAAGCACAAGGGGGAGATACAACCATCTAGCTACTACATGGACCCGTAGTCTAAGGTGGAACTACTCACGCTTCATACCGGAGGCTGGCATGATGAAGAAGGCCTCCGGGATGATATCCCCTATGGCAGGGTGCCAGGAAGAGCTTCATACCCCCCGATCTAGGGACGATGGTGGCATCGACTATAGACGGTTTTGTGAAATATTGATCGGGTCCTTAGGGTTTAGGCATCGGTGGATTCTTATAGTCGAAGAGGCGAGGCAGGGGGCACCAGGGCGGCTGCACCCCAGGCGCGGGGTGGGCCCACCCGCGCGACTAGGGGGTATGGCCCCCTGGTGGGTCTCCTCCGTCTCGTATTCTGGCTTTGTTTTCCCCATGGCAAAATATTTACTTTGGCTTTTGTCCTGTCCAATTCCGAGAATATTGATTTTCTGCCTTTCTGGAACCAAAAACAGAAGAAAACAGACAACTGGTATTGTGGCATCTTGTTAATAGGTTAGTACCAGAAAACATATGAAAACACCTCAAAGTGTGGACAAAGCAAAGCAAAGTTGATACTAAACAAGTATGGAACATCAAAAAATTTAGATACGTTTCTGACGTATCAGTTACGAACAATATTGTACTGACCAGAATATTATTCTCGGTGGCTGGTATATCCTACACACTTATCCTACCAGAATCTAATTTATGATCCTTCTTGATATTAAATGATCCAAAGCAAAATAAATATTTCCTCATCACCATTGGATTAGCCTAAAAGTGTGAATATCTTGGTTTCCAATAAACCTGGGTCATCGCCTTTGAGCTTATGTACTTATGTTTTAGAACGTTTGCCAAACCTCATCTTCATTAAGAAGTTTGAAAAGCAATTCATAAAAAAGGACCAGGTTTTAACCTAAAGGTCATGAATACCTAGACACCCATTTAGCTTGTTTATTTTTTTCACTATCTCATGGCCAAAGGAATATCGAGTGGAAGTAATGAAACCTTTGTAGGACTTCTTTTGGCATCTAGAAAGATATCACTACGGTACCATATTACTTAGTACTGAATTAATGCATACCCGTTTCCCCATAGATAGTAACTTTCCTTCCAATAGCTTAGTCTCTTATGGAGAGGATCCTCCACCTATTTTTGTTCGGCATTTCCGTGTCACTGATAATGAATCGGAATACCCAATACCTGATTGCAAACCGGCCTTGCTCATAACTAAATAGTTTGGCATATTGATCGGCTTCTTCCAGAGCCTTCCAAAAAAACAGTTCACTTTCATGGAAATTAATATTTATCCCTAAAAGTTGTTCAAGTTGTATAGTCAACATATATTGAAGCTGAATGATAGAAAGTCCACCAACCACTTGAGTGGAATACCCATTAATTTGACCGTCAACCTTGGCATGCTCAATCAGGCGAGTTAACATAGCTGCCAATATATTAAACTATATGAACGATAATGGGCCGCCCTTGTTTTAATCATTTTTGTTTGAAAGTAATAACCAAGGTCATCATTGACTTTAATTGCCACACTACCTCTGAATTCAAGAATGCCACTATGCTTATCGCGGAGTTTGCTAAAGAGGACCGCTTGACTTTGTCATATGCCTTCTCAAAGTCATCTTTAAATATCACCCCATTCAATGTTTTTCGGTGAATTTCATAGACTGTCTCATGAAGGATCACTACTCCATCTAGGATGTTAGATGAGGGACCAAAAACATATTATTCTCTTAATATTTGAGTAGATAGACAGTTTGTTCGTCTTCCATAGACTAGTAGATCAGTTGTGCTTGATGTTAGATCAAAGCATAAGAAGACTGAAGTAATGTTATGATATGTGTAGGTACACCTAGAAATATGCTTTTTTGTGATCTATATGGATACAATCATGATTATGTACCGAATATGAATTGTTTACTTACATGTCAAAGAATATATGGAGATATGTATCAAAAACCATACCCATGTATATATAATTATGTATTTGTATATGAGTATGCGAGGAGTCTTACTTGAAAAAGAAGTTGAAGGCTTGGTCGGCAAGTCAAGCCACATATAAGAAGGATCGGAAAAACAAAGACCTCACATCACAACTCTCTCAGACCCCTTCCCATGAGAAGCTGGAAAGTCCTTTTGGCTCATGAGCTCCAATGCTCCCCTATATTTACAAGTATCAAAAATTTGTGAAACAAAATCCTGAAAGTAGCTAATGATATATCCTACAAATATGCAAAATCTTAATTCGAAATATTTTATATTCTAAGCTACACAAAAATGACAAACTTTGAATTTTCTATGGGAGTTGAAATCACCATACTCTCAGATCTAAAGTTTTGTAATCAAAATACATATTAATTTTAATTGATATTTTGCACGTTTGTGAGATACATCATTAGCTACGTTTATGATTTTATTTCATAATTTTTTAAAACTTGCAATTATAGTTTTAATTTTTTTTAACATGTAGGGAGCACTAGTGTCCATGTGCACAGAATCTCCACTCGTGAGAAGCTCCACTATGTACATAGGATAGATCTCATGTAGGCTATGTACTCTGCGTTATCCTCCCCCCTCTCTTCCCCTCCTTGTTCTCTGCTACACACTCTCTCCCATACATGAGAAATTAAATCGTGCTTGGGTAATATACTCATAATATGGTTGTGGTTCATTAGTTATACAAGAGGGTAGACCAAATTAGCGACGTGATGTTATTCTTGACCTTCGTTTTATGCCCCATTTTAGATTATATTGAATAACACGCAAATTGCTTGTTTTGGCATTTAAGGCCTGAAGGATAGTATAACTTCTCTACACCTGATCGAACAATACTGTTGGAATGTTGGTACGTACATTATCTTGAAGAATTAAATGTTAATTGGTTCTAGCAAATAAGATGAGTAGTAATCCTCCCCCGTCGATGAAAATGTGCCTCCGTTGCACTTTGTACATGCGGCGTAATGGTTGCCGTACATATCTCTGTTGCACTTTATTACGACTAATATCGTGTAACAAGCACTGATAAAAGTCCACGCGCACAATTTTGTCAGAAATAATATGCACTAACGTACTCCATGCATGCATAGGTGTGTAAATGTTCACAAAAAGGTAGTGCTACATGATGAGTGGGTATGCACCATTGCATCTAGTAATTAACATCTCGCGTGCACACGAGCATTAGGCTCTTGTCAGTACGTAAGACGCGTATATATACAACTAATTAAGATTTGGTCGACAGCAGATGAGATATTGCACTTGGCACTAAGCCTTTGGATAGTTCTGTCAGATGCGTATATGTGCGCTAACCAACCCCCCGCGCCACTTTCTACGAAAATGGAAGCTCCTTACCCTATAATTAACCTAATCCCGACGCATGCTTTCTCTCCACAGTCAAGTCATGCATTTCTAACGATACTGAAGAATTCCGTGAGAACCACGAGCTCCGATTGTGTTCGGTTATTAATCACGCGTTGTATCGCAAAGTAGCATCTTCCTTTTGTGCAAGAGTGTGCATACTAGGGGTTTAGCCAATGGAGAACCGAAAGTGAGTGAAAAGAATCATCATTGCTCCTTTTAGCAAAACAAATTATATATTATACTGGTATAGTACTCCCTCCGCCACAAAATAGATGTCTCAAATATGTTAAAATTTAGATGAATCTAGACACTATTTAGTATATAGATTCATCTAAATTTTAAAAAACTCAAAACATCTATTCTTAAATAGAGGGAGTATTATTTTTCCTACCTGCTACTACAGTGGATAGCAATCCGGTTTCTCCATTGCCGAAAAGCACGTACGTGGCATTCCTTGCTGAGTTTGCCACGAAAATGGCGTGTCACTGGCTAAGCTTAACTAGTCCAGTTGAAGCTGCCAGGTACTAGCACTTTTGCTCCGTTCCGTCTCATGACCTGGCTGACTCACTGGGACAACATTCGAGTGCGTGCGGGCATTGTGATGCGCGGACAAACACACACGCGTCACCATATTCTTCGGACATGTGGCGAATCATTGCGCACGTCTCATACAGTAGACATTCATGATTCATGGATGTCACTCGACCGGACCGGGAACTCTTGCCGATCGATACGTAGAAGTCATGCATCATTTTCCTTCATTCGCAAGTTGCTATTTCTCAGGCGCCTCAGTCATCTTGTTCATCGTTGGATTTTGATTTTAAGATTCGATTAAGCCATCTGGTTGCAGTTTTTTGTTTATAAACCATGCATGTTTCCATTCGATTGAGCCAGCCATGTCAGCCGACTGCAGTCGCCTGAGACGTAGACGTTCCCTCATTGTATATATGGGACAAAGGATTCCATCTCCTCTGGCTGCCTCATTGTATATGTTGTTTCTTAAATCTATAAATTTGATTGACTTGCATAATAATATTGCTTGAGGGGTATAGAGTATATATATGAGGATACAAAACTTGTCGGTCAAGATTACTAAAACCGACTCTAAAACAAACTCTAACAAATTAAAACCGACTCAATATTGTCTAGTCTAATATCCCCCCGCAGTCTCATCGGCGAGCTCAACGACGTTAAGACTGGATCGTATGTCAATGAATGGTGCAGTAGCAAGCCCCTTAGTGAAGATGTCAGCAAATTACGCCGTGGTTGAAACATGAAGAACACGAACTTGTCCAAGAGCAACCTTCTCGCGAACAAAATGTATGTCGATTTTAATATGTTTTGTCCTCCGATGTTGAACTGGGTTGTCCGCCATATAAACTGTAGAGATATTATCACAATACACAATGGTAGCCTGCTGAATTGGGCGATGAAGCTCGACAAGAAGTTGACGCAACCATACCGTTTCTGCAACCGCATGTGCAACCGCGCGGTACTCAGCCTCAGCAGACGAACGAGAAACCGTTAGTTGACGCTTAGAAGACCAAGAAATCAAATTATTGCCAAGAAAAACACAGTAACCAGATGTGGACCGACGAGTCTTAGGACATCCAGCCCAGTCTACATCGGAATATGATGTCAAAGTTTTTGGGGAAGAAGAATTAATATGAAAGCAATGATCAAGAGATCCTTTGAGATATCGAAGAATTCTTTTGACTAGATTATAATGAGGAAGGCGTGGATCATGCATGAAAAGACATGTTTGTTGAACAGCATAGGAAATTTCGGGATGTGTAAGAGTGAGATATTGAAGTGCTCCTGCGAGACTTCGATATAGAGTGGGATCGGAGAATGATTTGCCGGTAGAAAAAAATTTAGAAGTGGTGTCGATGGGGGTACGGGATGGTTGGCAGTCCGACATGCCGGCACGAGAGAGAAGATCGAGAGTGTATTGCCATTGAGAAAGAAAAAGGCCAGAAGAATCATGAGTTACAGCAATGCCCAGAAAATGATAAAGCACACCGAGATCAGTCATAGAGAATTCGTGTTGAAGACTAGAGATGATAGAGTTGAAAAAAGTTGGGGTGGAGGCTGTGAAATAATGTCATCAACGTAAAGGAGGAGATAGGCAATGTTATTAGTTTATTGATAGATAAAGAGGGATGTGTCGGAGAGAGAGGGAATAAATCCTATAGTTTGGATGAATGTAGAAAAGCGCTGAAACCACGCACGAGGTGCTTGCTTCAGGTCATAGAGAGACTTTTGAGAAGACATACATGATTGGGTGAACTAGAATCTTCGAAACCTAAAGGTTGTTAACAGTAGACAGTTTCTTGAAGAGAACCATGAAGAAAGGCGTTTTTAACATCGAGTTGATGAATAGGCCAAGAAGAGGAAACGACAATGCTAAGAACAGTGCGAATTGTGCTTGGTTTGATAACAGGGGAAAATGTTTCATCATAGTCAATTCCTTGTTGTTGAGAATAGCCACGGCATACCCAGTGGGCTTTGTAGCGAGAGAGAGTACCATCAGAGTGAAATTTTTGACGAAAGACCCATTTACCAGAAACAATGTTTGAATTAGAAGGACGAGAAACTAGCTGCCATGTATCATTGGTAACCAAAGCGTGGTATTCTTCTTTCATAGCAGCGAACCAGTTAGGATCGAGAAGAGCGGATTTGTAGGATTTTGGGATGGGAGAAAGGTTGGGTTAAGCTAAAAAAATTAAGACGTTTGGAGGATAGACGAAAACCAGATTTGCCGCGGGTACGCATAGTATGATCATTGGTGGGTACTGGAATAGGAATAGCATAGGAGGGTAATTGTGGGGAAGGAGACGGATCATGCTCATAAGTGGGTGCCGAGGAGGGTGGTGAGACAGTGGGGTTGGGTGATGCATCGGATGAGGTTTGCGAAGCGGCAGGAGAATGTGTCGTGGGTGGAGAGGAAGGTGCGGCAGCAGACTGCCGTGAGGGCTTGGCAGAGCGCGCGGCAGGAGAAGTGAGCGAAACGCCCGGCGTAGCGGATGTAGGTTCAGGCCGAGGGGGTTGTGTAGGGAATATTGGGATGTGTAGGGGATTAGGTGGTGCAGCTGAACGAGTCGAGGGAGAGGGATCGGTGGAGATGGAATCATGGGGAGATGTATGTGTGGCAAAAGGAAAAGAGTTTTCAACGAAAGTAACGTGACGAGAGATATGAATACGACCAGAAACTGGGTCAAAACATCTATAACCTTTGTGCTCATCGGAATAACCTAGAAAAACGCAGGGTAGAGATCTAGGGGCTAGTTTATGAGGTGAAGAGACATATGTATTTGGAAAACAGAGACAACCGAAAACTCGAAGTTTAGGATAATTGGGATAACATAGAAAGAGAGAGTAGTATGGCGTGGTGTGTGGGTTAAGTTGGGAATGACGAATATTGAGGAGATATGTGGCTGTGCGGAGAGCTTCGGCCCAAAAACATGGGGGCATGGAAGCTTGGATAAGAAGGGTTCTAAGAATGTCGTTTATAGTGCGGAGAGATCTCTCAGCTTTGCCGTTTTGAGGGGAAGTGTAGGGGCAGGAAAAACGGAGGAGAATGCCATGGTGGAGAAAGAAATTACGATTTTGGTTGTTGTCAAATTCTTTGCCATTGTCACATTGGATGAACCGAATGGGGAGAAAGAAGTGAGTTGCAACATAATGTTGAAAATTGAGAAAGATTGTGTGCACATCGGATTTTTTGCGTAAAGGAAAAGTCCATGCATAATGAGTGAAATCATCTAAGATCACAAGATAGTACTTAAAACCGGAAATACTCTCAATAGGTGACGTCCATAAATCACAATGTAATAATTCAAAGGAAAAAGTACTTGAAGAAGTAGAAGTGAACGGAAGACGCACATGTTTTCCTTGTTGACAAGATTCACAAACTATTGAATTATGACTATCACGATTACAAGGAATAGAGAAATCACTAAGGAGAGAATCTAAGATTATTTTATTGGGGTGGCCTAGACGTTGATGCCAAAGCTCGACCGAGGAAACCATGGATGAGGGTTGAGCGGTCTTGGGAACACCATGAAGGGAGTAGAGATCTCCATCACTATTGAAGCGAGCGATCTCCGCCTTGGTCAGAAAATCCTTCACAGAAACACCAAAGGAGTCAAATTCTAGAGAAACAGGATTGCCACGAGTGAATTGCCGAACGGAGATTAAATTTTTAATGAGATCAGGTGCAACAAGAATATTACGAAGGAGGAGAGGTTTTGTGGGTGAGAGAAGTTGTGCATTTCCAACACCGGATATAGGGATAGTAGAACCATTGCCAAGAGTTATAGAGGAAAAAGGTGATAAGGAAAATTTTGACAGCATATTATTCGAAGAAGACATGTGACTAGAAGCACTAGAATCGAAAATCCAATTGGTAGCTGAGTTTCCTTGAGCAGCAAAGTGGTTCATGGCCTGGATAAATGCTGCTTGGTCCCAGCTCGGTGACGAGGAAGAGGACGGCGATGGTGCAGGCAGCGGAGCAGGTGGTGATGGCGCGTAGATGGGCATGTAGGCACCAGCAGATGGCGAAGGAGGGGCTGGAGTGCTGTACTGCTGGTAGTGTGTCGGACCAGGCATGTAGGTTGGTGCAGTCATGTAGGCTTGGTGCGGAGGGCAAGCGATGAGGAGGCCCGGAGAGCCGGAGTGGGGGCGTATGTCCGGCGTCCAGGCGCCGGAGTATGCTGGGGGAGCACCAATCGGAGAGGGCGCAGTCTAGGGCATGGGCCAGGCCTGGACAAGCCCTGTCCACGGGTCGTGCATCGGGAGCCAGCTAGGAGAAGCAGGAGGTGCCGGGGCTGGAGGCGTCGGGCCACTTGGAGGAGCCGTGGGTGGTCGAGGCGGCCGGAAGATAGGGTTTTTGCCCCTGTAGTTCGGACTAGGGCGCCACCCCGTAGGTGGCTGCACCGGTGATGGAGGAGGCGGCATAGGAGCAGTAGGAGGTCGCTGGATCGCGGCGAAAACTTGATGGCGCGCCTCTTTATTTGCGAGGGCACGGTCGGCCCACTGCAGCATAGATCGGACCTCGGCGAAGGTAGGACGGGGCCGCATCATGGTAATAAAGGAGGCCTGCTTTTCGAAGCGGTCACCTAGCCCGACGAGGAGGATGTTGATAAGTTGACGGTCTTCGACGGAGTCACCGAGCTCTTGGAGTTCATCAGCGATCGTCTTGAGCTTTTGATAGTAGACGCCGACGGGAGAGTCACCTTGGACAGTGTTGCGGAGCTCGGTGTGGAGGGTGTTGACACAGGCGTCGACATTGTCTTGGAAAAGCTGTCGAAGGGCCACCCAGAGGGCGGCTGCGCTGGTGGCGTCGCGAAACACGAGATTGAAGATCTCAGTAGACACCCGCTGGTAGAACCATTGGATGATGGCGAGGTCATCCTTGGCCTAGCGAGGATCGGTAGGCCGGGGAACGGCATGGTCATCGACGTGGTCGAGAAGATTGCACCGACCGAGATGAACCTCGAAGAGATGACGCCAATGGTAGTAATTATGCTTTGGTAGATCTAAAGTGATTGGAATAAAGGGGCTAACATCGGAGATTGTATCGGTATAGTGGATAGTTGGGAGGATAGGAGAGGGTAGAGCAAGGGAGGTGGTGGAGGTTTGGCCGGCGGCACCCAGGGAAGCGGCGGCGGCCTTTTTGGTGAAGTAGTCAGGAGGGGGAGGAGGGGACGGCGTCGGTGGCGGCGCCATGCCTTAGGATCTAATTGTCTGATACCATGTAAATTTGATTGACTTGCATAATAATATTGCTTGAGGGGTATATAGTATATATGAGGGTACAAAACTTGTCGACCAAAATTACTGAAACCGACTCTAAAACAAACTCTAACAAATCAAAACCGACTCAACATTGTCTAGTCTAACAAAATCGTCACTCACATTATGCGGGCAGTAAGGGCATCTCCACCCGGGAGGCGTAAACGGACGACTTAAACGGTTCGATTTTGTTTGTGGGTCTGGTCACGGACGATTTGTGGTCGTGGTCCGGCCTGTCCGGCCGACCGCGCACAGCAGCGCAACCCAAACGGACGAAAACAGATAGACTAGCCTAAGAGAAAAAGGCCCATATGCGTCTGCATCTGGGCCAGCCCGTGTCCGCGTCAGTCGGGATAGACGCATCCGTGCCCCGGATTTGATGCCCAGATGGGTCGATTCGGGATGCATCTGTATGGATGGGTGGTACCGTTGGGACGTCGCGCACGTCCCGCGCTTTCGCGCGGACGAGTTCGGACGTCCTCAAACCGTTTGGATAGTCCCGGTGGAGATGCCTAGCTGTTTGGCTCCCCAGTGCGGCCGTCGTTGGCCGTTTGGGTTTTTTCGGTGATTTGTTGTTAAGGGGGCGGTGCCAGTTCCCGGCCACGTCTTCATGTATCGCCCCGTCTTATAATTAAAATCTGCTATATATTTAAAAGTTTGTTTTTCGCTAAAAAACGCCTTGGTGAGAACAGTGTGATTATCGGTCCACTTCTCACAATCTTCAATGCGCGTGCAGACATGGATAGAATTGAATTCGGCGTCATTGTTGTCTCGGCGATGGGCTTCAAACATTTGGACGTGTCAAGCTTCATGCACTAGCCAATGCAACCAAAAGTCTGAACTGATGGAAAGGGCTAGTGCAATTCACTTATACACTTCAACAACCCATCTCACGTGTAACGGAGAGAAGTCAGCACGTGCAACCGGAAGAGAGCAACGGCGCGCGAAACTCACGTATGACTCAAGAGGCCTATACGTGGACACAGAGGGGTCAACAACAATTTTAGGATAAATTGTGAAAGCCAGGACTCAAACTCGAGACCTTAGGCCCTGATACCATGTTAAGCTTCATGCACTAGCCAACGCAACCAAAAGTCCGAACTGATGAAAAGGGCTAGTGCAATCCACTTATACACTTCAACACCCTCTCTCACGTGTGACGGGGAGAAGTCAGCACATGCAACCGGAAGAGAGCGACGGCGCGCGAAACTCACGTATGACTCAAGAGGCCTATACGTGGACACAGAGGGGTCTACAGCAATTTTAGGATTAATTGCAAAAGCCAGGACTCGAACTCGAGACCTTAGGCTCTGATACCATGTCAAGCTCCATGCAATAGCCAACACAATCAAAAGTCCGAACTGATGAAAAGGCCTAGTGCAATCCACTTATACACTTCAACACCCCCTCTCACGTGTGACGGGGAGAAGTCAGCACGTGCAACCGGAAGAGAGCAACGGCGCGTGAAACTCACGTATGACTCAAGAGGCCAATACGTGGACACAGAGGGGCGACAACAATTTTAGGATAAATTGCGAAAGCCAGGACTCGAACTCAAGACCTTAGGCTCTAATACCATGTCAAGCTTCATGCACTAGCCAACGCAACCAAAAGTCCGAACTGATGGAAAGAGCTAGTGCAATCCACTTATACACTTCAACAGGACCATCTACACAAAGGCGATGTCGGGGTTGAATCCTGTGAGCGGGCGCCGCCGATGTACTCAGGAGAGGGCGAGAACCTCGAAAGCGGCGTACCATGGTCTTGCTTGAAATAAATTTGATATCCAGACTATTTTTTGCGACATGTCCTCTCACAAAGTGATAAACAATCTCGATGCACTTAGTTCTACCATGAAAGACTGGATTTAGAAAGTAGCTCTCAGAATATCACCCATAAACATGGTTTACACTTGAGTTTGACTACAAGTTCATTGAGAAGAGATTCAACCCAAATTAAACTTAGTAATTGCATTTGATAGAGCCTCATATTCCACCTCAGTATTGGAATGTGACAGTGTAGCTTGTTTTCTACCACCCCATGAAACCAAGTTTGAGCGGACAAATATAGCAAAGCATCTTGTAAAACATCTGTCATCAAGACAGCATGTCCAAGCTGCATCTGGAAAGGCACTAAGAAGAGTGGAATGAGATGGATGAAAATTAATACTAGGCTTTAGTGTATTTTTAACATATCTGAGGATTCCTTTAGCTTCTGTCCAATGTGATATAGTTGGATCATGAAGATACTAGCAAGCCTTAATGATAGAAAAAGACAAATTTGGACGTGTCAAAGTTAGCTATTATAAAACCTCAAGAATGCTTCTGTATTATATGCTATCTTCTGGACTAAGTAGTGTGCCTTCATTAAGATATAATGGTTTTGTAGAATACAATGGTGTAGGTGGAGATTTACAATCACACATACAAATTCTATCAGGTAAATCGGTGGCATAATTTTTTCTATGTCAGAAGCAAACCATCTTATGTCCTTTTTTGCTTCAATACCAAGAAAGAAGTGCAAATGTCCTAGATATTTGATAGCAAAGTTTTCATTAAGATCTTTAAGGAAAGCATAAATGGATGTATCTTTGAAGCTTATAACAATGATATCATCAACATAAATCACAACAAACACAGTGATACCTAACTTGTTGTTAAGGAACAACGAAGTATCATCCTCTAATGGCATAAAACCAAGATCTTGCAATTTGACACTAAGACGAGAATACGAGGCTCGAGGTGCTTGCTTTGGATCATAGAAAGCTTTGTCAAGCATGCAAAATATGATAGGAGCATAAAGATGTTTAAAGCCGAGGTTGTCTCGTGTAAACTTACTCTTTCAGAACATCATGAAGAAACACGTTCTTGACATCTTAGTTACGTAAACTCTAACCTAGAAAAACTGATGGAGCTAAAAATAGTCACGGTAGTAGCTATCTTAACTACATGACTGGAAATGTCTTCAGAGTCGATGTCATACCTTTGTTTGAATCATTTTCCAACCAATCTTGCTTTTTATCTGTCAATTATACCATCGACACATCTCTTAATACCCACTTACATTAAATTAGATTTTTATTTGTACTAGATGGAACCAAGTGTCATGTTTTGCTTGCAATCAATGCATCATACTCCTCCTGCATAGTTTGGCGTTAGTTCTTATCATTAAGGGCTTCAGAAAATTTTTAGGTTTCTCCTATAGAAGATATCATACCATAATTTATAATACCATATTAGTAAAGTTTTGGGGGATCGTGATGTGCTGTGAGCCGTCCTATTGGCCAGGTCTGGGCACATCACATCCGTAAGACACATGTGTCCAAAGGTGGGCATTGAAAGCAGGACACCCAAAACCTAGGTTGGGCCGAGCCTAATCATGCTCATGGATCAGTACTGGGCCACAAATTTAGAATCAACGGTCGGGCCAATTGAATCTGAGGATTCACATATTGGCGATTTAACAAGGAGTCTTAGCCCAAGACTCAATTGTGGCTTTTGTATGTTGGGCCGGGCTTGGGCTGCTTATCTTGGACCCGAAGGTCGGGCAAGACCCGGGTTTGGATATTTGACATTTGGCTTTTTTTTAGGATAGACCAAAGCCTGGTCTAGCTTGAGAAATGTCCGTGTATAGACTCTCCATCGCGGACCAAATCGGCCGCACACATTTATGTTCACCCATGCGTGATGTCTCGCAACTCAAAAAACCACTCTCATTCTAAGCTTACTATTTCACGGTTACTGATCCGGATTCTCTATGTGCAAAGGTTCTCAGTGCCAAGTATTACCCGCATGGAGATGTTCTAAAAGCGGGACCGAAAGCGGGGTCTTGTTTTACTTGGCAGAGTGTTTTGGCTGGTTTTACAACGTTTAAACGCGGTTATATTTGGCGAGTGGGTGATGGTGACAAGATAAACATCTACACTGATCCTTGGATTCCTGCAAGCTCTGACAGGAAAATTATCAGTCCGAGAGGTAACTCGATTTTTACAAAAGTTTTCCAGTTAATTAGCCCAATTAATGGACAATGGGATGAGCAGCTTCTTCGGGACCTGTTCTGTACCGTTGACGTGAACCGGATATTACAAATACCCTTAAACTCTCAGGGGTTTGGTGATTTTATTGCATGGCAACACTCTAAGCATGACAGATTTACTGTACGTTCGGCTTATCACCTGCAATGGAGACATACGTTTGGTCCAGGAGCTGCTCAATTACCCCTACCTGGGTCATCGCTACTAACCCAGTTTGGCAGATCCTTTGGAAACTGAAGATCCCTGGAAAGGTCAAGATTTTTGCATGGCGTGCTCTACATGGTATATTACCTCTGAAATCCATTCTAGTGAACAGACATGTCGGTACTAGTGGTGAGTGCCCCATCTGCCATGCTCATGCGGAAGATCTTTTGCATATGTTATTTCAATGTCAAGCTGGAAAATCACTTTGGGATTCTTTGGGTTTGGCAACGGTTATTGAGAATGCTACCATTGATCGCTCTGGGTCAGCGGTGCTGGAATTTCTGCTCGTGGAACCTGCCATTATGATGCCTGGATTTGTTAGTCTTGGCTTAAAGGAAGTGATTGTTATTGCATGTTGGTACATTTGGTTGGTTAGACGACGCCGTACTCATGATGAAGTGGTCCCTCAAATTCATCAGTGTCGTATGTCAATACTTTCGATCGCCGCAAACGCAGTAAGAGCAAGTGCATGCCCCGTCCCGGTGCAGGCGAAGTGGAAAAAACCAAATCCAAGGCAAACAAAGGTCAATGTCGACGGCTCCTTTCATTATGATAGTTTTTCGGGTGCTGTAGGAGCAATTATCCGGGATCATACCGGACGCTTTGTTGCAGCTTCTACCCTCTTTATCCCAAATGTGGCATCACCAAGGCTGAGTCGGATTCATTGGAAACACTGAATGCGTGTAATGGAGAAGAAGCTTGGTGGGGAGAATCATCTGCGGTGATTGCTGATTGTATTGATGAAGCATCCATGATTGGCACTGTCCTATTTGAACACTGTCCGAGGGAGGCAAATGGAGTCGCTCATGAGTTGGCCAAGTCTTGTTTTATAGATAAATCTTCCTGTAATTGGGTCGATAAACCTCCTAGCTTTATTCTTGAGACCCTCATAAAGGATGTAACTATTACTTGATCGGCTGCAGGTTTCAGACGCACTCTTTTTCCTTACCAGGGTACCTAAGGGGACTGGAAGGTTTTAGACCCAGTTCTTTTGGCGGCTTCTCGGAGAAGCCGTCCTACCCCAGCTTCCTGGGGAAGCCGGTTTCAAAATTTTGTGAGGCTTCTAAGTTAGTTTAGACTTAACCACTTTGGAAGCCTTGTAAATTTTTTGAACCGGCTTCTCCAGGAAGCTGGGGTAGGACGGCTTCTCGAAGAAGCCGCCAAAAGAACTGGGCCTTAATGAGACGGCCTGTATGCCAAATATATATTTTTACCTCGAAAAAAAAAAGTCCCATTAGAACTCCGCTTTTCACATTTTCCTGTATAATACGAGCTCATGGTTTCTCGTGCTGTATTTTGGCCTATATACAACGGCAATTATGCAAGACGTTTAGTTTCACGATTGTTTCTGGACGTCCGCTCTACCGTCGATGCCGTCGATGTCGAAGCGGACGGCGACTGGTGCCACGGCGTGTGGCCGCCTCGCCAAGGGGAACAGAGAGTGGTTGCTGCTCTTGCTCAGCCTGTCGTCCCTGTTCAGCGCCGCCGCCGCCGACAACGACGACCGGCGGGCGGCGGCCGTCGTCGGCGTGAGCTCCTGGCTCCTGCTCTTCCCGGGAGCCCCCCGCTGCCGCCGCATGTACACCTCCTCCAGCATCTCCCGGTCCTCCCTGGTGAGCAGAGCTGACTTGCTGGGCGGCGGCCTCGGCGGCGGAGAGCGTGCGGGGGATCTGCTGCTCGGCGGTCTGCCTCCCAGGTCCGCCAGGCTGCCGCCGTTGTTGTAGCTGATGAGCCGGTGGAGCCACACGACCAGGTCCAGGATGCACGCCTCCGCCTTGGCCTTGTCCGCGTGGTGAAGCGTCTCGATCTTGAGCACCTCTGTGTGCCCGGGCGCCCTCCGCGTCAGATCATTCCTGCTATCGGGAAATTGTTAGCCGGCGAAATCCAGATGAGGATTAATCTCGCAACAGATGATGCAGGGATGGTGAATTGGGGAATAATTGATGAGCAGCATCTGTCTCTCACCCTGTGTTCGCCCACTCGCCGACCCATCCGAATCCATGGTGTGCTCTGATATACAGTATACAGCATGCAGAGTAACAAGGGGTGAGCAACGGATCAATCAATCCCAGGAATCAGCATTTTTATCTGAATCTGTTCTGTGTGAAGTTTAAGCGACCAAAATTGAAGTACCTAGCCGTGTTACTGGCGACAGGGACGATCCATTGCAACGTTTTCTCCAAGGAGGATCTGGTCTGGGTGATCGGAACCTAACAAGGAAGGAAAAGAAAAGGAACACGGATTTGCAAGAATGAGCTTCAGGAAGCAGGGGTGGCCAATGTTGCTATCTGTTTTACAGCATCATCGAAATACCTCTTGAGACTCTGAGCAAGTTTGCAGTCGCGTTCGGAGAGCAGACTTGACATTTGGAGGCAGCCCTTGATACAGCGTGTCCCGTGTACTTTGCGGGGGAACCGAGCTCCGGGAGACCTTAGATCACCAAAGAAGAGTTGAGTAAAACTGTTTCCATGACTGTTCAGCAACAAATGACCCTACTTGGGGATACTGGGGATTTCATTCAGAGTATGTTTCACAGTTGCTACAGTCAGAACTACTCACATGTGCTTGGAGATAGAGCTGATAATTAGTGGGACTGGTACCATCTTTCACTCAGGTACGACTACAACTATTCAGCTCAAAAGGCACAGATTTGTGATTATCGAAAGGCTGACCTTCAAGCTACAAGAAAGTAAGGGTTGCAAAAGAAACCTCTATAGTTTCAAAAAAGAGCTGCGACCTAACGGGCTTTCTGAACATTAGTCTTTATCATGGAGTACTTTATGTTTTGTCCCATAAGTCGGAGGAAACATGAACATGTGTTTCTTAAATAGCATTGCTGATATAATTGAGCTACTTTTTTCAGCATAACCCAACTATTGAAATCTCACGGTTTAGAAAATATGTGAGAACGTGTAGCATTATTTTTAAACACAAAGTATCAAATATAGTGGCATACTTCCAAGGTTTGGAGATGAAATAAAGGGGTGGCACAAGATATGTGAATAACCCCAGGAAACTTACGATGTTGTCAATCTGTGAAATGATATTTGCATAGTGCAGCGCCAGACCAGCTGACCCTAACGTCTGATGGCTCTCCGAAGATCCATTCAATTGGGCAACTCCATCTACACGAACCACACAAACACATGCAAAACCATATTAATATGGTTATAACAATTGTAAATTGATAAATAATAAGAATGGGCGACTAGGCAATACCAGAAGGGCCAAAAGCATCTTGAATCTCAACATGTAAGCAATGAACAATTTCTACGAGCTTCTCCATGACCTGTAAATATGGAAAGTTATGACTATTTGATGATTCATTTTGTTCAAAATTACAGTACAAATTACTTACATCGTCGAGTATCTTATTCCAAAGAGATTTTTTCTTCAAGTTGTGTACATGCTTCCTTTGGCTCTTTAATTCTTGCCTTATAATCTGAACGGTGTCCCCTGATCATCAATTGCAGGCATAAGTTTCTGTGGGCAAAATACCGCTGGATTGGTTGGGGAATAGCATCTCAAGCTAGTACGTGTGCCAGAGATACCGATGGTGAAAGATTTACCTCTTTCAAATACAACTGAATGTTTTTCCTCCTCCAGTTTACGGCGATAATCTTGCTCGAATCTATCCAGTGCATGCATTTCATGATAGAGATCCTATGAGCCAAAGAAACGAAGTAGCAACTGCATCAGGAAATCTAGAATGAATGGTCAGATAAGGCGACAGGGATAAGAAATGTGCAAGAGGGTTGCAGTTTATGCAAACGTCAGGGACATCACCAAACTCGGTGTTTATCAGACAGTATAGTGCACTCACAGCGGTGTGCCGAACAAGGGTCATCAGCTGCTGCATCTCTGCTTTCGCTGTTTCTTTCAAGTTTGGCTGGGGTAGAATTTCGGATTCTAGCCTGGATACGGAAACAAGAACAAGAACAGAACAGGCTCGTCAAACTCTGATGTCATATCGACTATTAAGACATTCTAAACAGCGAGGGACAACCTACTTGGAAAAGTAGCGATCAAGATTGTGCCACTGGGGATCCTTGCAACGGTTACCAAATCTGATCACCTCTCGCGAGAACAATCTCAGCTCTTGCCTGGTGAAAGGGGCAGATTAGGCCAGGAGTGAGCAAGAAAACACCAAAAAAAAGAGACAAACAAACATCAATGCGGCAAACCTCTTGTCGGCTGCGGCGATCGTCATCAGCTCATCCATGTCGCTCGAGACTAGATGCTGTACACCTTGCGATCGGAGCACGGTCTCCTTGAGATACCTGAGGTTCTCTTTGGACATAGACTGCATGAGGCTCATGCCCTTCACGATTGTGTTGGCGACCTCGAATGCGAGGATGGACACACGGTTCCCCTTGGCGGCCGGCCCGGACGCGAACCCACCTCCTCCGGGGCTCAAGCTTGACATGCCGCTGCTCAGCGTGTCTAGGACCTGCACTGCTGAGGTGCTCGCTCTACCAAACACCGAGGCTCTGTCTGAAGCCTGCAAAAAGGAGACATGATGATGCACAATGCAATGTGAGATCGCACCAAAATGATGGCCTGAAAAGTGTCTGAAGGGGGTAACCCAATGTAGACTGGATATATGCACAACTTATGTATAATCAGGCTATGGCTCATGCTGCTCTGTAGAGAGCACAATGTGGCATACCATCTAGTCCCAGTTTTAGCTGCTTGATTGATGATCCTCATCGCAAGAGCAATAATAGTTTAGCTGACAGGGTAAGAGCAAGACTTGCCTTGCCGGAGGTGCTTAGCCTGGGCTTGGCGGCCTTGTGCTTCGCCGATGGGGCGCGGGTCAAGCGCGGCCCCTTGGAAACCGATCGGCGAGCCCGGCCGCTGGTGGACGGGGGCGAGCCCAGCACCTCCTCGGAGAAGCTCAGCCCGTCGTGCTCCTCGATCGGCGTGGTCTTGTTCTTGCCGTGCGCCTTGCCGGCGGCCGCGGAGAAGGCCTTGAACTCCTGGTCCACCACGAACCCAGAGAAGGCCCTGAAGGAGAGCTCCACCGGCGACCTGTCACCGCCGGCGATCCCCGCCGAGCACACGCCGCCCATGGCAGGCAATGCCGGTGAATAGACCGAACGCCTGGCAGCTAGACGACGGGACTCAAAGCTCCAGCTCTCGAATCCGTCGACGGCGGCCAGGAAGAAGCAAGCGATCCCAGCCTTGGCGTTGACGAGGCGCCAACTGACGCGAGAAGAGGACCGAGACGGACGGGAAGATGAGCAGCTAGCTATCCCGCCGTGCAGTACGTGGTAAGTACTGCCGACCGAAGGGGAGAAGACAGCGCCGCCAAACGCCGCGGGAATTCTCCCGCCGATCAGTCAAGGAAGCCGGCGTCGGAGATTAAAAATGAACGAATAAAAAGGACGCGACTCTGTTCTGTCGTCGGGGATTAAAACGTGGCGCGCCCAAGGCACGGCTCAGGCGACAGGCACCTCTCACCGGCGGCGTGATGGCGGACGGACGGGTCGGGGGTAGGAAGTAGGAACGCTGTGCTTTTCGGTGGTTATTACTCCGATGTGGATTTGATCGACAACCGGAGAGACTCTCCGGCCGCGTTTCTTTCCCGTTTGTTTGGTGCGCGACAACTCTTTTTTTTTTACTACTAGCAGGGTGGCCCTCGCAAATGCGAGGGCATCATCTTTATAATTTTAAAGGTTTGAGAAATAAAATTATTTTCTCACAAATATTCACATTATATGAACGAAATAATACATTTTTATAGTCATATAAAATTACAATAAATTATGCCATGATCAACTCAGTAGTTTTATGAGTTGTTAGATTATTAGTTTTCGGGTTAACATTCAAATTGGGGACTTGATGTATTCAGATGTATATAAAAATTATATATAATAATTAGGGTCTACCAGATAGTTTCTCATATGATGTCTAGATGATCTTTATAATGATCACAAAATAAACTAAATGAAAATAACTTATCCTCCAATTCCTAATCGAAAGTAAGAGTTATCATTATACTCTGTGCCAAATTCAAATCTGTTTTATTTCCTCCACCATAAAATGAATGAGCATCTTATTTTGATTTAAAATATGTGAACTTATCCATTTGTGCTATTATACCTAAGCTAATGCATTCCAGTTTGACCAAAATTGTACTTATGAATATTTTAGTAATAAGTTAGAGTATTTAGAGTGCATTGTTCATTTTTTACGGTGTATTTTTTCTAGATTCTCATTTATTCTAAACCGAGATAGCATTGTGGTTGTCTATTTTGCTTGACTATCTGCCTAGATATCCCCTCTACCTAAGACAATCATTCCAAGCTCTCTCTCCGGTATATATTTTTTGTGTAATGTGACATGATTATGTTAAAATGAACAACTCATAGTTTAAATATACTAATCGGTCAATTTGAGTGAATGTCCTCTTAAATTATAAACGTATTACGAACCACTGAAGTTAACGCAAACGCATATGTTTCTTACCACATCATAAGAAAAATTTAGAAACTAATAAGCCGCTAATATTGCCCGATATTGATCTACCTTAATTGTACTGATGTTCTCTCTTAGGAAAGCACATCCCTAATAGCTACCACTGACTCTTTAATTTCTCTCCCTCCCTCTCTCTCTCTCTCTCTCTCTATTTTTCCCTCTCCTGGATGTATTTGCTGCTAATTCTATAAATACCTTATGAGTGATAGTGAAGCTCATATCCTATAAAATATTTGACTGATTTTACCTTTTGACATTAAATTACCTAGATGTTTGCTCAAGTCATTCCTTGACTTTGAAT
This sequence comes from Avena sativa, assembly GCA_916181665.1. Lineage (NCBI taxonomy): Eukaryota > Viridiplantae > Streptophyta > Magnoliopsida > Poales > Poaceae > Avena > Avena sativa. Next base: position 262,464,108 of record OV702298.1, on the reverse strand, counting down.
CTCTTCTGATGATAATAATATAAATGGATTGGTGTATCATTCACCCATAAAACTTTGTCGAATCAATTTCACATATGACAGTGTAAAGTTCCATTTGTTACAATATACATCATGCATAGGACATTAAAATTCTCGAGGATACAACTTTGACCATAGTTTATGTATGGACATTTCTATAAAAGTTAGAGAAGTTTAACAATATTTTTCTAGATAGTTATTTGTTTTGAAACTGAGGTAGCATAGCATTTTTCGGTTTTGGTTGACTCTTTGCCTATATATCCCCTATATTTGAAACATTTATTCTAATCTCTCACTTGTATTTATATTTTTTTAATGTATCATGACTATGCTATAATGAACAATATAGTTTTAACATTACCAATTAGCCATTGATTTGAATAAATGTCCTTTTAAATTTGAGTGAATGTTTCGTAGGAAAAATATAGAAACTCATAAGCCATTGACGCTGATATTGTTCTTTCTTAATGATATCAATCTTCTCCCTTGCGATTTTACATGCCTAATTAGCTACCACCAGCTCTCTTGATCTCTCACTTTGTCTCTCCCTTGCATGCTTTTTGCAGTAATTGTTCAAATACCTTATGAGTGACTGTGAAGCTCATTAGTTCACCTTTTGACATTAAATCTTAAGGTTATATAGAGCATCTTGATCACCATCCGTTGATTCCTACATGCTTGATCATCAATGTCAGCTTTTGAACCTTCTCCTAGTGACAATAAGATAAATAGTTGCATATATCGCTCTCCCCTCCAATCTCTACTCTACGACGACTTAAGGTATGAGAGCACGTTATTTCATGAATCGCTAAAATTGGATATGTGTTAAAAAGAAAGGATCGTGGAAACATGAGAAAATGTTTTATCAGTTAGTTTCCAAAATGCTTTATTAGTTTTGCGCTAAGCAGTCTAATTAATACTCCCCTCCAATCAATGAGCACTTCTCGTGAAAACTTGCATTTGTCTAAATGCTTTAGTGTATATATATATACACTAAAATATGTCAAAATACATGTGAATCTAGACAAATTCAAATTACTTATTTCCGGTTATAGGCAGTAATACTTTTCCAGATTATTTTGTATATATACTCATTGATCTGTATCTAATTGGCACTTTTATATCCTAGCATGTACCATCTACTATTTTAAAAAATAGCTTGGGCATTTCACATGGCACACGACTCTACGTTAATTTGAGATGTGCATGTTTACTTTTTCTAGATGAAGTAGCTTATATAGTTATATATGACAAAAAAAAGTTGGAAAAGAAAGGGACACTACTTGATGACACATAATCTAGAGATCAACTTGGTCTTGTTTTCATTTTAATATTCGATGTAGAGACCAAAATCTAGCAATTAACTCAATGTTGTTTCCATTTATAGTATTCGACACGGACTCCTCAAGGAAAAAACTTGCCAAATGGAATTAAATGACAAACACAATTTGTGTACACCTAAACATGGCCACGTATATCTTAAATAAATATGGCTACGTTCATAGCATACGTACGTACATAGCAAGGTTGAGAGTTGGATATTCACCGTTCAGAAAAAAATAATGATGTACCAAGTATATTTTGGAATCGTTCGTGTCCGTTCTCCGCCTTAAAGTTATTAGGCTGATTGCTAAACTTTGTATCGTACAATTATTTGCAGCCGGTGCTTATGTAACGACTTTTTATTTTATTTTTCATCTCGCCACAGGCCCACATGCATGGTCTCCTTATATGACACGTCAGAAGTAAAAGACCGTTTAAGCAAATGTGTAGGCCAGCCGTGCACTTCTCATGTTTTTGTACACATTTATTTTGTAAATAATCTTGTACACATGTTGGTGACACGTAGACATAAGTCTGGATATGTTTATTAGGCTGACACAAAAGTTACGCAATAGCTCGCTAAATCTTAACCGTATATTATAGATCTAACAGTTAAAATTAATTCAAATGATGTGAATCAACCTGGTGCCTCGAAAAACACCCTTATATTGCTTTTAGTATATAATAGATAGATACTTTGTTTTTATTAGAGAGCGGGAAAAAAAGGAGTGCGGGGGTGGGAAATGGGCAAAGTCCACGGCTGGGGGAGGAGTTTATTAATCGTACGGCGTGTCAGCCCACCGAAGCAGCGACTTTGGGTTGGGGGGTTTGACTTTGCGCGCTTTGTCGACTATCGCCTTGTTTTTGTTCACCGGCTGCTCCGCGCACGAACAGTCGCCTTCCTGCTGTTTGTTGTCCACTTGTGGTCTCTTCGTGCCAAAGATGGGGAGAGAGCTGGGACAGCAGAGAAGGAGGTGGCCATGATCCTGTGTTGTGACCAAGTTGAAGAAGATATGGAAAATGTGCCGAAAGGTTTCGGTCCATGTGAAGATCAATATAGAAACTATTCTGATTTAAAAATGCTATACGCCTCGAGTATAAGATTTTCATAAAGCAAGCGACCATGTCCGGCGAAATTAGATAGAGAATCGGGTACCAACGCATCTGATTTTGAGAAACAGAAAAAAAATGTTAAAAAAAAATGAAATAATTCATGCAAGTACATGTATGTCAAATTTTCAAGAAAAAAAAAGGATAGAATGCGACCTACACAAAAAAAGAGAGACCGAGACGGGTTTTTGTGCGGGTATCTAAGTTTTTTTTTGAGAGAGAGGGTATCTAAGATTTTGGTACACTGTGAATAGTATGATCCTTATATTGTGAACTGTGTAATTTTTTTTTGTGGGTATCTAAGATTTTGGTACACCGTGAATAGTATGATCCTTATATTGTAAACGGTATAATTTGTTATTTTTGTGTAGACTATGTATTTTTATGTTTTAGTTCAGATTTGACATGCTCATACGTGCAAATATTCTCTACACGCATGATTTATGCTATATTTTTATTATTACTAGTAAAATACTTGTGCGTCACTACGAGCAAACAAAAAAAATAGGGTCACAAAACATAAACCTTGTTTTTATATGTTAGGTGTACATACATTAAAAAAATATTATCATGCTGATTGAAGAGTTGTATTGATCAAGTCACATGCATCTGATAGCTAAATTTAAAGAACTAAACATGAGGTGTTAGGATAATATCTTCACCAGCTTTTGAAGTAGTGGGTAACAAGAAACATGATGATCTATCTAAAGGGTTCGCAACATAGAAAACAAATTTTTTTTCTTGATTTGAAAAAAAGGTGCCAAGATCTAATTTAGAAGATGCATGTAACATATGGATAATCATCCAGAAAAATTTACCCTCAAAGACCAAAAGTTTTATTGAGATTGAATGTGGTGGATGATGTAGACAAACACTTGCCGATCTCAACATCGTGTAGATGAGCGCTGCAATTTGGCAGCACCTCCGTACTCGGTCACATGTACGGCTTGACAACGACCTCCATTCCCTCGATCCAGCAGGACAGCGGAAGTAGTAGATCCACCGAAGAAAACTATTTGTCCATGGATTCCGCTAATCCGAAAGCCAAGGGATGGAGAGAGAGAGAGAGACAGAGAGAGAGAGAGAGAGAGAGAGAGAGAGAGAGAGAGAGAGAGACTTGTACTTGAGTATGAGGAAGAGGGAGCTCCCACCCCTCTTTATATAGAGGGGGCAACGGGCAGCCCCTAGGGGTGGCACCGGCCCCAAGGGGTACCCCACCTCTCCCCTCTTATGCGAGTGGAGCACCCACTCATGCCTCCACTCATTTCTCATTTAATTAAGTGGACTCTCCACTCGAAATTCCAATTAAATAATTAAAAATGATTTTTATTTTTCAGTTTAATATTTTTCAATTCTATTAATTAACAAACACTAACATATACCCTCTTGTACTATTCCATATCCCTGATACAATTACGGTGTTTCTCAAAACAGTTCCAGTGCTTTCCAAACCTTTCTCCAATATACTGTATCTACTCAAAGCGTCGACGAACCCTTAAATGTGTCACCCTATAATTCGTGAATAATGTAGACATGATCGAGACACCTCTCCGATCAATATCCAACAACGGTATTTGGAGATCAATAATGACTCCTACACATTCAACGATAAATCTTGTGATCATGTGAACCATAAATGTTATAACCAATACCTTTTGTCTCGCGATACTTTACTTGTCAGAGCTTCGATCGTCGGCATCAACTATACCTAGTTCGATCTCGTTATCGACAAGAACTCTTTACTCATTCCGTGATATGACATTCTTGTGACCTAATCACGTGCTTGCAAGCGGTGTCGATGTGATATCACCGAGAGGGCCCAGAGTATATTTGTCCTTCGTCTGGATGGACAAATCTTACTCTTGATCGATGATCCTCAACTAATACTTTCAGGATACCCAATGACACCTTTATGGTCACCCTGTTATGTCATGATGTTTCATGCCATCAAATCATTCTTCTAGTGTTAGTGATTGATATAATCTCATGGTCTGAAGATTAGGGTTATTTCATATGTGTTTGATACAAAAAATATAAACTTAATGACTTTATCGTATTTATATACTTACTTTAGGTGTGTTCATCACATTATTCTCCTAATGACGTGATCCCGTTATTAACAGCATCCAATATTCATGATCACTAAACCTTGAATATCAGTTAATCAATGAGCTAGTTTTTTTGGTAGTAATCAATGAGATAGTTAAATGAGAGGATTTACTAGGAACTCTTGTTTGTTTATAAAGACACATATGTATTAATGTTTCCGGATAATACCTAGCATGAGAAATAAACATCTGTCATAAATATGGAATAATATAATAACTATTCTATTATTGCGTCTCGAGCATATTCCCTTCACGACCAACATCTTACACCACCCCTCCATAGGTGTGATTTGATGTTTTCAGTCCTTGATTATTCTTAGATATTGGAGGCCTGCGACCAACTCTAGCATATCTCGTAAAAATGCAATACATAAAAGTAGTTTACAATGCACCTTAAACCGATTTTACGGTGCAAAAGTGAAGGAGATATGCAACCGATGATCAAGGTTTTTCTGATCATGGAGCATTTATGCTAGTTGACAACGAGGTCATATTATTAGTGAAAGAGCATGTGGGCCCCATGTGTTGTTTTGGTAATTAGTGACAATCTCTATGGACTAATGTTTGTATTAAGTTGCACTTGTAGGAATTGTCCATTGGCGTCGCTTGAAGCATGTGTTGGCTTCAAGGTAGAAGTAGTGAAGAATAAGAATAAAGAAAAGAAGATTAAGTGTGTCTTGAAGAAGAAGATGGAATCCCTCATGTGTATCTTCAAGACATCATCCAAATGAAGTTAGAAGAAATGTTGTGCAAGGTCAAAATGCGCCATCTCTAGAAGATCTCATGTGTGATGCTTGACATCCTCGGTGATCATGGATCGATGAAGACAGGGTCAAAGTAGAGGTTCCCCATGTTGTATGAGGGAGCAAGTTGCAAGTCTTCATCAAGCGAGTGCATGCAATAGCAATCAAGAAAGGTGTTCCACCTTGAGAAGGACAAGATCATCTACATCGAGCTGAAGTGGATTGCTTAAGGCAAAGGTATAATCTTGATAGGTTTTCCCTTTTGTCGGTCTCATGTTGTTAGTTGGGAGACCGGGTTTAGGATAGATAGTCGTACTATCAAGAGGGTCTCTCGAGTGAGTAACTCGATCATATCTTTACGAGAGAGCTCAAACATTTGCATACTTAGCATTATATTTCATAGTTGTATTTGGATCTTATCCATGCGAGAGCTTGTGGTAATCTTCATCACAAGCTCTAGTTCATCAAAAAATGGATTTCCCTTTTATATCTTATTGTGTTTTTGATCTTAGAGGTTTTCCGGCTACTCATCAAGGGAGGTATCTCACATTATAATACTTGATATATTCTTACTTGGGTAGCTCTTGTCGTCCTCTTTCCAACAAAATTGGTTTCGGCTCGATCGGAGTTTCCAAACTCCAGTTATTGCGGTTTGAAGTTTGCCTTATATTTGGTTTGAAAAAAAGGAAAAGGGAATCTACTGCTGGGCTAGGCGGTACTACCGCATGCACTACCAGCTGCCCCTGAGCGCTGCTCTGCTCTCTGCTTTGCCCGGTTATGAAAAGGACCTAGGAAGGTTGTACCGGCCCAAGCGGTGGTACCACCGACCTGGCCGGTATTACCGGGCCGGCCCATCTCGCTTGGCCTGCTCTAGCCATCACCTCTCTCTCTCTCTCTCTCTCTCTCTCTCTCTCTCTCTCTCTCTCTCTCTCTCTCTCTCTCTCTCTCTCTCTCTCTCTCTCTCTCGGGCCGTGCTCCCTTGCGAACTCGCCCGCTGCTCCCGCGCCCTTTGCTCGCTCGCGTGCCCTCTCCCAGATCCCCCTTTGCTCGCTCCCTTTCTCGCGCTGCCGCTAGGTCGCCAGCATCTGTCTCCCGCGCCGATTCCTGGTGATGCTTGCTTGCTGGGTGGTAGTACCGGCCCACTGGCGATACTACCAGCCCAGGTCTGGATTTGGCCCTAATACCTTCGATCCGAATTGCAGATGTAGTATAGATCTTTTCCCTAGTAGACCTAGGTTTATCGAATCCTCGGGAAGCAGAAAGCAAAGTGAGATTACCTTAACGGACCTTCGAGAGTTTTAGAATTACTATTGCGTTTTCACCAGACCAAGAGTTTGCGATCTTGTTGTTGTTGATGATGGAGAGAGAGGGCCTAGGGTCTTCGGTTTTCACCAGTAGCTATGCAAAACACCTGATGGGAATAATAGATAGTAATAAAGTACTCATGTAATTGTTAGAGCAAGATAATTATATGTGGGCAGTGCATCCATAAATGTTATCGCCTCTGCAACCGCTTATGGCAATAACCTACTAGTCTCATCCATGGAAGAAAGAGAACTAATGATATGCATAGTGATGTCACTGTTAATCCCAAGTTCCTCGCATACATCCATACTACCATTTCTGTCACTAGGGTTCCTATCCTGCAGATTAGTCATTACTCACACTCCCTTTACCTGGATCAATCCTTGGGGTATTGGGTACCTGACAAGTCCTTAGATTGAGGAAAGATAGGGTACTACAATCATCAAGTCATACAAACTAATGCATGATCCCATATATTATAAATAGCATGCACAAAAGCTACATGGCCAAGCCGAAGCCCTTAGCCCAAGGAGAATTACTCACACATAGAGATGAAATCGACAATCATAAACATTGTAATAGAGATCATAGAGTTGATAACAAATAGTCTTACAATGTCGCCAATTGGAGACTAGATCTACTATTACAAGTGGTGGAAGATGGCTATGGTGGTGGAGAAGGGTTTAGAGGTTTAGATCTAGATCTATTCCTCTGGCGTGGCGGCGGGGAGAGTTAAGGATGAAAGAAGCAATGTTGCGGAGTCGGGGAGCGGCACTGTTTCTCGTCGCCTGAAGCCTCTTTATATAGGGGTCCCTTCACAAAAGTTGTTCTGTTTGACCTAATGAAGTCAGTGCAAACTATACGGTCGGAACTATACAACGGCGGCCCGTATAGTTGGTAATTAAGTCTTCTGGATCCTCTTCACGGCTCCTGGTTTCTTTGACGTGTTGGAAATCTCATATCTTTGGCATTTATGTAGTGATTCCCTTCATAATACGTCATTATCTGCGTAGGCAGCAAGAAAGGATTGCATACCCCTCTGATCATTAGGCATTAGTGGCAGGAAATAGAGAGATATTTCATCAAATATATGAATAATATCTAGTTTAAATGTGGACGTGGATGGCTATATTTCACAGCCATCAGGCCCTAACGGGCATATTTCCTTCGCCCTCTACTTAAGTCTCTTTTTCTCTCTCTCTTTTGGGTTGCCTCGTTTTGCTCTTTTCTCTCAAGCTCCTCCACCATTACTTGACCTCCTTGAGCTTGATTTCTTTCTCCCCGTATAATGATTGTTGCATCTATTTGAGAGAAAGATTGGGGAGATCTAGATCTACACTTTGACCAAACCGAATCATCTCTTTATGAATAATTCTTTGGGATCTAGATCTTGGAGGATTTGGTGTTCTCCTTTTTGTTCTTCCTCTCTTATTCCCCCAATATCTTTAGTAGCTTTGTTGGAATTTGAGGGTGAAGGATTGGAGGATCTCTGTGGTGTTCTTGCATTTTTCATTAGGTGCATCAGTTTGAGTTCTCCTCGGAGGATTTTCTTGGTGAAATCAAGAAGCTTGTCACTCTTGGGTTCTTGGAACCCTAGATGGGTGTGTGACCTTTGTGGTGAGTTCTTGGGGCCTCCAATTAATTTGTGAAGCTATCCTAAAGTTTGTGGACTTGGTGGTGATTATTGGGAGCCTCCAATTAAGTTGTGGAGATTGTACGGGTTTGGTGACCACCCTCAAGTGTACCATAGTGGATCTGGTGCTTGTCGTGCGGTGGGTGCTCGGGAGAATAGGGTGAGGCCTCTTGTGGCGTTGGTGTCCTTAGTACCGCCCACCCCTCCAACGAGACGTACTCCCTTATAGGGAGGAACTCGGTAAAACATCGTCGTCTTCGCGTGTTGGAGATATACCCAAGAGGCAATAATAAAGTGGTTATTATCATATCTTTGTGTTTTTACATCCCATGCTATAATTGTATTAATAGGAAACATTAATACTTGTGTGAAAGAGTCCCTAGTAAGCCTCTTGTTAAACTAGCTTGTTGATTAATAGATGATCATGGTTTCCTAATCATGGACATTGGATGTTATTAATAACAAGGTTATATCATTAGAGAATGATGTGATGGACACACACCCAAAGTAAGCATAGCATAAGATCAAGTCATTAAGTTTGTTTTTCTATAAGTTTTCAGATACATAGTAACCTAATCCTTCGACCATGAGTTCTTGTTAATCATCGTCATCGGATGAGTACGTTGATGACATTAAACGCCACTTCTATAACTGGGTGGTTATAAAGGTGGCATTGGGTATTCTGCAAGTATGTGTTAAAGCGCATGGATCAAGAGTGGGATTGTCCATCCATATGACAGATAGATATACTCTAGGCCCTCTCGATGGAATGTCATCCAATTGGCTTGCAAGCATGTGAATAGATCACAAGGGATGTCATATCACGGAACGAGTAAAGAGTACTTATCGGTAATGAGGTTGAACTAGGTATGGAGATACCGATGATCAAACCTGTAATAAGTAAACTATCACCCGACAAAGGGAATCGGTATCATATGTTAATGGTTCATTCAATCACGAAGTCATCGTTGAATAGTGGGAGCCATTATGGATCTCTAGGTCCTGCTATTGGTTATTGACCGGAGAGGTGTCTCGATCATGTATGCATAGTTCACGAACCGTAGGGTGACACACTTAAGGTTCGATGTTGTTTAAGTAGATATAGAATATGAGTTGGAGACCTAATATTGTTCAGAGTCTCGAATTGGAACAAGACATCATGAGGAGATCCGGAATTGTTCGAAGAATAGGATTCATATAATGAAAGTGATTTTCCGGGGTTCGGAAATGTTTTCGGTGTTTTGACCGGAAGCTTCTAGAATGTTCCAGATAGAGTTCCACTGTGCCGTGTAACATCCCAAAAATCATGATTGCAAAGTTTGCATATCATTCATGCATTCATAAGCATTATAGGATCATTTTCAAATAAGATTTCAAAAACAGAAGCAATTGTTGTCTATTATTATATGTAAGCAAGGCAATGTCCTTATTGCTACTTTCTAATATGAAAAATACTTGTTTAACCAGAAAAGATTTGAACAAAGGTTTGATTGATATTTCCAAAGCCTGGTCAAGTTTACAAAACAAATATGAATTCAAAACCATTCTTATGTCTTATATAAATAAATAATAAAGGCAAGGTTTATTTTAAATTTCAATGGGCCAATGTATTTTTGAGTGAACAACATTGTTATGTAGTCAAATATGTGTATGTTTCACTTTACAAAATTCAGAAAAAGTTTGAATTCAAACCCATATGAAATGCATTTGAAAATGATTTCAGAAAATCAAAATAGAAATGGAAAAGAATAAAAGAAAATAGAAAGGGTCGGCGCCACTTATTCGGCCTAGTAGCAGAAGTAGCCCACCCGGGTTTTCCCCTCTCCCCTCTGTTTCTCACCCAGCCCGCACACACCCCCTCACTGACGCCTCGGACCCACCAGCCCCGTCAACCTCGTCGTCAATCTCGCACCGAAGACCTGCTCGCCGCGACCGTTTCCTTCCCGACGCAAATGCACTTAATTGACATTGATTGCTCGCGAGATTCTAGCCCCTACTCCGGCTACTTAACCCCCACCCCTCTGCGACCATTTCCCCTCACTCAGCACCCCCACTCCTCCACCAGGCTGCCCACAATTTCTCTTACACCGCCGCAGTGCCGACGAGCTCCGACGACGAAATTCCGGTGAGCCTGACCGCCCCTGTCCTTCTGGTTCATACGAGTGTCTTCCTTGTGACCTTGTGCATCCTCTGACATCGTTCGTCTGTCTGCGCATGACCCAGACCGCCGTCCCCATTCACGCCTGCAAGCGACAGAGCCGCCGCTCAAATCCGGCGATCGATTATGGTAATTACTGAGCGCCCCTTGACCTCGCTTGCATACGACCAGGTTTGCCTTGTCCTTGCGCAGCTACTGATACCACTGGCTTGTGCTAGGATGATCCAGATCCTCGACAACGACTTCGTCTGCAAGGAACCGACGCCGCCAGCAACTCTGACGAGCTCTAGGCCCCGCTACAGCACGCCCCCTTCCCAACCGCGACCACGTTGAGCTCCCTCGTGCGCGTGCGCGTGCGAGTCTGGTAAGCATCATCACCACCCCTAGGACTCGCTATAATCGCCGTTCCACCACCGCCAGTAGCGCCGCCGCCGCATCGCCGTCTCTAGCGCCGCCCATCTTTGGTCGTGTGCTCAGCAGCGTTGGATCTAGATCTAACATTTCAGATTAGATCACTTAAACGAACCAGTACGAGCAGATCTGGCCATGCACTGTCACTTAAATCCAACGGCTCATGTTGATCGATCGGGACGAACCGGTACGGGCCAATCAGACACGCCCACGTGTCTGGGTTTTAGATTTAAATTCTGTTTTTGAATCTATTAGTTAGTCAAACTTGCAAATTCGATAACTTTTGTTCTGTTTATCAAAAAAATGCAAATAAGATATCAATGGAATCAAAAAAATAAATCCTACACATCTATGGGCTTAGTTTTGTATTTTGTTTATGTTAAAATGGAATTTTATGGAGAGACATTTGTAGGCATACTTTATGTATACAAATTATTTGGAAAATGTTTTAAAGGCCAAATTAAGTTTATTTGGTGTATAATTGTTTTGTTTATTGTTCGGTACTGTTTCACTTGTCTTGTTTGGTTTAGAAAAAAATCATCACATGGCATTTGCATGCATTCATATATTTTTGCTTGTTTATTTGATATGTGAATTTGGTGCTATCATTTTATGTGTAGATTTTGGTGCTAGTGGTGATTGTGACTATGAGGATTGTTGTTACTCCCCCAACTACCAAGGCAAGTGGTGCTTAATATTTTTGTCCCAATATTTTGACTATGCATTAGAAATATTTTGTATAGGGCTTGCATGATAATTTTTGCTAAGTATCTATATGCTATGCTTGGGAAATCCTAGTAGTTGTAGAATTTTTAGAATTTCTCTAAGTTAAGATACTTGCTATTGCCATGCTTAGCCTAGCTAGTAGCAACCAAGGGTGGAATATATACATGCTATGGAAAAATATTGCTAAGTCTTTGGCTTATGTTTTTGCTTAATAAAACAAGTAAGTGAATGAAACACCTGGGTGGAATGGTGGATTGGGTTATGTTGAGTGGTTACACAAGGCCCATTTATATGATTTACCTTGTGTATCACACTTGTGGAATGCCACCCAGAAACAAAGGGATTTGAGATGCCATATGTTAAGAAGCTTCTAGTGCAACCACATGGCATTATGGGCTCTTTCTGGATCATATAGGTTGCAATAACTTAGCCATTTGGACAGTTGGTGGTAGTGAGTGATAGGTTTGGAACACGTCCATTTGGTCTAAGGGAAGGCTTCTGAAAAGTCCCGTCTTGGTGAAAATCAAGTCTTGTGGGGAAAGTGCACCACCTCTGCAGAAGGAAGAAACTAAGTACTTAGCCGTGTCCCCGGAAAAGGACAATTTGAGCATCAAGACATGGAAGCTATCAAGAATCTCCTCATCCCAATTTCTAAGTTAAAACTTGTGGTTGAACAAGGGTGAAGGTTCACCAATGTCTATTGGTGGTTCCTTGGGAGTTTTTGCTAAACAAAAACTTAGTGTTTTCAACTGATAGGTAAAACCTACTTTGAGCAAAGCAAGCCTAAGCTACACTTAGCCAAATTCATGTAGAAGCTAGATACTACTATTCTACTAAGGTATCACTTGCCAATACTATTCCAATGTATTGACCCACTATAGCTGTAACTTGTGATGTTGCAGGTTACTCTGATGAGGATTAGGGTTATGAGTCTACACTCAACATGCTTGCTTGTGGCACATGAAGATGAAGACTTTTATTTGTTTTGTGAAGTTAAACTCTTGTACTAGCCTATGGCTATGGAGTTGTAAAAGACTATGTTATCTCTGGAATGACGATGTAATAATGACCTTTGTTTCTGTGTACTTCATCTTAAACTGTGGATGCTAGCAATTGATCCAAGGACTAGCATTGCAATCACAGGGACCTTTACCTTTATAAAGGTGGGGTCTTACAGATGGTATCAGAGCACTGTGTTGCCTATAGGATTATGACCCTAGGTTTGGATTAGAAACCACTAAGGAAAAAATTTCAACACTTTGAAAATTTCCACACTTGTATTTTTCTTCTCGTAAACTTTTCTAATCTTCTTTCTCATCTTTATTTGTAGATGAACTCCATCAACGAAGCCGTAAGGAAGGTACCACTCATGACCATGACTTTGGAGTGTGAGACGGAATTTCCCAAGGCCCTCAAGAACCTTATGGTTACCATGGGGATACATGGTGCAACTGTGTACAAAGGATTCCCTATGATGGATGAAGGAGAAGAGTACTGGTGGGTGCAACTTCACTTGTACAAAAACAAGGAAGATGACCACAAGGATTCAGGATTCTGCATGGTCACCAACTCAGAAATGCACACAACATTCTTTGACTCTGCAAGAAATGCAACTTGGAATGCTATCAAGGAGCTGGGTGATAGACTCAAGTGCAGAATGCTCAACACCCAAAATGACCTTAAAGAAGAAAAGAAGCATACCCAAGAGTTAGAGGCTACCAACCAACAACTAAGGGGAGACATCATAGATTTAATATGGGAGTCTTGTGAACAAGATATACAGATGGCTACTAAGGATGCCCTGATAACTATTTTGTCTAGTGAATGAGAGTTGTAATGTACTTCGTTAGTTGGACCACCACACTTATCATTTTTACTTCCAAAATTTGTCTAAGTTATGTTGAACCTTTGATGCTTGTAATGGATTTGTGTATGCCATGACTTGTGTGATTGTTGCAAAAGATGTGCTTGTGATATTTTGTCTTGTGATTTTCTCTATTTGATGTTGTTGGGAATATGCCCTAGAGGCAATCATGTATGATGATATTTCCCATTGTATTCATAAAGATATTAAGTAGTCCTTGTATAAACATGTGATGTGTATCAATGAATATGTGATTTGGTTGTGGAACTATGCATTCATGTTGTTTGTACTAAATATCCTTGGTCATTGAGGTTGTGCTGGACACACAACTTAGACCAATGTGAAAGTTGGCTTGATGACTCGGTTCCACTTGTCATGGGCATGGAGATGCTATTCCAACTTACACAGATTCGGATAAAGAGTTTAGCGAGTCGGATTGACCCATATTGAGGTACAACGAACAAGTTGTCATTTGTATATCTCAATCAATGTAATCCTTAGACCTGAGGTTATTGCATAGTCCGAGTTGAGGATCACCGACTTAGGTTCTGTCAAACGCTGATCCGTAACTAGGCAGTTATAAAGGCAGAGTTTGGGTCGACTGAGAATCAAGCTGCGAGATGTGAATAACCAAGATGGGATTTTGCCCCTCCACTTGGAGAGATATTCTCTAGGCCCTCTCGTGAGATATGATTCGGAAAGCATGGCCATGCACGACTCGGTTAAGTGTTAACCGAGGCGATCGACTAAGAGTTAGTTGGGTGAATCACTTATCTCGGATCGAGAAGAGAGTCGGACTATTTAAGGGATGACATATATTCGCCTATAGTCTGACAAGGTATATCGTGAGGAAAAAGGGACTCGGACATAAGTCGCATTGGAAAGGCAAGTCGTCATGACTCTTTGGTACTTGGGAGTCGGTACGTTCTACTAGGAGCCGCTACCGACTGATCGATTTAGAGTCAGACTCCAATCGTGTCCAAGTAGCCATGAGCCTGCGGGGTCACACACTTAAGAGTGGGAGCAAGTTTGGATTGGATCTGAACCGGAATCTGGTTGGGTTGGACCCAAGCCAGATTAGGACCGAGTTAGTGAGTTGGACTCACGGTGACTAGTGTTATATGGGATTTAGTGAATGGACCACGAGAGTGGAGCCCACGTTCACTCCCTATATATAGTGGAGCACCGTAACCCAGAAAGGTTAATCGTTGTTCGGTTAGGTCATTCCATGTGTTGGAAACCCTAGCTCCACAGCAGTCCTACCGTCGTACCGAACCTAGCAGTTTACCGCCGGTGCTCCTCCTTATACGTGTGGATACCAGCAGAGGTGATGTGCGATTAGCACCAGGACGATTGGATCGCAAAGGACTGCACTGCATCAACTGACGCGCTTCATCAGTAATCCGCAACTGCACGTCTAGTGGTAAACCTCGTGGCCTTCTACCTCAGCTAGATCTTGGGATCACCATGTTAGAGGAAAAAGTTTTGTTTTATCTCTGCGTGGCCCAACAGATGTTGATTCTAACTTTTCTCTATCTTATAAAAATAGATGCCTAATGTTATTATCAACACGGCCGAGGAGTTCAAGGGAACTCGTTTTGGTACTCGTCTCATTGAGCTCACTAGTGTGCTCAACCTTCCACTTCCTAGCATCATGACACTTCCACTCACCAAGTTTGAGAGTAAGGACCTTTGGGGCTTTAGAGTCACCCAACCGGGACGCCAGACAGAGCCAGCCACGGAGACTATCACCTTCAAGCTGATGCATGATGACAAGGAGAAAGGCTTAGATGTAGTCATGCAGGAGTTACTTGGGCGCCTGGTAGGGAGACACTCCACCGAGCTTAGAGGTCTTTACTTTCACCCCTTCGAGAGACGCAACGAGGAGGGTGAGGCCATAGAGTACGAGGATGCTGCTAGAGAGACGATGGAGCCGATTCGTCTGTACCTCCAGGACCTAGAGGGTCTTATTAGACACCTAGATACTGATAGGACCAATGTCATGCTTAGCAATGACGTGCTCCAGGTTCAGCTCCGAGTGAAGGACAAGCTCTTCGCGGAGCAAGACGAGATAGTCAAGGAAATGGAGGCCAAGTTTGAAAGCTAGGACAAGAAATTTAAGAGCCAGGAGAAAAGAGTCCAAAACAGGAACAAGAAGATCCGGGAGATGAAGGAAGAGCTAGAGGCCAAGGACTTCGAGCTTGAGCATCAGCATGGAGTGATCGAGAGGCTTCGCTCACAGAAGAGGGCTCTTAGGGCTAAGATTGAGGCCTTGACTACTAATGTTGAGGAGTACAATACTGCTATGGAGAATGCAGGTCTTACCCTTGTTGATGTGGAGATTGATGCGGAGGAGTAGTGTAGACTACTCGTTTATCTTTCATCTACCGTACTTTGATTATTGAGTCGCAATTACCATCCAACATGTGGATGGCTTGCTATGGTGTGTTTGCTTTTCCAAAACTTGTTGTTTATGTCGTTTAAACTCTACGTTATTTTGATGCTTGGTTATTGTGATTGTCTATGTGATGTATTGTGCATGTTAAGCATCTATGGGTATCTCATTCTTATCCTTATGAAAACCATAGATGCCTCCTCGACGTGCCAACCCCAACCCAAACAACAACAACAACAACAACAACAATGTCACTCCCGAGATGCAGCAGTTGATGACAACACAGGCACAACTGATGCAGATGATGACCACTTTCATGCAAAACCAGAATCAGAATAACAACAACAACCAGAATAATCCACCAGGATTTGACATGCTCACCAGATTCCTAAGACTGAGGCCTGCAAAGTTCTCAGGAACCACTGATCCAATGGTGGCCAATGATTGTCTACGTTCAGTGAACAAGGATTTAGTGACTGTCAGCTGCACCAATGAAGAGAAGGTCAGGTTTGCAACACATCTGCTGGAAGGGCCAGCAGCAACCTGGTGGGACAACTTTCAGATCACCACTCCCATTGAGGATGTGACTTGGGCTATCTTTGAGGATGGATTCCGTACAGCTCACATCTCATCTGGAGTAATGAATTGAAGAAGGAGTTCCACAATCTGAAGCAGCGTCAGCGCAACGTGGCTGAGTATATTGGGGAATTCAACAATCTGGCGCGTTATGCACCGGATGAAGTTGATACTGATGCCAAGAGGAAGGAGAAATTCCTCAAAGGACTGAATGATGAACTGAATCTGCAGTTGTCTATTGCCTATGTCCCAACCTACCAATCACTTTGTGACAAGGCTAGCATCTTGGAGAACAAGATGAAACAGGTTGAAAGCAGAAAGAGGAAGCGTAGTTTTGATAAGCACAGCTCGGGATCGTCTCACAAGCGTTCCCATCATGATGACAGTGGGAGTTCTGGATCCCACAAACATGGAAAGTATAACAACCACCACAACCACAACCATCAACATGACAACAAGAATCACCGCAGTCATGATAACGACAAGTATAAGAACCACATGAGTGGATACAAGAGCCACCACAATGGAGGTGGAAGTGGTAGTGGAAGTCAGCCTGTCAAGAAAGATCTCAGTCAGGTTGAATGCTTTAAGTGTAAGAAGATGGGCAACTATGGTAATGAGTGTCCAGAAAAGAAAGTTGATGGTGCAAACAAGCCCAATCCCTTCCAAAAGGGACAAGTGAACCACATCAATGTGGAAGAAATTTATGAGGAACCTAATGTTGTTGCTGGTAAGTTCAAACTCAATTCTGTTCCAGCACTTGTTCTTTTTGATGCTGGCGCATCGCATTCATTCATATCAAGAGCATTTGTTGATAGAAATGGACTTCCAGTTGAAACTATTGGGTGTCCTATAAGAGTAAGTTCTCCTGGTGGAGAAATGATAGTGAAATCGGGATGTCATGACCTAGTGATAGAATTTGGGAAGTATAAGTTTCCCGTTAACTTGATAATCCTAAACTCCCAAGGATTGGATGTCATTTTGGGAATGGATTGGATGACTAAATACAAGGGAGTGCTAGATTGTGCCAATCATACTGTCACACTCACAACCCTGGATAATAAAAGGATTAGATTCAAGACTAACTTTGAATCAAAAGAGAGTAAGCTAAATTCTCTTAAGGGGGTTAGCATAGAAAGTGTGCTAATTGTGAGAGAATATCCGGATGTGTTTCCAGAGGAATTGCCGGGAATGCCACCAGATAGAGATGTGGAGTTTTTGATTGACTTGCTGCTAGGATCTGGACCAATAGCAAAGAGACCTTACAAGATGTCTGTAGATGAGTTGAAGGAACTCAAGAAACAACTTGGAGAACAGTTGTAGAAAGGATTTATTCAACCAAGTTCTTCATCTTGGGGAGCACCAGTTTTGTTTGTGGAAAAGAAAGATAGAAGTCAAAGGTTATGCATAGATTATCGTTCACTCAATGAGGTGACTATCAAGAACAAATATCCTTTGCCCAGAATCAATGACTTGTTTGACCAGTTAGAAGGAGCCCGTGTGTTCTCAAAGATTGATCTCCGATCAGGCTACTTTCAGCTAAAAATAAGGTAACGGGACATACCTAAGACTGCCTTCACCACTAGGTATGGATTGTATGAGTACACCGTGATGCCATTTGGTTTGACCAATGCACCAGCATACTTCATGAATATGATGAACAAGGTGTTCATGGAGTTTCTTGACAAGTTTGTTGTTGTTTTCATCGATGACATTTTGATCTACTCCAAGAGCAATGAAGAGCATGAAGGACATTTGCGTTTGATACTTGAGAAGCTTAGAGAGCATAAACTGTATGCAAATTCAGCAAGTGTGAATTCTGGCTGAATGAGGTTGGATTTCTTGGACACATTGTGTCAGGAGATGGTGTAGCAGTTGATCCCGCAAAAGTGTCAGCTGTAACTGAATGGGAATCTCCTAAGTCCGTGAAAGAAGTTCGTAGTTTCCTTGGTTTGGCAGGATACTATAGAAGATTCATTGAGAATTTCTCCAAGGTAGCTAAGCCAATGACGGAGTTACTCAAGAAAGACAAGACATTTGAGTGGACTGAAGGATGTGAACTCAGTTTCCAAGAGTTGAAGAAGAGACTAGTGACAGCACCAGTCTTATGTCTGCCAGATTTGGAGAAGGATTTCCAAGTGTATTGTGATGCATCTCACCAAGGATTGGGTGCAGTTCTGATGCAAGAAGGGAAAGTTGTGGCTTATGCCTCGAGACAACTCAAAACTCATGAAGTGAATTATCCTACTCATGATTTAGAGTTAGCCTATGTTGTCCATGCACTCAAAACATGGAGACATTATCTTTTGGGAAAGCGATGTGAAGTGTTTACACATCACAAAAGTTTGAAGTATATCTTCACTCAGAAAGAAATCAACATGAGACAAATAAGATGGCTAGAACTCATCAAGGACTATGACTTGAGTTTGCAATACCACCCCGGTAAAGCAAATGTTGTAGCTGATGCATTAAGCCATAAGGTTTATGTGAATGGACTTACTAAGGGAGAGTTGCCAGATGATCTGTGTGCCCAATTCAAAGATCTCAGATTGGATATTGTGCCTGAAGGACATCTCATGTCATTGGATGTTCAACCCACCTTGTTGGACAAAATCAAGGAAGCCCAAAAGACGGACAAGGAAATAGAAGAGATTAAGGAAAATATTGGAAAGGGAAAACCCAAAGGATTCCATGAAGACGAACAGGGTACTTTATGGTATGGAAAACGTATCTGTATTCCGCAAGATCCGGAGCTTCGTAAACTGATTTTACAAGAAGCACACAACTCACCATATTCCATTCATCCGGGTAACACCAAAATGTACATGGATGTGAAGGAAAGATTTTGGTGGAATAATCTCAAGAAAGATATCGCCAAACACATTGCTTTGTGTGATGTATGTAGTAGAGTGAAAGTGGAACATCTAAAACCAGCAGGGTTGTTGCAACCACTACCTATTCCAGATTGGAAGTGGGATAAGATTGGTATGGATTTCATCATTGGACTGCCAAGGACTAGATCAGGATATGATTCTATTTGGGTCGTAGTAGATCGTCTAACTAAAGTGGCTCATTTCATACCTGTGAAGACAACCTATACAAGTGCTAAGTTAGCCAAGATTTATATGAATATGATTGTGTTTCTACATGGGGTACCCAAGAGTATTGTGTCTGATATGGGAACTCAATTCACTTCCCATTTTTGGAGGCAACTGCATGAGTCATTGGGAACGAGATTGGAATTCAGTACTGCTTTTCATCCCCAGACTGGTGGACAGACAGAAAGGACCAACCAGATTTTAGAAGATATATTGAGGGCATGTGCCCTAGATTATGGAGCTAGTTGGGATGAAAGTCTGCCTTACGCAGAATTCTCTTACAACAACAACTATCAAGCCAGCATTGAAATGTCACCGTTTGAATTTCTCTATGGGAGAAAGTGTACTACACCATTGTTATGGAATGGTGTTGGAGAAAGAAACTTGTTCGGGCCATAACTAATCAAGGAAGCTGAAGAGAAAGTCAAGTTAGTAAAGGACAAATTGAAGATAGCACAGTCCCGAGAAAAGAGCTACATAGATCCTAAGCGTAGATAAGTTACCTATGAAGTAGGTGATAGAGCATACCTTAGAGTATCACCACTTCGTGGAGTGAAGAGATTTGGAGACAAAGGAAAATTGGCCCCAAGATATGTTGGACCATTCAAGATTCTGAGCCGTAAAGGAGAAGTAGCTTATGAGATTGAATTTCCTGAATCATTATCTGCCGTTCACAATGTGTTTCATGTGAGTCAGCTAAAGAAATGCCATCCGGAGATGGAAGATACTTCTATGAAGGATACTATACCTTTGGAGGAGGTCCAATTGGAAAGTGATCTCACTTATGAAGAAAAACCTATCAAGATTCTTGAGACTGCAGAAAGAGTTACATGGACAAAGAAGAAGCAACATGAGAAAGAGAAGATGATCTTCGGAAAGACCACCCTCACCTATTTGCCAGCCAATCCGATTCTTGAGGGCGAGATTCACCTTAAGGGGGTTAGATTTGTAACATCCCAAAAATCATGATTGCAAAGTTTGCATATCATTCATGCATTCATAAGCATTATAGGATCATTTTCAAATAAGATTTCAAAAACAGAAGCAATTGTTGTCTATTATTTTATGTAAGCAAGGTAATTGCCTTATTGCTACCTTCTAATATGAAAATACTTGTTTTAACCAGAAAAGATTTGAACAAAGGTTTGATTGATATTTCCAAAGCTTGGTCAAGTTTACAAAAAAAATATGAATTCAAAACCATTCTTATGTCTTATATAAATAAATAATAAAGGCAAGGTTTATTTTAAATTTCAATGGGCCAATGTATTTTTTGAGTGAATAACATTGTTATGTAGTCAAATATGTGTATGTTTCACTTTACAAAATTCAGAACAAGTTTGAATTCAAACCCATATGAAATGCATTTGAAAATGATTTCAGAAAATCAAAATAGAAATGGAAAAGAATAAAAGAAAACAGAAAGGGCCGGCGCCACTTATTTGGCCCGGTAGCAGAAGCAGCCCACCCGAGTTTTCCCCTCTCCCCTCTGTTTCTCACCCAGCCCGCACACACCCCCTCACTGACGCCTCGGACCCACCAGCCACGTCAACCTCGTCGTCAATATCGCGCCGAAGACCTGCTCGCCGCGGCCGTTTCCTCCCCGACGCAAATGCACTTAATTGACGTTGATTGCTCGCGATATTCTCGCCCCCACTCCGGCTACTTAACCCCCACCCCTCTGTGTGTAGGGGTTCGTAGCATGGAAAACAAAAATTTTCTATCGCATACAAACAAACAAGCCAAGATCTATCTACTAGATTGTAGCAACGAGTCGATGGAATAACTCACCCTCGAAGATTCCAAAGTGTTTAACGAGAGCAGATTCTCGTGGGTGATGTAGTCGTACTCTTTCCGATCTCAAGATCGCGTAGACGATCCTTCCGGCGCCACGTTCCCGCAGCGCTCCCGCAGTCGGTCACACGTTCGGTACTCGACGAAGACCTTCCTCTCCCTTGTTCCAGCAGGCAGCGGAGGTTGTAGCACTCTCCTCGCGATTCCGGCAGCACAACGGCGTGGTACCGGAGGTAGAGGGGAGATCCCGCAGGGCTTCGCCTTAAGCCGGTGCGAGTATGGTGGAGTTTATGAGAGAGGCTATTAGTGGTCTAGTAATTAGACACACCAATTAGAGGGCTCTAAACCAATTAGAAGGCTCTAAACCGAAACAGCTCTAAACCGGGGTCTAGGTCTAGTTTCTAGTTTAGAGGATAGGAACTTGTGTGTACTAGGAGGGGAGCCCTGCCCCTCCTTATATAGGTGGGAGGGCTGGCTGCGCCATGGGGAGGAGAGTCCCTCCCCAAGTCGGCTTGGTGGGGCGCCGGCCAAGGGAGGAGTCCTCCCCCAATTCGGCCTCCACCAATCCTCCTCTTTTCCCACTTCCCAAAATTGGCAGTTTGACTTTCAAATTAGCCGTTTGACTTTTCCAATTTAGGAATTAAATAAACCCTTTATTTTGGACAGCGAGAACACCTAGTACATGATGCAATCATTCCAACTTGCAATGACACATTCATGTACCCCTTCCCCCCCGGAGTGCCGGACATTCCGGGACCTTCTAGAATGTTCCCGATGAAAACACCGGAACCATTCCCCAACTCCGAAATGGGACTTTCCTTATATGAATCTTATTCTCCGGACCATTCCGGATCACCTCGTGATATCCCGGATCCCATCCGAGACTCCGAACAACATTCGGTCTCTTTCTCATAATACCATAACTACTCAAACAACGTCGAATCCTTAAGTGTGTCTCCCTACGGTTCGTGAATTATGCGGACATGATCGAGACACTTCTCCGAACAATAACCAATAGAGGAATCTGGAAATTCATATGGCTCCCACATATTTCTACGATTACTTTGCGATCGAATGAACCACTTACATACGATACCAATTTCCCTTTGTCTCACGATATGTTACTTATCCGAGGTCATGATCGTCGGTATCTCTGCATACCTAGTTCAACCTCGTTACTGATAAGTACTCTTTTCTCGTTCCCGTGATATGTGATCCCTTGTGACCAAGTCACATGCTTGCAAGGTAATTGGATGACATTTCACCGAGAGGGCCCAGAGAATATCTATCCGTCATGTGGATGGACAAATCCCACTCTTGATCCATGTGTTTCAACCAATACTTTCCGAACACCCAATGCCACTTTTATAGCCACCCTGTTACGGTGTGGTGTTTGATGACATCAAAGCATCCATCCAGTAAAGGCAATATGCATGATCTCATGGTCGAAGGAATTAGGTTACTATGTATCAGAAAGCATATAGCAATTGAACTATTGAAATGACTTGATCTTTATGCTACGCTTGTCTATAGGAGTATGTCCACCATATCATTCTCCTAACGATATGATCTTGTTGTTGATAACATCTCAATGTTCATGACAAAGAAACCACATCATCAATCAACCAACAAGCTAGTGAAGTATAGAGGCCATACTAGGGACTTCAAATTAAGTTTACAAATCACACAAGTATTAATGGTTTCCTTGTTAATACTATTATAGCATGAATGTAAACATTTATCATAAACACAAAGATATATAATAATAACTACATTTATTATTACCTCTAGGGCATATCTCCAACAGTCTCCCACTTGCACTAGAGTCATCTAATCTAGATTACATGGTAATATACCGAACACCCATGGCAGTTTGGTGTTGGTCATGTTTTGCCCTCGGGAGAGGTTTAGTCAACGGATCCGCCACATTCAGATCTGTGTGTACTTTGCAAATCTTTATATCCCCATCCTGGATATGTTCTCGAATAGCGTGAAAACGCAGCTTGATATGCTTCAGCTTCTTGTGTGACCTTGGTTCTTGCGCATTGGCTATGGCGCCCATGTTATCACAGTAGATAGACATTGGGTCCAGCGCACTAGGAACCACACCCAGCTCTGTAATGAACTCTTTCATCCATATCGCTTCTTGTGAAGCCTCCGAAGCAGCCATGTATTCCGATTCAGTTGAAGATCTCGCCACAACGCTTTGCTTTGCACTCCTCCAGCTAACTGCTGCACCATTCAAAATAAATACGTATCCAGATTGTGATTTAGAATCATCCGGATCGGTGTTCCAACTAGCATCGGTGTAACCATTAACAACGAGCTGTTCATCACCTCCATAAGAAAGAACCATATCCTTAGTTCTTCTCAAGTACTTAAGGATGTTTTTGACCGCTGTCCAATGATCCACTCCTGGATCACTTTGATATCTGCTAGTTAGACTAACAGCATATGCGATGTCGGGTCTAGTACATAGCATGGCATACATTAGAGATCCTATGGCTGAGGCATAGGGAGTCTTACTCATCTTTTCTCTATCTTCTGCCGATGTCGGACTTTGAGTTTTACTCAAGGTCATATTGGGCAACATGGGCAAGAACCCTTTCTTGCTATCTTCCATTCCAAACCTCTTTAGAACTTTGTCCAAATATGTACTTTGTGACAATGATATTTGGCGTTTCGATCTATCTCTATAAATCTTTATGCCTAATATGTAAGCTGCTTCGCCAAGATCCTTCATTGAAAAACTATTATTCAAATACTCTTTGACACTATTAAGAAGGTCTACATCATTCCCAATCAACAATATGTCATCCACATACAGTATTAAGAATGCTACAGAGCTCCCACTCACTTTCTTGTAAATACAAGCTTCTCCATAAGTTTGTATAAAACCAAAACTTTTGATTACCTTATCAAAACGTTGATTCCAACTTCGGGATGCTTGCTTCAATCCATAGATGGACCGTTGAAGCTTGCACACCTTGTTAGCATCTTTAGGATCGACAAAACCTTTGGGTTGCATCATATACAACTCTTCATCAATGTCTCCATTGAGGAATGCTGTTTTGACATCCATCTGCCATATCTCATAATCATAATATGCAGCGATTGCTAACATAATCCTCACAGACTTTAGCTTCGCTACTGGTGAGAAAGTCTCATCGTAGTCAACTCCTTGAATTTGTCGAAACCCTTTTGCGACAAGTCGAGCTTTATAGACAGTAACATTACCATCAGCATCTGTTTTCTTCTTGAAAATCCATTTGTTCTCGACAGCCTTCCGGCCATCCGGTAAGTCCACCAAAGTCCATACTTGGTTTTCGTACATGGATCCAATCTCGGATTTCATGGCTTCTTGCCATTTATTGGAATCTGGGCTCATCATCGCTTCCTCATATGTCTCGGGGTCATCGGTGTTGTCCACCAACATGACATTCATAACGGAATCATACCAATCTGGAGTGGTATGAGTTCTCGTTGACCTCCGAGGCTCTGTAGCAACTTCAACCGAAGTTTCATGATCATCATCATTAGCTTCCTCTCTTATTGGTGCAGGCACCACAGGAACTTCTTCCGGTGCTGCGCTACTCGCAATTTCGAGAGAAGGTTCGACAACCTCGTCGAGTTCTACTTTCCTTCCAGTCACTTCTTTCGAGAGAAATTCCTTCTCTAGAAAGGATCCATTCTTAGCAACGAAGATTTTGCCTTCGGATCTATGATAGAAGGTATACCCAACAGTTTCCTTCGGGTATCCTATGAAGACGCATTTTTCCGCTTTGGGTTCAAGCTTGTCCGGCTGTAACTTCTTTACATAGGCTTCGCATCCCCAAACTTTAAGGAACGACAATTTAGGTTTCTTCCCAAACCATAATTCATACGGTGTCGTTTCAACGGATTTAGACGGTGCCCTATTTAAAGTGAATGCGGCTGTTTCTAATGCATAACCCCAAAATGATAGCGGTAAATTTGTAAGTGACATCATAGAACGAACCATATCTAAGAGAGTTCGATTACGACGTTCAGACACACCATTACGCTGTGGTGTTCCCGGCGGTGTCAACTGCGAAAGTATTCCACATTTCTTCAAATGCTCGCCAAACTCGTAACTTAGATATTCACCTCCACGATCAGAACGTAGAAATTTAATCTTCTTGTTACGTTGATTCTCTACCTCACTTTGAAACTCCTTAAACTTCTCGAAAGTTTCGGACTTATGTTTCATAAAATAGATATACCCATATCTACTCAAGTCATCCGTGAAGGTAAGAACATAACGATAACCACTGCGCGATGCTACACTCATTGGACCACACACATCGGTATGTATGATTTCCAATAAGTCTGTAGCTCGCTCCATCATACCAGAAAATGGAGTCTTAGTCATTTTACCCATCAGACATGCTTCGCATCTTTCAAGTGATTCAAAATCAAGTGATTCAAGAAGTCCATCGGAATGGAGTTTCTTCATACGCTTCACTCCAATGTGACCAAGACGACAGTGCCACATATAGGTCAAATTATCGCTTGATTTCAAACGTTTAGCCTCAATGTTATTAATATGTGTATTTCTACTATCGAGATTCAATATGAATAGACCATCTATCAAAGGTGCATGTGCATAAAACATATTACTCATATAAATCGAACAACCATTATTCTCGGATTTAAACAAGTAACCGTCTCGCAATAAACAAGATCCCGATATAATGTTCATGCTCAACGCAGGCACCAAATAACAATTATTTAAGTATAAAACTAATCCCGATGGTAGATGAAGAGGTAGTGTGCCGACCGCGATCACATCAACCTTTGATCCGTTTCCCACGCGCATCGTCACCTCGTTCTTCACTAGCTTCCGTTTATTCTGCAGCTCCTGTTTCGAGTTACAAATATGAGCAACCGAACCAGTATCAAATACCCAGGCACTACTACGAGTACTAGTGAGATACACATCAATAACATGTATATCAGATATACCTTTCTTCTTGATGTTGCCGTTCTTCAAATCCGCCAAGTACCTTGGGCAATTCCGCTTCCAGTGACCTTCTCCCTTGCAGTAAAAGCACTCAGTATCAGGCTTGGGTCCAGCCTTGGTCCTCTTCGTCGGCGTGGTAACTTTCTTACCACCCTTCTTGAAGTGTCCCTTCTGCTTAGACTTGCCTTTCTTGAATTTGGTGGTCTTATTGACCATCAACACTTGGTGCTCTTTCTTGATCTCCACTTCTGCAGATTTTAACATAGCAAATAGTTCTGGCAACTCTTTGTTCATGTTCTGCATGTTGTAGTTCATCACAAAGTTCTTGTAACTTGGTGGTAGTGATTGGAGGATGCGGTAAACTCCCAAAGTATTAGGAATCACTATACCCAAACTTTGAAGTTTATTTGCGTGCCCAGACATTTTAAGCACATGCTCACTGACGGAGCTACCCTCTTCCATCTTGCAGTTAAAGAACTTTTCAGAAGCTTCATAACTTTCAATTGCCGCATGAGTCTCAAAGATTAATTTGAGATCCTCGACAATATCATATGGATCTGACTCTTCAAACCTTTTCTGAAGCTCCGATTCTAAACCATACAAGATAGCACACTGAACTATGGAGTACTGATTCTTCCGAGCGAGGTAAACATTCTTTACTTCATCGGTAGCATCAGCTGCAGGTGGGTCACCTAGCGGTGCATCCAGCACATAGGTCAAATTACCAGCTGTGAGGACAATCCTCAAATTGCGGAACCAATCCGCGAAGTTGCTTCCATTGTTTTTCAACTTTTCTTTCTCTAGGAACGCATTAAAATTGATGGTAGGGGCTGCCATTGATCTACAACATATTTGCAATAGTTTAGACTAAGTTTATGACAAATTGAGCTCAAATTAATTAATGAAATTAAACTAGGTGAACTCCCACTCAAAACAACATCCCTCACATTGTTTTAGTGATCACACGAACCAAATCCACTACATCAACACCGATCATCACGAGAGTTGATATAGTTTCAATGGCGAACAATCTTCATGTTCATCATATCTACTATATGATTCATGCTTTACCTTTCGGCGATCCGTGTTCCTGAGGCCATGTCTGTACATGCTAGGCTCGTCAAGACAAACCTTAGCTTCCGCATAAGCAAATCTGGCTTGCTTACGTTGTAGTCACCCGCGGAATCAAAGACACCCGATCATCACGTGGTGCTTCGAAGCAGCAAGCTTTGGCAACGGTGCATACTAAGGGTGAACACTTTTAGAACTTGAAATTTATGTGCATGAGGGATCATCTTATAATGCTACCGTCGTCTACTAAGCAATACAAGATGCATAAAGGATTAACATCACATGCAATTCATAATATGTGATATGATATGGCCTTTCTTCTTTGTGCTTCCGATCTCCATCTTCAAGCACGAACATGATCTCCATCATCACCGGCATAGCATCAAGGTCAATGACGCTTCTTCATGGTTGTCGTCCGCCAACTTCAACTATTACAACTATTTTGAATAGACACGCAGGCCTTAACAGAAATTAAAGACAACCATATGGCTCCTGCCGGTTGCCAACTTACAATAAGGATCATTGCA
Source organism: Avena sativa (assembly GCA_916181665.1). Lineage (NCBI taxonomy): Eukaryota > Viridiplantae > Streptophyta > Magnoliopsida > Poales > Poaceae > Avena > Avena sativa. Next base: position 262,436,267 of record OV702298.1, on the reverse strand, counting down.
TACATCAAATATAATCACAATCATGGCCATATCACATCACTGCACACCCCTGCAAAACAAAGTTAGACGCTTCTACTTTCTTTGCATATTTTACGTGGTTTGGGGCTTTCCATAAGTGTCGTTCTAACTTACGAACAAGAACCACAACATTGATACTAGCATTGTTGATCACCCGTTGTAAATTGGATCTTTACTATGCTAGGAGAAACAGGCACCCGCAAAGCCACTTATGCAAAACGAGTTGCATGTCAAGCGTGGAGCAAGTCTCATGAACGATGTCATGTAAGGTTAGCCCGGGCCGCTTCATCCCAACATACCGCAAGATGCAAAGTACACAAAAAGCAATCTACAATAAAAGCATCAACGCCCACAATGACCATTGTGTTCTACTCGTGCAACAGATCTACATATAGACACGGCTCTGATACCACTGTAGGGGTTCGTAGCATGGAAAACAAAAATTTTCTATCGCATACAAACAAACAAGCCAAGATCTATCTACTAGATTGTAGCAACGAGTCGATGGAATAACTCACCCTCGAAGATTCCAAAGTGTTTAACGAGAGCAGATTCTCGTGGGTGATGTAGTCGTACTCTTTCCGATCTCAAGATCGCGTAGACGATCCTTCCGGCGCCACGTTCCCGCAGCGCTCCCGCAGTCGGTCACACGTTCGGTACTCGACGAAGACCTTCCTCTCCCTTGTTCCAGCAGGCAGCGGAGGTTGTAGCACTCTCCTCGCGATTCCGGCAGCACAACGGCGTGGTACCGGAGGTAGAGGGGAGATCCCGCAGGGCTTCGCCTTAAGCCGGTGCGAGTATGGTGGAGTTTATGAGAGAGGCTATTAGTGGTCTAGTAATTAGACACACCAATTAGAGGGCTCTAAACCAATTAGAAGGCTCTAAACCGAAACAGCTCTAAACCGGGGTCTAGGTCTAGTTTCTAGTTTAGAGGATAGGAACTTGTGTGTACTAGGAGGGGAGCCCTGCCCCTCCTTATATAGGTGGGAGGGCTGGCTGCGCCATGGGGAGGAGAGTCCCTCCCCAAGTCGGCTTGGTGGGGCGCCGGCCAAGGGAGGAGTCCTCCCCCAATTCGGCCTCCACCAATCCTCCTCTTTTCCCACTTCCCAAAATTGGCAGTTTGACTTTCAAATTAGCCGTTTGACTTTTCCAATTTAGGAATTAAATAAACCCTTTATTTTGGACAGCGAGAACACCTAGTACATGATGCAATCATTCCAACTTGCAATGACACATTCATGTACCCCTTCCCCCCCGGAGTGCCGGACATTCCGGGACCTTCTAGAATGTTCCCGATGAAAACACCGGAACCATTCCCCAACTCCGAAATGGGACTTTCCTTATATGAATCTTATTCTCCGGACCATTCCGGATCACCTCGTGATATCCCGGATCCCATCCGAGACTCCGAACAACATTCGGTCTCTTTCTCATAATACCATAACTACTCAAACAACGTCGAATCCTTAAGTGTGTCTCCCTACGGTTCGTGAATTATGCGGACATGATCGAGACACTTCTCCGAACAATAACCAATAGAGGAATCTGGAAATTCATATGGCTCCCACATATTTCTACGATTACTTTGCGATCGAATGAACCACTTACATACGATACCAATTTCCCTTTGTCTCACGATATGTTACTTATCCGAGGTCATGATCGTCGGTATCTCTGCATACCTAGTTCAACCTCGTTACTGATAAGTACTCTTTTCTCGTTCCCGTGATATGTGATCCCTTGTGACCAAGTCACATGCTTGCAAGGTAATTGGATGACATTTCACCGAGAGGGCCCAGAGAATATCTATCCGTCATGTGGATGGACAAATCCCACTCTTGATCCATGTGTTTCAACCAATACTTTCCGAACACCCAATGCCACTTTTATAGCCACCCTGTTACGGTGTGGTGTTTGATGACATCAAAGCATCCATCCAGTAAAGGCAATATGCATGATCTCATGGTCGAAGGAATTAGGTTACTATGTATCAGAAAGCATATAGCAATTGAACTATTGAAATGACTTGATCTTTATGCTACGCTTGTCTATAGGAGTATGTCCACCATATCATTCTCCTAACGATATGATCTTGTTGTTGATAACATCTCAATGTTCATGACAAAGAAACCACATCATCAATCAACCAACAAGCTAGTGAAGTATAGAGGCCATACTAGGGACTTCAAATTAAGTTTACAAATCACACAAGTATTAATGGTTTCCTTGTTAATACTATTATAGCATGAATGTAAACATTTATCATAAACACAAAGATATATAATAATAACTACATTTATTATTACCTCTAGGGCATATCTCCAACACTGTGACCATTTCCCCTCACTCAGCAACCTCACTCCGCCACCAGGCTACCCACAATTTCTCTTACACCGACATAGTGCCGACGAGCTCCGACGACGAAATTCTGGTGAGCCTGACCGCCCCTGTCCTTCTGGTTCATACGATTGTGTTCCTTGTGACCTTGTGCATCCTATGACATTGTTCGTCTGTCCGCGCATGACCCAGACCGCCATCCCTATTCACGCCTGCAAGCGACAGAGCCGCCGCTCAGCTCCGGCGATCGATTACGGTAATTACTGAGCGCCCCTTGACCTCGCTTGCATACGACCAGGTTCGCCTTGTCCTTGCGCAGCTGCTGATACCACTGGCTTGTGCTAGGACGATCCAGAGCCTCGGAAACGACTTCTTCTGCAAGGACCCGACGCCGCCAGCAACTATGACGAGCTCTAGGCCCCGCTACAGCACGCCCCCTGCCCAACCGCAACCACATTGAGCTCCCTCGTGCGCGTGCGAGTCTGGTAAGCATCTTCACCACCCCTAGGCCTTGCTAGTTCCACCACCGCCAGTAGCACCGCCGCCGTATCGCCGTCGCTAGCGCCGCCCATCTTTGGTCGTGTGCTCAGCAGTGTTGGATCTAGATCTAACGTTTCAGATTAGATCACTTAAACGAACCAGTACGAGCAGATCTGGCCGTGCACTGTCACTTAAATCCAATGACTCATGTTGATCGATCCGTCCGAACCGGTATGGGCCAATCAGACACGCCCACGTGTCTGGATTTTAGATTTAAATTCTGTTTTTGAATCTATTAGTTATTCAAACTTGTAAATTCAATAACTTTTGTTCTGTTTATCCAAAAAATACAAATAAGATATCAATGGAATCACAAAAATAAATCCTACACATATATGGGCTTAGTTTTGTATTTTGTTTCTGTTAAAATGGAATTTTATGCAGAGACATTTGTAGGCATACTTTGTGTATACAAATTATTTGGAAAATGTTTTAAAGGCCAAATTAAGTTTATTTGGTGTATAATTGTTTTGTTTATTGTTCAGTACTGTTTCACTTGTCTTGTTTGGTTTAGAAAAAAATCATCACATGGCATTTGCATGCATTCATATATTTTTGCTTGTTTATTTGATATGTGAATTTGGTGCTATCATTTTATGTGTAGATTTTGTTGCTAGTGGTGATTGTGACTGTGAGGATTGTTGTTACTCCCCCAACTACCAAGGAAAGTGGTGCTTCATATTTTTGTCCCAATATTTTGACTATGCATTAGAAATATTTTGTATAGGGCTTGCATGATAATTTTTGCTAAGTATCTATATGCTATGCTTGGGAAATCCTAGTAGTTATAGAATTGTTAGAATTTTCTCTAAGTTAAGATACTTGCTATTTCCATGCTTAGCCTAGCTAGTAGCAACCAAGGGTGGAATATATACATGCTATGGAAAAATATTGCTAAGTCTTTGACTTATGTTTTTGCTTAATAAAACAACTAAGTGAATGAAACACCTGGATGGAATGGTGGATTGGGTTAAGTTGAGTGGTTACACAAGGCCCATTTATATGGTTTACCTTGTGTATCACACTTGTGGAATGCCACCCAGGAACAAAGGGATTTGAGATGCCATATGTTAAGAAGCTTCTAGTGCAACCACATGGCATTATGGGCTCTGCCTGGATCATATAGGTTGCAATAACTTAGCCATTTGGACAGTTGGTGGTAGTGGGTGATAGGTTTGGAACGCGTCCATTTGGTCTAAGGGAAGGCTTCTAAAAAGTCCTGTCTTGGTGAAAATCAAGTCTTGTGGGGAAATTGCACCACCTCTGCAGAAGGAAGAAACTAAGTACTTAGCTGTGTCCCCGGAAAAGGACAATTTGAGCATCAAGACATCGAAGCTATCAAGAATCTCCTTATCCCAATTTCTAAGTTAAAACTTGTGGTTGAACAAGGGTGAAGGTTCACCAATGTCTATTGGTGGTTCCTTGGGAGTTTTTGCTAAACAAAAACTTAGTGTTTTTAACTGATAGGTAAAACCTATTTTGAGCAAAGCAATCCTAAGCTACACTTAGCCAAATTCATGTAGAAGCTAGATACTACTATTCTACTAAGGTATCACTTGCCAATACTATTCCAATGTATTGACCCACTATGGCTGTAACTTGTGATGTTTCAGGTTACTCTGATGAGGATCAGGGTTATGAGTTTACACTCAACATGCTTACCTGTGGCACATGAAGATGAAGACTTTTATTTGTTTTGTTAAGTTAAACTCTTGTACTAGCCTATGGCTATGGAGTTGTAAAAGACTATGTTATCTCTGGAATGACGATGTAATAATGACCTTTGTTTTTGTGTACTTCATCTTAAACTGTGGATGATAGAAATTGATCCAGGTATTAGCATTGCAATCATAGGGACCTTTACCTTTATAAAGGTGGGGTCTTACATGCCGCCATGTCACATCCCAAATTTTAGATTTGGTACTGCATATCATTCATGTCATTGCATCATGTTCATCCATGCAAAATTTCAGTTTGAAAAGATTTTGGCGAAACAATATTTTCAAAGCCCTATTTTGAATTACTAAAATGCGCCTACAAGAGGTTATACTAGGGTTATAGTAGTCCACTAACCTCAACTAGTGAAAAGGATTACAAACTTGATCTTATGTTGATCCTCAGGTTTTTATAAAAATTTAGAGACGAAAATCACTCAATTTGGAGTTCATATCAAAAAGTTACAATGGAAATACTAAAACAGAAAAGATTAAAAGAAAAGAACAAAAAAAAAGCAAACAGCAGCGCGGCAGCCAGCCAGACTGCCGCGGCCCAGGCCCAGCCCATGCAGCAGCCACGCAGCGGCCAGCAGCTGCGGCCCGCCCGCGCGGCGCGCGCTACGCGCCGCCCACGCGGCCACAGCCACCGCCAGCCGGGGCCCGCCTGTCAGCGCGGAGCCGTCCAGGACACGGACGCCGAGGTCGACTCGGCCGCGACCATGACCCCGCGCGCCTCCCCGCGACCTCCCCCTTATACCCTAGCCCCCCTCTACGCAACCCCTAAACCCTCGCCCTCTCTCGCGCCCCCAATCTCCGGCTATTTCTCGCCGGAGTTAACCGCCGCCGCCGCTGCCGCTCGCGGTAAGAGCTCGCCGCCGCGCGCCTCGCCCCCCCTTGCAACCCCGCGACCTCGCCCCGCCTCCGATGACCCCTCTCCTTCTTCTCTCCCCGCAGGAGCACGCCCACGCCACCGCCGTCGTCGCCCATGCCACCGACGCCGCCGCCGCTCCAGCTGGACGCCGCCGTCGCCACCGTGCCCGCCTACCGACACTGCCGCCATGCCACCGACCCCGTACGCTGCCCAGCCGCCGTCGGGACTCGCCGGAACCGCCGCCCCGACGCCACCTGACGCCGCCGGTGAGCCCTCCCCTCGCGTGCCTCCCCGGCCGCTTGATATCGATCCAACGGTCCAGAGGGACCATTGAAAAGTCAGCCCGGGCGCTGACCCAGTCAGCGCCACGTCAGTAGCCACCTAAGCCGGTCAACAGTCAAAGTTTGACTGCGAGTTTTTAAATTGATTTAAATGGCAGAAAATTATATAAACTTGTAAAATTCATATCTTTAGATCTACTAGGCCAAAAATTACAAATAAAATATGTGTAGATTCAGTAACTCACATAGAATATTCTGTACATTTGTTTTACACTTTTACAGCAAGGTTTTGTCCTGGATAATTAAATGAGTTAATGCCCTTTTTAGAGTAATTAATTCGTAGAATAAGTTCTGTAACTCCAAAAATTGCAAATAATATGTCCCTGGAATCAGTAGAACAAGGCGAATCTCAAATCAAATTAAAAAGTTAGGCTTACAGTAATAATTGTTGCAGAATCTATTTAAAGGCTTACTGTAGTATTTTAATTACTCAGGGAGTTATATGATTCCTTTTTGGGAAATTTCAATTGGTACTGTTCCTATTTAGAGTTGCCTACACAGTAGAATTTTTCCAAGATTTTACAAATAGTATGTCAGCAGTGGTGAATTATTTGGTTTCTAGGTCTATTATTGAGAATTATAAATTGCATACTTGTTTTTCTTGCGCTAAAAATAATTTCCATGCATGCATACAGTAGCTATACGGAATAAGATTATGTGATGCCGCTGTAGCATCAATCCACTTGTCATGCATGCATCTTGCATCATCTTTGTTTGCATATGATTGTGGATGGTTTGTTTATGATTGCAATTGTATTGTGTAGATTGTGACGAGTGCAACGCTTGCTCGTGTGTGGATTGTTCTTCCGACCGCTACAACCAAGGCAAGTAGATGCTACTTTGTTCATGATGTTGTCCTACTACTTTCTATGCATTGTCGTGTATTTTGTAGATGCATGTGTAGGATAATACTATCGCTATGCTATGTCCTATTATGTGGTAGGGCTTTCCTTGTAGATGAACCACCGTTGGTAGATGTGCTTAGCCATGCTATGATGAACGAGGGCTAGGTTACATCACTATAAGTTGTTTCTAAATGTGTTGGTTTGTGAAAACTAAAACAACTTAATCTATGAATCTCCTGGGTGTAATGGGATTGATAATTTTTGGTGGTATCATTGCGGAAAGGCACCCAGGTATCAAGAGAAAATGATTGGCTTCTTTCTTTTGTAGCTTACGTGTACAACCATGTGCCAATAATGAAATGGGCGGTTGGTTGGACTCAGTAGGTTGTGGTAACTTGAACCCGCGTATCCAGAGATGTAGAATTTTGGTAGGTTGGACCGGTGCGCGTCGGGATTGGGGAGCTACTTCCCGAACGGTCTCTTCTTGGACTTCTCCCTATCATCACCCAAAATGAGAGTGATGGTACGAGCTGGGCTGGCCAAGTCACATGGGTAAAGTGTACTAACCCCTGCAGGGTGTATAATCTAATCGATTAGCCGTGTCCCCGGTTATGGACGTCTGAGTTGCTTGATATTGATTCCATGACATGTTTCTCTCATTCCAATTTCATAATTGCTTTAATGTTGTTGGGTTAACTTAATTGGGATCTTTTCAAAGAAAATCAAAAACTGTTTATGAAAGTAGGACAAAGGTATTTGCAAATGCAAGCTAGCCACAGCTCCACTTGCCAAATATGCATGTAGATGTTAGCACTATTGTCTCCTTTAATAGCTCTACTTGCCATACATTCCATGTATTGACCCTTCGGGGATGCTACGTTTCATGTTGCAGGATATTCCGATTCTGAGTAATCGATTTAGGCCACGGTACTCCACTCGGCACTTGTTCACTTGTGGGCAATTTGAAGAATGGAGGATTTACTATATTTATGTTGCTACTTGAATAACATTGAACTAGCCTTGAGCTAAGATTTTATTATAATAATGATACTCTAGATCTTCGTTATTTATGATACACGGATATTTTGCTATGTTATTCATCTTATTCTATTGTGAGCCAATGAACCGATCCAGGGATTGGCATGTCACGTAGAAGCTACGGTCTTTTCAGAACCGTGGTGTTCCAAGATGGTATCAGAGCCCGTGTGTTGACTGTAGGATCGTGACCTAGGTTTGGATTAGGAAGCCATAGAATTATTAAAGCTTATATTGACTCTGTCTTTCATCTTATGCCTTTCACTCTCGTAAATTCTTACCATATGCTATTCTCACACTTTCCTCCTTTAATTGATAGATGGGAGAAGTCAGGACTGAGTATGCAACCATGGACTCACCAAGGCCCTTTGCAAGACAGTTAGCACAGCTCTCGCAGTCATTGGGATTGCCACTGCCCATGTTCAAGGGAAGAAGGCTGTACACCTATGGATATGGCAAGGATGCATGGGAGATCACCACCTTCATCTTCAGGGATGCCGCCTTGCCAAATCCTGTACATCTGGTCTACACCAAGACATACTGCAACTGGGGACTTGGAATAAACTTGGCCTTGCATGAAGCCCTGTCTCGCCAGTGCCATCTTGTCCGACACCTACTGCCAGCAGACTCACCCTACCGTGACTATGGGAGCCGTGATGAAGATGGGAACATTGTGGTTACCCCGGGCGACAGGAACAACATGCCGCCCCGTCGGAGGCACATAGAGGACATGGAAAGGGAGAATGGAGCTCTAGCTGAGAAAGTGATGATGGTAAAGGAGATTGCAGATTTTGCCAGCAATGGTATGGTGGTCCAAGGACTGGAGATAGAGACCTTGCATGAAGCTATGGGTGTTCTAGAAAATTCCCTGGTAGGCAGAGATGCAACCATAGCTCAGCTTAATGGAACTGTACAGGGAAACAACCAGACCATACAACAGTTGCAAGGGACCGTCCAGGAAAGGGATCAAACTATTGAGGATATGGCAGCCCAGATTGCCGCTCTCCAAGCACAGCTGAATCCACCCTCTGATGATGACAATGGAGATGATGGCAATAATGATGATGATAATGACAATGGTAACGATGATGATGATGAGGACGAGGATGATGATGATGGAGACGATGATGGTGGAGGAGATGAATTTGTTGCAGCTGCAGCAGTAAATGAAGAAGAAGAGGAGGATCCAGAAGAGGTGGAGTTTGAGATTTCAAGTGATGACACAGGATAGGTGTATACTCCGCCGCCATGGTTGGATCATGGACAGAAGCGCCAACGCATGAGTGCAAGGACCTACCGCAACCTCTTCAGGAAGTAGATAGAAATCCACCAATTAGTCTTTCGTTAGGTGAAATCGTTAGGATTAGTCTCGATCGATGTAAAACTTAATTAATGTTAGTTTAAGAGTGTTTAGTTGCTTATTTGAGTACTCCAATATCCCAGGATTATTTGTGTGAATTTTATGGAAGAGTTATGGCAAGTTTGGTTAATATCTGAGTTATTCCTGTTGTAGTTTTCTGCTGACACAATAGTACTGTACGATTTTTCATATTTTACTGGTATTTGGGAAAAATGTGAAAAAATAGGGATGGTTTGAAACTCTCTGTACTGTATGCACAAAAATCAGAAAAATTTCCTGACGAGTTTAAGTCAGGTATAAAAATTCGTGAACACTGCTGGACTGTTCTGGCAGATTGCTGCTTTTAATGCTTTGTTGATCTATTGTGTAGATAACTATTGCCAACTCTTCTAAAAACTATTTCAGTAGATATATACTGCTAGGATAACCCCTGGGATGTTGCTGGATCATTTTCTTGTTGATGTGTTGCTTGCTTGAGATTGTCTGTGATTGTTTTGTTGTTGTTTGGTCATAATGCATGGGTAGAATCCTGTTTTAGTAATCGATTCTTTCTAAGCTTATATGTGCTGAACCGCAGATGCCTCCCCGTCGCCAACCCACTGAGTTGGAGCAGATCATGGCAGATCAGGCACAGCTGACCCAAGTTATGACCCAGTTCATGGAAGCTCAGAACAACAACAACAACAACAACAACAACAACGGGAACAACCAGCCTCAGGGAGATGCTCTCACTAGGTTTCTAAGGCTAAGGCCAGCTAAGTTCTCTACTGCAACGGAGCCGATGGTTGCTCTCGACTGGTTGTGTTCAGTCAACAAGGATCTGGTGACTGTTGGGTGCACTGATGCTGAGAAGGTGAGGTTTGCCGCTCACCTACTGGAGGGACCAGCCGCCTCGTGGTGGGACACTTTTCAGATCACCCACCCTCTGGACATTGTGACTTGGGCAATGTTTGAGGAAGGTTTCAGGACCAACCACGTATCTTCAGGAGTTCTGAGCCTGAAGAGGAAGGAATTTCGCAACTTGCGCCAAACCAATCGCACCGTGGCTGAGTATATTGAGGAGTTTAACAACCTGTCTCGTTATGCACCTGAGGATGTTGACACTGATGCAAAAAGGAGGGAGAGATTCCTGGATGGCCTCAGTGATCAGCTTTGTGCAGTTGTTAGTGGTTTACTGTCCCACTTTCCAGGAGCTTATAGACAAGGCCAGGATCTTGGAAGGGAAGCACAAGCAGGTGGAAAACCGCCAGAGAAAGAGCAGCAATCACCACTCTGGTTCTCACCACAAGTCTCGCACTCCCTATGATGGATACTCCAAGCATGGAGGGAGTGACCATGGGCACCATGGAAGCCATGACCGCCACAACCATGGAGGTGATGGACATCGCGATGATAGCCACAGGAGCAACCGCCACAACCACAAGGGAGGACACACTCACCACTCTGGAGGACACAGTGGACATGACCGCAACCGTGATCGCAGCTTTGTGAAGAAGGATCTGAGTGAGGTGACATGCTTCAAGTGTTGTCAGAAGGGGCATTATGCGGACAACTGTCCGGAGAAGAAGGTACTGAAGCCAACCAACAACCAGAAGGCCACAGTGAACCACATGAGTGTGGAGGAGATCACAGATGAGCCTGACCTTGTGATTGGTAAGTTTCCAATCAACACTCGCCCTGCACTTATACTTTTCGATACTGGTGCATCGCATTCATTCATATCAAGGGCATTTGTGGGTAAGTATAAGTTACCTACGGAATCTATGAAAGAGTCTATTAGAGTGAGTTCACCTGGAGGGGATATGATAGCTAGCGCGGGATGCCGCGACTTAACTGTGAGGATTGGAGCACACAATTTCGTTGCACATCTGGTAGTTTTGGAATCACAAGGTCTAGATGTAATACTGGGCATGGATTGGATGTCTATGCATGGGGGACACATAGATTGTGCACAACGAGCTGTTTCACTCAAAACCCCGGATGGTAAGAGGATTAGGTTCAAGTCGGCTGTGCGACCGGGAAGGTGTAAGCTGAATTCTCTTAAGGGGGTTAGCATGGATACTGTGCCTGTGATTAAGGATTACCCCGACATGTTTCCGGAAGAGTTGCCAGGGATGCCACCTGATAGGGAAGTGGAGTTTCTCATCGATCTGATGCTGGGAACAGGACCTATAGCAAAGAGACCATACAAGATGGATGTGGATGAACTGAAGGAACTAAAGAAACAACTAAAGGAGTAGTTGGACAAGGGATTCATTCAGCCTAGTTCGTCGTCATGGGGTGCACCTGTTTTGTTTGTGGAGAAGAAAGACAGCAGCAAGAGATTAGTGGTGGACTACCGCTCGCTGAATGAAGTGACCATCAAGAACAAATACCCCCTGACGAACATAAATGAATGTTTGATCAACTGGAAGGAGCAAAGGTATTTAGCAAAATTGATCTACGATCGGGCTACTTCCAATTGATGATCCGTGAGGAAGACATACCAAAAACCGCTTTCACTACTAGGTATGGTTTATATGAGTATACAGTTATGTATTTTGGACTAACGAATGCTCCGGCAAATTTCATGACCATGATGAACAAGGTATTCATGGAGTACTTGGACAAGTTCGTGGTTGTGTTCATTGATGGCATACTGATATATTCCAAGGATGATGCTGTGCATAAGAAACATCTGCGACTGATTATGGAGAAGCTGAGGGAACACAAGCTGTATGCCAAATTCAGCAAGTGTGAATTCTGGCTTAACACTGTTGGATTTCTTGGACACGTGGTGTCAGGAGAAGGAGTCGTTGTTGATCCAAGCAAAGTGACTGTAGTGACTGAGTGGGAAGCACCCAAGAATGTGGGTGATATTCGTAGCTTTTTGGGACTTGCTAGATATTACAGGAGGTTCATTGAAAACTTCTCCAAGATTGCTAAACCAATGACAGAACTTCTGAAGAAGGAGAGGAAGTTTGAATGGACGGATGCGTGTGAAGCCAGCTTTCAGGAACTGAAGCGTCGACTAGTGACCGCACCTGTTCTGTGTTTACCAGATCTTCAGAAGGATTTCCAAGTGTATTGTGATGCTTCTCGGCAGGGACTTGGGGGTGTGCTGATGCAAGACGGGAGAGTGGTGTCATATGCCTCGCGGCAACTTAAACACCATGAGAGGAATTATCCCACACATGACTTGGAATTAGCATTAGTTGTGCATGCACTCAAAGTATGGAGGCACTACTTAATGGGGAAACACTGGGATGTGTACACCGACCACAAGAGCCTGAAGTACATATTTACACAGAAGGAACTGAACATGAGGCAAAGGAGATGGTTGGAGCTTATCAAGGATTATGATATGAATTTGCAGTACCAACCAGGGAAAGCCAATGTGGTAGCAGATGCTCTGAGCCGGAAGGTCTATGCCAATGGAATGACAATTGGGAAATTGCCCAAGGATTTGTGCAAGCAATTCAAGGACCTTAGACTAGAGGTAGTGTCTGAAGGTTATTTGGCAGCAATGGAAGTCCAACCAACGCTACTGGACAGGATCAGGAAGGCTCAAGTAGGAGACAAGGAAATAGATGAAATAAAGGAAAAGATGAAGGAGGATCGGGCAAAAGAATTCCGCGAGGATGAGCAAGAAACCTTGTGGTATGGAGATCATTTGTGCGTTCCCAACGATCCGGAGATAAGGAAGTTGATTCTGCAGGAAGCTCATGACTCGTCGTATTCCATACATCCGGGCAATACGAAGATGTATATGGACCTAAAGGACAGATTCTGGTGGAACAACATGAAGGGAGACATCGCTGAGCATATTGCCTTATGTGATGTATGTAGCCGAGTGAAGGCGGAACACCAGAAGCCAGCAGGACTACTACAGCCATTGCCAGTGCCAGATTGGAAGTGGGATAGAGTGGGAATGGATTTTATCACAGGATTGCCCAGGACCAGGTCAGGATATGACTCCATTTGGGTAGTGGTCGACCATTTGACCAAGGTAGCCCACTTTATACCGGTGAAGATGACCTACACGAGTGCAAAGTTGGCCAAGATTTATATGGACAGGATTGTGTGCCTACATGGAGTTCCTAAGAGCATTGTATCTGATAGAGGCACCCAATTTATCTCGCACTTTTGGCGCCAGCTGCACGAGTCATTGGGGACTAGGTTGGAGTTTAGCACAGCATTCCATCCACAGACTGATGGACAGACCGAGAGGGTAAATCAGATTTTGGAGGATATGCTGAGAGCTTGTGCCTTGGCTCATGGTTCTAGTTGGGACGAGAATTTGCCGTATGCTGAATTTTCCTACAACAACAGCTATCAAACCAACATCAAGACGTCACCGTTCGATGTGCTGTACAGGAAACGGTGTCGGACACCATTGCTATGGGATGGAGTAGGAGAACGTCAACTGTTTGGACCTGATTTGATCAAGGACGCTGAGGAGAAGGTCGCCTTGATTAGGGACAGGCTGAAGGTAGCACAATCAAGGCAGAAGAGCTACGCTGACGCCAAGCGCAAGGAAGTGGTGTATGAGATAGGTGATAGAGCATACCTCAGAGTGTCGCAACTTCGTGGAATCAAGAGATTTGGAATCAAGGGTAAGCTGGCACATCGGTTTATTGGACCATATCGGGTCTTAGCACGCAAAGGAGAGGTTGCTTATCAGTTTGAGTTGCCTGAGGCTCTGTCCTCTGTCCACAATGTGTTCCACGTGTCCCAGCTGAAGAAGTGCCATCCGGAGATGGTGGATACACCATTGAGAGACATTGTGCCATTAGAGGAGGTTCAGCTTGAGAATGACTTGACCTATGAGGAGAAGCCGATCAAGATAATGGAAATAGCGGAGACGATTACCCGCACCAAGACGATAAGGTTTTGCAAGGTGCAATGGAGCCACCACACCAAAGACGAAGCCACTTGGGAGCGTGAGGATGACATCCGAGAGGACCACCCACACCTATTTGCTAGCCGCGCCGAATCTCGGGGACGAGATTCATCTTGAAGGGGTTAGTCTTGTCACATCCCAAATTTTAGATTTGGCACTGCATATCATTCATGTCATTGCATCATGATCATCCATGCAAAATTTCAGTTTGAAAAGATTTTGGCGAAACAATATTTTCAAAGCCCTATTTTGAATTACTAAAATGCGCCTACAAGAGGTTATACTAGGGTTATAGTAATCCACTAACCTCAACTAGTTAAAAGGATTACAAACTTGATCTTATGTTGATCCTCAGGTTTTTATAAAAATTTAGAGACGAAAATCACTCAATTTGGAGTTCATATGAAAAAGTTACAATGGAAATACTAAAACAGAAAAGATTAAAAGAAAAGAACAAAAAAAAGCAAACAGCAGCGCGGCAGCCAGCCGGCCTGCCGCGGCCCAGGCCCAGCCCATGCAGCAGCCGCGCAGCGGCCAGCAGCTGCGGCCCGCCCGCGCGGCGCGCGCTACGCGCCGCCCACGCGGCCACAGCCACCGCCAGCCGGGGCCCGCCTGTCAGCGCGGAGCCGGCCAGGGCACGGACACCGAGGCCGACTCGGCCGCGACCACGACCCCGCGCGCCACCTCGCGACCTCCCCCTTATACCCTAGACCCCCCTCTACGCAACCCCTAAACCCTCGCCCTCTCTCGCGCCCCCAATCTCTGGCGATTTCTCGCCGGAGTTAACCACCGCCGCCGCCGCTCGCGGTAAGAGATCGCCGCCGCGCGCCTATCCCCCCTCGCGACCCCGCGACCTTGCCCCGCCACTGCTGAACCCCCTCCTTCTTCTCTCCCCGCAGGAGCACGCCCACGCCACCGACGCCGCCGCCGCTCCAGCTGGACGCCGTCGTTGCCACCGTGCCCGCCTACCGCCGCCGCCGCCACACCACCGACCTCGTACTCTGCCCAGCCACCGCCGGGACTTGTTGGAACCGCCGCCCCGACACCACCCGACGCCGCCGGTGAGCCCTCCCCTCGCGTGCCTCCTCGGCCGCTTGATCTCGATCCAACGGTCTAGAGAGACCGTTGAAAAGTCAGTCCGGGCGCTGACCCAGTCAGCGCCACGTCAGCAGCCACCTAAGCCGGTCAACAGTCAAAGTTCGACTGCGAGTTTTTAAATTGATTTAAATGGCAGAAAATTGTATAAACTTATAAAATTCATATCTTTAGATCTACTAGGCCAAAAATTACAACTAAATATGTGTAGATTCAGTAACTCACGTAGAATCTTGGTGTACATTTGTTTTACACTTTTACAGCAAGGTTTTGTCCTGGATAATTAAATGAGTTAATGCCCTTTTTAGAGTAATTAATTCATAGAATAAGTTCTGTAACTCCAAAAATTGCAAATAATATGTCCCTGGAATCAGTAGAACAAGGGGAATCTCAAAGCAAATTAAAAAGTTAGGCTTACAGTAATAATTTTTGAAGAATCTATTTAAAGGATTACTGAAGTATTTTAATTACTCAGGGAGTTAGATTCCTTTTTGGTAAATTCCAATTGGTACTGTTCCTATTTAGAGTTGCCTACACAGTAGAATTTTTCCAAGATTTTGAAAATAGTATGTCAGCAGTGGTGAATTATTTGGTTTCTAGCTCTATTATTGAGCATTATAAATTGCATACTTGTTTTCCTTGCGCTAAAAATAATTTCCATGCATGCATACAGTAGCTATACTGAATAAGATTATGTGATGCTGCTGTAGCATCAATCCACTTGTCATGCATGCATCTTGCATCATCTTTGTTTGCATATGATTGTGGATGGTTTGTTTATGATTGCAATTGTATCGTGTAGATTGTGACGAGTGCAACGCTTGCTCGTGTGTGGATTGTTCTTCCGACCGCTACAACCAAGGCAAGTAGATGCTACTTTGTTCATGATGTTGTCCTACTACTTTCTATGCATTGTCGTGTATTTTGTAGATGCATGTGTAGGATAATACTATCGCTATGCTATGTCCTATTATGTGGTAGGGCTTTCCTTGTAGATGAACCACCGTTGGTAGATGTTCTTAGCCATGCTATGATGAACGAGGGCTGGGTTACATCACTATAAGTTGTTTCTAAATGTGTTGGTTTGTGAAAACTAAAACAACTTAATCAATGAGTCTCCTAGGTGTGATGGGATTGATAATTTTTGGTGGTATCATTGCGGAAAGGCACCCATGTATCAAGAGAAAATGATTGGCTTCTTTATTTTGTAGCTTACGTGTACAACCATGTGCCAATAATGAAATGGGCGGTTGGTTGGACTCAGTAGGTTGTGGTAACTTGAACCCGTGTATCCAGAGATGTAGAATTTTGGTAGGTTGGACCGGTGCACGTCGGGATTGGGGAGCTACTTCCCGAACGGTCTCTTCTTGGACTTCTCCCTATCATCACCCAAAATGAGAGTGATGGTACGAGCTGGGCTGGCCAAGTCACATGGGTAAAGTGTACTAACCCCTGCAGGGTGTATAATCTAATCGATTAGCCGTGTCCCCGGTTATGGACGTCTGAGTTGCTTGATATTGATTCCATGACATGTTTCTCGCTCATTCCAATTTCATAATTGCTTTAATGTTGTTGGGTTAACTTAATTGGGATCTTTTCAAAGAAAATCAAAAACTGTTTATGAAAGTAGGACAAAGGTATTTGCAAATGCAAGCTAGCCACAGCTCCACTTGCCAAATATGCATGTAGATGTTAGCACTATTGTCTCCTTTAATAGCTCTACTTGCCATACATTCCATGTATTGACCCTTCGGGGCTGCTACGTTTCATGTTGTAGGATATTCCGATTCTGAGTAATCGATTTAGGCCATGGTACTCCACTCGGCACTTGTTCACTTGTGGGCAATTTGAAGAATGGAGGATTTACTATATTTATGTTGCTACTTGAATAACATTGAGCTAGCCTTGAGCTAAGATTTTATTGTAATAATGATACTCTGGATCTTCGTTATTTATGATACACGGATATTTTGCTACGTTATTCATCTTATTTTATTATGAGCCAATGAACCGATCCAGGGATTGGCATGTCACATAGAAGCTACGGTCTTTTCAGAACCGTGGTGTTACACGCCACCACCAGAAACCGCGATTCGGTACCAGAAACTCCGTTTTGACACCCTGCCGGGACAGGGAATTGGAGGAGATCATCGCCATCATCATCACCGAGGCTTCTCCATCAACCATCCATGATCCCCCCCATCCATGTGTGAGTAATCCCCGTAGTAGGTTATGGGGATGGTAGGGATTGGATGAGATCACTCATGTAATTGCATAAGATTGTTAGGGCATGGTGCTTAGTATATATTGTTAGTGCTTTTGACATTGTTGCAACTTGTTGTGCTTAATGCTTGCCACTAGGGCCCGAGTGCCATGATCTCAGATTTGAACATGTTATTGATTCCTGATGATATTATTGTTTGTGATCTTACCTACAAGTTGTGTACACATATTGTTGTCCGGAACCCAAGGCCCCAAAGTGACAGTAATTGGGATAATCGGAGGGGATGGCTGTTATGTGAGGATCACGTGTGTTCATGGAGTGTTAATGCTTTGCTCTGGTGCTCTATTAAAAGGAGCACCTTAATTGCTAGTAGATTCCCTTGAGGCCCCGCTGCAAACTTGCTGGCAGGACAAAAGATGTTGTGCAAGTTTCTCATTACGAGCATGCACGACTATATACGGAACACATGCCTATGGTTACTTAGTACTTGGATGCTTTATCTTTATTATATGCAATGCCTTTGTCTTGATTATTACATGAATTATATTGTCCATGCAACACCCGTACATCCATCCTATGACTACCGAATTTTAATCCTGTTGTTTATTACAATTTTTACCGCTGTATTTATTTTAATGCTATTATTATTTTGCTACTGCTATTACAAAACTGTTGCTACTGAGAAACTATTCCGAGCAAGACTGTTTCCAGGTGCAGCTGAATTGACAACTCATCTATTAAGACTTATAAATATTCTTTGGTTGCCCTTGTGTCGAATCAATAAATTTGGGCTTTACTTCCCTCGAAGACTATTGCGATCCCCTATACTTGTGGGTTATCAAGACTATTTTCTGGCACCATTGCCGGGGAGCATAGATTTATTTATAAGTTCACTTGGAATTATAATTGTCTGTTGCTATCCATTCATCATGGGTAAAGCTCATGATGGAAAAGTTCCTATATTGCCATCCACTATAAGAAGAGGTACAACTCTGAACACCTCTGTTGCTCTTGATTCACCATCTGTGATGAGTAAGCTTTTTACACCACCACATACACATGTTACACATACTGCTACTTCTGCTGAATCTGAAAATGCTTCTGATAATTTTGATGCTGATTATACTATGCTTGATGAGAGTGGTTCATTAGGTCCTTTCCTAGATGCTACAATTGCTAAAACTATAATGGGAAACACTAAAACTCCTAATGAAAATATTGCTACACCTGTTAGTTCACCTGAGTCTAGAGAGTATCCTAGTGATGATTGTGATGAAGATTATATTGAAATTAGTGATGAATTTATTGAGGAATGTCAAAACACTAGAGGTGCAAGTGCTATTAAGAGTCTTCTTGAGAGACATGCTGTTAGATATAAATTGTCTCCTGATGCTAAGTTTGCCACTTCTCCCATAAACATTAAAGATAAGGATTATGATTTCTCTCTTGATTTATCTGATATAACTATTGTTGAAAAAGAACCTTTTTGTGGGACTGAAAATGAAAGTGTTGTGGCACATATGAATGAGCTCTCTACTTTGAGTGGTTTATTTTATAATGATATTAAGAAACACACCTACTTTGTTGCTAAAATTTTCCCTTTTTCATTGAAAGGTGAAGCTAAAGCTTGGTTTAATAATTTATCTCCTTGATATATTGATAGTCCTGTTGGCTTGGTTAATACTTTCTTTCAAAAATATATCCCTGCTAGTGCTCAACATGATGTTTTGCAGAAACTGTTTGATTTTAAGCAGGGATAAGGAGAGAAATTGCCTGAATCATGGGAAAGGTTTTATTCTTTAATTAGAGCACGGCCTAGATATCAGGTAGCTAAAAATGAACTTCTTGATATATATTATAATGGACTTACTGATGAATCTAGTACATACCTGGATAGTTGTGTTGGTTGTGTTTTCAGGAAAAGAACTCACGATGAAGCTGAGGAATTAATGGCCAAAATAAGGAAGAATTATAATGAGTGGACTACACTTGAGCCAACTATACCTGAGCTAGCTCCAACGCCAACACCAAAGAAGAGGGGAATGATTGAATTAAATGATGAAGTGCCGAAGGAAGCTAAGAAATGTCTTAAATAGAAGGCTATTAAATCTGAAGATGTGAAGAATTTACCTCCTATATAAGAATTATGTAAGCCAATCTCTCACTCATCCACTATTGAGGTACACTCTCTCCAACATTTTGATAATGGTGATATTACTTACTCTAAACCTTCTGATCAATGCTTAAACGAATTTGATAATTATGTTGTTAAGCAAGATAATTTTAATATGAGAGTGCAGAATCATCTAATGGAAAATTCTAGAGCTATTAATAAGTTGCATGATATTATGGAGAGAAGCTTCAATGATGTTAAAATGCTTATTAAACATTTCCAAATGGTTCAAACTCAAATTGATCAGCTTACTAAGGTGCAAAAGAATTTGCTAGTTAATGCTTCTAGAGAAAAACATGCTTATGAAATTAGAACTAGAAGTGGTGCTTATACTCAGGATCCTTTACATCCTAAGGGACATCCTAAAAGAATTGAGCAAGATTCTCAACAAGCTAAAAATAGTGTCACTCCTTCTAAGAAAAAGAAACATAAAACAGTTGTAGAATCTTCTAAACCTGCTAAAGATCCTAATAGTATATCTGTCTCTGATGCTGAAACTAAAAGTGGTAATGATAAAAATGATGCTTCTGATAAAGAAGAAATTAAAGAGGAACCTGAAAGGCACAATAAGAATACTAAGTAAACTAAGGAAGATTTTGCTACTAATAAACATGGTAGTGAAAGAGAGCCTTGGGTGCAAAAACCAATGTCTTTCCCTGATAAGAAACACAAATCAAAGGAAGAAGAACACTATAACAAGTTTTGTGAGTGGATGAAACCTTCATTTTTGCAAATTCCTTTGACTGATGCTATTAAATTGCCTCCTTATTCAAAGTATATGAAAGATATTGTCTCTAATAAAAGGAAGATTCCTAATGAGGAAATTTCCACTTTGCTTGCTAATTATTCCTTCAATGGTAAGGTTCCAAGGAAACTTGGAGATCTAGGTATTCCAACTATTCCTTGCTCTATTAAAAATAATTATGTTAGAACTGCTTTGTGTGATTTGGGAGCAGGAGTTAGTGTTATGCCTTTTTATCTCTACAAGATACTTCACTTGGAAAAATTGATACCAACTGATATATCTTTGCAAATGGCTGATAAGTCTACTACTATTCCTGTTGGTATATGTGAGGATGTTCCTGTTCAAGTGGCTAATAATTGTTTGATATTAATTGACTTTGTTGTGCTTGAAATACCTGAAGATGATAATATGTCTATTATTCTTGGGAGACCTTTTCTTAATACTGCAGGTGCTGTCATTGATTGTAATCAAGGAAAAGTAACTTTTAATGTTAATGACAAGGAGCATACTATCTATTTCCCCAAGAAGATTGATAAGTAATATGGTCTAAATTCAACTGAAAATATTGAGGGTATCAAAGTTGGAGAAATATATTGTCCCATGCCACAAGAAGATTATGAAATTATTATGATTGGGACTATTGCTATCAAGGTTGAGGTAACATAATCATTTAGTGAAATGCAAGTTTTGATTCATATAAAATTGTTTTGGTAGCAAGACCTGATCAACCTTGCTAACAAAGTGATTTGGATGAACAAAACAACATTTTCACCATGAGTATCTTTGTTTACTCTTGTTTTCTCTATTCCAATTTTTGCTTTCACCTTGCTCATCTTTGTATTGCTAGTTTCTTGCATATTTGAGTGTCTTAGGACATCATAAGTTTTGGTTTTGATTTGGTTTACCATCGTTCCAAAATCATTTTTTTTGCGAGAAAATCATTTATCAATTTCTGAAAATTGCTCGAAAATCAGCGGAAGTCCAAGATCTATCTACTAGATACAAGCAACGGGCGGATATACATCCGTAGAGAACATACCCTTGAAGATCGACAAAGCTTAACGAGGTTGAACTCGTGGTTGATGTATACAATCTCTTGCCGATCTCAAGATCGAGAGGAAGTCCCAGCACCGCAAATCAGCGGCGCATACGTGCTCGCACACACGTCCGAGGCACCGAGCAACCTTCGCCTCCTCGCTCCAGCAGCGGAAGCACAACTCTTTCTTGTTGAATAGCTAATGGGAACATGTATCTCGCTAGTCCGAGACCATGGGGTATAAATACTATAGGGGGAGAGAGATCCTTCACGAGGAGGTGTGAGTGAGAGAGAGGAGAGGGGGCTCCTTTTATAGGAGGAGGGGCACCCAAGGGGGTGGCCGCCGGCCATGGGGGCTGCCCTTCCCCTCCTTCATTCATGTGGGTGGACACTCCACTCACACAAATGTCTTTCAATTCCCTCTACTCAAAAACCCACTCAAATTCCCATTAAATTTCCACCAAATTTAATGCAAACTCTCATTAAATAAAACTCCTTTTATTTATTTAGAATTTTGTCAATTACTTTAATGACAAACATTCACATATAACCCCTTGCTAGTATTTCATTTCACATGCAAAAACACTTTCTGCAATTTCACCTGAAAACCCGTTTTGGTATCTCGTGAAATAATTTCATGCGCTTGTTATTCTTTCTGGCATGAAACTTTTGCTCCAAATGGATGTTGGTATCTCTTAAGTGTGTCACCCTACGCATTCAGCGATGACTTTCTTGTGATCACGAGAACCTTTTATGCTAGTATCTTAATCCTTTGTTTCGCGATATATTACATGTTTGAGATTCGATCATCGGTATCTCCATACGTAGTTTGATCTCGTTACTGACATGTACTCTTTTCTCGTTCCTGTGATATAACATTCTAGTGATCAAATCACTTGATTGCAAGCTAATCAATGTGATATCTCCGAGAGGGCCCAGAGCATATCTATCTGTCATCGGGATGAACAAATTCCACTCTTGATTCATGGGCCTCAACATAACACTTTAGTAGTACTGAACTCACCTTTATAATCACCCTGTTACGGTGTGACGTTTGATGTTAGCAAGATAATCTTCCGGTGTTAGTGATTGACATGATCTCATGGTCTAAGGATTAGGATCACTTCGTATGTTGTTATAACAATATAAACTCAATGACTTTGATCGTAATGCTATACTTCAGATGAATGTTCATCACACCATTACACTAATGTCGTGACCTCGTTATTAACAACATCCAATGCCCATGATCAGGAAACCTTGATCATCTTGTTAATTAACGAGCTAGTTTATGAGAGAGGCATAACTAGGAACTTTCTGTTTGTTTATTAAACACACATGTATTAACGTTTCCGTATTAATACAATTATAGCATGCAAAATAAACATCTATCATATACTTGGAATATACATAATAACCACTTTATTATTGCCTCTCAGGGCATATTCCCTCTAGTCTCCCACTTGCACTAGAGACAATAATCTAGTTACATAATGATAAATCTAACACCCATGGAGTTTTGGTGTTGATCATGTTTTGCTCTAGGGAGAGTTTTAGTCAACGGATCTGCTACGTTGAGATATGTGTGTACTTTACAAATCTTTATATCTCCATCCTTGACATGCTCGCGGATGGAGTGAAACCGGCGCTTAATATGCTTGGAATTCTTGTGAGACCTTGGTTCTTTGGCATTGGAAATGGCACCATTGTTGTCACAATAGATCACCATTGGGTCCAACACGCTCGCAACCACACCTAGTTTGGATATGAACTCCTTCATCCAAACTGCTTCCTGAGCCGCTTCCGAAGCAGCAACATATTCGGCCTCCGTTGTTGATCCCGCCACCACGGGTTGTTTGGAACTCCTCCAACTAACAGTTCCACCATTCATGAGAAATACATATCCGGATTGAGACTTAGAGTCATCAGGATCGGTGTCAAATCTAGCATCGACATAACACTTAGCGACGAGCTCTTCTTCACCTCCGTACACAAGAAACATATCCTTAGTTCTTCTCAAGTACTTAAGGATATTCTTGACCGCTATCTAGTGTTCCGAACCTGGATCCGATTGGTACCTACTAGTCAAACTAATAGCATGTGCCACATCCGGTCTTGTACATAGCATGGCGTGCATTATAGAGCCTATGGCTAAAGCATAGGGGACTTTTTCCATTATCTCTCTTTCTTCCGCCATAGCCGGACTTTGAGTCTTACTCAATGTCTTGCCTTGCAATATAGGTAAGGACCCCTTCTTACTTCCGTCCATTTTAGACCTCCTTAAAATCTTATCAAGGTATGTACTTTGCGATAGCCCTATTAGGCGCCTTGATCTATCTCTATAGATCTTTATGCCTAATATGTATGATGCTTCACCTAGGTCCTTCATTGAAAAATTGTTGTTTAGATAACTTTTAACATTGTTTAAAAGATCTATATCATTTCTGATCAATAATATGTCATCCACATATAATATCGGAAATGCCACATTGCTCCCACTCACTTTCTTGTAAATACGAGCCTCTCCATAAGTTTGGACAAATCCAAACTCTTTGATCACCTCATCAAAGCGGAGATTCCAACTCTGAGATGCTTGCTTTTGTCTATAGATGGATCGCTAAAGCTTGCATATCTTGTCAGCATCCTTAGGATCGACAAAACCCTTTGGTTGAATCATATACAACTCTTCTTCAATATTGCCATTGAGGAACATAGTTTTGACATCCGTCTGCCATATTTCATAGTCGAAATATGCAGCAATAGCTAATATAATCCTAACTGACTTTAGCATCGCTACGGGAGAGAATGTCTCATCGTAGTCAACTCCTTGAATTTTTCGAAACCCCTTTGCGACAAGTCGAGATTTATAGATGGTCACATTACCATCAGCATCAGTTTTTCTTTTAAAAATCCATTTATTCTCCACGTCCTTTCGGTCGTGAGGTAAGTCCACCAAGTTCCAAACTTGGTTTTCGTACATGGATTCCATCTCGGATTTCATGGATTCTAACCATTTGTTGGAATCCGGGATCATCGTGCTTCTTCATACGTCGCAGGGTCATCAATTTCATCAACCATGAAATTCATAACAGGATTTCCGTACAGATCGGGAGCTGCACACGTCCTGCTAGACCTGCGAGGTTTGGTAGTACTCTCTTTGGAGTTTCGTGATCATTATCATTAGTTCTCTCTTCAATTGGTGAAGCTAACTCCGGAACGTCTTCCAACGCTGCCTACTCGCCATACTATGAAGAGAAGGTTCTACAACCTCTTCGAGTTCTACCTTCCGACTACTCACGCCTTTCGCGAGAAACTCTTTCTCTAGAAAAGATCCATTCTTGGCAACAGAAACCTTGACCTCAGATCTGTGATAGAAGGAATACCCAATAGTTTCCTTAGGGTATCCTATGAAGACACATTTTTCGATTTGGGTTCGAGTTTATCCGGTTGAAGTTTCTTCACATAAACATCGCATCCCCAAACTTTAAGAAATGACAGCTTAGGTTTGTTTCCAAACCACAATTCATACGATGTCTTTTCAACGGATTTAGATGGTGCCCGATTTAAAGTGAATGCAGCAGTTTCTAGTGCATAACCCCAAAATGATAGTGGCAAGTCCGTCATAGACATCATAGATCGAACCATATCCAATAAAGTACGATTACGATGTTCCGATACACCATTTTGCTGTGATGTTCTGGCCGGTGTGAGTTGTGAAACAATTCCACACTCTTTCATATGAGTGCTAAACTCGTAACTTAGATACTCACCTACACGGTCGGGCCGTAGAAATTTGATCTTTTTATTACGATGATTTTCCACTTCACTCTGAAATTCCTTAAACTTTTCAAAGGTTTCAGACTTGTGTTTCATCAAGTAGATATAACAGTATCTACTCAAATCATCTATGAAAGTAACAAAATAACGATATCCACCTCGCGCCGACACACTCATTGGACCACATACATCAGAATGTATGATTTCCAATAAATCTTTCGCCCATTCCATTGAACCAGAAAACGGCGATCTAGTCATCTTGCCCATAAGGCATGGCTCACATGTATCAAATGATTCAAAATCAAGTGATTCCCAAATTCCATCCGAATGGAGCTTCTTCATGCGTTTAACACCAATATGACCTAGACGGCAGTGCCACATATATACAGATATATCATCATTAAGTTTAATCCTTTTAGCATTAACATTATGAATATGTGTAACACTATTATCAAGATCCAATAGAAATAAACCATTCATCATCTGTGCATGACCATAAAAGATATCATTCACATAAATAGAAAAACCATTGTTCTCGGATTTAAATGAATAACCACTTTGCATCAAACATGATCCAGATACAATGTTCATGCTCAGTGCTGGCACCAGATAACAATTATTCAAGTTCATGACTAATCCCGATAGTAAGTGGAGAGATAGCGTTCTGACGGCGATCACATCAACACTTGATCCATTGCCTACACGCATCTTGACCTCACCCCTTGCTAGCGGTCGCTTCTTCCGCAACCCCTGATTCGAGTTACAAATATTAGCAACTGAACCGGTATCAAATACCAGGTGCTACTGCAAGTACTAGTCAAGTACACATCAATAACATATATATACCTTTATTTGCCTTGCCGGCCTTCTTGTCTGCCAAATACTTGGGGCAGTTGCGCTTCCAGTGGCCACTCCCCTTACAATAATAGCACTCGGTATCAGACTTAGGACCAACTCGGGGTTTCTTTTCAGGTACGGCAACTGGCTTGCCGCCCTTACTTCCCTTCCGTTTTCCCTTCTTGTCTTTCTTGAAACCAGTGGTCTTATGGATCATCAACACTTGATGTTCTTTCTTGATCTCCACTTCTGCAGTTTTAAGCATTGACAGAAGCTCGGGGAGATAATTCTTCATGCCTTGCATATTATAGTTCATGTAGAGGTGCCAAACTGATAAGGTAGAGATCCCTGTGTTTACAATACTAGTCCCTGGATCAATAGCTAGCATCCACAGTTTAAGATGTAATATCAAGAAACAAAGGTCATAATACAACTTTATAACCAGGAATAAAATATTTCATTACATCTTACATAGCTCATTTGGCTATCTTATTACAATGCAGTAGAAATAACTATGTAGCATGGAGTCCTTCATATTCAAAGTGCCACAGGCAATCATGTTGGTTATAGACTTGTAATCCTAATCAACACACTTCACTAACATCAAACAAACCTGCAACATAATAGTGGTATCAATCATCTATATGCATTTGGCTAAGTGGAGCTTAGGCTTGCTTTGCTCAAAATAGATTTTCCTTATCATTTGAAAACACTAAGTTTTTATTTGTCAAAATCACCCAAGGAACCACCAATAGACATTGGTGAACCTTTACCCTTGTTCAACCACAAGTTTTTAACTTAGAAATTGGGATGAGGAGATCCTTGATAGCTTCCATGTCTTGATGCTCAAATTGTCCATTTCCGGGAACACGGCTAAGTACTTAGATTTTACTCTCTCGAGAGGTGGTGCACTTTCCCCACAAGACTCGACATGCATCGAGACAAGATCTTTCAGAAGCCTTCCCTTAGACCAAAATGGACGCTCTCCAAACCTATCACCCCTACCACCAACTATCCATTTGGCTAAGTTATTGTCACATCCCAAGATTTTCCAAATCCTGTAATGTGAAAAATAAATAAACAAAATAAATAATTGTTGAAATTTAGGGTGAAAAGAAACTTTTTGATTCTAAATGCAAACTTAAAATCCCATCTTGAACAAACTTGAGTAAAGTTTTAATCCAACTAAATTCAAATCAAGTGAAATGCTTTCTTCATAAAAGCATCTTAAAATTTAAACACTTGGAAAATAAACCAAAACCCTAAAACCCTAATGGAAGAAAAACATTTCCAAGTTATCTCCAAGCCTATGGTTTTGATCCATATAAAATTTTGTCAACAAACATTTATAAATGATCAATAATGTCAAATATAATTATTATAAGACCATATAAATTGGTTTCACTTAATTTGGAGCCATAGATGAAATCTTATGAATTTAATAAGATAAGGAAATTGAATTTCCAAAGCTAATAAAACACCTATCTAGAAATCCATACCAAATGGTGAGCAAATAATCCTAAAGACATTAAAAAGGATAAATAAATCTTAAATAAGATTTTACAAATTGCAATCACCAACTTTGGAACTATAAATAAAAAGATATGGATTTTATAAGATAAAGATAGAAATATTAAATGAGGAATATTTAAAGACCAAATGAAATCTTGGCCTAATCCATAAGCAAATGGAATGAAATATAATCCAAATCCAAATAAAATAAAAGGATAGAATTTTCCAAATAAAATAAAGTGGCATTAACCAAATTCTGTTTCTATTTGAATAAAGACAAAATCCCTATTGGAAATGATTAATTAAATCATGGGAAAATAATATTTGGAATTACCGAAGTGGAATAAAAGTTGTTTAATTAACTTAAATAAGATCAAAGAAATCTTCCAAATAAAATTTATGGAATTAAAACTATATTTAATTTATTGGAATAAAGACAAATACCCAATTTAAAATAATTAATAAATCATATTAAATTTTTTTCCAAATAATTCAAAGAGAATTATTTGACACCCTAATAAATAGATAAAACCTACTGAAAAGATTTGGAAAGATTTAGTTTTCAAATGGAGTTTTTGAAACAATAATAAATCTTATTTAAATTAATGCAAGGGCCTATTTGAAATAATTATTATACCCTAAAAAGAATAAATGAGTTGTTCTAAATTTGACTCTAAAATGAACTACTAAACAATATTTGAATATACATAAAGTTTGGTTGAAATTTGAAATCAAATTGTTGTTTGAAAAGTTTAAACAAAATCAAAACAGAATATTAGAAATGGAAAAAGAAAAATGAAACAGATTAAAAAAAGGAAAAGAACCAGCCCACTAAACCTACCCAGCCCAGCAAAGCATCTGGCCCAGCAGCCCACTCCCTCTCACCCCCGAGCGAACCGTTTTCTCACCGCAGAACTCACCCGCACCGCTAGTGACATCTGGACCCCACCTCCTCTTTCTCTCTCTCGCTGACAACGACACCCCACCTGCCAGTCTTCTCTCCTACCCCGCGACGACCACGCCCCTCACCTCGCCGGCCGTTTCTGGCCATAATCCCTCGCGTAAATTCACATCAATGCCTCAGTGATTCAGCCCCGCGACCTCGCCCTCATAACCGCCTGCCCCTCCTCTCCATTTCCCTTCTCTCGCCCCTCCCTTTCTGCCGTCAGGCCATCCCAATTCATCTCCACACCGCCACTGCCTCCGACGTCTTCCAGCAACAATTCCGGCCAAACCCCGTCGCCCGTCGCCCCTCGCCTCCTCGACCACTCTAGCTTGCTCCCCACCCTCCTACGCATCCAGCAGTAACACCAGCTCGCCCGCGCGTGCCCCCTAACGTCGACGGCTTCAACATCAGAGCGCCACCGGCGACCGTGTCAACTCCGGCGATGTTTCCCCGTAAGCCCTGTCCTCCCCTCTCTCTCCCGATGATGCTCCCATACTCGTGACTCTTTTACGCAACTAACGGTGCCATCGGTTTGTCCTAGCACACCCTACATCGTCGCCTCCGTTGTCTAACAGACGAGCCCGACGCCAGTCAGACCTCCGGTGAGCAATCCACGTCACCACCGTGCGCCCCTCGACGAGCTACTACCACGTTGAGCATCAGCAAGCTCTTGCGGTTCTGGTAAACCCCTCCCCTTCTTCCCTCGCTTCCTATAGTCGTTGCGACGCCGTAGCCAGAGCACGCACCGCCACTCGCCGCCGCCAGCGCCGCCAACTGATGGTCAATCGCTGTGAGCCGTAGGATGTAGATCCAGTGACTATGATAGAAACTAAGCGAAGAGGTATCCTGCGATCTGTGCCGTGCGATTAAGTTAGATCCTGCGGCCAGAGCTGATCGATCCACGCGAACCATTTTTTCCCAATAGGAAGCAGCCACGTGGCCAGCCTTTTGTTTTAAAAACAGAAACTATTCTATTAGATACTCAAACTTGCAAAATTCATAACTTTCAAACCACACGTCCAAAATTTGCAAATTTTATATCAATGGAATCATCAAGACAAGTACTTTCCAACCATACGCTTTGTTTAGTAAATTGCTTCTGGTAAAATGGTTGTTTTTGCAGAAACTTGTGTAGGCATATTTAGAATATAAAATTCTTTCTAAAATTATTTTTGTGATATTTTTTTTGTAAAATGGATTGTTTGAACCTACTGATCATATAAACCAACTTGTGGATTCAAAAACTTATAACATTATTTTTTCCTAATAAAAATAATGTTTATATGTTAAAAATACTTTTTTGGAGAAAGCCCTTTGGGAAATGTTTTGAGTTAAACTATCTGACCCTAAACACAAGGTTTTATGATTTAAAAATATATTTTGATGAACCCTATAGATTATTACTTTACTCAAAGCATTTCCAACCACATAAAATATTGATTTGGTTTAAAAAATGGTTATAAGTAAAATCTTTTGCAAATGGTTTGGCCACTTTCATAAAATGACCAATAGGTGTTTTAGAATGTTTATAACATGTTATAAACCACTTTTC
Source organism: Avena sativa (assembly GCA_916181665.1). Taxonomy (NCBI): domain Eukaryota; kingdom Viridiplantae; phylum Streptophyta; class Magnoliopsida; order Poales; family Poaceae; genus Avena; species Avena sativa. The sequence continues at coordinate 262,406,426 of OV702298.1, read as the reverse complement.
CAAATAAAACAATCTTTAGCATGCTTGCATTGCTTTGTTTCTATTATTTTATGTGATGTTTTGCTTGAATGGTAGATTGAATTTTTGCTTGCTTGATTGAATTGTAGTGGAATTTGAAGAGTGTGAATATTGCAAGATCAAGGAGTGAACTTTACTCTCTACCCAAAAAGTCAAGTGATGCTTCATACTTATGTCCCATTATTTTCACTATGCATTAGTGATATTTCTAAAGTAGGACTTGCATGGAATTTTTGCTAAGCATAACTATGCCATGGGAAATCCTAGTAGATGAAACCTTAGTAGAAATTTCCTAAGTTAAGATTCCTACTACTATCATGCTTAGCTTAGCTAGTAGAAAACAAGGGTGGAATATATTCATACTATGGAATATTTCAAAGTCAAGGACTTGTGTTTTGTTTAATAAAACAACTAAGTGAATGAATCACCTGGGTGGAATGGAAGAAATGGTTTGTGTTGAGTGGTTATACAAGGCCCATTTCTATGGTTTACCTTGTGTATCTCACTTGTGGATGGCCACCCAGGAACAAAGAGATTTGAGATGTCAAATATTGAGAAGCTTCAAGTGCAGCCACTTGGCATTATGGGCTCTGCCTGGATCATATAGGTTGCAATAACTTAGCCAAATGGACAGTTGGTGGTAGGGGTTTGATAGGTTGGAACGCGTCCATTCTGGTCTAAGGGAAGGCTTCTGAAAGATCTTGTCTTGGTGAAACCAAGTCTTGTGGGGAAAGTGCACCACCTCTGCAGAGTGTAAAAAATCTAAGTACTTAGCCATGTCCCTGGTAAAGGACAATTTGAGCATCAAGACATGGAAGCTATCAAGAATCTCCTCATCCAAATTTCTAAGTTAAAAACTTGTGGTTGAACAAGGGTTGAAAGATCACCAATTTCTATTGGGAGATGCCTTGGGTGATTTTGACAAGCAAAAACTTAGTGTTTTCAAATGATAAGGAAAATCTATTTTGAGCAAAGCAAGCCTAAGCTCCACTTAGCCAAATGCATATAGGTGATAGACTCCACTATACTATCATAGTATCACTTGCCAATACAATTCAAATGTATTGACCCTTGCTATTGTTATATTCTGCCGCATTGTAATGAGATAGCCAAATGAGCTATGTAAGATGTAATAAATTATGTTATTCCTGGTTATAAAGTTGTACTGTGACCTTTGTTTCTTGATATTACATCTTAATTGTGGATGCTAGCTATTGATCCAGGGACTAGCATTGTAAACACAGGGATCTCTACCTTATTAAAGGTTGGGACCTCTACAGATGGTATTAGAGCACTGTGTTGCCTGTAGGATTGTAACCCTAGGATTGGACAAAACCCCTTAGAAAAATAGGAGTTGAATTTGTTCCAAAACTTATTTACAAACAATCTTGTAAACTCTTTCCTCAACTTTTTTGGTTTTGATTCTACATCTATCCCTTTTCAAACTTGATGGATAAAGCCTCCACCATGAGCAAAGACTTCAACATGAGCAAAGGACTTCACCAAATCAAGTGATTTCAACCTTAGTCTCACCAAGGACTTCAACTTGGATATCACTAAGAACTACAAGTGAGACAAGAAATACTACTCAAGACTTGAAGACTAAGGAAACACAACTTAGAGGGAATCATCATCACCTTTGAAGTTTGTGACCAAGATACAAGAAATTTTCCCAAGGAAACCATGATCTCATTCAAGAAGAATCAACTAAGAAGGATGGAATCATCTCAAGTGAAGCATATAGTTGGACCACCATGTTTAGTTTAAATTAAACCCACTAACTTATGTGGTGTAGCAAAAATATTTTGTTGCCTAAAGATGTGCCTGGACTTGTTGTTTGAGTGAAATGAACGTTTGTGATTGCTTGCACATTGCTTGTGTGAATTGTGTTGTGTGTGATTAGAGTTAATTCCTTAGAAATCTTTTGCCTATTCTAATCCCAATCCAACCCAAACAGATGACTACTCCAAGAAACTCCAACATCAAGAATGGTGACAACAACAACAACCAAGAGGTCAACATGAGAGAACTCATAGTAACCCAAAACCAGTTGAACCAAGTGACAACTCAATTTTGGGCCAACAACAATTATTTAGACCCAGCCATGCAAAGGTTTTTGGAAACCCAAACCCAATTGTTGCATAGGATGACAAGTCAAATGATCAACATGGGAAACAACCCTTCCCAAGGAGTTTGTGATAACAATGATGTCAAGGATGATATTCTAGAAGGAACCCAATCTTGCAATGTTTGTGGAGACAAGGATCACACTTCCAAAGAGCATGACGATCAATGCCCCAATTGTGAAGAGAAACATCCAACTAATTAATGCCCCACATCTCAAGCTACTTGTTTCCTATGTGAAGGAAATAATCATGTCCCTATCCAATGCCCCATCTATTCCATAGTTCAGCAAAGGAAACAAGGTGGAGTGCATCAACAGATTGTAAACCCCCATGAAGACAAAGGAAAATCTCAGCTTGCACCTCCATGCAGTATGGCTCAATTTGATGGACCAAAGAGGAGACATATGTATTATCCAAGGAAAAGATCAAGAAGACCAGGAAACTTTCCCACCTTTGAGATAAGATATGAAGAACATGAACTAGAAGCACTCTTAGCTTTGGAGAAGCCCAAGAAGAAGAAGGACAAAAGCCAAGTGCAATGTTGCCATTGCAAAGAAATGGGACACTATGCCAATGAATGTCCTGAGAAGAAACAAAAATACAAGGAGATTAACCAAGTATGGTGCAACAACTGCAAAGAGCTAGGCCATTATGTATCAACTTGTCCACAGAAGATACGTGAAGAACTCAATCTTGTCACATGTTACAATTGTGGTGATCAAGGGCATTATGCAAGCAACTGTCTAGAAAATATGAAGCACAAGATAAAGCCTATGAAGGATCTCAGCCTTGTCACATGTTTCAAGTGTGGAAACAAAGGACACTATGCAGATGTTTGCCCAGAGAAGCTTCATCAAAACCCCAAGCAAACCAAGAAGTAATCTAGTTGGAAATTTTTTAAGGGTGGTAGTACCCTAGTTGCTTTGAGCCAACTTGTAACCCCTATCTTTCCCAAATCTTGGGACGAGATTTATTTTAAGGGTGGTAGCCTGTCACATCCCAAGATTTTCCAAATCCTGTAATGTGAAAAATAAATAAACAAAATAAATAATTGTTGAAATTTAGGGTGAAAAGAAACTTTTTGATTCTAAATGCAAACTTAAAATCCCATCTTGAACAAACTTGAGTAAAGTTTGAATCCAACTAAATTCAAATCAAGTGAAATGCTTTCTTCATAAAAGCATCTTAAAATTTAAACACTTGGAAAATAAACCAAAACCCTAAAACCCTAATGGAAGAAAAACATTTCCAAGTTATCTTCAAGCCTATGGTTTTGATCCATATAAAATTTTGTCAACAAACATTTATAAATGATCAATAATGACAAATAGAAATATTATAAGACCATATAAATTGGTTTCACTTAATTTGGAGCCATAGATGAAATCTTATGAATTTAATAAGATAAGGAAATTGAATTTCCAAAGCTAATTAAATACCTATCTAGAAATCCATACCAAATGGTGATCAAATAATCCTAAAGACATTAAAAAGGATAAGTAAATCTTAAATAAGATTTTACAAATTGGAATCACCAACTTTGGAACTATAAATAAAAAGATATGGATTTTATAAGATAAAGATAGAAATATTAAATGAGGAATATTTAAAGAACAAATTAAATCTTGGCCTAATCCATAAGAAAATGGAATGAAATATAATCCAAATCCAAATAAAATAAAAGGATAGAACTTTCCAAATAAAATAAAGTGGCATTAATCAAATTCTATTTCTATTTGAATAAAGACAAAATCCCTATTAGAAATGATTAATTAAATCATGGGAAAATAATATTTGGAATTTACCCAAGTGGAATAAAAGTTGTTTAATTAACTTAAATAAGATCAAAGAAATCTTCCAAATAAAATTTATGGAATTAAAACTATATTTAATTTTATTGGAATAAAGACAAATACCCAATTTAAAATAATTAATAAATCATGTTAAATTTTTTTCCAAATAATTTAAAGAAAATTATTTGACACCCTAATAAATAGATAAAACCTACTGAAAAGATTTGGAAAGATTTAGTTTTCAAATGGAGTTTTTGAAACAATAATAAATCTTATTTAAATTAATGCAAGGGCCTATTTTTAATAATTATTATACCCTAAAAAGAATAAATGAATTATTCTAAATTTGACTCTAAAATGAACTATTAAACAGTATTTGAATATACATAAAGTTTGGTTGAAATTTGAAATCAAATTGTTGTTTGATAAGTTTAAACAAAATCAAAACAGGATATTAGAAATGGAAAAAGAAAAATGAAACAGATTAAAAAAAAGGAAAAGAACGAGCCCACTAAACCTACCCAGCCCAGCAAAGCATCTGGCCCAGCAGCCCACTCCCTCTCACCCCCGAGCGAACCGTTTTCTCACCGCAGAACTCACCGGCACTGCCAGTGACATCTGGACCCTACCTCCTCTTTCTCTCTCTCGCTGACAACAACACCCCACCTGTCAGTCTTCTCTCCTACCCCGCGACGACCACGCCCCTCACCTCACCGGCCGTTTCTGGCCATAATCCCTCACGTAAATTCGCATCAATGCCTTAGTGATTCAGCCCCACGACCTCGCCCTTATAACCGCCTGCCCCTCCTCTCCATTTCCCCTCTCTCGCCCCTCCCTTTCTGCCGTCAGGCCGTCCCAATTCATCTCCGCACCGCCACTGCCTCCAAATTCTTCAGACGACAATTCTGGCCAAACCCCGTTGCCCCTCGCCTCCTCGACCACTCTAGCTTGATCCCCACCCTCCTACGCATCCAGCAGTAACACCAGCTCGCCCGCGCGTGCCCCCTAACATCGACAACTTCAACATCAGAGCGCCACCGGCGACCGTGTCAACTCCGGTGACGTTTCCCCGTAAGCCCCGTCCTCCCCTCTCTCTCCCGATGATGCTCCCATACCCGTGAATCTCTTACTCAACTAACGGTGCCATCGGTTTGTCCTAGCACACCCTACATCGTCGCCTCCATCGTCTAACAGACGAGCCCGACGCCAGGCAGACCTCCGGTGAGCAATCCACGTCACCACCGTGCGCCCCTCGACGAGCTACTACCACGTTGAGCATCGGCAAGCTCTTGCGGTTATGGTAAACCCCTCCCCTTCTTCCCTCACTTCATGTAGTCGCCGCGACGCCGTAGCCAGAGCACGCGCCGCCACTCGCCGCCGCCAGCGCCACCAACTGATGGTCAATCGTTGTGAGCCGTAGGATGTAGATCCAGTGACTATGATAGAATCTAAGCAAAGAGGTATCCTGCGATCTGTGTCGTGCGATTAAGTTAGATCCTGCGGCCAGAGCTGATCGATCCACGCGAAACGTTTTTGCCCAATAGGAAGCAACCACGTGGCCAGCCTTTTGTTTTAAAAACAGAAACTATTCTATTAGATACTCAAACTTGCAAAATTCATAACTTTCAAACCGCACGTCCAATAGAATCAGCAAGACAAGTACTTTCCAACCATACGCTTTGTTTAGTAAATTGCTTCTGGTAAATGGTTGTTTTGCAGAAACTTGTGTAGGCATATTTAGAATATAAAATTCTTTTTAAAATTATTTTTGTGATAAAACCTTTGGGCAAATGGATTGTTTGAACCTACTGATCATATAAACCAACTTGTGGATTCAAAAACTTATTTTGTGAGGCAAAAGAATAAATCTTTGATTTAGAACATTTCTAATCAAATAAAAATAATGTTTATATGTTAAAAATAATTTTTGGAGAAAACCCTTTGGAAAATGTTTTGAGTTAAACTCTCTGACCCTAAACACACGGTTTTATGTTTTAAAAATATATTTTGATGAATTTTGGGCATGCTTGCAAAGTATTCTTTTTCCTAATTCCAATGATATAAATTTGTAAATTTTGGACGTGTAGATTTAAAGTTATGAATTTTACAAAATTAATCTACTAATAAACAAATTTATATTTTGAAATCAAAAGCTAGGCCACGTGTCTGTTTCTAACTGGACGGTACCGTTTCGCGTGGATCGATCGATACTGGCCGTTAGATCTAAGTTGCATCGCACGGCACAGGACACACGATACCGCTTCGAATAAAGGTTCTATCGTGGCTCTACGATCCGCATCCAACGGCTATCAGCGCATCGACCAGGAACTGGCGACACTGGGGCAACGGCAAGCGGCAGCGCGCTCTGCTAACGGTGCTCCAGCCAACCTAGGAAGCGAGAGAGATGGTAAAGGGGATTACTGGGTTCGCCGTGGTGAGGGAATGCTCGAGGAGGTCGTCGTTGGTCGAGGGGTGTTCGGACGTGGCAGAATTTTGTCGTCGGAGTGGTTGCTGGTGACGGGCGTGCTCTGGCGTCGTTAATGGCAAGGTTACAAGGCGCTCTAGGACATGAAAATAGTGGCGTTATATGCGCCCGGGAGATGCGAGTACACGCGTGTGAAATAGAGGGAGAGGGAAGGTCGGACTTTACCGGGGTAGCTCGTCGGAGAGGGGGCAGACGATAGCGGTGCTCTGTCAAAGACATTGCCGAGGCTACGGGGCACGCGCGAGCGAGGGGAAGGCACTGGCAGGTGCGTGAGGTGCTGGTGAGCAAGATCGTGTGACGCAGGGATAGTGGGGAGGGTCGTCCTCGCCGGAATCGACTGGGAAGGTTGTCGGGGCAGTGGGGTTCACGCGAGGAATCGAGGCAGCCTGGTGGCTCCGAGGAAACGAGGACTAAGGGAATGAGAGAGAGGACGTCGGCGATTAAGTACGCGGGGTCACGGGGAGGAATAATGGCGGCATTGACATGAACTCACGCCGACAATCAACGGCAGGAAACGGGCGGGGAGGGGCGTGGTCAGCGGGCGGGTGAGGACGATGAGCTGACAGGTGGGGTTGTGTTGTCAGCGAGGGAGAAGGGGTCCGGTGGTCAGCGTCTGCGCGGGTGCGTTTGTGAGTGAAAGAAAACGGTTCGGGGAGAGAGGAATGGGCTGCGAGTTGGGACTGAGCCAGGTTAGTTGGGCTGGGCTGGTTTTTCTTATTTTTTTCTTTCCTGATTCTTTTTCTTTTTTGTTTTTCTGTTTTCAAATTCAAACACCCATTTGAATTTAGTTTTTTTATTAAAACTTCTTTTTCCAAACTTTCAGTGTATTCTAATGTTGTTTAACAAAGTATTTTAAAGTCCAATTTTAGAATATTTCCTTGTATTTTCTTGGGCTTTATTATTTATTTAAATAGACATTTGTCTTTATTTCAAGTAATATTTAATATGATTCAAAAGTTTACTTTTTAATTCATATTTCTAACAAACCTTTTCAGTAGGTTTAATCTTAATTAATCAAATATTCCATTTTAGAATATTTCTTATATTCTCATATGGTTTGTTATTCATTTAATTTAGACATTTGTCTTTATTTTAAATAAGATTTAAATATGGTTCCAACCCATATTATTTATTAAAATAAATATTTTATTCTTTTTAAGTTAATTAGATAACTTTTAGTCCATTTGGTAATTTCAAATATTTTCCCATGATCTAATTAATCCTTTATATTAGGGATTTTGTCTCCATTTAAATAAAATTGAATTTGATTTAATCCCATATAATTTTATTTGGATATTCTTTATCCCTTTATTTTATTTGGATTATCTTTATTCCATTTGCTTATGGATTTAACTCAAGGTTTAATTTGTCTTCTAAATAATTTTCTTTGGAGTTTATTATTTAGTTTAGGCAATTTGTCTTTGTTTAATTAAAATTGAATATGGTTCAAGGCCCTTATAGTTTTATTTAAATAATTTTTTTATTTCTTTTTATTATTCAATAACTTCCATTTGTTTATGGATTTGGCCAAGATTTAATTTGACTTTTAAATATTCCTTATTTCTTTCTTTCTTTCTTAATCTTATAAAATCCATATATTTTTATTTATAGATCCAAAATTGGTGATTCCAATTTGTATAATTTTATTTAATATTTGTTTATCTTTTTAAATCCCTTTAGGATTTATTTGCTCAATATTTTGGTATGGATTTTAGTTAGGAGCTTTATTAGCTTTGGAAATTATTTCTTTTTGCCATATTAAATTCATAAGTTTTTATCTATGGCTCCAAATTAAATGAAACAAATTTCTATGGTTTTATAATATTTTTATTTGTCATTATTGATCATTTAAAAATGTTTGTTGCTGAATTTTTTATATGGATCAAATCCATAGTCTTTGAGAGATCTTTGGAAATGATTTTCTTCCATTAGGGTTTTTGGGTTTTGGTTTAACTTTTCCAAGTGTTTAAATTTCAAGATACATTCATTGATGAATGCATTCCACTTGATTGAAATTTGTTGGATTCCATTTTATTCAAATTTGTTCAAGAAGGGTTTTGATGTTTCCATTTTGAAACAAAAAGTTTCTTTTCACCCTAAATTTCAACCATTATTTATTTTGTTTATTTATTTTTCACATTTCAAAATTTGGAAAATTTTGGGATGTGACAGTTCATCACGAAGATCTTATAGCTAGGTGGCAGACTGGAGAACACGATGGATTCCTAAGTCAGTGGGATTCGTTATTCCCAAGGACACAAGCTTATCGGCGTAACCCGACATCTTGAGTACATGCTCACTTATGGAGCTGTTCTCTTCCATCATGCAGCTAAAGAACTTTTCTAAAGCATTGTAGATCTCTACAGCAGCATGTGTGTCGAACATCATTTTCAACTCACCCATTGTATCAAATGCATTGTCGTTTTCGAAACGCTTTCGAAGTTCTGGCTCTAGTCTATACAATGTGCCGTAATGAACTAAGTTGTGGTCCTCCTGACGAGTCTGATAGACATTCTTCTCCTTGTTAGGGGCATCATCGAACGGTGGGGGGCCTAGCGGCGCTTCTAGCACATATTGCTTTTGTGCAGCAGACAGGAGAATCCTCAAATTCATGGCCCATTCGGTAAAGTTGCTACCGTTCGTTGTAAGTTTCTCTTTCTCCATGAACACATTGAAATTAAAAGCAGGTGGTGCCATCTACAACAGAATTTGTAAAGTTTAGACTAAGTTTATGATAGATTGAGTTCAACTAATCCAAATTAAGAATGAACTCCCACTCAAAAACGACATCCCTCGTGCCTTTTTGGTGATTACATGAACCAAATCCACTACACCAAGTCCAGTCATCACGTGAGTCGGTGTAGCTTAAAAGGCGAGCATCAAATGGGCATCATATCTTCCATATGACTCATGCTTAACCTTTCGGTTCATGTTCTGAGGCCATGTCTGTACATGCTAGTCTCGCCAAGTAAGAACCTTAGTATTCGTGTGTGTAACTTTATTACACCCGAAGTATGACCGTGGATCCAAGAACACCCGATCATCACGTGATGTCTTGGAGCGATGAAACATAATCAGTGCATACTTAAGGAAGAACACATTCTTATCTTGATATCTAAATGAGGGATCATCTTATTATGATAATAAAACGCCAAACAAGCAATATAAGATGCAACAAACATCACATGTTTATAAGTGGAATGATATGGTTCTTGCACTCGATCTCCATCATGTGCATCGTGGTATGATCACTATCATACCTCTATGTGTAAGGCCAAGGTCTATGGAACTTACACGTTATGTGTGTTGTAAGAGTATCAACTTATATTTCTACTTACAACATCACCATATCATGACACTAGCCCAGCAACAATCTAAACTAGACGCCTCTAATTTATCCATTGCAAGTTTTATGTGGCTTAGGGCTTTCGAAGATAGAACCGTTCTTACCTACGAACATGAACCACAACGAGGATAACCAAATTGTTCACAACTCGTTGCAAATTAGATATTGACTATAGTAGGAGAGAGAGACACCCGCTAGCCACTTATGCAAAACTAGTTGCATGTCAAGCGTGGAAGGTCTCATGTGCGAGGACATGTAAAGTTTGTCTGGGCCGCTTCATACCACTATGCCACCAATATCCAAAGTACAACTACGAAGCAATAACATGATCATCATCGCCCACATACTCATATATGTACTACCCGTGCAAAGCATCTACGCATAGATCCGGCTCTGATACCACTGTAGGGTTCGCAGCATAGAAAACAAAAAAATCCTACGATGGGAACAACTATGTACCAAGATCTATCTAGTAGATACAAGCAACGGGCGGATATACATCCGTATAGAACATACCCTTGAAGATCGACAAAGCTTAACGAGGTTGAAATCGTGGTTGATGTATACGATCTCTTGCCGATCTCAAGATCAAGAGGAAGTCCTAGCGTCGCAAATCAGCTGCGCATCCGTGCTCGCACCCACGTCCGAGCCACCGAGCAACCTCTGCCTACTTGCTCCAGCGATGCAGCGGAAGCACAACTCTTGCCAAATAGCCACCGGGAACATGTATCTCGCTAGTCTGAGACCATGGGGGATAAATACTAGAGGGGGAGAGAGATCCTTCACGAGGAGGTGTGAGTGAGAGAGAGGAGAGGGGGCTCCTTTTATAGGAGGAGGAGGGCACCCAAGGGGGTGTCCTCCGGCCATGGGGGCTGCCTCCTCCCCTCCTTCATTCATGTGGGTGGACACTCCACTCACACAAATGTCTTTCGATTCCCTCCACTCAAAAACCCACTCAAATTCCCATTAAATTTCCACCAAATTTAATGCAAACTCTCATTAAATAAAACTCCTTTTATTTATTCAGAATTTTGTCAATTACTTTAATGACAAATATTCACATATAACCCCTTGCTAGTATTTCATTTCAAATGCAAATACACTTTCTGCAATTTCACCCGAAAACCCGTTTCGGTATCTAGTGAAATAAATTCCTGCGCTTGTTATTCTTTCCGGCATGAAACTTTTGCTCCAAATGGATGTCGGTGTCTCTTAAGTGTGTCACCCTACAGTTCGGGAATAATGCGGACATGATCGAGACCCCTCTCCGATCAATAATCAGAAGCGGGACCTGGAGATCCATACTGACTCCCACACTTTCAGCGATGACTTTCTTGTGATCGCGAGAACCTTTTACGCTAGTATCTTAATCTTTTTGTTTCGCGATATATTACATGTCCGAGATTCGATCATCGGTATCTCCATACCTAGTTTGATCTCGTTACTGACATGTACTCTTTTCCTGTTCCCATGATATAACATTCTAGTGATCAAATCACTTGCTTGCAAGCTAATCAATGTGATATCACCGAGAGGGCCCAGAGCATATCTATCCATCATCAGGATGAACAAATTCCACTCTCGATCCATGGGCCTCAACATAACATTTTATTAGTATTGAACCCATCTTTATAATCACCCTGTTACGGTGTGACGTTTGATGTTATCAAGATACTCTTACGGTGTTAGTGATTGACATGATCTCATGGTCTAAGGATTAGGATCACTTCGTATGTTGTTATAGCAATATAAACTCAATGACTTTGATCGTAATGTTGTACTTCAGATGAATGTTCATCACACCATTACACCAATGTTGTGACCTCGTTATTAACAACATCCAATGTCCATGATCAGGAAACCTTGATCATCTTGTTAATCAACGAGCTAGTTTATGAGAGAGGCATAACTAGGAACTTTCTGTTTGTTTATTAAACACACATGTATTAATGTTTCTGTATTAATACAATTATAGCATGCAAAATAAACATCTATCATATACTTGGAATATACATAATAACCACTTTTGTATATCCTCTCAGGGCATATTCCCTTCAATTTTTACATCAAAAAAGGGACAGAGAGGCACCTGGAGTGACCCAGGGGAGCCCACCAGGCAGGCTCACCACCTGGTGGCGTGGCCAGCCCTGGTGCGCGCCCAGCCATGGTGTGGGCCACCCTTGGCCCTCCACTTATCCAGCCACCTACCACTTCACTCTCTCTCCCTAGGAAACACCGAAAAATTTCTCGAACCTGTGTTCTTCTTGCTCTTCATCGTGATTTTCGATCTCCTTACTCAGTCATTCTTTGTTGCTAATTTTTGGAGCATTTGTTCTCCGGTATGTGACTCCTCCGTTTGTCCAAGTAGATTTTTGATTAGTGGATTATATCTTAAGTATTTTTCTACTGTAGGTGATTGGTTATGTGAGCTTGCATGCTTTTTGTATGCTTAGATAAGTTATTTTGATGCATGTTTAGTCTAGTAGTTCCTTTCATTTAGTAGCTTCGAAATTATTTTTTGTGATGCTTGTCTAAAAATTTCAGAAAAGAGAGAGTGGACAACCATACATTTGGAGAAGTGTTTGAGAGAGACACACCAAGGGTGGCAAGGCCTTCTAGATAAACTTCTCGATTTAGGCCATCATATAATGAAGATCTTATTACGTCGTGCTTTTAGTAATGAGGGAGATGATGGAGATGCACGTCCATCTACTTTCCCTTGTTTTGACTTTTTGAGAGCTGCAGGGATCCTCGATGATTTATTGCTCCTTTTTAAAGGGTTGGTCTAACCGCTTACATGCATGATGATAGTGAGCTACACTTTTACTAACACCAAAACTTTTGTTGAGAGCTACACTTTTACTAACACTTCTTATAGGCCAACTATTTCATTTAAAATCTATGATATGCCTATTACCATGAACTTGGAAAGATTTTGTAGCATTATAGGTATTGGCATGGCTGGGACGACAAAGAAGATCCAAAGTCAACCCGCTGATTTGCTGGAGCTCTACGAGTTGTAACAAATGATGATGACCACATATCCCAACGCGGCAAGATAAGAAACATTCAGCTCCCAGCTCTTAGATATTTTGCTTACTATTTTTCTACTAGCATTCTTGTTTGGGAGAACACAAGTAATATTTCTAACTATAATTTATCTTTTCTTGTTGCCGCGCTTCATAATGAAACCAAGTATAATCTTGGTTATCTCATTTCCCTCCGCCTAGCTGCTAGAGGATCCATTTATGGGGGTATTATTGTTGCATGCATGGTTGATGCTTTGGACCTTTCTGTTGATCCTAATGATATAGTGTTGGCCCCACAGAGACTGGATCTTGTGGCTATGAAAGCCCATCACTTTGTTACTGCTAACTCTCGTGCAGAGAGTTTAGTTTATAGGATGTTGTTTACTAACGGAGATGAGAGGGAAATTCCCTTTCCATAGCCTACTTTGTTCAGTATTTGCAGGAGGTCGTGGTCATGCTCCAAGGAGGATCTGGACGAGCAGCTCCACTTGCTTAGTTTCCACAGGGAGCACCAGGAGGGGGATGCGCCCTCTTATGACTACACTGCGCACTATGCCAGGGCGTCCTCGAGTTCGTATCAGGACGAAGGTACTTCTTCGTCATATTATGGAGGCGCCACTTCTTGGCCAGCTTGGGATTGATCTCCACTTAGGCCAAAATCCTAAGCTTGGGGTGAGTATACCAACATCACACTCATCTACATATCATATTATGTCAGAACTTTGTATATCCATGTTTCGTTTTCTTTCTTTTTCGTTTTTATTCTTGTTTTGTTTCTGCTTTCCAAAACACGAAAATACCAAAAATATTTTTGTTGTTTCTCTTTGTTTGCTTCTTTAGCTTTTAGCTTTAGTTTGCTTCACCCTTTTTAGCTTCGGTTTGTTATTCAAATATCCAAAAAGATTTTGCTTTGTTTGCTTTTTCCCTTCAGTTCTTGCTTTAAAAAATTGAAAACCCAAAAATATTTGTTGTTCTTCTCTGGTTTTGTAAAGTTCGTTGCAGAGTTCAGTAGTCCTCAGTGAATCCTTTGGAGTTTGGTTTTCATATTATTATTCAAGCCACACAAGTGAAGGCAATAATGAGGATTTATGACAATTCGAGATGTGGTAAGAGGCTGGTATGAACTCTATTTGTTTTAATTTTTGTACATATACTCATCCATGTGGGCATGCTTAGTCTGCTCATGTAAGGTGTATGTTATTTAATGGATGCTTAGTAGTTCTTGCTCTCTTATGATTAGTTCCAATTTGCTAATAGTTTGTAGCATGCCATATAAATGTTTGCTTGCATTGTTCTATTCATAACATGGTATGACATTGCGGTATCCCCCTTTGAATGTTTTATTTGAATCGACTTGGCACATGCTCACGCATGCATATGACAAAACAAAAAGTCAGTTAAGCCTCGACGATTTATTTTGCCTCGAAGTTCTTGTGTCACTTTTATGCCACTATTAATTTTGTTTTGTTGCAAGCATGATTATGACAGTTACTGCTCTCTTGGTTGTCGCTCCCTTGTATTACTAGCCTTCACTTGTACTGAGTATGAGCTCTACTCGTACATCCAACTCCCCAAAACCAAATTTGTCAAAAACTGTCCACCATATCTACCTATTAGCATCATTGATATTCCTTGCATACTTATTATGTGATGTTTTCTTATAAATAAAAATGTTTGCTTGTTATGCAAAAATTAGTTAGTAAAGCTCTCACGAACTTGATGGCACATTTTATTTCTCGCACTTAATAAACTTGAACCATTGTGACTATCTATGTAGTTTTATGCTTGCAAATTATAAGTTGGGAGTTAGCAAAACCATGCTGTCATGGGGCACGCTTTCAACATTGCACTTATTCTATTTAGTTGATATAATGTTCTTCTGTTTATGGATCCCGACGGTGTGAAATAAGAAGGGAGATTGCAGGTCCATTGTAACATCCCTAAAATCATGTTTCAAAACTCATGCATATCATCCATGCATCCATGATCATTTAGGGTTCCTTTTCAAAACCAATTCAAAAACATGAGCATTTTGTATGCCTATTATTTTATGTGAGCAAAACTTTGACCCAATGCTACTCTCTAATATGAGATTGTTGGTTTTAAACCAGATATATTTTGATCCTATGGTTGATTGATGCATTCCAAAGCTTGGACAAATTTTAAAAAACAAAATATGACTTTAAAACAATTTTTATATCTTTATTGAAACATTGATAAAGGCACTGTTTATTTGTTTAATCAAAGGGGACCAAGCTAGTATAGAGAGACCACATGGTTTTATGCCCAAAAATATGAGTGTTACACTCTACAAAAATCCAGAAAGGGTTTGAATTCAAATGGCTTTTGAATTTATTTGATTTTGGTTCCTAAAATCAAATTAGAAAAAGATAAAGGAGAAAGAATTAGAAAAAGGTCGGCGCTTCTAATCAAGCCTAGATCCAGAACCAGCCCAAAAGCCCACCCGGGCCACCTCCTCTCTACTTTTTCTCTCACCCGCACCGAACCAACCCACACGTCGATGACTGGTGATCCCTCTCCACGTCGGCTCCTTCTTCCCCAAATCCCGCGCGCAGACGCCGTCGCCGCCCGTTTCTTCCCCCATCACTGCCGCGATTTTACTCCGCTTAATTGACGATGAATGCGAGCGCAATCTCCGCCCCTGCTCCGACTATAAGATCCCCTCCTAACTCTGCACCATTCCCCTCACTCACCAACCATAGAGCACCGCTAGGCTGTCCACAATCGAGCTCGCGCCGCCGCTGTCCCGAACCACTCCGGCGAGCCATCACGGTGAGCTCCGACCGCCCCCTGTCTCTAGTTCAAACAAACGTGACCAGCATGACCTTGCGCGTTCTCTGATGCCTTTTGTTTGCTTTCTCGTGGCCCAGGTTGCCGTCACCGTTCGTGCCCGCAAACATCAGAACCGTCGCTCGACTCCGACGAGCGATTGAGGTAAAACCCGACCGCCCCTCGACTTCTCCTTGATCTAGTAGTGTTCGCCGTAGCCTTGCGCACCCCCTGATACAACTGGTTCACGCTAGGGTGATCCAGAGCGTCGCCAACGTCTTCGTCACCGAGCACCCGATGCTGCGCTCAACTTCGACGAGTTCCTACGGCCACATCAACGCGCCCCTGTCCACGCCAGCAACATCTCGAGCTTCCCCGCAACTTTGCAACGCCGGTAAGCATCACCACTATCCCTAGCCCTCGCTAGAATCGCTAATCCATCATCGGCAGAGCCGTCGCCGCCGCCAACAGCCATTGCGTCGCCCATCTTTGGTCAGAGCATCGAGGATCGTTGGATCCAGATCTAGAGTCTAGGATTAGATTAGAGGGCGAAGCGGTATGGTTTAATCTGAGCCATGCATCATCACTTAGATCTTACGGCTCGCAAGAGTGATCTGCCCGAACCGGTACCTTCCAATCAGATGCTGTCGCGTGGCATGTGTTTCGTTTTAAAAATAAGAATTAGATCTATTAGATGTTTAAACTTGAATAATTCATAACTTTTGATTCCCACATCCAAATTTGACAAATTTTATATCAATGGAATCAGGAGAGAAAATCCTTTCCATGTATGCAATGTGTTTAATGTTTTGCCTCTGTTAAAATGGTTGTTTTCACAGAATCATTTGTAGGCATAATTTGGGTATAGAAATTATTTGAAAAATGTTTTAATGCTCAAATAAAGTTTGTTTGGCAAGTTTTGAACTTGTTTAAGATTCAGTACTATGCACTTGTCTTGTTTGGTGTAGAAAATCATCACATGGCATTTTGCATGCATTCATATATTTCTGCTTGTATATTTTTTATGTGATTTTGGTGCTATTATTTTATGTGTAGATTTTGGTGCAAATAGTGATTGTGATTGTGAGGATTGTTGCTACCCTCCAAACTACCAAGGCAAGTTATGCTTCATGATTTATTCCTATGTTTTTCATCTATGCATTAGAAATATTTTGCTAGACTTGCATGGATATTTTGATCTATATGCTATGCTTGGGAAATCCTAGTAGTTGTAGAATTGCTAGAAATATTTCTAAGTCTTATCAATGCCATGCTTAGCCTAGCTAGTAGCAACCAAGGGTGGTTATATATTCATGCTATGAGAAAATATTTCTAAGTCTTTGGACTTGAGTTTTGTTTAATAAAACAACTAAGTGAATGAAACACCTGGGTGGAATGGAAGGAATGGTTTATGTTGAGTGGTTACACAAGGCCCATTTCTATGGTTTACCTTGTGTATCTCACTTGTGGAAAGCCACCTAGGAACAAAGGGATTTGAGATGCCATATGTTAAGAAGCTTCTAGTGCAGCCACTTGGCAATATGGGCTCTGCCTAGATCACATAGGTTGCAATAACTTAGCCATTTGGACAGTTGGTGGTAGTGGGATGATAGGTTGGAACGCGTCCATTTGGTCTAAGGGAAGGCTGTACTGATGAAGAGAAGGTCAGATTTGCAGCACACTTGTTGGAAGGACCAGCAACCACTTGGTGGGATAACTTCCAGATCACCACTCCCCTTGTAGATGTGACATGGGCTATCTTTGAAGATGGTTTCCATACCGCTCACATCTCATCCGGAGTGATGAGTCTGAAGAAAAAGGTCACAACTTGAAGCAGCGCCACCGCAGCGTGGCCGAGTATATTGAGGAGTTCAACAATCTGGCGCGTTATGCGCCGGATGAAGTTGACACTGATGCTAAGAGGAAAGAAAAGTTCCTTGAAGGATTGAACGATGAACTTAACCTGCAGCTATCTGTGGCTTATGTTCCCACTTATCAGTCTCTTTGTGACAAGGCTGCTATTTTGGAGAGCAAGATGAAACAAGTGGAAAGAAGGAAGAGAAAGCACTCTGACAAGCACAACTCGGGATCGTCTCACAAGCGTTCCCATTATGATGATAGTGGGAGTTCTGGATCCCACAAGCATGGGAAGTTCAACAAGCACCACAACCACAACCGTCATCATGACAACAAGCATCACCATAGTCATGACAATGACAAATATAAAAATCACAAGAGTGGATATAAGAGCCACCACAGTGGAAGTGGCAGTGGAAGCCAGCCTGTTAAGAAGGATCTTAGTCAGGTTGAATGTTTCAAGTGCAAGAAGATGGGGCATTATGCAAATGAATGCCTAGAAAAGAAAGTTGAAGGACCCAACAAGCCCAACCCTTTTCAAAAGGGACAAGTGAACCACATCAATGTGGAATAAATCTATGAGGAACCTGATGCTGTTGTTGGTAAGTTCAAACTCAATTCTGTTCCAGCATTTGTTCTCTTTGATACTGGTGCATCTCATTCATTCATATCAAGAGCATTTGTTGAAAGGAATGAACTACCGGTAGAAACTATTGGGTGTCCTATAAAAGTAAGTTCTCCTGGCGGAGAAATGATAGTGAATTCAGGATGTCATGATCTAGTCATAGAGTTTGGGAAGTATAAGTTTCCCGTTAACTTGATAATCCTAAATTCCCAAGGATTGGATGTTATTTTGAGAATGGACTGGATGACTAAACACAAGGGAGTGATAGATTGTGCCAATCATACTGTCTCACTCACAACTCCAGAAAACAAAAGGATCAGATTCAAGACCAACTTTGAAGCAAAAAGGAGTAAGCTTAATTCTCTTAAGGGGGTTAGCATAGGCAGTGTGCCAATTTTGAGTGAATATCCGGATGTGTTTCCGGAAGAATTGCCGGGAATGCCACCAGATAGAGATGTGGAGTTTCTTATTGATTTGCTACCAGGATCTGGACCAATAGCAAAAAGATCGTACAAGATGTCAGTTGACGAGTTGAAAGAACTCAAGAAGCAACTTGGAGAACAGTTGCAGAAAGGTTTTATCCAACCAAGTTCTTCATATTGGGGAGCACCAGTTTTGTTTGTGGAAAAGAAAGATAGAAGTCAAAGGTTATGCATAGATTACCGTTCACTCAATGAGGTGACTATCAAGAACAAATACCCTTTGCCTAGAATCAATGACTTGTTTGATCAGTTAGAAGGAGCATGTGTGTTCTCAAAGATTGATCTCCGGTCAGGTTATTTCCAGCTCAAGATAGGGAACAGGACATACCTAAGACAACTTTCACCACAAGATATGGATTGTATGAGTATACCGTGATGCCATTTGGTTTGACCAATGCACCAGCATACTTCATGAATATGATGAACAAGGTGTTCATGGAGTTCCTTGATAAGTTTGTTGTCGTTTTCATCGATGACATTTTGATTTACTCCAAGAGCAAAGAAGAGCATGAAGGACATCTACGTTTGATACTTGAAAAGCTTAGAGAGCATAAGTTGTATGCCAAATTCAGCAAGTGTGAGTTTTGGTTGAATGAAGTTGGATTTCTTGGACACGTTGTGTCAGGAGATGGTGTAGCAGTTGATCCTGCTAAGGTTTCAGCTGTAACTGAATGGGAATCTCCTAAGTCAGTAAAAGAGGTTCGTAGTTTCCTTGGCTTGGTAGGATACTACAGAAGGTTCATTGAGAATTTCTCCAAGATAGCTAAGCCAATGATAGAGTTGTTAAAGAAAGACAAGAAATTTGCTTGGTCTGAAGGATGTGAACTCAGTTTTCAAGAATTGAAGAAGAGACTAGTGACAACACCAGTCTTATGTTTGCCAGATTTGGAGAAAGATTTCCAAGTGTTTTGTGATGCATCTCATCATGGATTAGGTGCAGTACTTATGCAAGAAGGGAAAGTTGTGGCTTATGCCTCGAGACAACTCAAAACTCATGAAGTGAACTACCCTACTCATGATTTAGAGTTAGCCTCTGTTGTCCATGCACTCAAAACATGGAGGCATTATCTTTTGGGGAAACGATGTGAAGTGTTCACAGATCACAAGAGTTTGAAGTATATCTTCACCCAGAAAAAAATTAACATGAGACAAAGAAGATGGCTAGAACTCATCAAAGACTATGACGTGAGTTTGCAATACCACCCCGGTAAAGCAAATGTTGTAGCGGATGCTCTAAGCCGTAAAGTTTTTGTGAATGGCCTTACTAAGGGAGAATTGCCAGATGATCTGTGTTCCCAATTCAGAGATCTTAGATTGGAGATTGTGCCTGAGGGACATATCATGTCTTTGGATGTTCAACCCACTTTGTTGTACAAGATCAAAGACCCAAAAGACAGATAAGGAAATTGAAGATATTAAAGAAAGATTGGCAAGGGAAAAGCCAAAGGATTCCGTGAAGACGAACAGGGTACTTTATGGCATGGAAAACGTATCTGTGTTCCACAAGATCCGGAGCTTCGGAAACTGATTTTACAAGAAGCCCACAACTCACCGTATTCCATTCATCCGGGTAACACCAAAATGTACATGGATATGAAGGAAAGATTTTGGTGGAATAATCTCAAGAAGGACATCGCCGAACATATTGCTTTGTGTGATGTATGTAGTAGAGTGAAAGCGGAACATCAGAAACCAACAGGATTGTTACAACCACTACCTATTCCTGATTGGAAGTGGGACAAGATTGGCATGGATTTCATCACCGGATTGCCAAGGACCAGGTCAGGGTATGATTCTATTTGGGTAGTAGTGGATCGCTTAACTAAAGTGGCTCATTTCATACCCATGAAGATAACTTATACAAGTGCTAAGTTAGCCAAGATCTATATGAGTAGAATTGTATGTCTACATGGAGTACCCAAAAGTATTGTGTCTGATAGCGGAACTCGGTTCACTTCTCATTTTTGGAGGCAACTACATGAGTCATTGGGAACAAGGTTGGAATTCAGCACTGCTTTTCACCCTCAAACTGATGGACAGACAGAAAGGACTAATCAGATTCTTGAAGATATGTTGAGGGCATGTGCCCTAGACTATGGAGCCAGTTGGGATGAAAGTCTGCCTTACGCAGAATTCTCTTACAATAACAGCTATCAAGCCAGTATTGAGATGGCACTATTTGAGTTTCTCTATGGGAGAAAGTGTACCACCCCATTGCTATGGAATGGTGTGGGAGAAAGAAGTTTGTTCGGACCAGAACTAATCAAAGAGGCTGAAGAGAAAGTCAAGCTAGTTAAGGACAGATTAAAGATAGCACAGTCCCGACAGAAAAGCTACGCAGATCCTAAGCGTAGAGAGGTCACCTATGAAGTAGGTGATAGAGCTTATCTTAGAGTGTCACCACTTCGTGGAGTAAAGAGATTTGGTGTCAAAGGTAAATTGTCCCCAAGATATGTTGGACCATTCAAGATTCTAAGTCATAAAGGAGAAGTAGCTTATGAGATTGAATTGCCAGAGTCATTGTCTGCTGTTCACAATGTATTTCATGTGAGTCAGCTTAAGAAATGCCATCCAGAGATGGAAGAGACTTCTTTGAAGGATACCATACCTTTGGAGGAGGTTCAGTTGGAAAGTGATCTCACCTATGAGGAAAAAACTATCAAAATTCTTGAGACTGCAGAAAGAGTTACTCGGACTAAGACTATCAGATTCTGCAAAGTTCAATGGAACCATCATTCCGAAGAAGAAGCAACATGGGAAAGAGAAGATGATCTTCGGAAAGACCACCCTCACCTATTTGCTAGCCAACCCAAATCTCAAGGGCGAGATTCACCTTAAGGGGGTTAGATTTGTAACATACCTAAAATCATGTTTCCAAACTCATGCATATCATCCATGCATCCATGATCATTTAGGGTTCCTTTTCAAAACCAATTCAAAAACAGGAGCATTTTGTATGCCTATTATTTTATGTGAGCAAAACTTTGACCCAATGCTACTCTCTAATATGAGATTGTTGGTTTTAAACCAGATATATTTTGATCCTATGGTTGATTGATGTATTCCAAAGCTTGGACAAATTTTTAAAAACAAAATATGACTTTAAAACAATTTTTATATCTTTATTGAAACATTGATAAAGGCACTATTTATTTGTTTAATCAAAGGGGACCAAGCTAGTATAGAGAGACCACATGGTTTTATGCCCAAAAATATGAGTGTTACACTCTACAAAAATCCAGAAAGGGTTTGAATTCAAATGGCTTTTGAATTTATTTGATTTTGGTTCCTGAAAATCAAATTAGAAAAAGATAAAGGAGAAAGAATTAGAAAAAGGTCGGCGCTTCTAATCAAGCCCAGAACCAGAACCAGCCCAAAAGCCCACCCGGGCCACCTCCTCTATACTTTTTCTCTCACCCGCACCGAACCAACCCACACGTCGCTGACTGGTGGTCCCTCTCCACGTCGGCTCCTTCTTCCCCAAATCCCGCGCGCAAACGCCGTCGCCGCCCGTTTCTTCCCCATCACTGCCGCGATTTTACTCCGCTTAATTGACGATGAATGCGAGCGCAATCTCCGCCCCTGCTCCGACTATAAGATCCCCTCCCCTCTCCTCTCCATTCCCCTCACCCACCAACCACAGAGCGCCGCTAGGCTGTCCACAATCGAGCTCGCGCCGCCGTTGTCCCGAACCACTCCGGCGAGCCATCACAGTGAGCTTCGACCGCCCCCCTGTCTCTAGTTCAAACAAACGTGACCAGCATGTCCTTGCGCATTCCCTGATGCCTTTTGTTTGCTTTCTCGTGGCCCAGGTTGCCGTCACCGTTCGTGCCCGCAAACATCAGAACCGTTGCTCGACTCCGACGAGCGATTGAGGAAAAACCCGACCGCCCCTCGACTTCTCCTTGATCTAGTAGTGTTCGCCGTAGCCTTGCGCACCCCCTGATACAACTGGTTCATGCTAGGGTGATCCAGAGCGTCGCCAACATCTTTGTCACCGAGCACCCGACGCTGCGCTCAACTCCGACGAGTTCCTACGACCACATCAACGCGCCCCTGTCCACGCCAGCAACATCTCGAGCTTCCCCGCAACTTTGCGACGCCGGTAAGCACCACCACTTTCCCCAGCCCTCGCTAGAATCGCCAATCCATCGCCAGCAGAGCTGTCGCCGCCGCCAGCAGCCATTGCACCGCTCATCTTTGGTCAGAGCATCGAGGATCGTTGGATCCAGATCTAGAGGCTAGGATTAGATTAGAGGGCGAAGCGGTATGGTTTAATCTGAGCCGTGCATCGTCACTTAGATCTTACGGCTCGCAAGAGTGGTCTGCCCGAACCGGTACCTTCCAGTCAGATGCTGCCGCGTGGCATGTGTTTCGTTTTAAAAATAAGAATTAGATCTATTAGATGTTTAAACTTGAATAATTCATAACTTTTGATTCCCACGTCCAAATTTGACAAATTTTATATCAGTGGAATCAGGAGAGAAAATCCTTTCTATTTATGCAATGTGTTTAATGTTTTGCTTCTATTAAAATGGTTGTTTTCACAGAATCATTTGTAGGCATAATTGGGTATAGAAATTATTTGAAAAATGTTTTAATGCTCAAATAAAGTTTCTTTGGAAAGTTTTGAACTTGTTTAAGATTCAGTACTGTGCACTTGTCTTGTTTGGTGTAGAAAATCATCACATGGCATTTTGCGTGCATTCATATATTTCTGCTTGTATATTTTTTATGTGATTTTGGTGCTATTATTTTATGTGTAGATTTTGGTGCAAATAGTGATTGTGATTGTGAGGATTGTTGCTACCCTCCAAACTACCAAGGCAAGTGGTGCTTCATGATTTATTCCTATGTTTTTCAACTATGCATTAGAAATATTTTGCTAGACTTGCATGGATATTTTGATCTATATGCTATGCTTGGGAAATCCTAGTAGTTGTAGAATTGCTAGAAATATTTCTAAGTCTTATAAATGCCATGCTTAGCCTAGCTAGTAGCAACCAAGGGTGGTTATATATTCATGCTATGAGAAAATATTTCTAAGTCTTTGGACTTGAGTTTTGTTTAATAAAACAACTAAGTGAATGAAACACCTGGGTGGAATGGAAGGAATGGTTTATGTTGAGTGGTTACACAAGGCCCATTTCTATGGTTTACCTTGTGTATATCACTTGTGGAAAGCCACCCAGGAACAAAGGGATTTGAGATGCCATATGTTAAGAAGCTTCTAGTGCAGCCACTTCGCAATATGGGTTCTGCCTGGATCACATAGGTTGCAATAACTTAGCCATTTGGACAGTTGGTGGTAGTGGGATGATAGGTTGGAACGTGTCCATTTGGTCTAAGGGAAGGCTTCTGAAAGGTCCTGTCTTGTTGAAAATCAAGTCTTGTGGGGAAAGTGCACAACCTCTGTAGATGGAAGAATTTAAGTACTTAGCCATGTCCCTGGTATTGGACAATTTGAGCATCAAGACATGGAAGCTATCAAGAATCTCCTCATCCCAATTTCTAAGTTAAAAACTTGTGGTTGAACAATGGTGAAGGTTCACCAATTTCTATTGGTGGTTCCTTGGGAAAGATTTTGTCAAAGAAAAACTTAGTGTTTTCAACAAATAGGAAAAACCTATTTTGAGCAAAGCCAGCCTAAGCTACACTTAGCCAAAATGCATATAGTATCTAGTCTACCAACATTCTACTAAGGTATCACTTGCCAATACTATTTCAAATGTATTGACCCACTGTGGCTGTAACTTGTGATGTTGCAGGTTATTCTGATGGTGATTAGGGGTTATGAGTCTACACTCAACATGCTTGCCTGTGGCACATGAAGATGAAGACTTATTTATCTTATTACATATTTAAACTCTTGTACTAGGCCTGTGGCCATGGAGTTTGTAAAAGACTATGTTTGTCTCTGGAATGATATGTAATAATGACCTTTGTTTCTGTGTACTTCATCTTAAACTGTGGATGCTAGCATTAATCCAGGGACTAGCATTGCAATCACAGGGATCCTTTCCTTTACAAAGGAGGGATCTTACATCCATGGAGTTTGTATATATGTTAGAGAAACGCCTGGGCGGCTAGCCTAAGCCATGCCTAATCATGGTGGAAACTCGCAGCAAAACCATAGTGGCATTCTATGAAGCATCCTCAATAAAAAAACTTTGCAAATAGCAAATAAAAAGATCACTTGGATGCTCACTGTCTGTTTCCTTGTCATTTTGACATGGGATAGCTCCTTTGTCATGGGGCAAGGGGTACCCCATTGACGGTTCTCTATGATACACATATACTTACAATGACAAGAACTTGCCTAGGACCAAAGTTGAGTAGCATGAGGTCTCGGTACTCGTACTAAGGGGCATGAGATTTTCAACTTGTGATATGTTAAGCATATAACTCATATTTGCCCTCACTTTAACCTTAACCATTTAAATATGCTTATGATAGGGGCAATGAGAGCTCAAAGCTAACGAGTACCATACTTTCAAGCATTTGGAAGCCTTTCAAACTTCTTAACCTTTTCTTTCACTTTTATGTTGAGTCACCATTTATTCTATGAGCACCTTCCTGAGAGAATAGTTGTCATTCTTAGTATAATGTGCTTGTCCCAGAACACGGTTAATTGTGACATAACTTTGACGCTTGTATCTTTGATATTTTTACTTCTAGTCTTCACTTGAACTTCAGAGGTACCTTGGCATTTATGTTTTGCTCCAAAAAGAAAGGCAAGCGAGATACCACTTTATCATATCTTCTTATGAGAATTACAATCTTGCATATGCTTATGTTTCATGTTGCTTATTATTATTGTGTTGGAATCTCTTCATAGCTTGCATGACTATTGGGTAGACTTATTCGCATACTCCTTATTTTGAATTGCCTAAGTACTTTCTCATATGCTGAGAATATTTACATCTTATGAAGCAAATGTGTTCGTGAAAGGTTCTTTTATCGCACTCAGTTTTCAACTAAATTGCTTGAGGACAAGCAATGAGCTAAGCTTGGGGGAGTTCATACGTCCAAAACGTATCTACTTTTCCGAACACTTCTGCTATTGTTTCCCCTCTAATTTGTGTGATTTGGATATAACTAATACGGACTAACGTTGTTTTCAGCAGAATTGCTTTGGTGTCTCGTTTTTGTGCAGAAAATCAACTTTCAGGAAAAATCCCAGAAAATATGCCAAAAATCCTATTTTCCCAGAAGACTCAAGGAGCCAGAAGACGGAGGGGATAAAAGTCCTGAGGGGCCCACACCACCCCCAGGCACGGGCCAGGCTTGGCTGCACAGGGCATGGTGTGGCCGCCTCGGACTTCGACTCGACCTCTCCTTTCGCCTACATATATCCTCTGACCTAAACACACAGGGGGGGTCGACGTTTTTCCACATAGAGTTCCGCTGCACCTCCAGCACCAAAAACCACGATTCAAAACCAGAAACTCCGTTTTGGCACCATGCCAGGACGGGAAATTGGAGGAGATCATCGCCATCGTCATCACCGATGCTTCTCCATCAACCATCCATGATTCCCCCATCCATGTGTGAGTAATCCCTGCAGTAGGTTATGGGGATGGTAGGGATTAGATGAGATCACTCATGTAATTGCATAAGATTGTTAGGGTATGGTGCTTAGTATCTATTGTTAGTGCTTTTTACATTGTTGTAACTTGTTGTGCTTAATGCTTGCCACTAGGGCTTGAGTGCCATGATCTCAGATCTGAACATGTTATTGATTCATGATGATATTATTGTTTGTGATCTTACCTGCAAGTTGTGTACACATATCGTTGTTCGGAACCCGAGGCCCCAAAGTGACAGCAATTGGGATAACCGGAGGGGATGGCTATGATGTGAGGATCACGTGTGTTCACAGATTGTTAATGCTTTGCTCTGGTGCTCTATTAAAAAGAGCACCTTAATTGCCAGTATATTCCCTTGAGGCCCCGCTGCAAATGGGCCGGCAGGAAAAAAGATGTTGTGCAAGTTTCTCATTGCGAGCACGCACGACTATATACGGAACACATGCCTATGTTTACTTAGTACTTGGATGCGTTATCTTTATTATATGCAATGCCTTTGTCTTGACTATTACATGAATTATCTTGTCCATGCAATGCTCGTCCATCCATCCCTATGCCTACCGCCTTTTAATCCTGTTGTTTATTACAATTGTTACCGCTGTCTTTATTTTACTGTTGTTATTATTTTGCTACTGCTATTACAGAACTGTTGCTACTGAAAAATTATTGCGAGCAAGACTGTTTCCAAGTGCAGTTGAATTGATAACACATTTGTTAAGGCTTATAAATATTATTTGGCTCCCCTTGTGTCGAATCAATAAATTTGGTCTTTACTTCCCTTGAAGACTGTTGTGATCCCCTATACTTGTGGGTCATCAAGTTCTTCTCCTCCTTCACCACCACCACGTCGTCATCCTGCTGGGTTTCCGAGGGGATATACTACCTCTGCTGCCTGCTGGAACATGGAGAGGAAGGTCTTCATCGACTCTGTATGTGTGACCAAGTGCGGAAGCGCTGACGGAACGTGGCGCCGGAAGGATTGTCTACGCGATCTTGAGATCGGCAAGTGATCGACTACATCAACCACGATATCCGATCTCGTTAGATGCTTTGGATCTACGAGGGTTAGTTCTCTTCTATCTCGTTGCACTTATCTCGTAGATTAGATCTTGGCTTTTTCATATATTTGATCTTGGTTTTGTTTATTCTTGCGATAGAATTTTTTTGTTTTCCATGCAACGAACCTGACAGTGGTATCAGAGCCGAATCTATGCGTAGATCTGTTGCACGAGTAGAACACAATGGTTTTGTGGGCATTTATGCTTTTGTTGTCGCATGCTTTTCGTGTACTTTGCATCTTGCGAGATGGTGGGATGAAGCGACCCAGGCTAATCTTACATGTCGTCGCACATGAGACTTGCTCCACGCTGAACGTGCAACTTGTATTGCACAAGTAGCTTTATGGGTGTCTGTCTCTCCCACCATAGTTAAGATTAAATTTACAATTTGCACTTGACAACACTTGTATTAGTGTCGTGGTTCATGTTCGTAGGTAAGAACAGTTCTTATTTGAAAGCCCCAAGCCACGTAAAACATGCAAATAAAATTAGAGGCGTCTAACTTGTTTTTGCAAGGGAATGTGATGTGATATGGCCATGATGTGATTGTGATTATATTTGATGTATGCAATGATCCTTATTGTTATATGGCAACCGGCAGGAGCCTAATGGTTGTCTTTAAATTTATTAAGACTTGCATGTCTATTCATCATGTAATAGCTTTATTCCAAGTAGTTGTAATAGTTGTTGTTGGTGATGGAGAACCATGAAGCGACTCTATTGACCTTGACGCCACGCTGGTGATGATGGAGATCGTGTTCGTGCTTTGGAGATGGAGATCAAAGGCACAAGAAGAAAGGCCATATCATATCACATATTATGAATTGCATGTGATGTTAATCATTTTTATTCATCTTGTATTGTTTAGATCACGATGGTAGAATTATAAGATGATCCCTCTCACTAAATATCAAGTAATAAAGTGTCTGTACTTAGTAGGCATCGTTGCTAAGACTCGTCCTTTTGAAGCATCTCATGATGACCGGTTGTTATAGATTCTACGTGTGCATACAACGGGTGCAAGCCAGATTTGCACATGCAGATACTAAGGTTAATCTTGACGAGTCTAGTATGTACAGACATGGTCTCGGAACACGGATTACCAAAAGGTAAAGCATGAGTCATATGGATGATATGATGAACATGTTGATTGGTCGCCTTTGAAGCTACATATTCTCTCATGATGATCGCACTTGGTATAGTGGATTTGGTTCGTGTAATCACTAAGGCAACATGAGGGATGTTGTTTTGAGTGGGAGTTCATATAGTAATATGATTAACTTTGAACACAATTTATCATAAATTAAATCAAAGTGAATTTGCATAATTTGTTGTAGTCATTGGCATCCGTTCACCACCTTATACTTAATTATAATTGAGATAATAGAACTATAGAATTCTGGATAGTTACTTTACGAACTGGTATCGTATTGTTTTGAGTGTCAATCTAAAGTTTAAAAGTTCTATTGCAAACTTTCAACAAACTCCATTTACTCCATGAAGTTTAATAATTACTATTAAATTTAGAGTAACAATTCCAGTGTTAGTATCTAAAGTATCATGTTTGCCTTCATGATTCTTGATATTAAAAAATATTGTTTTAATATCAAGGTTATCTAGGAGCTGAAAGAAATGTTTCAGAAACCATCATGTGTGGAAGATATTGTGACATCTAAAACAATTTTTTTGTTGCAACATGATAGAGTATAATTTGGCAAAATATATGTTCCGCGAAGGTTGGAGATGCTAGACGTCCTAATCCTTCAAAAGGGTTTTTGGAAAGTAACATTATACTCGCGATTCGCCTTTATAAGATATAGTAGCTAGATCATAAAAGTTGTCATGATAAGGATGAATAGAAGATGTAGGTAAAATGTTTACTTCACTAAGATATTACTAAAAATGGATTTTGAAAGAACATCAAACATTTGATGATGGTGAGATACTTCAAAGTGCAAGTCCAAAGACATTAGTATTTGAGTATACACGCTTTGGACTATGTGTCATGTGTATGGCACCACTATTGATATAGATAGATTCTTTTAAAAGGGAAAGGAAATGCTGAAAGTAGATCTTTGAAATATTTGGCAGAAAGATAAAAGATTGGAAATGTCCAGCTTAGGTATATAAATAATATACATGTTATGGTTGTATTCTTTGTTTGTTAAACAATGTGGTTCTTGTGTATTGGATAGCGAATTGGTTGGTGTGAAGTGTCATGCATGACAACACAATTCATGAACTGCAATGGCCTAAGTAACCAGCAAGATAATATGTGATGATGTTCGTTGAAAACAAACAAAGTGTTGTTGTGTTTCTCGTTGACATCAAAGCTTTCTCAAGATTTGTTTTGATGATTGTTATTTTGATCAGGTATTATGAGAACAAAATGTTGTGCAAATAATTACCATATTCCATAAAAGATGGATGATTTACAAGTCTGGTTGTAGAAATCACGTCCATAAAACTAATGATAGAAATGTCGAAAGACAAATGATTGAAAGATCACTTAAGAAGTGACATCATTGTTTAAATTATATTGGAAAGAAAACATGAAGAAAATTCATGCTGATGGAATTTTGGAGTCTTCTAATTTTGATCAAATGACGCTTGTGAGACTTTCCTAGAGATAATTGAAACTTTTTTCAAATGCCAAAGAAGAACGAACGACTAACTTATTGGAATTTGTACATATTGATGTATGTAGTCCATTATGTGTAATCGTGAGCGCTGCGTTTCAACTTCATATGCTTTCTCTAGAAATTTGAGTGAATATATGTGTATATTTACTTAATGAGGAAAAATTGTGAAATATTTGAAAATGTTCAGAGACTTTCAAGATGAAGTAGAAAATCATTGTAACAAGAAAATAAAGAATTTATGATTGGATCATAAAGGAAGATATTTGAGTTAGAAGTTTAGCATAACACCTAAGATTGAAGGAATCGTTCCATGGATTTGCATTTCCCGAAACACCATAGGAGTATGGAGTGTTCAGGATATCTAATGAAACCTTGTTTGACATAGTGAGATCAAAAGGTGTTAGTTATAAAACTGCCATTATATTTTAAAGATCAAAGCTTTAGTGACTACCTCTTTTACACTAAAAAGAGCATCATCGTGATCCGTTGAAATGACACCATATATGTTATGGTTTGGGATAAACCCAGTTGTCCTTTCTTAATTTTGGTATGCTAGGCATAAGTAAAATGTTTACAACCAAAATCGGATGAGCATGTCTTTGTTTGTTATTTCGAATAACCGTTGGGTATTCCTCCATAAACACCGAAGATAAAAGTGTTTGTCGCTTAGAACGTCAAGTTTCTTAGAAGGAATTTTTCATGAAAAGTTAAGTGGGAGGACAATAGAACTTTGATAAGGTTATTGTACCTTAGCTTATGTGCGGAGTTGCGCAGCGCCGGAAAGTGTCCCAAAGGCAGCAAGAATGCTTATGGCTCACGTGCCTCAAAGGTTGTGGTCACGGAAGTCTAAGTTCCTATTGAACCAAGTAGGTCGGGTAAACAATCAAATACTAAGATTTGAGAGTAAATCGTTGTTGTGTGACAATGATGAACCGACTGTATGCAAAGAAGCAATGATGGGCCCTGATTCTGTCAAATGGCTTGAAGCGATAAAATCCATGATAGTTCCATACACAAGAAATCAAGTTTTTGAACTTGCAAGACCCTATAGAAAGGTGTAAAACCCGTCAGTCGTATTTGGATCTATAAATAAATAGACATGGATGTTTCACATATATAAAATAGTCGACATGTCTAGAAAGAGTTTATGACAATGTTCAACGAGTTTATGACAATTGCTTGACCTCCTTGAGCTTGATTTCTTTCTCCTCGTCTAATGATTATTGCATATATTTGAGAGAAAGATTGGGGAGATCTAGATCTACACTTTGACCAAACTGAATCATCTCTTTATGAGTAATTCTTTGGGATATAGATCTTGGAGGATTTGGTGTTCTCCTTTTTGTTCTTCCTCTCTTATTCCCCCAATATCTTTAGTAGCTTTGTTGGAATTTGAGAGTGAGGGATTGAAGCATATCTGTGGTGTTCTTGCCTTTTTCATTAGGTGCATCGATTTGAGTTCTCCTCGGTGGATTTGGTTGGTGAAATCAAGAAGCTTGTTACTATTGCATTCTTGGAACCCTAGACGGTTGTGTGACCTTTGTGGTGAGTTCTTGGGGCCTGCAATTAATTTGTGAAGCTATCTTGAAGTTTGTGGACTTGGTGGTGATTATTGGGAGCCTCCAATTAATTTGTGGAGATTGCCCCAATCTTGTACGGGTTTGGTGACTGCCCTCAAGTGTACCGTAGTGGATCAGGTGCTTGTCGTGCAGTGGGTGCTCGAGAGAATAGGGTGAGGCCTCTTGTGGCGTTGGTGCACTTAGTACCGCCCACCCCTCTAACGAGACGTACTCCCTTGTAGGGAGGAACTTGGTAAAACATCGTCGTCTCCGCGTGTTGGAGATATTCCCAAGAGGCAATAATGAAGTGGTTATTATCATATCTTTGTGTTTATGATAAATGTTTACATCCCATGCTATAATTGTATTAATAGGAAACATTAAAACTTGTGTGTTTTGTAAACATAAAAGAGTCCCTAGTAAGCCTCTTGTTAAACTAGCTTGTTGATTAATAGATGATCATGGTTTCCTAATCATGGACATTGGATGTTATTAATAACAAGGTCATATCATTAGGAGAATGATGTGATGGACACACACCCAAAGTAAGCATAGTATAAGATCAAGTCATTAAGTTTGTTTTTCTACAAGCTTTCAGATACATAGTAACCTAATCCTTCGACCATGAGATCCTGTTAATCACCATCACCAGATGATTACTTTGATGACATCAAACGCCACTTCCGTAACTGGGTGGTTATAAAGGTGGCATTGGGTATTCTGAAAGTATGTGTTGAAGCGCATGGATCAAGAGTGGGATTTGTCCATCCATATGACAGATAGATATACTCTGGTCCCTCTCGGTGTAATCTCATCCAATTGGCTTGCAAGCATGTGACTAGGTCACAAGCGATGTCATAGCACAGAACGAGTAAAGAGTACTTATCGGTAACGTGGTTGAACTAGGTATGGAGATACTGACGATCAAACCTCGGATAAGTAAAGTATCGCGTGACAAAGAGAATCGATATCGCATGTTAATGGTTCATTGGATCACAAAGTCATTGTTGAATATGTGGGAGCCATTATGGATCTCTAGATCCGCTATTGGTTATTGATCGGAGAGGTGTCTCGATCATGTCTATATAGTTCGTGAACCATCGGGTGACACACTTAAGGTTCGATGTTGTGTAAGTAGATATGGAGACCGAATGTTGTTCGAAGTCTCTAATTGGATCCAAACAGTAAACCCTAGGGCCCAAACTATAACCTAGCTATTCCCGTTTCCAACATAAGGAGGGGCATAGCTAGGGTTTAGGGGGATCAAACAAGAGGCAACTAGTGCCATAGGGCTATGCTTAAACATCTCAAGGAGCACTTGTAAGTTACAATAAGAAATAAAATCACAAGTCTGGAGAGTTCATCATGTTCATCGTGTGCGATAGGACTGTGCACACCCTCCCCAGTTACCTCAAGCGTCCATCTGGTCCCCAACTTAATCCTACCCATTGCATATGTCGTGACACCACCACGACACTTGGCGCCCACCAAAGAACGATGGTAAAAAGCCATATGAACAGAAAAAGCCTTGGCAAGAAAGGCAAAAGTACACTTACGAGATGATGTTGGATCAACCATGCAAGTTTCATACGTCGAGTCCAAGTAAGCCGGCAAACCACACAACTTGACAATGTACTTGGTTCCAAAAGGGTTCCAGGGTAGACTCGCCAACTCAGTAGCTGCCACCACCTCCCCCACCACCACTCACAGGGGGAAACACTGAAATTATTGGTACTAAGGAGAGATACGAAAATCAACAGCCGAGATATCGTAATCAGGAAAGGAGAGAAGTAGTGCATCAAGTGCATGATCCAAGGA
Organism: Avena sativa; assembly: GCA_916181665.1. Classification (NCBI taxonomy): domain Eukaryota; kingdom Viridiplantae; phylum Streptophyta; class Magnoliopsida; order Poales; family Poaceae; genus Avena; species Avena sativa. The sequence continues at coordinate 262,373,209 of OV702298.1, read as the reverse complement.
ACGATGGCGCTAATGCCGGCCATGGAGGCAGAAACGAGTACAAAGAGCATCACTAGAGTTACGTTGTGTTTTTCACGGAGCCACATGATAAGAAAAGTCAGCAGAGACGGATGATGGAAGTGAATGCCACAATGCCAGCAATACCAAAGTACATGCATTGGTCTGAGAAAGAAATAACGTGGAGCATAAAGGATCACCCCAAAATCATGCTGACTCCAGGAGAGTACGCCCTGGTGTTGGACCCAACTTTCATGGGACCAGATATCAACGTGAAATTATCCAAGGTGCTGATAGATGATGGCAGTAGCATCAATATCATGTACAAGGATATAATGCTCAAACTAGGCAACACCATGAACATGCTGGAGCCGACTAAGACAACGTTCCACGACATTGTGCCAGGATTATCATGTGAGCCAATTGGGAAAATTTGGGTTGATGTTTTATTCGGCAACAGAGAGAACTGTCGCACTAAGGCCATAGAGTTCGAAGTGGTAGACCTTGTCAGCTTGTATCATGCGTTACTCGGTAGACCAGCTATGGCAAATTTTATGGCCACCCCTCACATTTCTTATCTAAAGATGAAGTTGTCAGGTCCATGCGGAGTTATTAGAGTTGAAGGTGACTACAAGCGATCTATTGCATGCGCCTCAGCCGGCTCTTCGCTGGCCAAATCTTTGGTGATAGCGCAAGAAAAGCAACAAATGATGGAGGTTGCAGCATTGGCTAAAGCAGCACAGTTGTCTATGTCGACGCTTATTAACCCGCATGGCAGTGTCTCCTTCTAAGCTACTAAGGAAACAAAAAAGATACAGATTGATGAGGCTTTCCCGGAGCGCACAGTGACTATTGGCGCCGGGTTATCTGACAAATAGGAAAGTGAGCTCACCAACTTCCTCCGCGAGAATCGGGATATCTTTGCATGGTCCACACAGGATTTGAAGGTGTTCCGAGGGAGTTGGCTGAGCACTCTCTACATGTAAGGCCAAATGCCAAGCCGGTGAAGCAACCCCTCCGCCGCTTCGCTGAAGATAGGAAGAAAGTAATAGCTATTGAGATATATAGGATTTTAGCTGTTGGGTTCATTATGGAAATGTTGTATCTGGATTGGTTATCAAATCCAGTCCTGGTCGAGAAATAGAAGGATGACCCGAATGTGGCGGTGGTATGGCGCATGTGTATTGACTACACGAACCTCAACAAGGCATGTCCAAAAGATTCATTTCCACTACCATGGATCGATCAAGTCATTGATTCCACTGCCGGGTGTGAGTTGTTATGAAAGTGCAATGGACGTAGCCTAGAGGGGGGTGAATAGGCTTTTTAAAATTATTACGGTTTAGGCTCAAGTAAATGCGGAATAAAACTAACGTTTAATTTATTGAGCACAAAACTTAGCCACTAAGTTCACCTAAGTGCACCAACAACCTATGCTAAGCAATTCAAGCAACAAGGTGATAGCAAGGTATAAATACTTCAAGCACGATGGCTATCACAATGTAAAGTGCATAAGTAAAGGGCTCGGTAGAGAGATAACCGATGGACGCGGAGACGAAGATTTGTTTCCCGAAGTTCACTTCCAAAGAAGCTACGTCTCTATTGGAGAGGTGAGATGGTGCAATGCTCTCCGAACGCCAAAAATGGCTCACCTTGAGGTGTGGTGGCTCGATGCTCACCCAACGCCACATAAGGCCTCACCCCGGATGCGCAAGCACGCAACTCACCGATGCCACAAAAGGCTCACCCTATTCTCCCAAGTGCGCACCACAAAAGGCGGGCACTTGCTCCACTATGGGACGCTTGAGGGCGGTCACCGAACCCGTACAAGATTGGGGCTAACTCCACAACTCAATTGGAGGCTCCCAACAACAAAGCCACAAAAGGCTACAATGCCACAAAAGGACATCAACGCCACAAAAGGCTACAAGACCACAAAAGGTCAACAACACCATAAAAGGTCAACAATCCAACCACACAACCATCTAGGGTTCCAAGGAACCCAAGAGTAACAAGCCCTCAAGCTTGTACTCGCTGAATCTTCGAGGAGAACTCAAACCTATGCAACAAATGCAAGGGCAAGTCCTTCACTCCCAAATTCCAACAAAGCTACAAAAGCTATTGGGGGAATAAGGGAGGAAGAACACAAGAGGAGAACACAAAACTCTCCAAGATCTAGATCCCTATGGTTCCTTCACAAAGAAGGGATTTAGCTTGGGGGGTTGTAGATCTAGATCTCCTCTCTCAAATCCCTCAAAAAGATGCAAGAATCATAGGAAGGGAAAGGGGAGAGGGAAAGTTTCTTCAAGGTCACCAATGGAGGAGAGAGAGAAAGCCAAGATCAAGAAAAGAGTTGTTACCCACGAAGGGGAAGAGGAGCCCCTTTTAAAGGGATCCCACATCTGCCCGTTATGGGCATTCGCGACTCCTGGCCGGAACTTCCGGTGGGTGGCCGGAACTTCCGGTGGCACATAGCCAACGGTCAAAAACTGTTGAGTGAGAAACTGAAAAAACGAGTCCTGGTCGGAACTTCTGCCGGTTCGCCAGAACTTCCGGTGGGAGTGAAACTTTCGATGGAAGTTCCGAAAAATAGAGAAAACCAACATAGAAGGTTACTGAACGTGAGCGGAACAAGAGCCGGAAATTCAACCGGAACTTTCAGCGGCAACTAGGCCTGAGCGGAACTTCCGGTCCCTGGCCGGAACTTTCGGTGGGAGCAGAACTTCCGGTGGAAATTCCGACTGAAGTTCCGTCAAATAGCACATCCAAAATAGAAGGTTACTGAACGTGAGCGGAATAATACCCGGAACTTCCACCGGAACTTTCGGCGGCAAAGATGCCCTAGCGGAACTTCCGGTGGGAAGCCGGAACTTCCGGTCAGGGAAATTCCAGAAACCAGAAAACCAGAAACGCAATAACTTTTGCATCCGAACTCCAAACGGGATGAAACCAATTTTGTTGGAAAGATAACGACGAATAGAATCCAACAAAAACTATGAACTTTTGTTGGAAATATTGGGTATCACCTTGGTAGAAAATACCATGAACATATGTGTGAAGTATCCCCCAAGGTGTGGAGCCGGAAAACTCGCAAGATCAAAAACCGCAATAAGATATGCAAGTGAAATCCTTAGATGATGAACTAGAGCTTGTTAAGATGATGACCACAAGCTATAGACCCTCTCATGGACAAGAACCAAATAACAACCAAGAAAGATGATGCTATGAATGCAAAGGTTTGAGCTTTCTCCGAACGATGCAAACGAGACACCCGCTTGAGAGCCCCTCTTGATAGAACGGCTATCTATCCTAAACCCGGTCTCCCAACTAACAATACGAGACCGGCAAAAGAAAAGCCCTATCAAGAACATACCTTTGCCTTGAGAATCCCACTTGAACTTGATGTAGACCGTCTTTGTAGAGGTCCCAACCTTTAATAAGGTAGAGATCCCTGTGTTTACAATGCTAGTCCCTGGATCAATAGCTAGCATCCAGAGTTAAGATGTAATATCAAGAAACAAAGGTCATAATACAACTTTATAACCAGGAATAAAATAATTTATTACATCTTACATAGCTCATTTGGCTATCTCATTACAATGCAGCAGAAATAGCTATAGCATGGGGTCCTTCATCTTCAAAGTACCACGGGCAAACATGTTGGTTGTAGACTTGTAATCCTAATCAACACACCTCACTAACATCAATCAAACCTGCAACATAATAAGTTACAACCACAAAGGTCAATACATTTGAATTGTATTTGCAAGTGATACTATGGTAGTATGGTGGAGTCTATCATCTATATGCACTTGGCTAGTAGATTTTTCCTTATCATTTGAAAACACTAAGTTTTTGCTTGTCAAAATCACCCAAGGCATCTCCCAATAGAAATTGGTGATCCTTCAACCCTTGTTCAACCACAAGTTTTAACTTAGAAATTTGGATGAGGAGATTCTTGATAGCTTCCATGTCTTGATGCTCAAATTGTCCTTTACTAGGGACATGGCTAAGTACTTAGATTTTACACTCTGCAGAGGTGGTGCACTTTCCCCCACAAGACTTGGTTTCACCAAGACAAGATCTTTCAGAAGCCTTCCCTTAGACCAGAATGGACGCGCTCCAACCTATCAATCCCCTACCACCAACTTTCCATTTGGCTAAGTTATTGCAACCTATATGATCCAGGCAGATCCCATAATGCCAAGTGGCTGCACTTGAAGCTTCTCAACATTTGACATCTCAAATCTCTTTGTTCCTGGGTGGCTTACCACAAGTGAGATACACAAGGTAAACCATAGAAATGGGCCTTGTGTAACCACTCAACATAAACCATTCTTTCCATTCCACCCAGGTGTTTCATTCACTTAGTTGTTTTATTAAGCAAAAACACAAGTCCAAAGACTTAGAAATAGTTCACATAGCATGAATATATAACCACCCTTGGTTGCTACTAGCTAGGCTAAGCATGGCAATGGTAAGCATCTTAACTTAGAAATTTCTAGCAATTCTACAACTACTAGGATTTCCCAAGTATAGCATATAGATCAAAATATGCATGCAAGTCCTATACAAAATATTTCTAGTGCATAGTTGAAAAACATAGGAATAAAATCATGAAGCACCACTTGCCTTTTTGGTAGAGAATATAAGTTCACTCCTTGATCTTGCAATGATCACACTCTTCAAATTCCATTACAATTCAATCAAGCAAGGCACAATTTCAATCTACCATTCAAGCAAACATCACATAAAATAATAGAAACAAAGCAATGCATGCAAGCATGCCAAAGATTGCTTTATTTAGAAAAGTGGTTTCTAATAGGTTATAAATATTATAAAACACCTATTGGTCATTTTATAAAAGTGTCAAAACCATTTGCAAAAGATTTCACCTATAAACCATTTTTAAACTAAATCAATATTTTATGTGGTTGAAAATGCCTTTAGCAATGTAATGATTTTTATGAGGTCCACCAAATATTTTTTTAATTCATAAAACCTTGTGTTTAGAGTCAAAGGGTTTAAATCAAAAAAAATCCAAAGGGTTTCCTCAAAAAGCATTTTTAATAAATAAACATTATTTTTATTTGACTAGAAATGTTCTAAATCAAAGATTTATTCTTTTGCTTCACAAAATATGTTTTTGAAACCAGAAGTTGGTTTAGATTTTCAGTAGGTTCAAACAATACATTTGCCCAAAGGTTTTATCACAAAAATAATTTTAGAAAGAATTTTATATTCATATTATGCCTACACAAGTTTCTGCAAAAACAACCATTTTACCAGAAGCAATTTACTAAACAAAGTGCATGGTTGGAAAGTACTTGTCTTTCTGATTCCATTGATATAAAATTTGCAAAATTTGGACATGTGGATCAAAAGTTATGCAATTTTCAAAATCATACATCTAATAGTTTCATTCCTGTTTTTAAAACAGAAGCTGGGCCATGTGGCGTGATTCTATTGGGCAAAACCGGTTCGCGTGGATCGATAGATACAGGCCGTTGGATTTAAGTGAGATCGCACAGCACAGAATCGAACTTATCCCTTCGAGTTCTGATCAATCGCATCACTCGGATCTAGATCGGACGACTCCTATTGCTTTGCCAAGAATTGGTGGTGCTGGCAGCGGAGATTGGCGGCGGAGCGGCCTGGCGATTGCGTTCTGGCTATTCCAGGAAGGAAGGGGGAGGGTGGATGTGCTCACCATGTTCCCCGTGAAGCGCTGGTTCTCGTCGTTGCTTTGGTTGGCCAAGGGGAGCACGGAGACGTTTACGATTGCTCGCCGGAGTCTGCACAGCGTCGGGCACGCTCTGGTCGTCGTAGTTGGCGACGCTACAGGCCACCCGAAGGCAAGATAACAACGGATTTAGATGCGTATGGGGTCAGCGATCATGTGTGCATCAACGAGAGGAAAGGGGGTGGTCAGATGCTACCTGGGGCACTCGCCGGAGTAGAGGCAGTAGACGGTGGCGAGAGAGCGTCGTCGTTGCTGAGCGTCTGAGGTGCGCGCGACTAAACAAGCGGTACGGGGAGGTTCGTAGGGGTCTGGGGAACACGTTCGTGTGGTTGAGGGGGCGAGGGGCGGCGGGGGCTGGCCGGATTTCTCACCGGAAGGTTGTCGGGGCCGCGGCGGTGCAGAGTGGATTCGAGGAAGCCTGGTGGCTCCGGTGTCATGGGGTCTGAGGGGAAATGGAGAGGAGGGAGAGGGGATTTATCGAGCGTGATTGATGACAGGAATTACTTGTTGTATTGACGTGATTTACTCCCGCGAGATCAATGCAGAAACGGTGAGGAAGTGGTCGCAGGGTGGAGACGATGAACAGTAGGTGGGTCCTGGTTGTCTACGAGAGAGAGAGGTGAGGTGGGTCCTGGTTGTCTGCGAGAGAGAGAGGTGAGGTGGGTCCAGGTAGTCATAGACTCTGCGGGTGCGGTTCTAGGTAGAAAAGAAAACGATTCAAGGGGGGAAAGAGGTGGGCTGCTGGGCCAGATGGGCTTGGCTGGGCTGGGCTGCTTAGTTCATTTTTTGTACAGTTTTGTTTTTCCTTTTCCTTTTCTTTTTCTATTTATCTATTTGATTTTTGTTTAATCAATTCAAACATTCATTTGAATTCAAACTTTTGCCAAACTTTGTGAATAAACAAACACTGTTTACTAGTTCATTTTAGAGTCAAATTTAGAATAATTCATTTATTCTTTTTAGGATCTTTTATTTGTTTTATAAATGGACATTGGTCTTTATTTCAATAGTTTTTAAATGTGTTTTAAAACTTTATTTGAAATCCATATTTTTACCAAACCTATCCAGTAGGTTTATTTATTTAATTAGGGTGTCAAATAATTCTCCTTGACTTATTTAGAACATTTTTAATATGATTTAAATTGGGTATTTGTTTTTATTCCAAATGAAATCAATTATGGTTTTAAATTCCATAAATTTTATTTAGGTGATTTCCCTGATTCCATTTAAGTTAATTAAATAACTTTTATACCACTTGGGTATATTCCAAATATTATTTTCCCATGATTTAATTAATCATTTCTAATAGGGATTTTATCTTTTCTCAAAATAGAAATAGAATTTGGTTAATGCCACTTTACTTTATTTGGAAAATTCTTTATCCATTTATTTTATTTGGATTTGGATTATATTCATTCCATTAGCTTATGGATTAGGCCAAGATTTAATTTGGTCTTTAAATATTCCTCATTTAATATTTATTTCTCTATCTTATAAAATCCATATCTTTTTATTTATTTATCCTTTTAAATATCTTTAGGATTATTTGCTCACCATTTGGTATGGATTTTTCGATAGGTGCTTTATTAGCTTTGGAAATTCAATTTCCTTATCTTATTAAATTCATAAGATTTTATCTATGGTTCCAAATTAAGTGAAACCAATTCATATGGTTTTATAATATTTCTATTTGTCATTCTTGATCATTTATAAATGTTTGTTGACAAAATTTTATATGGATGAAAACCATAGGCTTAGAGATATCTTGGAAATGATTTTATTCCATTGGGGTTTTAGAGTTTTGGTTTATTTTCCAAGTGTTTTAAATTTTCAAGATGCTTTTATGAAGGAAGCATTCCACTTGATTTGAATTTAGTTGGATTCAAACATTAATCAAAGTTTGTTCAAGATGGGATTTTAAGTTTCCATTTGGAAACAAAAGTTTCTTTTCACCCTAAATTTCAACAATTGTTTATTTTGTTTATTTATTTTTCACATTACAAAATTTGGAAAATTTTGGGATGTGACAGTCTTGTTCTTCTATAGTGGGAACACCTTTCTTGGATGCTCTTACTTGATGAAGATGAAGACTTGCAAATTGCTCCCCAATACTCGATGGGGAAACCTCTTATTTGAACTTGTGTTCATCACTCCATGAGCACGAGGATGGCAAGCTTCAAGCACGAGATCTTATAGAGATGGTGCATCTTGAGCTCGCCCTTCTTCATCCCTTCTTGAGGTTGATCCATCTTGATGCAACTCGTTGCACATGCCTTGATCAACCTTCAAGCTCCTTCTTTCTTCAATATTCCAAGGGGCACAAAGCCCTTGGACATTTCTTCAGCTTCCAACCTTGAGACCAACACATGGCCCAAGCGATGCCAATGGACAAACCTACAAGAGAAACTCAATTTACACATTAGTCCATATAGATTGTCATTAATTACCAAAACCACACATGGGGGCATACATGCCCTTTCATGTTATCATTTGTAGATGTGTATTCTAGTTTCCACTAGATACCACTGAATCTGAGTGATCAAATAAAGATAGATTTTATCAGCCCGTACGGGGCTTATTGCTATCGTACTATGTCGTTCGGATTGAGAAACGCAGGTGCAACATATCAAAGATGCATGCAAAAATGCTTGCAAGATCAGCTTGACAAAAATGTTCAACTATATGTCGATGATGTGGTAATAAAAACCAAACAAAGTCATACTCTAATCGAGGACTTGCGTCAAATATTCACAAACTTAAGAAGAATCCAGATGAAACTTAACCCGGAAAAATGCACCTTTGGTGTCTCAGCTAGAAAATTACTCGGATTCCTTGTGTCCAGCCGAGGAATTGAGGCTAACCCGACAAAGATCAGGGCCATCGAAAGAATGGAATTGCCGAAAACCCTCAATAACGTCCAGAAGTTCACAGGGTGCCTGGCCTCATTGAGTAGGTTTGTGAGTCGGCTAGGCGAAAAAGCCTTACCCCTATATCAGCTGATGAAAAAATCAGATAAATTCATATGGACATAGCAAGCTGATAGCTCTTTCCATGAACTTAAGAACATGTTGGCAACAACACCAATATTAGCCTCACCACTATCCAAAGAGCCAATGTTGCTCTACATCGCAGCAACCAATCGAGTTGTTAGCGTAGTAATAATGGTAGAGCGCGAAGAGGAAGGAAAAATTAGTCCAAAGACCAGTTTATTACTTGAGCAAAGTGCCCTCTATGTCTAAACAGAATTACCCTCACTATCAAAAGATGACATACAGAGTCTACATGGCAGCCAAGAAGCTGAAACATTATTTTCAGGAGCACCCAATCCTGGTAATATGCGAGGCACCTATCTCGGACATATTGGGCAGTAAATACGCCAGCGGTAGAGTGGCAAAATGGGCAATAGAACTAGCACCATACACTCCACAGTATGATAGGAGAGATGCCATTAAATCTCAAGTTGTGGCAGATTTTTTCGTGGATTGGATGGAGATGCAATATGAACCACCATTACTAGACCCGAACTACTAGAAGATGCACTTTGACATATCCAAAAATAAAATGGGTCTGGTTGCCGGGATAGTTCTCACCTCACCAAAGAAGGACCATCTCAAGTATGTGTTGCAGATTCACTTTGCTGCATCCAATAATGTTGCCGAATATGAAGCACTTGTTCATGGGATAAAAGTGGCTAAATAAATTGGCATCAAAAGTATCATGTGCTTTGGCAACTCAGATTTCGTTATTCAACAAGACTTTGGGCATTAGGACACGCTAGACACAAATATGGCACTATATCGTTTCCATGTTCAGCATATTTCGGGATAATTTGATGGATGTGAGTTTCACCGTGTACCCAGAGCAGAAAATGAAGTAGACGATGTGTTATCAAATTTAGGATCGTCTCGGCAAGCAATCCCGCCAGGAGTAGCACTGGAACATCTCAAAAGGCCATCGATCAAACCGTCACCCGAATCCGAGTCAATCTTCATCCTAGCAAGCCAGGAGTCGGATGTTGTGCCAATGGACATTGACACAGGGGCAGGTTCGAGTAACCCGAGGACTGTCCCACGGAACCTAGTGTAGGGTTCACAGCTTAGAAAACAAAAAAATTCCTACAATGGGAACAACTATGTACCAAGATAAATCTACTAGATACAAACAACGGGCGGATGTATATCCGTAGAGAACATACCCTTGAAGACCGACAAAGCTTAACAAGTTAAACTTGTGGTTGATGTAGATGATCTCTTGCCGATCTCAAGATCGAGAGGAAGTCCTAGCGCCGCAAATCAGCAGCGCATCCGTGCTCGCACACACGTCCGAGGCACCGAGCAACCTCCGCCTCCTCGCTCCAGCGATGCAGCGGAAGCACAACTCTTTCTTGCCGAATAGCCACTGGGAACATGTATCTCGCTAGTCCGAGACCATGGGGATAAAGTTCTAGAGGGGGAGAGAGATCCTTCACAAGGAGGTGTGAGTGAGAAGTGAGAAGGGGGGCCTTTTATAGGAGAGGGGGAACCCCAAGGGGGTGTCCAGCGCATGGGGGCTGCCCCCTTGCCCTCCCCTCTTCATGTGGGTGGACACTCCACTCACAAAAACCTCTTCATTTCCCTCCACTCAAAATCCCACTCAAAATTGCTATTAAATTTCCACCAAATTTAATGCAAACTCTCATTAAATAAAACTCCTTTTATTTATTCAGAATTTTGTCAATTACTTTAATGAAAAACATTCACATATAACCCCTTGCTAGAATTCCATTTCACATGCAAAAACACTTTCTGCAATTTCACCCGAAAACTTGTTTCGGTATCTACTGAAATAAATTCCTGCGCTTGTTATTCTTTCCGGCATGAAACTTTTGCTCCAATTGGATGTCGGTGTCTCTTAAGTGTGTCACCCTACGGTTCGCGAATAATGCAGACATGATCGATACCCCTCTCGGATCAATAATCAGAAGCGGGATCTGGAGACCCATACAGACTCCCACACATTCAACGATGACTTTCTTGTGATCGTCGGAACCTTTTACACTAGTATCTTAATCCTTTTGTTTCGTGATATATTACATGTCCGAGATTCGATCATCGGTATCTCCATACCTAGTTTGATCTCGTTACTGACATGCACTCTTTTCTCGTTCCCGTGATATAACATTCTAGTGATCAAATCACTTGCTTGCAAGCTAACCAATGTGATATCACCGAGAGGGCCCAGAGTATATCTATCCGTCATCGAGATGAACAAATTCCACTCTCGATCCATGGGCCTCAACATAACACTATATTAGTTCTGAACCCATCTTTATAATCACCCTGTTATGGTGTGACGTTTGATGTTATCAAGAAACTCTTCCGGTGTTAGTGATTGACATGATCTCATGGTCTAAGGATTAGGATCACTTCGTAAGTTGTTATAGCAATATAAACTCAAATGACTTTGATCGTAATGCTATACTTTGGATGAATGTTCATCACACCATTACACTAATGTTGTGATCCTGTTATTAACAACATCCAATGTCCATGATCAGGAAACCTTGACCATCTTGTTAATCAACGAGCTAGTTTATGAGAGAGGCATAATTAGGAACTTTCTCTTTGTTTATTAAACACACATGTATTAACGTTTCCGTATTAATACAATTATAGCATGCAAAATAAACATCTATCAGATACTTGGAATACACATAATAAACACTTTATTATTGCCTCTCAGGGCATATTCCCTTCAGTCTCCCACCTATACTAGAGACAATAATCTAGTTACATAGTGATGAATCTAACACCCATGGAGTTTTGGTGTTGATCATGTTTTGCTCTAGGGAGATTTTTAGTCAACGGATCTGCTACATTGAGATCCGTGTGTACTTTACAAATATGTATATCTCCATCCTTGACATGCTCGCGCATGGAGTGAAACCAGCGCTTAATATGCTTGGAATTCTTGTGAGACCTTGGTTCTTTGGCATTGGCAATGGCACCATTGTTGTCACAATAGATCACCAATGGGTCCAACACGCTTGCAACCACACCTAGTTCGGATATGAACTCCTTCATCCAAACCGCTTCCTGAGCCGCTTCCGAAGCAGCAACATACTCGGCCTCCATTGTTGATCCCACCACCACAGGTTGTTTGGAACTCCTCCAACTAACCGATTCGCCATTCATGAGAAATACGTATCCGGATTAAGAATTAGAGTCATCCGGGTCGGTGTCAAAGCTTGTGTCGACATAACACTTAGCGACGAGCTCTTTTTCACCTCCGTACATAAGAAACATATCCTTAGTTCTTCGTAAGTACTTAAGGATATTCTTGACCGCTATCAAGTGTTCCGAACCTGGATCCGATTGGTACCTACTAGTCAAACTAATAGCATGTGCCACATCCGGTCTTGTACATAGCATGGCGTACATTATAGAGCCTATGGCTGAAGCATAGGGGACTTTGTCCATTATCTCTCTTTCTTCCGCCGTAGCTGTGTTGGAATTATGCCCTAGAGGCAATAATAAAGATGTTATTATTATAATTCTTGTTCATGATAAAGTTTATATTCCATGCTAGAATTGTATTAAGCGGAAACTTTAATACTTGTGTGGTTTGTGAACAACACCGTGTCCCTAGTACGCCTCTATGGACTAGCTCATTGATTAATGATGGTTAAGGTTTCCTAACCATAGACATGAGTTGTCGATTAATAATGAGATCATATCATTAGGAGAATGATGTGATGGACAGACCCAAACTAAGCAGAGCAATTAGATCGTGTCATCGTGTTCATCTTTGCGAAGCTTTTCTTATGTCAAATATTGTATTCCTTAGACCATGAGATAATACAACTCCCTGGTATCAGAAGAAAGCTTTGAGGTCATCAAACGTCATCCTATGAGAGGGTGATCATAAAGGTGTCTCTCAGGTGATCGGAAAGTATCTGTTGGGTTGTATGTATCGAGATGGGATTTGTCCCTCCCAAGTCGGAGAAATATACTTCGGGCCCACTCGGTAATCGATATCAACACCGCTTGCAAGCATGTGGTTAAGGAGTTAATCACAAAGTGATATCGGATTACGGAACGAGTAAAGTACTTGCTGTGAACGAGATTGAACTAGGTATGATGGTACCAACGATCGAATCTCGGGCAAGTAAAATATCGCGAGACGAAGGGAATATATATATGGGATTGATTGAATCCTGGCATCGTGGTTCATCCGATATGATCATCGATGAATGTGTGGGAGTCAATATGGGTTTCCAGACCCCGCTGTTGATTATTGATATAAGATCATGTCTGCATGTTCTCGAACCCGAAGGGTCACACACTTAACGTGTCTCGACGCTAGGATAGATTGGATAATTGGTTTATGAGTTTTTGTTCGGAGTCTCGGATGGGATCCGGGACATCACGAGAGGTTTCGGAATGGTCCGGAGAATAAGATTCATATAAGGCAGTGCGGTTTTTGGAGTTCGGAATTGTTCCGGGTTAATCGGTATTGTACCGGAAGTTTCTAGAACCTTCCGGAGGGGGACCAACGTGGTCCCACCTGTCAGGAGGGGGCATGGGCCTATGAGGGAGTGCCCTGTCTGCATTGGGCCAGGGGCACAAGGCCCCATAGGGCCCAACCGGCCAGCAAGGGTAAAACCCTACTTGGAGCTTCTAGAAGGGGGGGGATTACTTGCCCCCCACTCCTCCCTCCTTGGCCCGCCAGCCTAGGGCTTGGGGGAGGGGTTAGGGAAGGCGCCCACCCCTCTATATATAGAGGGCAGGGGCACACCACCCCCCCCCCCACACACCTCCTCCTCAAGCCCTAGCCGCCCTGCTGCCCCTCCTCTCTCTCTCCCTCCCGACTGCGCGTAGGCGAAGCCCTGCCGCAGAAACTCTCCACCACTTGCACCGCGCCGTCGCGTTGTAGATCCAATCCGTCTCTCCACCATACTTGCTGGACCGAGGAAGGAGGAGACGTCTAGGTGCCGCACGTGTGCATCTCTCGGAGGCATCGCCACCGGTGTTAGATCGGATCGGATCGCGAGGAGGAGAAGCGAGTACGACTACATCACCCACGTTCCGACGAACGTTCCGCTGTGCGAATCTTCAAGGGTATGAAGATCTCATCTAATCCCCCTTGTTGTTTGCATCTCCTAGATTAGATCTTGGCTTTCTCTCGTTCGCATCCGTAGAAAATTTTGATTTACTATGCCGCGAAACCCTTCAGTGGTATCAGAGCTAGATCTATGCGTAGATGTGTTTCACGAGTAGAACGCAACATGGTTGTTGCGGGCGTTGATGTTTTCTGTTGCAAGCCTCTTGTTTGTGTTCTTCTTATGACGCGGGATAGTGAGATCGAAGCGGTCCAGGCCAACCTTACGCGACGTCGTTCGCGAGACCGGCTCCGCACTTGACATGTGGCTTGTTCCACACATGCGGCTGGTGGATGCCAGTTTCTCTCACTATAGTTGTCATGGGATTAACACCGGAGTTTGGCAACCATAATATCACCGTTGTGGCTTTCCGTAGGTAAGAATCGTTCTTAGCTTGCTACTCCCATAAGCCACGTAAAACATGCAACAACAAAGTAGAGGCGTCTAACTTGTTTTTGCAGGGAGTGTTTTCTATGATATGGTATGGCCCAAGATGTGATGTGTATGTTGTATGCAATGATCATGTTTTGTAATGTTTCACGACTTGCATGTCGATGAGTACACAACCGGCAGGAGCCATATGGTTGTCTTTATAATTGTGTATGACCTGTGTGTCAACTTCTTATACGCCATGTAATAGTTTCACTTTATCGCTAAGTAGTTAGCAATAGTTGTAGTTGCTATTCGTGGTGGAGGCAATCATGGTGGAGTGATGGAGATCATACCGGCACGCACAAGATGGAGATCATTGCGCGAAGATTGGCTATACCATGTCACATAAAGTTATATGCATGTGATGTTTATCCTTTTATGTATCTTATTATGCTTAGATCGCGACGGTAGCATTATAAGATGATTCCTCACTTAAAGATCAAGATAAAAACTATGTTCTCCCCATGTATGCACCGTTGCGAAAGTTCGTCGTGTCCAAGCATCACGTGATGATCAGGTGCTATAGACTCTACGCTCACATACAACGGGTGCAAGCCAGTTTTGCACACGTGGAAATACTTGGGTTTGACTTGACGAGCCTAGCATGTACAGACATGGCCTCGGAACACATGAACCAAAAGGTTAAGCACGAGTCATATGAATGATATGATCGACACTTCGTTGTCCACCATTGAAGCCACATCTCTTCTCGTGAAGATCGGATTAGGTGTGGTGAATTTGGATCGTGTTCACTAAACAACTTGAGGGATGTTGAATTTAGTGGGAGTTCATCTAGTAATTTGATTAAAAGTTGAACCAGTTATCATGAACATAGTCTAATTTGTACTTGCAAATATTGTAGATCACATGGCTAAGTCCAACTTCAACTTCAACGTTTTTGCTGAGAAAGAAAAGCTTAGAAACAATGGGTCTAACTTCACCAACTGGTTCCGCAATCTGAGAATCATTCTCTCTGGCGGTCAAAAGGACTATGTCCTTGAAAGTGCGCTAGGTGACGCCCCTGCTCTAAACGCGCCGGCTGATGAGAAAGTTGTCTATCAGTCGCGCAAAGATGATTATATTGTGATTAAGAGCACCATGTTGTTTGCTATGGAATCGGAACTTCAAAATCGTTTTGAAGACTATCCCGGGCCCTTTGAGATTCTTGAGGAGCTGAAAACCATGTTTCAGACTCAGGCCCGTTCTGAGAGATATGAGATCTCTGAGAAGTTCTTTAACTGCAAGATGGAGGAAGGGAGTTCCGTTAGTGAGCACGCCATAAAGATGTCGGGCTACACTCAACGCCTTGAGCAACTGGACTGCAAGATTCCAGAGGAGCTCAAGATTGACAGGGTTATGCAATCACTCCCTCCTAGCTACAAAATTTTTGTAGTGACTCATAATCAGATTGGTTCCACTGATACGATCACCGAGCTCTTCGCAAAGCTGAAGGCTGCGGAGGTGGACATCAAAAAGGATAATCATGTGTTGATGGTCAACAAGCCCTCCTTTAAGAAAGGTAAGGGTGCAAAGAAGCCCTTCAAGAAAGGCGGCGGCAAGCGCGTTGCCCCTGCTGAGAAGAAGCTCAAGTCTGGACCCAAGCCGGACACTGAGTGCTTCTATTGCAAGGACAAGGGTCACTAGAAGTGCAACTGTCCGAAGTACTTAGCGGACAAGAAGGCTGGCACCATCAAAGGCATATTTGATATACATGTTATTGATGTTTTCCTTACTAGCCCTCGTTGTAGTGCCTGGGTATTTGATACTGGTTCAGTTGCTAATATTTGTAACTCGAAACAGGAGCTATGGAATAGACGGCGGCTTGCGAGGGATGAGGTGACGATGCGCGTTGGCAACGGATCAAGAGTTGATGTGATGGCCGTCGGCACGCTCTCCTTAGTTTTACCTTCAGGATTAGTTTTAAACCTTAATAAATGTTATTATGTGCCTGCGTTGAGCATGAACATTATTTCTGGATCGTGTTTATTGCAAGACGGTTATTCATTTAAATCAGAGAATAATGGTTGTTCTATTTATATGAGTAACATCTTTTATGGTCATGCACCTGCTATGAATGGTTTATTTCTTCTAAATCTTGAAAGGGATGAAACACACATCCATAACATTGAGGCTAAGAGATGCAAAGTAGATAGTGATAATACTACTTATTTGTGGCACTGTCGTCTAGGTCATATTGGTGTAAAGCGCATGAAGAAACTCCATTCTGATGGACTTTTGGAGTCTCTTGATTTTGAATCATTTGACACATGCGAACCATGCCTCATGGGCAAGATGATCAAAACCCCGTTCTCCGGTATGATGGAGCGAGCAACGGACTTGTTGGAAATCATACATACCGATGTATGCGGACCGATGAGTGTTTCGACGCGCGGTGGATATCGCTATTTTCTCACTTTTACCGATGACTTAAGTAGATATGGGTATATCTATTTAATGAAACATAAATCTGAAACATTTGAAAAGTTCAAGGAATTTCAGAATGAAGTGGAGAACCATCATAACAGAAAGATTAAGTTTCTACGATCCGATCGTGGAGGTGAATATTTGAGTTATGATTTTCTCACGCATCTTAAAGCAAGCGGAATCGTTTCGCAACTCACGCCACCTGGAACACCACAGCGCAATGGTGTGTCTGAACGCCGGAATCGAACTCTATTAGATATGGTCTGATCAATGATGTCTGTTATTGATTTTCCGTTATCATTTTGGGGTTATGCATTAGAAACCGTTGCATTCACTTTAAATAGGGCACCATCTAAATCCGTTGAGACGACACCGTATGAACTGTGGTTTGGTGCTAAACCTAAGTTGTCATTTCTTAAAGTTTGGGGATGCGAAGCTTACGTCAAGAAATTAATGCCGGACAAGCTCGAACCCAAAGCGGAGAAATGCGTCTTCATAGGATACCCTAAGGAAACTATTGGGTATACCTTCTATCACAGAACCGAAGGCAAAGTGTTTGTCGCAAAGAACGGTTCCTTTCTTGAGAAGGAGTTTCTCTCGAAAGAAGTGAGTGGGAGGAAAGTAGAGCTAGACGAGGTTATTGAACCTTCTCTTGAATTGGAGAGTAGCGCAGCACCTGAAATTGTTCCAGTGCCGCTTGCACCAATAATAGAGGAAGCTAATGATAAGGATCATGAAGCTTCGGACGATGCTGCTACTGAACGTCGCAGGTCGACAAGGTCGCGTGCCCCTCCTGAGTGGTACGGCAACCCTGTCTTAACTGTCTTGTTAGTAGATGACAATGAGCCTGCGAACTATGAGGAAGCGATGATGAGCCTAGACTCTGAGAAATGGCTAGAGGCCATGAAATCCGAATTGGGATCCATGAGCGAAAACCAAGTATGGACTTTGGTGGACCCTCCTAGCGACCGAAAGGCCGTTGAGTGCAAATGGATTTTCAAGAAGAAAACAGACGCGGATGGTAATGTTACCGTCTATAAAGCACGGCTTGTCGCGAAAGGTTTTCGACAAGTTCAAGGTGTTGACTACGATGAGACTTTCTCTCCTGTAGCGATGTTTAAGTCCATTCGGATTTTATTAGCAATTGATGCGTTTCATGATTATGAAATATGGCAGATGGATGTCAAGACTGTGTTCCTCAATGGCAACATTGATGAAGAGTTGTATATGATGTAACCCGAAGGTTTTGTCGATCCTAAGGATGCTGATAAAGTGTGCAAACTTCAGCGTTCCATTTATGGACTGAAGCAAGCATCTCGGAGTTGGAACCTTCATTTTGATCAAGTGATCAAGAGCTTTGGATTTGTTCCAAATTGCTACGAAGCTTGTATCTACAAGAAAGTGAGTGGGAGCTCGGTGACATTTCTGGTACTATATGTGGATGACATATTTATTATTGGAAATGACATTAACATGCTTAACGATGTGAAAAGTTATTTGAACAAGTGTTTTTCAATGAAAGACCTAGGTGAAGCTGCTTATATATTGGGCATCAAAATCTATAGAGATAGACAAAGACGCCTGATAGCTTTAAGCCAGAGTACATACCTAGACAAAGTTCTGAAAAGGTTCAGAATGGATAAGGCAAAGAAAGGTTCAGTGCCTATGTTGTCAGGTAAGATATTGAGCAAGGCTCAGTGTCCAGCTACGGTAAATGATAGAGAAGCTATGAGCAAAGTGCCTTATGCCTCGGCCATAGGTTCTATCATGTATGCCATGCTGTGTACTAGACCGGATGTGTCCAATGCTCTTAGTTTGACGAGCAGATATCAAAGTGATCCAGGAGTGGAACATTGGACAGCCGTGAAGAACATCCTAAAGTACCTAAATAGGACTAAAGAAATGTTCTTAGTCTATGGAGGTGATGAACAGCTTGCCGTAAAGGGTTACATCGATGCTAGTTTCGACACCGATAAGGATGATTCTAAATCTCAGACAGGATACATTTATATTTTGAATGGAGGAGCTGTGAGCTGGAGAAGCTGCAAGCAAAGCGTGATCGTGGGATCTACAGTAGAAGCGGAATACATGGCTGCTGCAGAAGCGTCAAGTGAAGGAGTTTGGATCAGGAACTTCATCACTGAGCTTGGCGTGGTTCCAAGTGCATTGGACCCACTAGAGATATTGTGTGACAACACTGGCAACATAGCACTCGCTAAGGAACCAAGATATCATCCAAAGACCAAGCATATCAACCGCAAGTTTCATATAATTCGAGATTATATAGCAGATGGAGATCTGAAGATTAGCAAAGTACATACAGATCTGAATGTAGCAGATCCATTGACTAAACCTCTTCCACGTGCAAAACATGATCAGCACCTTAGTGCCATGGGTGTGAGATTGTTGCCAAATGTAAACTAGATTATTGACTCTAGTGCAAGTGGGAGACTGTTGGAATTATTCCCTATAGGCAATAATAAAGATGTTATTATTATAATTATTGTTCATGATAAAGTTTATATTCCATGCTAGAATTGTATTAAGCGGAAACTTTAATACTTGTGTGGTTTGTGAACAACACCATGTCCCTAGTACGCCTCTATGGACTAGCTCATTGATTAATGATGGTTAAGGTTTCCTAACCATAGACATGAGTTGTCGATTAATAATGAGATCATATCATTAGGAGAATGATGTGATGGACAGACCCAAACTAAGCGGAGCAATTATATCGTGTCATCGTGTTCATCTTTGCGAAGCTTTTCTTATGTCAAATATTGTATTCCTTAGACCATGAGATAATACAACTCCCTGGTATCGGAAGAAAGCTTTGAGGTCATCAAACGTCATCCTATGAGAGGGTGATCATAAAGGTGTCTCTCAGGTGATCGGAAAGTATCTGTTGGGTTGTATGTATCGAGATGGGATTTGTCCCTCCCAAGTCGGAGAGATATACTTCGGGCCCACTCGGTAATCGATATCAACACTGCTTGCAAGCATGTGGTTAAGGAGTTAATCACAAAGTGATATCGGATTACGGAACGAGTAAAGTACTTGCTGTGAACGAGATTGAACTAGGTATGACGGTACCAACGATCGAATCTCGGGCAAGTAAAATATCGCGAGACGAAGGGAATATATATATGGGATTGATTGAATCCTGGCATCGTGGTTCATCCGATATGATCATCGATGAATGTGTGAGAGTCAATATGGGTTTCCAAACCCCGCTGTTGATTATTGATATAAGATCATGTCTGCATGTTCTCGAACCCGAAGGGTCACACACTTAACGTGTCTCGATGCTAGGATATATTGGATAATTGGTTTATGAGTTTTTGTTCGGAGTCTCGGATGGGATCCGGGACATCACGAGAGGTTCCGGAATCGTCCGGAGAATAAGATTCATATAAGGTAGTGCAGTTTTTGGAGTTCGGAATTGTTCCGGGTTAATCGGTATTGTACTGAAGCTTCTAGAACCTTCCGGAGGGGGACCAACGTGGTCCCACCTGTCGAGAGGGGGCATGGGCCTATGAGGGAGTTCCCTGGCCGCATTGGGCCAGGGGCACAAGGCCCCATAGGGCCCAACCGGCCAGCAAGGGTAAAACCCTAGTTGGAGCTTCTAGAAGGGGGGATTACTTGCCCCCCACTCCTCCCTCCTTGGCCACCGGCCTAGGGCTTGGGGGAGGGGTTAGGGCAGGCGCCCACCCCTCTATATATAGAGGGCAGGGGTGCACCACCCCCCCCCCCACACCTCCTCCTCAAGCTCTAGCCGCCCTGCTGCCCCTCCTCTCTCTCTCTTCCTCCTGACTGCGCGTAGGCGAAGCCCTGCCGCAGAAACTCTCCACCACTTGCACCGCGCCGTCGCGTTGTAGATCCAATCCGTCTCTCCACCATACTTGCTGGACCGAGGAAGGAGGAGACGTCGAGGTGCCGCACGTGTGCATCTCTCGGAGGCATCGCCACTTGCGGTGTTAGATCAGATCGGATCGCGAGGAGGAGAAGCGAGTATGACTACATCACCCACGTTCCGACGAACGTTCCGCTCTGCGAATCTTCAAGGGTATAAAGATCTCATCTAATCCCCCTCGTTGTTTGCATCTCCTATATTAGATCTTGGCTTTCTCTCGTTCGCATCCGTAGAAAATTTTGATTTACTATGCCGCGAAACCCTTCAAGCTGGACTTCGAGTCTTACTCAATGTCTTGCCTTGCAACACAGGTAAGAACCCCTTCTTACTTCCGTCCATTTTAAACTTATTTAACATCTTATCAAGGTATGTACTTTGCGATAGCCCTATTAGGCGCCTAGATCTATCTCTATAGAACTTTATGCCTAATATGTATGACGCTTCACCTAGGTCCTTCATTGAAAATTTGCTGTTTAGATAACTTTTAACACTGTTTAAAAGATCTATATCATTTCTGATCAATAATATGTCATCCACATATAATCAGAAATGCTTTCTCCCACTTACTTTCTTGTAAATACAAGCTTCTCCATAATTTTGGACAAATCCAAACTCTTTGATCACCTCATCAAAGCGGAGATTCCAACTTTGTGATGCTTGCTTCAATCCATAGATGGATCGCTGAAGCTTGCACACCTTGTTAGCATCCTTAGGATCGACAAAACCCTTTGGTTGTATCATATACAACTCTTCTTCAATATTACCATTGAGAAACACGGCTTTGACATCCATCTGCCATATCACATAATCGAAATATGCAGCAATTGCTAACATAATCCTAACTGACTTTAGCATCGCTACGGGAGAGAATGTCTCATCATAGTCAACTCCTTAAATTTGTCGAACCCCTTTGTGACAAGTCGAGCTTTATAGACGGTCACATTACCATCAGCATCAGTTTTCTTTTTGAAAATCCATTTTTTCTCCACGGCCTTTCGGTCGTGAGGTAATTCCACCAAGTTCCAAACTTGATTTTCATACATGGATTCCATCTCGATTTCATGGCTTCTAACCATTTGTTGGAATCCGGGCTCATCATCGCTTCTTCATACGTTGCAGGGTCATTAATTTCATCAACCATGAAATTCATAACAGGGTTTTCGTACAGCTCGGGAGATGCACGCGTCCTGCTAGATCTGCGAGGTTCGGTAGTACTCTCTTTCGGAGTTTCATGATCATTATCATTAGTTCCCTCTTCAACTGGTGAAGCCAACTCCAGAACGACTTCCGGTGTTGCGCTACTCGCCATACTTTGAAGAGAAGGTTCAATAACCTCTTCGAGTTCTACCTTCCGACTACTCACACTTTTCGCGAGAAACTCTTTCTCTAGAAAGGATCCATTCTTGGCAACAAAAACCTTGCCCTCGGATCTGTGATAGAAGGAATACCCAATAGTTTCCTTAGGGTATCCTATGAAGATGCATTTTTCCGCTTTGGGTTCGAGTTTATCCGGTTGAAGTTTCTTCACATAAACATCGCATCCCCAAACTTTAAGAAATGACAGCTTAGGTTTGTTTCCAAACCACAATTCATACGCTATCTTTTCAACGGATTTAGATGGTGCCCGATTTAAAGTGAATGCAGCAGTTTCTAGTGCATAACCCCAAAATGACAACGGCAAGTCCGTGAGAGACATCATAGATCGAACCATATCCAATAAAGTACGATTACGACGTTCCGACACACCATTTCTCTGTGGTGTTCCGGCAGGTATGAGTTGTGAAACAATTCCACACTCTTTCATGTGAGTGCTAAACTCGTAACTTAGATACTCACCTCCACGGTCGGACCGTAGAAATTTGATCTTTCTATTACGATGATTTTCCACTTCATTCTGAAATTCCTTGAACTTTTCAAAGGTTTCAGACTTGTGTTTCATCAAGTAGATATAACCGTATCTACTCAAATCATCCATGAAAGTAACAAAATAACGATATCCACCTCGCGCCGACACACTCATTGGACCACATACATCATAATGTATGGTTTCCAATAAATCTATCGCCCGTTCCATTGAACCGGAAAACGACGTTCTAGTCATCTTGCCCATAAGGCATGGCTCACATGTATCAAATGATTCAAAATCAAGTGATTTCAAAAGTCCATCTGAATGGAGCTTCTTCATGCGTTTAACGCCAATATGACCTAGACGGCAGTGCCACATATATGCAGATATATCATCATTAAGTTTAATCCTTTTAGCATCAACATTATGAATATGTGTAACATTATTATCGAGATCTAATAGAAATAAACCATTCATCATCGGTGCATGACCATAAAATATTTCATTCATATAAATAGGACAACCATTGTTCTCGGATTTAAATGAATAACCACTTCGCATCAAACACGATCTAGATACAATGTTCATGCTTAGTGCTGGCACCAGATAACAATTATTCAAGTTTATTACTAATCCCGACGGCAAGTGGAGAGGTAGCGTTCCAACGGCGATCACATCAATGCTTGATCCATTGCCGACACGCATCTTGACCTCACCCCTTGCTAGGGGTCGCTTGTTCCGCAGCCCCTGATTCAAGTTACAAATATTAGCAACTGAACCGGTATCAAATACCCAAGTGCTACTGCGAGCACTAGTCAAGTACACATCAATAACATGTATATCATATATATCTTTGTTTGCCTTGCCGGCTTTCTTGTTTGCCAAATACTTGGGGCAGTTGCGCTTCCAGTGGCCAGTCCCCTTACAATAGTAGCACTCGGTGTCAGACTTAGGTCCAACTCGGGGTTTCTTTTTAGGCACAGCAACCGGCTTGCCGCCCTTACTTCCCTTCCGTTTCCCTTTCTTGTCTTTCTTGAAACCAGTGTTCCTATTGATCATCAACACTTGATGTTCCTTTTTGATCTCCACTTCTGCAGTTTTAAGCATTGACAGAAGCTCGGGAAGAGACTTCTTCATGCCTTGCATATTATAGTTCATCACAAAGCTCTTATAGCTAGGTGGCAGAGACTGCAGAACACGATGGATGCCTAAGTCAATGGGAATTGATAATCCCAAGGACACAAGCTTATCGGCGTAACCCGACATCTTGAGTACATGCTCACTTACGGAGTTGTGCTCTTCCATCATGCAGCTAAAGAACTTTTCTGAAGCATTGTAGCTCTCTACAGCAGCATGTGTGTCGAAAATCATTTTCAACTCACCCATTGTATCAAATGCATTGTCGTTTTCGAAACGCTTTCGAAGTTCTTGCTCTAGCCCATACAATATGCCGTAATGAACTAAGTTGTGGTCCTCCTGACGAGTCTGATAGACATTCTTATCCTTGTTAGGGGCATCCTCAACAGGTGGGGGCCTAGCGGCGCTTCTAGCACATATTGCTTTTGTGTAGCAGAGAGGAGAATCCTCAAATTCATGGCCCATTCGGTAAAGTTGCTACCGTTCGTTGCAAGTTTCTCTTTATCCATGAACACATTGAAATTAAAAGCAGGTGGTGCCATCTACAACAGAATTTGTAAAGTTTAGACTAAGTTTATGATAGATTGAGTTCAACTAATCCACATTACGAATGAACTCCCACTCAAAAATGACATCCCTCGTGTCTTTTTGGTGATTACATGAACCAAATCCACTACACCAAGTCCGATCATCACGTGAGTCGGTGTAGCTTCAAAGGCGAGCATCAAATGGGCATCATATCTACTATATGACTCATGCTTAACCTTTTGGTCCGTGTTTCGAGGCCATGTCTGTACATGCTAGGCTCGCCAAGTAAGAACCTTAGTATTCGCGTGTGTAACTGTCTTACACCCGAAATATGGTCGTGGATCCAAGAACACCCAATCATCACGTGATGTCTTAGAGCGACGAAAACATAATCGGTGCATACTAAAGGAAGAACACATTCTTATCTTGATATTTAAATGAGGGATCATCTTATTATGCTAATAAAACGCCAAACAAGCAATATAAGATGCTATCAAACATCACATGTTTATTAGTGGAATGATATGGTTCCCACATATGATCTCTATCATGTGCATCGTGGTATGATCACTATCATACCTTTATGCGTAAGGCCAAGGTCTATGGAACTTACACGTTATGTGTGTTGTAAGAGTATCATCTCATACTTCTACTTACAACATCACCATATCATAACACTAGCCCAGTAACAATCTAAACTACACGCCTCTAATTTATCCATTGCAAGTTTTACGTGGCTTAGGGCTTGATAGAACCGTTCTTACCTACGAACATGAACCACAACGAGGATAACCAAATTGTTGACAACTCATTGCAAAATAGATATTGACTATAGTAGGAGAGACAGACACCCGCTAGCCACTTATGCAAACTAGTTGCATCTCAAGCATGGAACAGGTCTCATGTGCGAGGACATGTAAAGTTTGTCCGGGCCGCTTCATCCCACTATGCCACCAATATCCAAAATTACAACTAAGGAGCAACAACATGATCATCATCGCCCACATACTCATATGTGTACTACCCGTGTAAAGCATCTACGCATAGATCCGGCTCTCATACCACTGTAGGGTTCGCAGCATAGAAAACAAAAAAATTCCTATGATAGGAACAACTATGTACCAAGATCTATCTACTAGATACAAATAACGGGCAGATGTATATCCATAGAGAACATACCCTTGAAGACCGACAAAGCTTAACGAGTTAAACTCGTGGTTGATGTAGACGATCTCTTGCCGATCTCAAGATCGAGAGGAAGTCCTAGCGCCGCAAATCAGCAGCGCATCCATGCTCGCACACACGTCCGAGGCATCGAGCAACCTCCGCCTCCTTGCTCCAGCGATGCAGCAGAAGCACAACTCTTTCTTGCCGAATATCCATCGGGAACATGTATCTCGCTAGTCCGAGACCATGGGGGATAAATTCTAGAGGGGGAGAGAGATCCTTCACGAGGAGGTGTGAGTGAGAAGTGAGGAGGGGGTGCCTTTTATAGGAGAGGGGGACCCCAAGGGGGTGGCCGGGGCATGGGGGCTGCCCCTTGCCCTCCCCTCTTCATGTGGGTGGACACTCCACTCACAAAAACCTCTTCATTTCCCTCCACTCAAAATCCCACTCAAAATTGTTATTAAATTTCCACCAAATTTAATGCAAACTCTCATTAAATAAAACTCCTTTTATTTATTCAGAATTTTGTCAATTACTTTAATGACAAACATTCACATATAACCCCTTGCTAGAATTCCATTTCACATGCAAAAACACTTTCTGCAATTTCACACGAAAACTTGTTTCGGTATCTAGTGAAATAAATTCATGCGCTTGCTATTCTTTCCGGCATGAAACTTTTGCTCCAATTGGATGTCGGTGTCTCTTAAGTGTGTCACCCTACGGCTTTCGAATAATGCAGACATGATCAAGACCCCTCTCGGATCAATAATCAGAAGCGGGATCTGGAGACCCATACTGACTCCCACACATTCAACGATGACTTTCTTGTGATCATCAGAACCTTTTATGCTAGTATCTTAATCCTTTTGTTTCGCGATATATTACATGTCCGAGATACGATCATCGGTATCTCCATACCTAGTTTGATCTCGTTACTGACATGCACTCTTTTCTCGTTCCCGTGATATAACATTCTAGTGATCAAATCACTTGCTTGCAAGCTAACCAAAGTGATATCACCGAGAGGGCCCAGAGTATATCTATCCGTCATTGGGATGCACAAATTCCACTCTCGATCCATGGGCCTCAACATAACACTTTATTAGTTCTGAACCCATCTTTATAATCACCCTGTTACGGTGTGACATTTGATGTTATCAAGAAACTCTTCTGGTGTTAGTGATTGACATGATCTCATGGTCTAAGGATTAGGATCACTTCGTAAGTTGTTATAGCAATATAAACTCAATGAATTTGATCGTAATGCTATACTTCGGATGAATGTTCATCACACCATTATACTAATGTTGTGATCCCATTATTAACAACATCCAATGTCCATGATCAGGAAACCTTGATCATATTGTTAATCAACGAGCTAGTTTATGAGAGAGGCATAACTAGGAACTTTCTGTTTGTTTATTAAACACACATGTATTAACGTTTCTGTATTAATACAATTATAGCATGCAAAATAAACATCTATCATATACTTGGAATACACATAATAAACACTTTATTATTGCCTCTCAGGGCATATTCCCTTCACCTAGGGACTGTCGAATCAAACTCGGGGACTCCTCAAGTTATGTCGGCAGAAATTATGTCGGCTGAGCCCATGGAAGTTGATGAAAAAACGGACCCAGCACCAGTAATACCAATTCGGGCGCAACTAATATTTCACTATTTGAAAGATGGAACCTTACGGGATGATGAGATATTAGCAAGACAGACAGAAAGCAGAGCAAAAGCATACACTATAATTAACAAGGAGCTATACAAGAGTAGTGTGACAAATGTGTTACAACGATGCGTTAGATCAGAGCAGGGCCAAGAGATACTGTTGGATATTCACCAAGGAGAATGTGGACATCATGCTCCATCTAGAGCATTAGTAGCCAAGACATTCCGACTTGGATTTTATTGGCCAAGTGCACTTGTGGAGGCACATGATTTAGTAATAAAATGCAATGGGTGTCAACGATATTCGGCCAAGACACACTTGCTGGCACCAGAGATGAAAACTATACCAATCACTTAGACGTTTGTGGTATGGTGCTTGGATATGGTGGGACCATTCAAACCCGCGCGTGGCGGCATGACTCACATACTTGTGATGGTTAAAAAATTCATGAAATGGATAGGAGTCAAACTCATGAAAAAGCTTGATGGGAAAACAACTATAATATTCCTAAGGGATATAATCCTAAGATATGGCGTACCCGCATACAATGGCACAAACTTTCCCGAAGGAGCTTTTGCTTGATTCTGTATGGACAAACGAATATGACTCGACGTAGCGTCAGTCGCTCACCCATAATCAAATGGGCAAGTTGAGCGAGCTAATGGGCTAGTCCTATCCGGGATAAAACCTCGGCTAATGGAACCACTCCAGAGAAAACCTGGTTGTTGGATAGAGGAATTACCCTCAGTATTGTGGAGCTTAAGAACAACTCTGAATTGATCAACTGGCTATATGCCATTCTTCCTCGTTTATGGGGCAGAAGCAGTTTTGCCTACCGGCATAGAGCATGACTCGCCAAGAGTGAGGCAATATACAGAAGCTGAGGTAAAAGAAGCTCGGGAAGATGGAGTTGATTTACTCGAAGAGGCCCGTGAGATGGCACTGTCTAGATCCGCAATATACCAACAAAACCTCCAAAGCTATCATAGCCGGGAAGTTCACCCTCGTGTATTACAAAAAGGGGATTTGGTGCTCAGACTAGTGCAACGCACAGCTGGGATGCACAAGCTATCACCCCCATGGGAAGGTCCTTTCATTGTAAGCAAAGCACTGCACAATAATTCATACTATCTAATAGATGCCCGCAAGGCACAAAAGAACAAGGCGGACAGGTCAGGTGATGAAACCAAAAGGCCATGGAATGTGGCATTGCTTCGTCCTTTCTATACCTAGGGAAAGTAATGTATGTATCTCTCAAACTCTCATATGTCGGACGTTTATGCCAACTGTGTGCTAATAATAGAAATGGTATGACTCGAAAAACTAACTTGGGGACTCCCCCTCATGCTTATTATTTTCTATTTTTATCTCAGTTGGCGCGGTATCCTAAACTTATCTCGGAATAGTAGTGTATACTCGCCTAAGGTCAACTCTTTGGCTTAGCTGTTATCCGAAAACACGGCTTCATGGCAAGCAAGAGAAAAAGGCCAAGGACGGGTAAACATGAACAGCGGGTAAGCAAAGGAAAAAATGCGAGCCAACCATGTATGTTTATATCTAACCCATTGCAGGATATGTCGGCCTTTATGTCGAATGACTCTAGGTCAAGTTGCCTAGTTTCATAACCGCTAACTTAATCCTTATGATTTTTGAGACTCTAATGTCGAACGCCAAAAAAGGTAGACAAGAACCAAAGTCAAGGGATAAGGAAAACGACAAATGAAACTCAGGGACATGCCCCTGAGTGATTTGTATTCAGCCAAAATATAAGTATTCGCCTTCACAAAGGCACAAAACCAAAAGAACTGCAGTATTTATTACATCTGCACCCGGCATACCGGGGATCTCATAAACCTTAAGTGTTTTTTATCCAGCTTAAGAGGTAGCTAGACTCGGAGGGGCATCAACAGACTTAGAACTCGGCGCATCATCAGGCTCAGCCGAGTCATTTATGTCGGCTGAAGCAGCCACATATGACTCGGTTGCTTTGCTATCAGTAGCACCTTCTTCAGGAACTTCCCCCGTAGGCTCGGCAGCATCAAGGAAACTTGGCCCATCGCACCAAGCATGGACATGGGCGTATTCAACCATGGCATAGGCTTGCTCCTGGCGCTTTTTGATAAGCTTTGCATCATGGGTCCAGTTGCCTTCGGCTCTCATGTTATGTAGAACATCAATATTGATGTCTTCATACCAAGATAGCACGGAGGACAAGGCCTTGTCTGCGGTAGCGCGGCCAGCTGATTTGCGCCATTCATCCAACCGGTCCTCAGAGAGCAGTAACCTGGCTGCGAGCAGATCAATGAGTTGAGGAGGATCTTCATCCGACCAAAGCGTCCTAAAGACGTGAATGGCCGATTTGAGCAGATCAACCACAAGACTTTATAGTGGTTACTCGCTCGGAGAGTGCAGCCAAATGCTCATCAATGGTAACCTTGCCGTATGCCGGATCACCAGACTCGGACCAGACCTTCTTCATAGCCCTGAGAGCAAACATATTGGCTTCGAGGAAGTTCTCTGTCAGAAAAGAAGAAATTGTCAAAGCACAACAAAACTAGAAATAAGAACAAGAATGTAGTAAAAAGAGTAAGGACTCACTACCGATGAAAGAGTTGATGCAGCCGAGTTTGGACTACCAGATTTTCGATTTATCACAAAGAGCGTCTAGGTCTTGGTGAGCCGAGTCTAGAGCTGACTCGGCCTGCTTGAGCAACTCGTCCATCTTATTAGCCTTACTATAGAATTGTCCTTCTTTCTTAGCAAACTCCTGGCGCAGACCCTCGAGCTCAGACCGATGCTTCTGCTCCATCTCCGCCATCTGCTGCTTGAGCCGTGTCACCTCATCTTGCTCCTTTAGGAGTTCGATCTCGTGTTTCCCTGCTTGTTCAAGACAGTGCTCCATCAGTTTCGGCATGGAAACACTATCCCGGAGTTATTCCGCGAGCAAAAGTTTCTCGGCTACTCCGAAATATAACAAATTGAAAAGGAAAGCCTAATGCTAGGCGGATATGAAATTTCTAAGGAAAATAGCACTACCTTCAGCGTCATAAATTTGCTTATGCAGTGCATCCACAGTAGATTGAGCAGTTGCTATGAAAAAAAAGTAGCAACATGAAGTTAATATAAAAGAGCAAAAACAGCCAATGAGAGGATGGCCGAGTAAGAGGATATACCTCGGCCTTGGTTCTCCGCAATCAGATCGCGGTGAGCAGTAGCAAGTTTTTGGTACTTCCATAGCAGGGCCTGATGTACCTTGGTGCACTGATTGTGTGTAAGCTACAAAAAGAGAGATAAACAAAAAGTAATCAATGGATCAATATATTCAGTCTTGGCAGAAAGCAAAAAGGAATGTATCTTAGTTCTGAGCTTATAGCCGAGTAAGTTCCTTACTCGACAGTAACCTTGAGGACTAGGGTTCAATTTTTTCCAAAAAGTTAATCCCAGCAAAACAAAAAAGGAGAGATATAACTTAGTTCTAAGATTACAACCGGCTAACTGCTTACTCGGCAGCAACCTTGGGGCTAGACAGATTTTCGACACAATATTTTGGCAAACAGAGGAAAAGACATGCCTTAACCATGAGCTTACAGCCGAGTAAGTTCCTTACTCGATAGTAACCTCGGGGACTAGGGAATGTATGGACATAAAAATACTGAGAACGTAAAAGAGTAAAACAACTACATACCTCATTCACCCGAACGACCTACGTCATGATCTCTATGGCTTGGTGAGTCACCTCCAACACAGTCTTGGGGCCTAGATACACCTGTTGTTGACCCGAACCCGAAGGAGTGCCAGAAATTACCTCGTGATCACCTGACGCGTTCCACTCCCGCACAAAGGGCTCGGCAGAGCCAAGGCTATGCCTGATGAGCGTTCGAGTAAGAACTTGGCCTTTCCTCAAGGAAGCTCCTACAGCGGCACGGGTGGAAGCGGGGCTAGCGTGCAAAGCACTGCCTCCAGGAGCATCGTCGGATCCAGGAACAGCCACATATTTTCCCAACAGACCCGCCGAAGCAGGTGTCTTTGTTGATATGGTTGGCTTCTTCTGCTGAACTGTCCCTGGGCCAAAACTCAGGGTCTGCTGCTTGGAACCCGTCGCTTTGATGGGCGCAGTCCGAGTCTGGCCAGCCGGAACAGGCCGGGTCTAGATTTTCTATGCTGGCGGTGGAGGAGTAAGCCCCCTGCGTTGTTGCTGCGACAGAGGAGCAGAGTGAGCAGGCTGAGTAACTGGCTGGGAAGAAGAGGTAGGTGTTTCCTTCACAAGGGGAGTTGCAGTAGACACATTCTAGGTGGACTCGGCGCTGATGTTGCTAGTGCCAGGAACCAGGTTCAAGCTATCGGAGGTAGCTGGCAATGCGGGCCGAGTCTCCCCTACAGGATGGGCTGCCGGGTCAGCTTCAGGATGAGGCTCGGAAGCCTCAACCATAGAAGCAGAGACCCGAACATGGCTCTGTAGCTCAGGAACGACACGAGCAGGGGAGACTGGCTTGGAAATCAGGGATGCCATACAAGTGGCAGACTGATCCGCAGACATAGCAACGCTGAAAACGAAAGTGAAAGTTTATACGGGAAGAACCATGGGAAAAAGGGGTAACAGGCAGCGAAAGTTACCCGGAAACGACGGGATCGCGTGGCATGATTGACCAACTTTCCGAGTCTTGCGGGGCTGCGAAGTCCCAGCTTCAGGGGCCACGGCAGCGTCGACCCAATGCTTCTTGGAGGGTTGAGAATCACTGGTGGAGGCCACGCGCCGCTTATCTGGCTTGGCAGCAGGGATCTTGCCGCGACCACCGGTAGCGAGAGGATCAACCTCATGTACCTGACCGGCTACATCAGCAAATGCAAGATTCAATGGGATAAGCCAAAAGCATAAGGCAAAGGTCAAATACCTCTAGAATCTCACAGTCATCGTCATCATCGTCAGTCCAGTCCCTCAAAGCGGTTCAAATAGAAATCTTACCTAGAGTCGGAGCAGCAGCGGCATGCGGGATAGGCATGAAGCCTTCCAGGTCAAATTTCTCCTCATCGTCTTCGGATCGATCACCATAATAACCAATGGGAGGAACGACACTATCATCAACCTGGTGCACAAGATTCTGCAAAAAACAAATGAAATCAATACAGGAAGGACCAGTAACAGATGTCAAGTGAATTCCGAGTAAAAGATATGTCGGCAAGATCCAGTCACGCGGAAGCTTACCCACGGAACGAGTCTATCACGGCTAAAGGGGGACAGCTCCAAGTCCAATTGTCCGCCAATGTCAGCTTGAAGATGGAGCTGACTCGGCGAGAAACATCGTTGTTGGGAAGCTCAAAGGTAGAGTGGTGAGTGGTATCATGCATACCGCTCATAAAACAAATTTTGTGACACCTGGCTTGGAGGGGGCTGACTTGGCGTCTAATGAAGGTGCACATCAAATCCTCCTCAGTCAAGTTGAACCCCTCTTTCGGGTCAAGCAACCTCTCAATAACAGAATGAGCCTCGTTCACCGCCGGGTACTTGTCCTGTAGGTCAAACTTCCAGAATTCCTTGTTAGGGACTTTATCTTTGAAGGGGGGAAGACGGATGAAATCATTGTTTCCAGTGTTCTTGACATAGAAAAAAGTTCTATGCCAATTCTTGCATGAGTCCAGTCTAGTGACCCGGGGAAATACGGAGCCCCTCCTAGGCGTGATGCTGGCAGCACCGCACAGAGTGGGTCTTTTCTCCGAAGAGGGGACCCCGGGATCAGGAACAACTTGGATGCGAAAATTAAAATACTTGGCCCAAAGAAGAACAGTGGGCCAAAGACCAAGATAGCCCTCGCAGGCAGAAATTAAACAAGACAAGGATCCAATAGCATTGGCAGGGAGATGATGGGTTTGCAAATGGAAAGACGACAAGAAGGATTTAAAGAAATCACTGACGGGGAGGGCGAAACCGCGTTCAAAGTGAGACCGAAAAACCACCCGCTCATCATGCTCGGGCTTGAGAGAAATCTCACCAAGCGGGAGGCGACACCCGACGCCTAGAGGAATGCGCCTGGTGGAGCGCAGCCATTAGATTTCTAGAGCGGAAACCTCCAAGCCCTCCTAGGCACCGCGCTCACCGGTGGTATCGTGCTCCTCAACCTCCTCGCCTCCGTCGTGGGCGTACATGAACTCCAGTGGCTCGGGCGCTTCCTCTGTCGGAAGCGGCCTGGATTGCCAAGGACCCGTCAAGGAATCGAAGGAGAAAGAAGGAAGAGGAAAGTGACTGGCTAGTGGTGCGAGCAAGAAGAAGAGCAATGGGACATTTAGAGATTGGAACGTCGCAAGGAAGAAGAAGGGTGGGGGGAAACTAAAGTGGCAGGGCGGTTAATTCCCCCCACGCCTCTACTTAAGGGGGAGTAAAAAGCCCAAGCGTGGGATCCCTATGTGTCGTGCGGCCAAGGAGTGGTCGTGTACACGGCTAATGGATGCGTCAGAAAGCGCCACATATTCCAAATACACGAATCGGGACACACCACATCACACAGCGAAGGACCCGAGGCGCTACGCAATGGGACTACCACAGTGACGGGTGTTATTGCGCCGCCGTCACCGTGTTGTCAGCATTTGAGACAAATTTGAGGCAAACTGCTATGATTACAATTTGTCAGTGACTAAGGTTAATATAAAAAGTCGAAGATGACTCGACAAAGCCAAAGATGACTCGGCAAAGCTAAAGATGACTCGGCAAAGCCAAAGATGACTCGACAAAGCTAAAGATGACTCGACAAAGGTCAAAAAGACCTCGCTAAGCCAAATACGAGACTCAGCAATACCTTGGTCGACTTGGCAAAGATCAAGATCGGGCCAAAAAGGCCATTCCGCATATGAAATGTGGAAGAGAAAGAGAAGTTCCAAATGCATTAAAGGAACTTGGAGACGCCTAACAGCAAAACCTACTAGGCCTCACCAGCTTCGGGGACTAATGTCGGGGGATAACCCCCGGTAGGGTCATAAGGGGTAAAACATTGCCCAGCTTGGCTTAGGCCAAGTCAAGAAACCACCAGTCGGGTCTTAACGGCCGGGATATGAAGCCTGTGTAAGGCCGACATAGAAAGTATGTCGGCCTGCACAGGACAATGAAGTTCAACTTGCACGAAACATCAAGCCAGATCTCATGAGGACAAGACGAGCCAGGAAGGACGCGTGGCACCTTTCTGGGTAAGATCGAGGAGGGACCATGTTAAAGCATGGTCAAAAGAGAAGGGCGCCGCCGGGTGACAACAAAGGAGCCGGGTGACGCTAAAATCAAGAAGTGACGTATAAAGTATCGTATGACGCTGTAGAGATAGCATCTACGTACAGAAGGACCGTTGGTTGTACAGCTTTGTTGACTGGGTCACGGGCCTAGGACTGGCCCCATGACCCGGCCCGCATAGTAAGGACAAAGATCCAAATAGTAAACCCTAGGACCCAAACTGTAACCTAGCTATTCCCGTTGCCTATATAAGGAGGGGCATAGCTAGGGTTTAGGGGGATCGAACAAAAGGCAACTAGTGCCACAGGGCTATGCTTAAACAACTCAAGGAGAACTTGTAAGTTACAAGAAGAAATAAAATCACAAGTCTGGAGAGTTCATCGTGTTCTTCGTGTGCGGCAGTACCGTGCACACCCTTCCCGGTTACCTCAAGCATCCATCCGGTCCACAACTTAAGCCTGCCCATGGCATCTTTCGTGACACCACCACGACAGCTAGCACAAGGAAAGGGGCAAACCCTAATAAGGAAAGAAGGTAAAACTAGAGGGGCAAGTTTCCCCTCTCCCTTTTGGGATGTCGAGTTAGGGAATGAGTCGGCCAAGGGGTTGGGAACCCTGGCCGCACCCCCCATATATAGA
The DNA here is from genome assembly GCA_916181665.1 of Avena sativa. Lineage (NCBI taxonomy): Eukaryota > Viridiplantae > Streptophyta > Magnoliopsida > Poales > Poaceae > Avena > Avena sativa. Next base: position 262,338,347 of record OV702298.1, on the reverse strand, counting down.
GGGGTGGGGAGGGCGCACCCCTCCCTCCTTAACTCAACCCTATCTGCCGCCCCTCTCTCCTCCATGGTCCTGCTCCGGCTTAGGCGAAGCCCTGCAGTTCTTCTCCTCCTCCACCACCACCACACTGTCATCCTGCTAGGATTTTGAGGGGCTACTACCTATGTTGTCTGCTGGAACGGGGAGAGGAAGGTCTTCATCGACTACGTACGTGTGACCAAGTGCGAAAGTGCTGCCAGAACGCGGCGCCGGAAGGATCGTCTACGTGACCTTGAGATCGGCAAGTGATTGACTACATCAACCACGAGATACGATCTCGTTAAATGCTTTGGATCTATGAGGGTTAGTTCTCTCCTATCTCGTTGCACTTATCACGTAGATTAGATATTGGCTTTGCCATATATTTGATCTTGGTTTTGTTCGTTCTTGCGATAGAATTTTTTTGTTTTCCATGCAACGAACCCAACACCGCGTGCCTCGGTTATCTATACCCAAGCTCTTTACTTATGCACTTTACATTATGATAGCCTTCGTGCTTGAAGTAATCTTTATTGCTATCACATTGTTGCTTGTCTAGCTTAGCATAAGTTGGTGCACATAGGTGAATCATAGTATATATAGGCTTTGTGCTTGACAAAATAAGAAAGCTAGTGATGTCTACACATGCTTCTATTCTTGTAGATAGTTGTTGGGCCTACAAGTGCAGAGGTTTGTAGAACATCAGCAAGTTTCCCTTAAGTGGATTACCCAAGGTTTTATCGAACTCAGGGAGGAAGTGGTCAAAGGTATCCATCTTAAGCAACCCTGCAATCAAGATACAAGAAGTCTCTTGTGTCCCCAACACACCTAATACACTTGTCAGGTGTATAGGTGCACTAGTTCGGCGAAGAGATAGTGAAATTGTAACATCCCAAAAATCATGATTTCAAAGTTTGCATATCATTCATGCATTCATAATCATTTTAGGATCATTTTTTCAAAAACAGAAACATTTGTTGTCTATTATTTTATGTAAGCAAGGCAATGGCCCTATTGCTACCCTTTTAACAAGAAAATACTTGTTTTGATCTGTAAAGAATTGAACTTAAGTTGTTTGATAATTCTAAAGCTTGGTCAAGATTTTCAAAACAAAAATATGAATTCAAACCATTCATATGACTATTGTAAATAAATAATTAAAGCATGGTTTAATTCTAAAAATTCAATGGGCCTAAGTATTTTTGAGTGAACAACATTGTTCTGTAGTCAAATATGTGCAAGTTTTACTTTACAAAAATTCAGAACAAGTTTGAATTCAAACCCATGTGAAAACATTTGAAAATGAATTCAGAAAATCAAAATAGAAATGGAAAAGAATAAAAGAAACGAGAAAAGGCCGGCGCCACTTATTCGGCCCAGCAGCAAACCTAGCCCAATAGCCAGCCCACCCGGGTTTCCCTCTCCTCTCTGTTTCTCACTCTGCCCGCGCGCACCCACTCGTTGACGCCTTGGACCCACCTGCCCGTCACCCTTCGTCCTCAATCACCGCGCGACGACCCGCTCCGCCGTTACCAGCTCGCAGCGACGCCGCGTTTAATCACCGCTTAAATCCCATTGATGCAACGCGTAATTCTCGCCCCCGCTCTGGCTACAAAGGCCCCTCCCCACCCCGCACATTTCCCCTCACTCCACTCGCTCGCTCTGCCACCAGGCTGCCCATATTTCGTAGAACACCGCCGCAATTCCGACGAGCTCCGGCGAGCTATTGTGGTGAGCACTGACCGCCTCCCTGTCTCTAGTTCACGCGCCTGTGTTCGCCAGGTTCTTGCGCACATGTTGATGCTTGCCGTTTGTTTCCGTGTGGCCTAGGACGTCGCCTTCGTCTTCAACTGGGAGCACCCGACGGCGAGAAGGACTCCGGCGAGCAATTCTTTTCGTGTCTGTGCAGCTCCGCCCCAACCGCGACCACGTCGAGCATCCCCACGTCTTCGCGACCTTGGTAAGCACCAGCGCACCTCCCCTGCCCCTCTGGCCTCACCATCATGTCACCGCCAGAGTCGTCGCCGCCGTAAGCGCCATTTGCGCCGCTGGTTCTTGGTCAGATGGATCCGATCCATCGGATCTAAATCCTAAGGCCTTGATTAGATCTGTAGCGAAACGGTATGATTAGATCTGGGCCGTGCAACGTTAGTTAGATCCAACGCTCCACATAGCGCGATCCACGCGAACTATTACGCACCAATCAGAAACTGACGCGTGGCTCAGGTTTTGTTTTAAAAACAGAATTGAAACTATTAGTTGTTCAAACTTGCAAAATTCATAACTTTTGATCCACACGTCCAAATTTTGCAAATTTTATATCAATGGAATCATCATAAAGATTAATTTCCAACCATGCACTTTGTTTAATGAATTCCTTCTATAAACTTAGTTGTTTTTGCAGAGACATTTGTAAGCTTATTTTGTGTATAAAAATTAGTTGGAAAATGTTTTAAAGGCCAAATAAAGTTTATTTGATGTATAAATGTTTAGTTATCAATCAGTAATGTTTACTTGCCTTGTTTGGTTTAGAGAAAATTCATCACATGTCATTTGCATGCATTCATATATTTTTGCTTGTTTATTTTGATATGTGAATTTGGTGTTATCATTTTATGTGTAGATTTTGGTGCTAGTGGTGATTGTGACTATGAGGATTGTTGTTACTCCCCCAACTACCAAGGCAAGTGGTGCTTCATACTTTGGGTCCAATATTTTGACTATGAATTAGAAATATTTTGTATAGGGCTTGCATGAAAATTTTGCTAAGTATCTATATGCTATGCTTGGGAAATCCTAGTAGTTGTAGAATTGTTAGAAATTTTCTCTAAGTTAAGATACTTACTATTGCCATGCTTAGCCTAGCTAGTAGAAACCAAGGGTGGATTATATACACATGCTAAGGAAAATATTTCTAAGTATTTGACTTATGTTTTGCTTAATAAAACAACTAAGTGAATGAAACACCTGGGTGGAATGGTGGATTGGTTTATGTTGAGTGGTTACACAAGGCCAGGGGACTGGTGAACCTTGTGTATCTCACTTGTGGAATGCCACCCAGGAACAAAGGGATTTGAGATGCCATATGTTAAGAAGCTTCTAGTGCAGCCACATGGCATTATGGGCTCTGCCTGGATCATATAGGTTGCAATAACTTAGCCATTTGGATAGTTGGCGGTAGTGGGTGATAGGTTGGAACGCGTCCATTTGGTCTAAGGGAAGGCTTCTGAAAGGTCTTGTCTTGGTGAAAATCAAGTCTTGTGGGGAAAGTGCACCACCTCTGCAGAAGGAAGAAACTAAGTACTTAGCCGTGTCCCCGGTAATAGACAATTTGAGCATCAAGACATGGAAGCTATCAAGAATCTCCTCATCCCAATTTTCTAAGTTAAAACTTGTGGTTGAACAAGGGTGAAGGTTCACCAATTTCTATTGGTGGTTCCTTGGGAGTTTTTGCCAAACAAAAACGTAGTGTTTTCAACTGATAGGTAAAACCTATTTTGAGCAAAGCCATCCTAAGCTACACTTAGCCAAATTCATCTAGAAGTTAGATACTATTATTCTACTAAGGTATCACTTGCCAATACTATTCCAATGTATTGACCCACTGTGTCTATAACTTGTGATGTTGCAGGTTACTCTGATGAGGATTAGGGTTATGAGTCTACACTCAACATACTGTGGCACATGAAGATGAAGACTTTTATTTATATTGTTATGATAAACTCTTGTACTAGCCTATGTCTATGGAGTTGTAAAAGACTATGTTATCTCTGGAATAACGATGTAATAATGACCTTTCTTTCTGTGTACTTCATCTTAAACTGTGGATGCTAGCAATTGATCTAGGGACTAGCATTGCAATCACAGGGATCTTTACCTTTATAAAGGTGGGATCTTAAAGAAATACAAGTAGTATGGATGATTATAAGACAACAATGCCAGAAAAGAGCTTGACGGGAGGAAGAGACTAAAGGCAATCTAAAATAAAGATGGAAGCAAGCAAACATGTAACAGATCTAGTTGTAAATGGTGTTTTAATGCTTAGAAACAAGGCCTAGGGATCATACTTTCACTAGTGAACACTCTCATATAAATATCTTCTCTTCATGATGCTACTCTGAACCACTCTCCGGTTGGATAAATCTAATCCACGGTAGGGATATAACAGCACACCTCAAAGTTCGGAATCCCCATCTAGATAACCCCACATTGTCACCTTGAGCGCTAGATGGTTCCAACAAACACCACAATTTCATAGAGACAACCAACTCAAAATATAACTCATGATAAGTATTTATGTAATCTTTAGCCTAAGTGCCACACGATGTGCACACTGTCACCTTCACACACGTGGGGATAGCCGGAGATTAATTAAAGCACTTGAGTAGCAGAGTTGATCAACTTGATTACAAAGCTCATTACCACAATAAGATCACGCATAGAGAGAGAGATGAACACATAGCTACCGGTAGAGCCCTTAGCCTCGAGGAAGAACTACCCCCTCCTCATCATGGGAATTAGCAACGGCGATGGAGATGGTGGTGGAGATCGATGAGATGTCTCTGGGGGAAATTCCCCATCACGACAAGGTGCCGGAACAGAGACTTCTATCCCCTGAATCTCCCCTTCGGTGGCGGCAGCGCTACGGAACTTTTTGTGGAGATCTGATCCGCCTTAGGGTTACGTCTCGGGGATACGTATAAGTAGGCGAAAGGGAAAGGTCGGTGGAGGGTCAGGGGCCCCACACCATGGGGTCGTGCGGCCAGGGTGGGCCCGCGCCACCGTATGGTGTGGCCACCCTGGTGTCCTCCTCCGTCTCTCCTTTGGGCTTCGTGTCCTGTCGGGAAAAATATTGACTTTGGCTTTTGTTTCGTCCAATTCCGAGAATATTTCTTTTCTGGCTTTTTTGAAACCAAAAATAGCAGAAAACAGGCAACTGGCACTGTGGCATCTTGTTAATAGGTTAGTTCTAGAAAATGTATAAAATATCTCAAAGTGTAGACAAAACATAACAAAGTTGATACAAAACAAGCATGGAGCATCAAAAATTATAGATACATTTATGACGTATCAAGCATCCCCAAGCTTAACTCCTGCTCGTCCTCGCGTAGGTAAGTGATAAAAAGAATATTTTTTGAGGTGACATGCACCATCACAATCTTGGTCAAAATATCTGTAAAGCATTGATAGCTGGGATCAAAGTACTCTAAATATGAGCACGAAAGATGTAGCTCTAACAATAAGACAAAGCAATTATGTTGCAACATGAAAGGATACAAACAAAGATCATGAATAACAATGCATTGAAATACGTTTGTTTGTTTCACATATAGAAAACATAGCATCGTGGTATTCGGCCTATCCCTCATGGAGTAGCAAAACATAAATGCATAGGACACCTTCAAAGTTCATAAGGGTGACTAGATACAAATTGTTCAAGAACAAGCAATATCAACATTATGAATCAATCAATATGTTTTGGGACAATGCACATAAAACTAAGAATGACAACTATGCTCTCTTAATTGGTGCATAAAGAAAGAAGGTGGAGACTCGATGTAAAAGTGGGAAGAAAGGCCCTTCATAGAGGGAATCAGAGATTTCAAGTTTCATAAAGAGATTCCAAAAATTATGGTACTTGTTAGCTTTGAGATCTCATTGCCCCTATCATAAGCATCCTGAAGTGATTAAGGTTAAAGTGAAACAAATATGGAGTATATGCTTTAAAAATCATAAGTTGACAATCTCATGTCCCTTGAGTACGCGGGTCGTTCCTCATGCTACTCAACTTTAGTTACAAGCAAGTTCTTGTCACTGTAAGTATATGTGTATCATAGAGAACCGCCAAAGGGGTACCCCTTTCCCCATGAAACATGAGCTATCCCATATCAAAATGACAAGGCAACAGACAATGAGCATCTCGGCAATCTTCTTATTTACCATGGGAAAATGGTGCTTTTTTATCGTATTTCCTCTTTTTTATTTTTATCTTCTCTTTTTTCTACCTCTCTTTTTTTATAAGAAGAATGCTTCATAGATTGCTCACTATGGTGATGCTGCAAGTTTCCACCATGATTAGGCATGGCTTAGGCTAGCGGCCCAGTCGTTTCTATAACACATATACATAACTCCATGGACTTACAAGATCCCCTTTTATTTCACATCGCCGACATCCATAAACAAAAGAGCATGATAACAACTGGAACATATTTACAGGTGTTGAAAGCATTCCCCGTGATAGCACGGTTCTGCTAATTCCCAACTTATAAGTGCAAGCATATACATCATAGATGACACAATGGTTCAAGTTTATTAGGAGCAACAAAAATAAAGTGTGCCATCAAGTTTGTGAGAGCTTTAATCACTAATTTTCACATAACAAGTTTAATTTGGAAGACGGATAAAACAAGAATATACTTGGAATGGTGTAACACACCATGCATAGGAATTTATAGTGGACTCTTTGGAATAACTTGGTTTCTTGGGAGTTGGATGCATGAGTAGAGTTTACTCAATACAAGTGGAGGCTAGCAAAAGACTGGGAGTGACCAACTAAGAGAGCAATAATGGCCATAATCATGCAGAGCGACAAAACATTATCAATCAAAGCATAAAGTGGTATCACAATTCAAAAATTAAATGATCATAGAGGCTAAGATGACTGGTTCATAGTCTTAACATGGTGTAAGCATGTGCCAAGTCAACCCAAACAAAGCATCAAAGGAGAATACCACAATATTATGCTTTTGTATGCTAAAACAACGCATGATTCTTTCAAGGCACATTAAGCAATCTCAATTGTTTGGAACAAGTCATGCTACAACAATAATCACTAAGAATAAGGTCAAATCAACATCTAACATGACATGATAAAGTCTAAGCCACAGTCAAAACAAGCTTCCTTTTGTACCACTGATGACCCACAAGTGTAGGGGATCGCAACAGTCTTCGCGGGTAGTATTACCCAATTTATTGATTCGACACAAGGGGAGACAAAGAATACTTGCAAGCCTTAACAACTGAGTTGTCAATTCAGCTGCACCTAGAAATAGTTCTTGCTCACAAAAGTTTATCAGTAGTAACAGTTTGTAGTAGCAACAGCAAAGCAACAAAAACAGCAACAACAACAGTGAAACAGGAGCAATAGTAACAGTAACGATAACAGTAGGATTCGAGTGCGGTAGGCATAGGGATGGATGGACGGGTGTTGCATGGATGAGTCTAAACATGTAACTTCAAGATCTAGGGCATTGCAGATAAATAATAACAAGCATCCAAGTACTAAACAATCCTAGGCATGTGCTCCAAATATAGTCATACATGCTCGCAATGAGAACTTGCACAACATCTTCTATCCAGCCAGCCCGTGGCAGCGGAGCATCTAGGGAACTATTGGAAATTAAGGTGCTCCTTTTAATAGAGCACTAGAGCAAAGCATTAACACTCTGTAACATCCCAAAAATATTAAACTTGGATCATCAAACTCTAATCATCAAAATTAGGGTTAACAAAAACTTTCCCAACTAAAAATATGAAAGCATTCATATGTGTGTATTCAAAATTTGGATTCTTTTTGAATTGCCATGGTTCTGTGTTTCTTTGCTTGTAAAATGATTCTTAGGTGAAATAAACATCATCTAAACAATCCCCAAACTTTTCCCAAAGACAAACAACTCAAAATAAACAAATGAAGTGAATGGTCATTTTTGCCAAATTAACTCTCATGCCTACTTTGGCTATCCCTAGTTTTCAAAACTTAACAGAAACATTTGGGGATCTTTGCACCCCTTATTAGTACTCATAATAAGGTACCAAGGCCCACTTTGTGATCTTCCAAAAACATTCAAATGCTCAGTTTAAATGACAGTTTAAAATTGAATCTATCTCATATGGGAAGATCCCACTATTTCAAAAACCACTCAAACAAGCTCAATTTTCAAAACCCAAGCACCCACAGAATCCTCAGCACATTCCTAGCACACCCACCAAAAATCTTTTCAAAATTCAAAAGTAAGTTTCTTGTGGCCATTTCATCAAACATCTTGCAGATTCAAATCAAACAAATCACAAACACTATAGCGTGCAGTAAATTTGTCCTAACTTGTTCCCCCTCTAGTTGCAACTAGCCTTAGTATATCATCTAGCTTCTTTAACTAACCTCTAGCACCACTGTAAGCTTGCCTTGCCATTAATGGTGAGCAGGCCGAGCCTCACCATGCAACCCCGAGGTGGACAGCAAGCTAGAGGAAGAACTAGCCGCGCCCACCTTGTCTGGGAGGTAGCCAGCACCTCACCGCCGCCCACTGTCCCCTTCCCAAGCCAGTTCAAGCCGTGGACCACCAGGAACGCCGCGCGCCCAGTGCCACTGCGACATGCCGAGCCCGCCCCAGAGCGCCGCACCCGGCACGCGTGCACACACCGCCCCTCGACCGCAGCCCGTGCCCACCACTTCTCCATGATCCCAGGAACACACCAGACACCCCCGTTAGCCTCCCCGTGCCTCACAGCCACTGCTCGCTGTCGAAGACGCCGCCTCTGCCGCGTAGAGCACTGCACGTTCCCGACTAATTGCCACCGCCCCTAAGCACGCATTCAAGCCCTAGAGCATCGCCAGGAGACCGCCCGTCGATCGCCAACCTCAGCCATGCCGCTAGCAGCCCGTAGCCATGTCGCCATCGTCACCTGCCCATCCCTCTCGGTCTCGCCGTCGAGCCTATAAAAGGAGGCCACCCCCAGCCGTTTGAAGCACACCATTCTACTCCTCTCACATCACTGATCGTTCCACCCTCGAGCCGGAGCACAAGGAGCAGCAGCTCGCCGGAATTGCGCCGAAGCAGGCCGCCTCTGGGGAAGAAGGGGGCCGTTGATTTCGACCACCCCCGAAGCTGCCTCGACGGTCCCTGAGCTCGTCGTTGACCACTCGTTCGTTTGCCCTCCTCACCATCGTCGCTGGAGCCCTGGTATGCCTCCTATGCACCCCCACTGAGCCGCTAGGGTTCGAGCTTGCCGGTGACATGTTCATCGTCGATGACGATCCCCATCCGTCGTTCTCCCTTCTAATCCAACGAACCACGCAGCCCCGTACCGCTTCGCGTGTTATGAGCCACTGACTGGTGGAACCCCCTATCAGCTGAGCCCAGCGCTGCGGAGTGACACTGGGCCGGCCCATTAACCTCTCCCGCGCGACCCAACCGTTTGAATTTAGATTTTTATATTTTAATTCAAACTCAGTTCTGTACCTAGATTCAAAAATCAACCCATCTCGATTTAGTGAACCAAAATACATGAAACTAATTTTGTTAGAAAGGTACTGAAATGCTTACTCCAAGCCCGTTGGATTCAAATCATTTGGATCTGTAGATCAACCTTGGTAAAAATAGCGAGTCAGAAGCTTTTTTGCATTCAAACATTTTTCAAAATTCAACCATAATAGCTTTTGAGTTGATTCCAACTCTCAAAAATCACATTTGATCATACCTTTCAGAATATATAAAAACATTTGGGTTTACTTATAGAAATAATGCTCAAGCAACAAAAGAATGCCACATAGGCATTTCTAGTCACTTTATTTATTTAAAATAAAAAGGTTAAACCTTATTAAATTGTGACACCACTTTAAATCACATTCCCATGTACTGAAATATGTGGTGATGACATGTGTAAACATGATCCCATGTTTGAGTTGGAGAATATTAAATCTTAAGTAGTTTTTCAATGAGTAGAAATTACTTTTCTAAAATAAAATAAATAAGACAAAAGCTTTAATCTTGTAATGTTAGTGATGATGCTAGATCATCTACAGTACACTTTCGTGTGATGATTGAAAATAGTTAAGTATTGTTTGGTGATTGTGTACCTCGTATTTATTTATAGACGCTAGTACCGACCAAGGATACGAGGAGGAAGGAGGATAATAGGAGGAGGAATCCGAGGTGAACTTCAACCACTGCTCTCTGCACAAGGCAAGCCTAATACTACTAGTTGAATGTGAAAGCTATTAACTTACCCTACTTATGCAAGCTAATACTTGCTTGTTACCATGCCAACTATATGCCTTAAGCATATGTGATCATACCCACTTGATAACCCAATCCTAGTTTTACTTGCAAGCTTTATACTTTATTTCTTTATCAAAGCTATCTCTTAGAGTTTACTTAAGTGACTTGTAGATTCTAGGAAGGTAATTGAAGGTTGCATAAAGAGCATTAAATTTGGCCTAAGCTAGATAATCTTGATGTCATCCTAAGGCATGAGATTGAACTTAATTAATCTCCACTTGTTTACCACCCCTCATTAGTAATTACCCCACTTGTAGATGCTAGTGCTAAGCATAAAACTTGATCAACTTTAGATGGGAATACTTGGTGAAAATGGTTATGAAAACCTTGGAATGATGAGTCATTCTACTAAAATGTTTTGACATGTCCGAACACCAGATGATTTTGATGATGAAAATGTTGAGGCATGAGCATTAGCCCTTTATAAAACTGATGGTTGTCTGGATGCGATACCATTCCAATTTTACCGTACAACCACAATACCCGAAAATTGGGTAGGGCTTGACAGGAAACTTATATACCATAGTATGGGTTCCCTCACGGCCAAGGTCTGAGCTGAGGCTACCTTGTGAAGTTTGTCCACCTCTGCAGTACCCAAGATGACAGATGGTCATGGTTGGGAGGCCAAACTCACAGGAGAGGTGACTATACTAGGGCGTGTAATTGAAAGGTTAGGATTGATTATCCGCATACTGAGTATGGTGAATTCGGGATTTGTTCCTGAAGGATGTATCGAATGTTGTGGTGAAAGTGTACAATCTCTGCAGAGTGTCAAACTATTCGAATAGCCGCGTCCGCGGTTATGGACAGTTGGAGTGGCCATACTGTTCCCCCTTCAGATGTTTTCAAAATGACTTGTGAAATGAATTGAGACTTTGACTTGACCACAACAAAGTTGTGATATGAAATTCAAGTTCCCACTTAGGTGTTATAAAATTTCAACTAGTTTTCTTTGCTTCTGAACTTAGTAGAGGTAAATCCGGCTTTTTGCAAAACAACCCTAGAGCTTAGTGTCCTACTACAAAACCCCCTTAACTTGTTAGTATTAGTTTGCGAGTAATTAAAAGTACTCATGGCTTTGTCCCTGGCTATTCCCGTGGCCAGACTATGAAGAGGAGTACCAGGATGATGGACCACAGGAAGGTTACGACAACTAGGATCATCTCCCATCGTCAGCATTGCCTGTGACCCCGAAGATGGAGATTCGCCTACGCTACCATTATTACGTTATTCCATTGTTTGAGTTGTATTAAGAACTGGATCATGAGATCCTTATATGTGTAATACCTTATGTATGGTTTGTAATGGATGATGTACTGTGATATCCAAATCTGTTATGTCTCGCAAAAATGGTAATCCTGGGATTGCGATGTATGGCATAACATGCATCTGGGATTAAAAACTCGGGTGTTGACAAGTTGGTATCAGAGCCATCCTGACCATAGGAGACCCTAGTTAGATTGGACATTTAAATCAAAACTTATTTTCAAAACCTAAAGAAGTGAGTATTTACAAAAAAACTTATTCCCATTCTTATCACTTTGATTATTTCAAAAAAATCATGTTCCTAAAAAACTCTTGCAAAATACATAAAATTTGACACACTTGATCACTCTACTAACTTACTCATCCTATATTCTTATAGATGGACGTGAAGTACAGCAAGTTTTATCAGTTGGGGAATGGAGGAGACCTCATCTTTGAGCGTGACCTGGACCAACTTTCGGAACTTCTGGAGCATCCGCACCCCGAGTTCTTTGGAGCTCAGCTCAATGATCAGGAAAGAGAAGATCGGTAGTGGCTAGTTTTTGCAAGTCTCAGAGGAAAGATTGAACCTCCCACTGCATAAGGAATTCATTTCACCTTAAGAGAGAACAACTGGCTCGATGGACTTGCCAGGGCCATGCAGGAAGCTCTTGCCCGTCTGTGTGGGCAGAGTATCAACCAGATCAAGGGTACACGCTTTGAGTTTTGTCCAAGGCGTGATGCTATGGGACAGCCACTGGAAGCCCCATACCACCATGAGCTGAAGACTCAGTTGGACCACCTTAGCTTCATGATGTATGATCGTCAGCAAGAACTGGACAATGCCCGTGACTACTCCAACCACAAGTCTGCCATCATCAAGATGAAGGATCAGACCATCGCCATGCTAGCGAAGGACCGCAAGTCTCGCCGCCGTCAGCTTGAAAAGAAGGAGCGCATCATTGCCCATCTTCGCCATCGTATCTCGGATTTGGAGGAGAACATCCACGAGAGACATGCAGTTGGAGGAAAGGGAGAATGTCGGAGAAGACCTTCGTGGAGGCCCCTACTCCTATCTCAGCGATGATGATGATTTTCTAGAGGATCAGGCCATGGACTTCTTCACCGATGAGGAAGATATCGATATCATCATTGACGATGAGGATGATGATTACACCGACTCCGAGGAGTAGTAGCACTTGAGCACTAGCGTAGTGAGTTGTACTGTATCGTAGTTTCCAGAATGGTTCTTAAAACCATCTGTTTTTCCTTTGTTGTGGTGTGTGTTGTATCGTGTGCTATCAATGAATGAATGAAAAGCAAGTTGCTAGAAAATCTGATTCAAACTTTAAAAACTTTTCAAAGTCCCGGACCCTTAAAATTTTCCCTCTTTTCTCATGATCTATCTCAATGTTCAGATGCCTCGCGGAGGAAGTGGTTCATCCCCGGACCCGATGATGCAGATCTTGCAAATGTTGGTTTCTGACCGCGAAGCTGAAAGAGCAGAACGTCAAGCCAACTTAGCCACCCTTCAGCAGATAGCTCAGTTGGCCCACAACAATCAAGGCCAAGGAAATCAGGACAACCATGGATCTAAGCTCAAGAATTTCAAGAACACCAACCCACCTGTTTTCACTAAGTCAGAAGAGCCCCTAGATGCAGATGATTGGCTGCAAACCATGGAAAACAACCTGGAAGTCGCTGGAGTGGAAGTTAACGAGAAGGTTCTGTTCACCACCCACTATCTAGCCGGAGACGCGAGAGCATGGTGGAACAGCGTTCATGCAATGACCGGAGGACAGATGATGACCTGGGAGGAATTCAAGGTCAAGTTCAGCAGAACCCATGTGCCACCGGGTTTGATCAAGAGAATGAGAGACGAGTCCAAAGAAATGAAGCAAGGAAGGATGACCATAGTGGAATACCGTGACAAATTCTTGTCATTAGCTAGGTATGCCCCGCATGAGATCGGCACTGAAGCCAAGAAGAAAGAAAGATTCTTGAATGGTCTGCACGATGAGATGCAGACGGTGTTGGTCAATATCCCCTTTGCTGATATTGAAGCTCTCGTCGACTCTGCCATTCAGATGGAAGGAAAGATCAACCAAGCCAATGAGAACCGCAAGCGCCGCATGAAGCATCAGCCAGGAACCCATCATACCCCAAAGTATCGCCCCAACCCATCTCCAGGATTTGCCCCGAGAACCAACAGACCCCCAATTAACCGTCTGACCTACCCCAACCGTGGAAACCCATGGCCCGGAGGAAATCACAACAACCCCGGCAACTAAGGCAATTTCAACCGTGCACCACCCAAGTTCAACAATAACAATGCTGCCGCCAACACCAACACTGCCCCGAGGACTAGAAGCAATGTTGTGCCTGTTGCAGCAAAGGACAAGTCGCAAGTGACTTGTTATGACTATGGAAATAAGGGTCACTACTCCAATGAGTGCCCCAAGAAGAATGCTGCAGCCCCCAATGCAAATGCCCCAGCTCAGAAGCAGAGTCGTGTTCAGCCAGGAAGAAGGTTTGCCCCAGGGAATTCGCTCAACCGCAACGGCCGTCGTTTTCTCATGCATGCTGAAGAATCCCAGGAAGCACCAGATGTAGTGTTGGGTATGTTTTCTGTTAATTCAGTACTTTCAAGAGTGTTGTTTGATTATGGTGCATCACACTCATTTGTCACCGAAGAATTTGCATGCACTAGTAAGATTCAACCCACCAAACTGAAGCATGTTATGATTGTTCAAATCCCCGGTTCAACCACCAAGGCTAGGCAAATTTGCAAAGTCATCCCTATCTGAATCCATGGCATAGATTTTTATGCTAACTTGATAGTACTCGGAACCAAAGGTTTGGAAGTAGTACTAGGAATGGATTGGATGTCCAAACAGAAAGGATTAATTGACTGTGCCAAGAAAGCCATAACCATGACCAGTACAGCTAGAGTATCAGTCGAGCATGTATCTGAAATCTTACCTCGTCAATTCAAGTGCAACAAGAGTATAGCCCAACCTACCATTGACCAAGTCCGGATAGTCTGTGAATACCCCGATGTATTTCCAGATGTTTTGCCCGGTATGCCCCCAGATCGGGATATCAAGTTTATCATTGAACTAATCCCCGGAACAGGACCCATAGCCCAGAGACCATATAGTATGAACCCGTCTGAACTAGCAGAACTAAAGAAGCAACTGGATGCCATGTTGGAAATTGGATTGATTCAACCAAGTGCGTCACCATGGAGATCACCTGTTCTGTTCGTGGACAAGAAAGATGGAGGTAACCGTTTGTGTACGGATTATCGGAAGTTGAATGATGTCACTATCAAGAACAAATACCCATTACCCAAGATAGAAGATTTGTTTGATCAGTTGACTGGTGCCAAAGTGTTCCCTAAGATTGATCTTAGAACTGGCTATCATCAACTCAAGATTCGCGCAGAGGATATTCCCAAGATTGCCTTTACCACCAGATATGGATTATACGAGTATACTGTCATGTCTTTTGGATTAACCAATGCCTCCGCTTATTTCATGAATCTCATGAATAATATTTTTATGGACTTCCTGGATAAGTTTGTCGTTGTTTTCATCGATGACATTCTGATTTATTCCAAATCAGAAGAGGAACATGAGCTACGCCTAAGGACCATTCTTGGAACCCTTAGAGAGCATCAGTTGTATGCCAAGTTTAGCAAATGTGAATTTTGGTTATAGGAGGTAGGATTCCTCGGTCACATTGTATCAGCCAGAGTAATTGCTGTTGACCCTGCAAAGGTGAAAGATGTCGAAGGTTGGCAAGCCCCAATCGATTTTTTTGAAGAAATCTGTCAAAACAGACCAGCAGGTAAAAACCGTTTTTTTCGAAGACCTTATGTTGCTCAAATCGAAAAGTGTTGAACTAACAAAAGTCAGATAATAACCTGGGGCATAAGCTCATAAAATTACAGCTCAATACAATGTACAAGGACTTTTCACGAATTTTTATAGTGAAGCACAAAAATCTGTTTCGGGACAACAACTTCCCCAAATCTTACTTCTCTCTCATTAGAGGTTATTCTTGGCACAAAAACACACAAAAAGGATAAGGAGAGGTTATTACAGAAGTAATAACTTCCAAGACTCAACAAAAGAAAAACCTAACGAAATTTGGGCTATCTCCCAATAAGTACTTTTCTTTAACGCCTTTAAGTTAGGCTTGATAATTTCGAAGATGCTCACATAGGAAATATGGATTTGAAGTAAAAGAGAGCATCAATAAGCAAATATAAAACAAATTTAAGTCTAACCAACTTCCTATGCAAAATAATCTTGTAAAGAAATAAGTCATGAAAGCACAAAGCAACAAGCATAGGAAAGCAAAACAAGTGCAACTTCAAGATTTTCAACATAAAGAGGGGAAACTTAATATTTTTGAGATGCATAAAACCATGTTTCCCTCTCTCATAATAACTTTTAGTAGCATCTTGAATAAAATTAACAATATAACTATCACATAAAACATTCTCATCATGAGCCACATGCATATAATAATTATTACTCTCTACATAAGCATAGTCATTCTTATTAACTGTAGTGGGAGCAAATTCAACAAAATAACTATCATTATTATTCTCATCACAATAATCATCAAATATAGGAGGCTGATTGTAATCATAATTAACTTTCTCCTTAATAGTAGGTGGACTGAAAATATCATATTCATCATTATAATCATCATATATTAGATGTAAAGTATCATCAAAGCAAATTTTCTCCTTTAAAGCTGGGGAACTAAAAAGATATTTTTCATAAAAACTAGCTTCCCCAAGCTTAGACGTTTCCATAGCATTAGCAATAATGGTGTTCAAAGAATTCATACTAATAACATTGCTATTAGCATGCAAATAAAGTTTCTTAGGTTTTTAAATTTTCTCTTCAAACACTTCTGTCCTAACTCAAGATAAATACTATAAAGCTCTCTAAACTTTTTATTGTTTTTCATTAAGCCTAACTAGTGAAAACAAGAAAAAAAAGACAAAATTGCAGAATCTAAAAGAAATAACTTTGAGCACTCACGCACTAGCAACAGTACTAGAAGATAGCTTAGTAGCCAGAGGATGTGAGTACCTTTTACCTTACCTCCCTGGCAACAACGCTAGAAAAGAGCTTGATGTCTACACATGCTTCTATTCTTCTAGACAATTGTTGGGCCTCTAAGCGCAAAGGTTTGTAGAACAGCAGCAAGTTTTCCTTAAGTGGATTACCCAAGGTTTATCGAACTCAGGGAGGAAGTGGTCAAAGGTATCCCTCTCAAGCAACCCTGCAATCAAGATACAAGAAGTCTCTTGTGTCCCCAACACACCCAATACACTTTTCAGGTGTATAGGTTCACTAGTTCGACGAAGAGATAGTGAAATACAAGTAGTATGGATGATTATAAGACAATGGTGCCAGAAAAGAGCTTGACGGGAGGAAGAGACTAAAGGCAATCTGAAATAAATATGGAAGCAAGCAAACATGTAACAGATCTAGTTGTAAATGATCTTTCAATGCTTAGAAACAAGGCCTAGGGATCAATACTTTCACTAGTGAAACCTCTCATATAAATATCTTCTCTTCATGATGCTACTCTGAACTACTCTCCGGTTGGATAACTCTAATCCACGGTAGGACTATAACAGCACACCTCAAAGTTCAGATTCCCCATCTAGATAACCCCACACTGTCACCTTGAGCGCTAGATGGTTCCAACAAACACCACAATTTCATAGATACAACCAACTCAAAATATAACTCATGATAAGTATTTATATAATCTTTAGACTAAGTGCCACACGGTGTGTACACTGTCACCTTCACACACGTGGGGATAGCTGGAGATTAATTAAAGCACTTGAGTAGTAGAGTAGATCTACTTGATTACAAAGCTCATGACCACAATAAGATCACGCATAGAGAGAGATGAACACATATGAAAGGATCGTATGGGCACTAAGAGGGGGGGTGAATAGGTGCTACTTCAAACTTTCTTATTTTTCAAATTAAGGTTCGACAAGAAAGGTAAATTCTCTAGATAATGCAACTAAGGTGAATTTACCTATATGACAAACTAGCACTAGCAAACACAACACTAAGCAAGAACAAGTAAGTAAAGTGCGGTAAAGGATGAAGGTAACCAAAGTGGTGGACGCGGAGACACAAGGATTTGTTTACCATAGTTCCTTCCTTTTGAGGGGAAGTACGTCTACGTTTGGAGAGGGGGTGGTTTCAAACCACCAACGCCACGAGAGGACTCCCTTGTTCTCCGATGAATCTCACCCCAACGGGATCGATCCACCTTCCACTATATCGGCAACCTTCAAGGTGGAAGCCGACACCTTTACAACAAGTTCGGGGCACACATCCACAACTTAATTGGAGCCTCCCAAATACAAGCAAGCTGTCAAATCAATCAAAGACAAGCTTGTAAGAACCAAATCAAAGGTAGGGTTTCCAATGAAACACTAGATCATGGGGGCCCTCAAGTGAATGAGGGGGAAATGAAGATCTCTCTTGGTGAAGCTGTAGATCAAGGCCTCCTCCTTCGATTCTCCAAAGATCAATGACTTTGGATGGTTGGATGAATAGATCTTGTAGATTTGGTGGATCTAATGGAATTTGTGTTCTTGATCTATTCGAGTAGCTGGAGGAAGGGGGTAAGGGTCCCTATTTATAAGCAACCCCTTTCACGAACCGTTTTCTGACCGTTGGAGAAGACCCAGACCGGAGACTCCGATCTGTACATCGGAGACTCCAGTCTACACCGGAGAATCCGGTCCATCTCCGGTCCAGCCTCCGGACCACTATGCAGTGCGACCCAGGCCTTCTGAGAGCCAAGTGGGCCGGAGACTCCAGTCCTCCAACACCGGAGACTCCGGTTTGAGCCCACACCGGAGATTCCGAAGAAGCCTCCGGACCTTGCTCCGCACCCCCATACAGAATGACCCAGCCATGTTCCTAAAGCCTCCACCGGGGACTCATCCGAAGACTCCGGTCCACACTGGAGACTCCGGTCCAGGCAGACCGGAGACTCCAGTCTGGTATTTCCAGAACTAAGTCAATCTTGCAGGAATATTTCCAAAGTGTGAGGGTACTTTTCACTTATCATAATAGCAACCTGTGGATAGTGACAAACTGTAAAATGATCTACTTGTTGACACCAAAAGTGATTATGACAATAAATGTCCTTTCAACATAGCTACTGGTAGAGCCCTTAGCCTCGAGGAAGAACTACTCCCTCCTCATCATGGGAATCAGCAACGGAGATGGACATGGTGGTGGAGATCGATGGAGATGGCTTCTGGGGCAATTCCTCGTCCCGACAGGGTGCCGGAACAGTGACTTCTATCCCCCGAATCTCCCCTTTGGTGGTGGCGGCACTGCAGAACTTTTTGTGGAGATCTGATCCGCCTTAGGGTTACGTCTCGGGGAGACGTATAAGTAGTCGAAAGGGCAAGATCGGTAGAGGGCCAGGGGGCCCACACCATAGGGCCACACGGATAGGGTGGGCCCGCACCACCGCATGGTGTGGCCACCTTGGTGCCCTCCTCCGTCTATCCTTCGGGCTCCATGTCGTGTCGGGAAAAATATTGACTTTGGCTTTTGTTCTGTCCAATTCCAAGAATATTTCTTTTCTGGCTTTTCTAAAACCAAAAACAGCAGAAAACAAGCAACTGGCACTACGACATCTTGTTAATAGGTTAGTTCCAAAAAATATATAAAAATACCTCAAAGTGTAGACAAAATATAATAAAGTTGATACAAAACAAGCATGGAGCATCAAAAATTATAGATACGTTTACGACATGTCAGCTAGTTTTATTCTGCCTTTGTTAATCCCTTCTCATAAAAAAATAACCGCGTATTCACCTCCCCCTCTAGGCATCATCCGTGATATTTCAATTAGTGACTTAAGTGATGGACATTACCAAAAGGTTGCGACACAATCAAGTCACAAGGTTCATCGTTACAATAGTTAGAAGCGTAGTCTCCTTCTCCTTAGACCGTGAGATCATATTAATCACTGTCGCCCGAGGCTTGTTTGACCACATCAACCGTCATGTCCGTAACTGGGTGAACATAAAGGTGTGCTTCAGGTATTCCAGAGGAACATTTGAGGCATATATATCAAGATCAGGATTTGTTCACCCGCGTGATGGGAAGATACACATGACCAACTTGGTGAGATTACTATTGGGTTCATAGCATAGAAAACAAAAATTTCCTATGATATGAACAACTAAGCACCAAGATCTATCTATCTAGATACAAGCAAAGGGTGGATATATATCCATAGAGATCTTACCCTCAAAGACCGAAAAGCTTTTAACAAAATCTGATTTCGTGGATGATGTAGTCATACACTTGCTGATCTCAAGATTGTGTTGAAGTCCAGAAAGTCTATAACTGCCAAACCAGTAGTGCATCCATGATCTCACACACGTCTAGCACCCCGACACCTCCGATCCCTCGCTCTAGCAAAGCCACAGAAGCAGCAGATCCTTTCCAGAGAAACCACCACGAGAACATGTACTTTGCTAATCCGAATCCATGGGAAATTTACTAGAGGGGAAGAGAGATCCTTCACAAGAAGGTGTAAGAGGAGAGGAGGCCACCACCGCATTTTATAGGGGGAGGGGCATCCCCAAGGCCATGGTAGGAAACCATGGTGGTGCGCCCACCTCTTACTCCATAATGGTGAGTGGAGCTTCCACTAAGCTCATTACCATTAATTCCAACTCCACTCAAAGTTGCATTAATGTTCCACAAAATAAATGCAATCTCTCAATAATAAAAATCATTTTTAGTTATTTTATTCTGAATTTTGTTAATTACTTTAATTAACAAACATTTGCATAACTTTGATATTACATCTGAAACCAATTTCAGCAATTTGACCCAAAACATTTCCGGTGCTTATCAAAATAATGTCAGTGCTATCAATACCTTTCTCTGGTATTATATCTTCCCTAGTTGATGTCGGTGTACCTTAAGTGTGTCACCCTACGATTCACAAATAATGCAGACATGATCGAGACCCCTCTCCGATCAATAATCAGTAGCGGGACCTGGAGATCCATACTGACTCCCACACATTCAACGATGACTTAGTGATCCTGAGAACCTTTGATGATGTAACTAAATCCCTTTGTCTCGTGATATATTGCATGTCCGATATTAGAACATCGGTATCCCCATACCTAGTTTAATCTCGTTACCAACAAGTACTCTTTTCTCATTCGTGTGATATAACATTCCTTGTGATCAAATCACCTTCTTGCAAGCTATTATTAATGTGATATCACCGAGAGGGCCCAAAGTATATTTCTCCGTCATCGTTATGAAAAAATCCGCCTCTTGATCCATGAGCCTCTACATAACACTTTCAGAGTACCTAAACCCACCTTTATAGTCACCCTATTATGATCTGACATTTAATGTTATCAAAGTACTCTTCCGATGTTAGTGATTGAAATGATCTCATGGTTTAAGGATTAGGGTTACTTCATATGACATGTTATAGCAATGTAAACATAATGACTTTGATCATATTACTATACTTTGGGTGAGTGTTCATCATATCATTCCACCAATGTTGTGACCCCGTTATTAACAACATCCAATGTCTATGATCAGAAAACCTTTGATCATCTTGTTAATCAACGAGCTAGTTTAATTGAGAGACATAACTAGGAACTCTTATTTGTTTATTAAACACACATGTATTAATGTTTTCAATTAACACAATTATAGCATGAGAAATAAACATTTATCATAAATATGGAATAATATAATAACCACTTTATTATTGCCTCTCAGGCATATTCTCTTCAATTATATCCATAATATTGCAACATGTGACTAGGTCACGGGGATGGAATATCACGGGAACAAGTAAAATAGAACTTGTCGGTAACAAGATTGAACAAGGTATATGATATTGATGATCAAATCTCGGACAAGTCGTATAAAAAACAAAGAGAATTAGACTCGACGTTTACGGTTTAAATGACATTACATCATTGAATGCACATGGGTCATTATGGGCATCCCGATCCCACTATTGATCATTAATAAAGACCATGTTTGTGCCATTCTCGAGCCATTGGGGTAACACACTTAAGGGTACGATAGCTCTAGAGATCGTTCTAGAAGTATAGGAATCACCAGATGAAAGAGAAAAGGAAACATGAAAAGTTTCATGACAGAACCAGAATCGTTCCAGGAAGATCCAAAGTCGTTCGAAGGAAATCAAAAGGGAACTAAAATGTGTTTTAGGACAAACAAGATTTTATAATATGTATTTATATATTAATTAATATTAAAATATAATTTGAAAGTGTATTTCACTAATGGGCCAAGTTCCTAGAGAAAAGGGACCCATAAGGGAAAACTGCCAGAGGGAAAGGTCAAGGGCCAAGCGACCAAGGTCTGGCTATCGCTTGGGGCCCACCCAGCCAGCCTAGGGTTGCGCGTGGGGTGGGTTCCTCCCTGGCCGGCCGGCCCATGGTGCCCTAGGGGCCCATGGCACCATCCCCTCCTACTCTCCCTTGTTTAGTCCCACATGGAAATCCAACAGGGAGTGTACACTCACCTCCATTTATATAAAGGGGTGTCCATGGATGGGAATAAACACATAATTAAATCAATAATTCTATAAGGCGTCTCTTTAGGGAATTATATCTCTCCCCCCCTCTCTCTCCCCGTGGTTCCTATTGTTTGGATCTGCACACGGGGACTGAGATTTCTCTCTGGTCGCTGTTGCGCTGGCGCAGTTCCTATTGGAACCGTACACGCAAGAGACAACACCTGCATCACGCCATTGTGCTGCAGGAATTCCAAGCCAGAGATCTACTTCCGCACTTTCGGGAGGGATCACGGAACCGGAGGTCGTCGTCGTACACCATATGTGTGCGAAACCACGAGGGTGCCATCATTACTGGCACCTTGGATGTCGTGAGCCGGACTGCTGCACGATGGAGCAAGAGGTGACTTGCGAGGAGCTTCGCGATCTTGATGTCGGCTACGAGTACGACTACATCATGCACGTTCTCCTCAGAACGTTAACTCCTTTCGGAATACAAGAACATGTATCCGAAACCTCGGTCGTTACTGCATTACTCCTAGATAAATCCTGGCATTTCGGGGCATTCCAACGTAGATTTTTTCTACCACGGAACCCCTTCAAAAAGTTCCCCTCATGGACTAGATATTGTAAAAAGGTGTAGGGGTTCGTAGCATGGAAAACAAAAATTGAGTTCTAATTAATAGTTAAATTAATCTAGGTGAACTCCCACTCAAAACAATATCCCTCACATTGTTTTAGTGATCACACGAACCAAATCTACTACATCAAAACCGATCATCATGAGAGTTGATGTAGCTTCAATGGCGAACAATCAACATGTTCATCATATCTACTATATGACTCATGCTTTACCTTTTGGTGATCCGTGTTCCGAGACCATGTCTGTACATGCTAGGCTCGTCAAGATCAAACCTTAGCTTCCGCATGAGCAAATCTGGCTTGCTCACGTTGTATACACTTGCAGAATCTAACACACCCGATCATCATGTGGTGCTTCGAAACAACAAGCTTTAGAAATGGTGCTTACTAAGGATGAACACTTTAGAACTTGAAATTTATGTGCACGAGGGATCATCTTATAATGCTACCGTCGTTAACTAAGCAATACAAGATGCATAAAGGATTAACATCACATGCAATTCATAATATGTGATATGGTATGGCCTTTCTTCTTTGTGCTTCCGATCTCCATCTTCAAGCACGAACATGATCTCCAACATTACCGGCATTGCACCAAGGTTAATGGCGCTGCTCCATGGTTGTCGTCCACCAACTTCAACTATTACAACTACTTTGAATAGACATGCGGGTCTTAACAGAAATTAAAGACAACCATACGGCTCCTGCCGGTTGCCAACTTACAATAAGGATCATTGCATACATCAAATATAATCACAATCATGGCCATATCACATCACAGCACACCCCTGCAAAACAAAGTTAGACGCCTCTAATTTGTTTGTATGTTTTACATGGTTTGGGGCTTTCAATAAGTGTCGATCTAACTTACGAACAAGAACCACAACGTTGATGTTTGAACTATAAAGTGCCCGTTGTAAATTGAATCTATACTATAATGGGAGAGACAGACACCCGCAAAGCCACTTATGCAATACAAGTTGCATGTTGAGCGTGGAGCAAGTCTCATGAACGATGTCATGTAAGGTTAGCCCGGGCCGCTTCATCCCATCATACCGCAAGATGCAAAGTACACAAGAAGCAATTGATAATAAAAGCACCACCGCCCACAATGACCATTGTGTTCTACTCGTGCAACAGATCTACATATAGACACGGCTCTGATACCACTGTAGGGGTTCGTAGCATGGAAAACAAAAAATTTCTACCGCATACAAACAAACAAGCCAAGATCTATCTACTAGATTTTAGCAATGAGTCGATAGAATAACTCACCCTCGAAGATTACAAAGTGGTTAACGAGAGCAGATTCTCGTGGGTGATGTAGTCGTACTCTTGCCGATCTCAAGATCGTGTAGACGATCCTTCCAGCGCCACGTTCCGGCAGCGCTCCCGCAGTCGGTCACACATTCGGTACTCGATGAAGACCTTCCTCTCCCTTGTTCCAGCAGGCAGCAGAGGTTGTAGCACTCTCCTCGCAATTCCGGCAGCACGACGGCGTGGTATCGGAAGTAGAGGGAAGATCTCACAGGGCTTCACCTTAAGCCGGAGCGAGTATGGTGGACTATGAGAGAGGCCTTGGTGATCTAGGGTTTAGAGGCACCAAGGAGAGAGGGCTAGGCTGGAGGCTAGGGCAAGGGGAAGCCCCAACTCGGCGGTTTGGGAGAAAACCAAGGGCGGCGGCGGCTGCAGGAGGGCCGACGGCTAGGGTTAGGGTTTGGTGGGGCAAGGTGTGTGTCTAGAGGGGCACCCTTGCCCCTCCTTTTATAGGTGGGAGGGCGCGGCCATGGGGGAGGGAGTCCTCCCCCAAGTCGGCCTCCTTGGCCGGCGGTGGAGGGAGGAGGACTTCCTCCCCAAGTAGGTTTCCTACTCTCCCTCCACCAAGCAAACTTCCGTTTGACTTTTCAAATTGGCGTTTGACTTTTCAAACTAGGATTTGATTTATCCCTTTATTTTGCTCAGCGATGACACCTAGTACATGATGCAACCATTCCAGCTTGTTATGACACATTCATGTACCCTTCCCCTCCGGAGTGCCGGACCTTCTGGAACCTTCTAGAACATTCCCGATGAAATCATCGGAATCATTCCCCAACTCCGAAATGGGACTTTCCTTATATGAATCTTATTCTCCGGACCATTCCGGATATCCTCGTGATATCCCGGATCCCATACGAGACTCCGGACAACATTCGGTCTCTTACTCATCATTCCATAACTACTCAACAACATCGAATCCTTAAGTGTGTCTCCCTACGGTTCGTGAATTATGCGGACATGATCGAGACACTTCTCCGAACAATAACCAATAGAGGAATCTGGAAATTCATATGGCTCCCACATATTTCTACGATTACTTTGCGATCGAATGAACCACTTACATACGATACCAATTTCCCTTTGTCTCATGATAGTTTACTTATCCGAGGTTTTGATCGTCGGTATCTCTGCATACCCAGTTCAACCTCGTTACCGATAAGTACTCTTTTCTCGTTCCCGTGATATGTGATCCCTTGTGAGCCAGTCACATGCTTGCAAGCTAATTGGATGACATTCCACCGAGAGGGCCCAGAGTATATCTATCCATCATATGGATGGACAAATCCCACTCTTGATCCATGTGTCTCAACCCATACTTTCCGAACACTCAATGCCACCTTTATAGCCACCCAGTTACGGTGTGGTGTTTGATGTCATCAAAGCATCCTTCCGGTGATGGTGATAAGCATGATCTCATGGTCGAAGGAATTAAGTTACTATGTATCAGAAAGCATATAGAAATTGAACTATTAAAATGACTTGATATTTATGCTACGCTTATCTATAGGAGTATGTCCATCATACCATTCTCCTAATTATATGATATTGTTGTTAATAACATCTCAATGTTCATGACAGGGAAACCACAATCATTCATTAACCAACAAGCTAGTATTATGAAGAGGCTTTACTAGGGACTCTAATCTAGTTTACAAATCACAGAAGTATTAATGTTTCCTTGTTAATACTATTATAGCATGAATGTAAACATTTATCATAAACACAAAGATATAATAATAACTATATTTATTATTGCCTCTAGGGCATATCTCCAATAGTCTCCCACTTGCACTAGAGTCAACTAATCTAGATTACATGGTAATATACCAAACACCCATGGCAGTTTGGTGTTGGTCATGTTTTGCCCTCGGGAGAGGTTTAGTAAACGGATCCGCCATATTCAGATCTATGTGTACTTTGCAAATCTTTATGTCACCTTCTTGTACATGTTCTCGAATAGCGTGAAAACGTAGCTTGATGTGCTTCAGCTTCTTGTGTGACCTTGGTTCTTGCGCATTGGCTATGGCGCCCATGTTATCACAGTAGATAGACATTGGGTCCAGCGCACTTGTAACCACACCGAGCTCTGTAATGAACTCCTTCATCCATATCGCTTCTTGTGAAGCCTCCGAAGCAGCTATGTATTCCGATTCAGTTGAAGATCTCGCCACAACGCTTTACTTTGCACCCCTCCAGCTAACTGCTGCACCATTCAAAGTAAATACGTATCCAGATTAAGATTTAGAATCATCTGGATCGGTGTTCCAACTAGCATCGGTGTAACCATTAACAATGAGCTATTCATCACCTCCATAAGAAAGAACCATATCCTTAGTTCTTCTCAAGTACTTAAGGATGTTTTTGACCGCTGTCCAATGATCCACTCCTGGATCACTTTGATATCTGCTAGTTAAACTAACAACATATGCAATGTCGGGTCTAGTACATAGCATGGCATACATTAGAGATCCTATGGCTGAGGCATAGGGAGTCTTACTCATCCTTTCTCTATCTTCTGCCGTTGCTGGACTTTGAGTTTTACTCAAGGTCGTATTGGGCAACATGGGCAAGAACCCTTTATTGCTATCTTCCATTCCAAACCTCTTTAGAACTTTGTCCAAATATGTACTTTGTGACAATGATATTAGGCGTCTCGATTTATCTCTATAAATCTTTATGCCTAATATGTCTTCGCCAAGATCCTTCATTGAAAAACTATTATTCAAATATTCCTTGACACTATTAAGAAGGTCTACATCATTCGCAATTAACAATATGTCATCTACATATAGTATTAAGAATGCTACAGAGCTCCCACTCACTTTCTTGTAAATACAAGCTTCTCCATAAGTTTGTATAAAACCAAAACTTTTGATTACCTTATCAAAACGTGGATTCCAACTTCGGGATGCTTGCTTTAATCCATATATGGACCATTGAAGTTTTCATACCTTGTTAGCATCTTTAGGATCGACAAAACCTTTGGTTTGCATCATATACAACTCTTCATCAATGTCTCCATTGAGGAATGCTTGACATCCATCTGCCATATCTCATAATCATAATATGCAGCGATTGCTAACATAATCCTCACAGACTTTAGCTTTGCTACTGGTGAGAAAGTCTCATCGTAGTCAACTCCTTGAATTTGTCGAAACCCTTTTGCGACAAGTCGAGCTTTATAGACAGTAACATTACCATCAGCGTCTGTTTTCTTCTTGAAATCCATTTGTTCTCGACAGCCTTTCGGCCATCCCGTAAGTCCACCAAAGTCCATACTTGGTTTTCATACATGGATCCAATCTCGGATTTCATGGCGTCTTGCCATTTATTGGAATCTGGGCTCATCATCGCTTCCTCATATGTCGCAGGGTCATCGGTGTTGTCCACCAACATGACACTCATAACGGGATCATACCAATCAGGAGTGGTACGAGTTCTCGTTGACCTGCGAGGCTCTGTAGCAACTTCAACCCAAGTTTCATGATCATCATCATTAGCTTCCTCTCCTATTGGTGCATGCACCACAGGAACTTCTTCCGGTGCTGCGCTACTCGCAAGTTCGAGAGAAGGTTCAATAACCTCGTCGAGTTCTACTTTACTTCCAGTCACTTCTTTCGAGAGAAATTCCTTCTCTAGAAAGGATCCATTCTTGGCAACGAAGATTTTGCCTTCGGATCTATGATAGAAGGTATACCCAATAGTTTCCTTCGGGTATCCTATGAAGACGCATTTTTCCGCTTTGGGTTCAAGTTTGTCCGGCTGTAACTTCTTTACATAGGCTTCGCAACCCCAAATTTTAAGGAACGACAATTTAGGTTTCTTCCCAAACCATAATTCATACGGTGTCGTTTCAATGGATTTAGATGGTGCCCTATTTAAAGTGAATGCGGCTGTTTCTAATGCATAACCCCAAAATTATAGCGGTAAATCTGTAAGTGACATCATAGAACGAACCATACCTAAGAGAGTTCGATTACGACGTTCGGACACACCATTACGCTGTGGTGTTCCCGGCGGTGTCAATTGTGAAAGTATTCCACATTTCTTTAAATGCTCGCCAAACTCGTAACTTAGATATTCACCTCCACGATCAGAACGTAGAAATTTAATCTTCTTGTTATGTTGATTCTCTACCTCACTTTGAAATTCCTTAAACTTCTCGAAAGTTTCGGACTTATGTTTCATGAAATAGATATACCCATATCTACTCAAGTCATCTGTGAAGGTAAGAACATAACGATAACCACCGCCCAATGCTACACTCATTGGACCACACACATTGGTATGTATGATTTCCAATAAGTCCGTAGCTCGCTCCATCATACCAGAAAATGGAGTCTTAGTCATTTTACCCATCAGACATGCTTCGCATCTTTCAAGTGATTCGAAATCAAGTGATTCAAGAAGTCCATCGGAATGGAGTTTCTTCATACGCTTCACTCCAATGTGACCAAGATGACAGTGCCACATATAGGTCGAGTTATCGCTCAATTTCAAACGTTTAGCTTCAATGTTATTAATATGTGTATTTCCACTATCGAGATTCAATAAGAATATAACATCTATCAAAGGTGCATGTGCATAAAACATATTACTCATATAAATCGAACAACCATTATTCTCAGACTTAAACAAGTAACCGTCTCGCAATAAACAAGATCCCGATATAATGTTCAGCTTAACGCAGGCACCAAATAACAATTATTTAAGTATAAAACTAATCCTGATGGTAGATGAAGAGGTAGCGTGCCGACCGCGATCACATAAACCTTTGATCCATTTCCAACGCGCATCGTCACCTCGTTCTTCGCTAGCTTCCGTTTATTCTGCAGCACCTGTTTCGAGTTACAAATATGAGCAACCGAACCAGTATCAAATACCCAGACACTACTACGAGTACTAGTGAGATACACATCGATAACATGTATATCAGATATACCTTTCTTCTTGATGTTGTCGTTCTTCAAATCCGCCAAGTACTTTGGGCAATTCTGCTTCCAGTGACCCTCTCCTTTGCAGTAAAAGCACTCAGTATCAGGCTTAGGTCCAACCTTGGTCTTCTTTGCCGGTGCGGTAACTTTCTTACCACCCTTCTTGAAGTTTCCCTTTTGCTTAGACTTGCCTTTCTTGAATTTCGTGGTCTTATTGACCATCAACACTTGGTGATCTTTCTTGATCTCCACTTCTGCAGATTTCAACATGGAGAAGAGTTCTGGCAACTGCTTGTTCATGTGTTGCATATTGTATTTCATCAAAAAGTCCTTGTAACTTGGTGGCAGTGATTGGAGGACACGGTAAATCCCCAAAGCATTAGGAATCACTATACCCAAGCTTTGGAGTTTGTTTGCGTGCCCAGACATCTTAAGCACATGCTCACTGACGGAGCTGCCCTCTTCCATCTTGCAGTTAAAGAACTTTTCAGAAGCCTCATAACTCTCAATTGTCGCGTGAGTCTCAAATATCAATTTGAGTTCACGGACAATATCATGTGGGTCTGAGTTCTCAAACCTTTTCTGAAGCTCCGATTCCAAACCATACAAGATAGCACACTAAACTGTGGAGTACTGATTCTTCCGAGCGAGGTAAACGTTCTTTACTTCATCGGTAGCGTCAGCTGCAGGTGGGTCACCCAGCGTTGCATCTAGCACATAGGTCAAATTACCAGCATTGAGGACAATCCTCAAATTGCGGAACCTATCAGCAAAGTTGCTTCCATTGTTTTTCAACTTTTCTTTCTCTAGGAACGCATTAAAATTGATGGTAGGGGCCGCCATTGATCTACAACATATTTGCAATAGTTTAGACTAAGTTTATGACAAATTGAGTTCTAATTAATAGTTAAATTAATCTAGGTGAACTCCCACTCAAAACAATATCCCTCACATTGTTTTAGTGATCACATGAACCAAATCTACTACATCAAAATCGATCATCACGGGAGTTGATGTAGCTTCAACGGCGAACAATCAACATGTTCATCATATCTACTATATGACTCATGCTTTACCTTTTGGTGATCCGTGTTCCGAGACCATGTCTGTACATGCTAGGCTCGTCAAGATCAAACCTTAGCTTTCGCATGAGCAAATCCGGCTTGCTCACGTTGTATACACTTGCAGAATCTAACACACCCAATCATCAAGTGGTGCTTCGAAACAACAAGCTTTAGCAATGGTGCTTACTAAGGATGAACACTTTAGAACTTGAAATTTATGTGCATGAGGGATCATCTTATAATGCGTCGTTAACTA
Source organism: Avena sativa (assembly GCA_916181665.1). Classification (NCBI taxonomy): domain Eukaryota; kingdom Viridiplantae; phylum Streptophyta; class Magnoliopsida; order Poales; family Poaceae; genus Avena; species Avena sativa. The sequence continues at coordinate 262,308,202 of OV702298.1, read as the reverse complement.
AGCAATACAAGATGCATAAAGGATTAACATCACATGCAATTCATAATATGTGATATGATATGGCCTTTCTTCTTTGTGCTTCCGATCTCCATCTTCAAGCACGAACATGATCTCCATCATCACCGGCATTGCATCAAGGTCAATGACGCTGCTCCATGGTTGTCATCCACCAGCTTCAACTATTACAACTACTTTGAATAGACACGCAAGTCTTAACATAAATTAAAGACAACCATACGGCTCCTGCCGGTTGCCAACTTACAATAAGGATCATTGCATACATCAAATATAATCACAATCATGGCCATATCACATCACAACACACCCCTGCAAAACAAAGTTAGACGCCTCTAATTTCTTTGCATGTTTTACGTGGTTTGGGGCTTTCAATAAGTGTCGATCTAACTTGGGAACAAGAACCACAACGTTGATGTTTGAACTATCAAGTGCCCGTTGTAAATTGAATATATACTATAATGGGAGAGACAAACACCCGCAAAGCCACTTATGCAATACAAGTTGCATGTTGAGCGTGGAGCAAGTCTCATGAACGATGTCATGTAAGGTTAGACCGGGCCGCTTCATCCCATCATACCGCAAGATGCAAAGTACACAAGAAGCAATTGATAATAAAAGCACCACCGCCCACAATGACCATTGTGTTCTACTCGTGCAACAGATCTACATATAGACACGGCTCTGATACCACTGTAGGGGCTCGTAGCATGGAAAACAAAAATTTTCTACCGCATACAAACAAACAAGCCAAGATCTATCTACTAGATTGTAGCAACGAGTCGATAGAATAACTCACCCTCGAAGATTCCAAAGCGGTTAATGAGAGCAGATTCTCGTGGGTGATGTAGTCGTACTCTTGCCGATCTCAAGATCGTGTAGACGATCCTTCCAGCGCCACGTTCCGGCAGCGCTCCCGCAGTCGGTCACATGTTCGGTACTCGATGAAGACCTTCCTCTCCCTTGTTCTAGCAGGCAACGGAGGTTGTAGCACTCTCCTCGCAATTCCGGCAGCACGACGGCGTGGTATCAGAAGTAGAGGGAAGATCTCACAGGGCTTCGCCTTAAGCCGGAGCGAGTATGGTGGACTATGAGAGAGGCCTTGGCGATCTAGGGTTTAGAGGCACCAAGGATAGAGGGCTAGGCCGGCGGCTAGGGCAAGGGGAAGCCCCAACTCGGTAGCTTGGGAGAAAACCCTAGGGCGGCGGCGGCAGGAGGGCCGGCGGCTAGGGTTAGGGTTTGGTGGGGCAAGGTGTGTGTCTAGAGGGGCACCCTTGCCCCTCCTTTTATAGGTGGGAGGGCGCGGCCAAGGGGGAGGGAGTCCTACCCCAAGTCAGCCTCCTTGGCCGGCGGTGGAGGGAGGAGGACTTCCTCCCCAAGTAGGTTTCCTACTCTCCCTCCACCAAGCAAACTTGTCGTTTGACTTTTCAAATTGGCGTTTGACTTTTCAAACTAGGATTTGATTTATCCCTTTATTTTGCTCAGCGATGACACCTAGTATATGATGCAACCATTCCAACTTGTTATGACACATTCATGTATCCTTCCCCTCCGGAGTGCCGGACCTTCCGGAACCTTCTAGAACATTCCCGATGAAATCACTGGAATCATTCCCCAACTCCGAAACAGAACTTTCCTTATATGAATCTTATTCTCTGGACCATTCCGGATCTCCTCGTGATATCCCGGATCCCATCCGAGACTCCGAACAACATTCGGTCTCTTACTCATCATTCCATAACTACTCAACAACATCGAATCCTTAAGTGTGTCTCCCTACGGTCCGTGAATTATGCGGACATGATCGAGACACTTCTCCGAACAATAACCAATAGAGGAATCTGAAAATTCATATGGCTCCCATGTATTTATACGATTACTTTTCGATCGAATGAACCACTTACATACGATACCAATTTCCCTTTGTCTCACGATAGTTTACTTATCCGAGGTTTTGATCGTCGGTATCTCTGCATACCCAGTTCAACCTCGTTACCGATAAGTACTCTTTTCTCGTTCCCGTGATATGTGATCCCTTGTGAGCCAGTCACATGGTTGCAAGCTAATTGGATGACATTCCACCGAGAGGGCCCAGAGTATATCTATCCGTCATATGGATGGACAAATCCCACTCTTGATCCATGTGTCTCAACCCATACTTTCCGAACACTCAATGCCACCTTTATAGCCACCCAGTTACGGTGTGGTGTTTGATGTCCTCAAAGCATCCTTCCGGTGATGGTGATAAGCATGATCTCATGGTCGAAGGAATTAGGTTACTATGTATTAGAAAGCATATAGCAATTGAACTATTAAAATGACTTGATCTTTATGCTACGCTTATCTATAGGAGTATGTCCATCATACCATTCTCCTAATGATATGATCTTGTTGTTAATAACATCTCAATGTTCATGACAGGGAAACCACAATCATTCATTAACCAACAAGCTAGTATTATGAAGAGGCTTTACTAGGGACTCAAATCTAGTTTACAAATCACACAAGTATTAATGTTTCCTTGTTAATACTATTATAGCATGAATATAAACATTTATCATAAACACAAAGATATAATAATAACTATATTTATTATTGCCTCTAGGACATATCTCCAACAAAAGGAATCGTAAAGAAAAAAACATAGTTTTGCCCATTTTGTTTTCTTTTTCCACTTCTTCTTCCCTGGGTTGAACCTTCCCAAGCTGCCCACCCATGCTTCGCTCGTCGCCACCCACCTGCCGCCCATTGGCCCCCGCTGCCTAACACCACCCCTTCCCGCGCGCGCCTGTCGCCTAGGCTCCCCGCCGTTGTCTAGCTCGCCCACGTGCCTGCAACCGCCCAACTTACCCGTCGCCGCCCAACTCGCCAGCGCGCCCGTTGCCTAGTTCGCCTGTCACCCACACGACCAAGCCAGCTGGCTTGCGTGCGCTGGCTGCAGCTAAGCTCGAGGATTAGGCTCTCCCGCTAAGGTACTCGTCGGCTCCGAATTAGCCTGAATTTCGACACAATTCCGTCGAAAAGTGGGCGAAGCTAGACTCTCCACTGAAAAAGGCGGCCGGAATATAGGACGGTGCGGCTGTAGTAGGCCGGATTCCGACAACTCCGGTGTCAGTCTGGGGATGGTTAGGTGAAACTTCCTTCCCGCCAACCAACCGTCATATGCGTTTTTAGTCTTTCTAGAGTTGCCTTCAAATCGACTCCCAAAATATAAATATAAGGTTCGTGGGTTTTGGTTTATGGTTACCTTAGAAGAATTTACGGATTGGCAACTTTTATGGGATCTGCCAGGGGCCTTTTTTTCTACAGAACCCGTAAAACAATGGTTATTTTAAGGAAAATGATACTACTCTCCTTGGGGAACGATTCGATCCCCCGGGTTCGCTCGCTCGCGCACGTCCTGAGAGGGCCCACCACGCGCCAGGATTTTTCCTCGCGAACGCCACCAACTGCAGTGGTCTGCCCGCGCCGCCCTTCCCTGCCGCGCGCCGCCGCCCCTTCCCGCGCCGCTGCCTTTCCCTGCCGCGCGCCGCCGCCTTGCCTTGCCGCCCGCTGCCGTCTTTTTCTGCGCCGCTGCTGCACGGCGCCCTACAGCCCGCGCCATGGTATTTTGCTCCGGCGCCGCCGCGCAGCCACCACCGCGGCCGGAGTAGGCTGCCGGAGCCCGCCCTCCGCCTCCACTTTCCCTATAACCCGCGCGCTGGAGAGACCACGACGGTGGTGCTCCCTTTGAGATGGACTTCATAGTGGAGGAGCTCTTATTTTGCTATGTACTCACGAGTGGTGCTACCTTAGTAAATCTGTTTTGCTATGTACTCATATTTTTTTGCTACTTTCGCATAACTGTTTTGCTACAACCAATTTCTGTGATTTTGCTATGTGGTCTCCGGCGATGTCCCTTTTGCTACATTAGATTTTTTTTTGCTACATCCGTTTTGTGATTTTGCTACAATAGCGTTGAGTTTTTGCTACACGATCTCCGGCGAGGTCTACCGACGAAAGTCTTCGGCGAGGTCGGATCTGCTACATTAGCATAACTTTTTTGTTACCACCGTTTTACGGTTTTGCTAAATAGCGTAACGTTTTTGCTAGACCGTCTCCGGTGAGGTCTACCGGCGAAAGCCTCCGGCGAGGTTGAATATGCTACGTTAGCCCAACTTTTTTGCTACACGGTCGCCAACGAGGTCTTCGGCGAAATCTCCGACGAGGTCTAATCTGTTTTTTTATTTCTGGGTCTACCCGTTTTCTGCTACATGTAGAAAAACGAGACTAGTTGTAGTAAAAACAAGACTTTCTATAACAAAAGCGAGATTTTAACTAAAAAAGGACACGTGGTTGGCTGAAGATCCGGGATAAATAACACAGATCTTTTACAGGATCGGCTAGCACCGTCCTTATTTTAAGGTTCTGCTCTCTTTTACAGGATCTAAGTTGCTCCTACAGGGACTGTAGTGGATCTGGAGCACGTTTTCTGTAAATTTTGCGGTTTTAATGCCATGGGTCCATTGCCTAGACGCCCTCCACAACCAGAAAACAACGCAATGGAACCTTTGTTTGCTCTTGTGATGGTGGGAACGGAGGAGCCACGCCCGCGCCCGCGCCCGCGAGGCGTAGCCATAGATTTCCTCACAGCCACCACGCCACGACATGATACTAGGCATCCACCATGCCATCCGACTCCGAGCCGCCCTGCCCCTGCCCCTGCCTCTGCCTCTCCCTGTACCCACCCACCACCCATAGCTCGGTCACCATAAGTCGCCGCCCCACCCAGACCCAGCCCTAGCCCCAAATCCCGATTTCCCCTGCAACAACCCCTAGCCCCTTATCGCCGCCCTCTGCTCCGCGCGCCGCCGCGGGGGCGACGAGATGCAGGCCGCCCCCCACCGCCGCTACCGATGGGTCAAGGAGTGGTTCGTCTCCCAACCCCCCGAATTCTACTCTGCTTTCGAGCTTTGTTAGTTTTTCCGGTTCATGTGTGATTTGGATCTGAATTATTTGCGCTGCGTCGCTTGCCTAGGGTTCCGCAGGACCTGGTCATCGCCGGCGGCCCGTGCGCGCTTTACAAGTGGGTGCGAGGTACGCCTCCTACGTCATCTTCTTGCTGCTGTATAAAAAAACGAACTTGTTTACTGTGACGTATACTGTTTGCTTGGTGTCATCGTCCCTGCAATTGGCATTATTGTTGGCTGTTATTGTGGTTTTCGTTGCTTAAATTACACCCATGATTTATCAGAGGCTTCGGTTTGGTTAGTCACGGGTGCAGGGTAGCCTAATTATCGAGAAAGCAAAGAGGTTCGCGTCTTGTTGCATCAATAGAAGCAGAACGATTTTCAAGCTAAGAATAGGCCATTACAACGGAACACAACTCCAGCGAGATAACAACTGAAAAACCCTAGAGGGATGTTGTACTTGTAAGAGACACACCACAAGATATGTCACTGGCCAAACTGCCATACTTCAGCCAAGACGTCGCAGATGCCCATGGTGAAAAGACGGTAGATGACCACCCACTGACTAATGTTGATGCGCTGCATGTCGCTGCACCTCATCCCATCACAGTGAACACCCAAGCCACCAGATGATGCCTGTGTTGCGCCACGCTGAACCAGACTGGCTGTCGTCCTTGCACCACCGACGCACTGTGATGCCGGTGAGCTCAGGCATTTGAGCCACACCACTAGGACGGCAAGGCACGAGTACCTCCACGTGCCGGTACTTGTGTGACCTGACGTCATGTCGCTTGCACGTCGTCGACGCCACTAAGAACTGAACGCTGGGGCCAAGGCGCGTGCTGACGACATCCAGTGAGCCACATTGACAACCCACATGGGGCACAGCAACACACTTGCTGCTGCACGTTCTTCGCCCAAATCTGCAGCAATGCCGTCAACACACATCAGGTGTCTCCCGCTAGCGTATACAACAGTACCACCCCGCCACCTGACATTGCCCCTCCAAAATTAGTATAGCTAGTCCAGACCCCCCAGGTGCCCAGATCCGCGACACTCAGTGGGCATCATAGTTCAGCAACACGGTGAGTCTGTCCAGGCTAGTCTAATTGTGACCCTCGCTGTACTGTAGCCTACCTGTTTGCTTTGGTGACACCTGATGTGGGTACAGCGATGTGAATTTCTCGGTAAACAATGAAACATCAATACAATGAGTATATATGGGTATTTAAATGCAAAAAAAATGTAGACATCAGTAGCAGCAGGAGGGAGAGAGAGAGGAGCATGCTAAAATGTCGATTGAGTTTGGGTAGTAACGACTAAGAATTATCAAGAAGTACTGTCATCTAATTTTTTGGTGTTGTGATTTCAAATCCACCGATACTTCCCAATACCGAATCACTGTATATCGTCGTATCAATGTTGTATCCACTACCGATACAGCACTTAACCTAGTCCGAGACTTCCTGAAATACTGAGTATGGTCTATGAAGTATGTGATCTGTTCTTACCATTTACTCTGTTGCTCCAGTTGCATCCAGTATTTTTCTGCCCTCTGTGTGATGTAATGGATTTCAAATGTTTACAATTGGAACAGTACAGATTGACATGGGGATTGTCAAGTTTCTGTTTAGTTTGTGCAGACTTGAGACCAATATAAACCCATTAGTCTAGTGATGATGAGTTCTCTCATTGCAAATGGCAGAAGTTGAGATTTTGTATGGAGAGTGCGGTCAACATGTCAAATGATTTCTGTTCTTCAATTCAAGTGTTTGTGTTGACAATATCGCACTCTTCCACACCTCTTCTGTCTTTACAATTTATTTCGTAACAATTTAGAAATCCCATGCAATTAACCAATAAGGACGAGCTAGTTGAATTTTCTTTTTCTGATGTGGTGTTTGCCTTTTGATTTATCCTTCTCTTTGAGCTAATAATGTTTTTACCATACTCCTTTGCAGAGGATAGATTGGCTGCTCTTAAATCCAAGGACAAGGAACAAGTGGTGGACTCTGCAAAGCCCGAGCCGACCACTGAGGTTCTTTTCTTATGCAGCTATGATGGCTGTGGGAAAACTTTTGTTGACGCAGGGGCTCTTAGGAAACATGCCAACGTCCATGGGGAGAGGCAATATGTCTGTCACTACGAGGGATGTGGCAAGGTATTTTGTCGTGTTGTCTTGCCTTGCCTTCATCGGAAAGCCATTTGGGTATGGCAGTGACATTGTTGAACTGAGTTGCTTATCTGATTATTTCTGTTGATCTGATCTTACAGAAATTTTTAGATAGCTCGAAGTTGAAGAGGCATTTTCTTATTCATACAGGAGAGAAGAACTTCGTCTGCCCTCATGAAGGTTGTGGCAAGGTAATACCATGCTCTCTCTGCTGTATCTATTATGATTTTCCTTAAACCACTTTTGTTTTTAGTCATTTATGATAATTTCTATACTCTTTCATAATTTGTAAGATGGCAGGTTATCAGAAATATTTAATCATGTGGAAAAATATTTTGTGCTGAATATAGAAAAGCTCAATGTTTGCTTTCAGTTTTGACTTCCACCACTTGTCTTCGAGCTTTGCATTTCATTATCTTTCTGTTATCTGCATTTAGCTTATGATGCTTATCTTTCTGTTATCTGCACTTAGCTTATGATGATTTTGTTATTATGAAGCAAGTGCATTTTCTATACATCATATGAATTTCGCATGCACGCTACAGAGGAATCGCTACCAGAACAAGAACTCACTCTAAAAAGGACATGAACTCACAGCAGTATTTTCTGCAATCCAAGATCTTCTGTGTCAAAGCAATATACTTGAAAATAATCAAATAATACTAGAGGTAGGAAATGTAAACAATGTTAACAGGCTCATTCTGGAGTGGCGGCGGTACCAGGATGAGATTTGTGCACTATCTCTAGTACGTTGGAGAATTTTATTAAGCTTAGTAGGATGCACCGGATATGCCATACTTAATAATTGGTGGGAATGCAATCTAGCCCATTGACGTTTTCTCTTCATGGTTGTGGATTTGGGGGACTTGTATATTTAATGTGATTTTTGTCCTGATTATTACAGGCTTTCTCTTTGGACTTCAATTTAAAGGCACACATGAAAACACATTTTGCGGACAACTACCATATGTGCCCGCACCCAGAGTGTGGTCGAAGATTTACACAAGAATCTAAACTAAGGGCTCATTATAGGGCACAGCATGAGAAGGTAAGATGTATGGATATTTGTCAATTGTCAGTTATCTCAGGAACTACACTCACAAGACTACAATTTGGCGTACAGAATCCAGGAGCGCCTGCACTGAACCTCCATCAGCCAGTAAAACCTCCCGTAGTAGCACCAGTTCCCTCAGCTGAGCGTCCATACGTCTGCCCTTACGATGGTTGTGCCAAGGCATACATTCACGAGTACAAACTCAACCTCCATTTGAAGAAAGAGCATCCCAATCACTACGCGGATGCTGGTGCCGAAGCTGGCCCTTCGAGGGGCACCAAGAATTCCCGTAGAAGGAAGCCAAACCGCACACCCAACTTGCCGCTCCCCAAGATCCCTAAGCACAGCGGTGGCTACATGGCACCATCTCCAGCCGTCAGTATCCCAGAGGAGCACCAGTGGCCAAGGAAAGTGCTGTACGAGGAAGATAGTGAGGAGACCGAGGAAGAGGGAGGAGACAACCTCAAGGATGGCGGATCGAGGTACAGAGCTGCTAGCAGCGACGACGACGACGAGGAGACTGAGGACGAAGAATGAGCGGCCTCGCCGTGATTTGCATCGGGGTCACTGTGGACATAGTTTGTGAGCACTTGGTTACAGTTTTGCTGTGGACATAGTCTATGAGAAATGGGTTATAGTTTTGCATCCGTGCACTGTGGTGTATATACTAAGGGTGGATAGTTAGGCAGAAACATGTGAGTTGCATGCATACTTGCATGTAAATTCTGAGGGTCGATGTTAGGCTATTAATTTTGGAAGGATAATAGATCATTGTTTGCATCCAGTATGTGCTTTGCGCTTCGGAATCATCTGTGAAATCTCTAGTTGAATTTTATTTTTGGAGACGTGCATTTGGATCTGCAGCAAAAGCCATTCTAGCCTACTTGAGCAAAGATTAAGGCTTCTTCTTTCAATAGAGAAGCAATGGTTGATGTTCCGTACTGCTAGCCAATGTAACTGGATGTAAATGACAAGTAAACGCGTTATGCTATTGAACTATAGATGTTACCACCAAACAACAATAAAACTCTTTGTTAGCAAAGAGGTGATATTACCAATGTACTCAAGGGCGCGTTTGGTTGCCTGTGGACACAGGTGGTTGGCCATTGTCAGATAGGGTGTTCGGTTGCACACATTGGGTCATTGGCCATTAACATGCAAAGCTTGGTCGGTTTGGTTGTCCATCGATAACCGTTGTGGTAACCTCTACTCTAGTGTAATGAGGTTACGAGACACAAAAGAACATAAACAACATGAATATGAAGAAGGACAGAAGAAAATGAACATGAACATGAACATCGACACAAGCACAATCAGAACATGAACATCAACACGAGCACAATCAGAATATGAAAATCAACAACATCATAATCGAAACATGAGCATCAACAACAACACAATCAGAACATAAACATCAATACACACATAGATAGAGTACTGTAGTTAACATGAGTATGACATATAGCACTATGATAATAGGAGGTTCTTGAAAACCTACACCTTAAGCACCAACCAGTCAATCCTTGTCTAGTTCGATGACCTTCGCCATGTCATCAGGGTGCCTAGGGCACTGCTTGACCACCTCACAACAAGCATAGTTGACAACTCTGTACTCCTTCATGTTTAGCTTTTTGAAGAAGAGGAAGTAGCCAAGCTGCAGGCCATGCGCAATGGCTAACTGTGGCCAGCCCGCCTCGATCACTGCTTTGTTGTTCACATCCTTCATGTTCATGTTTCATTGGCATCTAGTGGAAATCCTGACAGTGATTCTTTGCAGGCACCAGCCCTAGATATGGCTTGAAGGCCTTAGGGATAGGAAGATACCCTATCCCCTGGTGCCACCAACACCTTCATGAAGTGTGTTGGAGACATATTTTCATTGTAATGCCCAACAGTTGGGGGCCTTCCTTACGCCTTATTGTTGGGATGCTCTTCAAGAACTTCCACAGGGATGCGTAGCTGAAGATGCTGCGAAAAAACAATGCAAGATATTAGCCTCAGAAAAAGAAACATATACAAAATCTGAAAAATGTCTCATAATAAGTAACACATACCTTGCCTCATAGGTACCAAAACGAGCATATATAACCAATGAGAAATGTATACAACCATATGTAGATGCAGAGTATAATTGCTGGCCGTGGGTATACCTGGAAAGTATAACCCGACAACCTCATTAACATTCGTAGTGGCACATTGTAGTCATTGGCATCAACAAAAAGAAGAATGCGATCAGATGTGAGACCTCATATGGATAGAGCACACGCAACTCATCAATAAGATAATCCAACATATAGCTAGTTCATTGCACCACCTATGTGCATGGGCGGACGGAGACTAGTACATGGGTGGACAAATATACGCCCATTATTTTTTGCAAAAGCTTACATATCTTTATATAATTAACATATAAAACAATATGCATCAAATAAATAATGTTAAACTGTGTTTTTAGTGGTATCTGTACACACATTATCTAGAAGCTGAATCCGGCACTGCCTATGTGGTTGTACAAACACAGGTTGAGAGTGTACTGTTAAAATCATCGGTCAAATATAAATATTAACTTTTGAATCAGTTTGAGGCCTTATAAGTGATGGAGCCGGTGAACCAAGGAGCAAGCACAACCTATGTTCTTGTGCATTGCACCATGTTCACTAACCCATCTCTGAAAGGTTTATCCCTTGCACTCTATTGGGAAGCATTTGAACCATTGGCATGTGGCATACTTCAATCATAGGTACAAACATAAAACACATGTCTGAATTTTACTATATGTGACATGTTTCAATCGTAGGCCGAAAAAAGAAAAGATTTGTGAAAGTTACTGCATGTGGCAATCTTCGATTGTAGACCAACTCGACTCTAGATTGACAGACATAAATGACAATAGTTCAAGTCATAGTTTAAAAAACCGAACCGGCAAGTGAACCGGTAAGGTGATTGGTTCAATGGTTCACTGGTCAAACCGCCGGCTTAGCCGGTTTGATAGCGACAGAAAACCGCTATTTTCAATTAAAATTTAAATAATTTTTGATAAAGCATGTCCACAGAATGTATATATAACATATGATTCAATAGATAATCACATAATGATCTCAAACCAAGTGGCAAAGGTGTGCGTGTGGATCTTCCTTGCCTTGCAGGAGGTCAGGAGTTCAATTCTAGGCAGAGCAACTTTATTTTCTCTGTTTTTTTGCTGTCCTGACCGGTGCCACTTAAAAAACCGACAAGCTCGTCGGTTCCGGGTCATCAGTATCATCATCGGTAGTGATGAAGAGGTCAAGCCACCTGTAGTCGATCGTCGAGGGACCGACTATCTAGGTCTATATCTCGAGCTTCTTCTTCCTCTTCTCCTCCCTCTTCACTTTCCTTTGCGTAGGCATCTACGCTTAGAAGTCAACCTCGGCCTAGCATCTTATGGATGTGTGATGGCCCACTGCGCCATGGCCCTCTCGTCCGCCTCGGTGATGTCGAGCCATTGCTTCGCCCGGCGGTGACGCCACTCATTCTCGTGCGTTAGAAAGATCGGCTGTGGGGCGAGCATCTCGCCGTTGGCCCGACTCTCGATCTCGGAGAAGTTCATGTCATGGCGGCAGACAACGAACCTCCACGCCACGACATCGAACGTGTCTAGCCATACGCGCATCCCGCCGGCCGTTATTTCGGCAGCGTGGTTGCCCAACGACCGCACACCGCGGAAGCCGGTGGAGCTCATGGGTTGGCCGTGGCGAGGAGGCATACTAACGGAGGCGACAACTAGGATTCGACGGAGGCGACCAAAATCAATGGGAGGGGGGACGACACAACGGGGGCGCCGGTGGTGGTGATAGGCTGGATCTGCGTGTACAGTGTTGGGAAGGGGTTGTGCGCCAGCAAACGGACAGCGCGGTGTGGATGGAGGCGGCGGGAGTAGGCACGATTTTACATTGCGCAATGATAAATATTTTTTGGACATGAACTAAAATTAGAAAGCACTATTTAGCATAGTTTTGAAACTGAACCGGTTCGGTGGTTTAGTAAAAAACCCTGTACCAATAGACTCACCGGTTTTTTAAGAGGCATCGGTCCAAACAGCGAAAAAACAGAGAAAAAGATATTTACGAGAGAAGCCGAACTGGTGAACCTTATGCTAGGCATAAATAGCAACATGTAAATCCCAATACCACTTAAGCACGTCATGTTTTTATGATTACATGTTAAAATATACATTATATATACCTTTTATGATTATTTTGTTCTAAATTTTTCTTAAATTTTAATAAAAAAGAACGGTTTTTGTCGCCATCGAAGCGGATGAACCTATGGTCTAACCAATAAACCAGTAAATCAGTCATCTTACCGGTTCACTGACCGGTCCGGTTTTTAATTTCGACACCGCCCTGTTACGAGATGCTCTAGGAAATCTATTAGAGCCAAACGGCACGCTGCCTTTGCACTCGAACGACACGGAGCATCCATTTTCCCCCATTCGCTTGTGTTGACTTGCAGTGCTTAAAAAATTCCCCTGATTCTTGGTTAAGGCGTTGACCATGACGCGTCGATTGTTCTCGTTCTTGGCGTCCGCTCCGATCCCAAGACTTCGGGCACCAGAAAAGATTCCAAAAAGGCACTCATATGATAGTATGCTTTTGTACGTTGTTCGCCGGTTAATTTGTTTTGACGCCAGATCTTGCAAAAGCTGCCTAGCTGAATATAATTGCGAAGTCCACGTTTCTTGTTATAAGAACGAGCTCTCGTATATACAACAAGCTTTATTAGGGTAATCTTTACCTGGCTTCGATGATATAGAGACTAGAAAAGTGACGAGTCTTCTGTTTATTTTAGTGTATATCATCGTCGCTAGGTGATCCAATGATCTACTCCCTCCGTTTTAAAATATAAGATGTTTTAGCTTTGTGAAGCAAATGTATCTAGACTTCTTTTAGTATATAGATTCACTTAGTTGTAGAGTGAATCTAGACACTAAAACAAGTCTAGATACATTCTCTTTACAAACCTAAAACATCTTATATTTTAAAACGGAGGGAGTACTTGTAATTTTTATTACTCCTACTTTTAGTCTTCTTTTAGAGTTGTTGATGATTATTAATACATTGGTGAAATTTTGCAAGAGAAAAATAAGCTCTCGTATTACATAATATGCCTTTGCACAGGACTGAAATTGCTTGTCACACATGACTAATTGAAATGACACTATTCATGGATCATGATGTGCCTCTATAGCACGGTTTTCTGAAACGTCACTTAATGAATATCATGTGGGGCCTACATCTGCACTTAATCCCACGCTAAACCGTTGCGCTTTCTTAAGGGACGCGTTAGATAGCACGGAGGCTAACCTACAACTTCCTTTGTGTTGGGGCTCTCATGCGCCTCGTCTTTCATGCCAAGAACTACCAATTGTCGACTCCACCTTAGCACCGCTTGTCGCGACGACCATCAACGCTTCCTTCGATGACGAGTCGTCGCTATGGCCGTCGCTACCGCTCTCGGATCTCTAAATGTAGCCCCCAATTGATGCATTGGATACACCATGAGAAAGGCGCCATCAATCTGGTAGTGCGCCACGTATGACTAACGGTGGGCCCATGACCCACCTATCATAACAAATAAAACTATAAATAAATACAATTAGAACAAATTTGTTTAAACAGGTATTTGGGAGGAATTTCTACTGTACAAACTTTATTTATAAAGAGATAAAAAGTGAAATCCACTAAAAATGCACTATTTTTTGGAACTAATAAAAAAAATTAAACCATCATAATAAAATACAGTACGGAATATACTACTCCCTCCGTTCCAAAATAGATGTCTTAAGTTTTGTAAAGTTTAGATAAATCTGTATACTAAATAGTGTCTAGATTCATCTAAATTTTAAAAAACTTGAGACGTCTATTTTAGGACGAAGGGAGTAAAAAAAATACTAAAGAAAATCTCTGAGTCTTCCCCGTCTCTCTCCACTCTGTACTCTGTACAACGTTAAATGCTCCATCAAAACCTTCCCCCGTCCCCCGCCATGCAGTAACCCAGCTCGCGCTACTCCAAAACAAGAGGGAGAAGAAACAAGTGAGGCGCGCCAAATCCACTCCCCTCCCCTCGCCGTCGCCAATGGCCTTCGCAGGCGGCGCCGCTGCGGCGGCGTCCGCCCTCTTCTTCGCCTTTCTCCTCCCCCTCCTCGCCGGCGCCTCCGACTCCGATCACAAGGTAACCCACCAACCCGCCCCTCCTCCACCGCGCGCTCTGCGGAACCGAGCACACGCGCGTTCTCCACCAGGCCCCTAGAGTGGCAGCTCCCCAGGCCTGAAGGCAGCGTCGTGTCGCGCCTGCCGTTAGATCTGTTGCTCGCTCGGCGGCAGATCTGCGTGGCGCGGGCGCCAGCACACGCGGGATCTCTGGGCAGCCTTCCTGCTGGATCGGAGTGCTCGTTTAGTTTGGTTACTAGATCTTCACTCTAGTTAGTGGGCAATGGAGATTTGGAGTCACGTTTTCCTTGGTGGGGAGCAAGGCGAAACGACAAGAATGGGGAGGGATTGCATCTCTAATGTTCTGAAAGTTCGATAACACTGGTGTACTGTTCTATCTGCATACTTTGAGGAGACGATCCTTTGTCGCATTGATGAACTACTGCTTCTTTTGTAAAGTGCCGCCAGTCTTCACTGTTTGGCATGTACCGATGTACCTGTAATTCTGTTTTTCGTATAGTCGCGTAAGTTAATTAAGCTTTGGAAATAGATTCTCCCAGAGTAATCGTTGTCTAGAACTGCAACCTTTTCAGTTAATTTGCACTTTTTTTTTCATGTAGTACCAAGCGGATGCCCCAGTTACGCTCTGGGTGAACAAGGTTGGTCCCTACAACAACCCCCAGGAGACATACAACTACTACAGCCTTCCATTTTGCCACAGGTCAGATAACCCTGTCCATAAATGGGGAGGGCTTGGAGAGGTCCTTGGTGGGAATGAACTGATCGATAGCCAGATTGACATAAAATTCAAAAGTAAGCGAGTCATCTCTTGATGAGTGTTCTTTTGTCTTGCTTCAGTTTTGAATATTGAAATGTGGAGGTGAAAATGTGACGATTAAAAGTTTAAAACTGATCACGGGTTTGTGCCAGAGAATGTTGATAAGGGCACCATATGTTCGATGGAACTTGATCTTGAAAAGGCCAAGCAATTATTGGATGCAATTGAGAACTCATACTGGTTTGAATTCTTCATTGGTAAGCTGCCTGATGTCCTTTTGGACTCCGTTGACTTTCCTACTTTCCTTTTAATTTACAGTCACATTTCTGTGAGATCCATCTTACTGACTTAACTGATACCATTTTCTGAATACGCTGCTCCCTTATTTTTGCTACAATCAAGATGATTTGCCTCTGTGGGGTATGTATATCCTCTTCATTTCCTATTGCTGATATACCCTCTCCAATACCTTCAGTAGGCTTATCTTTGTTTTTTTCAATTGTACTTTTCAGGTTTTGTTGGAGAGGCAGATAGAAACAACGATAACAAATATTTTGTTTTCACTCACAAGAATATTTTCATCAGATACAATGGCAATCAGGTCTGTGTTTCATCATTTCCCTTTACGGAACCTTCAAATATTTGATCACCATTTATAGCACTGCTACTTTCATGCAGATTATCCATGTTAATCTTACTCAAGAAAGTCCAAAGCTTATTGATGCGGGCAGGGCATTGGATATGACATATTCTGTCAAGTGGGAATCAACCAATGTAACGTTTGCTCACCGCTTTGATGTATACCTTGACTATCCTTTCTTTGAACACCAGGTAATAACAATATTTGACTCTGTTATTAAAGGAAATTTCTGCACTTCGGTTCATATGAATTTTGGTTGTCATATTTTTCCAATGTGTCCTTGCCTTTAACTATGTTGTGTATATCTTGCCAAAGGACATGCTGTGTGCCTTGCAGAGTTCTGATCTTTTCCTCTGACCACAGATATTGTTCTTGGCTGCAGATTCATTGGTTCTCAATATTCAATTCTTTTATGATGGTTATCTTTCTCAGTGGGCTAGTGTCGATGATATTGATGCGCACTCTAAGGAACGATTATGCAAAGTATGCCCGTGACGATGATGATCTGGAAACCCTGGTGATTACTTATCCATATAAATACTAAAATGAAATTTCTGCAAACTATGGTTTCCTGACTCCAGTTCTGCACTTATAATTTGTTTCATACCAGGAAAGGGATGTCAATGAAGAATCTGGGTGGAAGCTTGTACATGGGGATGTTTTCCGGCCTCCTCGCAGTTTAGCTCTTCTTTCATCTCTTGTTGGCATCGGTACACAGTTGTCAGCTCTTATTCTGCTAGTGATTTTACTGGCAATCATTGGAATGCTGTACATTGGGTATGCACTTGTTTTGTTGCTACAGCTGTCATCTTTCTCTTTACATACAACACTTCAATGAAGCCACTTGCCTTGGCCCCAAGTTTTCTCCTGCTTTTAAGCCAAGCCAAATAGCGTATAGCATCTCAAGTTTTCGGCATCACAAGTAGGCCTGCATTGAGCACCAAATCGTTGCTCTAATTTCCTTCTGTGACCACACACTTACATATTGGTACTCCGGATTGTGATTTTAGCAATCATGCTACTGAAATCCAGTCATCATAGGGACATAACTGCCACCTTCCTCTTCTCTGTGTAGCTATGACTTGCACATTATTTGATGTATATAGTGCTTTACTACTTAGTGAGTTTTATGGAGTTTGTTGAAATAAACACCTTCAAAAAACATGTTCCAACTTAATTTTATTTTATCTGCTATCATATTATTGATCAACTGGAAATTGATTCCTATTATGATCTCGTGCACTTGTTTAACTACATCTCCATGTAGATGTTCAAAGTTAGAAACATTACGACAATGTGAAATCATTGTTATGTTGTACTTTAGCTCTGCAGTAGAATTTTAGTAACATAGGGAACGCTTGGTTCATTAGCTCGCCTAGCTTAGCTAGGCTAGGCTACACGAGCTCGTTTTAACTATGGCCTACCTAGGCAAGGCTATTCATTTGGTTTATTAGCTGAGACTAGCATTGCTAGCCACGTCCTAGAGCTGGTTACTTTGTTCATTAGCAAGGCAGTAGTTAAACACTACTTTTTCTCTGTTTCTTGCTGTCGGAGGAGAGCCGAATTGGCTATCCCGGCGGGCCTGGCTAATTTGCTTGGTAAAGTTAGTTATCTGCTTCGTACCAAACACATAGCATTTTCCCAGCGAGGTGCCCATAGTTACTGTTTTTTTTGGTTACAGCTACTACATCCTCTCGAATGAAAACATATGATTTATTGTTGCCGTTTAGCAAGCGCAGGTCGACATCCTGGTGCTCGAACACTATGTTACTTTTACTTCAGATGCCTCGAATATATTTAAGATGCAACGCACTACTTTGTTATAAGAATTATAATTCTGTACTGTGTGATGCTATATAAAATGTGTCCTCACTTTGTTTTCTTATCCTGATAGGCGAGGAGCCATTGTCACAACATTCATTGTTTGCTATGCCCTTACTTCATTCATTTCTGGATATGTTAGTGGCGCACTGTACTCACGGCATGGAGGTACAAACTCAGTTTACCTAACATCTTAAATGAAACCTTGCACCTATGTTTCTCTAAAGTGCTCATATCTGCTTAAATAATTGTTTAATGAGCAGGAAAAAACTGGATCAAGTCAATGGTCATGACAGCATCACTGTTCCCGTTTATGTGCTTTGGAATTGGCCTAGCCCTCAACACTGTTGCTATATTCTATGGATCATTAGCGGCCATACCTTTCGGTACAATGGTGATTATGTTCATCCTGTGGGCCTTCATCTCTTTTCCTCTTGCCCTTTTGGGCACTGTTGTTGGTAGAAACTGGAGTGGTGCCCCAAATAATCCATGTAGAGTGAAGACTATTCCCCGTCCTATCCCTGAGAAGAAATGGTACCTCACACCTTCTGTAATTGCTCTTATGGGAGGATTGCTTCCTTTCGGCAGTATCTTCATTGAGATGTACTTTGTCTTCACGTCGTTTTGGAATTACAAGGTAAAAAGGGACAATTCCATTTCTTCATTATTTCTTCAATTCCTCTTTTTTGTTCATATAATTCTTTGGTATGGAGCCCTGCCATTTGGGAGTTGAGACTGATGCCTCCTTTCTGATCCTGCATTGGCAGGTGTACTATGTGTACGGGTTCATGTTGCTGGTCGTTTTGATCCTCATAATCGTGACAATCTGTGTAACAATTGTTGGTACATACTTTTTGCTAAATGCTGAGAATTACCACTGGCAATGGACCTCATTCTTCTCCGCTGCTTCCACTGCCATTTATGTTTACCTCTACTCCATATACTATTACAATGTGAAGACCAAGATGTCAGGATTCTTCCAGACAAGCTTTTACTTCGGCTACACTCTGATGTTCTGCCTAGGCTTAGGAACACTTTGCGGTAAGCTCTTCTGCACTGACAGCATGTACATAGCCAAGTTTTGAATGGATTCAATTGACATTGGTTGTGATTTTGATCCAGGTGCTGTAGGATATCTTGGATCTACCTTGTTTGTGAGGAGGATATACAGGAATATAAAGTGTGACTGAAGACTGCCCCCAGTTATACTCCCTGGGAGAATGTATATCAATGATTTGTTTTGTCTGAGGGAGAAATGCTTCTGTGGCGTAGAAGCCAAGGGCAGTGTGTGGAATCTGATCATTCTTTGACAACAAGCTGCACCACCGTTTCTTTGTCCTTTTTGTTCCCTTTGACCCCTCTTCGGGTCAACAAATTTTCACGCTCGATGAGCTATATAGTATTTGATCTGTTGATGCGGCAACAACTTTTCATGCTCAATTAGGTATATAGCCGTGATCATAGTTGTTGAGTAGTAGACCTGTAGTGTATACGGCAATCATTATTCTTAAACGAAATGAGACCTGTATTCTGTTGTATAAAACTGTTAAGATCCATTACGACCGTTGATATTTGATGATAAGCGCTGCCCCTGAAGTATATTTTATCATGCTTGTGCTTCCAGGAGGCAAAGTTACAGAAAGAAACTTGCCTGATCAAAGAGGCACACATTAGAGCATATATGCTTTACTCCGTACCACTTCCTCCGAAAGGTAAAGGCTTTAATTTAAGCCGTACTAGTATATATTTTTGTGCTAGTATCTACTCCTTCCGTTCAGAAATATAAGACATTTTAGCTTTGTGAAATGAATGTATCTACACGTCTCTAGACGTCTAGATACATTCGATTCACAGAGCTAAAACGTCTTGTATTTCTGAACAGAGGGAGTATTTACTAAAGATGGTTGAATGTCTTCTTTTCTAAGCGGGGTTACAAACCTACAATATACTAGGGTTGACTCTTGTGGGTGCCTGTCCATGTGAGTAAGGATGGCAATGGGTAGGCTATGACCCTGATCTTGTGCTCTCCTGAAATGCAACATCAGAATTTATCCTCACCACATTCGTCTATGGGTTGAACCAGGAGATCTTTGTTGGATGTTCTACGGTAGGTTGAGGGGGAGGTATCACCGGATATATGACATGGGCGGAGCCAGGTATCTGTACATCTTCAGTATGGGGAATCTGGATCTGGAGCAGCCTTCAACTTTGCTGAACCCTAGAAGCCGCCACAATCTTTGTTGTCCTCGCCGTCTATGTTGGGTCCCTGCCTCCTCTACTTGTCGCTCGGCGACGGGAGGGGGTGGAGACCTTGGACCTGCGCTCAGCGTTGTAGAAGGTTCCTAACGTTAGTTTGGTCAACCGGCATCGACGCTATGGTGGCTATGGTGGCCTTGAGCGGGGCAAGAATAAGGTATACCCATCTCTTCTTCCACCTTGTCTGTGACGATCTTGCCGCTGGCGTTGAGGAGGGCGGGGATTCGTCTGGTCACCGCTTCAATGGAGTGGTGGATCCTGTCCAGTCTACGTGTGTTTTAGGTTTTTGGTGTTACAAGTTTCAGATCAATTCAAGGGTTCAATGTCGACTGCTTCATCTCTAGGACGCTGCTCCTTAGGGGAACGTGTACGAAGACTTACCGACTGTCATCAACAACGTTAGACCGGCTTCGGAAAGGGAGCGTCGACAACGGCGCGTTGGCGGCTTGCTCTGGCGACAGTAGTGCCAAGAATCTCGATATAATTTTTATTATGTTTAAGTGATTTGTACTTCTTGTGAACTCATGAAATAGATTGGAATCTTTTTCCACAAAAAAAAACTTTGCTGAACATATAGAGTTCTAATGTCGCTAGATTCCACCAATAATTCCACCAATCAGGGTGCTAATGTCTGCGCAAGAATCCAGTTATTGCTGGATTCCACCAATAATATCGCAAACCAATCTGTGGTTGGGGTTGCTAGGAGGGTGGTTGTACCTCTAACCCATCAGAGTTCAAACCCCAGGTTTGACACTGAGTGTTGCATAAAAAGCGGAATATTCTTTTAGTGGGAGGCGATGTTTCCGTCGACAGCGAGGCGTCCGTGGTGATTTCGTCAATCTCAAGACCCGATCCGTCGACGCGGTCTCTCGGAGGTGCTCATTGGGGTAGGATGTGCGTGTGTGCGTTCATAGGGGTGAGTGCATGTACGTGTTGTGAGCGTCTACGATTGTACTGTATTTCTCAAAAAAAAAATTCCACCAATAATGTCATATATCATGGTGCTAATGTCTGCGCGAGAATCCAGTTATTATTGCTGGATTCCACCAATAATTTCCACCAATAATGTCATATCAGGGTGCTAATGTCGTCACATAGAGTTCTAGCCAGGTCAAAGCAGCACCTCTATCATTCAGCCCAAGGTGTTGAAGTTGAAGGCAGACTGAGGTGTGAACTTCAGCCGGAGGTGTTGAAGGGTATCTAGCATTCTCGATTCCTAGCCCTTGGATTGAGTCGATCGTACGGCTCTGCATTTGTCGTTCCTTTTTAAGCCGACGCAAAAGAAATCTGAATTCGCCGGACGTCGACAGACAAGACATGCAGTCAAGCTCCCAGCGTTGGCCAAAATCATGCGACTGCGAGGCGCAGACCAAATGTCGAGGTGGCCGCTCGACGCCGCGCGCAGCCGCCTCTGGAGGCTCCCCGTCGCCGCCGCCTTCTCCACCGCGCCCTCCTCCCACGGCTGCCCGCTCCACGCCGAGCTCGCGCGCCGCGGCGTCCCCGCGGCCGCCTCCCTCGCCGTTTACTCCCGCATCCGCGCTGCCACCCCGCCCACCGCATTCACGTTCTCCCTCCTCCTCGCCGCCCTCGCCTCGTCCTCTCCCGCCGGCTGCACCGGCCAGGCCGCGCCCGTCGCGCACGCGCAGGCGCTCAAGTGCGGCGCGCTCGCGCACCCTGTCGTCACCAACTCCCTCCTCAAGCTCTACTGCGCACTCGGCCTCCTCCCCTGCGCGCGCAGGGTGTTCGACTCGGGCGCTGCTCTGGACGTCGCCTCCTGGAACACGATGGTCTCCGGGTACGGCAAGGGCGGCGACCTGGCGGCGGCGCGGGAGGTGTTTGGCAGAATGCCGGGGCGGAACCTGGTGTCCTGGAGCGCGATGGTCGACGCGCTCGTGCGTGCCGGGGAGTTCGGCGAGGCCCTGTGGGTGTTTGACCGGATGATGTTCGAGGGTCTCAAGCCTGACGTAGTGGTGCTGGTCAGCGTGCTCAAGGCGTGCGCGCATCTTGGTGCGGTCGAGAGGGGTCGGTGGGTTCATCGGTATCTTGAAACGGAGGGGGTTCTGGGGAGGCAGAGGAATGTCATGGTTGAGACGGCGCTGGTGGACATGTACTGCAAGTGTGGGTGCATGGAGGAGGCGTGGTCTGTTTTCGACAGCGTTCACTGCCGTGATATTGTGCTGTGGAACTCGATGATTGGAGGGCTCGCAGTAAACGGCCACGGTGAGCGTGCGCTTGAGTTGTTTCGAATGATGTCCGAGAAGGGTTTCAGGCCAAACCAGTCGACGTTCGTTGCTGCTTTGTGCGCGTGCACCCACACAGGTCGTGTGGACGAAGGGAGGGATATTTTCCAGTCGATGCGGCGCCATGGGATCGAGCCACAGAGGGAGCACTATGGGTGCCTAGCTGATCTTTTTGGGCGTGCAGGCCATGTTCAGGAGGCTGAGACCGTGTTGCTGGATATGCCAATGGAGCCACATGCGTCGCAATGGGGCGCGCTGATGTCGTCGTGCCGGATGCACAACGATATTAGCGTCGGCGAACGTGTTGGCAAGCGGCTCATTGAGCTAGAGCCACACCATGGTGGACGTTATGCCATTCTGTTTAACCTGTATGTAGCCAATGGTCGATGGGAAGATGCAAGAGCCATTCGGTTGATGCTGGAGGAGAAGGGAGCCAAGAAAGAGGCGGGTTTGAGCTTCAGGGAGTGAAATTGTTTTATTCCTTCGGTTACACCTTGGACAAGGCATATCTATGCCAATTATTCAAGCTGAACATACCATAGTACTACCTTTTTCTGCACACGTCAGTGTTTATTCTTCTTCTCTACTTGTGTGCTTGACGCGTCAATGAAATCATTGGCTCCTGGCATCACCGTGTTTTCCATTTTTAAGGCCAATTCCAGTGCACTACCTGCAGCTGCGGTATCCACTGGTGCTGTTTAAATGCAACTTATTCTTGCTATCGATTAGGAACCCGGAGAAGAGGGTATGCAGACTGCTATGCTGATGCTCAGCATCACCCAGCTCATAGTTTTTGCTACTCTGTCATAATTATACTTCTGTCATTCTTTTGAATTGTGATCCAAATGGGACTTCATTTTTAACTGTGCATGCTTTTTTTAACCCAACAATCGTTGTTTATTTTCTTTCGTATCCATCAAAGCTCTGGCATATTAATCTAAACAATTGTTAGCACGTGGATCACAAGCGGATATTACGTATCAAGATTCAAGACGGAGGTATATTAAAGAATGAGCCACCAGCAGGTGGCCCCATCACTTTGTTTATGGTTCTTTCCGGCGGACAGAAGATAAAACAAATAGAATGCACATGGCATATGTCTACATGCGAGCTCTTCTGACAAACATTGATTAATTTGGTTGGGGTCACAGTTGAGTCATTGGGGTCAACTGTCTTATAAATCCCCTCTAAAGGCCACGAAGGGAACGGATCAACACAACTACATACACAAAAGATGGGTGCTACTGCTTTCTTCTACATCTTGCTGTTTCTCTGGGTTCAGGATACAGCTGCCACTCTTGGCTTCACAAGAAGTGATTTTCCACAGGACTTCGTCTTTGGAGCTAGCACCTCAGCATATCAAGTAAGTCAATAGAAGCTTTATTGTGCTGAAAAACACCGTGCTAGATTTGATGTTCCATTTTGCATATAGTATGAGGGTGCTGTTTCTGAGGATGGCAGGAGCCCAAGCTTTTGGGACACTTTCACTCATGCAGGTTAGTTGCTATGGAGCTATGCGATTTATCTTTCTAGTTTTCGGTGCTGCAATGCCTGATTAATTTTTGGGTAGCAAGTTTCTTAAATAGAGTTGGTATTAGCATTGTAGTATGTGATTGTTTTTTATTCTGTTTTTATATTTCAAATGCCTAATTGGTATATCATGGTAGCATTCCTAATTGCTGATGATGGGGTATAAATCCGAGACCAGTTCCCTTTTTGGAGAAACACTTCTTCACAAACACATTTTTGTTGCTATGGTAGAGCTAAATTGAACATGGTATATCCAAGGCCATAACTGCACATGGTTGAGCAAGTTAACCTTTCTTGATTTGTGCTGACAGGTAAAATGCCAGACAAAAGCACAGCAGATGTTGCTGCAGACGGGTACCATAAATACAAGGTAAACTATAAAAGCAGAATGTTCTGCCAGCGTTTCCTGGAAGCCTATGTTGCATTTCTCGGATCTAGTAATCCAAAAGAAATCTTGTAATTTTGTGATATTTCAGGAGGATATGAAGCTCATATCTGATACAGGACTAGAGGCCTATAGGTTCTCCATCTCTTGGTCAAGGCTTATTCCAAGTACAGGATTGCTCCCCGGATTCTTCACAATAAGCCATTTTAATTTTTCAACATTTTCAGCAATTTTTTTGGTTCACAGATGGACGTGGGGCTGTCAATCCAAAAGGGCTACAGTACTACAACAATATCATAGATGAGCTAGTGAAACGTGGTAAGTACATCTGTATTTGGCCTCGGGAGTCTCCATCTAAATTTTTTGTACATTGAGGGAAACAAGAGTGTTATTAATGAATGCTTCTACTCTCTACTAACCTTACTTTAATGTGTTGTAAGAGCTTCTCTTGTTGGTGCATGTCATTTGATAATGCTATACATAGTCATTTCTCATTATAGTTTTCATAGATTTAGTTTTCCCTTTGTATGTGCACATGGTGGACTCTGGACATGTATAGCGGAGAAAATGGAGTATATAAATTTGTCTTTGAGCTTCATACACCAGAGATAAACATCATTTTGTTTAAAGAGGTGTATACGCCAACACAATTTCTTTGTCCAGGCATTCAAATACACATCACACTTTACCATCTAGATCTCCCTCAGTGTCTTGAAGATGAGTATGAAGGATGGCTAAGCCCAAAAATCATGTGAGTTCATATAAGGCTTAAGCAAAATCGAAGCAACTTTCTCTAGGAAGTGTCTGTTCTGTAGCAGCTGTGGCATACTCACAACATAACTATCCTATTCATATTTTTGCATCTGTAAAATGCAGCGAAGATTTCACAGCGTATGCAGATGTTTGCTTCAGGGAGTTTGGAGACAGGGTCACATACTGGACTACAGTGAATGAGCCAAACATTGCTGCAATTACCTCTTATGGAAGTGGTCAATTACCACCTGGTCGATGCTCAGATCCATTTGGAATAACAAATTGCACAGCAGGGAACTCCACCACCGAACCATACATAGCAGTGCATACTACACTATTGGCACATGCATCAGTTGTCAGATTGTACAAAGCAAAGTATAAAGTGAGCGAATGATTTTGTACCCAAAATAGTTTCGTTGCACAAGCATTATCCGTCATAGCTTAGCTTGATGGTGAAGCCACTATTTTCAGTTATTGCACCTTAACCATACATCATAACTCATCTTTTTGATACATGTCGCAGCACAATATTGCCTTCTCTGTTTCCTGCTACAGCGCAAACTGAGGCACAGACTCATTAAAGGAACTTTTGGATGCAGGCTGAGCAAAAAGGTGTTGTGGGCATAAATATCTACTCCTTTTGGAGTTATCCATTTACACAATCCACCGTGGATTTAGAAGCAACTCAGAGATGTAAAGATTTCATGTATGGCTGGTATGATATTTTCCTCCATCTTTTTACTAAAAGTATGTGCATTTTGACTGCCCAACCGATCCTTGCATTTTGAGAGCCTAACTGCGATACCGCAGGATACTATGGCCTTTGGTTTTTGGGGACTACCCACAAGTAATGAAGAAGAATGTTGGCTATCGCCTTCCATCCTTCACAAAAGTTCAGTCTGAACTTATCAAGGATTCTTTTGATTTTATTGGAATAAATCACTACTATTCTGTCTATGTGAATGACCGCCCACTAGAAACCGGTGCTCGAGACGTGATGGGAGACATGTCAATTTATTACAGAGGTAAACAACTTTTTTCTTCTTCTGTTTGTGATAATAAGATTGTTGCACAATGGATCCTTATCTGGTATCATCCTAATTTGATACATTGCCCCAGTAATGGCGCACACAAGCAAACAATGCAATTAGGATATGCAAAAATAGACTGGCGAATATGCTGGCAGTCCTACTAATACTAAGAAAAAAATCCTTTCTGGAAGCGTGAGTCCATATAAGATCAGTCAAGATCTGAGAGAAGTGTTATAGATCATCCCAAAACATATTTAGGGCATGTTGGTCAGTAGGGGAGGAAACCTGTCACGCTTTTCTGATGTCGACGGACAACAGGACGGTAGCTCGAGGGGCAGAGCTGGCAACCAATGGACAGAAGGGTAAGCTAGGCAGCATAAGTTGTAGATTTGGCTGTCGAGCTGCACCGCTCAGGAGGAAGCGTTGTTCTTTACCTCAACCTACCTGGTTGTCGGCGATGGGCGTAGGAAAATTCTGGACGGATCGCTGGCTTGACGGTCGTTCAGTGATAGAAATTGCCCCTGAACTCTATAACTGCATCCCCAAATGTCGACAGAACAAAACAATCGCCGAAGGTCTGAAGGCAAACAATTGGGCAAGAGACATACAGGGGGTGGTGGGCATCCCAGAGCTGGGACACTATCTCACCCTCTGGCGACGCCTGGCGCTTGTCAACCTAACCGATCAACCGGACCAGCTGATTTGGAGATGGGACACATCTGGCAATTACACGGCGAAGTCCTGCAACCGGCATTGTTCCAAGGAGCCACTGCCTGCAGCGCTTGAAAACTGATCTGGCGAACATGGGCGCCGCCTCGCGTCAAGATCTTCCTCTGGCTCGCCAACAAGAATAGATGTTGGACAGCCGACAGATTGGAGAAGCGAGGCTTGCAGAACCACGACAAATGCGTCCTTTGCGATCAGGAGCCGGGGACCATGCATCATCTACTCCTAACCTGCCCCTTCTCGAGGCAAATCTGGTATGAGGTGCTTGCCTGGCTCCAGATGCCTTGCAGGCCGCCTGATGGGGAGGCATCGCTCAACCACTGGTGGCTAGCTGCAAAACGGATCACACCCAAGCCCCTCCGCAAGGGCCTCGCAACTGCAACTCTGCTAACAGCTTCGATGATCTGGAAACAACGCAACTCTGGGGTTTTTGATGGCGCCTCACCATCCATACCACAGCTTGTAGCGCGAATCCGTGAGGAAGCCGCCTTGTGGGTTAAAACAGGGGCTGCTGGTCTTGGTACCGTCACCCATAGGACCTGGGATGTACATTAATTAGCTCAACTTTTGTTTATCTGTGATGCGCCTCCTCTGAGGCTTGTAACAAACTCTTCTATGCAATGAAAAGAAGCACAAAGTCTGTGCGTTTTCCCGAAAAAGCTGCACTGCATGCGGTGTGTGAGCTGTAGCAGCATATATGCCTGTATTATGAACCTGAATTATCGCTGAGAATAGAAACTTTTGAATAGAAACTTTTGAATCCCGCCTATCTCTGTGCTTTTCATCCCTCTTTCTCTGTTCCTCATCCCCAGTTCTTCCTAAGTTGCTCATCTCCCTTCAATTGAATTGTGGGGGTTCTCTTGGGGTCTCACAAGGAATCCCCCTCCTTCCACCAGGGGATCTCCTTATTCGAGAAACGGAGAAATCGTCCAAGCAAGGAAGGAACCCCGAGCATAAACAAAATTGAAGAAACAGAAATATTGTGAAAATTCGAAGAACATCATAGGTATTTCCGAAATCAGACATGTTATGGAAACCAATCATAATCCTACATGATTGAAAATTTTATAAAAAAGATATTTAACAGTAAATAATACCAAAATACCATAAGTATTCATGAAATATTTTGTAAAACAGAAAAATACACAAGTATTTTAGTAATATAATCCAAATTAGATCTTAGAAACAGTGGTGGAGGCAACAACCTGGCAAGGTTTGGCCTCCGCCACACCTCGAACTTTTCCAACTTCATATATGTGCTGGCACTCATGGAAACTTCAAGTTTAGTGTTGTTGTGTACATGGCTGCTTGGGTTGGCCATACCTCAAAAATATTGCCGCCTCCGCTACTGCTTAGAAACATACTGTCACATAAAATATCTTCTGATGTTCATAACATGCAGACTTAAATTAGCACAAGCAATACAAACAGAGGAACAGCAATTCCATGATGGCTACGAAAGGAAAATAAGTGTATCTGTAACATCATAGAAACTGCAACAGTGCAAAGCAGCAATGAAACAAGCATACACATCTAAAGAATACTTGGATATGCACACCGATTGTTCTTGTTCGAGCGTGTTGGTGTAACCACTTTGATCGCAGGCAACCTAGTGAACTAAATTGATCATAATTTAAAGGCGTCTCCATTTCAAGTTAAGTGACCCAATGCCAACTCACATCATGAAAAGATTCCATTGAAAGGAAGTCGTCCCTGGACAAATTTCCTGGAGCTAAGGCTAAGCTTCATATTTAATACTGAGAATATTGACATCCTACAGTGAGAAAAGAGTTCTGTGTATAAATGAAAGCACCAGAAGGCCTTTTGAACTAATTACATAGATGCTTCAAGACCCTATAATCTATATTTTTCTTGCACATGCACCTAAATGCGTGTCATTGTGTATTAGAAGAAGAACGCCAAGAAGGCCAAAGCACATGCCTACAACACAAGCCCAAAAATGGAAACTAAAACACAGCTATACATATACAAAAGAAGAACACAAGAAGCAAAAACCAAAAGAACAGAAATCACAGCAAAACTGTGGTGGCAGCTGCTGCGGCCATGGTTACCCGATCTGGGGGCAAACGTGCATCAGAAATAAAAAAATGTTGACCCCCGGGGAACGATCCCTCGCGGGCTATACGTTGTTAGGCCATGGTTACCCGAGACATCTCGGGCAGCGAATTATACGCGCTCGAATAAGTCCCCATGGGGACTTGAATCCGAGTGGGCTGGCTGTGCACTCGCTAGCCTTGCCACCAAGCCAGCGCTTGGTTCTCGCACCGCATCAGCAATATGAAGGAATAAACTATAGATCCTTCATTCTCACAATTATGCAACAGAAAGAGGATAAATATGAAGTTCCTGTACAATATACCCTAACTAAAGAGCTTTGCTGTAAGTGCTAAACCCCACAACCATACTGATATATAAACAGGAGCACACAAAACTGCATCTTTCGAAATATTGCTCAACCCAGATTAACCTATTCTGACAAGCATTTTACCTCGAATCACTACTGTAACAGATCACACCCTATTTCATGTGCATCATGGTTACCCAATTCCTGCAAAAGAATACATTGGGAATCACGGTGATAATTCAAAGCTTTGGGTTCAAATATCAACTGCCACCAAATGTGTTCCTACAAAAACCGAGGCGGAGCTGATGTCTGGACTTTTTCACCCAGTGAAATGGCTGGGGTCGTGGGATCTGGGAGGGACCGGGGTTATAAATATGCCCTTAGTGTCTATTCTCTATCTTGAAAGCACTGTTTTTATACCGAGTTAAATTTTTTTGCCATGGTTTCCTAGACCACACAAATATTTTTTTGTTATTGCAGTGATGTGCTTTTAGTATTCTGACTAGATATTTATTCATATGTTACAGTTTCTAGGACAGATCCGCCTGTTGGTAAGGTAATGATCCCGTTGTCAATGTTTGTTGCATAGAAGTTGCCCACTCCATCTTAATTAAGGTTGACAAAGAAGATTTGGATTTGCAACTGTCAAAGATAAATCCTTTTTGCATACAGGCTGCCCCAACAAATGTTACAAGTGATCCCAAGGGGTTGCAACTTGTACTAGAGTACCTGAAAGATGCCTATGGAAACCCTCCCATTTATATCCACGAGAATGGCAAGCACATGCAGTTTAAAAATAAAGCAAGCCAGTATTAACTACTCCCTCCGATTTAAAATATAAGATGTTTTAATCTTTTTCTGAAACACATGTATCTAGACGCTATTTAGTGTGTAGGTTCACTCATTTTGCTCCGGACTTAGACACTAAAATGCGTCTAGATACATGCATTTTAGAAAAAGACAAATATCTTATATTTTCCATCGGAGGGAGTAATTAAGTTGCTACGTTGACATCATTTTTCTTCTCTTACATCTCACCAGGTTTGGAATCTACCAACGGTGGGCTCAATGACACTGACAGGGTAGATTATTTGAGCACCTACATCGGAAGCACACTAGATGCAATAAGGTGCTTGATTCACGACTAAATATATGCAATTTTCAGCACAGCACAGTGCGTATTCTACATGAACACACTGAGATCTAAAAGAATGAAGAAAGAGTGTTCCACCCTGATGGCTACTCTTGTTCTGCAGGAATGGAATTAATGTGAAAGGCTATTTCGCCTGGGCATTCATGGACCTATTCGAGCTCCTGTCAGGGTATCAGTCCAATTACGGCCTGTACCGAGTCGATTTTGATGATGAGAGCAGACCACGACAAGCCAGGCTCTCGGCTCGGTGGTACTCCGGCTTCCTGAAGAAAAATGCATCCTCTATTCGGCTGTCACGAGTACAAGAGGACCTGACGTTGAACACTGTCTTCTAAGTTTGGTGCACATAGAGAACCAAGCGCTGGCTTGATGATAAGGCTAGCGAGCCAGCCCATCCGGGTTCAAGTTCCCATAGAGACTGAATTAAACGGGGTTTTATCCGAGCGCGTATAATCCGCTGCTAAAAAGGTCTCGTCTACCTAACAACGTATAACCCGCGAGGGATCATTCCCGGGGGGTCAACGTTTAAGTTTGGTGCACATGTATGTATGCAACTATGCAAGCTCTTGTCTAAGTTCAACTAAAGGTCAGTCTGTTGAGCAGTAATCTCTTCATAACTTTGTTGGAAATAATTGGGCCAATTATGTTGGATTCAGTTATTCATTGTGCAGATTGTATAAACTGTATTCGTATTTTGATTTATTTGCACATATAATTTGTTTTTGTACAGTGTCGTATGTAATATATGTTGGCATAAATGTTCCAATACTTGTGATAAATGGTGTTTCTCCGTCAGTTTTGAAGTGCAAAACTTTCTTTACACATCGAAGCTAAAAGGTGTACCAGCAACAGGCTTGGGACTAATTCTTTTTTCTCCATGCATTATGAGTTCCATAAATGGATATAATACAATACACAACTAAACTCTTTTTGAAAGGATATATTACAACTAAACTCTTGACTCGATAGGATCATGCTAGTGCCGTCAGGAAAGAAATCTTGCTCATGACAAAACTCCTCAAGCAAAGATTTTGCTCATGAAGCCCAAAATGTATGGGCCGTACTAGGCGTCCCCCGGGGATAATTCTTCAAAATCCCCTGAGTCCTCCTGCTGATACGTGTTTCCTAAAAAGCCCTAAAATTCCATTTTTGCTACAAACATGCTCGTTTTTGCTAAAATAGTCCCTTTTTGCTACATGTAGCGGAAAACGGTTCAATTCAGAAAATAAAAAAATAGACTGGACGTCGCCTGAGATTTCATTAGACTTCGCCGACGACCGTGTAGCAAAAAAATTATGCTAATGTAGCAAACCCGACTTCACCGGAGACTCACCCGAGACCTTGTAGCAAAAACTTTACGCTAGTGTAGCAAAATATTGTAGCAAAAAAATGCAAAAATATAGCAAAATCCATTTCGTCGGAGACATTGCCGGGAATTTGTAACAATTTTTTTTGCTACCATAGAAAAACTACTTCGCCGGACATCTTGTAGCAATTTTTTTTACAATATTATAGCAGGACTGCTCGCCACAAGTAGCAACGCCGGTCGCTATATGTAGCAGCGCCGCTCGCCTACGAGGTGGCACGGGGCGACACGGAGAAGGACCTAAGCATGGCGGCCGACGGGTTCTTCGAGGAGCAACGACATCCATGGCGAAGCTCCATCGGCAGGGACGAGGCAAGGCCGGCCACATCCGGGCGTTTGCAAGACCTGCAGCAGAGGAACGCGTAGAGGCACGGATGCCTCCCTGCCGCAACACCACCGGCCATGGAGGTGAGCCCAAGGAGAGAGAGCTCGTAGTGCTGGAGGCCGATGTGACCGGCGGCGGCGTGTGTAGTCGGCGGTGGAAATGGCGGCGGCGTGTGTCGGGAACATCGGCGGCTCACGCGGCGACTGAGGGGACTACGGCGGCGCGTGGCCGTGACTGCGGGAACGGTGGCGGCGGCGTGTTTCAGGAACAGCGGCGGCGGACGTGGCGACTGAGGTCTGAGGGAACATCGGCAACGCGCGGCGATAGCTGCGGCCATGGCAGCGTCGTATGGTAAGCAGAGTCGTGTGTGGTTGGATCTTTTTACCGAGAGGATAAGGTGCAGGTGAGCAGAGCCGGCGCTGAGGTATGGCGACCCTTGCATCGGCCAGGGGGCCCACGGCCGGAAGGGGCCCAAAAATTTATACTCTACTCACCTACTCACCTACGTACTCTCTGTCCACAAATAAGCGTACTTCTAGTCTTGTTCTAAGTTAAAGTTAATAATATTTAACTAATTTTTATAAAAAACATAGTGATACTTATGACTCTAAATTAATACCAATAGATATGTTTTTAAATTTAGTTTCATAATATGTTAATTTGATGTAATATATGTTGCTATATTTATCTATAAAGTTGGTCAAATTTAATAAACTTTAACTTGGCCAAATGCTAGACATACACTTGTTTGCAACCGGAGAAAGTATATATATATACGGGTATACATATGCTACCCATGACGCGCGAGAAACGAGCAGGGCCCTGGAAACCGGGCACAACGCGTCACGCGAGCAGGAAATCAAAAAGGCGCACTATGACACAAGGCACGAGGCTTACGAGTTACGACGCGTTACGACGCTGGCTGCATGGGTTACAACGCGTCGTGAACTTGTGATCTCCCTTCTCTTCTCTTCTCCTCGACTCTTTGGAAATCGGCCGAACTCCATGCCTCGATCTCTAGGGCCCTGCCTCCCTGACTCGATCGACGATCGCAGATTCGTAGGTCGTCTATCGTCTATCGGGGATCACCAATTCACCAGCGGCAGGCCCTGATCCTCACTCCTGACTTATTATCATTGAAATTATTTCTTATTTGAGGTAATCAAACTAGCAACTAATACTACTTATTATATTTTGAGACTAAAATGTTTGGTTGGATGTTAACTTTTATTTTAAAAGTGTTAGTAGATAGTTTCAAAAAAACATCATCGACTTTGCCTAGGGCCCATGTCTATACATACATTAGCCTTAAGGGCCTATATCGTCGACTTTGCCTAGGGTCCTAAAAAACATAGAGCCGGCCCTGCAGGTGAGCCTTGGAGCCAATCAGGACATGAGAACGCACGATTCTCCGGATAATTAGTATCATTTTCTAAAATATATGCCATCCTCTGCACGAAAGGAGTTTCCGCCATGTTGAAATAACTCACCAGAGAAGACGTGGTGTGCAGAGGGGGCCGGTCAAAACTTCCCTTAGCTCGACCAAATTCATATCATCCCCATAGTTGCACTTTGCAAGTTTGTAGTACTATGGTAGATTAAATTGCTAGGAAGTTCTACAGATAAAGGCTGCAACTCCGTCCTTCTGTTCGTCGAGCGGAGATCAATAATATGACTCGATCCCGTGGCTATACACGCACGCGTACCGCTAGCTTAGGGTGGAACTTCTTAGGCATGCACTTTCTGTTAAATTTAGAGACATAGTGAGCTGCGCGCGCTACTAAAGTCTACTCTATGAAAACAACATACTATAGCATCCTACGCCTGCGTCACTGCATGGTATCACTGGCTGCTACGAGCTTACTCTCCTCTCACTTGATTCTTTATACTAGTTTTCCCTTTTAAAATTGAACGGTACTTCCATATAATCTTCCTTGTATCACCACCTATAGACTAGAGACTATTAGGTGATGCCAACAAACATATTTTGAATTTTAATAAATACGATCAATTTTCTTGATATGTGAGCATAATGCTTTTAAATTGCCGGTCATTTGTAAACAGTATGATAGTTCTTCATACGATAACCCGGTGATTGTTCATATCTAACCTGGTAGTTGTATGCAAACAATCTGATAGTTGTTTGTCCATAATATCTGGTAGTTGTTTATCTACCTGATAATTTTCCGTAACCTGATAGTCCTTTGTAGTTAATATGGTAGTTGTTAATACATAACCTGATAGTTTTCGTATCTAACCTAGCAGATATTTATAAATAATCTGGTAGTCGTATGTAAAAAATCTAGTAGTTGTCCGTACATAACTTGGCAGTTGACAAAACTTGGTAGTAACTTTTTGTTTAAAACAGGTATAGGAGAATTTGATTTTTTTCTAAAAAATCTGATAGCTATTTCTAAAATAATCTGGTAGTCGTATTAGAAAAACCCTGGTAATTGTTATTTTTTCTTTTAAAAAACCTGGTACCCGCGTTCGTTGGAGGAGCGATTTTGGCTCTATTTTTGCGCGCCGTTTTAGCGCTTCCGTCGGAGAAGAAACATAGCACGCACGCTAAAACTGAATCGCGCGCTGTATAGCAATTTTTGCGTGCAGGTTTCTACAGCTTGAAGTTGCACTAACGATGGAGTGGTGCTTATGATTAGCAATTGATTATTGCAGATAGATGATTTGCGATTTGGACAGCGCAGTGATGGACTGGAATAAGCGCGTAGGTTTTTATATAGGCAGCCAACGAGGAAGTTCCTGAGACAACGTTCAGTAGATCTCGTGGTGGGAATGTGGTAACCGGGAGATCGTGGGCAATGGAGGAAACTTGACCGAGTGATTTTATTTACGTGCTTGGTCGGCTCCTCTTCTTCTTTTGTGTCTAATGGGCTCTAAGAGCGCTGGCCGATCAATCATGTTTAGGAGATAATCCATTATAGGCCGGCAGCCATTGATGTCTATTGTTGGAACACCCCCTGCCGGCTGGCCGGTCCCGAGGCTACTCCACACCCGAGGAAGAAGACTAGAGTCGAAGGCACACAAATTACACAAGAAAATAACACAGGGAATAAAGGGAAACTTTATTGATCTTTCTCTCGGTCAACTCCCGTACAATGATTGCTCTCTATTTATAGACTAAGGGGATAGGATACCCACATAGGACAACCCTAGCCTGATAGAGGCCACACCAAATGGGCCTCTACCGGCCCAGTTTCCCAACACTCCCCCTGGGTATCTTATCTGTATAACCATGGCTTAAAACTCCGAAAAACCCAGTGGAAAAAATATGGAGAAATGCACACGGTATACTTCTTGCTATGTTGCACGAATTGCCTCATTAAAAACCTCATGTGAGAAACTTCATAAAAACTCATTAAGGGAAAAAGAGTACAATTCACTTAACTATAAAGTTAAGCACTCAATCATCGGGATCAAGATTTCAGCGATGAGTTTGTGAAGATTCTCCCCCTGAACCTTGCATCTCCCTAAGTCTCATCATGCCGATCCCACGGATGCATCTCTCGAAAGAAGATGCTGGCAATGATTTAGTGAACAAATCAGCGAGATTTTCACACGACTTAGTATGCAAGACTTTCACTTCGTTCATCTTTTGCAGTTCATGTGCATAGAAGAACTTAGGGTTTATATGCTTTGTGAGATTGCTCTTCACGTAACCCGTCTAGACTTGTGCAACACAAGCGGCATTATCTTCATAGATAATTGTTGGGGTTTGTACGGTGTTCAGTCCACATGACATCTGGATGTGGCTGACTACTCATCGAAGCCATACACATTCTCGTGATGCTTTATATAATGCTATGATTTCCGAGTGGTTCGTCGAAGTTGACACAAGAGTTTGCTTAGATGATTTTCAGGAAATCGCTGTTCCACCACAAAGGAAAACATATCCAGTCTGCGACTTGGATGTGTGCGGGTCCGAAAGGTACCCAGCATCTACATAGCCTACAACAGATAGGTCTTGGTTCTTTTGGTAAAACAATCCAAGGTCCTTTGTCCCTTGTATGTACCTAAAGATGTCCTTAACGCCTTTTCAATGCCTCTTGGTAGGCTTAGAACTATACCTTGCAAGCAAATTGACGAGGAATGCAATATCCGACCGTGTACAATTTAAGAGGTACATAAGTGCGCCAACTGCACTTAAGTAGGGGAATTCCGGTCCCAGAATTTCCTCCCCTCTTCTTTAGGCCTGAACGGGTCCTTGTCTTGCTGCAAAGATGTTCCGACCATCGGGGTCTTAGAAGGATATGCCTTTTCAAACCCAAATCGTTCCAACACCTTCTGGGTGTAGGCCGACTGGTGAAATAGAATCCCAGCAGGGGAATGCTCAAGTTGCAGACCCAGGCAGAACTTGGTTTTTCCTAAGTCTTTCATCTCGAATTCCGACATCAGGTAGGAACTCGCTTCCTCAATATCGTCAGGTGTACCGATTATATTCAAATCGTCCACGTACACCGAGATAATACAGAAACCATCCTGGGATCTCCGTATAAAAACACATGGGCAATCTTCATTGCTCGCGTAGCCCTTCTGATGAAGGAAATCGCTTAAACGATTATACCACATCCTACCTGACTGTTTTAGTCCATACAATAACTTCTTAAGCTGAACACTGTATAAGCTCTTGTTTGCTCTATCCTGGTTCGGGACAGGGATACCTTCTGGTACTTTCATGTATATGTCTGAATCCAAGTTACCGTATAGGTAAGCGGTGACAACATCCATTAGTTTCATTTTTAAGTCCATGTTTACTGCCATTGAGATCAAGTATCTAAAGGTAATTCCATCCATGACTGGGGAGTAAGTTTCCTCAAAGTCGACACCTGGTCGCTGAGTGAAACCTTGATCAACGAGCCTTGCTTTGTACCTTACTACTTCATTATTCTCGTTTCTCTTTCGAACAAAAACCCACTTATGGCCAACGGGGCGAATGTGGGGAGGAGTTAGACAAACAGTTCCAAATACCTCTCTTTTGTTTAACGATAATAATTCAGCAGTAATTGCCTTCTGCCAATCTTTCCAATCCGACCTTTTCTTGCAATCAACGAGCGTGTTAGGCTCAGGGTCAAGATCTATGATTGAGGCAATTTTCTTAGCAAAATTAACGTCGACATTTGCCATGGCTCGGTTGTATGACTCGCCCGAATTAACATAGTTAATGGCCATTTCGTCATGGAGTGCATCAGGCACATCCTCTTGCTCCACCGGATTTCCCAATCCAGGAGCTAGGTACTTTAGCTTTCCCGCTCAGATGTGTGCGCACACAACTTCGCTGGGTATTTCCGATATAGGAAAGTTCAAGTCCGGAATTTCGTTCACTGAAATATCCGTACTTGTGCCAGGTATCAACTGGCTCCTCTCAACAGGGGCAGACTGTAATAAATCTCTCTTATCCTTTTTCTTCAGGCGTCCCCGGGTACTTGGTATTTGAGAAACCGAATTCCGCGTCCTCTTAGGCCTTGGAGCAGGAGCGGGTATACCATCATTTTTCTTTGGTATTTCAACCCTTTCCGGTGCATTGCGTGCATGCACATGCGACTTTGTCACAGTTTTTAAATCACTAAAATGATCGGGCCGTTGATTCACTAGGGAGTGCAAATCTAGTATCTTTTGGACTTCTCTATTTGTCTCAACAGTGCGCGGGTCATGAGCGTGGATCCCCGTGGCTTTCCACGTGATTTCTCGACTTTTGTCATCCAGGGGTTGATTACCTCCCCAAAGTCGGAAAAAGATCTTCGTCAAAAATACAGTCAGCAAAACGGGTCGTGTGACAGTCACCTGTCAAGGGGTCCAAGAACCTGATTATGGACACAGTCTCATAACCAACGTATATCCCCGACTTACGGAGCGGTCCCATTGATGATCGCTGGGGTGGTGGTATAGGTACATATACCTGGCAGCCGAACCTACATAGGTGGGAAATTTTCGGTGCCGACCCTTGCGCAAGTTGGATAGGAGAGTGGATGCTGTAGGCTGATGGTCGAAAGTTGATGAGATTAGCGGCGTGTAACACCGCGTGTCCCCAACATGTAGTTGGTAAATTACAACCCTGAAGGAGTGGTCTGGCAATGAATTTAATCCTTTTAATCAATGCCTCTGCAAGTCCATTTTGAGTGTGGACATGCGGTACAGAGTGGTCAAGTTTGATTCCAGTTGCCATGCAATAATCATCGAATGCCTTTGAAGTAAATTCTCCGGCATTGTCCATTCGAATAGACTTTAAACGATAATCAGGGAATTTATTCCTTATTTGTATGATCTGAGAGATCAACTTTGCAAAAGCATGGTTCCTTGTTGACAGCAGGCAAACATTGGACCATTTAGAGGAAGCATCGATGAGCACCATGAAGTACCGAAACGGCCCTGAGAGGGGCTGAATTGGACCACATATATCCCCTTGAATATGTTCCAAGAATGCGGGGAGTTCATCCTTCACCTTTAGGAGGGACGGTCTAATGATCAATTTCCCCGTAGCGCATGCGGAGCATACGAAATCATCGGTATTCGGGAAATTTTTCACATTAACATTATGACCATTCCAGTTGTTAATTATATTTCTCATCATCCTAAGATCGGGGTGGCCTAACCTATCATGCCAAAGGCAGAATAGTTTGGAGCTTCTAAAGACAGTCTTAAGGGTAGTGTAAATAGGTGGTGCTACTATCTTAGTGTAGTACATCCCAGTTGTTGGAGATATGCCCTAGAGGCAGTAATAAATATAGTTATTATTATATCTTTGTGTTTATGATAAATGTTTACATTCATGCTATAACAGTATTAACCAGGAAACATTAATACTTGTGTGATTTGTAAACTAAATTAGAGTCCCTAGTAAAGCCTCTTCATAATACTAGCTTGTTGGTTAATAGATGATTGTGGTTTCCCTATCATGAACATTGAGATGTTATTAACAACAAGACCATATCATTAGGAGAATGGTATGATGGACATACTCCTATAGATAAACGTAGCATAAAGATCAAGTCATTTAATAGTTCAATTGCTATATGCTTTCTGATACATAGTAACCTAATTCCTTCGACCATGAGATCATGCTTATCACCATCACCGGAAGGATGCTTTGATGACATCAAACACTACACCGTAACTGGGTGGCTATAAAGGTGGCATTGAGTGTTTGGAAAGTATGGGTTGAGACACATGAATCAAGAGTGGGATTTGTCCATCCATATGATGGATAGATATACTCTGGACCCTCTCGGTGGAATGTCATCCAATTAGCTTGCAAGCATGTGAATGGCTCACAAGGGATCACATATCACGGGAATGAGAAAATAGTACTTATCGGTAACGAGGTTGAACTAGGTATGTAGAGATACCGACGATCAAAACCTCGGATAAGTAAACTATCGTGAGACAAAGGGAAATTGGTATCGTATGTAAGTGGTTCATTCGATCGCAGAGTAATCATAGAAATATGTGGGAGCCATATGAATTTCCATATTCCTCTATTGGTTATTGTTCGGAGAAGTGTCTCGATCATGTCCGCATAATTCACGAACCGTAGGGAGACACACTTAAGGATTCGATGTTGTTGAGTAGTTATGGAATGATGAGTAAGAGACCGAATGTTGTTCTGAGTCTCAGATAGGATCCGGGATATCACGAGGAGATCCGGAATGGTCCAGAGAATAAGATTCATATAAGGAAAGTCCTGTTTCGGAGTTGGGGAATGATTCCGGTGTTTTCATCGGGAATGTTCTAGAAGGTTCCGGAAGGTCCGACACTCCGGAGGGGAAGGGTACATGAATGTGTCATAACAAGTTGGAATGATTGCATCATGTACTAGGTGTCATCGCTGAGCAAAATAAAGGAATAAATCAAATCCTAGTTTGAAAAGTCAAACGCCAATTTGAAAAGTCAAACGACAAGTTTGCTTGGTGGAGGGAGAGTAGGAAACCTACTTGGGGAGGAAGTCCTCCTCCCTCCACCGCCGGCCAAGGAGGCCGACTTGGGGGAGGACTCCCTCCCCCTTGGCTGCGCCCTCCCACCTATAAAAGGAGGGGCAGGGGTGCCCCTCTAGACACACACCTCTCACACCCGAAACCCTAACCCTAGCCGCCGGCCCTCCTGCAGCCGCCGCCGCCCTAGGGTTTGCCCTAGCCGCTGACTTGGGGCTCTCCCCTTGCCCTAGCCGCCAGCTTAGCCTCTTCTCCTTGGTGCCTCTAAACCCTAGATCGCCAAGGCCTCTCTCATAGTCCACCATACTCGCTCCGGCTTAAGGCGAAGCCCTGCGAGATCTCCCCTCTACTTCCGGTACCACGCCGTCGTGCTGCCAGAATCGCGAGGAGAGTGTTACAACCTCCGCTTCCTGCTAGAACAAGGGAGAGGAAGGTCTTCATCGAGTACCGAACGTGTGACCGATTGCGGGAGCGCTGCCGGAACGCGGCGCCGGAAGGATCGTCTACACGATCTTGAGATCGGCAAGAGTACGACTACATCACCCACGAGAATCCGCTCTTGTTAACCGCTTTGAAATCTTCGAGGGTGAGTTCTTCTATCGACTCGTTGCTACAATCTAGTAGATAGATCTTGGCTTGTTTGTTTGCATGTGGTAGAAATTTTTTGTTTTCCATGCTACGAACCCCTACAGTGGTATCAGAGCCGTGTCTATATGTAGATCTGTTGCACGAGTAGAACACAATGGTCATTGTGGGTGGTGGTGCTTTTATTATCAATTGCTTCTTGTGTACTTTGCATCTTGCGGTATGATGGGATGAAGCGGCCCGGGCCAACCTTACATGACATCGTTCATGAGACTTGCTCCATGCTGAACATGCAACTTGTATTGCATAAGTGGCTTTGCGGGTGTCTGTCTCTCCCATTATAGTATAGATCAAATTTACAACGGGCACTTGATAGTTCTAGCATCAACGTTGTGGTTCTTGTTCGTAAGTTAGAGCGACACTTATTGAAAGCCCCAAACCATGTAAAATATACAAAGAAAATTAGAGGCGTCTAACGTTGTTTTGCAGGGGTGTGCTGTGATGTGATATGGCCATGATTGTGATTATATTTGATGTATGCAATGTTCCTTATTATAGGTTGGCAACCGGCAGGAGCCATATGGTTCTTTAAATTCTGTTAAGACCCGCGTGTCTATTCAAAGTAGTTGTAATAGTTAAAGCTGGTGGACGACAACCATGGAGCGGCGTCATTGACCTTGATGCAATGCCGGTGATGATGGAGATCATGTTCGTGCTTGAAGATGGAGATCGGAAGCACAAAGAAGAAATGCCATATCATATCACATATTATGAATTGCATGTGATGTTAATCCTTTATGCATCTTGTATTGCTTAGTTAACGACGGTAGCATTATAAGATGATCCCTCAAGCACACAAATTTCAAGTTTTAAAGTGTACATCCTTAGTTAGCACTGTTGCTAAAGCTTGTTGTTTCGAAGAACCACGTGATGATCGGGTGTGTTAGATTCTGCAAGTGTATACAACATGAGCAAGCCAGTTTTGCTCATGCAGAAGCTAAGGTTTGATCTTGACGAGCCTAGCATGTAGAGACCTTGTCTCAGAACACGGATCACCGAAAGGTAAAGCATGAATCATATAGTAGATATGATGAACATGTCGATTGTTCGCCATTGAAGCTACATCAACTCTCGTGATGATCGGTTTTTATGTGGTGGATTTGGTTCGTGTGATCACTAAAACAATGTGAGGGATATTGTTTTGAGTGGGAGTTCACCTAGGTTAATTTAACTATTAATTAGAACTCAATTTGTCATAAACTTAGTCTAAACTATTGCAAATATGTTGTAGATCAATGGCGGCCCTTACCATCAATTTTAATGCGTTCCTAGAGAAAGAAAAGTTGAAAAACTATGGAAGCAACTTCGCGGATTGGTTCCGCAATTTGAGGATTGTCCTCAATGCTGGTAATTTGACCTATGTGCTGGATGCACCGCTGGGTGACCCGCCTGCAGCTGATGCTACCGATGAGGTAAAGAATGTTTTCCTCACTCGGAAGAATCAGTACTCCATAGTTCAGTGTGCTATCTTGTATGGTTTGGAATCGGAGCTTCAGAAAAGGTTTGAGAATTCAGACCCACATGATATTGTCCGTGAACTCAAAATGATATTTGAGGCTCACGCGGCAGTTGAGAGTTCCGAGGCTTCTGAAAAGTTCTTTAACTGCAAGATGGAAGAGGGCAGCTCCGTCAGTGAGCATGTGCTTAAGATGTCTGGGCACGCAAACAAACTCCAAAGTTTGGGTATAGTGATTCCTAGTTCTTTGGGGATACATCGTGTCCTCCAATCACTACCACCAAGTTACAAGAACTTTGTGATGAACTACAATATGCAAAACATGGACACGACGTTGCCAGAACTCTTCTCCATATTGAAATCTGTAGAAGTGGAGATCAAGAAAGAGCACCAAGTGTTGTTGGTCAATAAGACCACCAAATTCAAGAAAGGCAAGTCTAAGCAAAAAGGAAACTTCAA
The DNA here is from genome assembly GCA_916181665.1 of Avena sativa. Classification (NCBI taxonomy): domain Eukaryota; kingdom Viridiplantae; phylum Streptophyta; class Magnoliopsida; order Poales; family Poaceae; genus Avena; species Avena sativa. Next base: position 262,265,951 of record OV702298.1, on the reverse strand, counting down.
GAAGGGCGGTAAGAAAGTTGCCGAACCGGCGAAGAAGACCAGGGCTGGACCTAAGCCTGATACTGAATGCTTTTACTGCAAGCAAGAGGGTCACTGGAAGCGGAATTGCCCAAAGTACTTGGCGGATTTGAAGAACGGCAACATCAAGAAGAAAGGTATATCCGATATACATGTTATTGATGTGTATCTCACTAGTACTCGTAGTAGTGCCTGGGTATTTGATACTGGTTTGGTTGCTCATATTCGTAAGTCGAAACGGGTGCTGCAGAATAAACGGAAGCTAGCAAAGAACGAGGTGACGATGCGCGTTGGAAATGGATCAAAGGTTGATGTGATCGCGGTCGGCACACTACCTGTTCATCTACCATCGGGATTAGTTTTATACTTAAATAATTGTTATTTGGTGCCTGCGTTGAGCATGAACATGTTGGAATTATGCCCTAGAGGCAATAATAAAGATGTTATTATTATAATTCTTGTTCATGATAATGTTTATATTCCATGCTAGAATTGTATTAAGCGGAAACTTTAATACTTGTGTGGTTTGTGAATAACACCGTGTCCCTAGTACGCCTCTAAGGACTAGCTCATTGATTAATGATGGTTAAGGTTTCCTAACCATGGACATGAGTTGTCAATTAATAATGAGATCATATCATTGGGAGAATGATATGGTGGACAGACCCAAACTAAGCGAAGCAATTAGATCGTGTCATCGTGTTCGTCTTTGCGAAGCTTTTCTTATGTCAAATATTGTATTCCTTAGACCATGAGATAATACAACTCCCTGGTATCGGAAGAAAGCTTTGAGGTCATCAAACGTCATCCTATGAGAGGGTGATCATAAAGGTGTCTCTCAGGTGATCGGAAAGTATCTTTTGGGTTGTATGTATCGAGATGGGATTTGTCCCTCCCAAGTCGGAGAGATATACTTCGGGCCCACTCGGTAATCGATATCAACACCGCTTGCAAGCATGTGGTTAAGGAGTTAATCACAAAGTGATATCGGATTACGGAACGAGTAAAGTACTTGCTGTGAACGAGATTGAACTAGGTATGACGGTACCGACGATCGAATCTCGGGCAAGTAAAATATCGCGAGACGAAGGGAATATATATATGGGATTGATTAAATCCTGGCATCGTGGTTCATCCGTTATGATCATCGATGAATGTGTGGGAGTCAATATGGGTGTCCAGACCCCGCTGTTGATTATTGATAGAAGATCATGTCTGCATATTCTCGAACCCGCAGGGTCACACACTTAACGTGTCTCGACGCTAAGATAGATTGGATAATTGGTTTATGAGTTTTTGTTCGGAGTCTCGGATGGGATCCGGGACATCACGAGAGGTTCCGGAATGGTCCGGAGAATAAGATTCATATAAGGCAGTGCAGTTTTTGGAGTTCGGAATTGTTTCGGGTTAATCGGTATTGTACCGGAAGCTTCTAGAACCTTACGGAAGGGGACCAACGTGGCCACACCTTCCGGGAGGGGGCATGGGACTATGAGAGAGTGCCCTGGCCGCATTGGGCCAGGGGCACAAGGCCCCATAGGGCCCAGCCGGCCTAGAGAGGTTTAAACTCGAGATAGAGTTTCTAGAAGGGGGGGTTTCCTTGCCCCCCACTCCTCCTCCTTTGGGGCCGCCGGCCTTGGCTTGGGGGAGGGGCTAGGGATGCGCCCACCCCTCTATATATAGAGGGCTGGGGGAGCACCAACCCCCCACACCTTCCCCTCCATCCCTAGCTGCCCTGCTAACCTCCTCTCTCCCTCCCGACTGTTTGTAGGCGAAGCCCTGCTGCAGAAATTCTCCACCATACACACCACGCCGTCGTGTTGTAGATCCAATTCGTCTCTCCACCATACTTGCTGGTCCGAGGAAGGAGGAGACGTCGAGGTGATGCACGTGTGCATCTCATGGAGGCACCGCCACTTGTGGTGCTAGATCGGATCGGATCGCGAGGAGGAGAAGCGAGTACGACTACATCACCCACGTTCCGACGAACGTTCCCCTGTGCGAATCTTCAAGGGTATGAAGATCTAATCCAATCTCTCTCGTTGTTTGCATCTCCTAGATTAGATCTTGGCTTTCCCTCTGTTCGCATCCGTAGAAAATTTTGATTTTCTATGCCACGAAACCCTTCAGAACATTATATCGGGATCTTGTTTATTGCGAGACGGTTACTTGTTTAAGTCCGAGAATAATGGTTGTTCGATTTATATGAGTAATATGTTTTATGTACATGCACCTTTGATAGATGGTCTATTCTTATCGAATCTCGATTGTAGTAATACACGCATAAATAACATTGAGGCTAAACGTTTGAAATTGAGCGATAACTCGACCTATATGTGGCATTGTCGTCTTGGTCATATCGGAGTGAAGCGTATGAAGAAACTCCATTCCGATGGACTTCTTGAATCACTTGATTTCGAATCACTTGAAAGATGCGAAGCATGTCTGATGGGTAAAATGACTAAGACTCCATTTTCTGGTATGATGGAGCGAGCTACAGACTTATTGGAAATCATACATACCGATGTGTGTGGACCAATGAGTGTAGCATCGCGCGGTGGTTATCGTTATGTTCTTACCTGCACGGATGACTTGAGTAGATATGGGTATATCTATTTCATGAAACATAAGTCCGAAACTTTTGAGAAGTTTAAGGAATTTCAAAGTGAGGTAGAGAATCAACGTAACAAGAAGATTAAATTTCTACGTTCTGATTGTGGAGGTGAATATCTAAGTTACGAGTTTGGCGATCATATGAATAAATGCGGAATACTTTCACAATTGACACCGCCGGGAACACCACAGCGTAATGGTGTGTCCGAACGTTGTAATCGAACTCTCTTAGATATGGTTCGTTCTATGATGTCACTTACAGATTTACCACTATCGTTTTGGGGTTATGCATTAGAAATAGCCGCATTCACTTTAAATAGAGCATCACCTAAATCTGTTGAAACGACACCGTATGAATTATGGTTTGGGAAGAAACCTAAATTGTCGTTCCTTAAAGTTTGGGGTTGCGAAGCCTATGTAAAGAAGTTACAGCCGGACAAGCTTGAACCCAAAGCGGAAAAATGCGTCTTCATAGGATACCCGAAGGAAACTATCGGGTATACCTTCTATCATAGATGCGAGGGCAAAATCTTCGTTGCCAAGAATGGATCCTTTCTAGAGAAAGAATTTCTCTCGAAAGAAGTGACTGGAAGGAAAGTAGAACTCGACGAGGTTGTTGAACCTTCTCTCGAACTTGCGAGTAGCGCAGCACCGGAAGAAGTTCCTTTGGAGCCTACACCAATAAGAGAGGAAGCTAATGATGATGATGATCATAAAACTTTGGTTGAAGTTGCTACAGAGCCTCGCAGGTCAACGAGAACTCGTACCACTCCTAATTGGTATGATCCCATTATGAGTGTCATGTTGGTGGACAACACCGATGATCCTGAGACATATAAGGAAGCGATGATGAGCCCAGATTCCAATAAATGGCAAGAAGCCATGAAATCCGAGATTGGATCCATGTACGAAAACCAAGTATGGACTTTGGTGGACTTACCGGATGGCCGGAAGGCTGTCGAGAACAAATGGATTTTCAAGAAGAAAACAAATGCTGATGGTAATGTTACTGTCTATAAAGCTCGACTTGTCGCAAAAGGGTTTCGACAAATTCAAGGAGTTGACTATGATGAGACTTTCTCACCAGTAGCGAAGCTAAAGTCTGTGAGGATTATGTTAGCAATCGTTGCATATTACGATTATGAAATATGGCAGATGGATGTCAAAACAGCATTCCTCAATGGAGACATTGATGAAGAGTTGTATATGATGCAACCCAAAGGTTTTGTCGATCCTAAAGATGCTGACAAGGTATGCAAACTTCAAAGGTCCATATATGGATTGAAGCAAGCATCCCGAAGTTGGAATCAATGTTTTGATAAGGTAATCAAAAGCTTTGGTTTTATACAAACTTATGGAGAAGCTTGTATTTACAAGAAAGTGAGTGGGAGCTCTGTAGCAATCTTAATACTATATGTAGATGACATATTGTTGATTGGGAATGATGTAGACCTTCTTAATAGTGTCAAGGAATATTTGAATAATAGTTTTTCAATGAAAGATCTTGGCGAAGCAGCTTACATATTAGGCATAAAGATTTATAGAGATAGATCAAGACGCCTAATATCATTATCACAAAGTACATATTTGGACAAACTTCTAAAGAGGTTTGGAATGGAAGAAAGCAAGAAAGGGTTCTTGCCCATGTTGCCCAATACGACCTTGAGTAAAACTCAAAGTCCAGCAACGGCAGAAGATAGAGAAAGGATGAGTAAGACTCCCTATGCCTCAGCCATAGGATCTCTAATGTATGCCATGCTATGTACTAGACCCGACATTGCATATGTTGTTAGTTTAACTAGAAGATATCAAAGTGATCCAGGAGTGGATCATTGGACAGCGGTCAAAAACATCCTTAAGTACTTGAGAATAACTAAGGATATGGTTCTTTCTTATGGAGGTGATGAACAACTCGTTGTTAATGGTTACACCGATGCTAGTTGGAACACCGATCGAGACGATTCTAAATCTCAATCTGGATACGTATTTATTTTGAATGGTGCAGCAGTTAGCTGGAGGAGTGCAAAGCAAAGCGTTGTGGCGAGATCTTCAACTGAATCAGAATACATAGCTGCTTCGGAGGCTTCACAAGAAGCGATATGGATGAAGGAGTTCATTACAGAGCTCGATGTGATTCCAAGTGCGCTGGACCCAATGTCTATCTACTGTGATAACATGGGCGCCATAGCCAATGCGCAAGAACCAAGGTCACACAAGAAGCTGAAGCACATGAAGCTACGTTTTCACGCTATTCGAGAACATGTCCAAGATGGAGACTTAAAGATTTGCAAAGTACACACAGATCTGAATGTGGCGGATCCGTTGACTAAACCTCTTCCGAGGGCAAAACATGACCAACACCAAACTGCCATGGGTGTTCGGTATATTACCATGTAATCTAGATTAGTTGACTCTAGTGCAAGTGGGATACTGTTGGAGATATGCCATAGAGGCAGTAATAAATATAGTTATTATTATATCTTTGTGTTTATGATAAATGTTTACATTCATGCTATAACAGTATTAACCAGGAAACATTAATACTTGTGTGATTTGTAAACTAAATTAGAGTCCCTAGTAAAGCCTCTTCATAATACTAGCTTGTTAGTTAATAGATGATTGTGGTTTCCCTATCATGAACATTGAGATGTTATTAACAACAAGATCATATCATTAGGAGAATGGTATGATGGACATACTCCTATAGATAAGCGTAGCATAAAGATCAAGTCATTTTAATAGTTCAATTGCTATATGCTTTCTGATACATAGTAACCTAATTCCTTCGACCATGAGATCATGCTTATCACCATCACCGGAAGGATGCTTTGATGACATCAAACACCACACCATAACTGGGTGGCTATAAAGGTGGCATTGAGTGTTTGGAAAGTATGGGTTGATACACATGAATCAAGAGTGGGATTTGTCCATCCATATGACGGATAGATATACTCTGGGCCCTCTCGGTGGAATGTCATCCAATTAGCTTGAAAGCATGTGACTGGCTCACAAGGTATCACATATCACGGGAACAAGAAAATAGTACTTATCGGTAACGAGGTTGAACTAGGTATGCAGAGATACCGACGATCAAAACCTCGGATAAGTAAACTATCGTGAGACAAAGGGAAATTGGTATCGCATGTAAGTGGTTCATTCGATCGCAAAGTAATCGTAGAAATATGTGGGAGCCATATGAATTTCCAGATTCCTCTATTGGTTATTGTTCGGAGAAGTGTCTCGATCATGTCCGCATAATTCAAGAACCGTAGGGAGACACACTTAAGGATTCGATGTTGTTGAGTAGTTATGGAATGATGAGTAAGAGACCGAATGTTGTTCGGAGTCTCGGATAGGATCTGGGATATCACGAGGAGATCCAGAATGGTCCGGAGAATAAGATTCATATAAGGAAAGTCCTGTTTCGGAGTTGGGGAATGATTCCGGTGTTTTCATCGAGAATGTTCTAGAAGGTTCCGAAAGGTCCGACACTCCGGAGGGGAAGGGTACATGAATGTGTCATAAAAAGTTAGAATGATTGCATCATGTACTAGGTGTCATCGCTGAGCAAAATAAAGGAATAAATCAAATCCTAGTTTGAAAAGTCAAACACCAATTTGAAAAGTCAAACGACAAGTTTGCTTGGTGGAGGGAGAGTAGGAAACCTACTTGGGGAGGAAGTCCTCCTCCCTCCACCACCGGTCAAGGAGGCCGACTTGGGGGAGGACTCCCTCCCCTCTGGATGCGCCCTCCCACCTATAAAAGGAGGGGCAGGGGTGCCCCTCTAGACACACACCTCTCACACCCGAAACCCTAACCCTAGCCGCCGACCCCCTTCAGCCGCCGCCGCCCTAGGGTTTGCCCTAGCCGCCGACTTGGGGCTCTCCCCTTGCCCTAGCCGCCGGCTTAGCCTCTTCTCCTTGGTGCCTCTAAACCCTAGATCTCCAAGGCCTCTCTCATAGTCCACCATACTCGCTCCGGCTTAAGGCAAAGCCCTGTGAGATCTTCCCTCTACTTCCGGTACCACGCCGTCGTGCTGCCAGAATCGCGAGGAGAGTGCTACAACCTTCGCTGCCTGCTGGAACAAGGGAGAGGAAGGTCTTCATCGAGTACCGAATGTGTGACCGACTGCGGGAGCGCTGTCGGAACGCGACGCCGGAAGGATCAGCTACACGATCTTGAGATCGGCAAGACTATGACTACATCACCCACGAGAATCCGCTCTCGTTAACCGCTTTGGAATCTTTGAGGGTGAGTTCTTCTATCGACTCGTTGCTACAATCTAGTAGATAGATCTTGGCTTGTTTGTTTGCATGCGGTAGAATTTTTTTGTTTTCCATGCTACGAACCCCTACACCAGTAGCTAATGAAGGGAGTCTTTCGACAACATGTTTACCATTTTCGTCGCGCTTGGTAATGAGTAGGAACTCCTTTCCATTCTCATCATCATCGGTTTCTACATGGAAACCATTTGCGCGGATGTCTCTAAAACTCAAGAGAGTACGAGTCGACTCCGGATACAACAATGCCTCTTCAATGATCAGAGTTGTTCCATTTGGGAGTATGATAGTTGCTCTTCCGGAGCCAACTACATTCGGACAACAGCCGGAGATCGGCATTATGCTACCAGGGTTTTTGGTAATAGACTCAAAATACTTTGTTTCTCTCAAGATGGTATTTGTGGTGCCGCTATCAGCAAGGCACGTTTCCTCCATTTGGACGCCACATGCGTTTTAAAATATAGTGCTTAATTAATATAATGGAGCAAGGAAGATGCTACATCAAGTAAGTAAAACACATAAACATTTCAGAACATCACACAACCAAATAATGGAATAAATGAATGAAATAAATGTCATCCAATCGCCGAAAACAAATAAATGTTATGCTCTCATAGAGCTTACAACCATATCGAAAAATTGTATCAGATTATTTGCGAAAAATAAATCATCACAACAAAAAGGAGCTCAGGTGGATTCTGCAAAGAAACCATCAATCTCAGCCTGTATCTCATGATCATTGAGCTTCTCTTCGTTGGCTATCATCATCGAGGCAACAACGATGTCTAGCTGAGGCGGGGGGCACGACGTGCTCAACCTCCATGGGCACAACGGTGTTCGTGGGAACCGCCGAAGGTGCTGCCACTTGGGCTACGTCCTGCGCCACTACGGGCGCGACGTTCTGCACAGGCGCCGCTCCGGGCGCCAGTGGTGCCTCAACCTGGACAAGGTGCGCCTCGCGCGCCTTCTTGTTGGCCTTGAACGCGTCCACGACGTGCTTAGGGGCCAAACACTACCTGGAGAAGTGAGTCTTGGAGCCACAGCGGAAGCAGTCCTGGGCCTTGCCTCCCCCTTGCCCGCCTTGCGTTGCTTGGCCGGGTTGGAGGAGTTGGGGCCCTTCTTGCCTCTCTTCTTGTGGATGGGCCTGCGCACCTTGTAGGCACCGGCATTAGCCTCATGACTTGGGCCCCCCGCGAAGGGTTGCGCGGAGAAGTTCTTTTTCAGAACATTATCCTGCGCCCCGACCACCTGGAGAGCATCAATAAGCGCTGCATATTCCGTGAATCCTTCCTGGCGAAAGTTTCGCGAGGACTGGATGTTGTCCGGATGGAATGTGGAGAGAGTTTTGTCTATCTTCTGCTGATCGGTGGTACTGGTCCCACACAACTGAAGAATGGTACAAATCCGGTGCAACCTGGAGTTGTACTCTCCTACTGTCTTGAAGTCCGCAAACCCGAGACGAATCCAATCTGCCTCCGCCTGTGGCTGAATGGTGTACTTCAGCCTAGAGAACCGCTTGTTGAGGGCGGTCCAAAGGGCAGAAGCACTCCGTTCTGCCATGTACTCGTTCTTGAGAGTCTCACGCATGTGATGGCGGAGGAAGTGCAGGGCTTTGGCGTTGTCCGCCTGGATGGTTTTGCTGGGGGTCGTCGGGGTCCCCGCAATCAACGCATCCTTGATGCATCAGCCCTCGAGGACGATCTCAACGTCCGAGGCCCAAGTCAGGTAGTTAAGCCCATCCTGGGTCAACTCGGGGAACTCACGGCTGACGATTCCGGTCATCTGCAATTTATGCAAAGTGTGTAAGATTACAACACGCAATCGGTTGCATAAATGCGATAATCGATACAATAATTCAAATATGACGGCGTTCCAAAAATTTAATGTAAAAACGGTACAAGCTAACTATGAGATACAAAGTATTAAAATCATGCGATAGTTAATAACTGTAGTAAAACATAGTACAAAACCTTGTGTAAAAACGGTCTGAAAACAGAGCCAAAAAGTTCCAACGACCCAGCAAACGCGTGCTCCCACGCCCCACTGTTTTTTTAGAGGGTATTTTTTCTATGGGCCAAAAAGGCCTAAAACGCTCGGTCTCCCATGGGCCGGCCCACCCTACACTGTCCCTGCCCGAGAAATGGGGGGACAGAGCACAGGCGTGCTCTCGAGTGGGGCGGCGGCGGCAGCAGGCCGCTCCGGCAACGAGGCGAGGGGGCGGGTGGAGGTGGGGCGGTGACAGCGGCCGACGCGGCGGTCGCGGCCAGCGGCTTGGGCGAGCGCGGCCAGCGGCGGCGTGGAGCGCGCAGCAGGCGAGCGACGCGGCAGCTGCGCGTGGGCGACGCGACGGCGTGGCCAGCGGGGCCAGCGGCAACGCGGCGGCGTCAAACGCGCAGCAGGCGAGCGGCGAACGTGACGGCATGGCCAGCGGGGCCAGCGGCAACGTGGCGGCGCGAGGCGGACGTGGTGGACGCGGCGGCGTTGAACGCGCAGCAGGCGAGCGGCATGGCAGCTGCGCGCGGGCGGCGCGGCAGCAGCGCACGACGGACGTGACGGCGTGGCCAGCGGGGCCAGCGGCAGCGCGGCAGCGCGAGGCGGACGCGGCGGCGCGAGGTTGACGTGGTGGACGCGGCGGCGTCGAACGCGCAGTAGGCGGGCGGCGCGGCAGCAGCGTGCGGCGGAGGCGTGCGGCGCGCGTGAGGCGCGCGGCCAGCGGGACAAGGCGCCGAAGGCGAGCACGCGGCGGCGCACGGCGCGGCGCGATACGCAGCAGTGCAGGGGAGCGCGCGTGCGTCCGGCTTTGGCCAGCAGGGCCACGGCGCGGCGGCGGCCCGGCCAGCGGCACGGCGGTTGCCAGCACGCGGCACGGCGGCGGCGACGGCCAGCGCGCGACGCGGCCAGCGGCGGCGGCTGCCAGCGAGCGGCGCAGCTACCAGCCAGCAGCCAGCGGGGCTGCTCATTAGCCATGGCATGTGCATGTTACAAGTCGCATGCGTACGTGCGGTTACAAAAATAATACATGAAAAAAGTTGTAGATCGATCCGATCTACTAATTAAAAATGGCCAAGATCAGTCCGATCTACTAAATAAAAATTAGATTGACACAACAGGTGCACTGGTACAGTCAACAAGTTCCTGATCCGGGAGTGATTAAATCGACATTGGTCGGCGATAACAGGTCAGCTCGACTCCCGGGAAGGAAAATCTGTACCCCAGATGGGATCTGATCTAAGATCTGAACGCAAATCTTGAAAGGAAATCGAGAGACGAATCCATTTTTGCGGTCAGATTGGGGTTACCTTCAATGAAGGCCTGCGTGATGCAGGCTCGACGGTGGCTTGATGGAGGCTCGACGGAGAGACACGTACTGATAACGTGTTGAAACACCCCCTGCGGGTTGGCCGGTCCCGAGGCTGCTCCACACCTGAGGAAGAAGACTAGAGTCGAAGGCATACAGATTACACAAGAAAATGACACATGGAACAAAGGGAAACTTTATTGATCTTTCTCTCGGTCAACTCCCGTACAATGATTGCTCCTCTATTTATAGACTAAGGGGATAGGATACCCCATGGGCCAACCCTAGCCTGGTAGAGGCCACACTGAATGGGCCTCTACCGCCCCAGTTTCCCAACATCTATATTTAGTCGTCAATTGCATGGGCTAGCCTCCATTCAGTCACGATGGTATCAACACGCGGTTATTATTCCTTTTGTCTTCCTTCTCGTCTGGTGAATATTTTTAGCCTAATTTCCCATGAATACTTGGTCCTGCATCAGCCGCCACCTAAAGAGGAGACGAACTAGAGGACGCCGCCTTCTGCATCATCTTTGGCGGCGTGCTCCCCAAGGTCTGCCTTGTTGAGTAACATATTGTACTAGGTATAGGTCCCCGTGTTTTGTCAGGGTTGTACCTGTAATTGTACATGTGTCCGTATATATACATGAGCAGCCGGTCCAATTGGTGTTGTGCAATCTCCAATTCCCTTCTACATGGTATCAGAGACCCTCTGGTCCCTGACCTAGCCGCCGCCCTCTCCCTACCCCTGGGCGCCGCCGGCCCCTCTCCCACCCCTGGGCGCCGCCGCTCCTCTTCCCCCACCTCCAGCCGCCGCCCACCGCTTCCGCCTCCCATCACCACCACCGCTTTCGCCATGGCCGGTTTCTCCTCCTCCGGTCCCTCCGATCCCTTCAACTCCTCCCGCTCCAGTAGCAGCAACCCCTTCGCCGGCCCCTCCGTCGCCGTCATCCGCGACATCCCTATCGCCGAGCATGTGCCGGTGACACTCTCCACCACCGCTGCCAACTTCTTCCCGTGGAAGACGTACTTTGGGCTGCTCTTCCGCGAGTACGATCTCCTCGACCACGTCGACGGCACCATTGACCTCCTTGCCATGCCACACGACCCCGAGTGGCTCGCGATCGACGTCACCATCATCTGCTGGTTTTACCAGACCGTCTCCAACGACATCTTCCGCACCGTCGTCCGGGACGGCGACACCGCGGACACGGTTTGGGATAAAATCACTGGCCTCTTCACCGACAACAAGATCCAGCGGGTCACCTTCCTCCAGCAGAAGTTCTTCGGCACCCACCAGAACGACCACTCTCTCGACGAGTACGTCCTCAAGCTGAAGACCCTCTCCGACGAGCTTCGCAACTTGGATTTTCCGATCGACGACAAGATCATGCTCTCCACCCTGTCGGCGGGTCTCAGCGAGGATCTCAGCAACGCTGCCTCCAACCTCACACTCCTCACCACGCCCTCCTTCGAGCAGGCCGTTGCCTACCTGCGCCTCGAGGAGCGCCACCTCAAGCATCTGCGGGCTCGAGCGGCCCACACCGCCTTCGTCGCCGGCCTCTCGCGCGGTGCCCCAGCACCCGCGCCTCGCGCCCCCGCTCCCACCTCCGTGCCTCGCCCCATGGGTCCGCCTCCGGGCTTCTACACCCAGCCGCACCCGCTCCTCCCCCTGCCACCGGCGGTGGTCGCCGCGGGCGTCGTCGCCGTGGTGGTGGTGGCAACGGCGGTGGCAGTGGTGGCGCCAACGCCACTGCCCCCGCGCCTCGTCCACCTCAGTACACCGCCCCCACTCCGCCGTGGCTCGCGGGTCACAATCCGTGGACCGGGGTCGTTCGTGCCTACTCCATGCCCGTGTCGCGCGCTCCCTACCCGGCATCATGGGGCCGCGTCCGGCCACCCACCAGGCCTTCTACGCGGCGCCCCAACCCGCCGCCACGCCGAGCTACGCCGCCGCCTCGGGCTACGGTGCCGCGGCCTCCTCCGCCCTGGCCTACGCCGCCCCCCCTCCCCGAGCTCGGCCGCGTGGGACCCCGCGCTCCTGACCGCCCTCCAGAGCGCCCCCACCGCTGGGGCGTATGGTGGCGGTGGCGACTGGTTCATGGACACCGGCGCCTCCGCGCATATGGCCGTGCACCCCGGTAACCTCTCTTCTTCTACACCCACCTCCACCTCCTCACGCATCATCGTTGGCAACGGTCATGCTCTCCCCATTACTCACACCGGTTCCGTCTCTTTTCCTTCCACTTCCACTGCTCTCTCTCTAAATAACGTTCTTGTTTCTCCTGCCTTGATTAAAAATCTTGTTTTCGTTAAATCTTTCTGTCGTGATAATCCTGTGAAAGTGGAATTTGACGCCTTTGGTTTCACTGTCAAGGATGGTCGTACTCGGATGCTCCTCCACCGATGTGACAGCCCCAACGATCTGTACCCTGTTGGTTCGGCCTCCACCACCGCCAGCAGCCCACTCGCCCTCTCCGCCGCTGTCGATCTCTGGCACGCTCGCCTCGGCAATCCTAGCTTCGCCGCTCTGCGTCAAATAATGCGAGGCTTTTCCTTTACTTGTAATAAAACGGATGCCCACTCTTGTGAAGCATGTCGTCTAGGAAAACATGTTCGCCTCCCGTTTAGTTCCTCCTCCACAGTCGCGTCTTTCCCGTTTCAACTTATTCATAGTGATGTTTGGACCTCGCATGTCCCAAGTAATTTTGGTTATAATTATTATCTAGTGCTTTTGGATGATCACTCGCATTTTGTATGGACTTTTCCTCTTCGTCGTAAATCCAACGTTGCCGCCACCCTCACCACATTTTTCGCCTTCGTTTCCACTCAATTCGGTCGCCCCATTCACGCCCTACAAACAGACAACGGCAAAGAGTTTGACAACATCACTATTCGCTCACTTCTCGCTGCCCATGGCGCCATCTTCCGCCTCACGTGTCCCTACACTTCTCCACAGAACGGTCGTGCTGAACGGATGCTTCGTACTCTCAACGACTGTGTTTGCGCCCTTCTGTTCCACGCACACATGCCCCCACGGTTCTGGCCGGATGCTCTTGCCATGGCGACTCTCCTCGTCAACATCCGCCCGTGTCGTGTGAGTTGGTCTTACACGCTGCATCACCTACTCTACGGTGCGCCGCCCGCCTATGATGACCTCCGCATCTTCGGCTGCAGGTGTTATCCTAACACTGCTGCCACCGCCGCACACAAGCTTGCGCCCCGCTCTCTCCCTTGTGTGTTTCTCGGCTACCCCGCCAACACCAAGGGCTACCGCTGCTACGACCCGGTCTCACATCGCGTCCTCACTTCCCGGCACGTGTACTTTGACGAGTTGGTTTTTCCGTTTCAGCAGGGACTCTTGGCGACGCTTCCGATAACGCCCCTGGCGCCCGCTGGCCCCCTTGTGGCCGGACCCGTGCGCCGACGACTGATCGCGGCGGCCCCCTCTGTGTCAGCCCCGCCTGGACCCGCGGCGCCCCCGTCTCCCGCTCCTGCGCCATCTCCGGCGCCGTCGACCAGCTCGACCGCCTCTTTGTCGCCCGCTTCATCGGCCACCTCGGCCCCCGCCTCGCCGCCCGTCGCTGTGGCTCCTGCGCCCATGCTCACACGAGCACGTGCGGGAGTGCGGCGGCCGTCTACGCGCTACCCCGCCGACCAGTATGTCTGCACGGCGTTCCCGTCAGCCGCGTCCGCCTTCTGGGCCAGCGGGAACAGTGTTCTGCCGCATGACGGCGGGGTGCCTTCGTCCAGCGAGGGGGAGGCGCCCTCCCCGCTGCTGAGTGCGCCGTCCACCTCCGCCCTCTCGCCGGTGCCCACCTCGGCTCGCGCCGCCTTGCGCGACCCGCATTGGCGCGCCGCCATGCAGGAGGAGTATGATGCGCTGCAGCGTAACCGGACCTGGGAGCTGGTTCCCCGGCCCCCTCGTGCCAACGTCATCACCGGCAAATGGGTCTTCAAGCACAAGCTCGGTTCCGATGGTACTCTCGAGCGCTACAAGGAGCGCTGGGTTGTGCGCGGCTTTCGGCAACGCGCTGGTGTCGACTTCATGGATACGTTCGCCCCGGTTGTCAAACCGGGCATGATCCGCATGGTGTTTCACCTCGCCGCTTCTCGCGCGTGGCCGGTGCATCAGATGGACGTCTCCAACGCCTTCCTCCATGGCCATCTGTCGGAGCAGGTCTACTGTCAGTAGCCCATCGGCTTCGTCGACGCCGAGCGCCCCGATGACGTGTGCTTGCTCTCTCGGTCCTTGTATGGACTGAAGCAGGCGCCCCGCGCCTGGTACCAGCGCATCGCTGCGTTTCTGTATCAGCTCGGCTTTCGCTCCACGCGTTCCGATGCGCCGTTGTTCGTCTTCCAGACCGGCAACGACATGGACTATCTACTGCTGTACGTCGACGACATCATCTTGACGGCATCCACCGCTGGTCTTCTTTGATAGCTCACCGACAGTCTTCGCGCTGAGTTCGCGTTGAAGGACCTCGGCCCGCTCCACTACTTCCTCGGCATCGAGGTTGTCCGGCGTGCGGATGGGTTCTTCCTTCATCAGCAGAAGTATGCCCGTGAGCTTCTCGAGTGTGCAGGGATGCTTAACTGCAATCCTGCGCCTACTCCTGTCGACACGAAGGCCAAGCTTTCGGCCGGTGATGGGTCGCTGGCCTCCGACGCGCCGTTCTACCGCTCCATCGTAGGCGCCCCCTAGTACTTGACGTTGACACGTCCGGAGCTCCAGTATGCTGTGCAGCAGGTGTGCTTGCACATGCATGCTCCTCGGGATGCCCATTGGGCCGTGGTGAAGCGGATTCTGCGATACATCTGTGGCACCATGGGCTACGGCCTGTCGCTGCATGCCTCGCCGTCGACGTCGACCGACCTCGTCGTCTACTCGAACACGGACTGGGCGGGCTGCCCGGACACGCGGCGCTCCACCAGCGGCTACTGTGTCTACCTCGGCTCGTCGCTCGTCTCTTGGTCCTCCAAGAGGCAGCCTACCATGTCTCGCTCCAGTGCTGAGGTTGAGTACCGCGTCGTGGCTAACGCTGTGGCCGAGTACACGTGGCTTCGCTAGCTTCTCTCCGAGCTCACTTGTCCCGTTGACAAAGCTATGGTGGTCTTCTGCGACAACGTGTCGGTTGTCTACCTCTCGGCCAACCCCGTTCATCATCGGCGCACCAAGCACATCGAGTTGGACATCCACTTTGTTCGTGAGCAAGTTGCTCTCGGTCACGTTCGAGTTTTTCACGTACCGACATCTCAGCAGTTTGCCGATATCATGACGAAGGGATTGCCGTCCACGACTTTTCCTGAGTTTCGCTCCAGTCTATGTGTCGGTGCCGACCCTTCGACTGCGGGGGGGGGGGGGGGGGGGGGGGGAGGGGAGGGGTGTGTGTGTTGAGTAACATATTGTACTAGATATAGGTGTCCGTGTTTTGTCAAGGTTGTACCTGTAATTGTACTTGTGTCCGTATATATATACATGAGCAGCCGGTCCAATTGGTGTTGTGCAATCTCCAATTCCCTTCTACATGCCTCGCCCCGTTCCACTTCCACATGCCATCACCGGAAAATTAACAACGTCGTGTCAAATTGCCAATCAGAACAAATTTAATAGTATAGCCAATTGTTGGCTATAAGATATTGCCATGTCATATATAGTCAATACTATAGCCAACATGTATAATAGGTAGTTACAAAAATGAGCTACTTTATTAACATATGGTCCATCTTCTAATCTCACAAAGTGACTAGGAGCACGTGTAAGAGTTGACTCTTGCATGAGAGACTACTTTCTTTCTCTTTTCTATTCTCTCTTTGCCAACTCAGTATAAATATACTAGTATTTTAAGTTTTAAGTCAACTCATTTTTATTGTATTTGCTCTCAGGCTGGTCCTAGTGGTGGTATCATATTACTAGTATCATGCATATGATACTAGTGTATGATACTATCTTTATAGTACATGGTATCATATGATAGTATCATACTAGTACTATATTTATTGATTTGTAGAATCTTAATACAAAATTGTGTATAAGATTTATGAGAATTTTCTAGTTTTACGTGCTATGATACGGTATCTACCTATGATACTCTAATCATCTTTTTTTATTAATTGTTATGTCATGTCAGATTTTTGCCAACATGACATGCATGATAATAGCTATGATACTCCCACTAAGACTAGCCCCTCAGGACCTGACGCCTTGGACGACTATAAGCGACGAGTTTGTATCGCGTGTCGTCCTTGCTTTCATCGGCCACTGTCCACATGGAAGCTGCAGCATTCCTCTCGGTCGGTTGGTCTTCTAATAACTGATTTCTTAGCACGGAAGCACGACGGACCGATTGACAGGTTTTTTTTTTCTATTCTAGTGATTTGTAGGCTTTTGGTTTCTTAGCTTTTTAATGAGTTCCTGATTTCCTTGCCTTTACTCATCTAGGTTTTCTGACAGAGGCAGAAAGATCCAAAGAGAAGCTCCGTCAAACAAATGAATTGCAGTTTACTGATATACTTTGAGTATTCAGTTTTAACTTTTGCTCCATGTTAACTCTAAGAATAGCATGTCCAAGTAAAAGAGGAGAACATATTCTACTTCTATCCCCTCTTAAACTTTTTCTTGAGATCCAGATACGCCTTACAAATAGTAGAACGTCTATCGAATAAAATTGTTGTATGTGTAGTCATTTTTGCATATCCTTTGAAGTACAAGTATTACGTATGAAAATAGTCGTTGCATATCCTTTGAAATCACACTTATGGGCTCACTCATATGTTTACGAATTAATGATTGAATTGCCCATGATGGTCTTTGGCATAAGGTAAAAAATTTGTGACTATAGAGAATATTTAGCAATTCATAATTAAAATCTTACAGTTACACTAAACAAAAATAGAGTTACCTGAATCAGTGTTAATGATGTCTTACAACTATAAACTAAGACATTTTTGTGCTATCATAGATCATGGTATTAAACAATTTTCACTTCTTCCCTGAACGCGTGTATGCTTACTTATGTGGCCCTATATGTAGAACTTTGAATGAACCTATATCTTTGTTCAAATATGTGCTAATTTTTTTTAAATAATACATTTTTAATTGAATTGCACAAATAATACACAAAACGGACAAATTGCAAATCTGTTGGTCGGTCGGCCGTTCGACAGACGACAGACTCGTTTCGTCCGTTCAACGGACGACACACTGCCTTCGCTAGGTGTTTGCAGGGTGTGTCGTCCGTTAGCGAAGGCAGTGTGTCGTCCGTTGAACGGACGAAGGCAGTGTGTCGTCTGTTGAACGGCCGACCGACCAACACATTTGCAATTTGCCCATTTTGTATATTATTTGTGAAATTCAATAAAAAACTGTATTATTTAAAAAAAATAGCCAAATATGTTCATGTGACAATGCATAGGACTTTGAAAGAACCTAGGATTTTGATTAAAAAATGCTCATATGTTTGTTTTTCTCTGAATATGTGTGCCCATTTATGTGACAGGTGACCCTACATGAACAATATTGAATGGATCTAGAATTTTGAAGAAGTATGCTCCACCCATATTGAGGCATGGTAATTTACTCCAAGATACCTGAAGAATCCATATTTTCTAAAATATTTCTATACTTCTTTTGTCAAGATGGACGGGCGCGGCAAAGTGTGCTGTTATGGTCTAGTTGGGACATAGAAGGGGAAATCGCAGGGGGAGAAGGGAGAGCAACCACCGGCGACGTAGTTGAGCCAGACGACGGACGGCCTCGCGCACGAGGCCCCCGGTTTCTGGTCGCCGGAGCTGGGCCGAATCGTCCGTGTCCTGGCGGGAGAGAGAAAGCCGTGAGACAGGAGGGGACGACTGTTGGGGAGAGGACGGCCGTGCCGGGAGTACGTCCGCGTCGCGCCAAGCCGACGGAGGAGGGAGAGGTGGGGGAGGAGGACCTACGTGCGCCGCCGCCATTTTTTTCTCGCGCTCTGGAAGCCTCGTGCGTGCGCTTTCCTTCTGTCGCTGAAGCGATGGCTCCCAAATGTCTACCAATGTCAGGAGGGTTACCCCTAGAGATTGGCCCGCTTCTTTTTTCCCGATCCTAGCAATCAAATCTGGCCAACGGGCCGGCCCGGCACGGCCCAGGCCCAGCACGGCCTAGGCCCGGCACGCGTCAAACGGGCCTGGCCCGGCACGGCACGTGCCGGCCCATGTAGCTCGCGTGCCGGGCCGGGCCGGCATGGGGGCCTGCTTCCCAGGCCCGGGCACGGCACGTCGGCTTAACGGGCCGGCCCGTGACACGTGAAACATGCCAGCCCGTGTTGTTTTCCGCTGGCCCGTTGAATTTATCCTTCAATAATGGTCGAATCTGTAATTTTCCAGCTAACTATCGGTGGTCAGTTGGCAAGTGGAGCGTGGGCGACCCACAGGTCACGAGTTCGACCCCCTGGATGACCCCTTTTTTGCTTGTATTTTGATTATGTACAGAAACATACGTTAAACGGGCCGTGCCGGGTCGGCCCGTGTGCCTGAGACCGCGGCCCAGGCACGGCCCCGGTGTTTCACGTGCCTGGCACGCGGCGGGCCGTGCCGTGCTTGTGCCGGGCTTTTTACGCAGGCTACGGGCCGGCCCGATGGCCAGGTTTGCTAGCAATGCTCGATATCGAGCCCGAATAGCGCGACTCGATGCCCATGCCAACCAAACACGAGAATTCGGGAACTCGACTCCAACCAAACACGAGAATTCGAGGTATTCAGGACACTTGACTCCCAAATGTCTAATATCTCGTCTCAAATGGTCCATCCGAACGAAACGGTTTAACACTTTCTCCACGAGAATCTAATCATGATGCACACTAGTGCTTTATAGTCGAATCATGTAATTCATAGTAACATGTGTCTAGACACAGCTCATGCTTTTCTCACGGTATGTACGAACCATGAATTAATCGACGTGATTTAATATTAGATTCATTCGTATCGATAATTTAACTCCTACTAGTATTAGCAAGCTCGCATATGACGTACTTTCTCTGTTTGGGATTATAGGTCCTACGTGTATACCTAGGTTGTTAATTTGACCAATAAAATATAATTTATATATCATAAAAGTTATATCATTAGAAAAATACTAGCACAAAAACCGTGCGTTGCTACGGACTATAAACTAATATATTTTTATATATTTTACTCTCTCGAACCCATATTAATTGACTTGGATTTGTTAAAATTTGGACGAACATATATACTAAATAGTGTCTAGATTCATTAAATCTAGACAAACTTGAGTAAATTAATATGGGTCGGAGTGAGTACTAAATTTCACATCCATATGTATCTAAATATCCTTTACATACACACATTCTCTCTTTTTTCCTAATAAAGTAGGTAAGTTATGCAATATTATAAAAAGCTTCCTCGATATAGTCTATTTATGTATCATCGAGATGAAGAACACATGGTCCATTTAGCTGTGGTTTGAAATATTCACGTCTCTCCCAACGACAGCATCAAGTAGCAATCAGAAAGAGAGTATATACACACATCAAGTTAGCGCGGCCACCAGCTAAGCACACAGACAAATCACACAATTAGCTGCTTCTAGTAACGAAGCACGCGGCATCCCCTATTCCACTCGTTTCACCAGCAAAATTGTTCGATTCAGCTTTGGCATGGTGCACAGCAGCAGGGCGGCCGGGAATGAATTAACATGCAGAACGGAAATAACCTCTTTGGATAACTATTTCATTAACACTAACTCTTTGGGTAATGCCCAACAGCTAGGCGCTACACTCTACAGTGTAGCGTCTTTCAGCTAGGCGCTATGCCCCCTGCCAGCATGGCACCGTCTGGCCCCTCCCTGGCCCCACCCGGCCGTGTGACGCCCAGGCGCTATGCCAGGGGCGAGTAACGCACAGGCGCTATGTCCCAGGTGTAGCGCCTATCTGATAGGGCACTACACATCCTAGCAGATAGGCGCTACACTTTGGGACTTAGTCTGTCGTGCGCAGCCCCCTCCCCACCCCTCCCCATTCACTCCCAGCTCGACCCAAGCAAAAAGAACAACAAGGAGGCGCCCCCTTCTCTCCTCTCTTCTCCCCCCTCAAATCTCTCATATTGGAAGCTTTATTTGGTGGATTTGTGCCTCTCCCAGCTGCTAGAGGTACCCCCCCCTCATTCCCCTCCGTTTTGACCTCTTGAAATTTTTCATTTTGGTTGGACTTGGCTTGAAACCCTAGAAATTTGATTTGGAGAGAAATGTTTAGAAATTTGTTAGATTCATTGGCCAATATTGGTTATAAAGATGTGTATGAAGCATTTAGTTAGGTTTAGGGTTGTTGAAATGACATTGTTTGGTATATTGGAATGTTATGGCTAGGGTCAGGGTTAGGGTTTGCTTATGTAAGAGAGGGTGTTCTTGTTAGTTTTATGGTTTGGTAATGTGTCTAGTATAGTTTTGTTTATCTTGTCATGGTTAGTTAATGAACATATTCTCCTATGTGTTAGGGATGGCAAGAATTATTCATGTTCATCATGTGGACAAGGATGCCTTTTTGAAAGGCAACATATAACCGGACCCGGATGAGCTAGATATTGTGTTTGAGCGTAGTCCCACCTATGCCGAGGTCTTGGAGCAAGTGAGGATTGAATTGAAATGGATGGAACCATGTGATGTTGTTGAGTTGGAAGGAAGACATAATGTGGGTTTTGGAATGCATATCCGTTGGAAGACCATGCGTATCTTCTCCGAGGCTCGTTGGCTTGCATACAAGGAGGTGGTGGCCGAATCACTAGACAAGGCTCTTGAGCTATTTGCCACCAAGAAGGCTGATAGTTCATTGCCTTTGGACTTGAACCGTCATGCTTCCCCATTGGATAGTAGGAGTCCTCCACCCGTGGAGCAAGAGCTATGGATTGAACCTCCTTTGAGCCAAACATTGAGCCCGATTTCAAGACACCAAGACGAAGTGTTGGAAGAGGACAATGATGATTGTGAGGGTGAATATGATGATGATGTTGAACTCCATGACAACAATGTTGGTGATTTGGAGAAATATATCACTCAACATGACATGGACCGTGAACTCCTGTATTCTCGAGGCTATGCTTCGGACTCGTATGATGATGGTCCCGAAGAAGAAGTTGACGAGGAGGGGTTCACGGCTAGAGAGGCTGAAATCCACCATACCGTATTGGGGCGAGACCATCGGGTGCCTTTGTTTCGTGATCTTAGTCTCACGGATGAAGCCACGGTTGATGGTGGCAAAGGCATAGTGCTTGGACCAAGGACAAGTTCTTACCGGGATGGCAATGAAGTGAATAATGGCTTTTGCAAAGGATAAAGGTTTAAGACCTTGTTGGAATTTAAGCAATGGATAAAGGACTTCTCAGTGAAGCATCATCGTCCTTACACGGTCGTGCACTCGGATATCAAGAAGCGTTACACGGTGAAGTGCGGGCGGAAGGATGTCCTTGGATTGTGCGTGCTAGACCATTCAAGGGAGGTCCCGATTGGCACATATCTAGTTGCGTATCAACTCACATGTGCCGAGGCCCGATGGTGGATGGCAAGGATGCAAAGCATGAGCACCGACAACTCACCTCCGAGTTCCTCGCTTATAGGCTTTCCAATGACATCGCGTCGTTTCCAATAATGAGCATCAAGCAGGTCATGGAGTTTGTGAAAGCCCTCTTTAACTATGAGGTGAAGTACGGGAAGGCATGGAAGGCTAAGCAAGACGCATTCAAGATGTTGTACGGTGATTGGGAGGAATCTTATAACCGAATCCCAAGGTTGTTGGGAGCGATGACCGATGCTAACCCGGGCATGGTTCATGTGGTTGAATCTTTGGGGAACAAGACAAGGATTGTAAACGGAAGAACCGTTCGAGTTTTTGGCCGTGCATTTTGGGCTTTCGAGCAATGTGTTCAGGCATTTGAACATTGTAGGCCGGTAATCTCCGTTGATGGCACCTTTTTGACCGGTCAATTCAAGGGCACTATCTTGATTGCAATAGCCAATGATGCCAACAATCGGTTGATTCCTTTGGCCTTTGCTTTGGTAGAGGTGGAAAACAATGATAATTGGGAGTGGTTCTTCCATCTTTTAAGAACCAATATATTAACCCCTCATAGGGAAATATGTGTCATCTCGGACCATCATCAAGGAATTCTTAAAGCGGTGGACCAACATATTCCCGGGCATGCTCCGTTGCACCATCGTTGGTGCATGAGACACTTTTGTTCAAACTTCTATAGGGCATGCAAGATCAAGGATTTGGCCGATGATCTACAAGATTGTTGCCTCGCTTTCACGGAATGTCGTTTCTCAAACTTGTACAACATATTGCTCTTCAACAAAGAGCTCAATGCGGGTGGTCAAGAGTTTCTCGATAGGAGCATTGAAGAAAGAACAAAGTGGGCACGAGCTTTCGATGATGGTGGACGGAGGTACGGCCAAATGACAAGCAACATGGCAGAGGCCTTTAACAAGTTGCTCAAAGGTGTCCGTGCATTGCCCGTCACGGCAATAGTCCGTTATACATTTGAAATGATGAATGGGTATTTTCTTAAATACTCAGAGGAAACAGACCGGCAGATTGCGGGGGACTACAAGAACAAGTACAAATACAAGTACCCACCTAAGGTTGATGATTGGATGCAATTTCAGTCAAAGAAAGCGGATACCCAAGTTGTCACGGAGTATGACAATGACGAGCTAATTTACCAAGTTACGGAGCCCGGAGGTACAACGGCTGATGGTGTCCAACACGGAGGCCGAGCTTTCAAGGTCTCGCTCAAGACTTGTGAGTGCACATGCGGAAGGCCATCATTGCTTCATCTTGCCTGCTCGCACTTGCTCGTGACGTCTCGCCGGCGACATTTGGATTACAATAATCCGCTCACGGTGAGAGAGGCTGAGTTCTCCATTGAGACTACTAAGAAGACATGGGCTCCTAGATTTCATCCATATTTGGACCAATCAAAATGGCCGGAGTACCATGGGATTCAACTATGGCCCGATCCGAAATGGAAAGTGATTAAACGTGGAAGACGCAAGACAAAACGCTTTAGGAGCGACATGGATGGATGGGGCCATGGTGATGCTCGAGAAACGGACAATGACCAATTCCAAGAGCCTCGTGAGAGAGCCCGGTGTGGAACATGCAATGGTGAAGGGCACAATGCAAGAAAGTGTTCTCAAAGGAAAAGAGCAAAAGGAAATGAAGCAAGCACTAGCCAACCAAGTGGTAGCCAACAAGTACCAAGCCAACAAAGAACTAGCCAACAAGTCCCAAGCCAACAAAGAACTAGCCAACAAGTCCCAAGCCAACCAAGAACTAGCCAACAAGATCCAAGCCAACCAAGAACTAGCCAACAAGTCCAAAGCCAACCAAGAACTAGCCAACAAGCTCCTAGACAACAAGGTCCTAGACAACAAAGAGGTTGATCACTTGGGATTAGAAGAGGAAGAGGGCGTGGCGGTTTTAACCCGTCTAGTATGTTAGGTCGCTCACTTTTTGCCGCAAACCGGGTGGTCGCTGGCGGGGGAAAACTCTAAGTCAGAGTGTAGCGCCTGTCTGCTAGGCGCTATGCTCTGATGTGTAGCGCCTATCAGACATGCGCTACACTCCTGAATTGCACTAGTTTCAAACAACATATACTCCTGAACAACACCTGTTATACTAGTTTCAAACAACATATACTCAAACAACATCAACATAGTCTCAAACAACATCAACATATTGTCATACATCAACATAGTCTTAAACAACATCAACATAGTGCCATACATGAACATAGTCTTAAACAACATCAACATAGTGCCATACATCAACCCGTACATAGTCTCAAACCTAGTGCATCGTCATCGACATTGTGCCATACATGACCTACTTCCGTCCACGCGTCCTTGGGCCCCGGCCCCTCCTTGGAGGTATCTTCTTTATCACCTCCTCTTCTTGCAACTCATATTCATCATCATACCGTAGGCCTCTCGTACTCCTAGTCGCTATTGACCTCCGTGGCGGCTCGTCCTCGACAACATTGGCCTTTCCCTTGTTACGGAAGTCGTCCGGCATCCAGCGGTTGAACTATTTCCTTGGCTTCAGCTGGTATGCGGAATGAATCCGGTACTCCCCCTCAGTCTCATTCTCCATATGAGGCAGCTACATGTAATATTGTATGGCTATGAGAAATGCATGGGAAACAAAAAGCACTAAATGCATGTAAGGTTGTCCCATACCTCATCTTCCGAACGAATCGCCGAAGTGGTGTCATCCTCAACATCATCCTGAAGATGGGCCGACGGATCAGTAGTCGACTTGGACCTAGAACCGGACGGGGTTGTGTACTCGGGATCGCGACAACCTAGCACGTTAGATAACCGACGCATCTTTTGGGCCGAGCGCTGTAACAAATAACAACATAAGTCAAACCAAGAACATGCCTATCTTGAGGAAGTCTCGCATCCATACCTTAAGGAAGTTTCATATCATGCCTTCTCCCTTTTCCCCTTAGGGGAAGCAAAAAGAATCGCCTCGGCATCGTCGGCATATTTATTTACCTCCGTTCTCTACAGAGTCAAGAACAAGAACATGTTAGGCAAGAAAGAGATGAGAGTGCAAGGAAAGTAATGCAAAGGCAACGATAACTTTACCGCAAAGTTGAGTGAGGAAGAAAGCGGGATGTCGGTCCCCTCCCTGACCTGCCGGTTGTACTGAGTGTAGGCAAGGTCATCGAACTGGACTGGCTCGTCCAATATTTCTTCCTCATAGGACGGCGGGCAAATGGAGACACGGGTACTACCAAGAAACCAATGGATGTAGTTGTTAAATGCAACTGGGCAATGAGCTCTTCCACTATTCCATTCCGTTCGTCGAGCATTCTCCACACAAATGAGGAACTCCATGACGTGCCTCCTATGATGGTGATCCCAATTCTTGATCTTCCTCTGCCTCTTTCTGTCCAACCCGAACAACAACAAAGAACCATGTTAGTACCATCCAAAGCAATTGAGCACAAGTTCTCATGCTAACTAACCGATGAAGCTCCTTGTCGGTGTCCTTCCACACGGGAGGGTTGACTAAAACAATCCGAACTGCCTCATCACCCGTTGTGGCATATGAAACTCAACCGCCCAATTGCAAATCAATGGGAAGCACATGAGCCAGAGAGATTGTTCCTCCAAGCACTTTGGGTTAATATCAAACTCGGGAGCAATACCAAACTCGTCCCCACAACCATAAGGCTCCCACTCCACCTGCAACATATCACAAGAACATGTTTGGTATCGATTTTGACTCGTGAAGTAAATATTATGGATAGTGACGTATAGATAAACATCTACCTGCTCGGGCGTAATCGCATCAAACTCGTTCGTGTACTTGAGGTACATGGCATCAACATCGCTTGTCATCTCCGATACCACGTCCCACTTGTAAGCCCAAGTCGGGAGGCGTAGAGGTTTTCTATTATACGCTGGCCAAGGATGGTGACCCACCTCTTTGGGACGCCCAACTGGTAAGCGTTCCCAGCTCCATATCGAGAGAAGAACCATAGCACCACGTATTCCGGCATTTTCGCCTGCCCTACGACAGGCATCGTCCAACTACAAGTGAACAAAAAAGAGGTCAGTATAGAATATGTGTGGACTCGACATATACAAATGAATGTAGAGTGCACAGGTGATTACCTGCCGGTACAAGTAGGCAACAGCCGCCGAACCCCAGCTGATATTGCTATCCCAGTTTGCTAGTGCCTTCAGCCACATCCACTGAGCGGTCCTACCTCCGCTGTCAGCAAACAGAGTCCTAGAAAGGACATACCACACGTACACACGAGCATGTGTCTCGATCACCTCAACCTCGGCGGGGTTCGGGCATTCCGCAAAGTTCTCCACGATCCACGCATATGTCGCGCCTGCCGGGACTCTATCTTTGCTCTTATCTTCAAGTTCTTCAGGAACCATGCCAATAGGTAGATGCATCGCATTGCGCCACCCATCCGATTTTGTGCTCATACAGAGAGGCTCCCCCGCGATAGGAAGTCCAAAGATCATGGAAACATCCTGAAGAGTAGGAGTGATCTCGCCGGTCCGGAGGTGGAAAGTGTGCGTCTCCGGCCTCCACCGGTCGACAAGTGCGGTGATAGCAGCCGCGTTGAGGTTCGGCGTCGACCGTCTCACAAGCATGATGAAAGGGAGGAGGCCTAGCCGCTTGATGTACTCGGTGTACCGCTCGTCGTACGACATGTCATTCAAAGACGTGCCATGAGACCGAAACTTGAGGGGACGAAGCCTCTGCATACATACAAGATCGAACATTATGCTTTTTCCAACACAATTGAATCAATAGAAAAATAAAAACAAAGAAGTTCAACCATGGTTTTATTACCATATGCTTCTCCGCCATCAAGTATGCCCGGTGTTGATGATCATAGTAATCCTCAAGTAGCCACACCATCCTACATATATATTCCAAACATCAATAAAATGTGTGTGGTATGTGGCCATTGTTTCAATTTATACAATAAACTACAAAGAATATGGAAGCATATTATTCACACATCCATACAAATCCATATAAAACCATCATACACAATGCAAATCAACAACACACTTCCATTCCCCATCAAATACAACTAATATATAACTACCAAATAACCAAAAACATACAGAAATAGGTCATATTATGAATCCAACTAAACCTAGGGTTTGAGGATAATGTGCAAGATTCGTTGGATAAAAGAGAGGGAAAAGGAGAGGATTACCTTGAGGGAGGGATGGGGGAGCAAATCCACGGTGAAATCTCTCAGATCTGATGGATTTGAGGAGTGGATTTGAGAGAGAGGGGAGGAGGAACCATCGGCACCTCCTTGTTCTTCTTCTGATGGCTGGACAACCGAATGGGTCGGGGTGGGGAGGGAGGCTGCGGGCTGCTGAGTATGTCTCAAAGTGTAGCGCTTATCTGCTAGGCGCTACACTTTAAAGCATAGCGCCTATCAGATAGGCGCTACACCTGGGGCATAGCGCCTGGGCGTCACACGGCCGGGTGGGGCCAGGCGGTGCCACGCTGGCAGGAGGCATAGCGCCTAGCTAAAAGGCGCTACACTGTAAAGTGTAACGCCTAGCTGTTGGGCGTTACTCAAAGGGTTAGTCCAGTGAAATAGTTATCCAAAGAGGTCATTTCGTGAAATTCTTTTGATTTTGGGTTATTTTTGTCCATTCTGCTGAAGTAACATCACCTGCAGGTGGTTTCCGGGCTAGTAGCGCTGGAGTGCGAGCGCCTAGGGAACATGGCCGTCTTGAATCCCTCCCCGCCCGCTGGGCACCCCCCCGAGGCCCTCCTTCCTCGCCGATGGCGTTATGTCGAGTGTCGACTCCCGCCTGTCCATCCCCTTTTTCCTACTCCCTCCGGTCCATATTAATTGACTTTGATTTGTCAAAATTTGGATGAACCTATATCTCTAGGTTCATCCAAATTTTGACAAATCAAAGTCAATTAATATGGACCGGAGGGAGTATTATTACCTCTGTGAGTCCATCCTGCCTCGTCGCCGACGTTACTTTGGCGATACTACCGGTGTCAACGGTAGATTATTTTCACCTAACGAAAGGACAAAACGGCTTAAAAAAGTGTTAGACCAGAAGAAATACTTCGTGCTTTATTATTCAGATATGCTAAAACACAGGTAGCTGTGACGTATCTTGGGACGCAGTCAACGTTGGATTTTGTCCCTCGCGTCAAGATTGGTGACACTGCACCCCTAGTTTTGACTTGTGTTATGTTGCCTGGTATCGCGGCTTTTTTTTTCCAGCCGCACCAGTGCGTGAGTGTGGTGACGAGGCCGATTAATGATTGTCTCCTTGATAGGTACGTGTTAGGAAATTTATTTTTGAAATCTGGTATTCGTGTTGGTTCTCGTCTATACTAGGATGTAGTTAAGTTTTTATTTATTTTTTCTTTCATATATTTTCACATTTTTTCTATTTTTCCTATTCTTTTTTTTATTTTAATAAGTATTCTCTCCATCTAGAAATAAGTGACTTGCAATTGTCTCCATTCTCATGTATCTATACACTAAAATATATTTAGATACATACAAATCTAGACAAATGCAAATCACTTATTTCCGGACAGAGGTAGTACCTTTTTACTTTATGTTTCGTGTAATGTATCTTTCCGTTCTCGGATGAGTAATAATGTGTTCCTTATTCATAAACATTGTGTTTTTTTATCGAGATGAATAATAATGTGTTCCACTATTTAGAAAAGTTTCTTCTTGTTGGATAAATTAGTTCCATAATTAGTTCTATCAAATTTTTATTTTATTCGATGTTATTTTTAATTCATGATGTAAAATCCTTTTGTTCACCGGGAGCTACCATTTTGTTCTGGTGTACATAGATTGTTCTGTCGCGGTATAAGTTTTGCCCCAGCTATAGTATGATCTTGTTTCTTGTAATCTAATTTTTTTCCAGGTTGAGTCAAATATTAAGGTATAGTTTTGTTCCACCTGCATTCATTGTGAATTGGTTTAGATTACTATTTAATTTTAATCATAGTGTTCATGTTCGCGAGAAGCTACAACGTTGTTCGAGTGTATATCCAATTTGTTTCGTCATGCTATAAGTTTTGCCCTAACAGGACTCTATAAGTTTTGTCCCAACTTATGATTGTGTTCCTTGGATTCTAAACTTTTGTTCTCCATGGAGTCGAATGTTGTTCCTCAGAAGCTATGGTTTTGTTCCACTGCGGTCGTTGTTGAATTGGTTTAAAGCGTTGTTTTATCATGTGTCCCATATTGTAGTCGTGATTTTATTCTATTATAAGAAGTTATTTCTTTTATAGTCATGCTTTTGTTCCTTTTAGTCTATTTTTTCTAGTTGGACTTGTAGCTGAGATAGAAATAACATAAATTTTTGTAATTTAGTATAGCCATCCGTGCTTTCTCATGAGGTGCAAAATGGGTTACAATTGAGATCACAATCCATGCTTCTTTTAAGTTTCAACTAGAGTTGCAACTGGAATTTTTTATTATAAGTTGCATCTAAACTTGTACCTGATTATTGAGATATCATTTTTTGTCACGGT
Source organism: Avena sativa (assembly GCA_916181665.1). Lineage (NCBI taxonomy): Eukaryota > Viridiplantae > Streptophyta > Magnoliopsida > Poales > Poaceae > Avena > Avena sativa. Next base: position 262,236,667 of record OV702298.1, on the reverse strand, counting down.
TCATGCTTTCTTTGAGTTTCAACTAAACTTTAAACTAGATTTTTTTAAAAAAAATTACAAGTTGAGTTGCAAATAAGATATTTTTTAGTTCTAGTTGAACTTGCAACTAAGGATTAAAATATCATTTTTTGTATCGTGGCCTATGTTTAATGTGAGTTGCAACTGGACTTGTAGCTGAGATTCTCTTTATTTTTGCTAGTGAAGTTGCAACTAAGATTTTTGTCAATTACAACTAAACTTGCAATTCTGAATTGAAATTGCAACTAAAGATGCAACTTGGAATTTTTTTAATTATTATAAGTGGAGTCGCAACTAAGATATATTTTAGTTGCAGTTAGACTTATAACTGAGAATTGAAATGAAAGAAAATGACTAAGAATTTTGAATCGTGATCTGGCTTTCTCGGGAGTTGCAATTAGGGTTGCGACTAAGATCTTTTATTATAAGTTACAACTATATTTGCAATTGAGGATTGAAATGTTATTTTTTAAGTTTGCTCTTAGCGTGAGTTGCAACTGGACTTGCAACTGGGAATATTTTATTTTTTTCAAATGGATTTGCAACTAGACTTGCAACTGAAAATTGAAACAATAGAAATTGATTAAGAATTTTGAATCACCATCTAAATTTCTCGTTATCTGCAAGTGGGTTTGCATCTGGGATTTGAGTTGCAACTAGACTTGCAATTGAGGATTGAATTCTTTTTTTATATCGCGGTCCATACTTACCATGACTTGCAACTCGATTTTTTTATTTTTTGCAAGTGTAGTTGAAAGTAAGATTTTTTAGTTGAATTAACTGAGAATTTTGAACAATCAATTAACTATGGGTTGACCAAATATTTTTGCCACCACACATTATGTTTTTGTATTTTTATTTTATAGCAAATCCCTGTACAATCCATTATTTTCAACAACCCAGTCGTTGTATAGTTGTTATGTATTTTTGTATTTATAGCATTTTACTACAATGTGTTATTTAATTATTTTCACAATTTTCTTTATTCTAGCTTTATTATGAGTTGCAATTTGAGTTGTAACTGAAGTCCTTTTTCTAGTTGTAAATTGACTAGCAATTGAATTAAGCAAATCCATCATGTTAGGAAAAGCGATTCACGCTTACAATATGTTACTCTAACTATTTTCACAATTTTTTATATTTCAATTTTATGTATGATCTCACATTTTTTTATATTAAAAAATGTAACGGAATTACTCCATGCGTTTTTGCTGCTGCCTGCGAAAGTAATCTTTTTATACGAGTGTTTTTTGTTCGCGGCAAATTTATATATTCCCTCCAACCCATATTAGTTGATTTAGATATATCTAGATACAAATGTATCTAGTAAAGTCTTAGGGCTATATACATCTGAATCTAGACAAATTTGAATCAACTAATATGGGTCGAACGGAGTAGTAGGAATCAAGAAGGGACACGTTGACTTGTTGATAGACGCAAAACACAAGAGTTAAGCTAGTGCTCATGAATAACGAGTTGTGTTCATGCATGCATGCGCAGAGCTGGGCAGTCGATCAATTCAAGTGTACGTACATGCAGATACTCGTACAAGAACTACTCTCTCAAAAAAAGTACAAACACGGCACCTGCCGGCAGCCAAGACTTTAGTGCTGAATAACAGCCCAACAAGGCAAAAGCGGAGAAATGAGAAAAACAGACCGAAAGTGGCTAATTTTTTTTTTTAAATAATCCATTTTTTATTGAATTGCACAAATAATATATAAAACGGACAAATCGCAAATCTGTTAGTCGGTCGGCCGTTCGACAGACACGTTTCGTCCGTTCAACGGACGACACGCAGCCTTCGTCTGTTCAACGGACGACACGCAGCCTTCGTCCGTTCAACGGACGACACACGTGTTGTCAGCTGTTTGGTAACGGACGACACACGTGTTGAACGGACGAAGGCTGCGTGTCGTCCGTTAAACGGACGAAACGTGTCTGTCGTCTGTTGAACGGTCGACCGACTAACAGATTTGCAATTTGCCCGTTTTATGTATTATTTATGAAATTTAATAAAAAATGTATTATTTAAAAAAATTTAGCCCGAAAGTGCCTACAATGACGTAATTCGACTGAGACGTAGCTTATGTCTCAGTTGACTGCGCCGTAGACACTCCATATATAGATAATCTCTAAAATTTCTAATGATATAATTTTTATGCTATATTATTTATATTTTGTTGTTTAAATTAGCAATCTGGGGGACTTATAATCCACTTTTTCAAAAAAAAAAAAGACATGCAGTCAAGCTCCAAATGGCGATCGGTGCCGCGCGCCGCCGCCTCCGGAGACTCCCCGTCGCCTTCTTCTTCTCCACAGAGCCCTCCTCCCACGGCTGCCCGCTCCACGCCGAGCGAGCTCGCGCGCCGCGGCCGCCTCCTTCGCCCTTTACTCCCGCATCCGTGCCGCCACCCCGCCCACTGCATTCACATTCTCCCTCCTCCTCGCCGCTCTCGCCTCGTCCCCTTCCGCCGGCTGCACCGGCCTCGTCGCGCATGCGCAGGCGCTCAAGTGCAGCGCGCTCGCGCACCCCGTCGTCACCAACTCCCTCCTCAAGCTCTACTGTGCCCTCGGCCTCCTCCCATGCGCGCGCAGGGTGTTCGACTCGGGTGCTGCTCTGGACGTCGCCTCCTGGAACACGATGGTCTCCGGATACGGCAAGAGCGGCGACCTAGCGGCAGAGCGGCAGGTGTTTGGAAGAATGCCGGAGCGGAACCTGGTGTCCTGGAGCGCGATGGTCGACACGCTTGTGCGTGCAGGGGAGTTCGGCGAGGCGCTGTGGTGTTTGACCGGATGATGTTTGAGAGTCTCAAGCCTGACGTAGTGGTGCTGGTCAGCGTGCTCAAGGCGTGCGCGCATCTTGGTGTGGTCGAGACGTCGCTGGGTTCATCAGTATCTTGAAACAGAGGGGTTGCGGGGAGGCAAAGCAATGTCTTGGTTGAGACAGCGCTGGTGGACATGTACTGCAAGTGTGGGTGCATGGAGGAGGCGTGGTCTGTTTTTGACAGCGTTCACTGCTGTGATGTTGTGCTGTGGAACTCGATGATTGGAGGGCTTGCAGTAAACGGCCACGGTGAGCATGCACTTGAGCTGTTTTGAATGATGTTCGAGAAGGGTTTCAGGCCAAATCAGTCGATGTTCGTTGCTGCTTTGTGCGCGTGCATCGACACAGGTCGTGTGGACGAAGGGAGACATATTTTCCAGTCGATGCAGCGCCATGGGATCAAGCCATAGAGGGAGCACTATGGGTGCCTAGCTGATCTTCTTGGGCGTGCAGGCCATGTTCAGGAGGCTGAGATTGTGTCGCTGGATATGCCAATGGAGCCGCATGCTTCGCAATGGGGTGCGCTGATGTCGTCGTGCCGGATGCATAATGATATTAGCGTCGGCGAACGCGTTGGCAAGCGGCTCATTGAGCTAGAGCCACACCATGATGGACGTTATGGCATTCTGTTTAATCTGTATGTAGTCAATGGCCGATGGGAAGATGCAAGAGCCATTCGGCTGATGATGGTGGAGAAGGGGGCCAAGAAAGAGGCGGGTTTGACCTTCATGGAGTGAAATGGTTTTATTCCTTCAGTTACACCTTGGACAAGGCATATCTATGCCAATTATTTATTCGCCGACAAGCTGAACCTATCACACTTTTTTCTGCAGAAGTTAGCGTTTATTCTTCTTCTCTACTTCTGTGCTCGACGCCTCAATGAAATCGTTGGCTCCTGGCATCTTGGTGGCATCACCGTGTTTTCCATTTTCCAGCCAAAGTTCCAGTTCACCTGCAATATCCACAGGTGCTGTTTAACTGCAACTTATTCTTCCTATCAATTAAGAACCTGGAGAATAGGGCATGCAGGCTGCTATGCTCATTCTTGCGATTCACATGGGACTTTATTTAATAAGTGCGCACTTCTTTTCTTAATCTAATAATCGGTGTTTACTTTCTTGTGGATCCATCAAACCTCTGGCATATCAATCTATGCAATTATTTAATGGGGATCACGGAATACTGAAGGGGGAGTTGAAAGCAACAACTACACACAGATCACAAGTGTATAAAATATGCATCAAGATTCAAGGAGGAGACAAACAGAACGCACATGCTAACTGCATATGTCTGCATGTGAGTTCTTCTGACGGGCATTTTTTAATCTGGTTGGCTTGGATGAGATTGAGCCGTTGAGGTCAACTGTCTTATAAATCCCTTCTAAAGGGCACGCAGGGAACAAATCAACACAATTACATACACAAAAGATGGGTGCTACTGCTTTCTTCTACATCTTGCTGTTTCTATGGGTTCAGGATGCAGCTGCCATTCTTGGCTTCACAAGAAGTGATTTTCCACAGGACTTCGTCTTTGGAGCTGGCACCTCAGCATATCAAGTAAGCTAGTAATAAAAGCTTTACTTTTCTGAAAATCACCGTGCTAATTTTGATGTTCCATTTTGCATATAGTATGAGGGTGCTGTTTCTGAGGATGGCAGGAGCCCAAGCTTTTGGGACACTTTCACTCATGCAGGTTAGTTGCTATGGAGCTATGCAATTTATCTTTCTAGTTTCTGCAATGCCTGATTAATTTCTGGGCAGCAAGTTTCTTGAATAGAGTTGGTATAGCATTGTAGCACGTGATTGTTTTTGTCTCCTTTTATATTTCAAATGCCTAATTGGTATAGCATAGTAGCAGTCCACAATGTGTGATCAATTTTCCTAATGGTGGTGTATAAAACTGAGACCAGTTCCCTCTTGGAAGAACACTTCTTCACAAACACATTTTTGTTGCTATGGCAGAGCTAAATTGAACATGGTATATCCAAGACCATAACTGCACATGGTTGAGCAAGTTAACCTTTCTTGATTTGTGCTGACAGGTAAAATGCCAGACAAAAGCACAGCAGATGTTTCTGCAGACGGGTACCATAAATACAAGGTAAACCATAAAAGCAGAATGTTCTACCAGCGTTTCTTGGAATTCTATGTTGCATGAACTGTATGAATAAATCAGCATTTCTCGGATCTAGTAATCCAAAAGAAATCTTGTACTTAATGTGATATTTCAGGAGGATATCAAGCTCATATCTGATACAGGCCTAGAGGCCTATAGGTTCTCCATCTCTTGGTCAAGGCTTATTCCAAGTACAGGATTGCTCCCCAGGTTCTTCAAAATAAGCCATTTTAATTTTCCAATTTTTTCAGCATTTTTTTTGGTTCACAGATGGACGTGGGGCTGTCAATCCAAAAGGGCTACAGTACTACAACAACATCATAGATGAGCTAGTGAAACGTGGTAAGTACATCTGTCTTAGGCCTCCGGAGTCTCCATCTGAAAATTTTGTCCATTGAGGGAAACAAGAGTGTTATTAATGAATGCTTCTACTCTGTATCTTTAACCTTACTTTATTGTGTTGTAAGAGCTTCTTTTGTTGTTGCATGTCATTTGATAAGGCTATACATAGTCATTTCTCATTACAGTTTTCATAGATTTAGTTTTCCCTTTGTATTTGCACATGGTGGACTCTGCACATGGAGAAAATGGAGTATACAAATTTGTCTTTGAGCTTCATACAGCAGAGCTAAACATCATTTTGTTTAAAGAGGTGTATACGCCAACACAATTTCTTTGTCCAGGCATTCAAATACACATCACACTTTACCATCTAGATCTCCCTCAGTGTCTTGAAGATGAGTATGAAGGATGGCTAAGCCCAAAAATCATGTGAGTTCATATAAGGCTTACGCAAAATCGAAGCAACTTTCTCTAGGAAGTGTCTGTTTTGTAGCAGCTGTGGCATACTCACAACATAACTGTCCTATTCATATTTTTGCATCTGTAAAATGCAGCGAAGATTTCACAGCGTATGCAGATGTTTGCTTCAGGGAGTTTGGTGATAGGGTCACATACTGGACTACAGTGAATGAGCCAAACATTGGTGCAATTGCCTCTTATGCCAGTTGTCAATTACCACCTGGTCGATGCTCAGATCCATTTGGAATAACAAAGTGCACAGCAGGGAACTCCACCACCGAACCATACATAGCAGTGCATACTACACTATTGGCACATGCATCGGTTGTCAGACTGTACAAAGCAAAGTATAAAGTGAGCGAATGATTTTGTACCCAAAATAGTTTCGTTGCTTCTTAGTCTCTTCAGAAACTCTAGGATTAGCCTTCATAGCTTAGCTTGATGGTGAAGCTACTATTTTCAGCTATTGCACCTTAACCATACATCATAACTCATCTTTCTGATACATGTTTCAGCACAATATTGTCTTCTCTGTTTCCTGTTACAGTGCAAACTGAGGCACAGACTCATAAAAGAAACTTTTGGATGCAGGCTGAGCAAAAGGGAGTTGTGGGCATAAATATCTACTCCTTCTGGAGTTATCCACTTACACAATCCACCGTGGATTTAGAAGCAACTCAGAGATGTAAAGATTTCATGTTTGGTTGGTATGATATTTCCTCCCATCTTTTTACTAAAAGCATGTGCATTTGACAGCCCAACCGATCCTTGCATTTTGAGAGCCTAACTGTGATACTGCAGGATACTAGGGCCTTTGGTTTTTGGGGACTACCCACAAGTAATGAAGAAGAATGTTGGGTATCGCCTTCCATCCTTCACAAAAGTTCAGTCTGAACTTATCAAGGATTCTTTTGATTTTATTGGAATAAATCACTACTATTCTGTCTATGTGAATGACCGCCCACTAGAAACCGGTGCTCGAGACGTGATGGGAGACATGTCAATTTATTACAGAGGTAAGCAACTTTTTTCTTCTTCTGTTCATGATGATAAGATTGTTGCACAATGGATCCTTATTTGTTATCATTCTAATTTGATATATTTTCCCAGTAATGGCGCACACAAGCAAACAATGCAACTAAGATATGCAAACATAGACTGGCCAATATGCTGGCAGTCCTACTAATACTAAGAAAAACAGCCTTTCCGGAAGCATGAGTCCATATAAGATCAGTCAAGATCTGAGAGCAGTGTTATAGATCATCCCAAAACATATTTAGGGCATGTTGGTTCGTAGGGGAGGAAACCTGTCACGCTCCCACAATCGTGTCTTTCTGGTGTCGACGGACAACAGGAAGGTAGCTCAAGGGGCAGAGTTGGCAACCAATGGACAGAAGGGTAAGCTAGGCAGCATAAGTTATAGATTTGGTTGTTGAGCTGCACTGCATGCGGTGTGTGAGCTGGAGCAGCATATATGCCTGTATTCTGAGCCTGAATTATCGCTGAGAATAGGAACTTTTGAATCCCACCTATCTCTGTGCTTTTCATCTCACTTTCTCTGTTCCTCATCCCCAGTTCTTCCTAAATTCCTCATCTCCCTTCGATTGAATTGTGGGGGTCCTTTTGGGGTCTCAGAAAACCCCACGGCACAAGGAATCCCCCTCCTTCCACCAGGAGATCTCCTTATTCGAGAAATCGTCCAAGCAAGGAAGGAACCCCGAGCATAAACAAAATTGAAGAAACATAAATATTTTGAATATTCGAAGAACATCATACGTAATTCCGAAATCAGACATGTTAAGGAAACCAAACATAATCCTACATGATTGAAAATTTTATAAAAAAGATATTTAACTGTAAATAATACAAAAATACCATAAGTATTCATGATATATTTTGAAAAACAGAAAAAATACACAAGTATATTTAAGTAATATAATCCAAATTAGATCTTAGAAATAGCGGCGGAGGCAATAATCTGGCAAGGTTTGGCCTCCGCCCCACCTCGAACTTTTCCATCTTCACCCTATATATGTGCTGGCACTCACAAAAACTTCAACTTTAGTGTTGTGTACATGGCTGCTTGGGTTGGCCATACCTCAAAAATATTGCCGCCTCCGCTACTGCTTAGAAACATATTGTCAGATAAAATATCTTCTGATGTTCATAACATGCAGACTAAAATTAGCACAAGCAATACAAACAGAGTAACAGCAATTCCATGATGGCTCCGAAAGGAAAATAAGCGTATCTGTAACAGCATAGAAACTGCAACAGTGCAAAGCAGTAATGAAACAAGCATACACATCTAAAGAATACTTGGATATGCACACTGATTGTTCTTGTTCGAGCGTGTTGGTGTAACCACTTTGATCGCAGGCAACCTAGTGAACTAAATTGATCAGAATTTAAAGGCGTCTCCATTTCAAGTAAAGTGACCCAATGCCAACTCACATCATGATGAGATTCCATTGAAAGGAAGTCGTCTCTGGACAAATTTCGTGGAGCTAGGGCTAAGCTTCTTATTTAATACTGAGAATATCGACATCCTACAGTGAGTCAGTGAGAAAAGAGTTCTTTGTATGAATGAAAGCACCAGAAGGCCTTTTGAACTAATTAAATAGATGCTTCAAGACCCTATAATCTATATTTTTCTTGCACAGGCATCTAAATGTGTGTCATTGTGTATTAGAAGAAAAACGCCAAGAAGGCCAAAGCACATGCCTACAACAAAAGCCCCAAAAAGGAAACTAAAACACAGCTATACATATAGAAAAGAAGAACGCAAGAAGCAAAAAAAACCAAAAGAACAGAAATCACAGCAAAACTGTGGTGGCAGCTGCTGCGGCCATGGTTACCAGATCTGGGGGCAAACGTGCACCGCATCAGCAATATGAAGGAATAAACTACAGATCCTTCATTCTCACAATTATTTAACAGAAAGAGGATAAATATGAAGTTCCTGTACAATATATACCCTAACTAAAGAGCTTTGCTGTAAGTGCTAAACCCCACAACTATACTGATATATAAACAGGAGCACACAAAACTGCATCTTTCGACATATTGCTCAACTCAGATTAACCACTTCTGACAAGCATTTTACCTCGGATCACTACTGTAACAGATCACACCCTATTTCATGTGCATCATGGTTACCCGATTCCTGCAAAAGAATACATTGGGAATCACGGTGAGAATTCAAAGCTTTGGGTTCAAATATAAACTGCCACCAAAAGTGTTCCTACAAAAATCGAGGTGGAGTTCATGTCTGGACTTTTTCACCCAGTGAAATGCCTGGGGTCGTGGGATCTGGGAGGGTTCGGGGTTATAAATATGCCCTTAGTGTCTATTCTCTATCATGAAAGCACCGTTTTTCTGCTGAGTTAAATTCTTTTACCATGGTTTCCTAGATCACACAAAATTTTTTTTTGTTATTGCAGTGATGTGCTTTTGGTATTCTGACTAGATATTTATTCATATGTCACAGTTTCTAGGACAGATCCGCCAGTTGGTCAGGTAATGATCCCGTTGTCAATATTTGTTGCATAGAAGTTGCCCACTCCATCTTAATTAAGGTTGACAAAGAAGATTTGGATTCGCAACTGTCAAAGATAAAACCTTTCTGCATACAGGCTGCCCCAACAAGTGTTCCAAGTGATCCCAAGGGGTTGCAACTTGTACTAGAGTACCTGAAAGATGCCTATGGAAACCCTCCCCTTTATATCCACGAGAATGGCAAGCACACACAGTTTTAAAATAAAGCAAACCAGTATTAACTAATTAAGTTGCTACCTTGACCTCATTTTTCCTCTCTTACATCTCACCAGGTTTGGGATCTACCAACGGTGGGCTCAATGACACTGACAGGGTAGATTATTTGAGCACCTACATCGGAAGCACACTAGATGCAATAAGGTGCCTGATTCACGACTAAATATATGCAATTTTCAGCACACAGTGCGTATTCTACATGAACACACTGAGACCTAAAAGAATGAAGAAAGAGTGTTCCACCCTGATGGCTACTCTCTTGTTCTCCAGGAACGGAATTAATGTGAAAGGCTATTTCGCCTGGGCATTCATGGACCTATTCGAGCTCTTGGTAGGATATCAGTCCAAGTACGGCCTGTACCGTGTCGATTTCGATGATGAGAAGAGACCACGACAAGCCAGGCTCTCGGCTCAGTGGTACTCCGGCTTCCTGAAGAACTCTATTCGGGTGTCAAGAGTACAGGAGGGCCTGGCGTTGAACACTGTCTTCTAAGTTTGCTATGCAAGTTCTTGTATAAGTTCAACTAAAGGTCAGTCTGTTGAGCAGTAATCTCTTCATAACTTTGTTTTGTTGGAAATAATTGGGCTGATTATGTTGGATTCAATTATCAATTGTGCAGATTGTAACAAATAAACTGTATTTATGTAAATGTCGTATTTAATATATGTTGACATAAATGTTCCAATACTTGTGATAAATGGTGTTTCTCCGTCAGTTTTGAAGGGCAAAACTTTCTTTACCTTTAGATACATCGAAGCTATACGGTGTACCAATTGGGACAATTTTTTAGTCCATATATGGATATAATACCACCATACACAACTAAACTCTTGAAAGGATGTACTCACTCCGTCTCAAAATAAATTGTTTAGATTTTTCAAAATTTGAATAAATCTATATATTAAATAGTGTCTAGATTTATCCAAAATTTGATAGATCTTTGACATCTATTTTGAGACGAAGGGAGTACAACTAAAATCTTACTCGATACGATCATACTAGAGCCGTAAGGGAAGAAACCGTGGACAACAAAACTTGTGATGCAAAGATTTTGCTCCTGAACGTCTTTCGCCATGTTGAAATAACTCAAAAACTTCCCTTAGCTCGACTGTATCACCCTCCCCCTCCCCTCCCCTAAAACGGCGATTCTGACGTGCACGCGATATAGCGTGCACTGGCCCACCTTCTCTCCTGCAGCTTTATGGAAAGATGTGTTAGAGTATTATTTCCTACTACTTTTAGTTCTAAAGTTTAAAACACTTGTAGAATTTGAACCATAATTCCAATTAAAAAATGTTTGCATATTTGAGTTCCTATTGAAGAGAGCTTCAAAATAAGATTAATATTAAATATATTTTAACAATACTTAAAAATCAACTTTTAAAACATGATAAAACATTCATAAACTATATGAAACATGGTGATCTTTTATTGTTGAAACAATCTGTTTAATTATGTTTCAAACTCCGCTCATCACAGTTAGAAAATATTTTACAAAAAAATTTGAGATAAAAAAATTAAATATCTAAATGAAAAATAAGAAAAACAATACTGAATTTCGAGTTTAGAATCTAAATGTAACAAATAGTCGTGCATTAAAATAATAGTGACAGCAATCGAGACACACATATTTTTATGTTGTTTCATTAGATTTCATTAGGTTTTAAAATTTATTATTGTATTTCATTGTGTTTTAGAATTCACATTTTGAATTTTGTTAAAAATAACATATTTTGAGCTTGTTCAAAAGATATTGTCAAAATAAATACACCTGTCCAAACAGATTTTTAATCTAACATTTATTTTGAAACATATTGACTTTTAAAATTAAACATTAGAAAGCAAATAGTTCTAGCTGAGTAGAAAGATTCTTGCATGCAACCTCTCAGACTAAGATAATAAAATAAACATCAATAAAAAGCACATAGGAGAGAGAGTGGGTGATACAAATCTCAGCACAAATGAACGGCTCCGACGTGCACGCGACCTGGCGTGCACGCCAGAGTTGCATTTCCGCCTCCCTCCCCTCCTTTTTTTGACACATGGTAGAGGTACATAATCTGACTTCAATGATTACAAAATAAAGTCTAAAAAGACCTAGCAAAATTTTGAGGTCTTCAAACTTTTTCTTGTTCCATGACACAATCTTGTACTTCTCTGAAGACGGCCGAGAATTGACATATATCAAACCATAACTTGTAAATATCAATAAAGGTTCTCCCATAATTTTAATTTGAGCCGCAGTGCTAAGGCTACGTATATGCGCGCAGCCATTAGGATAATCAAACAACATCGGCAAGAGTACCAATACCAGTATTCTAAGGAAAATCAACCGAAAATCCTGATCGACATCGATGGTGAACCAAGAGTATGAATCACCATTACCAAGGATGTAGCAGCCGGGACAAATTTTGTGAGGATAATCCTTCTCGTGGCAATCGTGATAAAAAAAATCCAAAATCGATCTGGCAAAATAAGATCTGAAAGACTGTACCTATAGAATCTTAATCTTTCAATACCACCATTAACACCGGAAAGGAGATCTCGTCGTCGAACGAAAGGCTAAAAATCACTTATTATAGACCATGCAACTCATATCATTCCCCTTAGTTGCACTTTAAAAGGTTTTTTTATGGGATGACTTGTGGCTTTTATTCAACTGATAAAAGAGTTACATGGAGGTAAAATAAAACTGGGAGGATCACCATCCCAACTGCTGTGATTCGAAAGCAACTTTCATCAACTGATGAGCCACCTTATTAGGATCCCTCTGACAATGTTGGAACGACGATGCTATACACACACGACGATTCATGTATGAGGCCTCAGCTGTACCGTCGATGCAACAGCTCAGTCAGTCCGCCCCATTCGATTTTGATTTCGTCCGCGAAGCAGTTTCGATGTTGGAAAGAGGTCTCAGTCATCAACTAGCCTAGTACGGACTAATAGATTAAATTGTTTCTGTTGGATTTGCAGCATAGAAAACAAAATTTTCCTATGATGGAAACTGAAAGCACCAAGATCCATCTACCTAGATACAATAAACGGGTGGATGTACATCCATAAAATACATACCCTTGAAGAACAACAAAGCTTTACGAGGTTGGACTCGTGGATGATGCAGTCGTTCGCTTGGCGATCTCAAGATCGAGTAGAAGTCCGGCAGCACCGCAACTTAGTGGAGCATCCGTGATTGCACACACGTTCGGTACCCCGACAACCTCTGCGTCCTTGTTCCATCAATGCAGCGGAAGCAGCAAATCCCCGCTCCAAAAAAAAGCCACGGGAATATGTATCTCGCTAAATCGAGACCATGGGGGAATAGTACTAGAGAGGGCGAGAGATCCTTCGCGAGGAGATGTGAGATGAGAGGATGGGAGGGAGGCCTTTTATAGGGAGAGGGGGCAGCCCCCTCCCATGGTCGGCGGCCATGGAGGTGCCCCCACCTCTTCCATCATTCATGTGGGTGGAGCTCCCACTCACATAAACATGCCTTCCACTCACATACAAACTCCTCCACTCAAATTCCCACTCAAATCCATTAAATTTCCACCAAATTTAATGTAATCTATCATTTAATAAAACACTTTTGTTTATTTTATTCATAATTTTGTTAATTACATTAATTAACAAACATTCATATAAAACCGCTTACTATATTTCAATTTCACATGCAGAACCAATTTTAGCAATTTCACCCGAAACAATTCCAGTGTTCATTGAAATAATTCCAACGCTTTGATATTCTTTCTCTGGCATTTTATTTGCTCCAAATGCTGTCGATATCCCTTAAGTGTGTCACCGTACAGTTCGTGAATAATATAGACATGATCGAGACTCCTCTCCGATTAATAATTAGCAGCGCGACCTGGAGATACGTACTGACTCCCACACATTCAACGATGACTTCTTGTGATCGTGTGAACCTTTAATACAGTAACTAAATCCTTTTGTATCGCGATATTTTACATGTCCGAGATTCGATCATTGGTATCTCCATACCTAGTTTGATCTTATTACCGACATGTATTCTTTTCTTGTTTCCGTGATATAACATTCTAGTGATACTTATCACTTGCTTGCAAGCTATATCAATGTGATATCATCGAGAAGGCCCAGAGTATATCTCTCCATCATCGGGATAGACAAATACCACTCTTGATCGATGAGCCTCTACATAACACTATCGAAGTATCTGAACCCACCTTTATAATTACCCTGTTACGGTGTGATGTTTGATCTTATCAAGCTACTCTTCATGTGTTAGTGATTGGTATGATCTCATGGTCTAAGGATTAAAGTTACTTTGTAATGATGTTATAGCAATTTAAATATAATGACTTTGATCATATTACTATACTTCGGATGAATGCTCATCATATTATTCCACCAATGTCGTGACCTTGTTATTAACAACATCCAAAGTCCATGATCAGGAAACCTTGATCACCTTGTTAATCAACGAGCTAGTTTATATTAGAGGCATAACTAGAAACACTTTATTTGTTTGTTAAATACACATGTATTAATGTTTCCTTTTAATACAATTATAGCATGCAAAATAAACATCTATTATATACTTGGAATACGACAATAACAACTTTATTATTGCCTCAAGCATATTCTCTTCAGTCTCCCACTTGAAGTAGAGACAATAATATAGTTTATATAGTGATGAATCTAACACCCATGGAGTTATGGTGTTGATCATGTTTTGCCCTAGGGAGAGTTTTAGTCAACAGATCTGCCACATTTAGATCCGTGTGTACTTTACAAATCTTTATATCTCTATCCTTGACATGCTCGTGGATGGAGTGAAACCGGCGCTTGATATGCTTGGAATTCTAGCGAGACCTTGGTTTCTTGGCGTTGGCTATGGCTCCATTGTTGTCACAAAAGATCACCATTGGGTCCAATGCACTAGGAACCATACCCAGTTCCGTTATGAACTCCTTCATCCAAACTGCTTCCTGTGTCGCTTCTGAAACAGCAACATATTCCGCCTCTGTTGTTGATCCCGCCACCACGGGTTGTTTGGAGATGCTCCAACTAACTGTTGCTCCATTCATCAAAAACACATACCCGGATTGAGACTTAGAGTCATCCGGATCGGTGTCGAAGCTAGCGTCGACATAAAACTTAGCGACAAGCTCTTCTTCACCTTCGTACACGAGAAACATATCCTTAGTCCTTCTTAAGTATTTAAGGATATTTTTCTTGACCGCTATCCAGTGTTTCGAACCTGGATCATATTGGTACCTCCTAGTCAAACTAATAGCATGTGCCACATCCGGTCTTATACATAGCATGGCATATATTATAGAGCCTATGGCTGAGGCATAGGAGATCTTACCCATTATCTCTCTTTCTTCTGCCGTAGCCGGACTTTGAGTCTTACCCAATGTCTTGCCTTGTAACATAGGTAAGAACCCTTTGTTACTTCCGTCCATTTTAAACTTCTTTAAAATATTATCAAGGTATGTAATTTGTGATAGTCTAATTAGACGTCTTGATCTATCTCTATAGATCTTGATGCCTAATATGTATGATGTTTCACCAAGGTCCTTCATCGAAAATTTGTCGTTTAGATAACTTTTAACCTCATTTATAAGATCTATATCATTTCCAATCAATAATATTTCATCCACATATAATATTATAAATACCACAGATCTCCAAACCCTTTGATCACCTCATCAAAGCGGGGATTACAACTCCGGGATGCTTACTTCAGTCCATAGATGGATCGCTGAATCTTGCATACCTTGCTAGCATCCTAAGGATCGACAAAACCCTTTGGTTGTACCATATACAACTCTTCTTCAATATTACCATTGGGAAACGTGGTTTTGACATTTATCTGCCAAATTTCATAATCAAAAAATACAGAAATTGTTAACATAACCCTAACAGACTTTAGCATCGCTACGGGAGAGAATGTCTCATCGTAGTTAACTCCTTGAATTTTGTAGAAACCCCTTTGCGATAACTCGAGCTTTATAGATGGTCACGTTACCACCAGCGTCAGTTTTCTTCTTGAAAATCCATTTATCTCAATGGCCTTTCGGTCGTGAGGTAAGTCCACCAAGGTCCAAACCTGGTTTTCATACATGGATTCCATCTCGGATTGCATGGCTTCTAGCCATTTGTTGGAATCCGGGATCATCATCGCTTCTTCATACGTCGCAGGGTTATCATTTCCATCAACCATGAAATTCATGACATGACTTTTGTACAGTTCAGGAGCTGCAAGCGTCCTGCTTGACATGCGAGGTTTGGTAGTGTCCTCTTTCGGAGTTTCATGATCTTCATCATTAGTTACTTCTTAATTTGGTGAATTCAACTCCGGAACAATTTCCGGTGCTGCGCCACTCACTGTTTCATGAAGAGAAGGTTCAATAACCTCTTTGAGTTCTACCTTCCGACTACTCACACCTTTCATGAGAAACTCATTCTCTATAAAGGATCCATTATTGGCAACAAAAACCTTGCCCTCGGATCTGTGATAGAAGGAATACCCAATTGTTTCTTTAGGGTATCCTATGAAGACACATTTTTCTGCTTTAGGTTCGAGTTTATGCGGCCGAAGTTTCTTCACATAAACATCGCATCCCCAAAGTTTAAGAAATGACAACTTAGGTTTGTTTCCAAACCACAATTCATACGGTGTCGTTTCAATGTATTTAGATGGTGCCCTTTTTAAAGTGAATGCATCATTTTTTTAGTGCATAACCCCAAAATGAAAGTGGCAAGTGAGTCATAGACATCATAGATCGAACCATATCTAATAAGGTACGATTACGACGCTCCGATACACCATTACGATGTGGTGTTCCGGCAAGCGTGAGTTGTGAAACTATTCCACACTCCCATGTGTGTGCCAAACTCGTAACTTAGATATTCATCCCCATGATCTGATTGCAGAAATTTAATCTTTCTATTATAATGATTTTCCACTTCACTCTAAAATTCCTTGAACTTTTCAAAGGTTTTATACTTGTGTTTCATCAAATAGATATACCCATATCTACTCAAATCATCCGTGAAATTAACAAAATAACGATATCAACCTTGTACCGACACACTCATTGGACCACATACATCACTATGTATGATTTCTAATAAATTTGTTGCCCGCTCCATTGTACCGGAAAACAGGGTTCTAGTCATCTTGCCCATAAGGCATGACTCACATGTATCAAGTGATTCAAAATCAAGTGATTCTAAAAGTCTATTAGAATGGAGTTTCTTCATGCGTTTTACGCCAATATGACCAAGACGGCAGTGCCACAGATATGCAGATATATTATCATCAAGTTTAATCCTTTTGGCATCTACATTATGAATATGTGCATTACTATTATCGATATTCAAAAGAAATAAACCATTTATCACAGGCACATGACCATAAAAGATATTATTCATATAAATCGAACAACCATTGTCTTTAGATTTAAAGGAATAACCATCTTGCAATAAACACAATTCAAATACAATGTTCATGCTCAACACAGCCACCCAATAACAATTATTTAGATTTAAAACTAATCCCGATGGTAGATGTAGAGGTAGCGTTCCGACAGTGATGACATCAACTCTTGATACATTGCCGACACGCATAGTGACCTCATACCTTGCTAGCGGTCGCCTGTTCCGCAACCCCTAATTTGAGTTACATATATTAGCAACTGATCCAGTATCAAATACATAGGTGCTACTGCGAGTAATAGTCAAGTGCACATCAATAACATGTACATCATATATACCTTTGTTCATCTTGACGGCCTTCTTGTCAGCCAAATACTTGGGGCAGTTGCGCTTCTAGTGGCCAGTCCCCTTAAAATAGTAGCACTCAGTATCAGGCTTAGGGCCAGCCTGGGTCTTCTTCTCGGGCGCAACAACAGATTTTTCGCCCTTCTTAAAGTTACCCTTTTGTTTACCCTTCTTGTCCTTCTTAAAACCAGTGGTCTTATTGATCATCAACACTTGATGTTCTTTCTTGATCTCCACTTCAGCAGTCTTAAGCATAAAAAAAAGCTCGAGGAGAGTGTTCTTCATGATATGCATGTTATAGTTCATTATGAATCTCTTGTAGCTTGGTGGCAGAGATTGGAGAACATGATGTATGCCTAAGTCAATGGGAATCATTATTGCCAACGAAACAAGCTTATCGGCGTACCCAAACATTTTGATTACGTGCTTGACGATTGTCTACGCACAACCTGTTGGGAACCCCAAGAGCAAGGTGTGAAGCAGCAAGCAGCAAGTTTTCCCTCAGTTGAGACCGAGGTTATCGAACCAGAAGGAGGAAGGAAACGTCACACAAGTATTGCAAGCAAAACGGAGACCTGCACAACACAAACTCAAGACTTTGCCCCAACAAATCAGTGAGGTTGTCAAGCTCACCGGTTTGCTGTAACAAAGGATTAAACGTATGGTTTGGAAGGTAATGGTTTGCAGCAAGTAAACAAGTAACAGTGGAAGATGTATCAATGGTAAAGATTGGACCGGGGTCCATAGTTCACTAGAGGTTCTCTCCTTAGATAAACAACATGGCATGAAGGGTAAACAAATTACAGCGGGGCAATTGACAGGAACTGAGCAAGGCATAACAATGCAATTACTAGTCAGAAAGATCCTATGAGGTTGATGAGGCAATACAACAAGATACATAGACCGCCATCCAACTGCATCTATGACTAGAAGTCCACCTTCAGGTTATCATCCGAACCCCCTCCAGTATTAAGTTGCAAGCAACAGACAACTGCTTTAAGCAAAGTGTGTAAGGTAAACAGTCCACATGTTCCATGAACAAGAGACTGTTGTTTTCTCCCTAGTAGCAACAGCACATCTACAACCAAAGAGATTATTGTCACTTCCCTTGGAAACTAGAGGCATGAACCCACTATCGAGCATAAATACCCCCTCTTGGAGTCACTAGCAACTACTTGGCCAAGATAACCACTAGCAACAGAGAGCATGCAAGATCACAAACAACACAGACATGATAGAATCATAAAGACAAAACCATTAAACAAACTGACATAATAATCTCAATATCCATTGGATCCCCGCAAACACAACATGCATGATTACAAATAGATTAGATCTTGATCATGAACGGAGCTCACAAGATCTATACATGAAAGCACAAAGGAGGAGATACAACCATCTAGCTACTACATGGACCCATAGTCCAAGGTGGAACTACTCACGCATCATACCAGAGAGAAGGCCTCCGGGATGATCTCCCCTTTGGCAGGGTGCCGGGAAGAACTTCAGATCCCCCCGATCTAGGGACGATGGTGGCGGCGGCTACAGATGGTTTCGTGGATTTCTGATCGGGGTCTCAGGGTTTCTGCATCGGGTGCTTCTTATAGGCGAAGGGGGAGACTGAGGCGGCGGCCAGAGGGGGCAAACCCTACCCAGGCGCGGGGTAGGGCCCACCAGCGCCTAGGGGGTTTAGCCGCCCTGGCACGCCTCCTCGTCTCCCCTCTAGACTTCTTGTTCCCCACGGAAAGTAATTGACTTTGACGTTTGTCCCGTCCAATTCCGAGAATATTTCTTTACTAACTTTTCTGAAACCAAAAACAGCTGAAAACAGGCATCTGGCACTGTTGCAACTTGTTAGTAGGTTAGTACCAGAAAACATGTAAAAAGCACCTCAAAGTGTGGACAAGTAAAGCAAAGTAGATACTAAACAAGCATGGAGCATCAAAAATTATAGATACGTTTTCAACGTATCAGTGCTCACTAACGGAGCTGTTCTCTTTCATCATGCAACTAAAGAACTTTTCTGAAACATCATAACTCTCCACAACAGCATGGGTATCAAAAATCATTTTCAATTCTCCCATGGTATCAAAAGCATTGCCATTCTCGAAATGCTTTTGGAGTTCTAGCTCTAGCCCATATAGTATGCCGCAATGAACCATATTGTGGTCCTCCTGACGACTCAAGTAAACATTCTTTACTTCGTCGGGAGCATCGTCAAGTGGTGGGGTGCGGTGACCCAGCATACCACTGCATGATGTAGTACACTATAGTCGTTGACATAACACCAATGAAACACCGTTCACTAGTATTACATCCCTCAGAGTGCTACAACAGAAACACAGCAGGTCCAAGACATGACTATAGGTTACAACTTGACTCTTTACAAAAGATCCAGAGAACACTCTAGGTTAAAGAGAGAGAAAGAAACTTGTTACAAAGAAGAACCAGAAATAATTAACTCATAACTATCATGCTAATAAGATTTGCATCTAACTATTTGGCTTGCATTGCTGCTATTGCAATACTCTGTAGAAGTAGGTTCTATGGCTAGAGATTATACTTCTATCTAATCAGCAACTTCGTCTTCACTTCTGTTGATGTATATGTTGGCTTCCTTGACTTCATTGAAGAACTTGAGCTTTTGGTGACGATTCTCTTGAGTATCAATTGATGTATACATCGTCTTATTGGCTTCAGAATCTAGCAATGGATAAGAAGATACATTGAGTACGAGCGTACTCAACAAGCTCACTAGAAAGGAGTGTTTGATGCACTATCTACAGCCAGAGACCATAGGTCATAGGAAATGCAGGTTTTCATAAACATTTCTTCAAATGTTGCTTTTATTCTGAAAAGCTATGTCCGTCAACCTTCACAGGTTTACCAGAACTTTTGTGGGGTTACTTTCCTACCGTGTTCGTAGCTCCTTCCCGGAACAAGGAGTAACAAGTTACAGTTCTTACACTTTGAAGAGGTGCGTTACTTTTCCCATGAGAGATATTAAGCTTTGTTGCACGGCCGGGAGTATGTCCCCGTTCAAACTTCCATGGTTTGAGGCCCAACCTAAGATCCAAGCCAATCACTGCCTTATCCGCGACCTCGCATGTCTCCTTGGTGTAAGCCATGCCCACGTATCGAATTATGGCAATGGTTAGTACAGATCGTTCAGATGCCAGAACTATCATGGGACATTGAGGTTCCCATCCATATGCTGCATATCCTCTACGAATTACCAAGTAATGCACGCTACAAGGATAACAACCACGACCCACGCATTCGGCTACATGCGAGAGGTAAAAGATACAGCTGACTTCTCCGTCCCATTCCAAATCTCATGGTTAATGTGTAATATACGGCGCAAGAATCACTGGTGACATTGGTTGTTAAGTCCTAGATAATATGTTCCTTTACCACTAGAACTTTCATAGTAGGTTATTACCTCTTGGTAAATAACCTATAATCATATTATTATGAAAATAGTGTTTTCTGAACTTTTTGAAATGCAGGTGATGACAATACTGGATTTGCAAAATATTTGATAGAAAATAACCAAAGGACATGAGCAAGTGCGAACTTGCCTTTTGTGATTGCAAGATTATGCACTCACGGTCTTCGAGACAATATAAGATCCAATATCTTACAACAACATCATTGGTTCGATATGGACTAATGTTTAAAGCAGCAATATGCTATTATGTATAAGTAATGTAATGCAATTTGATAAACTCGAATCCCTGGAATAAACATCGTTGATCTAGGGTTTGGGAACTGGAAATGGTTCCTTTAGAATGTGTTGCCCTTTAAATTAAGTTTCACATTTGTGCTTCTTATTAAGGCTTGTGAGTGTGTGTGTGTGTGAAACAACATGCAAGTATAATAAATAGCATATAATAATAAAGCAGTCAAGTGTGGAATGGTATCTAATGACTCCTTATATGAAGGTTGTTACTTAAGTAGATTTATTTTGGAATGCTTAAGAATTACTTTTAGTATATCTTAAAAGAATAACTTTTGAAGAAAAGTTTACTTAACTAAACAAAAATATTTAAACCCTTTTTGAATATTCTTAGGGTTTCTAACTAACTAAAGTTATCAAGGAAGAAAGATTTACTTCATTTGAATAATGACATCATTAGTAGTTGAGACTCATCTACCTTGGGTGTTATTACAATTTGTTCACTTCATAATGTTTCCTAGAGGTTAATTAAGATTGGTAACACTTCTATTTGAGTCATGTTTTCTTAACATTATAATTGAATAGAATTATTTATCTTCTTAAAAATGAATGGTGATAATTTATAACATGGAAACAACATTACTTCACTATTTATGAATTAACTATGGTGTTTTAGTATGTTTATAATCTTATGGTTGAAGTAATGGTAAAAGGTTTTATTTAGTTAATAATATCATTCTTGGAGATTTTATATTTGATAAGAATCCTTTTGGAAAATAACATACACTTATTGATGAATAATAATTTAATAAAATTGTATCTACAATGTTTTGAAGTATTTTGACTTTATATTATCAATACCTTAAGACTAATACTATTTTTTTGGAGTTTTAATGGACAACATTTAAGGTATTAGCAATTTTCTACATACTTTTTTGAATTACTAACCAAGTAAATAGGTTTGAATTAAATTTATTAGGGTATTAAATTTTTACTTACTTCAAAAGTTGATAATTATAGTTTTAACATGTAGATATTATTTTTGTGATCATTTTGGTATATTATAATTATTTTTGTGATGTTTAAATATTAAAATATTGATCTAGGGTTTGGGAACTGGAAATGGTTCCTTTAGAATGTGTTGCCCTTTAAATTAAGTTTCACATTTGTGCTTCTTATTAAGGCTTGTGAGTGTGTGTGCGTGTGAAACAACATGCAAGTATAATAAATAGCATATAATAATAAAGCAGTCAAGTGTGGAATGGTATCTAATGACTCCTTATATGAAGGTTGTTACTTAAGTAGATTTATTTTGGAATGCTTAAGAATTACTTTTAGTATATCTTAAAAGAATAACTTTTGAAGAAAAGTTTACTTAACTAAACAAAAGTATTTAAACCCTTTTTGAATATTCTTAGGGTTTCTAACTAACTAAAGTTATCAAGGAAGAAAGATTTACTTCATTTGAATAATGACATCATTAGTAGTTGAGACTCATCTACCTTGGGTGTTATTACAATTTGTTCACTTCATAATGTTTCCTAGAGGTTAATTAAGATTGGTAACACTTCTATTTGAGTCATGTTTTCTTAACATTATAATTGAATAGAATTATTTATCTTCTTAAAAATGAATGGTGATAATTTATAACATGGAAACAACATTACTTCACTATTTATGAATTAACTATGGTGTTTTAGTATGTTTATAATCTTATGGTTGAAGTAATGGTAAAAGGTTTTATTTAGTTAATAATATCATTCTTGGAGATTTTATATTTGATAAGAATCCTTTTGGAAAATAACATACACTTATTGATGAATAATAATTTAATAAAATTGTATCTACAATGTTTTGAAGTATTTTGACTTTATATTATCAATACCTTAAGACTAATACTATTTTTTTGGAGTTTTAATGGACAACATTTAAGGTATTAGCAATTTTCTACATACTTTTTTGAATTACTAACCAAGTAAATAGGTTTGAATTAAATTTATTAGGGTATTAAATTTTTACTTACTTCAAAAGTTGATAATTATAGTTTTAACATGTAGATATTATTTTTGTGATCATTTTGGTATATTATAATTATTTTTGTGATGTTTAAATATTAAAATATTGATCTAGGGTTTGGGAACTGGAAATGGTTCCTTTAGAATGTGTTGCCCTTTAAATTAAGTTTCACATTTGTGCTTCTTATTAAGGCTTGTGAGTGTGTGTGCGTGTGAAACAACATGCAAGTATAATAAATAGCATATAATAATAAAGCAGTCAAGTGTGGAATGGTATCTAATGACTCCTTATATGAAGGTTGTTACTTAAGTAGATTTATTTTGGAATGCTTAAGAATTACTTTTAGTATATCTTAAAAGAATAACTTTTGAAGAAAAGTTTACTTAACTAAACAAAAGTATTTAAACCCTTTTTGAATATTCTTAGGGTTTCTAACTAACTAAAGTTATCAAGGAAGAAAGATTTACTTCATTTGAATAGTGACATCATTAGTAGTTGAGACTCATCTACCTTGGGTGTTATTACAATTTGTTCACTTCATAATGTTTCCTAGAGGTTAATTAAGATTGGTAACACTTCTATTTGAGTCATGTTTTCTTAACATTATAATTTAATAGAATTATTTATCTTCTTAAAAATGAATGGTGATAATTTATAACATGGAAACAACATTACTTCACTATTTATGAATTAACTATGGTGTTTTAGTATGTTTATAATATTGTGGTTGAAGTAATGGTAAAAGGTTTTATTTAGTTAATAATATCATTCTTGGAGATTTTATATTTGATAAGAATCCTTTTGGAAAATAACATACACTTATTGATGAATAATAATTTAATAAAATTGTATCTACAATGTTTTGAAGTATTTTGACTTTATATTATCAATACCTTAAGACTAATACTATTTTTTGGAGCTTTAATGGACAATATTTAAGGTGTTAGCAATTTTATACATACTTTTTTGAATTACTAACCAAGGAAATAGGTTTGAATTAAATTTATTAGGGTATTAAAATTTTACTTACTTCAAAAGTTGATAATTATAGTTTTAACATGTAGATATTATTTTTGTGATCATTTTGGTATATTATAATTATTTTTGTGATGTTTAAATATTAAAATATTATTTTTATAAGATTTATTAATTTATAAACACTTAATAAATAATAAACATTTAATTAAGCGATATAATATTTTACGTTTATAGTTTTACATTTTAGTTCTTATATTTCTAAGAATTTCAGTATATTATTTATATTTTTCTCATTTACCAATATTAAAATATGAATTTTCAAAGTATTATTACTTATAAAATCTTTATTAAATAATAATTATTTAAATAATTGACATAATAATGTTTGATAATAAAGTTAAATTATAGATTTTATTTTTCTATAAATTTTTATATATTAAACATATTTTTATGAATTATAAAACAAAAGTTATTAATTTTATAAGGTTTAATCATTTTCTGAAATTATTAAAATAGAATAACTAAATGATTTACTGTGTCACTGCTGACGTCATCGTAGGGAGAGGTTATTTTTCACCGGGGCTGATTCTAGCCCCAAACACTGACTGGTGGGTCACATTCCACATGGGCATGGACCAGGTCAACAAACACAGGCATGGCGTCATCATGATGCCAGCCCGATTTCCACCATCGGATCATGGTCGCCGGCGACGAACTACAGCGTTCTAGCATACGTGGTTGGGTGCGTTGGATAGAGGATGACGAGGCGAACCTATCTATGCTAGCGCAACTATTATTTGGTGACCGGAACCTCGCCGGCGATGAACCTCGACGATGGCATGGTTCGATTGCGCGCGAGTAGACCACTACGGCGAGTGAGCCACGAATCAGAAAGGACCAGGAGGTTCAGGAGCTCACCAGGAAGAAGATGAGATGGTCGACGAGACACGGGGTGGCCGAAATCGGTGGCCGGACTTCGGGGAGACAAGGTCGATGCACGTGATTACGGGCTTCCCGGCTCGATTCCTTCACCGTGTAGACGAAGCACACCATGGCGAAGCTTGTAGCACCCTTGGCTGGTCCTGGAGCGGTCTCTAACGACGACTACGAGCGGCTCTGGTGAGCTAGGGTTTGGCCCCAAGAGAGAATCAAGAGAGAGAGAGGTCGTCTGGCAGAGGAAGGGGATAGGGATGAGCGAGATATGTCGGGGGAGGTTCTTATCCACCTCTGGGACGACGGTGGGCATCTCGACGCACGACTGATGACAGCGGCGGCATCGGGCGACGGCATGAGCTCAACCCAGCTGCTTGTGATGCGAGGAAGACGACAACACTATTTTTGCAGAAACCCCCCTAGGAAATCCTCTAGATCAACCCACAATCCCTGGTGGTGTCCCATCTATTAGTCACAGAGGGAGATGAGTTGGTCTAGTGTTGGACCGAAGTGGGCTGCCTGTGGGCGACAGATAAGAGAGAGAGAAATGGGCCTCGGGCCAAAACAAGGCTGTGCGGTTTGTTTTACTTTTTCTTTTCTAATTCTGTTTTCTTTTCTAGCTTTTGTATTTAAACAATTGTTTTGAATATTCCTTATAGAACTTCTTCTTAAGACAATTGTAATTATATGAAAATGCATTTAGGATGATTAAATAGTTTGTATTATAATATTATATTTTATTTAGTTACCCTATTTCTAATTTTCTAATCCATAAAATATGAGAGGTGATTTATTAGGTAGAGCAAATAGGAATTAGGTTTAATATTTTGTTTATTATCCAAAATCCTTATGAAAATGATTCTATTTTCACCATGATAACAGTAAGGATAATGATTTGAGTAGGTGAATGATATGCATGGAATATATTCATACTTGGCACCATTTATCAACCATATTATATGGTGGTTTTAAATTCTAGTGTTCTTAAAGTTTGACACTTCCTTTACTCAATTTCTTCAAAAATGCTATTCAAAATTATCCTACTTACTTTCATATTAAGCATGTATAATTTCTTAACTAATGGTTCACTACCATCTGAAGTGTGGTTATTGTCTTGGTAGAATTTATCATGTAAGGATTTGCGGCAAGAATTACTTAAGTGATCAAGATGATTTAGTGTCATGTATTAAGCTAGGGTTTTGAGCTATAAATACTTACCATAAGTGTTATGGGATTTAATGAATATGGTTAAAGATCAAGGTTTAAGGACATTACTTCTAAGTTTATGATTATGATTGATATAATAAGTTAGAGTGAGATGTTGTGATTTATTTCTAATGTGATCTTGACAGTTCCATGGTATTGTGTTTTCATATAATGGTTGCTAATAAGCATTACTTATATGATAAAGGTAATGCATTTGCCTTGCGGAAATTCTTTTAGGTTTAAGAGGAGTGATATAGATAATGGTTTTGATATGAAGTGATATAATCTTGGTTAATAGCTTCTCAGGAATTCCTCTCTTCCTTACTTCATAATTCTTGACTTCTAATTAAAAAATTCCTTTCCTAGATATACTACTACTTCACAAGTATATTCTTACCAATACTTCCTCCTTCTAAATCCATTTGAAATCCAGTGAGGCTTGACACTAAAGCTCTATATGATCTCCTCATAGAGATAATGCCCATCTCTAGAATGATTCTAATGAATCCAAGTCCACTAGAATGATTACTTTCTTACTTCATAATTTACTTTGTAATCTCACTTATAAATATTATAAGCTTGTCACTAAATCCTTTCATAAACTTCTCATATCTACACTTGATTATATCAAACTACTAATGGTAACCTTCAATCCAACAAGTAGTTACTGTTAACTCCATTCATACACTTCCTTTATCATCCATCACTAATATTACTCTAATAGGTGTATATATCAAATTCTACTTTCCTCAAGTGCTTACTATTCTTTAAGAGGAATATTACTATTTCAATAACTCAATGTTGCTCTAACATCATCTTAATCATTCTATCTTATCTCTACTTATCTCCAGTATCTTATATTCCAACTTCATATCATTGTGACTTGGCATGATTCACCTAGGATACCATATCTATACTAGGGTTTAATCATGTTCTATCCACAATGTCACTTATACATCATATAATCAATCGCTCTTAGTGACTTAAGCATGATCATTATAATCCTTTGATCTTTTATGGATTAGGTTTCTAGTTGGCTAATCAAGGCTTTTATCAATACAACATTACAGTTGTATTATAATTATCTTCTTAGTATTTCCATTGTATTAAGAGATATTATTCATTGCTTATGCCTACCGGTTCCAATAGGATTACTCCTTGGTAACTATCTTAAAAAATCATCTTTAGGATCCTCTTTGTTACCACATATATCTTTATTTCAGATAACTCTTCTATTCCATTCAGGAGTGAGTTAACTCCATTAATTATCATATTGATTTTATTCTCTTCAGACATTGTCATCCTATAGATGATATCTAGAACTAACATTACTACTTACCTCGTCTTACTTCCTTCTCTAAAGGCTTTAAAGTGAATGCTATAATAATAACAAGAGTTGATAAATCAAGGATTGATGGGTTAAAGATTGATAAATCATTAGTTGATTACTCAACATTGATGTCAATAGATATTAGATCAAGGTTCAAAAGAGATGGTAGGAATTGATATAGATAGAAAGATATGTGGTGAATGGTCTTGACTTGTTTTCCTTCCTAGTCAATAGGTGCTAATGAATTAATATTTAAGAACTACCATGATGCTCATCGTAGGAATATATAAGAGTAAGATAGGTCAAGATTTAGTTATTAAATTCTTGTTACTTGAGTTATATTCTTAACTTGGTACTCATGAGTTGTTGTAATGAATACTATGATATGATCTCTTAAGGATATGATATTAATCATTAGGCAATGTGTTGTGGTTTAGTTTTATTACATTTGATCTACCCTTAGATCAAATCATCTTTACCTAAAATAAGGTTTTAGCAAAGGTCATATTGAAACTTATCGCAGTCAACTTGATGATCTACTTCAATTCCATCAAGCTAAGAGAAGCTTCAATCACTTTGACAAATTTTATTCAAAATCGCGAAAATTATTTGTATTTTCTATGCATGAATGCAATGCACACATTCGAGTTCATCTTATTTCTAAGCTCTAATGTTGGGATGTTACATGGGGGTCCTAGCGGCGCTTCTAGCACATATTGCTTGTGTGCAGCAGTGAGGAGAATCTTCATGGCTCAGTTGGTAAAGTTGCTCCCATTCGTTGCAAGTTTCTCTTTCTTCATGAACACATTGAAATTAAAAGCAGGTGGTGCCATCTACAACAGAATTTGCAAGTTTATTTAGACTAAGTTTATGATATATTGAGTTCAACTAATCCAAATTACAAATAAACTCCCACTCAAAAACAACATCCCTCGTGTCTTTTGGGTGATTACATGAACCAGATCCACTACAACAAGACAATTCATCACGTGAATTGTTGTAGCTTCAAAGGCGAGTATCTAGATGGTCATCATATCAACCATATGACTCATGCTTTACCTTTTGGTTCGTGTTCCGAGGCCATGTATGTATATGATAGGATCGCCAAGTAAGAATCTTAGTATTTGCGTGTGTAAAACTATCTTATAGATATTATACGCGAACGTTAAGTCTATCACACCCGATCATCACATGGTGTCTCAAAACAACGAACTTTCTTAACGATGCATACTAAAGGAAGAACACATTTTTATCTTGATATTTAAATGAGGGATCATCTTATAATGCTACTAAAGCACCAAATAAGCATTATAAGATGCATGCAAACATCATATGCTAAAAGTGATATGATATAGTTCTTGCACTTGATCACTATATTATCATCGTGGTATGATATTTATCATTACTATGTGTGTAAGGCCAAGGTCTATGGAACTTACACTTTGGCATATTATAATTTCTAATAGTATCAATCCATACTACAAATTATAATACTACCATATCATAGTACTTGCCCGACAAAACCAAAAAACTAGACGCCTCTAATTTATCTTTTGTATGTTTTTACGTGGCTGAGGGCTTTCGGAGATATAACCGTTCATACCTACGAACATGAAACCATAACGATGATAATCAAACTATTGGCAACTCATTATAAATCAGATATTGACTATAGTAGGAGAGACAGACACCCGCAAGTCACTTATGCAAAACCAGTTGCATGTAAAGCGTGGAACAGGTCTCATGTGAGAGGATATGTAAAGTTTCTCCGAGACACTTCATCCCACTATGCCACCAATATCCAAAATACACATAAGAAGCAATAACATGACTATCAGTGTCCACATAACCATATGTGTAATATCCGTGCAAAGCATCTACGCATAGATCCTGCTCTTACACTGTTGGGTTTGCAGCATAGAAAACAAAATTTTCCTATAATGGAAACGGAAAGCACAAAGATCCATCTACCTAGATACAACCAACGAGTGAATATACATCCATAGAATACATACCCTTGAAGAACAACAAAGCTTTACGAGGTTGGACTTGTGGATGATGTAGTTGTTCGCTTGGTGATCTTAAGATCGAGTAGAAGTCTGGCAGCACCTCAACTTAGTGGAACATCCGTGATCGCACGCACGTCTGGTACCCCGACAACCTCCGTGTCCTCACTCCAACAATGCAGCGGAAGCAGCAAATCCATGCTCCAGAAAAATCCATCTGAAACATGCATCTCGCTAAGCCGAGACCATGGGGGAATAGTACTAAAGGGGGAGCAAGATCCTTCGTGAGGAGGTCTGAGATGAGAGGAGCGGAGGGAGGCTTTTTATAGGGAGAGGGGGTGCAACCCCCTCCATGGCCAGCCATGGAGGTGCCCCCACCTCTTCCATCATTCATGTGCGTGG
The DNA here is from genome assembly GCA_916181665.1 of Avena sativa. Taxonomy (NCBI): domain Eukaryota; kingdom Viridiplantae; phylum Streptophyta; class Magnoliopsida; order Poales; family Poaceae; genus Avena; species Avena sativa. Next base: position 262,206,808 of record OV702298.1, on the reverse strand, counting down.
AGCTCCCACTCACATAAACATGCCTTCCACTCATATAAAAACTCCTCCACTCAAATCCATAAATTTCCACCAAATTTAATGCAATCTCTCAATTAATAAAACTATTTTATTTAGATTTTTGTTAATTATATTAATTAACAAACATTCACATAAAATCCCTTACTACATTTCAAGTTCATATGCAGGACCAATTTCACCTAAAACAATTCTGGTGTCCATTAAAATAATTCCAGCACTTTGATATTCTTTCTCTGGCATTTCATTTGCTCAAATAGTGTCAGTATCCCTTAAGTGTGTCACTCTACGATTCGCGAATAATGCAGACATGATCGAGACCCCTCTCCGATCAATAATTAGCAGCGGTACCTGTAGATCTATACCGACTCCCACACATTCAACGATGACTTCTTGTGATCGTGTGAACCTTTAACACTATAACTAAATCTCTTTGTCTCGCAATATTTTACATGTTCGAGATTCGATCATCGGTATCCCCATACCTAGTTTGATCTCGTTAACGACATGTATTGTTTTCTTGTTCCGTGATATAACATTCTAGTGATCCCCATCATCTGCTTGCAAGCTATATCAATGTGATATCACCGAGAGAGCCCAGAGTATATCTCTCCGTCATCGGGATGGAAAAATACCACTCTTGATCCATGAGCCTCTACATAACACTGTCGGAGTATCTGAACCCACCTTTATAGTCACCATGTTATGGTGTGACGTTTGATGTTACCAAGCTACTCTTCCTGTGTTAGTGATTGACATGATCTCATGGTCTAAGGACTAAAGTTACTTTGTAATAATGTTATAGCAATTTAAACATAATGACTTTTATTGTATTACTATACTTCAGATAAATGCTCATCACATTATTCCACCAATGTTATGACCTCGCTATTAACAACATCCAATGTCCATGATCAGGAAATCTTGATCATCTTATTAATCAACGAGCTAGTTTATATGAGAGACATAACTAGAAACACTTTATTTGTTTATGTTTTAACGTTTCCTTTTAATACAATTATAGCATGCAAAATAAACATCTATCATATATTTGGAATACGATAATAATAACTTTATTATTGCCTCTTGGGCATATTCCCTTCAGTTTCCACCCGTCAAATTTTGTGTGACCTGTTGCAATTAGGAATCCCCCAGGGGGATGAACCATTTTTATCCCCCGGGTCCTCCACGTTGCACGTGTCTTCAACAACCACCGCCATGCGCATCCCGCCTCCGTGCGCCAAGACCTTCTGTTGCCACGTGCCTCGGCTGCTGCACCACTCTCTTGTCGGCCGCCGCCGCCGTCCTGGACGCTGGTGCTGCATCCCCGCCTACCCCAGCACCACGGCTGCGTCGTTGCTGGTAGCCATGGCATGCTATCCGCCCCTCCTTGCCTCGCCACCCGCCGGCCATCCTTCCTACTGTCCGATTCAATCTTGATACCCCCTCCTCCGAGCTTACTCCTCCACAAGCATGTAGGGAACATCCTCGAGGACGACGGGGGATCTCCCGCCATACGTACTGTAGGTTGACAATGTTGATGTCCCGAAAGTGCTACAATTCTTTTGTATGTTTCCCCATGGAGCACCGCCAGAGTTGTTGTTGATGGACTGTGACAACGTCGGACTGCTGGAGATCAAAGTTTGCTACGTTCGGCTGACGGCGATGCTACAACCATTCCGTAGATTTGCTACAATAGTAGAAAGTGTTTGCTACAATGTTTTTGACCAAAGTCTCCCACGATGTCTCCGACGAAGTTGTGTTTTTCTACACTTGCTGGATTTTTTTGCTACAATTGTTTTCTGGTTTTGCTATAGTAGTGCATAGTTTTTGCTACAAGGTCTTCAGCGAGGTCTCTCGGCTAAAGTCTTCGGCGAAGTTAGTTTTGTGCTACAGGTGCAGATTGTTTTTGCTACTTGCTACGACGAGCTCTATCGGCAGGTGAGTCTCCAGTGAAGTCGAGTTTGCTACATTAGCATATATTTTTTTTGCTACAAAGACTCCGATGATGTCTCCATCGCCGTCTCCGGCGAGGCAGACTTTTTCATTATATTTTTTGAGCAAACTATTTTTTGCTACATATATATGGTAAAAAAGAAAATTTTATAACAAAAATGTGTCGTTTGTACAAAAAGGGCCCGGGACCGGTGGATCAGGGCAATTATCCCCCGAAGGACACGCCTAGCGTTAGCCAAACCTAAAGGCAAGGCAGAATCACCGTAAAACCCCCCATATGTCATCATAACCGCGAACACCAACTGAGTCCACGGCACCAAAACCCTAAAACCAGCCAAACCCTATAGCTTCCTTCCGCCGCCATGTCGCCCCCAGCCGCATCCATGGGCTCCGCAAAGCGCTCCAAGAAGCGTAAACCCATCGCCACCCCGCCGGAGTCGGAGGAAACGGTCCACGATACTGCTGCCACCACGGAATCCAGGGAGGAGTCGGAGCAAACAGTCCACGATACTGCTGCCGACGTGGAATCCGGCGAGGAGATGCAGGAGCCGGAGCAGCAGGAGGTGGCCGGCGACGAGGATCCAGTGGAGGCGGGGGGCCAGGACGAGGAGCAGGCTAATGCTGAGCGCTTACAGATGGGATACTGCGTCGTTCCTAGCGACAAGAGGTTCCTGGTTCTACACGCTTTCCTGAAGAGGAAGCTGTCTAAGAAGGTCATGGTGGTCTTCTCATCATGTAGCTCAGTCAAGTTCCATGCAGAACTCCTGAGCTCTCTCCACCTGGAGTGTGCAGATATCCATGAGAAGCAAAAGCTGAAACAACGAGCTGCAACATCCTCCAACTTCTACACTTCACAAAAGGGTATCTTATTGTGCACCAGTGTGGCAGCTCGTGGGCTAGATATTCCTGACCTGGTGAGGTTTTGACAAATAATGTATCTTCAGTTTTGACTATGTGCTAAGAAATTATTAGTGTTCCTACTTACTAACCTAATTATATGTCCATGTTTTAGGATTATATTGTGCAATACGATCCTTTAGATGAACCACAGGTTGGTGATCTGAATTTTTCTTTCAAGAACTATTAATTCTTCTCCTGTTTGGACTGTGTGCTACTAAGCAATTATATTTCGACGACATTCAGGACTACATTCACAATGCTGAACGTATTGCGCGTGCTGAAAAAGGGAAAGGAAGTGTATTATTGTTCGTACTGCCCCAAGAACTGGAGTTCCTTATTTCCCTAAGGGTACTCGATTCTGTGCCGAGATAATGTAGCGTTTTTATTTTTCCTGTAAGTTGAACTAAATCATATATACTTAATGTGCATATGCCATGCAGGCAGCCAACATTCGTCTCACGGAATACGAGTTCAGCAACAAGAATGTGCCAAATCTGCAAGCGCGTTTTGTAAGTGCCGTCTTTTACTGCAGTGAAGTGTTCCGATCCATTTTTTTTCTGATATGTTATAAAGAAGTTGCAACTCAATGTACTGATGAGCAGGAGAAAATCGTTGGCGAGAACTATTTCCTGCACCAGTTAGCTCAAGAAGCCTACAGAGCCTACATTCTAGCATACAGCTCATTCGCCACGAAAGAAACTTTCAATGTTCATAGTCTCAATTTGAAGGTAAAATGATTCTGGAACTTTGTGTGGGATCTGTGTTTAGCTGTGTTTTTTTTTCCAATTTCGCCGTTTCACACTTCCCGTTCCAAAATATTGCAGCTGTCATTTTTTTATTTGTCATTGAGGGTCTCTCTCAAAGTCTTTGACTCATCATGTTTATTTCCATTATCACAAAGTGTTGGTGTTTCCTCCTCTTGTTTATTATGGGTAAACTGGATTCTGAGACTTATTAACTGAAAAGATTGACAATGTTTAACTCATTAGAATCTGGCAGGACGTAGCTGCATCATTCTCCATCAGGAACACTCCAAAAGTCAACATTGACCCGGAGAGCAGCGCTAAGAGGAAAGTGGGTGGTTGTGGGAAGAGGCATCGCATCAGCGCGGCAGCTTAATATGTCGGAGCCGATATATCGGAGATTTTGGTGATTCTGCTAGACAACTTGAAATTATTGCATGAGATTGTAATGTTGTGTACCTTTTGAATCGATTTACTATGAAGCTTAATTCCTCTCTTTACCATACTTTTAAATATTATTATTATTATTATTATTAGATATAATCCATGTTAACCCACATGATCTATAGCCACCAGATCAGATCTCTACTATATAATTTGTCTAGAGGTGGTTTTCGTCGAGCCAAAATTTTCGTCCGTCGTCCGCTTCTTTCGGACCTCGCACGGCAGGAGAGTCTGGCTCTAACTCCGCTTCTTTCGGACCTCGCACGGCAGGAGAGTCTGGCTCTAACTCGATTGGTATTGTCCTTGAGCTAACCATCATAAATATAGTACTAGGCAAGACGGGGCAGCTGAGTCCGGATCGAACGAAATCCCCCTCCAGCCCTCACGGTGCTGCTGCTCCAAACTGCCTCTATGCACCACGCCTCCGCCTGCCCTGCATCACCCGCGCGCCGCCCAGGGCTCTGCGGTGCGCTACCCCGATCCTCCCCGCACGCGCCCTCCCACATCCACTGCTCCACGGACGGGATAGATGGGTGAGACGGCGAGATCAGGGGAGCTCGAGTAAGGGGGTTTAGAGCTTGGTGGAGGTGGAGGCCTGGGGGAAGCGCTCGGCTTCTCGGTGGAGGCAGACCTGGAGGTCAGGGAGGAGCTCCTCCAGAGGTACCCCGGCCAGAGAGAGGCTACGCTATGAGGAAGATTGCACGGGAAGAATATGAGGAGAGATGAGGGCTCGGAGAAGAAAGGAGATGGGATTCGATTCTGCTGCTATGCTCCGAGTCCGCCGGCCTTTGTTTCTTCTTCTTCTTCACATAAATATGTTGTAGCCGCTGCTATCAATTTGGTGGTCACACTGACAAGAAAAAGACGAAATAGAGAGATATGCGGTGTATGTGATGATCACATCAATCCTTTTGGCAATGAAGCTGTCCGGTAGTTTTTTTCTGGTTGAAAGAAAGGGCTGGAGTATATTACTTCGAGTGACGCTCTTGGATACCACCTGCATGGTTTCAGAGACATGAGATGCAAGCAATTGTCAGGAGGAAATTGTATCTTCTTAGTCAACGCACCAACCGGCAGCATCACTCATGATGATTTCCCTATCATACGCCTTGGCAATCATGGTAGTCACGGCACACAGAAGAGAACTCCCAAGGGTGACAGATCATACGCATTCGACTCCATTGCTTGCCTCGGAACTAGACAATCAGTCTTAAAGATCATTCCTCCCATACCAAGGCGCTCAGTGGCCTCAACCGCATGCATCAAAGGCTCGCTTTTCAGCATGTAGGGCACTACAGGGAGACGACCAGATGTAGCAAAGATCACCTTGACGTTCTTGTCCCTGCATATATTGCCCCAGCTTACATTTTCAGTTTTCTCATCGACGGCACCGTCGGTGTTGATTTTGAAAAAAAAACATTCGGTGGATGCTGTCAGTGTATTTGTTGCCGGGGAGAGGAGCAGTTTCATTCTGAAATATTCTATCACGCTCCTCGCTTTTGGGATCTGTGCCTGTCGGCGTTGATTATTTGGCTGGGATTCTTCACGGAAAATAAAGAATTGATGGTCATATTAACTGAATAAGATAGTTGAATATTTTATACTGCATTTTCCTCTTATGTAGTACTACCTATGTTTGGGATTATAAGCACACACGGTTAATTAGGTTATCGATTTGACCAATAAAATATAAATATAATAACATAAAAATTACATTATTAGAAACTTTAGATGCTATATTTTTTAATTGTATAATTTTTGTGGTATATAACTTATATTTTATTCCTAGGTATACGCGTAGAACCTATAATTCCAATACAAAAGTGTAGTTTGGATAAGAAAAGTAAAGATTAAGAGGAAAGGCTAGAAAAACATGGTTTGATCAATTTTAGATAAAATAAAAATCACATCAATGTTAATTTTTTTCTTCCGTTGCAACGCACGGGCATGTGTGCTAGTATCAATAAAACACCGATCTTCAGATCTACTTATCATTTATGTAACAGAGGGACCAAGTATATGGTGTTTTCAGATATTTCCTCGATTCAAATACTTGCTTTTGCTCGTATTCATGCATAGATGCACATAAGTTATGGATAAAGAATGTGACACTTTTTGAGGGAAACAACGTGGGCGATCGCCAATAACTCAAAAAAGGTACAGATCTACACCAAGCGGCCACAGGCGACCAGGGCTGGGGCGGCATACCACCCACAAGATCACGGAGGGGAAGAGGGACGGAGCAAGCACAATTCAGAGCCGAAGATGCTCAACCACCATGGCGAAGAGGCGCGGGGTGGACAGGAACTCGCCGTCGAACACCATACGGTTGCAGGACTTCCAAACTGACCAGATGAGCGCGAGCGAGAAGCTAGCTCTCTTCAATGCTAACTCTTCCAGCACCCTTCCCAGCTGCTTTCCGTTGCGTCTGAGCCTGCACGGCATACTTCTTTTGCAGCCCCTGGAGCCTCTCAAGGAGTTCTTGGAACGAGGGGCGACATTGCGGGTCACTGTTCACAGGGATAATCATTTTTTTGACAAAGAAAAGGTTATCATTTGACAGGATCGGGAATCGGTTGTTTCAGTAGCGCGCGAAACAGTGTGTACCTGTCCCAACAACTCTCGATCATCGATGCCCACTCAGGATCAGTATCGCTTGGAATTTCGAGCCTGTGATCCATGAAACCCACGGCTCCAATAACCTGCAACATAAGAGGCGGCAACGTTAGGGATTTCGCATTAGTAGCGAAGCACGTGCTGTTACATTAAAAAGAAGAAAGAAACTAGGTTCTCTTAATCTGCAAAGATGGTGATTTCACGTCTTGGAAAAGATTCAGAATTCACCAGTAAGCTAGTATTTTCCAAAAGATTTTTTTGGCTCTAGGACACCACAAAAAAGTAGTGTCTGATTTTTTTTCTAAGGGTGAAAGGGGAAATGACACTTTTAGACCTTGGGAGCATACACCTTTTAAGGACATTTCACTTACAACCCCTGAGAAAAGCATCTCTATGTCAATGATGTGCCAAACTAAAACAAGAAATGGATGAAACAAAGAAACATTAAATTAATTATGCTTGCATCTAAGCAGATTTTTAATACAGATGAAGCTGGCAACTTATATGTTTATGTGGTGTAGGACAAACCGCTAAAGAATTTATTGCTGATACAACATCAGATTAACACCTAACCAATATGCATAGTAAGAACGTACCTGCATTGTATTGAGAGTACCCCAGGGAACCTTCTGAGTAACAAGCTCCCAAAGAACCACTCCATAGCTGAACACATCAGACCTATACTCAATAAAATGGAAGAAATGAGTAGTCATCCGTAGGTAACAAGAACATCTGATGTTCAAAAATCTCCACACTGAGCTTACTTCTCGTTTGAAGGTTCACTCCGTAGCACCTCCGGAGCCATCCACTGTGGCTGGATATGGAAACAAAGCTATCAGAATTAACTAAACAAATCGAAAATCTGTAGTAGGTTAAAGTTGATGTAAATTTTGTCGATATGGAGTTTCCATGTCAAAAGGTTGAGCTTGCTTGTACTTACTGTTCCTTTTCCAGTTTTTGTTGTCAGAAATGTTTCGAGTTTCAGACGTGAAAGACCAAAGTCTGCAACCTAAACAGAACCAAGTGAGAAAAGACAAATAAAGTATGGAGGACACAGTTTCGTACGTACCTTTACAGTCCAGTTCTTATCAACCAGCAGGTTTGGCGATTTCAAATCACGGTGCACAACAGTGGGGATGGAGTTGTGAAGATAATTCATGCCCCTTGCCTGTGACAATATAAGTTATTCTTCTAAGAATCCACATGTCGATATGTACTCGACGAATAAAATATCAGGGAACCTCTATATGGATCTGTTAAGAACCCAACGAGAATATGCATGCTTGTTTGGAGGGTTAAGGTAGAATGTTGCACATCATAATCACATGAATCATACGTTCTAGAAAAAATCACATGAACCATGCTTGACTTTTGGTGATATAACCTTCAGTTAGGATCATAGAAACATAACATGTGACATAGCACAAGATACCATGTCAGATGGCAGGTCCATGATATCACTTATTCTCTTGTTTCATTTTTGCATACACTGAAGCTACAAGTATGGGTTAGTTTACATGCAGTTCAACTTTTGTTTCTAGACAGTTGCAAAAAATAATTCTATATCTATTCAAAATATATCTTGAGATCTTCGAGTGAAGAATATTTGTCAAGTTTCTGCAGCCAGACATGTTAATTTCTAAAAAGTTACAATAGTCAATTTTACTTGACATTTCCTGAATCCTGAACCGGCTGTCAAGAGAAAATACACTCACTATGTCTATAGCCATGTTAACCCTCCGTCTTGGATCAAGCTTGCCAGTGTTCTTTTGAAGCAACCGAAATAAACTCCCTCTGCATTATGGGACTCGGTAAAGTGTCATACAGTAAGTAAAACAAAATGTACTCTCATGAGATCTAAAGTCTAAACAATTACAGAAGAATGCCAAAACTATAATTCCAATAGCAACAATGGTTTAAAATCCAGGAAACTAAAAAACAACTGCAACTAGTACAAAATCAATGCTTGGTAAGTCAGAACTGTTTTTAGTATCAGATGAAAAGCACCGGCAGTACTAGTACTCCCAACATTTTGAATAAAGTGTGTATAAAACATGGGCGGTCGGTTACAGAACCATGTGCACCAGCCATTGCATCAATCAATCCTTAGAAGTATTTTTAGTGTTCTTAGTAGTATTGGCAAGGGAAACATGTGGGAAGAAATATAGCATACCGTGGGAGAAATTCAGTAACAATACAAAGTCGTTGCTGCGACATAACTGCACCCATGAAAAGTATTATATTGGGATGTCGTAGTTTCTTCATCATTGATACCTACACATTTGAACGATACAAATATGGTCATGACCACAAACTATGGAGAAGATCATAAGAACATGATTTAAAAAAGGTATTAATGTATTTCTAATTGATCCACAATTTTTTTTTAAAAAGTGAAGATTTATCAACACCATATCTTTTCTTCATATTCTTTTTTGTGGTAATCGTTTTTTCATATTTATCCACATGGTTACATCAACATAGAATAGTAGAAATGGTAACTGTAGGTTCTGTGAACATCATGGAGGCCAGCCGCAATCAATTACTTTCTGTAATGGAGTATCAAACTCAACAAGACAGTAGTTGATGTGGTTCCATTGATAATAATACCAAAACTAATGAGCAATTGAAGGTCCAACAAAAACTGTATGTAGTTATAGATGTCCACCTCTTGTCTGAAGGTATTTATCATTTCATCTGAATATTCCTGTTTGGAGAATACTTTAGCTGCCACATCCTACAGGAACATGGATAGATACTGAGAATTTATTGTTAATATGTGAAGCTCCATTCATAATCATGCAACAGAATTAACATTACCGAGCCATTCCACAAAGCATGATACACTGTTCCGCAACAACCTGCGTGCATACATGAAAATAGCATAAATGAGTATGTTTGTTACGAAAGAGGACAACACCAGGTCGCATACAACAGCCTAAAAAATATGCATATTATTTTCATTTTGTGTGATTATCTACATGAACTTTCATCAGTAAAATATTCAGGCATAACCATACTAACAAAAATGCCATCACTGTTGCGGAAGTGTAACACTACAAACTTAAGAATCTCAGAGTAGAAATTCATGCCACCAGGACTACTGTAGAATCATGACACTAAATGAACTGTTAAAACTGTTGAAGTGTATATGTAACAATGAACTATTATTAAGAAGCATCAAGAGAAAACAATTGTACTGACAAAAACTGATGTGGACAATGCCAGAGATAAGAGCATACACGAACTATTAATAACATGCACACATAATGAGGAAAAAGGGACAAAAACAATCAGATTAAGCAGTCCTTACAATGCAAGCTATGGCTATTATACTCCTATATTATTTGAAGTACGTGTAAACAAGAGATCTGAGTGTCTACATGTCCCGAAAGATAGATAAATTGCAAAGGGAGAAGTAACTACCTTGACCTACTTGTTCTCCAATTACTAGATCTTCCCAGATGATCTCATAATCTGAACAGTCTGCTTCATAATCTACTCTATCGATACCACTGCTATTACTACTCCCAGTGCTGCTTATGCTACTCGTGCTGTTCATGTCGAAATCCCACCAGGAACCTGAGACCTCATATTTGCTTGTCCAACTGTAATCGCTGTTTTGGCAGTCTGGAATTACGATAGGCTCTAGAACTGGAACTCTCTGATGACTCTGGTCATTCTCTGGCTTATTACGCAACTGTGCCAACGTCATGCTGTTCTTTCCAGAACCCCCATCATTTTGATGCCCTTTCCAAGGCCATGATATGCCGTTCTTGGCTAATAATGCCTCGGCCTTTGAACTAAACATCTTGTGAAACCCTACTTTTCCTTCTCCTGAATCCTCATTACTTGTTTTGGTGGAATTGCTAGGGGATTTCATTTCGACAAAAAAGGCACCAGGCATTACATCCCCACTTGAGGTGCTTGCTTCACTTGATGAAAGCTCCACCCGGACATCAAGTTCAGAATACTGGCCCTCACAGCCACTACCATACTGTTCTTCGCAATTCTGACCTGTCCTTATCCGAGAACGAACTCTACTTGTAACCTTCGTAGCCTGTGTTGGTATTCCAAAAATTCAAGATAAATAAAAAAGTACGAATTAAATTAATAAAATACAATAAAGAGTAAGCTTCGATTGAGACCAAACAGCGCAGTTATTTCTTCTGTTTTTCAGCAATACAACTTACCAAAGTTAAAATCTTGGAGGTGATAGCAGATTGAAGAGGTTGCTGAGAGTGAAGAGAATCTGTGTTTGGTGAACCACTTTCAGGCCGGTTGTTAGCATGAAAGTGAGGCTTTGCTGTACTTGGATAGGATTCCGCTGAGCCTGAATGACTATATATCTCCTCTAATGTCCGTACATCAAGTGAGAGACAGATGAGGCCCACCAAGCTACCATCGTCATCATATAAAGGGGTGTTATGGACAGAAATAAAAAACCTCTCTCCTGACTTGTTCTTAACAGGAAACTTCCCTCTCCAACACTTCCCCATGAATATGTTTTGGATGACGATTTTTGCTGAATCGTAGTCAGCAGGATGAACAATTAATTCAACGGCATTCTGACCAACTGCTTCTGCTGCAGAATAGCCATACATGTCCTCAGCATACCGGTTCCTAGATTACAGAAAAAAAGGAAGAATTTGGTAAAACATGCATTCATAAAACCTAGCAGACTCAACTGTGTGTAGGAATGTCAATTTTATGTAAAAGAATTGATATGCCTCCAGAGCAAAGTGACCAGTCGAGAGGATGGCATCTACATTAATTACATACATCAAAATATGTTATGTAATTTAGTAACAAAGAGTGATACGAACTTTGCAATAGGTGAATTGCAGTTCTTTTACTTTTCACGAGATAAATTGTCAGTTCTGACACTTCGCACTAGTTTTGCAAAAAGCATCACAGCGAACCTGGATAAGTAAAATATACACAGGAGTATTGCACTTCACACCAGGTATAGTAAAAGAGCCCGCATATAAAAGATCTTATTCTGATAAAAATATAAAATGTATTATCTGATGAAATATATATATACATACCTATAAATTTTGGTTGTAAGTATGATTATTCACGGCCTGCATTTTTTTAGAAGTCCTTTTAAGATTTATCTATTTTTTAATCAAAATGGTCATTTTTTACCAAACTTTATAGGCTACACATCATACACATGTATATATTTATGTAGATTTTATGGAACCTCTATATGTGTATATTTGACGAGACCTTTTCTTTTCTTGAACATGCCTGGGAGCATGTCTTTGTATTGAGAAGAAGGCGCTAAGATAGCGCAAATGACCATATTTACCTAAGTGCATTGCGAAACCGCTTGTTTCGCTGCATTTTGAAGACTCAAAAGACTATCGAGGTGAGCCCCCTCTCGCTCCCCCGAGGGCGACGGGGCTCTTCCTCCTCCGGCCGCCTCCCCCACCTCCACCCGCCTCCCCCCATCGCCGCCGTCGGCAGGGGTCGCCGGGCGTAGCCCGGGTGACGCCGACGGCGGCGGCCTGCCTCTCCCCGCGCCCTGGAGAGCGGGTCGGGGCCCTCCTCCTCCCTGGCGTCGGTGCCCCTCGGAAGCCTTTGGTCCGGCGCGGCTGGGTGTTGCTGGTGCCGGCGTCCTCTCGCGGCTGGGCGCCATGGACGCGGGGTTCATCGGCCGCCGCTCTGGTCCGGTTCTGGGCACCTCGTCCCCCAGATGGGCTCGGGAGGGCCCCAGATGGGCTTGAGCGGGCCGGGTCTCCATGTCTGCGGAGCCTCTTGGAGGTGGCGGCGGCGACTAAGCTGGGACGGGGACGGCAGCGTTGCAGCTGCCTATTGCAGCAGGACGGCCGGAGCTTCACGGGCCCGTCTGGGCCCGGCCGGGCCTGCCAGGGCCTGGTGTGCTCCCGCTGACCTGTCCGGTCGATGACTGCCTCGGCGGTGGAGGTGGGTCCTCCCATGGCGGCGAGGCTGCTGTCCCTCATTCGGCGATGTCGCGTGCTTCCGCCTTGCAGGCCTGCGCCAGTGTTCATGAAGAGACGAGCAATGGTGACTACAATATCGTGGAGGCGCATGCTCGTGGATGGCAACGCAGGGTGGCGGTGCTCCGTTGCGCCAGAGTTTTTTTGTGGGCGGGGATCGGGAGAAATCCCTGTCAGCTAGTCTGACCCGGGCGTGGTGCCGCACTCAAGTGGCACTATTCCTTCTTGAAGGGCGCCGCGGGAATCCCCGCCCACTTTACTCTGCGTATCGGGGGAAACCCTAGGATCAATTTGGTCCGGGTAGCAGCATTGTGTCGACGGTGCTACCTTCTTGAAGGTGCTACTTGATACGGACGCTTCAGGACGCTTGCATGTGGTGGGTCAAAGTCGGAGGGCGCTGCGGTTGCGGGCATCATTGTTTCGTCGATTCGCCTTTGTCTTCATTTTTTTTCCTTTTGGGCATGTGTTTGCTGCTGCCCCAGCACTTTCTTTGTTTCGAATGCTTGTATCGGTGTGGTTGCTATATTAATATAGCGGGGCGAAAGCCTATTTCGAAAGACCTAAGTGCATTGCACCTGCTAACGGCAAGGCCAAAAAAAGAACCCACACACATAGATAGTTGACCGTTCTCACCAAACGATCTACAACCAGGTGAGGAGCACCGCCAACTTTAGACCGCAACGGTGTGTGTTTGACGAGAATTAGTGTGTAGTTATTGTACTGAACCTGGTACAGAGCGGAAACTTCCGCAAAACCTGGTGTGAAGTGACTGACACTGTGACATTTTACCTGGTGTAACATGCGATTTACTCACTAAAATTGCAAGGGCTCAAGATAACAAAAAGGTCCATTATCTTCACTAGGGTGTTCCTTCTTAAATCTCACATCTTGCACTATTACAGTTTGCCAGAAAACTAGCATAACTTGGCCAGCAAGGTTTCTTCAAAATTTTATATCATATTACAAAGTTACAAAAAAATATTACCGCCAGAGAATATTAGTTAAAACGCCAACTAAGTACCCATCATTGTAACCGAAGTTTACCAACAATGCAGGATGGGCAGATTGTTGACCTTTTTATTCCAACTAAGCTGAGACTTTGTAGATCTCAAAGGAAGTTATGATGCATCAACGTTTGCTAACAAAAAATCGAGGGATCAAGTTTGCTTACTTTCATGTGTGCCACGAAATACTAAAAACAACATAACAAAAATTACTCGAATAACAATGCAAATGAAACACCAAGACAAAAGCATTGTTGTGATACCTCTTGTGTCTTTTACAAAAATAATGTCCCAATTTTACCACTAGATCTTGAACTACATTAACCACTTATTTGTCCAGAGGCCGGGTGTGGCTCTTGATTGTATCACCTTGATGTAAACTTTTGAGTCTAATAAAGGCGCCGTTTATCGGAAAAAACATATGGATGATGAGTTGATCGTAAGAAGCAACCAAAATACATCCCGTTAGTTTACTTCCAAAATTCACGGATCAATGCAATGAAATGGCGTAGCGTCATCACCGGAACAAGCAAGAGACTGCACGTTCTGAATTACCCAGCTGCTTTCCTCCCAAATCCGAGACAAGCTAGTGCGGGCAGGAACAGTGCAATACAGCCCAAAGGGGAAAAAAGACGGTACATTCTTCTAACAAGGTAAGAGATTTATCCAACCCAAGCCAATTTCGGAGTTAATGTGCATATATAGTTCTCTGCAGCATATCTTCACTCTGTAGACAGGATTGCATAACTAAGTAACCAAAAGCCCTATAGCATCTGTCAGCATTTCGTCGAACAGTTGGTGGACACTGAGCACGCACAAACCGAACCAGTATAAAGCAAAGGGAGCTCACCAGTAGAGGAGCTTCCCGTCGGGGGCAATGATGTGCACGGCCTGCCCCAGCGACTGCAGTATCCAGTGGCAGTACCTGTCGGACAGCCTGCCGCGAGCAGCGACGCGCCGCGACGAGGACGACGAGGACTGCTGCTGCGGCGGCAGCACACGGCGGCAAGCGCGGCGCCTGGCCGCACCGCGGCGCTCCGGCACGAGCCTGCCTACGTCCCGCTTGATCTCGGCATGCCCCTCCTCCAGCACCCTTAGCTTCTTCAGGAGTTCGTCCGCTTCCATCGCCCGAGAATGAGAGGATACCGCGGAACAGAGGATCTTTCAACTCTCGGGGTGGCTCCGGGTCGGTCGACGGTCGGCGCCCATGTCGCTATGTACTAGTAGTAGTGCGATTGCTTGGAGCTGGGACAAATGGGGATGGAACATCGGAGCGTATCGCAATCGCTCTTGCCTTTCGCTTCCCTTGGTTCGGCTTTGGTGGGTTTTCGGCTGGGTTGATTCTCCGCCACATCGTGGATCCGCGCGCCTGCTTCTTTTCTTTTCTTTTGCGAGGACGAGGACGAGGCAGATAGAAGGCGGGAAAAGATCGAATAAAAATCAGGAGCTAATGGCTTTGATCATGGCTGACATAATCGATGGAGCGAGCGAGGTGTTGCTCTACTGTGCTCCGCGCATGCCTCAATGTCCGCTTTGCTTAGTCGGAACGGAGGAATTACGGAAGGCCAAACCGAATTTCTCCTCTCCTTGTTCCAAGTTTTCCTCCCATTCAGGACCATGCGCTTTGTCCTGCCTCCACGCCGTCCTCCGTCAAATCAGCTTCTGCTGCCAGCAGCTCATCCCAGATGCCAGCGTTATTCGTTCTCAGAAAAAAAAATGACGGCGAATTTTTGCTTTTTTTTTTGCTTACACTCGAGCTCAACGGACTCAAGAGTAACTCAGGTCATTTTCAAGGATGGAATATTTGTCCTAGTCGTGGCCACAAAAAATCAATCGAACAATTCGTTCAGCTCAGCTCAACAGCGTAAGGGATTTTTTTTCGGAATTTCACCGATCTATTAAAAACATTAACAATATTAAAAGGAGTCTAAAAGTAATAAATAAAAATAATAAATAGGTCACTGGACCACCCAGCGACGACTATAGACACTAGCGCGAGCCGAAGGCGCACCACCGTCCCCGCATCTCCATCACCTGAGTCTAGTAGAACTTGTTGCAGTAGACAGACGGTAAGTCCTAAGATCACAAAAGACCAACACACCAGAACAATAACCATCGTCAATGATAATAATCATAGATCGAAAGAAACTATGCCAAAATCACACAAACAAAAACGAAAACGACTGGATCCCAAGAGATATGCCATACAAGCAACTCTACGCGCCCTCCATCGACGCTAGATACACCACCGGAGTGAGGATAGAGCGGGAAGAATCTTATTCTGACTTCAGGACATAGACATCGCCTCAACATCCCAAAGTAGACACCGACAAACAGCCTTCACAAAGAACGAAAAACCTCCCATCGGCGAGAGGTCTTGGTCTACCACACCTCAAAGACCATATAGCCACGGAGGTGGAGCGGACCGACGACATTGTCGGCGAGGGGGACAGAAACCCTAGATGGTTTTTAGCTTCTCCTGATTACCTCTTTCCTTGCAGTGGCTACATACCGGTTCGGTACTCGTTAGAACTCGCGATTTGTAACATACAAGATGTTGCTTTTAACAGTATCGCCTAAGTCGCCCGGGCGAGGACGACGCGGGGGCTCACGAAGCGTTTTTTTGCAGCTAGGAGAAGACGAGATCATGCCGTTCGTCGGGAGGGGCTTTACCCGCTGGCTTCCTCCAATGACGACTAGGAGTTGGAATAGAGGAGAGGTAGGGGCGGCAGATAGGGTTTCGCCTGAGCCACCCTCTGGGAGGCACGAGGAGGCATAGACGGAAGTAGATGAGCAGATATACACTGTCGGGGGGATAACCCCTAGGTGGGGAAAGCCAGGCATAAGTAGGCCGGCTCCAGAATATGCAGGTCGCCTGGCCTCCCGGAATCACAACTCTAACCGTCTGGCAAGCAAGCCCGTCTGGGCTTATAGCCTTCCCGGCTGGCCCGTCTAGCCGGTGGCCAGAAGAACCGGCAGGGTGGCCGTTCCCAACCGGCTCACCTTGGATTCGATGGAGAGCACAGAAGGACTGGCTCTCCGTGCGGGATACGCTTCTGGCTCTCCCTCGTCATCAAGGAAGCTGGCATGCCGTCATGACCAGCGCTACCAGACAAAGATAAAGCAAAACGATCGGCTGGACTGGCGAAAGCGGTCTGGGTGACCGTTAAAGCAAGGGTGACGCCCCAAAGGAAGCCCGGGTGACCACTAAAGGGAAGGATGACGCTAAAATAAGTGCGGACTGGGTCCTGGCCCACCGGTTGGGCCCTACAGCCGGCCCTGCCCTGTAAATCCGTATCCAAACAGTAAACCCTAGGACGAATTGTAATCTGCCCCCCAGACCAGTATATAAGGGAGGGCAGAGCCAGAGTTCTAGGTAGGTGAAGAATAGAGGAAACAATAGTATAAGAAGAGAAGTGTTAGCATCTAGCTTTCATCTTTCTCTAGCCATCGATAGTAGCTAAGGAAACAGCTCAAGGAGCACTTGTACTGAGCATCGAGCTCCCATACATAGTTCATCTTGCAGGAGTAGGAGTGTTACCTCGCCAAGAGGGCCCCGAACCTGGGTACGTCTCTGTGTCTGCAGTGCTTCGTGCCCAACCCGTTGCGTGAGCCACCGAATGCATCCGTGTGTCCCTTCTTTGCCATCCTCGATGGCTCAGCCATGTTCCACACCACGACTACGCCCATTATTTTTGGCAAAACAAATCCGGTATATGTATATACATGTACTCCCTCCTTTTAGAAATATAAGATGTTTGAAACAAATGTATTTAAATGCTTTTGTATATAGATTTAGAGTGAATCTATACACTGAAAGACATCAAAATAGATATATTAGTTTTACAAAGCTAAAATGTCTTATATTTACAAGGTCATGGAGTGTAAAAGTTGTACGTTGCTGGCTAGAATAATTCAAAAATTGAGAGTTTCTTTTATCCAGAATAAGTAGGCTTCGGCCCAATAAGGGAACGAGGCAAAAGCCATTCGGCTCCGCGTGGATGAGAATTGGCCAACAGCCCGTTAGCAGGACTGAATAGTAACGATCCGGTTTTTCTTTCCTGGTTTCTGTTTCTAGGATGTTTTTTCTGGTTTTCTACAGTTTTTCTCTTTGTTTTTTCGGCTACTTTTCTAGTTTCTTCTTCTTTTTTTAAATTCGATATTTTTTAGTTTGAACATTTTTTGAATTCAAGGTTTTTACAAAATCTAAATATTTTTCAAATCTGAACAACTACCAAATCATAACATTTTTGGCTTTCAAAGTTTTCGTATTTAAGTATTTTTATAGTGAATATATTCAAATTCGAATATTTATCTATTTTAAACATTTTTTCTATTTCTAAATTTTTTAAATTATAAACTTTTTATTACCCCAAAAAAGAAACAAAAATAAAGATATAAAACAAAAAAGAACAAAACAGTATCGTTCATTCAGCCGCATTAGAGCGGCCCACGAAGAAAAATGCCTTCAACCGAAAGCTCCAATTAGCTATTTCCAATCCATTTCGCCCAACAAGGCAAACCTAGGGAAAAAGAAATTGATGCTCTCTAAATCCAAATTGTAAATCATGCGTCCAATCATACGCGGGACGAGTCTCATGTTTTATATTGAAATATAGACAAATTCAATTCTATTAATTTGGATAGCTTTTTTTTTACGGTCAATACCATGTTATATTTATAGTAGCAAATGGTACATGGTATAGATACATAAACTCACTCCATCGATTACAAAATAAAATCTAAATTAAATTAGTAAATCTTTGACAGGAACCCCATTCTACACCCGATGAAAAAAACATTTTTCAAAAAGTTGAAAATTTTGAAAAGAAATATGATCATGTGTAGCTTCATGTTTGAGGTGCACACAAAGTCATTTCACCGAAAACAGATATGTTTTGTGTGCTATGTAAAAAAGACAAAAATTTGCATCATGGAGTACGTTACTTTGGCACCAATTTTTGTCTTTTTTGCATAAGGCACCCAAGATATTCATTTTTCTCGAAACGACTTTGCGCACAACTAAAACTTGAAGTTCTACATATACATATTTTTTTTGAATTTTTTTGGCATTTTAAGTTTTGATAAAAATCAAATTCAAATAAAGAATGCATATGCACCCGAGAGAAAAAAAAAACTTTAAGGTCTTCAATCTCTTTCTTCCTCCAAGACATAATCTTGCACTTTTCTAAATAAAGCCAAACACTCATATTCATATTAATAAAGGTTCTCCTACAATTTTTTGAACTACTGTGTGCGCGCGCACAACTATTAGGACAATCAATCAACATCGGCAAGAGATCCAACACAAGTATTTCAGGGAAAATTAACCGAACAGCCTGATCATCGACGTCGTTGGCGAACCGAGAGTACGAATCACCATTCTCGAGAACGTAGCAGTCGGGACAATATTGCGAAGATAATCCTCCTCACGACAACCATGAGAAAAAGTCCAAAATCAATCCGAAGAAGAAAGATCTGAAAGACCGTACCTATATAATCTTAATCTTTCAACACCATCATTGACGTCGAGAAAAAGATCTTCTCGTCGAACGAAAGGTCGAAGATCACTTATTGTAGACGGTGATATCTTCATTAACATAGAGGTTAAGAAGATGACAACCAAAATACTAATCTAATCTTTGAAAATACTATTTTTATTAAAAACTCCACCCATAAATCGTCTCACCCCTCCCAACACCGGTCGAGACCGGCCAAAGGAGGGGGAACCAATCTATGGAGAAGATTGAGATGCTATGGCTAGGTCAGGAGAATAGACGGCGGCTGATTAGGGTTTTGATAAAAGTTCAGGAGGCGTGTGTGGCTCTGTTTATTAATTTGGATAGCTCGAACTAGAAAAACTGCTGAATTGAGCGTCTTTAGCGGTGCGGACGTTCCGCAATCACTTAAACACTCGCAAGCTTCCCAGCTGGGCTCCTCGTCGTTCGGCTGGGTTGCGGCCCATTTAAGTTGGGCTGGCCTAGTTCGGTCAGCCAGCGAGGTTCTTAGGCGGCCTTTTCGTTTTTTTTTCTAGCGATTTTTGCAATACGTGATTTGCCTGCCTGACGTCCCAGCTGACTGTGCATGTACTGAATCAGTTGACAGTACAATACAGCTTAACACTTTTACAGTACAAATTTCAGGTCAACACTTGACAGTCCAATTCAGTTCATCTGACAGTAGCAAAACCAAAACCACGCCCGAACAAGAACAGAGCGCTGCATCCTGTGACCCTGCCATGGCTTACTGTCAAGCAAGGCACCGAAGCAGGCAACGGCAGCACCCATGGCGCGTGCGCGCACACACACACGCAGGCAGAGCTGTTCTGTCGTCGCACGCAACAGAGCGAAACGAGCTACATGCGGGTGGGGTGTTTGTTGCTTCTCCCTTCCTCTTTGGTCTTCCTTGTCTCGTGTGTAATTATAGATCCCAGGATCAGATCAGACACACCTCTTCTTCTTCCCAACCACCACTCGTCCCCATCACACTTATGTTTGTTTCAGTGATTTCTGGCAAGTTCTCGCGCGTAGCCGCGATCGACCGGCCTCTCTCTCTCCACTGCAGCTTCTTCTGTTGGAGTCTGGCCTGATCTCCACGGGGAGTCGTCGTCAACACATATTTGGCTTTCTGGACTTTGACTGCTTGAGCTCCCTGAAAGCTGAAGCTATGTAACCCTGCTGCAACCACCATGCATGCCCTCCTGTTTCCTATGCATGCAGCATCAACCTCTACCTCCAAAGCAAGCTCTTGCTGACTTTGAGCCACACCATGACATGGTCAATAAAGGATGGACAATTTCTTGCATGCAGCTCTGTCTATTCTTTTGTCTACTTGTGGCAAGTACAACTCTTGGAGTCAACTTGGTGATGGGCGGGGGGATGGGGGGAAGATCTTTCCATGGCAGCCTTCCCTGCGTCTATGACCAAAACAATAAAGGAGGTACCGGGTACGTAGATACGCAGCAGGACTTGCAGATCTCTCTGCTCCCGGGGTCAACAAGTGGGTGGGAGGGATATCGGACAAAAGCTTCCGGCCGGCACCGGCAGCAGTCTACTCTCTACTGCAGCAGCGCACACTTTCAGTTCCGATTCTGTCGTACAGATGGGGGATCAGGTCCATATCCTGCTGCTGCTGCTGCTTTATCCCTCCATCGGCCACACACGGGACATACATAGTAGTGCCTGCCTCTGTTCCTCCCCTGTTCCCGGTGTCATAGAATCAGACTGTTCCTGGCTTAGCCGGACGAGATATCTTCAGAAAGCTTGCGGTTGCAGATCTTTTTATTGGTTTTGTTTAAAAGAAGCTAGTAGTGCTGTAGTGGAATGGAATGCACAGTTGGTCGGTCAATCTTTGCACTGGTGGCGCCCTGGGCATAGGCTCTGTGCCTACGGGAATGATCTTCCCAGGTGCGTTATGGTGTTACAGTGCTGCTGGTCATACACTGCCTCACACTTGCCTATTGCTAATTAATACTAGTAGTAGTATTTTATGGCATGCCTAGCTAAGCCAAACCGTTAATTGGAGGTTAGGTTAGCAGACTGAACAAGTTACTTGCAACCCATTTCTGCTGCCATTTTATGATATCAGGAAAATGCACGTCAAACTGTCACCAAAAGTAACTGAGGATTCGACCGATCAACAAAGAACCAGTAAGTAGAACTGATGAGGAGCAGAGGCCCCTGCGGTGTGGGCATTGATTGCGGAGCGAGAGGATGCACCAGGAGGAGGGAGGCTGATGGATGAACGGCCACGACGACAGCTACTTGCTGCCGCTGCAGAGGTCCAGCAGCTTCTTCCTCCCGTCCACGACCTCGTCGAAGAGGTCGTCGATGAGCGCGACCACGTCGTCGCACCCGGACCGCAGCAGCCCGGCCCACAGGGCCACCTCCTCCGCGGCGGCGCCGACGACGCTGCCGCCTGCTGCTCCCCTGTCCATGGCGTCCTTGAGCTGCTCCACCGCCGTCTTCGCGCGCCGGAACTCGTGCATCATCACCCCCGCGGCCGCCGCCCTGTCGGCCTCCGCGGCCGCCCGCTGCTGCGCGCGTGACAGCGCCGACGCGAACGCGGGGCCGAAGTAGGCGGCGCAGTCCGCCGCGGTGGCGGCGCGGGAGGCCGCGTCGGGGGAGCGGTAGTGGAGGAGGCCCCAGGAGAGGAGCGTGAGCGCGAAGGAGGTGAGCATCCTGGTGGCGCAGAGCACGCCGCGGAAGCCGTTGAAGCCGCTGAGCTTGGCGTCGGCCGGCACGGTCTCGCTGAGCCGCAGCGCCAGCGCCTCGCCCCGCGTCTCCACGAGAGCCCTGTTCTCCTCCTTGAGCGCCACGGCCTCCCTCCTGCACACCGAGATCGCCCTCGCCACCTGCTGAACACAGCAAGTCAGTGTCGGCGCCTCGACCTGATGGGTCATGGGTGGGTGGGAAGGAGGAGATATATGAACGTACGGACCGACCTGGCGGGAGAGGTGTGGGGTGGGGCGGGCGCCGGCGGCGGTGGTGGCCTGGAGGAGCGAGACGACCTGGGCGGCGGAGGCGGAGTAGCCCTCGATGGCGGCGGCGCCGAGGCGGAGCGCCCCGCAGGCGTCGCAGAGGCGGGACGTCTCGTCCATGTACTCGTCGAGCCAGGCGCCGCCGCCGGGGAGGTGGAGCGAGCCGACGAGGCGCGTGAGCCCCGCGTGCGCCGTTCGGAGGAGCGCCAGCGCGGCGCGTAGGGACGGCAGGGAGAGGAAGGACCCCGAGGCGAGGGAGCGGTCGAGGTCGTCGAGCCCGCGCGCCAGCGTCGCGTAGAAGGCGGCCACCGTAGAGGAGTTCGGCTTCATGGCTGGCTGGCTGTCAAGCTCGGGAGAGAGAGAGAGAGAGAGAGAGAGAGAGAGAGAGAGAGAGAGAGAGAGAGGGGGGGGGGGTCGTGGTTGGTCGGCTGGGTGTAATAATGGAATGGCGCGAACCGATCGAACGTACGCTCGCGCGCACGTACACAGACGACACAGCCGTGCGGTGTGGGGCGGGGAGGTGGCTCGATCGGGGAGGGGATGGCGACCCCCCAAGACCCAAAGCCAAGGCAAGGCAGGGCCAGGCCAAAGAAGGTAGCTAGCGACCGAGAGCGACGTGGAGCTGGCTAGGATGCAATGCAAGGCGGCCTCTCTCTTTCATGTGGTCATGGGTGTCTGTTCAAGGGTGTAGGTTGGAGCGAGCGAGATGAGATGGTGATGGAGAGGCGCCCTTTCCTTGCTTATTGCTTTGGATGGGGAGGGAGGGAGACGGGAAGCTCTTCGTGGTGGGGCTCGGTCTTATATAGGGAAGGCAGGGACTTTCTGCTACGGCTATCCATCCCGGACACTTTGACTCCGCGGAGGAGATCGGCTCAGCCAGCTAGCAGAGGCCATGGCCACTGGCAGAGGTGGTACATCTATCGTCGATCAGGTAATTAGACTTGATTACCTATGTGAGGGAGCTGTCCTAACAGTTGATGCAAATTTGGGGCGAGATTTGAGGTAGAGTGTCAAGTGGGATCCCGTCAAAATCTCACCTTTAGTTAATTTGTCGAAATCTAGTGCAAATTTTAAGCAAAATTTTAAACTACATTTTTGCCAAATGAATTAGAAGTGGGACTTTGGCGGGACGCCACCACCTTAATTTGAGGATCCCGTGTAGCTAGCCGACCATATAGCATTGCTGGTACTCGAGAGTCAAACGGTCCGAGAGTGCTCGGTTGAACGATGAGGAATTGGATTATTTACCGACTTTCACGCACACCAACCAAGTCAGCATACACGCTCGTGATGAAAACGACATGAACAATGTGCCCCGGCCAATCATTCCCTCCTCCGACCATAATTCCAGTTGCTGAATTACGAACTAATCTGGTCAAATGACCTAGGCGATCTAGGGTTTTGGCGACTCTGACAAGGATTTTTGAGGTGGACGAGCTGCTCAAGAACCTGAAGTTGAGAGAAGGGGAGAGAGAGATGGGTGTGTCTGGCTAAGGCGGTGAGGAGTGTCTGTCGTTGGTGAAGTGGATGACGGTGGCGAAGCTTCTGACAGTGAGAGACTTTAGCGAGCAATCGATGGAGAGGACCATACGTGCTGCATGGAGCGCGGCGAAGGAGGTGAAATTCTGGCCAATCAAGAAAAACTTGTCCATGGTACATGCCTCGTGTCTGGGGGATTGGAATCGGATCATGCAAGATGAACCATGTCTCTTTCATGACTACGCTCTTTTGCTTGAGGAATTCGATTGAGCTACGACGTCTCCGTCGGTGATCCCTGATCTAGTGCAGGTCCGAATTTAGATACATAAAATCCCCTCTCTATATAGTACCGAGGCTATTGTGAAGCGTCTGGCTTCGGGGGTGGGAGAAGTGGAGAAGAAAGTGGTGTCGTTCCATAGTGGAGATTTCCACCGCGCAAGGGTGAAACCAGTGGCGGACAAGCCACTACTAAGGATGGTCACGTTGGCACCAGAGGGATGTGAGAGTATGGTGCTGTTGGTGAAGTACGAGAAAGATCCTAAGTTCTGTAATTAATTTCTATGGTATGATGGGCCATGAACACCAAGAGTGTGGGACTGGCGAGTTTGCTGATGTTGAACTACAGTATGGCAATTGGATGTTGGTGCCGAAATACTCTTGGCATTCGTCAACACCGAGCTTAAGTGACATCAAAGTGGCACCATAAGCCCCGGCGGTTGGCCACTTACTATTTTCATATGCCAGCTTGTTGTTCTTCAGGGAAAATAGGGATAGTGCGGAGGAAGTAAAGGAGGTCTTGAGATTAGACTGTCGTGCTTCGGGACAACAGGTTAATGTGGAAAAATCATCCATACATTTTGCTAATGGTTGCAATCTAGCTGTCAAGAGTGAGATCATGGATTTTTTAGAGGTGCACA
This sequence comes from Avena sativa, assembly GCA_916181665.1. NCBI lineage: Eukaryota > Viridiplantae > Streptophyta > Magnoliopsida > Poales > Poaceae > Avena > Avena sativa. The sequence continues at coordinate 262,182,286 of OV702298.1, read as the reverse complement.
AATAAGCCCTAAGTGAGAAGTACTTTGGCATGCCCTCAGATGTGGGAAGTTGTACAAACAATGCCTTTCGATATCTGAAGGATAGAATTTGGAAGAGAGTTCAGGGCTGGTTGGAGATGTTATTTTCTTTTGGTGGTAAAGAGGTATTTATAAAGTTGGTGGCTTATGCTATACCTACTTACTCAATATCCTATTTCAAACTACTGAAAGGGGTCTATGCCACCATATTAATAACCTGCTCAGGAACTTTTGGTTGGGGTGGCAAAGAAGGGAAAAGGAAGACCTGTTGGGTTGCTTGGGAGGAGATGGCAAATCCTAAGAGCATGGGGGGCTTGTTTTTAGGGACATTGAATTATTTAATATTGCCCTCTTGACAAGATATTCTTGGAGAATTTTACAGGATCCAAACACGTTGAGTGCAAGGATCTTGAATGCGGTCTATTTCCCTCTGTCAGATTTCCTAGATGCTGAGTGGGGTCCTCACCATCTTGTGTGTGGCGGGATATCATCGAGGGAAAGGAGGTTTTGAAACAAGGGCTCATATGTCGTATTGGCAATGGCGAGACCATGGACATATGGGCTTCGAATTGGCTGCCACGGGACGGTATGCTAAAACCGGGGACCAGGATGCAAACCGCTAAAGGTGTTGTTCCACCAACGCTGGTGTCCGAGATGATTGATGTTCAATCAAGATCGTGGGATGAGGAGAAGTTAAACCTGCACCTGATGTCTATGGACGTAGAGATCATCCAAAACATACCTCTTCCGATGAGGCGTCAAGAGGACTGATGGGCTTGGGACTATGACAAGAGAGGTTTATTCTCTGTTCGGTCCGCTTACCTGATGCTGGTGAACACGAGGGAGAGGAGAACGACATGGCTCGAGAAGGCTACCGATTGGTCAGATTCGAAAGGAGTTGAGAAGGAACGAGCGGCGTTGTGGAATGTCAAAGTACCATCTAAATTGTGAGTTTTTCTTTGGAGGCTAGCAAGGCACTCTCTCCCAACGAATGATGTTTTGCACCATCAAAACATGGTGCCACAATGTCCTTGTGATCTCTGCGGCGCTCGGCACTCGTGGAGGCACTCACTGCTTGAGTACAACATGGCGGGGTGTGTGGTGGCGCTGCTACCCGAGGATCTCGTAAAGCTAATCGTAAACATCTAGGAACCCACGCCAAGGGATGGTTGTGTGCGGTGATCTGCTTGGTGTCTCGGCAATAATTGACAAAGGTGGTAGTGACTTTGTGGGCTATATGGAACGCACGACGGAAGGCGCTGCACGAAGACACATTCCAGAGCCCCTTGTCCACCTTTTGTTTCATCGATAGGTTCATCTCGAAATTGGCAATTTCTGCCCCGGAGAAGAAGGCGAAATCGGGGGGTGGCCCTAGTGCCGTAGTGGATTCCTCCACCAGCTGGTATAATCAAAGTGAATGTCGACGCGGAGATATCCAAGAATGGGCCTATGGCGGCTATTGCAGCAGTGGCCAGGGACGAAGCTAGGCTCTTCTTGCAGAGACCGTGGAGGTGGCTGCTTGCAGAGAAGGGCTTGCTTTGGCAAGCGACCTAAATCACAGGCGTATCCGGTTGGCTAGTGACTGCGCCAACACAGTGAGTATAATCCAGGAGGTAGGAACCATGGGATCTTACAGCCAGGTGGTTCGTGAAATAAAAACAAGTGTACGTAAATTTTTATCCAGTTGAGGTCTCGTTTAGTTTTCCTGGAATTGACCTGGTTTAACATGAATTGTTATGGTTTAAATCCCATCTAAGTCAAAATATCCTCTTATCCCATTCAATCCACTCCAATCCACTCTAGAGGTGGATTAACCGAACATAGTCTAAGTTGGTGCACGAGTGACGTCGATCTGATGTCTGATGCCCACAACCTAGTTAAGAGTTCTCTGTACTCTAGCTTAGGTTGTCATGTTTAGTTACAAATTCCACCCGAGGGTGTGCGTGTAAACATCTTGTTTAAGTTGAATAAAGGCTGGAGAATTCTCAAAAAAAAAGTTCAGTTGCTTCTTATATGTTAGAAAAATGGCAACTATGTTGTTCCTTTGGAGAATATAACAACATGTCGGCATAATACGAGTGTATAGATGAAAGACGTGTAAAATGCCTAATACGGGGGAGGGAGTATTCAGTTGAATGATGAGGAATTGTTTTCTGTCCCATCAAAAGCCAAATATTTACATGTAATTTACACCCGTGTTCACAATATATATACACATACAATTTCTATTGTTGGTGGGCTATTAATTTACATGTAAATAGCATTTTAGATGGCATGTAACTTGTGCCAAATAAGAGATTGGCAAAAAAAACAAGTGGCTAGTCCATCCACCATGCCTGCTATGGACAAAAAATTGATTGTTGATGAAATAAAGAAAACTTGGCTGCCAAAAAGAAAAAAAATGTCTAAAAATACCTATCGCTGCCTTCTCCAACCGGTTACAGACCTCCTTAAGCAGGTTTTTATTCTCCATACTTTGTATAGACGACCACCAATGGAGCAAATATAAACACCGAAAAATGACCTGCAAAGAAAAAGAATTCTTAACAAAATACTGAACCACTATTCGCTAATACCCATTGCACATACTTGCTTTTCTTGTTTTCATTTCAGTGCATTACACTCATAAAAGCAGTGAAACACTTGCTTCAGTTTTCTAGGAACATGGAGAGTGTTTCAATTATCTTGTGAAGTGACGGTGGTGATGATAGTGGTGGTGGTACGCTAGAAAGGACATTGATTGTAATGTCCAAATGATTGCATAGAATGCTGAATTGCTGATAGCTTTCATTTCATTTCTCTTCACCTTAGATTCACTCCCAACAATCGATGGCAATGTTGAATCTGTGCCATGTATTGATGGTGGTTTCCTTCCTATTACCGAGACTAATCATCTCATCCTTTCTTTCAAGACCTTGGAATGATGCGTCATTCTGTTCACAAATCATGTCCTAGATGACCATGTATGAAGCAAGTTTTTTTCTTTATCCTATAAGAACGTTCGCTCAAATTCCTTTTGCACTAGCTCCTTGGGAACAGAAGGGGGTGTATCATGCGTTGCATCAAATCCATATCTTGGACCACTATGTAGATCTTCTTTTCAGATTCTCACTTGGCCCAAGCTCTGCTTTCTCCTCGGGTGATTGATTCATCTTATTGGAATCCCCCTGTTTTTTTAGTGCCTAATTGTTATCCGGCACTTGCTTCAGGATTTTATTATATTCCAAAGCGCAGTGAACATGTTAACACCTTACTAGTCCATGTAAAACGTTCTACAATTAAACAAACATAATGCACTTAATTTACCCTGGTTCCACTAAATAGCCAATTTTTTTATGAAGCAAATGCTTTGTTCGTACAAAATTGATACAATGTGTTACAACTTAGAAACACATATCCTCCGCAAAATTTCACTTTTTTTAATTGAATCGAAATATTCTTCGTACTTCCTTTGTTCTCTTTTATAAGACATTTTGGCAGGCTTAATTGGCTTGCCAAATATCTTATAGTAAAAATGAACGGATGGAGTACAAATTGCCTTCCTTTGCAATGAGCCAATGAATAATACAGTCATTTTTCTAGAAAAGACACACCGACTATGTGTCCGACGTGATTCCTTGTTACGGGCACGGCTGGCGCGCAGTCTCGGGGCCTTCATGGAAGCCGGAGCATCAGCTTCGCGAAGCCGTCTTCGTTTGTAAGGCGTAGGCTACAGTCTCTTGGGTGGCGGAGTTCTCATGTCGGCTAGTACGCGGTCTCAGAGTCAGTGTGTGTGTCAGATGATGTATAGGTTTTCGGTAGGTTATCTTTAGTATTGACCAATTCTTATTCCTCTAAATGAAAAGGCAGAAGTCCTGCATGTTGCTTAAAAAAATAGAATAGCATCGTAAGGACTAAGATTGATGCTTTTGTAAGAAAGCGATCATGTTTTCTATTTCGGTCAGTAACATCATCCAATGAATACTTTACAATATAGAAACAGTAGTTGTGTAGTTACATGTTCTATTGTGAGGTTGGTGTTGGTGGGTTCTTGGAGAATGTGATGCTCGATCAGACTCAAAGGAAGAAGGCAGGTTGGTCCTTCCCACGGATGTCAATGTCTAATTGAAAAGCCTGGTCTTCAGGACACTTACACTTCTAAGTTGTCCTAGATATACCTTGAGAATGTTCTTCCAAGTGAAATAAAAAGAAAAACAGCATATTTTCGTGGTGCCAAGTACATTAACCCATTCAGTGGATTTTGAGTTTAAGCTAAGCAATGTGACCACTCCTCATATGATACGTTATCTTAATTATCCCCAAGAATATGAAAATACTATTTTATTGTAAGGTGCCGGCGTGACTTCAGTCTAATAGTAGTCGCTTTTACCATTATGATGATTCTTAGCAAATGTGTTCACCTCAAGTCATCACTTCCTATGGGCAAAATTCACTTTAAACCAGATATATGTGACCTTGTAACACTTTGAATCAGATTTTTCTGAACTAGATTTTTCTTCTACACTTTGAACTAGATTTTGTCTTCATAATTCCATTTTGAACCAGATTTAAATATTAAAAGATTGGTTCGATTATGATAGCGCGTGCCCACGCAACAGGCCTGACATGTCTAATTGAAATGTCGTATAACTCTGAAGCCTCAAATATCCTGTTCAAAGTGGAATTTGCCACTGAGGTCACTTCTCTTGTGCTGTAATTATCTATCCCAGGAAACTTATTTGATTGTGCAATCTCATCATTCTTGGTACAGATAATCTCATACTACATGGTAGGAATCGTAAGAGGTACTAGCTGGCGTATTGAGAGTGAAATTGGTCAAGCACAATTCTAAGAGTACAAACGAACGAGGCACCTCTCGCTGTTGAGTCCTTTTTCTTGCACCAGGTTCCAGAAAGATGCACATATGATGATGGGTCCAATCTAGGGAGACATTAGTATTACTGACAATTTCGCGCGAACAAATAATTTTCCTTGCTTCTGACCCATAAAAGAGTTGAAGGGGACATATGTCTTACATATGCAATGCAAGATTTAGGATGGATAGATAGGTAAGTCAAGAATGACCTTTTAGGGATTCTTATTACATTCATCCTTTTCACCCCTGCGATCACACAAGCGTGTTCTTTCTTCATCTTCTATTCCTTTTGGAGAAAGGCCACCTGAACCATTACAAGAAAAAAAATACATATATAGTGCCTTTACACAACCGGAGAACTCTGCTCTTTTTCTGATGCTTTTTGCATGATGGCTCGCTGCTCTTTCACTCACTCACCCTACAACTCAGCTCAAAGACCTATGCTTTCGTTCTAGAAATGAGCCAGGAAATCTTACCGAAATCTGGAGCACCCGAATCCACCACCGTCACCACTGATTACCTTCGGAATCTCCATAGCAGTGCTCAAAATTCGCTAATCATGGCACCCACACCCACACAGCCTCCACTAGGTCCCCTGAAAACACCGACGAAACCGATTTTCAATGACGGCGACTGGTACGACCTCCATCCTCGTCGCCGTCGTGCTTTTCATTAATATAGGAGTAGGATATAAGGCGGTCAGGGGGGGAGGATTGCACCATTTCTTAAGATGGAAGCGTTTTGCATCACTCTTTTAGCAGAAAGCAAATGGGGAGGAGATCGGTTGTTTGCCTTTGTTTATGTCAACCCCTTGTGCTGCGTGATGTGCAATCTGGTGCTGTTTAAGGATGAACAGCTCATTGGTACTGATTAGATGTGGATTTCAATCATAGAAAGCAACTTTGATGGAGTACTACGAAAAAGAAGTGGCTTTCGGACAAATGGTTTATAAGGTACGCATAGTTTCCTTCTTGCCAGGTTAGGTTAGATACTCATCCCCCCTCAAGGGAATCACCCAATGATTGAACGGATGATCATTGATCGGCAAAGCGGAAAGAATGAGGGGCCTAATCACATCAGATGAAAGCAATCTTCATCTTTGGAAATGCCATTATGAGCCAATGATTAGATCTCAACAAGGGAAAAAAATACTTTGTGGAACAAATGGTACACTGATTATTCCAGGGCCCAAGTGCTTCTCTTTATTCCACTACATCTGTTATGTACAATCTACTACTAGTATATTACAAGACCCTCAACTTTACAAGCTGCAGTATACAGGGGATACACTACTGTGTATTTTGGGGCTAGGAACCTAAATGTGTACATATCTGCCCCTATAAGAGAACATCTGCCATTTCGTTGGATGTGAAATGTTTAATGAGGGATTCAGATGCTGTGGACTGAAGTTGCTTCTTTAGAAGTGCCAAAGATTATTCCTTAAGAGGTCCCTTCTGATTTACTGCTCCTGTCAACCAATATCAAACAACCATTCTTCAGGTCAGTGCACAAAGCAAACGAAAAAGGAGATCTCAAACTAGCCCAAGTGTGTTCTAAAATCCCAGATGATTAGCGAAAGTGACTCCAGACTATATAGTATATACAGAACGCGGCTATCTTGTCAGGATGTCATATAAAATATAGCTTTCGCAAGTGACCACAATACAATTTGAAATGATTGGGGCGTATCTGAAAATACTGCAGCACTCTGAAGAACCAGGGGTTTCTAGAAAGCATTCCTCTTACTTATCTTGCCTATTTTTATATAGAACTTACTTTTACATGTAAAAACAATATGCTGTATTCTTACAGGGAGAAATTAGAAAGAAACGCAACACTCCGTAACATACCAAATCACACAATTTCTGTTAGCCTCTTGTCTGGGTTTTTCTAAAGACCAGCATGAAACAATTCCTCGCATCGGCTCTTAACAACAGCCCACAAAAGTATAATCTAACATTTGATATCAAACTGATTGTCACGACAGCTAGCTAGGTATTACTCACCCAATATAAACGAACTCAGCACCATTTGGCGTTGCTCTTAGGTTTGAAGCAGTTTTCAGTCAGCAGGATAAAGGGATGATATTTTAACTTACAACTGAAGTGTGTGGTAATTCCTGATGTTGGTCTAGGTGTGACTGAAACATGAAGTGAAAAATCTGGTAAAATTTTCATTGTTGATTAACTCAGATACTACGTAGTATATATACACATCATAATAGTTTACCGATAGCCCTTTCCACTTTTCAACCACTTACTCTGTATAGGTAATATGTCTGAATGGAAAATCACACTTATAATATTAAACTTGCCATTAATAGTGATAAAACACAGAATAATTCATAGGCACTTGTAATCATAACGCAGATTTATTATGATATGAACAAAGTATCCTTTATGGATTATTTTCTTCAATCATATACCCTTTACAACGGTTCCCATAAATTCCTAGAAAAGGTAAATACTTTTGAAACAATATGGCTGCATGCATTTGCATTACCAACCATTAAATAATAATTCTTTTTAAGAGAAGACTAAAGTTCTGTCATGGACTGTTGCCCTAAGCCCTCGAAATGCAGCTACAAAAGAATAGCCAGCAGCAAATCCTAACATATTTGTCATTTAACCATAGCCACTTTCTTCAATAGACATTTGCTTAATACAATCAGATACTCAATTTACTGAACTGTCTAGGTTTCAATTGGCACACGCAGTTTTACTTTAGCATCAGTAACTGGACTTGACGTGAGTTTTATACAAATAAATTTGTGGTATGCATAAAAGCGATAACACAAGGACCACAAATGTGCAAGTAACGCCACCTTCAGATGCCTTTAGCAGATACCCTAGTTTATAACATATGAATTTCAGGTGAACAGAGTGTTATACAACCCCGGGGATGCTAAACCACTGTTCCTACCCTTGTTGAGCCATGCCTGCTACAACAGCGTCTGGCCCGTCCATGCCCAACTATAGAGCACACAGGCTTATAAGAGGCTTTGCGGCCTCTCCATTTGCAATTCTAGCCTTATAGAGAGGGGCTACCTTCACCATTATAAGACATGCTCTGCCTGGTCTAAACCCAAAAAATCCCTTGCCAGAGCAAGACAGGCTTATAAGAGCTCCTGGGCTCTCTCCCCCTAAATGACAAGCCTGATAGGAAAGATTTCACCATTATAAGGCGTGCTCTGCCTCATCCCACAACCGATGTGGGACTAAACCCAACAGTGAGCCAATGCTTCCCGCACCCATAGATCAGGTTGACCTATTGGACCAAACCATTTCACAGTTATCTACCACCAGACCAACCTCAAACTGAAAAACTGTAGTGTAGTCACAGAGAAGGAGGCAGCTAACGTCAAGGTAACAAGTAAGCAATAGATAGCGCAGGAAAATATTTAACAGATCAATTCAATCAAACCAAAACTGTAATAGCTGTCATATACTCGATACCTGACATCAACATACAGCTAACAATTAGTACACAACATAATCTACAATCTACAACACAGGTATGACTACATCAGACGTGTCTAACTGGTAGCTAACCTACTGTCAAAAAAAAAACTGATAGCTAGCCATGAATACAACAACTATTCTACAGCTGCACAGCTATCTCAGACGTGTCAAGACTCAAATGCTAAATCTTTGGGTCAAACTGATCAAAGGTGGCTGAAAGTGAATTGACGCAGAACTGGACAGCAACACATCCAAATGTGCAAACACAAAAAAAAAAGGAAATTTTGGCGTTAGAGCCTTCACCTCTGGGCTTGTGACTCGTAGAACCTGGCGATGCGACCGCGATTGAGGGGCTTGGGCTTGACGGGCTTCTTCCGGCGCAGTCCGGCGATCTCCTGCACGAGCGGGACGTGCACCAACACCGTCCTCCACGCCACGTACCAGCCTGGGACTCACCAATTGACAAGACGAACAATCTCAATCAGGAAACCCAAGCGCAAAACAACGAGCGGGCAGGCTGCCATACTTAGGAGGATGAAGGAGATGACGAAAGCGACGGCGAGGAGGGGACGGAAGACAAACAACACGGCGAGCTCCTGCACCGCGGCCAGGCTGCTTCCTCCGGCCATGGCGCCGCCCGGCGGGTTGGTTTCCGCCGGCCTTGGGCAACGGGAAGGGGTAAAGCAAAGAATCTTGTTCTGAGAGGTGGGGGTAGGTGCATGAGTCTATGACATGTGGGACCCACGCGAGGAGATTGCTTCTTGCTACCAATGCTCGTTGAAGCTACACGCAAGAACGTTTCTTGCGAAAGGGAGCGGCTGAGCAAGCTGGGCAGGGGCGCGGCGGAACGAGGGAGGGAGAAGGGACCGGCCGGGAGGCGCGGCGCTGCGGTGGTCGGGCGCGCCGCCGTGTCTCGGGAGCGAAGGGAGAAGAAGATGTTTGTTGGGGGGCGACCGGGCGACCGGGGCTGCGCTGGAGAGAAGCTAGGTTTAGATGAGGGTAGTTTAGTAATTTGAGAAAACTGTCAATCGTTTCACAGTTTGACTACCGTGGTAATCTCTATCTCTACTATATAATTTACGCTACGGTGGTTTTCGTCGCAAGATTTTCGTCCGTCGTCGTACTTTTGTGTTTTAGCCCCTTAGAAACTGGAAAATAAACCCGCGGTCCAGTACCAGAAAATAGTCAAACCCACTATTCCTATACAGCTCCGAAAAAAAAATCCCCCACCCCGCGACCGCGATGCGCCGCCACCACCATGCCGAGCCTCGCGCCGTCTGCCGCTTCTCTATGTTACTCCAGCGGAGAGTCACCTTGCTCGCTTCCGGGGACGGTTGTGATGAAGAGGGAGTCCGGCGAGCTTAGTGGGTCACGGAGGAGGGAATCCAGTGAACTCAGGGGAGCCTGCGGGTTGTACAAGAATCGGGAGGCGGCTGTCTGCAAGCACCCAGGGCGACAACGGAGGGCGATTTGATCTAGGCACAAAGAAATTGGGAGAGAACGCACTTGGTTCCAGGGGTGAGGATTCACCTGGATGAATAGATCAAAGAAGATCTTGAAGAATCGATTCACAAGGGAGAGAAAGCAAGAAATCATCGATCAGTTTTAGAAAGAGAAATTTGTGAAGACACTGGTGTGACACCAGCGGGATGAACAGGGCATCGTCTGAAGAAAGAAGCTGAGGACTTGAGGGCGGAGCACTGAGAAAAGGGGGTGGTTGCCTGCGGTAACAGGGGTGTTGGTGGCCTGAGCTAATGGTTCGGCCGTGGAGTAGCGACCAGAACCTAGAAAAGACACAGATCAACACTTCCTCCACTGAATGATTTCTTATTGCAATTCTGAGTCCTTAGGTTTGAGGCACAGTCTAACCAGTTATGCCTCTCATAACCAAGTTACCGATTCAGCTTGTGTTGATGCAATCGTAGTTCAGAGAACAGAATCCCCATATAAAGGATCTGAACTGTGACCTTAGCAACGAGGCATGCAATCCAATGCTTCTAACGATGCTTCTGTGCTGAGTCAAGGTTGCTAGCGCTGGATCCCATTTTCTGAATACTTCCACTCAATCTGCAGACGAATTAACGAAAAAATGTTCATGTCAACTGTTGGCTCCATTGTACTGAATATATCACATTATCGCTTTCCGCTATATGATATTCCTCTAAGAGAATATCTTGTGTGGTTAGTTTGCCAAATTAAATACTCGATGGCTGTAGCATACATGCATTTAGTTAAGTTGCACTCCCTCTGTTTCAAAATATAAGATGTTTTAGTTTTGCGAAGGAGATGTATCTAGACACTAAAAGGTGTCTAGATTCAATTGAACCTACACACATTTATAAAACATCTTATATTTTAAAACGGAGGGAGTACGTGTGTGTAGGAGGTGTGATGTAATATGAAAACTTATTGTATAGTTTCCCCTTCTTTACGGACTAAAAAAAATCTCTTCATCTTAATACAAGTGTCGACGACTTCATAATGCCATATTAGATAATTCTGATATTGTATTCCAGTGGAGTAACATGTGTTAGTTTTTTTATACACGTTAATTATATTTACGTGTGAGATCGAGAAGAGTTAATTAGGAGGCCGTGGCAACGCACGGGCACTCAACTAGTTATCTCTAAACTGTACCAGTACCACGTTGTGTTTTCAATTTTTGTATGCGAAAATTTCGCCAATATACTCCCTCTATTCTAGACGAATTTTAGTGTGTAGATACATATGAATATCGATAAACATAAGTTATTTATTTTAGGACGGAGGGAATATTATTATTATTATTATTATTATTATTATTATTATTATTATTATTATTATTATTGCAAAAAGATCATTGCATTGAAAAAACATTGAATGCTACAAAGCACCTCAAAAAACAAAAACTACAACAAAATCTATGAGATGCCCTTCATCTTTAACCTCTAGACTGTGTCGACGCCGCACCACCGTTGTCGCTCCTCCCAGAACCGACCTGATGTTGTTGCGGGAAATCGTCGAACGTGACAAGACGACCACATCCACCCCGAAGATGAAGAAAAAGGAATAATGTCGATGAAGCTCCTTAACGGTTTGGAGATCCTACATCCAGAAGAAGTCCTCGAGAACCACCTAGCGATGACTACATACACTAGCGTGAGTCACTGGACCACCTAGCAACGACTACAGACACTAGCGCAAGTTGAAGGCATGTCCTCGCTCCTCCATCACTGAAGTAGCGCAAAACTTGTCGTGGTAGGGTTTGTTGTATTAGACAAACGGAAAGTCGTCGTGCTAAGATTCCAAAAAACTAGCGCACCAGAGCATCAACCATCATAATCGTGGATCGGAAAAGGCTGCAACTAGTCGTCGGTCGGTCGGAGGCAAGCTTCTCCTCGGTCTATTATTCGTTGGCCCATGCTTCAAATATATCGTCTCGTCCAATCTATCTGTATCCACCAGTAACTAATCACTAGCCAACATCGGCCTAATCTAATCATCGCCATTTGCCCCGTTCGTTGCCGTCAAGATGATCCCTATAAGCAGTGGAGGGGATGGGTCCTTGTCTAGCACCAAAGTCACCCTACATTGCTAACTCCACTGAGTTCCTTTTTCGACACTCGCCTTTCCTCTCTCCCTCTCCTTCCTCGTGTCTCCCTTCCCTTGAAAGTCTCGCGTGAGTTATCGGTCCAATCCCAAGCTGAATCCGGCGGCGATGCCGACCGGAGGCGGCGAAGAAGCGGCGAAGGAGTAGTTGGGCTAGGTTTTAGGTTTTGTTTTGCTCGTATGCAGTTTGGGAGTAGGTCACCGTGGTGTTTCAGCTGTTGTCGACGCATCTTGGGTCTCTCCTGCCCGTGTGTTGATCTTCGTTTGGCAGGGAAGCTTGCCGCCGGTGAACTCGATCTCAGGCATCTCCGCCAATAAAGCTGAAGTCCAAAGCTCTTTTCTGTTGCTGGTGTCGCGCGTTGTGGTGGGGGTGTCAACGAGACTGTTCAACCTTCCATGGAGGAAGGCCTCGGTGAGCTCGGGTTCAAGCTTCGTCAATAAGCGTGGTGGTCGGTGGGGTGACGACGCCGATGAACAGATATTTCTTCTGGCCAGCCATGGAGGTGAGGGGGAGGAAGATCTGGGAGTCCTGCATCTGCATATCGGCCGGTGTTGGGGTTCTACAGTTGTAGTGGCGAGCTATCCCACAGGAGCTTGGGTCAAGATCCTGATCCTGGCCGGTAGACGGCGGCTCGCGGCGCCGGTTTGACATCTTCGAAACCTCCATGAGAGGCCTCCTTCTGATGGCACAACGACGGCGAGCATCGCTGCCCCTTCCCAAGTGGCTTGTTCCCCGGTGAAGGTGACAGCGGCCGGAGTTCGTGGTCATCGCCTAACAGCATTGGGAAGAAGACAGGACTAGATCGTGTCTTCTGCTCAAATTCTAGGGTCCTCAGTGCTTATTCTAGGGGTTTGATTGTAATTTTTTGTTTCGTCGGGGACCTCCTTGTATACTATACTCCCACCGCTTTGACTTAATGCAACACTTCTGGGTCCTTCGAGATCGCCTCCGTTCCAAAAAAACTAAGTTCCTTTTTCGTGACTGCTCGTCATCTCCTACACGTCTCCGCCGTGGCTAGGGCTGTAATTACAACTCAAAACCGCGAGCTAAACGAGTAGCTCATGACTTGGCTGGACTAGGCTTGAACTCGATGTCTAAGAAGTCGAGCCGAGTTTTAGATTGAGCTTGTGTGTTTATCCAAACTAAATGAGGTAGTCGCGAGCTACTCATTTAGCTCATTAAATTCTTTCAAATATAGAATTTGAATTTTCATAAATGAATGTCAAACTACTAATGTTTCTTGCACTTATAATGATGTAGAGATACTATTTTTTAATTGATCTTGCCATTGTAAAATTATGAAAGCACTATCTTTGTTCTAGTTCTGAATTAGTAGAAAAATTATTTGTTTTTCTAATATATGCGCATGTTCATAACTTAAAATGATATAAATGAGCTACTTGCGAGTTTATCGAATCAAGACAAGTTTGAAATCTAAGTTTGTTGCATAAACAAGCTCAGTCGGAGTGAGCTAACTCGTTAGTTAAATGAGATTTAGCGAGTCCTGGCACGGCTCGGTTCGAATTCCAACTCTATGGCCAGCTTCTACGGCTACAAAAAGTGATTGATAATTCTGGGACTCTTTGGTCAGAGTCATGGAATAGGTGCATCTGCTAATCATGTGTGAAGGTAGCTACATTAGGTTGGATTTATCCCATTTCTTGTGCACAAATAGTTATTCAGATGTCGTACATTTCGTTGAACATCCTGTATCAATTGTAATTCTAATTCTGTGGTTTATTTCATATACTTGGCTTCCAGATTTACGGCTGTAACTATCAGGGTGAAATTTGTCTTATAGACTTTGAGAAGGAGAACTTTAATATGGTCCATTTGTGAGAGTCTCCTGTTTATTCGCTCTGTCAAGCACAAATCGTGCCAGATGCCTATATTTTAGTGATGGAAATGTGGTGACCTGACACTTTTTGATGAGCGCGTGGGTAAGGTATCAACCACATGGGATGTGCATAATGAGTGAATCAACTCAATAGATTTTCATCCAGAGAACACGCATATGCTTCTACCAGTTCAACAGATCAAACAGCCTGTATATGGGATTTGAGAAGTATGAAAACAAAGGAGGCGGGTAGCTTGAAGGTTTTGAAACTTGACGGACCGGCTCAGTCAGCTTATTTCTCACCTAGTGGCCGCATGTTAGCTAACAAGGTACTCTTTTTCTAACCATTTTTTTTCTTAAAATAGGCTTTCATCCCACTATATTAATATAGTAACCACACACAACACATGATTTTGAAGCCACAAAAAACACTAGACACGGCGCTGCTGCCCAGACCAGTGCACTGGACCTAGGGTTTCCCCTCGCACTCGAGGTACAGTGGACAGAGGATACCCATGTCGCCCTCCAGGAAGAAATGGCGCCGCCGAAGGCGGCACCGCGACGATGTCGGGCGGACCGACAAGGATTTCTCCCGATCCCTTCCCATAGAAAAACCCCGGGCGCAACGGAGCACCACCACCGGTCTCACCGCCCACGAATTTGTGCCATCACGATCCCGTAGTTACTGTTGTCGTCTCTTCGTGACCCTTGGTACGCGGCCTGCAAGATTGTGGCCGCCAACATCGCTAGACACGGAACAACAGCATCGTCGCCACACGGGAGGGAACAACCTCCACCACCTAGAAGCGGTAGTCGATCAAACAGAGCAGCAGGGGCACACCAGGCCCGGGAGGGCCCAGATCAAGACCCGTAAAGATGTCGCTGCCCTGCTGCAACATGCATGGCTGCAAGTCACCACCATCCCAGTTCGAGCAACATCGGCGCCTCCATCTCCAGAGGGCAAAGAGGTCTTCAGACACGCGGGCCCGCCCAGGCCTAGATGGGCCGGAGGGGCCTAGATATAGGCCGAGTAGGTTCGCCGACGCCTGCCACCACACCGCGTTGCTCCACCGTAGAAGAGTCGGCGCCGTCACACCAAGTCCACCCGGCCGTACACGTTGGTCCATCAGCTCCCGATAGACACCTCCACCGAAGAAGAGGAGAGCCCTGACTCCCTCCATAGACGTGAAAAGAGGCAAGTTGTTGGCACTGGCGCTGCCCGGGCTTCGTCCACAACCCATGTCGGCGCCGTTGATGGAGGAAGGGGAGTAGGGGGTGAGCAGCGGCCGGATTTGGGGAAGGTCGCCCCGTCGCCCTCGGGGGGCGAGAGGGCGAGATCCTAACCATTTTTCTAACCTTAGCTTGTTATTTGGTAGAAAGTTCTCCCTCTTCGATTTTTTTCTTTTTTTCAAAACATGCTTCTGACCCGCTTTATAAATAAAGCAATATCCATATACAACCGAGTTTCATACAAGCATGTGTTGGAGATATGCCCTAGAGGTAATAATAAATGTAGTTATTATTATATATCTTTGTGTTTATGATAAATGTTTACATTCATGCTATAATAGTATTAACAAGGAAACCATTAATACTTGTGTGATTTGTAAACTTAATTTGAAGTCCCTAGTATGGCCTCTATACTTCACTAGCTTGTTGGTTGATTGATGATGTGGTTTCTTTGTCATGAACATTGAGATGTTATCAACAACAAGATCATATCGTTAGGAGAATGATATGGTGGACATACTCCTATAGACAAGCGTAGCATAAAGATCAAGTCATTTCAATAGTTCAATTGCTATATGCTTTCTGATACATAGTAACCTAATTCCTTCGACCATGAGATCATGCATATTGCCTTTACTGGATGGATGCTTTGATGTCATCAAACACCACACCGTAACAGGGTGGCTATAAAAGTGGCATTGGGTGTTCGGAAAGTATTGGTTGAAACACATGGATCAAGAGTGGGATTTGTCCATCCACATGACGGATAGATATTCTCTGGGCCCTCTCGGTGAAATGTCATCCAATTAGCTTGCAAGCATGTGACTTGGTCACAAGGGATCACATATCACGGGAACGAGAAAAGAGTACTTATCAATAACGAGGTAGAACTAGGTATGCAGAGATACCGACGATCATGACCTCGGATAAGTAACATATCGTGAGACAAAGGGAAATTGGTATCGTATGTAAGTGGTTCATTCGATCGCAAAGTAATCGTAGAAATATGTGGGAGCCATATGAATTTCCAGATTCCTCTATTGGTTATTGTTCGGAGAAGTGTCTCGATCATGTCCGCATAATTCACGAACCGTAGGGAGACACACTTAAGGATTCGACGTTGTTTGAGTAGTTATGGTATTATGAGAAAGAGACCGAATGTTGTTCGGAGTCTCGGATGGGATCCGGGATATCACGAGGTGATCCGGAATGGTCCGGAGAATAAGATTCATATAAGGAAAGTCCCATTTCGGAGTTGGGGAATGGTTCCGGTGTTTTCATCGGGAACATTCTAGAAGGTCCCGGAATGTCCGGCACTCCGGGGGGGAAGGGGTACATGAATGTGTCATTGCAAGATGGAATGATTGCATCATGTACTAAGTGTTCTCGCTGTCCAAAATAAAGGGTTTATTTAATTCCTAAATTGGAAAAGTCAAACGGCTAGTTTGAAAGTCAAACTGCCAGTTTTGGAAAGTGGGAAGAGGAGGAGAAGAGGAGACCGACTTGGGGAAGGAGTCCCCAAGCCGGCGGCCAGCCCTAGGCCGAGTTGGGGAGGGACTCCCTCCCTCCCCTAGCGCGCCAGCCCTCCCACCTATAAAGGGAGGGGCAGGGCTCCCCTCCCAACACACACAAGTTCCTATCCTCTAAACTAGAAACTAGACCTAGACCCCGGTTTAGAGCTGTTTCGGTTTAGAGCCTTCTAATTGGTTTAGAGCCCTCTAATTGGTGTGTCTAATTACTAGACCACTAATAGCCTCTCTCATAAGCTCCACCATACTCGCACCGGCTTAAGGCGAAGCCCTGCGGGATCTCCCCTCTACCTCCGGTACCACGCCGTTGTGCTGCCGGAATCGCGAGGAGAGTGCTACAACCTCCGCTGCCTGCTGGAACAAGGGAGAGGAAGGTCTTCGTCGAGTACCGAACGTGTGACCGACTGCGGGAGCGCTGCGGGAACGCGGCGCCGGAAGGATTGTCTACGCGATCTTGAGATCGGAAAGAGTACGACTACATCACCCACGAGAATCTGCTCTCGTTAAACACTTTGGAATCTTCGAGGGTGAGTTATTCCATCGACTCGTTGCTACAATCTAGTAGATAGATCTTGGCTTGTTTGTTTGTATGCGATAGAAAATTTTTGTTTTCCATGCTACGAACCCCTACAGTGGTATCAGAGCCGTGTCTATATGTAGATCTGTTGCACGAGTAGAACACAATGGTCATTGTGGGCGTTGATGCTTTTATTGTAGATTGCTTTTTGTGTACTTTGCATCTTGCGGTATGTTGGGATGAAGCGGCCCGGGCTAACCTTACATGACATCGTTCATGAGACTTGCTCCACGCTTGACATGCAACTCGTTTTGCATAAGTGGCTTTGCGGGTGCCTGTTTCTCCTAGCATAGTAAAGATCCAATTTACAACGGGTGATCAACAATGCTAGTATCAATGTTGTGGTTCTTGTTCGTAAGTTAGAACGACACTTATGGAAAGCCCCAAACCACGTAAAATATGCAAAGAAAGTAGAAGCGTCTAACTTTGTTTTGCAGGGGTGTGCAGTGATGTGATATGGCCATGATTGTGATTATATTTGATGTATGCAATGATCCTTATTGTAAGTTGGCAACCGGCAGGAGCCATATGGTTGTCTTTAATTTCTGTTAAGGCCTGCGTGTCTATTCAAAATAGTTGTAATAGTTGAAGTTGGCGGACGACAACCATGAAGAAGCGTCATTGACCTTGATGCTATGCCGGTGATGATGGAGATCATGTTCGTGCTTGAAGATGGAGATCGGAAGCACAAAGAAGAAAGGCCATATCATATCACATATTATGAATTGCATGTGATGTTAATCCTTTATGCATCTTGTATTGCTTAGTAGACGACGGTAGCATTATAAGATGATCCCTCATGCACATAAATTTCAAGTTCTAAAAGTGTTCACCCTTAGTATGCACCGTTGCCAAAGCTTGCTGCTTCGAAGCACCACGTGATGATCGGGTGTCTTTGATTCCGCGGGTGACTACAACGTAAGCAAGCCAGATTTGCTTATGCGGAAGCTAAGGTTTGATCTTGACGAGCCTAGCATGTACAGACATGGCCTCAGGAACACGGATCGCCGAAAGGCAAAGCATGAATCATATAGTAGATATGATGAACATGATGATTGTTCGCCATTAAAACTATATCAGCTCTCGTGATGATCGGTGTTGATGTAGTGGATTTGGTTCGTGTGATCACTAAAACAATGTGAGGGATGTTGTTTTGAGTGGGAGTTCACCTAGTTTAATTTCATTAATTAATTTGAACTCAATTTGTCATAAACTTAGTCTAAACTATTGCAAATATGTTGTAGATCAATGGCAGCCCCTACCATCAATTTTAATGCGTTCCTAGAGAAAGAAAAGTTGAAAAACAATGGAAGCAACTTCGCGGATTGGTTCCGCAATTTGAGGATTGTCCTCACAGCTGGTAATTTGACCTATGTGCTGGATGCACCGCTAGGTGACCCACCTGCAGCTGATGCTACCGATGAAGTAAAGAATGTTTACCTCGCTCGGAAGAATCAGTACTCCATAGTTCAGTGTGCTATCTTGTATGGTTTAGAATCGGAGCTTCAGAAAAGGTTTGAAGAGTCAGATCCATATGATATTGTCGAGGATCTCAAATTAATCTTTGAGACTCATGCGGCAATTGAAAGTTATGAAGCTTCTGAAAAGTTCTTTAACTGCAAGATGGAAGAGGGTAGCTCCGTCAGTGAGCATGTGCTTAAAATGTCTGGGCACGCAAATAAACTTCAAAGTTTGGGTATAGTGATTCCTAATACTTTGGGAGTTTACCGCATCCTCCAATCACTACCACCAAGTTACAAGAACTTTGTGATGAACTACAACATGCAGAACATGAACAAAGAGTTGCCAGAACTATTTGCTATGTTAAAATCTGCAGAAGTGGAGATCAAGAAAGAGCACCAAGTGTTGATGGTCAATAAGACCACCAAATTCAAGAAAGGCAAGTCTAAGCAGAAGGGACACTTCAAGAAGGGTGGTAAGAAAGTTACCACGCCGACGAAGAGGACCAAGGCTGGACCCAAGCCTGATACTGAGTGCTTTTACTGCAAGGGAGAAGGTCACTGGAAGCGGAATTGCCCAAGGTACTTGGCGGATTTGAAGAACGGCAACATCAAGAAGAAAGGTATATCTGATATACATGTTATTGATGTGTATCTCACTAGTACTCGTAGTAGTGCCTGGGTATTTGATACTGGTTCGGTTGCTCATATTTGTAACTCGAAACAGGAGCTGCAGAATAAACGGAAGCTAGTGAAGAACGAGGTGACGATGCGCGTGGGAAACGGATCAAAGGTTGATGTGATCGCGGTCGGCACACTACCTCTTCATCTACCATCGGGATTAGTTTTATACTTAAATAATTGTTATTTGGTGCCTGCGTTGAGCATGAACATTATATCGGGATCTTGTTTATTGCGAGACGGTTACTTGTTTAAATCCGAGAATAATGGTTGTTCGATTTATATGAGTAATATGTTTTATGCACATGCACCTTTGATAGATGGTCTATTCATATTGAATCTCGATAGTAGAAATACACATATTAATAACATTGAGGCTAAACGTTTGAAATCAAGCGATAATTTGACCTATATGTGGCACTGTCGTCTTGGTCACATTGGAGTGAAGCGTATGAAGAAACTCCATTCCGATGGACTTCTTGAATCACTTGATTTTGAATCACTTGAAAGATGCGAAGCATGTCTGATGGGTAAAATGACTAAGACTCCATTTTCTGGTATGATGGAGCGAGTTACAGACTTATTGGAAATCATACATACCGATGTGTGTGGTCCAATGAGTGTAGCATCGCGCAGTGGTTATCGTTATGTTCTTACCTTCACGGATGACTTGAGTAGATATGGGTATATCTATTTTATGAAACATAAGTCCGAAACTTTCGAGAAGTTTAAGGAGTTTCAAAGTGAGGTAGAGAATCAACGTAACAAGAAGATTAAATTTCTACGATCTGATCGTGGAGGTGAATATCTAAGTTACGAGTTTGGCGAGCATTTGAAGAAATGTGGAATACTTTCGCAGTTGACACCGCCGGGAACACCACAGCGTAATGGTGTGTCTGAACGTCGTAATCGAACTCTCTTAGATATGGTTCGTTCTATGATGTCACTTACAGATTTGCCACTATCATTTTGGGGTTATGCATTAGAAACAGCCGCATTCACTTTAAATAGGGCACCGTCTAAATCCGTTGAAACGACACCGTATGAATTATGGTTTGGGAAGAAACCTAAATTGTCGTTCCTTAAAGTTTGGGGATGCGAAGCCTATGTAAAGAAGTTACAGCCGGACAAGCTTGAACCCAAAGCGGAAAAATGCGTCTTCATAGGATACCCGAAGGAAACTGTTGGGTATACCTTCTATCATAGATCCGAAGGCAAAATCTTCGTTGCTAAGAATGGATCCTTTCTAGAGAAGGAATTTCTCTCGAAAGAAGTGACTGGAAGGAAAGTAGAACTCGACGAGGTTGTCGAACCTTCTCTCGAAATTGCGAGTAGCGCAGCACCGGAAGAAGTTCCTGTGGTGCCTGCACCAATAAGAGAGGAAGCTAATGATGGTGATCATGAAACTTCGGTTGAAGTTACTACAGAGCCTCGGAGGTCAACGAGAACTCGTACCACTCCAGATTGGTATGATTCCGTTATGAATGTCATGTTGGTGGACAACACCGATAACCCCGAGACATATGAGGAAGCGATGATGAGCCCAGATTCCAATAAATGGCAAGAAGCCATGAAATCCGAGATTGGATCCATGTACGAAAACCAAGTATGGACTTTGGTGGACTTACCGGATGGCCGGAAGGCTGTCGAGAACAAATGGATTTTCAAGAAGAAAACAGATGCTGATGGTAATGTTACTGTCTATAAAGCTCGACTTGTCGCAAAAGGGTTTCGACAAATTCAAGGAGTTGACTACGATGAGACTTTCTCACCGGTAGCGAAGCTAAAGTCTGTGAGGATTATGTTAGCAATCGCTGCATATTATGATTATGAGATATGGCAGATGGATGTCAAAACAGCATTCCTCAATGGAGACATTGATGAAGAGTTGTATATGATACAACCCAAAGGTTTTGTCGATCCTAAAGATGCTAACAAGGTATGCAAGCTTCAACGGTCCATCTATGGATTGAAGCAAGCATCCCGAAGTTGGAATCAACGTTTTGATAAGGTAATCAAAAGTTTTGGTTTTATACAAACTTATGGAGAAGCTTGTATTTACAAGAAAGTGAGTGGGAGCTCTGTAGCATTCTTAATACTGTATGTGGATGACATATTGTTGATTGGGAATGATGTAGACCTTCTTAATAGTGTCAAGGAATATTTGAATAATAGTTTTTCAATGAAGGATCTTGGCGAAGCAGCTTACATATTAGGCATAAAGATTTATAGAGATAGATCGAAACGCCAAATATCATTGTCACAAAGTACATATTTGGACAAAGTTCTAAAGAGGTTTGGAATGGAAGATAGCAAGAAAGGGTTCTTGCCCATGTTGCCCAATACGACCTTGAGTAAAACTCAAAGTCCGACATCGGCAGAAGATAGAGAAAAGATGAGTAAGACTCCCTATGCCTCAACCATAGGATCTCTAATGTATGCCATGCTATGTACTAGACCCGACATCGCATATGCTGTTAGTCTAACTAGCAGATATCAAAGTGATCCAGGAGTGGATCATTGGACAGCGGTCAAAAACATCCTTAAGTACTTGAGAAGAACTAAGGATATGGTTCTTTCTTATGGAGGTGATGAACAGCTCGTTGTTAATGGTTACACCGATGCTAGTTGGAACACCGATCCGGATGATTCTAAATCACAATCTGGATACGTATTTATTTTGAATGGTGCAGCAGTTAGCTGGAGGAGTGCAAAGCAAAGCGTTGTGGCGAGATCTTCAACTGAATCGGAATACATGGCTGCTTCGGAGGCTTCACAAGAAGCGATATGGATGAAAGAGTTCATTACAGAGCTGGGTGTGGTTCCAAGTGCGCTGGACCCAATGTCTATCTACTGTGATAACATGGGCGCCATAGCCAATGCGCAAGAACCAAGGTCACACAAGAAGCTGAAGCATATCAAGCTGCGTTTCCACGCTATTCGAGAACATATCCAGGATGGGGATATAAAGATTTGCAAAGTACACACAGATCTGAATGTGGCGGATCCGTTGACTAAACCTCTCCCGAGGGCAAAACATGACCAACACCAAACTGCCATGGGTGTTCGGTATATTACCATGTAATCTAGATTAGATGACTCTAGTGCAAGTGGGAGACTGTTGGAGATATGCCCTAGAGGTAATAATAAATGTAGTTATTATTATATATCTTTGTGTTTATGATAAATGTTTACATTCATGCTATAATAGTATTAACAAGGAAACCATTAATACTTGTGTGATTTGTAAACTTAATTTGAAGTCCCTAGTATGGCCTCTATACTTCACTAGCTTGTTGGTTGATTGATGATGTGGTTTCTTTGTCATGAACATTGAGATGTTATCAACAACAAGATCATATCGTTAGGAGAATGATATGGTGGACATACTCCTATAGACAAGCGTAGCATAAAGATCAAGTCATTTCAATAGTTCAATTGCTATATGCTTTCTGATACATAGTAACCTAATTCCTTCGACCATGAGATCATGCATATTGCCTTTACTGGATGGATGCTTTGATGTCATCAAACACCACACCGTAACAGGGTGGCTATAAAAGTGGCATTGGGTGTTCGGAAAGTATTGGTTGAAACACATGGATCAAGAGTGGGATTTGTCCATCCACATGACGGATAGATATTCTCTGGGCCCTCTCGGTGAAATGTCATCCAATTAGCTTGCAAGCATGTGACTTGGTCACAAGGGATCACATATCACGGGAACGAGAAAAGAGTACTTATCAATAACGAGGTAGAACTAGGTATGCAGAGATACCGACGATCATGACCTCGGATAAGTAACATATCGTGAGACAAAGGGAAATTGGTATCGTATGTAAGTGGTTCATTCGATCGCAAAGTAATCGTAGAAATATGTGGGAGCCATATGAATTTCCAGATTCCTCTATTGGTTATTGTTCGGAGAAGTGTCTCGATCATGTCCGCATAATTCACGAACCGTAGGGAGACACACTTAAGGATTCGACGTTGTTTGAGTAGTTATGGTATTATGAGAAAGAGACCGAATGTTGTTCGGAGTCTCGGATGGGATCCGGGATATCACGAGGTGATCCGGAATGGTCCGGAGAATAAGATTCATATAAGGAAAGTCCCATTTCGGAGTTGGGGAATGGTTCCGGTGTTTTCATCGGGAACATTCTAGAAGGTCCCGGAATGTCCGGCACTCCGGGGGGGAAGGGGTACATGAATGTGTCATTGCAAGATGGAATGATTGCATCATGTACTAAGTGTTCTCGCTGTCCAAAATAAAGGGTTTATTTAATTCCTAAATTGGAAAAGTCAAACGGCTAGTTTGAAAGTCAAACTGCCAGTTTTGGAAAGTGGGAAGAGGAGGAGAAGAGGAGACCGACTTGGGGAAGGAGTCCCCAAGCCGGCGGCCAGCCCTAGGCCGAGTTGGGGAGGGACTCCCTCCCTCCCCTAGCGCGCCAGCCCTCCCACCTATAAAGGGAGGGGCAGGGCTCCCCTCCCAACACACACAAGTTCCTATCCTCTAAACTAGAAACTAGACCTAGACCCCGGTTTAGAGCTGTTTCGGTTTAGAGCCTTCTAATTGGTTTAGAGCCCTCTAATTGGTGTGTCTAATTACTAGACCACTAATAGCCTCTCTCATAAGCTCCACCATACTCGCACCGGCTTAAGGCGAAGCCCTGCGGGATCTCCCCTCTACCTCCGGTACCACGCCGTTGTGCTGCCGGAATCGCGAGGAGAGTGCTACAACCTCCGCTGCCTGCTGGAACAAGGGAGAGGAAGGTCTTCGTCGAGTACCGAACGTGTGACCGACTGCGGGAGCGCTGCGGGAACGCGGCGCCGGAAGGATTGTCTACGCGATCTTGAGATCGGAAAGAGTACGACTACATCACCCACGAGAATCTGCTCTCGTTAAACACTTTGGAATCTTCGAGGGTGAGTTATTCCATCGACTCGTTGCTACAATCTAGTAGATAGATCTTGGCTTGTTTGTTTGTATGCGATAGAAAATTTTTGTTTTCCATGCTACGAACCCCTACAGCATGGCCATAGCCAAAATGAAAAAAAAGGAAAATGATAGTGTCTGCGGGGCTTAACACAGACTAGCCCAAAGAAACCAAAAGGAGGAGCCATCATGAAGGCGAGGTCGAGGGGTCAGGTGCCGAGAAGTGATGTGTCGTCGCTCTTAGAGCCTGTAGGGTGCCGTCCAGGTGCTCCCAATCCTGCTGCCTGGAAAGCGGGTACCATTGCTGCAGGTAGGCAAGAAAGGGAAAAAATAGAGTCAGAATAGCGGCTAGGGAAGATCCGCACAATGATCATCTTGTTTCACATGATTCCATAAGGTCCAAATTAAAACCGCAAACACTAGCCAGAAGAGGTGGTGCCTTCTTCTAGTTCGGTTTTCCTCCGTTTCTAAGAACGGCCCAAGGGATTCTCGTATAAAGCTCCAAATAAGCTGAGCAGCAGGACATGTGGACATAGTGTGGATGCACGTCTCCGGTGTCCCACATGGTGGAAACGGATTGCCCGGGCCATTACGTTTAGCCACCTCGACCTCTGAGGAAAGATGGTCCCTAAGGAGTTGCCAAACAAAATTCCGAATACTAAGGGGGAGGGGGCCTTCCATAAGAAGGCTGTCCATTCCAACTCAGGACTATAGAATAGGGTATTGTACGCCGAACTAAATGAACCCCCCGCCGCAAGGAAGGGCCGCCAGGAAACCGAGTCCCTCTCAGTGGAGAAGCAGTAAGGCCTGCAACCTCTGGAGGTCTGCGGCCTTAGTTGAGAAACGTGTTTCTTGAACCATAATTGTGGCGTAGCTAGTCTCAACAAATATAAGTTACCACTAGACTATTTACTTTTTTTGAGGTTAAAGACAGTATTTTGTCATCCGATTAGATTTGAAAAGATTTTTTATATATAGGACGTTCCAAGAACCGAGACCAAACACAAGGCACACAAGCCAAAACCGGAACCAAAGCTAGGTTCCCGTCTTCCCTACCACGCCTACACAGCAGCAAGCATGCCCCAAATAATATATTGCTACATTTTTATTGGCAGATCAACAGAATTTTGTTCGTGCCAGGTTTTATTTACTGTGACGGATCCGTCAGGGGTTGGGACACCTGCTGCTGTGTCTCGGAGGAGGCCTCCTCCTCTACAACCGTTGCATCCTCCATGTTGTCAACCGGGTTTCCGAACGTCCATGTTGTATCCGCAATAGCAGTTTGGTCAGTACTCGTCAGAGCAACAACCACAGTTCCCGCTACCATCTTTGATGCAGCAAGCACCCGCAAGACAGTTGTTTGCACCCGGGTTTCCCTCATTCCAGCAACAGTAGCAGCGTTTCCCTTCCGATGCAAGATGGTGACACTAATGTGGCACGAAAAAAGAGAATGAAGAAGAAAAACGTGACTCTGTGTTCCCTTGGATAGCAGCCACCTATGCAACAATAGTTTGCTCCTCCACAGGCATCATACACGCAAGTTCAGACGGATTATGCTCTGGTTCATCAAAATGGGGAGGTGTTTGGTTACTCGTCAACTGCGACTCTTCCCGCAGGTACGCAAATGTCTATTCCAACATTGTCTGATGTCACGCTTTGGCAGATCAGTACTAAGAGTGGGGGTCAGGGTAAGCCTAAGAAGTCCCTAAAATGATAGATATTTTCTGTTGACACTAATGCAACAAAACATTGCCCAGTACAACACTACTTCCTTGTTTGTGATAATGTGGCACAACCGACTGCTAGATGTCCGATTCTCATGCTTCCAGAACCATCTGTTTTTGTGACCGATAATGAAACAGATGACTCTTTTTCTTCAGTTGTCTAACACTGTGTACAAGGTGCATCTTGCTCCAATGCGCTCGCCTACTGCAAAGGTAACAATTTTTGGTGATGGAGTACCTGCTTCTATTATTTATACAAAGATGGTGAGGATTTTCCTACTCAGTTCTCAGTGGAAGTGGGAGGCTCTTCCTCATAACGAGGACTCTTTCCTGGTCATTTTCCCCTCCTTCAAGGATCTTGGGAGGGTTGATGGCATTCAAATGAGATTTCCTTCTTTCAGTGCACATATTGTTATTAGCGTTTGGAGTTCTTAGGATATACCCCACAAGTTCGAACTCCGGCAGGTTTGGATTCACGTTGATGGGGTGCCTTACACCGTGCATCATTTTCATGGGATTTCGGTTGTTGGTTCTCTTATGTGTACTACTTTAGATGTTGTTATAGTCACACACTTCGGAGTAGAGATATTGTTTATATCCTGGTTGCGATGATGAACCCGCATGTTCTCGAGAAACATATTGTTTTGAAAAGGGACCATGCTCCCGGCCTCTACATCGATTGATGCATGCAACCTTTATTTCATTATTGAAAACCAAAGTTACAAAATTGTTACATCATGGGTCACTCAAGGTCTCAACATGTATGATCCATCTAAAAATAGAAGAAGACATAAGGAATGACTCGACATCAACATGCTATCCTTAGATCAGAACGCCGGCTAAACTGGTTGTATATAGCATGTGGAACTGTTTCCAATTGGTTGCACCCAATATCCAAGGCTTGCCATCTTTCTGTTGGCTGCAGATAAGACCGCATAGGGGTCCAATGGGTAGCAAAGGACATAACCTGCATACAAGAGGAAGTTTTTGCATTGTTAAAGGTAATATAATTTTGTGTGTTCCAGATGACCTAAAATAAAGCACAAACTCCTACATGAATTTGTATTTTATCCTTCTTATTTATACCGGTAAGATAGTTCCCAAACAAGTTGGTAATGTTTTTAGGTGGAGATATATTGAAGGCCATATGAATAATCCGCCAAATAATCTTCACAAAAGGGCGTGTGATAAATAAATTTTGTATCGATTCATCTTGGTTGCAAAAACATCTTTTGCTACCATGCCAAAAAATATAGCCAATTATCTCTAGTGAACCTTCATTTTTCAAATATACTTTCAGAGGAATATAGTACGATCATTCATGTAATATAAATACATGGATTTGACTAAAAAACTGAAGTTGTGAGCTTTCAAAAAAACATTATCAGGTTGCATCATTAGTTGTATGTCCATAAGCCTACGAACCAAATGAAGTCATCTAAATCATTTGTGTCCAGTTAGGGCCCTTCTAAAATCTATATTTAGAGGACTTTGGGACAAAACATTTGCTATTGAAACTTGTTTTCTTTGAACAATGTTGTACAACGATGGGTATTGGTGCGATAAGGCTGAATCCCCTAACCAAATATCCACCATTCCCGACCTTGAAGAAACCTCTACTAAAAAATCTTATTTTAATTTCATAAGCCCCTTGCAAAATGGAGAATCTAATGGGTTTGATTTAACTTGATACAGTGACTTCGATTGTAGATATCTGTTATGTATAAGTTCTTGCCATACACCTTCTTCGTTTAGCAAATTATGTAACCATTTGCTAAGCAAATATTTATTCTTGAGTTCTAAGACCTCAATCCCAAGACCTCCCTGGTCTTTTGGTCGATAGATGATGTTCCATCTCGAAAGTCTATACTTCTTTTTATGTCCATCACTCTGCCAAAAGAATCGTGATCTAAAAAATCCAATCTTTTTTGTGCTCCTATGGGTATTTTAAAAAAATATAACATGAACATTGGAAGGCTGGTGAGAATTGAGTTGATAAAAATCAACCGATCTCCATAAGATAATATTTTACCGATCCAACTTGCTAACTTTCTCTCAAAACAATCTTCCACTGGCTTCCACTCTCCATTCTTTAGTTTACGGTAGTGAATAGGTATACCCAAATACCTGAAAGGG
The DNA here is from genome assembly GCA_916181665.1 of Avena sativa. Taxonomy (NCBI): domain Eukaryota; kingdom Viridiplantae; phylum Streptophyta; class Magnoliopsida; order Poales; family Poaceae; genus Avena; species Avena sativa. Next base: position 262,154,253 of record OV702298.1, on the reverse strand, counting down.
AATGCACCTGATTCACATCCAAAAATATTTCTATAGTCATCTTCCACCTCTTTTGCATTTCCAAAACAAAAAACCTCACTGGTATGGAAGTTTACTTTAAGTCCCGATAGTTGTTCAAAAATGCATAGAATCAATTTCATGTTCGGAGCCTATTAAAGGTCATGTTTTATGAAAATAATTGTATCATCGGCATATTGTAATATAGAAACTTCCCCCTCTAATAAATGAGGAATGAGACCTTCTACTTGTCCATCTTCTTTTTCTCTTGCTATTAAAACTGCTAACATATCATTATCAGCAATGAGATTAAAAATAATCGGTGAGAGTGGATCACCTTGACGCGACCCCTTTTTCGTTTGAAAATAATGACCTATGTTATCATTGACTTTAATGGCTACACTTACCTTACTCACAAATTGATTTATCCATTGACATCACTTCAGATCAAAGCCTTTCATACAAATCACTTGTTGTAGAAAAGGCCATTGTACTTTATCATATGTTTTTTAAATCAATTTTTAGAAGGATACAATCCATTTTCTTCCTATGAAGTTCGTGAATTGTTTTATGAAGAACAAGAACCCCTTCCAAGATGTGTCGACCCGGCATAAATAGTCCTAATCACTTTGTGTGTAATGACAGTAATCCGGTTTGTACCCACCTTTGTGAAAATTTTAGAACCAACATTAAGTAAACATATAGGCATGTATTGCTGAATCTGAATGACATTCTATTTCCTAGGTAAGAGTATTATGGTGCCATAATTTAGGTGATAAAGCGGCAATTTCCCACTATGAAAACTTGCAAACATATTCATTAAATCAAGTTAAAGGATGTCCCAAAACTTCTGATAAAACTCTGCTGGAAATCCATCGGGTCCTGAAGTTTTTTTTAATTTGCATGATAGCTTCATGCACTTCCTTCTCTGTGAAGACGGACGCGAGAATTTCATTTTCTTGAGGCGAAATTTGTGGGATGTCGGATTCTATTAATTAAATAAAATAATTATGTTCCTTTGCACCAAACAAATTCTTATAGAACTCCAATATGTAATTTTTTTAAGTTTTGTTGGCCAACTATGGTGCATTCATCTTTTTCAAGCTGAAATATCCTTTTCCTTCGGTGTTTGCTGTTTGCTGTTTGCGATTAGCTAAAAATACTTAGTGTTATTACCCCCTCTTTGACGTGCTTTACTTTGGCACGTTGCGCCCATTTGGTTTCTTTGTCCCGTCGAAGTTTGGCTAAAAGCTCATTTGCCTCTCTCAAAACTCCTCTCTCAGAGTCGGAAAGGGGAGTGAGTTCTGCTTGCATATCTATCTCATCAATTAGATGCATCATACGTTACTTTTCTTTCTTATAGATGCTACTCTGATGCCGAGCCCAACCTTTTAAAAAGTTCCATAAGTTTATGATCTTATTTTGCCATACTTCCATGGGAGAACTCCCATTTGAAATAGAGGCCCACTCTATGGCTACCATTTTAAAAAAAACTTCTTGCCGTAACCAAGATAGCTTAAACGAGAAATGGAATTTGTTACCCAAGTGAGCTTGTTCACCTGAGTTCAAAAGTAGAGGAGTGTGGTCAGACTCGGGTCTAGTTAGAGTCCGCACATTGACTAAAGGGAAATTTTGTTCCCGGGATACACTTGCGAGGACTCTATCCAATTTCTCATACGTGGGAGTCTCTCTACAATTCACCCATGTATATTGTGTACCAGATAAAGCAATCTTTCTTAAATCTAAGCTTTTGATTATATCATTGAAAATAAAAGGCCATCTATCATTATAATTATCATTATTCTTTTCATCATGACGATGAATAATATTAAAGTCGCCTCCTACCAACATAGGTAAAGTATTATCCTCGCATATGCGAACCAACCCTACCAAGAACTCATTTTTCTGGGCATCTTGAGATGTTCCATATACCGCAACCAAAGACAACTGCATGACCGATGTGGTAACGCAGTCCTGTTGGAGTTGGTGGCATGGGATGGAGGTGGATGGTACTTCTGCGGCGGATGAGGACTCCATGAAGAAGGCGATGTGTCGTAAGCGGCATATAACCCTCGACTACTCAGGTATATCTCCTTCTTCCAAGTCGAATTCTTGTTTGTCTATTTCAACACCACTCATGTATTCTAGGTTGAATATTGTAGGCATCAGACTTGGTAGTACTGTTTTGACAACGTCCTGAGGCATCTGGAATATATTGAACCACAACTTTGTCAGTGTTGGATCGGTTCGCCTCCACGGGATGAACTGAGGGCGTGGTGGCGCGCTATTGGGCATGTACTCCGTCGGGGAGCTTCCACAACTTCAGATCAAGTTGGCATCTAGGACGGAGCTTGACATCGGAAGCAAGGAGGATGCGCGGATCAACCATATTGTACAAAAAACGGCGGCAGAACTCGCTGGGGCGAGGAAGAACACCAAAAGAATAGCTAAAGAAGGGCACCTATCAACACCCGGATTTTTAATCCTAGATGCCTGTTATGCCATACATCGCAATCCCAGGATTACCATTTTTGCGAGACATAACAGAATTGGATACCATAGTACACCATCCATTACAAACCATACATAAGGTCTTACACAAATAGGGATCTCATTGATCCAGTTCTTAATACAACTTCAAGCAGCGGAATACGTAATAATAACGGTAGCGTAGGTGAAGCTCCATCTTCGGGGTCACAAGCAATGCTGACGATGGGAGATGATCCTAGTTGTCGTAACCTTCCTGGGGTCCATCCTCTAGGTACTCCTCTTCATAGTCTGGCCACGGGAATAGCCAGGGACAAAGCCATGAGTACTCTTTAAGTACTCGCAAACTAATACTAACAAGAAAAAGGGGGTTTTGATAATAGGACACTAGGCTCTAGGGTTGTTTTGCAAAAGCCAGATTTATCTCTACTAAGCTGAGAAGCAAGAGAAGCTAGTAACAATTTTATAACTCCTAAGTAGGAACTTGTATTTCATATCACAACCCTGTTGTGGTCAAGTCAAAGTCTCAATTCATTTCACAAGTCTTTTGAAAACATCTGACGGGGGGATAGTATGGCCACTCCAACTGTCCATAACCGCGGACGCGGCTATTCAAATAGTTTGACACTCTGCAGAGATTGTACACTTTCACCACAATATTCGATACATCCGTCAGGAACAAATCCCGAATTCACCATACTCATTATGCGGATAATCAATCCTAACCTTTCAATTACACGCCCTAGTATAAGCACCTCTCCTGTGAGTTTGGCCTCCCAACCATGACCAACTGTCATCTTGGGTACTGCACAGGTGGACAATCTTCACAAGGTAGCCTCAGCTTAGACCTTGGCCGTGAGGGAACTAATACTAAGGTATATAAGTTTCCAGTCAAGCCCTACCCAATCTTCGGGTATTGTGGTTGTACGATAAAATTTGGAATGGTATCATCCAGACAACCATCAGTTTTATAAAGGGCTAAGGCTCATGCCTCAACATTTTCATCACCAAAATCATCAGGTGTTCGGAAACACATGTCAAAATATCTCAGTAGAATGATCCATCATTCTAAGGTTTTCATAACCATTTTCACCAAGTATTCCCATCTAATGTTGATCAAGTTTTATGCTTAGCACTAGCATCTACAAGTGGGGGTAAGCACTAATGGGGGATAGTAAACTAGTGGAGTTTCCACTAAGTTCAATCTTATGCCTTAGGATGACATCAAGATTTTATAGCTTAGGCCAAATTTTATGCTCTTTATGCAACCTTCAATATATCTTTCTAGAATCTACAAGTCACTTAATTCAACTCTAAGTTAAAGCTTTGATAAAGAAATAACGTAGAGGGCTTGCAAATAAAACTAGGATTGGTTTATCAAGTGGATATGATTACATATGCTTAAGGCATATAGTTGACATAGTAGCAAGTAAGTATTTGCTTGCCAATTGCAAGTATAAGCTTGCATAGGTCAACTTGATTAGTAAGGCTTGATAAAATAGAGTATCTTGCAAGTGTTAGCTTGCACATTCAACTAGTAGTATTAGGCTTGCCTTGTGTAGAGCAGTGGTTGAAGTTCTCCTCGGCTTCTTCTTCGTAGTATCCTCCTTCCTCCTCGTATCCTTGGTCGGTACTAGCGTCTATGAATAAATATGAGGTACACAATCACCAAACAATACTTAACTACTTGCATTCATCATACACAAGGGTCCTATAGATGATCTAGCATCATCACTAACATTACAAAATTAAAGCTTGGTTTAATTCCTTTTATTTTTAGAAAAGTAATTTCTACTCATTGAAAAACTACTTAAGATTTAATATTCTCCAAACCAAACATGGGATCATGTTGACACATGTCATCACCACACATTTTAGTCCATGGGAATGTGATTTAAAGTGGTGTCACAATTTAATAAGGTTTTTCTCTTTTATTTTAATTAATTAAAGTGGCTAGAAATGCCTATGTGGCATTCTTTTATTACTTGGTCATTATTTCTGTAAGTAAACCTATATATTTTTATATATTCTGAAAGGTATGGTTAAATGTGATTTTTGAGAGTTGGAATCAACTCAAAAGCTGTTATGGTTTAAATTTGAAAAATGTTTGAATGAAGAAAAGCTTCTGCCTTGTTATTTTTACCATGGATGATCTACAGATCCAAATGACTTGAATCTAACGGGCTTGGATTCAGCATTTCCAGACCTTTCTAACAAAATTGGTTTCATTCAATTTGGTTCACTGAATCGACCTGGGTTGATTTTTGAAACTGGGTACAGAAGTGTGTTTGAAATAAAATGAAAAAGGTTAAATTCAAATAACTGGGCCGCGCGGGAAGCGATACTGGGTCGGCCTGCTAAGCACAGCGCTTACGCGGACTGGTTAAGTCGATGTCCCCACGTGTCAGTGAGACAGGGGGTGCGAAGCGGTATGGGGCGATGTGGTGCGTTCGATCTGGTTCTAATCCAACGGCTGAGGGTCATCGTCGACATTGGGCAACGCCGGCAAGACAGAAACCTAGCACGGCATGTGGGGGACGTTGGGGGCTCATCGGGGCTCAGTCGAGGGTTGGCGAGGCGGGCGAACGACGAAGTCGACGACGACGAACCTCCTGGTACCGGCAGCTTCTCCTGAAGCGGCTCCAATCGTTGTCTCCCTTCTTCTCCAGAGGCGGCAGGCTCCGGCAAAATTCTGGCGAAGTGCTGCTCGCCTTGCTTCGGGAACGGGGTAGCACGACCAGTGAGGAGAGGGGAGTGAGATGGTGTGCTCAATTCGGCTGGGGGTGGCCTCTATTTATAGTCGCGACGACGAGACCAAACGGCATGGGCAGGCGACGGTGGCGACATGGCTACGGGCGGCTAGAGGCATGGCCGGCGGTGGCGATCTCTTGGTGGTCTCCTGGCGATGCTCTACGGCTTTAAGGCGCGCGTAGGGGCGGTGCGGTTTGGTCTGGAACGCGCGATGCTCTACACGGCAGAGGCGGCGTCTTCGACGGCGAGCGGTGGCTGTGCGGCATGGGGCGGCGAACGGGGGTGTCTGGCGGTCTCCTGAGTTGGTGGAGATCATGCATGCACGTGGCAAGGGCGGCGCGCGGTCTGTGGGCGTCGGTCGAGCGTGGCGCTCTGGCGCATGCTCGGCATGGTTGCTGGCGAGCTGGGCGCGGTCCATGCGTGTGGTCCAGGGTTTAGCAATGCTCGCGGCTGGGACAGGGAGTGGCGGTGGACGGTGGGCTGCCTCCCAGACAAGGTTGGCACGGCTAAATCTCCTTCTAGCTTGCTGTCTCCACTGGGGTGGCATGGTGAGCTTCGGCTGTTCACCATTGATGTCATTGCCCAGCTTACAGTGAGGCTAGTGCTTGGTTTAACTTGCTAGATGATCTACTGAGATGGTTGTGAGCTAAAGTGGGATCTTCTCATATGATAAAGATTCAATTTTGAACTATCATTTAAACTATGCATTTGAAAGTTTCTGGATGATCACAAAGTGGGCCTTGATACTTTGTTATGAGTACAATCAAGGGGTGCAAAGATCCAAACAAGTTTCTATTAAGTTCTGAAAGTTTGGGATAGCCAAAGTAGGCATGGGAGTTAAATTGGTCAAAATGACCATTCACTCATTTAGCTTTGTTTTGATTTATTTGTCTTTGGGAAAAGTTTGGGAAATGTTTAGATGATTTTTATTTCACCTAAGAATCCATTTACAAGCAAAGGAACACACAAACAAGGTGGTTCAAAAGAATTCCAAATGAAATGCATACACCATGCATGCTTTCATATTTTTATTTAGAAAAGTTTTTGTTAACCCTAATTTTGAGGATTAGAGTTTGCTGATTCAAGTTTAGTATTTTTGGGATGTTACAAACCTTCCCCCCTTAAACAAAATCTCGTCCCGAGATTTGAAAAAGGACGAAAAAGATTACCTAGGATTTGAATAGATCGGGAAACTCTGTCCTTATGTGATCTTCGTGCTCCCAGGTAGCTTCCTCTTCTGTGTGGTTGCTCCACTGAATCTTGAGAAACTTGATGCTTCGGGTTCGGGTAGTTCGGAAAGCTTCTTCCAAAATACGGATGGGTACTTGGGGATAGGTCAGGTCATCGTTGATCTCTATGGTCCGGTGGTCGATATTCTTGAACACTTCGGTCTTCTCTGGGACTTCGAGACACTTGCGAAGTAAAGAGATATGGAACACATTGTGCACGGCTGACATCTCTTCAAGTAGTTCCAATTGATACGATACTTCTCCTCGACGGTTCAGAATCTTGAAAGGTCCGATATATCTGGGGGCTAACTTTCCTTTGAGTTGGAAACGCTGCATTCCCTTCAATGGCGACACTTTCAGATATACAAAATCTCCTATGTTGAAGGCGAGGTCTCTATGTCTCTTGTCGGCGTAACTCTTCTGTCTGGACTGGGCTGTCTTGAGGTGCTCACGAATCTTGTGAACCTTCTCTTCTGCTTCTCGTAGGATGTCGGGTCCGAAAATCTGACTCTCTCCTACTTCCGACCAGTTCAAAGGGGTGCGACACTTCCTTCCGTACATGAATTCAAATGGGGCCATTTGCAAACTAGCTTGATAACTGTTGTTGTATGAAAATTCTGCAAATGGCAGACAATCTTTCCACTTAGATCCATATTCTAACACACATGCTCTCAGCATATCTTCGAGTATTTGATTTACTCGCTCCGTTTGTCCATCGGTCTGAGGGTGATATGCGGTACTGAAATCTAGGCGGGTTCCTAAACCTTCTTGGACTTTCTTCCAGAATCTCGAGGTAAACTGAGTTCCTCGATCCGATACGATGTTCTTGGGGACTCCATGCAAACTAACTATTCTAGCAATGTACAACTCCGCTAGCTTCGAACTATGATATGTGGTCTTGACGGGTAAGAAATGGGCGACTTTGGACAATCGGTCCACTATGACCCAGATAGAGTCATTTCCCCTATTAGAAGTAGGCAGTCCAGTGATAAAGTCCATTCCAACGGAATCCCATTTCCATTCCGGAATCTGCAAGGGTTGCAACAATCCAGCGGGTCTTTGATGTCCTGCCTTGACTCGCTGACATATATCACACTTGGCGATATAGCTTCCGATTTCTCTCTTCATCTTATGCCACCAAAATTGCTCTTTTAAATCTTGATACATTTTAGTTCCTCCAGGATGGATAGAATAAAGAGTATCATGAGCCTCCTTCAGAATAACTTCTTTCAACTCCGAATCTGCTGGTACACAAAGGCGTCCTTTGTACCACAGAACTCCTTCTTCGTCTTCGGTGAATCCGGGTACTTTGCCTGTACCGATACGACGCTTGATTCCGTCGATACTAGCATTTCCCTTCTGCGCCTCTTTAATCTGACTGATCAAAGTGGGCTAGAATTCTATGCTAGCCAAAAATCCTTCACTCACTAATTCCATTCGAAAATCTTCCATCTCTTTGTGCAAGCTTGGTTGCTCCTTCAAGATCATGGAGTTCAAGCGGCACGGCAATCTGCTAAGCGCATCTGCTACCACATTGGATTTACCAGGGTGATAGTGAATGTCCAGATCGTAATCCTTGATTAGCTCAATCCATCTTCTCTGTCTCATATTCAGCTCCTTCTGAGTGAATATATACTTCAGACTCTTGTGATCCATATAGATCTCACAACGATTTCCCATCAGGTAATGTCTCCATGTCTTCAGGGCTAGAACTATGGCTACGAGTTCGAGGTCATGGGTTGGGTAATTTTGCTCATGTTGCTTCAGTTGTCGAGATAGATAAGATATAACTTTGCCTTCTTGCATTAGCAAACATCCGAGACCGATCTTGGATGCATCACAATACACATCGAAGGGCTTCGTGATATCCGGCATGATCAAGATTGGGGCTGAAATCAATCTTCTCTTGAGTTCTTGAAAACTCGGTTCACATTTGTCGGTCCATTCAAACTTCTTGTCCTTCTTCAGCAATTGGGTCATGGGTCTGGCGATACTCGAGAATCCTTCTACGAACTTGCGGTAATATCCCGCCATTCTGAGAAATGCACGAACTTGGGTTTGAGTGGTTGGGGCTTGCCAATCTTTGACATCTTTCACCTTTGCGGGATCAACGGCAATTCCTCCGGCTGATACAATGTGACCGAGGAATCCTACCTCCTGTAACCAGAATTCACATTTGCTAAACTTGGCATACAACTGATGCTCTCTAAGGGTTCCAAGAATGGTCCTTAGGTGTAGCTCATGCTCTTCTTCTGATTTGGAATAAATCGGAATGTCATCGATGAAAACAACGACAAACTTATCCAGGAAGTCCATAAAAATCTTATTCACGAGATTCATGAAATAAGCGGGGGCATTGGTTAATCCAAAAGACATGACTGTATACTCATACAATCCATATCTGGTGGTAAAGGCAGTCTTTGGGATATCCTCTGCACGAATCTTGAGTTGATGATAGCTTGTTCTAAGATCAATCTTAGAAAACACTTTGGCACCGGTCAACTGATCAAACAGATCTTCTATCTTGGGCAAGGGGTATTTGTTCTTGATTGTGACATCATTCAATTTCCTATAATCCGTACACAAACGGTTACCTCCATCCTTCTTGTCCACAAACAAGACAGGTGACCTCCATGGTGATGCACTTGGTTGAATCAATCCAATTTCCAACATGGAATCCCGTTGTTTCTTCAATTCCTCTAGTTCCGACGGGTTCATACTATATGGTCTCTGGGCTATTGGTCCAGTTCCGGGGATTAGTTCAATAATAAACTCGATATCCCGATCTGGGGGCATACCGGGCAAAACATCTGGAAATACATCGGGGTATTCACAGACTATCCGGACTTGGTCAATGGTAGGTTGGGCTATACTCTTGTTGCACTTTAATTGAAGAGGTAAGGTTTCAGATATATGCTCGACTGATATTTCGGCTGTACTGGTCATGGTTATGGCTTTCTTGGCACAGTCAATCAATCCTTTATGTTTGGACATCCAATCCATTCCTAGTACTACTTCCAAACCTTTAGTTCCGAGTACTATCAGGTTAGCATAAAAATCTATGCCATGGATTCGGATAGGGACGGCTTTGCAAATTTGCCTAGCCTTGGTGGTTGATCCGGGAATTTGAACAATCATAACATGCTTCAGTTTGGTTGGTTGAATTTTACTAGTGCAGGCAAATTCTTCGGTGACAAATGAGTGCGATGCACCAGAATCAAACAACACTCTTGCAAGTACTGAATTAACAGAAAACATACCCAACACGACGTCTGGCGCTTCTTGAGATTCTTCAGCATGCATGAGAAAAAGACGGCCATTGCGGTTGAGCGAATTCCCTGGGGCAAACCTTCTTCCGGGCTGAACACGACGCTGCTGCTGAGCTGGGGCATTGGCATTGGGGGCTGTGGCATTCTTCTTGTTGGGGCACTCGTTGGAGTAGTGACCCTTATTTCCACAGTCATAACAAGTCACCTGCGACTTGTCCTTTGCTGCTACAGGCACAACATTGCTTCTAGTCCTCGGGGCAATGTTGGTGTTGGTGGCAGCATTGTTGTTGTTGAACTTGGGTGGGGCACGGTTGAAATTGCTAGAGTTGCCGGGGTTGTTGTGATTTCCTCCGGGCCTAGGGTTTCCACGGTTGGGATAGGTCGGACGGTTCATCGGGGGTCTGTTGGTTCTAGGGGCAAATCCTAGAGATGGGTTAGGGCGATACTTTGGGGTCTGATGGGTTCCTGGCTGATGCATCATGCGACGCTTGCGGTTCTCATTGGCTTGGTTGATCTTTCCTTCCATCTGGATGGCAGAGTCGACAAGGGCTTCAATATCAGCAAAGGGGATATGGACTAACACTGTCTGCATCTCATCATGCAGACCATTCAGGAATCTCTCTTTCTTCATGGCTTTGGTGTCGATCTCATACGGGGCATACCTAGCTAATGACAAGAATTTCTCACGGTATTCCACTACGGTCATCCTTCCTTGCTCCAGTTCTCTGAACTCGTCTCTCATCCTCTTGATCAAACCCGGTGGCACATGGGTTCTGCTAAACTTGACCTTGAATTCCTCCCAGGTCATCATCCGGCCTCCGGTCATTGCGCGAACACTGTTCCACCATGCCCTGGCATCTCCGGCTAGATAGTGGGTGGCGAACATAACTTTCTCGTTGGCTTCCACTCCGGCGACTTCTAGGTTATTTTCCATGGTTGCAGCCAATCATCGGCGTCTAGGGGTTCTTCTGACTTAGTGAAAACAGGTGGGTTGGTATTCTGGAAATTCTTGAGCTTAGATCCATGGTTGTCCTGATTTCCGTGGCCTTGGTTGTTGTGGGCTAGCTGAGCTATCTATTGCAGGGTGGCTAGGTTGGCTTGACGTTCCGCTCTTTCAGCTTCGCGGTCAGAAGTCAACATTTGCAGTATCTGCAACATCGGGTCCGGGGATGAACCACTTCCTCTGCGTGGCATCTGAAGGTTGAGATAGATCATGAGAAAAGAGGGAAATTTCTAGGGTTCTGGGATTTTGAAAAGTTTTCAAAGTTTGAGTCAGATTTTCGAGTAACTTTCTTTTCATTCATTCATTCATAGCACACGGTACAACAAACACCACAACAAAGACAAACAGATGGTTTTAAGAACCATTCTGGAAACTACGATACGGTGGGACCGAATGCTACTCACTACGCTAGTGCTCAAGTGCTACTACTCCTCGGAATTGGTGGCTTCGTCATCTTCATCGTCATCGATGAAGGCGAAATCATCCTCATCGGTGAAGAAGTCCATAGCCTGATCCTCCAGAAAATCATAGTCATCGCTGAGATAGGAGTAGGGTCTCCACGAAGATCCTCTCCGGCATTCTCCCTTTCTTCCAACTGCATGTCTCTCTCGTGGATGGTCTCCTCCAAAGATGAGATACGATGACGAAGACGGGCAATGATGCGCTCCTTCTTGTCGAGCTAACAACGGCGAGACTTGCGATCCTTTGCTAGCATGGAGAAGGTTTGATCCTTCGTCTTGATGATGGCAGACTTGTGGTTGGAGTAGTCATGGCAGTTATCCAACTCCTGCTGACGATCGTACATCATGAAGCTAAGGTGGTCCAATTGAGTCTTCAGCTCAGGGTGGTATGGGGCTTCTAGTGGTTGTCCATTTGCATCACGCCTTGGGCAAAACTCAAAGCGGGTTCCCTTGATCTGATTGACGCTCTGCCCACATAGACGGGAAAGAGCTTCCTGCATGGCCCTGGCAAGTCCATCGAGCCAGTTGTTCTCTCTTAAGGTAAACTGAATTCCCTCAGCAGTGGGAGGTTCAATCTTTTCTCGGAGACTTGCAACAATTAGCCACTGCAGATCTTCTCCTCCTTGATCATTGAGCTGAGCTCCGAAGAACTCGGGGTGCGGACGCTCCAGAAGTTCCGAAAGCTGGTCCAAATCCCTCTCAAAGATAAGGTCTCCTCCATTCCCCAACTGATAAAACTTGCTGTACTTCACGTCCATCTATACGAATATAGGATGAGTAAGTTAGTAGAGTGATCAAGTGTGTCAAAATTTTATGTATTTTGCAAGTGCTTTTGAGGAACATGAATTTTCATGAAAGAATCAAAGGGATAAGAATGAGAATAAGTTTTTGTAAATATTTGTTTTCTTTGGTTTTGAAACTAAGTTTTTGATTCAAAAGTCCAGTCTAACTAGGGTATCCTATGGTCAGGATGGCTCTGATACCAACTTGTCAACACCCGGATTTTTAATCCCAGATGCCTGTTATGCCATACATCGCAATCCCAGGATTACCATTTTTGCGAGACATAACAGAATTGGATACCACAGTACATCATCCATTACAAACCATACATAAGGTCTTACACAAATAGGGATCTCATTGATCTAGTTCTTAATACAACTTCAAGCAGCGGAATACGTAATAATAACGGTAGCGTAGGCGAAGCTCCATCTTCGGGGTCACAGGCAATACTGACGATGAGAGATGATCCTAGTTGTTGTAACCTTCCTAGGGTCCATCCTCCAAGTACTCCTCTTCATAGTCTGGCCACGGGAATAGCCAGGGACAAAGCCATGAGTACTCTTTAAGTACTCGCAAACAAATACTAACAAGAAAAAGAGGGTTTTGATAATAGGACACTAGGCTCTAGGGTTATTTTGCAAAAGCCAGATTTATTTCTACTAAGTTGAGAAGCAAGAGAAGCTAGTCACAATTTTATAACTCCTAAGTAGGAACTTGTATTTCATATCACAACCCTGTTGTGGTCAAGTCAAAGTCTCAATTCATTTCACAAGTCTTTTGAAAACATATGACGGGGGAACAGTATGGCCACTCCAACTGTCCATAACCGCGGACGCGGCTATTCGAATATTTGACACTCTGCAGAGATTGTACACTTTCACCACAATATTCGATACATCCGTCAGGAACAAATCCTGGATTTACCATACTCAGTATGCGGATAATCAATTCTAACCTTTCAATTACACGCCCTAGTATAAGCACCTCTCCTGTGAGTTTGGCCTCCCAACCATGACCAACTTTCATCTTGGGTACTGCACAGGTGGACAATCTTCACAAGGTAGCCTCAGCTCAGACCTTGGCCGTGAGGGTACTAAGACTAAGGTATATAAGTTTCCAGTCAAGCCCTACCCAATCTTGGGTATTGTGGTTGTACGATAAAATTTGGAATGGTATCACATCCAGACAACCATCAGTTTTATAAAGGGCTAAGGCTCATGACTCAACATTTTCATCACCAAAATCATCAGGTGTTCGGAAACACATGTCAAAACATCTCAGTAGAATGATCCATCATTCTAAGGTTTTCATAACCATTTTCACCAAGTATTCCCATCTAATGTTGATCAAGTTTTATGCTTAGCACTAGCATCTACAAGTGGGGGTAAGCACTAATGGGGGATAGTAAACTAGTGGAGTTTCCACTAAGTTCAATCTTATTCCTTAGGATGACATCAAGATTTTCTAGCTTAGGCCAAATTTTATGCTCTTTATGCAACCTTCAATATATCTTTCTAGAATCTACAAGTCACTTAAGTCAACTCTAAGTTAAAGCTTTGATAAAGAAATAACATAGAGGGCTTGCAAATAAAACTAGGATTGGTTTATCAAGTGGATATGATTACATATGCTTAAGGCATATAGTTGACATAGTAGCAAGTAAGTATTTGCTTGCCAATTGCAAGTATAAGCTTGCATAGGTCAACTTGATTAGTAAGGCTTGATAAAATAGAGTATCTTGCAAGTGTTAGCTTGCACATTCAACTAGTAGTATTAGGCTTGCCTTGTGCAGAGCAGTGGTTGAAGTTCTCCTCGGCTTCTTCTTCGTAGTATCCTCCTTCCTCCTCGTATCCTTGGTCAGTACTAGCGTCTATGAATAAATACGAGGTACACAATCACCAAACAATACTTAACTACTTGCATTCATCACACACAAGGGTCATATAGATGATCTAGCATCATCACTAACATTACAAAATTAAAGCTTGGTTTAATTCCTTTTATTTTTAGAAAAGTAATTTCTACTCATTGAAAAACTATTTAAGATTTAATATTCTCCAAACCAAACATGGGATCATGTTGACACATGTCATCACCACACGTTTTAGTCCATGGGAATGTGATTTAAAGTGGTGTAATAATTTAATAAGGTTTTTCTCTTTTATTTTAATTAATTAAAGTGGCTAGAAATGCCTATGTGGCATTCTTTTATTACTTGGTCATTATTTCTGTAAGTAAACCTATATATTTTTATATATTCTGAAAAGTATGGTTCAATGTGATTTTTGAGAATTGGAATCAACTCAAAAGCTATTATGGTTTAAATTTGAAAAATGTTTGAATGCAGAAAAGCTTCTGCCTTGTTATTTTTACCATGGATGATCTACAAATCCAAATGACTTAAATCTAACGGGCTTGGATTCAGCATTTCTAGGCCTTTCTAACAAAATTGGTTTCATTCAATTTGGTTCACTGAATCGACCTGGGTTGATTTTTGAAACTGGGTACAGAAGTGTGTTTGAAATAAAATGAAAAAGTTTAAATTCCAATAACTGGGCTGCGCGGGAAGCGATACTGGGCCGGCCTACTAAGCACAGCGCTTACGCGGGCTGGTTAAGTCGCTGTCCCCACGCGTCAGTGAGAACAGGGGGTGCGAAGCGGTATGGGGCGATGTGGTGCGTTCGATCTGGTTCTAATGCAACGGCTGAGGGTCATCATCGATGTTGGGCAACGCCGGTGAGACAGAAACCTAGCGTGACAGGTGGGGGTCATTGGGGGTTCACCGGGCCCAGGCGAGGGTCGGCGAGGCGGGCGAACGACGAAGTCGACGACGGCGAACCTCCTGATACCGGCAGCTTCTCCTGGAGCGGCTCCAATCGTTGGCTCCCTTCTTCTCCAGAGGCGGCAGGCTCCGACGAAATTCCGGCGAAGTGCTGCTCGCCTTGCTTCGGGAACGGGGTGGCACGATCAGTGAGGAGAGGAGAGTGAGATGGTGTGCTCAATTCGGCTAGGGTGGCTTCTATTGATAGTCGCGACGACGAGACCGAACGGCATGGACAAGCGACAATGGCGACATGGCTACGGGCAGCTAGAGGCATGGCCGACGGTGGCGATCTCTTGGTGGTCTCCTGGCGATGCTCTACGGCTTTAATGCGCGCGTAGGGGCGGTGCGGTTTGGTCTGGAACGCGCGATGCTCTACGCGGCAGAGGCAGCGTCTTCGATGGCGAGCGGTGGCTATGCGGCATGGGGCGGCGAACAGGGGTGTCTGGCGGTCTCCTGAGTTGGTGGCGATCTTGCATGCATGCGGCGAGGGCGGCGCGCGGCCTGTGGGCGTCGGTCGAGCGTGGCGCTCTGGCGCACGCTCGGCATGGTTGCTAGCGAGCTGGGCGCGGTCCGTGCGTGTGGTCCAGGGTTTGGCAACGCTCGCGACTAGGATAGGGAGTGGCGGTGGACGGTGGGCTGTCTCCCAGACAAGGTTGGCACGGCTAAATCTCCTTCTAGCTTGCTGTCTCCACTGGGGTGGCATGGTGAGCTTCGGCTGTTCACCATTGATGTCATTGCCTAGCTTACAATGAGGCTAGTGCTTGGTTTAACTTGCTAGATGATCTACTGAGATGGTTGTGAGCTAGAGAGAGGACAAGTTAGGCTTCAATCACTGCTCACAATAGTGTTTAAGATTTTGATGATTTATGTCTGCAAAGTGTTTGATGAAATGGCTGCAAGAATTCAAGTTTTGAATTTTGAAAATATTTTCAGTGGGTGTGATAGGTTGGTGCTGGTGAGTCTGGAGATGCTTGGGCTTTGAAAGTTGAGCTTGTTTGAGTGGTTTTTGAAAAAGTGGGATCTTCTCATATGATAAAGATTCAATTTTGAACTGTCATTTAAACTATGCATTTGAAAGTTTCTGGATAATCACAAAGTGGGCCTTGATACTTTGTTGTGAGTACAATCAAGGGGTGCAAAGATCCAAACAAGTTTTTATTAAGTTCTGAAAGTTTGGGACAACCAAAGTAGGCATGAGAGTTAAATTGGTCAAAATGACCATTCACTCATTTAGCTTTGTTTTGATTTAGTTGTCTTTGGGAAATGTTTAGATGATTTTTATTTCTCCTAAGAATCCATTTACAAGCAAAGGAACACACAAACAAGGTGGTTCAAAAGAATTCCAAATGAAATGCATACACCATGCATGCTTTCATATTTTTATTTAAAAAAGTTTTCGTTAATCCTAATTTTAAGGATTAGAGTTTGATGATTCAAGTTTAATATTTTTGGGATGTTACAGCATCCCACTGCCGTCGTCTGCCGATGGACTTCCCCGCGGCGGCGGGGTGAAGGGGGCGACATAGGTGGTTTTTGGGTGGCGGCTAAGGGCCTCCGGGGTCACAAAGATGCGACCCGGGAGGCAATGCTCATATGCATTATTTTGCAACCTTTACGTAGAATAATCTTCATGTTGTACAACAAGATGTTGCACCTGTATATAAGTAGATCTTTTGGTGCTACCCCTTTCTTGGGAATTGCAATAGTACACTCTAACAATATATCTTAGTGAGTTGATTGGGAAATTGTACATAGTATTTAGAATGGTGGACAACGGAAGCACCTACAGCAACTATTGCTCGACTCTCTGTTTTCATAAACAATTATGTCCCCCCCCCCCGTCAACCCTGACCCCCGAGTCGCCCATCCTAGGCGACACGGGGGAGAACCCCGCCGCCGTCCCTAGCTTCTCCTCCCTTGTTCCCCCGCCTCCCCGCCGCTGCCAGAGGTCCCATCAGCAAAGCCGAGCGGTGACGGCGGCGAGGCTCTCCATGCGCGCGGGCGGCTCCAGTTCTGGCGGCGGCGCGTGTTCTGGCACGGAGGCGGCGGCGAGGTGTCGCAGGTTCCTGGCAGCGCACATGGGTCCGGCGACGGCAGAGCTGTGCGGCCTTCCCGGGGGTGGAGGCGCCCCTGCTGCAGCGGGTGGGAGCCATGGGCTCATCCGGGCCTAGATGGGATTGGGTGGGCCTGCAGTTTGGGTCCCTGCAGTAGGCAAGCACGGTGGAGCCTGGTGGCGCTGGCTGCTGGGTACCACGGCGGTGCCAGCGACTGGCCAGGCGGCGGTAGGCTGGATCCCCTTCGTCTAGACCATGTTCTTCGGGCGATGGAGGTGGGACGGCGACAAGCACATCCTTCCCCGCCATCGGCATCTCTGGCTCGCCTCTGGTCGGCGTTGGTTCCAAAAGGCGGCTCCTTGCTGCACGTGCTTCGGGCGTTGGGGTCGACGGCAGGGCCGGGAGAAATCCTCGCGTGATGCTGACAACGACGGCGCCCGTGGGCACCGTCACCTTCTTGGAGGCGTCATCATGGCGCAGCTTGTGCCTCCCCACGTAGATCACTGGGGAAACCTTGATTCGGTCTACGGATCGGGCGGCGGCGATGCATCTGCGTCGTTCCCTTGTTGGAGGCGCCGCTTAGGTGATTCGATGAGTCCTCGGTGTGCTAGTTGGAGTCTGGCCTTAGCTGTCGCCTAGAGCTTGGGCTTCCGGGACGCTATGTACACCGTTGTTGGTCCTCCCTCGTCGACGCCTCCTCCAGTCGAGCTCGGTCCCGCCGTTCGCTCGCCAACTTGGGCGCTATGGGTGAACGGTTCGTTGGCTTGTGCCTTTCTTGAGTTGGATCGGTTGTGACACGGCCTAGAAGCTCGATGTGTCATCCCCTTGCCATGCTTGGTTGGAGATGGCTCAAGGACAGTCTTTGTGGTGTGGTTGGTGTAGTTATGTTGTTTTCGTGTGGCGTTGTGTTTGTATCTTATAGCCTTTTGGCGTGGTATCAGCCATCTTGGTCTTTTCTTCTATGAAAGTGATATACCTTCTAGAGTGTATCCTTGAAAAAAATAAGGGAGTGCCTAGATCTCAGGCGCCTGATAACTTCTTATGTCTAAGTCGCTGACATCATCCTACTATTTGTGCTAGTTACAACCTAGTTGCAACTTATATAATTTGTACTAATTCTCAGTTGCAACCTAGTTGCAACTCATTAAAATCCAACTCATTAAAATCCCAGTTACAACTTAGTTGCAACTCATGTGAAAGTCTCGTGTTGTACGAATCGCGAGGTAAATCTAATGGCGAACTAGCAAATCCGAAAAAATAAAAAGTCATGTATGTCATAGTAGCATAGCATCTCCACGTAACCATGGTACCAGTAACATTCAGATGGAAGGCAGAACTATGATGGTGAAGTCAAACGGGTGAGCTGAGCTAGAACTTCTTGGAGCAGCGATACGATGTAAGACATCTGAACCTGAAGGCTGAACCTGCAGGCACGAAACTAACCAGCTGTATGAATCAAGCAAACAAGCTGAACTGCTCTGCGGTGGCTCCTAGTTTATCCCGTTGGATAGGGTTGGGGAACTGCTCTGCGGTGGGCCCTTTTCGCCTCCATGAAGGTCCGCCAGTGGCCTCAAGGGTGATCATCTTCTTCATCCAGGTAGGGGAACCCTTGGAGGCGACGACGGGTCAGACTCAGGGCAAGGCTCATATGTCGTGTGGGCAGATTTATACCACTTGTTTAATGGTGATGAAGCCACGCAATGGCATCGTCGTAGCACTTTTGAAACCTCTGCATGCCACTAGCCGGCAGAGAGATGCCCACCTCCATGCCGCCGCTGCCGCTCCGGCCCTCTGCCACCGCCATCGCCCCGGTTCTCGCCACGGACACGATCTCCACCTTGGCCGGCGGCCCGAACCCCAGGTCCACATCGTACACGCGGAACCTCGGCGACCCGGCCACAGGCAGCACTCCGGCGGCGATAGCCTCCTTGACCCGGTCCAACCACGGCTCCATCGTCTCCATGCCACCCACCGCTTCTTGGATGGCGGCAGCAACCGCCGTGCACGAGATGAAGAGGCCACCGGCGCCGGCTGCCGCTAGCTGGTACTTAGGCGCGGCATGAACAGCGGCACTGATGCAGTTGCCGAGGTACTCGTCGGGGATGGGAGGCTTCATCCGGGAGCGATGGTCGATGGGGAAGCCCAAGTATGTCGGGTCGCGGCTGCTGCTTCCTGCATCTTTGGCACGCTGGTAGCATGACCAGATGAATCCGAAGGTGGCTACCAGTGAGGAGCATCGCGACGGCGCCACGCCACGCCGCCCCGTCTCGCCGGCGACCACGTCCTTGACGCGCTGTATGTCTTCCTTGGACAGTGTGAAGGTGGCGAAGAGTTGGTCATCGGACATCTTGACGCGCTCCATCTCGCCGGCGGTCAGCATGGCTTTGACGAAGACGTCGTAGAGACACCTTGGGTCCTCTATGAGAGTTCTATCGGTGACAGGTGGTGGAGGCGGGTGCGAGCCGGTGCTGGCCGCTGCCCAGGTGTGCAGGAAGCGCGTCGAGGACGCCCCGTCGCAGGCGGCATGGCTGACTGTCATGCCGATTGCGAGGCCGCGGCGCAGCACGGTGGCCTGCAGCGCGAGCAGCGCGCCTGCCCCTGGCAGAGGCGGCGCGAGCGGGGCGATCTTGGCGACCTTCTTCGGCTGGTCGGTGGCCAGCTCGTCGACGTCAACGTCATCGCGGTACTCAGCGACGGTGAAGCTGACGCCGTCTCCGGGCTGGTAGTAGAGCTCGTAGCGATCAGCTGTCCCAGGCGTGACGCGGAGGCGGCCGGCGAGCGGGTAGTAGGCGTGGAGAGCCTGGGACAGTGAGGTCTTGAGGTTGGAGAGGATCGTGGCGATGTCGGCGTCGGCGGCTAGGTGGTAGTAGAAGACACGCTCGACGGGTGGGGAGTTGACCCAAAAGACGTCGAAGAAGGTGAGCGGGAGGGAGGACTCCGGCGGGGCGGCGCCGGTGGTCGGCGAGGGCGCTACGAGAGTGGTCTCGACGACATGGAGAATCGGCGGCATTGCTTGATCCTAAGCTCCTAAGCAGAGCAGAAGACTCGTCTAGACCGTAGCAATTCTGGGAAGAGGAAGAAAAGGCGTGAGAGAATTTCACTTTTCCAGGAGCTCCACCGTTTGACAAGCCCGCTTTTTGCAGGGCTAGCTCATCCTTTTGTAGCCGCAATTTTGATCCTAGAGCAAGCAATGCATTTGTAGCCGCTGGTTATTTTGCTCTGATTTGTGGACGAGGCACGATAAGACTTGGTGGATTGGTTAACAACTTAAGATAGCAGCTTGATGTTGTGTAGATCGAGAGTTGCTGGCTAACAACTCCATTGCTTTCACTATTTTTGTTTTTGCACGCCTAAACCAAAATTGTGCCATAGGAGTACACCTAATGCACTGGCTATATATACAAATGATGCATGGAAAACCAAGTTTAACGTTGTAAGATTTTGGAATACTATTAACCAGTTGATTAGTAAACTTATTAGCATTAACATCATTTTGACATATACTATCTCTGTTTCAAAGCTTAAGGCTTGTATTATTTTTTTCTAATAGTCAAACTATGTAAACTTTGATCAAGTTTTTAGAATTTGTTTGTATCAGTCAAGAGTGATCATATAATGGAATTATATGACCAAGTTTTTATCATAAATGGCATCTTACCGCTATATAGTGTATGGATAATTTTGAATATTGATCGTTGGATTAAGATCTGCGAATTCTAATATTGTCAGTTGTTGAATTTTTTTTTCATTCTAGCATCCACAAGATTTTATTGATATAATAAACGCTATACACAACTCTTAAAACATATTTCGCCACCGTTTTAGAATATTTTCCGTCATTTCTCGAGACCATGTTACCAAAAATTTCAAGTATTAGGTAGTTAATAAATATTGACTTCTACATGATACAGACTATAAGAAGCAAATATACACACATAATTAGATGTCGATCAACTTTATAATTTTTTAAGCCTTACCTATTATAATTTTGTGATTTCTATTTGTGTGCCATTGATTTCTTAGTTGTGCTCAGTTTTTCCTATGCACTAAACTTTTCCTCACTTTTCCCAGCTCCTTGCCTAAAACTTATCAAAGAGCTCGAACGGCAACTTCTGTCAGGTTAACCGTTAGCTGACGTATGGGGTCACACGGTGTGGGACCATGTGACCGATTAGTTGGAAACGTGTTTTGCTGATATGTGGGGCCGTGTCATATGCCACGTGGGGCCAATTGGGCACGTTATGCTGACGTGAGACACGTACCGTGAGACCATGTGAGATGCGTTTTATAGTTAAGGTTTTTGCTGGGTTTTAGTCTAATAAACCAAGTAGTGTGGATATTTTGGCCGATTTTTATATATTCAATGGATTTAGAAGTTCTCCTACTAACATTTAAAAAATAAAAATCAAATCAACTGATCGAAGGAGGTCCGGGCAAAGGGCCTTCTACAGCCTTCTGTGCGAAATTTATGCGGCGCTCTCCTCTCCCGCCGCCCTCTTCGCGCCTCTGCAATTCTTCCCGCCATTCCCTGTTCAGTGCCCCAAGAGAACTACTCCCCAAATCCGCCACCATCTCCCAGGCGCCATTGGAAATTCCAGAAGCTTCCCTCAAGAATGGCGGTGACCCCGGATCCGGAAGACGGTCTCACCGACTACGAGCGTCTTCGCCAGGAGAACATCCGCCGCAACGAGGCTATGCTCGCATCCGTCCGCCGCAAGGCCGACGAGCTCTCCGCCGTCATCCGGTCCGCTAAAACCAAACGAGCGCGCCCCATACATCCGCGCGGTAAGAAACCCGACGCCCCGACCCGCTGCTCCCTCCGCTCCGCCGGCCTCCCTCCCGCCTACCTCCTTCCGAAACCCTACAGCACCCACCTCTCATCCTCCCTTGCTTCCTCCGTCCTCGGGTCTGCTTCGCCTTCCCCAGCGGAGGCCAAGATTCGTACGGACGATTTCGATGCTGGGAAGAAGCTCGTGCTGAAACCCGAGCACTCGAGGAGGGTGGTGAATTGCAGTATACTGTCGGTGCGGGTCATTCCGCTCGTCGACCGGACCGTGGTGGCGGCGGGAGACAAAATGGGGAATATTGGGTTCTGGGACGTCGACGCTGTCTCGGAGAATTGGTATGGCAACGGTGCAGGTCATGTGTTCCGGTATTGGCCACACAAGAGCCCTGTGGCGGCAATCGTGGCGCACCAGGCTGCACCACAGAAGGTGATGTTCTTCTGCTCTTTCACCTACTCTTTCCTTTTTGAATGAACTAGAGTTTGATGTAACTGTAAACTGTGTGTCTCCCGATTGGGTGGATTGATAGTTTAACTGGAGGCACAAGGATTTGATACAAAATTATACTCCCAATTAACTCACGAGGAGTACATAAATTTAGTAAGCACAAACAACTCCCAATTAACTCACGAGTCCCTACACGGCTACACTGCCTGCTCTTGTAAGTCAAGGAACAGATCGAAGCTATTTATGATAAAGCAAGTAACTTTTTATCATTTGTGTTATCGTTAGTCATCTGCTGGGATAACTATGCTTGGAATTATATAGTAATTATTATGAATTTGTCATGCATGATGGTATTTGTAAAATCAACTGATCGAAGGAACTTATCGCTGTGGCCAAAAAACAAAGGACTGTAATTAGATTATTGTACTTAGCCAGTTTGCCTAATGGATACCAAGAGTTAATTACCTGAGGCGTGGGGATAAGTGGGTACTAGGGTTGGTTTGGGTGGCACCAGCATATCTGTGAGTTATGACAGGACAACATAGGGCGGTGGGGTGAAGATGGAAGATGGCAGGTCTAATTGATCTGCTTATATACATTTTGTCAGCCTTAAGCAGTGAATCGTCTCTAGGTTAGTTTATCCTCATTGTTGCTGGTCTAGATTAGGTGTAAGAAATATTTATTTGTTACGGTTAACAGTTTTTCTTTCACTCTTTTATGTGACACTCTGTATCCTAGAGGTAGAGGGCAGGATTTGAATTCTCTCAGCTGTATCTCCTTGATGTGGAATATGTTTGTGATAAAAGCTTCCAACATCTAAAAAAAGTGATTGATAATTCTGGGACTCTTGGTCAGCGTCATGGAATAGGTGCATCTGCTAATCATGTGTGAAGGTAGCTAAATTAGGTTGGATTTATCCCATTTCTTGTGCACAAATAGTTATTCAGATGTATATTTCGTTGAACATCCTGTATCAATTGTAATTCTAATTCTGTGGTGTATTTCATATACTTGGCTTCCAGATCTACAGCTGTAGCTATCAGGGTGAAATTTGTCTTATGGACTTTGAGAAGGAGAACTTTAATATGGTCCATTTGTGTGAGTCTCCTGTTTATTCGCTCTGTCAAGCACAAAATCATGCCAGATGCCTATATTTTGGTGATGGAAATGGTGACCTGACACTTTTTGATGAGCGCGTGGGTAAGGTATCAACCACATGGGATGTGCATAATGAGAGAATCAACTCAATAGATTTTCATCCGGAGAACACACATATGCTTGCTACCAGTTCAACAGATCAAACAGCCTGTATATGGGATTTGAGAAGTATGAGAACGAAGGAGCCAGGTAGCTTGAAGGTTTTCAAACTTGACGGACCTGCTCAGTCAGCTTATTTCTCACCTAGAGGCCGCATGTTAGCAATAACAAGGTACTCTTTTTCTAACCATTTTTCTACCCTTCTTCAGCTTGCTGTTTGGTAGAAGGTTCTCCTTCTTTGATTTGAGAAACATGTTTCTTGAACCATCATTATGTCGTAGCTATACTCAATAAATATAAGTTACTGCTAGACTATTTGCTGGTTGGGTCAATATATTGCTAGATTTTTTATTGGCAGATCAACAGAATTTCATAGCATTTTAAATAGATTTTTATTATGCCGTGACTTCTAATCCAATATTCTGGCAACTTTAGCTTCATTGAACGAGTATTTTCATCTCTTAGCATTAGTATTGCCTAGCTTCAGGATTAAAATATTCTGCACTGTTACTGACATCTGGATGATAAATCTTTTTTTCTGAATTATTTCCTTTCAAATAACGTTATTCTTGTTGTATCCAGCTACAGCCTTGACGGTACTGTCCAAGTATATAGCATGGATGACTTTGAAAAGTCACATGCCCATAATAACCAGACAGGCACATGGCTTTCTACATTCAAGTATTACAGCTGGTCTCACCTATTCCTGTGATCTTGAATGAATATTATCTGTTCATGTAATTGATCAAAGATTCATTGTTTCCAGGGTAATCTGGGGCTGGAACGACACCGACCTATATGTTGGAAACATGATAAAGGCAGTAGATATCATCTCAGTTGATGTCAATGACAGTGGCCTCTCTGCTCGGAACAGCGCATGTCTTTGGAGTGAATACATGAAATCCGTTCCATGCCAGTTATCTGCACACCCATATAAAGTTGGCCATCTTGCTTGTGCAAACTCCAATGGCAAGGTGTTCCTTTGAACCAGTGCTTAAGTAAAAAAGGATCTCCAATGGCTGATAACTGAGCTTGTCCTGCCTCTGTTGTTCCCAAGTCATACTTCAAAGATTATCATTATTTTGGTAGCTGTAACATCTAATCTTGCTTGATATCCAGCCGAAGAAATGTATAATATTTAGTCAGTAGCAGTGTATATCATTCTTCCTTTCTGATGTTTTAGTTGGTGGAGCTGGTGAATGTTGTTCTATGAGTAATAGATTCTCTTGATCTGAGAAGTTCCTATATAAAATCGTATCTGTAGTAATACCTCTATATATTTTAGTACTAGTATTTTTACGTACAAATATATTTTTTAGATCAAAAGGCCTCGGCCCCATTCTGTCATTAAAAAAGAAATGATCATGTTCCATCGTTTCTTACAGCTCCAGATCGAACTCAGTCTAACCATCAGGCTAAATCAAAACCCTGAAAAGTTCGCTCATCTCACAGCTCAAATGAGCACCGTCCATCGGTACACAAGCCAAAGTCTCTCTAGACCCTAGAAGCCTATGAATACAGTAGAAACTAGCAAACCAAGTAAATATGACAAACAAGTTTCTACATCCCAGCTTCGTTTTTCTTCTCTTTTTCGATCACTTGAAAGATCGGTGATCCCCCGCCAGCACACGCGGCACCAGCGCTTCTGGCGTCCTTGGCCCAACCATCTGCAGCATCTTGCGCCTCTTTAGTTGTTTGTGAGAGCTGGGGCTTTCACCATCTTCAACTCTAGTCGTCTCCCACATTCTTCCATGAGCTCCCCATTCCTTGCTGGAGACAAGGGCTGCCAGCGTTTCAACAGTCTCACCACACGCATCCAGAGTGTAAATTTGATTAACTTGCATAATAATATTACTTGAGGGGTACAGAGTATATATGAGGTTATAAAACTTGTCGGTCAAAATTATTTAAACCGACTCTAAAACAAACTCTAACAAATCAAAACCGACTCAACATTGTCTAGTCTAACATCCCCCGCAGTCTCATCGGCGAGCTCAATAACGTTGAGACTGGATCGTATATCAATGAATGGTGAAGTAGCAAGCCCCTTGGTGAAGATGTCAGCAAATTGCGCGTGGTTGAAACATGAAGAACACGAACCTGTCCAAGAGCAGCCTTCTGGCGAACAAAATGTATTTCGATTTCAATATGTTTTGTCCTCCGATGCTGAACTGGGTTGCCCGCCATATAAACTGCAGAGATATTATCACAATACACAATGGTAGCTTGCTGAATTGGGCGATGAAGCTCGGCAAGAAGTTGACGCAACCATACTGTTTCTGCAACCGCATGGACAACCGCGCGATACTCAGCCTCAGACGAACGAGAAACCGTTAGCTGATGCTTAGAAGATCAAGAAATCAAATTATTGCCAAGAAAAACACAGTAACCAGATGTGGACCGACGAGTCTCAGGACATCCAGCCCAGTCTGCATCGGAATATGCTGTCAAAGTTGTTGGGGAAGAAGAATTAATATGAAGACAATGATCAAGAGTTCCTTTGAGATAGCGAAGAATTCTTTTGACTAGATTATAATGAGGAAGACGTGGATCATGCATGAAAAGGCACGCTTGTTGAACAGCATAGGAAATTTCAGGATGTGTAAGAGTGAGATATTGAAGTGCTCCTGCGAGACTTCGATATAGAGTGGGATCGGAGAATGATTCGCCGGTAGAAGAAAATTTAGAGGTGGTGTCGATGGGGGTGCGGGATGGTTAGCAGTCCGACATGCCAGCACGAGAGAGAAGATCGAGAGTGTATTGTCGTTGAGAAAGAAAAAGGCCAGAAGAATCACGAGTTACAGCAATGCCCAGAAAATGATGAAGCACACCTAGATCAGTCATAGAGAATTCGTGTTGAAGACTAGAGATGATAGAGTTGAGAAAAGTTTGAGTGGAGGCTGTAAGAATAATGTCATCAACGTAAAGGAGGAGATATGCAATGTTATTATTTGTTTGATAGACAAAGAGAGATGTGTCAGAGAGAGAGGGAATAAACCCTATAGTTTGGATGAATGTAGTTACTGGACGAGCTGCTATGAGCCGTTAGATCGTCATCCAGTGGCTGCGATATAACAACTTAACGAAGGGGTATCAGTCGATCTACACCGTGTGATCTAAATGAGATCCTACGGTCTGGAACAGTCGATCCAACTGAATCGTTTTCAACCAATAGGAAACATCCACGTGGACAAGGTTTTGTTAAAAACAGAAAATAGAATCTATTTGAATTGCAAACTTGTAAAATTCATAACTTTAGTTCTACACGTCCAAATTTTGCAAATTTTATATCAATGGATTCAGCAGAACAAGTACTTTGCAACCATGCATTTTGTTTAATGTTTTGCTTCTGAAAAATTGGTTGAATTTGCAGAAACTTATGTAGGCATAATTTGAATATAAAAATTGTTCTACATATATTTTTGAGATGAAATCTTTGCAAAATGGTTTGTGGTGAACCTACTGACTATAGGAACCAACTTATGGATTTAAAAATGTATTTTGTGAAGTTAAGGAGTAAATATTTGAATTAGCTCATTTCTAGTCAAATAAAAATATTGTTTTTGGTTTAGAAATGATTTTTGAGTAAAACCTTTGGGAAATGATTTGATTCAAACCTTATGACCCTAAACACCAAGTTTTGAGAATTAAAATATATTTGGTGAACCCTTTAAAGAATATTGCTTTGCTAAAAGCATTTTCAACCACATAAAATATTGATTTGATTTAAAAATGGTTTATAGATAAAACTTTTGCAAATGGTTTTACCACTTCAGTAAATGACCACTTTTGAACTTTATAATGTTTAGAGCCTAGTAGAAACCACTTTTGCAAGTAAAACTATCTTTTGCATGCTTGCATGCATGACCTTGTTCCTATTATTTTATGTGTGATAAATTGGTTGGAATGCTAGGTGAATCTATGTTTGCTTGATTAAATTGTAGTGGAATTAGAAGAGTGTGATAATTGCAAGATCAAGAAGTGAACCATCATTCTCTACTAAAAAGGCAAGTGACACTATCATCCAAGTCCTACTATTTTCATTACACTTAGTGGATTTTTGAAACATGCATGATAAGGACTACTATATTTTATGCTATGCTAAATCCTATTAGGATATCATTATATCTCCCTTAGTGGAAACAATGTAGTTGTAGTATGCTTAGCCCTGCTATATATTGGGATGGGATACATGATATGATTATATGAAGAGTTGAAAAGACATATGTTTTATATAATAAAACAAGTACTCAATGAACCACCTGGGTGGACAAGGATACTCAAGCTTGGACAAGGTGGCAACAAAAGGAACCATGTCTATATGGCTATCTCTTTTTGTGTGTGCACTAGAAGAAACCACCCAGAGACTTAGAGATTGAACATGTTTCTCGTACAGTGGCTTCCGTGTACAGCCACATGCTAAATGGGCTCTGGCTTAGTCAACTACATAGTGGAAGACCCATGCATTGACATCTTCAGGTTAACTAGAATTGTGTAAGGGAAATTATCCCTATATTGGTGCCTGGTTGATAAGCTAGCATTATGTATTGGGAGAACTTCTATGGAAAGACTTTGTCATATTCTCGATCTGCCAGTACTTCATTTTGGTGAGTACTTATCCAGCGGCCACTGGTGGCAACAAGACGAGATTGTGTCATGTGGGTAAAGTATACAACTTCTGCAGAAGATCAAAATTCTAAGTACTTAGCCGTGTCCCCGGTTATGGACAATACTGAGCAACCAAGGCCTGAAGCTATGGAAGATCTCCACATTCCAATTTCTCAAAGTAAAACTTGATGGTGACAACAAGGGATTAGAAGCACTTGGAGTTTTCCAAGGAGCTCAGAAAGATTTGACAAAAGATCAAAACTATTTTGAAAAGATAGGATAAAACTATTCCCGCCTCCCAGCCGCCCTTGGAAATTCCAGAAGCTTCCCTCAAGAATGGTGTCGGCCCCAGATCCGGAAGATGGTCTCACCGACTACGAGCGCCTTCGCCAGGAGAACATCCTCCGCAACGAGGCTATGCTTGCATCCGTCCGCCGCAAGGCCGACGAGCTCTCCGCCGCCATCCGCTCCGCAAAACCTAAACGAGCGCGCCCCATGCATCAGCCCGGTAAGAAGCCCGACGCCCCGAGCCGCAGCTCCCTCCGCTCCGCTGGCCTCCCTCCCCCATACCTCCTTCCGGAATCCCACAGCACCCACCTCTCATCCTCCCTTGCTTCCTCCATCCTCGGGGCTGCCTCGCCTGTCTCAGCGGATGCCAAGACTCGTGCGGACGATTTCCATGCTGGGAAGGAGCTCGTGCTGAAACCCGCGCACGCGAGGAGGGTGGTGAAGTCTATAAAGTCGCTGCGGGTCCTTCCGCTCGTCGACCGGACCCTGGTGGCGGCGGGAAACAAATTGGGGAATATTGGGTTCTGGGAAGTCGACGCTGTCTCGGAGGATCAGGATGATGACGGTGTTGGTAATGTGTTCATGTATAGGCCACACAGGAGCCCCGTGGCGGCAATCGTGTCGCACCAGGCGGCACCACAGAAGGTGACATTTTTCTGCTCTTGCGCTGACTCTTTCATCTATGATTAAACTAGAGTTTTGTGTAGATGTGTGATGCTATTGGTAGTTTAGAAATGTAGGCGGCACCACAGAATTGGGTGGATTGATAGTTTAACTGAAGGCACAAGGATTTGATACATAGTACTACTCCCTCCGATTCATACATAAGTTGTTTACTAAGCAAATTCATAAGTTGTTTACTAAACAAATTGAAGCTGTTTACAATAAGGCGAGTAACCTTTTATCATTTGGGTTATCACTAGTCACCCATCATGGCGATGCTTAGAATTGTAGTCATTATTATAAGTGTGTCATGTATGGTGGTATTTGTCGAATCAACTGATGGAAGGAACTCGTTTTATGGCTAAAAAACCGAGGTCTATACAGGATTAACTTGTACTCCCTGTTTGGCTAGTGGATACCAAGACTAATTGCCGAGGTGTGGCGATGTCTACATTAGGTGTGGATAGGCGGACATTAGGGTTGTTTGGGGTGGCTCCAGCATTTCTGTGAGTGTTTTTTTTCTGAAATGAGGAACCTGCCCTGGCCTCTGCATCAATCGATGCACACAACCTTTTTTTATTGCAAGGTTCAAAATAATCCGAGAATTACATTTATGGATCAGATAAGGTTGATACATGTATCAACCATCGAAAAAAGCAAAGCATCGTAAACCTATCCATCTGACAGGACAGCATAGGGCAATGGGGTGAAGATGGATGGCAGGGCCAGTGCCATGCTTATATCGGTTTTGCTTTGTCAGCCTTAAGCAGCTAATCATCTCTAGGTTAGCTAATCCTCATTGTTGCCGATTTCCAGACTAGCCTTAAGAAATATCTGTTCCTTACCATTGCCGGTTTTCTTTTATTCTTTCATGTGGCTCTGTTTATCCTTGATGCGGTGTAAGTTCCAATAAAAGCTTGCATCATCTAAAAAAAGTGATAGGTAATTTTGGGACTCCTTGTCAGAGTCATCCGATAGGCTTATATGCTAATCATGTGTCAAAGTAGCTAAATTAGGTTGGATTTATCCCATTTCCAGTGCACAGATATTTATTAGATGTATGTTTTGTTGAACATTCTGTATCAACTGTAATTCTAATTCTGTTATACTTGGCTTCCAGATTTACAGCTGTAGCTATCAGGGTGAAATTTGTCTTATGGACTTTGAGAAGGAGAACTTTAATATGGTCCATTTGTGGGACTCTCCTGTTTATTCACTCTGTCAATCACAAAATCGTGTCAGATGCCTATATTTTGGTGATGAAAATGGTGGATTGACTCTTTTTGATGAGCGTGTGGGTAAGGTGTCAACCACATGGGATGCGCATGATGAGAGAATCAACTCAATAGAGTTTCATCCAGAGAAAACGCATATGCTTGCTACCAGTTCAACGGATCAAACAGCATGTATATGGGATGTGAGAAGTATGAAAACGAAGGAGCCAGATAGCTTGAAGGTTTTTGAACTTCACGGACGTGCTCAGTCAGCTTATTTCTCACCTAGTGGCCGCATGTTAGCAATAACAAGGTACTCTTTTTCTAACCATTTTCCTACCCTTCTTTTCAGCTTGCTGTTTGATAGAAGGTTCTAACTCTTTGATTTAAGAAACATGTTACTAGAAACACCATCATGCTATGGTTAGACTCAATAAATTTAAGTTACTTTTAGACCATTCGTGGGTTATACCAATGTATTGCTAGATTTTTTATTGGCAGGTCAACATAACTTCATATCAATTTGAATAGTTTCCATTATGCTGTGCCTCTTACTCCAATATTCTGGCAACCTTAGCTTCATCCCACAATTATTTTCATCTCTTAGCATTAGTAGTGCCTTGTTTCAGGATTAAAATATTCTGCACTATTACTGACGTCTGGATGATAAATCTGTTTTTATATATTATTTCCTATCAAATGACATTATTCTTATTATATCCAGCTCATGCCTTGGTGGTACTGTCCGAGTATTTAGCATGGGTGACTTTGAAATGTCGCATGAGCATAATAACCAGACAGGCAGTTGGTTTGATACATTCAAGTATGACAACTCGTCTCACCTATTTCCGTGATTTTGGAAGAATATTTGTTCATGTAATTGATCGAATAAGATTCGTTGGTTGCAGGGTAATCTGGGGCTGGAATGACACTGAACTATATGTTGGAAACATGAGAGGGGCAATAGATATTATCTCAGTTGATGTCAATGACAGTGGTATCTCGGCTCTGAACAGCACATGTCTTCGGAGTGAATACATGTCATCCGGACCATGCCAGTTATCTGCACACCCATATAAAGTTGGCCATCTTGCTTGTGCAAACTCCTATGGCAAGGTGTTCCTTTGGACCAGTGCTCGTGCTTAAAATCTCCAGTGCCTGACTTGTGAACTGCTCTGTTATTCCCAAGTCATGCTTGAAAGACTCTTTTTAATTTGGTAGCCGTAACACCTAATCTTTGCTGGATTATCCAGCCGAAGAAATGCACTCCATACAATATTTAGTTAGCACCAGCTTGTATCATTCTCCCTTTTTGATGTTTTAGTTGGTGGATCTGCTGAATGTTGTGCTATGAGGAATAGATTCTCTTGACCCGAGAAGTTGGTACCAGTGTATAATATTTAGTTAGCACCGGCATATATTATTCTGCCCTTTTTATGCTATATATAGTTGGTATATCCTCGGTCTCGATACGCAAAGTCCACTTCGTACTTTAGGTCTATATTTGATCATAAAATTTACCAATAGGTATGCCACAAAAATATTATTATTGGATTCTCATTTAAAAGAAATTTCTGGTGATATACTATTGGTGACATGTAAATCATATTTTTTTTTCAAATTATTAGCCAAAATTAGGCATGAAATACAAAGTGTCTTGTGTACATAGATTGAGGGAGATTATCATCTGAACTCCTATTATGAAGACATGGTCAGCGTAGGCTATCGAGGGCGAGGCTGGAGCATACAAAACCAGTTCAAGGTAGTCTAATTTGGATTATGTTTGTTTACGGGATGGTAGGTACAATTCAACCTTCTTTTCTAGTATAAGATACAATCTAAAAAATGGCCAAAAAGATTGTTAAAAGGGAAATTTTAGGCAATAAACCCCATCGTGATCAATATCTTTTTATTAACCTGTATTGTGATTAGTTTCTCCTACTCCTATCCTTCTAGACATGCTAAAGAAATAAAATACTATCATTAGTAACATTTTATGTTCTAGTTCTTCAAATATTTGATCCACGCAAGTCATTGGCCCCAAACTGGTGGGATAGGATGACCAAGTCAACCAAGTAGCTACAATCAACTTAAGCACCTCTAGCAAAGTCTCTAAATATACATATGGGTGTCGGGCGGTCACTTAATGGCCATGTTAGTGACAGCCACAGTGAAAGCAGTCATCATAGTGAGAAAGATAGCCAATCTAGTCCAGCCAAGGTCCGCCATCAGTGACGAGGGCATTTTCCACCCGTCACTGAGGCGTGCAAAGCCTTCTCATATGGGTTCCGAGTTTATGATCCTGCTTCCATATACTGTGAGGAGGGACTGAGACCTAAGTTGAGTTTACGACTTTTGCTGTTACCTAATTAGAAATTTTCAGTATGTGTATATCAGTTGTATTAGTTGCTTTGTGGGCTTTGCTGTGGTTTCTTCTCTGATTTTAGATGCTTTTTCTTGCTATCGAATTCCTCTCATGTGTATGCTTATACATGTTCTATTTATTGGAAGATGAGGAGAACAATAGAAGTTGACGTGGAAGTGTAACTAGTTTTTTTTCTTCTAGAAACGCCAATCATACTTTCAGTTCTGATCATACTTTGTTGTACATGTATATATGGTGGTGATCTATGCACATATGTTTGTTCTGGCCATGATTTGTCTTTACAAGATGTTAAATAAAACTTTCGTGTGCAAAACACAAACACTCTTTGAAATTGGAGTGTCAACCTAGAAAATCTCAAACATTGGCCTTAATATTGCAGATCATTCCTGAAATTTTTGCATTGTATGCGCCATGTATGGTCTGCTTGAGCACTAACCATACATGATACCTGAACTTTGTATAAATGGTATGTGATCCAGACACCAAAGTTGCTTCAGTATGTTATAACCACTCCATGTGTGCATTTCCATATTGAAGGTAATATATATTTTCTAGACAAAGGAAGGCTACTAATTATTCTAGTTTTCATTCCATCCATGAAGATAGAATACAAAATTTGTTAGTTCAAGCTATGTCTGGGCAAAATCGAGCGAGCTATCCTTGGCTCATTGATTGTCAGAGTCGTTGCTCTCGCTCTCGAGCGGTTCATGAGCCTCGAGCTTTTTATGCAAGCCTCCTGTTACCTCTTGCTGAACTAAAAACGCTCTGTTGTCTTAAGTTAACGTTGTCCAGATCATCATATACTAAAACCTACCCCTGAAACAACACGAGCACCTCAATCTCAACAACAGCTAAACTGATAGTAAACTGCAAGGCAATGGCGTTGCTTGTCCAGTGAAAGCCATCTCTGCCAAAACCGTAAACTGATAGTAGCACTGCCAAATAACCAGATGAGCTTCAGGCCTATCAGCATGGCGCACAGTACGAAAAGGAGGTGCAGCCGTGCAGTAATCAGGATCATAAAGTTTCATGTCCAAGCTCGAAATGGTTTGCTCATTACTTGTTACTAGTACATGATTTACAACAAAGGCATCCAATTGAATTTCTCAATCCCCTTCGGCTAACAATAAAAATACATTGTACACACATGATTTCTCAATCCAATTGATATGGTTTGCGCATTAGTTGTTACTAGTACATGATTTACAACAAAGGCATCCAATTGAATTTCTCAATCCCCTTCAGCTAACAATAAAAATACATTGTACACACCTCCCTTTTTGTAAGATGCACTAGGGAAGCCATACAACAAATCTTCCCCTCCCCTCTCAAAATTAACATAGGGGTGATGACTCGTGCTTTCCACTGTCAGAAGATGACGAATGGAATGTGGAATATTAGTGTGCGAAAAACTAGTGATTACCAGCTAAACCCAGAAAACCTTGTAATGAGTTCTTGCTGTTACAAGACTGCCATAGGATCCGTGTTGGATTGCCTTGAAACATGTCCCAGCACTTTGTTTCAACATGATTTTGGGCATCACATCTACTGACTATACCTCCGACATTCCTTAACATCCCTGCAAAAGCTAATACATAATTCATAAATAAACGAACGTGATGCTCCCGAAAGACAGCGATAAAAGAAGGCAAACCTTGCTATGGTTGCTATGATGCTATCCATGCTCTCTTAAGTCTGTATCTCAACAATCTTTGCCCCACGCTTCCTCTTGGTAACTTTCTTCGCGTCACTGGTATCGTCGGCAGCCAGAAGTTTTTGAGCAGGTAGCTGGCCAATGAAAAGAACAGTCTGCGCCCAACCAGCATACTTCCCAAATTTAGCTACAAATGCATCGGCGACAACAATGCTCAGTTTTGGGGTCAGGCTCTTGCCAGCTAGCTCGGGCAACAGATATTTTGTGGCAACCTGCATTAAATCCACATGGTTAAGTTTAAGGCTCAAACATAATAGGCTTTTAGATCATACGGAATATATATGCAGAGTAGTCCCTCTTCAGTCTGTTTCCTCAAGGTTTAAATGTATCAATGATACTACACAGCTTGTGCTCATTTTGAAACAGAAACATCATTGTGTACAAATTTCCATGGCGATTGGTTACTTTACTCATTTCAAAGGATGAAAGTTCTAGTTCCCAACAACACAATAATTTGAAGCAGGTGGACCCATTACCCCACGCAATTTAAACATAAATAATCAGCTTAGGAAATATGTAACATGCTATCATGATCCAAACGGTTACAATTCATCTAGGGCACTTGTCGTCTAACAAACATAAAAGAACTATCATTACTAAAACACAAAAACCAGGCCATCAAAACTACTTAATTTTGTTATAATGGACAAATAAAAAAATGGTGGAAAGGCACACATGATTAAGCTGTTATATAGCAAGAATACAACAATGGTTAATCACATATAGTATACCTTCCAGACATGTGTGTCAACAGGTATAGCCTGATTCTTATCAAGGGAGAACAGAGCAATGCAGGCTGCAACTTTTGGACCAACACCTGGCAGGGTGCAAAGACCCTCAATCACCTCAGGAAGTTCCCTGTCACGCAATAAGGCAAGCCATTTCGCACCTCCACCAGGCTTGGCTATCAATTCTTTAGCAGTGCCAACAATGTACTTTGCCCTGCTCATTTATCAGCACACAACATTTGCTTAAATCAGTGTAGTATGAACTATCTAGCAACGTTGTATAAGCAGGTACTCATAACTGAGATACGATTCAGATAATCCATTCAAAATGGATATTTTTATGCCTAACAAATAGGTAGTTTCCCCATAGGTGAAATTTAAGTACACAAATAGTCAAATGCGAGACTTATATTCTACAGTATATATTCATACATATATCTAAATAAACAAAAAAAAATACAATTGAGCATCTTTTGAGTTACTGAACAATCAGTCCACTCGTATTGGCATCCTTCACACAGTTTTTTCATTTCTCAACCAACACGACAGGTGAACCTATCCGAATGGTAAATGGAGTATAGCATATCAAGAACTACCAATCAATGCAAAAAACGCAACTGAATCAGCAGCAGGTAGATGGAAATCATTCATTGTGCTCCGCCTCACAAGCTGGGCTAGGAATTTAATCACCTAAAGCCAATGAGGCTACAGTAAAGCCAGACTAGCTCTGTTGAATTCAACAGAGCAGGACCGCAAACGTGCAGAGCCTCGCATAGATTGCAATTACAAGAAGATACACACTTTTACCCTAAAAAGGGAAGATACAGTACACACCAGGAACTGACCTGTACCCAAACCCGGCCTCCCGAAGCTCCTGCTCTGATACCTGCGCGAGCCGCTCGATCGTGGGGAAACGGTGGAACACGAACCCGCCGACCTCGCCTAGCAGCTCCCCGTATCCGGCCAGCGTCCACACCATCTTCTCGATCCGCGCGATGTTGTTATTGGAGGAGCAGAGAAACTGGAACAAGCACTCGACAGGGTCCTGTCTGAGCACCCGGGCGCCACCGCCGCCGAGCCGTGCCGCGACCTCGGCAAAGCGCGCGTCGGCGACGGTGAACTGGCGCCAGAGGTCGGCAAGCGGAACCGTGGCGTTCAGGTAATCACATAGCGCAGCGCGGGCGGCGGCTACCGAGGAGGGCGTGGTGGGACCGTCGTTGTGGAGGAGAAAGGCCAGGCGGCCGTCGGGGAGGTGGGAGAGGGAAATGAGGTGTGGGCCCACGGCGCCGGTGAATCTAAGCGAAGAGAGGGATGTGCGGCGCCAGAGGAAGGTCTGGCCGGTGGGGAGAGTGAGATGGAGCGAGAGATCGCCGGAGGAAAGAGGGAGGGGATGCCACTCTTCTTGTGCCTCGTCGGCGAGGGGGAGGTGGCGGCGAGCGGGAGGGGAAGGCTCAAGGATTCCGGGTTTTGGGGTTTCTACGAGTTTTGCGGGAGGAGGGGTGGAGGAGAGGAGGGGAGTGGAAGGTGGCATCGGCGGTTTGACGAGGCGACGGCGGCGAGGAGGCATCGCGGCGGCGGCGGCGGCGAGGCGAGGGGATATTGGAAGACGCATCGGGTCCGTAAACTAAACGCGAAGGCGGAATCACGAGACCACACATCCCTCGCCTGAAAGTAGCCGTTTGGTGCCGGAAACTGTGTCTTTCGCAACGTGGGCATCGCTCTTGTTTTTCAAAAAATTGAAACTTGTACTTTTAGGTCTTCAAAAATTCTGAAAATATATATATATAACTACATACATATATCTAGACTGAAATTTTATTTAAAAATATCTTGTATTTTTTACTACAAAAAAGACAAATTCTGACAAAACATACATATTCCTACTCTTACGTACCGTCAGAAATTTGTTTTTTCCCTGCAGGCTAAAATAAATTCTTTACTGAAATTTCAAATAAACATATAGAACATGTACATATATTTTCTACATTTAAAGAAAATAACTTAGAAGTATCATTTTTAAAAAATTTAAAACAAAAATCTGCATGTGAGCACACCGGCCACCTGATTTCCTGTGACTAAACGTGGCTGGTGTGCTGTGTGCAGCGGCAGCTCACCCAACTCGGTCGTGCTACAACCCGTGCACCCAAGGTCAAGAATGCATCAATTAGAAAGAAAATTGTTTTTTACAGATCAGTACCTCTCCTGTCGCCCCCATGGGCGACTGAGGGAGAAACCCTAGCCACCATTTCTACCTCCTAACACGGCACACCGACGCCGCCCAATGGCGCCCTTTGCTGTGAGGAAGGGAGAGGGACACACATCACAACAATGGCTCGGTGGCGACACTTCCTAAAAGACTATGTTGTAAGTGCGGCGTCGTGGTTGTGTCCAGATGCGATGGTTGCAACAAGAGATCGGGGCCGTTATTCCTTTAGTCAACCTCAAGCAACAATGAAGCTTTCAAGGACGACCACGGTATGAGGTCTCCATACTGTTATCCGGCTAGCAAGGTGTCGTTGGCCGGTAATGACAACGACATCTTCGACAACAAGCATGCACGTGCTCCGGTGAACAATACCTCTGTCGTGCCCTTGATGAAGGTGCTGGCTCGAAGCACGGATTTTGGATAAAATGCTAAGATTGATTGATTTATGGTTGAACTCGTTATCATTGATGGGTGTAACAAACCTTTGTTGAAAGCTTTTCCTAAGAGGTATGTATTTCTTATTTATTATGGTTAGTTGCCATAGGATTTGGGTAGGTTTGTGAAGATACTGACGCCAGGCAGACAATGTAGTGGCCTTTTTCTTCTTTTACTCGACTTATTAATTATTTGACATTTTTGTTTAGTTTTGCTTTGTTTTCAATAGTGAATAATATATGACTGCGACAGATGAAGGGTTTCCTCCTTTTAATGCAAGTGCACTAGTATTTCCAACCCGCGAACCTACTAACATTTTTTTCGGAATTCCTTCAATCTGTTAATAATTATCAACAACAGTACAAAGTAGTCTAAAAAGTAATAAAAATGATAAATAGTTCAATGGACCATCTAGCGACGATTAAATATACTAGTACGAGACAAAAGCATGTCACCGTCCTCACATCTCTATCACCAAAGTCGAGCAAAGTTTGTCGTAGTAGAGCTTATTATAGAGACGAACGAGAAGTCATGCTAAGGCCCCGAAGGGCCAGCGTACCAGAACATCAACCATGACCAAAGATAAAAATCGTAGATTGAAAGAGAGTGACATCAAACCGTACCAAAGAATACAAAAAACGATCCGATCCCAAGATATTCGTCGGACACACGACTTTACCCGTCCTTCGTCAACGATAATGTACCACTAGAGCAAGAATTGGACGGAGAGGAGTTTATTCTGACTTCAATACTAGTCGCCTCCTTAACATCCTAAAAAAACATTGAAACCAATTTAAACAAGAAAGTGAACATTTCCGCCGTTGAAAGTCCACCACACCTCTGAGGCACCAAGGCCATCATATATGGAGTGGAGCGACGACGTCGCTGACAAGAGGACCGAAACCCTTGATGAGTTTTACAATGGCTGCCGCCTCTCTCCTTTCCTCCATGCGTATGTACCGGTTTGGTCTGTATACGGTTGATCCTAATAAATTTATTCAAATGAACTAAAGTTCCAAATTCACTTCACTTCTTGAAAACTAATTCATTTGTTTTATTACTAAAACCACTTCACTTCTTGAAAACTAGTTCATTTGTTTGATTATATAGGGTCTGATGGCGTATCCTAATGTGACCCACTTACCTCTCTCTTCTCAATATAAAATATAAATTTAAAGTATTACAAAATTTTAGAACACGCAAGTCGAGAAATAAAATACTATAAATAGTGGTTATCTCAAATTAGAAAAATGACTTGGGACATCGGTGATGAATTTGTTTCTCGAAGTGTACTTCAAATTTGGAATTCTCTTATGACAGGGTAAATGCATGTTACTCCCTCGTTCCGCTGTTCGTGAATAAATGTACTTCTATCTCTGTCCTAAGTTAAAATTATTTAATTTTGATTAACTTTATAGAGTAACGTGGCAAGTGACAACATTTATGATACTAAATTAATATCACTATATTAGTCTTAAAATATAGTGTCCTAATCTACCAATTGGACATCATATATGCTGGTGTCCATTTGTGTAAAGTTAGTCAAATTTAAATGAGATTGACTCATAGAACAAAACTAGAAATACACTTATTGGTGAACAGAAAGTATGTTTATGTTCTAATTTATTTTGAGATCGGTTCATACCTTGTGGAGCGTGTCCCGGAGCACCCGTGAACCGTTTAGTTGGGAGTTGGGCTTCTTTTGAACATAGACCATCAAAACACACGACACCATTCTGAATTTGATCATACATAATTACATAGCTTTAACCAGATCATATACAAATAGTTCACACATAAATTTTTACAAAATCCAAACTAGATCAACTTAGCTAGTTCGTAGCATCCCAATAAATCTAGGTTTACTACAAAAGGAGGCCATTGGAACCATCTAGGATGCGGAGGCCCCGGTGAGTTCACTCGCTGTCGTAGTCCAGCGCGACGAACTGCTGGCGGTAGTACTCCTCGTGAATCTTCGCCGCGGGAGCCTCGTTGAAAGGATCGTATGGGCACCTAGAGGGGGGGGTGAATAGGTGTTACTTCAAATTTTACTCTTTTTCAAATTAGGGTTTGACAAGAAAGGTAAATTCTCTAGGATATGCAACTATGGTGAATTTACCTATATGTCAAACAAGCACAAACTAACACAACACTAAGCAAGAACAAGTAAGTAAAGTGCGGTAAAGGATAGAAGTAACCAAGGGAGTGGACGCGGAGACACAAGGATTTGTTTCTCGTAGTTCCTTCCTTTTGAGGGGAAGTACGTCTATGTTTGGAGAGGGGGTGGTTTCAAACCACCAACGCCACGAGAGGCCTCCCTTGTTCTCCGATGAACCTCACCCCAACGGGTTCGATTCACCTTCCACTATATCGGCAACCTTCGAGGTGGAAGCCGGCACCTTTACAATAAGTTCGGGGCACACATCCACAACTGAATTGGAGGCTCCCAAATACAAGCAAGATGTCAAGACAAATCAAAGACAAGCTTGTAAGAACCAAATCAAAGTTAGGGTTTCCAAAGAAACACTAGAGCTTGGGGGCCCTCAAGTGAATGAGGGGGAAATGAATATCTCTCTTGGTGAAGATGTGAATCAAGGCCTCCTACTTCGATTCTCCAAAGATCAATGACTTTGGATGGTTGGATGAAGAGATCTTGTGGATTTGGTGGCTCTAATGGTGTTGGTGTTCTTGAGCAGCTCGAGCAGCAGGAGAAAGAAGATAAGGGTCCCTATTTATAGACAGCCCCCTCCACGAACCGTTTTCTGACCGTTGCAGAAAAGTCAGACCGGAGACTCCGGTCTACACCGGAGACTCCGGCCAATCTCTGGACCAGTCTCCGGACTGCCCTTCTGACTGACCCAGGCCAGTTCTTCACCAGCAACACCGGAGACTCCGGCCTTTCAACACCGGAGACTCCGGACTGACCAAAGTCCGGAGACTCCGGAGTAACCTCCGGTGCAGCCTCCCGACCCCTAGTCAGAATGTCCCAGCCATGTCCTGGGAGGCACCACCGGAGCCAGCACCGGAAACTCCGGACCACACCGGAGACTCCGGTCTGGAGTTTCCAGAACAGTGGCAAATGTATGTGGTCTTTTCCCAAGAGTGTGTGTGATGTTTAACTGTGATAATACCAACCTGTGGACAATAACAAACTGTAAAATGATCAACTTGTTGTTACCGAACACCAAAAGTGATTATGACAATAAATGCCCTTTCAATCTCCCTCTTTTTGGTGTTCGATGACAACAAGTGATTTGCATGGAATAACATATAAATGTGGCTCCTCCTGACTATGTGCAGCAAGATAATGAAGTAGATCATGTAAGGAAGATAATATCAACGATAGCACACATAGATCTCACATGAGTTACAATAGGTGTTGCACACAAGCACACCACACATAAAGTTCAAGTTCGAATATCCAAATAAAAGGCAAATAACGGCAGATAGTCGCAAATCCCAAGTCCCATGCAAAGCGATGAGAATGTCTTCTCCCCCTTTGGCATCGAAACGCCGAAAAGGGAAAAGACCTATACTAGCGCCCCAATAACTCAGTAGTCATCGTCATCCTCGGCATCATCTGGTCATCCTCGTCCTGGTCACCCTCATCCTGGTCATAGTCATCATCATCATCATCCTCAGGAATAGCAGGCCCTTTGCCGTGAGGGCGAGAAGAGGAAGTACCCTGGTATCCAAACCCAGAGGTGACATCAGCAAACGTCTTCCAGTCCACCAGATTATCCTGTTGGGCATTCCATGCCCCAAATGAGAGAGTGTGATCAGACTATGTGGACTGTTGAGCCCCATGCTCATCATTGTATTCATCTTCACCTTCCTCAGTATCAGCAGCACCCTAGTCCTTGATCTCTTTGAGGAGCTTCTCAATGCGGCGGTTGCTTTGGTAAGATGCATGCTGCTGCTTGCGAATGTCAACATTCATGCAGCAAAGGGTCCTCTCCCAAAAACTGGCCTTCTTGACCCTCTCATGCACATAGTCTCTAGTCATGGTAGGCATAGGGACATTGGATGCATTCTTCCTCCGAACTCTAGGTGGAGAGGGAGCCCTCTCCGTATCAATCTCCTCATCATCATCATTTCCATATCGACGCCTTGGAGCTGGCCCCATGTGCCCCTTCTGCGGCAGAGAGACCAGAGTGTGCACAGTGAGGTGTGGTGGTATGCCATGTGGAGAATCATGCGGCTGGGAGTTGATGAGTCTCATAATCAAGGGTGCATATGGAGGAGATTTCTTGAAAAGAATGGCATGGAACATCTCCTCGAAAATGAAGTCCATCACATCAATGGGTGCAGCATCAGCCTCTGGTCCAGCATTGAAGATCCGGTGAGTATGATACAGGAGGTTGACAAGCCCTCCCCTGAGAGCATCATCATTTCCAGCACTTGGAGCAATAGTGTGACAGAAAATCCTCAGCATAAGGTTGTAGAGGGTCTTGAGTCCCTTGGAGGCCCCCACAACACCACCATCATACAGAGGTGCCAGCTTTAACTTGTTCTCACCCAAAGTTGTTGAGTGCATGCACTGCCCCACAATAGTAGATACACCGTGAAAGGTCTCAAAGATGACATTGGCAAAGTCATGAAAGGTAGCTGTGCAGCGAGTAGAGCCAGTCATCCACACCATGGTCCTGTTAAGATCAGACCCAAACACCACTGTGGCATAAAACTGCTGAACAAGGTGCACACTGTAGTCTTCGCGCATCTCCATCAAGTTGTAGAGACCCAGCTTCTCACAGATCCACAGGGCATCATTGAAATAAGGGCTCTGACGCATTTGCTCAATGTTCATGAACTTCTGAGGGCAAACAAGTGATTTGGTGAGTACACCATACACATCCTTCATGAACACACCCTGTTCTTTCCTCCAGAAACGAGGGTCCTCACTGGTGCGAGGCAGTGCATAGAAATTTGTCTTCCTCAGCTCACGGTACTCCTCTTTAGACATCTTGGCTAGGGACTAGAGGTTGTCATACTTGGCTCTCTTTGCACGTTCCTCCCTTTCAGCTCTCTCTTGACCCCTCTTCATGTAAGTTGCATCTCGTGCCCGCTGTTTCCGGTTAGACGGAGGCACGATAAACTGACCCTGAGCTTCATCATAGCGAGGATTGCCCCTTTGGGACTTAGCCTTGGTACGACGAGGACGACTAGAACCATCACTTGTGAACAGCAGAGAGGGAGATAGCATGGAGATGAGTATATATGTCCCAAAGATGCAGTACAAGAGCTTTGATGCATTTCTGGACTACTTTGATTCACCCAACACCAGAGTCTCCGCACCAGACACCGGAGTTTCCGGTTCAGAACGGAGTCTCCGGCCTGGACCGGAGTCTCTGGACCTAAGTCCGGAGTCTCCGATCAGGAGGCTTGGGTGTGCGATGGGGAGATGCTGGTGAGGGTGAATCTAGTAGATCGGGCAATGCAACAAGGCTAAAGTACTAGAGTGCATGCAAACAAGTGATTCCAATGGACAAATCAGCAACAATCCTCAAATACACATCTAGGGTTGAACCCTAGGAGAAAAAAGGAGAGGAGAGGTACCAGATCTGTCCATGGGATCGATTCCTTCGGTGGGAATGACCCAATGGAGGAGAGGGGAAGGTTAGTCGGCTGCACGGCGGATCCTAGGGGCTTCTTGACCTCCGGGGAGGAGTTTTGGAGGAGGAGGCGACGGGTTTGGAGGTAGGGGACGGGGTGAAGAATGAGGAACTGATGTTCCGGTTCACCCCGTGCCCCTTCTTTAAGTGGCAGAAACCGTCCAGATCGGAGACTCCGGCCTACACTGGAGACTCCGGTGTTTGTACACCGGAGACTCCGGTCCTCTTCGACCAAAAATTCCAGGAAAGGTGTTTAGGGACATATATGAGAGATAGATGGTTTTAAGGTAGAAAAGGGCTTGGGTTGAGACATCAAACTGTGAAGAACCAATAAGAGCCATAGAAGTTCGAAAATAATCAGAAAAAAACTCCAAGAGACTAAAATCAAGCAAATGATGAACACGAGTAAGTGCCAACCTCTCA
The DNA here is from genome assembly GCA_916181665.1 of Avena sativa. Lineage (NCBI taxonomy): Eukaryota > Viridiplantae > Streptophyta > Magnoliopsida > Poales > Poaceae > Avena > Avena sativa. The sequence continues at coordinate 262,110,630 of OV702298.1, read as the reverse complement.
AATGAGAGAGGGCGGTGGCCTAGGCCACCATATTTGAGTATACTTGGCTTGGCACCACGAAGATATATCTTGGGTCCATTACCAAAACTCATCATTAAGCTCATATATCACTATATGATATTAATAGGAATGATTTTGATTCCTTTGGGCATAATGGGGGGAGGGATGGTCCAATCAATTAGGACCGCACTCCCCCTATATCCATGCCTACACCTAGACCAAATATGAGATGAAACATAGGTGAGAGTGCAATAACATTAAGTCAAGCTCGTAGAATCTACGATATTTAGTTCATTCCTCAAGTAGCAAAACCTTGCTTCATCAAGTGGCTTCGTGAAGATATCGGCAAGTTGATCTTTTGTTGGTACATATGATAGATCAATATCACCTCGAGCAACATGATCTCTAATGAAGTGATGGCAAATCTCAATATGCTTTGTCCTTGTGTGATCCACCGGGTTATAGGCAATCTTGATGGCACTTTCATTGTCACATAGAAGATGCACTTTGTCACAATGGACACCGTATTCCTTTAAAGTTTGCCTCATCCATAGCAATTGAGTGCACGTACTAGCAGCTGCCACATACTCGGCTTCGGCGGTGGAGAGAGATATACAATTTTGCTTCTTGGAAGACCAACATACCAAGGACCTACCAAGGAATTGGCAACCCCCGGATGTTGATTTTCTATCATCCTTGTCACCCGCCCAATCCGAATCCGTGTATCCACAAAGAGCAAATGTTGAGCCTTGAGGATACCAAAGACCATAAAATGGGGTATGAACCAAATATCGAAAGATTCTCTTGACCGCCATCAAATGGCTTTCTTTAGGAGCCGCTTGATATCTTGCACACACACCTACACTCAACACAATATCGGGTCTAGATGCACAAAGGTAAATCAAAGAACCAATCATAGACCGGTATACCTTTTGATCCACATCTTTACCATTTGGATTTTGTTCTAGATGAGTCTTTGTAGCCATGGGAGTAGGAGCTCCATTCAAATCTTGCATTTTTAATCTCTTGAGCATATATTGAGTATACTTGGCTTGATTGAAGAATGTCCCTCCTCTAACTTGCTTGATCTCAAAACCAAGAAATACTCTCAACTCCCCCATCAAGGACATCCGGAACCTACTAGTCATAAGCTTTGAGAATTCATCATTAAAAGCTTTGTTAGATGAGCCAAAGATAATATCATCAACATATATTTGGCATACAAAAAGCTCCCCATTGACCCTCTTAGTAAAAAGAGTGGGATCGATTTTCCCAACCTTAAAGCCACGGTCAAACAATAACTCTCTAAGGTGCTCATACCACGTGCGTGGGGCTTGCTTGAGCCCATAGAGCGCCTTGTCAAGTTTGTAGACATGGTTTGGGAAGTTGGGGTCCTCAAATCCCGGGGGTTGCTTAACATATACCAATTCATTTAAAGGACCATAAAGAAATGCACTTTCTACATCCATTTGTTGCAACTTAAAGTTATGATGTGCCGCATAAGCAAGAAGGATACGGATGGACTCAAGGCGAGCCACGGGTGCATAAGTCTCTCCATAATCAATGCCTTCAATTTGAGAATACCCTTGTGCAACCAATCTAGCCTTGTTCCTTACTATAACTCCATGCTCATCTTGCGTGTTCTTGAATATCCACTTTGTTCCAATAACATTGCGGCAATCCTTTGGCTTCTCAACTAACTTCCACACTTTGTTTCTCTCAAAGTTGTTGAGCTCTTTGTGCATAGATTCTAACCAATCTGAATCTTCAAGAGCTTCCCACACTTTCTTTGGTTCAATCATGGAGATGTGTGCTTGGTGTTCACTGAACCTCTTCAATTGTGCTCTTGTGGAAATTCCTTTCCTTAGATCTCCAACAACATTTTGGAGGATGTGGTCTCTTATTTCCAACATTCTTTCTTTTCTAGCTTCGCGACGAGCGTGGATCTCCTCATTGTTTCTTGGAGGACCCTCTTCATCATTTTGATCCTCGTCTTGACCATCAACTTGACCTTGATCATCATTGGAGTCATCCTCTACATTGGGAGGCAAGGATTGACCTTGGTCTTGATCAAGTGCTCTTCTAGCATCAATTTGAGCTTGTCTCAAAACAGTTTGGATGGATCTTCCTTGACAAATTGACTTGGCACCACTTGACAACCCATCGAATGGACCAAGCTCCCTTTGACTAGAGTTCACACATTGATCACTATGTTGAGGGTCCACATCTTGTCTTTGGCTTGATTCAATGTCCTCTTCGGTGGATGGAGCATGTTGAGGTTGTGAAGATGAGGGCTCCACTCGAGTGGAGCATAGTTCTTCTCGATCCGCCATAAGGGGTTCGTCAACGGGGCGGATATAACCCACACCCATTCTTCCTATGGCATCCTGAGGCATTTCATCATCTGCATCACAAGCATCAACACGCTCCCCTTGGGGACCATCATATTCTTCGAAGGTCACGCTACAAGATTCTATGACGGCTCCGGAGAGCTTGTCATAGATTCTATAAGTGTGAGATTCGAGACCATAGCCAACAAAAATACCCTTTAATGCTTTGGACTCGAATTTAGACAAACGAACACCTTTGATGAGATAGAAACACTTACAACCGAACACCTGGAAATAAGATATGTTGGGCTTGTTACCAGTAAGTATCTCATATGGAGTCTTGTTGATTTTCTTGCGGAGGTAGAGTCGGTTTGAAGCATGGAAAGCGGTGGAGACGGCTTCGGCCCAGAAGTTGTATGGAGATTTAAACTCCGCCAACATGGTCCTAGCCATCTCAATAAGAGTCCGGTTCTTCCTTTCGGCCACACCATTTTGTTGAGGGGTGTATGCAGCGGAATATTGATGTTTAATCCCCTCATTACTAAGGAAATCATTCAAGGTGTAGTTCTTGAACTCGGTGCCGTTGTCACTTCTTATAATCAACACGGGAACATTGTGTTGCCATTGAACCAAGTTGATGAAGTCGATAAAAGTCCTTTGAGTTTCACTCTTCAACTTGAAGAAATAAACCCAAGAGTATCTTGAAAAGTCGTCAACAATCACCAAACAATATTTCTTCCCTCCAATACTTGCATGAGATGGAGGACCAAATAGGTCCACATGGAGGAGTTCCAAGATCTTGTTAGACTTGATTTGGTTCGTGGGCTTGTGAGGAGCGTCATGCATCTTCCCTAGAACACATGCCCTGCAAACACGATCTTTGGCAAAGGAAACATTTTCTTTTAGTCCAACAATATGGCCCTCTTTATGGATACTTTGCAAAGTTCTCATATTGACATGGGCTAGTCGGCGGTGCCATAGCCAACCCACATCGGCCTTTCCGTATAAGCACATCGGACCGGCAGTGGCTTGCCCCGAAAAGTCCACCACATACAAGTCATTTTCGACGTACCCAACGAAAGCGACCTTGAGAGACTTGCTCCACATGAGGACCACAATATCATCATCAATAAAGACGGCACAGCCCATCTTTCCAAGAGCACGAACAGAAAGTAAATTGTATCCAAGGGTTTCAACAAGCATGACGTTCACGAGTGTAATGTCGTGAGCCACCACTACCTTGCCGAAACCCATTACCTTAGACTTTGACTTGTCGGCATATGTGACGGTGATTTGATCTTCATTTGACACCAAGTCCTTGACAATAGACGAGCTTCCGGTCATATGACTTGTGCAACCACTATCGATCACCCATTTTGACCCTCCGGAAGCATAAGTCTACAAAAAGATCAAGCTAGTTTTTAGGTACCCATTTTTCAATGGGTCCTCTTTTGTTAGCAACAAGGGTCTTGGGAACCCAAATAGACCAAGCAATATAACCATCATAAGGGCCAACATATTGTGCATACACATCACCATAATAATCACGCATTAGAACATAGTGAGGGTTAGCACTTTCCGCAAAATCATCATGAGACATAGTTTTACCATTTGTGGTCTTACTCTCCACAATGGTCTTGTTGGTCTCTTGTGCGGGCTTGTCCTTCTTCTTCTTATTCTTATTCTTCTTTGTTTTGGAAACAAAACCAATGCCCCCTTTATCACCATTACGCCTTTGCTTGCTCAAAAGATCATCAATAGACTTGTTGCCTTGTGGAAATGTGGCCTTAGCAAGCTCCCCTTTCAACCTAGCATTCTCTTCAAGAATAGTTGTGCTACTAGATGGAATGAAGTTACTAGGTTAAGGAATATTGGCCAATTGAGTTTGAAGCGTTTCATGGGACTTTGTGAGTGACAAGAGTTCACTCTCCAAGGCCTTGTGGGCCTTGTTAAGCAAGCTAAAGTCCTCGGCAAGTTTTTCATGAACCACACCAAACTCAATATTGTCCTTTTTAGCTCTTTTATATTTAACAATAGCATGATCACGCTCTTTGATGAGTTTGTTAACAATAATGTCATTGGCCTCATCAAGCCCTTCAAGTTTTAATTCAAGTGACAACCTAGTTTCTTGTTCTTCTTCTAGAGCATTGTTTAGGGCCTCTAGCTCAATCATATGTTCATGCCCAAGTTTACATCTTACATCTAGAAGCTCTTGAGTATGTGATAGTTGATCTAAGATGTTTCCAAAATGTAGCTTAGCATCACCTTCTAGGTTAGTCATAAACTCATCAAAGGCAATTAATTCCTTTTTAACATCAAGAGACATCTCATCATCAATTTCATCATTATCTAAGTGAGTAGAGCGGGATGATGAAGATACCTCCGTTCCTCTTGCCATAAGGCAAGTGGCGTTCTTGGTTGAAGAGTTCTCATTTGGAGAATCGAAGAGTGAGAATGTCGGAGTAGAGGTGGTGGAAAGAGCAGCCACACCATGAGAAGTTTCCTCTTCGTCATCTTCATCGTCTTCATTGTCGGAGGAGTACTCTTCATGAGTGATCAAGACAATTTCTCCCAGCTTCTTGTTGATGGGATTCTTTTTGATGAAAGGTTTCTTGTACGGTCCCTTGAGAGTCTTCTTCAACACAAGCTTTCCACCATGATCTTATCTCTTCTCATAGGGGCAACTAGCTACAAAGTGGTAGCGGTCACCACAATTGAAGCAAGTTCTCAATCTTGTGGTATTCTCTCTTTTCCCATTTGGATTGCTTCTCCGTTCCATTTCCATCTTGGCCTTGGCGGGGTTCTTCCAAAAGTTCTTTGCATAGAAAGCCATATATTGACCATGAGCAATCTTGACTTCATCGAGATGGTCCATGGAAAGCCCTTCATCACTATCATCTTCATCCCCATGGTCCACAACTTTGGCCTTCAAAGCAACATTGACAACATTGCTCATACCAAGGGCACGAGCACGGGCATCTTTGGCATTCTTGGCGGCAACCTTGAAAGCAGCCATCTCTTGCATAACTTCATTTGAGGTCATGAGATGGTAGTTGTGTATTCCTTGTAGGCTCTTCAAGTCGGTGGGCTCAAAAGGCATGAGTGCACTCACATATTTCCTTTTTATCCATGCATCATCCACATGTGAGGCACCCACATTCCTAAAAGCAGTGGCGGTGGTATTGAGCCTTCGGTACATATCTTCGTGATCTTCACCTTCTTTCATGTAGAAGCCTTCGGCTTCATTGCTTAGAGCATCATATCGGTTCCTCCTCATACTCTCATTTCCAGTAAACAACACAGTGAGAGCATCCCAAGCTTCCTTGGCAATGCTAAAGTGCTCAATGTGTGGATAATCCTTTGTCCCCAAACCTTGTTGAATCATATGCAGAGCAGTGGCATTGAGTTGACTATTAACAATCTCTCTTCTTGTCAAGTTGTTTGGATCCCCAATAAAGAGTCCATGCTCGATGATGTTCCATAGTTCAATGCAAGAGCTGCGCATATGAGTTCTCATTAGTGATTGCCATTGAGCAAAAGTAGCAGATTCTTCAAGCTTAGGTGGGTCACCTCTATTGTATACATGAGGGTGAGGGATTGGAGGGTCGGGAGAGTACCATGAGTCACGGTGCTCACCCTTCCCACCATTATTGTGCGTGGAGGAATTAGCGTTGTCTAGTTTGCCCCCTACCACCATACCCTCGGGGGATACCGGAGTATTCCCTTTAGGTACAACGGATGGTAGATCCTCTTGAGGAGATGGGGATGATGAGCCATCTTTGTCTTTAAGAAGTTGCTCAAGCATCTTCTTGACTTCGTTGACCAAGGAAGAGCTCAATCTTGTTTCCAAGTTTCTGAGATCTTCCATGGTCACCAGGGTCGACTCACTACCACCATACCCTTCTTGGATACCCATATTCTCTTAGGCGGTAAAGCCCAAATAAAGAGCCGAGGCTCTGATACCAATTGAAAGGATCGTATGGGCACCTAGAGGGGGGGTGAATAGGTGTTACTTCAAATTTTACTCTTTTTCAAATTAGGGTTTGACAAGAAAGGTAAATTCTCTAGGATATGCAACTATGGTGAATTTACCTATATGTCAAACAAGCACAAACTAACACAACACTAAGCAAGAACAAGTAAGTAAAGTGCGGTAAAGGATAGAAGTAACCAAGGGAGTGGACGCAGAGACACAAGGATTTGTTTCCCGTAGTTCCTTCCTTTTGAGGGAAGTACGTCTACGTTTGGAGAGGGGGTGGTTTCAAACCACCAACGCCACGAGAGGCCTCCCTTGTTCTCCGATGAACCTCACCCCAACGGGCTCGATTCACCTTCCACTATATCGGCAACCTTCGAGGTGGAAGCCGGCACCTTTACAACAAGTTTGGGGCACACATCCACAACTGAATTGGAGGCTCCCAAATACAAGCAAGCTGCCAAGACAAATCAAAGACAAGCTTGTAAGAACCAAATCAAAGTTAGGGTTTCCAAAGAAACACTAGAGCTTGGGGGGCCTCAAGTGAATGAGGGGGAAATGAAGATCTGTCTTGGTGAAGATGTGAATCAAGGCCTCCTCCTTCGATTCTCCAAAGATCAATGACTTTGGATGGTTGGATGAAGAGATCTTGTGGATTTGGTGGCTCTAATGGTGTTGGTGTTCTTGAGCAGCTCGAGCAGCAGGAGGAAGAAGATAAGGGTCCTTATTTATAGACAGCCCCCTCCACGAACCGTTTTCTGACCTTTGCAGAAAAGTCAGACCGGAGACTCTGGTCTGGAGACCGGAGACTCCGGCCAATCTTCGGACCAGTCTCCGGACTGCCCTTCTGACTGACCCAGGCCAGTTCTTCACCAGCAACACCGGAGACTTCAGCCTTTCAACACCGGAGACTCCGGACTGACCAAAATCCGGAGACTCCGGAGTAACCTCCGGTGCAGCCTCCGGACCCCTAGTCAGAATGTCCCAGCCATGTCCTGGGAGGCACCACCAGAGCCAGCACCGGAAACTCCGGACCACACCGGAGACTCCGGTCTGGAGTTTCTAGAATAGTGGCAAATGTATGTGGTCTTTTCCCAAGAGTGTGTGTGATGTTTAACTGTGATAATACCAACATGTGGACAATAACAAACTATAAAATGATCAACTTGTTGTTACCGAACACCAAAAGTGATTATGACAATAAATGCCCTTTCACTCGTCCTCCCATGACAGTCTGCGGCCCCTCTCTAGCATCTCCGGTTGTACTCCTCGGTGCTTCATGCGGGTTACCTCCTCGGCGGGGGTGGTGAACTGTGAGTGCGGGAGCACCTGTGCCACGAGCCTCCTCTCCTTCTCGGCATCGGTGAGCGCCTCGTGGTGGGATCATGATCGTCATCATTGGAGGCCAGCACCATGCATGGTGGTGAGGAAGTCCACGTGATAGCCTACGAGCTTCCCATCTCCGCATCGTGTGTGTGCTGGGCCATGGCCAGGAATCGCTCTGCGAGCACGTCGAGATCATGCCATGCTACCAGGGTGTACCACGAGAGGGCGTAATGGGAACGGGCAGGACACGGGGCCACCTCCCAGTGGCGCGCCTCATTAGAAGTGGGCCCTCCATGGGTTGGCGACCCGGAGGAAGCTAGCTCCATGGTGCAACACTCCGAAGGAACCTCCCTGATGCGGGTCAAAGGATTTTACTAGAAATATTTTTAAAATATAAAAATTTATTAAAAATAATAAAATATATAAATAAATAATATTTATATATGGATACAACTAAAGTGATTTATTAGTTTCTAGGGTTTTTTGAATTTTTATCGTGGGCATTTTCCTAGAATTTTCAAGCGAATACCAATGATGTTATACATTTTAAACTATATGATATTCTTTTGATAAAAAAAATATATTAATATTATGAAGTTACCAATTATATCCGGCCTATGCACTAACAAAACATCATAAAAGACATCCAAGATGCACATAACATGAAAAAGAAAAGGAAAAAAACACCCGCAGCACGGTGATCAACTCCTTTCAAGGATATGGAGAGTAACTTCTTCTTCACATGTTCAGTTGTGTTACCTGCACACTTAAACAACTCGCATAATTCATGGATATAAAGCAAGTGATCACCGGGATGGACAGTTCCATCCCCAAAATATTAATTATCCATAACGCGATTAACAATACTTGTAGGTATCTTAAAAAGATCTATCTCAACAGGTGGTGGTTCATCTACTACCATAGCAGTGGTAGTAGTTTTCCAAAATAGAAAACCAAGTGGGTTATCCATATTGAAAACAAAGTAAGAAGCAGTAACAAAAGCAATACTCACAGTAAAAGTTTCCCTTACCAGTTCACTCTTCAATAGCGCTTCACTCCCCGGCAACGACGCCAGAAAATAGTCTTGATGACCCACAAGTATAGGGGGTGTATCGTAGTACTTTCGATAAATAGGAGTGTCGATCCCAACGAGGAGCAGAAGGTGCTGAACAGTGGTATGGAGCAGTAAATCCTTGTTAATACTTAGCAAACGGATTTTAGTGGTTTTCTGAGAAGGCAACAAAACAAAGAGCAAGTAACAAAAGTAATGAACAAACGGAGCAAGTGGCCCAATCCTTTCTTAGCAAAGGACAAGCCGGTGGAAATACTTATAAGGACCAAACGTTCTCGAGGACACATGGGAATTCTGTCAAGTGCTTTCGCTTCAAATAGCTGAGTACTCTTCTTTGGTGTTTGTAAGTGTTGTGTGGGTGAACCTGTGCTAACATACCGCCCTTCCTAGGACTAATACATACTTGTGATTAAACCCACTGCAAACATCTGTAACTACAGGAAAGTAATTAAGATATAAATCTAACCACAGCCTTAAACTCTGAGATCCTACACTCCCTTGTGCAAAGGTGTCCTAACGGGGGTTCAGGTTTCTGTCACTCCGGCAACCCCTCGATTAGTAGCCAAATACACAATGCATTCCCCTAGGCCCATAAATGGTGAAGTATCATGTAGTCGACGTTCACATGACACCACTAGAAGAATAGCACCACAACTTAAATACTAAACCATTGAATAATAACTCATCACAGATTCACTACTAGCAACATGACTTCTCCCATGTCCTCAAGAACTAAACGAACTACTCACAAGACATCATATGGATCAAGATCAAAGATGATCTGATAATGGATAACAATCTGAACATAAACAATAATCCAATGGTTCCACTCACAAGCATCAACTACAATAGTAATTAACACCGGGAAAGTTTCCCCTAACGAACTAAAGCAATATCCAACACAATTGTTACAGCGGAACAGAGTGATGGTGCTGGTGGAGAGGATGGTGTGGATGATGATGATGTTGATCCCGATGAAGCCTAGCTTGATGATAGTGTTGATGGCGACGGTCTCCCCTCTCCGAGAAGGAATTCCCTCAGCAAAAATCTGTCTGTCGGAGAGATCTTTCTCTCTCGGTGTTTTCCGCCCCCAGAGGCGGCGGAAATCTATCTGTGGTCGCTCTCTCGGTATTAGGGTTCCGAACGGAAGATATAGGCGAAGAGGTGGAGTCGGAGGCCGGGCAGGTGGGCCACACCTGCCCTAGGCGCGGGGTCAGGTGGGCCCGCACCTAGGGGGTGTGGGCCCCCTGAGGCCCATCTCCGTCCCTCCTTCTGGCTTCCTTCGTCTTCTGGTAAAATAATATGTTTCCATATTTTTCTGGTATTTTTCTGATCTTCGTGAAATTGCACATAAACGCCTTCTTTTCCATCAGAATCCAGACTCCGGCAGTCCATCCTCCAGGAATCATCCAACATGCATAAACATATGAAAAGCCATAAGTAATACCTCATAATAAGACAAATATCAATGAATAAAGGTAAATTATGATATAGAATGGTGATGAAAATTGGGCGTATCAACTCCCCCAAACTTAGACTTCGCTTGTCCCCAAGCAAAAACTAAGCTCAGTAAACATGTCCACAGGTTTATGGAGTGAAGTGTCGATAAAAGAATATGAACAAGAAGCATCACACTTACCGTTACATAACTCATAGAAGAAAGCAACTCACCATTATATAACTTAGCTTGTAACCAAGTACAACAGTCACAATAGAGATGCATAAAGATAAATCATAATTGGAATTGGTAAACCTGTTCTTGGTCAGAGAACATCTGGCAAACAATTTCACAAAAGCTTTTTGTAGAAGTTTCAAAACAGGAGCACTCTTTGCTCAAAAAGTTTTTTCACAAGTAAAGGCTTTCAAAGTAATACTCAATAGATAAGAGTTTTGTGCAAACAAGGAAGATAAAGAAGATGATTGAATAAATCACCATATGAATGCTTGAAACACAGCAACTCAACTGCTTGCCGGAGAAAGAGAGGAAGTAGGTTTACTGACTCAACTTTGGAAGTGGAAGAAAGGTCCCTTCTTAGAGGGTAGCAGGGATTACAAGTAATAAAGAGCTTCCAAAAGATTATGTTAATTACTAGCTTTGATCCCTCATTGCCCCTATCATAAACACCTTGAGATGGTTAAGGTTAAAGTGAACAAAGATGGAGTATATGCTTGACGAAATATAAGTTGGCAATCTCATGTCCCTTGAATATGAGGGCCACTCCTCATGCATACTCAACTTTGGGTCCAGGTAAGTTCTTGTCATTGTAAGTATTTGCATATCATTGAGAACCACCAACGGGGTACCCCTTGCACATGGTACAGGAGCTTTCCCATAACCAAAATGACAAGGCAAGCAGACAATGAGCATCTCAGCAATCTTTTTTTACCATATGCATAGATTTTTATTGAGGATGCTTCATAGATAGCTCACTATGGTGATGCTGCAAGTTTCCACCATGACTAAGCATGTCTTAGGCTAGCGGCCCAGGCGTTTCTCTAACACAGAATACAAACTCCATGGACTTACAAGTTCCTTCTTTATTTCAAACCGTTGACATCCATAGACAAAAGAACACGATATCAACTATGTACAGAGTACAAGTGCAATATTGAAAGCGTTCCCCGTGACAGCACGGTTCTGCTAATTCCAATGTATAGATGCAAGCATATACAACTTCGATGTTCACAATGGTTCAAGTTTATTAGGGGCAAGTAATAAAGTGTGCCATCAAGTTCGTGAGAGCTTTACTGACTAGTTTTCACATAACAAAATACTTTTTAATTTGAAAGGTATATGAAGCTTGAGAATTTGCTAGGAATAGCAAAAGCTACTAGGTAGATATGGTGGACACAAATGGCAACAGTTTTGGGTTCAAAGGATTTTGGAAACATGAGAAGTATGCCTTCTCAAAACAGGTTTGTGGCTAGCAAGGCTGGGTAGCAAGCAAGAGAGTTGAAATAAACAAGCAAACATACAAGTAATAAAACCAAACATGCAATCTTTCCTTGAAGACACAAAAGATCTTAAATAAAGAATACTAAGCTTATGAGCCAACAAGAAAACAAATGATACAAAATACCTGTAAGCTTTTTTTCTTTCTTTCTTTTTCTTTCAAACTAAAGCCACTGACCAAAACTCGGTTTGCCAAAACCAATTTAGATCCACTTGATGATCCCAGAGTGGTGCCAATACTGAACAACAAGATCCATCATATAATAGAGACTGCAAACTAAAAATAAGAAGTGCAAAAAGTAAAATATGAGACTTCTCATTAATATTCCAATAAAGGCACTTGCACCAAGGGATACATAGATAATCAACTAAAGGAGAGATACTTACACATGCAAACCAAACTATAAGATAACCTCTCTACCACAGATATGAATCCACTAAAAAGGTAAGAGATAATAGATAGTGGTGGTGATACCGTGGCACTCCCCCAAGCTTGGAACAAGCCAAGGGGATGCTAAACCTGATGACGATTTACTACCTTGGTGGTGGTGGTGTTTCCTTGTAATCATCAAACTTCCAAGGCAATGGTTCCCCATCCAAAAAGGATGTCCTTGTCTCTACAATCCTGAAACTAGCAGCAGAGCTAATGCGATCAAATCTAGCCTCATACTCACAGTTTTGGTTCTGTATGTCATAGAGTGGTGCTTGCAATTGATTGGTGGTCTGACAGAGTGAGAAGATCTCTTCTTGGATATCAGCAACTTCTCCCTCGTGCTTGGTGATGAGTTCTGAACTTACCTTGTGAATAACATCCACTTCGCGTTCCGCCATCTTCTTGTACCTAAAAACTTCTTGTTCCAGCGCTTCCATCCTATCTTCCAGACTGTAATCTCCTTTAGGGCCTTGCACTTCTTTAATCCGTACCTTCCCCTCCTTAAGGATCAACTATTTGGGATGAGTCCACAACTCATACATGTACGGGTTGAGGACTTCCGCAGAGGGATCCTCCGTGGTTGTTCCGGAGGAAGACATTGAGGCTCCAAATATGAGGATTTTCCTGACAGAAATAGATCGAATGAAAGCACGATGAGAACACGATGCAAGAACCTCGGGGGACCCGGGGGGTTATATATTATGAAGATTCAATGCATAAGGAAAGTTTTGACGTGGAAACGAAACGGAGACGGAGTTCGGAGGAGTCAAACCCCCTCCAGGCGCGGCCAGGCTGGGCCTGCGCCTCGGGTGGGTTTGTCCATCCCGGGCTCCGTTTCCTATTTAGTTTCGTATCGTAACTTTCTTTATGTATTAAAAACATCAAAAATATAAAAAGATTGGAGTTTCACGAACCTTCTGTTTTCACCACTTTTACTTATTCAAAGGCAAACTCTGCAGTTTCTGGTGTTCGATTTCTGATAAATTCTTCTGGAGTCACCATTTGAATAACATCCACATCTTCATTATAAGAATCTCCAGAAATATAATGCTTTAATCTTTGACCATTAACCACCTGTGTTGTGTCATCCTTTAGAGAAGAAATTTTGATGGCACCTGAACGGTACACTTCCTTGATAACAAAAGGTCCTTCCCATTTGGAGAGTAGTTTCCTTGCAAAAATCTGAGACAAGACCTATACAAAAGAACTTTCTCACCCACATGGAACTCCCTTTTGAGAATTCTCCTATCATGTCATATTTTTACATTTTCCTTAAAGAGCCTAGCATTTTTGTAAGTTTCACCTCTCCACTCATCTAGATTACTTAAGTCGAGCAGTCTTTTCTCACCAACAAGTCTAAAGTCTCTATTCAACTCCTTCACTGCCCAATAAGCTTTATGTTATAATTCTAAAGGCAGGTGACAAGCCTTCCCATAGACCATTTTGTAAGGAGACATCCCCATATGATTTTTATAAGCATTTCTATAAGCCCACAAAGCGTCATTCAACTTTTTAGCCCAATTTTTCCTAGATCTATTGACAGTCTTCTGCAAAATAGATTTGATTTCCCTATTGAAAAGTTCTACTTGCCCACTAGTTTGGGGGTGATAAGCTGAAGCTATTCTGTGGTTTACATCATACTTAGCGAGAGTTTTTCTAAAACCCCCATGAATAAAATGGGAGCCTCCATCAATCATGAGATATCTAGGCACACCAAACCTAGGAAAAATGACAACTTTGAGCATTTTCAAAGAGGTCTTACCATCAACACTGCTTTCTGGTATGGCTTCTACCCACTTTGTAACATAGTCAACAGCAACAAGAATATGAGTATACCCTTTTGAAGGAGGAAAAGGCCCCATAAAGTCAAATCCCCAACAATCAAAAGGTTTAATAACAAGAGAATAATTCATAGGCATTTCATTGCGTCTAGATATGTTACCTACTCGTTGGCATTCATCACATGATATAACAAACTTCCTTACATCTTTAAAAAGAGTAGGCCAATAAAATCCAAATTGTAAAACCTTTTGTGCAGTTCTATCCCCAGCATGATGTCCTCCATAAGCACTGCCATGACATTTTCTCAATATCTCTTGTTGTTCAAATTCTGGAACACATCTTCGCATAATACCATCTACTCCTTCTTTATATAAATGTGGGTCATCCCAAAAGTAATGCCTTAGATCATAAAAGAATTTCCTTCTTTGCTGATCTGTAAAGGTTGGAGGCAAATACTTGGAAACAATAAAGTTAGCATAATCAGCATACCAAGGACTCTCATGTGGACTTACCCTTATTGCAGCTAACTGCTCATTTGGAAAACTATCATTAACAGGCAAAGGGTCAAAAGAAATATTTTCCAAACAAGATAAATTATGAGCAACAGGATTATCAGCACCTTTCCTATCCATAATATGCAGATGAAACTCTTGCAAAAGCAACACCCACCTTATAAGCCTAGGCTTAGCGTCCTTCTTTGTCATAAGGTACTTAATAGCTGCATGATCAGTATGAATAGTAACCTTAGAATCAACAATATAAGGTCTAAACTTATCACAAGCAAAGATTACAGCTAAGAACTCCTTTTCAGTAGTAGCATAATTCTTTTGAGCAGCATCCAGAGTCTTGCTAGCATAATGAATAACATTCAGCTTCTTGTCAACACGTTGTCCAAGAACAGCACCCACAGCAAAGTCACTAGCATCACACATGATTTCAAAAGGTAAACTCCAATCAGGTGGTTGGACTATAGGAGCAGTTGTCAAAGACTTCTTCAAAGTTTCAAAAGCTTCCTTACAATCATCATCAAAAACAAAAGGTACATCATTTTGAAGAAGATTAGTAAGGGGTTTTGAAATTTTGGAGAAATATTGAATGAACCTCCTATAGAAACCAGCATGACCAAGGATACTATGAATACCTTTGATATCTCTAGGGCAAGGCATCTTCTCAATTGCTTCAACTTTGGCTCTGTCAACTTCAATGCCTCTTTCAGAGATCTTGTGTCCAAGAACAATCCCCTCATTAACCATAAAATGGCATTTCTCCCAGTTAAGAACAAGGTTGGTTTCTTCACATCTCTTCAAAACTTGTCAAGGTTGTGCAAACAGTCATCAAAAGAAATTCCATAGACGGAAAAATCATCCATGAAAACCTCCACAATTTCTTCACAAAAACCATGAAAGATAGCATACATACATCTTTGAAAGGTAGCAGGAGCATTGCATAAACCAAAAGGCATACGCCTATAAGCATAAGTACCATAAGGACAAGTGAAAGTGGTTTTCTCTTGGTCCTATGCTTTCACAGCAATTTGAGAAAACCCAGAATAACCATCAAGAAAGCAAAAGTGAGTCTTTTTGGACAACCTCTCAAGCATCTGATCAATAAAGGGCAGAGGATAATGATCTTTCTTAGTAACTTTATTAATATTTTTAAAATCAATGCACATTCCATACCCAACCACTAATCTTTGGGGTATAAGCTCATTATCCTCATTAGACACAGCAATTATTCCCCCTTTCGTGGGAACACAATGAACAGGGCTAACCCATTGACTATCAGCAATAGGATAAATAATACCACCATCAAGGAGTTTTAATACCTCATTTCTTACCACTTCCTTCATATTAGGATTTAGACGGCGTTGGTGCTCAACAACTGGTTTTGCATCAGGCTCAATATTAATAGCATGCTGACATATAGTAGGAGAAATTCCTTTTAAATCATCAAGAGTATAACCCACAGCTCCTCTGTGCTTCTTCAATACCTCCAATAACCTTTCTTCTTCCTTCCCTGAAAGTTTAGAACTAATAATAACAGGATATATCTTCTTATCATCAAGATAAACATATTTAAGATCATTAGGTAAAGGTTTTAATTCAAAAACAAGATCCCCTTTAGGTGGAAGTGTGGTACCCAAATCTTCCACAGGTAAATTATGCTTAAGTAACTCAGGCTGACGAAGAAAAGCTTCATCAATCTCATTTATTTCCTTCATGAAGGCATCACTTTCATGATCTTCCATGAACTTCTGCAAAGCATTGTTAGGAGCAAGAGAAATAGCAGACAGTTGTTCAACCCTGAAATCCTCATCAGGTAATTCATTTTCATAAGGGGTTTTGGAAAATTTGGGAAAATTAAACTCATAAGATTCTCCAGCAAACTTAGTCAAAACTTTTTCCTTCCTACAATCTATGATAGCCCCACAAGTATTAAGAAGGGTCTACCAAAGATGATAGGATAGGTTTTACTAGCTTCTTTACCAAGTACTAGAAAATCAGCAGGATATTTAATCTTACCACAAAGGACCTCCACATCTCTTACAATACCAATGGGGCAAACTTGCTCTCTATTGGCAAGGTGAATAACCACATCAATGTCTTCAAGCTCACAAGGACCAATTTCATGCATAATTTCCATGTAAAGCTCATAAGGAATAGCACTAGAACTAGCACCAATATCACATAAACCATAGTAGCAATGATCACCAATTTTAACAGAAAGCACAGGAACACTAGATTTTCTAGCCTTACTAGGATGAGAGATAATATTAGAAGCGTCTTCACAAAATACAATATACTCATCCTCTATATTTCTAGTGACAAGATCTTTCACAATATCTACCATAGGCTCGATATCAATAAGCTCATCGGAACCTACAGTTTTCTTTGCGCTTTTGCTAACCACATTAGCCAAAATAGAGTGTTCCCTTACCTTGGAGGGAAAAGGGATCTTCTCAACATAAGGTCCAGGCAAAATAGGATCAACAGTACAAACCTATATACTAGCAGGAACATGGGTAACAATGTCTTTATAAGGAGCATGGTACTTGTCCCACTCTTTCTTGGGAATCTCAATATAAGAGGCAAAAGCATTAAAACATTCCGCAAGAACTTGAGTATCAAGGCCAAACTTATTTCTAATATCACGGAAGTTATGAGTTCCCATAAAAGATTTAATGCACTCATAATCATAGTTTATACCTGACTTTCTTCCTTTGTCATTCTCCCAAGCCTCAGTATTATCTTAAATACGTTCTAAAATATCCCATTTAGCTTCTTCCTTCATACTTGTGAATGATCCAGCACAAGAAGCATCTAATAAACCTTTATCATGAAGAGAAAGCCTAGCATAAAAGTTATTGAGAATAATATTGTTAGGGAGTTCATGAATAGGACATTTAAGCGTTAGTAGCTTCAATCTCCCCAAGCTTGAGCTGTACTTTCTCCATTAAGAGGCCAAAAGTTATATATAAGACTTCTATCCTTTTGGATTTCACTGGGAGGATAAAATTTAGAGTAAAAGAGAGATTCCATCTCCTCCCATTCCATGGATTGTCCATTCTTCAGCAGCTTATACCATGCCTCAGCTCTCCCTTTCAAGGATATGGAGAGTAACTTCTTCTTCACCTATTCAGTTGTGATACCTGCACACTTAAACAACTCGCATAATTCATGGATATAAAGCAAGTGATCACCGGGATGGACAGTTCCATCCCCCAAATAATAATTATCCATAACACGATTAACAATACTTGTAGGTATCTTAAAAGGATCTGTCTCAACAGGTGGTGGTTCATCTACTACCATAGCAGTGGTAGTAGTTTTCCCAAACAAAAAACCAAGTGGGTTATCCATATTGGAAACAAAGTAACAAGTAGTAACAAAAGCAATACTCATAGTAAAAGTTTCCCTTACTAGTTCCACTCTTCAATAGCGCTTCACTCCCTGGTAATGGCGCCAATAGTCTTGATGACCCACATGTATAGGGTGTGTATTGTAGTACTTTCGATAAATAGGAGTGTCGATACCAACGAGGAGCAGAAGGTGCTGAACAGTGGTATGGAGCAGGAAATCCCTGTGAATACTTAGCAAACGGATTTTAGTGGTTTTCTGACAAGGCAACAAAACAAATAGCAAGTAACAGAAGTAACAAACAAATAGAGCAAGTGGCCCAATCCTTTCTTAGCAAAGGACAAGCTGGTGGAAATACTTATAAGGACCAAACGTTCTCGAGGACACATGGGAATTCTGTCAAGTGCTTTCGCTTCAAATAGCTGAGTACTCTTCTTTGGTGTTTGTAAGTGTTGTGTGGGTGAACCTGTGCTAACATACCGCCCTTCCTAGGACTAATAAGTACTTGTGATTAAACCCCCTGTAAACATCCGTAACTACAGGAAAGTAATTAAGATATAAATCTAACCATAGCCTTAAACTCTAAGATCCTACACTCCCTTGTGCAAAGGTGTCCTAACGGGGGTTTAGGTTTCTGTCAATCCGGCAACCCCACGATTAGAAGCCAAATACACAATGCATTCCCCTAGGCCCATAAATGGTGAAGTATCATGTAGTCGACATTCACATGACACCACTAGAAGAATAGCACCACAAATTAAATACTAAACCATTGAATAATAACTCATCACAAATTCACTACTAGCAACATGAATTCTCCCATGTCCTCAAGAACTAAACGAACTACTCACAAGACATCATATGGATCAAGATCCAAGATGATATGATAATGGATAACAATATGAACATAAACAATAATCCAATGGTTCCACTCACAAGCATCAACTACAATAGTAATTAACACCGGGAAAGTTTCCCCTAACGAACTAAAGCAATATCCAACACAACTGTTACAACGGAACAGAGTGATGGTGCTGGTGGAGATGATGGTGTGGATGATGATGATGATGATCCCGATGAATCCTAGCTTGATGACAGTGTTGATGGCGACGGTCTCCCCTCTCCGGGAAGGAATTCCCCGGCAGAAATCTGTCTACCGGAGAGATCTTTCTCTCTCGGTGTTTTCCACCCCCAGAGGCGGCGGAAATATATCTGTGGTCGCTCTCTCGGTATTAGGGTTCCGAAGGGAAGATATAGGCGAAGGGGCGGAGTCGGAGGCCGGGCAGGTGGGCCACACCTGCCCTAGGCGCCGGGTCAGGTGGGCCCGTGCCTAGGGGGTGGGCCCCCTGAGGCCCATCTCCGTCCCTCCTTCTGGCTTCCTTCGTCTTCTGGTAAAATAATATGTTTCCATATTTTTTTGGTATTTTTCTGATCTTCGCAAAATTGCACCAAAACGCCTTCTTTTCCATCAAAATCCAGACTCCGGCAGTCCATCCTCTAGGAATCATCCAACATGCATAAATAGATGAAAAGCCATAAGTAATACCTCATAATAAGACAAATATAAATGAATAGAGGTAAATTATGATATAAAATGGTGATGCAAATTGGGCGTATCATGGCGCTGAGGGAGCTCGGCGAGGGTGCGCTCTATGTTGTCGAAGGAAATTGGCGGGAGGATCATTCGGCGGGAGCTTAGCGGGATTCCTGGCTAAGGTATGGATGCGGTGGGCTGGCTGGGGAAATTCGGCCCGGCCGGGTAAGTTAGTTACTCGGCCCAAGGGGGGAGATTCGGTATTGCAGCATTAGTATCAGTCCGAATTAAGTTTAATTCGGCCTAGTAGTGCCTTTTCCCTTTTTTGTTATTTTACTCTGTTCGTGCCTCATTTCCTTATTCATATATGTCTTTTCTCCACATATGTCTTTCATTAAATCCTTTATTCTTTTATAGGGATCTGTTTATACCTCGAATATGGGGTACCTGGGGTCATATCCCCGACATTAGTCCCCAAGGCTATGTGGGACTCGTAGAGTCGTGCATAGGCTTCATATTAAATGTTTCCGGAGTTATTCGCTGACATATAGTTTCCTCGTCTTGTATCTCTTGGTAACATAATCCATTTGGGTAAGTTTGTGACACTTAGCCTTTATGGGCTTCGGTTTTATAACCTTTTTGGGTAAGCTTTGTTACCCGGCTTTCATGGATACTGGTATTATAACCCTTTTGGGGTAAGTTATGACTTCTAGCCTTCTTGGGCACTGGTCTATAACCCCTTTGGGTAAGTTATGACTTCTTGTCTTCTTGGGCACTGGTCTTATAACCCCTTTGGGTAAGTTATGACCTCTGGCCTTCTTGGGCACTGGTCTTATAACCCCTTTGGGTAAGTTATGACTTCTGGCCTTCTTGGGCACTGGTCTTATAACCCCTTTGGGTAAGTTATGACTTCTGGCCATTTTTGGCACTGGTCTTTTAACCCTTTTAGGTAAGTTATGAGCCCTGGCCTTCTTGGGCACTGCTATTTTAACCCTTTTGGGTAAGTTACGAGTTATGGCCTTCTTGGGCACTGCTCTTTTAACCTCTTTGGGAAAGTTATGTATCCGAGTCATCTGACTTGTATTACCCAGTCATGACTTATGTCTCAAATCCGAGTTATCTGAGTCTAAATCCAAGTTATATGATCCAAATCCGAATTATATTACTTATGTTTCAAATCCGAGTTATCTGACTCAAAGTCCGAGCTATATGACTCAAATCCGAGTCATCTGATTCCAAATTCGTGTTACCTGACTTTAAATCCGAGTTATACTACTCAAATCTGACTGATGTCTCAAATCTAAGTCACCCGACTCAAAATCCGAGTTATATGACTCAAATCCGAGTCATCTGATTCCAAATCCGAATCATCTGATTCTAAATCCGAGTAACAATACTCAAATCTGACTTATGTCTCAAATCCGAGTCATCTGACTCTAATTTCGAGTTATATGACTCAATTTCGAGTCATCTAATTCCAAATCCGAGTTATATTATTCAAATATGACTTATGTCTCAAATCTGAGTCATCTGACTCAAAATCCGAGTTATATGACTCAAATCCGAGTCATCTGATTTCAAATCCGAATCATCTGATTCTAAATCCGAGTTACAATACTCAAATCTGACTTATGTCTCAAATCCGAGTCATCTGACTCTAAATCCGAGTTATATGACTCAAATCCGAGTCATCTGATTCCAAATCCGAATTATTTGATTTTACCTCCAAGTTATATTACTCAAATCTGACTTATGTCTCAAATCTGAGTCATCTGACTCAAAATATGAGTTATATGACTCAAATCTGAGTCATCTGATTTCAAATCCGAATCATCTGATTCTAAATCTGAGTTATAATACTCAAATCTGACTTATGTATCAAATCCGAGTCATCTGACTCTAAATCCGAGTTATATGACTCAAATCTGAGTCATCTGATTCCAAATCTGAATCATCTGATTTTGCATCCGAGTTATATTACTCAAATATGACTTATGACTCAAATCTGAGTCATCCGGCTCAAAATTCGAGTTACATGACTCAAATCCGAGTCATCTGATTGCTGAGATATAACTTGATCCGATGAGATGATGGAAAATTCCCTTTGATATGGATCTGAGATATAGATCCGAGATAAAGTTTTAGGATATGATAATATGGCTAATCGCCAAGAGATATGATCCGAGATGTAGATCCGAGATAAAGTTTTAGGATATGATAATATGACTAATCGCCAAGAGATATGATCCGAGATGTAGATCCGAGATATAAATTTGAGATATGATATGCTGGCATATAGCCATTCGAGATATAGGATAACCTGGCAAGATGAGTTAAATTTAAATCCGAGTCATTACATAACCTGGCAAGCTGAATCAAACTCTAATCCAAATCAAAGATAAGCTGAGTCAAAATACAAATCCGAGTTATAATATACACTGGCAAGCTGGATCAAATGTTAGTCCGAATCAAAGATAAGCTGGAAAGCTGGGTCAAGTTCTAATCCGAATCAGAGGTAAGCTGGTAAGCTGAGTCAAATTCTAATCCAAATCATAAATAAGCTGGTAAGCTGAGTCAAACGCTAATCCGAATCATAAATAAATCGAGTCAAATTCTAATCCGAATCATAAATAAGCTGGTAAGCTGAGTCAAATACTAATCCGAATCATAAATAAACGGAGTCAAATTCTAATCTGAATCATAAATAAGCTGGTAAGTTGAGTCAAATACTAATCCATATCATAAATAAACTGAGTCAAATTCTAATTTGAATCATAAATAAGCTAGTAAGCTGAGTCAAATACTAATCTGAATCATAAATAAATTGAGTCAAATTCTATCCGAATCATAAATAAGCTGGTAAGCTGAGTCAAATACTAATCCGAATCATCATGATGTTTTCTCTATCTAAGGGTGACTCTATGGATACGTTGGCTAGTACCCGGGTTGAGTTATTTCCTTCCTGAGGTGAACGATCGAGTGTCAATGACTGAGTTATATGATACTCACAGTGTTCTTGGAGAAGATTCTGAGTCATGCTCGCCGAGTCTCACTTGCCTTGCTGAGCCAGACTTGGAGACTCCTGTGCTCACCTCTCTGCTCTCTATATGCTTGGATAGGTTGAAGAATCTCTTATGAAGCAAAGGTTGATGAAGACGTTCCCGTCCGGATGGGAACCCAACCAGCGCCACTAAATGGCCCCACGGTGGGCGCCAAATGTCGTGGTTGTATCACGGCATATGCCATGGGTATGCTAAAGTTGGGGCCGATGGACGTGTAGGAATCCGGGGAGGGATGATGCGGTGAAGACCGCACTCGTAAGAACAAAGAGAAATACAATATATTTAGGATAGATGCTCTCATCTTGAGATAACACCGCTTTCCCTACATCTAATCTCATATAATCTTGTCAGGCTTGTGGCTACAATGATGCTCATTGAGCTGTATTTCCTCTGCCTCTATCTAGATCGCTCTGTGAGAATGGTGGAGGAAAAGAGATAGCTCCTAGCGAGCAGAGAGGAGAGGAGCCCTCCGGGGGCCTCCCTCAGAATGATCCCCCAGGTGCTCCTTATAAAGGGGAGCCCAGGGGACAAGTCCTGTTCCCCACAATTGGTATCTAGATAGCATATTCCTGGCATCTTCTTAGATGCTCAACATATGCCTTGGCATCTTTGGAGATGCCAAGGCATATTCCTTAGCATATTCCTGGATGCCATGGGCATATGCCCTATAGCATGTGCCAGTCTGAGCCATGGGCGTCCCAAGACTGGCACGTTACTTGTGGAGCCTGTGCGGGTACGACGGTACATGGTTGTAGAGGTCGCGGGGTCGTCCTGGGATGGATAACAGTGTCCGGAGTGATATAACTCGTCCTGGTGAAGTAAAACTCGGCCTGGGGAAGGTGTAACTCGGCTCGGAGGAGAAATAGGCTTAGTCGGGTGAAGGTTATTGCCCTGGCCGAATTATCTTCATCACATCCGGGTCCTTTGCTTGATTTGGCCCAAAGGAGAAGAAAATAGCCTAGCCGGATCACTCTGCTCCGGGCGCCTGGTGGTATCCCGTGGTGGGCAGGGTGACGCCTATGTCGGCCCATCCGGGATGCGCAGGTGGAGCGGCCTGAGATGGAACCCCACGGTGGTCCTAACTATCCTTAGTCGGCCCACCCGGGTGATGCTGGTGGGGCGAGGTAACGTGGCCTGGAGACGGAGTCCCGTGGTGGGCCGAATTGCCCTTATTCGGCCCACCCGGGCAACGCTGGTGGGGCGAGGTGGTGCTGAGGGAGATTGGCGAGGGTGCGCTCTGTGCTGTTGAAGGAAATTGGTGGGAGGATCATTCGGCGGGAGCTTAGCGGGATTCCTGGCTGAGGTATGGACGCGGTGGGCCGGCTGGGGCAATTCAGCCCAGCCGGATAAGTTAGTTACTCGGCCCAAGGGGGCAGATTCGGTCTTGCAGCATTAGTATCATGCCAAATTAAGTTTAATTCGGCCCAGTAGTGCCTTTTTCCCTTTTTCTGTTATTTTAATCTGTTTGTGCCTCATTTCCTTATTCATATATGTCTTTTCTCCACATATGTCTTTCATTAAATCCTTTATTATTTTATAGGGATCTGTTTATACCTCGAATCTGGGGTACCTGGGGTCATATCCCCAACAATGAGAGTGTCCACTAGTGAAAGTATGTTCCCTAGGCTTTATTTCTAAGTATTGAAACACCATTTACAATCAGTCCTGTTACATGTTTGCTTGCTTCCATCTTTATTTCAGATTGCAATTACCACTTATAATCATCCATATTACTTGTATTTCACTATCTCTTCGCCGAACTAGTGCACTTATACACCTGACAAGTGTATTGGGTGTGTTGGGGACACAAGAGACTTCTTAGATCTTGATTACAGGGTTGATCAAGAGGGATACCTTTGACCACTTCCTCCCCGAGTTCGATAGACCTTGGGTGATCCACTTAAGAGAAACTTGCTGTTGTTCTACAAACCTCTGCACTTGGAGGCCCAACATTGTCTACAAGAATAGAAGCGTGTGTAGACATCAAGCCCTTTTCTGGCGCCGTTGCCAGGGAGGTAAGGTACTCACATCCTCTGGCTACTAAGCTATCTTCTAGTACTGTTGCTGGTGTGTGAGTGCTTGAAGTTATTCCCTTTAGATTCTGCAATTATATCTTTTTGTTTCTTGTTTTTATTTTCACTAGTTAGGCTTAATGGAAAACAAAAACATTTAGAGAACTTTATAGTAATTATCTTGAGTTAGGACATGAAGTGTTTGAAGAGAAAATTAAAAACCCTATGGAACTTTATTTGCATGCTAATAGCAATGTTATTAGTATGAATTCTTTGAACACCATTATTGCTAATGTTATGGAAACGTCTAAGCTTGGGGAAGCTAGTTTTTATGAAAATGATATTTTTAGTTCCCCAACTTTGGAAGATAAATATTCTATTGCTTATGATAATACTATACCTCCAACATATGATGATTACAATGATGAATATGATATTTTTAGACCATCTACTATAGAGGAGAAAATTAATTATGATTACAATATGCCTCCTATATTTGACGATTATGGTGATGAGAATAATAATGATAGCTATTTTGTTGAATTTGCTCCCACTACGATTAATAAGAATGACTATGCTTATATGGAGAGTAATAATTATTATATGCATGTGGCTCATGATAAGAATGTTTTATGTGATAGCTATATTGTTAATTTTATTCTGATGCTACTGAAAGTTGTTATGAGAGAGAAAGAAACATGGTTTTATGAATCCCAACAATATTAAGTTTCCCCTTTTATGTTGAAAGTTTTGAAGTTGCACTTGTTTTGCTTTCCTATGCTTGTTACTTTGTGCTTTCATGACTTGTTTCTTTACAAGATTATTTTTCATAGGAAGTGGGTTAGACTTAAATTTGTTTTATATTTGCTTCTTGATGCTCTCTTTTACTTCAATTCATATTTCTTATGTGAGAATCATCGAAATTATCATGCCTATCTTAATGGCTATAAAGAAAGAGCTTTTGGGAGACAACCCATTATATTTTTGCTTTTAGTTTGTTTTTGTTTTGTTGAGTTTTGGAAGTTATTGCCTCTGTAATAACCTCTCCTTATCCTTTTTTTGGTTTTTGTGCCAAGAATGATCTCTAGTGAGAGAGAAGTAAGATTTGGGGAAGTTGTTGTCCCGAAATAATTTTTTGTGCTTCACTGTAAAAATTCGTGAAAAATCTCAGTATGTCGGATTGCGCTGTAATTGTTTGTGCGCATACCCCAAGTTATTATCTAACTTTTTTTAGTTCAGCACTTCTCAATTTGAGCAATAGAAGGTTTTCGAAAAAATCGGTCTTTACCTGTTGGTATGTTTTGAAAGATTTCTGCCGTTATTTGCATTTGCCTCTTAATCGGTTTCTTTTGAGTTCTCTTTGATCACTTGAGCTTTTAAAAGGAATTTCTATAGTATCTTGTGTTTCAATGGAAGTTTTACTTGTGTTTAAACTAAACCCAAAGGCTTATTATCTTGAATACACTAATGTTGCTAATGAACATTGTGTGAAGTTTTGTATGAAGGAAATTTTCAAGTGTAGGGAAAGAATCATATGATGAGATAAAGAATGGACAAAATCTCAAGCTTGGGGATGCCAACCGTTTCACCCCAAGAAATATTCAAGAATTGTAAGCGTCAAAGCTTGGGGATGCCCAAGGCACCCCCTTCATCTATAAAAATCCCAAGTCTTCTTTCTTGACACTTTATTTTTATTCCTTCATGCACTATTGTGTTGTTCTTGGAGCGTCTTTGTTTTTATTTTTAGTTTTCTTTTGTTTTGTTTTCTACAATAATTTGGTTGGATCCCAGCACACCTCTTTTAGAGAGAGACATGCTCCGTTTTCATTGTTTAGAACACTCTAGTTTTCACTCTTATTGTTTTGCGAGTGTTCTCTTTTGCTAGCACTGTGTTTAGCTTTAGTTTTCTTGTGCTTTATGCTTATAACTTTTTAGTTTTCCTTTGAAATTTGTGAGACAAGCTCACTAGTATTTATTGATTATTATCTTTGTGAGTTGTTTCAAATAAGTCGATTGGTGTTGGAAAAGAGTAGGATGTTTCATTCTTATAGTGGTACAAAAGGAAGCTTGTTTTGACTGTGGTTTAGACTCTATCATGTCATGTTAGATCTTTGACTATGGTTTGCTTAGTAATTATTGTTGTAGCATGACTTGTTTCAAACAATTGAGATTGCTTAATGTGCCTTGAAAGAATCATGCGTTGTTTTAGCATACAAAAGCATAATATTGTGGTATTCTCCTTCGATACTTTATTTGGGTTGACTTGGCACATGCTTACACCATGTTAAGACTATGAACCAGTCACTTTAGCCTCTATGATAATTTAGTTTTTGACTTGTTATATCACTTTATGCTTTGATTAATAATGTTTTGTTGATTTGCATGATTATGGCCATTATTGCTCTCTTAGTTAGTCGCTCCCAGTCTTTTGCTAGCCTCCACTTGTACTGAGTATGAGCTCTACTCGTGCATCCAACTCCCAATAAACCAAGTTATTCCAAATATTCAACTATAAATTCCTATGAATGGTGTGTTACACCATTCCAAGTATATTCATGTTTTTATCTATCTTCCAAATTAAACTTTTTATGTGAAAATTAGTGACTAAAGCTCTCACAAACTTGATGGCACACTTTATTTTCTTGCACTTAATAAACTTGAACCATTGTGCCCATCTATGTTGCCTATATGCTTGCAAATTATAAGTTGTGAATTAGCAGAACCATGTTGTCACGGGGAACGCTTTCAACATTGCACTTATTTATTCAGTTGATATCATGTTCTTTTGTTTATGGATGCCGGCGGTGTGAAATAAAAGGGGAGCTTGCCTGGGCGGAGTTTGTATATGTTTTATATAAACGCCTGGGCGGAGCTAACATGGAGCCTGTTGGGAACCCCAGGAGCAGGGTGTGAAGCAGCATAGTAGCAAGTTTTCCCTCAGTAAGAAACCGAGGTTATCGAACCAGTAGGAGGAAGGAAACGTCACACAGGTGTTGCAAGCAACGTGGAGACCTGCACAACACAAACTCAAGACTTTTCCCCAATGAATCAGTGAGGTTGTCAAGTTCACCGGTTTGCTGTAACAAAGGATTAAACATATGGTGTGGAAGGTAATGGTTTGCATCAAGTAAACAAGTAACAGTGGAAGATGTATCAATGGTAAAGATTGGACCGGGGTCCATAGTTCACTAGAGGTGCTCTCCTTATATAAACAACATGGCATGAAGGGTAAACAAATTACAGCAGAGCAATTGACAGGAACTGAGCAAGGCATAACAATGCAATACCAGGCAAAAAGATCCTATGAGATTCGATTGGGCAATACAACAATATACATAGACCGCCATCCAACTGCATCTATGACTAGAAGTCCACCTTCAGGTTATCATCCAAACCCCCTCCAGTATTAAGTTGCAAGCAACAAACAACTGCTTTAAGCAAAGTGTGTAAGGTAAACAATCCACTTGTTACATGAACAAGAGACCATTGTTTTCTCCCTAGTCGCAATAGCACATCTAAAACCGAAGAGATTTATGTCACTTCCCTTGGAAACTAGAGGCATGAACCCACTATCGAGCATAAATACCCCCTCTTGGAGTCACTAGCAACTACTCGGCCAATATAGATACTAACAACGGAGAGCATGCAAGATCACAAACAACATAGACATGATAGTATCAAATAGAAAAAACCATTAATCAATCTGGCATAGTAATCTCAATATCCATCAGATCCCCGCAAACACAACATGCATGATTACAAATAGATTAGATCTTGACCATGAACGGAGCTCACAAGAACTATACATGAAAGCACAAGGAGGAGATACAACCATATAGCTAATACATGGACCCATAGTCCAAGGTGGAACTACTCACGCATCATACCAGAGAAGAAGACCTCCGAGATAATCTCCCCTCCGGCAGGGTGCCGGGAAGAACTTCAGATCCCCCCGGTCTAGGGACGACTGTGGCGGTGGCTACAGAAGGTTTCGTGGAGTTTTGATCGGGTTCCTAGGGTTTCTGCATCAGGGGCTTCTTATAGGCGAAGAGGCGAGGCTAGGTGGCGGCCAGATGCCCCACACCCTACCCAGGCGTGGGGTGGGCCCACCCGCGCCTAGGGGGGTCTGGCCGCCCTGGTTCGCTTCTCCGTCTGTCCTCTGGACTTCGTGTTGCCCACGGTAAATTTTTGACTTTGGCTTTTGTCCCGTCCAATTCCGAGAATATTGATTTTCTGCCTTTCTGGAACCAAAAACAGAAGAAAACACGCAACTGACACTATGGCAACTTGTTAATAGGTTAGTTCCAAGAAAAGATATAAAAACACCTCAAAGTGTAGACAAAGCAAAGCAAAGTAGATACTAAACAAGCATGGAGCATCAAAAATTATAGATACGTTTCCGACGTATCAGGCGGCTAGCCTAAGCCATGCCTAATCATGGTGGAAACTTGCAGCATAACCATAATGAGCATTCTGTGAAGCATCCTCAGTAAAAACCTATGCAAATAGCAAATAAAAAGATCGTTGGGATGCTCATTTCTGTTGCCTTGTCATTTTGACATGGGATAGCTCCTGTGTCCTGGGGCAAGGGGTACCCTGTTGGAGGTTCTCTATGATACACATATACTTACAATGATAAGAACTTGCTTGTGACCAAAATTGAGTAGCATGAGGTTCGGTACTCATACGCAAGGGGCATGAGATTTTCAACTTATAACTTGTCAAGCATATACTCATATTTGTGTCACTTTAACCTTAATTACTTCAAGATGCCAATGATAGGGGTAATGAGAGCTCAAATCTAGTAAGTACCGTAATTTTTGGAAGCTCTTTATGAAACTTGAAATCCCTACTTCCCTCTAAGAAGGGCCCTTATTTTTACTTTTTGGTTGAGTCTCCATATTCTATCTTTATGCACCAATTAAGAGAGCATAGTTGTCATTCTTAGTTCAATGTGCATTGTCCCAAAACTTATTTATTGATTCATAATCTTGGTATTACTTGTTCTTAAATTATTTGTATCTAGTCACCCTTATGAACTTTGAAGGTGTCCTATGCATTTATGTTTTGGTATTCCTTAAAGGACAAGCTGAATACCACTCTTGCTATGCTTTCTATATGTGAAACAAACAAATGTCTTTCAATGCATTGTTATTCATGGTCATTTGTTCATACCTCTTTATGTTGCAACATAATTGCTATGTCTTATTGTTAGAACTACATCTTTCATGCTCATGTTTAGAGTACTATGATCCCAGCTATCAATGCTTTACAATATTTTGATCAAGATTGTGATTGTGCATGTCACCTCAAAAATTATTCTTTTTCTCACTTACCTACTCGAGGACGAGCATGAGTTAAGCTTGGGGATGCTTGATACGTCGTAAATGTATCTATAATTTTTGATGCTCCATGGTTGTTTTGTATCAACTTTCTTATGTTTTGTATACACTATGAGGTATTTTTATACATTTTCTGGAACTAACTTATTAAAAAGATACCGCGGTGCCAGTTGCCTGTTTTCTGCTGTTTTTGGTTTCAGAAAAGCTAGTAAACAAATATTCTGGGAATTGGACGGAACAAAAGCCAAAGTAAATATTTTACCCGACACAACACAGAGACCGAAGGGGAGACGAAGACGCTCCATGAGACAACCACACCATACGGTGGCGCGGCCAGGGGTGCGCCACTAGGTGGTGTGGGCCCCTCGGGCGTCCACCGACCTTGCCCTTCCGCCTATATAAATCCCTCGACGCAAAAACCCTAAATCATCCAGCCTCTGTCCATGAAAAGTTCTGCAGCGCCGACACCACCGAAGGGGAGATTCGGGGACAGAAGTCTCTGTTCCGGCACCCTGCCGGGACGAGGAATTGCCCCCAGAGTGATGACCCACAAGTATAGGGGATCACAATAGTCTTCGAGGGTAGTATAACCGAATTTATTGATTCGACACAAGGGGAGACAAAGAATACTTGCAAGCCTTAACAACTGAGTTGTCAATTCAGCTGCACCTGGAAATAGTCTTGCTCATAGTAGTTTATCAGTAGCAACAATTTTGTAGTAGCAATAGCAAAGTAACAGCAACAGTAAAACGAAGGCAGTAGTAACAATAGTAGCAAACAGTAGGATATGAGCGCGGTAGGCATAGGGATGGATGGACGGGCGTTGCATGGACAAGTCTAAACATGTAACTTCAAGATCTAGGGCAATTCTAGATAAATAAGATAAAGCATCCAAGTACTAAATAATCATAGGCATGCGCTCCATATATAGTCATACGTGCTCGTAATGAGAACTTGCAAAACATCTTTTGTCTTGCTAGCCCATTGCAGCGGGGCCTCAAGGGAACTACTGGAAATTAAGGTGCTCCTTTTAATAGAGCACCGGAGCAAAGCATTAACACTCCATGAACACATGTGATCCTCACACCACAGCCATCCCCTCCGGCTGTCCCAATTTCTGTCACTTCAGGGCCTTTGGATCCGGACAATGATATGTGTACACAACTTGCAGATAAGATCACAAACAATACTATCATAATGATTCAATAATAAGTTCAGATCTAAGATCATGGCACTCGGGCCCTAGTGACAAGCATTAAGCACAACAAGTTGGAACAAAGTCAAATAGCACTAATAGATATGCTAGGCATCATGCCCTAACAATCTTATTCGATTACATGATAGAACTCATCCAATCCCTACCATCCCCATAGCCTACAACAGGGGATTACTCACTCATGGATGAGGGAAACATTGATGGTTGATGTAGAGGCGTTGGTGATGACGATGGCGATGATCCTCCCCAAATTCCCCGTCCCGGCAGGGTGCCAGAACGGAGTTTCTGGATCCGAATCGCGGCTTCTGGGGGTGGAGGCATAGCGGAACTCTTTCTGGAAAAACGACGACCCCCCTCCCCCCCGATATTTAGGTCAAGAGGTAACTTATAGGCGAAGAGGAAGCCCGATGGAGCGCCTGGGTGAGCCCGCGCCTGGAAGGGGTGTGGCCCCCCCAGGCCTCCACTCCGTCTCGTACTCTGGCTCCGTGGATCTTCTGGTGAAATAGGATTTTGGGCATATTTTCCGGGATTTTTCCTGATAGTTGATTTTCTGCACAAAAACTAGACACCAAGGTAATTCTGCTGAAAACAACATCAGTCTGTGTTAGTTGTATCCAAATTACACAAGTTTAGAGGAGAAACAATAGCAAAAGTGTTGGAGAAAGTATATATGTTTTGTACGTATCAACTCCCCCAAGCTTAGCTTATTGCTTGTCCTCAAGCAATTCATTTGAAAACTGAGTGCGATAAAAGAACTTTCACGAACACATTTGCTTCATATGATGTATATATTCTCAGCACAGTAGTAGATACTTAAACCATTCATAATAAGAAGTATGCAACTAAGTCTACTCAATAGTCATTGCAAGCTATGA
This sequence comes from Avena sativa, assembly GCA_916181665.1. NCBI lineage: Eukaryota > Viridiplantae > Streptophyta > Magnoliopsida > Poales > Poaceae > Avena > Avena sativa. The sequence goes on along the minus strand of OV702298.1, from coordinate 262,078,860 downwards.
AGAGATACCAACTCAATAATAATAATTAGCATGAAACATAAACATAAGCAACATTGCAATGCTCATAAAAAGGTATGATAGAGTGGTATCTCGCTTGCCTTTGTTTGTAGAGCACAATATAAATGCCAAGGCACCTCTGAAGTTCAAGTGAAGACTAGAAGTAAAGATATCAGAGGTACAAGCATCAAAGTCATGACATAATTAACCAAGTTTTGAGGCAAACACAAGAATGACAACTATGCTCTCAAGAGGGTGCTCATAGAATAAGTGGTGACTCAACAAGGGAGTGAAAAAGTATTGAAAGGTTCGAAAGGCTTCCAAATGCTGAAAGTAAGGTACTTATTAGCTTTGAGCTCTCACTTCCCCTATCATAGGCATCTTCATATGGTTAATGTGAAAGTGAGGTCCAATATGAGTTATATGCTTGACAGACCATAAACTAGAAATCCCAAGTCCCTTGAGTACGAGGGCCGCTCCTCGTGCTACTCAACTTTAGTTACCTATAAGTTCTTGTCATTGTAAATATATGCATATCAAAGAGAACCGCCAACGGGGTACCCCTTGCACATGATACAAGAGCTATCCCATAATCAAAATGACAAGGCAAGCTGACAATGAGCATCTCAGCGATCTTTTTATTTACTATGTGCATAGCTTTTATTAAGGATGCTTCACAGCATGCTCATTGTGGTGATGCTGCAAGTTTCCACCATGATTAGGCATGGCTTAGGCTAGCGGCCCAGGCGTGTCTCTAACACATATATATACTCCATGAACTCACAAGCTCCCCTTTTATTTCACACCGACGACATCCGCAAATAAAAGAGAAAGGTATCAATTGGATATGTATCCATGGGTGTCGAAAGCGTTCCCCATGACAGCACGACTCTGCTAACTCCCAGCCTATAATTTGCAAGCATATAACTTTCCTGGAAAGGTAACAATGGTTCATGATTATTAAGTGCAAGGAATAAAGTGTGTCATCAAGTTCATGGGAGATTTACTAACTAACTTTCTCAAAACAGTCAAACATTTTATTTGGAAGAAAACAAGGCATATAGAATATGCACTGAAATAGCAATGATGCTAATAGGTAGGTATGGTGGACACTGTAGGTGATATTGGTTTTGGGGAGATGGAAGTACAAGTAGAGCTCATACTCAGTGCAAGTGAAGGCTAGAAATAGAGAGGGAGCGATAAAGGAGAGAGCAATAACTGTCATAATCATGCTTGCAACAAAACATGACTAATTATGGCATGAAAGTGATACAAGAACTCTGAGGCAAAATAAATCACCGAGGCTTACTGATTATTGTTTAGTCATATACATGCATGAGCATGTGCCAAGTCGATTCACATGAAACTTTCAGAGGAGGATACCACAATATCATAACAAAATATGAATAGAACAATGCAAGCAAACATTCATATGACATGCTACAAACTATTAGCAAGCTAGAGCTAATCACAAACAAGTAAGAACTATTAAGCATCCATCAGTAACATACTCCTTACATGAATAGACTAAGCATGCTCACCATGATGATTATATGTACAAAAACGAAAACAAATAGAGTTTGTTACCAGCCTCTTACCACACCTCGAGTTGCCTCTTAATCTTCATTATTGCCCTTCACTTGTGTGACTTGAATAATAATTAATAACATGAAACCAAAAACCACTGAGGACGGCTGAACCCTGCAAAGAACTCACAAAACCAAAGAAGAACAACAAATATTTTTAGTGTTTTCGATTTTTCAAAGCAAGCAAACAAAGCAAAAAAAACAAAGAAAAATCTTTTTGGATTTTTCTTTAAGGAAAACCAAAGCTAAAAAGCAAAGAAACAAACCAAGATAAACAATGAAAATATTTTTGGTATTTTGTGTTTTGAGAAAGCAGAAAACAAAACCAAAAAGAAAGCGAAACAGTGGATATACAAAGAACCGACGAACATGATATATAGATGAGTGTGATGTCGTTATACCTCCCCCTAAGCTTAGGATTTTGGCCTAAGTGGGTCTCAACTCCATGGTGACCAAGAAGGTGCACCTCCATAGTACGTCGAGGAGGCCCCTTCGTCCCGGTACGAACTCGAGGACTCACCTGTGTAGTACACAGAGGGGTCGTATGAGGACGTGTCCCCCTGATAGTGTCCATGGAAGCCAAGAATGCGCAGCTTGTCATCCATCTCATCCTTGGAGCGTGACAAAGGTCCCTGGTAAATACTGAACAAAGTGGTTTGGGAGAGAGGGATCTCTCTCTCTTTCCCATCAATAAACAACATTCTATAAACCAAGCTCTCAAGGGTAGAGCTAGTAGTGAAAAATGATGTGCTTTCATAGCAGCAAGATCAAGCCTCTGAGGGGCCAAAACTGTATCATTTGGATCAACAGCAAGGTCCAAGGCAGGAACAACACGTGCAACAATAATTCCCCCATAAATGGGTCCCTTAGCAGCTAAGCGACAAGCAATGAGAGAACCAATATTGTACTTAGTTTCATTGTTGAGCGCAGTAGCTATGAAGGCCAAATGATAGTTGGAAATATGACTAGTGTTCTCCCTACCAAGAACACTACTGGCAAGATAATAAGCAAAGTACCTGATGGCTAGGAGTTGAATATTTCTTATCTTTCCCCGTTGGGCTCTACGGTCATCATCATTAGTTATCCCGTGGTAGAGCCCCAACAAATCAGCAGTTTCAGCTGGAATCTTCTTCGCCAACCCAGCTGTACCAAGTCCCAGGGCCTCACAAAATTTCTTCAATGTCATGGTGTAAGGCCTGCCATAAATTTTGAAAGAAACGTCTGGCTTGAACAAGCTGTTAGTAAAATAAAATCTCTCCACAAATGTTTTAGTGAGCGTTGCATATTTCACGCTCTCATCCTGCATATAGCTTGTTAGTCCAACCCTCCGAACCAAGGATAGAAAATCATCAAGAATCCCAGCAGCCCGCAAAAAGGTTAGGGAAGGAAAGGTGGAAGGGTTAGCATCCCCCTCATCTCCCTCGTCGCCAAATCACGGTGTAATGAGATCCTCATTGTATGAGGGCCTATCTCGGGAGGATGATCTTGAAGGCCTTGCCCTTCTACGTGCATCACTTTCAAATATTTCACCAAATGTGTGGTTGTCCATGACCTCTTTTTTTAAAAAAATTAGACAAACATCAAGCCAAGTGATTTCCAAGTTGATAAATGATGACAAACTACTATAGGAACTTGCTAGAGGGCTACACATGCATCAAAATGAAATCTCTAAGCATATAACAAGCATGCAAGCTCACACAACCTGACACCTATAGCAGCAAAAAACTAAAGATACAATCTAACAATCACAAATCTAATTGGACAAGCGGAGGAGACACATACCAAGGAGCAATCCATCCAAAAATCAGCAACAAAGATGGGCTGAGCAAGGATATCGAAAATCGCGAGCAAGAACAGTAGGAACTCGAGCTTGAGAAAGTTTTTCGGTGTTTTTCGGGAGAGAGAAAGAAGATGGCTGGGAGGAGGCACCTTGGAGGGGCCCAAGTGGGCCACACCCCAGCCAGGCGCCATCTGGGGGCTGGCCACGCCCACCAGGGTTGTGCTGGCCTAGGGTGTCCCCTAGGTCACTCCAGGTGTCCCTCTGCCCCTTTCTTCGAGGAAAAATTTATTTTGAATTTTCTAGGATTTTTTGGGAAACTTTAATTTTGGCCAATTTTCAGGGTATGAAAATTGATTTTCTCGCAGAAACAGTTTTTTAGAAGAAGCAAAAGCAAACCCAAAAACCAAACTACAAAGGTTCTAAGACACTCTAACAAGCAAACAACTAGCAAAACCAAAGCTAGCAAAAGAAAGGGCAAAGACTAGGAAGGAGAAAAATAAAAGAAAGCAAGAATAACCACAGTGAAAGCATTGCTTTGTTCATTAAAATCCTTTTGTTAACAAGGTTGATCAAGTCTTGTAACCAAAAAGATCTTATATGAAACAAAACTTTGCATCCCACAAGGTGATTATGTTACCTCATACTTGATACCAATGGTCCCAATTATAAATAGTTTCAAAATTTTCTTGTGGAATGGGACAATAAATTTCTCCAACCTTAATGCTCTCAATATTTTCAATGGAATTCAGGCAATAGCTTCTAGCAACCTTCTTGGGGAAATAAACATTATGCTCTCTGTCATTAATATTAAAAGTTACTTTTCCTTAATTACAATTGATGACATCACCTGCAGTATTAAGAAAAGGTCTCCCAAGAATAATAGACATATTATCATCTCCAGGCATCTCAAGCACAGAAAAATAAGTTAAAACCAAGCAATTATGAGCTACTTGAACAGGAACATCCTCACATATACCAACAGGAATAGTAGTTGACTTATCAGCCATTTGCAAAGATATATCAGTTGGTATCAACTTTTCTAGCTGGAGTCTTTTATAGAGAGAGAAAGGCATAACACTAACTCCAGCTCCCAAATCACATAAAGCAGTTCTAACATAATTATTCTTAATAGAGCAAGGAATAGTTGGTATACCTGGATCACCAAGTTTCTTTGGAACCTTACCATTGAAGAAATAATTAGCAAGCAAAGTAGAAATTTCCTCATTAGGAATCTTACTTTTATTAGAGACAATATCCTTCATATACTTTGAATAAGGAGGCATTTTAATAGCATCAGTCAAAGGAAGTTACAAAAATAAAGGTTTCATCCACTCACAGAACTTGTTGTAGTGTTCTTCCTCCTTTGACTTGTGTTTCTTACCTAGAAAAGGCATAGTTTTCTGCACCCAAGGTTCTCTCTCTTTACCATGTTTATTAGCAATAAAATCTTCCTTAGTGTACCTAGTGTTCTTAGTGTGATTCTTAGGTTCTTCCTCAACTTCCTCCTTATCAGGAGCATCATTTTTATCATTACCACTCTCAGTTTCAGCATCAGAGACAGATATACTATTAGGATCTACAGCAGGTTCAAGTGGTTCCTCAACTATTTTATGTTTCTTTTTCTTTCTCTTACGAGTACTACCACTACTTTCACCTTGTTGAGAATCCTGCTCAATTCTTTTAGGGTGTCCTTCAGGATATAAAGGATCTTGAGTAGCTATACCACTCCTAGTTCTAATTCTATAAGCATGTTTATCTCCCAAGGCATTAACTAGCATATCTTTTTGTACCTTAGCAAGTTGATCAACCTGGGTTTGAACCATTTGAAAGTGTTTACAAAGAATTTTAATATCATTAGAAGTTCTTTCCACAATATCTTTCAACTCTTTAATAGCTCTAGAGTTTTCCAATAAATGATTCTGAACTTGTTTATTAAAATTACCTTGTTTAACAATAAATGTGTCAAGTTCCTCTAAGCATTGATCAGGAGGCTTACCATAGGGAATATCACCTTCATTAAAGTGGAGAGAGTGCACCTCAATAGTAGATGAGTAGGGAATTGGCTTACATAATTCTTCTATAGGAGGTAGATTCTTCACATCTTCAGCTCTAATACCTTTCTCCTTTAGACATTTCTTAGCTTCTTTCATCACTTCATCATTTAATGCAATAACTCCCCTCTTCTTTGGTGTTGGTATTGGATTTGGTTCAGGCACCACTGGTTCAGGAGTAATAGGCTCAGGTGTATTTAGCTTAGTTGAAGTCCAATCATCATAATTTTTTCTTATTTTAGCCATTAATTCTTTAGCATCTGTAGGAGTTCTTTTCCTGAAAACACAATCAGCAAAACTATCTAGGTATGTCCTATAAATCATCAGTTAGTCCATTATAATAAATATCAAGAAGCTCATTCTTAGGCAATGGACATCCAGGATGTGCATGAATCAAGGCACATAACCTTGTCCATGACTCAGGCAATTTCTCTTCTTCTCCCTGTTTAAAATAAAAAAGTCTCTGCAAAGCAGCATGTTTAGCACTGGGAGGAAAATATTTCTGGAAGAAAGAAGCAATCAAGCAATCAGGACTATCAATGGAACCAGGAGGTAATCTATTAAACCAAGCCCTAGCTTCTCCTTTTAGTGAAAAAGGAAAGATCTTAGTAACAACATACTTACACATCTTAAAATCATCGGAGAACAAAGCACTCATAGTAGAAAGCTCATGCATATGAGCCACAACACTCTCATTTTTAGTCCCACAAAAAGGTTCTTTCTCAACAATGTCCAAATAGGATAAATCAAGAGAGAAATCATAATCTTTATCTTTAATATCTATGGGAGAGGTGGCAAACTTAGGATCAGAGGACAGTTTAGGAAAAATGGTACGTCTTTCAAGGAGACTCTTAATAGCACTAGCACCATGTGTGTTTCAGCACTCTTCAACAAATTCATCTGTAAACTCAATGTAACCATCATTGATATCATATCTCTCTCTAGACTCAGGTGAGCTAACAGGTGTAACAGTGTCTTCACTAGGAGTTTCAGTATTTCCTAGACTAGCCATAGTAGCATCTAGGAAAGGACCTAATGAACCACTCGCATCAAGCACAGTAGAAGTAACATCATGAGTATCAAAAGCAGTTTCGGATTCAGCAGTTTGTGTAGCATGAGTATGTGGTGGCGGTGTGACAAACTTACTTATAATAGACGGTGAATCAAGAGCAACAGAGGTGTTTAGGACTATACCTCTTCTTGTAGTGGATGGTAAAATAGGAAACTTTCCATCACGAGACTTACCCATGATGAACAGAGTAACAGTGAACAATAATAGATCCAAGTGAACTTACAAATAAAGCTATGCTCCTCGGCAACGGTGCTAGAAAATAGTGTTGATGACCCACAAGTATAGGGGATCACAACAGTCTTCGCGGGTAGTATTATCCAATTTATTGATTCGACACAAGGGGATCCAAAGAATACTTGCAAGCCTTAACAACTGAGTTGTCAATTCAGCTGCACCTGGAAATAGTTCTTGCTCACAGAAGTTTATTAGTAGCAACAGTTTTGTAGTAGCAACAGCAAAGTAACAACAGTAGTAAACACATGAGCTATAGTAACAGTAGTAGCAAACAGTAGGATATGAGCATGGTAGGCATAGGGATGGATGGACGGGCGTTGCATGGACGAGTCTAAACATGTAACTTCAAGATCTAGGGCAATTGCAGATAAATAAGAATAAGCATCCAAGTACTAAACAATCATAGGCATGCGCTCCATATATAGTCATACATGCTCGCAATGAGAACTTGCACAACATCTTTTGTCCTACCAGCCTGTGGCAGCGGGGCCTCAAGGGAACTACTAGAAATTAAGGTGCTCCTTTTAATAGAGCACATGAGCAAAGCATTAACACTCCGTGAACACATGTGATCCTCACACCACAGCCATCCCCTCCGGTTGTCCCAATTTCTGTCATTTCGGGGCCTTTGGATCCGGACAATGATATGTGTACACAACTTGCAGATAAGATCACAAACAATACTATCATAATGATTCAATAATAAGTTCAGATATGAGATCATGGCACTTGGGCCCTAGTGACAAGCATTAAGCACAACAAGTTGCAACAAAGTCAAATAGCACTAATAGAGATACTAGGCACCATGCCCTAACAATCTTATTCGATTACATGATAGAACTCATCCAATCCCTACCATCCCCATAGCCTACAACGGGGGATTACTCACTCATGGATGAGGGAAACATTGATGGTCGATGGAGAGGCGTTGGTGATGGCGATGGCGATGATCCTCCCCAAATTCCCCGTCCCGGCAAGGTGCCAGAACAGAGTTTCTGGATCCGAATCGTGGCTTCTGGTGGTGGTGACGCAGCGGAACTGTTTCTGGAAAAACAATGACCCTCCCTGGTTTTTAGGTCAAGAGGTAACTTATAGGCGAAGAGGGAGCCCGAGGGAGTGCCTGGGGTGGCCACACCCCCCCTAGGCTCCGCCAGGACTGACCCGAGTCTGGCAGAGGTGTGGCCCCCCCAGGCCTCTACTCCGTCTCGTACTGTGGCTCCATGGATCTTCTGGTGAAATAGGATTTTTGGCACATTTTCCAGGATTTTTCCTGATAGTTGATTTTCTGCATAAAAACTAGACACCAAGGTAATTCTGCTGAAAACAATGTCAGTCCATGTTAGTTGTATCCAAATCACACAAGTTTAGAGGAGAAACAATAGCAAAAGAGTTCGGGAAAGTAGATACGTTTTGGACGTATCACATACACCTTACATGAATAGACTAAGCATGCCCACAATGATGAGTATATGTACAAAAATGGAAACAAATAGAGTTCATTACCAGCATCTTACCATACCTCAAGTTGTCATTAGTCTTCATTATTGCCCTTCACTTGTGTGGCTTGAATAATAACATGAAACCAAACTCCACTGAGGACTGCTGAACACTGCAAAGAACTTCACAAAACCAAAGAAGAACAACAAATATTTTTGGTGTTTTCGATTTTTTAAAAGCAAGCACACAAAGCAAAAACAAACAAAGCAAAATCTTTTTGGATTTTTCTTAAGGCAAACCAAAGATAAAAAGGCAAAGAAACAAACCAAGAGAAACAACGAAAATATTTTTGGTCTTTTTGTGTTTTAGGAAAGCAGAAACAAGAACCAAAGAGAAAGAGAAACATGGATATACAAAGAACCGACGAAACATGATATATAGATGAGTGTGATGTCAGTATACCTCCCCCAAAGCTTAGGCTTTTAGCCTAAGCGGGGCTCAATAGTGCGGATAGTAACCCTAAGCTGGTGGGTCATCGTAAGAATGATCATAATCAGGCCCTCACGATGAAGAAGACGAGCTCCAATCATAGGAGGGCTGCTGGTATGAAGACTCCCCCATGTTGGAGGGCTGAACCGAATCATCTTTGGCATCCTCTCCAGCATTATCCTCTTGCTGGGAGAGCTCCGCCACGTATGTGTCAAGTTCTTCCTCCGTGAGAGACCATCCTTGCCTGTTATCAAAATTAAACAAACCAGGTGCAGGCAAAGAGACTAATTTCTCAGTCCTACCCCTTCTCCAACCATTCTTGACAAAGGATATTTCATACGGTAAATCTCTCAAAGTAGCCCAAGAAGAAACAAAATGCTGAACTATGGAATCGAGATTGATTCTCTCTATGGGGAACCAAAAATCTGAATGGTGAGGCTCTAAACCATGAAAATTTAGCAAACGAGAGGCAATGAGACCTCCACAAACTCCACCTTTCTCGTGGTTTGTGGTAAGACGATAAGCTATCAAAGCACCCAAGTTATAAGATCTATCCCTATACAAAGCAGCTGAGATAAAAGCTAGATCAAATGAAGATAATTTTCTAGCAGTTTTTATAGCAAGAACACACTTGGTAATGAAGTAGGCAAAATATCTAATGGATGGGAGATGAATGTTCTGAATTTTACCACTTTCCTTTGAGAAGTCGCAACCTTGGCAAATTTCAGCATATAAATCCATGAGTGGCTTAGGCCTCTCTCTGATCTTCTCACAAGCACCCCACCATGGCACTCTAATAGCTGCACAAAAATCAGCAAAAGGCAAGTCGACAGCTATATTATAAATTTTATAATGGACCATGGGATTAGACAAGGACCAAATAAACCGGAAGTCCTACAGCACAACCATGGTTAGCTTAACATATTGATATGGTTCCTCTTTAACAAAGTGTTCCAACCCTGCATTAGTAATCAAGGTTTGGAAATCCTGGAAGATTCCTGCAACTCTCATAAATTTAGGACATGGATATATGGAAGGTAAGACTTCCTCCTCATGATGGACTTTCATTGGTTCAGGTACCATCAAATCATGTTGATTCATTTGGTATGCACTCATCTTGTTTTCTCAAACTTGATAGCAATAGTCCCAATCATAATAGTTTCAAACCTTTCTTGTGGAATGGGACAATATATTTCTCCAACTTTGATGCTCTCAATATTTTCAATGGAATTCAGGCAATAACTCTTATCAATCTTCTTGGAGAAATAGACAGTATGCTCTTTGTCATTAATATTAAAAGTTACTTTTCCTTGATTACAATTGATGACAACACCTGCAGTATTAAGAAAAGGTTTCCCAAGAATAATGGACATATTATCATCTTTAGGCATCTCAAGCACAACAAAATCAGTTAAAACCAAGCAATTATGAGCCACTTGAACAGGAACATCCTCACATATACCAACATGAATAGTAGTTGACTTATCAGCCATTTGCAAAGATATATCAGTTGGTATCAACTTTTCTAGCTGGAGTCTCTTGTAGAGAGAAAAAGGCATAACACTAACTCCAGCTCCCAAATCACACAAAGCAGTTCTAACATAACTATTCTTAATAGAGCAAGGAATAGTTGGAATACCTGGATCACCAAGTTTCTTTGGAACCTTACCATTGAAGGACTAATTAGCAAGTAAAGTAGAAATTTCCTCATTAGGAATCTTCCTTTTATTAGAGACAATATCCTTCATATACTTTGAATAAGGAGGTAACTTAATAGCATCAGTCAAAGGAATTTGCAAAAATAAAGGTTTAATCCACTCACAAAACTTATTATAGTGTTCTTCCTCCTTTTCTTCCTTATCAGGAGCATCATTTTTATCATTACCACTTTCAGTTTCAGCATCAGAGACAGATATACTATTATGATCTATAGCAGGTTCAGGAGGTTTCTCAACTATTTTATGTTTCTTTTTCTTTCTCTTATGAGGACTACCACTATTTTCAACTTGTTGAGAATCCTGCTCAGTTCTTTTAGGGTGTCCTTCAGGATATAAAGGATCTTGAGTGGTTGTACCACTCCTAGTTCTAATTCCATAAGCATGTTCATCTCCTGAGGCATTAACTAGCATATCCTTTTGTACCTTAGCAAGTTGATAAATTTGGGTTTGAACCATTTGGAAGTGTTTAACAAGCGTTTTAACATCATTAGCAGTTCTTTCCACAATATCTTTCAACTCATTAATATCTCTAGAGTTTTCCAATAAATGATTCTAAACTTGTTTATTAAAATTACCTTGTTTAACAATAAAAATGTCAAGTTCCTCTAAGCATTGATCAGGAGGTTTACCATAGGGAATATCACCTTGATTGAAGTGTTGGAGAGAGTGTACCTCAATAGTGGATGAGTAGGGAATTGGCTTACATAATTATTCTATAGGAGGTAGATTCTTCACATCTTCAGATCTAATACCTTTCTCCTTAAGACATTTCTTAGCTTCTTTCATCACTTCATCATTTAATGCAATCACTCCCCTCTTCTTTGGTGTTGGTGTTGGAACTGGTTCAGGCACAATTGGTTCAGGAGTAATATGCTCAGGTGTATTTAGCTCAGTTGAAGTCCAATCATCATAATTCTTGCTTATTTTAGCCATTAATTCTCCAGCTTCTGCAGGAGTTCTTTTCCTAAAAACACAATCAACAAAACTATCTAGGTATGTCCTAGATTCATTAGTTAGTCCATTATAATAAATATCAAGAAGCTCATTTTTAGGCAATGGACATCCATGATGTGCATGAATCAAGGCACAGAACCTTGTCCATGACTCAGGCAATTTCTCATCTTCTCCCTGTTTAAAATCAAAAGTTTCTACAAAGCATCATGTCTAGCACTGGGAGGAAAATATTTGTAAAAGAAAGAAGCAATCAAGCAATCAGGGCTATCAATGGATCTAGGAGGTAATCTATTAAACCAAGCTTTAGCTTCTCCTTTTAGTGAAAAAGGGAAGATCTTTGTAACAAAGTACTTGCGCATCTTAACATCATCAGAGAATAAGGCACTCATAGTAGAAAGCTCATTCATATGAGCTACAACACTTTCATTTTCAGTCCCACAAAAAGTTTCTTTCTCAACAACGTTTATATATGATAAATTAAGAGAGAAATCATAATCTTTATCTTTAATGTCTATGGGAGAAGTTGCACACTTAGCATTAGGAGACAATTTAGGTATAATAGTACGTCTCTCAAGGAGACTCCTAATAGCACTAGCACCACATGTGTTTTGGTACTCTTTAATAAATTCATCAGTCATTTCAATGTTACCATCATTAATATCATATCTCTCTCTAGACTCAGGTGAGCTAACAGGTGTAATAGTGTCTTCACTAGGAGTTTTAGTGTTTCCCAAAATAGTTTTAACAATTGTAGCATCTAGGAAAGGACCTAATGAAGCACTCGCATCAAGCAGATTAGAAGTAACATCATGAGTATCAGAAGCAATTTCAGATTCAGCGGTAGTAGCAGTGTGTGTAGCATGTGTATGTGGTGGTGTAACAAGCTTACTTATAAAAAAGACGAATCAAGAGCAGCAGAGGTGTTTAGGACTGTACCTCTTCTTGTAGTGGATGGTAAAATAGGAAACTTTCCATCACGAGACTTCCCCATGATGAGAGGAATAGCAATGAACAATAATAGATCCAAGTGAACTTACAAATAAAGCTATGCTCCCCGGCGACGATGCTAGAAAATAGTCTTGATGACTCACAAATATAGGGGATCGCAACAGTCTCCGAGGGTAGTATAACCCAATTTATTGATTCGACACAAGGGTAGACAAAGAATACTTGCAAGCCTTAACAAATGAGTTGTCAATTCAGCTGCACCTGGAAATAGTCTTGCTCACAGTAGTTTATCAGAAGCAAAAGTTTTGTAGTAGCAATAGCAAAGTAACAGCGGTAGTAAAACGAAGGCAGTAGTAATAATAGTAGCAAACAATAGGATATGAGTGCGGTAGACATAGGGATGGATGAACGGGCATTGCATGGACAAGTCTAAATATGTAACTTCAAGATCTAGGGCAATTGCAGATAAATAAGATAAAGCACCCAAGTACTAAACAATCATAGGCATGTGTTCCATATATAGGCATACGTGCTCGCAATGAGAACTTGCACAACATCTTTTGTCCTGCCAGCCCGTTGCAGCGGGGCCTCAAGGGAATCTACTGAAAATTAAGGTACTCCTTTTAATAGAGTACCGGAGCAAAGCATTAACACTCCGTGAATACATGTGATCCTCACATCACAACCATCCCCTCCGGCTGTCCCAATTTCTGTCACTTCAGGCCTTTGGTTCCGGACAATGATATGTGTACACAACTTGCAGATAAGATCACAAACAATACTATCATCATGAATCAATAATAAGTTCAGATCTGAGATCATGGCACTCGGGCCCTACTGACAAGCATTAAGCACAACAAGTTGCAACAAAGTCAAATAGCACTAATAGAGACACTAGGCACCATGCCCTAACAATCTTATTCGATTACATGATAGAACTCATCCAATCCCTACCATCCCCATAGCCTACAGCGGGGATTACTCACTCATGGATGGGGGAAACATGGATGGTTGATGGAGAGGCATTGGTGATGATGATGGCGATGATCCTCTCCAAATTCCCCGTCCCGGCAGGGTGCCAGAACGGAGTTTCTGGTTCCGAATCGCGGTTTCTGGTGGTGGCGGAGCAGCGGAACTCTTTCTGGAAAAACGTCGAACCCCCGTGAGTCTTTAGGTCAAGAGGCATCTTATAGGCGAAGAAGGAGGCCGAGGGGGTTCCCGAGGCGGCCACACCCCTTCAGGCGCGGCCAGGCCCAGCCCGCGCGACAAGGGTGTGTGGGCCCCTCGTGGACCACCTCCGCCTCGTCTTTTGGCTCCGTGAGTATTCTGGTGAAATAGGATTTTTTTGCATATTTTACGGGATTTTTCCTGATAGTTGATTTTCTGCACAAAAACTAGACACCAAGGTAATTTTGCTAAAAACAACGTCAGTCCGTGTTAGTTGTACCCAAATCATACAAGTTTAGAGGAGAAACAATAGCAAAAGTGTTCGGGAAAGTAGATACGTATATGTATCACAGAGCCATCTCCATCGACTCCACCACCATCTCCATCGTCGTTGCTGACTCCCATGATGAGGAGGGAGTAGTTCTCTCTCGAGGCTAAGGGCTCTACCGGTTGCTATGTGTTCATCTCTCTCTCTCTCTCTATGCGTGATCTTATTGAGATCATGAGCTTTGTAATCTAGTTGAATAAGTAGATATACTCTGCTACGCAAGTGTTTTAGTTAATCTCCACTTATCCCCACATGTGTGAAGTTGACAGTGTGCACACCGTGTGGCACTTAGGCTAAAGATTACAAAAATACTTATCATGAGTTATAATTTGAGTAGGATGTCTCTATGAGTTTGTGGTGTTTGTTGGAACCATCTAGCGCTCGAGGTGACAATGGGGTTATCTAGATGGGGAATGCGAACTTTGAGGTGTGCTGTTATAGCCCTACATCGTCCAACCGGAGAGTAGTTCAGGGTAGAATAATGAAGAGAAGATATTTATATGAGAGTGTCCACTAGTGAAAGTATGATCCCTAGGCCATGTTTCTAAGCATCAAAACACCGTTTACAATCAGTCCTGTTACATGTTTGCTTGTTGCCATCTTTATTTCAGATTGAAATTACCACTTATAATCATCCATATTACTTGTATTTTACTATCTTTTCGCCGAACTAGTGCACCTATACACCTGACAAGTGTATTGGGTGTGTTGGGGACACAAGAGACTTCTTGGATCTTGATTGCAGGGTTGCTTGAGAGGGATACCTTTGACCACTTCCTCCCTAAGTTCGATAAACCTTGGGTGATCCACTTAAGAGAAACTTGCTGTTGTTCTACAAACCTCTACACTTGGAGGCCCAACAATGTCTACAAGAATAGAAGCGTGTGTAGACATCACCCACACAACACCGCCAAAGACAACACCGAGAATACAAAAAGGTTCTCCAAAACAACATCTTTGAAGGGAATAGTGCACAAGCGCCGTCGTCTCCTGGTCTAGGATCTTAGGTTTTCGCCCTGAAGAAAGCTTGATCTCCCAAAACAATACCATTAACAAGATCATTGTTAGGCACAACCAATCAATGCCAGACCTTAGGTTTGACCCTGAAAGTCAAGACTCTACACTTGAGGAGTGCCACCAAACTTGAATTCCTCTAGTACTGCCGCCCCCACTTGTCGAGGCTACTCTTGCAAGTCATCAAACATCAGTCTCATAGTTTTCATATCCGAATTGGATCCAACGCCTGTGAAGCAAAGTCTTCATCGCCTCGAAGACCACCTCCGCCAATACTGGTCCTCAAATCATAGCCACCATGACCTTCTCCACTATTGTGTACACAATGGAAATCAAGATGCCGACATGTCCCATGGTTTCAACATTCGAGGGATCTTAGCATCGTTCCCTCATGAAGCCACACATGCCGATATGGGCGCGCATGACCGGATTCCACCCTATCCAGATATCCAGGGGCTACATGCACCAATCCTTTAAGATCTTCGGCAGAAGGTCCGAAACACGTCGATGGCCAGATCGAAGAGGATCAAACATGCAGAACGTTACCTTGATACGAGAAGACCACTAGGACTTCCACCTTTATTCGCAAAGACTAGTAGCCTCCCATGCCGATAGTCATCTCCCTACCGCACTGGCCGTAGAGGTGGAGGCAGCCCAGCGCGCAACTGCATGTCGTCGCTGGCGCAACCAAGGCCACAACCTAGACTCCCACGCAGCACAGGCCCTGACTAAGCCCTTTTGGCCTAGATCAGGGCTCAGCGGCCTAGATCAAGGCTCTGTAGGCCAGATCACGGCCTTGTGGCCCAGATCGCCAACCATGCTTGCCGAAGACGGCCGTACCGGCAGCATGCCATCGCCACCTCGTCGCCTCTACATCGGAGATCCTCAGGTACTGGCTGACACGGCTGAGCCGCCCTGTGCCCCCATCAGGCGCCCTACCTTTCCCCGTGTAACGCCGCCGAGGAGCGCCTCTCCTGCCACCGTCTTCGACAGGATGGGTGCCGTTACCTCTGCTGGCGTTAACAGCAGCGACGGCTGGTGGAGCGGAGATCGTAGGGGCTTCTAGGGTTTATGGGGAAGGACGGTTAGACATACAAGGATATACATGTTTGTCAATTTTCCCTATGTTCACTGATCTTTGTCAACATATGGTGTTGATTGAGCTGCCACGTGTATGTCTAAACAAGTACATGCATATGTACTTTGTGCTATGCTTTTCCCCTTTTTTTTTCATCTTCAATTCACTCAGAAACTCTGTTTGTTTCTCGAGTAGCTGCATGCGTACTACCAGATCGTGCACTTGAGCATCTCCGTGTCCCCCCTGTAAGTAACCTTTCTAG
Source organism: Avena sativa (assembly GCA_916181665.1). Classification (NCBI taxonomy): domain Eukaryota; kingdom Viridiplantae; phylum Streptophyta; class Magnoliopsida; order Poales; family Poaceae; genus Avena; species Avena sativa. The sequence continues at coordinate 262,062,745 of OV702298.1, read as the reverse complement.
CTATACCTCGATCAGAATTGAATAAGAACCTCCGCATTCCTAAAAAAAACGCTACTCCTACACATGTAAGCCTAAATTTGTACTGGCCTGGAACAGTGACATGCGCGCGAGCGTGACTCGGATCGGTCGGTGCACATCTGTGCGCCGAATGCACCACCTACTCGCCTCATACATATAGACTTTTTGCATCATCTCCGGTCGTACTCCTCGGTGCTTCCCGCGGGTTACCTCCTCGGCGAGGGTGGTGAACTGCAAGTGCCAGAGCACCTGTGCCACGAGCCTCCTCTCCTGCTTGGCACCGGTGAGCGCCCCAGGGTGGGGTTGTCGTCGTCGTTGTTATAGACCGGGACCATGCACGGTGGTCGGGAAATCCGTGTGACGGCCTACGAGCTACTCTTGCAAGTTATCAAACACCAGACTCACAGGTATCATATCCGTATTGGATTCGAACATCAGCGCCTATGAAGCAAATGCTTCATCGCCTCGAAGACCCTCTTCGACAATATTGCTCCTCAAATCATAGCCACCATGACCTTCTCCACCGCTATGTACACCATGGAAATTGGGATGCCGACACGCCCATGGTTTCAACATCCAGCAGAGCTTTGCGTCGTGCCCTCGTGAAGCAACGTAGGCTGATATGGGCGTGCACACCCGGATTCCATCATATCCAGAGGCTACATGAGCCAATCCTTGAAGATCTCTGGCAGAAGATCCAGAACACGTCGATGGCTAGATCGAAGAGGATCAAACATGCAGAACGTTGCCTTGATACAAGAAGAAAACTAGCATTGCCACCTTTATTCGCAATACTAGCATGCGCCCACGTCGTCAGTCATCTCCCTACTATACTGGATATAGAGAGGAGGCAACCCAACGAGTAGTTGTAGGTCATCGCCGGCATAGGCGAGGCCACAACCTAAACTCCCACGCAGCACATGCCCTAACTAAGCCCCTCTGGCCCAGATTGGGGCTCTGTAGCCTAGATCAGGGCCCTCAGACCCAAAATGCCCACCATGTTTGCCGGAGACAGCCGCACCGACGGCCCACCACCGCCTTCTCAGGCACCGGACGACACGCCGACATGTGCCCCTAGCCGGCGCCCCACCTTCCTCGGGTAACGCCGCCGAGGAGAATCTCTCATGCCCACCGTTTTCGACAGGATATGGTCACCACCACCGCCACCGGTGTCGGCAACAACGGTGGCCGGAGGAGCAGAGATCGGAGGGCTTCTAGGGTTTGTGTGTGGGGAGGGGGGAGGGCACGTAGACATACAAGGATATGTAAGTTTGTTAATTTTCCCTTTGTTCACCGGCCTTTGTCAACATTTGGTGTTGATTGGGCTGCCACGTGCATGTGCAAATGAGGACACTGGACACGAATGACGTTACACGCATATGTACTTTGTGCTGTGCTTTTGCCTTTTTTTTTCAACTCCAGTTCACTCATAAACTCTGTTTGTTTGAGCATCTCTGTATCCCCTCTGTACGTACCCTTTCTAGCTGTACCTCGATCATAAGTGATTAAGAGCCACTGCATTCCTACAAAAACGCTACTCCTGCATATGTAAGCCTAAATTTGGCCTGGACCTGGAAGCGCGCGAGCGTGACTCGATCGGTCGGTGCACACACAGATGTGCGCCACCTACTTTCGTCATACATATAGTTAGCACTAAATGTATTTCTGACTTTTTGCACATGTATATTTCTGACTTTTTGCATATATGTATCTTCGTACCTAACTGGAGATGTATAGATAGATAGGGGTAGAGGGGAGGCGCGTACTGCGTACATATATATAGCTTAGTTGTACACCAATATAATCCATGCCAGCTAGATGCTTACGTGTCTATGTGTATATATTGCTGTACACTGGCTGAATCGCACAGTGCAGCTGCACCTTGAACTTCTTCTAGTGATCGTCGTCCATGGCCAATTCCTTTCCTTTTTAGCCCCAAATTAAGATATACAGCTAGTGTGAATCAGCACGCAGCATAAGAGAGGAGGGGAAGAAGATCGTCGTTCTTGGTAGGTAGGAAGGAGAACAGTGTGAGAGGAGAGATGGGTCGGGGCGTGAGCATGTTGACGATGGCGCGCGCGGCGTGGGCGGGCGTGCGGTACACGGTGGTGGTGCCGCTGCTGCACGTCGCCGTCTACCTCTGCGCCGCCATGTCGCTCATGCTCTTCGTCGAGCGCCTCTACATGGGCATCGTCGGCGCGGTGCTCTGGCTCAACCGCCGCCGCCGCCGGAGAGGTGCCGACGCCCACGACGACGACAAGAAGGACGATTCCGACGACCTGGAGGCCGGCGGCAGCGCGGAGAAGCCCATGGTGCTCGTCCAGATCCCCATGTTCAACGAGAAGCAGGTTTGGTTCTCTCACTCTCACTCTCACTCTCACTCTCACTCTGTGATATGCATGACTGCTCCGCTGGTACCGCATGAACCATCATATGTCACACTGCACTGTTTTGTGTTGTTTCTTCATGTGAAAGCTGCTTTACACGACTCTGTTAACTGTTTCCAGTGTGCATATTTCGTCTCAACATGCATGCTTTACACCTGTATTTTGTTTTAGCTTGGGAATTAAAGTGCAGTGTTTTTGAATCGATCCATACTGCTGCTAGTACATCCGACAGGAAAAGAAAAAGGTCAACTCTAGTGACAGTCGGTGGAGTGACGACATACATATGACAATCTACGCATGGCGTGTGTGTCCAGGTGTACCGGCTGTCGATCGGCGCGGCGTGCGGCCTGTGGTGGCCGAGCGAGAAGCTGGTGATCCAGGTGCTGGACGACTCGACGGACGGCGCGGTGCGGTCGCTGGTGGAGGCGGAGTGCCGGCGGTGGGCGAGCAAGGGCGTCCGCGTCCACTACGAGAACCGGAGCAACCGCAACGGGTACAAGGCGGGCGCCATGAGGGAGGGCCTCAAGAAGGGCTACGCCAAGGACTGCCAGTTCGTCGCCGTCTTCGACGCCGACTTCCAGCCCGACGCCGACTTCCTCCGCCGCACCGTGCCGCTGCTCCAGGCCGACCCGGCCGTGGCCCTCGTGCAGGCCCGCTGGCGCTTCGTCAACGCCGACGAGTGCATCCTCACAAGGATCCAGGAGATGTCCCTCGACTACCACTTCTCCGTGGAGCAGGAGGTGGGCTCAGCCTGCCACGCCTTCTTCGGGTTCAACGGCACCGCCGGGGTGTGGCGCGTGCAGGCGCTGGCCGACGCCGGCGGGTGGAAGGACCGCACCACCGTGGAGGACATGGACCTGGCGGTGAGGGCCAGCATGAGAGGGTGGAAGTTCGTCTTCACCGGCGACGTCAAGGTCAGGAACGAGCTGCCCAGCACCTTCAAGGCCTACAGGTACCAGCAGCACCGCTGGTCCTGCGGCCCGGCCAACCTGATGAGGAAGATGTTCTGGGAGATCCTGACGAGCAGGCAGGTGTCGACGTGGAAGAAGCTCCACGTCCTCTACGGCTTCTTCTTCGTCAGGAAGGTGGTGGCGCACCTCGTCACCTTCCTCTTCTACTGCGTCGTCATCCCCGCCTGCGTGCTCGTGCAGGGGGACGTCCGGCTCCCCAAGTACGTCGCCATGTACGTCCCCGCCATCATCACCCTGCTCAACGCCGTCTGCACGCCACGCTCGTGGCACCTCCTCGTCTTCTGGATCCTCTTCGAGAACGTCATGTCGATGCACAGATCCAAGGCCACCATCATCGGACTCCTCGAGGCCAGCCGAGCAAACGAGTGGGTCGTCACAGAGAAGCTCGGATCAACGACAGCAACGACGGTGGCCACCAAGAAGAAGAAGAACCAGAACCAGGGCTTCCACACAGCAGAGATCGTCTTGGGCATCTGCCTCCTCTACTGCGCCATCTACGATATCATCTTTGGTCACGACCACTTCTACGTCTACCTGCTCATGCAATCAGCCGCTGCATTCGTCATCGGACTCGACTATGTCGGCTCCCAATAATGCCTACATACTTGCACTGCATACCTAGTTTGTTTGTTTGTTCCAGGACCTTCGACAGTTACTGTTGATTTATTATGCATTTGCATGTACACAAACAGAAAATAATCGTTACAGAGCGAAAATTGCAGGAAGCAAATCAAGATGACATAGCATTCTCAGCAAAGGATTTCTATATATATATCATGTCAATGACATAACTTACAGTGTTGCACAAGGAGGACCACAAGGGAAGATGAATAAAAATGAAGAAATGGGGCTACGGTTTTGAAGTAAAACCTTCGTTAGATCAGCCAACAAATTACTCCAAATCGCATGCCTTGACCTCAAATTCTTCTCTGGTTGACAGTATCTTCACACGAACCATGCCTCGCTCCCACTCAGACTTTCCAACCAAAATCAGCCTGCTAGCATTTATCCTCTCCGCATGTTTAAACACCCTACAGGCACATTTCAGTAAAAAGAATTAACTAGAGGCACCAATATGGTAGTCACACCGACAAAACCATATGCAGAAATGTCTATACAGAAACTAACGAGAGATAATACCATTTCAGACGCTTGTCTTCAGCAAGGTCTACGGATCTGCCTTTCTTCCGCAGAGAGGATGCAACACTAGATGCTGGTCCTTCCAGCTCCTCGTCCAATGGGAAAACAATGTCATCTATTTGACGTGACAGATCAGGCAAAAGACCCTTTTCTTTCAGCAGCTGCCAGAATGTATATTACAGAATTAGCGTTACTTCCTCTCAAATGGGTGTGGCTATTTCATAATGAAGACAATCCTTTCCACATGAATGAATTACTATTCTCCCTCTGTCCTGAAAAGGATGTCACAAATTTGTCTAAATTCGGATGTATCTATATACTAAATAGTGTCTAGATAATTCGAATTTAGACAAATCTGGGACATCCTTTTCAGGATGGAGGGAGTACTAGACATCCGATCTCCTACTTGAGTTAATAATTAATGGCCCACTACTTGACTTATAATAATTAATGGCCCAGTTTTGTGCGATGCTGAGAATTAAGTTTTTTATTTATTCACATTAGCAGGTGTTTCTCATATGTTTAGTAAAATATCAATCTTTAATCTTCAACCAAGCAGCTTTTTACACTCAGCGCAGGAAAAGGAACCGGAGAAAGGAAAACATATATCATACTTCCACTATAACAGCATCTCCAAATCCAAAGCCACAGGCTGGTACATCTTCACTTCCAAATGTTGAAAGCAGCCTATCGTACCTTCCCCCACCACAAATCGCTCTCAGTTCCCCTTTTCTATCAAAAGCCTGAAAACATGGATCAAGAGAGTTCAGCATGAAACAAGTAACAAAAAAAATGCCATAACAACACAAGCTAGATGATCCTGTATAGTTTGATGATATAGACACTTCTTTGCTTCTTAAAAATATGCTACGACTAAACTTAAAATAAGAAAATGCATCAGCAACCACCTCGAAAACAACCCCTGTGTAGTATGCAAGGCCACGGACAACAGATGCATCGAAACAGATCCAATCAGCATAACCATATTGCTCAGCAAATGAGAAGAGCTTCTTCAAGTCAGCAACAGCTTCAACATCAGAACCCAGCACCTCTGCATGGGAATAAATATCAAGATATGACCCCTTTTCTCAAATGATAAAACGTGGACTTTTCCAAAAATTAGTGCAAATATTGTGGATGACATAAGAGAAATCTGTCAGGATCAACAAGAAACTTAACGCAAAGATACCATGGTACATCATAACAGTATAACACCATGCCCAATGCTAAAGCCAGGAGAAAACCTTCAAGTTTGGAGAGTGACTTGAGAGAAAGCACTTCAATGATGCCCTGCACAGCTTCAGATGACAGCCCAGTTGAAATCAATTCCTTCTCGATTTCTTCTCTACTCAGTTTTCCCAGCTGCATAATTGTAATTCATGATGCAAGGTACATCCATAATACTAACATGAGATAGCAACAATTAATTGCATTAGTTAATAAAAATTCCAATTATAGTTATAAACAGAGTAGATATACAACACAACAGCAATGATGATATGATCAACTTTACAATCAGTGGATAACAGGATTGGGTAGGTGTGATATCTATTTTGCTGGTTATTTACAGGATTCGAACAGAGAGGTTTAGGACATACTTTATCAACAATGACACAAACTTGAGCAAAGAGGTGTTCTGGTATGGAGTACATGTTCAGCACAGCCTGAAGAACCTGGACAAAGGAAAATAGAGAATAGTCAGTCACAAAAACAGAGATTGATGCCAAATAGAAAAGTAAATAGTGGAGTGAAACCTTTCGGCTGGACAGCCTGATCCCCACATCTGAAGACGTAATTCCGAGACGCTCAAACAAGAGAACGATGGCCTGAATGAGTTCAGCCTCGGCCTGGATTTAAACATACAAAGACAAGACGCTGACTGAGAAGTGAGAATGCAGCATCATCTTGAAAATCAGAATGGGCATACATGATACATACCCGAACTTTGGGCATGCCAAAGATATCCATGTTCCACTGATAATGCTCACGGCGTCTTCCTCTGGTCATGCGCTCGTATCGCCAGCATTGCCCTATGGTGAACCATTTGAGTGGGAGGGAGACTGACTTTCTACTCTAGGCACAAGAAGAAATGTAGGAGTCAATAGGAAAGTGGATGAACTGAGTTGGGCAAAATCAATTTAAAACAGCAGTACAGGCAAGCATACCCTTGCTTGATGACTAGGCGCGCGAGGGAAGGCGTGATCTCGGGCCTGAGGACGACGCGGCGTCCGCCCTTGTCCTCGAAGTTGTAGAGCTGCTGCGTGATCTCCTCGCCAGCCTTGCGGATGAAGAGCGCCTCGGACTCGAGCACGGGGAAGTCCACCTCCTCGAAGGCCATGGTGCGGGACACCTCCCTGAAATTGTCGAAGAGCCAGGTCCGGAGGCGCATATCCTCTGGCGGGAAGTCCCGGGTGCCCCGCGGCGGGTTCAAATCCACCACACCTAGCGCCCCGTCGGAGGAAGTAGAAGTGGAGGAGTCGCCGCCATGGGTGAGCGTCGAGGAGGATACGCAGAGGAGGCGGCGGGCGGGGCGGAGGAGGGGAGGGCAGAGTGGGCGGCGGAGGAGGTGGCGCAGCGACGCCGCCGACGACGCCGACGCCATTGGAGTGGGGAGGAGGATGCGTTGATTCTGTTTGAGCGAGAAGATGAGATAAAACTAACTGCTGGGCTGGGCCGGCCCATGTTTCATTTGTTCAAGGGAATTTCCTCTCTTCCGACCAACTCACCTAGCAAGGTACATAATTCTCAAAAAAAAAAAAAGCAAGATACATGGTACCTTAAAAAAAACCAAGCAAGGTACATACTCTGTAAGTTTTTTTTTACGCAAAAAGATCTAGATTTATTTTATGAGTTTACAAGAAGTACAAAGCACCCCAAACATAATAAAAATCACATCGATGTTCTTGGACCACCTAACAACCACTATTGCTGCCAGAGTGAGCCATCGACACGCCGTTGTCGCCGCTCTCTTACAGGAGCCGTCCTGACGTTGTTGATGACAGTCGAGAAGTCTTCGTGCATGTGCCCAAGGACCAACGCCCCATAGCTGAAGCTGTCTTCATCGAACCCTTGAATTGATATGAAACTTGTAACATCAAACCTAGAACATACGTAGACTGGACGAGATCCACTCCATGAAAGCGGTGACCAGATGAATTCTCGCCCTCACAATGCTAGCGACAAGATTGTCGCAGGCGAGGTGGAAGAGGGGATGGGTATAACTTATTCTTGTCCCGCTCAATGCCACCATAGTCACCATAATGTCGATGTCAATTGACAAAACTAATTTTAAGGACCCTTCTACAGCGTCGGGTGCATGTACGAGATCCCCACCCCCTCCCGCCGCCAGAGTGGCAAGTAGAGGAGGCAGGGACCCGTCGATACCCAGTCATAAACGATGAGGACGAAGCAGTTCACGACGGCTGCTAGGGTTTTCACCCTAGTCGTCGTCTCTCATTTTCTCACAGGAGGAGAGAGACGCGCCTACTTGTTTGTGTATTACATACACGTAAGTTTTTTACTCATCATGCAAACCACTTCCTATGAAGCATCTAAAATATGGCGCATGGACATGTGTGTGTAATTTTTTTTGCACATATGTGTGTTTGTTTATCAAGTCATGAGCGAGAATTTCTTTGAGAGGGTAAATTGTGTGATTTACTAGTCTTATTTTTTTGCCCTATAGGCCAGCGATATTGTTGTGCGGTTTAATAGAATGGGGGCAAGAGAGAGAGAGAGAGAGAGAGAGAGAGAGAGAGAGAGAGAGAGAGAGGAAGAGAGGAGGGAGGGAGAGGGAGAACGAGAGAGCTCACATTTCTTTGAACTACTGGAGCTTTGAAAAATGCGTGATTTTTTTTGTTTGATTTATGCAACACAATGAAACAGAAACCCGCATAAATTCATCAAAGCTATGAAGTATTTATATCCCATGCAAAAAACGACAATGCGTTCTTGCTTCATAGCATTCTCCACACTCGTAAATTGTTTTATTAAATCCATGATTCTCATCTTCGGATATTATTGATGCCCTAGTGCGCTCATCGTTTGAGGCCTTATCATTGACGATTTTTTGTTTGTTTACTAATCAAACTCTACCACGACAAGGTTTCTACGGCTCTAGGAGGAAGGGACGAGGATAGCGGCACAATTTTGGCTCATTCTAGTGCTTGAAATCAACGCTAGGTGGTCCAAGGACCTACTTATATTTTTATTTTTATTTTGGAGTTTTTTGTAGTACTATTGTTGATAATTATTAACATATTGGTGACCTTTTAAAAAAACATTGATTGTTTTGGTTGGGTTTGCACCTTCAAAGTTTAAAAAACAATCAAAATACTGATGAATGAAGAGGGTGGTACCAATCCGGAATCTACAAAGAACCTTCAAAATCAAAATTATGTCTTCTAGACAGATAAAAACAAGATAATGAGACTTATTAAATTTGTAAATGTCACAAATAGTAATATTTTGTATGAAACATTGCAGTTTATATGCTCCTAGTATTCCGTACATCTCTGAATTTTTCGATATTTTTAGAGGATATTTTCAATATTTTAATACATATAAATGCAAAAAACACGACCCAGAACTAAGTTAGAGTTCAAGATATACAACTTCAGAAAGTTCAGGTAAAATATACTCCCTCCGTTTAGAAATATAAGACATTTTAGGTTAGTGAAATGGATGTATTTAGATGCCTTTTAGTGTATAGGTTCACTCCGAATCTCTACGAACATATACACTAAAAGACGTCTAAATACATTTGATTCACAAAATGTATTATATTTCTAAAGGGGGGGAGTAGTAACATAAGAATTTGACAAATACACATCTTTTTCCAGACGGAGGGTTCAAAATCGGAGAGAACATTTATATATAGTTCAGAGTTTAAAATAGACTTTTATCTTTCTTCTATCTCACAATCAAAAGATCAGAAAGCATTCCAGTTTGGTCACATACTATTCTGTACCTCGATGGATCTCTGCACAATTGGTCAATTTCGACAACACAACAAAAAGGGAAGGCAGACTGATCAGACCAAGGCTCTCAGTTCCCAACCAGAGACGTCAAGAATGCCAACCCCGCAATCACGATCATAATGTTGAGGAAGTAGTTGGACTGCAGAGCCTTCTCCGGGCTGCCTCCAAGGCCCTCGTACTCTGCCCTGATCTTCTGCTTCATTGTGTCCGACAGCTCTCTCTGCAAGTTCACCGACAAACAATTTCTCAAGGTTCGCTTACTTATAAGTTCTGACTGCTGCTTCACTAGCATGCTTCATACAAAAATCTTTAGAAATTGGCCTAGATTGTACAAGTGTGAACCTTTTTGGAAGAGTATTTGGCAGCAACAAATGGCTCAGGCTGAGGTGCTGCTTCACTGGTATCATCTGCTGTTGCTGCTCCATTGGTATCATCTGCTGGTGCTGGATCAGCAACTTTCTTCTCGTCAGCCGGTGCGGCATCGTCCAACGAGAATCCCTGAAGGATAATTCCATATTGTGTGTTAGGTTTCTCAAGAACTGGAGCAGCTAAGCAAAGTTTGTCGTGAAAATAAGACAACAAGGATGGGAAGTAGAATGGATGAGCTAAGGAACTGAACTGCCTTCCTGCTGCTTTTGCTCCTTTAGGACTGCAGGTGGTTGCCAGAAGGATTAAAATGGATGTGGTGCTCACCTCAGGAGGATCAAACTTTGCACCAAGATTGCTCAGTTTAGCATGGGCTTCAGCATAGTCTTTGAAGAATGCCTCCTGGTCCTCTGCATACTTCTCCGCATATACCTGCGTGTGTCGCACTATTACTATTTCATAGCATCGAGTCACCAGCCATAAACTGCGAACAATCAAGTTACCTTGAATGATTCGTCCTCAAATATTGCAGCATCTGTAGGCAATACTAGAAGATCCTGATCCCTTTTCTCCTTTATGTCCTGAACCATTGTTAATAGATCAAATCATCCAAGAATCAAATGAATAGTTTAATTCTTAAATGACTAAAAAAAATGGGCACACCTTGAAGTAACTGTTATCAAACTTCAACCATTCAGCTGTCCATGATTGCCCTCCAGGTTCACCAGGCCCATCCTTCTGTAGAAGACAATAATATTAACACCTCAGTGTTAGGGCCACGATGATCTACGGTTAGTTAGAGTTAATCCGATCCAATTTGTACAAATAAAATCAAGGTTACAATTTTTTTAAAGCATGATATGCCCTCTACATCTTCACTGCAAAACGATACAAAGCAGAGATTTTTTTAATATAGGTCCAGACTTCCCACATGTCTGCAGAAAAGAAAAGAATTTGTGTGTTCTATCCTGAAGTATGAAACTGTAGAATAGTTGACATTATATGGGACTGACCATGTCCAAAACCTCTTACTACTGAAATTAACATACTGTGCTGCTTTAAATCCAACCAAAGAGACCTAGAAAAACATACTGTATATTTTGTTTCTGGCTTGCCCCAGCCACTCCGGTCAGGCCGTGATCTTCCAAGTGTATGTGCTCCGGAGAGTGCAACAATTTCCTGCACAAATACTCCAATGGATCAACAAAAAGCTCAAGAACACATAGGCAAACCAGAAAAACTCCCGCTTCTGGTATGACACACACCTTGTCGTCAAGGCCCATTCTATAGAAAACCTCACGAAGATGCTCAGCAGGTAAACGTGGGCCAGCATCTGCAGAACATGAATATTTAGCAACGATCAATTTTTTCACCTCGATAAATACCTTTCACAAACCATAAATTCAGACATTGATATAAACACTGAGGGACATCACTCTAAATTGATGATAAATTTGTCAGAACCCCTAACCAGGAAGCCTCCCCTCAGGTGGACATTGCTCAGGTGCGGTGATATCTACCCTTCCATATTTCATCGGAATTGTGGGGCCGCCAGCTTCCTGGAATGAGATTGACAACAGAAATAAGTTTACACATAGAGTCTACTGATCGTCAGTCAAAATGGCCTAGTAAGTTACTTGAGCAGAGAAAAGGCTGAGACCTCAATTGCTGTGGCACTCGCCAACTGGAACAAATCTGCATAAGTGATACCTGGGTATTTGTCCTTGATAGGTTGAATAAGCTTTAAAGCATTAGTAAGACCTGGCCACAAGCCATCCAAGTATGTTAGCTACTACTCTAAACTTTGCAAGGCACAAGGACTTAAAAATTGGTCTGTCAAGAGAAAATACCAGCATTTGCTCCATGACTCAATTCTGGATCAAATCTTAGGCTTCCATCAGCTCCACCTCTCTGTGGCCACTCCTCAATATTTTTGTCATATGTACCTGAATCATGCCATCCAAGACGGACCTGAACATAGTAGAAAGCATTACCGTCTGCACACAACGCCCGGTGACCACAGGGCAATGATAATTTATTGAACAGATTGTTGCACAAGTACTACTATATTTTCGGATGGATCTCAAACAATGTAGCACCTACCTACATGAACCTGTGGAAGCAACCATATGGATGAATTCTTTCCAGACACATTTCACTCTCTATTTTATAAAACCACTAGCATGTTCTTATTTGCCAAAGAAACAGTCAGAAGAATCCAACCACTAAGGATGCAGGCGGCACACCGACTAACCCGCAACCCAGTAGTTGTTATTGTCGATTTTACGGACACGTGTGAACTAATTGCTCAGTTTAGCGCACTAAGTGGGCCGCGCTTACATCCCTAAACCATGGAAAGAGTAGTGCCATTTATAAGGGAAATGGACCAAAAATTGTACAAACTCGGTTAATTAAGGAAAATCAGCTGAAAACCCTGATAATAAGGGTAAGCAACCTGGCTAAACTAGGTCTAAGTGACCGCCAAACAAAAACAAACCCAGGCAAAGCGCATCTCGAAGCACCACAGATAGTGTCATCGTCCATCGTCAACCATGCTCACAACCTGACGACTCTGACTTAACAGCTGCAATGCCACTGGAGGCTTCTTCAAATTTTCATGTGGGTAACTTACACTTTTCTACTCTGCATGTGCAATAAGAAAGGCGGTCTGTTTCAAACCGCAAAGCCATGTTAACTTGGTGTGTACAATATTTTATTTTTTACATTAGCGCTCCCTCGGTCCCCTAAGATAAGACGTTATTACAATTTACAACCAAGGAGCGGTTTGTAATAACATCTTATAGTAGTAATAACATCTTATATATGGGACAGAGGGAGCATTTGCTAAAATGAGCGAATGTCACCAAGGAGCGGCTAGCTGTGAAACATCCCAAACTCAAATTTTGCTCTGCTTCAGCACGGGTAATCATATAGTAGTTTGCAGGAATGTGGCATAATAATTCAAGGTATGATCGGGAATGTGGCATACTGTTCAAATTTCCTTGTGAGTAGCTTAGGCTTACTGTGCTGTAAGTAAAGACGATTTGATGCAAACCAGAAGTGCCATGGTTAGCTTGGTACATTATTTTATTTTTACATATGTACTACTACATGCTAAAATTAGCGATTGTAACCAATGCTTAGCTAGCTATGAAAATCCCAAGCTCAAAATTTGCTCTGTTTCAGAATGGGGATCATAGTTCGAAGGAACGTGGCATGCCTCGATTCAGGGCACAACCGGAAACTGATTTGCTACGTAGAGTAGAGAGTAGAAATATAAAACCATGTAGTACCAGGATGGGGTGGCAGTAACTGGTCTTGAGGATCTCCTTGATGTCCTCCCGCGCGCTCTTGAGCTGCGCGGCGTCCGACGCCGCCATGCACCGGACCACCCGCAGCGCCCCGCCGGCGCCACCGCGCCCTCTCCCCGCGACCTTCTGCAGTTCATGGTGCACGGAGGTCAGCAATCAACCGCACAAATTCGGTAGGTCGAATCGAACTAGACTGGAGCAGAACCCGACCACCTGTGGGAAGCGCGAGGGGGACGGGCGGAGGCGGAGCCCGGTGCGGGCGGAGCAGGAGGGGAAGGAGGCGATGGTGGCCGCGGCGCGGCGGGTGGACGGGGACGGCGAGGCCGGGAGGAGGGAGGCCGAGGAGGCGAGGCGCTCCGCCATGGCGTGGCGGGGTTTTGGAATATTTGGGTTGGGGGTGGATGATGGATGGCTGGTCCACGGCTTGGACGATCGGGAGCTGAATGAACTGAACTGGGGAAGGTGCGTGGGGGTGAACGGTGCGTGCGTGGGGTGGACGAGGAGTCTAATCTGGGGCGCCCAATGGAGGCGCGACGCGTGGCACATGTGGGCACATGCGTCGACGAATATGCGGGGCACGCGTACGGCATTACCCTTCTTTTAGCCACACATGGCGTTGGCGCCTCATGGATCGCCGTCTCCGTTGCCGGCGACCCTGCCTTCCGGAGCAACCACTCCGGGAGACCCTGCATTTCGGCGTCACTTCCGGCGACTCCGCCACCCACCGCCTTTTCGTTGCCGGCGCCGCCAGCATTTTCTTCCCCCGCCTGCCACACACAGTCGTCGTTGGCTACCCTACCCAGGCCAGCGAGTCGGCCGGGCATAGGATTTCAAGCAGGCCCGTTCAAGGCCTAGCAGCCAAACCACTTCTTGGGCTTCAGCCCCACACAACAAAGCAAATTCCAATACTCCTACTTATAACAGAGTAAATAAAATCCTCAAAATGAGGTTCTAAAAAAACAAGGGTGAAAGTGAAACTCAACTTAAAAACACCGAAGTCCAATTCCAGAAATCCTTCCAACTCCCTCCATCCCCGTGCTTCGATCCAGCAAGCTGAGCGGCCGGTCGATCGATCGAACCGAGAAAAATCTCTGCGGCTCGTGTTCCCAGATCCGCTCGTAAGTCCACCCCCACCTAACCGTGCTTTCTCCTACCCTTCTGCGACTCTTCTCTTGCTACTGGTCGATCGATCACCAAACAGTTGGCTCTCCTACTTCATCCTACTATCAGTGTCGATTCATTGTCACGGCTTACCCTGCTTGCCGGCGTTAACTCCTAATAAATACCAGTGAGGCGGTGTGCTTTCTTAACCGAGAGTCGCAGTGCCCACAACTTGTTCGACGAATTGCCTGCTCAGGATTATCAATGAATATACATGCATTTTTTAGATCATTTATTATTACTACTGGGGTGTAGAAATTCGTTACAGAGCGGTAGAGAGAACGTTCGAAAGAATAAATTGCTATCTCTCTTTGTTTTTATTCTGTTATTAGTACTATCTTCTATCTATACCAAGAAGTGTACTTTCATGTGGCTTAGCAGATCAAAACCAAATTTCTTTCCTGTTGATGTTGTTGGTACAGAGACATGATAGTCTGTCCTGTAAAGCAGTTACCCAATGAAGATAGCATGGAATAAGAATGCCAAGACGAAGAGGCAGCCAGTGGTGGTAGCGTCAGCTAAGCCTGGCCTGCCATTTGGTGCGGAGGGTGACAACAATGAGGATGAAAACAAAGGAAGCGGAGAGGCAGCCACTGACTGTCCTGGAACCAAGCCACCTGATACTGCCAAGTCGCTGCAACACCAAGGGGACAAGCTAGCTGAGGTATCTTTATAGAGTTTTATGCAATTACTGTTCGTTTGAGGACTGGTGTGTAGTTGGGGTTATATGCGTTATTCCTTAAGAGTGCTCAATGCTGTTACAGATGCTATGGCCAAATAAAACAGCATAACCCTATGATAGTTCAGACTGTTTCATGAAAATTGACTTCATGTGGTGAATTGTGACCCTTGGTGCCTTTTAATATTAATAATAGACGGGACACGGTCTACTTCTTGTTTTAGATGTTTTAGCACCCTAGATAGCAATCCTACCTAGCAATGATACCACTTGCTGTAAATGTTACAAAGTCTAACAATCACTATAAATCTCGGCTGATTTGTTTGTAATGTGATCCATGACGTGCAGGTAAGAATTTCTCACAGTTCATATGTATACACTCAACCATAAAGTTTAACCTGACCCAAGCTAATCATAACATCAGTTGTGGCACATAACAATCAATTAGAGAGGTAACTGTTAAATGAAAGCCTCCACTTTAAAAAGTAAGCAGCTAGCAACTTAAAATAAATTAGCAGATTGAAACTAATCGATATATAGTATAGATTGTCATATTTTTCCAAGTACGTAGAGATGGTACTCCCAATCCATTGTATTTTATTTGTTATGGGTACCTACAAAATCAAATAAAAGAAGCAAAGGGAATCAAATGTGTTTGATACTTAACCAAACACAATATAGAGCTGAAGTATTTGTAGAAGGTAACTTCAAATAGAAAATTGATTTTTTTTGTAGTATATTTTAAAAGTAGAACTTCTAGAAATAGTACAACATGGCCCAGTTTTCTGTGTCCGCACTGTCATGTTGTACCAGCCCGGCCTGTTTTCCTTGTTTTTATGGAACATGGCCCATTTTCTTCTGGTCATGCCGTGCCAGGTGGGTTTCGGGCTAGCCTGAATAAAACCGGCCCAGTTCGCAACTTGAATTTTGAATGTGTCACTCTATTTTTTAATATAAGATTTGTTTTAGGCTAGGGTTGATGTGTTATAAACAGTTTAACGCACCGGGGACATGTGCCATTGCTATGCTTTTCTCTCTTGTAATAATGTCGTTGATACCGTTACACAGCAAAAGAAATATAATGTTAGTCTTCTTCTTAGGCACTCATAGGGCCCCATTTCTTTTATTATTTAGGAAGGGAAGTACCATGAAGCGCTCAGTAAATGGGAGGCTTCACTTAGCTTGATACCGGATAATGCAATAATTCATGAACAGAAAGCTCAGGTTCTACTCGAGTTGGGAGATGCATGGCGTGCACTGACAGCAGCTACTAGTAATCCTCTCCACTTCTCCTTTGTGTTTTCTGATGAAATATTTATTGAGAAACTGTTGCTGGGATGAAAATGTCAGAAGCTGAGTGTAATATGCACTTCTCTCATCAGGTTAGTTTGTAGTAGTGACCATCTAATGGGTAGGATTTACCCAACCAGTATGGTTATGTTCTCTTCAGAAGTGAACCATTGTTTGTCTTCCATGTGGAACTGTATGTGACATCAGATTGTAGTATAATTGCAAGGTTCCATCCTGAATTGTAGCTATATAATCCCTATTTTGACTTTTGTGCCATTCCACTGATCATAGCAGCACATATGGTATGTGCTTACGTCCTTGGGTCAAATGCTCGATTCTAACATCAATAATTCAAGCGAATCAGTTACTCTCTTTTTGGTATACTTGTAGGAGCAACAGAAATTGAACCGTCATGGCTTGAGGTCAGTATAACAATTCATCAGTTAGATTATTAAATCAGGTGTTGTATATATGGTTGCCATGGCTTGACCCCATGCATATATATTACCCACCATTGCTTACATTTGACTAGTTTCCCCGGTGTGATCAACTGAGCATATGATGTATTGATCCACAGGCTTGGGTAACGCTTGGCAGAGCACAGTTAAATTTTGGAGAGCCAGATAATGCCATCAATCTTTTGACAGGGCACTAGCAATCAAGGTACCTGCTCTTTTCCCTCTGTAAAGAAGTTTGATGTAGAATATGGGTCATCTCACTTGCTCTCTCTTCTCGATTTGTTTGTTGGGTCGTATCCACAGCCTGACTACAGTGAGGCAAAAGCTGACCGTGATACTGCAACCCGTCTTGTAAGAAAACGAGGACAGTTGCACTCTTCGGGCGATTTGAATGCTAACAAGAGACGATTCACAGTTGGAGGGAGTTCGGAGAAGGGAGAGAAGAGTGAACAGGAAGAAGAATGACTCGTGACTGTAGGATGTAGGCTATGTACTCCCTCCGTTTGGAAATATAAGATGTTTTAGATTTGTGAAGGAGATGCTAACGGAGGGAGTACTTTGGTATGAGAAGCTACTGATTTTGACCAGGAGTCACTGTTGTGTTGATTTGTTTACTTGAGAGAAGTGAATGTGGATGTGCAGCAGTAATGCAGTATAAGAATGTACAATACAATGGAAATCTCTAACTTGTACTGCTTGCAGCACATGTGAAGCATTGCGGCCCAGAGGATGAGTGCTCGTTTGGTTGCCTATTGTTGGAGATATGCCCTAGAGGCAGTAATAAATATAGTTATTATTATATCTTTGTGTTTATGATAAACGTTTATATTCATGCTATAACAGTATTAACAAGGAAACATTAATACTTGTGTGATTTGTAAACTAAATTAGAGTCCCTAGTAAAGCCTCTTCATAATACTAGCTTGTTGGTTAATAGATGATTGTGGTTTCTCTATCATGAACATTGAGATGTTATTAACAACAAGATCATATCATTAGTAGAATGGTATGATGGACGTACTCCTATAGATAAGCGTAGCATAAAGATCAAGTCATTTTAATAGTTCAATTGCTATATGCTTTCTGATACATAGTAACCTAATTCCTTCGACCATGAGATCATGTTTATCACCATCACCGGAAGGATGCTTTGATGACATCAAACACCACACCGTAACTGGGTGGCTATAAAGGTGGCATTGAGTATTTGGAAAGTATGGGTTGAGACACATGAATCAAGAGTGGGATTTGTCCATCCATATGACGGATAGATATACTCTGGGCCCTCTCGGTGGAATGTCATCCAATTAGCTTGCAAGCATGTGACTGGCTCACAAGGGATCACATACCACGGAAACGAGAAAAGAGTACTTATCGGTAACAAGGTTGAACTAGGTATGCAGAGATACCGACGATCAAAACCTCGGATAAGTAAACTATCTTGAGACAAAGGGAAATTGGTATCGTATGTAAGTGGTTTATTCGATCGCAAAGTAATCGTAGAAATATGTGGGAGCCATATGAATTTTCAGATTCCTCTATTGGTTATTGATCGGACAAGTGTCTCGATCATGTCCGCATAATTCACGAACCGTAGGGAGACACACTTAAGGATTCGATGTTGTTTGAGTAGTTATGGAATGATGAGTAAGAGACTGAATGCTATTCGGAGTCTCAGATGGGATCCGGGATATCACGAGGAGATCCGGAATGGTCCGGAGAATAAGATTCATATAAGGAAAGTCCTGTTTCGGGGTTGGAGAATGGTTACGGTGTTTTCATCGGGAATGTTCTAGAAGGTTTCGAAATGTCCGGCACTCCGGAGGGGAAGGGTACATGAATGTGTCATTACAAGTTGGAATGGTTGCATCATGTACTAGGTGTCATCGCTGAACAAAATAAAGGAATAAATCAAATCCTAGTTTGAAAAGTCAAACGCCAATTTGAAAAGTCAAACGGCTATTTTGTTTGGTGGAGGGAGAGTAGGAAACCTACTTGGGGAGGAGTTCCTCTCCCTCCACCGTCGGCCTTGGAGACCGAGTTGGGGAGGGACTCCCCTTCCCTTGGCGCGCCCCCTCCACCTATATAAGGAGGGGCAGGGCTGCCCCTCCAAGGATACACCTTGCCCCTCTAAACCCTAACCCTAGCTGTCGCCAACACCATAGCCGCCGCCCTAGGGTTTCTCCCAAGCCGCCGAGTTGGGGCTTCTAGTTGCCCTAGCCGCCGGCCTAGCCCCCCTCTCCTTGGTGCGTCTAAACCCTAGATCACCGAGGCCTCTCTCATAGTCCACCATACTCGCTCCGGTTTAAGGCGAAGCCTTGCGAGATCTCCCCTCTACTTTCGGTACCACGCCGTCGTGCTGCCGGAATCGCGAGGAGAGTGATACAACCTCCGCTGCCTGCTGGAACAAGGGAGAGGAAGGTCTTCATCGAGTACCGAACGTGTGACCGACTGCGGGTGCGCTGCCGGAACGCGGCGCCGGAAGGATCGTCTACACGATCTTGAGATCGGCAAGAGTACGACTACATCACCACGAGAATCCGATCTCGTTAACCGCTTTGGAATCTTCGAGGGTGAGTTTCACTATTAACGAGGTTTAATCTCATCAATGCCCATTTTTATGGACTTGGGTTTTGGAGAAGATGGGGATGCTGGAGATCGTGGAACGGTTAGCAAACAAGCAACACGGGGACACGAGGTTTACCCAGGTTCAGGCCCCCGGAGGGAAAACCCTACTCCTGCTTGTCTGCTCTTGATTACGGCGGAACCGAAAGTTACAGGGTGCGCAGATTCGATCTGGCGTGGAGGTGTGTATGCGAAAGTATGAGTCGAGAGATCTAGGTCGTGCCCTCCTGGCCTTTATATAGACTTAGGCAGGTCCCAGGCATAGACCTAGTCGGTTACAAGTTCTAAGGTTTTACCCTTTGAATTTCCTATCTACGCTAGTCTTGCTCTCTCATGATCCGAAGGCGTTATGGGCCTTGGCCACCTGAAAATCTTCATGGGCTGGCATACATCTGCCGTGGGCCTTCCTTGGGCTGGACCAGGTATGCTGAGGTCACGCACCCGTAGGGTACAACCATGTCAGTAGCCCCCGAGTGATCAGTCGAATCGTAGATTTGGCTAAGGACTCTTCCATCCTTCGGGTGCAACTATGTATTAATAGTATATGTGTGTAGGGATTGTTGATGCGTGTGCCTGACTCACCCGATGGATCGGGGTCAGTTAACTGTCTTAGGACGAAACATCACGATCTTCTTCAGGTTCGAGTCTCTCAACTCGGACCTGGAACATATGCTGGCGTAATCCGACTCAGGCCGCGGAGGACTTACAGGAGCGGAATTCCAGTGATTTTAATTGGTGTACCCAACGCGTCCGTCGGGATTTTTTATCGCGCCTGTTGGCACGGATTTATACTAGCAGAGCACAGTCGTGTGCGTTGCCAGGCCATCAGACGATATCTGCAGGTCTTATCTTTGCGTCGTAGACGCAGCATCCGAACATTTGTCACCGCGGAGGTGCTTCGGGTGGCCAAGGAGAAAACATTGCTGACTTAGCATTTTACTGGGGCAAAGTTGCCGAGAAAGTTTTGCGTGTTTGATCCGAAAGATCACAGTCGAAGAATTCATAGGGTGCGCGATCAACGCTCCCTATGGGAGTAGCCCCCGAGTGTATGTTCGAGTCGTAGACTCGAGCGGAAACTTTTATTCAAGCGCTTGTTCATTTTTAAGTCCGTAGGACACAAAAAATTTCGGATGCTTAAATCCATCCTCCCTATGGGAGTAGCCCCCGAGTCCGTAGTGGAGTCGTGGACTCGACGTAGGACTCGAAGAAAATATTTTGTCTTTATTTGTCTTTCGGGTGCGCGGCCAGCGCTCCTGATAGGACTAGCCCCCGAGTATTTAGTCGAATCGAAGATTCGAGTGAGTACTCTTAGCTTTGAAGCCGAAGAATTGTAGTAGGTGCTAGTATAGCTCTTTTGATGACATCAGTGCTGACGATCAATGACCTCAAGCGTCTACTACGCCAGAGATGATTTGACTGGGCGAACGTTGGTCCCACTTGCTGACCTTGAATTGACCGGTCACGCGCGGCGTGGAGATAATTACGGCGTCGCCTCGATTTCCGCGCGTAGTGGACGGCGTGGTAACGGCGGTTCGTTGTGATGCTGACACGTGTATGGCCAGATCTGCCGTTGGCGTTAGGTCTTCTGGATGGACGGCTGTCGTGCGTCGTCTTCACCGTTATAATCATTGGGGAAAGCTGCAGTTTGTTTTCACCGCATCTACTCTTGTTTTCACTGCCTTCTTGTGTTCCAGAGGTTCTTGCTACGCGCTGCTAGGTTCTTCCACATTTCCTCCTTCCCGTCCGCACTCTCACCGTCGGTGCCACCGGAACGCGATGGGGAAGTCAAAGAAATCGTCATCTACGGTTGGTACCAGCGCCGCCGGAGGGAAGAAAGGCGCCACCACCCCCCGTGTCACCGATGGTGGTTGGCGGCGATCAGAGACGCGGGAGAGTGATCTCCGCAGGCTTCGCGAGCGGGGCTTGATCCTGCAGGATAGAGAGGCTGCCAGACTCCCCGGCAACGAGGTAATCCCCCGTCCCCCCGCTAGGTATCGGGTTATGTTTCTTGCCTTCGTTATTCGTGGGTTTTCCTTCCCAGTCCACGACTTCCTTCGTGGCCTGCTCTTTCTCTATGGCATCCAGCTGCATCATCTTTCGTCCAATTCTCTTCTTCACATTGCTTGTTTCATCACTTTCTGCGAGTGCTGGCTCGGCATCGAGCCGCATTTTGGCCTCTTCCGGAAGCTCTATTCCGTGAAGAGGCAATCCGGCTCGGATGGTGTGCATCCCATTGGGGGTTGCATCATCTCTCTTAGGGCCAATATTCTTTTCTTTTCTTTCTCTATGTCCGAATCTGTCCAGTACTGGCGGAGGCGATGTTTTTACATTCGCGACTCCACGGTGGCTGGGCAGCAATTTGGGCTTGCCCCTTTCGACTCCTCCCAGATAATCGAGCCAAAGAGGTCTTGGAAAAATCATATCTTGGACGGCGAGTCAGCGGAGATAGAGGCCCTTTACCGTCGGGTGGAGGATCTCCAGTTGATTCCTGATAAAGAAGTGAACGGCGTGGATATTATCTGCACGTCGGGTGCAGCCACTCCAGGCTAGGGCGCACCCGATGTTTCTTTATGCTGGGCGCCATGACCCGACGAGAGTTTCGGCCGAGAAGCTTTCCAAGGGTGATCTCGACAAGGCCCTTCGTACGTTGTTGAAGTACAAGGCTGGAGAGGATATCCCGGGGAAGTCGTTGACTCCGCCATTTTCTTCGACGCTGGCTGTTCCACAAGTGTAGATTCGTGCGCGTAGCGCTTTTCTTTGATTGCGTGTTTGTTTTCTTTTGTTTTCTAACAAACTCCCTTCTTATTGGCAGAGATTCAAGGTGCCGGGCATGGTACCTCCATTGCCCGAATTGTTTTCGGATGCGCCGGATAATGAAGTGGTGGACTCCATGTCCGAAATTCCTTCGGCGCGATCGCCAGCTGAAGAGGTCAACGAGTCGAGCGAGGACCATACTCGCAAACGATCACGGAGCTCCGGTGAATCTTTGGATGCATCGACTCCTCCGACTCCCAGAAACCCTCTGTGCCTTGATCGTCACAGTGACGGGCATGGAGGTTCTTCCTCTCCCATTCCTGCAATTCCTGTGCGGGCTGTAGCACCGCACCCGCCAGCGAAGCGGAAGAAGGAAGAGAAAAAGGAGGAGAAGAAGGGGGAGAAGAGAGCCCGAAAGACTCCTCCTGTCTTCGACCTGAGCTCATTGGACTCGTAAGTTTCTTGTTACACTGGTGTCCTTTTTCCTTGTTGACTTTGTACTTTTGCTAATTGCTTCGTATACATGCATTCTTCCCACGACTCCTCCAGCGATGATGCTCGGGAGATGATGGGGGAGTCGAAGGTTGCGTCTCCTCCTCCTCAAACGGTGGCGACGTCGGGAGGTGCCGCTCCGAATCCTCCTCTGCAGGAGGTGCAGGTGGTTGCGCCTCAGAATTTTGCCAGCGGGCCTTCGGAGTCGCCATCAGAGCATGTGAGTACCTCTGCTTCGTGCCACGGGGGGAGCCCCCGGGTGTCTGAAAAATTTCTTGTCTTTGTTCTTTTTTCGAATCTTCGGGGGGGAGCCCCCGAGTGTCTTCGTGTGCGAATTTTGCTTTTATCCCTTTGTGTTGGGCATAGCCCCCAAGTCCTTTTTCTTACTGGTGTTTCTTTTTCTGCAGCCTTTTGTGCAGGAGGCCAAGCAGTTGGTGCAGGAGCGCCTGGTGCTAGAGGCTAACCTCCGACAGCTGCAAGGTACCTATTTGCTTTTGGTACTTTATTCATTTATTCCGGTCCTTCTCTCTGACGTTTGCTTGTTTTGGATGCAGAGGAGCATAATACTTCTCTCCGTGAGGTCGACTCTCTCAAGAAGAGCCTTGGTCAATCGGAGAAGAAGGCCGAGGCCGCCGTTGGTGCGAAGGAGCGCCTCGAGCTAGAGCTGACTAAGGCGATCGAAGCGAAGGAGCGTCTGCAATAGGAGGCCGCGGATCGTGAGGAGCAGCTGGCCACTGTTGTGGCTGCTCGTGAGAGAGAGGTGGCGGGCAAGCTCATGGCTGCTGCCAAGGCTGTTTCGGGTGAGTGTTGTATTTGTTTCTTCGTGTTTCTTGTCTTCTTCTGTGATGCTTTTCTTCATGTCTTCTCTTTTTTTTGTCTCAGATGCCGCAGGCATCGAGTTTGACTGCGGCGGGAGTGCTCTAGATGATGCTACTGCAGCGGTCGAAGATCGTTGCAGCACCGTCGTCAGCTCCCTTGCCAAGGCGAAGGAGGTCCTTGGCCGCTTCTACAAGGAGCTTGTCCCTAAGGGAGCGACCCTTGATGATGTGGATGCCCTCGCGGAGGCTTTGTCGGCCGAAGCGCCTGCGGCGTACAAGCGCAAGCAGAAGGGCATCGGCGCGTCCGTCGGGCTGGCGATGGCCTTGGCGGCTGGAGCGGAGCTGGACCTGCCCCAGATCACCTCCCGGATGCCGACGACCGCAGATGGATCCGAGGTAGCCTTTGCTGCCTACTCTGCTCGCTGCAAGCGATATGGGCCGAAGCTCATTGATTTGCTGTCTGAGTATGCGCTGCGGCAGCAGGGCGAGGCCAAGGCTAGGCAATCCGGCTCCGAGGCGACTCAGGGTGCCGCGTCTTAGGCGTTCTAGATGTAGGATAGTTTGTAGTCTGCTTTTGCTGTAAATATTTTGAGGAACACAA
This sequence comes from Avena sativa, assembly GCA_916181665.1. Classification (NCBI taxonomy): domain Eukaryota; kingdom Viridiplantae; phylum Streptophyta; class Magnoliopsida; order Poales; family Poaceae; genus Avena; species Avena sativa. Next base: position 262,038,695 of record OV702298.1, on the reverse strand, counting down.
TTCTTGTGCCACGTAGTGGCCTTTATATGCTTAATGAATTCGCCTGAGTTGTGCTCTACCACTGTCTGAATGTTTGTGTCCTTTGCTTTTCTGCTGTTCTAGGTTCCTTCGGGTGCTGACCCTGTTGACACCTCGCCTGCAGCGCAACTGCGGCCATCTTTGGATGATCCTTCGCAACTCGCTTTTCTTTGGGACCGTGTTCGTAGTCTTGAGAGGGAGTTGCTTGGGTTGCGTGGTCACGTCGACGTTTGGAAGTCCAAGGCAGATCGCGGTGCAGCCAGAGAGGAGTACTTGATGACGGAACTACTTCGGCTATCTGAGCAGCTTCAATGTAAGTTGTTCTTTATTTCGAGTTGTAGCTCAGTTCTTCGGATGAGCCTGCTGGCCTTGCCTTTTAATTTGTGCAATTGTCGCAGGTGCTAACCTTGCTCCGAGGGAAGAGAAAGAGTGTGTCGCTGTTCGGGTCAATTGCTTGACTCAACAGGACATGGAGGTCGGTGGCTTCTTCTGGATGGATCATGACCGTGCCATGGCTCTGGCGACGGTGCAGGATCGTGTGCACCAAGTTTCGCGGGTGCTTCGCCAGGTGCAAACGTCGCTTGCTTCGGTGCTGCATGTCATGTTTCCTTTGGATGTCGCGCCGGCGAGTCTTGCGGGTCTTCTGTCAAAGTTTCGGAGCGTGAGCAATGTCAAGGAGTTGGTGCGGCAACAGCTCGTCGCCGGAGTCAAGGCTGCTTTGTCTCTTGTGAGGCTGCATCGGCCTGATGTAGATCTGTCTATAGTGGCGACTGGTCCACCTCCTCGGCCGGATGGTGATGAGTGGGACATGCGACCACATTATGCAGCTGTGAGGCAGTATGTCGAACAGGTCGTAGATTTATTTGAGCAGCGTGTTGAAGTTATTCTTCAGAATAGGTAGTACCTGTAAAAGAGATAGATGTAAAATTTGTATATTTCGACTGGGCATGTTGTGCCCTTTGTTGTAAAGGTTTGTTTGTTGTAAGCACGCAGTGCTTTGCTTGAGTACGTGTCCTTTTCGTTTGTCTGACGTTGTCAGCTACTCAGGTGTACACGTGTGATTCTCAGTCGACGAAGTCGTGAGGTGGGGGAGCCCCCGAGTGTGTTTGTAGTATAAAGTAATGTTGTAAATAGCGAAACAGAAGTTTGGGGCGAGACACTTAGCTTTATTCATATCGTAATGGAGGAAGTACATTGTTCGGTTGAATAGCCTTGGCTGAAAAGCCTTATTGAAAGTAAAGAGGGGTAGGTAGCTAGGGGTAGAATCGTCGCAGGTGCGCGATGTTCCATGGGTTGGAGTATGCGACTCCAGACTCCACGTGCTTGAGGCGATAGGCGCCACCTGGGATGACTTCGGTGATGACGTAGGGTCCTTCCCATGGTGACTCGAATTTCTTCGGTCACTCTTGCTTGAGTCGCAAGACGAGGTCTCCTTCGACGAAGGACCTTGGGCGCAGCCGGCGGCTGTGGTAGTTGCGGATACTCTGCTGGTACACCGCTGATCGAGCTGCTGCTATGTCTCTTGCTTCGTCGAGTGTGTCGACGGCATCTTCGAGTGCAGCCATCGATTCGGCTTCGTTGTACGCGACGACCCGGGGGGCCTGGTGGCGTACTTCGGCTGGTAGCACGGCCTCGGCTCCGTGCACCATGAAGAACGGCGTGTAGCCGGTGGAGCTATTTGGCGTAGTCCGTAAGCTCCACAGGACGGATGGTAGCTCTTTCGTCCAGGCTCCAGCTTTCCGTTCGAGTGGACTCATGAGGCGCTTCTTGATGCCAGCGCCGATTAGGCCGTTGGCCTTTTCCACTTGCCCGTTCGTTTGCGGGTGTGCCACTGAGGCGTACGTGATGTTGATCCCAAGGTTTTCACAGAAGTCCTGGAACTCCTTGGAGATAAAGTTCGATCCATTGTCGGTGATGATGCTGTGCGGTACACCGAACCTGTAAACAATGGATTCGAAGAACTTGATGGCAGTTTTGCCTTTCTGGTTGGTGACCGGCATGGCCTCGACCCACTTGGTGAATTTGTTGACTACGACCAGGAGGTAAACATGTCCTCCTTTTGAGGACTTTGGCAGTTTGCCGATCATGTCGAGGCCCCATTGAGCAAAAGGCCAGGCTATGGGTATGGGTCTGAGCTCGGACCCGGGTGCATGCGGTTTGTCGGCGAACCGTTGGCACCCGTTGCATCTTCGGACGATGTCCTTTTCATCGCTCATGGCCGTTGGCCAGTAGAATCCGGCTCGTAGAGCTTTGGCGACAAGGGAGCGACTGCCTGCGTGATGGCCGCAGATGCCCTCGTGGATGTCTTGGAAGATGGCCTTTCCGTCGTCGATGGTGACACATTGTTGTAGTACACCCGTAATACTGCGCTTGTACAGCTCGCCATTGATGTTGGTGAAGGCTTTTGACCGACGAGATATCCCGCGCATCTGTTGGGCTGTCAGGCAGTTCTCCGTTTATCAAGAACTGGAGGTATGGTCGCGTCCAAGTTTCTTCGACTGCCATGACCTGCATCAGGTTGACCATGGCGACCTCGGTGTCCAATTTCTCGGGTCCTTCATGTCCTTCGGGTGGCGTAGACCCGAGTGTTCTGCTTCTTCGGGTGATCCCTTGGGGAATTGTCGCTTGATAGATGGCACGCAGATCTGTTCGAGGAACACACCTGGTGGCACCTTTGCGCAGGTGGAGCTGATGTTGGCGAGTCTGTCGGCTTCTTCGTTGCTTTCTCTTCCGACGTGCCGAAGCTCGCAGCCGTCGAATTCTCCTTCAAGTGCGTTGTAGAGCACGCGGTACGCGATCATGTTTTTGTCGTGTGCGTCACACTCGTTCATTGTCTGTTGAACGACGAGGTTGGAGTCACCATAGATTACCAGGCGCGTTGCGCCGTAGATTTTTGCCATCCTCATGCCGTGTATGAGGGCTTCGTATTCGACCTCATTGTTAGAAGCTCAGAATTTCATCCGAAGGACGTACTTCATCTTGTCACCTTGCGGGGAGGTCAGTATGACCCCGGCTCCTGCTCCAGCTTCACGCTTGGAGCCGTCGAAGTGCATCGTCCATGACTGCGACATGTCTAGGGTGTCTGGCAGCTGCAGCTCCATCCAATGTACCAGGAAGTCCGGAAGGACTTGAGATTTGATTGCGAGTCGCTTCTCGTAGACGATGTCCAAGGGTGAAGTTCGATGCCCCACAGGGCCACGCGTCCTGTGGCTTCTAGATTATTCAGGATGCTGTTCAGGGGTGCCTCGTTGACGACCATCACCTGGTGCTCCTGGAAGTAATGGCTCAACCGCCGAGCCGTCATGAACACGCCGTACGCGAGTTTCTGGTAGTGAGGCTACCTCTGTTTTGTTGGCGTGAGTACCTCGCTGAGGTAGTAGATTGGGCGTCGGACCCCGTGGGTCTTGCCCTCTTCGGATCGTTCGACCACTAGCACGGTGCTGACCACCTGGTGTGTGGCTGATATGTACAGCAACAGAGGCTCGTGCTCCTTTGGCGTGACCAAGACGGGCGAGGTGGAGAGAAGCCGCTTGAAGCTTTCGAATGCGTCGTTGGCTTCCGACGTCCACTCGAATTTATCTGCTTTGCGTAGTAGCTGGTAGAATGGTAGGGCCTTCTCGCCCATGCGGCTGATGAATCTGCTTAACGCCGCTATTCGTCCTGCGAGCTGCTGGATGCCTTTGAGGTTTTTCGGCTTCTCCATCGCCATGATGGCTCTGATTTTCTTCGGGTTCGCCTCGATCCCTCGCTGAGAGATGAAGTACCCAAGCAGCTGACCCGATGGGACGCCGAAGGCGCACTTTTCGGGGTTGAGCTTGATCCTGTAGCGATCGAGGTTGTCGAATGTCTCGCGGAGATCGTCGATAAGTGTTCTTGCCTCCTTGGTTTTTATCACTATGTGGTCAACATAGACTTGGACGTTGCGACCGATATGGTCCTTGAGGCAGGCATGCATGCATCGCTGGTACGTGGCACCTGCGTTCTTTAGCCCGAAGGGCATTGTGTTGTAGTAGAATACTCCGAACGGTGTGATAAATGTCGTTTTCTCTTGATCTTCGACCTTAAGTCGAATCTGGTTGTAGCCTGAGTAGGCATCAAGGAAGGAGAGTTTCTCGCATCCTGCAGTCGAATCGATGATTTGGTCGATCCGAGGAAGAGGGAAGTGGTCCTTTGGGCAGTGCTTGTTCAGTGACGTGAAATCCACACACACATCCGCAGGATGTCCGTGTCCTTCTTTGGGACCATCACTGTATTTGCAAGCCACTCGCTTTCTTTGATCTCCCTGATGAAGTCTGCAGCGAGTAGTCTGTTGATTTCCTTCCCGATGGCTTCGGCCCATGGCTCGGACAGTCTCCGGATGGACTGCTTGACGGGCTTGGTGTCTGGAAAGACATTGAGTGCGTGCTCGGCGAATTCCCTGGGAACTCCTGGCATGTCCGCAGGACACCAGGCGAAGGTTTCCCAGCGCTCACGGAGGAATTCGATGAGCGCGCTTTCCTATGCGGGGCTGATGTCGTTGGCGATCAGCGCCGTCTTGGACGCGTCCGTCGGATGGACTTGGACCTTTTTGGTGTTGACCGTGGAGTCGAAGGACATGTCAGGTGCGTTTTGCCTTGTGACTGGGGGTGCCCCATTGTCTGTCACCTCACGGAGCCTTAGGAGCTCGTCTTGCATGCCGAAATACTGGGAGATTTTGTTGAAATCCCTGTCGCATTGGTCCGATCGGGTGAAGCTCCCGTGGATTGTGATGACGCCCTTCGGCCCTGGCATCTTGAGTAGTAGGTATGCGTGGTGTGGGACAGCCAGGAACCTTGCGAATGCTACACGCCCAAGGATGGCGTGGTATTGTGACGGCCAGTCCACCACTTCAAATTCGAGTCGCTCCAGCCGGAAGTTGTCCGGCTTGCCGAAGATGATGTCGAGCCCTATTTTGCCCAGGGGGAATATGCCCTTCCCTGGAACGATGCCGTGGAACGTTGTGTCTGACTGTTCCAGGCTGCATTGCGGGATCCGCATTGCTGCGAGGGTGCTTGCGAACATCAGGTTGATGCCGCTGCCACCATCCATGAAGACGCGTCTCATCTCGAAGCCTCCAATTTGTGCCTCAAGCACCAGGGCAGCATGACCTGGGCGAGGGATCTGGCGGGGGTGATCCGAATGGCTGAACGTGATGCATGACTCTGATCCACTGAGGTACTCAGGGATGGCGGGTGGAGTTGCTACGGCCAAGTTGATCTGGCGAGTGATTTTCTTCTGCACCCTGTTCGTTGGGCGTCCCTTCTGGATCATCAGTGCTCCTTTCGGTGGGGGTACCCGTTCCCAGCGTTGTTCTGTGCTGGTGCGGCTGGTTGGTTCGGGCCTCCGATAGGCGGCGGTGGGGGAGCTCCATGCGCTATTTCACCTAACGCGGGTGCGTTGCCGAACGCAGGGATTGGGGCTTGCTGCCTCATCTGCACCATGCTTTCGCTGAGTTTTTGGAACTTGCGGCAGTCCTTGAGCATGTGGCTGGCTTTCTTTTTGCCATCCTGCTTGTCGATGTAGAAGTGGATGGTGCATGGAGCCGAAAGTTTGTCGTATGCTGAGGGTCCGTTGTCGCGTTCGCGGCGCTGCCACGACTGCGCTGGGCGTCCACCGTCGCGGAAGTTTCCTCCGCGGTATCCTCCGCTGTTGCGGCTGTTGTCGTTGCGACGGTCGGCGTAGCCGGCCGCGACCATGTCGGGTCCGTCGCGATCATCGTAGACGCGCGATCTCCTCTTGCTACGGCGTTCCCGTCTTCGGCCGTAGTCGTCCTCTTCATCCGATTGTGCTCGGTGAATGGAATCTTCACCGTCGGCCCACCTGTTGGCGATGTCCATGAGGTGATCGAGTGTTTTGGGCTTGACACGCCCGAGTTCCTCCTTGAAATCTGGGCGTTTGACGCCATCCCTGAAGGCGTCGATGGCCCTCTCTTCGGAGATGTGTGCTGCGGAGTTCTTGGTGTTAGACCAGCGTAGTATGTACGAGCGAATAGATTCGCCCGTTCTCTGAGTGCAGGCTCGCAACTCTTCGATTGAGGCGGGCCTCTTGCTGGTGCCCTTGAAATTTCGAATGAAGCTGTAAGCTAGCTCCTCCTAGCTTCGGATGGATCCTGATGATAGACTACTGAGCTAGATCCGTGCCGCGCCTGTCAGCTGCAGCTGAAGGCATTGCATGGCGGTTTCTTTGTTACCGCCGTGCAGCTTGACAGATGACAGATGGTCACTGAGCCAGGCTTTTGGATCTTGCGTGCCGTCGAACTTCGGAGTATCCGAAGGAAGCTTGAAATTGCGTGGCATCCGTGTTCGCCGAACAGATCTGCTGAAGCATCGGGCTCCACACAGTTCTCCTTCGTCTTCGTCCATCTCGGATTCAGACGAGCATGCACGTTTGGCTCGCGCTTTGTCGATTTTGCGCTGTGTAAGCGCGTCTCTGGCGTCGTAGTCGCGTTTATGATGACGCGATCTCTTCTTCCTTCGAGGAAGGTTGTGTTCCTCTTCCTCTTCAGATGAAGGGGTGGGGCTCCGGTCGTGCCTGGCCAGAGCTTTCTTCTTCGGCTCCGCAGGAGCATCTTGGTGGAGCGCAGCTCCGACAAGTCCGAGTCCGGTGAGTGCGGACTTATGCATGGCTCATTTCGGGTCCCCCTACGGAGGTGGGTGGGCCGCGAGATACGCAGTGGCTGCCATGATCGCAACTTGCGGCGTCTTCGGGATGACGTTGTCGTCGGCATCCATCTCCATGAACGATGTGTGGAGCGTTCGGGTCACATCACGGCGCTCCTTGGGATCCATGTTCTCCACCCTAGAGCGGTGCTTGTTTCCTTGGTTTCCGTTCGTGCTAGAGCCAGGGGCCATGGCGGAGAGCGCGGCTCGTCGCGCGCTGGACTCAGAGGCTGCTTGCTTGCGTTTGTCAAGTGTTTCTTGCATCTTGACTTGCTTCTTGTGCTCCTCAATGAGGAGGAAGTGGTATGCCATCAGTAGTTCACGTGAGGCATCTGCAGGCAGGACTATGTCGCCTGCTACGGCGCGGCGTGCCTGGACCCATCCTTCTTTGCTAAGTCGGATGACGTGGTCGTTGTTTTCCTCGTCGGGTGGGGGGGACTGGCTTCTTCTGTTCCCGCCATTTCCGTCGTTTCTGTCCTGCGGGTTGGGGTTGGGGTTGGGCGGCGGGTTAGGCGTTTGCTGTTCCACGTCGCTCTGTATGACTACGGCGCATTGGTAGCGCTCGTAGATTGGTCCGCTACTGCTGCAGCTTTCGGATCTGGAACCGTAGGTCCCTTCATCCGAAGGTGGATCGCACAGATCGGAGTTGCAGCTGTTGCTGTCGTAGAACTCATCTGTTGATGATGATGTGCGTAGCACATGGTGTGGAGCCCATGAGGCGGGCCTGATTGATGGTAGGGGCACCCGCTCAGGAAGGCGGAGGGTGCCAGTCTGGCCCACCTGGAAGCAGAAACTCCCGAACAGGATCTCGAGTCCGTCGCCTACGGGCTTGAAATCTTTCATGGTGGCTGGCGAGTGGGCGGTGAAGTCGAAAGCGCCGAAGAGGAGGTGACTCTCCGTTGCCACAGAGTTGTAGATCGATCGGGTCGGGACCGTCACGACCGCACAATCAGCAGCCCCAGATCCCACAGACGGCGCCAATTGACGAGGTTTAATCTCATCAATGCCCATTGTTATGGACTTGGGTTTTGGAGAAGATGGGGATGCTGGAGATCGTGGAACGGTTAGCAAACAAGCAACACGGGGACACGAGGTTTACCCAGGTTCAGGCCCCCGGAGGGAAAACCCTACTCCTGCTTGTCTGCTCTTGATTACGGCGGAACCGAAAGTTACAGGGTGCGCAGATTCGATCTTGCGTGGAGGTGTGTATGTGAAAGTATGAGTCGAGAGATCTAGGTCGTGCCCTCCTGGCCTTTATATAGACTTAGGCAGGTCCCGGGCATAGACCTAGTCGGTTACAAGTTCTAGGGTTTTACCCCTTTGAATTTCCTATCTACGCTAGTCTTGCTCTCCAAGGATCCGAAGGCGTTATGGGCCTTGGCCACCCGAAAATCTTCATGGGCCGACATACATCCGCCGTGGGCCTTCCTTGGGCTGGACCAGGTATGCTGAGGTCACGCACCCGTAGGGTACAACCATGTCAACTATCGACTCGTTGCTATAATCTAGTAGATAGATCTTGGCTTGTTTGTTTGCATGCGGTAGAATTTTTTTGTTTTCCATGCTATGAACCCCTACAGTGGTATCATAGCCGTGTCTATATGTAGATCTGTTGCACGAGTAGAACACAATGGTCATTGTGGGCGGTGGTGCTTTTATTATCAATTGCTTCTTGTGTACTTTGCATCTTGTGGTATGATGGGATGAAGCGGCCCGGGCTAACCTTACATGACATCGTTCATGAGACTTGCTCCACGCTGAACATGCAACTTGTATTGCATAAGTGTCTTTGCGGGTGTCTGTCTCTCCCATTATAGTAAGATCCAATTTACAATGGGAACTTGATAGTTCTAGCATCAACGTTGTGGTTCTTGTTCGTAAGTTAGAGCGACACTTATTGAAAGCCCCAAACCACGTAAAATATGCAAAGAAAATTAGAGGCGTCTAACTTTGTTTTGCAGGGGTGTGCTGTGATGTGATATGGCCATGATTGTGATTATATTTGATGTATGCAATGTTCCTTATTGTAAGTTGGCAACCGGCAGGAGCCATATGGTTGTCTTTAAATTCTGTTAAGACCCGCGTGTCTATTCAAAGTAGTTGTAATAGTTGAAGCTGGTGGACCACAACCATGAAGCAGCGTCAGTGACCTTGATGCAATGCCGGTGATGATGGAGATCATGTTCGTGCTTGAAGATGGAGATCGGAAGCACAAAGAAGAAAGGCCATATCATATCACATATTATGAATTGCATGTGATGTTAATCATTTATGCATCTTGTATTGCTTAGTTAACGACGGTAGCTTTATAAGATGATCCCTCAAGCACACAAATTTCAAGTTTTAAAGTGTTCATCCTTAGTTAGCACCGTTGCTAAAGCTTGTTGTTTCGAAGCACCACGTGATGATCGGGTGTGTTAGATTCTGCAAGTGTATACAACGTGAGCAAGCCAGCTTTGTTCATGCGGAAGCTAAGGTTTGATCTTGACGAGCCTAGCATGTACAGACATGGTCTCTTAACACGGATCACCGAAAGGTAAAGCATGAATCATATAGTAGATATGATGAACATGTCGATTGTTCGCCATTGAAGCTACATCAACTCTCGTGATGATCGGTTTTGATGTGGTGGATTTGGTTCGTGTGATCACTAAAACAATGTGAGGGATATTGTTTTGAGTGGGAGTTCACCTAGGTTAATTTAACTATTAATTAAAACTCAATTTGTCATAAACTTAGTCTAAACTATTGCAAATATGTTGTAGATCAATGGCGGCCCCTACCATTAATTTTAATGCGTTCCTAGAGAAAGAAAAGTTGAAAAACAATGGAAGCAACTTCGCGGATTGGTTCCGCAATTTGAGGATTGTCATCAATGCTGGTAATTTGACCTATGTGTTGGATGCACCGCTGGGTGACCCGCCTGCAGCTGATGCTACCGATGAGGTGAAGAATGTTTTCCTCGCTCGGAAGAATCAGTACTCCACAGTTCAGTGTGCTATCTTGTATGGTTTGGAATCGGAGCTTCAGAAAAGGTTTGAGAATTCAGACCCACATGATATTGTCCGTGAACTCAAAATGATATTTGAGGCTCACGCGGCAGTTGAGAGTTATGAGGCTTCTGAAAAGTTCTTTAACTGCAAGATGGAAGAGGGCAGCTCCGTCAGTGAGCATGTGCTTAAGATGTCTGGGCACGCAAACAAACTCCAAAGTTTGGGTATAGTGATTCCTATTTATTTGGGGATACATCGTGTCCTCCAATCACTGCCACCAAGTTACAAAAACTTTGTGATGAACTACAATATGCAAAACATGGACAAGACGTTGCCAGAACTCTTCTCCATGTTGAAATCTGCATAAGTGGAGATCAAGAAAGAGCACCAAGTGTTGTTGGTCAATAAGACCACCAAATTCAAGAAAGACAAGTCTAAGCAAAAGGGACACTTCAAGAAGGGTGGTAAGAAAGTTACTGCACCAACGAAGAAGACCAAGGCTGGACCTAAGCCTGATACTGAGTGCTTTTACTGCAAGCAAGAGGGTCACTGGAAGCGGAATTGCCCAAAGTACTTGGCGGATTTGAAGAACGGCAACATCAAGAAGAAAGGTATATCCGATATACATCTTATTGATGTGTATCTCACTAGTACTCGTAGTAGTGCCTGGGTATTTGATACTGGTTCGGTTGCTCATATTTGTAACTCGAAACAGGTGCTGCAGAATAAACGGAAGCTAGCGAAGAACGAGGTGACGATACGCGTTGGAAACGGGTCAAAGGTTGATGTGATCGCGGTCGGCACGCTACCTCTTCATCTACCATCGGGATTAGTTTTATACTTAAATAATTGTTATTTGGTGCCTGCGTTGAGCATGAACATTATATCGGGATCTTGTTTATTGCGAGACGGTTACTTGTTTAAATCCGAGAATAATGGTTGTTCGATTTATATGAGTAATATGTTTTATGCACATGCACCTTTGATAAATGGTCTATCTCTTATTGAATCTTGATAGTGGAAATACACATATTAATAACATTGAGGCTAAGCGTTTGAAATTGAGCGATAACTCGACCTATATGTGGCACTGTCATCTTGGTCATATCGGAGTGAAGCGTATGAAGAAACTTCATTCCGATGGACTTCTTGAATCACTTGATTTCGAATCACTTGAAAGATGCGAAGCATGTCTGATGGGTAAAATGACTAAGACTCCATTTTCTGGCATAATGGAGCGAGCTACAGACTTATTGGAAATCATACATACCGATGTGTGTGGACCAATGAGTGTAGCATCGTGCGGTGGTTATCGTTATGTTCTTACATTCACGGATGACTTGAGTATATATGGGTATATCTATTTCATGAAACATAAGTCCGAAACTTTCGAGAAGTTTAAGGAATTTCAAAGTGAGGTAGAGAATCAACGTAACAAGAAGATTAAATTTCTACGTTCTGATCGTGGAGGTGAATATCTAAGTTACGAGTTTGGTGAGCATTTGAAGAAATGCGGAATACTTTCACAATTGACACCACCGGGAACACCACAGCGTAATGGTGTGTCTGAACGTCGTAATCGAACTCTCTTAGATATGGTTCGTTCTATGATGTCACTTACAGATTTACCACTATCATTTTGGGGTTATGCATTAGAAACAGCCGCATTCACTTTAAATAGGGCACCATCTAAATCCGTTGAAACGACACCATATGAACTATGGTTTGGAAAGAAACCTAAATTGTCGTTCCTTAAAGTTTGGGGTTGCGAAGCCTATGTAAAGAAGTTACAGCCGGACAAGCTTGGACCCAAAGCGGAAAAATGCGTCTTCATAGGATACCCAAAGGAAACTATTGGGTATACCTTCTATCATAGATCCGAAGGCAAAATCTTCGTCGCCAAGAATGGATCCTTTCTAGAGAAGGAATTTCTCTCAAAAGAAGTGACTGGAAGGAAAGTAGAACTCGACGAGGTTGTTGAACCTTCTCTCGAACTTGCGAGTAGCGCAGCACCGGAAGAAGTTCCTGTAGTGCCTACACCAATAAGAGAGGAAGCTAATGATGATGATCATGAAACTTTGGTTGAAGTTGCTACAGAGCCTCGCAGGTCAACGAGAACTCGTACCACTCCTGATTGGTATGATCCCGTTATGAGTGTCATGTTGGTGGACAACACCGATGACCCTGAGACATATGAAGAAGCGATGATGAGCCTAGATTCCAATAAATGGCAAGAAGCCATGAAATCCGAGATTGGATCCATGTACGAAAACCAAGTATGGACTTTGGTGGACTTACCAGATGGCCGGAAGGCTATCGAGAACGAATGGATTTTTAAGAAGAAAACAGATGCTGATGGTAATGTTACTGTCTATAAAGCTCGACTTGTCGCAAAAGGGTTTCGACAAATTCAAGGAGTTGACTACGATGAGACTTTCTCACCTGTAGCGAAGCTAAAGTCTGTGAGGATTATGTTAGCAATCGCTGATATTATGATTATGAGATATGACAGATGGATGTCAAAACAGCATTCCTCAATGGATACATTGATGAAGAGTTGTATATGATGCAACCCAAAGGTTTTGTCGATCCTAAAGATGCTAACAAGGTATGCAAACTTCAACGGTCCATCTATGGATTGAAGCAAGCATCCCGAATTTGGAATCAACGTTTTGATAAGGTAATCAAAAGTTTTGGTTTTATAGAAACTTATGGAGAAGCTTGTATTTACAAGAAAGTGAGTGGGATATCTGTAGCATTCTTAATACTATATGTAAATGACATATTGTTGGTTGGGAATGATGTAGACCTTCTTAATAGTGTCAAGGAATATTTGAATAATAGTTTTTCAATGAAATATCTTGGCGAAACAGCTTACATATTAGGCATAAAGATTTATAGAGATAGATCGAGACGCCTAATATCATTGTCACAAAGTACATATTTGGACAAATTTCTAAAGTGGTTTGGAATGGAAGATAGCAAGAAAGGGTTCTTGCCCATGTTGCCCAATACGACCTTGAGTAAAACTCAAAGTCCAGCAACGGCAGAAGATAGAGAAAGGATGAGTAAGACTCCCTATGCCTCATCCATAGGATCTCTAATGTATGCCATGCTATGTACTAGACCCGACATTGCATATGCTGTTAGTTTAACTAGCAGATACCAAAGTGATCCAAGAGTGGATCATTGGATAGCGGTCAAAAACATCCTTAAGTACTTGAGAAGAACTAAGGATATGGTTCTTTCTTATGAAGGTGATAAACAGCTCGTTGTTAATGGTTACACCGATGCTAGTTGGAACACCGATCTGGATGATTCTAAATCACAATCTGGATACGTATTTATTTTGAATGGTGCAACAGTTAGCTGGAGGAGTGCAAAGTAAAGCATTGTGGCGAGATCTTCAACTGAATTGGAATACATAGCTGCTTCGGAGGCTTCACAAGAAGCGATATGGATGCAGGAGTTCATTACAGAGCTCGGTGTGGTTCCAAGTGCGCTGGACCAATGCCTATCTACTGTGATAACATGGGCGCCATAGCCAATGCGCAAGAACCAAGGTCACACAAGAAGCTGAAGCACATCAAGCTACATTTTCACGCTATTCGAGAACATGTCCAAGATGGAGACATAAAGATTTGCAAAGTACACACAGATCTGAATATGGCGGATCCGTTGACTAAACCTCTCCCGAGGGCAAAACATGACCAACACCAAACTGCCATGGGTGTTCGGTATATTACCATGTAATCTAGATTAGTTGACTCTAGTGCAAGTGGGAGACTGTTGGAGATATGCCCTAGATACAGTAATAAATATAATTATTATTATATCTTTGTGTTTATGATAAACGTTTACATTCATGCTATAACAGTATTAACAAGGAAACATTAATACTTGTGTGATTTGTAAACTAAATTAGAGTCCCTAGTAAAGCCTCTTCATAGTACTAGCTTGTTGGTTAATAGATGATTGTGGTTTCCCTATCATGAATATTGAGATGTTATTAACAACAAGATCATATCATTAGGAGAATGGTATGATATACGTACTCCTATAGATAAGCGTAGCATAAAGATCAAGTCATTTTAATAGTTCAATTGCTATATGCTTTCTGATACATAGTAACCTAATTCCTTCGACCATGAGATCATGTTTATCACCATCATCGGAAGGATGCTTTGATGACATCAAACACCACACCGTAACTGGGTGGCTATAAAGGCGGCATTGAGTATTTGGAAAGTATGGGTTGAGATACATGAATCAAAAGTGGGATTTGTCCATCCATATGACGGATAGATATACTCTGGGCCCTCTCGGTGGAATGTCATCCAATTAGCTTGCAAGCATGTGACTGGCTCACAAGGGATCACATACCACGGGAACGAGAAAAGAGTACTTATCGGTAACAAGGTTGAACTAGGTATGCAGAGATACCGACGATCAAAACCTCGGATAAGTAAACTATCGTGAGACAAAGGGAAATTGGTATCGTATGTAAGTGGTTCATTCGATCGCAAATTAATCGTAGAAATATGTGGGAGCCATATGAATTTCCAGATTCCTCTATTGGTTATTGATCGGACAAGTGTCTCGATCATGTCCGCATAATTCACGAACCGTAGGGAGACACACTTAAGGATTCGATGTTGTTTGAGTAGTTATGGAATGATGAGTAAGAGACCGAATGTTATTCGGAGTCTCGGATGGGATCCGGGATATCACGAGGAGATCCGGAATGGTCCGGAGAATAAGATTCATATAAGGAAAGTCCTGTTTCGGGGTTGGAGAATGGTTTCGGTGTTCTCATCGGGAATGTTCTAGAAGGTTCCGGAATGTCCAGCACTCCGGAGGGGAAGGGTACATGAATGTGTCATTACAAGTTGGAATGATTGCATCATGTACTAGGTGTCATCGCTGAACAAAATAAAGGAATAAATCAAATCCTACTTTGAAAGGTCAAACGCCAATTTGAAAAGTCAAACGACTATTTTGTTTGGTGGAGGGAGAGTAGGAAACCTACTTGGGGAGGAGTTCCTCTCCCTCCACCGTCGGCCTTGGAGATCGAGTTGGGGAGGGACTCCCCTCCCCTTGGCGCGCCCCCTCCACCTATATAAGGAGGGGCAGGGCTGCCCCTCCAAGGATACACCTTGCCCCTCTAAACCCTAACCCTAGCCACCGCCCACCATAGCCGCCGCTGCCCTAGGGTTTCTCCCAAGCCGCCGAGTTGGGGCTTCTAGTTGCCCTAGCCGCCGGCCTAGCCCCCCTCTCCTTGGTGCGTCTAAACCCTAGATCACCGAGGCCTCTCTCATAGTCCACCATACTCGCTCCGGCTTAAGGCGAAGCCTTGCGAGATCTCCCCTCTACTTCCGGTACCACGCCGTCGTGTTGTCGGAATCGCGAGGAGAGTGATACAACCTCCGCTGCATGCTGGAACAAGGGAGAGGAAGGTCTTCATCGAGTACCAAACGTGTGACCGACTGCGGGTGCGCTGCCGGAACACGGCACCGGAAGGATCGTCTACACGATCTTGAGATCGGCAAGAGTACAACTACATCACCCACGAGAATCCGATCTCGTTAACCGCTTTGGAATCTTCGAGGGTGAGTTTTACTATCGACTCGTTGCTACAATCTAGTAGATAGATCTTGGCTTGTTTGTTTGCATGCGGTAGAAATATTTTGTTCTCCATGCTACGAACCCCTACACCTGTGATAGCAGATCTATGAAATTTATGCTGCAACTTCTTTTGCTCGTACCTGGCTATGTAAAGGTTGTGCACTGTTGCAAACATGCATCTTATGTGGCTGTCAAACTTGCACTATTGTGTTTGTTCAGGTTATTTCAATTCCAACATCAGTGTGTACTTGTTCTGGTTCTTCCATTTGCACATGTGCTACTTAAAATGACAGAAACTGACAGTGATTTCAAAATGTACGAAATTTCAAATGGACAGAAATTTGAATTCGACACTAGTAGAACCTTGACATCAGTACATTGCATACATCACCACAATGACAAAGACTTCCACTGAATGAACAGCTTCCCTATCACTAAACCTAACACAAATACAATAAAAATAAAGACCACATTCTCATATTTTCCCTTGATTGTAGCTATCTCTCCACTCTTCTCTTTCAGCTCATCTTGCAAAGCTTAAACCATTGCTTGTCCTTCAGACGAATGCGGGACAATTTCTTTCGGCCGCAGCCTCCATACTTCATCACATAAATCTCCTATCAAATCACTCCAAAGCTTCGGCAATGGAGGGTCTATACTAGAATAAATGAAACAAAGAGGAGGAGGAGGAGAAAGAAACAAGAAAAATGAGCTCGCCATGGCATCGACGCATGCGTAGTACCTCATGCCTGGGTTTTAAACACTCCACGAGATCCACCTAGGTGCCTAACACTCCACGAGATCCACCTAGGTGTCTTAGTTCGTGGATTGCAATGACGGAGCTTCGTCGATTCGTATGACGTCGGGTTCTTCCAATACAACACCGGTGACCTCGATTTTGTCCCCCTCCTTCAATTAGCTCCTCGGAACCCAAAAGCGAAAGAAGCATCGAAAGACCATGGCGCCCCTCTGCCAAATCCCCTCCACCGTTGGTAGCTCAAGAACCCTGACTTCTTTCTCCAAATCTTTCTCTCTCCCATGTGCGTAGCGGTTCTGACCCACGATGCGGCTAAGGTACATTGGTCCACCACTGACAAGAATCATGGCCATGTCAGGGTTTTCCATCTTAAAACGTTCTAGGGTTCAATTTAAACCAGGATCGGATGGTTTAGTGTGCCGAATTCAAGGATTTGGAGGTTGGAGTTTGATTAGCTAACCCCTACGAGATCAAGTTTGTTTTGCACTTTACTCTTTTCTCAATACAGGCAGCTACGCATTGGCGCCCTTCTTGCCGAACATCATGTCAGCATACGGCATGTTTTTCTTCTCGAGAACAGGCTGCATCTTCCTTCTGGCTAGCTGATTTTTTGCATTTTCTCTGGCTGGCACCTAGTAGGACTCTATGTTTAAGCAACGTTTTGCACTCATTATTTTACTTTGAACCACATTTTATAAATTCTCCAACAGACCTCGGCCTGGCAGCTCCCGGGCTAGCGCCGGAGCCCAGTTGTGTGCGCGACAGAGCCCACGACAGTTTGTCTCAAGCGGCGGTTCGGGACTTCGAGTTCGAGCGCGACACACGAAAAGTTGCCTCCTTTTTCTCTCTATAAAAAAATAGAAAAATGAAAAAAACCCCGAAAAATTGCCTCTGTATACAGGGAGAGCGGACGCGCCCGCCCCCCTTGTCGATTGCCATCGCCGCCGTCCCTCCAGCCTCCTCTGCCCTCTACTCTTGCGGTTTCCTGTCATCTGCGCGGCCAAGTGAAATAATCTTCGCGGAGAGATCCAGGCAGGGAGATGTGGCGCAAGGGGAACAAGCGCTTCGGCGGCGGCGGCGGCGGCAACCCGCCGGCCAAGCGCCAGGCAGCCGGGAAGGACGGTCCTTCCGGGGGCACCGACGACGGCACCGTCGTCGCGCAGGTGCCGGTTCCGTACCCCCAACCGACCTACCGCCCCCTTGCTTCACCGCTGCCCTCTCGATTGGCAGATCCCTGAAAACCCTAGCCCCATCGATTTGTCATTCTTACCGTGTTACAGATATCGAAAAACAAGAGGGTGTCCGTGACGAACTGGAGCGGTATGCCCATGGTCGACGTGCGCGAGTTCTACGTCAAAGACGGCAAGGACCTCCCCGGGCGCAAAGGTACTGCCGTTTTTCTTTCTTTTAACACCTATGGGTGTACTGTCGAATGTCAAAATGGTGAAATGGGTGTTGCCGCTTTATGGCATTATTAATCGGACGGGATATTGCACTTCCCTGCCCTTGCTGGCTGTCGATCTTTCAGGTAGAAGGGCCCATGTATATAATTGTTGGTACTCCATAATCCAATGGTAGTAGTATGTTGCCTTTGCACTTGCTTATTGTACATACACAACCCTCCCATAATCCAACGGATGTGAAACATGTGCATTGTCTAAATGTCAGCAGATTGCATTTCTTTCGCTGTGCTGACATATACACAATTGTTAATCTCGGAGACTCCTGATGCATCTAGTCTTCGAGTACATAGTGTGAGGCCCATAGTTTTTATTGGCGGTACTTGGCAATGGCACTCTGTTTAGTGAATGCTTTACGGATGAAAGTCAATAGGAACTGCAGCTAATAAAAATTGTTTTATTTAACGACCGATCAGATAACTCACTGAGAGCAGTTCATCTTAGATACCACTTCTGCACCCAGTGACATTATTATTATGATGGATGTCCATATCTTGATACTTTTATTTTTGAGAAGGGGGATAACCTCTGGCCTCTGCATCGATTGATGCACACAGCCACCATATCTTGGTACTGGCATACAGAAATGAGCCTTGTTGTGTGATCTCTTAGCACGTTATGTTGTAAGCTCAAGCAGGTGATGAACATGACATTCTGAAAAATAACTGATCGTAAGTGTAGGTACTAACGTAGTGAACTTGTTGAAGGAGAATCTGCCCCCATTTAATCTGTGCCTTACACTCGCTGTTTGTTGTATGTTGAACCTTTAATATAAGTCTTCATGTTTATGCACTTCTTTCGGCCACTTGAAAAGTGCAATGTTTGGTCATATGATGAAGCGGAGGTTCCTACTTCCAATCATAAATATCCTGTAATGATGTGAATGATTTACAATCTAGATTTAGATTTCGAGAGAGCAGAATGACCTTAAGGTTATGTATATATGTCCATGCCTTCATTTTTACACCCACAACACTGTTCCAAGTTTCAACTCTTATACTCATTCAGTAGCATGCTGATTACCAATTTCCATATGTGGTACCATAAGTGTGTGGGTGTATCCTAACAGAATTCAGATATGCACATAGTGGAAATCATTTTTTTCCCTCCAGCTCAAGTACTATCTGTAATGTATTCACTTGAAAAATAAGTACTCTCTGTGATAGTTGTCAAGATGATGGCATGACTTCTCTGCTTATTATTCCATTTTCTTCTTTTCAGGTATATCGCTTACAATGGATCAGGTTAGATGCATTTCTAGCTTTCTACATCTGCTTGTATCCTATACGCATAAAGCAAATTTATTTCCATGAAAAGATAGATCTTAATCTGTTTTATACCTGAATGCTGCACTTAGAATATCAAGTACTAGCCCTTATGGAAGTTTCTTGGCAAAACCTGTCCTTTTTTGAGCATGGAGATATATCCCGAACACATGAGGAGATAGTGCTATCTGGTGTCCAAGTTTACTGTCGAATACTCCTATGTTAAACCTGAATAATTTTAGTTTCAGTACTCATCGACCTTAATAATTTGTTAAACTGTCATGCACGTACCATCAAGTTCCAACCTCCTACAACACTTGCCACATACTGCTATGGTTGTCTGTTATTGTAAAAAAAAATCACCATTTTTTCATTTTTTTTGAGGAATTCATAAAATTACAGCTCACTGGTTTCTTACATGTGCAGTGGAAAATACTGAGGGACAACATCAAGGCTATAGATGACGCTATCAAGGAGAACACTTGATTGAAGAAGCGATCTAGGAGATGTAGTTTGGCTGCTGAAGTATGATGCTAGCTAGTAGTCTGGTCCTGTCTTCGCCTGGAATGTTGCACTTTTTGGGTGGACTGTAATTACCGCTGAACCAGACTCATGGTGAATGGTTTAGTTTGGTACTTCTGTGCCCTCTGTGTAATCTTTAATGTGCTTAGCTTGTCAATGTGGCATTGTACTTCGTTCTAGCTCAGAAAGTATGCTAGTAAATGATCTTATTACTGCTCTTTCGTTGATCCTTTGCTAAACTAGACAAAGCTTAGTTACTTTGGCTTGAACAGTCCTCGATGAGGCATTGCACACGGTATCTTGCTTGTCAAAGCTGATCGGCATTCTAGTTTCTTTTGCGGAATCCCATCATTTTGGTTCACTAGTTTTTAGTGAAAATTAAGCCCCAGAACGTGGTCAGGCCTAGCGTATTTGTCCTGGCCCAGTTTATGCCGAGTCTACGGTTTATGCTAAGTCTATATTTTGGCCTCTGTTTAAAGAAGTTCAAGTTCACTTAGATTTTGTTTATGTTTGATGAAATCAGACCGAGAAAGCTCTGAAATAATTTCGCACTTGTATTTTTTCCAGTCGCTAGCACTTGTACTATTTTTCTCCCATCTTGCGTGCCGTGAGTCAACTGGGCAGGTCTCCTATGATTGGCCAATTTCCTACCGTTGGGGACCTACCGCTTTCTTTTCTTCTCGATGTCACATCACAACTCGTACTAGAAGATAAACTCGTACTAGTAGAAGATAAACTTTCCTTGCACAGAAAATTTGACTGACACGTCGGTCAACAAAAGGCAGTGCAGGTCGGTCAACGGGGAGGTTGTTGGCAAAGAGTTCACACGCACCAGATCCAGAAACGAAGGAGCGACACCGTGACGGCGACGCCGCACCGCAATCTTTCCCTCACCTGCAGGCGGGGTCATGTGGGGGCACGCGTCGAACCGGACCCACCCCACGCCATCGCCTAGCCGTTCCTGCCGCTGAAGCGCGAGTACGGTCCCCATACGTCAGGGGAGTCCTCGTGCCTCCGGACACTGCTCTGCCGCCGGGGACAGCCAGGCAGGGGTGCCTTGCTCCGCCGTCGGAGACCCCAGCTTGCCCCCAACGGTGGGCCCGCCGCCGGGAGGTTGTAATTCAGGGCAATAATTCCCTTCCAACTTACTCATGCGGCGGGGAGTATTTCCAGATCTAAGAGCATCTTGGCTCGGGCTCTCGGAACACTGATTCCAGGGTGATTTTCGTTTGGATTTGGACCAAGTTTGGTCTAAATTTCGCAAGCCATTCTCGGATTGCTGGAACACTCTGAGAACGACGGACGAAACGAAACAGGGCATTGGGCCAATCTTGTTGGCGAAACAGTCTATTCCCCTGCCCATTCCCCTAGACTGTGACGAAGAGCTCCCCGGCTGCCATGACTTCGTCGCGAAGCTCGCGCTGTCACCGCCTCTAGATAGGCTTGCCGCGGTCGACGCCCCTTTCCCCTCGGCCTAGACCATCTTTCGCCGCCCAAACTTCGCCGTATCCAGTGGGTTTGGTCGAGCAGAACGAGCCATACTACAGACAAGG
Organism: Avena sativa; assembly: GCA_916181665.1. Taxonomy (NCBI): domain Eukaryota; kingdom Viridiplantae; phylum Streptophyta; class Magnoliopsida; order Poales; family Poaceae; genus Avena; species Avena sativa. Next base: position 262,017,825 of record OV702298.1, on the reverse strand, counting down.
ACCTCTTGACGAGCCTGATCACCAGACGTCTCCAACCTAGGCTGCCTTCATCGCTATGCATCAGGAGATCCGAGATCCGGTAATACATCAACAACTGCGGGATGATCTGGTTGAGCACCTATGGATACGCAGGGCCAACATGTAGATGCCGAGCATGAACTTGAACTAGGCCGAAATATGTTATATTATTACTATATGCCGAACTATTTTTAATTTTACGCCGAACTAGGTTTAAATTTATGCCGAACTTGACCGAACATTGTTCTGTATTTATATTATGCAAAACTATACCGAAAACTAGTCGAATTTGAGCCGAATTTAAACAGAAAAAGACATCCTAAAAACTCGGCGAGTGGAAAACTCGGCGAATAGGACACTCGATGTTTTCAAACCGAAAACGTGTTTTGTCTTGCCATATTCGGCTAGAAACTGCCAACGAGTAGAGTGGAGATGCTGAGTTCAGGTTTTTCATGCGTAGTACGGTTTGCGTTAAAACGATTCCAAACAAGTACACGCCACACGCAGCTGTATCCATAACAACATTTGTTTTTCTTTCCATATAAATAACGGAATTTGTTTTTTTATCATCCAGATAAATATAAAAGTGTAGTGGAGTATAAATGAGGAGCGCCCGTGGCAAGTCAAACCCTTTTCACCTGCAGATCCAGAGGAGATAGATAGATATACCTACGGACGGACCCCGAACATACTCCAACTCCAACTCGGTCCATCTTCTCCCCTCGCTCTCCTCTCCTCTCCTCTTACCCTGCCAACCCAACCTGCAACCGTCAAAAAACTCCGGAGAACGTAAACAATCCCAAGAGGAAACACGCGCCCCACTTTTTTTTCCCCCTTTGCTGATATTCTACTCCTCCTCCTCCTCCTACTCTTCCCCCTATCCGCCTCCGCCGTCACCGCCCCGACTCGGCGACGACCGCCGGCTCGGGCGCCTCCCGGCTCCCCCACTGCGCGGAGAATCGACGGAGGCCGCCGCCGGCTTCGCCCCGTGCCCCGCCAGGCATTCGCCGCCCGTGGAAGGGTTGGTTTTCGTCGTCTCCTCGTTCCGTTTTACTAGCGGGACAGGCTGTCGCCGTCGGTCCGCGCGAGGGATTCTGACCAGGTCTCGACTTGCTATCTTATCTCGCCTTCTCCACAATTTAGGTCTCGTTCGCGGCCGTGATCGGGCGGTTGGAGGGGGAGGGCCCGTGCGCTGGGTGGTCTCGATCCGTACGGCTCCCCGCTGACCGCTGACCGCCTGCTGCCTCAATGGAGGCCGGCGCCCGCGGCTGGGAGGATCATGCTGCCACCGCGCCTCAGGTGGGCTCCTCCACGGAGGATGTTGAAGAGAAACCCACCCTTGCCGTGAAATTGGAACAGTCTGTCGAGGCTAATTCCGCCTTGCCTCGGGTGGGCGATGGGTTGACTGATTACAATCCAGGGGCCTCCTCCACAGGGGAATATGAAGAGAAACCAAACCTTGCCGTGAAATTGGAACAGTCTGTCGATGCTGTTTCCGCGCCCTTTGAAGTCAAGGTTCAGATTGGTGAACAGAAGAGTCCCAGGGTGGATGATGAGAAGAGCTGCAATTTTCTTGGAGAATCTGGCAGTTCCAACACTTGTCATGTTGCCAACGGCGGGTTGTCGAGTAAGGCGCCAGATTTTCCTTGTGGCCAAACATTCTATTCCAGGGATGTCGTATGCGTTCGTGCCTCAGTGGATGCAGAGACAGGAAGGAGCCAATCTCAGTGGGAAGGTTTGGCGGGTAATGGAGGTGACATGGCAGAGGTAATGGCAACCAAAGGCGATTTAAAGACGGTTTCCGAGGAAGCACACTGTGATAACGAGGGCTTGTCGGATTCAATTAAGCATGGCACTGAGCGATGGCCACGTGGGGTTGATGGCGTGATATTTAGGACAGATGATAATTACGAGCTGCGACAAGGTGATTCCGTGCCAAAAATTGAAACCAAGCTACCGCGTGAAGCTTCACTTCCTTCCGTTTCTGGGCGCGTCGATGTTTCTTTAAATGACAAGCCAGATTGTGTTGGTGAAATATCTGGTGATCCAGTGACATGCCACGTGGCCGATGGTGCGATTGGTGAAATATCTCAACACAAAACAGACATGGAGAAAGTGGCTTGTGGCTCACTGGGAGGACACGTGCTGTCCGATGAGGGCAGATTTTGGAAGGAGGCTCTTGGAGATGAGAATCAGTTTTCCAGGATGGAAGGGTGTTATGTGAATGGGGGCTTGGGCCATCAAGATTTTTCTGCTGTCGAATTGGGTTGTCCAGATCATTTGGTACTAGAGCTCAATGCATGTAACTCTGTCGTGGACAAACATTGCTCTACTGTCTTTGTTGAAAACAGTAATGATGACGAATTGGAAAATCAGAAGTCAGAGTCAAGTGTCTCTAGACGTAGGAATCCAAGAAGATCTGCCTCATCAAGGGATCCTACTCTTGAGAAACATGATCAAACATACAAAGGAAGCAGTAGTGCACACAAACCTAAGAAGGTTGAGAGTTTGTGCCCATTAGTTGAAAGCACCATGGTTAAGTTCCCGAACAAAACCACAAAGGTAAGAAGTGGCATCAACAGACCACTGAAATCAACTGGCTGGGGCAGTCCACAAAAGCTACCAGGTGGTTTTGGTCAGAACTGTGAACCTTCTACCTCTAATTCTCATCTGATCTCCCTTGAAAACGGAAGGTCACGTAAAAGATCTCGGAAGAAAGAGCAGCCAAGTAGTCGGAAGACTCGAAGTTCAAGATGCTCAAAAAATAAGTCCCCTCCCTTTTCTGCTAACGGATTTGCATCGGCTGAACTGAATGACCAACCTGCATTTTCAGTTACCAGTGATACTTATGGCTCCTCAGAAGGTTACATAGGAACCTTTCCAAGATTGGCTCCTCATGCATTGGTCAATGGTTCTGATCATGCTCACAAAACTGCACAATGTATGTCTATTCAGACTGACTTGCCGCAGTTAGACAGGTGCCTGGAGAGTGTTACCCAAGAAACATGCCATGCATACATCCCTGGAGACTTTGCTAAATCAACTTCTGAGCCTTCTCTGAATATTGCTGGTGTTGGATTTTCACCTGACTCTGTTTTGGAGGTAGCTTCTGCTATATGTGAAAACAACACTTCTGCAAGCCATGATGCTAAGATGTGCAGAAACCCATCTTACCCTTTTGCTTTGAACGAAAATGGTCTTCATGCATCTGATTTATCTACTTCTGACTCTGGAAAAAATCATGCTTCGTCATCAACAGATTTGGAGCAGTGGGCCCAAACAGTGAGGGGGGATGAGAACACAAGAAATGAAGAGATTGATCTGTCTCATGCCATATCAGGTTATATTGGTGAGAGAAAAGTGCGAGTCTTAGAGAAGTCCAATGCAGTGAGGAAAAGTAAAAAAGTGGGAAAGCAGGAACGGCAGAAGAAAGATGGAATGAAGGGAAAAAACATAAAACATAGAGATTCCACCAAAATTCCTTCAAAACTTGAGGCCTTCTCTGATGATTCATATTCACTTGTTGCATCAGTTCCTCCAAAGTCTTGTTGTTTTGAGATCGTGCATGAACATGACAGTATGCAGGGTCCTTATGTAATTGGCAAGGAGCAAACTAATACACTTGACAAGAAGTCACCGAGACAGAAGAACAATGATGATTCTGGAGGGAAAAAGGATACACTGCGGGATCCATATGTGAAGGAAAAAAGCATAAATAAAAATATGGCAGGTGGCATTTTCTTTGATTCTGGATCGTCTACTTCACCTTCTCAGTTGGTTACTGACCCGGCAGCATCTCATACGAATGAACAGAGTAGGTGTCCTCTTATTTGAATTTATCATTGAATTAATCCTTTATCATGTATCAATCAACTTCCATAGCTTGACATTCTAAATTCATATAGGTAATGTAGTCCAGGTACTCATTTTTCATTCAAGAACTCTGTCTTTATATCTACTGTAATATCTAGAAATTCTACTTGCATAACAGATGGGGCATCCGTGCCACAACCACAACGTGCTGCATGGGTATGTTGTGATGATTGCCAAAAGTGGCGCTGCATACCAGCTGACTTGGCAGATAGCATTGGGAAAACAAACTGCAGATGGTATATTTTTTTCCTTTTACCTTTTGATCAGTTTCCGTGGTTGCACCAGTCTGCTAATCTAATTGAGAAACCATGTACTAGAGTCTGGTACTGCGTTGTTCTACTCTTGCTAGAAATCTGTTTTTTAAGTTCTTTTTGTTTGGATAGTTTTTTTTCTGGATGCTAATCCTGAATCACCTACTCTCCTGTCCTAAATTAATTGATGCAGCTTTGTCTAGATACGGCGCGCTTCAGTGTGTAGATACATTTGTATCTAGAATAAGCCGAGTCAATTAATTTGGGACGGAGGGAATACTTGAAATGGAATGGGCAATTTTACTAAAATAGAAGAGTTTAACTGCAACAATACTGTCAGCACACTGCTTTCCTGCTTATATGCCGTGTAAAGCCGACATGTCGATACTATCTTTATGTAATTCTATCTATAGAATTTATATTCTGTAGTTGTTTTAATTCTTCGTATCTTGTCAGTAGATGCTACTCCAGTTACACAGAGGAAGAAATGCTCCTTGAGCAAATAATTGCGGAGCTACAACTTATTTTTTGTGGCTTAGGTTCTAATATATAGCTACACATATCTGTGTTTGGTCTGTTCCTCTGATAATTTTAATTCTCATAGATATTAAGCGTTGCAAATATAACATGGGAACCCCAAAACCTAACATGGCTATGCTGTATTTAGGTCCTCCGTTTATCTTTTTGGCTCTTCTATATTATGTTCAATATATTATTGTTATGTGTTTGCATGCTATTTTTATTCTTGTTCGTATATGAAATGCTTCATACTTCTGTTCCATCCTTGTGACTGTGAAGGACTTGCAAGGACAACCGTGACAAGACATTTGCTGATTGTTCGATATCACAAGAGAAGACAAATGCTGAGATTAATGCTGAGCTGGATCTTTCTGATGCTTCTGCTGATGAAGCTGACAACGATGGAATAAACTCAAAAGGTTTTGAATTTCTGCATGTCTTGTTCATTTTCTTCAACACTTTTTAGTCATATAATGGCATAATGCATTGTGCATCTATAATATCTTTTTTATGATGCTCTTTGCATCTTTTCTGCTGTGTAGCTTCTAAAGCACCATCCTGGACACATGTCAGGACAAACTCATATCTGCATCGTAACCGCAGGAATCAATCCGTCGATGAGGTATGTGCTGAACTGCTGATTCATTAATATTGTTCTGTAGTGATAATATTCACGTACTTTTCTTGTTACAGTGTTTCAAGTAATATTCATCTACTTTTCTTCTTACAGTGGTTTTTTATTTGTTAAGCCGGTATAGATTCTCATAGTTATTCTGTTAGACTAAGAACCTGACAACTTAACAATCTTAATGGGGATGAATGTGCTGTGCGCACTTGTTAAATTCAATCTTCCTCCATTTCCACATAGTACCACTTCTCACTTCTACTTGTCTGATGGGCTGGCAAAGTGCATAACATTGTAACATTTGTACCATAGTCACTCTAAATCAGGGATGGGCAGATCTATGTGGAAATGCAATTTGGCTCCCAAGAGCATCTGCTCCTGCATTCAGAAAAAACAATTCAGGCATATGCTCCTGCATGCGGAAAATTAATTTTACAGTTGGTTGTTTGCAATTGAGAAAACACGAATATTGCGACCTGTGCTAAAAAGACAAGCTGAGTGCCAAATTTGTTGCTTGTTTAGAGCACCGAACTTTGCCTTTTTTTGTGTGGTAAACGTACATGTTGATTTTTGCATGAAATTTGCACAAGACCATTTTGTAATTTTATTTTCTATTTCTACTGAATTTACTGTTCATCCGGGAGCATATGCTCCCGGGGCTCTGGGAGCCAAAACTCCATGCCCGGGTCTATGTTATAAATAATTAACTATACACAGGTGTGGTTACAAGATTTTTAAAAAATAGTAACATTCCTTACCTCTAGTTGTTAGGATGAATGAATAGTTGAAGGTGGAAATGTTAAACGTATAAAATAGAATAAATTTTTACCCTAATCACTATGAATCATTTTCCCTTTTGTTTTACTATACGTTCGTAGTTGTTTAATCTGCTCCATCCTCTTCTCAGTAAATACATTTCCTCTTGTGTTGCAATTCTTTTAAATTATACCGTTTGAATTATCACACAATTATATTGATTGTTTGTTCTTGATTCACGGGCTTGTAGACCAGTTAACATTTGAAAAGAATAGTCTATTTTGCTTTCATCTTATGTTCTTTTCTATTAAATATTATCAGAGCATGGTATGCAACTGCAAGCCTCCTCAAGATGGCCGAATGGGCTGTAGGGATGGCTGTTTGAACAGGATGCTCAACATTGAATGCGAAAAACGTACATGTCCATGTGGAGAGCAATGTTCTAACCAGCAGGTTATTCTTATGCTTTTTCCTTATTTAATGCATGTTTTCCGTACTACATTGATTTTGATCTTATAAAATATGGGGAACAGTTTCAAAGGCGCAGCTATGCAAAAATTAGCTGGTTCCATTCAGGCAAGAAAGGCTATGGATTGCAGTTGCAAGAAGAAGTATCCGAAGGACGGTTCCTTATTGAATATGTTGGAGAGGTACCAGTTCAGACTGCTTAGATCCTCTATTCTTCTCTTGATGGTGATCATCCTATGGGATGGGTTGGGTGCATGACTGTGTGTGTGGTGTTTCTATATTACTGTTAATGGTAGTGATACTCTCCCACACGAGTGGGTGTGTAGTGTTGCTGATACCATGACCACGCTGATCCCACAAAAGCGTTTTTTTAATATATGTCAATATGTGTTGCTAATACCCTGTTTTTCTAGACTTGTTTGTGTTACTAGTACCTTTATTCTATTTGCAATGTTAGGTTCATGTTGTGGTATAAATTTCAGTCTACTTGTTAATTAATAAACAGCAATAAAAAACATTCTGTTCATTTTCTCCCGCATATTTGATTTTAGTGAACTCTTAAAAGGATCAAAGGGAAAACGATTCAAATAATCAATCCTTTCATGCTACCACTATACAAACTTGTCCATGTATATGTGCTTTATATGCACATCATCCATTAAGAGCTGTAGTTGTAACAGTATTTTGATGTTTTGCAGCACACAAATAACTGCCCACTCCACACTTCTAACCAAATATACAACTCATTGGGATACAAATCCCTGCTTTTCTGTTCCGTTAAAAATCTAAAAACATGGTCATGTACCTCGTTTCTTTTTTACAAAGTATATAAATGCTACCTGTAAAGAGAATGTGCATGAGTTTGTTGTTTACGTCGTTCTTTCAGGTGCTTGATATAACGGCTTACGAGTCCCGCCAAAGATATTATGCTTCTAAGGGCCAGAAGCATTTCTACTTCATGGCACTAAATGGAGGCGAGGTATACCTTTCTGATTTCACGTCATTAAAGTTTGCCCACCAACTCTATTTTCTGTTCTATTACATATTAACCCCCCCCATTTCCAGCCTTTCACTGTTTTCTCTTGTTCTAGATTTCCCATTTACATCCTTCTCTCTTCCTTTAATAGATGATATCACACATTTAAGCACACAACTCTATGTTCCTCCCACTTTTCTCAAGTCACTCATCATGATTCCAGTATACAAATGAATCCTTGTTTGAATCTTTCCAGGTAATAGATGCCTGCACTAAGGGAAACTTGGGCCGTTTCATCAATCATAGCTGCAGTCCTAATTGTCGTACAGAGAAGGTGAAACTTCAGTTTATTTGCTTTTCATGTTTGTATTGTTGCCCCTCTTTGTTGCCCTCTCGGTTAAGATATCTTGATATTCTCCGATATACTTAGTATCTTCTACTCGCACAAAATCAAAACACTGATGGTACTTGAAACAGTTCTCTATTTAGAATATGAGTTTACTAAATTATTCACCTTGTTTCCTTGAAAATAGTGGATGGTCAACGGAGAAGTTTGCATTGGAATTTTTGCTACGAGGAACATGAAGAAGGTAATGCTATCATCAAGAAACTTAGCATCTTTTTAGATGGTATAAACGTAACTGTTTACTGTTAAGGATGGTTTTCCCATAAGAAAATAGTGATTTTACTTTGTTTATAACTTGGGTCGTACAAATCAAGGTCCTCTATTGCATTATCAGACTTTTCCCCTGTATTCGCCTATATCTATATGCTGAATGTCATGGATATTTATTTTCTCACAGGGTGAAGAATTAACATTTGATTACAACTATGTCCGTGTATCTGGTGCTGCTCCTCAAAAATGTTTTTGTGGCACTGCCAAATGCCGGGGTTACATTGGCGGAGACATATCAGGGTCTGATATCATTGCCCAAGATGGTGGAGAAGCAGAGCATTTTGAACCCATGGTAACTTACAAGGATGCTGATGAAATTCTAGGAAATGCGTATTGTTCTGATGCCCAAGATGATGGAAAAGCAGAGCATTTTGAACCCACAGTAACTTACAAGGATGGAGAAGCAGAGCATTTTGAACCCATGGTAACTTGCAAGGATGCTGAGGAAATGCGAGGAAATGCGTATTGTTCTAATGCCCAAGATGATGGAAAAGCAGAGCATTTGGAACCCATGTTAACTTACAAGGATGCTGAGGAAATGCTAGGAAATGCGTATTGTTCTCATGACACAAATCCAAACATTGTTGAGCATGAGACCTCCATCCAACGAGAAGACTCAAATAATTGCCCGCCCGCAAGCTCAGATTCCGAACCTCACCAACAAACTTTGCTTACTGGCACTAGTGAGCCAGAAAATTCCATGGAAGCATGGAGCCCACAGGATGCCGAAGACGTCACCCGTACACCTGTGCATGTCTCCCGAACTATAGAGAGTTCTTTTCAGCAGTTTCCAGTATATGACGCTCAGCCATTAGAGTTTTTGGAGAAGACTCCCAACCTGATTGACGGATTGACGGCTCCAAATGTGATGAATAGATCAACACCTAGCTCTGATTTGGGGAGTAGCCTAGTACCCGGTTTCCATGCTAAGGAGAAAAACAGTCTAATACATCAAAGTAATGTAAAACCACCGTGTCCTATTGACAATGAGCATACTCTGGGAGGTATAACCTTTCTGCCAAATTCATATTTCTTGCCGTTTGACATGATAATTTTAATGATGTCTGCCGTCTCTCCGGCATCTGCAGTTGAAGGGAGACTGAACAGCTTGCTGGATCGAGATGGAGGTATCAGCAGGCGAAAAGTATGTATCTTTATCTGTTTTATTGTATAAGTTCTGAGTTGGACAGAATATTTTACCGTGGCTTTGTTATGTTGACTTGTAAGACTTGTAATTAGTATGCTAAATTGAAAACAACATACTCTCTCTGTTCCACTGTATCTGTCCTCATCCCACCATTCACATAGACAAATAAAATAATCAACTAAGTTCAAAATAGGTATATTCAATCTACATGCTACTCCGATGCACATTCTCTACCAACTTCAGTACATTGCATAGATTTATCCTAACTGGTGCTTCATTAAGATCAAATCATCAGCGCTCCATGAATTTTGTTGCGCTACAGTGTTTTAGTATGTAGCGAGTTTTGTTCACCACTTTAAATAGCCTCATAGGTGCAGATGTGCAGTAGACCAAATGCCCTTTTTGCATGGAACGAGGCTTCTTTAACAGGGATATGATCGAGAACACAAAAGGTCGATAGTTATTGTTAGGGGTATAAGAGGGAAAATAATCCTGAATACTTGGTTTTCATACATGGACAGATATATGGAAACAGAGTTTCCTGTGGCAATTTTTCCCTCTTGATGTCTATACATGCAGCACTCCTGTATGGCCCTGAAAGAAAAAAGTTCCCTGAGTCCGGGGACACATAGTGAAATATGCATATATTGTGGTAATGACAATTCTTCAGTACAAAAGCTGAAGGACAGATTGAGTAAAACAATACTTATGATTGTTTGAACTTCTAGGATTGTCGAACCTTCTTAGGTTCTGATTGTTTGAACTTCTAGAATTGCCTAGAATTGCCGAACCTTCTTTGGTTTTAAATGCTTGTTCATTGCCTGTGGTCATGTGGATGGCAAGGCACAGCTTAAACTTGAGAGGCTCTACCATTTGTGTGTGTTCACATTCCATCAATCTACCTTCAATCGTGCAAATATTTTTTTACATTTTACCCTTGTTTACATGCTCTAACTAATTATCTGAATAATGTGTTTTTCTAAATAGGATTCAACACATGAATATTTGAGGCTTCTACTTATGACTGCAGCAGATGGTGATGCTGGGGGCACATCTAAAAGGTTTGGTTAGCAGTTGCCAGTTTGCGTGCCTAGCAAGTTTTTTTATTCAGTCTAAATGTGCCACTGTTTTTTGTTTTTCAGTATAAGGGATCTTGCATTGATTCTTGAAGCACTTCTACAAACAAAATCAGGATCCGTCCTCTTGGATATTGTGAACATGAATGGTATATTTCCTTGCCTTTCTGCAACTTTTTCTATGAAAGATAATCTTCTATAATTACAAACTAATTTTTTCTTCTGTTCTATGACAGGTTTGCAAATGCTTCACAATATATTGAAGCAGAATAGAGACCACTTCCTTCGGAGACCTATAATACGGAAGCTTCTGAAGGTTTGGCACTGGTTTGGCTTATCAGTTACTATAATCACCCTGCTATATGGTTTCAACGATAACCACCTTTTTATGGTTTCCAGTTGATATATTCATATGCAATTGTGACTGCTGTGATGTCCCACTGCCTGGTTTTTCTTTCCTGTGCATTTCTTTTGATAATCACATTTTTGTCACAGAATTGTAGACATAGAGCTTTATTATTCCATCACCTGGTCCTTAAGAATAGTGGCATCTTCTTTCAGGTATTAGAGTTTCTAGCTTTGAGGGGAATCCTGACAGCTGAAAAAATAAATGAGGGTCCTCGATGTGCTGGAATGGAAAGGTTAGATTGTTCAAAATTTCAACTTATTCTACTTTATTAAATACTATTAAAGAAGTTTATATCTGGTTAGACCATTATCTATTTTAGGCTCTTGTTATATGCTTTTCTATTTTTCTTTGTGTATCGACTTCTTATTCCAGACTACATAGATTTTCCCAAAAGACAGTAATTGAGTTATTTCTTTCATATGTTGGATAATTGAACTTTCTGGGTTTCCTTAAACATCTTGTTTTATAGCCTTGTAATTGCTTATGTTCCAAGTCCTGTTAGAACTTTGTCCTAACCTTTCCTTGACCCTATTAGTCTTTTATTACTAAGGCTTAGCTGGTGGATAATGTGCCAGAGAAAATCTCAGTTTCCCTAATAACTTTTATTTTTGCTATTTTTAAGCTTCAACTACACAAAATTTAATTACCTTTTTCTGAACCTTCTGCTATTACAGCTTCAGGGACTCGATGTTGAAGTTGACTCGGCATAGTGACAAACATGTAAGTACTAGTGACCATGACTGCTTTTTTAACTTCTATGCATTTGTATGTTGGCTATTTGGAGAATGCACAGCTAATTCATGGACTAATGCATGAAAGATTTAAAAATAAAATGAATAAATGAAACAATCTGGGAGGAAAATTCCACTCTAAAAGAGTAGCAAAACTTTATGTAAATGAAGTGTACATGTATGTTACCACATTTTTGCATTCATAAAACTATTTAGGTTCCATTTCCCCCATTATTTCCTGGCTTAATGATAGAGGCAGCTACCTCTGCAAGTCCTTGTTTGGTCAAAAGAATCCTTGAAATATGTAAGTTACAGGCCCCCAGCATAATGGGGTGGCCATTCAAAAAAGAGGTCTAAGATTTGCTGGTCTCGGTCTTAAATTCTCTAGCTTTTCAATATAATGCTGCTGGCTAAAAGTGGCTATTTGCCAGTTCTCATTGTTTATTATTTTCTCTTGCTCAACCCTGTTCACATTCCCTTTAGGTTTACTAATAGGAAATTTGAAATTTGTCTGCATGCATAGGCTATGTACTTCATGAATAGCTATGGCTTCATCCAGTTTCCCCAATCTGTAAAGTGGCCTGATTAGGTTTTATGTTAATTTAACAGGTTCATCCTATTGCTCGAAAATTCTGTGATAAATGGATCCTTCCTTATATGGATAGACCTGCAAATTTTTCTACACATTCATATTCTGCTAGAAGAAAGCGCAAGAGCCGTTGGGATCATCAACCAGAAAGCCACTATAAAATGGTTGGGTTACAAATTGGGAAAGTTTATTCTGGACATGGAGAACTGGATCTTCAGACTAGTTTGATTAGAAATAGGTCGCAGGGGAATTGGGTAACAAACAGCAATCATAACGATGCTCCTGTGATTGGAAGCTCAAAAGATGGTCCAGATGATGATGTGCCTCCAGGGTTTGGTCCAAATGATGATATGCCTCCAGGGTTTGGCGCCGATGATGATGTGCCTCCAGGGTTTGGCGCCAATGATGATGTGCCTCCAGGGTTTGGTGCAGATGATGATGCGCCTCCAGGGTTTGGTGCAGATGATGATGCGCCTCCAGGGTTTGGTGCAGACGATGATGCGCCTCCAGGGTTTGAGCCTCCACAGGAACGTCAGCCTGCCCAAGCTCCTTTAGACTTGGAGGGTGCTCCAGGATTTTGCCAGGAGGCTCTTTTTCAGCACCTTGGAACTCCACAAGTTGAAGGAACCCAGTGTAGCCAGAAATGGAAGGCCGCACCTGCTGTGCCTTTTAATCCCTATCCTCGAGGGAGTCCTTGTCCTTCCACTTCGTCAACTCAGATGCCTCGTCATGATGGGCCACCCGCCATGAAACACAACAGTTCAGGATATCGAGGAAGAGGCTCGGACAGAGGTGGAAGAGTACATAGGAATTGGCCGAACGGGCCAAGAACTAGACTTCCGTATGATCACCAGGGAAGGAGATTCCCAAGCAACCATCATAGATTAGAAAGATGTGAGCCCCAAAGGCCTCAGGAGCATGATGGTTCAGAGTTGAGGGCTAGAGAATGACCTACTCCTGGCTTTGAACCTCAGTTAGTTGTATACATGGTAACTCTTGTTCATCACAAGTGTAACAGAAACTGTGTTAGCTTTTTATTCTATTTTAACAGAAGTTCATTAAATTTAGTTGAAGATATGCTACAGATAGGTCATTAAAATTGCAGTTTTGTTACTAATTAATTTTCTCCTTAGCTTCCCCCATGTGTAACCCTCACAGGAATAATTGATATTGATTCATATCTTCTTATACAGCCTAAAAGGGCTAATTTGTTCAATGCCAATCTTCTCCACCTCCATGTAAGCTTTCTTTATTCCCCAGTTTGTTTTTCCAGTGTGCTGCAGCTTCGTTTTGCAGCAAAGCGATTTCTGCCGTGGTTTTTATCCTGAACCTTGATATATTCTGGCTGGCTTTAAGCTTTCTGTTTCTGTCCGCGCATCTTTCATTCCTACAAGATTCCTTGTTAGCTGTATTTTTTAGTCTATATTCACTTCAGTACAGCTACAAATATACTTGTGAAACAGAAAAGATACTCCTGTGGAAGGTGAATATATTCACTTGTCACATTTCTAAGGCTCTTGTGTTGTCTCTTTTTTACCCAGAGCTTATTCTCAGCAAACTGTTCCAAGGCATAATCCCCGAGTCTGCGTTAGTCACTTACCACAATCCTGTATGTCCACCCGTTTTTGCCAGTTTCTGTATTTGCCTGACCCGGCTTTGCCAACTATTGTGTCTATAATTTTTAACAGTAGGTTATGAAATAAGCACAAGACAGTTCAACAACTGCGACCGAGGCTGAATCTGTATGTTCACACTGGCTGGTTACTTGTCTCTCGACTGACCGGTGCACTGGATGTCTGAGTCAAAGGAACGATGATCGGTGAGGGTTGCATCGTCAATGTCTGGTTGGGCAAATTCTACATCCATACATGATGGCCACTGTATTTCGTTTTTTTTTTCCTTCTGCAAGGGTGAATAACTTTAATATTCGTTTCTCTCTGATCTACTGGGCATGCTTTTAACCATTCTACGTCCATTTTTCACGCAAGATGTCTCGCTTCAGTACTCCAGGCATGGGATCCAATGTGGGGTGGTGCAGCAAACTATGCTCGGCGACGGCGCTGTTTCGTCGTCATCATGATAGATATGCCAAGAAATTGCCGGCAGCACGGTACCACTCTGGCGGAGTAGTTTAAGCAAGGGCTTTCAATTGAAAACAGTACATCACTTATTTAACCTGGAGTATTAACTACGGCACATAAAATAAAATGTGAACGGATCCAAATCAGAATCGGTGCGACTGTGTGAGCCTGCAGTGCTCAACTATACCGCCAGCAATGCTCTGGTCATCGATTAACTCCGCCGTACTGCAGGTACAGTATTCGTACAACCCTGTGGTTCGACCGTTTTGGTAAAACTCTGTGTAAACCTGCGATAATTAAAATATACGAGAAGCAGGCATCAAAGAAACTTGCGATCAATCTAGTGAACTATGGCATGCCGAGTTACCCGCAAAAAAGAAAAAACTATGGCATGCCGAGTAACCAATATATATTCAGTTAGAGCATCTCTAGCATATCCTGGTATGGACCAGGAAACTCGGCTGGGTACACCCCCCACCACCCCACAAAAAAAAAAACTGTACTATGAAATTGTATTTGCTAGAGCAGATCCTGCAAATCCAAACTGTATAATTGAAAAAAAAAGGACATGCGCTCGATTTTTCAACTTCCATCACATAGAGTTCACTTCACAAACAGTCATACGTACATGCATTGTGATACCCCTAGCCTTAGAACTAACCCTGACAAAAAGGGACGCCAGGACTGACCGTCTGGGAGCTCACTGCCTTCTCTTCGGGTGCGTGGGTGCGCGACGAGGTAGGCTGCGTGTCATTCGCGAGATTGGCGTGCGTAATCGCGCATTGAAGAAAGATTTACCAGGCACGGTCCTTGGCGATGGAGAGAGCTGCGCAGCCGCATGCGAGGTGCCCTATGGCGGCCGGCGGCCGAGCTGTTTACCGATCACATTTCGTAGATCTCTCGTTTTCTCACGCCATACCTTTTCTCGCGCAAGATCTCTCGCTTCAGTGCGCGGGATCTGGAAAAAACACGGTACTCGATAGTTGAGCATCTCTAGCCGTCCCCATATAGTGTTTGGAATTAGCTGATTTTTGCGCCGTATTGGCGGAGAGGGTGTCTGATTCCGTGCCGTATTGGGGGAGAGGGTGTATGATTCCGTGCCGGGGCACATGGCTGGTCGCCTCGACCAGCCGCACCTTCAAAATACCCCAAGGCGTGCTGTGGTGGGCACTGCCACATTCATCATCAGTTTGCAAAATAGGATCATGCTGTTTGGTTTTCTGTACATTGTGCTTTTGACCCATATTATGCACTTTCTTCTTGTTTGGTTGACATAGAAACCAAGTTGTGGTCATCTTGCAGTGACTTATGGTAAGCTTACCATGACCAGATTGACAAGGAAAAAGACCATAAAAAGAACACAAGTAAAAGGATCGTATGGGCACCTAGAGGGGGGGGGGGGGGGGGGGTGGTGAATAGGTGCTACTTCAAATTTTCTTCTTTTTTAAATTTAGGTTTGACAATAAGGTAAATTCTCTAGATAATGCAACTATGGTGAATTTACCTATATGACAATTATGCACGAGCAATCACAACACAAAGTAGTAACGAGTAAGTAAGATGCGGTAAATGATAGAAGTAACCGAAGAGTGGATGCGGAGACACAAGGATTTGTTTCCCGTAGTTCCTTCCTTTTGAGGGGAAGTACGTCTACGTTTGGAGAGGGGGTGGTTTCAAACCACCAACGCCACGAAAGGCCTCCCTTGTTCTCCGATGAGTCTCACCCAACGGGATCGATTCACCTTCCACTACATCGGCAACCTTCAAGGTGGAAGCCGACACTGTTACAAGTTTGGGGCACACATCCACAACTTAATCGGAGGCTCCCAAATACAAGCAAGCTATCAAAGCAATCAAAGACAAGCTTGTAAGAACCAAAACAAGAACTAGGGTTTTCAAGAAAACACTAGAGCAAAGGGGCCCTCAATGAAATGAGGGAGAAATGAAGATCTCTTTTGGTGAAGTAGTAGATCGGGGCCTCCTCCTTTGATTCCAAAAAAGATCAAGGACTTTGGGTGGTTGGATGAGGAGATCTTGAAGATTTGAGTGGCTCCAGTGGACTTCAATGGTGGTCTTTGACTTTAATGAACTGAGCCATTTGTCCCAAGGTAGGTGGAGGGGTATTTATACCCCTCCACGAAATATGGCCGTTGGAGCATTTAATGTACCGGTAGTACCGCTTGCAAGCGGTACTACCGGTCAAGTACCGGACCAGGTACCGGAGGTGCTCCAGTTCTTCAGCATTCTTCAGTTTTAGGCGGTATCGCCCTTGCGGTACTACCCCCAAGCGGTAGTACCGGTCCTAGGAAGCGATACTACCGGTTGGGCGGTAGTACCGGTCCCAAGTACTGCTTGGTACTGACCAAAGCGGAGAGGGTTGGGTGCTAGTCAGTGTGCTCCGGTACAGCCGAGCGGTACTACCGTCTCAAGCGGTAGTACTGCTTGTACCAAGCGGTAGGTAGTGCCGCTCCGTGGTACCGGAGGGTACTGACTAGCACACACCTTTATCAGCTTTGGTCAGTGCCAACCGGTACTGGAACCGGTAGTACCGGTGTCAAGCGGTAGTACCGGTCGTAGTTCCGATACTACCGGTTGGCACAGAGGTTTTTTGCAAGGGGAATTGATATGCCATTATTGTGCCACCACTTATCAAACCTGTGATGAACTTAGCACACAGTTAAACCGATAAGTGTGTTGTTATCAAACATCAAAATCAGAGGGATAGAAAAATGCTCTTTCAATCTCCCCCTTTTTGGTGTTTGATGACAATACACTTTTGCAAGATGATTTTAATAGTAAGCATATGATATTTGTAAAATAGAGACGGGACTCCCCCTAGATGTGTAGAAACAAACCTCCCCCTCTATTTTACAATCCCAACATGGGTGCACAAATATGGATACTAGCCTTTGAAAACATACCTTTGCACGAACATGTGATGAGGAATATATCGACAATAGATACCGCATAACATCACAAGATGGATCCAATAAAATAAACCACATAGTCTCATAAGATGGATCCAACCACATAGTCTCACACGACATAAACACATAGTCTCACACATAAATAGAGGGAAATCGAAGTTCACAAGCAATAAAAGGATCAAAGAGAAGAACGAGCTTGTGACTTCCCATGCAACACCCGTGCCTAAAGTGCAACTTCTCCCCCTTTGGCATCAAGACGCCAAAAAGGGACAAGTGCAGAACTACCGTCCCAACGGTCAATCATCCTCCTCCTCCTCCTCCTCCTCCTCCTCATCCTCATAAGTGGGTGGGGCGCGGTGCGAAGAAGAGACATCATCGTCCCAACGGCTGTGCTGAGAGATCCACTGATCTTCTGGAGTGATGTTGTTCTCGGATCCCTCGGAGATGGTCAAACCTTGAGCAGACATCATTTCCTTCTGTCGAGCACTGGCTTTCTTGGCATACACATGCGCCTCATACATGCGCTTCTGGTTGTCAACCTGTAAGAAGAAGATCTTCTTGAGCTTGACCTCCATCCTTTTGGCCCAAGAGGGCTTAGCATTCTTGCGATGAGAGACAACATAATCAGTGTCATGACCACTGTCAGCAGCCTCAGAGTCATCCTCATCCTCCTCACCCGCCGCAACGCGAGGTTTAGCATGTGTCTTGATCTTGAGTGCTTTTGGCCTGTGCACAATGAGAGAGAGCGAGTGGAGAGAGTCCTAGCAATGACGGGCACTTTGACACAATGAGGGCCATAATATAAGGAGCAAAAGGTGGAACCCTCCGAGTGTGTGCAGGAGCAACCATTTCATTCCATATGAAGTCTGTCACATCAAGAGGATTGCCTGATTCTCGGTTGAGGAAGGTGTTGAACAGCAAGTCAACATAGAACCCATTTATCTCGTCCTTGTTGCCCGCACGCGGAGCAACAGTCTCACTGAAAATGCGATGGAGAATGTCATATGTGGGGAGAAGATCCTTGATCTTGCCAGCAACCCCACGGCCTCGAATATACAAAGGTGAAAGAACATCCTTTTTGGAGGGTGATCCCTCATGTGATAGCGAAAACCACAAGGAACGTCCCGACCGCGATCTTAATACCCCAAGATTGCAGCAAACTCTGCAAGTGTAGCTTCCTTGATAGCACCTTGAGTCATCCAGGTAATCTTCCGAGTGCAGCCATTGTGGAAATGTGCAGTGGCATAAAACTGGCAGATAAGGAGGGGATCATAGTCATACTGAAACTCCATAATAGGGAACAAGCCAAGGTGTGAGCAGATTTCCTTAGCTTCAGCAAAGTAGTCAGTGTTCTTGTCAATGTGTCCCATGTCAATCCACTGCTGAGGCACCACCATCTGGATGTTGGTCAAAAGAACCTCATGATACACACGCTCTTGGAAATCATCATAGAAGAGACTGTCTGCCCTTGCCTCGCTCCGGTTGCGGGAGTATGCATTTTCAATCCAGAGAGCCCTAAACTCTGCCTCAGAGATGTCTGACAGTTTCTTTGGCCCAGATGGCCCAGAGCTGAAACTTTTGGTACGCCCAGTGGAAGGGGGGCGAGAGGGAGGGGCGCTGCCACGCCCAGCTGAGCACTTGGTAACCCCTTCACGACCCCCACGACCACCTCGAGTGGCAGGCAACTTGGAATGGTGTCTTGGCTGTGGCATAACTTCTTCCTCAGACTCCGTCTCTTCCTCAACAATCTCACGGTCAGACTTGGAGTGCTTGCGTGCACCCCGAGAACCACCTGCATCTGTGAAAGCACGAGGGAGGATAGCAAGGGGGTAAGGGCACAAGAATCAAAAAAAGGAGCGAACGAGAGAATCTACAAGTTAGGCAGAAAAATATGGTCAGAGTGGACCGGTACTACCGGACCTGACGACCGGTAGTACCGCTTGCAAGCGGTAGTACCGAAAAAGGTTCCGGTACTACCGGTTGAGCGGCACACAAGCGTCAGATCTGATGGACACGGCCCAAATTGACGGCATAAAACTGCTAAATAGAAGATTCTACTCGGTAACAAGGAATCATATGGCAGTACAACCTTGCAAATAGTCAATTTCTCCACAAATCTAAGCCAAAACCTAGATCTAATGGGGAAATCAAACGGGGAGAGAAGGGGCGGTTGTACCGGGATCCGTGGCGGTGGAAAGGAGTGGGAGCCCGCCAAGAGGCCGAATCCAAGGAGAATCTGGAGAGAGGAGGACGCGGCAGGGCTCCGGTGGCTTCAAGATCTCCGGTGGCGGCGCAGGTTTGTGTGGAGGACGTGGGGAATAATGAGGCACTGAGGGGTGCCTCTCCCCACGCGTCCAATATATACCTGAAAACCGTCAACCGGTAGTACCGGTGGTTGGAGCGGTACTACCGCTTATAAGCGGTAGTACCGGTTCCACAACCGGTAGTACCGGTAGGACCGGACATGTGGGCGGTAGTACCGTTCCTGGAGCAGTTCTTCCAGGAGCCGACCTGGGAACTTACCAGGTCCGGTAGTACCGCTCGCACATCCGGTAGTACCGGTCCCATCTGATGCCAAAGCCTGGGATCAAGGATGATTCTTGTGCGGATAGAGAGAAGGTTTTCGTGAGGGAGTAAGGAGGCTTGGGTTAAGACAAGTGAGCTGAGAGGCACATGCACTCAAAAAAAATGGAAGAAGCAAATAAACACCAAACTAGAGTGCATGATTCTAAGAACAATGAGGGCAATTCAAATAGATGACAATCATGAGTGAAAACCAATTCAAATAGATGACAAACACGAGTAAGCACCTCAACCTCTCGATTGAGAGAGGG
This sequence comes from Avena sativa, assembly GCA_916181665.1. NCBI lineage: Eukaryota > Viridiplantae > Streptophyta > Magnoliopsida > Poales > Poaceae > Avena > Avena sativa. Next base: position 261,997,869 of record OV702298.1, on the reverse strand, counting down.
GGGGGGGGGCGGTGGCCTAGGCCACCATATTTGAGTATACTCGGCTTGGCACCACGAAGATATATCTTGGGTCCATTACCGAAACTCATCATTAAGCTCACATATCACAAAATGATATTAAGAGGAATGATTTTGTTTACTTTGCGCATAATGGGGGGAGGGATGGTCCAATCAATTAGGACCGCACTCCCCCTATGTCCATGCCTACACCTAAACCAAATATGGGTCGAGTATTAGGTGAGAGTGCAAGATAGTCAAGTCAAGCTCCTTGAATCTACGATATTCAGTTCATTCCTCAAGTAGCAAAACCTTGCTTCATCAAGTGGCTTCGTGAAGATATCGGCAAGTTGATCTTTGGTTGATACATAGGATAGATCAATATAACCTCTAGCAACATGATGTCGAATCTCAATATGCTTTGTCCTTATGTGATCCACCGGGTTGTATGCAATCTTGATGGCACTTTCATTGTCACAAAGAAGAGGCACTTTGTCACAATGGACACCGTATTCCTTTAAAGTTTGCCTCATCCATAGCAATTGAGTGCAAGCACTAGCTGCAGCAACATACTCGGCTTCGGCGGTGGAGAGAGATATACAATTTTGCTTCTTAGAAGACCAACATACCAAGGACCTACCAAGGAATTGGCAAGCCCCGAATGTTGATTTTCTATCATCCTTGTCCCCCGCCCAATCCGAATCCGTGTATCCACAAAGAGCAAATGTTGAACCTCGAGGATACCAAAGACCATAAAATGGGGTATGAACTAAATATCGAAAGATTCTCTTGACCGCCATTAAATGGCTTTCCTTAGGAGCCGCTTGATATCTTGCACACACACCTACACTCAACACAATATCGGGTCTAGATGCACAAAGGTAAAGCAAAGAACCAATCATAGACCGGTATACCTTTTGATCCACATCTTTACCATTTGGATTTTGTTCTAGATGAGTCTTTGTTGCCATGGGAGTTGGAGCTCCATTCAAATCTTGCATTTTGAATCTTTTGAGCATATCTTGAGTATACTTGGCTTGATTGAAGAATGTTCCTCCTCTAACTTGCTTGATCTCAAAGCCAAGAAATACTTTCAACTCTCCCATCAAGGACATCCGGAACCTACTAGTCATAAGCTTTGAGAATTCATCATTAAAAGCTTTGTTAGATGAGCCAAAGATAATATCATCAACATATATTTGGCATACAAAAAGCTCCCCATTGACCCTCTTAGTAAAAAGAGTGGGATCGATTTTCCCAACCTTAAAGCCACGGTGTCAAACAATAACTCTCTAAGGTGCTCATACCACGTGCGTGGGGCTTGCTTGATCCCATAGAGCGCCTTATCAAGTTTGTAGACATGGTTTGGGAAGTTGGGGTCCTCAAATCCCGAGGGTTGCTTAACATATACCAATTCATTTAAGGGACCATAAAGGAATGCACTTTCTACATCCGTTTGTTGCAACTTAAAGTTATGATGAGCCGCATAAGCAAGAAGGATACGGATGGACTCAAGGCGAGCCACGGGTGCATAAGTCTCTCCATAATCAATGCCCTCAATTTGAGAATACCCTTGTGCAACCAATCTAGCCTTGTTCCTTACAATAATCCCATGCTCATATTGCTTGTTCTTGAATATCCACTTTGTTCCAATAACATTGCGGCAATCTTTTGGCTTCTCAACTAACTTCCACACTTTGTTTCTCTCAAAGTTGTTGAGCTCTTTGTGCATAGCTTCTAACCAATCAGAATCTTCAAGAGCTTCCCACACTTTCTTTGGTTCAATCATGGAGATGTGTGCTTGATGTTCACTGAACCTCTTCAATTGTGCTCTTGTGGAAATTCCTTTCCTTAGATCTCCAACAACATTTTGGAGGGTGTGGTCTCTTATTTCCAACATTCTTTCTTTTCTAGCTTCGCGACGAGCGTGGATCTCCTCATTGTTTCTTGGAGGACCCTCTTCATCATTTTGATCCTCGTCTTGACCATCAACTTGACCTTGATCATCATTGGAGTCATCCTCTACATTGGGAGGCAAGGATTGACCTTGGTCTTGATCAAGTGCTCCTCTAGCATCAATTTGAGCTTGTCTCAACATAGTCTGGATGGATCTTCCTTGACAAATTGACTTGACACCACTTGACAACCCATCGAATGGACCAAGCTCCCTTTGATTAGAGTTCACACATTGATCACTATGTTGAGGGTCCACATCTTGTCTTTGGCTTGAGTCAGTGTCCTCTTCGGTAGATGGAGCATGTTGAGGTTGTGAAGATGAGGGCTCCACTCGAGCGGAGCATAGTTCTTCTCGATCCGCCATAAGGGGTTCCTCAACGGGGTGGATATAACCCACACCCATTCTTCCTATGGCATCCTGAGGCATTTCATCATCTGCATCACAAACATCAACACGCCCCCCTTGGGGACCATCATATTCTTCAAAGGTCACACTACAAGATTCTATGATGGCTCCGGAGAGCTTGTCATAGACTCTATAGGTGTGAGATTCGAGACCATATCCAACAAAAATACCGTCTAATGCTTTAGACTCGAATTTAGAAAAACGAACACCTTTGATGATATAGAAACACTTACAACCGAACACCCGGAAATAAGATATGTTGGGCTTGTTACCGGTAAGTATCTCATATGGAGTCTTGTTGATTTTCTTGCGGAGGTAGAGTTGGTTTGAAGCATGGCAAGCGGTGGAGACGGCTTCGGCTCAGAAGTTGTATGGAGATTTAAACTTCGCCAACATGGTCCTAGCCATCTCAATAAGAGTCCGGTTCTTCCTTTCGGCCACACCATTTTGTTGAGGGGTGTATGCAGCGGAATATTGATGTTTAATCCCCTCATCACTAAGGAAATCATTCAAGGTGTAGTTCTTGAACTCGGTGCCATTGTCACTTCTTATAATCAACACGGGAACATTGTGTTGCCGTTGAACAAAGTTGATGAAGTCGATAAAAGTCCTTTGAGTTTCACTCTTCAACTTGAAGAAATAAACCCAAGAGTATCTTGAAAAGTCGTCAACAATCACCAAACAATATTTCTTCCCTCCAAGACTTGCATGAGGTGGAGGACCAAATAGGTCCACATGGAGGAGTTCCAAGATCTTGTTAGACTTGCTTTGGTTCGTGGGCTTGTGAGGAGCGTCATGCATTTTCCCTAGAACACATGCCCTGCAAACACGATCTTTGGCAAAGGAAACATTTTCTTTTAGTCCAACAATATGGCCCTCTTTATGGAGACTTTGCAAAGTTCTCATATTGACGTGGGCTAGTCGGCGGTGCCATAGCCAACCCACATCGGCCTTTCCGTATAAGCACATCGGACCTGCAGTGGCTTGCCCCAAAAAGTCCACCACATACAAGTCGTTTTCGACGTACCCAATGAAAGCGACCTTGAGAGACTTGCTCCACATGAGGACCACAATATCATCATCAATAAAGACGGCAAAGCCCATCTTTCCAAGAGGACGGACAGAAAGTAAATTGTATCCAAGGGTTTCAACAAGCATGACGTTCACGAGTGTAATGTCGTGAGCCACCACAACCTTGCCGAAACCCATTACCTTAGACTTTGACTTGTCGGCATATGTGACGGTGATTTGATCTTCATTTGACACCAAGTCCTTGACCATAGACGAGCTTTCGGTCATATGATTTGTGCAACCACTATCGATCACCCATTTTGACCCTCCGAAAGCATAAGTCTACAAAAGATCAAGCTAGTTTTTTAGGTACCCATTTTTCAATGGGTCCTCTTTTGTTAGCAACAAGGGTCTTGGGAACCCAAATAGACCAAGCAATGTAACCATCATAAGGGCCAACATATTGTGCATACACATCACCATAGTAATCACGCATTAGAACATAGTGAGGGTTAGCACTTCCCACAAAATCATCATGAGACATAGTTTTACCATTTGTGTTCTTACTCTCCACAATGGTCTTGTTGGTCTCTTGTGCGGGCTTTTCCTTCTTCTTGTTGTTCTTCTTCTTTGTTTTGGAGACAAAACCAATGCCCCCTTTATCACCACTACGCCTTTGCTTGCTCAAAAGATCATCAATAGACTTGTTGCCTTGTGGAAATGTGGCCTTAGCAAGCTCCCCCTTCAACCTAGCATTCTCTTCAAGAATAGTCGTGCTACTAGATGGAATGAAGTTACTAGGTGAAGGTATATTGGCCAATTGAGTTTGAAGCGTTTCATGGGACTTTGTGAGAAACAAGAGTTCACCCTCCAAGGCCTTGTGAGCCTTGTTGAGCAAACTAAAGTCCTCGGCAAGTTTTTCATGAACCACACCAAACTCAATCTTGTCCTTTTTAGCCCTTTTGTATTTAGCAATAGCATGATCATGCTCTTTGATGAGTTTGTTAACAATGATGTCACTGGCCTCATCAAGCCCTTCAAGTTTTGACTCAAGGGACAACCTAGTCTCTTGTTCTTCTTCTAGAGCATTGCTTAAAGCCTCTAGTTCAATCATATGTTCATGCCCAAGTTTACATCTAACATCTAGAAGCTCTTGAGTATGGGAGAGTTGATCTAAGATGTTCCCAAAATGTAGTTTAGCATCGCGTTCGAGGTTAGTCATGAACTCATCAAAGGCAATTAATTCCTTTTTAACATCAAGAGACATTTCATCATCAATCTCATCATTATCTAATTGAGTAGAGTGGGATGGTGAGGATACCTCCGTTCCTCTTGCCATAAGACAAGTGACGTTCTTGGTGGAAGAGTTCTCATTTGGAGAATCGAAGAGTGAGAGTGTCGGAGTAGAGGTGGTAGCTAGAGCAGCCACACCATGTGAAGTTTCTTCTTCCTCATCTTCATCATCTTCATTGTCGGAGGAGTATTCTTCATGAGTGATCAAGACAATTTCTCCCGACTTCTTGTTGACGGGATTCTTTTTGATGAAGGGTTTCTTGTAAGGTGCCTTGAGAGTCTTCTTCAACACAAGCTTACCACCATTATCTTCTCTCTTCTCATAGGGGCAGCTTGCCACAAAGTGATAGCGGTCACCACAATTGAAGCAAGTTCTCAACCTAGTGCTATTCTCTCTTTTCCCATTTGGATTGCTTCTTCGTTGCATTTCCATCTTGGCCTTGGCAGGGTTCTTCCAAAAGTTCTTTGCATAGAAAGCCATATATTGACCATGAGCAATCTTGAATTCATCGAGATGGTCCAAGGAGAGACCTTCATCACTATCATCTTCATCTTCAAGGTCCACAACTTTGGCCTTCAAAGCAACATTGACCACATTGCTCATACCGAGGGCACGAGCACGGGCATCTTTGGCATTCTTGGCGGCGACCTTGAAAGCGTCCATCTCTTGCATAACTTCATTTGAGGTCATGAGATGGTAGTTGTGTCTTCCTTGTAAGCTCTTCAAGTCGGTGGGCTCAAAAGGCATGAGTGCACTCACATATTTCCTTTTTATCCATGCATCATCCACGTGTGAGGCGCCCACATTTCTAAAAGCAGTGGCAGTGGTCTTGAGCCTTCGATACATGTCTTCGTGGTCTTCACCTTCTTTCATGTAGAAGCCTTCGGCCTCATTGCTTAGAGCATTAAATCGGTTCCTCCTCATACTCTCATTTCCAATAAACAACACAGTGAGAGCATCCCAAGCTTCCTTGGCAATGCTAAGGTGCTCAATGTGTGGATAATCCTTTGTCCCCAAACCTTGTTGAATCATGTGCAAAGCAGTGGCATTGAGTTGACTATTGACAATCTCTCTTCTTGTCAAGTTGGTTGGATCCCCAATAAAGAGTCCATGCTCGATGATGTTCCATAGTTCAATGCAAGAGCTGCGCACATGAGTTCTCATTAGTGATTGCAATTGAGCAAAAGTAGCAGACTCTGAAAGCTTAGGTGGGTCACCCCTATTATTCACATGAGGGTGTGGGATGGGAGGATCGGGAGAGTACCAAGAATCACGGTGCTCACCCTTCCCCCCATCATGTTGTGTGGAGGAATTGGCGTGGTCTTGTTTACCCCCCACCATCATACCATCGGGGGATACCGATGTATTCCCTTTAGGTAGAATGGATGGTTGATCCTCTTGAGGAGGTGGGGGTGGTGAGCCTTCTTTGTCTTTAAGAAGTTGCTCGAGCATCTTCTTGACTTCGTTGACCAAAGGAAGAGCTCAATCTTGTTTCCAAGTTTTTGAGATCTTCCATGGTCACCGGTGTTGGCTCACTACCACCATCCCCATCGTCGCTACCCATATTCTCTTAGGCGGTAAAGCCCGAATAAAGAGCCGAGGCTCTGATACCAATTAAAAGGATCGTATGGGCACCTAGAGGGGGGGTGAATAGGTGCTACTTAAATTTTTTTTCTTTTTCAAATTTAGGTTTGACAATAAGGTAAATTCTCTAGATAATGCAACTATGGTGAATTTACCTGTATGACAATAATGCACGAGCAACCACAACACAAAGTAGTAACGGGTAAGTAAGGTGCAGCAAAGGATAGAAGTAACCGAAGAGTGGATGCGGAGACACAAGGATTTGTTTCCCGTAGTTCCTTCCTTTTGAGGGGAAGTACGTCTACGTTTGGAGAGGGAGTGGTTTCAAACCACCAACGCCACGAAAGGCCTCCCTTGTTCTCCGATGAATCTCACCCCAACGGGATCGATTCACCTTCCACTATATCGACAACCTTCAAGGTGGAAGCCGACATCGTTACAAGTTTGGGGCACACATCTACAACTTAATCGGAGGCTCCCAAATACAAGCAAGCTGTCAAAGCAATCAAAGACAAGCTTGTAAGAACCAAAACAAGAACTAGGGTTTCCAAGAAAACACTAGAGCAAAGGGGCCCTCAATGAAATGAGGGGGAAATGAAGATCTCTTTTGGTGAAGTAGTAGATCGGGGCCTCCTCCTTCGATTCCCCAAAGATCAAGGACTTTGGGTGGTTGGATGAGGAGATCTTGAAGATTTGAGTGGCTCCAATGGACTTCAATGGTGGTCTTTGACTTTAATGAAATGAGCCATTTGTCCCAAGGTAGGTGGAGGGGTATTTATACCCCTCCACGAAATATGGCCGTTGGAGCATTTAATGTACTGGTAGTACCGGTCCTCAAGCGGTAGTACCGCTTGCAAGCGGTACTACTGGTCAAGTACCGGACCAGGTACCGGAGGTGCTCCAGTTCTTCAACATTCTTCAGTTTTGGGCGGTATCGCCCTTGCGGTACTACCCCAAGCGGTAGTACCGGTCCTAGGAAGCGGTACTACCGGTTGGGCGGTAGTACCGGTCCCAAGTACCGCTTGGTACTGACCAAAACGGAGAGGGTTGGGTGCTAGTCAGTGTGCTCCGGTATAGCCGAGCGGTACTACAGTCTCAAGCGGTAGTACTGCTTGTACCAAGCGGTACTACCGGTTGAACCGGTAGTGCCGCTCCGTGGTACCGGGGGGGGGGGGTACTGACTAGCACACACCTTTATCAGCTTTGGTCAGTGCCAAACGGTACTGGAACCGGTAGTACCGGTCGTAGTTCCGGTACTACCGGTTGGCACAGAGGTTTTTTGCAAGGGGAATTGATATGCCATTATTGTGCCACCACTTATCAAACCTGTGATGAACTTAGCACACAGTTAAACCGATAAGTGTGTTGTTATCAAACATCAAAATCAGAGGGATAGAAAATGCTCTTTCAACAAGCTAAAGGGGATGAACAACAAAAAGACAAGAACAACACAATCCGAAACAACAGAATCACAAGCCTGATACACACAAGCATGAACAACACAAGCAAAAGGGGATCACAATTGAACATGACCAAATGAAAACCCTTAAGCAGAAACATCATAGGTACGAATTAGTCCTAACAGGCATAATCGTCGCCAAAAGGGGATCACAGTTTACCATAACACCATGGTGTTAACCTAGCACCACATCAAAAATGGGTGTCATCCTACCACCACCACAAGTAGTTCACCGTTTGTAGTACAAGAAGGTGCACCTGAAGAGTCAACCATCACAAATTTCCTTGATCTTCTATAGTTTATCCTTGCTAGCGTCATTGGCTTTGAATAATTCATAGAGCGCGTACTTTAGTTTCCTCTTTTCCTCCTTCAAGATCGTCCGGTCCTCATCCCATTGCTTCTACTTCTCTTTCATTACATCAGCCTGGGATTTCTGCACGTTCTTCAGCATCTCAACCTCATTCCTCAACATTTCATTGTTGTCATTCATTCGAGACAAGTTCTCCTCCAACGCCTTCTTCTCTATTTTTTTATAAACTTCTTCACATCAACCAACAGACTTGAGTACTTTTTGTCAAGATTGTCCTTCTCATTAGACAGTTGCTTCACCAGGGGCATTCACAATATTCTCGTCGATTCTTGCACCGCTTGTATCATCATACATCCCCCATAGCTTCGCAAGTGCATTCTTCGTAGCATTTGGCCATTCATTGCCTACCCAAGCCACAAACCCACAGTTTTCGACCTCCTGCAGGTCAGAAATTCGTTGGCATAGACCTACTGCTTGCCAGAAAAGTGAATGGCGATACAAGGAGGTAAGCACTTACATTCTACTTTTGGCAGAGGTAGAATATGCGGCCTGTGTTGGTTTCTTCAAATGCAACATGCCTGGCAGGCTCAAGTTTGTGGACGCGACAGGGCTCGGGATAATCTATCGCTATGCCGCATAAACTAAGATCTTCGAAGCATTCACGAGCATAGTCCATGTCCGTGAAGTTCTAGCACACAAAATCGAGTTCATATGACTATAAATCAAGGATTCCTAACTCGCTACCGAACCCTAACCCTATGAAAGAATTGGGGAAAAGTGGACTTACCCCTGGATACGATTGGGAAGAGCTATCGCTGTCATCTCAGCTCGGCATGGCCGCTGCCCTGCGGGTGTTGTCTTGCCGGGGGCATCGTCGGTGTCACCACCGGTGGCCGGATTTGACCGGGTAAAGAAGAAGGGGGGAAAGGTGGATCTAGTTTTAGCGGTGAGCGGGTAGGGTGTGTCCCGGCGGGAGGTGAGGGAAAGGATCCCGCCCCTTTTCCAGGCCAGCAGGAATCTCCCGTATGCGCCATCGTCGACCGAGATCGTGCATGAGAGCGCCGGTTTTGCATCCAATGGGCGCACGACGAGGGTGGCTCGCTGGAAAAGGTCGATTCAAGCGTAGCATCTGGGCCTGGCTCCGGGCTGCTTTACAATTCGCGCTGGCGCAACCAAACGCCTCGTGCAGGTTAACCAAACGCCCGAATTTCGCTTCCCGCTAGACTGCCCGGAGGGTCTGCAGGCTACCAAATGCATCCCAAGCGTTTTGATTCACAAATATAATCAATTTTTAACAAATTTTGACCATATAAATAAATAAAAATTCAACAAGTTTAAGAAGGCAAGCTCAATAGCATAAGTCTACAAGTTTTGAACCACAATTTTAAACACATAAAACTAGGCATTTCCTTTGACCATCCTCAAATGTTCTACCACATCGTCTTACAATTAATGATAAGTATTTGCGTCCTAGATTTCAGCGATGAAAGTAGCAAACTCGGCCAACACTTAGTGACGAACTACCACAAGAGAACCCTGTCGGTGATGTACGGTTCACTGTCAAGCACCATAGTAGCGTGCTCACTCCCAATGATCATGTTGTGCATGATCACACATGCATTTATGACCTCCGCATCTAATCTTTCGATCAGGTAAGAGCAGGATACTAGACAATAGCAAATCGATCTTGTAGCATGACAAATTTCTGCTCGGCATCCTTCCTACATGCCTCCTTCCACGAAGCAAACACAAATATTTTCTCCACAATATGGTTCGATATTGTCTTACAAATGTCAATCATCTTGCTGCACTCTGGCTTCGATCCTCCATGCCAACGCAGTGCATCCTAGGCATGCAAACGTAGGAGACAAGAGAGAATCCTCAAATACTCATCCTCAATAGCGGCATCATCAGCTTCTTCCTCCATCAGAAAGGCGGCCATCATCTCATCGTTTGAATCCATGGCCTTGGCAAATCGCTAAACACCTCGTGTGCAAGGCGGCTGCGAGGTGGCCTCACAACTGCCGACGAGCACCAAACAACAACAAAGTAGGTCTATGAAAGCGGGGAATGTGCTTCAAGGGTCAATGCAACGACGCGGCCTTTCTGCGAGGAAAACGGTGAAACGAGGGAATATTTCTTTGTCTTAATGCGCTGCCCCGCCCCTTTTCTAGCTCTATCCGGAAGCTTGCTCGTCACCTTATGGGTCAGGTGTGACCTGGGGGTCGGATGACGCCAGATAAAAAGGAAGGGGGAGGGGGACGGTTGGCACATCCCTTGTTTGGAGGGACTATTGGGAAACGGGGAACAACTAGAGATGCTCTTATATATACCATTTCTACACGCCAGTTGCTCAACGAGGATGTTGTTTTGTCGTGATATGAGAAGAAATTGCCGGCACAACATCCTGGTGTGCCGACATGTGACTCTGTGAGTGTTTACACATACACATATACACATTAGTGCTATACGCCTCTACTAACCAAATTCTGACGCCAGCAGAACACCTCTGGATAAGTGATAACAATTACAAGGAACACGCTACAAGATCTCCAACCACACCTTGATGACAAGCACAACTTCAGGATCTTCGACCAATTGGAACAAGGCTACGACACCGGAGATCCCACAACATACAAGCTCAAGACCTTGCACACACCTTCCTCCCTATATGATGATGGAACTTCGTCGAGGACGACTCGTTTTGAAGCGGGGGGAGATGTTGCAGCCCAACACATGGCATTCACCATTGGTCCACACCATGCTACATCAACCACACCCTCAAAGGTGAACTCATTCCATACCCCACCCTCCTTTGGCTATCATGTGAATGGAATCCTACTTGACACACGTGCCAATGCTATGACCAGGACCATGACCATGACACCAAGAGGAGGTGACAAGAGGACCCCAGAGATCAAGACCCCCAAGCAAGAGGCCTGGAAGAGAAGACGCAAGAAGCTGTTGAAGCTAGACCGGAGTCTCCGGTCTACCACACCGGAGTCTCCGGCCCACCTCCGGTCCGACCCCCAAACCAGCGCCCAGGACAGTCAGAACGCCCCTCCGGAGACGACACCGGAGACTGACCGGAGTCTCCGGCCAGCACACCGGAGTCTCCGGACCAAGCGTATCGGGCCTGCGTGCCTCGGGTTGGGCCTGGCCCATGTAACACCCAGAACTTCCTTTTTATGCCTGTTTTACCCCTAGCTCGTGGCTGGCCTATATATAAGCCCCCACCCCCTCCTTGAAACCCTAGAGTTGATGATGAATGAAGGCTTGTGCCTAACCCTAGATGGGAACCCCTCTCTATAGTTAATCTATGAGTTGTACAAGGCCTTGGAGTTCGGTTGTTCGTCTCCAAGTCGTCAAGACCCTCCTCAAGTGTTTGGTCTCTCTTCATCAAGGATTCTAGTAGTGCTAGGTCTCTCCCCTTGGGATTCTACTTGGTTGCTACTCTCTCCTTTGATTTGGATTCTATCATCAGCTTGCCAATCTCTCCTTTGGTGATTCTACCTAACGGTCTCTCGCCGAGGATTCTATTGGATTGGTTGTTCGAGCCAACGGGAGCAAATCGAATCGGGTTGTGTTTGCGTGTGTTTGTATCTTTACCTTGTGTTTGTGTTGCGTTCATCGTGTTCATCGGGTATTCCCTCACTCCCCGCATCAAATCTGTGAAGATCGGGCCACCCTAGGGTCAATCCCACAAGGGATCCCATATCAACTGGTATCAGCAGCTTTTGGTTGCCACGGATTTGACTTCGTTCCCCCATATCCACCATAAATTCGAAAATACCAAAAAAATTTAGCCCCAATTTGCTTTTGGATCGATCTCTTGATTTGGTGAGTTGATTGTGGTTTTGATCCATTAGAAACTTGTCCTTGGATTTGGTCTACCTTTGCCCTGCGTTTCCTAGCCCAATTTGGTCGAAATTTTCTGGATTTGAGGGTTAAAGGGCCGAATTTCCGCTCACGAACTCGAGCTGTTCATCGTGCTGGAACCAGACCGGAGTCTCCGGTCATCACACCGGAGTCTCCGGACCACACCGGAATCTCCGGCCCCAACACACCGGAGTCTCCGGCCCTGATCAAAATTTGACCCCTTTTTCCTTTTTTTTTCGACTAATTTCCTTTGTGTGTTTGTGTTTCGCCTGAGTGTCTATCAACTAACAAGCTTCCGCAACGCCAAAAACACCTCGTGCTCGACATCGACACCGCGGAACTCAAACCATCCCTTCACCAACGATTGCAAGTTCAACATCACCAAAAGGTATAACTTGCACAACCATTGTTAACCCCCTTCTTCCTGTGTGTGTTACCTAACCTATCGAGAGTAGCCCTCCTATGTTTGCCGAAGCATTGTGCGCTTGCTCTTGCATAGTCATGATATAGAGGCAATAACAAAATTGACTCCAAAAAAAAAGCTTCTAAGCAAAAGAAACAAAAGAAAAGATACCAATAGCTAAAGAGAGTCCAAAGCTTCTAAGCAAGAGTGCGAGCAAGAGCAAGGCAACCGTACAAATCCGTTGCTTCTCAACCTTGTGCGAATGGGCTACGGTCTCTCCTAGCGTTGGCACGACACCGAGCATTAGTCTTTGTTAGGTCCAATTTTGTTCTTTGCTCATTTTTCATAGTCGTGCTAGCCACATTAATCTCCACCGTGTGTGTATAGTCGTAGGTTCTCGTCACACCTTTTGACCTTTTCCTTTGACTTTGTTTTTGTTGGATTTTACCCACTTTTGACAATATCCTTTTCTTTTGATTGTTCCATTTGCTTTCCACCTTTCTAACCTACCACCATAGACCTTTGTGTGTGTGTGTCTTGTGTACCCGCTATTTGCTTTGCTCTCGGCAACAACAATCTTTCCAATCGTTGACTCCGGTGAGGCAAGGTAGCAATTACCATTCCACCAATCTCACCATATCTATCAAGTGTGTTTGTGCACCATGTCTAGGGCAAGTGGAGCTAGTGGAGATAGCAATTTCAACAACCAAGATGGCTTTGCCACGCGCCACAACTTATGGGCGCAACGCCAAGAATTCAACAATCAATTTGAGCGACTCGAGCACCGTCTTGATGATACTTTTCGAGAATTTGAGTACCGTGAGCGGCAACGTCAAGAGGAGCACCATGCTCAATTCCAAGCTCTTCACCAAGCTATCGCCAATCTTGGCAACCGACACGGTCATCGCTCAAGCTCGTCAAGTTCCTCCCGCACGCGCTCCTCAATTCGACATGGCGAGTCGTCAATGTCACACTCCCACCGCGGAGAACCCCACCACCATAATGGGGACCCACAAGCTCGTCATCGTCGCCCTCAAGCGGTGGACCCAAATGCTCCACAACCTCAACAACACCGACAAGAGCATGGTCCACCACCACACCAAGCAATCATCAACGTGCACCAACCTCAAGAACGCCAAGATGAAGCTAACCATAATGATCGGCGTCCTCATCCTCCTCATGACCACCACGAGCAACGTCAACAACATCAAGAACCAGTATGGGACACAAGTGATGATGATGAGGATGCACGCCAAGCTCGACGCAATAACCGACATGAACAACACCACCACCGACACCGTCAAGCTATGAACATCAATGATGCCGACCAACGGCGAAGAAGAGACTTCGAGCATCATCAAGAAAACCCCCCACAACAACCTCAAGGCAATCAAGAGCCTCCTCCTCCTCCGCCTCCACGCCCTCCAAGTGACGCAAGTATGCACCAAGAACGTCGCAACAACCACCATGAGCGTGATTATGGCAAGTTTGGGAAGCTCAAGTTCGTGATGCCCAAGTTCAAAGGAGAAGAAAATGCCGATGCATACCTTGAATGGTAGCTCAAAGTCGACAAGATCTTCCGAGTCCACAACTTTTCCGAAGAGAAGAAAGTGGCAATGGCATCTCTTGAGTTTGAGGACTACGCCAATGTTTGGTGGGAAGACTACCAAAGCAATCGTGAGAAGCAAGAAGAGCCACCGGTCACCACTTGGACCGAGATGAAGAATGTGATGTATGCAAGATTCGTCCCCGAGCACTACCGCAAAGACCTCTTCGACAAGCTACAAAACTTGAAGCAAGGCACAAAGACAATTGAAGAGTTCTATAAGGAAATGGAGATGACTATGATGAGAGCCGATGTGAAGGAACTCGAGGAGCAAACAATAGCACGGTTCCTCAATGGTTTGAGCTGCCCAATACGCAAGATAGTCGATTTCCAACCTTACAAGACTCTCGTGAACCTTCTTCACCAAGCAACAAAGGCCGAGCGCCACTTACAAAAGGAACATGCTTATGAGAAGCAAAAGGCGTACTACGCTTCACTCAACTCGAGTAGCCCCTCCAAGCCAACAAACCAAACAACAAACTCAGCCAAGCAATCCAAGACACCTATGGCATCCACCTCCAACACAACGGAAAGTCAAGTAGTTTGCTACAAGTGTGGAGGAAAGGGCCACAAGTCTTATGAGTGCATCAACACAAGAGTCATGCTAACGGATGAGAACGGTGCAACATATTCCGTGAGCGAAGACGAATTTGAAGCTATGAACCAAGCCGCTATAGCAAAGGATGCCGCAATGCAAGATGAGGACACGCTTCTATGTGAACATGATCCAAGCCCCTCACTTGTCATCGCCCAAGTTTTGACGACCAACTCCATCCCTAGAGAGGATCAACGCCTCAACATCTTCCAAACCCGAGCCGGAATTGATGGCAAGTCCATAAAAGTTATCATTGATGGAGGAAGTTGTCACAACCTTGCGAGCATCGACCTTTGTGAGAAACTCAAGTTACCATACATGGAGCACGCTCAACCCTATCATGTCAAGTGGCTTGATGACAATGGCACCATTCAAATCAAACACAAGGTCAACGTCTCCTTCAAGATTGGCCCATATCAAGACACCGTCGAGTGTGATGTCGTGCCTATGACCGTGTGTCACATGCTCCTTGGAAGACCTTGGCAATACGACAAGGGTGCACTACATGATGGTACCTCCAACCAATACTCCTTTAAGTGGAAATACAAGACATTGGTGCTACAACCTATGACGCCAAGCCAAATTATCACTTCAATCATGACGTCGCTGCCCAAGATAAAGCAAGCTAAGGACCCTTGTGAGATGAGCGGTGAGAGAGTGATCCACCAACACGTGAGTGAGTGCTACCAGCCCCAAATGAGTGGAAAGATCATGAGTGCCACGTCGCAAGCCACCACACGTGAGAAGAGTGATTTGAGCGTACCCAATACTAACAATCCTTCATACAACTCTTTCTCCTTGTTGTCGGTTTTGCAGGATACACAACCTCACCTACCACCTATAAGGAACACGCTACAAGATCTCCAACCACACCTTGATGACAAGCACAACTTCAGGATCTTCGACCAATTGGAACAAGGCTACGACACCGGAGATCCCACAACATACAAGCTCAAGACCTTGCACACACCTTCCTCCCTATATGATGATGGAACTTCGTCGAGGACGACTCGTTTTGAAGCGGGGGGAGATGTTGCAGCCCAACACATGGCATTCACCATTGGTCCACACCATGCTACATCAACCACACCCTCAAAGGTGAACTCATTCCATACCCCACCCTCCTTTGGCTATCATGTGAATGGAATCCTACTTGACACACGTGCCAATGCTATGACCAGGACCATGACCATGACACCAAGAGGAGGTGACAAGAGGACCCCAGAGATCAAGACCCCCAAGCAAGAGGCCTGGAAGAGAAGACGCAAGAAGCTGTTGAAGCTAGACCGGAGTCTCCGGTCCAGACCGGAGTCTCCGGTCTACCACACCGGAGTCTCCAGCCCACCTCCGGTCCGACCCCCAAACCAGCGCCCAGGACAGTCAGAAGGCCCCTCCGGAGACGACACCGGAGACTGACCGGAGTCTCCGGTCCAGACCGGAGTCTCCGGCCAGCACACCGGAGTCTCCGGACCAAGCGTATCGGGCCTGCGTGCCTCGGGTTGGGCCTGGCCCATGTAACGCCCAGAACTTCCTTTTTATGCCTGTTTTACCCCTAGCTCGTGGCTGGCCTATATATAAGCCCCCACCCCCTCCTTGAAACCCTAGAGTTGATGATGAATGAAGGCTTGTGCCTAACCCTAGATGGGAACCCCTCTCTATAGTTAATCTATGAGTTGTACAAGGCCTTGGAGTTCGGTTGTTCGTCTCCAAGTCGTCAAGACCCTCCTCAAGTGTTTGGTCTCTCCTCATCAAGGATTCTAGTAGTGCTAGGTCTCTCCCCTTGGGATTCTACTTGGTTGCTACTCTCTCCTTTGATTTGGATTCTACCATCCGCTTGCCGATCTCTCCTTTGGTGATTCTACCTAACGGTCTCTCGCCGAGGATTCTATTGGATTGGTTGTTCGAGCCAACGGGAGCAAATCGAATCGGATTGTGTTTGCGTGTGTTTGTATCTTTACCTTGCGTTTGTGTTGCGTTCATCGTGTTCATCGGGTATTCTCTCGCTCCCCGCATCAAATCCGTGAAGATCGGGCCACCCTAGGGTCAATCCCACAAGGGATCCCATATCATGTTGGCTATTGAATTGACTCTAAATGACATAGATATAGCTTATAGCCAATAGTTGGCTCTACTATTGCTTTTGCTCTTAGTTAAAGTGATAGTAACAATCATGGAATTATCCAACTAGTAGTAAAAGTCATAAGCTTTGTCCTTAGACATATGTGTCAAACCTCTGAACTTGTGTTTTAGAAAAAAGAAAAAAAGGTGAACGGATCCAAATCAGAATCGGCGGGACTGTGAGCTCGCAGTGCTGAACTATACCGCCAGCAATTCTCTAGTCATCATCGATTTAACTCCGCTGTATTTGCTGGTACAATATTCAGTGATTAGGATATTCCGAACGTCGAGGCGGAGACTCCACACCGTGGACGCACGAACGAAGAAGCTGGCGATCAATCAATCCAGTGAACTGACAGAAGCATGGCACGCCAAGTATACAGGCGCAGTGGAGCAGGACGGGACGAACCGAAAACAGTAGCACGAGCTAAGCCCATCTATCTACTAATTTACACAGAGGTAGGTTCGTCCACCAGAAATTTCGTTCCGATTTTTTGTTTCCCGCTTTGCCCCTGACTGTTTGGAGATTTTACAATCCCTGCCACCGCGTATTGAAACTGGGTTCCTGCCACCGCGTACTGAAACTGGGCGGTTTGGTTCCGAGCCCGAGCGAAGCCAAGGACGTTGGCGGTCCACCGCTACCCATCGCCAGCAAGCTCCCCCTCCCCATCCCACCTCCGTCGAGCTCCTCCATCGCCAGTGCACCCCCATCTCCGCTCCCAGCCGCCGCATCCCCATCTCCGCCCCAGCCACCGAGACCCCTGCTCCTCCTCCAGATTCAATCGAGTGAGTATGGCGGAGGCGTGGTCTAGGATGCGGTCAAGGTCCGTGAAGCTCTTCCTTGACCCTTATCAGTTTGAACAGGAAAAGACAAAGGATGTGCTGCTGCAGCTCCTTGCGTTGTTTTGCTCTGCTTCAAGTCAGGTGCGTCTCCTTGCATTGCTTGCTTCAGTCCTCTCCTCTTCTTTACTGAATTCTGAATTGTTCTGTATAATTGATGCTGAATCTATGAATTTCTGACGAAAACCTCTAAATTTCTAATGCGCAGACCTGATGAACAACGTGGATACCATCGCAAGGCATTGCAAGCGAAGCGGACATAAGCCTGATTGGTTTGTATGGTGTGGGCTTGCGCTGCACGATGCATGAAGCTCCCGACCCTGTCGCCCTGCTGCTGCTGCTGTGCGCCATGCCAAATCTGACTCAGGTTTGCTATTTGATTGAACAATATTGCTGCTACTGTTCTGGAATAGTAAACAAAAGAAATAGAGAAAGAATAGTCGGTGGGGAAAGGATAAGAGAAAAACGATTGGAACAGGGGATGCCGCATGCTTGGTTTCTAGAAGCAGCTGATTATGTGATTTGTCTGCATGGTTAGCTGATGCCCGCGCTAACTTGGTGTGTGTATATACTCTTCTTCTGATTGCTACATGCTGCTGCCATTGTGAGAGATGTGAATGTTTTTAAACCATAGCTAATTGGAACGTGTTCCTCATCTCGATGATACACAAATAGATTATTAGAAATAATAAAAAAGATAATTTGTGCATTTAAAGGATATTTAGATAATATGGATATGAAATTTAGTATCAACCAAGTGGAGATAAATTGGGTAAAAAAGAGGAACTCTAGCAAAATGCATCCACCGGTGTCATATGTGGGTGGGAAGCAAAATTCAAAGAATTAAACTCCACAGCGTGGATAGACTATGTTTTCCATTGTTGTCATATTATGTTTTATTTATTATATAAATAATAAAATTTAAACCCGTTGCAACGCACGGGCATTCAGCTATCTTTACTATTAAAAGCAAAACAGTGGTGTCACATGGTGTCACACTTCAACATAATTACTTGAAAAATGCCACGGCAACAACAAACTAACAAACTAACGCGTCCCTACTTTTTAGCTCATATCTACTCAACCGTCTAACCAATTGGCTAACAATTTTTATTATCTCAACAAACGATTCAAAACTCCTAGGAATACATGCTTTGTTTAGATACGGGAGTTTAGCCGAACTGTAATCTGCAACTAAATAAAAGATTTTGTTTGGATGAGTTGGGAAAATCGTGGTTTCTGTAACAACCAAAATATGCGTTTTTGTAAAAACGACTCAGAGACGTTTTTATTAAAACGCGTACTAGCTGAACTTGATTTTGAGAACCTGAGAAAAAGACATACGACCTTTGCGGCCATGACGAGGCAAAGTACGGGAGCTCGACGCTCTCGGCCTCGCGCCGTGCAACGTCACCCGAGCGATGAGGCCTAGGCAGGCTCGCGTGCTCACAGACCTGAACCTGCATGATAATTCCCTATCCGAGCTGACTCCGTTAGACATTGGCTTGGTGCCATGGCCAGCGTCGAGGTGCTCTCTCTCGCCGAGAACGAGAGAACAAGAGGATCGTCTACCACCTGAAGCTAAACCTACCGAATAATGGACGGTTCCATACGGTTGTACCTCGGCGCTCTCGCCGAGCTGCTGAACCTCACGTCATGAATCTCGTGAACAATCGCATCTATAGACGCGTCCCGCATGCTCGCCGCGATCTTGAGCATGCATCCGTGCACATGATCGACCTATCCGGTAACGCGCTTACTACTCATCATTGCGCTCTGGCCGAGGTCGACTGGCCGCCGCAACTCAACATGATGTGCTCTTCGACGATAATTGCATCGCCAACATTCGGGGCTACATGTGCGGACGAGCGAGGCGGAGTCATCTTCCAGGCTCCAATCCCTGGCACCCCTTGCTCTAGACTAAGAACATCAATGGCACCAGGCCGGCTGTTGCGGTGCCTCACGCTAACGGAGCTCCACCTCACCAATAACAACCTCTTCGGCGAGCTGACGCCGAAGCTCTTCAACCTCACTGAGCTCACCTCCCTGACTTCGTATCACAACAATGAAGCCACCAGTGGCGTCACCGACGTCACTGGAACATCAGGAACCTCGAGGTGGTGTAATTGTAAAAAAACATCAGTTCGCCAGCGATATACCGGAGTCAATTGGCGAGTGCCCGAGCTAGCAGATGATCGATTTCTGTAAGAATCAGCTGAACATGTTGGCGTTCATGAGAATATGCGACATGTGGTACCTTCGCCCTCCCAGATTGATTTGTATTAGACTCCAAAGTTCCAAACAAAGGAAAGTACGAAACATGTTTTAGACTTTGCTAACCCAAACGTGTTATTCTGTAAACTTATTTCTAACAGAAAACTTAGTAAACTTAGTAAAACCCGTTTTCCTTATAATCCTCTTAAAACTCGTTTTCTAAAAACTGATCACTATAACTCGCTATCCAAATAACCACTAAGGGATATTTGGTTCCACAACTCCTCTTGTAATCGATGGCGTACTTCCCACGAAAACAACGTTCTCCTTCCCATCTCGTATACATATCTAGAAGCCATTGGTGGCGTATCTTGGAGGCTGCGGATGTTGCTGGTGTCCGACTAGACGTCCTTGACTGTGGCCTTCTGGCTTATTAATAGGGCAGAGCGAAAGCGGCAGCCAGCGTAGCAGAGGGGTGTGTCCATGGGCCACCCGGCATCAGCAAGGGAATCTATGCGAGCTCCCTCTCCCTCCTCACCTACACGGCACTGAGCCATGAGCCAAATAGAGGTGGAAAAATTGCCTAAGCCTATTATGATGCACATGATATGGCATATAGTTTACCTAACCTTTGATTTACTGATGTTAGTTTATTGTTTTGCTAAATCAATCACTTCACAAAATAATTTTACTACGAATAGTTGTTTATTGTGTTACTATTAAGCATTTTATTCGTCGTATATTATATATATGTTGTGTGTATGTGAAAGCTATTGGAAGAACTGGAACACAATAGTTAGAGAAAAAGGTGGAGCCGATACATCCAGTCCTCATCATCGCTGTATCTCGCCAGCTTACCATATGCAAGATGCGGGTTTAATAATAAATTGATCGTATACCTATAACATTGACCATACCATTTAACTCTCGTCTTAAATTTGTAGATTTGTTTTGATATAGCAAAAGAGACCACCACATTCATATGATTAGAGTAATCTTAGACTCCCATGGTTACATATTGTATTAATTTTTTCTTGGGGTGTACTACCTTTTCCTACTCATATATAAATATTCAGAGGTATTCTCCATAAAATTGTACATCTATAGCCTCAACAAAAAAGTCATAATGATGTCTTCTGTTTGAGGTCAGGTCTTACTTTTTAGGTTCAAAATGTAGTACAATAGTTAAGGTGGACGACTAGGAAGTTACACTCTCTAGGTTGCCACCAAATATGAGATCCACTTTAGTTACATAATGGAGACGAGAGCTTTCTGAGAAATACCCGTTATATTGTTATAAGAAATCTATTGCATTGAGTTGCAGACACAACTAAGGGAAATATAGAGGATAACAAGCTCCATATTGGTTTAGACCTGGTTGGGGTGTAGACTATGTTCATTTGCCAACATTATACCAACTGTTAAGTAGATGAAGCACGTATACGAGTGTCTCGGTTGTGATGTAATTCACAAGCACACATATACTATGTAACATGTTATATCCGCTTCGATTGAAAAAAATTGATTTGTTATTTTCATGTTATAATTTGTAGTTCACCTTTTACATGTTGCTTTCATTTTTATGTCGAATGGTCGTTTCATGTGACCTAATAACTGTTTTTGAATCAACAATTTGCTCATATATGACATGTCCTAAAAAACTCATGACATCACTAAATTAGTTTGCTATATCTCGCCATCGCATGCAGAGATTGACTACCATATATAGTTCTCCTAGAGACTGGTACATCATGCCGCTTTTTTATTAGCGAAACATTTTGAACGGAGTTGACGGCCTGGTGAACGAATAAAAGGAATGTGGTACATCCTGAATCGATTAGCTATTGTAATGATACTTGTGTGCCTTATGCATTGTTACAAATTAGACTTCTGATTCAATAGACCCCCCAGGAAACAAAAAGAAGGAGACATATTAGATCGATGGATCGAATCGATCGATACCTCTTCGCGTGTTGGGGCATGATCGGGATTTAAAAAAATTAGGTCGTGTATGTACTGCCCGCCATAGCCTGTGCAGTCTCGAAGCACATCAGTATATGCGGGTATTCTGTGCATGGGACATTGAAATTTAAGTGTCTAACTTGAATACAACACTTGCATGTGTCCGCTGACGTGGTAACACCATATATGTGATTTAGGGTGTATTCTTTTGGGCCCATCAGCGGGATACCCTCATGCACCCTCCTCTAATACGCACGGAGAAAATTCTACCCTTTGGAATGTTTACAAATATTTAGAGTAGGGGGGCTATAGAATCACACCTCTACAAATTAACTTGACACTTTTTCTTGACATAAATGTTTTGTTGAGTTGTGTAAAAGTTTTGTTCAAAGCTATATATTTTCTATAATATTAGATCGTGAAAGACATCAGCATTTCACGATCGCAACTGAAAAGGGGACTGACGGAAGAAGGAGAGGCCTGGCTAGAGGAAAGAAATTCATGCACGGGAGACGATGAGCCAAATTTTCGTCGTGAGAGAAGCTAGCAACACGAATGTGCCGAAGTGTAACGGCCTAACTCCCAAGTCTTCTAGCATCACACGAGCATGTAATCAATATGTAGCAATTAAGAACATATCACTTGAAGTCCTTGTCAAGATACATATCCTGATATTTATTCATCTAAAAAAATATCACGATAGTTAGTCCGCGTAGCTGATTAACTACACAGTGAGATAAAATTCTCTAACCTAGGCGTGTGGTTAGATGACCACACCTTGACACTGTACCTATTTTAGTCGATGATATAACTTAGATTATGAAAAAATAAAAAGATATATGTGTGGTAATAAAAAGAATCGAATCTTAGTCAACATAATAAGAGATAGTAGTTGGATTTAATGTTACTGAAGTACATTTAAGCTAAATAGCATTTCTTTTATGAAGGGAGCATATACACCTGGGATCAAAAAGTGAATTTCTATTCTTGTTTTACTAAAAAAAAATATACATGTGTGAGTTTTTATGTGTATTTTGTTTACCTACGCGTAAAAAATATTTAAGGAAACCGTAGCAACGCACGGATATTTAACTAGTAATAAAAT
The DNA here is from genome assembly GCA_916181665.1 of Avena sativa. Taxonomy (NCBI): domain Eukaryota; kingdom Viridiplantae; phylum Streptophyta; class Magnoliopsida; order Poales; family Poaceae; genus Avena; species Avena sativa. Next base: position 261,975,130 of record OV702298.1, on the reverse strand, counting down.
AAACAAAACGCCTTCCATGCGGGACGCGTTTATATAGCAAAGAAAAGCCTTCCGATTGACGTCATGCATCGAAGGTCCCTGTTTTGTCACAGAGCTTCATGTCTGGTCCATGTGCTCGCACTGAGAGAAATGGTACGGAGTACGTTGGAGTCCACATGCATAATTAAGCTGCAGTCGGGAAGCATTGATTCCCGATTCATAGAAAACTCGACATGACTACTGTATCGCGTACTACTACTAGTTCACCGGCCGGCAGCGCATTAAGAAAAGCATAGGAATAGAAAAAAACATAGGATTAAGATGTCATGCCAATATGAATCCTATAGGAAGCGAGATTTTGTTTGATGTGACAAAGGAATTTTTCCATGAGGTGTGACCTAATATTGTTTTCTTACAGGAATTGCACTACAAGATTTCTATAGGATTAATTCCTATAGGATGTGTTCCTATGAATCAAACACTAACATAGGAAAAAATCCTATAGGATTCAAATCCTACACAATTTCTATGCAATTTCTATAAATCAAACAAGCCCGTAGTGTGTGTAGGGATCACACTGTCAGTCTGTGTTTTGGAACCGGCCGGTAAAACGTCAAACTTGTATGTTTTTTTCCTTTGTTAGATTATGGAAAAATAATTCTATAGGACCTGGTCCACAAATTCATCCTCATGAACCAATTTCTGCAATTGACACGTGCCCAGAAGAAAGAGAGAAATCACAGCATTTGATTATCTATTTTTAGATCTAAACTGTCACACATGTCAATTGTAGAGGTTGGTCCACGGGGTGAATTACCATGTCCCATAAAATTGTTAACGAATTTCATGGTAGCCCCCAAACCAGCCTGTTTTCATGAAAGGGCAATTTGGTTTTAAAAGTGTGTTTGTGCTCCTTTGCACTAAAGCCTTGTCTATTTCTCTCGTATTCGCTAGTGTATTTGCAGAGATCGGAAAGGATTATTTTAATCCTCGTAGTTCGTTTACCACGCCGGGTATGACCGGGATAATCCCAAATATTCTCACGGTGTTTTCATGTTTTTGTCTAGATTAAAACTCTCCTTTAAGATAGAGTATTTTTGAGAAAGTGTATTTTAGAGAAATAAAGAGTATTAGGTGAACACTAAATTACGGTATATCCCAAAACTCTAGTGGATAAAAATATATAAGAGAAGTAAACAACGTCTAAGTGGGAAGGTCTGGTCCAGTGGTCCTGACTCCTGAGGCTGAATCATGAGAAAGATTTTGTTGATGTTGATTTCAGTGACGTCAACTCGTGGTGGCTTCACATCGCACGTGCTCATCCTAGGAGGAGGAAAGCTATTGCCCGCCTCCGCCATGCTCGTCGCATGTAACGAATGTAACATTAGAGTTTTCGAAAACAAGAGCACATAATGGACTCGTTGATCCTCGCTCGTATCAAAATCAGAGCTATTTTTTTTCAAATAACACAAATTATTTAATTAATGTCACGAATAATACTTAAAACTAGGAATTTTAAAAAGTAGCGCGGCCTCAGGGTCTCAAACACTGACCAACATCCGTTGGTAATTAAACCACTGACAAGCACTCGTCGGTGTTTGAATCACCAACAAGCACTCGTCATGCACCACCCTGCGCCTGTCTCCGACCAACTGGTCGGGAAAGATCTTTGTCGGGAGTTCAAACCCCGAGGCCGCACTAGATTTGAAATTGTCAAAATTATGTATTATTCATGAAATTTAATAAAAAATCGTTTTATTTAAGAAAGTTTAGCAAAATCAGAAGCGGGATCGTGGATCTTTGCCGGATCTAGGACTCTGAGTGATCTTATACCGTGAGAGCAGGCTTTCTTTTCTTAGAGCATCTGGCAGCGGCGAATCTGGCGCTGCATACGCCGTTTGGGCCGTATGCTATACGCGATGAAGCGCGCGGCGCCGGATCGGAGGTGAGATCTTGGACGAGAATCAGAGTGTGTAACATCCCAAAATTTATAATAAGATAAACTTAAATTATTATGACTTGAAAATTAGAACAAAATTTTTTGTTGATAAACAAAGACGAATTAGACTTGCCATGCATGATTGCCTTGCTTGTGTTTTTAAAAGGCGCTGGAAGTGGTTGAAGCAGATGCAGCCGAGGACGGCGATGTAGATCGTCGCTGTGATAGCATGAAAGGATTTGAGACTAGGGAAGGTTGGGCAGCTCATACACGGCCGGCATTATTGCTCTCAATTACATAGAATAGTTTTGTTACATGTACAGGGAAATTAAACGTTAGGTGGGATTTGCCTTGATATACATGCAAGACTCCTCACGGAATCAATCTAATCAATTTGCAAGATATGTACGTACACATTCTATTAGGAATTCAGGATATGGACCCGAGAAGAGATCTATCATCGGTGATCATGATCCATCTGCAGTGACGCGGGGAGGACGACCCGGAGAGAGAGAGAGAGAGAGAGAGAGAGAGAGAGAGAGAGAGAGAGAGAGAGAGAGAGAGAGAGAGAGAGAGAGAGAGAGAGAGAGAGAGAGAGAGAGAGAGAGAGAGAGTCGTATGCGGGTGCGTTTGCAGGTGATGCGGATACGACCGGCAGACGCGGTGCCGACGCCATTGATGCGCATGCAGCTCGGACAAAATAGAATAGACCGAGCGAGGAGAGCGAGTTAATACGGCGCGCGCCGTATCGTACGTATAGTATAGTAGTAGCAGTAGAGTGAAGCCGCGATGGCACCTCGCTTAATGAAAGGTAGTACTTGGCGCCATTAATACTTCCGGTTACCCGTCCCATCCCGCCCCTCTCCTCCCCTGCTACTTGTACTGCTCGAGCTCGAGTGCACTGCCTCACTCAGAGCGCCTTGCCAGCCGGCTGAGCGGTCGAACGAGCGAGAGCAGCCGAGACGCCCCACCACCCAGTACATGGACGCGAAGTCGGAGTCTTCCGGCGACGGCGCGGTGCCGGAGGCGCCGGAGCAGTCCGTGGTCGTGATCTCCGCCGGCGCCAACCACTCCGTCGCGCTGCTCTGTAAGCCGCCGCGCCCTGTCTTCGGTCGTCACTCTTTGGTTTGGTGGGTACGTATGGTCTGATTCTGATGGGGAGGGTGGCTGCAGCGGGGAAGATGGTGTGCTCGTGGGGCCGTGGCGAGGACGGGCAGCTGGGCCACGGCGACGCCGAGGACCGCGCGGTGCCCACGGTGCTGACCGCCTTCGACGTGCCCGGCATTGCCTCCGTCATCTGCGGCGCCGACCACACCACCGCCTACTCCGAGGACGAGATGCAGCTCTACAGCTGGGGATGGTACGCCGGCCAGAGCCACCCACCGCCGCCTTCGTCTCTACTAGTAGTAGACCAGGAGTACTGACGTGGCCGGCCGCGCGCATGTGCAGGGGCGACTTCGGGAGGCTGGGCCACGGCAACTCCAGCGACGTGTTCAGCCCGCAGCCGATCCAGGCGCTGCGTGGGATCAAGATCACGCAGATCGCCTGCGGCGACAGCCACTGCCTCGCCGTCACCGTCAACGGCCAGGTGCATAGGTAGGTACTGCTACCCTTAAATACACTCCAGATATCCTCGAACGGAATCGAATTCAAACCCCATCCATCCAATCCATCGGAGTGAGTGAGAGAGAGAGAGAGCTACCCTCCATCTACCTAGTTGCCAGGTAGTACCAGCTGATGCCTTAGACTAGTCACAATGGGAAGTATCATATAGTAGTATCATGCATATGATACTAGTATATGATACCACCTCCACAATGCATAGTATCATGTAGTAGTACCATAGTCTTAGTATATTTATTGTTTTGTAGAATCTCAATGCAAAATTGTGTACAAGATTCATTTGAGATTAGTTTTTCTAGTATTACGTGCTATGATACGGTATCTACCTATGATACCAACACAACCTCTTTCATCATTAATTAGGATGCCACGTCAGAATTTTGCCAACATGGCATGCATGATACTACCTATGATACCCCCATTGGGACTAGTCTTAATCGATCTGTTTCAGCTGGGGACGCAACCAGAACGGGCAGCTGGGCCTCGGGAACAACGACGACTCTCTGCTCCCGCAGAAGATCCAAGCTTTCGAGGCAAGTATAATGAAGGGGCCAGTCAGTCTGAATAAGCCACCGAGGCACTGACTGACAGTGCTGAACCTGTTCTTCAGGGTGTCTGCATAAGAATGATCGCCGCTGGCGCCGAGCACACGGCGTCGGTGACACAGGACGGCGATCTCTACGGATGGGGCTGGGGCCGGTACGGCAACCTGGGTCTCGGCGATCGCGAGGACCGCTTCGTCCCCGAAAAAGTCTCTCCCCTGGAGGAGGTGGGCAATCTTTTCTCGGCCCTGGCCCTGGAGTCTGCTCGCGCATGCATGCATTATTCTGAAGAACTTCATACATTCTGTCTCTTCTACGCTGACACAAACTCACTTTCCTTGAATTTTTTCTTCCCAGGGAGAGAAGATGGTGCTCGTGGCGTGCGGGTGGCGCCACTCGGTCACCGTGTCGTCGTCGGGGGCCCTCTACACGTACGGCTGGAGCAAGTACGGCCAGCTCGGGCACGGCGATTTCGAGGACCACCTGGCTCCGCGCAAGGTGGAGGCCCTCAAAGACAGTCCCATTTCTCAGGTGCCCACCTGTTGGAACACGGAGACATGGGTGTTCAAAGGGTTAAAGGATTCAGATGGTTCCATAGTTTTGTAAGGAGGATTCTTCATGAACATGATGGTCTGGTGGTGCAGATTGCAGGTGGCTGGAGGCACACGATGGCGGTCGCCGCCGATGGGAAACTTTACGGATGGGGCTGGAACAAGGTAGTAATAGTTACTCCCTCCGTTTCAAAATATAAGATGTTTTAGGTTTGTAAAGAAGATGTATCTAGACTTGTTTTAATGTGTAGATTCATCTTAAACATAAGTGAACCTATATACTAAAAGTAGTCTAGATACATTTGCTTCATAAAGCTAAAACAACTTATATTTTGAAACGAAGGGAGTACATATTGTACATACTAGTAGTATTTTCATCAAATTCGGAAAAAAACTAAGGCTGCGTATATCTTTTTGCCACTTCTTTTGACCCGGATTCGTATTTCCATTATGTAGTTTGGCCAGGTTGGTGTCGGCGACAACGTAGATCATTGTTCCCCCGTACAGGTGAACTTCCCTGATGAGCAGGTCAGTGACAGTCTCATAAGAGTATTTTGTTCAGAAAAAAATAACTGAATGATCAGTCGTGACTGCAATTTATACGATCCGTTTTAATTGATTCAAGTGACGATGTGTTCTATTCAAGCTTTGATGCTAGTATGAGATATAGTTTTTCGATCTTCATAAGTCTCATTTAATCACGGGTACGGCTATCGGTTGCAGAAAACAACACAGGTAGCCTGTGGATGGAGGCATACTCTTGCTCTGACAGAAAACAAGAATATCTTCTCATGGGGAAGAGGCACCAGTGGACAGCTCGGTCACGGCGAAATAGTCGACAGGTAGTTCAGCTAAGTTGTGTAAACATGTTCCAGGCTTTTCTTCTTCTAATAATAATGTACTTGCAATAACTGAATCCGGAAAATGATCACGCCTCATGAAGGAACACACCGAAGATGATCGATGCTCTAAGCCTGGATGGATATGCCTGCAGGCAGCTGGAGTCATCAAACGGAGTTCCAATGACAGGTTTTGTATTTGTATTAAGCTATTCCTTATGTTTCATTGCAGACAGTTTACGACATATCTTGATATTTTTCAGGTGAAGCCTGGGCCAAACCATCGGCACGATACGCGATCGTCCCCGACGAGAATGTGAGCCGCCCATGTGTTCCAAAAGAATATGCTCCCTGTGAACCGATAATAACATGTCATGTGGGTCATTTGGTAGGACTGTCACTGATACGCCGCTCCACATTTTTCTGCTTCTAGGTTTGTAAATCAGGAAATGGAACCGACGCTGCGCCGCATGGCGATGCGAAGAGGATGCGCGTCTGAGCATATGTTCCTGTTCCACCCTTCTTGACCATCTAGCAGTGTGCAATAAGCTGGCGTGGGCGACTTTCTCCTTCACCATGCTGTCCAGTTTTAGTGCATTGCTTTTGTCATGAAGTAATGATATTTGCTTCTAGCTTACTACTAGTAGTACTATCACCATGGGGAAAATAAGCAATGTTGCCTTAGTTGAACCCTTGCAGGGTAAGTAAGTGTCATATCAGTTGGTCTTGTTGTCCTAGTACTGAAAGCTAGTGTATTACTCATAAATAATATATGGATGCTTGTGTGACGGGCGTCATTTATGTAGGCATGATTGTTGCCATATGTGCCAGTTAAAATGTCTGTTAATCAACATGAATTGCTATTTTGTCTTTGAGTATTATTTTGTGGAATATTTGGTAAGGAATGGAGTTATTAGACCGGTATAGTTTCCCCATATATACAACTTAGCTAAAAGTATGCAGAAGTTCTTGTTAATTTATACTCCCTCTGTTTTTTATTACTTCGCGTTCTAGCATTTTTTAAAGTCAAACTTTGTCAACTTTGACCAAGAATATAAGAAAATATATAAACATTCATTATTTCAAATACATATATTATGAAAACATAACTTACGAAGGTTCCAATATTATAAGTTTTATATTGTAGATACTTCTATTTTTTGCTAAATATTTGATCAAACTTTAAAAAGTTTGACTTTGACTAAACCCAGAATGCGATCTAATTGTGAACGGAGGGAGTACAATGCCTGACAATGCACACAAACAGAAGTCCATGGAGTTCTCGAAAATTGAATTCGATTTGCTAACAGAAACCAAACAGTGCCCGACAGTCCATGAAGTTCTTGGAAAATGAAATAGTATTAATTTGCTAACAGCAAGCAAAACATCAGGAAGCAAAAATTCAGAACACCTAATTTGCAGTATAAGGCTATCGCAGGAATTTCGCAGGAAACCCCGAATCCAATGAGAAATGGATATTCCCTTTTTCCTGCGAAATTCCCGTGTTCCAGACATTGCCTTTACACTTATGTAAGCTATACTGCCGGATGCAGCTTATGAACCACATGACAGAAGGACACTCTTGGAAAATTAAACATATACTGTAGTCTTTTCTTTCAAAAAACTGATGATAAAGGAAGTGCATATGAATCAATGGTCCCTTGAATCGATCACCTGGACCTGCCTTTCTTGGAGAAGAGACCTCTGACGAGTGACACCGCGATTTTCCTCTGCTTCTTCTTCTGGGTCTTCTTGTCGCTCTTCGCCTTCCTCAAGTCGAAGTCATCCTCGATCATCTTGATGGACAGCGCCTCCGAGAGGCTGGGCAGGTACTCGAGGCTGGCCATCCACTCCTCGGCGCGGGCGTCCTCGACCCACAGGTCGCTGCGCACCCTGCCATCGCCGTATTCGTCCTCCTCCGCCCCGACCATCGCCGACCCATCGACGACGGCGAGCTGCTTCCCTTTGTCGAGGCCGACGGAGAAGATCCCGAGGCTGTTCGCGAACTGCGAGCTGACGCTGGACACGGCCGACTCCATCTGCGACTGCCTCTGCTTGAGCTCGGCCAGCTCGCTCCTGGCCTCCGCCAGCTCCGCCTCCAGCTTCCTCAGGCAGCACAGCAGCGTGGGAGTGGGAGAAGCCGCCGGAGGCACGCTGAACTTGGAGCTGGACGTGCTGCTTCCGCGGGAGCTTCCGCCGCCCGGGACGCGCCCGTGCTCGCCGCCGAAGACGCCGACGGCCTCCCTGACCGACTGGAACGGCCGGGAGGTGTCGATCTCGGCGCGGCCCCTGGTAGCGCCGGTGGTCTCCATGATGAGTGGAAGAGAGGGTGGTGGACTGATGGGATCGCATGGCAAGAATGTGATGGGGGGCATGGTGAAGTAGACATGTGTGCGTGCGCACCTTCTTGTTCTGTCTTCGCTTCTACTTCAGAGTTGGAACACCAACCGGCCAGCCGGCCGGAGTAACGGAAGAAATGCAGGCCTTGTGTCGTGGTCAAGGAAAACAAGACCGGTAGAGGGGAAGAAGGGGACTTGTGACCGAAGGCTGGAAGAGGCTTTATTAAGTGGCGCAGCAGAGTCGGGCACGATCGAAAGGAGTGGTGGTATCGTGGTCTGGTGGATCTTGAGCACCGGCTTGCCAGTCTGCCACAGTTCATGTGTACAATGTATCAACAACATAACACCCGCAAGAATGGCAACTCATGGTCGATCATGGAGTGTAAGCCGAACACAGATATGGATCTGAGGAAATGGTGTGGACTAGCCGAGGCATTGACAGACCCAGAAACTTCTAGAAACCTGGGCAAACGAGCTTAAGACATAAAATTTTGAGACCAACTTGTTATAGAAATCTATAAAACACAAGTTTTGTTTCGTCGGCAAGCCTGGGCGACCGCCTCGGCTGGAGGGACACTAGCTAGGTTCACTCATGGGCCAAGGAGCAGATGTGCGTGGACGATAATTATAATATTGTGGTGTATCTTGACACACCACACGACGTTTTATTCAAAGGAGTTTCGGTAGCGTTGGAGATAACAGTAAGGTAAATAACACGAGGAGCCTATGGTGAAGTGCATGGCTTCTCTATGGCAGGCCCGGCCCTGAGCCTGTGCAGGCTGTGCGGCCGCACAGGGCCCCCGATTGTTAGGGGCCCATTCAGGTATGTACAAGCAGGCTAGCAGTTTAGATGAAATGTAGCGTAGCTATTTTTTTTGCTCAAAAGATACCAATTCTACTGAGCGCGGACGTGAACGTCTCCCTTCGCACGGTTGTCCAAGGACAGGCCCGCACCCAGCGGCAATAGAATTTCGGGCCGGTAGTGGCAGCCAACACAAAAGATAGAGAAAAAACCTCTATAGGCTATAGCTATTTCTATAAGTGGAGCCCAAATTTTTATCATGCACCGGGGCCCATAATTGTCAGGCCAGCCCTGCTCTATGGTGAGAGATTTGGAGAAGGGGTTGGTGGACCTAGGGCCATATATGATGGTGACTAGTTGTTTTTGTCTCTACGGTGGTGGGGTACAAAGTGTATGTGAGAACACTACGTTACCGTTACCCTTGACGGAGCTGTAAAGTCTAAGGGTCTTGTATTGGCAGCTTGTCAATCTTCTTCTATAAGAATGATATGTCTTTTCATATATATTGGTTGAATATATGTCGGTTTAAAATTTATGAAAATTACACTATAAATTTTAGTTTCGTCTAAATATCATCTTAGTTTCAACTAATAGATCTGAAATACACTTTAAGCTGTTAAATAACTAGTCTTAAGTACACAACATAAATTATTCTACATTTTTGGAGAAGATGCCATGGTAACAGAACCACAACAGTTCTTCCACGGACCACTGCATGCAAGCAAATGCAGGAAGAGATGGACCACTTCAAAGATACACAACAAAAGTATGGAACCACACATACCTACTAGAGTATAAATTCAAGCATACCTGAGTATAAATCGCAATAGGTAATTTTGTGTGGCAAAGTATGGTAACAAAACCACACATACCTACTAGAGTATAAATTGCAATAGGTAATTTTGTCACCGGGACTAATTCAAGCATCGAAAGGAAACATATGCATCAACATGTATGGGAGTATAAAGTGATTAAGGCTCAGGGGATGAACTTATGACCATCTCTGAGTATTTTCAGCACATAACTGTACTAGTTGTCTTCGGAACACATGTAATACAAGTAATAAGTGCTCTTCAACCACTCTAATAGCAACATGACCCCATCCCCCACCCCACACAAATCATGGTAAATTCAAGGGCTTGGGCTAATCAAATCTTCTCCATTATTATCAGATAGGGGAGATAACTAGTTTTCCTCTAGATAACACTAAAGACTCGTATGCATCAAGATTTTGATCATATTGGACAACAATAATAAATTTTGAAGTTGCAAGAGCTAGCAAATTAAACAATCACACAAAATATGGTGAAACCATAGCTTGGAGGAGACAAGATGGTAGATCTAAAATTCACAACCTTGGAGGGAGTTCCCTTTACTTATTGGCAAGTTTCTTCCTGCAATCTTCCTCTACTTCCTTTTCTTGATTTATATCTTGTTCTCTAATGGATGCTAAACTCAAATTTTCTTCACCTTTTGGTGGCTACCAGATGGAAATCTGAACATCTTGGTTCTATGATATACAAAGTCCAAGTGTCTCTAGGTCGTAAATCTAATGGATGATAAACTCTTGGATTTGTTCGGGCTGCCTTAAAAGGCTTCAACTGCATCTCCTTGTTCTCCACATACACTAGTATAAAAACAATATCATCGGCGATAGCCTCATCCTCGAGCTCAATTGCAATGGTGCCCTTCTTGTTGTCTGTTGGTTGGTGATGGCATCCCTGTGCTAGGGAGGAAGAATTCTCCTCGCGCTCGGTGGCGGTGGCATACCGAAGACCTCCCTGCCTCGTGACTCCTCCTTGCGTCGGCGGTTGCCTGCCAGGTCCCTCCTTATGTTGTGCCTCCTCCTAGTCTTTGTCGGTGATGGGACACCACTCTTTGTGGTGAATCGAGAGATAGAGAGGGACAAAATGAGTGGACACAAGAATCCCACAAAGGTATAAAGAAAGAAGAAATAAGGATAAGGTCACAACTTGCATGATGCCCTTTCACGAATCCTGACGCCCACCACACACGGAGCGAACCGTGCAACACCTCCTCTTATATTTTCCCAATTATCTTTGTTAATAGGACTTTGTTATTTAGTAACCACATGAATGCTTTTATTTTAAGTGAGTTTTTTAGCTTCCATGGGTATTTACATAAGAATATCGTATAACCATTCATTTGATCAAGATACATAGACTTTAACGTAAAAGAAGCAGACACAGTAAGTTTCCAAATAAATTTACCAGGATTATCGAACAACTATACCATCAGAAGATGTTGGCATAGATACCACGGTTAGTCCATTTATTGCTAGCTAACGCCCTACTAAACAATTATTTAGTAGAGTTGACGCAATAGCATTTACCACAAGCACATTTTTCATGTGGACAATGTTATATAATGACGAATATTATTGAGCTAGAGACACATCGCGCAACCAAATATCTTCTCAAAATCATGTGGTGGTTCATTCCACACTTGAAAGGTGGTTATATTAAAAAAATCTTTCTCTTGCATTTATCTTTTTCAAAAGGGAGAGTTTGTCGGTTTTGCCTGAACTTGGGATAAAGTTTTATTCTGAAGACATTTGTAATGTAGTAATCCTTGAAATACACACTCTTCGTTAAGTAGTTTAAATATCCACTTGCTATATGAACACTTAATTTTTTAGTTCAAGTAACTCGACGCCTAGACCTTCCTAACCTTCCGGTCTAAAATCATGCTCCGCTTAGTTAACCGAGACTTTTTTATTATTGTCATCACTGTGCCAAAAGAATTTCGATAAAAAATGCTTTCTTACTCCCTTAGTTAATCAGGGAAATGAAAGCATAAACATGAACATACTTGTCAAATACAAATTTATTCAATACTAATGGTGGTCTCCGTAAGAAAGTAGTTTGTCTTGCCAACATTCTAGTATAGCTATAAAGCAAGTTTCCAAAAAAATCCATTTAGCATTACTAAGTTTTCTATAATGGATAGTTATCACAAGGTACCGAAAAGGTAGAGCAACAGACTCACATCAAAAAATATATTTGTATTGTTATTCTGTTTCTTTTGTTTTTTTAAAACAGAAAATTTTGCTCTTAATATAAAATTAATCTTAAGTCCTGATAATTGTTCAAAGATACAAAGAATGAGTTTAATATTTACCACTTTCTATAAATCATGTTGCTTAAACAGAATTGTAACATCAGCCTATTGAAAAATAAAATCCCCTTCCTCGATCAAATGAGGTATGAGGCTTTCAACTTGACCATTCTCCTTCTCTCTTGAAATAAGAACCACCAACATATCCGCGACTATACAGAAAAGAATTGTAGACAAAGGACCACCTTATCTCAAGCCTTTTATTGTCTAAAAATAGTGGTCAATATCATGATTGACCCTTATTCCCACGTTGTAGCCTTTCATAAAGCTTTAAATCCACTCACGTAGTTTAGGATCAAAAACTTTCATACACAATACTTGCATTAAGAATGGCCATTTAACTTTATTATATGTCCTTTTGAAAATGAAGTTTGAAAAGAACCCCTTCCAACCTTTTCCAATGAATTTCATGGATGAGTCTCACGCAACACAACCACACCTTCCAATGTGCGGAGTCCAGACATATAAGCGGTTTGTGTTGGATTAATTACTTCATGTACCAAAACAGTGATACGATTAGTGGCTACTGCTGTAAAAATCCTATAGCTCACATTCAAAATACAAATCGGCCTATATATTTGTATTTGGACCGTGTTTTACTTTTTCGGAAGAAGAGCGATTACTCTAAAATTTAATTTAAATAGAGGTAGCTCTCTTATCTGCAACTTTAAAAATAATTCCATCAAGTCATGTATAATGATGTCCCAAATTTTTTGATAGAACTCATATGGGAAACCATCATGCCCTCGAGCTTCGATCTAAAAGACAACCTCAAAAACTTCTTTCATGAAAAGCCAGCTGTTAGAAGAATATTTTCCTTAGTGGACAACTGTGGAATATTGTATATTTTTCAAAATGGGGGGATCCCCGGCCATTGCATCCTAGGATGCACACAACCATTTATTAAAAAGTATCAATAGGTGCCAAAGTATTACAATTTAAGGATCAAACAAGGTTGATACAAACACTAACCATCTGAATAAAACTAAAGTTCTTACATGAGATTGAAATCTAAAATAGCTACTAAGCATGAGTCAATCTATTAGAATGACGCCACGAGGATTGGTTGAAGAAATCCGTAGTAACCGTCACAAGACGGATTCACCCAGAAGCCATGGATTGCCGCAGGTGCTCGGGTAAAAGAAGGGCCCAGAGCTGAATCCAAAACGTTGCCATATGAATAACCTGTAAAAAAGATGAAATTCTAGCATTGTTAAAAATACAGTTGTTTCGATATTTCCAGATGGACCAACATATGGCCGAAATGCCTATACATATTCTGCCTTTACTTGCTTTATCTACCCGATTTAGCCAATTCCCAAACATATTAGTGATATTGGTTGGAGGTGGTAAGTTGAACGTAAAAAACACCATAGGCCACAATATCTTAGCAAGAGGACATGATAGAAATAAATATTCAAGTGTTTCGTCACCATCACAAAAGCAACATTTTTTACATCCATTCCAATTTCTTTTCACAATATTATATTTTGTTAATAACATCTTATTAAGGAACCACATGAAAATCTTAACTTTCATTGGTATTTTTATCTTCCATAGATCTAGTTGGGAAACGTGGATGACCATTCATGAGATCCTCATATATCGATTTAACCGTGGTTGGTCTCCATATAAATTGATCGGGAATATTTATCAAAGTTATTTCCATTAATCACTCACAAAGATGTAACCACGCGTCCCATTTATTTTCTAATAAAGTTCGTCTAAAATAATGTCGATCGGATTGTGGGGTAACACCTAGTATACCAGAATGTTCTTCCTATGCACGATAGTGTAAATAGAAGGGTATTGTTGGACGAGCGGCATCACTCCTAGCCAAATATCTTCCCAGAACCTGATGTCTGTCCCATCACCAATTTTAAAAGTTCCACGGGCAAAGAACTCATATTTTATTCCCATGAGTCCTTTCCTAAAAGGCGAATCCGTCGGCTTGACTTTAACTTCTGCTAGCGTTTTCGTTCGTAGGTATTTGTTGTGCAACATCTCTTGCCACACCCCTTGTTTTGTTAGTAGCTTGTGCAGCCACTTGCTAAGCAAGCATCTATTTTTCAAATCTAACACCTCTATCCCCAAGCCTCCCTGGTCTTTTGGTCAGCAAATTATGTTTCACTTAGTTAGTCTATATTTTTTTCTTATGTTTATCAATTTGCCAAAAGAACCGTGAACGATAGAAGTCTAGTCTTTTCCTTATACCCTTTGGTATTTGAAGAAAAAATAGCATGAAAATAGGCATACTAGATAGAACAGAGTTAATTAACACCAGTTTATCCCCTTAGGACAACAAGTTGCCTTGCCAACAACCTAATTTACTCTCAACTCTATTTTCAATTGGATTTCATTCTGAATTCTGTAACTTCCTATGGTGAATAGGTACCCCAAGCTATCTAAACAATAAGGATCTAGACTCACAACCAAATATTTCCTTATAACTTTGCTCTTGGCTAGCAGCGTTACCAAAGCAACAAATCTCGCTTTTATGATAATTGATTTTTAGTCCCGATAGTTGTTCGAAAATACAAAGTATAAGCTTTATATTGACCACTTTCTAAGAATCATGTTCCATGAACAAGATTGTATTATTAGCGTACTGTAAAATAGATACTCCCCCCTCGACCAGATGAGGTATCGGCCCACCCACCGGTCCATGCTCTTTTGCTCTAGCAATGAGAATGGCAAAGCCTATCCGCTATAATATTAAAAAGCATAGGGGACAGAGGGTCTCCTTATCGAAGCCCCTTTCTAGTTTGGAAGTAATGACCAATGTCATCATTGAATCGAATGGATGCACTTCCATATCAAACAAAATTATCAATCCATTTACACCATAGAGGATCAAAACATTTCGTATGTTCGAAGCACTTGATGTGGAATATCGTATATATGTCCCTATATCATAGATAAACTATTTCGATCAGGTTCTCTAAATAACTTTTTTGTAAAATTATGCAATATGGACCTTTAAGTTTTCCTCACCCACTATGGTTCCTTCGTCTGTTCTAGTGGAAACATATTTTTCTTTTGGTCTTTCCATTTGCAATGAGGTCAAAATATTTAGTGTTATTCCCCATTCTTGGCGTGCTTAGACTTAGATCATTGGGCCTATTTTGTCTTTGTCTCGCTTAAGTTTATTAACATGTTCATTTGCATCTCACAAATATTTTTCTCAGGCGCACTAAGTGGATAAAATTTAGCCTTGAGATCCAAATTCTCAATAATGTCCAATAATGTTTCCTTCTCCTGTTTATACTTTCCACTCAAACTTTTGGCCCAGTCTTTTAGGAAGCGCCACAAGTGTAGTATTTTGTTTTTTCATCCCTGAATGGGAGTATCATCTTCAGATACTGCTATAGAAACCAATAAAATGCAAGTTTTGCTTCGTCGACAAGGCTGGGCGACTGTCCGGGCTAGAGGGACACTAGGTCCATTCATGAGCCAAAGAGTAGATGTGCATAGACGATGATCATAATATTGTGGTGTATCTTGACACATCGCACGTGTTCTATTCAAATGATCTTCAGTAGCGTTGGAGACGATAGTAAGGTAAACAACACGGTGAGCCTATGGTGAAGGGCATGGCTTCTCTGCGGTGAGAGATTTGGAGAAGGGGTCGGTGGACCGAGGGCCATAGATGATGGTTACTAGTTGTTTTTGTCTCTATCGTGGTGGGGTACAAAGTGTATGTGAGAACACTATGTTAGCGTTACCCTTGACGGAGTTGTAAAGTCTAAGAGCATTCTATTGGCAGCTTGCCAATCTTCTTCTATGAGAATGATACGTCTTTCCATACATATTGGTTGAATAATATATCAGTTTAAAATTTATGAAAATTACGCGATTTTTTTTAGTTTTGTCTAAATATCATCTTAGTTTCAACTAATAAATCCAAAATATGCTTTAAGCTATTAAACAACTAGTCTTAAGTACATAGTATAAATTATTCTACATTTTTGGAGAAGATGCCATGGTAATGTAACCACAATAGTTCTTCCACGATTGCATGAAGAAGAGATGGACCACTTCAAAGATACACAACAAAAGTATGAAACCACACATACATACTACAGTATAAATTCAAGCATACCCAAGTATAAATCGCAATAGGTAATTTTGTGTGGCAAAGTATGGTAATAAAACCACACATACCTACTAGAGTATAAATTGCAATAGGTAATTTTGTCCCCTAGACTAATTCAAGCATCGAAAGGAAACATATGCACCAACATATATGGGAGTATAAACAGATTAAGGCTCAGGGGATGAACTTATGACCATCCCTGAGTATTTTCGGCACATAACTAGTACAAGTACTAGTTGTCTTCGGAACACATGTAATACAAGTAATAAGTTCTCTTCAACCACTCTGGTAGCAACATGACCTCATCCCCCCACCCCACACAAATCATGGTAAACTTCAAGGGCTTGAACCACTCAAATCTTCTCCATTATTATCAAATAGGGGTGATAACTAGTTTTCCTTTAGATAGCACTAATGACTTTTATATATCAAGATTTCATATTGGACAACATTAATAAAGTTTGAAGTTGCAAGAGCTAGAAAATTAAACAATCACACAAAATATGGTGAAACCATAGCTTGGAGGAAACAAGATGGTACATCTAAAATTCACAACCTTGGAGGGAGTTCCCTTTACATGATGGCAAGTTTATTCATGCAATCTTCCTCTACTTCCTTTTCTTGATTTATATCTTGTTCTCTAATGGATGCGACACTCAAATTTTCTTCACCTTTTGGTGGCTACTGGATAGAAATCTGAACATCTTGGTTCTATGATATACAAAGTCCAAATGTCTCTAGGTCGTAAATCTAATGGATGATAAACTCTTGGATTTTTTTGTGCTGCCTAAAAAGGCTTCAACTGCATCTCCTTGTTGCCCACATACACTAGTATAAAAACAATATCGTGGGCGATAGCCTCGTCCTCGAGCTCGATTGCAACGATGATCTCCTTGTTGTCTGTTGGTTGGTGATGGCATCCCCACACTAGGGAGGAAGCATTCTACTTGTGCTCGGCGGCGGTGGCATGCCGAAGACCTCCCTGCCTCGCTCCTCCTTCTTGCGTTGGTGGTGGCCTGTCGGATCCCTCCTTGTGTTGCGCCTCCTCCTAGTATTCGTTGGTGATGGGACGCTGCTCTTCGTGGGGAATCGAGAGATAGAGAAGAACAAAACGAGTGGACACAATAATCCCACAAAGAGATAAAGAGAGAAGAAATAAAGATAAGGTCACAACTTGTGCGATGCCCTTTCACGAATCCTGACGCACCGCGGCACGCGGAGCGAACCGTGCAACACCTCCTCTTATATTTTCCCACTTATCTTTTGTTAACATGACTTTGTTATTTAGTAACCACATGAATGATTTTATTTTAAGTGAGATTTTTAGCTTTCATAGGTATTTACATAAGAATATCATATAATCATTCATTTGATCAAGATACATAGACTTTAACATAAAAGAAGCAGACACAATAAGTTTCCAAATAAATTTATCAGGATAATTGGACAACTATACCATTGACTATTCCATTTATTGCCAGTTAACGCCCTGCTAAACAATTATTTAATAGAGTTCACGCAAGAACATTTACCACAAGCACCTTTTTCATGTGGACAATGTTATATAATGACGAATATTATTGAGCTAGAGACACATCGCCTAGCGAAATATATTTCCAAAATCGTTTGGGGGTCCCATTCCACACTTGAAAGGTGGCTCTATTGAAAAAATCATCTTTATCTTGCATTTATCTTTTTCAAAAGGGAGAATTTGTTGGTTTCGACTGAACTTGAACTTGCGATAAAGTTCTATTCTGAAGACATTTTTAATGTAGCAATTCTTGTCATACACCCTCTACATTAAGTAGTTTAAATAGCCACTTGCTATATAAACACTTTTTTTATGTCAAAGAGATTTTATATATCACCAGACTGGCTACAATTGTTCAGAACAGAGGGCATAACATGTTCAGCTACAACATGATACCAAGTACCTACTTCTCCCTCTACTCTAACACATTTTGCCAGTTCATGGGCCACCCGATTACAATCTCCCTTGACTAGGGACATAGAGAAACTAAAAACTTCTCTTGTCCAGCGCTCGACCTCCCCGTATATGTAGCAAAGTCTAGAGAAATCTTGGCGAGCCGCATCTACATCATTCATCACAGCATCACAGTCGGTTTCGACAATATCCGGTTGAACCTTGAGGTCAGCACAGAACTGTAACCCGTAGAGCAACGCATTAGCTTCAGCTTCCTACGCATCCAAACAGTTTTATAACATGGCGTTCATAGACCAAATAACTGATCCTTCGTAGTCCCTAACGACTCCACCCATAGAGGTTTGACCTGAATCTAGATGAAATGAAGCATCGATATTCAGTTTTATTTTCCCCTGTTCTGGGGCAATCCAACCTACATAGAGCTTGATGGCGGACAATCTTGCCAACTATAATGGTTTGTAGTCACTAGCTCAGCACCTTTCCCTTTTCCTTTGTCAGTAGTGTGGCCAGGACCGTTCATAATTTTGCAAAAAAATTGAGGAGGCTTCAATGGAACCTCTTCCATCTTTATGAACAATGTTATTTCTAAGGTGCCAAGCACGCCAAAGGAGTAGTAGAATCATTGGGTGTTGTTCAGATGGGGTATTTTCTAACAAGATTAGGAGCCAATCAGGTTCGTAACTCTGAAGCGTTCTTCCTGGGGCAAATTCCAGACTTCTCTCATTTTATCTCTGAGAGCCTTAGCTTTTGAGCAAGCTACTGTAGCGTGGTAGCTGCACTCCTCACCAATGCCACAAATATTGCAGGTACTATCCACCTCCAGGGTTCTGCGCCACTTATTCTTCTTAGTAGCTAGGTTGTCACGAGCACACCTCCAAGCAAAAATACGGATCCTATTTGGAACCTTACATTTCCAATTCAGATTCCATATATTTCTAGAGTCATCCCCTGTTTCGCTACTTCCACTATTCAGTTGTGCATTCCTTGATATGTCATAAGCAAGCTTATAAGTGCTCTTGACTGAGAAAATACCTGACTTCTCAAAATGCCACGCTGGAACATCTTCACCTTGCTTCATAGCTTTCAGGCGCATAATGTCATCTGCATCATGTGTGAGGATGATTTCCCTAATCTTGACCTCATTCCAGGTCCTAGTGCCTGGAAGGAACAAATCCTTGACCTTTCTGCTTCTTGTATTGTGCTGAGTGTTTGTGATTTTCATTGGCATCCTATGGGGAATCCAATTACACCTTTGAAAATCCATGGTGGCCCCATCACCAATTCTCCATATTATACCTTTTTTCAGTAGTTCTAATCCATGTTCGATCCCTCTCCAAGTGGGAGAGGCATCCGAGGTGAAGACCGTGTCCAAGAATCTGCCATGGGAAAAGTATGTGGCTTTTAATAACCTATAGTTCAAGTAACTCGACACCTAGACCTTCATGATCTTTCGGTCTACAAATCATGCTCTATTTAGATAACTAAGACTTTTTCTTATTGCCATCATTGTGCCAACAGAATTTTGATCGAAAAAAATCTAAACGCTTTCTTACTCCCTTAGGTTCTTACTCCCTTAGGTAATCAGGAAAATAAAAGCATAAACATGGGCATACTTGCCAAGTACAAATTTATTCAATAGTAATGGTGGTCGCCATAAAAAAGTAGCTTGCCTTGCCAGCATTCCAGTGTAGCCATAAAGCAAGTTTCTAACAGATTCCATTTAGCATTACTAAGTTTTCTATAATGGATAGGTACCCCAAGGTACCGAAAAGATAGAGTAGCGGACTCACATCCAAAAAAATGTGTGTATTGTTATTATGTTTCCTTTGTTTTTCCAAAACAGAATTTTTTCTCTTAATAAAATTAATCTCCAGGCTCGATAATTGTTCAAAGATACAAAGAATGAGCTTAATGTTCACCACTCTCTATAAATCATGTTCCTTAAACAGAATTGTAACATCGTTGTATTGCAAAATAAAACCCCCTTTCTCGATCAAATGAGGTATGAGGCTTCCAACTTGACCAATCTACTTTGCTCTTGAAATGAGAATTACCAACATATCCGTGACTATACAGAAAAGAATTATAGACAAAGGAACACCTTATATCAAGCCTTTTATTGTCTAGAAATAGTGGTCAATATAATCATTGACCCTTATTCCCACGTTGTATCATTTCACAAAGATTTTAATCCACTCACACATTTTAGGATCAAAACCTTTCATACACAATACTTGCATTAAGAATGGCCATTTAACTTTATTATATGTCCTTTTGAAAATCAAGTTTGGAAAGAACCCCTTCCAACCTTTTCCAATGAATTTCATGGAAGAGTCTCATGCAAGACAACCACACCTTCCCATGTGTGGCGTTCATACATATAAGCGGTTTTTGTTGTTATGTACCAAAACAGTCATACGATTAGTGGCTACTGCTGTAAAAATCCTAAAGTTCACGTTCAAAAGATAAATTGGCCTATATATTTGTATTTGCACTATGTTTTATGTTTTGAGAAGAAAAGTGATTACTCCAAAATTTAATTTAAATAGAGGCAGCTCTCTTGTCTATAACTATACAAATAATTCCATCAAGTCATGTATAATGAAGTCCCAATTTTTTTGATACAACTCAGCTGGGAAACCATCAGGCCCTCGAGCTTCGATCTGAGAGACAACCACAAAAACTTATTTCTAGAAAAGTCAGTTGTTAGAAGAATATTTTCCTCAGTGGACAACTGTGGAATATCATATATATGTCCCTACATCATAGATAAACTATTTCGATCAGGTTCTCTAAATAACTTTTTTGTAAAATTATGCAATATGGACCTTTAAGTTTGCCTCACCCACTATGGTTCCTTCGCCGGTTCTAGTTGAAACATATTTTTCTTCCGGTCTTTCCATTTGCAATGAGGTCAAAATATTTAGTGTTATTCCTCATTCTTTACGTGCTTAGACTTAGATCATTGGACCTATTTTGTCTTTGTCTCGCTTAAGTTTATTAACATGTTCATTTGCATCTCGCAAATATTTTTCTCGAACGCACTAAGTGGATAAAATTTAGCCTTGAGATCCAAATTCTTAATAATGTCCAATAATGTTTCCTTCTCCTGTTTATACTTTCCACTCAAACTTTTGGCCCAGTCTTTTAGGAAGTGCCACAAGTGTACTATTTTGTTTTTCATCCCTAAATGGGAGTATCACCTTCAGATACTGCCATCCATTCTGCCGCAGTCATTTCATATAAACCATCATGTGTCAACTAGGACAGTTTGAACGAAAACCGTGGTTTATTTTCTAAGTGTGCTTGATGACCAGAAAAAGTAAGTATCGGAATGTGATCAGATCCGGAATGTGTCAAATCCTAAACTGAAAGAATCTCATCTAACTTTTCATATGTTGGATTCTCACGCCTATTTGTCCATGTAAATTTCGATTCGCACATTGTTACAAGTTCGGATAAAAACTCTGCTTTATGGGACTCTTGTTTGTCCGCATACGCCGGTACAAAACCCGTTCAAATTCATCGTGCTTAGATCTCATATGTGATTTAACACAATAATATTCACCTTTCTCGCCTATAAACTTTCCATGTTGGTACCGACTAAGATGCCACATGCCAGCCCATGTGGCGGTAAATAAAACCAGACAAAATCTTTTCCAGCTACCAGGTTTCTCAAAAAGTGAACCGTTAAAATTTGACTTGTGTCTTCAATAAGGCAATAAAATCTAAACGTTCCCTTGAAGTTGAGTAGTTGGCATCGCCCGCTCCATTTGGCTCGTACCCACACTCACCTCTATAAACACACTCTACCTTTTTTCAAAAATATCACTAATCTATTAATAATCATCGACATTAGCACTTATTTGCACCTCCCATAGACTAGCACTGAACTCTTACAATTATCTTTTTCTTGATCAAAGAAAAAGACCACGCGCTCACAGCGTAGAGACGGTACAGTCACGCTGTGTAGAGGGACAAAGTGGTACGCCTGATATATGCCAAGATCGGCAGCTCTACGTGCTCTGGCACCTGTGCGTGTACGTATACATGTTGCCCCCATATCACGCCATACCATGCAGCCCCAGCAAAGGCCGTGCACTGCCTGCCCGCGGATGGATTTCTAGAACTGGACCCAATCGACCAGCGAAGCTTCTATGCATGCGCCAACCGGAGAGAGGAGACCACGCTCACCCTGTCAGCCTGTCGCCGGTCGAGGGACCACACGCCGGCGTCCCCAGATCCTGGCGCCAAGCCGCGCTCACGTGTCACCCCTGGCCGCAATAGGCACACTCCGCGCTTACCAAGCCAAACCTCTCCATACAAATCGCGCTGACACTCGCTCTGGGAGTAGCTAGGTCGATCGGTGGCCACACAATCGCTATACCACCAGCCCATGGATGACGACTTCACCTTCCCCACTGTACCCGTGCCGCCGGCGCCGGCGCCGGCATCGGCATCGGAGGAGCGGCAGGACCACCTCGACGAGGTCCCGTTGCCTGGGCGGTTGCCCGGCCCGACAACCTCCCCTCTCTGGCCATTCTCCTCCTCGCCCAAAACCAAGTCCACCACCACCACGACGGCGGACGACGACGAGGAGGACGCGCCGTCGACGTCGACGTCGACGTCGACGAGGATTGGAGGGCATGCAGAGGCGGTCCGGCAGCACGACGACGAGGACCGGATGGACCTGCTGTGGGAGGACTTCAACGACGACCTGGAGCCCCCTCGGCCCCGCCAGCGCCCGGACTCGTCGGACGACGCGGAGTCCGAGGAGGCGTCGGGGTGCGCGCCCGCGTCGATGCTGAGGGCGTCGTCGCGCGCGGGCGGAGCAGGGCACTTCTGCGGCAGCAGCAGCCGTGGCGGCAGGAGGACGACGGGGTGGACGCTGCTGCTGAGGCTCTTCCACAGGCTGTTCGCCGTCGACAAGAGGCCGCCGTCCCGGTCCACGCGCCACGGCATCTACGCGCCATGACGCGCGCCAAAATCCAAATGCTCGACCTGTGTACGCCGCCTCTGCTCGATTATTTCGATACATTGTCAAAATCGCATTGAAATTGTTGCATAGTCCTCGGAGGTAAATATTACTACGGACAGGAAAGGATTAGCCTCTGTTTTCTTTCTTTTTTTTTTCTGCACCCCGTCAGGTGCATTTCTGATTGTAATTTGTGCCTGCCTGCGCCATTCTTCACAGTTGAAATATGCATAACGATAAATTGGTTATTCTTGGCAAAGGGACAAAAGGGAGTACTGTACTGTAGTTAGTAGATTGGTCAGAGTCGCGTAGGTAAAAGTGGAGGCGCGTTTTGTCCGAGCTGGTAGCTCAGCCACATGTGGAGAAATCAAAAGGAAACAAGCAGAGAGGGGAGGCGGAGTGAGGACCTACGACTACGAGAGAGCGGCGGCCGGCGGCCAGCAATCATCAATCAGGCTGACCCGAGCTGATTGCAACAGCGGGGCTGGGCTTGGCGCTAAATTAATTCTACGGCGGCTTCACCAACCGGGCCTTGCAGCAATCAACTCGATCGGCAAAAACAACAATCTTTTGCAACAAACGAAAGCGCATGCATATAATACTGTTAGTTTTGCTAGGACCTCTAGCGGTAGATCTAGGGGTATGCGAGATTGAGTTGCTTACCATCGGCCTTAGAAGTCGACGATGATCTCGCCATGGAGCTCGTCGGAGTGGAGGCGGTGAGGGGGTGATACCCGCCGCTACCGCGCAAGCCGATCGGTGGCTAGTGGGTCTAGGGTTTTCGGTGGGGAGAGTGGGCACGACGAACCTTGGCGTTCGTGCCCCCGGCCCCCACCTCTATTTATTGCGCTGCGCGACAGGGGCCCACCAACGATTGTGACGTTGGCGCCCCCGATCAGGACGCGAGACTAAGGGTTGTTCGGGCCGTTGGGCCGAACGGGAGATCAATCCAACATTCTCCCCCTTGATCTCATCTTTCATTTAACTTATACTTTAAACTTACACTTTGGTACCCATTTCATCACAGATCAATATATAGAGCATGTCTCGTCATAATGGTTAGTTACGCACCATCGATTCAACAACCATTATACACCTCTTTATTTTGAAACGGATTCTTGTTCTAGGCCCTTAAATATCCAGGTATCATAGGCTTTCCCTTAAACCCATGCCGGCTAAGTGTTCTCTGAACACATTGGGTGGTAAGCCTTTTGTGAGCGGATCCGCGAGCATTTCTTTTGTACTTATATGCTCTAAACTTATGGTATGATCCTGGATTCTTTCTTTCACAACATAAAACTTAATGTTAATGTGTTTGGCAGCAACACTTGACTTATTATTGTGAGCATAGAATACTGCTGGCTCATTGTCATAGTACATCTTGAGTGGTCTTTGAATGCTGTCTACCACTTTCAACCCGGGTATAAACTTCTTTAACCAGTTTGCCTGCCCTGTGGCCTCATAACATGCTACATACTCAGCTACCATCGTGGACGATGCCGTGATGGTTTGCTTGGAGCTTTTCCATGATATAGCTCCACCTGCGAGAGTAAATACATATCCCGACGTGAATTTTCTTTCATCTACATCTCCCGCATAGTCTGCATCTAAATACCCTTCTATCTCAAGAGAATCAGTTCTTCTATATGTTAGCATGAGGCCTTTTGTGCCTTTTGCATAACGCAGTGCCTTCTTCACCATTTTCCAGTGATCTATCCCTGGATTACTTTGGAAACTGCCAAGTACCCCGGTAACAAAAGCTAAGTCAGGGCGTGTACACACTTGAGCATACATCAAACTTCCGACAGCAAAAGCATATGGAACCGCTTTCATTTGATCGATCTCATATTGGTTCCTGGGACACTGAAAGTTCTCAAATCTATCGCCCTTGACTATAGGAGAAGGCGTGGGATTACTCGCATGCATACTATACTTCTTCAGAATCTTCTCTAAGTATGCCTTCTGCGATAACCCTAAAACCCCCTTTTGTCTATCTCGGCAAATTTCAATTCCTAGAACGAATGAAGCTTCACCAAGATCTTTCATATCAAAGTTCGAGGACAAGAACTTCTTCGTCTTCAATAGTAGACTAACATCACTACTAGCGAGTAGAATGTCATCCACATACAGGATAAGGAAAATGAATTTCCCATTGTTGAACTTTGCATATACACAATTGTCCTCCTCATTCTCATCAAACCCAAACTTTCTTATTGTTGCATGGAACTTTAAGTACCATTGCCTGGAGGCCTGTTTTAATCCATAAATGGACTTTCTCAGACGACATCCCATACGCTCTTTTCCTTCCACAACAAAACCCTTGGGTTGTGCCATGTAAACGTCTTCTTCCAAGTCTCCATTTAAGAATGCGTCTTTACATCCATCTGATGCAATTCTAAATTGTAGTGTGCCACTAAAGCCATTATGATTCTAAAAGAATCCTTACTTGAGACTGGAGAAAATGTCTCATTGTAATCTTTTCCTTCTCTTTGGGTGAAGCCCTTAGCAACAAGTTATGCCTTATATATTTCAATATTCCCTCTAGAGTCACATTTGGTTTTGTAGACCCATTTACAGCCTACCATTTTGGCTCCTTTAGGAATTTCTTCTAAATCCCAGACTTTTTTGCTACTCATGGATCTCATCTCATTTTCCATGGCTTCAAGCCACTTTGATGAGTGAGGACTTTTAATGGCTTCTTCAAATGTGGTGGGATCACCCTCCATTTGAACTTCTTCACTGACATAGATCTCAAAATCATTAGGAATAGCTGGCTTTCTAGTTCTTTGAGACCTTCTTAGGGTCTCGCCTTCTGGCACATTCTTTGTGTGGGGCTGTTGCGGCTCCCCCTCATCTGTGGTAACAGGGTCTTCGTTTTCATTCATTGTTACCACATGAGAACCAATAGCAGGTGTCACATCGACATTGTCCTATGTCGGTGCAGCAGCAGATATCGAGAAAAATGGTTCCTGAATCATCGGAGTGGGTGCATGCACCCGCTTCTCCTCAAGGTTGATTTCTCGGGATACCGTGCCCCCCTGATCATCTGATCCTCTAGAAACACAACGTGTCTCGTTTCTACAAACTTAGTAATTCTATCTGGATAATAGAAACGATAACCTTTTGACTTGTCTGGATAGCCAATGAAATGGCAACTTACTGTCCTGGGATCTAACTTCCCAAGGCTTGGATTGAAGAGCTTTGCCTCAGCTGGGCAACCCCACACTCGCAAATAATTGAGTGAAGGTTCGCGACTAGTCCATAACTCATATGGTGTTTTAGACACCGATTTACTTGGAACTCGATTAGGTATGTGAATGGCGGTTTTTAACGCCTCCATCCACAAACCAATAGGTAAGGTGGAGTAACTTAACATGCTTCTTACCATATCCATCAAGGTACGGTTTCTTCTTTTAGCTACTCCATTCTGCTGAGGCTCACCCGGTGTTGAATACTGGGCGACTATACCATGTTCCTGTAGAAACCTTGCAAAGGGTCCCGGAACTTGGCCATATGGGGTATGCCGGCCGTAGTATTCGCCTCCATGGTCGGACCTTACTACTTTAATCTTTAAACTATGCTGATTTTCAACTTCAGCCTTAAATATCTTGAATTTATCCAGTGCTTCTGAACGTTCTTTAATAGGATAAATGTAACCATAACGTGAATAGTCATCCGTGAATGTTATGAAAGAGTCATAGCCATCCACAGATGTCACAGGAAACGGACCGCATATATCCGTATGAATTATTTCTAATACTCCTGTGCTTCTTTTAGCGCCTTTCTTAATGTTCTTTACAAACTTTCCTTTAATGCAATCGATGCATTGCTCTAAATTTGAAAATTCTAGAGGTGGAAGAATTGATCCTTTTACTAAGAGTTCTATTCTCTCCCTCGAAATATGGCCTAAACGATAGTGCCATAATTTCGATGAGACTTCATCAATTATTTTCCTCTTACTCTTTCCATTCAGGGATGAGGAGGCATTCTCATTATCAGCGCTTATTTCATTCACATTCTCACAAAGTGATAATAAATATAGCTTGTCTTGTCTAAAGGCAAGACCAACAAGCTGATTATTAAACTTGATTTTACATTGACCATCGCCAAAATGGCAAGCAAAACCACAATCGTCTAAGCGCGACACACTTATTAAGTTTCGATGCAAAGAGGGTACATAAAGCACATCTACTAATAAAAGTACAAAGCCATTCGACAACTCTAAAGGAAGATCTCCAATGGATTTGACTTCACCTTGAACGCCGTTTGCGACTTTAATACTTCTTTCTTCTCTTTGCAGGGTCCTTCTCATACGGAATCCCTGTAATGAATTGGCAACATGACAGTAGCACCTGAGTCAATCCACCAAGTAGATTTTGCATAACTTAAAAATAAGGATTCATCAACAAAAGTAATTAAATCCTCACCATTCTTGCACAAATACTTCAGGAAAGCCACACAGTCACTCATGTAGTGGCCCTTCAGCTTGCACCACTTGCAGGTGTCCTTGTCCACTTCATGTGTCTGTGTTCAGGAGCCTTTCCATGCGTCCTAGAAGAAGAGGGATGCCCCTGAGGTTTCCCTTGGGGCTTGGAACCCTAAAAGTTCCTCTTCTTGGTTGGGCTCAGGTAGTTGACAGAATCACCGGACTGCCCCTTTATCCTCTCTTCTTCCTGAACGCACATGGCCATCATCTTCTCAATGCCCCACTTTTCTGGTTGTGCATTGTAGTTCACAGCAAAAGCTTCAAACTGGTTTGGCAGTGAGGCAAAGATAAGATGAATGATGAAATCATTTGGAAGCTCCATGCCCATAGGCTTAAGCTTGGAAGACATGTTGCTCATTCGCAAGATGTGGTCCCTAACACCACCACCAGTGTATCTTGTAGTAACAAGTTTCTTGATGAGAGAGCTTGCATAGGCCTTAGAGGACCTAGTAAACTGACTCTCTACCTTTTTCAGGTACTCACTGGCTGTGGTGCAATCTGGGATTGCTCCCCTTCCATGATGGAGCTCTTAATCACCATCAGGCACTTCCTATTGGAAGAGTCCCACTTTGCACGCTCAAGGTCGTACTTCATTCTTATCGGTGCATGGTCACTGACTCTTTTCTTAAAGTCCTCTTCACTTTCTTTTTCACCCCTGACGGGGTCGACGGGTTCTTTAGGACAAGCCTCAATCAGTGCCAAGTCCAGGTTAAGCAAAGCAAGCCCCATCTCTACCTTCTCTCGCCATGAGCCGTAGTTCCCTCCATTGAGGGGCTCAATGGCCGAGATGAAACTCATAGGATTGCCTGAAAGCAAAATATCATCAAACGAGTTAATTCAACGTTGGTCAAATTAAAACATGAAACTTCTCCATATTAATACCACATCACCGTTGGGAATAAATATAACTAATATGGATAAAATTTACTATTCATAGTGAAAATTTTACTAACAAACGTTGGTCATCCAATAAAATAATCACTATTAAAAATTAAATCTCTCTTCATTGCATTTAAGCAATTAATTCTTGCAGCGGAATAAGATGAATAAAAATTAATGAACTTTACTTCTTTACTTCTTTGCAGAAACCTTACTGTTATTTTACTATTTTCTACACAAAATTTTCGTTGGAAAAAATGCTATAGAAAAAAGTCTGAAAAAACTAAGCAAAAACAGTAAAAAAGGTTCTTCTAAATGAAAAAACAGAAAAAACTATGCTTTAAAAGCACCCTTTGGGCCTTCTCTGTGAACAAAAAACAACGACCCATGGCCTGCCGCGCCGCTCCCCTAATCTATCGCGCGTGTGCAAAGTAGCAGCAAACCAGCGCGATCCCCGCGGCCTGGCTGTGGCCCATGGCCCATCTGCGCCCTGCGCCTCCCCTCCGCGTCGATCTGGAGCGTCCATCGCTCTAGACCTAGATCGGACGGCCAAGCGCGCACGTCGGAGGAACAAAACGGGGGGGGGGGGTGCCCCCGACCCTAGGTGAAAGGATACGGATGTCGCCTAGAGGGGGGTGAATAGGCGATTAAAACTTTTCCTAGAGTGGCTCAACAAAGGCGGAATAAAACTAGTGTTTACTTTGTAAAGCACAACCTAGAAACAACTAAGGTTTACCTATGTGCACCAACAACTTATGCTAAGCAATACAAACAACAAAGTGATAGCAAGATATATAGTACTTCAAGCACGAAGGCTATCACAATGTAAAGTGTATAAGTAAAGAGCTCGGGTATAGAGATAACCGAGGCACGCGGGGACACTGATATTTTACCGAGTTCCTCCCAACATGGAGTACGTCTCGTTTGGAGAGGGGGTGGTATCAAACCACCAATGCCACAAAAGGCCTCCCTTATTCTCTGGTTAATCTCACTCCAATGGGATCGATCCACGCTTCCACTATTGGTGCACTTGTTGGTGGCAACCGGAACCTCTCACAAGGTTGGGGCACATCTCCACAACTTAATTGGAGGATCCCAACAAATGCCACAAAAGTCCACAATGCCACCAAGGCCACAAAACCGTCTAGGGTTCCAAGAACCCAAGAGGGACAAGCTCCAATGAGAAATTTAAACCAAATCCTCCAAAGAGAACTCAAACCGATGCACCAAATGCAAATGGCAAGAACACCACAAAGATGCTCAAATCCCTCACTCTCAAGTTCCAACAAAGCTACTAAAGCTAATGGGGGAACAAGAGAGGAGAAATCAAAAAGAGACACAAAATCCCCCAAAATCTAGATCCCCAAAGATACACTCACAAAGAGATGTTTTCGTTTGGTCAAAACTGTTGGAATTATGCCCTAGAGGCAATAATAAAGATGTTATTATTATAATTCTTGTTCATGATAAAGTTTATATTCCATGCTAGAATTGTATTAAGCGGAAACATTAATACTTGTGTGGTTTGTGAACAACACCGTGTCCCTAGTACGCCTCTATGGACTAGCTCATTGATCAATGATGGTTAAGTTTCCTAACCATAGACATGAGTTGTCAATTGATAATGAGATCATATCATTGGGAGAATGATATGATGGACAGACCCAAACTAAGCTAAGCAATTAGATCGTGTCATTGTGTTCATCTTTGCGAAGCTTTTCCTATGTCAAATATTGTATTCCTTAGACCATGAGATAATACAACTCCCTGGTATCGGAATAAAGCTTTGAGGCCATCAAACGTCATCCTATGAGAGGGTGATCATAAAGGTGTCTCTCAGGTGATCGGAAAGTATCTGTTGGGTTGTATGTATCGAGATGGGATTTGTCCCTCCCAAGTCGGAGATATATACTTCGGGCCCACTCGGTAATCGATATCAACACCGCTTGCAAGCATGTGGTTAAGGAGTTAATCACAAAGTGATATTGGATTACGGAACAAGTAAAGTACTTGCTATGAACGAGATTGAACTAGGTATGACGATACCGACAATCGAATCTCGGGCAAGTAAAATATCGCGAAACGAAGGGAATATATATATGGGATTGATTGAATCCTGGCATCGTGGTTCATCCGATATGATCATCGATGAATGTGTGGGAGTCAATATGGGTGCCCAGACCCCGCTGTTGATTATTGATAGAAGATCATGTCTGCATATTCTCGAACCCGCAGGATCACACACTTAACGTGTCTCGACGCTAGGATAGATTGGATACTTGGTTTATGAATTTTTTGTTCGGAGTCTCGGATGGGATCCGGGATATCACGAGAGGTTCCGGAATGGTCCGGAGAATAAGATTCATATAAGGCAGTGCAGTTTTTGGAGTTCGGAATTGTTCCGGATTAATCGGCATTGTACCGGAAGCTTCTAGAACCTTCCGGAAGGGGACCAACGTGGCCCCACCTTCCGGGAGGGGGCATGGGCCTATGAGGGAGTGTCCTGGCCGCATTGGTCCAGGGGCACAAGGCCCCATAGGGCCCAGCCGATCCTAGATAAGTTTAAATCGTTTAAACTAGAGATAAGATAGGGTTTTTAGAAGGGAGAGTTTAAATTGTTTAAACTAGAGATAGGCTTGGAGGATGGGCAAGGGCTGGCCGCACCCCCCCTATATATATAGAGGGCTGGTGCGCCCCCTCCCCCCCAACCTACACCTTCCTCCAAACCCTAGTTGCCCTGCTGCCCTCCTCTCTCCCTCCCGACTGTTTGTAGGCGAAGCCCTGCTGCAGAAATTCTCCACCATATACACCACGCCGTCGTGTTGTAGATCCAATCTATCTCTCCACCCTACTTGCTGGTCCGAGGAAGGAGGAGACGTCGAGGTGCTGCACGTGTGCATCTCACGGAGGCACCGCCACTTGTGGTGCTAGATCGGATCGGATCGCGAGGAGGAGAAGCGAGTACGACTACATCACCCACGTTCCGACGAACGTTCCGCTGTGCGAATCTTCAAGGGTATGAAGATCTAATCCAATCTCTCTCGTTGTTTGCA
This sequence comes from Avena sativa, assembly GCA_916181665.1. Taxonomy (NCBI): domain Eukaryota; kingdom Viridiplantae; phylum Streptophyta; class Magnoliopsida; order Poales; family Poaceae; genus Avena; species Avena sativa. The sequence continues at coordinate 261,943,944 of OV702298.1, read as the reverse complement.
TCTCCTAGATTAGATCTTGACTTTCCCTCTGTTCGCTTCCGTAGAAAATTTTGATTTACTATGCTGCGAAACCCTTCAGTGGTATCAGAGCTAGATCTATGCGTAGATGTGTTTCACGAGTAGAACGCAACATGGTTGTTGCGGGTGTTGATGTTTTCTGTTGCAAGCCTCTTGTTTGTGTTCTTCTTATGGCGCGGGATAGTGAGATTGAAGCGGTCCAGGCCAACCTTACGCGACGTCGTTCGCGAGACCGGCTCCGCACTTGACGTGTGGCTTGTACCATACATGCGGCTGGTGGATGTCAGTTTCTCTCACTATAGTTGTCATGGGATTAACACCGGAGTTTGGCAACCATAATATCACCGTTGTGGCTTTCCGTAGGTAAGAATCGTTCTTAGCATCTACTCCCATAAGCCACGTAAAACATGCAACAACAAAGTAGAGGCGTCTAACTTGTTTTTGCAGGGAGTGTTTTCTGTGATATGGTATAGCCCAAGATGTGATGTGTGTATTGTATGCGATGATCATGTTTTGTAATGTTTCACGACTTGCATGTCGATGAGTACACAACCGGCAGGAGCCATATGGTTGTCTTTATAATTGTGTATGACCTGCGAGTCAACTTCTTATACGCCATGTAATAGCTTTACTTTATCGCTAAGTAGTTAGCAATAGTTGTAGTTGCTATTCGTGGTGGAGGCAATCATGGTGGAGTGATGGAGATCATGCCGGAACGCACAAGATGGAGATCATTGCGCGAAGATTGGCTATACCATGTCACATAAAGTTATATGCATGTGATGTTTATCCTTTTATGTATCTTATTATGCTTAGATCGCGACGGTAGCATTATAAGATGATTCCTCACTTAAAGATCAAGATAAAACTGTGTTCTCCCCATGTATGCACCGTTGCGAAAGTTCGTCGTGTCCAAGCATCACGTGATGATCGGGTGCTATAGACTCTACGCTCACATACAACGGGTGCAAGCCAGTTTTGCACACGCGCAAATACTTGGGTCTAACTTGACGAGCCTGGCATGTACAGACATGGCCTCGGAACACATGAACCGAAAGGTTAAGCATGAGTCATATGAATGATATGATCGACACTTTGTTGTCCACCATTGAAACCACATCTCTTCTCGTGAAGATCAGATTAGGTGTGGTGAATTTGGATCATGTTCACTAAACAACTTGAGGGATGTTGAATTTAGTGGGAGTTCATCTAGTAATTTGATTAAAAGTTGAACTAGTTGTCATGAACATAGTCTAATTTGTACTTGCAAATATTGTAGATCAAATGGCTAAGTCCAACTTCAACTTCAACGTTTTTGCTGAGAAAGAAAAGCTTAAGAACAATGGGTCTAACTTCACCAATTGGTTCTGCAATCTGAGAATCATTCTGTCTGGAGGACAAAAGGACTATGTCCTTGAGAAAGCGTTAGGTAACCCCCCTGCTGCAACTGCGCCAGCTGATGAGAAAGTTGTCTATCAGTCGCGCAAAGATGATTATGGTGTGATTAAGAGCACCATGTTGTTTGCTATGGAACCGGAACTTCAAAATCATTTTGAAAACTATCCCGGGCCCTTTGAGATTCTCGAAGAGTTGAAAACTATGTTTCAGACTCGGGCCCGTTCTGAGAGATATGAAATCTCCGAGAAGTTCTTTAACTGCAAGATGGAGGAAGGAAGTTCCGTTAGTGAGCACGCCATTAAGATGTCGGGCTACACTCAACGCCTTGAGCAACTGGACTGCAAGATTCCAGAGGAGATCAAGATTGACAGGGTTCTGCAATCACTCCCTCCCAGCTACAAAAGTTTTGTAGTGACTCACAATCAGATTGGTTCCACTGATACGATCACCGAGCTCTTCGCAAAGCTGAAGGCTGCGGAGGTGGACATCAAGAAGGATAATCATGTGTTGATGGTCAACAAGCCCTCCTTTAAGAAAGGTAAAGGTGCAAAGAAGCCCTTCAAGAAGGGCGGCGGCAAGCGCAATGCCCCTGCTGAGAAGAAGCTCAAGTCTGGTCCTAAGCCGGACACTGAGTGCTTCTATTGCAAGGACAAGGGTCACTGGAAGCGCAACTGTCCGAAGTACTTAGCGGACAAGAAGGCTGGCACCATCAAAGGTATATTTGATATACATGTTATTGATGTTTTCCTTACTAGCCCTCGTTGTAGTGCCTGGGTATTTGATACTGGTTCAGTTGCTAATATTTGTAACTCGAAACAGGAGCTACGGAATAGACGATGGCTTGCGAGGGATGAGGTGACGATGCGCGTTGGCAACGGATCAAGAGTTGATGTGATGGCCGTCGGCACGCTCTCCTTAGTTTTACCTTCGGGATTAGTTTTAAACCTTAATAAATGTTATTATGTGCCTGCGTTGAGCATGAACATTATTTTTGGATCGTGTTTATTGCAAGATGGTTATTCATTTAAATCGGAGAATAATGGTTGTTCTATTTATATGAGTAACATCTTTTATGGTCATGCACCCCTTGTGAATGGTTTATTTCTTCTAAATCTCGAAAGGGATGAAACACACATCCATAACATTGAGGCTAAGAGATGCAAAGTAGATAGTGATAATACTACTTATTTGTGGCACTGTCGTCTAGGTCATATTGGTGTAAAGCGCATGAAGAAACTCCATTCTGATGGACTTTTGGAGTCTCTTGATTTTGAATCATTTGACACATGCGAACCATGCCTTATGGGCAAGATGATCAAAACCCCGCTCTCCGGTATGATGGAGCGAGCAACGGACTTGTTGGAAATCATACATACCGATGTATGCGGACCGATGAGTGTTTCGACGCGCCGTGGATATCGCTATTTTCTCACTTTTACCGATGACTTAAGTAGATATGGGTATATCTATTTAATGAAACATAAATCTGAAACGTTTGAAAAGTTCAAAGAATTTCAGAATGAAGTGGAGAACCATCGTAACAAAAAGATTAAGTTTCTACGATCCGATCGTGGGGGCGAATATTTGAGTTATGATTTGCTCACGCATCTTAAAGCAAGCGGAATCGTTTCACAACTCACGCCACCCGGAACACCACAGCGCAATGGTGTGTCTGAACGCCGGAATCGAACCCTATTAGATATGGTCTGATCGATGATGTCTCTTACTGATTTGCCGTTATCATTTTGGGGTTATGCATTAGAAACCGCTGCATTCACTTTAAATAGGGCTCCATCTAAATCCGTTGAGACGACACCGTATGAACTGTGGTTTGGTGCTAAACCTAAGTTGTCGTTTCTTAAAGTTTGGGGATGCGAAGCTTACGTCAAGAAGTTGATGCCGGACAAGCTCGAACCCAAAGCGGAGAAATGCGTCTTCATAGGATACCCTAAGGAAACTATTGGGTATACCTTCTATCACAGAACCGAAGGCAAAGTGTTTGTCGCAAAGAACGGTTCCTTTCTTGAGAAGGAGTTTCTCTCGAAAGAGGTGAGTGGGAGGAAAGTAGAGCTAGACGAGGTTATTGAACCTTCTCTTGAATTGGAGAGTAGCGCAGCACCTGAAATTGTTCCAGTGCCGCCTGCACCAACAATAGAGGAAGCTAATGACAAGGATCATGAAGCTTCGGACGATGCTGCTACTGAACGTCGCAGGTCGACAAGGTCGCGTGCCCCTCCTGAGTGGTACGGCAACCCTGTCTTGACAGTCTTGTTAGTAGAAGACAGTGAACCTACGAACTATGAGGAAGCGATGATGAGCCCAGACTCTGAGAAATGGCTAGAAGCCATGAAATCCAAATTGGGATCCATGAGCGAAAACCAAGTATGGACTTTGGTGGACCCTCCTAGTGACCGAAAGGCCGTTGAGTGCAAATGGATCTTCAAGAAGAAAACGGACGCGGATGGTAATGTTACCGTCTATAAAGCACGGCTTGTTGCGAAAGGTTTTCGACAAGTTCAAGGTGTTGACTACGATGAGACTTTCTCTCCCGTAGCGATGTTTAAGTCTATTCGGATTTTGTTAGCAATTGCTGCGTTTCATGATTATGAAATATGGCAAATGGATGTCAAGACTGCTTTCCTCAATGGCAACATTGATGAAGAGTTGTATATGATGCAACCCGAAGGTTTTGTCGATCCTAAGGATGCTGATAAAGTATGCAAAACTTCAGCGTTCCATTTATGGACTGAAGCAAGCATCTCGGACTTGGAACCTTCGTTTTGATCAAGTGATCAAGAGCTTTGGATTTGTTCCAAATTGCTACGAAGCTTGCATCTACAAGAAAGTGAGTGGGAGCTCGATGACGTTTCTGGTACTATATGTGGATGACATATTGATTATTGGAAATGACATCAACATGCTTAACGATGTGAAGAGTTATTTGAACAAGTGTTTTTCAATGAAAGACCTAGGTGAAGCTGCTTATATATTGGGCATCAAAATCTATAGAGATAGACAAAGACGCCTGATAGCTTTAAGCCAGAGTACATACCTAGACAAAGTTCTGAAAAGGTTCAGAATGGATAAGGCATTGAAAGGTTCAGTGCCTATGTTGTCAGGTAAGATATTGAGCAAGGCTCAGTGTCCAGCTACGGTAAATGATAGGGAAGCTATGAGCAAAGTGCCTTATGCCTCGGCCATAGGTTCCATCATGTATGCCATGCTGTGTACTAGACCGGATGTGTCCAATGCTCTTAGTTTGACGAGCAGATATCAAAGTGATCCAGGAGTGGAACACTGGACAGCCGTGAAGAACATCCTAAGGTACCTAAATAGGACTAAAGAAATGTTCTTAGTCTATGGGGGTGATGAACAGCTCGTCGTAAAAGGTTACGTCGATGCTAGTTTCGACACCGACAAGGATGATGCTAAATCTCAGACAGGATACGTGTATATTTTGAATGGAGGAGCTGTGAGCTGGAGAAGCTGCAAGCAAAGCGTGGTCGCGGGATCTACAGTAGAAGCGGAATACATGGCTGCTGCAGAAGCATCAAGTGAAGGAGTTTGGATCAGAAACTTCATCACTGAGCTTGGCGTGGTTCCAAGTGCATTGGACCCACTGGAGATATTGTGTGACAACACTGGCGCCATAGCACTCGCTAAGGAACCAAGATATCATCCAAAGACCAAGCATATCAACCGCAAGTTTCATATAATCCGAGATTATATAGCAGATGGAGATCTGAAGATCAGCAAAGTACATACAGATCTGAATGTCGTAGATCCATTGACTAAACCTCTTCCACGTGTAAAACATGATCAGCACCTCAGTGCCATGGGTGTAAGATTGTTGCCAAATGTAAACTAGATTATTGACTCTAGTGCAAGTGGGAGACTGTTGGAATTATGCCCTAGAGGCAATAATAAAGATGTTATTATTATAACTCTTGTTCATGATAAAGTTTATATTCCATGCTAGAATTGTATTAAGCGGAAACATTAATACTTGTGTGGTTTGTGAACAACACCGTGTCCCTAGTACGCCTCTATGGACTAGCTCATTGATCAATGATGGTTAAGGTTTCCTAACCATAGACATGAGTTGTCAATTGATAATGAGATCATATCATTGGGAGAATGATATGATGGACAGACCCAAACTAAGCTAAGCAATTAGATCGTGTCATTGTGTTCATCTTTGCGAAGCTTTTCCTATGTCAAATATTGTATTCCTTAGACCATGAGATAATACAACTCCCTGGTATCGGAAGAAAGCTTTGAGGCCATCAAACGTCATCCTATGAGAGGGTGATCATAAAGGTGTCTCTCAGGTGATCGGAAAGTATCTGTTGGGTTGTATGTATCGAGATGGGATTTGTCCCTCCCAAGTCGGAGATATATACTTCGGGCCCACTCGGTAATCGATATCAACACCGCTTGCAAGCATGTGGTTAAGGAGTTAATCACAAAGTGATATTGGATTACGGAACGAGTAAAGTACTTGCTATGAACGAGATTGAACTAGGTATGACGATACCGACGATCGAATCTCGGGCAAGTAAAATATCGCGAGACGAAGGGAATATATATATGGGATTGATTGAATCCTGGCATCATGGTTCATCCGATATGATCATCGATGAATGTGTGGGAGTCAATATGGGTGCCCAGACCCCGCTGTTGATTATTGATAGAAGATCATGTCTGCATATTCTCGAACCCGCAGGATCACACACTTAACGTGTCTCGACGCTAGGATAGATTGGATACTTGGTTTATGAATTTTTTGTTCGGAGTCTCGGATGGGATCCGGGATATCACGAGAGGTTCCGGAATGGTCCGGAGAATAAGATTCATATAAGGCAGTGCAGTTTTTGGAGTTCGGAATTGTTCCGGATTAATCGGCATTGTACCGGAAGCTTCTAGAACCTTCCGGAAGGGGACCAACGTGGCCCCACCTTCCGGGAGGGGGCATGGGCCTATGAGGGAGTGTCCTGGCCGCATTGGGCCAGGGGCACAAGGCCCCATAGGGCCCAGCCGATCCTAGATAAGTTTAAATCGTTTAAACTAGAGATAAGATAGGGTTTCTAGAAGGGAGAGTTTAAATCGTTTAAACTAGAGATAGGCTTGGAGGATGGGCAAGGGCTGGCCGCACCCCCCTCTATATATAGAGGGCTGGTGCGCCCCCTCCCCCCAACCTACACCTTCCTCCAAACCCTAGTTGCCCTGCTGCCCTCCTCTCTCCCTCCCGACTGTTTGTAGGCGAAGCCCTGCTGCAGAAATTCTCCACCATATACACCACGTCGTCGTGTTGTAGATCCAATCTATCTCTCCACCCTACTTGCTGGTCCGAGGAAGGAGGAGACGTCGAGGTGCTGCACGTGTGCATCTCACGGAGGCACCGCCACTTGTGGTGCTAGATCGGATCGGATCGCGAGGAGGAGAAGCGAGTACGACTACATCACCCACGTTTCGACGAACGTTCCGCTGTGCGAATCTTCAAAGGTATGAAGATCTAATCCAATCTCTCTCGTTGTTTGCATCTCCTAGATTAGATCTTGGCTTTCCCTCTGTTCGCTTCCGTAGAAAATTTTGATTTACTATGCTGTGAAACCCTTCAAAAACGTAGATCTAGATCTCCTCCAACAACCCCTCAAATATTTGCAAGAATCAATGGAGGGGTGTGTAGAAATCAAGCTTAAAGAGTAGAGCAAATGGGGGCAAAGCTTGGGCAAGAAAAGGAGGAAGAAGTAACCCTAAATGAAAATGGACAAAAGACTTATATAGGGCTAGCCAAAATATGGCCATTGGGGCAATTTGTCTAGGCTGACCGGTAGTACCGGATTGGGCCGGTACTACCGGACCGAACACAACCGCAAACAGCGAGCGAGCCAGAGAGAGAGAAAGTAGCAGCAGCAGCCGGGTGGGCGCGCAGCTGCGCGCATGCGAGCGGCAGGGACAGGCGGGGCCACGCGCGGCAGCAGCTGCAGCGGCTCGGCGGGCCCTGCGCACAGGCGCGCGCGCGAGCCAGGCAGCAAGCGCAGCAGCGACAGCCGCATGCAGCGCAGTAGTAAAGCAGAGCAGCAGCAGGGGTGAGGGCCAGCGTGCGGGCGCTACGCGCGCATGCGGTGTGGGCCAGGGAGGAGGAAATTGAGGCCAGTTGGGAAGGGCACCGCAACGCACGCGCGTGCAGGAGGCGAAGCAACCAGGGCGGCGGGCGCGCGCGGGAAAACAGGGAGCGGGGCGGCTGCACGGGAATCTGGCGCGGGCGGGAGAAGCGGCGGTCAACGCGAGCCAGCGCGCGGAGGGACCAGCAGGGCGGCAACGGCGCGCGGGAGCAGCAACTGGGCCAGGTCAACGCGGTGGCAGATCTGGATCTGAAACTAGAAAAAAAGATCTGGACAAATAAACGGGCCGACCGGTACTACCGGCCCACCCGGTCGGTACTACCGGGCCGGCCGGTACTACCGCAAAAAGGTACCTAGCGAGGCAGAAGGAAAACGGGCCGTTTTCAGGCCCGGGCGATAGTACCGGCCCGTCCGGGCGGTTCTACCGCTTGGCCCAAAAAACAGACCGACAGACAAATATTCAAACGACAATAACTTTTGACTGAAAGCTCCGATTGACCCGATTCAAATTGTGTTGAATAGAGGGCGACAAGGGCTTCCCAATAAAAGGTGGAAATATTGATTAACACAAAGTGAGAAAGTTTCAAGTAGAATAATGTGATATACCTCACTTGGTGAGAAACCGAAAAGCCGCATAAATCAAAATCGCAATAAGATACAAATGGGAGATACGATTTAGATGAACAAGAGCTTATTATGGAGATTACCACAAGCTCTATATCATCACATGGATAAGACCAAATAACAACCAAATATGATGATGCAAGTATACAGAGGTTTGAGCTCTCTTCGAACGATGTGACCTAATTACTCATACGAGAGCCCTCTTGATAGTACGGTTATCTATCCTAAACCCGGTCTCACACACACAACGTGAGACCGGCAAAAGGGAAAACCTATCAATATTATACATTTGTCTTGAGCATTCCACTTGAGCTTGATGTAGACGATCTTGCCCTTCTCAAGATGGAACGCCTTCCTTAATTCCTCATCATCGACCTCGCATATTGAGCTTGCCCAACAAATCTTCTTTGCATTTCATTGACCTTGAAGCCTACACATGCTCCAAGCGATGCCAATGGACAAATCCTACAAGTATAACTTAATACACACATTAGTCCATAAAGATTGTCATTAATTACCAAAACCACACATGGGGGCCCAACATGTTCTTTCAATCTCCCCCATTTTGGTAATTGATGACAATCCCTTTAAGAGGGTTTATATAAGGAATTTTAATGAATAAAATGGTAATACCAATATAAAATACTACAAAAGTATGTGATATTGGTACCACCATCATATATAGAGCAAACTCCCCCACAATCTATGCATGTGTGATGACTTGAATTTCATTGCATATATTGCCAATCATTATCATTGGTGGAGTTTCCTCTATATATACCACATGCTAAGCAACAACAAAGATGCAAGAGCATGAGAAGTAAATGCATAAGAACAAACTCAATGCATTAACCAACTTCCCTTAAACCCTCTAAAACTTCTCCCCCATTGGCATCGATTGCCGAAATGGGTGAAAAGTTCTAGAAGGCAAATATAGTAATAATTCCTCCAAAGGTGTGCCTTCGCACATATCCAATGATGAATACTTGGGAGGGAGTAGAACTATATCGAGGACCCGAAGATTGCGAAAATAAAGTCAAATGATGCAAGCAACTACAAGGTCCGGCAAACTTATTTGAAAACTACAAATGAGTCCAAATGGAAACAACAAGATATTATGATATGAGCAAAAGAGTGTTTTAAATAACAAATAGAGAAGCTCCCCAAGGTTTGTGCACAATTCAAAATAAATGTATTGGAATACATAATGCACAAATATGGAATCCTTGCTCCCCCATAAGCATTTAAAACACAACAAATGTGAAAGAATGCAAATGAGTATTATTAAATGAATTAGATGAGCTCCCCAAAGAGAATGCACCAATTATGATAATTGCATTTGGGAACGAGGTGCATAGTCATGGACTCCTCACTCATCCAAATTCATTTAACAATACAAGACTGAAAGAACAAATATGAGTGTCCGAAGATGCAAACAAGAGGAACAAGCACTCATAGGAAAATAAATTTGGAAGCCACCGAAGAATCAAAAGGAATAGAAAGGTGGTCTCCAAGGATTAAAAATCAACTAAAATTATCTTCTCATATGTGTATATGTCTCTAAGTGGAAAATATCACAAAGACATATTCCAAAGAAGAAAAATGCACACATAAAGAAGATTATACAAGAAAGCACATGAAAGACAAAAATGAAGTCATAACATATATCAATAAGATTTTTGCTTCAAAGCATGGCCAAAGGCTCACATATATCTTATTGTACATAATGGACTTCAAACACCAACACACTCCATATATTACAACTATCACCAAGGGAAAAGGAGAAAGTTGGAATATATGGAGAAAGGCAACAAGTATCATAAGATAAACTAGACTAGCAAAAATCTCACTATTGCACATGAGAGAAGTTGATGAAATGATAGGCAATAAAATTGCTAGATTGACATATTTGGGATTGGAGGATCATATGCATGATTTTGTATAGTCCCAATTATATGCACTCATCTCAACTTAAACACATATACAATATAGAGTCCTCTTAAAACCATGGCTAGAACTACAACAATTACAAATACACTAATTCATGCTAGAAGGCAACCGACAAACGGTTGGAATCAAGATATATGAGCATGAGAAAGAGATACTTGTTACCTAGATATAATTGGTAGGATGTAGAGGATATGAATTCATTGATCATCCTATATATTGTCTCAAATTTTTATGTATGCACCACTTCTTCAAAATTGAGAGACAAGCATACAATATATCTCCAATATACCTAAAACACAATTAAGTACAAGATGGTCCCCAGACATATTGGGTCCAAAGTAGTTAGAGAAACTACAATACATAGGAGAGACTCCACATTGATATGAAATTGAATTTCATGCACAACTTAGCCGATGGGAATTACTGGAGTTTCCTCTATATATTGGATCAAAGAAAGCAAGCATGCCATAATATAATCATATAGTAAAAATGCATGCATAAAGCTTTCAAGAACCAAAAAGGAGATACAATTTGAACAAAACACCAAGTAAACCGAGATGGAACACACAATAGTGTGACAATACAAGAGGTGTCCAAATTGTATCAAAGAACCAATTCAACACATGAAAGATCACACGTTCAACAAATGAACTAGGCTAAGGCCAAAAAGAGCAAAAATAGATAGAAATAAAAATGCTCAAGAATTTATCTCATTCTAAAATGGTCAAATCAAGAAGCAAGGAATGAGACAAAACCAACTCCCAAAAGGAGCAAGGTTTCAACAAGAAACCAAACTCCCCAAACTTCTCATGATGGCACAAAATACCAAAACAAAAAGACTGAGGTTCCAAGCACATAAAACCCGATATGGACCAAACAAAGAAGCATAAAAGGATTGTTCTAGATAGTATAGGAGAGCTAACCCATAAGTAGTACATTATATAGAATTTTTGCTTTTGAATGCAAAATGCACACAAATGAGATCATCACTACTACCTACATTAAATAAAACACAAGAGGATACCAAATAAAAATAAAAGGATCCAAAAGAAGCAAGGAATACATGGGAGCACAATACATTTACTTGGCCAAAGATAGGAGAATATTAAGCAAAGGCCAAAGTGAATATGATCAATAAATTCTACCATAATTTAGTACTCATTGTCCAAGGACAAGAAATATTGGGAATAAATTTCCCAAGGTAGCTTGCATGGATATCCAAGATCATATTCACAACAAGAAGCATATAACTAAATATAAGAAATTAAGCATGATACTTCGAACAAGATTCTTGGTAGCTTCCAATAGTCACACAATCACTAGTGATTAGAGTAACTTGAAGCAAATGGTTTCCACGAGGATATATATATCTAAATATGAGGAAACACATACCAAGAACCATTCTCATATACAAGATCCAAAATATGATCAACAACAACATTTAAGCGAATTGGAACTTGTATGAGCAAATGTGTCACATAGGCGCTAGATAATTATCAATATCAATTCTAAGTGACACAACCTCGAATATTCACATTTTCTAGGATTGTAATATGCACTAAGCATATGACTCCCCCATAATGTGATACTACCATAAAACCAACGCGAGGCAAAAGGATACAAATAGAGATAATTAATGGACATTATAAACTTTAAATTTCTCATGAGACTTGTACCACATAGAGACTTGACAATAATCCAATATAAACACTAGGTGGTATTCCTCATGTACACACGATTTTAGGATTGTGGAATGCCCAAGCATAACACTCCCCCAAAATGGGATAATCCATTAATCTCTCACAAGAGCCAAATAAGATATCAAATATAATCAATTAAGGCTCTAATACAAGAAACACACATACATGGTGTGCCACCTAATCATACACAAATATGCTTGATACCTCAAGATAATTAAGTGGAAACACAACATGTACAAAAGCATGGAAGATACAAAACCAACACATGCACAAGGGGCGAGTAACTTTCAATGAAATGAGTTAAGCATATGTTACCGCAAGGAGGAACATTGGAAATATAATAGGAGCAATATAATCTACATGACTTGGTTTGACAAAAATAATAATGAAGATCCCTTAATTCTCCATGATGTAGCCAAGTCTCCAATGTCCTCCAAAACACACCTATTGATCAAGTTTTGGTTTGTTGGTCCCCAACCAAGTTGGGTCCTAAGAGGTTAGTCACAATAGGCCTGGCAACCCAAATGGTTCTTTTCTTGACACCACATTGAGCACCAACAAATTTGGCAAACACATTTCCAACCTCATCCTTACTAAGAGAATAAGAATCATCAATCAAGATAGGATGGGATGAGGAGTTACCAAAAGTGCATGCGGAAGAAATGTGCCCCTTCTCACGACATATGTAGCAAGTTCTACTCTTGCTATCTTTCTTCTTAGGTGAAGCCACAACACGAGGAAGAGCTTGAGTAGTCCTCTTAGGAAGTGGCTCATTACTGACTTGAGGTGGAGCTTGAGGTCGCTTCCCTTGTTGCTTCACACTAAGAGGATTTTTCTTCAATGGGCAAGATCTAACATGGTGCCCTTCTTCCTTGCACTTGAATCAAACAATATTGACCGGATTCTTGACTTGATCTTTGCCATTCTTCTTGTTGTACTTGTGTTTCAACTTTATAGTGGACTTGCTCTTGATATTGGAGTTGAATCCAAGCCCACTCTTGTCATTGGGGGATTTTTGCACACTCAAGATTTTGTTGAGTGCGACCTTCCCTTGACGACCCTTTTTCAAGTCATTCTTCAAAGAAGTGACTTTAGCCTTGAGCCTTTTGATTTCCTCTACATGGTTAGTTTCAACAAAAACACTAGAGGAAGTAGATGCTACATTGTTAGAGCAACAAGGCATGGGATGTAATTCATCACAAGATATATCATGGTTGTGAGAGGATGAATTACAAGTACTAGCACATGGCAATATAACATTTGGAGTAGATATAGTGCTAATATCCACATGAGGCCCACTAGATGTTACCTTTGACACGATGGCCTCATGAGCTAACTTTAGCCTACCATGGGAGACTAAAAGATCCTCACGAGAGCTTGAGATCTTAACATGGCTTTCTTATAATTTCCCATAGTTGCTAGTTAGCAAAGCAAGTTGAGCCTTTAGCTCAACATTCTCCTTCAAAATAGATGCTTCACAAGAAATAGAGTTAGTAGCACAAGCATCATTATCATTAGCAAGAGGTGAGGGCAACTTATCAAGCTCTTTTAAATATGAATCTTTAAGTTGCTCATGTGACTCGGTGAGTTTTATGAGCTCCCTCTTAACGACCCGAGAGCCATTTTCGAGATGCTTAAAATCCTCAACAAGTTTAGCATAAGCAACTTCAAGTTCATCATTTTTAATCTTGAAGGAGTTAGCCACCGCAAGTTCTCTATCATGGTATTCCTTTACTCTAGATAATTCTAGAGTAAAAGTCTCCTCAAGAGATTCTTTGGTGGTTTGTTCTTCTTCAAGGGAGTCCTTTACTTGAGCAAGTTCATTAGCATATTCACGCTCAAGTGCAAACTTTTCATCAATTATGTTTTCTTGCTCCTCAATGAGATCATTGCCTTCTATAGCATAATTCAAGATTTCAAGAAGGTTGGAGGAAGCAATTTTATTTTTGTAGAGAGCACTATAGATAACCTCACTCATTTTATTAATAGAGGTAATATCATACTTACCTCGATAATCATCATTCTCAACCTCATCATCATCATCATGAGATACAATGGGATCCAAAGAGGTTACCTTTGTTCCCTTAGCCATAAGGCACATGTGAGAACCGGAAGAAGGTGATGATGAGATTGCACTTGTAGCTCTCTTCAAGACCTTGTCTTGGCCCATAGAATCTTCATTTTCCTCTACATGGTTATCAACACAAGCACTAGAGGGAATAGAAGCATTTTTATCATGGCAACAAGACAACATGAGCATATCATCATGAGATTTATTTAAGTCATTTCTACATGATATGCAAGGACTATTGACACAAGCATGTGAGGAATTTTGAGTACTAGAAGTGTTAAGGTCCAAAGATAGATCATTGCAAGTAGATAGATATGAGGGATTACAAATAGTGAACACACTATCCATATTGCAATTTCTATCACCACTCACCATATCATTACCTTGTGAAAAGTCACATGTTGGTGAAGTGGTAGAGGATGAGAACTCATCTCGACCGGAAGTGGAAGCAACACAATCATCCTCAATAATGTTGGACTTGCTATATTTATCTTGAAGCTTGGTCCTTATCTCACGAGCGCTTGAATAAGGCATGATAGACGAAAGAACTACATTGCTCACAACATGCAAAAGAATTTTAGTAGCTAGAGCATCTATATGAGAGTTCAACTTCTCCTCTAAAGATTCGTTTTGGGTATCCATAGGAGAAGAGAAACCCACATATATATATAGCCCTCGATAATTGGGTGAATTTCCCGAAATAAATTAAGCATGCGAATTTTCCAAACATCATAATTTGTACCATCGAATGTGAGCGTGTCCTTGTGCACTAATCCTCTAGCCGACATCTTTACTCTCAAGGCGGTGAAGCCTAAAATGAGAGACCGGGCTCTGATACCAATTGAAAGGATACGGATGTCGCCTAGAGTGGGGGTGAATAGGCGATTAAAACTTTTCCTAGAGTGGCTCAACAAAGGCGGAATAAAACTAGTGTTTACTTTGTAAAGCACAACCTAGAAACAACTAAGGTTTACCTATGTGCACCAACAACTTATGCTAAGCAATACAAGCAACAAAGTGATAGCAAGATATATAGTACTTCAAGCACGAAGGCTATCACAATGTAAAGTGCATAAGTAAAGAGCTCGGGTATAGAGATAACCGAGGCACGCGGGGATACCGATATTTTACCGAGTTCCTCCCAACATGGAGTACGTCTCGTTTGGAGAGGGGGTGGTATCAAACCACCAACGCCACAAAAGGCCTCCCTTATTTTCCGGTGAATCTCACCCCAATGGGATCGATCCACGCTTCCACTATAGGTGCACTTGTCGGTGGCAACTGGAACCTTTCACAAGGTTGGGGCACAACTCCACAACTTAATTGGAGGCTCCCAACAAATGCCACAAAAGGCCACAATGCCACCAAGGCCACAAAACCGTCTAGGGTTCCAAGAACCCAAGAGGGACAAGCTCCAATGAGCAATTCAAACCAAATCCTTCAAAGAGAACTCAAACTGATGCACCAAATGCAAATGGCAAGAACACCACAAAGATGCTCAAATCCCTCACTCTCAAGTTCCAACAAAGCTACTAAAGCTAATGGGGGAACAAGAGAGGAGAAATCAAAGAGAGACACAAAATCCCCCAAAATCTAGATCCCCAAAGATACACTCACAAAGAGATGTTTTGGTTTGGTCAAAACGTAGATCTAGATCTCCTCCAACAACCCCTCAAATATTTGCAAGAATCAATGGAGGGGTGTGTAGAAATCAAGCTTAAAGAGTAGAGCAAATGGGGCCAAAGCTTGGGCAAGAAAAGGAGGAAGAAGTAACCCTAAATGAAAATGGACAAAAGACTTATATAGGGCTAGCCAAAATATGGCCGTTGGGACAATTTTTCTGGGCTGACCGGTAGTACCGGATTGGGCCGGTACTACCGGACCGAACACAACCGCAAACAGCGAGCGAGCCAGAGAGAGAGAAAGTAGCAGCAGCAGGCGGGTGGGCGCGCAGCTGCGCGCGTGCGGGCGGCAGGGGCAGGCGGGGCCACGCGTGGCAGCAGCTGCAGCGGCTCGGCGGGCCTTGCGCGCAGGCGCGCGCACGAGCCAGGCAACAAGCGCAGCAGCGGCAGCCGCATGCAGCGCAGTAGTAAAGCAGAGCAGCAGCAGCGGTGAGGGCCAGCGTGCGGGCGCTGTGCGCGCATGCGGTGTGGGCCAGGGAGGAGGAAATCGAGGCCAGCTGGGAAGGGCACCGCAACGCGCGCACGTGCAGGAGGCGAAGCAAGCAGGGCAGCGGGCGCGCGCGGGAAAACAGGGAGCGGGGCGGCTGCGCGGGAATCAGGCGCGGGCACGGGCGGGAGAAGCGGCGGTCAACGCGAGCCAGCGCGCGGAGGGACCAGCAGGAGGGCAACGGCGCGCGGGAGCAGCAACTGGGCCAGGTCAACGCGGCGGCAGATCTGGATCTGAAACTAGAAAAAAAGATCTGGACAAATAAACATGCCGGCCGGTACTACCGGCCCACCCGGGTGGTACTACCGGGCCGGCCGGTACTACTGCAAAAAGGTACCTAGCGAGGCAGAAGGAAAACAGGCAGTTTTCAGGCCCGGGCGGTAGTACCGGCCCGTCCGGGCGGTACTACCGCTTGGCCCAAAAAACAGACCGACAGGCAAATATTTAAACGACAATAACTTTTGACTGGAAGCTCCGATTGACCCGATTCAAATTGCGTTGGATAGAGAGCGACAAGGGCTTCCCAATAAAAGGTGGAAATATTGATTATCTCCAAGTGAGAAAGTATCAAGTAGAATAATGTGATATACCTCACTTGGTGAGAAACCGAAAATCCGCATAAATCAAAATCGCAACAAGATACAAATAGGAGATACGATTTATATGAACAAGAGCTTGTTATGGAGATTACCACAAGCTCTATATCATCACATGGATAAGACCAAATAACAACCAAATATGATGATGCAAGTATACAAAGGTTTGAGCTCTCTCCGAACAATGTGACCGAATTACTCATACGAGAGCCCGTCTTGATAGTACGGTTATCTATCCTAAACCCGGTCTCACACACACAACGTCAGACCGGAAAAAGGGAAAACCTATCAATATTATACCTTTGTCTTGAGCATTCCACTTGAGCTCGATGTAGACGATCTTGCCCTTCTCAAGGTGGAACGCCTTCCTTGATTCCTCATCATCGACCTCGCATATTGAGCTTGCCCAACAAATCTTCTTTGCATTTCATTGACCTTGAAGCCAACACATGCTCCAAGCGATGCCAATGGACAAATCCTACAAGTATAACTTAATACACACATCAGTCCATAAAGATTGTCATTAATTACCAAAACCACACATGGGGGCCCAACATGTTCCTTCACCAGGTCAAACCCTAGTTCATTCGCCCCATTTCCTTACTGTCACCACACGCGAGGCCTCCCTCTGCTCTCTGGCGGCGCCGGGGAAACGGAACCCTGGCTCGCAGCGTCTCGAGGGTGAGGCGAGGCGGCGGTGGCACAGCCGGCGACAAGCCCCTCTCTCTCCTCTCTTGCTCTGCCTCGTCTTTCTCCCTCAGATATCATTGCCCTTCCACCATCCCCATCCCGCAAAATAGCAGTGTGGAGACGACGGCGAGCGGCAGCGGCCCCTGCCCCCCTTGCCGGCTGTGCGTCCACCCGAGGGTGGGCGCACCGCCGTCAAGCGGTGTAGTGGCGGCGCCCTTTCCCGGTGGTGGCCGATGTGTCTTTTCCGATCTGGGGCCCTCCCCCTTTTTTGTTTGCTTTCTTTCTGCTTCGAATCGAGAGGGACTGGGGAGGAAAAGACAAGGGCAACACGGGATCTTGGGGCTTTTCTTTGTTTCTTACTTCCCAAAAATATTTCGGTTGGATCTTGAGGTTGGGGTTTCAGATCTGATTGGAGGGTTCTTATTCCCGACCCCGGCTTGCCGATGCTTCGGGATCGAGAGGAACGACGCGGCCTCGCGGTGGCACTTCTAGAAACCCTAGCCTCTAACTTTTTTTTCTTTTCTTTTGCATTTCTACTACCTCGACTAGATCCACAAAAACTAGCAGGCTCTGATACCATTGTTAGCTTTGCTAGGACCTCTAGCGGTAGATCTAGGGGTATGCGAGATAGAGTTGCTTACCATCGGCCTTAGAAGTCGATGATGAGCTCGCCATGGAGCTCGTCGGAGTGGAGGCGGTGAGGGGGTGATACCCGCCGCTACAGCGCAAGACGATCGGTGGCTAGTGGGTCTAGGGTTTTCGGTGGAGAGAGTGGGCACGATGAACCTTGGCGTTCGTGCCCCCGGCCCCCACCTCTATTTATTGCGCTGCGCAACGGGGGCCCACCAACAATTGTGACGTTGGGTGCCCCCAATCAGGGCGCGAGACTAAGGGTTGTTCGGGCCGTTGGGCCGAACGGGAGATCAATCCAACAAATACTACTCACATATATGCAAGTTCTTTTTTTTTCAAACCGCATATGCTCACAAATACTCGTCCCTATGAATGCACGTACGCACACCCTCTTCATATGAGAACCTTAGAAAGACTCAGTCCGAGAGACTCATCTTGCGGGTCTTGAGATTGTCGAAGTAGGATCTAACTAGCTAAGAAAAAAATCTCGCATCTCACATTGCCTCCCAGACGGGCAACCGAGATGCAACCCTAAATCGCGTCGCCCGACCCTCCTTCTCCTTCCTTCCTCCCCAGCCGTCGCTGCCAAGCATCGCCTGCAAAGTCTGTGTGGTGCCCCGCTCAACGTGGGAGAGCGCGGCTGGCAGCGGTGCGCTTCGGAGACAACAACGGGCTTAACCGGCGGCTACGCGTGCCTGATGACCCACAAGTATAGGGGGTGTATCGTAGTACTTTCGATAAATAGGAGTGTTGATCCCAACGAGGAACAGAAGGTGTTGACTAGTGGTATGGAGCAGGAAATCTCTGTAAATACTTAGCAAACGAATTTTTAGGGGTTTTCTGATAAAGCAAAGAAATAAAGTTTTAGCGATTTTTAGGGGTTTTCTGATAAAGCATGAACCTTCTGTTTTCACCACTTTTACCTATTCAAAGTCGGACTCTGCAGATTCTGGTGTTTGGTTTGTGATAAATTCTTTCGAATTCACCATTTGAATAATATCAACATCTTCGTTATAAGAATCTCTAGAAATATAATGTTTTAGTCTTTGACCATTCACCACATGTGTGGTGTCGTCCTTCAAAGAAGATATTTTGATAGCACCTCAACGATATACTTCCTCAATAACAAAAGTTCTTTCCTATTTTGAGACTAGTTTCCCTGCAAAAAATCTGAGACGAGACCTATACAAAAGAACTTTATCACCAACATGGAATTCCCTTCTGAAAATTCTCCTATCATGCCATCTTTTTACTTTTTTCCTTAAAGGTCTAGCATTTTCATAAGCTTCACTTCTCCACTCATCTAAGGTACTCAAGTCAAGCAATCTTTTCTCACCAGCAAGTTTAAAATCTCTATTCAATTCTTTCACTGTCCAATAAGCTTTGTGTTCTAATTCTAAAGACAAGTGACAAGCTTTACCATAGACCATTTTGTAAGGAGACATCCCCATAGGATTTTTATAAGCAGTTCTATAATCTCATAAAGCGTCATTCAATTTTTTAGCCCAATTTTTCCTATATCTATTAATAGTCTTCTACAAGATAGATTTAATTTCCCTATTGAAAAGTTCTACTTGCCTACTGGTTTGGGGTGATAAGCTGAAGCAATTCTATGATTAACATCATATTTAGCGAGAGTTTTTCTAAAACCACCATGAATAAAATGAGAGCCTCCATCAGTCATGAGATATCTAGGCACACCAAACCTAGGAAAAATAACATCTTTATGCATTTTTAAAGAGGTCTTACCATTAGCACTATTTGTAGGTATGGCCTCTACCCACTTTGTAACATAGTCAACAGCAACAAGAATATGAGTATACCCTTTTGAAGGAGGGAAAGGATCCATAAAGTCAAATCCCCAACAATCAAAAGGTTCAATAACAAGATAATAATTCATACGCATTTCATTGCGTCTAGAAATGTTACCAACTCTTTGACATTCATCACATGATAAGACAAAATTCCTTGCATCTTTGAAAACGGTAGGCCAATAAAATCCAGATTGTAAAACCTTTTGTGCAGTCCTATCACCAGCATGATGTCCTCCATAAGCACCGCCATGACATTTTCTCAATATATCTTGTTGTTCAAATTCTGGAACACATCTTCGCATAATACCATCTACTCCTTCTTTATATAAATGTGGGTCATCCCAAAAGTAATGCCTTAGATCATAAAAGAATTTTCTTCTTTGCTGGGCTGTAAAGGTTGGAGGCAAATACTTGGAAACAATAAAGTTAGCATAATCAGCATACCAAGGACTCTCATGCGGGCTTAACCTTATTGCAGCCAACTGTTCATTTGGAAAACTATCATTAATAGGCATAAGGTCAAAAGAAATGTTATCCAAACGAGATAAATTGTCAGCGATAGGATTTTCAGCACCTTTCCTATCTACAATATATAGATCAAACTCTTGTAAAAGCAACACCCATGTAATAAGCCTAGGCTTAGCGTCCTTCTTTGTCATAAGGTGCTTAATAACAGCATGATCAGTATGAATAGTGACATTTGAATCAACAATATAGGGTCTAAACTTATCACAGGCAAAGATTATAGCTAAAAACTCTTTTTCAGTAGTAGCATAATTATTTTGCGCAGCATATAGAGTCTTGCTAGCATAATGAATAACATTCAACTTCTTATCAACATGTTTCCCAAGGATAGCACCCATAGCAAAATCACTAGCATTACACATAATTTCAAAAGGTAAACTACAATCAGGTGGTTGAACAATAGGAGCAGTAGTCAAAGATTTCTTCAAAGTTTCAAAAGCTTTCTTACAATCATCATCAAAAACAAAAGTTACATCTTTTTGAAGAAGATTGGTAAGGGGCTTTGAAATTTTGGAGAAATCTTTAATAAACCTCCTATAGAAACCAACATTACCAAGGATACTACGAATACCTTTTATATCCCTAGGACAAGGCATCTTCTCAATTGCTTCAATTTTGGCTCTGTCAACTTCAATGCCTCTTTTAGAAATTTTGTGTCCAAGAATAATCCCTTCATTAACCATGAAATGGCATTTCTCCCAATTAATAACAAGGTTGGTTTCTTCACATCTCTGCAAAACTTTATCATGGTTGTGCAAACAGTTATCAAAAGAAGTTCCATAGACGGAGAAATCGTCCATGAAAACCTCCACAATTTTTTCACAAAAACCATGAAAGATAGCGGACATACATCTCTGAAAGGTAGCAAGAGCATTACATAAACCAAAAGGCATACACCTATAAGCATAAGTGCCACAAGGACAAGTGAAAGTGGTTTTCTCTTGGTATTGCGCTTTCACAGCAATTTGAGAGAACCCAGAATAACCATCAAGAAAGCAGAAGTAGGTCTTTTTAGACAGCATTTCTAGCATTTGATCAATAAAGGGCAAAGGATAATGATCTTTCTTAGTAACTTTATTAACCTTTCTAAAATCAATGCACATCCTATACCCAACCATTACTCTTTGGGGTATAAGCTCATTATTTCATTAGGCACAACAGTAATTCCCCCTTTCTTTGGAACACAATGAATGGGGCTAACCCATTGGCTATCAACAATAGGGTAAATAATACCAGCATCAAGGAGTTTTCATACCTCATTTCTTACCACATCCTTCATCTTAGAATTTAGACGGTGTTGGTGCTCAACAACTGGTTTTGCATCAGGTTCTATATTAATAGCATGCTGACATGTAGTAGGAGAAATCCCTTTTAAATCATCAAGAGTATAGCCCATAGCTCCTCATTGTTTCTTCAGTATTTCCAATAACCTCTCTTCTTCCTTTCCTGAAAGTTTAGAACTAATAATAACAGGATATACTTTCTTATCATCAAGATAAGCATATTTAAGATCATCAGGTAAAGGTTTTAATTCAAAAACAGGGTCCCCTTTATGTGGTAGTGTGGTACCCAAATCTTCCACAGGTAGATTATGCTTAAGTAACTCAGGCTGACGAAGGAAAACCTCATCAATCTCATTTATTTCCTTCATGAAGACATCGCTTTCGTGATCTTCCATAAACTGCTGCAAGGCATTGTTAGGAGCAAGAGAAATAGCAGAAAGTTGTTCAACCCTAAAATCCTCATTAGTCAGTTCATTTTCATAAGGAGTTTTAGAAAATTTGGAAAAATTAAACTCATAAGACTCTCCATCAAACTTAGTCAAAACTTTTTCCTTCCTACAATCTATGATAGCCCCACAAGTATTCAAGAAGGGTCTACCAAAGATAATAGGATAGGTTTTACTAGCTTCAGAACCAAGTACTAGAAAATCAGTAGGATATTTAATCTTACCACAAAGAACCTTCACATCTCTTACAATGCCAATGGGACAAATTGTCTCTCTATTAGAAAGGTGAATAACCACATCAATGTCCTCAAGCTCACAAGGACCAATTTCATGCATAAATTCCCTGTAAAGCTCATAAGGAATAACACTAGAACTAGCACCAATATCACATCAACCATAATATCAATGATCACTAATTCTAACAAAAATCACAGGGACACTAGCTTTTCTAGCTTTTCTAGGATGGGAGACAATATTAGAAGCGTCTTCACAAAAGACAATGTGCTCATCCTCTATATTTTTAGTGACAAGATCTTTCACAATATCTACCACAGGCTCAATATTTATTTGCTCATCTGGTTCCACAGTTTTCTTTGCACTTTTGCTAACCACATTAGCTATGATAGAATGTTCCCTTACCTTACCAGGAAAAGGGTTTTTCTTAACATACGGTTCAGGAAAAATAGGATCAACAGTACAAACTTCAATGCTATCAGGAACATGGGTAACAATGTCTTTATAAGGAGCATGGAACTTGTCCCACTCTTTTTTGGGAATTTCAATATAAGAGGCAAAGGCCTTAAAACATTTTGCAAGAGCTTGAGAATCAAGACCATACTCATTACTAATATCACGAAAGTCATCAGTTCCCATAAAAGATTTTATGCATTCATAATCATAATTTTAACCTGACTTTCTCCCTTTGTCATTCTCCCAAGCTTAAGTGTTCTCTTGAATACGGTCTAGGATATCCCATTTAGATTCTTCCTTCATATGTGTGAATGATCCAGCACAAGAAGCATCTAGTAAATTTTTATCATGAAGAGAAAGTCTAGCATAAAAGTTATTGATAATAATATTGTTAGGGAGTTCATGAATAGGACATTTAAGCATTAGTAACTTCAATCTCCCCCAAGCTTGAGCTGTACTCTCTCCATCATGAGGCCAAAAGTTATATATTAGATTTCTATCCTTATGAATTTAATTGGGAGGCTAAAATTTAGAATAAAAGAGAGGTATTATTTCCTCCCATTCCATGGATTTCCCATTCTTCAGCAGCTTATACCATTCTTCAACTCTCCCTTTTAAAGATATAGATAGTAACTTCTTCTTCACCTGTTCAGTTGTGATACCTGCACACCTAAACAACCCGCATAATTCATGGATAAAAAGCAAATGATCACCAGGCTGGATAGTTCCATCCCCTAAATAATAATTATCCATAACACGATCAACAATACTTGTAGGTATATTAAAAGGATCTATCTCAACATGTGGTGGTTTATCTACTACCCTAACAGTGGTAGTATTTTTCCCAAACAGAAAACCAAGTGGGTTATCCATATTGGAAACAAAGTAACAAACAGAATTAAAAAAGCAATACTCACAGTAGAAGTTTCTTTTACCAGTTCCACTCTTCAATAGCGCTTCACTCCCCGGAAACGGCGCCAGAAAATAGTCTTGATGACCCATAAGTATAGGGGGTGTATCGTAGTACTTTCGATAAATAGGAGTGTCGATCCCAACAAGGAGCAAAACGTGTTGACTAGTGGTATGGAGCAGGAAATTTCTGTAAATACTTAGCAAACGGATTTTTAGGGGTTTTCTGATAAAGCAAAGAAATAAAGTTCAAGTAATAAAGACAACAAACAATTGCAGCAAGTGTCCCAATCCTTTCTTAGCAAAGGACAAGCCGGTGGAAATACTTATAAGGACCAAACGTTCTCGAGGACACATGGGAATTCTGTCAAGTGCTTTCGCTTCAAATAGCCGAGTAGTCTTCTTTGATGTTATAAGTGTTGTGTGGGTGAACCTGTGCTAATGTATCGACCTTGCTTGGACTAATACATACATGTGATTAAACCCCCTGCAAGCATCCACAACTACAGGAAAACAATTAAGATATAAACCTAACCACAGCCTTAAACTCTGAGATCCTACGCTCCCTTGTGCAAAGGTGTCCTAACGGGGGTTCAGGTTTCTGTCACTCCGGCAACCCCATGATAAGTATCCAAATACACAATGCATTCCCCTAGGCCCATAAATGATGAAGTATCATGTAGTCGACGTTCACATGACACCACTAGAAGAATAGCACCACAACTTAAATACTAAACCATTGAATAATATATCAACACAAATCCACTACTAACAACATGACTTCTCCCATGTCCTCAAGAACAAAACGAACTACTCACAAGACATCATATGGATCAAGATCAAATATGATATGGTGATGGATAACAATCTAAACATAAACAATAATCCAATGGTTCCACTCACAAGCATCAACTACAATAGTAATCAACACCGGGAAAGTTTCCCCTAAGAACTATGCAAGTATTCAACACAATTGTTACAGCAGGATGGAGTGGTGATGATGGTGCTGGTGGAGATAATGGTGTGGATGATGATGATGATCCCGATGAAGTCTAGCTTGATGATGGTGTTGATGGCGACGATCTCCCCTCTCCGGGAAGGAATTTCCCTGGCAGAAATCTATTTGCCGGAGAGCTCTTTCTCTCTCGGTGTTTTCCGCCCCGCAGAGGCGGCGGAATCTTTCTGTGGTCCCTCCCTGTGTTTTAGGGTTTCAAGGAGAAGATATAGGCAAGAGGGCGGAGCCAGAGGTGGGCCACACCCCCCATAGGCGTGGCCTAGGGGTGGCCCCCGCCTGGGGGTTGTGGGCCCCCTGTGGCCAATCTCCGCCTCCCCTTCTGGCTTTCTTCGTCTTCTGGGAAAATATGATTTTCCGTAGTTTTTCTGGTATTTTTCTGATCTTCGCGAAATTGCATCAAAACACCTCTTTTTCCATCAGAATCATGACTCCGGCAGTTCATCCTCCAAGAATCATCCAACATGCAAAAACAGATGAAAAGACATAAGTAACACCTCTTAATAAGAAATATATCAATGAATAGAGGCAAATTATGATATAGAATGATGATGCAAATTGGACGTATCAGTGCTGCGTGTGATCCCTTGGCGGCACGGCTGTGGGCCTCCTAGCGGTGGCACACAAGCCTTGGCCGGCGCCTGCCTCAGGGAGGTGCTACAGCGGCGACGCGGCTAAGGTCTACCGGTGGCGGGGCATGGCAACATGGCTTGTGTGACGACGACAGTGGTAGAGGTGGCTCGGGAATAAGGTCGTCGGTGGTGTGGCGGCCTGGCTATAGCCTTGCGATGGCGGGGGAGCCGACTAGGCTCGATCTGGGCCTGGCTGTATTGGCTGGGCCTGATCTAGGTTTAATTGGCACCGCTGCTGCGCCCGAATGGCACTCACCGCGGGTGATCGAGGGCAGTTCGCCTCCCCTAGGTTGCCTCCTTGATGCTTGCAAGACCGTGCTGGACCTACCTCGTCCTACTTAGCGGTTGTGCGATGTGGCATTGGTCGGAGCCTTGGCTCGAGTTCGTAGATGCCGAGGCAGTAGCCCCGGAAGGTGGCCTTCACGGGAGGCTCTTCGGAGGGCGACATGGCGGTGGTTTTTATCTTCGGTCATGTGGATCGCGAGGAGCGGACGTTGGGGGACCTTGGTGTTGGCGGTGTTTCAGCTCTGGTAGCTCCCAGATCATGTGACAGAGGCCTCTCTTGGGGACAGCGGGAGCGGGACTAACATTATTTCGGGCGAAAGCTCAGTGCTTCGGCACCAACTGCGGCGGTGCCTGCGGGTATCGCTACCCTCTTGGGGGCGCCGTGGCGGCTACCTTCTCCATGATAGGACTCCGAGTAAAAACCCTTGACCTTTGGTCTCGGCGGCAGCGATGCGTTGTGTCGTTACCCTCTTGGGGGCGTCGTCGGTTCTTCCCGGTCTTGAATGGTTGTCTTCGGTGGAAAGTGTTGGTATTTTGCCATTTTATTGTTTATTTTGATCTAGTGTGTAAGGGGTCTCCCCACCACCTTGTATCTTTTTCGGCCAATGTGGCTTTATTTATGAAATAGGGCAAAAGCCTATTTTGAGAAGATTGACGAAGTTACCACAGGCGCCTCGCTAATGACGGGAACATCGTCTCCCACTTTAAAAAATTCCATCGATTAATAAGACACCAAAGTATCAAACCTGGAATTGATCCCTGATAGGTTAGGGGTACCAGTGTCTTCTAGTCATCCAACTAACCAGATGTTGGCTCTCAAACTTATATGGAGATACGATTTTCAACCAAGGGTAGCTAGTAAGCTACTCCTTCTATTCAAAATAATAAGATGTCTGGAATGATTAAAGTAGCATTCAGGATGTAGCTGGCGCCTCACGGTCTGATTATCATGGATTCTATCAGGAGTGATACTAGCATGAGTAGCTTTCGATAAGTTGAAGGACTTGGGAGGCTAGATCACCACATGTTAGAGCACCATCTCCCCATCTAGTCCTTATCCCCTCCCCAAATGTGATTGCCTTATGTCTACCTTCCTTCAGAGTGGATTAGTTTGGCCGTAACCTCTTTTTTCAAAGGGGGTCCTTTAATTAAGGTACTAGTTATTGGCACGGGAGAAGTCGAGAGACGAGAAAGGTTGGAGTCATGGTGCAGGTGGAATGCTATATGCGCCCGCTGGCGGTGTGGGTGGCTAAGAGCCACATAGGGCACACCCCTGTTGGGTAGGCCCGGTTCACGTCACTTTTTCGGTCTATTTCTTGTCTTTTTGTTTCTCTTTTTATTTTTGTTTATGTTTTAAATCATTATTTTTTTGAAAATGTACATTACTTTTTTAATTTTTTTTTTTTGGGAATTTATTTCATGATTTTTAAAATAATCATGAATTTTGGATTTTGGTTCATAATTTTCTAAAAAAATGTTTATGTTTTTCTGAAAATTATTCATAATTTATGATTATTTTGTTCATAGTTTTTCGAAATATTGTTCATAATATTTGAAATATTCACAACTATTTATATTTTTTAAATTATTATTTTAGAACTGTTCAGAGTTTAAAAATAAAGAAGCGACATACAGTAGCAGCGCCCCGGTGTGGCGGCCTCAGAGCAAAATGGAAAGCTATCTCCGGGCCATGAAACTAATTTGGAAAAGGCCGGCCTGGCTCCAGATATGGGCCGTAGGTACATAAGACGTTTTGCATGTTGGTTAGACCAAGCCCGGTTCAGTATCGATCAAACAGTCTTGAAAGCACAGTTCCAACAAAGAAAAAACACTTGAAAGCATTGTTCTGAGTAATAAAAAAAACAAAAAAAAGGCTTGAAAGCATGAGAGTGGGTCATCCACTATGGATGGCCTCTGACTAACAGGCAGCTCGTAGGAACATCAGCATGTTCCTCCCAGCCGCAGTTTCCCGGCGCAGAGCAGACCAAACAAGCTAGGTAGGTGCATGAGGAGTCGTCATGCATGTCCACGACTTCAAACATATAGTAGTAACAGTGCGCCCGAGGACCATTTTTGGCAACGAGGTTTTACATCGTTCCGGACCAGGCAATTGCCAAACGGTGGCGTCTGGCGACGACAGGGCCCCTCGGCCTTGGATCGATGGCGATCGTGCGTGGTGAGATTGGACGGCGAGGAGAAAAAAGGACGGGAGGGGGAGAAGGAGGTTTGGAGGCGTTCCGCGACAAGGCCGCCGAGCTATCCTCCCAAAGGGCACGGCTGGTCGTGGACGCGTGGTGCCGTGTCACACCCCACACCTGCTGTTGTCCTTGCGAGAAACTAGTTAGCAAATACTCACTCCGATTTAGAAATATAAAATGTTTAGGTTCGTGAAACAAATATATCTAGACATCTTTTAATGTCTAGATTCAATTGAATCTATACAAGAAAAAGCAATACCGCCTGGGGTTACGTGTGCCCGGCTTATTCTGCTTGTCCAACCCGTATTCTAGATTCGTGCATAGTCAAACCACATCTCCCCGGTCATCCATGTTAGTTGCAAAAAGACCCCTTCACCAAATTCAGTTCACGATACGAGGACCCTCTTATTTTTAGTACAGATCTTTCACATTCCTTATCTAATTACTGCTTTACTTTAAAAAAATTCAAATCTTTTTATGCATACATTTATAAGTCATAAACCAGATTTTTGTGGCATCACCATTTTTTATATAACAATATTTAGACACTCTTACTTTGTTTCATCCTAGATTCAGAAGTTTCATACAAGATTCACACGTTTTTAAAAATTTGTTTCTGCCAAGAGATATTCATATAATTTTTTTACAGAATATTCTAACAAATTCTATACTTGTTTCACTAAAGTTTAACACAATTTCGGATTTTTTCCACATCATATTTATAAAACCTTCTTATAGATTCAAGCAAGTGTGATATAGATGAAACCAAAATTCTAGACATATTCATATGCAATATAAATTCATAAACACTACTCAAGCAAGTGTCATCAAACTCATTTACTAATTTTTATTTTGATACTATTTATTTAACAATTCTCAGACACTCTTATTTTGTTTCATACTAGATTCAGAAGTTTCGTACAGGATTCATATGTTTTGCAGCAATTTTTTCAATAATAATTTCTTACATAATTATATTTTTCAACAATATTTCATATAATATTTTTTTTAGAATATTTTTACAAATATCCATACAAGTTTCCAAGATTTTTTTAAGATAATACAAGTTTCATACATTATCAAACCAGAGTGGTTTCATATAAAATTCAACGATACATACAAGATTCAGAGTGGTTTCATATAATTTATTCCAAAAAACATTCATACAATTTCTATACATATTTTACTACAGTTTGACAGAAAATTCATACAAGATCTATCATAAATTCAACGATCCAAGTAAGATTCAGAGTAGTTTATCAAAGAAAACCTAAAGATCCATCATATATTCGTACACCAGATTCACACAATATTCGTACATACGATTCACACAATATTCATACACAATGCATCATTCATATTTTATCAAAGGAAATGTAGAGATACATTCAAGATCCATAGAAGTTTTCATGGAACTACAATATACAAGGTAGTATACGCCCCGTTTGATACAGAAAAAAAACCTTGTCCGAATAAAAAAGATCCATACACGAAGGAGGCCATGGTGCGGTAGCAGCGCGTGGTCTTGTATAATTAGGTAGGAAGGCGGTGTCGTGAGAGACGAGGTGTTATTCTCTCCCGATAGATGGACTGTAGACTAGTTCTAGACTTTTCTATGGACTAAAATGCAAACTTGCTAGCATCTTTGACTATAAAACTTTTGCCCGAATCCAGAAGTAACCGATGGCTATGATAAGCCCGGAACGCGAACGCCCGGGTGGGATCGCTGCGCTCATCTATACACTAAAAATGTCTATATATATTAGCTTCATAAAACTAAAACATTGAATCTAGACATTAAAAGGTGTCTAGATACATTAGCTTCATAAAACTAAAACATCTTATATTTTCAAACGGAGAAAGTACTACTCCAGAAAAAAATTCAAGAATGATGGCCCAACACCAAGTAAACTACATAACGCATAATTTTAAGAAACACTCGCCCATTTAAAAATTAAAAGAGAACGATTTGTTCCCTTTTTACTTTCTGCGTTACAGCTATAATAATAATATTCCCTTTTACCTTCTGCATTATAACAATAATTAGTAACTAACAATGTAGTACCATACAAGCGGAAGCCCACCATCTTTTAGTCAGTTCAGAATCTCATCAAGTTGAGCTCTAGTAGGTTAGCAGAAAGTGAATAACAGATGCCAAGAGAGTGGACGAGACAATGTGCGCATCCTTGAGGTCCCGGGTGAACTGAATCTCGAGGAAGAACATGACGACGGACTCGACCATGAGCCTGACGAATGCCCACGTCTGGAGAATGGGAACTTATTATTGGAATTGTTTGAAGCAAGATCTGCTCCATGTAAATATTATGCTGGGAACATCGTCTTGACTTTGTAGGATGCTATCTGTGTACACAAAATGTTCTTCTTGCTGCCTCTTGACAGTAACACTTGTTGTTGAGGTCTTTTCCATTGGTTCATCTATATGTGTCGACCTTAAGTGGTCCATGAGTTGTATTTGTACTGGTTGTTTCAACGCTTCAACTAATAATAAAAGGCCATGTGCATCGGTCGATGTAGAGGCCGGGGTTTTATTCCTCTTTTAAAAAAACATAATTATAAACCAATCATACACAATGATGATGCAGACACGTTGATTTTAATAGTAGCATTGCATTGGTAACTACTTGTAGGGTTTCGTAGCATGGAAAACAAAAATTTTCTACCGCATACAAACAAACAAGCCAAGATCTATCTACTAGATTGCAGCAACGAGTCGATGGAATAACTCACCCTCGAAGATTCCAAAGTGTTTAACGAGATCGGATTCTCGTGGGTGATGTAGTCGTACTCTTTCCGATCTCAAGATCGCGTAGACGATCCTTCCGGCGCTGCGTTCCGGCAGCGCTCCCGCAGTCGGTCACATGTTCGGTACTCGACGAAGACCTTCCTCTCCCTTGTTCCAGCAGGCAGCGGAGGTTGTAGCACTCTCCTCGCGATTCCGGCAGCACAACGGCGTGGTACCAGAAGTAGAGGGAAGATCTCGCAGGGCTTCGCCTTAAGCCGGAGCGAGTATGGTGGAGTATGAGAGAGTCCTCGACGATCTAGGGTTTAGACACGCCGAGGAGGGGCTAGTGCCGGCGGCTAGGGTTTCACCTAGGCGGCGGCGGCGAGTGCCCTAGGGCCGGCGACGGCTTGGAGGCGGCGGCGGCTTGGTACTAGGGTTTGGAGGAGAGGATCTTGTGTGTGTCTAGGAGGGATCCCTGCCCCTCCTTATATAGGTGGAGGGGCCGGCCGGCCAAGGGGAGGGAGAGGAGTCCCTCCCCAACTCGGCTTGGGTGGGCGCCGCCGGTTGGAGGAGGGAACTCCTCCCCAACTCGGTTTCCCCTTCCTCCTCTTTTCCTCTTTCCAAATTTAGCCGTTTGACTTTTCAAACTAGCTGTTTGACTTTTCAAACTAGGATTTGAATTAATCCTTTATTTGGTTCAGCGATGACACTTAGTACATGATGCAATCATACCAACTTGATACAACACATTCATGTACCCTTCCCCTCCGGAGTGCCAGACATTCCGGAACATTCTAGAACATTCCCGATGAAAACACCGGAACCATTCCCCAACTCCGAAACGGGACTTTCCTTATATGAATCTTATTCTCCGGACCATTCCGGATCTCCTCGTGATATCCCGGATCCCATTCGGGACTCCAAACAACATTCAGTCTCTTTCTCATCATTCCATAACTACTCAAAACAACGTCGAATCCTTAAGTGTGTCTCCCTACGGTTCGTGAATTATGCGGACATGATCGAGACACTTCTCCAAACAATAACCAATAGAGGAATCTGGAAATTCATATGGCTCCCACATATTTCTACGATTACTTTGCGATCGAATGAACCACTTACATACGATATCAATTTCCCTTTGTCTCATGATAGTTTACTTATCCGAGGTTATGATCGTCGGTATCTCTGCATACCTAGTTCAACCTTGTTACCGATAAGTACTCTTTTCTCGTTCCCGTGATATGTGATCCCTTGTGAGCCAGTCACATGCTTGCAAGCTAATTGGATGACATTTCACCGAGAGGGCCCAGAGTATATCTATCCGTCATATGGATGGACAAATCCCACTCTTGATCCATGTGTTTCAACCAATACTTTCCGAACACTCAATGCCACCTTTATAGCCACCCAGTTACGGTGTGGTGTTTGATGTCATCAAAGCATCCATCCGGTAAAGGTGATATGCATGATCTCATGGTCGAAGGAATTAGATTACTATGTATCAGAAAGCATATAGCAATTGAACTATTAAAATGACTTGATCTTTATGCTATGCTTATCTATAGGAGTATGTCCATCATATCATTCTCCTAACGATATGATCTTGTTGTTAATAACATCTCAATGTTCATGATAGGGAAACCACAATCATCTATTAACCAACAAGCTAGTATTATATAGAGGCTTTACTAGGGACTTCAAATTAAGTTTACAAATCACACAAGTATTAATGTTTCCTTGTTAATATATTATAGCATGAATGTAAACATTTATTATAAACACAAAGATATAATAATAACTACTTTTATTATTGCCTCTAGGGCATATCTCCAACAGTCTCCCACTTACACTAGAGTCATCTAATCTAGATTACATGGTAATATACCGAACACCCATGGCAGTTTGGTGCTGGTCATGTTTTGCCCTCGGGAGAGGTTTAGTCAACGGATCCGCCACATTCAGATCTGTGTGTACTTTGCAAATCTTTATATCCCCATCTTGGATATGTTCTCGAATAGCGTGAAAACGTAGCTTGATATGCTTCAGCTTCTTGTGTGACCTTGGTTCTTGCGCATTGGCTATGGCGCCCATGTTATCACAGTAGATAGACATTGGGTCCAGCGCACTAGGAACCACACCTAGCTCTGTAATAAACTCTTTCATCCATATCGCTTCTTGTGAAGCCTCCGAAGCAGCCATGTATTCCGATTCAGTTGAAGATCTCGCCACAACGCTTTGCTTTGCACTCCTCCAGCTAACTGCTGCACCATTCAAAATAAATACGTATCCAGATTGTGATTTAGAATCATCCGGATCGGTGTTCCAACTAGCATCGGTGTAACCATTAACAACGAGCTGTTCATCACCTCCATAAGAAAGAACCATATCCTTAGTTCTTCTCAAGTACTTAAGGATGTTTTTAACCGCTGTCCAATGATCCACTCCTGGATCACTTTGATATCTGCTAGTTAAACTAACAGCATATGCAATGTCGGGTCTAGTACATAGCATAGCATACATTAGAGATCCTATGGCTGAGGCATAGGGAGTCTTACTCATCCTTTCTCTATCTTCTGCTGATGTCGGACTTTGAGTTTTACTCAAGGTCGTATTGGGCAACATGGGCAAGAACCCTTTCTTGCTATCTTCCATTCCAAACCTCTTTAGAACTTTGTCCAAATATGTACTTTGTGACAATGATATTTGGCGTTTCAATCTATCTCTATAAATCTTTATGCCTAATATGTAAGCTGCTTCGCCAAGATCCTTCATTGAAAAACTATTATTCAAATATTCCTTGACACTATTAAGAAGGTCTACATCATTCCCAATCAATAATATGTCATCCACATATAGTATTAAGAATGCTACAGAGCTCCCACTCACTTTCTTGTAAATACAAGCTTCTTCATAAGTTTGTATAAAACCAAAACTTTTGATCACCTTATCAAAATGTTGATTCCAACTTCGGGATGCTTGCTTCAATCCATAGATGGACCGTTGAAGTTTGCATACCTTGTTAGCATCTTTAGGATCAACAAAACCTTTGGGTTGCATCATATACAACTCTTTATCAATGTCTCCATTGAGGAATGTTGTTTTGACATCCATCTGCCATATCTCATAATCGTAATATGCAGCGATTGCTAACATAATCCTCACAGACTTTAGCTTCGCTACTGGTGAGAAAGTCTCATCGTAGTCAACTCCTTGAATTTGTCGAAACCCTTTTGTGATAAGTCGAGCTTTATAGACAGTAACATTACCATCAGCATCTGTTTTCTTCTTGAAGATCCATTTGTTCTCGACAGCCTTCCGGCCATCCGGTAAGTCCACCAAAGTCCATACTTGGTTTTCGTACATGGATCCAATCTCGGATTTCATGGCTTCTTGCCATTTATTGGAACCTGGGCTCATCATCGCTTCCTCATATGTCTCAGGGTCATCGGTGTTGTCCACCAACATGACACTCATAACGGGATCATACCAATCTGGAGTGGTACGAGTTCTCGTTGACCTGCGAGGCTCTGTAGCAACTTCAACCGAAGTTTCATGATCATCATCATTAGCTTCCTCTCTTATTGGTGCAGGCACCACAGGAACTTCTTCCGGTGCTGCGCTACTCGCAATTTCGAGAGAAGGTTCGACAACCTCGTCGAGTTCTACTTTCCTTCCAGTCACTTCTTTCGAGAGAAATTCCTTCTCTAGAAAGGATCCATTCTTGGCAACGGAGATTTTGCCTTCGGATCTATGATAGAAGGTATACCCAATAGTTTCCTTCGGGTATCCTATGAAGACGCATTTTTCCGCTTTGGGTTCAAGCTTGTCCAGCTGTAACTTCTTTACATAGGCTTCACACCCCCCAAACTTTAAGGAACGACAATCTAGGTTTCTTCCCAAACCATAATTCATACGGTGTCGTTTCAACGGATTTAGACGGTGCCCTATTTAAAGTGAATGCGGCTGTTTCTAATGCATAACCCCAAAATGATAGCGGTAAATCTGTAAGTGACATCATAGAACGAACCATATCTAAGAGAGTTCGATTACGATGTTCGGACACACCATTACGCTGTGGTGTTCCCGGCGGTGTCAACTGCGAAAGTATTCCGCATTTCTTCAAATGCTCGCCAAACTCGTAACTTAGATATTCACCTCCACGATCAGAACGTAGAAATTTAATCTTCTTGTTACGTTGATTCTCTACCTCACTTTGAAATTCCTTAAACTTCTTGAAAGTTTCGGACTTATGTTTCATGAAATAGATATACCCATATCTACTCAAGTCATCCGTGAAGGTAAGAACATAACGATAACCACCGCGCGATGCTACACTCATTGGACCACACACATCGGTATGTATGATTTCCAACAAGTCCGTAGCTCGCTCCATCATACCAGAAAATGGAGTCTTAGTCATTTTACCCATCAGACATGCTTCGCATCTTTCAAGTGATTCGAAATCAAGTGATTCAAGAAGTCCATCGGAATGGAGTTTCTTCATACGCTTCACTCCAATGTGACCAAGACGACAGTGCCACATATAGGTCGAGTTATCGCTCGATTTCAAACGTTTAGCCTCAATGTTATTAATATGTGTATTTCCACTATCGAGATTCAATAAGAATAGACCATCTATCAAAGGTGCATGTGCATAAAACATATTACTCATATAAATCGAACAACCATTATTCTCGGACTTAAACAAGTAACCGTCTCGCAATAAACAAGATCCCGATATAATGTTCATGCTTAACGCAGGCACCAAATAACAATCATTTAAGTATAAAACTAATCCCGACGGTAGATGAAGGGGTAGCATGCCGACCGCGATCACATCAACCTTTGATCCGTTTCCAACGCGCATCGTCACCTCGTTCTTCGCTAGCTTTCGTTTATTCTGCAGCACCTGTTTCGAGTTACAAATATGAGCAACCGAACCAGTATCAAATACCCAGGCACTACTACGAGTACTAGTGAGATACACATCAATAACATGTATATCAGATATACCTTTCTTCTTGATGTTGCCGTTCTTCAAATCCGCCAAGTACTTTGGGCAATTCCGCTTCCAGTGACCTTCTCCCTTGCAGTAAAAGCACTCAGTATCAGGCTTAGGTCCAGCCTTGGTCTTCTTCGTCGGCGTGGTAACTTTCTTACCACCCTTCTTGAAGGGTCCCTTCTGCTTAGACTTGCCTTTCTTGAATTTGGTGGTCTTATTGACCAACAACACTTGGTGCTCTTTCTTGATCTCCACTTCTGCAGACTTCAACATGGCAAAGAGTTCTAGCAACGTCTTGTTCATGTTTTGCATGTTGTAGTTCATCACAAAGTTCTTGTAACTTGGTGGTAGTGATTG
Organism: Avena sativa; assembly: GCA_916181665.1. Classification (NCBI taxonomy): domain Eukaryota; kingdom Viridiplantae; phylum Streptophyta; class Magnoliopsida; order Poales; family Poaceae; genus Avena; species Avena sativa. Next base: position 261,908,068 of record OV702298.1, on the reverse strand, counting down.
GAGGACACGGTAAATCCCCAAAGCATTGGGAATCACTATACCCAAGCTTTGAAGTTTGTTTGCGTGCCCAGACATCTTAAGCACATGCTCGCTGACGGAGCTGCCCTCTTCCATCTTGCAGTTAAAGAACTTTTCAGAAGCCTCATAGCTTTCAATTGCCGCATGAGTCTCAAAGATCAATTTGAGATCCTCGACAATATCATATGGGTCTGAATTCTCAAACCTTTTTCTGAAGCTCCGATTCTAAACCATACAAGATAGCACATTGAACTGTGGAGTACTGAGTCTTCCGAGTGAGATAAACATTCTTTACTTCATCGGCAGCATCAGCTGCAGGTGGGTCACCCAGCGGTGCATCCAGCACATAGGTCAATTTACCAGTTGTGAGGACAATCCTCAAATTGCGGAACCAATCCGCGAAGTTGCTTCCATTGTTTTTCAACTTCTCTTTCTCTAGGAACGCATTAAAATTGATGGTAGGGGCTGCCATTGATCTACAACATATTTGCAATAGTTTAGACTAAGTTTATGACAAATTGAGTTCAAATTAATAAATTTAATCTAGGTGAACTCCCACTCAAAACAATATCCCTCACATTGTTTTAGTGATCACACGAACCAAATCCACCACATCAACACCGATCATCACGAGAGTTGATATAGTTTCAATGGCGAACAATCGACATGTTCATCATATCTACTATATGATTCATGCTTTACCTTTCGGTGATCCGTGTTCCGAGACCATGTCTGTACATGCTAGGCTCGTCAAGATCAAAGATTAGTTTCCGCATGAGCAAATCTGGCTTGCTCACGTTGTATGCACTTGCAGAATCTAACACACCCGATCATCACGTGGTGCTTCGAAACAACAAGCTTTAGAAACGGTGCCAACTAAGGGTGAACACTTTATGACTTGAAATTCATGTGCATGAGGAATCATCTTATAATGCTACCGTTGTCTACTAAGCAATACAAGATGCATAAAGGATTAACATCACATGCAATTCATAATATGTGATATGATATGGCCTTTCTTCTTTGTGCTTCCGATCTCCATCATCATCGGCATTGCATCAAGGTCAATGACGCTTCTCCATGGTTGTCGTCCACCGGCTTCAACTATTACAACTACTTTGAATAGACACGCGGGTCTTAACATAAATTAAAGACAACCATATGGCTCCTGCCGGTTGCCAAATTACAATAAGGAACATTGCATACATCAAATATAATCACAATCATGGCCATATCACATCACAGCACACCCCTGCAAAACAAAGTTAGACGCCTCTACTTTCTTTGCATGTTTTACATGGTTTGGGGCTTTCAATAAGTGTCGTTCTAACTTACGAACAAGAACCACAACATTGATACTAGTATTGTTAATCACCCGTTGTAAATTGGATCTTAACTATGCTAGGAGAAACAGGCACCCGCAAAGCCACTTATGCAATACAAGTTGAATGTCAAGTGTGGAGCAAGTCTCATGAACGATGTCATGTAAGGTTAGCCCGGGCCGCTTCATCCCAACATCCCGCAAGATGCAAAGTACACAAGAAGCAATCGACAATAAAAGCATCAACGCCCACAATGACCATTGAGTTCTACTCGTGCAACAGATCTACATATAGACACGGCTCTGATACCACTGAAGGGTTTTGTAGCATGGAAAACAAAAAATTTCTACCACATACAAACAAACAAGCCAAGATCTATCTACTAGATTGCAGCAACGAGTCGATGGAATAACTCACCCTCGAAGATTCCAAAGTGTTTAACGAGAGCGGATTCTCGTGGGTGATGTAGTCGTACTCTTTCCGATCTCAATATCGCGTAGACGATCCTTCCGGCGCTACGTTCCGGCAGCGCTCCCGCAGTCGGTCACACGTTCGGTACTCGACGAAGACCTTCCTCTCCCTTGTTCCAGCAGGCAGCGGAGGTTGTAGCACTCTCCTCGCGATTCTGGTAGCACAACGGCGTGGTACCGGAAGTAGAGGGGAGATCTCGCAGGGCTTCGCCTTAAGCCGGAGCGAGTATGGTGGAGTATGAGAGAGTCCTCGACGATCTAGGGTTTAGACACGCCGAGGAGGGGCTAGTGCCGGCGGCTAGGGTTTCACCTAGGCGGCGGCGAGTGCCCTAGGGCCGGCGGCGGCTTGGTACTAGGGTTTGGAGGAGAGGATCTTGTGTGTGTCTAGGAGGGAGCCCTGCCCCTCCTTATATAGGTGGAGGGGCCGGCCGGCCAAGGGGATGGAGAGGAGTCCCTCCCCAACTCGGCTTGGGTGGGCGCCTCCGGTTGGAGGAGGGAACTCCTCCCCAACTCGGTTTCCCCTTCCTCCTCTTTTCCTCTTTCCAAATTTAGCCATTTGACTTTTCAAACTAGTTGTTTGACTTTTCAAACTAGGATTTGAATTAATCCTTTATTTGGTTCAGAGATGACACTTAGTACATGATGCAATCATACCAACTTGATACAACACATTCATGTACCCTTCCCCTCCGGAGTGCCGGACATTCCGGAACATTCTAGAACATTCCCGATGAAAACATCGGAACCATTCCCCAACTCCGAAACGGGACTTTCCTTATATGAATCTTATTCTCCGGACCATTCCGGATCTCCTCGTGATATCCCGGATCCCATTCGGGACTCCGAACAACATTCAGTCTCTTTCTCATCATTCCATAACTACTCAAAACAACGTCGAATCCTTAAGTGTGTCTCCCTACGGTTCGTGAATTATGCGGACATGATCGAGACACTTCTCCGAACAATAACCAATAGAGGAATCTGGAAATTCATATGGCTCCCACATATTTCTACGATTACTTTGCGATCGAAAGAACCACTTACATACGATATCAATTTCCCTTTGTCTCACGATAGTTTACTTATCCGAGGTTATGATCGTCGGTATCTCTGCATACCTAGTTCAACCTCGTTACCGATAAGTACTCTTTTCTCGTTCCCGTGATATGTGATCCCTTGTGAGCCAGTCACATGCTTGCAAGCTAATTGGATGACATTTCACCGAGAGGGCCCAGAGTATATCTATCCGTCATATGGATGGACAAATCCCACTCTTGATCCATGTGTTTCAACCAATACTTTCCGAACACTCAATGCCACCTTTATAGCCACCCAGTTACGGTGTGGTGTTTGATGTCATCAAAGCATCCATCCGGTAAAGGTGATATGCATGATCTCATGGTTGAAGGAATTAGATTACTATGTATCAGAAAGCATATAGCAATTGAACTATTAAAATGACTTGATCTTTATGCTACGCTTATCTATAGGAGTATGTCCATCATATCATTCTCCTAACGATATGATCTTGTTGTTAATAACATCTCAATGTTCATGATAGGGAAACCACAATCATCTATTAACCAACAAGCTAGTATTATATAGAGGCTTTACTAGGGACTTCAAATTAAGTTTACAAATCACACAAGTATTAATGTTTCCTTGTTAATACTATTATAGCATGAATGTAAACATTTATCATAAACACAAAGATATTATAATAACTACTTTTATTATTGCCTCTAGGGCATATCTCCAACACTACTATCTTAAGAGAATGTGCAAGCAAGTGCAGTTGGATGTTGTAGAGACAGTAGTGTCGGCCATAGGAGGGAGCTCGTGGAGGCACTGGCGGTTGCCAGGGAGGGGGTCATGATGGGTTGGTGTGGATGGCGCGGAGGTGTCATGCAGTCTATGACAAATAGCATGTCTATGTCGGTGGAGCTCCTCTTATCATTTTGCTCCCACCACCGCTTATTCCAAATAGCATGTCTATGACAAAATTGTAAAATCACGTAGAGAAGGTTCTTCAGGAAGATGTGAGAGAAATAATGTAAAAGATGAGAATATTAAACTTTAGAAAAGAATATCGTACATAATTCTGAAGCCACCATGGTCACCTAATTTTCAAACAAATCGCCACAAGAGTGCTACTTCTACACATTGGAAGATCGAGAGGGCGAACAAGATGGGCCATGGCCCACACAAAGTTTTTTGTTTGGCTAGAATACAAAAAAATAAAAAAAGTCCAAATAACAAATACAACCTTTTTTTATTAAAGTGGACCACCCTACTACGAAGAGTTGGGTCCAACACCGCTTCTACATGATGAACGATGAGTTGCAACATAACAACTAAGATTTCCTTAGAAGAATAAGCTATGTAGGAGCTGCTAAAATAGAAAATACTACTCCCTCCGATCCAAATTAATTGACTCGGATTATGTATCTAAATACATTTTAGTGCTAGGTACATCCATATCTAAACAAAATGGTCAATTAGTTTGAATCAGAGGAAGTACAATTTTTGTATCATAAAGCCTGAAATCCGATTGCATACTGGAGTTGCAAACAATGACTTGAAATTCTCCAACACAATAAAGTTTGGTAGGTCAATTTTCAGCGTTTTCACGTTCTTGATTGCCTCTTATAGAAAACAAGTTGCAACTTTCTTGCTATGCAACCTACATGAAGTATTATGTACATGGACATTTTAGCTCTTTGTATGCAAGTGCTTTATGGTGTATTATCCATGAATCGTGCAAGCAACAATTAGTCGAGCCATCAAATTATGGCACACAAGTCATACTCATTTGTACCATATGACATATTGGTACAACCGACAATATGATTAGTTGGTGCAGCTTGTCGTACATATATTCTCTAGAGTCTGGCTGCATCTACACGTGTAATATCACCTACTTTTCTTATTGTTTGCTCTCGTGTTTCTTTCCTTTAGGTACACGGCACCGTTGTGTTATTTAGAATCTGGAGGGTCTTGTGTTCAACAGGTTGACAAATGCTCGCATATGGAGAAGAAAACTTATTGGAATTGTTTGAAAAGAGACCTGCTCCAAGTAAATATTATGGTGGGAAGATCTTAAATTTGTAAGATGTTATATCTAGAGACTACCCATAATGTGCTTCTTCATGCCTCTTGACAATTACACTTGGACATCCAAATTCATACATATTTCATGGTAAGTATGAACCAAGTATACACAATGTTGATGGAGGCAAGTTGGTTTTGATGATGGCATTAACTACACAAGTAACTACTGCCTTAAGAGAATATACAAGTATAGTTATAGTTGGGAGATTCAGCAACAATATAGTTGCAGCCAGAGGAAGGAGCTCGTGGATGCTGCGGTGATGGCCATGGAGGGGGTCAATGTGTGTTGGTGTGGATGTCGAGAAGAGGTGTCATGCAGTTCCTCATGTCATTTTGCTCTCACCTTCTCTTATTCCAAACAACAAGTTGACCAAAATGGTTTGGTAAAACAAACATCACATAAAAAAAGTTTTTTAGTCCAATGATTGGAAGATGTGAGAAAAATCATGTAAAAGATAATAGCATATCAAACTATAAAAGGAATATGTCATAAATCATACAACTAAAAAAATTTGCCAGTAATATCGTACATACTCTCAAGCCACTAAGGTCACCTGGTTTTCAAACAAGTAGGCACAAGAGTGGTACTTCTACATAGTGGCAGACCGAGAGGGTAAACAACATGTCTAACATTTTTACCGAAGTGGATCTAAAACGTTGCTATCCAAAAATAAAAAAACATACTAAACACAAACCAGATAGGGATCTAAACCGAGATGTAATATTGGAACTAGTGTTGCTCTAATGATTATATAAATTACCATACTACTATCCGACTACCCAAAAAATCAAATATACAGTAAAATGGTGAACTAATAATGTTTACAAACGATTTGAAGCGGACGAAACCGAGAGGAACAAACATATGAGAATGCCGATGTGATATAAAGTACATGTACACATGCATGGACGTTGTAGCTATGTGTGTGTGTGTGTAAAGTTTTAGTGTAAGTATTCTCTGGTTGACCGTGCCATACGTACGTCACACTCATTTATACCACCCGGTGATTAGTTGGCGCCTACACGTGCAATACCACCCGGTGGCCTTATTTGTTGTTTTGCTTTCCTGTTTATTTCGTAGTCTAGGGGCTCGGGGCACTGTTGTGCTATTTTTCAGAATCGTACTTTGATGTCTAATCATATTTTGATGTGTGCTTAGCGTACTTGTAGGTACCGTAGGTACTATTTGAATCGAAAGGCCTAAAATTCTTATTTTGTAATCATACTTTGATGTGTGCGTAATGTGATACAAAATTTTCATAGATACATATGTGTTTGCATCATGCAGTTGTTTGAAGTTGATGTTTTTTGTATGATATGATAGATATAGTCTATAAATTGTCCAAAATCCAATTTTATGGTTTATACATCCAAACAGAAATTGGAAATGGATACCACCTTGTGATTCGAACAACAAATTCTAAGCCACCCAAACAGAAGAATTTGAATTGGAAGATGTTTCATTTCCACACCGGATTTGGAATTCTCACCGAATTCAATTCCACAATTCAACCGAGTACATCCAAACACAGCGTTATAGAAAAAAAGTTGCAAGTTCCTTGCTACACAACCTATATAAAGTATTATGTACATGGACATTTTAGCTCTGTATATGCAAGTGCTTTATGGTGTATTATCCATGAATCGTGCAAGCAACAGTTAGTTGAGCCGTCAAATTACGGCACGCAAGTCATACTCATTTGTACCATATGACATATCGGTACAACCGACAATGTGATTAGTTGGTGCTGTTTGTCGTACATACATTCTGTAGAGTCTGACTGCATCTACACGTGTAATATCACCCAATGTTCTTATGGTTTGCTCTCGTGTTTCTTTCCTTTAGGTACACGGGCACTATTGTGCTATTTAGAATCTTGAGGGGCACTGTTGTGCTATTTAGAATCTCGAGGGGAAGATCTTGAATTTGTAAGGTGTTATATCTAGGGACTACCCATAATGTGCTTCTTAATGCCTCTTGAAAATTGCACTTGGACATTCAAATTCAGACATATTTGATGGTAATTATGAACCAAGCATACACAATGTTGATGGAAGCAAGTTGACTTTGATGATGGCAATAACTATACTGGTAACTACTGCCTTATGAGAATGTACAAGTAGGTGTAACTGGACGATTCAGCGACAGTATAATGGCAGCCAGAGGAAGGAGCTTGTGGATGATGCGGCGATGACCAGGGAGGGTGTCACTACTCACTACGGGTTTTTGTGGATGGCGCAGAGATGTCATGCAGTTCCTCCTGTCATTTTGGTCCCACCTCCGCTTATTCCGAACAACATGTTGACAAAAAAATGGTTTTCCAAAACAAACATCAGCAAAAAAAAAGTTTCTCCAGTCTAGTGATTGAAAGATGTGAGAAAAATCATGTAAAAGATGAGAGTATCAAACTATAAAAAGGAATATGTCATAAATCATACAACTAAATTTTTTTGCCAGTAATATCGTACATACTCTGAAGCCACTAACGTCACCTGGTTTTCAAACAAGTCGCCACAAGAGAGAAGAATACTGACATAAAGTGTCGTGTATAACATCATGGATATTCTAGCGACGACGTGTATGCGAGCGTTTGCTAGTGCACGTATTCCCCATTGGTCGTGCAAGCAATAGTTAGTCACTCCTTCAAACTACGGCACACACGTCATACTCGTTTGTACCATACTAACGTAGCGGTACAACCGACAATGTTGATTAGTTGGCGCTGCGTGTCGCCTACAACGTGCAATACCACCCGGCCGTGGCCTTATTGGTTGTTTTGCTTTCCCGTTTCTTTCCTCTAGTGTGACACGGGGCACTGTTGTGCTATTTTTCGAAACCGTGAGGGGCCTGTGTGCGTGCCTTGTACAAGTACTATCACTAATCCCTGGGGACTGGGGTGGGTCTATATAAATCCCGGAGGCGGGGAGGGGGGATGTGAAGGGAAGAGTACATCATCGTTACTATCAAGTGGCGGGCGGGCGGGCGGCATATGCAGAGGTACGGTAGCGAGTCCCCTCTCTCTCTCTCTCACGGCTAGGCTAGGCCCATTTGCCTCTCCATCCATCCAGATATCCCACCTTTCGTCCTCCCTTTTCTTCTCGATTTGATTCTTTCCTCCCATAGTCCCCTCCCTCTCTCTCCTTCTATCGTCGTCTAACATACATAGATCCTCTCTCGTCCCCCGCCAGCTCCTCGTCGATGATCTCCTGGCCCGGCTTGTGAGGGATGTAAAGAAGCGAAGTGGAATCCCGGGAAGCAGAGCAGACGCGGAGCAGCGGCGGCAACCTCGGAGGAGGAGGCGCGCCGCCAAGCAGGAAGCATCCAGAAGAAAGAGGCAATCCGAGGAGGAAGAGGTACTGCCACTACGAATCTTCCATCTCTCTCTCTCTCACTGGATTAGGGTAGCAGTATATCTGATTTACCAACCAACCAAGCGGGTGGAAGCGAAATCGCGTGGCGACGGCGGCCGACTTGCGCCTCTGATTTTTTTACCTTCTTTTTGGTTGGTTGGTTGGTTTTGTTCTACTACTATTCTACTGCTGTTCCATCACGTTTGATTGGGAAAGAAAGCTGGATGGCTTTGGCTGGCTGGCTGGCTGAGCGCGTGCGCACGGACGGTGACGAGGGTCACGCCCGCGCCCTGTCAACCCCTGCCCTGTTGCCCCCTGCCTCCCGCCTATCATTGCCCTTTCTGCTCCCTCTGGCCGACGGGGCCCGCGTGCCGGCGGAGGAGGGGCTGCAGAAAAATCATCGTTCCCGCTACGATTGGAGACCGAAGGGTTGCGCATTTTGCTATAGCACGTAGTAGTGGCACAACAAGTATAATAAATAGGAGTAAATAAATATAGTGTAGTGACAGCGCTGGCGTTTCTACCGTGCGCTAGCTGTTCCATTCCATGTCGACCAATCACTACTAATAAATAGCTTCCGCCCGAGAATCAAAAGAAATGCACTGTGGTCCAGTCCAGGCCATCTCCCCTCCCCTGGCTTCGCCTTCGCGGCTAGCTGTTCTAGCAGTGGCCGCGTTCCATGCATTTTGGAAATGCTGAAGGTGATCGGATGATGTACCTCACACGAGTCCTATTATTTAATTGGTGGTAGTACGATTTTCCTATTTTCTAATTTTGCCGTATACTATAGCAGACTGATCACACGAGTCCTACTATTATTTATTCGTGGTACGATTTTCCCTACCAGTAGGAGCATTCATCCGTACCGTATATATATCTTCTAGCGGGTGCAGCCGCAGAAGGGCAAGTTTTACTAGCCTGTCAGCCAGGCGGCGTTCACAAGAAAGAAAAAAGACCTGTCTGTTTCGCACCGTACGATCTGCATCCGAGGGGCGCGCCCATCCGACGCCGCACCTGCGGAAAGCGGCGAGCCTTTTGGAAAACAGAAGCGTAGACCTCCCTCTCCCTCCCTAGTCGGCTTCTAGTCCATCCATACCTCCCCTCCCCTCCCCGCCGCACAACTGGGCCGCCTCGCTCGCGCCTAGGGGCCCACCTCTCAGTCACAAACAGCAGCCCCACCCTCTTCCCCCTCCCCGCTCTGCGCTGGCGGCGGACGCGTGGACGGCTACCGTGCACGTACGGGGCCTGGCTAGCTGCACATACGGTCAAGGACAAAACCGCCAAGCATGCATGTGTATGTGTGCGCAAGCCTTGGCACGTTGCGCGCGCTACACAGCTGCATGCGTGCTCCATTGTTTTTGGCTCCTTTGCGTGTGGTACGGCGGTTCAGGGAAAACGACGCGACACGGCTAGCTATCCCTGCACGTACGACGGCTCGGTGCACTCGGTTGCTACTAGCACCGTGTTCGAATTGTAGGTCTTCTCTTTTTTTTTTTCTGATATGAGTACAAAAAATATCAAGACAACTACGAGGAATGGAACATGTGGATAATAAGAAAAGTGTAGACACGATCATGGATGACGTCCTCCGATTTTTACGCATTTTATCACACAACAAACATTGACATATGATACCTAACAGAAACAAACAAAAGTTTAAAATAAGGTAAATTTGTGTTCAAACTCTTGTAGACAGGATATCTTGGTAGAAATTCCACTAGATCGGGTAAATATGTGTTACAAATACACAAGTGTAGGGTACAGGCAGAATTCACTCTAGAAAAACGCTTGACTTGCTCGGATTCGGGATTGAAGGGAAGTAATTTGTTTCAACCTCCTAAAAAATGACTTTGCTACATTTGTTCCAGACCGAGAGCATCTCCATTGGCCAGCGCCCCCGGCAGGTCCCCGCTAGGCGTATTGGATTGTCATGTCTGAAATTTGCCTCTAGCGGAGCTCCCAAACCGTATGTTTGGGGTTTCCTGATGTCTAGTTCCTAGAACACCCACCACATGCCCGACACACGGAGGTGATCTACCGGCACATCCTTGACCGGCCTGACGCAGGAGTAGCGGGCCAACCGTCGGTTCGATCCCAACATCGTGGAATGTGACCGTGTCTTCTTTGACGAGCTCAAGGCGACACTCTTACGCTTTCGTCGGCATGTACAGTTGCAATGTAAGAACACGCCTCGAGCGCATGTTGTGGTGGCTCAAGCCCGTCAGCAAGTGCCCCGGATGAAGGGCTCACTGCCACCACTAGTTCAGCGTCGCCCTCGTCGTTGTCGTGCGAGGGGTTTTCCACGCTTCACGCTCATAGTCCTCACCGCCAAGATGGAGCGGTGCTCGCCTCCGCGGGGACGGTGGAGACGCTCGGCGGCTAACAGTACAACACGCCACCACAACATGTGTGTGTTCTTGTGGCGCACGAGACGCGTATATTGTTGGCAGGTACGCTGCGTTACAAGAACTGAGCTTGTTTTTGGCCCCTTTGCCTAGAGATACGGTTTAGTGAGAACGACGTGACGGCTAAGCTATTTTTGGGCTAACATGCACGATTTGGATTTTGTGGAACACAGGTCCAGCCTATCCCTATTATCACGTGCAACGCAATTCTTTTTCTTTTTAAGAAAAAGAGTATGTAAGCAGACGCTTTAAATACCTACATACGCTTACCCCCATGAAAACACACACGTATATCCTACCATATTAGCACCTTCAAGAGACTGAACCCGTAGATTTTAAAATTAACGAATATTTGAGATCGATGAAATCTTCCATAGGGCCCTCGCCAGTCACCACCTGAACAAGTATCGTCGATTATTTTTGGAATAAATCTAGTACTAGATAAATGCGAAGCTGATGGTCACGTTACACCACTTGGAACCTGACCTTCTTTCTCAGATGCTAAAGAACCTTCTCTGTGACACAGAGGAGATGCTAGTGACTAGTGAATAAAGTGTCTTCTGTGAGTTTACACAAGGATGTAGGGGTGGAGGGAAGAGAATTCTTTGACCCTTCCAGAAAATAAAGGAAAAAACTTAGTGCTATACTATAGTTGTAGTGCATCACTGCATTGGTAGAAGCCCTCTTGCAGTTATCTTGTCTTGTAGCCATCTAGTTGTAGGCCACTTGTTCATGTCTGTTTCATCACATTTCCTTCTTCGTGACTACTTCCTCCGTTTCAAAATATAAGATGTTTTAGCTTTGTGAAGCAAATATATTTAGACTATTTTTAGTATCTAGATTCACTAAGATTTAGAATAAATCTACACACTAAAAGAAGTCTAGATACATTTTCTTCTTAAACCTAAAACATCTTATATTTTAAAACGGGGGAGTAACATTTACACGATTGGCATGCTTAATTGCCACTATCAAATCGTTGCAACACTACACCTGCCCCAATATAAGAACCCACGCGTGCTGATGAAAGTATCTATTTCCGCAGCCACTACCCGTTGGTGTTTTGGTTCGCATGTGCAAATAGGCCTATTATAAAAAATAAATCAATAAAATTTTAAAAATGTCACACATTTCTGAAAGAAAATTTTGCGTGTATATTTGGACATTTTGTGTTCGCACACAAGTTTGCGGGAAAAAATCAATTTATATGACTTGTGTAAAAATATGAAAAAAAAATGTCCAAGAATAATCATGTTGGAGCATCCGAATTTTTTTGTACATGACATGAAAAGTATTCTTTTTTCTCAAAAACTTGTGTGCGAACAAAGAATGTCCACTACCCATGTACGTGCAAATATTCGTTTTTAACTTCTTTGACATTTCAAAATATCACTTCTTCCATCAAAAAAGAAAAAGCATTCTCTTTTTTGCAAGCATTGTTTACAAGAAACTTTCGACAATACATCTTTGTTGAATCCCCGCAAAAAAATACATCTTTGTTGAAGAAGTTTTTTTTTTAAATGTTAGCAGAAGAACTGCTAAATTCATTGAATAAATAGAAGATTGGTCCAGTTAAAAAAGTTAGTGTTCACTATTTCACCACACTGCTTCATGCCTAGCGCAGAACCATACAGGTCACTACCAAGTGGGCCCTTGCACACAGTACATATTCAAGGGAGTGCAGTTTTATCCCCAAACACACACAGGTCACTGACAAATGGACCCTAGCGGCAAATAGGCAGCATCGAAAGTTGACAACGGACTTGCTCAAGAATCTGAAGGTGGGAATTAAAGCGTGGCTGTCGCAAAAGCCATTTCTGTTTTCTCCCCCATCCAGTCACCATGACGTGTTCTTGATTCCTCAGAGCTTATTCTAATGCGAGCACCGGTGTAGCCCTAGCTAGTCGGATTCCATCAACAATAATTTGGGGCTATGCTCGCCTGTGGTTGCTGATTCTGCAACGACACATCACGAGCTCATAAAGTATCTATTTCCACAGCCACTACCTGTTCTTCTCTCTGCCGAATTGTTCAGGCCACCACCATGAGGCGAAAGAGTATCTTGCTTGTGTGGTGGTGCTCTATACTTGTCCATGTCTCTATGATGGCCTCAAGAAAATATTGCCCAACCACAACCACCATTGTTGATCTGATAAACAACTGTTCCTGAGAAAAAGGAAAGAACCAAGTCCTCTCTTTTGGATTCCTAGAATCCCCCGGTATATATTTACGCCTTCATCTAGATTCAGAAGCAGCTCAGGATTTGTAAGCAATCACCTTCTGTTTCATTCATCTGGTAGGCGTCCTTGTTTCGGAAATTCATCTGAAACTTCTGATGGCTTTTCAGGATACTGCGGCGGCTTGGCTTTTTCGACGGAGCGATCAGAACAAATTCAGTGAAAGGAACTTTGGAGCTATCCTGCTGAAAGAAGAATCGACTGAAAGGTTGGGTCTGATATTCCATTTCTCCAAAGCTATTACATACATCTTCTTTACGAGGAGCCCATAATTGCTTTAGGCGCTCTTCTGCTTTGATGATTTGGATGGAAGCCTTCTTGCTCTAATGATTGGAGATCAACATACATGGTTCACACCATTATATAGCTCTGGATCATCATGATTTTTGTTCTTCCAGTGGCAGGGTAAAGGATCCACTGCCTAAGGAAAGATGCGGCCTTACTTTGATCCGGAGTACGAGAACTTCAATCAGCGGATCAACCCTCCACGGTGCGTCTCTCCTAATTTATCCCTCTAATTAAGTTGCAGAATTTGAGCTTGTGGCCTGATTATCCAGCATGTATGCTAAAACAAGCTCTGCTAATCCATGCACCTATACATAACACGGCGAGATGATTTTGCAGGGTTTGCATTGACAACAACACATGCAGCGATTGTACCCTAGTGAAGGCAAGAAATCATTTGAATTCCTTTTTACACAAAGTCTCGGGAATCATTTCTTATTTTTGTAATAAGCACCATTAATTTGTTCTGCTTCTGCCTTGTGATCGGTTTTAGGTGGACAGCATGAACAAGAACGGCATTCTGCTGGAGGTGGTGCAGGTCCTGAGCGATCTTGACCTCACAATTCTGAAAGCGTACATCACCTCCGACGGCGGGTGGTTCATGGACGGTATTTAAAACGCCCTGTTCTAACGCAGTAGTACTTTTCCATACCGTCAGTAGCACCATTAAATTGTTCACGTGATCTTGCAATTTTACGCTGTCTGTCGGTCGCTACGAATTGATGCAGTGTTTCATGTGCTGGATAAGCAAGGACAGAAGGTGACAGATGAGAAGACCATCGAGTACATTGAGAAGGTGAATTGCTGTTGAGTTTTCAGTCAAGAACATTTCTGTTGATTTTCCACTGAAACTGAGTGGAAGATGGATGGATTGTTTGGTTGCTTGACAGGCGTTAGGTCCGGGCAGCAATATCCCGGGCGCGAAGAAAGGCAGCACGTCGCCGGGGCGGTCGGTTGGGATGCACTCGATCGGCGACCACACCGCCATCGAGCTCAAGGGGCCCGACAGGACGGGCCTCCTGTCGGAGATCTTCGCCGTGCTGGCGGAGCTGGAGTGCAACGTGATGGCCGCCGAGGTGTGGACGCACCGGACGAGGGTGGCCTGCGTGGTGTACGTCAACGACGTGGCGTCGGGGCAGGCGATCGACGACCCGTGCCGGCTGAGCAGGATCGAGGAGCGGCTGCGGCACGTGCTCCGCGGGCACGGCGGGGACGACGGCCGGGGACGGGGAGCGCACACCAAGTTCGCCGTGGAGGCCACCCACGTCGACCGCCGGCTGCACCAGCTGATGCACGCCGACATGGAGTTCGACGAGGGACAGGGCGATGCCGCCGCGGACGAAGGCACGGCGGTGACCGTGGAGCACTGCGAGGAGAAGGCCTACTCGGTGGTGAACGTCAGGTGTCGGGACCGGCCCAAGCTGCTGTTCGACATCGTCTGCACGCTGACGGACATGCAGTACGTCGTCTTCCACGCCTCGGTCACCTCCGACGCCATCTACGGCATCCAGGTGCGCACCCATCAGGAGCTGTACATTGGTTTTGTTCCTCTTCAAAGATAGTGAAACATTTGCATTTGTTTTGTTCCTCGTCAGGAGCTGTACATTCGTCGCAAGGACGGGCGCACGCTGCTGAAGGACGAGGCAGAGAAGGTGATCAAGTGTCTGGAAGCTGCGATCTCGAGAAGAGTATCCGAGGTGGTACACTAACACCAGCAGAATTCAGTCCGATTTCCTGTTGTTGTTCTTGACTGACAGATACACGGGTTGCATAATTGCACTGCAGGGATTCACCCTTGAGCTGTGCGGGAGGGACAGGGTGGGGCTGCTGTCGGACGTGACGAGGGTGCTCCGGGAGCACGGGCTGACGGTGACCAGGGCCGACGTGACGACGGTGGGGGAGCAGGCCATGAACGTCTTCTACGTGCGCGACGCGTCAGGGCAGCCCGTGGACATGAAGACCATCGACGGCCTCCGGGGCCAGGTCGGCCAGACCGTCATGCTCAACGTCAAGAAGGTGCCCGGTGTCGCCAAGGCGCCGGAGCAGACCGGTGGCACCATGGCCAAGACCAACTTCTTCTCCTTCGGCGGCCTCTTCTCCAAACTCCGGGTGTGACTGACCCGTCGGTTTCTTCATCGGAACCCTCTGAGATCGCGCAAATCGAAGTCAAATGACAAGAACTAGAGTAGTAGTCCATATGGCAGCTCTTGTGTATATTTAGTCGGTCAAACCATATAAGGAGCTCTATCTACCAGCGTAGAAAAAGTGCTAGACTGGTGGTTTCTTTCCTTCCTCTTCGGTGTAGTGCAGACTGTAGACTCTGCGTGTTGAGGTTCATGGCTATCTGGTCATCCTGATCTGTATCGTTTAGCAGAAACATGCTGTCTGTCTGTACAAGTTCTGCTGCAGATTGGAGTTTCTTCATGGCCTAACCTGACGGGTTCTATTGCTTCCAGTATGCTTAGAACGATGTGAAGACTTGGGTTTCTCTGAAAATCAAATTCTGTGCTTGGCTTGCAACCTAAAACAGGCTATTGACAGTGGATCCATTGGAAAAATGAGGTCAACCAAATTGTAATTTATACCCTTTTTGCAAGCAACTACGGAATCGATTAATCACCTATTCATTAATTGCCGGTACACCACCCAAATTTGGGGCAACGTAATAGATTGGATATGCATCCCTGTGTGTCTGACCTATTCCAGTGGGCGGGGCTATTGATCAAGACTTACTTTTTTCTCGATAGACGGAATATATAAATATTATGAAGATACCAATTACCCATAGGCTTGCAACAATAAGATGTCCAAAGATATCATGAATGCATATAAACATTAAGATTTTTTTTAAAAAAAAAACAAAGACCCGTCGCGGTGATGAACCACTCGCAACAGTAGCACTCTAACTACTACCGAGCCACCACCCGGAATACAAATGAGATTCTCCAAAAGAAAAGCCTCCAAGAAGGAAACAATGCACAAGCGTCATAGTCCCCCGATCGTAGATCTTGGGTTTTCATCCCAAAGAAAGTCCAAGTTTTCAAAACAATGCCTTCAACAAGATCATTGCCAGGTACAATCAATTAAGGCCAGACCTTAGGTTTTTACCCTGCACACCGAGGCTCGGTGCTCAAGGAGCACCACTAAGAATGCAGTCCACCTGTGTTGCCACCCCCACTTGCCAAAGCTGCTCTTGCAAGTTGCAAACACCCGACACACAGGAAGAACCTATTGAAAGGGCATTTCGCTTCTAAATGTGGTTTGGTGTTTTGTTGACAAACAGAAGTGAGTCTTAACCATGTGCTAAGTATCTTTCAGGTCTTATGATGAAAAGCAGAAGACGGTGTTTAGCCTCTCAAAAGTGAAAAGATCGAAGAAGTATCAAGAGGGGTTGTTCTTTGTAATGCTTGGAGGAGATCTCTGATGAAGAAATGTTGAAGGTGTCCTGAGTCTGGAGACCCCGGGGTCCAACCCCGGAAACTCCGGTGTGGTTGCCCGGAAACTCCGATAAGGTCTCAGGCCTAGTCTCTAGCAAGTGTCCAGAGGCTCCCAGCACCCCCTGAAGACTGGCCCAAAGTCTAGGCTCCACCCTAGAGATTCTGGTGTTGTGGCATGAAAACCACGCCCATGTCTCTGGCCTAGTATCCGGCTAGGGTCCAGATGCTATCTGTATACCCCGACAGAGATTGGCTCGGCTACTTGGGTCGCCACCCCGGAGACTTTGGTGGTCAAGCCCGAAGTATCCGGGGTAAGTGGATGCCAACGACTATTTTTCTTAGAGCACTATAAAGGGAAGCTTCTTCCCCAAGAGCCAGCTGCGACTTCCCACTCACTCTCTCCTCCATTATTGTCAAGCTTAAAACTTCAAGATCTCCTTCCCTAGCAACTAGAAATGTATGCTCTTTTGGGAATCAAGTGAGGAGACCTAGATCTAGACTTCCATCAAGGGGATTTGTGTTTCCCCACCGTTTGTGTAAGAAGGTTGCTGTTCTAGGATTTGTGAACCCCTAACTGTAGGGTTCATAGCATAGAAAACAAAAAAAATTCCTACGATGGGAACAACTATGTACCAAGATCTATCTACTAGATACAAACAACGGGCGGATGTATATCCGTAGAGAACATACCCTTGAAGACCGACAAAGCTTAACGAGTTCAACTCGTGGTTGATGTAGACGATCTCTTGCCGATCTCAAGATCAAGAGGAAGTCCTAGCTCCGCAAATCAGCAGCGCATCCGTGCTCGCACACACGTTCGAGGCACCGAGCAACCTCCGCCTCCTCGCTCCAGCGATGCAGCGGAAGCACAACTCTTTCTTGCCGAATAGCCACTGGGAACTTGTATCTCGCTAGTCCGAGACCATGGGGGATAAATTCTAGAGAGGGAGAGAGATCCTTCACGAGGAGGTGTGTGAGACAAGTGAGGAGGGGGGCTCCTTTTATAGGAGGAGGGGGGCACCCAAGGGGTTGGCCGCCGGCCATGGGGCTGCCCCTTCCTCTCCTTCATTCATGTGGGTGGACACTCCACTCAGAAAAGTCCTTTAAATTCCCTCCACTCAAAAGTCCACTCAAATTCCCATTAAATTTCCACCAAATTTAATGCAAACTCTCATTAAATAAAACTCTTTTATTTTATTCAGAATTTTGTCAATTAATTTAATGACAAACATTCACAAATAACCCCTTGCTAGAATTCTATTTCACATGCATAACCACTTTATGCAATTTCACCCGAAAACCTGTTTCGGTATCTAGTGAAATAAATTCCTGTGCTTGTTTATTCTTTCGGCATGAAACTTTTGCTCCAATTGGATGTCTGTGTCTCTTAAGTGTGTCACCCTACGGTTCGTGAATAATGCGGACATGATCGAGACCCCTCTCGGATCAATAATCAGAAGCGGGATCTGGAGACCCATACTGACTCCCACACATTCAACAATGACTTTCTTGTGATCGTCGGAAACTTTTACGCTAGTATCTTAATCCCTTTGTTTCACGATATATTACATGTCCGAGATTCGATCATCGGTATCTCCATACCTAGTTTGATCTCGTTACCGACATGCACTCTTTTCTCGTTCCCGTGATATAACATTCTAGTGATCAAATCACTTGCTTGCAAGCTAATCAATGTGATATCACCGAGAGGGCCCAGAGTATATCTATCCGTCATCGGGATGAACAAATTCCACTCTCGATCCATGAGCCTCAACATAACACTTTATTAGTTCTGAATCCATCTTTATAATCACCCTGTTATGGTGTGACGTTTGATGTTATAAAGAAACTCTTCCGGTGTTAGTGATTGACATGATCTCATGGTCTAAGGATTAGGATCACTTCGTAAGTTGTTATAGCAATATAAACTCAATGACTTTGATCGTAATGCTATACTTCGGATGATTGTTCATCACACCATTACACTAATGTTGTGATCCCGTTATTAACAACATCCAATGTCCATGATCAGGAAACCTTGATCATCTTGTTAATCAACGAGCTAGTTTATGAGAGAGGCATAACTAGGAACTTTCTGTTTGTTTATTAAACACACATGTATTAACGTTTCCGTATTAATACAATTATAGCATGCAAAATAAACATTTATCATAAACAAGGAATATGATAATAACCACTTTATTATTGCCTCTCGGGCATATTCCCTTCACTAACTTGAAGAAGTCTCCCCCGAAGCTCATCCTTGTGTGTAAGAGCTCTGTGGTCGAGTTGGGAGCCTATGATTAAGTTGTGGAGAAGTGCTCCAAGCTTTGTGTGAGGTTTCAGATTACCACCGACAAGTGCACTGAATAGTGGATCGGGTACCCACCTCTTGTGTTGCATGCTCGGAAGAAGAAGATGAGACATTTGTGGCGCTTGGGAGACCTTATGTGGCCTCAACTCCTCTCCATTTAAGACGTACTTCCCTTAACAAGGAAGAAACTCTAGAAATCACATCCTTGTGTCATCTTGCGGTTATCTCTATCCTTACCTTATTATATTATTGTTTACCTTGTTGCTTTCTTGCTTGCGATCTAGAGAAATTCACTTAGTTGTATATCCAGAGAATTTACCTTTGTGTCAAGCCTAAACTCGAAAAATATATAAAATCTGGTAGTGCCTAATTACCCCCATCTAGTCGCTCATATCGCTCCTTTTAATTGGTATGAAGCCTCTGCTCTTAATTCAGGCTTTATCGTCTAAGAGAATATAAGTGAAGAATCCAGTAAGGTTGATTCAACTAAACCCCTAGTGATCCAACCCTGTTCGAGGATCCTCCTGTGACATGAAAGGAGCACAATGAGTCTTGGATTTCATACACCCTAGTGGAGGATTTTAGACAAATATGTGGGGGATTCCTAAATGTTAGATTCCAGTCACCCATTGTCGTGAAAAGGCACATGGATGGTGATAACAAGACCGCGAGTATTTTTCCTTATCCTAGCAATGGTATTACAATTGGTGCATTGTTGTGGACCTAATAATTAAACATATGTGGAACTGATGGTCCACAAGATGGTACCATGAAGCAAAAAAATTGGATCCACTGTTCAACTAAAGAATCCCTTCAATCCATATTAATTACTGATACGTCCAATTTGGATCATCATTCTATATTATAATTTGCCTGTATTCATTGGTTTATGTCTTATTATGAGGTAATACTTATGTCTTTTCATTTGTTTATGCATGTTGGATGATTCTTGGAGGATGAACTGCCGGAGTCTGGATTCTGATGGAAAAAGAGGTCTTTTGATGCAATTTCGCGAAGATCAGAAAAATACCAAAAAAATATGGGAAAAATATATTAGACAGAGGAAGCCATAAGGGGAGGCGAAGAAGGGCCGCATGGGGCCCACACCCCTAGGCGCGGGTCCACCCTGGACCGCGCCTAGGGCAGGTGTGGCCCACCTTCCTGGCTCCCAACTCTGCCCTCTCGCCTATATCTTCCTTACGGAACCCTAACACCAAGGGAGCAACGACAGATAGATTTCCGCCGCCTCTGCGGGGCGGAAAACACCGAGAGAGAAAGATCTCTCCGGTAGATAGATTTCTGCCAGGGGAATTCCTTCCCAGAGAGGGGAGATCGTCGCCATCAATACCATCATCAAGCTAGGCTTCATCGGGATCATCATCATCATCCACACCATCATCTCCATCAGCACCATCATCATTACTCCATCCTGCTGTAACAATTATGTCGGATATTGCTTTAGTTCTTAGGGGAAACTTTCCCGGCGTTGATTACTATTGTAGTTGATGCTTGTGAGTGGAACCATTGGATTATTGTTTATGTTCAGATTGTTATCCATTATCATATCACCTTTGATCTTGATCCATATGATGTCTTATGAGTAGTTCGTTTAGTTCTTGAGGACATGGGAGAAGTCATGTTATTAGTAGTGGATTTGTGTTGAGTTATTATTCAATGGTTTAGTATTTAAGTTATGGTGCTATTCTTCTAGTGGTGTCATGTGAACGTCGACTACATGATACTTCACCATTTATGGGCCTAGGGGAATGCATTATGTATTTGGCTACTAATTATGGGGTTGCCGGAGTGACAGAAACCTGAACCCCCATTAGGACACCTTTGCACAAGGGAGCGTAGGATCTTAGAGTTTAAGGTTGTGGTTAGATTTATATCTTAATTACTTTCCTGTAGTTGTGGATGCTTGCAGGCGGTTTAATCACAAGTATGTATTAGTCCAAGTAAGGTCGGTATGTTAGCACAGATTCACCCACACAACACTTACAACACCAAAGAAGAGTACTCAGCTATTTGAAGCGAAAGCACTTGACAGAATTCCCATGTGTCCTCGAGAATGTTTGGTCCTTATAAGTATTTCCACCGGCTTGTCCTTTGCTAAGAAAGGATTGGGCCACTTGATCATTATCTTTATTACTTGCACTTTGTATTGTTGCTTTATCAGAAAACCACTAAAAATCAGTTTGCTAAGTATTTATAGAGCGTTCCTGCTCCATACCACTAGTCAACACCTTCTGCTCCTCGTTGGGATCGACACTCCTATTTATCGAAAGTACTGCAATACACCCCCTATACTTGTGGGTCATCAAGACTATTTTCTGGCGCCGTTGCTAGGGAGTGAAGCGTTATGGAAGAGTGGAACTGGTAAAGGAAAATTCTATTGTAAGTATTGCTTTTGTTTTTGTTTGTTGCTTTGTTTCCAATATAGATAACCCACTTGGTTTTCTGTTTGGGAAAACTACTACCACTGCTAGGGTATTAGATGAACCACCACATGTTGAGATAGATCCTTTTAAGATACCTACAAGTATTGTTGATCGTGTTATGTATAATTATTATTTTGGGGATGGAACTGTCCATCCTGGTGATCACTTGCTTTTTATCCAAATTATGCGGGTTGTTTAAGTGTGAAGGTATCACAACTGAACAAGTGAAGAAGGAGTTACTCTCCATATCCTTGAAAGGGAGAGCTGAAGAATGGTATAAGCTGCTGAAGAATGGACAATCCATGGAATGGGAGGAGATGGCATCTCTCTTTTATTCTAAATTTTATCCTCTTAGTAAGATTCATAAGGATAGAAATCTGATATATATATAAGTTTTGGCCTCGTGATGGAGAGAGTATAGCTCAAGCTTGGGGGAGATTAAAGTTACTAATGCTTAAATGTCCTATTCATGAACTCCCTAACAATATTATTATCAATAACTTTTATGCTAGGCTTTCTCTTCATGATAAAGATTTACTAGATGCTTCTTGTGCTGGATCATTCACACGTATGAAGTAAGAAGCTAAATGGTATCTACTAGACCGTATTCAAGAGAACGCTGAAGCTTGGGAGAATGACAAAGGAAGAAAGTCAGGTATAAACTATGATTATGAATGCATTAAATCTTTTATGGGAACTGGTGACTTCCGTGATATTAGTAATGAGTTTGGTATTGATTCTCAAAGTATTGCTAACTATTTTAAGGCCTTTGCCTCGTAGATAGAAATTCCCAAGAAGAAGTGGAATAAGTACCATGCTTCATATAAAGATTTTGTTAGTCATGTTCCTGTTAGAAGTACTCAAGTTTGTACTACTAATCATATTGTGCCTGCACCTCATGTTGAGAAAGTTCCTTTCCCAGCTAAGGTAAATAAATACTCTATGATAATTAGTGCAAATAACAAAGGTACAATGAAAACTGTGGAGCCTGATGAGCAATTGAATATTGAACCTGTGGTAGCTATTGTGAAAGACCCCGTCACTAGAAATATAGAGGATGAGCACATTGTCTTCTGTGAAGACTCTTCTAATATTATCTCTCATCCTAGTAAAGCTAGAAAATCTGGTGTTCCTGTGCTTTCTGTTAAAATTGGTGATCATTGCTACTATGGTTTATGTGATATTGGTGCTAGTTATAGTGCTATTCCTTATGAGCTTTATAGGGAAATTATGCATGAGATTTGGTCCTTGTGAGCTTGAGGACATTGATGTGGCTATTCACCTTGCTAATAAGGAGACCATTTGCCCCATTGGCATTGTAAGAGATGTGGAGGTTCTTTGTGGTAAGATTAAATATCCTGCTGATTTTCTAGTACTTGGTAAAGAAGCTAGTAAAACCTATCCTATTATCTTTCGTAGACCCTTCCTGAATACTTGTGGGGCTATCATAGATTGCAGAAAGGAAAAAGTTTTAACTAAGTTTGATGGATATTCTTATGAGTTTAACTTTTCCAAATTTTCTAAAGCTCCTTGTGAAAATAGCTTTCCTAATAAAGATTTCAGGATGGAACAACTTACTTCTATTGATCCAGTTTATGACCTTGGACCTCTTTTTGATGACTGTAAGTATGCTCAGTCTGATGATAAAGTTGTTGCCAGTGACAGTTATATTGTCAACTTTATTCAAAGTGCTACTGAAAGTTATTATGAGAGAGGGAAACGTGGTTTTATGCATCTCAATAATGTTAAGTTTCCCCGTTTTATGTTGAAAGCTTTAAAGTTGCATTTGTTTTGTCTTCCTATGCTAGTGACTTTTTGTTTCAACAATTCATTTTCTCATGATACCCCCATGCATAGGAAGTGGGTTAGACTTAAATGTGTTGGTTATTTGCTTCTTGATGCTCTCTTTCACTTAAAATATTTATCTCCTTTGTGAGCATCTTTGAAAGTTTCAAGCCTAACTTAAAGGCATTAAAGAAAAGTACTTGTTGGGAGATAATCCAAGAGTTTTGTCGAGTCTTAGAAGTTATTACTTCAGTAATAACCGCTCCTTATCCTTTTTGTTTTGGTTTTTGTGTCAGGTTCAACTACTTTTGTGAAGTAGAGGAGTTGTGAAAAGTGGCTGTCCTGGGACAGATTTTTGTGCTGCATTGTAAATATTCGTGAGGGAGATCAGTACTTCAGATTGAGCTGTACTTTTCTGAGCTTGTTCTCCAAGTTGTTACCCAACTTTAATTAGTTTTGCACTTTTTGATTTGAGCAACAAAAGGTTTTCGAAAAAAATCAATCTTTACCTGCTGGTCTGTTTTTACAGATTTCTGCCATCATTTGCATTTGCCTCTTACAAAAGCTTTTGTTTTGATGGATTTCAGTTGAAGTGTGAACCTAAAGGTTTATTGTTTTTGCTTACACTAATGTTGCCATTTTGGTTTGTGTGAGACCTTGTAGGAAAGGAAATTCCATGAGAAGGAGAAAAGGAGTCTGCATAGTTCGTCTTTGAATAGGTAAAAGTGGTGAAAACAGAAGGTTCGTGAAACCCCAATCTTTTTATATTTTTGATGTTTTTAGTATATAAGGGAAGTTACGAGACGGAACAGAAGAGGATCCAGAGGCCGAGGTGGCCAAACCCACCCCAGGCGCGGGCCCCAGCTGGTCACGCCTGGAGGGGTGAGACCACCCCGAGCTCCGTCTCTGCCTCGTTTTCGTACCAGTACCTTCCTTATGCATCGAAACTTCGTAATATATAACCCCCAGATCCCCTGAAGTTCGTGCATCATGTTCTTGTTGTGTTTTCGTTTTGATCTGTTTCTGTTAGGAAATCTTCTCAAGTTTAGAGCACCATGGTCTCCACCAACGACAAAGGCAAGAAGCCCGAGGAAGATGATCCTCAAAATCCCAAGGAGGGGGAGATTTTGGTAGGGGGTGAAGGAGACATGGAGGAGGACAAGCAACCAGACACCCGCGCTACCATTACAAGCATTGGAGTGGTGGAAAAACCTACCAAGCTTAGGAGGACAACACATATGTCTACAAGAGGGAAAACTCCGCGCCATATCCTCGCTCCACGGACACTTCCTCCTTGTACCACTCGTTCTAACTATGCAGGGAAGGAACACACTAAAGAAGAAGAGTGGGGAAAGAATAAGAAGGACTGGAATTCTAGTCCCGACATGATCATGAACCACATTGAGCAGAATTCAGAGTTGATTCGTACTCTGACCTTTGAGATTGAGGATTTGAATAAACTTATTGAAGAGTTTATCAAGAGGACACCACCACCATCGAAGGAGTAATTCGTCATCTGGTTTGGCATCCCCTTGGCTTGTTCCAAGCTTGGGGGAGTGCCGCGGTATCACCACCATCATCTTTTATCTTTTAACTTTTTAGTGGATTCGTATATTTGATAGAGAGGTTATCTTATAGTTTGGTTTGCATGTGGAAGTATCTCTCCTTTAGTTGATTATCTATGTTTCCCTTGGTGTGAGTGCCTTTATGGAATATTAATGAGAAGACTCATCTTTTACTTTTTGCACTTCTTATTTTAGTTTGCAATCTGTATTATATGATGGATCTTTTTGATCAGTATTGGCATCACTTTGGGAGCATCAAGTAAATCTAAATTGGTTTTGTCAAACCGAGCTCTGGTGAGTAGCAACAATTTTTGAGGTTTGAAAGGAAAAAGAGAAAAGGCTTACATGTATTTTGTATCATTTGTTTTCTTTCTTGCAGGCTCATAAGCTTAGTATTCTTTATTTAAGATCTTTTGTGTCTTCAAGGAAGATTGCATGTTTGGCTTTATTACTTGTATGTTTTCTTGTTTCTTTCAACTCTTTTGCTTGCTACCCAGCCTTGCTAGCCAAAAACCTGTTTTGAGAAGGCATACTTCTCATGTTTCCAACTTCTTTGAACCAAAACATGTGCCATTTGTAGGGTTCGCAGCATAGAAAACAAAAAATTTCCTACGATGTGAACTATGTGCCAAGATCTATCTACTAGATACAAACAACAGGTGGATGTATATCTGTAGAGAACATACCCTTGAAGACCGACAAAGCTTAACGAGTTCAACTCGTGGTTGATGTAGACGTTCTCTTGCCGATCTCAAGATCGAGAGGAAGTCCTAGCGCCGCAAATCAGCAGCGCATCCGTGCTCGCACACACGTTCGAGGCACCGAGCAACCTCCGCCTCCTCGCTCCAGTGATGCAGCGGAAGCACAACTCTTTCTTGCCGAATAGCCACCGGGAACATGTATCTCGCTAGTCCGAGACCATGGGGGATAAAATCTAGAGGGGGAGAGAGATCCTTCACGAGGAGGTGTGAGAGACAAGTGAGAAGGGGGGCTCCTTTTATAGGAGGAAGGGGGGGCACCCAAGGGGGTGGCCGCCGGCCATGGGGGCTGCCCCCTCCCCTCCTTCATTCATGTGGGTGGACACTCCACTCACAAAATGCCCTTTAAATTTCCTCCACTCAAAAGTCCACTCAAATTCCCATTAAATTTCCACCAAATTTAATGCAAACTCTCATTAAATAAAACTCTTTTATTTTATTCAGAATTTTGTCAATTACTTTAATGAAAAACATTCACAAATAACCCCTTGCTAGAATTCCATTTCACATGCATAACCACTTTATGCAATTTCACCCGAAAACCTGTTTCGGTATCTAGTGAAATAAATTCCTGCGCTTGTTCATTCTTTCGGCATGAAACATTTGCTCCAATTGGATGTCGGTGTATCTTAAGTGTGTCATCCTACGGTTCGTGAATAATGCGTACATGATCGAGACCCCTCTCGGATCAATAATCAGAAGCGGGATCTGGAGACCCATACTGACTCCCACACATTCAACGATGACTTTCTTGTGATCGTCAGAACCTTTTACGCTAGTATCTTAATCCCTTTGTTTCACGATATATTACATGTCCGAGATTCGATCATCGGTATCTCCATACCTAGTTTGATCTCGTTACCGACATGCACTCTTTTCTCGTTCCTGTGATATAACATTCTAGTGATCAAATCACTTGCTTGCAAGCTAATCAATGTGATATCACCGAGAGGGCCCAGAGTATATCTATCCGTCATCGGGATGAACAAATTCCACTCTCGATCCATGAGCCTCAACATAACACTTTATTAGTTCTGAATCCATCTTTATAATCACCCTGTTACGGTGTGACGTTTGATGTTATCAAGAAACTCTTCCGGTGTTAGTGATTGACATGATCTCATGGTCTAAGGATTAGGATCACTTCGTAAGTTGTTATAGCAATATAAACTCAATGACTTTGATCGTAATGCTATACTTCGGATGAATGTTCATCACACCATTACACTAATGTTTTGATCCCGTTATTAACAACATCCAATGTCCATGATCAGGAAACCTTGATCATCTTGTTAATCAACGAGCTAGTTTATGAGAGAGGCATAACTAAGAACTTTCTGTTTGTTTATTAAACACACATGTATTAACGTTTCCGTATTAATACAATTATAGCATGTAAAATAAACATCTATCATATACTTGGAATACACATAATAAACACTTTGTTATTGCCTCTTAGGGCATATTCCCTTCAGTCTCCCACTTGCACTAGAGACAATAATCTAGTTACATAGTGATAAATCTAACACCCATTGAGTTCTGGTGTTGATCATGTTTTGCTCTAGGGAGAGTTTTAGTCAATGGATCTGCTACATTGAGATCCGTATGTACTTTACAAATCTTTATATCTCCATCCTTGACATGCTCGCGGATGGAGTGAAACCGGCGCTTAATATGCTTGGAATGCTTGTGAGACCTTGGCTCTTTGGAATTGGCAATGGCACCATTGTTGTCACAATAGATCACCATTGGGTCCAACGCGTTTGCCACCACTCCTAGTTCGGATATGAACTCCTTCATCCAAACTGCTTCCTGAGCCGCTTCTGAAGCAGCAACATATTCGGCCTCCGTTGTTGATCCCGCTACCACAGGTTGTTTGGAGCTCCTCCAACTAACCGCTCCGCCATTCATGAGAAATACGTATCCGGATTGAGACTTAGAGTCATCCGGATCGGTGTTAAAGCTAGCGTCGACATAACACTTAGCGACGAGCTCTTCTTCACCTCCGTATATAAGAAACATATCCTTAGTTCTTCGTAAGTACTTAAGGATATTCTTGACCGCTATCCAGTGTTCCGAACCTGGATCTGATTGGTACCTACTAGTCAAACTAATAGCATGTGCCACATACAGTCTTGTACATAGCATGGCGTACATTATAGAGCCTATGGCTGATGCATAGGGGACTTTGTCCATTATCTCTCTTTCTTCCGCCGAAGCCGGACTTTGAGTCTTACTCAATGTCTTACCTTGCAACATAGGTAAGAACCCCTTCTTACTTCCGTCCATTTTAAACTTCTTTAAAATCTTATCAAGGTATGTACTTTGCGATAGCCCTATTAGGCGCCTAGATCTATCTCTATAGATCTTTATGCCTAATATGTATGACGCTTCACCTAGGTCCTTCATTGAAAATTTGCTGTTTAGATAACTTTTAACACTGTTTAAAAGATCTATATCATTTCTGATCAATAATATGTCATCCACATATAATATCAGAAATGCCACATTGCTCCCACTCACTTTCTTGTAAATACAAGCTTCTCCATAAGTTTGGATAAATCCAAACTCTTTGATCACCTCATCAAAGCGGAGATTCCAACTTCGTGATGCTTGCTTCAATCCATAGATGGATCGCTGAAGCTTGCACACCTTGTTAGCATCCTTAGGATCGACAAAACCCTTTGGTTGTATCATATACAACTCTTCTTCAATATTACCATTGAGAAACGCGGTTTTGACATCCATGTGCCATATCTCATAATCGAAATATGCAGCAATTGCTAACATAATCCTAACTGACTTTAGCATCGCTACGGGAGAGAAAGTCTCATCGTAGTCAACTCCTTGAATTTGTCGAAACCCCTTTGCGACAAGTCGAGCTTTATAGACGGTCACATTACCATCAGCATCAGTTTTCCTTTTGAAAATCCATTTGTTCTCCACGGCCTTTCGGTCGTGAGGTAATTCCACCAAGTTCCAAACTTGATTTTCATACATGGATTCCATCTCGGATTTCATGGCTTCTAACCATTTGTTGGAATCCGGGCTCATCATCGCTTCTTCATACGTCGCAGGGTCATCATTTTCATCAACCATGAAATTCATGACAGGATTTCCGTACAGCTCGGGAGTTGCACGCGTCCTGTTTGACCTGCGAGGTTCGGTAGTACTCTCTTTCGGAGTTTCATGATCATTATCATTAGTTCCCTCTTCAACAGGTGGAGCCAACTCCGGAACAACTTCTGGCGCTGCGCTACTCGCCATACTTTGAAGAGAAGGTTCCACAACCTCTTCGAGTTCTACCTTCCGACTACTCACACCTTTCGCGAGAAACTCTTTCTCTAGAAAGGATCCATTCTTGGCAACAAAAACCTTGCCCTCGGATCTGTGATAGAAGGAATACCCAATAGTTTCTTTAGGGTATCCTATGAAGACACATTTTTCCGCTTTGGGTTCGAGTTTATCCGGTTGAAGTTTCTTCACATAAACATCGCATCCCCAAACTTTAAGAAATGACAGCTTAGGTTTGTTTCCAAACCACAATTCATACGGTGTCTTTTCAACGGATTTAGATGGTGCCCGATTTAAAGTGAATGCAGCAGTTTCTAGTGCATAACCCCAAAATGACAACGGCAAGTCCGTCAGAGACATCATAGATCGAACCATATCTAATAAAGTACGATTACGACGTTCCGACACACCATTTCGTTGTGGTGTTCCGGCAGGTGTGAGTTGTGAAACAATTCCACACTCTTTCATGTGAGTGCTAAACTCGTAATTTAGATACTCACCTCCACGGTCGGACCGTAGAAATTTGATCTTTCTATTACGATGATTTTCCACTTCATTCTGAAATTCCTTGAACTTTTCAAAGGTTTCAGACTTGTGTTTCATCAAGTAGATATAACCGTATCTACTCAAATCATCCGTGAAAGTAACAAAATAACGATATCCACCTCGCGCCGACACACTCATTGGACCACATACATCAGAATGTATGATTTCCAATAAATCTGTCGCCCGTTCCATTGAACCGGAAAACGGCGTTCTAGTCATCTTGCCCATAAGGCATGGCTCACATGTATCAAATGATTCATAATCAAGTGATTCCAAAAGTCCATCTGAATGGAGCTTCTTCATGCGTTTAACGCCAATATGACCTAGACGGCAGTGCCACATATATGCGGATATATCATCATTAAGTTTAATCCTTTTAGCATCAACATTATGAATATGTGTAACATTATCATCGAGATCTAATAGAAATAAACCATTCATCATCGGTGCATGACCATAAAAGATTTCATTCATATAAATGGAACAACCATTGTTCTCGGATTTAAATGAATAACCACTTCGCATCAAACACGATCCAGATACAATGTTCATGCTCAGTGCAGGCACTAGATAACATTTATTCAAGTTTATAACTAATCCCGACGGCAAGTGGAGAGGCAGCGTTCCGACGGCGATCACATCAATGCTTGATCCATTGCCGACACGCATCTTGACCTCACCCCTTGCTAGCGGTCGCTTGTTCCGCAGCCCCTGATTCGAGTTACAAATATTAGCAACTGAACCGGTATCAAATACCCAGGTGCTACTGCGAGCACTAGTCAAGTACACATCAATAACATGTATATCATATATACCTTTGTTTGCCTTGCCGGCCTTCTTGTCTGCCAGATACTTGGGGCAGTTGCGCTTCCAGTGGCCAGTCCCCTTACAATAGTAGCACTCGGAATCAGACTTAGGTCCAACTCGGGGTTTCTTTTCAGGCGCGGCAACAGGCTTGCCGCCCTTACTTCCCTTCCGTTTTCCCTTCTTGTCTTTCTTGAAACCAGTGTTCCTATTGATCATCAACACTTGATGTTCCTTTTTGATCTCCACTTCTGCAGTTTTAAGCATTGACAGAAGCTCGGGGAGAGACTTCTTCATGCCTTGCATATTATAGTTCATCACGAAGCTCTTATAGCTAGGTGGCAGAGACTGTAGAACACGATGGATGCCTAAGTCAATGGGAATCGATATTCCCAAGGACACAAGCTTATCGGCGTAACCCGACATCTTGAGTACATGCTCACTAACGGAGCTGTGCTCTTCCATCATGCAGCTAAAGAACTTTTCTGAAGCGTTGTAGCTCTCTACAGCAGCATGTGTGTCGAAAATCATTTTCAACTCACCCATTGTATCAAATGCATTGCCGTTTTCGAAACGCTTTCGAAGTTCCGGCTCTAGCCCATACAATATGCCGCAATGAACTAAGTTGTGGTCCTCCTGACGAGTCTGATAGACATTCTTCTCCTCGTCAGGGGCATCATCAAAAGGTGGGGGGCCTAACGACGCTTCTAGCACATATTGCTTTTGTGCAGCAGAGAGGAGAATCCTCAAATTCATGGCCCATTCGGTAAAGTTGCTACCGTTCGTTGCTAGTTTCTCTTTCTCCATGAACACATTGAAATTAAAAGCAGGTGGTGCCATCTACAATAGAATTTGTAAAGTTTAGACTAAGTGTATGATAGATTGAGTTCAACTAATCCATATTACGAATGAACTCCCACTCAAAAACGACATCCCTCGTGCCTTTTTGGTGATTACATGAACCAAATCCACTACACCAAGTCCGATCATCATGTGAGTCGGTATAGCTTCAAAGGCGAGCATCAAATGGGCATCATATCAACTATATGACTCATGCTTAACCTTTCGGTCCGTGTTTTGAGGCCATGTCTGTACATGCTAGGCTCGCCAAGTTAGAACCTTAGTATTCGCGTGTGTAACTGTTTTACACCCGAAATATGGTCGTGGATCCAAGAACACCCGATCATCACGTGATGTCTTGGAGCAACGAAAACATAATCGGTGCATACTAAAGTAAGAACACATTCTTATCTTGATATTTAAATGAGGGATCATCTTATTATGCTAACAAAGCGCTAAACAAGCAATATAAGATGCTATCAAACATCATATGTTTATTAGTGAAATGATATGGTTCCCGCAGATGATCTCTATCATGTGCATCGTGGTATGATCACTATCATACCTATATGTGTAAATCCAAGGTCTATGGATTTTACACGCTATGTGTGTTGTAAGAGTATCATCTCATACTTCTACTTACAACACTACCATATCATAACACTAGCCTAGCAACAATCTAAAACTAGACGCCTCTAATTTATCCATTGCAAGTTTTACGTGGCTTAGGGCTTTCGAGATAGAACCGTTCTTACCTACGAACATGAACCACAACGAGGATAACCAAATTGTTGACAACTCGCTTGCAAAATAGATATTGACTATAGTAGGAGAGACAGACACCCGCTAGCCACTTATGCAAACTAGTTGCATGTCAAGCGTGGAACAGGTCTCATGTGCGAGGACATGTAAAGTTTGTCCGGGCCGCTTCATCCCACTATGCCACCAATATCCAAAATTACAACAAAGGAGAAACAACATGATCATCATCGCCCACATACTCATATGTGTACTACCCGTGTAAAGTATCTACGCATAGATCCGGCTCTGATACAACTGTAGGGTTCGCAGCATAGAAAACAAAAATTTTCCTACGATGTGAACTATGTACCAAGATCTATCTACTAGATACAAACAACAGGTGGATGTATATCCGTAGAGAACATACCCTTGAAGACCGACAAAGCTTAACGAGTTCAACTCGTGGTTGATGTAGAC
The DNA here is from genome assembly GCA_916181665.1 of Avena sativa. NCBI lineage: Eukaryota > Viridiplantae > Streptophyta > Magnoliopsida > Poales > Poaceae > Avena > Avena sativa. Next base: position 261,875,867 of record OV702298.1, on the reverse strand, counting down.
GTTCTCTTGCCGATCTCAAGATCGAGAGGAAGTCCTAGCGCCGCAAATCAGCAGCGCATCCGTGCTCGCACACACGTTCGAGGCACCGAGCAACCTCCGCCTCGTCGCTCCAGCGATGCAGCGGAAGCACAACTCTTTCTTGCCGAATAGCCACCGGGAACATGTATCTCGCTAGTCCGAGACCATGGGGGATAAATTCTAGAGGGGGAGAGAGATCCTTCACGAGGAGGTGTGAGAGACAAGTGAGGAGGGGGGCTCCTTTTATAGGAGGAAGGGGGGCACCCAAGGGGGTGGCCGCCGGCCATGGGGGCTGCCCCCTCCCCTCCTTCATTCATGTGGGTGGACACTCCACTCACAAAATGCCCTTTAAATTTCCTCCACTCAAAAGTCCACTCAAATTCCCATTAAATTTCCACCAAATTTAATGCAAACTCTCATTAAATAAAACTCTTTTATTTTATTAAGAATTTTGTCAATTACTTTAATGAAAAACATTCACAAATAACCCCTTGCTAGAATTCCATTTCACATGCATAACCACTTTATGCAATTTCACCCGAAAACCTGTTTCGGTATCTAGTGAAATAAATTCCTGCGCTTGTTCATTCTTTCGGCATGAAACATTTGCTCCAATTGGATGTCGGTGTCTCTTAAGTGTGTCACCCTATGGTTCGTGAATAATGCGGACATGATCGAGACCCCTCTCGGATCAATAATCAGAAGCGGGATCTGGAGACCCATACTGACTCCCACACATTCAACGATGACTTTCTTGTGATCGTCGGAACCTTTTACGCTAGTATCTTAATCCCTTTGTTTCACGATATATTACATGTCCGAGATTCGATCATCGGTATCTCCATACCTAGTTTGATCTTGTTACTGACATGCACTCTTTTCTCGTTCCTGTGATATAACATTCTAGTGATCAAATCACTTGCTTGCAAGCTAATCAATGTTATATCACCGAGAGGGCCCAGAGTATATCTATCCGTCATCGGGATGAACAAATTCCACTCTCGATCCATGAGCCTCAACATAACACTTTATTAGTTCCGAATCCATCTTTATAATCACCCTGTTATGGTGTGACGTTTGATGTTATCAAGAAACTCTTCCGGTGTTAGTGATTGACATGATCTCATGGTCTAAGGATTAGGATCACTTCGTAAGTTGTTATAGCAATATAAACTCAATGACTTTGATCGTAATGCTATACTTCGGATGAATGTTCATCACACCATTACACTAATGTTGTGATCCCGTTATTAACAACATCCAATGTCCATGATCAGGAAACCTTGATCATCTTGTTAATCAACGAGCTAGTTTATGAGAGAGGCATAACTAGGAACTTTCTGTTTGTTTATTAAACACGCATGTATTAACGTTTCCGTATTAATACAATTATAGCATGCAAAATAAACATCTATCATATACTTGGAATACACATAATAAACACTTTATTATTGCCTCTCAGGGCATATTCCCTTCTCCATTTGTGTCCACCATATCTACCTATTAGCATTTGCTACTCCAAGCAAATTCTCAAGCTTCATCTATCTTTCAAATTAAAAAGTATTTTGTTATGTGAAAACTAGTTAGTAAGGCTCTCACGAACTTGATGGCACACCTTATTTGCTTTCCGCTAATAGACTTGAACCATTGTGTCATCGAAGTTGTATATGCTTGCACCTATACGTTGGAATTAGCAGAACCGTGTTGTCACGGGGAACGTTTTCAACATTGCACTTGTACTCTGTACATAGTTGATATCATGCTCTTTTGTCTGTGGATGTCACCGGTGTGAAATAAAGCGGGAACTTGTAAGTCCATGGAGTTTGTATTTTGTGTTAGAGAAACGCCTCGGCCGCTAGCCTAAGCCATGCCTAATCATGGTGGAAACTTGCAGCATCACCATAGTGAGCTATCTGTGAAGCATCCTCAATAAAAAGCTATGTACATAGTAAATAAAAAGATCGCTGAGATGCTCACTGTCTACTTGCCTTGTCATTTTGGTTATGGGAATGCTCCTGTACCATGTGCAAGGGGTACCCCGTTGGCGGTTCTCTATGATATGCATGTACTTACAATGACAAGAACTTACCGGTAGTTGAAGTTGAGTAGCATGAGGAGTGTCCCTCATATTCAAGGGACATGAGATTGCCAGCTTATATTTCGTCAAGCATATACTCCATCCTTGTTCACTTTAACCTTAATCATCTCAAGATGCCTATGATAGGGGCAATGAGGGATCAAAGCTAGTAAGTACCATAGTCTTTTGGAAGCTCTTTATGACTTGTAATCCCTGCTTCCCTCTATGAAGGGACCTTTATCCTACTTCCAAGTTGAGTCAATAAACCTACTTCCTCTCTATCTCCAGCAAGCACTTGAGTTTTTGTGTTTCAAGCATTCATATGGTAATTTATTCAATCATGTTCTTTATCTTCCTTGTTTGCACAAGACTCTTATCTATTGAGTATTACTTTGAAAGCCTTCATTGTGAAAAACTTTTTTGAGCAAAGAGTGCTCCAATTTGAAAACTTCTACAAAAGCTTTTTGAGAAACTGTTTGCCAGGTGTTCTCTGACCAAGAACAAAGTTTTCCAATTCCAAATATGATTTATCTTTATGCATCTCTATTGTGACTCATGTACTTGTTGCAAGCTAAGTTATATAATGGTGAGTTTTTTCTTCTTTGAGTTGTGCAATGGTAAGTGTGATGCTTCTTGTCCGTATTATTTTATCGACACTTCACTCCATAAACATGTGGACATGTTTACTGAGCTCAGTTTTCGCTTCAAGCAAAGGTCTAAGCTTGGGGGGAGTTGATACATCCAATTTGCATCACCATTCTATATCATAATTTGCCTCTATTCAATGATTTCTGTCTTATTATGAGGTAATACTTATGTATTTTCATCTGTTTATGCATGTTGGATGATTCTTGGAGGATGAACTACCGGAGTCTGGATTCTGATGGAAAAAGAGGTGTTTTGATGCAATTTCACGAAGATCAGAAAGATACCAGAAAAATATGGGAAAATTATATTTTCCCAGAAGACAGAGGAAGCCAGAAGGGGAGGCGAAGAAGGTCCGCAGGGGGCCCACACCCCCTAGGCGCGGGTCCACCCTGGGCCGCGCCTAGGGCAGGTGTGGCCCACCTGCCCGGCTCCTGACTCCGCCCTCTCGCCTATATCTTCCCTAAGGAACCCTAACACCAAGGGAGCGATGACAGATAGATTTCCTCCACCTCTGCGGGGCGGAAAACACCGAGAGAGAAAGATCTCTCCGGTAGACAAATTTCTGCTAGGGGAATTTCTTCCCGAAGAGGGGAGATCATCGCCATCAATACCGTCATCAAGCTAGGCTTCATTGGGATCATCATCATCATCCACACCATCATCTCCACCAGCACCATCATCATTGCTCCATCCCGCTGTAACAATTGTGTCGGATATTGCTTTAGTTCTTAGGGAAACTTTCCCGGTGTTGATTACTATTGCGGTTGATGCTTGTGAGTGGAACCATTGGATTATTGTTTATGTTCAGATTGTTATCCATTATCATATCACCTTTGATCTTGATCCATATGATGTCTTATGAGTAGTTCGTTTAGTTCATGAGGACATGGGAGAAGTCATGTTATTAGTAGTGGATTTGTGTTGAGTTATTATTCAATGGTTTAGTATTTAAGTTGTGGTGCTATTCTTATAGTGGTGTCATGTGAACGTCGACTACATAATACTTCACCATTTATGGGCCTAGGGGAATGTGTTGTGTATTTGGCTACTAATTGTGGGGTTGCCGGAGTGATATAAACCTGAACCCCCGTTAGGACACCTTTGCACAAGGGGGCGTAGGATCTCAGAGTTTAAGGTTGTGGTTAGATTTATATCTTAATTGCTTTCCTGTACTTGCGGATGCTTGCAGGGGGTTTAATCACAAGTATGTATTAGTCCAAGTAAGGTCGGTATGTGTGAGACCCTGGCGCATGGCTCAATAGGATTGATAGGAAACCCATACCAACAAGTTGCAACTTCTTTTTTGGAAGCTCATCTGAAAAGAACTCTGAGGTTAAACGTGCTTGGCCTAGAGCAATTCTAGGATGGGTGACCGACCGGGAAGTGGGTACCGGGTGCGCACGAGTGAGGACAAAGTGCATAGAAAAGACTAGTGTTGGTCTGTGGGGTTAGTCTAGAGATCCTATTGAGCTGCCAGAAATGACAGCCGTCGGTTCGGAGTGACCGGAGGTGTTATAGTATGTTAGCACAGGTTCACCCACACAACACTTACAACACCAAAGAAGAGTACTCAGCTATTTGAAGCGAAAGCACTTGACAGAATACTCATGTGTCCTCGAGAACGTTTGGTCCTTATAAGTATTTTCACCGCTTGTCCTTTGCTAAGAAAGGATTGGGCCACTTGCTCGTTGTCTTTATTACTTGCACTTTGTTTTGTTGCTTTATCAGAAAACCATTAAAAATCCGTTTGCTAAGTATTTACAGAGAGTTCCTGCTCCATACCACTAGTTAACACCTTCTGCTCCTCGTTGGGATCGAAACTCCTATTTATCGAAAGTACTGCGATACACCCCCTATACTTGTGGGTCATAAATTACCTCAAATTTATCTATATAAGTATCTAAACTAAATGTATTCGTATCTAGATAAAATTGAGGCTATTAATATGGACCGTAGGGAGTGCCTTCATATGTCTAGCTCGAGATTATCATATCATATTTATGCATGTTATTAATTCATCCAAAGATCATAAAAAAGTATGTGTAGAATCATGAGTTAATGTTCTGTTATTATCCGGTCACTCCTACCTGCCTTTTTATTTATCATTGGGATTTATCAAGTGAAAATATCAAGAATCTTATAATTATTTATGATACATTTTTGTGTATGTTTGATATTGTTAGAATCTGTGTTCCAATTCCGTTTACTTCTATCAAGAAGAAACCCCCAAGCAAATCAGAACTATATAGTTATTAAGTCTGGATTAATTGTATAGTCAACATGGCAAATCAAACATTCAAATAGCCAATATTCCAACTATAGTAGCTTGGTCCATTAAATAAATCGAGGGAAGAGGATCTAGGGTCGTCGTCATCGATGTCGCCGCCTACTTGGCTCCCGCAGCACAGCAGCGCCATATAAGCTCCTTGACCGCGAGGTAGCCGAGAAGGATCATGACGGCGGCGGCGGTGAACGCCCCGCAACACCAGGCAATGTCTGATTCTTTAGGCACGAAGCTGCGCTTCGACGCTGGTGAGGTTAATGTGTTTGCACGTTGGCTTTGTTAGCTGTGTGCCAACTAGTTCCTGGTGATCGGCTTCTTCCTCATGGCGTTTAACACATGTTTGCCTCTTTATAACATCTATTGTTGCATCATCATATTTGCATTATTTGCAATTCAACAAATCTAACGGTTGAAGTGGAATGGAGGAGTAGAGGGGCTATGGCCCCTCCCAAAGGTATATTTATTCTAATAGTATATAGTATAGTTATACAACCACCATAAATGACATGCTAAATAGAAAATCATAAAATACATATTTAAGCTACGAGTAATCGACTTCTACATCATTCCAACATGCCATAGTACTTACCGTGTGAAGTAATCTATGGTTGGATGGTGAAGAAGCTGGCTATTATGTAAGGGTATATTGTCCCTTTGTGTGGTTTTGGTGATTAATGCCAATTTCTATGGACTAATGTTCTCATTGAATTTTGTATGAACAAATATTCCATAGATAATGCTTGTAATCCATGTGTTGGATTCAAGTATGTATTCCATGAAGATAAATATATACCATGAGTATGGGCATCAAGATCATCAATTTGAAGAGAAACATATGATATGATCAAGAAGATAAAATGAAGATGGTGCTCTTTTGTGGAACTCAATTTATCCTTGATCTAGCTTATGTGTTAAGTGAAGGATGACCAATATCTCGAGAGTTTGATCCCAAGAGAAGAATTCAATATATGGCTCTAAGTCATTTTCTTGATAGTCTCCTGTTGAGCTATAGTTGACTAAGATTTAGAGCATGCAATCAAATGAAGAGTTCTCTATGTACCTTAAGGTATTGAGATAGATCATAACAATGTACATGGTTGACTAGTACAAAGAGTGAAATATTGGATTTGAAGTTGGTCAACACATGAAGCATAACGAATGTAGCTCATGGATCTTGTGGTATGGTAAGATTTGCCAATTATGCTTCATGAACTGACCCATTATATATTTGGTTTTGTGTTTTCTATGTGGGTTAGGTATCTTTACATGGACATGCATCAAAAGTAGTGATTTCATATAGCCTGTGAGAGGATGACATCAAGTGGTGATCGTTATCAAGGTTAATAAGTGCAAGTTCAATATAAGTATCTCAAGAAGATCTTATACTTGAAGCTTGTCGTCAAATTGGTGATAATGTACATGTGAAGATATGATTTAATGCAGCAATCCCATAGTGGTGTATTGGGAGAAAATTATGAATATTCACGAAGCAACTTTGATCAAGTGAAGCATGTAGGGTTCATAGCATAGAAAACAAAAAAATCTATCGCAACAACGAATAAAACCAAGATACAATCTATGGCAAAGCCAAGATATAATCTACGAGGTCGGTGCAACGAGATAGAAGAGAACTAACCCTCATAGATCCAAAGCATTTAACGAGATCGGATCTCGTGGTTGATGTAGTCGATCACTTACCGATCTCAAGATCGCGATGACGATCCTTCCGGCGTTCATTCCGGCAGCGCTTTCGCACTCGATCACACATACGAAGTCGATGAAGACCTTCCTCTCCCATTCCAGCGAGAAGCGGAGGTAGTAGATCCCCTCAGAATCCCATCAGCACGATGGCGTGGTGGTGGTGGAGGAGAGAATCCTGCAGGGCTTTGCCTAAGCTGGAGCAACGGGAATGAGGAGGATGAGGGTGGCAGATAGGGTTGGGATAGAGGACAAAGGGTGCTCCCTCCCCTCCCCTCTTTATATAGAGGGGGTGCGGCTAGCGCTGCCCCTTTGGCCCTCCCCTCCTAGGGCTGGTGCACATAGGGAGAGGGGGGGGGAACTTGCCCCCCAAGTTTCCCTCTTTCCTTCTTTAGGGTTTTGCCCCAAACCCTTTGGGCTGGCCGGTTGGGCCACTAGGGCTTGGTGCGGCTGGCCCATGATCCCCCACTGCATCCCTCCGACCCATGTGCACGTGGCCCCTCCCGGGGTGGTGGGCCCACTGGTTTCCCCTTCTAGAACATTGTAGAAGCTTTGGTCAAAATACCGAAACTTTTTCCGAACCTCGGAAAATGACTTCCATTATATGAATCTTATTCTCCGGACCATTCTGTATCTCCTCATGATGTTATGGATCCAATCCGAGACTCCGAACAACATTCAGTCTCCAACTCATATTCCATATCTACTTAAACAACATCTAACCTTAAGTGTGTTACCCTACGGTTCGTGAACTATGCACACATGATCGATACACCTCTCCGGTCAATAATCGACAACAGAATCTGGAGATCCATAATTTGTCCCACATAATCAACGATGTCGTGGGAATGACCACGACAGATGCTGCAATCGGCAGCGAGTAGTAGAACATGGGGCAAGGGCGGCCAGCCATCTGCGGTGCGAGATGAGGGCTGAGACACAAGGGTTTACCCAGGTTCGGCCCCCGGAGGGTAAAGACCTACTCCTGCTAGATTGTATTATGGTGAGAGTACAATGGGGCAAGCTCGGCGGCTAGGCGGCGAGTCGCTAGGGTGTCTGATGGAACGTATCCTCTATGTGTCCTCTAGGGAGGTTTATATAGACTCACCTCCCTAGGGTTTACAGATCTCAACCGAATTAGTTAAGGATTCGGTGATTCTACGACCTAGTCCAACTGGGCCTATCTACACTTCTGGGCCTTCAGCTTCCAGTCGCTGGAGTCCACGCCAAATCTCGATCCAGTCGTCGTCCTGCAGGCCCACTCGCTAGTGCTTGGGCCAGTAGGAAACGCCCTGCTGGGTATACCCCGGTAGGCATATCCCCATCAGTAGTCCCTGAGGCCGTCGTTGATTTGTCGTAGGCGTCGTTGGCAGTCGGAGTATGCGGGTCCAATGCGGACGTCCAGTCAAATCGGAGGCGGACTCCTGAATAAAGGAAGAACTAGTCATTTTAGTCGCAATAACGGCGACCGATCGTGTCGCAGCTTGGCGAACGGGTCGGTGAATACTCAGTCACCATTATAGTGATCGGGTCGGCGAATTGTCGAGTCGTGTGGAGCGACGAGTCGAATGGATGAAGTTGGACCGTCAATTGGGGTCAAACTAGCCGTTGGGGTAATCCAACGGTAACTTCGGCGTAATTCCCGCGTAGTAACGGCTCTCGAAATTGGCGGGTAGCAACCGCTATATAAGGTGAATGATAAGCGAACGGGGAAACACTCCTTCGTTCTCCATCCGATCTCGCTCGTCTCTGTTTTCCACTCCTCATAGCGACCTAAACAATCCAGAGATCCCCGACCTCCGCGAACTTCCAGCCGATGGCCCCCTCCACCGAACCGTGGGGCAGATCCAAATGCACCAAGGCGCTACTGGCATCCTTCAAGGAAGCCGGGATCCTCCGTGCCGGCAGATGGTGCATCCCCGCGGACGGAGAAGTGACTCCGGACCCGCGCGAGGGAGAATTCATCTGCTTCACCAGCCACCTAGAGCGGTGGCAGGGCTTCCCAACCTCCCTCTTCTTCCGGCGCTTCTGCGCCTACTACGGGATCTAGCCATCGGATCTAGGTCCGCATAGTATCGAGCAGCTCGCCATCTTCATGGTGTTCTGCGAGTGCTACCTGGGCTGCAAGCCCTACTTCCCCCTGTGGCAGGAACTGTTCCATGGGAGAATCAACCGCGAAGAGTCAGGCGGCCCGATGCTAGCTGCGGGCGGCCTGACATTCCAACTAAAGTCGAAGGCGTCGTTCTTCGACCTGATGCTGCCTGCCAAGGCGGTGAACGAATGGAAGAAGTCCTGGTTCTATGTCACCGAGTCGACTCCAGACGGCGAAGTGGCGCTCCCAAGGTACTCCGCCGATCGGCCCGAACCACGTCGGCTCCAGGTCGTCAAGCTCCCGCTGGACCAACGGATGGTTGTCGAAGAAATGCTGCAAACCATCCGTGGCCTGAAGAAGAAGGGCCTCCAGACCATCAACCTCTACAACTGCTGGTTCGGGCGGCGGCTCGTGCCATTAGCCCGACGCGGCCACTACATGTACGAGTATACGAGCAAGGACGATCCGACAAAGTCCTCCTTCGCTGAGTGGAGGCTCGAAGACTACACCCTGGCTCTGAAGAAGATCACCTAGGCGGTGTATCTTGACGCGAAGGCTGGGGTCGCCCCTATACTGCAAGGCGCCCGGCTCCGACGGTAAGCCGTCATTTCGTCACCACTCGCAGTCGCAGATGATGCATTCACGGTTGTGCTGACGTTGTCTTGTTTTTTATTGTAGTTGTTCCAAGTGGTAGAAGGGTGGCTTCCACCCGCAAATGACGAAAACTCGAGCTCGTCCGTCCAGGACGGGAGCGAGTCACCACCTATCAAAGGCGACGCTGAGAGCAACGAGGGTGTTGATGATGACGACAACGAAGACGAGCCCGTGGAGGTCGCCGCCCCCACAGTTCGCAATACCCGCGGGCAACACCAGCACGAGCTCGAGGCGAGTAAAAGCCTCGAGCCCCACGATGATGACGACAACGAGCTTCCCGAACACACCTCACATCGTGAGGACACGCCGTCGAAGAAGAAGAAGAAGAAGGAGACGAAGGCTCCGTCGAATAAGAAGGCGAAGCCGGCAAAACAGATGTCTCCACCTCGATCTGCGACCAGTTCCGACGCCACCAGCTCCGCTAAGGACGCAGCGGCGCGCGCGACCGAGGCACTGGACGCCGCTGCCCCCACGGATGAGGTACCTCTGGCATCGTTACCACCTCCATTCGCCCCGGTCTTTGGTTTAGGGGCTGCTCCAGCCGCAGCAGCCTCGCCTCCGAGGGAAGCTTCCGCAGCAGTTATCACGGAAGCTCCTGCCGCGGCTTCTTCTTCGAAGAAGCCTTCAGTGTCTTGGGCACACGATGTGTTCGAAACGGGCCTCACTCGAAGATTAGGGCCCGAGTTGGAAAAGCCGTCTAGCATCCACACCGGACTGCGGTTCATACAAGTCGCCAAGTGTGTGTTTTTCATCTACCTGTTTTTCGTTATAGCCAGACAATCTTATTCATATTGTTGTTTCATAGGACTGGTGTTAAAAAGATCGGCCATCCTTCCGTGGCTAAGGTTCCGCCAGTCATCACCGAGGTAGACTCTTCGTGGAAGAGGAAGACCGACGAAGTCGCTGCTCCCGCCGAAGGTGTCAAGAGGGCGAAAGGCGACGACGTTGTCACGGTCTCTGATGACCCGGCGGATGCTCCGAGCGAACCTCCGACTGCGGCGGAGGTGACCTTGAAGACCAAGGAGGCTGTTGCCTCACCCGACGTGGCCGAGCCGGCTCCGAGTGGCACCGCGGCATCTGCAGCGACCTTCCCTCGGTTCATGGCGAAGGAGGCCGCAACAAGTGGCTCGGCGCCAGCAAGCCGGATGCCTGGGGTCGCCGAGGTGGAGGTCGAACAGCGTCGCGGCCACACTCTGGTCGTTCTTGCATCTGTGGACGCGCTGAAGCTTCACAGCATGCTAGGCGCTGCCATCTAGGTATGTATAGTCCCCGAGGATCGGGCCACTGAATTTCAGTGGTCGGATTCTTAATGTTTTTATATCGTCCAGTCCCTGAGTGCCTAGTCGCTGAATTTCAGCGGGTGGGCATTTAGGATTTTCAATGTCCAGTCCCCGAGTACCTAGTCGCTGAATTTTAGCGGGTGGGCACTTAGGATTTTCAATGTCCGTCATTGTTCGTTGCAGTTTGTGCGCAGGGCCTGCAGCGAGAATCGGCCGATCGGCTTGCTGCAAAGTGTCGCATGGAGAAGGAACTCGTTGCCGTCCAGGATACGAACAAGGGGCTTCAAGCGATTGCGGACGAGGCAGAGGAAGTTCGCCGGGGCCTTGTCCCGGTGGGTGACTTGACAGCGGCTCAGTCTGCTCTGAGCGTAGCCGAAAAGCGGGTCGCTGACCTGGAGCGTGAGCTCAAGGAAGCGAGGGCGGAAGCGAGTGTAGCGGAGGGGCGTGCGAAAGCGGCTGTTACGGCTGCCGCTGAAGAGCGGAAAGTGTTTGACTCACTCGTTGCTGGGCTGCAGGACGACTTCTCCTCTCTTCAAAGCTTCATCACGGGCCTCTGCCGTCCGCTGATTGGTAACCCTTTCTTCCTCTTCCTTCTGCCTGCAACAACTGCATTGTGAAATCGTTGGTGTGCTTACTGCCTGCTTCTCTTCCACAGGCCGGATTACTGATAGCTCGGAAGAGGCGCAGTCATGCGACGCGCGGCAGTGTGTGACCACCCTGGTCGACTCGGCCGCGTTATCCGCGACTTGCATTCGAGCATATCTTCAGGAGATATCGCCCACGGAGGTGATCCCCAGCGACCTCGTCGAGGTATGGCGCTACCTGGAGAAGGCTCCATCAGTCGTCGAATTCATGACGCGGTCGGCCTTCCGGCACGGGGCGGCGACGGCGCTCAGCCTTGGGCTTGCTCATTTCCCGTAGGACTTCGACCTTGACGATGTGACGAGCGGCTACCCCTTGTCCACGGGCTCTGTGGAGATTGCCGAGGTGCTGAAGCTGACGGACCGGGCCGTGGTGTATTCCAATCGCGTTTGGGCAATGGGCGACCTCCTCCCCTACCAGGAGACATTGTCGCCCCTAACGATCCCGAGCCGAAGCATTGGGACTTCAAGGTCGAGCAGCCGTTCCGTGCGGCGATGGCGGGCGAGTTGACGACATACCCATCGAACCCGTACGTGCCCTTCATCCGTAACCACAGGGGTGGCAGCGAGTCGGCATCAAAACCTGCGGAGTAGAAGTGTTAAGTCCTTGGGCGTTAGTACGAAATAGCTATTGAACTTTCCTTGTATTTTGGAACAACTTTGTGCTGCTATAAAGGAAATTCATGTTGTTTTGTCATTTGCTTTGTGATTTTGGATTTTGATTAAACGAGTCCCCGAGCGCGTCCACCCTTTTTATGGGGTTTACCTCATTTGTTATGTGTTTGCGAATTTTTAATGGTTTGAGGTCGACTCGCCAGATCTCGGAGAGCCAGTCGCTGGGCGACTCCCGTGGGTGCTCTTTACTTGACCGTTTTCCCGTGCGCGAACAAGGTCGGTTAGCCGAGTTCCCGAGTGTGGTACTTGGTGGTTATAGTCGCAACTCCAAGGTAGGTGAGGACTAAGAGCGTTAGAGTAAGCGCGTCACTCCTGCCTGACCCGAAGGATCAGTCGAATGGTGAGTCTTGGGCACGCTCTCATACTGGGCGTTTTTCCCTAGCCGCTCGTATTTGACTGGACGTCAGTCCCCGAGCGTGGTATTTGGCCGTTCGAGTCGTTGTGCCAAGGATGCGGAGGACCTTGGTCGCTGTGAGGAGCGAAGGCAGTTGTCTTGGCTCGGTAAGCTAGTCGAGCTAGACGACTCCAATGGGGCGCCGGGTTGGCGTTTTTCATGGACGTTACGGGGCCTAGGGTTTCCCAGTGCCCCCGTACCACACTACTTGGTCGTGCCGGTCGCTTTACCAGAGGTTGACTTCTGCGAATAGCATAACGCTGTTATTACGAGTGCGAGTGGCACAAGACGTGGAGAGTAGACACAATTTGCGGTAACCGATCTGTTTTATTTCATAGCGGGTGGAGAGTACATGTATGGAGTTCTAGGAGTAGAACTTCCGTAGGAGGTTTACATTCCATGGCCGCTTGACGTTGAGTTTTCCGTCGCCTTGGACGTCGGTGAGGTAGTAGGCGTCGTTGCCTAGGACTCGCCCGATGGCGAATGGTCCCTCCCAAGGGGGGGGAGAGCTTGTGCATGCCCTTCTTGTCCTGGATTAGACGCAGTACCAGGTCACCTTCCTAGAAGGTGCGAGTCCTTACTCGACGGCTATGGTAGCGGCGGAGCCCTTGCTGGTAGATGGCGGTGCGGGAGCGAGCTAGGTCGCGTGCCTCGTTGAGCTGGTCGACTCCATCTTGGCATGCGAGTTCGTTTGCAGCCACCGTGTAGTTGACCACCCTTTGCGAGTCGTGCTCGAGGTCGGTGGGCATGACTGCCTCGGTGCCGTACACAGTAAAGAAGGGGCTAAATCCTGTCGACCTGTTGACGGAGGTGCGGATGCCCCAGATGACGGAGGGTAGCTCCTCGACCCAGCACCCGGCGATGCGCTCGAGTGGTACTTGGAGCCGTGGCTTCAGGCCATGGAGGATACTCTGATTGGCGCGTTCCGCCTGGCCGCTGGACTCCGGGTGAGCGACTGAGGCAAGGTCGAGTCAAATGTGGTGTTCCTCGCATAACTCGGCCATGGCTCCTTTGGCGAAATTGGTGCCGTTGTCCGTGATGATGCTGTTTGGGAACCCGTAGCGATAGATGAGCTCGCGTAGGAACTTGGTGGCGGTCTTCCCGTCGCATTTGCGGACTGGCTTGGCCTCCACCCATTTTGTGAATTTGTCGACTGCGACTAGGAGGTGGGTGAAGCCGGAGGGGGCCTTCTTGAAGGGGTCTACCATGTCCATGCCCCATACGGCGAACGGCTAGGTGATGGGGATTGTCTTGAGCGTTGAGCTCGGCACGTGGGTCTGGTTGGCGTATTTCTGGCATCCGACGCACCACTGGACAATGTCGACAGCATTTGCGTGTGCGGTGAGCCAGTAGAAGCTGTGCCGCATAGCCTTTGCAACCAGAGAACGGGCGCCGGCGTGGTGGCCGCAGTCGCCGGAGTGAATGTCTTGGAGGATTTTTCGTCCTTCAGCGGGCTGAACGCAGCGTTGGAACACGCCGGTCACGCTGCGCTTGTGGAGCTCGCCGTTGATGATGACGAAAGATTTGCATCGGCGTGCTATCATCCGGGCGTCCATTTCATCTGCTGGCAGGGTGCCTCCCTCCAAGTAGGCGACGTATGGCGTGGTCCAGTCGTCTGGCTCGGCGATTAGAGCGACCAGGGCTGCTTCTGGTTGCATCGGGATTCAGACATCGATCTCCCTGGGGGGAGAGACGGAAGGCTTGGTGATGGTGTCGAGGAAGACGCCGGCGGGTGGTGCGAGTCGAGCCGAGACGATGCGAGAGAGTGCGTCGGCCTCCTCGTTCTTCGGCCTATCGATCCACTCGACGGAGTAGCCTGCAAAGTATCCACCCAGCTTGTCCACTGCTTGGCGGTATGCCGCCATGGTGGGGGAGACAGCGTCGCAGGTGCCAGCGACTTGCCCGACGACAATGTTGGAGTCTCTGTAGCAGCGCAGGCGGTTGACGTTCATCTCCTTGGCAGCCTGCATGCCGTGGAGTAGCGCCTCGTACTCGGCCATGTTGTTGGTGCAGGGGGTGAAGTCGAGGCAGATGACATAGCGTAGCTTGTCGCCCTTCGGAGAGGTTAGCACGATCCCTGCTCCTGCACCATCCGCGTTCTTGGATCCGTCGAAGTGTAAGCTCCAGTAATTGAGGTATGGCAGTTTCTCTGGCTGCTGGGCCTCTTCCCAGTCGGCGATGAAGTCTGCGAGAGCCTGTGACTTGATCACCTTGCATGGCTCGTACTTGATGTTGTGGATGTCGATCTCGATGGCCCACTTGGCGACTCGCCCAGTCGCCTCACGGTTGCGGATGATGTCCTGCAACGGTGCTGAGGAGACGACCGTTATCGGGTGCTCCTGGAAGTAGTGCGGCATTCGCCGTTGTGCCCTGAATACCACGTATACCAATTTCTGGTATTGCGGGTAGCGCTGGCGCGACTCGGTGAGGACTTCTCTGATGTAGTACACGGGTCGTTGTACCGGTCACTCCTTTCCTTCCTCTGGTCGTTCGACGACCATGACGGCGCTGGCGACGCGTTCGGAAGCCGCGACGTAGACCAACATGGGTTCCTTGTCGACGGGGTCGGCGAGTAGCGGCGCTGCGAGTAGCACCTTCTTGAGGTCGCGGAGCACGTCATCTGCCTCCTTGTCCCACTGGAAGGTGGGGTTCTTACGCATTAGGCGGTAGAGGGGCATCGCCTTTTCGCCCAACCGGTGGATGAAGCGACTGAGAGCCGCAACTCGCCCGGCCAGCTTTTGGACGTTGCGCAGGCACTCGGGTTTGCCGAGTCGAGCGATCGTGTCGATCTTCATGGGGTTCGCTTCGATCCCGCGCTTGGAGACAACGTATCCCAGTAGCTGTCCAGCTGGTACACCGAAGGTGCATTTGCCTGGGTTTAGCTTTATCTTATACTTCCGCAGGTTGGCAAATGTTTCCGCCAGGTCAGCGAGTAGGTTGTTCTGGCGAGAGGACTTCACCACCATGTCGTCGATGTAGACGTGGATATTGCGGCCAATTTGGCTCGCAAGGCACTTCTGCATGCACCGCTGGTAGGTCGCCCCGGCGTTCTTGAGGCTGAAGGTCATGGCAGTGTAGCAGAAGGATTCGAATGGCGTGATGAACGCCGTCTTCTCTTCGTCCTCGACGGCCATTTTGATCTGTTTGTATCCAGAGTAGGCGTCGAGGAAGCATAGCGACTCCGAGCCCGCGGTGGAATCGATGATTTGGTCGATCCGCGGGAGGACGAATTGCTCCTTCGGGCAGGCGTTGTTTAAGTTTGTGTAATCGATACACATCGTCTAGGTCCCGTTTTTCTTCAAGACTAGGACTGGGTTTGCCAGCCACTTGGAGTACTTGATCGGCCGGATGAAGCCTGCAGCGTGTAGACGCTACACCTCCTCGGCGATGGCTCGGCGGCGCTCTTCATTGAAGGGCCGCAGCGACTGCTTAACAGGTCGCACTTTGGGGTCGGCGTTGAGTTTGTGCTCAGCGAGTTCCCTCGGGACACCAGGCATGTCAGAGGGCTTCCACGCGAAGATGTCCCTGTTCTCATGGAGGAACTCAATGAGCGTGCCTTCCTATGTTGGGCTCATGCCCGTCCCGATCGTCACCGTCTGGCTAGAGTCGCCTAGGACCAGCTCGACGGTGCGGGTATGCGTCGTTGCCTCGAAGGTGGTGGGGTTGCTGCCCTCCGAGTTGGGCTTCTTGAGTATGGTGGGGTCGTCGTTGTTGACCCCGCTCACGTACTTGGCGAGCTCGTCTGTGTAGTTGGATTCTGCCGCGTTGACGGCGTCGGCAAGTTCAACTCCTTTGGCCTCGCACTCGGCGGCCATGTCAGGGTCGCCGTGGATGGTGATGACGCTGCACGGCCCGGGTAGCTTCATCGCGTTGTACGCGTAGTGGGGTGCTGCCATGAACTTGGCGAACGCCTGGCGCCCTAGGATGCAGTGGTAGGGGCTGTCAAAGGGCACCAGCTCAAAGACGATCCGCTCGGTGCGGAAGTTTGCCGGTGTGCTGAAGGTGATTGGCAGCGTCACCTTGCTGATCGGGTACGCCTTCCGACCGGGGACGATGCCGTGGAACGTGGTCTAGGTCGTCTCGATCATCGACTGCGGGAGCCGCAGTCGTCTGAAGGTGTCCAGGTACAGGATGTTGATGGAGTTGCCGCCGTCCATCAATATTTTGGGGAGCTAGTAGTCTCCCACCTTGGGCTTGACCACCAGGGCGACTCGGCCCGGGTACTCGATCCGTGGCGAGTGGTCCGCGCGGCTCCAAGTGATTGGTTGCTCAGACCAGTTGAGGAACTGGGGGATGTCTATCTGGGCCACAGCATTGACGACGACGGCGCGGGCGATGACCTTCTTCTCGCGCTTTGTGTTGAAGCCTGTGAAGGTGTGGAGCGAGCTGGCGATGCTGCCGAATTTTCCGCGTTTGGCGGGTTGTTGTCGGGGTCTTACCGCACGCGCCGTGCCTTCTCGATTTCCTTGAGAGAGTGGTAGTCGGCGGTCGTGTGTGTGATGGGCTTTCCTTCCCTGCTGTTGAATACACAAGGTTGGTTAAGAAGGGCCACGGGGTCGAAAATCGGCTTCGCCTTGTAGTTGCCCCCGTCGCGGCGTTGTCCCCCGTCGCGGCGGAAGCTCTTGGGCTCGCGCTGCGCGTATCTGGCATTGGCGACGAAGTTGACTCGCCCGTCACTGCAGCGCTTGCCGGTGAGGCGAGTGTTGCTGTAGCGTAGATCGGGTCATGTCCCGTTGTCGTGGCCGCTCGTGCGGCGGTGTCCTCCCAACTCGTCGTCGGTTTCGTGGTTTGGGTCCTCCTCCGCGTACCTTTTTGCGATCTCCAGGAGATACGGTATGTTGTCGAGTGTGAGGTACGCTCGTTTGAGCTTGGCGACCAGGGGCTCATAGCGGCATGAGGTCTTGAAGAAGTGGATCGCGGTGTCTGGGTGGATGCCGATCGCGTTGTACCACAGATCTTGCCACCGTTGGACCCAGCTGCGGGTCGACTCGCGGGGTCCCTGGACGCACCGTTCCAGGTCCTCGATGGTGGTGGCGCGGGTGTACGAACCCTCGAAGTGCCTAACGAAGGCGTCGCACATCTCTTCCCAAGAGTCGATGCTATCCGCGGGAAGAGTGTTAATCCACTGCCTGCACGCTCCCTCCATCATCAGGGGAAGGTAGCGGGCGGCTAGTAGATCGGTGTGGCCGGCGATCCCCATTG
This sequence comes from Avena sativa, assembly GCA_916181665.1. Lineage (NCBI taxonomy): Eukaryota > Viridiplantae > Streptophyta > Magnoliopsida > Poales > Poaceae > Avena > Avena sativa. The sequence goes on along the minus strand of OV702298.1, from coordinate 261,858,204 downwards.
CCATGAGGTAGGTGTCCAGCCACACGGAGGGATCATACGAAGGGTCATACTTCTCTATTTCCTTCAGCGCTTTGAAGTTCACCGGGTATCTTTCGCCTCGGATCATCAGTCCAAAGCACCGGGGCCCGAGCCGGCTTAGCGATCCCCTCGGCTCACCGTCGCGGCGGTTGGAGAGGGTATGCCGCAGGTCGTCGGGCTGGCATGCGCACCATCTCTAGTTGTTGATGATGTGGGTGCGGGCGTCGACGAGTTGCCCGTTAGCGGCGACGAAGTTGGTCGCCGGCCGGGGGTCGTTGGTGGAAAGTGCCGCATTCGCGGGCTGGTGTTGGAGCTGTAGTGGTTCGGGTGGCGGGCAGTTGAGGGTGTTCGCCGCCATGGGGCGGCCGCTTGAGGCTGCCCTGCTGCCCGATGAACGCGAGTACATCCGACCCTGCAAATCGACGCCTGCGTTTTGTTGCTCGACCGCTTTGGCGAGCAGAGCCTTGGCGTATTGGATCTGCAGGGCGCCTTCACCAGTGGTCGCGATGTTGTCGACTGTTGCTCGGCCCGCGACGAGGTTGTCTATTGGGGTGGAGAACAGCGGGAGGCCGTTCGCGTCTCGCTGTCGTGAGGAGACCACGATCCTTGGCTGGTCCCTGGGGGTGCGCGGTTGGGTGGTGGCGGGGCGCCATTGGCCGTTGCCCCTGGTGGGGGCCGAGTGCTTCCTCCTGGTGGCGCGTTCTCGCAGATCGCGCGCTCAGCCGCGCGGGCCGGGTCGTTCTCGTCGTCGAAATTCGGGGCGCGCCCCTGGACGGTGGGGTTCACGCGCGACCTGATTCGGAGCTGGTGGTAACGCGACAGCTCCTGCGCTGTCACCTGCTCGAGGCAAAAAATTTCGCGCTCGGTTTGTTCCTTGCGAACTGCTTCCGCCAGCTTCAGGCGGAGTTCCTCGACCTCCGTTGCCGTCGCGTTTGGTGGGATCGGCATGGAGAATGGATCTTCCGGCGGCTCGGCGCCAGTCGCCATGTAGGTCGCGGCGTGGCGGCCGGTTCCATCGCGGAGGTCGGCGGAGTTCTCCGACCTGGAGTTGAAGTCGAAGATCCCGAGGATAGAGGGATCCTCGAAGTCTCCGACATTGGAGACCTGGGTGATGGAGCCCGCAGGTGACGCGGCGACAATGGATCCAGCGAGTGATGCCGGGTTCGCCGAATCAGCGGCGTCGTTGAGGGCCGCGTTCTCCACGGCTACGGTGGTTTTGGCCACGTTGCTGTGGGCCGAGTCGTACTCGGAGGTGAGGCGGTGAATCGTGCGGACCTGGCTCTCAGAGAGCCGGTCACGTGGAGGCGACTCACGGATGCGAGCCGAGTCCTCCAAGATGATGACATCGGTGAGGCCGACGAAGAGGCTGATCGTGCCGACCGGCAGGATCATGCTATGCGTGACGGGTCGCGCCGCTGGGACGTAGCTGCTCGGCAGGATCTGGAGCATCTCGCCGATCGTGATCATGCGGCCGGTGGCGATCGACTCATTGATTGGCAGATTGGATCTCGCCGCAGAACACCGGCCTGACCGGCCAGGCCCCACGGTGGGCGCCACTGTCGTGGGAATGACCATGGCAGATGCTGCAATCGGCAGCGAGTAGTAGAACATGGGGCAAGGGCGGCCAGCCATCTGCGGTGCGAGATGAGGGCTGAGACACAAGGGTTTACCCAGGTTCGCCCCCCGGAGGGTAAAGACCTACTCCTGCTAGATTGTATTATGGTGAGAGTACAATGGGGCAAGCTCGGCGGCTAGGCGGCGAGTCGCTAGGGTGTCTGATGGAACGTATCCTCTATGCGTCCTCTAGGGAGGTTTATATAGACTCACCTCCCTAGGGTTTATCGATCTCAACCGAATTAGTTAAGGATTCGGTGATTCTACGACCTAGTCCAACTGGCCTATCTACACTTATGGGCCTTCAGCTTCCAGTCGCTGGAGTCCATGCCAAATCTCGATCCAGTCGCCGTCCTGCAGGCCCACTCGCTAGCGCTTGGGCCAGTAGGAAACATCCTGCTGGGTATACCCCGGTAGGCATATCCCCATCAAACGATGACTTAGTGATCGAATGAACCATTAACATACGATACCGATTCCCTTTGTCGCGCAATACTTTACTTATCTGAGGTTCAATCGTTGGTATCTCCGTACCTAGTTCAACCTTGTTACCGATAAGTACTCTTTACTCGTTCCATGAAATGACATCCCTTTGTGACCTATTCACATTCTTGCAAGCCAATTGGATGACATTCCATTGAGAGGGCTCAGAGTATATCTATTCGTCATTTGGATGGACAAATCCCACTCTTGATCCATGCGCTTCAACACATACTTTCAGAATACTCAATGCCACCTTTATAACCACCCAGTTATGGAAGTGGCATTTGATGTCATCAAAGCACTCATCCGCTGATGGTGATTAACTATGGTCGCAGGATTAGGTTACTATGTATTTGAAAGCTTATAGCAAAACGAACTTAATGACTTGATCTTATGCTATCTTACTATGGGTGTGTGTCCATCACATCATTCTCCTAATGATCTTGTTATTAATAACATCCAATGTCCATGATCAGGAAACATGATCATCTATTAATCAACAAGCTAGTTTAACAAGAGTCTTACTAGGGACTCTTTTATGTTTACAAAACACACAAGTATTAATGTTCCCTATTAATACAATTATGGCATAGGATGTAAACATTTATCATAAACATAAAGATATAATAATAACCACTTTATTATTGCTTCTTGGGAATATCTCCAACGGTCTCCCACTTGCACTAGAGTCAATAATCTAGTTTGGAAAAACTTGTGCATTCAACACCTATGGCTTTCTGGTGTTGTATATACACGATTTCAAGTGGTAAACATAATCTTCAGATCTGACACTTTTAGGTCCGTGTGTATTTGCATTTCTTTGTGTCTCTACGCATCACTCATTCTCAATGAGATGGCATTGTATAAATTTTGTCCTTTGGTAAGACCTTTAGTTCCTTGGGGTTAAACCATGTCGATACAATTGTCGTACAATATATCTTCATAGTACTAGACCGCTGAGAACCACACCTAGTTTGACAACAAACTTCTTGACACAAATGCCATCTTTTCTGCTACAATAATAGTCATATACTTAGCCTTTTGTTATAGTATCCTCCACAATGTCTTAACTTTGGAACTCATCCAAATGCGTTATGGAACTTTCTTTCCATTACATTGTGCCACCCATAGTTTAAATTGAGATAAAGGTGATCATAAAGGTGTCTCTCAGGTGATCGGAAAGTACCTATTGGGTTGTATGTATCGAGATGGGATTTGTCCCTCCCAAGTCGGAGAGATATACTTCGGGCCCACTCGGTAATCGATATCAACACCGCTTGCAAGCATGTGGTTAAGGAGTTAATCACAAAGCGATATCGGATTACGGAACGAGTAAAGTACTTGCTGTGAACGAGATTGAACTAGGTATGACGGTACCGACGATCAAATCTCGGGCAAGTAAAATATCGCGAGATGAAGGGAATATATATATGGGATTGATTGAATCCTGGCATCGTGGTTCATCCGATATGATCATAGATGAATGTGTGGGAGTCAATATGGGTTTCCAGACCCCGCTGTTGATTATTGATAGAAGATCATGTCTGCATATTCTCGAACCCGAAGGGTCACACACTTAACGTGTCTCGACGCTAGGATAGATTGGATAATTGGTTTATGAGTTTTTGTTCGGAGTCTCGGATGGGATCCGGGACATCACGAGAGGTTCCAAAATGGTCCGGAGAATAAGATTGATATAAGGCAATGCAATTTTTGGAGTTCGGAATTGTTTCGGGTTAATCGATATTGTACCGGAAGCTTCTAGAACCTTCCGGAGGGGGGGCAACGTGGCCCCACCTGCCGGGAGGGGGCATGGGCCTATGAGGGAGTGCCCTGGACGCATTGGGCCAGGGGCACAAGGCCCCATAGGGCCCAATCGGCCAAACCTAGGGGAAACCCTAGGGGAGCTTCTAGAAGGAGGGGGGAAACTTGCCCCCCACTCTTCCCTCCTTGGCCGCCGGCCTAGGCTTGGGGGAGGGGCTAGGGTTGGCGCCCACCCCTCTATATAAAGAGGGCTGGGGGCACACCACCCCCCTACACCTCCTCCTCAAGCCCTAGCCGCCCTGCTGCCCTCCTCTCTCTCTCCCTCCCGACTGCACGTAGGCGAAGCCCTGCTAGAGAAACTCTCCACCACTTGCACCGCGCCGTCGCATTGTAGATCCAATCCGTCTCTCCACCATACTTGCTGGACCAAGGAAGGAGGAGACGTCGAGGTGCCACACGTGTGCATCTCTCAGAGGCATCGCCACTTGCGGTGTTAGATCTGAGTGGATCGCGAGGAGGAGAAGCGAGTAAGACTACATCACCCACGTTCCGACGAACGTTCCGCTGTGCGAATCTTCAAGGGTATGAAGATCTCATCTAATCCCCCTCGTTGTTTGCATCTCCTAGATTAGATCTTGGCTTTCACGGGAGCATCTGTAGAATTTTTTTGATTTACTATGCTGCGAAACCCTTCAGTGGTATCAAAGCTAGATCTATGCGTAGATGTGTTTCACGAGTAGAACGCAACATGGTTGTTGCGGGCGTTGATGTTTTCTGTTGCAAGCCTCTTGTTTGTGTTCTTCTTATGACGCGGGATAGTGAGATTGAAGCGGTCCAGGACAACCTTACGCGACGTCGTTCGCGAGACCGGCTCCGCACTTGACGTGTGGCTTGTTCCACACATGCGGCTGGTGGATGCCAGTTTCTCTCACTATAGTTGTCATGGGATTTACACCGGAGTTTGGCAACCATAATATCACCGTTGTGGCTTTCCGTAGGTAAGAATCATTCTTAGCTTGCTACTCCCATAAGCCACGTAAAACATGCAACAACAAAGTAGAGGCGTCTAACTTGTTTTTGCAGGGAGTGTTTTCTGTGATATGGTATGGCCCAAGATGTGATGTGTGTATTATATGCAATTATCATGTTTTGTAATGTTTCATGACTTGCATGTCGATGAGTACACAACCGGCAGGAGCCATATGGTTGTCTTTATAATTGTGTATGACCTGTGAGTCAACTTCTTATACGCCATGTAATAGCTTTACTTTATCGCTAAGTAGTTAGCAATAGTTGTAGTTGCTATTCGTGGTGGAGGCAATCATGGTGGAGTGATGGAGATCATGCCGGCACGCACAAGATGGAGATCATTGCGCAAAGATAGGCTATACCATGTCACATAAAGTTATATGCATGTGATATTTATCCTTTTATGTATCTTATTATGCTTAGATCGTGACGGTAGCATTATAAGATGATTCCTCACTTAAAGATCAAGATAAAAACTGTGTTCTCCTCATGTATGCACCGTTGCGAAAGTTCGTCGTGTCCAAGCAACACGTGATGATCGGGTGCTATAGACTCTACGTTCACATACAACGGGTGCAAGCTAGTTTTGCACACGCGGAAATACTTGGGTTTGACTTGACGAGCCTAGCATGTACAGACATGACCTCGGAACACAAGAACCGAAAGGTTAAGCATGAGTCATATGAATGATATGATCGACACTTTGTTGTCCACCATTGAAACCACCACTCTTCTCGTGAAGATCGGATTAGGTGTGGTGAATTTGGATCATGTTCACTAAACAACTTGAGGCATGTTGAATTTAGTGGGAGTTCATCTAGTAATTTGATTAAAAGTTGAACTAGTTATCATGAACATAGTTGTTGGGGAGATGACCTCGGGTAGGGTAAAGACGGGGAAAGATGAAAGGAAGTTGCCCGTCTTGTTACCGAGTTATTGTTTGAGTCGGCCGAATCCTGTAGAGGTCGGCCAAGACAGGGAAGGGCAGGACCATTATGACAAAGGCAAGGCATTACCCGGCTAGGATGTTACGTAAGTCGGCCGGGTTAGTCCGAGTAATCTTGATGTAGGTGAAGGACAAGCCGAGCTACGCGAGGTAAGGCCGAATGATACGAAGCTTGCAGGAGAAGGAGAAACCCAAGGTCAAACTCTAGCTGCAGGCTAGAAGGAATCTGAGCGGAACCAAGCACCAGAGACAAAGGCGCAGAGCGTCAGAGGGGCAGAAGGAGGTCACAGAGGCGACAGTCCTGAAGCCCGAGGCACACAGAGGGGCCCTCTGGAGCCTTGCCGTCGTTAGAAGGGCGACAGGGAAAGGAGGGCGCCGAACTACTATTTTGGGACAAGCATATTCCTCGAATATGCTTGCCCCGTTAGCCCTAAAGGCACCCTAGGCTCTCCTTTATAAGGAGAGGCTTGGACCCTGAGGAAGGGATCGGCTCATTTAGATACCGTTAGGCTGGTAAAGTTCTTCTTATCTCCCTGTATGCGGCTCAAGGAGCACTTGTAGCCCAAGAAAGGAGAAATAAAGATCTTTGCCTTAGTCTCTTGTGTGTAGAATCAACTGCATCTTCCCTCCCCAGATCCCACTAGCATCCATTGGCCCCATACTTTAGCCTACCCATGGCATCTGTCGTGCCATCACCACGATAGTTGGCGCCCACCATGGGGCCAACAGCGGTGCTAGCTGGAGTCATGATCCGGACGGGAAACTTCATCAACACTGGCGAGCGCGTTGTTTCTGGCTTGGTCCGGAGATTTGATCTCTGTGACTACATCAGTGACAATGCAGGCAGCTTCAGGGGAAAAACTCCCCCGCGCAACGGTGTCTTCATCAGCTTGGGAAGGCACCAGGTCTACATCGGCGTCGACATCTCCGACATTTATCCTCATCAGGTTGTTGTTGCAGGAGAGCCACCCCTTAGCGCTGCGAGCCGTCCACGTGGAGCGCATCCGGTGAGCAGCGTCGAGGTGATGGTCGCAGCCGGAGTGCAGACGGGAGTAGCGGGTGCCGGATCAACCAGAGACCCTGCCGCAGGCGTGCAGGTCGCGCCCAGGCAGACGGCACCACCACCCACCGAGGTAATCCCTCCAGTGACCAACCAGGCCGAAGTACATGACACTACCCCAAAGGCACCAAGAGTAAGAGGGCCACCTCTGGAAAGACCAGAAAACATTCTTCAGGCAACCATAGAAAACCTGACTACACCTGTAGCACCGATACTTGATCCGGCTAATGCTCAGGCAGAGTTAGAAGAAACCAAGCAAAAGGTGCTGGTAGAGGCAAAAAAGGTGTCGGCCTTGCAGGAGTCCTTAAACAGGACCCTGCGAGAATATGCCAAAGCTAACAAGCTTGACGTCGCTCCCGAACGGGTTGACGAGTTGAGATTAAGAGGGAAGAACCTCATAGATGATATCAACAAGGAGCATGATGCTCATAAGGCAGAATCAGTTGATTTGGGCCTGCCGAGGTACAGTACCCGGCAAAGAACCTGAGAGCGGCAAATGCTGCAGCATTAGAGTTAGAGGGATTGACCGGCGAAGCCCGACAGAAACAGCAAGAAAGAGTGAATGAGCTGGTGCGCATCGCAAACCAGCAAAACGAAGAAATGCTGAGAGCAGACCCGGCGAGGCCAGGGGCCTCGCGAATGGTTCACTCGGCTGGAGCAGCACCTGCCTTGTCTGTGGCAGCAGCATCCTCACTAGGAAACAATGCACGAAAAGACAAATCGGTAACTTTAGGAAAGATAAACAAGCAAATCGTTCCGTATGATCCGGCGATAGCCGGGAAAGCAAATGAGAACAGAGGCAATGGAAGCCGAGGTAACAGTGGTGAGAGGAATCCCGGCCGTGCTGAGAAAGACGGCGGAAGCCGAGGCAATGGAGATGTCGGCAGAAGAGAACTTAGAAGAGGCAATCACGAGAACAATATCCCGGTTGAAGTAAGGAGAGAACCGCCGCTCAACCCGCAGCCAAGACATGAACCTCAGCAGGAAAGAGAAGCAAGATCAGCTCGCCACAATCAAGTAAATGAAAGGTACAATGATGGTTATTCCGAGATGGAATATGCGATCCATGGTGGAAATAACCACTATGGAATGCAAGACAGAGTTCTGTACAGAGATTTGCCATCAAATGATGCCAGAGTAGAGCTAGACCGGCTATACCGATCCGAGTTGCTGGAAGAACAGGGTCCACCGGGTCCGACATGCTTCGGACCACGGATCATGGGCGAACCACCTGTGCCGAACTTTCAGCTGGCAAGAGGCACAAAGACATATAATGGGAGCACCAAACCACAAGACTGGTTGATTGATTATGCCACTGCTGTGAAAATAGCAGGTGGGAACTTACGACGGGCAGTACGGTATGTCCCACAAATGTTGGAAGGACCAGCTAGAGTATGGCCGAATAATCTGCCCCCCAGGTAGCATCAACTGCTGGTTGGATTTTGAAGAAATGTTCGTTAGCAACTTTACTAGTACATACAAGAGGCCAAACAGGCCGCAACAGTTAGCCATGTGCAAGCAAAGGCCGAATGAAACGGACAGAGAGTTTTTAACTCAGTGGTGTAACCTGAGAAACTCGTGTGAAGGAGTTATAGAATCACAAGCAATAGCTTGGTTCGCTCAAGGATGCCGTTATGCCAGTGTGTTATGGCAGCGACTGCAAAGAGATACGCCAACCACATTGGCAGAAACCATCAGGATAGCGGACTCCTATGCATTGGGAGATCCGACGCAACCAGAATTAATGTCGTCAGATCATCGGGAGCAACAAGACCAATATGCAAGAGATTTGGCCGGGTCATCCAGGCGCAATGACTTTAGAGGAAGAAGAAGAGAAGAAAGGCCGGATTATAGATATAATTCGGCCCAAGTGGCAGCGGTAGCGCAAGATCAGCCGAGTCACGGAATGACTCAATGGCAAAAGAATGGTCCTCAGCAGTGGACACCAAGGAATGAAGGAAAAGGACAGTGGACACCAGAACAAAAGAAGCAATGGCAGGAGAGGCCGAAGTACACGTTTGAATCTATGTTAGATCAACCGTATAAATTTTCACACGTCAAACCCAGCCAGGCCGACCAACCATACGACCCTCCAATGTGCATGGATGAAAAATGCAATGGGAAACCCTGTAGGCATTCAGGCAGCACCTCTCCAGGCACATCAGCAGCATCAGCCGCAGTTGACTGGAGCAAATGCACAGCAACTGATGTTACCGCCTCCTCCCTCGAGGTATGATAACTCGGACCGGAGAGATGCGGTACATCAAGTGATGAACCAAGGCCAGGATGGAAGAACGAATCCAGGAAATAATGGACGCAATGATTACAGAGAACATCATCAGTCGTATTGCGTATTCACGACGGAACAGCAAGACAAGTAGAGTGTGCAGCGCCGGCATATGGAAGTAAATGCGGTTATGCCGGCAGTACGAAGATATATGCCTTGGTCAGATCAAGAAGTAACTTGGAGCATAAAGGATCACCCAAGATAATGCCGAGTCCGGGGTCGTATGCACTCGTGTTGGATCCAACATTTGTTGGACCAAGCATTAATGTGAAATTTTCAAAGGTTCTCATTGACAATGGGAGCAGTATCAACATCATGTACAAAGATACCATGCATAAACTCGGAATATCGCAGAACATGCTGCAATCCACGAGGACCACTTTCCATGGGATAGTACCAGGGCTTCCATGCGAACCCATTGGTAAGGTTCGAGTGGATGTGTTATTCGGCACAAGAGATAACTGCAGAGCAGAAAACTTAGAGTTTGAAGTGGTGGATCTAGAGAGTTGTTATCATGCTTTACTCGGACGGCCAGCATTGGCCAAATTCATGGGCAGCTGTCATGTAAGTTATCTGAAAATGAAGCTACCCGAACCACAAGGAGTGATAACAGTAGCAGGGGATTACAGGAAGTCAATGGAATGTGCTTCAGCCGGGTCAAATTTGGCCGAGTCATTGGTTATAGCAAGAGAAAAAATAAGGATTCAGGAGGTAGCAGCCCTCGCTCAGTCGGCACAGCTGAATATGCCGGCATTAGCCAATCCACATGGAAGTGTCTCCTTTCAGCCGACTAAAGAAACAAAGAAGTTTCAGATAGATGAGAAATTCCCAGAGCGTACTGTTACTATTGGTGCAGGCCTAAATGCTAAATAGGAAAGCGAGCTCACCAACTTCCTCCGTGAGAATCGGGATATCTTTGCATGGTCAACTCAGGATCTGCAAGGTGTTCCGAGGGAGTTGGCTGAGCACTCTCTGAATGTAAGGCCAGGAGCAAGGCCGGTGAAGCAACCTCTCCGCCGCTTCGCCGAAGACAGGAGAAAAATAATAGGGGATGAAATAGCTCGGCTCCTTGCGGCCGGGTTCATCATGGAGGTGCTGTATACGGATTGGTTGTCAAACCCGGTGCTAGTAGAAAAGAAGAAGGATGATCCGAATGTAGCCATTGTATGGCGAATGTGTACCGATTACACGAACCTGAACAAGGCATGTCCAAAAGATCCTTTTCCCTTACCTAGAATAGACCAAGTCATTGATTCGACCGCTGGTTGTGAACTATTGTCATTTGTAGACGTGTATTCTGGTTTTCACCAAATACCATTAAATCCGGCCGATCAAATAAAGACTGCGTTTATTACCCCGTACGGGGCTTATTGCTATCGCACAATGCCATTCGGCCTGCGCAACGCAGGAGCAACGTATCAAAGATGCATGCAAAAATGTCTACATGACCAGATAGGAAAAAATGTACAAGTATATGTGGATGATGTGGTTATCAAAACCAAAGAAAGAAAAACACTACTGGATGATATACGGCAGACTTTCACGAACCTGAGGAGGTTCCGAATGAAGCTTAACCCGGAAAAATGCACATTTGGCGTGCCAGCAGGAAAATTACTCGGTTTTCTCGTATCTAGCCGAGGTATAGAGGCCAACCCAACCAAGATAAAGGCAGTAGAAAGGATGGAGTTGCCAAGGTGTCTAAATGACGTACAAAAGTTCACGGGTTGTTTAGCCTCGCTCAGCCGGTTTGTATGTCGGCTGGGAGAGAAGGCATTACCACTCTATCAACTGATGAAGAAATCAGATAAGTTCATTTGGACTCCACAAGCAGATAATGCATTTCATGAATTGAAAAGGATGTTGGTCACAACGCCCATCTTAGCTTCTCCATTATCAAAAGAGCCTATGTTACTCTACATAGCGGCCACCAACAGAGTAGTGAGTGCTGTAATCGTCGTAGAACGAGTCGAAAATGATAAGTCAGTATAGAGGCCGGTGTATTACCTGAGCGAGGTGTTGTCCGCTTCAAAGCAAAATTACCCACATTATCATAAGATGGCTTATGGAGTGTACATGTCGGCAAAGAAACTTAAACATTACTTCGAAGAGCACCCTATCAAAGTGATTTGTGAAGCACCCATAGCCGACATATTGAGTAACAAAGATGCAAGTGGCCGGATAGCAAAATGGGCAATTGAATTGTCACCTTATGCTCTGCAATTCTATAGGAGAGATGCAATCAAATCTCAGGCTGTGGCCGACTTCTTCGTAGATTGGGCCGAGGTGCAATATGAGCCACCATTGCCAGACCCGAATTATTGGACGATGCACTTTGACGGTTCCAAACTAAGAAATGGTTTGGGGGCAGGAATAGTGTTAACCTCGCCCAAAAGAGATCAGCTGAAATATGTGCTGCAAATACATTTTGCCGCATCAAACAACGTAGCCGAATATGAAGCACTGGTCCATGGATTGAAGGTGGCAGAAGAGATTGGCATACGCCGAATCTTATGCTGTGGAGACTCAGATCTAGTAGTACAGCAAGTCTCAGGCAATTGGGATGCATTGGATGATAATATGGCTTTGTATAGATTTCATGTGCAAAAAATCAGTGGATACTTTGAAGGATGTGAATTTCATCATATACCTCGGGCAGAAAATGATGCCGTAGACACGTTGTCAAAACTATGATCAACTAGGCAGTCAATTCCCCCAGTATCGCCCTAGAGCACCTAAGGAAACCATCGATAACACCATCACCAGAGTCCGAATCCATCTTTATTCCGGCAAAGTCAGGAGAAGATAATGTGCCGATGGAAATTGACCAGCAATATAACCCGGAATTCTCAAAGAGAAAGATAGCTGATGTAAGCATGATTATGGAGAAAGCCGAGGTAGTTATGTCGGCTGAAAACATGGAAATAGACAGTGAGACCACACAGGAGAAAATCACACATGTATGGGCGCAACCCATATTCTCTTTCCTTAGAGACGCGACTTTGTCGAATAATGAGGTGTTAGCAAGACAGACAGCAAGAAGAGCTAAAGCTTATACAATCATAAATAATGAGATATACAAAATAAGCGTCACAAGTGTATTGAAAAGATGTGTGAGTTCGGCAGAAGGCCAGGAGATGCTCCTAGATATACATCAAGGAGAATGTGGACATCATGCCTCATCTCGAGCCTTAGTGGCCAAAGCATTCAGGCATGGGTTTTATTGGCCAACGGCGTTGAAAGAAGCCAAAGAGCTGGTTGAAAAATGCAATGGTTGTCAGAGATATGCAACCAAGATACACATGCCATCATCCGAGTTAAAAACGATACCCATTACTTGGCCATTTTCTGTGTGGTGCTTAGATATGGTGGGACCATTTAAGCCGGCCCGAGGTGGGATGACCCACATATTGGTCATGGTGGACAAGTTCACAAAATGGATTGAAGTGAAACCAATAAAAAAATGCGATGGGTCCATAGCAGTGAAATTCCTCAAAGATATTATCTTACGATATGGATACCCGCACAGTGTTATTACAGACAACGGCACAAACTTTGCAAAAGGAGGTTTCGCTAGATTTTGCCAAGAAAAGCACATAAGATTAGATGTTGCCTTTGTGGCTCACCCAGCATCCAATGGGCAAGTGGAAAGGTCTAATGGACTAGTACTGTCCAGAATAAAACCACGACTCGTCGAACCGCTGCAAAGGTCGGCAGGATGTTGGATTGAGGAACTACCAGCAGTACTATGGAGCCTCAAGACTACTTCAAACAGATCAACAGGTTATACACCATTCTTTCTGGTATATGGGGCAAAAGCCGTGCTTCCAGCCGACATAATACATGACTCGCCAAGAGTTACCCAATATACAACTTCAGAAGTAAATGAAGTAGCTCGGCAAGATACTGTTGATTTGCTATAAGAAGCCAGAGAGCTGGCGCTATCAAGATCAGCTATTTATCAGCAGAACTTGCGACGATATCACAGCAAGAAGGTGAATCCAAGAGTGTTCAAAGAAGGAGATTTAGTTCTCCTACTGGTGCAACGCACGGCCGGCATGCACAAGTTGTCGCCTCCATGGGAAGGACCATTCGTCGTGAGCAAAGCATTGCACAATGATGCCTATTACCTAATCGATGGTCAATCCCCAAGAAAGAACAGGGCAGACAAAGCCGGTGAAGAAACGAAAAGGCCATGGAATGTAGCTTTACTTCGTCCATTTTACTCTTAGCAGTCATCAGTGACACATTGTAAAGTAGTATCTCAGGATCAAGCACCAATTATGTTTTGAACCTCGGCATCCAGAGCAGTGACTCGGGGACTGCCATATGTTATTTCAATTTTATGTTATGTATTAAACCTCGGCACCTCGAGTAGTGGCTCGGGGATTGCACTAGATTGCTTTTAAGATTGGATTATGTACTAAAACCTGGCACCCTGAGCAATGACTCGGGGACTGCCCCAGATTTATTTCTAAGCTTAATTCACATACTAAACCTCGGCACCATGAGCAGTGACTCGTGGACCGTCACATGTTCTTTCTAGATTTGGGTGATTTATTAAACCTCGGCAACTTGAGTAGCGACTCGGCGACCGTCTTATATTATTTCTGAAATTTGGTTTATATACTAGACTTCGGCGCCATAGGCAGTGACTCGGGGACTGCCCTATATTGTTTCAAAGTAGTGGTTATCCTTTGACACAAGGGGGGTATCAAACTTCGGCACCCAAAGTAAGAACAGCTCAATCTTGTATGATATTCGAAGTCCACACCCAGATTAATAGTCTAAACCACGGGAGCACAAAGGCAAATATATATCCCAAACTCAAGAAATTGCAGGCCACCAAAGCAAGGATTCGGACGAACAAGACCACTGAAACAAAGTGATAACAATTACAACCATATATGTCTCAGCGGCACACGGCAAAAGAAATTCATACCATACAAAAGACGGACAAATATTCCACGTACATCATACGCCCGGCATACCAGGGGTAAGAAATGACTTAGAGGTTTTTAGCTGGAGAGGCAATAACTTGGTCAGGGGCTGGGCACTCCGAGATAGGTGGAACCTCGGCCGAGGTTGCCTCTCCCTCCACAGACCCAGGAGCGACTTCGGAGGAAGCCCGAGGCTGCTGAGGGGCGTCAGTTTGCGCAGTAGAATGCCCAGTACCTTGGGAGGAGGATCGCACGTCGCCGTTACCATCTGAGCTCGAACTGGAATCACCAGAAGTAGCCGAGTCACCTTCATCTTCTCCTTGATCAGCTGAGTTGTTATCCGACGCATCCTCAACTACGACCTCGTCTTCTGGGTTAGGAAGGAAACTCGGACCTTCGTTCCAGGTATGCACGTCGGCATACTCAACGAGCTGGAAGGCACGAGCTTGCCGAAGAGCGACAAAGGTTGGATCCTCAACCCAACGGGAACCAGTGCGCAAATTTCTCAAGATATCAAGAGAAATATCTTCATACCATGACATGATAACAGTGAGAGCCATATCAGCACCAACTCGTCCGGCTGATTCCCTCCAAAGACTTAGCTGCCTCTCAGATGCCATTAATCTTTCCACCAGCAATTTGACTTCATCAATATTAGGAGTCCCAGAAGTATTCGGCCAGAGAACATGGTAGGCTCGGATAGCTGCCTGCACCAAATCCCTGCCCATAATCTTCATTGGACCAACTGCAGCGCCGACAGCAACAAGGAAATCTTCCATCGAGTACTCCGAGTCCGCGTCAACAGGAACACCTCGGCGCACACGAGCACTAAGAACCGCTTTAGAGCTCACGGGCTTGGCTTCTGGAAAGTGATCTGCGCAAAACACGACTGCGTCAGTCGGCAGTAGGAAAAGGAAAAAAGATAACCCGGCCGCGGTAGGAAGCTTACGATGAATATAATTCAGCATTATCTGAAGGTCTTTAGCCCAGTCAATTTTGCTCTTCTCAAAGCGAGTGATCTCCTCGCTCATTCCCCGTGTCTTCAGTTCGGCATCCTCGAGGAGCTCTTTATTTTTCTGCAGTTGCAGAGCTAGCCGATTTTTCTCGTCGGAGAACTCCTGATCGACCTTTTCTAATGCGGACTTCTGAGAGAGCTTAAGGGCCTCCACCTTGGCGCGCAAGCGAGCTATCTCATCATCTTTTTCTTTTAGCTGCGCCGAATGAGCAACGCTTTGTTCTAAAAAATGCAGCATCACATCAGGCATGGGCGTGCAATCTTGGTGAGATGCTGCAAAGGTTTGTAACTCGGCTTTACCAAGCCAAAAGAGTTAAAAGAAACTTAGTGCACATTCCAAAGGGGAGTATGTAAAGTAAAAGAGTAACTAACCTTCCAGGGCCATAACCTTCTTCTCAAGACGGATGTTAAGATTATTGATGTTCCCTGTTTACCAACAAAGTGAGCCAACATCTCGTATACAAAAAATAAAAGCTTCGGAGATAACGCAAGAGTTTATCGACTTACCGGCTTTATTTACCACAGGAATAACCTTCTCGTACTTTTCTTCCAACTTCCTATGCGCAAAAAGCAGCCTTTGGAACTCGGCAGTCCGCCGATCATGCGCGACCTAAGCAATAAAGCAAATGGTAAATGAATATTCGAAGCTATGACAGATCCGGGTTAACAAATCCGGGTTAATAGATCCGAGTCAAGCAAAACTTAACCCGGATCTAGGTGGCTGGATATTCGAAGCTACGACAGATCCGAGTCAAGATAGACTTAACCCGGATCTAGGTGGCTGGATATTCGAAGCTACGACAGATCCGAGTCAAGCAAAACTTAGCCCGGATCTAGGTGGCTGGGTATTCGAAGCTAAAACAGATCCGAGTCAAGCTAGACTTACCCCGAACCTAGGTGGCTGGATATTCGAAGCTAAAATAGATCCGAGTCAAGATAGACTTACCCCGGACCTAGGTGGCTGGATAAACGAAGCTTAGATAAACACAAATCAAGCAAAATTTAAGGAAGATCTAGCTGGATGGAGGTTCGAATTCTAAGATAAAATTCAACTAAGTAGAGCATCATAAAACTTCCAAACGAATAACAAGTTATTCGCTTGCAAGCTTCGGGGACTAGAATGTATATAGTAGCATCTGGAGAACCAGTCAAAACTCCATAAAAGGCAATTAACTCATTCATCTTGTCACTCTCAAGAACGATCTTGGCGGCTTGATGCAGGCGGCTGCTGATGTCGGAAAGCTGAAACGGCTGGCTGCCTGGATTACCCTCGAACTGATCGGCAACATTCCAGTTATTGGCATATTCAACCAGCGAGCCGAGACTGTTCCCACTCGCCGTGCGAGTTAGGACTTTACCTCGGACATGCTGTGTAGACACCGCTACCGCAGGGCTTTTATGAAGAGCGAGCTGGGTACTGGCAGCCGAGGTAAGGGAAGGCTTTGGCAGAGGCAGCTCCTTTGCGCAGCACATCGGCAATATTCGGCTGAGAAGAGCCGGCAAAACCTTTCTGAGAGGAGGAAGCTTTAAGGACGACAGCTTTTCATGTTTTAGAAGAGGCATCAGTAGGAGCTGATACCTCGGCAATAGGAACGGCATCTTTAGGAGCCGGAGGAGTCACAGTCGCGGAAGGCGCAGAGATATGGACATCCTCGGCCAGGGAAGGAGTTACTGTGGAAACCGCGGGGGCAGAAAGAGGCTCAGTAGAGACATTAGGGTTCACAGAGAAGGCAGCAGGTTCTGTAGAAATATCTGTGGGCCGAGGGGAATCAACATCAACGAGAGGAATCTCGGGTGCATCGTGGCGAGGTGGCGTCCGATTTGGAGCTGGAGGAGATGCAGCGCGAGCAGGACTGGGAATCCTGACATCTTCAATAGGTGGAGGAGACGGCTGCCGAGTCATACGACTCGTCATGCTAGGACCGCCGGGCTTAACAGAAAGTGGAGCACTGCGAAAATAAAAAAGGTCAAGTTAAAAAGCAGAAAGAGAAAAACAAGAAATACGAGCAAAAGAAACTTACCCTGCGACTCCAGGCATGGTCTTGCGCCTGGGAGGATTCAGAGCGGATTTCTTCATTCGTTTCTTGGGGGCCGCCTCTGAGGCACCAGCGGGAGCCCCACGTTTCCTCGAGGTAACAGGGGGCCGGGAAGCAATAGGCTCGGCGTCGTGAACCAGACCGGCCGGATTAGCTGGGAAAGTAGAAGCCGGAAATGCATAAGAAATTGGCATTCCGAATCACCTTCCTCCTTGTGGGACGAGGTCTTGCCACGAGCACGAGCCGGAGCGAGATCCGACTTGGGGACGAACTCTTCCGAGTCCGGCTCCCCACTGTCTGGGGTATTCCGGTCCGCAGGCCACGGGAGTGACAAAACCTCGGCGTCCTCATCCTTCTGCTCCGCAAACCTCTGTAAGACAAGAAAGAGGAAGATTAGCAAAGACAGTTACGAAAGCAATTGGAAAGCAAAGCATTAGTGATTAAGCTTACTTCGGGAGGGGGATGCTCGTGGGTGAACGGCTTCAATCCCCAAGCCCAGTCCTCAGGCATCTCCGTCTTAAAGATAGCTCGGACACGCTTAAAGATGAGATAGTTGTCCAGCTCCACGGTCGAGACTCGGTTGGGGTCAAGAGGACCGCTCATGTAGCAGATTTTGTGCGTGCGTTTCTGGAATGGGCAGATTCGGCTACTGACAAAGGTAGCCATCAGATCCTCGCCGCGTAACCTGGTGCGGATCAGTTCCTTAAGCCGAATCTCAAAAGCCTCGGCCAAAGCGTGACTCTTCCTCGGATTATAAGTCCAGTTCTCCTTGGAAGGTGTGCCAATGGAGAAGGCAGGGAGCCGAATCTTATCCTCCTTTCCCGTGTTCTTGACATAGAAGAAGGACTTGTGCCACTTCTTGCACGACTCTAGCCCCGTGACACGAGGAAATACGGACTTCCTCCGAGGTGTAATGGACGCTGCTCCACATTGGGTAAGCAACTTCTCGGAAGGGTGAAGAGACTTATCTAGGACAACGTTAGAACGAATCTGGAAAAACTTCGACCAGACATGCACGGACGGCCATAGGCCGAAATATCCCTCCGAGGCAGAGATAAAGGCAGAGAGAGAAGCGATGGCATTGGCAGGAAGATGATGCGGCTGAAGGCCGAAGTAATCAAGAAACTCCCTAGCAAAGTCGCTGAGAGGGAGACCAAAGCCGCGCGCGAAATGCGACATGAAAACTACATACTCGCCCTCCCTAAGGTCTGGAGAGGACTCGCTGCCGGGTAAGTGACAAGCTACATCGGCGGGAATCCTCCGAGTCCGGATAAGCCACTCGATCTCATGGCGAGTGACGGAGGAGCCCTACCACGAGCCTCGCTCGGGCCCAAAGCCAGCATCATCATCCTCTATCAGGGCACCGCTGACGGAGCTAGACATGGGCTCGCCAGAGAAATCCGCGGAGGAAGAACTAGCGGCGGAGGAAAATCTAGAACTACAAGGCCCCGTCGTGACTCTATCTAAAAAATGGCGGCGGAGCGGAGACAGAACTGCCGCGTGATAACAGAAGAGGAGTTGAGATCTCTAGAGGAAAAGCCAGGCGATGGGACCGGAGAAACTCACCGGCGACGGCGCCAAAGCGGGCGAGCAGCAATAACGACGACGGAGCGGTGCGGCCGGATTCGTGCTACCAAGAACGCAGACGAGCGCACGGCGGCGGAAGCGCGAGCGGGCGCAAGGGCGAGAGGAAGAAGAAGGGCACGGGCGAGCGAAAAGGGGAAAGTGAATCCCCCAGCGCCGCGCCCCTCTTTATAACCGCGTTACCTGCAAGGTAGTGGGATCGTGCGTGAGGCAGTTGATCGTGTAGATCGTGTATGTAGCACCAACGCACGATGATGAGGGGAACCGCACCAGCGGCCACACAGTGGGAAAGAAAGCCACGATCCCCGATGGAAACGGCACGCGAGGCATCGCAGAGCCGACACGACAGGCGCATCAGTAGCTGTAGACTGACAATGAATACTGTAGAGGAACAAAAAACTAGGAATACAATGATGAGTAAGACACGTAGGACGAGGCGTACGCGAGAATATAGGATGATACCACGAGCAAATTAACTCGGAAACAAGGCAAAAGAAATCTCTTGAAACTGATATGGCCCGGCCGAAGTTATTGGCAGGGCCATACCAGCTTCGGGGACTAATGTTGGGGAGATGACCTCGGGTAGGGTAAAGACGAGGAAAGATGAAAGGAAGTTGCCCGTCTTGTTTCCGAGTTATTGTTTGAGTCGGCCGAATCCTGTAGAGGTCGGCCAAGACAGGGAAGGGCAGGACCATTATGACAAAGGCAAGGCATTACCCGGCCGGGATGTTACGTAAGTCAGCCGGGTTAGTCCGAGTAATCTTGATGCAGGTGAAGGACAAGCCGAGCTATGCGAGGTAAGGCCGAATGATACGAAGCTTGCAGGAGAAGGAGAAACCCAAGGTCAAACTCTAGCTGCAGGCTAGAAGGAATCTGAGCGGAGCCAAGCACTAGAGACAAAGGCGCAGAGCGTCAGAGGGGCAGAAGGAGGTCACGGAGGCGACAATCCTGAAGCCCGAGGCACGCAGAGGGGCCCTCTGGAGCCTTGCCGTTGTTAGAAGGGCGATAGGGAAAGGAGGGCGCCGAACTACTATTTTGGGACAAGCATATTCCTCGAATATGCTTGCCCCGTTAGCCCTGAAGGCACCCAAGGCTCTCCTTTATAAGGAGAGGCTTGGACCCTGAGGAAGGGATCGGCTCATTTAGATACCGTTAGGCTGGTAAAGTTCTTCTTCTCTCCCTGTATACGGCTCAAGGAGCACTTGTAGCCCAAGAAAGGAGAAATAAAGATCTTTGCCTTAGTCTCTTGTGTGTAGAATCAACTGCATCTTCCCTCCCCAGATCCCACTAGCATCCATTGGCCCCATACTTTAGCCTACCCATGGCATCTGCCGTGCCATCACCACGACAATAGTCTAATTTGTACTTGCAAACATTGTAGATCAAATGGCTAAGTCCAACTTCAACTTCAACGTTTTTGCTAAGAAGGAAAAGCTTAGAAACAATGGGTCTAACTTCACCAACTAGTTCCGCAATCTGAGAATCATTCTCTCTGGCGGTCAAAAGGACTATGTCCTTGAGAATGCGTTAGGTGACGCCCCTGCTGCAACTGCGCCGGCTGATGAGAAAGCTGTCTATCAGACGCGCAAAGATGATTATGGTGTGATTAAGAGCACCATGTTGTTTTCTATGGAATCGGACCTTCAAAATCGTTTTGAAGACTATCCCGGGCCCTTTGAGATTCTTGAGGAGCTGAAAACCATGTTTCAGACTCAGGCCCGTTCTGAGAGATATGAGATCTCTGAGAAATTCTTTAACTGCAAGATGGAGGAAGGGAGTTCCGTTAGTGAGCACGCCATAAAGATGTCGGGCTACACTTGACGCCTTGAGCAACTGGACTGCAAGATTCCAGAGGAGCTCAAGATTGACAGGGTTCCGCAATCACTCCCTCCCAGCTACAAAAGTTTTGTAGTGACTCATAATCAGATTGGTTCCACTGATACAATCACCGAGCTCTTCGCAAAGCTGAAGGCTGCGGAGGTGGACATCAAAAAGGATAATCATGTGTTGATGGTCAACAAGCCCCCCACCTTCAAGAAAGGTAAGGGTGCAAAGAAGCCCTTCAAGAAAGGCGGCGACAAGCGCGTTGCCCCTGCTGAGAAGAAGCTCAAGTCTGGACCCAAGCCGGACACTGAGTGCTTCTATTGCAAGGACAAGGGTCACTGGAAGCGCAACTGTCCGAAGTACTTAGCGGACAAGAAGGCTGGCACCATCAAAGGTATATTTGATATACATGTTATTGATGTTTTCCTTACTAGCCCTCGTTGTAGTGCCTAGGTATTTGATACTGGTTCAGTTGCTAATATTTGTAACTCGAAACAGGAGCTACGGAATAGACAGCGGCTTGCGAGGGATGAGGTGACGATGCGCGTTGGCAACGGATCAAGAGTTGATGTGATGGCCGTCGGCACGCTCTCCTTAGTTTTACCTTTGGGATTAGTTTTAAACCTTAATAAATGTTATTATGTGCCTGCGTTGAGCATGAACATTATTTCTGGATCATGTTTATTGCAAGATGGTTATTCATTTAAATCGGAGAATAATGTTTGTTCTATTTATATGAGTAACATCTTTTATGGTCATGCACCTATTGTGAATGGTTTATTTCTTCTGAATCTCGGAAGGGATGAAACCCACATCCATAACATTGAGGCTAAGAGATGCAAAGTAGATAGTGATAATACTACTTATTTGTGGCACTGTCGTCTAGGTCATATTGGTGTAAAGCGCATGAAGAAACTCAATTCTGATGGACTTTTGGAGTATCTTGATTTTGAATCATTTGACACATGCGAATCATGCCTCATGGGCAAGATGATCAAAACCCCGTTCTCTGGAATGATGGAGCGGGCAACGGACTTGTTGGAAATCATACATACCGATGTATGCGGACCGATGAGTGTTTCGACGCGCGGTGGATATCGCTATTTTCTCACTTTTACCGATGACTTAAGTAGATATGGGTATATCTATTTGATGAAACATAAATCTGAAACATTTGAAAAGTTCAAGGAATTTCAGAATGAAGTGGAGAACCATCATAACAGAAAGATTAAGTTTCTACGATTCGATCGTGGAGGTGAATATTTGAGTTATGACTTTCTCACGCATCTTAAAGCAAGCGGAATCGTTTCGCAACTCACGCCACCCGGAACACCACAGCGCAATGGTGTGTCAGAACACCGGAATCGAACTCTATTAGATATGGTTCGATCGATGATGTCTCTTACTGATTTGTCGTTATCATTTTGGGGTTATGCATTAGAAACCGCTGCATTCACTTTAAATAGGGCACCATCTAAATCCGTTGAGACGACACCGTATGAACTGTGGTTTGGCGCTAAACCTAAGTTGTCGTTTCTTAAAGTTTCGGGATGCGAAGCTTACGTAAAGAAGTTGATGCCGAACAAGCTCGAACCCAAAGCGGAGAAATGCGTCTTCATAGGATACCCTAAGGAAACGATTGGGTATACCTTCTATCATAGAACCGAAGGCAAAGTGTTTGTCGGAAAGAATGGTTCCTTTCTTGAGAAGGAGTTTTTCTCGAAAGAAGTGAGTGGGAGGAAAGTAGAGCTAGACGAGGTTATTGAAACTTCTCTTGAGTTGGAGAGTAGCGCAGCACCTAAAATTGTTCCAGTGCCGCCTGCACCAACAATAGAGGAAGCTAATGACAAGGATCATGAAGCTTCAGACGATGCTGCTACTGAACGTCGCAGGTCGACAAGGTCGCGTGCCCCTCCTGAGTGGTACGGCAACCCTGTCTTAACTGTCTTGTTAGTGGAAGACAGTGAACCTACGAACTATGAGGAAGCGATGATGAGCCCAGACTCTGAGAAATGGCTAGAGGCCATGAAATCCGAATTGGGATCCATGAGCGAAAACCAAGTATGGACTTTGGTGGACCCTCCTAGCGACCGAAAGGCCGTTGAGTGCAAATGGATGTTCAAGAAGAAAACGGACGCGGATGGTAATGTTACTATCTATAAAGCACGACTTGTCGCAAAAGGTTTTCGACAAGTTCAAGGTGTTGACTACGATGAGACTTTCTCTCCCGTAGCGATGTTTAAGTCCATTCGGATTTTGTTAGCAATTGCTGCATTTCATGATTATGAAATATGGAAGATGGATGTCAAGACTGCGTTCCTCAATGGCAACATTGATGAAGAGTTGTATATGATGCAACCCGAAGGTTTTGTCAATCCTAAGGATGCTGACAAAGTATGCAAACTTCAGCGTTCCATTTATGGACTAAAGCAAGCATCTCGGAGTTGGAACCTTCGTTTTGATCAAGTGATCAGGAGCTTTGGATTTGTTCCAAATTGCTATGAAGCTTGTATCTACAAGAAAGTGAGTGGGAGCTCGGTGACATTTCTGGTACTATATGTGGATGACATATTGATTATTGGAAATGACATTAACATGCTTAACGATGTGAAGAGTTATTTGAACAAGTGTTTTTCAATGAAAGACCTAGGTGAAGCTGCTTATATATTGGGCATCAAAATCTATAGAGATAGACAGAGACGCCTGATAGCTTTAAGCCAAAGTACATACCTAGACAAAGTTCTGAAAAGGTTCAGAATGGATAAGGCAAAGAAAGGTTCAGTGCCTATGTTGTCAGGTAAGATATTGAGCAAGGCTCAGTGTCCAGCTACGGTAAATGATAGAGAAGCTATGAGCAAAGTGCCTTATGCCTCAGCCATAGGTTCTATCATGTATGCCATGCTGTGTACTAGACCGGATGTGTCCAATGCTCTTAGTTTGACGAGCAGGTATCAAAGTGATCCAGGAGTGGAACACTGGACAGCCGTGAAGAACATCCTAAAGTACCTAAATAGGACTAAAGAAATGTTCTTAGTCTATGGAGGTGATGAACAGCTCATCGTAAAGGGTTACGGTGATGCTAGTTTCGACACCGACAAGGATGATTCTAAATCTCAGACAGGATACGTTTATATTTTGAATGGAGGAGCTGTGAGCTGGAGAAGCTGCAAGCAAAGCGTGATCGCGGGATCTACAGTAGAAGCGGAATACATGGCTGCTGCAGAAGCGTCAAGTGAAGGAGTTTGGATCAGGAACTTCATCACTGAGCTTGGCGTGGTTCCAAGTGCATTGGACCCACTGGAGATATTGTGTGACAACACTGGCGCCATAGCACTCGCTAAGGAACCAAGATATCATCCAAAGACCAAGCATATCAACCGCAAGTTTCATATAATCCGAGATTATATAGCAGATGGAGATCTGAAGATTAGCAAAGTACATACAGATCTGAATGTCGCAGATCCATTGACTAAACCTCTTCCACGTGTAAAACATGATCAGCACCTCAGTGCCATGGGTGTGAGATTGTTGCCAAATGTAAACTAGATTATTGACTCTAGTGCAAGTGGGAGACTGTTGGAATTATGCCCTAGAGGCAATAATAAAGATGTTATTATTATAATTCTTGTTCATGATAATGTTTATATTCCATGCTAGAATTGTATTAAGCGGAAACTTTAATACTTGTGTGGTTTGTAAACAACACCGTGTCCCTAGTATGCCTCTATGGACTAGTTCATTGATTAATGATGGTTAAGGTTTCCTAACCATAGACATGACTTGTCAATTAATAATGAGATCATATCATTGGGAGAATGATATGATGGACAGACCCAAACTAAGCGGAGCAATTAGATCGTGTCATCGTGTTCATCTTTGCGAAGCTTTTCTTATGTCAAATATTGTATTCCTTAGACCATGAGATAATACAACTCCCTGGTATCGGAAGAAAGCTTTGAGGTCATCAAACGTCATCCTATGAGAGGGTGATCATAAAGGTGTATCTCAGGTGATCGGAAAGTACTTGTTGGGTTGTATGTATCGAGATGGGATTTGTCCCTCCCAAGTCGGAGAGATATACTTCGGGCCCACTCGGTAATCGATATCAACACCGCTTGCAAGCATGTGGTTAAGGAGTTAATCACAAAGTGATATCGGATTACGGAACGAGTAAAGTACTTGCTGTGAGCGAGATTGAACTAGGTATGACAGTACCGACGATCAAATCTCGGGCAAGTAAAATATCGCGAGACGAAGGGAATATACATATGGGATTGATTGAATCCTGGCATCGTGGTTCATCCGATATGATCATCGATGAATGGGTGGGAGTCAATATGGGTTTCCAGACCCCGCTGTTGATTATTGATAGAAGATCATGTCTGCATATTCTCGAACCCGAAGAGTCACACACTTAACGTGTCTCACGCTAGGATAGATTGGATAATTGGTTTATGTGTTTTTTTTCGGAGTCTCGGATGGGATCCGGGACATCACGAGAGGTTCCGGAATGGTCCGGAGAATAAGATTCATATAAGGCAATGCAGTTTTTGGAGTTCAGAATTGTTTCAGGTTAATCGGTATTATACCGGAAGCTTCTAGAACCTTCCGGAGGGGGACCAACGTGGCCCTACTTGCCGGGAGGGGGCATGGGCCTATGAGGGAGTACCCTGGCCGCATTGGGCCAGGGGCACAAGGCCCCATAGGTCCCAGCCGGCCAAACCTAGGGGAAACCCTAGGGGAGCTTCTAGAAGGAGGGGGGAAACTTGCCCCCCACTCTTCCCTCCTTGGCCGCCGGCCTAGGCTTGGGGGAGGGGCTAGGGTTGGCGCCCACCCATATATATAAAGAGGGCTGGGGGCGCACCACCCCCTACACCTCCTCCTCCTCCTCAAGCCCTAGCCGCCCTGCTGCCCTCCTCTCTCTCTCCCTCCCGACTGCACGTAGGCGAAGCCCTGCTGCAGAAACTCTCCACCACTTGCACCACGACGTCGTGTTGTAGATCCAATCCGTGTCTCCACCATACTTGTTGGACCAAGGAAGGAGGATATGTCGAGGTGCCGCACGTGTGCATCTCTCGGAGGCATCGCCACTTGCGGTGTTAGATCGGAGCGGTCGCGAGGAGGAGAAGCGAGTACGACTACATCACCCACGTTCCGACGAACGTTCCGCTATGCGAATCTTCAAGGGTATGAAGATCTCATCTAATCCTCCTCGTTGTTTGCATCTCCTAGATTAGATCTTGGCTTTCCCATTCGCATCTGTAGAATTTTTTTGATTTACTATGCTGCGAAACCCTTCACGTTGCCCCTGGTGGGGGCCGAGTGCTTCCTCCTGGCAGCGCGTTCTTGCAGATCGCGCGCTCGGCCGCGCAGGCCGGGTCATTCTCGTCGTCGAAATTCAGGGCGCGCCCCTGGATGGTAGGGTTTAGGCGCGACCTGATTCGGAGTTGGTGGTAGCGCGACAGCTCCTGCGCTGTGACCTGCTCGAGGCGAAATTTTTCGCGCTCGGTTTGTTCCTTGCGGACTGCCTCCGCCAGCTTCAGGCGGAGTTCCTCGACCTCCGTTGCCGTCGCGTTTGGTGGGATCGGCGTGGAGAATGGGTCTTCCGGCGGGTCGACGCCAGTCGCCATGTAGGTCGCGGCGTGGCAACCGGTTCTGTCGCGGAGGTCGGCGGAGTTCTCCGACCCGGAGTCGAAGTCAAAGTCGAAGTCGAAGATCCCGAGGATAGAAGGATCCTCGAAGTCTCCGATGTTGGAGACCTGGGTGATGGAGCCCGCGAGTGACGCGGCAATAATGGATCCGGCGAGTGACGCCGGGTCGCTGAATCGGCGTCGTCGTTGAGGGCCGCGTCGTCCGCGGACGCGGTGGTTTCGGCCACGTTGCTGTGGGCCGAGTCATACTCAGAGGCGAGGCGGTGAATCGTGCGGACCTGGCTCTCAGGGAGCCGGTCGTGTGGCGGCGACTCGCGGATGCGAGCCGAGTCCTCCGAGATGATGACGTCGGTGAGGCCGACGAAGAGGCTGATCGTGCCGACCGGCAGGATCACGCTATGTGTGACGGGTCGCGTCGCCGGGACGTAGCTGCTCGGGAAGATCTGGAGCATCTCGCCGACCGCGATCATTCGGCTGGTGGCGATCGACTCGTTGATGGGAAAATTGGATCTTGCTACAGAACACCAGTCTGACCGGCCAGGCCCCACGGTGGGCGCCACTGTCGTGGGAATGACCACGGCAGATGCTGCAATCGGCAGCGAGTAGTAGAACTTGGGGCAAGGGCGGCCAGCCATCTGCGGTGCAAGATGAGGGATGAGACACAAGGGTTTACCCAGGTTCGGCGCCCTGGAGGGTAAAGACCTACTCCTACTAGATTGTATTATGGTGAGAGTACAATGGGGCAAGCTCGACGGCTAGGCGTCGAGTCGCTTGGGTGTATGATGGAACGTATCCTCTATGCGTCCCCCAGGGAGGTTTATATAGACTCACCTCGCTAGGGTTTACAGATCACAACCGAATTAGTTAAGGATTCGGAGATTCTATGACCTAGTCCGACTGGGCCAGCTACGCTTCTGGGCCTTCAGCTTCCAGTCGCCTGATTCCACGCCAAGTCTTGATCCAGTCGCCGTCCTGCAGGCCCACTCGCTGACGGCTTGGGCCAGTAGGAAACGTCATGCTGTGTATACCCCGGTAGGCATATCCCCATCAAAAAGATACATCATTTCTAATCAATAATATGTCTTTCACATAATGGATTATAAATATGTCTTAGCGCTCCCACTTAATGCCACATCCCAAGATTTTCCAAATCTTGTAATGTGAAAAATAAATGAATAAAATAAAACTTTGTTGATTTTCAAGGTGAGAAGAAACTTTTTGAATCCAATTGGAAACTTTCAAAACCTATTTGGATCAAATAAAATCCTAAAGGGATTTAAAAAGATAAATAAACAATAAAGCTAAAAACATTTGAAATTACTATTTTTTGAATCTTTTAAATAAAAAGATTTGTTTTCAAATGTAAAGATAGAATTATAAATAAGGATTATTTCATAAGCCAAATTAAAACTTGGCCAAAGCCTTTGAAATAAAATATTTCTATTTGATAAAAATAGTAAAGGTTTATTGAAATAAAATAATAAGGATTTAATATCCAATTTTATTAGAAACAAAGGTTTTACTATTTTAATTAAACATCAAAACTTATTAATTTATTTAAAATAAGTTTTCCAAGTATTTTATATTATCAAATAAAACTACCGAAGTGTTTTTGGTTTTATATTGATATTTCAAAAAGATAAAGATTTTATTAAAGCAAATTCTATTTGAATTAAATAACTAAGATCCATTTTATTTAATTATTAATGGGTCCTAAAAAGAATAAAATTATTTTATTTTGGGACTTAGAATATTGTGGTTAAACAGAACCAAAACTCAAGGCAAAATTTGGAGGAATTTTGAATTGATTTGTTGATTGATTTGTTTGATTGAATTACAAAATAGAAAATAGAAACAGAAAAAGGAAAAACAATTGGAAAGAAAAAAAATAGAAACAGACCTGACCCAACTGGCCAAGCCCAACAAGCCCAGTCGCAGCCCAGTTTCCCTCCCCCACAGCGAATCATTTTCCACCTAAACACACACCCGCAGAGCGACAGCCAGGTGGACCCCATTTCCCTTTTCCCTCTCCCGCTGCCAGACGGCCCCACCACCAGCTCACTCTCTTCTTCCTCGCGCAGACGTCGCCCTGCCGTTGCAGTCAGTAACGTCGGCGATCAATTCGCGTTAATGGCCGCATTACTCCACGCCGCGACCACGCCCATTTAACCGCCCACGTCTTACCTCTCTTTCCCCCCAGACCCCGCACCACCGGAGCCACCAGGCTGCCCCCGATTCCATTTGCCTTGCCACTGCTCCGATGAACTCGCAAGCAAATTCCGGCGACCCCGCGCCACCCCTTGCCTCCCCAAGCACACGGACACATTCCCCAGACCTAGGCACACCTCCCTGCGCTTTCCGTTCACCCGCGGGCACCCCAGAACGTCGACTTCGACAATTTCTGAGCGCCGCCGCGTCTGCTTCTCTCTTCGGCGAGTTTTCCTGGTAAGTCTAGACCGCCCCGAGCCCTCTCATTCATGCTCACGTGAACCCCAGGACTGTACGCGTCTAACCATACCCTTGTCTTGCCTCGGAGTGAACTGCAGGCCCAACCTCGACGACCACCAGAACCGCCTGACGCCGCCATCGTCTCCGGCGAGCAATTACTACGACTCCAGTGCGCCCCTTCGCCAGCCAGTACCACCTCGAGCTTCAGCAAGCCTCTACGAGTCTGGTAAGCCTCGCCAACCTCTTCCTCGCTTCCCCTAGCACCAGCTCCACCGTAGCCAGACACGCCGCCGCCTGCCGCCACCAGCGCCGCCCGTCTATGGCTAACGCGTTGTGCGTCGTGCGATTTAGATCCTGCGGCTGCGATTAGATCATTTAATGCTGAAGGGGTACACAACCAGCGCCATGCAATCTGATTAGATCCAACGAACCACAGAGCGCAATCCGCGCGAACCGGTACCGCCCAATGAGAACACGCCGCGTGGCACTAGTTGATTTAAAACAGAATTTGAAATCAGATTTAGATGCAAATTTGTAAACCCTGTAACTTTTGATCCACACGTCCAAAAATTGCAAATTTTATATCAATGGAATCAGTGGAACAAGCCCTAGCCAACCATGCAATTTTTTTAGTAAAAAGTTTCTGGTAAAATGTTTGTTTTTGCAGAAACATTTGTATGCCTGTTTAGGTTATAAAAATTATTCTAAAATGATTTTGAGGTTGAAATCTTTGCAAAATGGTTTGTTCTGAACCTACTGACCCTAGGAACCAACCCATGGATTTAAAAATGGATTTTGTGAAGTTTAAGAATAAAGACTTGAATTAGCTCATTTCTAGTCAAATAAAAATATTGATTTTGCTATGGAAATGATTTTTGGATAAAAATCTTTGGAAAATGTTTTGATTCAAACCTACTGACCCTAAACACCAAGTTTTGGGAATATACAACTTATTTGGTGAACAACATAAAATTGTTGCTTTGATAAAAACATTTTCCACCACATAAAATAATGAATGGATTTAAAAATGGTTTATAGATAAAACCCTTTTGCAAATGACTTTGCCACTTTGGAAAATGACCACTTTGAGCCTTACAATGTTTACAGCCTAGTGGAAACCACCTTTGCAAATAAAACTATCTTTTGCATGCTTGCATGCATGGCCTTGTTTCTATTATTTTATGTGTGATGTTTTGTGTGATTATTGTTTTGGAATGCTAGTTGAATTTGTGTTTGCTTGATTGATTTGTAGTGAAGTTAGAAGAGTGTGATATTAGCAAGATCAAGAAGTGAACCAACATTCCCTACCAAAAGAAAGGCAAGTGACACTATCATCTAAAGTCCTACTATTTTCATTACACTTAGTGGATTTTGAAACATGCATGAAAAGAATTTCTATACCTTATGCTATGCTAAATCCTAATAGGATACCCTTATACATTCCTTAGTGAAAACAATGTAGTTGTAAAATGCTTAGCCATGCTAGATATTTTGAGAAGAGATACATTTTGAGATTTTTATGAAGTTGAGAAAAGACTTATGTTTTATATAATAAAACAAGTACTCAATGAACCACCTGGGTGGACAAGGATACTCAAGTTTTGGACAAGGTGGAAACAAAGGGAACCATGTCAATGGCAATCTCTTTGTGTTGTGCACCAAAAGAAAACCACCCAGGGACTTAGAGATTGAACATGTTTCTCCAACAGTGGCTTTCGTGTACAGCCACATGCTATATGGCTCTGGCTTAGTCATCTACATTGGGAAGACCCATGCATTGTCCTCAGGTTAACTGGAAATGAGGGAACTAGGAACCCTACATTGGTGCCTGAAGACAAGCTAGCAATGGTGTATGGGAGGACCCTTTGGAAAGACTTCGTCACATTCTCAATCTGCCAGTATTCCATCTTGGTGAGTACTTATCCAGCGGCCACTGGTGGCAACAAGATGAGATTGTGTCATGTGGGTAAAGTGTACAACTTCTGCAGACGATAAAAATTCTAAGTACTTAGCCGTGTCCCCGGTTATGGACAATACTGAGCAACTAAAGCTTGAAGCTATGGGAAATCTCAACATTCCAATTTCTAAAAGAAAAACTTTAAAGTGACAACAAAAGACTTGAAGCACTTGGGGTGTACCAAGGAGCTCAAGAGATTTTGATAAAAACTTGAAGCCCTTGGGGATTTACCAAGGAGCTCAAGAGATTTTGATAAAAACTTGAAGCACTTGGGGATTTACCAAGGAGCTCAAGAGGTTTTGACAAAGACTTGAAACACTTGGGGATTTACCAAGGAGTTTAGAAAAGATTTGACAAAAGACCAAAACCATTTTGAAAAGATAGGATAAATTATTGCTTTCTGCAAATGAGCCTAAAACCTACCTAGCCAAATATGCATGTAATGATAGGATCCACTTATATTCATTATAGTAGTGAAACTTGTCAATACAATTCAAATGTATTGACCCTTGTGGCTGTAACTTGTTATGTTGCAGGTTTGATTGTTATTTAGTGAAGTTAATTGATTAAGATTACAAGTCTACAACCAACATGTTTGCCTGTGGCACTTTGAAGATGAAGGACCCCATGCTTATAGATATTCTGCTGCAATGTAATGTAATAGCCAAATGAGCTATGTAAGATGTAATAAAATTATGTTATTCCTGGTTATAAAGTTATATTATGACCTTTGTTTCTTGATATTACATCTTAACTGTGGATGCTAGCTATTGATCCAGGGACTAGCATTGTAAACATAGGGATCTCTACCTTATCTAAGGTTGGGACCTCTACAGATAGTATCAGAGCATTGTGTTGCCTGCAGGATTTGTAACCCTAGGATTGGATAAAACCCTTAGAAAAATAGGAGTTGTATTTGTTCCAAAACTTATTTACAAACAATCTTGTAAACTCTTTCCTCAACCATTTTGGTTTTGATTCTACATCTCTTCTATTTTCAACTTGATGGAAAAACCTACCCCTTGGCCAAAGACTTCACCATGTGCAAAGGACTTCATCAACTCTAATGACTTCAACATCTTCAACTCTAATGACTTCAACATCTTCAACTCTAATGACTTCAACATCTTCAACTCTAACGACTTCAACATCTTCAGCATATCCACCAAGGACTTCAACCTTAGATACCACTAAGGACAAGTGAGACAAGAAATCTTGCTCTAGGATTTGGAGACTAAGGAAACACAAATTAGAAGGAGCCATCAACACCTTTGAAGTTTTTGTGACCAAGAGTTTTTTTCAAGGAACCCATGATCTCATGCAAAGAAGAATCAATCAAGAAGGATGGAAAGATCACAAGTAAACCATATAGATGGACTACCATATTTTATTTAAGACAACCACACCAACTTATGTGGTGTAACAAAAATATTTTGTTGCCTAAAAATGTGCTTGAACTTTGTTGTTTGAGTGGAAAGTTGTTTGTGATTTCTTGCACATTGCTTGTGTAAATTGTGAAGTGTGTGATTAGAATTAATTCCTTAGAAACATTTTGCCTATTCTAATCTCAATTCAACCCAAACAGATGACTACTCCAAGAAACTCCAACATCAAGGTTGATGACACCAACACCAACCAAGAGGACAACGTGAGGGAACTCATATCAACCCAAAACTAGTTGAACCAAATGACAGCTCAATTCATAGCCAACACTAGTGGGGAAGATCCAAACCTACAAGGATTTTTGGAAAACCAAGCCCAAATGTTGCATAAGGTGATAGATCAAATGCTCAACATGGAAAGCAACTTTTCCAAAGGAGCTTGTGACAACAAAGATGTTATTCTAAAGGGAACCAAAGCTTGCAATATTTGTGGAGACAAGGATCACACTTCCAAGGAGCATGGAGATCAATGCCCCAACTGTGAAGAGAAACACCCAGTTGGCCAATGTCCCACCTCTCAAGCTACTTGCTACCTATGTGAAGGAAATAACCATGTCCCTATCCAATGCCCCATCTATTCCATAGTTGAACAAAGGAAACAAGGTGGAGTGCAACAAATGATTGCAAACTATCAAGAAGGATCCAAGTCTACTGTCGTGGTGGTGGCACGGCAGATGCCATGGGTAGGCTAAAGAATGGGGCCAATGGATGCTAGAGGGATCTGGGGAGGGAAGATGTAGTTGATTCTACACACAGGAGACTAAGGCAAAGATCTTTATTTCTTCTTCTTTGGGCTACAAGTGCTCCTTGAGCTGTATACAGGGAGAAGAGAAGAACTTTACCAGCCTAACGGCTCTAACTTTACTCGATGCCCGCTTCAGAGTCCAAGCCTCTCCTTATAAAGGAGAGCCTTGGGTTCCTCTAGGGCTGACGTGGCAAGCATATTCGAGGAATATGCTTGTCCCAATATAGTAGTTCGGTGCCCCCCTTTCCCTGTCGCTCCCCTAATGACGGCAAGGTTCCAGAGGGCCCCTCCTATGCGCCTCGGGCTTCTGTACTGTCACCTCCGTGACCTCCTTCTGCATCTCTGTCGCTCTGTGCCTTTGTCCCTAGCGCTTGGCTCCGCTCAGATTCTCCCTACCTTGCTGTAGGGTTTGACTTTAGGCTTCTCCTTCTCCTGCAAGCTTCATATTATTCGGTCCTTCCTCGCATAACTCGGATCGCCCTTCACCTGCATCAAGATCACTCAAACTAACCCGGCCGACTTACGCAATATCTCGGCCGGATAATGTCTTAGCCTAAATATATGGGTCTCTCCTCTTTATATCTCGACCGACTTCTACAGGATTCGGCCGACTTAGACTGTAACTCGGAAACCAGACGGGGGTTATACTCTTGTCTTTCCCCGTCTTTACCCTATCCGGGGTTACCTCCCCAACATTAGTCCCCGAAGCTGGTGTGGCCCCGCCGATAACCTTGGCTGGGCCGTATCAGCTTCATCACATTCTTTCTGTATTGTTTCCGAGCTATCTCTCCCTCGTTCGAGGTACCCACGTTCCTTCTCTTGTACGCCTTGTCCTACGTGTCACCCCCATCATTGTTCCTCTAGTTTTTGTTCCTCTACAGTAATTACTGACAGGCTACAGTTAACACTGTGCCTATCACGCCGGCGCTGCGACGCCTTGTGTGCCGCTTCCCTTGGGGATCGCGACCTTCTTCGCTACTGTGTGGCCCTTGGTGTGGTTCCTCCTAATGACGTGCGTTCGTGCCGCACCCACGATCTACACGGTCAACCGCCGCACCCACGATCCCACTACCTCGCTTGTGGCTCGATTATAAAGAGGGGCACGGCGTCTGGGAATTCACTTTTCCCCTTTTCGTTCGCCTGCGCCCTTCTTCTTCCTCTCGCTTCCGCGCCCTCTCGCAGCTCTGCCGCCACGCGCTCATCAGAACTTCCGACGGCGAGGACTCCGTCGTGTTGTTCCGTCCGCCTCGTCCGCGTTGGCCAGCTCCGGCGCCGTCGCCGGTGAGTTCTTTCTGGCCGCGCTGCCTAGGTTCTATCCTAGATTTCTCTGTTTCGATCTTGTATTCGTGCGGCGGTTCCCCTACTCCTCCGCCGCCGTTCCTGTGCAAAATCACGATGGGGCCTCGTAGCTCTAAACTTTCCTCCGCCGCCAGCTCTTCCTCCGTCGATCTTTCTGGCGAACCCATGTCTAGCTCCTTTAGCCGTGCCCTGGTAGAGGATGATGATGCTGGCTCTGGGCCCGAGCGAGGCTCGTGGCAAGGCTCCTCCGTTACACGCCACGAGATCGAGTGGCTTATCCGAACTCGGAGGATTCCCGCCGAGGTCTCCTGTCGCTTACCCGACAGCGAGTCCTCTCCGGATATTAGGGAGGGCGAGTATGTAGTTTTTATGTCACATTTCTCGCGCGGCTTTGGTCTCCCTCTCAGCGATTTTGCTAGAGAGTTTCTCGACTACTTCGGCCTTCAGCCGCATCATCTTCCTGCAAATGCCATCGCTTCTGTTTCTGCTTTTATCTTCGCCTCGGAGGGATACTTCGGCCTATGGCCGTCCGTGCACGTCTGGTCGAAGTTCTTCCAGATTCGCTCTAACGTAGTCCCTGACAAGTCTCTGCATCCTTCCGAGAAACTGCTTACCCAATGTGGGGCAGCGTCCATTACACCTCGGAGGAAGTCCGTATTTCCTCGTGTCACCGGGTTAGAGTCGTGCAAGAAGTGGCACAAATCCTTCTTTTACGTCAAGAACAGAGGGACGGAGGATAAGATTCGGCTCCCTGCCTTCTCCATTGGTCCGCCTTCTAAGGTGAATTGGACTTATAATCCGAGGAAGAGTCACGCCTTGGCCGAGGCCTTTGAGATTCGGCTCAAAGAGCTGATCCGTGCCGGGTTATGCAGCGAAGATCTGATGGCTACCTTTATCAGTAGCCGAATCTGCCCATTCCAGAAGCGGACTCACAAGCTGTGCTACATGAGCGGTCCTCTTGACCCTAACCGAGTCTCGACAGTGGAGCTGGACAACTATCTTATCTATAAGCGTGTCCGAGCTATCTTCAAGACGGAGATGCCTGAGGATTGGGCTTGGGGATTGAAACCGTTCACCCGCGATCGTTCGCCTCCCGAAGTAAGCTTAACTAATAACGCTCTGCTATCCAATTGCTTTTGTAACGGTTTTCGCTAATTTTCTTTTTTCTTGTCTTGCAGAGGTTCGCAGAGCAGAAGAATGAGGATGCTGAAGTTTTGTTGCTTTCGTGGCCTGCGGACCGGAGCACCCCGGATACTGGTGATCCGGACTCGGAAGAGTTCGTCCCTAAGTCGGATCCTGCCCCGGCTTGAGCTCGTGGCAAGACCTCGGCCCACGAGGAGGAAGGTGATTCGGACGAGGTCCAAGTTCTTGAGGTAGTTGCCGCAATGCCTATTTCTTATGCATTTCCGGCTTCTACTTTCTCAGCTAATCCAGCCGGTCAGGTTCACGACGCCGAGCCTATTGCTTCCCGACCCCCTGTTACCTCGGGGAAACGCGGGGCTCCTGCTAGTGCCTCAGAGGCGGCCCCCAAGAAACGAATGAAGAAATCTGCTCCGAATCCTCCCAGGCGCAAGACCATGCCTGGGGTCGCAGGGTAAGTTCCTTTTGCTCGTATTTCTTGTTTCTCTCTTTCTATTTTTCCTCCTGACACCCTTTTTTCTTTCTTATTTTCGCAGTGCTCCGCTTTCTGTTAAGCCCAGCGGTCCTAGCATGACTAGCCGCCCGATTCGGCAGCCGTCTCCTCCGCCCGTTGAAGATACTAGGATTCCCAGTCCTGCTCGTGTTGCCTCTCCTTCAGCTCCAAATCAGTCGCCCCCTTGTCGCGACGTGCCTGAAACTCCTTTTGTCGATATCGATTCCACTCGGCCCTCCGAGATTTCCGTCGAACCCGTTGCCCCCTCTATGGGTCCGAGCGCCTCTACTGAGCCTCTATCTCCCCAGCAGTCTCTACAGCAACTCCAGCCCCGGCCGAAGAGGTCGTTATCTCGGCGCCTTCTGCGATCGTGACTCCTGCTGCTCCTAAAGACACCGTTCCCATTACCGAGGTATCGGCTCCTGCTGATGCCTCTTCTAAGGCAAGAAAAACTATTGCCACCAAGGCCTCCTCTTCCCAGAAAGGTCTTGTCAGCTCTTCTCAGCCGAGTATTGCCGACGTGCTGTGCAAAGGAACTGCGCCTACCAAAGCCTTCGTTACCTCGGCTTCCAGCACCCAACTTGCTCTTCATAAAAGCCCTGCGACCGCAGTGGTTACACAACATGTTCGGGGTAAAGTCTTAACTCGGACGGCTAGTGGGAACAGCCTCGGCTCGCTGGTGGAGTATGCCAATAATTGGAATGCTGCTGATCAGTTTGAGGGTAATCCAATCAGTCAGCCCTTTCAGCTTTCCGACATCAGCGGCCGTTTCGATCAAGCTGCCAAGTTCATCCTTGACACTAACAATATGAATGAGGTAATTGCTGTTTTGCGGAGTTTAGATTAGTTCTCCAGATGTTACTATATGCTCTAGTCCCTGAAACTTGCAAGGAAATAACTTGTTATATGCTTGGAAGTTTAATAATGCTTTACTTAATCTAACTTTATCTCTAGGGTTCGAATTTCTATCCGACTAGATTTATCTTATAGTTTGCTTGACTTTTGTTTTAGTTGATCTTGAAATATTCAGCCACCTATATTTGGTTTTAGTCTCACTTGACTTGGATCTGTTTTAGCTTCGACTATCCAGCCACCTAGATCCGAGTTAAGTTTTGCTTGACTCGGATCTGGTTTAGCTACGAATATCCAGCCATCTAGATCTGAGTTAAGTTTTGCTTGACTCGGATCTGATTTAGCTTCGAATATCCAGCCACCTAGATCTGAGTTAAGTTTTGCTTGACTCGGATCTGATTTAGCTTCGAATATCCAGCCACCTAGATCCGAGTTAAGTTTTGCTTGACTCGGATCTGGTGTAGCTTCGAATAT
Source organism: Avena sativa (assembly GCA_916181665.1). NCBI lineage: Eukaryota > Viridiplantae > Streptophyta > Magnoliopsida > Poales > Poaceae > Avena > Avena sativa. The sequence continues at coordinate 261,821,106 of OV702298.1, read as the reverse complement.
CCAGCCATCTAGATCTGAGTTAAGTTTTGCTTGACTCGGATCTGATTTAGCTTCGAATATCCAGCCACCTAGATCCGAGTTAAGTTTTGCTTGACTCGGATCTGGTTTAGCTTCGAATATCCAGCCACCTAGATCCGAGTTAAGTTTGGCTTGACTCGGATCTGGTGTAGCTTCGAATATCCAGCCACCTAGATCCGAGTTAAGTTTTTCTTGACTCGGATCTGGTTTAGCTTTGAATATTCATTTATCGCTTTGCTCCATTCTTCAGGTTGCACATGACCGGCGGACTGCCGAATTTCAGAGGTTGCTTTTTTCGCACCGCAAACTGGAAGAAAAGTATGAGAAAATCCTTCCTGTGGTACAAAAGGCTGGTAAGTCGATAGTTGCTTTTCGTTATTCTCGACGTTCTTATTGATTTGTCTGCGAGATGCCGGCTCACTTTTTTGGTGAACAGGTAATATCAATAACCTCAACATTCGTCTTGAGAAGAAAGTCAAGAGCTTGGAAGGTTAGTTCCCCTTTTATCTTACACCTTTTCCCCTTTAACATGTGTGCTAAGCCTTTTTTTTATTTTGTTTGGCTTTGGTAAAGCCGAGTTGCACACGTTTGCAGCATCTCATCAAGATTGCACACCCATCCCTGACGTGATGCTGCATTTTTTTAGAACAAAGCGCTACTCATTCGGCACAGCTACAAGAAAAAGATGATGAAATAGCTCGCCTGCGGGCTGAGGTGGATGCCCTTAAGCTCTCCCAGAAATCCGAATTAGAAAAGGTTGATCAGGAATTCTCTGAGGAGAAGAATCGGCTAGCTTTGGAGCTGCAGAAGAATAAAGAACTCCTCGAGGCTGCCGAACTGAAAACTCATGGAATGAGCGAGGAAATCGCTTGCTTTGAGAAGAACAAGATCGATTGGGCCAAAGACCTTCAGATAATGATGAGTTATATTCATCGTAAGCTTCCTAGCACGGCCGAATTATATTTTTCTCTTTGTTCCTGCTGCCACCTGACACATTCGTGTTTTGCGCAGATCATTTTCCCGAAGCTAAGCCCGTGAGTTCTAAAGAGGTTCTTGCAGCTCGTGTGCGCCGAGGTGTCCCTGTTGCTGCTGACTCGGAGTATTCGATGGAGGACTTCCTGGTTGCTGTTGGTGCTGCAGTTGGTCCAATGAAGATTATGGGCAGGGATTTGGTGAAGGCAGCTATTCGAGCTTACCATGTTCTCTGGCTGAACACTTCTGGGACTCCTGATATCAATGAGGTCGAATTACTGGTGAAAAGATTGATGGCATCTGAGAAGCAACTAAGTCTCTGGAGGGAATCAGCCGGTCGCGCTGGCGCTGATATGGCCCTTACTGTTATCATGTCATGGTATGAAGACATTTCTCTTGATATCCTGAGAAATTTGCACACTGGTTCCCGTTGGGTCGAGGACCCCACCTTTGTTGCTCTTCGGCAAGCTCGCGCCTTCCAGCTTGTTGAGTATGCCGATGTGCATACCTGGAATGAAGGTCCGAGTTTCCTTCCAAACCCGGACGATGAGGTCGTAGTTGAGGATGCCTCGGATAACAATTCAGCTGAGCAAGGGGAGGGTGAGGATGACTCGGCCACATCTGGTAGCTCCAGTTCAAGCTCGGACAGTGACGGAGATGCGCGGTCCTGCTCCAAAGGTACTGGGCATTCAACTGCACAAACTGATGCTCCCGAGCAGCCTCGGGCTTCCGCTGAAGTTGCACCTGGGTCTATGGAGGGCGAGGCAACCTCGGTCGAAGTTCCTCCTACGTCGGAGTGTCCAGCGCCTGACCAAGTTGCTGCTTCTTAAGTTATCCCTTATCCCTGGCATGCCGGGCGTATGATGTACGCGAAACATTTGTCCTTTCTCTGTATGACCTGAATTTCTTTTCCGTGTACTGCTGCGACATATATGTTTGTAGCTGTTATAATTTTGTTTAAGTGGGTTTTCGTCCGAATTCTTGCTTTGAGGACCTGCGATTTCCTGATTTTAGGATGTATCCTTGTCTCTGTATTCTCGTGGTTTAGCCGAGTAGTCTAGGTGTGAGCTTCGAATATCATATAAGATTGATCTGCTCTGATTCGGAGTGTTGAAGTGTGATACCTTTATTGTATCAAAGGTTGACTACTACTTTGGAACAACATATGGCAGTCCCCGAATCACTGCCTATCGCGCCGAATTCCAGTATGTAATATTTCAGAAATAATATAAGACCAATACCGAGGCGCTGCTCAGGGTGGTGCTCAACATAAAACTGGGGCAGCGTATGGCAGTCCCCGAGTTGCTGCTTTGGATGCCTAGGTTCCAATACATAATATAAAATCATACGGCAATCCCCGAGTCATCTCTCTAGATGCCGAGGTTTAATACATAAGATGACCTTGAAATAACATACGGCAGTCCCCGAGTCACTGCTCTGGATGCCGAGGTTCAAATACATAACATGAAATTGAAATAACATATGGCAGTCCCCGAGTCACTGCTTTGGGTGCCGAGGTTCAAATACATAACATGAAATTGAAATAACATATGGCAGTCCCCGAGTCCCTGCTCTGGATGCCGAGGTTCAAATACATAACATGAAATTGAAATAACATATGGCAGTCCCCGAGTCCCTGTTCTGGATGCCGAGGTTTAATACATCATTGGTTCTTGACCCTGAGATACTATGCTATGAGTAAAATGGACGAAGCAAAGCTACATTCCATGGCCGCTTTGTTTCTTCGCCAGCTTTGTCTGCCTTGTTCCTTCCGGGGGATTGAGCGTCGATTAGATAATAGGCATCGTTATGCAATGCTTTGCTCACAATGAATGGTCCCTCCCATGGAGGTGACAACTTGTGCATGCCGGCCGTGCATTGCACCAGTCGGAGGACTAGATCTCCTTCTTTGAATACCCTTGGATTCACCTTCTTGCTGTGATATCGTCGCAAGTTCTGCTGATAAATAGCTGATCGTGATAGTGCCAGTTCTCTGGCTTCTTCTAGCAGGTCTACAGTATCTTGCCGAGCTATTTCGTTTACCTCTGAGGTTGTATACTGAGTAACTCTTGGAGAGTCATGTATTATGTCGGCTGGAAGCATGGCCTCTGCCCCGTATACCAGAAAGAATGGTGTATAACCTGTTGATCTATTCGGAGTAGTCCTGAGGCTCCATAATACGGCTGGGAGTTCCTCAATCCAACATCCTGCCGACCTTTGCAGTGGTTCGACAAGTCGTGGTTTTATTCCTGACAATACTAGTCCATTAGACCTTTCCACTTGCCCATTAGATGCTGGGTGAGCCACAGAGGCAACATCTAGTCTTATGTGTTTCTCTCTGCAAAATCTGGCGAAGGCTCCTTCTGCAAAGTTTGTGCCATTATCTGTAATAATACTGTGCGGATACCCATATCTTAAAATAATATCCTTGAGAAATTTCACTGTTGTGGGCCCATCGCATTTTTTATTGGTTTCACTTCAATCCATTTTGTGAACTTGTCCACCATAACCAATATGTGGGTCATTCCCCCTCGGGCCGGCTTAAATGGTCCCACCATATCTAAACCCCACACAGAAAATGGCCAAGTGATGGGTATTGTTTTTAACTCGGCCGATGGCATATGTATTTTGGTTGCATATCGCTGACACCCATTGCATTTTTCAACTAACTCTTTGGCTTCTTTTAATGCCGTCGGCCAATAAAATCCATGCCTGAATGCTTTGGCTACCAAGGCACGAGATGAGGCATGGTGCCCACATTCTCCTTGATGTATATCTAGGAGGATCTCCTGGCCTTCTGCCGAACTCACACACTTTTGCAATACGCTTGTGACGCTTCTTTTATATAGCTCATTGTTTATGCTTGTATAATCTTTTGCTCTCCTTACAATTTGTCTTGCTAATATTTCATTGTTCGGCAACATCGAGTCTTTAAGGTAAGAGAATATGGGTAGCGCCCATAGCGGTGTGACTTTTTCTGGTGTGATCTCACTATCTATTTCCATGTTTTCTGCCGACATACCTACCTCGGCTTTCTCCATGATTGTGCTTACTTCTGCTGTCCTCCTCTTGGGGGGTGCCGAGTCATATTGTTGGTCTACTTCCATCGGCGCATTATCTTCTGCTGAATTTGCCGGAATAAAGATAGATTCGGATTCTGGTGATGGGATTATTGACGGTTTCCTGAGGTGTTCCAGGGCAATACCTGGGGGGATTGACTGCCGGGTTGATCCTAGTTTTGACAACGTGTCTGCGGCATCATTTTCTGCCCGAGGTATGTGGTGAAATTCACATCCTTCAAAGTATCCACTAATCTTTTGCACATGAAATCTGTATAAAGCCATATTAGCATCTAATGCATCCCAATTGCCAGAGACTTGCTGTACTACTAGATCCGTGTCTCCATAGCATAAGATTCGGCGTATGCCAATTTCTTTTGCTACTTTCAATCCATGGACTAGTGCTTCATATTCGGCTACGTTGTTGGATGCGGCAAAATGTATTTGTAGCACATACTTTAGCTGATCTCTTTTAGGCAAGGTTAACACTATTCCTGCTCCCAAACCATTCCTTAGTTTGGAACCATCGAAATGCATCGTCCAATAATTTGGGTCTGGCAATGGTGGCTCATACTGCACCTCGGCCCAGTCTACGAAGAAGTCGGCGACCGCTTGAGATTTGATTGCATCTCTCCTATCAAATTGTGGAGCGTACGGTGACAACTCGATTGCCCATTTTGCTATTCAGCCACTTGCATCTTTGTTGCTCAATATGTCGGCTATGGGTGCTTCACAGATCACTTTGATGGGATGCTCTTCGAAGTAATGTTTAAGCTTTTTTGCCGACATATACACTCCATAAGCCATCTTCTGATAATGTGGGTAATTCTGCTTTGAAGTGGATAACACCTCACTTAAATAATACACCGGCCTCTGTACCGACTTATCATCTTCAAGTTGTTCTACTACGACTACAACACTCACTACTCTGTTGGTAGCCGCTACATAAAGTAACATAGGCTCTTTTGATAATGGAGAAGCCAAAATGGGTGCTGTGACCAACATCTTTTTCAACTCATGAAATCGCTGTTCGCTTGTGGAGTCCAAATGAATTTATCTAATTTCTTCATCAGCTGATAGAGTGGTAGCGCCTTCTCTCCTAGCCGACATACAAACCGGCTGAGCGAAGCTAGGCAACCCGTGAACTTTTGTACATCGTTTAAGCATCTTGGCAACTCCATTCTATCTACCGCCTTTATCTTTGTTGGGTTGGCCTCTATACCTCGGCTAGATACAAGAAAACCGAGTAATTTTCCTGCCGGCACGCCAAACGTGCATTTTTCCGGATTAAGCTTCATTCGGAACCTTCTCAGGTTCGCGAAAGTCTGCCGTATATCTTCCAGTAACGTTTTGCTTTCCTTGGTTTTGATGACCACGTCATCTACATATACTTGTACATTTTTTCCTATCTGATCGTGTAGACATTTTTGCATGCATCTCTGATATGTTTCTCTTGCGTTCCGCAGGCCGAATGGCATTGTGCGATAGCAATAAGCCCCGTACAGGGTAATAAACGCAGTCTTTATTTGATCGGTCGGATTTAACGGTATCTGGTGGAAACCAGAATACGCGTCTACAAATGACAATAACTCACAACCAGCGGCCGAATCAATGACTTGGTCTATTCTAGGTAATGGAAAAGGATCTTTTGGACACGCCTTGTTCAGGTTCGTGTAATCGATACACATTCGCCATACAATGGCTACATTGGGATCATCTTTCTTCTTTTATACTAGCACCGGATTCGACAACCAATCCGGATACAACACCTCCATGATGAACCCGGCTGCGAGGAGCCGAGCTATTTCATCCCCTATTATTTTTCTCCTATCTTCGGCGAAGCGGCGGAGAGGTTGCTTCACCGGCCTTGCTCCTGGCCTTACATTCAAAGAGTGCTCAGCCAACTCCCTCGGAACACCTTGCAGATCCTGAGTTGACCATGCAAATATGTCCCGATTCTCACGGAGGAAGTTGGTGAGCTCGCTTTCCTATTTGGCGTCCAGGCATGCACCAATAGTAACAGTACGCTCCGGGGATTGCTCATCTATCTGAAACTTCTTCGTTTCTTTAGTCGGCTGAAAAGAGACACTGCCATGCGGGTTGGCTAGTGCCGGCATGTTCAGCTGTGCCGACTGAGCGAGGGCTGCTACCTCCTGAATCCTTCTTTTTTCTCTTGCTATAACCAATGATTCGGCCAAATTCGACCCGGCTAAAGCACACTCCATTGACTTCTTGTAATCCCCTGCAACTGTTATCACTCCTTGTGGTCCGGGTAGCTTCATTTTCAGATAACTTACATGACAGATGCCCATGAATTTGGCCAACGATGGCCGTCCAAGTAAAGCATGATAACAACTCTCTAGATCCACCACCTCAAACTCTAAGTTTTCTGCTCTGCAGTTATCTCTTGTGTCGAATAACACATCCACTCGGACCTTACCAATGGGTTCACATGAAAGTCCTGGCACTATCCCATGGAAAGTGGTCCTCGTGGATTGCAACATGTTCTGCGATATTCCAAGTTTATGCATGGTATCTTTGTACATGATGTTGATACTGCTTCCATTGTCAATGAGCACTTTTGAGAATTTCACATTGATGCTCGGTCCAACAAATGTCGGATCCAACACGAGTGCATATGATCCGGGATTCGGCATTATCTTGGGATGATCCTTTATGCTCCAAGTTACTTCCTGATCCGACCATGGCACATATCTTGGTACTGCCGGCATAACTGCATTTACTTCCATATGCCGGCGTTGCACACTTTGTTTGTCTTGTTGTTCTGTTGTGAACACGCGATACGACTGATGATGTTCTCTGTAATCATTGCATCCAGTATTCGCCAGATTTGTCCTTCCATCCTGTACTTGGTTCATCACTTGATGTACTGCGTCTCTCCGATCCGAGTTATCGTACCTCGGGGGAGGGGGCGGCAACATCAAATGCTGCGCATTTTCTCCAGTCAACTGTGGTTGATGCTGCTGATGTACTTGATGGGGTGCCTGAATACCTGCGGGGTTCCCCATTGCATTTTTCATCCATGCACATTGGCGGGTCGTATGGTTGGCTGGCCTGGACGGGTTTGACGTGTGAAATTTGCACGGCTGATCTAACATAGATTCGAACATGTACTTCGGCCTCTCTTGCCACTGTTTCTTTTGTTCTGGGGTCCACTGGCTCTTTCCTTCATTCCTTGGTGTCCACTGCTGAGGACCATTCTTCTGCCATTGAGTTGCTCCGTGACTCAGCGGATCTTGCGCTACTGCCGCCACTTGGGCCGAATTATATCTATAATCCGGCCTTTCCTCTCTTCTTCTTCCTCTGAAATCACTCCGCCTGGATGACCCGGCCAAATCTCTTGCATAATGGTCCTATTGCTCGCGATGATCCGCCAACATTAATTCTGGTTGTGTTGGGTCTCCTAATGCGTAGGAGTCCGCTATTCTGATAGTTTCTGCCAGTGTGGTCGGCATATCTCTTTGCAGACGTTGCCACAATACGCTGCCATAACGGCATCCTTGCGCGAACCAAGCTATTGCTTGCGATTCTATAACTCCTTCACATGAGTTTCTCAGGTTGCACCACCGAGTTAAAAACTCTCTATCTGTTTCATTCGGCCTCTGCTTGCACATGGCTAACTGTTGTGGCCTGTTTGGCCTCTTGTATGTGCTGGTGAAGTTGCTGACAAACATTTCCTCAAAATCCAGCCAACAATTGATACTGCCCGCTGGTAGATTATTCAGCCACACCCTAGCTGGTCCTTCCAGCATTTGTGGGACGTACCGTACTGCCCATTGTAAGTTTCCACCCGCTATTTTCACAACAGTGGCATAGTCAATCAACCAATCTTGTGGTTTGGTACTCCCATTATATGTTTTCGTGCCCCTTGCCAGCTGAAAGTTCGGCACAGGCGGTTCGCCCATGATCCGTGGACCAAAGCATGTTGTCCCTGGTGGACCCAGTTCTTCCAACAACTCGGACCTGTATAGCCGGTCCAGCTTCACTCTTGCATCATTTGATGGCAAATCTCTGTACAGAACTCTGTCTTGTATTCCATAGTGGTTGTTTCCGCCATGGATCGCATATTCCATCTCGGAATAACCATCATTGTATCTTTCATTAATTTGATTGTGGCGAGCTGGCCTCGTTTCTCTTTCCTGCCGGGGTTCATGCCTTGGTTGCGGGTTGAGTGGCAGCTCTCTCCTTACTTCGACCAGGGTATTGTTCTCATGATTGCCTCTTCCGGGCTCTCTTCTGCCGAGGTCTCCATTGCCTCGGCTTCCGCCGTCTTTCTCAATACGGCCGGGGTTCCTCTCCCCACTGTTACCTCGGCTTGCATTGCCTCTGTTCTCATTTGCCTTCCCGGCCATTGCCGGATCATATGGAACAATTTGCTTGTTTCTTTTTCCTGAGGTTACTGCTTTGTCCCTTCGTGCATTATTTCCGGGTGAAGACGCTACTGCCACGGACAAGGCAGGTGCTGCTCCTGCCGAGTGAACCATTCGTGAGGCCCCCGGCCTCGCCGGGTCCTTCCTGAGCATTTCTTCATTTTGCTGGTTCGCGATGCGCACCAGCTCGTTCACTCTTTCTTGCTGTTTCTGCCGGGCTTCGCCGGTCAATCCCTCCAACTCTAATGCTGCGGCATTTGCTGCTCTTCGGTTTTTTGCCGGGGTACTGTACCTCGGCAAGCCCAAATCTACTGATTCTGCTTTGTGAGCATCATGCTCTTTGTTGATATCATCCATGAGGTTTTTCCCCCTCAATCTTAATTCGTCCCCCCGCTCGGGCGCGACGTCAAGCTTATTAGCTTTGGCATTTTCTCACAGGGTCCTGTTTAAGGACTCCCGCAAGGCCGACACCTTTTTGGCCTCTACCAGCACCTTTTGCCTGGTTTCCTCTAACTCTGCCTGAGCATTTGCCGGATCAAGTATCGGCGCTACAGGCGTAGTCAAGTTTTCTATGGTCGCCTGAAGAATGTTCTCTGGCCTTTCCAGAGGTGGCCCTCTTACTCTTGGTGCCTTTGGGATGGTGTCCTGCACCTCGGTCGGGTTGCTCTCTGGCGGGATTACCTCGGTGGGTGGTGGTGCTGTCTGCCTGGGTGCGCCCTGTACACCGGTGGCGGGTTCTCTGGTCGACCCAGCAGCTGCTACTCTAGTTTGCACTCCGGCCGCGACCATCACCTCGACGCTGCCTGCAGGACGCGCTCCGGGCAGACGGCTCGCAGTGTTAAGAGGTGGCTCTCCTGCAACCACAACTTGGTGAGGATAAACGCCGGAGATGTCGACGCTGACGTAGAACTTGTGCCCACCCAGGCTGATGAAGACACCGTTACGCGGGGGAGTTCTTCCCCTGAAGCTGTCCGCATTGTCGCTGACATAGTCACAGAGACCAAATCTCTGGACCAAGCCAGAAACAACGCGCTCGCCCGTGTTGATGAATTTTCCCGTCCGGATCATAACTCCAGCTAGCACCGCTGCTGGCCCCACGGTGGGCGCCAACTGTCATGGTGGTGGCACGGCAGATGCCATGGGTAGGCTAAAGTATGGGGCCAATGGATGCTAGAGGGATCTGGGGAGGGAAGATGTAGTTGATTCTACACACAGGAGACTAAGGCAAAGATCTTTATTTCTTCTTCTTTGGGCTACAAGTGCTCCTTGAGCTGTATACAGGGAGAACAGAAGAACTTTACCAGCCTAACGGCTCTAACTTTAGTCGATGCCCGCTTCAGAGTCCAAGCCTCTCCTTATAAAGGAGAGCCTCGGGTTCCTCTAGGGCTGACGTGGCAAGCATATTCGAGGAATATGCTTGTCCCAATATAGTAGTTCGGTGCCCCCCTTTCCCTGTCGCTCCCCTAATGACGGCAAGGTTCCAGAGGGGCCCTCCTGTGCGCCTCGGGCTTCTGGACTGTCACCTCCGTGACCTCCTTCTGCCTCTCTGTCGCTCTGCGCCTTTGTCCCTAGCGCTTGGCTCCGCTCAGATTCTCCCTAGCTTGCTGCTAGGGTTTGACTTTAGGCTTCTCCTTCTCCTGCAAGCTTCATATCATTCGGTCCTTCCTCGCATAACTCGGATCGCCCTTCACCTGCATCAAGATCACTCAGACTAACCCGGCCGACTTACGCAATATCTCGGCCGGATAATGTCTTAGCCTAAATATATGGGTCTCTCCTCTTTATATCTCGGCCGACTTCTACAGGATTCGGCCGACTTAGACTGTAACTCGGAAACCAGACGGGGTTTATACTCTCGTCTTTCCCCGTCTTTACCCTATCCGGGGTTACCTCCCCAACATCTACCAAGAAGAATGAGGACAAAGGAAAAGCTCCACTTATACCTCCATGCAATACAACCCAATTCAAAGGACCAAAGAAGAGGCATATGAATTTTCCAAGGAGCAATAGAAGGTCCAAGAAACATGTAGACATTCCTACCTATAAGATAACATATGAACAACATGAACTGGATGCACTCCTAGCCTTGGAGAAACCCAAGAAGAAGAAGGACAAAAGCCATGTGCAATGTCATCATTGTAAAGAAATGGGACACTATTCCAGTGAATGTCCAGAGAAACAGAAGTATAAAGAGATTGGTCAAGTATGGTGCAACAACTGCAAAGAGCTAGGCCATTATGTAGCAACTTGTCCACAAGAGACACGTGAAGAACTCAAACTTATCACATGTTTCAATTGCAAGGAACCAGGATATTATGCAAGCAATTGTCCAGAAAAGATGAAGAACAAGATAAACAAGCCTATGAAGGATCTCAGCCTTATCACATGTGTCAAGTGTGGAAACAAAGGACACTATGCAAATGTTTGCCCAGAGAAGTTTCCCCAAGATCCCAAGCAGGCCAATATGTAATTTAGTTTGAAAATTTTTAAGGGTGGTAGTACCCTAGATGCTTTGAGCCTACTTGTAACCCTAGCCTTCCCAAATCTCGGGACGAGATTTATTTTAAGGGTGGTAGCCTGTCACATCCCAAGATTTTCCAAATCTTGTAATGTGAAAAAAAATGAATAAAATAAAACTTTGTTGATTTTCAAGGTGAGAAGAAACTTTTTGAATCCAATTGGAAACTTTCAAAACCTATGTGGATCAAATAAAATCCTAAAGGGATTTAAAAAGATAAATAAACAATAAAGCTAAAAACATTTGAAATTACTATTTTTTGAATCTTTTAAATAAAAAGATTTGTTTCCAAATGTAAAGATAGAATTATAAATAAGGATTATTTTATAAGCCAAATTAAAACTTGGCCAAAGCCTTTGAAATAAAATATTTCTATTTGATAAAAATAGTAAAGGTTTATTTAAATAAAATAATAAGGATTTAATATCCAATTTTATTAGAAACAAAGGTTTTACTATTTTAATTAAACATCAAAACTTATTAATTTATTTAAAATAAGTTTTCCAAGTATTTTATATTCTCAAATAAAACTACTGAAGTGTTTTTGGTTTTATATTGAGATTTCAAAAAGATAAAGATTTTATTAAAGCAAATTCTATTTGAATTAAATAACTAAGATCCATTTTATTTAATTATTAATGGGTCCTAAAAAGAATAAAATTATTTTATTTTGGGACTTAGAATATTGTGGTTAAACAAAACCAAAACTCAAGGCAAAATTGGGAGGAATTTTGAATTGATTTGTTTGATTGAATTACAAAACAGAAAAAAGAAACAGAAAAAGGAAAAACAATTGGAAAGAAAAAAAATAGAAACAGACCTGACCCAACTGGCCAAGCCCAACAAGCCCAGTCGCAGCCAGTTTCCCTCCCCCACAGCGAATCGTTTTCCACCTAAACACACACCCGCAGAGCGAAAGACAGGTGGACCCCATTTCCCTTTTCCCTCTCCCGCTGCCAGACGGCCCCACCACCAGCTCACTCTCTTCTTCCTCGCGCAGACGTCGCCCTGCCGTTGCAGTCAGTAACGCCGGCGATCAATTCGCGTTAATGTCCGCATTACTCCACCCCGCGACCACGCCCATTTAACCGCCCGTGTCTTACCTCTCTTTCCCCCCAGACCCCGCACCACCGGAGCCACCAGGCTGCCCCCGATTCCATTTGCCTTACCACTGCTCCGACAAACTCGCGAGCAAATTCCGGCGACCCCGCGCCACCCCTTGCCTCCCCAAGCACACGGACACATTCCCCAGACCTAGGCGCACCTCCCTGCGCTTTTCGTTCACCCGCGGGCGCCCCAGAACGTCGACTTCAACAACCTCTGAGCGTCGTCGCGTCTGCTTCTCTCTCCGGCGAGTTTTCCTGGTAAGTCTAGACCGCCCCGAGCCCTCTCATTCATGCTCACGTGAACCCCAGGACTGTACGCGTCTAACCATACCCTTGTCTTGCCTCGGAGTGAACTGCAGGCCCAACCTCGACGACCACCAGAACCGCCTGACGCCGCCATCGTCTCCGGCGAGCAATTACTCCCACTCCAGTGCGCCCCTTCGCCAGCCAGTACCACCTCGAGCTTCAGCAAGCCTCGCCAACCTCTTCCTCGCTTCCCCTAGCACCAGCTCCGCCGTAGCCAGACACGCCGCCGCCGCCTACCGCCACCAGCGTCGCCCGTCTATGGCTAACGCGTTGTGCGTCGTGCGATTTAGATCCTGCGGCTGCGATTAGATCACTTAACACTGAAGGGGTACGCAACCAGCGCCGTGTGATATGATTAGATCCAATGAACCACAGAGCGCAATCCGCGCGAACTGGTACCGCCCAATGAGAACACGCCGCGTGGCACTAGTTGATTTAAAACAGAATTTGAAATCAGATTTAGATGCAAATTTGTAAACCCTGTAACTTTTGATCCACACGTCCAAAAATTGCAAATTTTATATCAATGGAATCAGTGGAACAAGCCCTAGCCAACCATGCAATTTGTTTAGTAAAAAGTTTCTGGTAAAATGTTTGTTTTTGCAGAAACATTTGTATGCCTGTTTATGTTATAAAAATTATTCCAAAATGATTTTGAGGTTGAAATCTTTGCAAAATGGTTTGTTGTGAACCTACTGACCCTAGGAACCAACCCATGGATTTAAAAATGGATTTTGTGAAGTTTAAGAATAAAGACTTGAATTAGCTCATTTCTAGTCAAATAAAAATATTGATTTTGCTATGGAAATGATTTTTGGATAAAAATCTTTGGAAAATGTTTTGATTCAAACCTACTGACCCTAAACACCAAGTTTTGGGAATATACAACTTATTTGGTGAATAACATAAAATTGTTGCTTTGATAAAAACATTTTCCACCACATAAAATAATGAATGGATTTAAAAATGGTTTATAGATAAAACCCTTTTGCAAATGACTTTGCCACTTTGGAAAATGACCACTTTGAGCCTTACAATGTTTAGAGCCTAGTGGAAACCACCTTTGCAAATAAAACTATCTTTTGCATGCTTGCATGTATGACCTTGTTTCTATTATTTTATGTGTGATGTTTTGTGTGATTATTGTTTTGGAATGCTAGTTGAATTTGTGTTTGCTTGATTGATTTGTAGTGAAGTTAGAAGAGTGTGATATTAGCAAGATCAAGAAGTGAACCAACATTCCCTACCAAAAGAAAGGCAAGTGACACTATCATCTAAAGTCCTACTATTTTCATTACACTTAGTGGATTTTGAAACATGCATGAAAATAATTTCTATACCTTATGCTATGCTAAATCCTAATAGGATACCCTTATACATTCCTTAGTGAAAACAATGTAGTTGTAAAATGCTTAGCCATGCTAGATATTTTGAGAAGAGATACATTTTGAGATTTTTATGAAGTTGAGAAAAGACTTATGTTTTATATAATAAAACAAGTACTCAATGAACCACCTGGGTGGACAAGGATACTCAAGTTTTGGACAAGGTGGCAACAAAGGGAACCATGTCAATGGCAATCTCTTTGTGTTGTGCACCAAAAGAAAACCACCCAGGGACTTAGAGATTGAACATGTTTCTCCAACAGTGGCTTTCGTGTACAACCACATGCTATATGGCTCTGGCTTAGTCAACTACATTGGGAAGACCCCTGCATTGTCCTCAGGTTAACTGGAAATGAGGGAACTAGGAACCCTACATTGGTGCCTGAAGACAAGCTAGCAATGGTGTATGGGAGGACCCTTCGGAAAGACTTCGTCACATTCTCAATCTGCCAGTATTCCATCTTGGTGAGTACTTATCCAGCGGCCACTGGTGGCAACAAGATGAGATTGTGTCATGTGGGTAAAGTGTACAACTTCTGCAGAAGATAAAAATTCTAAGTACTTAGCCGTGTCCCCGGTTATGGACAATACTGAGCAACTAAAGCTTGAAGCTATGGGAAATCTCGACATTCCAATTTCTAAAAGAAAAACTTTAAAGTGACAACAAAAGACTTGAAGCACTTGGGGTGTACCAAGGAGCTCAAGAGATTTTGATAAAAACTTGAAGCCCTTGGGGATTTACCAAGGAGCTCAAGAGATTTTGATAAAAACTTGAAGCACTTGGGGATTTACCAAGGATCTCAAGAGGTTTTGACAAAGACTTGAAACACTTGGGGATTTACCAAGGAGTTCAGAAAAGATTTGACAAAAGACCAAAACCATTTTGAAAAGATAGGATACATTATTTCCTTTCCCTTTTAAAAGAATGTATCAACATCAACAGTGGCGCCATACATATGACACATAGTCTAAAGCATGTATAGTCAAATACTAATACCTTTGGACTTGCACTTTGAAGTATATCACCATCATCAAAAGTTTGGCGTTCTTTCAAAATCCATTCTTTAGTAATATTTTAGTGTAGTAAACATTTTACCTACATCTTCTATTCATCCTTATCATGACAACTTTCATGATCAAGCTACCATAGCTTATAAAGGCGAATCGCGAGTATAATGTTGCTTTCCAAAACCTTTATGGAGGATTAGGAGGTCTAGCATCTCCAACCTTCGCAAATTCTCATCAAATATGAGAACATAAATTTTTCTAAATTATACTCTATCATGTTGCAACCAAAAACATTGTTTCAGATATCACAATATCTTCCACACATGACGGTTTCTAAAACATTTATTTCAGCTCCTAGATAACCTTGATATTAAACAATCTTTTGAATATCAAGAATCATGGAGGCAAACATGATACTTTAGATACTAACAGTGGAATTTTTACTCTTGATTTAATACTAATTATTAAACTTCACGGATTAAACGGAGTTTGCCGAAAGTTTGCAATATGACTTTTTTATACTTTAGACTGACACTCAAAACAATATGATACTAGTTCGTATAATAACTATACATAATTCTATAGTTCTATTATCTCAACTATAACTAAGCATAAGGTGGTGAACGAATGCCAATGACTACAACAAGTTTGCAAATGCACTTTGATTTAATTTATGATAAATTGAGTTCAACTTTTAATCATATTACTATTTGAACTCCCACTCAAAACAACATACCTCACGTTGCCTTAGTGACTACACGAACCAAATCCACTACACCAAGTCCGATCATCACAAGTGAAGAAGTAGCTTCAAAGGCAAACAATCAACATGTTCATCATATCATCCATATGACTCATGCTTTACCTTTCGGTATTTCGTGTTCCGAGACCATGTTTGTACATGATAGGCTCGTCAAGGTTAACCTTAGTATCCACATGTGAAAATCTGGCTTGCACCCATTGTATGCACATGTGGACCTGATACGTCGGAAACGTATCTATAATTTTTGATGTTCCATGCTTGTTTAGTATCTACTTTGCTTTGCTTTGTCTACACTTTGAGGTGTTTTTATATCTTTTCTGGAACTAACCTATTAACAAGTTGCCATAGTGCCAGTTGCCTGTTTTCTTCCGTTTTTGGTTCCAGAAAGGCAGAAAATCAATATTCTCGGAATTGGACGGGACAAAAGCCAAAATCAATATCTTTCCGTGAGGGACACGAATCCAGAATATGAGAGGGAGACGCGAACCAGGGTGTCCAAACCCCCTAGGCGCGGCCAAGGGTGGGCCCACGCCTAGGCAGGGTGTGGCCCCCCTGGTCGCCTCCCAGCCTCGCCTCTTCGCCTATAAGAAGCCCTGATGCAGAAACCGTAAGCACCCGATCAATATTCCACGAAACCTTCTGGAGACGCCGCCATCGTCGTCCCTAGATCAGGGGGATCTGAAGTTCTTCCCGGCACCCTGCCAGAGGGGAGATCATCCCGGAGGCCTTCTCTCTAGTATGATGTGTGAGTAGTTCCACCTTGGACTATGGGTCCATGTAGTAGCTAGATGGTTGTATGTCCTCCTTGTGCTTTCATGTATAGATCTTGTGAGCTTTGTTCATTATCAAGATCTAATCTATTTCTAATCATGCATGTTGTGTTTGTGGGGATCCGATGGATATTGAGATTACTATATCAAATTTATTAATGGTTTTGTATTTATGATTCTATCATGTCTGTGTTGTTTGTGATCTTGCATGTTCTCCGTTGTTAGTAGCTATCTTGGCCAAGTAGTTGCTAGTGACTCAAAGAGGGGGTATTTATGCTCGATAGTGGGTTCATGCCTCTAGTTTCCAAGGGAAGTGACAGAAATCTTTTCGGTTGTAGATGTGCTGTTGCCACTAGGGAGAAAACAATGGTTTCTTGTTCATGGAACATGTAGACTGTTTACCTTACACACTTTGCTTAAAGCAGTTGTCTATTGCTTGCAACTTAATACTAGTGGGGGTTCGGATGATAACCTGAAGGTGGACTTCTAGTCATAGATGCAGTTGGATGGCGGTCTATGTATCTTGTTGTATTTCCCAATCGAATCTCATAGGATCTTTTTGTCTGGTATTGCATTGTTATGTCTTGCTCAGTTCCTGTCAATTGCCCTGCTGTAATTTGTTTACCCTTCATCCCATGTTGTTTATCTAAGGAGAGCACCTCTAGTGAATTATGGACCCTGGTCCAATCTTTACCATTGATACATCTTACACTGTTACTTGTTTACTTGCTGCAAACCATTAACTTCCACACCATACGTTTAATCCTTTGTTACAACAAACCGGTGAGCTTCACAACCTCACTGAATCGTTGGGGCAAAGTCTTGAGTTTGTGTTGTGCAGGTTTCCACATTGCTTGCAACACCTTTGAGACATTTACTTCCTCCTATTGGTTAGATAACCTCGGTTTCTTACTAAGGGAAAACTTGCTGCTGTGCTGCCTCACACCTTGCTCTTGGGGTTCCCAACAGGCTTCACGTTAGCCATCAAGCTTTTTCTGGCGCCGTTGCCGGGGAGGCTAATGACGTATTCACAAGGGGAGTCCTCCACTTCCTTTCTCTTTACTTTGGTTTTAGTTTGCTTAGTTTCTTTTGCTTGGTTTTATTTTCCTCTTTTCAAAAAACCCAAAAAAATTAGTCTAGTTTGGTTTGCTTGCTTTATTCAAAAACACAAAAAAATTAGTTCCTGCTCTAGCAGCTGCTGCTGTTTTTTGGCTTGCCCACCTTTGCTAAAATGAACTCCGCTGAGAACACCAAGTTGTGTGACTTCACTAGCACCTACAACAATGATTTCCTAAGCACTCCTATTGCTCCACCTGCTCCTGATGCTACCTTTTATGAAATTAAGCCTGCTTTGTTGAATCTTGTGATGAGAGAGCAATTTTCTGGTGCTAGTTCTGATGATGTTGCTGCCCATCTCAATAACTTTGTTGAACTTTGTGATATTCAAAAGTATAAGGATTTAGATTGAGATATTATTAAGCTCAAGCTTTTTCCTTTCTCTTTGAGAGAAAAAGCTAAAGAATGGTTGCTATCTTTGCCTAAAAATAGTATTGATTCTTGGACTAAGTGCAAAGATGCTTTTATTGGAAAGTACTACCCTCCTGCTAAGATTATATCTATGAGAAGTAACATTATGAAATTTAAACAACTTGATAATGAAAATGTTGCTCAAGCTTCGGAAAGAATGAAATCTTTGGTTAAGAATTGTCCCACACATGGACTCACCGCTTGGATGATTATCCAAACTTTTTATGCAGGTTTGAACTTCTCGTCAAGAAACCTGTTGGATTCAGCTGCTGGAGGTACCTTTATGAGCATCACTTTGGGTGCTGCAACTAGACTCCTTGATAATATGATGGTTAACTACTCTGAATGGAACACTAAGAGATCCCCACATGGTAAGAAGGTAAATTATGTTGAGGAAACTTCCTATTTGAGTGATAAGATTGATGTT
Organism: Avena sativa; assembly: GCA_916181665.1. Lineage (NCBI taxonomy): Eukaryota > Viridiplantae > Streptophyta > Magnoliopsida > Poales > Poaceae > Avena > Avena sativa. The sequence goes on along the minus strand of OV702298.1, from coordinate 261,802,856 downwards.
ATTATGGCTATGCTTGTTAATGGGAAAGCTCCTTTAGATCCTAATAGTGTTCCCTTAGCCTCTTTGGTTTCTCAAGAAGAGCAAGTTGATGTGAACTTCATTTGAAACAACAATTTCAACAACAATACTTATGGTAATTATAGGCCTTATCCTCGTAGTGGAAATGTTTATCATGGTAAATCTAGAATGCCTAGTGAAGAAAGGATTCTAGAAGTAGAGAGATCCACTAAGAATTTTATGCAGATGCAATATGAGCAAAATAAAATTTTCACTAATACTATGGAGGAACAATCTATTATCTTGAAAGACATTATTCATCAGCTTGAGAATCTTAATAGAGAAATTCCTAGTTTATAGTCAAAAAATTTGAGTGTTGATAAGAATATATCCTCTTTGTCTGAAGCTCAGTCCTCCTTGATTAATAAAATGGCTGCTAAACCTGAAACCATGGAAAGTACCTTTGTTGCCACTCATGCCATACAAGTTACTATTGATGAAAATGTTAGGCTGTTAGCTCAACTTCATGCTAGGTGAGAAAGGGAAGCTGAAACTGATAGAAACAATAGTGTGTGCACCATCACCACTAAACCACAAGTAGTCCCTATTCCTCCACCTACTATGCCTAAGCCTATTGAGCCTACTACTAGTGATGCTAAGTTTGATTTTGATATTGATGGTTGCAATATTTCTAAAGTGATTATGTTCCTACAAAAGCTTGCTAGAAGTCCTGATGCTAGTGATATGCATGTTGCTTTCACCAAACACATTACAGATGCTCTTGTTAAGATTAAGTAAGAGAAGCTAAAACACAAAGCTTCTATTCCTAGGAAAGTAGAAGATAGTTGGGAACCCATTATTAATATGAAAGTGAATGACTTTGATCTCAAAGCTTCATGTGATCTTGGTTCTAGTGTCTCTATTATGCCTAGGAAGATTTATGAAATGCTTGATTTGCCACCGTTGGAGGATTGTTATTTGGATGTCCCACTTAATGATAATGCTAAGAAGAAACTCATGGGGAGTATTAGTGATGTTCTCATTATGGTTAACAATGCTTATGTCCCTGTGGATTTCTATGTTTTGGATGTTGAATACAATGCTTCTTGTCGTATTACTTTGGTAACACCCTTTCTTAGAACAGTTAGTGCCATCATTGATATGAAAGAAGGAACCATTAAATATCATTTTATATTCAAGAAAGGTATTGAACAATTCCCTATGAGGAGAGAGAAGTTGCTTTTTGCTCCTCCTTTGAAAGCAAGGTTTGATGTGAATGCTTCCTCATTTGAAAATACTTGATTCTTCTTGCTTCTTGTGCCTAACTTAAAGGCGTTAAAGAAAAGTACTTCTTGGGAGATAACCCAAGAGTTTCCTTGAGTATTTGAAGTTACTACTTCAGTAATGACCTCTCATTATCCTTTTTGTTTGCTTTTTGTGCCAAGAATGACCTCTAATGAGAGGGAAGTAAGATTTGGGGAGTTGCTGTCCCGAAACAGATTTCTATCCTCCACAAAAAAAATCCGTGAGGAGTCTCTGTAACTTGTATTGGGATAAAAATTTACGAATAAATCCCCTAGTATGTTATCTAACATTCGTTAGTTCAACACTTTTTGATTTGAGCAACAGAAGATTTTCGAAAAAATCGATTTCTACCTGCTGGTCTGCTTTGACAGATTTCTGCCATTATTTGCATTTGCTTCTTATTGATTCCTTTTTGAGTTCTCTTTTGGGGAATTGAGCTTTTTGAAGGAGTTACTACAATAACTTGTGTTTTCAGTGAAAAGTTTTTCTGTTCCAAATCTTTGCCAGAGGTCTAATATCTTTTGAATAAACTAATGTTGCTAATGAAGATTGTGTGAAGTTTTGTATGAAGGAAAAATTTCAGGTGTAGAGAGAGAATGATGTAATGAGATGAAGAATGGACAAAATCTCAAGCTTGGGGATGCCACCATGGTGTCACCCCAAGAAATATCCAAGAGGTACAAGCATCAAAGCTTGGGGATGCCCAAGGCATCCCATTCTTCATCAATAAAAAGCTCAGGTCTGTCTAGACACTTCATTTTTATTGTTTCATGCACTATTGTGTTGTTCTTGGAGCGTCTTAGTTTTTGTTTGCTTTGCTTAGCTTGTTTAGTTTGCTTGAATAAAGTAGTTTGGACCCCCGTTCTCGCTGTGTTGTTTCAAATAAGTCGATTGGTGTTGGAAAGGAGTAGGAAGTTCCTTCTTGAAAGCGCAAGAGGAGATTGCATTGACTATGACTTAGACTTTAGCATGACATGCTAGGTGTTGTTTTGACCTTATGCTTAGTGATTATTTATGTAGCATGTCTTGTTCCAAACAATTGGAATTGCTTAGTGTGCCTTGAAGAAATTATGCGTTGTTTTAGCATGCAAAAGCATAGTATTGTGGTGTTCTCCTTTGATGCTTTGATTGGGTTGACTTGGCACATTCTCACACCATGTTATGACTATGACAAGTCACCATCTCTATGATCATTTAGTCCTTGACTTGTAGTACCACTCTATGCTTTGATTAGTAATGCTTTGTTGCTCTGCATGATTATGGTCATTATGCTCTCTTAGTTGGTTGCTCCCAGTCTTTTGCTAGCCTCCACTTGTATAAGTAAGCTCTACTCATGCTTTCAACTCCCAAGAAACCAAGTTTTTCTAAAGTGTCCACTATAAATTCCTATGCATGGTGTGTTACACCATTCCAAGTATATTCTTGTTTTCAGCTATCTTCCAATTAAAACTATTTTGTTATGTGAAAACTTAGAGATTAAAGCCCTCATAAACTTGATGGCACACTTTATATTATTTGCCCCTAATAAACTTGAACCATTGTGTCGTCTATGTTCTATATGCTTGCACTTATACGTTGGAATTAGCAGAACCATGCTGTCATGGGGAACGTTTTCAACATTACACTTGTACTTTGTACTCAGTTGATATCATGTTCTTTTGTCTATGGATGTCACCGGTGTGAAATAAAGAGGGAACTTGTAAGTCCATGGAGTAAGTATTTTGTGTTATAGAAATGCCTGGGCCGCTAGCCTAAGCCATGCCTAATCATGGCGGAAACTTGTAGAATCACCATAGTGAGCTATATATGAAGCATCCTCAAGAAAAAGCTATGCATATAGTAAATAAAAAGATCACTGAGATGCTCATTGTCTGCTTGCCTTGTCATTTTGGTTATGGGATAGCTCATTTACCATGTGCAAGGGGTACCCCATTGGCGGTTCTCTATGATATGCATATACTTACAATGACAAGAACTTACATGTGACTGAAGTTTAGTAGCATGAGGTGTGGCCCTCGTATTCAAGGGACTTGAGATTACCAACTTATACTTTGCCAAGCATATACTCCATAGTTTGTTCACTTTAACCTTAATCACTTCAAGATGCTTATGATAGGGGCAATGAGGGCTGAAAGCTAACAAGTACCATAATTTTTGGAAGCTCTTTTTGAAACTTGAAATCCCTACTTCCTTTATAGCACTCCCGCAACCCAGCTGCATCCCACCTAGGCCCAGGCCCAACATACCCCTTCGTCGCCCTCTTTTCTTTTCTTCTACCTCACGACAGAAGGACGCCGCCGAGGAGCTGTTGTGTGTCTACGTCGGCGCCGGCCCCGCCTCGCCGAGATGCCTGCTGCGAAGAGATGCACGCTACTGCACTGGGCGTCGCCTATAAGACCCCTGCCGCCGCCAGATGAGCCTTATCTTCTTCCTCTTCCCCAATTTCTATCTCCGGTCGAACCCTAGTTCACGGGAGCTCCGGCTCGCCGTCGTTTCTCGCCTCCCCTCGTCGTTCCGAGCTCACAGGCGTGACCACCGTGGTCGACTTGTTCGATTGCCCCGGTCAGCGTCAGCCGAAGCCATCCCCTTCGCCCCAATCGACCCCTCGGTCTCAGACAACCTCCGCCATTGTCAACAACGATTCCGGCCACCCCTGCCATCGCCGACTGTCCTGCTACGCTCGTGGTGAGAACCTCGTCCTCCTGGACCCCTCCTCCCTCTCTGTGTCGCTCTGTGCCGCACTCGCGTCGGAGCCTACCATGCACCACCGCTGCACATGGTTATCGGCGAAGCTCCGATGACCTTCTTCGAGTGGCGCCGCCACTTTATTGCTTGCCTCGCTGCGCTGCTTCGAAGACGCCTAGCCCCGTCGACCCGCATGCCTCGCAGCGCCGTCACCGGTGACCACCCGACGATGGCTGCCGAGCTGATGTCATCGTTGCGTTAGCCTGACGTGGCCCTAGACCGGTTGATCGCTAATCGCCAGCATGGCTAGCTGAGGTGGCCAGTGCCCCGCTTGTCTGTCTCTATGGCTAGCCCAGTCCCTGGTGTAAAAAGTTTAACACCTCTATTGACATCATATTGACGCATTAAATCAATTTAAATTGGTTAAATAATTCCAGAAATTGTTTCAATATTGTAAATTCAATATCTTTTAATTTATAAGTTAGAAAAATACAAAATATATCAAAATGTTCAGAAAAATGAGATCTATCTATTTAAGCTATAATCATGCATTGTTAATCAACTTAAATGACAATTTTAATTAGAGGACTTAGTAACCCCTCTCATGTGTTTCCGGAGTTTTCCCGAGTTAGGGTTTTCACCCCTCGGAACCCCGATTAAGTTGTCGAGCATGCTTTAGGGTTACATTTCAATGCAAATTAACTTGTCATATCATCATACTTGCTTGAGCATTGCATCGATGCCATGTGTTGATTGTTTTCCTCTCTTTTCGGTGTTTGGTTCTTCCCGGTAGAACACGATATCGAGATCGAGATCGAAGACCGAGATCAAGACCGTAGAAGATCAAAGAACAATACTTGACCAACTCTAACCAAGTCAAGTTCAAGATGTCCGAAGATCTGCTTATTTGTTATCAATTGGCAAAGGCAAGCATAGCCCCACCATGATATAATCCTATGATTTCGAAAGCATTTCAATTCTTGCCATGATGCATATGATTCTACTGTGGTCTTTTATCGATAGATAAAGTATCCTATCTATTGCATTACTCTCTCTGAGCTTATATTAACTGATCCACTGCTCCTAGCATAACTAGTTTTGGCTTGTGTGCATTGCTAAAGCTTATATCTGTGTCCTGCTTAGCCATGCATAGCTGTCAGTTCTGGTCCATCCAGATGATGTATCAGATGCAGATAATCTAGTATGATAGGAGAACATGGTGAGATGAGATCAGTGATATGAGATTAAACATGCTAAGGCTTGTATGGGAGGCCATGGTTTGATGTGGTTTTTCTAGTCCCATGCTCGCCACCCTTAGGACCCTAGGTTCTTGCCTCTTGAGCCAAGACGAGCCTATAACGACACGGGGTAAATGGGGACCCCATGATTGACTAACTTGCCTAGTAGATTCCATGAGTCACATAGTTCGGGCGTTCCATTCGACATACTCATTGAAAACATTTTCGAAAGAAGGAGGTGCATTCATACAGGTAGGGAAGCGTGGACCGGGTTGCTTGGGGTTGATGGCGCCCCTGGTAAACCAACCTCTCCTCACATCTTTAAGTACCGACTTTGGAATTTGACCTGTTACGGCGGAACAATACTTATTGCGTGACTCATGGTCTCGGCGAAAGCAAGATAAAGGTCGTGTCCAACCACACCCTCAGCTGGCCTTCCAAGGAAGATGGCTAATCATTGTGGCATTAAGAGTCGGTTGGTACGTGTGGGTAAAGTTGTACACCCCCGCATGGTAATAATCTTTCGGAAAGCCGTGTCCACGGTTATGGATGACTTGGGAATGGACGGGAGATCATAGATAACATGAACCTAATCGTAAAACTTGGCAACTAATGTTTGTTAAGGATGCTTCCTCATGGGTACGAGGGGGTGATCCTAGTTGGTAGATAACGATGATTGGTGGATATCAAAAGAGATGATGATCAATACTTTGGAGATGTCGCTCTCTTATCCCCTTTAAAAATACTCTGATTAGACGAGATTCTTCTCTCTCTTATTTTATAAACAAAGATGGCTTTATGCAAAACAACTCCACCAGCCAGAAGTCTTGCGGAGTACACCCTGTACTCACCCTTTCTTTGTTGATACTTTTGGCAGAGTAAGTGTTCCCTGAAGATCAGTTTGGTACTACATCGACATCGACGAGTAGCTTGGGGTTCCCGGCCGGCAGCCTGGAATCTAAGGGCTGGGACGTCATCGTTATGCTTCAGGCCTCTTAGGCCATTTGTTAAGTTTGCTATACTTAATAGCATAATTTGCCTTCCGTTGTTTGATGTTTGTGGTCAGTGACCTCTGCTTGTAATAATCTGGTTCTCTGCTCAGTTATGAGCTTGCTGTAATAAATTTTGTGTCATAGGGTCACTGCCGTGTTACCTATTCTTCACTGGATATTCTTGAGCTCAAGGTTAAGCTTATTTCAGACGGAGGTCTGGGATTTGTTTAGCCCTGATCCCGGGGGTGTCAATTTTTTTGGTATGAGAGCAGTACCGACCGTAGGAAAACCTTGCTATTGGTGGATGTTGAGTCTAGTGCTTGTGAAAAATATTTTCAAAGATGAAAAGTATTTGCGAAAACTCTAGTATGCTTATTTTTCTCCTTATCCAGTTTCGCTCTAACTCTGGGTTATCTTATCTAGTGTTGATTTTGGAAAAAATTTGATATCTCTTCTAGTCTTTCAAAACTTAGGTGCCTTCTTGGCATGTTGTTTCTAAGCCAGTTGACCTAGTGTTGAATTCTTTAGAGTTGTGTGTGTTGTGAATTCCTTGTTTCCCTTTGCTCTTGTTCATCTGAGAAATTCCTTTCTATCATGATCTTTCTATATTTTGATCCACAAAATTCTGCTCTAGGCTTCGAGGTTTCCTTTCTCCTCGTGTGCCTCCTTTTTGTTTGTTGGGTACTTCAGAAGTCGTTTCTTCTCTTGGAAGATACCTTGTAAATATTACCTTGTATTGTACGCTAAGTCACTCAAGTAGTAGTTACTCTTTTATTTGGGTTTTAACCCTTGGACTTGAACTTAAGATCCCGGATTGTGCTGGATTCTATCGTTGTGAATCTTGTACATGAAGCTGACCTTTAACCCAAGATCCTTCCTTTGACCCCTGTCGTTAATGTTCATACATTACCTCAGGATGGCTGGTATTATCATTCTAGCCTTCAAGCTTGTGGTCTTTGTCGCGATTGAATTGTGACAATTAAGGACTTCCCCTACCACTAGTTATGGCAGATGTTCTCTAATGGAACCAAATAGATCATGGTAAGAGTACTCCTCGAGAGTATCGCATCTATACTCGGGACTCTACCACACCTTTTCCCTTACTATGCATTGGTTTTTGGAAGATTGTTAATCTATGCATCCACATCTCGAGATTCTATCCCGAATATGTTCCTTTTCCCTTGTTGTTTTCCGACCTTTGTCTACCAGTTGGTAGCCAAGTAGTAAATGTGCATTGGTGTCTTCCGATGCAAGATACTCTTGTGGTCCATCAAGGCAAACCATTTCGGGATGCCAGGAGAAACAAACTCCAGTACCTCGTCATATCTGTGACTAGGTCAAAGTGATGTAATCCGCAGATCAAAAGGCATTGATTGTCTTTCATCTGTTATACCTTAAAGTTTCACACTCTTTTATACTATAAGAGGTCGTGCTGAGTTTCATAACCTTCTTAATGAAGTGATGCTCTTACACATAAATGACCACCCTTCCTCGAGCTTCCATGCTCATGAGTGATGCGTGTGCGTAATAATGTGGTCATCTGAGATTCTTAGCAATTATTATTGTTTTGAACTCCAAGGACATTTGATTCATTCTTAACGTGATTAGTTAACCCTATCACTAAGCGAAGATTGACTGTGCTACCAAGTCCGTCATTCTGGTGTAGTCTCTTCAGTCAAAGAGTTAGGCTTGTGCTGAAGCTCTAAGACTATGTCTTCTTGCCTTACCAAGCAAGTTTCCTCTCGAACTAAGTGACATATCGGTGGTTCGTAATATTCGAGATGTCTTCCTAGAAGTATCGCCTTGTTGCCACATGACCATGATGTCAAGTTCTTGAGCAAGCAAGTTCTCTGAACTGCTCTTATCTCCAAGGATCCGTATTGGATACCCCTGAACTAGTTGGTTGAGCTTAAACAACAACTTGGAGAGTTGTAAGACAAAGTTCTATCCAACTCTGTTCCTTTGTAAAGGGATGTTTAGTTTCGTTCGCGCTGAAGAATGATAATATTTCCTTTGTGGATATGTTAAACTCCCCCATCTTTGATTTGATTTGGGTTATCGTCAAATCAAACTTAGTTCCAAGGATTATCTCAATGATGATTTTTTATGTGAAGTTTCACTGGAGTATATATTAATGTCTTTGGTCTGACCAATAGTTTGCCTTGTTCATACAACATACGAGTTCACCTTCTTGGAGTGTCTCGATAAGTTTGTCGTTGAGCCCATCAACAATACTCTTATCTTCTCCATGTTAGATTGGATTCATATGGAACAATTGGTATTAATGTTGGAAAAAATTTGAGAACCGTCTTTGAGTCATCTCGAAGTATGTGTTCTAGATGTTAGAAGTAACCTTCTCCAATTCACGTGCAAATGTTGAAAGATGTCGTCATGGATTCGAGAAGAGTTAACTTTCTTTTCTTAAGGACACAAGTGTGTTTTATTATTAGTACTTTACATGTATGCAGTTGTCTTTCGACAAGATGCTAATACAGGAGTATAGCAATCTAGCTCATCTTTTGGATATTTACATTGTAGTCCGTATCTTGAGAATCTAGTAACTTTACCTTTGTGGTAAAGGTTGCGAACTTCTATTTGGACATGCTGAGTCTGAAGTGTCACTCCACTTAACCAAAGCTGAATCTCAAGCAGCAACGATGGTTGGTGTTCCTCAAGGTTTTGACATAGGTCTCTTGGTAAATCTGGCCAGATTGATGTAATGGTTGACACACTTAGCCGGAAAGACCTCTTGTCATATTCTCTTGAATCAGCAATAACAACCACTCTTCATGAGGCTTCTTCTATAATTAATTATAGGAGTTGTGCTTATGGTTTCCTGGTATCCGAAGTCCGACCTTTACTTGATGTTTCGTGTCTCGAACATCAAGGAGAACATTTAAAGTAGTGTTGCTAAATCTCTCTCGGTCGATCCTCTAGACCCTTTTATGTGGCAATAATTTTGTTGTGCCAAGTAACTGAAGTCTGAGAATGAAGTTTCTTTTTCTCGTGTCATCAAGAATCTTCTTAACTATTCATCTAGTGGTGTAAAGTGATATCATGATATTTGGCAAAGATTTTGATATACCTGGATGAATAAAGAGTTTCCTTCGTTTTCTTTCCCATGTTTTAAGAGTGACTATGATTTTGGTAATTAGTAGTTTCTCTTATCACATGTTCCTTGTGACCTTTATGAGTCCTCGCCACAAAACACCTTTCTGTCTTGACCTCTGTTGGATGAAAGAGTGACCATTTTGTGTCAAAAGTAATTCAACAGCTTGGTTTTGTTGATCCATATCTTTGCAACCTGAAATATCTACTTAAGTCGTTTAGTAGAGGTTCCCTATCGAAGTATTTTGTTATGTTCTTTCTGTTGGAAGCCTTCTTTCTTAGAAGCTTCAAAACTCTTATGTAAGTTCCATGGTCTCAATCCTCGTGAAGACCATCAATCTAACATTTGAAACCTTCTCCTCTTGTTTCCTCCGTTACGTTGAAGTGTTTCATGTCATCATCTCAGATTCGTTTCTGAACACTCCATCCATGAGTTGACCATGAAATACTCTGTGTGTTGTTTAGTGTGTTTCCCTCTCGCCTTTAGAGTGGCCATGTTTCTTTCTCTCTCTGTTTCTCTTCCTACCTTTGGAATCTCGGGTTGAGATTCTTGTAAGGGGGATAGAGCTGTAACACCCCAGTTTTTAGCCATTCTTATATTAGGGTTTGATTGTGCATCATTAGCATCATCTCTTAAAAATGCATGCAAATAAATTAAAGTGAAACTCTAAAACCCTAATATTCCCCCTCTTGTGACTATTTCAAATGGTTTCAAATATTTTGAAAATGGTCAAAAAGTTGTGAAGCCCAAAATGTTATAAGGGCCCCACAATGTTTTATATATTTTATACAAACTCCTAGTATTTTTGGAATGTTTAAAACAGATTTGAAATGAAAATAAAAAGAGGAAACCTAAATCAAAAAAAGGAAAAAGGTTTTTCTAAAAAAACTGCAGCCAGAACCCTCTCAGGCCGCAGCCCGGGCCGGCCCATCTCTTTCCTCTCCTCTCTCTTTCGCCTGCGCAGCACTCCCGCAGCCCAGCTGCAGCCCACCTAGGCCCAGGCCCAACATACCCCTTCGTCGCCCTCTTTTCTTTTCTTCTACCTCGCGACATAAGGACGTCGCCTCGCCGAGATGCCCGCTACGAAGAGATGCCCGCTACGAAGAGATGCGCGCTACCGCCTTGGACGTCGCCTATAAGACCCCTGCTGCCGCCGGATGAGCCTTATCTTCTTCCTCTTCCCCAATTTCTATCTTCAGCCAAACCCTAGCTCACGGGAGCTTCGGCTCGCCGTCGTTTCTCGCCTCCCCTAATTGTTCCGAGCTCATAGGCGTGACCGCCGTGGTCAACTTGTCCGATTGCCCCGGTCAGCGTCAGCCGAAGCCATCCCCTTCGCCCCAATCGACCCCTCGGTCTTCGACGACCTCCGCCACCATCAACAGCGATTCCGGCCACCCCTACCATCGCCGACCGCCCTGCTACACCCGTGGTGAGAACCTCGTCCTGCTGGACCCCTCCTCCCTCTCTGTGTCGCTCCGTGTCGCGCTCGCGTCGGAGCCTGCCGTGCGCTGCCACTGCACATGGTTGCCAGCGAAGCTCCGGTGACCTTCTTCGAGTGGTGCCGCCACTTTATTGCTTGCCTCCTTGCGCTGCTTCGAACAAGCCAAGCCCCGTCGCCCCGCACGCCTCGTAGCGCTGTCGTCGGTGACCACCCGACGGTGGCCGCCGAGCTGATGTCATCGTTGCGTCATCCTGACGTGGCCCTGGACTGGTTGACTGCTGACCGCCAGCGTGGCTAGCTGAGGTGGCCAGTGCCCCACCTGTCTGTCTCTAGGGCTAGCCCAGTCCCTGGTGTAAAAAGTTTAACACCTCTGCTGACATCATATTGACGCATTAAATCAATTTAAATTGGTTAAATAATTCCATAAATTGTTTCAATATTGTAAATTCAATATCTTTTAATTTATAAGTCAGAAAAATACAAATAATATATCGAAATGTTCAGAAAAATGAGATCTATCTACTTAAGCTATAATCATGCATTGTTAATCAACTTAAATGACAATTTTAATTAGAGGACTTAGTAACCCCTCTCATGTGTTTCCGGAGTTTTCCCGAGTTAGGGTTTTCACCCCTCGGAACCCCGATTAAGTTGTTGAGCATGCTTTAGGGTTACATTTCAATGCAAATTAACTTGTCATATCATCATACTTGCTTGAGCATTTCATCGATGCCATGTGTTGATTGTTTTCCTCTCTTTTCGGTGTTTGGTTCTTCCCGGTAGAACACGATATCAAGATCGAGATCGAAGACCGAGATCAAGACCGTCGAAGATCGAAGAACAATACTTGACCAACTCTAACCAAGTCAAGTTCAAGATGTCCGAAGATCTGCTTATCTGTTATCAATTGGAAAAGGCAAGCATAGCCCCACCATGATATAATCCTATGATTTCGAAAGCATTTCAATTCTTGTCATGATGCATACGATTCTATTGTGGTCTTTTATCGATAGATAAAGTATCCTATCTATTGCATTACTCCCTCTGAGCTTATATTAACTGATCCACTGCTCCTAGCATAACTAGTTTTGGCTTGTGTGAACTGCTAAACTTATATCTGTGTCCTGCTTAGCCATGCATAGCTGTCAGTTCTGGTCTATCCAGATGATGTATCAGATGCAGATAATCTAGTATGACAGGAGAACATGGTGAGATGAGATCAGTGATATGAGATTAAACATGCTAAGGCTTGTATGGGAGGCCATAGTGGAATGTGGTTTTTCTAGTCCCATGCTCGCCACCCTTAGGACCCTAGGTTCTTGCCTCTTGAACCAAGACGAGCGTACAACCACACGGGGTAAATGGGGACCCCATGATTGACTAGCTTGACTAGTAGATTCCATGGGTTACATAGTTCGGACGTTCCATTCGACATACGCATTGAAAACATTTTCGAAATAAGGAGGTGAAGGAGGTGCATTCATACAGGTAGGGAAGCGTGGACCGGGTTACTTGGGGTTGATGGCGCCCCTAGTAAACCAACCTCGCCTCACATAAAAGTACCGACTTCGGGATTTGACCCGTTACGGCGGAACAATACTTATTGCGTGACTCATGGTCTTGGCGAAAGCAAGGTAATGGTCGTGTCCAACCACACCCTCAGCTGGCCTTCCAAGGAAGAGGGCTAATCATTGTGGCATTAAGAGTCGGTTGGTACGTGTGGGTAAAGTTGTACACCCCTGCAGGGTAATAATCTTTCGGAAAGTCGTGTCCACGGTTATTGACGACTTGGGAATGGACGGGAGATCATAGATAACATGAACCTAATCGTAAAACTTGGCAACTAATGTTTGTTAAGGATGCTTCCTCATGGGTACGAGGGGGTGATCCTAGTTGGTAGATAACGATGATTGGTGGATATCAAAAGAGATGATGATCAATACTTTGGAGATGTCGCTCTCTTATCCCCTTTAAAAATACTCTGACTAGACGAGATTCTTCTCTCTCTTGTTTTATAAACAAAGATGGCTTTATGCAAAACAACTCCACTAGCCAGAAGTCTTGTGGAGTACAACCTGTACTCACCCTTTCTTTGTTGATACTTTTGGCAGAGTAAGTGTTCCCTAAAGATCAGTTTGGTACTACATCGACATCGACGAGTAGCTTGGGGTTCCTGGCCGGCAGCCTGGAATCTATGGGCTGGGACGTCATCGTTATGCTTCAGGCCTCTTAGGCCATTTGTTAAGTTTGCTATACTTAATAGCATAATTTGCCTTCTGTTGTTTGATGTTTGTGGTCAGTGACCTCTGCTTGTAATAATCTGGTTCTCTGCTCAGTTATGAGCTTGTTGTAATAAATTTGTGTCATAGGGTCACTGTCGTGTTACCTATTCTTCACTGGATATTCTCGAGCTCAAGGTTAAGATTATTTCAGACGAGGGTCTGGGATTTGTTTAGCCCTGATCCTGGGGGTGGCACATTTCCTTCCTCCTACTGGTTCGATAACCTCAGTTTCTTACTGAGGGAAAACTTGCTGCTGTGCTGCCTCACGCCTTGCTCTTGGGGTTCCCAACAGTCTTCACATTAGCCATCAGGAATCTATAACACCCGATCATCACGTGATGCTTTGAAACAAAGAGTATTAGCAACAGTGCCTACTAAGTACGAACACTTTATTACTTGATATTTAGTGAGAGGGATCATCTTATATTGCTACCGTCGCGATCTAAGCAATACAAGATGCATAAAGGATTAACATCATATGCAATTCATAATATGTGATATGATATGACCTTTCTTATTTGTGCCTTTGATCTCCATCTCCAAAGCACGGACATGATCTCCATCATCACCAGCATGGCGTCAAGGTCCGTGGCGCCGCTTCATGGTTGTCCATCACTAACAGCAACTATTACAACTACTTGGAATAAAGCTATTACATGATGAATAGACATGCAAGTCTTTAACAAATTTAAAGACAACCATAAGGCTCCTGTCGGTTGACATAATACAATAAGGATCATCTCATACATAAAATATAATCACAATCACATCATGGCCATATCACATCACATGCCCCTGCAAAAACAAGTTAGATGCCTCTAATTTTCTTTGCATGTTTTATGTGGCTTGGGGCTTTCGAGTAAGAACCGTTCTTACCTACAAACAAGAACCACAACGCTGATATAAGTGTTGTCAAGTGCAGATTGTAAGTTGGATATTAACTATGGTGGGAGAGACAGACACCCACAAAGCCACTTGTGCAATACAAGTTGCACGTTGAGAATGGAGCAAGTCTCATGTGCAATGACATGTAAGGTTAGCCCGGGACACTTCATCCCACCATCCCGCGAGATACAAAGTACACGGAAAGCAAACAACAACAAGAGCATCAACGCTCACAAAACCATTGTGTTCTACTCGTGCAACAGATCTACGCATAGATTCAGCTCTGATACCACTGTAGCATAGAAAAACAAATTTTATAGCAACACCGAATAAAACCAAGATCCAATCTATGGCAAATCCAAGATCTAGTCTATGAGATTGTGCAACGAGATAGAAGAGAACTAACCCTCATAGATCCAAAGTGTTTAACAAGATCGGATCTCGTGGTTGATGTAGTCGATCACTTGCCAATCTCAAGATCACGATGACGATCCTTCCGGCGCTGCATTCCGGCAGCGCTTCTGCACTCAGTCACACATACGGAGTCAATGAAGACATTCCTCTCCCCGTTGATACCTTCGATGCGGATTACAGATGTAGTATAGCTCTTTTTCCCTAGTAGACCTAGGTTATCGAATACTTGGGAAGCAAAAAGCATATTAAAGTTACTTTAACGGACCTTCGGGAGTTTTAGAATTCTTTCTGTGTTTTACCGGACCAAGAGTTTGCGATCTTTTGTTGTTGTCGATGATGGAGAGAGAGGGTCTGGGGATTTCGGTTTCACCTGTAGCTGTGCAAAACATCAGATGGGAATAAAAGATGATAATAAAGTATGCATGTAGCAAGATAATTATATGTGGGCGGTGCATCCATAATTGCTATTGCCTCCGCAACTGCTTATAGAAATAACCTACTAGTCTCATCCATATAAGAAATATAACTAATGATATGCATAGTGACGTCACCGTTAATACCAAGTAAATCCCTCACATACAACCGTACTACCCTTTCTGTCACTGGGGTTCCCATTCTGTAGATTAGTCATTACTCACACTCCCTATACCTGGATCAATCCTTGGGGTCTTGGGTACCTGACAAGTCCTTAGATTGAGGCAAGAGAGGGTACAATAATCATCATGTCATAAAAAACGAACACATGATCCCATCTATGATAAATAACATGCACAAACTACATGGCTAGACCGAAGCCCTTAGCCCAAGGAGAATTACTCACACATAGAGATGAAATCAACAATCATAAACATTTTAATGGAAATCATGAGATTGATAGTAATAGTCTTACAATGTCACCAATTGGAGATGAGATCTACTATTACAAGTGGTGGAATATGGCTATTGTGGAGGAGAAGGGTTTAGAGATTATATCTAGATCTATCCCTCCGGTGTTGTGGTTTCTGATGGCTTGGTGTATCAGCGTGCAGGGGAGAGAGTTCTTGTTTCCCGAGGCCTCTTTTTATAGGGCCCCTTCACGAAAGTTGTTCTGTTTTACCTAGCGCTATCGGTGGAAACTATACAGCCGGAATTTTATTCCCGTCGTATAGTTGGTCGGTAAAGCTTCTGCCTCCTTTCCACGACTCTTGGTTTCTTTGAGTTGTTGGAAATCTCATATCTTTGACTTTAATGATGTGATTCCCATCATCAAACGTCATTATCTGTGAAGGGGAAAATAGAAAGACAGGATTGCATACCCCTTTGATCATTAGGCATTAGTGGTAGGATTTAGAGAGATATTTCATCAAAAGTATGAATAATATCTAGTTTAAATGTGGACGTGTATGGCTATATTTCACAGCCATTAACCTCCCCAAGTTTAAACTTGATCGTCCTCGAGCAAGAAAACCAAAACAAAAAGGAACTCAGCAATTAAACTGAAATAACGAGATGATGATCTTACTCATGGTTGGTAGTCTCATGTTTTATCCACTTTATTAATCTGAAAAACTTCAGCATAGATAGAGTAATGGAAAGCATATCATATGGGTTTTAATGAATCCTAATAGTGCAGCAAGATAATTGTTAGCATAGATGATTCGATGAGTAAACTTTATTCCATGTCATGTAATCAACTCATAGTCTTGCCTTTGAACAATAAAGTATAATCATGTAAAATTGAGAGTGTGAGAGTTTGTCATGAAAAGCATATACACTAAAGTATCTCAATTGCCCCACGTCAATAAGTCAAGACTTTTCAAGAACTACTTTTCTATTCATTGTCCTTCAATAATTTCAGTTCTTAAGTGATTGAGAGCATGCCAAAAAAATAATTAGTTTATCGGGATGTGATGGATACTTGTGGCATTACCAAGGTTTTTGTTCCATCATGAACACAGCTACACGAGAATGCCAAGAATCTTACCCATTATAGCATTGCTGCTAAATATGTTTAATAAACTCATAGCCAAAATCTAGGAGTTTCCTCCATGAAGATCGTTCGTAGGCTAGCGGAGTTGTTGGCATTCCATGAAGTTTGACACACATAAAGCTATATCATTCTTATGATTCACAAGTCAAACTTTGGCATGCTCACAAAAACCGCTAAACATTAATTCAACTGAACAAATCCTTTCAAAGAGATCTATCAAGTTAATCATTATTTTCTATGGTGTTGAGTGTCTCTAGGAATAAGCTTTCAAGACTAAACACTACAACACCCAAGCCTTCAATTGTGAGACATTTTCTTATTACAATTTTTAGCAAATTTTTAGGCAAGATTTGGTTAACTACAAGAGCTAGAACAAAACATACTCAACTAAATACCCATGCAAACAAAATTTTACTCCAATATAAAGACTCAACCCACCAATATTATATCTTAACATTTAATACTAACTAGCATGGGTTTCTCAAACTTCAAAAGTGGGGAGTCATAAGGCATACCTCTCATTATTGTTTCCACTTCTCTCTTCCCTTTTGATTTGTTTCTTGGAAACTCGAAGTCAATCACTCTCCTGCAAATATGCGAGTGCCACAAGGAGAATAGAAAAGAAAAAGGGAAAATAAAGATAAATGGAAAAAAATCCTTTTGTTGTTTTTAAGAGATGGATTTAAAGAATAGAAAATTGGCGGCAAGCCCGGCTAGAAAATCTCAAAAACAAATAAAAATAACTAAAGATAAAGTGTTGGGGAAACCAACACGAGTGCTTATAAACTCAAATAAAAATCATAACCTTGAAATAAAATAAAACAAATGAACGCCAAATAAAGATAACGAGGAGACTTCCCCAAGCTTAGGATTTTGCAAGCCCTTCAAATCATTGTGGTGGCGGGAAAAGGTTGCAACTCCAGTTCGCAAATTGAGTTGATAAATTACTAGTGGTTTCTCGGAGGTTCGGGCCGAGATTATGCATTCCCTCCACAGTTCCTCCAAGTTCTTGGAAATATTGATATGTAGCGAACCTGTTTGGTGGCTGCTCCTCTTGATCAGTAATTTATTGCTCCTCTTCTTGGTCCTCATCCGAGATCTCCTCCTCGGGTTGGTGTAGTTCAACCTGCACATCATATAGCAAACGTCCTTCCTCGATAGAGAAAAGATCATTAGGCAAAGGAGCGGGGTAGAGACGCCCAACTCCTGCAATAT
The DNA here is from genome assembly GCA_916181665.1 of Avena sativa. NCBI lineage: Eukaryota > Viridiplantae > Streptophyta > Magnoliopsida > Poales > Poaceae > Avena > Avena sativa. The sequence continues at coordinate 261,785,324 of OV702298.1, read as the reverse complement.
GCAAGTAATAACCACCACCTCTCCTAGTGAGCATTCCACAAGCTTTTAAAGTAGATAAAGCAACACGTCACTCACCTAGCAATGGTTGCAACTCACCTTGGTTGATGTGTAAGGCAATGGCAAGCACGGTGATGATAACTCCACCTGTGATTGGTCCTGGCTTTGGGAGGATTGGTGCTCCAAGTAGCGCACAAGAATTGCGCCCAAGTTGAGTCACAAGTTTTTGTTGAAATCAGATTTTGCAAGGACTAAGATTTCCTCCTCATTGAGTCTTGTAAACTCATTTCGTGCCTGCAAGGTGTTAGCAATAACATAGAACAAATAGTGAATAGAAGGATGCTGAATATTCTTCCCCTTGTTGACTCTAGAAGTGAAACTCATTCTATTATAATAATGATATGGGGAAGGGTGCATGTCGGCATAAGATGCTCATAAGGTATTAACATCATTGTTTGGTAAACTAAAACATTTGCACCATTCATAAAGTGATAATGTATAACTGTTGTTCATAAGTTGGAAATAAATCATGTCCTCTCTGTGCCATGTTTTAACGGTGCTTTTTAAAGAACTTAAAAATTCAAGAGTTAACCAGCGATAAGTAGGCACATCTTGGAATACAAAATTTTGTAGGCAAACCCTATTGCAAAGTAAATTGAAGTCATTAGAAATACCGAGTTGATTTAATATAACAGGACAAGACCATTTGGTTATCTTCACTTCCCGGTTCTTGATCTTGTCGAAGCGATCACATTGGAGCTCATTCCTAAACCGTATCCCCATGCGGTCCTGAGCTGTAGAGGCAGCTTGAGAAGAACTCGCAGCGGAACGAGCATGCGTTTGGATCCTTGTGTTCATCTTCTAAAATAATAAGAAAGACAAAAAAACTTTTTGATCCAACAATAATAAGCATAACATATTCCTCATCATAGCACACTAAAGAATCTCCTCAAAAAAATAATCTAGGCAATAGAAACATGGTAATTATTTCATAGTAGATCTTACCCTAGATTGATAATGGCAACAGATCGGAGAAGAATTTGCAAAAAGTAATTGGAGGATCGGAGGAGAAACATATCGTAGATCACTTGTGTGCGAGTAAATCAAACGAAATTGAGTAGATCTCTTGAGGTTTTGAGAGAGTTTGGAGGTATAAGAGAGAAAATTGATTGAAGTTTTGGTGTTGGGGGTACCTTACCATGGCGTTTTTGTGGTCGCACAAACTATACGGACGGAATATTTGTTCCTGCCGTATAGTTGGTCTAATGGCAAAATTTTAGGTTTCTTAGGGTTTCTTCCGAGCAGCGATATCTATACGGCCTGAACTATACGTCCATGATTTTTATCCCCGCCGTATAGTTGCTCGTTAAACCTTCTGTACCTGGAAAATGAAATTTGACGATGGCATAGATATCTATACGGCTGGAATTTTTATTCCTGTCGTATAGTTGGTTGTTAAACCTACTGGAGTCGTCAAAAAATTTATTTTTCTTCGAGAATTCTTTCTTAACCTGAAACTTAGTGAAACACCATGTTTTGACAGAAAAAGTCTAAATTGTCGACCAACATCAGCATGTATAAAACAGGATTTTAGTACCACCGAACTTCTCCTCCTCAACTAGAGTTTTCTAGCACTCTTTATTCAACAAGAAACTTAAACTAAAACTTAACCCAAACCTTTATTTCACATGGGTTACCTCTCATGAATCATTCTTTTATGGTTAATATTTTGACCTTGATGTTGCTCACTTAGGCCAGATGAGTGGAACACCCACTCCAAAATAGTTGGCCTTCAAAGTGATGGCCTCCTTTTCATCATGCTTGGCTTTCTTTTTCCTGGGGAAATAAATAACAAAAGGATCCCGCGAGGCAATTGAAGCTTCACGTTCCCTTCATGCAGATTAATCAAAGCCTTAATAGTTCTTAAGAATGAACGACCTAATATGATAGGAGAAGTAGCATCTTCAGGCATGTCAACATTAACAAAATCAATAAGAGCTAGACAACCTTTAATATATACTAAAGTATTCTCTTTAATTCCTACTGCTTGTTTGTAGGTAGAATCTGCTAGATGTAATTTTAACTTAGTGATTTCAAAAGCGCCAAGATTTAACTTATTAAAAGGACTTTTTAGAATTGTTGAAACACTTGCACCTAAATCACAAAGTGCAGCTATCTCATTAGTCCTAATTAATAGTAGGCTCAAATATATCATCAAGCTTAACAGGTAGTTTTCAGCAATTTTCTTATATTCTTCCTCAAGCTCATGTACCTTTATTGCTACCTGATTAACGAAGTGTTGATACATAGCTTCCTCATTTCCTTCACTTACGGGAATCTTGATATTGATCCTTTTCACAAGATCTTCAACCATGTAATTTGGTGAAGGGGCATTGCTATAGTCAAGTTATTCAGGCTCCTCCCTTTGGATTCTTATCATGTTGAGGTCTTCAACTGGATTGGGCTCTGCTTTTCCTGCAAATTTAGCTAGTATGAGAGTTTGACTCTCCGTTATCTTACCTAGTTGTGCCTCAACAATCCTTGTTCTTTCTTGGAGGGCCTACAAATCATTCCACAAACTCACAGCTTGGTTATAAAATTTTCCAAGCATATTATCATGGTTATCTGCTATCTTAACAAGGATATTGTTTTGCTCATTTTGCGGAGTCCTTAAAGGACTTAAGTGTTTGTTGGAGACTACCATTACTTGATCCCATATTATTACTAGAGTTACATGTAGGGCTAGAATAATGTTTCAGGAAATTAGGATTATAGTTCTTCTTCCAAGCAAGGTTATAATCATTATGAGCTATGAAGTCTATATCTTCAATATTTGATTCTGGGATAGCTCTTACCTGGGTTTCTTTACCCTCGACGGCTAATATGATCTCATACAGCTTATCATTGAGTTTTTGATTTTCTCGAGGTGTGATAGAGTTCACCTTCTTTGTGTTTGATCTCTCCACATGCCATTGGGCATGGTTGTCTTACATATTGTCTAACAACTGCTTTGCTTTGGTAATCTGTTTGCCCATAAATGTTCCTCTAGCTACAGTATCAAGCATAGACTTAGACATAGGGTTAAGAACATTATAAAATAAATGGAGAATTAACCAATCTTCCATCCCATGGCTGGGACGGTTTCTTATGATTCTTTTATTCTCTCCCATGCAAGCGCTAGTGGCTCACGCTCTTCCTGTCTAAAACCAGTAATATTAGATCTTAGTTGCATAGTCTTTGCAGGTGGGAAAAATTTAGTCATAAATAAAGAAGTACACTCCACCCATGATGCAATAATATTTCTAGGAAAATATAGCAACCATTCTTCTGCTCTTTCTCTAAGAGAGAAAGGAAATAAGTGCAACTTGACCGCATCGGGGTCAAGATCTTTAATGCCCAGCATATCGCATATTTCAGTGAAAGTATTCAAGTGCATACATGTGTCCTCAATAGCAGAGCCTCCAAATTGATTCTATTGAACCAAACTTAAATAGTGGGGCTTAATTTAATAGTCCTCGGCAGTAATTGATGGCTGGGTAATGGGAGTATGCAAATAATCATTGTTGGGAGTTGCAAACTCCCCAAGTTTCTTTTCAGCCATATTTCCTATGTTTGGGGGTTTTCTTAAACAAAAACTTATGATAGTAAAAACAAGAATTTAAAGACTAACTATTTTTTTGGTTTTTTCAAATAAAGACTAAAAGCAAACTAACAAAATTAAAAACAAGAATTAAAACTAGCAAGGTTCCTACTAACCTTACCAGGGTAGCTATTGCTTCCCCACAACAACACTAGAAAAAGGTTTGATACCTTCGATCTGGATTACGGATGTAGTATAGCTCTTTTTCCCTAGTAGATCTAGGTTATAGAATCCTCGAAAAGCAGAAAGCATAGTAAAGTTACTTTAACAGACCTTCGGGAGTTTTAGAAATCTTTTTGTGTTTTACCGGACCAAGAGTTTGCGATCTGTTGTTGTTGTCGATGATGGAGAGAGAGGGCCTAGGGCTTTCGGTTTCACCTGTAGTTGTGCAAAACATCTTATGCGAATAAAAGATAATAATAAAGTATGCATGTAATTGTTAGAGCAAGATAATTATATGTGGGCAGTGCATCCATAATTGCTATTGCCTCCACAACTTCTTATAGCAATAACCTACTTGTCTCATCCATAAAATAAAGAGAACTAATGATATGCATAGTGACGTCATCGTCAATCCCAAGTAAATCCCTCACATACAACCGTACTACCCTTTCTGTCACTTGGGTTCCCATCCTACAGATTAGTTATTACTCACACTCCCTATACATGTATCAATCCTTGGGATCTTGGGTACCTGACAAGTCCTTATATTGAGGCAATAGAGCTTACAATAATCATCATGTCATACAAACTAATACATGATCCCATCTATGATAAATAACATGCACAAACTACATGGCTAGGCCGAAGCCCTTAGCCTAAGGAGAATTATTCAAACATAGAGATGAAATCAACAATCATAAACATTGTAATGGAAATCATGAGATTGATAGTAATAGGCTTACAACGTCGCCAATTGGAGATGAGATCTACTATTACAAGTGGTGGAATATGGCATGGTGGAGGAGAAGGGTTTGGAGATTAGATCTAGATCTATCCCTTCGGTGTTGTGGTTTTTGATGGTTTGGTGTAGTCGGGGCGCAGGGGAGAGAGTTTTCTCGTCACCCGAGGCCTCTTTTTATAGGGGTCCCTTCACTAAATTTGTTCTGTTTGACCTAGCGGTGTTGGTGGAAACTATATGGCCGGAATTTTATTCCCGCCATATAATTGGTCGCTAAAGCTTCTGCCTCCTTTCCACGACTCCTGGTTTCTTTGAGCTTTTGGAAATCATGTACTTTGACTTTAATGTTGTGATTCCCATCATCAAACATCATTATCTATGCAGGGAAAAATAGAAAGACAAGATTGCATACCCCTATGATCATTAGGCATTATTGGCAGGATTTAGAGAGATATTTCATCAAAAGTATGAATAATATCTAGTTTAAATGTGGATGTGGATGGCTATATTTCATAGCCATCACCCATTCTAGTGGACATCGTAGGTAGTAGATCCCCTCGGAATCCCAGCAACACGACAACATGGTGGTGGTGGTGGAGGAGAGAATCCTACAGGGCTTTGCCTAAGACGGAGTAGCAGGAAGGAGGAGGAGGAGGAGGAGGAGGGTGGAGGCTAGGGTTGGGAGAGAGGGCCAAGGGTGCGCCCTCCCATACCCTATTTATATAGAGTGGGTGCGTCTAGGACTTCCCTTTCGCCCTCCCTCCTAGAGCCGGCGCACATAGGGAGAGGGGGGACTTGCCCCCCAAGTTTCCCTCTTTGCTTCTTTAGGGTTTTTCCACAAACCCTTTGGGCTGGCCGGTTGGGCCACTAGGGCTTGGTGCGGCTGGCACATGAGCCCCCGCAGCATCCCTCTGACCCATGTGGCCCCTCCCAGGGTTATGGGCCCATTAGTGGCCCCTTCTAGAACATTCTAGAAGCTCTGGTCAAAATACCAAAACTTTTTCCGAACCCTGGAAATGACTTTCATTATACGAATCTTATTCTCGGAACATTCCGGATCTCCTCGTGATGTCCTAGATCCAATAAGAGACTCCGAACAACATTCGGTCTCCAAATCATATTCCATATCTACTTAAACAACATTGAACCTTAAGTGTGTTACCCTACGGTTCGTGAACTATGCAGACATGATCGAGACACCTCTCCAATCAATAACCAATAGCGGGATCTGGATATCCATAATGACTCCCACATATTCAGCGATGACTTAGTGATCGAATGAACCATTAACATATGATATTGATTCCCTTTGTTGCATGATACTTTACTTATCCGAGGTTTAATCGTTGGTATCTCCATACGTAGTTTAACCTCGCTACCGATAAGTACTCTTTACTCATTTAGTGATATGACATCCCTTGTGACCTAGTCACATTCTTGCGACCCAATTGGATGACATTCCACCAAGAGGGCCCAGAGTATATCTATCCGTCATTTTGATGGACAAATCCCACTCTTGATCCATGCGCTTCAAACATACTTTCAGAATATGTAATGCCACCTTTCTAACCACCCAGTTACAGAAGTGGCGTTTGATGTCCTCATCCGTGATGGAGATTAACATGATCTCATGGTCGAAGGATTAGGTTACTATGTATTTGAAAGCTTGTAGCAAAATGAACTTAATGACTTGATCTTATGATATGCTTACTATGGGTGTGTGTCCATCACATCATTCTCCTAATGATATGATCTTGTTATTAATAACATCCAATGTCCATGATCAGGAAACATGATCATCTATTAATCAACAAGCTAGTTTAACAATAAGCTTACTAGGGACTCTTTTATGTTTACAAAACACACAAGTATTAATGTTTCCTATTAATACAATTATATCATGGGATGTAATCATTTATCATAAACACAAAGATATAATAATAACCACTTTATTATTGCCTCTTGGGCATATCTCCAACAAAGCATTCTGGATTGAATGGAGCTTGAAGCGTTTTCATCAAGATCAAGGGGATGAGCAAGACAAAGGTATGGCCTTGCTAGGTTTTCCTTTTACTGGTCTCAAGGTGGTTGCTGGGAGACTGGTTTATAGGATAGATAGCCACACTATCTTAGGGAGCTCAATCCTTTGCACACTTTGCATCCCCTTATTCTCGGTGTTTCTCTATGTGCTTGTTTTTAGATCTTCAACAAGCCCAAGTTCATCAAAAATGGAATTTGTATGTATCTTTTATTGCAAATTTGAGTTTGGAGGTTTTACCAATTCTTCATTTAAGCAGGTTTCATACCTATACTTATCTGGTATTTTACCTCTTGATATTTCTTGGGTTTTATAGTATCTACTAGATAGATATTGTTCTTATATTTTCAAAAAGCCCAAGTTTACTAAAATCAGATTCTAGACGCAGAAGTTATTACCGTTTTCGTCAGTTGGCATGGCACCGACTCTAAGGGATCAATTGGCATGGCACCTACCCTATTGTCATGGCGTCGGTTCGAGAACTTGCGCTGGTTCAAATTGGCATGGCGCCAATTTTTCCTGGACTGCTCATTTCTGGCCCCAACAGTTAGATTTTCGTTTCCTATAAAGGGGCTTCTTCCGGCAGTTTTTCTAGGGTTCTTGAGCATGTTTTTGACCACCATTGTTGAACCCTTTGAGATTGCTTCATCTCCCATGCTTCCTATGATTCTTGCATCTTTTTGCGGGCTTTGGAAGACAAGATCTATATCTACAATCCCCACCAATAAATTCCTCCTCTAAGTGAGGGGAACCCATTGGATCTATATCTTAGAGTCATTGATTGTCCTCCACCATTGTTCTTCCTCTCTAATTCCTCCCTACCACTTGTTGCATTGGTGAGATTTGAGAGTGAAGGATTTGAGCACCCTTGGTGTTCATTCTTTGCATCCTTGCATAAGTGTTGAGCTCTCCATTATGATTTGTTTAAGTGAGGGAGTGTGAGCTTGTGTCTCTTGGAGGGTGACCTCCTAGTTGGCTTGGCAGTTCGTGTTGTGGTGACCTCTTCGTCGAAGATTATGAAGAGGGTCAGGCTTTCCCCTTCGTGGGATTTTTGCAGTGGTTGTGGAGCTTGCCATCTCTGGAATGAAGGAAATATTATCCATAAGGAAAGGGTATATTCCTTCGTGGGATATATTCGGAGAAGAAGATGAGCTTTCGTGTGTTGGTCCGCGGGTCAATAAACAAAACTTGTATCTAATGTGGCGCTTACAAGATCCATCTCAGGTAATAGGCCACGAGATTTACCACTAGACGCGCATGTGCGAATTATCGATGAAGCGCTCCAGGTGATGATGTGCCGATCGATCTCATGAACAGGTCCTCCGGATCCGCGCGAACTCCTTTTCCAGATCCCTTTGTCTCTAGCTCTGCATGAGCAACGCCTCTAACGGTATCCACACGTACAGGAAGGAGCATGGGCAGGGGACTGCTAGATCCTGTCTAACCCGATTTGGGAGTGAAGAAAGTGATGGCTAGGTCAGGGACTATCCCTTGTCTCTCCACTTATATACATACCTAGTTGGTTTCAACTCTTGAGGCCCATTTAGGCTGTACCCCAACTACCACATGGATCTCATCCACATGGGCTCCTTACCCTTAAGTGTGTGACCCTGTAGGTTCACGAACACATGGACACAACATGAGATACACCTCCAAGTATCCCGTCATGGCTTTGAGTCTCACTCACTCACATGGACATTTGGTCTCAAGTCGATAGATGGTAGCGACCTCTTGCAAGACGTGCCATCTCCCAAATGTCATGAAGTTCGGAAGACAAACCTTCAATGTGACTTTCGTCCAAGTCCCTTTGCCACACGATATACCTTGTTAAGCTATAGGTGATTTGTTTCCATCCCTTTAATAGCTTAACCTTCTTCTCGTTCCGTGATATACAATTCACTGGACTAACTCTTAGTCTGACTCCTTAGTTAACACTTAACTGAGTAGCGCATGGCCATGCTTCCAAATTATATCACATGAGAGGACCCAGAGAATATCTCTCCATTACGAAGAGGCAAATCCCATCTTGGTAATTGTAGCATCCCATTTGTCTAACAATTGTAATGCTACTTGGTCTAGTAAGATAATGGCTACTTCCTATATATAATTGTTGCATCATAATTATATCATGCTCATGTCATCATGCCACCTTGCATTTGAGCATCATATAAAACCCTTTTTGTTTTGGTTCTTCTCTCATATGCATTGTAAATTGTTTTGCCTCGTGATATTGTATTTGGTTATTGATATATTGTTTAAATGCCCAAGTTGAGTTGGGGGCATATCTTTTATTCTACTCCATCACCTTTCCTTGTCACCACCTTATACTTCCACCATTCCAATAACCCATGAGCTTGTAATTCTTTTTCTTTTGATTTTTATTCTAGCTCATGTGGGTTGGGTGGATCTAATTCTACAAGTCCGTAGCTTGGCCCTTACTCCATCTTCTGAGGATGCACATAAATAAATTCCATGAGATTTTATTTTGTTTTCACAAGATTAACACATGGCATAAAATACTTGCATGGGCCATGCAACCATCACCATCTTTTGTCCTCTTTTGGTTTTATTTGATTTGAGTGGATCATCTTCTCATCTCTCTCTTTCCCTCAATCCTTTCTACCTTGCTTTGTTTCTTGCCTTGTGCCTTCAAACCTCATCCACCTCTCTTGTGTAGTGCCATGCATGGTCTTACAAGACCATCCCCATGACCATCTCCTACCCTTCATGCTTGCTCATGCTCATGTGGTTACACCATCTCCCTCTCTCTCTTTCTCTCTCTACCATGAGGGCCACCTGACCTCCTCTCTCTCCCTGGCCCACACCCCAGGCACCCCTCTCTCTAACCCTAAACAAAACCCTAACCCAAGACTACCCCATCTACCTAACCCAAGAGGCCACCATCTAACATAACCCGAGCTAGTCCCTCCCTCTCTTCTCTTCCTCACGCCGGCCCCACCCTGCAGCCTCACTGCCTCGCCCTGGACCAGCCCCAGCCAGCCCAGCCGGCCGAGCACGTGCCGAGGAGGAGAGGGAAATGGTGGCATCGAGGCCACCTTATCTACCCCCTGCCACAGCTGGCCTCCTTCCTCTCCCTCCTTTTTCCTCCTTCCACACGACTCTTTGGCGTCCCTAGAGCCGCCTCCTTCTTCCCCTCATATCTCGCCGACCACCAGCAGCCGACGCCGCCCGCCGCCAGCACATCGTCGTCCTCGTCGTTCCGGCCGTCAAGCTCATCGTGGAAGCGGCCTGGGAGATCGAGTACATCCCCCTGCGTCGCCCAGTACACCCAGACGAGAAGGAGAAGCCCAGGAACGCCAGGACCGGTGCCGCCCGACGAAACCCTAGCCCGCCGGAGCGTCTGCGTCGTCGACGATCCGCCACGCCCCCGCCCGATCCAACACCACCACCGAGCCCGCGGTGAGCACCTCCTTCTCCCTGACACGCTCCGCCTTGCCGTACCGCTCTAGCCCCGCCGCGCGTTCCGTCGAACACCCCACACGCGCCAGAGCTCGACGGCGTCTGCAGCTGTCCTGCGCCGCAGCAGCCGCTTCTGCCCCCTCTGTTTCTCGCCATGCCCCGTGCGTTGTAGTCCTCCTCCGGTGATGCCGCCTGAACGGAAGTCGTAGGCCGTAGACCCCTCTTCGCTTTTCCTTTTTATGGCACGGCTAGATGCACCGCCGTTTAGTCGCTATCGCCGCCGCAAAACCGCCCGAGCTCGCCGTTCTCTGTCGAGGACGTGCGACTCGTCAGACCAGCCGCCGTTGTTTTGCAGAAAAGCCCAGGAAGTTTTTCCCGCCTCAACCTGCGGTCCCAAGTGGCCCACATGTCAGCCCCTGTGTCGTTTTATGAAAAAGGACCCCTGCTTCTGTTGTGTCGCGTCCGAACTCCCTCGGATCTGCCGCGTGTCACGCCCCGACTGGCGCGCCCGCGTGTGGGTCCGCGTGTACGCCGGCCCCGCTTGTCACTCACTGTGGCTGGGGACGCGCCCGGTAGGAAAAGCCAAGCCAGATCCCGCGGGTCGACCGCTGACTCAGCTTTGCGGTCCCACCCGTCAACGCCTCGGGCTAGCCCCCTCCGTGTGTAAAAAGTTTTGCGTTTATCTGTTTTAATTAAACCTTTTTCAGAAAGTGTTTTAAATTCAAATTCAAATCTGTTTTCATATCTTTTAAAATATAATTCCAAATTCAACATATGATATATGCTTTTGAATCAGAAAAATGAGAGGAAGTCAAATATGCCATTCAAAATATTTCTTGGGCACTTTAAAATTTCGAGATGATTAAAATTACAATAAAATGCCCTTTTTCTTAATTAATTAATAACTTTGGTTTTATAACTCCAAATTTGACAAATAATATGTCTAAATCGATCAGCGCGACGAGCCCGTTCTATATATGCATTCCATGTTCTGAATTGCAGCGTGCATCATATAAATATAAAGGTTACAGCAACTTATTTGAGGATAAAAGGTGACTAAAACTCCGTAAAATGCTTTATTCTTGTATTCCACACCTCACCCATGCCATGCTACATTGTTGCCATGCAAATTGTGCATCATTCATCATGGCATGATTGTTTGCTTGTCGCATTTTAATTCATATGCTTGTGCACTCTATTTATGTTGGCCCTTGTTTGTTTGGTTCTTCTTCGAATAGACACTGAGCAGGGGATATATCAAGAAACCCAGGAGCACTACCCAGATCCATCCCTCGCTTCAACCGAGCTGCCAGGCAAGCACTACCACATGCTTGCATACATATAGTACCTATTGCCTCTATCTTATTCTTGCATCATGGAGTCGCGATTGCATTAAACTGAATCCCAAGTACTGCATAGCCTTTACATTTAAACCCCACCGAAGCTTGTTCCTCCATCCCATGAGCCATTACTACAGGAGTTGTTTGAGCCATGCGGATCGTAGAACAGCATGTGTAGGGTATGTGAGTGTATGATGGATAACGAGGTACCTAAACAACTTAACCTAAGTAGTAGTGGGATAACTAATGACAGTGGCACCGGTGGGCAATATCTGCTATTTGGTTCTTCATGCTCACTTGTGTCCCGTAGGACCCCGAGTACTTGATTCCTGTTCCTTGACTATTCGCACTATCCACATCCGGGAGGCCTTATGAACCCCCTGAGCCAGAGCTTGATTCATTCTTATTTCTTGGGGCCACAAAGTAGTTTGGGGCTTTATTACTATCCTGTACTTATGCCATGCTTTACTGCTTTATTTAAGATTGTGCGTGGAGCACCTGTACTGTTTAGGACCGTGACACGTTTTCGCTGTATCGACAAGCCCAGTCACATTTTCGGGTTCCCAGTCGTTTACCGCCGTCCACACAAACCCTGGGTCCGTTTCGGAGCCGGCCAACTTCGTTGCGGGTAGCTTAGTGGGGTGGCCCCCTGAAATATTTCTGAATCCTGTGATCGCTTTGTCGTGAATGCCTCGTTGGGTTTTGATTTGGTTTTTCCGAGGTCGATCGAGTGTGTGTTGCTATTCGTGCACCCCTGCAGGGTAAATCTTTCTGAAAGCCGTGTCCGCGGTTATGGACGACTTGGAGCACAGTTTCTCGATCATAGACAAGTATAACTAAAGTACCGCTTTTAATTTGACTAAGTACCTGACTAGTAAATAGTGTAACACTCATGGAATGGATAATAAAACTGCCAACGGATGGGGGGTTGTTCGTTCGCTTCCTCGTGGTAAGCGAGGAGGAGGATGGATCTGTTCATATTACTGTTATAACTGTTGTTATTAATTCACGGACATCCGTCTATCTTTGGTTAGGCGGATGGTTAGCGAGTATCCCTAGAATTGTTAGGTATTATCTTTTGCTGCAATTGCGTCACCCCAGGTTGTGTCCCCTTTTGAGGCATAAAGACTTGCTGAGTACCCCTAGGGTCTCACACGATAAATTGTTTGATTCAGATGAACAGGTATACTCGCAAGATGGATACTGGGTGGAGGAGACGGACGATGTGGGCAACGATCACTCAGTGTAGAGATTCCGGGAACGGGGATCCGTGAGATCTGTGGGCGGGATGTATTTATTTATGGGGCATCTTATGCCGATTTGCTTCTTATCCGTACTCGGATCTTGTTTTCCGCTTTTGCCTGATACTCTGATGTTTGATGTATGAGGAGCTATCCTAAACTATTATATCTATCTAGGATATTTGGATCTTGCCGTATGGCGTTGCAATATTTCTATTTCTTTTAGATGGAATGGCCTTGAGGACTGTTGTATGTGGCTTGCATACATACTCATTTGTGTATGTAGTTGATCCCTTCGCCTGTCGATTACGCCGCTCGTTCTTGTCCCGATGTTTTGGAAATGGTTAGGACGGCCGAAAGGTCTACCTGTGAGTGGCATTTGGCCCCACCGTACTATTTTAACCATTTCCGCTCATCCAGGCTTGTAACTAAGAGCGTAATTCACCGAGGTAGTTACAATTGGTATCAGAGCCATCCCGCCCTTCAGGGTCTCAGCCAAATGGTCGTTGTCAGTCTAGCAAATATTTTTGGTAGCTATGTATACTAGGGAAAAACAAAACAAAACGCGAGAGTAGGACTGCTTCCACTTTTCTTCTTACCCACCCACCCACCCTTTTCTGGTAAGGAAGTGTAACGTTTTCAATCCTCTTCTTAAAATTCAAACTAGGATTCACGTGTTCTGGGTTTCCGTAGTACCATAGAAAGTGTGTGTCTGTGTGTGTAATTCCTTGTCTATCTGTTGCATCCAATTTGTTATCACAATCTGCCTTTGGTTATCAACTGTTGGTACATTCCATACTGACAGGCTTTTGAAAACCGGCGCGATCTATCTGACTCCTTGTTAACCGGTGACATCTTCTTAAGGGTGTTCTTCCTTCCAGCATGCTTTCACAGAATGTGGAGTTGCTAATCTCTACCTGATAAGTGATTTTGCGCATCTATTGGTATTTTAATGCCGAAAATGCGGGAAAATTTTCTTTGATACATCTGTGCTTCCACACTCCTTTTCAGTCGTGTGCGATATGCTTAATATCTTCTAGGTGATGTGAACTTTGTTGATATTTTAATATCATCTTAGTAAATTGTATCCTTTAATCTTGGTTAATTCCATCTTGGTACTATTTTGGATTATTATTATTCTCCATTATGGTACTGACTTGTGTTTTATATCAATCACAGGATGGCACCACCACGCCGTTCTGAGGAGGACATACAACCTGAACTGGGGGCCGCGTTGGCAAGCATCGCCAATGCATTGGCAGCAATGCAGCAAACCAGCAGCGTTTTGAAGAAAGTGTCAGGAGGAATGAGTTTGTTCCGCTACCTCCACCTCCCAAGCGAGGAGACATCAAAAGCTTTCTGAAGTTCAACCCACGTCAATTTGATGTGTCCGATCAACCACTTGATGCTAATGATTGGTTGCGTGAGATGTCAAGGTTACTGGTGACTGCTGATGTTCCTGAGCAAGAATGGGTAAAATGTGCCACTCACCTTCTGAAGGGAGATGCAGCTCTGTGGTGGGAGAATTACCTCAAGGCAAACTACACTGGTTTTCAGCCTACTTGGGAACAGTTCACTGGAGCTTTCAAAGAGCAGTATCTGTCAGAACTTGTCATGGAGAGGATGAAGGAAGTGTTTCTCAACCTCAAGCAGGGCAATGACAATGTCAATACCTACATCAGAAACTTCATGAACCTTTCTCGTTATGGTGGCGATGAGATCTCTGATGACAAGAAGAAGCAAAAGAGGTTCCGACAAGGGCTCAATGCATCGATTAAATATGCAACCACACATGCAAGGCCGGCGTCTTTTCTGGAACTTCAACATACAGCTCTGCAGGAAGAAGCAAGTAGGCAAGTGTTTGAGGAGTCAAAGAAACACAACCGCGATGCAACAAGCTCTTCAGCTATGTCAACTCCTTCTAAGCGTCGTGTCTGGGTTCCTAACACCCCACCGTCGCTCCCGGCTCCACCAAGACCTTCAAGCTACGCGGCAAGGCCACCAAACTTCCTCACTGCTGCTCCCAGGGGCTACAACCACAACTACCCTGGAGCGTCTGGCGGAGTCCCTGGCTACGTTGCTCCACGTCCACCTGGTGCTTGTTACACTTGTGGAAACTCGGGGCATCAACACTGGAACTGTCCAATGAACAACAAAGCTCTTCCTCCACCACCTCCAAGACCTGCGGCAAGCTCTCCTATGGTTCGTGCACCACCACCTCGGGCTCTCAACATCAACACCAAGGCCGGGTCTACTGTTGCTCGTGCCAACTGTGTCAACGCCGCTCAAGCTGAGCATGCACCTGGAGTTGTGATGGGTATGCTTCCCGTTAACTCAGTCCCTGCACGAGTTTTGTTTGATTCTGGTGCTTCGCATTCTTTTGTTTCTCATAAGTTTGCTCATGAGCATGATCTGGATATGGTTCCCTTATTGCATCGTCTGGTGGTACAATCTCCTGCCTCAAACATGAGGGCTGCTCATATCAGCCATGACAACCAAATTGAGATTGGTGGCTCTTCGTTCTCGGCGTCCTTAATTATTCTGGGCAATTCTGACATTGATGTTATCTTGGGCATGGATTGGTTGACAGCAAATGCAGCTATGATTGATTGTGCTGAACGCTCGGTTTCTCTGAAAATTCCTGAAGGCCATATAGTCTATTCTCCAAGTCTGACTCCTGCTATTCAGCTTTTCTCTTTGGCGCCTCTGAATGCTGATGCTATGGAAGCTATTCAGAGTGTTCCGGTGGTCTGTGAGTTCCCAGATGTCTTTCCGGAAGAGTTGCCAGGTATGCCTCCGGATCGTGAGGTTGAGTTTGTAATTGAGCTTGAACCTGGAACGGCTCCTATCTCCAAGCGGCCTTATAAAATGGGTCCTGCTGAGTTGGCTGAACTCAAACGTCAGCTTGATGAACAAGAGAAGTTGGGTTTCATTCAACACAGTACTTCTTCTTGGGGTAGCCCAACCATCTTTGTGAAGAAGCGAGACAAGACTGATAGACTTTGTGTTGACTATCGGGCTCTCAATGCTAAAACCATCAAGAATAAATATCCCCTTCCGCGGATTAATGATCTCTTCGATCAGCTATCTGGAGCTGTGGTATTCTCTAAGCTTGACTTGAGAAGTGGTTATCATCAAATCAAGATTCGCAAGGAAGATGTTCCTAAAACAGCTTTCACCACCCGATATGGCCTGTATGAGTACACGGTCATGTCTTTCGGTCTCACCAACGCACCTACCACCTTCTCGAGGCTTATGAACTCGGTTTTCATGGAGTATCTTGATAAGTTCGTTGTGGTCTATCTGGATGACATCCTAGTCTATTCTAAGTCAAAGGAAGAACATGAAGAACACCTTCGGTGTGTCCTAAACAAGCTTCGTGAGAACCGCCTGTATGCAAAGTTCTCCAAATGTGAGTTTTGGCTGCCTCAAGTCACCTATCTTGGTCACGTCATCTCTGCCAAGGGCATTGCCGTCAACCCGGAAACTGTAAAGACAATTGTTGACTGGCTTCCTCCTGTAAATGTCAAAGAAGTCCGGAGCTTCCTTGGTTTGGCTAGTTATTGCCGTCGCTTCGTTCAGAACTTTTCGAAGATAGCGAAGCCTCTTACCGATCTCCTCAAGAAAGGCAAGAAATACCTTTGGACTCCTGCATGTCAAGCAAGCTTTGAAACACTCAAAGAGAAGCTCACTTCCACACCAGTCTTGGTTCCTCCAGATACATCCAAGCCTTTCCAGATATTCTGTGACGCATCTTTGCAAGGATTGGGTGCGGTCCTTATGCAAGAAAAACAAGTTGTTGCTTATGCCTCTCGACAGTTGAAGACGCATGAGATCAACTATCCTACACATGACCTCGAACTCGCAGCAGTTGTCTTTGCTTTGAAAGTATGGAGGCATTACTTGTTGGGCAACCGTTGTGAAATCTTTTCTGATCACAAGAGTCTGAAGTATATCTTCACACAGCCTGATCTCAACCTTCGTCAGAGGAGGTGGATTGAAGCAATCAATGATTTCGATTTGACCATCAACTACACTCCGGGCAAAGCTAATGTCATGGCCGATGCTCTCAGCCGCAAAGCTTATGTCAGCAACCTCATGTTGGAAGAACAACAGTCGCTCTTGTGCGAGGAATTCCGTCAGCTCAACCTTGAAATTGTGGATCAAGGGTATCTTCTAAACCTTCTGGAAACCCCTCTCTTGGAAGAAAAGGTTCGCTCCATTCAACTTGGTGATCCGTACACCAAAAAGATCATCTCCAACATTCAGCTTCCGAAGTATGAGTCCTTCCACGTCGATGACCAAGGCACGCTTTTCTTTGAACACCGGATGTTTGTTCCGAACTACCCGGGTTTGAGAGAGCAAGTTCTCAAGGAGGCGCATGATTCTATTCTTTCTATCCACCCTGGCAGCACAAAGATGTACATGGACTTGAAAACACAATATTGGTGGCCGGGATTGAAACGATATTGTGCCAAGTATGTCTCGGAGTGTGATGTCTGCCGCAAAGTTAAAGCTGTCCATCAGAAACCTTCCGGTCTTCTACAGCCATTGAAACCCCCGGAATGGAAATGGGAGAAAGTAGAGATGGACTTCATCACTGGTTTTCCAAGGTCACAGAAGGGCAACAATGCAATCTTTGTTGTCATTGACAGGCTTTCTAAAGTGGCTCACTTCTTTCCCGTCAAGGAAACAATTTCTGCAATTCAGTTGGCTGAGCTCTATATCAACAGAATTGTCTCTCTGTATGGGGTTCCTCTTGAGATCAGTTCAGACCGTGGAAGCATCTTCACTTCCAAGTTCTGGGGAAGTTTCCAAAATGCTTTGGGAACAAAATTGAACTTCAGCACAACTTACCACCCTCAGTCGCAAGGACAAGTTGAAAGGATCAATCAGATTCTGGAAGATACGCTCCGTGCTTGCATCATCTCTTTCGGCATGAAGTGGGAAGAATGTCTTCCTTATGCTGAATTCTCTTACAACAATAGCTTCCAGAAAAGTCTAAAGATGGCACCATTTGAGGCTCTCTATGGTCGCAAATGCAGAACTCTGATTGGTTGGTCGGGTGCAGGAGAAAGAATATTGTTTGGCCCCGACATTGTAACTCAGGCGGAGGAGAAGGTTCACATCATTCTTGAAAATCTGAAGATTGCTCAAAGTCGCCAGAAGAGCAATTATGACAGAAAGCACACGGACATGGAGTATGTCCCTGGTGATCTCGTTTACCTTCGTGTCACTCCCATGAGAGGCACGCACCGCTTTGGTATCAAAGGAAAGCTGGCTCCTAGATACATCGGTCCATTCAAAATTCGTGGAAGAAGAGGAGAAGTTGCTTATGCTCTTGAGCTCCCGGAAAAACTCAAGGTCCATGATGTTTTCCACATCTCTCAACTCAAGAAGTGCTTCAAGGATCCCGGCAGGACCGTGGACCATGAGCTTATCAATCTCCAAGAAGACCTGTCTTATCAAGAACACCCCACAAAAATCCTTGAAGTCGCAGAAAGAAGGACTCGCAACAAGTCCATCAAGTTCTGCAAGGTCCAGTGGTCGCACCATTCCGTGGATGAAGCCACGTGGGAACGTGAAGATGAGCTCCGTGCCAAGTATCCTACCCTCTTTGAGTCTTCTTCTTCTTCCTAGAATCTCGGGGCGAGATTCCTGTTTAGTGGGAGAGAGTTGTAGCATCCCATTTGTCTAACAATTGTAATGCTACTTGGTCTAGTAAGATAATGGCTACTTCCTATATATAATTGTTGCATCATAATTATATCATGCTCATGTCATCATGCCACCTTGCATTTGAGCATCATATAAAACCCTTTTTGTTTTGGTTCTTCTCTCATATGCATTGTAAATTGTTTTGCCTCGTGATATTGTATTTGGTTATTGATATATTGTTTAAATGCCCAAGTTGAGTTGGGGGCATATCTTTTATTCTACTCCATCACCTTTCCTTGTCACCACCTTATACTTCCACCATTCCAATAACCCATGAGCTTGTAATTCTTTTTCTTTTGATTTTTATTCTAGCTCATGTGGGTTGGGTGGATCTAATTCTACAAGTCCGTAGCTTGGCCCTTACTCCATCTTCTGAGGATGCACATAAATAAATTCCATGAGATTTTATTTTGTTTTCACAAGATTAACACATGGCATAAAATACTTGCATGGGCCATGCAACCATCACCATCTTTTGTCCTCTTTTGGTTTTATTTGATTTGAGTGGATCATCTTCTCATCTCTCTCTTTCCCTCAATCCTTTCTACCTTGCTTTGTTTCTTGCCTTGTGCCTTCAAACCTCATCCACCTCTCTTGTGTAGTGCCATGCATGGTCTTACAAGACCATCCCCATGACCATCTCCTACCCTTCATGCTTACTCATGCTCATGTGGTTACACCATCTCCCTCTCTCTCTTTCTCTCTCTACCATGAGGGCCACCTGACCTCCTCTCTCTCCCTGGCCCACACCCCAGGCACCCCTCTCTCTAACCCTAAACAAAACCCTAACCCAAGACTACCCCATCTACCTAACCCAAGAGGCCACCATCTAACATAACCCGAGCTAGTCCCTCCCTCTCTTCTCTTCCTCACGCCGGCCCCACCCTGCAGCCTCACTGCCTCGCCCTGGACCAGCCCCAGCCAGCCCAGCCGGCCGAGCACGTGCCGAGGAGGAGAGGGAAAAGGTGGCACCGAGGCCACCTTATCTACCCCCTGCCACAGCTGGCCTCCTCCCTCTCCCTCCTTTTTCCTCCTTCCACACGACTCTCTGGCGTCCCCAGATCCGCCCCAGAGCCGCCTCCTTCTTCCTCTCATATCTCGCCGACCACCAGCAGCCGACGCCGCCCGCCGCCAGCACATCGTCGTCCTCGTCGTTCCGGCCGTCAAGCTCGTCGTGGAAGCGGCCTGGGAGATCGAGTACATCCCCCTGTGTCGCCCAGTACACCCAGACGAGAAGGAGAAGCCCAGGAACGCCAGGACCGGCGCCGCCCGACGAAACCCTAGCCCGCCGGAGCGTCTGCGTCGTCGACGATCCGCCACGCCCCCGCCCGATCCAACACCACCGCCGAGCCCGCGGTGAGCACCTCCTTCTCCCTGACACGCTCCGCCTCGCCGTATCGCTCTAGCCCCGCCGCGCGTTCCGTCGAACACCCCACACGCGCCAGAGCTTGACGGCGTCTGCAGCTGTCCCGCGCCGCAGCAGCCGCTTCTGCCCCCTCTGTTTCTCGCCATGCCCCGTGCGTTGTAGTCCTCCTCCGGTGATGCCGCCTGAACGGAAGTCGTAGGCCGTAGACCCCTCTTCGCTTTTCCTTTTTATGGCACGGCTAGATGCGCCGCCGTTTAGTCGCTATCGCCGCCGCAAAACCGCCCGAGCTCGCCGTTCTCTGTCGAGGACGTGCGACTCGTCAGACCAGCCGCCGTTGTTTTGCAGAAAAGCCTAGGAAGTTTTTCCCGCCTCAACCGCGGTCCCAAGTGGCCCACATGTCAGCCCCTGTGTTGTTTTACGAAAAAGGACCCCTGCTTCTGTTGTGTCGCGTCCACACTCCCTCGGATCTGCCGCGTGTCACGCCCCGGCTGGCGCGCCCGCGTGTGGGTCCGCGTGTACGCCGGCCCCGCTTGTCACTCACTGTGGCTGGGGACGCGCCCGGTAGGAAAAGCCAAGCCAGATCCCGCGGGTCGACCGCTGACTCAGCTTTGCGGTCCCACCCGTCAACGCTTCGGGCTAGCCCCCTCCGTGTGTAAAAAGTTTTGCGTTTATCTGTTTTAATTAAACCTTTTTCAGAAAGTGTTTTAAATTCAAATTCAAATCTGTTTTCATATCTTTTAAAATATAATTCCAAATTCAACATATGATATATGTTTTTGAATCAGAAAAATGAGAGGAAGTCAAATATGCCATTCAAAATATTTCTTGGGCCCTTTAAAATTTCGAGATGATTAAAAGTACAATAAAATGCCCTTTTTCTTAATTAATTAATAACTTTGGTTTTATAACTCCAAATTTGACAAATAATATGTCTAAATCGATCAGCGCGGCGAGCCCGTTCTATCTATGCATTCCATGTTCTGAATTGCAGCATGCATCATATAAATATAAAGGTTACAGCAACTTATTTGAGGATAAAAGGTGACTAAAACTCCATAAAATGCTTTATTCTTGTATTTCACACCTCACCCATGCCATGCTACATTGTTGCCATGCAAATTGTGCATCATTCATCATGGCATGATTGTTTGCTTGTCGCATTTTAATTCATATGCTTGTGCACTCTATTTATGTTGGCCCTTGTTTGTTTGGTTCTTCTTCGAATAGACACTGAGCAGGGGATATATCAAGAAACCCAGGAGCACTACCCAGATCCATCCCTCGCTTCAACCGAGCTGCCAGGCAAGCACTACCAAATGCTTGCATACATATAGTACCTATTGCCTCTATCTTATTCTTGCATCATGGAGTCACGATTGCATTAAACTGAATCCCAAGTACTGCATAGCCTTTACATTTAAACCCCACCGAAGCTTGTTCCTCCATCCCATGAGCCATTACTACAGGAGTTGTTTGAGCCATGCGGGTCGTAGAACAGCATGTGTAGGGTATGTGAGTGTCTGATGGATAACGAGGTACCTAAACAACTTAACCTGAGTAGTAGTGGGATAACTAATGACAGTGGCACCGGTGGGCAATATCTGCTATTTGGTTCTTCATGCTCACTTGTGTCCCGTAGGACCCCGAGTACTTGATTTCTGTTCCTTGACTATTCGCACTATCCACATCCAGGAGGACTTATGAACCCCCCTGAGCCAGAGCTTGACTCATTCTTATTTCTTGGGGCCACAAAGTAGTTTGGGGCTTTATTACTATCCTGTACTTATGCCATGCTTTACTGCTTTATTTAAGATTGTGCGTGGAGCACCTGTACTGTTTAGGACCGTGACACGTTTTCGCTGTATCGACAAGCCCAGTCACATTTTCGGGTTCCCAGTCGTTTACCGCCGTCCACACAAACCCTGGGTCCGTTTCGGAGCCGGCCAACTTCGTTGCGGGTAGCTTAGTGGGGTGGCCCCCTGAAATATTTTTGAATCCTGTGATCGCTTTGTCGTGAATGCCTCGTTGGGTTTTGATTTGGTTTTTCCGAGGTTGATCGAGTGTGTGTTGCTATTCGTGCACCCCTGCAGGGTAAATCTTTCTGAAAGCCGTGTCCGCGGTTATGGACGACTTGGAGCACAGTTTCTCGATCATAGACAAGTATAACTAAAGTACCGCTTTTAATTTGACTAAGTACCTGACTAGTAAATAGTGTAACACTCATGGAATGGATAATAAAACTGCCAACGGATGGGGGCTGTTCGTCCGCTTCCTCGTGGTAAGCGAGGAGGAGGATGGATCTGTTCATATTACTATTATAACTGTTGTTATTAATTCACGGACATCCGTCTATCTTTGGTTAGGCGGATGGTTAGCGAGTATCCCTAGAATTGTTAGGTATTATCTTTTGCTGCAATTGCGTCACCCCAGGTTGTGTCCCCTTTTGAGGCATAAAGACTTGCTGAGTACCCCTAGGGTCTCACACGATAAATTGTTTGATTCAGATGAACAGGTATACTCGCAAGATGGATACTGGGTGGAGGAGACGGACGATGTGGGCAACGATCACTCGGTGTAGAGATTCCGGGAATGGGGATCCATGAGATATGTGGGCGGGATGTGTTTATTTATGGGGCATCTTATGCCGATTTGCTTCTTATCCGTACTCGGATCTTGTTTTCCGCTTCCGCCTGATACTCTGATGTTTGATGTATGAGGAGCTATCCTAACTATTATATCTATCTAGGATATTTGGATCTTGCCGTATGGCGTTGCAATATTTCTATTTCTTTTAGATGGAATGGCCCTGAGGACTGTTGTATGTGGCTTGCATACATACTCATTTGTGTATGTAGTTGATCCCTTCGCCTACCGATTACGCCGCTCGTTCTTGTCCCGATGTTTTGGAAATGGTTAGGACGGCCGAAAGGTCTACCTGTGAGTGGCATTTGGCCCCACCGTACTATTTTAACCATTTCCGCTCATCCAGGCTTGTAACTAAGAGCGTAATTCACCGAGGTAGTTATAGTAATCCATGTCACGTAGCTTGATTCACAACCAACCCGAACTCTACCTTTATAACTGCCATTTACGGAACATCTTTTGATAGAACCTAAGTTAGCGATCCACAACTCGGATCATGCGATCACCTCAGGTCAAAGGATTCCATTGTATGAGACTACAAATGACAACATGCTCGTTGCATATCAATTATGGGTTATTCCGACTCGCTAAACTCTTTAGCCGAGTCCGTGCAAGTTGGAATAGCATCACCATGCCCATGACAAGTGGAACCGAGTCATCAAGCCAACTTCACATTAGTCTAAGTTGTGTGTCCAACACAACCTCAATGACTAAGTACATCTTGAAAGAACAATATGAATATATAGTTCCACAACTAAATCACGTATTCGATGATATATATCAGATGTTCACACAAGGGACAACTTTATAAATTTATGAATACTTTGGGGAATATCATCATACATGATTGCCTCTAGGGAATATTCCCAACATCATGGCATCAAGAAATCCTTTGTGGAATCCCATGCCTCTCCAACATGATGTACCTTACCTCTTGTAGGGTAATACATGAATGCATCTTTGTCTCCACGTGTCTCAGTTATCTCTATACCCGACTTCACTTTTCTTGTGATATCCATCAAGCTTTAAGTACTTATCTCTTGTATTATATGTTTTGTGGTATATTGCTTAGCTTCACTTGTTGTTTGTGCACTTAGTTGAGTCTACCTTATTTAGATTTTTTTCTTGTAAAACAAATGTTAGTTTATTATACATTTTTTCAAGCCAAAACCGTAATAGTTTTTAAACTGCCTATTTAACCCCCCTTTTGGAAACATCTCTATCTTTTCAATTGGTATTAGAGCAAGGTTTGTTCTTGTTTATACTTCACCACCTAGAGTGTAAAGATGTCGGCTAGTAGTATAGTGCACAATGACATAATAATCTTTGATGGCACAAATTATATTTTGTGGAGAAATCACTTGCTTTGTAATCTTCGGACCTTGTGACCAAATATAGAAATATTTCTAAAAGTCGGTTTTGCTCCTCCAATGGATCCTCAAAATATATCTTTAGTGTATGAGGAAAAAATTACATCCCAAATCTCAAGTTTCTAATAAGTTTTTATTATCTGTGTGCCCCGTTTTTCTTATGCTCTTGATGAGTGTAAAGCGCAGGTCGTCTCATGAGATGTAGACCAAGCTTAAATAAATATTTGGTGGATCCATTTATCATAATGCCAATCGTCCCTCCAAGAAGCTCACTTCCCCTTTACATCATGAAAAAAATCCAAATTGTTTATGTTAGGATAATAGACTTGTTGTATTACCAGGGGGCCAAAGGCCACAATATATAGTACATGTACATGTGCAAATATGCAGGAAACCCCCTAACACATGGAGAAACTACAATATACAAATATATACTCTAACACCCCCCCTCAAACTCATGGTGGATCCACAACACTGAGTTTAGAGAGTAAGAAGTCATGCTGCGCTCGGGTTTGTGCCTTTGTAAAGAAATTCGCCAACTGCAAATCTGAAGGCACATAATGTAGCGCAACAACCTGATCCTGCACCTGAGCACGTGTATAAAAAGCATCAACACCAATATGCTTGGTCAGCTCATGCTTGACTGGATCACGTGCAATACTGATAGCACCTATACTGTCAGACAAAAGTGGAGTGGGTGTCATAACGGAGACCCCAAAATCTGCAAGCAACCACCGTAACCAGGTCACCTCAGCAATCAACAAAGCCATAGCCCACAGCTCAGCCTTAACACTCGAACGGGAAACCGCTACCTGTTTCTTTGTCTTTCAAGCAACAAGCGAACCACTAAGAAACACACAGTAAACAGAAAGTGAACGACGATTTGTAGGATCACTCGCCCACGTAGCATCCGAGTAGCACTAGAGCTGGAACTAGGAAAGAAAATGCGACGAGTGATCGTGCCACGAAGATAACGAAGGACACGGAGGAGATGACTGTAGTGAACGGTGGTAGGAGCTGAGACAAACTGACTCAGAATATGAATAGGATAAGAGATATCAGGACGAGTGACAACAAGCTAAACAAGACTCCCAACAAGATGGCGATAACGCGTGGGATCAGGAAGATGATCACCATCAGTAGGACGAAGCTTAACATTAAGCTCCATAGGAGTCTCAACGGTGCGCTCATCCCCAAGAGCAGCACGAGCAAGAAGATCCTGAATATACTTTTCCTGAGAGATAGAAAAGCCATCAGAAGTGGAGGAGACCTCAATCCCAAGAAAGTAGCAAAGAGGACCAAGATCAGTCATAACAAACTGATCCCGAAGACGAGCCTTGACAAAGGCAATATACTCAGGATCATCACGAGTAATGATCATATCATCAACATAGAGAAGAAGAAGAGTGCGTCCACGAGGAGAAGTGTGAACAAATAGCGCTGGATCATGAAAACTAGGAGAGAAACCAGCAGCAGTCACCACAGAGGCAAAGCGCTCAAACCAGGCACGAGGGGCTTGTTTTAGGCCATAAAGAGAATGTCGAAGATGAAAAACCATCCCATTGGGAACAGAATACCCAGGAGGAGGTTGCATGTAAACCTTCTCACTCAACTCACCATTAAGAAAAGCGTTCTGAACATCAAGCTGGGACACAGACCAGCGTCGAATAGAAGCAACAACAAGAAGAGTACGCACAGTGGTCATATGAGCCACATGAGCAAAAGTCTCATCATAGTCACGGTCGTGCTCCTGCTGAAAGCCATGAGCCACAAGACGTGCTTTATAGCGCTCAAGAGATCCATCAGAGTGGGTCTTAATTTTATAGACACACTTACACGTGATAGAACGAACACCAGAAGGGGGATAAACAAGATCCCAGGTGCCAGTGCACTCAAGCGCAGCGATCTCCTCAGCCATGGCAAGCTGCCATTCAGGATGACGCTCGGCATCCCGATAAGAAGTCGGCTCGGAGATGATAGAGAGACCATACTGACTAGGAGAGTAACAGTCTGGAGCACGACGCTGACGAACAGGCCGTGAAGAGGGAAGCTCATCGGCGGAAGACGACTCATCAGAAGAAGAGGAAGAAGGAACAGCAGAGGAAGGGTCCGAAGCCAGAGAACAAGGGGAACTAGGGGAACTAGACGGAGGAAAGGATGGCGCCAAAATCGAAGGAGGCGCATCAGAAGTAAGAGGTGGAGGAGAAGGGACAGCGGGAGGTGCATCGTGAAAAAGAAGAAAAGAGATATCATCCACTAGGTAAGTACCAGAGGTGGGGCGAGGATAGAAGGGACACGTCTCATCAAACGTGACATCACGAGAGATGCGCATCCGACGACCAACGGGGTCCCAACAGCGATAGCCCTTATGCTCATCACTGTATCCGAGAAAAACACACTCAACAGACCGAGCGGTCAGTTTGGTGCGTTCGCGAGGAGGTAGAAGGACATAGCAAACGCAACCAAATAAACGAAGAGTCGAGTAGTCTGGAGAGCTACCAGAGAGACGCTCGAGAGGAATGCCACCTTGAAGGGTAGCAGAAGGCTGAATGTTAATGAGGTAAGTCGACGTAGCAACAGCCTCATCCTAGAAATGCGGCGGAAGAGATGAAGCAATCATCATAGCACGGGTAGTCTCAAGAATATGATGATGCTTACGCTCGGCGACACCATTTTGAGCATGGGCGCCGGGACACGAGAACTAAGCGAGGGTGCCCTGCTCAGCAAGGACACCACGCAGGTGCTGGGAGATATACTCTCTTGCAGAATCAGCACGAAACACACGAATAGGCGTGGAATACTAAGTATGAACCATAGCCGCAAAGCGCTGATAAATAGAGAGCACCTCACTGCGAGAGCACATAAAAAACAACCAGGTGTACCGTGAAAAATCATTAATGAATAAAATATAGTATTGATGGCCCCATTTGAAAGCAAAGGGAGCCGGACCCCAAACATCTGAATGAACTAAATCAAAAGGTCACTGAGATACAGACACACTAGTAGGATAGGGAAGCTGAATCTGTTTGCCTAACCTACAACCCTGACATGAATGTAAAGACACATCTCGTGAGATAGACCCCAGAAGACCACGACGAACTAAGGACGATAAACGGGAGCCACAAAGGTGACCCAGCCGATGATGCCACTGCTGAAAAGAGCCAGTGACAGAAGTAGCAACCGCAGAAGAACTAGCAGATGAAGTGTCAGTGGATGGAACGCGAAGCCAGTCTAACTCCCATAGCCCCGGAGACTCAAGGCTGCGAGGACCAGCTCCAACCAGGGCCTGGGTACGGCGGTCCTGAACCGCACAAGAATCAGCGTCAAGAATGACACGACAACCAGAATCAGTAAGCTGACTAGCAGAAAAAAGGTTCATCTTAAGACTAGGAACATGAGAAACGTCAGGAACAGAGAAAGATGAAGTAGAAAGGGTGCCTCGACTGGAAACAGGAAGAGAGGTACCATCAGTCGTGATAACACGGACAGGAGAAATAATAGAGCGAAGAGCACAAAGAATAGAAGACGCATAAGTCATATGAAAAGAAGCTCTAGAATCCAGATACCACGGGGATGACGTACCTGACTGTGTAGAAGGTGGTGGTTGCACGGTGCCAGAAGAGCTAGGCACAGAATCAGCAGTACCCGACGAGGAAGAGCCTGTAGCAGCAAGCAGACCACGAAGAGTGTCCTGATCAGATAATGCAACAGCAGAAGATCCTGAAGAACCAGCCTGCCTACGATCATGGTACTACTGACGTAAGTTGGGATCCCTCCTCCAACAGCTAGAGACATCGTCGCCAGGCTTGCCACAGTAGGCGCAGGGAGGACGAGGAGGTGCTGTCGTACCACGAGGCTGCTGAGGCTGACTCTGTCCCCGGAACGGAGGAGTAGAGAGTATCGGCGGTACTGGAGACCGCAACGAAGCCGACGGCACAGGAGGACCACGAGCAGCAAGTACGGAGGGAACCTCAAGAAGACCAGCACCACAGAGACGAGCCTCCTCAGCACGAAGCTCGGACAGTACCTCAGAGAGCGGAACACGACCACGGGCAAGCAACTGGGCATGACACGGCTCAAACTCCTTACGGAGCCGCGACAAGAACTCAAATACGCGTTGAAACTCCAGATCCGCGCGCACAGTCAGACAACAGGAACAGGTGGCACACACAGCTGTACGAAGAGAATCAAGCTGACGCCAAATAGCAGCACTCTGAGTATAGAACTCATCAATAGTAGAATCACCCTGCTGAAGAGCATGTTCCTGGCGAACCACAGACAGGTAAAGAGCATCCCCAGACGGCTGATAGCGCTGACGAAGAAAAGCCCACTGAGCAGCAGCAGTGGGAAGACCCATGAACTCAGCAGCATACTGAGGCAGAACACTGGAAGTGAGAACAGCAGCAGCACGAGCATCCTTATCTATCCACTGTGTGTAGTTAGTCAGATCCTGAGGAGCATCGGGGGCAAGGGCAATAGGCAACATAGGAGCAGCAGACACGGCGGACAGGAGACCTCGCCAGAAAGCACACCCCAAAGACGAAGACCGCGCATGTGGACGCGCATAAAGGCAGCAAAATCAGGATAATTCACGCCATCAAAAATCACCGGGCAGCGAGGAATCGCAAGAGAGCCCGACGAGAAAGACATTTTTTTTACAAAGCAATCTAGATCAGAAAAATATGGATCTAAACAGGCCCAAAGCAAAACCAGAGCACAATCGGATATGCACGTGAGCTGGCACTAGCTGTTCATATGCTTGCTTCCTCGGAACTTGATCTGTGCGTAGCAATCGATCTGGTAGCACACGGTGATTCACGCACAACTCGATACAGCAGCGGATCGGAAAATGACCAAACAAGGTTGTAGGCGGAACCCAATCTGCAGCAGATACCACACGGGCTAAGGACGACAACATCGGCAGGCACACACGCAAAAAAACAGTGGAAAGATAGACGCAAAGGCGTCAGACAAGTCGATGGACGACAAGGGAATTGATCGACGGGAGATAACCGAAGAAATCGACCTAAAACGAACGAGTTGCGCGTCCGAAAAAAAAATCTAAGTCTGGAACTCTGACAGCAGCCGGGGCGGACATACGGGAGGCGGCGGCGGCGGCCGGGAAGGACGGGGCAAGCTCGCAGGCAGCGGCGACGGCAGGGCGCGACGGCAGGAAGCCGGGGCGGACGGCGGCGGCTGCGAGGAGAGGAGCTACCTTACAGCTCTGATACCATGTTAGGGTAATAGACTTGTTGTATTACCAGGGGCCAAAGGCCACAATATATAGTACATGTACAGGTGCAAATATACAGGAAACCCCCTAACACATAGGGAAACTACAATATACAAATATATACTCTAACAGTTTACACCTCCAGTCGTGAAGCTTCTGTAATTCCTTCCACTTCTCCTACATGTGACAAGTCATAAGGTAATAGCATTGGTGAGTGGAGAAATTATATGTTATGATGATAGTGTTTATCTTTATATTGATGATTCTTGTTCTATAAATGCTAACGGTGTAGAGAGTTTGGACTTAAACATTTCTTGCAACAATGGTTCTATATCCACTTATGTTGCTAATCCTTGTGCTTTTATGTGCTTAAATTTCATTTTGGTCTCCTTTTCCTTTTGTCCAATAACACGTAATAATTTGGCACATGAACTAGCTATTGTAGGTGTGCGTAGGCAACTGGCAAAGTCACTGTGGATGGAAGCCTTGCCAAACGATGTAAGGCCCAGTTATTTTGGCGGCTTCTCCCAGAAGCTGCCCTACCCCCAGCTTCCTGGGGAAGCTGGTTCAAAAATTTTGCGAGGCTTCCAAATTTGTTTAGACTTAACTATTTTGAAAGCCTCATAATTTTTTTAGACCGGCTTCTCCAGGAAGCTGGGGGGAGGGCGGCTTCTCGGAAAAACCCCCAAAAGAACTGGGCCTAAGTGTCCTTATGACCAGCATGTCTACTAAGTACCGTTTAATGGAATCGCCAGTTCCAATGGCGGACCTTCATGGAGGCCAAAGAGGGCCATGGCCCCCCCCCAACATTGGTACAAAACCTCTAATTAGTACCGTTGTTAAGACTAAATTTATGATGATTATGTATATTTATAGCTATTAAATGGCTTAATTAACATCTTTGCCCCTCCTTGGTTTTGCTCCAAGGTTCGCCACTGGCCAGTTCCATATAAAAAACACCGTGGACCCGTTTGACCATTACACCGGCCACACCCTTCTCGAGTACTACCCCTCCGCCCGCCGAAACCGGATGAGGCTCCACCCCCACGCGTTGTCTTTCCCTATGTTCAATGACAACGCGGGGGTGGCCAACTTCTCCGCCCGACTCCGGAGACTCGCCGGTGCGACGACCGTGGGGCTGCCGAAGAACGTCGACCGACACTTCTTCTTCACCGTCGGACTCGGCGCCGACCCATGCCAGAGTCCCGTCAACGGGACGTGTCTCGGCCCCAACAACACGAGGATGGCAGCGTCCATCAACAACATCTCCTTCATCATGCCCAAGAACACCTCGCTCCTCCAAGAACACTACGAGCACCGTCGGCACCACGCACCGGACTTCCTAGGTGCACCGCTGCGCTTCTTCAACTTCACTGGCACGCCGCCAGAGAACACGTTCGTCACACACGGCACCAGCGGGGTGTCGCTCGGCATCAACACCACGGTGGAGGTGGTGCTGCAGGGAACTAGCGTAGAAGGCGCGGGAAGCAACCCTATGCACCTGCACGGCCACGACTTCCACGTCGTCGGCCAAGGCTTCGGGAACTACGATGCCGACAAGGACACCGTCAACTACAACCTTGTCGACCCGGTTAAGCTCAACACCGTCAGGGTGCCTGTCGCCGGCTGGGTCTCCATCCGATTCGTCGCCGACAACCCTGGTGTATAGATGATGCATTTCCACTTCGAGATCCACATGAGTTAGGGTTTGTCCATGGTGTGGCTTGTCAATGACGGGCCACTGCCAAACCAAAGGCTGACGCCTCCGCCGTCTGATATCCCCAAATGCTCATAGCTTCATACACCAACGGACCCATATCTTTTAAGGATACGGTCTGGGAGACGTATCGTTTTCATAAAAGGAGGGACAAGAGGCCAAGTTTTACAACGTACCATGGCACAGGCGCCAAGGATGGAAATCTACACCATAACAAAGATGGCACACACGCATCCTAAACAACTACTCACGACATCTCCACCTGACCAACGGACCCATATCATAGATCGGATTGCGTCGTCCACAGTCGCATGTCGTCATCACGCGCCTCTACTTCAACCTCGGCGTCGACGTATCCCCGGCTACTCCTCGTCATCAACCGCGTCGGATAGTCTTCGCCAACATCGACCGGGACGCACGTCCCGAGTACGCGTCTCGTCGTCAATACAAGGCTGCACCTTCATCACCGTGGTCATCATCGCCGACAACCCGACAACCACCTACATCAACAACATCGCCACATCGTCGCCGCTACCACCGATCATGGTCATTGTCAACGCTAACAAGTTATTCTCCATGAGCGACACCGCGCTTATACAAGTGGAAAATACGGGTCTAATCCCCAAAAATTGACTACCGCTACAATGCAATCGCCATCGACAACTATCACATCATCTTCGTCCACCACGACCTTGCCGCCAGAGTCGCGGTCTAATTTTTATTTGCATAAGTCTATGCTCAATTTTCTTCTTGTAGCCACTTCGTCTACTCCGACACGCCGGACAACTTCTACACCGACCGTTTACTGAAAAAACTGCTCCTCAATCCGGCTCTGGCACACAGGGTTCATGATGGTCCCTGTCTTTGCACGTCTGGTATCGGCAATACCGACGCGTGCCTTCGTCCCCGACACGCTACCGAGTCTGGCAAGATCGGCATTGCGGATCGAGCTACTTCTTAAACTACGTCTACCTCAACCAATACGGCGAATTCTCCAGGCTCAACGAAGACATCGACCACAACACAACATCATCGACGTCATCGACTTCATCAACGGCGACAACTTCACCAACGGCACCATCAACCACCACTATAGCGCCTCACTTTGGGCTACATTGACATCTGCATCCACCGACATCCTCTCCAGTCCGCGACTTTGGATTATGCTCTAGTCAGACAGTCCGCGTCGCTCCTGCTATTCGCATGACTACCGATCTGACTAAGGAGCGAGGGAGGGGGTGTTACAGTATATTACGGTTACGTTATATTTGATAGTCTAAGTTTGTAATCCAATTCTATCTCTAATAGTCTTCTTACCCCCCTCCCCCCAAGTCTTTTAGTACTACATAAACAGCCCAAGGGCTCACGATGTAATCACCACAATCAATATCAATACAATCTATACTTTCGCAATCTTTCACAGAATCATATATTACCAAAATTATTTTTAATTTTTTAAATACAAATAAAGGATAATATGACTATCCGCTACCGGTTCCCACCCTGCTCTGGCAGCCGTCCTCAATCTGGCCCCCAATGATCACCTGGAGGACCGACAAGGGTCCAAAAGTCGCCATCCCCAGTTAACCATCGTTGATGGTGTGTACCTATAATCTAATAAAATTGTGGCACGCGTAGAAAATGAATCTTGTCGGTGTAACAAAAGCATAAGTACTTTAGGTATTTATTCTTTATAAAAGAGATTAGCAGCTAAGCTGCTTTAGTGCTTACTCCATTATTCTGGTACGGCAATGCTTTCCGAAAAAAGTTTCCACGAATTTCAAGCATACTAATGATTGTGATTAGAGGAATCAATCCACCAGATTTCCTCAATGCAAGGGGTAATCGGTCACTGTACGACGTCCCTTAGTTATTCATCTAGGTCCAGGGTCCGAAGCCCAAACCCATCAGCCGCCTCAGGTTGTCGGACCTCCGCGGCTATCATCGGAGAGCTGTCGTCACCGCTGGCCGTCGCCATTGGCCCTCGCTTCTCGCCTGCTGCTCCTGCTGCCGCTTGAGAACAGAAGTTCTTGCAGAGAAGAGGTGCCGCTGCTTGTTTTTTATACAACAGACCAAAAGGCCTGGCGATAAATTAATAATGCTAAAAACGGCGAAAGAATACAAGATGCTAAACCCAGCTTATAAGAGCGGACAAAACACCCACACACTAGATAGGCTCGGAATAGAAGCTGACAGCAACAGTGTCGGGCCGGAGCTTGCACAAAGAGCGAGGCAACAAACACGCAGGCCGTCGAAGCAACAACACCGCGCAGACCACGCCACCGGAGACCGACCACCACCATGAACCGGCCCGCGCTGCCCACGACCAAAGCATCCCTGAGGTAGCACTCAACAAAGAACCTAGGTGTAGCAACCGAAGCAAGCTTTGCCGAAGATCGCCAACCGGAGAGGCATCACCAACTAAGGAAACACCGCATCTCCGCCCCACCACCAATGGAGGGCCGCACGACGTGAGCTCCAAGGCGATATCTTCAAGAAGAGCACGACGCGAGAGCGCCGCCAGCACCCGATCCGAGGATCTAGGGTTTTCACCTAGAGCATGAATGGGGAAGCGAGGAACCGCAACGACGCCTTCAAGAAGAGGACGGCGTCCATGGACGCCGACACCACGGCCCGAGAAGACCCGGGCGAGGGTTTTCCTTCGGTATGACCTCACCAGAACCCAATCATGGTGAGGGACGCCTCCAAGACAACAGCCCCTCCGTCGCCACGAAGCGCAATCCGCCAGATACCATGCCATCCACATGGCCATGGCACTGGCCAACACCAAAACCATAGGCTCGCCCGCCAACCCACATGATTCCCACCTTCCAGGGCCGCCGCCCCGGCATCCCAACTCGACATTCAACGTCACAGGAGGAAAGACAGAGAGGCATCGCCAGCGAACCCGAGGCCGGCTCGGAGGCATTGAACCTGCAAAGGGAAAGAACAAAACACGCAGAATGGCGCCCTGTAGCCCCATGGCTACATCGTCAAGAGATTTGGAGGAAAGCAATGGGCTCGGGAGGGCCAGGGGCCCCTGGCCCGGCCCTAGAGCTCGGGGCAGCCAGACAAACATGACTCCATGGCCTAGCTTCATCAGATCTGCCCAAGCCCATTTGTCCAGCTCCCTCCACTCCACTCTGGCGAAGGTCGTCGGCCAGGCTTGCCGCCACGACCGCGCAACCTTGCCCACCGCCCGCGACGCTCCCATCCTCCTCACGGTCGTCATGAGTCCAAGCTCGCGCCGCACGTCCAATAGCTGCGTCGGGATGCCGCCG
The DNA here is from genome assembly GCA_916181665.1 of Avena sativa. Taxonomy (NCBI): domain Eukaryota; kingdom Viridiplantae; phylum Streptophyta; class Magnoliopsida; order Poales; family Poaceae; genus Avena; species Avena sativa. The sequence goes on along the minus strand of OV702298.1, from coordinate 261,751,419 downwards.
CTGCTACGCGCCCGCCGAAAGCTGCGCAGCCGCTGCTGGGCGGCTGTGCCGTAGCACCCCCACGCCCTGCTAGCAGATGCGGCCCGTGTCGCCACCATCGCACGGGGGGAGAGGAGGCCCCGCCCCGCCAGCGACATCAGGGCTTCGCCTGGCGACGCCCACCGGCGCAGCGAAGGAGAGGGGAGGGTGAGCGCGGCTTCTGGTACAGATTGTATACCTCGCTTGGTTTTTTTAAGTGTATAAGGCATTGATGGCATGATCTTTTGTCCATTGTTGGGTTTGTAGGTATTGTATGGTGGTTTCAGATAAAAAACTGCTAGTCTTTTTTACTCCATTAATGGATACTTATGGTAAAGAACATAGGGAATTTTCTGATTATTGAAGGTCGGATAAGAAACAGGTTTGGGGAAAATGGAACCGAAAGTTCCTCCGGAACCACCTCAGTGCTCATCTACTCCCTATGTACCGATGCGACGTCTAAACAGTGATTGAATTTGGCTCGTGTATCACACGAGAAACGAATAATGGCGAATTCCAACATAAAAAAACTATAAAGTATGTCATCATAGCGATGCGACAACTAAGCAGTGATTTATCTATCTAGTATATACCATTCGCGCGCGCCAACACGAGCAAGTCACTGGAGCTACTAGCTAGGCTGGGAAGACACCAAGAAGATGAAGAAAATGGGCAGTCGCCGCCTCCTCATTATTCATGCCTTGTTGGCAGTCTTACTCACCATGCCAGGCCTCACCGCCGGCATCACCCGCCGCTACAAGTTCAACGTACGTAGGTGTTCACTGTACAGCCTGCGGTAGGCCGCCATCGGATTGATTATGCATTGCTCAATAGTCAATATATATCTCCTTGTTTGTCAGGTGAGAATGGCGACATTTACGCGGCTGTGCCAGACTAAGAGCATACCCACAGTGAACGGGCAGTTCCCTGGGCCGAAGATCGTGGTGCGGGAGGGCGACCGGCTCATGGTCGACGTCCACAACGGCATCCACACCAACGTCACCTTCCACTGGCACGGTGTTCGGCAGCTGCGTAGCGGCTGGGCGGACGGGCCGGCGTACATCACGCAGTGCCCGATCCGCCCGGGCCAGAGCTTCGTCTACAGCTTCCGCGTCGTGGGGCAGCGCGGCACGCTGTGGTGGCACGCCCACTTCTCCTGGCTGCGCGCCACGCTCTACGGCGCGCTCGTCGTGCTCCCGCCGCGCGGCGTCGCCTACCCGTTCCCCAAGCCCTACCGCGAGGTGCCCATCCTGCTGGGCGAGTGGTTCCTCGCCGCCGACACGGAGGCCACCGTCCGGGAGGTTCTGCGGACCGGCGGAGACCCCGCGCTGGCCACCGCCTACGCCTTCAACGGCCTCCCTGGCCCGACATACAGGTGCTCAGCCAACAGCGGCACCTTTAAGCTCAAGGTGAGGCCGGGGAAGACGTACATGCTGCGCCTCATAAACGCCGCGCTCAACGACGAGCGCTTCTTCGCGGTGGCCAACCACACGCTCACGGTCGTGCAGGCCGACGCCAACTACGTCAAGCCGTTTGACGCCACCACGATCTTCCTCTCCCCTGGACAGACCATGGACGTGCTCCTCACCGCCGCCACCAACCCTTCCGCCTCGGCCTTCGCCATCGCCGCCGCGATCTACACTAACGTCGTGGGCCCATTTGACAATTGCACCGGCCATGCTATTCTCGAGTACTCCCACTCCCCCTCCCCCTCCCCCTGGAACGTCCGCAAGAGGCTCCGCCTCCGCGCGCCGTCTTTCCCTATGTTCAACGACAGCGCGTGGGTGGCCAACTTCGCCGCCAAGCTCCGGAGCCTCGCGGGCGCGACGACCGTCGGGCTGCCGCAGACCGTCGACCGGCACTTCTTCTTCACCGTCGGACTCGGCGCCGACCCATGCCAAAGCCCCGTCAACGGGACGTGTCTCGGCCCCAACAACACGAGGATGGCCGCGTCCATCAACAACGTATCCTTCGTCATGCCCAAGACCACCTCGCTCCTCCAGCAACACTACGAGCGCCGCCGGTACCGCCCGACGGACTTCCCAGCTGCGCCGCTGCGCTTCTTCAACTTCACCGGCACGCCACCCGAGAACACGTTCGTCACACACGGCACTGGCGGGGTGTCGCTCGACTTCAACACCACGGTGGAGGTGGTGCTGCAGGGCACCAGCGTACAAGGCGCGGGAAGCCACCCTATGCACCTGCACGGCCACGACTTCCACGTCGTCGGCCAAGGCTTCGGGAACTACGACGCCGACAAGGACACCATCAACTACAACCTCGTCGACCCGGTTAAGCTCAACACCGTCAGGGTGCCTGTCGCCGGCTGGGTCGCCATCAGGTTCGTCGCCGACAACCCAGGTGTATGGATGATGCATTGCCACTTCGAGATCCACATGAGTTGGGGTTTGGCCATGGTGTGGCTTGTCAACGACGGGCCGCTGCCAAACCAAAAGCTGCCGCCTCCGCCGTCTGATATGCCCAAATGCTCATAGCTTCACATCCGATCCTCAGGGTGCACAAGCTAGCGGGACTGTTCAGACACCACCGGACACATATCATGGATGATTCCTAATTCGTATTGCAGTATGTATTTGATCACATTCCTAATTGTCTTCACCACACATCACATGTATGCTGGAATTATCGATAGCCCACTTACATCATAATGGGAAAGAATGAGCGTCCGTGGAGGTTGGAAAACTTTCTAGCCTCCGGGTCAGGCGTTTGACATGTGTCCCACCAGGGGACACCACTTTCCCACACAGGTTGCTCCGATTATCCCATTGTCCTTGCTCAACATGCAGGGCATGGTGTCCTCGAGCTCCGCCCGTCGAGGAGATGACGTCCTCGCCGAAGCTTCACCGGCATGTCGTAGCATCTCTGGCTGCCGCTCGTAGCACGCCGACAGCCGGTCGTAGCATCTGCGGAAGCCGCTCGTAGCACCCCCGTCGGCCTTTGGTAGCAACTCCGATCACACTCGTAGCACCGCCGACGACCTTCGCAGAATCGACGGTGGCCGCTCATAGGAAACCCGCCGGCTACTATTAGCAACTTCGGCAGCGACTCGTAGCAACCATGTCGGCTGCTGGTAGCAACTCCGGCCATGACTTGTAGCACCGCCACTGGCCAGTCGCCTCAGATTCGATGGTGGCTGCTGGTAGAACCTCTCCCGGCTGTTGGTAGCAACTCCGACCGCAATTTGTAGCATCACGCGTGACGCTTGTATCAGTGTCCGCTACACACCGGATGTTCCTTCGTAGCAGTTGCCAACACCGCTTGTAGCAACGCTGGCCGGCGCAGGAAGCAGTGTTGGCCGCCAGAGGGAGCAACTCCGGACGCTCCTTGTAGCAACCCCGGCCGCCGAGGCGAGCAACTCCGGACTCTGCAAGGAGCAACTCAATCACTCCCTAGCAGCAGTCGTCCCCTATCCTATCAGGAATGCGGAGGCGCCAAACCCCTCTACATCTTCACGGCCGCATCCATGGGGTGTGAGAAGATTGGGAGCTGCGGGAGGTGTGAGAAATCTAGGGAGTAGTGGAGGCATCGTTGACGGGAAGAGGAACAAAGATTGTGGGTGGCGCCTGCGTGGTGGTTAGGAAGGGCTGCGCCCGCGTGGTTTGTTGGGCATGGTGGCACGCTAATGCGGTCGGAATGGAAGAGCGGTGGAGGGAGAGCTGGAGAGAAAAGTAGTCGAGAAGATGTGGATGGGGAGAGTCGAGAAGAGATAAGGCAGCGGGTGGGCCCCCCCTATACCGCGTCGGTTCCTCTCCAAGCCACGCGGTGGGCACACGATGCTAGCCTGACCTAGGGGATGCGAGCCTCCAGATGAAGCGAAGCATTTTCCTTTAACAATTGCTAGAATAAATCCCAAGACCCACATGGCCCATTCATCTCAGTTGCTAGTGAGATTAGAGTCAGTCAGGATGCTTGTGGGAGTAGATTAGCATGGCGCAACTCCCAGATCACGCAATTTCCAGGACCAGCGCTGCCGCCAGCCCACCATTGTTCGCCTCCCCTCCCTTCCCCTCCCTCCTGGTTTGCCTCGCGCGAGGAGACTCCAGAGGCCCCTCTCCCACCCTAGCGAGCCGCCGCTTGATCTACTCCCCACGACCGATGTCACCGTCTTTGTCGGCAGTGGCGGCCACGCCCAGCCCGTCAAAGATGGGGGAGTGAGGGAGGACGAGCTCCGATGGTCTCCTACGCGTGAAGCGGGCCTTCAACGGGGCGGCACATGTGGCACACGGGTGATGGCTGAGGTCTTCCACGGTGGTGCGTTGACGGGCAGCATCGGATCCTCCTCGCTACATGATTCGGCCGGATACGACGGAAGATCACCCCTATTCTGCCATCTTCTTCCTGGATGTTGGCCCGTCCAGTGAGGTTCGGAGAGACATATCCAACAGGGTGTGTGCGGGTGGCATGGGGGCTACTAACTCGGCTTTAATAAAGGTGGCGATCCTAGGTTTCGGTCTTGCACACCCATGTTTTTCTCTGTCGATTTGGTTTTAGAGGGAGTGCTGCGAAGCTCTACTAGTTGTTACCATCATGGGGCACGCTTTCTCATTCAGTGGTGAAGTTAGCTGGCGGAGAACGTCATGTAAGCCGAGATCTGAGGACTAGCAATTTTTTAAATCTTTGTGGTGATGAGGAATTGGCTTGGTGATTGGTGACTTGAAGTAGCAACATCGTAAGTGGGGTCGACAACACAGGAGAAGTTCAAAGTCTTACCTTTCAGGGTGAAAATACAAGGTCTGGCCTTAATTGGTTGTGTCTGATAATGACCTTGTTGAATGCATTGTTTTGTGAGGGGGACTTTCTCTAGATGAAAACCTAGTATCTATGATCAGGCGACGACCATGCTTGTGCACTATTTCATTATTGGAGGCGTTGCTTTTGGAGGAGCTGAACTTCTGGTGTTGTTAGTATAGTTTCTACAAGGAATAGATCACTTCAGCGGGACTTTTCTTTTATTGTAATTCTTCTTCTTTTTTAGGGCTGTGTGCATCTGTAAAACCACTAGGTTAATATGTTGTTGCAGAGGCTGCGTGTAAATGCTATTTTCACAATATTAATATATGCTAGATTAGTTCTACTTTGTTGTGGTTGCCTTTCTGTTCGCCTACCATGGGGCGTGCTATGTGTTAAATGCTTGTTGGTATCCCAGCCGTCTTTCATTGTGTTGCTACCTCTTAGGTTGTGTGGCTTTATTAATTTAAAGTTGGGTACCGTTGTGGTACCTATTATCTAAAAGATTAGTTCTACTTGTTATATGAGCATGAGAAAAAGACACTTGTGCGTGTGCTCCTCCTCCTCCGCCACCGCCTCCCGGCTCATCATGGCATATGCGTGTCGCGTGTGTGAATGATCAGCTAGTATCAGCTAGTACCAATGTCGTAATACACATTATATTTCTTTACAAGAAGAACAATTTTAAATTTTTAGAGGTTATTCTCATGATGGCACATTGGGTGCAGCTTTGGGCGTACCTTGTAACTCAGAAGCAACGCGATGCTATGGCTTTTGGTTACACTCATTTGCTGATTTTCAATAAAGTTTTGTTGATGGTCGCTTCTGATATTTTCATCCAGGCTGACTGGCACATATTAGACGACTGCAAGATGCATGGATGCTTTGTGATTTGTGTATTTCACTGGCATATTTATGTGATAACTTTGGCTATTTCTCGAATTGTAATAACGTTGGATGAAACTTTGATATTTGGTGGCTCAGTTGATGAGGAGCTTGGTGGGAACCCCAAGAGCAAGGTGTGAAGCAGCACAGCAACAAGTCTTCCCTCAGTAAGAAACCGAGGTTATCGAACCAGTAGGAGGAAGGAAACGCCACACAGGTGTTGCAAGCAACGTGGAAACCTGCACAACACAAACTCAAGACTTTGCCCCAACTAACAGTGAGGTTGTCAATCTCACGGGTTGCTATAACAAAGGATTAAACATATAGTGTGGAATGTAATGGTGGTTTGCAACAAGTAAATAAGTAATAGTGGAAGATGTATCAATGGTAAAGATTGGACCGGGGGTCCATAGTTCACTAGAGGTGCTCTCCTTAGATAAATAACATGGCATGAAGGGTAAACAAATTACAGCAGGGCAATTTACAGGAACTGAGCAAGCCATAACAATGCAATATTAGTCAGAAAGATCCTATGAGACTCGATTGGGCAATACAACAAAATACATAGACCGCCATCCAACTGCATCTATGACTAGAAGTCCACCTTCAGGTTATCATCCGAACCCCCTCCGGTATTAAGTTGCAAGCAACAGACAACTGCTTTAAGCAAAGTGTGTAAGGTAAACTGTCCACATGTTCCATGAACAAGAGACCGTTGTTTTCTCCCTAGTAGCAACAACACATCTACAACCGAAGAGATTTCTGTCACTTCTCTTGGAAACTAGAGACATGAACCCACTATCGAGCATAAATACCCCCTCTTGGAGTCACTACCAATTATCTGGCCAAGATAGCTAGTAACAACGGAGATCATACAAGATCACAAACAACACAGACATGATAGAATCATAAATACAAAACCATTAATCAAACCAACATAATAATCTTAATATCCATCGGATCGCCGCAAACACAACATGCATGATTACAAATAGATTAGATCTAGATCATGAACAGAGCTCACACGATCTATACATGAAAGCACAAGGAGGATATACAACCATCTAGCTACTACATGGACCCATAGTCCAAGGTGGAACTACTCACGCATCATACCGGAGAGAAGGCCTTCGGGATGATCTCCCCTCCGGCAGGGTGCCGGGAAGAACTTCAGATCCCCCCGATCTAGGGACGACGATGGCGACAGCTACAGAAGGTTTTGTGGAATATTGATCAGATACTTAGGGTTTCTGCATCGGGGGCTTCTTATAGGCGAAGGGGGAGGCCGAGGCGGTGGCCAGGGGACCTACACCCTGCCTAGGCGCGAGGCAGGGCCCACCCGCGTCTAGGGGGGTGTGGCTGCCTTGGCACGCCTCTCCGTCTCCCCTCTGGACTTCTTGTTCCTCACGGAAAGTTATTGACTTTGACGTTTGTCCCGTCCAATTCCGAGAATATTTCCTTACTAGCTTTTCTGAAACCAAAAACAGCAGAAAACAGGCAACTGATACTGTGGCAACTTGTTAATAGGTTAGTACTAGAAAACATGTAAAAAACACCTCAAAGTGTAGACAAAGCAAAGCAAAGTGGATACTAAACAAGCATGGAGCATAAAAAATTATAGATACGTTTCCGACGTATCAATATTAAAGGGTTGTGTGTATAGATGACGCAGAGGCCGGGGTGTTTTCCTCTATTTTGAATAAAAAATGACAGAAGACCTCCGAAACCCAGTTCTTGTGATCCTCTGTGGGAAAGAGGCGTCTGGTTTTATGGTTTCTCCCGACAACACCGCCGACATGAACATGTGATTATCTCCCTTTTATTTGAGATCATGCTAGAGTTTCTTGTTTTGGCTATCGATTTTAGATTTCATAGGTTCGTCTTGTCTAATAGTTTGCATGACTGGTTTAATCTTTATTATTATAATCATGATTGTTCTACTGTTTTCATGGATTATATCTTATGAAAATTTCTTCATATATTCAACAATGTGTAGGTTGTGTATGGTACTTGTATCTAGGGGTGAAGCCAGGAAAAATGAGCAATAGGTTTTATCTCTATAGAAATATTGGGTCCAGCCAAATAATTACGGTGATAAGGAGTTGACTTAGTAGTTAGTACAGTACTACCTATAACTCAAACCAATAGGTCCAGATGAACCCAAAAAAATCATTTCTAGAGGAGCCAGTGGCTACCAGTTAAGAATTCGTTATTAACCGAAAAATGTAGTCTGTTTTAGCTTCTTTTACATTTGTACATTTCTTTTCTACTAATATTTGGTACACTCTATTAACCTAAAATCAATGAAAGTATACAGTTGGGTCCTGTTGTTCTCATAAAAAAGTCAATAATTCCCTATTCACTATACCTAGTGATGTGTTTTAGCCCTCTCCGTCATATATGAGTTCTCTCATATCAATGTGGCATGTTGTTAATACTTATATGATACTGTTGTGAAATCTTGTAGATATTTTTAGAAACCACGATTAACTGAAGTTTGATTTAAAACAGCTAAAATAATCCAAATATGTGTGTACTCTATGAAAAATGTTTCTCAAATAAAAAGATATACCATAACTGTTTCATTTATATTGAATAGACTTTAAAGATATGCAATATCGATACGTGATTGTATTTTCCCGTTAGTAAATATGTTATTCAGTCAGTAAATATGTTGTTCGGTGGGAGTGCATGCCCGGCACGATCAGATGGCGCACACGAGAGATACAGATTTATATGATATAGATTCGGGGCCAAGGAAACACTATTCAGAAAGACCTTACTCCTATTTGTGGTGAGTGAATTATATTTGTATGCTCAAGAATGAACCGATGAGGCCGAGTAGTGGGTGAATGTGTAGATGGTGAGATCATGTGATTCTGGCTGACCCCTAGAGCCCTTATATACCTGGTGGCCTAGGGTTATTGATGCCCAACCTTTTCCAACGGCGATGTAGATATCCTATCAGGATAAATAGATCCGATTTGGAGTCATATTACAAATCATATCTTGTAGAATTCTTGGCATTATCTGGGCATGGTTGCACCCCAAGATGGTCACCAAGCGGGTCCTTGCCGAGCGCATGCATCCTTGGGATGAGGAGACCTCTACCAAGTGGTCCTTCTTTTGCCTAGTAGGCCTATCGAGGGCCCATGACCTTGTATAGCCCTCGAGTCCTTTGTGAGCCACTACAAAAAATACCCCCGCCTATGTGCACATGACTCTTTTAGGGTGGCACAAGAGAAAAGTACATGTAAAAGTTGTTTATTCGGCGGATGAGCATTAGCCGCACCAACATGCTACGGTGATGTGTTTATCGTTGTTATTGTGTCATTTACGGGGCCTATTTGCGCCAAAATGCATTTTCCCGGGTCCTACCACCAATTTTCATGTTCCTACCTAGCTTTTTGTTGTTCCCTCCACTCTTTTCGCTAGTCCCACTCAGATATTGAATGGCCCACCTGAAATTAGACCGTCGTGCGCTTTCTTAGGCAAATCTTCCCCTTTCTCCTTTCCAAATCTGCGTTCCCCACTCCACACTAAACCCTTGACGCTATCATCACCCACTGATTTCAACATTAGAGCTAGACGACGACGGCCAAAAGTGACTCCCTTTTTGCCGCCCCCTATCGCCTGCTTCGCCGCTCCATCATGCATCACCGACATCGCCTAAGTCAATTGTAAGTCTTCTGCATGTACTCTGCTATGTTTTTGGCGTCCCACATTGTGTTTAATTCCTTCATTTGTGCCTTGGACATGGCTCGGTTTCCATCGTTTTCCCTTGTGTTAGATGGCACGAGAAGGGAAGAGACGGGCTTCTTCGCAGCAGCAAGAAGCCCTAGATGTAATAGAAGATTATGAAAAGCAAAGATCGTAAACCATAGAAGTGAATAATGCAAAAATCAGGGAAAAGAATTTTACACATATGTTCCTTATACGACCATCCTCTCACTAAGAACTAGTTGTTCCTAGACAGAAAATGTTAGATATGAGGTGTGTATATGACCTGGTTTTATTTCTACCATTACTGGGTTACCCTTAAATTCTACTTCTATCATTACTGATATACATTAAGTTTTACTTGCAGTCTGCCGCACTAAATGATCCCGAGGATGAAAGAAAAGACGCTTTGTTTGAAGGACACAAAGTTGAAGAAGAGGATGAAGAGGTGGAGGAAGATGAAGAAGATGATAGGACTGGGGATGCCAACTGCGAGGATGAAAGTATCATTAATAATGAAGAAGAGGAAGAGGCATGGATAGCCGTAGATGAAGAGGAAAACAAAAGTACATAGTGCAATCTAAATTTTAGTGCAGAGTGCCATCTGAATTTTAGTGCATGGTGCTAACTAAATTTTACTGCATAGTGCTAACTAAATTTTACTACATATTGTAAGTTACTATGACATGGTTATACCCTACGGGTACACGACCTTAGCATATCTGGTCCAGCCCAAAGAAGTCCCATGGCAAATAAACGCCGGCCATGAAGACTTTCGGGTGACCAGGGCCCATGACGCCTTCGGATCCTTGGAGAGCAAGACTAGGGTAGATAGAAAATTCAAAGGGTCAAACCCTAAAATCTGTAACCGACTCGATCTATGCCTGGGACCTTCCTGCCTCTATATAAAGGCCAGGAGGGCACGACGAGGAGGCTCTCTGACAATCGCACGCATACACACCTCCACGCCAGATTGCATCTGTGCATCCCTGTAACCTTCGGTTCCACCATAATCAGAGCAGACAAGCAGGAGTAGGGTTTTCTCTCCGGGGGCCTGAACCTGGGTAAACCTTGTGTCCCCGAGTTGCTTGTTTGCTAACCGTTCCGCGATCTCCAGCATCCCCATCTTCTCCAAAACCCAAGTCCATAACAATGGGCATTGACGAGATTAAACCTCGTTAATTGGCGCCGTCTGTGGGAACTGGGGGAGTTGATTGTGCGATCGTGACGGTCCCAACCAAAGCATCTACAATTCTACGACGACGGAGAGTCATCTCCTCTTCGGCGCCTTCGACTTCACCGCCCACTCGACGGCCACCCTGAAGGACTTCGAGCCCGTTGGCGACGGACTCGAGGTCGAGATCCTGTTCGGGAGCTTCTGCTTCCAGGTGGGGCAGATCGGCACTCTCCGCCTCCCAGAGCGGGTGCCCCTGCCATCGATCAGGCCTGCTTTGTGGGCTCCATAGCCCGTGCTACGCACATCACCATCGACAGATGAGTCCTACGACAGCAGCTGCTGCAACTCAGATCTGTGCGATCCACCATCGGATGAAGGGACCTACGGTTCCGGATCTGAAAGCTGAGGCAGCAACGATCCGATCTACAAGTGTTACCAGTGCGTCGCGGTCATCCAGAGTGACGCGGATCAGGAGCACAACCCACCGCCCAACCCGTAGGGTAGAAACGGTGGAAACAGAAGAAGTCGGTCCCCCCACCCAACGGGGAAAACAACAATCGGGTCATCCACCTCAGCGAGGAGGGATGGGATCAAGCACGCGAAGCCGTAGCAGGCAACAAGATCCTGCCAGCAGATGCCTCACGGGACCTGCTGATGGCATACCACATGCTCCTCGTCGAGGAGCACAAGAAGCAACTGAGGATGCAAGAGGTGCTCGACAAGCGCAAGCAAGCAACCTCGGAGTCCAGTGCACGGCGAACTACGCTCTCCGCCATGGGCATCGGCTCCAGCTCGCATGGAAACCATGGCAACCAGCACCGTTCTCGCACATAGAACATGGATCCCAAAGCACGCCGTGAGGTGACTAGATCCCTCAACGCGTCCTTCAAGGAGATGGATGCCGACGGTAACGTCATCCCGAAGACGCCGCAAGATGCGATCATGGCAGCCACCGCGTACCTCGCGTCCCATCCACCTCCGGAGGGGGACCTGAAGAGGGCCATGCACAAGTCCGCACTCACCGGACTCGGACTCGTTGGAGCCGCGCTCCACGGAGAAGCTCCTACAGAGCCTAAGAAGAAGGTTGTGGTCAGGTTCAACCGCAGCCCCACACCCTCATCCGAGGACGAAGAGCACGACCTTCCTCGAAGGCATAAGAGCTCGCGCTTGAAAGGATGCAGATGTTGCCTAGAGGGGGGTGAATAGGCGATTAAAACTTTTCCTAGAGTGGCTCAACAAAGGCGAAATAAAACTAGTGTTTACTTTGATAAGCACAACCTAGAACAACTAAGGTTCACCTATGTGCACCAACAATTTATACTAAGCAATATAAGCAACAAAGTGATAGCAAGATATGTATTACTTCAAGCACGAAGGCTATCACAATGTAAAGTGCATAAGTAAAGAGCTCGAGTATAGAGATAACCGAGGCACGCAGGGACAACGATATTTTACCGAGTTCCTCCCAACATGGAGTACGTCTCGTTTGGAGAGGGGGTGGTATCAAACCACCAACGCCACAAAAGGCCTCCCTTATTCTCTAGTGAATCTCACCCCAATGGGATTGATCCACGCTTCCACTATCGGTGCACTTGTCGGTGGCAACCGAAACCTCTCACAAGGTTGGGGCACTTCTCCACAACTTAATTGGAGGCTCCCAACAAACGTGTAGCACCCCGGATAGATCCGCTACTAGAAAATCGCCGTTGTTTTGTATTATGTCCATCATCATGACATCAGCATGCATCTATCTGTCTAAAACTATTTCTCTAAAAGCCTAATTTTGTTTTCTAAATATCCTCGTCCTTATTTCAAATATCAAACCCGGCCTTTTTCGGATATTTTGCTTTGTCTAAAACTATAAAAAAGGCTTTAAAATAATAATAATAATGTAACATTAGTGTTAAAAAAACATTTTTTTTGTGTGGGGGAGGCAGCCAAACGGCCAGGCCCAAAGGCCCAGCCGAAGGCCACCTACCACCCCACATATCCTAACCCTAATGACCCCCAAACCTCCCAGCCCCTGACTCCACACCCCGCCGCTGCCGGGCACCCATCGACACTCTGCACTCGCACCCCTGGCCCTACCCCGCGGGTTCCACTCCCTCCTCTCTCGACGCGACCCCACCCCCCGTTCGGCCCGTCCCATCCCGCACCCACCTTCCCCACCTGCCTCGCGTGACCCGCGCCTCCCCATCGCGCACCAACCATCGCCGCCGCCGCTGCATGGCCTCGGCCTGGCCTCCCGCGCTGTTTCCCGCTCGCTCCGTGACCCTCCGCTGCCTTTCCGTCGCTCCGGCGTTGGCCCTCCCTCTCCTCTCCGTCTCGCGCGATTTGTCGCAGACCGGAGCTCCACGTCCGGCCGCCTCGGACCACCGCGACACCGTCGGCCTCTGCTGCCGCCGCCTTACCGCCTCCGTCTTCGGCCGCCTCTCGGGCTCAGCAGCCGCGCACGAGCGCCTAGAGCTCGCCGACTCCGCCAGGGGCGCCCTCGCCTCCCTCTGCTTCATCCAGTGCAGCGCCGCCGCCCACCTCTTCCTCCCCGACAACCGCCATCGCCACCCCCCTCTTCCTCCCACGGGCAGAGCCGCATCGACCGCCGCTGTCCACCCGGTTCCTCTCTGCAACCACCTGTGCGCGTGTGTATAAGAGGGTGCGTGTGCCTGTGTATGTCTCTATTTTTGTCTAGTCTCTGTGTGCTAGCATCACGAGGCCGTTTCAAGATATTCCGAGGATCCATTTACCGGATCGGTGCCAATCCAAGACCACCATCAAGGAATGAAACAAGAACCACAACGCCAACGACAGATTACCGACAACAAGATCTTCTACACGGAATGCCAAGGTCTCCGTCCCGAGCCCGAAGATGCTAAGTTCTTCCTCACGGAAACCGAAGACCCCGAGTGCGAAGACCGAACCTTGGCGTTTTCTTTCTCCTTCCCGGAGTCTGGAGACCCAAGACCGATCTCGGCGTCGGGACCGAACCGAACCCTAACCTAGATCTCCCTCACAGATCCAAAGACCGATCCCCGAACCCCTCCGGACCAAGAGCGTCGAGACCCCTCGATGTGTGACCCCTTTCCGAGCCCTTATTTTATAAATGCTATATCTACTTGTTGCATATGAAGCATTCATACTCGCATGCATATTATGGTTGTTTGGGGGCATTATGCTAACTCACCTAAATTAAATATGGAGACCATATGCGGGCAAATCTAGCCTTATATCGGCTTCATTTAAATTTGTATAACGAACCGGTGCTATCTTTTGCCTTGTTATTGCAACATTTAAATTGCGGGGCATCTAAATAACATGAACCTATTAATTAATTGTCTGGAGCCCGGTTCCGCTTAATATTGACTAATCGCATTGTATCCTTGCCATGCCATACATCATACATGCATCATGCCCGATCTTTTGTCGTAGTATTAAATAGTGCATCCGGTGTTTGTGCTAGTGTTTTGCTTCTTCACGGACTAGGCCGATGAGTTGATGCGAGTGTCGACCTGATCCCCGGTGAATCTTCAGCAATGTTTTCAGGCGAGCACCTCCCCCTTTCTACCTATCTTACTTTTATAGTATTTATTCCCTCCTGTTGATCTATTGCTATCTGTGTTGCGATGCTCTAGTTTCTGTACCCGTGATATCCCTTCCAGCCATTAAATTGCCTTGGACACATCCTATTACCTGTTGTTTGGTAGATAGTCAGCCTTGCGAGTCGTAGTTGCTTGCGCAGGTGTTGCGTCGCGATGTCGATGTTCCACAGTTGTTGGAGTAATGCCTTATGCTTTATGTTGAAGCCGATTATAACTTTAATTACCGTTTAATAACTAAAATTGAAGTAAGTAAATAATGCAGAGGCACAGGTGGGCAATAGATGTTATTTGGTTTTTAACCGTCCACTTGTGTCCCGTAGGACCCCGAGTACTTGATACCTGTTCTTTGAATACTCGCACTATCCGCATGTGGGACCATGAATCCCCCTAGCCAGAGCTTGAGTCATATTTATTTCTTGGGGCCACAAAGTAGTTTGGGGCTTTATTACTATCCTGTACTTATGCCATGCTTTACTGCTTATTTACGATTGCGCGTGGAGCGCCTATACTATTTAGGAACAAATGTGGAATGTTTTCGCGGTATCGACAAGCCCAGTCACACTTTCGGGTTCCCGGTCGTTTACAGCCATTAGCACAAACCTCTGAGTCCGTCTCGGAGCCGGCCAACTTCGTCGCGGGTAGCTTGGTGGGGTGGCCCCCTGAAATTTATATGAATCTTGCAATTGCTCTGTCGTGATGCCTCGTTGGGTTTTTATTGGTTTTTCTCGAGGTTGATCGTGCGTGTATTGCTATTTGTGCCCCCTTGTAGGGTAAAACTTTCTGAAAGCCGTGTCCGCGGTTATGGACGACTTGGAGCACAGTATCTCGATCATAGACAACTATAACTAAAGTAGTGCTATAAATTTGACTTTATAATGACTAGTAATCAGCTTCACTATAAGGGAATGGCTAAATAAAAGTGCCAACAATTGCTTGTTTGGGTTGTCACCTATTACCATTGTATCTGACTAGTAAGTATTGCAACTACAACGGAATGGCTAAATAAAATTACCAACAACTGCTGGGTTTTGGGATGCCTCATGCTATGTGTATCTGACTAGTAAGTACTACAACTACAACGGAATGGTTAACTAAAACTGCCCACTGCTTATTATATCAGGATGACTCATGCTATCTATATCTGACTAGTAATTGCCGCAACTATAACGACATGAATAAAACTGCCAACTGTGTGAGTTCCTCGGTTGACTTCCTCGTTTGGTTTTGAGGGGGAAATACCAGGATGGGTAAGCTTGGGGTTAGTTTTAGGTTGGATCCGAATAGGTCCTTCTTATACCTATCTGATAGCCGCCAGTTGTATTGAGTCTCTATAGGTTGTTTAGTGCATGCTGCGCTGCCGCTTCAGTTCACCATACCTATGTAGGCGAGGACCGCCGAATTCTAGTCTCGCCGTGTACTGGCCTCAGTACTGACCGCTCTCTTTCCTTTGCCCTTTGTCGGCACCCCTTTGTTTAAGCAGGTTTTGAGATCGACGTCGTTAGTAGGGTTACCCTTCCGGCTTGGCCTGGGCAGGGTTATGGACGCCATTGGTTATTCTTCAGGGCTCTTAGCTCAATTTGCATCTTGTCCGTACTCGGACGCTGTATCGTTTTCCAGGTGATTTGGATCTTTGTACTGTATATCGGTATTCTTGACTCATTGAGTCGCTGTTGTATATATATGTTTTGTGGGTTCCATCGAGGACTATTGTGTAATGATATTACTTCGTTTTCCACCCGCACGCAAGTGCCTGGTGGGCACCTTTGAATCGTTTCTATGCGGGTTTGGCGGGAAGCGCTAAAACTTGCATAGGGTCGATTCTGAGGGTGTTACAGAGTGGTATCAGAGCTCAGCAGTTACGATACCCCACTGGTCCAGCCTGTAGGATAACCTAGCTAACGGCCGCTGTAGAGTGTCAAAGCTATTTTGGAAAAATCGGTTGGATAGATCTGATTAGGTCTGCTTTTACTTCTTACCCCTCTGCTATTCTCCTCTTATCTCGACGTGTTTTGAATCTGCTCTCTTATCTTTTCTTCGAGTCCAGGATTTCTCGTGGTTGGGTTTCCGTCGTACCTTTAGGGTTTCACTTCCTCCTCTTGTAACGGTGCTTCGACATCCGACCTTTACGCTATCTGATGAATCTTTCATCTCTTATACCTTTTCAGTGGACCGAAAATTCACTAAAAATTTTCTTTCTATCCTCCGATGTTTTCCGATACGACGAAGTCATCTACATCAGATCTGATGAGAATCTCCATTCCTCCTTTGACTCCAAACCTCGCTTGTCGAGATCTTCAGTCTAATTCCGAGAATGGGTTGCGTGATTTTCTACTGCATGTGCAAAGTAATAGTTTGGGTGCGTGATGGATTGGCCCCCATGCCGACTACTCAATCTATTCGCTCTTGTACATTGAGGTGGATTAGAGTGCACCTTTTCTCTCCGTCCGTCGAAGTTAGAGGTGGCCTTATCTTTTGATGCCTCTATTTTCGTCTTTTGTTTATCCGGAGTACTCCCTCGACGCACATGATCAATGACCGCTCGTTGGTGGTGTCGCCAATTTCAAGATGGAGAAATAATCTTTGTTAGTGGTGTCGCGAAGATCTACATTAAGCGAGAAGATTCAGAGCGTCAGCTTTCTTCCCCATACCAGGAGGCGGATCTCGAGGGCGAGATCCATTGTTAGTGGTGTCGAATTGTAGCACCCCGGATAGATCCGCTACTAGAAAATCGCCGTTGTTTTGTATTATGTCCATCATCATGACATCAGCATGCATCTATCTGTCTAAAACTATTTCTCTAAAAGCCTACTTTTGTTTTCTAAATATCCTCGTCCTTATTTCAAATATCAAACCCGGCCTTTTCCGGATATTTTGCTTTGTCTAAAACTATAAAAAAGGCTTTAAAATAATAATAATAATGTAACATTAGTGTTAAAAAAACATTTTTTTCAGTGGGGGAGGCAGCCAAACGGCCAGGCCCAAAGGCCCAGCCGAAGGCCACCTACCACCCCACATATCCTAACCCTAATGACCCCCAAACCTCCCAGCTCCTGACTCCACACCCCGCCGCTGCCAGGCACCCATCGACACTCTGCACTCGCACCCTTGGCCCCACCCCGCGGGTTCCACTCCCTCCTCTCTCGACGCGACCCCATCCCCTGTTCGGCCCGTCCCGTCCCGCACCCACCTTCCCCACCTGCCTCGCGTGACCCGCGCCTCCCCATCGCGCACCAACCATCGCCGCCGCCGCTGCATGGCCTCGGCCCGGCCTCCCGCGCCGTTTCCCGCTCGCTCCGTGACCCTCCGCTGCCTTTCCGTCGCTCTGGCGTCGGCCCTCCCTCTCCTCTCCGTCTCGCGCGATTTGTCGCAGATCGGAGCTCCACGTCCGGCCGCCTCGGACCACCGCGACACCGTCAGCCTCTGCTGCCGCCGCCTTACCGCCTCCATCTCCGGCCGCCTCTCGGGCTCAGCAGCCGCGCACGAGCGCCTAGAGCTCGCCGACTCCGCCAGGGGCGCCCTCGCCTCCCTCTGCTTCATCCAGTGCAGCACCGCCGCCCACCTCTTCCTCCCCGACAACCGCCATCGCCACCCCCCTCTTCCTCCCGCGGGCAGAGCCGCGTCGACCGCCGCCGTCCGCCTGGTTCCTCTCTGCAACCACCTGTGCGCGTGTGTATAAGAGGGTGCGTGTGCCTGTGTATGTCTCTGTTTTTGTCTAGTCTCTGTGTGCTAGCATCACGAGGCCGTTTCAAGATATTCCGAGGATCCATTTACCGGATTGGTGCCAATCCAAGACCACCATCAAGGAATGAAACAAGAACCACAACGCCAACGACAGATTACCGACAACAAGATCTTCTACACGGAATGCCAAGGTCTCCGTCCCGAGCCCGAAGATGCCAAGTTCTTCCTCACGGAAACCGAAGACCCCGAGTGCGAAGACCGAACCTTGGCGTTTTCTTTCTCCTTCCCGGAGTCCGGAGACCCAAGACCGATCTCGGCGTCGGGACCGAACCGAACCCTAACCTAGATCTCCCTCACAGATCCGAAGACCGATCCCCGAACCCCTCCGGACCAAGAGCGTCGAGACCCCTCGATGTGTGACCCCTTTCCGAGCCCTTATTTTATAAATGCTATATCTACTTGTTGCATATGAAGCATTCATACTCGCATGCATATTATGGTTGTTTGGGGGCATTATGCTAACTCACCTAAATTAAATATGGAGACCATATGCGGGCAAATCTAGCCTTATATCGGCTTCATTTAAATTTGTATAACGAACCGGTGCTATCTTTTGCCTTGTTATTGCAACATTTAAATTGCGGGGCATCTAAATAACATGAACCTATTAATTAATTGTCCGGACCCCGGTTCCGCTTAATATTGACTAATCGCATTGTATCCTTGCCATGCCATACATCATACATGCATCATGCCCGATCTTTTCTCGTAGTATTAAATAGTGCATCCGGTGTTTGTGCTAGTGTTTTGCTTCTTCACGGACTAGGCCGATGAGTTGATGCGAGTGTCGACCTGATCCCCGGTGAATCTTCAGCAATGTTTTCAGGCGAGCACCTCCCCCTTTCTACCTATCTTACTTTTATAGTATTTATTCACTCCTGTTGATCTATTGCTATCTGTGTTGCGATGCTCTAGTTTCCGTACCCGTGATATCCCTTGCAGCCATTAAATTGCCTTGGACACATCCTATTACCTGTTGTTTGGTAGATAGTCAGCCTTGCGAGTCGTAGTTGCTTGCGCAGGTGTTGCGTCGCGCTGTCGATGTTCCACAGTTGTTGGAGTAATGCCTTATGCTTTATGTTGGAGCCGATTATAACTTTAATTACCGTTTAATAACTAAAATTGAAGTAAGTAAATAATGCAGAGGCACAGGTGGGCAATAGATGTTATTTGGTTTTTAACCGTCCACTTGTGTCCCGTAGGACCCCGAGTACTTGATACCTGTTCTTTGAATACTCGCACTATCCGCATGTGGGACCATGAATCCCCCTAGCCAGAGCTTGAGTCATATTTATTTCTTGGGGCCACAAAGTAGTTTGGGGCTTTATTACTATCCTGTACTTATGCCATGCTTTAATGCTTATTTACGATTGCGCGTGGAGCGCCTGTACTATTTAGGAACAAATGTGGAATGTTTTCGCGGTATCGACAAGCCCAATCACACTTTCGGGTTCCCGGTCGTTTACAGCCATTGGCACAAACCTCTGAGTCCGTCTCGGAGCCGGCCAACTTCGTCGCGGGTAGCTTGGTGGGGTGGCCCCCTGAAATTTATATGAATCTTGCAATTTCTCTGTCGTGATCTCTCGTTGGGTTTTTATTGGTTTTTCTCGAGGTTGATCGTGCGTGTGTTGCTATTTGTGCCCCCCTGCAGGGTAAAACTTTCTGAAAGCCGTGTCCGCGGTTATGGACGACTTGGAGCACAGTATCTCGATCATAGACAACTATAACTAAAGTAGTGCTATAAATTTGACTTTATAATGACTAGTAATCAGCTTCACTATAAGGGAATGGCTAAATAAAAGTGCCAACAATTGCTTGTTTGGGTTGTCACCTATTACCATTGTATCTGACTAGTAAGTATTGCAACTACAACGGAATGGCTAAATAAAATTACCAACAACTGCTGGGTTTTGGGATGCCTCATGCTATGTGTATCTGACTAGTAAGTACTACAACTACAACGGAATGGTTAACTAAAACTGCCCACTGCTTATTATATCAGGATGACTCATGCTATCTATATCTGACTAGTAATTGCCGCAACTATAACGACATAAATAAAACTGCCAACTGTGTGAGTTTCTCGGTTCACTTCCTCGTTTGGTTTCGAGGGGGAAATACCAGGATGGGTAAGCTTGGGGTTAGTTTCAGGTTGGATCCGAATAGGTCCTTCTTATACCTATCTGATAGCCGCCAGTTGTATTGAGTCTCTATAGGTTGTTTAGTGCATGCTGCGCTGCCGCTTCAGTCCACCATACCTATGTAGGCGAGGACCGCCGAATTCTAGTCTCGCCGTGTACTGGCCTCAGTACTGACCACTCTCTTTCCTTTGCCCTTTGTCGGCACCCCTTTGTTTAAGCAGGTTTTGAGATCGACGTCGTTAGCAGGGTTACCCTTCCGGCTTGGCCTGGGCAGGGTTATAGACGCCATTGGTTATTCTTCAGGGCTCTTAGCTCAATTTGCATCTTGTCCGTACTCGGACGCTGTATCGTTTTCCAGGTGATTTGGATCTTTGTACTGTATATCGGTATTCTTGACTCATTGAGTCGCTGTTGTATATATATGTTTTGTGGGTTCCATCGAGGACTATTGTGTAATGATATTACTTCGTTTTCCACCCGCACGCAAGTGCCTGGTGGGCACCTTTGAATCGTTTCTATGCGGGTTTGGCGGGAAGCGCTAAAACTTGCATAGGGTCGATTCTGAGGGTGTTACAAAACGCCACCAAGGCCACAATGCCACCAAGGCCACAACCTGCAACACCAACAAACCGTCTAGGGTTCCAAGAACCCAAGAGTAAAAAGCTTCTCAACTTTCACTCACCACATCCTCCGGGGAGAACTCAAACCGATGCACCAAATGCAATGGCAAGAACACAAGTAGTGCTCAAATCCTTCTCTCCCAAATTCCACCAAAGCTACAAAAGCTTTTGGGGGAATAAGAGAGGAAGAACAATGGAGGAAATCCACAAAAGACTCCAAGATCTAGATCCCAAGATGTTCCCCTCACTTAGAGGAGATATGGATTGGTGGGATTGTAGATCTAGATCTCCTCTTTCAAATCCCTAAAGTATATGCAAGAATCAAGGGAGGGATTGAAGGGGAAGCAAGCTCAAGAGGGTCAAGAATGGAGGAGAAAGCCTATAAAACTCGAGCAGTTGCATTGGGGAAGAAGGGCCCCTTTTTATAGGCCCACAGATTTCTGACCGTTTTTTGCCCGTTGGGGAAAAGTCAGACCGGAGACTACGGTCTACACCGGAGACTCCGGTCTACACCGGAGATTCCGGCCCAACCTCCGGACCAGCCTCCGGACCGCCTATCTGAATGACCTGGGCCATCCAAGACCTAAAAATACTGGAGACTCCGGTCTTCCAACATCGGAGACTCCGGACTAAGGAAACACCGGAGACTCCGGGGTAGCCTCCGGACCTGGCTCCGGACCCCCATACAGTATGTCCCAGCCCTGATTCTGAAGTCACCACCGGAGACACATCCATAAACTCCGGACTACACCGGAGACTCCGGTCCACGCAGACCGGAGACTCCGGTCAGAACCAAATAAGAGGCAAACTTCAAATGGCGATATCTAGAGTTTGGAAACTCCGATTGACCCGAAACCAATTTTGTTGGAAACAGGACAACAAGGGCTATCCAACAAAAAGTGGAAATATTGGATACCACCAAGAGAGAACGTTTCATGTATTATAAAGTGAGATACCTCTCTTGGTGAGAAACCGGAAAACCTCAAAGATCAAAAACGCAATAAGATATAAAGGGGAAATCCATTTTTGATGAACTAGGGCTTGTTATGAATATTGCCACAAGCTCTAGAACCTCACATGGATAAGATCCAAATAACAACCAAGAAAGGATGATGCAAAGTATGCAAAGGTTTGAGCTCTCTCTGAAGGATATGATCGAGTTACTCACTTGAGAGCCCCTCTTGATAGTACGGTTGTCTATCCAATAAACCGGTCTCCCCAACTAACATCCCGAGACCGGTAAGAGAGAAACCCTATCAAGATCATACCTTTGCCTTGCACATATTCCACTTGATTATGATGTAGACGGTCTTGTCCTTCTCAAGATGGAACACCTTTCTTGATTGCTCTTGTACGCACTTTCTTGATGAAGACTTGCAAGTTACTCCCCCATACAACATGGGGAAACCTTTACTTTTACCTTGTCTTCATCGATCCATGATCACCGAGGATGGAAAGCTTCAACCATGAGATCTTCTAGATATTGCACATCTTTAGCTTGCACATCATTTCTTCTTTTCTTCATTATGTTGATGCCTTGAAGGTGCACCAGAGATATTAATCCATCTTATTATTCAAGACATACTTGCCATAGGTTTAACTCTCACATGACCAATCTGTGGATCATTCTTTTAACACCTTGGTCACCACTTGATCCTCTTCACTTTCTTGTTCTCCAAACCTTGAAGCCAACATATGGTTCAAGCATTGCCTATGGACAATTCCTACAAGTACAACTTGATACAAGCATTAGTCCATAAAGATTGTCATTAATTACCAAAACCACACATGGGGGCACACATGTTCTTTCAGCGCTGTCGCAGCCGCAACTACGACGCTCGAAACGAGCTAACGCAGCGCAAGATCGACAAAGCGCGCGCCAAGCGCGTATGCTCGTCCGAATCCGAGGAGGATGAGATGAAGGAGAACTCTGCGGAGCCCGATGCTTCAGCAGATCCGTCCGGCGGACGCGGATGCCGCGAAACTTCAAGCTTCCTTCAGACACTCCGAAGTTTGACGGCACACAGGACCCCAAGGCGTGGCTCAGCGACCACCTGTCGTCCGTCAAGCTACACGGTGGGAATAAGGAAACCGCCATGCAATGCCTTCAGCTGCAGCTGACGGGCGTAGCCCGAATCTGGCTCGGCAGCCTATCCTCGGGATCCATCCGAAGCTGGGAGGAGCTGGCGTACAGTTTCGTCCGAAACTTCAAGGGCACCAGCAAGAGGCCTGCCTCGATCGAGGAGCTGCGGGCCTGCACCCAACGAACGGGCGAATCCATTCGCTCATACATACTTCGCTGGTCCAACACCAAGAACTCCGCGGTGCACATCTCTGAGGAGAGAGCTATAGACGCCTTCAGGGACGGCGTCAAACGCCAGGACTTCAAGGAAGAGCTCGGGCGCGTCAAGCCCAAGACACTCGACCACCTCATGGACATCGCCAACAGGTGGGCCGACGGTGAGGACTCTATCCACCGAGCGCACTCGAAGGAGGAAGACGATTACGGCCGGCGACGCGAGCGCCGTAGCAAGAGAAGATCGTGCATCTACGACGACCGCGATGGACCCGACATTGTCGCGGCTGGCTACGCCGACCGCCGCAGTGATGGCAACCACAGCAACGGCGGATACCGCGGAAGCAACTTCCGCGACGGAGGATGCCCAGCATAGTCGTGGCAGCGCCGCGGTCGCGACGACAGACCCTCAGCATACGAAAAACTGTCGGGTCCATGCACCATCCACTTCTACATCGACAAGCAGGATGGTAAGAAGAAGGCAAGCCACATGCTCAAGGACTGCCGCGAGTTCCAGAAACTCAGCGAAAGAGAATTCACTATCTTCGAACATATGATGTGCATATGTGAGGCTTAATACTAGTGGAGATGCTAGTATAAACAATATTCTAGGACATTATGCAAAGAGAACTTTTACTTGATTCAGAACTTGAGTTCAGAGATGTTGAACAAGGTGACATTTATGCTCGTGTCATTCCAAAGATACAAGAGGTAGAGTTTGTGGATTGGGTTGTTACCTCGTGCTTACAAGACGGTTGAGATTGTAAGAACATCTGCGAGGTGTACAGATATAACAGAGGAGAACGGTGAGCTTAGGGCACCAAATGTCATCCTTATCGCCAAGTGAATACCTAGGAGGAAATAATTAATGCAACGCATAAAAAGTTGGATAGTTAAGAAAAATTTGCTAACCAATCTTGCATAGCAGGACAGAGCACTAGTCAACTAGAAGTTTTTGTGCAATCACCTTTTCGAAGAATGTGTCAAACTTGGCAGCCTATTTCAGATGTGGCACTTTCTGACGTCTATCTCTCAGAATTCCTAAATTGGCACCTCTCTCTATGCTACATCCGCTTGGTGCTGTAATTAATCTCTCATCAAGTGTTAGAAGTTCGTTCTATGCTAGCTCATCCTGTGGTAGCCACTAGAAGAATTCAAAATCCTACTCCTATATTGTCGGCTCCTATCGATGACGTGCTTACTCCAACTAAAGCTGACCCTGATATGACTCTAGTTGATGATTTGCTATCTCCAGCAGTTTCTAATACCGAAGTGTCTAGATTGTGTTGATGATGGTGGTGGTACACTTTCAGATGGCGTTGATGCTGCTATAATCATCTCTCAAGATGCTACTAAAGCTACAAAATAGGAAGAAAACAGATTCTCGTCGACCACAGAAACCAACAAGAGAGGATAATGCCTCTTACCTGCTCATTGGTGACGGTGCTTCCAACCGGTGAGAGCATGAGAGGGGAATGGTGGATAGAGTGGGCGCTAAGAGTGAGAGGAGTAAATGAGGATATTGCCGCTTACCTGCCCACGGTTCATGCACGTTCTTCAGGAAGCGCATGTTTCGGCCGCAGCACACGTGTTTTCGGCCGCTCGGCAACGCGTGTATTTCCCGCTGCACGGCAGGCCAGGCCGACGCGTGGCATGTGTATATTCACCCGTGTATATTTCCGGCCGCTTGTCTGTGCGCGTATTTCCGGTCGCACGGCAGCCCGACACGTGGTTAGCTCCTCATGCAGTGCACACGACCAAAGGCAGTTCAACACAGTGCAACTCGTGCATTGTCAACCGAAAGCAGTGCACCACAGTAAAACAAGGCAGTGCATAAACCGTGCACTGCTAAAACACCGCGCAGTGCAATGTGACCTTCGACAGTGCAACGCGGTAGAACAAGGCAGAGCATAGACGGTGTACTGTCTGGACAGCACGCAGTGCACTGCGACCAAAGGCAGTGCAAGGCAGTACACTGTCAGGACACCGCACAGTGCACTGCGACCCAAGGTAGTACGTTGTACTAGCAGTACACTGCCAAGACACCGCGCAGTGCACAACAAACTAAGGTAGTGCAACATAGAATAACAAGGCAGTACATCAACAGTGCACTGCTAGAACATCGTGTAATACTCTGCCACCTTAGACAGTGCAACGTAGTACAACAAGACAGTGCATGTATGGTATATTACCAGGACATGTCGCAGTGCACTGTGACCTTAGGCAGTGCAACACAGTACAACAAAGCAGTGCACTGCCAGGACACCATGTCGTCATTGCAACCGAAGACATCGTGCACTAGACCAAAAAGGCAGTGCAACTTACGCATCAAAGGCAGTATACGAGAAAAAAGTTCGCCGAAACATATCAACAATGGATTTAGTTTTTAAGATCTAGACATGACTAGCAATGCCGTGAAAACGGATATTGATTTGGACTCTCCATTTGAAAGAGTTTTCATGTTCAAATATAAAAAAAAAAAAACCTGCGACCCTCCCCGTATCCACCATGTGTCGCACCGGAGAAAGCCGGGATAACGTGTGAGACTCTCCGCGCCCGTCACGTGCAGGCAGCAGCGGCGGCGCGACCTTCCAGAAGCACGTCCTTTTTCTAGCCGTTTCGGGAGTAAATAAGGGCTCGATTGGGCATGAGGTGACTATTCCTCCGCCTGCTTTGCTTGAGCTCTATCCATACTTTCGTTGCCAAAACTCATGCACCTTCCATTCCCTTGCGCTGTCACTGGAAATGGCCGAATTAAGTTTCATGCAGGACAGGCCCAATGCCACATGGAGCCAACTAAACAGCCAAAAAATGCATAAGGCCGAAATAATTGTGCCTCACGCAGTCAACCAAACACGCTCTAAATATCCGCCTAGGAAGAACTCCAAGAAGGACATGAGGAACATCAGCATGCTCGTGAGTACAAAAATTTATAAGCAAAAGAGGAGAGATTCCTGCCTTTTCGACAACTACGTTTTTTTCCTATCAAATCTTCCAATTGCCGGTCAGTAATTTCCTACAAGGAATTGGAATGCTAAGGTAGATGAACGGGAAGACACCAACATCACAGCAAAAGAGCTGGGTACGTTAGTCCCCTGTTGCCTTGGCCTAACCGATACAATGAATCCGCTGCTTCCAAATAATATTTTCCGTCCAGATAATTTTTCGAACGCACATAATAACAAACTTCAAGTTGGCTGCACTCTCCCAGTCATGCTCCAACAAGAGCACTGTATTATCTCTGTACCGTAAAATGGAGAAGCCTGCATTATTGAAGTCATAAATCCATACAGATGCGGTACAGTGTGCGGATAATGGGATCAAACACTGTTGTTCTGTTCATGTCAGAAACTTCCCATGTCAATTTGGAATAACAAAATTAAATTCCACATGGAGTTCTTTGCACTGTAGTAATTTTTTTTAGAAACACCAAAACTGAACAATTACAGAAAGCACGGCACAATCGATATGATCTAACCCAAAAAAATAAAAATAGAAAACTACTGTTCGTGGGAGAGTCAAAAGGGGGGCAATCTAAAGTTTGAGCTGTTGGTCTTGATCACCAGTGCTGAAGCAGAATATACATGTATGTCCTTCAGAAAATTAAAGGATCGTGGTGCATCTTCAAAGCTGTTCTGAAGCATATAATCTGGCAAGACTCGGGGATCTTTGAAATGGTTTTGCAGTGTCTATGCTCCAATGTCACTCATTTCCGGGGTTCGAAGTCATCGTCAACATCATACGCCGGGTTGCATAAGCATCTAAATAGCCTGCCAATTCCCTGTACCACAACATTTCTGGATTTATCTTAGCAAAAAATTGAATGTGTAATGCATACATGTGTTTTTATACTGGTTGAAGAATTGCCTGAGTGATTGCAGGCGTGCGATATGCTGTCCGTGATACGTCCTCGTCTGAACTTTCATCTGAGCTGCTGTCATCGTCGAGAACGGTTGGCTTTGATGGCCCTGGTAATGCCTCCTTTTCCCTCTATCAACAACATTCCAGGTGATCAAAGATTTCATTTGTTAAGTCTAATCACATTGGTTTACTTACACAATGCAGTGTAGAAATTGTCCAAAAGAAAATGTCAAAACAGCGTACCAGAAATATTTTCCCGAGATCTTTTAAGGCCATTGCACGGGTCTTGAGATCCTCTTTCTTGATATTGTTTTCGTGCAGCACCTGAGTAGAAGTCAGATCAGTTTGATGCACTTACTAATCATTCCAACAACTTAATATGGGTGAGAGGACATGGATCTAATCTAAGCTCTTATTATTTTTCTAGTAAGTACTGTACTAGTAATAAATTTGCAGGACATCTCAGTAAACACGCATACCATTTCACAGACATGCAGGAGGGTCACTTCAATATCCACAACGTTGAGCTTCCAGATGGAGCTCATCATCAGGTCCTTGTTCATCCTCATTTGCAGGTCGACGTCCTTCTCGGTGGCGGCGCCGCCGTCCTTGGCGCTCTGCCGGCACGCCTCCTCTTGCAGCTGCAGCAGCTGCAGGGCTCCTGCATTGTTCTTTTCGGCCCCTAATCAGTCAGCAATCTTTAGCGGCCACAGCCACGAGCAACAACAAGCCCCCGCTTTGCGGAAGTTTTCACCTTTCGCCGCCGTGATCTGCGACTTCCAGAGGTGGCCCTTGTTCCTCACCCACTCGGTCAGGAAGGGAACTCCCAGGTACATGGCCTTCTTGCCGAGCTCCTTGGCAGCCTGCCGAGAGTAGACGTATCCGATCGTGCGAAGAATGTCCAGCGAGGACGCTGTCAATCAATGGTCATTTCACAAGATTCAGACGAAAACCTTTCATGGAGCAGATTGACAGCATTAGTAGTTCTACTAGCTAGTTTGTTGGGATCATCGGACTGACAAGTGGTAGAGAGCCTCTTCGCCTCGGATTCGGCACGTTGGGCGAATCCTTCCGCGTCGCCGCGGACGTATTGCGAGAGGAACTCCTTGAGGAATCTGGCTAGCTTCTCTTCTCGCTCCCTTTGCACACCCTTCATCACACGAAATAGATCAGGATCAAAAAGTTGGAAATACTAGGTACCACAACATTCGAACATGCTTCCGACAGTAACAACAAGCAAAGCTCCCCCGGAAAAGATTGGTGTTGAACAATGATGTATCCCGTCAGAAATGCATGCCTACCTTGAGTCTGTCCTGGAGCTTCTCGGGGTTGTCGTTGTCGCCGCTGGCCATCTCCGAGGAAGCCATTGTCGCCATTGCGAGATGCCCAATGTAGTCCTCGAACAGCTCACTCCCGAATAGGAGGGTGAACACCACAGCACCGTCCAGGATGTTGTCCCTGAGAAACACACACAAAATAAATTTGTTTCAGCTGCTAGTGTGAAGCTTGAACTGATGCTGCAGAGCTTGAGCTTCAGTTTATTATGTCGGATCAACTTTGGCAGGCACCTACCTGGATATGCTCGTCTTGCCATAGCCATCGTAGGCCTTCCTCTGCAAAGGGTCGCTCAGGACCTGGTAGGCCTCTCCCAGAGCCTACATACAAGACACAGAAAAGTCAGCTGAATATGCACTTGGATCAGACCATTGTATCCATACATACACTTGACTGGTTTCAGTCTGTTTGCAAGAACCTGAAACTTCTCGGCCGCTTGCGGGTCGTCGGGGTTCTTGTCAGGATGCACCTGCCTCGCCTGAAGAACAGAAGCGGAATCTGCCGCAGGTCAGCGAAATATAACCAAGCTGAAACCGAGAAGGTGGGTGGGCAAGGACACACCTTGACGTAGTAGGCCTTGCGGATCTCGTCGTCGGAGGCCGCGGGGCAGACGCCGAGCGCGTCGTAGTACTCCGTCTCCTTCGACATCGCAACCTCCGCCGTCGCTGCCGCCGCCGCTCCCTAACCGAGAACTGGAAGCAAGCAGAGCAAGGAAGCACGAGAGCGTGGAAAGAAACACGAAGTGGTGGTGTGGTGGAGGAAGAAGGGTGGTGGAAGGAAAAGGCGGGGCCGCCATCATCATTCATGGCGCCAGGAGGTGGGGAGCCCCCACAGGCCACAGAGACAGGGCCATCTTTCCAGTGACGCACAGCGCGGCGCGGCCGGGGGCGAGCATTAAACAAATTGCCGAGCGCGCCGGGCGGGGTAGTGGTGGAGGAATGGAAGTGGAACAGGGCACTGCATTTTTTCTTTCTCAAGATCTCCCGAGCACCGGATCAAAGACTTCCTTGTTTATTCCGGTGTCTCTGAGAGAGAGAGCGCGCGCGGGGCCGGAGGTCCGGAAAGAAATGCAAAGCGTGGTTCGTGATTTTTCTTTGAACATTTCTTGGTCTCTATCTCTCTCTTGTTGTGTACCCCTGTTTCTTTTGATATTTTTTTAGGGATTTTTTTTACTCCCTCCGTCCAAGAATAGATGTCTTAGATTTTTCAAATTTTAGATAAATCTATGTACTAAATAGTGTCTAGATTCATCTAAATTTTAATAAATTTGAGACATCTATTTTAAGACGGAGGGAGTACATGTTTGTGTACCCTGTTTAAGCTGTTGCTACCAGCCTACGAGTGGGGCGTATGATTATGGTTCATGGCTTGCACCGGCCGCTTTCTTAGCAGTGTCACAATGAGGTCACTTTCCAACTCAAGATGGTTCCCTCAAAAGAAAAAACTCAAGATGGTTAGAGGGTCCCTAAAAGGGTTGTAAAGACGGTATTTAATTATTATATCTTTAAAAATGATCTTTCGTTGCACATTTCCTGTTACATAGAGAAGACAAAATATACGCTATTCGACGGATCATCTCTTAATGTCATCTCTTGCTACTAGTACTCTTTACATCCTCTAAAATTATAGGATGGTTAAAATAAAACCGGATGTTAATTGATTAATTACAAGGCAATCAATGGACTAACAATGTTTAGTGTTTCTAAATTTACCTCTTATACTATTTATTTATTTTAAACAGGGATCGGTCTAGAAGGGTCGCGAGCTTCCATTGAGTCAACGTGGTGGGAGTATATGGAACTACATTTTACAGAAAGGAACTACATTTTACAGAAAGGGACTATAAGAGCCTCTACATTTTGCATAGGGGACCTCGGCAAAAAACTGGAAAAGCAATCGAGGCCAGTAGCTCCTTCTCCACTGCGTACCCATACCACACCGTGCAGTCACCCTCACCATCACGGGGACGAAGCCACTTGGGGCGGTGAGGAGGGAGCCCGTTGCGCTGTAGTCGGAAAGCCTCTGAAATGGCATCATAGCCTAGAGGTTGAAATGGCCCTTCAAACGCCGGCCGGAAGCAATCGTTCCCGATGTTCCCGATGTCAGAGGTGGGAGTGGCCGCCGTTCGACCATAGGATAAGCCGACGATCCTGTCGCATGCGTGAGGAAACTCCCAAGAGAAGCAAAGCTTCTCCCCTGCCGCAAAATCGGTGGAAAGCAATCGCCACCGCCAGTTCTTCTCCCCTCCTCGCCTCCACGACAAGCCCGAACCGTAGAAAAGGGAGCAACAGAGCCGTCGTCGAGCCTGCCCGAAAAGCCTCTAAAATGGCATCATGGCTTGGAGGTTGAATTTGCCCTTCAGAAGTTGGTCAAAAGCGGTCGTTCCTGACATTATAGGTGAGAGTGGCCGTCGTTCAATCATAGGATAAGCTTCTCCCCTACCGCAAAATCGATGGAAAGCAACTACCACCGCCAGTTCTTCTCCCCTCCTTGCCTCCACGACAAGCCTGAACCGTAGAAAAGGGAGTAGCAGAGCCGTCGTCGAGCATGCCACAAACCACCAGATCTGGTGGCCCACCAAGCTTATTGACACAAGATCTTTTCTCCTCCCCTCCTACCGCCACCTCCCACCACAGGAGCATGACGAACAGGTCGAGGAAGATCACCTCCCAGATGCAGCTCGACATCACCGGGAGCAAAAACGAAAAAAAGTGATGGCACCCCTCGAGAGTAGAACTGCCAAGTTATTTTGACTCTAAGGTATATCATACTATCAAGAGGGGTACCTGACTAGATCGTAATTACAATTCTCGCAAACATCCCCCTCAATAATCCAACTCAAATCTCACAATAGCTGCCAAAACCATCAAGTCCGTATTATCTACCAAGAAAGTTGGATTGTACCTCGAAACCATGCAAGAACAAAGCTGGTGAGGAAAATCTAAATGTGTTCTATTCCTGGAACCATGGGGATCTAGGTCTCTCTTCATTCGAGTACCTCATGGTGGATGGTGTTTGGTACCCTCCAAAAAAAATCCTAGTCCAGGTGAGCTAGCATAGGTGTTTATGGACGGCTCGGTACCTCCTGGTACTTTGCTAGAACCTATAGTGATATCCAACTCCGGATGTTCAAACTTTGAACGTGTCTGGTACCACTATGTTTGTTTTACCTCACGGCACGTGATTTTTTCATCCAATGGTTGGGTATCCAGTATTGTCTGTATATACCTGCTCATACCGGCCCGTACCCTTGTGGTTTGCGTTTTTGAGATCTCGTCAGAGAGATCATTGGAGCTCTGAGATATTGTTTTACAAACTTTCATGAGTTCAAGATCCAAGTGTGTGTAGGCCAATTACATGTCCTGGAGGGTGTTCCCCTATACAAGGGTAACACTTGGAAGCCTTTAGATTTGTGAAATTGCCATGGTCTGTTGGGCATGCTGAGATCAGGTAGGGACCAAGCGTAATAGAGGGGGTGCATGTGGCATGCCCGCCTCAACTCAATTCATGATGTATACCATGCATATGTCTCCATATCCTGCAAGGTTGCATGATTCGCATCACACATGGGCATGTTAATGCTAAACTAGGTGAGTCCCTCCGGAGATTCGAGTAAATTGTGTTGAAACACAAGTGCATTTTCCATAATTGTTCACCACTTTGCACTTCCGGTACGTACGTGTTGCTCTTTCAGGTCTAAACATGGTTTGAAAATGAGCTGTGCATGTAAATTTTAAATCGCTTTGCACTTCCCATGTTAGAAGTGTTAGGAATATGCAACTTGTATTTCTCAGGGGGCCAAAGGCCGCAATATATAGTATAGGTACAGGTGCAAATATGCAGGAAGCCCCCTAACAAATGGGAAAAATACAATATACAAATATATACATCTAACACCCCCCCCCCCCCCCCCTCAAACTCATGGTGGATCCACAACACTGAGTTTGGAGAGTAAGAAATCATTCGGCGCTCTGTCTGTGCCTTCGTAAAGAAATCCGCCAACTGTAAATCTGAAGGCACATACTGAAGCGCAACAACCCGAGCCTGCACCTGAGCACGTGTATAGAAAGCATCAACACCAATATGCTTGGTAAGCTCATGCTTGACCGGATCACGTGCAACACTAATAGCACCTGTACTGTCAGATAAAACCAGAGTGTGTGTGATAATAGAGACCCTAAAATCCGCAAGTAACCATCGTAACCAGATCACCTCAGCAGTCAACAAGGTCATAGCACGCAACTCAGCCTCAACACTCGAACGGGAAACCGCTGTCTGTTTCTTCGTCTTCCAAGCAATGAGCGAACCACCAAGAAACACACAGTAAGCAGAAAGTGAACGGCGATCCGAAGGATCACTCGCCCACATAGCGTCCGAATAGCACTGGAGCTGGAGAGAGCTGGAACGAGGAAAGGAAAGGCGACGAGTGATCGTACCCCGAAGATAACGAAGAACACGGAGAAGATGACTATAGTGAATGGTGGTGGGAGCAGAAACAAACTGACTCAAAATAAGAACAGGATAAGAGATGTTAGGACGAGTGACAGCAAGATAAACAAGACTCCCAACAAGATGACGATAACGTGTCGGATCAGGAAGAGGATCACCATCAGTAGGTTGAAGCTTAACATTAAGCTCCATAGGGGTCTCAACAGTGCGCTCATCCCCAAGAGCAGCACGAGCAAGAAGATCCTGAATATACTTTTCCTGGGAGATGTAAAAGCCATCAGAAGTGGAGGAAACCTCAATCCCAAGAAAGTATCGAAGAGGACCAAGATCAGTCATGAGAAACTGATCACGAAGACGAGCCTTAACAAAGACGATATACTCAGAATCATCATCAGTAATGATCATATCATCAACATAGAGAAGAAGAAGAGTGCGTCCACGAGGAGAAGTGTGAACAAACAACGCTGGATCATGAGCACTAGGGGAGAAACCAGCAGCAGTCACTACAGAAGCAAAGCGCTCAAACCAGGCACGAGGGGCCTGTTTGAGGCCATAAAGAGAACGTCGAAGACGACAAACCATCCCCTCGGAAACAGAATACCCAGGAGGAGGCTGCATATAAACCTCCTCACTCAACTCACCATTGAGAGGCGTTCTGAACATCAAGCTGGGACACGGACCAATGACATACAGAAGCAACAACAAGAAGAGTACGCACAATGGTCATATGAGCCACAGGAGCAAAGGTCTCATCATAGTCACGACCATGCTCCTGCTGAAAACCACGAGCCACAAAACGTGCTTTATAGTGCTCAAGAGATCCATCAGAGCGGGTCTTAATCTTATAGACCCACTTACACGTGATAGGACGAACACCGGGAGGGGGAGAAACAAGATCCCAGGTGCCAGTGCGCTCAAGCGCAGCAATCTCCTCAGCCATGGCCAGCTGCCATTCAGGATGATGCTCAGCATCCCGATAAGAAGTCGGCTCGGAGGCAACAGAAAGACCATACTGACTGGGAGAGTAACGGTTGGGGGCACGACGCTGACGAACAGGACGAGTAGAGGGAAGCTCATCAGAGGAATACGACTCAGGAGACGACGATGAAGAAGAAGGTATAACAGAGGAAGACTCCGGAGAACAAGGAGAACTAGACGGACCAGAAGCGAACGGTGTCGAAGAAGAGACATCAGGGGGAGGAGATCCTGAAGAATACACAATAGGAGTAGAAGGAAGTGTGTCAGGAAAGAGAAGAAAAGAGATATCTTCCACTGGGTAGGTACCAGCGGTGGGACGAGGATAGAAAGGACGTGTCTAATCGAAAGTAACATCACGAGATATACGCATCCGACGACCAACGGGGTCCCAACAGCGATAGCCCTTATGCTCATCACTATATCCAAGGAAAACACACTCAACAGACTGAGCAGTCAGTTTGGTGCGTTCGCGAGGAGCAAGGAGAATATAGCAAACACAATCAAACAAGCGAAGCATGGAGTAGTCTGGAGACTATCCAGATAAGCGCTCAAGAGGGATACCACCCTGCAGAGCAGCAGAAGGCTGAATATTGATGAGGTAAGCCGACATAGCGACAGCCTCAGCCCAGAAATGCGAAGGAAGGGAAGAAGCAATCATCATGGCACGAGTGATCTCAAGAAGATGGCGATGCTTACGCTCAGCAACGCCATTCTGGGCATAGGCGCCAGGACAGGAGAACTGAGCAAGAGTTCCTTGCTCAGCAAGAACACCTCGCAACATCTGGGAGATATACTCACCAGCAGAGTCAGCACGAAACACACGAATGGGGGTAGAATATTGAGTGCGGGCCATGGCCGCAAAACGCTGATATATGGAGAGCACCTCACTATGAGAGCGCATAAAATACAACCAAGTGTACTGAGAAAAATCATCGATGAATAAAATATAGTAGCGATGGCCCCCTTTCGAAGCGAAAGGAGCCGGACCCCAAACATATGAATGAACTAAATCAAAAGGTCGCTGAGATACAGACGCGCTAGTAGGATAGGGAAGCTGAATCTGTTTACCCAACCTACAACCCTGACAATGTAAAGACCCATCTCCTGAGATAGACCCCAGAAGACCATGATGAACTAATGACGACAGGCGAGAGTCACAAAGGTGACCGAAACGATGATGCCACCGCTGAAAGGAGCTTGTAGAAGAGGTGACGACCGAAGAAGAACTAGCAGATGAAGTGGCAGCGGAAGGAACATGAAGCCAGTCTAACTCCCAAAGTCCTAAAGAGTCACGGCTGCGAGGGCCAGCTCCAACCTGGGCATGTGTGCGACGGTCCTGGACAACACAAGAATCAGCATCAAGAATGACGCGACAACCAGAGTCAGTAAGCTGGCTAGTAGAGAACAGATTCATCTTAAGAAGAGGGACATGAGAAATATCAGGAACAGAAAAGGAAGAAGTAGAAAGGGTGCCCCGACTAGAAACAGGGAGAGAGGTACCATCAGCTGTGAAAACACGGACATGAGAAGGGAGAGAATGAAGAGCGGACAGAAAAGAAGACTCAGAGGTCATATGAAAAGAAGCTCCAGAATCCAGATACCATGGGGACGTACCTGACTATGTAGAAGGTGGTGGTCGCACAGTGCCTGAAGAATCAGTCACAGAACCAGCAGTGCCTGTCGAAGAAGAACCTATAGCAGCAAGCAGACCGCGAAGACTCCTGATAATGTCCTGATCGGAGAGAGCAACTGCTGAAGATCTAGAAGGAGCTGACTGCCCACGAGCCTGGTGCTGCTGACGTAAACTGGGACCCTGACCACGAGCCCGCCGGTGCTGACTCTCGCCCTGAAACTGCTGGTGCTGACTCTGACCCTGACCTGGAGGAGTGGGTAGTATCGGCGGTGGCACAGAGGACCACGGCTGAGTCGAGGGAACAGACGGCATAGGAGGACCACGAGTAGCAAGCACAGATGGAACCGCAAGAAGACCAGCACCACGGAGACGGGTCTCCTCAGCCCGAAGCTCAGACAACACCTCAGAGAGCGGAACACGACCACGAGCATTCAGCTGAGCACGCCGGGGCTCAAACTCCTGGCGAAGCCGAGACAGGAACTCATAGATGCGGTGAAACTCCAAATCCGAGCGCACAATCTGGCAACACGAGCATGTGCCACAAACAGCAGTACGAAGAGAATCAAGCTGACGCCAGATAGCAGCACTCTGAGTATAGAACTCATCAATAGTAGAATCACCCTGCTGGAGAGCATGCTCCTAGCGAACCACAAATAGGTAAAGAGCATCCCCAAACGGCTGATAGCGCTGACGAAGATGGGCCCACTGAGCAGCAATAGTAGGGAGACTCATGAACTCAGCAGCATACTGGGGCAGAACACTGGAGGTGAGAACAACAGCAGCACGAGCATCCTCATCAACCCACTGAGTGTAAGCAGTCAGAGCGTGTCGATAGGCCTCAAGATCAGAAGAGTACTGCTTGAACTTCAGGTCATAAGCAGCAACATCACTATCATCAGCACTCTCAGCAGCATCCTTGGCCTCCTGAGAAGCATCAGCACCGAGAACAATCGACGTCGGTGGAAGAGGAGCCACAGGAGCAGGGGGCACGGCGGACAGGAGACCTCGCTGGAGAGCACACCCCAAAGACGAAGACCGCGCATGTGAACGCGCATGAAGGCGGCGAAATCAGGGTAATTCGCGCCATCGAAGATCACCAGACAACGAGGAATCGCAACATAACCCGATGAAGAAGACATCTCTCTCTCTCTCTCTCTCTCTCTCTCTCTCTCTCTCTCTCTCTTTTAGACACAGATCAGATCGGATCTAGATCTGACCGATCCGGACGCAAGCTGACGAAATTTGACGAGATGCAGCCAGACGAGGCGGGGCCAGATCCGGCCGCTGGGCAGGGCCAGATCGGCCAGACGGGAGGCGGCGGGAGGCAGTGGCGTGGAGGCCCGTGCGCGGCAGGAGGTGCGGTCCCGTGCCAGGAGCAGGTCGCGTCAGTTGGCGGGCGACGTGGGGGCGGGAGGCAGTTGGCGGGCGACGTGGAGCGCGTCAGGGAGCAGGAGCACGTCGGCAGGGCGCGTCAGGGAGTAGCAGGGCGGACGGGCTGGCAGCAGCACGCGTCAGTGGTCCAGGCGCACGTTGACACGCGTGCAATCCAGGGGAGACGTCGGCAGCCAGCAGAGAATCAATCCAGGGGAGGCAGTAGGGCGTCGGTGCAGAGAATTGATCCAGGGAATCGAGACTTGATCGGATCTGAGCAGGATGAAGTCCGAATTGGATCTCGATCGGGTCAAACCCAAATCGATCCAGATTTGAAAACGAGACAAAACAACGGGCGGCGACCGGCGGCGACGACGACGACGGCAAGACCGGCGGCGACAGGGACGGTGGCGGCCGACGAAGTTGCGAGAAAGAAGACGGGGCTAACGTGGCTCTGATACCATGTTAGGAATATGCAACTTGTATTCCTCAGGGACCAAAGGCCACAATATATAGTACAGGTACATGTGCAAATATGCAGGAAGCCCCCTAACAAATGGGGAAAACACAATATACAAATATATACATCTAACAAGAAGCAACTTGTCGTGGTGGTGACACGGCAGATGCCATGGGTAGGCTAAAGTAAGGGGCCAATGGATGCTAGTGGGATCTGGGGAGGTAAGATGCAGTTGATTCTACACACAAAAGACTAAGGCAAAGATCTTTATTTCTCCTTTTTTGAGTTACAAGTGCTCCTCGAGCTGTATACAAGGAGAAAGGAAGAACTTTACCAGCCTAACGGTACTAAGATGAGTCGATCCCTTCCTCAGTACCCAAGCCTCCCCTTATAAAAGAGAACCTTGGGTTCCTCTAGGGCTGATGTGGCAAGCATATTCGAGGAATATGCTTGTCCCAAAATAGTAGTTCGGCAACCTCCTTTCCCTGTCGCCCTTCTAATGACGGCAAGGCTCCAGAGGGCCCCTCCTGCGTGCCTCGGGCTTCAGGACTGTCACCTCCGTGACCTCCTCCTGCCCCTCTGTCGCTCTGCGCCTTTGTCCCTTGTGTTTGGCTCCGCTCAGATTCTCTCTAGCCTACAGCTAGAGTTTGACTTTAGGCTTCTCCTTCTCCTGCAAGCTTCGTATCATTCGGCTTTTCCCCGCATGACTCGGCTTGTCCTTCACCTGCATTAAGATTATTCGGGCTAACCCAGCCGACTTACGCAGTATCTCGGTCGGGTAATGCCTTGCTATCACCATAAGGGTCCTTCCCTTTCCTATATTGGCCGACCTCTACAGGATTCGGCCGACTGAGACTGTAACTCGGAAACTAGACGGAGGACATCCTTTCGTCTTTCCCCGTCTTTACCCTATCCAAGGTCACCTCCCCAACATTAGTCCCCGAAGCTGGTGCGGCTCCGGTGATAACTTCGGCCGGGTCGTATCAGTTTCATGATATTCGCTCTGCATTGTTTCCGAGTTATACTTCTCTCGTCCGGGGTATTATCGTATCTTCTCTTGTACGCTTCATCCTACGTGTCATACTCATCATTGTTTCTCTAGTTTTCTGTTCCTCTACAGTAATTACTGACAGGCTACAGTTACTACTGCGCCTGTCGCGTCGGCGCTGCGACGCCTCGTATGCCGTTTCCGTCGGGGATCGCGATCTTCTCTTCCACGGTGTGGTCCTTGGTGCGGTTCCACTTAGAGGCGTGTGTTCATGCGGCGCACACGATCTACACGGTCAACCGCTGCACCCACGATCCCACTACCTCACAGGCGGATCGGTTATAAAGTGGGGCGCGGGGTTGGGAGGCTCACTTTTCCCCCTCCGCTCACCTGCGCCCTTCTTCTTCCTCTAGCCTCTGCGCTCGTTCGCGACTCCACCGCCACGCGTTCTTCATCTAAGTCTCCGACGGCAGGGACCCCGCCGCTCTGCTCCGTCTGTCTCGTCCCTGCGTGCTTGCTCCGGCGTCGTCGCCGGTGAGTTCTTCCTGTCGTATCGCCTAGCTTTTCTTCTAGAGATCTCTGTTCTTCTTCCTTACTCGCGCGGCAGTTCTTTCTCTGCTCCGCCGCCGTTTTGGGGTAGAATCACGACGGGGCCCTGTAGCTCTAGATTTTCCTCCGCCGCTATCTCCTCCTCCGCAAGTTTCTCCGGCGATCTCATGTCTAGCTCTGTCAGTGGTGCGCTTGTTGAGGACGACGATGCCAGATCTGGGCCCGAGCGGGGCTCATGGCAGGGTTCCTCCGTCACTCGCCGCGAGATCGAGTGGCTTATCCAGACTCGTCGGATTCCCGCTGAGGTAGCTTGTCGTTTACCCGGCAGCAAGTCCTCTCTAGACCTTAGGGACGGAGAGTATGTAGTTTTCATGTCGCATTTCGCACGCGGCTTTGGTCTTCCTCTTAGCGACTTTGCTAGGGAGTTTCTTGATTACTTCGGCCTTCAGCCGCATCATCTCCCCGCCAACTCCATTGCCTCTCTCTCGGCCTTCATCTCTGCGTCAGAGGGATACTTCGGCCTGTGGCCATCCGTGCATGTCTGGTCAAAGTTTTTCCAGATTCGTTCGAATGTCGTCCCAGATAAATCTCTGCACCCTTCCGAGAAATCGCTCACCCAATGCGGAGCAGCATCCATCACACCTCAGAGGAAATCCGAATTCCCTCGTGTCGCGGGACTAGAATCGTGCAAGAAGTGGCACAAGTCCTTTTTCTATGTCAAGAATACGGGGAATGAAGATAGCATTCGGCTTCCTGCCTTCTCCATTGGCCCTCCTTCCAAGATGAATTGGACATATAATCCAAGGAAGACCCACGCTTTGGCCGAGGATTTTGAGATTCGGCTGAAGGAGCTGATCCGCGTCGGGCTACGCGGCGAGGATCTGATGACCACCTTCGTCAGCAGCCGAATCTGCCCATTCTAGAAACGCACACACAAACTCTGTTATATGAGTGGTCCCCTTGACCCCAACTGAGTCTCGATGGTGGAGCTGGACAACTACCTCATTTTCAAGCGCGTCCGGGCTATTTTTAGAACGGACATGCCGGAGGATTGGGCTTGGGGACTGAAGCCGTTCACCCGCGAGCGTCCCCCACCCGCAGTAAGTTTGCTTTTTAGTCTTTCGCTCCTTAAGTGCGTTCGTAATTCTCTTTGCTAATCTTCCTCCTCCTTGTCCTGCAGAGGTTTGATGAGCAGAAGAGCGAGGATGCCGAGGTTTTGTCACTCCCGTGGCCTGCGGATCGGAATGCTCCGGATAGTGGGGAGCCGGACTCGGAAGAGTTTGTCCCCA
This sequence comes from Avena sativa, assembly GCA_916181665.1. NCBI lineage: Eukaryota > Viridiplantae > Streptophyta > Magnoliopsida > Poales > Poaceae > Avena > Avena sativa. The sequence goes on along the minus strand of OV702298.1, from coordinate 261,711,563 downwards.
AGGCTGATCTTGCTCCGGCTTGCGCCCGTGGCAAGACTCCGGCTCACGAGGAGGAAGGTGATTCGGACGAGGTCCAAGTTCTAGAGGTAGTTGCCGCTGTGCCAATTTCTTATGCATTTCCGGCTTCTACTTTCTCAGCTAATCCGGCCGGTCAGGTTCACGATGCCGAGCCTCTTGCTTCCCGGCCTCCTGTTACCTCGGGGAAACGCGGTGCTCCCGCTGGTGCCTCAGAGACGGCTCCCAAAAAGCGGATGAAGAAGTCGGCTCCGAATCCTCCCAGGCGCAAGACCATGCTCGGGGTCTCTGGGTGAGTCTCTTTTGCTCGTATTTCTTGTTTTTCTCTTTCTGCTTTTTAACTTGCCTTTTTTGTTCTCGTAGTGCTCCACTTTCTGTTAAGCCGGGCGGTCCCAGCATGACAAGTCGTACGACTCGGCAGCCGTCCCCTCCGCCTACTGAAGATACCAGGATTCCCAGTCCTGCTCGTACTTCGTCTCCTCCAGCTCCGAATCGGACGCCACCTCGCCACGATGTGCCTGAGATTCCTCTCATTGACGTTGATTCCACTCGGCCCTCAGATACTTCTACCGAACCTGTCGCCTCCTCTGTGAACCCTAATGTCTCTACTGAGCTTCCTTCTACCCCCGTGGTTTCTATAGTAACTCCAACCCCGGCCGAGGACGTCAATATCTCGGCGCCCTCTACGACCGTGACTCCCTCGGCTCCTAAAGACGTCGTTCCCATTGCCGAGGCATCAGCTCCTACTGATGCCTCTTCTAAAGCAAGAAAAGCTGTCGTCACCAAGGCTTCCTCCTCCCAGAAAGGTCTTGCTGGCTCTTCTCAGCCAAGTATTGCCGATGCATTGCGCAAAGGGGTTGCTTCTGCATCAATTCGAGGGTAATCCAGGCAGGCAGCCGTTTCAGCTCTCCGACATCAGCAGCCGTCTGCATCAAGCTGCTAAAATCGTTCTTGAAAGTGACAAGATGAATGAGGTAATTGTTTATGTAGTTTTGATTAGTTCTCCGGATGCTATTATATATACTCTAGTCCCCGAAGCTTGCAAGCGAATAACTTGTTATTCGTTTGGAAGTTTTATGATGCTCTACTTAACTCGATTTAACCTTAGAGTTCGAACCTCCCTCTAACTAGATCTGCCTTTAAACTTTGCTTGATTTGTGTCTATCTGATCTTTAAATATCCAGCCCCCCAGATTCGGGTTAAGTTTTGTTTGACTCGGATATGTTTTAGCTTCGAATATCAGCCACCTAGATCCGGGTTAAGTCTCGCTTGACTCGGATTTGTTTTAGCTTCGAATATCCAGCCACCTAGATCCGGGTTAAGTTTCGCTTGACTCGGATCTGTTTTAGCTTCGAATATCCAGCCACCTAGATCCGGGTTAAGTTTCGCTTGACTCGGATCTGTTTTAGCTTCGAATATCCAGCCACCTAGATCCGGGTTAAGTTTTGCTTGACTCGGATATGTTTTAGCTTCGAATGTCCAGCCACCTAGATCCGGGTTAAGTTTTGCTTGACTCGGATCTGCTTTAGCTTCGAATATCCAGCCACCTAGATCCGGGTTAAGTTTTGCTTGACTCAGATCTGTTTTAACTTCAAATATCTAGCCACCTAGATCCGGGTTAAGTTTTGCTTGACTCGGATCTGGTTTAGCTTCGAATATCCATCCACCTAGATCCGGGTTAAGTTTTGCTTGACTCGGATCTGTTTTAACTTCGAATATCATACGAGAGTGAGTTGTTCCTATTCTGGGTGTCAAAGTTTGATACTCACCCTTGTAATAAGGAATAACTTCTACTTCGAAACAATATAGGACAGTCCCCGAGTCACCGCCTATGGTGCCGAAGTGTAGTATATAAATCAAACTTCGGAAGCAATGTAAGACAGTCACCGAGTCGCTGCTCAAGGTGCCGAGGTTTGCTATACTACTCAAATCTAGAAAGAATATAAGACAGTCCCCGAGTCACTGCTCGAGGTGTTTGGTTTTAACATGTAACACAAACTCAAAAACGACATATGTCGGTTTTCGAGCCACTGCTCAAATGCCGAGGCTTCTTACCTGAATTAATCTTAGAAATAATTATGGGACAGTCCCCGAGTCATTGCTCGGGGTGCCGGGGTTTAATACATAACATGAAATTTAAACAACATACGGCAGTCCCCGAGTCACCGCTCGAGGTGCCAAGGTTTAATACATAACATGAAATTTAAACAACATATGGCAGTCCTCGAGTCAGCGCTCGAGGTGCCGAGGTTTAATACATAACATGAAATTTAAACAACATATGGCAGTCCCCGAGTCAGCGCTCGAGGTGCCGAGGTTTAATACATAATATGAAGTTTAAACAACATATGGCAGTCCCCGAGTCACCGCTCTGGACGCCGAGGTTCAAAATATAGTTGGTGCTCCATCCTGAGATATTACTTTACAATGTGTCATGGATGACTGCTATGAGTAAAATGGACGAAGTAAAGCTATGTTCCATGGTCTCTTCGTTTCTTCGCCGGCTTTGTCTGCAGTGTTCTTTCCTGGTGTTTGAGCATCGATTAGGTAATAGGCATCATTGTGCAATGCTTTGCTCATGATGAATGGTCCCTCCCATGGAGGCGACAGCTTGTGCATGCCGGCCGTGCGTTGCACCAATCGGAAAACCAAATCTCCTTCTTTGAACACTCTCGGATTCACCTTCTTGTTGTGATATCGTCGCAAGTTATGCTGATAAATAGCTGATCTTGATAGCGCGAGCTCTCTGGCTTCTTCTCGCAGATCGACAGTATCTTGCCGAGCTACCTCATTTACTTCTGAGGTTGCATATTGGGTAACCCTTGGCGAGTCATGTATTATGTCGGCTGGAAGCACGGCTTCTGCCCCATACACTAGAAAAAATGGTGTATAACTTGTTGACCTGTTTGGGGTAGTCCTGAGACTCCATAGTACTGCTGGTAGTTCCTCAATCCAACATCCTGCCAACCTTTGCAGCGGTTCGACGAGTCGTGGTTTTATTCCGGACAATACTAGTCCATTAGACCTTTCTACTTGCCCATTGGATGCTGGGTGAGCCACAGAGGCGACATCTAATCTGATGTGCTTTTCTTGGCAAAATCTAGCGAAAGCTCCTTCTGCAAAGTTTGTGTCGTTGTCTGTAATAACACTGTGTGGGTATCCGTATCTTAAGATAATGTCTTTGAGGAATTTCACTGCTGTGGGCCCATCACATTTTTTTATTGGTTTCACTTCAATCCATTTTGTGAATTTGTCTACCATGACCAATATGTGGGTCATCCCACCTCGGGCCGGCTTAAATGGTCCCACCATATCTAAGCACCACACAGGAAATGGCCAAGTAATTGGTATTGTTTTTAACTCGGACGATGGCATGTGTATCTTGGCTGCATATCTCTGACAACCGTTACATTTTTCGACCAGTTCTTTGGCTTCTTTCAGCGTTGTTGGCCAATAAAACCCATGTTTGAATGCTTTGGCCACTAAGGCTCGGGATGAGGCATGATGTCCAAATTCTCCTTGATGTATATCTAGGAGGTTCTCCTGGCCTTCTACCGAGCTCACACACCTTTGCAATACACTTGTGACACTCCTTTTATATAGCTCATTGTTTATGATTGTATAAGCTTTAGCTCTTCATACTGTCTGTCTTGCTAATACTTCATTATTCGGCAAAATCGCATCTTTAAGGAAAGAGAATATGGGTTGCGCCCATATAGGTATGATTTTCTCTGGTGTGGTCTCACTATCTATTTCCATGTTTACTGCAGACATAACGACCTCGGATTTTTCCATAGTCATGCTTGCATCGGCTGTCTTCATTTTTGGGAATTTCGGGTTATATTGCTTGTCAATTTCCATCGGCACATTATCTTCTCCTGATTTTGCCGGAATAAAGATAGATTCGGACTCTGGTGACGGTGTTATTGATGGTCTCCTTAGGTGCTCTAGGGCGATACCTGGGGGAATTGACTGCCTAGTTGATCCTAGTTTTGACAACATGTCAGCGGCGTCGTTTTCTGCCCGAGGTATATGGTGAAATTTGCATCCTTCGAAGTATCCGCTGATTTTTTGCACATGAAATTTATACAAAGCCATATTATCATCCAACGCGTCCCAATTTCCTGAGACTTGCTGTACTACTAGATCCGAATCTCCATAGCATAAGATTCGGCGTATGCCGATCTCTTTTGCCACCTTCAATCCATGGACAAGTGCTTCATATTCGGCTACATTATTTGACGTGGCGAAATGTATCTGTAGCACATATCTCAGTTGATCTCTTTTTGGCGAGGTTAACACTATTCCTGCCCCCAAACCATTTCTTAGTTTGGAACCATCAAAGTGCATCGTCCAATAATTCGGGTCTGGCAAGGGTGGTTCATACTGCACCTCGGCCCAATCTACGAAGAAGTCGGCCACAACCTGAGATTTGATTGCATCCCTCCTATCGAACTGCGGAGCATAAGGTGACAATTCGATTGCCCATTTTGCTATTCGTCCACTTGCATCTTTGTTACTCAATATGTCGGCTATGGGTGCTTCACAGATCACCTTGATAGGGTGTTCTTCAAAGTAATGTTTAAGTTTCTTTGCCGACATGTACACTCCATAAGCCATCTTCTGATAATGTGGGTAATTTTGTTTTGAGGCTGATAGTACCTCGCTCAAGTAATACACCGGCCTTTGTACTGACTTATCATTTTCAATTCGTTTCACAACGATTACGGCGCTTACTACTCTGTTGGTGGCCGCTATGTAGAGTAACATGGGCTGTTTTGATAATGGAGAAGCTAAGACAGGCGCTGTGACCAACATCCTTTTCAATTCATGAAATGCACTGTCTGCTTGTGGAGTCCAAATGAACTTATCTGATTTCTTCATCAACTGATAGAGTGGTAATGCCTTCTCTCCCAGCCGACATACAAACCGGCTAAGCGATGCTAAACAACCTGTGAACTTTTGTACGTCGTTTAGACACCTTGGCAACTCCATCCTTTCTACTGCCTTTATCTTGGTTGGGTTGGCCTCTATACCTCAGCTAGATACGAGAAAACCGAGCAATTTTCCCGCTGGCACGCCAAATGTGCATTTTTCCGGGTTAAGCTTCATTCTGAACCTTCTCAGGTTCGCGAAAGTCTGCCGTATATCATCCAGTAGTGTTTTGCTTTCTTTGGTTTTGATCACCACGTCATCCACATATACTTGTACATTTTTTCCTATCTGGTCATGTAGATATTTTTGCATGCATCTCTGATACGTCGCTCCTGCATTGCGCAGGCCGAATGGCATTGTGCGATAGCAATAAGCCCCGTACGGGGTAATAAACGCAGTCTTTATTTGATCGGCCGGATTTAACGGTATCTGGTGAAAACCAGAATACGCGTCTACAAATGACAATAGTTCGCAACCAGCGGTCGAATCAATAACCTGGTCTATTCTAGGTAAAGGAAAAGGATCTTTTGGACACGCCTTGTTCAGGTTCGTGTAGTCAATACACATTCGCCATACAATGGCTACATTTGGATCTTACTTCTTCTTTTCTACTAGCACCGGGTTTGACAGCCAATCCGGATACAGCACTTCCATGATGAACCCGGCCGCGAGGAGCCGAGCTATTTCATCCCCTATTATTTTTCTCCTGTCTTGGGTGAAGCGGCGGAAAGGTTGCTTCACCGGCCTTGCTCCTGGCCTCACATTTAGAGAGTGCTCAGCCAACTCCCTCGGCACACCTTGCAGATCCTGAGTTGACCATGCAAAGATATTCCGATTCTCACGGAGGAAGTTGGTGAGCTCGCTTTCCTATTTGGCATTTAGGCTGGTGCCAATAGTGACGGTGCGTTCTGGGAATTGCTCATCTACCTGGAACTTTTTTGTTTCTTTAGTCGGCTGAAAGGAGACACTTCCATGCGGATTGGCTAACGTCGGCATATTCAGCTGGGCCGACTGAGCAAGGGCTGCTACCTCCTGAATCCTTCTTTTTTCTCTCGCTATTACCAATGATTCGGCCAAATTTGACCCGGCTGAAGCACATTCCATTGACTTCCTGTAATACCCTGCTACTGTTATCACCCCTTGTGGTCCGGGTAACTTCATTTTCAGATAACTCACATGGCAGATGCTCATGAACTTGGCCAGCGCTGGTCGTCCGAGTAAAGCATGATAACAACTCTCTAGATCCACCACCTCAAACTCTAAGTTTTCTGCTCTGCAGTTATCTCTTGTGCCGAATAATACATCCACTCGGACCTTTCCAATGGGTTCGCATGAAAGTCTTGGTACTATCCCATGGAAAGTGGTCCTCATGGATTGCAGCATGTTCTGCGATATTCCAAGCTTATGCATTGTATCTTTGTACATGATATTGATACTGCTTCCATTGTCAATGAGTACCTTTGAAAATTTCACATTAATGCTTGGTCCGAAAAATGTCGGATCCAACACGAGTGCATACAACCCTGGACTAGGCATTATCTTGGGGTGATCCCTTATGCTCCAGGTTACCTCTTGATCTGACCAAGGCACATATCTTGGTACTGCCGGCATTACTGCATTTACTTCCATATGTCGGCGTTGCACACTCTGCTTGTCTTTCTGTTCTGTTGTGAACACGCAATACGACTGATGATGTTCTCTGTAATCATTGTGTCCATTATTTCCTGGATTCGTCCTTCCCTCCGGACCTTGGTTTATCACTTGATGCACCGCATCCCTCCGGTCCGAGTTGTCGTACCTCGGGGGAGGAGGTGGTAACATCAGTTGCTGTGCATTCGCCTCAGTCAACTGTGGCTGATGTTGTGGATGTGCCTGAAGAGATGCTGCCTGTACGCCTGCGGGGTTTCCCATTGCATTTTTCATCCATGCACATTGGCGGGTCGTATGGTTGGCCGGCCTGGCTGGTTTTGACGTGTGAAATTTACACGGCTGATCTAACATAGACTCGAACGTGTACTTCGGCCTCTCCTGCCATTGCTTCTTTTGTTCTGGAGTCCCCTATCTTTTTCCCTCATTCCTTGGTGTCCATTGCTGAGGACCATTCTTTTGCCGTTGAGTGGTTCTGTGACTCGGCTGGTCTTGTGCTACTGCCACCACCTAGGCTGAACCATATCTATAATCCGGTCTCTCTTCTCTTCTTCTTCCTCTGAAGTCATTGCGTCTGGATGACCCAGCCATATCTCTTGCATATTGATCTTGATGCTCCCGATGATCTGCCGACATTAATTTTGGTTGCGTCGGATCTCCTAATGCATAGGAATCCGCTATTCTGATGGTTGCTGCCAGTGTAGTTGGCATATCTCTTTGCAGTCGCTGCCACAACACACTGCCATAGCGGCATCCTTGAGCGAACCAGGCTATCGCTTGTGATTCTATAACCCCTTCACATGAGTTTCTCAGGTTACACCACCGAGTTAAAAACTCTCTGTCCGTCTCATTCGGTCTTTGCTTGCACATGGCTAATTGTTGCGGCCTATTTGGCCTCTTGTAAGTACTGGTAAAGTTGCTAACGAACATTTCTTCAAAGTCCAACCAACAGTTGATACTACCTGACGGCAGATTATTCAGCCATACTCTAGCCGGTCCTTCCAACATTTGCGGGTCATATCGCACTGCCCATCGTAAGTTTCCACCTGCTATTTTCACAGCTGTGGCATAATCAATCAACCAGTCTTGTGGTTTGGTGCTTCCATTATATGTTTTTGTGCCTCTTGCCAGCTGAAAGTTCGGCACAGGCGGTTCTCCCATGATCCGTGGTCCGAAACACGCCGGACCCGGCGGACCCTGTTCTTCCAGCAACTCGGATCGGTATAGCCGATCTAGTTTTACTCTGGCATCACTTGATGGCAGATCTCTGTACAGAACTCTGTCCTGTATTCCATAGTGATTGTTCCCTCCATGTATCGTGTATTCCATCTCGGAATAACCATCATTGTACCTCTCATTCACCAGATTGTGGCGAGCTGGTCTCGCTTCCCTTTCTTGCCGAGGTTCATATCTCGGTTGCGGGTTCTGCGGCGGTTCTCTTCTTCCTTCGACCGGGGTATTGTTCTCGTGATTTCCTCTTCTGGGTTTTGCTCTGCCGAGATCTCCATTGCCTCGGCCTCCTCCGCCTTTATCAGCACGGCCGGGATTCCTCTCACAACTGTTACCTCGGCTTCCATTGCCTCTGTTCTCGTTTGCTTTTCCGGCTATCGCCGGATCATATGGAACAATTTGCTTGTTTCTCTTTCCTGAAGTTACAGCTTTGTCCTTTCGTGCATTGTTTCCGGGTGAAGATGCTACTGCCACAGATAAGGCAGGTGATGCACCAGCCGAGTGAACCATTCGCGAGGCTCCCGGCCTTGCCGGGTCTGTTCTGAGCATTTCTTCATTTTGCTGGTTCGCAATGCGCACCAACTCATTCACTCTTTCTTGCTGTCTCTGCCGGGCTTCGCCGGTCAACCCTTCTAACTCTAATGCTGTGGCATTTGCCGCTCTTAGGTTCTTTGCTGGGGTACTGTACCTCGGCAAGCCTAGATCAACTGATTCAGCCCTATGAGCTTCATGCTCTTTGTTGATATCATCTATGAGGTTTTTTCCTCTTAATCTCAGCTCGTCAACCCGCTCGGGGTCGACGTCAAGCTTGTTTGCTTTGGCGTACTCTCGCAAGGTCCTGTTTAAGGACTCTCGCAAGGCCGACACCTTTTTTGCCTCTATCAGCACCTTTTGCCTGGTTTCTTCCAATTCTGCCTGAGCATTTGCCGGATCAAGTATCGGCGCTACAGGTGTAGTCAGATTATCTATGGTTGCCTGAAGAATGTTTTCTGGTCTTTCCAGAGGTGGCCCTCTTATTCTTGGTGCCTTTGGGGTTGTCTCTTGCACCTCGGCCCGGTTGACCACTGAAGGGATTACCTCGGTGGGTGGTGGAGCCGTCTGCCTGGGCACGACCTGTACGCCCGCTGCAGGGTCTCTGCTTGATCCGGTGCCTGCTTCTTCCGCCTGCACCCCGGCCGCGACCATCACCTCGACGCTGCTGACTGGGCGCGCTCCGCGCGGACCACTCGTGGCGCTGAGGGGTGGCTCTCCTGCAATAACAACCTGATGAGGATAAACGCCGGAGACGTTGACGCCGACGTAAATCTGGTGCATGCCCAGGTTGATGAAGACACCGTTGCGCGCAGGAGTTTTTCCCTTGAAGCTGCCCGCGTTGTCGCTGACGTAGTCATGGAGATCAAATCTCCGGACCAAGCCAGAGACAATGCGCTCGCCAGTGTTGATGAAGTTTCAAGTCCGGATCATGACTCCAGCTAGCACCGCTGCTGGCCCCACGGTGGGCGCCAACTGTCGTGGTGGTGACACGGCAGATGCCATGGGTAGGCTAAAGTAAGGGGCCAATGGATGCTAGTGGGATCTGGGGAGGGAAGATGCAGTTGATTCTACACACAAGAGACTAAGGCAAAGATCTTTATTTCTCCTTCCTTGAGTTACAAGTGCTCCTCGAGCTGTATACAAGGAGAAAGGAAGAACTTTACCAGCCAAACGGTACTAAGATGAGTCGATCCCTTCCTCAGTACCCAAGCCTCCCCTTATAAAGGAGAACCTTGGGTTCCTCTAGGGCTGATGTGGCAAGCATATTCGAGGAATATGCTTGTCCCAAAATAGTAGTTCGGCGGCCTCCTTTCCCTGTCGCCCTTCTAACGACGGCAAGGCTCCAGAGGGCCCCTCCTGCGTGCCTCGGGCTTCAGGACTGTCACCTCCGTGACCTCCTCCTGCCCCTCTGTCGCTCTGCGCCTTTGTCCCTTGTGTTTGGCTCCGCTCAGATTCTCTCTAGCCTGCAGCTAGAGTTTGACTTTAGGCTTCTCCTTCTCCTGCAAGTTTTGTATTATTCGGCTTTTCCCCGCATGACTCGGCTTGTCCTTCACCTGCATTAAGATTATTCGGGCTGACCCGGCCGACTTACGCAGTATCTCAGCCGGGTAATGCCTTGCTATCACCATAAGGGTCCTTCCCTTTCCTATATCGGTCGACCTCTACAGGATTCGGCCGACTGAGACTGTAACTCGGAAACTGGACGGAGGACATCCTTTCGTCTTTCCCCGTCTTTACCCTATCCGAGGTCACCTCCCCAACACAACTCTTGAGTGCCACCACGTTGTGGCGATTTAAAATTTACATATGAAGCTCATTTTCAAACCACGTTTAGACTTGAAAGAGCAACACGTACGTGAGGCCAGGTCTCAAAAGTATACAGGCTAAAAGTATGGAAAATGATACTATCCACATGAGGAATCCCACGCAACGCGTCCCTCCGGCTCCTAAGCACGCCACGTGTCCCGTTCGTGGCAGAAAAAACAGGCTGGACCCACCCACGAGCCTCTCCCTTATCTCTTTCCTCCTACCACGCGCTGGTATCTTCTCTTCCCTGCAGCCTAGCACGCCATGGCTGCCGATACACGCCCCATCGAAATAATTTTCCCGGCGCCCGCACGAGAGGGAGGTTCGACAATGGAATCCCATGGGTCCCCATATCCAGCGCCCGCCCTCCCAATCGTCCACTACGTGCTCCATCATGGCCATGGGGAGTCCTACCCGTCGATGCATCTCAGGCCATGAGCTGCCGCGGGATTGGTCTCTATTGCATCTCGCAGCGGGCTTTTTTGTTGGAATTATGCCCTAGAGGCAATAATAAAGATGTTATTATTATAATTCTTGTTCATGATAAAGTTTATATTCCATGCTAGAATTGTATTAAGCAGAAACTTTAATACTTGTGTGGTTTGTGAACAACACCGTGTCCCTAGTACGCCTCTATGGACTAGCTCATTGATCAATGATGGTTAAGGTTTCCTAACCATAGACATGAGTTGTCAATTGATAATGAGATCATATCATTGGAGAATGATATGATGGATAGACCCAAACTAAGGGAAGCAATTAGATCGTGTCATCGTGTTCGTCTTTGCGAAGTTTTTCTTATGTCAAATATTGTATTCCTTAAACCATTAGATAATACAACTCCCTGGTATCGGAAGAAAGCTTTGAGGTCATCAAACGTCATCCTATGAGAGGGTAATCATAAAGGTGTCTCTCAGGTAATCGGAAAGTATCTGTTGGGTTGTATGTATCGAGATGGGATTTGTTCCTCCCAAGTCGGAGAGATATACTTCGGGCCCACTCGGTAATCGATATCAACACCGCTTGCAAGCATGTGGTTAAGGAGTTAATCACAAAGTGATATCGGATTACGGAACGAGTAAAGTACTTGCTGTGAACGAGATTGAACTAGGTATGACGATACCGACGATCGAATCTCGGGCAAGTAAAATATCGCGAGACGAAGGGAATATATATATGGGATTGATTGAATCCTGGCATCGTGGTTCATCCGATATGATCATCGATGAATGTGTGGGAGTCAATATGGGTGCCCAGACCCCGCTGTTGATTATTGATAGAAGATCATGTCTGCATATTCTCGAACCCGCAGGGTCACACACTTAACGTGTCTCGACGCTAGGATAGATTGGATAATTGGTTTGTGAATTTTTGTTTGGAGTCTCGGATGGGATCCGGGACATCACGAGAGGTTCCGGAATGGTCCGGAGAATAAGATGCATATAAGGCAGTGCAGTTTTTGGAGTTCGGAATTGTTCCGGATTAATCGGTATTGTACAGGAAGCTTCTAGAACCTTCCGGAAGGGGGCCAACGTGGTCCCACCTTCCGGGAGGGGGCATGGGCCTATGAGGGAGTGTCCTGACCGCATTGGGCCAGGGGCACAAGGCCCCATAGGGCCCAGCCGATTCTAGAGAGATTTAACTCGTTTAAATCTCGGGATAGAATTTCTAGATAAGGGGAGAGTTTAAATCGTTTAAACTAGAGATAGGCTTGGAGGAGGGGCTAGGGCTGGCCGCCCCCTCCCCCTCTATATATAGAGGGCTGGTGCGCCCCCTCCCCCTACACATCTCCCTCCAAGCCCTAGTAGCCCTGCTGCCTTCCTCTCTCCCTCCCGACTGTTTGCAGGCGAAACCCTGCTGCAGAAATTCTCCACCAAATACACCACGCCGTCGTGTTGTAGATCCAATCCATCTCTCCACAATACTTGCTGGTCCAAGGAAGGAGGAGACGTCGAGGTGCTGCACGTGTGCATCTCACGGAGGCACCGCCACTTGTGGTGCTAGATCGGATCGGATCGCGAGGAGGAGAAGTGAGTACGACTGCATCACCCACGTTCCGACGAACGTTCCGCTGTGCGAATCTTCAAGGGTATGAAGATCTAATCCAATCTCTCTCGTTGTTTGCATCTCCTAGATTAGATCTTGGCTTTCCCTCTGTTCGCTTCCGTAGAAAATTTTGATTTACTATGCTGCGAAACCCTTCATTTTTTGCAACAATTGTGGCTGGGGATTGAAGGGATGAGGGGCTTCCATGGAAGGGCAGAGGAGGAGGTTGATGCTGCCAGCGGTGAGACGCAGTGCTACCGACGGCGAGGCGAGGTGTGTTGCTACCACCATATGACGACCCTGGTAGCACGTCAAGGCGGTGCTGCAGTGGCGAGGCGTGTTGCTACCACCGCACGACGACCCTGGTAGCACGTCAAGGCGGTGCTGCAGTGGCGAGGCATGGTGCTGCCACATCAGGGCCGCGGCGCTGCTACATAGGGCAAGACGGGTTGCTACCTTGGGTCAACGACTTTGTTATGGATGTGTTTTGTACAAATTTTGGTTATGAATTCCGGCGAGAGTCTCGGTGATGTCTTCAGTGAAGTTTGTTTTTGCTACACTAATATAAATTTTTTGCTACAATTGTTCTCCAATTTTGCTATCTTAACACAACGTTTTTTGCTACGAGGTATTCGACGATGTCTCCCGGCGAAAGTCTCCGGTGAGGTCAATTTTTGCTACATTAGCCTATTCTTTTTGCTACCACTGATTTGTGGTTCTGCTATAACAATGTAAAATTTCTGCTACGACGTCTCCGGCGAGGTCTCCCGGCGAATGCCTCTGGCGAAGTCGGTTTTGCTATATTAGAACAAAGTTTTTGCTACAAAGTCTTCGGTAAAAGTCTCCGGCGAGAACTAGTCTGACTGTTATTTTTCTGGACCGAACAATTTTCTGCTAAATTAAGCAAAAGCGGGACTATTTATAGCAAAAACGGGATTGTTTTATAGCAAATACGGGATTTTAGACATAAAAGGGTGGACACGTGGTTGGCTGGGACCCAAGGATGAAAACCATCGATCCCCATAGGACGCGTAGTAGTGTTCTAAAAGTATGCCCTCTCTGATTCTCAATACAAAAGAATAGATAAAGTAGTGGAGTACTATCTCTGATTTAAATTATAAAATGTTTCCATAGACTATTTTAGCCTACTAAAACATTTTATAATTTAAAACGGAGGTAGTAATTAACAAAACATCTGGCAGGGAAATGTATAATTCGTGTTCAAGTTATTGATTTCCTATGTTCCTATAGATCTCCATCTCCATATAAATCATTCAAAAAATAAGATCTCCATATAAACAATATGAAGATGTACGTGACACATTGCAAGAGGCACATCCAATGATCCTAACAGGCTGATGAATTGAAACGGAACTAGATAGCTCATTTGATGGAGGGGAGTGTGAAAAAAACAATTATAACACCAATAGGTTGATGAATTGAAATGACTCTGATGAACAAGACCCTTTTATACCTACTAGGTCTAAGAACTCATTTTACAGTTGTGTCGGAATATATTGGTTAAGTATTTGCTCAACTATCGAGCGGTACGCTTGATAAACAATCACAAGCCAGTAAAAATGGTAGTGTTTGCTTAACTTTAGTCTAATGGCATAAATTATCTGTAGCCAAAAATTTCAACAGCGGGGATAGCTCAGTTGGGAGAGCGTCAGACTGAAGATCTGAAGGTCGGGTGTTCGATCCACCCTCACCGCAAAATTGCTTATTTTTTTTCTTTTTAAAAATGTGCGTTTCTGCTGTGGTGATGTGGTTTCTTTTATCATGGAATATAGGATTCTATATTTCAGTAGCGGGGATAGCTCAAAGTGGGGCAATATTAGTGAATTTTTTTCTTTAAGAATGTGCATTTCTGCTGTGATGATGATGATGGTGTGACACTCCGCCGAAAAAGGGAGCTCAAAGTGGATCAATATACTACCCTCTGAACTAACATTTGCAATGACATCATCATTTTGAAAATTTTAGTTCATTTTTTACACTTAAAAGGTCTTTCAATTTTTTACACTTTTGCAGAACCAGATGAGATGCAAGTATAGTATATATCTTCTACTGGCAATATGCAGACCGCGGGAACAAAATGAATTGGCCAGTTTTTACTGGCATGTCGTCTCTACAGCCTTGAAAGTTCTCGGTACATCAAAACCACATCATTGAAATTTATATGCACTTCTAAATTAGCTTTATATCTCAAGTTGCACTGAGTTTTCTTCTTTACAGTGAATCAGATCAGACAGTCATAATTACTACAGATTTCGTCAGCCAAAACATCTCACTTCACTACAGATCGTCCTAGAACTCTACAGATAGACTCAGAATCTCCTCGGCGAGCCATATGGGCTCGGTGATCTCAACTGACCGATCTCGAGCCAAGGATCTGGAACTGCCGTGCTTAGTCTCATCTGGTTCTGCGCATAATCCACTGGGCGCGGCAGGGAAGGCAGGCAACTCCAGTTAGATTGCTTGAACTGCCGCAATGGGCTTGAGCACGGGGACACTGGCAGAGACATGTTTGTTCTCACAGCAGTAGGGCTGGTACATGAACATGATGGTTGTCAGTCAAGATGCTTGGACGCGTGGATGGAGTGACAGAAATGGTCACTGAATGTAGGTTACTATACCTGGAGGGATTGCAAGGCGAAGGATAAGCCGTGGCGAATCCAGTAAAATCTCTCGCGCGCAGTTCTCCTATATCCCGTAGAGGGGTAATGCCTCTCTTTGTTAAAGATTCTCTGTTTGACTGAACCAAATTCGAGGAATGGTAAATATAATCATCATATATGACCAACCATCTTATGTCATGATGTGAACTGAGTAATGGCAGAATCTAGAAAAGAGGTGCTCAGATATTCTCTCAAAACCAAAAGGCACGATTAGCATAAGAATATTGAAAGTTTGATTTGGAACCAATTACTGCACTGTTACAAACAAATGTTGTCACAAGATTTAGTTTCCAGATTAGCATTTAAAAAGTAAGCTTCTAATTTTGCTGGTGCTTGGAAAGAATAGACCACAATATCTGGAAATGTTAAGAATTTTAGAAAAAAAACATTAAAATGGGCAGAAAGAGTGAAGAAAGAACCCACCTTTTTATGCCTTGCCTCCACAGGGGAAGATAGTCCATTACTCAACGGAGTTGCTCTGCATGTTGCCGCTCTTATTGCTTGATGGTCATGAACAAAAGGGTGACCCAGTAACTGTGTTGCAGAGGGGCGCTGTGCTGGATCACGCTTTAAGCACAAACTCAGGAAATCCTTCCCTTCTTTCGAAATACTTTCTGGAATTTCTGGTGTATCTTTACTGTTTGCAATCTTAAATAACGCAGGCACCTGCAAGACCAAGGATCAGAGAAGATAGTTGCAGCTCCACTATCAGAATAGAAAGCCATGCGTGCCAGTTAATTCAACACAAGAGCGAAATGGCAGATCCAAGCAAGCAGAAAAATGTCATCAAAGCACAACATGAACTGAAAGCATACATCTTCGTACGGATGCCAAGGATGTCTAGCAGTTGCCATTTCAATAATTGTACAACCAAGGCTCCAGATATCAACCGCAAGACTGTACCCTTTGTTATTCATTATGACCTGCAGATTTTGCAGAAAAATTTGGGAGGAAACTTTATTAGAAGTGTAAATCATACACAAAATTTCTTCAAATGGCACAACAGGAAAACAGCATACCTCCGGAGCCATCCAGTATGGGCTTCCTCTGAAAGAGCGTATTTCAGCAAAAGAACTTATCTGTTAAAGTTTCATCAGAAGCAATAAAGTGAGATGGGGAAGGAAATAAAATTATGACAATTTTTCCTTGTCAACTGCAGGAAATGATATCAATAAAAAAAGCACAACTATGTTTTGCTTTGAAACACATTGCCAGCCCCTATATTGAGGAAATTTTCTGAAGTTTGTGGAAAATCATGAGAGCAGAAAGCACAAAACGTACTTTGATTATTCTCAACCTTATGACACAAGTATTTATGTTCATACATACTTTGCTTTAACATACAGAACACATTACCAGCCCCTATATTAAGGAAATTTTCTAGAGTTTGTGGAAAATCAGGAGCAGAAAGCACAGAACATACTTTGACTACTCTCAACCTTATGATGCAAGCATTTATGGTCAAACCCCAATATAAGTGAGACTCAGAGATGCCCTGAGTTGCTTGGTTGACTAGCCAATAAGACAAGCTAATTACTTGTGTGGATGTGCGAATGAGTTTTCTAATAACCCTTTGCACATATGCACAAAACAAAACCCCTTGTACAAAATAAGAGAAACTGCATACATGTTTAGCCACACCAAAGTCAGCAAGTTTGACATCGCCAGTAGGGCCGACAAGTATGTTTGCTCCTTTTATGTCTCTGCCAAGCAAAGCATTATGGAGTGAGCTTCGTATTCAATTCTGAGCAAGGAAAATAAACGGAGTACGATATTTACACTACAGTACCTGTGCACAGTATTCCTGCCATGCAAATAGGCAAGTCCAGAAAGGATCTGCCGAGTATAGTTACGGATCACAGGTTCCCTAAAAGGACCATAATCTCTTAGTAATTTATGAATTGAACCGCCAGAAACATATTCAAGATAGATGGATAGAGCTTCATCAGTCTGCCCAGAATAATAAATAACTAGGTCAGTGATAATATATATTTATATACAAAATGATAATTACTTAACATAGTACAAAGGTAGTGAAAAAACAGAAACTCCAAGAGAAACTGAGGTGAAGCTTTCAGCTCTACTATACCATTAGCATAACAGTTTACCTACCACGTCCAAATGAAGCAAAGGTAGTATTCTGAGAGAGAAAGTTTTTCATAGCATCTGGACGCACTACCAGCCATTATGTTCCACTGAACTATGTGAGTAACATTGCACTAATTACCAAAATGTCATGCAAAAAGAGAATAAAATATGCCCCAAAGGACCCATAAGAAGTTGTAGGGTGAAAACACATGAATTTTGTGCCTGCACAACACTCAAATGGTAGTGTATTCGGTTATCACATGAACCTCACCAGTTGACTTCCATAGTATTGCACAATGTTCTGGTGCGAGAGCTGACTAAGCAAATCTACTTCCTGGCAATGCAAAAAATAGATATCAAGTTAGTAAAACAAATCAACAAGATACATGGTGCACAAGATCATATGGAAGTAGATGGCTGCATGCTACAGGTGTAAAATCAAAACAGTTGCTTCGGATAGATATGCAATTTATCAATGGGGTAAGCAATTAACCTGATTAAGCTGCCTAAGACGTTCTTTCGAATTTGAATCATCCAAAATAACTTGTACCTCCTTGATTGCACAAAACTGCCCACTTTCACTGCATAACATACAGTTAAGATCAATCAGCAGATCCCACCAATAGAGCTGTCAAGAATGAAGTAATTTTACATATAGTTTCAAGGTAATTTTGTATCTGGTGCTAAAACATGAAACATGCACAGCTTTAGAACCACATATATTTATGATTTCCAATTTGCTAGTTTACCTGGTTGAACATGTTTGTCCACATCAGTATGAAACATTCATGCATACATGTAGAGATTACACTACTTATTTTACAAAAATTGACAATAGGCACGCAGGAGCTATATTAATGGTGTGCTGTTCTTATACGGTTATAGATTTATAGTCTACCCACGTATATATAAACTCAGTATGGGAGTGTGTTGTACATGAATATTTGAACTTCAGTTGAAAAGAATTTGAATTGTACTTTGCACCTTCATACCTGTTGAATCCAAGGTACACCTGACCAAATGTGCCACTACCTAACAGCTTCCCCTTCTTCCAATGTGATTGGGATTGCGTAGAAGCAATGCTAGATGAAGGGAGGGGCAGGCTAGAAGCTGGTACCGGAGGAAGAGGCAAGGGTTGAGGTGAAATCCTCAGATCATCCATCCTTTTCAGAGGTGACCTTGGGCTGAAACCAAAATCTCTCTGACTTGCATCGCTGGCAAAAAAAGCATGTCCTCTTGGCCCAGGGGAAAGACTGCCTGTGTTATCGGGCATTCTGCCAAGCGAGCGACTGGCTTCACCCATTGAAGGCTCAAAGCTTTGCGGATGAACCTCTCCCAAATTGTTAATAGGTACCTCAAAGAACGCGTGGTGGTCCTGCAGAGCACTACATGATGCAAAATGCTTGCCTTCCACCATGCCCTTATGCCCATCAGGTGGCATAGTCCTTCCTCTAGAGTACACAACTGGATCTGTATACCTAGAGATTGCACCAACCAACAGTAAATATCAGAGAATATGCAAGGACTGCAACATGAGGCTGTCAGAGAACAATATATAAGCCAATTTTGGCAAGAGCGCAGCAATTAACATCCTCCACAATTACAGAGTACAGAGAGAAGGGAAAAAACGCCATCATTGTGTTCAGATTTAGCATGTCGCAATAAATAAAATATAATTCAAGAGCATCACTTCGTGCAAGGACTAAACAATGCTGTCCTTATCATTGGCACCTCGACACCGTTTCCTTCCTATTTGACGGTATAGAAAGATGAATGAAAGATGGTTGAACGACTCACGCGCTTTGGGACTTGACACCCCAGGTCCACGGCATGTACTAAACAAAGATAATGGTCCTGAGCATCTAAAAAAAGGTCCTGAACAGACTAAGCAGAACAAGCACGGAAGAGGTCAACGGTTGTAGTTGGTGCGAAGCCTCACTGGTCACTTCTCACTCCCTCAACAACTTAAAAAACCTAGATCATAGGGGGCAGTTTCACTCACCCACACAATCAGTAATAATCTCTCAATTCCCCTGGGTAATCATCTCAGATTTCAGCAGTAGTCGCAGTTTGAAACGTGGCAATTACGCTAACACTAAGAGAAGTCATAACAGACCATCACGTACGTAGCCCAATTTACCTGTAAATTCGGCGGTCCTCCTCGTCATCATCAAACGATTCCGACGAGCTCGCGCTGGACACCGACGCCGCCGCGGACGCGCAGCCCCCTGCTTGGGAGGACGACGCCAGGGGGAGCGGCGCGGACCTGGACTCGGGACGCGGGAGCGGATGCCCCTGCGCCTCCGCCCGAAGCCCCGTCCCTCCTCCGCCGCCGCCGACGCATCGGGAGACGGCGCCTGCCTGCCGCGGCGCCGGCGAGTCGAGGCCGTGCGGCCTAGCCGCCCGCCGCGGGGTCGACGGCAAGGGGGAGGCGCAGGCGGACGCGTAGGCGGAGGAGGTGCCGACTTCGACGGAGTTGCGGGGCGAGGAGGCCGCGGAGGCGGGCGCGGGGCTCGCGCCGGCGGCCCTGTGCTTGGACTTGGACTTGGACCTGGACTTCCTCCCGGGCCACCACAGGGGCATCGCCGAGCCGACGGAGCCGGTGGCGCGCGAAGGTCGGAGAGAACGGGGGAGTAGGCAGGCAGGGAGGTCGAGCCGCCGAGGGAGGGGTGCTCTCCGTTCCGTTCCGTTTCGCGTAGGACGAGAAGAATGTGGTGACTCGGGAGCAGCAAATGAGTGCGCCCCAGCTGCCGCCGCGACCGCGACGACGAGTGTCAAGTGTCGTCGTGCGGTGCCTGTGCCTGTGCGCGTGGGGTTTAATGCCACTGTCCAGGTTCGTGGGGCCACGCGATCGGGCGCGGTGGGCCCGACTGGACAGTGAGGGCGGGGGTGCGCAACGTGCTGCCCCTGGTGTGGCCTGGGCGGCTGCCGTTCGTCCCGGGCCGTCAGGGGGTCCCTGGTCACGTGGGCCCGGGGAATGGGATGCGAGAATGAGAATGAGAATGTGGCACGAAATTTGTATCTGCGGGACCCACCACGGCGAGCTCGGAAGAATTGTGGACATGCGCTGTGGACGTATCGGCACGGCCTTTTGACCTACTGTGCCATCTGGGTGGTTACGGGCGATCTATCGGGCTGTTCTTTAAATCGACAGTTTTTTTTTTGAGTAGGTGCGTGACTTGCAAATGCTACCGACATGCTGTGCATTTTCGGGAAAGAAAACATGTTATATTTGTTAGAGATAGAAAAGAGTCCTATTCATAAACGAGATTGTAACTCAATTGTAACTTGTATTGGCTTGTGTACCGGGACATACACCCATATTAATAGACATCGATCGGGAGCCTCGGGTATCCGAGTAGTCTCAACCTACCTGATCGTAAGTTTAATATGGTATCAGGCCGGCTCTTCCGCCGAAACTGATCGCCAATCCTCCCCTACATCGCCGCCGCCATCGCTCCCACCTTCCTTCTGCTCGATCGGCATGGCTACGTCTTCCAGCAGCAGCCCGGCGATCCACCTTGGCGAGCCTCCCTCAGAGAAGCTGACTCGTCACAACTACCCACACTGGCGCGCGCAGGTTCTGCCTGCCATACGAGGCGCCCAACTCGTCGGTCTCCTCGACGGCACCGATGCGGCTCCACCAAAAACAATGGCCGTCTCCCCAGAAGCCACAGAGAAGGATCAAACACCCAAGGCGGTTCCCAACCCTGAGTATGGTTCCTGGTTGTCTCGCGACCAGATCATTCTCAGTTACCTTCTCAAATCGCTCTCCAAAGAAATCCTCACGTATGTTCTTCGGATCGAGAACACGGCCGGTGTCTGGGCCGCGGTCGAAGGGATGTTTGCCTCGCAGAACCAATCCAAAATCACGAATCTCCGGATTGCCTTGGCGAATACCAAACGGATTCAATTTCCGACCACTGCAGCCTTCCTATCCCAGATGCAGAGCATCGCAGATGAACTCGCTGCCGCCGCTCGTCCTGTCCCTGACGAGGAACTGGTGTCCTTCATCCTCGCTGGACTCGGTGCGGAATACAATTCTCTAGTCGCTGCCCTTGGCGTGATCGCGAACAAGCTCTCCCTCAGCGATCTATTCTCCCACCTGCATGCCTATGACCGGCGGCAAGATATGCTCGGCACACAGCCCACCGGCGGGTTTGAAACATCCGCCAACGCTGCCTTGCGCCAACGCCGTGGCCGCACTTTTGGTGGAAACAAGAGTGGCGTGGTGATTACCGCGGCGACCGCAGTGACTATGATAACCTCCGTGGTGACCGTCGTGATGATCGACGGGATGATCGCCGCGATGAACGCCCTCGCCAAGGGCGGGGTGGTGGTCGTGCTACACCTCCAGGAGGGGGGCGCGGCCGTGGACGTGGTCGTCGACGCACCACGCCATGGGTCGACGTCACGTGCCAAATATGCAACAAGGAAGGTCACCCTGCCAAGGATTGTTGGAGGCGCTTCGATGACGACGATGATGACTCTTTTGGTGACAAGGAAGTTCATGGAGCTTCGTATGGTGTTGACACGAATTGGTACCCAGATACCGGTGCTACACACCACATCACTGGCGAACTGCACAACCTGACCGTCCGTGATAATTACCGGGGCTACGACAAGGTCAACACTGCAAGTGGACATGGTATGAATATCTCTCATGTTGGTCATTCAATTGTCCGTCACCCTGTTCAAAATTTTCATCTTCGCAATATTTTGCATGTACCCGATGCTTCGAAAAACCTTTTATCTGTTCATCGATTCACATATGACAACCGCGTCTTTCTCGAATTTCATCCTTTCTTCTTCTTGATCAAGGATCAGGTCACGCGGAAAATAATTCATAGAGGGCGATGCGTTGGCGGTCTTTATCCTCTTATTTCATCCCTGGAGTCATCCCCCCAACCTCAGAAGCATGCGTTTGTTGCCGCCAAGCCCTCTCAAGCAAAGTGGCATAGTCGTCTTGGTCATCCGTCATTTGCTATTGTTAGTCAAATACTTAGTAAAAATAAACTCTCATATGTTAGAGATTCCAGTTCAGAGTCAGTTTGTGATTCATGTCAACAGGCTAAGAGCCATCAGCTTCCCTATCCTATCTCCACTAGTGTCTCTACAACACCCCTTCAATTAGTATTCTCTGATGTATGGGGTCCTGCTCCCACTTCTGTTGGACGTCATGATTATTATATAAGCTTTATTGATGACTATAGCAAGTTTACTTGGATTTATATGCTTAAGAAAAAGTCTGATGCTTTTGCTGCCTTTGTGAATTTCCAAAAACTTGTTGAGCGTAAACTTGATAGGAAAATTCTTACTGTTCAATCTGATTGGGGCGGCGAGTATGTCACGTTAAATGCCTTCTTTCAATCTCAAGGAATTTCACATCATGTTTCATGTCCTCATGCACACCAGCAAAATGGCTCTGCTGAAAGAAAGCATCGTCATATCGTTGAAGTAGGTCTCGCTCTCCTCGCCAATGCACACATGCCTTTAAAATTTTGGGATGAAGCATTCATAACGGCCACATATCTCATTAATATGCTACCTAGTAGACTCATCAACAATGACACACCAGTTCATCGACTTTTGGGTTCACGGCCTGACTATAATTCTCTTCGGGTTTTTGGGTGTGCTTGTTGGCCCAATCTCCATCCATACAACAAACGTAAACTCGCTTTTCGCTCCAAGCAATGTGTTTTTCTGGGCTATAGTCCCCGTCATAAGGGCGTTAAGTGTCTTGAAGTTTCCACTGGCCGAGTATATGTGTCTCGTGATGTCGTTTTTGATGAAGCGGTTTTCCCTTTCAAATCCCTTCATCCAAATGCCGGTGCGCTGCTTAGGCAGCAAATTCTCCTACTTGATTCCTCTCTACATGATTTTGAACATGGGGACGTACACATTGATGATTTAAACATGACAAATACTCATACTACTAACACCTACAGGATGCGTCACGACCACTGGAACATGCCGGTGAAAATTTGGGGACAAATGATGTTGAAACAAGTGAAAATAGCACACATGAAATCTTGGCAGAAAAAGACACAGACGCTGGACACGAAACAGATTTTTTAGAGGAGTCCGCCCCGGGATCTTCGTCCCGCTCCTCAGATAAAGCGCAGAGCGCCGGCGCATCACCTGGTCAATGCAGTCCTGCCAGCTTTGCGCGCGGAGCGGCAGGGGCGGAATCGTGCATGTGGTCTTCTCCGGGATCTTCTGTATCGGCACGACACGCAGCGGGATCGTCCTCCACAGGAACGCACACACCGCTGGACATAGGAACTCCTATGCCATTTGCCGCATCCCCAGGTGCACCAACGGTTTCCACTTTGCATGCAGCTGATAGCAATCAAAGTCCAGGATCGCATGCAGCTGATAGCGATGGGAGTCCAGGATCTTCTGTAGTGCGTCCTTCTGGTGAGCAGCGTGGGGCTAATGAATTTCGTCCTGGTACACGTGCATCCAAGGGAGTACACAAACCAAAAACGTACCGTTCGGTGGTGTCTTTCTGCTACTCAAGAAGAACCTAACAACTTACAAGCAGCACTTGCAGATACAAGATGGAAAGAAGCGATGAATGAAGAGTATGATGCTCTCATAAAAAATAAAACATGGAGATTGGTTCCTCCTCGACGTGGTGCAAATATAGTGGACTGTCGATGGATATATAAAGTAAAAAAACGAGCAGATGGTTCAGTTGATCGATACAAGGCTAGACTAGTAGCCAAAGGGTTCAAGCAAAGGTATGGTATAGATTATGCAGATACCTTTAGTCCGGTTGTAAAAATTGCTACTGTTCGGCTTGTCTTGGCCATTGCTGTTTCTAGGGGATGGAGTTTGCGACAGTTGGATGTAAAGAATGCGTTTTTACATGGTGTTCTGGAAGAGGAAGTCTTCATGAGACAACCACCGGGCTATGAAAATAAGAGAAGGCCGAACTATGTCTGTAAACTGGACAAGGCTCTATATGGACTGAAGCAAGCACCTCGGGCGTGGTATTCAAGATTGAGTTCTCAGTTAATTCAACTTGGTTTTGTTGCTTCAAAATCTGATACATCCTTGTTTATCTATCACAAGTCCAATGTTACCATCTTTATGCTCGTTTATGTTGATGATATAATAGTGGCTAGTTCATCAAAAGCTGCTACAGATGCCTTGTTAAAGGATTTGAGAAAGGATTTTGCTTTGAAAGATCTGGGAGATCTACACTTTTTTCTAGGAATTGAGGTTCATGGAACCAATGATGGACTAGTGCTTAGTCAAGCGAAATATGCTCGGGATATTCTTACTCGAGTTGGAATGACAGATTGCAAGGGGTCCCCCACTCCATTATCTTCTTCAGAAAAAATCACAGCTCATGAAGGAGAATTACTAGGTCCTGAGGATAGCACCAAATACAGAAGCATGATAGGTGCCCTTCAGTATCTTACTCTCACTAGACCTGATATTTCCTTTGCAGTCAACAAAGTTTGTCAATATTTGCATGCTCCCACTACTTTGCATTGGACAGCAGCCAAACGCATCTTGAGATATGTTAAGCATACAGTTGATCTTGGACTCACTTTTACAAAGTCCAACTCCACTTTAGTTAGTGCCTTTTCAGATGCGGACTGGGCAGGATGTGCAGATGATCGTCGATCAACTGGAGGTTTTGTTGTTTTTTTTGGGCCTAATCTTATTTCATGGAGTGCTAAGAAGCAAGCCACAGTTTCTAGATCTAGTACGGAAGCAGAGTACAAATCTGTGGCCAATGCAACTGCAGAAATAATATGGGTACAGTCGCTTCTTGCTGAACTTGGGGTCAAGTTGACCCAACCGCCTTGTTTATGGTGTGATAATATGGGAGCAACATATCTGTCTGCAAATCCTGTGTTTCATGCACGAGCCAAACATATTGAGATAGATTTTCACTTTGTTAGAGAGAGAGTTCTCAACAAAGAGCTGGAGATTCGTTTCATTCCTTCAAAGGATCAAATAGCTGATGGGTTTACCAAGCCTCTCCCTGTCCGTAGCTTTATAGAGTTTAAGCATAATCTCCACTTGACAAAGTTGTGATTAAGGGAGGGTGTTAGAGATAGAAAAGAGTCCTATTCATAAATGAGATTGTAACTCAATTGTAACTTGTATTGGCTTGTGTACCGGGACATACACCCATATTAATAGACATCGATCGGGAGCCTCAGGTATCCGAGTAGTCTCAACCTACCTGATCGTAAGTTTAATAATATTTAGGAATGAAGAGAGTAGAATTGAAATGGATTGTGCGTCTCTGAGGGATCGGAAGCCCCGATCACTGCCTCCCGCATACGACGTCGTGTCATCTCACTTCCGTTGAAAATCTAAACTCAAATCAGCTATTTCAAGACCAAGGGAGTAATTATTATATAGTTTCATGTTTATCACTCTATGTTATAATGCATGTGAATCTTGATTGTAAAATCAAATGAAATCATACATGCAGGTGTAGAAAATCATAAACAATCAAGAAGTTCCTAGTTTAGTCTCTAGAACTAGCTTATGGGTTGTGAGAGGTATAGAAGTTAATGTAACTATGGATACTACCAGGGACGGATCTACACCACGGACAACCCGGGCCATACCCAGGATGTAGACAAAATTTTCAGCTATATGTTAGTTAAAATACACTATTTTTTCTGGGATTTAACATAATTTGAACATACAATACGATCTTGGCCCCGGGTTTGGTGGAATTTTCGATCCGCCACTACTACTAACTATAAAGGTACATTGTCAGAAGAATTAAGAGTACCGAACCAATCCGATGTATGATTTTCTAGCCAAATCGACAGATTATTATTTTATACATAAACCTTTAAAACCATGAGAATATCAAGGGATATCATGCTGGTTGATTTATCTTTGAGGTTATTCCAACACCACATGAATAAAGTCAGACACGCATGGATGTTCATACTCATAGTAATCCTACTACTGGGTCTAACACGCAGGCTCTCCACACTAAATATATATGGTTCTTCAACTAATGAGTTGATTTTGCTTTATTACATATTTGGTCATTTAACATTTCAGTTTGTATCCTTCTCTGGTTAAGGCATTGTAACATCCCAGGATTAGCACCTAGAAATAGAGAGGACACAGGTTTGTGCATTTCATTCATGCATAAGAAAATCCGGAGAATTTTCGCGCAAAACTATAAGAGCTATAGAGGGACCGGGAACTCTCTTGTACTGAAGGAAACTTCGGGGCAAGTGCGATAGATTTCGACATGACCTTTGTAGAATTCTTTGGTTCGTGGAAATTTTGTTCAAACATGTATTTGAATTTCAAATATGAAATTCAAATGAATTTATAAAATTCACAAATAGGATTTGGAAATATTTAATAACTTGAAATGAAATGATTATAGAAAATGATATAAAAAGGATTCTTTATATTATATACATATAGTATAATATTGAATTTTTACAATGAATAAATAAAAGTAAAGTATTAGGAAACAAATAAGTAGAAAAAAGAATTACATTACTTAAATAACTAAAAGAATTCTTATTACAACAATATATATATGACTTTGTATTTACAAAAGAATTGTAAAATAAGAAGTAAATAAGTAAACTTTATTGAATAAAATACAACAATACAATGTTTTTACAAATTTTCAAACAGAATATAAATTACAATATCTCAACATTATTCAATCAGAAAAGAAATTACATATTTATATATAAAGGAGAAATCCTAAACTATTGTTGCTAAGCTACTTATTTATCTTGTATCCTTTATCCCAGATGGTTCCTGCAAAAACAAACAACTAAAAAATAAAACACAAGGGTTAGTTTTGGGATTAGATTACTCTCATAATTAGCATACTGATGATATGCTTAAGCTCATCATTGAGTGATTTGAAATGGAACAAGTGTAGGACCTGTTCTTATTCTATCAAATGACCTCCGCACAGCATCATGGGTCAAAAGGGGGCAAGTTTCACCTTGGTAAAATAGTAAAAGAATCAAGCTTCCACTTGGCAACATCCAAAAATATAGCTCAATTTCTGATAACACCAAACCAGCCGAGCACATCCATAGCAAAAAGATCTCATAGATGAAACATGGACAAGGGGGAGGTATCAGGACCAGCAGCACACAAACAGGCAGCTCACACATGCATGCATGCATGCATATGTGCTGTCAACACCACAAGGCAACAGCAAGTAGAGGAAAAGCACCAGCCATAGTAGAGCTACTACTCTATCCTCTTTTCACATACACAACTAGACCAATAGATATTATGCTAGCCCAAGAACACCACAAAGAACATCTCTTGTTCTTAGCAGTTCTCTCTCAAGAAAGCACAAATCACAAAGCCAACCACTGGATAACAACCACACATATTACTCCATCATCTCACCACATCTCTAGCTTTGGTTGCTATCTGGAGCCATCCAAGAGCTAGAATAAAGGGAAGACAAGATCCAGGAGCACCAGCAGAAGAAAAAGCAGTAGCAGATTCAATAGGTCAAGTCAGGAGCACAAGGAGGAGGCTTAGGTGACAAGGAGAGTAGCAGTAGATACCTCAGAAAAGGGAGGAAAGAATATACCAAACCAATAGTGGTTGATCAAGATCAACACCAGCCAATAGCTGCAACAACTCAACAAATCATAGGTTAACCACCAAATTCATACTATAGCACCTGTTCTTATTAAACTGCATCATCAGGCTCAAGTAGAAATACAGTTGTGATACAAACTCATCCAATTTCAACTTTCCTTCAACTAGAGTTTCATCTAGGAGGAGTGGTTAGGATGATACTCTCAGTATTGCAAAGAAGTGCTTTGCCAAAATCATCATAGAGTTATTAAAAGCCATATAATAGCATCTGTTCTTATTTTGATCAATGCCTCAGCCTTTGCATCATAGGCCAGGTGTATGATCTTATCAAATAAAACCATCTAGCTCACAACAGTTCAAGTAAACACCACTTATCACTATGCATACTCCAAAATGGAGGCACCATAGTGACAGTCTGATGCACAAAAACTATTAGAGTGTATCCTCACACTAAATGGTCAGTCGGATATTTTGGCTAAAACATATTTATCATTTTCCTATAGAAGTCTCTAGGAATCAATTGTATACTTTGTTTACTATCAACAAGGATAGTAAGTCAAATCTGTTCTTATTAGATTTTGATAGGAGCAAATAGTAGTGCAAAGAATAGCCCTCAGATCTGCATACACCTGGATGCAAGGATCATCACAAAGCACATAGAAGGCCAACCATAACATATGTTTCTCTATCATATGCTAGCCTCAGTTTCCACATCATTGGCAAGGAAATAATTCACCATACTGTTTCATCATTGCATCATCGGGTATATGATCTTATAAAGTAAAACCACTAAGCTTAGCAGAACATGTGTCCATATTATTTTCCTAGTAAAGAATTTAGGAATCATTCTAAAAGCATCACTGCCATATGGACCAGCCATAGATGATATATCATTTCATCCATAAACACTAACCAATATAGAACACATTATTTTCTTAAGCATTATACCCAGGAATCAGTTAGAAAATTGTCAACTGTCAATAAAGGACAAAGATTGATCAACCTCAACCTATACTAAACCAGTTGGTCAGTATAGAACATAACTGCAAGTTCAGGAATTAAGCACATATGTACTCAATGCCTGAAATAATAGGAAGTCAAAGTGTTATCCAACTAATTATATTTCTCACACAGTTGAGCACAATAGTGACAGTCCAGGCACAGTTACACATGCTTGGTTTATCTACTAGTCAGGAGAGAACATTCAAAGAGGAACCTTTGAATATCACATGATCTCTATCTCACAAGCATTTCTAGAAATATAAACACAAGGACTTAACAATAGTGAATCATCGTTGACACACTCTATTAGATCTTACATATCAAAGATAAGGGGAATTGTCACCACATAAATCTTCAGCAAATGATACTAGGGATCTACAATCTTCAATAGATAGGGTAGAAGTACCAGCTATACAGAGGGTAGAAGGAGCAACCTACATGGGGCGAGTCCTAGCTCGCCGAAGAGGAAGCAGAGGCCACGGGTGCAGCAGCACGGCGGCACGGTGGGCACCGAAGCACCTGCACCGCGCCAAGCCGTCCCAACAACCTCTGTAGCACGGCGAGGGTCATGGCCAAGCAGCAGCACCGCCGGGATCGACAGCGGTCCGGCCAGGGCGGAATTAGGGTTTCGACCAGACGCATGCGAGGCCACGAGGGAGACCAATCGACAAAGAGAAGGGAAGAAGAGGTAGTGGCAAGCCAGGGCCAACCCACGGCAGCAACCGACGGTGTCGGATTTGGCCGGCGTTGGTCGTCGAGGGCGGCGGCGTGTGCGGGTGAAGTAGAGAAGCGAGAGAGGGAGTGTGAGGGTTGTGTCGCGTGTGTGCGGGTGAGAGGAGAGGAAGAGAGGGGGTGGGCTGTGGTCTGGATGACCCAGGCCAGCTCTAAATGGGCTAGGCCAGCCCATGTACCCAACCCAAAACAGCCCAAGTCAAATAAAATAAGAAATGAAATAAAAGTAAAATAAATAAATTACTAAAATAACCTTTAAACATTTTCAGCTATAGAAAATTATAGAAAAATCATAAAAATACATTTAATATGTTAAAATTATCACAAAAATAATATCCACCTAAGGAAAATATAACTTTACTTATTTAAGTTAATAAAATACAAATAAAGATTTAGCACTATTAAATCTTAAGTGAAATTTCATTAAATAAGGAAAAATCCTAAAAAAAAGTAAAAATCATTTTTGTGTATAAAATTAACATTACTATTTTATAAAAATACTAACTTAGAGTTTTTACAAATAAAATATAAACCAAATATTTAAAGACACTTAATTCTTTGAAAGAATTTTATAAAAATAAAGGTAAGACTTAAAAATAAATAAAATTCATTTTTAATATCTTTAATAAGTATATTTCATTAGAAAAATACTATGTATATTATTCAAAAACATTTTAAGATAAATAAAATTCATTACTTATATTACTCAAATAAGATACCCACTTTGTTAATTCTTAAAATTATTTCTTAAGTAAGAAATAATCACATTTTCTAATAAAACACCAAAACCTTTAAAGTTTAATTACTAAGTCTAAATCCATAATCAAAATAAAACTTAAATATAACTATTAGCCTTTAAATGTTTTTAAATTTTAAATTCAAATTAAACTCCTTTTAAATAAATATTACATATCACTCATGTATAAGATGGTGAATAATCTCCATCTCTTAACCACTCTTAAAACTAACTCTAAACTCTAATAAATTTATAAGGTCATCTAATTATGCTCCCATTAATAAATTGCATGTTATTAAACCCATCTTTCACTTACATTAAAAAGGATCATTCATAATCATATTTATCAAAATCCTAAAACTATATGATCTTCTAAAAACTCATTATCTTAAAATTCACTTCTATTTTTATAGTTAACTTTGGTCTAAACAATCATAAACATCTCATTTGAAGTTTATTCATGTTTTTAAAGTTAACTTTAGTCACTTGTATCAACAATTGAAATATGAGAACTCAACATCATTTGTAACCCTCGCAAACCCTAATGTATAACCTAATAACCCTTAAGACTAATTAACCTTAACTAAATGCTAGTTTCTTCAAATGTTATTCTTTTTGCCACTTCACACAAACAAATCTATAATAGTTCTTTAGTTCTTAAGAACTCAACCCAAGGACTTCTTATCCTAGTCACCAGATAATAATAAATCATAATCACATTACTATATCCGTACTTAAATATTTTGGATTGCTAACACTTAAGTTCCTTATCAATGCCATCGCTTATGAAATAAACTTAAAGATAAACCCAATATTAAAGAAGATACCTAAGATCAACTTATTCAAAATACTAAGGGTTTCACTTTGGGAATTATAAAATTGCATAGCATTATTTATGCATAATGGCATCTTGCTTCTTTAAACATTAGTCCTTACCGGACCAATGATGATGATTTCAGACATTGGATCTTCTATTATCTCGAAGACCATGAGTGCATAATCTTGCAATCACAAAAGGCAAGTTCACACTTGCTCATGTCCTTTGATTATTTTCTTTAAAGTATTTTGCAAATCCAGTATTGTCATCACCTGCATTTGAAAAAGGTCAGAAAACACTATTTTCATAATAATATGATTATAGATTATTTACCATGAGGTAATAATCTACTATGAAAGTTCCAGTGGTAAAGGAACATATTATCTAGGACTTAACAACCAATGTCACCAGTGATTCTTGCGCCGTATATTACGCGTTAACCATGAGATTTGGAATGGGACGGAGAAGTCAGCTGGATCGGCTTCCTTTCGCATGCATTGGACACTGTTCTAGGCATTTGTAAGTTGCAGATCGTGGGTATAGCCGTTTTATACGGGGGAAGTCTACCGTGGATATAGGCTTGCAAAAGACAGATATCTAGTGTTAATGGTTGTTGTGTGTATCCAACTAAGGTATAGCCATTTTATACGGGGAAAAGTCTACCTTGAGTTTGGGCATCCAATAATTGTGGTGTATACGGGGTCGCGGAGAAGGACAGTGATTGGCTTGGATCTTAGTCTAGGACTCACACCAAGGAAGTGTGAACGAGCCTATAACTTGGATGTGCAACAAAGCTAAGATATCTCATGGGTAAAGCAACGCACCTCTGCAGAGTGTAAGAACTGTAACTTGTTACTCCCTGTTCCGGGAAGGAGCTACGAACGCTGCGGGAAAGGAACTCCATGAAAGTTCTGGTAAACCCGTGAAGGCTGATGGACATAGCTTTTCAGAATAAAAGCAACCTTTGAAGAAATGTTTACGAAAACTTGCATTGCCTACGACCTATGGTCTATGGCTGTAGATAGTGCATCAAACACTTCTCTTTAGTGAATTTGCTGAGTACGCTCGTACTCAACGTATCTTCTTAACCCTTGCTAGATCTCGGAGAAACCAATAACGTTTCCAGGAAATAAGTCACTTAAAGAGTTAAAGACAGCTAAGGGAGATCAATGGATTCGAAAACCTTACCGGAATCTATCGAAGACAAGCTGAAGCATAGAATAGAAATAAAACTCCTAGAATCTAGAACCTACTTATATAGAATAATACTATAGTAGTACTTTCAAGCCTTATACATATATTAATAGTAGTACTTCTAAAGTAACTCCGAGTGGATCTTTTTGGTTCTTTCTATATAATATTCCTCACTGTCCGAGGAAGCTCTCTGGATCTTTTGTAATATGCTATATGTAATATAAAGTGTTGTCTTGGACCCGCGATGTTTCTGTTGTACCACTCTGAGGGATATAATGCGGATGGAACGATGTTCCATTGGTGTTATATCAACGACTATAGTGTACTACACCATGCAGTGGTATTATGGGTCATCATAGTTGGTATCAGAGCATATGCTTTGACCTTAGGTTGGAAACCTAGTAAATGGGTAGAACTTATAGGTTGGATAGTGACTTTAGGAATCCATCTTATCTACACTATATTTTCTTATACAAGTGATCGATATTCACTTGAGAATAACCTTGTCACACCTTATTGAAGTTCTTAGGTTACTTCTTTTCTTATTAATGATACTTATCTACTATTTAATTTAGGAAGTACGTATCCAGTATTTCGTAAGTAGACAATATATCTTCTACTAGACTATTCTATACTATAACTAAACTAGAGTAGTATATCACCAAGTCAGAGTCCCTCATAAGGGAGTAATTAATCATGGTGTTATCTTACTAAGAGAAGCCATGAAATGAAGTAAAACTTTGTTATTATCTTTATACTAATAGTAAATACCAGAGGAGTATGCCCCAAAACCTTAAACAACATGTTATTGTAGGGGAAGTAACTAATGTTTTGTTTAACAAAAAGCGATTATATGAAGAATAGAATCTTATAGAGAGTAACAAATAGTGTTATGCTTATCTAACCCCATGTAATATGCCAAATCCATAATGGCCTAAATGACAAGGCAGTATTCTTGTAGTACAAATAGATCTATATAGGTAATGAAACTAGTTAAAACTTGAGAATTATTCGTGGTTATAATAAATATGCTTAGAAAAGTTAAGATTAGAAACGAAGGGTAGAAATGTGAGAATGATGTTTAGGATGTAACTCCAAGGATAATTAAGTTATAACCAATTATAGAGTGATTCAACCAACTATCTCTAAAGTCGGATCAAATTTTACCAAAAGTTATCCCTTTGCAAATGGGCAAATGGTGTAATTTCAGAGGCCAAGAACATTATGAGCCATACAAATAGGTATATAACGGTAGAAGTCCATACACTATATGTATCAAAAATTGTAGTGTATAACATCAAAGCCTAAGTACAAGAGATGTTTTACTCGAAGTACTGTTTCTACAGGCTTTTGATGTATGTTTGCTAGAGGTAACATTTGGATTTGTTGGATTTTATTGGATTTTATTGTGTGACTAGGACTATGCGTGAAGTTTGAACTTTATGGGAATATGCATGATGTTTCATGGAGTCCTTACTTGATGTACAGGTCTAGAAGGGAAAATGGGTTCGCGTGAGGGAGAGGCGAATTATCACTTTAATGTTGGAAAGATGAAGGCTCATGAGATGTTGGTGATACAACAAAAGGAGGCTAACCAGTCAATTCTGAAGGAAGGATCAAATCAAAAGCCGTATTTAACCACCAAAGATTAGGTTCTTTAGTATATGAGGAGTATGGAAGAAGGAAGAAAGGTTGAAACAAAGAGGCAGAACCAGTTTTATCGGGAGACATTAAAGGTTAGGCAAGGGAAGCAATTCAAGGAATTACATCCAAGGGTTAAACTGGTGGAATTCTTAGAAACCAAACCCTAGAGTTTTTCCATGGTTGAAGAACCTATGGAAGCGGAGAATTGGTTAATGGATACATCACGTAAGCTTAAACATGTGGGATGCAAGGATGAAGAAAAGGTGCGCTATGCAACTTATCTATTGACCGGAATCGCAGCCGTGCGTTGGGAAAAGTCCAAGTTCGTGATTCTGGAAGGAGGTGTCAATACCTGGACTGAGTTTAAAAAGAAGTTTCGAGAAGAATTTGTTCATTGGGACAATGGGAAAAGGAAGGAGAATGAAGCCTTAGATAAAAGGAATCTTCCAGTCATAAAACATGTACGAGAGTTTAATCGTTTATCCAAGTACATTAGCGAGAAAGTAAACAAGGAGGAGAAACGACAAAAGAAGTTCATGAAAGGACTACAAGCAGTCATGAAGATGCAGCTCAGGATTGTGCGTGCAAAGGAGTTCCAGGAATTGGTGGATAGTGCACATATATCAGGAGATGATGAGATTGATGCCCCTGAAGGAAAGAAAAAGAGAATTAAAAATAGACCACGACAGGTCAGGTTCGAGGACATATGACTAAGAATTATCCGGATCCACTTATGACATACAAAACAGAGAAAATATGTCACAACTGTTGAATTCGAGGCCATGTTTTGAAGGAGTGTCCAAAACCTAAGATAGTATGTTACCAATGTGGGGAACTAGGACACATGAAAAGGAACTGCTTAAAACCGCAGTTAACTCATAGATGGACAACAGGAGTAATAGAACCAATAATGGGGTTATCATCTACTCAAAATATTCCGCCCAATCCAAATGAGAAAGTAATGTAGGAGCATTTCAGAGGAAATGTAGCAAGTGTGGAGTTCTAGGACACAAGAAATCATGTTGTCTGGAACATCATGAGGTTTATGGAACATCAGTGGGAGGAGACACAACATCCACCAAATCACCGTCAAAGTAGGGTGTAGGTGTAGAAGGTACATCTTCAGGAAAACAGAAGTATGAAACCATAAATGAAGTCAATAACAACAACAACCACAACAAATCAAGTGGTAAGTCAATGCAGTATTAATGATATAAATTACCTTATACATGCATTTAAGGAGTTAGAGATTTTGCACCACTATTTCCCAAGTATGAGGGTGTACCATCTGTTCCTCATAAGACCATTAGAAAATCTCAAGGGGGAGAGTGAATAATGAAGCATCAGAAGTTGAGATCCGGAGTAAGGTTTAGGGAAAGCAAAAACATTGTTAAAAAGTAAGCCGTAAGGACTAAGTATACCATAAATAGATGAATAATAGAGTCAAGCTATAATTAGCCAAAGTATAAACCAGAATCTTACCTTAAGGAAACTTTCTAAAAACTTAGACACTTCTTAAATAGATGTCCTAATCTGAAAACACTCAAGAGGATCGGATCAGGGCAGAAGTGCTAGATTCAAAAGGAGTTTATACATCAAATGGGATTAGAAGTTGGCTCATTTAAAATCAGAAGAGGATCCACAGAAAATCTTAAATGAAGATATATCAATTATCTTCCTCCCGGATTTAAAAGAGTCACCAGGATCTAAAGAAGTCAATCTTATCTTTCAAAACGTAAGAGGGTGCGAACTTTGAGGACGAAGTTTATTTTAAGGGGGAGAGTCTGTAACATCCCAGGATTAGAACCTAGGAATAGAAAGGACACACGTTTGTGCATTTCATTCATGCATAAGAAAATCCAGGGAATTTTCGTGCAAAACTAAAAGAGCTACAGAGGGGTCGGGATCTCTCTTGTACTGAAGGAAACTTCAGGGCAAGTGCGATAGATTTCGACATGACCTTTGTAGAATTATTTGTTTCACGGAAATTTTGTTCAAACATGTATTATGAAATTCAAATAAATTTATAAAATTCACAAATAGGATTTGGAAATATTTAATAACTTGAAATGAAATGATTACAGAAAATGATATAAAAAGGATTCTTTATATTATATACATATAGTATAATATTGAATTTTTACAATGAATAAATAAAAGTAAAGTATTAGGAAACAAATAAGTAGAAAAAAGAATTACATTACTTAAATAACTAAAAGAATTCTTATTACAACAATATATATATGACATTGTATTTACAAAAGAATTGTAAAATAAGAAGGAAATAAGTAAACTTTATTGAATAAAATACAACAGTACATAGTTTTTACAAATTTTCAAACAGAATATAAATTACAATATCTCAACATTATTCAATCAGAAAAGAAACTACATATTTATATAAAAGAGAAATCCTAAACTATTGTTCCTAAGCTACTTCTTTATCTTGTATCCTTTATCCCAGATGGTTCCTGCAAAAACAAACAACTAAAAAATAAAACACAAGGGTTAGTTTTGGGATTAGATTACTCTCAGAATTAGCATACTGATGATATGCTTAAGCTCATCATTGAGTGATTTGAAATGGAACAAGTGTAGGATCTGTTCTTATTCTATCAAATGACCTCAGCACAGCATCATGGGTCAAAAAGGGGCAAGTTTCACCTTGGTAAAATAGTAAAAGAATCAAGCTTCCACTTGGCAACATCCAAAAATATAGCTCAACTTCTGATAACACCAAACCAGCCGAGCACATCCATAGCAAAAAGATCTCATAGATGAAACTTGGACAAGGGGGAGGTATCAGGACCAGCAGCACAGAAACAGGCAGCTCACACATGCATGCATGCATATGTGTTATCAAAACCACAAGGCAACAACAAGTAGAGGAAAAGCACCAGCCATAGTAGAGCTACTACTCTATCCTCTTTTCACATACACAACTAGACCAATAGATCTTATGCTAGCCCAAGAACACCACAAAGAACATCTCTTGTTCTTAGCAGTTCTCTCTCAAGAAAGCACAAATCACAAAGCCAACCACTGGATAACAACCACACATATTACTCCATCATCTCACCACATATCTAGCTCTGGTTGCTATCTGGAGCCATCCAAGAGCTAGAATAATGGGAAGACAAGATCCAGGAGCACCAGCAGAAGGAAAAGCAGTAGCAGATTCAATAGGTCAAGTCAGGAGCACAAGGAGGAGGCTTAGGTGACAAGGAGAGTAGCAGCAGTAGATACCTCAGAAAAGGGAGGAAAGAATATACCAAACCAATAGTGGTTGATCAAGATCAACACCAGCCAACAGTTGCAACAACTCAACAAATCACAGGTTAACCACCAAATTCATACTATAGCACCTGTTCTTATTAAACTGCATCATCAGGCTCAAGTAGAAATACAGCTGTGATACAAACTCATCCAATTTCAACTTTCCTTCAACTAGAGTTTCATCTAGGAGGAGTGGTTAGGATGATACTCTCAGTATTGCAAAGAAGTGCTTTGCCAAAATCATCATAGAGTTATTAAAAGCCATATAATAGCATCTGTTCTTATTTTGATCAATGCCTCAGCCTTTGCATCATAGGCCAGGTGTATGATCTTATCAAATAAAACCATCTAGCTCAAAACAGTTCAAGTAAACACCACTTATCACTATGCATACTCCAAAATGGAGGCACCATAGTGATAGTCTGATGCATAACAACTATTAGAGTGTATCCTCACACTAAATGGTCACTCAGATATTTTGGCTAAAACATATTTATCATTTTTATAGTAGAAGTCTCTAGGAATCAATTGTATACTTTGTTTACTATCAACAAGTATAGTAAGTCAAATTTGTTCTTATTAGATTTTGATAGGAGCAAATAGTAGTGCAAAGAATATCCCTCAGATCTGCATACACCTGGATGCAAGGATCACCACAGAGCACATAGAAGGCCAACCATAGCATCTGTTTCTCTATCATATGCTAGCCTTAGTTTCCACATCATTGGCAAGGAAATAATTCACCATACTGTTTCATCATTGCATCATCAGGTATATGATCTTATAAAGTAAAACCACTAAGCTTAGCAGAATATGTGTCCATACCATTTTCCTAGTAAAGAATTTAGGAATCATTCTAAAAGCATCACTGCCATATGGACCAACCATAGATGATATATCATTTCATCCATAAACACTAACCAATATAGAACACATTATTTTCTTAAGCATTATACCCAGGAATCAGTTAGAAAATTGCTAACTGTCAATAAAGGACAGAGCATGATCAACCTCAACCTATACTGAACCAGTTGGTCAGTATAGAACATAACTGCAAGTTCAGGAATTAAACACATATGTACTCAATGCCCAAAATAACAGGAAGTCAAAGTGTTATCCAACTAATTATATTTCTCAAACAGTTGAGCACAACAGTGTAACATCCCAGGATTTAGCAGCTAAAAATAAACAGAACACATGTGTGTGCATTGCATTCATGCATAAGAAAATCCAGAGAATTTTCGCGTAAAATAAAAAAGACTTATAGAGGGATCAAGGTCTCTCTTGTTCTAAAGGAAACAATAGAGCAAGTGCGATGGATCTCGACATGACCTCTATTGAATCTTTGTGTTTTGAGGAAGAAATAATTTAAACTGTTATTTGAATTTTAAATCTGAAATAATTAAAACTTATAAAAGGTTGGCATTTAGAATCTTTAATACAACTAGAATTAATAAGATTTGAATTAAGGATAAAAAATAAGAATATACAATAAAGTAATTACAAATAAGAAAATAAATATAATTGAATGAATATGTAAGTGGAATGATAAATGGTAGTTAAATTGCAATAAGAAATAAGAATTGAATTCTTATTTATGAACAAGATACAAAATTTACAAGTCTCAGATTACAAAGGAAACAAAAAAAATTAAACATTACATTATCTTTACAATCATCCAAAAGTAGAGGAATGAATTAATGGAAAAGGTAAACTTATTTAGATAAACAATATTACAATGTATTTACCATTTCTCAAATAGAAAAGGAAAGTGGAAGAGAAATCGAGGAAGAAAGGAATTACTTTACTACTATAATAATAAATTACAATATCTTACAGTTTAAGAATAATATAATTTTTACAAAAGAATAAAAGAGAAAAACCCAAAACTATTTCCTAACTACACTTCTTCACCTCCAACATCTTCCTCTCTTCTTAGTGATCCCTGCAACATAAAACAACAAACAGGAAGGGACAAACAAAATAAAAGGGATTAGAGGGGGTTAGTGATACTCTCAATTTTAGCAGTGAGGTGCACTGCTTAAGAACATCACTGAGTATTAGTTAGGGCCATGTGTGTATTTGATCTTATCATAAAAAGAAGCCTCAGACTAGTGCATCACAGGCTGGTACAGGGGCAAGTTTCACCAAAGCCAGATGAAGTGGTAAAAAGGTGAATTGACAGCAAATATCAAGTTTCACTTGATCTGATCCACAGATGACACTAACAGGCACACAGCACAGTCACTGCATGCAAGCAAACATTGCTATCAACACAGGAACACATCAAGGAAGGTACCAACCATAGAAAAGGAACACCAACCGTATCAGTACTGCTACTACTTCCTTTCCACATCCACCCAGTTCTATTCGCAGTACATGTTCTTCTCAAGAACACACATTCAATACTTCCACCAAATCATCACACCTTAGCTCTGGTTGCTCCCAGGATCCATCCAAGAGCTAAGACAAGGAGGAAATCAAGGCAAGGCAGCAGCTCCAGGAAAAGAAATCCAGGCCACAACTGTAGAAGAAGCTGGACATGGGAATAAGGAGGAGTAGGACAAGGACAAATCCAAGGGAGCAGACCCATTTTAGCAGAATTACAAGATCAACAAGAAACCACAAGCTACAGTCAAGCTTCAGCAACCATCAAAGGTTGATATACCACTAGCTCATGCAACATCTGTTCTTATCCTTTTCATTTCTGGATATGGAGTTGTATGGGAGAGAGGGCTCTCAGACTGGTGTAGATATGCTACACCAGTGTCATCGTTGAGCTAGGAGAAACATTCAAGCATCTGTTCTTATATATAAAAATAATTAAGCCTCAGACTATGCATCATTGGCAGCCAAAGTTTATCTTTAGTAAACAAAATCAAGCAGCAGATCATGTTACTATATATATCACTACTATGCACAATCATTTGAGGCACCACAGTAGGATTCTACAGCTAGCAGAAGCCACCATTCAGGGATCTAATAAATCATTTCCAATCAATTTTGTCATGTTTACAATACAAACAGGGCACACCAAATGAATTCAAATCATTTCCCTATTCAAGCATTTTAGGAATAATCTACAAATACACTCACTAGTTAACAGTATATGGATAGCAATCCATGACCAATGCTACCAACAACATCACAACCTGGTATTGTCTTAGTCGACAATACCAGAGCAAGTAATTAATCCCCTAGCAGCAGTCTGGAGATAAAGAAGTATCTCCAATAAACAAAAACTGACAAAAACAGAACAAAAATATGTATTGCAGCAAGTATACCAACAATAGAACATATATGTGTATAAACTTGATCAAATACACATCTACTATGCTCATAATTTTTTTCCAAAGAGTACTGCATTTCTGTACATACTACCACACCTCACATACACATAATCCGAGAGATATTTGTGTGCAACATATGCAACCTAAAATACATGCAAGCATTTAAACGAAAATCACAAGTTATAGTATGCTTAAATCTTCAATGCCCACTCTTATACCTCACCTACATCTTATTTGCTACATATTCATGTGGATGCATTTAGCTAAAATAATTTTAGATATATCTTTGGCAAGAGCATCTGTGAACTGTTTTATTAGATTGCTTAACCAAGTAGAACAACTGGCCATACAAGTTTTACTCCTAGTCACCACTAGAACTAAGCCGGACTATTCGGAATAGTTTACAA
The DNA here is from genome assembly GCA_916181665.1 of Avena sativa. Taxonomy (NCBI): domain Eukaryota; kingdom Viridiplantae; phylum Streptophyta; class Magnoliopsida; order Poales; family Poaceae; genus Avena; species Avena sativa. The sequence goes on along the minus strand of OV702298.1, from coordinate 261,670,890 downwards.
TTTCCCATCTAGAGTGCTAGCAATCCATATCCATTTGACCACCAGATGAAAGTAACAAAATATACTCCTTTACTCATCAAAGAGTGATGAACTAGAGAACACTGCAACACCACCAATTCCAAACAAGTTTACCAATCACCTAAATACACATTCGACTAGCATCATAGCCTAGTACATGTCGAGGAATTCAACCAACCACCATAATCCTAAGCCAAAAACAATCCATCAGCTCGAGGGCCGGTCACACCAAGATTACCTGAGTTAAATTAGAAGGAGAGGTAGAAAGAACAAAGAATTGAAGTAGTTAGGAAGGTCGGCACCGGGGTTACGCAGCTGCAACGCCGTCCCATCGGATGCAGCACTAACATAGCACCATCACTCCAATACCACACCATCAGCCACACCACCCCAATAAACAGTCCAATAGAAATAGATCAAGGTCGCTGGGGTTGCAAGTGCTCTGCCGTCCCACCAAAACATAGATCAAAAATTGACAACACAAACAGATTAAGCATCAATACAAATTACTAGGATTTTAGGGTTCCCAGTAGTAAAGAGAAGAGGAGGCTAGGAAGCAGAGGAGAGCAGTCGAAGCCCGGGGATCAGCCGGACACGCGCACCCGCACCATGCTAAACACCATGGCTAGGGCTCGCCGTGGATGCACGTAGGGGGTCGCAAGCGCAGACCACGGTGGCGGGGAAACGGGGGATGAGAAGGAGGCAGAGCCTCGCCGGCAGGCCACAGCGGCGGATGTCGAGCGGCGATGGCCAGAGCAGCGCGTAGCAGTGAGCAGGCGGCGGCGCATGGGAGCAAGGGGATGAGGAAGAGTGGTGTGCGGGTGTGTGCGTGTGGTGAGGGATGGGTCGGGGGTGATGTGTCTGGCATGGTCCAGTTGGGCCAGGCCAACCCACATACCCAACCGAACGGCCCAAGTCAATTAGGTTTAGAAATAAAAAAATGAATTACTAAAATAACCTCCAAACATTTTTAACTATAGAAAATTATAGAAAAAACCTAAAAATACATATGACATATCAAAATGACCACAAAAATAATATCTACCTAATAAAATATAATTTTAAGTGTTTAAAATAAATTTAAAGTAAAATAATTATTAATACCATTAAATCTTAAATGAAATTTTATAAAATAAAACAAAAACCTTAAAAATAAATAAGAAATCATTTTTGTGTATCGAAATAACTCTATTATTTTATAAAAAAACTCACTTAGAGTTTTAAAAATAAAACATAAAGCAAATATTTAAAGACACTTAATTCTTTGATGAATTTTATATAAAAAAGATAATACTTAAAAATAAATAAAATTCATTTTTAAGGTCTTGAATAAATATATTACACTAGAAAAATATTAAATATATTATTAGAAAAGTCTTTAATATTTCAAATAATAAATCCTTACCTAATACCAATTTTGTGAATTCTTTAAAAACAATTCTTAAGTAAGAAATAATCACAATTCTTATATAACCTTGAGCAATTAGTGTCTTAGTACTAATTCCAAACCCATAACTTGAATTCATAATCAAACTTAAGTATAACTTTTAACTTTAAAATATTCTTTTAAAAATCTTATTAAGAATCCTTTTAAATAAACATTGGGTATCACCCATTTATATAATATGGTGAATAATCATTATATTTTGACCACTATTAACATAACTTTAAATTATAACAAATTACTAAGACCATCTAATTATGATTCCATTAAATAAATACATATTCCTTTCATAATAGCAAAACAAATTTAATCTAATCATTCACTTAAATATAAAGTGAATAATTCCACACTTTAGTTATACCTATCATAAGTCTAAAACTTGGGAATAATTAAAATATATTACATCTTAAGTTTACTTAACCTTCTAAAGTTAACTTTAGTCTCAAACCTTATAAACATCAGGTCTAATAAATCACTTATGTTTTTTATAGTTAACTTTGGTCTATTTAACTTAAGACATGAAGCAGCTCAAGTCCAAGCTAATAAATCAAACACCAAAAGACATTAATCATGTTCTATTAACAATGATGATTGTTTAAACCTTAGAAAGGAAATCTTTTCTTCAAATGTTATTCTTTTTGCCACTTCAAAGAATAATCTCATAATAAATTCCTCAACTCTTAACAACTAAAACCAAGGACTCTTACCTTAGTCACCAAATCACAATTAAATATAATCACATTACTTTATACTTTACCTGTGTACTAAAAATTATTATCACTTAAGTTCCTTATAAAGATCATTACTTATAAAGTAAATTTAAAGATAAACCAACTTTTAAAAGAATCACTTGAATTCACTTCACTCAAAGTATTGGGAATTCAATTTGGGAGATTTACAAAATGCATATCATTACTTATGCATAACTGCATCTTGCTTCTTTAAACATTAGTCCTTATCGGACCAATGATGCTGATTTCAGATATTGGATCTTATGTCGTCTCAAAGACCGCGAGTGCATAATCTTGCAATCACAAAAGGCAAGTTCACACTTGCTCATGTCCTTTGATTATTTTCTGTAAAGTATTTTGCAAATCCAGTGTTGTCATCACCTGCATTTGAAAAAGGACAGAAAACACTATTTTCATAATAATGTGATTATAGGTTATTTACCATGAGGTAATAACCTACTATAAGAGTTCCGGTGGTAAAGGAACATATTATCTAGGAATTAACAACCAATGTCGCCAGTGATTCTTGCGCCGTATATCACGCGTTAACCATGAGATTTGGAATGGGACAGAGAAGTCAGCTGTATCTTCTTCCTCTCGCATGTAGCTGGATGTGCAGGTCATGGCCGTTATCACTCGTAGCGTGCATATTAATTGGTAATTCATAGAGGATATGCAGCATATGGGTGGGAACCCTCAACGTCCGACGATAGTTCTGGCATCTTGTACAAACCATTGTCGTAATTCAATATGTGGGCATGGTGTACACCAAGGAGGCATGCGGGATCGCGAAGGGGGCAGTGATTGGCTTGGATCTTAGACTGGGCCCCATACCAAGGAAGTATGTACAAGGTAATGACTTGGTTGTGCAACAAGGCTAAGGTCTCTCATGGGTAAAGTAACGCACCTCTGCAGAGTGTAAGAACTATAACTTGTTACTCCATGTTCCGGGAAGGAGCTGCGAACATGGCGGGAAAGGAACTCCATGAAAGTTTTGGTAAACCCGTGAAGGCTGACGGACATAGCTTTTCAGAATAAAAGCAACCTTTGAAGAAATGTTTACGAAAACCTGCATTGCCTACGACCTATGGTCTGTGGCTGTAGATATAGTGCATCAAACACTCCTTTTCTAGTGGACTTGCTGAGTACGCTCATACTCAAAGTATCTTCTTAACCCTTGCTAGGTTCTAAAGCCAGTACAGACGATGACTACATCAATCCATGCTCCAGGATCATCATCAAAAGCTAAATCTCTTCAATGAAGTCAAGAAAGTCAACATATACATCATCTCAAGTGAAGACGAAGTTGCTGATTATATAAGAATAGAATCTCTAGTCATAGAACCTATTTTTATAGTGTATTGCAATAGCAGCAATGCCAAACCATTAGTTAAGATATTAGTCTTAATAGTATTATAATTTTGGAGTTGTTATTTCTGATTCTTCTTTGTAATAAGTTTCTTTCTCTCTCTTTAACCTAGAGTGTTCTCTGGATCTTGTGTAAAGAGTTGAGTTGTAACCTATAGTCATGTCTTGGACCTGCTGTGTTTCTGTTGTACTACTCTGAGGGATGTAATACTAGTGAACGGTGTTTCATTGGTGTTATGTCAACGACTATAGTGTACTACATCATGCAGTGGTATGCTGGGTCACCGCAGATGGTATCAGAGCATATGCTTTGACCTTAGAATTAAAACCCTTTTAGGAAGATCTGTAGGTTGGATAGTGACTATAGGAGCCATCTTATCTAAACCAAATTTTCATATGACTTGTGATGAGTATCCACTTGAGGATAATATTGTCACACCTAAGTCAGATGCTTAAGTCATTCTTCCTTAGGAGTAATTATTTTATCTTTTCTCAAGTTTAGTGCTCTTTAGTGTCTTTCGAAGGAGACATAAAACACTAAGATACTTTAGGAAAGCTAATTGGTCATAGTAAATTAGGATCAAGTGTAAGATATTAGTGAAAATAGTTTTAATGGTGTAGCCTAACCTTAGAATTTAAGTAAGAATAGTAAAATCTTAGTGTCAGTTGATAACCAAAGACAACATAATGAAGACCATTAGAGTATGTATAGTTGTATTCGGTAGTAAATCATGTGGTATTCATTTAAAAATTCTACATGGAGGAGTGAAATTATGTCAAAAACCAATGATCATACTATGAGAAGTAAAGTCATCAGGGTGAGATTAGCTCTTAAATCATGATGGATAGGTAGAACATAATAAGATCATGGTGAGATTAGCTCCGAAACCATGATGTAGGTGTAAAAATGACAAGTAATTAATAAACTATCTTGAGGTAGAAGTAAGAAGATAGCATGGTAGAACTATGATAGAAGTCATAGGTGCCATAATTCAGGATAAAATTTAGTTTTAGGTGTTCAATAGAAACTAATTAGTCATTTGAGTGATCATGTGAGGTTAAGTTTACTAATAAGGAAATGTTGGTTATAGTTAATCTTTCTAAAAAATAAGACCAAAGGTTAGTCGAAACCAAATAGAGACCACTTTTCTTAAGATTATCCTATTTGCAATTGAGCAATTTGGGTAAATATTGAGACAAAATATAGTTTGACCCTAAGTGCTAAGTATCACAACATAAACCTATATGAGGAGGTGTCACATACTACACAGCTAAGCCTGAATTCTAGAGATATTATACTCAACTACTATATTCTGGGCTTAGAGAATTGGGTGTTATATGTACCACATTTGGATTTATTTGTTTTTCTTGGATCTTCTTGATTGATTAGATCTGTACATGAAGTTTGACTTGGTGTGCAAATGCATGTTGCAACATCCAGTCACTACTTAATGTTATAGACCTAGATAGAGTAAGGGAATTTGTGTAAGGGAGTGACAAATTTCAAAGACCAAAATGAAGACTTACATGAAGAATGAAGCCAAGTGTAAGGATTATCAACTCAATTTGGAGGATGGATCAAGCTTAGATCATTATTAGTCAGCAACAATAAGTGATGAAATTAAAGTTCAATCAGAATAGGTAATTTTGCTAAGAAGTCAATGGAGTAATTATGCAAGTTCATGGAAGTATCATGAATAAATACAAAGAAGTAGCTTTGAAACCAAAATGGTATTCAAGCTCTGACAATTCAGAGAGAATGCCAGTAGTATGTCAGAAACCATAGGGTAATACCTACAAACTAGGATGATCCGTGGCTGGTATTTGATCCATAGTTGGTATCTTGTCCGCAGCCGGTGTTGGTTGACATAGTTAACCAGATCTTCTTAGAAGTTGCATAAAGAGCATAAAATTTGGCCTAAGTTAAGTAAGACACAAAGGAGTATAAAAAACTGAAAGCGACCGTCTTTCGAGACTCTTCGCGAAAATTGACCTATCAAAGTGAAAATGTCCAAATAGAAAGTAAGACAAATAATGCTGGGAGATTCACTTCGGAGATCCACAATTGTGTGGATACACCGTACAATCTTTCATAAGACCCTAACTAGATAGTATAATCTGAATAGAGACCAACATTCTAATTACAAAGCCAATGGTTACTTTGTAAGCGGTTTAAAAACCATTAGTAAACCCTAAGGGGGAGAGTAAACCCTAGAAATGAAGGTATTATTATCTAATTTTCTGAATAAAGGATGGAGAAGGACTAACTTACAACAACAGCAAGCCTTATTTTCATAAGGTTAAAAGGAAGTCATTCTTATAAAAGTATTGAAGATAATAACAAAAGATTGTCTAAAAGCCTAATAGGGCAACAGCTCGAAGTAATAAAATAGGATAGTCCTAACAAATTAATTATAAAAGAAAAAATTCTTAAGTGATTCTAAAGAGGTAATATAACACATCCAATTGGACATGTGTAGAGGAACAAGGAAATTTCAATGGGTATGGACTAAATGTGTTCAAATCCAATTTTTAGAAAGACTACCAGTATAAACCATACCATCACAAATCAAAAGTTAGTCTTTTGACTATAGTTATGGTTTAATGGAGTTCAAATCCTATTTTTGTGAGGCTTCCTAAACCTTATATAGTATAATCAGGAAGTTTGATAATCAAGTAAAGGAGTTGTATTAGGATACCTAATCAGGGTAATGAGCTAAAGAAGAGACCCTAACTTAAGGATTTTATAATGACTTATCCCTAAGGGATAATAGTGAAAGGAACATTGGAGTATTGGAGACAAAAAGTTGGAGAATGTTAAATATGATGAGAATTTAAGGAAAAGATCTGGATATGGAATATTACCATTACTTCCATTTGAGGTTACAATGAAGTGGAGAAATGCAGTACCCAATATAAGCAAGTTCCTTACTCCGAAACATGAGAGTTTACGAACTTCGAGGACGAAGTTTATTTTAAGGGGGAGAGTCTGTAACATCCCAGGATTTAGCAGCTAAAAATAGACAGAACCCATGTGTGTGCATTGCATTCATGCATAAGAAAATCCGGAGAATTTTCGTGCAAAATAAAAAAGACTTATAGAGGGATCGAGGTCTCTCTTGTTCTAAAGGAAACAATAGAGCAACTGCGATGGATCTCGACATGACCTCTATTGAATCTTTGTGTTTTGAGGGAGAAACAATTTAAACGGGTATTTGAATTTTAAATCTAAAATAATTAAAACTTATAAAAGGTTGGCATTTAGAATATTTAATACAACTAGAATTAATAAGATTTGGAATTAAGGATAAACAATAAGAATATACAATAAAGTAATTACAAATAAGAAAATAAATATAATTGAATAAATATGTAAGTGGAATGATAAATGGTAGTTAAATTGCAATAAGAAATAAGAATTGAATTCTTATTTATGAACAAGATACAAATTTACAAGTCTCAGATTACAAAGGAAACAAAAAAAAATAAACATTACATTATCTTTACAATCATCCAAAAGTAGAGGAATGAATTAATGGAAAAGGTAAACTTATTTAGATAAACAATATTACAATGTATTTACCATTTCCCAAATAGAAAAGGAAAGTGGAAGAGAAATCGAGGAAGAAAGGATTTACTTTACTACTATAATAATAAATTACAATATCTTACAGTTTAAGAAAAATATAATTTTTACAAAAGAATAAAAGAGAAAAACCCAAAACTATTTCCTAACTACACTTATTCACCTCCAACATCTTCCACTCTTCTTAGTGATCTCTGCAGCATAAAACAACAAACAGGAAGGGACAAACAAAATAAAAGGGATTAGAGGGGGTTAGTGATACTCTCAGTTTTAGCAGTGAGGTGCACTGCTTAAGCACATCACTGAGTATTAGTTAGGGCCATGTGTGTATCTGATCTTATCATAAAAAGAAGCCTCAGACTAGTGCATCACAGGCTGGTACAGGAAAAGTTTCACCAAAGCCAAATGAAGTGGTAAAAAGGTGAATTGACAGCAAATATCAAGTTTCACTTGATCTGGTCCACAGATGACACTAACAGGCACACAACACCGTCACTGCATGCAAGCAAACCTTGTTGTCAACACAGGAACACATCAGGGAAGGTACCAACCATAGAAAAGGAACACCAACCGTATCAGTACTGCTACTACTTCCTTTCCACATCCACCTAGTTCTATTCAGAGTACATGTTCTTCTCAAGAACACACATTCAATCCTTCCACCAAATCATCACACCTTAGTTCTGGTTGCTCCCAGGAGCCATCCAAGAGCTAAGACAAGGAGGAAATCAAGGCAAGGCAGCAACTCCAGGAAAAGAAATCCAGGCCACAGCTGTAGAAGAAGCTGGACATGGGAATAAGGAGGAGCAGGACAAGGACAAATCCAAGGGAGCAGATCCATTTTAGCAGAATTACAAGATCAACAAGTAACCACAAGCTACAGTCAAGCTTCAGCAACCATCAAAGGTTGATATACCACTAGCTCATGCAATATCTGTTCTTGTCCTTTTCGTTTCTGGATATGGAGTTGTATGGGAGAGGGGGCTCTCAGACTGGTGTAGATATGCTACACCAGTGTCATCATTGAGCTAGGAGAAACATTCAAGCATCTGTTCTTATATATAAAAATAATTAAGCCTCAGACTATGCATCATTGGAAGCCAAAGTTTATCTTTAGTAAATAAAATCAAGCAGCAGATCATGTTACTATATATATCACTACTGTGCACACTCATTTGAGGCACCACAGTCGGATTCTACAGCTAGCAGAAGCCACCATTCAGGGATCTAATAAATCATTTCCAATGAATTTTGTCATGGTTACAATACAAACAGGGCACACCAAATGAATTCAAATCATTTCCCTATTCAAGCATTTTAGGAATCATCTACAAATACACTCACTAGTTAACAGTATATGGATAGCAATCCATAACCAATGCTACCAGCAACATCACAACCTGGTATTGTCTTAGTCGACAATACCCGAGCAAGTAATTAATCCCCTAGCAGCAGTCTGGAGATAAACAAGTATCTCCAATAAACAAAAACTGACAAAAATAGAACACAAATATGTATTGCAGCAAGTATACCAACAATAGAACATATATGTGTATAAACTTGATCAAATATACATCTACTATGCTCATAATTTTTTTACAAAGAGTATTGCATTTGTGTACATACTACCACACCCCACATACACATAATCTGAGAGATATTTGTGTGCAACATATGCAACCTAAAATACATGCAACCATTTAAACGAAAAACACAAGTTATAGTATGCTTAAATCTTCAATGCCCACTCTTATACCTCACCTACATCTTATTTGCTACATATTCATGTGGATGCATTTAGCTAAAATAATTTTAGATATATCTTTGGCAAGAGCATCTGTGAACTGTTTTATTAGATTGCTTAACCAAGTAGAACAACTGGCCATACAAGTTTTACTCCTAGTCACCACTAGAACTAAGCCGGACTATTCGGAATAGTTTACAATTTCCCATCTAGAGTGCTAGCAATCCATATCCATTTGACCACCAGATGAAAGTAACAAAATATACTCCTTTACTCATCAAAGAGTGATGAACTAGAGATCACTGCAACACCACCAATTCCAAACAAGTTTACCAATCACCTGAATACACATTCGACTAGCATCATAGCCTAGTACATGTCGAGGAATTCAACCAACCACCATAATCCTAAGCCTAAAACAATCCATCAGCTCGAGGGCCGGTCACACCAGGATTACCTGAGTTAAATTAGAAGGAGAGGTAGAAAGAACAAAGAATTGAAGTAGTTAGGAAGGTCGGCACCGAGGTTACGCAGCTGCAGCGCCGTCCCATCGGATGCAGCACTAACATAGCACCATCACTCCAATACCACACCATCAGCCACACCACCCTAATAAATAGTCCAATAGAAATAGATCAAGGTCGCTGGGGTTGCAAGTGCTCTGCCGTCCCACCAAAACATAGATCAAAAATTGACAACACAAACAGATTAAGCATCAATACAAATTACTAGGATTTTAGGGTTCCCGGTAGTAAAGAGAAGAGGAGGCTAGTAAGCAGAGGAGAGCAGTCGGAGCCCGGGGATCAGCCGGACACGCGCACCGGCGAACATGCTAAACACCACGGCTAGGGCTCGCCATGGATGCACGTAGGGGGTCGCAAGCGCAGACCGTGGTGGCGGGGAAACGAGGGAGGAAAAGGAGGCGGAGCCTCGCCGGCAGGCCACAACGGCGGATGTCGAGCGACGATGGCCGGAGCAGCGCGTAGGAGTGAGCAGGCGACGGCGCAGGGAGCAAGGGGATGAGGAAGAGTGGAGTGCGGGTGTGTGCGTGTGGTGAGGGATGGGTCGGGGGTGATGTGTCTGGCATGGTCCAGTTGGGCCAGGCCAGCCCACATACCCAACCGAACGGCCCAAGTCAATTAGGTTTAGAAATAAAAAAAAAATGAATTACTAAAATAACCTCCAAACATTTTTAACTATATAAAATTATAGAAAAATCCTAAAAATACATATGATATATCAAAATGACCACAAAAATAATATCTACCTAATAAAAATATAATTTTAAGTGTTTAAAATAAATTTAAAGTAAACTAATTATTAACACCATTAAAATTTAAATGAAATTTTATAAAACAAAAAAAAACCTTAAAAATAAATAAGAAATCATTTTTGTGTATCGAAATAACTCTATTATTTTATAAAAAAACTCACTTAGAGTTTTACAAATAAAACATAAAGCAAATATTTAAAGACACTTAACTCTTTAATGAATTTTATATAAATAAATATAATACTTAAAAATAAATAAAATTCATTTTTATGGTCTTGAATAAATATATTACACTAGAAAAATATTAAATATATTATTAGAAAAGTCTTTAATATTTTAAATAATAAATCCTTACCTAATACCTATTTTGTGAATTCTTTAAAAACAATTCTTAAGTAAGAAATAATCACAATTCTTATAAAACCTTGAGCAATTAGTGTCTTAGTACTAATTCCAAACCCATAACTTGAATTCATAATCAAACTTAAGTATAACTTTTAACTTTAAAATATTCTTTTAAAAATCTTATTAAGAATCCTTTTAAATAAACATTGGGTATCACCCATTTATATAATATGGTGAATAATCATTATATCTTGACCAGTATTAACATAACTTTAAATTCTAACAAATTACTAAGACTATCTAATTATGATTCCATTAAATAAATACATATTCCTTTCATAATAGCAAATCAAATTTAATCTAATCATTCACTTAAATAGAAAGTGAATAATTCCACACCTTAGTTATACCTATCATAAATCTAAAACTTGGGAATAATTAAAATATATTACATCTTAAGTTTACTTAACCTTTTAAAGTTAACTTTAGTCTCAAACCTTTTAAACATCAGGTCTAATAAATCACTTATGTTTTTTATAGTTAACTTTGGTCTATTTAACTTAAGACATGATGCAGCTCAAGTCCAAGCTAATAAATCAAACACCAAAAGACATTAATCATGTTCTATTAACAATGATGATTGTTTAAACCTTAGAAAGGAAATCTTTTCTTCAAATGTTATTCTTTTTGCCACTTCAAAGAATAATCTCATAATACATTCTTCAACTCTTAACAACTAAAACCAAGGACTCTTACCTTAGTCACCAAATCACAATTAAATATAATCACATTACTTTATACTTTACCTATGTATTAAAAATTATTATCACTTAGGTTCCTTATAAAGATCATTACTTATAAAGTAAATTTGAAGATAAACCAACTTTTAAAAGAGTCACTTGAATTCACTTCACTCAAAGTATTGGGAATTCAATTTGGGAAATTTACAAAATGCATATCATTACTTATGCATAACTGCATCTTGCTTCTTTAAACATTAGTCCTTACCGGACCAATGATGCTGATTTCAGATATTGGATCTTCTATTATCTCGAAGACCGTGAGTGCATAATCTTGCAATCACAAAAGGCAAGTTCACACTTGCTCATGTCCTTTGATTATTTTCTTTAAAGTATTTTGCAAATCCAGTATTGTCATCACCTGCATTTGAAAAAGGTCAGAAAACACTATTTTCATAATAATATGATTATAGATTATTTACCATGAGGTAATAATCTACTATGAAAGTTCCGGTGGTAAAGTAACATATTATCTAGGACTTAACAACCAATGTCAGTGATTCTTGCATCATATATTACACGTTAACCATGAGATTTGGAATGGGACGGAGAAGTCAACTGGATCGGCTCCCTTTCGCATGCATTGGACACTGTTCTGGGCATTTGTAAGTTGCAGATCGTGGGTATAGCCGTTTTATACGAGGGAAGTCTACCGTGGATCTAGGCTTACAAAAGACAAATATCTAGTGTTAATGGTTGTTGTGTGTATCCAACTAAGGTATAGCCATTTTATACGGGGAAAAGTCTACCTTGAGTTTGGGCATCCAACAATTGTGGTGTATACGGGGTCGTGGAGAAGGACAGTGATTGGCTTGGATCTTAGTCTGGGCCTCACACCAAGGAAGTGTGAACGAGCCTAAAACTCGGATGTGCAACAAAGCTAAGATCTCTCATGGGTAAAGTGCGGTGACCCAGCATACCACTGCATGTGTAGTACACTATAGTCGTTGACATGACATCCATAGAACACCGTTCCGTAAATATCACATCGCTCAGAGTGGTACAATAGAAACATTGCGGGTCCATGTTACAAAAGTACACACATTATTATTATTACAATACCGGAAGTTCAAGACTTCCAAAATATCCAACTTACAAACCAAAATATAAAGTGTTTCAGCGGAATTTAAAAGTAGCAACTCCGACTAGGAGTTGAGCTCAGCAGCTTATTCTATAGAGTTCATGCTGCTCTGCTCCATTAGTTACTACGAACTAGGTACTTTGTTGGAATTGTTCTCATCGACACCGTAGCGGATCTCATAATCCACCCCTTCAACTCCTCTGGACAGATCAGGTTCCTCATAGAACACATCTTCTTGGCATTCAGCTGCATACATGGGCACGTCTTCGGGATCCTTAGAGTCTAAGCAAGGGATCAAATGAAAGAATGAGTAACAACGTTACCCAACAAGTTCATTATATGCAAGGTGGGAAGTTTGATGCTCTAACTACTATTGGAGATATGCCCTAGAGGCAATAATAAATGTGGTTATTATTATATCTTTGTGTTTATGATAAATGTTTACATTCATGCAATAATAGTATTAGCCAGAAACATTAATACTTGTGTGATTTGTAAACTAAATTAGAGTCCCTAGTAAATCCTCTTTATAATACTAGATTGTTGGTTAATAGATGATCGTGGTTTCCCGATCATGAACATTGCGATGGACATACTAAGCATAGTATAAAGATCAAGTCGTTTTAATAGTTCGTTTGCTATAAGCTTTCTGATACATAGTAACCTAATTCCTTCGACCATGAGATCATGCTAATCACCATCACCGGAAGGATGCTTTGATGACATCAAACACCACACCGTAACTTGGTGGCTATAAAGGTGGCATTGAGTGTTCAGAAAGTATGGGTTGAGGCACATGGATCAAGAGTGGGATTTGTCCATCCATATGACGGATAGATATACTCTGGGCCCTCTCGGTGGAATGTCATCCAATTAGCTTGAAAAATGTGACTGGCTCACAAGGGATCACATATCACGGGAACGATAAAAGAGTACTTATCGGTAACGAGGTTGAACTAGGTATGCAGAGATACCGACGATCAAAACCTCGGATAAGTAAACTATCGTGAGACAAAGGGAAATTGGTATCATATGTAAGTGGTTCATTCGATCGCAAAGAAATCATAGAAATAAGTGGGAGCCATATGAATTTCCAGATTACTCTATTGGTTATTGATCGGAGAAGTGTCTCGATCATGTCTGCATAATTCACGAACCGTAGGGAGACACACTTAAGGATTCGATGTTGTTGTGTAGTTATGGAATGATGAGTAAGAAACCGAATGTTGTTCGGAGTCTCGGATGTGATCCAGGATATCACGAGGAGATCCGGAATGGTCCGGAGAATAAGATTCATATAAGGAAAGTCCTGTTTCAGAGTTCGGAAATGATTCCGGTGTTTTCACCAGGAATGTTCTAGAAGGGTCTAGAAGGTCCGGCACTCCGGAGGGGAAGGGTACATGGATGCGTCATGACAATGTGGAATGGTTGCATCATGTACTAGGTCACTTGGCTGGGCAATATGGAGAGAGAAATCAAATCCAAGTTTGAAAGTCAAACGCCAATTTGAAAAAGTCAAATATGAAGTTTGCTTGGTGGAGGGAGAGTAGGAAACCTACTTGGGGAGGAAGTCCCACTCCCTCCACCCGCCGGCCAAGGAGGAGGAGTTGGAGGAGGACTCCCTCCTCCTAACCGGCCCCCTCCCACCTATATAAGGAGGGGTGGGGCACCCCTACCCCTCACACCCAAAAACCCTAACCCCAAGTCGCCAGCGCCACCACCTCCAAGTGTTGCCGCCGCCTAGGACTCCTCCCAAGTTGCCGACTAGGGATTCCCCAAACCCTAGCCGCCGGCCACACCACCTCCTTGGTGCCTCTAAACCCTAGATCGCCAAGGCCTCTCTCATACTCCACCATACTCGCTCAGGCTTAAGGCGAAGCCCTGCGAGATCTCCCCTCTACTTCCGACACCACGCCGTCGTGCTGCCGGAATCGTGAGGAGAGTGCTACAACCTCTGCTGCCTGCTGGAACAAGGGAGAGGAAGGTCTTCATCGAGTACCGAACGTGTGACCGACTGCGGAAGCGCTGCCGGAACGCAGCGCCGGAAGGATCGTCTACGCGATCTTGAGATCGGCAAGAGTACGACTACATCACCCACGAGAATCTGCTCTTGTTAACCGCTTTGTAATCTTCAAGGGTGAGTTCCTTTATCGACTCGTTGCTACAATCTAGTAGATAGATCTTGGCTTGTTTGTGTGCATGCGGTAGATTTTTTTTTGTTTTCCATGCTACAAACCCTACAGTGGTATCAGAGCCGTGTCTATCTGTAGATCTGTTGCACGAGTAGAACACAATGGTCATTGTGGGCGGTGGTGCTTTTATTATCAATTGCTTATTGTGTACTTTGCATCTTGCGGTATGATGGGATGAAGCGGCCCGGGCTAACCTTACATGACATCGTTCATGAGACTTGCTCCACGCTCAACATGCAACTTGTATTGCATAAGTGGCTTTGCGGGTGTCTGTCTCTCCCATCATAGTATAGATTCAATTTACAATGGGCACTTGATAGTTCAAACATCAACGTTGTGGTTCTTGTTCATAAGTTAGAATGACACTTATTGTAAGCCCCAAACCACGTAAAATATGCAAAGAAAATTAGAGGCGTCTAACTTTGTTTTGCAGGGGTGTGCTGTGATGTGATATGGCCATGATTGTGATTATATATGATGTATGCAATGTTCCTTATTGTAAGTTGGCAACCGGCAGGAGCCATATGGTTGTCTTTAAATTCCATTAAGTCATGCGTGTCTATTCAAAGTAGTTGTAATGGTTGAAGCTGGTGGACGACAACCATGAAACGGCGCCATTGACCTTGACGCCATACCGGTGATGATGGAGATCATGTTCGTGCTTGAAGATGGAGATCGGAAGCACAAGAAGAAAGGCCATATCATATCACATATTATGAATTGCATGTGATGTTAATCCTTTATGCATCTTGTACTGCTTAGTTAACGATGTTAGCATTATAAGATGATCCCTCAAGCACACAAATTTCAAGTTTTAAAGTGTTCATCCTTAGTAAGCACCATTGCTAAAGCTCGTTGTTTCGAAGCACCACGTGATGATCGGGTGTGTTAGATTCTGCGAGTGTATACAACATGAGCAAGCCAGATTTGCTCATGCGGAAGCTAAGGTTTGATCTTGACGAGCCTAGCATGTACAGACATGGTCTCGAAACACAGATCACCGAAAGGTAAAGCATGAGTCATATAGTAGATATGATGAACATGTTGATTGTTTGCCATTGAAGCTACATCAACTCTCGTGATGATCGGTTTTGATGTGGTGGATTTGGTTCGTGTGATCACTAAAACAATTTGAGGGATATTGTTTTGAGTGGGAGTTCACCTAGATTAATTTAACTATTAATTAGAACTCAGTTTGTCATAAACTTAGTCTAAACTATTGCAAATATGTTGTAGATCAATGGCGGCCCCTACCATCAATTTTAATGCGTTCCTAGAGAAAGAAAAGTTGAAAAACAATGGAAGCAACTTCGCGGATTGGTTCCGCAATTTGAGGATTGTCCTCAATGCTGGTAATTTGACTTATGTGCTGGATGCACCACTGGGTGACCCGCCTGCAGCTACCGCTACCGATGAAGTAAAGAATGTTTACCTCACTCGGAAGAATCAATACTCCACAGTTCAGTGTGCTATCTTGTATGGTTTGGAATCAGAGCTTCAGAAAAGGTTTGAGAACCATGACCCACATGATATTGTCTGTGAACTCAAAATGATATTTGAGGCTCACGCGGCAGTTGAGAGTTATGAGGCTTCTGAAAAGTTCTTTAACTGCAAGATGGAAGAGGGTATCTCCGTCAGTGAGCATGTGCTTAAGATGTCTGGGCACGCAAACAAACTCCAAAGTTTGGGTATAGTGTTTCCTAATTCTTTGGGGATTCACCGTGTCCTCCAATCACTACCACCAAGTTACAAGAACTTTGTGATGAACTACAATATGCAAAACATGGACAAGACGTTGCCAGAACTCTTCTCCATGTTGAAATCTACAGAAGTGGAGATCAAGAAAGAGCACCAAGTGTTGTTGGTCAATAAGACCACCAAATTCAAGAAGCAAGGCCAGTCTAAGAAAAAGGGAAGCTTCAAGAAGGGCGGTAAGAAAGTTACCGCGCCGGCGAAGAAGACCAAGGCTGGGCCTAAGCCTGATACTGAGTGGTTTTACTGCAAGGGAGAGGGTCACTAGAAGCGGAATTGCCCAAAGTACTTGGCGGATTTGAAGAACGGCAACATCAAGAAGAAAGGTATATCTGATATACATGTTATTGATGTGTATCTCACTAGTACTCGTAGTAGTGCCTGTGTATTTGATACTGGTTCGGTTGCTCATATTTGTAACTCGAAACAGGTGCTGCAGAATAAACGGAAGCTAGTGAAGAACGAGGTGATGATGCACGTTGGAAATGTATCAAAGGTTGATGTGATCGCGGTCGACACGCTACCTCTTCATCTACCATCGGGATTAGTTTTATACTTAAATAATTGTTATTTGGTGCCTGCGTTGAGCATGAACATTATATCTGGATCATGTTTATTGCGAGACAGTTACTTGTTTAAGTCCGAGAATAATGGTTGTTCGATTTATATGAGTAATATGTTTTATGCACATGCACCTTTGATAGATGGTCTATTCTTATTTAATCTTGATAGTGGAAATACACATATTAATAACATTGAAGCTTAACGTTTGAAATTGAGTGATAACTCGACCTATATGTGGCACCGTCGTCTTGGTCATATTGGAGTGAAGCGTATGAAGAAACTCCATTCCGATGGACTTCTTGAATCACTTGATTTCGAATCACTTGAAAGATGTGAAGCATGTCTGATGGGTAAAATGACTAAGACTCCATTTTCTGGTATGATGGAGCGAGCTACGGACTTATTGGAAATCATACATACCGATGTGTGTGGTCCAATGAGTGTAGCATCGCGCGGTGGTTATCATTATGTTCTTACCTTCACGGATGACTTGAGTAGATATGGGTATATCTATTTCATGAAACATAAGTCCGAAACTTTCGAGAAGTTTAAGAAATTTCAAAGTGAGGTAGAGAATCAACATAACAAGAAGATTAAATTTCTACGATCTGATCGTGGAGGTGAATATCTAAGTTACGAGTTTGGCGAGCATTTGAAGAAATGCGGAATACTTTCTCAATTGACACCGCCGGGAACACCACAGCGTAATGGTGTGTCCAAACATCGTAATCGAACTCTCTTAGATATGGTTCGTTCTATGATGTCACTTACAGATTTACCGCTATCGTTTTGGGGTTATGCATTAGAAACAGCCACATTCACTTTAAATAGGGCACCATCTAAATCCATTGAAACGACACCGTATGAATTATGGTTTGGGAAGAAACCTAAATTGTCGTTCCTTAAAGTTTGGCGTTGTGAAGCTTATGTAAAGAATTTACAGCCGGACAAGCTTGAACCCAAAGCGAAAAAATGCGTCTTCATAGGATACCCGAAGGAAACTACTGGGTATACCTTCTATCATAGATCCGAAGGCAAAATCTTCGTTGCCAAGAATGGATCCTTTCTAGAGAAGGAGTTTCTCTCGAAAGAAGTGACTAGAAGGAAAGTAGAACTCGATGAGGTTGTTGAACCTTCTCTCGAACTTACGAGTAGCGCAGCACCGGAAGCAGTTCCTGTGGTGCCTGCACCAATAAGAGAGGAAGCTAATGATGATGATCATGAAACTTCGGTTGGAGTTACTACGGAACCTCGCAGGTCAACGAGAACTCGTACCACTTCTGATTGGTATGATCCCGTTATGAGTGTCATGTTGGTAGATAACACCGATGACCCTGCGACATATTAAGAAGCGATGGTGAGCCCAAATTCCAATAAATGGCAAGAAGCCATGAAATCCGAGATTGGATCCATGTACGAAAACCGAGTGTGGACTTTGGTGGACTTACCGGATGGCCGGAAGGCTGTCCAGAACAAATGGATTTTCAAGAAGAAAACAGATGCTGATGGTAATATTACTGTCTATAAAGATCGACTTGTCGCAAAAGGGTTTCGACAAATTCAAGGAGTTGACTACGATGAGACTCTCTCACCAGTAGCGAAGCTAAAGTCTATGAGGATTATGTTAGCAATCGCTGCATATTATGATTATGAGATATGGCAGATGGATGTCAAAACGGCGTTCCTCAATGGAGACATTGATGAAGAGTTGTATATGATGCAACCCAAAGGTTTTGTCGATCCTAAAGATGCTAACAAGGTATGCAAACTTCAACGGTCCATATATGGATTGAAGCAAGCATCCCGAAGTTGGAATCAACGTTTTGATAAGGTAATCAAAATCTTTGGTTTTATACAAACTTATGGAGAAGCTTGTATTTACAAGAAAGTGAGTGGGAGCTCTGTAGCATTCTTAATACTATATGTAGATGACATATTGTTGATTGGGAATGATGTAGACCTTCTTAATAGTGTCAAGGAATATTTGAATAATAGTTTTTCAATGAAAGATCTTGGCAAAGTTGCTTACATATTAGGCATAAAGATTTATAGAGATAGATCGAGACACCTAATATCATTGTCACAAAGTACATATTTGGACAAAGTTCTAAAGAGGTTTGGAATGGAAGATAACAAGAAAGGATTCTTGCCCATATTGCTGTAACACCCCCGGTCACTCCAGACCAACGGCTATCACTTATGGCAGCTCAATAGGATCACTAGACTAGCCCCACAGACCAACACTAGTCTTTTCTGCACACTTTGTTCTCACTCATGCGCACCCGGTACCCACTTCCCGGTTGGTCACCCATCCTAGAATTGCTCTAGGCCAAGCACGTTTAACCTTAGAGTTCTTCTCGAATGAGCTTCCGGAAAAGAAGTTGGAACTTGTTGGTATGGGTTTCCTATCACTCCTATTGAGCCATGCGCCAGGGTCTCACATACACCCACCCTTAGAAGATCGACGTCCTCGTCGATCAACTACAAGCCAGGAACGTCCCCTCTTGGCACACCTTTGTGCATCTAGTGCCGGCACATGTGCCATGCCGTGTCCACTCCGGGACACACGCGCCATGCGCCACATGTCCGCCACTAACCCGCACACGCCCATGTAACCGCGAGGGTCGGCTCTGATACCAATTTGTAACACCCTCGGTCACTCCGGACCGACGGCTATCACTTATGGCAGCTCAATAGGATCTCTAGACTAGCCCCACAGACCAACACTAGTCTTTTCTGCACACTTTGTCCTCACTCATGCGCACCCGGTACCCACTTCCCGGTTGGTCACCCATCCTAGAATTGCTCTAGGCCAAGCACGGTTAACCTTAGAGTTCTTCTCGAATGAGCTTCCGAAAAAGAAGTTGCAACTTGTTGGTATGGATTTCCTATCAATCCTATTGAGCCATGCGTCAGGGTCTCACAATTGCCCAATACGACCTTGAGTAAAACTCAAAGTCCTGCAACGGCAGAAGATAGAGAAAGGATGAGTAAGACTCCCTATGCCTCAGCCATAGGATCTCTAATGTATGCCATGCTATGTACTAGACCCGACATTACATATGTTGTTAGTTTGACTAGCAGATATCAAAGTGATCCAGGAGTGGATCATTGGACAGCGGTCAAAAACATCCTTAAGTACTTGAGAAGAACTAAGGATATGGTTCTTTCTTATGGAGGTGATGAACAACTTGTTGTTAATGGTTACACTGATGCTAGTTGGAACACCGATCCGGATGATTCTAAATCTCAATCTGGATACGTATTTACTTTGAATGGTGCAACACTTAGCTGGAGGAGTGCAAAGCAAAGCGTTGTGGCGAGATCTTCAACTGAATCGGAATACATAGCTGCTTCGGAGGCTTCACAAGAAGCGATATGGATGAAGGAGTTCATTACAGAGCTTGGTGTGGTTCCAAGTGCGCTGGACCCAATGTCTATCTACTATGATAACATGGGCGCCATAGCCAATGCGCAAGAACCAAGGTCACACAAGAATCTGAAGCACATCAAGCTACGTTTTCACGCTATTCGTGAGCATGTCCAAGATGGTGACATAAAGATTTGCAAAGTACACACAGATCTGAATGTGGCGGATCCGTTGATTAAACCTCTCCCGAGGGCAAAACATGCCCAGCACCAAACCGCCATGGGTGTTCGTTATATTACCATGTAATCTATATTAGTTAACTCTAGTGCAAGTGGGAGACTGTTGGAGATATTCCCTAGAGGCAATAATAAATGTGGTTATTATTATATCTTTGTGTTTATGATAAATGTTTACATTCATGCTATAATATTATTAACCAGAAACATTAATACTTGTGTGATTTGTAAACTAAATTAGAGTCCCTAGTAAATCCTCTTTATAATACTAGCTTGTTGGTTAATAGATGATCGTGGTTTCCCGATCATGAACATTGAGATGTTGTCAACAACAAGATCATATCATTAGGAGAATGGTGTGATGGACATACTCCTATAGATAAGCATAGCATAAAGATCAAGTCATTTTAATAGTTCGTTTGCTATAAGCTTTCTGATATATAGTAACCTAATTCCTTCGACCATGAGATCATGCTAATCACCATCACCGGAAGGATGCTTTGATGACATCAAACACCACACCGTAACTTGGTGGCTGTAAAGGTGACATTGAGTGTTCGGAAAGTATGGGTTGAGGCACATGGATCAAGAGTGGGATTTGTCCATCCATATGATAGATAGATATACTCTGGGCCCTCTCGGTGGAATGTCATCCAATTAGCTTACAAGCATGTGACTGGCTCACAAGGGATCACATATCACGGGAACGAGAAAAGAGTACTTATCGGTAATGAGGTTGAACTAGGTATGCAGAGATACCGATGATCAAAACCTCGGATAAGTAAACTATCGTGAGACAAAGGGAAATTGGTATCGTATGTAAGTGGTTCATTCGATCGCGAAGTAATCGTAGAAATATGTGGGAGCCATATGAATTTCCAGATTCCTCTATTGGTCATTAATCGGAGAAGTGTCTCGATCATGCCTGCATAATTCACGAACCGTAGGGAGACACACTTAAGGATTCGATGTTGTTGTGTAGTTATGGAATGATGAGTAAGAAACCTAATGTTGTTCGGAGTCTCGGATGGGATCCGGGATATCACGAGGAGATCCGGAATGGTCCAGAGAATAAGATTCATATAAGGAAAGTCCTGTTTCGGAGTTCGGAAATGATTCCGCTGTTTTCACCAGGAATGTTCTAGAAGGGTCTAGAAGGTCCGGCACTCCGGAGGGGAAGGGTACATGGATGTGTCATGACAATGTGGAATGGTTGCATAATGTACTAGGTCACTTGGCTAGGCAATATGGAGAGAGAAATCAAATCCAAGTTTGAGAGTCAAACGCCAATTTGAAAAAGTCAAATCTGAAGTTTGCTTGGTGGAGGGAGAGTAGGAAACCTACTTGGGGAGGAAGTCCCACTCCCTCCACCCGCTGGCCAAGGAGGAGGAGTTGGAGGAGGACTCCCTCCTCCTAATCGGCCCCCTCCCACCTATATAAGGAGGGATAGGGCGCCCCTACCCCTCACACCCAAAAACCCTAGCCCCAAGTCGCCGGCACCACCACCTCCAAGTGCTGCCACCGCCTAGGGATCCTCCCAAGTCACCGACTAGGGATTACCCAAACCCTAGCCGCCGACCACACCACCTCCTTGGTGCCTCTAAACACTAGATCACCAAGGCCTCTCTCATACTCCACCATACTCGCTCCGGCTTAAGGCGAAGCCCTGCGAGATCTCCCATCTACTTCCGACACCACGCCGTCGTGCTGCCGGAATCGCGAGGAGAGTGCTACAACCTCCGTTGCCTGCTGGAACAAGGGAGAGGAAGATCTTCATCGAGTACCGAACGTGTGACCGACTGCGGAAGCGCTGCCGGAACGCAGCGCCAGAAGGATCGTCTACGCGATCTTGAGATCGGCAAGAGTACGACTACATGACCCACGAGAATCTGCTCTCGTTAACCGCTTTGGAATCTTCGAGGGTGAGTTCCTCTATCGACTCGTTACTACAATCTAGTAGATCGATCTTGGCTTGTTTGTGTGCATGCGGTAGAATTTTTTTGTTTTCCATGCTACGAACCCTACAACTACCACCTCGGATTATAAATCCTTGGCACTATGCAATTTTTGTAAATCTTTCTTCAAAGATTGATTTTATTCCGAAAAACTATGACAATCAGCCTTCACATGTTGACCAGAACTTTCATGGAGTTCCTTTCCTACCGCGTTCGTAGCTCCTTCTCGGAACAGGGAGTAACAAGTTACAGTTCTTACACTTTGCAGAGGTGTGTTACTTTACCCATGAGAGATCAACTCCTTGTTGCACAACCGGGCGTACTTTCCCGTCCACAATTCCATGATGTGGGGCCTAGTAGTTGGTCCAAGCCAATCACCGCCCCTTCGCGACCCCGCATGCCTCCTTGGTGTACACCATGCCCACATAATGAATTACGGCAATGGTTTGTACAAACCGTTAGATGCCAGAACTATCGTGGGACAATGAGGGTTCCCACCCATATGCTGCATATACTCTACGAATTACCAATTAATATGCATGCTACGAGGATAACAGCCACGACCCGCACATCTGGCTTCATGCGAGAGGAAGAAGATACAACTGACTCCTCTGTCCCATTCCAAATCTCATGGCTAACGCGTAATATACGACGCTATAATCACTGATGTCAGGGGTTATTAAGTCCCTACTTGATCATCATTGTTGCAATTAGAACTCTAAGTTCTATTGCTTCATTATATCATCACTTAGGATGATATCTATGATTTCTTTATTTGTGAAAATAATATTTTCTTTCTTTTATAACATATATGATAACACACAATTTGCAAATACTTTGATAAAGACTCTTCAAAGGACATGAGCAAGTGATGAAGTTGCCTTGTGATGGCAAGGTAGTGAAGTCTGATGCTTGTACTGGACCTTGAGCTTCTAGTTCTACAAAAACATCATTATTGCCCGGTAAGGACAATATTTAAAGAAGCAAAATGATTATGCAAATAATGCAATGCATTATTTATGTTTATATGCATTTACCCCAAAAAGTTCCTTTTTAGTAATAAAGGATTTATAAATATTACTTTTCAATATTTTATAACATATATTGAATTATTTTATTTTATTTCCCTTTGATTTGACTTTTATTGATTTAATAATTCTTTTAGGAATTATCAGTTATACATTAAAAATGGTGATTAAATATTTATTTAGTATTTTTATTAAATACTACAATATTAATACATAATGAAAGTGAATTTTAATTAATTTTATCATATTTCAATAATTTTGTAAAATTCCATAAGGAATATATAATTTACAAAAATTCTAATAAAATTTAAATGTCTAAAATTTTATATTTTAATTTATTTGGGTAGATTGGATTTTTGTGAATCCAAAAATATTTTATTTATAATTTTTTGGCTTTTATTTTATTTTCTAGAATTTTATTAAGTCTAGGGGTATTTTGGTCTTTTCCTTTTTATTAAAACAGGCCTGGAATTGTTCCTGGGATGGTTATTCTTATTGGGCCCTGGTGGCCCATTAGTCCTAGCCAAAAGAGCCACCCCGAAGGGTCTGGCCCAGCTCGGCCCACTCCTCACTACCTTTCTCTCTGTCGAGTTCATCTTCTCCTCCTCTGACCCGACCCTGTGGCCGGCGATGCCGCCACCAGCGATTCCTGCCGTCATCGGCCATTTTGGTCGCCGCCGTGGTGTATTAGGGGGTTGTCGATGACGCTCGTTCGTTCTATCCAATTGAATTTGAGCCTAGGGCTCTCCTACGATGGATCGATGCCGTCCCGAACCCTAGGGTTTGGGGGTTGGCATGAATTCAAGTGTTTCCGTGGTCGTCGTGTGTCGAGGTGATGTTCTCCACCTCCAGGCATGATCAGGGTCGCTACCGTGGCGCTGTGCGGGTTGCAGCGCCCCCTCTAGGGTGATCCCCGTGCCGCCATGGATGTTGGCCCCTCTGCTTCCTCTTCTATCCTTTAGCGAGGACCTGCGGTGAGTTTGATCCCCCTCCCCTGGTGCTCTCTGTGCTTGCTGATTTGATGCTAGATGTTGGATGTGTCCTCTCTTGCTACTGTCTGATTCAGATTGAAATAATCCTCCATTTAGGGTTCCTGCTATGTGCTTGATCATGTACTGGATGAATTGATTCATGTTTGGATGGTCTGTACACATGCTAAATGATTATTGGTCTGAGGCTTGTTGCTTAAAATGATCTATGATGTTCCTGGTGGCTTACTAGATGATTTGATGCTTGGATTGCATCTGATTCAGATGATTTAGTTACTTGGAAATCATGCTTGGTAAAGCCAATGATTTGATAGCTTTCCACTATTTATTTGATTCATGGTCATGATTATGATAAGATACAACTACCGTCTTAGTGCTGTTAGCTTGGGAATTAACATGTGGTTTGAGATCATCATGATCTCAAACAGTGAAGTGTAACATAGGAATATCCTAGTTATGATTCCTGGGTTAATCAGGAAAATGATTAGTTAGTTGATTGTCTGAATCTATGATGATTTACTGTCTTTCCTGATTCATCATGGATTGTTCTTGTGACACCATCATGGTAGGGCACACAAGTTTGATTCTAAACCATGGATTTGGTTAGTTTATGCTTAAGACAATCTTGGCTTTGAAAGATAAATATAGATGCTCTTATCTGAATTCCCTAAGACCAATGATGTTGGTCTAAGGCTTAGGGATTCAAATCTTATCTAATTGGTTCATCTAGATAGTCCTGGTAGTGGTACCGGCTATTCTTTATTGAATCAAAGATTGGAAAAAATTGATAGTGAGCTTGATCAATCTATTTGTTTCTAAGGTGCTACCCTTCCTTTAGGGATGTGCCTAGAAATAGATCATAGGTATATGTATGATTGAATTGTAAAATATAGTTTGACAACTAGAGCAAGGATGTTGCTCTGAGCTCTGGTTGGATCTTGGTACTTTGTTGTTTGCCTTTAGAGTTTCAGAAATCCCTATGATGGATTCACCCCACTTGGGTGCTTTCTAAGGGTTTGTTTTATAAAACAACACATGCTCCTCTCTGAATAAGATGATTAGATCATGTGAAGGTTTTATGAAACTCACCACAAAATCTGATGGTGGTGTAGTAAGTTGATGATGATGATCTTGATCTGGTTTTGCTGGACTACTGTGCTTGCTCTTGAGCTAGCCTGCTCCTCCTAGCTCCTGGGCTTGATCTTGCTATCCACCTGATCCATCCCCTCCTTATGTCACCATCCTGGTGATGTGATCTTGCTTTGGTTGGCTTGGTTGCTTGCTGTGGTGCTTGGTTTAGCTGCTTTCTACACTGGTTGTTCTTGTGTGCTGTGAAGTGGGGTGATGCACTAGTGCCTCCCACGGCTGTGCTTGTGGTTTTGTGAGATTGGGCTGCTCTGTGAGCTTGACAACACACCACATGCATGATGGTGTGTGTCCCACTACTAGAGAAAAGGCTATAGGAGACATGCTTATGCGAGGCACATTTAGACATATGCGCCTCCTATAAAAATAGGCGAGGCGCACTTTGCGATATGCGCCTCTAGTATAAAAATAGGCGAGGCGCATATGATAAGAATGCGCCTCCTATAATCCCTGTACGGACTGAATCTAGCAGCCCCATATTATGCGAGGCGCGTTCTAGTCATATGCGCCTCCTATATATTAGATAGGCGAGGCGCATATGGACAGAATGCGCCTCGCATAATCTGTGTGGGCCCGCGTGTTGGTAGGTGCACGAATATGCGAGGCGCATATGGTTATATGCGCCTCCTATATTTGATAATATGCGAGGCGCATATGGTCATATGCGCCTCAAGTAACTCCTGCGGCCCCGGGCGGTGGTAGGTGGGCGCATATGCGAGGCGCATATTGCTATATGCGCCTCCTATAGTTTGAATTATAGGAGGCGCGTATTGTGCAATATGGGCCTCGCATAACCTGGCACCACTTTTTTCCAGCTTTTTGCACATGGAGCCAACTACCACCCCACTCACTTGTGTCAAGAACCGTCGTGTGTGTGTGGCCTATTATTATGTATCAAAACATTCTTAATTTTTATTATGTGTGTTATAATAATATTGCATTGAGAATATTATGTATCGACAAGACACATTCATTGAGAATACTCACTTTTGTTGTTTTAGTAATATTTGAATATTTAAAATATTTGTAGTATATTTTATAGTTCATATTGTGTTTGCACAATGCTTTTACATGAAAAATGGGCCTTTAAAAAAATATCCAAAAAATTGTTAACCTTAGGATTCGAACCTGGGCGGCCAGTGAAATAGGACAAGGCATGTTACCACTAGGATGATGTGTGTTTGTTGACAGAAACTTGCGTACTGCTCTATTTGTCTAGGATTGCATATTATACGAGGCGCATTTAGCCCAGATGCGCCTCGCGTAGTATTATACGAGGCCTCGCATAATACGGTATAGATCAAAACACACAGCTAGCCCCCTTCCCCCTCGCGCGTTACTCATCTCGCTCACCTCTCCGCCGCTCGAGGACTGCCTCCGCGGCGAGCGCGACGAGCAGAAGCTGGCGGGCCTCCTCATCGCCGCATCAATCCTCTCCGGAAGAAGCCGTCGCTGCCTGCGCTCTGTTTGCCGACGCCTCCTCCCCGCCTAGCTCCCACGCCGGCATAGCCCAGCCGGATCTGGGTTCTGGGTTCTAGCCTCTGGGCCCAAACGGCCATTGCCGTGCGTCGTGTCCACTCCATGCCCAGACTCCGCACGGCGTCCGACCGCCTCGCCGCTCTCGGTCGCACCATCTGCCTATGAGAGCGCTGACGGCCGCCTCCCCGCTCCGCGCTCTCTTCCTCCTCCACCTCTCCCCGCGCCCCACGCTCACCATGAACCCTTCCTCCTCCTCCTCCGGCTACCGCTCCAGCGCCGCCGCCTTCGCCTCCCTGCACCAGCCGCGCGGCGGAGGCGGTGGCCGGCGTTCCGGCGGCCGTGGCGGTGGCGGTGGCGACGGCGGAGACCGCATCGACGCCCTCGGCCGCCTCCTGTAATACCCATCCACACGCGAACTCCGACTCCCCTCTGCTACATGCCCAAATCGCTATACTCACCGCTGCTTCTGGTCTCGCGGACGCTCCTCTTCTCAGGACAAGGGTACTGCGGCACATGGCGTCGGAGCTGAGGCACCCCCACCAGCCACCGCCGCCTTTTCCCCTGCCCTGGACATCAGACGCCGCCCAGCCCGCTTCCACCCCGACCTGACATCGCCGTCCCTGTTGAGCGGGTATGCTCCCATCCTCTCTCTCTTTTTCCTGCTTGCTTCTTTCGCTGCGATGGCGCGCGTGTACGTCGGCAACTTGGATCCTGCTGTGACGGCCCGGGAGCTCGAGGACGAGTTCCGCGTGTTTGGGGTTCTCCGGAGGTTAGTCATCCGCATCTGTTTTGAAATCTCCGCGATTGTACCAGAATCTGCTTGAAATTGCATGTTTACGCACGAGTAGTATGAGAGGAGGATGAGCTATTGCCTTCGGGTGTTTGTATTTTACTAATAAATGAGCGTCCAAGCAGCAAATAGGGGTGGACTATTTCATAGGTTATCGAGGTTTAGCTTCTAATTCATGTGCATGAATCGGTTGTCTGTCGTGATATTATGTTGTGCTACTATCTTTTCACATGCCAGTATAATCCTGCAGTCCTGCTTGCACGGCTGACCATTCCTTGATGCATTCCTGTGTAATATTGCCGTCGTATGTGCTAGGGATTTTTGCATAGACTATATTCTGTAAGGGTAGTAGAATACAAGTTCAAAGTATTTTGACACCGGCAGCAAAAGATGTGGCCAATTGACTGAGCTCTAAAACTTCTGCTCGGGTTCACTGTTCCAAACCCAAAAGTACTCTTGAATTGCTATTGATAAACACATCACCTGAGCCTGGTTATTTAACTTCTGCACTAGTAAATTTCCTTTTGTGTTTGATGCTGATGTTACTGATACAATTTCTTAATTTTCTATTGTGGCAACAGTGTATGGGTTGCACGGAAGCCACCTGGTTTTGCGTTTATTGATTTTGATGACAAGAGGGATGCTCAGGATGCAATTCGTGATACAGATGGTATGTGTCCAGTGCTTTTGTGTGAACGTATACATCAACATGGAAAGCTTCCTTATGTTTTTTGGTATATCTATCATCATTTGGTAATGTTTGATCATAGGCTGCTTTGTTTAACCGATGTTCCAGTTATGTGGGATTTAGTGATTGATTACAGTGTATGGACAGAACTTATTTACAATTATCTAATGCCTTTTTTAATGCTTTAGGGTTAGGTTTCTCTTTTCGTCTGTTCTGTTGTCATGTCACAGTTGCATATCCTTGATCATGTTAAGATTTATAGGTCATGTGGACATAATGCTATTTGTTGGACTTGTGCATTTGTAGGCAAGAATGGTTGGAGAGTTGAGCTGTCTCGTAATGCCAGTAGTGGCCGTGGTGGGCGTGATCGATCTGGTGGGTCAGAGTCAAAGTGCTATGAATGTGGTGAGTCTGGGCACTTTGCGCGTGAATGCCGTCTGAGAATTGGTTCTGGGGTCTAGGCAGTGGAAGGCGCCGCAGCCGGAGTCGCAGCCGCAGTCGGAGTCCTAGATACCGCAGGAGTCCAAGCTATAGCAGAAGGTAACTGAATAATTGTTACTATTAATGACATGTACTACTTTTGTAAAGAAATGCCTGTTATATAAAAAATTACACTGATACCATATACTACAAAGCTTTAGTGACTTGGCACCCTCATAATTTTTTTCTGCACTTTGAACCTCTAACATGAGGAGCAACCCACCTATTGTTCTCTTTTTGTTTAAGGTTATGCATGGCATGGGGTATAATTTGTAATTATGTTGTCCATTGACTATTGTACAAGCACTTGCAGACATAGAGAATTCTGGTTCCTGCCATTTTGACATTTATCCACCTATATCATTCCTCACTTGGTGTTGGAGTTATAGATGCGGAAAAGTGTTCTACATTGCATTTAAAAATAGCCCTTGGATTATCTTGCTAACTTTTTTTACCGTGTTGTGTCTGTGAAGTAAGTTTTGCTCCATGGTTGCAATTCGGGAACTGCTAGATTTACATGAAAATAATTGTGATGCCTTGTTTTGTTGCAAAGTTGCCACATAAAGTTCTTCAACTTTCATATCTTTTACATTTATCCATCTGTTCCTCTTCCCTAGCTTTAGTCTGAGTAGTGAAGTGGAGAAGTGTCGTACATTGCAGAAACATAAAAGTATATTATTACCAAATCTTATGCTAAATCTGTTGCGCTTGTTGGTTACATTTGCCTGGCCACTTACAAGCAGGAAATGCAACATTCAGCTGCTGTCACTATGTGGTCGGTAGACGTAGCAGTAGCCCCACTTACATATCTGCATCTTCTAGTTACACCATGGATACTTATTTCAATCAAACAAAGGTCTGGAATAAGACATTTGATTGTTACATGATGATCTATTCCGTTGGCACCATATACAGTATTTTGCTTCAGATTATCTATCTTTTGTACTAAGCTCCTCCTTTCTGTTTTGCACAGAGCATCGCCATGGACAACTTCTATGCTGGTGAGGGTACAGACCACAGTGGGGTTCCAACCAAGATGGTCACACTGAACTTCTCCCTGAACCTCCATCTAGGTAGAGCTACGTCATTGGAGTTGTAATGTGATTGTGAACTTGTACTCGAAGGTGTAATGTGATTGTGAATTTGTACTCGGAGGTGTGAACTTGTGGCACAAACACTTGATGTATGAACTTGTATGTCATGATTGATGTGTAATGTATTGTATTCATGTTGGTTCTATTATGCTTTGGCAAATTGCAAGTTTCTAAAAAATTCGGTGCTCTTTATACTGTATTCTGGACTATATTGTATATTTAAATATCTGTATATTATTATTTATAGTGGTCAGTAAAACTTGAATTTCGAAAATATTACCGGAGGCACATATAGGATACTATAGGAGGCGCATATACTATAAATATACGAGGCGCATTGTAAAACATATGTGAGGCGCATATGATATGCGCCTCCTATACTTCACATATGCGAGGCGCATATCGATATGCGCCTCGCATATGTGAAGTATAGGAGGCGCATATCATATGCGCCTCGCATAAAAAATACCCGAGGCTTGAAGCTAGAGGCGCATATGATATGCGCCTCGGATAGGCTTTTAGGTGCGTCTCGCATAGGCTTTTCTCTAATAGTGTCCTGCCTGTGTGCATGTTATGCACTTGTGGATATGTTCAGAATTTTTGAACTTACTCTTACCAGGTTACTTTCACCTGGCTGGTGAATTTGTCCCTCTTGGCTGTCATTTGACTTCTGGCTTTGAATTTATGAAAGATGGATTCTTTCATATTGGTGAAACTTGCCCCTTTTATAACATTTCTCAATGATGAATTTGTCAAGTGCATTTCACTAACATATCTGAGAGAAATAATACTAACACTAATCTTTTATTTCTCTTTATATTTTCTGTTTGTTTTGCAGGCACATATATAAAGATGAAGACTTAGTATAGGTTTAGTTATGGAGTAGTTATAGATGTTCCAATGTAATTTTCTTATCCTTTTGTAATTTTTTATTTTATTATTTTGTAATTTTCATTTTCTTCAATTGTAATAAAGATTATATTATTATTAATAGAGAATATTCTTATTCTTTATTTTTTTTGTAACTTGTGAAGTTTGAAAATGGCTTCACTAAGTTACATTCTTTGTAACTTGTTTATATTGATAATATGACATAAATTTCATATTCATTATTGTTTTTCTTTGGATAGAAGTTAAGTTATAATACTTATCTCTTAATTAATTTAAGATTCAAAACTTATATCTAAATCATTTGAATTATAATTCAAACACTCAAGTTTAAAATTCAAATTCATTTTAAAACACATAACTCCTTAAAGATCATCTCAAAGTTTATAACAATCATCCTTTAAGACTAAACCTAATCTCAAAGTATGAAAGAAACATTGATCACTTAAGATTTTTATTTGGCAAAAGTTTTACCCACATTTTCACAAATAGATGCATGCAACATTTCATATTCCTAAATATACCCTTCGTTAGTTCCTAAATGCTGGGATGTTACATAAAGAAACGCACCTCTGCAGAGTGTAAGAACTGTAACTTGTTACTCCCTGTTCCGGGAAGGAGCTACGAATTGTTGGAGATATGCCCAAGAGGCAATAATAAAGTGGTTATTATTATATCTTCATACTTATGATAAATGTTTACATACCATGCTATAATTGTATTAACCGGAAACATTAATACTTGTGTGAATTGTAAACATAAAAGAGTCCCTAGTAAAGCCTCTTGTTAAACTAGCTTGTTGGTTAATATATGATCATGGTTTCCTGATCATGAACATAGAGATGTTATTAACAACAGGGTCATATCATTAGGAGAATGATGTGATGGACATACTCCTATAGTTAAGCGTAGCATAAAGATCAAGTCATTTAATATAGTTCATTTGCTATAAGCTTTCTGATACATAGTAACCTAATTCCTTCGACCATGAGATCATGCTAATAACCATCACCGGAAGGATGCTTTGATGACATCAAACACCACACCGTAGCTAGGTGGCTATAAAGGTGGCATTGAGTGTTCGGAAAGTATGGGTTGAGGCACATGGATCAAGAGTGGGATTTGTCCATCCATATGACAGATAGATATACTCTGGGCCCTCTCGGTGGAATGTCATCCAATTAGCTTGCAAGCATGTGACTGGCTCACAAGGGATCACATATCACGGGAACGAGAAAAGAGTACTTATCGATAACGAGGTTGAACTAGGTATGCAGAGATACCGACGATCAAAACCTCGGATAAGTAAACTATCGTGAGACAAAGGGAAATTGGTATCGTATGTAAGTGGTTCATTCGATCGCAAAGTAATCGTAGAAATATGTGGGAGCCATATGAATTTCCAGATTCCTCTATTGGTTATTGATCGGAGAAGTGTCTCGGTCATGTCCGCATAATTCACGAATCGTAGGGAGACACACTTAAGGATTCGATGTTGTTGAGTAGTTATGGAATGATGAGTAAGAGACCGAATGTTGTTCGGAGTCTCGGATGGGATCCGAGATATCACGAGGAGATCCGGAATGGTCCGGGGAATAAGATTCATATAAGGAAAGTCCTGTTTCGGAGTTGGAGAATGGTTCCGGTGTTTTCATCGGGAATGTTCTAGAAGGTTCCGGAATGTCCGGCACTCCGGAGGGGAAGGGTACATGAATGTTTCATAACAAGTTGGAATGGTTGCATCATGTACTAGGTGTCATCGCTGAGCAAAATAAAGGGATAAATCAAATCCTAGTTCGAAAAGTCAAACGCCAATTTGAAAAGTCAAACGGCAAGTTTGCTTGGTGGAGGGAGAGTAGGAAACCTACTTGGGGAGGAAGTCCCACTCCCTCCACCCGCCAGCCAAGGAGGAGGAGTTGGAGGAGGACTCCCTCCTCCTAGGCGCCTCCCTCCCACCTATAAAAGAAGGGGCAGGGGTGCCCCTCTTCCACACACCTCAAACCCTAGCTTTTGGCGCCTCCACCTCCAAGTGCAGCCGCCGCCTAGGGTTTTCCCTCCAACTCGGCGAGTTGGGGCTCTCCCCAAGCCCTAGCCGCCGGCCAAGCTTCCTCCCTTGGTGCCTCTAAACCCTAGATCGCCAAGGCCTCTCTCATAGTCCACCATACTCGCTCCGGCTTAAGGCGAAGCCCTGCGAGATCTCCCCTCTACTTCTGGTACCACGCCGTCGTGCTGCCGGAATCACGAGGAGAGTGCTACAACCTCCGCTGCCTGCTGGAACAAGGGAGAGGAAGGTCTTCATCGAGTACCGAACGTGTGACCGACTACGGAAGCACTGCCGGAACACAGCGCTGGAAGGATCGTCTACGCGATCTTGAGATCGGCAAGTGTACGACTACATCACCCACGAGAATCTGCTCTCGTTAACCGCTATGGATCTTCGAGGGTTAGTATTCTATCGACTCGTTGCTACAATCTAGTAGATATATCTTGGCTTGATCATATATTAGATCTTGATTGTGTGTTCATGCGGTAGAATTTTTTTGTTTTCCATGCTACGAATCCCTACAGTGGTATCAGAGCCGTGTCTATATGTAGATCTATTGCACGAGTAGAACAGAATGGTCATTATGGGCGTTGATGCTTTTGTTGTCAATTGCTTCTTGTGTACTTCGCATCTTGCGGGATGGTGGGATGAAGCGGTCCGGGCTAACCTTACATGACATCGTTCATGAGACTTGCTCCACGCTTGACATGCAACTTGTATTGCATAAGTGGCTTTGCAGGTGCCTGTTTCTCCCAACATAGTTAAGATTCAATTTACAATGGGTGATTGACAATACTAGTATCAATGTTGTGGTTCTTGTTCGTAAGTTAGAAAGACACTTATTGAAAGCCCCAAGCTATGTAAAACATGCAAAGAAAATTAGAGGCGTCTAACTTTGTTTTGCAGGGGTGTGCTGTGATGTGATATGGCCATGATTGTGATTATATATGATGTATGCAATGTTCCTTATTGTAAGTTGGCAACCGGCAGGAGCCATATGGTTGTTTTCCATTAAGTCCTTCGTGTCTATTATTCAAAGTAGTTCTAATAGTTGATGCTGGTGGAAGACAACCATGAAGCGGCGCCATTGACCTTGACGCCACACCGGTGATGATGGAGATCATGTTCATGCTTGAAGATGGAGATCGGAAGCACAAGAATAAAGGCCATATCATATCACATATTATGAATTGCATGTGATGTTAATCCTTTTATGCATCTTGTATTGCTTAGTTCACGACGGTAGCATTATAAGATGATCCCTCAAGCACACAAATTTCAAGTTTTAAAGTGTTCATCCTTAGTAAGAGTTGTTGCTAAAGCTCGTTGTTTCGAAGCACCACGTGATGATCGGGTGTGTTAGATTCTGCGAGTGTATACAACGTGAGCAAGCCATATTTGCTCATGCAGAAGCTAAGGTTTGATCTTGACGAGCCTAGCATGTACAGACATGGTCTCGGAACACGGATCGCCAAAAGGTAAAGCATGAGTCATATAGTAGATATGATGAACATGATGATTGTTCGCCATTGAAGCTACATTAACTCTCGTGATGATCGGTTTTGATGTGGTGGATTTGGTTCGTGTGATCACTAAAACAATGTGAGGGATATTGTTTTGAGTGGGAGTTCAACGGCAATGTAATTAAAAGTTGAACACTATTTATCATAAATTAAATTAAGTGAATTTGCATAATTGTTGTAGTCATTGGCATCCGTTTACCACCTTGCGCTTAGTTATAATTGAGACGATAGAACTATAGAATTCTGGTTAGTTACTTTACGAACTAGTATCGTATTGTTTTGAAGTGTTAATCTAACGTTTAAAAGTCCTATTGCAAACTTTCAGTAAGTTCCGGTTACTCCATAAAGATTAATAATTGGTATTAAATCAAGAGTGACAATTCCAAGTGTTAGTGTATGAGTATCATGTTTGTCTCCATGATTCTTGATATTCAAAGGTTGTCTTAATATCAAGGTTATCTAAGATCTAAAAGTGTTGTTTCAGAAACCATGATGTGTGGAAGATATTGTGATATCTGAAACGAAGTTTTGGTTGCAACATGATAGAGTATAATATGGCAAAAGTCATGTTTTCATATTTGATGAGAATTTGCAAAAGGTTGGAGACACTAGTTGTCCTAATCCTCCAAAAGGTTTTGGAGAGAAACATTATACTCGCGATTCATCGTTATAAGCTAAAAGTAGCTTGATCATGGATAATTCCATGATAAGGGTGAATATTTGATGTAGGTAAAATGTTTACTACACTAAGAGATTACTAAAGAAAGGAATTTGAAAGAACACCAAACATTTTATGATGGTGATGTACTTTAAAGTGCAAGTCCAAAGACATTGGTATTTAACTATACACGCTTTGGACTATGTGTCATGTATATGGCTCCACTATTGATGTTGATAGATTCTTTCAAACAGAAAAGGAAATACTGAAAGAGAATCTCATAAATATATGGCAGAAAAGAAAAGACTAGAATTGTTCAGCTTAAGTATATAGATGATATACATGTTATGGCTATATTCTTTGCTTATTAAACAATGTGGTTCTTAAGTATTTGATACTGAATTTGTTGGTGTGAATCGTCATACGAAACAACACAATTCATGAACTACAATGGCCTAAGTAACTAGCAAAAGAATATGTGATGATGTTCATCGAGAACAAATAAAGGGTTATTGTGTTACTTGTTAAACATCAAAGCTTGCCTTCAAGATTTGTTTTATCAGGTATTATGAGAACAAAAGGGTTGTTCAAATAATTGCCGTAATCCATAAAAGATGGATGATTCACAAATCTCGTTGGAAAAATCACATCCATAAAACTAGTGCTAAAAATGTCGAAAGACAAATTGATTGAAACATCACTTAGGAAGTGACATCGCCGTTTGAATTATATTGGAAAGAAAACATGATGAAACTCCATGTGGATGGGACTTTGGAGTCTTTGATTTTTTATCAAATGACGCTTGTGAAACTTTCCTAGAGATAATTAAAACTTCGTTCATAGGCCAAAAAGGGAACGAATGACTAGCTTATTGGAACTTGTACATATTGTTGTATGAAGTCCATTATGTGTAGTCAAGAGCGATGGATTTCAACTTCATATGCTTTCTCCGAAAATTTGAGTGAATATATGAATATTTACTTAATAAGGATGAAGTATGAAACATTTGAAAAGTTCAAAGATTTTCAAGATGAAGTACAAAATCATTGTGACAAGAATATAAATAGTTTATGATAAGATCATACAGGAAGATATTTGAGTTACAAGTTTAGCATAATACCTAAGATTTAAGGAATCGTTCCGTGGATTTGCATTTCCCGAAACACCATAAGAGTATGGAGCGTTCGAGATATGTAATTAAACCTTGTTTGACATGGTAAGATCAAAGGTGTAATTCATAAAACTGTCATTATATTTTAAAGATTAAAAGCTTTAGAGACTACCGTTTTTCCACTGAAAAGAGCTCCATCATAATCCGTTGAAATGACATCATATAAAGTTATGGTTTGGGATAACACCCAAGTTGTCCTTTCTTAAACATTGGTATGCTATGCATAAGAAAGATGTTTGCAACCAAAGTCAGATGAACCTGTCTTTTTATGTTATTTCGAATAACTGTTCCTCCATAACATCGGAGACAAAAGTGTTTGTCGCTTAGAACGTCAAGTTTCTTTGAGAAGGAATTTTTCGTGAAAAGATAAGTGGGAGGACAATAGAACTTTGATAAGGTTAAAAGAACCTTAGCTATATGTGCAAAGTTGCGCAGCGTTGAAAAGTGTTTCGGAGGCAGCAACAATGCTCATGGATCACGTGCCTCAAAGGTTGTTGTCACGGAGATCTAAGTTCCTATTGAAACAAGTAGATCGGGTAAACAATCAAATACCAAGATTTGAGAGTTAAATCATTATTTGACAATAATGATCCGACTACATGCAAAGAAGCGATGATGGGCCCTGACTCTGTCAAATGGCTTGAAGCCATAAAATCCTTGATAGTTCCATACACGAGAAATCAAGCTTTGAACTTGAAGGACCCTCGAGAAAGGTGTAAGACCTTACAATTGTGTTTGGATCTATGAATAAATAGACATGGATGTTTCACATCTATGAAATAGTTGACATGTTGGGAAAGAGTTCACAACAATGTTCAAAGGTTGACTATGACAAGATTTGATCTTTCATAGCGATATTTAGTTTAGACGGATTAATGTAGCAACCACTACATATAATTTTGTTATGTGGTAGTTGAATAAGCAAAACAAGTTCTTCTAATAGAATTGTTACCTAGGACATGTGCATAACACGGTCCATAGGGTTTTTGTTAATTCAAAGGATGCTAAAATCATATGCAAACTTCAATTATTGAAGTAAGCATTGCGGAGTTAGAATCTTCACTATGATGAAACTGTTAAAGGAGTTTAAATTCGTCGGAGATGATGAAGATGCTTGCATTTGCAAGAAATTAAGTGGGAGCGCTAAGACATGTTTCTAATACATTATGTGGAAGACATATTGTTGATTGGAAATGATGTATCTTTTATTAACACATATTAAGAATTTCATCCCGATGAAAGACTTAGGCAAAACCCAAATATTTGGCATCAATAGACGCTAATATGGTTGTGCCGAAAGTGCATAGATGATGTATTGAATGAGTTCAATATAGAAACTACAATAAAGATTCTTGTCGCACAGAAAGGATTGAATGAGTTCAATATTGATGATATATTCAAGTGTATTGACACTTGGTAAGTGAAACAAAGATTCAAGTATAGATTGATACTTGATGTATGAAATCACAAAGAGTATTTATATCAATCATACTGTGATATGTACAAATCCAGATATGTCCTATGCTCTAAATGTTATGAGCATATACCAGAATGATTCATAAGATGATGATTTGGCGATAGTAAGGATATTCTTATGATCTTTTGGAACAACTAAGAGTATATTATTTTGTAGAAGTGGCAAATAGATGGTTAGTTCATTGTAAAAGTATTACATTGATACTAGTTTTGTCACAAAGTACAAATTAAGTTTATCTCAATATAAACTAAGGGTGGCACAATATAATGGAAAGTAAGTTCCATAATGGATTTGGATGAGTTCCAAAGTTAAGACATTGTGACAGATACTACAACAAAAGGCTAAGTATATGACTGCTATAATAGCAGCTAAAGAGGGCATTTGTTTCAAGTAGTTTGTTATCAAACTAGGTGTAGTTCACAGCGGGATAATACTATGAAGATATATTGTACGACAATATTATCAACATGTTTTAACCCCAAAGAACTAAAGGTCTCACCAAAGGACCAAAATTATACAAAGCCATCTCATTAGAGAATGAGTGATGCGTAGAGACGCAAAGACATGCAATTACACACGGACCTGGAAGTGTCAGATCCGGAGATCAGTTGACCACTAGCAATCGTGTACATACGACACCAGAAAGCCATAGGTGTTGAATACACAAAGGTTTGAAACTAGATTATTGACTCTAGTGCAAGTGGGAGACTGTTGGAGATATGCCCAAGAGGCAATAATAAAGTGGTTATTATCATATCTTCATACTTATGATAAATGTTTACATACCATGCTATAATTGTATTAACCGGAAACATTAATACTTGTGTGATTTGTAAACATAAAAGAGTCCCTAGTAAAGCCTCTTGTTAAACTAGCTTGTTGGTTAATATATGATCATGGTTTCCTGATCATGAACATAGAGATGTTATTAACAACAGGGTCATATCATTAGGAGAATGATGTGATGGACATACTCCTATAGTTAAGCGTAGCATAAAGATCAAGTCATTTAATATAGTTCATTTGCTATAAGCTTTCTGATACATAGTAACCTAATTCTTTCGACCATGAGATCATGCTAATCACCATCACCGGAAGGATGCTTTGATGACATCAAACACCACACCGTAACTGGGTGGCTATAAAGGTGGCATTGAGTGTTCGGAAAGTATGGGTTGAGGCACATGGATCAAGAGTGGGATTTGTCCATCCATATGACAGATAGATATACTCTGGGACCTCTCGGTGGAATGTCATCCAATTAGCTTGCAAGCATGTGACTGGCTCACAAGAGATCACATATCACGGGAACGAGAAAAGAGTACTTATCGATAACGAGGTTGAACTAGGTATGCAGAGATACCGACGATCAAAACCTCGGATAAGTAAACTATCGTGAGACAAAGGGAAATTGGTATCGTATGTAAGTGGTTCATTCGATCGCAAAGTAATTGTAGAAATATGTGGGAGCCATATGAATTTCCAGATTCCTCAATTGGTTATTGATCGGAGAAGTGTCTCGGTCATGTCCGCATAATTCACGAATCGTAGGGAGACACACTTAAGGATTCGATGTTGTTGAGTAGTTATGGAATGATGAGTAAGAGACCGAATGTTGTTCGGAGTCTTGGATGGGATCCGGGATATCACGAGGAGATCCGGAATGGTCCGGAGAATAAGATTCATATAAGGAAAGTCCTGTTTCGGCGTTGGAGAATGGTTCCGGTGTTTTCATCGGGAATGTTCTAGAAGGTTCCGGAATGTCCGGCACTCTGGAGGGGAAGGGTACATGGATGTTTCATAACAAGTTGGAATGGTTGCATCATGTACTAGGTGTCATCGCTGAGCAAAATAAAGGGATAAATCAAATCCTAGTTTGAAAAGTCAAACGCCAATTTGAAAAGTTAAACGGCAAATTTGCTTGGTGGAGGGAGAGTAGGAAACCTACTTGGGGAGGAAGTCCCACTCCCTCCACCCGCCGGCCAAGGAGGAGGAGTTGGAGGAGGACTCCCTCCTCCTAGGCGCCTCCCTCCCACCTATAAAAGAAGGGGCAGGGGTGCCCCTCTTCCACACACCTCAAACCCTAGCTTTTGGCGTCTCCACCTCCAAGTGTAGCCGCCGCCTAGGGTCTCCCCTCCAATTCGGCGAGTTGGGGCTCTCCCCAAGCCCTAGCCGCCGGCCAAGCTTCCTCCCTTGGTGCCTCTAAACCCTAGATCGCCAAGGCCTATCTCATAGTCCACCATACTCACTCCGGCTTAAGGCGAAGCCCTGCGAGATCTCCCCTCTACTTCCGGTACCACGCCGTCGTGCTGCCAGAATCACGAGGAGAGTGCTACAACCTCCGCTGCCTGCTGGAACAAGGGAGAGGAAGGTCTTCATCGAGTACCGAACGTGTGACCGACTACGGAAGCGCTGCCGGAACGCAGCGCCGGAAGGATCGTCTACGCGATCTTGAGATCGGCAAGTTTACGACTACATCACCCACCAGAATCTGCTCTCGTTAACCACTTTGGATCTTCGAGGGTTAGTATTCTATCGACTCGTTGCTACAATCTAGTAGATAGATCTTGGCTTGATCATAGATTAGATCTTGATTGTGTGTTCATGCGGTAGAAATTTTTTGTTTTCCATGCTACGAACCCCTACACGAATGCTGCGGGAAAGGAACTCCATGAAAGTTCTGATAAACCCATGAAGGCTGATGGACATAGATTTTCAGAATAAAAGCAACCTTTGAAGAAATGTTTACGAAAACTTGCATTGCCTACGATCTATGGTCTGTGGCTGTAGATAGTGCATCAAATACTTCTCTTTAGTGAATTTGCTGAGTACGCTCGTACTCAACGTATCTTCTTAACCCTTGCTAGATCTCGGAGAAACCAATGACGTTTCCAGGAAATAAGTCACTTGAAGAGTTAAATATATCTAAGGGAGATCAATGGAGTCGAAGACCTTACCGGAATCTATCGAAGACAAGCTGAAGCGTAGAATAGAAATAAAACTCCTAGAATCTAGAACCTACCTCTGTAGAATAATACTATAGTAGTACTTTGAAGCCTTATACATATATTAATAGTAGTACTTCTAAAGTAACTCCGAGTGGATCTTTCTGGTTCTTTCTGTATAATATTCCTCACTGTCCGAGGAAGCTCTCTGGATCTTTTGTAATATGCTATATGTAATATGAAGTGTTGTCTTGGACCCGCGATGTTTCTGTTGTACCACTCTGAGGGATA
The DNA here is from genome assembly GCA_916181665.1 of Avena sativa. Taxonomy (NCBI): domain Eukaryota; kingdom Viridiplantae; phylum Streptophyta; class Magnoliopsida; order Poales; family Poaceae; genus Avena; species Avena sativa. The sequence continues at coordinate 261,629,740 of OV702298.1, read as the reverse complement.
TAATGCGGATGGAACGGTGTTCCATTGGTGTTATATCAACGACTATAGTGTACTACACCATGCAGTGGTATGCTGGGTCACCGCAGTAACGAAAAAACTTTCTGTGAAGCGTGTAAGTTAGCTAAGCACACTATGTCAAATTATCAAGTGTTAGAGAGAGAAGAACATCTCCAGCAGCCGCTGCATATGGCGCCTGCGCTAAATAAACCGCTATTTGCAGAGCCGGCGTGTTGTTTGTGCGCTTCAGCAGGCGCTGCAAACGTGAAATTTTGTGCGTATCGTACGCGGCATATTTGGGGCGTCGACTCCAGCGCGCTATCGCTTCGTCCGTGCGCGAAGATGCAGCCACCCAGGGAAACTTCACCCGTGTCGGCACCCATTTTATTCCTCAATCCTCCTATGCGTGTGATCGCTGACAAAATTCTAATGATGGATGGGCCAGGCACACCACCGACCCCTCCCTACGCAGTCCCCCCACTGCCACCGCTAGTGGAGAAGATCTGATGCTTCCGCCCGCGCTAAACCCTAGCTTCATCGCAAGTATCACCGCCCGCGTCCTCTTCGTGTCGCCACAGCCGACCTTGCACATTAGCTATGGCGCCGCACAGCTGCCGCCACCCGCGCCACCAAAGGGTAGGGCGGCAGCCAAACGCTTGGTGCCGATGGTAGGTGTCCAAAAACCAAAGGGCAAGTCAGCAAAGACGACGGCTAAGATGGCCGCTGCTCGGCGCATCCAACATCTGGTTCCTCTCCAGGCACCCTGGGAGCGCTCTTCATCCTCCCAGCGGCGCATGCTCCGTCGACAGCTGCAGCGACCAGCGCGCGACCTATTCAAGCAAATGACCAGAAGGTAAAAAATACTTTTTTGGCTATTCCTTTTTTAGATAGATGAATATGGAGGAGGATGTTGATATGTGTTCATTGAATTGCAACGTAGTGTTGATGATGAGACTTTCATGGACACTATGAATGTTGGTTCCTATTTCGCACATGATTATGTAGATCAAGAATATGGTGAATAGGAGGAGTTTGAAGTGGATGAGGATGGTGAGGGGTTGATTGAACCTCCGAAAGATAGGAAGGTGAACTACACCATAGCGGGGGATAAGCTGCTTTGCCATGCTTGGTTGAAAATTGGCATGGATCCGACGGTTGGCACAGACCAAACTACATACGCCTGTTGGATGCGAATGAATGAGTATTTTGATGCAAACAACACTAGTAGAAATGTGCGCACCGGCCATTCTTTTCGATCTCATTGGTCGGTCATTAACGTCGATTGTCAAAAGTGGGCGGGTGTGCAAAAGGATGTTGATGTCATTAACTCGAGTGGCACAAATGATATGGATATGGTAAGTTATTGTCTTGTGTGACAGTAGCTCATGTTGATGTGCATATGTTTGTTGTTCTATATGACTTAGTTCTTCTCTTTTATTCACATTGTTAGCTCAACATTGCTCAAGTCTTGTACAAAGATGAGGGGGAAAAGACTAAGAAGGGGAGATAAATTTTTGGAAGGCCATTTGTGTTGTATCATTGCTATAAAGTGCTAGGGAATGAGGAAAAGTGGTAGTCACGTGGTGCCATGGACGTGCCAACAATGGCCATGAATGCAGTCGCCGAGGCAATTATCATAGATGATGGGGCATCAAGTGATGAGGATAAGAAGATAAGATCCACTCCTCACTCGGTTGCCAACACAAGACGACCCGTGATTGAAAAGAAGGCCAGCAAAGATATGAAGGGGAAGAAGGCCGGAGATGATGACATTGCAAAATCTATGGATAGGTTGGTCGATGCAAGGATAGTATCAAACAAGGATAATAAGTTGGAAAGGATCTTGGAGGCCGAAGCCGAGGCGAGGCGGGTGGCATTGGAGGATAGGTTGGCGGCCGGCTAGGAGAGGAGGTTGGCATTGGAGAAGAAGGTGGCCAATGAGGAGCATCAACGCGTAGTGGAAGAAGAGAGCAAGCTATTTTTCATGGACACTTCCAACATGGATTAAAGACAAAATGAGTATATAAACCTTGCTCGCGATGAAGTGTTGGCCAAAAAAAGAATGTCGGCAAACTACTTGAATGAAAAATATGGAGGGATGAGTGCACCGATGAGTGGCTATGAAGGGATTAGTGCACCTTCGGGTGGATATGGAATGATGTGTGCATTTGGAGGAGGCATGGGAGCACCACCGGGTATCTTTGGAGGAGGCATGGGAGCACCACCGGGTGTCTTTCGAGGAGGCATGGGAGCACCACCAGGTGTCTATGGAGGAGGCATGAGAGGCATAGGATCACCGTCGCGTGTGGACCATGGAGGAGGCTTGGGTGGCTTTGGAGGCTATGGAGGGATCAGTGCGTCGGGGGGGGGGGGGATTCACCACCACCGTGGAAAACTCCAATGGAGAAGAAACACAAAATGGAGATGTCAATGACTTCAACAATGTGGAACGTTGATGTGTTTGTGTCTGTGTTTGTGTTTGTGCGAGACAAATTTGTGTTGAACTTGGTTGTGTCGAATTATCTTTTGCGTTGGAATTATGTCATTGCTTTGAACTATGCTATTTTGATTGAGATATGGACTCATTTATTTGGGTTTGTTTGATCTTGCCGATTATGCAAAAATATGTGAAAACTGTTTGCGCTGGCACCGTGCACTATAGTTTCTAGCGTCTGGTGGGGGAGTGTTTTTGCTCCTTCGGACACGCAAAAAAATGCAGTCTCTGGTAGAGGTCGCTATGGCGCCTCGCGTCCTATCTGATTACAACGCGCTCCAGATTATACTGTCAGATGCTTTAAAACATTTTGAAGTATAGTACTCCCTTCGATCCATATTACTGGTCATTGAAATGGATGTATCTAACACTAAAACGTGTCTAGATACATCCATTTTAGTAACAATTAATATGTATCGGAGGGAGTACCTTCTAATGTAAGGGACAGTACATCTTTCTTGGGAAACTATGGTATGCTATTTCCATAGATGGGTTCAGTAGATTAGAATTATGTGTTAAAAAAAATAGATTAGGATTATTCACAGCTGGTCTCAACCTAATCAACATGGCTAGGATAGTACACATTCCTCCATGGTGCCATGCTTTGCACCAGCTCGCAAAAATGGTGAACAAATGCAACCTTTAACATCTCAAGCCGCCGCGTCAAAGACCGGAACTAATAATCTTTTCTAAGCATTTGGCGGCACACCTGACGTCAGATCAGGAGGCAACGGTGGGATGCGGGCTTTTTCTCTGAGAAGGAAAAGTCAGAAGTTGTCAATGAGCTTGGCGTACGACGTGGTGACCCTGTTCCCTTCTACCCGCCTGCCTTTGATCTCCCTCTCGCGGCACCCTTCCTCGCCGGCGCAGATCCTCCGGCGTGGATCGGCGATCCTTTCCCTCCAGTGCCCGTCCGAGAAGTTGGCCTTCCTCGCCTCCAGGGCGTCCCACCGCAGCAGCGCCTTCTGCCTCTCGTCCAGGAGGCAGAACCCCTGCAGGCGCGGCGGCATCGCGTCGTGCGCCTTCCACCACCGCGCGTGCGCCTCGTCGCTGGCGAACTGCCGCAGCTCCGGCGCATTCCAGTTGCAGTCGTAGTCCCTGAAGCAGAACCACGGCTTCATCCCCACGAAGTGCACGGCGAGGACCACCGGCGGGTCGGCCGCCAGCACGCGGCGCTTGGCCGCGGAGCGCTCCGCGGTGTTCCCTTCCCAGAAGTGCTTCATGTAGTTGGCGTGGGACGGCAGCCGGTGCCACCACGAGAACACCTCGTTCAGGTACCCCTGGTCGCCGCCGTTGTACGACTCGATGTCGCCGATGTGGTCCATGAGCAGCCGGAACGTGCAGTTGCAGGGCTCCACCACCATCACGCCGGAGTTGAACACCGTGCCATGGTTCCCCGTCGCGCTCACCTCCGGCATCCCGAACAAGGGCTCCAGGGGGCGCTGCACCAGCAGGTCGGCGTCCACGAAGACCACCCGGTCGTACTCCGTCAGCGTCCACAGCCAGACGTACCGAGTGCTTTGAGCGGCATGGCGAGCTTGCAGGACCCAACGGGGAGCGCGAGCTTCCGCCGGAGCTCGCCCGCGTCCGGTCTGTACAGCCACACGTCGCCGTCTCGCATGACCTCGTCCTTGCACCGGAACAGGTTGGGCGCCGGGAAGCACCGGCTCACCACGACCACGTGCGCCGCCTTCTCCGACCTGCGGCCCGCAGCGGCGAGCCTCGCCGCCGCCAGCTGCAGGTGCAGACGCGGCACGTCCTTGGACCAGCCCGCAGCGCCGTTGCACGGGAGCTTCACCGCGACGACGTCGTACTCGAGCCCCTCCGGCGCCGGCCCCGGCTCCGGCAGGTCCGGGCACGTCGGCGCCGCGTACAGCTCCTCCTCGTCGATCCACTCCGGGTACAGGTGCGCCCAGGTGACGTTTCTCGAGACGCGCTCCAGGTGCACCGCCGTCGACCGCGGCAGCAGCGTCCTCCACTGGCCCATCTCCTCCCTGTCGAAGTTCAGGAGCCCCACCCGTAGCCCGTCTCCTTCACGAGCAACCTGCCGCACCGCCATGGAGACCCGCGACCAGTCGACCCTCACGTCCGACGCGTACCCCGAATCCGTCGTCTGACCGGCGTTGTTCGATGTCCACGTCGCCTCCGACGCTTCGGGCGACCTGTGTAGGTCGAGAAGAATCCATATCAATCTATTGTGACTTATTATCAGACACCAAGGTCGATCGATCGCCATTATAATGAAATGTTCTGCTCACTGCGTGCTGTGTTCGTCATCGCCATGGTGGATGGATGGCGAGTGGAGAAGGCCCATAAAGGAGCCGCACATGAGGACGAGGAGGACGAGCTTGACATAGAACATCTTGCCGCTGAGACCTTCCGGTAACAGGGCACCCAACGGCTTGTACTTGGCGCCCTTCTTGCTACTAAGACCGTTCCTGAAATTGACACACGCACCTAGTCAAGTAAGCACCAGGCTTTGGATCAATGTAAAGAACAGATGATCGAAGGATAGAGCTACTACATGATTAAGATCGATACTGGCTGCAAATTGGGTTAGTGCAGTACTGATTTTTACCGAGGGCTGAATTCCATTTATTTTATTTTATTTTTTACCAATAGTAACTTACCCTCTGATTAATAATGATAAATTCTGCGCAGTTTCCTGTAACTTCCAGTTTCATGACCATTCTTCACCATATCTACTCTGATCTGATGGTTTAGTGCCATGGATACTCCATGCGTCATTTTCTCACCGTTATGGACGACTTACTACTTAATTCGCAGAATCGAGGTTGCTTTCGCTACACTATCTTTGACGACTACATCCATCTCTGATAATCTCTCTCTGCCGTATTGTCCCTTTCGCTTGTCTCTTCAGGGGCTACCTGTTCTTCCTTTTACTTGGCATGCGAGGAGAAAAGAACAATTCTCCCGATCGAACTGGAACAGGAACAGTGTTAGTAATTAATTAATTGTGACTTTGTCTTCACCAAACTGCATGGGCACTCTGATTGGTCTCTCGCTATACGGCTATAGGTCAGAGCAGGCGAGCTAACCGTGATGTAACTCCTGGCCTTATTACGTGGTTGATTCGGCGACTGTGTTCTTCTGCTTCTGCTCTAGGTTAGTTCAACAAACTAGATGACGAAGAAATCTGGTTATTACACGCCAACTTTGGAGAAATGAGTTTTCTTATTAGATGTGCTACACGTTACTTCTCTTTATTTTATGCCGCCTAGAAATCAGTTGACTGAGATTTCGGCTGATATCATCCTACTTTTTATGACCGTATGAACAATTGTGTTAACCTCATGAATATAAATTTCTATGTGGACAAAAAAATTGTACCGCGTAGACAAAAATTATCGGTTGCAACTCACATATCGCACGAATCACGAGGCGGATCCAATGGTGAGAGAGGTGACTGGGATTTAGAAAGTTCTCTGACACTTGAGAACTAGCAAATAGGTTATTTTATTTACTACAAACAATATTAATACTACCTCGGATAGTTACATATACTATGGAAGTCGACAGAATGAGATACTTTTCTGCCGACTGCGAAAGCTAAAGCCAAGGCTTGTTGATAAGGAAGTATATAATTTGCAGTGCGAAACATATGTGAAATTGTATATTCGTAGACCAAAATCACTTGAAGATGCTTGATCTCCCCAAAACAACAACAGCAACACTTGATAGCAAAAAGGAATGAAATAAAAAAAAGCAAGACTTGGAGAAGGTCATCAAGAAAGAACACTTGACTGGATCACATCCATAGCCTCCAACTGTGGTATCATCATGCATGATCGATGCATAAGGCAATAAAGAATCATAGTCAATATGAAGAGGCAGCAGTTAGGAATCAAGCAAGCAAGCAGATGGAGGTGCGATGAGAGCAGAAACTCACAAAGTTCTATCCAGGCGATGCCTCTTCTCTGCATGAGCACAAGCAAAACCTCTCATCTTGAAGCACCTCCAACCAAAAATCTCTTCCTCAGGCAGTACACAAGGCAGCTTCAAGGCCAACTTTGGCAATATTAATCCAAGGTACCTCCGCGACACTTGCTCCCTGATTGATCTTCCTTAGTTTGTATGCCAACCCAAGGAACACAACTGTTCAAAACGTAGAGCTGCTTGATATCACGAAACAAAGCAAGCAGTATGTGTGCTTTACATAGATATATGCATATGTATGTACAAGCAAGGTATATATATATATATATATATATATATATATATATATATATATATATATATATATATATATATATAAAAGGTATATAGAGAGAGTTGTGATCAAGGGAGACTCTCAAGAGGCAAAATGAAAGCTCCAAGCCAGGCAACAGATGAGCTCATGTATATATAGCATTGGCAAGTGACAGGTGAGGAAGTAAGGGACCATGGTTGACAAATTCGTGCAGGCATGGAGACCTCGTCCCTTTCACATCTGTTTGGAACCAGTCACATGGATGGATGCAAAAGACAATCCTTTGGTGCTGAGCCTGCAGAGGCTCCATGTGGCGTTCTCTTCCAAACCTAAGACACTACTGTCTACTTACCCTGGTTGTTCAGTTGGTGCGTTGGATGTTTCCTTTGGTTATATGTCTGTTTTCATTTCACTCACCCTGTCATTTCTTCCCTTCAGGCGCCACCTTTACTTGTGTTATGTGCGAAGGCAGAGTTGGTGCAACTCATCCCAAAAGGCTCTAGCAGAGATGTTCACAAGTGAACCAAATAAAATGCTCCTCCTCGTCCATATTAATGGCCTCAACTTTATCTTAAATAGATACATTCGAATTTAGATAAAGTTGAGGTCATTAATATAGACAGGAGGAAGCAGCTAATTCTCTACCGGGGTTGTTTTTTATTTGTCAGGAACAAATATATAATAGGTAGATAGGAATGTTACCTTTTGCTGCAGTTGGAATGCAGATTGGCTACCATATACTTACACACAGACACATTGACAGTTGCTTTGACGTTCACCAAACCCAGCCCATCTGCCCCGCCGGTGACCTGGGTGTGTTTGGTTGGACCTGAAGCAAATTTTGTAGAACCTTTGTAGGCAAGGGAATGATCTATATATGTGATTCTCTACTGTTGCTTTAGGTAAACTGCTAAACTTAGAAAAGGCATGCAGAGAAGGTTTACACATGTGTGAAGGTGAAATCAGAAAGGCAACGGCCCACAAACAATTTTCAATAGCAAAAACAGGGGTCCAAGGGCATTTCCACTGGCACGATCCAACCCGCCAACCCGTCTGAACACGTCCGTGCGGACGCGCGGGACATACACGGCCTCTTCAGCCGCACGATCTATCCGAACCGACACGTTCGGCTCAACCTATCGGCCCACCAAATTTGTGTTGTCGATGTGTCGGGCGCGGACGCGGGCAGACCGAGGGCGTGTCCTCCCGCGCATGCCACTGGCCCACCCGTCAGCGATTCAGACGCGTAGCTACCGCGATTCAGAGGCGCGGCGGCAACCTTTGCCATCAATACCGACGGGACAACACCTTGACTGACGGGATGTCGTGTGAGTTCCTACGCCAGCATTGATGGCAAAGGCGCGATGGCCAGGGGCTACTTAAGCCGGCCCCGGCGCCCGTCGGTGCCGCACTTTCCACCTGTCACCATCGCCAGATACACCCCTTCCAGTTCCACCGCCGCCACCGCCAACAATGAAGACGCTGGGTTGGATGAAGCAGGCCAAGAATGACCATGAGGCGAGCAGATCCGGCTCGAGCCGCCGGAGCAGGCAGGGGGCTCCCGCCCCTGCTGGCCTGCCGGCCTTCCTTTGCGGCATCGTGCCGCTGCCTCAGCCCCAGGACTTCGCCCACCGCCTTGACATGCGCCAGATGGAGGAGCCCCGCCGCGACCGCCGCTACTTTCGCCTGGTGGAGTGTGAGCGGCGATGGAGGGAGGGAGCAGGCATCGCCCACCATGATGTCTTCCTCCCACGGGCTGGCACCTCAACCGGGAGCGTGTTACGGTGTTGCCCATGCCCAAGGAGGGCAAAAGGCTAGAGGAGGAGATCCACCGCCGCATCCACAAGCTCCTGCCGGCCGGCCGGTGGGAGAGCGGCTACCAGAGCTAGGACTTCAGGAAAGAATTCCTGGTCTAGGAGCACCTATCATGGCAAGTTCCAGCAGTGCGACGTCTACGACGTCCCCACCTTCAACCCCAATGATGATGACAGCGCCATCAACCACTCCGACGACGAGCTCGATATTGATGACGATGACATCATCGTCAAGGAGGAGGACGAGGTGGGCGTTGTCGCAGCCGCCGCCGTGCACATGCCCCCGGAGTACCAGGAGCTCCTGGCGCGGGGTTACGATGAGGACGCCTTCATCGAGCAGGCCATTACAGCCAGCACGCAGGACGAGGACGCCTTTGTGGGGTGGCTTCCAAGAGGTTGTCCAGCTCACCGGCCTAGTGGCGCAGGCAAATGCAGAGCTGCCTCTAGCGCTGCTGCTGCCGGGGTGGGCACCACCGATCGCGCTGGAGGAGAGGATGGAGCTGGCGCACCTCCACCTTCACATGGCACCGCTGGCAGCGTGGCCTAGGCAGGTGATCGACCCGCTCGCGCCTGCTCCGGCCCTGCCACCGGCCAACCTCTGGACGCCGCTGGAGTACATGGACCTCGACCCCTAGGTGGACGCGACGACGCCAGCGGTGAAGATCACTAACTCGGGATAGTTTAAATTTCGTCTTTTATATTTTGGATATGTATGAACTTTGCCAGTTTTAGCATGTTATTGTCTCTGTTTCAGTTTCAAAAAAAACGTCATTGTTATGTTGGCCAAGGACGGACAGATGGGTAGCGCCGCACGGTTGACCGGACAGGCCGGATCACGACTTAAATCGTCCTGTGGTCAGACCCAAACGGACAGAAACAGACATTTTAGCTCACCTGTTTGAGTCGTCCCGGTGAAGATGCCCTAAAACCGGAAGTCCGGTTATTACCTGTCATCAAAGCAAGGATTTTCTTGCTTGTTTAGGTGAGGCGTGTGCGTAGAATATCTGTGATGTGGAATGTTGGCGTGCTAACTGAACTGCTGGTCTATTATACCCGCTGTTGTTATCATCAGCAAGTCTGTTAAATGGCAAGAGCAAAGACTAACTCGTTCATGATTGGAGAAAGAAGAAGCATTCTGCATGGGCATCTTGGTGATAACGGAACAGGTCTTACTTTGCTTCCGTCTGGAGGGAGAAGAAATTAGCCAGAAGCTCCAGCATTTGCTTACCTCGATTGGGGACCATTTTTTTCCTCCATGAATCATCTACCTGCTTCTTTGACCTCTATTCTCTCTTCCACGCGTGCTGGTTTACTTCCAGTCTTTCTTTCTTCCTCTCTTTAATTTGCCTGCCTGCGAAGACACGTCCATGGACTTCTTGACGCGAGAAGATCTAGAAAACTTACAGGTCTCCAAGTCCTAATTAACTAACTAACACGCAAGAGAAATTTTGGAAGAACATTCAGCTTCTTCTGTTTGGAACAAGAGTGTATTTTCGGATGGCCTGATGGTAAAAGTCCATCTTATACTGACGATATCAATTTTGTGGCTACACTAGTACTCCCTCTATTTTAAATTACTCCGCACGCACGCTTATTTAGGTGAGCTAGTATTCTCTTATTTTTTGTTCAAAAAATTTCTGAGATTTTTAAAATAGCTAGTACACATTTCATATTATCTAGTTCAAAAATTCTATGATTTTTTAGATAAAAAATGAGAGAGTACTAGTCCACCTAGATAAAAGTGCGCGCGGAGTAATTTGAAACAGAGGGAGTATGGCTTTGCGAATAGCAATCGCCACGGGGACCATTCAAGATGGACAGCATACAGGTCCATGAATGAATTATTAAATTTTAAGGTGTATTTTGTTTTTTCCTAAATTAATTGATTGTTAATTTGTGACACAGAACTGATGCGTTAGACTAGAATCAAAGTATTTACTCATGATTGTGACATTGTATGACATGAATGAACCACACAGTGTTGGAACTGGAGTGAGTGATTGCTTGTCAAAGTCTCATTTTACGACGGATGGAGTCGAATTCAGCTCCACTTGATGTCGACTTTGTGTATTGTGGGTCCATAGTAAAAAATATTCTTACATGTCGACTAAGGCCATGTAGTCATTAAATTGAAGTCGGCTAAGGCCATGAGCAAAAATACTGTATGATGGAAGGAGTAGTATCCGGCATCAAATGAATGCTACCTTGTAGCTTGTTTTTCTACAATTTTTTAGGGACACTTTGTACCTTTCTTAATTGCTTTGGGAATTCCATTTTGCTTGTAGCATGTAACTTAATTTTATCTCGTATTTTTTGCTTAAATTTGATGGGTTGTTGTCTATGTGTGCTGGGAGAGAAAGAGAGAGTAGTTGTTGAATTGTGTGCACTAGACTTACTTTATAATCTGCTTAGAACTTACCAGAAACAAAAACAAAATGGTTATCTAAACAGAAAATAGACAATATTTTGTTAAAAAAAGTTGGAACAACACCAAACATGGTTTTTTTACCAAGAAAGTTTTACTACAAGGGCTATAAATTGACTGTTACTCCAACACATATCGTAGATCGCATGCTCAGATTGTGACACCGGTTTTTTTAGAAATTTTTACATATATGCTACTTTGGCGAGAAAACCGATTTTATTGATTTAGTAGATAAAATGAATTATATTAAACAAACGAATGACAATGGTTCGTTGAAGGGATCAAGAAAGTTGACTAGAGAGAAATGGTGGTTGAATAGGTGACTCCATTTTTTTTAGTTTTTTCATTTAGAAATAACTTGAAATATAAATTATCTAGATAATACAGCTAAGTGAACAACCTATATCACAAGGACACAACAAGCATACAAGATACAACTAGAAAAGTAAAATAGACAATCAAACAAGCTAGTACTTAAGTAGATGTTGAGAGATAACCACACAAGAGAGACAATGATATATCACGGAGTTCCCAGCTTTAGGGGTACTAAGTATCTGTTGGAGAGGTGTGGCGGGACGATGCTCACCAATATCCACAATGACTCACTTAATTCTTCTCGTTCCCTCACACAATGGGAGGTGCCACGATCCACTATGAGGTGCCCTTTGAGGCGGCAACTGAACCTTCAAACGGTCATAGGGCTAACTTCACAACTTAATTGGAGGCTCCCATGAACACTACAAAGTTTCACACCACTATGACCGAGTTTTGAGGTGACATCTTTCGTCTAGGTTGCGTAAACACCCAAGAGTAACAAATCCACAATGGATAGTAGAGGGAATCAAAATTCCTCTAGTGGAATAGTAGATCTAGGTCTTCTCACCCAAACCCTAGAAGATCAACAAGATTGGAGCACTAGGGAGAAAAATCTAGCTAGTTTGAGTTTAGGTAAACAATGGAGGAGATAAATGAAAGAGGTACACCTCCTTGGGAAGAAGAGAGGCTATCTATAGGGGTGTGATTGTTATCTTGGGACTATTTTGGGGCTCCCAGGCGCATGACCCTAGGGCATGCCCGGGGGAAAACAACATTTGAGTCATGTTGTGGACTTTGTTTGGTTGCCCATAGAGCATTTTCCTGTATTAGTCCGGAAACGGTAGCACATGTGTTTGGTTGGTTGCGTTATGACATTCCATCCTAGACGAAACCCAAGACCTAATGTTTGGTTGCAACTCCAAGCAGTGTTGTGGTAACATCTTCCATTGAGTGGTGAGGTTACCCAACACATACCACTCAACATAGCTGGCAAAATGAAAGGAGTTCAACATAAAACGGTTCTCATCATAGAGGTTGGATAGTACCACCCAAACTTGCAGTTACCATAACTGTTGATGTACCATGAGCTAACCAAAAAATTATGCATCACAAAGTTCATAATCGGAGGGGTTAGTACGTACCACCTCCCTCCCAAAAAAATACAGTCCATGCATCAGTTTTGACCAATTTCTAGCTAGTGGAATGTATAATAAAACATAGCCTGAAATATAACTGACCTTAAAAGACATTGTGTTAGTTCAGCTTGCTAAGAAGGGATTGACCAAGTAAAACAACAAATCATTGGTATGCAACCTAACCATGAGGTCTATAATCAACTTGTATTTATCCATCATGAAGGTTGTGCTCTCCTTTGAAAAATGTCACTCCTTCAAATGCCCTAACTTGACACAGCAGCCTCCACTTCTGTCTCTACTTCCTCATGTGGTTGTAAAGGTGAGTAGTGGTGACTTTAAGGCATGTGTAGTCAAGAACATCATTGCAAACACTCTACGAATGATGTTCTTTGAAGCCTTAGGAAAAATCTATCTCGCTCCTGACTTGCTCGTAGACCCTATTTTAGACGAACTCTGACATAGCTGGTTCTTACACCATTGGATGTTTGGGAAGATACTTAGATGGATCCAAATTTGTGTTGTTAGGCTGCATCCAGAACAAATCATTCTTCACCGAGGGAGCAAATAGATCGAGAGAATACACAATGACCTACACAAAAAGATAACACATTATGCATTGAACTACTATGGTGTGCATGACAATCGGTTGCACATATCCTATAATCAATATCTAGCAAGGAATCATGCACATGCTTGCAGATCAGTGACAGAATTAAGGCAAAAATGTGCTTATAGGAAAAAGGACCAGGATCTAGCGCTGATGTCAGGGAAGAGGAGGATGCTAACATGACCACCTTCATTGTGCTTGACACAGAAGAAGACATGACCATCGTCGTTGTGCTCGACGCATAAGAAGGCATGACCACCATCGATGTGCTTGACAACGAAGAAGGCATGGCAGCCTAAAGAGAATTTAACACCTAAACCATGGAGGTGAAGTACTACATCGACCATCAGGAATCCTTCCTATGGTAAGCATTGAACTACTAGGGTATGCCAACCAGTATAGAACTACGAAGATCTACCATTCTTATAGATAAATCTACCACATCTAGTGTTAAAACTTCCTTACCGACGGCGGGTCAGGATTCAACACCACATAGGTCAGGGAATATGGAGAAGGCACGTCGGCGACGACTGACGCCAAGCTCTTAGTTCAAGCCGGTGAACAAGCCCCCACCATCGCCATGGATCTCGAAATAGGGAAGAGCTCGATTGGAAGGAGGGTGGATTTGGAATTTGGCGGTGAGAGAGTGGCGCTAAATAGGGGGTCGAGTTTCGTCGGTCGGTGATTGAATTTCTCCTGCCGGAATTTCGATACACCTCCGGAGCAAGCGTGCGGGCCACAACATGGAATAAGTACACCATGCAACCGGCCGTTTTTTCATCCACGGGGCTTGTTACCGCTGTATGTGAGCTGCCAATCACTTCCTATGGGTCCCCAAATCAAACACCATGTCGGTTAATCATGGGCTGTCCGTGGACTACTTTGGATGGTGTGACCTGACTTGGCCCGTAGAGTTTAGCCCGGCCGGCAAAGTTTGCTGGGTATCTCTCGCACCCGTGCAGGCCTAGCCCATACGCTCGAGCAGAGGAAACCCTAGAGAAGAGGATTGCCAACGCTTCCTTCCTCTTAAATAGCTCCCCTCACTCAACCCCAAGTCGCACAGCCCGCCCCGCCGCAAACGCAATGCGTCGTCTCCTCCCGGTGTCCTTCTCCAATCCGTGCTTTCCTTTTGATTCCCATTATACATCTCGCAGTTCTTAATCTGCGAAACTCTCTCTTATTTCGTTGGTTTGATAACTCTCTCTTATTTTGTTGGTTTGATTTTGTGATATATGCTACTGGTGCTGTTTTTACAAGGAATCAGAAGGCGATGATGAGAAAAGTCATGCACCACTCTGAAGAGATTCATCTCTTTGTGCTGATAAACAAACTTACTACCCATTTTGTATCTGAGCCGTCTCATGCTTTTGTATTTGTTCCACCTCTCTGGTTTGTTGCCTGGCTAATCTCGCAGTAGGTGTTTTCAGTGTTTCCTTGAGTTCTCATGTTTTACCATTGGAAAAATATGTGGGTCTTGTATTTTCCCTGAAAATTTGATGATTCTTTGGGCTGGACGAAATAATATGCAGAACCAGATGATGAGGGTTGCCTTTGAGCGATCCTACCATGATGCGGACTGAAATTACTTTGAGGTCAAATACATTTGCCGCTGATGGTTCTTGTTCCAGTCCTACAGTCCTCCCTGGTATATTTTTTTGTAACTTTTTCATCAAGATCGCTAACCGTGGAAAAATTCAACACAGCAAATGAGCAAACTGAAGACAGTCGATCCCATGATGTGATAATTCTTGCAACACAAACGATTATTATACCTGCTGGGCAAAATAACTTTTTCCGTTAGTACCAGCCATGATACCTGAAGTATAGCAAGGGCAAAATAACTCCAGAAGTACCGGCCATGATACCTAAAGCCTGTGTGAGTTCCTGCTTGCTCAGAAGACCTGAAGAATCACTACGCATCAGAACTACTGGGATGACTGATTCTGGATCAAAACCTGATTTGTGTCGTGAAGTAACATGTTTCATGCCTGACACTCAAAAATATATGGGTTTAAATAATATGGAGTGATATTTCTTGTACTCCCTCCATTTAAAAATATAAGATGTTTTAGGTTTGTGAAGGAGATGTATCTAGACATTTTTAAGTGTATAGGTTTAAATGAATGTAGACATTACATAATGAGTGAATATCAGAGCTAGAACGGCGATGCGTTTTCTGTCATGTCTGAGCTTAGCTGTTTGAGGCCTCTTTTGGTTCTCAACTCATCCAATTTCTTCCCGATCACCATTGAGGCCTTATTAAACATTGGCCTGAAATATATAACAAATTAGTATGAACACTTAATTGGGTAGATATCTATGTTTAATAATCAATGTCCCATATAAAATACGAAGGCCAGTCACTAACTGAAAAAACAAAGTGATGTTATACGTGGTTCATATATATATGCGCACAAGTAAACTTGTTTTCTCCATTGTCTTAAAATAGAATTAAAGTGAAACAGAAATTAACAGACTAGTTTTATTCTGTCATTATCATCTTACATCGTGATCATATCACTAACAAGGAGGATTCTTTTTCGCTGAAAATTTAGAAGTTGTAGCAATTACTTTACAAGATGTTTTTTTCTGAAAGGCATGTATCTATACATGGAAAAATCGTCGAAATATGTGTTATGAAAAGACTAAAATATCTTATATTTGTGTGTTTAGCTTACATGTCTACACCTTGTTAAATGTGTTTTAGTAGATATGCTTCCCTATGATCTTCTAAATGAATATATGTACCTTCAGTTTGCATCAGGTCCAATTGAATATCCGGTTCAGTTTCGCATCACATGCACCGACAACATGTACAATAACAATTTCTTAAATTGCAAATCATCATGGGATGCGCAATAGTGGCCTTATGATAGGAAATATCAGTTGGAATTTGAAACATTACTTTCGTGTTTGGTAGGCTGATTGGATGTCTATCCAGTTTACGCTTTGTGGCCCATACAAACACTAAAATGCCCTACGGGACTGGCCGTCTGGAAACTGCCAATTCAGCCGTTTCTAGCGAGACACTTTCATCACGCACTCTCTAAATGCAAAAAAGGGATATACTTTGCACAAGCTCGGCTATGCATGAAGATGATGGCAGCACGCACGTAGGGAAAAGGGGTGTGGGAAGGATTCTTTCGCTCCCATCAAAACTCTTCCTCTATTTCTACTCTACACTCACCTTGTCAGGAATATGCAACTTATTGCTCTCGGGGCCAAAGGCCACAATATATAATACATGTACAAGTGCAAATATGTAGAAAGCCCCCTAACATATGGGGAAACTACAATATACAAATATATACATCTAACACCCCTTTCAAACTCATGGTGGATCCACAACACTGACTTTGAAGAGTAAGAAATCATGCTGCGCTCTGGTTTGTGCCTTCGTAAAGAAATCCGCTAACTGTAAATCTGAAGGCACATACTGAAGCGCAACAACCCGAGCCTGCACCTGAGCACGTGTATAGAAAGCATCAACACCAATATGCTTGGTAAGCTCATGCTTGACCAGATCACGTGCAACACTAATAACACCTGTACTGTCAGACAAAACCAGAGTGGGTGTGGTAAGAGAGACCCCAAAATCCGCAAGTAACCACCGTAACCAGGTCACCTCAGCAGTCAACAAGGCCATAGCACGCAACTCAGCCTCGACACTCGAACGGAAAACTGCTGTCTGTTTCTTCGTCTTCCAAGCAATGAGCGAACCACCAAAAAACACACAGTAAATAGAAAGTGAACGGCGATCTGAAGGATCACTCGTCCATGTAGCATCCGAATAGCACTGGAGCTGGAGGGAGCTGGAACACGGAAAGAAAAGGCGACGAGTGATTGTACCACGAAGATAACGAAGAACACGGAGAAGATGACTATAGTGAACAGTGGTAGGAGCAGAAACAAACTGACTCAGAATATAAACAGGATAAGAGATGTCAGGACGAGTGACATCAAGATAAATAAGACTCCCGACAAGATGACGATAACGCGTCGGATCAGGAAGAGGATCACCATCAGTAGGTTGAAGCTTAACATTAAGCTCCATAGGGGTCTCAACAGTGCGCTCATCCCCAAGAGCAGCACGAGGAAGAAGATCCTGAATATACTTTTCCTGGGAGGTGTAAAAGCCATCAGAAGTGGAGGAAACCTCAATCCCAAGGAAGTACCGAAGATGACCAAGATCAGTCATAAGAAACTGATCACGAAGA
Organism: Avena sativa; assembly: GCA_916181665.1. Lineage (NCBI taxonomy): Eukaryota > Viridiplantae > Streptophyta > Magnoliopsida > Poales > Poaceae > Avena > Avena sativa. The sequence goes on along the minus strand of OV702298.1, from coordinate 261,612,525 downwards.
CGAGCCTTAACAAAGGCGATATACTCGGAATCATCACCAGTAATGATCATATCATCAACATAGAGAACAAGAAGAGTGCGTCCACGAGGAGAAGTGTGAACAAACAACACTGAATCATAAGCACTAGGGGAGAAACCAGCAGCAGTCACTACAGAAGCAAAGCGCTCAAACCAGGCACGAGGGGCCTGTTTGAGGCCATAAAGAGAACGTCGAAGAAGACAAACCATCCCCTCGGGAACAGAATACCCAGGAGGAGGCTGTATATAAACCTCCTCACTCAACTCACCATTGAGAAAGGCGTTCTGAACATCAAGCTGGGACACAGACCAGTGACGAACAGAAGCAACAACAAGAAGAGTACGCACAGTGGTCATATGAGCCACAGGATCAAGGGTCTCATCATAGTCACGACCATGCTCCTACTGAAAACCACGAGCCATAAGACGCGCTTTATAGCGCTCAAGAGATCCATCAAAACGGGTCTTAATCTTATAGACCCACTTACACGTGATAGGACGAACACCGAGAGGGGGAGAAACAAGATCCTAGGTGCCAGTGCGCTCAAGCGCAGCAATCTCCTCAGCCATGGCCAACTGCCATTCAGGATGATGCTCAGCATCCCGATAAGAAGTCGGCTCGGAGGCAACAGAAAGACCATACTGACTGGGAGAGTAACAGTTGGGGGCACGACGTTGACGAACAGGACAAGAAGAGGGAAGCTCATCAGAGGAAGACGACTCAGGAGACGACGATGAAGAAGAAGGTATAGGAGAGGAAGACTCTAGAGAACGAGGAGAACTAGGAGAACTAGACGGAGCAGAGGAGGACGGTGTCGAAAAAGAGACATAAGGGGGAGGAGATCCTGAAGAAGACACAATAGGAGTAGGAGGTGTATCAGGAAAGAGAAGAAAAGAGATATCTTCAACCGGATAGGTACCAGCGGTGGGATGAGGATAGAAAAGACGCGTCTCATCAAAAGTAACATCACGAGAGATACGCATCCGACGATCAACGGGGTCCCAATAGCGATATCCCTTATGATCATCAATGTATCCAAGGAAGACACACTCAAGAGACTGAGCGGTTAGTTTGGTGTGTTCGCGAGGAGCAAGGAGAACATAGCAAACACAACCAAACAAGCGAAACATGGAGTAGTCCGGAGACTGTCCAGATAGGCGTTCAAGAGGGATACCACCCTGCAAAGCAGCAGAAGGTTGAATATTGATGAGGTAAGCTAACGTAGCAACAGCCTCAGCCCAGAAATGTGGCGGAAGAGAAGAAGCAATCATCATGGCATGAGTGGTCTCAAGAAGATGGCGATGCTTACGCTCAGCAACGCCATTCTGGGCATGTGCGCCAGGATAGGAGAACTGAGCAAGGGTGCCCTGCTCAGCAAGAACACCTCGCAACATCTGGGAGATATACTCACCAGTAGAATCAGCACGAAACACACGAATGGGGGTAGAATATTGAGTACGGACCATGGCCGCAAAATGCTGATATATGGAGAGCACTTCACTGCGAGAGCGCATAAAATACAACCAAGTGTACCGAGAAAAATCATCGATGAATAAAATATAGTAGCGATGGCCCCCTTTCAAAGCGAAAGAAGCCTGACCCCAAACATCGGAATGAACTAAATCAAAAGGTCGTTGAGATACATACGCGCTAGTAGGATAGGGAAGCTGAATCTGTTTACCCAACCTACAACCCTGACAATGTAAAGACCCATCTCCTGAGACAGACCCAGAAGACCACGATGAACTAATGACGACGGGCGAGAGTCACAAAGGTGACCAAGACAATGATGCTGTAGGGTTTCGTAGCATGGAAAACAAAAAATTTCTACTGCATACAAACAAACAAGCCAAGATCTATCTACTAGATTGTAGCAACGAGTCGATAGAATAACTCACCCTCGAAGATTCCAAAGTGTTCAACGAGAGCGGATTCTCGTGGGTGATGTAGTCGTACTCTTTCCGATCTCAAGATCGCGTAGACGATCCTTCCGGCATTGCGTTCCGGCAGCGCTCCCGCAGTCGGTCACACGTTCGGTACTCGACGAAGACCTTCCTCTCCCTTGTTCCAGCAGGCAGCGGAGGTTGAGAACTCTCCTCGCGATTCCGGCAGCACAACGGTGTGGTACCGGAAGTAGAGGGGAGATCTCGCAGGGCTTCGCCTTAAGCCAGAGCGAGTATGGTGGAGTATGAGAGAGTCCCTTGGTGTTCTAGGGTTTAGACACGCTGAGGAAGAGGTGCTAGGGCCGGCGGCTAGGGCTTGGAGATGCCCAAGTTGGCAGCAAGGAGATCCCTAGGCGACGGCGGCTTGGAGGGCGGCGGCGGCTAGGGTTAGGGTTTTCGGGGCAAGGAACTTGTGTGCTAGGAGGGGCAGCCCTGCCCCTCCCTTTATAGGTGGGAGGCGCGACCTAGGGGAGGGGAGTCCCTCCCCAACTTGGCTTGGAGGTGGGCCGGCGGTTGGAGGAGGGAACTCCTCCCCAACTCGGTTTCCCACTCCTCCTCTTTTCCTCTTTCCAAATTTAGCCGTTTGACTTTTCAAACTAGCTGTTTGACTTTTCAAACTAGGATTTGAATTAATCCTTTATTTGGTTCAGCGATGACACTTAGTACATGATGCAATCATACCAACTTGATACAACACATTCATGTACCCTTCCCCTCCGGAGTGCCGGACATTCCGGAACCTTCTAGAACATTCCCGATGAAAACACCGGAACCATTCCCCAACTCCGAAACGGGACTTTCCTTATATGAATCTTATTCTCCGGACCATTCCGGATCTCCTCGTGATATCCCGAATCCCATTCGAGACTCCGAACACCATTCGGTCTCTTTCTCATCATTCCATAACTACTCAAAACAACGTCGAATCCTTAAGTGTGTCTCCCTACAGTTTGTGAATTATGCAGACATGATCGAGACACTTCTCCGAACAATAACCAATAGAGGAATCTGGAAATTCATATGGCTCCCACATATTTCTACGATTACTTTGCGATCGAATGAACCACTTACATACGATATCAATTTCCCTTTGTCTCACGATAGTTTACTTATCCGAGGTTATGATCGTCGGTATCTCTGCATACCTAGTTCAACCTCGTTACCGATAAGTACTCTTTTCTTGTTCCCGTGATATGTGATCCCTTGTGAGCCAGTCACATGCTTGCAAGCTAATTGGATGACATTTCACCGAGAGGGCCCAGAGTATATCTATCCGTCATATGGATGGACAAATCCCACTCTTGATCCATGTGTTTCAACCAATACTTTCCGAACACTCAATGCCACCTTTATAGCCACCCAGTTACGGTGTGGTGTTTGATGTCATCAAAGCATCCATCCGGTAAAGGTGATATGCATGATCTCATGGTCAAAGGAATTAGATTACTATGTATCAGAAAGCATATAGCAATTGAACTATTAAAATGACTTGATCTTTATGCTACGCTTATCTATAGGAGTATGTCCATCATATCATTCTCCTAACGATATGATCTTGTTGTTAATAACATCTCAATGTTCATGATAGGGAAACCACAATCATCTATTAACCAACAAGCTAGTATTATATAGAGGCTTTACTAGGGACTTCAAATTAAGTTTACAAATCACACAAGTATCAATGTTTCCTTGTTAATACTATTATAGCATGAATGTAAACATTTATCATAAACACAAAGATATAATAATAACTACATTTATTATTGCCTCTAGGGCATATCTCCAACAGTCTCCCACTTGCACTAGAGTCATCTAATCTAGATTACATGGTAATATACCGAACACCCATGGCAGTTTGGTGCTGGTCATGTTTTGCCCTCGGGAGAGGTTTAGTCAACGGATCCGCCACATTCAGATCTGTGTGTACTTTGCAAATCTTTATATCCCCATCTTGGATATGTTCTCGAATAGCGTGAAAACGTAGCTTGATGTGCTTCAGCTTCTTGTGTGACCTTGGTTCTTGCGCATTGGCTATGGCGCCCATGTTATCACAGTAGATAGACATTGGGTCCAGCGCACTAGGAACCACACCCAGCTCTGTAATGAACTCTTTCATCCATATCGCTTCTTGTGAAGCCTCCGAAGCAGCCATGTATTCCGATTCAGTTGAAGATCTCGCCACAACGCTTTGCTTTGCACTCCTCCAGCTAACTGCTGCACCATTCAAAATAAATACGTATCCAGATTGTGATTTAGAATCATCCGGATCGGTGTTCCAACTAGCATCGGTGTAACCATTAACAATGAGCTGTTCATCACCTCCATAAGAAAGAACCATATCCTTAGTTCTTCTCAAGTACTTAAGGATGTTTTTGACCGCTGTCCAATGATCCACTCCTGGATCACTTTGATATCTGCTAGTTAAACTAACAGCATATGCAATGTCGGGTCTAGTACATAGCATGGCATACATTAGAGATCCTATGGCTGAGGCATAGGGAGTCTTACTCATCCTTTCTCTATCTTCTACCGATGTCGGACTTTGAGTTTTACTCAAGGTCGTATTGGGCAACATGGGCAAGAACCCTTTCTTGCTCTCTTCCATTCCAAACCTCTTTAGAACTTTGTCCAAATATGTACTTTGTGACAATTATATTTGGCGTTTCGATCTATCTCTATAAATCTTTATGCCTAATATGTAAGCTGCTTCGCCAAGATCTTTCATTGAAAAACTATTATTCAAATATTCCTTGACACTATTAAGAAGGTCTACATCATTCCCAATCAACAATATGTCATCTACATATAGTATTAAGAATGCTACAGAGCTCCCACTCACTTTCTTGTAAATACAAGCTTCTCCATAAGTTTGTATAAAACCAAAACTTTTGATCACCTTATCAAAACGTTGATTCCAACTTCGGGATGCTTGCTTCAATCCATAGAGGGACCGTTGAAGTTTGCATACCTTGTTAGCATCTTTAGGATCAACAAAACCTTTGGGTTGCATCATATACAACTCTTCATCAATGTCTCCATTGAGGAATGCTGTTTTGACGTCCATCTGCCATATCTCATAATCGTAATATGCAGCGATTGCTAACATAATCCTCACAGACTTTAGCTTCGCTACTGGTGAGAAAGTCTCATCGTAGTCAACTCCTTGAATTTGTCGAAACCCTTTTGCGACAAGTCGAGCTTTATAGACAGTAACATTACCATCAGCATTTGTTTTCTTCTTGAAGATCCATTTGTTCTCGACAGCCTTCCGGCCATCCGGTAAGTCCACCAAAGTCCATACTTGGTTTTCGTACATGGATCCAGTCTCGGATTTCATGGCTTCTTGCCATTTATTGGAATCTGGGCTCATCATCGCTTCCTCATATGTCTCAGGGTCATCGGTGTTGTCCACCAACATGACACTCATAACGGGATCATACCAATCAGGAGTGGTACGAGTTCTCAATTGACCTGCGAGGCTCTGTAGCAACTTCAACCGAAGTTTCATGATCATCATCATTAGCTTCCTCTCTTATTGGTGCAGGCACCACAGGAACTTCTTCCAGCGTTGCGCTACTCGCAATTTCGAGAGAAGGTTCGACAACCTCGTCAAGTTCTACTTTCCTTCCAGTCACTTCTTTCGAGAGAAATTCCTTCTCTAGAAAGGATCCATTCTTGGCAATGAAGATTTTGCCTTCGGATCTATGATAGAAGGTATACCCAATAGTTTCCTTCGGGTATCCTATGAAGACGCATTTTTCCACTTTGGGTTCAAGCTTGTCCGGCTGTAACTTCTTTACATAGGCTTCGCACCCCCAAAATTTAAGGAACGACAATCTAGGTTTCTTCTCAAACCATAATTCATACGGTGTCGTTTCAACGGATTTAGATGGTGTGCCCTATTTAAAGTGAATGCGGCTGTTTCTAATGCATAACCCCAAAATGATAGCGGTAAATCTGTAAGTGACATCATAGAACGAACCATATCCAAGAGAGTTCGATTACGACGTTCGGACACACCATTACGTTGTGGTGTTCCCGGCGGTCTCAATTGTGAAAGTATTCCGCATTTCTTCAAATTCTCACCAAACTCGTAACTTAGATATTCACCTCCACGATCAGAACGTAGAAATTTAATCTTCTTGTTACGTTGATTCTCTACCTCACTTTGAAATTCCTTAAACTTCTCGAAAGTTTCGGACTTATGTTTCATGAAATAGATATACCCATATCTACTCAAGTCATCCGTGAAGGTAAGAACATAACGATAACCACCGCGCGATGCTACACTCATTGGACCACACACATCGGTATGTATGATTTCCAACAAGTCCGTAGATCGCTCCATCATACCAGAAAATGGAGTCTTAGTCATTTTACCCATCAGACATGCTTCGCATCTATCAAGTGATTCGAAATCAAGTGATTCGAGAAGTCCATCGGAATGGAGTTTCTTCATACGCATCACTCCAATGTGACCAAGACGACAGTGCCACATATAGGTCGAGTTATCGCTCGATTTCAAACGTTTAGCCTCAATGTTATTAATATGTGTATTTCCACTATCGAGATTCAATAAGAATAGACCATCTATCAAAGGTGCATGTGCATAAAACATATTACTCATATAAATCGAACAACCATTATTCTCGGACTTAAACAAGTAACCGTCTCGCAATAAACAAGATCCCGATATAATGTTCATGCTTAACGCAGGCACCAAATAACAATTATTTAAGTATAAAACTAATCCCGATGGTAGATGAAGGGGTAGCGTGCCGACCGCGATCACATCAACCTTTGATCTGTTTCCAACGCGCATCGTCACCTCGTTCTTCGCTAGCTTCCGTTTATTCTGCAGCACCTGTTTCGAGTTACAAATATGAGCAACCGAACCAGTATCAAATACCCAGGCACTACTACGAGTACTAGTGAGATACACATCAATAACATGTATATCAGATATACCTTTCTTCTTGATGTTGCCGTTCTTCAAATCCGCCAAGTACTTTGGGCAATTCCGCTTCCAGTGACCTTCTCCCTTGCAGTAAAAGCACTCAGTATCAGGCTTAGGTCCAGCCTTGGTTTTCTTCGTCGGTGTGGTAACTTTCTTACCACCCTTCTTGAAGTGTCCCTTCTGCTTAGACTTGCCTTTCTTGAATTTGGTGGTCTTATTGACCAACAACACTTGGTGCTCTTTCTTGATCTCCACTTCTGCAGATTTCAACATGGCAAAGAGTTCTGGCAACATCTTGTTCATGTTTTGCATGTTGTAGTTCATCACAAAGTTCTTGTAACTTGGTGGCAGTGATTGGAGGACACGGTAAATCCCCAAAGCATTGGGAATCACTATACCCAAGCTTTGAAGTTTGTTTGCGTGTCCAGACATCTTAAGCACATGCTCGCTGACGGAGCTGCCCTCTTCCATCTTGCAGTTAAAGAACTTTTCAGAAGCCTCATAGCTTTCAATTGCCGCATGAGTCTCAAAGATCAATTTGAGATCCTCGACAATATCATATGGGTCTGAATTCTCAAACCTTTTCTGAAGCTCCGATTCTAAACCATACAAGATAGCACACTGAACTGTGGAGTACTGAGTCTTCCGAGTGAGGTAAACATTTTTAACTTCATCGGAAGCATCAGCTGCAGGTGGGTCACCCAGCGGTGCATCCAGCACATAGGTCAAATTACCAGCTGTGAGGATAATCCTCAAATTGCGGAACCAATCCGCGAAGTTGCTTCCATTGTTTTTCAACTTTTCTTTCTCTAGGAACGCATTAAAATTGATGGTAGGAGCTGCCATTGATCTACAACATATTTGCAATAGTTTATACTAAGTTTATGACAAATTGAGTTCAAATTAATAAATTTAATCTAGGTGAAATCCCACTCAAAACAATATCCCTCACATTGTTTCAGTGATCACACAAACCAAATCCACCACATCAACACCGATCATCACGAGAGTTGATATAGTTTCAATGGCGAACAATCGACATGTTCATCATATCTACTATATGATTCATGCTTTACCTTTAGGTGATCCGTGTTCCGAGACCTTGTCTATACATGCTAGGCTCGTCAAGATCAAACCTTAGTTTCCGCATGAGCAAATCTGGCTTGCTCACGTTGTATGCACTTGCAGAATCTAACACACCCGATCATCACGTGGTGCTTCGAAACAACAAGCTTTAGCAACGGTGCTAACTAAGGGTGAACACTTTATGACTTGAAATTCATGTGCATGAGGGATCATCTTATAATGCTACCGTTGTCTACTAAGCAATACAAGATGCATAAAGGATTAACATCACATGCAATTCATAATATGTGATATGATATGGCCTTTCTTCTTTGTGCTTCCGATCTCCATCTTCTAGCACGAACATGATATCCATCATCACCGGCATTGCATCAAGGTCAATGACGCTTCTCCATGGTTGTCGTCCACCGGCTTCAACTATTACAACTACTTTGAATAGACATGCGGGTCGTAACAGAAATTAAAGACAACCATATGGCTCCTGCCGGTTGCCAACTTACAATAAGGAACATTGCATACATCAAATATAATCACAATCATGGCCATATCACAACACAGCACACCCCTGCAAAACAAAGTTAGACGCCTCTACTTTCTTTGCATGTTTTACGTGGTTTGGGGCTTTCAATAAGTGTCGTTCTAACTTACGAACATGAACCACAACATTGATACTAGTATTGTTAATCACCCGTTGTAAATTGGATCTTAACTATGCTAGGAGAAACAGGCACCCGCAAAGCCACTTATGCAATACAAGTTGCATGTCAAGCGTGGAGCAAGTCTCATGAACGATGTCATGTAAGGTTAGCCCGGGCCGCTTCATCCCAACATCCCGCAAGATGCAAAGTACACAACAAGCAATCGACAATAAAAGCATCAACGCCCACAATGACCATTGTGTTCTACTCGTGCAACAGATCTACATATAGACACGGCTCTGATACCACTGTAGGGTTTCGTAGCATGGAAAACAAAAATTTTCTACCGCATACAAACAAACAAGCCAAGATCTATCTACTAGATTGTAGCAACGAGTCGATAGAATAACTCACCCCCGAAGATTCCAAAGTGTTTAACGAGAGCGGATTCTCGTGGGTGATGTAGTCGTACTCTTTCCGATCTCAAGATCGCGTAGACGATCCTTCTGGCGCTGCGTTCCGGCAGCGCTCCCGCAGTCGGTCACACGTTCGGTACTCGACGAAGACCTTCCTCTCCCTTGTTCCAGCAGGCAGCGGAGGTTGTAGCACTCTCCTCGCGATTCCGGCAGCACAACAGTGTGGTACCGGAAGTAGAGGGGAGATCCCGCAGGGCTTCGCCTTAAGCCGGAGCGAGTATGGTGGAGTATGAGAGAGTCCCTCGGTGTTCCAGGGTTTAGACACGCCGAGGAAGAGGTGCTAGGGCCGGCGGCTAGGGCTTGGAGATGCCCAAGTTGGCGGCAAGGAGATCCCTAGGCGGCGGCGGCTTGGAGGGCGGCGGCTAGGGTTAGGGTTTTCGGGGCAAGGAACTTGTGTGCTAGGAGGGGCAGCCCTGCCCCTCCCTTTATAGGTGGGAGGCGCGGCCTAGGGGAGGGGAGTCCCTCCCCCAACTCGGCTTGGAGGTGGGCCGGCGGTTGGAGGAGGGAACTCCTCCCCAACTCGGTTTCCCACTCCTCCTCTTTTCCTCTTTCCAAATTTAGCCGTTTGACTTTTCAAACTAGCTGTTTGACTTTTCAAACTAGGATTTGAATTAATCCTTTATTTGGTTCAGTGATGACACTTAGTACATGATGCAATCATACCAACTTGATACAACACATTCATGTACCCTTCCCCTCCGGAGTGCCGGACATTCCGGAACCTTCTAGAACATTCCCGATGAAAACACCGGAACCATTCCCCAACTCCGAAACGGGACTTTCCTTATATGAATCTTATTCTCCGGACCATTCCGGATCTCCTCGTGATATCCCGAATCCCATTCGAGACTCCGAACAACATTCGGTCTCTTTCTCATCATTCCATAACTACTCAAAACAACGTCGAATCCTTAAGTGTGTCTCCCTACGGTTCGTGAATTATGCAGACATGATCGAGACACTTCTCCGAACAATAACCAATAGAGGAATCTGGAAATTCATATGGCTCCCACATATTTCTACGATTACTTTGTGATCGAATGAACCACTTACATACGATATCAATTTCCCTTTGTCTCACGATAGTTTACTTATCCGAGGTTATGATCGTCGGTATCTCTGCATACCTAGTTCAACCTCGTTACCGATAAGTACTCTTTTCTCGTTCCCGTGATATGTGATCCCTTGTGAGCCAGTCACATGCTTGCAAGCTAATTGGATGACATTTCACCGAGAGGGCCCAGAGTATATCTATCCGTCATATGGATGGACAAATCCCACTCTTGATCCATGTGTTTCAACCAATACTTTCCGAACACTCAATGCCACCTTTATAGCCACCCAGTTACGGTGTGGTGTTTGATGTCATCAAAGCATCCATCCGGTAAAGGTGATATGCATGATCTCATGGTCAAAGGAATTAGATTACTATGTATCAGAAAGCATATAGCAATTGAACTATTAAAATGACTTGATCTTTATGCTACGCTTATCTATAGGAGTATGTCCATCATATCATTCTCCTAACGATATGATCTTGTTGTTAATAACATCTCAATGTTCATGATAGGGAAACCACAATCATCTATTAACCAACAAGCTAGTATTATATAGAGGCTTTACTAGGGACTTCAAATTAAGTTTACAAATCACACAAGTATCAATGTTTCCTTGTTAATACTATTATAGCATGAATGTAAACATTTATCATAAACACAAAGATATAATAATAACTACATTTATTATTGCCTCTAGGGCATATCTCCAACAGATGCCACTGCTGAAAGGAGCTGGTAGCAGAGGCGACGACCGGAGAAGAATGGGCAGATCAAGTGGCAGCGGAAGGAACACGAAGCCAGTCTAACTCCCAAAGTCTTGAAGAGTCACGGCTGCGAGGGCCAGCTCCAACCAAGGCATGTGTGCGACGATCCTGGACAACACAAGAATCAGCATCAAGAATGACGTGAAAACCAGAGTCAGTAAGCTGGCTAGCAGAGAACGGATTCATCTTAAGAAGAGGGACATGATAAATATCAGGAACAGAAAAAGAAGAAGTAGAAAGGGTGCCCTGACTAGAAACAGTAAGAGAGGTATCATCAGCCGTGAAAACACTGACAGGAGAAGGGAGAGAACGAAGAGCGGACAGAAAAGAAGATTCAGAGGTCATATGAAAAGAAGCTCCAAAATCCAGATACCACAGAGACGTACCTGACTGTGTAGAAGGTGGTGGTCGCGCAGTGCCTGAAGAATCAGTCACAGAACCAGCAGTGCCCGTCGAAGAACGGCCTGTAGCAGCAAGCAGACCACGAAGACTCCTAATAATGTCCTGATCAGAGAGAGCAACTGCTGAAGATCCGGAAGGAGCCGACTGCCCACGAGCCTGGTGCTGCTGACGTAAACTAGGATCCCGTGTATAACAGGTGGCCCAAGTGTGGCCATCCTTGTTGCAGTAAGAGCAGTGACGAAGAGAACCACGGCGACCCTGACCACGAGCCTGCTGATGCTGACTCTGACCCTAAGGTTGCTGGTGCTGACTCAGGCCCTGAGACTGCTGGTGCTGAAGCGGACCCTGACATGTAGGAGTGGGTAGTATCGGCGGCGGCATAGAGGACCACGGCTGAGTCGAGGGAGCAGACAGCATAGGAGGACCACGAGTAGCAAGCACAGATGGAACCGCAAGAAGACCAGCACCACGGAGGCGGGTCTCCTTAGCCCGAAGCTCAGACAACACCTCAGAGAGCGGAACACGACCACGAGCATTCAGCTGAGCACGCCGGGGCTCAAACTCCTGGCGGAGCCGATACAGAAACTCATTGATGCGGTGAAACTCCAAATCCGAACGCACAATCTGGCAGCATGAGCATGTACCACAAACAGCAGTACGGAGAGAATCAAGCTGACGCCAGATAGCAGCACTCTGAGTATAGAACTCATCAATAGTGGAATCACCCTGCTGAAGAGCATGCTCCTGGCGAACCACATACAGGTAAAGAGCATCCCCAGACGGCTGATAGCGCTGACGAAGATGTGCCCACTGAGCGGCAACAGTAGGGAGACTCATGAACTCAGCAGCATAGTGGGGCAGAACACTAGAGGTGAGAACAGCAGCAGCATGAGCATCCTTATCGACCTACTGAGTGTAGGCAGTAAGATCGTGGCGATAGGTCTCGAGATCAGCAGAGTACTGCTTGAACTTCAGGTCATAAGCAGCAACGGCACTATCATCGGCACTCTGAGCAGCATCCTTGGCCTCCTGAGAAGCATCAGCGCCGAGAACAATTGGCATCGGCGGAAGAGGAGCCACAGGAGCAGGCAGGCACGACGGACAGGAGACCTCGCCGGAGAGAACACCCCAAAGACGGAGACCGCGCATGTGAACGCGCTTAAAGGCAGCGAAATCAGGATAATTCGCGCCATCGAAGATCACCGGGCAGCGAGGAATCGCAACATAGCCCGATGCAGAAGACATCGCTCAACTTTTTTGGTCAACACTCAGATCCGATGAAACAACGCTCAGATCCGATCTCGTCGACGAGAGAGGACCAGCAGAGATGCAGCAGGGCGCCGGCCAGCAGGTGGGGAGGGCGCCAGGTCGAGGTGGCGAGCACAGCAGGTGAGGGTCCCCAAGCAGTAGTGCGCCAGCCAGTAGGAGGAGGGCGGCGGGGCGTCAGGCGGGCGGGCGGGGCGTCGGGCGGGTCCCTGGCGCAGGCGGGCGGGCGTCAGGTGGAGGAGCAGTCCCTGGCGCAGGCAGGCGGACGTCAGGTGGAGGATATCGACCGGAGGCTCCTTGGGAGCAGTCCCGCGTGCGGGCGTTGGGCGCGCCGGGTGGAGCGCGTCGGGAGGAGCATGTTGGAATTATGCCCTAGAGGCAATAATAAAGATGTTATTATTATAATTCTTGTTCATGATAAAGTTTATATTCCATGCTAGAATTGTATTAAGCGGAAACTTTAATACTTGTGTGGTTTATGAACAACACCGTGTCCCTAGTATGCCTCTATGGACTAGCTCATTGATTAATGATGGTTAAGGTTTCCTGACCATAGACATGAGTTGTCGATTAATAATGAGATCATATCATTGGGAGAATGATATGATGGACAGACCCAAACTAAGCGGAGCAATTAGATCGTGTCATTGTGTTCATCTTTGCGAAGCTTTTCTTATGTCAAATGTTGTATTCCTTAGACCATGCGATAATACAACTCCCTGGTATCGGAAGAAAGCTTTGAGGTCATCAAACGTCATCCTATGAGAGGGTGATCATAAAGGTGTCTCTCAGGTGATCGGAAAGTACCTGTTGGGTTGTATGTATCGAGATGGGATTTGTCCCTCCCAAGTCGGAGAGATATACTTCGGGCCCACTCGGTAATCGATATCAACACCGCTTGCAAGTATGTGGTTAAGGAGTTAATCACAAAGTGATATTGGATTACGGAACGAGTAAAGTACTTGCTGTGAACGAGATTGAACTAGGTATGACGGTACCAACGATCAAATCTCGGGCAAGTAAAATATCGCGAGACGCAGGGAATATAAATATGGGATTGATTGAATCCTGGCATCATGGTTCATCCGATATGATCATCGATGAATGTGTGGGAGTCAATATGGGTTTCCATACCCCGCTGTTGATTATTGATAGAAGATCATGTCTGCATGTTCTCGAACCCGAAGGGTCACACACTTAACGTGTCTCGACGCTAGGATAGATTGGATAATTGGTTTATGAGTTTTTGTTCGGAGTCTCAGATGGGATCCGGGACATCACGAGAGGTTCCAAAATGGTCCGGAGAATAAGATTCATATAAGGCAATGCAGTTTTTTGGAGTTCGGAATTGTTTCGGGTTAATCAGTATTGTACCGGAAGCTTCTAGAACCTTCCGGAGGGGGACCAACGTGGCCCCACCTGCCGGGAGGGGGGATGGGCCTATGAGGGAGTGCCCTGGCCGCATTGGGCCAGGGGCACAAGGCCCCATAGGGCCCAGCCGGCCAAACAAGGGGAAACCCTAAAGGGGGCTTCTAGAAGGAGGGGGAAGACTTGCCCCCCACTCCTCCCTCCTTTGGCCGCCGGCCTAGGATTGGGGGAGGGGCTAGGGCTGGGGCGCACCCCCCCCCACACACACCTCCTCCTCAACCCTAGCCGCCCTGCTGCCCTCTCTCTCTCTCCCTCCAAACTGCGCGTAGGCGAAGCCCTGGTGCAGAAACTCTCCACCACTTGCACCACGCCGTCATGCTGTAGATCCAATCCGTCTCTCCACCATACTTGCTGGACCAAGGAAGGAGGAGACTTCGAGGTGCCGCACGTGTGCATATCTTGGAGGCATCGCCACTTGCGGTGCTAGATCGGATCGGATCGCGAGGAGGAGAAGCGAGTACGACTACATCACCCACGTTCCGACGAACATTCCGCTGTGCGAATCTTCAAGGGTATGAAGATCTCATCTAATCTCTCTCGTTGTTTGCATCTCCTAGATTAGATCTTGGCTTTCCCGTTCGCATCTGTATAATTTTTTTGATTTACTATGCTGCGAAACCCTTCAGAGCAGTCCCGCGTGCAGGGTGGAGAAGTAGTCATGCTTGGAGCAGTCCCGCGTCAGGTGGAGGAGATCGACGGGTGGAGGAGCAGGCCCGCGTCCCGTCTGGATGATAGCCCGCACGAGCCAACGACGAAGAGATCGATCTGGTGAAGAATCGATCTAGAGGAGAAGATTCCGTGAATCAGGAACGGATCTGGATCGGGAATCAGGAACGGGCAACGGCGGCAACCGGCGGCGTCGACGATGGCAAGGCCGTCAGCGACAGGGACGGTGGCGGCTGTAGCGACGAAGTTGCGAGTAGGAGAAGGCTAACCTAGCTATGATACCATGCCAGGAATATGCAACTTGTATTGCTCTGGGGGCCAAAGTCCACAATATATAATACAAGTACAGGTGCAAATATGTAGGAAGCCCCCTAACATATGTGGAAACTACAATATACAAATATATACATCTAACACCTCTCTCTCCGAAATCCACCTTTTCCCCCTCCCCCTTCGAGCTCCATTGTTGGGTTGGAGAGCAGGTAAGCGACACACTCATCTCTTGACGACGGCGATGATAAGACCTACCTTATATTCGTCGAGTTCTACTCCATCTCCATCGATGATTATAAGTAATCACACCACCACCTCGTCGAGTTTATCTGTGACCTTGGTATGGTTTGGTAGATCATGTGTGGCTTCTACTACGTTAGATCATTTGTAGCTTGATACATTTAGATCTTGTGCATTGGTCGTGGGTCTTGTGTTATGCTAGATCTGCATGTTGTTATATTGTGATGCCATGTGTGTTGAATGTAGGAATCATTGTGTGACGACTTTACCTGGGTCTGGGCCCCCTTTGCTGAGTTGCAGATCCCTTTGTATGTGGATGATCTTCAGCCTCGCACGAGTTGCACTCCACCGCCGCCGCCGTCGCCGCGCCGCCGCTTGGTATCGGGACGGAATTGGGGGAGAGAGTTTGATCGGACGAGTGGACGGTTTGGTCTCTTTTTTGTAGGGATGCATGCTAACTTAGCAAGGGTAAAATGGTCCATTAAACAAAAAAACTGACAAGAATTGTTGTATTGTCAAATAGGGAAGAGTTTTTTCCAAGGTTCCACCGAGGAAGCACATTTTAGTGTCAAATGAGAAATTTACTCTTCCTCTAAAAATGCATCAATTTTATTTTAAAATCTGTAATTTCTTTTGCAAAGATGCTCACACTCATCCTATGAAGCGTATGCACACTTACTCTACCCCTATAAGCACCTCTGAAAGACTAATCGCAAGTCTTGAGATTATCAAAAGTTACCACAAATACATTAGTGTCATTAGGGACATCGCCTACTGCCCAAAAAATACTTCGTCTTCATTTGACATCAAAGCTTCAAACCTGGGTCTAGACTCTGATGGGCTGGGTACCACTAGCCTCCTAACCGTCCAATAATTTATCTTCTACATAGCCATTAGTTTGTATATTAAAAAGACAAAATGAAAAGAATTATTATGATTAAAAACTAGAGATACAAGTAGGATCCCATCTAAATGCCCCCTATGTGTTTTGAAAAGACTAAAATATCTTATATTTTAGGATGGAGATTAATTGCGTGTTTAGCTTACATGTCTACACCTTGTTAAATGTGTTTTAGAAGATATGCTTCCCTATGACCTTCTAAATGAATATGTGTACCTTCAGTTTGCATCAGGTCCAATTGAATATCCGGTTCAGTTTCGCATCATGATCGAATTCACTTTGCACTAGCGCTCATCGGAAACTAATTTTGGCGGATTACACCATACACCAACAACATGTACGGTAACAATTTCTTAAATTGCAAAGCATCATGGGATGCGAAATAGTGGTCTTATGATAGGAAATATTAGTTGGAATTTGAAACATTACCGTCGTGTTTGGTAGGATGATTGGATATATGTCTAGTTTCCGCGTTGTGGCCCACACGGACATTAAAACACCCCACGAGACTGACCGTCTGGAAACTGCCAATTCAGCCCTTTCTAGCAAGACACTCTCATCATGCACTCTCTAGATGCAAAAAAGGGATATACTTTGCACAAGCTCGGCCATGCATGAAGATGATGGGAGCACACACGTAGGGAAACGGGAAAAGGGTTGTGGGGAGGATTCTTTCGCTCCCACCGAAACTCTTCCTCTATTTCTACTCTACACTCTCGCCTCTCCATTGTTGGGCTGGAGAGCAGGTAAGCGATACACCCGTCTCTGGACGGCGGCGATGATAAGACCACTACCTCCTATTCGTCGAGTTCTACTCCATCTCCCCCGATGATTGTAAGTAATCACACCACCACCCCGTCGAGTTTATCTGTGACCTAGGTATGGTTTGGTAGATCATGTGTGGATTCTACTACGTTATATCATTTGTAGCTTGATACATTCAGATCTTGTGCATTTGTCATGGGTCTTGTGTTATGCTATATCAGCATGTTATTATATTGTGATGCCATGTGTGTTGAATGTAGGACTCGTTGTGTGACGACTTTACCTAGGCCTGGGCCCCCTTTACTGAGTCGCAGATCCCTTTTATGTGTATGATCTTCAGCCAAACCTGAAAATGAAGTGGATTTGTCATATAGCGTTGCAAGCAAGTACCACGACCCTGTGTAGAGCTTGGTGAAGAATGTTGTTGCACATGTTGCGTCAAAGGTTGCCAAGTACAAGAAGGCGCACAAGGCCAACAAGGCTGCAATGAAGGGAAGCATGAAATGGATGCCTTTAATGTCAACCTTCGTGCTTGAGAAGATGTGTGAGCTCATCAAGACCGACATCCAAACCGACAAGGGCTTCCAGGAGTTCCATATCACTGTTGTTGCAAAGACTCTATTCAAGCATTGTGGAGCTGACTGTAGCTCTACTCAGGTGTACAATCACATGAGGAAGTGGAGGGTGAGGTGACTAACCATTATCAGGTTCAAGGATTGAAGCGGTGATCAATAGTGTGAAGACACCAAAATCATCATCTTGGAGAGTGAGCAATTTCTCGGGCATGTCACAGTTAGCACATTGTCTTATACCTTTATTGCACATCATCAACAATCAGTACCATGCACAACTGATACACTCTATCAATCTAGGATCATCCTAAGGACATTGAGTTACTCAAGGTGCCCATCCCCAACTACGCTGAGATGCAGACCATCTTCTTGTTCGGCCCGTCCACCGGGAAGTTCGCCATGGGCTCAATTCGGCCCCTCGGGAACCTGGATCGACACATGCACCTTCAGCTAAGGATGCCGACACCCAGGAGTTGAACATGGTGATCATCGATTGCCTTGATGAGCCAGTTGACGTCCTTGCAAAGGGTCATGCAGGAAAGATGAAGAGGTGCGCTCTTGCTAACGACGATATCATGGTCTTCTTCAATATGACCGCCATTGCCAAGGACGTTGCACGAGAAAATAGGGAGAACAGGCCAACTGACATGCACTCTGACTTATACAGGGTTGTCATGGACCTAGGTGGCTTCACCGAGGAGTATCTTATGGCGGATCTCAGCCACCTCGTCGACAACAAGGCAGGACACCACCTTTGTTCGCATGGTTGAGCCACACAAGGTCCTATGGATCAGAAAATTCCTAGAAAGTTCAACAAGGTGTAGAGCTTAGGATCGTGGCGGACCTAGGGGTTAGATGCCCATCCCATGAAGCCAAGTGAAAGCCAGACAACCAAACAAAATGCAGAACATGGCTCAATTTTGATTTTCGACGGGGCATGTGCCCTGGGGAGCTCTAGTATTTATGCAGCCTACCAAACATGCCAAAAAAAGTAGAGTATCGATAGGAAAATTAGTCAGACTAGTAGTACAAAATTCTCTAATCAGAGTATAAAACAAAAAAATCACCGAAAATGACCAAACGAATTATTATTTTTACCAATGAACCAGTGGTTTGAGGCGAAGGTACCGGCGGTGGCTACGGAACTGAATGCGTTGGCAGCAGCGGAAGAGGAACTATCGCCCCTGGGGCGCTTGTCCCCTTTCAGAGGACTACCAACAACATAAATCTGCCAAGGCTGTTTGGAGAGATGCACATTTGAAAGAATGTCAGATGGAGCTTATCAATTGTCCAAGAGCTATCTCAGTGATGAAGGATATTCCTGAAATGGAGGAGACAAAATGTCTGAAAGTGTGCATCCTCGTGTGGCTATGGTGGTCTGAAAGAAACGGAGTCAATAAAGGAGAAAGGATCAAGACAACATATGGGATCATCTATTCTCTTCGGCAACATATGATGGGGTATAAATACTACAATAAGCCAAAGAAGCAGAATATCCATGCTATAAACAAATAAGATCATTAATTCTCTAATTCTCTTCAACTGTATATGCAGCTATGCT
Organism: Avena sativa; assembly: GCA_916181665.1. Taxonomy (NCBI): domain Eukaryota; kingdom Viridiplantae; phylum Streptophyta; class Magnoliopsida; order Poales; family Poaceae; genus Avena; species Avena sativa. The sequence continues at coordinate 261,593,511 of OV702298.1, read as the reverse complement.
TAAGTAAGCGATCACGAGCGACCTGACTACTCAAACCTGGGTCTGGGTGTGTTGTTTAAGGAAATAAGATTCATTCTTGTAAAGTACAAAATTCTCTAATCAGAGTATAAAACAAAAAAATCACCGAAAATGACCAAACGAATTATTATTTTTACCAATGAACCAGTGGTTTGAGGCGAAGGTACCGGCGGTGGCTACGGAACTGAATGCGTTGGCAGCAGCGGAAGAGGAACTATCGCCCCTGGGGCGCTTGTCCCCTTTCAGAGGACTACCAACAACATAAATCTGCCAAGGCTGTTTGGAGAGATGCACATTTGAAAGAATGTCAGATGGAGCTTATCAATTGTCCAAGAGCTATCTCAGTGATGAAGGATATTCCTGAAATGGAGGAGACAAAATGTCTGAAAGTGTGCATCCTCGTGTGGCTATGGTGGTCTGAAAGAAACGGAGTCAATAAAGGAGAAAGGATCAAGACAACATATGGGATCATCTATTCTCTTCGGCAACATATGATGGGGTATAAATACTACAATAAGCCAAAGAAGCAGAATATCCATGCTATAAACAAATAAGATCATTAATTCTCTAATTCTCTTCAACTGTATATGCAGCTATGCTTAAGTAAGCGATCACGAGCGACCTGACTACTCAAACCTGGGTCTGGGTGTGTTGTTTAAGGAAATAAGATTCATTCTTGTAAAGTACAAAATTCTCTAATCAGAGTATAAAACAAAAAAATCACCGAAAATGACCAAACGAATTATTATTTTTACCAATGAACCAGTGGTTTGAGGCGAAGGTACCGGCGGTGGCTACGGAACTGAATGCGTTGGCAGCAGCGGAAGAGGAACTATCGCCCCTGGGGCGCTTGTCCCCTTTCAGAGGACTACCAACAACATAAATCTGCCAAGGCTGTTTGGAGAGATGCACATTTGAAAGAATGTCAGATGGAGCTTATCAATTGTCCAAGAGCTATCTCAGTGATGAAGGATATTCCTGAAATGGAGGAGACAAAATGTCTGAAAGTGTGCATCCTCGTGTGGCTATGGTGGTCTGAAAGAAACGGAGTCAATAAAGGAGAAAGGATCAAGACAACATATGGGATCATCTATTCTCTTCGGCAACATATGATGGGGTATAAATACTACAATAAGCCAAAGAAGCAGAATATCCATGCTATAAACAAATAAGATCATTAATTCTCTAATTCTCTTCAACTGTATATGCAGCTATGCTTAAGTAAGCGATCACGAGCGACCTGACTACTCAAACCTGGGTCTGGGTGTGTTGTTTAAGGAAATAAGATTCATTCTTGTAAAGTACAAAATTCTCTAATCAGAGTATAAAACAAAAAAATCACCGAAAATGACCAAACGAATTATTATTTTTACCAATGAACCAGTGGTTTGAGGCGAAGGTACCGGCGGTGGCTACGGAACTGAATGCGTTGGCAGCAGCGGAAGAGGAACTATCGCCCCTGGGGCGCTTGTCCCCTTTCAGAGGACTACCAACAACATAAATCTGCCAAGGCTGTTTGGAGAGATGCACATTTGAAAGAATGTCAGATGGAGCTTATCAATTGTCCAAGAGCTATCTCAGTGATGAAGGATATTCCTGAAATGGAGGAGACAAAATGTCTGAAAGTGTGCATCCTCGTGTGGCTATGGTGGTCTGAAAGAAACGGAGTCAATAAAGGAGAAAGGATCAAGACAACATATGGGATCATCTATTCTCTTCGGCAACATATGATGGGGTATAAATACTACAATAAGCCAAAGAAGCAGAATATCCATGCTATAAACAAATAAGATCATTAATTCTCTAATTCTCTTCAACTGTATATGCAGCTATGCTTAAGTAAGCGATCACGAGCGACCTGACTACTCAAACCTGGGTCTGGGTGTGTTGTTTAAGGAAATAAGATTCATTCTTGTAAAGTACAAAATTCTCTAATCAGAGTATAAAACAAAAAAATCACCGAAAATGACCAAACGAATTATTATTTTTACCAATGAACCAGTGGTTTGAGGCGAAGGTACCGGCGGTGGCTACGGAACTGAATGCGTTGGCAGCAGCGGAAGAGGAACTATCGCCCCTGGGGCGCTTGTCCCCTTTCAGAGGACTACCAACAACATAAATCTGCCAAGGCTGTTTGGAGAGATGCACATTTGAAAGAATGTCAGATGGAGCTTATCAATTGTCCAAGAGCTATCTCAGTGATGAAGGATATTCCTGAAATGGAGGAGACAAAATGTCTGAAAGTGTGCATCCTCGTGTGGCTATGGTGGTCTGAAAGAAACGGAGTCAATAAAGGAGAAAGGATCAAGACAACATATGGGATCATCTATTCTCTTCGGCAACATATGATGGGGTATAAATACTACAATAAGCCAAAGAAGCAGAATATCCATGCTATAAACAAATAAGATCATTAATTCTCTAATTCTCTTCAACTGTATATGCAGCTATGCTTAAGTAAGCGATCACGAGCGACCTGACTACTCAAACCTGGGTCTGGGTGTGTTGTTTAAGGAAATAAGATTCATTCTTGTAAAGTACAAAATTCTCTAATCAGAGTATAAAACAAAAAAATCACCGAAAATGACCAAACGAATTATTATTTTTACCAATGAACCAGTGGTTTGAGGCGAAGGTACCGGCGGTGGCTACGGAACTGAATGCGTTGGCAGCAGCGGAAGAGGAACTATCGCCCCTGGGGCGCTTGTCCCCTTTCAGAGGACTACCAACAACATAAATCTGCCAAGGCTGTTTGGAGAGATGCACATTTGAAAGAATGTCAGATGGAGCTTATCAATTGTCCAAGAGCTATCTCAGTGATGAAGGATATTCCTGAAATGGAGGAGACAAAATGTCTGAAAGTGTGCATCCTCGTGTGGCTATGGTGGTCTGAAAGAAACGGAGTCAATAAAGGAGAAAGGATCAAGACAACATATGGGATCATCTATTCTCTTCGGCAACATATGATGGGGTATAAATACTACAATAAGCCAAAGAAGCAGAATATCCATGCTATAAACAAATAAGATCATTAATTCTCTAATTCTCTTCAACTGTATATGCAGCTATGCTTAAGTAAGCGATCACGAGCGACCTGACTACTCAAACCTGGGTCTGGGTGTGTTGTTTAAGGAAATAAGATTCATTCTTGTAAAGTACAAAATTCTCTAATCAGAGTATAAAACAAAAAAATCACCGAAAATGACCAAACGAATTATTATTTTTACCAATGAACCAGTGGTTTGAGGCGAAGGTACCGGCGGTGGCTACGGAACTGAATGCGTTGGCAGCAGCGGAAGAGGAACTATCGCCCCTGGGGCGCTTGTCCCCTTTCAGAGGACTACCAACAACATAAATCTGCCAAGGCTGTTTGGAGAGATGCACATTTGAAAGAATGTCAGATGGAGCTTATCAATTGTCCAAGAGCTATCTCAGTGATGAAGGATATTCCTGAAATGGAGGAGACAAAATGTCTGAAAGTGTGCATCCTCGTGTGGCTATGGTGGTCTGAAAGAAACGGAGTCAATAAAGGAGAAAGGATCAAGACAACATATGGGATCATCTATTCTCTTCGGCAACATATGATGGGGTATAAATACTACAATAAGCCAAAGAAGCAGAATATCCATGCTATAAACAAATAAGATCATTAATTCTCTAATTCTCTTCAACTGTATATGCAGCTATGCTTAAGTAAGCGATCACGAGCGACCTGACTACTCAAACCTGGGTCTGGGTGTGTTGTTTAAGGAAATAAGATTCATTCTTGTAAAGTACAAAATTCTCTAATCAGAGTATAAAACAAAAAAATCACCGAAAATGACCAAACGAATTATTATTTTTACCAATGAACCAGTGGTTTGAGGCGAAGGTACCGGCGGTGGCTACGGAACTGAATGCGTTGGCAGCAGCGGAAGAGGAACTATCGCCCCTGGGGCGCTTGTCCCCTTTCAGAGGACTACCAACAACATAAATCTGCCAAGGCTGTTTGGAGAGATGCACATTTGAAAGAATGTCAGATGGAGCTTATCAATTGTCCAAGAGCTATCTCAGTGATGAAGGATATTCCTGAAATGGAGGAGACAAAATGTCTGAAAGTGTGCATCCTCGTGTGGCTATGGTGGTCTGAAAGAAACGGAGTCAATAAAGGAGAAAGGATCAAGACAACATATGGGATCATCTATTCTCTTCGGCAACATATGATGGGGTATAAATACTACAATAAGCCAAAGAAGCAGAATATCCATGCTATAAACAAATAAGATCATTAATTCTCTAATTCTCTTCAACTGTATATGCAGCTATGCTTAAGTAAGCGATCACGAGCGACCTGACTACTCAAACCTGGGTCTGGGTGTGTTGTTTAAGGAAATAAGATTCATTCTTGTAAAGTAGAAATTTGCCCGCGGTCCTGTGGTGTGGGGTATGGCTTTATCCATTTTGAAGTTATGTAAAAGACCTAAAGACCTGGTCGCTGGCATTTTGCCCAGCTCGTCTAATTAATAGAATGCTACGTGTTCCTCACTTCCTCAAAGAAAAAAAATAGCAACAACGTGGCAAATACAAAAAGGACAACGACTCCGCTGGGGATCGAACCCAGAATCTCTGGTTTCGTAGACCAGCGCCTTATCCATTGGGCCACGGAGTCTTTGATGTCTGAAATTCATAATTATCCTATATAAAGAATAAACTATGGCCAGGTTTATCCAGAAACATCACTATAGAACAATCTAACTTTTTTTTTTACATGAACAATCTAACTTTCACACAGCTGTCCAGAAACATCGCCTTCTTTTTGCAGGAGTAGATCATATGTTCGCTGGAGACGTTTTGAATCTAGTTCCTTATTAGTTATTACTCGAGAAGCTCGAGTCTCTAATTACACCCTTGAAGGAAGCATCGACAGAGTACCAGTCATACACCTTGAGGGAAGCATCGACAGAATACCTGTCCAAATATAGCTTACACAGGTTGGGTAAAGCAACCAACCAGCAGTTTCAAAATCATATCAGCAGAGATCTGAAACATGCCAATACCAGATAAACCAGCAGCAGAGATAACTTAGCCCATGTTCTGATTAGACATGTCATTTTCAAACCATCGCAGAAACACGATACTATTGTAAGTCAGAATGCTCCCTTGACTACCACTGCTACACAAACACAACGTTCCTCTCTCTTTTCACCAACCGACCCCTTCTATCAAAATTTACCAGAGGGCAAACGACAACATCAAAAAGTTTAACTATGCTCGATTTACCCTGCACACTAACCTAGACTATTCACGTGGTCGACCCCTAGTGACTTATTAATGAGTCCGCCAGCGCCATGACCCCTTCACCATAAGCCTTGTCAAACTAGAGCAGACTCTGGAGTACTAAAATCCTAGCTCGATCACCTTGTTGGTAGATCTGAAAAAGATACAAAAAAATATGTTAGTAGTAATATGCAAACACAACCTATGCAAATACAACAAGGCTTGGATTGTCACTGAACTTCACAAACTTCTATAATTGTTTCAGGCGAGAAAAATAATAAAGTAACACTTTTACACCCTCTAGGTTCATGTGGAATCAATGGAAAAATGATGGTTTCAGATTGAATCAAGCTCTGAGATATCTTCAGACAGATTATACTATCTTTACATTGCTCTTATCATGAAGAAACATAATGAAACTTTAAATATATCAGGTTAAATCTCTCCTTTCAGGATTCGACACTAACTTGAGATACTAAACAGGGATGTTCTGTTCGTGCAAGTATGACAGTCCTTCAACCATACAGTGTAGAACATGGTCTAATGCTGTTAAAGAAAAGATTATGTAAATCAGTTACATGTATATAAACTTAACTAGACTATGCGAATGAGACAAACTATAATACCTTGCCCAAGAGGTCTGCAACAGCAAGTCGCGTTGCCTGACAAATATCGGAATATGTGTAGCTTATTCATGTAGAGTGTGCATGTTGATTGTGTCACAGGGTAACTAACTTTTAACATACAACTGCATCTGAGTTCAAAAAATGCGGATCAGGTAGTTAAATGCTTCTTATTTATGAGTTTATATCACATAATTATTCTCTATAGCAATACCTAAATAACTTGATAGTCAAACTGATCCTTGCATACAATTTAGAACTGCACACCTTTAAAAGCAAACGATACAAAAAACATTAGTGTATCATTTTCATTACATCTCACTCAATCCCCTTTAAATTGCTTAGCATGTTGTTTTCCCGTCTTCCAATGTAATGAATGCACTAACCCTTTTTACAAGGCTACTTGGTTATTAGATTCAATTCAGTAATAGTTAACACCAGTAGTTCGGAACATAAGATTCAGAAAATGAATTACAGATTTTTATACTCTTTTATTGCCTATTTTGCTCATGTGGTGCATATTATAATTTCACCTCAGATAGAAAACTTTGTATTTGTATCCAGGTTGTAAAAAATAGTGACTAGTTGATCGTACAGAGCACAACCTTTGTGAAAAGATGCCCAACAATAGCTCAACTGAATAATGACAAGTACACTTCTAACAATTGAAGAGCACAATCGAATCATAGCTGCCACTTATTAACCATTGAACGAAATGCAATTAATGTCGACATATATACTATCTGATTGGCAACATTAACCCCATTCATTTTACACATTTACAGACTCATGACTTCATGTGACGTAACGATGAATATGAAGTTTATCTATCTTGGCAAATATTGTCATGTTAATAAATAATCATCTGACCGTATTTTCTTTACTAGGATCAAATAATCAAACTGTAATAAGACAAACAAACAGCTCAAACATGTTAATTCATTGATGTCAACATATTTGCACTTTCTTTCAGATCCATCAATCTAGCTTATCTTGAACAGGGTATTCTTTCCACTACAATGACATATGTAGTGAAACATTGATAGTTTGTGTTTGACAATTTTACTTGGTGATTCTTTATTTATTTTATCTTTGACATTAGTATTTGATCCCTTCAGCTCCAGCTCATATATGATGAACTGACCACACAAAGTGTCTGACCATATTGAATAAATTACCTTACATGCAACTTTAATTTATTTTTCACATTCCGAATGCAAGTCTGAAAGAGTGATGATATACAAGTGGCCAAAATAGGAATACTTGCGTCCACGTTTGCATGCACAATCCAAGACGCTCGACATAGACACAGGCAGTAGGTGCACAATAACATTTTCAAATTCTAGATACTCTATTCACATGATGATAAAAGGCAAAAAATAATCATGCTAGGCAAAATTTGTATAGAAAATCATCCCAAAATCACTTGCATCTGTCAGACTGCCTCTGAACTGAAAAGAAAAGTACTCAAACCTCCCAAAATGTAAGGCGGCTTTATTTAGCATGGTCTTTGATGCACAACTTTGACCACTTAAAATATTTGAAGCAAGAAACTCATGATCAAAAGAACATTGAGTAATATTTTAATAGAACGCAGCTGCAATACCACCAATCGTCTTAAAATCTACTTTCTACTCCTCCGTATCCAAAATCCCTCGCCTGCTACAGAAAAAGGGAAATACCTCTAGTCAAAGACATCCGAGCAATATAACTTCTAGATCAAACATCACCACCAAGCATAGATCAACTCCTACAACTGATACAGTTAGTAAACTGGAAACCTAGTAAATTTGCATCTCAAAATTTATGCAGTATCAACTCCAAAGAAAGATGCAACCATGGACTATTCAAGATCACCCAAGATTAAGGAGCTAATATTGAAGCTCTGCTGCAAATTCTGTCAACACGTTTCTCACCCTCCCTTTCTTCCTTAGGCATCTGCCTTTGGGGAGCGCTCACATGGTTACACATCACAGTGGCCAGATCTGGGAAACCTTCAATGGAGGTTTCACAGTCATCAAATTGCCAGTACTTGGGAAACATTTGAGTCCATTTAAACCTTAGTACTAGGCAGGGTAATACAGCGACGAAGACAACAAAGCAAGGGAACGACTCTAGCTGGTGCTTAAAGGAGAGCATAACCAAGAATTGGTGGAAGGTGGGAAAATATATTAGATGTAGAACTTTCAGGTGGTATTAAAAAGAGAGCATAGAGACATATATTTCTTCTGTTATTGTTAGCCTGTTCTGGGTTTAAATGGAAGTTTTGTCAGACAACTATCTTCCTCTTATTGCTATTGTTTACCCAACACAAATTTCCTATGCTACAAATTTTCCTATACAATTACAAAATCTATTTTGATTGCCAATTTCATGTCATGCATTATTTAAGATCCCATTGTTTATTTTTTTCCTTTTCAGAGCTTTGCTCCACGTTTGAGGAATAAAGGTTGATCCTGACATAGGACACATACAATATATCTACAAATTTTCCTATACAAGTACAAAATCTATTTTGATTGCCAATTTCATGTCATGCATTATTTGAGATCCCATTGTTTACTTTTTTCCTTTTCAAAGCTTTGCTCCATGTTTGAGGAATAAAGGTTGATCCTGACATAGGACACATACTCCCTCCGTTTCAAAATATAAGATGTTTTAGCTTTGTGAAGCAAATGTATCTAGTCTTCTTTTAGTACGTAGGTTCACTCAGGTTTAGAGTGAATCTACACACTAAAAGAAGTCTAGATACATTTTCTTCACAAACATGAAACATCTTATATTTTGAAACGGAGGGAGTACATTATATCAACCAAACAAGAATAAAAGGAAACTAATGAACATCATGTCTCATACCTTCATACATTCTTGGAAACCTCTGACAAAAAATTGACAATCTGCTTCCTAATCCTTGTCTTTGGTGCTTCTACCTTTGTCTCCATCTCCGCCTGGATCTTAAGTTCTTTCCATTTGAGTCTATCCAGTTTCTTCTCCATTAAGAGTGCCCTCTTGCCATCTAGTCCAGTGAAGGGATTTCTGAGGGTAGGTTGTACTCCCGCGAACCGCTTCACCTCCTGCCCAAGAAGGGGATATATCTGACACATTTCCTCGAAGCTCCTGTCCACAGTCTGGCCACCACCATTCTTGACCTCAGCCATGGCGTGCTCTCCCTCATCTTGTTCGCCACCATTGTTTCTGTTGGCAGGGTGGGTCGCTGGCAGGTCTCCCCAGACACTGTTGGAGAGATCAACAAGTCGCTGCTCATGGTCAGTAGTAGGTGCAACATAGGATTTGTAGCGACGCATTAGACTACGCACTTTATCCTTAATAATGAAACGAGTGCAGCTCTTGTCCGCGAGGCGCTTCGCGATGGAGTCAAAGAAGTCATTGTTATCCGGCGCTGGCAGTTTCCCCTGCTTGCGGCGGTGCTCCACGAGCGCCGTCAGGATCTGGACCTCATCACTGGGATCCCATATACGCCTAATTCTCTTTGACTTGGGCATTTCCGACTCGCTAGGTTGTGCTCTTTCCTCGCCTTGTTGATGTAACGGAGCTGGAGTGGCTTTCTTTGATTTGGGCATCTCCGACTCGCTAAGCTGTTGCTGTAATGGCGCCAGAGTGATTTTCTTCGACTCGCTAGGCTGCGGCACCTCCTTGCCTCCTTGCTGTGCCGGAGCCAGCACCTTTCGCTGCTGCGACCTAGTGACCCTGCCCGGTGCCCTTTTCCTCTTGGGTTGAGGATTTGGACCAGGCGCCTCCGTCCATTCCTCTTCGCTTTCCTTCTTCTTATCCTCCTCCTCCTCTGATGGAGGCAGTTTCTTTGCTTGGCGGCGGGAGGTAGAATATGTGGAGGACATTAGTCCGCCGTGGTCTTCGCTTGATGAGGTGGGTTCAGCGGTGGCGGGCGCCGATGGCTTGGTCGTCTTTGGAGGCCCGTCTCTTGCTGCTGCCATTGCCGCTAACGCTCGAATGGCGATCTCCTCGTCCGTCGATTCACTTCCCTTCCGGAAATGATCGGACTGGGAGCCGTCGCCCCCCTCCGGCGAAGGTTCCTTGGCGGATCGATACTCCCCGTTGAGCCCCAGCTCAACCGAGTCCTTGGATCCAGGAGAAGAGACAGCTCTGCGGCCGCGCCGGGCGGCACGCTTCTGGGCCATCGGAGACGAGGATCTGCAGGCGATGGTGACGGATGGAGAGGGAGGCGGTGGGTCGGTTTGGATGTTGTGGCCGCTGGGCACGCCGGAGCAAAGACGATGCAGGTTGGATCGGGAATTGGGGACGGTCACGCCGGAGTCAACTCAAGCATTACAGCATGCTCGCGCTATTTTCAGAAGAAGGTTGCCATGTGTCGTTAAGGCTGGTTAGGGCAGCCACAGCGTGTGGCTTGTCAAATCTGACATAGTGACAGAATATGGCACGATGCTAAATTGCTAAATTTTCTCCAACGTAGTGGTTGCCAAATACTTCCTCCATCCCAAGGCTTAAGGCCTATAATTTTTTTAAAAGTCAAACTAACTAAACTTTGACCAAACTTTTAGAAAAAACTATCAATAAACATGATATTTTGTAGACATCATATGAAAATATATTTCATTATCTATCTAATGATATTGATTATGTATTCTGCATATTAACATTTTTTGGTAAAAACTTGGTCAAACTTGACATAGTTTGACTTTTCAAAAAAAATATAGGCCTTAAGCCTTGGGATGGAGGTAGTAACTGTTACATGGAATCCGCTACAAGATAGAAGTAGCTAAAATATTTCATTTTCTCTCCCTCCTATCCTCACATGACCCTCCACGCACACATGTTGCATGCAAAGAATCTTAATTTTACTCACCATCCCAATTTAGCATCGGAGCAAGAGGATGCTCTGGTTCCATATTTTATAGCTTTTGGAATTACCCTCATAATGTATGGAACTAGTTCCAAAAGCCAAAAAGACAATTTGGAACTATATTTAGCTACACATTGTGGGTGCCCTTATACTCTCCTTGTCTCGGTTTATAACATACTAGATGGGTAAGCGCGCTTCGCCGCGCCGTCTACCGTGTGGTTGGACATTTTGTGGTAGATGTGGTGGACTTGCATGCAACACCTTTATTCATTTATTTACTTTCTTGAGTGTCAAGTAAATTAAATAGAACAGGCATACTGCCGATCCGGAATTTGGTGGGGAGCAGAACACACGTCTAAGTTAGACTATTCGAAACTAAACAAATGAGACACGTGATTTGCACCACTTCTCATTAGCATTTAATTTACTACAATACTTCAAAGAATTACATCTCTGCTAATGTATTCATTATTTATGACGTAACACCGAGAGTCTGCTACAAATTCAATGGTACAATAATTAATAGAATGTGTGAATAAAGAAAAGCATGGTTATGGGAAATAAGTGCACACCTCCTATCTTTTTTATAAGTGATACCAAGGACATGAAAGAATAACCACATTCACAATTGCTTAATGTCAACATCATTTACATGACAATAGAAGAGCAATTTACTATGAAATTCAGTAGTAAAATAGTAACAAAACGAAAAGTGAATATCGGTTGACAAAAGAGCATAAACAATGGTATTTTACTCGTATCATATCACACCATGTTACAGAGTATCTTGGAGACGACAACCTGCAATTTCAAGGTGATCAAAGACAAACTTTAGTCCACTGATTCCATATGAATTTGTCCCACGATATTAGCGATCATTGCATGTCTTCCTTGTGTAATGAGCATTATTATGGCTTTGCCTTCCTTCATGTCACTCCAAGAACTTCCATTGTCCCCACAAGGAGGCTTTAAAGAACAACCATGGCTTGCAACAACTGCATCATTGGACCGTCCAAACATATCAATCTATTGTGCACCATAAGTTAATGGATTCGTGTGTTAGCATGGTAGGGAATAGATACAAATCAACTATCCTGGCTAGCATAAACCAATTGCTAAGAGAGAGAAACTCTAACATACAATTTCATTTTCAACAACAGAAGTGGAAGGCAGATCAAGCACTGTTATGTTTGCAGGAAAAGTCAGCAAAAACATTTATTGAATATCAAGGCAATGTTGTATATGCTTATAGAAGCTTTGATGAATTATTATCATGATGCATATAAAGAGCTGGCTCAAAATTGTCATATCCAATTTTCATAACCCCATATACATATGTTCTGAAAGGTAACATGAAGCAAAATAAATATAGCAAAGGACTGACTTGTTTACCTCGCTTTGATCTTCGTCACCTGATTCTTGCTCTTTTAACAGAGAAAAGATAAGCAGGGACAAAACCTGTAACAGATCAACTGGTATTTGTTGATAATACAACTTATACACCTCTTTGTGATCGACCGTGTGCTAAAGGCATAGCTAGCTTGAAGGCCTAGCAAAATAAGTGTCCACATGCAATAAAAAGAAAGATACAAACTTAGCCTCACTCAATCAACTATAGTTGAGCAACAATTAATAGTTTATTTTTTTACCAGATAAAAAAATTAGTGGCAAGGTTGCGAAACAATACATATGACAAACTAATACAAACACAAAACAATGAAGAAACATGCCTACATTTTTATTATGGCATCTTAGATAGAAAATATACTACTTATGCAAGGCATACATTTCGTATGGCTGATAAGTGATAGCATGCTAGTAGACAAAGCTAAGCTATGTTGAAAGAAAATTTACAAAACCAAAAATTCATTCCCATCTAAAATGTAAGGTACAGACAGGTCAGTCGGAACCACCGAGACACCGTAGCACGGCTTAGGAACTCCGAAATAAATCGACTTACTCCATTAGAAAAGGTAGGCAATATGTCTTGCATGGTTATTAGTAATAAAAGAGAAAATTATATAGCACCAAAAGAAGAGAACTTTTCTAAGCGAAGAAACTGCATCAGGAAAAATATGTATCACGGAAGAGGTAAAACTGCATAATCCGGACTTGGTAATTAACCGTCTTATTTAATTTATTTCAGCGTTAAAAATCAATGAAAATACATAAGTTCCGTTAGAAAATATTTCCTTATGGGCCAACCACTGAGTGGGACAAAAACTTGAATACAAAGCATCACCAATGCATCCCATAGGGAATTGCCCCTAGAATAATACAGAAACAAAGAGTTTGGAGCACAACTACTCGATACATAAAATAGAATGAACTCAAGATCAAATAAGTTAATTTGACATCATGACATTTTTTAACAGGACACCTATAGATCAATAGACAGATGAAAACAATAATCCGCCAAATGCAACAAATTGTCTCACACTACACAACAATTGGGATTAATGAGTATGTCTCAATCATTTCCAGCATAGGAAAGATGGAGTCCTCATATTCAAAAAGGAAAGTAATGCCTCGAAGGCCAAGGTATTTGTGTAAGGCAAAACATACCTAAAACTGCAGTCCACCATTTGGTTCCTGATGCATCAACTTCACACATGCTTTTCTTCAGGTCATGCAAGAGTGGCTCCCATGGAATCAATGCTCCAGGCAATCTGATACTTTTTTCCTATTTTTAATGAGCCCACTGGCCTCGAACACTCTGAATATTGATTGTGCCATGTAGCCTCCATCTTGTAGTGTTGTGTCATCTACTACTGTACTATATCGAACTATAGATAATTTTAATGACTATTTATCCTAGGTAACATCACCAAGCTCTCTATCTATTTCTTGTAGGTATGCAATTTTAAGGATTGCAAATAACAATTCCAGAGAAGAACACCGTCACATACACACCTATGACCTTAGTCCATAGCAACCAGTACCCATCGATGACCGCGCGGAGCACACCCCGATCAAACCCAACGCAACAACAGGAAACTAAGCAGAAAAAATACATCAATCATATACCAGTTGATAAAAGAATTAAAAGAAGAGCATGAAAAGGATAAATGCAGAGTCAGAACATACCATCTGTACATCTGCAACCAGCAAATTGGAGAATCCCGCCAAAGATCATGGCAAACCCTTCGCCAAACTGCAGAAGAGCACACCCTAATGGAAACAAAATACCAAGATGCCACCAGAAGCAAGTAAGCCTCAACCACCGACCCAATCGGAAACCCTCGCCACGGTAAATGGGTGCGCGGGATGGCTGGACGGCGCACAGGAGAACTGCAGGCGGCGGTAGGCAAGGAAGCCCGGGTTGGTACCTAGATCCAGTGAGGAATGGCCGTGGGGGAAGGAGGTGCGATGGAGGGAGGAGGGGAAGGCCGTTGTCGAAGCTGTCGTGGCGGCAGCCAGAAGCCCTCGCCGCATTAGAAAGTTTTTTTTGGGAAGAGAGGACAGTGGGAGTTTGGTGCGGGCTGGATTTTGGTTGCCGACTCACGTGTTGGACCGGTGGAGCAAACCATAGCCCGGTTCAACGGTTTTTTACTTTAGTGTTCAATGTAGCTAAGCTGGTGCTCAACAGGAAGGTTTTTCACCGGACATAAGATGTAGTATGATGGGAAAATTGTCCGTGTGTTGCTATGGTGGAATAAATTTAGACATTCATACATGTATAATAAATTGGTCTCATAATATTGGTCAAAACTAATCAAGAAGTCAGACTCCCATTTTTCCCCAACCTTATAAAAAAACAATGCCCAAGCAAAGTCCCACCAATGGTTTTAAAGGCGTCACCTAGGCGACGCTTAGGCGTCCAGGCGTCCCTCCTCGCCTTGCAAAAATGGCCGCTTTAAGCGCCTAGACGTCCAAAGCTAGGCGTCAGAGCGCCCCTAGGCCGCCTTAAAACGCCTTAACGTCTTAAAAAACATGGTCCCACCAGCTTGTAGCATTCTATTAACCTCTAGAAACAAGAATCCATCTTCAAAATAAGTAAACTGTCAAAAAGAGGACTGGAGTACATATTATCTATATGCATTATCAAGAAAAGAACAGTACAGTTATACATCAGCTCATTGTCATGGATATAATTTTAATTTTTAGCAGGAAGTGGATAGTTTCAAATGTTTGATCGATAAGTAATAATCGGTGCGCGAAAGGAGAAAATCTGTAATTGATACCTTTTTCACCGTAGGAACATCACCCTCAAGAGAAAATTGTAATTGATTATCATGACGTCTTTGGGGCTACAGACAATGTCAACAGGAGGGGATAAAAACACACACCACTTGTGACTTGTGCATACACATACTTGATACCTTTTCACTTATAGCCCCAGGTATCTGATTATCGGAAGATCCTAACTTCAGTTCCTGTCCAAAAAATAAAAGCTCCAGTTTACAAATTAAACTCAGCTATTGACTTCTCAATTTATGAAAAAAAATCTCATCTATGGACTTTTTAGTTTACAAAAGAAATCTAAATGCCCGATTGGCCTGGGGCCTATCTGTATCCTGCTAAACGGAGCAACATGTGCACATAAGTCTATTTATATTAAAAGAATCAAGAGGTGTAGTGGTATATACGGATGCTTCAGTGTTGAACCATTGATTGAATGACAATAACTCGTAAAAGTCACTCTAGTTGTCAATGTACAGAAGATTCAGAATAATGATTTACCATGATTGTTAGGCTGTATAGAAGATTCAGAATAATGATTTACCACGATCATTAGGCTACATGGAGTGAGATTAGACATGGAAAAGGGATAGATGTATGTGCAGTCAAAAAGTAGACTGAAGAGGCGTCGCTGCACTCAGGTGGAAAGTAGTCAAAACGCCCACTTGTTCGTCAACGCTGCGCTCGTGAGGAAGCGTTGTAGTCCCGGAGCAAACGCACCCGCAGATGGTGCGACCAGCACGTGTTGCGGCGCTGGAGCGCGCGACCTGTCACCTTGCCCTGTCATGGCAGCGGCCCCCATGTTCGGGAGGCCTCAAGCCACGAAGCACCCGACCTAGGCGTGTGCTCCGCCTCCTCGAAGGCGCGCCTCAGCCTCCTGGCCGCCATACTCGTCGACTCGTCCTCGACCGGCCTCTCGGCCCACTGCTCATCGTCACGGCCGAGATTAGCTGGGCAGCTGGCCCTCGGTCTACACGCCGGTGTGCTCGGGACGGCGCCGTCCATGGCGGATGGAGGCGCGAGAATAGACTGGATCAGCCGGCACCCGGCGAGAATAGACTGCACTCTTGTGGGGCGAATCGAGGCAGGGTGGCGGCTGCTTGCCTGATTTGGTGCGGCGGCGTGCTCCCGGAGAGAGAGGAAACACGGGAGATGAAGTAGGGGAGGGCCCGTCAGGAGGAGAGAGTAATTGACTGCTGCTCATTTTTCTCAGTGTATGCTCATTACTTGGTCGCTGCGTCGCGGGCCCGGATCATGGGTAGGGCCCAATTTTTTGTGAGGAAATACCATGTACGCGGTAAGAAAAAGTACATCTTTACCAGCCCTAATCAATGATTAAGATGGCTCTCCTCCAACATCCAATGGTTGTGAACACACCTGCCGGGAGTGCTCTCATATGGATGGGTTATCACCAGGCTTAAGCCTATAAATAATAAGGTCCACGTGTCTTATAACACAGCTAGTTACTTTATCTATCTCTTTCCTCGTTAACTCATTGCCATAGTCAAAAGTGCTGAGTTGGATTTTTAGTTATCAGTGAAGTTACCTCCACTATAACCAACCTAATTTAGAGGTAAATAATTGATTTGATGGTACCTGAGGAAATTAAAACTTCACTTGTCTATTTCTCTTTTATAAATTTCACATGCTTTGTCATTCTACTTCTGGATGTCACACCGGAAAGAAATTTACTTCAGAAATATAAGACGTTTTACCTTTATGAATTGATTGTATCTATACACTAAAAGACATCTAGATATAGTTATTTATAAATCTAAAATGTCTTATATTTCTGAATAGAGGAAATAGAACTTTTTTAAAAATAAAACATCATCACGTGAGAGGCAGCCGAGGCGCCAACATAAATGCTAAAACGCGTGCGAAGGAGGCCCTCCAACATACACACGGGGAAATAGGATGCACGGGAAAAACTTCCGCGCACGCTAAATTTGCTGCGTCGGCTTCGACATAAGATAAAACGAGAGTGCGTGCACACCAACTGTCGCTGAAGGTCTATCTTCTTCTCCTCATCTTCCCGACCGCCCGTCCAGTGCCTGTCACCGCACCACTTTTGCAGCCGTCGAGATGGCGCCACGCTGCTGGAACTCCTTCGGCTTCCGCGGGGTGCGCGCACCACAACAGCACCTACTATGGCGAGATTCGCGGTGGCGGCAAGCTTATCGTCCTTGGCACCTTCGAAATCGCGCACGAGACGGCGCGCGTAGGACGTGGCGGCTCGGCCGGCCGCGCCGGGACAAGAACTTCAACAATGTGCGTACGTGTGAGCAGGCGGAGATTCTCGTGTCACCGTCGCGCTTTATCACCGAGGAGGGTAAGCGATGCCACCGCGCGCGGCTCCGGCGCCTCTACCACGCCGAGGAAGACAAACGGCTTAGGCGGAGTGGGACGCCCACTTCCCGGAGGATGTCGCGAGCGAGGTCACCTTCTACGTGCAAAGGAAGGAGGAGCGCAAGGCGGCTCGGGCGGCGAGGAGGGCCGACAAGGCGCGGCGTCGGGCGTTCATCCTCGCGCAGCTAGGCGGTCCATAGAGGATCGATGTCGACGACCGCTGGCTCAACGTCCTCTCGTCGACACTAGTGGAGTCGACACCGGTGGATCCTCGACGGATGATGAATCCAATTTAGATTTTTAGTTTACTAGTATTTAATTTAGTAGTATTCCGACGTAGGACAAGGATGAAAACTATATTCTAGGTTTATGGTTTTAAATGAACTACATTTTCAGTCTTTTTATTTGCTTTTTTGATCTTTATTATTGAATTCATTCTGTTTCCAAAATGTGTCTGCATTTTAGCGCGTTTGGTAGAGCTGCCGCCACAGCCACACAATAAAAGTGCAAAACAGACAGCTACAAATCGATTATAGCGCACGTTTTTGCAGCCCGTGTTAATAAAAACTACTCCCTCCATTCAAAATTACTCATATCGGTGTAGGTTCACTCATTTCGGTCCATATGTAGACCATAATAAAATATCTAGAACATCTTACAATTTGGTCCATACATATACCACAATGAAGTATCTAAAACATCTTATAATTTGAAACAAAGGGAGTATAGTATGAATTATGTCATTTTTACTGGGCCTTAACCTGGAAACAATAAAGAGATACATGGAACTTCGCATCAAACGCAATATAGGAAAATGAAATGAAAAAACTACATGTCCTCATAAAAATGAACTAGCCTGGTATGATATCAAGTTGACAGTACGTCATACAGTTCTTAGTATCAATTAGCTAGCTAGATTGTAAAAACTAGCAGAGCCATACAGGAGACCTTACTGAAAGATACATATTACAGAAGATAAACAAAACTGTTTTCCACTGAGATCAAATCCACAAGAAAGTTAGTGTTTTCCATCACTACACGTACTTGCCTCTGTACTTTGGCTTGGAGTCCTTGTCAAACTTCGGCTTCCCATCCTGCTCCGAGGGGCTGAACACGGCGGAGTGGAGGTTACCCTCCTCCATCCATTTCTGGTGGTTCTCCCTGAACTCCTGGTGACGTTCCTCACCCATCTTTTCAATCTCCTCCGTGTAGGGCTCGACCTTCACCATGGTTAGCAGAACCCGACTGTACCGCAAGCTTAGGATCTGCTCGCATGAGGCGACCAGCTTGAAGCAGGGGTGCTCCGGGAATTTGGCTACGTCAGTAAAGTCATCGTCCCGCAAGACCGGGTAGAAGAATACAAGTCTACCGCCGATCACCAGCATTCTCGCAGCAAGGTGGAGGAGGTCATGAACGCATTCAGCGAGACTGTATGGTGCGGTTGATGGAATATGGTTCTCCCTCTTCTCATCTGGAACTGTGTAAGGAGGGATGATGCCTTTTAGGAGCTTCCGACCACCGGACTTGCGCCCACCAGCCCGGACTCCATATGGAGGGTCGCAAATGATTGCATCAAATATCTAATGGACAAAGCAGCAACATATAGTTTATTATGTCATGTGACTAAGACAGCAAAACAAGTGAACAAGAGTGTATCTGAGGTGTAGCGTGCAGCTAACACAGAAGATAACATGCTAATAACAACAAGACGCAATGTTAGGTTTAGACTTTTGACCACAATGTAACGTTCACTAGTAATTGAGTTGTTCTATCACACAATAGCTCAAATTTTGTCACATATGAAGTTGATATATCACACAGTACTAGGAATTGAGTTCTATCACACAATATCTAAAGTTTTGTCATGTCTGAAGTTGATACATCACACAGTAGTTTATAAAGACTATTAAGCAAATAGTAACCATCAATCATTTTCTCATGAACCTCAAAAAACAAACATTTCATGGTAAATGTGAAAGATGGCTTGCATTTGTGCGAGATGGACTCGGTTGCTCATATATTATGTATTTCCTATCAGGCACTAACAAAGAACATCAAAATGCAGGACATTGCATAAATAACACAAAATGCAGGACAATACCTCCTTCAATCCTGGACGCCATGGTGGCAGGTTGTTATCTGCTCGTAGCACACACAAGGGCTCCGGCAGCTTGTACTGCATAAGACAATATGGTGAATACACTACACAATATTTAGGTTTGAACCAGATCACAAATTAAATAAGATGTTACTACAGAAATATGCTAATGATGAAGGTTAGAATGAGTCCCATAATAGGCATGCAAGAAGCTGCTCCAAACTAAAACTTAGGTCATCTAGTTACCTGCTCAAAGTTACTCCAAATATTGCAATCAGGGCCACGACCATCCCGCACAACCCTTATATCAATATCTGCACCCTGAAAGAACTTTATAAGGAAGACATACTAACCAACAAAAGCGTAGCGATGTATTCATTTCAGCAATAAGGACATACCATAGTCATGGCACCAAAATGCGCAGCAGCCACCAAAATACTCCCGGTGCCAACAAAAGGATCATACACAAGTTTCCCGGGCCGTGCGAGCCCTTGGTTGGCCATGAGAAACGCCATTTCACAATCCATTGCAGTCGGACCAATATACTTCCTGCTCTTGAGCTGGTATGTCGGCAATAGATGCCTATCCGCTGCCCCAACTTCCCGGCCAAAGAATACCGTCTTCTGAGCAACCGGAGGGAGGCCATTTTGTGACCCATAGTCATCAGTCTCCAAGACAAAGAACTTGTGATCAGGCTTCTTCAGATTAACACGACCCTACGACAAGAGAAACACCACATCACACCACCGTATTATGAAACAAAGAATAATTGGCATTCCACAAATGTATCGGAACTACATACACTAGTGCAAGGTAGAATTTGTGGCAGTAACCTCGAACGGAATGTAGGCGAACCCCTTTATGATGGCGTTCTGTTCTTCGAAGCTGATCACTTTGCCGAAGCTGTCGACGACAATCTTGAAGGAACTCTCAGGCGTCAGGTATGGCAGCTTCCTCTCGTCGGGGTACTCCCTTATCGCCTTCTCCAGCTCGTCGTAGGTGGCACCATGCCCCCACAGCTCATAGATCCCCTTCACGAGCAGGCCTGACGCATGCAGTACCAGAGATTAATGCGAGAAGCCAGATAGTGGCACATTAATTAACATGTAGCCTAGGCATTGTGCTTGAAATCAGTAAACGATGACGAGGAGAGAGCTCGCTTACTGCGGTTGGCGATCTGCGCGGCAAGACGCTCGTCGCCGGGGAGGCGCACGAGGTGGAAGGGCGAGTCCGCGTGGTGGTTCTCCAGCAAGCGCCACTCGACGGCATCTCCCGCGCCGGGGCCGCCGAAGAGCTCGGCGAGCGACTCCACCTCCGGCCGCCGGTAGTCGAGGAGCCTGTGGAAGAAGACGCAGAGGTACCACATCTCTCCCCCTCTGTTTTCTGCGGACCTCCGGCTGGTCGACGGCGACTGGACTGGCGTGGCGTCTCCGGCGGCGGCGGGTGAAGGGAGTCGAGGCTGCGTTGCGAGAAGGGGGAAAGATTGGAGAGAAAACCTACATAAACCGCAGGGCACTAGGGCCCATCATTGCTTCAGCCCAGCGCATAAATCATCTGGCCTGTACAGCCCACAGCGTCCATTTTACTATAACTGTGAATCAATAAGCCGCGGGCGATACGGAGTGTCATAGGAGGAGGGTAAACCAGCAGATGATGATAGCGAGATTAGTCCCTCATCGCGAAGCTTAGACCGACGGATGGTGAGAAGGACTACAAAACAGAGGGCAGTGGAGACGTTTAAAGGCACGCAGCTGCGTGGCGAGCACAAAGCGAACTATTCTTTCGCCTTTTACTAAAGAATACCGTGTGCACGCCACAAATAGCAGCATAGCTAATTTTTTGAGGGTATCCTCTTATACAGAGGACAGCCCTACAATTCTTGAATAATTAACATTTTGATCTAATGTCTCTTCTTCCATTTATAAGAGTTGTTTATTTAGCATGAAGCTATAGAGTGAAGATTGTGTGCATATGGGCTATTTATTCCTTTGTAATATGAGCTACAGAAAAGGGACAAAAATGTAGGTCAATTTTATTATAATTTTTTTTATCATAATATGAATATGCTTATGGGATACAACATAGACTATGCCCAATGTTTATTTTAGATTTTTTTTGAAAAATATAAATATGGTTTTTGGATTATTTTTTTAAAGAAGGAAGCACTAGAGCTTAGGAACAAAAGGCACTTTTC
Source organism: Avena sativa (assembly GCA_916181665.1). Classification (NCBI taxonomy): domain Eukaryota; kingdom Viridiplantae; phylum Streptophyta; class Magnoliopsida; order Poales; family Poaceae; genus Avena; species Avena sativa. The sequence goes on along the minus strand of OV702298.1, from coordinate 261,571,951 downwards.
GAAAGGAAAACACTTCCTATCATCCGGGGATAGCTGGATTCTATCGTCCGGGTCGGTCGGGCGACGCGTGACTACAGCGAAGGAAGAGGCAAACAGGGTCCCACCACTTTCCTTTTCTCCACCGGTAGTTCGTAGTTCATTATCCTCTTATGTACAATTTATTCCATTGCATCGCTCCCTTTGCGAAGCTCTACCGCCGGCGCACCACCACTATCCTAGCCCCCGCACCCTCGTTGCTCTAGCCACGCAGCACCGCCGCCCACCTCCTCTCCCCTCGGCCGATGGCTCGTCGTTGCTGTGTCGCCGCTCCGACACCGGAGCTACAAAGGGCAGGAGCCGGCCCCGGAGCTGCAATGGAGGTCGCCGTTGACGTGAAGCCAGGACGCTGCTGCTACAAAGCGCCACTGGCATTGCTGCAAAGAACCGCCTCCATTGCTACAAAGCACTACTGCCATATTGCTGCAAAGCGACGCCACCGGCGTTTCTGCAAATCCCTGCCCCCATTGCTACAAAGCACCGCCGTCGTATTGCTGCAAAGCGACGCCATCGTTGCTACAAAGCACCACCGGTGTCTTGCTGCAAATCCTCGCCGCCGTTGCTAGAAAGCACTACCGCCATTGCTGCAAAGTGTGGTCGTCGTTGCTACAAAGCGACGCCGCTGCTGCTGCAAAGCGATGTAGCCGTTGGCCCGTTGCTACAAAGCCACGCCGGCGTTGCTATAGAGGGAGAAGCATGTGCCGCAACGACCTTTTTCATCGGCAATGGAATCAAAGCAGCGGAGCTACGCTGGCACCAATGGCTTTTCTGCTGCGCAAGCTTCATGGGCAGGGGAGTACTCGAGTGTTTTTCCCCGTCACGGCGGGTGGAGGCGAAGAAATGGTGACTAGTGCGATGTGGAGGGCGTTGTGGGGTCCACCCACGTTAGGAGATGGGGAAAGTCTTACTTGCATGTGGTGCCCTGAAGCGATCAGACGAACGTGGTTTGCCGATCGGACGGCGCGCAAGGCGGAGGATCAATTCACACGATCGTCCGGGGGACGCTCAGCAGCTATACTAAATCACCCAAAAATAAAAACAAACCAGACTGATCATGGATTGGAAGGAGTACCTTTAGTGAGCTAATCAACTTTAAATTAGCCAATTGCTCATTCAAATCACTCACTAGGTATTCCCTCCATACCCTTTCATAAGACGTTTTGGAAGCCAAATTATCTTGAAAAAAGGGAATAGAGGAAGTACCTCTTATAAAAGATGAAAGAGTGTCTTAGTTACACTATCATATATAGGAGAAGGTAAAATTTAAACTTGGGCTGTGTAGCACACCACCTCATGTGATAGCCAGAAGACCCGTATTTCTCGGAAGTACCTCTTATAAAAAGGAACTTAGGAAGCTAATTTGCCTTGCCAAAACGTCTTATAAAAGGGTTTAGAGAATTGGCGAAAGTGCCTCTTAGGATCCATTTTAAAATAAAATTAACTAAGCATGATTAGCTTGGCATCATAAGACCCTAAGCATGATTCCAATTACATGTACAAAATACAAGTTAAATAAAATGGTTTTAGAATCGTATAATATTTTCTACGCAACAAAATAATAAAACACTGATCTCTACCGTCGATGATCAATGGCTTCTAAGGACAAAATGGTAAATTAGCTTGCATGAAAAGCCCTTAGAAGATACATGTACAAAATACGAGTTAAATAAAATAAATAAGTATTGGAGATGCGGGGGATCGAACCCCGTGCCTCTCGCATGCAAAGCGAGCGCTCTACCATTTGAGCTACATCCCCATCGATGTATTAATTAGTCTAGTATAATTATTGTTATCACTCATGCATGCACGAGCTGTTTATTTCGTTTGCTGTTGGTCGAGCTGCTTCATGTACGATATTTTCCGTCCGAAAGCATCAACAGCATATAGGCGTCATGGTTACAGCAGCGGCGCAGGCAACGGCGACCATGCAGCAGCATCAGCTGAGGACGCCATGGTTATGGTGGCGGCGCCGGCGACCAACCTGCTAGCAGTCATGTAGTCATGTAAATGGTACAGGAGACAAAGAAAGGGCAGGATTCCGGCTCTGGAACGGAAATGCCAGATGTTGTAGCAGGAGAACAAGGTAAATGCTATTTCATTTACAGTATTATTCAAGCTCTATATCTTTCGTTCATAATGTCTAACTGCACACAGCCAACCAAAGTTTATGAAGACACAGAGGAGGGGTTAAGGGCCATGAGTGAAACTAAGTTTTCTGATTACAGGGAAGGAAGGAAGTGTTTCAGCTACAGTCGGTGCGAAATCTCCTGTTTGCCTTGTGGAGGGTTGGGTGCCTCAAAGGGAAGAATATGTGTTTCCTCATGGCGTGGTCCACTGTTCCAGGCGATCCATTCCTTCCAAGGAAGGCTGATGTCCTCATTTCTGAGTCCACTGCTCATAAGCCCATTCGACGTGCCTAGGGACGCTTGGATCTTTCGCAGGTCTGCATCTCTTTATGAAGCAAGAACGAGTCCCCTTGATCGCTGTTGAAAGCACGTAGCTCGGAGCTGCATACTGTGAGCTGCCTCAGTAACTTCTCGAGGCACGAGTAAAGGCAGCTCTCGGGGTCCTTCATGCTTGGGTTCGTCGATAGGACAGCAGCATTCACTGCATCCGCTACGAATTCACGCTGTGGAGGGTCCAGCAAATATCCAACGCAAGATTCTGAAGGCTTCTCATACGCGAGTAGGGCCACACTCTCCTGCAACAGCAAAGTACTCGATAAAAAATACAGGGTATACAAAATAGCTCAACGATGCAAGTCTACCAAGGATGAAGATTGTATACACACAATTCAAAGCAATTTTCTCTTGTACGGGAGCACTGTAGGCAATAGAAGAATGAGCCATATAAAAAGGCGAAGGGAATTACCTTCAGCAACCCCTCAAAAGCTTTGTGCGTCAAGAAGCTGGCGAGGTTAGCACGGCCATATTTTACAGCATCCTCCAGGTGCTCACCCTAATGCATGAAAAAGAAAGTGTACAGATTGAAATAAGACATAATGCAGCATGTTCATATGCCCAGTTCTAAATGTGTGCATGCCAACAAAAGGCCCGTGTGCACGACAACAAACAAACTGCATCCAGCTTGTGCAATAAGAGGACCTTGGCCGCATAATCACCAAAATACTCAGGGTAAACCAGCATCAGTAACCATTCATCCCCATTTCTGAGAAGTCTAGTGAAGGCTGGAATTAAGTAAAACCAGCTACTGTGTTACCAACTTGCAAAAACTTTCATGGATGTTACACGTCTTTACATAGTTCTTTCACTAAAGATCATGGTTTTCAAATTATCCACAAATTTTAAACTGAAGTGTAACACGTATTCAAGAAAGAATAAAGTGTATCAAGTCGGTTCAGACATTTTAAAGCATGAAAGTATGAAGTTACCCAAAACACTGGTGCATTTATGTCTTTATGATAACACTCCTTTTTTTCCAAAGTGGATGATGTTTTTGAATTTGAAAATTAAAATTACAAAATATTTAAAGTATGGAACTATTTCCATTAAAATATAATGGTACCATTTCCATCTAACCAGTCCAAGATAGTTCTATGTTACTTAGTTGTCGGATAAATTTAACCAGTCCATTTCCAGTCCAAGATAGGTTAGAGAAATTTCCATCTAACCAGTCCAAGATAGGTTAGAGAAATTTGAGCGTGCTTAGGAAAGCGTCATCTATTTGTAAACAGAGCTAATATAAAAGTTATCCAGCTTTCAGTAACCAAAATAGGAGCCAGAGCATCATCATGGCAATGCCAGCACAGGAAGACTTTCATTTAACCTATCTAAATCTATACAACCCTTTATATTTTCTATAGTGTTTCGAATATTGGTTGTTGGATGAAGCCGATCCAATGGTAGAGAGGTAGCAAACCCGACACTGCTGGCCGTTATATCTCCTCTTCACTACACGGGATTATGCCACGTGTACCATCTAGAAGATTCTATGGTTGGGCTTAAGTACAATGGACATTATGCACAAACCTCAAAACACACTTCTCCTTTATTCTATGTTTAAGCTCTCCCGACTTTTTTTCTTATAATAGAACCATCACTTATTTTTAGTGAATTTTCTTTTGGTTCAAGGTTAATTTTGATTTAAATTTGCAGATGCAACTCTAGATATTATTGTTAATTCCCACTATGAATACGAGATAATCATAAGACACCTCCTGCACAAAATGTGTTTGATATATTTTACGTACGTACTGTGTAGAATATATATATCACAAGATTTTCATGTATATTGTTTCATTTGCAATGGAATGAACTACGAGAACTAAATCTGCATCCGGTACTTCATGCCGGGGCGTCAAACTTTCATACTTTGATATCCGAGCTCTCACGTGCACAACGGTGCCAGGCACGTAATAATAGTAGTACTATTCTAAAAGACCTTCAACAAATGGAAAAAAGGTTAATGCATGTGCCTATTGACGATAACATTTCTCATTTCTTTACATTCTTTTCTAAGAATTGGTAGTTGAGGACCCTACTGGGAGATACATAGCAATCATAGAAACGTCTGCACAAATGATGTAATACGAAGTGGCAGCAAAAGTGAAAATGTTCAGACAATTTATCCGACCATATATAGCCTGCGGGAATCATGAGACATAACAATTAAATTTAGAAAATTCAGATAGTTACCCTGATGTATTCAATGAATCTTTGAGAATGGAGTAAGAAGCAAATAACTGATGTTTCATCCTGCAAAAAAATGATATCATTCTTAGAGTGCAAAAAGTCCGCAAAAAACTTTTTCTGGGAAACTGATTATGTAAAACTGAAAATGATGCGCTAAAGAAACTAGCTGTATATGTAAGTCCACAATATTGATTGAGTCTGTGCAGAAATATAATACTAAATTACAACGCCATTGTTTTAAGACATGGACGAGAAAAAAGATGAATAAACTACAAGACAGTACAGTTACCTTTATGACCTGTGGATACCACTCTTCAAGTCTTTTGAATGCAGAATCGATATCCCCATTCATGATAAGCTTGGAAAAATCAAGGAAACTGTTTTCAGAAGGATGAAACCACACTAGAAGCAGAAATCAAAAGGGAAAAAAATATTGCACGCCATCCACAAGGTAAAGTAGAATAATGTCGATGTGATAGCTACAGCTGATTCATGCTCGGAAAGCCAAACATATGGAACATACCAAGCTTTCAAGTCAATCCAAATAACAGCTAAGAACAGTGCAAAATCATTGATTCTTTGAGAAATACATACTCTCATGGAGCTTGCAATCATACAACTCTCAAACAGCGAATGAAGTGTATGGATGTTTTGTCACAACTTCACAAACACAATTAATTGGTGTCAGGTTATTGTAAAAGGTCGATCACAAACATGTACAGCATCACAAACATAATCAGTTGATGTTGAGTTATCACAACTAACGGTTAGGTTGCCCCACCATAGCACATATAAACAATAATCACAGTGTGTGCACACTGGATAATTGGCAAAAAGCCATAAAGTCTTCATTCACTAACTAGTAACCGGTCTTTAGCGGTTAACTGTTGCACTATAAAGGCTAACTAAAAGATCAGACTCCCCAGAGGTCTAAGTAAGACATTAAAAAAGTAGAAACAAATGAACTACCAATGTTCTATAAGAAGAAACACGGGAACTTAAGTACATGTAACTTTCTCAGCTCACCTGGCGCAACAATTTTCTGTGGCTAAGACCATAAATTTCAGGAGGTTCCCCATAACCATTTTGGTGATTGGCAGGAGGATCAGTTTCACTTGCCATATCAAAAGAATTCAATGTATCTTGGTAGCCATAGTGTAGGAGATATGAGCGAACAATCCTGTCATGAGTCATTGTACATATAAGTCACATCAACCTAGAAAAGGTCTTGAATATCAACAAAGGAACGAACTATGCAGCACAGTAGTTAACAATTTAGTGGAAGCGGGCTTAAGATAAGGTTTGATGGATATGAAGATAGTAGACAAAAGTAGATTATACAAAATGGTAAATCAAGTGAAAGGCCACTACAGAAAACTTCAGTCATGTCCATTTTGAGCCTAATTTGGGGATTTACATGCAAGGACTCGTGATGCAAGTGCAACATTAGTATATGGAGGCATACCAATGACCGATATCTGGTTGCAAGTACAACTTGTCACTCACGGATTGTTGTTTCATTTTCTCCTCGAGAATATAAGCCTGCAAAACATGAGTGAATTCAATGAATTGCATCAATCACAAGCGCTTATACAATGTACACCAAGTGAATACAGTGCATTCAGTGTGAGCTACAACGTTAGTTCGCAACTGTATCCGCATTGGCTCAATAAACTAAACAACATGTATGTCAGAAGAAAGAGCTGGAGTTGCAACCAAGGAAATCAATCATTTTTTGTATACAGCTTGCATTCCTTTAGCCTGAATAGTCAAAAAGGTAGCACTTAGGATGCAATGCAGCGAAATTCGGCTGACTGAGATAGGTAGGTTCAGAGCAGACAGTAAAATATGCATAGATGCAGCAAAATAATGTTATTGTGCAGTTAGTGCCATGAAAATCGGAATTACAAATTTAGAGAAGAAAATAAGGACAATTTTAAGTAGCAGAAATATCTTGGCTCACCTCAATGTCAAAACAGAACTGTTCTTTTCCAAAGTTTACTGTCAACCTGATTTGCAAAATTCGAAATAATCAGATGTAATTATGAGAACCACATAATAGCTTGAGGTAGGCAGGTGATCAATAAGATGAAGGAAGGCTTGATAGAAATAGGCAGTGTGACGTAGAAGACTAGAAACGAAAGGTACGGCTGAGAATTCCCCACTTCAGTAAGTACCCATACTTTTGCAACTCTGGTTGAAATATCAGTGGTGATTACAGGTTGAATATAGCATTTCTATTTTCATCAAAATAACCACAATAGAAAGAGGTAGCTTACTCTTCATCCTGGCTATGCACCGCAATAGTAGGATATAGTGGGCCTTTAATATCTTTTGGAAAGCCTCCAACCAGAGATCCGTTTTTTCTGCAAGATGCTATAACTAATTCAATCATGGTGACACGTAATATTCATAATAAATTAAAGAGGTGAGGGACTTGGGACAGAGACAAGAAATAAGCATATGGGTACTGGTAGATACTACATTCAAGCTAAAGATACTAGAGGATGGTACGACACTACCAAAAGGCCATGATGGCAATGCAAATCCAAAACAGCCACTATTTTCAAATTAAAAGGTTTACGATGGAAGTACGAGAAAGATATACTTATTCATCTTCAGCCCAGAAACAAAAAAATGAAGTATGGTAACTTAAGAGGTTATAAAAAACATAGCAGATGATCAAATAATAACAAATCACCAATAAAACAAATGAATACTGCAATTTGTCAAGAATGACCACACTTACGTGAAGAAACATTCTTGTGATATGTAGTTGATGCCAGCGCCGATTATATCACCGGATGTGAACTTGGGACCAAAAGACTCGCTTTTCCCCGGGCCCCGATACAGATAGCCATCATCGCCATGGTAACCACAACTTTGAGACTCCCAACTGCAAGAAAGAAAGATTGGACAATACACAAAAAATTATCATTGAATAGAATGCCCTTGGCGCTATAGTAGGACAAATTACAAGACAGATCAAGTGAACAGAAAAACAGGTAATATTTGTGCAAAAAAATGAAACACCACATAGAAATTAAGAAGACCATGGAAAACAACATTACAACTGACAGATTAACCGGAAAAAATCATACTCAACAGGGCCAACAACAGCTGGATATTTCAGTCAAACTGAAAGGGGGTGCTCCTTTTACCATGAAATATTTAGGCACTGCAACAAATAGTCAAATATGCAGCCGATGAAAGTACTATAACATGTATTTAGCTTTCCTCGTCAGGATTGTACAATTTTATATCTCCACAGATAAACTACTGACATTTCTAATAATAATGAGAATGCATACCCCAAGTTTGGCATTGCTAATTGTTAATGGAGCACTAAATCCAGACTAGTGAGAGCAAACAGCTAGGAGAAGAGCCAAGAAATGGGGTGGCTCACCCGGGTTGGCGCCGCATCTTGAAGCTCTCCGTGGTGAACCCAATAGAGGTGTACCCCTTGAGCCCAGCATTCCTGACGGTCATCTCGAAGTAGTAGACGGCCCGGCGCGCGGGGGCGGGGCAGTCGGCCTGCACGACCCCGACGTCGTGGCCGTGGTGGTTGACGCCGAGGTACTTGACGGACATCTTGTCGATGGAGACGACGGCGAAGAGGCCCGAGCTGTTGGCGGTGTTGAGCTCGGAGGGCATGGGCTCCGCCTCCAGCGCCGCCGCCGCGGCCTCCCACTCCGCCGGTGACCGCCACCGCGACGCCAGCCGCATCGCGTCCACCGGCGCTGATTCTGTCGCCGGCGCCTCCTGGCTCGCCACCATTCGCCAATCCCACTCCTGGCAGACAAATCGTCAGAAGAGAAATTTATACAGTCCCCAACAAGCAGCGGAGAAACGAAGATTCATGTGAATGAGCTGCTGCCCCCAACACAAGACGCCGATCTCTAGCACGCGAAAGAAGAATCGCGGGAAAATAATCTGGGGGACTCCAGGAGCAAGAACTGGATCGGCGGGGAGCTTACAGAGAGGCGGATCGAACTGCGATTGGCTAGCCGGCGGGCGGGGCAAGGGGATGGACCGGCAGGTCGCGGTTGCGGTGGTGGGGAACGGGGGAGAAGCGTGCCGATGGAGGGAGGGGGTTCGCGTTCCCGAGAGGGTAACGTGTAGGGGTAGGGGAATGCAATTGCCGGCTATGTTACGGGGTAAATCTGGTATTTTGGGGGGTGGTTCGTCAGTTCACCTCAGCTGACGCGAAAGGGTACAAGGCGGTGATGAGTCGGCAGCTGCGTTCAGTAGAACAAGGTGCGTTCAGTAGGTGATGTGGATACATCGGCCGTCGAGAATTCTTGAACGACAAATTGTGGTTAGTATTTCTGTGTCTTCTTCTGAACAATATATTTCGTACAGCAATCTAGTGATGACAGTATTGCTTTAGCATTTCACATCATCCAAAAGTGTCTTGTACCATGATTTATTGCTAGTAATTCATGTTTACTTGTGTTTGTAGTCGTCGTTAGGTGGTCCGATGATCTATTTGTAATTTTTAGATTTTTCGTACAGCTGTTTAATAATTATTAATAAATTGGTGGAATTTCGCAAAAAAAACTCTTGTTTAAATCTTCATATGACCTAGTAGATGGTACCACTCATGAACATATTGAGTCACCTGGTTTTTCTAGCAATAGGAAGGGGGATAGAACCGTGAAAAGGATATCCGCCACCACCTCCAAAACCTTCATCGATTTGTTTCCCTCCCCGGCCAGCCTTGCCGACATCGGAAGGGGCGGGAACCTCATCTAAATGGTGGAGTTTTTAATAAAAAAAATAGTTTACAGTAGTTTAGCATCGGATTTGGTGGTCGTTTTTTTGGCCTTCGTATTTGATAGTGATGATAACTTCTTCAATAAGTGATATTCGGCCTTTGTTCGACGACGTGAGTTCCTTTCTTGCGTCAATGGTGGTGTTGGAAGATCAAAAAAAAATCATATAGTTTTTTAGATCTTGCTTCACCGGATCGATCTTGGATAAATTTTTATGTTTGTCGCAATTTTTTTCTCGCAAAATCTATCTCGGATGCTACGTCCTCGACAATGGTGATTCATGTTCTCGACTCGATCAGTATGTTCAATCCGTCTTCTCTGAAATATTGTACTCCCTTCTATCTATCACTCACTTCGATCCAAATTAGTTGATTTGGTTTTGTCTAGATTCAAATGTATCTAGCACTAAAATAAATCTAAATGCATTTGAATCTAACAAATCTAAATCAATTAATTTGGATAGGAGGAAGTATAACAAGTGTAACTCCATATTTTGTAGAGTAAATTTTGTTGAAAGGGAATTTGTGCTTCAACCACCAATTTACCGAAACACCCAGTCCCCACGCTCTCCCTGAACCTGACACGTTGGCCCTCCTCCTGCCTAGTCCCGACTCAGATCCGGTTCAAAACATTCTCGAGCGCCGACACCGGAACTTCCCAACGACATCGAGAGCAGCAGCGACAACAGCCGACGAGCCAAATTCGTGCAATCTCGTGCGGAATCTGAAGCGGCGTCGCGCAGTTCTGTGCGATTTTGGGTGGAACCTGGTCGGGATTCGGTGGTCGGAGCGAATGGCGGTGCCGGAGGCCGTGGCACTAGAAATACCGGCGGAGGAGGGGTCCCCGGCGGCCAGGGTGCCGCCGAGGATCAGGAGGAGGCTCACCCAGGCGCGTGAGTCCAGCGTTGGCGCGCCGGCGACGGCCGAGGAGATCGAGGCCAAGCTCCGCGATGCCCATCTCCGGAGGCAGGTTGGTTGCTCTTCCCCATTTTTTCCCCGTTACGTGCTTCATGATTTGGGTTGGGTTTTCGTTTTTTTTTTCTGCTGGCTGCCTAGTTCCGAGGTTGAGAAGTTCGAAGTGGGGATTTAGCACGTTTACATTGTACATACAAATCCGAGTATTGTAGTGTGATTACTGAGAAATTGGCTACCAAAGTTGCTACCGTGTGTTAGTTTATTTGATCAGATCTTAGAGCCGCAAGCCAGCAGAGGTCTTAACTTAGAATGAGAGCCATGGTTGAGGTTTTTCGAGGAAACGCAAAAACTTTTGCGTCTCGAGGCATTTATTAGAGCAGGGTTTCTGATAAGCCCTGCTTGGTTCTGATGGTGAGAGAATGTTTAGTTTCCATTCCAATTGAATGACCAGAAAGTTCATTCTCTTGTTTCGTGAACTAAATGTTGAGAACTGTGTGAATGGTGTAATGACCAAAATGCGGGGGTTTGTGAAGTTTCATGGGTTGGTAAAACAATTATGATTACTATTTGCCTACTTACGTAAATTGTTGTCCGCTCCAGAAATTCCATGAAGCATTATCATGCAAAGCAAGGCGTGCGGTCAGGAGCACTTCACAGCCATCTGAGGAGGAGGATCCCAAGCAGCGCCTTGAAGCGAAGCTTGTGGCTGCTAAACAGAAGAGGTATTCCAAAGGGGCAAACCGGCGGAGTATATTTTTTTATTCCATTTGAACAAAAGGAGCAGTGAAAAGTATTTTATAATTGTAGGTTGAGCCTCTTGGAGAAGGAACAGAATCGTTTAGCTAAATTGGACGAGCTGCGTCAGGCTGCTAAGAATGATGCGGAAATGAGGTTTAACAGGGAAAGGGAGGAGCTGGGCATGAGAGTTGAGCATCGGGTCCGGCAGGCGGAGGAGAATCGTATTCAACTCTTGCGTGCTCGCTTGCAGAGGCGAGCTGCGCTGGAGGAGAGGACAAAAAGGTTCCTTGGGCAAAAACTGGTGTGGGAGAATAAGTACAGGGAGCGTGTACGATCTGCGATCCTGCAGAAGCGGAATGCAGCTGAGATGAGAAGGTTAGGGCTATTGGAAGCTGAGAAAAAGCGGGCTCAGGGTAGGCTTTCACAGGTCCAGCTTGCTGCCAGAACTGCGTGTAGCAAGAGAGAAACTGAGAGGAGCAAGTTAAAAGAACAACTAGAAGACAAACTTCAGAGGGTATGTATTTTTATATTTTTAATGCACAGACTTGGCACAATTGCTTTAGACTTTTGACTTAAGCTTACCATATATGCAAAAACAGGCCAAGCAGCAGAGATCCGAGTATTTGAGGCAGCGAGAAAGTACCCAGTGCTCTACACATACCAGTTCAATTAAACACGGGGACTTTCTTTCAAGAAAGCTGGCAAGGTATGGTCTTCCGCAGTCGAACAACTGTCAAGATTCAAATAATTGTTTGGTTTGTATGTATAGATGAGATTTTATTGATTTTTTTCAATGGCACTTCAGATGCTGGAAAAGATTCATAACATCTAGGAAGACAACAGTGGTGTTGGCTAGGGCCTTTGACGTTCTGGGTATAAATGAGGACTCTGCTAATTCTCTGCCATTTGAACAACTAGCTCTCTGCATTGAATCTCCAGAAGTTCTTCACACCACTAGGGCATTGCTTGATCGCTTGGAGAGTCGTTTTATTCTTTCTCAGTCATCAGGTTCATCCACACCAGAAAATATCGATCATCTGCTCAAGCACCTGGGATCACCAAAGACTAGGATCCTACCAAGTAGTGCGGGAAGAACTAGAGTAACACCGAAGAGGGCAACTAGAAATTCTGGCACTGGCAAATTACCTAGATATTCACCAAGGGTAGTGCTTTGTGCTTACATGATACTAGGTCATCCAACTGCTGTTTTTAATGTACGAGGCGAGCGAGAGAAACTACTTGTGGAGTCAGCAACAAACTTTGTGAAGGAATTTGAACTGCTGATGAAGACAATACTTGATGGGTTAGATGGTGCATGCATATTGAGGCAGTCAACACTCGATGCAATCTCTCCTGGATCTTCTACTTACCAGGAATCTTCTTCAGTTGCTGCTGATCGGAAAAAATTCAGATCCCAGCTGGTTTCTTTTGACAAAGCTTGGTGTGCTTATCTTTATCACTTTGTGGTGTGGAAAGCAAAAGATGCCAAGTCTCTAGAGGAAGATCTCGTGACAGCTGCATGCAAGCTTGAGCTCTCAATGATGCAAACATGCAAAATAACTACTGAAGGCCGATCAGATAACCTTAAGAAAAATAATTTGAATGCCATCCAGAAACAGGTATGATATATGCCAGTGCTTCATTTTTATGTCCTGCCATATCCCTTATGTGACAAGTATTGTTTTAGGTGCATATGATTTGTGTACTGAAAGGCATTTGAGCTCTAGAATTTAATAGTCTGAGAAGTAGTAAAGCCTCGGTGTTCTAAAAAAATCTAGAATGTTGCACGTAGTTTATGTACTCCGATGCTCTTCTATTGACATCTTCATATGTAGAATATCTGCTGAAATAGGTTTATGATTGTTGTCCAGGTTATGGTAGACCAGAAACTTCTAAGGGAGAAGGTTTGGCACCTAGGTGGTGAACCTGGTGTTCAGAGGATGGAAGTTGCTTTATCAGAAACAAGGTCAAAGTTCTTTGGAGCCAAGGGAAATGGGAGCCCCTTGGCAACAGAGGTTGCACATGTCGCATCTCCATCTCGACAGTCTCTTATCTCGGACATTAAAGATAGTTTGGACACGGATGGTGAAAGGGCAGGTAGAGTTGTTCAATCTTTGTCCAGAGCTTCCTCTTCACCGTCTCAAAGTAACACTGGAGATAACGGTGGTCAAATGGGAAGCACAGGGTTAGGAAAGCTGCGAACAGAGAATGAGTCTGTCCAGTCTTCGTTCGAACTTTCCTCTTTACCATCTGAAAGTAGCTCAGGTGATAAGGCCACCAGTAGCCAAATGAGCATCACAGTGCCAGAAAAGCTGCCAACAGAGAATGAACAAATGGTCAATGAGATTCTGCATGGTTCTTTTCCTGATAGCTTTGAAGATGTTGGTAAAGTTGAGGGAGATTTCAAGGTTAGGTCCTATCATATACTTACTGGATTTTTACTGTCAGACTTCATATCGATAGTAATGTAAGAACCAGAAATGTACATCATGCTAGAGAATTTCTTTCAGCATTGACTGTTTAGGGAAACTCTGCCATGATGTAGGGTGTAATTTTTTCCAGTGTAAGATGTGCCTCCAGTCAAGTAGCATGTAATTTCTCTCACTCGCTCACTTTTTTATTCTCAGGCAAAGGTCAGGGAAACAATGGAGAAAGCTTTCTGGGATGTGGTTCTGGATTCAATGAAAGGAGACACACCAGACTATAGTTATCTGGTCAACCTAGTAAAGGAAGTCAGGGATGCATTGCACCAGATGGCTCCTAAAGGGTGGAAAGAAGAAATAACGAATAACATTGACCTTGAAATGTTGTCCCAGGTAAGAAGAGTTTGAGTGGTGTTCTGAAAGAATATATAGAATATATCTGATACCAATATTATTGTTTTCTGGCTGAAAGGTACTTGAATCGAGCGCCCAGGACACACAATATCTAGGGCAGATTCTGCAGTACTCTCTGTGTATGGTGCGTAAATTATCTTCTCCTGCAAAGGAAGATGAAATGAAGATCAGTCATGACAAATTATTGAGCGAATTGATTGAACACTCTGAATCTAATGCTGGAGGTCCAAATGCATTCGTAATAGCTGTCATCAAGGGCTTGAGGTTCACTATGGAAGAATTAAAGGTTTGCTAACACCTTGAGGTCTGAAATTATTTACACTGACTATGATGACACTATAACATCATTAACAAAATATATTCTTATAAAACAGGCTCTTCAGTCAGAAGTCAGTAGAGCGCGGATACAACTACTGAAACCAATTATAAAGGGCTCTGGTGGTTTTGAGTACCTGCAGAAAGCTTTTGCTGATCGCTATGGATCCCGTTCCAATGCATTAGTTTCTCTCCCTTTAACTATTCGGTGGATTTCTACCTCAAAGGATATGGTAGAAGAAGAATGGAATGAATATGTCAGCTCCTTCCAGACCCTGCCCGCAACAGATCATGTTAGTTTCTAGACACAGTGCACGACCACTCTTCTAAGCAGCAATAGTGTACTTGTGTTTCTTACCCATTTTTATTGATTAAGATTACAGACCCCCATACAAGCTCATGGGCCGTTTAGCAACAGTAGCAGAAGTACTTGTAGTTTTCACCTGCTGCTATTGATTGAACTTACAAACTCCTCATAACAGGTTCAGCCATTTGTTACGACCCTCCGAACTGGTCGTGGAATTCCAGATCAGCAACAACCTACAGTGCCCATAGCAGGTACTTACTTTTTAATTTCAATTTTGGCCATTTACCTGAATTTGTGATTTACTTTGTATAAATGTGAAACAGAAAATACAGGGCTACCAGAATGCACAGGAGAAGGGCTTGACAGGCTAATAAGGATTGGGCTATTGCAGCTCATCAGCAGCATGGAGGGCATGCAAATGAAGTCGGTTCCTGAGACCTTTAAGCTCAATTGGCCGAGGTTGCGTGCTGTTCAGAATCAGTTCCAACAAGTGATTGTTATCGCGACTAGGTGAAACGTTATTTAATTTTATATTGTTTTCATCATCATTATGTAATATCAGAGCTCTGGGATGAATCGACTGAGCTTATGTTTTCCTTACAGCATGCTTGTCCAGCGTCAAGTTCTGATGAGCGAGAACTCAGAGACCACTCCTGCGGAACTGGAAAATGCAACCTTGAAACTGCTCAACACACTCACAGAGCTACTGGACAGCTTTTCTGATGTTAGCACGGACAAGATCATTGAGGTGATGATCCATTCGGCAGCCTCAACCGGCTCTTGTTCGGATGAAATGATGGAGAGCAGGAAGCAGATACTGACCAGGGTCTTCCTTAAAAGCCTCCAGACCGACGACACGGTATTCAGAAAGGTCTCTCGATCCGTCTACTGTGCTTTCCGTGCGATCGCCCTGGGTGGCAACAGAGAGAAGGGCAAGAAACTTGCCGAGGCGGCCCTCGGGCGGATCGGGGCGACAAAACTCACTGACCGCGTAGTGAAGGCAGCCGAAGTGCTACTCAAAGTAGCAACTGTATCAGAGCAGGTTCACGGCCCATGGTACAAACACCTGCTGTGAATGACCTCCTGGATTTGTGGAATCGTGCCCTATCATCAGAGTGTTGTGCAAATGAAATTGTGTGCAGCGGTCTACAAGCGTCGCAGGGTGGTAACAGAATTTGAAGATTTCCCCGTCGGTCTCGGAGCAAGGAGGATATGAAGTATCAGCCAGGTAATGCTAATATGCCTACGTAAACAATGGTGTGGTAGTTGTGTGCGAGAACTGGACAACCACGATACGTTGATGCTGTCTTCGCGTAGTTCATGTCTATATATATATGTGGTGTACTGTATATATATAAAAGTAATAATGCTACGGAACTTCAACACTTTGGAAACGTTTTCATCTATACTAGTAATGCATGTACGTATATATATATATATATGCATTCCATCAGCTTGCTTGTCCTAGCATACATCAAAACACAATGGATTACAGATAACGCGATACTGAATTTGCTGGTTCATAAAAACTCTCATGCCTGGCATGCATGGCATCCACACCAGACTCTCTATGCTTCGATGCGCTGTGACGCTGTGAGCATAGCAGCTATGCTCACGAGGACAGCTGCTGCTCGGCGTTGTCGGGCGAAGCCTCTGCGGACGCCTCCAAGGTGGGTGGTGAATCGGAGGAGGAAGGCGTCGTCTCCTCCGGCGCGGCCGCTTCCACGACGGGGGGGCTCGGCTGGACCGAGAAGGCCGCCGCGGCCGGCTGGAACTTGGCGACGTAGTAGCTGAGTGGCGGGCCGGAGTAGGGCGTCTGCACGGGCGGCTGGTTCTTGCTGACCTGGATGAGGATGGAGGAGGCCCCCGCGACGACGATGAGGGCCAGGCCCCCCACGAGCGCCGCCGTGTTCTCGGAGCCCTCGGAGGACGTCCCCGGGGTGCCGGAGCTGATGGCGCTCTCCGCCACGTACACCACCGGCTGCGGGTCACGATCGAGCGGTCAGTTTGAGATGCTGAGAAGCAGCAGCAGAAGAAGAGTGAGGAGAGATAAGGGCCGGGGGTACCTCGACGGAGTAGATGTTGGTCTGTCCCGCGGTGTCCTTCTCGATGAGGCCCGTCCAGCCTTTCTTCTTGGGAGGGAAAGTGCCCACCACCTTGGTCCTCTCCTCCGCCAGCCACTCCACGCTCAGGCTCCCGACCTGCGCACACACGCACACGCAGCATGTAACTTCCGATTCCCACCCACACGAAAGACGAGAAGGGCAGCCAGATGAGATGATACTCAGAGAACGCTATTAGGTGGGTACCTCCTTCTCCGGGGCGCACTCGACGTCGTTGCACTCGGAGTCGTCCTGCGGCGGCGGCGGCGGCGCCGGCGACGAAGAAGCATTGCAGGACACTGTCAGCAGCCTGCTGCCGATGCCGATGCTTGCGGCAATGCCTCCTCCACGCAGAACCGTGGCCTGCTGAGGCTTGCTGCTCCGCAGGAACACGCAGCTGCTCGCGGCGAGCATGGACTGGGCAGGGCAAGCCATGTCTTCTCCTTGCCTTCTCCCTCTCCTCTACGCACAGCACACACGCTCGAGCAGGGAAGAAGAGTTGTTGGCTAGAGTTGGATTGTTATGGCTGTGGCTTACGGGCACCACAGATTTGCCTAGCGGCTTTTGTAGTGGTCGCCATTATTTTTCCGTGGGATATTTGCTCTGTGGATGCTCGGTGGTCCACGTTGCCCTGCTGGCCTCTACGAGTTTTTCTTGCGCTAGCAACATTTCCTCGCAGTACCAGCTGAACGGAGAAGGTTTGCTTGCGCTAGCCTTTGCGGACAGGCTTGCCCCGTCGGTGCAGTGGTACATTGTACTCCCTCCGTTTTAAAATATAAGATGTTTTAGCTGTATGAACCAAATGTATTTAAACTAGTTTTAGTATATAGATTCACTCATGTTTAGAGTGAATCAACACACTAAAACAATTCTAGATACATTTTCTTCATAAACCTAAAACATCTTATATTTTGAAACGGAGGGAGTACACGAACTACACCGAAACACTCTAGCACCAGCCCTTTTAACGTAGAGGGAGCACTAGCAACCGATTCGTCCGTACCAGGAGAATGTACATCGCAAACCATATCCAAGCTTAGGATGACAAGCAGAAATTGAGGAAATTATAAGACACTTTTGACCTTGATGAAGTACAAGCTCCACAAAGGGGCAGACTACTACTGAGTACATTCTTCATTCCAGAAAGAAAAAAAACTAAACCGCGTTTTCCTGTGATTTTGCCAAAAAGCAAAACTACAGCCAGAGAGAAGCGTGCCCTGGCGACAGATAAGTTTAACAAACAGAAGCAGAAATACATATTGGTACGCTCCCTAACGCTCTACTACCATGCTCTCTTATTACATGCAGGATACATTTGCTATAAGGATGCATTTCAAATGCTGGCTCTAATAGGGCGTGCTCTGCTCCGGCGGAAGGCAAAAAAAGCCCTCCAGTTTTTGGATCCCGAAATGGCTGGGTGAATGTCTCCAGCCTTGGAATGCGGAATCACAGAGAACGCCCCCGCAAAGCCTTCATGATCTCCTAGAGCAAACGATGGCATCCAATAGCTTAGTGCTCGTTCCATTTGTTGACGTACTTCAGGAACGCCATGGAAGGGCTGTCCCTTGGCTGGGCTCGAACACGGGTGGAACGGCGCAGCACGGCCTCCTCCAGGCTTGTTTTGTGTGTGATCTCTTTCAGACGTTTCTCTAGCACGTTGCTGCAACATGGGGCAAGAAAAAGGGTCAGTCAACACTTCATTTACATAACAGTCCGCAACAAGATTATTGGAAGATCAGTATCAAATCAAAATATACATTCTAAAAAACACTAGACAACGGAACATCAAGGCTTTGTAAGAAGAAGAATTCCATAATCAAGGAAACAAAATAAATGGGGTATGAGATGAACCCATGCACTTTCCAGTTATAATAGAACTGTACTGATTATAACAAGAGGGCAAATAGCCATTCGGGGAGAAAAGGCATAATGAAGGCAAACAATGGTTGCTTCTAACGGGACAGGTAAAAGATTCACCTTCTCTGAGAACTACAAAAATGAAGCTCAGCAGTATCCAGTTGTAAAGATCGTAAAAATCTATGTACCTTATGCTATTATAGAACTTGTCCAGCTGCAGTTTGAGAGTTCTCTCTCGTATGCCTTTCACATTTAGTGAGCCCATGAACGCATCAAGCTGTCATTCGAAATAAGCTTACAGTTAAACAGCCATAACTACCAAAAGCCTTAACAAACTCTGAACAGTCAGAGCAGTGGCAATTACCTCTTCCTTAGTGCTGTAGTATCCCCATTCTTTGGAATCTGCACTTTCAACAAAAAGCCTTCCTTCTCGTTTGAAAAACCAGTACCTATTATAGTGTCTGTCTTTCCCAAGAGGGCTGGCACGGATGGATAATTTTTCCCATGCTGGTTCAAGGTGCCGTACCTACAAATATATTTCAGATTTGATAAGCACAGTAGCCAGGCTTGGTACAAATAGCAGTCAGTAACAATGAAACATGTTGAATGCGTGCAGAGATGCATTCGCACATAAGCATTGACCGGAGTCAGGTGCTCACCAGATGCGGTTTCCTTTCTGTCTTGCTTGAGGAAATATCTCCCTTGTCGTTTTCTTCTTTTTCCTTACCCTGCTCATCAACACACTCGTTGCCATCTTGTACAACATCATTGTTCTCGTCTTTCATGTTCTTGTTTTTCTCTTCTCTCTCCTTTCTGGCAATCTCTCTTTTTGTTGCAACAAGTGCCTGATGCTGCTCCACCCGCTCACTTAGTTTCTCTCTTATAGCATCAGTTGTAATAGCTTCTTCTACTAGTTCCCGGAGAATCTTAAGTTTTATATCAGTGTCTAGAAGACCATAGTAACCCCTCCTTACAGACCCAGTGTTACAGGAGAGTTCTTCAATCTTTGTCTTTTCCAAGAAAAAACTGAGATATTCAGCCCAATTTTGTAAACTTAACTGCAGAGGAGCATACAAATAGAAGAAATTAGGTATATTCAACGGAGAGGAAGGGAGAGAAGGCTAATTTAACAGGAAAAGGAAAAACCTTCAACTTCCTTTTGTTGGACTGCGGAGATGTAAAGTAATCACCGTCATCCTCAATAAGCAAATGGAACATTGCTGAATGTATTTCCGCAACAAGAACATTGCTTTCTTTGTGGCAAATTGCATTCTCCAGATCTGCTAGTGAAAACGGGTACAAATTGAGAACCCTCCCAAAAGATAAGCAGAAGTCCCAAACCATGAGTAAATCTCCCACAGAATTTCTTGGTATCCCAAAATCTGTAACCAGAGGAGGTCTCTTCAGCAAAGCAGGACCATCTGCAGCAGGGCTTACTAAGAGATCATCTATTGGGTACTTAATTGGGACACATGCATGCTCTCCATCTGGCAACCATACAAAAAATCAGTAAGGGTGAAGTCAAAAGCCCGTGAACAATATTACTACAAAAAATGGTGCAGGTTCAACTGAATCACCTTTCTTGGACTTTTTCCTCCCATCTTCCATAGTTTCAGAGTCATGCCTTTTCCTCCCTCTCTTTTGCAAACCTTCACCATACTAGAAGAAGAAAGCCAGTTTCAGTATTATAACATACATGAGAAGTAATATATATGCAAGATGATACATACCATTATGTCATTAGGGGGATCCATGGGTATGCCATATTTTTTGGCAAGATGCTCGTGTATAATCCACGGGGTACTACGTGATGTTGAATCCCGGATCAAAAGCCTCAGAATATTCCTGCTAACAGGCGCCCTGCGGCGTATCAGATCTGTAGCTTTGACTACTGACGTGTTGATCACATCCTTGCTCTTGCCTGGACGAATCCAGCCCACCTCATACGACTTTGTGTCACCAGAATCTAAAATCTTCAAAATCTTGCAGGGAGCCTCGGAACCATCCTTTTGAGCATGTACCTCTATTCCTTCAAATACATCTTCCTGGAGACTAACATATATCTTGTTGACAAGCTCAATTAAGCCAATGGTGCCTGAAACAAAAGATGAGATGAAATATGTTCTCCGTCTAATTAGGTGAAAGCATTTGCACAAAATCCAGAAATATTTGAACTTACTGTACTGAGTCATCCGAAGAACATGACCCATTATCTCTGCCGGTAAGTTCTGAGCCTTCTCCATCGCCTGGTGCTCAGACACTAACGCTTCTTCAAAAGTCAAATTGGATTTCCCAGACACCTTACATGTCCAAACTCTTTGGCAATAAAGGTTCAACCTCTTTACATATTCTCTGATAAATTGTTAAGGGCAGAAGCACAGCAAGTTTGGAACGAACATCAGGGTGACATATTCCAGTGCAAATGTAAAAAGGCATAAATAGCGACAAGGCTTACTATTTCAAAACAGATAACAAAACAAATATGAATGAAGCTGCGACAGTGTCACGAAAGAGGATACTGGTAATCTAGGAATATCTCCTTGGTGAACCGGATTTGGAAAACCTTCGCCTCAGGGTCCAACTCCTTCGGGGGCTCCAGTAAGGAGAAAGGTTTCTTCTTGAGGAGAGGCATTGGACCTCGACCTAACCTACACGATAAGAAAGCACAATTAGTATGACCACAACAAGCTAATACATATAGATAGGACAAACGAAGGTGTCTCTAGGAGTCGTGGTGCACTGGAGAAAGAATCTAGGAACATAAACTAGCCTGAGGAATTACAAAGGGAAGAAAAGGAAGATTGTGCATAACGATAAGTTAGCACTTAGAACACCCTATTATCGTACCAGACCATAAAAGGCAATCTAATGTAACATGTACTAGTATTCTATCAGAGTCCAGGCAGCAAATTCAGAACACCAGACATTGCAGCTGTCTATCTAAAGTTAAGCACAATAACACGGACAGCAGTTTGCACAGCCACGGAGAACCACTGACCACACGAGCCCAGGTTGCTTGCTTTCTCGCGAGCACTTGCCCCAAACGAGGAAAGCAAAAAACGTTGCCTTTACTCGCCCGCTAGCTCGCGAAATGGCTTGCAGGGCCTCGAAACCCAGGAGCCGAGAAACCCATCCCGTGCGGCCTCCGATACCCAAAATTTCTCTAATCGGCGTCCCATGTGTTCCCCAAGACCGACGTCTTCGCGGACAAATTCCCTCCAAACCCCACGGCCGCTACGCTACGGCGGCACCGCCCGCCCCCGCCGTGATTGCGGGCACCAGGCTGGCCGTCAGCCGCGAACGTATTGGATCAGAGAGACACAGAAACGAACGAATAAGAACTAGGAATCGTGGATCTCACCGTGATGTTCCGCCGCGGGAGCGGGCGAGGCGGGTGTCGTCGGCGAAGACAGGCGGAGGGGCTCGGGTATGCTGCTGGGGAGGCGCGCGGTGGCGGCGGGGACGAGGAGCCCCGGATCGTGGTGGCGGGGCGGGTGGGAGAGAGGGGCGAGGGGGTGTTCGATTTGTTTGGCGCTCTCGTTTTCGAGTTGTGTTTCGAGGGTGGGGAGGAGGAAAACAATCGAAGAGGTGGAAAAGGAAGCGCGGAGGTGGAGCGGGTGGGGGGGGGGGGGAATGGGGGGAAATTTTGGGGGGAACAGCGGTCACCGAGTGGGGGGAAGGGCCGGGCCGCGGAACCGAGGCTGCTCGCTGGAGAGATCTTCCCAAAAGCTCCAACCCCAGGTGTCGACTGTTTGGCGCCTTCGTCTCGATGAAATTTTCAGTCATTACCGCTCGATTCCCGAATTAATTCGTCGGGGCAGGCTCGTCTTTCATTTTTTTAAACAAGAGGCTGGTATCATACCTAGCGCATGACACTAGCCTTGTGATATTATCTTTAGGGGAAATTTGGGTCAGTACCATTAAAAGATCCACACTTTGGGTCTATACCATCAAAATTCCCATCTTTGGGCATATACCATCGAAAGCTTACAGCTCTTTTGATTGTTACCACCTCTGTTAACTGTCCGTCAGTTATGACCACAATACCCCTTCCTTCATGAAAGCATCGGACAGCTCCAGCTCAAAAGAAAAGCACGGTACAGCTCCAGCCGAAAGAAAAAATAATGGACAGCACCTCCTTTGCTTGCATTCAGCAAATGAACATAAACATGATGGCAGCATAACGACAAGATGTATAGAACAATTTAACATGATATATGACATATAACAGCAGCTCAACATGACATAATAACATAATATAAGCCAATATTTCAGCATATAACATAAATCTAAGCTGTCACAGAATTACAGCCAAATAGCAAGTTAGCAAAAGACCACAAACCATAGTTTGTCAGCAAAAGACCACGGACCATTAGACTAAGACAACTACTCAATGATAAGCCTGCGGTTGATTCCTCCGGGTGAGATTGATGTTATCCTTCTTGTTGTCACACCTCTGGGCTAGCTTGAGAGAGGGATGCCATCCTCCTTGTTGTCACACCTGGGCTCACAGGAGAGAGGGATGCCATCCTCCTTGTGGTCACACCTGGGCTGGACATTGCTTTTGGATCAGAAACAAAGTTGGATGGCTCAGCAACAATGTTTGACGTCTCAGAAGATTTAGTTTTGGCTTTCCTGCAAAGCACAAGTAGAGTCAATGAAGAAAAATATATTTTTCATATATAAGGCATATTGCTTCAGATTTTACAATACCTTTGTTGTTTTGGTTTCTTTGGACGAGGTGGCGGAAGTTCTTGTTCTAGTTCAGCTTGAGTTGCATAACATCCCTTCTCAATATGTCCAAACTGGAAGCACCTTTTGCATTGATACGGACCTCTTTTTCCTGGCTCTCCACTAGCCTTGATTCGTTGCTTCCTTGGTCTACCAGCAGGCCTTTCTAGTGGTGGAGGAACCAATTCAAAAGGTGGGTCATTCTTTGGCCATTGAGATTTGTCACCCATTGGAGTGACCTCAAACTGGTAAGCTAGCTTGAACCTCTTTACGGAATAGTAGTGATGGAGGGGTTAACCTCTTGGGTGCCCGATCTTCACGGATCTCGTGGTCAAATCGATGGGAAAGCGAGGGGAAAGGGAGAAGGTAGCGGAAGCGAACACACACCTCGCGAAGAACACGATGAACACACGCAAAACTCACACGATACAAGGTCGATTGCTCCCGAACGGCGGCCACGGTCCGATAGAATCCTCGCAAGGAAAGATCGGTCAACGTGCTCCCTCAAATCCACATCGGAGAGGGAAGAACACCTTGGGGAGGGTCTTGACAACTTGGAGACGAGACATCGAACTCCAAGGCCTTGTTCAACGATGGATGCGTGATGCAAAGTCCAATCGAGGTTGGTGACGATAGTCGGTCCCCTTGGTAAAGGGGATGAGGCAAAACTAGAGATTCCACAATGGGGGTTGTCTTTAGTCTATCATCTATGCCTCAGGGATACATGAGGGGTGGGGGCTCTATTTATAGGCCAACCACATAAACAAGGGTAGTTTGGGGATAAACTAGGCGAATAGGTAAGTAAAGGGGGATACATGGGATGTGGCCCAACTAGTGCGCGCAGGCACTGACATGACCGGTAGTACCGGACTTGGGACCGGTAGTACCGCTTGCGGCCGGTAGTACCGCAAGCCAGTACCGGGGCATCCAGTGGCGATGGCGCAGGCTTCAGTTCCGGGCGGTAGCAGGGGGCGGTAGTACCGGTTCCGCCGACCGGTAGTACCGCTTGGACCTGGCAGCTGCCGACATGTCTTCTTCCGTCTCCTCTTCCAAGCCTCCGTCTTGTTGGGATTGATGTTCCGGGCTTCCTCCCTTGCCTCCGTACTGGTCGGTGTGAACCTATCATGCATATGTGACGGAGTATGAAGTAGCATACCATTCAATAGGGCAGGAAGGGGGCTCGCATAGAGGAACGGATTCACCTTTGGAGTCCATGACGACTTGGCGTAAGTTGGAGACCTTGATGTAGTAACGACCGTAGGTCGGGCTGCATCATCTCCCCCCCCTTCAAAAAGAGTCGTCCTCGACTCTACATGCTCATCACAAAGTAGAAGCGGTCGAGAGACCTTCTTGATCCTGGGGTTCACCATATAGTCGTCCTCGGGAAGATTGACTTGACAACACTTCAATGTTCCTTCACCTTCCTTGAAGCCTACAAATCTCACAACAAAAGCAAAGCAACACTCAAAGCGTAGCCAATTCATGAAGATTATTGCATGAGTCCTCAAGTAGAAGGAAGTCACCTTAGCTTGTAGAGATAGCTCGATGAAGGGTGGCCATAGGTAACTCTCTTCGATTCTTCTTGTCAACACATGGTCCATAGAGGTTGACGTGTATGCATTTGTACCTTCATACAACAAAGACAAAGCAACATATGTTTGTGTGTGATAGAGGAGCATGTCATTTGTGGCATGTCCATTCTTGTTCACAACACGATTAGCACAACTCAAGTATAGCAAACGGGATGCATATGCAAGGTCAAAGTGCATGGAAGTCGTTGCAAAATCATCCAAATGTGGAAACTCAAAAACTCCATATAACATAGAAGTGGGGCATTCAAAGCATTGGATCCAAATTTCAAACAACATCTTTGATGCAAGAATAGGAGAATTTGGCAAAAAACACAAGGAAGCATATCCAACACAAACGTATTATGTTTGCAAACAAACCAAATGAAAGAGCAAGTGGTCCTTATATTTGTTGCAACAACAAGACGAGATTCTTGGAAGCTCTCATGACAATTCATGCTCTTAATGGAATTGTGGTTGCACCCAAAACATCGGAAAGAGAAAATGTTCAACATTTTTGTTACAACACACAAAACATCATTATCTAGATGCGAAGAAACATGAATGTCACAAGGGGAGATAATACCATTAACATGCTTGCAATCAAACCATAGGAAAGAGCAATTTGCCAACATGAAAGATGCAAAGCATGCAAAAGGTATCAGAGCTGGGTTCGATCTTGAACTCACTTGTGGGATGCTCTCTAGAGCTCTTTTTGTCAACTCGTGCTCAACCGAGGTTGACATTCTCGTGCGGGCACCTACACACATCATATGTAAAAGAAAGAACGTGTGTGCATGGTAGAGATACACATCATCCATCATGACGTATCTCTTTTTGTGCACATCACCATTAATTTCAATCAAGTATGAAATAGATGCATGGTGAGTATGTAAGTGGGGAACATGCTTATCATGGCCATCATCAAAATCTCCAAAAATTGAGAAAGCTATGGGGGTCATCTCATTAGAACGCATATGATCAATATTGTTGCAAGCAAAACAAGTGAAATAGCAAGCATTCATCTTATCGCAAGCAACGGGAGAAATTGAATGACTAGCATGACAAGGCAAGTCCAAAGCAATTGGAGGATACACACAAGATGCATAGCATGGCATGTTTATGGCAATGAGTTCGCAATCAAACAATTCCACATGGTCAATATTATGCAAAGGCAAAGCATCACATGGGAATATGAGTGAAGCATATGTAATGTCACAAGTATCATCCAAAACATGCATATCCTCACAATTCATCATGTCCACTAGTGGGATCATGGCATCATCAACACCCTTATTGTTACCTTGGTCATACCTCTCATATGAAGTGGGTGTTGTGGAAGTAGTGGCCTCCTTGTGGACGACTTCGTTTTCTTGATGTAGCCATGGCGTAGCATCATCTTCGTGCACCATGTACATCTTATCCAAATGAGGCATCATTGCTTCATTGCTTCGTGCGTCTTCCTCCATGGAACCTAGCACAACACAAGAGAACACACTAGAGGTAGAGGGTAAGTTGTTAGAAATCGAAATGGCCTCACTTGACCTATCAACTACCACTCTCAACTCACTAGGAGTATCACTCATGCCCTCCAAGTGGAAGCACTCAATCTCACATAAGATGGAGTCACTCGTCTCACTCTTGCTCTCACTCAAGTGGGCTAAGTGGCTCTCATACTCACATGGGATTGGTACCACATCATCACTCAAGCATATGGGGATAGGCTCGGTTTCCTCAACTCCATGCGCCTCCTTTGGTGAAGGGAAAATACCATGCTCACCATTCTTGACCTTGTCACCTTCAAAGTTGGATGCCATAAGATGGGCATCATCGCTCGCCTCCATGGTCGAAGGGAAAATCCCATGCTCGACCGTCTTGTGGCCATCTCGTAGTAGTGGTGGAGGTAGGCTCATGCTATCCAACTTGGCGAAGTAGAGGTCTTCATTTTCCTCGTTCATGAGGTCTTCAAATTCAAGCGTAGTCGTTGAAGCTTGATGGCGTGGACGAAGGCTTGCTCTTGGTGCCATTTTGGTGGTGGCACAAGAAGTTGAAGGTGCCTTGTGATGGTGTCGACGGAGGTCATTGGCGTGCCTTGCCGATGGTTGATGTAGGTGGCGCACGTGGTCATCCATATGACTCTCACGACGATGGCCCTTGACCTTGGCACTCTTCCTTGTAAGTTTTTCTAATGAGCGCAAAGCATCATTAGTCTTGGCGACCATCCTCATGTTTTTGCCGAAGTCGTTGTCCATGTCCTTCTTGAAGTTGTGGAGGTCGCTTTGGAACTTGTCCATTTGATGATGGACCTTGGCGCACTCGAGTTGGAGGCTCCGTCTTGGTCGGTGCGACTTGAGGAGCTTGTCGTTGTCGTTCTTGAAGTCGACCATGCTTGGGGAGTCGTTGTTGTTGTAGCACTCCATGTCACCCAAGCACGTGGAGCCATTGTTGGTGTAGTGCTCCATCATGTTATCCATGCTTGTGGAGACATAGGCATGGTGGCGCATCATGGATTCTTCATAGAAATCATCCTCGGTCCCGGAGTCCCTGGACATGCTTCACAAGACCAAGTGTTGTATATGGAAGTGGTAGATGGTGTTAGGGATACAACGTCGAACCTTACTTTACCTTGGAAGATCGTATCGTGCAAGTGGCCACACTTGAGAGCAATAAACCAAGCAAAGTGAAGTTCACGTGGAACACCAAAACCAACTACCAACAAAAAAAAAAAACACAAGGCCTATGGTGGATAGGTATGGAAAATGGCATGTCAAGAACCAATCCGAAATCAAGATGTTGTAATGGCAAGTAAAGAACCACAATGATCACAAAGCAAACAAGTCAATCCACAAGATAGGAAATATGTACAAGGAAACACACACGGTGGGATAAATGGGACTTGTGCGACGGAGAAAGTGAGCTAAGAACCAAATGATTACCTAGCGAAGACTAAAAGCTCATGTCACACAAGTACAAGGAGAGACGCTAGTTCGATTGCACAAAATTGGTGGGCTACAAGATATGCACAATAAGTACCACCTATATGATGTTCATCGAGCTTGCGCTTCCTATTCTATGAGGCACATGTATATTTATTTCTTTTATTTTTATTTTTATTTTTCTATTTTTTTTCTCTTTTTCTTTTTCTTTCTTTCTTTTTCTTTTTCACTTGCCTCTTCCTTGTGCCAACAACGATACAAGATAACTATATGAGATAGCGCTCACAACGGTTGCTCGGAATCTACAAGGTATCAAATGTGCATAGCCCAAACAATCATAAGAGTAACTAGTCTCAATAGGTGTTTGTTTCTCTCAAAGATAGTGGGGTTCACAAAGGAATGCAAGTGGGGAGAAGTCGCGGAATGTTTATACCTTTCGTCGACGATCTTCACCCTTTATTGTTGGATTCCGCCTTGCTCACAGAATTTGGATGGAGTAGATAGCATGAACAACGTGGATGATGATGTAGATCTCCTTCTCCTCTTCGAAACGAGCTAAAGAACACCAAAATCCGAGTTCGAATGCAAAAGTTATGCTCAAAACGGTGAGGGGCTGAAATCTGGGAATCTGTTTTTTCTGTTCAGTACTGGGGGTAGTACCGCTTGGATGAGAGGTAGTACCGGTTGTGAGCGGTAGTACCGGATTTTGGGACCGGTAGTACCGCTTGGTCCTGGGACGCCCAGATTTGACGCGTTTTCGCGATTTTGGGGTGATTTGGGCGGAAAATCTTCAAGAAAAACACCAAATCGAAGGGGGAAATCAAGGAATTAGGCCATGGGAACGCAAAGGAAGGTAGATCAACAAGTTTAGCAAGCAATCCACAGATCAAAACCTACCAAAACGCACTCAAATCACAGATCGATCCAAAACACGAATTGGGGCTGTTTTTGGTGGAATTTTCGAATTTATGGGGAAAAGACCAAATCGATGAGAAATCTGTGGCAACCAAAAGCTGCTGATACCAGATGATGGAGGGGTTAACCTCTTGGGTGCCCGATCTTCACGGATCTCGTGGTCAAATCGATGGGAAAGCGAGGGGAAAGGGAGAAGGTAGCGAAAGCGAACACACACCTCGCGAAGAACACGATGAACACACGCAAAACTCACACGATACAAGGCCGATTGCTCCCGAACGGCGGCCACCGGTCCGATAGAATCCTCGCAAGGAAAGATCGGTCAACGTGCTCCCTCAAATCCACATTGGAGAGGGAAGAACACCTTGGGGAGGGTCTTGACAACTTGGAGACGAGACATCGAACTCCAAGGCCTTGTTCAACGATGGATGCGTGATGCAAAGTCCAATCGAGGTTGGTGACGATAGTCGGTCCCCTTGGTAAAGGGGATGAGGCAAAACTAGAGATTCCATAATGGGGGTTGTCTTTAGTCTATCATCTATGCCTCAGGGATACATGAGGGGTGGGGGCTCTATTTATAGGCCAACCACATAAACAAGGGTAGTTTGGGGATAAACTAGGCGAATAGGTAAGTAAAGGGGGATACATGGGCTGTGGCCCAACTAGTGCGCGCAGGCACTGACATGACCGGTAGTACCGGACTTGGGACCGGTAGTACCGCTTGCGGCCGGTAGTACCGCAAGCCAGTACCGGGGCATCCAGTGGCGATGGCGCAGGCTTCAGTTCCGGGCGATAGCAGGGGGCGGTAGTACCGCTGACCGGTAGTACCGGTTCCGCCGACCGGTAGTACCGCTTGGACCTGGCAGCTGCCGACATGTCTTCTTCTGTCTCCTCTTCCAAGCCTCCGTCTTGTTGGGCTTGATGTTCCGGGCTTCCTCCCTTGCCTCCGTACTGGTCGGTGTGAACCTATCATGTATATGTGACGGAGTATGAAGTAGCATACCATTCAATAGGGCAGGAAGGGGCTCGCATAGAGGAACGGATTCACCTTTGGAGTCCATGACGACTTGGCGTAAGTTGGAGACCTTGATGTAGTAACGACCGTAGGTCGGGCTGCATCAAGTAGTCATCCACAAAATCTTCAATTTTTAGTTGTCGAACTTTCCCAATTAAAAATATAGCATGAGTGCATGGTTTTCCGGACACCTCCCACTGTCCACAACCACATTCTCTTTTTGCAAGGTCAACACCATACCTCCAAGTCTTCCCTTCATTTGTTGTTCCTGAAATCTCAGCTGACAGTGATCCAATTTTGGTGAAATCATAGTGCAGCCCTCTACTCTTCATGTTCAACTCATGTAATACACTTGGGAGGATACGCCCTTCAAGTTTCTCGGCTATCACTTTCCTTGTGGCTATCTTAACCATGATTTTCTCTCTTATTTTATCCATGAGATACACAGCTGGAAGATCCTTTTCATCCTTAATCCAATTGTTGAAGCACTCAGAAATGTTGTTGTTAACATAATCAACCTTGCATCCTTTGGAGAATTTTGATCTGCTCCAAACCAGATTATGATATTTGTTTAACCATGGAATTGCTCCAAACCAAATTACCTAGATTGAATGTCTGGTTGATCCATCCTAGCAAAGAGCAAGAAGTTGTTGTAGGGGTCGAGGACGAGCAAGTGAAGGAGCACGAAGAGGCTGGGCGTCGAGGGCGTCGGACGGAAGAAGTGCGACGGGCGGCGGCCGGCCACGTCGGGGAACTCCCAGAGCCCTCAGGCTAGGGTTTCAGGCGGCCGTCCGGTCCCCTTCGTTCCCAGCCTATGGGAGTGGTATTCGGTAGGGACGGAGGCCAGCCACCGAGGAGATCCTCCGCCGGAATCGAGGGACGCGGTGGTCGCCGCAGACGCCGCCGCCGGGAGGGCTACGCGCTGGTCTGCTGTTGGTTCAGTTCGTGTGAGAAGAACGAACAGATGAAGGAATCGTTCAGACTTGATTTAGATGGGCACATGGGCAAAAAAGGAAAATGCTAAATCGATTACTTGGCCAAAAAAAAAGAAGATCCTAACGGAAGCACACGGAATGACAAAACACAATAACCCTGCAACCTTTTGATGGTATATGCCCAAAGATTGGAATTTTGATGGTATAAACCCAAAGTGTGGATCATTTAATGGTACCGACCCAAATTTCCCTATCTTTAGTACTATTTTTATGATGCATGATACTCCCTCCGTTTCAGGGCTTAAGGTGTCCTCGTTTTGCGTCTTTTTTCTTTGACCAAGAATTACTCTAAATACGCAAAGAGTTTTGGTATAAAACTAGTATCACTGGAAAGTATTTTTCAATATGAATCCAACGGTACTAATTATGTATAATATAATCAAGATTTTGTTGCTCAGTTATTTTGGTCAAACTTTGCTTTGAAAAGCGTGTGCGCCTTAAGCCTTGAAATGGAGGTAGTATCACGTAATAGTACCATAATACCATCATATTTATGGATTTGTAAAATCTCAACACAAAATTATGTAGAAGACCTATTTGGCATTAGTTTTTCTAATGAAATACATGATACTAGCTACGATATCTCTCCTATGTCTAGTCCAAAGGTTCGAGTCTTTCGCAAATCAGGTGTTCACTCTTGCGGCTCGCTTCGTTCTCTTACACCTAGCATCTACATCAACAATATGTTTACACCTAGCGATCGCCATGGAAAAAGAAGACTGCGTGTCTAAAATGACCGCGAGGAGATCGACATGGTTGTCGTTGGCTATGCTGATCGCCGCGACGATGGCAACCGCAACAATGGGTATCGCGGTGGCAACTACCGCGACGGCGGAAGACCCACACAAACTTGGCAGCGCCGCAACCGCGATGCGGAGCAATCCGCATACGAAAAGCTGTCGGGTCCCTGCACCATCCACTTTTACATCGACAAACAGGATGGTAAGAGGAATGTCAGTCATACGCTCAAGGACTGCAGGGAGTTCCAAAAACTCCACGAGGGTTTCGCTCAGATGGTCGTCAAGCGGTGAACCCAGGATTCGCCCCTGCTCCAGGAGCCGTCGCGCACGGAGCTCCACCGCCACCACTGACGACTGCAAGTGCACAGATCGTTTGTAGCTAGTTTCAAAATAAAGATATCAATTTTACAGAGAGCAGTAGACGAAAGACTAAAATGCTTTTAACTAAAACTAAACGAAGTACTTAAAGAAAAATTCTAAGATGCAAGAAAGTATAATTGTTTTGGGGTTTTTGGTTGAGTGAAACAGTAAAGTAGAATGAAGTAAAATTTAATGCAAAAAGTAGTAGTCGAGTAATGTAAGAAAGATTGAAACTGCAATAGGAGAAAGGCGTTTCTCGGGGAGTGGTGGATACACCGCTAGCAATTTAGACCAAGTGATCAAGATTATTATAACGAATATTCTCATGATATGCATGTATGTGGGAGGAGCTCCATATATGGATAATGAGGCAACAACCACTGCTCACACCGTCCTTCATAACCACGGCTGACAGATAAGACATCAATCGTATTACCCCGCTATTAATGTATTTCTCCCGCGGCATGGACATGACTTAATGAGTTCTCCTTGATTCCCCAACTTAGTACGTAAAGAATGACAACAACTTTATAGTCATAGTAAGTGCTACCATCCCTTCGTCTACCAACAAGTAATTCCCTTCATCAAGTCTCCGTAAGAGGCAAATATTAAGGAGGTGCACAACTCTCAACATCAAGATGAAGACAATTAACACATACGTATAATGATGTATAACATAATAATCTCTATTCTATCTCAATCATATACTAGGGTTTCTATCAAAAGTTAAGCACAATAACACGGACAACAGTTTGCATAGCCACGGAAAACCACTAACCACACAAGCCCGGGTTGCTTGCTTCCTCGCGAGCACTTGCCCGAAATAAAGAAATAAAAAACGTTGCCTTTACTGACCCGCTAGCTCACGAAATGGCTTACAGGGTCTCGAAACCCCGTGCGGCCTCCGATACCCAAAAATTCTTGAGTGGGCGTCCCATGTGTTCCCCAAGACCGACGTCTTCGCGGATGAATCCCCTTCGAACCCCCACTCGGTACCTCGCCCGCTACGCTACGGCGGCACCGCCCGCCCCCGCCGTGATTACGGACACCCACTAGGCTAGCTGTGAGTCGTGATCATACGGGATCGGACAGACACAGAAACGAACCAATAAGAAGAACTAGGAATTGTGGATCTCACCATGATGTTCCGCCGCGGGAGCGGGGGAGGCGGATGTCATCGGGGAAGACATGCGGAGGGGCTTGGCTGTGCTGCTGGGGAGGCGCACGGTGGCGGCGGGGACGAGGAGCCCCGGATCATGGTGGCAGGGCGTGTGGGAGAGAGGGGGGAGGGTGTACGATTTGTTTGGCGCTCTCATTTTCGAGTTGTGTTTCGAGGGTGGGAGGAGGAAAACAATCAAAGAGGTGGAAACGAAGCACAGAGGTGGAGCAGGTGGGGGGAATTTTAGAGGGAACAGCGGTCCCCGAGTGGGGGAAGGGCCGGGCCACGGAACTGAGGCTGCTCGCTAGAGAGATCTTCCCAAAAGCTCCACCCTAGGTGTCGACTGTATGGCGCCTTCGTCTCGATGAAATTTTCAGTCATTACCGCTCGATTCTCGAATTAGGGCATCTCCACCGGGTCATACTCAAACGGTCACCCCCAAATAGTCTGTTCCTGTCTGTTTGGGTCAGGCCGCGGTCGTATGGGTAGGGGGTCCGGCCTGTCCGGCCGACCGCGCACAGCGGCCTGACCCATTTGTCCGCGCTTGGCCATCACCAACGCCGGCATATTTCCAGTGTCTTCCCGTCGCCACGTTGTATCCCGCCTTTCTTTCCCGTCACTTCCCGCGAGTTCTCGGTGTTTCTCGCCGCGTCCAGGCATGGCCATAAAAGGGGGAGGTCGCCGAGCTATCTTCGACCATACCCGCCCAACCCACAACACAAAAAACCAACATGCCTAGCCGCCGGCGTCGACACGACGAGCTTCATGCCAACCTCGATGCTGGCAGAGAAGGGGTGCCCGAGCGGTCGTTGTCGTCGTGGTGGCCAAATCTGCCGGAGTTGCCGGACATGCTGCCTCCTCCGATTCCGAGGTGTCCGCGGATTTACAGGATGGGCACACCGCCGGTTCGCCCTTCCTACAACTGTCACGTGACCACCGGTGAGCCTTTCACGATGGCGGTGGCGGAATGCATCTTTCGGCCAGAATACCGGCGATTGGACCAGCTCGGATTGGTGTGTGGCGACCTCCGGGAAGCAGTTTTGGGCCAATCCTGACAATGTTTCCCTGCATGCCCGCCTCGACCGAGCTGAAGAGGAGGTGTAGACGCAACGAGTGCTCATGGTGTATCTCAATGACGAATGGTGTATCTGACCCGCCACAGCCGTCGCCCCCATCGCCGACGGCCGCGCGTAGTCTTGGGTTGTGTGGTGTGAGTGTAACGATGTTTTAAGGCTTGAATAAAGATTTTCATTTCAAATGGACAATGCCTACATTCATACATCATACATGGCTCGCGCAAAGCCTATCCTACTCATCGGAGTCGGAGGAGGAGTCGGAGTGGTAGCAGCGGCGGCACATGGTGTGGTCGAAGACGCTGACGCCAAACTTTACTTCACCGTCGTACTTGAAGACGACGATGTTGCCCGCTTCGATCTGGTGCGGGCGAAGCGCTCCTAGCCGTTGCCGAGGTACGTCTGGCCGAGGTGGTCGGACTGCAGGTCGACTAGGTACCTGACAGTCCTGAAGCTGTTTGCCCGCAGCATAGCGAGCGGGGGCGGCTTGTCACCGATCAGCGTCACGGACCCGAGGGGCAGGAGTAGCCTGTCATGCGGCATGCCGTGGTGGACGGCCACGGCGAACTAGGTGCTTGGTCGAAATTTTCGGGCGACGATGGCATTGAGGGGGAGCATGGTGGTGCGGTGAGTTAGCCGCGTCCTCCACGCCTCCCTTGGCATCCACGGCCGCCACGGCCTCCCCTCGACCCAACGCCTGAAAATTCCCTGAAAATTTTCCGTACACCTGAAATTTTTCCGTACACCTGAAAATTTTCCTTCATACAAAACTTCACACAATCTTCATTAGCAACATTAGTGCATTCAAAAGATAATAGACCTTTGAGTTTAGTTTCAAAACAGCAAAACTTTCAGTAAAGACACAAGATACTGTAGCAATTTCCTAAAAAATCTCAATTTACCAAAAAGAACCCAAAAAGGAATCAATAAGAAGCAAATGCAAATAATGGCAGAAATCTGTCAAAACAGACCAGGAGGTAGAAACTGATTTTTTGGAAGACCTTATGTTGCTTAAATAAAAAAGTATTGAACTAACGAAAAGTTAGCTAATAACCTGGGGGATTTATTTAGAAAATTACAGCCCAATCCAACTTACAGAGATTTTTCAAGAATTTTTACAGTGGAGCACAAAAATCTGTTTCAGGACAGCAACTCTCCAAATCTTACTTCCCTCTCATT
Organism: Avena sativa; assembly: GCA_916181665.1. Taxonomy (NCBI): domain Eukaryota; kingdom Viridiplantae; phylum Streptophyta; class Magnoliopsida; order Poales; family Poaceae; genus Avena; species Avena sativa. The sequence goes on along the minus strand of OV702298.1, from coordinate 261,536,747 downwards.
AGAGGTTATTCTTGGCACAAAAATCAAATAAAATATTAGGAGAGGTCATTACAGGAGTAATAACTTTCAAGACTTAAGAAAATTATTGGGTTATCTCCTAAAAAGTACTTTTCTTTAACGCCTTTAAGTTAGGCACAAGAAGCAAGATTCAAGTATTTTCAAATAAAGAAACATTAAGAGCGACTTTTGTTTTAATAGGAGAGGCAAAATATATTCTATACCTTTCTTTATGGGATTTGATATTTAGTGGTGCCTTATTTCAGTTGAAAATCTTCCTTGGAAAGATTTGTTTTGGTTTCATAGGCATGAATACAAGTGTTCAAGGTCGACCCCCACTTAACCATTGCTCATCTTTCCAATCACTTTCCTTTTTAAAAACATTTTTAGGTAACAAGTACGACTAATTTTTTTTTGTATTTCGCAATCCCTATCCATACTAAGATAGAGACCAACTTAAAAAAGTAAAAACTTCTTAGAGATAAAGAAAACAAGTGCACACAAGAATATTCACTCACGCGCTATTGCTCTCCGGTAACGACGCAAGAAAAAGGTCTTGATATCCCACAAGTATAGAGGATCGTGTAGCCTTTTCGATAAGTAAGAGTGTCGAACCCAACGAGGAGCTAAAGGTAGGATAAATCTTCTCTCAAGTTCTGTCAACCACTGACACAACTCTACGCATACTATACGTTTGCATTATCTAGGAAATAAAACTAGAGCAACAACACAAGTACTAGAGAAAGCTTTACAAGAAAAATAAACAACAAGAAAGTAAAGCTAGTTGCTGCAGCAATAAAATACACTAAACTAACAAAACCATGAGTGTGGAATAGTGGTGGTAATTGTGGTGGCTTTGTCCAAGTTAATTGGCGAATAAATCGGGTTCATTGTCTTCGATGCAGGTTTCTATGTGGGAGAGGCTAAATATACATGCGCTTCACTACTTGGAATTACATGCACTATATGATTGGATTGTTAGCAAATATCCGTAACTACTAACAATGCATTAATGTTTTCCTAACCATAGCCTTAAGTTAATGGTCCTCTTACTCTCATATGTGCAATGTTTCGGTTCGCGTCCTTAGGTTTATGTCACTTTGGTAGAACTTCCCCCTTTCTCTTACACATACTACAAACCCTATGATGATTAATCCATGCGCGCACAAATATAATGGACACCAAAGGACTATACTATATCAGCATACAACTCTAATGAACCAAAGACGTTCAACCATTCAATCTAAGAACAAAGAAACTACACAAACATGACATAGATCATAGGATTATAACTTGTAGCATCAAACACCATGTTTACATAGGACGCTACATAGGTGTGTGGGAGGATGAACCACTGCATACTAGGAGGATTAAGTGATGGAGATGGCGGTGAAGATGGTGAAGAGGGCGGTGGCGGCGTGGGGGACTCCTTCCCCGCTGCCGGTATCATGGGAGAGCACCGCCCCTTAGCCCCCTTCCTTCATGGCTTCTTGGAGCCCTCCCCCATAGAGATGGGATCCATGGGGGAGGCAACAACGTGGCTTTGGTGGCTGCAAATTCACGGGATGGAGGTGTCCTCCACGAATTAGGTTTCCACCCTTTATATAGCTTCTCGGATTCCCGTCGCCCCATCTTGGGCTGCAGTAAATCGGGCCTAGCGGGTCACGTACGGACTCAGAATCAGCTAAATTTTTATGTCCAGAACGTTTGTCGCGAAATTTTCTACAACTTTGTAGTTGAAGAGTTTTCCGTTTGACGTCGTCTTCGACCCGAAACGTGACCATCTTCAAAAAAAGTTCTGAGACAGATTTCTGGAAAATCTCAATTTGACTCCGACAAGGGTTCCACTTGTATTCTTGATAATTCCTACACATCAAAGTGTAAAACAAGAACATTGTGCACTTTTGCAACTATTAGTAGGTTATTTCAAATAACTCATAAATTTTATATAAAAAGAAGTGTCAAAAGCATAATAATAGCATAAAACCATCAAAAATTATCGATACATTATGGACGTATCAGTGACCATCCTTGCCTGGTATCAAAGTTAAACAAAGTAGGTGTAGGCAAAGGGACTTCTTTCTCAAACTTACCCCCTCTCCAACCACTCTTGACAAAGGTTATTTCATAAGGTAACTCGCTCAAACTAGCCTAGGAAGAAACAAATTTATGTTGTACCATGAAATTGAGATCTAGCCTCTCTATGGGAAACTGGAAGTAAGAATGATGAGGCGCTAAACCATGCAAAGCTAATAAATGAGATGCAATGAGACCTCCTCAAATTCCACCTTTCTCGCGGTTAGCAGCAAGCCGGAAGGCTATCAAAGCACCCAAGTTATAAGTTCTATCCCTTTTCAAAGCAGCTGAGATAAAAGCTAGGTCAAATGAAGATAACTTACTATCAGTCTCCCTAGGAAGAACACACTTGGCAATGAAATAGGCGAAATAATGAATGGATGGGTAATGAATAATCCGAATTTTACCACTCTCCTTTGAAAAGTTGCATCCTTGGCAAATCTCCGCATATAAGTCCATGAGTGGCGTAGACCTCTCTCTAATCTTCTCACATGAATCCCACTGTGGCACTCTGATAGCTGCACAAAAATCATCAAAAGGGAGGTTGACAGCTATATTGTAAATTTTGTAGTAAACCATGGGGTTAGGCAAAGACCAACTAAATGAAAATCCTGCGCCACATCCATAGTTAGTTTCACATATTGGTAAGGTTTTTCTCCAACAAAATGCTCCAACCCTGCATTAGAAATTAGAGTTTGGAAATCCTGAAATATCACTACAGATCTCATGAATTTTGGGCATGGATAAATAGAAGAGAAAACTTCCTCCTTGCGGTGGACTTTCATAATCTCCGGTACCCTTAATTCATGTTGATTCAGCTGGTAGTCACTCATCTTCTTTTCTGAAATTTTTAGACAAACATCAAACCAAGTGATTTCCAAGCTAATAAGTGATGGGAAACTACTATAGGAACTTGCTAGAGGGGTAAACATGCATCAAAATGAAATCTCTAAGCACAAAACAAGCATGCAAACTCACAAGACCTGTCACCTACAGTAGCAAAATACTCAAGATACAATCCACCAATCAAAAATCTAACTGGACAAGCGGAGGAGGCACATACCGGAGAGCAATTGCTCTAAAAATCAGCAATAAATATGGGCTGAGAAAGGAGATCGAAATTCGGGAGCAAGAACTTGACCTTTGAGAAGTTTTCTGGTGTTTTTTGGGAGAGAGAAAGAAGTGGATGGAAGGAGGCAAGGTGGAGGGCCAGGGGTGGACCACACCTGGGCCAGGCGTGCCCTAGGGCTGGCCACGCCACCAAGGGGTGTGCTGGCCAGGTGGGTCCCCCTGGGTCACTCCAGGTGCCCCTCTGCCCCTTTTTCATGAAAAAAATTAATATGAATTTTCTGGAATTTTTTGGGAACTTTATTTTTTGCCAATTTTCATGTTGATTTTCTCGCAGAAAAAGATTATTGAAAGACACAAAAGCAAACCAAAACTAGAACTACATCAGTTCTAATACACTTTAAAAAGCAAGCAACTAGCAAAACTAAGACTAACAAGAGGAAAAACAAAGATTAGAATGGAGAAAGATAAAAGTGAGCAAGGATAATCATTGTGAAAGCATTGTTTTGTCCATTAAAATCCCTTTGTTAACAAGGTTGATCAAGTCTTGTTACCAAAACAATTTTATATGAAACAAAACTTTGCATTTCACAGAATTATTATGTTACCTCAATCTTGATACCAATAGTCCCAATCATAACAGTTTCAAAACTTTCTTGTGGAATGGGACGATATATTTCTCCAACTTTGATGCTCTCAATATTTTCAATTGAATTTAGGCCATAACTCTTATCAATCTTCTTGGGGAGATAGACAGTATGCTCTTTGTCATTAATATTAGAAGTTACTTTTCCTTGATTACAATTGATGACACCACCTGCAGTATTAAGAAAAGGTCTCCCAAGAATAATAGACATATTATCATCTTCATGTATCTCAAGCACAACAAAATCAGTTAATACCAAGCAATTATGAGCCACTTGAACATAAACATACTCACATATACCAACAAGAATAGTAGTAGACTTATCAGCCATTTGCAAAGATATATCAGTTTGTATCAATTTTTCTAGCTAAAGTCTCTTGTAGAGAGAAAAAGGCATAACACTAACTCCAGCTCTCAAATCACACAAAGCAGTTCTAACATAATTATTTTTAATAGAGCAAGGAATAGTTAGAATACCTAGATCCCCAAGTTTCTTTGGAACCTTACCATTGAAGGAATAGTTAGCAAGCAAAGTGGAAATTTCCTTATTAGGAATCTTCCTTTTATTAGAGACAATATCCTTCATATACTTTGAATAAGGACGCAAATTAATAGCATAAGTCAAAGGAATTTGCAAAAATAAAGGTTTCATCCACTCACAAAACTTGTTATACTATTCTTCCTCCTTTGGCTTGTGTTTCTTATTAGGAAAAGGCATTGGTTTCTGCACCCAAGGTTCTCTTTCACTGCCATGTTTATTAGCAATAAAATCTTCCTTAGTGTACATAGTGTTCTTAGTGTGCTTTTCAGGTTCTTCTTCTACTTCTTCCTTATCAGGAGCATCATTGTTATCATTAACACTTTTAGTTTCAGCATCAAAGACAGGTATACTATTAGGATCTATAGCAGGTTCAGGAGATTCTACAACTGTTTTATGTTTCTTTTTCTTTCTCTTAGAAGAAGTACCACTATTTTCAGCTTGTTGGGAATCTTGCTCAATTATTTTAGGATGTCCCTCAGGATATAAGGGATCCTGAGTGGTAGCACCGCTCCTAGTTCTAATTTCATAAGCATGTTTATCTCCAGAAGCATTGACTAGCATATCTTTTGTACTTTAGCAAGTTGATCAATTTGGGTTTGAACCATTTGGAAGTGTTTAACAAGTATTTTAACATCATTAGAAGTTCTTTACACAATATCTTTCAACTCATTAATAGCTCTAGAGTTTTCCAATAAATGATTCTGAACTTGTTTATTAAAATTACCTTGTTTAATAATAAAAGTAGCAGGTTCCTCTAAGCATTGATCAAGAGGTTTACCATAAGGAATATCACCTTCATCAAAGTGTTGGAGGGAGTGTACCTGAATAGTAGATGAGTGGGAAATTGGCTTACATAATTCTTCTATAGGAGGTAAATTCTTCACATCTTTAGATTTATACCCTTGTCCTTAAGACATTTCTTAGCTTCTTTCATCACTTCATCATTTAATTCAATCACTGCCCTCTTCTTGGGTATTTGTGTTGGAGTTGGTTCAGACACAGTTGGTTCAAGTGTAATTGGCCCAGTTGTAGTCCAATCATCATAATTGTTGCTTATTTTAGCCATTAATTCCCCAGCTTCTTCAGGAGTTCTTTTCCTGAAAACACAATCAACAAAACTATCCAGGTATGTACTAGATTCATCAGTTAGTCCATTATAATATATATCAGGAAGCTCATTTTTAGGTAATGGACATCCAGGATGTGCATGAATCAAGGCACAGAACCTTGTCCATGACTCAGGAAATTTCTCCTCTTCTCCCTGTTTGAAATCAAAAAAAATCTGCAAAACAGCATGTCTAGCACTAGGAGGGAAATATTTATGAAAGAAAGTAGCAATCAAGCAATCAGGGCTATCAATGGATCTAGGAGGTAAGCTATTAAACCAAGCTTTAGCTTCTCCTTTTAGTGAAAAGGGGAAAAGTTTAGCAACAAACTAGGTACGCATCTTAACATCATCAGAAAATAAGGCACTCATAGTAGAAAGCTCAGTCATATGTGCCACAGCCCTTTTATTCTCAGTCCCACAAAAAGGTTCTTTCTCAACAATATTTATATAGGATATATCAAGAGAGAAATCATAATCTTTATCTTTAATGTCTATGGGAGATGTGGCAAACTTAGCATCAGGAGATAGTTTTGGTATAATAGTATGTTTCTCAACAAGACTCTTAATAGCACCAGCACCTCGTGTGTTTCAATATTTTTTAATAAATTCGTCAGTCATTTAAATGTAACCATCATTAATATCATAACTCTCTCTATACTTAGGTGAGCTAACAGGTGTAATAGTGTCTTCGAGGATAGTATAACCCAATTTATTGATTTGACACAAGGGGAGACAAAGAATACTTATAAGCCTTAACAACTAAGTTGTCAATTCAGCTGCACCTGGAAATAGTCTTGCTCACAATAGCTTATCAGTAGCAACAGTTTTGTAGTAGCAATAGCAAAGTAACAGCGGGAGTAAAATAAAGGCAGTAGTAACAATAGTAGCAAACAACAGGATTTGAGTGTGGTAGGCATAGGGATGGATGGACGGGCGTTGCATGGACGAGACTATTCATGTAATATCAAGATTTAGGGCATTTGCGGATAAATAAGATTAAGCATACAAGTACTAAACAATCATAGGCATGTGTTCCGTATATAGTCATACGTGCTCGCAATGAGAACTTGCACAACATCTTTTGTCCTGCCAGCCTGTTGCAGCGGGGCCTCAAGGGAAACTACTTGCAATTAAGGTACTCCTTTTAATAGAGTACCAGAGCAAACCATTAACACTCCATGAACACACGTGATCCTCATATCACAGTCATCCCCTCCAGCTGTCCCAATTTCTGTCACTTTGGGGCCTTTGGTTCGGACAATGATATGTGTAAACAACTTGCAGATAAGATCACAAACAATACTATCATCATGAATCAATAACATGTTCAGATCTAAGATCATGGCACTCGGGCCCTAGTGACAAGCATTAAGCATAACAAGTTGCAACAATGTCAAAAAGCACTAACAAAGATACTAGGCACCATGCCCTAACAATCTTATTCGATTACATGATAGATCTCATGCAATCCCTACCATCCCCATACCTACAACGGGGTATTACTCACTCATGGATGGGGGAACATGGATGGTTGATGGAGAGGCGTCGGTGATGATGATGGTGATGATCTCCTCTAATTCTTCGTCCTTGCAGGGTGCCAGAACAGAGTTTCTGGTGGTGGCAGCGCATTGGAACTCTGTCTGAAAAAAACGTCGAACCCCCTCTGTTTTTAGGTCAGAAGGCCTTATGTAGGCGAAGGGGGTGCCCGAGGTGGCTGATACGTCGGAAACGTATCTATAATTTTTTATGTTCCATGCTTGTTTAGTATCTACTTTTCTTTGCTTTGTCTACACTTTGAGGTGCTTTTATATGTTTTCTGATACTAACCTATTAACAAGATGCCACAGTGTCAGTTGACTTTTTTCTGTTTTTGGTTCCAGAAAGGAAGAAAATCAATATTCTCGGAATTGGACGAGACAAAAGCCAAAGTCAATATTATACCGTGGGGAACACGGAGCCAGAGTACGTGTTGGAGATATGCCCAAGAGGCAATAATAAAGAGGTTATTATCATATCTTCATGCTTATGATAAATGTTTACATACCATGCTATAATTGTATTAACCGAAAACATTAATACTTGTGTGATTTGTAAACATAAAAGAGACCCTAGGAAAGTCTCTTGTTAAACTAGCTTGTTGGTTAATATATGATCATGGTTTCCTGATCATGAACATTGAGATGTTATTAACAATAAGATCATATCATTAGGATAATGGTGTGATGGACATACTCCTATAGTTAAGCATAGCATAAAAATCAAGTCAATTAATATAGTTCAGTTGCTATAAGCTTTCAGATACATGGTAACCTAAATCCTTCGATCATGAGATCATGCTAATCACCATTATCGGATGGATGCTTTGATGACACCAAACACCACACCGTAACTGGGTGGCTATGAAGGTGGTGTTGAGTGTTCGGAAAGTATGTGTTGAGGCACATGGATCAAGAGTGGGATTTGTCCATCCATATGATGGATATATATACTCTGGGCCCTCTCGGTGGGATGTCATCTAATTAGCTTGCAAGCATGTGACTGGCTCACAAGGGATCACATATCACAGGAATGATAAAAGAGTACTTATCGGTAACGAGGTTGAACTAGGTATGTAGAGATACCGACGACCAGACCTCGGATAAGTAAAATATCGCGAGAGAAAGGGAAATTGGTTCCGTATGTAAATGGTTCATTCGATCGCAAAGTAATCGTAGAAATATGTGGGAGCCATATGAATTTCCAGATTCCTCTATTGGTTATTGATCGGAGAAGAAGTCTCGATCATGTCTGCATAATTCACGAACCGTAGGGAGACACACTTAAGGATTTGATGTTGTTTAGTAGATATGGAACATGAGTAAAGATATCGAATGTTGTTCAGAGTCTCGTATGGGATCCGGGATATCACGAGGAGATCTGGAATGGTCCAGATAATAAGATTCATATAAGGAAAGTCCAATTTTGGAGTTCGGGAATGATTTCGGTGTTTTCACCGGAATGTTCTAGAAGGGTATAGAAGGTTCATCGATCCGGAAGGGGAAGGGTACAAGGATGTGTCATGACAAAGTGTAATGGTTGCATCATGTACTAGGTGACTTGGTTGGACACTTGGAAGAGAGAAATCAAACTCTAATTCGAAAGCCAAAAAGGCAGTTTGAAAAAGTCAAATCCCAACATGGTTTCCGAGTTTGGGAGGGTTTCTGAGTTAGGGAGGGTTTCCACCTGGGTTGGGAACACCCTTGGACGCCCCCCACATATATAAGGAGGGGTGGGGGCGCACCCCAAGGTACCCCTTGCTCTAGGCACCCAAGAAACCCTAGGTTGGCCGCCGCCCCTCTCTAGTTGCGACCAATCTAGATCTCCTCTAAAACCGCTACCGACTAGCTAAACTCTAGTTGCTAGCTACCTCTAAACCTCGGCCTCTAAACCCTAGATTGCCAGGGCTCCCTCTACTCCACCATACTCGCTCCGGCTTAGGCGAAGCCCTGCGAGGTCTCCCCTCTACTTCCGACACCACGCCGTCGTGCTGCCGGAATCGCGAGGAGAGAGCTACAACCTCCGCTGACTGGTGGAACAAGGAAGAGGAAGGTCTTGTAGGGATTCGTAGCATGGAAAACAAAAAATTTCTATCGCATACAAACAAACAAGCCAAGATCTATCTACTAGATTGTAGCAACGAGTCGATGGAATAACTCACCCTCGAAGATTCCAAAGTGTTTAACGAGAGCGGATTCTCGTGGGTGATGTAGTCGTACTCTTCCCGATCTCAAGATCGCGTAGACGATCCTTTCGGCGCTGCGTTCCGGCAGCGCTCCCGCAGTCGGTCAGACGTTCGGTACTCGACGAAGACCTTCCTCTCCCTTGTTCCAGCAGGCAGCGGAGGTTGTAGCACTCTCCTCGCGATTCCGGCAGCACAACGGTGTGGTACCGGAAGGAGAGGGGAGATCTCGCAGGGCTTCGCCTTAAGCCGGAGCGAGTATGGTGGAGTATGAGAGAGTCCCTCGACGATCTAGGGTTTAGACACGCCGAGGAGGAAGCTTGGCATGCGGCTAGGGTTGCTAGGCGGCGGCGGCTTGACCTAGGGCGGCGGCGGCGGTAGCAGGTGGCGGCGCCGGCGGCTTAGGGTTTGGAGGCGGGGATCTTGTGTGTCAAGGAGGGGAGCCCTGCCCCTCCTTATATAGGTGGAGGGGCCGGCCGGCCAAGGGGAGGGGAGTCCCTCCCCAACTCGGCTTGGAGGTGGGCCGGCGGTGGAGGAGGGACTCCTCCCCAACTCGGTTTCCTCCTCTTTCTCCACTTCCCAAAAATAGCCGTTTGACTTTCAAACTTGGCGTTTGACTTTTCAAACTAGGATTTGATTAATCCCTTTATTTTGTTCAGCGATGACACCGAGTACATAATGCAATCATACCAACTTGATATAACACATTCATGTACCCTTCCCCTCCGGAGTGCCGGACATTCCGGAACCTTCTAGAACATTCCCGATGAAAACACCGGAACCATTCCCCAACTCCGAAACGGGACTTTCCTTATATGAATCTTATTCTCCGGACCATTCCGGATCTCCTCGTGATATCCCGAATCCCATTCGAGACTCCGAACAACATTCGGACTCTTTCTCATCATTCCATAACTACTCAAACAACGTCGAATCCTTAAGTGTGTCTCCCTACGGTTCGTGAATTATGCGGACATGATCGAGACACTTCTCCGAACAATAACCAATAGAGGAATCTGGAAATTCATATGGCTCCCACATATTTCTACGATTACTTTGCGATCGAATGAACCACTTACATACGATATCAATTTCCCTTTGTCTCACGATATTTTACTTATCCGAGGTTATGATCGTCGGTATCTCTGCATACCTAGTTCAACCTCGTTACTGATAAGTACTCTTTTCTCATTCCCGTGATATGTGATCCCTTGTGAGCCAGTCACATGGTTGCAAGCTAATTGGATGACATTTCACCGAGAGGGCCCAGAGTATATCTATCCGTCATATGGATGGACAAATCCCACTCTTGATCCATGTGTCTCAACCAATACTTTCCGAACACTCAATGCCACCTTTATAGCCACCAAGTTACGGTGTGGTGTTTGATGTCATCAAAGCATCCATCCGGTAAAGGTGATATGCATGATCTCATGGTCGAAGGAATTAGATTACTATGTATCAGAAAGCATATAGCAATTGAACTGTTAAAATGACTTGATCTTTATGCTACGCTTAACTATAGGAGTATGTCCACCATATCATTCTCCTAACGATATGATCTTGTTGTTAATAACATCTCAATGTTCATGATAGGGAAACCACAATCATCTATTAACCAACAAGCTAGTATTGTATAGAGGCTTTACTAGGGACTCTTATTTTAGTTTACAAATCACACAAGTATTAATGTTTCCTTGTTAATACTATTATAGCATGAATGTAAACATTTATCATAAACACAAAGATATAATAATAACTATATTTATTATTGCCTCTAGGGCATATCTCCAACAGGTCTTCATCGAGTACAGTACGTGTGACCGACTGCGGGAGCGCTGCCGGAACGCGGCGCCAGAAGGATCGCCTACGCGATCTTGAGATCGGCAAGTGAACGACTACATCACCCACGAGAATCTGCTCTCGTTAACCGCTTTGGATCTTCGAGGGTTAGTACTCTATCGACTCGTTGCTACAATCTAGTATATAGATCTTGGCTTGTGTGTGTTCATGCGATAGAATTTTTTTGTTTTCCATGCTATGAATCCCTACAGTGGTATCAGAGTCGTGTCTATATATAGATTTTTTGCACGAGTAGAACACAATGGTCATTGTAGGCGTTGATGTTTTTGTTGTCGGTTGCTTCTTATGTACTTTGCATCTTACGGGATGGTGGGATGAAGCGGCCCAGGATAACCTTACATGACATTGTTCATGAGACTTGCTCCACGCTTGACATGCAACATGTATTGCATAAGTGGCTTTGCGGGTGCCTGTTTCTCCCAACATAGTGAATATTCAATTTACAATGGGTGATTGACAATACTAGTATCAACGCTGTGGTTCTTGTTCGTAAGTTAGAACGACACTTGATGAAAGCCCCAAACCACGTAAAACATGCAAAAAAATAGAGGCATCTCACTTTGTTTTGCAGGGGTATGTTGTGATGTGATATGGCCATGATTGTGATTATATATGATGTATGCAATGTTCCTTATTGTAAGTCGGCAACCGGCAGGAGCCGTATGGTTGTCTTTTAATTTCATTTAGACCTGTGTGTCTATTATTCAAAGTAGTTGTAATAGTTGATGCTGGTGGACGACAACCATGGAGCAACGCCATTGACCTTGACGCCACGCCGGTGATGATGGATATCATGTTCGTGCTTGAAGATGAAGATCGGAAGCACAAGAAGAAAGGCCATATCATATCACATATTTTGAATTGCATGTGATGTTAATCCTTTTATGCATATTGTATTTCTTAGTTCGCGACGGTAGCATTATAAGATGATCCCTCTCGCAAAATATCAAGTAATAGAGTGTTCGTCCTTAATAGGCACCGTTGCCAAAGCTCGTTGTTTTGAAGCACCACGTATACAATGGGAGCAAGCCAGATTTGCTTATGCGAAAGGTAAGGTTTGATCTTGACGAGCCTAGCATGTACAGGCATGGTCTTGGAACACGGAATACCAAAAGGTAAAGCACGAGTCATATAGATGATATGATGAACATGATGACTGTTCGCCTTTGAAACTATATCATGTCACGTGATGATCGGACTTGGTGTAGTGAATTTGGTTCGTGTGATCACTAAGACAATGTGAGGGATATTGTTTTGACTGGGAGTTCAATAGCAATATGATTAAAAGTTGAACACTATTTATCATAAATTAAATCAAAGTGAATTTGCATAGTTGTTGTAGTCATTGGCATCCGTTTACCACCTTGCGCTTATTTATAATTGATATAATAGAACTATAGAATTCTGGATAGTTACTTTACAGACTTGTATCGTATTGTTTTGATGTGTTAATCTAAAGTTTAAAAGTCCTATTGCAAACTTTCAGTAGGTTCTGGTTACTTCTTGAAGTTTAATAATTAGTATTAAATCAAGAGTAACAATTCCAGTGTTAGTATATAAATATCATATTTGTCTCCATGATTCTTGATATTCAAAAGATTGTTTTAATATCAAGGCTATCGGGAGCTGAAAGAATTGTTTCAGAAACCATCATGTGTGAAAGATATTGTGATATCTGAAACAAAGTTTTGGTTGCAACATGGTAGAGTATAATATGGCAAAAGTCATGTTCTCATATTTGACGAGAATTTGCAAAAGGTTGGAGACACTGGTCGTCCTAATCCTCCAAAAGGTTTTGGAGAGCAACATTATACTCGCAATTCACCGTTATAAGTTAAAGTAGCTTGATCATGAATAGTTCCATGATAAGGATGAATATTTGATGTAGGTAAAATGTTTACTACACTAAAAGATTACTAAAGAAAATGGAATTTGAAAGAACACCAAACATTTGATGATGGTGATCTACTTCAAAGCGCAAGTCCAAACACATTGGTATTTAACTATACACACTTTGGACTATGTGTCATGAGTATGGCGCCACTGTTGATGTTGATAGATTCTTTTGAATGGATAAAGATATACTGAAAGAGAAATCTAAGAAATATTTGGCAGAATAGAAAAGACTAGAATTGTTCAGCTTAGGTATATAGAAGATATACATGTTATGGCTATATTCTTTGATTGTTAAACAATGTGGTTCTTAAGTATTGGATACTGAATTTGTTGGCGTGAATCGTCATACGAAACAACACAACTCATGAACTACAACGGCCTAAGTAACAAGCAAAAGAATATGTGATGATATTCATCGAGAACAAATAAAGGGTTATTGTGTTGCTCCTTGAAATCAAAGCTTGCCTTCAAGATTTGTTTTATCAGGTATTATGAGAACAAAAGGGTTGTTCAAATAATTGTCGTAATCCATAAAAGATGGATGATTTAAAAATCTCGTTGGAGAAATCACATCCATAAAACTAGTGCTAAAAATGTCGAAAGACAAATTGATTGAAAGATCGCTTAGGAAGTGACATCGCCGTTTAAATTATACTGGAAAGAAAACATGAAGAAAATCCATGTGGATGGAATTTTGGAGTCTTTTGTTTTTTGATCAAATGACGCTTGTGAAACTTTCCTAGAGACAATTAAAAATCCGTTCATAGGCCAAAAGGGAACGAATGACTAGATTATTGGAATTTGTACATATTTGATGTATGAAGTCCATTACGTGTAGTCAAGAGAGATGGATTTCAAATTCATATGCTTTCTCCGAAAATTTGAGTGAATATATGAAAATTTACTTAATGAGGATGAAGTCTGAAACATTTTAAAAGTTCAAAAAAACTTCAAGATGAAGTGCAAAATCAATGTAACAAGAAAAATAAAGAATTTATGACAGGATCATAAAGGAAGATATTTGAGTTACAAGTTTAGCATAACACCTTAGATTTGAGGAATCGTTCCGTGGATTTGCATTTCCCGAAACACCATAAGAGTATGGAGCATTCGAGATATGTAATGAAACCTTGTTTGACATGGTAAGATCAAAGGTGTAATTTATAAAACTGCCATTATATTTTAAAGATTAAAGCTTTAGAGACTACCGTTTTTTACTGAAAAGAGTTCCATCATAATCCATTGAAATGACACCATATAAAGTTATGGTTGGGGATAAACCCAAGTTGTTCTTTCTTAAATATTGGTATGCTATGCATAAGAAAGATGTTTGCAACCAAAATCGGATGAACATATCTTTGTATGTTATTTCAAATAATCATTGAGTATTCCTCCATAAAACCAAAGACAAAAATGTTTGTCGCTTAGAACGTCAAGTTTCTTTGAGAAAGGAATTTTCCGTGAAAAGTTAAGTGGGAGGACAATAGAACTTTGATAAGATTAAAATAACCTTAGCTATATGTGCAAAGTTGCACAACGTCGAAAAGTGTTCCGGAGGCAGCAACAATGCTCATGGCTCACGTGCCTCAAAGGTTGTGGTCATGGAATTCTAAGTTCCTATTGAACCAAGTAGGTCGGATAAACAATCCAATACCAAGATTTGAGGGTTGAATCATTATTTGACAATAATGAACCGACTACATGCAAATAAGTGATGATGGGCCCTGACTCCGTCAAATGGCTTGGAGCCATAAAATCCGTGATAGTTCCATACACGAGAAATCAAGCTTTGAACTTGAAAGACCCTCTGGAAAGGTGTAAAACCTTACAATCGTGTTTGGATCTATAAATAAATAGACATGGATGTTTCACATATATGAAATAGTCGAGATGTTGGGAAAGAGTTCACAACAATGTTCAAAGGTTGACTATGACAAGATTTGATCTTTCATAGCGATGTTTAGTCTAGACGGATTAATGTAGCAGCCACTACAAATAATTTTGTTATGTGGTAGTTGGATAAACAAAACAAGTTCTTCTGATAAAATTGTTACCTAGGACGTATGCATAACACGGTCCATAGGGTATTCTTAATTCAAAGGATGTTAAACGCGTATGCAAACTACAATGGTTGAAGTGAGCATCGCGGAGTTGGAATCTTCACCATGATGAAACTGTTAAAAGAGTTTAAATTCATTAGAGACAATGCAGATGCTTGCATTTGCAAGAAATTAAGTGGGAGCGCTAAGACATATTTCTAATACATTATATGGAAGACATATTGTTGATTGGAAATGATGTATCTTTTATTAACACATGTTAAGAATTTCATCTCGATGAAAGACTTAGGCAAAACCCGAATATTTGGCATCAATATCTGTATAGATAGATTGAGACGCTAATATGGTTGTGCCAAATGTACATATATGATATATTGAATGAGTTTAATATGGAAATGACAAGAAAGGTTCTTGCCACACGGAAAGGATTAAATCAAAATTCAAGTGTATCGACACTTGGTAAGTGAAACAAAGATTCAAGTATAGATTGATACTTGATGTATGAAATCACAAATATTATTTATATCAATCATACTGTGATATGTACAAATCCAGATATGTCCTATGCTCTAAATATTATGAGCATATACCAGAATGATTCATAAGATGATCATTGGATGATAGTAAGGATATTCTTATGATCTTTTGGAAGAACTAAGAATATATTATTTTTGTAGATGTGAAAAATAGATGATTAGTTCATTGTAAAGTACTACATTGATACTAGCTTTTTCACAAAGTACAAATTAAGTTTATCTCAATCTAAACTAAGAGTGGCACAATATAATGGAAAGTAAGTTCCATAATGGATTTGGATGAGTTCCAAAGTTAAGACATTGTGACAGATACTACAACAAAAGGCTAAGTATATGATTGCTATTATAGCATCAAAGAGGGCATTTGTGTTAAGTAGTTTATTATCAAACTAGGTGTGGTTCACAGCGGGATAGTACCATGAAGATATATTGTACGAAAATATTATCAACATGTTTTAACCCCAAGGAACCAAAGGTCTCACCAAAGGAACAAATTTATACAAAGCCATCTCATTAGAGAATGAGTGATGTGTAGAGACACAAAGACATGCAATTACACATGGACCTGAAAGAGTCGGATCCGAAGATCAGTTGACCACTAACAATCGTGTAAATACAACACCAGAAAGCCATAGGTGTTGAATACACAAAGATTTGAAACTAGATTATTGTCTCTAGTGCAAGTGGGAGACTGTTGGAGATATGCCCAAGAGGCAATAATAATAGGTTATTATCATATCTTCATGCTTATGATAAATGTTTACATACCATGCTATAATTGTATTAACCAGAAACATTAATACTTGTGTGATTTGTAAACATAAAAGAGTCCCTAGTAAAGCCTCTTGTTAAACCAGCTTGTTGGTTAATATATGATCATGGTTTCCTGATCATGAACATTGAGATGTTATTAACAATAAGATCATATCATTAGGAGAATGGTGTGATGGACATACTTCTATAGTTAAGCATAGCATAAAGATCAAGTCAGTTAATATAGTTCAGTTGCTATAAGCTTTCAGATACATAGTAACCTAAATCCTTTGACCATGAGATCATGCTAATCACCATCACCGGATGGATGATTTGATGACATCAAACACCACACCGTAACTGGGTGGCTATAAAGGTGGTGTCGAGTGTTCAGAAAGTATGTGTTGAGGCACATGGATCAAGAGTGGGATTTGTCCATCCATATGATGGATAGATATACTCTGGGCCCTCTCGGTAGAATGTCATCTAATTAGCTTGCAAGCATGTGACTGGCTCACAAGGGATCACATATCACAGGAATGAGAAAATAGTACTTATCGGTAACGAGGTTGAACTAGGTATGCAGAGATACCGACGATCAGACCTCAGATAAGTAAAATATCACGAGACAAAGGGAAATTGGTTTCTTATGTAAATAGCTCATTCGATCGCAAAGTAATCGTAGAAATATGTGGGAGCCATATGAATTTCTAGATTCCTCTATTGGTTATTGATCGGATAAGAAGTCTTGGTCATGTCTGCATAATTCACTAACCGTAGGGAGAAACACTTAAGGATTCGATGTTGTTTAGTAGATATGGAATGTGAGTAAAGAGACCGAATGTTGTTCAGAATCTCGGATGGGATCCGGGATATCACGAGGAGATCTGGAATGGTCCGGAGAATAAGATTCATATAAGGAAAGTCCAATTTTGGAGTTCGTGAATGATTCATGTGTTTTCATCGGAATGTTCTAGAAGGGTATAGAAGGTTCACCGATCCGGAAGGGGAAGGGTACATGGATGTGTCATGACAAAGTGTAATGGTTGCATCATGTCCTAGGTGACTTGGTTGGACACTTGGAAGAGAGAAATCAAACTCTAATTTGAAAGTCAAAAAGGCAGTTTGAAAAAGTCAAATCCCAACATGGTTTCCGAGTTTGGGAGGGTTTCTGAGTTAGGGAGGGTTTCCACCTGGGTTGGGAACACCCTTGGACGCCCCCCACATATATAAGGAGGGGTGCGGTCGCACCCCAAGGTACCCCCTTTCCCTAGGCACCCAAGAAACCCTAGGTTAGACGCTGCCCCCTCTCTAGTTGTGACCAATCTAGATCTCCTCTAAAACTGCTATCGACTAGCTAAACTCTAGTTTCTAGCTACCTCTAAACCTCGGCCCTCTAAACTCTAGATTGATGGGGCTCCCTCTACTCCACCATACTCATTCCAGCTTAGGCTAAGCCTTGCGGGATCTCTCCTCTACTTCCAACACCACGTCATCGTGCTGCCGGAATCGCGAGGAGAGAGCTACAACCTCTGCTGCCTGCTGGAACAAGGGAGAGAAGGTCTTAATCAAGTACCATATGTGTGACCGACTTTGGGAGCGCTGTCGGAACGCGGCGCCAGAAGGATCGCCTACACGATCTTGAGATCGGCAAGTGAACGACTACATCACCCACGAGAATCTGCTCTCGTTAACCGCTTTGGATTTTCGAGGGTTAGTACTCTATCGACTCGTTGCTACAATCTATTAGATAGATCTTGGCTTGTGTGTGTTCATGCAACAGATTTTTTTGTTTTCCATGCTACGAACCCCTACAGTACGAGACGGAGGGGAGGCACCAGGGGGGCACACCCCCTGGTGGCGTGGGCTAGCCCTAGCCGCGCCTGGGGGTGTGTGACCACCCTGGCCGCCCCTGCCTCGCCTCTTTGCAAGACCCCCCGATGCCAAAACCCTAAGTACCCGATCAATATTCCACGAAACCGTATGTAGCCGCCACCATCATTGTCCCTAGATCGGGGGGGTGGGTGGATCTAAAGCTCTTTGATGTCTACGCACTTCTATTCTTGTAGACAGATGTTGGGCCTCCAAGTGCAGAGGTTTGTAGAACAGCAACAAGTTTCCCTTAAGTGGATTACCCAAGGTTTATCGAACTCAGGGATGAAGTGGTCAAAGGTATCCCTCTCAAGCAACCCTGCAATCAAGATACAAGAAGTCTCTTGTGTACCCAACACACCCAATACACTTGTCAGGTGTATAGGTGCACTAGTTCAGCGAAGATATAGTGAAACACAAGTGGTAACGGTGCCAGAAAATAGCTTGATGGTGAGGAAAATACTAAAGGCAAAAAGATGGAAGCAAGCAAACATGCAACAGATCTAGATGCAAACGGTGTTTCAACGTTTAGAAACAAGGCCTAGGGATCATACTTTCACCAGTGAACACTCTCATATAAATATCTTCTCTTTATGATACTACCCTAAACTACTCTCCGGTTGGACACTCTAATCCATGGTAGGGCTATAACAACACTCCTCAAAGTCTGCCTTTCCCAATCTAGATAACCCCACACTGTCACCTTGAGCACTAGATGGTTCCAACAAATACCACAATTTCATAGAGACATCCAACTCCAAATATAACTCGTAACAAATATATATAATCTAGCTTAAGTGCCACACACGGCGTGCACGCTATCACTTTCACACACGTGGGAAAAAACATAGATCTATTAAAGCACAATGAGTATTTATGTAGACTCTAGCATAAGTGCCACCATGGCATGCACGCTGTCACTTTCACACACATGGGGAGAGCAAAGATCTATTGAAGCACTTGAGTAGCAAGGTAGATCTACTAGATTACAAAGCTCATGTGTAACATCCCAATTTCAGCAACCCTGAATTATTGTCCAAAAGGAAAAAATCAGGGGGAACAAAAACTTTTTCTTGTTACTTGTTGCGATGTTTGCTTACTTGTTTGCTTGTGTTCATGCAACTGATTGTGGAATAGGTAGTATACTTATCATCTCAACCCTAGTGGACAAAAGCTATCTCACAATAGAAATGTTGGCTCATCTTTTATATTCTCAAATGTTCTGGCATTTCAAAACCTGAGCCAAGATGACTTTGACAAAACAAAAATATTTTACTAGTTCTATTAACAAAACTATGGAGAACTAAAATATAATCTCCTTATGTTTTCAAGACAAAACTCTCAACTACTCTTACCCCTAGGTTTTCCAAAACCTTTATTCAAAACCTTTTCATTCCAATCTTGGTAGAAATACCAAGAGGTACTTATCTTACTTCAAAACATAACCAATTCAAAATACCCATCCCTACCTCAAGCTAGGCCTGACGGTAACCTTGTAGTAGTTGGATAAATTTGAGAAGATGAATTGCCTTGATCTGCTGTATGATGAATAGCCTTGATCTGCTGATTGCATTGTTTGCTTAGGAACTAGAGTGAGATAATCTAGTATCTCATCCCTTAGGACCCAATCTATGATTGTGATCATCAATCTCATATCAAGCATCCAAGTCTGGACTATCCTAAGCCACTAAGGTGATCCTCTCATCTCCTAATCAGATCAATCAGGGATAATCCCTTTTGATAGTTTCCAACTTAGTGGAGACCCAATCTAAGCATGTATCCTATCCACATAGTTAACATTCCAACCTCATCTCCTTGATCCTGAGTTGGAACCTAGCCTCCTCTCACAATAATCTACCCTTGAACACTAGTCTAAAAACCCTAAATCTGCCAAAATGGTTTGACTCAATTTCTTATCTAGATACAAACTTTGGAGCTCTACCTCTTCCAACATATGTGCATTCTTGAGAATGTACTTGAACCATCTTGTAGTACATCTTTAGTACTACCAAATCCTACTCTTGCCCTTGACTAAGCAATTCTTATTCCCACTCATCCATGATGGTTTTGTAGCCAAGATAATAATCTTTCCTGCAAATCCTATCATCTTACCTACTTTGGCAGAAGCTCACATCTATATGTTGTAGGGATTCGTAGCATGGAAAATAAAAATTCTATCGCATGCACACAAACAAGCCAGTATCTATCTACTAGATTGTAGCAACGAGTCGATTAGAGTACTCACCCTTGAAGATTCCAAAGCGGTTAACGAGAGCAGATTCTTGTGGGTGATGTAGTCGTACACTTGCCGATCTCAAGATCGCGTAGACGATCCTTCCGACGCTGCGTTCTGGCAGCGCTTCCGCAGTCGGTCACACGTTCGGTACTCAATGAATACCTTCCTCTCCCTTGTTCCAGCAAGCACCGAAGGTTGTAGTTCTCCCCTCGTGATTCTGGCAGCACGACGGCGTGGTGTCGGAAGTAGAGGGAATATCCTGCAGGGCTTCGCCTAAGCCGGTGCGAGTTATGGCGGATCTAGGGTTTCTCGGTGATCTAGATTTAGAAGGTCGGGAGGAGGAGGTGTCGGCGGCGGCAAGGGCAACGGCGACAAGGCGGCAATGGCGATGAGGCGGCGGTGGCGGCTGGTGGCGACGTGCGGCGTGGCGGCGGCGCAGAGGGTGGGGAGGGCTGGCTCTTGTTGTGTTTGGGTCAGCCCTCCCCCTCCATTTATGAGAGGGGGGCAGCCTTGAGAGGGGAGGGTTTGAATCCAAACCCAAACCCAAGTTGGATTGAAGGAAGGACTCTTTCCTTCTTCTACTAGGAAATCATTGTTTCAGTTTGACTTTTCAAACCTCCCGTTTGACTTTCAATTTAGAGCTTTAATTCTCACTTGCAAATGCCCAAACCAAGTGACATAGGATATGATCCAATCATTCCACTTACCCATGACACATTCATGTACCATTCCTCTTCCGGTCTGGTGAACCTTCTAGAACCTTCTAGAAACTCTCTGATTAAAACATCGAAATCATTCCCGAACTCCGGAATCGGACTTTCCTTATATGAATCTTATTCTCCGGACCATTCCGGATCTCCTCGTGATATCCTGGATCCCATCCAAGACTCCGAACAACATTAGGTATCCCTACTATCATTCCATATCTATTAAACAACATTGAATCCTTAAGTGTGTCACCCTACGGTTCGTGAATTATGCGGACATGACCAAGACACTTCTCCAATCAATAACCAATAGAGGAATCTGGAAATTCATATGGCTCCCACATACTTCAAAGATTACTTTGCGATCGAATGAACCACTTACATACGATACCAATTTCCCTTTGTCTCGCGATAATTTACTTATCCGAGGTTTGATCGTCGGTATCTCTGCATACCTAGTTCAACCTCGTTACCGATAAGTACTCTTTTCTCGTTCCCGTGATATGTGATCCCTTGTGATCCAGTCACATGATTGCAAGCCAATTGGATGACATTCCACTGAGAGGGCCCAGAGTATATCTATTCGTCATATCGATGGACAAATCCCACTCTTGATCCATGTGCCTCAACACATACTTTCCGAACACTCAATGCCACCTTTATAGACACCTTGTTACGGTGTGGTGTTTGATGTAATCAAAGCATCCTTCCGGTGATGGTGATTAGCATGATCTCATGGTCGAAGGAATTAGGTTACTATGTATCAAAAAGCTTATAGCAAATGAACTATTGAAATGACTTGATCTTAATGCTACGCTTATCTATAGGAGTATGTCAATCATACAATTCTCCTAATGATATGATCTCGTTGTTAATAACATCTCAATGTTCATGATCGAGAAACCACGATCATCTATTAACCAACAAGCTAGTATTATAAAGAGGCTTTACCAGGGACTCTAATTTATTTTACAAATCACACAAGTATTAATTTTTCCGGTTAATACTATTATAGCATGAATGTAAACATTTATCATAAACACAAAGATATAATAATAACCACTTTTATTATTGCCTCTAGGGCATATCTCTAACAGTCTCCCACTTGCACTAGAGTCAACTAATCTAGATTACATGGTAATATACCGAACACCCATGGCGGTTTGGTGCTGGTCATGTTTTGCCCTCATGAGAGGTTTAGTCAACGGATCCGCCACATTCAGATCTGTGTGTACTTTGCAAATCTTTATGTCACCATCTTGGACATGCTTTCGAATATCGTGGAAACGTAGCTTGATGTGCTTCAGCTTCTTGTGTGACCTTGGTTCTTGCGCATTGGCTATGGCGCCCATGTTATCACAGTAGATAGACATTGGGTCCAGCGCACTTGGAACCACACCAAGCTCTATAATGAACTCCTTCATCCATATCGCATCTTGTGAAGCCTTCGAAGCAGCTATGTATTCCGATTCAGTTGAGTATCTCCCCACAACGCTAACTGCTGCACCATTCAAAGTAAATACGTATCCAGATTGAGATTTAGAACCATCCGGATCGGTGTTCCAACTAGCATCAATGTAACCATTAATGAGCTGTTCATCACCTCCATAAGAAAGAACCATGTCCTTAGTTCTTCTCAAGTACTTAAGGATGTTTTTGACCGCTGTCCAATGATCCAATCCTGGATCACTTTGATATCTGCTAGTCAAATTAACAACATATGCAATGTCGGGTCTAGTACATAGCATGGCATACATAAGAGATCCTATGGCTGAGGCATAGGGAGTCTTACTCATCCTTTCTCTATCTTCTGCCGATGTCGGACTTTGAGTTTTACTCAAGGTCGTATTGGGCAACATGGGTAAGAACCCTTTCTTGCTATCTTCCATTCCAAACCTCTTTAGAACTTTGTCCAAATATGTACTTTGTGACAATGATATTTGGCGTCTCGATCTATCTCTATAAATCTTTATGCCTAATATGTAAGCTGCTTCGCCAAGATCCTTCATTGAAAAACTATTATTCAAATATTCCTTGACACTATTAAGAAGGTCTACATCATTCCCAATCAACAATATGTCATCTACATATAGTATTAAGAATGCTACAGAGCTCCCACTCACTTTCTTTTAAATACAAGCTTCTCCATAAGTTTGTATAACACCAAAACTTTTGATCACCTTATCAAAACGTTGATTCCAACTTCGGGATGCTTGCTTCAATCCATAGATGGACCGTTGAAGTTTGCATACCCTGTTAGCATCTTTAGGATCGACAAAACCTTTGGGTTGCATCATATACAACTCTTCATCAATGTATCCATTGAGGAATGCTGTTTTGACATCCATCTGCCAAATCTCATAATCATAATATGC
Organism: Avena sativa; assembly: GCA_916181665.1. Classification (NCBI taxonomy): domain Eukaryota; kingdom Viridiplantae; phylum Streptophyta; class Magnoliopsida; order Poales; family Poaceae; genus Avena; species Avena sativa. The sequence goes on along the minus strand of OV702298.1, from coordinate 261,513,295 downwards.
AGCGATTGCTAACAAAATCCTCACGGACTTTAGCTTTGCTACTGGTGAGAAAGTCTCATCGTAGTCAACTCTTTGAATTTGTCGAAACCCTTTTGCGACAAGTCGAGCTTTATAGACAGCAACATTACCATTACCATCAGCGTCTGTTTTCTTCTTGAAAATCCATTTGTTCTCGACAGCCTTCCGGCCATCCGGTAAGTACATCAAAGTCCATACTCAGTTTTCGTACATGGATCCAATCTCGGATTTCATGGTTCTTGCCATTTATTGGAATCTGGGCTCATCATCACTTCCTCATATGTTGCAGGGTCATCGGTGTTGTCCACCAACATGACACTCATAACGGTATCATACCAATCAGGAGTGGTACGAGTTCTTGTTTACCTGCGAGGTTTCGTAGTAACTTCAACTGAAGTTTCATGATCAACATCATTAGCTTCCTCTCTTATTGGTGTAGGCGCCACAGGAAGTACTTCCGGTGCTGCGCTACTCTCAAGTCCGAGAGAAGGTTCAACAACCTCGTTGAGTTCTACTTTCCTTCCAGTCACTTCTTTTAAGAGAAACTCCTTCTCTAGAAAGGATCCATTCTTGGCAACGAAGATTTTGCCCTCAAATCTATGATAGAAGGTATACCCAATAGTTTCCTTCGAGTACCCTATGAAGACGCATTTTTCCGCTTTGGGTTCAAGCTTGTCGGGCTGTAACTTCCTTACATAAGCTTCGCAACCCCAAACTTTAAGGAACGACAATTTAGGTTTCTTCCCAAACCATAATTCATACAGTGTCGTTTCAATGGATTAGATGGTGCCCTATTTAAAGTGAATGCGGTTGTTTCTAATGCATAACCCCAAAACGATAGCGGTAAATCTGTAAGTGACATCATAGAACGAACCATATCTAAGAGAGTTCGATTACGACGTTCGGACACACCATTACGTTATGGTGTTCCCAGCGGTGTCAATTGTGAAAGTATTCCGCATTTCTTCAGATGCTCGCCAAACTCGTAACTTAGATATTCACCTCCACGATCAGGTCGTAGAAATTTAATCTTCTTGTTACGTTGATTCTCTACCTCATTTTGAAATTCCTTAAACTTCTCGAAAGTCTCGAACTTATGTTTCATGAAATAGATATACCCATATCTACTCAAATAATCCGTGAAGGTAAGAACATAACGATAACCACCACACGATGCTACACTCATTGGGCCACACACATCAGTATGTATGATTTCCAATAAGTCCGTAGCTCTCTCCATCATACCAGAAAATGGAGTCTTAGTCATTTTACCCATCAGACATGCTTCACATCTTTCAAGTGATTCGAAATCAAGTGATTCAAGAAATCCATCGGAATGGAGTTTCTTCATACTCTTCACTCCAATATGACCAAGACGACAGTGCCACATATAGGTCGAGTTATCGCTCAATTTCAAACGTTTAGCTTCAATGTTATTAATGTGTGTATTTCCACAATCGAGATTCAATAAGAATATACCATCTATCAAAGGTGCATGTGCATAAAACATATTACTCATATAAATCGAACAACCATTATTCTCGGACTTAAACAAGTAACCGTCTCGCAGTAAACATGATCCTGATATAATGTTCATGCTCAACGCAGGCACAAAATAACAATTATTTAAGTATAAAACTAATCCCGATGGTAGATGAAGAGGTAGCGTCCCGACCGTGATCACATCAACCTTTGATCCATTTCCAACGCGCATCGTCATCTCGTTCTTCGCTAGTTTCCATCTATTCTGCAGCACTTGTTTCGAGTTACAAATGTGAGCAACCGAACCAGTATCAAATACCCAGGCACTACTACGAGTACTAGTGAGTTACACATCAATAACATGTATATTGGATATACCTTTCTTCTTGATGTTGTCGTTCTTCAAATCCGCCAAGTACTTACGGCAATTCCGCTTCCAGTGACCTTCTCCCTTGCAGTAAAAGCACTCAGTATCAGGCTTAGGCCTAGCCTTGGTCTTCTTCGTCAGCGCGGTAACTTTCTTACCACCCTTCTTGAAGTTTCCCTTTTTCTTAGACTTGCCTTGCTTCTTGAATTTGGTGGTCTTATTGACCAACAACACTTGGTGCTCTTTCTTAATCTCCACTTCTGCAGACTTTAACATGGAGAAGAGTTCAGGCAACAACTTGTCCATGTTTTGCATATTGTAGTTCATCACAAAGTTCTTGTAACATAGTGGTAGTGATTGGAGGACACGGTGAATCCAAAAAGCATTAGGAATCACTATACCCAAGCTTCGAAGCTTGCTTGCGTGCCCAGACATCTTAAGCACGTGCTCACTGACGGAGCTGCCCTCTTCCATCTTGCACTTAAAGAACTTTTCAGAAGCCTCATAACTCTCAACTGTCGCGTGAGCCTCAAATATCATTTTGGGTTCACGGACAATATCATGTGGGTCATGGTTCTCAAACCTTTTATGAAGCTACGATTCCAAACCATACAAAAGAGCACACTGAACTGTGGAGTACTGATTCTTCCGAGCGAGGAAAACATTCCTTACCTCATCGGTAACATCAGTTGTAGGTGGGTCACCCAGCGGTGCATCCAGCACATAGGTCAAATTACCAGCATTGAGGACAATCCTCAAATGGCGGAACCAATCCACGAAGTTGCTTCCATTGCTTTTCTTTCTCTAGGAACACATTAAAATTGATGGTAGGGTGCGCCATTGATCTACAACATATTTGCAATAGTTTAGACTAAGTTTATGACAAACTGAGTTCTAATTAATAGTTAAATTAATCTAGGTGAACTCCCAGTCAAAACAATATCGCTCACATTGTTTTAGTGATTACATGAACCAAATCCACCACATCAAAACCGATCATCACGAGAGTTGATGTAGATTCAATGGCGAACAATCAACATGTTCATCATATCCACTATATGACTCATGCTTTACCTTTCGGTGATCCGTGTTCCGAGACCATGTCTGTACATCCTAGGCTCGTCAAGATCAAACCTTAGCTTCCGCATGAGCAAATCTGGCTTGCTCACGTTGTATAAACTCGCAGAATCTAACACACCTGATCATCACGTGGTGCTTCGAAACAACGAGCTTTAGCAACAGTGCTTACTAAGGATGAACACTTTATCACTTGAAAATTTTGTGCTTGAGGGATCATCTTATAATGCTACCGTCGCGAACTAAGCAATACAAGATGCATAAAAGGATTAACATCACATGCAATTCATAATATTGTAGGGTTTCGTAGCATGGAAAACAAAAATTTTCTACCGCATACAAACAAACAAGCCAAGATCTATCTACTAGATTGTAGCAACGAGTCGATGGAATAACTCACCCTCGAAGATTCCAAAGTGTTTAACGAGAGCGGATTCTCGTGGGTGATGTAGTCGTACTCTTCCCGATCTCAAGATCGCGTGGACGATCCTTCCGGCGCTGTGTTCCGGCAGCGCTCCCGCAGTCGGTCACACGTTCGGTACTCGACGAAGACCTTCCTCTCCCTTGTTCCAGCAGGCAGCAGAGGTTGTAGCACTCTCCTCGCGATTCTGGCAGCACAACGGCGTGGTACCGGAAGTAGAGGGGAGATCTCGCAGGGCTTCGCCTTAAGCCGGAGCGAGTATGGTGGAGTATGAGAGAGTCCCTCGGTGTTCTAGGGTTTAGACACACCAAGGAAGGGCTAGTGTCGGTGGCTAGGGTTTTACCTAGGCGGCGGCGAGTGCCCTAGGGCCGGCGGTGGCTTGGAGGCGGCGGCGGCTTGGTACTAGGGTTTGGAGGAGAGGATCTTGTGTGTTTCTAAGAGGGAGCCCTGCCCCTCCTTATATAGGTGGAGGGGCCGGCCGACCAAGGGGAGGGAGAGGAGTCCCTCCCCAACTCGGCTTGGGTGGGCGCCGCCGGTTGGAGGAGGGAACTCCTCCCCAACTCGGTTTCCCCTTCCTCCTCTTTTCCTCTTTCCAAATTTAGCCGTTTGACTTTTCAAACTAGCTGTTTGACTTTTCAAACTAGGATTTGAATTAATCCTTTATTTGGTTCAGCGATTACACTTAGTACATGATGCAATCATACCAACTTGATACAACACATTCATGTACCCTTCCCCTCCGGAGTGCCGGACATTCCGGAACCTTCTAGAACATTTCCGATGAAAACACCGGAACCATTCCCCAACTCCGAAACGAGACTTTCCTTATATGAATCTTATTATCCGGACCATTTCGGATCTCCTCGTGATATCCCGGATCCCATCCGGGACTCCGAATAACACTCGGTCTCTTTCTCATCATTCCATAACTACTCAAAACAACGTCGAATCCTTAAGTGTGTCTCCCTACGGTTCATGAATTATGCAGACATGATCGAGACACTTCTCCGAACAATAACCAATAGAGGAATCTAGAAATTCATATGGCTCCCACATATTTCTACGATTACTTTGCGATCGAATGAACCACTTACATACGATATCAGTTTCCCTTTGTCTCACGATAGTTTACTTATCCGAGGTTATGATCGTCGGTATCTCTGCATACCTAGTTCAACCTCGTTACCGATAAGTACTCTTTTCTCGTTCCCGTGATATGTGATCCCTTGTGAGCCAGTCACATGCTTGCAAGCTAATTGGATGACATTTCACCGAGAGGGCCCAGAGTATATCTATCCGTCATATGGATGGACAAATCCCACTCTTGATCCATGTGTTTCAACCAATACTTTTCGAACACTCAATGCCACCTTTATAGCCACCCAGTTACGGTGTGGTGTTTGATGTCATCAAAGCATCTATCCGGTAAAGGTGATATGCATGATCTCATGGTCGAAGGAATTAGATTACTATGTATCAGAAAGCATATAGCAATTGAACTATTAAAATGACTTGATCTTTATGGTACGCTTATCTATAGGAGTATGTCCATCATATCATTCTTCTAATGATATGATCTTGCTGTTAATAACATCTCAATGTTCATGATAGGGAAACCAGAATCATCTATTAACCAATAAGCTAGTATTATATAGAGGCTTTACTAGGGACTTCAAATTAAGTTTACAAATCACACAAGTATCAATGTTTCCTTGTTAATACTATTATAGCATGAATGTAAACATTTATCATAAACACAAAGATATAATAATAACTTCATTTATTATTGCCTCTAGGGCATATCTCCAACAGTCTCCCACTTGCACTAGAGTCATCTAATCTAGATTACATGGTAATATACCGAACACCCATGACAGTTTGGTGTTGGTCATGTTTTGCCCTCGGGAGAGGTTTAGTGAACGGATCCGCCACATTCAGATCTGTGTGTACTTTGCAAATCTTTATATCCCCATCTTGGATATGTTCTCGAATAGCGGCGAAAACGTAGCTTGATATGCTTCAGCTTCTTGTGTGACCTTGGTTCTTGCGCATTGGCTATGGCGCCCATGTTATCACAGTAGATAGACATTGGGTCCAGCGCACTAGGAACCACACCTAGCTCTGTAATGAACTCCTTCATCCATATCGCATCTTGTGAAGCCTTCGAAGCAGCTATGTATTCCGATTCAGTTGAAGATCTCGCCACAACGCTTTGCTTTGCACTCCTCCAGCTAACTGCTGCACCATTCAAAATAATTACGTATCCAGATTGTGATTTAGAATCATCCGGATCGGTGTTCCAACTAGCATCGGTGTAACCATTAACAACGAGTTGTTCATCACCTCCATAAGAAAGAACCATATCCTTAGTTCTTCTCAAGTACTTAAGGATGTTTTTGACCGCTGTCCAATGATCCACTCCTGGATCGCTTTCATATCTGCTAGTTAAACTAACAGCATATGCAATGTCGGGTCTAGTACATAGCATGGCATACATTAGAGATCCTATGGCTGAGGCACAGGGAGTCTTGCTCATCCTTTCTCTATCTTCTGCCGATGTCGGACTTTGAGTTTTACTCAAGGTCGTATTGGGCAACATGGGCAAGAACCCTTTCTTGCTATCTTCCATTCCAAACCTCTTTAGAACTTTGTCCAAATATGTACTTTGTGACAATGATATTTGGCGTTTCGATCTATCTCTATAAATCTTTATGCCTAATATGTAAGCTGCTTCGCCAAGATCCTTCATTGAAAAACTATTATTCAAATATTCTTTGACACTATTAAGAAGGTCTACATCATTCCCAATCAACAATATGTCATCTACATATAGTATTAAGAATGCTACAGAGCTCCCTCTCACTTTCTTGTAAATACAAGCTTCTCCATAAGTTTGTATAAAACCAAAACTTTTGATCACCTTATCAAAACGTTGATTCCAACTTCGGGTTGCTTGCTTCAATCCAAAGATGGACCGTTGAAGTTTGCATACCTTGTTAGCATCTTTAGTATCGACAAAACCTTTGGGTTGCATCATATACAACTCTTCATCAATGTCTCCATTGAGGAATGCTGTTTTGACATCCATCTGCCATATCTCATAATCATAATATGCAGCGATTGCTAACATAATCCTCACAGACTTTAGCTTCGCTACTGGTGAGAAAGTCTCATCGTAGTCAACTCCTTAAATTTGTCGAAACCCTTTTGCGACAAGTCGAGCTTTATAGACAGCAACATTACCATTACCATCAGCGTCTGTTTTCTTCTTGAAAATCCATTTGTTCTCGACAGCCTTCCGGCCATCCGGTAAGTACATCAAAGTCCATACTCAGTTTTCGTACATGGATCCAATCTCGGATTTCATGGTTCTTGCCATTTATTGGAATCTGGGCTCATCATCACTTCCTCATATGTTGCAGGGTCATCGGTGTTGTCCACCAACATGACACTCATAACGGGATCATACCAATCTGGAGTGGTACGAGTTCTCGTTGACCTGCGAGGCTCTGTAGCAACTTTAACCGAAGTTTCATGATCATCATCATTAGCTTCCTCTCTTATTGGTGCAGGCACCACAGGAACTTCTTCCGGTGCTGCGCTACTCGCAATTTCGAGAGAAGGTTCAACAACCTCGTCAAGTTCTACTTTCCTTCCAGTCACTTCTTTCGAGAGAAATTCCTTCTCTAGAAAGGATCCATTCTTGGCAACGAAGATTTTGCCTTCGGATCTATGATAGAAGGTATACCCAACAGTTTCCTTCGGGTATCCTATGAAGACGCATTTTTCCGCTTTGGGTTCAAGCTTGTCCGGCTGTAACTTCTTTACATAGGCTTCGCACCCCCAAACTTTAAGGAACGACAATCTAGGTTTCTTCCCAAACCATAATTCATACGGTGTCGTTTCAACGGATTTAGACGGTGCCCTATTTAAAGTGAATGCGGCTGTTTCTAATGCATAACCCCAAAATGATAGCGGTAAATCTGTAAGTGACATCATAGAACGAACCATATCTAAGAGAGTTCGATTACGACGTTCGGACACACCATTACGCTGTGGTGTTCCCGGCGGTGTCAACTGCGAAAGTATTCCGCATTTCTTCAAATGCTCACCAAACTCGTAACTTAGATATTCACCTCCACGATCAGAACGTAGAAATTTAATCTTCTTGTTACGTTGATTCTCTACCTCACTTTGAAATTCCTTAAACTTCTCGAAAGTTTCGGACTTATGTTTCATGAAATAGATATACCCATATCTACTCAAGTCATCCGTGAAGGTAAGAACATAACGATAACCACCACGCGATGCTACACTCATTGGACCACACACATCGGTATGTATGATTTCCAACAAGTCCGTAGCTCGCTCCATCATACCAGAAAATGGAGTCTTAGTCATTTTACCCATCAGACATGCTTCGCATCTTTCAAGTGATTCGAAATCAAGTGATTCAAGAAGTCCATCGGAATGGAGTTTCTTCATACGCTTCACTCCAATGTGACCAAGAGGACAGTGCCACATATAGGTCGAGTTATCGCTCGATTTCAAACGTTTAGCCTCAATGTTATTAATATGTGTATTTCCACTATCGAGATTCAATAAGAATAGACCATCTATCAAAGGTGCATGTGCATAAAACATATTACTCATATAAATCGAACAACCATTATTCTCGGACTTAAACAAGTAACCGTCTCGCAATAAACAAGATCCCGATATAATGTTCATGCTTAACGCAGGCACCAAATAACAATTATTTAAGTATAAAACTAATCCCGATGGTAGATGAAGGGGTAGCGTGCCGACCGCGATCACATCAACCTTTGATCCGTTTCCAACGCGCATCGTCACCTCGTTCTTCGCTAGCTTCCGTTTATTCTGTAGCACCTCTTTCGAGTTACAAATATGAGCAACCAAACCAGTATCAAATACCCAGGCACTACTACGAGTACTAGTGAGATACACATCAATAACATGTATATCAGATATACCTTTCTTCTTGATGTTGCCGTTCTTCAAATCCGCCAAGTACTTTGGGCAATTCCGCTTCCAGTGACCTTCTCCCTTGCAGTAAAAGCACTCAGTATCAGGCTTAGGTCCAGCCTTGGTCTTCTTCGTCGGCGTGGTAACTTTCTTACCACCCTTCTTGAAGTGTCCCTTCTGCTTAGACTTGCCTTTCTTGAATTTGGTGGTCTTATTGACCAACAACACTTGGTGCTCTTTCTTGATCTCCACTTCTGCAGATTCCAACATGGCAAAGAGTTCTGGCAACGTCTTGTTCATGTTTTGCATGTTGTAGTTCATCACAAAGTTCTTGTAACTTGGTGGTAGTGATTGGAGGACACGGTAAATCCCCAAAGCATTGGGAATCACAATACCCAAGCTTTGAAGTTTGTTTGTGTGCCCAGACATCTTAAGCACATGCTCTCTAACGGAGCTACCCTCTTCCATCTTGCAGTTAAAGAACTTTTCATAAGCCTCATAGCTTTCAATTGCCGCATGAGTCTCAAAGATCAATTTGAGATCCTCGACAATATCATATGGGTCTGAATTCTCAAACCTTTTCTGAAGCTCCGATTCTAAACCATACAAGATAGCACATTGAACTATGGAGTACTGAGTCTTCCGAGTGAGGTAAACATTCTTTACTTCATCGGCAGCATCAGCTGCAGGTGGGTCACCCAGCGGTGCATCCAGCACATAGGTCAAATTACCAGCTGTGAGGACAATCCTCAAATTGTGGAACCAATCCGCGAAGTTGCTTCCATTGTTTTTCAACTTTTCTTTCTCTAGGAACGCATTAAAATTGATGGTAGGGGCTGCCATTGATCTACAACATATTTGCAATAGTTTAGACTAAGTTTATGACAAATTGAGTTCAAATTAATATTATAATTAATCTAGGCGAACTCCCACTCAAAACAATATCCCTCACATTTTTTTAGTGATCACACGAACCAAATCCACCACATCAACACCGATCATCACGAGAGTTGATATAGTTTCAATGGAGAACAATCGACATGTTCATCATATCTACTATATGATTCATGCTTTACCTTTCGGTGATCCGTGTTCCGAGACCATGTCTGTACATGCTAGGCTCGTCAAGATCAAACCTTAGTTTCCGCATGAGCAAATCTGGCTTGCTCACGTTGTATACACTTGCGGAATCTAACACACCTGATCATCACGTGGTGCTTCGAAACAACAAGCTTTAGCAACGGTGCTAACTAAGGGTGAACACTTTATGACTTGAAATTCATGTGCATGAGGGATCATCTTATAATGCTACCGTTGTCTACTAAGCAATACAAGATGCATAAAGGATTAACATCACATGCAATTCATAATATGTGATATGATATGGCCTTTCTTCTTTGTGCTTCCGATCTCCATCTTCTAGCACGAACATGATTTCCATCATCATCGGCATTGCATCAAGGTCAATGACGCTTCTCCATGGTTGTCGTCCACCGGCTTCAACTATTACAACTACTTTGAATAGACACGCGGGTCTTAACATAAATTAAAGACAACCATATGGCTCCTGTCGGTTGCCAACTTACAATAAGGAACATTGCATACATCAAATATAATCACAATCATGACCATATCACATCACAGCACACCCCTGCAAAACAAAGTTAGACGCCTCTACTTTCTTTGCATGTTTTACGTGGTTTGGGGCTTTCAATAAGTGTCGTTCTAACTTACGAACAAGAACCACAACATTGATACTAGTATTGTTAATCACCCGTTGTAAATTGGATCTTAACTATGCTAGGAGAAACAGGCACCCGCAAAGCCACTTATGCAATACAAGTTGCATGTCAAGCGTGGATCAAGTCTCATGAACGATGTCATGTAAGGTTAGCCCGGGCCGCTTCATCCCAACATCCCGCAAGATGCAAAGTACACAAGAAGCAATCGACAATAAAAGCATCAACGCCCACAATGACCATTGTGTTCTACTCGTGCAACAGATCTACATATAGACACGACTCTGATACCACTGTAGGGTTTCGTAGCATGGAAAACAAAAATTTTCTACCGCATACAAACAAACAAGCCAAGATCTATCTATTAGATTGTAGCAACGAGTCGGTGGAATAACTCACCCTCGAATATTCCAAAGTGTTTAACGAGAGCGGATTCTCGTGGGTGATGTAGTCGTACTCTTCCCGATCTCAAGATCGCGTAGACGATCCTTCCAGTGCTGCGTTCCGGCAGCGCTCCCGCAGTCGGTCACACGTTCGGTACTCGACAAAGACCTTCCTCTCCCTTGTTCCAGCAGGCAGCGGAGGTTGTAGCACTCTCCTCGCGATTCCGGCAGCACAACGGCGTGGTACCAGAAGTAGAGGGGAGATCTCGCAGGGCTTCGCCTTAAGCCGGAGCGAGTATGGTGGAGTATGAGAGAGTCCCTCGGTGTTCTAGGGTTTAGACACACCAAGGAAGGGCTAGTGACGGCGGCTAGGGTTTCACCTAGGCGGCGTCGGCGAGTGCCCTAGGGCCGGCGGCGGCTTGGAGGCGGCGGCGGCTTGGTACTAGGGTTTGGAGGAGAGGATCTTGTGTGTTTCTAAGAGGGAGCCCTGCCCCTCCTTATATAGGTGGAGGGGCCGGCCGGCCAAGGGGAGGGAGAGGAGTCCCTCCCCAACTCGGCTTGGGTGGGCACCGCCGGTTGGAGGAGGGAACTCCTCCCCAACTCGGTTTCCCCTTCCTCCTCTTTTCCTCTTTCCAAATTTAGCCGTTTGACTTTCCAAACTAGCTGTTTGACTTTTCAAACTAGGATTTGAATTAATCCTTTATTTGGTTCAGCGATGACACTTAGTACATGATGCAATCATACCAACTTGATACAACACATTCATGTACCCTTCCCCTCCGGAGTGCCGGACGTTCCGGAACCTTCTAGAACATTTCCGATGAAAACACCGGAACCATTCCCCAACTCCGAAACGGGACTTTCCTTATATGAATCTTATTCTCCGGACCATTTCGGATCTCCTCGTGATATCCCGGATCCCATCCGGGACTCCGAATAACACTCGGTCTCTTTCTCATCATTCCATAACTACTCAAAACAACGTCGAATCCTTAAGTGTGTCTCCCTACGGTTCGTGAATTATGCAGACATGATCGAGACACTTCTCCGAACAATAACCAATAGAGGAATCTAGAAATTCATATGGCTCCCACATATTTCTATGATTACTTTGCGATCGAATGAACCACTTACATACGATATCAATTTCCCTTTGTCTCACGATAGTTTACTTATCCGAGGTTATGATCGTCGGTATCTCTGCATACCTAGTTCAACCTCGTTACCGATAAGTACTCTTTTCTCGTTCCCGTGATATGTGATCCCTTGTGAGCCAGTCACATGCTTGCAAGCTAATTGGATGACATTTCACCGAGAGGGCCCAGAGTATATCTATCCGTCATATGGATGGACAAATCCCACTCTTGATCCATGTGTTTCAACCAATACTTTTTGAACACTCAATGCCACCTTTATAGCCACCCAGTTACGGTGTGGTGTTTGATGTCATCAAAGCATCTATCCGGTAAAGGTGATATGCATGATCTCATGGTCAAAGGAATTAGATTACTATGTATCAGAAAGCATATAGCAATTGAACTATTAAAATGACTTGATCTTTATGCTACGCTTATCTATAGGAGTATGTCCATCATATCATTCTTCTAATGATATGATCTTGCTGTTAATAACATCTCAATGTTCATGATATGGAAACCACAATCATCTATTAACCAACAAGCTAGTATTATATAGAGGCTTTACTAGGGACTTCAAATTAAGTTTACAAATCACACAAGTATCAATGTTTCCTTGTTAATACTATTATAGCATGAATGTAAACATTTATCATAAACACAAAGATATAATAATAACTTCATTTATTATTGCCTCTAGGGCATATCTCCAACAAATATGTGATATGATATGGCCTTTCTTCTTGTGCTTCCGATCTCCATCAAGCACGAACATGATCTCCATCATCACCGGCATGGCGTCAAGGTCAATGGCGCTGCTTCATGGTTGTCGTCCACCAGCATCAACTATTACAACTACTTTGAATAATAGACACGTAGGTCTTAACGGAATTAAAAGACAACCATATGGCTTATGCCGGTTGCCGACTTACAATAAGGAACATTGCATACATCATATATAATCACAATCATGGCCATATCACATCTCAACACACCCCTGCAAAACAAAGTTAGACGCCTCCAATTTTCTTTGCATGTTTTACGTGGTTTGGAGCTTTCAATAAGTGTCGTTCTAACTTACGAACAAGAACCACAACGTTGATACTAGTATTGGCAATCACCTGTTGTAAATCAAATCATAACTATGTTGGGAGAAACAGGCACCTGCAAAACCACTTATGCAATACAAGTTGCGTGTCAAGCGTGGAGCAAGTCTCATGAACGATGTCATGTAAGGTTAGCCCGGGCCGCTTCATCCCACCATCCCGCAAGATGCAAAGTACACAATAAGCAATCGACAACAAAAGCATCAACGCCCACAATGACCATTGTGTTCTACTCGTGCAACAGATCTACATATAGGCACGGCTCTGATACCACTGTAGGGGTTCATAGCATGGAAAACAAAAAAATTCTATCGCATGCACACAAACAAGCCAAGATCTATCTACTAGATTGTAGCAACGAGTCGATTAGAGTACTCACCCTCGAAGATTTCAAAGCGGTTAACGAGAGAAGATTCTCGTGGGTGATGTAGTCGTACACTTGTCGATCTCAAGATCGCGTAGACGATCCTTTCGGCGCTACGTTCCGGCAGCGCTTCCACAGTCGGTCACACGTCTGGTACTCGATGAAGACCTTCCTCTCCCTTATTCAGGTAGCGTAGGTTGTAGTTCTCCCCTCGCGATTCTGGTAGCACGACGGCGTGGTGTCGGAAGTAGAAGGAATATCCCGCAGGGCTTCGCCTAAGCCGGTGCGAGTTATGGTGGATCTAGGGTTTCCCGGCGATCTAGGTTTAGAAGGCCGGGAGGAGGAGGAGGTGTCGGTGGTGGCTAGGGCTACGACCACGAGGCGGCGGCGCCACGGTGGCGGCGACGCACGGGGTGGGGAGGGCTAGCTCTTGTTGTGTTTGGGGCAGCCCTCCCCCTCTATTTATGAGAGGGGGCAGCCTTAAGAGGGGAGGATTTGAATCCAAACCCAAACCCAAGTTGGATTGAAGGAAGGACTCTTTCCTTCTTCCACTAGGAAATCATTGTTCCAGTTTGACTTTTAATACCTCCCGTTTGACTTTCAATTTAGAGCTTTAATTCTCTCTTGCAAATGCCTAAACCAAGTGACCTAGGATATGATCCAATCATTCCACTTACCCATGACACATTCTTGGACCATTCCCCTTCCGGTCTGGTGAACCTTCTAGAACCTCTCTGATGAAAACATCGAAATCATTCCCGAACTCCGGAATCGGACTTTCCTTATATGAATTGTATTCTCCGGACCATTCCGGATCTCCTCGTGATATCCTGGATCCCATCCAAGACTCCGAACAACATTAGGTATCCCTACTATCATTCCATATCTATTAAACAACATTGAATCCTTAAGTGTGTCTCCCTACGGTTCGTGAATTATGCGGACATGATCGAGACACTTCTCCGATCAATAACCAATAGAGGAATCTGGAAATTCATATGGCCCTACATATTTCAACGATTACTTTGCGATCGAATGAACCACTTACATACGATACCAATTTCACTTTGTCTCGTGATAATTTTCTTATCCGAGGTTTGATCGTCGGTATCTCTGCATACCTAGTTCAACCTTGTTACCGATAAGTACTCTTTTCTTATTCCTGTGATATGTGATCCCTTGTGAGCCAGTCACATGCTTGCAATCCAATTGGATGACATTCCACCGATAGGGCCCAAAGTATATTTATCCGTCATATGGATGGACAAATCCCACTCTTGATCCATGTGCCTCAACACATACTTTCTGAACACTCAATGCCACCTTTATAGCCACCCAGTTATGGCGTGGTGTTTGATGTCATCAAAGCATCCTTCCGGTGATGGTGATTAGCTTGATCTCATGGTCAAAGGAATTAGGTTACTATGTATCAGAAAGCTTATAGCAAATGAACTATTGAAATGACTTGATCTTAATGCTACACTTATCTATAGGAGTATGTCCATCATACCATTCTCCTAATGATATGATCTTGTTGTTAATAACATCTCAATGTTCATGATCGAGAAACCACGATCATGTATTAACCAACAAGCTAGTATTATAAAGAGGCTTTACCAGGGACTCTAAGTTAGTTTACAAATCACACAAGTATTAATGTTTCCGGTTAATACTATTATAGCATGAATGTAAACATTTATCATAAACACAAAGATATAATAATAACCACTTTTATTATTGTCTCTAGGGCATATCTCCAACATATGCCACCTCCCCTTGACCAACCCTTTGATTGGTTATGATCTAATAATCATGGCCTATCAACTACCACTTCACTTGTTTCCATTGGGGCCTTGTGCTTCTTGAACCCACATGGTTTAGGAGGCTACCTGATGTATCTGCTATGACAGCCTTATTTTCAACAAAGTTTGCCATCCCTTCTAGATCACCTCAAATGCAACCAAGCCCAACTCTTGCTTCCATGATCATGTATATGACATGGTATATCCATACATATACCCCTTGTACCAAGGTGAGATTTGAGCTACCTAATCCAACCCTGTTTAGGTGGCATCAAAATAGCAAAACCCTAGATTCCCAAAAATCTAGTTCCTTCCCTTTTCACCACAATTCCTCAAAACCTAAGTTTGGGCATGATGTATACATCAAGGTTACATCATCTACCTTGGATATTATGCTTCCCCAAATAATTCCCATAATTATTTGGATCCCAAAACTATTTAAATTCAACTTTTGTCAAAACCCTAAAATCTTGGTCTATGAAGGCAAGTTTGTTTTTCTCCAAACCACTTGACCAACTCAAGGCATATATAAGTTCTATACATCAAACCTCACCTTCCCCTCTCAAAAATAAATATTTTTGATATTCTTTAGTATTTATTTTTGCCCTTTTTCTTAAATGGTAGAAACAAGAAATAGTTCCCTAAAAATACTTTTCCACCTTAATAAATCCCAATAAAATTCTCCAATGTGTGTTATGGTATTTAGGACCATATAACACCAAAAACTAAGTTTGTCCTATGTAAAAATACCACTTGAGCTTTTAGAAAACACTTCTGCGCTTTTTGTATAAGTGCATTTAAATGGAGTTTTAATCCTTAGAAAAATCCCAAATAAATCCTGGAGGTGTACAAGAACCATACCCTCCTACCAGAACCATCTCGCCATCTTTCCAAGATCAAAATTTTAAACTTTACTTCATGATGATTAAAATGGCTAATCTTGCAATCTTCCCAAATCATAAACCAAAGCACACCCAACACTCCTCAAAACTTGCCAAGTAAGTCTACCAAGCAGCATCACTCCCTTCTGGTTGAAGAACACTGTAGCCTCACTATAGCATGCCCCACCTCTTTGTCCCACATGGTTGATTGAGAGGGAGACAAGGGCAAGGTCTTATCTAGCCATTTCTTTTCTCATTATAGCACCCCCCACTCCCTCTCTGCCCTATACACAACCATAGGTCCCCCACCACCTCCCAGCATCGCCCCTATCAACCTATCCCTGACCAGCACCTCCCTCAATGCTCTCCATATACATTGTCCATCCTACCCCCATTCATCTTCGGTTTAAATGGGCTAGAGGCCAGAGCTTCCCCTTTCTTTGCCCCAGTTTCTCCCACTCGCCTACCAAAACACCCTCTCCCACTCCCCTGCCTTGCCCAGCCTGGGAGGAGGAGAAGGGAAGCTTCGGCCTCCCTCTCCCAAACCAAGCTAGGCTTCCCCTCCCCATTCTCTCCCTCTGCATGTCGCCCCTAGTGCTCCTCTACCATCTATGACTTTCCCTTGTGGTTTCTTTTAACCAGGAACGCCCCTGGAGACGTCGCCATCGACCACCGATGGGTCCCGCATGGTCGCCTTCGCGCGAGCTCATCTCCGTCATCAACACCGCCCTTGTCGCCTCTTGTCGGACTCGTCATCGTGTGCCGCTTCTCCTCCGTCGCCTTCCTGCCACCGGCAGGCACGCAGGTGAGCCCCTGGCCCTTCTCCTTCTCCCCCTAGGGTTTCCTCCCACCACCGTCGTTCAGAGGAAGAGGATGAGCGGGAGCCGTCCACCCCCGCCTAATCGGATGGCTCGGGGAGCCCCGTACCCCTTCGCTAGTCCCAGGTCGCCAACAGGCGGGCCCCGCGTGGCCGGGTTTTGAACCCCCTTCTCCCGCGCATGGCACCAGCCCGGGTGGGCCAAATCTCTCCCCTGGCCCATTTTTTCCCAGATCTGGCTCGGTGGCCCTCCTCTCCTTTTATTCTTTTCCCAGATCCAGAAAATATGAGCTTATGGTTTAAATCTTTTTGAAAATGGAAAGTCCCTAAATAATTTTAGTTGTTATTTTCCACAGGTACCTAAGTCTCCACTCTAACTTATATACTTGTTTTTGGACCAAATTACTGATTAGATAAATCATAGAAATAAAATAGCCCGGTGTATTATTTCCACTATCAAATGCTTTCAGAGAGTTTGGTAAACCCAATTGGGGTAAACCCAATTGGTACTGAAAGATCTTAGCCCTACACTGCATGTCCCATTGGTCCCACCTAAATTTGCTTCCTAGATTACCTGTAGCAAAAATAATAAAAACAGGGCATTTCTCACTTTAGAAATTTCTCTAGTTCAAACCAAATGAGGTTTTGACCTAATTACAACTCCCAGTAAACATCTATACCCATATGTACCAAAAAACCAGGAGCCTAAGATTTATTGAGCTTTTATTGAATATCGGTGAATTAAACCTTTCTGTGCATGGTTTGTTCACCAATAAATTCACCATTTGGGTTCTGTAAATCTAAAAAGGGGGATTCCAATTTCTACAGAAAGGTATTTCCAGTACCTAACAATTTTCTTTGGAATCACCTAAAAATCTTCTATATATTAAATATGATGAAAAATACAAATCTCATACAAGTCTGTCTTTGGGAATTTCCTGAGGACATGCTGGTAGTTATTTTGAGGTGAATACAACTCTCAGTGAATCAATCCACTAAATACTACCTAATCACGAAAGGAAATAATGTTTGGAACTCCATAACAGGTCTGGTGAATTATTTCCTAAAACTAGAGTTTTAATCCCTATAAAATCCATCATAAATCATTGGTAAGTGATAAAATAGTGAAACCACTTTTGTTGGCTTCATTTTATCAATACTCATTTGATGGTATCATTGTTACCCAAGGTTAACGTGCATAACTTGTCCCTTATCTAAAACCCCTTACATAGAAAATTTTGGCACTTTAAATCCTAATAGAAAACCCACCAATGCAAGCCAACCCATTCCTTTGCATCCAATTCCAAATCCTCGATCCTTACTAATCTACCAACCTGTTTTGTCAATTTCTTGCTGTATGAATTGGTGTTTGTATGCCATGTATTGATGTGGTGTTGTTTGTTTGCATGTATGCTCGATAACGGCGATAGTTGCGTTGGTGTGACACTGAGAAGAAGGAAGCTCCGGGATATTCCTATTATTATTGTTATTAATTGGTTTTCTGGTATTCTAAAGAATTCATGGGACATATCGCTGGTCACAGGCAAGCCACCTTGTTGTTCATACCCCTTGTCCTAATATTTTATCTATGCATGTTTTATCTACTCATTTATGAAAAGTGCATTTGTTTTACTATAATATACTTTATATGGGGAATATCTGGCTCCTCCAAATAGTTACCCCTTGGTAACATTAGGTACAACCCATTTGTATGATACCTACCTTTCCTTAGTATGGTAGATGGTGTTTAACATCATAACCCCTTGGAGACCCAGTTTTAGCCTAAACAGAAGTGTAGGATAGGAAGACCCCGGGAAAAGACTTACAAAATGTTTTATGAGAAAACCTTAGTGAGGCTTGGCCTACCAAGTGGTTTGGAAAATTGGAAGGGTTTTTGTTTTACAAAAAGGTGGACAAAAGATGGAGGAAAAATGTTTACGAAAACACGCCCGGCTATACAGTTCCTAATGCTTGAGCAATTAACCCGTGCAACCACATTACTCTGGAATGGGACGGGGCTGGACTGAAAGTTTGTCTAATCCGGTATAGGTGCCTCAAACTACTACGGGGGAGAACAAATTCCCAGAGGCTGGGATTTCCCTTGTAAAGGCCCTTGTGAAACATCGGTCTGGGGAAGGTAAATACCGTCTAAATGGCGGCCATATGATACTATGAACCCCTCATTGAAAGCGCACATCCTGCGGGGTGCAAAACGCACTCCGGTTGGCTTGTGACTATATAGTGCGTCCCGAATTTGAGGGGATTATCCTCATATGGTAGGCACTTGTATCAGAGAGGGCATTCAGAAGGTATCGACCGGTTTTTCGACCCACGATCGGTGTAGATTAGGGATGGGTAATCGGATGGTGTGGGTACAGTGTACAACTTATGCAGAGTGTAAATCTATTCGAATAGACGAGTCCTCGATCATGGATGGTTGTGATGGTTGCTGTACGGGGGTGATGGTTTTGATTTCAAAAAGGACTTCGGAAAAGCAATGGCTTGAAAATGTTTTGATCATGGGATGGTCAGGAAAAAGGAGGAAGGAGTTTGGTCATGAGATGACCGGAATGAAAAACAAATGGGTGACCCAATCCTAGTGTTTTCTTAAAACTTTTCAAAAAGGTTTTCCAAAATGTTTTACAAAAGTTTTCAACAAAGATATAGAGACATGCTATATCTGCAAGTGAAACTAATTTACAAAAGAACCTCTTATGGAGCCATCCTACCACAGCCATACTGCATATCCTTTACTTATTGTTATCTTAAGGTGGTTTGCAAGTACATTCAAAGTACTCACCGACATTGTCCCTGGCTATTTACTTGGCCAGAATTTCAGAAGCAAGAGGAGCGAGGGAGTTTGCTGACGTCTATGCGAGCTAGGTCATCTTTCCAGTCAGTAGCCTGTAGGTTAAGGCATGACATGGGCTCTGCGCTTGAAGACTTCCGCTATTGATGTTGTATCACCATAATGGCACCTTGGTAAGTACTCGTACTCGTTATTCATGGATGTTGTAATGATACTTGTCGGTTATGCTCATCACTGATCATGGGAACGTGAATTGCAAGCATAACGGGTATTCTCGGACCGTAAATCCGAGGGTCCCACATCATGACCACAACAGTATCATGCATATAGAGAGAGATTAACACATAGCTACCGGTAGAGCCCTTAGCCTCGAGGAAGAACTACCCCATCCTTGTCATGGGAATCAGCAACGGCGATGGAAATGGTGGTGGAGATCAATGGAGATGGCTCCGGGGGCACTTCCCTATCCCAGCAGGGTGCCGTAATAGAGACTTTCTGTCCCCCTAATCTCGCCTTCGGTGGCAGCAGCATTATAGAGGTTTCCGTGGCTTTTTGGTCAATCTTTTAGGTTTTCTAAGTCGGGGGCTTCTTATAGGCTAAGGAGGCAAGGTCGATGGAGGGCTAGGGGGCCCACACCCCCTGTGGGCGCGGCCAGGGTGGGACCCGCGCCCACCTAGGGTGTGGCCACCCTGGTGTCCTCCTCTGTCTCGTCTTCGATTTTCCGTATCGTTTAGTAACAAATATGAACTTTGGCTTTTGTCCCGTCCAATTCCGAGAATATTCATTTTTTTAGCGTTTTGAAACAAAAACAGCAAATAACAGGCAACTAGCACTGTGGCATCTTGTCAATAGGTTAGTTCCAGAAAGTGTATAAAAATACCTCAAAGTGTAGACAAAACATAGCAAACTGGATACTAAACAAGCATGGACCATCAAAAATTATAGATACGTTTTCAACGTATCACTCTTCCTGGCACCCTGCCGGAGGGGAGATCATCCCGGAGGCCTTCTTCTTCATCATGCCAGCCTCCAGTATGAAGCGTGAGTAGTTCCACTTTAGACTATGGGTCCATGTAGTAGCTAGATGGTTGTATCTCCTCCTTTGTGCTATCATGTTTAGATCTTGTGAGCTCCGTTCATGATCAAAATATCATCTATTTTGTAATCACGCATGTTGTGTTTGCGGAGATTCGATGGATATTGAGATTACTATGTCAGATTGATTAATGGTTTTGTCTTATTGATTCAATCATGTCTGTGTTGTTTGTGATCTTGCATGCTCTCCGTTGTTAGTAGCTATCTTGGCCAAGCAGTTGCTAGTGACTCCAAGAGGGGGTATTTATGCTCGATAGTGGGTTCATGCCTCTATTTAATCTAAGGGAAGTGACAGAAATCTCTAAGGTTGTAGATGTGCTGTTGCCACTAGGGAGAAAACAACGGTCTCTTGTTCATGGAACAAGTGGATTGTTTACCTTACACACTTTGCTTAAAGCAGTTATATGTTGCTTGCAACTTAATACTAGAGGGGGTTCAGATGATAACCTGAAGGTGGATTTCTAGTCATAGATGCAGTTGGATGGCGGTCTATGTATCTTGTTGTATTGCCCAATCGAATCTCATAGGATCATGAATGTCTAGTATTGCATTGTTATGCATTGCTTAGTCCTATCAATTGCCCTGCTGTAATTTGTTTACCCAGCATGCCATGTTTGTTTATCTAAGGAGAACACCTCTAGTGAACTATGGACCCCGGTCCAATCTTTACCATTGATACATCTTCCAATGTTATTGTTTACTTTCTGCAAACCATTATTACCTTCCACATAGTTAATCCTTTGTTACAGCAAACCTGTGTGTTTAACAACCTCACTGTTCGTTGGAGCAAAGTCTTGAGTTTGTGTTGTGTAGGTTTCCACGTCGCTAGCAACACCTTTGAGTCGTTTCCTTCCTCCTACTAGTTTGATAACATCGGTTTCTTACTGAGGGAAAACTTGTTGCTGTGCTCATCACACCTTTCTCTTGGGGTCTCCCAACGAGGCGTCACCACGCCATCAGTCGCCTCACCACCCCCAGGCACGGCCTGGCCTGGCCCGTGCGGCCAGGGGGTGTGGGCCCCTCGTG
The DNA here is from genome assembly GCA_916181665.1 of Avena sativa. Taxonomy (NCBI): domain Eukaryota; kingdom Viridiplantae; phylum Streptophyta; class Magnoliopsida; order Poales; family Poaceae; genus Avena; species Avena sativa. The sequence continues at coordinate 261,491,786 of OV702298.1, read as the reverse complement.
GCCCTTCTCTGTCCCGTATTCTTGATCCGTGAGTCTTCTGGTAAAATAGGAGTCTTCTAGTCAAAAACACAAAAAAATAGTTCCTACTATAGTTGCTAGTCTGTTATTGCCTTGCCTTATCATGCTTTCTATCAATGGATGGTTTCTTTGAAACTAGTTCTTATTGGCAAGGTGGGTTCACAGAAGAAGAAAAGTATTATTATAAGGAACACCTTTTGTCACAAAAAGGGAAACACTTATGGGAACAAATTGATAAATTGAATAGTATTGCTAGAGAGGTGTGCTCTACTTATAATGTTACTTATTGATTTGATAAATCTTGTTGTTGTAGGAGGTATAAACACCTACCTTTTCAATGTGAGTATAATAATGATGTTACCATATCTTCTTATGTTAAAGGAAATTATGACTTTTATGATGTGGAACAAATTGAAGAATTTATTGCTTTCAAGGGTGAAGTTGAACTTGCTAGTTTGCTTGAAAATACTAATGATGCACCTTATGAATATGAGATTTATGAGATACTTAAATTTTTCTTTGATAATTATAAGGAAGAAAATGACTATATTCTTGAATATTTTAATAGGCGTTTTCCACAAACGGAAGAGACTAATGCCTTGCAGGAACCTATAGAAGACGAAATTGTTGAACCCGAAAGCTCATTAAATGAAAAAGAGGAGGAGAGTGATGGTCAAGAGGAGGAAGAATGGATCTACCCATGCCTACCTTCTAATGAGAGTAACTCTTTACCTCTTGCATTATTTTATTGTCCCCCATGCTTACCAAAGGAGGATGAATGTTATGTTCTTGTGGATTCTTTTGAAATATCTGCTATGGGTAAAACTTGTGATAATATTTATGCTCCTGTTATCTATGATAATCCTATATTTGTGCCTAACTTCAAAATGCATGGTACTAAAGAGTTTTGCTTAGAAAATGTTTATGATAAAGCTCTAGATGATGGTCCTATATTGAATGATCAGTCTTCTTGCTATAAAATTGTTAAAAATGGGTTTGAAGGTTTTAATCCCACTATTTTTGAGCTTGATAAAAATTATATGTTTATAGATCATGAAAATCATACTTTATATGTTAGCTATATTATTGAGTTTATTCATGAGGCTACTGAAAATTATTATGAGAGAGTAAAATATGGTTATAGAAGTTTTTATGGTGCTGAAACACCTCTGTGTGTGCTGAAAGTTTTGATGTTGCTCTTGTTTCATCGACCCATTCTTGTTACTATGTGCTTCTTTGATTTATTTTCTTACAAGATTTATATCCATAGGAATTGGGTTAGACTTAAATGTGTTTGAATTTGCTTCTTGATGCTCTCTTTTACTTCAATTCATATTTCTTATGTGAGCATCTTCTCAAACTATCAAGCCTAACTTGAAGGCGTTAAAGAAAAGTACTTGTTGGGTGATAATCCAAGAGTTTTCTTGAGTCTTGGAAGTTATTAATTCAATAATGACCTCTCCTTATCCTTTTTTATTTGCTTTCTGTGCCAAGAATGACCTCTGATGAGAGGGAAGTAAGATTTGGAGAGTTGCTGTCCCGAAACAGATTTTGTGCTCCACCGTAAATATTCGTGAGGAATCTCTGTAAGTCGGATTGAGCTGATATTTTGCGAATAACTCCCCCAGTATATAAGATAACTTTCATTAGTTCAACACGTTTTGATTTGAGCAACATAAGGTCTTCGAAAAAATCGGTTTCTACCCACTGGTCTGTTTTGACAGATTTCTGCCATTATTTGTATTTGCTTCTTATTGATTTCTTTTTGAATTCTCTTTTAGGGAATTTAGCTTTTTAAAATAAGTTGCTACATTAGCTTGTGTTTTTAGTGAAAGTTTTGCTATTGTAAAGCTAAACCCAAAGGTCTATTATCTTTTGAATACACTAATGTTGCTAATGAAGATTGTGTGAAGTTTTGTATGAAGGAAAATTTCAGGTGTAGAGAGAGAATGATGTAATGAGATGAGTAATGGACAAAATCTCAAGATTGGGGATGCCACCCCATATCACCCTAACAAATATTCAAGAGGTACAAGCGTCAAAGCTTGGGTATGCCCAAGGCATCCCCTTCTTCATCAATAAAAAGCTCAGGTCCTTCTACACACTTTGTTTTTATTGTTTCATGCACTGTTGTGTTGTTCTTGGAGCGTCTTAGTTTTCGTTTTCTTTGCTTAGTTTGCCTAGTTTTCTTGAACACAGTAGTTTATACCCCCGTTCTTGTTGTGTTGTTTCAAATAAGCTGATTGGTGTTGGAGAGGAGTAGAAAGTTCTTGCTTGAGTAGTACAAGAGGAGTTTGCTTTGACTGTGACTTAGACTTTATCATGCCATGCTAGGTGTTGTTTTGACGTTATGCTTAGTGATTATTGTTGTAGCATGACTTGTTCCAAACAATTGGGTTTGCTTAGTGTGCCTTGAAGGAATCATGCGTTGTTTTAGCATACAAAAGCATAGTATTGTGGTATTCCCCGTTGATGCTTTGTTTGGGTTGACTTGGCACATGCTCACACCATATTATGACTATAAACCATTCATCATAGCCTCTATGATCATTTAGTCCTTGACTTGTAGTACCACTTTACTTTGATTAGTAATGTTTTGTCGCTCTGCATGATTATGGCCATTATTGCTCTTTTAGTTGGTCGCTCCCAGTATTTTGCTAGCCTCCACTTGTATGAGTAAGTTATACTCATGCATACAACTCCCAAGAAACCAAATTATTCCAAAGTGTCCACTACAAATTCCTATGCATGGTGTGTTACACCATTCAAAGTATATTCTTGTTTTCATCTATCTTCCAATTAAAAAGTATTTTGTTATGTGAAAACTTAGTGATTAAAGCTCTCACGACCTTGATGGCACACTTTATATTCCTTGCCCCTAATAAACTTGAACCATTGTGTCATCTATGTTGTATATGCTTGCACTTATACGTTGGAATTAGCAGAACCATGTTGTCAGGGGGAACGATTTCAACATTGCACTTGTACTTTGTACATAGTTGATATCATGCTCTTTTGTTTACGGATGTCGTCGGTGTAAAATAAAAGGAGAGCTTATAAGTCCATGGAGTTATGTATTTTGTGTAGAGAAACGCCTAGGCCGCTAGCCTCATCCATGCCTAATCATGGTGGAAACTTGCAGCATCACCATAATAAGCAATTTGTGAAGCATCCTCAATAAAAACCTATGCAAATAGCAAATAAAAAGATAGCTGAGATGCTCATTGTCTACTTGCCTTGTCATTTTGATTATGGGATAGCTCCTGTATCATGTGCAAGGGTACCCCGTTGGTGGTTCTCTATGATACGCATATACTTACTATGACAAAAACTTGCAAGTAAATAAAGTTGAGTAGCATGAGGAGCGACCCTTGTATTCAGGGGACATGAGATTGCCAACTTATACTTTGTCAAACATATACTTCATAGTTTGTTCACTTTAACCTTAATCACTTCAAGATGCTTATGATAGGGGCAATGAGGGCTGAAAGCTAACAAGTACCATAATTTTTGGAAGCTCTTTTTGAAACTTGAAATCCCTGCTTCACTTATGAAGGGCCCTTCTTCCACCATTATATTGAGTCTCCACCCTCTACCTTTAGGCACCAGTTAAGAGAGCATAGTTGCCATTCTTAGTTCTATGTGCATTGTCCCAAGACTTATTGATTGATGCATATTGTTGATATTACTTGTTCTTGTGCTATTTGTATCTAGTCATTCTTATGAACTTTGAAGATGTCCTATGCATCTATTTGCTACTCCATGAGGGACGGGCTGAATGTCACTATGTCATGTTTTCTGTATGTGAAACAAACAAACGTTTTTCAATGCATGTTATTCATGATCGTTGTTTGTAACCTTTCATGTTGCATGCATAGTTACTTTGTCTTACTATTAGAACTCTATCTTTCATGCTCATGTTTAGAGTTCTTTGATCCCAGCTTTCAATGCTTGCAAATGGTTTGATCTTGATTTTGATGGTGCATGTCACCTCAAAAATTATTTTTTTATCACTTACCTACTCGAGGACGAGCAGGAGTTAAGCTTGGGGATGCTTGATAAGTCGGAAGCGTATCTATAATTTTTGATTTTCCATGCTTGTTTAGTATCTAATTTGCTTTGCTTTGTATACACTTTGAGGTGTTTTTATATGTTTTTTGGTACTAACCTATTAACAAGATGCCACAGTGCCACTTGCCTATTTTCTTCTGTTTTTGGTTCCAGAAAGGCAGAAAATCAATATTCTCGGAATTGAACGGGACAAAAGCCGAAGTCAATATTTTACCATGGGGAACACGGAGCCAGAGTACGAGACAGAGGGGAAGCACCAGGGGTCCACACCCCTTAGCGGCGCGGGCTAGCCCTAGCCACGCCTGGGGGGTGTGACCACCCTGGCCGCCCCCTGCCTCGCCTCTTCGCCTATAAAGACCCCCAATGCCAAAACCCTAAGTACCCGATCAATATTCCATGAAACTTTCTGTAGCCGCCGCCACCATCGTCCCTAGATCGGGGGGATCTGAAGCTCTTCCCGGTAACTGTTTGTAGGCTAGCAGGGGGCGGCGGCCAGGGTGGTCACACCCCCAGGCGCGGCTAGCCCTAGCCCGCGTCGCCAGGAGGTGTGGCCCCCTGGTGCCTCCCCTCCGTCTCGTACTCTGGCTCCATGTTCCCCCACGGTAAAATATTGACTTTGGCTTTTGTCCCGTCCAATTCCGATAATATTGATTTTCTGCCTTCGGAACCAAAAACAGAAGAAAACAGGCAACTGGCACCGTGGCATCTTGTTAATAGGTTAGTACCATAAAACATATAAAAACACCTCAAAGTGTAGACAAAGCAAATCAAAGTAGATACTAAATAAACATGGAACATAAAAAATTATAGATATGTTTCCGACGTATCAGGCTGCTGCTGCGGCGACGAGGCGGAAACTGCTGGGCTCTGTCCTCATCCAGGATGGCAACATGGGCGCTCCAGCCTCTCCCGCCGGTCCAGTTGCTCCCCACGCTCAAGTGAGTGTCTCCGCCGCCTCCAAGTCGAAGTCGGCGCCGGGCAAGGTGAAGAGCGGCCGCGAAGCGGAAGGCAGGCCCCGAGAAATCATCCGCCGCCGTGAAATCCGCCAAAATGGCCTCGTCTAGCCGACCTAGGTATGAACAATTTCCCTCCCCCTTCCATCGCTGCCTCCAATTGCGTATACAATTGATTCGAATTGGCGCTTTATACACATCGATTTGCACGAGGTTCCGACCTCCTACGTCGATTTGTTGAATAACAATGCGGTGGACAGCGACAAGGCTCCGCTCGACGGCTATGGAGATGAATTGGATGGGTCACAAATTTACAACGAGGCGGATGGTGGTGTCGACGGTGCAGGTGAAGACGAGGAGGTGGAGGAGGTCGATGGATCGCAAGTGCCTACCCGCACTCGAGCAAAGAATTTCACGCAAGTTGAAGACATGACTTTGATCAAGGCTTGGGAGGCTGTCTCTCTCGATGCTGTGACCGAAACCGACCAAACCGGGAAGCGTTATTGGCAGAGGATCGAGGACAAGTTCTAACAATGCTTACTTTCCCTTCAAAGAACGATTGCATGAACTTATCGATCAATCCAAGGCCGTTGGGATTACATAAAAACACTTGTGCTCGCTATAGTGGATGCTTGGAGCAAGTTCGAGCAGCACCACCAAGTGGTGCGGTTGAGGGTGACTATGTGAGTGCTAGCATAATGTCCAATTGTTTGTTTTTACCACCAAGTGCTAGCATTTTTTGCAACTCATTGTTTGTTCGAATTTTGTAGGAGAAAATTGCAAAAGAGAGGATCTTGGAGATGGAGGCTTCGAAGGGCAAGGCATTCAACCTCAAGCGTTGTTGGCTTTTGCTCCAAAGAAGTGAGAAATGGAAGTTGAGGGAGCAAGAAGCACCACCCAAAAGAGGCTCACTCATCCGATTGGATGATGAGGAGGATGATGAACTTCCACCGGGAGGGAGGAACAAGAACAAGCCCGATGGCAACAAGATGGCAAAGGAGTAACTTAAGAAGCTAGTCGAAAATTCAAGCTTGAGAGAGAAGATTGATCTCATGGTGGTCTCAAATGAGAAAATGGTGGCCAAGACTTTGGAAGCAAAAGTTGCTTTGGCCGAGAAGAAAACAATTGAGAAGAAAGCAAGGTGGAAAGCACTCCAGCAAGATGGTTTGCCAAGATAGCCGTGGAGGAGAGGAAGGCGGCAGCCAAGGAAACCAAGGCCATGGCAAAGCTCTATGCCGAAGAGAACACCATCATGACCATGGACCGGAGCAACATGGACGAGCCCACCTTGGCGTGACATGATCAAGCAAGGCTGGACATCTTGGAGAGAAGGAGGTCATCGGCGCTGGCAAGAGGCAATGCTCGGGCTAGGGATGGTGGTGGACATGGTGCTCCGGCAAGTGGTGGCCATGGTGGTGCTTCGGCAAGTGGTGGTGGCGGTGATGCTTCTCTTGGCTTCGATGCTTGATGATCATCGTGGGTTATGGTGATGATTCATATTTTGGATGATGTTTTGCGACGTGGTAGCGAGATACTTTGTTAAATTTTCTTAAAACTTGACGATTGTCGCGGTTGAACGGTCGAAGTTGTTTAAATTCTGTCATTTGTGGTTTCTTTTTACGGTTTCTATCCAAAAACTATGTTGTGAAACTGTAAAAAGGAAATATTCCCTTTTCTGGTTCGGTTTTGAGAGGTCTGTTCCGTCTTGTCGTTTGTGGCCTTAAAAAAACCCTCTAAACATAATCTGAAAACGTGTTTTTCGATTCGCGATTTCGTGTGTGTCGGCTAGAGATGCTTTTTTTTAGAAACATAGTACAAACAGAGACGCTCGCACTGCGTACATACACTCACCCCTATGAACACATGCACGCACACCTTATCCCTATGAGCATCTCCGAGAGACTGAGTCGACGGGTCTTGAGATTGGCGAAGTCACCGCATACGCATCGCTATCGACGGGAACGTCGTCTCCCACTGAAAGAATATCCCGCCTTTATGAGACACCGAAACATGCTTTATCTCGGGTGGGCTGAAGGTACCACTGTCCTCCTAAACATCCAACCACCACGGGTTGGTTCTCGCATAGAGATGCTCTTAGCGTGGGGTTTTTCTTCAGCGTGACCGGTCCTAGATAGAAATGACCGGGTATGCTCTCGGTCCTTCCCTTTGTGTAAAGGAAAAAATAGGAAATGGGTCTGAGTCCGAACCGCAGCGACCGAAGAAACCAGAGGTAAGCCAAAGCAGCGCCGTGGATCCGTGACTCCCGAGTCCACCCAGCGCCGCCACCTCTGCTGCCGGAATGGAGCCGGAGCTCGACAGCACCAAAGCCGCCGCCGGCAACCGCAAGCACCTGGCCATGCTCGAGCGCCTCTCCAAGCGCACCGCCACCTCCTCCGCGGACTCTCCCGAGGCGTCACCCGTCGCTTCATTCCTCTCCCGCTTCGCCGCCGCGAAGGTCGCCGCGGAGTCCGCCCTCTCCGCCTGCCGATCCTCCCCCGACGACGCTCCTGCCTCCCTCGCCACCGCCTCCGCCGCCGTCGACGACCTCGAACGCCTCGTCGCGGAGGCCTCCCACTCCCTCCCCCCTTACGAGCTCCGCTCCGCCCTCGCCGCCGTCTCCGACCTCCGCGCCGCCCACAAACTCGCTGCCTCCGAAATCCGACCCAAGAAGTCATTCTCCTTCAGGAACAAGAGCAAAGCCACCAAGATCCCCCCGCAAGATCCTCCTGCCACGCTCCAGCCACCACCCGAGCTGCCAAAGCCTAGCTTCGATGCCATCCTGCCAGGGTTTGGGTTCAGAGGCAGGAACGGCGCTACCTTGGTGAAGGATCTGAGAGTTGCCAGCGAGAAGGATGGGGATTTCACGCTTGCTGATCTGGTTTCATGTGAGGTTTACCTCAAGGGCAAATGCCGGGCTCTGTACATTCATAAGCTAAGGGACTGCCGTGTGTTTATTGGCCCTGTTTTCGGCTCGGTGCTCATAGAGGATGTTGAGAGCTGTACATTTGTAATGGCGGCGCACCAGATCAGGATTCACGAAGCGAGGGCAACAGATTTCTATCTGCGGGTGAGGAGCAGGCCGATCATTGAAGATTGCAGTGGTGTGAGATTTGCACCACATGCTTTGAGGTATGTAGGAATCGAAGAGGATCTGAGGGATTCTGGGCTTGAGGAGGATACTGGTAACTGGGCCAATGTGGATGACTTCAAGTGGCTCAGGGCAGTGCAATCCCCGAACTGGTCTTTGGTTCCAGAGGAAGAGCGTCTGCCGACTGTCGACATTTCAGAAGTTCAGGAAACAGAGGATTGTAACTGAGCTCCTCGAGGTTTCGCTCTCTGCTCTGGTTTTGGCTTATCGTTCTGGACTGGTGGAATCTTGATGCTTACAGTGATTACCTATTTCTGTTTGTTTACGTTTACAGCTTCTTGTATTTAGAGCTTGCTAAATCTAGGATTGGAAGCATGAGAGATTCGTTGTGTTTTCAGAAATGTCTTAATTATTTCATACTTACACATACCTAGTAAGATCATGAAGTTTTTATGCAAGAAGCATACTTGCTGTACGAATTTTGGTCGCTGGCATCAGAATCCAGAACCTTTTTTTGTTGAGTTGTACAAAATATATTGGTTTATCTAATGTTGTAGCCTTCAGTGCTATGGAGGTTGAGGAATTTATCATATTGCAGGAATTCGTGATTTTGTGGTACGAAGTTTCTTGTGCGTGGAGTTTGTGTTAGCCGACTCATAGTCATGAATCTCCATTGAGACCTTTGATGCATGATATCATGATATGCAGGACCTGGGGAAGTATGACTATATTGTAAGAAAGGACACCATGGTGGTATCCAAAAGCTATCAAGTTTTAGCTCTTACCTTGAAACTCTATATAAGCCATTATTAAAAGTACAGTACTATCTGGAAATTCTTCTATTTTTGTAGTTACAGCCTTTTGTCCATTCCTTGTTTCGTAAAATGATAGGTCAACCAAATTACCTCCACAATGATCTGAATATATGTTGGAATTATTCTTATCTGTTTCATCATTTCAGATGTTGACTATATTGTGAAGACAAATATTTGAGCACCTGCCAGTTAGTACAGGATATAGATAGGATTTGGTTCTAGATTATGATTGAATAGGGTCGAGCATAGTTTTTTCCAGCTTCAATCCTTATCCACCAATACCAGTACAATTTCCGTGAGGAGTCATATTGAAACCCTAAACTCTTTGCCAAAGATTGGCGGAAAACCATTTTCTGCTGAGGAGGTATTAATTCAATATTTGAATAGTTTGCCTTCAGAAGCAGCAGAGTTCTGCAAAGCTGGACTGGTTTAAGTAATTTCTATCATTTTATTTGCTCAAGCCATCTATATGCATCACTTCTGCAGATCCTAGAAGCAAGCACTGGAACACATTTCTAGTATCATGTTCATTTTCTCCCCTTGGTTTCTACTAGTTTAACAGGGCTCCGGGCCATTCAATCCTTAGGTTGCAAAGCCATCACTTGTTGACCTTACTGCTCAAGATTTTCATTTGATGAAGTGATGAACTGCAGCTGAAACGTTGTTATTTAGAATTCTTGGTGTCACCTTAGTTTCAGAAGTTTAAGTTACCATTGGACACCAATTGCTTCAATGTTGCCAGAATCCACTATGCTGAACTAGTCAGAGCAAGTAATTTGATCTAAAGATGTGTTCTCATTTTCTAGCAGCCATCTTTGCAAAAGATAATGTCTCTACCGGTGCCGAAGTCCAATCCCTTCCAGATTCAGACCCCTTCCCTTCTGATCATAATGATTCTCTGGTCAATTTCACCTTTTCTGATTGGTTGGTGAATGATCGGTGCCTTGGAATGTTTGAAACATCAGCAACCTTCCGCTTTCAAACATCATGTCTCTTAGATTTCTACATCATCTTTTCATGTGTTTCGTAGTGGGTTCAGGCTCATAATTATTTACCAGCCTGTGGACACTCTCCTCTGCTGCCTTGAGATGGAGTAGCCATTAATTCTATTGTCCACTACAAATCATCAGGTATGCATCATGTTAGCCCTACACAAAGGATGCTTATCTTCCAGCTAATGGTATTCACGTTATTCATTATGTTATTGGAGCTCCTTTCGACTTTGATACAGACATTTGGCTGTGCAACTGCTGTTTTTCAGGTATAGAACAGCCAATTTCATGTAACATTGTGGAGAGTATAAATACATCATCAGACCTGAAATCAATAACCCTTTACCAGATTGAGTTTTGCAGTTCGACTGGAAGCTCCATTAGATATCTTGTTGACTCAATTGCTCCTGGACGGTTGTATTTTACGATTTTCTATGGCAATTTTGTCCAGGTTTCTGAAAATTTCAAGGTCCACCACTGTTTGCACGTGACAACGACAGGATGGCTCCTCGCCTTGCGATGGCGAAGCCGTCCTGGTGGCTGGCACTATGCCAGCATTGGCAAGCAGTTTTTCTTGTTGTTTCGAAGAAATGCCACAGCATATCAGGAAGTGCTATACCCAACGGAGCCTGGCAGTCAATCAGTAGGCTGCACTATCGCAATTACAATTGCCGCACCAGGCAGGCAGGCAGGCAGCAACATTTCATATGTGATCGCTTCAGGCTTCAGCTCGAGCGTCTTATCCTGACTTGTTTGAGTCTCGGAGCACAAATTGGCTGCCGGAATTCTGAGTGTATTTTTCCTCAACTAACTATGGATTTGGTTAACCGCTTATTATCTTTCGAATCCGAACCTAATTAACCATTTTATGTAAGGGGTAATATAGATTAACCACTAGGTTATTAGGGTTTAAATGGTTTACCATTGTTATTAAGGTCCGAACCATTTTTAACATTATGCAACGATGGCAAATACTCGTAAAGCTCAAACTCGGTTTGCCAACTCAAATGCTAGGAGGAAAAAAATCACCATGACCTATACTGAAAAACTAACAATTCACAAGCATATTCAAATTCACAATGATATGGCATAATATAGGCACAAACCGACCACAAAATAGCTCAACAAGTCTAAGATCGACACTCATACAGTCATACGTACACTTAAGTCCAACAATTTCAAAATATAAGTCCAGCAAGGTTTAACATCAGCAATCGTACATGCAGTTCATCCAACCTCTGCATATATGCACGTAATCCAACAAATTTAGATGAGAAGTTTCAAGTCTGAAACATGGACAATTCAACAAAAAACAACCAACACACCATAGCTCCATCGTTGAGAATGCCTATGACATCACTGCCAGAACTTGTTAATATTATCTGCATCACACAAGGGAAACGGGAATAAGAGATTGAACTAGCTATGAGAGGATTTTGAAAATAAGAAATCGAAATATATATATACAGACGTTATCAACCACTAGGCAAATCCCAAATTAAAAAGATAACGAGAAGATTTTGTCTTATAACCAAATATGCCAAAATCTACAGAACACTTAATTACCTGGTGAAATCGATAGGCCTTCCTTGCCAGGTATGTCAAAAATAGTCGTTGTGCTAAGACCAGGTGTACCTACATAGAAAAAGAATAACATAACAAGTGCTACACTTGTAAACTTGAGACATTATATAGTATTCAGATAGAAAGACATAGTCGTCTATGAGAAGTGCTAGCATCAACAAAATAAGACTTGAATGCAAGAGTCCTCACTTGATATATGAAACCAATATTGTAGACATATAAGAGCTTCACCCGTGTCGGGGGAGAATCGACTTCTAAGATCATATATGACATTATGGCCTGTCATGAAGGCCGACTCTGATGCAACGGTAGAAGCGGGAACAACTAAGGCGTCTCTGGCCATGCTAGCAAGTATATGGGATATTCAAATAAATTGGTTTTTCACCAATCTAGGATATCAAAGTGTTCAGTCCGGGCAATTGGAGGCTTTAACCAGTAATCATCAAGCTCAGAGGACCCCACACTAGCTGAGTTAATCCTATGGCTAAGATGGTGGTCCCAATATGACAATGGGTCATTACTCTCCATGTATGTGTCAAGATCATCACCTCTTTGTTATGTTTGTGTAGTTTCTAAGTGGTTCAACTTAGCATACTCGTCGAACAGCTTTTTAGATATCATTGCGCAAGCTTAGTTGCAACACTATTCCCATGCACCTAAGGATACCAAAACTCAAGATAAGTGAACTTGAACCTCGGAACAAGGATTACATGCATTGGAAGTGCAAGCACATTTTTCAATATTTTGGATTTTTTTTATCATTTCAGGAAATGGAGAGTCCTCCCGAGATATCTCGTTTTTAATGATTCCTTGGCTTGCCATATTTGCTAAAAATAGAGATTTGCAGTGGGGTACTTTGAACCAAATATCACCTTCGTGGCTTCATAGAACACTCCGAGAAACTTGCAGACCTCTTTTGCCATATCCCATTTCGAGGAAAAAGGTGCATACGAATACTGGGAATCTTGCCTTTCTAAGGCATCAAATGCCCTTCTGTACGTCAATCTATCTTTGTCATTATGAAGGTTGAGTTCCATCTTGTGAGAACATCAATACAAAGACTCTTCTCATAAGAATTTCCCTTCTGCGTAAAAATTTCCGCAAATTTTTTCTTTCCAATTTGGGGTAACTTTTATGAACTTAATGGTCTTATAGTTATTTGTCAAGTATCTAAATAGCCAATCCCCGCTTGGCATACCAAATTTAGGATATGGGATGTGCACCATTGATGCAAGAATTTTCCCTGACCAATTAACATATTCTTGGCAACCAAATTTTCCCTCAATATTTTCACATTCTCCCATTGCTAGAAGCATTATCCAATGTTGTTGAAAACACCTTGTCCTCAAAATTCAATTCGCGGATTCATTTTAGAACCATACTGAACATGGATATTCTTGTGTGGGTGTCTCTAAGGTATTGAATTTGATTATTCTTTTTCCAACTTTCGGTAGTCATTAATGAAGTTTGATGTAAAGACCATGTACCCAATAGTCTGATCTGAAGTCCATAAGTCCATGGTCAATGATATAATTGACTTGGCAGCACCAATAGCTTCTTGTGTGCGCATCAAATCCCTTCTTGATATCATCATTGGACGTATTTCTTTTTATCATATGAAATGATAGATTCAAACTAGAGACGAACTTATGAAAACCATCATACTCAACAATGGACAAAGGAAAATCATGGAGGACAACCATACTCACCAGCATTTTTCTTCAACATCAGGGTCCCATTTCCATATGTGCAAGTGATTGCACAATCCGCTTGTTCCATGCCCTCATTTGGCACTAATGCCACACCAAAATGCTTGCACTCTCCTTGTGTAACTTCCCCATCAATTTGTATTGACACTAATTCTCGCCAAGAATTAGATCTGAACTTCCGTCCTTGAGCAACTGTATTTGACCCTTCAATGGTGCCCTCATCATCAATGTATTATTGTAGCTCATAATTCTCATCTTCATCCTCCTCCTCTACTAGGTGTCTTTGTCCTTCTTGTTCATAATCCTCTTCCATTCTCATTTGTGAACCACCAACATATTCAGAGTGTCTTACCGCCATGTACATTGACACTAAATTCGCACCATCATCCATTTCTAATAAAACTACACCTGCACAATATACAAGCGTAGATAAGCACACTTTTCAACATAGAAGTGTACCACATGAACTAAAAGATCAACTAATCTCATGAATCTTTTATTTCCCTTTCAATCGCGACATAGAAAAATGAATCTAGACTACATAGATAAAAATATATAAAAAATCATATGTTGTTTAGCAAATCTGCATGGACAATCATCTAGCTTCTTCTTTTCACATGCACATGGTTCATCTTTTTTTACTAAAGAAAAAAATAGCAGAAATGAGGGATTATTGACTACAATCAAATGGTACAACATCTAGTACCGAGATTCTCTAGACATGCCAATCCTCTCATCTTATATAGACAGTGTGATGTACAAGCTTCAGTTTTACTTTTCCACCAATTTTGGACCCCTCTCTCTATCTCTAATTTAGATCAAACTACTTGTTTCACATGGCTGTAATCAGAACTCGTTAGGAGATCATGACTGGATCTTGACCAACACCCATCTAATGATTCAGGTAAACCCATTTCTAAAAGAGGACGAGTGGAAGAAAAATAGGCCCTTTACTTGAGGTGGTCGTCGGTGTTGGGAAGGACCACCATAGAAGCACCTGCATTCACCTAAGAAGACCACAACCACTAGTTTTGTCCAAGACCTGGTAGGAGGGCTTCAAGGTTGGAGAAGGGATGGAGGAGCAGTAGGATGGAGACACCCCCGCCTATCGGTGAAGTCGCGGTTAGGGAGGTTGCCACCGAGTCATCCCAAGGGGATAAGATGCGTTTAGTACATCAAGAGATGAATGGATGCATGGGAATGCGAGCACATGGGTGGAGATGAAAGGTCGCGCAGGAGTGTGGAGATGGGGAGGATACTGAAGGGCGGACTAGCGTGCGAGTGGGTGGCTGGGAGGCTTGTGGGTGGCTAAGGCGGCGCTCAAGAGGCACGCAGAGGGGCGTCGCTCGGTGTTATTAGGTGATGAGTCCAAAATTGAAGCATATTTACCTTTTGTTTTTGCATAAATAGAGTAGGGATCTTTGTATTTCACTGCGTTTGCACGCACCTTTTTGTGCTTGTTTCAATAGGATCCCGAATCATTAAGTCTTATATGAACATATCAATTGGAACTATCATATTATACTATAATATGATATTTTTAAGTGATAAAAGTCATGTTATGGATTTACCTTCACGCCCAGGAGAACACCAAACGAGGGGAAGTCATCAGCACCGATAACGACCAGTGGTACGGCCTGAGCCCGCCCATACTCCGTGGCAGCCGCATCCGCCTCGTCAAATACTTTCTCCTAGCAAAGACTACAGGGGAATCCGACATTCACAGCCACGAGAAACCACAAAAAATGTATCTGAAAGGGGTATGAAGGAGGAACTTGGCAAGGGGTAAATCCTTGTTGCTTCACGGGTCATTGGAGGACATTGCATCATCCCCTTCACCATCAATCGTTGCATCTCCATCACCATCGCTACCCCCATCTCTCATCTATTAGATCTTGTTGTAATTCCATATTCAACTGTGGTTTGCATTAGATCTACCATCGTAACTTTATCCATCTATTTGATTATGATGATGTTGTTGATTGCTTCCATGTGTAAGTAGTTCCTTTGTTTTTAAGGAGATGGAGAAATCTTAGCACTATTATGAACTTGCAATAAAGATGATCTATTCGTGTGTTCGTATGACTGGTCGGTCTATGATAGATTTATGATTTGTGTTTAATCCTTCTTTTTAGATGGTACTAGTAAGTGACATGTGCTAAGCACATACGTGATTGTGTATTTATGTGACTAACAATCATCCTGTTATCCCCATAAAATATTATATTGTTATCATCATTTCAAGAAGTTTTAACTCTTTTGTCAGCGTATCATTCTCATTTCATAGTAAATGGATTATTATAGTCAGTAGATGTTCCAGGTGTTAAACACATATGTCAGAATAGTCCCAGATTGTAGCATGAATACCCACTCAGCTATTGCCAAAACACGCGTACCCTCTAAAGCATATACTTCTTCCATCCAGAAATAACTAATTTGAGTTTGTTTATATTCAAATGTATCTATACACGAAAATGCGTCTAGATACATTTGAATCTAGACAAAATTAAGTTAGTTATTTCTGGATGGAGGAAGTATCATTTCACTGACACATGGGCCAGATTACTCCCTTATGCTCCAAGTGGAGCATGGCTAGTAGAGCAGCAAACACTATGGATCCCAGTTCGAACGTGGTGTTATCGTCTTGTGAATCTAGCAGCTTCTAGTTTTTACCTCTATCAGCATGCACCATAGGGCCCACTGTAACATCCCAGCATTAGAGCTTAGAAATAAGCTGAACACAGATGTGTGCATTGCATTCATGCATAAAAAATCTGAATATTTTTTACGCTTTTGAACAAAACTTGTCAAAGTGATTGAAGCTTCTCTCAACTTGATGGAATAATCATCAAGTTGACTGCGATAAGTTTCAATATGACCTTTGCTAAAACCTTATTTTGGGTAAGGGAGATTTGATCTAAGGGTAGATCAAATATAATAAAAGTTAACCCTAATACATTACTTAATGGTTTATATTTGATCCTTAAGTAATCGTATCCTAGTATTCATTACACAACTCATGAATACTAAGTTATAAACATAACTTAAGTAATAGGAATGTAACAACTAAATCTTGATCTATCTTAATCCCATCTACTTATACTATGAGTATCATGGTAATACCTAACCTTAATTCTTTAGTGAGATTGAGTAGGAAGGAAACCAAGTCAAGATCATTCACTATATATCTCTTTTCCCATATCAATCCTTATCATCTCTATTGAATCTTATTCTCATATCTGTGGTTCATCAATATTGAGTAATCAACTATTGATTCACCAATTCTTAACCTATCAACTATTGATCTATCAACTCTTGTCCATATCATAGCATTCACTTAAGGCCTATAAAGAAAGAAGTAAGAAGAGGTAAATAGTAATGCTAGATTTAAATATCATCTATAGGATGGGAGTGTTGGAAGAGAATTAAATCAATAGGATTATTGATGGAGTTAACTCACTCCTGAAATAATAGAAGAGTATCTGAGGTAAAGATTACAAGGATGAATATTGAAGATAGTTAATAGGAGTAATCCTATTGGATCAAGTAGGTTTAGTCAAATAATAATTTCTTCTACTCAGTAAGAGATACTAAGAAGATAATTATAATACAACTGTAATGTTGTATTGATAAAAGCCTTGATTAGCCAACTGGAAACCTAAACCATAAAGGATCAAAGGATTATAATGATCATGCTTTAGTCACCAAGATTGAATGCTTATATCATGTATAAGTGACATTGGTGGATAGAACATGATTGAACACTAGTATAGATATGTTATTCTAGGTTAGCCATGATATGATGTAAAGCCAGAAATAAGATACTGGAGTAAAGTAAATATAAGATAGTATGATTAAGATGATGTTAGAGCAACATTAGATTAAAGAAGTAGTATTTTACTCTTTGGAAATACTAAGCACTTGGGGTGAAGTAGGATTTGATGTATACATTTATTGAAGTAATATTGGTGAAGGGTGATAAAGGAAGTATATGAAGGGAGTTAGAAGTAACTACTTAGTGGATTAGAGGTTATCATTACCAGAGTAGTTTGATATAACCCAATTATAGATGTGAACAGATTATGAAGAGCTTTAGTGTCAAGCTCATTAGATTTACAAATGAATTTAGGAGGAGAAAGTATTGAGAAGAATATTCATGTGAAGTAAAACTCATCATGGTAACACATGATGATGGATAGAAAGAAGTAGTATATTTAGGAAAGGAATTCCTTAATTAGAAGTCCAGGATTGTGAATAATGGAAGATAGGAATTCTTGGTAAACACTAAACCCTAAATCTTTAATCAAACATAAAATCCATTTCATCTGATTGATCTATCATCTTATTTCCACAATGCTTTATAGGAATATTTTCCTATAGCAAATCACTTAAGCACATCTTTGTCATTTTCAATTATCATAACCATATGTGCTTAGGGGATATCTTATTCAATTATTTTCTATAAGATATTCCAGTAAATAACTTTCTATTTTAAATGGTGATATCATTAATGATCACAAACATAAAGACAATGTGTTTTAGCCATTAATCTTTATTCACATCAACAAAAGAATATAAGTATATTAAGAACCCTAAACCCTAGGGTAAGGATTTACAATTCACACCCTAACTCTTGTGCTAGTTATAATAATAATATATATATATTATTCCCTAGATTTATGGGAGTAATATTAACGAGATGATTTCCTATGAATATCATGCATCAAATAATGATATATGATCATTATATAGAAATTTCCCTCCAAACGACGAGCTAACTAGAATTAAGTTTTATAAAAAAATAAGGAAATATCCTAATATAAATCCATGGTTTATTATGGAAAGAAAATTAATAACAAAGGCCCTTACAAAATATTAAAAAAGAATCTATATAAAGAAATATAACATTATTTAATAAAAGCTCACAAAATGATGCTAAATACATTTTAGTCTTGCTACAATTATTTAGCAAATAAAATCTACAAAGAGAATTCAAATCAAGGGTGCTAATTCAAATCTGAAAATAAAACAGGAAATTGAAAACAGAAAAGGAACAAGGAAAAAACAAAAGAAAATTGTTTCTGGCCCGTGGCCCATTTCCTCTCTATCTGCTGCTCACGAGCAACTCACAGCAGCCCAGTAGCGGCCTAGCAAGGACAACACCTAGCAAATATCTCTAACTAACAAGTGGGCCAGCTGAGGGACTGCTGGTTGAGTTTAAAGTTTTGCGAGGGGGTATCTGCAAAACAGCACGTCGTCGTCTTCCTCCAGCTGGAAGCAGCTCGGTGGCGCTACCGAGGCCGTCCGTCGCCGTCTCTGCGTCAAGATGCATGCCGTCGTCGCCAGGAGAGGATAAGGAGGCCACAGCGACGTCCCTGCTCGTCCTCATCCTCATTTCTCCCTCAGACGCTCTCTATCTATCTGTTTCCCTCTGACCGAAAACCTAGCCTCACTGGAGCTGCTCATTGCCGATGTTTCCGAGCTCCCCTTGCCCATCAAAGACCACCATTAGATCCGCCTTGTCGTCTTGGGCATCTCTGCCAAAGGAATTGCCACAACTCGGACAGAATCGTCGCCGGAGTTTGCTTCGTCTCCGATGTTGTTCACCATCGATTCGTCGTCGTTTGACTTCCCCCGGCCTCCCCGACCATCTCATCGCAACCGTGGTGAGTTACTCGGTCTTCCTGTAGCCTCTATTGCTCGGTTTTCTTCCTGTATCGTCATCAAAGTGACCACCTGCCACCGCCGCCACTGGTCGTCATCGTGTCGCTGTCTCCGGCAACTGTTTTCGAGCGGCGCAACCACTAGATGACTCCGCATGCTGCACTGGATCGAATGCCACCACTCCCGTACGCTCGCGCGCTCTCGATCAACAGACCGACCCTCGATCTGTAGGACCATCCGTGGATGATGTCGGCATGACAACATACTGATGTCACCCCAGCCCAGTCAACGAATTTGACTTGGTCTGTGCCCATGTGGCAGGTGATGTGTACTCGACCCCACTGGACAGAGACTATGGGTAGATCTAGTCTGGGTGTGAAAAGAAGTTTCTTATTTAGAAGATAATTTAGAAAATTATTAAATCTTAAAAATTCAATAACTTTTGTTTTATAGTTCAAAAAAATATGTATAATATATGAAAATGTTTAGAAAAATAAAATCTACAATTTAAATTTATTATCAAACATTATTATGTTAATTATTTAAATCATTATTCTTTAATAAAGAATTTATAAGTAATAAAACTTTGAAAATTCATATTTTAATATTGGTAAATGTTAAAAATATAAATAAAATACCAAAAATCTTAGAAAAATAAGAACTATAATTCAAAACTATAATCATGCATTATTATTTCACTTAATTAAACATTTATTATTTATTAAGTATTTATAAAGTAGTAATCTTGTTAAAATCATATCTTATTATTTATAAATCATAAAAATAAATGTAATATACCAAGTTGATCACAAAAATAATACCTACATGCTAAAAATATAACACTACACTTTTAAGGTAAATGAAAATTTTACAACACTTTAATAACTTGAATTTAATCTATTTCCTTAGTTGATAATTCATACAAGGGTAAATAAAACTTGCTAATAATTCTAAAAAAATAGTTAATATAGACTAATAAATAGTATTAGTCTTAAATGCTGATAATATTAAGTCAAAATGGTTTAATACATTTTAAATACAATTTTATTGAATTATCCTTCAACCATAAGTGTAGATTATTTTCTAAAAGGATCCTTATCATTATAAAATCTTCAAGAATAATTGAGACTAAATCAAATCTTTTCCAATACTTCCACCACAAGTTTACAAACATATAAAAACACTATAGTGAATCCATAAGTAGTTAAGTAATATTACTTCCTTGTTTACAAACTATAACCACTCATCTATAAAAAGGAAAATGATTATATTCCTTTATAATGTTAGGAAACCACTACTCAAATAGAAGTAATGCCATGCTTAAGTAAATTTAAGGAAACATTATGAAGTGAACAAAATACAAATATCATAAGCATTACATCTTAAATCCATCTATGTTTTAAAAGTTAACTTTAGTCTACAAGACTTTAAATGTAATGCTAAAGACTTTGTTATATGTTTTTATAGTTAACTTTGGTCTATTTTAATTAAGACCTAAAGCATCTAAAGTCCAAACTGTTCAAGCAAGCACAACCAACATTGACCACAAAGATTGTTTAGACCTTAGAAAAGAAATCTTTTCTTCAAATATTATTCTTTTTGCCACTTTAATCAACAGATGACAACTAATCACAATCACATTACTTGATACATTACTTGTATATTAGGGTTGCTAAGACTTAAGTTCTTTATAAGTGACATTACTTATAAAGTAAAATTTGAAGATAAACAATTATAGTGTAAGCAATCTTTAGTAGCATTCCATATGTGTGTATCTTATTGTTGTATGATATTATAAATACGTGTTATTCACACAAACTCACAAGCCTTAATAAGAAGCACAAGTATGAAACTTATCTAAAAGGACAACACATTCTAAAAGAACCATTTCCAGTTTCCAAACCCTAGATCAACGTTATTCCCAGGATTCGAGTTTATCAACTTGCATTACATAACTTATGCATAAAAGCGTCTTGCTTATTTAAACATTAGTTCTTACTGGACCAATGATGCTGATTTTAGATATTGGATCTTTAATATTGTCTCGAAGACCGTGAGTGCATAATCTTGCAATCACAAAAGGCAAGTTCACACTTGCTCATGTCCTTTGATTATTTTCTGTAAAGTATTTTGCAAATCCAGTGTTTTCATCACCTGCATTTGAAAAAGGTCAGAAAACACTATTTTCATAATAATGTGATTATAGGTTATTTACCATGAGGTAATAACCTACTGTAAAACTTCCGGTGGTAAAGGAACATATTATCTAGGACTTAACAACCAATGTCGCCGGTGATTCTTGCGCCGTATATCACGCGTTAACCATGAGATTTGGAAAGGGACGGAGAAGTCAGTTGTATCTTCTTCCTCTCGCATGTAGCCAGATGTGCGGGTCGTGGCTGTTATCACTCATAGCATGCATATTTATTGATAATTCATAGAGGATATGCAACATATAGGTGGGAACCCTCAACGTCCCACGATAGTTCTGGCATCTAACGGTCTGTACAAACCATTGCCATAATTTAATGGGTGGGCATGGTGTACACCAAGGAGGCATGCGAGGTCGCGAAGGGGGAAGTGATTGGCTTGGATCTTAGTCTGGGCCCCACACCATGGAAGTGTGGACGAGAATGCAACTCGGATGTGCAACAAAGCTAAGATCTCTCATGGGTAAAGTGACGCACCTCTGCAGAGTGTAAGAACTGTAACTTGTTACTCCCTATTCCGGGAAGGAGCTGCGAATGCGGCGGGAAAGGAACTTCATGAAAGTTCTGGTAAACCCGTGAAGGCTGACGGACATAGATTTTCAGAATAAAAGCAACCTTTGAAGAAATGTTTATGGAAACTTGCATTGCCTACGACCTTTGGTCTGTTGCTATAGATATAGTGTATCAAACACTCCTTTTCTAGTGAACTCGCTGAGTACGCTCGTAGTCAACGTATCTTCTTAACCCTTGCTAGGTTCTAAAACCAGTACAAACGACGTCTACATCCAGTTATACTCCAGGAATCATCATCAAAAGTCCAAGCTCTTCAATGATGTCAAGGAAGTCAACATATACATCAACTCAAGTGAAGACGAAGTTACCGATTAGATCGGAATATAATCTCTAGCCATAGAACCTATTTCTGTAGTGTATTGCAATAGCAGCAATCCCAGACCATTAGTTAAAATACTAGTATTATTAGTATGATAGTTTTTGAGTTGTTTATTTCTGATTCTTCTTTGTAAGAAGATTCTTTCTCTCTATTTAACCTAGAGTGTTCTCTGGATCTTGTGTAAAGAGTTGAGTTGTAACCTATAGTCATATCTTGGACCTACTGTGTTTCTGTTGTACCACTCTGAGAGATGTAATACTAGTGAACATTGTTTTATTGGTGTTATGTCAACGACTATAGTGTACTACATCATGCAGTGGTATGCTGGGTCACCGCACCCACTGATATGTGCAAACACCAACCATCAGATGAAATAAATAAACGACTCAAATTGCAGAGATTCGCTGCATAGGGTACTTTCGGATTCAAAACTCCCGCATTATATAGTGGTATAGATATGTGTAGTCGACCACATATCATATGCCCTCAGGACTAAAGGAAGGAAGAAATTCTTTGGATGTGTTTGGGATCATGCCGGAATAGCTTCGTGACAATTGGCATCGGCTCGCAACCTACACAATCAAAGAGAGATAAAGGGAGACTCCCAAATTTAATTACGATATCCACGGGGAAACCCTTAATTATGGTGGTTTGTATGGGTGATTGCTCTCAGACATCGTAGTGATTATTTAGAGGTGACCTCGCTCTTGGCTCAGCAAAGTGGCTTCCTACGAGCCTTATAGTGAACATGTTATTATGAAGCTCTCTCCACACATCTCATGACACAAGAAGTATACCATCTTAATTAATAATAATAATATCATGCTAGTGGTGTGTCCTATATTCCCGAGAACGTTTTATCCCTATTGAATTCAACCATGCTTTCACACAACCTTGTTACTTTCTTTCTTTTACTCGTTTTAATTACTTTTCTGCAAACAATCAAAAACCTTTCAAACACCCTTACTTGAGATCAAAGGCAGCTTATAATTATCCTTTGGTAGATAGTAACAAGGTGCATAAAGACCTTTACCAATAGCTCTATGTGGGTTCGATACTTTTACTTGGAAACTAGCTATAATTGATCTGTGCACTTGCAGTCATCAGGAGGTGTCCATGCGAGAAGTACGGTATAACCCTTGATCAATTTGGATCAAACCTAAAGAACCTAATGGGTTTTTTGGTAATTTTTTTGGCCCATTGGTTTCTATTTTAGGTTAGGTTAACCTAACCATTTGTTAAATGGGAACCAAGTCCCATTTTTATATTCATACCATATTTAACTAGAGTACCTTTTTTAGAAGATGTGCAAGATGACCATATTTGCTACATGTGATCACTTTCTAAGCGGCGCACCTTTAAGACTGGAGTGTGCTCCTCAGTTCCACCTTCTGACGTCTCCTTAGCAGATTATTGATGGTGTTGTTTTGTCCATGCAGTACCCTTTTTTTACTCCCTCCGACCCAAATTAGTTGACTCAAATTTGTCATAATATAGATGAATCTAATGCTAAATTATGTTTAGATACAACCGAATCTAGACAAATCTAAGTCAACTAATTTGGATCAGAGGGAGTACAAGAATCAATCGACCATATAGTACCCTTGACTATATGGTCGCTTTATGCACCCAATAAAAAGTACTTCATACTAGAAACAACCTTGGAGTTTTCACGACTTCCAAAGAGAAACAACTTTACCTTTAACGAACATTGGAGGGGAATCTCCGCTACGGGTTGCATCTCTAGCCTCTCCAACATCCTTGCCATCATTTTCATGATGAGAACAGAGAAGTACACTCATAGACTACGGGTTTGTGGCAGCAGTCTGATCAATTTCTCTCTATGTGCTATCATGTTTAGAACCATATGAGAAACACTACATGATAGTGGTCATATTTGTATAACCCTTATGGTGGATTATTTTTTTATGATATGAATTACGAGATGCAATTTCAGTATGTGTTTGATGTATTTGTAGGTGCATATTACTATTTCGTTGTTGTATACATGTTCTAATCAAACTAGTATGCTAGGGCGCGACCGGGGGACATGTGTATTAGATGAACTAGAAATTGTAGTCTGCACTAGTGGAAATTTTTTGGGGCTTCTATGTTTTTAACCTTTGTTGTCCTACCTCAATATGGATAATGGGAAGGCGATGTGCTAAACTTCTTAGTGACAACAAAAGCAGCCTCATTTTTCTTCAAAGCATGCAATGAGAACTGTCAACATCATGTCAACACTTAAGGTGATACATTTTTTAATTATTTAATGTCAAGCACACAAACAACCCATTTGCTTTAGGAGTAGTAACTGAGATGTGTTGCATTATATCGATATTAGTACATGGTGTTCATGCCCATAAGAATGCCTATTAATCACTATGTAGAAGTTGCATGCATATAACTTATCAAGAGGATCTTATTTTGTGTCACCATGTCTATGAGAGAAGTCAAGTTAACCCATGAACCCTAGTCCACTTCTAACCATAAGAAAATATATTTACATTGCTGCACTTTCTTTTACATTTTGTATTATCAAATGTTCCAAAAATTACAAAACATTTACTAAATTACTTTTATTATTATTTAATTTATTTGCACCATCAACATCTTCTTTTTAACACCAATCACCCTTGTCAACAATTATTTCTGACGACATTGTGCCTAATAACTACCACGGTTGAGTTGGTGACACAAGGCAACTTCTTTCAGTTTTGCAGGTATTGCTTGAAGAATGAGAATGTGACCTTAGAATCTCGAGTCATTGTTGTGGAAAAGAACCACTTTCTACAACACTCTACGCTTGGAGTCCTATCGAATTGGTATACATTGTCCGTTGCCATTAGATTGTTTCTATAAAAAAAGATATAACGTCCAATATTGCCGCATATTGTCCCATTTTATGCTGCAATGGTGCATACATAAATTTAACTTGTTACAATAAAACAAAGATTGTTTGCAATATAAGTTGACTCAACAACCTATCCCCCACCAATTTTTGGGCCTTTTTGTTTCGGCTTTTAGGTGCTTTCCACAAAAATAAGTTGGACAAGCAAAACCAAGAGTCTGGTTGTGTGTTAGGCTTTTCCCAAAATAGGGTCCACTCTCGCTATCAACACCCGGATTTTTAATCACAGATGCCTGTTATGTCATACATCGCAATCCCAGGATTACTATTTTTGTGAGACATAACAGATTGGATATCACAGTACATCATCCATTACAAACCATACATAAGGTCTTATACAAATAAGGATCTCATGATCCAGTTCTTAATACAATTCAAGCAGCGGAAAAACGTAATAGTAACGATAGCGTAGGCGAAGCTCCATCTTCAGGGTCACAGGCAATGCTGACGATGAGAGATGATCCTAGTTGTCGTAACCTTCCTGCTGTCCCTCTTCCTGATACTACTCTTCATAGTCTGGCCATGGGAATAGCCAGGGACAAAGCCATGAGTACTCTTTAAGTACTCGCAAACTAGTACTAACAAGTGAAGTGGTTTTGGAATAGGAAGTACTAAGCTCTAGGGTTATTTTGCAAAAAGGCAGATTTATCTCTACTGAGTTCAGAAGCAAAGGAAGTTAGTTGAAAGTTTTATAACCCTAAGTGGGAACTTGAATTTCATGTCACAACTCTGTTGTGGTCAAGTCAAAGTCATGAATCATTTCACAAGTCATTTTTAAAACATCTGACGACGGAACAATATGGTCACTCCAACTATCCATAATAGCGGACGCGGCTATTCGAATAGTTTGACACTCTGCAGAGATTGTACACTTTCACCACAACATTCGATACATCCATTAGGAACAATCCTGAATTCACCATACTCAGTATGTGGATAATCAATCCTAACCTTTTAATTACACGCCCTAGTATAGGCACCTCTCCTGTGAGTTTGGCCTCCCAACCATGACCAACTGTCATCTTGGGTACTGCACATGTGGACAATCTTCACAGGGTAGCCTCAGCTCAGACCTTGGCCGTAAGGGAACCCGTACTAAGGTATATAAATTTTCAGTCAAGCCCTACCCAAATTTCGGGTATTGTGGTTGTACGGTAAAATTGGAATGGTATCACATCCAGACAACCATCAGTTTTATAAAGGGCTAAGGCTCATGCCTTAACATTTTCATCATCAAAATTATCTGGTGTTCGAGAACACATGTCAAAACATTTCAGTAGAATGACTCATCATTCTAAGATTTTCTTAACCATTTTCACCAAGTATTTCCATCTAAAGTTGATCAAGTTTTAAGCTTGGCACTAGCATCTACAGGTGGTGGTAAATACTAGTGACGGGTGGTAAACAAGTGTATCTTATCTACGTTCAATCTCATGCCTTAAGATGACATCAATCTTATCTAACTTAGCCAAATTTTATGCTACCTTCAATTATCTTTCTAGAATCTACAAGTCACTCAGTAAACTTTTAATAGAAAGCTTTAATAAAGAGAATAAAATACTAAGCTTGCAAGTAAAAATAGGATGGTGTGTCAAGTGGGTATAATCACATATGCTTAAGGCATATAGTTGGCATAGTAACAAGCAAGTAGTAGCTTGCTAAGCTGCAAGTGTTAGCTTGCTAAGCTGCAAGTGTTAGCTTGCCTTGTGCAGAGCAGTGGTTGAAGTTCTCCTCGGCTTCTTCCTCGTAGTATCCTCCTTCCTCCTCGTATCCTTGGTCGGTACTAGCGTCTATAAATAAATACAAGGTACACAATCACCAAATAATACTTAACTATTTCTAATCATCACACAAAAGTTCACACTAGATGATCTAGCATCATCACTAACATTACAAGATTAAAGCACTTGTCTCATTTATTTTATTTTAGAAAAGTGATGTCTAATCATTGAAAAACTACTTAAGATTTAATATTCTCCAACTCAAACATGGGGTCATGTTGACCCATGTCATCACCACATATTTCAGTACATGGGAATGTGATTTAAAGTGGTGTCACAATTTAATACGGTTCAACCTTTTTATTTTAATTAATTAAAGTGACTAGAATGGCCTATGTGGCATTCTTTTATTACTTGATCATTATTTATGTAAGTAAACCTATATATTTTTATATATTCTGAAAGCTATGGTTAAATGTGATTTTTGAGAGTTGTAATCAACTCAAAAGCTCTTATGGTTGAATCTTGAAAAATGTTTGAATGTAGAAAAGCTTCTGCCTTGTTATTTTTATCATGGGTGATCTACAAATCTAAATGGTTTGAATCCAACGGGATTGGATTAAGCATTCCAGTACCTTGCTAAGAAAATTGGTTTCATGCATTTTGGTTCAGTGAATCGAGCTGGGTTGATTTTTGAATCTAGGTACATAACTAGGTTTGAAATTAAATGAATAAATCTAAATTTTAATTAGTGGGTCGCGCGTGATGTTTAACTGGGCCGGCCCACTATGCATAGCGCGCACGGGCTGGTTAAGTGAGCGACCCACTCATCAGTGAGACAACGAGGGGCAAAGCGGTATGTGGGGATGTGGACCGCACGATCAAGCTCTCATCCTACGGCTGCGGTTCATCGTCCACGTCGGGCAACGCCGGCGATACAGAACCCTAGCGCGGCCAGTAGGGGTCGTGGGAGGCTCACCGGGGCTCAGGCGATGGTTGGCGACGGGGGCGAACGACGAAGTCGACGACGGAGATCCTCCTGGTACCGGCAGCTTCTCCTAGGGCGGCTCTAATCGACGGCGCCTCTTCTCCTCTGCAGCGGCGAACTTCGGTGAAATTACGGCCACCTGGTGCTCGCCTTGCTCCGGAAGCGAGTGGGTGTGATCAGTGAGAGGTGGGGAGTGAACTGGTGTGAAGAAAACGAGCGGGGGAGGCCTCCTTTTATAGTGGCTGAAGAGGACCGAATGGCGCGGGTGGAGCTCGTCGGTGTCGACGACACAGAGTGCTACTGGCATGGGCGACGATAGGGGCGGTGATATGCTCTCTGGCGAATCTCACCGGCGTGGTCTTGCGGCGTGGGGCGGTGTTGAACGGTCTGAATGTTGCGGCGCTCTGTGCGGGTCCGACGGTGGTTTTAATGGCATATAGCGTCTACGGTCCGCGCGGCGGTGAACGGGCATGTCCGCGGTGTTGCTGGGGTGCTGCCGATCATGCTTGCACGCGGCGAGGGCGGCGCGCGGTCTATGGGCTGATGTCGCTGACGGCGCACTGACACGCTCTTGGCTTGCACGCAGAGAGACTGGGCGCATGCTTGGCGGGTGGTCCAGTGGATGGCTGCGCTCGGGGCTTGGACAGGGAGTGGCGGGTGGTCCAGTGGTGGCTGGCTGCCTCTAGCTCGCTGGCAACATGAGGGTGACAATGGTGCTCTCGGCATGGTCACCATTAATGGCTAGGATTTCTCACAGTGGTGCTAAAGCTAGTTAGATTACTTTGATCATCTACTGAGAGTATAGAGTGAGCTATAGAGGGAGCAAGTTAGGCACTGATCACTGCTCACTATAGTGTTTTGTGTTTGTTTGTTTGTTGATTACAAGGTGTTTGATGAAATGGCCAAAAGAAATTCAAATTTGAATTTTGGATTCAAACTTGGTGGGTTTGCTAGGCACATACTAGGGAGTATCTGGTTAGTTGGATTGGTCAAGGGGCACTAGTTTGGTTGGGTTTTGAAAAGGTGTGATCTTCACATATGTTAAAGATTCAATTTTGAATTGTCCTTTGAATGGGATTGCCAAATGTTTCTGCAAGTTTGAAAGGTGGGCTTTGATTCACTTTTACTTGGTCTAGCAAGGGGTGAAAAGAATTGGAAAAGTTTCTGTTTGAAATCTTGGACTAGAAACACCCAAAGTGGACTAGTGAGCAAGATTGACAAAAATGACCATTTGCCTTATTTGATTTGTTTTTGATTTTTTTCTTGATTTGTTTCTGCTTGGAAATATTTTAGATGATGTTATATTCATCTTTGGCCATTCCTTACTATTTAGTTGAATCACACGAGTCCATTCATGCATTCATCAAATCATTACATACACACATGCATTCATTTAATTTTTATTTAATCAAAGTTTTTTTATTAACTCTAATTTTAGTGGTTAGGGTTTGATGGTCATTATTTCATATTTTTCGGATGTTACACCCGCATACTAGAAAAAGCACGTACGGGATGTGCTTTCCGAGCTTTTTCTCCACAGATCGAAATGGTATCCTGTTATTTACAGAGAAAATGCCACCGTGTATGAACCTTTTTTTTTCTTTTTCTTACGCACGTACCAAACCTACCAAGAAAAGGCCCCGAGCATGTATAGAAAAAAAATTGGGCAACGCGAGACATACATGGTCGATGGGATCCCTAGCGATTATTTCCTTGAAAAAACCTAGTAGGTGGTGCTTATCATGCACCAACACTATGAGATGAGAGGTTCCCCGTCTAATTCCACAGTAATTAGGTGTGCGCGCATATATATGTGAACTTTATGCATTGAAGATAATGGTGTTGGGAGGAGGTCGTTCCATTTCATTTGTTTTCTATGTTTTACAAAAGAGAAATATAAAGACCAAACAATTCAAGCACAAACACTACCAAAAATATGCTTATTAACACATGTGTAGTACACAAACATCAACTGAAACAATAGCTAACAAATCTTCTATACGTACCTCCTCATACTACGTCATTTTGCGAATCTAGTGGACGATTAATGAAAATTGCGAGGGAAATATATGTTTTCGATGTCATATAATCATAGGCAACAACCACATGTTTAGTAAAGAATATTAGATATCAATATTATGAAAATATTGCATCATGTTCAAATAATGGATGCAATTAGATGTAACAATATAAATTAGCTGTAACAACATATTGGACGAAAACAACCATCCACATGGGCAAGATTTGTTTCTCTTAGTCTCTCGTTGAAATAAATACAAAATTATATGAACCCTAATTAGATGCTTATTTTTTCCAAAATTCCATAGATCTATTAATAATCATCAATAATGGTATAAAGAGTCCCAAAAGTAATAAAAATTACAAATAGGTGAATGGACCACACCTAGCGAAGACTACTAACGCTAGCAGGAGTCGAATGCACGCCGCCGTCCTCACCCCTCTATCACTGGAGCTGGGAAAATCTAGTCAAAATAGAGCTTGTTGTAGTAAACAAACAGAAAGTCATCATGCTAAGACCCCAAAGGACCAACACACCAGAGGAGCAACCATCGCCAAAGATGACAACCATATATCTGAAGAAACTGGTCTCAAACCACACCAACGGATACGAGAAACGACAAGATCCTAAGAGATCTGTCGGACATATGACTCCAGGTGCCCTTCGCTAGCACTAGACACACCAACGGAGCGAGTATAGGACGGGGAGTATATTATTCTAACTTCAAAATGTAGCTGTCACCTTATCATTGTCACCTCATAATTCCAAATAAGACATTGCAAAAGGACCTAAAAAGGAACAAAAACCCTCTACCCAGCGAGGTCCCATGGTCCGACACCCCTCCATGGCCCTACGGCCAACGGAGGCGGAGCGGACCGCCGGTCATCGGCCAGAAATTGGAACCCTAGATGGGTTTGGTGTCGCCGCCGCTTTTGCTTGCATTTACTTTGGGTTGTGTAATATTTTTGGATGCTAGACCTCTCACAAAACAACATGGGGCGTACGCTTTCAACCAAGCATTGCTAACAAATGTGTGTTCGAGGGGAGTGTTGGCACGCTTTCTGACTAGATTAAATTGTATGTAGGACATATTTGAGCATCCAAATTCAAGCTTTGAGAAATGATTTCCCCAGTAACCAATATGACGTAATTCATTTTTTTAACACGTAGGAGTATTTCATTTAAGCCTAGACATTCACAATTATGCTTTGCAGTAGATACATTCATAATAATATTGATATATCAAAATCACATTAAACCATTATAAAAGAATGTACTACAAAAACACCGCAGTATAATCAAAGAATGGTTGTAACCGATGAAAATTGATGAATCACTAACACCGTGCAAATATTAATATAACAAAGTAGACAAACATAGTTGTCGACACGGGCAAGACATAGTTTCAAAGCTCTCGCTAGAATGAGCATAAAACTAGAGATGCTCTGTTTTGATAGAAAGCTTCGCATGTAAAATAACATGTGGTGACCTCTCGACGCGCTTTTGGCCACGTGACGCTGGCAAATGTGTGTTGGAGGAGGATTTTGGCACGCGTTTTGACTGGCTTAACTTTTTATCCAAGCTTCGGCAAAAAATATTAATCCAACTATATGCTTTATATATACAATCTCATATACTAAGAGGATTCGTGGAAAACGCATCTGAGCCGCCGCCCCCGGGTCGCTCATGTGAGGCGACTCCGGGGCGCCCACTGATACGTCGGAAACGTATCTATAATTTTTGATGTTCCATGCTTGTTTAGTATCTACTTTGCCTTGCTTTGTCCACTCTTTGAGGTGCTTTTCATATGTTTTCTGGTACTAACCTATTAACAAGTTGCCACAGTGCAGGTTGCGTGTTTTCTGCTGTTTTTGGTTCCAGAAAAGCTAGTAAAAAAATATTCTTGGAATTGGACGAGACAAAAGCCAAAGTCAATATTTCATCAAGGAGAACACGGATTCCAGAGGAGATACGGAGAGGCGCCACAGGGCGGTTGCACCCCCAGGCGCGGCCTAGGGTGGGCCCGCACCTAGGCAGGGTGTGGGCCCCATGGCGGCCCCCTTCCTCACCTCTTCGCCTATAAGAAGTGCCCAATGCCTAAACCCTAAGTACCCGATCAATATTCCACGAAACCGTCTGTAGCCGCCGCCACCATCGTCCCTAGATCGGGGGGATCTGAAGCTCTTCCCGACACCCTGCCAGAGGGGAGATCATCCCGAAGGCCTTCTTATTCATTATGCCAGCCTCCGGTATGAAGCGTGAGTAGTTCCACCTTGGACTACGGGTCCATGTAGTAGCAAGATGGTTGTGTATCCTCCTTGTGCTTTCATGTATAGATCTTGTGAGCTCCGTTCATGATCAAGATCTCATCTATTTGTAATCATGCATGTTGTGTTTGCGGGGATTCGATGGATATTGAGATTACTATGTCAGATTGATTAATGATTTTGTCTTATTGATTCTATCATGTCTGTGTTGTTTGTGATCTCACATGCTCTCTGTTGTTAGTAGCTATCTTGGCCAAGTAGTTGCTAGTGACTCCAAAAGGGGGTATTTATGCTCGATAGTGGGTTCATGCCTCTATTTAATCAAGGGAAGTGATAGAAATATCTAAGGTCGTAGATGTGATGTTGCCACTAGGGAGAAAACAACGGTCTCTTGTTTATGGAACAAGTGGATTGTTTACCTTACACACTTTGCTTAAAGAAGTTGTCTGTTGCTTGCAACTTAATACTGGAGGGGGTTCGGATGATAACCCAAAGGTGGACTTCTAATCATAGATGCATTTGGATGGCGGTCTATGTATCTTGTTGTATTGCCCAATCGAATATCATAGGATCTTTATGTCTAGTATTGCATTGTTATGCCTTTCTCAGTCCTGTCAATTGCCCTGCTGCAATTTGTTTACCCAACATGCCATGTTTGTTTATCTAAGGAGAACACCTCTAGTGAACTATGGACCCCGGTCCAATCTTTACCATCGATACATATTCCACTATTACTGTTTACTTGCTGCAAACCACTTTCACCTTCCACACTATACAGTTAATCCTTTGTTACAACAACCAGTGAGATTAACAACCTCACTGTTATTGGGGGGCAAAGTCTTGAGCTTGTGTTGTGCAGATTTCCACGTTGCTTGCAACACCTTTGAGACGTTTCCTTCCTCCTACTGGTTCGATAACCTCGGTTTCTTACTAAGGGAAAGCTTGCTGCTGTGCTGCATCATACCTTCCTCTTGGGGTTTCCCGACGAAGCGTCAACACGCATCAAGACTTTCTGGCGCCGTTGCCGGGGAGGCTAAGGACGTCTTCACAAGGGGAGTCCTCCTCAAACTTTCTCTTTAGTTTGTTTTTAGTTTGCTTAGTTTATTTTGCTTGGTTTTGTTTGCCTATTTTTATCAAAAACTCCAAAAAAATAGTTTAGTTTGGTTTGCTTTCCCTTATAAAAAACACAAAAAATTAGTTCCTGCTCTAGCTGCTGCTGTTTTTGGCTTGCTCCACTTTTAGCAAAATGAACTATGCTGAGAACACCAAGTTGAGTGACTTCACTAGCACAAACAACAATGATTTACTTAGCACTCCTATTGCTCCACCTTCTCCTGATGCTACCTTTTATGAAATTAAGCCTGCTTTGTTGAATCTTGTGATGAGAGAGAAATTTTCTGGTGCTGGTTCTGATAATGTTGTTGCCCATCTCAATAACTTCGTTGAAATTTGTGAGGTGCAAAAGTATAAGTATGTATATGGAGATATTATTAAGCTCAAGTTGTTTCCTTTCTCCTTGAGAGGAAAATCTAAAGAATGGTTGTTATCCTTATCTAGAAATAGTATTGATTATTGGATTAAGTGGAAAGATGCTTTTATACTATCCTCCTGCTAAGATTATATCTATGAGAAGTGATATTATGAAATTTAAACAACTTGATAATGAACATGTTGCTCAAGCTTGGGAAAGAATGAAATCTTTGGTTAAGAATTTTCCCACTCATGGACTTACTGCTTGGATGATTATCTAGACTTTTTATGCAGATTTGAACTTCTCTTCAAGAAACCTGTTGGATTCAGCTGCTGAAGGTACCTTTATGACCATCACCTTGGGTGCTGCAACAAAACTCCTTGATAATATGATGGTTAACTATTCTGAATGTCACACTGAGAGAGCTCCACGTGGTAAGAAGGTAAATTTTGTTGAAGAAACCTCCTCTTTGAGTGATAAGATTGATGTTATTATGGCTATGCTTGTTAATGGGAAAGCTCCTTTAGATCCAAATAATGTTCCCTTAGACTCTTTGGTTGCTCAAGAAGAGCAAGTTGATGTTAACTTCATTAGAAACAATATTTTCAATAACAATGTCTATAGGAATAATTTTGGTGGTAACAACAATTATAGGCCTTATCCTCCTAATAATGGCAACACCTATGGAAACTCCTACAACAATGTTAGAAGTGCCCCCTCTGAACTTGAAGTCATCCTCAAAGACTTTATTAGTAAACAAACCACTTTCAACAAGACTGTGGAGGAAAAGCTTTTAATTGTTGAGAAAAATATTTCCTCTTTGTCTGAAGCACAGTCCTCCTTGATTAATAAAATGGTTGTTAAACCTAAAACCATGGAAAGTACCTTTGCTGCTACTTATGTCATACAAGTTACTATTGATGAAAATGTTAGACTGTTAGCCCAACTTCATGCTAAATGGGAAAGGGAAGACGAAATTGATACGAACAATAGTGTGTGCACCATCACCACTAATATGGATACCACTAAACCACAAGAAGTCCCTATTCCTCCTCCTACAATGCCTAAGGCTAATGAGTCTACTACTAGTGATGCTAAGTTTGATCTTGATGGTTGCAATATTTCTGAAGTGATTTTGTTCCTGCAAAAACTTGCTAGAAGTCCTTATGCTAGTGATATGCATGTTGCTTTCACCAAACTCATTACAGATGCTCTTGTTGAGATTAAGGAAGATAAGTTCAAACACAAAGCTTCTATTCCTAGGAAAGTAGAAGATAGTTGGGAACCCATTATTAATATGCAAGTGAATGACTTTGATCTCAAAGCTTCATGTGATCTTGATTCTAGTGTCTCTATTATGCCTAGGAAGATTTATGAAATGCTTGATTTGCCACCTTTGGAAGATTGTTATTTGGATGTCCCACTTAATGATAATGCTAAGAATAAACTCATGGGAAGTGTTAATGATGTTCTCATTATGGTTAACAATGCTTATGTCCCTGTTGATTTCTATGTTTTGGATGTTGAATACAATCCTTGTTGTCCTATATCTTTGGGAAGATCTTTTCTTAGAACTGTTGGTGCCATCATTGATATGAAATAAGGCACCATTAAATATGGATTTCCATTCAAGAAAGGTATTGAACACTTCCCCTATGAGGAGAGATAAGTTTCTTTTTTCTCATCCTTTGAAAGCAAGGTTTGATGTTAATGCTTCTTCATTTGAAAATACTTGATTTATTTCTTCTTGTGCCTAACTTAAAGGCGTTAATAAAAGTACTTGTTGGGACATAACCCAAGAGTTTATTGAGTCTTGGAAGTTATTACTTCAGTAATGACCTCTCGTTATCCTTTTTGTTTGCTTTTTGTGCTGATACGTTGGAAACGTATCTATAATTTTTGATGCCCCATGCTTGTTTTGTCTACTTTGCTTTACTTTTCCACACTTTGAGGTACTTTTTACATGTTTTCTCGTACTAACCTATTAACAAGTTGCAACAGTGCCAGATGCCTGTTTTCTGCTGTTTTTGGTTTTAGAAAAGTTAGTAAAGAAACATTCTCGGAATTGGACGAGACGAAGGACAAAGTCAATAGCTTTCCGTGGGGAACAAGAGGTCCAGAGGGGAGACGGAGAAGCGGGACAGGGAGGCCAAACCCCCCTAGGCGTGGGTGGGCTCTACCCCACACCTGGGTAGGATTTTCCCCTCCTGGCTGCCTCCCAGTCTCGCCCTTTCGCCTATAAGAAGCCCCCGATACAAAAACTCTCAGGACCCGATCAGAAATCCACGAAACCGTCTGTAGCCGCCGCCACCATCGTCCATAGATCGGGGGTGATCTCAAGCTCTTCCCGGCACCCTGCCAGAGGGGAGATCATCCCGGAGGCCTTCTCTCCGGTATGATTTGTGAGTAGTTCCACCTTGGACTATGGGTCCATGTAGTAGCTAGATGGTTGTATCTCCTCCTTTGTGTTTTCATGTATAGATCTTGTGAGATCCGTTCATGATCAAGATATAATTAATTTGTAATCATGCATGTTGTGTTTGCGGGGATCCGATGGATATTGAGATTATTATGTTGGTTTGATTAATGGTTCTATCTTTATGATTCTATCATGTCTGTGTTGTTTGTGATCTTGCATGCTATCCGTTGCTAGTGGTTATCTTGGCCAAGTAGTTGTTAGTGACTCCAAGAGGGAGTATTTATGCTCAATAGTGGGTTCATGCCTCTAGTTTCCAAGGGAAGTGACATAAATCTCTTCGGTTGTAGATGTGTTGTTGCTACTAGGGAGAAAACAACGGTCCCTTGTTCATAGAACATGTGGATTGTTTACCTTACACACTTTGCTTAAAGCAGTTGTCTGTTCCTTGCAACTTAATACTGGAGGGGGTTCGGATGATAACCCGAAGGTGGACTTCTAGTCATAGATGCAGTTGGATTACGGTCTATGTATAATGTTGCATTGCCCAATCAACTTCATAGGATCTTTCTAGTTAGTAATTGCATTGTTATGCCTTGCTCGGTTCCTGACAATTGCCCCGCTATAATTTGGTTACCCTTCATGCCATGTTGTTTATCTAAGGAGAGCACCTCTAGTGAACTATGGACCCCGGTCCAATCTTTACCATTGATACATTTTCCACTGTTACATGTTTACTTGCTGCAAACTATTACCTTTCACACCATACGTTTAATCCTTTGTTACAGCAAATCGGTGAGCTTGACAACCTCACTGATTCGTTGGGGAAAAGTCTTGAGTTTGTGTTGTGCAGGTCTCAGCGTTGCTTGCAACACCTATGTGACATTTCCTTCCTCCTACTGGTTTGATAACCTCGGTCTCAACTGAGGGAAGACTTGCTGTTGTACTCTTCACACCTTGCTCTTGGGGTTCCCAACAAGACTCTACATCAGCCACCAAGTTTTCTGGCGCCATCAAGGAGTCATCAACAAGTTTTCTGGCGCTGTTGCCGGGGAGGCTAAGGACGTCTTCACTAGGAGGGTCCTTCACTTCACTTCCTTTCTCTTTACTTTGTTTTTAGTTTGCTTTGTTTCTTTTGCTTGTTTTTGTTTGCCTCTTTCCACCCCCCCAAAAGTCTAGCTTGGTTTGCTTTCTTTATTCAAAAACACAAAAAAATTAGTTCCTACTCTAGTTGTTGGTCTGTTGCTTGCTTAATCATGCTTTCTATCAATGGGTGGTTTCTTTGAAACTAGTTCTTATTGGCAAGGTGGGTTAATGGAAGAACAAAAGTATTATTATAAGGAACACCGTTTGTCACGAAAAGGGAAACACTTATGGGAACAAATTGATAAGTTGAATACTATTGCTAGAGACGTGTGCTCTACTTATAATGTTACTTATTGCTTTGATAAGTCTTGTTGCTGTAGGAGGTATAAACACCTGCCTTTTCAATGTGAGTATAATGATAATGTTGCCATATCTTCTTATGTTAAAGGAAATTATGACTTTTATGATGTGGAACAAATTGAAGAATTTATTGCTTTCAAGGGTGCATTTGAACTTGCTAGTTTGCTTGAAAATACTGATGATGCACCTTATGAATGTGAGGTTTATGAGATACTTAAATTTTGCTTTGATAATTACAAGAAAGATAATGGCTATATTCTTGAATATTTTAATAAGTGTTTTCCACAAATGGAAGAGATTAATGCCTTGCAGGAGCCTATAGAAGAAGAAATTGTTGAAACTGGAAGCTCATTAGATAAAAAGAGGAGGAGAGTGATGAATAAAAGGAGGAAGAATGGATCTACCCATGCCTACCTTCTAATGAGAGTAAGTCTTTACCTCTTATATTATTTGATTGCCCCCCATGCTTACCAAAGGAGGATGAAAGTTATGTTCCTGTGGATCCTTTTGAAATATCTACTTTGGGTAAAACCTGTGAAGGTTTTAATCCCACTATTTTTGAGCTTGATAGAAATTATGTGTTTGTAGATCATGAAAAGAATGCTTTATGTGATAGCTATATTGTTGAGTTTATTCATGATTCTACTGAAAATTATTATGAGAGAGGAAAATTTGGTTGTAGAAGTTTTTATGGTATTGAAACACCTCTCTTTGTGCTGAAAGTTTTGAAGTTACTCTTGTCTTACCTTCCTATGCATGTCACTTTGTTCTTCATGAATTTATTTGTGTACAAGATTCCTATGCATAGGAAGTGGGTTATACTTAAATGTGTTTTGAATTTGCTTATTGATGCTCTCTTTGACTTCAATTCATAATTCTTATGTGAGCATTTTCTCAAGCTATCAAGCCTAACTTAAAGGCGTTAAAGAAAAGTACTTGCTGGGAGATAACCCAAGAGTTTCCTTGAGTCTTGGAAGAAATTACTACTGTAATGACCTCTTCTTATCCTTTTTGCTTGCTTTCTGTGCCAAGAATGACTTCAAATGAGAGGGAACTAAGATTCGGGGAGTTGTTATCCCGAAACAGATTTCTGTCCTCCATCAAAAAATTCGTGAGGAGGCTCTGTAACTCGGATTGAGATAAAAATTTACGAATAAATCCCCCAGTATGTTGGCTAACTTTCGTTAGTTCAAAACTTTTTTATTTGAGCAATAGAAGATGTTCGAAAAGATTTGTTTCTACCCGCTGGTCCGTTCTGACAGATTTCTGCCATTATTTGCATTTGCTTCTTATTGATTCCCTTTTGAGCTCTCTTCAGGTAAATTGAGTTTCTTTGAAGGAGTTACGTCAGTAGCTTGTGTTTTTAGTGAAAATCCTTGTTGTTCCAAATCTTTTCCAGTGGACTAATATCTTTTGAATAAGCTAATGTTGCTAATGAAGATTGTGTGAAGTTTCGTATGAAGGAAAAATTTCAGGTGTAGAGAGAGAATGATGCAATGAGATGAAGAATGGACAAAAGCTCAAGCATGGGGATGCCACCATGGTGTCACCCCAAGAAATATCCAAGAGGTACAAGCGTCAAAGCTTGGGGATGCCCAACGCATCCCCTTCTTCATCAATAAAAAGCTCAAGTCTGTCTAGACACTTCACTTTTATTGTTTCATGTACAGTTGTGTTGTTCTTGGAGCATCTTAGTTTTGTTTTGCTTTGCTTAGTTTATTTATTTTTCTTTAGTAGTTTGGACCCCCGTTCTCGTTGTGTTGTTTTGCAAATAAGGCTGCTTGGTGTTTGGAAAGGACTAGTAAGTTCTTGCTTGAAGTGCAAGAGGAGCTTGCATTGACTGTGACTAAGACTTTAGCGTGACATGCTAGGTGTTGTTTTTGCATTAAGCTTAGTGATTATTATTGTAGCATGTCTTGTTCCAAACAATTGGGATTGCTTAGTGTGCCTTGAAAAAATTATGCGTTGTTTTAGCATGCAAAAGCATAGTATTGTGGTATTCTCCTTTGATGTTTTGCTTGGGTTGACTTGGCACATGCTCACACCATGTTATGACTATGAAAAGTCACCATTAGCCTCTATGATCATTTATTCCTTGACTTGTAGTACCACTCTTTGCTTTGATTAGTTTGCTTTGTTGCATTGCATAATTATGGCCATTATTGCTCTCTTAGTTGGTTGCTCCCAGTCTTTTGCTAGCCTCCACTTGTATGAGTAAGTTCTACTCATGCTTCCAACTCCCAAGAAACCAAGTTATTCCAAAGTGTCCACTATAAACTCCTATGCATGGTGTGTTACACCATTCCAAGTATATATTCTTGTTTTAATCTATCTTCCAATTAAAAACTATTTTGTTATGTGAAAACTTAGTGATTAAAGCCCTCATGAACTTGATGGCACATTTTATTCTTTGCCCCTAATAAACTTGAACCATTGAGGCAACTTTGTTGTATTTGCTTGCACTTATAAGTTGGGATTAGCAGAACCGTGCTATCACGGGGAACGTTTTCAACATTGCACTTGTACTTTTTGTACTCGGTTGATATCATGCTCTTTTGTCTATGGATGTTACCGGTGTGAAATGGAGTGGAAACTTGTAAGTCCATGGAGTTTGTATTCTGTGTTAGAGAAACGTCTGGGCCGCTAGCCTAAGCCATGCCTAATCATGGTGGAAACTTGCAGCATCACCATAGTGAGCTATCTATGAAGCATCCTCAATAAAAAGCAATGCATATGGTAAATAAAAAGATTGTTGAGATGCTCATTGTCTGCTTGCCTTGTCATTTTGGTTATTGGAAAGCTCCTGTACCATGTGCAAGGGGTACCCCGTTGGCGGTTCTCAATGATATGCAAATACTTACAGTGATAAGAACTTGCCTGGGCCCTAAGTTGAGTATCCATGAGGTGTAGCCCTCATAGTCAAGGGACTTGAGTTTGCCAACTTATACTTTGTCAAGCATATACTCCAGCTTTGCCACTTTAACCTTAACAACTTCAAGATGCTTATGATAGGGGCAATGAGGGGTGAAAGCTAACTAGTACCATAATTTTTGGAAGCTCTTTTTGAAACTTGTAATCCATGCTTCCTTTACAAAAAGGCCTTTCTTCCACCATTATTTGAGTCTCCACCTTCTACCTTTAGGCACCATTAAGAGAGCATACTTGTCACTCTGTGTGCAATGTTCCAAAGCTTATTAATTGATGCATATTGTGTTATTACTTGTTCTTGTGCTATTTGTTTCTAGTCACCCTTGTGAACTTTGCAGATGTCCTATGCATTATATTGCTACTCTATGAGGGACAAGCTGATTGTCACTATGCTATGTTTTCTGCATGTGAAACAAACAAATGTTTTTCAATGCATAATATTCATGATCTTTGTTTGTATCTTGGCATGTTGCATGCATAATTACTATGTCCTATTGTTATAACTTCATATTTCATGCACATGTTTAGAGTTCTTTGATCCCAGCTTTCAATGTTTGCAAATGGTTGGATCTTTATTGTGAGGGTGCATGTCACCTCAAAAATTATTCTTTTATCACTTACCTACTCGAGGACGAGCGGGAGTTAAGCTTGGGGATGATGATACGTTGGAAACGTATCTATAATTTTTGATGCTCCATGTTTGTTTTGTATCTACTTTGCTTTACTTGTCCACACTTTGAGGTGCTTTTTACATGTTTTCTAGTACTAACCTATTAACAAGTTACAACGGTGCCAGATGCCTGTTTTCTGTTGTTTTTGGTTTCAGAAAAGTTAGTAAAGAAATATTCTCGGAATTGGACGGGACGAAGGACAGAGTCAATAACTTTCCGTGGTGAACAAGAAGTCCAGAGGGGAGACGAAGAAGCGGGCCAGGGAGGCCAAACCCCCCTAGGCGCGGGTGGGCCCTACCCCGCGCCTCGGTAGGGTTTGCCCCTCCTGGCCACCTCCCGGTCTCTCCCTTTCGCCTATAAGAAGCCCCCGATACAAAAACTCTCAGGACCCGATCAGAAATCCATGAAACCGTCTGTAGCCGCCGCCACCATTGTCCCTAGATCGGGGGGATCTGAAGCTCTTCCCGGCACCCTGCCGGAGGGGAGATCATCCCGGAGGCCTTATCTCCGGTATGATGCGTGAGTAGTTCCACCTTGGACTATGGGTCCATGTAGTAGCTAGATGGTTGTATCTCCTCCTTTGTGCTTTCATGTATAGATCTTGTGAGCTCCGTTCATGATCAAGATCTAATCAATTTGTAATCATGCATGTTGTGTTTGCGGGGATCCGATGGATATTGAGATTATTATGTTGGTTTGATTAATGGTTCTATCTTTATGATTCTATCATGTCTATGTTGTTTGTAATCTTGCATGCTCTCCGTTGCTAGTGGTTATCTTGGCCAAGTAGTTGCTAGTGACTCCAAGAGGGAGTATTTATGCTCGATAGTGGGTTCATGCCTCTAGTTTCCAAGGGAAGTGACAGAAATATCTGCGGTTGTAGATGTGATGTTGCTACTAGGGAGAAAACAACGGTCCCTTGTTCATAGAACATGTGGATTGTTTACCTAACACACTTTGCTTAAAGCAGTTGTCTGTTGCTTGCAACTTAATACTGGAGGGGGTTCGGATGATAACCTGAAGGTGGACTTCTAGTCATAGATGCAGTTGGATTACGGTCTATGTATAATGTTGTATTGCCCAATCAACTTCATAGGATGTTTCTAGCTAGTAATTGCATTGTTATGCCTTGCTCAGTTCCTGTCAATTGCCCCGCTGTAATTTGTTTACCCTTCATGCCATGTTGTTTATCTAAGGAGAGCACCTCTAGTGAACTATGGACCCCGGTCCAATCTTTACCATTGATACATTTTCCACTGTTACCTGTTTACTTGCTGCAAACTATTACCTTCCACACCATACATTTATTCCTTTGTTACAGCAAACCGGTGAGCTTGACAACCTCACTGATTCGTTGGGGCAAAGTCTTGAGTTTGTGTTGTGCAGGTCTCCGCGTTGCTTGCAACACCTGTGTGACGTTTCCTTCCTCCTACTGGTTCGATAATCTCAGTCTCAACTGAGGGAAGACTTGCTGTTGTACTCTTCACACCTTGCTCTTGGGTTCC
This sequence comes from Avena sativa, assembly GCA_916181665.1. Taxonomy (NCBI): domain Eukaryota; kingdom Viridiplantae; phylum Streptophyta; class Magnoliopsida; order Poales; family Poaceae; genus Avena; species Avena sativa. Next base: position 261,449,446 of record OV702298.1, on the reverse strand, counting down.
CAACAAGACTCCACATCAGCCACCAAGTTTTCTGGCGCCATCAAGGAGTCATCATGTGTCAAGAATGACTTCTAATGAGAGGGAAGTAAGATTTGGGGAGTTGCTGTCCCGAAACAGATTTCTGTCCTCCACCATAAAAATTCGTGAGGAGTCTCTGTAACTCGGATTGAGCTGAAAATTTACGAATAAATCCTCCAGTATGTTAGCTAACTTTAGTTAGTTCAACACTTTTTGATTTGAGCAAGAGAAGGTCTTCGAAAAATCGGTTTCTACCTGTTGGTCTGTTTTGACAGATTTCTGCTATTATTTGCATTTGCTTCTTATTGATTCCTTTTTGGGTTCTTTTTGGAAAATTGAGCTTTTTGAAGGAGTTGCTACAGTAGCCTATGTTTTTAAGCGAAAAGTTTTGATGTTCTAAAGCTAAACCCAAAGGTCTATGATCTTTTGAATACACTAATGTTGCTAATGAAGATTGTGTGAAGTTTTGTATGAAGGAAAATTTCAGGTATAGAGAAAGAATGATGTAATGAGATGAAGAATGGACAAAAGCTCAAGCTTGGGGATGCCACCTTGGTGTCACCCCAAGAAATATCCAAGAGGTACAAGCGTCAAAGCTTGGGGATGCCCAAGGCATCCCTTTCTTCATCAATAAAAAGCTCAGGTCTTTCTAGACACTTCGTTTTTATTGTTTCATGCACTATTGTGTTGTTCTTGGAGCATATTAGTTTTCGTTGGATTTACTTAGTTTGTTTAGTTTGCTTGAATAAAGTAGTTTGGACCCCCGTTCTCGTTGTGTTGTTTCAAATAAGTCGATTGGTGTTGGAATGGAGTAGAAAGTTCTTGCTTGAAAGTGCAAGATGAGCTTGCATTAACTATGACTTAGACTTTAGCATGTCATGCTGGGTGTTGTTTGAACTTATGCTTAGTGATTATTGCTGTAGCATGACTTGTTCCAAACAATTGGGATTGCTTAGTGTGCTTTGAAAAAAATCATGTGTTGTTTTAGCATGCAAAAGCATAGTATCGTGGTATTCTCCTTTGATGCTTTGTTTGGGTTGACTTGGCACATGCTCACACCATGTTATGACTATGAACAAGTCACCATAGCCTCTATGGTAATTTAGTCCTTGACTTGTAGTACCACTCTATGCTTTGATTAGTAATGTTTTGTCACTCTATATGATTATGGGCATTATTGCTCTCTTAGTTGGTTGCTCCCAGTTTTTGCTAGCCTCCACTTGTACGAGTAAGCTCTACTCATGCCTCCAACTCCCAAGAAACCAAGTTATTCCAAAGTGTCCACTATAAATTCCTATGCATGGTGTGTTACACCATTCCAAGTATATTCTTGTTTTCAGCTATCTTCCAATTAAAAAGTATTTTGTTATATGAAAACTTAGTGATTAAAGCTCTCACGAACTTGATGGCAAACTTTATATTCCTTGCCCCTAATAAACTTGAACCATTGTGTCATCTAATTTGTATATGCTTGCACTTATACGTTGGAATTAGCAGAACCATGTTTTCATGGGTAACGTTTTCAACATTGCACTTGTACTTTGTACATAGTTGATATCATGCTCTTTTGTCTATGGATATCGCTGGTGTGAAATAAAAGGGGAGCTTGTAAGTCCATGGAGTTATGTATTTTGTGTTAGAGAAACGCCTGGGCCGCTAGTCTAAGCCATGTCTAATCATGGTGGAAACTTGTAGCATCACCATAATGAGCAATCTGTGAAGCATCCTCAATAAAAACCTATGCAAATAGCAAATAAAAAGATCGCTAAGATGATCATTGTCTGCTTGCCTTGTCATTTTGGTTATGGGATAGCTCCTGTACCATGTGCAAGGGGTACCCCGTTGGCGGTTCTCTATAATACACATGTACTTACTATGACAAGAACTTACAGGTGACTGAAGTTGAGTAGCATGAGGCGCAGCCCTCGTATTCAAGGGACATGAGATTGCCAACTTATACTTTGTCAAGCATATACTCCATGGTTTGTTCACTTTAACCTTAATCACATCAAGATGCTTATGATAGGGGCAATGAGGGCTGAAAGCTAACTAGTACCATAATTTTTGGAAGCTCCTTTTGAAACTTGAAATCCCTGCTTCCCTTTATGAAGGGCCTTTCTTCCACTATTATATTGAGTCTCCACCTTCAACCTTTAGGCACCAGTTAAGAGAGCATAGTTGCCATTCCTAGTTCTATGTACAGTGTCCCAAAACTTATTGGTTGATGCATATTGTTGATATTGCTTGTTCTTGTGCTATTTGTATCTAGTCACTCTTATGAACTTTGAAGGTGTCCTATGCATCTATTTGCTACTCCATGAGGGACAAGTTGAATGCTGATACATCGGAAATGTATCTATAATTTTTCATGCTCCGTGCTTGTTTAGTATCTACTTTTCTTTGCTTTATCTACACTTTGAGGTGCTTTTTACATGTTTTCTGGTACTAACGTATTAACAAGTTGCCATAGTGCCAGTTGCCTGTTTTATGCTGTTTTTGGTTCCAGAAAAGCTAGTAAGGAAATATTCTCGGAATTGGACAGGACAAACGTCAAAGTCAATAACTTTTCGTGGGGAACAAGAAGTCCAGAGGGGAGACGGAGAGGCGTGCCAGGGCGCCCAGACCCCCCTAGGCGCGGCTAGGGGTGGGCCCGCACCTAGGCAGGGCGTGGGGCCCTTGGCCACCGCCTCGGCCTCCCCCTCCGCCTATAAGAAGCCCCTGATACAGAAACCTAAGCACCCGATCAAATCTCAACGAAACCGTCTATAGCCGCCGCCATCGTCCCAAGGTCGGGAGGGATCTGAAGTTATTCCCGGTACCGTGCCGGAGGGGAGATCATCCCGGAGGCCTTCTCTCCGGTATGATGGGTGAGTAGTTCCACCTTGGACTATGGGTCCATGTAGTAGCTAGATGGTTGTATCTCCTCCTTGTGATTTCATGTATAGATCTTGTGAGCTCCGTTCATGATCAAGATCTAATCTATTTGTAATCATGCATGTTGTGTTTGCGGGGATTCGATGGATATTGAGATTATTATGTTGGTTTGATTAATGGTTTTGTCTTTATGATTCTATCATGTCTGTGTTGTTTGTGATCTTGCACGCTCTTCGTTGTTAGTAGTTATCTTGGCCAAGTAGTTGTTAGTGACTCCAAGAGGGGGTATTTATGCTCGATAGTGGGTTCATGCCTCTAGTTTCCAAGGGAAGTGACAGAAATCTCTTCGGTTTTAGATGTGTTATAGCCACTAGGGAGAAAACAACGGTCTCTTGTTCATGGAACATGTGGACTGTTTACCTTACACACTTTGCTTAAAGCAGTTGTCTGTTGCTTGTAACTTAATACTAGAGGGGGTTCAGATGATAACCTGAAGGTGGACTTGTAGTCATAGATGTAGTTGGATGGCGGTCTATGTATCTTGTTGTATTGCTCAATCGAATCTCATAGGATCTTTTTGACTAGTAATTGCGTTGTGTTGTGCAGGTATCCGCGTTGCTAGCAACACCTATGTGACGTTTCCTTCCTCCTACTAGTTCGATAACCTCGGTTTCTTTCTGAGGGAAAACTTGTTGTTGTGCTGCTTCACACCTTACTCTTGGGGTTCCCAACTGGCTCCACGTCAACCGTTCTAGCCATCATCAAATGCCACTATGCCATGTTTTCTGTATGTGAAACAAACAAACGTTTTTCAATGCATGTTATTCATGATCTTTGTTTGTAGCCTTTCATGTTGCATGCATAGTTACTCTGTATTATTGTTAGAACTCCATCTTTCATGCTCATGTTTAGAGTTCTTTGATCCCAACTTTCAATGCTTGCAAATGGTTTGATCTTGGTTTTGATGCTGCATGTCACCTCAAAAATTATTCTTTTATCACTTACCTACTCGAGGACGAGCAACAATTAAGCTTGGGGATGCTTGATATGTCGGAAATGTATCTATAATTTTTGATGTTCCATGCTTATTTAGTATCTACTTTGCTTTTCTTTGTCCACACTTTGAGGTGCTTTTCATATGTTTTCTGGTACTAACCTATTAACAAGTTGCCACAGTGCCAGTTGCCTGTTTTCTGCTGTTTTTGGTTCCAGAAAAGCTAGTAAGGAAATATTCTCGGAATTGGACGGGACAAAAGCCAAAATCAATATTTCATCGAGGAGAACACAGAGTCCAAAGGAGAGACGGAGGGGCGCCACAGGGCGGTTGCACCCCCCAGGCGCGGCCGAGGGTGGGCCCGTGCCTGGGCAGGGTGTGGGACCCCTGGCGGCCCCCCATGTCTCGCCTCTTCGCCTATAAGAAACTCGCAATGCTTAAACTCTAAGTACCCGATCGGTATTCCACGAAACCGTCTGTAGCCGCCACCACCATCGTCCCTAGATCAGGGGGGTCTGAAGCTCTTCCCGACACCCTGCGAGAGGGGAGATCATCCCGGAGGCCTTCTTCTTCATCATGCTAGCCTCCGGTATGAAGCATGAGTAGTGCGGTGACCCAGCATACCACTGCATGATGTAGTACACTATAGTCGTTGACATAACACCAATGAAACACCGTTCACTAGTATTACATCCCTCAGAGTGGTACAACAGAAACACAGCAGGTCCAAGACATGACTATAGGTTACAACTCGACTCTTTACATAAGATCCAGAGAACACTCTAGGTTAAAGAGAGAGAAAGAACTCTTTACAAAGAAGAATCAGAGATGAACAACTCAAAAACTATTATACTATTAAGACTAGTATTTTAACTAATGGTATGGCATTGCTGCTATTGCAATATACTACAGAAATAGGTTCTATGGCTAGAGATTATATTCCTATCTAATCGGTAACTTTGTCTTCACTTGAGTTGATGTATATGTTGACTTTCTTGACTTCATTGAAGAGCTTTAGCTTTTGATGATAACTCCTGGAGCATGACTTGTTGTAGACGTCTTCTTAATGGCTTCAGAATCTAGCAAGGGTTAAGAAGATGCGTTGAGTACGAGCGTACTCAGCAAGTTCACTAGAAAAGGAGTGTTTGATGCACTATATCTACAGCCACAGACCATAGGTCGTAGGCAATGCAAGTTTTCGTAAACATTTCTTCAAAGGTTGCTTTTATTCTGAAAAGCTATGTCCACCAGCCTTCACGGGTTTACCAGAACTTTCATGGAGTTCCTTTCCCGCCGCGTTCGCAACTCCTTCCCGGAACAGGGAGTAACAAGTTACAATTCTTACACCCTGCAGAGGTGCGTCACTTTACCCATGAGAGACCTTAGGATTTGTTGCACGACCGGGAGTATGTTCCCGTTTAAACTTCCTTGGTTTGAGGCCCAACCTAAGATCCAAGCCAATCACTGCCCCCTTCGCGACCTCGCATGCCTCCTTGGTGTACACCATGCCCACCCATTGAATTACGGCAATGGTTTATACAGACCGTTAGATGCCAGAACTATCGTGGGACGTTGAGGGTTCCCACCCATATGTTGCATATCCTCTATGAATTACCAATTAATATGCACGCTACGAGTGATAACAGCCACGACCTGCACATCCGGCTACATGCGAGAGGAAGAAGATACGGCTGACTTTTCCGTCCCATTCCAAATCTCATGGTTAACGCGTGATATACGGTGCAAGAATCATTGGCGACATTGGTTGTTAAATCCTAGGTGATATAGTCCTGAACAGTGGTATTCCAACTTCCAGATTTAATAGATTAGTTGATCACCCCAGATCAGTAACCAATAGTTCACATTATTATCAAAAATAGTGTTTTCTGACCTTTTTCAAATGCAGGTGATGACAACACTGGATTTGCAAAATACTTTATAGAAAATAATCAAAGGACATGAGCAAGTGTGAACTTGCCTTGTGTGATTGCAACATTATGCACTCACGGTCGTCGAGACAATATAAAAGATCAAATATCTGAAATCAGCATCATTGGTCCGGTAAGGACTAATGTTTAAAGAAGCAAGATGCAATTATGCATAAGTAATATAATGCACTTGATAAACGCGAATCCCGGGGACAACGTTGATCTAGGGTTTGGAAACTGGAAATGGTTACTGTTAGAATGTGTTGTCTTTTTAAATAAGTTTCATATTGGTGCTTCTTATTAAGGCTTGTGATTGTGTGTGAAATAACATGTAATTATAATATCATAAAACAATGAGATACACACAAATGTGAAATGCTACTCAAGATTGCTTATACTATAATTGTTTATCTTCAAATTTTTACTTTACAAGTAATGTCACTTATAAAGAACTTAAGTGTTATCAATCCTAAGTATATAAGTAAAGTATAAAGTAGTGTGATTTATGATTAGTTGTAATATGTTGACTGAAGTGGCAAAACGAATATCTTTTGAAGAAAATATTTCTTTATTAAGGTTTAAACAATTCTGATAGTTTTTAGAATATGGTTGATCGAATGTGATTGATATTGTTTATGCTTGTTTGAATAGTCTAGACTTGAGATGCTTATAACTTAATTATAATAGACCAGAGTTAACTATGAAACACATAACAGAGTCTTTAGCATTACATTTAAAGTCTTGTAGACTAAAGTTAACTTTAAGAACATGGATGGATTTAAGGTGTAATGCTTATGTTATTTGTACCTTGTGTACTTTATAATGTTTCCTTAAAGTCACTTAATAATGGTTATACTTTTATTTGGTAGTTGTTTATTTACAGTATAAATGTATAAAGGGATTTATCTCCCTATAAGGTTGTGGTTATGGTTTGTGAAAAAGTAAACAATATTATTTACTACTTATGAATTATCTTTGGATTGAGTCCATTATAAAATTGTGAGTGAAACAATGGTAAAAGATTTTATTTGGTTAAAATATCATTCTTGAAGATTTTATAATTGTTAAAGATCCTTTTTAGAAAACAAACTACACATATGGTTGAAGGATAATTCAATAAAATTGTATTTAAAATGTGTTGGACCAATTTGACTTTATATTATAAATATTTAAGACTAGTATTACTTATTAGACCTAAATTGGCAATTTTAGGAATATTAACAAATTTATTTACGTTTATATGAATTACCAATTAAGGAAATAAGTTTAAATTCAAGTTATTAAGTTGTTTAAATTTTTATTTACCTCAAAAGTGGAATATTATATTTTTAACATGTAGGTATTATTTTTGTGATCATTTTGGTATATCACATTTATTTTTGTGATTTATAAATAATAAGATATGATTTTTATAAGGTTTATTAATTTATAAATACTTAATAAATAATAAATATTTAATTAGGTGAAATAATAATACATGATTATAGTTTTAAATTATAGATATTATTTTGCTAAGATTTTTGGTATATTACTTATATTTTTAACATTTACCAATATTAAATTATGAATTATCAAAGTATTAATACTTATAAAATCTTTATTAGATAATAATTATTTAAATTGTTGAAATAATAATGTTTGGTAATTGTTTAATATTATAGATTTTATTTTTCTAAAAAAATTCATATATTACACATAATTTTCTGAATTATAAAACAAAAGATATTGATTTTATAAGGTTTAATCATTTTGTGAATTTTTAATTAAATAACTAAATGTGTTTATTAGGTAATGCTGGTGTCAGCATGAAGTGCGGGGTTTTTATCACCAGAGCTAATCCTACCCCAGTCACTGACTGGTGGGACCTTTGCCATGTCATCTCTAATGTTTTTATTTATTACAAAAAACATTATCACAGTTTCTAAAATGATAAAAATAGGAATATGACATCAGCGTGATGTCATGCTGACGTCACACGAGATGATCCTCACAGGTTTGAGGATCAATCGATCGATCCAGTGCGCGCGCGGAGCTGTGGCTTGGTGTGTTAGAACGAGCTTGCGATGGCGAGTTGATCTACGGCCGCGCCGCCCCGGAATGGTCACCGGAGCACTAGCTCCGACGAGCATCCGCAATGGAGGACAGAGGTGCACGACGCAAGCGCTAAGGAAGCAGAGAGGAAGGGAACAGAGAGATGCCTGAGCACCGTGAGCTCACCAGGATGTCGTCGGTGGGCTCGGGAAGGCCCGGGGTAGCCGGAATCGACAATGAGAACTGCAACCGGAGTTGGTAACGGAGGTACCAGTTGAAGCGCTCGGGACTTCTTCGGCTCGCGCTGACTGGGGCAAACATCCGAGTCGAACATGGCGAGTCTTCCAGGCATCACGGTGAGGCTCAGGACAGCCGGAAACGTCAGCGAAGGACAGCCCTGGCTGGAGCTTGGGTTCGGTCAAAGAGGAAAAATGGGGAAAGAGGGGAGGATAAGGTTTGCCAGTGTGACAGGGGTCCTCTTATAGGCAAATATCAGCGGTGGCTCGAATCTTGGCGGAGCGGTCATCGTGAAGACGGCGGACGGCGGAGCTCGAGCCAGCGAGGTTCTTGCTCGGCGTCGTCCTTCTGGCGAGAGGAAGAAGAAAGGAAGAGAAATCGCGAAACGATATGGGCTGGACTTGGGCCAAGTGGGACGTAGCAAAGCGAGCAGAGGACGGCTACTGTTGCACGCGAGCGTTAGTTAAGCGAGAGGAGAGATGGGCCTTGGGCCAACGCTGACTACTATCTTTTTCTTATCTTTTCTGTTTTCTGTTTTATTTCCAGATTTGTATTTTACTTATTTGTTTGAAATTTTCTATAGAATTTATCTGATAAATAATTGCAGCAATACTAAGATGTACTTAGTATCATTTTGTAAGCTTTTATTGTATAATGTTATATATATTTTTATTTTCTATAAATATATACTTCCTTTTTAATATTTTGTGAAGGCCTTTGTTATTAATTTTCTTTATATAATAACCTATGGATTTATGATATGATATTTCCTTATTTTAATGATAAAACTTAATTCTAGTGAAACTATAGTTCAGAGGGAAATATATATATGGTGATCCTTTTCTTATTATATGATACATAAAGTCCTAGGGAATTAATAGGATTAATATTATTCTCATGAATTTAGGAAATAGCAATGTATATATTTCATTATAACTAATATAGGAGTTAGGGTTTTAGGGATTTGTTAATTATATTATACCATTATAGAATGATTTTTATTTCCTCTTAATGAATGTAATGATAATGATTTAAGATAGCTAAAAATATGCAAAGCATGTATCCATATTTATTATTATACAAGAGAATTTAATTATTAGGGTTCTCAAAATAGTGAATTCTATTATTCAAAATCTACTAAAAGGTGAATCTTAACCACCCTTCTTATTTAAAATATGCATAGTTGTTTTCTGGAACTAGCTATTCATTACTTGCTTAAGTGTAATTAATATATGGATATAATATTGGGCATAATGGTTTATAGTAATTTCCAATTATGTGGTACACATGATTTAGAGGTTTGAAAGTGTCAAAGATATGCTTGAGTGATTTGCTATAGGAAAATATTCCTATAAAGCTTTGTGTAAATAAGATGATAGATCAATCAGATGAAATGGATATTATGTTTGGTTATAGAATTAAGGTTACATGTTTACCAAGAATTCCTATCTTCCATAATGCACAATCCTCGACTTCTAATTAAGGAATTCCTTTTCTAGATATACTACTCCTTCATGTCCATCATCATGTGCTAACATGATGAGCTTACTTCACAAGAATATTCTTATCCACCTTTTATTCTTCTAAACCCATTTATAAATCCAATGAACTTGACACTAAAGCTTTCATAATATCCTCATATCCATACTTGGTTGTATCAACTGCTCTACTGCTGATAACCTACAATCCAACAAGTAGTTACTTCTAACTCCATTCATACCCTTCCTTAATCAGCCACCACTAATAATTCTCCAGTAAATGTGTATATATCAAACTACTCTCCTCAAAATCTTACTATCTCTTAAGAGGAATAACACTACTTCAGTAACTCCATACTACACTAGCTTTAGCTTAATCATACTATCTTATATTTACTTTACTCCAGTAACTCATATTCCAACCTCACATTATATTAATGTGACTTGTATTGACTACTCTTGGATAACTTATCGATACTAGGGTTTGATCATGTTCTATCCACCAATGTCACTTATACATGATATAAGCATTCTATCTTGGTAACTAAGGCACGATCATTATAATCCTTTGATCCTTTGTGGTTTAGGTTTTCAGTTGACTAATCAAGGCCTTTATCAATACAACCTTGCAGTTGTATTGTGATTATCTGCTCAGTACCTCTAACTAAATAGAAGATATTACTTATTGACTATATCTGCTTGTTCCAATAGGATTACTCTTGGGTAACTATCTTCGATATTCATCCCTATAATCCTATTTGTTACCACATATATCTTTATTTCAAATAACTCTTTTATCCATTCAGGAGTGAGTTAACTCCATCAATTATCATATTGATTTAATTCTCTTCCAACACTCCCATCATATAGATGATACTTAAATCTAACATTACCACCTATCTCTTCTTACTTCTTTCTCTAAAGGTTTTAGAGTGGATGCTATGATAAGGACAAGAGTTGATAGATCAAGAATTGATAGTTTAAGAATGTGTGAATCAATAGTTGATTACTCAACATTAATGAACAACGGATATTGAGATAGGATTCCATAAGGATTGATATGGAAAGAAAGATATATGGTGAATGATCTTGACTTGGTTTCTTTCCTACTCAATCTCACTAAAGAGTTAAGGTTAGGTATTACCATGATACTCATGGTATAAGTAGATGAGATTAAGATAGATCAAGATTTAGTTGTTACATTCCTATTACTTAAGTTATGTTTATAACTTAGTATTCATGAGTTGTGTAATAAATACTAGGATATGATTACTTAAGGATCAAATATAAACCATAAGTAATGTATTAGGGTTAACTTTTATTACATTTGATCTACCCTTAGATCAAATCTCCCTTACTCAAAATAAGGTTTTAGCAAAGGTCATATTGAAACTTATCGCAGTCAACTTGATTATCTACTTCAATAGCATCAAGTTGAGAGAAGCTTCAATCACTTTGACAAGTTTTGTTCAAAAGCACGGAAATTATTCGGATTTTCTATGCATGAATGCAATGCACACATCTGGGTTCAGCTTATTTCTAAGCTATAATGCTGGGATGTTACAAGTAGTTCCACCTTGGACTACGGGTCCATGTAGTAGCTAGATGGTTGTATCTCCTCCTTGTGCTTTCATGTCTACATCTTGTGAGCTCCATTCATGATCAAGATCTCATCTATTTGTAATCATGCATGTTGTGTTTGCGGGGATCCGATGGATATTGAGATTACTATGTCAAATTGATTAATGGTTTTGTATTATTGATTCTATCATGTCTGTGTTGTTTGTGATCTTGCATGCTCTCCGTTGTTAGTAGCTATCTTGGCCAAGTAGTTGCTAGTGACTCCAAGAGGGGGTATTTATGCTTGATAGTGGGTTCATGCCTCTATTTAATCAAGGGAACTGACAGAAATCTCTAAGGTTGTAGATGTGTTGTTGCCACTAGGGAGAAAACAACAGTCTCTTGTTCATGGAACAAGTTGATTGATTACCTTACACACTTTGCTTAAAGCAGGTGTCTGTTGCTTGCAACTTAATACTGGAGGGGGTTCGGATGATAATTCAAAGGTGGACTTCTAGTCATAGATGCATTTGGATGGCGGTCTATGTATATTGTTGTATTGCCCAATCGAATCTCATAGGATCTTTATGTCTAGTATTGTATTGTTATGCCTTGCTCAGTCCTGTCAATTGCCCTGTTGTAATTTGTTTACCCAGCATGCCATGTTTGTTTATCTAAGGAGAACACCTCTAGTGAACTATGGACCCCGGTCCAATCTTTACCATTGATACATCTTCCACTGTTACTGTTTACTTGCTGCAAACTGAAGGGAATATGCCCGAGAGGCAATAATAAAGTGGTTATTATCATATTCCTTATTTATGATAAATGTTTATTTTACATTCTATAATTGTATTAATACGGAAACGTTAATACATGTGTGTTTAATAAACAAACATAAAGTTCCTAGTTATGCCTCTCTCATAAACTAGCTCGTTGCTTAACAAGATGATCAAGGTTTCCTGATCATGGACATTGTATGTTGTTAATAACATGGTCACAACATTAATGTAATGGTGTGATGAACATTCATCCGAAGTATAGCATTACGATCAAAGTCGTTGAGTTTATATTGCTATAACAACTTACGAAGTGATCCTAATCCTTAGACCATGAGATCATGTCAATCACTAACACCAGAAGAGTTTCTTGATAACATAAAACGTCACACCGTAATAGGGTGATTGTAAAGATGGGTCCAGAACTACTAAAGTGTTATGTTGAGACCCATGGATCGAGAGTGGAATTTGTTCATCCCAATGATGGATATATATTCTCTGGGCCCTCTCGGTGATATCACATTGATTAGCTTGCAAGCAAGTGAATTGATCACTAGAATGTTATATCACGGGAACAAGAAAAGAGTGCATGTCAGTAACGAGATCAAACTAGGTATGGAGATACCAATGATCGGATCTCGGACATGTAATATATCGCAAAACAAAGGGATTAAGATACTAGCATAAAAGGTTCTCGCGATCACAAGAAAGTCATCGCTGAATGTGTGGGAGTCAGTATGGGTCTCCAGATCCCGCTTCTGATTATTGATTTGAGAGGGGTCTCGATCATGTCCGCATTATTCGCGAACCGTAGGGTGACACAATTAAGAGACACCTGCATCCATTTGGAGCAAAAGTTCCATGCCGGAAAGAATAACAAGCGTAGGAATTTATTTCACTAGATACCGAAACGGGTTTCCGGGTGAAATTGCAGAAAGTGTTTTTGCATGTGAAATGTAATACTAGCAAGGGGTTATATGTGAATGTTTGTCATTAAAGTAATTGACAAAATTCTGAATAAATAAAAGGAGTTTTATTTAATGAGAGTTTGCATTAAATTTGGTGGAAATTTAATGGGAATTTGAGTGGGATTTTGAGTGGAGAAAATTGAAGGGGCATTTTGTGAGTGGAGTGTCCACCCACATGAATGAGGGAGAGGTGGGGGCACCCTCCATGGCCGGCGGCCATGCCCCCTTGGGCTCCCCTCCCCTATATAAGGAGCCCCTCTCCTCACTTCTCACTCACACCTCCTCGTGAAGGATCTCTCTCCCCCTCTAGTATTTATCCCCCATGGTCTCGGACTAGCGAGATACATGTTTACGGTTGCTATTCGGCAAGAAAGAGTTGTACTTCCGCTGCATCACTGGAGCGAGGAGGCAGAGGTTGCTCGATGCCTCGAACGTGTGTGCGAGCACGGATGCGCCACTAAGTTGTGGTGCTAAGGACTTCCTCTCGATCTTGAAATCGGCAAGATATCGTCTACATCAACCACGAGTTTAACTAGTTAAGCTTTGTCGGTCTTCAATGGTATGTTCTATACGGATATGCATCCACCCGTTGTTTGTATCTAGTAGATAGATCTTGGTACATAGTTGTTCCCACCATAGGATTTTTTTGTTTTCTATGCTGCGAAACCTACACAAACCACTTTCACCTTCCACACCATACAGTTAATCCTTTGTTACAGCAACCGGTGAGATTGACAACCTCACTTTTAGTTGGGGCCAAGCCTTGAGTTTGTGTTGTGCAGGTTTTCACGTTGCTTCCAACACCTTTGAGACGTTTCCTTCCTCCTACTGGTTCGATAACCTCGGTTTCTTACTGAGGGAAAGATTGCTGCTGTGTTGCATCATACCTTCCTCTTGGGGTTTCTCGATGAAGCGTCAACATGCATCACCCACCTCAAAACCCTAGCAGGCCGCCGTCGGGCCCTCTTCCTCCTGCCGCTGCCACCACGCCCTCTTCCCGGTCGGAGGTGGCGGCCACGCCTTGGTCACCGAAGGTGACGGGTGGTTCGCGCGGGGGGTAGACACCTTGGGGCCACTTCGGTGGATCCGGACTACGGGCGACGGTGCTCCAATAACACAGGCTGGCGGCTCGGATGAGAGGCCCGGAAGAGAAAATTTGGGTCGGGTGTGGACCTGGCGGCGGTGGATGCCCTGCGGCGATGCTGCTCCCGGAGTCCCGCTCAATCTCTGGCACCAACAACAATGTTTTCCTAAGCACTCCTATTGCTCCACCTTCTCCTGATGCTACCTTTTGTGAAATTAAGCCTGCTTTGTTGAATCTTGTGATGAAAGAGCAATTTTCTGGTACTAGTTCTGATGATCCTGCTTCCCATCTCAATAGCTTTTTTGAACTTTGTGAGATGCAAAAGTATAAGGATGTAGATGGAGATATTATTAAGCTCAAGCTTTTCCCTTTCTCCTTGAGAGGAAAATCTAAAAAATGGTTGCTTTCTTTGCCTAAAAATAGTATTGATTCTTGGACTAAGTGCAAAGATGCTTTTATTGGAAAGTACTATCCTCCTGCTAAGATTATATCTATGGGAAGTGACATTATGAAATTTAAACAGCTTGATAGTGAACATGCTGCTCCAGCTTGGGAAAGAATGAAGTCTTTGGTTAAGAATTGTCCCACTCATGGACTCACTGCTTGGATGATTATCCAGACTTTTTATGCAGGTTTGAACTTCTCCTCAAGAAACCTGCTAGATTCAGCTGCTGGAGGTACCTTCATGGGCCTCACTTTGGGTGTTGCAACAAGGCTCCTTGATAATATGATGGTTAACTACTCTGAATGGCATGTTGAGAAAGCTCCACATGGTAAGAAGGTAAATTCTATTGAGAAAACTTCCTCTTTGAGTGATAAGATTGATGTTATTATGGCTATGCTTGTTAATGGGAAAGCTTCTTTAGATCCTAATAGTGTTCCCTTAGCCTCTTTGGTTGCTCAAGAAGAGCAAGTTGATGTGAACTTCATTAGAAACAACAATTTCAACAACAATGCCTATAGGAATAATTTTGGTAGCAACAACAATTATATGCCTCATCCTCCTAATAATGGCAATTCCTATGGAAACTCCTACAATAATGCTAGAAGTGCCCCTCTGAACTTGAATTCATGATCAAATACTTTATTAGTAAACAAACCACTTTCAATAAGACTATAGAGGAAAAGCTTATAAATGTTGAGAAAAATATATCCTCTTTGTCTGAAGCTCAATCTTCCTTGATTAATAAAATGGCTGCTAAACCTGAAACTATGGAAAATACCTTTGTTGTTGCTCATGCCATACAAGTTACTATTGATGAAAATGTTAGGCTGTTAGCTCAACTTCATGCTAGGTGGGAAAGGGGAGCTAAAATTGATAGAACAATAGTGTGTACACTATCACCACTAAACCACAAGTAGTCCCTATTCCTCCTCCTACTATGCCTAAGCCTATTGAGACTACTACTAGTGATGCTAAGTTTGATATTGATATTGATGGGTGCAATATTTCTGAAGTAATTATGTTCCTACAAAAGCTTGCTAGAAGTCCTGATGCTAGTGATGTGCATGTTGCTTTCACTAAACACATTACAGATGCTCTTGTGAAAATTAAGGAAGAGAATCTAAAACACAAAGCTTCTATTCCTAGGAAAGTAGAAGATAGTTGGGAACCCATTGTTAATATGCAAGTGAATGACTTTGATCTCAAAGATTTATGTGATCTTGGTTCTAGTGTCTCTATTATGCCTAGGAAGATTTATGAAATGCTTGATTTGCCACCTTTGGAAGATTGTTATTTAGATGTTCCACTTAATGATAATGCTAAGAAGAAACTCATGGGGAGTATTAATGATATTCTCATTATGGTTAACAATGCTTATGTCCCTGTGGATTTCTATGTTTTGGATGTTGAATACAATGCTTCTTGTCCTATTACTTTGGGAAGACCTTTTCTTAGAACAGTTGGTGCCATCATTGATATGAAAGAAGGCACCATCAAATATCATTTTCCATTCAAGAAAGGTATTGAACACTTCCCTATGAGGAAGAGAAGTTGCCTTTTGCTCCTCCTTTGAAAGCAAGGTTTGATGTTAATGCTTCATCATTTGAAAATACTTGATTCTTCTTGCTTCTTGTGCCTAACTTAAAGGCGTTAAATAAAAGTACTTGTTGGGAGATAACCCAAGAGTTTTATTGAGTCTTGGAAGTTATTACTTCAGTAATGACCTCTCTCTATCCTTTTTTTTGCTTTTTGTGCCAAGAATAACCTCTAATGAGAGGGAAGTAAGATTTGAGGAGTTGCTGTCCCGAAACATATTTCTGTCCTCCACCAAAAACATTCGTGAGGAATCTATGTAACTCGTAATGATATCAAAATTTACGAATAAATCCCCCAGTATGTTAGATAACTTTCGTTAGTTCAACACTTTTTGATTTGAGCAACAGAAGATGTTCGAAAAAACTAGTTTCTACCTGCTGGTTTGTTTTGACAGATTTCTGCCATTATTTGCATTTGCTTCTTATTGATTCCTTTTTGAGTTCTCTTTTGGGGAATTGAGCTTTTTGAAGGAGTTACTACAATAGCTTGTGTTTTTAGTGAAAAGCCTTGCTATTCCAAAGCTTTTCCAGAGATCTAATATCTTTTGAATAAACTAATGTTGCCAATGAAGATTGTGTGAAGTTTTGTATAAAGGAAAATTTTCAGGTGTAGAGAGAGAATGATGCAATGAGATGAAGAATGGACAAAATCTCAAGATTTGGGATTCCACCATGGTGTCACCCCAAGAAATATCCAAGAGGTACAAGCGTCAAAGCTTGGGGATGCCCAAGGCATCCCCTTCTTCATCAATAAAAAGCTCAGGTCTGTCTAGACACTTTGTTTTTATTGTTTCATGCACAGTTGTGTTGTTCTTGGAGCGTCTTAGTTTTCGTTTGCTTTGCTTAGGTTGTTTAGTTTGCTTGAATAAATTAGTTTGTACCCCCGTTCTCGCTGTGTTGTTTTGCAAATAAGTTGCTTGGTGTTGAACGGAGTAGTAAGTTCTTGCTTGTAAGTGCAAGAGGAGCTTGCATTGACTGTGAATTAGACTTTAGCATGAAATGCTAGGTGTTGTTTTAACCTTATGCTTAGTGATTATTGATGTAGCGTGTCTTGTTCCAAATAATTGGGATTGCTTAGTGTGCCTTGAAGAAATTATGCGTTGTTTTAGCATGCAAAAGCATAGTATTGTGGTATTCTCCTTTGATGCTTTGTTTGGGTTGACTTGGCACATGCTCACACCATGTTATGACTCTCACAAGTCACCATTAGCCTCTATAATCATTTAGTCCTTGGCTTGTAGTACCACTCTATGCTTTGATTAGTAATGCTTTGTTGCTCTGCATGATTATGGCCATTATGCTCTCTTAGTTGGTTGCTCCCAGTCTTTTGCTAGCCTCCACTTGTATGAGTAAGCTCTACTCATGCTTCCAACTCCCAATAAACCAAGTTATTCCAAAGTTTCCACTATAAACTCCTATGCATGGTGTGTTACACCATTTCAAGTATATTCTTGTTTTCAGCTATCTTCCAATTAAAAACTATTTTGTTATGTGAAAACTTAGTGATTAAAGCCCTCACGAACTTGATGGCACACTTTATATTCTTTGCCCCTAATAAACTTGAACCATTGTGACATCTATGTTGTATATGCTTGCACTTATACGTTGGAATTAGCAGAACCGTGCTGTCATGGGGAATGTTTTCAGCATTGCACTTGTACTATGTACTCAATTGATATCATGCTCTTTTGTATATGGATGTCACCGGTGTGAAATAAATTGGGAGCTTGGAAGTCCATGGAGTTTGTATTATGTGTTAGAGAAACGCCTGGGCCGCTAGCCTAAGCCATGCCTAATCATGGTGGAAACTTGCAGCATCACCATAGTGAGCTATCTATGAAGCATCCTCAATAAAAAGCTATGCATATAGTAAATAAAAAGATCGCTGAGATGCTCATTGTCTGCTTGCCTTGTCATTTTGGTTATGGGATAGCTCCTGTACCATGTGCAAGGGGTACCCCGTTGGCGGTTCTCTATGATATGCAAATACTTACAATGACAAGAACTTACCTGTGACTGAAGTTGAGTAAAATGAGGTGTGGCCCTTGTATTCAAGGGACTTGAGATTGCCAACTTATACTTTGCCAAGCATATACTCCATAGTTAGTTCACTTTAACCTTAATCACTTCAAGATGCTTATGGTAGGGGCAATGAGGGCTGAAAGCTAACAAGTACCATAATTTTTGGAAGCTCTTTTTGAAACCTGAAATCCCTGCTTCCTTTACAAAAAGACCTTTCTTCCACCACTATTTAGTCTCCACCTTCTACCTTTAGGCATCATTAAGAGAGCATAGTTGTCATTCTTAGTTCTATGTGCAGTGTCCCAAAGCTTATTGATTGATGCATATTGTGATATTACTTGTTCTTGTGCTATTTGTTTCTAGTCACCCTTGTGAACTTTGAAGGTGTCCTATGCATCTATATTGCTACTCTATGAGAGACAAGCTGATTGCCACTATGTTATGTTTTCTGTATGTGAAATAAGCAAACATTTTTCAATGCATGTTATTCATGATCTTTGTTTGTAGCCTTTCATGTTGCATGCATAGTTACTATGTCCTATTGTTAGAACTCCATCTTTCATGCACATGTTTAGAGTTCTTTGATCCCAGCTTTCAATGCTTGCAAATGGTTAGATCTTTATTGTGAGGGTGCATGTCACCTCAAAAATTATTCTTTTTATCACTTACCTACTCGAGGACGAGCAGGAGTTAAGCTTAGGGATGCTTGATACGTCGGAAATGTATTTATAATTTTTGATGCTCCATGCTTGTTTACTATCTACTTTGCTTTGCTTTATCTACACTTTGAGGTGATTTTTACATGTTTTATGGTACTAACCTATTAACAAGTTTCCATAGTGCCAATTGCCTGTTTTCTGTTGTTTTTGGTTCCAAAAAAGCTAGTAAGGAAATATTCTCGGAATT
Source organism: Avena sativa (assembly GCA_916181665.1). Taxonomy (NCBI): domain Eukaryota; kingdom Viridiplantae; phylum Streptophyta; class Magnoliopsida; order Poales; family Poaceae; genus Avena; species Avena sativa. The sequence goes on along the minus strand of OV702298.1, from coordinate 261,430,527 downwards.
GGACGGGACAAATGTCAAATTCAATAACTTTCCATGGGGAACAAGAAGTCTAGAGGGGAGACGGAGAGGCGTGCCAGGGCACCCAGACCCCCCCTAGGCACGGCCAGGTGTGGAACCATGCCTAGGAAGGGTGTGGGGCCCCTAGCCACCGCCTCGGCCTCCCCCTTCGCCTATAAGAAGCCCCCGATGCAGAAACCCTAAGCACCCAATCAAATCTCCACAAAACCGTATGTACCCGCCGCCACCACCGTCCCTAGACCGGGGGATCTTAAGTTCTTCCCGATACCCTGCCGGAGGGGAGATCATCCCGGAGGCCTTCTCTCCGGTATGATGCGTGAGTAGTTCCACCTTGGACTATGGGTCCATGTAGTAGCTAGATGGTTGTATCTCCTCCTTATGCTTTCATGTATAGATCTTGTGAGCTCCGTTCATGATCAAGATCTAATCTATTTGTAATCATGCATGTTGTATTTGCGGGGATCCAATGGATATTGAGATTATTATGTTTGTTTGATTAATGGTTTTGTATTTATGATTCTATCATGTCTGTGTTGTTTGTGACCTTGCATGCTCTCCGTTGTTAGTATCTATCTTGGCCAAGTAGTTGCTAGTGACTCCAAGAGGGGGTATTTATGCTCGATAGTGGTTTCATGCCTCTAGTTTCCAAGGGAAGTGACAGAAATATCTTCGGTTGTAGATGTGCTGTTGCTACTAGGGAGAAAACAACGGTCCCTTGTTCATAGAACATGTGGATTGTTTACCTTACACACTTTGCTTAAAGCAGTTGTCTGTTGCTTGCAACTTAATATTGGAGGGGTTTCGGATGATAACCTGAAGGTGGACTTCTAGTCATAGATGCAGTTGGATGGCGGTCTATGTATCTTGTTGTATTGCCCAATCGAATCTCATATGATCTTTTTGACTAGTAATTGCATTGTTATGTCTTGCTCAGTTCTTGTCAATTGCCCTGCTCTAATTTGTTTACCCTTCATGCCATGTTGTTTATCTAAGGAGAGCACCTCTAGTGAACTATGGACCTCGGTCCAATCTTTACCATTGATACATCTTCCACTCTTACTTGTTTACTTGCTGCAAACCATTACCTTCCACACCATACGTTTAATCCTTTGTTATAGCAAACTGGTGAGCTTGACAACCTCACTGATTCGTTGGGGCAAAGTCTTGAGTTTGTGTTGTGCAGGTATCCGCGTTGCTAGCAACACCAGTGTGACGTTTCCTTCCTCCTACTGGTTCGATAACCTCGGTGTCTTACTGAGGGAAAACTTGCTGTTGTGCTGCTTCACACCTTACTCTTGGGGGTCCCAACAGGCTCCATGTCAACCGTGCTAGCCATCATCAAATGCCACTATGCCATGTTTTCTGTATGTGAAACAAACAAACGTTTTTCAATGCATGTTATGAAGGGAATATGCCCTGAGAGGCAATAATAAAGTGTTTATTATGTGTATTCCAAGTATATGGTAGATGTTTATTTTGCATGCTATAATTGTATTAATACGGAAACGTTAATACATGTGTGTTTAATAAACAAATAGAAAGTTCCTAGTTATGCCTCTCTCATAAACTAGCTCGTTGATTAACAAGATGATCAAGGTTTCCTGATCATGGACATTGGATGTTGTTAATAACGGGATCACAACATTAGTGTAATGATGTGATGAACATTCATCCGAAGTATAGCATTACGATCAAAGTCATTGAGTTTATATTGCTATAACAACTTACGAAGTGATCCTAATCCTTAGACCATGAGATCATGTCAATCACTAACACCGGAAGAGTTTCTTGATAACATCAAACGTCACACCGTAACAGGGTGATTATAAAGATGGATTCAGAACTAATAAAGTGTTATGTTGAGGCTCATGGATCGAGAGTGGAATTTGTTCATCCCAATGACGGATAGATATACTCTGGGCCCTCTCGGTGATATCACATTGATTAGCTTGCAAGCAAGTGATTTGATCACTAGAATGTTATATCACGGGAACGAGAAAAGAGTGCATGTCGGTAACGAGATCAAACTAGGTATGGAGATACCGATGATCGAATCTCGGACATGTAATATATCGTGAAACAAAGGGATTAAGATACTAGCGTAAAAGGTTCCGACGATCACAAGAAAGTCATCGTTGAATGTGTGGGAGTCAGTATGGGTCTCCAGATCCCGCTTCTGATTATTGATCCGAGAAGGGTCTCGATCATGTCCGCATTATTTATGAACCGTAGGGTGACACACTTAAGAGACACCGACATCCAATTGGAGCAAAAGTTTCATGCCGAAAGAATGAACAAGCGCAGGAATTTATTTCACTAGATACCGAAACAGGTTTTCGGGTGAAATTGCATAAAGTGGTTATGCATGTGAAATAGAATTCTAGCAAGGGGTTATTTGTGAATGTTTGTCATTAAAGTAATTGACAAAATTTTGAATAAAATAAAAGAGTTTTATTTAATGAGAGTTTGCATTAAATTTGGTAGAAATTTAATGGGAATTTGAGTGGACTTTTGAGTGGAGGAAATTTAAAGGGCATTTTGTGAGTGGAGTGTCCACCCACATGAATGAAGGAGGGGAGGGGGCTGCCCCCCATGGCCGGCGGCCACCCCTTGGGTGCCCCCTCCTCCTATAAAAGGAGCCCCCCTCCTCACTTGTCTCTCACACCTCCTCGTGAAGGATCTCTCTCCCCCTCTAGAATTTATCCCCCATGGTCTCGGACTAGCGAGATACATGTTCCCGGTGGCTATTCGGCAAGAAAGAGTTGTGCTTCCGCTGCATCGCTGGAACGAAGAGGCGGAGGTTGCTCGGTGCCTCGAACGTGTGTGCGAGCACGGATGCGCTGCTGATTTGCGGCGCTAGGACTTCCTCTCGATCTTGAGATTGGAAAGAGATCGTCTACATCAACCACAAGTTGAACTCGTTAAGCTTTGTCGGTCTTCAAGGGTATGTTCTCTATGGATATACATCCGCCCGTTGTTTGTATCTAGTAGATAGATCTTGGTACGTAGTTCCCATCGTAGGAAATTTTTTGTTTTCTATGCTGCGAACCCTACATGTTATTCATGATCTTTGTTTGTAGCCTTTCATGTTGCATGCATAGTTACTCTGTCTTTTTGTTAGAACTCCATCTTTCATGCGCATGTTTAGAGTTCTTTGATCCCAGCTTTCAATGCTTGCAAATTGTTTGATCTTGGTTTTGATGGTGCATGTCACCTAAAAAATTATTCTTTTATCACTTACCTACTCGAGGACGAGCAGGAGTTAAGCTTGGGGATGCTTGATACGTCGGAAACATATCTATAATTTTTGATGTTTCATGCTTGTTTAGTATCTACTTTGCTTTGACTTGTCCACACTTTGAGGTGCTTTTCATATGTTTTCTGGTACTAACCTATTAACAAGTTGCCACAGTGCCAGTTGCCTGTTTTCTGCTGTTTTTGGTTCCAGAAAAGCTAGTAAGGAAATATTCTCGGAATTGGACGGGACAAAAGCCAAAGTCAATATTTCATCGAGGAGAACACGAAGTCCATAGGAGAGATGGAGGGGCGCCACAGGGCGGCCGCACCCCCCAGGCGCGGCCTGGGGTGGGCCCACGCCTGGGCAGGGTGTGGGACCCCTGGCGCCCCCATGTCTTGCCTCTTCGCCTATAAGAAGCCCCCGATGCATAAACCCTAAGTACTCGATCAATATTCCACGAAACCGTCTATAGCCGCCGCCACCATCGTCCCTAGATTGGGGGGTCTGAAGCTCTTCTCGGCACCCTGCCGGAGGGGAGATCATCCCGAAGGCCTTCTTCTTCATCATGCCAGCCTCCGGTATGAAGCATGAGTAGTTCCACCTTGGACTACGGGTCCATGTAGTAGCTAGATGGTTGTATCTCCTCCTTGTGCTTTCATGTCTAGATCTTGTGAGCTCTGTTCATGATCAAGATCTCATCTATTTGTAATCATGAATGTTGTGATTGTCGGGATCCAATGGATATTGAGATTACTATGTCATATTGATTAATGGTTTTGTCTTATTGACTCTATCATGTCCGTGTTGTTTGTGATCTTGCATGCTCTCCGTTGTTAGTAGCTATCTTGGCCAAGTAGTTTCTAGTGACTCCAAGAGGGGGTATTTATGCTTGATAGTGGGTTCATACCTCTATTTAATCAAGGGAAGTGACATAAATCTCTAAGGTTTGTAGATGTGTTGTTGACACTAGGGAGAAAACAACGGTCTCTTGTTCATGGAACAAGTTGATTGTTTACCTTACACACTTTGCTCAAAGAAGTTGTCTGTTGCTTGCAACTTAATACTGGAGGGGGTTCGGATGATAACCCAAAGGTGGACTTGTAGTCATAGATGCAGTTGGATGGCGGTCTATGTATCTTGTTGTATTGTCCAATCGAATCTCATAGGATCTTTATGTCTAGCATTGCATTGTTATGCCTTGCTCAGTCCTGTCAATTGCCCTGCTGTAATTTGTTTACCCAGCATGCCATATTTGTTTATCTAAGGAGAACACCTCTAGTGAACTATGGACCCTGGTCCAATCTTTACCATTGATACATCTTCCATTGTTACTATTTACTTGCTGCAAACCACTTTCATCTTGCACACCATACAGTTAATCCTTTGTACAGCAACCGGTGAGATTGACAACCTCACTGTTAGTTGGGGCAAAGTCTTGAGTTTGTGTTGTGCAGGTTTCCATGTTGCTTGCAACATATTTGAGACGTTTTCTCCCTCCTACTGGTTCGATAACCTCGGTTTCTTACTGAGGGAAAGCTTGCTGATGTGCTGCATCATACCTTCCTCTTGGGGTTTCTCGATGAAGCGTCAACACGCATCACCCACCTCAAAACCCTAGCAGGCCGCCACCGGGCCCTCTCCCTCCTGCCGCTGCCGCCGCGTCCTCTTCCCGGTCGGCGGTGGCGGCCACGCTTTGGTCACCGAAGGTGACGGGCGGTTCGCGCGGGGGGTAGACACCTTGGGGCTGTGTCGGTGGATCCAGACTACGGGCGACGGTGCTCCACCGACACAGGCTGCGGCTCGGATGGGAGGCGCGGAAGAGCAAATTTGGGTCTGGTGTGGACCTGGCGGCGGCGGATGCCCTGCAACGATGCTGCTCCCGGAGTCCCGCTCAATCTCTAGGTTCGACCATGGGCTCAAAAGGGCTAATGGCTGACCCGCTCCTTCCGATTGCCGATAACCGCCAGCGGCGTGGGGACTGCTGGTTCGGTTTGAATAATGGAGACGGTCCTAGGGTTCCTCCCGCGCGAAGAAAAATATATGCTTGATGCTTGCCCTCGTTGATCGTGCTAGAGTGTTGAGTTTCGAAAGACTCCGCCGGCGAACTCCCATGGGCGCATCGGGCTTGGAGATTGCTGGATCAGAAGGTATTCGTCGTGCGTACCTTGTTTTTCCGTCTGTTTGGTTTCAGCGGGAGCGTTGCGAAGCTCTGCTATTTGTTCCCACCAAATGCCATTCAACGAGCCATGGTGAAGTCAGATGCGAAGAATGTCACGAAAGCGGAAACATGAGGACAACGATAGTGATTTGAGTCTTTGCGGCGACGACGAACTAGCTGCATGATCTGTTACTCGCAGCAGCGACTGTTTGTGTGTGTGTGGGGGGGGGGGGGTGGGAGACAACACATGAGGAGTTCCGAGTCTTACTTTGCAGGGTGAAAATCTAAGGTCTGCCCTTAACTGGTTGTGCCTGACAATGGTCTTGTTGAAGACATTATTTTGCGGCGAGTACTTTCTTCAGGATAAAAAACTATTATCTTTGACCGGGTAACAATCTTGAAGGTGTTGTTATCGAAGTGGAGGACTACCGGTGTTGTTCTGATAGTGTCAGTGTCGTTGCTTTGAGTAATAGTTTTCTATAGCGAGATTTTTCTTTTATATATATATTTTTGGGTTGTGTGAATCCGTGAGACCGCTAGGACATGCATTATTGTAAAGGCTTAATATAATTGATAACCCGTGATATTAATATATACTTTTTTAGGATTCTATAGGATCCCTATATGAAAGAACTCCGTTCAAACTTGACTTCCCTATTTATAAACCGATCCGTGCACGCCTGGGCGCAAGAATCCGACGGCTCGCGCAGGCTCCACGGACGCCACGGCACTCGGATTAAACCCGAATACAGAACGGCAGCCGGGTGGCACGCGTTACGTCGTCCGTCACGATACGCTCACGGCACCCTCCTCTCCTCGGCAAATATAAACGCCCCCCGGAAATACGGCGGCCGTACGTAGGCAAAGGCAGATAGAAGACCCTCGACCCAAGTCGACTCGCGGATTATATTTTCTTGTTTCTGCTTCTTTCTCTCCAAACAAAAAAAATTCCGCAGGGCACTTCTTCTTCGAGGCCAAGCAATCCTCCCGTCTTCTCTCCTTCCTGGTTCCCCTCGCCCCTCGCGCCTGTAAGCTCTCCCTCCGATCTGCAAGCTGTTTTCGGTGCGAATTTCTTCGGTGCGTAGATGAATTGCGGGCTTGTTCCGTCTAATAAGCAGTAATCTAGTCTCGTCCTCGGCGACTGCGTAGAGGATTGGAGGTTCTTAGTTTCGTTTTCTTCGATTCATTGATTCACTGATTGGGTGGGCAGGTTTGTTTGTTTTTTCTGTGCGCGCGCGCGTGTGGGTGGGGTGGGGATAGCAGTAATTAGGCATCTAGATTGCAGAGATTATCTATGTGCAGAGTTGATTGTTTCTTTCTGGACTGAATATAATCCGATGTGCTTACGAGTTACGGGTGCTATCTGATGTGCTCAGTAGTTTAAGAGTTGGCAGTGCAGATTCTTTGCGTGCTATGCGTTGTTGCTGACCAATTGCCTGTTTACTCTCTAATGTAATTGATGATTATTCCCCAATCTCTAAGGTAACTTGCCTCCTTGCGGTGTTTGAAGCTGATTAAATCTGCCCTGCTAGAGGATAAGGAAGCGAATTAGGAAATTTGTTTAGGAGACTCCGACTCAATCTTACATATTATTATTATCTTGTAGTTCCACATTGAGTGCTAGGGTTTGCTTGTCCGTAATGGCAAGTCTTTGGCGCAATCTAGTACTGTAGTAATTCAGACATCAGAATTTCCTTTTGCGCAAGTCTGGTTGTGATTTAACTAGACGGCTGCTGTGTTGAAGGCTTGCCATTTCCAACCCCGGTTCTTCGTAAGCTAGAAACCTAGCCTTACCTGTTTGTTTTCCTTTGTATTGTGTAGTGTTATGTGTAAACTCTTGCTACAACGCTAGGCTGTTCCTTGTTGAAATTGTAACTTTGGTGGCTGCAGAGCAATGCTTCAAATACAGTTCTTATAGCCATTGCTTGTCCAGATCTAATCTGGTTACACTGTAACATTTTGTTTACACTGATAGTTTATGTTTTGTTTTGAGTGCAGCATCATAAGCTAGAACTCTAGTCTTTCCTGTTTGTTTTTCTTTGTTTTGTGTAGTGTTATGTGTAAAACTTCGCTATAACACTAGGTTGTTCCTTATTAGAAATTTACCTTAACTTTGGTCGCTGCAGAGTAGTGGTTCATATGCAGTTTTCTTATAGCCATTGCTTGTCTGGATATAATCTGGTCAAACTGTAACATTTTGTTCACACTGGATAGTTTATGTTTTGTTTTGTGTGCAATACAAGACATGTTTCCCATCTTTGTGCTTTTTATTAATAGTATTCCAAGAAATCTAGTGTAAGGATCTTAAGTGGTACAATGTGATAGCTTTCTAGGAGATACCAAGGAGATACTGTTTAGCCATCTAAAAATTCAGCATGTATCTATTTTTTGCGCTTTTTTGTGTACATATTTTTGAAGGATCTATATTTTTGCATTTCACTATGTAATATGGCGATCTGTTTTCACATGCTAACTCATTATAAGTCCTTTGCATCTCTTGGATCTGCCACACTGTATTTTATTTCTAGCTGTTAGAGAGTCACACGGGAGGATTGAAGAAGCAAAACTATAATATTAATGTAAAAGATCTTGAGTTTTATCTTCTTTTTTGTTGCCATTCTTTGAGTTAACTTCATCTTTGACAATACTGCAAGAGTATTCGTAACCATTCGATTCAATATATGTTAAAAATTCATTTCGGTTTGATGTATTTATGGAAGTTTGACAGTGATGGGAATGCTTAGTTATGAATTGGTGAAGAGGGAGTAGGTGCTTTTTTCATTTTTCAAATGCTAATTTTGTTTAATGATGATTGCATGCAGTCATGTAGGAAAATAATACATATGATACATAGTTGCTGATTCCTGATTTTGTGAACAGTTTCTTCGCAATGGGCGGAAGCAACTATGATGACGACTGGGTGTTGCCTAGTGCTGACATCACCCTCGTTCTTGTTGGAAAGCTTGGCTATGGCAAGAGTGCGACTGGCAATAGTATCCTTGGACGGGAGGCATTTGTATCCGAATACTCCCATTCTAGTGTGACAAATACTTGTCAGATGGGAAGCACCACACTGAAGGACGGCCGCACCATCAATGTTATTGATACACCAGGTAAGAATGCATGTGTTCAGTGTATGTAATTAATATATTTTCATATTTATTTATCTTTCAGATGTTTTGAATTTAGGTACGCACATACTATGTTGCGTCTTGTGTACATATCAATCCCACATTTTTTGTGACTAAGCTGAGACGTATGATGTAGTATCTTTGGATGTTTGGAGTTTGGTTGACGTCAACTCATCCTTAATACTCCCTCCGTCCAAGAATAGATGTCTTAGGTTTTTCAAATTTTGGATGAATCTATATACTAAATAGTGTCTAGATTCATCCAAATTTTGACAAATTTAAGACATCTATTTTGAGACGGAGGGAGTAGTAAAGATAACAGTTAATGTAGAAGCCATCCGCTACACTCTTTGGTCATTAAAAAATACTTAGAATGGTATTTGTATGGTGTGCCCTAGTTGATACTCCCTCTGTTCCATAACTCTTGTCGTGGTTGTAGTTCAAATTTGAACTAAAACCATGACAAGAATTATGGAACAGATGGAGTAGTCTTTATCTTTGTTACTCCTATTAAGATTGGAGTTGGTGGTGATGGTCAGTTTGTCGTCCCACCTCCTACTGTCCACCAAAAGTAATTTCCTGACCAATGATCCATGATTTCCGCCATTGTGTTGGGTTTGCAAAATATGTCGTATTTTCTGGTTTTGCTATATATATTTTATAAGTTGCCTCATTGTTTTAACTCCAAGTAAGTTCTGTGGCCATGGATTTGTACAGAGACAGATGTGCCAACTTTATTTTATTAGTTCTGGAGCAGCCTGCGGGCATTCAGCCTGTTGATCTTAAATGAGATTCAAAGTTTTTTAATGAGACAATTAGTCAGATTAATCATGCTGTGAATTACACTCTCCTTGCTCCTTGTTTTGACTTGAGTTAATGCAATTAGAGTGCAGGATAAGTTGAACCTGTATGTGTTCATTTTGCAGCTGTCATTTATTTTTCTCGTGTCTTTACATATTTCTCAATCTCCCTTCATTTCTTGCATGCTTGGAAACTAAAGCTTCATAAAAGGAAGCAATATATTCCTAAAAAACAGATGAAGAGTGAAATATGAATTGTTTTTCAGTAGAACTATCTATGTACGGGCATAGACTAATGTGAAAACTAGGTAGGCAGTAAGTTTATCTTCCTTGCTGCAAAATACTGATCCGCAATTTCGCATTATACTTCACAGTGTTGGCTCTCAGCCGATCGTGTTTATTATGTTTTGCTAATCACCTGTTTCAACTACTTGGATAGGACTATTTGACATGACTGTAACACCTGAGGATGCTGGTAAAGAAATTGTCAAGTGTCTGAACATGGCTAAAGATGGGATACATGCGGTGTTGATGGTTTTTTCTGCTACAACTCGATTTTCTCTAGAAGACTCTAGTACGATTGAGACCATTAAAGTGTTTTTTGGAGAGCAAATTGTTGATCACTTGATCTTGGTCTTCACTTATGGAGATTTAGTTGGTGAAAGTAAATTGAAGAACATGCTAAATAATGCCCCAGAGTATCTGCAGGTATGTACCTTTGCACCTTTAACTATTTAACTTGAAATGTGCACGATTCTTGAGCTTCCGTGCAAATAGTTACATTTGCATCTGTCTACAGAAAGTTGTTGAGCTATGCAAAAACAGAGTCGTTCTTTTTGACAACAAGACCAGGGACCGAATGATTCAAGCTAAGCAGCTGGAAAAGTTGCTTGATGTGGTTGATTCTGTTAGTGCAAATAATGGAGGAAAACCATTTACAGATCAAATGCTCACCCGCATTAAGGTAGTACTGATGTTCGAACGAAGTTTGAGATTCTCATCCCTATCCTATATTTTTTGTAGTTAATGCTTATCTCATCTTGACATCTTGTAGGAGGTGCATGATAGAGAAAAAGAGGTTCATGACGTCATGGGATATTCAGAGGACCAGATATCTGAATTGAAGAAGGAGATCCACAGAACTCGGGATGAACAACTTGCAAACATTACTGCCATGGTACGAGATGCTATTTTTTCGCTTTTGCTGAAAGCAGGCAACTGTGTTCCTGACAGACACCTATTTTATCTCTAAATAATAATTCACATTTAGTTATTTACTTCAATAAATATAAAAGGTCGTGGTCCAAAAACATATTCTTGTTTATGATGGCATATGCTCCTTTACATATATTGTATACTATATATAGGTTAACAGCATTTAAATCATGCCTGAAACATATATGGAGGTACCTAGGGCTCTAAGGTCTAGTGATATCACATGTTTATGATACTTTTTTTTGCATTTTTTCCGTTGGAAAAAGTACTAAAATGTTATCTTTTTTACACTTCCGGCTTTATTTCAGACATTTTAGTGATGATTGTATAACATGATTATGTAAAATTGGACGTACGATATACGAAGATCCCAACCCTGATACAAAATTTGAAGTTCCTAGATGCGTCTTAGCAGAATAATTTACCCTCCTTATAAGATTTCCAGAATTATTTGAATTGCGTGTATTTGTTTTCAAATTTAGACTTCTTTATATAAATTGCTTTGACTCTGACTTGACATTCATAATTAGGTGGAGGATAAGCTGAACTGCACGGTGGAGAAGCTGCAAGGCCAACTCATGGAAGAACAGAATGCAAGATTAGAGGCAGAGAGGGTGGCAGCAGAGGCCAGGCTGAAATCGGAGGAGGAGATCCGCCAGCTCAGAGAGCGCCTTGAGAAGGCCCAGCTGGAAAACGAGGAGTTCCGACGGTTGGCGACGAGTAACAAGTGTGCTATTCTGTGAGACGGATGTCTCTCCGGAAAGTTTATCGGATGCGCGCGGATGCTTTGGTGCTTTTGTTAATATAGGGTGCTAGTAATCTTAAGCCGGTCTCGTAAACTGATAAATTTGGTCTGTCATCTCGTATATCTACTAGTAGTACTGAAACCGAAATGCCTGAGGGAGTCGTTTTACTATATAATAGTTGCGGTGTATACTTCTGGGTATCATGTGTTTTTTTTGCTGTGTTATGAGGATAGGAAAAATGCTGCATCTTTAGTGCTCTGTGAAAAACCCCAACTCTGGGGCCTTGCTGAGTTCCATGGATGGATGTGTTTCGCTGTGGACCAGTCACGTTTAAGCTTGTCATAAGGGAAGAATAGTACAAGCGCAGCTGCTGGGACTCCTTGATTGGAGTGACTACAGGAACCTCATCTAGCCAATCTTCTTCTCTCCTACTCCCTCAATTTCACAATATAAGAGATACATTCTTTTCACAAAAACTAAAACATCTTATATTTGAAACGGAGGGAGTAGATTCTATTGTATCAGTGGATCAACCGATATAAGAGACGGTGTCATCAAGAATGAAGTGGTTTGAGTTGTATGCAATCCAAATGCTTGTACATTCATACTTATACTTGGGTGCTTCCCTTTGGCACTACTTGCTTGTTATCTTTGTGGGTTCATTGTGTTCTTCTTGTTTTCCTTGTGTTCTTCGTCTTTGTTGTCAACTCATGAAGATCGGGATGTGGATAGGGGAAGATGGTGGAAAGGAGTGGGTGGAATCATGCTTGACATATCGTTTCTGAAGGGTTTTCGCAGCATAGTAAATCAAAATTTTCTACGGATGCGAACAGAGGGAAAGCCAAGATCTAATCTAGGAGATGCAAACAACGAGAGAGATTGGATTAGATCTTCATACCCTTGAAGATTCGCATAGCGGAACGTTCGTCGGAACGTGGGTGATGTAGTCGTACTCGCTTCTCCTCCTCGCGATCCGATCCGATCTAGCACCACAAGTGGCGGTGCCTCCGTGAGATGCACACGTGCAGCACCTCGACGTCTCCTCCTTCCTCGGACCAGCAAGTATGGTGGAGAGATGGATTGGATCTACAACACGACGGCGTGGTGTATACGGTGGAGAATTTCTGCAGCAGGGCTTCGCCTACAAACAGTCGGGAGAGAGAGAGGAAGGCAGCAGGGCTACTAGGGCTTGGAGGAAGGTGTGTGGGTGTGGGGAGGGGGCGCACCAGCCCTCTATATATAGAGGGGGGTGCGGCCATCCCTTGCCCATCCTCCAAGCCTATCTCTAGTTTAAACGATTTAAACTTATCCCTTATCTAGAAACCCTATCTCTAGTTTAAACGAGTTTAAACTTATCTAGGATCGGCTGGGCCCTATGGGGCCTTGTGCCCCTGGCCCAATGCGGCCAGGACACTCCCTCATAGGCCCATGCCCCCTCCCGGAAGGTGGGGCCACGTTGGTCCCGCTTCTGGTATAATACCGATTAATCCGGAACAATTCCGAACTCCAAAAACTGCACTGCCTTATATGAATCTTATTCTCCGGACCACTCCGGAACCTCTCGTGATGTCCCGGATCCCATCCGAGACTCCGAACAAAAATTCATAAACCAATTATCCAATCTATCCTAGCGTCGAGACACGTTAAGTGTGTGACCCTGCGGGTTCGAGAATATGCATACATGATCTTCTATCAATAATCAACAGCGGGGTCTGGGCACCCATATTGACTCCTACACATTCATCGATGATCATATAGGATGAACCACGATGCCAGGATTCAATCAATCCCATATACATATTCCCTTCGTCTCGCGATATTTTACTTGCCCGAGATTCGATCGTCGGTACCGTCATACCTAGTTCAATCTCGTTCACAGCAAGTACTTTACTCGTTCCGTAATCCAATATCACTTTGTGATTAACTCCTTAACCACATGCTTGCAAGCGGTGTTGATATCGATTACCGAGTGGGCCTGAAGTATATCTCTCCGACTTGGGAGGGACAAATTCCATCTCGATACACACAACCCAACAGATACTTTCCGATCACCTGAGAGACACCTTTATGATCACCCTCTCATAGGATGACGTTTGATGACCTCAAAGCTTTCTTCCGATACCAGGGAGTTGCATTATCTCATGGTCTAAGGAATACAATATTTGACATAAGAAAAGCTTCGCAAAGACGAACACGATGACACGATCTAATTGCTTCGCTTAGTTTGGGTCTATCCACCACATCATTCTCCAATGATATGATCTCATTATCAATTGACAACTCATGTCTATGGTTAGGAAACCTTAACCATCATTGATCAATGAGCTAGTCCATAGAGGCGTACTAGGGACACGGTGTTGTTCACAAACCACACAGGTATTAATGTTTCCGCTTAATACAATTCTAGCATGGAATATAAACTTTATCATGAACAAGAATTATAATAATAACATCTTTATTATTGCCTCTAGGGCATAATTCCAACAGTCTCCCACTTGCACTAGAGTCAATAATCTAGTTTACATTTGGCAACAATCTCACACCCATGGCACTGAGGTGCTGATCATGTTTTACACGTGGAAGAGGTTTAGTCAATGGATCTGCGACATTCAGATCTGTATGTACTTTGCTGATCTTCAGATCTCCATCTGCTATATAATCTCGGATTATATGAAACTTGCGGTTGATATGCTTGGTCTTTGGATGATATCTTGGTTCCTTAGCGAGTGCTATGGCGCCAGTGTTGTCACATAATATCTCCAGTGGGTCCAATGCACTTGGAACCACGCCAAGCTCAGTGATGAAGTTCCTGATCCAAACTCCTTCACTTGACGCTTCTGCAGCAGCCATGTATTTCGCTTCTACTGTAGATCCCGCGATCACGCTTTGCTTGCAGCTTCTCCAGCTCACAGCTCCTCCATTCAAAATATACACGTATCCTGTCTGAGATTTAGAATCATCCTTGTCGGTGTCGAAACTAGCATCGACGTAACCTTTTACGACGAGTTGTTCATCACCCCCATAGACTAAGAACATTTCTTTAGTCCTATTTAGGTACCTTAGGATGTTCTTCACGGCTGTCCAGTGTTCCACTCCTGGATCACTTTGATATCTGCTCGTCAAACTAAGTTTATTGGACACATCCGGTCTAGTACACAGCATGGCATACATGATGGAACCTATGGCCGAGGCATAAGGCACTTTGCTCATAGCTTTCCTATCATTTACCGTAGCTGGCCATAGAGCCTTGCTCAATATCTTACCTGACAACATAGGCACTGAACCTTTCAATGCCTTATCCATTCTGAACCTTTTCAGAACTTTGTCTAGGTATGTACTCTGGCTTAAAGCTATCAGGCGTCTTTGTCTATCTCTATAGATTTTGATGCCCAATATATAAGCAGTTTCACCTAGGTCTTTCATTGAAAAACACTTGTTCAAATAACTCTTCACATCGTTAAGCATGTTGATGTCATTTCCAATAATCAATATGTCATCCACATATAGTACCAGAAACGTCACCGAGCTCCCACTCACTTTCTTGTAGATGCAAGCTTCGTAGCAATTTGGAACAAATCCAAAGCTCTTGATCACTTGATCAAAACGAAGGTTCCAACTCCGAGATGCTTGCTTCAGTCCATAAATGGAACGCTGAAGTTTGCATACTTTATCAGCATCCTTAGGATCGACAAAACCTTCGGGTTGCATCATATACAACTCTTCATCAATGTTGCCATTGAGGAAAGCAGTCTTGACATCCATTTGCCATATTTCATAATCATGAAACGCAGCAATTGCTAATAAAATCCGAATGGACTTAAACATCGCTACGGGAGAGAAAGTCTCATCGTAGTCAACACCTTGAACTTGTCGAAAACCTTTCGCAACAAGCCGTGCTTTATAGACGGTAACATTACCATCCGCGTCCGTTTTCTTCTTGAAGATCCATTTGCACTCGACGGCCTTTCGGTCGCTAGGAGGGTCTACCAAAGTCCATACTTGGTTTTCGCTCATGGATCCCAATTCGGATTTCATGGCTTCTAGCCATTTCTCAGAGTCTGGGCTCATCATCGCTTCCTCATAGTTCGTAGGTTCACTGTCTTCTACTAACAAGACAGTCAAGACAGGGTTGCCGTACCACTCAGGAGGGGCACGCAACCTTGTCGACCTGCGACGTTCAGTAGCAGCATCATCCGAAGCTTCATGATCCTTGTCATTAGCTTCCTCTATCGTTGGTGCAGGCGGCACTGGAACAATTTCAGGTGCTGCGCTACTCTCCAATTCAAGAGAAGGTTCAATAACCTCGTCTAGCTCTACTTTCCTCCCACTCACTTCTTTCGAGAGAAACTCCTTCTCAAGAAAGGAACCGTTCTTTGTGACAAACACTTTGCCTTCGGTTCTGTGATAGAAGGTATACCCAATAGTTTCCTTAGGGTATCCTATGAAGACGCATTTCTCCGCTTTGGGTTCGAGCTTGTCCGGCATCAACTTCTTGACGTAAGCTTCGCATCCCCAAACTTTAAGAAACGACAACTTAGGTTTAGCACCAAACCACAGTTCATACGGTGTCGTCTCAACGGATTTAGATGGAGCCCTATTTAAAGTGAATGCAGCGGTTTCTAATGCATAACCCCAAAATGAGAACGGCAAATCAGTGAGAGACATCATCGATCGGACCATATCTAATAGGGTTCGATTCCGGCGTTCAGACACACCATTGCGCTGTGGTGTTCCGGGTGACGTGAGTTGTGAAACGATTCCACTTGCTTTGAGATGCGTGAGAAAATCATAACTCAAATATTCGCCCCCACGATCGGATCGTAGAAACTTAATCTTTCTGTTACGATGGTTCTCCACTTCATTCTGAAATTCTTTGAATTTTTCAAACGTTTCAGATTTATGTTTCATTAAATAGATATACCCATATCTACTTAAGTCATCGGTAAAAGTGAGAAAATAGCGATATCCACCGCGCGTCGAAACACTCATCGGTCCGCATACATCGGTATGTATGATTTCCAACAAGTCCGTTGCTCGCTCCATCATACCGAAGAACGGGGTTTTGATCATCTTGCCCATGAGGCATGGTTCGCATGTGTCAAATGATTCAAAATCAAGAGACTCCAAAAGTCCATCAGAATGGAGTTTCTTCATGCGCTTTACTCCAATATGACCTAGACGACAGTGCCACAAATAAGTAGTATTATCACTATCTACTTTGCATCTCTTAGCCTCAATGTTATGGATGTGTGTTTCATCCCTTTCGAGATTTAGAAGAAATAAACCATTCACAAGAGGTGCATGACCATAAAAGATGTTACTCATATAAATAGAACAACCATTATTCTCCGATTTAAATGAATAACCGTCTTGCAATAAACACGATCCAGAAATAATGTTCATGCTCAACGCAGGCACATAATAACATTTATTAAGGTTTAAAACTAATCCCGAAGGTAAAACTAAGGAGAGCGTGCCGACGGCCATCACATCAACTCTTGATCCGTTGCCAACGCGCATCGTCACCTCATCCCTCGCAAGCCGCCGTCTATTCCGTAGCTCCTGTTTCGAGTTACAAATATTAGCAACTGAACCAGTATCAAATACCCAGGCACTACAACGAGGGCTAGTTAGGAAAAAATCAATAACATGTATATCAAATATACCTTTGATGGTGCCAGCCTTCTTGTCCGCTAAGTACTTCGGACAGTTGCGCTTCCAGTGACCCTTGTCCTTGCAATAGAAGCACTCAGTGTCCGGCTTGGGACCAGACTTGAGCTTCTTCTTAGCAGGGGCAACGCGCTTGCCGCCGCCTTTCTTGAAGGGCTTCTTTGCACCTTTACCTTTCTTGAAGGAGGGCTTGTTGACCATCAACACATGATTATCCTTCTTGATGTCCACCTCCGCAGCCTTCAGCTTTGCGAAGAGCTCGGTGATCGTATCAGTGGAACCAATCTGATTATGAGTCACTACAAAACTTTTGTAGCTGGGAGGGAGTGATTGTAGAACCCTGTCAATCTTGAGCTCCTCTGGAATCTTGCAGTCCAGTTGCTCAAGGCGTTGAGTGTAGCCCGACATCTTAATGGCGTGCTCACTAACGGAACTCCCTTCCTCCATCTTGCAGTTAATGAACTTCTCAGAGATCTCATATCTCTCAGAACGGGCCTGAGTCTGAAACATGGTTTTCAGCTCCTCGAGAATCTCAAAGGGCCCGGGATAGTTTTCAAAATGATTTTGAAGTTCCGGTTCCATAGCAAACAACATGGTGCTCTTAATCACACCATAATCATCTTTGCGCGACTGATAGACAGCTTTCTCATCAGCCGGCGCAGTTGCAGCAGGGGGGTTACCTAACGTTTTCTCAAGGACATAGTCCTTTTGTCTACCAGACAGAATGATTCTAAGATTGCGGAACCAGTTGGTGAAGTTAGACCCATTGTTTCTAAGCTTTTCTTTCTCAGCAAAAACGTTGAAGTTGAAGTTGGACTTGGCCATGTGATCTACAGTATTTGCAAGTACAATTTAGACTATGCTCATGATAAATAGTTCATCTTAATCAAATTACTAGATGAATTCCCACTAAATTCAACATCCCTCAAGTTGTTTAGTGAACACGATCCAAATTCACCACACCTAATCCGATCTTCACGAGAAGAGATGTGGTTTCAATGGTGGACAACGAAGTGTCGATCATATCATTCATATGACTCATGCTTAACCTTTCGGTTCTTGTGTTCCGAGGCCATGTCTGTACATGCTAGGCTCGTCAAGTTAGACCCAAGTATTTCCGCGTGTGCAAAACTGGCTTGCACCCGTTGTATGTGAGCGTAGAGTCTATAGCACCCGATCATCACGTGATGCTTGGACACGACGAACTTTCGCAACGGTGCATACTTGGGGAGAACATAGCTTTTATCTTGATCTTTAAGTGAGGAATCATCTTATAATGCTACCGTCGCGATCTAAGCATAATAAGATACATAAAAGGATAAACATCACATGCATATAACTTTATGTGACATGGTATAGCCAATCTTCGCGCAATGATCTCCATCTTGTGCGTTCCGGCATGATCTCCATCACTACACCATGATTGCCTCCACCACGAATAGCAACTACAACTATTGCTAACTACTTAGCGATAAAGTAAAGCTATTACATGGCGTATAAGAAGTTGACTCGCAGGTCATACACAATTATAAAGACAACCATATGGCTCCTGGCGGTTGTGTACTCATCGACATGCAAGTCGTGAAACATTACAAAACATGATCATCGCATACAATATACACATCACATCTTGGGCCATACCATATCACAGAAAACACTCCCTGCAAAAACAAGTTAGACGCCTCTACTTTGTTGTTGCATGTTTTACGTGGCTCATGGGAGTAGATGCTAAGAACGATTCTTACCTACGGAAAGCCACAACGGTGATATTATGGTTGCCAAACTCCGGTGTTAATCCCATGACAACTATAGTGAGAGAAACTGACATCCACCAGCCGCATGTGTGGTACAAGCCACACGTCAAGTGCGGAGCCGGTCTCGCGAACGACGTCGCGTAAGGTTGGCCTGGACCGCTTCAATCTCACTATCCCGCGTCATAAGAAGAACACAAACAAGAGGCTTGCAACAGAAAACATCAACGCCCGCAACAACCATGTTGCGTTCTACTCGTGAATCACATCTACGCATAGATCTAGCTCTGATACCACTGAAGGGTTTTTGCAGCATAGTAAATCAAAATTTTCTACAGATGCGAACAGAGGGAAAACCAAGATCTAATCTAGGAGATGCAAACAACGAGAGAGATTGGATTAGATCTTCATACCCTTGAAGATTCGCACAGCGGAACGTTCGTCGGAACGTGGGTGATGTAGTCGTACTCGCTTCTCCTCCTCGCGATCCGATCCGATCTAGCACCACAAGTGGCGGTGCCTCCGTGAGATGCACACGTGCAGCACCTCGACGTCTCCTCCTTCCTCGGACCAGCAAGTATGGTGGAGAGATGGATTGGATCTACAACACGACGGCGTGGTGTATATGGTGGAGAATTTCTGCAGCAGGGCTTCGCCTACAAACAGTCGGGAGGGAGAGAGGAAGGCAGCAGGGCTACTAGGGCTTGGAGGAAGGTGTGTGGGTGTGGGGAGGGGGCGCACCAGCCCTCTATATATAGAGGGGGGGGGGGGTGCGGCCAGCCCTTGCCCATCCTCCAAGCCTATCTCTAGTTTAAACGATTTAAACTTATCCCTTATCTAGAAACCCTATCTCTAGTTTAAACGAGTTTAAACTTATCTAGGATCGGCTGGGCCCTATGGGGCCTTGTGCCCCTGGCCCAATGCGGCCAGGACACTCCCTCATAGGCCCATGCCCCCTCCCGGAAGGTGGGGCCACGTTGGTCCCCTTCCGGAAGGTTCTAGAAGCTTCCGGTATAATACCGATTAATCCGGAACAATTCCGAACTCCAAAAACTGCACTGCCTTATATGAATCTTATTCTCCGGACCACTCCGGAACCTCTCGTGATGTCCCGGATCCCATCCGAGACTCCGAACAAAAATTCATAAACCAATTATCCAATCTATCCTAGCGTCGAGACACGTTAAGTGTGTGACCCTGCGGGTTCGAGAATATGCAGACATGATCTTCTATCAATAATCAACAGCGGGGTCTGGGCACCCATATTGACTCCTACACATTCATCGATGATCATATCGGATGAACCACGATGCCAGGATTCAATCAATCCCATATACATATTCCCTTCGTCTCGCGATATTTTACTTGCCCGAGATTCGATCGTCGGTACCGTCATACCTAGTTCAATCTCGTTCACAGCAAGTACTTTACTCGTTCCGTAATCCAATATCACTTTGTGATTAACTCCTTAACCACATGCTTGCAAGCGGTGTTGATATCGATTACCGAGTGGGCCCGAAGTATATCTCTCCGACTTGGGAGGGACAAATTCCATCTCGATACACACAACCCAACAGATACTTTCCGATCACCTGAGAGACACCTTTATGATCACCCTCTCATAGGATGACGTTTGATGACCTCAAAGCTTTCTTCCGATACCAGGGAGTTGCATTATCTCATGGTCTAAGGAATACAATATTTGACATAAGAAAAGCTTCGCAAAGACGAACACGATGACACGATCTAATTGCTTCGCTTAGTTTGGGTCTATCCACCACATCATTCTCCAATGATATGATCTCATTATCAATTGACAACTCATGTCTATGGTTAGGAAACCTTAACCATCATTGATCAATGAGCTAGTCCATAGAGGCGTACTAGGGACACGGTGTTGTTCACAAACCACACAAGTATTAATGTTTCCGCTTAATACAATTCTAGCATGGAATATAAACTTTATCATGAACAAGAATTATAATAATAACATCTTTATTATTGCCTCTAGGGCATAATTCCAACAGTTTCGACGAGGCTCTAGTGAGTTAGGCAGTTAGTCCAACAAAGGGTCAATGGTTTAAGTTGCTGCATGTATGAATTTTTCTTGTTGCAACGAGTAGGCTGTCCATAACCATTGTTCAATCAGACGACACATCGGAGACGACATATGGGCAGGTGGACGAACAATTCTCCTTTTTTTCAACCAAAGAGGTGTTTTATTGATCCATTACAAGAATTATAGTTCTCTAGAATGAACCACGATGGTGAATTAGAGAAAACAAAATGCGATATTGATTCAAGCAAATGGGAGGGGTTATTTGGCGGTCACCGCGTGTTAACTCACACTCGGTCACTTTCGGACCACAAAACAACAAATCTAAACCCTAACCCTAGGTCCTAGTCTTCCCTACCTTAGGGCCTTGGAGCTACAATGAACAATGTCCCCTCGCCAGCAGGAGGGTTCCTGTTCTTTGTTTAGATTTTTTCAGTGTCCTCTTCGGAGTGGTGAGGTGGCGGTAACATTATGAGGTTAGAATAAAGTCTTTACTGCTCTATACTCGTGTCGTTGGTGTGCCTAGCGCTAGTGGCTGTCGTGTGGAGTTGTGTTTCCGATGGATATAGTGTGTTCTAGTTAGTTTTTTTTGTTCATTGGTGTGGTTTGAGGCTTGTCTCCTTAGATCTATGGTTCTCACCGTTAGTGATGGTTGACTGCATTGGTCGTCTTTAATTTAAGAGCGACGACTTCTCCACTTGTCTACTACATAATCTCTATCACATAAAGCTTTTCCTAGCTTCCGTGATGAAAGCGACGTGCCTTCACCTTGCACTAGAGTATGTAGTCATTGTCATATGCTTCACTAACTAATTTGTAATTTTCCTTGATGAGGACAAGGAGTCACTCAGAAGGATCTATAGTTGAAGGTTATGTCCTCGATGAGTGCCTTGCCTTTTGCTCGCGGTACATGCATGGTTGTCTTACCAGGTATAACCGAAAGACTCGTAATCACGAAAGTGATGATGAAGATGAATACACCACAATGCCATATCTTCTCAGAAGGGGCCACAAGTTGCTTGAAAATTCTATCATGGAACTGGATGACAATGCTTGGATTTAGGCTCAACGATATGTTTTATGCAACTACAAACACATTTTGTCATATAAATAGTAAGTGTGATATTTATATATCGTCTTTTTATAGTAATAGTTTATATAGGTTAACCACTTGCACTACAATTGTTTGTATGCAGAAAATATCTTTAAATTCTGGCTGCTAGTAGAACTGTGACCATTCAACCCCGTCGACACAAAGAGACTGTTCACGCATGGCTGACAGAACATGTGAGATATAAAAGCTCCGTGCAAGATAGTATTGTGTTATATAGTGGTCTAATTTTGATGTACAATTTTTTAGTGTGCATAGGTCTCGAACATCCCGACCGAAGACGATGATGATATTCTTTAAGAACTAAAAGTGTTGGCTAATCAATCTTATAGAACAATGAACAGATACAAATCTTATTTGGTTAACAAATACAAATTTTGTACGAAGGCTTATAGACTTCACAAGTGTTGGCTAATCAATCTTATAGAACAATGAACATATACAAATCTTATTTGGTTAACAAATACAAATTTTGTACGAAGGCTTATAGACTTCACAAGGCCACCATGAATTACGGTGTAGCTGTCGATGGTAAGGATGGAAACAAAGAGACTGTTTACTATGATATGATCACAAATATCATTAAACTTAATTATGCTGACAAGGGCTCGGTCGTATTGTTCAGGTGTAATTGGGTTAGTATGAATTTTAGAGGTTTCAAGACGGATGAATACAGAATCAAACTTGTGAACTTCAATCACCTGATACACATAAGGAAACAACTCACAGACGAGCCATTCATCCATGCATAGTAAGCTAGACAATTGTACCATGTCCTAGTGGATAATGTTAAAAAATGACACATTGTGAGGTCATTTTCACAGTGGGATGCATATGAATTAGGAAGCCCTAATAAAAATACAGAGGACAGTGACATACCCACGACATCAGGTGTTGATGGTCTTAATATTGATTTTTATCAACCTGACATTCCTGATGAGCCATATCCATCTTATAGGGGAGATATGCTGGGCAGTTTTTTAATATGTCACCGAAAGATGCAATAACATCATTAAGGTAAATGTTTTCAACTTTAAAATAAATTTACAAGATTTAGTTTGCATAATAGCTATAGTTTGTAATACGACATTACTTTTGTGTATAAATGCAGCGACCGCAAGCAAAAGAATAAAGGCAAAGTTAATTGATGGAAGATATCAACACAACCGAGCTATACCAACAATGGTTACATGTCTAGTTGTGTATGAAAAACTTTCTTAGGTAGACGTTGTGTGATCGATTAATTTGTATGTGTTTGTGAAACTGATAGTCTATATGTATTGTTGTATTGATATGTAATACTCATACGTGGTGTGAACTTGTGATGATATTTGAAAAGCATCATGTGTGATTTATATTATGATTTTCTGTGATTTAGGGTAAATTAGGGGAACCCTAAATATAGAAACTTCAAGCTAAATTGTTGCGCAGAAGAAGATCATTAGGAGCAGTAAAAATTATGTCGGCACCATATTGTGCCACCGTCTCACAACTGTCACCGCATGAACGCGGTGCCGACCTACAATGGGCCGCGACAGCCCGTTGCTGCTGCGGAAGCACTAGGTCGCCGAATGTCTTTTTTCGAGCCAAAAAAGACGCCGCCGTTGCACTTTTTCCGAGACAGTTATCCTTGGCTTTTTTTGCCACATCAGCACGAGCATGACGACTAGGCATGTGCTTTGGTGTCTATAAACGTCACGGCTGGATGTCCGTGTTTTAGTGAAATTGAGTTGATAGCCCTATGAGTATTTGTTGGCTCACAACTCTCTAGATCAGTATTGGTAGGGCATCGGCTTCGTCAAATATTAAAGGGGACAATGGGTCCTGCCTCAATATATTTTGTATGTGTTGAAGTAGGGGGCCACCTCTCCATTTACTTTCACAGCTACCTATCCATTAGAAATAATTTTCACGATCAGATCATTCCATTCACCGGGAAGCCCTTTCATTTCTAACATTTGAAACAAAAATTGTCATTTTATTTTGTCGAAAGCTTTCTCAAAATTCATAAGAATTACTAACTAAAACCTTCCACACGACTCGCATGAACGAAGAAGAGCACTTCATCGTGGCGGCACATTGGTTCTGCTGCGGGGACGAAGCGGCGTTGCGCAGTTGACCCGGGGCGGCGCCTCCAAATCGGTGGGGTGTGGTGGATCCAGGGCTGCGGGGAGGACCCGTCGGTGAACAAGTGTCGCAAGCTCAAGCCAACATCCCCGAGATGTGTGCATGATCCATGGCGTCCGCGGGCTTTCCCGTCTCCGCTGCAAGTGGGATCCCATGGAGATGAGACCGGCGACCTACCACGGGTAGGGGGCGGGCGGGGCAAGTGGTTGGCGGCTTCTCGGCTGCCAAAAACGACAACACATGACCGGGTTGAGTGCCACGCGCGGCAGTTGCAACGGCGTTGTCTGTTAACGTGGGTAAGTGAAGGGTTTCGCAGCATAGTAAATCAAAAAAATTCTACGGATGCGAACGGGAAAGCCAAGATCTAATCTAGGAGATGCAAACAACGAGGTCGAATAGATGAGATCTTCATACCCTTGAAGATTTGCACAGCGGAACGTTCGACGGAACGTGAGTGATGTAGTCGTACTCGCTTCTCCTCCTCGCGATCCGATCCGATCTAACACCGCAAGTGGCGATGCCTCCGAGAGATGCACACGTGCGGCACATCGACGTCTCCTCCTTCCTCGGTCCAGCAAGTAGGATGGAGAGATGGATTGGATCTACAACGCGACGGCGCAGTGCAAGCGGTGGAGAGTTTCTGCGGCAGGGCTTCGCCTACGCGCAATCCGGAGGGAGAGAGAGAGGAGGGGCAGCAGGGCGGCTAGGGTTGTGGAGGAGGTGTGGAAGGGGTGCGCCCCCAGCCCTCTTTATATAGAGGGGTGGGCGGCTGGACCCTGCCCCTCCCCCAAGCCCTAGGCCGGCGACCAAAGGAGGGAGGAGTGGGGGGCTGTCAATCTTGAGCTCCTCTAGAATCTTGCAGTCCAGTTGCTCAAGGCGTTGAGTGTAGTCTGACATCTTTATGGCGTGCTCACTAACGGAACTCCCTTCCTCCATCTTGCAGTTAAAGAATTTCTCAGAGATCTCATATCTCTCAGAACGGGCCTGAGTCTAAAACATAGTTTTCAGTTCCTCAAGAATCTCAAAGGGCCCGGGGTAATCTTCAAAACGATTTTGAAGGTACGATGTCATAGCAAACAACATGGTGCTCTTAATCACACCATAATCATCTTTGCGCGACTGATAAACAAATTTCTCATCAGCCGGCGTATCTACAGCAGGGTCGTCACCTAGCGCATTCTCAAGGACATAGTCCTTTTGTCCGCCAGCGAGAATGATTCTCAGATTGCAGAACCAGTTGGTTAAGTTAGACCCATTGTTTCTAAGCTTTTCTTTCTCAGCAAAAACGTTGAAGTTGAAGTTGGACTTAGCCATTTGATCTACAAAATTTGCAAGTACAATTTAGACTATGTTCATGATAACTAGTTCAACTTAATCAAATTAATAGATGAACTCCCACTAAATTCAACATCCCTCAAGTTGTTTAGTGAACATGATCCAAATTCACCACACCTAATCCGATCTTCACGAGAAGAGATGTGGTTTCAATGGTGGACAACGAAGTGTCGATCATATCATTCATATGACTCATGCTTAACCTTTCGGTTCATGTGTTCCGAGGCCATGTCTGTACATGCTAGGCTCGTCAAGTCAAACCCAAGTATTTCCGCGTGTGCAAAACTGGCTTGCACCCGTTATATGTGAACGTAGAGTTTATAGCACCCGATTATCACGTGATGCTTGAACACGACGAACTTTCGCAACGGTGCATACATGGGGAGAACACAGTTTTATCTTGATCTTTAAGTGAGGGATCATCTTATAATGCTACCGTCGCGATCTAAGCATAATAAGATACATAAAAGGATAAACATCACATGCATATAACTTTATGTGACATGGTATAGCCAATCTTCGCGCAATGATCTCCATCTTGTGCGTGCCGGCATGATCTCCATCACTCCACCATGATTGCCTCCACCACGAATAGCAACTACAACTATTGATAACTACTTAGCGATAAGGTAAAGCTATTACATGGCGTATAAGAAGTTAACACACAGGTCATACACAATTATAAAGACAACCATATGGCTCCTGCCGGTTGTGTACTCACCGACATGCAAGTCGTGAAATATTACAAAACATGATCATTGCATACAACATACACATCACATCTTGGACCATACCATATCACAGAAAACACTCCCTGCAAAAACAAGTTAGACGCCTCTACTTTGTTGTTGCATGTTTTACGTGGCTTATGAGAGTAGCAAGCTAAGAACGATTCTTACCTACGGAAAGCCACAACGGTGATATTATGGTTGCCAAACTCCGGTGTAAATTCCATGACAACTATAGTGAGAGAAACTGGCATCCACCAGCCGCATGTGTGGAACAAGCCACACGTCAAGTGCGGAGCCGGTCTCGCGAACGAGGTCGCGTAAGGTTGGCCTGAACCGCTTCGATCTCACTATCCCGCGTCATAAGAAGTACACAAACAAGAGGCTTGCAACAGAAAACATCAACGCCCGCAACAACCATGTTGCGTTCTACTCGGTAAACACATCTATGCATAGATCTAGCTCTGATACCACTGAAGGGTTTCGCAGCATAGTAAATCAAAAAAATTCTAGGATGCGAACGGGAAAGCCAAGATCTAATCTAGGAGATGGAAACAACGAGGGGGAATAGATGAGATCTTCATACCCTTGAAGATTCGCACAACGGAACGTTCGACGGAACGTGGGTGATGTAGTCGTACTCGCTTCTCCTCCTCGCGATCCGATCCGATCTAACACCGCAAGTAGCGATGCCTCCGAGAGATGCACACGTGCGGCACCTCGACGTCTCCTCC
The DNA here is from genome assembly GCA_916181665.1 of Avena sativa. Taxonomy (NCBI): domain Eukaryota; kingdom Viridiplantae; phylum Streptophyta; class Magnoliopsida; order Poales; family Poaceae; genus Avena; species Avena sativa. The sequence goes on along the minus strand of OV702298.1, from coordinate 261,403,709 downwards.
TTCCTCGGTCCAGCAAGTAGGATGGAGAGATGTATTGGATCTACAACGCGACGGCGCGGTGCAAGCGGTGGAGAGTTTCTGCGGCAGGGCTTCGCCTACGCGTAGTCGGGAGGGAGAGAGAGAGGAGGGGCAGCAGGGCGGCTAGGGTTGTGGAGGAGGTGTGGGAGGGGTGCGCCCCCAGCCCTCTTTATATAGAGGGGTGGGCGGCTGACCCTTGCCCCTCCCCCAAGCCCTAGGCCGGTGGCCAAAGGAGGGAGGAGTGGAGGGCAAGTCCCCCCCCCTTCTAGAAGCTCTCCTAGGGTTTCCTAGGTGTTTGGCCGGCTGGGACCTATGGGGATTGTGCCCCTGGCCCAATGCGTCCAGGGCACTCCCTCATAGGCCCATTCCCCCTCCCGACAAGTGGGGCCACGTTGGTCCCACTTCGGAAGGTTCTAGAAGCTTCCGGTACAATACCGATTAACCCGAAACAATTCCGAACTCCAAAAACTGCATTGCCTTATATGAATCTTATTCTCCGGACCATTCCGAAACCTCTCGTGATGTCATGGATCTCATCCGAGACTCCGAACAAAAAACTCATAAACCAATTATCCAATCTATCCTAGCGTCGAGACACGTTAAGTGTGTGACCCTTCGGGTTCGAGAATATGCAGACATGATCTTATATCAATAATCAACAGCGGGGTTTGGAAACCCATATTGACTCCCACACATTCATCGATGATCACATCGGATGAACCACGATGCCAGGATTCAATCAATCCCATATATATATTCCCTTCGTCTCGCGATATTTTACTTGCCCGAGATTCGATCGTCGGTACCGTCATACCTAGTTTAATCTCGTTCACAGCAAGTACTTTACTCGTTCTGTAATCCGATATCACTTTGTGATTAACTCATTAACCACATGCTTGCAAGCGGTGTTGATATCGATTACCGAGTGGGCCCGAAGTATATCCCTCCGACTTGGGAGGGACAAATCCCATCTCGATACATACAATCCAACAGGTACTTTCCGATCACCTGAGAGACACCTTTATGATCATTCTCTCATAGGATGACGTTTGATGACCTCAAAGCTTTCTTCCGATACCAGGGAGTTATATTATCTCATGGTCTAATGAATACAATATTTGACATAAGAAAAGCTTCGCAAAGATGAACACGATGACACGATCTAATTGCTCCGCTCAGTTTGGGTCTGTCCATCATATCATTCTCCCAATGATATGATCTCATTATTAATCGACAACTCATGTCTATCGTTAGAAAACCTTAACCATCATTAATCAATGAGCTAGTCCATAGAGGCGTACTAGGGACACGATGTTGTTCACAAACCACACAAGTATTAAAGTTTCCGCTTAATACAATTCTAGCATGAAATATAAACTTTATCATGAACAAGAATTATAATAATAACATCTTTATTATTGCCTCTAGGGCATAATTCCAACAGTAAGGAACTCACATGGACTGAAATGTCTCTCGAGCCAAGGGTTGGGTCGCAATACATGACACCAGGGGGTTATCCACGGAGCCCTCATTTGGTGGATTGGGGGTGATTCTTTTCGCTCCCTCGAATTTTTTTAAAGGTCGGGATAAGGTGCCTAATCAGGACGGTTTTCCGGTGAAAACGATAAAATGACCATTATTTTAAAAATCCAGGGATTATAAGTTTGCTAGAGATACTCTTCCAGGACCAATACGGAGAAGAGAAGTGACAGTTAGCCTGGCATGGCTTAGTATTGTGCACGTTGGGCAAGGAACTGAACGAGAGAGAAAAAAAAAAGCAGTTTATTCTCATTGGAAGATCCGAACAAATACATTATGTGGATATTCTTTGCAATTGTGATTCTAGGTGGGGAAATATACACTGCAGATAAGAATAATTCTGATCTCCTCGAATCCTCTGCTCTGTACACAAGTCAGTATAAGCAAAGGCATTAGTATTTTATACAGCTCTACCAACAAGCTGGTGACAATCGATCGTCTTATATCCTACTCGGGGCTGATTGTGAGAAAGCGGTGTGTTGAACATGGGCACTCTTTTAGCGCTAATTTAATTCTCGGTCCACTGAGAATTAGCCGAAGCGAATCAATATCAGAATCAAACCATCGCAAAAAATAATGACCAAAGATCCCCCGTGTGCCCCGTTGAACGAAATCATGAAAGGACGTGCAATGCCCTTGTCCCGTGCATATAAGGCAGGCCGTCGTGACGAGCTAAACATTCGCAGACAGTGACCAAATGCCAAACAAGACAACCAGGACCTCCATCTAGTATCGGGCCAGTAACCATGAAGCTTACAATGCTGACACTCCTCCTGCTCCTTGCCTGCGCCGGCGGCATTGCACCGGCGGCAGCAGCACGCGGCGGCGGCGGCGGGGGGAGGTGGGACCTCCTGCAGCGAGCATCGGCGTGTCGGCGATGCACATGCAGCTGCTGCACAACGACCGAGTGATCATCTTCGATCGCACCAACTTCGGACGGTCCAACCTCTCCCTCCCCGACGGCCGCTGCCGCCGGAACCCGCGCGATCTCGCGCTCCCCGTGGACTGCACCGCGCACTCCGTCGAGTACCACGTCGGGCCCAACACGTTCCGCCCGCTCTCCATCTTCACCGACACCGTGTGCTCGTCCGGCGCCGTCGCGCCCGACGGCACGCTCGTCCAGACCGGCGGATGGAACGACGGGGCCCGCAACGCGCGCACCATGCGCGCGTGCGACGACGGGGACGGCGAAGGCAGCTGCGACTGGATCGAGACGCAGGACGCGCTCGCCGTGAACCGGTGGTACGCCACCAACCAGATCCTCCCCGACGGCCGCGCCTTTATCGTCGGTGGCCGGGCGCAGTTCAACTACGAGTTCTTCCCAAAAGCATATGCTTCCGACTCCTCGACCATCGCGCTGCCGTTCTTGGTCGAGACCACGGACCCCGAGGAGAACAATCTGTATCCTTTCGTCCACCTGAACATCGACGGCAACCTTTTCATCTTCGCCAACAACCGCGCCGTCCTTCTCGACTACAGGAAGAACGAGATCGTCCGGACATACCCTGAGCTGGCCGGCGGCGACCCCAGGAACTACCCAAGCTCCGGTTCTTCCGTGCTCCTACCCCTCAAGCCATCGCCCACTGAGGCCGAGGTGCTGGTTTGCGGCGGCGCGCCCACCGGCTCCCGCAACGCGGCGAAACACAACATCTTCTCCCCGGCGCTGACGACTTGTGGGCGGATCAAGATCACCGACGCTTCACCGTCGTGGGTCGTCGAGACAATGCCATCTCCGCGGGTGATGGGGGACATGGTCCTGCTGCCGAACGGCGCCGGGGTGCTGATCATCAACGGCGCCATGGACGGAAGCGCCGGGATGGAGTCTGCGAGCACCCCGGCCTACGCGCCCGTCGTTTACCGGCCCGGCCATCTGCCAGGGGACCGCTTCGAGGAGCAGTGTTCCACTGACATCGCGCGGATGTACCACTCGTCGGCGATTCTCCTCCGCGACGGCCGTATCCTCGTGGGCGGCAGCAACCCGCACATCTACTACAACTTCAGCAATGTTCGATACCCCACCGAGCTCAGCCTCCAGGCCTTCTCGCCGGAGTACCTCGACAGTTCCAACGACATCCTCCGCCCGAAGATCATCAACCCCTCTCCCACCGGCGCACCGGTGAGCGTGACCTACGGAGACTCGATGAAGCTACAGTTCGAGGTGCCTGCGCCGACAAAGAGCATGCACGGCGGCGGCATCGGCCTCATGTCGGTCACCATGGTCGCGCCGTCATTCACAACGCACTCCTTCGCTATGAACCAGAGGCTGCTCTTCCTGGACGTGGTGGAGACGACGCCAGTGCTGAACCGCGCGGGCGCCTACCAGGCGTCGGTGGTGATGCCGGCAACGGCGGTCCTCGCGCCGCCGGGGTACTACATGATATTTGTCGTGAACGGGCACATTCCCAGCGAGGGGACCTGGGTCCACATACAGTGATAGCTACTGACATCGTCATGTAGGCGGATCTATGCACCGTGCACTAGACACTCAGTTCGGGTGAGAGTGGATTTTCCATGCACGGACGATGTTGTGAATGTATCCACCATCCGTTTGTACCTGAGATGCATACAAGTTTTAATTTTTGCTAAACATTTTCGCGTTTTTTTCCTTTGTGTTAAATTATAAGATGTTTTAGTCTTTTTCTGAAAATATATGTGTAGGGTCTTTTAGGCCTCCTTCTTTTCAGCTTTTTGGCCAGCTTCTCCCAGAATCTCATCTGCCAAAACCGTTTATACTTTTAAATTGGCATTGAAACCACTAGTTAAGTTTGAACGAATTTTGAAGATGAGATTCTGGAAGAAGCTGGTCAAGAGGGAGAAGCTAGCCAAGAAGCTGAAAAGAAGGGGGCCTTAGTATATACTAAATTTAGGGGTGCGCCTTGGCGCACGACCCCGTGAAATGCGCACCATGACAAAAGTTAGATAAAAAACGGTAATGCATTCCATAGTTCGAATCTGAGACGAAAAGGGAGGCACAAAGTTTTCTTCTGTCCATCGTCGGTGAGGGCATGATCTCCCTCCCTCTTCTCTCGTTGCTCGAAGCCCCAATTCATTTGGTTATGCGTGTAGATAGGTGTAGCCGTGTAGGGTAGGTGTTTGGGGTTGCAGCGCTTGATGGGAGTCTATGTCGTCGCCACAAATAAGTTTTTTTGAGAGACCGCTTCGATAGCGCTCTATGGCGACTTCAAGGAGCCATAGATTTATGTCTCCGTTGCTCATCCAGGACGATGGATGTAGGTTTTCAAGGAAAGATCTTCGAGGAATCGGCGGAAATCTTTTTAGGGAATTTTGTTCCTCAGCTTCGTACGCCGGCGTCTTCTCCAGCGTCGCCATACACGTGCAACACGTCTTTTAAATATAACACATGTGTATTTCAAACTCTGTTTTTTTTTGCAAATGAACTATGATTGCAAAATCTGTTTATTTTAACAGAGTTATTTTTTACCTGGTTTCTTTTACTAAGCCATCTAAATATGTCTCCTGACCGACGGTGTAAGAGCGTGGGTGCAACGTGACTTTTGAAATCCACGGAAAACAAAAGTAAGTATTATAATCAGTTAAAAAATTACAATTTAACTCCAATTTGTAGAAAAAACTAAAAAATATAGTACTAAACAACCGCTACTGCTATTATTAAGAAATACTAATATTACTCAGAAATTCTACGATGCCTCTACTGCCAACCACCCTACCGCATATCTCTTTGACAGAAAAATAGCACATCTCCTTCCTCTTATCGTTCCCGATCCCCTCACTCGCACCACTCCCAGTCAAAGAACAGGTCCCTCATATCCATGGTGTTCTCTCCCCTTCAACTCTAGCCCGGTCTCCGATCCTCGTTTTGCTCCCCATCCTCGACCATCGGCTCCCGGCTTCTTGACCCGCCGGCTTTGACAAGCAGCGCCGACGCGACTCCACCCTCCACAAACAGTCTGCCCAGGTCGGCAGCCTCTCCAACTCCCTTCTGTCTCCCGCACCCTCCTGCTCTGCCAACCAGTCGTCACCCTCCACCGAGGCTCACCGGCGACCATTCCAACATCGCCGACGGTACTATGGCCACAACAAAGCTCTGTGGCCCCAACCAGCTCCGCTGGTTCGCCTAGTCGCATCCTCCGATGACCCACGGCCAGTGGCAATCACCTGCAGCTGAACCCCTGCACCATGCCTCCTCTCAAGCCCGGTAAATTCTCCATTCTTTCTCTGTTTTATTTTTTCTTGTCATAGGAGGATAAACATGATTCATGTTTGTACGGGTACAGGGATTAATGTGGTTGCTTCTGTGTAATTTGAAGCATGGATGCTTGTGTATGCAAATATTTAGCCTGGTGTAACTGCCTAAAGCCTAGATATCTCTATCAATTACTTCTGTAAATATGCAAATCTAGATCAGGCTATTAATGTGTTGGAGAAGATGGTTAGCGTAATGTTTTCCTGATATAGTAACACACACTCCAACATGTTATAAAAGTGGGTTAATCATAGTATGGAATACTTAGTTTGTGCAGTACAATACTGAACTATAAAATGTCACTCGCTTTGAAAGAGACCATAACATGCTAACATGGTCTATTGATTAGTTACTTTGAAGGAACAGCAAGACCAAAATTTTCAGAAGGTTGCCAATCTGAATCAGTTCACAAAAGGATGACCAGTCTGTGCAAATACTCGAGGACTTTTTGCAAGCAATCAATATCAGAGAAGATTGATGATTATCATGTCCTACTATGGTATGCAAACTTTATAAATTATTTAGAAACTATTTGTATGCTTGTCTAAATAACTAAGAGATATTTGATTTGCATCAAAAGAAAAGATGAACTTGAACTGGTTGCAACCTTCACCATGTAGTTCTTCTGCAAATGTGAGGATTTAGTATATTGAAGCCAAAAGGGGTGTTCTCCAGTATGCTGCAATGTTGTCAGGATTGTGCTTTTGATGCCATTGCAAAGGTATGCCATGGCTTTCTTGAGATATTTGCTTCTCTCAACCACACAAGTGTGCCGTTCTTGAATTTTGACAGTGTTAGTACACTTGGACAAGGCATGTGGTTGGTGCACTATGAATGCATTTCTAGAAGAGCTCCTTAAATCCTACCGATGACAGCTTGATTCTCTTGAACAAGTGCATTGTAATCGCTTCAGGCCTTTCTCAGTTTCACTTAAAAAAATCAATAAGAAGAGCGGTCATTAATCAGAATAAAGTAGATAGGAATGCATACATGTGGGGCTGCTAGGGCACTATCACCGGGGCTGTGTATAAATTCAGCTCCCATATTCCCTTGACAAGTAGACCACAAGCAAGAAAGCTAACACCGTTATAAATTAAAATGGGCACTTGAGAGTTTACCAAGTAGAAGAATCGTACTTTTTGTTCTATAAAGCTGCAATTAGAGCATCTGAGGAAGAAAGCCACAGGAATTCGACAATCTAGATGAGCACACTCAACTATGGCAAATGAAACTGAATATGCAAAAGCTTAGTAGATTAGCAACATTTGTGCCCTGGAACTGCTTGCAGCAGCTGAGGAGTACCTCCATACCAGAGAATAACCACAACATTGCTTAAACCTTGGACACCTCGCAAGCCATCACCATAGAAGTGGCATGATTGCATGTTTTCTATTCCCATAATATGACAACTAATCAGTGTTTTTATGTCACTCTAAATTATAATATTTGCATGCATTTCTCGGAACAAATTCCATTTAGTGGATTGGTGGTTAATAATGGCTCTAAACTGGCTACAAGTGAAGGTATTAAAAAAACTGAGTACCCAAAATTGGAGCCGGATCGAACGAGCTTACCTTGGCTAGAGGCTATTTCCGGTATGTGGTGATACATCTATCAGGCAATTAAGGTATCAATACTGGATGTATAATCAGATCACCACAAGTTTTGTTTTGAGACCTGGTCACCACAAGTTAAAGAGTGACATGAAACAACAAATAGCAACTGTTATTACCTGTTTTAGATTGAAGAGGAAGCTTTTTTGTCAAATATGCTTGGACAATAGCTCTAGCACTAAAGAATATTAGTTGCTAACCATTTTCCTAGTTCAAAAATGGAAGCTCATAAAAAATCTGTGCATAAAACTGGATACAATCTCATAAAAAATATAAAGGAACCTAAAGTATAAACTTGAAATTGTTTCATACCTTTATTGCAGAAAAGAGTCGACGCCAGACTGACTCCAATCTTGTCCAACTAAAGGCATGACCTGGCCCAGGACATCAAACCTTGATGAACATTAACCACTCACATTTAGTTGTTGTCATAATGTACAGCCATAAGAAAATTATATATAGAAGCTTCACAATGCAAAGAAAAATAACACGGTTAAGGCGCAAAATTCATCAAATAGAGCTGAGCTTTAATACAGTTAGTCTAGGGCAACATATCCACTAAAATTTTCAGTTGAACTAATGAGAATATTTGGCTAGAAATGCATAACTAACTAACAAACAAATTTTCCGTGATATTACAAATTATGAGAGAATCAGTGGAATGTTGCCGCCGTCGGGATCCTAGAGTGAGTAGAAAAATGAAAAGAGCAGTACGCATGAAAAATTATGCGATGATATTCATATCAGTCAAAACAAGGAAAATAGTCTCACATCCAAAACCAGTGTCCATTCGAAGTGGGGATCCGACAGTCTTGGACATAAATCCTAACAGAACACTACATAGTGGCCAGTAGGCAGCAACTCACATTTGTATGGTGCAACTGAGAAATTGGCATATCTAATAAAAGCTTCTTTCTCAGCAGTTTGGTGTACCAAATTGACAATGGTGAAATATATTGGATTCATCTCACAGGTCACAACACATGGAAGCTAAAAGAACTGGGGAAACCACCACTTCACCTTGATTTACATACAACTATATAAGATATTTAACCCACATATTAATGAAACCACCATAACATGGAAGACTTCACACCAATACAGTTATGTTGGCATGCATCAAAGCAGACAAAAGAAGCAGGATGGGTCATTACCCGTTCTATCTGAAGAACAGGACAAGGAGGCAGTTAAGCACTTGGCATTGACCATACTGCTTGAGCCCTACATTTTTCTAAATTGAACAATAATGTTACTGCAGAACTGAATATTAACCATATAAACACCAATAAATATGGAAAGCTTATCTATTCAAATAAAGGCTCATGATGTAACTCCATAAGAAATACATAAATCCTCCAAGAAGAACAGTTCTTTGTCAAGGACAGACCTAAAGAAATATCAATGAGGCAAGTGCTCTGAACAAAAGAAAGTTGCATTCGACACGATGCCTCAGCCCTCTCAATATGGCAACCTGATAGGTGGAAACAACTACCTAACTAAAAGAAAACATCAAATCAATTCTACACTTGCAACTCCCAAAAAGTACAAATTAATTAATCCACATGTGGTACATACCAAACGGTGAACATCAAGCTGGACAAAAATAAGAAATATGTAATATGTAATATGTAAGAACTAAGAAAGCACTGTTGGATCATTATCTTTCACTACTTGTACACAATATAATCCCTTAATAGTTCTTCAAAGGGATCAGTAAATACAGGGCTATCATAGTATGAGAACAAAATTAATTATTGAAGGGATGAGAGAATTAAAAATAGAGGCACAAGAATTCTCACATGACTGCTATAATCCAGGAGAGGATGTGTGATTCCTTGTTCTACCCCCATTATCCATTTATTCCCTGCAATGAAGCAAAATTGTGTATTAGTGCAAATCCGCACAAGAATTCTCACATGACTGCTATAATCCTGGAGAGGATGTGTGCTTCCTTGTTCTACCCCCATTATCCATTTATTCCCTGCAATGAAGCAAAATTGTGTATTAGTGCAAATCCAGCAACACATCCAGGTAGTTGTTTCGACAACATATATACTTTCTTACTACTCCTCCGTTCGGAAATATAAGACATTCTAGCTTTGTGAAACGAATGTATCTAGACACCTTTTAGGATATAGGTTCACTCCAAACCTCTACGAATCTATACACTAAAAGACGTCTAGATATATTCGATTCACAAAGCTAAAACGTCTTATATTTCCGAACAGAGGGATTAATATACCAAAGGAAGGGGGAAAAATATGGTAACTTATAATTAGAAAGAACCGAAGCTTCAACAATTCAAGCAAAGCATGTATAACCATAGAAAGAGGAAAAGAAGATCCAGAAGCATTACTGAAAACATTTCAATAATCTGAAAGGTAAGCTGTCGATAGAATTACCCTGAGTGAGGAGAAACGAACGAACTGAATCTGAAAGGTAAGCTGAGGAGGAGGGGATTTGACGGACCTTAGCATACATGGAGGAGGCTTTGCAGGAAAGGAGCCTGGCGGCAGAGGAGACGTCTTGCCGCAGGCGCGATGCGAATACGGTTCTCTAAGTCTCCTTGATCTGCAGCTCGGCTAGCACACCTAGTATTTTTTAAAACAAAATGACTGGATCAAAATATGTTGCAAGAACAGTACCAACACACATGGATCTTAAGAAAACAAGCAAGCTAGCACGCACGTGAGTTTGCTAGTTCGAAAGGAGCAGTAGGACGCGTTTGTCAAGAAAGTGAGAGAGGCGGTGGTGAGACCTACGCACAAGTAGGCCTGGTCGGTGGCGACCTCGCCCGCCACGGCCGCGCTGGTTCTCGCCGGCTACTGCCCTCTTTCATCTGCCGCTGAGAAAAAGGCATATCTCGCATATCCGAGAGTTGGTTAGTGAGGGGGCGAGGGTGCACATAAGGGGAGGAGCATGAAGAGAGGCATCGCCTACAGGAGGTTGTCGAGTGCCAGAGGGCGCATCGAAACCCCAGATCGACACGTCGGTGACTTTGTGTGAGCGCTCCTCAATGTCCTCTGCTGAAGAAGACGACGAAATCACGGACGAAGACAAAAGCAAAAGCAACATCCAAAAAGAGGAGGAAGAATCCCAATCGAAAAGGTAGCAAGAAACCAAACGAATCTGGGAAAAAAAGGAAGCAGAAGAATCGAATGCCACAAATCAACTACATGCACACCTTAACCGAATCAATGGCAAAGAGATTCCATGGATTCTTGGTTGGTGAAAAATCAACGGGCTGGAGGCGACGACGGATCTGGAGGAGAGAGGAGATGCGGGGATTGGGGAGAGACGAGGACGAGGGGATTGGGAAGGATACGATGCACTGGATTGAATCAATGGCAAAGAGATTACATGGATTCTTGGCTGGTGAAAAATCAACGGGCTGGAGGCGACGACGGATCTGGAGGAGAGAGGAGATGCGGGGATTGGGGAGAGACGAGGACGAGGGATTAGGAAGGAGACGATGCACTGGATTGTGGGCCTAGGCTTTCACCGTGGGGCGAGGAGGGGGCGAGGGGCACGGTTGTCCTTCAGATGCGTCACGTACACGGGAAAATACGCAAGGAAAGATGGGAGTGATAGGGGAAAAGGAAAGGCGCTGTTTAAGAGGCATACATGCCCACGTGATAGAGAGAAAGAAGGGAAAAGAGGGCGCTGGTTGGGTGCAGCAAGTTAACTTCCAAAGCAGTTCGTGGAAGGATAGAAAAGTCATTAGCAAGATAGTCACTGTAGATTTTGCCACATAGGTCGATCCGACGGTCCAAATCGCTAATCGCATGGGATGGCTCCATGGGGGAGCACCAATAACACCTTTGGATAATGTATGTTAGAAGCAAAATGGGTGAATCTATGTGCTCTGGTGCACTGGTCTTTTAGGCAGGGCCGGTCCTGAGGGGGGACTAGCGGGGCAGCCGTCCCGGGCCCAAAAAAAATAGGGGCCCAAAAAATATAGTTCTAGTATACATCTAAAATAAAGTTTTTTCTATTGGGTTGTCGACGCCGAACATCTCGACTCCCAGGCATTGATCAACACCGCTCCATCGCTTCCTTCTCGATCGATGAGACGACGATTGATTTCCACTTCCCAGGCAGGACAGGTCGTAAGAAGTGAGCCTAGCTCACTTGGTTAGGAAAGTGGATGTACAACACAACCACCCAGATTCAAGTCCTCACGGATGCATATTTGGGTTTTTATTATTTCAAAAAAAATCGTCGTACGGGCTTCTCCTACTGCATTCCTTTCAAAAAAAAGGCAGGACAGGTCATTAGGTCCCAGGACTCCCAACGTTGGTTACTACTCGTTTCCCGACTAGCGAGTCTGAAGTCTCCCGTCGCGAGCCTGTCGTTGCTTCGACGCTTCCCCTGGTCCCTGACTCCCTGCCTCCCTGGATCGGATCGTCCTTTAGTCCTTTGCTCTTTGCATCGATGATCGACCACCGCTAGATGCGATTCCGTGATGTCCATCGACGAGACAAAGATCGACCGCCTCGGCCTGCCTGCTGGTTCTCTCTCCGCCCATGCCTAGCCCATACCTCTGCTGGTTACGCTCGCCCTAATTCTTAGTTCATAATTCTAATTAGTACATGATTGTTGTTCTTGTTTGTAGCGTTCGAGGTTAACTGATTATGGCGCCCGAATACCGGTGCTCGAAAAAGAAAAAGGAGACAATAAGGGAAGAAATTAATAGAATCTCAGAGAGGATCTTCTCATAATTTTTTGAAGAGCAACACGAGCACTTTGCGGAATCCAGATGAGTTGGCGCTAGTTCTTGTGTGGGAACAGACTAATGTTGATTCAGAAGATAATGTTGTCGGTACAGAAGACTATGTTCGTATTAATATAGATGATGACAATGTGAGTAATTGAAGAACTATTTGAGATCTTCAATGTCTCATGAAAGGTTAAATGGTTTGGCAAGTTTATGCATCGAGAAGAAGTTAGTGGACGAGATTGATATTGATTCCATCGTCATGGACTTTGCTTCTAAAAATTTTCAGAGAAAATTTTAAGATATCTTATAAACATTGTTATTTTTATATGAAGATTATAGTTGGAGGTGTACTTAAAATATTTAGTTTTCATCATCTCATATATGCATAAAATTTTATACTAAGGGGCCCAAAATTTTAGTTTCGCCCCGGGCCCCCGAAATCTCAGGACCGGCCCTGCTTTTAGGTCTTAGCACGGCGATTTCCCGTCAAATACAACAAGTTTTGTTTTTCTCATGCTAGAATCTATTTATAACTTTTTATTACTTTTGAGGCTCTTTATAATGTTGTTAATGATTATTAATAGATTGGTAGAATTTCTCAAAAAATAATCTACATACAAATATACGTTTAGGTGCATGTATATTTTAAAAAAATCTAAAACATGGGACAAAGTGAATACAATGTTACATACTCCCTCTGTTCCGAAATGTAAGATGAAGGGTTTCGCAGCATAGTAAATCAAAAAAAATCTACGGATGCGAATGGAAAAGCCAAGATCTAATATAGGAGATACAAACAACGAGAGGGATTAGATAAGATCTTCATACCCTTGAAGATTCGCACAGCGGAACGTTCGTCGGAACGTGGGTGATGTAGTCGTACTCGCTTCTCCTCCTCGCGATCCGCTCCGATCTAACACCGCAAGTGGCGATGCCTCCGAGATATGCACACGTGCGGCACCTCGACGTCTCCTCCTTCCTCGGTCCAGCAAGTATGGTGGAGAGACGGATTGGATCTACAACGCGACAGTGCGGTGCAAGTGGTGGGGAGTTTCTGCAGCAGGGCTTCGCCTACACGCAGTCGGGAGGGAGAGAGAAAGGAGGGCAGCAGGGCGGCTAGGCTTGAGGGGAGGGTGTGTGGGGTGGTGCGCCCCCAGCCCTCTTTATATAGAGGGGTGGGCCCTATGGGGCCTTGTGCCCCTGGCCCAATGCGGCCAGGGAACTCCCTCATAGGCCCATGCCCCCTCCTGGCAGGTGGGGCCACGTTGGTCCCCCTCCGGAAGGTTCTAGAAGCTTCCGGTACAATACTGATTAACCCGAAACAATTCCGAACTCCAAAAACTGCATTGCCTTATATGAATCTTATTCTTCGGACCATTCCGGAACCTCTCGTGATGTCCCGGATCCTATCCGAGACTTTGAACAAAAAACTCATAAACCAATTATCCAATCTATCCTAGCGTCGAGACACATTAAGTGTGTGACCCTTCGGGTTCGAGAACATGCAGACATGATCTTATATCAATAATCAACAACAGGGTCTGGAAACCCATATTGACTCCCACACATTCATCGATGATCATATCGGATGAACCACGATGCCAGGATTCAATCAATCCCATATATATATTCCCTTCGTCTCGCGATATTTTACTTGCCCGAGATTCGATCGTCGGTACCGTCGTACCTAGTTCAATCTCGTTCGCAGCAAGTACTTTACTCGTTCGTAATCCGATATCACTTTGTGATTAACTCCTTAACCACATTCTTGCAAGCGGTGTTGATATCGATTACCGAGTGGGCCCGAAGTATATCTCTCCGACTTGGGAGGGAAAAATCCCATCTCGATACATACAACCCAACAGGTACTTTCCGATCACCTGAGAGACACCTTTATGATCACCCTCTTATAGGATGACGTTTGATGACCTCAAAGCTTTCTTCCGATACCAGGGAGTTGTATTATCTCATGGTCTAAGGAATACAATATTTGACATAAGAAAAACTTCGCAAAATGAACACGATGACACGATCTAATTGCTCCGCTTAGTTTGGGTCTGTCCATCATATCATTCTCCCAATGATATGATCTCATTATTAATCGACAACTCATGTCTATGGTTAGGAAACCTTAACCATCATTAATCAATGAGCTAGTCCATAGAGGCATACTAGGGACACGGTGTTGTTCACAAACCACACAAGTATTAAAGTTTCCGCTTAATACAATTCTAGCATGGAATATAAACTTTATCATGAACAAGAATTATAATAATAACATCTTTATTATTGCCTCTAGGGCATAATTCCAACAGTCTCCCACTTGCACTAGAGTCAATAATCTAGTTTACATTTGGCAACAATCTAACACCCATGGCACTAAGGTGCTGATCATGTTTTGCACGTGGAAGAGGTTTAGTCAATGGATCTGCGACATTCAGATTTGTATGTACTTTGCTAATCTTCAGATCTCCATCTGCTATATAATCTCGGATTATATGAAACTTGCGGTTGATATGCTTGGTCTTTGGATGATATCTTGGTTCCTTAGCGAGTGCTATGGCGCCAGTGTTATCACACAATATCTCCAGTGGGTCCAATGCACTTGGAACCATGCCAAGATCAGTGATGAAGTTCCTGATCCAAACTCCTTTACTTGACGCTTCTGCAACAGCCATGTATTCCGCTTCTACTGTAGATCCCGCGATCACGCTTTGCTTGCAGCTTCTCCAGCTCACAGCTCCTCCATTCAAAATATAAACGTATCCTGTCTGAGATTTAGAATCATCCTTGTCGGTGTCGAAACTAGCATCGACGTAACCTTTTACGACGAATTGTTCATCACCTCCATAGACTAAGAACATTTCTTTAGTCCTGTTCAAGTACTTTAGAATGTTCTTCACGGCTGTCCAGTGTTCCACTCCTGGATCACTTTGGTATCTGCTCGTCAAACTAAGAGCATTGGACACATCCGGTCTAGTACACAACATGGCATACATGATAGAACCTATGGCCGATGCATAAGGCACTTTTCTCATAGCTTCTCTATCATTTACCGTAGCCTTGCTCAATATCTTACCTGACAACATAGGCACTGAACCTTTCTTTGCCTTATCGATTCTGAACCTTTTCAGAACTTTGTCTAGGTATGTACTCTGGCTTAAAGCTATCAGGCGTCTTTGTCTATCTCTATAGATTTTGATGCCCAATATATAAGCAGCTTCACCTAGGTCTTTCATTGAAAAACACTTGTTCAAATAACTCTTCACATTGTTAAGCATGCTAATGTTATTTCCAATAATCAATATGTCATCCACATATAGTACCAGAAATGTCACCGAGCTCCCACTCACTTTCTTGTAGATACAAGCTTCGTAGCAATTTGGAACAAATCCAAAGCTCTTGATCACTTGATCAAAATGAAGGTTTCAACTCCGAGATGCTTGCTTCAGTCCATAAATGGAACGCTGAAGTTTGCATACCTTATCAGCATCCTTAGGATCGATAAAACCTTCGGGTTGCATCATATACAACTCTTCATCAATGTTGCCATTGAGGAACGCAGTCTTGACATCCATCTGCCATATTTCATAATCATGAAACACATCAATTGCTAATAAAATCCGAATGGACTTAAACATCGCTACGGGAGAGAAAGTCTCATCGTAGTCAACACCTTGAACTTGTCGAAAACCTTTCGCGACAAGTCGTGCTTTATAGACGGTAACATTACCATCCGCGTCCGTTTTCTTCTTGAAGATCCATTTGCACTCAACGGCCTTTTGGTCGCTAGGAGGGTCCACCAAAGTCCACACTTGGTTTTCTCTCATGGATCCCAATTCGGATTTCATGGCCTCTAGCCATTTCTCAGAGTCTGGGCTCATCATCGCTTCCTCATAGTTCATAGGTTCACTGTCTTCTACCAACAAGACAGTCAAGACAAGGTTGTCATACCACTCAGGAGGGGCACGCGACCTTGTCGACCTGCGACGTTCAGTAGCAGTATCGTCCGAAGCTTCATGATCCTTGTCATTAGCTTCCTCTATTGTTGGTGCAGGCGGCACTGGAACAATTTCGGGTGCTGCGCTACTCTCCAATTCAAGAGAAGGTTCAACAACTTCGTCTAGCTCTACTTTCCTCCCACTCACTTCTTTCGAGAGAAACTCCTTCTCAAGAAAGGAACCGTTCTTTGCGACAAACACTTTGCCTTTGGTTCTGTGATAGAAGGTATACCCAATAGTTTCCTTAGGGTATCCTATGAAGACGCATTTCTCTGCTTTGGGTTCGAGCTTGTCCGGTATCAACTTCATGACGTAGGCTTCGCATCCCCAAACTTTAAGAAACGACAACATAGGTTTAGCACCAAACCACAGTTCATACGGTGTCGTCTCAACGGATTTAGATGGTGCCCTATTTAAAGTGAATGCAGCGGTTTCTAATGCATAACCCCAAAATGATAATGGCAAATCAGTAAGAGACATCATTGATCGGACCATATCTAATAGAGTTCGATTCCGGCGTTCAGACACACCATTGCGTTGTGGTGTTCCGGGTGGCGTGAGTTGCGAAACGATTCCGCTTGCTTTAAGATGCGTGAGAAAATCATAACTCAAATATTCACCTCCACGATCGGATCGTAGAAACTTAATCTTTCTGTTACGATGGTTCTCCACTTCATTCTGAAATTCTTTGAACTTTTCAAATGTTTCAGATTTATATTTCATTAAATAGATATACCCATATCTACCTAAGTCATTGGTAAAAGTGAGAAAATAGCGATATCCACCGCGCGTCGAAACACTCATTGGTCCGCATACATCGGTATGTATGATTTCCAACAAGTCCGTTGCTCGCTCCATCATACCGGAGAACGGAGTTTTGATCATCTTGCCCATGGGGCATGGTTCACATGTGTCAAATGATTCAAAATCAAGAGACTCCAAAAGTCCATCAGAATGGAGTTTCTTCATGCGCTTTACACCAATATGACCTAGACGACAGTGCCACAAATAAGTAGTATTATCACTATCTACTTTGCATCTCTTAGCCTCAATGTTATGGATGTGTGTTTTATCCCTTTCGAGATTTAGAAGAAATAAACCATTCACAACAGGTGCATGACCATAAAAGATGTTACTCATATAAATAGAACAACCATTATTCTCCGATTTAAATGAATAACCGTCTTGCAATAAACAAGATCCAGAAATAATGTTCATGCTCAACACAGGCACATAATAACGTTTATTGAGGTTTAAAACTAATCCCGAAGGTAAAACTAAGGAGAGCGTGCCGACGGCCATCACATCAACTCTTGATCCGTTGCCAACGCGCATCGTCACCTCATCCCTTGCAAGCCGCCGTATATTCCGTAGCTCCTGTTTCGAGTTACAAATATTAGCAACTGAACCAGTATCAAATACCCAGGCACTACAACGAGGGCTAGTAAGGAAAACATCAATAACATGTATATTAAATATACCTTTGATGGTGCCAGCCTTCTTGTCCGCTAAGTACTTCGGACAGTTGCGCTTCCAGTGGCCCTTGTCCTTGCAATAGAAGCACTCAGTGTCCGGCTTAGGACCAGACTTGAGCTTCTTCTCAGCAGGGGCAACACGCTTGCCGCCGCCTTTCTTGAAGGGCTTCTTTGCACCCTTACCTTTCTTGAAGGCGGGGGGCTTGTTGACCATCAACACATGATTATCCTTTTTGATGTTCACCTCCGCAGCCTTCAGCTTTGCGAAGAGCTCGGTGATCGTATCAGTGGAACCAATCAGATTGTGAGTCATTGCAAAAATTTTGTAGCTGGGAGGGAGTGATTGCAGAACCCTGTCAATCTTGAGCTCCTCTGGAATCTTGCAGTCCAGTTTCTCAAGGCGTTGAGTGTAGCCCGACATCTTAATGGCGTGCTCACAAACGGAACTCCCTTCCTCCATCTTGCAGTTAAAGAACTTCTCAGAGATCTCATATCTCTCAGAACGGGCCTGAGTCTGAAACATGGTTTTCAGCTCCTCGAGAATCTCAAAGGGCTCGGGATAGTCTTCAAAACGATTTTGAAGGTCCGATTCCATAGGAAACAACATGGTGCTCTTAATCACACCATAATCATCTTTGCGCGACTGATAGACAGCTTTCTCATCAGCCGGCGCATCTACAGCAGGAGCGTCACCTAACGCATTCTCAAGGACATAGTCCTTTTGACCGCCAGAGAGAATGATTCTCAGATTGCGGAACCAATTGGTGAAGTTAGACCCATTGTTTCTAAGCTTCTCCTTCTCAGCAAAAACGTTGAAGTTGAAGTTGGACTTAGCCATTTGATCTACAATATTTGCAAGTACAAATTAGACTATGTTCATGATAACTAGTTCAACTTTTAATCAAATTACTAGATGAACTCCCACTAAATTCAACATCCCTTAAGTTGTTTAATGAACATGATCCAAATTCACCACACCTAATCCGATTTTCACGAGAAGAGATGGGGTTTCAATGGTGGACAACGAAGTGTCGATCATATCATTCATATGACTCATGCTTAACCTTTCGGTTCATGTGTTCCGAGGCCATGTCTGTACATGCTAGGCTCGTCAAGTTAAACCCAAGTATTTCCGCGTGTGCAAAACTGGCTTGCACCCGTTGTATGTGAACGTACAGTCTATAGCACCCGATCATCACGTGATGCTTGGACACGACGAACTTTCGCAACGGTGCATACATGGGGAGAACACAATTTTATCTTGATCTTTAAGTGAGGAATCATCTTATAATGTTACCGTCGCGATCTAAGCATAATTAGATACATAAAAGGATAAACATCACATGCATATAACTTTATGTGACATGGTATAGCCAATCTTCGCGCAATGATCTCCATCTTGTGCGTGCCGGCATGATCTCCATCACTCCACCATGATTGCCTCCACCACGAATAGCAACTACAACTATTGCTAACTACTTAGCGATAAAGTGAAACTATTACATGGCGCATAAGAAGTTGACGCATAGGTCATACACAATTATAAAGACAACCATATGGCTCCTGCCGGTTGTGTACTCATCGACATGCAAGTCGTGAAACATTACAAAACATGATCATCGCATACAATATACACATCACATCTTGGGCCATACCATATCACGGAAAACACTCCCTGCAAAAACAAGTTAGACGCCTCTACTTTGTTGTTGCATGTTTTACGTGGCTTATGGGAGTAGCAAGCTAAGAACGATTCTTACCTACGGAAAGCCACAACGGT
Organism: Avena sativa; assembly: GCA_916181665.1. Taxonomy (NCBI): domain Eukaryota; kingdom Viridiplantae; phylum Streptophyta; class Magnoliopsida; order Poales; family Poaceae; genus Avena; species Avena sativa. The sequence continues at coordinate 261,384,338 of OV702298.1, read as the reverse complement.
GATATTATGGTTGCCGAACTCCGGTGTTAATCCCATGACAACTATAGTGAGAAAAACTGGCATCCACCAGCCGCATGTGTGGAACAAGCCACACGTCAAGTGCGGAGCCGGTCTCGCGAACGACGTCGCGTAAGGTTGGCCTGGACCGCTTCAATCTCACTATCCCGCATCATAAGAAGAACACAAACAAGAGGATTGCAACAGAAAACATCAACGCCCGCAACAACCATGTTGCGTTCTACTCGTGAAACACATCTACGCATAGATCTAGCTCTGATACCACTGAAGGGTTTCGCAGCATAGTAAATCAAAAAAATTCTACGGATGCGAACGGGAAAGCCAAGATCTAATCTAGGAGATGCAAACAACGAGAGGGATTAGATGAGATCTTCATACCCTTCAAGATTCGCACAGCGGAACGTTCGTCAGAACGTGGGTGATGTAGTCGTACTCGCTTCTCCTCCTCGCGATCTGCTCCGATCTAACACCGCAAGTGGCGATGCCTCTGAGAGATGCACACGTGCGGAACCTCGACGTCTCCTCCTTCCTCGGTCCAGCAAGTATGGTGGAGAGACGGATTGGATCTACAACGCGACGGCACGGTGCAAGTGGTGGAGAGTTTCTGCAGCAGGGCTTCGCCTACACGCAGTCGGGAGGGAAAGAGAGTGATGTGGCTTACAACCACTTTTGTGGCCCGATCTTCATAGATTCGAGGGGATTTGGGGAGGAGAGCGAAGAACACGATGAACACAAGAGGGAAATTGAAGATACAAACGCACACCACACCCAAATCGGTTTGCTCTCGTTGGCCCGAACCACCAACCCAATAGAATCACAAAGGGAGAGACCAAAGGTAGAATCCCTTGCGAGAGATTGGCAAGCTCTTGATAGAATCACACGTAGGGAGAGAGTAGCAACCAAGTAGAATCCCAAAGGGGAGAGACCTAGCACTACTAGAATCCATACATGGGAGAGATCAAGAACTAGAAGAGCGCCTTGACGACTTCAATTAAGAAGGCCTTGATACAACTCATAGATAATCTAATGAGAGGGGGTTCCCATCCAGGGTTTGGCCTAAGCCATGAGTCTCAACTCATCATCTATTCCATCCTAGGGTTTACATATGGGGGTGGGGGCATATATATAGGCCAGCCACGAGCTAGGGGCAAAATAGACATAAACAGGGAGTTCTGGGTGTTACATGGGCCAGACCCAAAAGGCCTTAACATGTCTGGCGTCGAGCAGGCCAGAGACTCCGGTGTTGGGTCCGGAGACTCCGGTCTGGACCGGAGACTCCGGTCAATCTCCGGTGTCGTCTCTAGAGGGGGCTTTTGGCTGTCCCGGGCTTGGTTCCTGGGTCCGGACCGGAGGACGGTCCGGAAACTCCGGTGTGGTCCGGAGACTCCGGTGTGATGGCCGGAGACTCCGGTCTGGCGTCCGCAACTTCTTGCGTCTTCTCTTCCAGGCCTCATGCTTGGGGGTCTTGGCTCCTGGTTCATCCTTGTTTCGCATCCGCTTGGCATCACGGTCATGGACCTAGTCATACAATTGATAGTTGGATCAAGTAGGATCCCATTCAAGTAATGACCAAGGGAAGGCAAAATATGGAAGGAGTTCACCTTGATTGGGATGTTTGGCATATCATGATGTGGACCAATGGTGAACGCCATGTGTTGGGCGGTATCATCTCCCCCCTCTTGAAAAGGAATCGACCTCGACGATATTACATCATCATCTTGTAAGGAAGGAGGTGTGCCCGTTATGTCTCGATGGATGCTCTCTAGAGCTCGTTTTGTCAACTCGTGCTCAATCGAGGTTGACATTGGAGTATGGGTACCTACACACACCATAGATAAACGGAAGAACGTGTGTGTGTGATAGATAAACACATCATCCATCATGATGCGTCTTCTCTTGTGCACATCACCATTAGCATGAAACAATATGTCATAGAAGGCATGGTGATTATTCAAGCAAAAGGTGGACATATACTTATCATGGCATGTATCAAAATCTTCAAAGGTTGAGAAAGCTATGGGGGCGATCTCAATATGAACCATATGAGCATTATTGCAATCAACAACGGAAGACAATGGAAAACATGAATGATCAAGCATTTCCAAAGTATGAGTATGGTTGCTTACAAACATAGGGAAAGAGCAATTGTTTATCAAGTTTGTCGCAACAATTGTGGGATAAAAGAAAGATTTGTAGCATGGCACATCTATGGCAATATCATCGCACTCAAATAATTCCACATGATCAACATTATGCAAAGGCAAAGCATCACATGGGAATAAGAATGATGCATATGAAATGTCACAAGTAGAGTCCATAACATGTATATCCTCACAATTCATCATGTCCACTAGTGGGATCATGGCATCAACAACACCCGTATCTATACCTTGGTTGTACCTCTCATTTGAAGTGGATGTTGTGAAAGGGGTGGCCTCCATGTGGACGACTTCTTCATCATATATGGGGATGGCATCAACTTCATCCACCATGTACATCTTCTCGATAGGGGGGGGCCATAATCTCCAAGCTTGGCGTCTCTTGCTCCAAGGTACCTAACACATCACGAGCAAACACACTAGAGGTAGAGGGTAAGTTGTTAGAAATTGGGATGGCCTCACTTGCCCTATCAACTTCCACTCTCAACTCACTCGGTGTATCACTCATGTCCTCAAAGTGGAAGCACACAATCTCACATATGGTGGAGTCACTCGTCTCACTTTTGCTCTCACTCAAGTGGGCTAAGTGTCTCTCAAACTCACATGGGATTGGTACCACATCATCACTAAAGCATATGGGAATAGGCTCGGTTTTGTCAACTCCACGCGCCTCGTTTGGTGAAGGGAAAATCCCATGCTCACCATCCTCCACCTTGCAACCCTTGTCTAAGGTTTGGCACCATGTCTTGAAAGCGTCAACTTCATGAGAGGACATCTTGATTGGTTCATCCAACTTCGCGAAGTAGAGAGCCATAGCGTCCTTCTAATTTGTTGACGATCTTATAGCTTGTGTAGGGGGCTTCCTTGAAGAAGGTTTGTCGTGGAAGTTCTTGGCTTTGGAAGCTTCATGGCGAGAGTGACGGCTCGTTTGCTTGTTCACCTTCTTTTTTCGTGAGGTAGTGCCAACGTCATATGAGGTCTTCTCTCTTGAGGGTCTTGGAACTTGTGTAGTAATCGTCCTCGGAGGAGAAGTGGTGTCGTAGATGTTCTTGTAGTTGGGAACCTCATGTCGAACTTGTTTTGTCGATGTAGCTTGGTAGCGCGAACGGTATCTTTCTTTCTTGTTCTCGTGGCGGAGAGGACTTGTATGCCGTCTTGAGCTTGTAGCGCATATAGCATGGATGCTCTTGAGCTCTTGTTGTTGGCGACGCACTTGTCTTGGCTCATGTGTATTGGTACTTGTTGAGTTGTCGCGCCTTCTTGAACTTGATGGGTATCTTGATGGACAACCCTCATGGTATGTAGTTCCTTTTGAAGGATGCGACTTGAAGAGCTTGTCCTTGTTGGCCTCTTGGAGATGTGCCTTCGCTTGCATGGCGTGGAAGTTCTCGGTCTCGATGTGGTGGACGGAGTCATTGTATCTCAAGAGGGAGTCGCCGTCATAGTCGATGAAGTGTTAGATGTCCTCCATGCTTGAGAAGTCGAAGTCCTCGTGGTGCTCCATGTGCTCCATGCTTGGGAAGTCGTCGTTGGTGTAGTACTCGAAGTCCTCCAAGCATGCGGAGCCAATGTCGGTGTAGTGCTCCATCATGTCACCGATGCTTGTGGAGTCGTCGTTGCCGTGGCTCATCATGGGTTCCTCTTCATCGGTTCTGGAGTCCCTATACATGTTGCTCACAAGACCAAGTGTGATATAGTGGAAGTTGGGTTCAAGGATGCTACGCCTTGGCTCACCTTGTAGATAGTATTGGATCAATGGTATGGACCAAGAGCAAACCAAATACAAAGGATAAGTGGCGTTGTATCAACGAACACAAGAAACACCAAACGCACACGACTTATGAGGAGCTTAGGTATGGAAAGTGGCAAGCAAATTGGAACAACCGGAAACCAAGATTTGTAAAGGCAAGTAAAGAACCACGATGGTCACAAAGCAAACAAGTTGATCCACAAGATAGAAATTAAGATCAAGGAAACACACACAGTGGGATAAATGGGACTTGTGCGACGGAAAAAGCGAGCTAAGAACCAAATGAAGGCCTAGCGAAGACTATAAGCTCATGTCGCACAAGTACAAGGAGAGACGCTAGTTCGATTGCACAAAAATTGGAGGGCTACAAGATTTGCACAATAAGTACCACCTACAAGTTTGTCATCGAGCTTGCGCTTCCTATTCTATATGGCACATGTATCTTTTTTTTGTATTTGTATTTTTCTCTATTTTTTTTCACTTTTTCACTTGTTTTTCCTTGTGCTAACAACTATACAAGATAACTTACAGTTTTGGAGACCGGCTAGTTTGGTGCAACGAATCACAGTTTGTGGTTGGCATCTTTGGTGGTTTTGCCTCGTCGACGACGAGAGTTGTCGTGGTCGTGTTATTCTTTGGTATCTGGTGAGCTTAGTCTGGGATGGCACCCACATGGTATGTGTACGGGTAGACACACCCAATATCTATACCCGTCTCCTCTGATCCCACCTGTCACCTGTACTTCTACCTGTCAATGGATACATGTTTTTCGCATACTCGTCACCCGACAGGGTAATTAGATACGTGAGTAGATTCTTAATCCAAACTCAGTGAAGAATGAATATGAGTAAAGTTGTAATACAGTATAACTTTTCTTTTCATCTCCCGACTCGGATTTTTTATACTTCCTCCGTCCAAATTTAGGTTGCATATAAAATTTTATTAGAGTCAAACTTTACAATGTTTGACAAGTAGTTTGATACAACTATGAACTTATAAGATGCCAAATTAATATTCTTAGAATTATCTTAAAATATATTTTTATTATATATATATTATATCATATATATTCTTATTATTTTGTATATTCTGGGTAAACTTTATAAAGTTTGACTTGTACCTAAAATTATACGTTGGGATGGAGGGAGTATCTCTTAATTTGTACTGATGTTAATTACTCTCTCTCCGTGCCTCTGGAGGTTAGATATCCCGATCTTTCTTCTTTAGTGTCGTCTCCGCCCCCTACTCTCCGGATCTCTTTTTTTCCCTGCACCAAATCCTCTCAACGTGCAGATCCTCCTCCCTCCAATCACGAAAGTCAGCAACTAAAACATCAAAATTTCCCGATCTGCAGCATCGATGACCGGACACAATGACCATGGCGGAGCAAAAATAGCTCCAAATCGAGCCGTGGTATGTTCGCACCGGAGGCAGCCGCCGTTCGTCTGCTCGATTAGTACACGGGAGAGTGCGCACGGTCCGTTGCGAGGGACGGCGACGAAGGAGGCGGCGGCGGCCGCGCTCTTCTCCCTCCCTTATCGGCCGAGGAATCCGGAAACGGCAAGCAGGAACAAGGTCCGCGCGACGCCGGATTTTACGCTATTGTTTCCTCTGTTTTTTTACACGGAGAGGAGATGCAGGATTTTGACGAGCTTTTCTCATCGCAGGATGAGCAGCTGCAAGTGCAGGATGCAGTTGCTAATTCTCCCACGAAGAGCGGCATCAGAAGCAACAATATATAACATCAATGGCAGCTCACCCTGGCGTCGGACCGGCGCATCGACTGCTATGAGCTGGACGGCGCCGGCGGCACTGTCAACCCGTACCTGCGCAAGGCCGATGCCAACGCCTTGCGATTCGTGCGCGAGATCACCGTCGACCGGGGACGCCGCCGCAGGTCAAGTGTTTTCGGACCGCGGGTACACGGATGTGATCCTACCGCTTTCCCGACGGCGTAGCAGTACGGCGGGGAGGCGCAGTTCATGGTGTCGGGCTTCCAGATGTGGCTGCCGGGCAACACCTCATCGACGGAAACGAGAACGAAAGGGGAACAGGCCTCGGGGCCGTGTAACGGGCCCAGATGGGCCTCATCTGAGTTCTTTAGTTAGGCCGGTGCTGGACGCGAAACCCGCGGGGCGAATGGCTGCTCGGAGCATCTCATTAGTACCATACCGCTAGTTTAACAACCATGTTACCAGTTTATTAGGGCGAACTCTCATTACCGGAACGCCAACACGGGGGTGATGCAGGCTGTCAGCTGCGGAAGATGCCTTAGTGCACACAGAAAAGAGGCCATAGAGCCCATCCCCGTGACCCAGCACACTATGTGCGCACGGGATGAAAAGAAATAAAAAAAAATGAGCCGTGCATCAAAAGAGTGCACGGACAAAAAATATGCAGTGAAAAGATCCCTATGAGGGCACAGCTGAGAAAAAAAATGCAGCCCCAGTGTTGGCATGTGCTAGACATTAGCACCTGGCATTTTGTTTCAAATTACTTTGAATTTTTAATTTCCTTTCAAAGAGACTTGTGGTGCTACTAATTTGAATTTTTAATTTCCTTTCAAAGAGACTTGTGGTGCTACTAATTTGAATTTTTAATTTCCTTTCAAAGAGACTTGTGGTGCTACTAATTTTAAGTCAGAACAACAAAACCGTATGTAATCAGTCATGCCAACATTTCGATGTCTTTGTGTTTCAAATTACTTCCAATTTTTAATTTTCTTTAAAAAATATAGTATTACTAATTTTGAGTCGTCACAAAAAAATATACACAATTTTGAGTGCACCGAGGTAACATGTCCTAAAAGGGGCAGTCTACGGTATGTCAAGGCAACGGCCTCGGAATTGGTGCGGGTGGTCATTGCTTGCGGGTCGTTACCCATTGCAGTTTGGGCTATGGACCACTAGGTCGTGTGGCATTGCATCTCGAGCGAGAGTGGTGGCATGTCAGGATGGCAGCCCCAGAATGTGGTCTCTATAGATCGTGTAGGGCAAGACAGATTGATGGAAGTCGAAGAGATGTCTTTGAGAGTTCCGCAACATCGACGGTCTTTGACCCTGTGTCTTGTGGACGACGTGGTTGCTCTCGGTGTTGGTCGTCAGCGTGTCTGGTGTACGTATTGGCATAAGCCCAAAAAAAACCTCTCGTTGTATCTTTGTGGCAGACGAGCGGTGCTGCAAACGTGATCGACTGCACGCCGCTGCAACCGCTCTAATAAAATTTCCCGTGTACCGCCCGCTCGCCTCCCTCCGCCGCGAAACCTCCACAGATCGGTCGCCACCGACCACCGAAGGGCATACAAGACCTCCCACCTCCCTCCCAGGGACGGTCCTAGGGGGGCTAATGGGGCAGCCGCCCCGGGCCCAAAAAACTAGGGACCCAAAAAAATCCAAGCCTAGTATACATCATAAAAAAATCCGCCCGTCGCCTCAACAAACAGAAGTACCAGGTACAAGACCACAATAGAATACATGTTTTTTTCTTTCTGTAACTTAGTACCCTGCCTAGTAGTGACTAGTGTATTAATTAATATGATTGTTCTTTCTCCCAGAATCCCAGTTTAACTGATTATGGCGTCTGAATCCGGTGCTCAAAAAATAAAAATAAAAGAACAAGAGAAAAATTAATAGAATCACAGAGAGGATCTTTTCATATTCGGAGAGGTCCTAATATTTCTATCGCTTATCAGATCTTATTTACTATGCCCGTGACCGTTGCATCAGCTGAAAGAAGCTTTTCAAAGTTGAAATTATTGAAGAACTATTTGAGATCTTCAATGTCTCGGGAGAGGTTAAATGATATGGCAAGTCTATGCATCAAGAAGAAGTTAGTGGACGAGATTGATATTGATTCCATCGTCACGGACTTTGCTTCTAGGAATTTTTGGAGGAAATTTTAAGGTATCATGTAAACACTGTTATTTTTATATGAATATTATAGTTAAAAGTGTACTTAAAATATTTATTTTTCATCATCTCATATATACATAAAAAAATTATACTAAGGGGCCCAAAATTTTAGTTTCGCCCCGGGTCCCCGAAATCTGAGGACCGGCCCTGCTCCCTCCCCCACTGATTCCTCCATGGTCGCTGTCACTTCCGACCACCCCACCCCCAGGAGGCGCCATTGTAGCTACAACCCCTATGTCGGCGTCTCAACGCTGAGCGACATTCGCGTCGCCGTGGCCTGTCATCGTCGCTCCCGCAATTCCCGCCTTCGCTGCCAAACCAGCCCCCAGACCAAGAAAGTAGCTGGCGTGAAGCGTCCGGCTGATGGGTGGCGGCGGAAAGAAGGTAGTAGCCGAGAAGCAGCGCGTGGCCGGGAACTCGGCTACTCCGCAGCAACAGGCACCACCGGTCATCCCACAGCCCACGCCGTTCGTCGAGCAGGAAAAAAGAGAGGCAATTGCGTGGCAGCTGCGCCCTATTATAGGGCAACCGATGCGACAGACGTGCCCCATTATAGGGCAACTAGAAAACCTATATCCAATTGTGTGCCCTAAAATCTTTTAGGGCAATAGTTTTAGACTTTTGAGTCACTTCCATATAGGGCAACCATTATAGATACTCTAGCACTACGGTAGAAAACACGGGAATAATATCTAGATGTCAACCGCCGAAGATGCCCAAGAGCAAAAATAAAACGAGGCTAGTGAACCTAGCCGCAACGAAGCACAAAAATAACACGTGGCTGAAAAACGCAGTGAAAAGATCCCCGAGTTTCGGCCATAATCACCGGCGGGGTCAGGAGAAGCGAATGCGAAGGGTGGGGAACGACCCTATATATTAAAAAAATATATTTTATTTGTAAAGCTAAAACATCTTATATTTTAAAAGGGAGAGTGTATATGACAACAACGCTGTGCCCCAAATATAGATCACTAAGAGCCAAAATATTGGGTTGCCAAAAAAATTGAGTCGCCTTTTAGGCATGCATCATCTGTCAGGGCAACAATTGCCCAAGAAATACGACAATGCCCTATTTTGCATCGCCTCCTCCTGGAGATGCCCTTGGGTCCCGCTTCCACAGGCCCCCGTCACGGATCGATCATCCAATCAAACGATGCAATGCATCCCTCGTCATTAGTGATCTTTCCTAGAGAGAGAAAACTCTCACTTTTTTTTGAGATAGAGAAAGCTCATCATTTGTCATAGATTAACCATGAATAAACTATCTAACCACCCTAATCGGCCGCTCGGCAATTAAATAATCAAATGGATGGTTGCCTCGCAAAGGAGCAAGACAAGAGTTATTAATTAAGCTAGTAGTCAGGCTCACACGGCATGCCTTTTGTCTAAGTGCGACGATCTCTACACTTTTTATTAGCCTCTCATGATGATTATTGTATTTCCGAGCCAGACTTTCTGAGTCCTCGTCATGACATGACCGTTTTGTTTGTCTAATCGGCTCCTAATAACCAAATCACAACGCCGTTTGTCTCCACAGAAGCTGATTTATCAATAGATTAAGAACGTTGGTTGCTACCTGCACCCAGGAGCAACGAGACTGCATATACTAATATGCTTATTATGTCACATTATGATTATGATGACCGTTGAAGACTAGCTAGTTGTCTCATATGTGCACATCCAATTTGGCTTTAATTGCAAGGAGGACTTGCGTGACCCACATTAAATTACACACACTCATCAGATGAGATAGAAAAGAACTTGAACCCGGAGGATGCTGTTCACACATTTTCTTTTTTAATAAAATTCACACGTACTGGTCTCTTCTTTGTTTATACATTCCACGGATAATAACAACGTATGAGAACGAATAGTCTCTCTTCTTCTAGTCTTCCTAGTACCTGTAGGAATAACAAACGTACAGGACGAACTCTATATATACACTAGTAATCAAGCACGTGCACATGCACGTTTCATATGATTGTATATTTTTATAAATGTAGTTGTACAAACCGAGTAATTTATTTTAGCTTAAACTAAAATGGTGGATCATTATAAATTTGCTTCACAAACAATTATACACACACATTCAATTTTATTTCTCTACCATAGACATCCAAGTATTCAATTATTAATCTCCTCGAAAAAAAACTACATCTCCAGGTTTTCTCTTGATTGGGCCTACAACCAGTGAATTACCAATTTGTTAAACTGAATATCGATATAACACAATTGATAATGTGAAGTAAAAGAGTGGTGGATGTACCTATGACACTGACACCTCCCTAAAATAAGTATAGAATACCAGAAAATTCTACAACTATTCTCACACCTTGTGGAATATCCTCAGCGACGATGAAATGTTGGCGCTAGTCCTGCCAAAAAATTGTGACAACAATGAGCAGGCATAAATGTATCGTGAAAAGAGAAATTTACTTCCTTTTTTAGAAACAATTATACATGAACTTTCTTTCATGGAAAGAAATTGTTTACAAGTCAAAATCTGAGATTGAAATATGCAAATCATAACTAAATGTGTACTATTTCTGTTAACCCTGATAATATCCTTAATCATGTACTTCTGGAAGAGGACTAAGCAGTAGGATAATCAATTAATTGATTTTACTTTCAAAATAAGTTAATAGTTCATAGAAATATCAGCGTCAAAAACAAAAGAAGCAGGAAATCTCAGATGATAAAATTTCATGAAAGAAATAGAAGAACCTTATAGAAAAATATATAAAACACATGTCCACAAAGGTATTGCTAGCATAATCTGATATTTAAAAGTGGAAGGGAATAAATATTTATAATATAAAGCTAATCAATCTTTTTTTTACAACTTCTCACATGGGTACAAAAGTAATACAAATAACCTCCGATGTAAGCACTTCATCCGGCCCTCACAAAGCTCCTAACCACTTGATTCTTAACCTGATAGTTTGGCATATAACCTGAATAATTCACCATAAAATAAAACAAACATAGAACTAACATAATATACAAATTTTGTAGGAAACAATATTCATCACATGAATAAAAAGAACAATAGTATGCTATATCATTGGTTGAACAATAACCATCATACGATGCAGGTTTAAAATTCAGATAAGTTGGCAGTGGCATTCAAACACAGTGACGTACGATTTTGACCGCAACCTAGAACTGGCTACATTTAGTCATTAGACAACATCAGAAATGCTTCAAGGGATTGGGGAGTTAACAAGAATTAACTGTACCTCACAGATCATAAAATTCCAAAATATCTAAAATAAAAAGTCCACACGATGTGAATTTGACAACAGCACAAGTTAAATTAGCATTCTCGAATACAAAATAATTGGTGTTTTCTGCTAGAGTAGCATTGCCGATGAAACAATAGGGAGTACACTGATTTCACTAATGAATCTCTTCTAGCAGTCGTGCAGACTCCGGACCAAGTGTTCAAGAAATGGTTTCTTTATTGCCTCACGGGTAACTATTACTTGTGTAATCAGTGCCTTCTGCAAATTTTTGCAATCACACCTAGCAGTCAAAATTTTATTTGCGGTCACACAGAAAATGTAGAAAAAGAAAAGGTAGAAAATGTCCTTTGAAGGGAGAAAATGTACTCACTCTAGTAGCTCTGCCGTAGTGTTAAGGTGACTGGAGTTCTCATCCTTAATCCCAGATAAATGAACTTTTATTTTATTTGCAAAATTTATATTTCCAATATGAAGTACATCGGCAACAATCCTGAATAAAGATTCCTCTAAAATATATCAATAAAGGTGTATGTCATTATTAGTGTTATTCTCAATAGCTTCAGTATAATACGGCACAAATCTGTTATTCCTCATTGATTCCATCTATGTCCATGGGCCTCCTTGTTGCTAAATACACTTCTACAACATTAATACCTTCACTTCAACCTCAGTACAGATTGACTAACTAAGTAAATGAAAAGATCTCGTATCAGCCAAATTATACCTCTGAGTATCCAACTGCAAGTTATAGGAATTCATTGTGAGGATTCGACTTTTCAGATTGTATTGAACTACATAGCCAAAAGGTAAATAGTCAGGTAGTAATAGTGAATCAATGTGAAAACCAACCTCAGGTGATGCGACACCGAGTCATCCAACTGCAGCCTGAAGGGAAGATGTGGAACAGGGGATGTGCATGATGCGGCATGCGCGGGTGTGCAGGTTCTCGTCGCGCTCGCACGGGGCGGCGGCATGGATGTTCAGAGGACATGCGGGTGCAGGCCGGGTGGTTGTGGAGTTCGTGCAGGGCGGCATCCTGGATGTCCGGGCGTGCAGCGCCACCTCGAGCGCCGACGATGGTGGCGACGGTGGCGTCTTTGCAGGGATGGCGTCGTGGGCGGCGTAGGCGGGGGGCCTTGCGCGCCGGGGGCGGAGGCGGGGCAGCGGAGGCGGCGACCGTGGATTCCGCGGCAGGGGCGGAGGCGGGGCAGCGGAGGCGGCGACCGTGGATTCCCCGGCGGGGGCGGAGGCGGGGATAGGGCGGCCATGGCGGTGGATTCCTGTCTGGCAACTGTTCATGCGGTGGAAAGGAGTAAAGAGGCGTGGGATTGTCCGCTCGGAGATGATGAGCCGATAAAGACGGATACGATTTGAAGCGTTGGATTAGCAGATCGGATGGTCTGAATTTATTGGATTTGACCCTCTGTCTCTTTTTATATTAGTGTAGATGTAGATTTATGGATGTGTATAGATCGTGGAACAGTCTTTTGTACACGTGCTCTTGACTCGAAGCAGATCTTCTTATGGATAGCATAGCACGCGTGTGGTATAGTGGCACCCGTCTCTCTGTACAAAATGATTTTGCAAGTACGTACTACTACATCTTGATCCAAATTACTTACTTACCGTAGGTTGTTTCATTGAAAGCACGTGTTAACCGTCGTCAAACGTTAAATGTTGTCTCTTTGTTTTCTCCATCTCGTGATGGATGGACCGGCCGGCCACTGCTAGTACTAGTACCTGTACCTCCTTGTGCTAGCTAGCCGCTCGATCTGTTTCCTCGATCGTCGATTTCCCACTCGCTCGCTGGCATCCACAGACATCCACCTACTACTGTTTGACTGTTTCCTCCGCCGGCCGGCAGTATCCCGCCGGTCTGCTGTTTATCGTTAGCGCCGGCGTCGGAGCCCGGAAGAGCGGCTTCGATCACGTGTTAATAAACAGAGCGATCGGTAATAGGTCTAATTTATTAGACACGTACATAGTTTAAAAATAATTTTGATCAATAATTTTGGTCAATAAATTTTATATAATATATCATAAAAATTATACCATTGGATCCATCTAAAAAAAAATAGTTTTCAATAGTATATATTTTAAACATGTGTTACTTATTTTATTAATCAAAATTAATGGACAAAGTATTTTTTTTAAATACATGTATGACTAATAAACTGGACTGAAGAGAGTAAAAGGGTTTACAGCTGCGGGCACGGCTTCGATCTGCTGTTTATCGTTGGCTGCGATCGTGCCGGTGGGGTTTGTTGCCGGGCCGGCAAGGGGGAGGGAGAGGGCACACGCATTGAACAGCAGACCCCACCAGCCGCTGACCCGCGGGCCCAGACCACTCCGTCCCTCTCGCGTGGCGTGTCCTCGTCCTAGTGGTGGTGGTGGCGCGTCAGGGGAGGGATCAGTGCTGGTTCTTTCGTACACGTGGGTTATTCGCTCTCCCTTGCTGTGACAGACAGCGAAGAGGACGGACGGACGAAAGCCACACTCATCACTCCGCGATGAGCTTCCAAGCAACGTTACACAAACGGAAACGGAAACAAGCACGCCTTTCGTTCCGCGAGCCGTTACGACAGACCGAACCGGCCGGCCGGTCACGCGGGCGCCCGACGACGGCGATGCTGACGTGCGCATGCAGCAGGAAGTTGTCTATATACTCCGAGAGGAAACGGGATCAGGCGTTCCGGGGCGTTGGCGCGAGACGCCGCGCGTCCCAAAGGGGGCAAAGGTACGATATGACGCCGCAGAGGATCCGCATGCAGGTAAACCGGCCGGAAAGTGTGTGAGAGCGCGCGTGTCGTGTCGTACCCGCCCGGGCTCTCGCGACACACGCCAGCGAAGATTCCCGTCCCATACAGTGTCCCCAGACAGACGCTGGCTCGCGGGGCCCGCCCGGCATGAACTGGACTGGACCTGGACTGGACTGGATGGAGTCCTTGCTATCTTTTTCTCTCAGAGAGAGAGAGAGAGAGTCTTTGCTCGTGATGGAAATTTCCGGCATGGAAATTGAGGTCCAACAACCTTTTTGGAGGCCTCTGACTCCACAATCTTTTCATTTTTTGAGGGGAAGATCACCATCGTATGCTTAATAACACTTAATTAGATGATTAGATCTCATTTATATTGTTAACAAACACCCAAAACCACTTAAGGTGTTCAATGTCCTTTCACGGGTACCGTAGCATTTTGTTGATCGGTGGTTACTCGTTTTGCTAAATCCACTAGCCAGTGGTGTTTGGAAAATAAGAATTTGAAATGGGTTATTTCACCTTTGATGTTTCAAGGATGAAACATGTCTGATTAAGTTCAAAACAACGATCTTCTTTATGATAAAAGCGAGCACGACCCACTTGTGCGCCTGGTCCTGCCTACGTGCACAAAAGCAAATATTTCGATACCACCAGTGAAATTTAAATTTATTCTTTTAAAAAATAAAAATGTCACCACAAGTTTTTAATCTACTTCGTGAACAAAATTACATCGAAGCTTGTGTCGCTAACCTTTGCGCGGGTGAACGCCCGTATTCACCAAGAAACACCTTACAAACTAAATAATGCCAGACAAACTCATGTTAGTTTGGTGAAATTTGTGTGGCATGAACAAGCTGTAACACCTAAAACCAAACTTCTTCGTATTCCGAGAGGGTTCAAAAGAACAATTATAGTTCCATGCAAGGCACTAGAAAAAATTAGATGATTAAATTTAAGCCAAATTATTTGATGCAGGAATAAGATTCGAAATATGCCAAGAAAATTCAACTTATTGGATCCAACATGGGGAATTCTTGATGTATATACTTGACTAAAAAACCGTTGGGAGGATGCATGCATGATACTACTAGAAGGCTGTGTACCCATGTCGTGTACCCATGGCACTGCACCTAGCCCGGCAAGCGGCCGCCCTCCCGCACACCGTTATTACCCACGTAGCATCCGTTACCATGAAGTCATCGCCTTTTCGCCCCGTAATCCCGCACATTTTTTTTCTCCCTATCTTCAAAAACGGAACAAAATAAAGCAGGAGCACCAACCCACCCAACCACCCCGTGCTGCCCCCTCTGCTTCCCGCTGCCGCGCTGTTCCACTCGCTCGCGCTGAGCTAGCTAGAGACAGACAGCGGTAAAAAAAAAACAGCGCACCGCGGCAGACCACCGCCCACTTCCCCGACCGCCTCCGGTCTGCCGCCCGCGCGAGCTCCTCCTCCCTCGCCTCGCGCGCGGCCGTCCCTCCCTCCGCCTGGCCGCGGGAACCCCGCCAAATTAAGCAGCGGCAGCGTCGTCGCCGGCGCCCCCCTGGTGAGATCTCGCGGCTCCCCCGCCTCGCCTCCTGCCTCTGAATTACACCTCTCTCGGGGGGACTCACTGCCGTTTCTCGTGGTGACGCGGCGCTAGATCTGCGGAGCTGGACATGGGGTGAGCAGATCGGTCTTCTGACGGCTGAATTCTGGCCGGGGCTCGTCGGCGGACATGGCGAATTCCGGCGCCGCGGTTGCCCCAGGTTCGCTTCCTTCGCCTCGCTTTCCTGTTTCCTCGGCTTGTTCTGTCTGAATTGAGCTTCTGCGGCGGGTAACGAGTTCCCGGGTGCACGCCAAGGGAGTAGAGAGACGCGGACTTGGCTAGTTGACTTGTTTGTGAGGACGAGAAGCGGTCAAATTCTTATAATTATGAGATGACTCGGCACGCATTGCTCTAGCGGAAAGTGCCGTTTACTAATATTGCTGTTTAGGCTGATGGATTGGTGTTTTTTTGTCGGTGCAATTTTCGTATGACCGGCCGGCCGGTACATTATCTACTTTTCTTTTTGAATGCTTGCGACTTCCGATCTGTCAAATGAGGGAACAGATACACGATTACGAACCTCAAATTCGGTTCTATTTGTCTAATTACAGTTGGTTTTGTTCTAAATTTCTCATTGTCAACTTGACAACTGGTGCTACACGACCGTCAGGTAAGTGGTGGTGTCATGCATGCAGCGCCAGTTTAGGTACAGTAGTAATATATCGGTTAAAATTAACTCCTGATACGCGCGTTAGAATTTGCGTCATTAAAAATTAAGGTGAAAGATCACTTGATCTGTGTGCCTTGCTTTCATGATGGATTTTCTTTTAATGAAACCAAATGCATTTGTGTAGGGAGTTCTGGGGATGCGTTATACAGGGAGCTATGGCATGCTTGTGCTGGGCCGTTGGTCACAGTGCCTCGCCGAGGCGAGCGGGTCTACTACTTTCCTCAGGGTCATATGGAACAGGTATGTCTTGGCATATATGGGTGTTTGTTCTTCTTGATGCCGCATAACTAATCAGTTTGCTGCTCAGCAAAAACAGTACCTCTATATGGAATGTAGCTTGCTCCTTATGTTAAAATGGCAGTAGGTTTTGTTTCTGCGGGAAAAACTGTCTATCTTCAGTTTCTTTGAATTTGAACTGATCACAAAATGTTTTCTTCTATAGCTTGAGGCGTCTACAGATCAACAGCTTGACCAGCACTTGCCTTTGTTTAATCTCCCATCTAAGATCCTGTGCAAGGTGGTCAATGTAGAACTTAGGGTAAGCTGTTGTTTTCCTATTTGGTCTGACCGAGTCTCCATTCATTGAAATGTCTAGTGATAGCATCATGTATGTAGCTGAGTTCCTGTAGTTTTCTCACCTGTTTTCCGACGGAATGCAGGCTGAAACTGATTCAGATGAAGTTTATGCTCAAATTATGCTGCAACCAGAAACAGATGTGAGTAGCCCTTCTTGTTTAGCTCCCTTCTGGCTCAGAGCTTCCTCTTTTGCTTGTCAGCTTTATTTATCTACGCAACTTTACTCTCTTTTTTTCACATTGTGTTGTCTTTGTTTATTGGGATGACTTCTCTAATCTTAAAAGCATATGAGCTGACTTGTTTTTTTTCAATGTTTTATTAGCAAAGTGAACCCATCAGTGCTGATCCGGAGCCACACGAACCTGAAAAGTGCAATGCCCATTCTTTCTGCAAAACTTTGACTGCATCAGATACAAGCACCCATGGTGGATTCTCAGTTCTTAGGAGGCATGCTGAAGAATGTTTGCCCCCACTGGTTAGCATAAAGAGCATTCTATAACAGCATGCACTTATACACAATAATAATGAAAAAATTGTAATACTCAACACGATATATGGTTCTGTAGGATATGACTCAGAATCCTCCATGGCAAGAATTGGTGGCCAAAGATCTCCATGCAAATGAATGGCATTTCCGTCACATCTTCCGAGGTGAATCCATCTTACCATGCTGCTTAAAACTGTTACAGTTTTTTAGTGCAACTATATAATTCCTGCATCTTTGGTGCACTGTTTCTTTTCAGTTGAATTTAGCCTTCCTAGTGTGCACAGAAAAGTTTCCATGATGTTAAGATGGCATATTGGCATGTAGTGGTGGTACTATCTGTTGAGATATGAGGTTTCATTTGTATTGCTTATCCCAGGACAACCTCGAAGGCATCTGCTTACAACTGGCTGGAGTGTTTTTGTTAGCTCAAAAAGATTGGTAGCTGGTGATGCATTTATCTTTTTGAGGTATGCATGCAGTAGCACTTGCACATTGAAGTCAAATACATTTGTATTTTTATCCTGTATCTGCCGAGTTCTATTTTAATTACTTCTGCTAACTATTGGTCATCTAACAGAGGTGAGAATGGAGATCTACGAGTCGGTGTAAGGAGGCTGATGAGGCAACTAAACAACATGCCATCATCAGTAATATCAAGCCACAGCATGCACATTGGAGTCCTTGCAACTGCATCCCATGCCATCTCCACTGGAACTCTCTTTTCTGTTTTCTACAAACCCAGGTTCGATCCTTTCAGTTCATATGATCTGTTGTGCATCGTTTTCTGTATCTTTAGCATTTATTAATGCTAGGGTGTACTTTATATATAAAAAATGTTATCAATTTTCTTGCGGTGACCACTTTGATTCATGTTCATTTGTTCACCTTTACAAGTTGGATGTCTTTTCCTTTTTTCACCTGAGTGTGCATATAGCACTTTATGTAACCACTAGCATTGCTCAATGTACCCTTGCTGTGAATTTGTTGTGGTTGCCCCCTATCACGCCCTGTTTCTGTGCCAAACAAATTCTGTTCTGTTATCTTTACTCGTATAAACAAACCAGTTGGTGATGATTGTCTGTTTGCCTTGTTGATCGGATTGCTCACCAGCCAGTTAATTCTGTTTTCCAAGACAACCATGAATTTTATGAAGCGAACAGCACCTCAATTCTATAAAGTACTTAATCTTGTAAACATGCAGTGTTTTTTTAATCTGTGGCAACACAGTTTTCATGATAGTATGTCATTATGTTTTCAGTGTAAAATTTGCAGTAAAATTTACGTTACTCGTCTAATTTGGTTTTCAGAACAAGTCGATCTGAGTTTGTCATCAGCGTTAACAAGTACCTTGAAGCTAAGAATAACAAGATGTCTGTCGGAATGAGATTTAAGATGAGATTTGAGGGTGATGATGCTCCTGAAAGAAGGTGATTATATATTTATTTTCCATACACGGATCTTCCATTCACTCGATTGAGGGGGCAAGCGTGAAAAATGTTTTGTTCGTGGGTTACAGGTTCAGTGGGACAATTATTGGTCTGGGGAGCATGTCAACATCTCCGTGGGCAGATTCTGTCTGGAGATCACTGAAGGTGCTCAAATTTTTTGGATTTTGTGGGGCAGAATTTAATTCCAGTTTGCACCTGACGCAGATTTTTTAAACATATATCGCTGCAGAGTTCCAGTTGTATTGTCATGTTTCTCATCTATTTTAGAAGATCTAAATCCATATGACCACCCTCTGACAGGTCCAATGGGACGAGCCTTCTGCTATTCCCCGTCCAGATAGAGTTTCACCATGGGAGCTGGAACCACTTGTTGCAACCAATGTACAGCCACCTCAGCCAACTGCAAGAAATAAGCGTGCACGACCTCCTGCTTCACATTTAACTGCTACAGAACAACCTTCAGTTTTTGGTATGTATCTTCTAAGCCGTTGCTATTGGTTATCTTCTGCCTCATGGCATTAATACTCTGTAGAACGAGAAGCCTTATCAGTTGCATTGCACTGTTTGAGATATTGGTTGCCTTGCATATCTAACTCTTGCTTTTTTCTGTTAGGTTTGTGGAAATCCCCGTCTGAATCTGGACAAACATTCTCATTTTCTGGATTACATCGAGCTAAAGAATTATATCCGTCAAGCCCAAATTCAATCTTCTCGTCATCACTGAATGTTGGATTTAACACAAAGAATGAGCCGTCCAGCCTAACCAATAGCCATTTTTATTGGCCAATGCGAGACACAAGAGTCGACTCCTACTCTGCTAGCATCAACAAAGTTCCACCTGCAAGGAAGCAAGAATCTTCTACTGCTGGCTGTAGATTATTCGGAATTGAGATAAGCTCTGCTGTGGAAGCAACATCACCAGCGGTAGCTGTTTCTGGTGTTTGCCAAGAACAACCAGCTGCATCAGTAGACGTCGAGTCTGATCAGCTCTCACAACCATCCCATGTCAACAAATCCGATGCTCCAGCGGCAAGCAGCGACCGTTCACCTTATGAGACTCAGAGTAGGCAAGTGCGGAGCTGCACCAAGGTGAGATTGGCTTATTATATTATCATTTTCGGATGATGTCCAAAGCCCTATGGTAGATGATGGCGGGTAACTAAATACTGTTCACCCCGCAGGTAATTATGGAAGGAATGGCAGTCGGCAGGGCAGTGGACTTGACAAGGCTACGTGGATATGACGATCTTCACCGCAAACTAGAAGAGATGTTTGACATCCACGGAGAGCTCTCTGCCAGCCTCAAGAAATGGAAGCTTATTTACACAGACGATGAAGATGATATGATGCTGGTTGGGGACGACCCTTGGAAGTACGTACCCTTGCACTGGTTTTCTATTAGTTAGTATGTTTCGAAGTCTTTGTCCTAACTGCTCACATTTTTGGCATGTGCTATTGCAGCGAGTTCTGCAGCATGGTAAAAAGGGTGTACATTTACTCCTACGAGGAGGCCAAGCATCTGACTCCCAAGGCTAAGCTGCCGGCCATTGGTGACGCCGTCAAGCTGAGCCCGAGCAAACCATCGTCCGAATCTGACTTGCCGCAAGGTGACCTGGAGAACAATGCCCAAGTTGCCGATAACAAGGACTGCTGAACGCTAACTCGACCCTATCTTTTCCTCTCCTTCTTTTGGGATGTTGATCATGATGGCCTCATGGGGGCCAATGCCCCATGGTCCTCGAGACTGCTAAGAGTTATCGGGTGGTTGCTTGGCGGACCCAGAAGACAGTCATCCACATATACCTTGGTTTGTGGATCATGCCCGTTGTTGCTGGATCAGGGAGGTCCCTTACCAGCTGGGAACCAGCACTGCGGCCATTCCATGTGACATCTTCCATCCATGTTTTCATTTGCTGCACATTTGATTGCAGCTTCATGTCCAGTACTCGTTTTGGTTGGGTGAAGAGGACTGGTAAAGAATCTGCGGGGGCTAAGTCTCTTCGCCAGTAAATAGGAGTATCTACCATGACTATCAAGTAGTAGTAGTACATATCAGCATCATCATGTTCCTTGCCGTGCAGAGTGTTGTGTTTATTCCAGCAACATCCTCTTCTTCTTTCTGCCTTGTCCGGTGTGCTTAACGTGCTTGGGTTGGGTGAGTGGTGGTTGGTGTTGTGCTTTCGGAATCTCGAACATATCGTTGTTAGTGCTTGTGCTTTCTTGCTGCCGTGTCATTGACTCTATTTTTTGTACATATGATCGAACTGGACTAATTGTGCTTTTGCTGATGATCTTCTCATCATTGTGATGCCCGATTCTTTCTTGTGCTAGTGGAGTAGGCTGTAGCCATGTGGTGGAGGCCTTTTTGCTCTTTAGCTATATGGAGCAGCCATGTGCCTTGATGATCCACTGATCTCCGATCCCAAGGGAGGTTTATCTGTCGGAAATGATTGTTCCGACCGTGCTAGTGCTGCTCCGGCCGGAATCAAAGTATGCTGATGGTACGCTGTCTGGCGTGCGGTGGGTGGTTAGATGTCGCTGTTTCATGGGACATTTGCATAATTGCATCACTATATTTGTGGCGATTGTCATGGTCTAATTTAAGACCAAGATTAGATGACACATGTTCATATTTTTTTCCGACGAAATTCAAATGGTCTAATGCACCTGTCATGGACGAAATTCAAGACAGGTTATGAAGATACATGTATGTATTTTAACCACACCTGGCATGGACAACACAGCTGAAGAAAAGAAGATGTTGCATGTTCCATTTTAGGTTTTACTACTATATCATCTGTTGTTCTACATCAAACATTAGTCAATTCCAAGATTCCAGCGGAAATCTTCTCGAGCACAAGACTCCTTCCCCCCCCCCCCCCCTCTAGAATCAGTGTATCGTAGCTGTATATCTTCACGCGCCTCTTATTAGTCCTTCTAAAAGCAGCTGCAAATACAACACACAGAACGGTACATAAAGAGAAGCTTATTTTTTCAGCTTACAGGGCAGGCAGGTAGCACTTGGAGACCCCTCAGTATCATCTGCTGTCCGAGGCTCGATGACTACAACGACTGATGCCTCCACTCTGATGTGCTCTTCTTCACCCTGCTGTGCCAAGCCCTCACTACCCTGTCCCACCGCCTGATCCTCCTGTCGTGTGTCTTCACTGTCGAGGCCCGCCTGATGCTGTACATTCAAGGTGCCGTCATCTTCAACAGTTTGTGCTTCCAGATCAGCCAGGTCGACGCTGGCAGCTTTCGGGGATGGAAGGAGAGATACTCGACAAAGGGGGCATGTGGTGTTCTTAGAGAGCCAGTGATCGATGCAATCAATGTGGAAGGTATGGCCGCATGGAGGTATCCTCTGAAGCCGCTCTTCTGGCTGATAGTCTGCTAAGCAGACCGAGCATCTGGCAAGAATGATGAGTTGAGTGAAATGTAACCAACATCAAGAAACAATGCAGTGTAAAATGGCAGAGGATGGAGTGTATACTATAGTTGGCTAACACGTAGTTACAGTGAGAGCTAGTGATGGAGAATACCGTATGCAAATCACATGGCAAATATGGAACTGTCAGGGAAGGCTATATAAGTTCAAGAGCATAAAATAAGCTTTGGAATACCATGCAATCAGCAAGCTAAAACTGTAGTGGTGAGAGACCCACAAGGATTATGATACAGGTGCACACTTAAAATCATCTGCGCACATTAACCTAGAAGGAAACTAGTTTATACATAATCGATATGCAGAAATATCTAATAGGAAACGTGTAGGTGATTCTGTGTTCAGTACTTCAGTGCTTTCTTCTTCCTACCATCTAGGGGTGCCGGCCGTCAGTCTGGTGGACTAGGCAGACAGTCCGCCTGATATGCCTAACTAAAAAAACGAATTAGTCTCGTTGGTCGTTGCTTATCGTGTACGGTGGGATTTGAAGACTAGCGGACATGCCTAGATGTCTAGGCGGACGTCCGCTAGTCTTCAAATTTTGGGTTGTTCAGATTGTGGCCAAAAACTACCCTACAAACGGTCATAGCCAAAAAATTGGTTCTTCTTTGGATGAGGGCTTATTTTGGCAGGCTAATGCTCCTTCGCTCACACTAGTTTTTCTTGCTGGTGTTTGCCAACTTATGGACAAGCAAAACCTTAACAAAAAAAATAGCTAGCACAATTTTTGGAAAGGCACACTTGGGCTAAGGCCCAGTTCTTTTGGCGGCTTCTCGAAGAAGCCGCCTTACCCCCAGCTTCCTGGGGAAGCCGGTTTTAAAATTCTATGAGGCTTCCAAGTTAGTTTAGCCTTAACCACTTTAAAAGCCTTGTAAATTTTTTAAACCGGTTTCCTCAGAAAGCTGAGGGTAGGATGGCTTCTCGAAGAAACCGCCAAAAGAACTGGGCCTAAATCCAAACACCTTTACCCAGCCAGCAGTAGCCATATTGGTTGAAAATCATAGGACTTGGGACTTCCTACCTTCAAACAGGACCTTTTTTCAGGGTTTCCGAACTAAATCTTGGAAAGTGTGTGCTCATATTAGGTTCAAATAAATTGTACTATTGTGCGCATGTTGGCGGCAGTGGGCCTCTGATCCGCAGATAGCTGTAATTACTTTTAATGGATTGCAATAGAAGTGGCCCGTGCATCCTGCCACCCTTGATAGTACACTGTTTATTCACACGTGTAAAATATATTTCCCTTCCTTGATAAGAGAACAGCGAAACAGACTTATCAACATAATATCCTTCACAACACTTGATATCATGCACATTTATTACCCTAATTCACGTGTAGAGATGTACACACGATTTATTTCAGAAAGATACACCACCCCACTACTTTTTATGGAAAGCCAAAAGCGTGGTACTGCTACAACCATTATTTAGTTTTATCAATATTGTGCCAACTAGAGGATCTCAAACTATTGTCGTGTCATCTTTGGCTTCTTATCTTATGTTCAACAAATTTTCAAATTTGCACATGCCATCTATGAGTTACTCGCCAGCAGTTAACAACTGGCTAACTCAAACTGCTAGTGGTTAACTTGCACTTAGGGCATATACGGGGCGGTGGCATTGAGCTGCAGGCTATAGTAGCCTTGGTTAATAACACAGACATCCCATTCAGGAAAACATTCTTATAAGCTACTGAAAGGACAAACTCAATAGAAGCTCTACACCAAAGCATTATTACGTTATATATGGATAGTATGCACCACAATATTTTTTCATGACTTCCACATAAAAAAGGATAACACATACTGAAACAGAAAAAAATGAGAAAGTGAATTCTCAATCGATGACATTAACATATAGGTTTAGCATAAAACATTATATTAACCGCATTGAGGAGATCAGAAAAGGGATCACTGACTGTGTTTCGCGGATCAAGAAGCTCTCCTTGAAGACCACGACCGGCAACATTTCGCGCACCTCCTTCTTAATGCCGCACTCCAACTATAAATGCAGAGGTGTTCGACAAAAGACAAAACAAACAATAAGGTTCCCAATACAGCGATTATTAAAAAAAAACATATTCATCTGAACAACATAAAAGGGCTAGCTTACCCTAGGGTTATCTCCCCTTATTAAATTATTAGTCCTCATTCGCAAGGACTGCCAATTCGCTCTGCGGCGCCGCAGGTAGAACAGGTAGAAGAAGATAAGCAGGACGAATGTGAAGAAGACCGGCACGGAGAAGATGAATGCCTGGTATAGTTTAAGCTCAGGCGACACGGCCGAGCAGTAGTCCGGTGGATCTGGGGACGTGCAAGACATGGCCAAACCAAAACACTGTACCGGCAGGCCCCAAAAAACAAAGCAATCGGCTTACACAATCCTAAATCTCTAGTATACCGCAGTGAGCTCTAACATTCCTCGTGTGTCTCGGTCTCCTATGTGAGAAGCATACGGGACAGAGCGAATGCGGCTGGCGGACATGTCCTATGAACTAACTGGCATCAGCACAGATCACATAATGATAGGGAGGGAAAGGAAACGAGCTCTAGGGTCAGATAGACAAGAAGAACGAGCACTAGTCCCCAGCCACCACCTAGTAGCAACCTATGCACACAAGAACTGACGCCACCGTGAGTGGATTCCTCTCTGCTGGTCCTAATTGCTCGCAAGGATCTTGTAGGGTAGTAACCTCCACACCCTCCCCCTCCCAGCCTAACCCAACACGCGAGAGCCCCAAAGAGCTATCACCAATCCCACCTAATTGGCAGGACACGGGTCGGGACAGATCGCGATTCGGGGGCCAGATACCGGGGACCAGAGGGTTGAGGGGCCGGAACCGCGGCGAACTGAGCTAGGAAGAACACGAACAAGAACAAGGATGATTTCAGGGGCGCCGAGGTTCCGGCGAATGCGAGCGGCGGTGGCGCAGATCGGGCTGGGAGGAGAAGCGAAGAGGGGAGAAAAGGAAAGAGAGAAATGAGGGCGAGGGCGGCGTAGGTCCTCGGTTCGGCTCGGAGGCGGCGTACATTTTCTGGCGTAGCGGTAGCGGGACGCTGAAGTGCGTGCGTGGCGCGCGTCCGAGTGGAGTGGAGTGGAGTGGTGCCAAGGGACCAAGAAATAGGGGTCAAACGCGAACATCGGACAGTATCTTTAGACGCGACAGACTTTTCATTTGAGTCATTTCTTCGACGTAAGGATAAGCTATGCACAGTTGGATACTGTCAGCCTTTATTTAGAGTTGCGATTCAGATTTTTTTTTCAGTTGTGTCGTTTTAGTGTGTAGATATATGTGATACGACTCGATATAGATATGTGATAGTTAATATGGAACGGTGATACTAGTATTTTCCCCCATGATATTATAGGTTTTTCTAGAAGCACAGTTTCCATTCAAACCTAAATAGGACTTATTAATTATTAGGAAACATAATAAGAGACAATCTATTGTAGTATGACACTATGACTTAGAACGTGTTTGGTTTGAGTATTTCCTCCTGTTATCCTATTACAATGTGATCTCATTCCGTTAACCATGTTTGGTTGGCTCAGCCCGGTATTAGATACCTTGTAAACAGATTACATGTCGGCTCTGATCTGATCCCGTCCCTCCCCCTTCTCCGTAAACAGATCTTGTTACCAACGTTAACGATAGGGATGGTCTGAACCAAAGCTTTCGCCTCTGCCTCTGATTCCCTCTGGTATCTGCCTCCAAACTTCCTCGCCGACGATGGTGACCGTGAAGGCAGATCTCCCCGCACTGCGGGGGGTGTAGGGATTCGTAGCATGAAAAACAAAAAAATTCTACCACATGCACACAAACAAGCCAAGATCTATCTACTAGATTATAGCAACGAGTCGATAGAGGAACTCACCCTCGAAGATTCCAAAGCGGTTAACGAGAGCAGATTCTCGTGGGTGATGTAGTCGTACACTTGCCGATCTCAAGGTCGCGTAGACGATCCTTCCGGCGCTGCGTTCCGGTAGCGCTTTCACAGTCGGTCACACGTTCGGTACTCGATGAAGACCTTCCTCTCCCTTGTTCCAGCAGGCAGCGGAGGTTGTAGCACTCTCCTCGTGATTCTGGCAGCACGACGGCGTGGTGTCGGAAGTAGAGGGAAGATCCCGCAGGGCTTCGCCTAAGCCGGAGCGAGTATGGTGGAGTAAGAGAGGGGCCTTGGCGATCTACGGATTAGAGGCACCAAGGGGGTTGGTGTAGCCGGTGGCTAGGGCTTGAAGAAGCCCTAACTCGGCGACTTGGAGATCCCTAGGCGGCGGCGACAACACTTGTGGTGGTGGCGCCTGGAGCTAGGGTTTGGGTGTGAGGGGTAGGGGCGCCCTACCCCTCCTTATATAGGTGGGAGGGAGGCGGTTGGGAGGAGGGAGTCCTCCTCCAACTCCTCCTCCTTGGCCGGCGGGTGGAGGGAGTGGGACTCCTACCCTAGGTAGGTTTCCTACTCTCCCTCCACCAAGCAAACTTCGGATTTGACTTTTCAAATTGGCGTTTGACTTTCAAACTTGGATTTGATTTCTTTCTTCATATTGCCCAGCCAAGTGACCTAGTACATGATGCAACCATTCCATATTGTCATGACACATCCATGTACCCTTCCCCTCCGGAGTACCGGACCTTCCGGACCCTTCTAGAACATTCCTGGTGAAAACACCGGAATCATTTTCGAACTCCGAAACAGGACTTTCCTTATATGAATCTTATTCTCTGGACCATTCCAGATCTCCTCGTGATATCCTGGATCCCATCCGAGACTCCGAACAATATTCGGTCTCTTACTCATCATTCCATAACTACACAACAACATTGAATCCTTAAGTGTGTCTCCCTACGGTTCGTGAATTATGCGGACATGATCGAGACACTTCTCCGATCAATAACCAATAGAGGAATCTAGAAATTCATATGGCTCCCACATATTTCTATGATTACTTTGCGATCGAATGAACCACTTATATACGATACCAATTTCCCTTTGTCTCACGATAATTTACTTATCCGAGGTTTTGATCGTCGGTATCTCTGCATACCTAGTTCAACCTCGTTACCGATAAGTACTCTTTTCTTGTTCTCGTGATATGTGATCCCTTGTGAGCCAGTCACATGCTTGCAAGCTAATTGGATGACATTCCACCAAGAGGGCCTAGAGTATATCTATTCGTTATATGGATGGACAAATCCCATCCTTGATCCATGTGCCTCAACCCATACTTTCCGAACACTCAATGCCACCTTTATAGCCACCCAGTTATGGTGTGGTGTTTGATGTAATCAAAGCATCCTTCCGGTGATGGTGATTAGCATGATCTCATGGTCGAAGGAATTAGGTTACTATGTATCAGAAAGCTTATAGCAATTGAGCTATTAAAATGACTTGATCTTTATGCTATGCTTATCTTATAGGAGTATGTCCATCATACCATTCTCCTAATGATATGATCTCGTTGTTAATAACATCTCAATGTTCATGATCGAGAAACCACGATCATCTATTAACCAACAAGCTAGTATTATTAAAGAGGCTTTACTAGGGACTCTAATTTAGTTTACAAATCACACAAGTATTAATGTTTTCAGTTAATACTGTTATAGCATGAATGTAAACATTTATCATAAACACAAAGATATAATAATAACTACATTTATTATTGCCTCTAGGGCATATCTCCAACAGTCTCCCACTTGCACTAGAGTCAACTAATCTAGATTACATGGTAATATACCGAACACCCATGGCGGTTTGGTGCTGGTCATGTTTTGCCCTCGGGAGAGGTTTAGTCAACGGATCCGCCACATTCAGATCTGTGTGTACGTTGCAAATATTTATGTCACCATCTTGGACATGTTCTCGAATAGCGTGAAAACATAGCTTGATATGCTTCAGCTTCTTGTGTGACCTTGGTTATTGCGCATTGGCTATGGCGCCCATGTTATCACAGTAGATAGACATTGGGTCCAGCGCACTTGGAACCACACCGAGCTCTGTAATGAACTTTTTCATCCATATCGCCTCTTGTGAAGCCTCCTAAGCAGCTATGTATTCCGATTCTGTTGAAGATCTCGCCACAACACTTTGCTTTGCACTCCTCCAGCTAACTGCTGCACCATTCAAAGTAAATACGTATCCTGTCGTGGTGGTGGCACGGCAGATGCCATGGGTAGGCTGAAGTATGGGGCCAATGGATGCTAGAGGGATCTAGGGAGGGAAGATGTAGTTGATTCTACACACAGAAGACTAAGATAAAGATCTTTATTTCTCCTTCCTTGGGCTACAAGTGCTCCTTGAGCTGTTTACAAGTAGAGAGGAAGAACTTTACCAGCCTAACGGTACTAAATGAGCCGATGCCCTTCTCAGGGTCCAAGCCTCCCCTTATAAAGGAGAGCCCTGGGTTCCTCTAGGGCTGACGTGGCAAGCATATTCGAGGAATATGCTTGTCCCAATATAGTAACTCGGCGGTCTCCTTTCCGTGTCGCCCTTCTAATGACGGCAAGGTTCTAGAGGGCCCCTCCTGCGTGCCTCAGGCTTCAGGACTGTCACCTCCGTGACCTCCTTCTGCCCCTCTGTCGCTCTGCGCCTTTGTCCTTTGTGCTTGGCTCTGCTCAGATTCTCCCTACCATGTGACTAGAGTTTGACTTTAGGCTTCTCCTTCTCCTGCAAGCTTCATATCATTCGGCCATGTCTCGCATAACTCGGCTTGTCCTTCACCTGTATTAAGATTACTCGGGCTGACCCAGCCGACTTACGCAGTATCTCGGCCGGGTAATGCCTTGCTACTATCATAAGGGTCCTGCTCTTTCACATCTCGACCGACCTCTAAAGGATTCGGCCGACTTA
This sequence comes from Avena sativa, assembly GCA_916181665.1. Taxonomy (NCBI): domain Eukaryota; kingdom Viridiplantae; phylum Streptophyta; class Magnoliopsida; order Poales; family Poaceae; genus Avena; species Avena sativa. The sequence continues at coordinate 261,355,436 of OV702298.1, read as the reverse complement.
GATTGTAACTCGGAAACTAGACGGGGAACGTCCTTTCGTCTTTCCCCGTCTTTACCCTATCCGAGGTCACCTCTCCAACATTAGTCCCCGAAGCTGGTATGGCCCCGCCAATAACTTCGGCCGGGCCGTATCAGTTTCACGATATTCGTTTCCCATTGTTTCCGAGTTATCTTTTTCTCGTTCGAGGTATCATCATATCTTCTTTCGTACGCCTCGTCCTACGTGTCATACTCATCATTGTTTCTCTAGTTTTTTGTTCCTCTATAGTATTTACTGACAGGCTACAGTTATTACTGCGCCTGTCGCGTCGGCGCTGCGACGCCTCGCGTACTGTTTCCGTCAGGGATCTTGACCTTCTCTTTCATCGTGTGGTCGTTGGTGCGGTTCCACTTAGCGGCGTGCGGTCGTGCCGCGTACACGATCTACACAGATAACCGCCACACCCACGATCCCACTACCTCTCAGGCGGCGCGGTTATAAAGAGGGGCGCGGGGTTGGGGGATTCACTTTCCTCCTCCGCTTACCAGCGCCCTTCTCCTTCCTCTCGCCTCTGCGCCCGTTCGTGCTTCCGCCGCCGTGCGCTCATCTGGGTCTTCGACGGCAGGGCTCCCACCGCACTGCTCCGTCGACCTCGTCCCGTTTGCTTGCTCCGGCGTCATCGCCGGTGAGTTCATCCGGTCCTATCGCCTAGGCTCTCCTCTAGATACCTCTGCTTTTCTTTTGTTCTCGCGTGGTAGTTCCTTCTCTGCTCTGCCGCCTTTTTCGCGTAGAATCACGACGGGGCCTTGCAGTTCTAGGTTTTCCTCCGCCGCTATTTCTTCCTCCGTAAGTTTCTCCGATGACCCCATGTCGAGCTCCGTCAGCGGTGCGCTCATTGAGGATGACGACGCTGCGTCTGGGCCCGAGCGGGGCTCGTGGCAGGGCTCTTCCGTCACCCGCCGAGAGGTTGAGTGGCTAATTCGAACTCGCCGGATTCCTGCCGAGGTAGCTTGTCGCTTACCCGGCAGTGAATCCTCTCCAGTTCTTAGGGAGGGCGAGTACGTTGTCTTCATGTCACATTTTTCTCGCGGGTTTGGTCTCCCTCTCAGCGATTTCGCTAGGGAGTTTCTTGATTACTTCGGCCTTCAGCCGCATCATCTTCCTGCTAACGCCATTGCCTCTCTTTCTGCCTTCATCTCTGCCTTGGAGGGATACTTCGGCCTATGGTCGTCTGTGCACGTTTGGTCAAAGTTTTTCCAGATTCGATCCAACGTCGTCCCAGACAAATATCTTCAACCCTCCGAGAAGTTGCTCACCCAATGTGGAGCCGCGTCAATCACACCTCGGAGGAAATCCAAATTTCCTCGCGTTGCAGGTCTAGAATCATGCAAGAAGTGGCATAAGTCGTTCTTTTATGTCAAGAACTCTGGGAATGAGGATAATATTCGGCTCCCCGCTTTTTCCATTGGCCCTCCTTCCAAGAAGAACTAGACCTATAATCCGAGGAAGAGTCATGCTCTGGCCGAGGCTTTTGAGATTCAGCTAAAGGAACTGATCCGCTCCGGGCTACGCGGCAAGGATCTGATGACTACCTTCGTCAGCAGCCGGATCTGCCCATTCCAGAAACGCACACACAAGCTCTGTTATATGAGCGGTCCTCTCGATCCCAACCGAGTCTCGACGGTGGAGCTGGACAACTACCTTATCTTCAAGCGTGTCCGGGCTATCTTTAAGACGGAGATGCCGGAGGACTGGCCTGGGGATTGAAGCCGTTCACCCGCGAGCATCCCCCTCCCAGAGTAAGTTCTTGCAGTCATGTTTTACCTTTTAATCGCATCTGTGTTTTCGTTTGTTAATTTTTCTCTTTTTTGTCCTGCAGAGGTTTGAGGAGCAGAAGACTGAGGATGTCGAGGTTTTGTCCCTCCCGTGGCCCACGGATCGGAATACTCCGGACAGCGGGGAGCCGGACTCAAAAGAGTTTGTTCCCAAGTCGGATCTTGCTCCGGCTCGCGCCTGCGGCAAGACCCCGGCCCACGAGGAGGAAGGTGATTCGGACGAGGTCCAAGTTCTAGAGGTAGTTGCCGCAATGCCAATTTCTTATGCATTTCCGGCTTCTACTTTCTCAGCTAATCCGGACGGTCAGGTTCACAACGCCGAGCCTCTCGCCTCCCGGCCTCCTGTTACCTCGGGGAAACGTAGCGCTCCCGCTGGTGCCTCAGAAGCGGCTCCCAAGAAACGAATGAAGAAGTCAGCCCAGCATCCTCCGAAGCGCAAAACTATGCCCGGGGTTACTGGGTGAGTTGCTTTTGTTTGTATTTCTTGTTTCTCTTTTTCTGCTTTTTGACTTGATCTTTTTTGTCTTTGCATGGCTCCTCTTTCTGTTAAGCCCAGCGGTCCCAGCATGACGAGTCGTACGACTCGGCCGCCTTCTCCTCCGCCTCCTGAGGATACCAGAGTTCCGAGTCCTGCTCGCGTTGCTTCTCCTCCCGCTCCGAATCAGACGCCACCTCGCCTTGATGCGCCTGAGATTTCTCCTGTTGATGCCGATACAACTCGGCCAATAGATATTCCTACCGAACTTGCTGCCTCCTCCGTGAACCCCAATGTTTCTGCTGAGATTCCTTCGACCCCTGCAGTCTTTACTGCGACACCAACTCCAGCCGAGGATATCAATATCTCGGTGCCCTCTGGAACCGTAATCCCTCCGGCTCCCAAAGACGCCACTCCAAATGCCGAGGTACCGGCTCCTGCTGATGCCTCTTCTAAAACAAGAAAGGTTGTCGTCAGCAGGCCTCCCTCCTCTCAGAAAGGTCTTGCTGGCTCTTCTCAGCCTACCATTGCCGATGCGCTGCGCAAAGGGGTTACCTCTGCCAAGGCCATTGTTACCCCGGATGCCGATACACAGCTCGCTCTTCACAAGAGTCCTGCGGCGGTGGCTACACAACACGTCCGAGGTAAAGTACTAACTCGTACAGAGAGTGGGAACATCCTCGGCTCGTTGGTTGAGTATGCCAACAATTGGAATGCTGCTGATCAGCTCGAGGGCAATCCAAGCAGTCAACCCTTTCAACTCTCCGACATCAGCAGTCGCTTACATCTGGCTGCCAGGATCGTTCTTGACAGCGATAAGATGAATGAGGTAATTGTCTTTATCGAATTTAATTCGTTATTCGAATGATATTATATATACTCTAGTCCCCGAAGCTTGCAACCGAATAATTCGTTATTCGTTTGGAAGTTTTATTATGTTTTGCCTGGTTCAGTTTTGTCTTAGTGTTCGAATCTCCATCCACCTAGATCCGAATTAAGCTTTGCTTGATTTGGGTCTGTCTGAGCTTTGAATATCCATCCACCTAGATCTGAGTTAGGTTTTGCTTGACTCGGATCTGTCTTAACTTTGAATATCCAGCCACCTAGATCCGAGTTAAGTCTTGCTTGACTTGGATTTGTCTTAGTTTTGAATATCCAGCCACCTAGATCCGAGTTAAATCTTGCTTGACTTGGATCTGTCTTAGTTTTGAATATCCAGCCACCTAGATCCAAGTTAAGTTTTGCTTGACTCGGATCTGTCTTAGCTTTGAATATCCAGCCACCTAGATCCGAGTTAAGTTTTGCTTGACCCGGATCTGTCTTAGCTTTGAATATCCAGCCACCTAGATCCGAGTTAAGTCCTGCTTGACTTGGATCTGTCTTAGCTTTGAATATCCAGCCACCTAGATCCGAGTTAAGTTTTGCTTGACTCGGATCTGCTTTAGGTTCGAATATCTTATTACTATTTGTTTTATTGCTTAGGTTGCGCATGACCGGCGGACCGCCGAATTTCAAAGGCTGCTTTTTGCGCATAAAAAATTGCAAGATAAGTACGAGAAGGCTATTCCTGTGGTGAAGAAAGCTGGTAAGTCAACAAACTCTTGCATTATCCCTAAAGCTCTTATTGTTTTGTACATGAGGCGTTGGCTCACTTTGCTGGTGAATAGGTAACATTAACAATCTTACCTTGAGAAGAAAGTCAAGGCCCTGGAGGTTAGTTACTCTTTTACCTTACATACTCCCATTTGAAATGTGCATTAGGTTTCTTTTAACTCTTTTGGCTTTGGTAAAGCCGAGTTACAAATTTTTGCAGCGTCTCATCAAGATTGCACGCTCATGCCTGATATGATGCTGCATTTTTTAGAACAAGCCGCTACTCACTCGGCGCAGCTGAAGGATAAAGACGACGAGATAACTCGCTTGCGTGCCGAGGTGGAATCCCTTAAGCTCTCTCAGAAGTCTGAGTTAGAGAAAGTTGACCAGGAATTCTCTGAGGAGAAGAATCAGCTACCTCTGCAATTGCAGAAAGATAAAGAACTCCTCGAGGCTACCGAACTTAAGGCACGGACGATGGGCGAGGAGATCACTCGCTTTGAGAAAACGAAGGGTGATTGGGCGCTAGATCTTCAGAGAATGCTGACCTACATTCACCGTAAGCCTCTGACCGTGGCCGAGTTATCCTTTTCCCTTTCTTATTGTTGATCGACGTATTTTTCTTTTACGCAGATCATTTTCCAGAAGCTAAACCTGTGAGTTCCAAAGCGGTGGTTAATGCTCGTGTGCGCCGAGGTGTTCCTGCTGATGCGAGCCCAGAGTACTCGATGGAAGATTTCTTGGTTACTGTTGGCGCTGCTGTTGGTCCGATGAAGATTATGGGCAGGGACTTGGTGCAGGCAGCCATCCGGGCCTACCATGTTCTCTGGCCAAATACTTCTGGGACTCCTGATATTGATGAGGTCAAAGTATTGGTGGAAAGATTAATGGCATCTGAGAAACAGTTAAGTCTTTGGAGGGAATCCGCCGGACGAGCTGGTGCTGATATGGCTCTCACAGTCATTATGTCATGGTATGAGGACATTTCCCTTGATACCTTGATAAATTTGCGCACTGGTTCCCGTTGGGTTGAGGACCCAGAATTTGTCGCTCTCCGGCAAGCTCGTGCCTTCCAGCTTGTTGAGTATGCAGACGTGCATAACTGGAATGAAGGGCCGAGTTTCCTTCCTAACCCGAAAGACAAGGTCGTAGTTGAGGATGCCTCTGATGATAACTCAGCCGAACAGGGCGAAGATGAGGGTGACTCGGCTACTTCTGGTGATTCTAGCTCGAGCTCGGATGGTAATGGCGACGCGCGATCCTCCTCCAAAGGTACTGGGCATTCCACAGCGCAAGCTGACGTTTCTCAACAGCCTCGGGCTTCCCCCGAAGTCGATCCTGGATCTGTGGAGGGCGAGGCAACTTCGGCCGAAGTGCCACCTACCTCGGAGTGCCCAGCTCCTGATCAAGTCACTGCCTCTCTAGTTAAAAAACTCTAAGTCATTTCTTATCCCTGGTATGCCGGGCGTATGATGTGCGTCAAACATTTGTCCATCTTTTGTGCGGTATGAACTTCTTTTGCCTTGTGCCGCTGAGACATATGTGGTTGTAATCGTCATCACTTTGTTTAAACTGGTCCTGTTTGTCCGAATCCTTGCTTTGGCAATTCTCAATTTCTTGAGTTTGGAGTGTATATTTGCCTTTGCTCTACCATAGTTCGGCGTTCAATATTGCCTGACTTTGATAAGCTTCACAGTGTGACCGCTGTGTTCCGGACTGTTAACTAGTGTGTAAATTTCGAAGGCCATATTTGGGGAGAGCTAAATAACATTACTCTGGTGCCGAAGTTTGATACCTACTCCTGCAACAAGGGATATCCGTGGGGCAATTCCTGCTGCTCTAGACTTACCGCATCACTAAAAATGCGAAATAACACTGTGCAGTCCTTGAGTCATTGCTCGAGGTGCCGAGGTTTAAGATATAACCCGAACTAAAAACGACACATGGCAGTCCCCGAGTCACTGCTCAAGGTGTCGAGGTTTAATACATAACTCAAACTCAAAAAACAACATAGGACAGTCCCCGGGTCACTGCTCAAGGTGCCGAGGTTTAATACATAAGCCAAACTTAGAAACAATACAGGGCAGTCCCTGAGTCACTACTCAAGGTGCCGAGGTTTAATACATAAGCCAAACTTAGAAACAATACAGGGCAGTCCCCGAGTCATCACTCAAGATGCTGAGGTTTAATACATAGCACAAAATCAAAAACAACATATGGCAGTCCCCGAGCCACTGCTCTGGGTGCCAATGTTCAATACATAGTTGATGCTCCGTCCTGAAGCGTCGCTTTACAATGTGTCGTAGATGACTCCTACGAGTAAAATGGACGAAGTAAAGCTACGTTCCATGGTCTTTTCAATTCTTCGCCGGCTTTGTCTGCCTTGTTCTTTCCTGGTGACTGAGCATCGATTAGGTAATACGCATCATTATGCAATGCTTTGCTCACGATGAATGGTCCTTCCCATGGGGGCGACAGTTTGTGCATGCCGGCCGTGCGTTGCACCAGTCGGAGAACCAAATCTCCTTCTTTAAACTCTCTCGGATTTACTTTCTTGCCGTGATATCGTCGCAAGTCCTGCTGATAAATAGCTGATCTTGATAGTGCCAGCTCCCTGACTTCTTCTAGCAGATCGACATCATCTTGCCGAGCCACAGCTTCTGCCCCATATACTAGAAAAAATGGTGTATAGCCTGTTGATCTGTTTGGGGTAGTCCTGAGGCTCCGTAGTACTGCTGGTAGTTCCTCGATCCAACATCCTGTCGACCTTTGCAGCGGTTCGACGAGTCATGGTTTTATCCCGGACAATACTAGTCAATTAGATCTTTCTACTTGCCCATTAGATGCTGGGTGAGCCATTGATGCGACATCTAGTCTTATGTGCTTCTCTTGACAGAATCTAGCGAAGGCTCCTTCGGCGAAGTTTGTACCGTTGTCTGTAATAACACTGTGTGGGTAACCATATCTTAAGATAATATCTTTGAGGAATTTCACTGCTGTGGGCCCATCACATTTCTTTATTGGTTTCACTTCAATCCATTTTGTGAATTTGTCCACCATGACTAATATGTGGGTCATCCCGCCTCGGGCCGGCTTAAATGGTCCCACCATATCTAAGCACCATACAGAAAATGGCCAAGTAATTGGTATCGTTTTTAACTCGGACGACGACATATGTATCTTGCTGGCATATCTCTGGCAACCATTACATTTTTCGACCAGTTCTTTGGCCTCTTTCAACGCTGTTGGCCAATAAAACCCATGCCTGAATGCTTTGGCGACTAAAGCTCTGGACGAGGCGTGATGCCCGCATTCTCCTTGATGTATATCTAGGAGGATCTCCTGGCCTTCCGCCGAGCTGACACATCTTTGCAACACACTTGTGACGCTCCTTTTATACAGCTCATTGTATATGATTGTATAAGCTTTAGCTCTTCTCACTGTCTGTCTTGCCAATATCTCGTTATTCGGCAAAATCGCATCTTTAAGGAAGGAGAGTATGGGTTGCGCCCATGTTGGTGTGATTTTTTCTGGTGTAATCTCACTATCTATTTCCATATTTTCTGCCGACATAACTACCTCGGATTTCTCCATATTCATTCTTGCATTAGTCGGCTTCATTTTCGGAAATTCCGGGTTACATTCCTTGTCAATTTCCATCGGCACATTATCCTCTCCTGATTTTGCTGGAATGAAGATGGATTCGGACTCTGGAGATGGTGTTATCGATGGCTTCCTCAGGTGCTCTAGGGAGATACCTGGGGGAATTGACTGTCTGGTTGATCCGAGTTTTGACAATGTGTCTGCGGCGTCGTTTTCTGCCCGAGGTATATGATGAAATTCACATCCATCGAAGTATCCACTGAGTTTTTGCACATGAAACCTATATAAGGCCATATTGTCATCTAACGCATCCCAATTGCCTAAGACTTGCTGTACTACTAGATCTGAGTCTCTGTAGCACAAGATTCGGCGTATGCCAATCTCTTTCGCCACCTTCAATCCATGGACGAGTGCTTCATATTCGGCGACATTGTTTGACGCGGCAAAATGTATTTGCAACACATATCTCAACTGGTCTCTTTTTGGCGAGGTTAACACTACTCCTGCCCCCAAACCATTTCTTAGTTTGGAACCGTCGAAGTGCATCGTCCAATAATTCGGATCTGGTAATGGTGGCTCATATTGTACCTCGGCCCAATCCACAAAGAAGTCGGCCACAGCCTGAGATTTGATTGCATCTCGCCTATCGAATTGCGGAGCATAAGGTGACAATTCAATTGCCCATTTTGCTATTCGGCCACTTGCATCTTTGTTGCTCAATATGTCGGCTATGGGTGCTTCACAAATGACCTTGATGGGGTGCTCTTCGAAGTAATGTTTAAGTTTCTTTGCTGACATGTACACCCCATATGCCATCTTCTGATAATGTGGGTAATTTTGTTTTGAGGCTGATAGTACCTCGCTTAGGTAATACACCGGCCTTTGTACTGATTTATCATCTTCAATTCGCTCCACCACGATCACAGCGCTCACTACTCTGTTCGTGGCTGCTATGTAAAGTAACATAGGCTCTTTCGACAATGGAGAAGCCAAGACTGGCGCTATGACCAACATCTTTTTCAATTCATGGAATGCATCCCAATGAACTTATCAGATTTTTTCATCAACTGATAAAGTGGTAGTGCTTTCTCTCCCAACCGACACACAAATCGGCTAAGCGAGGCTAAGCAACCTGTGAACTTTTGCACGTCATTTAGACATCTTGGCAATTCCATCTTGTCCACTGCTTTTATCTTAGTTGGGTTGGCCTCTATACCTCGGCTAGATACGAGAAAACCGAGCAGTTTTCCCGCAGGCACACCGAATGTGCATTTTTCTGGGTTAAGCTTCATTCGGAACCTTCTCAGGTTCGCGAAAGTCTGCCGGATATCATCCAGTAGCGTTTTGCTTTCTTTGGTTTTTATAACCACATCATCTACATATAATTGTACATTTTTTCCTATCTGGTCATGTAGACATTTTTGCATACATCTCTGATACGTTGCCCCTGCGTTACGCAGGCCGAATGGCATGATGCGATAGCAATAAGCCCCGTACGGTGTAATAAACACAGTCTTTATTTGATCGGCCGGATTTAACGGTATCTGGTGAAAACCATAATACGCGTCTACAAATGATAATAGTTCACAACCAGCGGTCGAATCAATGACTTGGTCTATTCTAGGTAAAGGAAAATGATCTTTTGGACACGCGTTGTTCAGGTTCGTGTAATCGATACACATTCGCCATACAATGGCTACATTTGGATCATCCTTCTTCTTTTCCACTAGCACCGGGTTCGATAGCCAATCCGGATACAACACCTCCATGATGAACCCGGCCGCAAGGAGCCGAGCTATTTCATCCCCTATTATTTTTCTCCTGTCTTCGGCGAAGCGGCGGAGAGGTTGCTTCACCGGCCTTGCTCCTGGCCTTACATTCAGAGAGTGCTCAGCCAACTCCCTCGGCACACCTTGCAGATCCTGAGTTGACCATGCAAAGATATCCCGATTCTCACGGAGGAAGTTGGTGAGCTCGCTTTCCTATTTAGCATCTAGGCCGGCTCCAATGGTGACGGTGCGTTCTGGGAACTGCTCATCTATCTGGAACTTTTTGTTTCTTTAGTCGGCTGAAAAGAGACACTTCCATGCGGGTTAGCTAATGCCGGCATATTCAGTTGTGCCGAATGAGCGAGGGCCGCTACCTCCTGAGTCCTTCTTTTTTCTCTTGCTATTACCAATGACTCGGCCAGATTTGATCCAGCTGAAGCACATTCCATCGACTTCCTGTAATCCCCTGCTACCGTTATCACCCCTTGTGGTCCGGGTAACTTCATTTTCAGGTAAGTTATGTGACAGCTGCCCATGAATTTGGCCAACGCTGGCCGTCTGAGTAGTGCATGATAGCAACTCTCTAGATCCACCACTTCGAACTCTAAATTTTCTGCTCTGCAGTTATCTCTTGTGCCGAATAACACATCCACTCGAACCTTTCCAATGGGTTCACATGAAAGCCCTGGTACTATCCCATGGAATGTGGTCCTCGTGGATTGCAGCATGTTCTGCGATATTCCGAGTTTATGCATTGTATCTTTGTACATGATATTGATACTGCTCCCATTGTCAATGAGTACCTTTGAAAATTTCACATTAATGCTTGGTCCGACAAATGTTGGATCTAACACGAGTGCATACGACCCCGGACTCGGCATTATCTTGGGGTGATCCTTTCTGCTCCAAGTTATTTCTTGATCCGGCCAAGGCACATATCTTGGTACTTCCGGCATAACTGCATTTACTTCCATATGTCGGCGCTGTACACTTTGCCTGTCTTACTGTTCTGTTGTGAACACGCAATATGATTGATGATGTTCTCTGTAATCATTGCGTCTATTACTTCCTGGATTTGTCCTTCCATCCGGACCCTGGTTTATCACTTGATGCACTGCATCTCTCCGGTCCGAGTTTTCATACCTCGGGGGAGGAGGCGGTAACATCAGTTGTTGTGCGTTTGCTCCAGTCAACTGTGGATGATGCTGCTGATGTGCCTGGAGAGGCGTTGCCTGCATGCCTGCGGGGTTACCCATTGCATTTTTCATCCAGGCACATTGGCGGGTTGTATGGTTGGCCGGCCTAGCCGGGTTTGACGTGTGAAATTTACACGGCTGATCTAACATAGATTCAAACGTGTACTTTGGCCTCTCCTGCCATTGCTTATTTTGCTCTGGTGTCCACTGTATTTTCCTTTCATTCCTTGGTGTCCATTGCTGAGGACCATTCTTTTGCCGCTGACTATTTCCGTGACTCGGCTGATCTTGCACTACTGCTGCCACCTGAGTTGAACCATATCTATAATCCGGTCTTTCTTCTCTTCTTCTTCCTCTGAAATCATTGCGCCTGGATGACCCGGCTACATCTCTTCCATATTAATCTTGATGTTCCCGATGATCTGCCGACATTAATTCTGGTTGCCTCGGATCTCCCAACGCATAGGAATCCGCTATCCTGATGGTTTCTGCCAATGTGGTTGGCATATCTCTTTGCAGTCGCTGCCATAATACACTGGCATAGCGGCATCCTTGGGCGAACCAAGCTATTGCCTGTGATTCTATAACTCCCTCGCACGAATTTCTCAGGTTACACCACCGAGTTAAGAATTCTCTATCTGTCTCATTCTGCCTCTGCTTGCACATGGCTAACTGCTGCGGCCTGTTTGGCCTTTTGGAAGTACTGGTGAAGTTGCTAACGAACATTTCTTCAAAATCCAACCAACAGTTGATGCTGCCTGCTGGCAGGTTATTCAGCCATACTCTAGCTGGTCCTTCCAACATTTGCGGGACATATCGTACCGCCCATCGTAAGTTTCCACCAGCTATTTTTACAGTAGTGGCATAATCGATCAACCAATCCTGTGGTTTGGTGCTCCCATTATATGTTTTTGTGCCTTTTGCCAACTGAAAGTTCGGCACAGGCGGCTCGCCCATGATCCGTGGTCCAAAGCATGTAGGACCTGGTGGACCCTGTTCTTCTAGCAACTCGGACCGGTATAGCCGGTCCAGCTTTACTCTGGCATCACTTGACGGCAAATCTCTGTACAGAATTCTCTCCTGCATTCCATAGTGGTTATTTCCACCATGAATCGCATATTCCATCTCGGAATAACCATCATTGTACCTCTCATTCACCTGATTGTGGCGAGCTGGTCTCACTTCTCTTTCCTGCCGAGGTTCATGCCTCGGCTGTGGGTTGGTTGGCGGTTCTCTCCTTCCTTCGACCGGGATATTGTTCTCGTGATTCCCTCTTCCGAGTTCTCCTCTTACGAGATCTCCATTGTCTCGGCTTCCGTCGCCTTTCTCGGCACGGCCGGGGTTTCTCTCGCCACTGTTACCTCGGCTTCCATTGCCTCTGTTCTCATTTGCTTTTCCGGCTATCGCCGGATCATATGGAACAATTTGCTTATTTCTCTTTCCTAAAGTTACCGCCCTGTCCTTTCGTGCATTGTTTCCGAGCGAAGATGCTGCTGCCACAGATAAGGCAGGTGCTGCACCAGCCGAGTGAACCATTCGCGAGGCACCTGGCCTCGCCGGGTCTGCTCTGAGCATTTCTTCATTCTGCTGGTTTGCAATGCGCACCAGCTCATTCACTCTTTCTTGCTGTTTCTGCCGGGCTTTGCCGGTCAATCCTTCTAACTCTAATGTTGCGGCATTCGCCGCTCTCAGGTTCTTTGCCGGGGTACTGTACCTCGGCAAGCCTAGATCAACTGATTCTGCTTTTTGAGCATCATGCTCCTTGTTGATATCATCTATGAGGTTCTTTCCTCTTAATCTCAACTCGTCGACCCGCTCGGGGGCGACGTCAAGCTTGTTTGCCCTGGCATATTCTCGCAGGGTCCTGTTTAAGGACTCCCGCAAGGCCGACACCTTTTTTGCCTCTACCAGCACTTTCTGCCTGGTCTCTTCCAACTCTTCTTGAGTATTTGCCGGATCAAGTATCGGCGCTACAGGTGTAGTCAGATTATCTATAGTTGCCTGAAGAATGTTTTCTGGTCTTTCCAGAGGTGGCCCTCTTACCCTTGGTGCCTTTGGGGTTGTCTCCTACATCTCGGCCTGGTTGGCCACTGAAGGGATTACCTCGGTGGGTTGTGGAGTTGTCTGCCTGGGTGCCACCTGCACACCCGTCGTAGGATCTCTGCTTGATCCGGCGCCCGCTGCTCCAGCCTGCACCCCGGCTGCGACCATCACCTCGACGCTGCTGACAGGGCGCGCTCCGCGCGGACTGCTTGCGGCGCTAAGGGGAGGTTCTTCTGCAACAACAACCTGGTGAGGATAAACGCCGGAGATGTCAACGCCGACGTAGATCTGGTGCATGCCCAAGTTGATGAAGACGTCGTTGCGTGGAGGAGCTTTTCCCTTGAAGCTGCCTGCGTTGTCGCTGACGTAGTCACAGAGATCGAGTCTCCAGACTAAGCCAGAGACAATGCGCTTGCCAGTGTTGATGAAGTTTCCCGTCCGGATAATGACTCCGGCTAGCACCACTGCTGGACCCACGGTGGGCGCCAACTGTCGTGGTGGTGGCACGGCAGATGCCATGGGTAGGCTGAAGTATGGGGCCAATAGATGCTAGAGGGATCTAGGGAGGGAAGATGTAGTTGATTCTACACACAGAAGACTAAGGTAAAGATCTTTATTTCTCCTTCCTTGGGCTACAAGTGCTCCTTGAGCTGTTTACAAGTAGAGAGGAAGAACTTTACCAGCCTAACGGTACTAAATGAGCCGATGCCCTTCTCAGGGTCCAAGCCTCTTCTTATAAAGGAGAGCCCTGGGTTCCTCTAGGGCTGACGTGGCAAGCATATTCGAGGAATATGCTTGTCCTAATATAGTAACTCGGCGGCCTCCTTTCCGTGTCGCCCTTCTAATGACGTCAAGGTTCCAGAGGGCCCCTCCTGCCTTCCTCGGGCTTCAGGACTGTCACCTCCGTGACCTCCTTCTGCCCCTCTGTCGCTCTGCGCCTTTGTCCTTTGTGCTTGGCTCTGCTCAGATTCTCCCTACCCTGTGACTAGAGTTTGACTTTAGGCTTCTCCTTCTCCTGCAAGCTTCATATCATTCGGCCCTGTCTCGCATAACTCGGCTTGTCCTTTACCTGCATTAAGATTACTCGGGCTGACCCAGCCGACTTACGCAGTATCTCGGCCGGGTAATGCCTTGCTACTATCATAAGGGTCCTGCTCTTTCACATCTCGGTCGACCTCTACAGGATTCGGCCGACTTAGATTGTAACTCGGAAACTGGATGGGGAACGTCCTTTCGTCTTTCCTCGTCTTTACCCTATTCGAGGTCACCTCCCCAACATATCCAGATTGAGATTTAGAATCATCCGGATCGGTGTTCCAACTAGCATCGGTGTAACCATTAACAACGAGTTGTTCATCACCTCCATAAGAAAGAACCATATCCTTAGTTCTTCTCAAGTACTTAAGGATATTTTTTACCGTTGTCCAATGATCCACTCCTGGATCACTTTGATATCTGCTAGTCAAACTCACACCATATGCAATGTCGTGTCTAGTACATAGCATGGCATACATTAGAGATCCTATGGCTGAGGCATAGGGAGTCTTACTCATCCTTTCTCTATCTTCTGCCGTTGCTGGACTTTGAGTTTTACTCAAGGTCGTATTGGGCAACATGGGCAAGAACCCTTTCTTGCTATCTTCCATTCCAAACCTCTTAAGAACTTTGTCCAAATATGTACTATGTGACAATGATATTAGGCGTATCGATCTATCTCTATAAATCTTTATGCCTAATATGTAAGCTGCTTCGCTAAGATCTTTCATTGAAAAACTATTATTCAAATAATCCTTGACACTATTAAGAAGGTCTACATCATTCCCAATCAACAATATGTCATCTACATATAGTATTAAGAATGCTAAATAGCTCCCACTCACTTTCTTATAAATACAAGCTTCTCCATAAGTTTGTATAAAACCAAAGCTTTTGATTACCTTATCAAAATGTTGATTCCAACTTCGGGATGCTTGCTTCAATCCATATATGGACCATTGAAGTTTGCATACCTTGTTAGCATCTTTAGGATCGACAAAACCTTTGGGTTGCATCATATACAACTCTTCATCAATGTCTCCATTGAGGAACGCCGTTTTGACATCCATCTGCCATATCTCATAATCATAATATGCAGCGATTGTTAACATAATCCTCACAGATTTTAGCTTCGCTACTGATGAGAAAGTCTCATTGTAGTCAACTCCTTGAATTTGTCGAAACCCTTTTGCGACAAGTCAAGCTTTATACACAGTAACATTACCATCAGCATCTGTTTTATTCTTGAAAATCCATTTATTCTCGACAACTTTCCGGCCATACGGTAAGTCCACCAAAGTCCATACTTGGTTTTCGTACATGGATCTAATCTTGGATTTCATGGCTTCTTGCCATTTATTGGAATCTGGGCTCATCATCGCTTCCTCATATGTCACAGGGTCATCGGTGTTATCCACCAACATGACACTCATAACAGGATCATACCAATCAGGAGTGGTACGAGTTCTCGTTGACCTGCGAGGTTTCGTAGTAACTTCAATCGAAGTTTTATGATCAACATCATTAGCTTCCTCTCTTATTGGTGTAGGCGCCACATGAACTACTTCCGGTGCTGCGCTACTCGCAAGTTCGAGAGAAGGTTCAACAACCTCGTCGAGTTCTACTTTCCTTCCAGTCACTTCTTTCGAGAGAAATTCTTTCTCTAGAAAGGATCCATTCTTGGCAATGAAGATTTTGCCTTCGGATCTATGATAGAAGGTATACCCAATAGTTTCCTTCGGGTATCCTATGAAGACGCATTTTTCCGCTTTGGGTTCAAGCTTGTCCGGCTGTAACTTCTTTACATAAGCTTCGCAACCCCAAACTTTAAGGAACGACAATTTAGGTTTCTTCCCAAACCATAATTCATACGGTGTCGTTTCAACGGATTTAGATGGTGCCCTATTTAAAGTGAATGCGGCTGTTTCTAATGCATAACCCCAAAACGATAGTGGTAAATCTATAAGTGACATCATAGAACGAACCATTTCTAAGAGAGTTCGATTACAACGTTCGGACACACCATTACGCTGTGGTGTTCCTGGCGGTGCAATTGCGAAAGTATTCCGCATTTCTTCAAATGCTCGCCAAACTCGTAACTCAGATATTCACCTCCACGATCAGATCATAGAAATTTAATCTTCTTGTTGCGTTGATTCTCTACCTCACTTTAAAATTCCTTAAACTTCTCGAAAGTTTCAGACTTATGTTTCATGAAATAGATATACCCATATCTACTCAAGTCATGTGTGAAGGTAAGAACATAACGATAACCACCGCACGATGCTACACTCATTAGGCCACACACATCGGTATGTATGATTTCCAATAAGTCCGTAGCTCGCTCCATCATACCAGAAAATGGAGTCTTAGTCATTTTACCCATCAGACATGCTTCGCATCTTTCAAGTGATTCGAAATCAAGTGAATCAAGAAGTCCATCTGTCACATCCCAAGATTTTCCAAATCTTGTAATGTGAAAAATAATGAATAAAATAAAACTTTGTTGATTTTCAGGGCCAGAAGAAACTTTTTGAATCCAATTGGAAACCTTCAAACCAATTTGGATCAAATAAATCCTAAAGGGATTAAAAAGATAAATATTTAATAAAGGAAAAATAAAAATATTTTATTACTACTTGGAAATCTTTTTATAAAAGGATTTGGTTTTCAAATGAAAAGGAAGGTTTTTAAATAAGGATTATTTTATAAGCCAAATATAAAACTTGGCCAAGCCTTTGAAACAAAACATTTCTATTTGAGAAAAATAGTAGAGGTTTATTTAAAATAAAACAATAAGGATTTAATATCCAAGTTTTGTTAATAAAGGTTCTACTATTTCCAGATCATCAAAACTTGTTTATTTGTTTAAAATAAGTTTTCTAAGTATTTTATATTCTCAAATAAAACCTACTGATTTGGTTTTGAAAATATTTAGTTTTCAAGATGGAGTTTTGAATAAAACAAAATCTATTTGATTTATGAACAAGGTCTATTTATTTAATTAATAAATGGACCCTAAAAACAAAAATTATTTTATTTTGGGAATTGGTTTGTGTTACTGAACAGAACCAAATTCATAGTTGCAAAGCTTGGTGAAGGTTTTGATTTGTTTTGGTTGTTGAATTGTTTGTTTGAATTTCAAAACAGGAAAAGAAATAGAAAAAGAAAAAGGTTTCAGAATAGGAAAAAAATAGAATTGGACTCGACCCAACCTAGCAGCCCAACTAGGCCCAGCAAACAGCCCAGCTCCCCTCCCCCCGAAGAAAAACGCTTCGCACTCGCTCCCTGACCCACACAGAAACTGACCGGTGGACCCTTCCCCTCACTCTCTTTCTCACTGACCAGCCGACCCCACCCTCTCCTGTTCATCGTCTACACCCGCGACCCGTTCTTCCCCGTTTCTGCCGTTGATTTTGCGTCGTCAATTCACCTTAATGCAGCGTTTAAACCTCGTAGTGATCACGCGTGATAAATCCCCTCCCTCTCCTCTTCATTTCCCCTCAAACCCCGCTACCAGAGAGCCCCTAGGCTACCTCGAATCAGCCTTGCACCGCCGCTGCTCCGACGACACTCTGGCGACAATTCCGACCGAACCGCGCCACCCCTTACCTCCCTGACCAAGCTCACACCTTCCCCACTCCCAGACGCTCCTCTCTGTACCGTCCATTCAACCGCGGGCGCCCCAGAACGCCGTCTTCGACAAGCTCTGAGCGCCGCCGCGTCTGTTTACTTCTCCGGCGAAGTCCCCAGGTAGAATCCGACCGCCCCTCTTCTTCTCCTTCACGCAGGCAGCTTCGCATTGATCTTGCGCGTCTAACTGTGTCTTCATTTTCCCTCGGGGCGAACCACAGCACCGTCTCCGACCACGTCCGAAGCCGCCTGACGCCGTCCTTGACTCCGATGAGGAATTGCTACAGACCCAGAGCGCCCCTTGCCACGCCGACTACACGTCAAGCATCACCACGTCCTCGCGGTCACAGTGAGCATCCCCACTTTGTTCTTTGCTTCCTAGAACCGCCGCTAGCTCCTCGCCTGACCGTCGCCGCCGTCTGCCGCCGCGCAGTGCCGCCAGCCTTTGGCCAAGCATCTGTGGCCGTTGGATTAAAATCTGGTGGCTGCAATTAGAACTAGGCGAACCGGTACGCGCCCCATCTGATCCGTTCGTTTAAATTAGATCCAACGCCCCACAGCGCGCAATCCGCGCGAAGCGGTACCATCCAATCAAAACATGACGCGTGGCCAGTATTAGATTTAAAAACAGATTTGAAATCAGATTGAGATGCAGATTTGAAAACCATATAACTTTTGATCCACACGTCCAAAAATTTCAAACTTTATATCATTGGAATCAGTGGAACAAGCCCTAGCCAACCCTACAGTTTGTTTAGTAAAAAGCCTCTGGTAGATTGTTTGTTTTTGCAGAAACATTTGTATGCTTGTTTAGATTAGAAAAATTGTTCAAAAATGTTTTTGAGTTTGAAACCTTGGAAAATTGGTTTATTGTGAACTTACTGACCCTAGGAACCAACCCATGGTTTTAAAAATGGATTTGGTGAAGATTAGGATTGGAAAATTGATTTAGCCCACTTCTAACCAAATAAAAATATTGTTTTGTTTGTGAAAATGTTTTGGAGTAAAAACTTTGGAAAAATGATTTGAATCAAAGCTACTGACCCAAAACACCAAGTTTTGGGGAGTAACAACTTATTTGGTGAAAAACATAAAGTTTTGATTTGATGAAAATATTTTCCACCACATAAAATGATGGATGGATTTAAAAATAGTTTTGGACAAAACCCTTTTGCAAATGACTTGGCCACTTTGGAAAATGACCACCTTGAGCCTTACAAAGTTTAGAAGCCTAGTAGAGACCATCTTTGCAAATAAAACTATCTTATGCATGCTTCCATGCATAACTTAGAACCCATTATTTTATGTGTGTTTTGTTTGATTGATATTGGTTGGAATGCTAGTTGATATTGTGTTTGCTTGATTGACTTGTAGTGAAGTTAGAAAAGTGTGAGACTAGCAAGATCAAGGAGTGAACCGACATTCCCTACCAAAAGAAAGGCAAGTTACACTATCATCTAAAGTCCTACTATTTTCATTATACTTAGTGGATTTTGAAACATGCATGAAAAGAATTTCTATACTTATGCTATGCTAAATCCTAATAGGATACCCTATACATTCCTTAGAGAAAACATTGTAGTTGTTACATGCTTAGCCATGCTATATTTTGAAAAAAAAGAGTTACATGTTGAGATTTTATAAAGTTGAGAAAAAGGACTTGTGTTTTATATAATAAAACAAGGACTCAATGAACCACCTAGGTGGACAAGGATACTTTAAGTTTTGGAGAAGGTGGCAACAAAAGGAACCATGTCTATGGCAATCTCTTTGTGTTGTGCTCCAAAAGAAAACCACCTAGGAAACTTAGAGATTGAACATGTTTCTCCAATTGTGGCTTTCGTGTACAACCACATGCTATTATGGCTCTGGCTTAGTCAACTACATTGGGAAGATCCATACATTGTCTTTAGGCTACTGAAAATGGGGACCTGGAATCCTACATGGGTAATGAAGACAAGCTAGCAATGGTGTATGGAAGGACCCTCTGGAAAGACTTCGTCACATTCTCAATCTGCCAGTACTCCATTTTGGTGAGCACTAATCCAGTGGCCACTGGTGGCAACAAGATGGGATTGTGACATGTGGGTAAAGTGTACTACTTCTGCAGAAGATAATAAAATCTAAGTACTTAGCCGTGTCCCCGGTTATGAACAATACTGAGCAACTAAAGTTTGAAGCTATGGGAAATCTTGACATTCCAATTTCTAAAAAGAAAAACTTGAACACTTGGGGGTACCAAGAGCTCAAGAGGATTTTGATAAAACTTGATGCACTTGGGGTTACCAAGGAGCTCAAGAGGATTTTGATAAAACTTGATGCACTTGGGGATACCAAGGAGCTCAAGAGGATTTTGATAAAACTTGATGCACTTGGGGTTACCAAGGAACTCAAGAGTTTTTGATAAAACTTGATGCACTTGGGGTTACCAAGAAGCTCAAGAGATTTGGTTAAAACTTGTTGTACTTGGGGTTACCAAGGAACTCAAGAGATTTTGATGAAAACTTGAACACTTGGGGTTACCAAGGAGTTCAAGGAGATTTGATAATAACTTAAACACTTGGGCTTTACCAAGAAGTTTTCAAAGATTCGATCAAAGATAAAACCATTTTGAAAAGATAGGATAAATTGTTGCTTTCTGCAAATGAGCCTCAAACCCTACCTAGCCAAAAATGCATGTAATGATAGGATCCACTCATATTCTACATGGTAGTGAAACTTGCCAATACAATTCAATTGTATTGACCCTTGTGGCTGTAACTTGTAATGTTGCAGGTTTGATTGCTTTTAGTGAAGATTGGTTGATTAGGATTACAAAGTCTACAACCAACATGTCTGCCTGTGGCACTCTGAAGATGAAGGACCCCATGCTTATAGATATTCCGCTGCAATGTATTGTAAATAGCCAAATAAGCTATGTAAGATGTAATAAAATTATGTTATTCCTGGTTATAAAGTTATATTATGACCTTTGTTTCTTGATATTACATCTTAACTGTGGATGCTAGCTATTGATCCAGGGACTAGCATTGTAAACACAGGGTCTCTACCTTATTTGAAGGTCACTCCCTCTACACCATCGGAATGGAGTTTCTTCATACGCTTCACTCTAATGTGACCAAGACGACAGTGCCACATATAGGTCGTGTTATCGCTCAATTTCAAACGTTTAGCTTCAATGTTATTAATGCGTGTATTTCCACAATCGAGATTCAATAAAAATAGACCATCTATCAAAGGTGCATGCGCATAAAACATATTACTCATATAAATCGAACAACCATTATTCTCGGACTTAAACAAGTAACCGTCTCGCAATAAACATGATCCTGATATAATGTTCATGCTCAACGGAGGCACCAAATAACAATTATTTAAGTATAAAAGTAATCCCGATGGTAGATGAAGAGGTAGCGTTCCGACCGCGATCACATCAACCTTTGATCCATCCAACGCGCATCGTCACCTTGTTCTTTGCTAGCTTCTGTTTATTCTGTAGCACCTGTTTCAAGTTACAAATATGAGCGACCGAACTAATATCAAATACCCAGGCACTACTATGAGTACTAGTGAGATACACATCAATAACATGTATATCGGATATACCTTTTTTCTTGATGTTGCCGTTCTTCAAATCCTCCAAGTACTTTGGGCAATTCCGCTTCCAGTGACCTTCTCCCTTGCAGTAAAAGCACTCAGTATCGGGCTTAGGCCTAGCCTTGGTCTTCTTCGCCGGCGCGGCAACTTTCTTACCGCCCTTCTTGAAGTTTCCCTTTTGCTTAGACTTGCCTTGCTTCTTGAATTTGGTGATCTTATTGACCAACAACACTTGGTGCTCTTTCTTAATCTCCACTTCTGCAGATTTCAACATGGAGAAGAGTTCTGGCAACGTCTTGTCCATGTTTTGCATATTGTAGTTCATCACAAAGTTCTTGTAACTTGGTGGCAGTGATTGGAGGACACGGTGAATCCCCAAATAATTAGGAATCACTATACCCAAGCTTTGGAGTTTGTTTGCGTGCCCAGACATCTTAAGCACGTGTTTATTGACGGAGCTGCCCTCTTCCATCTTGCTGTTAAAGAACTTTTCAGAAGCCTCATAACTCTCAACTGCCGCATGGGCCTCAAATATCATTTTGAGTTCACGGACAATATCATGTGGGTCATGGTTCTCAAACCTTTTCTAAAGCTCTGATTCCAAACCATACAAGATAGCATACCGAACTGTGGAGTACTGATTCTTCCGAGTGAGGTAAACATTCTTTACTTCATCGGTAGCAGTAGCTGCAGGCGGGTCACCCAACGGTGCATCCAACACATAGGTCAAATTACCAGCATTGAGGACAATCCTCAAATTGCGGAACCAATCCGCGAAGTTGCTTCCATTGTTTAGGAACGCATTAAAATTGATGGTAGGGGCCGCCATTGATCTACAACATATTTGCAATAGTTTAGACTAAGTTTATGACAAATTGAGTTCTAATTAATAGTTACATTAATCTAGGTGAACTCCCACTCAAAACAATATCCCTCATATTGTTTTAGTGATCACACGAACCAAATCCATCACATCAAAACCGATCATCACGAGAGTTGATGTAGCTTCAATGGCGAACAATCAACATGTTCATCATATCTACTATATGACTCATGCTTTACCTTTCGGTGATCCGTGTTCCGAGACCATGTTTGTACATGCTAGGCTCGTCAAGATCAAACCTTAGCTTCCGCATGAGCAAATATGGCTTGCTCACGTTGTATACACTCGCATAATCTAGCACACCCGATCATCACGTGGTGCTTCGAAACAACGAGCTTTGGCAACGGTGCCTACTAAGGATGAACACTTTTAAACTTGAAATTGTGTGCATGAGGGATCATCTTATAATGCTACCTTCGTGAACTAAGCAATACAAGATGCATAAAAGGATTAACATCACATGCAATTCTTAATATGTGATATGATATGGCCTTTCTTCTTGTGCTTCCAATCTCCATCTTCAAGCACGAACATGATCTCCATCATCATCGGTATGGCGTCAAGGTCAATGGCGCCGTTTCATGGTTGTCGTCCACCAGCTTCAACTATTACAACTACTTTGAATAGACACGCATGTCTTAACGGAATTAAAAGACAACCATATGTCTCCTGCCGGTTGCCAACTTACAATAAGGAACATTGCATACATCAAATATAATCACAATCATGGCCATATCACATCACAACACACCCCTGCAAAACAAAGTTAGACGCCTCTAATTTTCTTTGCATATTTTACGTGGTTTGGGGCTTTCAATAAGTGCCGTTCTAACTTACGAACAAGAACCACAACATTGATGCTTGAACTATCAAGTGCCCGTTGTAAATTGAATCTATACTATGATGGGAGAGACAGACACCCGCGAAGCCACTTATGCAATACAAGTTGCATGTTGAGCGTGGAGCAAGTCTCATGAACGATGTCATGTAAGGTTAGCCCGGGCCGCTTCATCCCATCATACTGCAAGATGCAAAGTACACAAAAAGCAATTGATAATAAAAGCACCACCGCCCATAATGACCATTGTGTTCTACTCGTGCAACAGATCTACATATAGACACGACTCTAATACCACTGTAGGGATTCATAGCATGGAAAACAAAAAAATTCTACCGTATGCACACAAATAAGCCAAGATCTATCTACTAGATTGTAGCAACGAGTCGATAGAGGAAATCACCCTCGAAGATTCCAAAGCGGTTAACGAGAGCAGATTCTCGTGGGTGATGTAGTCGTACACTTGTCGATCTCAAGATCGCGTAGACGATCCTTCCGGTTCTGCGTTCCAGCAGTGCTTCCGCAGTCAGTCACACGTTCGGTACTCGATGAAGACCTTCCTCTCCCTTGTTCCAGCAGGCAGCGGAGGTTGTAGCCCTCTCCTCGTGATTCCGGCAGCACGACGGCGTGGTGTCGGAAGTAGAGGGAAGATCCCGTAGGGCTTCGCCTAAGCCGGAGCGAGTATGGTGGAGTAAGAGAGGGGCCTTGGCGATGTACGGATTAGAGGCACCAAGGGGGTTGGTGTAGCCGGTGGGTAGGGCTTGGAGAAGCCCTAACTCGGCGACTTGGAGATCCCTAGGCGGCGACAACACTTGTGGTGGTGGCGCCTGGAGCTAGGGTTTGGGTGTGAGGGGTAGGGGGGCACCCTTCCCCTCCTTATATAGGTGGGAGGGAGGCGGTTGGGAGGAGAGAGTCCTCCTCCAACTCCTCCTCCTTGGCCAGCGGGTGGAGGTAGTGGGACTCCTACCCTAGGTAGGTTTCCTACTCTCCCTCCACCAAGCAAACTTCGGATTTGACTTTTCAAATTGGCGTTTGACTTTCAAACTTGGATTTGATTTCTTTCTTCATATTGCCCAGCCAGGTGACCTAGTACATGATGCAACCATTCCGCATTGTCATGACACATCCATGTACCCTTCCCCTCCGGAGTGCCGGACCTTCGAGACCCTTCTAGAACATTCTTGGTGAAAACACCGGAATCATTTCCGAACTCCGAAACAGGACTTTCCTTATATGAATCTTATTCTGCGGACCATTCCGGATCTCCTCGTGATATCCCGTATCCCATCCGAGACTCCGAACAACATTCGGTCTCTTACTCATCATTCCATAACTACACAACAACATTGAATCCTTAAGCGTGTCTCCCTACGGTTCGTGAATTATGCGGACATGATCGAGACACTTCTCCGATCAATAACCAATAGAGGAATCTGGAAATTCATATGGATCCCACATATTTCTATGATTACTTTGCGATCAAATGAACCACTTACATACGATACCAATTTCCCTTTGTTTCACGATAATTTACTTATCCGAGGTTTTGATCGTCGGTATCTCTGCATACCTAGTTCAACCTCGTTACTGATAAGTACTCTTTTCTCGTTCCCGTGATATGTGATCCCTTGTGAGCCAGTCACATGCTTGCAAGATAATTGGATGACATTCCACCGAGAGGGCCCAAAGTATATCTATCCGTCATATGGATGGACAAATCCCATTCTTGATCCATGTGCCTCAACCCATACTTTCCGAACACTCAATGCCACCTTTATAGCCATCCAGTTACGGTGTGGTGTTTGACGTCATCAAAGCATCCTTCCGGTGATGGTGATTAGCATGATCTCATGGTCGAAGGAATTAGGTTACTATGTATCAGAAAGCTTATAGCAATTGAACTATTAAAATGACTTGATCTTTATGCTATGGTTATCTTATAGGAGTATGTCCATCATACCATTCTCCTAATGATATGATCTCATTGTTAATAATATCTCAATATTCATGATCGAGAAACCACGATCATCTATTAACCAACAAGCTAGTATTATTAAAGAGGCTTTACTAGGGACTCTAATTTAGTTTACAAATCACACAAGTATTAATGTTTACGGTTAATACTGTTATAGCATGAATGTAAACATTTATCATAAACACAAAGATAATAATAACTACATTTATTATTGCCTCTAGGGCATATCTCCAACAGGAGGAGCAGTCGACGGATGGAGGCTACTGATCCCCTTCATTGACCAGTGTTGGTGGCTCCTGATCTCCCCCATCGAGTACCTCTTTGCAGCCAGGCACTTGCCGCAGGAAGAAGCAGCAGCGACATCGCATGAACGAGACAAGCGGCCCTGCGTGAGAGCAGAGGCGCTGCTGATTCCTTCGGTGCGTGAGGTTTTCTAGATCCTACACCGTTGTCCTGAAGTTTGATACCATTATCGAGTGGGAACCAAACAAAATAAGAAAAATGTCCCACTACACGACAATCCCACTGTTACTTGATTTCCTTGCCGTTTACATTACCATTGATGGGAACAAACACGTCTGTCTTTCTTAGATGACGTGGAGTGTTAAGGAAATACATGGATTATCTTTATGTGCATGTCCTAAGCACGGAAAGACTTACTCACACAACATAGGTTAACAAAAAAAATAAACACGAAGTTTTAATACTATGTTTTGGTTGGCGGTGTTGGACACGGAACAATATGCTTGCTTAGTGCGGGAAAAAATACAATATGTTTTATCTTTTGTCCTAAGTCAAACCATTTTAAACCTGACCATATTACATATATTCATGGCATTACGCTAGTATATTACGAAACAATACTTGAAGATGGATCTAGTGATACTAATTAGTTATTATAAGTGGTATACTATTTAATTTAGAACAAAAGCTAAACTAAAAAAACAGATAAAGTAGAAATTTCAATCCACTTATTGGTTTGGTGGAATGAAAGTTGAAAAAAAGAAGAGGAAGCAGAATCCAGGTACTATTGCACTCCCCACATCTTTTGCCTCGGGGGTGGTCGGTAAATGTTAATTGAGACCTCGAAAGAGAATTGATGTTAAACTCTCATTTTCCTTCCAACGAATGATGGAATTATTACATGAGCCTCTCTAGGTACGCCATCAATCACTATAAACTAGAAAGGGGCCACATCCCTTTTGAACACCTATGTTTTTTCTACGTGGTTTTGCAGTGAATTCTCTACCAATTTAGCAAGCTAAACATGTACAATATTGTTGAATTCATCTTACGTTTTTATTTATTAAATTGCATGTATGTAATGAACAACTCGAACCATGCTAAATGGAAGATTTTCAAGTATGCCAAAGGTTCCTTGATTATTAGGGCAAATTAGTCTTCTTTATTTTGAAAGCTAACGAAGTCATCTATAAATATTGGTGATTGGAAAGACTATTCTTCAAAGTTGACGCGGGCAAGAAGTACTAGTTAGTATAAGCCTATACATAAACCATGAAAGCATAGGTTGGTGCAACAATCTTAAACCTATTACATTGCTAACAGATCAGAAGAAATAAAAAATGGCAATAATAGTACAACAAGCAGACATATCTGAGTAGATACGTAGCGGTGGTATATGCGCATCCTCGATATCCCACATGTCACATCGGGGTCGTTGAGAGTGTTGTGGTGACCATGACACCCATGAACCATATCTACACAAGTGGACGACAATGCCGGTGAGGTGGATTCGAGGCGGTGGGCGAGGGCGATGGAGTAGGTGAAGTGGGATCCAAGAGGTTTGGGGGGCACCGTTGAAGAAAAATTGATGCGGTGGACAAGGTAAAGCGGGATTAGTGTAGTGGACGAGGTGAAACAGGATTCAACGCCGGTGGATGAGGTGAGCGGGATTCAACGCGGTGGATGATAGTGTCGGCTTTGGTGTGTGGACAAGGTTGCCGCTAAGAAGTATAGTGTTTCAAAGTGGGGTAGGTGGGACGGTGAAGCACGATCTGTTGGAAATATAAGCAATATCCATATGATTTAATCCGAATAATAAACTGATAAATCATGATCATACAAACGATACTAAAACCAATTATGCAGATCAACAAAGTAGATGAACAGATTACATCTATAGGAGATAAACCTATCACATCTATACCAAACGCTAGAATAAAGAACTCTAGCATAATCCGAAAGAGAGAAATCAAGATCATATACGATGTAGGCTGAATAGCAGCCGCATCGGTTGCAGCAACGTCGCCCATGTTGAGGTTGTCGAAGAGGTCGCTGACGTCCGGGAAGAAATCGTCGTTCGGGAACTCGTCGTCGGACGACGACGTGGTTGCCAGTAGTCGCGCTTGAGCGCTCCCCAAAAAACTGATCGCCCCTCACCCGTACAGGTTCACGAGAGGCGGGGTTCCGGAGGCCTACTGTCCCGATCTGCGGTGCACGCCGCAAGCCGGATGAGGAAGACGAAAGCGGCGGCGCTAGGTTCTGGAGGTAGGCGCGTGTGTGGATTGATTCCGTGTCGATTAGGTTTAGCCCCGGACGCTTATATAGTGCAGGTTAGGAGGATCGTGGGCTCAGCCCACGTCCGAGTCGATAACAATCCACGTCCATAAAAACTGGAAACGGCTGTAATTAACATGTTCGTTAATGACTCATAATCAGTTTTCCCAACAAGCAAAATAAAGCTCGGCTCGGCGAGATTCCCGCAACCCGCGGCGCGCGCGCGTCGTGACGAGGCGAGACGAGGCGTGGCGTGGCGAGGCGAGGCGGGCGACGTCGGAGGAGGAGTGCGCGAGGGCTACTCTTCTTGTCACACCTTAGTGAGTGGTGCAACACTCTACTATATAAGGTGGTCCAACTCCCCTTCAACTAGCAATATGGGAATAAACTTTAGCACCAATAGCACAGCCATATGCTTCCATGCACAAGTGGGCCAAAGAGAAATTCAGAATTTGTCTAATGGGCCAACAGCCCAATATACACCAAATTCCAACAATCCCCCACAAAGTCTCATTGGCACATCACAACACTTTTCTTTTAGAACATTGTTTTATATACCAGTGAGTAGTGGAGACTGTTAAGTTGAACTTCCATGTTAAACTTCATGACGCTAGCTAGCAACTTGAATAGTGGACTATGCCTTGAACTACAAGTTTTCTGCGCGCTAGTTTCACACAAAATCTAGACCGGTACAGGGCTACCGTCGGCTCCCCCGCGGTTTGGAGCTTATGCGTCATACTCTAGGGCCTTTCATGAGTTTATTAGAGAGCACCCAACTCTCACGGACTGCGACGTTTGACAGTCAGACTCATATAGGTGTGTTCCTCAAGAGATGTTCTGCAGGACAACATCTCCGCTTATAAAAAGCCACTTGGAACACATTAAGATAAATATCAACCTGCCATGCAGATTAAGAGAGTATTGCATCTTTATGGAGATGTAAATATAATATGGGGATACTCTCCTCTTAGCTGACCAACAACTTGTCTCCCATCTCTAATTCACGGGATCTCCGATCACATAGAGTGGGTTGCCACTGAGATCAACTCATAACGTGGGTCTCAAACCCATCTCCCTCGATGCATTATCTATCACATTGTGTGATAAACCCTTTGTGAAGGGATCTGCCAGATTCTTAGATGTTTGGATATAATCCAACGCAATAACTCCAGAGTTTCTCAGTTTCCTGACAGATTTCAAGCTCCTCTTCACATGCCTTGATGACTTCATATTATCCTTAGAACTGTTTACTTTGACGATCACAGTTTGATTATCACAGTTCATTGGGATGGCGGGTATTGGTTTTTCAACCACGGGTAAGTCCATCAAGAGCTCACGAAGCCACTCTGCTTCAACAGTGGCCGTGTCTAATGTTGTGAGTTCTGCTTCCATTGTTGACCTCGTTAAGATGGTCTACTTGCAAGACTTTCAGGAAACAGCGCCACCACCATGTGTAAACAAATAACCACTTGTGGCCTTAATCTCATCAGCATCAGATATCCAGTTTGAATCACTATAACCCTCAAGTACCCGTGAATACCCAGTATAGTGAATACCATAACTCGCAGTGCCTTTCAAATAGCGCAAAACTCTTTCAAGAGCATGCCAATGATCATCTCCAGGATTTGACACAAATCGACTCAGTTTGCTTACAGCAAAGAAGATGTCAGGTCTAGTAGCGCTGGCTAAATACATGAGCGAGCAATAATTTGAGAATATCTCAATTGATCTTTAGCAGTCCTTCGATTCTTTCGAAGTAGCACACTCGGATCATAAGGCGTTGGAGAAGAATTACAGTCGCTATACCCAAAGCGACTCAATATCTTTTTCACATAGTGAGACTGAAGCAGTGTAATCCCACCATTGTCATCCTTTAGTAGCTTGATGTTTAAAATTACATTAGCCACTCCCGAGTCCTTCATCTCAAAGCAACGAGATAGGAACTCTTTGACCTCCTCGATAACAGCGAGGTTGGTCCCAAATATCAATATGTCATCAACGTAGAGACACATAATAACTCCCTCGCCCCCACCATGGCGATAGTACACACATTTGTCAGCTTCGTTTACAACAAAGCCTTCAGCAGTTAAAGTTCTTTCAAACTTCTCGTGCCACTGTTTAGGAGCTTGCTTAAGACCATATAAAGACTTCACTAAATTACACACCTTTCCTTCATGACCATCTACTACAAATCCATCAGGCTGCTCCATATAAATTTCCTCATCTAGCTCTCCATTTAGAAAAGCTGTCTTAACGTCCATTTGATGAACGAGAAGACCATGTGAGGCAGCCAAGGAAAGTAGTACTCGAATAGTGGTCAATCTGGCTACAGGTGAGTAGGTATCGAAGAAGTCTTCACCTTCCTTTTGGGTATAACCCTTAGCCACAAGACGTGCCTTATACTTTTCAATAGTACCATCAGGTCTAAGATTTTTCTTGAACACCCACTTACATCCTACAGGTTTGCACCCATAAGGACGATCAGTGATTTCCCAAGTACCATTAGCTAAGATGGAGTCCATCTCGCTTCAGACAGCTTCCTTCCAGTAGTCAGCATCTTGAGATGCATAGGCTTCTGAAATAGAAGTGGGAGTATCATCCACACGGTACATAATGAAATCATCACCAAATGACTTTGCAGTCCTTTGTCTCTTGATCCTTTTGGGAGCTTCATTGTCATCCTCCACAGGATCATCAGAGTGTTCTATCGGCATAGTGAGTTCAGGAATTATAGAAAATTCCTGACTAGATGAACTAGTCATCTCCTGATTTGATGAGCTAGACATACCTTTTATAGGAAAGATGTCCTCAAAGAAAGTCGCATCACTCGACTCCGTAATTGTACCAACATGCATGTCGGATACCTCAGATTTTACTATCAAAAATCTATAGCCAATGCTATGAAAAGCATATCCCAGAAAAACACAATCAACGGTTTTTGGTCCAAGCTTTCGCTTCTTGGGTATTGGAATATTGACTTTCGCCAAACAACCCCAAGTTCGTAAGTAAGAGAGTTTAAGCCTTTTCTTTTCCCATTCCTCAAATGGAGTCATGGTTTTATCCTTTATAGGAACACGGTTTAGGACATGACACACAGTCATTAGCGCCTCCCCCCACCATTCCTTGGAAAGACCCGATGTATCTAACATGGCGTTAACCAAATCAGTTAGAGTGCGGTTCTTTCTTTCGGCCACCCCGTTTGACTGAGGTGAGTAGGGAGGCGTCCTCTCATGTATAATATCATGTTCCATACAGAATAAATCAAATTCATTTGAAAAGTACTCTCCACCACGATCCGACCTTAGCCGCTTGATTTTAAGATCAAGTTGGTTTTCTGCCTCAGTTTTATAGATTTTGAAGTAGTTCAAAGCTTCATCTTTAGATTTCAGAAGATAAACATAACAGTATCTAGTGTAGTCATCAATCAACGTCATAAAGTATCTTTTTCCACCTTTTGTCAACACACCATTCATCTCACAAAGATCTGAATGTATAAGTTCTAGCAGTGCTAAGTTTCTCGGTTCCGCAGCCGTATGAGACTTGCGGGGCTGCTTTGCTTGCACACAAAATTGGCACTTAGAACCTTTGACAGTGGTAAATTTCGGAATTAAACTCATATTGGCTAGCCGCGTCATGCAACCAAAGTTAATATGACAGAGTTGTGAATGCCAAACATTGGACTCATTATCATTGCAAACATGATTAATAACTTTAGTATATGAGTCTGACAAAGACAAGCGGAACAGACCTCCGCACTCATAACCCTTTCCAATAAATTGTACATACTTAGAAATTACAACTTTATTGGACTCAAAAACCAACTTAAAGCCATCTCGACATAAAAGCGATCCGCTGACGAGATTCTTATTGATGGAGGGAACATGCTGCACATTCTCAGCTGTACGGTCTTCCCCGAAGTAAACTTCAGATTTACCGTACCAACACCATGAACAGAAGCACGTGAGCCGTTTCCCATCAGCACGGAAGAGGTCCTTGAGACCCAGCATCCTTCATCTCAGTATCGCTAATAACAATATTAGCGGACTTGCCACTGTTCCCATGTTGACGCTTATCAAAGCGATTAGGGCAGCTAGGAGCCCAATGATCAGGATCACCACATACGTGGCAAGAGCCTTTCCTCTTATCATTTTTCTTCTTGAAGTTGGTAGAGTGTGCGTGGTCTTGTTCTTGCCATCAAACTTTCCCTTTCCTTCAGTTTTGTTCTTATTCTTGAACTTGTGGGATTGGAAGTTTTTCCTCTACACTAAATTGGCAGTAGAACCTCTCTCAAATCCTCGATCAGTTTTGTCCTTTGCTCTCGCCTTCTCTTCTACATGAAGAGACCCAATGAGATCCGTAACGGAAAACTCTTGTCTCTTATGTTTCAGAGAAGTAGCAAAGTTCCTCCACGAAGGAGGAAGCTTGGCAATAATGCCACCAGCCACAAATTTGTCCGGTAAGGAACACTTGAACTGCTCAAGTTCTTTGGCAAGTGATTGTATCTCATGAGCTTGCTCAACGATGGAGCGCTCATCAAGCATCCTATAGTCATAGAATTGCTCCATGACATACAACTCAGTGCCAGCGTCCGAGACCCCAAACTTGGCCTCGAGCGCTTTCCACGCGTCCTTGCCATTATCAAATGACATATACGGGTCAACAATGCTGTCTGCAAGAACACTGAACAAAACCACCATAAACATGGTATCGGCTTTCTTAAAGTTCGCTTCCTGCTCAGCAGAAAGATCTCCTTCAGGCTTGCCAAGAGTGGCGCTATAGCAGTTTAGGTTTTCAAACCAGAGAACTGCTCTCTTGCGCCATCTCTTATAGTGCATGTCATCAAAAGGAGGCGGCCTAGTAGCCGCGGCTACACTAGTGGAATTCAGTTGCCTATAATCAGGTTTTTGGATTGTTGGAAATATAAGCAATAATCCATATGATTTAATCCGAATAATAAACTGATAAATCATGATCATACAAACGGTACTAAAACCAATTATGCAGATCAACAAAGTAGATGAACAGATTACATCTATAGGAGATAAACCTATCACATCTATACCAAACGCTAGAATAAAGAACTCTAGCATAATCCGAAAGAGAGAAATCGAGATCACATACGATGTAGGCTGAATAGCAGCCGCAACGGTTGCAGCAGCGTCGCCCATGTTGAGGTTGTCGAAGAGGTCGCTGACGTCCGGGAAGAAGTCGTCGTTCGGGAACTCGTCGTCGGACGACGACGTGGTTGCCAGTAGTCGCGCTTGAGCGCTCCCCAAAAACCTGATCGCCCCTCACCCGTACAGGTTCACGAGAGGCGGGGTTCCGGAGGCCTACTGTCCCGATCTGCGGTGCACGCCGCAAGCTGGGATGAGGAAGACGAAAGCGGCGGCGCAAGGTTCTGGAGGTAGGCGCGTGTGTGGATTGATTCCGTGTCGATTAGGTTTAGCCCCGGACGCTTATATAGTGCAGGTTAGCTGGATCGTGGGCTCAGCCCACGTCCGAGTCGATAACAGTCCACGTCCATAAAACTGAAAACGGCTGTAATTAAGCTCGGCTCGGCGAGATTCCCGCAATCAGCGACGCGCGCTCGTCGTGGCGAGGCGAGGCGGGCGGCGTCAGAGGAGGAGTGCGCGAGGGCTACTCTTCTTGTCACACCTTAGTGAGTGGTACAACACTCTACTATATAAGGTGGTCCAACTCCCCTTCAACTAGCAATGTGAGACTAAACTTTAGCACCACTAGCACAACCATATGCTGCCATGCACAAGTGGGCCAAAGAGAATTTCAGAATTTGTCTAATGGGCCAACAGCCCAATATACACCAAATTCCAACACGATCCTCATGTGAGAGATGCTCCGATGTGGTGGTGAACGCGATAGGGGGATTAGGATTTCAGTGGAAGAGTTGGTTTTGCGGCAGACTGGGAGTAAAAAGTGCAGGGGTTGAACTAGAAACTACTACCCCCTTACTAATGGTCATTGAGTTGTTATTTTGAGGATGGATGGAAGAAATTTTTTGCAGTACTGAAAATTTGGGCATGAGATATTTCAATGGAATTTATTGTGTATCTAGCTACAATAAAAGTAATTATAAACAAATAGTATTAGGTAAGGATTCCTAATCACATTCTCAAGTACTACCATGATCTCCAATTTAAATATGTAAATCTATTTCAAATGTGTAAATCCATTTCAAATACATGAGGTGTATTAGTCTATACATGCATATAATCCCAACATAATACATATGAAAATATTATGAACCGTTTTGTAGTGTACATAATTGGCTTATACTGTTTATTCGGTACCATAGGTTACTAGATTATTATAAGGAAAAAATGTTGCAAGATTGATGTCCTTAGTTCAAACATGAAATTCAAATACCATGATATTCAATTCAAATATTTGGACCAATTTCAAATGCATTCTTAAATAGTATCACAATCTCCAATTCAAATGTGTAATATACGCATACAAGTGTAACATTGATCGTATGATGAGGTGATCAGTTTTTCTAACCCCTTAAAATAAAATTCTTTCTTATATATAGCACGTTCCACTTTGTAAAAGAGAATTGTTACATGATACCATGTTTTCAAATTCAAACATACCATGATATATAATTTAAATACTTGAATCAATTTCAAATGCATATATATTAACTAGGCCATGGTGACTTTTCGTTTTTCATTTGCTTTTCAAATTTTATTTATAGCGGAATAGAGAGGCGTCTCTTTTTTTTACCACTACCGTCTATCCAAATTAATTGACTCAAATTTTAAATTAATTAATTTGGATCGGACTCGGAGTAGCGGATTTCGTCTTTTTTTTGATTGATTGAAGAAGAATGCGCTGGGCCGCCGTTAGGTCACGGCTGCGACATCAGTGACTGGGCCCATCTTATACGG
The DNA here is from genome assembly GCA_916181665.1 of Avena sativa. Classification (NCBI taxonomy): domain Eukaryota; kingdom Viridiplantae; phylum Streptophyta; class Magnoliopsida; order Poales; family Poaceae; genus Avena; species Avena sativa. Next base: position 261,321,557 of record OV702298.1, on the reverse strand, counting down.
CTGGACATAAATTGGACAAAATATCTCCAAAGAGAAAGCCCACCGGGATCACTGAGCCACGACGATCTCGCCAACGTTCCATAGGACACCAGCCCCACCGAGAGGCCGAGGCGAGGGTGAATCGAGGAGCTTCCGTCCCGGCGTCCATGTCAGCGGCGGCCGCTGATCTCCAGGCGGTATCTACGAGGAGGGAGAGGCGGAGGGAGCGGAAGAAGCAGCGCCGCCGGCGCGCGCGTAGGGAGGCCGCAGCTGCCGCCCGGGCGGCAGCGGAGGCGCTCGCCGCCAACCCCGAGGAGGAGCGCCGCCTCCGCGAGCTCGAGGAGGCCGAGGCCGAAGCGTCTGAGCGCGCGCGCCGCGCCTTCGAGGACGCCGAACGCTGCTGGCTCGAGGCCGCCGCCTCGCGTGCCGCGGAGAAGGCTGCGGCTGCTGCTGCTGCGGAAGAAGAGGCGAGAGCTACCGAAGCTTCCTCACGCGAAAAGGTCTCCTGCTACTCACTTACCCCAGTTCATTAGCTTATTCTGCGTAACTAGAGAAGAAACCAGCTTACTAGCCTGTATGTCTGATTCGTAATAGCAATAATCTGCAGTTGATAGGACGGTTTGATGTTTGTGTGGTCACCTTACATTAACACCACCTGTAGAATGCTGGTAGTTGTTACCATCGTTGTGAAATTTTACATAAGAATAACAGAATACAAATTACGCAAATGTTTTGGAGGTGATTGGGATTAAATTGATAATAAGAAGTGAAAGGATAAGCAGGAAGCAGAAGCAGAGTTTGTGGAGAACCAAAGCATCTAGGAGAAGAAGACCAGTGTCTTTGCTCTAATCTCTTCGATTCCATTTGGTTGCCCTCGACTTGAGTCAACTTATCATATGCTTCCACATGTTGCGGTTCACCTTATGGACCCAGCCCATCACAGTTCTGAGCTCCTTGTTGTAAGGTCACTGATGCTTGGTCCATGGCACAGATACCTAGTAACTACTTACCCACTTCACAAACTCTGATTGTCCATTGGATCTGTTTATTTGCGTCCTCACACTATGTATGTTATTTGGTAACTCAGTCCATGTATTAGGATTTTTTATCAAGAATTGTGCTAGTAGCTGGTGTAATGTTTAGAAAACTACCTTGTGTATACATTGTAGTGGGCCCTAATTATGATTTTGTCTTGACTGTTGCAGTATAAAAATGAACACAGAGACGAGTCAAAAGATGAGGAATGGGATTATGTTGAAGATGGACCGGCGGAAATCATATGGCAAGGAAATGAGATCACCGTGAAGAAGAAAATGGTCAAAGTACCAAAGAAGGCCAAGGATAAACTGCCAAGTCAAGAGGTCAAGCTTCTGTTTGTGATAAAGTTTTGTTATCTTTTTACTGTTGCTCTAGGATCCATATTTTAACTTACTGTCTGAAATGGGCATGCTCAATGTCTTGCAGGAAGAGAGACCTACATCAAATCCACTACCACCTCAGCCTGTAGCTGTTGCTTCTCAGAGCAGAGAACCTTCCTTGTCTGCACGAGAACTACTTGAGAAAGTTGCTCAGGAGACTCCGAATTTTGGAACAGAACAGGTATCTTCAGGACTGGCAATGTTCTATTTCTACTGCAGAATGTAGAAATAAATATGACCATGTAATTAACCTTTTTCTCTTTATTCACGCCAATTTAATGCCCATGTTTATTTTTTTGGTAGGATAAGGCCCATTGCCCATTTTACCTCAAGACAGCGGCTTGCCGCTTTGGGGTGCGCTGCAGCAGAGTTCATTTCTACCCTGATAAATCATGCACATTGCTCATGAAAAACATGTATAATGGTCCAGGCCTTGCTTTGGAGCAAGATGAAGGGCTTGAGGTTTGTTAGAGGACAATCCCTTGCAAATAAATTGGTATCCTGAATTATTGCTTGTTTGATACATCATTTTAGTATTATTCACTCTTATTTCACGGACAGTTTATTCCCATTGGCCATTACAATACCTATTGGCAGCCTACTCCTTGTTTTTATGGTTGTAAGTTCTAATAGTTTGATGCTCAAATAAAGCTAATGATTAAACTCACAACTCTGTGCTGTACAATGAAAACCATAGGTAGAAATAACTGATTGTGTTTCATTCTTTTGTAAGTTTTCTTCCAAGTGTTAAAAGATTCCTGTTTCTCTTTAAAAGTTTTACTTGACATGCTGGATGCTCAAATGAAGCTAATGATTAAACTCACAACTTTGTGCTGTACAATGAAAACCATAGGTAGAAATAACTGATTGTCTTTCATTCTTTTGTAAGTTTTCTTCCAAGTGTTAAAAGATTCCTGTTTCTCTTTAAAAGTTTTACTTGACAAGTTGTCATGCTGGCTACTCTCGGACCCGCGACAGAATGCATGTTCTTTGATGCAATTCTCCCAGAATTCCGTCATGAGGCAAGAAATGATGATCCACTCAGTTGGTTTCACTTTACCGAAGACGTCCTGAACTTTGATCTCCTGCTGTATCCTAAACTTGCATCTTGGTGATGTTACTGAGCTTTGTTATGTTTTAACTTTTGGAACGGTGGAAACACCTCAAATATTTAAAATTGAAACATATCTTGGAAATTATTGATGAAGCAGCTCCTTGACAATTCAATAGTATTTGTGCATTTTTTACATGTTGACTATCAAGGAACTGTTCTTTTATTGGGCGTGTTGACGATCATTAGGTGACAGGTGAATCTACCTTTAACCCTTTAGCAGTAGAGAAAATAATTATTGACGGTAAACTAGTTTGTAAGTAGGTCCTTACTCTTACTTCCGTATTTTCTTCTTTTAATTATCTGTTTCTTCCTTTTGCATTTTCTATTGTGTTTACTTATAGGTCATGAAAGTTACAGCTGAATGGTTGATTTCATATATCGTTTGGACTGATAAGTTTTTGTATGACATCCTCCAGTTTACAGATGAAGAGATTGAACAGAGCTATGAAGAATTTTATGAAGATGTGCATACAGAATTTCTGAAATTTGGTGAACTTGTCAACTTCAAGGTTTTTTTTTCTTCCTTTCCTACCGACCATCTGACTGTAGTTTGCTACAACTAACAATCTAAATTTAAAATATACTAAGTTTCGAGAGAACCATATTTGTTACTCATGCATTTAATATTTTCTTCTTCCATAAACCACTCGAAGTAAACAATACGGGTGATTAACCATACATGAGCCATAAGCATGAAAGTAAGAGTTAAGTAGTATGGTGTAATTAGGAGATTAGTTACGTCAGCCATCAATGAGTTATTTATGCATGGTTTAGCCTGGAAGTATTCCACACCAAGGTGTGCCCATCTGGAAAACATAGTTTCACCTTAATTCATGTAGGTTCCACGTCTCAGGTGCCTTCACCTCACTCTCTAACGTTAGTACACACTCACGTTGTACCTCAATTCTGCATATCAATCATTTTATCTTCTACTTTTATGTCTATAGATATAGATTTATTGATTATGGCTGATTTTATATTTTTAGCTTCTAGGTTAGAAGATACAATAATAGTATTAGTAGACGTATTTTTAGCTTCTAGGTTCGAAGATACAATAATAGTATTAGCAGAGCGGCTCTTTATTTTTCAACTCAAGACCTTTTTTTAATTCTGTAACTATCTAGTAAGACTGACTGCTGTTGTTCATTGGCACTTCGCTTTGTTATTTCTGTTATGCCTAAGGATCTGCGAAGCAGAAATTTACATAAGCCATCTAATGTCACCTAGCAGTTTGCTGTGCCATCCACCTAAATATCTCTTTCCAAGATATGACTAAGTATGTTGCATTGAAGCAGCATCTGATGCCCGGTCATCAAGATGTACAATTGGTACATGAATTATGTACAGGAAGAGATGTCCAATGATATTCGAGGAACGAGTTGGCCAGGGAAGAGTTCAGGAAGGAGATGGGTTGAATTAGAAAAGATGAGTTAGATAGAATTAGGAAAGGTTTATTCAGTACAGTAGGGTTGGAAAATTATGGATTCCGATACTTGAATTACACGGCCTCCTAGTTAGAGCAACTCTACCAGATCCCGTTAAGAAGCCAAAACTGTAAAATAACCGCCATTTTACGTTTTTTTTTTGGCCTAATAATTTAATTTGCAGCCAAACTATAAACCAAATCAAGATTCTCTTTATTTTTCAAATTTCCTGATAGTGTATATTATACTGAAATTTGTCTTTGTAATTACTTCCATATAAATAATTCCAGATATTATTTCAGGTATGTAGAAATGGATCATTCCATCTTCGAGGAAATGTTTACGTGCATTACAACTCCTTGGATTCAGCTCTTCTTGCCTACAACAATATGAATGGACGATATTTTGCTGGAATGCAGGTGAATAATTTATGTTTCTCAAGTACTGCTAGTTATATGAGCATAATTCCTAGAGCATCCCTGTGAAGCTTCTTAGAGAATCCTTCACCCTTTTATGTTGTTCCTAGTCTTAAAATAAGTTTGTTTCAAAATGGCACTATTTCATAAGCTTACCTTGGAACTTTTCCTGTTCTCCAGATAACATGCGAGTTTGTTGCTGTGACAAAATGGAAGGCAGCGATCTGTGGTGAATACATGCGGTCAAGATTCAAGGTATCTAAAACTGCACTACCTTGCTTATTCACTCTTTTGTTTTATTTGACATGGCCGAAGTATATTCACAGCATTCGTATTTGCTAGAGGAGCAACCGAGTTTTGACAGATTCTAAGGATGATTGATACCGTCTATGTGCTCTGTTTCATCTCTCCTGTTTAACAGACATGTTCACGTGGAGTTGCTTGTAATTTCATTCATTGCTTTCGCAACCCTGGGGGAGATTATGAGTGGGCTGATTGGGAGAATCCCCCCCCTAAATACTGGATTCGGAAGATGGCTGCCCTTTTTGGTCCCTCAGATGATACTGTTTTTGACAAAGCGAATGATTCGCCAGATTTTGAATGGTCACGCAGTTCAGACAGGAAGAGGCTGAGAAGTTCTGATGACAGGTACGTGCTCAATCGTCTTTTCATGTAATCTGTACCATTTTTCTTTTGTGCTAAAATCTTAAATAAAAGGTGCTTATTATAATTTTGATGCAGCAGATATGTTTCAAGTAGGTATAAGAATGAAGATGCACACAGAAGACATTCATCAAGAGATTATTCACATTCAAAGCATGAACGGAGCAGCATTAAGCATGGTCACAGTCAACATAGGGGAGAACCATCTGCGGAGAATAAGCAACGAGGCCAAGAGATTGAAGATAATACTAGTAGATACTGTTCTGCCAGGGGAAATGAAAGAGTGTCTAAAAAGCACATAGGCGAAGAAAGAAGAAATGACCATGATGATGGACTATGTGGAGACAACAAAGAAATCAAGTCTAGGAAGCACAGATCTGAACGGCCTGAAAGCGTGGAGCCTGTATGTTCTGATTGGCTTTCAGAGTGTACCGATGCAGGCACCAGAAAGAGTCCTCCAGGCAGCAAGTCCACTGACAGGTACAATAATCATAAAAGGAGCAGGAGGCAATCCTCGGGCGATCACAATCTTGAAGAGCACTATTCCACAACACACAGATCAGCACGAAAAGGGCACAACACTAAAAGGAGCTCCAGGCATTCCACAGAAGACGATTCCTATGATGAGAAAGATGGTGAAAGACACGAATCCAGAAAGCACAGCGATCATTTCGATGACCCTCAGCCTGATGATAGATGGCTAGCGACAAATAGTGATGTAGATTCTGATGCAGAAACTCAATCCCTGAGGTCAAGCAGTAGAGTTGGTAAGCTTGGAAGGGAGGATAACGCTTGTGCAGACGAGGATGATCGTCATCAAAGGTCCAGCACTAGGCCTACTAAGTGGAGAATGAAGGATGACAAGAGCAGTAGGAAAAGGAAGCATCACAGCAAAATCAGGAAGGACAGCGACAGCGACGAGGACCCTTCAGACTCGAAAGACACTAGGGATTTGGGCTCTCATGCACGGAGTCGATCAAAAAGCAGCCAGGAGGATATTTCATTGCACAGATCGAGGAAGAGAAGTCGCGGCGGTCATGATTCATGATTGACGCAGCTGAATAGCTGGCCACTTGCAACTTCGGTTTTTGGACACTAGTATAGATGCCAGTAGCTCATGTAATAGTCGTTTGCCACCTTAGTTTTCTACAGTTTTTTCTTCTCTTTGCTGAGAGGTTCTTTTCTGGAGAGAGCTTTCTTGCAGGCTATCACTTGTTTTGCAAATCTAGAGTTATTGATATCTGGGAGGGATGTTATAGCAACGTTGATATCGATGAGAGTGTTAGCGGTATAATTGAACGCCTCATGAAGGCTAGACTATCTATGCCTAGAACTTTGGCCTTTAGAGAATCGGACAGAATATTACCTTCTCCTGTCTTATTAACTCGTTATGTAAGTACTACTCCCTCCGTTTGGAAACATAAGATGTTTTAGGTTTGTGAATGAGATGTATCTAGACACCTTTTAGTGTCTAGATTCATTTGAACCTATACACTAAAAGGTGTCTAGATACATCTCCTTTACAAACCTAAAACATCTTATATTTCTAAACGGAGGGAGTACTTGTTAATATTGATGAATTTTGGTAGTCTTTCTCCTCTCAGAGTCAGTGACCGTATTTCATTTGTAAATGTTTACTCGTACCAAGGTGTCAATTGGTGGTGGCAGTGTCACTAATATATAGTACTAGTAGTATGGTAGTCTAATTTGTGTACGGCATGTGAAATTTGTTTAATCTGTAGCAACACAATGACATTAGGCTAGTGTTGTACATTTCTTTCACAAGGTACATATTTTTCTTCTCAGATGGTCTTGCGGGCTTTTATTTCCTTGGTATCATTAGTGTTGTATTCAAAGCTACACAGTTCATGATTTTGAATCATATATTCATGAAACAGGAAAGCTACTGTTAACTATACCTAATGTCGAGTATAATACCATCAATGAGAGGGATACCAAACACTTAATTCAGATCTTTATCGACCAATCATAGAAGGTGGAATGAAAGAGATCAAGTGATCAACATAGAACATCTGGTAGCAAAACTGGAGTGAAGCAAAAATCTCACTACATAAGCAACCACCATATTCTCCACTGGATGTTTACAACGAACGTGATGGGTTAAATAAGTACAGCTGACAAATTTCACACCCTGCCTTCATCTACATCTGGAAACATGCAGCCTCACGAAACAATCGTAAGGGCAACAATAGTGAGCCAGACATCAACAAGGCAGGCGCTCCCAGTAGTCGGCAATCCACCTACTTCTTTGTTTTGTCATAAACCTCAATGTATCTCTTTGGAACACCGTAATGGTCAACAAGGTGCTTTGCTAGGTTTTCAATAACTCCGCCTTGAACCAACACCTCGTATTGGCCCTTTTTACCTGAAATGGTATGGAGTTAAATGTAAGACCTACTGACACTATCACTAGTTTGTTCAAAAGGGTTGAGCACATGGCAGTAATACCTGGAAGCTCAGCTGTGGTGGTGCTGCATGCAAATTTCTTCTGCAGTTCAGAAGCCAACGAGTCGGCATCCAGCAAAAAGCATTCCAATCCAGAGACCCGGGTCATCTTCTTGTTCCCCTGCCTTCTTTCTGTCATGATCTGAACTGTCCGTATGGCACCCTTGCGAACGACAACCTCGTTTCCTCTAGCCACTCTATGGTGAATTTGCATGCGGTTTATAAATGTTGATCCCAAATCCTTCTTGTGGATCTCACTAGGGTATGCGGAACCCTTTTTGACTGCTCCTTTGTACAGAGCATCACATAATGTAACATCCAAAATCACTTTGGCCCTGTCTGTTGGCTTAACCAGATTTTCCTTTTCTACATAACTTCATTCACAGGAGGAAATGAAAATAGTTGAGATGCGAGGAATTTAGAATATCCAGACTTGACAAACGTAGAATCTATTACTGTTCTGGAGACAAACCTGAAAACCACATCAGACGCCTCTGATGCACTGTAGTACCTCCCTGTGTCAGCTCCAACAGCCAAGAATATGGGGTTGACATGAGAACTTGGCTTATAAGTTTCGTCCACTTCCAGTTGGTTTGAGCCGCTACCTTCAGCGACAGCATCATCCGGCTGCTCAACAGGCTCCTGTACCCTCTTTTCTGGTTTAAAGGCCATGTAGTCTGGATGTTTGCTGTTGATACCCATCAAAATGACTTCCTTTTTATGCTTGTCCTCTTTTGCTGTGATCTGTGAACGAAATAATGGACATTAGATAATGCTGAGCAACACGAACACTGGATTAGTTCCAACTTCCAAATACGGGCAGTAATATATTGTTAATTCGGAAAGTATAGTTTGTTATTAGTTGTCAGATATGCGACAATCTAGCAAGCAGAACGTGTTCTTGCCTACTTAATAGGATTTTACTAATTTACCATAAATAATGCATATAACAAAAGCTTTGCTCAGTATCTTACAAGGCCAGACGAAGATTTTGACTGCAACCACTTGGATAGTTTTTTGTGTGACGACTTCTTAATATCCAGAGTAACACCTGGAGGTCTGCACGGGAGTATGTGGCCAGACCTGCACAAATACGTAAGATGAATAAAATAGTAGTTATGTATCATAAGCGGAAACAGATATGCCAGTTACAGGAGAGTAGGATATCTTGGCAAAGTCATGTTGGCTAATTATCTTTTATGGAAAAAGGTCATAGCACTAATCAGAACCTAGTTCATGAAAATAATATCCCAATATTCAATGAGGTAAATTATAGAGTAAAAGATGGTGTTTACTATCAAATGACTTAGTAATATATCATCCCTATCATATGATTGGAACGAAATCAATTACTGTGACATGAACGAAATACTCATAAGAGATGGAATATCAAATCGAAAGGATTAACCTATATACATACCATAATGTACTTCCTGGCATAGGGAGGTCTTTATCTTTCACATTTGTGTATAATGCTTGCAGAAGGCATTTGTCCAAGAGAGAATCAATTTCTTCAGTAGACAAATGTTGATGTTCCTTCTCCTCAGTTGGCTCCTCGGTGGTTTTCTGTTCTGGCAAATTTAACTCGTGGACACCAGCAGTTATATCTTCTATAGTTTCACTGTGAACGGAAGGATCTCCAACATGACTGTCTGAAGCAGCAACAGCTGCTTCGTCTTGCTTCCCATCTGCTGGATCTTCAGAAGAGTCGAGTTGAGAAGCTGAAGCAAAATTAGGATCTTCAACAACCATGTCATCATAAAATCCTTCATTTGGAACATAACAGCCATCAGCTGAAGCCCTGTAATCATACTTACGATTAATTATAAATTGTACAGATAAACTCAGAAGTGCATCAAGAGCATTCAACTTGCCATAACAAATCCTTGTAGTAATGGGCAATCCGTAAAGCCTTGCCACGTAACCCTGCCTTTATAGCTTCAGTATCACTCATAGTTGTGGTTCCAACCTGTATAGAGCATGTAAAGAACAGGAAATTAGACTTGTACATAGTTGGCAGTATCCAATTAACAGAACTGTGAGCCAAGCTAGTGCAAGAGAAATATGAGAAACTCACAGCAATTGGAGCAGGGTTGCCAGGGACTTTAACTGACCATGGCTGGCCAGCTTGAAAAGAAGGTAACCCTTCTAGGGGCACTCTGATACCAGGAAACATCAGATCGGCACCACCAAGAATAAAGTGTGAAACTTCACCACCCTTAAGTGTAAAAGCTGGCAACAGATCAGGAGCCTTCCAGAGTGCGTAAACTGCAATACGTTCACCAATTAAATCATGCTACAAAGCACATCTGCATGCCCTTATATCTTTGAAATCTAAAATGTACAACAGCAGTCAATTATTCAGCTACGCTTAAACTGCCACAAGAATAGAAAACTTAAGGTCAAACCATAACTCTATCAACTACTAAAGCACATTAAAAGATGGCATCCTTCATTCCCCAGCTATCCCAAGCAGAAGTGAAATATTTTAGGTATTTAGTAGAAACAGAAAATTAACCCATCAGAAACAAAAAGCAGATATAGCGATATTTATCTTTAACTTATACTCATATGTAAGGCTAGATGAGCTACTCATATTTTTACCCGAATACTATCTTTGGCTATGACTCGTATGTTCAGTTTTCTGCATAATTTGCCTGAAGCTACAACATCAGCGCACCATTTGCTTCCCTAACATGGCATGATCCTTGCAACTCTTGGAACAAGCCACTGGCCAAACGGATAGCACAACAGCAAAAATTATTACCAATTTACTTATTAACTTGTCATGCAAGCTGTCAATGGCGGAAAAACTGAATCTAATTGAAAAATCAACAAGTCAAACAAAAAAGATCATTGGTTACAAGCACATGAAATATCACAATAAAGAAACCAAGAATTATAATACGTAAATTAGAAACCAAAAGAACAAGGAGCTGCTAGAGAATGAGCTTGTGGTATATTCTCTGTTTGTAATGTTTTGTTTTGCACATGCACATTCAAAATCAACACTTACAAAATTACACTACCAACAAAAAGGACATACCACAACGCAAATTAGAGAACTTCAGATAAGTAGATGAAAATAAATATTACATTGAAATCTGAAAATAAAAATATATAACCTGTAGGAAATAGCTCATGGCCTCTTCCATCAATGTCGAATAGCATCGGGAGTTCCCCTTCTATTCCATAAACAAGAGTCCGGCTTGGGTACTTAGCGACTGTTATCTCAACCTACAAAGAAGAAAATTATAACCACAAAGCTATAATACATATAAATATATAAATGAGAGAACCAATACTTAAGTTTTAACTAAAAAGAGGTACGTAAGTCCACTTTGCATAAACTGGCAACACTGGTAGATATGAGGTAGATAACAATACAGCTGATACTTGACCTAATACACAACACATATCAGTTGGAACAGGGGGTGGGGTGCTGGGGAAGCCAATTCTGAAAATGCACAATTCTGAATGTGGAAAACAATATTACCCTGACTAATAAGTCCAAGTTCTAATGATGTAATACAACTTGTACCATTGGGGGAGGTAAACCTATTTAGTATAATTTCAATAACTCATACCATGCCACTGGGTGATTCATACTGGTATTACTCGACATAATGATAAGAAATAAAAAGTCATCACCTTGGGAGGAAGGATGGCATCAAGATCCTCATCAGATGCTTGCGGAAACCTTTGCTTGGCAGTCCTCCTCAGCTTCTTTTTGTCAGCGCCTGACAAGCGCTGTAGAGCTTTCGCATCAACATTCTTCTTGAACATGGTTTATCGATTATCAAACACGATTCCAAGCTGCGAATAAATGCATCATACAGGTCATCCAAATGGTATAAAGACTGCTTGACCAAAAAAAGTCCTGCTGTATTGTATTGGAACTTTTGGAGGGAGGAGTTAGTAATGCATAGGGGAACATCTCACAGAATACCAACTTCCTTGCACCCTACAGTGGACCCTAAAGGCCACATTAGACAAAACACCCCTAATTCACAAGCTGCCAACATCCAGTCTGCCTCCTATGAGGCTAGGGCTAGAGGAACTATCCAGTTCACAAGTTAAAAATACTAGATTTTCTTTAAATCAGACACAAACTCGTACACCTTAACACCTACATCGTCTTCTTGGGTGGAGGGGAAACGAGCCCAACTGGCAGGGCTATCCAGTCTCCACACGAATAGAAGTCGCAGCAACGCATCATTTCATCGTATCCCAATATTTCGGTCTTCCAAAACTACAAGAACCCACGGAACCACAGCAGAGATACTACATCATGCCAGAGTCCAGTCCAATAATTTGGGAAACGGCCGCAGAAAGGGCAAATTTTCATCGTGAGCCCAAGCAGAGGCAGGGAGAGGGATTACAGGCGGTGTAGCCGACACGCAGGAATAGAGAAAGAGGGAGGGAGTCAGGGAGAGGCTTCGCTACCGGCGGCGAGGCGATCGGACTGGAGGAGCGCGGAGGCGGCTGGAGGACTGGAGGGATCGAGACAGTTCTGGGGACAGGGAAGCCTCTCCAAGAGAACAGCGGCGGTGGCTTGGCGTCTAGCCGCAGCCGTCCTTCAGACGGCAGATGGGCCGGGCCCCACTTGAACCCATCGGCCCACGAGAAAAGCGAAGTATCGGGAACCCGAGGTCACGGGGCCTTGCACTTGGACGCGTACGAACCCGAGGAGGAGAGGAGAGGGGAGGAGAGGCGAAGGAGCGGGAGCAGGAGGAGGAGGCGGGATGACGTCAGGGCCCAAGAGCGGGGTCGGTGGAGTGGCGGCCGCGCGGGCGGCGGCGTCGGGGCCGAGGACGGTGCTCATCACGGGGGTCAGCCGGGGGCTGGGCCGCGCGCTCGCGCTGGAGCTCGCGCGCCGGGGCCACGCCGTCGTCGGCTGCAGCCGCTCCGCGGAACCCATCCGCTCCCTCGAGGCCGAGATCGCGTCCCCGTCCCGCCACTTCCTCACCGTCGCCGACGTCGTAATGCACCCTACTCCTCCTCTTCCTCCTATCGACCTCGTGTTGCTGCTTGTATACTGTGCTAGGGCGTGGATGAACGGGATACCTAGCTGTTGAGTTCGTCGGAGATGCTTTTATTTTTAATTCAGTGCTAGTAAATTTCAGCCCAGTTCCACGATCCCTGCACTAATCGTCCATTATTACAGTGGCAGACTGTTAAGCAGGTCTCAATTTTCTAGGGTTAGGGTCTTGCTGCTGTGTAGTATTTTTTTTCTAAAGATAAAAGGCACTAGGTGCCCGACCCTAAATTTAGCCCCAAGTTTGAATAAGTGTTTGATTTTGTTTATGCTTTTCCAGAATTGCGAACCCCCTTGGCCATCCACACCACTTAACCATTATCGCAACATTCATATGCTTCGTGTTGATAATTCCTAGACTACCACATTCCTTTGGTCTACAGCCTGTTGGCCAATTTACAATGTGATACTTTCATTTGGTGCCTGCTCCTTCCCAGTAGAAGCGTGCCCCGTGTGAGTCAAATTTGACGTGCACACCCTCTTGCAGGAGAAAGAGGTCCATTGCAAGCATGGGGAGACTGGCTAGGCAGGAGTTAGATAGGATCAGCCTTCCACCCAAGGAAAGGAACCTACCTAACCAGAGTTCAATCCTAGCTGCTAATTAATTTCTGGACTAAGAAATTCCATTGCTCTATTGACAACTTTCTGTCCGAGACTGGGAGGCCAACATAAATGAAGAGAAAAGATCCCAATTTACAGTTGAATCTTCTAGCAACCCTCTGCTGCACCTCTAAAGGCTGTCCCATCACAATGACCTTGCTTTTGTGATGATTGATCTTTAGCCCAGACATGTCTTTAAAGCACATGAGAAACTTCAGGTTGGCCATTTGCAAGTCGTCATCTTGGATCATGATTAGCGTATCGTCTGCGTATTGGAGGTGAGTAATTCATCCAGGAATTAGATGTGGCACTACCCCATTGATGTGACCCGCGGCGTTTTCTGAAGAGAGGATGGCGAGAGGGCTTCAGCAATGAAATTGTACAGGAGTGGAGATAACGGGTCCCCTTGACGAACCCCTCTCTTATTGCGGAAGAAAGGGCCGATCTCCCCATTGATAGAAATTGCAGTTTGGCCACCTGAGACCTGTGTAGTATTTAAGCCAACCAATTGGGATTTTTAGTGCATTCTATTTCTACTAGCTGAATGTCTTACGTGTAGCTGAGTTTGAGGGCTTGTCTTGACTGGTAGATAGATGCTCATGAATTGTGCTGGTGTAACAGTAATAGTTTATGTGCTCTAGGATCTATTTTAGCTCCAAGTGTTTGTGACATGATGTGTACTCTCGATCAAGGCTTCAAACTAATGACCTGTTTGTACATGCTTATTAGGTGATTTTTTCTTGTGGGTTAGGAGTTTGATAGGGTATTTTGGTTTGGCGGTTGAGAAAAAAGATGCATAGAGGGAGTCAAATCATGCTGGTCATTAGTTGAGAAAGTATTCTAAATCCAGTCATGCTTTCTAACTTCTTACTTTCATGGTTAGACCATATGATAGTTGCCGGACAGTTATTGATGTTAAAGAGGCTAATATACTCATTCTTTTCAAAATTATCATGAATCAACACATCATGTGAGCAGTCTGCTTGTTTTTGTTGAAGGTTATAGTTAAGATAAGTTGGAATTAAAATGGTAATATTGAACTTTTGATTTGTGATCCCAAATATCAAATTAAGTTCAAATCATGCGACATGGCATGAATGTCAGTAGATCCATAGCTTGTGAAAAACTAATGATGCATTTGATTCTTAGCTCTTATAAAGAAAGCATGATGTAACTTTCCCTATTTTTTCACTACCTTAAGCTATTGAAACAATTTTATATTCTAAAATATGCCTGTGCTTCTGTTGTAGAGGTCTGACAGCAGCATGGCTGAGCTGGCAAAGGCTGTCGTGGAAAAGAAGCAAATTCCTGATATCATAGGTGTGTGCTATACTTTCTGATCTGCAAATGTGCACTTAGAGCCATCTGGAAGTATTTGAAGTGAATTTTTTTTTCTGTTATATTTTTATTCCCTTCTTATATACATGATAGGGACCAGAGGTCTAACGATTGAGATATTGTTGCAGTCAACAATGCTGGTACAATAAACAGGAATAACAAGACGTGGAACGTTCCAGCAGAAGAATTTGACACAGTGGTTGATACAAATATTAAAGGAACAGCGAATGTACTTCGCCATTTTGTACCACTTATGTTAGTGAAGAAACATGGAATGATAATCAACTTATCCTCTGGTTGGGGGAGATCTTCTGCTGCAGAGGTAGGAAGAAGTCAAAGGCTGTCTAATACTGGTTATATTTGGTAACTGTGAGATATTTATTGCACATTGATTTGCATAATGTTGTTTCAGGTTGCTCCTTATTGCGCTTCAAAGTGGGCTATTGAAGGTTTAACACGCTCGTTAGCAAAAGAATTGCCTCCTGGTTTGGCAGCAATTGCTCTCAGCCCTGGCGTTGTGAATACTGACATGCTTACTTCATGCTTTGGAAGTTCAGCTGCGCTATACCAATCGACTGAACAATGGTAAATCTGTTTGGATTTGTCTTTGTCCCTGCTTCCTCAACTATGCAAATGAGCATATATATGTTCATTAATAGAAACAATAGAATCTGGACAAACTAGAGGTTACACTAGAGAAAGGAATTCGTGGGAGGTTGCTAGGATTTCATACCCAATACATATATTAGCAACACATTAGTGTAATGAATATTTTATTGGATCAATCATTCTCCTGTGCTATTGCTCTGATTTCTGGCACCTGTCAACAATCATTCCAAACTGCTTTTGGCGTAGTATAGTACATCCTCCATTGTCATACTAGTAATAATACTAATGTTTCAAAAAGTACATATATTACGCCTGAAAAAGCACACATATTCAACTCCTGAATACGTTATTTAGGCAAGGACGTACCATCAAACACCTTTGCCCTTCTGGCATTTCTTTCATGACCCTGTAATGTAAATTTAATACACCAGCTCTCCATGCTGTGCTATGTGGGGAAGTTCATAGCATCCGAAAAATGTAACATTGTGCATCTATTGCAAAAATACATCCGGTGATATAATCAGGTGCAAGACAATGGCCCTGAATCACCACCCCGGACTAATGTTACATTTACCTATGCGTTTCAATCAAAACAACCCACACAGGGTCCTCCAGTTGCAAGGAATGTATCCTGGGGGCTTGTATTAACAGAGAGCCTTGAATCTCGAATACCCAGTTATCATTTGTTAGATTAGAGCTATCATACATCTACATGTGATCTTTCTTTTGCACGTTTCATATTCAAACTATCATGTGTAAGCTGCAACTTTCGATACGTTAACTGGATGATTTCTGCTCTTTTTCAGGGCACCCAAGGCAGCTACAATGATTCTGAGCCTTTCACTGGAAGATAATGGCGCCTCACTTACTGTATGATGTTGTAGCAAATTCGTGCTGTATGAGTCACGGATGGACGCATTTGTAGTTTATAACTTGTAGCTGTTGCAACATTATTTTATTGTAGTAGTAAGGTAGAAGTGGTGATATGCTTGTGCTCTCTAGTTTGCTTCACTGTTGTCAGAAAACGAGCTGTGTAGCCTTTGCTTGGAACACTTCGTCTTCTGTCCTTTCAGTTGGAAAAAAAGACGGCTTGCTTTTCTCAAGAAGCCAAAGCCCAAAGAAAAGCCATGTACTCCAGTTTCATTTGATATTTTGCCTGTTACAGCTTCCTGGCATATATGCTTCGATTTATCCAGGCTTTCATTATCTTTGGCAAGCTTGCCAACGTGCTGACGTCTGAGTGGAGGACTGTACGATGATGCTGTAGCAAATTTGTGCTGTATAAGTAGGGGTGTGTGTGCAAAAACACAAACCTGTCTTTTTTTTTTGAACAGGGGTAGGTCCCGAAGGACCTAGAGCTTCATTCATTTTCGTCGGAGGAGTTACATCTTACAAAAAGGGACTCAAAGAAATAAGAGATTACAGACCAGCCCTTACACTTTGCACCTAGGACCTCAGATAGAACACAAGAAAAGCAATCAGGTCCAGCTCCAACTCCGCCACGCAAAGACTCGATGCAGCCGACCTCGATGTCGCCGGGGACGAAACCACTTGGGACATGGAGACGGGAGCAAGCTACATCGATGCCAGAGGGCCTCCTAAATGGCACACGGGCCTGGAGGTTAGTATGCACCTGAAGACAGCGGACATGATTCGTCGCCGCTGCTTGAGGGAGGAGGGGTCGCCTTTCGACCATGATAAACGCCGACGAGCTCGTCGTCGTTGGGAACCTCCAAGGAGAAGCAGTTGTTCTCCCCTGCTGCAGATGCAGCCGCCGGACCTCGGGATGCAGGGGAACACCTCCAAGCTCGCCACCACGACGAGCATCAGAAGAATCCCTCCATCGCCAAGATTAACAGCCAAATCTGCAATAAAAAGCCTTATTTATGGAGTTATCCTTTCTCCTCCACCGCCTCTCTTCCAACTCCGACCGCCGGAGCACCAAGAGGCAAAGAAGAGCAGGGCAGCGCCAGATCTGGTCGAGATCCACCGCCTCACTCCCGGCATCAGCGCCATACGCCACATAGGGCAACACAAAACTAAAAAACCTAACTACAAAAGGCCGGCGTCCTCTCCCCCATCCCCTCCGGCCAGCGGAGCCGCCGGAGACGAGGGGGAGAAGAGCCGGGGACGGCCAGGAGACTCTCAAGGGGAGAGGGAGAGCAAGAGCGGAAGAGAGAGGGGGGAGGGACGTGTTGTATGTGTTATCACAAACCTGTCGAACCGCTGAAACCAGCTGCTTGAATTGTAGTTCATTTTCATTCACATCTCAAATCCACACCTCCAAACTAGTGCAAAAATTTGAACTGAAACCGGCTAAACCATCTAAACCGTTTTTGCACCCCGCTTTTGCACAGTATAAGTCACATATTGGAAGCGTTTGAAGTTTTTAACTTGGTAGCCCTTGCAACATTAGTGTTGTTATAGTAGTAATAATAAGGTAAAAAATGGTATAATCTGCTTAATGCTCTCCAGTTTGCCTCACGTCAGTCCGAAAAATAAGCGGTGTAGCCCTGTTTCATCTTCTAGCTTCTCAGACGGAACAAGATGGCATGCTTTTCTCAAGAAGCCAAAGCCCCAATGTCTCACTAGTAAAGCCATTTAATTTTATTTGATATTTTTCCCATCATTACATGCTTTCCTGACATATATGCTTTGATTTATTCAGTCTTTTGTCATCTCTGGCAAGCTTGCCAACGTGCTCTCGTCTGAGTGGAGGACTTGTCCGTGTCGTAAAGATGGAGATGGCTTGCTTTTCTCAAGCCAAAACCCCAAGTCTAACTAATTACTCTCTTTGTCCAGAAATAATTGACTTTACTTTGTCTAGATTTGTGTATATCTAGACATGTTTTTGTGTATATATACATTTTAATCTAGATAAAATTAAGTCAGTTATTTCTGGACAAAGAGAGTACTAAATAAAGCCATTTATCCCCAATGTTCATTTGATATTTCGCCTATTACTTCCTCCGTCTCTAAATAGATGTCGCACATATCTATATATATCTATTTAGAGACCGGAGGAAGTACATGCTTTTCTGGAATATATGCTTGGATTTATTCAGTCCTTTGCCATCTCTGGCAGGTTGCCAAGGTGCAGTCGTCTGAGCGGAGGACTTGTCCGTGACACTGGCCTCCCAGTTTAAACTCCGACGCTGAAGCACACACTGTTTGTTTCGGCAATGATGCCAAGTGCTGTGGCCTACTATGCCCCTGCTCGAACGCACAGGATATGTAGTTATTCAGCGTGCCATTGTGATCAGACGCCCATGGTGGATCCAGTAAATAATTACTCACTGCATTAGTACTATTTCTGGTCAGCTTCAGCAGGAGCCTCCGCGCGGCCTGCTGCCTCGGTACAGTTCCCGGTGCTCTCTCGCTTCAGTTTTTTCAGCTCTCTCGATTGTGGTAGACATGCGATAGAGCTTTTAACCCTCTCCCAGAAAAATAAATAGATGTGCTGTAGTGGCAACATCTGATGTACTAGGATGGGCGCAACATCCATCGCCATGAAACCGGAAGTTATTGTGCTGCCAAAAGGAGATCCGAACATGAGATAGAGATGTCGTCTCCTTCAGGGAGATCAATGTGGAGGTGGCATATTGATATTCACCTGCTGCCTGGCCTTGGCCTGCCGCCGCCATAATTTCACCTCCAGATCCTTGTGCCCGCGCGCAGGACTCGTTAATTCGAGGGATCCGCGGCAGTTTTGGGGCCCTCTTTAGATCGTACTCCTGTTGAATAAACTGTTGCCTATTCATGTAAAAAAAAACTGTTGCCTATTGTTTGAGATGTTGTTTAAAACTTAGTTAAAAGCTTGTTGTTTATTCGATCCCGAATTAACAAACTATTTTGCCTATTGCTGGATTTGTTGTTTATTAAAACTTGTTAAAAATCAACTTCAAAGTACAAAGTTCCTTTTAAGGCTTTGCGTTTGTCGCATCTATTCGGCTGTAGCCCGTGCAAGACCTAAAAACGCGTTTACAGCAGACCTTTTTCAGCTTTTGAAACGCCGACGAATTATAAGGGGTCTGCTGCTGTTATGTAGAGATGCTCTTGCTACCATCCCGGGCCATGGCACATTATTTATGCGCCTGTATGCATCTGCTCCAACGCCCATTATTTGTTCCGATCAGACACCCATGGCCATGGCCATGGATCGAGTAATTATAGTCACTGCGTTGCTACCATCATCCCTGGTCAACTTCAGCAGGGCCTGCTGCTTTATACTACAGTTCCCGGTGCTCTCGCTTCAGTTAACTCTCTCTCTGTCTTTATGTGGTAGATAGACATGCGAGGGCTTTTAACTCTCTGAGAGGCTTCCTCTTGCAGAAAAATGAATAGATGTACTGGTAACATCTGATGCACTAGGATGTGCAACATCGAGCGCCATGAAACCGGAAGTAAATTGTACTGCCAAAAGGAGATCCAAATATGAAAGAGGTGTCTTCTCCGAGGAAATCAAGGTGGCAAGATTCGCGACCTGGCCTTTGCCTGCCGCCGCTATAATTTCATCTCCAGATCCTTGTGCCGGCAGGACTGCTGTCCAACTCATTAAATCAAGGGATCCGCAGCAGTTTTTGAGCCTCTCTCTAGATCGTACTCCTTCCTTTCTAAAATATAAGATATATTAGTATCTAGACATATTTTAGCATATATATCTACTCATTTTATTAAAAGAATACATATTAAAAGACGTCTAGATATATGCGTATAAAGAAAAGAGTAAAACAACTTATAATTTAGAATGGATAGACTAATTTTGAAAAAAAAATGAAATAGGAAAAACCTATTGAGGGTGCATCCTTCGGCGTGTGGATCATTTTGGTGAGGTCTAGTGCGACGTGCTTGTCGGATTTGATGTTTGAACTATTGCCTATTGTTATACTTGTTTTTTTTTTTGGAAAATGAGCATATATTAATATCAGAAGATACCAATTACATCTAGCCTCTGCAACAGCATTGCCCTAGCGGCCATACTAATGCATATATGCAAAAAAGAAAGAAGAATTATAAAAAGAAAAGTCCCACTGCAGTGACCCATTCGTTGAAACAGCAGTACTATCACCATCAAGACAGCACCATAAGTCCAGCTTCTCCAAAAACAACGTCTCAAAAAGGGAACAATGCACAACACCGTCATCGTCCGATCAAAGATCTTAGATTTTCATCCTGAAGAAAGTCCAAGCTCTCAATTAAATACCTTTAACAAAACCATTGTCAAACATAACCAATTAAATCCAGACCCTAGATTTTTATCCTGAAAGGGTAGGACCATGAACCTCTTTTGTGCAGTCGCCCCCACTTGCATGCCACTGCTCCAAGTCACTAGTTACCAAGCCAATTCCTCATCACCACCTAGGCTCTAACCACCATTGTTAGTCTTTAGATCTCAGTCTCCATGACATTCTTCGTCAGTACCATGGAACAAGAACATGTCCCATGATATTAACAGCCAACAGAGCTTCGAAGCGCACCCTCTGAACCCAAACGGTTAGAGTAAAACATGGATGTGCACGACTGAATCTCATCCGATCCAGCAATCTCTCGGCATGCACGCACTATTTAGTTCGCCGGCGGAGCCTTACGGAACACGACAGCAGAACCAGATCAATGGAGACAAACATCAGGCATATCTTTGTCTTGGCTTGAGAGGGATCCTAGGACCGCCTCCTTTATTTAAATCGAGTCAGCAGCCCCCACGTAACCCACCGGCAACTAACATGATCCGCCGCTTGACGGCGAGACCACCCGGACGACCACTTCGACGGAGAAGAAGGTCACCACCACCATGTCGGGGATAGATGCCCCAAGCGTCCTCGTGTCGCGAACATGGCCCGGGGAAACCTAGGCGAGCCGGCGTCGAGGGCGACGAACGACCAACAAATATCACGGCCCGTCTAGGCCTATCTAGGCTGAGATCGGGACCCGAATCCCCGCCGTCGTTTGCTGCCATCTACCGATGTTTATCGAGGTCCTACGGCCTCCGCCATCCATGACACCGCCGTCGACATCAGCCAGGTGCGGGCACTGCTGCTAGTCCCTACCGAATCGTAGCCGAGGTAACCGCCGTCGCCACGCCACCAGAGCTTTGCCCGGCGACGATCCAGGCGGCGACGGGCGGGGAGGTCGCGGGATGGGGGTCGAGGACAGGGAGGGGAGGAGGCTGCCCGACGCGGCGCGGCGCAGCGCTGCCGCGCGGATGCGGGAGGAACTTATTATTTAAATTTTATTAAAATTCAACTTTAACGCATTTATGGTTTGCGTTTTCCGCATTTGTTCGGCCGCAGCCCGCATTAGACCTTAAAATGCATTTACAATATATTTTTTGCAATATAATATATTACGCATGCAGACCGTCTCGTTAAAATCTTCCAGTCCCCTTAGATATCCTGGTAAGAAAAAAGAGTATGTCTGAAACCTGCAGCCCCCAAAACCATCAAACACTTACATCGTGCAGGAGAGGTTGGAGTAAGTAGCTAGGGAGTTCATCGACCCAGTTACAATAAGAATTATTTAAGAAAGAAACTCTAGCTAGCTCGTGTGCAGCTTTATTGGCTTCCCTTGAGCAATACTGATAGTGGACACTTCCAATTGATGAAACAAGATCCACACAGTCCGTATAAATAGCAGCCGCTTTCGTCCACCATGCTTCATTGCCAATACACGCTTCAATGGTTTCCAACGAATCAGATTCAGCAACAATCACATTGCACCCCATCTGTTTGCAAGTTCCAACCCTTTTTTTATAGCCAGCGCTTCTGCCATTTTTACCGACGCTACATGATCAATAACTTTGCTAGTAGCTTAAAATGCATTTACAGTACTTTACAACACGCTTTTTTTTTTCATGTTTTAAGCTAAGGGTCTACAACACACTTTTCCGCGTTTTAATCAAATCCCCATAGATCGAGTAATAACTCACTGGATAACTGCATTACTACCATGAAATTATTTATGAGATGCACTTATAGATCGAGTAATAACTCACTGCATTACTACCATCCCTGGTCAACTTCAACAGAGACTGGGGGCATCTGCTCTGGTGCTTTTCTTTCAGTTAGCTCTCTTGAGGTGGTAGACACGCGAGTGCTCTTAACTCTCTGAGCGTATTCTTTTGCAGAAAATAAATAAATGTAGTGGTAACATCTAACGTACGACGTGCAACATCCATCGCCATCAAAATCGGAAGTAAATTGTACTGCCAAAAGGAGATCCAAATATGAAAGAGGCGTCGTCTCCGGGGAAATCAAGGTGGCAAGATTCACGACCTGGCCTTTGCCTGCCGCCGCTATAATTTCATCTCCAGATCCTTGTGCCGGCAGGACTACCGCCCAACTCATTACATCAAGGGACCCGCAACAGTTTTGGGGCTTCTTTCTTTAGATTGTAGGATTGAAAAAAAAGCAGAAATAGGGAAAATCACGGGAATTTTGCATGTTTGTGCAAAACAAAGGATTGTGAAACACATGAAAACTCATGAAAAACATACTCCCTCCGGTTCATATTAATTGTCGTTGAATCGGATGTATCTAGCACTAAAACATGTCTAGATACATCTGATTCAGTAACAATTAATATGGATCGGAGGGAGTAGGAAATTTCACCGATCCTACACACTTAGTCTAAGAATGAGGTTGGAGTGAACGTTCAAATTGTTGTGGAACTAAGACATAGGAATCCAATCCATAAGAATTGTTTGAGGGGCATCCAACCCATAGGAATTCGGGCAACACCATTTCTATAATCCCAATGCAATCCATAGGGAAAAAATCCTAAATATTAAAATGCTAAAAAAATCTACTCCCTCCGACCCATATTATTTGACTTGGATTTGTCAAAATTTAGATGAACCTCTATACTAAATAGTGTCTAGATTCATTCAAATCTAGACAAATCCAAGTCAACTAATATGGATCGGAGGGAGTAATAAAATTCCTATGGTCCAAATCAAATACACAAGACAGGGCCTTAGAACAATCGCAATGCAAAAACTTTGACTTGGAACAATTGCAATGCATAAAACTTTCACTTAGAACAATAACCATGCAAAAACTTCGACTTAGACAATTACCATGCTAAATGGGTCTTATTTTTCATTTTGTAGTGATGATGATCTTCAGCAGCGAAATGTGTGCTGAACCGGTGCTCCAAGTCCATTGTTGACCGGTTTGTATCGAACATGTAGTTTTGTGACCGCTCAGACTATGTGTAATGAACTTGTTGTTCTTGTGTTTAGTATCACCATGTGAACTTGTCGTCCCATGTGGCATGTAACGATGACTGCACGTGAACTTGTCGTACCGTGTGACATGTATCTATCACTATATATGAACCTGTTGTGCTTGTGTTTGATTTGATGATGATATGTTTGTGGATGTGGTCATTGATGATGGTTTTTGTATGTACACTATGAATTCACACATATATATGCATATGATGGCAATGCGGGTATTTTTAAACTACAGGGACATCACAAAAAATAAACAAACAAAATCTATGCATATGGTTTCATAGACAAATAAAATCGTATGGCACCACAAGAGCTCCCAGATCTTTACGCATGGCACTAAGCCGACAACAACGGTCGGCGTAGAGGACGGTATGCCAACGGCCAGGCAACTACGCCCAAGAAGCTCCTAAATCGTGTCGCATGTCACGGCGGTGCCGACGGCTTAGCCATGGACATAGCTATACCGGCTTATCTATGCCCTAGAGAGCTCCTAGACACCACCACATGTAACCTCGGTGCCGACAACCTCGGTGCCAATAGCCAGGCCTTCGGCGTAGGCCAAGACACCTAGACGCCCGACACCATTCCTTTTTCGCGATAACCGTGTTTCTAAGCCGATGGTTGGCTGAAATCCGTAGGTGCAGGGGTGAAGCTGGCTTGTTAGCACTGGGGTCAGCTGACCCCAACAAAAATTAGCAAATCCTTCACTAAATTAGAGACAAACACTGTTTATTTGTAGATAATGACCCCATTGCCCTTGAGGTGACCCCATCAGAATTTCTTTCTAGCTTCGCCCCTGCGGAGGTGTACTGTATAACGGCTTTCCCTATATCGACGGCCACCTCCGCTACCGTCGGCTTAGCCCAGTGCCGACGGCTTGTAGCCGTCGGCGTAGCCCCCTGTTTCCTTGTAGTGAACATACCTTTTTTGAATGCAATCTAAGTGTAGCGCAAAGTCCTGCAACTGCTTTTCAGTCACACGCTCGTCCCCAGTATCGTAATAAATGCGTCACTGCGCCCCGGTCCAATTGCTTCGATTGATGTGATCTTTAAGTTCTTTGTACCGCGCACAGCAGCATGCGTCGTAGACATGGTACCTCAGCCAACAATGGCTGCACCGTATCTGTTCAGGGGACGGACGATCGCTGTGCAGTGGTAGCACCATTGGCTTGTTGTAGTGGCCAGAGGTTGTTGTGGTGCTAGTAGTCTCGATCTTTTGTAGTATACGAGTTAGGTTCGGGTGAGAATTCTACTGTTGGTTAACTGTAGAACGGATTTCATGTACTCTCTCCAATTTAAATTAATGGATATATATTTATTTAGAATAAAAAAATGACTAGATACATGTTAGTAATAAAAGATGACTATATACATTTGAATCTGGACAAATCTAAGTCCATAAAACATGACTAGATACATTCGAATCTAGTTCATTAATTTAGATTAGAGGGACTAATTATTTATAGAAATGTGTTCTGTTAAACTAGTTTGTGAACAATCATTCAAGATCATTTCTAACATGTGTATGGGATTAAATTTTTTCTTTGGCGAGCGCTACGCGTCCCCGGGGATAACTCTCCCCGATCCTCCGGGTCCTTTGCGTGACACGTGTTCACCCTTTTATGCCCTCAAACCCGCTTTTGCTACAAAAAGTCTTGTTTCTGCTACAAATAGCCCTGCTTTTGCTACATGTAGCAGAAAACTGTTCGACCCAGAAAAATAACAGACATACTAGATTTTGCCGGAGAGTTCGCCGGAGACCTCGCCGGAGACTATGTAGCAAAAAAGTTGAACTAATGTAGCAAAATCGACTTCGCAGGAGACTTCTGCCGGTAGACCTCGCCGGAGACCGTGTAGCAAATTTTTTACGCTATTGTAGCAAAACCACAAAACATATGTAGCAAAAAAATATCATATTTAGCAAATTTGACCTCGTCGGACACCTCCACGAAGATCTTGCCGGAGACCTTGTAGCAAAGCCTGTGGCCGTTTGTAGCACCACCGCCCGTCGCATGTAGCAAAACATGTGACTGTTTGTAGCAGCACCACACGGTCAAAAAGTAGTACCACCGCTGGACGCATGTAGCAAAAACTTGTAGCAACACCAGAAGGCGTGTGTAGCAGTGCCGCTTGCCGCAGGTAGCAGTACCGCTCATCGCAGGTAGCAAATCCGGATGATGTTGTGGAGAGGCCCATGGCTGCGCATACCTTGCAGCAACGGAGGGGGTAGCAGCGCCATGGCAGCATGAGCAGGAAAGGTGGCGTGCTGATTTGGGGGAGAGCCATGGCGCGCAGGACGGACAACAGAGGAGGCGCACGGCGACACGAGCTGAAGTGCAGCAGCGGCGCGAGCAGCAGGCACAGTGGCGGTGGCGCGAGAAGCAGGGCACAACGACACGCGGTTGGGCGGAGATCAAGAGAAGAGCAGCGGCGAGCTCCGGTGGCGGGCCATGCGAGGCGAGGAATCGCGGCGTTCACGTCGTGGGGAAGAGGATGACTATCGGAAAGGAGAAACAGATAAGAACGATCAGGTCGTGGGTGGACCCTGGCGGACTGTTTTCTCACACAAGGAAACACCACGCGTCAGGCTAAGAAGGAGGATGGGAGGCGAGCGATCCCTCGGGGGGATTGTATCGTTTTCCTTTTCTTTTGTGAATAGAATATCAATTCACATTTCACAAGTAGCTATGGCGTGTTGGAGGGTTGAAAGAGTAGCAACATGGTTGAGTTAGAGCATCTCCACCGGCGCACCCTCCAAACCAGCCCCAAAGCGGTTGGGATTCCCAACCAAAAAATGCCCCGGTGCACCCCAAAACACTACTGGCAACATGTTATACCCCCAAAAACTTGCAGGCTGCCCCGTTCCACCCTTGCGGCAAGGAGCTCTTGTGGGAGTGACAGCAGTAAAATCCACCTTGGAAAATGCCAAGACCCCATATGCCAGCCTCCGAACTCCCACCTACCCCACCTCTCTCTCTGTCTCTCTCTCTATATATATTCTCTATCTTCTTTTCCCTACAATGCGCCCGCTGCTCTCTCAAGGGCCTGGAGGTCGCCATCGGCCTCAAGCAGCATGGATGCCAGGGCTCCCCGCCTTGTT
This sequence comes from Avena sativa, assembly GCA_916181665.1. Lineage (NCBI taxonomy): Eukaryota > Viridiplantae > Streptophyta > Magnoliopsida > Poales > Poaceae > Avena > Avena sativa. The sequence continues at coordinate 261,295,160 of OV702298.1, read as the reverse complement.
GATGACCATGCGCGCGACTAGAGATGCAACACTGAGCCATGCAAGGGCGGAGCATGCCGGAGGTGGACGCATGCCAGGTATGGTGACCTAGCATACCACTGCATGTTGTAGTATGCAAGTCATTGACCTAATATCTCTAGATGCCCCATTCCGTAAATACTACATATATTGGAGTGGCACAATAGAAACATTATAAATTCACATAGCATACAAAATTGTTTTTACGAACCAAAAGAGGTGTTCACAATGAGATTCTCCTCACACGAGGATACGTGAGAAACTAGACTTAGTATGATTACAACTTAAGAACGATAAGAAGCAAACTAATTTACAAGTCGGGAGCTCAATAGTTTATATAATTAAAGTTTTATGCTGCTCGACTCAACCGAGATACTACTAAAACTATCGATGACTACTCTGATCCTTCCTCTCTAGCTCCGTAGCGTATAATGTAGTTTACATCCTCTACTCCTTCAGAGAGATCTGGCTCCACATAGAAGACATCATCTTGACCATTAGTAGCATTCAATGTAGCCTCCGCCCGATCTTTAAAGTCAAAAAGAGGATCAAAGAAAAAGATGAGTAAGGCCTTCCATAGTTTAGTTGGTGCCCAGTTCATCAAAAGACCTATGCCCAGGAAAAAATCAGGCACTGCTCCCACAATGTTGGGCACTAATAGGTAAGAGAATACTAGGACCCATAGGATAAACAAGTATATGTTGATGTCGTGTAGGGATGAAAGAGAGAAAGACATTTTTTTGTTTGTAGTAGATAGATAGAAATATTTTTTTGGTTGTAGGAATTACGCATCGATGCTTCTACATGTTCCCATGCGTGATTTTTTTGTTTGGGAACCGTCCTCACAACATACGGGCACCGACGATCGGAGCTAGAAATCAATTGGGCACCGACAAATTGCAGCACTGTGGAAGGCCTAACAACGTGACCCAGCAAGCTCATTTTATGCAAGGTGGAAAGTTCGGTGCATTAATTATAGCTACGACACCATAGATGGTAAGCTTAATGCAATTTTCATAAACATTTCTTTAATAGGTTTCTTTTATTAAGAAAACTATGTTCGTCAGCATTCACATGTTTACTAGAGCTACATGGAGTCAGCATTCACATGTTTACTAGAGCTACATGGAGCTCCTTTTCTGCCACGTTCGCAGCTCCTTCCCGGAACATGGAGTAACATGTCACACATTTATACACTCTGCGTAGGTGCGTTGTTTTACCCATCAGAGATCAAAATTTTATTGCACAATCGAACATACCTTTCCGTACACACTCTCTCTGGTGCGGAGCCTAGTCAATGATCCAAGACATTCACCGCTCTTCTCCATGGCCCCACATGCCCACCCTTTTCTATAAGCAGAACCTGCCCCTGGTAGCCCCTATTAAAATGGCAGAACTTACCTCCGATAGCCCTTACAGACCATCATAGACATCAATACCGTGGAACATTATAAGGTCCCACCCATGTGCATGTAGTCTTGTGGACATATAGCTTACAGTACAGTCATCAGTCAGCATGCGAAAGGAAGAAGAGCCAGGTGACTTTCTCGTCCCGTCTTATGGTTAATGCGTAATATACGACGCTAGAATCACTGAGGACATTGGTTATTAATTCCTAGATGATACATTTCCATATAAATATAACCTCCACTAATCCACATATCATACCATGGTTTCATTGCCATCCATAATAGATTATCACCACTCGGCCGATAATCCAGAAGTCATATTATTATAAAATTAGTTTTTTCTTCCATTCTTTTTCAAAATGTAGACAATAATAATAATATATTGCAAATACTTGATAAAACATCATCAAAGGATACGTTAAAGTGATGAACTTGCCTTGTCACGAAGGGTGACCTCGGCAATGCCCATTGTTATGGACTTAGGGTTTCGTGGAAAAGAGAGCGCTAGTGATTTCGTCGGCTTAATAGACAAACAAGCGAGGCGATTTACCCAGGTTCAAGCCCTCGTAGAGGAAACCCTACTCCTTCTTGTCTGCTTGTATTACCATTGGAGAGTACAAACTCGTTGAGTCGACTAGATGCGATCTCGCCGAGAGAGAGAGAGAGAGAGAGAGAGAGAGAGAGAGAGAGAGAGAGAGAGAGAGAGAGAGAGAGAGAGACGTTATGTCTATTGTAACATCCCAAAAATATTGATCATGATTATCAATTTCCAATCACCAAAATTAGGGTTAACAAAAACTTTTGTTAAATAAAAATCAAATGAATGCATGTGTGTATGTGATGATTGTATGAATGCATGAATGGACTTGTGTGATTGATCTAAATAGCAAGGAATGTTTTAAAGATGAAAACAACATCATCTAAAACATTTCCAAGCAGAAACAAATCAAGAGAAAATAAAAAACAAACCAAATAAAGCAAATGATTATTTTTGCCAATCTTCCTCACTAGGCCACTTTGAGTGTTTCTAGTCCAAGATTTCAAACATAAACATTTCCATTTATTTTCACCCCTTGCTATACCAAGTAAAAGTGAACCGAATCCCACATTTTAAACTTACAGAAACATTTGGCAACTTGATTCAAATGACAATTCAAAATTGAATCTCTAACATATGTGAAGATCACTCATTTTCAAAAACCAACCAAACCAGTACCCCTTGACCTTTCCAACTAACCAGAGACTACCTAGTATGTAACTAGTACACCCACCAAGTTTGAACCAAAAATTCAAATTTGAATCTCTTTCGGCCATTTTATCAAACACCTCGCAAACACCAAACAAAGAAACCATAAACACTATTGTGAGCAGTGATTTTGGCCTAACTTGTTCCCTCTCTGGTTCACAACAAGCTATTAGTAGATCATCTAGCCCATTTAACAAGCTCTAGCACCACTGTGAGCTTGCCATTGCCATCAATGGTGAGCAGACCGAGTTCACCTTGCCACCCCACTGTCGCCAGCAAGCTAGGAGAAGCTCTAGCCTCGCCAACCTTGTCTGGAGCACTAACCACCGTTCACCGCCACCCCCCTGTCCAAGCCTCGAGCCTTGCCAGCCCCTGGACCACTCTAGAAACGTCGCGCCCTATGACTCTGCGCCATGCCGAGAGCGTACCAGAGCGCCACCCGCGACACACGCCCACAGACCGCGCGCCGCCCTCACCGCTCGCAAGCGTGATCACCACCACCCCAGCAACCCCGCAGACACGCCCGTTCGTCGGCGCGCGACCAGGAGAGCCCGTGCACCATTAAAATATCCGCTGGTGCCACCCAGAGCGTCGACGTGTTCCAACCGTCTCGCACCGCCCCACGCCGTGTAACCATGCCATTGAGCTTCTCCAGGGATCACAACACTGCCCCCTACCGTCGCCCATGCCTTTAGCTCGCTGTGCCGACGACCCCGACGAGCTCCACCCACGCCCTTCGGTCCCCTCTTGGCACTATAAATAGAGGCCACCCTCGCTCGATTTCTTCACACCATCTCACTCCCCTCTCTCTCAGAACCACCCCCACTCATTTTCGGAGCAAGGCGAGCAGCACATCGCCATAATTTTGCCGGAGTCTACCGCGGAGGAGGAAGAAAGGAGCCGTTGATTGGAGCCGCCCCAGGAGAAGCCGCCGGTACCAGGAGGTTCGCCGTCGTCGACTTCGTCGTTCGCCCCCATTGCCGACCCTCGCCTGAGCCCCGGTGAGCCACCGTAGACCCCCACTGGCCGCGCTAGGGTTCTGTCTCACCGGCGTTGCCCGACGGAGACAATAGGTCACAACTGTTGGATTAGAGTTTGATTGTGCGATCTAGATCACCCCGTACCGCTTCGCACCCCCTGTCTCGCTGACTAGTGGGGTCATTCACTTAAACTCACCCGCGCGTGCGCTGTGCACTGTGGACCGACCCAGTTAGCATCCCGCGCAACCCAGTTAGTTTGAATTTATATTTTCCAATTTAGTTTCAAATCTAGTTCTGTACCTAGATTAAAAAATCAACCCATATTGATTCACTGAACCAAATTGCATGAAACTAATTTTGTTAGAAAGGTACTGGAATGCTTAATCCAAGCCTGTTTGATTCAATTCATTTGGAATTGTAGATTACCTATAGTAAAAATAACAAGGCAGAAGCTTTTCTGCATTCAAACATTTTTCAAAATTTAACCACAAAAGCTTTTGAGTTGATTCCAACTCTCAAAAATCACATTTAACTAGACCTTCCTGAATATATAAAAATATCTAGGTTTACTTGCAAAAATATTGAACAAGTAATAAAAGAATGCCCCATAGGCCCTAGTCACTTTAATTAATTAAAATAAAAAGGTTAAACCTTATTAAATTGTGACACCACTTTAAATCACATTCCCATGTACTGAAATATGTGGTGATGACATGTGTCAACATGATCCCATGTTTTAGTTGGAGAATATTAAATCTTAAGTAGTTTTTCAATGAGTAGAAATTACTTTTCCAAAATAAAATAAATAAGACAAGTGCTTGGATGATGGTAATGTTTGTGATGATACTAGATCATCTAGTGAAAACCTTGGTGTGATAAATAGAAGTAATTAAGTATTGTTTGGTGATTGTGTACCTCGTATTTATTTATAGACTTTAGTACCGACCAAGGATACGAGGAAGAAGGAGAATACTACGAGGAGGAAGCCGAGGAGAACTTCAACCACTGCTCTGCACAAGGCAAGCCTCACTATACAAGTTGACCTAGCAAGCTATTAACCGAGCAAGCTGACACTTGCAACTGTGAAAACTATATGATCTATGCAATGCATTAAGCATGCCTTGATTACCCCACTTGATACCCAATCCTAGTTTTATTTGCAAGCTTAGTATTTTTTTCTTTATCAAAGCTTTCTATCAGAGTTTATTTAGCGACTTATAGATTCTAGAAAGATATTTAAAGGTAGCATAAAGAGCATAAAACTTGTCCTAAGTTAGATAATCTTGATGTCATCCTGAGGCATGAGATTGAACTTAGATAAGATCCACTTGTTCACCATCCCTCATTAGTGTTTACCCCCACTTGTAGTTGCTAGTGCTAAGCATAAAACTTGATCACTTTAGATGGTAATACTTGGTGAAATTGATTATGAAAACCTTAGAATGATGAGTCATTCTACTGAAATGTTTTGACATGCGTTCTTGAACACCAGATGATTTTGATGATGAAAATGTTAAGGCATGAGCCTTAGCCCTTTATAAAACTGATGGTTGTCTGGATGCGATACCATTCAAATTTTACCGTACAACCACAATACCCGAAGATTGAGTAGGGCTTGACTGGAAACTTATATACCTTAGTATGGGTTCCCTTGCGGCCAAGGTTTGAGCTGAGGCTACCTTGTGAAGATTGTCCACCTGTGCAGTATCCAAGATGACAGTTGGTCGTGGTTGGGAGGCCAAACTCATAAGATAGGTGCCTATAGTAGGGCGTGTAATTGCAAGTTTAGGATTGATTATCCGCATACTGAGTATGGTGACTTCGGGATTGTTCCTGACAGATGTATCGAACGTTGTGGTGAAAGTGTACCACCTCTACAGAGTGTCAAACTATTCGAATAGCCGCGTTCGCGGTTATGGACAGTTGGAGTGGCCAAACTGTTCCGTCGTCAGATGTTTTCAAAATGACTTATGAAATGATTCATGACTTTGACTTGACCACAACAGGGTTGTGTTATGAAATTCAAGTTCTCACTTAGGTGTTATAAAACTTTCAACTAGCTTTCTTTGCTTCTGAACTCAGTAGAGATAAATCTGGCTTTTTGCAAAACAACCTAGAGCTTAGTACTTCCTACTCAAAACCACTTCACTTGCTAGTATTAGTTTGCGAGTACTTAAAGAGTACACATGGCTTTGTCCCTGGATATTCCCGTGGCCAGACTATGAAGAGGACTATTAGGAGGATGGACAACAGGAAGGTTACGAAAACTAGGATCATCTCCCATTGTCAACATTGCCTATGACCATGAAGATGGAGCCTCGCCTACGCTATCATTATCATTATGTTATTCTGCTGCTTGATTTGTATTAAGACTGGATCATGTGATCCTTTATTTGTGTAAGACCTTATGTATGGTTTGTAATGGATGATGTACTGTGATATCCAATCTGTTATGTCTCGCAAAAATGGTAATCCTGGGATTGCGATGTATGGCATAACAGGCATCTAGGATTAAAAATCCGGGTGTTGACATCTATTGTCTAGATCTATTGTCAGGTGTAGCGTATCGGGTGCCCTCCTCGTTGAACCCTCCGACTTAGGTACCAATACGAGTTGGTTACAAGTGTAGAGTTTGTATCTAGTCTAGTCTTGGACTTTCCTTGTCTTGTATCGCCAGGAGCTGTGTCCTTGTAGGCTTCGTATCTATTGAATCATCATGGGCTTCATGGATCTTGATGTATCTTCGAGTGTGCCCTCTGTTTGGCCGCACCATATATACTAAAGATGGGCACCCAAAGGGTCATGCCCATGTCAGTAGTCCCCGAGACTCCACTTGAGTGGTAGACTCGGGTTGAGTCTACAAGTCTGTTTCAACATGCCCGAAGGTGAACTCGAAGATTTCTTTGGATGCATGAATCTCTCGACTGCCTTGTTTGGCTGTTGCAATGGATGAAGTTGTCTTGTTATTGAAATGATGTTAGCATTTTCTTTGGGTGCTCCCCATGGGAGTAACCGTTGAGGCTACACTTGGGTAGGCTCAAGGTTATTCTTCTGTCAACTCCGTTGGAGGATTTTTTTTCTATCGGGTGCGTGGCCAGCGCTCCTGATGGGAGTAGCCCCTGAGGCTACACTCGAATGTTGGAGATATGCCCTAGAGGCAATAATAAATGTAGTTATTATTATATCTTTGTGTTTATGATAAATGTTTACATTCATGCTATAATAGTATTAACAAGGAAACATTGATACTTGTGTGATTTGTAAACTAAAATAGAGTCCCTAGTAAAGCCTCTTTATAATACTAGCTTGTTGGTTAATAAATGATTATGGTTTCCCTATCATGAACATTGAGATGTTATTAACAACAAGATCATATCGTTAGGAGAATGATATGGTGGACATACTCCTATAGATAAGCGTAGCATAAAGATCAAGTCATTTCAATAGTTCAATTGCTATATGCTTTCTGATACATAGTAACCTAATTCCTTTGACCATGAGATCATGCATATCACCTTCACCGGAAGGATGCTTTGATGACATCAAACACCACACCGTAACTGGGTGGCTATAAAGGTGGCATTAAGTGTTCGGAAAGTATTGGTTGAGACACATGGATCAAGAGTGGGATTTGTCCATCCATATGACGGATAGATATACTCTGGGACCTCTTGGTGAAATGTCATCCAATTAGCTTGCAAGCATGTGACTGGCTCACAAGGGATCACATATCACGGGAACGAGAAAAGAGTACTTATCAGTACGAGGTTGAACTAGGTATGCAGAGATACCGACGATCATAACCTCGGATAAGTAAACTATCGTGAGACAAAGGGAAATTGGTATCGTATGTAAGTGGTTCATTCGATCGCAAAGTAATCGTAGAAATATGTGGGAGCCATATGAATTTCTAGATTCCTCTATTGGTTATTGTTCGGAGAAGTGTCTCGATCATGTCCGCATAATTCACGAACCGTAGGGAGACACACTTAAGGATTCGATGTTGTTTGAGTAGAATGGTTCCGGTGTTTTCATCGGGAATGTTCTAGAAGGGTCCGGAATGTCCGGCACTCCGGAGGGGAAGGGTACATGAATGTGTTATATCAAGTTGGTATGATTGCATCATGTACTAGGTGTCATCGCTGAACAAAATAAAGGGTTTAATCAAATCCTAGTTTGAAAAGTCAAACGCCAATTTGAAAAGTCAAACGGCTATTTTGGGAAGTGGAGAGGAAGGTGGAAACCGAGTTGGGGAGGAATTCCTCCCCTCCACCGCCGGCCCACCTTGGAAGCCGAGTTGGGGAGGGACTCCCCTCCCCTGGCGCGCCTCCTCCACCTATATAAGGAGGGGCCGGGCTGCCCCTCCAAGCACACCTCTCACACCCCGCAAACCCTAGCCGCCGGCACCGCCACCTCCTGCTGCCGCCGCCGCCGCCCTAGGGCAAACCACCGCCGCCTCCTAGCTAACCCTAGCCGCCGGCCAAGCCTCCTCCTCGGCGTGTCTAAACCCTAGATCGTCGAGGGTCTCTCTCATAGTCCACCATACTCGCTCCGGCTTAAGGCGAAGCCCTACGAGATCTCCCCTCTACTTCCGGTACCACACCGTTGTGCTGCCGAAATCGCGAGGAGAGTGCTACAACCTCCGCTGCCTGCTGGAACAAGGGAGAGGAAGGTCTTCGTAGAGTACCGAACATGTGACCGACTGCGGGAGCGCTGCCGGAACGCAGCGCCGGAAGGATCGTCTACGCGATCTTGAGATCGGGAAGAGTACGACTACATCACCCACGAGAATTCGCTCTCGTTAAACACTTTGGAATCTTCGAGGGTGAGTTATTCCATCGACTCGTTGCTAAAATCTAGTAGATAGATCTTGGCTTGTTTGTTTGTATGCGATAGAATTTTTTTGTTTTCCATGCTACGAAACCCTACAGTGGTATCCGAGCCGTGTCTATATGTAGATCTGTTGCACGAGTAGAACACAATGGTCATTGTGGGCGTTGATGCTTTTATTGTCGATTGCTTATTGTGTACTTTGCATCTTGCGGGATGGTGGGATGAAGCGGCCCGGGCTAACCTTACATGACATCATTCATGAGACTTGCTCCACGCTTGACATGCAACTTGTATTGCATAAGTGGCTTTGCGGGTGCCTGTTTCTCCCAACATAGTTAAGATCCAATTTACAACGGGTGATTGACAATACTAGTATCAATGTTGTGGTTCTTGTTCGTAAGTTAGAACGACCTTATTGAAAGCCCCAAACCACGTAAAACATGCAAAGAAAGTAGAGGCGTCTAACTTTGTTTTGCAGGGGTGTGCTGTGATGTGATATGGCCATGATTGTGATTATATTTGATGTATGCAATGTTCCTTATTATAAGTTGGCAACCGGCAGGAGCCACATGGTTGTCTTTAATTTTGTTAAGACCCGCGTGTCTATCCAAAGTAGTTGTAATAGTTGAAGCTGGTGGACGACAACCATGGAGAAGCGTCATTGACCTTGATGCAATGCCGGTGATGATGGAGATCATGTTCGTGCCTGAAGATGGAGATCGGAAGCACAAAGAAGAAAGGCCATATCATATCACATATTATGAATCGCATGTGATGTTAATCCTTTATGCATCTTGTATTGCTTAGTTAACGACAGTAGCATTATAAGATGATCCCTCATGCACATAAATTTCAAGTCCTAAAGTGTTCACCCTTAGTAAGCACCGTTGCTAAAGCTTGTTGTTTCGAAGCACCACGTGATGATCGGGTGTGTTAGATTCCGCAAGTGTATACAACGTGAGCAAGCCAGATTTGCTCATGCGGAAGCTAAGGTTTGATCTTGACGAGCCTAGCATGTACAGATATGGTCTCGGAACACGGATCACCGAAAGGTAAAGCATGAATCATATAGTAGATATGATGAACATGTCGATTGCTCGCCATTGAAGCTACATTAACTCTCGTGATGATCGGTTTTGATGTGGTGGATTTGGTTCGTGTGATCACTAAAACAATGTGAGGGATATTGTTTTGAGTGGGAGTTCACCTAGATTAATTTAACTATTAATGAGAACTCAATTTGTCATAAACTTAGTCTAAACTATTGCAAATATGTTGTAGATCAATGGCGGCCCCTACCATCAATTTTAATGCGTTCCTAGAGAAAGAAAAGTTGAAAAACAATGGAAGCAACTTCGCGGATTGGTTCCGCAATTTGAGGATTGTCCTCACAGCTGGTAATTTGACCTATGTGCTGGATGCACCGCTAGGTGACCCACCTGCAGCTACTGCTACCGATGAAGTAAAGAATGTTTACCTCACTCGGAAGACTTAGTACTCCACAGTTCAGTGTGCTATCTTGTATGGTTTAGAATCGGAGCTTCAGAAAAGGTTTGAGAATTCAGACCCACATGATATTGTCCGTGATCTCAAATTGATCTTTGAGACTCACGCGGCGATTGAGAGCTATGAGGCTTCTAAAAAGTTCTTTAACTGCAAGATGGAAGAAGGCAGCTCCGTCAGTGAGCATGTGCTTAAGATGTCTGGGCACGCAAACAAACTTCAAAGCTTGGGTATAGTGATTCCTAATACTTTGGGGATTTACCGTGTCCTCCAATCACTACCACCAAGTTACAAGAACTTTGTGATGAACTACAACATGCAGAACATGAACAAGACATTGCCAGAACTCTTCGCCATGTTAAAATCTGCAGAAGTGGAGATCAAGAAAGAGCACCAAGTGTTGTTGGTCAATAAGACCACCAAATTCAAGAAAGGCAAGTCTAAGCAAAAGGGACACTTCAAGAAGGGTGGTAAGAAAGTTACCGCACCGACGAAGAAGACCAAGGCTGGACCTAAGCCTGATACTGAGTGCTTTTTTTGCAAGGGAGAAGGTCACTGGAAGCGGAATTGCCCAAAGTACTTGGCGGATTTAAAGAACGGCAACATCAAGAAGAAAGGTATATCCGATATACATGTTATTGATGTGTATCTCACTAGTACTCGTAGTAGTGCCTGGGTATTTGATACTGGTTCGGTTTCTCATATTTGTAACTCGAAACAGGTGCTGCAGAATAAACGGAAGCTAGTGAAGAACGAGGTGACGATGCGCGTTGGAAACAGATCAAAGGTTGATGTGATCGCGGTCGGCACGCTACCCCTTCATCTACCATCGGGATTAGTTTTATAATTAAATAATTGTTATTTGGTGCTGTTGGAATTATGCCCTAGAGGCAATAATAAAGATGTTATTATTATAATTCTTGTTCATGATAATGTTTATATTCCATGCTAGAATTGTATTAAGCGGAAACTTTAATACTTGTGTGGTTTGTAAACAACACCGTGTCCCTAGTACGCCTCTATGGACTAGCTCATTGATTAATGATGGTTAAGGTTTCCTAACCATGGACATGAGTTGTCGATTAATAATGAGATCATATCATTGGGAGAATGATATGATGGACAGACCCAAACTAAGCGAAGCAATTAGATCGTGTCATCGTGTTCATCTTTGCGAAGCTTTTCTTATGTCAAATATTGTATTTCTTAGACCATGAGATAATACAACTCCCTGGTATCGGAAGAAAGCTTTGAGGTCATCAAACGTCATCCTATGAGAGGGTGATCATAAAGGTGTCTCTCAGGTGATCGGAAAGTATCTGTTGGGTTGTATGTATCGAGATGGGATTTGTCCCTCCCAAGTCGGAGAGATATACTTCGGGCCCACTCGGTAATCGATATCAACACCTCTTGCAAGAATGTGGTTAAGGAGTTAAGCAAAGTGATATCGGATTACGGAACGAGTAAAGTACTTGCTGTGAACGAGATTGAACTAGGTATGACAGTACCGACGATCGAATCTCGGGCAAGTAAAATATCGCGAGACGAAGGGAATATATATATGGGATTGATTGAATCCTGGCATCGTGGTTCATCCGATATGATCATCGATGAATGTGTGAGAGTCAATATGGGTTTCCAGACCCCGCTGTTGATTATTGATAGAAGATCATGTCCGCATATTCTCGAACCCGCAGGGTCACACACTTAACGTGTCTCAACGCTAGGATAGATTGGATAATTGGTTTATGAGTTTTTGTTCGGAGTCTCGGATGGGATCCGGGACATCACGAGAGGTTCCGGAATGGTCCGGAGAATAAGATTCATATAAGGTAGTGAAGTTTTTGGAGTTCGGAATTGTTCCGGGTTGATCGGTATTGTACCGGAAGCTTCTAGAACCTTCCGGAAGGGGACCAACGTGGCCCCACCTTACGGGAGGGGGCATGGGCCTATGAGGGAGTGACCTGGCCGCATTGGGCCAGGGGCACAAGGCCCCATAGGGCCCAACCGGCCAGCTAGGGCAAAACCCTAGATAGAGCTTCTAGAAGGGGGGAGGTTTCCTTGCCCTCCACTCCTCCTCCTTTGGCCGCCGGCCTAGGGCTTGGGGGAGGGGTTAGGGCTGCGCCCACCCCTCTATATATAGAGGGCTGGGGGCGCACCACCCCCCACACCTTCCCCTCCAACCCTAGCCGCCCTGCTGCCCTCCTCTCTCCCTCCCGACTGCTTGTAGGCGAAGCCCTGCTGCAGAAATTCTCCACCAATTGCACCGCGCCGTCGCGTTGTAGATCCAACCCATCTCTCCACCATACTTGCTGGACCAAGGAAGGAGGAGACATCGAGGTGCTGCACGTGTGCATCTCACGGAGGCATCGCCACTTGTGGTGCTAGATCGGATCGGATCGCGAGGAGGAGAAGCGAGTACGACTACATCACCCACGTTCCGACGAACGTTCTGCTGTGCGAATCTTCAAGGGTATGAAGATCTAATCCAATCTCTCTCGTTGTTTGCATCTTCTAGATTAGATCTTGGCTTCCCTCTGTTCGCATCCGTAGAAAATTTTGATTTACTATGCCGCGAAACCCTTCAGGTGCCTGCGTTAAGCATGAACATTATATCGTGATCTTGTTTATTGCGAGACGGTTACTTGTTTAACTCCGAGAATAATGGTTGTTCGATTTATATGAGTAATATGTTTTATTCACATGCACCTTTGATAGATGGTCTATTCTTATTGAATCTCGATTGTGGAAATACACATATTAATAACATTGAGGCTAAACGTTTGAAATCGAGCGATAACTCGACCTATATGTGGCACTGTCGTCTTGGTCACATTGGAGTGAAGCGTATGAAGAAACTCCATTCTGATGGACTTCTTGAATCACTTGAAAGATGCGAAGCATGTCTGATGGGAAAAATGACTAAGACTCCATTTTCTGGAATGATGGAGCGAGCTACGGACTTATTGGAAATCATACATACCGATGTGTGTGTTCCAATGAGTGTAGCATCGCGCGGTGGTTATCGTTATGTTCTTACCTTCACGGATGACTTGAGTAGATATGGGTATATCTATTTCATGAAACATAAGTCCGAAACTTTCGAGAAGTTTAAAGAATTTCAAAGTGAGGTTGAGAATCAACGTAACAAGAAGATTAAATTTCTACGTTCTGATCGTGGAGGTGAATATCTAAGTTACAAGTTTGGCGAGCATTTGAAGAAATGCGAAATACTTTCATAATTGACACCGCCGGGAACACCACAGCGTAATGGTGTGTCCGAACATCGTAATCGAACTCTCTTAGATATGGTTCGTTCTATGATGTCACTTACAGATTTACCGCTATCATTTTGGGGTTATGCATTAGAAACAGCCGCATTCAGTTTAAATAGGGCACCATCTAAATCCGTTGAAACGACACCGTATGAATTATGGTTTGGGAAGAAACCTAAATTGTCGTTCCTTAAAGTTTGGGGTTGCGAAGCCTATGTAAAGAAGTTACAGCCGGACAAGCTTGAACCCAAAGCGGAAAAATGCGTCTTCATAGGATACCCGAAGGAAACTATTGGGTATACCTTCTATCATAGATCTGAAGGCAAAATCTTCGTTGCCAAGAATGGATCCTTTCTGGAGAAGGAATTTCTCTCGAAAGAAGTGACTGGAAGGAAAGTAGAACTCGACAAGGTTGTCGAACCTTCTCTCGAACTTCCGAGTAGCGCAGCACCGGAAGAAGTTCCTGTGGTGCCTGCACCAGTAAGAGAGGAAGCTAATGATGATGATCATGAAACTTCGGTTGTAGTTGCTACAGAGCCTCGCAGGTCAACGAGAACTCGTACCACTCCTGATTGGTATGATCCCGTTATGAATGTCATGTTGGTGGACAACACCGATGACCCTGCGACATATGAGGAAGCGATGATGAGCCCAAATTCCAATAAATGGCAAGAAGCCATGAAATCTGAGATTGGCTCCATGTACGAAAACCAAGTATGGACTTTGGTGGACTTACCGGATGGCCGGAAGGCCGTCGAGAACAAATGGATTTTCAAGAAGAAAACATATGTTGATGGTAATGTTACTATCTATAAAGCTCGACTTGTCGCAAAAGGGTTTCGACAAATTCAAGGAGTTGACTACGATGAGACTTTCTCACCAGTAGCGAAGCTAAAGTCTGTGAGGATAATGTTAGCAATCGCTGCATATTATGATTATGAGATATGGCAGATGGATGTCAAAACAGCGTTCCTCAATGGAGACATTGATGAAGAGTTGTATATGATGCAACCCAAAGGTTTTGTCGATCCTAAAGATGCTAACAAGGTATGCAAACTTCAACGGTCCATCTATGGATTGAAGCAAGCATCCCGAAGTTGGAATCAACGTTTTGATAAGGTAATCAAAAGTTTTGGTTTTATACAAACTTATGGAGAAGCTTGTATTTACAAGAAAGTGAGTGGGAGCTCTGTAGCATTCTTAATACTATATGTAGATGACATATTGTTGATTGGGAATGATGTAGACCTTCTTAATAGTGTCAAGGAATATTTTAATAATAGTTTTTCAATGAAGGATCTTGGCGAAGCAGCTTACATATTAGGCATAAAGATTTATAGAGATAGATCGAGACGCCTAATATCATTGTCACAAAGTACATATTTGGACAAAGTTCTAAAGAGGTTTGGAATGGAAGATAGCAAGAAAGGGTTCTTGCCATGTTGCCCAATACGACGTTGAGTAAAACTCAAAGTCCGACAACGGCAGAAGATAGAGAAAGGATGAGTAAGACTCCCTATGCCTCAGCCATAGGATCTCTAATGTATGCCATGCTATGTACTAGACCCGACATTGCATATGCTGTTAGTTTAACTAGCAGATATCAAAGTGATCCAGGAGTGGAACATTGGATAGCGGTCAGAAACATCCTTAAGTACTTGAGAAGAACTAAGGATATGGTTCTTTCTTATGGAGGTGATGAACAGCTCGTTGTTAATGGTTACACCGATGCTAGTTGGAACACTGATCCGGATGATTCTAAATCACAATCTGGATACGTATTTATTTTGAATGGTGCAGCAGTTAGCTGGAGGAGTGCAAAGCAAAGTGTTGTGGCGAGATCTTCAACTGAATTGGAATACATGGCTGCTTCGGAGGCTTCACAAGAAGCGATATGGATGAAAGAGTTCATTACAGAGCTTGATGTGGTTCCTAGTGCGCTGGACCCAATGTCTATCTACTGTGATAACATGGGCGCAATAGCCAATGCGCAAGAACCAAGGTCACACAAGAAGCTGAAGCACATCAAGCTACGTTTTCACGCTATTCGAGAACATGTCCAAGATGGGGACATAAAGATTTGCAAAGTACACACAGATCTGAATGTGGCGAATCCGTTGACTAAACCTCTCCCGAGGGCAAAACATAACCAACACCAAACTGCCATGGGTGTTCGGTATATTACCATGTAATCTAGATTAGATGACTCTAGTGCAAGTGGGAGACTGTTGGAGATATGCCCTAGAGGCAATAATAAATGTAGTTATTATTATATCTTTGTGTCTATGATAAATGTTTACATTCATGCTATAATAGTATTAACAAGGAAACATTGATACTTGTGTGATTTGTAAACTAAAATAGAGTCCCTAGTAAAGCCTCTTTATAATACTAGCTTGTTGGTTAATAAATGATTGTGGTTTCCCTATCATGAACATTGAGATGTTATTAACAACAAGATCATATCGTTAGGAGAATGATATGGTGGACATACTCCTATAGATAAGCGTAGCATAAAGATCAAGTCATTTCAATAGTTCAATTGCTATATGCTTTCTGATACATAGTAACCTAATTCCTTTGACCATGAGATCATGCATATCACCTTCACCGGAAGGATGCTTTGATGACATCAAACACCACACCGTAACTGGGTGGCTATAAAGGTGGCATTAAGTGTTCGGAAAGTATTGGTTGAGACACATGGATCAAGAGTGGGATTTGTCCATCCATATGACGGATAGATATACTCTGGGACCTCTCGGTGAAATGTCATCCAATTAGCTTGCAAGCATGTGACTGTCTCACAAGGGATCACATACCACGGGAACGAGAAAAGAGTACTTATCGGTAACGAGGTTGAACTAGGTATGCAGAGATACCGACGATCATAACCTCGGATAAGTAAACTATCATGAGACAAAGGGAAATTGGTATCGTATGTAAGTGGTTCATTCGATCGCAAAGTAATCGTAGAAATATGTGGGAGCCATATGAATTTCCAGATTCCTCTATTGGTTATTGTTCGGAGAAGTGTCTCGATCATGTCCGCATAATTCACGAACCGCAGGGAGACACACTTAAGGATTCGACGTTGTTTGAGTAGTTATGGAATGATGAGTAAGAGACCGAATGTTGTTCGGAGTCTCGGATGGGATCCGGGATATCATGAGGAGATCCGGGGTGGTCCGGAGAATAAGATTCATATAAGGAAAGTCCTGTTTCGGGGTTGAAGAATGGTTCCGGTGTTTTCATCGGGAATGTTCTAGAAGGGTCCGGAATGTCCGGCACTCCGGAGGGGAAGGGTACATGAATGTGTTATATCAAGTTGGTATGATTGCATCATGTACTAGGTGTCATCGCTGAACAAAATAAAGGGTTTAATCAAATCCTAGTTTGAAAAGTCAAACGCCAATTTGAAAAGTCAAACGGCTATTTTGGGAAGTGGAGAGGAAGGTGGAAACCGAGTTGGGGAGGAGTTCCTCCCCTCCACCGTCGGCCCACCTTGGAAGCCGAGTTGGGGAGGGACTCCCCTCCCCTGGCGCGACCCCTCCACCTATATAAGGAGGGGCAGGGCTGCCCCTCCAAGCACACCTCTCACACCCCGCAAACCCTAGCCGCCGGCGCCGCCGCCTAGCTAACCCTAGCCACCGGCCAAGCCTCCTCCTCGGCGTGTCTAAACCCTAGATCATCGAGGGTCTCTCTCATAGTCCACCATACTCGCTCCGGCTTAAGGCGAAGCCCTGCGAGATCTCCCCTCTACTTCCGGTACCACGCCGTTGTGCTGCCGGAATCGCGAGGAGAGTGCTACAACCTCCGCTGCCTGCTGGAACAAGGGAGAGGAAGGTCTTCGTCGAGTACCGAACGTGTGACCGACTGCGGGAGCGCTGCCGGAACGCAGCACCGGAAGGATCGTCTACGCGATCTTGAGATCGGGAAGAGTACGACTACATCACCCACGAGAATCCACTCTCGTTAAACACTTTGGAATCTTCGAGGGTGAGTTATTCCATCGACTCGTTGCTACAATCTAGTAGATAGATCTTGGCTTGTTTGTTTGTATGCGATAGAATTTTTTTGTTTTCCATGCTACGAAACCCTACATCGAATGCTTTCAGTCGAGTGTAGGCTCAGAATTGTTCTTTGTATATTTTCGCTTCTATGTCGACTCTGTAGGAGGATTTGTTGTTTCTATCGGGTGCATGATTTGCACTCCCGATGGGAGTATCCCCCGAGGCTATGTTCGGGTGTGTGCACCAGACCATAGGCTCAAAATCACGTTCATCCGAGGAGGTACTCTACTCGGGTCTTCTTTCTTGCGTTTGTAGATATTTTTCTGTAGAATCCCATTGGAGGATTTTTTTTGAGTAGGTGAACTGTAAGTTCAATAAGTTTTTCATGGGGATTATGGTATAACGAGTCAGGTGCATTGATACGTCGTAAACGTATCTATAATTTTTTATGCTCTATGCTTGTTTTGTATCAACTTTGTTATGTTTTGTCTACACTTTGAGGTATTTTTATACATTTTCTGAAACTAAGCTATTGACAAGATGCCGCAGTGCCAGTTGCCTGTTTTTTTTTTTGCTGTTTTTGGTCTCAGAAAAGCCAGAAAAGAAATATTCTCGGAATTGGACGGGACAAAAGCCAAAGTCAATATTTTACCGGAGCAGACACGGAGTCCAGAGGAGAGACGAGGAGGCGCAATGAGGCGGCCACACCTAGGGGTGGCGCGGCTCCCCTGGCCGCGCCAGTCCCTGGTGTGGGCCCCTCGAGGCTCCACCGACCTTGCCCTTTTGCCTATATATACGTCTCCCCGAGACGTAAACCCTACGCGGATCAGATCTCCACAAAAAGTTCCGTAGCGCCGCCTCCACCGAAGAGGAGATTCAGAGGACAAAAGTCTCTATTCCGGCACCCTGCCGGGACAGGAAATTGCCCCCAGAGCCATCTCCATCGCTGTTGATGACTCCCATGATGAGGAGGCAGTAGTTCTTCCTCGAGGCTAAGGGCTCTACCGCTAGCTATGTGTTCATCTCTCTCTATATGCGTGATCTTATTATGGTCATGAGCTTTGTAATCAAGTAGATCTACTCTGCTACTCAAGTGCTTTAATTAATCTCCGGCTATCCCCACGTGTATGAAGGTGACAGTGTGTACACCGTGTGGCACTTAGGCTAAAGATTACATAAATACTTATAATGAGTTATATTTTGAGTTGGTTGTCTCTATGAAATTGTGGTATTTGTTGGAACCATCTAGCGCTCAAGATAACAGTATGGGGTTATCTAGATGTGGAATGCGAACTTTGAGGTGTGCTGTTATAGCCCTACCGTGGATTAGTGTTGTCCAACCGGAGAGTAGTTCAGAGTAGTATCATGAAGAGAAGATATTTATATGAGAGTGTCCACTAGTGAAAATATGATCCCTAGGCCTTGTGTTTTAAGCATTGAAACACCATTTACAACTAGATTTGTTACATGTTTGCTTGCTGCCTTCTTTATTTCAGATTGCCTTTAGTCTCTTCCTCCCCGTCAAGCTTTTTTCTGGCACCTTTGTCTTATAATCATCCATATTACTTGTATTTCACTATCTCTTCGCCGAACTAGTGCACCTATACACCTGACAAGTGTATTGGATGTATTAGGGACACAAGAGACTTCTTATATCTTGATTGAAGGGTTGCTTGAGAGGGATACCTTTGACCACTTCCTCCCCGAGTTCGATAAACCTTGAGTGATCCACTTAAGGGAAACTTGTTGTTGTTCTACAAACCTCTGCACTTGGAGGCCCAAAACTGTCTACAAGAATAGAAGCGTGTGTAGACATCATGCATCTAACGGATCGGGAACCAGTTAATTGCTCTTGGGAAAAAACATCGTGAACCTACATCAAGCTCGAGTCTCCAGACTCGAACCTGGTATTTGCTGGCGTAATTCAGCTCGGGCCGCAAAGGTATTATAGAGTATTGAATCCCGATGCTTTTATTTCGGGTACACGAAGCGCCCATCGGTACTTTTCATCGTATCGTAGATATGGATTAATACTGGTAGAGCGCATTCGTGTGTGATTACCAGGCCACATAGGACGGATTCAGGGGTCTTATCTTCATGTCGTGGACACGACATTCAGACATGTTATCGCGGCGGACACGGTCTGAGAATTTGAAGTTTTTGTCGCCTCTGTAGGAGGATTATTTTCATCGGGTGCGCGACCAGCGCTTGAGGATGATCTTCATCCGAGGAGATTCTATACTCGGGTCTTGTTTTGTAGCGGTGTAAGTTGTTTACGTCGAATCCGTTGGAGGATATATTTACTTTCAAGTGCGCGGCTAGCGCTCCCGATGGGAGTAGCCCCTGAGGCTATGTTCAGGTGCTTGCACTAGAGCATAGGCTCAGAGCATCTTCTTCATCCGAGGAGATTCTTGACTCAGGTCTTGATTTTTATCGAGTGAGCATAGGCTCAGAAAGCTTCATCATCCGAGGAAATTCTCGACTCGGGCCTTGGTGTAAATTGATGTGGGTGGCATTAGTTGACTCCGTTGGAGTATCCGATAGAATAGCTCAATGTAGTCAACATCCTTGTAAAAAACATAAAAAATTGTGAAGTACTTGCAGATTATAAAGAAATATTGCCTTTTGACTTGTTATGACATTTTCTGGTGCCATTAGACTCGACACTTTTGCACTGTTTTGTGAGACCTTTTCGTTAGCCTAACGCCCTTAGTCTCAGTACCTTGTCGACCTGTCGGTTGGACTACAACTGGGTCGGAGTTTAAGGATTTGACGCTCAGTCAGAGTCAGCTATTCGGGAAGTCGCGTATGGAGTGCTCGAGTGTGCGGAGTCGATGACACTTAGGTTACTCGAAAAGGGCGCAACCCCGAGGGTTTCGAGTGTGAGTTAAAGTAAAAATAAATCAACTTGAAGAAAATAACTTAGCTTTGTTGGTAGCGCCATCAGTACAGGTCCTGCAACTGTTGTTTCAGTCACACATGTTGGAATATTAGGCATAATTTTCGTGATTAATTTCAGAATATTAAGCATGAAAAAACCAGCTACTAGCTCATGTAACTCGAACATACTAGATATACTAAACAACAGGATGAACGAAAACAAACATCAACTAAACATGTACTCGCAGAACAAGATGAATAACCAAACAGGAGCACGTAGCACATACCATTCGGTTGTCGTAGTAGAAACTTTGGGGAAGACTGATCGAAGCAGACGGCGACGAAGCCGGCGGTAGGCAGCACCGCCCGACTTGGATGGAAGATGACCCGTGATGAATAACTCGAGCAGTCCCACGGAGCGCTTTCCAAAAACCTTATTCGCCCTCTCCCGTACATGATCACAAGGGCGAGTGGTTCCGGAGACCTGCTCTCCGTCCGCCGGTGCACGCCGGCAAGCGGGATGGAGTAGACTACGGTGACGGCGCAAGTAGAGAGGATGTCAAAACCCTAGATTGGTTTTCGGTATCTTGTGGTGGTAGCCGCGCAGAACTTTATATAGAGCGGCTGAGCGAGATTTCCGCAACCCGCGGCGCGCGCGCCCGTCGTGGAAGGCGGCATCGTCAGAAGAGAAGTGTTTGCGTGTATCTCTCTTATTGCCACTCACTTATAAAGTGGTGCAACACTCCACCTTATAAGGTGGTGCAATTCTCTTTCAACTTGTCATGTGGGACTAAAATTTAGCTTCCACTCCACTCCCGTGTGAGCTGTCACAAACATGGGCCAAACACATATAGACTGCCACAAATGTGGGCTTTAAGATTTAGAGAAAATCTAAAAAATACACATGGACCTAAATGTTTTATCCCATTATTTCTAACAACACACTCCTCCTCCCCAGTATCTAATAAATTGCCAGTACTACTGTACTAGAAAGCTTAATAAATTCGTCACTGCGCCCCGGTCCAATTGCTTTCATTGATGTGATGTTAACTTGTTTGTACCGCGCACAGCAGCATGCGTCCTAGACATGGTACTACTACTACTTCAGCCAACAATGGCTGCACCGTATCTGTTCGAGGAACGGACGATCTCTGCGCATAGGTAGGTACCACCATTGGCTTGTCTTGTATAGTGGCCAGAGGCTGTTGTCTGCTCCCGACCCCTTTGGCGGCACAGTTGACATGGTTATACCCTACGGGTACGTAACTTCAGCATACCTAGTCCAGCCCAAGGAAGGCCCACGGCAGACATACGTTGGCCCATGAAGATTTTCGGGTGGCCAAGGCCCATGACGTCTTCGGATCCTTGGAGAGCAAGACTAGAGGAGATAGGAAATTCAAAGGGGTAAAACCCTAGAACTTGTAACCGACTAGGACTACGCCCGGGACCTGCCTAAGTCTATATAAAGGCCAGGAGGGGACGTCCTAGGGCAACTCGACTCATACTTTCGCACACGCATCCACGCCAGATCGAATCTGCGCACCCTGTAACCTTCGGTTCCGCCGTAATCAAAGAGCAGACAAACAGGAGTAGGGTTTTCCCTCCGGGGGCCTGAAACTGGGTAAATCTCGTGTCCCCTGGTTGCTTGTCTGTTAACCATGCCACGATCTCCAGCATCCCCATCTTCTCCAAAACCCAAGTCCATAAAAATGGGCATTGACGAGATTAAACCTCGTCAATTGGCGCCGTCTGTGGGAATTGGGGCTGCTGATTGTGCGGTCGTGACGGTTCCGACCCGATCGATCTACAACTCCGCGGCGATGGAGAATCATCTCCTCTTCGGCGCTTTCGACTTCACCGCCCACTCGCCGGATACCATGAAGGATTTCGAGCCCGTAGGCGACGGACTCGAAATTCTGTTCGGGAGCTTCTGCTTCCAGGTGGGACAAACTGGCACCCTCCGCCTCCCTGAGCGGGTGCCCGTGCCGTCAATCAGGCCCGCTTCGTGGGCTCCACACCCCGTGCTACGCACGTCACCATCAACAGATGAGTTCTACAGCAGCAGCAGCTGCAACTCCGATCTGTGCGATCCACCTTCGGATGAAGGGACCTACGGTTCCGGATCCGAAAGCTGCGGCAGCAGCCAACCAATCTGCAGGCGCTATCTGTGTGCCGCAGTCATCCAAACCGACGAGGAAACGCCTAACCCGCCGCCCAACCCTAACCCGCAGGACAGAAACGGCGAAAACGGTGGGAACAGCGAAAACGGGGAAAACAAGGGCCACCTCATCCAACTTAGCAAAGAAGGATGGGTCGAAGCACGCCGCGCCGTCGCAGGCGAAATAGTCCTACCTCTGAACTCCCCACGTGATCTGCTGAGGGCATACCACTACCTCCTCATCGAGGAGCACAAGAAGCAAGTCAAGATGCAGGAGACGCTCGACAAACGCAAGCAAGCAGCCTCTGAGTCCAGTGCGCGACGAGCTGTGCTCTCCGCCATGGGACCCGGCTCTAGCACAAACGGAAACCAGGGAAACAAGCACCGCTCTCGGGTGGAAAACATGGACCCGAAGGAGCGGCGTGACGTGACCCGCACTCTCCACACATCGTTCATGGATATGGACGCTGACGGCAACATCATCCCGAAGACGCCACAAGCTGCGATCATGGCAGCCACTGCGTATCTCGCGGCTCACCCACCTCCGGAGGGGGACCCGAAAAGGGCCATGCATAGGTCCGCACTCACCAGACTAGGACTAATCGGAGCTGCGCTCCACGAAGACGCTCCTACGGAGCCGAAGAAGAAAGCTCCGGCCAGGCGCGACCTGAGCCCCACTCCCTCATCCGAAGATGAAGAGGAACACGATCTTCCTCGAAGGAAGAAGAGCTCGCACCGCCATAAAAGCGACTACGACGCCAGAGACAAGCTTACACAGCGCAAGATCGGCAAAGCACGCGCCAAACGCGCATGCTCGTCTGAATCTGAGATGGATGAAGACGAAGGAGAACTCTGCGGGGCTCGATGCTTCAGCAGATCCGTCCGGCGAACACAGATGCCACGCAACTTCAAGCTTCCTTCGGATACTCTGAAGTTCAACGGCACGCAAGATCCAAAGTCCTGGCTCAGTGACCATCTGTCATCCGTCAAGCTTCACGGAGGCAACAAAGAAACCGCCATGCAATGCCTTCAGCTGCAGTTGACAGGCGCGGCGCGGGTCTGGCTTAGCAGCCTATCATCAGGATCCATCCGAAGCTGGGAGGAGCTCGCTTATAGCTTCATCCGAAATTTCAAAGGCACCAGCAAGAGGCCCGCCTCAATCGAAGAGTTGCGAGCCTGCACTCAGAGAACGGGTGAATCTATTCGCTCGTACATACTACGCTGGTCTACAACCAAGAACTCCGCAGCACACATCTCCGAAGAAAGGGCCATCGACGCCTTCAGGGACGGCGTCAAGCGCCCAGACTTCAAGGAGGAACTTGGGCGTGTAAAGCCCAAGACACTCGACCACCTCATGGAAATCGCCAACAGTTGGGCAGACGGCGAAGATTGCATCCAGCGGGCGCAATCAGATGAAGAGGACGACTACGGCCGAAGACACGAACGCCGCAGCAAGAGGAGATCGCGCATCTACGAGGACCGCGACGGACCCGACATGGTCGCAGCCGGCTACGCCGACCGCCGTAACGACAACAGCCGCAACAGCGGAGGATACCGCAGCGGAAACTTCCGCGACAACGGACGACCAACGCAGTCGTGGCAACGCCGCGACCGCGACAACGAACCCTCAGCATTCGACAAACTTTCGGGTCCATGCACCATCCACTTCTACATCGACAAACAAGATGGCAAAAAGAAAGCTAGCCACATGCTCAAGGACTGCCGCGAGTTCCAGAAACTCAGCGAAGGCATGATGCAGATGAGGCAACAAGCTCCAATTCCTGCGTTCGGAAACACACCTGCGCCAGGTGAAATAGCACACGGAGCTCCTCCACCGCCGCCTATTGGAGGCCCAAATCAACCAGTCGCACCAGCGCAAAACAACGCCGGGGTCGCATACCCCCCACCAAAGGGAGCGCTAAATATGATCCAGAAGGGACGCCCCACCAACAGGGTGCAGAAGAAAATCACCCGGCAAATCCACTTGGCCGTGGCAACTCCGCCTGCAATCCCTGAGTACCTCAGCGGATCGGAGTCCTGCATCACATTCACTCGCGCGGATCACCCTTGCCAGATCCCTCGCCCAGGTCATGCTGCCCTGGTGCTGGAGGCGCAGATCGGAGGCTTTGAGATGAGTCACGTCTTCATGGACGGCGGCAGCGGCATCAACCTAATGTTCGCAAGCACTCTAGCAGCTATGCAGATCCCGCAATGCAGCCTGGAACAATCATACACAACGTTCCACGGCATTGTCCCAGGGAAGGGCATCTTCCCCCTGGGCAAAATAGGGCTCGACGTCATCTTCGAGAAGCCGGACAACTTTCGGCAGGAGCGCCTAGAATTCGAAGTGGTGGACTGGTCGTCACAATACCATGCCATCCTGGGACGCGTAGCATTCGCAAGGTTCCTGGCCGTCCCACACTACGCATACCTACTACTCAAGATGCCAGGACCAAGGGGCGTCATCATAGTCCACGGGAGCTTCACCCGATCGGACCAATGCGACAGGGATTTCAACAAAATCTCCTAGTCTTTCGGCATGCAAGACGAGCTTGTAAAGCTCCGCGAGGTGACGGACAATGGGCTACCCCCAGTCACAAAGCAGAACGCACCTGACATGTCTTTCGACTCCACCATCAACACCAAGAAAGTGCAGGTCCATCCAACGGATGCCTCCAAGACGGCGTTGATCGCCCACGACCTCAGCACCGCATAGGAAGGCGCGCTCGTCGAATTCCTCCGTGAGCGCTGGGAAATCTTCGCCTGGTGTCCTGCGGACATGCCAGGAGTTCCCAGGGAATTCGCCGAGCACGCACTCAATGTCTTCCCAGACACCAAGCCAGTCAAGCAGTCCATCCGAAGACTGTCGGAGCCACGAGCCGAAGCTATCGGCAAGGAGATCAACAAATTACTCGCAGCAGACTTCATCCGGGAAATCAAGGAAAGCGAGTGGCTGGCAAACACGGTGATGGTCCCGAAGAAGGACACGGACATCCTGCGGATGTGCGTGGACTTCACGTCACTAAATAAACACTGCCCTAAGGACCACTTCCCTCTTCCTCGGATCGACCAGATCATCGATTCGACTGCAGGTTGTGAGAAACTCTCCTTCCTCGACGCCTACTCAGGCTATAACCAGATTCGACTCAAGGTCGAAGATCAAGAGAAAACGGCGTTCATCACACCGTTCGGAGTATACTGCTACAACACAATGCCCTTCGGGCTAAAGAACGCGGGTGCCACGTACCAGCGATGCATGCAGGCCTGCCTCAAGGACCAGATCGGTCGCAACGTCCAAGTCTATGTCGACGACATAGTCATAAAAACCAAGGAGGCAAGAACACTTATCACGATCTCCGCGAGACGTTCGACAACCTTGATCGCTACAGGATCAAGCTCAATCCAGAAAAGTGCGCCTTCGGCGTCCCCTCGGGTCAGCTGCTCGGGTACTTCATCTCTCAACGAGGGATCGAAGCGAACCCGAAGAAAATCAAAGCTATCATGACAATGGAGAAGCCGAAAAACCTCAAGGGCGTTCAGCAGCTCACAGGGCGAGTAGCGGCACTAAGCAGGTTCATCAGCCGCATGGGCGAGAAGGCCCTACCATTTTACCAGCTGCTGCGCAAGGCAGACAAGTTCGAGTGGACACCAGAAGCCAACGACGCATTCGAAAGCCTCAAGCGGCTCCTCTCCACCTCGCCAGTTTTGGTCACGCCAAAAGAGCGCGAGCCCTTGTTGCTGTACATAGCAGCCACACACCAGGTGGTCAGCACAGTACTAGTGGTCGAACGACCCGAAGAAGGCAAGACCCACGGGGTACAACGCCCAATTTACTACCTCAGCGAGGTTCTCACTCCAAAAAAACAGCGGTACCCGCACTACCAGAAGCTGGCCTACGGCATGTTCATGACGGCTCGACGACTGAGCCACTACTTCCAGGAGCATCAGGTGATGGTCATCAACGAGGCACCCCTAAACAGCATCCTGAATAACCCAGAGGCCACAGGGCGCGTGGCCCTGTGGGGCATTGAACTATCACCCCTGGACATCATCTACGAGAAGCGACACGCAATCAAATCTCAAGTCCTTCCGGACTTCCTGGTGCACTGGATGGAGCTGCAGCTGCCTGACACCCCAGACATGTCGCAGTCCTGGACAATGCATTTTGACGGCTCCAAACGCGAAGCCGGAGCAGGGGCAGGAGTCATACTAACCTCCCCGCAAGGTGACAAGATGAAGTACGTCCTTCGGATGAAATTCAGAGCCTCCAACAACGAGGCCGAATACGAAGCCCTCATCCATGGCATGAAGATGGCAAAAATATGTGGCGCAACGCGCCTGGTCATCTACGGTGACTCCAACCTTGTCGTACAGCAGACGATGAATGAGTGCGACGCACACGCCGAAAACATGATCGCGTACCACGCGCTATACAACGCACTCGAAGGAGAATTCGACGGCTGCGAACTTCGGCACGTTGGAAGAGAGAGCAACGAGGAGGCCGATAGACTCGCCAACATCGGCTCCACTTGTGCAAAGGTACCACCAGGTGTGTTCCTCGAACAGATCTGCGTGCCATCCATCAAGCGAAAATTCCCCACAGGATCACCCGAAGAAGCAGACCACTCGGGGGCTACGCTACCCGAAGGTCATGAAGGACCCAAAAAGTTGGATACCGAAGTTGCCATGGTCAACCTGATGCAGGTCATGGCAGTCGAAGAAACTTGGACACGTCCATACCTCCAGTTCCTGATAAACGGAGAATTGCCAGACAGCCCGACAGATGCCCGGCGCGTATCTCGTCGGTCAAAAGCCTTCACCATCATCAACGGCGAGTTGTACAAACACAGCATTACGGGCGTACTACAATGGTGCGTCACCATCAATGACGGCAAGGCCATACTCCAAGATATCCACGAGGGCATCTGCGGCCACCACGCAGGTAGCCGCTCCCTCGTCGCCAAAGCTCTGCGAGCAGGATTCTACTGGCCAACGGCCACGAGCGACGCGAAAGACATCGTCCGAAGATGCAACGGGTGCCAACGGTTCGCCGACAAACCGCACGCACCTGGGTCCGAACTTCGACCCATACCCATAGCCTGGCCTTTTGCCCAATGGGGCCTTGACATGATCGGCAAACTGCCAAAATCCTCAAAGGGAGGACACGTCTTCCTCCTGGTCGCAGTCGACAAATTCACCAAGTGGATCGAAGCCATGCCAGTTACCAACCAGAAGGGCAAAACCGCCGTCAAATTCTTCGAATCCATTGTCTACAGGTTTGGCGTACCGCACAACATCATCACCGACAACGGATCGAACTTCATCTCCGAAGAATTCCAGGACTTCTGCGAAGGCCTCGGGATCAATATCACGTATGCCTCAGTGGCACACCCGCAAACAAACGGGCAAGTGGAAAAGGCCAACGGCCTAATCGGCGCCGGCATCAAGAAGCGCCTCATGAGCTCACTCGAGCACAAAGCTGGAAACTGGACGAAAGAGCTACCGTCTGTCCTGTGGAGCTTACGGACAACGCCAAACAGCTCCACCGGCTACACACCGTTCTTCATGGTACACGGAGCCGAGGCAGTGCTACCAGCCGAAGTACGCCATCAGGCTCCACGAGTCGTCGCGTACAGCGAAGCCGAATCCACGGCTGCACTCGAAGACGCCGTCGACACACTCAATGAAGCGCAGGATATAGCAGCCGCTCGATCAGCGGTGTACCAGCAGAGTCTCCGCAACTATCACAGCCGCCGGCTGCGCCCAAGGTCCTTCGTCGAAGGAGACCTCGTCTTGCGACTCAAGCAAAAGCGACCGAACAAATTCGATTCACCATGGGAAGGACCATATGTCATCACCGAAGTCATCCCAGGTGGCGCCTATCGCCTCAAGCACGTGGAGTCTGGAGTCGCATACTCCAACCCGTGGAACGTCTCGCACCTGCGACGATTCTACCCGTAGCAACCTACCCCCCTTTTTTTACTTTCAATAAGGCTTCCAGCCAAGGCCACTCAGCCGAATCATGTACCTCCTCCATTACGATATAAATAAAGCTAAGTACCTCGCCCCAACCCTCGGTTGACTATTTTCTGCAACTTTACTACATGCTACATATGTACTCGGGGGCTCCCCCCACCTCACGATTTCATCGACTGAGGACAAAACGTGTACACCTGAGTAGCTGACCACGTCAGGCAAACGAAAAGGGCACGTACTACATCAAAGCACTGCGTGCTCGCAAACAAGCAAACCTTTACAACAAAGGGCACATACACGCCCAGCCGCAATATACAAATTTTACATCTATCTGTTTATTTTCAGGTCCTACCTATTCTAAAGAATAACCTGAGCACGCTGCTCAAACAAATCTACAATCTGTTCGGCATACTGCCTTACAGCCGCATAATGCGGACGCATATTCCACTCACCACCATCTGGTCGAGGAGGTGGCCCAGTCGCCATAGCAGCTAAATCTACGTCAGGGCGGTGCACCCTCACAAGAGACAAGGCAACCTTCACCCCTGCGATGAGCTGCTGCCGCACCAGCTCCTTGATATTGCTGGCACTCCGAAACTTCATCAGAAGACCTGCAAGGGTCGTTGGCACGGCATCCAACGGAAACATGACGTGCAGCACCGAGGAAAGCGATGTCTGCACCTGGCGGAGCACCCGCGAAACCTGGTAGACACGATCCTGCACCGTCGCCAGAACTATGGCGCGATCACGATCCATCCAGAAGAAGCCGCCAGCCTCTATGTCCTGTTGAGTCAAGCAATTGACTCGAACATCAATACGCTCCTTTTCTTCCCTCGGAGCAAGATTGGCACCTGCGACAACCGCACAAAACAAGAGTAAGGCCAGCAGGCTCACCCGAAGAACTGAGCTACAGCCCGAAAGAAGGATCAACTTACATTGCAGTTGCTCGGACAGCCGACCCAGCTCCGCCATCAAATACTCCTCTCTGGCCGCACCACGGTCTGCTTTGGATTTCCAAACGTCAGCGCGACCGCGTAACCCAAGCAAATCTCTCTCCAAGCTGCGCACGCGATCTCGAAGAAACGCGAGCTGCGAGGAATCATCCAATGATGCTCGCAAGGGCCTTTCGGATGAAGTGTCAACTGGGTCAGCACCCGAAGGAACCTATAGCAGCAGAAAAAAGAAGGCACACAGACATTCAGCCAAGGATAGAGCACAACTCGGAGGAATTCATTAAAGTATATAAGGCCACTACGTGGCACACGGATGATACTACAAAAGATATTTACAACAAAAATAGACTACAAACTACCCTACGTCTACTATGCCTAAGGCGGAGGACACTGAGTCGCCTCAGAACCAGACTGCCTAGCTTTGGCCTCGCCCTGCTGCCGCAATGCATACTCAGACAGCAAGTCAATGAGCTTGGGCCCATATCGTCTGCAGCGAGCAGAGTAGGCGGCGAAGGCTACCTCGGATCCATCCGCAGCTGTAGGCATCCGAGAAGTAATCTGGGACAGGGACAGCTCCGCCCCAGCCGCCATGGCCATCGCCAGCCCGACGGACGCGCCGATGCCCTTCTGCTTGCGCTTGTACGCTGCAGGCACTTCGGCTGACAGAGCCTCTACCAGGGCATCCACGTCTTCAGGGGATGCGCCCTTCGGGAAGAGCTCCTGGTAGAAGCGACCAAGGACCTCTTTCGCCTTGGCAAGGGAGTTGACGACGGTGCTACAGCGGTCTTCGACCGCTACAGTGGCATCATCTAAAGCACTCCCGTGCTCCAGAGCACCGCGGTCAAACTCGATGCCTGCGGCATCTGAGACAAAAAAGAAGAAAACATGAAGAAAGGCAACATAGAAGAAGATCCGTAGAAAAAGAAGCAAGTACAAAAGCTAGCGCTCACCCGAAATAGCCTTGGCAGCAGCCATGAGCTTCTCTGCCACCCCTTTTTCACGAGCAGCCGCAACGGTGGTCAGCTGCTCCTCACGATCTGCGGCCTCCTGCTGCAGACGCTCTTTCGCTTCGGCTGCCTTCGTCAGCTCCAGCTCAAGGCGCTCTCTCGCCCCAGCGGCAGCTTCGGCCTTCTGCTCCGATTGGCCAAGGCTCTTCTTTAGAGCATCGACCTCACGGAGAGAGTCGTTATGCTCCTCTGCATTTACAACAAGCAAGTGTCAAAGAACAGGACCAGGATAAGCAAGAGAAGTACTACAAGGCAGACGAATACCTTGAAGCTGCCGCAGTTTCGCCTCCAGCGTCAGGCGTTCCTCCACCAGCCGCTTGGCCTCTTGGACAAAAGGCTGCAGCAACAGGCAATAGTAGTAAGAGCAGGACTTGGGGGCTACGCCCAACACAAAGAAGCATAAACAACATCAGCATACGAAGACACTCGGGGGCTCCCCCCGTAACATCAAGCAGAAAAACTTACGTGCTCCGAAGGCGAACCCGCAGGCCCGCCTGCGAAATTCTGAGGCGCAACCACCAGCCTCTCCTGCACAGGAGGAACTGGTGCAGCGTCACCAGAAGTCGCCACCGTCTGAGGAGGAGGCGACGCAATGTTCGACTCCCCCATCATCTCGCGTGCACCATCAGTAGAACCGTCGGAGGATTGCCTGCATACGAACCAATCAAAACAGGTGCAAAAATAACAAGGAAACAAAGGACAAAAGTGGCAACAAGAAAACTTACGAGCCCAACGCGCTCAGCCCATACAGGAATGGCAGGAAGGGGAGAGGAAGAACCCCCATGAACATCATCATGACGCTCAAGGCCCAGAGGATTTCTGGGAGTCGGCGGAGTCGAGGCATCTAACGACTCGCTAGAGTTCCGTGATCGCCTGCGCGAATGGTCCTCACTCGATTCGTCGGCATCCTCCGCTGGGGATCGCGCTGACGGTAGTTCGGACACGGAATCCACCACTTCATTATCCGGGGCATTCGGATACCTCTCGGGCAACGGTGGTGCCATGCCCGGCACTTTGAAGCTCTGCAAAAGGAAAAGGAACTTTGTTAGCACACAAAGGAAAAAGTACACAGCTGACAAAAACAAAAGGGCAGCACTACGTGCGCAAATCTACACCTTCGGCACGACCAACGTCGAAGAAAAGGGAGGAGTCAGCGACTTCCCCGGGATTTCTTCGTCGGCCTTGAACTTTAACAGCGCGCGAAGAGCCTTGTCAAGTTCCACCTCGGAGATCTTCTCACTCGAAACCCTCGTCGGATCACGGCGCCCAGAGTAAAGAAACATCAGATGCGCCCTCGCTTGGAGAGGCTGCACCCGACGCTCAAGAAACGTCCGGATGATGTCGACACCGTTCACCTCCTTTCCAGGAATCAATTGGAGATCCTTCACCCGACGGTACAGGGCCACTATCTCCGCCACTTCACCGTCTAAGACTTGGTTTTTCCAGGATCTTTTCTTCTCAATCAATTGGGAGGGGTCAAAAGGAACGAGACCAAAATCTTGCCCAGGCAGTACGGAGTCACGGATGTAAAACCATTTCCTCCGCCAGTACTGGACAGATTCGGACATGGAAAAGGAAAAGAATTGCACATTGGGACTGAGGGAGATGATGAAACCCCCAATGGGATACACACCATCCGAACCAGACTGCCTCTTCACGGAATAAAGCTTCCGGAAGAGGCCAAAGTGTGGCTCAATGCCAAGCCAACACTCGCAAAGCGTGATAAAACACGCAATGTGGAGAAGGGAGTTGGGAGACAGATGATGGAGTTGAACCCCATAGAAAAAGAGCAGACCACGAAGGAAGTCATGGACCGGAAAAGAAAACCCGCGAATCATGAAGGCAACAAACATAACCCGATACCCAGATGGGCGACGGGGGATTACCTCATTGCCGGGGAGTCTCACGGCCGTCGTGTCTTGCGGGATCAGGCTCCGCTCGCGCAGTTTGCGGAGATCGCTCTCCCGCGTTTCTGATCGCCGCCAGCCACCGTCGGTGACACGAGCAGTGGCGGTGCCCTTCTTGCCTCCGGCGGCGCTGGTCCCAACTGCAGATGAGGACTTCTTTGATTTCCCCATGGTGCTACGGCGGTGGTGGCGTTGCCAACGAAGAAAGGCAAAGGAAATATGGAGGAAACTCTCAGCGCGCAGCAAGAATAGCTCAAGAACGAGGGGGCAGTGAATAGATGAACTGCTGCGGTGAAAAACAAACCACGATTTCACCAGGATTATAACAGCGAAGACGACGCACGCTGGCCGTCCATCGAGAAGACCTAACGCCAACGGTAGATCTGGTCGTACACGTGTCAGCACCAAAACGAACCGTCGTTACCACGCCGTCCACTACGTGCGGAAATCGAGGAGACGCCGTAATCATCTCCACGCCGCGCGTGACCGGTCAATTCAAAGTCAGCAAATGGGACCCATGCTTCGTCCAGTCAAGTCATCTCTGGCGTAGCAGACGCTTGAGGTCATCGATCGTAAGCACTGACGTCATCAAAAGCTATACTAGCACCACTTCGGCTCCACAGCTAAAAGTACTCACTCGAATCTACGATTCGACTAAATACTTGGGGGCTACTCCTATCAGGAGCGCTGGCCACGCACCCGACAGACAAATAAGGACAAAATTATTTCTCTGAGTCCTACGTCGAGTTTACGACTCCACTACAGACTCGGGGGCTACTCCCATAGGGAGGATGGATTTAAGCATCCGAAAATTTTCGAGTCCTACGGACCTAATGATTGAAACAATGCTTGAACTAAAAGTCTCCGTTCTAGTCTACGACTCGAACAGACACTTGGGGGCTACTCCCATAGGGAGCGCTGGTCGCGCACCCTATGAAATCTTCGACTGCGATCTTTTGGATCAGCACGCAAAACTTTTTGGCAACTCTGCCCAAACAAAACGCTGAGTGAGCGATAATCTCCTTGGCCACCCGAAGCACCTCCGAGGTGATAAATGTTCGGATGCTGCGTCTGCGACGCAAAGATAAGACCTACAGATATCATCTGATGGCCTGGCAACACACCTGACTGCGCTCTGCTAGTATGAATCCGTACCAGCAGGTACGATGAAAAATCCCGACGGACGCGTTGGGTACACCAATTAAAATCACTGGAATTCCACTCCTATAAGTCCTCCGCGGCCTGAGTTGAATTACGCCAGCATATGTTTCAGGCCTGGGTTAAGGGACCCGAACCTGAAGAAGATCGTGTTGTTTCGTCCTAAGACAGTTAACTGACCCTGATCCGTCGGGTGAGTCAGGCACACGCATCAACAATCCCTACACACATATACTATTAACATATAACTGCTCCCGAAGGATGGAAGAGTCCTCAGCCGAATCTACGATTCGACTGATCATTCGGGGGCTACTGACATGGTTATACCCTACGGGTACGTAACTTCAGCATACCTAGTCCAGCCCAAGGAAGGCCCACGGCAGGCATACGCTGGCCCATAAAGATTTTCGGGTGGCCAAGGCCCATGACGTATTCGGATCCTTGGAGAGCAAGACTAGAGGAGATAGGAAATTCAAAGGGGTAAAACCCTAGAACTTGTAACCGACTAGGACTACGCCCGGGACCTGCCTAAGTCTATATAAAGGCCAGGAGGGCACATCCTAGGGCAACTCGACTCATACTTTCGCACACGCATCCACGCCAGATCGAATCTGCGCACCCTGTAACCTTCGGTTCCGCCGTAATCAAAGAGCAGACAAACAGGAGTAGGGTTTTCCCTCCGGGGGCCTGAACCTGGGTAAATCTCGTGTCCCCTGGTTGCTTGTCTGTTAACCGTGCCACGATCTCCAGCATCCCCATCTTCTCCAAAACCCAAGTCTATAACAATGGGCATTGACGAGATTAAACCTCGTCAACAGTTGATAGCCTCGATCTTCTGTTCATGTAACTATATGGAGTAGATCTGTTATGTTAAACTAGTTTGTGAACAGTCATTAATTCAAGATCATTTCCAAACATGTGTATGTGAGTGGATCTTTTTCTTCTGTTATAAAGAAAGAGGCGGTTGCTCGATTTGTGAGTAGAAAGAGGAGCGACATGGTTGAGCTGAATCACACACAGCAGGGCGAATCAGTGGCGTAGGTACTCCGTACTCTCCTAGTCATAGGCATTCACACGGTGATCAGGTCTTTCACCACCTCAAATAATAGGCAGAATATTTAGTGCTCTGACGGCTTGGGGTGCTACCCCTGCTAGCTCCCAAAGCGACGGCAGTGTTATTCAGACGAGTGACATAAGCTACATCTAGTACAATACAGTACAGAGTATATAACTTCAACTCCCAATTCAACGTGCACACTGAAAAACGAAAAATAAAACAGATCTAGCCACTTGTTATGCAGCGTGAGCTATGTTGGATTGTTCGAACATTAAGCAAGTTTTAATGAATTTATTTAACGAAAGCAACACCACCGATGCAGTAACAGATCTATGATAGAATACATACTAGACATATCAAGCCGATCTTCTCGAAATAGGCTTTCGTCCCGCTATATTAATATATCAATCACACTGATACATGAGTTTGAAAACAAAAGAAATGCTGGGGCAACAACACAAACATGCCCAAAAAGAAAAGAAATGAAGACAATGGCGAATCGACGAAGTGATGATAACTCGCAACCGATGCACCCTCCGACTTGGCCCACCACGCTCCAAGCACCCCGATGTGCCGAGTACCAAGCAGAACCTTCCTAAAGGGAAGCACCGTCGACACGGCATTGCTGCCCGGACCATGGTCCTAGGGTTTCTCCTGGCACTCAAAGTAAAGTGGAAACAGAGGATTCCCACGACGCCTCCAAGAAGGAAAGGTGCCACTCGACGGCGGCACCGCGTCAGGGTCGGACGAGCCAACAGGGATTTCTCCCGACCTCCGCCCAGAAAAAAACCCTAACACATTGGAGCACAACCACCCATCTTCGCCGCCCACCAGCATGCACCACCATGATCTTGAAGTCACCATCACCGTCTCTTCGAGGACACTGGTATGTGACCTGAATAGCAGAGACACACGGCATCGCCGGAACGAGGGACAACAGTCTCGCAGCGGCGGGAGGAACCCCCCTCCACCGCCGAGAGGCAGTCGTCGACCGGACAGAGCTGCCAGGACACACCAGGCCCAAACAGGCCCGGCCAGACCCATACAGGTCCGCAAAGCCCTAGCCGCACTGCTGCAATGGGCAAGTCGCAGCACCGCCGTCCCCAATCCTTAGCCTTGTCGTCGCCGCCACCTACAGAAAGCTCCAGAGACACCGCACCTGGCCCGCCCAAGCCCATCTAGGGCCCTCCCGAGCCCATCTGGAGCTGAGATGCCCAGATCTTGCCGGGGACAAAGCCATCAGCGCTGCATATCCATGGTTCCCTGCCGCTGCTCGACGCCACCACCAGCTCCCCCCAGCCGTGCCGGACCAGAGGATCCCTAGGAGCACCGCCGCCTGGGGAAAGAAGGGCCCCGACCCGACCCCAAGGCGCGGGGAGAAGCAGACCCCCGCCGCCGGCGTCGCCCGGGCTACGCCCGGCGACCCCTGCCAGCGGCAGCGGCGGAGGAAGGAGAAGAAGGGGGTGTCGAAGGCGGCCGGAGGTAGGGACGGCCCCGTCGCCCTCGGGGGGGGGGGGGGGGAGAGGGGGCGGGGGTTCTGTTTTCCGTTCGCGGACTAGTGGCGTGAAATCCTTCTGGCTTTAGGTTATTTTTTCTTTGCGGGGGATCTCCATATGGATTAAAAAGCAAGTGTGCAGACAACGAGATGATTAGCACATATGTGTTACCTTGAAATGCCACAATCGCAGTGTGTTAGCACCGCCTTCGTGGTCGCCCATTGGGGTGAAGAGGACGTAGTCATGCCCTGGATTTAGAATTGAAGTAGCCGATCCGTTGGCGCATGCAGTTGAACAAAAACGAGTATACAGGGGTGCTCCTCAAAAACCTTATTGCCCCTTATCCTATAAGCAATACATCAAATGGAACTCGACAAATAAGGAGAGATTGTGTGTTATGTTTCTCTCCTCTATAAAGTTCGGGGAAGAAAGAGAACCGGCGCATTGTGAAAGAAATCTATGGAAGAAAATAGGATGTGTCAAGCACACACATGTTTATTGACACATACACCGAGAGTTGGTGCACCAAACAATAATGCAAGACACGCGTGCGGTGGCATAGGAGTGAGGCTTTGTTGCTCTATTTTCTTTTGATACAAGAAAGACTTGAACAATTCATCTTAGGGCATGTAAAATTGTGATATCTTTAGGAGTGCCACATAGGATACACTCTAAGGTGGCGGAAGGAGAAGGTTCAAAAAAGGGTTTGCCTCCTTTTAGTTAAGTCATGATCTCTTAGCAACAATCTCTCTCGTTGTTGATGTTCCAAATGGTAGAAATAGCTAGAAGATCGAATAATTTTTTTGATGCATCTAATGTTCGCTGGAGCAACAAATTCAAGAATAAAAAACAAGTGTTGTAAATGCAAGGTCTTAAGGGTATGACTTGGAATAGTGAAGGATTTCAGGATCTTTCTAAACATCATTTTGTCAGTGAGTTTACAAATTAGACTTATTTGCCTTATTGGAGACATATATGTCTAGTTTGTGTGTTCCTTTTCTTGGCCACCTCACTGCGGCCAGGGATTTTGTGTGGTTCTGTCTACCTTCCCATGGCTTACCAGGTGGCATTATAGTTGTTATTAATACAACAATTCTCCAAGTCAAGAGTGTTAACAATGGGGAAAACTATGTCAAGTATCACACGAGACGTCAAATGACGGTTTATAGTAGGTCCTGGTTCCATTCTATGGCGCTGCCCTAGATTCTCACAAACTTGAGTTGCTTTCGGAACTTATCTATATGTGTGAATATGAAACACTTCCCTATATTGGTAGGAGGTGATTTCAATATTATTAGACGAAGGGAGGGAAAATATAATAGTAACTTAATTGGTAGATGGCCATTTTTCTTTAATGCTATCATTGAAAACCTTGTCCTAAGATAATATATTCTCTCTGTTAGACAATTCACATGGGAAAATCGAAGAGAAATCTGTACTTATGAAAAACTTGGTCATATCAAAGAACTAGAACAATTTTTTTAATTCGTAACGGTTCGTGCTCCGACTCATTCGGTGTCGGATAACACACCGTTATTAACCGATACTGGAGATAGTGCCCATTTGGGGAACAAAACACACTTATCTATTGAATCGTCTTGGTTAAGACAAGATGGTTTCTTTGGGATGATCAAAGCCAAGTGGGCTATTGTGTAGGAAGGGAGTTCCCCTACTGAGAGATGGCGGAAAAAATTAGGAACTTACGGCGTTTCCTGAGGGGTTGGGTGAAGAATTTGAGTGGAAAATATAGAAAAGAAGTGGCTTTAGGCTATTATAGAAAATAAAAGGACTTGCACCTCAAGGCCCAAATGTCCCCTCTAAGAGAGACCGAGAGAGATATCATGAGAGATGCAAATGAGTGGATTAATAAATTTAGACGAGACGAGGAGACTAAGTGGGATAAAAGGAAAAAAAGTAAAACATGTTCAAGAGGGTGGTAATAACACTAAATATTTCCATTTGATTGCAAACATATAAAAATAAAATATTTCAATTGGAATAAGATGAAGCACCATTGTATGCAAGGATATCTAAAGGTTTATATTACTTAATATTAAAAAAAATGTTTGGGACACCGGTCCCAAATGATTTCTCTTTGATGGTAGAGAATATTCAAGATATACCGCAATTATCTCCTCAAGAGAATGGTTCTCTAACTACTGATTTCACTGAGAGATAAGTTTTGAAAGTCATTTATCAAATGAAACATAATAAAGCACTAAGAACAGATGGCTTTCCTGCATAATTTTATCAATTTTTTATGTCATTAAAACTGATTTAATGGCATTGTTTGAGTAATTTCAAATAGTAGAGTTGCCATTTTTTAAGTTAAACTTTGGTGTTATTACTCTTCTACCAAAGAAAGAAAATACGGTTTAAATTCAGCAATATAGACATATCTCCTTCCAAATGTGAGATTTAAAATATTTACTAAAGTAGTAACAAATTGTATTTCGAGAATCACTCATGAAGTTATTAGACCTACTCAGATGGATTTTATGCAAGGGAGACACATCCTCGAAGGAGTCGTTGTCTTACATGAAGCCATTCATGAACTTCATAAGAAGAAACTGGTGGAGTTCTTTTAAAAATTGATTTTAAGAAGGCCTATGATAAAGTTAAATGGCCCTTTTTGCAACAAGTGATATTGCCAACTTCATACAAGGTGGTAGTGTTGGAATAAGGGTAAATGATGATATTGGCCATTAGTTCCAAACTAGAAAAGGAATAATATAGGGAGCCCCTTTGTTCTCTGTTATTTTTAATATAATTGCAGATATGTTGGCCATCTTAATGGCAAGGAAAAAGAAGGATGCAAAGTACGCAAGCTTATTCCTCAATTAGAGAGAATTCTCTATCCCACAATATGCTAATGATACAATTTGTTTCATAGAACATGACCTAGAGAAGGCATTAAACATGAAATTGATATTATGTATCTTCGAACAACTATATAGACTTAAGATTAATTTTCATAGAAAAATCTTCTATTTGGAAAAGCTAAGGATGGGGAACAAGTTTATAAGAAAATCTTTGATTACAAAACCTTTTCCTTACCTTTTAGGTACCTTGGAGTACCTATCCATTATAGAATACTACGTAATGGGAAATAGAATCTAGTGTAGTATCGCTTTGAAGGAAAGTTACTCTCTTATGGAGACCGACCAATACTTATTAATTCGGTTTTAGCTGGCATGCCCATATTTATCAATCCATGATCATTGAGGATGGCAAGTGATGACCCATAAGTATAGGGGGTGTATCGTATTACTTTTGATAAATAGGAGCGTCGATCCCAACGAGTAGCAGAAGGTGCTGAATAGTGGTATGGAGCAGGAAATTCCTGTGAAGACTTATCAAACGGATTTTTAGTGCTTTTCTGACAAGGCAACAAAACAAGGAGCAAGTAACGGAAGTAACGAACAAACGGATCAAGTGGCTCAATCCTTTCTTAGAAAAGGATAAGCCAGTGGAAATACTTATAAGGATCAACCGTTCTCGAGGACACATGGAGATTCTGTCAGGTGCTTTCGCTTCAAATAGCCGAGCACTCTTCTTTAGTGTTTGTAAGTGTTGTGTGGGTGAACCTATGCTAACATACCGCCATTCCTAGGACTAATACATACTTGTGATTAAACCCCCTGCAAACATCCGTAACTACAGAAAAGTAATTAAGATATAAATCTAACCATAGCCTTAAACTCTGAGATCCTACGCTCCCTTGTGCAAAGGTGTCCTAACGGGGGTTCAGGTTTCTGTCACTCCGGCAACCCCACAATTAGTAGCCAAATACACAATGTAGGGGTTCGTAGCATGGAAAACAAAAAATTTCTACCGCATGCAAACAAACAAGCCAAGATCTATCTACTAGATTGTAGCAACGATTCGATAGAGGAACTCACCCTCAAAGATTCCAAAGCGGTTAACGAGAGCAGATTCTCGTGGGTGATGTAGTCGTACACTTGCCGATCTCAAGATCGCGTAGACGATCCTTCCGGCGCTGCGTTCCGGCAGCGCTCCCGCAGTCGGTCACACGTTCGGTACTCGATGAAGACCTTCCTCTCCCTTGTTCCAGCAGGTAGCAGAGGTTGTAGCACTCTCCTCGTGATTCCGGCAGCACGACGGCGTGGTACCGGAAGTAGAGGGGAGATCTCGCAGGGCTTCGCCTTAAGCCGGAGCGAGTATGGTGGAGTATGAGAGAGTCCCTCAACGATCTAGGGTTTAGACACGCCGAGGAGGGGGCTATGCTGGCGGCTAGGGTTTGACCTAGGCGGCGACGGCGGTTGGCCCTAGGGCGGCGGTGGCAGCAGCAGGTGGTGGCGCCGACGGCTAGGGTTTAGAGGTGGAGGAGTTGTGTGTTGGGAGGGGCAGTTCTTCCCCTCCCTTTATAGGTGGGAGGCGCGACCAAGGGGAGGGGAGTCCCTCCCCAGCTCGGCTTGGAGGTGGGCCGGCGGTGGGAGGAGGAACTCCTCCCCCAACTCGGTTTCCAACTCCCTCTCCACTTCCCAAAATAGCCGTTTGACTTTCAAATTGGCGTTTGACTTTTTCAAACTAGGATTTGAATAAACCCTCTATTTTGTTCAGCGATGACACCTAGTACATAATGCAATTATACCAACTTGATATAACACATTCATGTACCCTTCCCCTCCGGAGTGCCGGACATTCCGGAACCTTCTAGAACATTCCCGATGAAAACACCGGAACCATTCTCCAACCCCGAAACAGGACTTTCCTTATATGAATCTTATTCTCCGGACCATTCCGGATCTCCTCGTGATATCCCGGATCCCATCCGAGACTCCGAACAACATTCGGTCTCTTACTCATCATTCCATAACTACTCAAACAACATCGAATCCTTAAGTGTGTCTCCCTACGGTTCGTGAATTATGCGGACATGATCGAGACACTTCTCCGATCAATAACCAATAGAGGAATCTGGAAATTCATATGGCTCCCACATATTTCTACGATTACTTTGCGATCGAATGAACCACTTACATACGATACCAATTTCCCTTTGTCTCACGATAGTTTACTTATCCAAGGTTTTGATCGTCGGTATCTCTGCATACCTAGTTCAACCTCGTTACCGATAAGTACTCTTTTCTCGTTCCCGTGGTATGTGATCCCTTGTGAGACAGTCACATGCTTGCAAGCTAATTGGATGACATTCCACCGAGAGGGCCCAGAGTATATCTATCTGTCATATGGATGGACAAATCCCACTCTTGATCCATGTGTCTCAACCCATACTTTCCGAACACTCAATGCCACCTTTATAGCCACCCAGTTACGGTGTGGTGTTTGATGTCATCAAAGCATCCTTCCGGTGATGGTGATAAGCATGATCTCATGGTCGAAGGAATCAGGTTACTATGTATCAGAAAGCTTATAGCAAATGAACTATATTAAATGACTTGATCTTTATGCTATGCTTAACTATAGGAGTATGTACATCACATCATTATCCTAATGATATGACCCTGTTGTTAATAACATCTCTATGTTCATGATCAGGAAACCATAATCATATATTAACCAACAAGCTAGTTTAACAAGAGGCTTTACTAGGGACTCTTTTATGTTTACAAATCACACAAGTATTAATGTTTCCGGTTAATACAATTATAGCATGGTATGTAAACATTTATCATAAATATGAAGATATGATAATAACCACTTTATTATTGCCTCTTGGGCATATCTCCAACAGTCTCCCACTTGCACTAGAGTCAATAATCTAGTTTCAAACCTTTGTGTATTCAACACCTATGGCTTTCTGGTGTCGTATGTACACGATTGCTAGTGGTCAACTGATCTCCGGATCTGACACTTTCAGGTCCGTGTGTAATTGCATGTCTTTGCGTCTCTACGCATCACTCATTCTCTAATGAGATGGCTTTGTACAAATTTTGGTCCTTTGGTGTGACCTTTAGTTCTTTGGGGTTAAAACATGTTGATAATATTGTCGTACAATATATCTCCATAGCATTATCCCTGCTGTGAACTACACCTAGTTTGATAATCGAACTACTTGACACAAATGCCCTCTTTTGCTGCTATAATAGCAGTTATATACTTAGCCCTTTTGTTGTAGTATCTGTCACAATGTCTTAACTTTGGAACTCATCCAAATCCATTATGGAACTTACTTTCCATCACATTGTGCCACCCTTAGTTTAGATTGAGACAAACTTAATTTGTACTTCGTGACAAAACTAGTATCAATGTAGTACTTTTACAATGAACTAACCATCTATTTGTCACTTCTACAAAATAATATATTCTTAGTTCTTTTGCAAGATCAAAAGAATATCTTTACTATCGTCCAATAATCATCTTATGAATCATTCTGGTATATGCTCATAACGTTTAGAGCATAGGACATATCTGGATTTGTACATATCACAACATGATTGATATAAATACTCTTTGTGATTTCATACATCAAGTATCAATCTATACTTGAATCTTTGTTTCACTTATCAAGTGTCAAATACACTAGAATATATCATCAATATTGAACTCATTCAATCCTTTCTGTGCGACAAGAACCTTTCTTGTAGTTTCTATATTGAACTCATTCAATATATCATCTATGTACTTTTAGCACAACCATATTAGCGTCTATTGATGCCAAATATTTGGGTTTTGCCTAAGTATTTCATCGAGATGAAATTCTTATCATGTGTTAATAAAAAGATACATCACTTCCAATCAATAATATGTCTCCCACATAATGTATTAGAAATATGTTTTAGCGCTCCCACTTAATTTCTTGCAAGTGCAAGCATCTTCATCGTCTCCGATGAAATTAAACTCTTTTAATAGTTTCATCATGATGAAGATTCCAACTCCGCGATGCTTACTTCAACTATTGAAGTTTATATATGCTTTTAGCATCCTTTGAATTAACAAAACCCTTTGGACCGTGTCATGCACACGTCCTTGGTAACCATTCTATTAGAAGAACTTGTTTTGTTTATTCAACATATAACAAAATTATATGTCGTAGTTGCTACATTAATCCGTCTAGACTAAATATCGCTTAATGAAAGATCAGATCTTGTCATAGTCAACTCTTTGAACATTATCATGAACTCTTTCCCGATATGTCGATAATTTCATAGATGTGAAACATCCATGTCTATTTCTTTATAGATCCAAATACGACTGTAAGGTCTTGTACCTTTCCAGAGGGTCTTTCAAGTTCAAAGCTTGATCTCTCGTATATGGAACTATCACGGATTTTATGGCTTCAAGCCATTTGACGGAGTCAGGGCCCATCATCGCTTCTTTGCATGTAGTCGGATCATTATCGTCAAATAATGATTTAACTCTCAAATCTTGGTATTTGATTGTTTACCCGACCTACTTGTTTTAATAGGAACTTAGATCTCCGTTACCACAACCTTTGAGGCACGTGAGCCATGAGCATTGTTGCTGCCTCCGGAACACTTTTCGGTGCTGCGCAACTCTGCACATATAGCTAAGGTTCTTTTTTAACCTTATCAAAGTTCTATTGTCCTCCCACTTAACTTTTCACGAAAAATTCCTTCTTAAAGAAACTTGACGTTCTAAGCGACAAACATTTTTTGTGTCCGATGTTATGGAGGAACAATTATTCGAAATAACATACAAAGATAGGTTCATCCGACTTTGGTTGCAAACATCTTTCTTATGCATAGCATACCAATGTTTAAGAAAGGACAACTTGGGTTTTATCCCAAACCATAACTTTATATGGTGTCAATTCAACAGATTATGATGGAGCTCTTTTCAGTAGAAAAACGGTAGTCTCTAAAGCTTTTAATCTTTAAAATATAATGGCAATTTTATGAATTACACCTTTGATCTTACCATGTCAAACAAGGTTTAATTACATATCTCGAACGCTCCATACTCTTATGGTGTTTCGGGAAATGCAAATCCACGGAACGATTCCTTAAATCTTAGGTATTATGCTAAACTCGTAACTCAAATATATTCCTTTATGATCTTACCATAAACTATTTATATTCTTGTTACAATGATTTTGCACTTCATCTTGAAAATCTTTGAACTTTTCAATTGTTTCATACTTCATCCTTATTAAGTAAATATTCATATATTCACTCAAATTTTCAGAGGAAGCATATGAAGTTGAAATCCATCGCTCTTGACTACACATAATGGACTTCATATGTACAAGTTCCAATAAGCTAGTCATTCGTTCCCTTTTGGCCTATGAACGAAGTTTTAATTATCTCTAGAAAAGTTTCACAAGCGTCATTTGATCAAAAATCAAAAGACTCCAAAATTCCATCCATATGGAGTTTCTCCATGTTTTCTTTCCAATATAATTTTAAACGGCGATGTCACTTCCTAAGTGATCTTTCAATCAATTTGTCTTTCGACTTTTTTAGCACTAGTTTTATGGATGTTATTTCTCCAACGAGATTTGTAAATCATCCATCTTTTATGGATTACGGCAATTATTTGAACAACCCTTTTGTTCTCATAATACCTGATAAAACAAATCTTGAAGGCAAGCTTTTAACGAGCAACACAATAATCCTTTATTTGTTCTCGATGAACATCATCACATATTCTTTTGCTAGTTACTTAGGCCATTGTGGTTCATGAATTCTGTTGTTTTGTATGACGATTCAAACCAACAAATTCAGTATCAAATACTTAAGAACCACAT
The DNA here is from genome assembly GCA_916181665.1 of Avena sativa. Classification (NCBI taxonomy): domain Eukaryota; kingdom Viridiplantae; phylum Streptophyta; class Magnoliopsida; order Poales; family Poaceae; genus Avena; species Avena sativa. The sequence goes on along the minus strand of OV702298.1, from coordinate 261,250,596 downwards.
TGTTTAACAAGCAAAGAATATATCCATAACATGTATATCATCTATATACTTAAGCTAAACAATTCTAGTCTTTTCTTTTCTGCCATATATTTATGAGATTCTCTTTCAGTATTTCTTTTTCTGTTTGAAAGAATCTATCAACATCAATAGTGGAGCCATATACATGACACATAGTCCAAAGCATGTATAGTAAAATATCAATGTCTTTGGACTTGCACTTTGAAGTAGATTACCATCATCAAATGTTTGGTGTTCTTTCAAATTCCTTTCTTTAGTAATCTCTTGGTGTAGTAAACATTTTTCCTACATCAAATATTCACCCTTATCATGGAATCATACATGATCAAGCTACTTTTAGCTTATAACGGTGAATCACGAGTATAATGTTGCTCTCCAAAACTTTTTGGAGGTTTAGGACAACTAGTGTCTCCAACCTTTTGCAAATTCTCATCAAATATGAGAACATGACTTTTGCCATATTATACTCTATCATGTTGCAACCAAAACTTCGTTTCAGATATCACAATATCTTCCACACATCATGGTTTCTGAAACAACTCTTTCAGATCCTAGATAACCTTGATATTAAGACAATCCTTTGAATATCAAGAATCATGGAGACAAACATGATACTCATACACTAACTCTTGGAATTGTCACTCTCGATTTTAATACCAATTATTAAACTTCATGGAGTAACCGGAACTTACTGAAAGTTTGCAATAGGACTTTTAAACTTTAGATTAACACTTCAAAACAATGCGATACTAGTTCGTAAAGTAACTAACCAGAAATCTATAGTTCTATCATCTCAATTATAACTAAGCGCAAGGTGGTAAACGGATGCCAATGACTACAACAACTATGCAAATTCACTTTGATTTAATTTATGATAAATAGTGTTCAACTTTTAATCATATTGCTATTGAACTCCCACTCAAAACAATATCCCTCACATTGTTTTAGTGATCACACGAACCAAATTCACCACATCAAAACCGATCATCACGAGAGTTGATGTAGCTTCAATGGCGAACAATCAACATGTTCATCATATCTACTATATGACTCATGCTTTACCTTTCGGTGATCCGTGTTCCGAGACCATGTCTGTACATGCTAGGCTTGTCAAGATCAAACCTTTGCTTCCGCATGAGCAAATCTGGCTTGCTCACGTTGTATACACTCGCAGAATCTAACACACCCGATCATCACGTGATGCTTCGAAACAACGAGCTTTAGCAACGGTGCTTACTAAGGATGAACACTTAAAACTTGAAATTGTGTGCATGAGGGATCATCTTATAATGCTACCGTCGTGAACTAAGCAATACAAGATGCATAAAAGGATTAACATCACATGCAATTCATAATATGTGATATGATATGGCCTTTCTTCTTTGTGCTTTCGATCTCCATCTTCAAGCATGAACATGATCTCCATCATCACCGGCATTGCATCAAGGTCAATGACGCTGCTCCATGGTTGTCGTCCACCAGCTTCAACTATTACAACTACTTTGAATAGACACGCGGGTCTTAACAGAATTTAAAGACAACCATATGGCTCCTGCCGGTTGCCAACTTACAATAAGGAACATTGCATACATCATATATAATTACAATCATGGCCATATCACATCACAGCACACCCCTTCAAAACAAAGTTAGACGCCTCTAATTTTCTTTGCATGTTTTACGTGGTTTGGGGCTTTCAATAAGTGTCGTTCTAACTTACGAACAAGAACCACAACATTGATACTAGTATTGTCAATCACCCGTTGTAAATTGAATCTTAACTATGTTGGGAGAAACAGGCACCCGCAAAGCCACTTATGCAATACAAGTTGCATGTCAAGCGTGGAGAAAGTCTCATGAACGATGTCATGTAAGGTTAGCCCGGGCCGCTTCATCCCACCATCCCGCAAGATGCAAAGTACACAAGAAGCAATCGACAATAAAAGCATCAACGCCCACAATGACCATTGTGTTCTACTCGTGCAACAGATCTACATATAGACACGGCTCTGATACCACTGTAGGGGTTTGTAGCATGGAAAACAAAATTTTTCTACCGCATGCAAACAAACAAGCCAAGATCTATCTACTAGATTGTAGCAACGAGTCGATAGAGGAACTCACCCTCGAAGATTCCAAAGCGGTTAACGAGAGCAGATTCTCGTGGGTGATGTAGTCGTACACTTGCCGATCTCAAGATCGCGTAGACGATCCTTCCGGCGCTGCGTTCCGGCAGCGCTCCCGCAGTCGGTCACACATTCGGTACTCGATGAAGACCTTCCTCTCCCTTGTTCCAGAAGGCAACGGAGGTTGTAGCACTCTCCTCATGATTCCGGCAGCACGACGGCGTGGTACCGGAAGTAGAGGGGAGATCTCGCAGGGCTTCGCCTTAAGCCGGAGCGAGTATGGTGGAGTATGAGAGAGTCCCTCAACGATCTAGGGTTTAGACACGCCGAGGAGGGGGCTATGCTGGCGGCTAGGGTTTGACCTAGGCGGCGGCGGTTTGCCCTAGGGCGGCGGCGGCAGCAGCAGGTGGTGGCGCCGGCGGCTAGGGTTTAGAGGTGGAGGAGTTGTGTGTTGGGAGGGGCAGCCCTGACCTCCCTTTATAGGTGGGAGGCGCGGCCAAGGGGAGGGGAGTCCCTTCCCAACTCTGCTTGGAGGTGGGCCGGCGGTGGGAGGAGGAACTCCTCCCCCAACTCGGTTTCCAACTCCCTCTCCACTTCCCAAAATAGCCGTTTGACTTTCAAATTGGCGTTTGACTTTTTCAAACTAGGATTTGAATAAACCCTCTATTTTGTTCAGCGATGACACATAGTACATAATGCAATTATACCAACTTGATATAACACATTCATGTACCCTTCCCCTCCGGAGTGCCGGACATTCCGGAACCTTCTAGAACATTCCCGATGAAAACACCGGAACCATTCTCCAACACCGAAACAGGACTTTCCTTATATGAATCTTATTCTCCGGACCATTCCGGATCTCCTCGTGATATCCCGGATCCCATCCGAGACTCCGAACAACATTCGGTCTCTTACTCATCATTCCATAACTACTCAAACAACGTCGAATCCTTAAGTGTGTCTCCCTACGGTTCGTGAATTATGCGGACATGATCGAGACACTTCTCCGATCAATAACCAATAGAGGAATCTGAAAATTCATATGGCCCCCACATATTTCTACGATTACTTTGCGATCGAATGAACCACTTACATACGATACCAATTTCCCTTTGTCTCACGATAGTTTACTTATCCGAGGTTTTGATCGTCGGTATCTCTGCATACCTAGTTCAACCTACTCTTTTCTCGTTCCCGTGGTATGTGATCCCTTGTGAGCCAGTCACATGCTTGCAAGCTAATTGGATGACATTCCACCGAGAGGGCCCAGAGTATATCTATCCGTCATATGGATGGACAAATCCCACTCTTGATCCATGTGTCTCAACCCATACTTTCCGAACACTCAATGCCACCTTTATAGCCACCCAGTTATGGTGTGGTGTTTGATGTCATCAAAGCATCCTTCCGGTGATGGTGATAAGCATGATCTCATGGTCGAAGGAATCAGGTTACTATGTATCAGAAAGCTTATAGCAAATGAACTATATTAAATGACTTGATCTTTATGCTATGCTTAACTATAGGAGTATGTCCATCACATCATTCTCCTAATGATATGACCCTGTTGTTAATAACATCTCTATGTTCATGATCAGGAAACCATAATCATATATTAACCAACAAGCTAGTTTAACAAGAGGCTTTACTAGGGACTCTTTTATGTTTACAAATCACACAAGTATTAATGTTTCCGGTTAATACAATTATAGCATGGTATGTAAACATTTATCATAAGTATGAAGATATGATAATAACCACTTTATTATTGCCTCTTGGGCATATCTCCAACACACAATACATCACCCTAGGCCCATAAATGGTGAAGTGTAATATAGTCGACGTTCACATGACACACTAGAAGAATAGCACCATAACTTAAATACTAAACCATTGAATAATAACTCAACACAGATTCACTACTAACAACATGACTTCTCCCATGTCCTCAAGAACACAACGAACTACTCACAAGACATCATATGGATCAAGATCAAAGATGAAATTGTAATGGATAACAATCTGGACATAAACAATAATCCAATGGTTCCACTCACAAGCATCAACTACAATACTCCCTCTGTTCGGGATTATAGGTCCTGCGCGCATACCTACGTTGTTAATTTGACTATTAAAACATAACTTATATATTATAAAGATTATACTATTAGAAAATATAACCTCTAAAATTTCTAATAGTATAATTTTTGTGCTATACTATTTATATTTTGTTGTTCAAATTGCCAACCTAGTTATCCGTGCGGGACTTATAATCCCAAACGGAGGGAGTAGTAATTAACACCGGGAAAGTTTCCCCTAAGAACTAAAGCAATATCCAACACAATTTTTATAGCGGGACGGAGTGGTGATGATGGTGCTGGTGGAGATGATGGTGTGGATGATGATGATGATCCCGATGAAGCCTAGCTTGATGATGGTGTTGATGGTGACAATCTCCCCTCTCCGGGAAGGAATTTCCCTGGCAGAAATTCGTCTGCCGAAGAGATCTTTCTCTCTCGGTGTTTTCCGCCCCCTAGAGGCGGCGGAAATCTATATGTGGTCGCTCCTCGAGGCTTAGGGTTCCGAAGGGAAGATATAGGCGAAGGGGCGGAGTCGGAGGCCGGGTAGGTGGGCCACACCTGCCCTAGGCGCGGGGTCAGGTGGGCCCGCGCCTAGGGGGTGTGTGGGCCCCTGAGGCCCTTCTTCGTCCCTACTTCTCTGGTAAAATAATATGTTTCCATATTTTTCTGGTATTTTTCTGATCTTCATGAAATTGCACCGAAACGCCTTCTTTTCCATCAGAATCCAGACTCCGACAGTCCATCCTCCAAGAATCATCCAACATGCATAAATAGATGAAAAGCCATAAATAATACCTCATAATAAGACAAATATCAATGAATAGAGGTAAATTATGATATAGAAGGGTGATGCAAATTTGGCGTATTAACTCCCCCAAGCTTAGACTTCGCTTGTCCTCAAGCGAAAACTGAGCTCAGTAAACATCAAAAATATAAAAAGATTGGGGTTTCACGAACCTTCTGTTTTTACCACTTTTACCTATTCAAAGACGAACTCTGCAGATTCCTTTTCTCCTTCTCCTGAAAATTTCCTTCATACAAAAACCCTTGCACAAACTTAATGACAACATTAGTGTAAGCAAAGACAATAAACCTTTGGTACACACTTCAACTGAAAACCCATCAAAACAAAAGCTTCTGTAAGAGGCAAATGCAAATGATGGCAGAAATCTGTTAAAACAGACCAGCAGGTAAATATTGATTTTTTCAAAGACCTTCTGTTGCTCAAATCAAAAAGTACAGAACTGATGAAAGTTAGGTAAGAACTTGGAGAACAAGCTCAGAAAAATTCAGCTCCATTCGACGTACTGAGATCTCTCACGAATTTTTACAATACAACACAAAAATCTGTTTCAGGACAACCACTTTTCACAACTCCTCTGCTTCACAAAAGTAGCTGAACTTGACACAAAAACCAAAAAAAAGGATAAGGAGCGGTTATTACTGAGGTAATAACTTCTAAGACTCGACAAAACTCTTGGGTTATCTCCCAACAAGTACTTTTATTTAATGCCTTTAAGTTAGGCTTGAAACTTCCAAAGATGCTCACATAGGATATATATATCTGAAACGAAAGAGAGCATCAAGAAGCAAATAACCAACACACTTGAGTCTAACCCACTTCCTATGCATGGGGGTGTCATGAGAAAATGAATTGTTGAAACAAAAGGCCACAAGCGTAGGAAGACAAAACAGATGCAACTTCAAAACTTTCAACATAAAACGGGGAAACTTAACATTATTGAGATGCATAAAACCATGTTTCCCTCTCTCAAAATAACTTTCAGTTTCACTTTGAATAAAGTTGACAATATAACTATCACTGGAAACAACTTTATCATCAGAACAAGCATACTTACAGTTACCAAAAAGAGGTCCAAGGTCATGGACTGGATCAATAGAAGCAAGTTGTTCCATCCTGAAATCTTTATTAGGCAAGCTATTCTCACAAGGAGCTTTAGCGAACTTGGAAAAGTTAAACTCATAAGAATCTCCATCAAACTTAGTTAAAACTTTTTCCTTCTTACAATCAATAATAGCTCCACAAGTGTTCAATAAAGATCTACCAAAAATGATAGGACAAATTTTGCTAGCTGTTGAATTAAGCACTAGAAAATCAGTAGGATACTTAATCTTACCGCAGAGAACTTCCACATCTCTTACAATGCCAGTGGGGCAAATGGTTTCCTTGTTACCAAGGTGAATAACCACATCAATGTCCTCAAGCTCACAAGGACCAATCTCATGCATAATTTCCCTGTAAATCTCATAAGGAATAGCACTAGAACTAGCACCAAAATCACATAAACCATAATAGCAATGGTCACCAATTTTAACAGAAAGCACAGTAACACTAGCTTTTCTAGCCTTACTAGGATGAGAGATAATATTAGAAGCGTCTTCACAGAAGACAATATGCTCATCCTCTATATTTCTAGTGACAATGTTTTTCACAATAGCTACCATAGGTTCAACATTCAATTGCTCATCAGGCTCTAAAGTTTTATTTGTACCTTTGTTATTTGAAGCAATAATCATAGAATACTCCTTTACCTTAGATGGGAAAGGCATTTTCTCAACATGAGGTTCAGTCATAATATGATTAGTAGTACAAACTTGAGTACTTCTAACTGGAACATGATTAATAACATCTTTATAAGGTGCAGGGTACTTATTCCACTTCTTCTTGGGAATTTCTATGTAAGAGGCAAAGGCCTTAAAACAGTTGGCAATACTTTGGGAATCAAGACCAAACTCATTGCTAATATCATGGAAGTTATCAGTTCCCATAAAAGATTTAATGCATTCATAATCATAGTTTATACCTGACTTTTCTTCCTTTATCATTCTCCCAAGCTTCAGTGTTCTCTTGAATACGGTCTAAGAGATCCCATTTAGCTTCTTCCTTCATACGTGTGAATGATCCAGCACAAGAAGCATCTAGTAAATCTTTATCATGAAGAGGAAGCCTAGCATAAAAGTTATTGAGAATAATATTGTTAGGGAGTTCATGAATAGGACATTTGAGCATTAGTAACTTCAATCTCCCCCAAGCTTCAGCTATACTTTCTCCATCAAGAGGCCAAAAGTTATATATAAGATTTCTATCCTTATGAATCTCACTGGGAGGATAAAATTTAGAGTAAAAGAGAGATGACATCTCCTCCCATTCCATGGATTGTCCATTCTTCAGCAGCTTATACCATTCTTCAGCCCTCCCTTTCAAGGATATGGAGAGTAACTTCTTCTTCACCTGTTTAGTTGTGATACCTGCACACTTAAACAACCCGCATAATTCATGGATAAAAAGCAAGTGATCACCAGGATGGACAATTCCATTCCCAAAATAATAATTATCTATAACACGATTAACAATACGTGTAGGTATCTTAAAAGGATCTATCTTAATAGGTGGTGGTTCATCTACTACCCTAGCAGTGGTAGTAGTTTTCCCAAATAGAAAACCAAGTGGGTTATCCATATTGGAAATAAAGTAACAAGCAGTAACAAGAGCAATACTCACAGTAAAAGTTTCCCTTACCAGTTCCACTCTTCAATAGCGCTTCACTCCCCGGCAACGGCGCCAGAAAATAGTCTTGATGACCCACAAGTATATGGGGTGTATCGTAGTACTTTCGATAAATAGGAGTGTCGATCCCAACGAGGAGCAGAAGGTGCTGAACAATGGTATGGAGCAGGAAATTCCTGTAAATACTTATCAAACAGATTTTTAGTGGTTTTCTGACAAGGCAACAAAACAAGTAGCAAGTAACAGAAATAACGAACAAGTGGAGCAAGTGGCCCAATCCTTTCTTAGCAAAGGACAAGCCGGTGGAAATACTTATATGGACCAAACGTTCTCGAGGACACATGGGAATTCTGTCAAGTGCTTTCGCTTCAAATAGTTGAGTACTCTTCTTTGGTGTTGTAAGTGTTGTGTGGGTGAACCTGTGCTAATGTACCGACCTTACTTGGACTAATACATACTTGTGATTAAACCCCCTGCAAACATCCGTAACTACAGGAAATAATTAAGATATAAATCTAACCATAGCCTTAAACTCTGAGATCCTACGCTCCCTTGTGCAAAGGTGTCCTAACGGGGATTCAGATTTCTGTCACTCTGGCAACCCACAACTAATTGCCCGAAGCTTATGCTATTTTCAACCCAATCGTGGATGTTATGCCTGTCATACCTCTATTCTTTTTTCTATTAGCCTTTGTTTGAAGATCGTGCATTTCAGTCAAATTTGGATCCGTTTTTCAAGCCCATTGTAGGGTTCGCAGCATAGAAAACAAAAAATTTCCTACGATGGGAACATCTATTTACCAAGATCTATCTACTAGATACAAGCAACGGGTGGATATACATCCATAGAATACATACCCTCGAAGACCGAATAGCGTTAACGAGGTTGTACTCATGGATGATGTAGACGAATGCTTGCCGATCTCAAGATCGTGATGAAGTCCATCTGGTCCAGCCGGTCCAGCACGATCAAGTCCAGCACCTCAAAGCAGTGGTGCATCCGTGATCGCACACACGTACGGGTACCCCGACAACCTCCGCGCCCTCGCTCCAGCGAAGCAGCGGAAGCAACAAATCCTTCCAGAAAAAGCCACCGGGAACATGTATCTCGCTGATCCGAGACCATGGGGAAATTCTAAAGGGGGAGAGTGATCCTTCACGAGGAGGTGTGAGAGACAAGTGAGAGGAGGGGGTCCTTTTATAGGGGAGGGGGGCAGCCCAAGGGGGCATGGCCGCCGGCCATGGAGGGTGCCCCCACCTCTCCCTCATTCATGTGGTGGAAGCTCCACTCACATAAAAACCTCTCACAATTCCACTCACATGCATTAATTTTCCACCAAAATTAATGCAAGCTCTCATTTAAATACACTCTTTTATTTATTTATTCAGAATTTTTTTAATTACTTTAATTAACAAACATTCACATAAAACCCCTTGCTAGTATTCCATTTCACATGCAGAACCAGTTTCAGCAATTTCAACCGAAACAGTTCCGGTGTCTAGTGAAATAAATTCCTGCGCTTTCCTTTTCTTTTTCTGGCATATCATTTGCTCTGAATGGTGTCGGCATCCCTTAAGTGTGTCACCCTACGGTTCGCGAATAATGCGGACATGATCGAGACCCTTCTCCGATCAATAATCAGTAGCGGGACCTGGAGATCCATACTGACTCCCACACATTCAACGATGACTTCTGTGATCGAGTGTGAACCTTTTATGCTAGTATCTTAATCCCTTTGTTTCACGATATATTACATGTCCGAGATTCGATCATCGGTATCTCCATACCTAGTTTGATCTCGTTACCGACATGCACTCTTTTCTCGTTCCCATGATATAACATTCTAGTGATCAAATCACTTGCTTGCAAGCTAATCAATGTGATATCACCGAGAGGGCCCAGAGCATATCTATCCGTCATTGGGATGAACAAATTCCACTCTCAATCCATGGGTCTCAACATAACACTTTAGTAGTTCTGAAGCCATCCTTATAATCACCCAGTTACGGTGTGACGTTTGATGTCATCGAGAAACTCTTCCGGTGTTAGTGATTGACATGATCTCATGGTCTAAGGATTAGGATCACTTCGTAAGTTGTTATAGCAATATAAACTCAATGACTTTGATCGTAATGCTATACTTCGGATGAATGTTCATCACATCATTACACTAATGTCGTGACCTCGTTATTAACAACATCCAATGTCCATGATCAGGAAACTTTGATCATCATGTTAATCAACGAGCTATTTTATAAGAGAGGCATAACTAGGAACTTCCTTTTTGTTTATTAAACACACATGTATTAACATTTCCGTATTAATACAATTATAGCATGTAAAATAAACATTTATCATAAATAAGGAATACGATAATAACCACTTTATTATTTCCTCTCGGGCATATTCCCTTCACCCATGATATAAACAAATTGGGTGGATCCTCCACCCGTTTAGATAAGAAAGAATAGATACAGAGGTGGAATCACCCGTATGACTATCGAAATCGTGAGCATCAGCAATTAGGTTCCAGATCCAAGTGGTAGTATCAGGGCAGCTACTGACTACGGTCCACAACTTTCCTTGTTCACACACCACATGTGGATTGGCGGATTTCTAATAGTCGGTTGCGGTAATGTTTCCTATGGAATTACGACCTTTACCACAACGGTGCCGTCCATGGATCAAATTATTTCGTGGATTGGATTTCACTTGCCTGTCTATGGTTCCCTTGCGTGTTCTAGGGATAGGTGTTTTGTCTCGGCTTGCGCTTGTCTCTGAAAAGTGGAGGTCAGCTCCATGCTGCACTTTCCAATTCATCCAGAAGGCTCTAAAGAAGACAGCTTGAAATATTATTAAAGAAAGCAGTAATGAGTGCATCGAATGGTTGGTTCCACCGATTGACACTGTGAGAAGAAGCTTATGTGAGGCCTCTTTGACCCTGCCCTGTATTTATCGGGGAAGCCCCCACAAAAATCCTATTTATTTAAACCCATATTCTATCATATGAATGAAACATAGTTCAAAAAACATATGAATGAAACATATTTCGAAAAAGACGACTAAACAGGTTTGTTTAAGACTTATTCATTATGAAATTTCCATGGACTTAAATACTCTTTAATAGATGAAAATAAAAGGATTTCTAATTTCAATAGTAACATAATGTTGGATCCATTACTTTTGAATTATCGCTTTGTCCATCATGTAGCCAAATACACAATGCATCCCCCTAGGCCCATAAATGGTGAAGTGTCATGTAGTCGACGTTCACATGACACCACTAGAAGAATAGAACCACAACTTAAATACTAAACCATTGAATAATAACTCAACACAGATTTACTACTAACAACATGACTTCTCCCATGTCCTCAAGAACACAAGGAACTACTCACAAGACATCATATGGATCAAGATCAAAGATGATATGGTAATGGATAACAATCTGAACATAAACAATAATCCAATGGTTCCACTCACAAGCATCAACTATAATAGTAATTAACACCAAGAAAGTTTCCCCTAAGAACTAAAGCAATATCCAACACAATTTTTACAGTGGGACGGAGTGGTGATGATGGTTCAGGTGGAGATGATGGTGTGGATGATGATGATGATCTCGATGAAGCCTAGCTTGATGATGGTGTTGATGGCGATGGTCTCCCCTCTCCGGGAAGGAATTTCCCTGGCAACAATCTGTCTGCCAGAGAGATCTTTCTCTCTCAGTGTTTTCCGCCCCCCAGAGGTGGCGGAAATCTATCTATGGTCGCTCCCCAAGGCTTAGGGTTCCGAAGGGAAGATATAAGCGAAGGGGCAGAGTCGGAGGCCGGGCAGGTGGTCCACACCTGTGCTAGGCACGGGGTCAGGTAGGCCCGCGCCTAGGAGGGTGTGGGCCCCCTAAGGCCCTTCTTCATCCCTCCTTCTGGCTCCCTTCGTCCTCTGGTAAAATAATATGTTTTCATATTTTTCTGGTATTTTTCTGATCTTCGCGAAATTGCACCGAAACGCCTTCTTTTCCATCAGAATCCAGACTCCGGCAGTCCATCCTCCAAGAATCATACAACATGCATAAACAGATGAAAATCCATAAATAATATGTAACATCCCAGCATTTAGGAACCAACGAAGGGTAGATTTAGGAATTTGTGATATTGCATGCATTCATCTGTAAAAAGGTGGGTAAATTTTTCGCCAAATAAAAAAACCTTAAGTGATCAAAGTTTCTTTCATACTTTGAGATTAGGTATAGTCTTGAAGGATGATTATTATAGACTTTGATATGATCTTGTGGATTAGAGTGTTTTGGGAAATTAAATTTGAATTTAAAACTTGAGTGTTTGAATTATAATTCAAAAGGATTTTGAATGATCTTGAGTATTTGATTTAATTAAGAGTTAACCAATAATAACTCAAACTTTAAATAAAAGAAGACAATCAATAAAATGAATATTTCATAACTTCATTCAATAATGAGTTACAAAATGTAACCTATGAAATGAAAAACAATCTTTACAATGGTAAATAAATAGAAGAATAATATTTCTTCATTGAATAATAGTACAATCTTTATTACAAAAGGATAAGAATAAAATTACAAAAGAATAAAGATATTACAAGTGACTATTCTATAAATAAAAAGAAAAACCTAAACTAAAGTCTTGATCTTCAAATCCGGTACCTGTAAAATAAAAAGAAACTTAAAAGGAAAAGAAAGTTAGGATTAGAATTATTTTACTCTCAGATTTGACAGTGAAGTGCACTGTTCATTTTTTCATCATAGAGTAATTTAAGGGGCAAGTTTCACCAATATGAAAGAATATATCTTTCATAATTTTAAGCCATAAGTCAAATAAACAGCAAGGAGGGGCAAGTTTCACCAGCCAGGTAAAAAGGTAACCTGATGAAAGTAACTTTCAAATTCAGAACATATCCACAACCTGTGCAGCAGGCACACAGGCAGCACACACACCAAACTGCATGGTGTGTGTTGTCAACACCACATCAACAACACAATCAAACAAAACCATCAACACAGCCATGGGAAGCCAATCCCCACACCATTCCATTGTTCTTACACACCAAGCACAGCAGTCACCAGCTAAACCAAGCCAAAGCCAAGCTAGAATACACCAATCAAAACCCTGGATCATATCACCAAAATGGTGACATAAGGAGGGGGTAGATCAGGTGGATAGCAAGGACAGGATCAAGCCACCAGGATTAGGAAGTGAAGGGCTAGATCAAGGATAAGCCAGGGGCTAGAAATACCAGGAGAGCACCAGATCAAGCCACCACAAGATCAACCACTGGCAACCCCAACATCAAATAAGTGTGGTGAGTAAAATAGACCATCACATGATCTATCTGTCTAAGATTAGACAAGCATTCATGATCTGTCTATTACTCAAATTCTCAGAAAGCACCCAAGTGGGGTGAATCCATCACTGAAGTTTTTAAACACTTAAAGCAATCAGAAAAGTATAAGGATCCAACTAAGATCTCACGACAACATCATTGATCTAAGCAATCAAGCTATATTTCAATTCAAGAATGAACATAGCCAATATTTAAACTTCTAGGCACATCTCTAAGACAGGAGTAGCACCTTAGAATTTAATCTTATGGATCTATATAAGTGATCAAGCCTACCATCATTTTTTCCAAACTTTGATTCAAGAAACAGTAGATGGTATCACTACTAGAACCCATCCATGTGAATCAACAAGATAAAGGCTTAATCCCTAAACCTCAGACCAACATCATGGGTCTTAGGGATTTAAGAAAAGAAGTTTCTACTCATCTTTAATGCCAAACTCATTTTAAGCTTGAACAAGACCAAACCAAGTAATAGAATCTAATCTTGTATGCCATACAAGGATGGTGTCACAAGAACAGTTCTAAACTAAGAAGGTTAAGCATCCAATCTTCACAGATACAACCAACCAACTATAAATCATTTTCCTGACATCATAGGAATCATAATCAGGAAAATCCATATATATATCTTCACTGTTTGAAACCATTTGATCTCAAGCTACATATGAATTCTTAAGCCAACAGTACTAATACAGTGACTTCATCACACAACACTCACTGTCATTAACCAAGTAATGACAGTGGTGAGCTATTAAACCACTAGATTTTCCAAGTATTGCTTCTAGAGCAACTTTACCAGTTGAACCATATTAAAATTAATTCATAGAAGCATCTGATAAACCACTAGCAACACCACAGCTAACCATTAGTAGTAATCCACATCAAGTCACCACTCAACAGATTCAAGGATCATTAATACATGATCCAATTCATCAAATATTAATCCACAGAGGGGTATGAACCCTAAGTAGAACAAACCATCTTAATCAGGACAGGACAGTAACCAGGAAGGTCACTACCAACATCTAGCATAGGATGGCCTAGCACAGAGAGCACGAGGGGAGAGGAATAACTTATCGAAGGTCCTCGTTGTAGATTAGAAGAGGAAGCAGAGGAGGCCGACGAACATGGCGGCATGAGGAGCACCCCAAGGAGGCGCTGCAACCCACACAACGCCATGGCGGTGACCATAGCCAAGCCTGGGGGCGAGGAGCATCACCACGGTACACGACAGCAGCGGCGGCGTCAACCCCAACGCCAACCCCAAACCCTAGGGTTCGGAACGGCATCAATCTGGTCGCAGGAGGGCTCCAGGTCCAAATCCAATTGGACAAGAGGGAAGAGCATGGCCGACAACCTCATCCTGCACCATGGCGGTGGCCAGGAAGGTCCACGACGGCGCGAATCGCCGGCGACAGCACCGCTGACCACAGGGTCGGGGGAGGAGAAGGAGAGAGGTGAGCTCGAGAGAGAGACAGAGAGTGTTGGGCTGGGTTGGCCAATACCCCTTCGGGGTTGTGGCCCAATAAACCCAAATAGTCAGCCCAAAATCCTTTAGAGCCTGTTTTAATAAATAGGAAAAGACCAAAATGCCCCTGAACTTAAATCAATTCTAGAAAATAAAATAAAAGTCCAAAAATTATAAATAAAATATTTTTGGATTCACAATAATCCAAACTATCCAAATAAAATAAGAGATAAAATTCTAGACATATAAACTTTATTAAGAATTTTGTAATATATATATTACTTATGGAATTTTACAAAATTATTGAAAGATGATAAAAATAAATAAAAATCACTTCCATTATGTATTAATATTGTAGTATTTTAGAAAATACTAAAAAATATTTAATATCAATTTTTGGTATTTAATGATAATTATTAAAGGAATTATTAATTAAATAAAATACAAATAAATTTAAATAAAATAAAAGAATATAATATTCAATAAATATTAAAAAAATAATATTTATAAATTCTTTACTATTAAAGGAATTTTTACCACTTAAATAAATGGGGGAGAATACATATAAAGCTAAATGATGCATTACATTACTTTGCATAATCATTTTGCTTCTTTAAATATTGTCCTTACCGGGCAATAATGATGTTTTTGTAGACATAGAAGCACAAGGTCCAGTGCAAGCATCAGACTTCACTACCTTGCCATCACAAGGCAAGTTCATCACTTGCTCATATCTTTTGAAGAGTCTTTACCAAAGCATTTGCAAATAGTGTGTTATCATATATACTCTAAAGAAAGAAAATATTATTTTCACAAATAAAGAAATCATAGATATCATCTTAAGTGATGATATAATGAAGCAATAGAACTTAGGGTTCTATTTGCAACAATGATGATCAATTAGGGACTTAATAACCCCTGACATCAGTGATTCTAGCGCCGTATATTACGCGTTAGCCATGAGATTTGGAATGGGACAGAGAAGTCAGATGTATCTTCTTCCTCTCGCATGAAGCCGGATGTGCAGGTCGTGGCTATTATCCTCATAGCGTGCATATTAATTGGTAATTCGTAGAGGATATGCAGCATATGGGTGGGAACCCTCATCGTCCCACGATAGTTCTGGTATCTAACGGTTTGTACAAACCATTGCCGTAATTCAATATGTGGGCATGGTGTACACCAAGGAGGCATGCGAGGTCGCGAAGGGGCAGTGATTGGCTTGGACCAACTACTGGGCCCCACATCATGGAATTGTGGATGGGAAAGTACGCCCGGTTGTGCAACAAGGAGTTGATCTCTCATGGGTAAAGTAACGCACCTCTGCAGAGTGTAAGAATTGTAAATTGTTACTCCCTGTTCCGGGAAGGAGCTACGAACGCGGCAGGAAAGGAACTCCATGAAAGTTCTGGTTAACCTGTGAAGGCTGATGGTCATAGATTTTCATAATAAAATCAATCTTTGAAGAAAGATTTACAAAAATTGCATAGTATCAAGGACTTATAGTCTGAGGTGGTAGTTAGAGCATCAAACTTCCCACCTTGCATATAATGAACTTGTTGGGTAACGCTGTTACTCATCATTTCCTTTGATCCCTTGCTTAGACTCTGAGGATCCCGAGGACTTGCCAATGTATGCAGCCGAATGTCAAGAAGATGTATTCTACGAGGAGCCTGAACTATCAGGAGGTGTTGAAGGAGTAGATTACGAAATCCGCTATGGTGTCGATGATAACGAGTCCAACTAAGTATCCTAGTTAGTAGTAACCAACGGAGCCGAGCAGCATGAACTCTATAGAATAAGCTGCTGAGCTCAACTCCTAGTTGGAGTTGCTACTTTTAAATTCCGCTGAAACACTTTATATTTTGGTTTGTAAGTTGAATCCTTTTGAAGTCTCGACTTCTTGTATTGTAATAATAATAATGTGTAAATGTTTGTAATATGGACCCGCAATGTTTCTGTTGTACCACTCTGAGGGATGTGATATTTATAGAACGGTGTTCTGTGGATGTCATGTCAACGACTATAGTGTACTACACATGCAGTGGTATGTTGGGTCACCGCATAATACCTCATAATAAGACAAATATCAATGAATAGAGGTAAATTATGATATAGAAGGGTGATGCAAATTGGGCGTATCAGCAAGCTTCAAGCATATGATCTTCTAGAGATGGTGCATCTTGAACTTGAACTTCATTTCTTCTAACTCCACAAGGATGATCTCTTGAAGATACACATGAGGAAATCCATCTTATTCTTCAATACACTCCTGATCTTCTTTTCTTTATTCTTCTTCTTTTCTTCATATTTTATCCTTGTAGAGAACACATGGCCCAAGCGATGCCAATGAACAATTTCTACAAGTGAAACTCAATTCAAACATTAGTCCATAGAGATTGTCATTAATTACCAAAACCACTCACGGATCATGCTTGCTCTTTCACCATGAAATATATGTCTAGCTCATCAAGTCACGAGATGACTAGTTCATCTAGTCAGGAATTAATTACAATTACTGAACCGACCATTTTGATAGAACACTATGTTGATCCCGAGGAGGATGACAATGAAGCTCCTAAAAGGAGCAAGAGACAGAGGACTGAAAAGTCCTTTATTGATGATTTCGTTGTGTACCTCATGGATGATACTTCCACTTCTATTTCAAAATCATATGCATCTCAAGATGCTGACTACTGGAAGGAAGCTATTCGTAGTGAGATGGATTCCTTCTTAGCTAATGGAACTTGGGGTAACTGATCGTCCTATGGGTGCAAGCATGTAGGATGTAAGTGGGTGTTCAAGAAAAAGCTTAGTCCTAATGATAACGTTGAAAAGTATAAGGCGTGTCTTGTGGCCAAGGGTTATACCTAGAAAGAAGGCGAAGACTTCTTTGACACATACTTACCTGTAACCAGATTGACCACTATTCGAGTACTACTTTCCTTGGCTGCCTCTCACGGTATTATCTTCATCAAATGGACGTTAAGATTGCTTTCCTAAATGAAGAGTTGGATAAAGAAATTTATATGGAGCATCCCGATGGGTACGCAGTAGATGGTCAAAAAAGAAAGGTCTACAAGTTATTGAAATCTTTGTATGGTCTTAATCAAGAACCTAAACAGTGGCTTGAGAAGTTTGAAATAAAGCTGGTAAGTGTGTATACTATCACCATAGTGGGGGCGAGGGAGTAATCCTCTGTCTTTATGTTGATGACATAATGATATTTGGGACCAACCTGCTTGTTGTCGAGTAGGCAAAGGGTTATTTAATCATTGCTTTGAGATGAAGGACCTAGGAGTAGCTGATGTGATCTTAAACATCAAGCTATGAAAGATGACAATGGTGGGATTACACTGCTTCAGTCCCACTGTGTGGGGGAAGATATTGAGTCTCTTTGGGTATATCGACAACAAGTCTTGTCCAACGCCTTATGATCCGAGTGTGATTCTTCGAAAGAATCGAACGATAGCTAAAGTTCAATTGAGATATTCTCACATCATTGGCTCGCCTATGTATTTAGTCAGTGCCACAAGGCCTAACATATTGTTTGCTGTAAGCAAACTCAGTCAATTTGTGTCAAATCCTAGAGATGATCATTGGCATGCTCTCGAGAGAGTTTTGCGCTATTTGAAAGGCATTGGGAGTTATGGTATTCACTATGCTGGGTATCCATAGGTACTTGAGGGTTATAGTGATTCAGACAAGATATATGATGCTGATGAGATTAAGTCCATGGATGGTTATTTGTTTATACTTGGTGCAGGCGATGTTTTCTGAAAGTCTTGCAAGAAGACCATCTTAACAAAGTCAACAAAGGAAGCAAAACTCATAACACTAGATACGGCTATTGTTGAAGCATAGTGGCTTCGTGAGCTCTTGATGGATTTACTTGTGGTTGAAAGACCAAAACCCTCCATCCTAATGAACTATCATAATCAAACTGTGATTTTCAAATTAAACAACTCTAAGGATAATATGAAGTCATCAAGGTATGGGAAAATATATTGAAATCTGTCAGAAAATTGAGAAACTCCGGAGTTATTGCGGTGGATCATATTAAAACAACTAAGAATCTGGCAGATCCCTTCACAAAGGGTCTACCATGCAATGTGATAGATAATGCATCGAGGAAGATGGGTTTGAGACCCACATCGTGAGTTATCCTCAGTGGTAACTCACTCTATGTGATCGTAGATCCCGTGAATTAAAGTTGGGAGACAAGTTGTTGGCTAGTTGGGATGAAAGTATCCCTATATTAATTTAACCTCTCCGTGAAGATGCAACACTCTCCTAATCTGCATGGCAGGTTGATATATATCTTAATGTAATTCAAGTGGCTCATGTCAGCAGATATGTTGTCCTACAAAATATCTCTTAAAGAACACACATATATGAGTCTGACTATCAAATGTCGTAGTCTGTGAGAGTTGAGTGCTCTATAATAAACTCATGAAAGGCCTTAAAGTATAACGCATAAGCTCCAGAACCAGAGGAATTCATTTTTTGAATAGAAAGTCAATGTATCTAACCTATTATTTCACAGGAGTACTAATTGCTAAAGGCAATTTCAAAATTAAAAAAAGTAAAGTCAAAATTATTTAGCTTATTCTCTCAATTTCAGTAGACCACTGCTGGATTTAGTATATCTAATATGAATTGGCGATCAGAACATGGTAGTGCCATGTATTGGTCTAGACTTTGTGTGAAACTGGTATGCAGAAAACTTATAGTTCAAGGCATAGTCCACTATTCAAGTTGCTAACTAGTGTAGCATGAAGTTTAACGTGGAAATTCAACTTAACAGTCTTCACTAAGCACATGTATATAAAACAATTTTTTCGAACAAAAGTGATATGATGTGCCAATAAGAATTTATGGAGGGTGGTGTTGTTAGAATTTGGAGCATTTTAGTGTTGGGCCTCTGGCCCATAACTAATGCAAATTCTGAAATTTCGTTTGCACCACTTTGTGTGGAAGCACATAGTTGTGCTAGTGAAGCTAAAGTTTAGTTCCACATTGCTAGTTGACAAGAGGCTGTTCTAGCACTAATAAGCGAGTGAGAAGCGAAGCAACTCTCTCCCCTCGGCGTCGCGGGTTCTGGGTTGCGGGAATGAGACGAGCCGAGCTCATGTTTATATTTTTTCAGGATATTTTAACTAGATATTTTCATGACCGTTTTGGGATTTCCCCTCCTCCGCCCTTCCGGATTTCCTCTACCTTCTCCTTCTCGGGACCTTGTCCCGGGAAGCTTACTGGAGAAGGAATATGATCGTATCTCTTATAAACAGAGACGCTTTGGACACTGCACATGATTTAGATACACATCTCATTCCAGTTCATTGTGCTTCCTCCTTCGTCTTCCCCGTCCTAGGTCGCGGCGTGCACCGCAGATCGAGACAGTAGACCTTCAGAACCCTATCTCCCGTGAACCTGTACGGGTGAGGAGCGATTAGGGTTTTGGGAAACGCTCCAGCGCGACTGTTGGCAACCACGACGCCGTCCAGTGACGAGTTCCTCGCGACAACTTCTTCCCTGACATTGACGACCTCTTTGGCAACATGAACTGCAACATGAACACTATTGCTGCTTAGGCTGAACCATACGTGGCCATGAACTTTCTCTTTCAGATTGTGCTACTTCCTCCGATCCAAAATAAATGTCGAATATATAGTACAATCTTTGTGCTAAAACAGTATTAAATCATCGACACTTATTTTGGATCGGATGGAGTAGAATCTTTTGTTCTAGCATTTGGAGTAGATGTGATAGGTTTATCTAGTTTAGATGGCATATGGTCATCTACTCTGCTGGTATGCATGATTAGTTTAATTACTTTTTCTATAATCATGTATTATTATTTATTAATTTGTTAAATCATATGAATTGTTGATTGTATTTTGAACAAAAAGCAAGTAAACAAGCTACAGATTCTAAAAAAAGTAAACAAACTACAGAACATGGCTCAAATTAAACCCTTTTTTCACGTGGCCACGCCTGAATAGGGAAAATCTCCAGCCGACCCCAAAAGGAGGTCGAGGCTTGAGAAGAGCATATAAAATTTCGGGCTTGCCGACGATCGAGATGGTTAGAGCATCTCCACCCGCCGTTTTCACAAGGGCATTCCCGAAACGTTTTTTTTCATCCGGACAGCGAAATTTCGCCAAGTCGCGTTTTCAGAATGCCGAATTGTGCCGGATTTGGTCCAACTTTTATCCGGTGTTTCCAAGTCGAACCCGGAACGCTGAAACAGCCTAGGAACACCGAACACATTGGAATCGATGAAAAACCCCACCCGTGGCCCTGTCCTGTCAGCGTGTGAAGACGAGTCGTCCTTATCCCGTCGCCTCAGCTCCTGCGACAGACCGCCGGACAATGGATGCCCGTCTCATCGGCCACGCGTTGCCGTAATGGCGTGCCACCATCAGTCCGCCTTCCCGCCATTTGTCTTTTCCCGTCCATGCCGCTACACCCTCACGCCTTCGCCGCCCTTTCCTCTTTCGGCTATAAATGTCGACGCCCTCGTCGGTTCCTAGAGCACACACTCCCACCTCCCATTCGCCAACCACAAACCCCACCTTTGGCGACGAGAAGAAGAGCTCTGCGATAGCTATGGCTGAGAGGTACCCCGGCGACCCAGCGGCGATGAACCGTTTCGGCCAGCAGTCTCTACAGCCGTGAGAGACACAAATGCTTCACGATGCCGTCGGCCGCCCGACCCTGTTTAGCGACGAACTGGCTACCGAGGAGGATGGGAGCCTCGGCTCCTTGTCCTCCGCCTCGGCGTCACGCTCGTCTGGCTTGGCACCGGCATAGTCGCCACGCCTCCTCTCCGACCGGTGAAGCGGGAGGTGGAGTCGCCGATGCGCTCACGCGGCCTCGTCATCAACGGAGGCCACGTGCCATTGTCGCCGACCGGCCGGCTTCGCCTGCACACGCCGAAGCCCGAGCCGGCGAACTAGGCGGTTCCCGTTGACGAGGACGCCTTCGTCCTGAAGATGGCGCTGGAGCGCTCCCTGAACGACGTGTCGCCCACGCAGGCCCCCAATACCTGCGCCGGGTCCAGGGCGGACTGGGAGCGCGAGGAGGCCAACCGCGTTCGGCATCATCAGGAGCAGGCCGAGTGCCAGGCCACGTGCGGAACTTGCCGACGCGGCGCACCGCTTATCGTCCTCGGCGACGACAATGACGAGGCCGGTCCCTCGCCTCAGTTGTGGCGCTACGGTGACGCCGGCCAGGGCAGCTCGCGTTCCTCACAGCCGTCGAGCGACGACGACGACGATGATGAGGGCACATAGGACGCCGACTACACCTGCTTCTACCGCAACTTCGGCATATGAACGGCACGACCGGCAGCATCCGTGTCGCCTAGTAGCTATTTCAATGTTTTTTTATTGTTCTTTTAGCCTAACGCAGTTAAAATTCGTTAAAATTTCATCGAGTTTGATTAAAATTTGGCCAAAACCAAGACCGCGACTAAGAAACTGACAATTTTAGACCGAAGATCCGTGAAGCGCTAGCGCCAGAATTAGAGGAAATGCCAAAGAGTGGAGGTGCTCTTACGCTGTGAGATCCTGGCTGTGGAGCGTCAACTCGCGCGTGCTAGCTGCGAGGCGCGCAGGGGCAGGTGAACCACCCTACACAAGCCCACGCGCGTCCACCCACCCAAACGAGCAAACAGACAGACAGACAGACACGCAGGGGAGGGGGCAGAAGCTTCTGCTCTAGTAGTAGTTGCATGCATCAGCGTATCATATCGAGATCTCCACCGAAAGCGACATGAGATGAGATGAGATACAGATACCCCCTCAAATCATGCAATGCATCTCCGGTGCCGGTGGTTCCTTCCTCCCATGAGCGAATCGACAATTAAATGCCCATGACGAGTCAGGAGCACCGGCCGGCCGGTGCCCTGCATGCCTGCTGCTACTAATTAACCAATCAATTAACCTAGCACCGTACATGCTAAAACATTGAGCTTGAGCGCCGTACATATAAAGAAAGCACTCGATCGACTTCGATTCCCATGGAAGATCGATCGATCACCAGAGGGAGAGGGAGCGGGAGCAGCCGCCGGACCACCGGTGGAGGAGCTCGGCGAGGCAGAGCAGCGCGTACGCGAGCAGGACGAACTTGAAGAGGGACTGCAGGTAGTGCGACAGGTCGGTGCTGCTGGAGGACGCCCTGGCTGCTAGTCCGGCCGGCTTCTCCGAGGAGGCGGCCTTCTTGGCGGCGGCGGCCGTGTCCGGGCGCGGCGGCGGAGCTGGAGCGTCGACGCCGTTCCTCTTGACCGAGCTCGGGCGTCTGTCATCGGCGGCGTCCCTGGTGGCCGGCCTGAGCCTGACGGCGGAACAGTCCCGCAGCCGCTGCACGTCCTTCGTCCTCAGAGGCTTCACGATGAAATCCTCGGCGCCCGCCGTTAAGCATCTGCTTGTTCGTTTTTTTTTTTTTGGCAAAGAAGCAGGCTTAATTAGTCAATTAATAATCTGCTAATGCGTAAAATTGCCTTTTTCTTCTTCTGAAAAAGGTGGTCTTGAAACATGCAGCGCAGTAGAGTAGATATGCAGGGAGCGAAAGCAGCTTTCTTCTTCCTTTGCACAAAATTTTTTTTGTGCCAAAACAGAGCGGGGGAGGAACGACGCGAACCTGCTGATCCGCTGGGGCTCGTTCTCCGACGACATGACCACCACCGGGATCGGGTTGGCGGAGCCCAGCGCCTGGCGGCGTTCAAAGATTTTGTTGCCGTCACAGAGAACAGAGGATCGGATGATGCGTATGCTTGGGATATGATGATGCTTGGGAACTGGAACCATGGCGCGCGTACCTTGATTGCTCTGAGCAGGTCGTAGCCGGTCATCTCCGGCATGCAGTAGTCGGTGATCACCATGTCCACGCTCCTCCGCTGCGTCTTCCCGTGCGCGTCATCCAGCCCGAGGAGGAGGAGCTCCATCGCCTTCTTGCCGCTGTCCACCGTGGTAACTGATGACGAATGTATGAGTATGAGGAAAGGAACGCCAATCACGTCACAGCTCACAGCAAAACAAGGAGGAAAGATTGCTCACCGTGGAACGCCGCGGCGCCGGCCCTGTGGCTCCTGAGGAGCAGCTCCACGACCTTCCGGTCGACGGGGGAGTCGTCCACCACCAGCACCCTCACCGCCGCCTCCCCTTCTTCTCCTGCCGCTGCTCCCATCCCTTATACCGTACTACGCGTTCACGGCCCCTTCTCCTCCGTATGCTATGGTATTTCTGACTTGTAAAAAGGCGACGGTGATCGATAAACAACAGGCCGGCCAGCGCTAGCTCTCTTATAGTAAGCTTCTCGAGTCTCGATGAGGAGGAGAACTGGAGGTCTCGGTCTGGTCGCAGGCAAGCAGAGAGGTGGAGGTAGAAGAAGGGCGGACCGGTGGGGCCCGTGCGCGTGCGGTGGGGCCGGGGAAATGCTTTCCTCCGGATTTGCTTGTCGGGGAGAATCCCCTGTGGCTATCCCTCTCGCCTGATTGCTTTCCATTTTTTTACAACATGATGTCATGGCTTTCTTCCCTTTCCTTCTTCGCCGAAGAAGATCGGATATACATGATGCATCGATATCGATAACAGGACCGTCCAAGAAAATATATTCCTTCCTCATAAATTAATTGATTCAACTTTACCTAAATATATGTATAGTAAAAAGAGACTATATAGAAAAGAGAAAGATATCTTTTTTTTAGAACTAGCACAGTGATCCTCGCAAATGGGAATGCATCACGTTTAGATGATCACATGATGATAGTATTTTTTGGGCGAATGAAAATATATTACTCAACAAAATCATGTGTTAGGAGGTGGATCGTCTCTAGGATTTATAAGTTAGTCAGAAAATATATTTACAGATTTTGTGGGCACTTACCTTATGGGAAAGATAGTAATACATTTGTTATCAACCATTCATGCTAAATATATACCACATTTGTGAAAACATTATTAATTCTTTTTTTTGCGGAAAAGATACGGATCTATTTTATGAGTTTACAAGAAGTAAAAAGCACACAAACATAATAAAAATTACATCGAGATCCTTGGACCACCTAACGATCACTACTGTCGCCAGAGCAAGTCGCCGACGCGCCGCTGTCGCCGCTCCCTTACCAGAGCCGGCCTGACGTTGTAGATGACAGTCGGAAAGTCTTCGTGCACGTGCCTCTAAGGACCAACGCCCTAGAGCTAAAGCAGTCGTCATTGAACCCTTGAATTGATCTGAAACTTGTAACACCAAACCTAGAACACACATAGACTGGACGAGATCGACCGCTCCATGAAATCGGTGACTAGACAAATCCCCATCCTCCTCAACACCAGCGGCAAGATCGTCGCAGACGAGATGGAAGAGGAGACAGATATACCTTATTCTTGTCCTGCTCAACATCGCCATAGACACCATAGCATCTATGCAGGTTGACAAAACTCTAACTTTAGGGACCTTCTACAATGCCGCACAGGTTTGATGTCCCCATCCCCTCCCGTCGCCAGAGCGACAAACAAAGAAAGCGGGGACCCGTCGATTCCCAAACGTAGACGACAAGGACAAAGTTGATTGCGGCGGCTGCTAGGTTTTTCATCCTAGTCGCCGCCTCTTTTTTCTTACGGAAGGAGAATTTTCTATTTAATTTGGGGGTAAATGATTGTTAAATTATTTAGAAAAGAGATATATACATTTTTAGTCCCACAACTTGCATCACGGGTGCGTTTTAGTCCCGCATCTTGCAAAGCGAGCAATATTAGTCCCACAACTTACAACCCGAAAACATTTTAGTCCAATTCGATCAAATTTCTGTGATTTTTAACGAATTTGTCCATCTCTTGATCAAAACTCATTCTGAAGATGACATGAGGCATCATGTTTTTTCAAAACTAGTAGTTATGCACGCGCACACGCGTCTCAACTAATAAGTTTTATGCTCTATCTAAAAATCCCATAATATTTAAAGTTTTTTTTTAGAAAACTGCGTATCAACTTTACTTTTGGCCAACATGATAGATCATTGTCCTTCAATAATTTTCGATTTTATCCATAACATTTGCACGCAATCTTAACCTTTTTCTACAATACTATGTATCCGGATCTCTCGTGTGGACAAATTGCTCTCGAGCTACAGGGATCCCTTTATTTTGGGAATTCAAAAACTCACAGTTTACAGAATCAAATATTCTAAAAAAATGCTGGAGATAGTCATGGTATATACTACAAGTGTGCAAGCCTCATCGTGTAATAATTTTTATTATAGGGTACACAAATATGACAAAAGTAATGGTGTGGTAGATTTGAAATGTACATATATTCTTGTATAGTAATGCGGGCCTTACTGGATATTGTCTTGGATGGTAAGATTAATACTTGGGAAATAGTCAAGAGGTCCTCATTTTAATTATATAGGCCCCAAATCTCGACGCTGACATGTTGTACTTTCTTTGTTTGTTCGGTTTGCCTATTAATATAACATGCGCTACCTAAGCATAATATAGTCATAAACTCTCATCACACTTGATCCATAAAAATATTCATCTCATGTTTAAAAATTGTAACATAAAGAAATAGTCATTTAGAAATGCAACCTAGGTGAAAGTATTGGTCTTTGGCTTGAGATACCAATAAAAAAACTATATATCATGGATTCATGAACAATGGTGCATTGATCAATCCAAAGATGTGTGCAACCGAGGTTAATATGAATGTTTCTGCCAGTCGCAAAGAACTAAATATAAAGGCCTTCACCTGGGGGCTTAATCGGCCGGCGACATGATCACACGGATCGACTCTGCACGCCCGGGAGGAGAGGATCTCTTCACGCACGCCATGCAGGCCGCCATCATGCATGCATCGGAGCCTCGAGGACGCCCGTCGTGCACGAGTGGGACGGACGAACACTCCAAGGGCACTAAAGCGCACGTAGTCTAGGGCGACATCGTGCACTATGAGGACGACCTCGGTACACGTCAAGGGCAATGAACCGCATGGCGTCCAGGGCGCCGTCCAAAATGTCATCATGGCAGCCTTCGTGTGCGCCATCTTGATCATCCATGAAGTTGTAGGCGCCGCCACGTGGCTGCTATCGCCATGGTCGTGTATTCGCACATGTCGCTCATGTTCAAGACTTCAATCCCAGGGCATGGACACCAACAACTACTTCTGAGCTCACGATTGCCTACTCGAGCGAGCACTCGCCGTGTCGTTGTGTGAAAGAAGAGTTAAGCTGCGCCATTTTTAGATGGAACGGCCGCTGCATGGCTAGCTCTGTAACGGCTGGAGCTTTAATTTCTTTCTTTGCATGTAATTGTGTCACTTACTCCAATACAATTTGCGACATGAATTTGGGGCTGAAGATTGTGTGCAATTTGCATGGGCAAATAAATTCTTTCCTTGCATGCAGCACCACACTTAAACTCACCACCACAATTTGTGTCACCAATTCGGGCGCAAGGGTTGAATAATGCGGACACAGGAGGAAATATTCCTCTGCAGGTGAAGTACATTCAGTCAACCAAAATTGCTAAATGCACACCATACAATACTGGCCATTAGATTGAGATTAGTTGGTCTAAACATGCGGTGCTGATTAGTCTATGTACAATAAATGGGGTGTCCTTAAGAAAGTTAATGTTTGCTTGTTTAATAGTAGTATAGATGAGTATTTCAATGGTAGTATAAATAAGAAAACAAATAGAACAATTGTGGGAATTGAACTCACGACCTAGGCCACTTAGATTGATTGAGTGTATACACTCAGGCCACATGTCTTATTTTAGTCATTTAAAAATACGTGTTCTAAAGCTATGAAAAATTCTAAAAAATATATGCAATTTTCAATCCGAAACAATTTGTGTCCTGAGCAACATAGAAAAGACAAAAATAGTGATCTGGATTTGTAAACCGTGCACCTTTAGATCCTGTCTGATTTGTCTTTTTTTTGTGTAGCCCGAATGTAAATCAACCCGGGTTGAAATTTTGCACACTCAAAAAGCTTACGTCATGTACATATTTTTAGGAGGTGTATTTGATACTTTGAATTGTATTTTTTTAAAATGTTCAAAATAACGGCCTCCATATAGCCAGAGTTTAAAATACATTTTTCCATGAATACATGTCCTTATATAGGAGTCAGGAACCGACTATTCTAGAAAAATATCCACTACTAGCTACCGTTATAACTCAAGTTTATTCTAGACACTACAGCTACACGATGGACCGTGCTGACTGACGAATTGATTTGGTATAGATGACGCAAACATTTTTAACGTACGTGTGTGCTTTTATGTTATATAAATAAATTACGTCCTTTTAAATTAGCAAACAGTTTGTGTGTTGGTGTAGTGGCTTAAGAGGATTGGTAGATATAGAAGGTACACAGTTCAAATTCCTCCCAAGCTTAAAGTTTAACTATTTTATTTCTATGTCAGTATGTGCATCTGCACAGGGCCGAGCCGACAAAATCCGGGGCCCTGTGCGAAACTATAAAATAGGGCCCTATGACACTAGAAAATTTTAACTATTCAACAACTATAATGTATGTGCTAGAATATCTTACATATCAATTGGATATATGAATAAACATACCTATTAAACTCCCGATTGCATAACGTTTATTTGAACAACATCATTCTCTTAGTGTTCTTCGAAATAAAATCTTCAATAATATCCTCATAATCAATCTTCTCCAATAGTTCACTCTCAAGTGCTATTGTGGCCAAATTATTAAGTCTTTGTTGTGTCATTGTAGTACGCATATATGACTTCAATAGCTTCAATTTAGAGAAGCTACGTTCAGCTGATGCAACAGTCACAGGAATGGTCAACAGAACTCTATATGCAATGCTTGCATTGGGAAAACAACCATGCAGATTGAGGGTGTCTCTCAACTCGCAAGAAGATGAAAAAACCAGACGGCAGATTCAGGGCGTCTCGTCAGATTGAGGGCGCTCGCAGATTGACCGGCACGGCGACAGATTGAGGGCGTCTCGCTGGAGGCAATCAGTTTTCGCGGATCAGCAAAAAATCAGACAAAGAAAGAAATTACAGGCGTCTCGCAAGAATATGAACTCACCCTCGAGCGAGCAGTCGCGTGTGTGGAACTCCCCAATCTCGACGAACGAACCTCCGGCGCCTCCCCTCCAGCGATCGATCGATTCCCTGCTGTAGTCTGGCAGCTTGCCTTCGTAAGGCCCAGCCTAGCTAAGGCCTTATTAGCCTTTTTTACTTCCACGTTGCCAAATCCCAATCAGCCACGGCAATTTCCATACGTAGTGCTCTAGTCCTAGCCAGACACAGATCATTTTTTTTTCTAGACATATCTTCTATATCTAAATAGGAGTCCCCCACTACCTATTTCTCTTGACATGCAGGCTATCCACATCAGCAAACTGCCACATCAGCAAAACTGTCATGTTGGAGCCACGTCATTAATTATTTTTCATCATTCTCTTCAGCTCGGGCTAATCTTAATATCCCAACGCTTCCTCTTCTCCATGAGACGATCCTTCATTTCCCCACCGTGAAGACAATCCATCCGATTCTCTGTAATAAATGAGACATGCGAGCAGTCGTCTTCCTATAATATTCTCATCCGGTCTCCGACCTCCTTCTTCCCACTTCTCTACTTTGTCTTCCCAATTGCCGGTGACAAGCGCACTCCTTTTTATCCATCTAACCTGGCGGCTGAGCTCTGGGAGGAGCCCTACTTCCAACCCATGGCCAACGATTTTTCCGATGGAAGCAACAATACCATTACAAATTAGTTTCCAGCCATGTGCGAGTGCGGCCGCCCTTGGTATCCAGTTCATATCTTTGCATGTACTCTGGTGGGGCTTTTGTACGGTTCTGGTGTGGATATGGAATATTTGAGCCACTACTACATATGCGTTTTCCACTTTTTCTGCATCTGATATCCATCAAAATAGGTGATGTGAATCTGCATCATCTAATCCTCAACGGTAATGAAAATTCAGGTTCTATAATTCTGTCCTTAGCATCTGGTTGAGACTACATTGTTATGTTTGTTGACGTATTATACCCTCCATTCATTCTTTTTTGGAGATGTGTCTACTCTGCATCATAGTGAGAATGCTCACTCCTCAACAGATGTTGTGGTCAATCTCCACTCAATATGCTTTATTTTATTTCAGATTTCTTTCAATATAAAACATATTTCATTTAGTCAAATTAATTTCTCCTTTTTTTACGCTTACAGGTAACTTGCTGGATGCAAGCAAAATCTAGAATTTGTATCCGTGTCTCCATCTTATTTCATGGAAGCTTTTGTTATAACTATTGTAGTATTTATGTTTGTCGTAATGGGGCTATCTTCATACAGCAAACATATATATCAGGACATTCTGGTGCGAGTCTCAGTAAGTACCTCTTAAAATGAATGCATGTTTCTTCCTGCCTAAAGGTTCTTTCATGTTATTTTAGGTATGTGTCTCTTCCTTATATTTATAGGGAGTATCTCTCATAGTAGACTTTTTTTATGTATTGATCTATTCATTTTGTGTTCTTCGGATGGGCATGACGACATGAGGTTTATTCACTGATATCACTATCCTCGATCAATGCTCTCTTTTCTCTTGATGATTCAGACCGATATTTCTATATCTGTATATCCATATGAAGCAGAGAAACACGTGGCAGTGGTTATCATTTTCCATAGCAGCACACTATTTATCAGTTGATCACATTTACCTAGCTGATATTTTCTTCCACAGTACTGCATTGCTGTTATATCAGTCATTTATCACATTTATCTAGCTGCTTACTCACAAGGTGCACAACTATATATCAGCTATTGATCAATCGTAGTTTTGGACAGAGCAAAAAGAATATTACAAGTGCCGCATGGAAGACACTAATTATACATGTGATTTGGCTGATTTGTAATCTTTATTTTTGCGTGGCTGGGTGATTCATCATCCCCGTACATGGATGAGCTGATATACGATGTCCCCGTGAAGTCTATTCATGGTAAATATCTAGCATTATGTACCTGATCAAGGAATATAAAAGGCTCCAGTGGCTCACCTAAATAACTATTCCGTTTTCATTGTTTCAGAATTTATTATGATATGCCCAGTTCCATACTTTTTGGTATGTCCAAAAAGACAAAATGGAATTTCCCACGGTGAAGCTATCCCGTTTATTCAGTTTGCAATTCGATTGAGACCTGATTTTTCACTTGCAATTTTAAAATTTTCTACAATAAAATATGTGTTCTAAATTGTTTGGCATAATAATGTATCGCACCAAAGCACAAATAACATGCCAATGACATACTCTTGGTAACAAAGTACCTCTTAGAAGATTTATGAAACAAAGTACAAATCAGGGTCGCGACAAATCTAGATTTTCTTCTAATTAGGGAATTTAGAATTTAGAAATGTCGTATATGGTTGTATGATATTCCTTATTTACAATATACAGCTAGGTGCATGTTGAAATGTGCCAACTCTTCAAAAGTAATTAGAGAGCTTTCAGAAGATGGGAATCTATACTTCTTTTTATCTTAATAATCTTTTTAGTTGATCATTGCTTCATTCGGAGCCTAATGTATTTTTTTCGAGGAAGTTAGAGTATCATTTTTGTAGTTCAGACGCTTCATATTTGCATTTTGATTTTTTTTGTACATTGTATGTTTTTGCCAAGTATAAGCGAAGGCATGTCTGTCAGTTCATCATACTTTTATACAAGCCCAGACATTTTTTTCTTCTATATGGGATACCATTATCAACATGGATACAATGATACCACTATAAAGCCTAATACTCGAACATTGTTCAGAGATTTCTGCAGGTTTCTGTATGTCTATCTCGAAACTCTAAACTATAAAGCTTACTTATTATGTTTTTTTCTAGCAATAGGCTGTGTATTCCACTTCCACTTGTGCGAAAAACGGTTCTACTAATTTAAGTACCTTATCTTTCCTGTATGTTCATGCCTATATTTTCTCAAGGTAGCATGATTAATTTATGTTGCCTATTTGTTTTTCTGCAAACAATGCTACTTTAGCTACATACTTAACATCGCACAAAAAAGAGAGCCATTTTTGGTGATACATATTATCCTCATGTGCCTTTTCCCAACAAAATCTTTCTGATCAGACAAAGCTGCAAGACATTTATGTTTCATCAGACTACTATCATATTGTTAGTCAAACTACACATCTTAAAACAAAAATGTTTCTAATATAGATCTCAATGGGTTCCCGCAGCAACGCGCGGGGTATCATCTAGTACCTATAATAGGCTTATACAAAAAAATTGGGCCCTATGCGGCCACACGGGCCGCACTCCTGTGGGCTCGGGCCTACATCTGCATGTCAGTTCGTACCAAGGACTCAAATGCAAAAAAAAAAATACACTGGGTTATTGTAAAAAATTAGGACGCCATAGGTGGACGAATTTAGTCAAACTTGCTGAAATTTGATTAAACTGGACTAAAATGCTCGCGGGATGGAAGTTGTGGGACTAGTATTGCACATTTTACAATATGTGAGACTAAAACGCTCTCACGGTGTAAGATGTGGGACTAAAAGTGTATATACCTCTTTAGAAAACATATTAGTAGTGACCATATGCGTGATTTGTGCATGATATTAAATTGGTATATTTAATTTAAGTATAGACTGTAGGTTTTATGTGATGGTAGATCAACTCTCAAGGATAACATTTATATTGTCAAGTAAATAGGGCTGAGCAAAGACCCTACGATCTTTGGACAATGCCAACAGAACCGGAAAATATTTTCTTAATAATGTAAAACAAATACAATGTATCTTTGTTAAATTTATATTGCGGAGGTAGAAGAAAAGCGGACCGGCTAGGCCCATGCGCGTATGGTGGGGACATAGATGGGGTGGTGAGGGCGGGGAAATGCTTTCCGCCGGATTTTCTTGTCGGGGAGAATACCTATGGATATCCCTCTCGCCTGATTGCTTTCCATTATTTATTTTACAACATGATGTCATGGTTTTGTTATCTTTCCTTCTTCCCCGCTGACGATCAGATATACATGATGCATCCATCTAAATCTGAAAGAGAACTGTCCAAGAAAATATATTCCCTTGTCACGAATTAGTTGCCTCAACTTTATCTATATATGTCTAGATATACGTATCTAGATAAAGTTGAGTCAATAAATTTGGGAGAAATGGACTATATAGAAAAGAGGAAGGTTCTCTCCTTTTTGTAGAATTGTTACATGCATGTTATCTTTTATAGTTTTGTTCATATAAGACTATTTATTTTTTCATCAATTTAACATTGTTATTTTTGCTAATTGCGAACATATTTTGCGTGATACTGAATTGAATTGTTTACATAGTTCCTTTGATTATACATGACTCCGCTGATGTCATGTCAAACCATCTCTGCAATGTCATACCGCAAAATGTAACCAATCTAGTTATTTAATTAGATGATATGGTTTCAAATGATATATTTTCAAAAAGAAAGGACATGCCTCTTGGTCTCTCCACACAAACATTGTTTCGTAAAACAAATTGAAGGATCGACCAAACTAACCGGCTTACACAAAAACCCGAGACTAATAGTATGTGGCATCGTGATAGTTGACATCTCCATTTCCTAGAGGAAGTTGCACAAACCACCAACTATTGATGAGGTTCTTGAGTGTACTCATAGGTCTAAATCCTAGACTAACCTCATGAGTGAGTGATTACACGGTGTATGCATGTCCACCGTGTCATCAAGTTCAAATTTTCATTTAGATTTGGCAAAACACCAACTTCTCGATTGACCTCCCCCCCCCCTCTTTTTGAAAAATCCATTAATTTAAAATATGAAAATATTTGATTGGGAAAATCCCGAGACATTTTTTACCATCCATTTAAAATTTTGACCATATTTTGTTAGATTTGGCCAAAATTTACTAAGTATTTAAAATATATTCAAGCAAACAATGAATGCTAATTAATCTAGGAAGTTTGAGACATTTATACCACCCGTTTAAAAAGTTTGGACATGGTTTTTTAGATTTAGTTTAACTTGGAAAATTTCAAAATATTCAAATATTATGAAACAACATCTTGGAATTAAAAAATGGAGACTAGTTAATAATGTATGAAATTCTAAGACTCTTTATGAGCCGTTTAAACTTTTGGCCAATTTTTGTTAGATTCGACCAAAAGATGGTCAATTTAAAAAAAATTGAACAATTATCATAATTGAATCAGTGGATGCTACACATGAAACTTGCTTTTTTGAACGGGGAACGGGTGCAAAAGCACCCGACATATATTGCTGCTTCATTACACTGGAGTACAAAAAGGCCCAAGAAAGTAAAAATTACACCGAGGCCCGGAAATAAGCACCGAGGACCCTGAAGAAAACTTGAAAAAGAGATCAAGTCCCATATCCTCTTCCACCTCTAGATCAACGACGAACACCGGCGAAATCCTGCAACCACGTCGCAGGGGAGAACGCGCGGAGCCGAGCAGCTGCGGAGCGGCAGCCCTACTGCCATTGGGTCCGACGTGATGACGGAGCACTGCCGCCAGAAGACGTCGGAGAGAAGCTCCAAATCCGAACCGCCGCCGCAGGCACGCGAACCTTCCACCAACAGAGCCACCACCACGGCGGCTTGAATAAGAAGGAGGGGAGACCCACCATGACAAGTACCACCCCAGATCCAGACGAGGAAGAAGAAGACGACGGCGCATCACTCCAGATCCCCCTCGGCTCCATGGCCGGCCGGGAAGAAGAAGCATCTGCGTCAACCGTCACCACCACACTTTCCTCCCCCCACCACCATGGCCGGCCAAGAAAGGGTTGCAGCATCAACGCCCTCATCCGATGCCAGGTCCTAGGCCTTATTAGGAATCGCCGAAGGAAGATCCCCCACCTCAACTGACTCCGACCACCAGAGCACTGCAAGAGGGGAGATCTACCGCGGCCCGCTCCAGATCTGGCCGGCAACCTGGAGACGACTTCGGGCAAAAGTGCCCAAAATAGCGACGAGGCC
Organism: Avena sativa; assembly: GCA_916181665.1. Classification (NCBI taxonomy): domain Eukaryota; kingdom Viridiplantae; phylum Streptophyta; class Magnoliopsida; order Poales; family Poaceae; genus Avena; species Avena sativa. The sequence continues at coordinate 261,215,984 of OV702298.1, read as the reverse complement.
ACCGCAAACAACCTACAACCTAACCCTAAACTACTCTGGAGTCTCTCCTCCGCCACCTCCGACCGGCATCGCCGCCGGAGGGGCTCGGGATCGACCCGGAACCACTGAGCTCCTCTCGGTCTACTATTCATAGGAGAGAGGGGAAAGGAGGTACTCATATGTATTGTGCACATGAAACTTGCTAATCACCGACTCATAGGACATATTGGTCAAAATTGTTGCTAATTGAGTCAATGTGTGGTTTGGACCTAACTGCAATGTATTACACGAAAAGTTGGTGGCGTGAATTTTTTTGTACAATGTGTAGTTTCGGAAATATCCTCATCAATAGTTGTTGGTTTGTATAACTACTTCACGAAACCTACCACAAACCTATCACCGAGGATCACAACCCTCTTCCTATGCGGATTAGGGTGGTGTGGTGGATGAGGCCATGGCCCTCCCCGAGTACAGATGACTCGACACGGTGGAGGACACAATCCTCATCAAATGAAGTGTGGTTCACGAAGGCTAGGAGTCTGATCGTGGGTCGTCGCCACAAGCGTATATTCCCTCCTGCCTATTGTCGGTGCGAGTGCGGTGGTCGGCTGGGGACATCTCAGTCTTGAGAGTAGCAAGGCACGGTGTGGTGGTTGGAAACCCTAATAGGAATGAACAACGCAAAGTATTATGTGTGCATGTATGTAATGTGAGATTGACTAGGATTGCAGTGATCCTCGGCCGAGATGGCAGTGGTGTTGCGGCGGGCGGCGGCCGGTGATCCTCGGCCGAGATGGCGGCAGACGGCGGCGGGGATTCGGGCCTAGTCGCGATCTATCATGTCCGTTGCCCTCGACGTCGGCGCCCAGGCTACCCGTGTAGGGGTTCATAGCATGGAAAACAAAAAAATTCTACCGCATGCAAACAAACAATCAAGATCTAATCTATGATCAAGCCAAGATCTATCTACTAGATTGTAGCAACGAGTCGATAGAATACTAACCCTCGAAGATCCAAAGTGGTTAACGAGAGCGGATTCTCGTGGGTGATGTAATCGTACTCTTGCCGATCTCAAGACCGCGTAGACGATCGTTCCGGCGGCGCTCCCGCAGTCGGTCACACGCTCGGTACTCGATGAATACCTTCCTCTCCCTTATTCCAGCAGGCAGCGGAGGTTGTAGCACTCTCCTCGCGATTCCGGCAGCACGACGGCGTGGTACCGGAAGTAGAGGAGAGATCTCGCAGGGATTCGCCTTAAGCCAGAGCGAGTATGGTGGACTATGAGAGAGGCCTTGGCGATCTAGGGTTTAGAGGGCACCAAGGAGCGAAGCTTGGCCGGCATCTAGGTCTTGGGGAATCCCCAACTCGGTGGCTAGGAGAAACCCTAGGGCGGCGGCAACTTGCAGGAAGCCGGCGGCTAGGGTTAGGGTTTTGGGGTGTGAGAGGTGTGTGGGAGAGGGGAAGCCCTGCCCCTCCTTTTATAGGTGGGAGGGTGCAGCTTGGGAGGAGGGAGTCCTCCTCCAACTCCTCCTCCTTGGCCGGCGGGTGGAGGGAGGAGACTTCCTCCCCAAGTAGGTTTCCTACTCTCCCTCCACCAAGCAAACTTGCCGTTTGACTTTTTCAAATTGGCGTTTGACTTTCAAACTAGGATTTGATTTCTCCCTTTATTTTGCCCAGCCAAGTGACCTAGTACATGATGCAACCATTCCACATTGTCATGACACATTCATGTACCCTTCCCCTCCGGAGTGCCGGACCTTCCGGATCCTTCTAGAACATTCCCGATGAAAACACCGGAATCATTCCCCAACTCCGAAACATGACTTTCCTTATATGAATCTTATTCTCCGGACCATTTCGGATCTCCTCGTGATATCCCGGATCCCATCCGATACTCCGAACAACATTAGGTCTCTTACTCATCATTCCATAACTACTCAACAACATCGAATCCTTAAGTGTGTCTCCCTACGGTTCGTGAATTATGCGGACATGATCGAGACACTTCTCCGATCAATAACCAATAGAGGAATCTGGAAATTCATATGGCTCCCACATATTTCTACGATTACTTTGCGATCGAATGAACCACTTACATACGATACCAATTTCCCTTTGTCTCACGATAGTTTACTTATCCGAGGTTTTGATTGTCGGTATCTCTGCATACCTAGTTCAACCTCGTTACCGATAAGTACTCTTTTCTCGTTCCCGTGGTATGTGATCCCTTGTGAGCCAGTCACATGCTTGCAAGCTAATTTGATGACATTCCACCGAGAGGGCCCAGAGTATATCTATCCGTCATATGGATGGACAAATCCCACTCTTGATCCATGTGTCTCAACCCATACTTTCCGAACACTCAATGCCACCTTTATAGCCACCCAGTTACGGTGTGGTGCTTGATGTCATCAAAGCATCCTTCTGGTGATGGTGATAAGCATGATCTCATGGTCGAAGGAATTAGGTTACTATGTATCAGAAAGCTTATAGCAAATGAACTATATTAAATGACTTGATCTTTATGCTACGCTTAACTATAGGAGTATGTCCATCATATCATTCTCCTAATGATATGACCCTGTTGTTAATAACATCTCTATGTTCATGATCAGGAAACCATGATCATATATTAACCAACAAGCTAGTATAACAAGAGGCTTTACTAGGGACTCTTTTATGTTTACAAATCACACAAGTATTAATGTTTCCGATTAATACAATTATGGCATGGTATGTAAACATTTATCATAAGTATGAAGATATGATAATAACCACTTTATTATTGCCTCTTGGGCATATCTCCAACAGTCTCCCACTTGCACTAGAGTCAATAATCTAGTTTCAAACCTTTGTGTATTCAACACCTATGGCTTTCTGGTGTCGTATGTACACGATTGCTAGTGGTTAACTGATCTCCGGATCTGACACTTCCAAGTCCGTGTGTAATTGCATGTCTTTGCGTCTCTACGCATCACTCATTCGCTAATGAGATGGCTTTGTACAAATTTGGTCCTTTGGTGTGACCTTTAGTTCTTTGGGGTTAAAACATGTTGATAATATTGTCGTACAATATATCTTCATAGTATTATCCCTGCTGTGAACTACACCTAGTTTGATAACAAACTACTTGACACAAATACCCTCTTTTGTTGCTATAATAGCAGTTATATACTCAGCCTTTTGTTGTAGTATCTGTCACAATGTCATAACTTTGGAACTCATCCAAATCCATTATGAAACTTACTTTCCATCACATTGTGCCACCCTTAGTTTAGATTGTGATAAACTTAATTTGTAATTCGTGACAAAACTAGTATCAATGTAATATTTTTACAATGAGCTAACCATCTATTTGTCACTTCTACAAAATAATATATTCTTAGTTCTTTTTAAAAGATCATAAGAATATCTTTACTATCGTCCAATAATCATATTATGAATTATTCTGGTATATGCTCATAACATTTAGAGCATAGGACATTTCTGAATTTGTACACATCACAGCATGATTGATAAAATACTCTTTGTGATTTTATGTATCAAGTATCAAAAATACTTAAATATTTATTCAATCCTTCCTGTGGAACAAGAACCTTTCTTGTAGTTTCTATATTGAACTCATTCAATATCTCATCTATGTACTTCTGGCACAACCATATTGGCGTCACAATTTATCCATATAGACTTTGATGCCAAATATTCGGGTTCTGCCTAAGCCTTTCATCGAGATGAAATTCTTATCTTGTGTTAATAAAAAGATACATCATTTCCAATCAACAATATGTCTTCCACATAATGTATTAGAAACATGTCTTAGCGCTCCCACTTAATTTCTTGCAAATGCAAGCATCTTCATCATCTCCGATGAAATTAAACTATTTTAACAGTTTCATCATAGTAAAGATTCCAACTCTGCGATGCTTACTTCAACCATTGAAGTTTGCATATGCTTTTAGCATCCTTTGAATTAACAAAACCCTTTGGACCGTGTCATGCACACGTCTTAGGTAACCATTCTATTAGAAGAACTTGTTTTATTTATTCAACTATCACATAACAAAATTATATGTAGTGATTGCTACATTAATCCGTCTAGACTAAATATCGCTTAATGAAAGATCAGAACTTGTCATAGTCAAATCTTTGAACATTGTCGTGAACTCTTTCCCGACATGTCGATAATTTTATAGATGTAAAACATCCATGTCTATTTATTTATAGATCCAAATATGACTGTAAGTTCTTGTACCTTTCAGAGGGTCTTTCAAGTTCAAAGCTTGATCTCTCGTATATGGAACTATCACGGATTTTATGGCTTCAAGCCATTTGACGGAGTCAGGGCCCATCATCGCTTCTTTGCATGTAGTCGGATCATTATTGTCAAATAATGATTTAACTCTCAAATCTTGGTATTTGATTGTTTACTCGACCTACTTGTTTCAATAGGAACTTAGACCTCTGTGACCACAACCTTTGAGGCACGTGAGCCATGAGCATTGTTGCTGCCTCCGGAACACTTTTCGGCGATGCAAAACTTTGATCATATATAGCTAAGGTTCTTTTAACCTTGTCAAAGTTCTATTGTCCTCCCACTTAACTTTTCACAGAAAATTCCTTCTCAAAGAAACTTGACGTTCTAAGCGACAAACATTTTTGTCTTTGGTGTTTATGGAGGAATTCTTAACAGTTATTCGAAAATAACATACAAAGACATGTTCATCCGATTTTGGTTGCAAACATCTTTCTTATGCATAGCATACCATTATTTAAGAAAGGACAACTTGGGTTTTATCCCAAACCATAACTTTATATGGTGTCAATTCAATGGATTATGATGGAGCTCTTTTCAGTGGAAAAACGATAGTCTCTAAAGCTTTTAATCTTTAAAATATAATGACAGTTTTATGAATTACACCTTTGATCTTACCATGTCAAACAAGGTTTAATTACATATCTCGAACGCTCCATACTCTTATGGTGTTTCGGGAAATGCAAATCCACGGAACGATTCCTTAAATATTAGGTATTATGCTAAACTCGTAACTCAAATATCTTCCTTTATGATCTTATCATAAACTATTTATATTCTTGTTACAATGATTTTGCACTTCATATTGAAAATCTTTGAACTTTTCAAATGTTTCATACTTCATCCTTATTAAGTAAATATTCATATATTCACTCAAATTTTCGGAGAAAGCATATGAAGTTGAAATCCATCGCTCTTGACTACACATAATGGACTTCATACAACAATATGTACAAGTTCCAATAAGCTAGTCATTCGTTCCCTTTTGGCCTATGAACGAAGTTTTAATTATCTCTAGGAAAGTTTCACAAGCGTCATTTGATCAAAAATCAAAAGACTCCAAAATTCCATCCACATGGAGTTTATTCATGTTTTCTTTCCAATATAATTTAAACGGCGATGTCACTTCCTAAGTGATCTTTCTTATCAATTTGTCTTTCGACATTTTTAGCACTAGTTTTATGGATGTGATTTCTCCAACGAGATTTGTAAATCATCCATATTTTATGGATTATGGCAATTAATTGAACAACCCTTTTATTCTCATAATACCTGATAAAACAAATCTTGAAGGCAAGCTTTGATGTTTAACGAGCAACACAATAACCCTTTATTTGTTCTCGATGAACATCATCACATATTCTTTTCCTAGTTACTTAGGCCATTGTAGTTCATGAATTGTGTTGTTTCGTATGACGATTCACACCAACAAATTCAGTATCAAATACTTAAGAACCATATTGTTTAATAAGCAAAGAATATATCCATAACATGTATATCATCTATATACTTAAGCTAAACAATTCTAGTCTTTTCTTTTCTGCCATATATTTATGAGATTCTCTTTCAGTATTTCCTTTGCTGTTTGAAAGAATCTATCAACATCAATAGTGGAGCCATATACATGACACATAGTCCAAAGCATGTATAGTAAAATACCAATGTATTTGGACTTGCACTTTGAAGTAGATCACCATCATCAAATGTTTGGTGCTCTTTCAAATTCCTTTTTTAGTAATCTCTTGGTGTAGTAAACATTTTACCTACATCAAATATTCACCCTTATCATGGAATTATCCATGATCAAGCTACTTTTAGCTTATAACGGTGAATCGCGAGTATAATGTTGCTCTCCAAAACCTTTTGGAGGATTAGGACAACTAGTGCCTCCAACCTTTTGCAAATTCTCATCAAATATGAGAGCATGACTTTTGCCATATTATACTCTATCATGTTGCAACCAAAACTTCGTTTCAGATATCACAATATCTTCCACACATCATCGTTTCTGAAACAACTCTTTCAGATCCTTGATAACCTTGATATTAAGATAATCCTTTGAATATCAAGAATCATGGAGACAAACATGATACTCATACACTAACACTTGGAATTGTCACTCTTGATTTAATACCAATTATTAAATTTCATGGAGTAACCGGAACTTACTGAAAGTTTGCAATAGGACTTTTAAACTTTAGATTAACACTTCAAAACAATACGATACCAGTTCGTAAAGTAACTAACCAGAATTCTATAGTTCTATCATCTCAATTATAACTAAGCGCAAGGTGGTAAACGGATGCCAATGACTACAACAACTATGCAAATTCACTTTGATTTAATTTATGATAAATAGTGTTCAACTTTTAATCATATTGCTGTTGAACTCCCACTCAAAACAATATCCCTCACATTGTTTTAGTGATCACACGAACCAAATCCACCACATCAAAACCGATCATCACGAGAGTTGATGTAGCTTCAATGGCGAACAATCAACATGTTCATCATATCTACTATATGACTCATGCTTTACCTTTCGGTGATCCGTGTTCCGAGACCATGTCTGTACATGCTAGGCTTGTCAAGATCAAACCTTTGCTTCCGCATGAGCAAATCTGGCTTGCTCACGTTGTATACACTCGCAGAATCTAACACACCCGATCATCACGTGATGCTTCGAAACAACGAGCTTTAGCAACGGTGCTTACTAAGGATGAACACTTAAAACTTGAAATTGTGTGCATGAGGGATCATCTTATAATGCTACCGTCGTGAACTAAGCAATACAAGATGCATAAAAGGATTAACATCACATGCAATTCATAATCTGTGATATGATATGTCCTTTCTTCTTTGTGCTTCCGATCTCCATCTTCAAGCACGAACATGATCTCCATCATCACCGGCATTGCATCAAGGTCAATGATGTCGTTCCATGGTTGTCGTCCACCAGCTTCAACTATTACAACTACTTTGAATAGACACGCGGGTCTTAACAGAATTTAAAGACAACCATATGGCTCCTGCCGGTTGCCAACTTACAATAAGGAACATTGCATACATCAAATATAATCACAATCATGGCCATATCACATCACAGCACACCCCTGCAAAACAAAGTTAGACGCCTCTAATTTTCTTTGCATGTTTTACGTGGTTTGGGGCTTTCAATAAGTGTCGTTCTAACTTACGAACAAGAACCACAACATTGTTACTAGTATTGTCAATCACCCATTGTAAATTGAATCTTAACTATGTTGGGAGAAACAGGCACCCGCAAAGCCACTTATGCAATACAAGTTGCATGTCAAGCGTGGAGCAAGTCTCATGAACGATGTCATGTAAGGTTAGCCCGGGCCGCTTCATCCCACCATCCCGCAAGATGCAAAGTACACAAGAAGCAATCGACAACAAAAGCATCAACGCCCACAATGACCATTGTGTTCTACTCGTGCAACAGATCTATATATAGACACGGCTCTGATACCACTGTAGGGGTCCGTAGCATGGAAAACAAAAAAATTCTACCGCATGCAAACAAACAATCAAGATCTAATCTATGATCAAGCCAAGATCTATCTACTAGATTGTAGCAACGAGTCGATAGAATACTAACCCTTGAAGATCCAAAGTGGTTAACAAGAGCGGATTCTCGTGGGTGATGTAGTCGTACTCTTGCCGATCTCAAGATCGCGTAGACGATCCTTCCGGCGCTGCGTTCTGGCAGCGCTCCCGCAGTCGGTCACACGTTCGGTACTCGATGAAGACCTTCCTCTCCCTTGTTCCAGCAGGCAGCGGAGGTTGTAGCACTCTCCTCGCAATTTCGGCAGCACGACGGCGTGGTACCGAAAGTAGAGGGGAGATCTCGCAGGGCTTCGCCTTAAGCCGGAGCGAGTATGGTGGACTATGAGAGAGGCCTTGGCGATCTAGGGTTTAGAGGGCACCAAGGAGCAGAGCTTAGCTGGTGTCTAGGGCTTGGGGAAGCCCCAAATCAGCGGCTAGGATAAACCCTAGGGCGGCGGTGACTTGCAGGAAGCCGGCGGCTAGGGTTAGGGTTTTGGGGTGTGAGAGGTGTGTGGGAGAGGAGAAGCCCTGCCCCTCCTTTTATAGGTGGGAGGGTGTGGCTTGGGAGGAGGGATTCCTCCTCCAACTCCTCCTCCTTGGCCGGCGGGTGGAGGGAGGAGACTTCCTCCCCAAGTAGGTTTCCTACTCTCCCTCCACCAAGCAAACTTACCGTTTGACTTTTTCAAATTCGCGTTTGACTTTCAAACTAGGATTTGATTTCTCCCTTTATTTTGCCCAGACAAGTGACCTAGTACATTATGCAACCATTCCACATTGTCATGACACATTCATGTACCCTTCCCCTCCGGAGTGCCGGACCTTTCGGACGCTTCTCGAACATTCCCGATGAAAACACCGGAATCATTTCCCAACTCCGAAACAGGACTTTCCTTATATGAATCTTATTCTCCGGACCATTCTGGATCTCCTCGTGATATCCCGGATCCCATCCAAGACTCCGAACAACATTCGATCTCTTACTCATCATTCCATAACTACTCAACAACATCGAATCCTTAAGTGTGTCTCCCTACGGTTCGTGAATTATGCGGACATGATCGAGACACTTCACCGATCAATAACCAATAGAGTAATCTGGAAATTCATATGGCTCCCACATATTTCTACGATTACTTTGCGATCGAATGAACCACTTACATACGATACCAATTTCCCTTTGTCTCATGATAGTTTACTTATCCGAGGTTTTGATCATCGGTATCTCTGCATACCTAGTTCAATCTCGTTACCGATAAGTACTCTTTTCTCGTTCCCGTGGTATGTGATCCCTTGTGAGCCAGTCACATGCTTGCAAGCTAATTTGATGACATTCCACCGAGAGGGCCCAGAGTATATCTATCCGTCATATGGATGGACAAATCCCACTCTTGATCCATGTGTCTCAACCCATACTTTCCAAACACTCAATGCCACCTTTATAGCCACCCAGTTACGGTGTGGTGTTTGATGTCATCAAAGCATCCTTCCGGTGATGGTGATAAGCATGATCTCATGGTCGAAGGAATTAGGTTACTATGTATCAGAAAGCTTATAGCAAATGAACTATATTAAATGACTTGATCTTTATGCTATGCTTAACTATAGGAGTATGTCCATCATATCATTCTCCTAATGATATGACCCTATTGTTAATAACATCTCTATGTTCATGATCAGGAAACCATGATCATATATTAACCAACAAGCTAGTTTAACAAGGGGCTTTACTAGAGACTCTTTTATGTTTACAAATCACACAAGTATTAATGTTTCCGATTAATACAATTATAGCATGGTATGTAAACATTTATCATAAGTATGAAGATATGATAATAACCACTTTATTATTGCCTCTTGGGCATATCTCCAACAACCCGATCCTTGTTCACGACACTAGGGCACTTGGGGCATCTGCCCTCGGCATGGTGGTGGTGACCTCCTTCTCCGCCGGAGTGGTCGACCGGGTGGTGTTGCCGTCTTGCGGTGGATCCTGTTAGTTTCCGGCGGGTGGCGTGGGGGCTGATGGCTCGGTTTCAATAAAGGAGATGGTCCTGGATCCCTCTCAATCCAAGACGAAGAACTGCCGGATGTTTGTCTCCATTGATCTGGTTTCTATGTCGTGTTCCGGAAGGCTCCGCCGGCGAACTCCATAAGTGCACCCATGTTGTGAGTTTGCTGAAAGGATTGGATTCGGTCGTACACACCCATGTTTTACTCTGACCGTTTGGTTTCAGAGGGTGTGCTTCGAAGCTTTGTTGGATGTTATTATCCTGGGGCATGTTCTCGTTCCATGGTGCTGACGGAGAAAGTCATGGAGACCAAGATCTGAGGACTGACAATGGTGGTTCGAGTCTGGGTGGTGATGAGGAATTGGCTAGGTGACTTGTGAATTGGAGCAGTGGCATGCAAGTGGAGGCAACTGCACAAGAGAGGTTCATGGTCCTACCTCTCAGGATGAAAACCTAGGGTGTGGCCTTAATTGGTTATGCCTGACAATGGTCTTATTGAAGGTATTGTTTTTAGAGCTTGGACTTTCTTCAGGGTGAAAACCTAGATCTTTGATCGGGTGATGACGGTGTTTGTGCACTGTTCCCTTTTTGGAGACGTCGTTTTTAGAGAAGATGGACTTCTGGTGCTGTCTTGGTGGTGATAGTAATGTTGTTTCAATGAATGAGTCACTGTACCGGGACTTTTTGTTTTTGTAATTCTTTTTTTTGGTTGTGTGCATCCATGTGGCCATTAGGGCAATGCGTTGTTGCAGAGGCTGGATGTAATTGGTATCCTCTAATATTAGTATATGCTCATTTTCAAAAAAAAATTGCGCCACCGAATAAGATCACCTCGCCCCCTTGAGGCTGGCTGAGCAGCTTATATGTCCTACTACTTCTTGTTGTATTTAGCTCCCTTAGAGCAACTCTACCAAATATCACAAAAGTCGGTACCACAAAACCATTTACGCTAAACTGCAAACCAATTTTTCTTGATAAAAAGCGTCCCCGCAGAACAGATCCCGCAAAACCGAATCTTCATATTATTTCAGATTCGTGATTTCATACATCAAATATAAATGTTAGCGGCAATACTAATTAAATTTATGAATATTTTAACATCACATAATACAACAATAATCCAAATATCAAGAATGTCCCAGCCTGCCTCTTGCCTCATTATGTCCTCCTCATTTGGAGCTCGGAGGTATGTGCCACCGAAGACCCCGATCACTGTCTTTGCAAACAGTTGCACACATTTGAGGTAAGACAGTCGTCAACGTAATCAGATGGAATGCTATATGCGATCACCTTCATTGCGGCATCAATCTTTTGGTAAGAACTAAATCCTAGGATGTCGGCAGCACTCCTAGGGCAAGTGAAGAAACGAAAATTTGCCTCACATGCCTCCACTATGAGCACGAAAATTTCACTTCTCATTCGGTACCAATGGCGACGGCAAAACAGGTGAGAAGGATATTCAGGTACCTTAGAAAAACAGTCTCGCATCAGCATATTGTGGCCGAGAGCGCAGTTGCAAGGGATGCATAGACGTCCAATGTTATGCCCGGTGACCATCAACAGAATGTCTTTGACGTCGTCAATCATATCATCCCAATCGAAATTGTTTGACGATGAAGAATCTCCAAAGAAGAATTGCACCTATGCACTCAAGGACGAAGACCAAGACTCGATCCACAATGAACCCACCTACACATATACGCATCTCAATTGTTTCTAGGATCAAAAAATTTGAAACGGAAAGGAGGAACAATACATACGGCGACGGCGGTGGAAAAGGCCCGTGGTGGCTTGCAATCGACGATGATGGTGGCTAAATCAGTGACGGACATGCCGAATCAGAGGGATCTACGACGGCAGGGCAAATCGACCGCGGCGGCAGAAATGGCTCTTCGACAACCACGAGAAAGGCCAGGAAGGCTGTGGCGAGGTGGAAATGGAGCGGCGTCTGGGTGGAGATCTATTCGGTGGCACCGGCTCACGGGAATGGTAGAAACCCTAGGCGGGGAGGCGGATGGAGGATTCCCTCCCGCTCGCATCCTGAAACTTCAGCATGTGTGAATTCTATGGGCGATGCGGGAGACGGAAAATCTGGCCTCTCAGACCGCGTATATGCGGGTTTGGAAGATGGATTTGCGGTGCCCTAAGAAAAATTACGGGTTAGTCGATTTTACGATACTTTTTTTTGAAAAGAGTATATATTAATATCACAGGATACCAATTACACCCAGTCTATGCAAAAACGCATGCCCTAGCGGCTCTACGGATGCACACAACCTAGAGAAAAAAAAGAATTACAAAAAAGAAAAGTCCCGCTATAGAGAACTAATCCTCAAAGCAACGACACTGACACCATCAGAACAACACCAGTAGTCCTCCACTCCAATAACAACGCCTTCAAGAAGGAAACAGTGCCCAAGCGTCGTCGTTGCCCGATCAAAGATCATAGGTTTTCACCCTGGAGAAAGTCCTCGCTCACAAAACAATGCCTTCAATAAGGTCACTGCCAGGCACAACCAGTTAAGGCCAGACCTTGGATTTTTACCCTGCAAGGTAAGACTGGGAACTCCCCCTGTGTTGTCTTCCCGCACCAACAACCGCTGCAACAAGTCCCAGATCATGCAGCCAGTTCTCCGTCACCACAAGAACAAAAATCACCATCGCTACCCTCATATTTCCGCTTTCTTGACATTCTCCGCACCTGACTTGACCATGGCTCTAAGAATGACACTTGGTGGAAACAAACAATAGAGCTTCGCAACTCTCCCGCTGAAACCAAACGGCCAGAAAAACAAGATGCGCACGACCGAATACCTTTCGATCCAGCAATCTCCAGACATGATACACCCATGGAAGTTCGCTGACGGAGCCTTCCGGAACCCGCCTCTCCAGACCAGATCCGCGAGGGCAGACATCAAGAAAATCTTCGTCTTCGTGAGAAAGAAACCAAAGGACCACCTCCTTTATTAGATCCGACACAGCGATCCCCACACCGCCGGCCGGTTTCCGAAGAACGGGTCGAGCAGGCAATTTTTCCTACGGTTGTTTTGCAGGTTTTTGCGGTATATGCTAGAAGTGCTCTTTCAATTTTTCCTTTTCATACCCTCCACAACCCTCCTCTCGGCCGAGATCTGCTTGGCTCTTCATTCTGTATATCTATGTTTTTCTACTCTCATCTCAATTGAAAAGCTGCGGTATCATCCTTTTCACAAGTCACAACTACAAAAAAAAGTAGTAGAAAGCAAGAAGGTGGCGAGCCATCATCAGAAGATCGTATCTATGTTCCCTCGCACTCAATCAACGGCTGCGGCGGTCTCTATCGACGGTAGGGCAGGATGCCATTTCACATCACACTTTCTCATCCATATTTCATTCCCTTCCGAGTTGCCTTCAACAATGCATCGACCGTGTGCACTGCAGCCCTTCCCTTTCAGCGAGATCAACTGTATTCGGATCAGATTCGGTTGATGTGTCTAGGATATCAGGGGTTAATGTGTGCATTTCCCCACTCGATATGGTTTTGTTCACTTTCTAGCAACCAGCCACGGATATGATCCAAGAGAGGGACAGAGGGAGAATTAGCCTTTTGAAACTTTTCGATGTGTCCTCTAAAGGGCGCACAGTGAAGGCCACCAAAGAGAGAGGGAATACTGGCTGAGCGGAGAGCTAAAGTTGCTTCCACTGAAAAGTAGCAAAAGTTGGGCACTGTGTATAGTATAGGAAACTCGCTTTAGATCTCACCATTTGACCTAAGCAAACACTTTTTCGGATTTCCAAGTTGACCCTTGTTTTATAAACGTACAGCTTGTGGATCTTTAAATTTCATTAGCCAGAATCGCATGAGCAGTAGAGATATGCGAATATATATATGGTTTATTGAGAAAAAAAACCTCGTTACTATCGAAACATTTTTTTTCAGATTTAAAACATGCTACCGGGTGCGAGGATGACACGTGGAACTCAGAACCACACATTTTAGTGATATACATTTCATTCTGTTTTCTAACTCCGAGATCTCCAAGGATACGCGTCGTCATTCGTCGTTTTTAAGAGCTTGACATATGAAAGCTTTTCGCTGATGTGGAAGGGACGAAAGATGAAGACACTAGTAAAAAGCATGCTCTATGAATGAAAGGGACGAAAGATGAAGGCACTAGTAAAAAGCATGCTCTATGAATGGAAGGGACGAAAGATGAAGACACTAGTAAAAACCACTCAAAAAAAAGCATGCTCTATCGACGACAATCGGGGAGCTTGTTAGCACAAACTGATAAGTTTGGGCATCCTCTCCGGTCTCTGTGCCGACCTTAACAACGGGCCAGTGTCCTTATTTTGTGATTTGCATATCATCGATACGAGGAACTTTATGTAGAGATATATAAAACCCTGAATGCTACGAAAAGTGTAGCATCAAAGCTTACAGAGTAAGGGATTCATTCTAAATTGTTGCTTCTACATCACAATAGATCTTGTGTCTTTAGAGAAAAGAAATGGTTGGTTTGGAGGTGGGATAAAGGCCCTACCCTACCCCCACACAAAGAATAACACACAAAATATTCTTTCCCGGATCATACCAAGATAGCCGATACCGATTTTTTCCAACAAAAAGAAGTCGCATCAGATTATTATAAAAACCAGCAAAAGATGCCACAATCAAGTCACACTAGCTGGATCCTAACTGTTTTCGTTGTTATTAGGTTAGATTAAACCCGAAATTTCCGATTGAATGTCCAGTGTCCAATCCCTTAAGTTGAGTAGTAGTTTTGGTTTCTAGCGATTAAGAAAATGCACACTCACGACGCTTGAAAGCAATGCCTGAGTAAGATGTGGAGTAGTAGCTGTTTTTCGCGATTTTTTTTTAAATAATACGAATTAATTATTTAATTTGAGTTCTATTATACGTTTTTAGGAAATTCCAGATCTAGCACTTTGTCGGCCAGGGGCAAGCCGACTGGGCCAATCGGCCAGGCCCTGGCCGACTGCAGCCCAATCGTCCAGCAGATAGCCGACAGCAGGTCGGCCAGTGGGGCCGCGGGACCCACAACGGTCGACAGGTCCAGTCGGCCAGGCGCTGGACGACTGCCCAATCGGCCAGGCCCAGGCCGACTGGTGCCAGGATAAGGGGCGAGCGCCGCCGCGCCCCGCGCCGCCAGCGCCCTTTCTTCTCCACGCGACCGAGCCGTTCCTTCTCTCTCCTGTTCGTCGTTCTAGCCCAAAAAACCATCTTTTTTTCCCGATTTGGCTAGATTTGACCACAGAAACTTCAATCCAAAGCCAGTAGAGAGATAGTGGAAGCCCGATCTACGGATGGGTTAGCTCATAGCGCGATTTGGTGTTGATTTGTTGGAGGAACGGTGGTGGAGCTGTGGTGGAGCAATGGCAATGGTGGTGGAGCTGTGGTGGAGGAGCTGAGGCTGTCTGTGGTGGAGCTGTGGTGGTGGACCGAGCGGCTTCTCTCGCTTCAAGGGTAAACTTTAATCCCTCGATAATCACGGTTATTGTATATGGTTACGTACGTGCGTATGCTTGTCTATTACAATACCTGCCTAGTGGATTAGTAATAATATTTGATCGATGGGTTAGGCACAAATATTTGGCCGGTGGATTAGTAGCAATATTTGACCGGTAGCAATAATATCATATTTTTTAGAATATTTGGTGACTGATGGGTTAGACACAAATATTTGGCCGATGGATTAGTAGCAATATTTGACCGGTAGCAATAATATCATAATTTTTAGAATATTTGCAAGCATTGCCCAAAGTTATACGCGTTGTCGATAATTAATTGATTAGGTTATTTATTTTATGTCAGCAGAGATGACCAATTTAGTGAAGTTCGTGTTTTATTACGGTCATGGGAATGTTCGAACAAATGACTTTGGAGCAGATCTGGGAGAGTTTATGTGTATACAGTTAGATTTGACTGCCCCTCAAACCTGGAGTGTTAGTCAGTTGAAAGAATGGTTGACAGGATATTTAGGCTATAACATCGAGACGTACACCGTCAGCGTGCAAGCATTATGGACAAAGTCAAGAAAAAATATTTTCTGGACTTTAAGGCATGTAGATACAGACAGAGACTGGTTTAAGTGGTTAAAAGGCTGCGAAGATAGGCATGTAAACCCTCGCGCATTAGTGCTTTCTATCCTGAAGGAGATCGATGGTGGACATGTTTCGCGCCATAGTGTTGATTCAAGTTACGGGATGTACTCTATGTCCAGTGCTGGAGGCGGTGGTTATAAATCGGGGCAGAGCAGTGAGATAGGAGAAGGAGGAGGCGGTGGTTATGAATCGGGGCAGAGCAGTCAGGCCGGAGGTGGAGAAGACTATAGTGAAGAGGCAGATGCGGACGAGGAAGATGGAGGCATGCAGAACATGATGGAAGAGGAGGATTACATGGATGGCGAGAGTGGTGATTCTGATGACCCAGATGATTCTGATGGAGAAGGCAATGGTGAAGAGGACATGCCGATTCCTGCTTCATGGAATCAAAACATGTCAACCGGAATGACCGTTGATGATGGTCATGATTCTGCGTGGGAATATCACAGCAACAGAATTGCCCAGGATGCCAGATATCAAGACAAGCAACATTTGCAAGATGCAGTCGTTGCTTGGGCAATGTCAACACACAGGGTTTTGAAAACAACCGTATCCTCTAAGAAATACTTGACAATGGAATGCGTGGATATAAATTGTCCAGGCAGGGTGCATGCCTATGTCCCTACGTATGACACAACTTGGTTGGTGAGCGACTATGTGCAGCACACATGTAAGCTACACAATGTTCCTAAAGATCATCTTAACCTCTCCTTCACACTTCTAGCTCGGCTGCTTTACACGGACTTAGTAGAGTGCAAAGCGATGACAGTACCCAGTATACAGAAGAAAGTAAAGACCCGGTTTAAGTACTCCATTTCGTATGGCAAGGCTTGGAGGGCAAAGCAAAGGGCTCTTGAGGAGAGGTTTGGTTCGTTTAGAGACGCGTATGACTCCGTGGTCCGACAACTTCAGACACTGCAGGATAGAAACCCAGGCACCTATGTCGACATACCTTCAGTCGTACACACGTATGTTTCATTTACACATTACTTCCATATTAACATGATTTATTAACATGACACTAACCATGTTAAATGTTAGGTTGTCGAGGAAGGGAAGTAGCAAGACCGCCATGGGTTGGCTACACAGGGTTAGGGTGTACGTTCAAGAGTGGGACACCGCTACAGCCCGAGTCTGGGACTCGAACGACGCGTTTGACATGGAAGAGTTCAACAGGTATTTGGATAGCTATATGAGCGCCACACGACTACGCATCACGCAGCAATCTCACCCAGAGGAGATGCCGGGCGCGGCTACTTGGGATAGTTATCCGAGCCAGTCGACTGTGGGCAGCAGACAACACGCGGTATGTTCTTCATCTAATGCACCTATTTATTACATAGTTTTCCATCTATATATGGCGAACCTTGTGGTGTCTCTTGCAGGCACAGCTGTTAGTCGATCTTGAGACGGAGAGTGCTGAGTACAGACGCTCTCTTTCGTCCGGACCCCTACTTATTCACCGACAGGACCAGGAGACCTGGCTGAGTCGCCTGGAGGAGAAGATACGGCGTATCTACGGGGTTATCACGTGCACCCGCCCTTCGGACATTGCTCACCACTCGGCACCACAGCGTCCTCCGCGGCACTCGACGCAACACCAGCAGCAGCAGCCACCATCGTCCCTACAACAGGCTCCCCGTCCACGGCTTACACCACAGACGGCTCCGAGACCTCCTCCCCCAGACCAGGCTGGAGGTTCGACGTGGCATCAGCAGTCTTCTTTCGACTGTTGGCAGCAGCAGCCACCTTTGCACGATGGAGGTTCGTCGTGGCAGCACCAGCAGCAGGAGCCACCTTTGCACGATGGAGGTTCGTCGTGGCAGCACCAGCAGCAGGAGCCTTGGGGTCACCCTCCCATGCCAAACTACGGGTTTCGCCCACAGCCACAGCCACAGGGTATGTGTCTTACAAGATAAGCGTCGAGGCTCAGTTCATGTCAAGTTCTTACATACTTTGTTTTTATGTGCAGGAGCATTCGGAATGCAGGGGTCTATGCCTGGCTATCAGTCGTCTATGTCCGGATCCGCCTGGACTGATCAGGACGTTGATCATAGCACTCAGGATTTCATGACGCAGAGCAGTTGGCTGAACATTTTTCAGACTCCTGCACCTGACCCCACACAGGAGACTCAGTACGATGAGCACAGGTCGGTGATTCCTCCCCGACAGGTTCGGCCACCCCACAGGTTCGGTTGGACGACGCCTCCTAACCCACCACCCGAGCGTCGCGGCAGACGACGTCGCTGAGACATATATTTATCTATGTATGAGACATATATTTATCTATGTATGAGACATGTCTATCTATGCATGAGACATCTACTTATGTATGAGACATATATCTACCTATATATGAGACATCATTCTATCATTTCACGATTTTTATTGCAACACAGTTCAACATAACTTGCAACACAGTTTAACATAACTTGCGGTACATAAATAAGAGTCCTATCAATCTCTAGCATGATGCCTTTCCCTTTCCCTTCGATGATGCCTCGCCCTTTCCCTTGGACGATCCCTCGCACTTGCTCTTCTTGGCCCGCGCTTTCTTCTTCTCCTGCCTCTTGTCCCACTCAGCTCTCGCCTTGCTTCCAACGGGTGGCGGCATGAAGATATCATCCTCATCTTCGCTCTCTTCTATCCAGGCCCTAGGTGCCACAACCTGCTCCATCATGTTAGCTTGACTCTTCTTGGCCTGCGCTTTCTTCTTCTCCTGCCTCTTGTCCCACTCAGCTCTCGCCTTGCTTCCAACGGGTGGCGGCATGAAGATATCATCCTCATCTTCGCTCTCTTCTATCCAGGCCCTACGTGCCACAGCCTGCTTCGTCATGTCAGCTTGACTCTTCTTGGTCTGCTCTTTCTTCTTCTCCTGCCTCTTGTCCCACTCAGCTCTTGTCTTGCTTCTAACGGGTGGCGGCATGAAGATATCATCCTCATCTTCGCTCACTTCTATCCAGGACCAAGGTGCATCCGCCCGCTCCAAACTGCGAGTTTGTCCCAGGACCGAGGTGAGCTTGTTCCACCTTGCCTGGATCCTGACAAGCTCTGCTCGTACCTGATCTGGGGTCTTCAGTTTCCACCCTCTTCGATGAAGTGACTTACCAAGCATAACGAGAGCATCATGGTTCGTTACCAACGTATCCCAGTCGAGATACGTATCGCCTATCACAACAGTTCTGGCTATGAAGAAAAGCCCAATGGACATATCTACAGGCCAGGAAGACGCGTCGTTCATAGTGGAGAGGAGTGGAGGGAAATGCGAGAGCAAGAGGAGAGGAGGGAAATGAGAGAGTAAGAGGAGGAAGAGATGAACTGGTAAAGAATACATCTCGTTGCCCGGATTTATAGAGGCACCGAAGCGAATAGGCGGGAAAAAAAGGCGGGAAGTAGTGGCGGGAAAAAAAGGGCGGGAAGTAGTGGCGGGAACAAAGGGCGGAAAGTACTGGCGGGAAAAATCGGCGCGATGGGGGGAAAAATCGGCGCGAAGGATTGGCGAGGAAAACAGCGGCGGACGATTAGGGCTGCATTGATCATGCAGGATTTTGTTAGGGGCAGGACGATTAGGCAATCGGTCTAGGTCTGGCCGATTGCACTAATCGGCCTGGGCCAGACCGACTGAGCCAATCGGCTTGCTCCTGACCGACTGCATGTGTGGGGCAGGGCCGACTGCATGGTGCCACATGCAGTCGGCCAGGGCCTGGCCGATTGGCCCAGTCGGCTTGCCCCTGGCCGACAAAGCGCTAGATCTGGAATTTCGAAAAAACGCATAACAGAACTCAAATTAAATAATTAATTCGTATTATTTAAAAAAAAATCGCCTGTTTTTCAGCAGTCGTATATGTTTCCAGCAAGGTTGTCTCCTCACATGGTTTTCAGAAGTGGACTACTGGTGCACTTGAATTATGCAGACAAAAGGCTGGAAATGAGGGGACATAAATATTGTTTTTATGGCCTTCCGTACACAGTTCTTACTTTAGGCAGGAAAATAGATACCAATATATTGCAGACTACAATAATTTTAGAGAAAAATATGTAGTCCCTGTTTCACTTTTTGTCGCCATTGATTTTATTCAGGTGGCATCTATTGTAGATTGTGGAACGGAGGAAGTACTTGGAAGCAGAAGACTATTTCAGCAATCAAACCCAGATAAAAAAGAAAACACATTGCATTGTGCATTCCATAGGAAAGATGATCCCTTAATTAGTTGAGCTACAAAACTGTTTTTGGTTTTGTCCAACAAAACATATTAATCAACTGTTCGTGTGCCGTAGTTAACTAATATGAATGTGTTTTAGTGCTAGATTGACTTCGATTCATCTAGATATGAATGTATCTAGTCAAGTATTAGTGCTAGATACACCCATATCTAAACAAATTTGAGTCAACTAATATAGATCGGAGGGAGTACGCCGTCTTGATAGATCATACTTGTGTCTGATCAAAGGTTAGCCACCCGCCGGTACTATCAAAAGAACTATCGAAAGACAGAGACTGTCAAGAGGCCAAGAAAACACTTGCAAGCGAGAATGCCTTATTTAAAGTGTCAGCAGTTCACTGTACAGTCTCAGACATGCTTTATACAACTTTATAGTCCATGCTCATCGTTCAAATTCAACAGTTTTGAATGTTTACTCTACACTTTGCAGAGCGATCCCTTTCACGGGCTCACAATAGGCAACTGGACTAACCATGCAGCCAGATTAATGTTTTGCAGAACAGCATATATATGCAATTGATGTACAGAAGACATAGCTCTCACCCAAAAATACCACGCACACTCGTGTAAATCACATACCACCAGCACTCGTATGAATTGTTTTTTAAAGAAGCAACAAAAAACTTTTCGCAGTCAACCTCCCATTGATGCGGAGTGGAAATTGTGAGGATTGAGACTAGGGAACAACCCGTGGATATGTTCCTCCACAAAATCATGCCTTGTGAGAATTCCGACAATTGGAGGCCTCTGCATTCAACAAAAAAGGAATGTGCCGTGAGAAGTGGACAACTTTATTACAGATTAAAAAGAAGGAATTACTCCATAAAGCATGCTACACCTATGAGTTATGGTTCAAGGGGCCAGTGGGAATTGTTGATATGGAACCATATTAAAATGCTCTACATAAGACATGCCATGGGTGGTGGAATTAGTACCAATGCTACAACTTACAGTGCCGTCTATGACTAGACTCTGAAGTCCATATCATGTAGGATAATCAATAAATCCAAGCAGAGAAATGTACAATTAGTGTGTTTCACTCATGATCTCTCCAGGCACAATTCAGAAAGTGAGAGAATGCATCTGAAAAATAAACTTACGTCTGGGGTCTTTGGCACAACCAATAGATGCCTCAATCCTAGTTCTCGGAATAGGATAGCAGCTTTTGCTAGCGACATTGTCTCAACCACCGTATATGGTGAGGTGTTCGCTATCGAATGGAGATCCACATACATTTGCATCTCCTCGTCTGTGAAATATAACTCTTCAATTTTCAAGCCCTTCCCTGACCCTGCCTTGGCAAAATCAAAGGCACCAAACCCGTCCAGCAGAAAGCTACCACTGGTTTTCACAGGCTCTTTCATGAACATTTTGCCTTGCAGCAAAACCAATAGGTGAGACCTGATAACAAGCCCGACCAACTCAGCGGATTCTGTTAGAGGTGGCTCATCAACCACTGGAAATCCATTGTGACCTGTGATCCTCAACGCAGTAACAATGTTCCCTACCTTCTCGACGCCTGAAAAGGTGATTAGTGGGCCAGACACAACATCACCAGCTACCAAGTGCCTCATGTATGGTTCAGCATGAGCCTCCATGAAGGGCAAACCTTTCATTACCACTATCTGATCATAAACCCCCTTGTTAAAGGTGTCTGCTATGGTCTTGGATATGAGAAGAACAAGCATGACCAAAGGGAGCATTTGCAGATCATTGGTGAGCTCTAGGAGGATCACACACACTGACACAGTCATCCTCATTGTTCCACCAAGAAAAGAAGCTGCACCAAGCAGTGCAAAAAGGCCAGGATCAAGATTTGATATGGATCCCAAAAGTGTACCCACTATCCGACCGTATGTGGCTCCAGCAAGAATAACAGGGATAAAGAGACCAGATGGGACGGCAATTCCGTAAGTCAAAAGTCCAAGGCAATAAATGGCGATGAAGAAGATGAAAAGACTATACATGTGGAACTCAGTCTCGGTTCCATTGCTGAAGAGATTGCGGATGGCATCATCATTTGTGTTGAAGAATAGTGATGCAAGACCGTTGTAATACCCTGGTGGGCACTGAAAGTTCTTGAAGTTTCCAGAGCGACCAACGGTGGGACATTGCTCCACAGCATCTTCAGGGCATTGAGTGCACGCAGCAAGCCAAGGGAGGCCATAGGAGCACGTTGATGTGATAATTGATATGGCTACAGTGAGAAGGATCTTGGATGGAGCACCTCTCCTGCAGGCAGATGAAGAATGCAGATGATATCACATCTTAAACTAGGTAGAGCAAACAAAAAAAGTTATGCACGCACATTCATACTTAGCACTTACTCATTGACAATACTGTAAACACGGAGGATCTTATCCAAGAGAAAGTTGAAGATGCCTCCGAAGACGCCACCAATTATTCCAAGGAGAATTATTGCAATTAGGTCCGAAGTACTGTAGGCCGCAACTGTTGAACTGAGATCAAACATAATCAATCCACCTTGCCCAAAGAGACCACATTTTCCACTGCGACAGAACTCAATCAAAGCCTTCAACACCACAGCAACAACAGCAGTTGTAAAGAATGTTCTCCATAAAAGAGCGCTGCGCCACCTGTAAAATTAAGTAGAAAACATAAAAGAGTTAACACTTACCATCACGGCAAACAATTTAAGGTTTTTACATAATTAAAACTAGCACGCTGAAGATAACATGCAGGTTAACAGTAGATAACTAGGGTGTTATCAAACAAGATTCTGCATATTTATCCATTGGCCCAACCACTGTAACTGCATCTCCAACTGATGATTATTGCTGAACACTAGAAACACTCTTTACATAAATATTAGATATAGAAATGATGCTGCAGTTGTGATTTTTCAGAAAATGGATAGAGAAATGAATGTCCCAAAACAACAAATATAACTTGCAAGGAAAGAGGTGCTACCATGATGCTGCTTCCTCAAGAGCAAACAAAACACCACCAACAGGTGCACGGAAGGCAGCAGCCACTCCAGCAGCACACCCACAAGTAATCAAATCACGCCTATCCCTGTCGTTCTTGAAATATCTTAGCCAATTCCATGTGAGACGGTACTTGCGTGACCCTCCCTGACCAAGCAAGTTGGCAATACACGCTCCTGTATGTACCATTGGACCTTCCTTTCCAAGTACAAATCCAGCTGAGACGGCAAGTATTGAACCAAATATCTACAAACCAGTACAATACTTCAGATAAAAAGGGTTGTGATATAACATAGAAGACTAGAATGCACAATACAGAATCAGTAGTACATTTTTTATCTGTCAGTGCAGAGTGACTTGCCAAATGCAGACAAGCTCATCCCAACATTTTGTAGAACAACCATATCCACTAAAAGTTTTCTAACACAGCATCTTCTGCATATTTTTTTATGAAGGGTGTTGTTTGCAACATCAAACAAGTGAAGGCGTGATGCACTGAGGCTACACTCTGATACTTTGCTTTGGTTACTGGTAGAGGCTAATACTACCAACACTATAAAACTTTGAACACTAGAAAATGTCACAATGGTCTTACTGATTGGTCCTCGCAGCATCACAGTTGATGCGTTTCTTAAATTGTGAACTTTGTAGAGTATTTTACTGATTTTACTCAAACATAAATTATTATTGCTAACCGTGGTAAGTGAAGCTTCAGTTTTATTCACAAATATTTAGATTGTTTACAAGAGATGTCCTTACTATTACTGGAAGCTTCTTTAGCTTCAAGGTCATGAGTCAGGGTATCATGTGGACACTAACATGAAGCTGAGCTCAGTGATCATATACTGAAGAATGCTCAAAAAATAAGAGAGTAACATACTTGTACTTGTGTATCAATCTGTTTGTAATGTAGAGCTTACCTTTACAAAGAGTGTACTAGGAGCCAATATAGAATAAGCATCAACACCGTTGAGATATGCTTTAACTTCAGGAATACCAGATCCAGCCGCTGCAGGTGCAATGTAAGCACATATTGCTGCTGCAGCTGTTGCCAAGACTAGATTGGAACCTCCATACACCAAAAATGCAGTAAAATACCTGCACTGGAAGCATAATACTATAGATTACTTCGAATAATTCCACAAGTGTGAGCTAATAGCACTTCTCAACCAAAATTGACACGCGTCTTACAGCTTGTAAGAAAAGAAAATCAATAATTGCTTTTATGAAGTCTGTAACATTCCAAGAATTATGGCACGAAAAGGTGTTGAAATGTAAGAATTAAAATAAAATTTTCCATCTCAGGAAGCTATGGGCCACTAGCAGGAGCCGAGGCAATGAACGAGAAAGAGCAAACGGTACAAACTGAAACTTCACCTTTGCTCGAGCATAAGTTCACTTGTGTGCAGCAACTTTAATCCAGCAATGTTCTCAACCGCGAGGTTATTGAAGAAGCCGACAAGTCCAGTCAACACGCCAATAAGAAGCACCAAGGTCCACTTCATGACGATGTACTGAAATATCTGCTTCTTCTTTCTCGACCGCCAGTCTTGCTTGAAGAAGTTATTCTCTACAACTCTGAAGCACGCAAACATTCAGCGATTTAACAAAACTTTGACAGTAATAATGAGCAGTGTGGATGCATGGAAGCTGGTGAATCTTTACATCTACGAGTTCAATCTGGACTAGCTCCATGGTCAGCTAAACAACTCACACAGTCCTATCATTGTTTTTCTAGATGTAATAGTGAATCAACGATGTTGTAGGAAAGACATTTATGTGTGTGTGTGTGTCCTCCTCTCTATTTTGAGACCGTTGTATGCTCCCCCTCCAAAACAGGCTCTCCAGATACTATACCAGACTGCCGCTACTCTGTGTGCGGACCTAAACATACCTAAAAATGGCATTGTACTTCGAATTCTAAAGATTATTAGCCCATTTAATCAAGAACCAAAACAAAATTAGGGGGGCGGTAATACGAGCCAGCAACAGCAAATCGAGAAAGGGGTTATCAGAGGAGGGGCGCGTACTCGTAGTCGAGGCTCTCGATGGGGCAGACGTTGGCCCCGACGATGGCGATCTGGGAGGTGGTGTTGACGGTGCGCTTCCGCATCAGCGGCTCGTGCACGCTCCCGCGGTCGTCGTAGCGGAGCAGCGCGTCGGAGGAGGCGTTCTGCCACCACTCCCCTTCCCCGGCGCCGTTGTCCATGCGCTCGATGTCGTAGTTGTGGCTCCCCTCCCGCTCCGGCGCGCGGCGGGGCGGCTGAGGCCGCGGCGACTGCTGGCCGCCGTCCATTTCGCGCCCGCCCGCCCGCCGCCTCTTGCTTCGCTTGACCGGCTTCCTTTTTTGTCTAACAAAGATTTTCTTTGCTTCTAATCTGCAGTGTGGAAGTGTGAATGAACATATAAATTATTATGGTTGCAATCCAATCATTCGTTTGATCTATGAAAAAGAAATCATTTAGTATTGACGTTCAGCAACAAAAAAGAAAAAAAAAAGCAATCATTTGGTTCAAGCTTACGAACTTGTCTAGGAGAAAAGTATGATCCCTATATTATTACAGAAAAAAATACATCTGGAAGACAAGCAACGCAAAAGACTTTATTTTTCATCAATTTTCTGATGATGAAACATACTAGCACGCCGTGGCCAATTTTCAGCCACTTAAGGCGGAGACGACGAAAAAAATCATCGCAAAACGATATACTCGGAACGGAACTGTCCTCCGTCCTCGGATCAGATACCGGGAGACCGACCCAGAAATGGACGGGCAAGATAGGAGCAAGGCCCACAGGCCACAAGGACCTGGCAACGACAGATGGAGGTAAGGCACTCTGTCGGCACCAGACAAAGATGAAGATCATTGGAAATGCATATCTGGCAATGGATTTCGTCAGCCACGTGGTGTAACATGCTTGCAAGTTGCAAACACGAAATGGATATTTGCACCTCCGAAACTGTTACATGCACGCAAGGTGTTTCCTCTCAGTTTAGCCAGGCGTGCCACAATTTTTTTTTGATAAATTAACAATTTCCTGATTTTTTTTGACGTGGTTGTTCCTCGAAAAATAATACTTCTCTATCCTAAAATAGATGTCTTAGATTTGTCAAAATCTAGATGAATCTAGTCACTATTTAGTATATAGATTCGTCTAAATTTTGACAAACCTGCGACATCTATTTTGAAACGGAGGGAGTACGTAAAACATTCAATTGCATGCATCTAATGTTGTAACGTATGTCACAATAGTAATTGAGATTATGCCATGTTTAGAGATGACAGCGTAGTGTATGGAGCGATCCTACTGCATCTTGGGTTGTTTGTCTATTTTGTCGTAGAAATCTGTTCATATGTTTTGATTCGTGCGGCAAAAAAAAAAGAATAGAGAAGGCATGGTGATTCGATACAATAGTAGGACATTGCATGCTATCTTGCATATTCGCCAACAGTATCTTTATGAACACATTTTTTCCTTGTTTCCACGAATCTTCTACAAAAATGTAGTAAATCAAAGGTCCCATACTAGGGTACAATCATTAATCATATATGGAGATGCAAATTCCAATGCTTAGACAGTATATTGAGGTCGTTATAGTGTATGTAGATAATAAATGGTTAACTCGAGCGATTTTTTGTCTGGGCCAGCGGATGTACATGTCTGACGTCAACCGAACTTGCCACTCATGTTTTTGGAGTTATCCTTTGAGTAGTACTACTATTTATAAACAAAGGACGTAAGTATAGAGGTGATGTGGATCCTAAAGTTGTAAATGTTGGTTGATTCCAACAATAGTAGGAAGGTGCAAGGTACATCGACTGGGAACAAGTTGAGGAGTTTATTTTGTATACGAGCGAGTTGTTTTGGTATGGATGTATGTTACGTGTAGAATTAGGCACTATACAGTACTATCCCGTACCCCCATGATATCATCACTGTTATGGGTCAAGAAAAAACTGTGAGGTCGACTGATAGCTGACCATTACCAGATGATGGATGGTAAATGGTTTACCCAAGTGTGCTTTTTGTCCGAACGGTGACATCCACCTACGAACTATAAGTATACATGTTTGGCATATCAAAGTACTACTAGTAGTTTGCTACTAATGTTTTGAAATGGTAAAAGAAAAGGGTCTCTCTTTTTATGTTAACGAACAACTTATAGAGGTCACGCGGATACTAAACTCGCAAATATGAGTTGATTCGAACCGTAACATGGTACTCTCTCCGATCCGATTTAACAGTTGTAGACGTAGGCAAAGTTTTACCTAAATCTTGCCTAAACCTACGATAGTTAAATGGGATCGGAGGTGGTACTATACATCAAACTAATCGATTCTTATGCACGGGTGAGCAGCTCGGATCGGGGGTGCGCCGTAGAATTAGGCACCGTGCGGTGTCCCACGGTATATATGGTTCTTCTGGGTCAAGACAAGCAGTGCGGGGCCCACTGATAGAAGATGACCGCTACCCCAATAACACGTAGACACGTCGGATCCAGCTTGGCTTTCTGGTTTCTCTCTCTCTCTCCGATCCGATCCTTCCCCCGTGAGCCGGCGGGGTAGCCATTTCCGCTAGCTATCCAGATCAAAGAAGAAGCGATGATCCCAAACCAAAAAGAGTACTAGTCAACAGGAAATGAATCCCATATCCTCCAAGTAGTATTACGTGTGATGTGCCGAAAGATCTTCCGATCCGCATGCAAGAATACTAAATCTCCGCTACTACGATGCATGAATAACCGGTCGCAGGAATAGATATATGCATCATAAATCCATAATGACAAGGAAATAATGTGAATAACTCGGCGATTCGATTATACTGTGCTGGGAACGGAAAGAATTTCCAGCAGTTTGGAAGAAGCTGAGGGCGAGCGAGGATTATATTATGGACGTACGGCGCTTACTTGGCTAGCTAGAGGAGGTTTTCCGGCCGGCGCGCCGCCCGCCGAGGACTTCTCCGGAGCGTCAAGAGCACGACGCGAGCTCGCCGGCGAGGCGACCCAACCCGACCCGAAAGCTTCGCTTATATATATACCGAGAGCTGTCACGGAGCAAACAGAGCGATATGGGTATGTACACTGCAAGTTGTGGATGGGAGAGAGATATAGGGTGGTGGTGGGGGGGAAGACGAGTCGTGGAAGAGAAGGGACGATTGGATTACGACAAGAGCCGTCGTCGTCTGGTACTACGAGGCACTCTGGTGTAGTAGTAGTAGCTTCACTCCATTGCATTGAACTTGTCGTTTGTTCGCGCGATAATCATTGCCCATGACTATTACTACTCCCTCAGTCTCTTAAAGTACTCAATTTGAAAACCGTGCAATCTCAAAATATTTAGACACAAAAGAATTTAATATTTGTAATTACTCTTGTGTGAAAGAACAAAATGCTTGCATGTACATATGTGAACAAATATGAACGCTTTGATGTCTTTCTCCTCATGCATGTTCTTACGTATACTATAAAATAGACCAATTAGATAACACCTAGAGACCAGAGAATTGCAAATTATGTCCTTTAAACCGGGATGGAGGGAGTACTATATACAGTATGTACGAAGTGCGTAGTTTACACAGTGTCGCGTGCGTGCTTCCGTGGAGGAACATGACCTGCGCATTCTTACTGTATACGCACGTCACCGCCGTGTCACTTGGGTGCGTAATTATATATCAACGAACGATGAATCAACTAGTACTACTTCCTCTATCTCAGTTTATAAGACTTACGCGTATACCTAGGTCGTCCGCATGAGCTATATAATATAAATTATATAATATAAAAATTATATCATTAGAAAATATAACATTTGAAGTTTCTAATAATATAGTTTTTATCTTTATATACCTCATGCTAAGTTGGTTAATTTGTCAACCTAGAAATACGCGTAAGTCTTATAAACCGAGACGGAGGGAGTACCTCTTTCACGGTTTGCAGGGCGCCTAACCAAATTTGGATTTTTCCAAAACTATAATGTTTCTAGGCGCATAAGAATTAATTGTTAATTAATGTACCATCTTTTCTCCCAACTTCCTATGCGTGCAACAGTCTCCCACCAATGCATGCGCCTTAACCGCTCACTAATAGGTCTAATTTTTAGCCAATACGTTCACGCCTAGGTCCGTGAGATTTTTATAGAGCGTCCTGCAAACCGTGAAGGAGGGAGTAATTAGATTAGAAAGGCCACGCGGATCATTTCTATTCGTGCATGTGGTCGGTCGGCCCGTCCTTACGTCCAGACCCATCGACGGGTCCCAGTACAACTCGTTTTTTTCACATGAAGCTCACGTATATGTACCTACCAGTGGAAAATTCAAACTGCACTCCGTCTCCGTATTAATGAAGCCATCGATCAAGTGACGGGGATTACCGGCCGGCCCCAGAAACAGAAGGGACGGGATCCAGATTATTCCAGAGTCTCGATAATTTTCGTTTTGGCCACACACACACACAAAAGAAAAGAATCATAGTCGTCTCCTGTCGTTGATTGAAGTCTATATAGGAGTAGTATATCGCGTCGTCAGCTAGCGGTCCAAAGACGTGCGTGAATGACTCGACACTACCCGTGAGGCCGCGACCCCAAAGGAATGCGTGTGCTGCGCGCGCCCAAGGAACGGATCGAATGGACCTGTTCCACTCCAGTCCAGTGTCCAGCTCGCCCCCCTGCCTTGTGCACCGCACGTGCCTCTTGAATACTGCGTGGGGAGTACCTACCTAACCTACGGGTACCATCGAATCCACGTACGGCTTGTTGTTTCTTGCCTCGTCGGCATTGCACGTCACGTGACCCTGGCTCCTATGTAAAGCAGGAGGGATGCATGATGACCTCTCTACCACAATATATATACGGCTTAAATATTGGGCAACATGGGTACCTAGATACTGCAAGTTGTTGTTAATCAGAGATCGAGAGAGAGAGAGACAGAAGGCAAGCAGTCGGGGAGGAGAAGGAACGGTTGGATTATGTGAAAAGCCGTCGTCTCGTTTGTACTACCACGAACAACCGTAGCTTCACACCATTGCATATTGAACTTGTCGTTTGCCCACGCTAATCATCATTGCCCTCAAAAAATTTAAGAAAAAACCCGCCCATCAGTGATGAACAAACGTACGTACGTACGTATGTGCCGTATGTCGCGTCTTCTGGGGAGATAATTCCCCAAAATTCACCGAGGCCTCCTGCTGACATATGTCCTTAAAAAACACTTAAATCCCGTTTTTGCTACAAATAGTTTCGCTTTTGCTACATGTAGTAGAAAACGGTTTAACCTAAAAATAGAAAAACAGACTGAACCGCCGGAGGCTTTCGCCGGTAGACCTCACCGGAGACCGTGTAGCAAAAAAATTATGTTAATGTAGCATATCCGACCTCGCCGGAGGCTTTCGCCGGTAGACCTCATCGGAGACCGCGTAGCAAAAACGTTACGCTATTATAGCAAAATCGCAAAATTGTGATAGCAAAAAAATTATTACGTTGTAGCAAATCCGATCTCGTGGGACACCTGGCCGGAGATCTCGCCGAAGACATTATAGCAAAATCCAAGATACGCTTGTAGAACCGCCGCAGGCCGCACGTAGAAAACCTCGACGCCGGAGGTGCATGCAGTGTTGCGTGCGAGGTGTATGGAGGTTCCGACGAGGTGCCCGCGGAGGCTCGGCGCTGCGGTGGAGCGGGACGGTGGCGCGGAGCTCCGGCAAGATGCGGGCGGTGGCGTTGTGCGGAGACGGCGGCGTGGTGCTCCGACGAGGTGCAGTCGGCGACCTGTCGCTGTGTGGAGAGGGGCGACGAGCTAGGCAACGGCGGTGCAGGGGCCGCAGCAGAACGGCCATGGAAGAAGGCGACCTGCGACCCAAAGTTCACAACGAGAAGAAAAGGGCGAGATGTAAGGTAGAAAAGGGTTCCACCATGATCGGTATGCGCGCGCCGCCTCGACAGGGGGATGGAGTCACGAAATTCCCGAGGGAGTAGTATCGTTTTCCATTGAAAATGGCGTTTTAGCTAGCGGTCCAAAGACGTGGATGACTCGACACTAGCCGCGACCATGCATGTGGCTGTCGATCGATCGATCGCCGGCCGCCCAGGCTACGAGCACAGCAACATGCGTGTGCGCGCGCCCAAGGGACGAATCAAATGGCCCTGTCCGAATGGACCTATTCCACTACAGTCCAGTCTCCAGTGTGTCCACCTCGCCCTGCCTTCTGGACTGCACATGAGGCGGGCGGGTTCGTCGGCGCGCGCACGTGCTTCGAATCATATCGTGGGGACTACCTACCCTACCAACAGATTGTTTGTTGCCTCGTTGGCATTGCCCGTGATCCAGCAACATGGGTACGTAGATACAGCAAGTTGTTGTTAATCAGAGAGAGAGAGAGAGAGAGAGAGGCAAGTCGGGGAGGAGAAGGAACGATTGGATTATGTGAAAAGCCGTCGTCTCGTTTGTACTTCCTCTGTTTTAAATACTATTAAAATATAAGATGTTGAACTAAAATATAAGAATTAAAATATAAGATGTTGAACTTGTCGTTTGCCCATGCTAATCATTGCCCTCAAAATTTTTAAGAAAATACCCGCCCATGAGTATCATAATACAGGTGTACCTATCTATCGTCTATATATGTGCATACAATGATGAACAAACGTACGTTACGTACGTATGTGCCGTATGTCGCGTGCTCTCATGGAGGAACGTGACTTACACTCTTTACCTGGTACCACATCGCTCTGCCATGTCATATCAGTGCTTAGAATTATCAAGGAACGATCTAATTACATAAAAGGACGCGTGGATTGTTTCTATTTCTGTGGTCGATCGGTCCAGAGCCGTCTCCCTCTGTCCACCGTACAACTCGTTTTCAAAATTAAACTCATGATGACTTGGAGAAATTCAATTTGCAGTCCACATCCCTCTCTGTCCCAATCCGAACTATAATGAAATTCATCAATTAAGCGAGGTACGACCACGCGCGGCCGTAGAAGACCTAGCTGTACCAGTAGTGAAAAAAAAGCCTATAGTCCTGGTTTGTCTGGCCATTAGTCCCGGTCTCGTATCCGGGAGTGCGAAATCGAGACTAAAGGTCCTCCGTACCTCGCTAGCCACTGAAAACTGTACGAACCGGGATTAGTGCTCACACTAGTCCCGGCCCGTAACAAACCGGAACTAGTAGTGTCGGACTCTGGACGGAACCGAAGACTCTTTTTATACTAGTGATGGTGAAAGCGGGCTAGGCTCCGACGGAACCCTACGACGCACGGAGGAAGGACACGCCAGTTGGCGATGCGGGTGGAAAATGAAAGTGTCATGGACTGGAGGTGGTCGGTCTCCTCGAGCGGAGTGGCCGTGACGTGGTATGGAGGCGGCTCCACCCCTCCGGCGGCGCGCTTGGCCCCTTTGGGGCTAAGGCATAGGCTGGATATAGGCGGTGGCAGCGATGGATCTTCAAGTGTCGTGGACAGGCCTTCGGTTGCGTGCCTTCCACGACACCATCCTGCTACTCGTGGCGGATCTTGGGGGAGAAGGCTTTGATAGTTCAGACCTAACGATTGCGGCGCATGTGGGCATCGTTACCTTCTTGAAGACGTTGTTGCTGCCATCTCCCCCTCCCACCCGGTTCATGCCTTCCACGACACCATTCTTCTACTCGTGGCAGATCCTGGAGGACAAGACTCTGATAGTTTAGACCTGGCGATTGCGGCGTGTGTGGGCATCATTACCTTCTTGAAGACGTCGTTGTTGTCATCTCATCCCCCCTCTCCCGTCTAGACGTTCTGGAAAAACGCTAGATCCAGGTCTCCTAGATCAAAAGACGGTGACACTTTTAGTTTCTCTCACCCTCCCGGGCATCGTTTTTGCAACACGTGTTCTGGCTGGAGGTGGGGCGGTGTTTATTTATTGTGGCGATGACAGTGAGTCTCGATGACATTGGCACAACGGGGCATCGACGACGGATGCATGATGTTGGACGCACGCAGGGCGGTGGCAGCACCGTGGTGGCGTTGCCGGAAGGCCTCGCAAGGTCGATGCATTGAACCTTCCTGAAGATGGGTTCGCAAAAGACAGCGGAGGCGACTATGAAAGTGTGCGCGTTGGTGCGTGTTGAGGGTATGCTGGACCAGTTGTGCTCCTAACTCGACGATGGGCAGTTCGTTCAAGCACTCGGTTTTATAGAAGAGGCACGTAGGTGTGATGTCAGTGGGGACGTGGTCATGTTCATGGCCTTCTCTTCATCAGTCTTGTAGGTGTAGCGAGTTGTTACTATGATGGTTATTTCAAGTTGATCTTTGTATTTCTCTTGTAAGGCTTTGGTGAATAATCTAGTAAAAGAAGGTTGTGTGCATCCTTTTGGATATGTAAACCGGGGATCTCAACCTCCATTTCAGAAAGAAAAAAAGTGAGAGAAAAATGATTTTCTTTGTATACGTTGGTTGGAATAACATCTTATAGTACGAGAACGGGAAAGTAGAGAAATCTCAACATTATGGTTAGGACATGCAAAACAAACAATAATGCTGTACTTACGGAATTTTCTTACGGACTGAATTTTACGGGACTATGTGGAGCCACCCGGTTGGTGCTCGTTTTTTTCTTCCTGAAACTGCACGCCACGTTGTCAAACTGATTTGCGGGATTGTCAGTCCGTAAGATTTTTTTGTAGAAAGTGTCCGTAGATGTAGCATTGCTCGTTAACATAGAAGATATAAATACCTAGGAAACAAGAGTCAAGAAGAAAATGGACCCAATAAACTGGTCGTGGCGATCGACTGAAATCGATCTATGGTTCCGTCCGTCTTACTAGTATTGCCGCCTCTCCGTCTTCGGTGGCATTGAGGCCTTGAAGACACGGTGGACCACGTTTAATGATCTGGTCTCGTGCATGCATAAGGTAGGGCTATCAAAGAGTGCAAAGGTTATCTTAGCTAGTACGACGTGGGCGACTTGACACTGCACATGACCATGTGGCTGTGGATGGACCTATATATCCAGCTCACCCCGTGCGATGTGCATCGGTGCAGCACGAGGCGCGCGTGGGTTCGTTGGCGCATGCACGTGCTTTGAATCGTGGTATGGTACCTAGCAACAGAACAGATCATCGATGGCGAATAGATGGCCGGCGTTGGCATGGCACATTTGGCACGCGCGCGCGTGATCCTCGTCTAGCACCTAGCACCCGGACACCCACATAGGCGCGTATGCATGGCCGTGGTTCAGCGCGAAAATTCCTAATAGCATCTCCACTCTCACATCTCCAGAACGCCGATCCGAAAGTGAATTTTAAGTTCGGACGCTGAAATTTGATTTAGTCGTGTTTTCACGAACCTGTTTCGTTCGAATTTGGACCAAGTTTGATCTGGACTTCTCACACCATTCGCAGTATCCCGGAAACGCCCTGAGAACGGCAGACGAAGCGAATTTGGCGAAAAAAAGGAGACGGCGCGTGGACCCGTCCAGTCAGCGACGAAAGCCGAGTCGTCGTCATCCTTCTGCCTCGGAAACCCGCGGAGGACCGCCAGACAATAACTGCGCGTCGCTTCGGCCACGCGTCGTCGTAATTTCGCGCCACCGCCGTCTCCTCGGCTCCCGCGACGGACCGGCGGGCAATAACTTCCCGCCGTTCCCCATTTTCCCGTCCTCGCCGCTACACTCCTCCCGCCCTTGCCGCCCGCCTCGGCCTATAAAAGCCGTACCCCTCGCCGGAACTCCTCACACTCTCACAACTCCCCAGCTCTCCCAACTCCGGCGAACCGCACACTCCGGCGAACTCACCACTCTCCCCCCCCACTTCCCCATGGTCGAGTGCTTTTTCGGCGATCCCGCGACGACGAACGGCTTTGGATGCCGCACGCTCCAGTCGTGGGAGGCACGTATGCTCTACGACGCCGGCTACATGGCGCCTCCGGACACGTGGAACCCGCCGGGCTGGAAGCTTAGCGCCGGCGGCATACCCATCCCGCCGGTGCCGACCGGCGACGAGATCGCCGACGATATCCAGGCCTTCATCGCGGCCATGGATGATCCCGCAGCCACCAAGAATCCCGACAACCTGCTATACTGTGAGACCTTCTTCGCTGAGCGCCGCCTTCAGGAGCTCGACCGCCATGAGGGGCCACCCGACTCGCCACCGAAGCACAACCACTCCGGCAACAACCCCCGCCTCGGCTTCCCCCGCAACCCGACGCCGGCGTCAAGGGCGAGGCGACATCCTCCGACCAACTAGCTGTCGAGGAGGATGGCCAGCCTGAGCTCCTCCTCCGCCTCGGCCTCCCGCTCGTCGGGGTCCACGCCGGCGCCTTCGACGATGTTGTGCCCAGTCAAGCGCGAGGCGGGCTCGCCAGTCCGCTCGCTGCCGCAGACACGCTCGCGGGGCATCTTAATCAATGAGCCCCGCGTGCCGGCGCAGTCGTCGCCCACTGGCCGCCTTCGTCAGCCGAAGCCTGATCCAACCGATTGGACAGTGCCCGTCGACGAGGAAGCCTTCGCCATAAAGATGGCGATGGAGCAGTAACTCCGGGATTTGGCTCTGCAGCCGCCTGTAGAGCCGTCATCGCCGGGCATCCTCGCCTGGTCTAGTGCGGACTGGGAGGAGGAGGAGCGCCTCCGCGTCCAGCGCCGGCAGGAGCAGACCGAGCGCCAGGCGTGGTCCGGCCGCGTGCTCGCCTACCAGGGTGCCCCGCTCGTCGTCCTCGACGACGACAAGGAAGCCGGCCCCTCCCACCAGCCCTGGAGGTGCGGCGACGCCGGCCAGGGGAGCTCCCGCCCGCCACAGACACCGAGCGACAATGACGACGACTATACCTCCTTCTATGGCAACCTCGGCATATAGAAGCGGCGGCGGCCCTTTTTATGTTTTTAGTTTATTATCTAGCCTAAATTCGGGTGTTCGCCCGAATTCGATGTAGTCCGTGTATATTCGCCCATAATCAATGAAATCCGTCTAAATTTATCGAAATTTGTAAAATTTTAGCCGAACGCGGAAACTTAGCCCTGTGAACGCGAGAGAGCCGAAAACGGATTTCGTCCAGCCCAAAATTGTCCGGAATTCGGTGTGGGATCGCCCAAAGAGTGGGAGATACTCTAAGTACAGTACATGTGTATGGGTCCACGTACGGCGTACGCGTGCACCCCGTACGCGGAGTAAATTACATTTTAGTACCACAATTGGGGCCAGGGTAACAGGTTAGTACCACTTTTGCAATTTTTTGCGGATACGTGCCACTTTTGTGACAAACTGTTACAAATAGGTCACTTTTCTGGCTAATCATGTTTTAACAGCTAAACTAACATAATAGACCCACAATTAAGCGATGACATGGACCTAGGGCCCACATGTCATCCCTCTCATCTTCTTTCCCTCCTCCCTCTCTCTTCTCTCGTATCCTTCTTTTGGCAACCACTCTCCCTACCCCTCCCAACCTTCCTGATCTTCTGGTACTCCTGGTTTTGCCGCTTGAGCACCATATTCACTTGCCATCGATCATCATTGTTTGTCGCGTGGCCGTGTTATCGACAAGGTTCTGGTGACCTTTTACTAGTGGTGATGCGCGCTTTTTGGTTCCCCTTGAACTCCGAGTGAAATGCACCCGCCAACGTAGCCCTGCACGCTCCCTTCCACAACATCCTTGGACGTGGTCGGGTCCTCGGGACCACGGTAATCACACGGCACCGGTGGGAGATAGTAGGAGGGGTGGCGGGAGGTAGAAGAGGGGGTGATGGCAGGAGGTAGGAGGGGGTGCTAGCGGTGGAAGGTAGCAGGAGGGGTTATCGACGATGATGATTGATGAGGTGGACTTGGACCCACATGTCATCCCCTCATATCTCTTCTCCTTCATGTACCTCCTCTCTCTCATCAAACAATCAGCGCCGCTACCTTCCGCCAGTAGCACCCCCTCCTCTTACCTCCCGCCTCCACTCATCTTTCTATCTCCCGCCACCCCTCCTACTATCTCCCCTGGTCCTAACCACGTCCAAGGATGTTGTGGAAGGGAGCGTGCATGGCTATGCTGGCGGGAGCGTTTGACTTGGAGTTCAAGGGGAACCAAAAGCGCATAGCGCCACTAGTAAAAAGTCACAGAAACCTTGTTGGTGACACGACCACGCTACAGATGATGATGATCGATGACAAGTGACTATGGTGCTCAAGCGGGCAAACATGGAGTTCCAGGAGAAGCACGATCTAACCAGAAATG
The DNA here is from genome assembly GCA_916181665.1 of Avena sativa. Lineage (NCBI taxonomy): Eukaryota > Viridiplantae > Streptophyta > Magnoliopsida > Poales > Poaceae > Avena > Avena sativa. The sequence goes on along the minus strand of OV702298.1, from coordinate 261,178,658 downwards.
CAAGGGGAAGGCCAGCGAGCTCAGGAAAGGTCGTAGGCGACATTAACGGCTACCACGTGACGAAGAGGGCATGGATGATGGCATCAATTAGGGAAGCTTGGCTTCAATTCCATCTACAGGGGAGATACGGGCAACAAGGTGGAGGTCGTCGGCTTAGCGACGGAGATCGGGAAGGTCGGGAGGGGTAGGGAGAGCAGTTGCCAAAGGAAGAAGAATGATGCGATAGAAGAGAGAGGAGCAGGAAGTAGATGAGAGGGATGACAGGTGGGCCCTTGGTCCATGTCATCACTTAATTGTGAGCTGATTATGTTATTTCTGCTGTTAAAACACGATTAGCAAAAAAGTGACCTATTTGTAACAACTAGTCCCAAAAGTGGTATGTATCCGCAAAAAATTGTAAAAGTGACACTAAGTTGTTACCATAGCCTCAATTGTGGTATCAAAATGTAATTTACTCCCGTACGCGTGATTACAGGTTTGATTTTGACGCTGATTATTGGTCGCCCGCATGGGACAGCGGATTCTACCCAGCAAGAGCAAAGTATGCTATAGACTATGGTTCCACCATACAAACACTACTAGCAAAACCCTTAAAACAGACACATCACCGGTGGCGTGCTAAACGATAAAAAAAATTGAACACGACTAGTAATACTATCAGTGGCGTTTAAAATACTAGTAGTGTTTCATAAAAATAAAACGTCATCACTATGTAGTTATTAGAAAGTAAAAGATTGAGAGTGAAAACATGTGTTCTATTCATCCCAACAGTAGGGTATTTATACAAGGGTTGGTGCCTATTGGAGGCATCCTTACAAAGAGTCGCGTATGTTCGTAATGTCGGTAACAAGAGGACGTGTCCGTACGGCTTTGGGTATATAGAAACTGCCTAGAGCAGTTGTAGTTTATTCCTAATACTCCCCCTTGCACAAAGCAGCTTCTCGTATGTCTTGTATTCCTTGTATAGTTTTAAGAATCCTTAAATCTTGATCACAATGGTACAGTAACTCCTCCAAAACCCCGTGGGAAAAATATGAGAAGATAGTGTTTGATATGTTGTTAAAACTCCTTTAAAACCCAGTGGGAAAAGTAGGAGAAAATTAGACAACATATAATGATTCTTGTCTCTTTAATTACTTATATGAGAAAACCTTGAAAGGATAAAACTCATTGATAAGTTTAGAGAACAATTAATATGTCTTGTATACGCAATTTAAAACCCCGGTGGGGAAAATAGGAGGTATGACATATATTCTTATGTTGATATTATCTCATTAAAAACCTTGATGAGAACCATGAGAGTAAACTCATAAAGGGAAAAAGAGTATAATATAATGTTTGAATGGGTTATAAGTTAGAGGGATACTCCCCCTGATCCTTGCAAATCTCGAAGTCGTCGCATACCAATTTTGTGAACATATTTTTCAAATGTTGAAGCTTGTAAAGACTTTGTGAATAGGTCAGGGAGATTATCGCATGATTTGACTTGCAAAATATTTATTTCCCCACTCTTTTCTAACTCATGAGGATAAAACAACTTAGGTGCAATATGCTTAGTGATATTGCTCTTTATGTAACCCGTTTGCATTTGAGCAACACAAGCAACATTATCTTCGTAGATAATGGTTGGAGATTTGATAGAACCTTTTCTACATGATTGTTGTATGTGGTTTACCATTCTACGAAGCCAAACACATTCACGTGATGCTTCATATAATGCGATTATTTCAGAATGATTAGTGGATATAGCCACTAGAGTCTGTTTGGAAGACTTCCATGAGATGGCTGTCCCACCGTGTAGGAACACAAAACCGGTTTGTGATCTGGCATTATGGGGGTCTGATAAATAGCCAGCATCGGTATACCCAATCATATCAATGTCCGGATTTCTCTGAAATTGATAGTATAGGCCAAGATCCTTTGTACCTTGGAGATATCGAAAGATATTCTTGACTCCTGCCCAATGGCGTTTAGTGGGAGATGCGCTATGTCTAGCTAGTAAATTCACTGCAAATGCAATATCAGGCCTGGTGCAATTTGCAAGATACATGAGCGCTCCAACAGTACTGAGATATGGAACTTTAGATCCAAGTATCTCTTCTTCATCATCCCTTGGTCTAAATTGATCTTTCTCTACGTCTAGAGATCGAACGACCATGGGAGTTTTGGATGGATAGGACTTGTCCATATTGAATTTCTCCAATATTTTCTGGATATAAGCATTTTGATGAACCAAAATACCTGAGGGAAGGTGCTCGAGTTGTAATCCTAAGCAAAATTTGGTTTTACCCAAATCCTTCATCTCAAATTCCATCTTTAGATGACCGCGTGCTTCATCAATATCCTGTGTGTTGCCAATGATGTTAAGATCATCTACATACACAGGAATAATGCAAAATCCAGTTTTGGACTTCTTGATGAAAACACAAGGACAATCATCATTGTTGGAGTATCCTTTTTTCACAAGGAACTCGCTAAGTCGGTTGTACCACATGCGTCCCGACTGTTTTAAGCCGTATAGAGACTTGTTTAGTTTTACACAATATATGTTGTGTTTTGTGTTTGAATTCAGAATTGGGATTCCATCAGGAACCTTCATGTATATGTCCGAATCAAGTGAGCCGTAAATATAAGCGGTCACTACGTCCATCAACTGCATAGATAGACGATTTTGTACTGCCATAGATATAAGGTATCGGAAAGTAATGCCACTCATTACTGGAGAATATGTTTCATTGAAATCAATGTCTAGTCTCTGCGTGAAACCTTGGGCTACAAGCCTTGATTTATATCTCACCACCTTATTGTTCTCGTTCCTTTTTCGGACGAAAACCCATTTGAATCCCACAGGAAAAACTTTGGGAGGTGTAGGTATCGCTTCAGTGAATACCTTACGTTTGTTGAGCGAGGCTAATTCTACTTGGATTGCATCCTTCTATTTAGGCCAGTCAGAGCGTTTCTCACTCTCTGCCATGGTCTTTGGATCATGATCGTTTAGAAGGTTGTTTGCAATGGCAGTTGAGAAATATATATCGACAATTGTATACTTACGGTTGTAAGATTCTCCAAAGTCTATATAGTTCGTGGAAATTCCATTTACCCTTGTTGACTCGTCATGATTTTCCAATACGGTTGAGTCTTGGTGATCCAATGTCCCAGTCATTGTGTGCACAAGTGAGCTGGGTTGTGAAGGTTGTCCTTCCATCGGGTGTATATTACCAATTTGACTATCAACGCTAGGTTGATTTTCATTTACTGGTTCAGAGGGGTTCTTCCTCTATTTCCTTTGTTGCTTGTGAGGAGCTGATCCCTGTTCTGTGGCCGTACTTCTCCCCCTCTTATTTTGAACAGGAGGTTGAGTGGTTTTTGTTGGTACCTCCACTCGTTCAGGCGCATTTATTGCAGGATTGTAGGATTTAGTAACACCTTTATAGTCAGTAAATAAATCTGGCAGGTTATTTGCAATGTGTTATAAATTAATTATTTTCCGAACTTGAAGTTCAGTTTCCACTACTAGAAAAACGCTTATTCGTGGCGCACCTGAAAAGGCCTTCCGTGGCGCACTAGCAGTGCGCCACGGGCCTCGCGCTACGGCTATCTCGTAGCCGTGGCGCACTGCATGGTGCGCCACGGTTATATCGAGATAGGCGTGGCGCACTACCAGGTGCGCCACGGGTAGGGGTACAGGTGCGCCACGGATGTTTTTTTCAAAAATCATAAAAAAATGCAAAAAAACACCCTCATTTTGAATTGCAAAAGCAATCGGATCCGCATCGTCGCCGTCGTGTCGCCTCGCTGGAGCATGGTGGCCGTGGCCATGACCTACCACCGCAGGGAGGTGCGGGAGGCCGTGGCCGTGCTACTCCTCTCCGGCATCGAGGAAGAGAGGGAGAAGGAGGTGTGGCTGGAGAAGGAAGGAGGTCGCCGCAAGGATAAGGAGGTCGTCAGCGGTCGTCGGAGCTCGTCGTCGCTCTTCGTGACTGCAAGGAGGAGGAGGCCGCAAGGAAGGAGGTCGTCGTCGTCGTGACTGCAAGGAGGAGGAGAAGGTCGCCGCCGCCATCGCCATCGTCACTGCAAGGAGAGGAGTTCTCTGGAGCAAGGAGGAGGAGAAGGCCACCGTCGCCATCGTCAGTGCAAGGGAAGGAGGAGAAGAGAGAAGGAAACGGAGGAGAAGAGAGAAGGAAAAGGAGGAGGGAGGAGAATGAAAAGGAGAAGAGGGAGGGAATATGGGTAGGTGGGCGGGGTGGGGATTCGAAATGTGAATCCCTCCCAAGCTTATCCGTGGCGCACTAGGTGGTGGTGCGCTACGGGTAAGTCGCCCTCTATTTTTTTTCTGCAGGAAAAAACGGTCTTTTGACCGTAACTTTTTACTCTTTTCAAAATTTTAAAATCTAAAAAATCGCTAAACGACCAGAGGTCATTGCAAGCGGATGCGAAATCTCGTTCTCGTCATTTTGGTATATTATACGATTTTTTTCGATATCGTATGTAAAAGTTACGGCCTTTTTACCGTGGCATGACTTTTTTTTGCAGATAAAGTCGAAACTCATGTTTGTTAATTTTACTAGAAGCTATACCACATTACCTACCTAAATATGAAAGGATTTAATTTTTTGAAGTGTTTATCATTTTCTTTTATTTTTTGCAAATCCTAAAAAAGCGATCCACGAGGGGGGTGCAGGATAGTTAGGCGTAGGGCACTAGGGCAAGGTGTCCTACTACTAAGTTTATACATCCGTGGCGCACATGCCATAGTGCGCCACGGATGTGTTTGTCCGTTTCACAGCAGAGAGGGGCATGCGCTTAGGCGTAGCGCACCCCCTCCATGTGCGCCACGGTTGACACTAACAACCGTAGCGCACCTACCCTATGTGTGCTACGGATGTTTGGCGTGCGGCCAACAGGGCTCTGGCCCACACATATCTGTGGCGCACTATGGTCATGTGCACCACGGTTGTTCTAGTTACTAGTAGGGAACTGCCCATAGGTGAGCCACGCCTGTTTTAGCCGTGGGGCACTTCAACCATGTGAGCCACGGATGTGCTGATTACCTATAGCCATTTTCCTAGTAGTGTTCTACGTGGATCTGAGGAGGAAATGCCTTGGGCATTCCAATCGATTTTTGGGCATTCTTTTTGGTGCTTGATATCTCTCCCTAATGCCGGGAAATGTTTCGCATTGAAGATGCAATCAGCGTGACGGGCTGTGAATAGATCCCCTGTGAGGGGTTCAAGTTACTTGATTATCGACGGTGATTTGTACCCCACATAGATCCCCAATTTCCTATATGGGCCCATGGATGTACGCTGCGATGGTGAGATCGGCACATATGTGGCGCATCCAAATTTACGCAGATGGAAAATATTTGGAAGATTTCCATGTACTAATTGTAGAGGGGAAGTGTTGTGATATGCAGTTGGTCGCAATTGAATTAAGTCAGCATCGTGTAAAACTGCATGACCCCAACATGAAGTTGGTAAATTGCAATTCATTAGCAAGGATCGTGCGATGAGCTGAATTCTTTTAATTAGAGATTCTGTCAATCCATTTTGTGTGTGGACATATGGAACCGAGTGTTGAACTTCAATTCCTAGGGACATGCAATAATCATTGAAGGCACATGAGGAAAATTCAACAGCGTTATCCATTTGAATTGTTTTAATTTGATTCTCGGGATAATGAGCTTGTAATTTAATAACTTGTCTCATTATTTTGGCAAATGCAGGGTTTCGTGTGGATAGTAGGCACACGTGGGACCATCGTGTAGATGTGTGGTGACCCAGCATACCACTGCATGATGTAGTACACTATAGTCGTTGACATAACACCAATGAAACACCGTTCACTAGTATTACATCTCTCAGAGTAGTACAACAGAAACATAGCAGGTCCAAGACATGACTATAGGTTACAACTCAACTCTTTACACAAGATCCAGAGAACACTGTAGGTTAAAGAGAGAGAAAGAAACTTCTTACAAAGAAGAATCAGGAATAAATAACTCATAGCTACCATACTTAGAAAACTAATAGCTGAACTACTAGGCTTGCATTGCTGCTATTGCAATACTCTACAGAAGTAGGTTCTATGGTTAGAAATTCTATTCTTATCTAATCAGCAACTTCGTCTTCACTTGAGTTGATGTATATGCTGACTTCCTTGACTTCATCGAAGAGTTTTAGCTTTTAGTGATGATTCCTGGAGCATAACTTGATGTAGACGTCGTCTGTTCTGGCTTTAGAACCTAGCAAGGGTTAAGAAGATACTTTGAGTACGAGCGTACTCAGCAAGTCCACTAGAAAAGGAGTGTTTGATGCACTATAACTACAACCACAGACCATAGGTCGTAGGCAATGCACGTTTTCATAAAAATTTCTTCAAAGGTTGCTTTTATTTTGAAAAGCTATGTCCGTCAGCCTTCACGGGTTTACCAGAACCTTCATGGGGTTCCTTTCCCGTCGCGTTCGCAGATCCTTCCCGGAATAGGGAGTAACAAGTTACAGTTATTACACTCTACAGAGGTGCGTCACTTTACCCATGAGAGATCTTAGCTTTGTTGCACATCCGAATTGCAGGTTCATTCACACTTCCTTGGTGTGAGGCCCAGACTAAGATCCAAGCCAATCACTGCCTTCTCCGCGACCCCGCATGTCTCTTTGGTGTACGCCAGCCCACCTATTGAATTACGGCAATGGCAATATAGACCATTCAGATGCCGGAACTATCGTGGGACATTGAGGGCTCCCACCCATATGCTGCATATGCTCTATGAATTACCATAAATAATATGCATGCTACGAGTGATAACAGCCATGACCCGCACATCCAGCTCCATGCGAGAGGGAAAAGATACAGCTGACTTCTTCGTCCCATTCCAAATCTCATGGTCAACGCAAAATATACGGCGCAAGAATCACTGGCGACATTGGTTGTTAAGTCCTAGATAATATGTTTCTTTATAATATGCATAAGTAGTGTAATGCAAGTTGATAAACGCGAATCCCGAGGATAACGTTGATCTAGGGTTTGGATACTGGAAAGGGTTTCCTTGGAATGTGTTGCCCTTTTCATACATGTGCTTTTTATTAAGGCTTGTGAGTGTGTGGAAAACAACATGTATTTATACAACAGTAAAATACACAGTATGGAATGCTACTCAAGGTTGCTTACATCTTAATTGTTTATCTTCAAGTTTTACTTTACAATTATTGTCACTTATAAAGAATTTAAGTATTAACAATATTATTATACAAGTAAAGTATAAAGTAAGGTGTTTACTATTAATTGTCATGTGTTGATTGAAGTGGCAAAACGAAGAACTTTTGAAGAAAATCTTACTCAACTAAGCAGAAGCATTTAAGCTTATAAGTGAACCTTATGAGGTGTTCTTTCTAGTGATAGTCTTTAAGTTAGAAAGAATTACCTTTACTGGAATAATGAAATTAGTGGTATTTGAGACTTATCTATCTTGGTTTTTAACTTGGTTAGTTTGGTATTAAGATGCCTTAAAAATTAATTATAACAGACCAAAGTTAACTATAAAGCATATAATAAAGTCTTTAGCATTATAATTAAAGCTTTGCAAACTAAAGGTAACTTTAAGGATGTATATAGACTTAGGGTGTATTACTTATGATACTTGTATCTTGTTCACTTTATATTGTTTCCTTAGAGTTACTTAAGAATGGCATTACTTCTATTGGAGTAGTGATTTCTTTACATTATAATGGTATAAAGGGATTTAACTTTCTATAAAGATGTGGTTATGGTTTATGAATAAGTAAACAATATTATTTATTACTTATGAACTCACTTATAGTGTTTTGATTTGTTTATAAACTTGTGGTTAAAGTAAAGAAATGGTTTTTATTTTATTATAATTAATCTTGGAGATTTTAGATTGGATAAGGATCTTTTTATAAAATAATCTACATTAATGGTGGAGAATTAATTTAATAAAATTGTATTTAAATGGTGTTAAATCCTTTTGACTTCCTAATGTTAGTATTTAAGATTAATACTATTTATTACCTTTAATTGGTTAATTTAAGAAGTATTAACCAATTTTATTTACCTTATATGAATTATCTATTAAGCAAATAAGTTTATATTTAAGTTATTAAAGTTGTTTAATCCTTTATTTAACTCAAAAGTGGAATATCACATTTTTAACATGTAGGTATTATTTTCGTGATATTTTGGTATATTACATTTATTTTTGTGATTTATAATAATAAGATATGATTTTAATAAGGTTTATTACTATATAAAGATTTAATATTTAACAAATATTTAATTAAGATGAATAATAATGTGTGATTATAGTTTTTAAGTATTGTTTTCATTTTTCCAAGATTTTTGGTACTTTATTTTTTTTAACATTTACAATTATTGAAATATGAATTATCAAAGTTTTATTACTTACAAAACTTTTATTAAATAATATTTATTTAAATAATTAACATAATAATATTTAATAATAGTTTTAAGTTGTAGATTTTATTTTTCTAAACATTTTTATATATTATATGTATTTTTCTGATTTATAAAACAAAAGATATTAAATTTACAAGATTTAGTCATTTTATTTTATTTCTGGAATATTGAAATTTGGATTGATAATGTTTTAATTATTTCTAAACAGACACTAAAATTTTTACACCACATACCCAGCTAGCCCTGGTGACTGACCCGTGGGCCAGTGACAACGTCAGCTGCCACGCGTGCAAGGACCGAGTCAAACCGACTGACTCGGCTGGGCTGACGTGTGCATGACGCAGCGATGACGTCACAGAGGCTGATCCTCCCAGATCGAAGCTCGATCGAGCAATTGAGTGCATGCGCGCGACCGATACTAGGCTTGCTAGAAAGAGGCGGCGACGACGAACCTAATAGTGGCGGCACAACCCTCAAATGGTCACCAGAGTGCAGTGCACGGCGGCGACTGGCGGCTATGCACGGCGGTGTTCATCGGTGGCTCGATTCAGGAAGCAATCGAATCAACGGAGAGGAATAGCGTGTTCAGTAGCTCACCAGGAGCGTGAAGAAGAGCTCGGAGAGGTGAATCGTGGCCGGAATTGATGGCGAGCGCGACGGCCGAAGACGAGGAACGAGGGTCCGATTGCGTCAGTGGAGACCTCGCCCGCATGCACGCTTCGGGGAAATCGATGGAGACGAACGATGCAGAGCTCCCAGACATCACGGTGAGTCAAGGGATGGTCGTACGTGGCGGGAACGACGAATGCCGGCGAGTTAGGTTTTCGGCTACTAGGAGAAATCAAAGAGGAAGAAGAGAATTAGGGTTCTCTGGCGGTGTCTAGGCTACTTGTAGACGACCATGAGCGGTGGCGTGGATCTTGGCGCGGCCAGACGTCATGGAGCGGCGGCGGACGGCGGCGATGCTGACATCCAGCTGCTTGTGACGTCGGGGAGGAAGACGACGACATACCTTTCACGGAAAACCCCCTAGCAATTTTTCTGATTTGCTCCGCGGTCCCTCCTCGGTCCCACTTGTCAACCAGAGAGAAGAATAGATTGGGATGGTCTTGGGATGCTACTGGGATTCGGTTGGGTGGCTGGAGTTGCTCGTGGGCGATGGATAATGAAGAGGGTAATGGGCTTCGGTTGGGTCATAGTTTTTTATCTTTACTGTTTCCTTTTCTCTTTTCTATTTTATTTTCAGGTTTGAATATTACAAATTTGGTTGAAATTTCTTTATGGAACTTATTGTCTGAATAATTGCAGTATTATTGAAGTTATTAAGAATCAATTGGTGAACTTTTATTATATATTGTTTAGGGTTTCTTTATTTTCTTTATATAGATACATTTTCTATTATGATTTGTGAGGGCCTTTAATATGAATTTAATTGGGCATAAATTCATAAACTTATTATAGAATGTATTACTACTAACTAATGAGATTTTATTCTTATTAATACATAATATTAAGGCAACTTTTTTTCTAAGCTAACTTATGATAAAGAATTGATAAAGATAGTTCCATAACACCTATGATAATGATGGTTGAAAATGACAAAGATGTGCTCAGGTGATTTGATACAGGAAAATATTCCTCTAAAGCATTGTGGAAACAAAATGATAGATCAATTAGATGAAATGGATAATATGTTAGGTAAAGATTTAGGGTCTAGTGTTTAACAAGGATTCCTATATTCCATACTTCATAATTCTGGACTTCTGATTAAGGAATTCCTTTCCTAGATATATTACTTTTCTATATCCATCATCATGTGTTAACATGATGAGCTTTGCTTTATAGAATATTATTATCCACCTTTTATCCTTCTAAATCCATCTGTAAATCCAATGAGCTTAACACTAAATCTTTCATAATTTTCTCATACTCATTCTTAATCATCCTTTACTAACATCACTTCAATAGATGTATCCATCAAATCCTACTCCACCTCAAGTGCTTAGTATTTCCAAAGAGGAAAATATCACTTCTTTAATCCAATGTTGCTCTAACATCATCTTGTCATACTATCTTGTCTTTACTTGAAGCCAATATCTAACATCCAACCTCACATTATATTAATGTGACTTGTAGTGACTAATCTAGGATAATATATCTATACTATGGTTCAATCATGTTTTATCCACCAATGTCACTTATACATGGTATAAGCATTCAATATTGGTGAGTAAGGCATGATCATTATGATACTTTGATCCTTTATGGTTTAGGTTTCTAGTTGGCTAATCAAGGCTTCATCAATACAACATTAGAGTTGTATTATAATGATCTTCTATTTAGCTCTATTGGATTAAGAGATATAATTCATTGACTGTGCCTACTTGATCCAATAGGACTACTCTTGGTAACTATCTTCAGACTTCATCCTTGTAATCTTCTTTGTTGCCATATTGATTTGACTTCCTCCAATCACCCTCATCCTATAGATAACATCTAGAACAAGCATCACTATTTACCTCTTCTTACATCTTTCTTTATAAGCCTTAAGTGAATGCTATAATAAGGACAAGAGTTGATAGGTTAAGAATTGGTGAATCAATAGTTGATTACTCAATATTGATGAACAACAATTATTGAGATAGGGTTACATAAGGATTGATATGGGAAGAAAGATATATGGTGAATGATCTTGAGTTGGTTTCTTTCCTACTCAATCTCACTAGAGAGTTAAAGGTAGGTATTTCCATGATACTCATGGTATAAGTAGATGAGATTAAGGTAGAGTTGTTACATTCTTATTATTTGTGTTATATTTTTAACTTGGTACTCAAGAGTGATTATAATGAATACTGTGATATGATCACCTAAGGATCAAATATAAATCATTAAGTAATGTATTAGGGTTTAATTTTATTTCATTTGATCTACCCTTAGATCAAATCATGTTTACCCAAAATAAGGTTTTAGCAAAGGTCATATTGAAACTTATCGCAGTCAACTTGATGATCTACTTCAATTCCATCAAGTTAAGAGAAGCTTCAATCACTTTGACAAGTTTTTATTTAAAAGCGTGAAAATTATTCAGATTTTCTATGAATGAATGCAATGCACACATTTGTGTTCAGCTTATTTCTAATCTCTAATGCTGGGATGTTACAGACTCTCCCCCTTAAAATAAACTTCGTCCTCGAAGTTTGCACACTCTTTCATTTCGGAATAAGGAATTGTCTTGTTTTGATAACAACATATGTCTCAACTCCATGGTAACCTTAATGGGAATAATTGTAATATCCCATATCCAGATCTTTTCCTTGAGTCCTCATCATACTTGGCAATGTTAATCCTGTTGTCTCCAATACTCCAAAATTCCTTTTACTTTACTCACTTAGGAATATTTCCTTATTATTAAATCCTCAATCTGGGGTCTCTTCTTTAGTTCCTTAACCTAATTAGGTATCCTATTCCAACTCCTTTACTGGATCGTCGAACTTCCTTGCTAAACTATATAAGGTCTAGGAAGTCTCACTAAACAGGGTTTTGCAACTTCCATTAACCAATGGTTGTGGTCAAAAGACTATATTTGACTTGTCTTTGAATGGTTAACCCAATAATCCTTCTGAAGATTGGTTTTGAACACATTTAGTCCATACCCATTGGAATTTCTTGTTCTCTACAAATGCCCAAATGGATGTGCTCTATTACCTCTTAAGGATCACTTAAGAGTTATTTCTTATAGCATTAGTCTGTTAAGACTATTCCATTTTATTACTTCAAGCTTTTACCTTATCAGGCCTTTAGACAATCTTTTGTTACTATCTTGAGTACTTCTACAATTATGACTTTCTTTTAACCTTATGAAAATAAGGCTTAATGTTGGCATAGGTTAGTATTTCCTCTCCAAACTTTACTTGAAAAGTCAGATAACAATACCTCCACAAATTGTTTACTCTCGCCCTTAAGTTTTACTAATGGTCTCTAAACTATCTTATAAAGTATTTCTTGATTTTATAAATAGAATAATTGTCCCTATCCAGCTTTTACTCTGCCTAGTTCGGGTCTTATGAAAGATTGTACGGTGTATCCACACATTTGTGGATCTCCGAAGTGAATCTTTCAGCATTATTTGTCTTACTTACTATTCGGACATTTTTGCTTTGATGCACCTGACTTCGCGAAGCGTTTTATAAATCTGTCGCTTAATATTTTATACTCCTTTAGGTCTTACTTATCTTAGGCCAAGTTTTATGCTCTTTATACAACCATTAAGATGATCTGGTTAACTATTTCAACCAATTACCAGCTGCGGACAAGATACCAACTGTGGATTAATTACCACCATGGATCAAATACCAGTTGCGGATCATTCTAGGTTGTAATTATTACCCTACGGTTTCCAACATACTTCTAGCATTTCCTCTGAATTGTCAAAGCTTGAATACCATTTTGGATTCCAAAACTTCTTCTTTGTACTTATTCATGATACTACCATGAACTTGGTACAACTTACTTTATTTACTTCTTAGCAACTTACCTACTTTAAATGAACTTTAAGTTCATTACTTCTTGTTGCTCCATACATCTTCTACACTAATCTTCCTTCTTATTGCTGATTAGGAATGATCTGAGCTTGATCCATCCTTCAACTTGCGTTGATACTACTTATATTTGTCTTTACCCTTCAAGTAAGTCTTCATATTGGTCTTCGGAACGCGTCACTCCCTTACACGAATTCCCATTCCTATCTAGGTCTATAACATCAAGTAGTAACTGGATGTTGCAACATGCATTTGCACACCAAGTCAAACTTCATGTACAGATCTAGTCAATCAAGAAGATCCAAGAAAAACAAATAAATCCAAATCTGGTATATATAACACACAATATTCTAAGCCCAGAATATAGTAGTTGAGTATAATATCTCTATAATTCCGGATTAGTTGTGTAGTATATGACACCTCCTCGTATAGGTTTTCATTGAGATACTTAGCACTTAGGGTCAAACTATACTTTGTCTCAATATTTACCCTAATTGCTCAATTGCAATAAGATAAATTTAAGCAAGGTGATCTCAATTTGGTTTTTTACTAACCTTTAGTCTCACTTTTGGAATGGCTAATATACCCTACCTTTCTTTATTGGTAAACTAACCTCACATGATTACTCCAAAAGACTAATCAGATTCTATTTAACACCTAAAATTGAATTTTATCTAGAATTATGACTCCTATGACTTCTATCATAATTCTACCATGCTATTTTCTTACTTATACCTCAAGATAATTTACTAAGTACTTGTCATACTTACACTTACATCATGGTTTCAGAGCTAATCTCACCATGATCTGGTTATGCCTACCTATACATTATGATTTAAGAGTTCATCTAGCCATGATGACTTTATTTCTCATGACTCTATCATTCAGTCTTATCATAATTTCACTTCATCACGTGAAATTCTCAAGTGAATCCCACATGATTACTACTCATTACATCAACATTGATCCTAATGATATTCATCATGTTGCCTTCGGTTATCAACTGATACTAAGATTTTACTGTTCTTACTTAAATTCTAGGGTTAGGCTACACCATTAAAACTACTTCAATGCATGTCTTAAACTTGATCCTAATCTACTATGACCAATTGGCTTTCCTAAAGCATCTTGGTGGGTTTATGTCTCCCTCGGAAGACACTAAAGAGCACTATACTTGAGAAAGGATGAAATAATTACTCCTAAGAAAGAATGACTTAAGCATCTGACTTAGGTGACAAGATTATCCTCAAATGGATACTCATCACAAGTCATAAGAATATTTGGTTTAGATAAGATGGCTCCTATAGTCACTATCCAACCTACAGATATTCCTAAAAGGGTTTTAATCCTAAGGTCAAAGCATATGCTCTGATACCAACTGCGGTGACCCAGCATACCACTCCATGATGTAGTACACTATAGTCATTGACATAACACCAATGAAACACCGTTCACTAGTATTACATCCCTCAGAGTAGTACAACAGAAACACAGCAGGTCCAAGACATGACTATAGGTTACAACTCAACTCTTTACACAAGATCCAGAGAACACTCTAGGTTAAAGAGAGAGAAAGAAACTTCTTACAAAGAAGAATCAAGAATAAATAACTCCTAGCTACCATACTTATAAAACAAGTAGCTGAACTACTAGGCTTGCACTGCTGCTATTGCAATACTCTACATAAGTAGGTTCTATGGTAAAAAATTCTATTCTTATCTAATCAATAACTTTGTCTTCACTTGAGTTGATGTATATGTTGACTTTCTTGACTTCATTGAAGAACTTTAGCTTCTGGTGATAATTCCTGGAGCACAACTTGATGTAGACCTCGTCTGTTCTGGCTTTAGAACCTAGCAAGGGTTAAGAAGATACTTTGAGTACGAGCGTACTCACCAAGTTCACTAGAAAAGGAGTGTTTGATGCACTATATCTACAGCCACAGACCATAAGTCGTAGGCCATGCAGGTTTTCGTAAACATTTCTTCAAAGGTTGCTTTTATTATGAAAATCTATGTCCATCAGCCTTCACGGGTTTACCAGAACCTTCATGGGGTTCCTTTCCCGCCGTGTTCGCAGCTCCTTCCCGAAACAGGGAGTAACAAGTTACAGTTTTTACACTCTGCAGAGGTGCGTCACTTTACCCATGAGAGATCTTAGCTTTGTTGCACATTCGAATTGCAGCTTCGTTCACACTTCCTTGGTGTGAGGACTAGACTAAGATCCAAGCCAATCACTGCCTTCTCCGCGACCCCGCATGTCTCTTTGGTGTACGCCAGCCCACCTATTGAATTATGTCAATGGCAGTACAGACCATTCAGATGCTGGAATTATCGTGGGACGTTGAGGGCTCCCACCAATATGCTGCATATCCTCTACGAATTACCATAAATAATATGCACGCTACGAGTGATAACATCCACGACCCGCACATCCAGCTCCATGCGAGAGGGAAAAGATACAGCTGACTTCTTCGTCCCATTCCAAATCTCATGGTCAACGCGTAATATACGGCGCAAGAATCACTCGCGACATTGGTTGTTAAGTCCTAGATAATATGTTCCTTTACCACCGGAACTCTTATAGTAGGTTATTACCTCATGGTTGCGGTGACCCAGCATACCACTGCATGATGTAGTACACTATAGTCGTTAACATAACACCAATGAGACACCGTTAACTAGTATTACATCCCTCAGAGTAGTACAAAAGAAACATAGCAGGTCCAAGACATGACTATAGGTTACAACTCAACTCTTTACACAAGATCCAGAGAACACTGTAGGTTAAAGAGAGAGAAAGAAACTTATTACAAAGAAGAATCAGGAATAAATAACTCATAGCTACCATACTTAGGAAACTAATAGCTGAACTACTAGGCTTGCATTGCTGCTATTGCAATACTCTACAGAAGTAGGTTCTATGGTTAGAAATTCTATTCTTATCTAATCAGCAACTTCGTCTTCACTTGAGTTGATGTATATGCTGACTTCCTTGACTTCATCGAAGAGTTTTAGCTTTTAGTGATGATTCCTGGAGCATAACTTGATGTAGACGTCATCTGTTCTGGCTTTAGAACCTAGCAAGGGTTAAGAAGATACTTTGAGTACGAGCGTACTCAGCAAGTCCACTAGAAAAGGAGTGTTTGATGCACTATAACTACAGCCACAGACCATAGGACATAGGCAATGCAAGTTTTCATAAACATTTCTTCAAAGGTTGCTTCTACTCTGAAAAGCTATGTCCGTCATCCTTCACGGGTTTACCAGAACCTTCATGGGGTTCCTTTCCCGCCGCGTTCACAGCTCCTTCCCGGAACAGGGAGTAACAAGTTATAGTTCTTACACTCTACAGAGGTGCGTCACTTTACCCATGAGAGATCTTAGCTTTGTCGCACATCCGAATTGTAGGTTCGTTCACACTTTCTTGGTGTGAGGCCCAGACTAAGATCCAAGCCAGTCACTGCCTTTTCCACGACCCCGCATGTCTCTTTGGTGTACGCCAGCCCACCTATTGAATTACGGCAATGGCAGTACAAACCGTTCAGATGCTGGAACTATCGTGGGACGTTGAGGGCTCCCACCCATATGTTGCATATCCTCTAATAATTACCATAAATAATATGCACGCTACGAGTGATAACAGCCACGACCCGCACATCCAGCTCCATGCGAGAGGGAAAAGATACAGCTGACTTCTCCATCCCATTCCAAATCTCATGGTCAACGCGTAATATACGGCACAAGAACCACTGGCGACATTGGTTGTTAAGTCCTAGATAATATGTTCCTTTACCACCGGAACTCTTATAGTAGGTTATTATCTCATGGTAAATAACCTATAATCACATTATTATGAAAATAGTGTTTTCTGAACTTTTTCAAACGCAGGTGAAGACAACACTGGATTTGCAAAATACTTTACAGAAAATAATCAAAGGACATGAGCAAGTGTGAACTTGCCTTTTGTGATTGCAAGATTATGCACTCACGGTCTTCAAGACAATATAAGATCCAATAGCTGAAATCTACATCATTGGTCCGGTAAGGACTAATGTTTAAAGAAGCAAGATGCTTTTATGCATAAATAATGTAATGCAAGTTGGTAAACGCGAATCCCGAGAATAACATTGTTCTAGGGTTTGGATACTGGAAAGGATTTCCTTGGAATGTGTTGCTCTTTTAGATTAAGTTTCATACATGTGCTTCTTATTAAGGCTTGTGAGTGTGTGGAATACAACATGTATTTATACAACAATAAAATACATAGTATGGAATGCTACTCAAGGTTGCTTACATCTTAATTTTTTATCTTCAAGTTTTACTTTACAAGTAATATCACTTATTAAGAATTTGAGTAGTAATCATTATTATTATACAAGTAAAGTATAAAGTAAGGTGTTTACTATTAATTGTCATATGTTGATTGAAGTGGAAAAACGTATAACTTTTGAAGAAAAGATTTCCTTACTAAGGTTTAAACAATATTGGTGGTTTATTAAATATGGTTGATGTTGTTTGTGTTTGAATAGTTGGGACTTGAGATGCTTTACAACTTATTTATAACAGACCAAAGTTAACTATAAAGTATATAATAAAGTTTTTAGTATTATACTTAAAGCTTTGCAAACTAAAGGTAACTTTAAGAATGTAGATAGACTTAGGTATATTACTTATGATACTTGTATCTTGTTCACTTTATATTGTTTCGTTAGAGTTACTTAAGAATGGCATTACTTCTATTGGAGTAGTGATTTATTTACATTATAATGGTATAAAGGAATTTACATTCCTATAAGGGTGTGGTTAAGGTTTGTGAATAAGTAAACAATATTCTTTACTACTTATGAATTCATTTATAGTGTTTTGATTGGTTTACAAACTTTATGGTTAATATAAAGGAATGGTTTTTATCTCATTACAATTATTCTTGGAGATTTTGTATTTGACATGGTTATACCCTACGGGTACACGACCTTAGCATACCTGGTCCAGCCCAAGGAAGGCCCACGGCAAATACACGCTGACCCATGAAGATTTTCGGGTGGCCAAGGCCCATGACGCCTTCGGATCCTTGGAGAACAAGACTAGGTAGATAGAAAATTCAAAGGGTTAAACCCTAAAACCTGTAACCGACTCGATCTGTGCCTGGGACCTCCCTGCCTCTATATAAAGGCCAGGAGGGCACGACGAGGAGGCTCTCTCATAATCTCTCGCATACACACCTCCACGCCAGATTGCATCTGCGCACCCCTGTAACTTTCGGTTCCACCATAATCAGAGCAGACAAGCAGGAGTAAGGTTTTCCCTCTGGGGGCCTGAACCTAGGTAAACCTCGTGTCCCCGTGTTTCTTGTTTGCTAACCGTTCCGCGATCTGCAGCATCCCCACCTTCTCCAAAACCCAAGTCCATAACAATGGGCATTCACGAGATCAAACCTCGTCAATTGGCGCCATCTGTGGGAACTGGGGACGCTGATTGTGCGATCGTGACGGTCCCAACCCGAGCGATCTACAACTCTACGGTGACGGAGAGTCATCTCCTCTTCGGCGCCTTCGACTTCACCGCCCACCCGCCGGCCACCCTGAAGGACTTCGAGCCTGCTGGCGATGGACTCGAGATCCTGTTCGGGAGCTTCTGCTTCCAGGTGGGGCAGCTCGGCACTCTCCGCCTCCCGGAGCGGGTGCCTCTGTCGACGATCAGGCTTCGTGGGCTCCACACCCCGTGCTACGCACATCATCATCAACAGACGAGTCGTATGACAGCAGAAGCTGCAACTCAGATCTGTGCGATCCACCATCGGATGAAGGGACCTCCGGTTCCGGATACGAAAGCTGCGGCAGCAGCGATCCGATCTACAAGCGCTACCAGTGCGCCGCGGTCATCCAAAATCAGGAACCCAATCCGCCACCCAGCCCGCAGGGTAGAAATGGCGAGAACAGAAGAAGCCAGTCCCCCCACCCAACAGGGAAAACAACAACCGAGTCATCCACCTCAGCGAGGAGGGATGGGCTCAAGCACGCGAAGCCGTAGCAGGCAACAAGATCCTACCAGCAGACGCCTCACGGGACCTGCTGATGGCGTACCACATGCTCCTCATCGAGGAGCACAAGAAACAAGTACGGATGCAAGAGGTGCTCGACAAGCGCAAACAAGCAGCCTCGGAGTCCAGTGCACGGCGAGCTGCACTCTCCTTCATGGGCATCGGCTCCAGCTCGCATGGAAACCAGGGCAACAAGCACCGTTCTCGTACAGAGAACATGGATCCCAAGGCACGCCGCGAGGTGACTAGGGCCCTCAACGCGTCCTTCATGGAGATGGATGTCGACGGCAACGTCATCCCGAAGACGCCGCGAGCTGCGATCATGGAAGCCACCGCGTACCTCGCGTCCCATCCTCCTCCGGAGGGGGACCCGGAAAGGGCCATGCACAAGTCCGCGCTCACCGGACTTGGACTCGTTGGAGCTGCGCTCCACGGAGAAGCTCCCGTGGAGCCAATGAAGAAGGCCGCGGTCAGATTCAATCGCAGCCCCACACCCTCATCCGAGGACGAAGAGCACGACCTTTCTCGAAGGCACAAGGGCTCGCGCCGTCGCAGCCGCGACTACGACGCTCGAAACGAGCTAACGCAGCGCAAGATCGACAAAGCACGCGCTAAACGCATATGCTCGTATGAATCCGAAGAAGATGACGATGAAGGAGAACTCTGCGGAGCCCGATGCTTCAGCAGATCCGTCCGACGGACGCGGATGCCGTGAAACTTCAAGCTTCCTTTGTACACTCCGAAGTTCGACGACACACAAGACCCCAGGGCGTGGCTCAGCGACCACCTATTGTCCTTCAAGCTACATGGCGGAAACAAGGAAACCGCCATGCAATGCCTTCAGCTGCAGCTGACGGGCGCAGCCCGGATCTGGCTCAGCAGCCTATCCTCGGGATCCATCCGAAGTTGGGAGGAACTGGCGTACAGTTTCGTCCGAAACTTTAAGGGCACTACCAAGAGGCCCGCCTCTATCGAAGAGCTGCGGGCCTGCACCCAACGAACGGGCGAATCCATTCGCTCGTACATACTACGTTGGTCCAACACCAAGAACCCCGCGGCGCATTATCTCCGAGGAGAGAGCTATCGACGCCTTCAGGGACGGCGTCAAATGCCAGGACTTCAAGGAAGAGCTCGGGCGCGTCAAGCCTAAGACACTCGACCACCTCATGGACATCGCCAACAGGTGGGCTGACGGCAAAGACTCCATCCACCGAGCGTACTCGGAGGAGGAAGATGACTACGGCCGGCGACGTGAGTGCCGTAGCAAGAGAAGATCGCGCATCTACGACGAACACGACGGACCCGACATGGTCGCGGCCGGCTACGCTGACCGTCGCAACGACGGCAACCGCAACAGTGGTGGATACCGCGGAAGCAATTTCCACGATGGAGGACGCCCAGCACAAACGTGGCAGCGTCGCGATCGCGATGATGGACCCTCATCATACGAAAAACTATCGGGTCCATACACCATCCACTTCTACATCGACAAGCAGGATGGCAAGAAGGCAAGCCACATGCTCAAGGACTGTCGTGAGTTCCAGAAACTCAGCGAGAGCATGGCTCAGATGAGGCAACAAGCCCCAAACCCTGGATTCGAGAATGCACCTGCACCAGGCGAGATCGCGCATGGAGCTCCTCCACCGCCACTTGTAGGAGGCCCGAATCACCCAGTGGCACCCGCACAAAATAACGGTGGGCACAGGTATCCCCCGCCGAAAGGAGCGCTGATGATCCAAAAAGGGCGCCCAACGAATATGGTGCAGAAGAAAATCACCCGCCAGATCAACCTGGTTGTGACAGCTCCACCCGCCATCCCTGAGTACCTCAGCGGATCGGAGTCCTGCATCACGTTCAGCCGTTCGGATCACCCCTGCCAGGTCCCTCGCCCAGGCCATGCTGCCCTTGTGCTGGAGGCGCGGATCGGAGGGTTGGAGATGAGTCGTGTCTTCATGGATGGCAGCAGCAGCATCAATCTGATGTTCGCTAGCACCCTAGCAGCAATGCGGATCCTGCTATGCAGCCTGGAACAGTCAGACACAACGTTCCATGGCATCGTCCCAGGGAAGGGAATATTCCCCCTAGGAAAGATATGGCTCGACGTCATCTTCGGCAAGCCGGACAACTTCCGATGCGAGCGACTCGAGTTCGAGGTGGTGGATTGGCCATCACAATACCACGCCATCCTCGGCCGTGTAGCATTCGCAAGGTTCCTAGCAGTACCGCACTACGCGTACCTACTGCTCAAGATGCTAGGACCTAAGGGCGTCATCACGATCCATGGTAGCTTCACCCGATCAGACCACTGCGACAGGGACTTCAACAGAATCCCCCAGTCATTCGGCGTGCAAGAGGAGCTCGTAAGGCTCCGCGAGGTGACAGACAACGGGGCACCCCCAGTCGCACAACAGAATGCACCAGATATGTCCTTCGACTCCACCATCAACACAAAGAAGGTGCAGGTCCACCCGACGGATGCCTCCAAGACGGTGCTGATCGCCAACAATCTCAGCCCCGTATAGGAAAGCGCGCTCGTCGAATTCCTCCGTGAGCGCTGGGAAATCTTCGCCTGGTGTCCTGCGGACATGCTAGGAGTTCCCAGGGAATTCGCCGAGCACGCACTCAACATTTTTCCAGACGCCAAGCCCGTCAAGCAGTCTATCTGACGACTATCCGAACCACGGGCTGAAGCAATCGGAGTCAAAGTCAACAGACTACTCAATGCTAACTTCATTAGGGATATCAAGGAGAGTGAGTGGCTCGCCAACACCGTAATGGTCCCAAAAAAGGACACGGACATCCTGCAGATGTGCGTGGACTTCACATCGCTGAACAAGCACTGCTCGAAGGATCGTTTCCCTCTCCCTCGGATCGACCAAATCATCGATTCGACTGCAGGATGCGAGAAGCTATCCTTCCTCGACGCCTACTCAGGCTACAACCAAATTTGACTAAAAGTCGAAGATTAGGAGAAAACGGCGTTCATCACGCCGTTCGGAGTGTTCTGCTACAACACAATGCCCTTTGGGCTAAAGAACGCAGGTGCCACGTACCAGCAATGCATGCAGGCATGCCTGAAGGACCATATCGGCCGCAATATCCAAGTCTATGTCGACGACATAGTCATCAAAACAAGGGAGGCCAAGACGCTCATCGACGATCACCGCGAGACGTTCGATAACCTTGATCGATACAAGATCAAGTTAAACCTAGAAAAATGCGCCTTCGGCATCCCATCTGGTCAGCTGCTAGGATACTTCATCTCCCAGCGAGGGATCGAGGCGAACCCGAAGAAGATCCGGGCCATAATGGCCATGGAGAAGCTGAAGAACCTTTAGGGCGTCCAACAACTTGCAGGATGAATCGCGGCATTAAGCAGGTTCATCAGCCGCATGGGCGAGAAAGCCCTGCCATTCTATCAGCTGCTACGCAAGGCAGACAAATTCGAGTGGACGCCTGAGGCGGATGATGCATTCGAAGATCTAAAGCGGCTGCTCTCTACCTCGCCTGTCTTGGTTACGCCAAAGGAGCGCAAGCCTCTACTGCTGTACATAGCAGCTACACACCAGGTGGTGAGCACCGTACTGGTGGTTGAGCGGCCCGAAGAAGGCAAGACCCATGGGTTCCAACGCCCAATCTACTACCTCAACGAGGTATTGGCTCCGACAAAGCAGAGGTACCCTCACTACCAAAAACTGGCCTACGGCGTGTTCATGACGGCTCGTCGGCTGAGCCATTACTTCCAGGAGCACCAGGTGATGGTCATCAACGAGGCACTCCTGAACAGCATCCTGAACAATCCAGAGGCCATAGGACGCGTAGCCCTGTGGGGCATCGAGTTGTCACCTCTAGACATCGTCTACGAGAAGAGACTCGCGATCAAGTCTCAGGTCCTTCCGGACTTCCTCGTCCACTGGATGGAGCTGCAGCTGCCAGACACACCAGACATGACACAGTCATGGACGATGCACTTCGACGGCTCCAAGCGCGAGGCTGGAGCAGGAGCCGGGGTCATAGTGACCTCCCCGTAGGGCGACAAGATGAAGTACGTCCTTCGAATGAAATTCCGAGCTTCCAACAATGAGGCCGAATACGAAGCCCTCATCCACAGCATGAGGATGGCAAAGATCTGCGGCGCAACGCTCCTGGTCATCTACGGAGACTCGAACCTCGTCGTACAACAGACGATGAATGAGTGCGATGCACACGCCAAAAACATGATCGCGTACCGCGCAGTCTACAACTCACTCGAGGGAGAATTCGACGGCTGCGAGCTTCGGCACGTCGGTAGAGAAAGCAACGAGGAGGCCGACAGACTTGCTAACATCGGCTCCACCTGCGCACGAGTACCACCAGGTGTGTTCCTCGAACAGATCTGCGTGCCATCCATCAAGCGGAAGTTCCCCAAGGGATCACCCGAAGAGGCAGAACACTCGGGGGCTGCGCTACCCGAAGGACGGAAGGACCCGAAAAGCTCGACACAGAGGTCGCTGTGGTCAACCTGATGCAGGTCATAGCCGTCGAAGAAACTTGGACGCAACCATACCTCAGGTACCTGATAGACGGAATTGCCTGATAGCCCGACAGATTCCCGGCGCATATCTCGCCGGTCCAAGGCCTTCACCATCATCAATGGCGAGCTATATAAGCGCAGCATTTCGGGTGTACTACAAAGGTGCGTCACCATCGGTGACTGCAAAACCATCCTCCAAGACATCCACGAGGGCATCTGCGGCCATCACGCAGGCAGCCGCGCCCTTGTCGCCAAAGCTCTACGAGCTGGATTCTACTGGCCAACGGCCATGAACGACGCCAAGGACATAGTCCGAAGATGCAACGGGTGCCAAAGGTTCGCAGATAAACCGCACGCACCTGGATCCGAGCTCAGGCCCATACCCTTGGCTTGGACCTTCGCACAATGGGGCCTCGACATGATAGGCAAACTGCCACGGTCCTCGAAAGGAGGCCACGTCTACCTCCTGGTCGCAGTCGACAAATTCACCAAGTGGATTGAGGCCATGCCTGTGACTAACCAAAAGGGCAAAACCGCCGTCAAGTTCTTTGAATCTATTGTCTACAGGTTCGGCGTGCCACACAACATCATCACCGACAATGGGTCGAACTTCATCTCTAAAGAATTCCATGACTTCTGCGAAGACCTCGGAATCAACATCACATACGCCTCCGTGGCGCACCGGCAAACAAATGGGCAGGTCGAAAAGGCCAACGGTCTCGTCGGTGCTGGCATCAAGAAGCGCCTAATGAGCCCACTCGAGCGACTCGCGGGTGCCTGGACACAAGAGCTACCTTCGGTCCTGTGGAGCCTGCGCACAACACCAAACAGCTCAACTGGCTACACGCCTTTCTTCATGGTGCACGGAGCCGAAGCCGTGCTGCCAGCAGAGATACGCCACAAGGCCCCACGGGTAGTCGCCTGCAGCGAAGCCGAATCGACGTCCGCACTCGAAGACGCCGTCGACACACTCGGCGAGGCACGTGACATAGTAGCAGCTCGATCAGCGGTGTACCAACAGAGCCTCCGCAACTACCACAGCCGACGGCTACGCCCAAGGTCCTTCGTCGAAGGAGACCTAGTCTTGCAACTCAAGCAAGAGCGACTGAAGAAATTCGAGTCACCATGGCAAGGACACTACATCATCACTAAAGTCATCCCAGGTGGTGCCTATCGCCTCAAGCACGTGGAGTCTGGAGTCGCATACTCCAACCCATGGAACGTCGCACAGCTACGACGCTTCTACCCTTAGAACCCCCCTCTTTTACTTTCAATAAGGCTATTCAGCCAAGGCTACTCAGCCGAACAATGTACCTCCTCCTTACGATATGAATAAAGCTAAGTGTCTCGCCCCAAAAAATTTCGATTACTACCTGCATCTTACTATATACTACAACACACTCGGGGGCTCCCCCTTACCTCACGACTACGTCGACTGAGAAAAACGCGTGTACACCTGAGTAGCTGACCACATCAGGCTAACGAAAAGGGCACGCATGAAAACAAAGCATCACATGCTACACAACAAGAAAACTTTACAATAATAAAGGGCATAACACGCCCAGTCGCATATATACAAATTTTACATCTATCTCTTTTACAAGTCCTACCTATTCTGAAGAATAGCCTGCGCACGCTGCTCAAACAAATCTACAATTCGCTTGGCATACTGCCTTATAGCCGAATAATGCGGACGCATATCCCACTCACCGCCATCCGGACAAGGAGGCGGCCCATATGCTATAGAAGACAGATCTACATCAGGGCGATGCAAACGCACAAGGGAAAGCGTGGCCTTCACCCCCGTAACAAGCTGATGTCGCACCAACTCTTCGACATGACGAACACTTCGAAACTTCGCCAGCAGGCCAGAGAGAGTCGACAACACACCATCCAACGGAAACATTACATACAAAACCGACGCCAACGAAGACTGCACCTGACGAAGCACCCGTGATACCTGGTGGATGCGATCCTGCATCGTCGCAAGGACCATGGCACGATCACGATCCATCCAGAAGAACCCACCGGCCTCCATGTCCTGCTGGGTCAAGCAGTTAAGCCGAACAGCAACACGCTCTTTTTCCTCCTTCGGAGCAAGGTTAGCACCTGCAATACTCACAAAAGTAAGATGCAATACCAACAGGCGCATCTGAAGCATTGAGCAGTAGCTCGAAAAACTCACACTTAAGCTGTTCGGCCAGATGACACAGCTCTCCCATCAAAAATTCCTCTCGGGCAGCGCCTCGCTCCGCCTTTGACTTCCAAACGTCAGCGTGGCCGCGCACTCCAAGTAATTCCTTCTCAAGACTATGGATGCGGTCTCGAAGAAATACAAGCTGCGACGCATCATCCAAAGATGGCCGCAGGTGCGCTGTAGAGGAAGTATCTACGAGAGCATCACTCGAAGGATCCTAGAGTAGAAGAAGACAACGATATGAACAAGTAGACAAATGAAGAAAAAGTTCGGAAATTCATTATGTACAGCAAAAAGCCACTACGTGGCGCAAGGATTGTTCACAGACACAATTACAAAAGATAAAGCAAAAACTACCCTACAACTACAACGCCTACGAAGCGGCACCCTGAGTAGCCTTGGAGCCGGACTGCCTCGCCTTGGCTTCTCCCTGCTGCCTTAGCGCGTACTTGGCCAGCAGATCAATCAACTTCGGCCCATAATGCTTACAGCGAGCAGAGTAGAGGGCAAAGACTACCTCGGACCCATCAGCAGTCGTTGGCATCCGGGAGGTGATCTGGGGAAGGTCTAGCTCCGCTCCAGCCGCCAAGGCCATCGCCAGCCCGACGGACGCGCTGATGCCTTTCTGCTCGCGCTTGTACGCCGCAGGTGCTTCGGCTGACAACGCCTCCGCCAAGGCATCGACATCTTCGAGGGCCACGCCCTTGGGGACGAGCTCCTTGTAGAAGAGCCCGAGGACCTCCTTGGCCTTGGCAAGCGAGCCAACCACGGTACTGCAGCGGTCTTCGACCGCCGCAGCAGCAGCATCCAGAGCACTACCGTGCTCTAGAGCACCGCGATCAAACTCGATGCCTGTGGCATCTAAATAAACAAAGGAGACAGCATAAACTAAAAGCACTACAAGGAAAGGCAAGGAATCTGACAAAATACGACAGAGAAACTCACCCGAAATAGCCTTGGCAGCCACCATCAGCCTGCCGTCTACCTCCCTCTCGCGCGAAGCCATAGCAGTGGCGAGCTGCTCCTCACGGTCCGTAGCCTCCTGTTGCAGGCGCTCCTTGGCCTCGGCCACGTTGGCCAGCTCCAGCTCGAGGCGCTCCTTCGCGCTAACGGCGACCTCGGCTTTTTTCTCCGCTTGCCCAAGGCTCTTTTTGAGAGCATCAAGCTCACGAAGAGAAGTGTTGTGGTCCTCTATAGTCAGCAACACACCTATCAGATCGAAGGACAAAATACAAGAAAAAGAAGAAAGCCAAAGTCGTAAACGTACCTTGCAATTGTTTGAAGTTGGCCTCCAATGCCAGGTGCTGCTGCACCAGTTGATTGGCGCCTTGTACAAAAGGCTGAAACAAGAACTCTTAGTCAGAAGAATGGCTCAGGGGCTACGCCCAAAAAGAACGAGTAAAAACGCTCGGGGGCTCCCCCCGAGATTCGAAGGAATAACGAACAGCAAAACAGCAAACATACGCTCGGGGGCTCCCCTCGAGGCGCGAAGAATCAATGATCAACAGATCATCCAAAAATGCTCGGGGGCTCCCCCTGCGGCCGAAAACGGAAATTACTTACATGAGTAGACGGTGACTCTGAAGGTTCGCCTGCAGTCTTCTGAGGGACCACCACCAAAGCCTCCTGCGGAGAAGACCTCGGAGCAGCAGCCTCAGAGGTGGCCACCGTCTGAGGAGGAGAAGAAGGAATCTTCGACTCCCCCACCATCTCTCGAGCACAATCACTGGAGGAGCCGTCAGAAGAGTGGATGCACAGGAAAAGCGCCAGCCAAGGACAATAAATCGAAATCGAAAGATAGCAAAAAGGAGTTGAGGAAGCTTACGAGTCGAGGTCGCTAAGATCAAAGACAGGAGGGGTCTTCTTGCCCTTGTTCTCTTCCTTCTTTTCTTCCTTCTTCTCTTCCTTCTTTCGCTTCGCCGGCGGGTGCGGTGCCACAGTTCGCACGGGAACGGCAGGAATTGGAGAAGAGGAGCCCCCATGCCCATCACTGTGACGCTCCAAGCATAGCGGGTTCCTAGGCATCGGCGGAGTCGAGGCATCCGACGATTCGCTGGAGTTCCTCGTCCGCTTGCGAGTGTGATCCTCACTCGACTCGTTGGCCTCTTCCACCGGAGATTGAGCCGACGGTAGCTCGGACATGGAGTCCACCACCTCATTGTCCGGAGCATCTAGGAATACTTTGGACAATGGAGGCGACATGCCTGGCACCTTGAACTCCTGCGCAAAAGAAGCATATTTTTCAGCAGACAAATACATAACAAGTAAAACGCAGTCGAAAAATAGCGCTACGCGCATATTCAAGCTCTACACCTGTGGAAGACGAGAAGCGGAGAACGGAGAAGTCAGCGACCTCCCGGGAAGATCTCGCCAGCTTTGAACTTCAGCAGTGGGCGAAGAATCCCGTCGAGATCCCCCTTGGAGAACTCCTGATCCGAAATCCTAGTAGGATCACGATGACCCGAATAGAGAAACATCGGGTGCGCCCTAGCCTGTAGCGGTCGCACCTGATGTTTGAGAAATGTGCGGATGATATCCACACCGTTCACCTCCTTCTTCGGAGTCAACTGGAGATCCTCCACCCGACGATAGATCCCCTCTATCTCAGCCACCTTGCCATCCAAGATCTGGTTTTTCCAGGACCTTTTCGGCTTGATTTTCTAGGAGGGGTCGAAAGGAGCAAGACCAAAATCCTGCCCAGCCACTGTGGAGTCGCGGATGTAAAACCATCGCCTCCGCTAGTACTGGACAGATTCGGACATGGAAAAAGAGAAGAATAGAAGATTGGGTCAAAGGGAGATGATGCAACCCCCAATGGGATACACCATCGGAGCTAGATTGCCTCTTCACGGAATATAATTTCCGGAAGAGGCCAAAGTGCGGCTCGATACCGAGTCATCACTCGTAGAAAGTAATGAAACAGGCAATATGAAGAAGAGAGCTGGGAGAAATATGGTGCAGCTGGATGCCGTAAAGAAACAGCAATCCACGAAGAAAATTGTGGATGGGGAAGGAAAAGCCCCGAAGAACAAACGCAAGAAACGTAACCCGAAACCCAGCAGGGGGACGGGGAATTACCTCGTTGCTAGGGAGTCTGACGACCTACCTATCCTGCGGGATCAAGCCCCACTCACGAAGCTTGCGGAGATCACTCTCCCGCGTCTCCGATCGCCGCCAGCCACTGTCAGTGACATAGGCGGCGGCGGAACCTTTCTTTCCACCAGCAGCGCTGGTGCCAACCGCAGAAGAGGACTTCTTCGGTTTCCCCATTGCGATGCAGCGGCGCCGGCGGTGAGAATGGAGGATCAATGAAGGAAATGTTCGAGGATATTCCAGCGCGCAGCAAGAAAGCTCGGAGAAGATGGGAGTAGTGAAACACAAATGGCTGCGGTGAAAACAGATTAACTTTTCCCCAATGATTATAAGAACGAGGACGATGCACGAGGACCATCCATCGGGAAGACCTAGAGCTAACTTCAAGATCTGACCGTCCACGTATCAGCCCAGTAGCGAACTGTTGCTCACACGCCGTCCACTACGCATGGAAATCGAGGTGACGCCGTAATGATCTCCACGCCGCGCGTGACCGGAGGTCAGAAGGTGGGACCCATGTTCGTCCAATCATGTCATCTCTGGTGCAGTAGACGCTTGAGGTCACCAATCGTCAGCACTGACGTCATCAAAAGCTATACTAGAAACGGTTACAATTCTTCAGCTATACAACTAAGAGTACTCACTCGAATCTACGATTCGATTAACTACTCGGGTGCTACTCCTATCAGGAGTGCTGGCCGTGCACCCGAAGTATAATCAAGATATCACACTGAAAAGCTATTCTTTGAGTCCTATGTCGAGTCTGCGACTCCACTACGGACTCGGGGGCTACTCCCATAGGGAGGCTGGATTTAAGCATCCGAAAAATTTGTGTCCTTCGGACCTGAAGTCAATCAATGGCTGAGCTAAAGTCTCTGCTCGAGTCTACGACTCGAACAAACACTCGGGGGCTACTCCCATAGGGAGCGCTGGCCGCGCACCCTATGAATTTTTCGACTGTGATCCTTCGATCGATATGGAAAAACTTTTTGGCAACTTTGCCCAGAATAACGCTAAGTGAGAAGCATCCTCCTTGGCCACCCGAAATGCCTCCGCGGTGATAAAAATTCGGATGCTGTGTCTACGACACAAAGATAAGACCTATAGATATCATCTGATAGCCTGGCAACGCACACGACTGCGCTCTGCTAGTGAAAATATGTGCCAACAGGTGCGATGAAAAATCCAGACGGACGCGTTGGGTACATCATTTAAATTTACTGGAATTCCACTACTGTAAGTCCTCCGTGGCCTGAGTCGAATTACGCCAGCATCTGTTTCGGATTCGAGTCGAGGGACACGAATCTGAAGAAGATCGTGTTGTTTTGTCCTAAGACAGTTAACTGGACCTGATCTGTCGGGAGAGTCAGGCACACGCATCAACAATCCCTACACATTTCTCTTGAAAGACAGAGTTGCACCCGAAGGATTAAAGAGTCCTCGGCCGAATCTACGATTCAACTGAACACTTGGGGGCTACTGACATGGTTATACCCTACTGGTACACGACCTTAGCATATCTGGTCCAGCCCAAGGAAGGCCCACGGCAAATACACACCGGCCCATGAAGATTTTTGGGTGGCCAAGGCCCATGACGCCTTCGGATCCTTAGAGAGCAAGACTAGGGTAGATAGAAAATTCAAAGGGTTAAACCCTAAAACCTGTAACCGCCTCGATCTGTGCCTGGGACCTGCCTGCCTCTATATAAAGGCCAGGAGGGCACGACGAGGAGGCTCTCTCATAATCTCTCGCATACACACCTCCACGCCAGATTGCATCTGCGCACCCCTGTAACTTTCGGTTCCACCATAATCAGAGCAGACAAGCAGGAGTAGGGTTTTTCCTCCGGGGGCCTGAACCTGGGTAAACCTCGTGTCCCCGTGTTGCTTGTTTGCTAACCGTTCCGCGATCTCCAGCATCCCCACCTTCTCCAAAACCGAAGTCCATAACAGTGGGCATTGACGATATCAAACCTCGTTAGTATTAGATAAGGATTCTTTTATAAAATAATTTATACTTATGGTTGAAGGATCATTCAATAAGATTGCATTTAAATGGTGTTAAATCATTTTGACTTCACAATGTTAGTATTTAAAATTAATACTATTTATTACATTTAATTGGTTAATTTTTAGAATTATTTACAAGTTTTATTTACCTTTATATGAATTATTAATTAAGGAAATAGGTTTAAATTTAGGTTATAAACGCGTCTACTTTTTATTTAACTCAAAAGTGGAATATTACATTTTTAACATGTAGTTATTATTTTTGTGATCATTTTGGTATATTACATTTATTTTTGTGATTTATAAATAATAAGATATGATTCTAATAAGGTTTATTACTATATAAATACTTAATAAATAATGAATATTTAATTAAGAGGAATAATAATCCATGATTATAGTTTTAAACTCTAATTCTTATTTTTCTAAGATTTTTGGTATTTTATTTAGATTTTTAACATTTACCACTATTAAAATATTAATTATCAAAGTATTAAAACTTGATAAAGTATTTATTAAATAATATTTATTTAAATAATTATCATAATAATATTTAGTAATAATTTTAAGTTGTAGCTTTTATTTTTCTAAACATTTTCATATATTATATGTATTTTTCTGATTTATAAAACAAAAGATACCAAATTTACAAGATTTAATCATTTTATAAATTACTTAATTAAATAACTAAATATGTTTATTAGGTAATGCTGATGTCAGCATAGATTGAAGGGTTTTTCTCACCAGAGCCTATTCTACCCCAATCACTGAATGGTGGGACCTTTACCATGTCATATCTCAGGTTTTTATTTATTACAGAAATGAATAACTCAATTTAGGAAATAATAAAATGATATATTACATCAGCGTGATATCACGCCGACATCACCCCAAGGATGATCCTTAGATCGTGGGTTGATCTTCGGATTGAAGGCACGCGGGCACACAGGGATGGTCCTATTCGACTCAGCGAGATACAGGGAGTCGAATAGTGGTGGCGCGGCTGGTCTTTGGTTGCCGGAGTTGCTCGTGGGTGATGGATAAAGAGAAGAGGAAATGGACCGTCGGCCAGATTTAGTGTTTCCTCTGTTTTTTCCTGATGTTATTCCTTTTTCATTTTCTGTTTTGTTTTCAGGTTTCAATTTTTAATATGTATTTTCATATTTGATTTGAACCTTTTTTAATGGAATATTATTTGCTGGATATCTGCAGCAATAATGAATATATTGAAAGTAATTTAGGGAACTTTATTATATATTGTTTAGAGTTTCTTTATTTTCTTCATATAGTTATTTTTCCTATAAATATTTATAAGGACCTTTAATAAGAATTTAATTGGGAAAAATTTCATAAACTTATTCTAGAATGCATTACTATTAAGTAATGTGATTTTATTCTCATTAATACATAATATTAAGGCAACTTTTATATTTATTGGTACTTCATTATTATTTGATACATAAAGTTTTGAGTACTTAATAGGGTTAATATTATCCTCATAATTTAGGAAATGGCAATGTATTTTTTTTATTATTACTAAAAAGAGTTAAAGTTTAAATTGAAAATGCTTACCATAAGTTCTTAGAAGGTTTAATATACTCATATTTATTTTATTGATGTGAATAAAGATTAATAGCTAAAAACTTTGTCTTTAATTTTTGATTAGAATGATGTTACCCTTTTACAAACAGTGGGGTGATTCTTTAGAATGACTTATGAGAAAGAATTGATAGCTCCTAAGCACAAATGCTTATAATAAATGGAAATGATAAGGATGTGCTTAAGTGTTTTGATATAGTAAATTATTCCTATAAAGCATTGTGGAAACAAGATGATAGATCAACCATAGAAAGTGGATATTAGATTTAGGGTTTAATGCTTAACAAGGATTCCGATATTCCATACTTCATAATTCTGGACTTCTGATTAAGGAATTCATTTCCTAGATATTCTACTTCTTCCTATCCATCATCATGTGTTCACATGATGAGCTTTACCTCACAAGAATATTCTTGTCTACCTTTTATTCTTCTAAATCCACTTGCAAATCCAATGAGCTTAACACTAAAGCTTTCATAATCTTCTCATACTCTTCCTTAATCATCCTTTACTAACATCACTTCAATAGATGTATCCATCAACTCCTACTTCACCTCAAGTGCTTAGTATTTTCAAAGAGGAAAATACTACTTCTTTAATCCAATGTTGCTCTAACATCATTTTAATCATACTATCTTGTCTCTACTTGACTCCAATATCTAACATTCCAACCTTACATTTTATTAATGTGACTTGTAATGACTAATCTAGTATAATATATCTATACTATGGTTCAATCATGTTTTATCCACCAATGTCACTTATACATGGTATAAGCATTCAATAGTGATGAATAAGGCATGATCACTATAATCATGTGATCCTTTATGGTTCAGGTTTCCAGTTGGCTAAACAAGGCTTCATCAATACAACCTTACATTTGTATTATAATTATCTTTTGTTTAGCTCTATTGGATGAAGAGATATAATTCATTGACTATACCTACTTGATCCAATAGGACTACTCCTGGTAACTATATTTAGACTTCATCCTTGTAATCTTCTTTGTTACCATATTGATTTGATTTCCTCCAATCACTCCCATCCTATAGATGACATCTAAAACTAGCATCACTACTTACCTCTTCTTGCTTCTTTCTTTATAAGATTTAAGTGAATGCTATAATAAGGTCAAGAGTTGATAGATCAAGAATTGATAGTGAAGAATTGGTGAATCAATAGTTGATTACTCAACAATGCTGAACAACAGATATTCAGATAAGATTCATTAGAGATGATGAAGATGGATATGTAAAGATATATGGTGAATGATGTTGACTTGGTTTCTTTCCTACTCAATCTCACCTAAGAGTTAAGGTTAGGTATTACCATGATGCTCATGGTATAAGTAGATGAGATTAAGATATAGTTGTTAAATTCTTATTATTTGTGTTAGATTTATAATTTGGCATTCATGAGTGATTATAATGGATACTAGGGTATGCTTACTTAAGAATCAAATATGAGCCATTAAGTAATATAGTAGGGTTTAGTTTTGTTCCATTTGATCTACCCTTAGATCAAATCATGTTTACCCAAAATTAAGGTTTTAGCAAAGGTCATATTGAAACTTATCGTAGTCAACTTGATGATCTGCTTCAATTCCATCAGGTTAAGAGAGGCTTCAATCACTTCGAAAAGTTTTTATTTAAAAGCGCGAAAATTATTCAGATTTTCTATGCATGAATGCAATGCACACATCTGTGTTCAGCTTATTTCTAAGCTCTAATGCTAGGATGTTACAATGGTAAATAACCTATAATCACATTATTCCGAAAATAGTGTTTTCTATCCTTTATCAAATGCAGGTGATGATAACACTAGATTTGTAAAATACTTTACAGAAAATAATCAAAGGACTTGAGCAAGTGTGAACTTGCCTTTTATGATTGCAAGATTATGCACTCACGGTCTTCAAGATAATATAAGATCCAATTGCGGAAATCTGAATCATTGGTCCGGTAAGGACTAATGTTTAAAGAAGCAAGATGCTCTTATGCATAAGTAATGTAATGCAAGTTGATAAACGCGAATCCCGAGGATAACATTGATCTAGGGTTTGGATACTAGAAAGGGTTTCCTTGGAATGTGTTGTCCTTTTAGATTAAGTTTCATACATATGCTTCTTATTAAGGCTTGTGAGTGTGTGAAAAACAACCTGTATTTATACAACAACAAAATACACAGTATGGAATGCT
The DNA here is from genome assembly GCA_916181665.1 of Avena sativa. Taxonomy (NCBI): domain Eukaryota; kingdom Viridiplantae; phylum Streptophyta; class Magnoliopsida; order Poales; family Poaceae; genus Avena; species Avena sativa. Next base: position 261,144,033 of record OV702298.1, on the reverse strand, counting down.
ACTCAAGGTTGCTTACATCTTAATTGTTTAACTTCAAGTTTTACTTTACAATTATTGTCACTTATAAAGAATTTAAGTATTAACAATATTATTATACAAGTAAAGTATAAAGTAAGGTGTTTACTATTAATTGTCATGTGTTGATTGAAGTGGCAAAACGAATAACTTTTGAAGAAAATCTTACTCAACTAAGCAGAAGCATTTAAGCTTTTAAGTTAACCTTATGAGGTGTTCTTTCTAGTGATAGTCTTTAAGTCATAAAGAATTGCCTTTACTGGAATAATGAAATTAGTGGTATTTGAGACTTATCTATCTTGGTTTTTAACTTGGTTAGTTTGGTATTAAGATGCCTTATAAATTAATTATAACAGACCAAAGTTAACTATAAAGCATATAATAAAGTCTTTAGCATTATAATTAAAGCTTTGCAAACTAAAGGTAACTTTAAGGATGTAGATAGACTTAGGGTGTATTACTTATAATACTTGTATCTTCTTCACTTTATATTGTTTCCTTAGAGTTACTTAAGAATGGCATTACTTCTATTGGAGTAGTGATTTCATTACATTATAATGGTATAAAGGGATTTAACTTCCTATAAAGATGTGGTTATGGTTTATGAATAAGTAAACAATATTATTTATTACTTATGAACTCACTTATAGTGTTTTGATTTGTTTATAAACTTGTGTTTAAAGTAAAGAAATGGTTTTTATTTTATTATAAGTAATCTTGGATATTTTAGATTGGATAAGGATCTTTTTATAAAATAATCTACATTAATAGTGGAGAATTAATTTAATAAAATTGTATTTAAATGGTGTTAAATCCTTTTGACTTCATAATTTTAGTATTTAAGATTAATACTATTTATTACCTTTAATTGGTTAATTTAATAAATATTAACAAATTTTATTTACCTTATATGAATTATCTGTTAAGGAAATAAGTTTATATTTAAGTTATTAAAGTTGTTTAATCTTTTATTTAACTCAAAAGTGTAATATCACATTTGTAACATGTAGGTATTATTTTCGTGATCATTTTGGTATATTACATTTATTTTTGTGATTTATAAATAATAAGATATGATTTTAATAAGGTTTATTACTATATAAACATTTAATAATTAACAAATATTTAATTAAGATGAATAATAATGTGTGATTATAGTTTTGAAGTATTTTTATCATTTTTCCAAGATTTTTTGGTACTTTATTTTTTTTAACATTTACAATTATTGAAATATGAATTATCAAAGTTTTATTACTTACAAAACTTTTAAATAATTAACATAATAATATTTAATAATAGTTTTCAGTTGTAGATTTTATTTTTCTAAACATTTTCATATATTATATGTATTTTTCTGATTTATAAAACAAAAGATATTAAATTTACAAGATTTAGTCATTTTATTTTATTTCTGGAATATTGAAATTTGGATTGATAATGTTTTAATTATTTCTAAACAGACACTAAACTTTTTACACCACATACCCAGCTAGCCCTAGTGACTAACCCGTGGGCCAGTGACCACGTCAGCTGCCACGCGTGCAAGGACCTAGTCAAACCGACTGACTGGGCTGGGATGACGTGTGCATGACGCAGCGATGACGTCACAGAGGCTGATCCTCCCAGATCGAAGCTCGATCGAGCAATTGAGTGCATGCGCGCGACCGATACTAGGCTTGCTAGAAAGAGGCGGCGACGACGAACCTAATAGTGGCGGCACAACCCTCAAACGGTCACCGGAGTGCAGTGCACGGCGGCGACTAACGGCTATGCACGGCGGTGTTCGTCGGTGGCTCGATTCAGGAAGCAATTGAATCAACGGAGAGGAATAGCGTGTTCAGTAGCTTACCAGGAGCGTGAAGAAGAGCTCGGCGAGGTGAATCGTGGCCGGAATCGATGGCAAGCGCGACGGCCGGAGACAAGGAACGAGGGCCCGATTGCATGAGTGGAGACCTCGCATGCATGCACGCTTCGGGGAAATTGACGGAGACGAACGAGGCGGAGCTCCCAGACATCATGGCGAGTCAAGGGGTGGTCGTACATGGCCGAAACGATGAACGCCGGCGAGTTAGGTTTTCGGCTACTAGGAGAAATCAAAGAGGAAGAAGAGAATTAGGATTCTCCGGCGGCGTCTAGGCTACTTGTAGACGACCATGAGCGGTGGCGTGGATCTTGGCGCGGCCAGACGTTATGGAGCGGCGGCGGACGGCGGCGATGCTGACAGCCAGCTGCTTGTGACGTCGGGGAGGAAGACAACGACGTACCTTTCGCGTAAAACCCCCTAGCAATTTTTCGGATTTGCTCCGTGGTCCCTCCTCGGTCCCACTTGTCAACCAAAGAGAATAATAGATTGGGCTGGTCTTGGGCTGCTACTGGGCTTCGGTTGGGTGGCTGGAGTTGCTCGTGGGCGATGGATAATGAAGAGGGTAATGGCTTCGGTTGGGTCATAGTTTTTTTCTTTACTGTTTCCTTTTCTCTTTTCTATTTTATTTTCAGGTTTGAATATTACACATTTGATTGAAATTTCTTTATGGAACTTATTGTCTGAATAATTGCAGTATTATTGAAGTTATTAAGAATCAATTGGTGAACTTTTATTATATATTGTTTAGCGTTTCTTTATTTTCTTTATATAGATACCTTTTCTATTATGATTTGTGAGGGCCTTTAATATGAATTTAATTGGGCATAAATTCATAAACTTATTATAGAATGCATTACTACTAACTAATGAGATTTTATTCTTATTAATACATAATATTAAGGCAAATTTTATATTCATTGGTACTTCATTATTATTTGATACATAAAGTTTTGAGTACTTAATAGGGCTAATATTATTCTCATAATTTAGGAAATAGCAATGTATATTTTTTTATTATTACTAACAAAAGAGTTAAGGTTTAAATTGAAAATGCTTGCCATAAGTTCTTAAAGGTTTAATATTCTCATATTTATTTTATTGATGTGAACAAAGATTAATGATTAATCATATTGTATTAATGTTTATAAACATAAATGATACCACCATTTATAGTAAAATAGTGGAATTTTTTCTAAGCTAACTTATGAGAAAGAATTGATAAAGATAGTTCCATAGCACCTATGATAATGATGGTTGAAAATGCAAAGATGTGCTCAGGTGATTTGATACAGGAAAATATTCCTTTGAAGCATTGTGGAAACAAAATGATAGATCAATTAGATGAAATGGATAATATGTTGGGTAAAGATTTAGGGTCTAGTGTTTAACAAGGATTCCTATATTCCATACTTCATAATTCTGGACTTCTGATTAAGGAATTCCTTTCCTAGATATATTACTTTTCTATATCCATCATCATGTGTTAACATGATGAGCTTTGCTTTACAGAATATTCTTATCCACCTTTTATCCTTCTAAATCCATTTGTAAATCCAATGAGCTTAATACTAAAGCTTTCATAATCTTCTCATACTCTTTCTTAATCATCCTTTACTAACATCACTTCAATAGATGTATCCATCAAATCTTACTCCACCTCAAGTGCTTAGTATTTCCAAAGAGGAAAATATCGCTTCTTTAATCCAATGTTGCTCTAACATCATCTTGTCATACTATATTGTCTTTACTTGACTCCAATATCTAACATCCAACCTCACATTATATTAATGTGACTTGTAATGACTAATCTAGGATAATATATCTATACTATGGTTCAATCATGTTTTATCCACCAATGTCACTTATACATGGTATACGCATTCAATATTGCTGAGTAAGGCATGATCATTATGATCCTTTATGGTTTAGGTTTCCAGTTGGCTAATCAAGGCGTCATCAATACAACATTACAGTTGTATTATAGTGATCTTCTATTTAGCTCTATTGGATTAAGAGATATAATTCATTGACTATGCCTACTTGATCCAATAGGACTACTCTTGGTAACTATCTTCAGACTTCATCCTTGTAATCTTCTTTATTGCCATATTGATTTGACTTCCTCCAATCACCCTCATCCTATAGATAACATCTAGAACTAGCATCACTATTTACCTCTTCTTACATCTTTCTTTATAAGCCTTAAGTGAATGCTATAATAAGGACAAGAGTTGATAGGTTAAGAATTGGTGAACCAATAGTTGATTACTCAATATTGATGAACAACAATTATTGAGATAGGGTTCCATAAGGATTGATATGGGAAGAAAGATATATGGTGAATGATCTTGAGTTGGTTTCTTTCCTACTCAATCTCACTAGAGAGTTAAAGTTAGGTATTTCCATGATACTCATGGTATAAGTAGATGAGATTAAGATATAGTTGTTACATTCTTATTATTTGTGTTATATTTTTAACTTGGTACTCATGAGTGATTATAATGAATACTCTGATATGATCACCTAAGGATCAAATATAAATCATTAAGTAATGTATTAGGGTTTAATTTTATTCCATTTGATCTACCCTTAGATCAAATCATGTTTACCCAAAATAAGGTTTTAGCAAAGGTCATATTGAAACTTATCGCAGTCAACTTGATGATCTACTTCAATTCCATCAAGTTAAGAGAAGCTTCAATCACTTTGACAAGTTTTTATTTAAAAGCACGAAAATTATTCAGATTTTCTATGCATGAATGCAATGCACACATCTATGTTCAGCTTATTTCTAAGCTCTAATGCTGGGATGTTACAAGATGCGTCTATTGGAACCATGAAATACCTAAAAGGTCCAGACAATGGTTGGATCGGACCACAAACGTCACCTTGAATTCGTTCGAGGAATTGGAGTGGTTTTGCTTGAATTTTAAGACGAGAAGGTCTTAAAATTAGTATTCCGGTAGCAGATGCAGTGCACATGAAATCCGTAGATTGTGGGAATTTAGCTTCATTTAAGTCATGACCATTTGAATTGCAGATAATTTTTCTCATCATCCCTATACCAGGATGACCAAGGCGATCATGTCAAGTTTGGAATGCATTGACATTCTAAAAAATTACCTTATACGCAACATGTGTTACGGATTTTATGTATGTGTAGTGCAATCCTAATGATAAAGAAGGAATTTTCTCAAATATTTGTGTTGGAATTATGCCCTATAGGCAATAATAAAGGTGTTATTATTATAATTCTTGTTCATGATAAAGTTTATATTCCATGCTAGAATTGTATTAAGCGGAAACTTTAATACTTGTGTGGTTTGTGAACAACACCGTGTCCCTAGTATGCCTCTATGGACTAGCTCATTGATTAATGATGGTTAAGGTTTCCATACCATAGACATGAGTTGTCGATTAATAATGAGATCATATCATTGGGAGAATGATATGATGGACAGACCCAAACTAAGCGGAGCAATTAGATCGTGTCATCGTGTTCATCTTTGCGAAGCTTTTCTTATGTCAAATATTGTATTCCTTAGACCATGAGATAATACAACTCCCTGGTATCGGAAGAAAGCTTTGAGGTCATCAAACGTCATCCTATGAGAGGGTGATCATAAAGGTGTCTCTCAGGTGATCGGAAAGTACCTGTTGGGTTGTATGTATCGAGATGGGATTTGTCCCTCCCAAGTTGGAGAGATATACTTCGGGCCCACTCGGTAATCGATATCAACACCACTTGCAAGCATGTGGTTAAGGAGTTAATCACAAAGTGATATCGAATTACGAAACGAGTAAAGTACTTGTTGTGAACGAGATTGAACTAGGTATGACGGTACCGGCGATCAAATCTCGGGCAAGTAAAATATCGCGAGACGAAGGGAATATATATATGGGATTGATTGAATCTTGGCATCGTGGTTCATCCGATATGATCATCGATGAATGTGTGGGAGTCAATATGGGTTTCCAGACCCCGCTGATGATTATTGATAGAAGATCATGTCTACATATTCTCAAACCCGCAGGGTCACACACTTAACGTGTCTCGACGCTAGGATAGATTGGATAATTGGTTTATGAGTTTTTGTTCGGAGTCTCGGATGGGATCCGGGACACCACGAGAGGTTCCGGAGTGGTCCGGAGAATAAGATTCATATAAGGCAGTGCCGTTTTTGGAGTTCGGAATTGTTTCGGGTTAATTGGTATTGTACCGGAAGCTTCTAGAACCTTCTGGAAGGGGACCAACATGGCCCCACCTGCCGGGAGGGGTCATGGGCCTATGAGGGAGTGCCCTGGCCACATTGGGCCAGGGTCACAAGGCCCCATAGGGCCCAGCCGGCCAAACACCTAGGAAACCCTAGGGGAGCTTCTAGAAGGGAGGGGGAAACTTGCCCCCCACTCCTCCCTCCTTGGCCGCCGGCCTAGGGCTTGGGGGAGGGGCTAGGTCTGGCCACCCACCCCTCTATATAAAGAGGGTTGGGGGCGCACCCCCCACACATCCTCCACAACCCTAGCCGCCCTGCTGCCCCTCCTCTCTCTCCCTCCCGACTACGCGTAGGCGAAGCCCTGCCGCAGAAACTCTCCACCGCTTGCACTGCGCCGTCGCGTTGTAGATCCAATCCATCTCTCCACCCTACTTGCTGGACCGAGGAAGGAGGAGACGTCGAGGTGCCGCACGTGTGCATCTCTCGGAGGCATCGCCACTTGCGGTGTTAGATCGGATTGGATCGCGAGGAGGAGAAGCGAGTACGACTACATCACCCACGTTCCATCGAACGTTCCGCTATGCGAATCTTCAAGGGTATGAAGATCTCATCTATCCCCCCTCGTTGTTTGAATCTCCTAGATTAGATCTTGGCTTTCCCATTCGCATCCGTAGAAATTTTTTGATTTACTATGCTGCGAAACCCTTCAATGTGTTTGCCATATCCGTTGTCTTTGGTAAAAAGGAGATATTCCTATTTGTTGTCTTCATGGGTTTTAATATGAAATCCATTTTTCCGGATATCTCTATATTCTATGAGGGTACGAGTTGAATCAGGATATAATAAAGCATCCTCAATTATAATCTGTGTATCCATAGGGAGGGTAAATATGGCACATCATGTGCCAACAATTACCGCATCGCGTCGAGCGATTATTAAAATATCTCTATTTAACTTTTTAAGAGTTTGGAAATACTTTATTTCCCTAAGTATAGAGTTTGTGGTACCACTGTTTACAAGACACATTTCCTCCTCCATTGACTCCCGTAGAATCTTCCTTTCTTCCGCTCTTATTTCCGTCATGTGAGTGCTCTCAGTAAAGCTATGCGTGCTGATAACGTATTACAAAGTAAAAGATTGAGAGTGAAAATGTGTTCTATTGATTCCTAACAGTAGGGTATTTATGCGAGGGTTGGTGCCTATTGGAGGCATCCTAACAAAGAGTCACGTCCGTTCGTAATGTTGGTAACAAGAGGACGCATCCGTACGGTTTGGGCATATAGAAACTGCCTAGAGCAGTTGTAGTTTGTTCCTAACAATAGTTACTGGTGGCGTTTCGTAAAAATCAAACGCCACTAGTAAATAAGACCTAGCAGTATCACGGAACAAAACTAGTAGTGGAGTTTAAAAATATTAAAACATCACTAATATTTTATTAATACTGGCATTTAGATATTAAGATGCGCCGTCATAGAAAGAAGCACGTCTTGTGGCTTAATAAAATTTTCAACCACCCACCGCCTACTAGCCGTATCCTATCACTCTCTCTTCCTTATCGCTTATTCCCCTACGAGCGAGCACATGCAGCTGCAGCGAGCGGCGAGGGGCGGCCAGGACGCCCACAAGTCCTCCCGCTCGTTCCCCTCCGCACGTGAGCACAACGCCGCCGCTTCTCATCCTTGTGCGAGCACCACCGTCTCCAGGCGAGCATGTGCACCGCCGTCCCTGCTTCTTCCTCAACAGCAACAAGCACTGGCTAACGGCTTTTCCGTGTCTCCCCGTCGCTCTGGTTGCATGGCCCAACTATAACCTCACGATGTGCGTCCGCCTTCACCCACAGGTATACGACCCTATGTTCGTGACGAGGAGCTCGCCAGCCAGATATGTGACGAGGAGCTCGCCGACCTCCGCGACAAGGAGCTCGCCGACCTCCGCGACAAGGAGCTCGCCAACCAGATCTGTGACGAGGAGCTTGCCGGCCTCCGCGACAAGGAGCTCACCGGTGTCCTCCTCCATCCATAGGTCCATGACCCTATGTCCGCGACAAGGAGATCTCCGGCCTCCACGACAAGTGGCTCGCTGGTGTCCGTAACGAGGAGTTCGCCAGCCTCCATGAATAGGAGCTCACCATCATCGACAATGAGGAGCTCATGGGCGTCCGCAATGAGGAGCTCTCTGGCATCCGCGAGGAGAAGCTCTCTGGCGTCCGTGATGAGGAGCTTGCCGACGACGCTCGCCGACGTCGATGCCATTTTTTTTAATTCTCAAAATTTATACCAATAGCATTTAAAACCTCACAGGCCGTAACTGTTAAAAATATCACTGGCGTTCAACCCGAATGCCGCCACTAAGAGATACCAGTGGCGTGAAGTTGGTGGCGTGTGAGTTGGAATGCCACCAACCCACTTTTTCAAACGCCACCAGTAGACTTTTTCCTACCAGTGGAAGATACGGTTAGGACATCTCTAACTGATAAAAAAACAGAGGAATAAAAATTGGTAAGACATGTACCTAATCGATCCCTAAAGCGATTAGAGTAGTAAATTTTTAGAAGTCACAGGAGTAAAACCGGACATGGATGAGTAAATTTAGGAGTCGTACATGACTTTAGAGAAAAACTCCCGCCTCCTTCCCCGTACCCATTCACACCGGCGTCATTGCCGGTGACCACCATACCCCTTGCCCTAGACCCTACGCCGCCCTCCATCCCACCTCTCTGTCGCTCGCCGCTTCTCACCGTCATCGGAATAGACGAGGAGATCGAGATTTCGCCGTCCGCCGCCCCAATTTGTTCTAAATCGTCCTTCATTGCGATCGATTCTTCGCAGCACGAAGCCAGCGTCGTCTTCATTGACCACAACAACCTGTCACCAGCTCCTCGGAGGCCGGCCACCACCGATGTCACGTCAAAACTAGCCCCCTTCTCCTCGCCCACGCAGATCCCGCGTGGCCTGGGGTTGGCACCACTGGTATCGCCGTCCACGACGGGTTGGGTCTGCAAGCGTGATCTCTGGCCGGAGTTGGAGGATGCAGGGCTGATCTCCGTGGAAGCTCCGACCGGAGATGGATCGGCCACAACCAACATTTTTGGAGGTAAAAGGTGACTTTTTTCTCTTTTTTCTTTATGTAAAATGAAGTAGAAGTCGTGACATACTCGATTTTTGTTACAAATGAAATAAAAGAAATTCTACATGGACCGAGTATAAATACCATGAATTGTATTCGGCATGGAACCATCAAGGTCTTGTAGATGATTCATTATACAAAGAAACTGGTGTTCGTCAACTATTTCAACATTTTGGAAAAAAATTCATGAGAATTTTAATGAAAAGACAAATGGAGAAGGTAGATCGATTAACTTGATCTTAAATAGATGTCACATTCTTATTATGCGTTCGAATGTCGTGTATTGCTCGAATAGTTTGGTTAGAAACCATTTTTTATGAATCCGTTTACTCCTATAAAAGATGCCCTTAGACACACACAGACATCCTAAGCCAGCGTCCACGTGGGATGTCTATCACACGCTGGCGATCGATCGATCCATCTGTGCTGCTGGCTGCTGCAGTGAGGCACATGCATGTGGGAGATCGAGCCAGCTTGATCGATACATCTTCTTACGCAAACTAACACTTGTAGCCAGGTTGGTGCAAAATAGGTGAGATCCAACCACCTCCTTCAAAAAAAAAAAAGGTGAGATCCGGCCGGTGCATGCATCGATCTACACGGCCAGCGTTTCAGAGATTCTGGTCCCCGGCAAGGTCGATCTGGGCCTGCCTTTATTAGCCCACTCGGTAGGAGCGCATGCGTCGTTTTGGAAAAACCCAGATTCAAACATGCGAAACGTGTGAAATCTCGCTCCCCAGTGCCACATGGCTACCGTCGACGATTGCAAAGTTATCAGAAAAATATTCAGAAAAAAAAATAAAGTTGCCTAGCTCCACACGTCATACACCCTCGCACCAGCGCGACTATCACGCGATAGCACAGTTTTTGAAAAAAATACATACTCCCTTCATCCGGAAATAAGTGTACATCTAGTTTTTACCTAAGTCAAATATAACTAAATTTGACAAACTTTTTAGAAAAATATAGAAACATATATTACATCAAATTGACATATTATGAAACTAGATTTAAAAATAAATCTAATAGTAACAATTCAGTGTCATAAATGTTGGTACGTCGTCCTAAAAAGTTAGCCAAACTTTACCATATTTGACTTAGGATAAGGCTAGAAGTACACTTATTTGCGTGCAAGACATTGTCATTTTGATTTTGTAAGAACGACACTTCGTATTTTTCTTCCAAACAATATGGTCTTAGTTTGTATCCATCTTTTGTCAACCGAGTGTTTCTTTTTATTATGTTTATTATTGGATATTTCTTGTTGTTAACTCGTGGTACCGTGCCATCTTATCCGGGCCAATTTATAATCTTCCAACGCTAGCTCAAAATTTAAAACTTTTTGGCAGCGTTCTAAGCCTGCCATTGCACTCGTAAGCAATATTGTTTCACAAACTTGAAGTACTAACTACGATGATAAGGAATAATGAGTTCGGGAGAGGTGTTACGGGTTTCCTCGTGGTTGCAAATATACTATGGATACACCTTCTTTAGTCAACGCCAACCTCATGTATGTGCTTCTATGCCATGAGAAAAATAAAAAAGCAGAGTCAGGGATCACACGAATTCATGACAATACTATAAAATGTTTAAAACTATATCCCGAGTGCATCTTTCGAGCCATCAAATCATGCAAAGGTCTATGATAATGTGTTATTTTCTTGGTATTTAAACAACATTGAGCTGGCAATAGAAATAAAAAGACAATGAACTTCTGAGGATCATCAGAACTCGCATGGATGACTGTGATTGCGATCTATGAGGTGTGTGTACTTGTGTACCAGAGGTATGAAGTATTCCCTCTGATCCATAGTATAACCTGTTTTGGGAGTTCTTTTCAGTGAAATTGTTGTTGATTTAGCTATCACTAGACAAAATTTGGATGAATAAGTAATGATGAGACTGTCCTTCTCTTAACGGTTTCTTAAAAAGTATGTACGGTCACATGTTAATGTATCGAAGCCGTCTTAGCTCAGCTGGTAGAGCGCGTGGCTTTTAACCACGTGGTCGTGGGTTCGATTCCCACAGACGGCGCTATTTCTGCTCTCTGAAATTTTGTGTGCCATCACTGCTTCGCCAGGTCTCGTGCAATCCCTGAGGAATTCTGTTTTTTGTTTTTTGAAATACCAGCTCATTTCATAAAACAATCGAAACCAGACGGCCACACAGCAAACGAATACTCCCTCCATTTCATAATATTGCGAACTTACACACTAAATGATGTTTAGATACACTCGTTGCACAAAAGGTAAAACATCTTATATTTAAAACGGAGAAAGTAGATAAAATGACAAATAACAGAACGGCTAGCCAGACTAGGGATTGAGAACACACAGCTCAACAAGCGGAGAAAACTAAAAGGAGAAAATAAAGCTTGGAACAACGCCAAGAGAAACAGCAGCAGGAACTAAAGAGGTAGCTCCATCTCCCGTCCCACCGCTCAGGTCCTGAAGCTTGCTCTCCAGCTTCGCGATAACATCTTCAGTTCAGAATGCTATCTACCTAGGATCAGCGGCTTGTGACAAGAAAAGTTCAGAAACTCTTCTCTAGATCTAGGTACTGAATTTACCTCAAAGACAGCTCTAAGCACGCACCAGACAAACCTGGCTACTGGACAAGTGAGGACTGAAGAGGATGTGATCCACATCTTTCACTTCCCCGCAGCACATACACATAACTCATCCTCAGGCCACGTTTTACCCACTAACCGTACAACCGACTGTATTTGCCCTCTGAAACACGACCACACAAAGTTTTTTATGTTTCAGTGGTCAATTCGCTTTCCACATATCCATCATCCTCGTATCGACCCGTCCACCAGTTCTCCCACTGATTCTCTCTCAACCTTTCCCGTCTCTTCCTCCAACCTCTCCCCCTTGAGAGTCGACTCTCGATCCCCGGCCCGATCTGACGCTCTCGTCACGGCGCCGTCGGCCGACGGAGGCGGAGGAGAGGAGTCGGCCCTGGTAGAGTAGATCTCAGGTTTAGTTGTTCTAGTTGTTGTGCCCTTGTGCCGATTGGGAGTAGGCTGCTGGATTTCATCGGCCGAATCTGGCACGTCCTCTGCTTCGCCTTCCTCATCGCTCTCCTCTGGTGGCAAGAGTGGTGGCAAGGGGGAAGCTCGGAGCGTGGCATCTCCAACAATAAGGCCGTCTTCCCCTCTTCTTGGAGGACACCCGCTCTGATACTTCGCCGCAGTGCCAGGTGGTCGCTGGTGAAGACCTGCGTCGAGCCATCGAAGTGGTGGCTTGGGGCTGTGTGCGGATCCGGTGAAGCCCTTTCAATAAGCGGCATGTGACATGGTTATAACCTACGAGTACACGACATTAGCATACCTGGTCCAGCCCAAGGAAGGCCCGCGAGAATATACGCGTCCCATGAAGATTTTCGGGTGGCCTAAGCCCATGAGGTCTTTAGATCCTTGGAGAGTAAGACTAGAACAGATAGAATATTCAAACGGGCAAACCCTAAACCTGTAACCGACTCGATCTATGTTGGGGACCTGCCTACCTCTATATAAAGTCTAGGAGGACACGACGGGGAGGATCTCTCTCTCATACCACCGCATATACACCTCCACACCAGATTGCATCTGCGCATCCCTGTAACTTTCGGTTCCGCCGTAATCAAGAGCAGACAAGCAGGAGTAGGGTTTCCCTCCGGGGACCTGAACCTGGGTAAATCTTGTGTCCCCTGGTTGCTTATCTGTTAACCGTTCCACGATCTCCAGCACCCCCATCTTCTCCAAAACTCAAGCTCATAACAATGTGCATTGACGAGATTAAACCTCGTCAATTGGCGCCGTCTGTGGGAACCAGGGGCGCTGATTGTGCGATCATGACGGTCCCGACCAAAGTGATCTACAACTCCTCGGCGACAGAGAGCCATCTCCTCTTCGGCGCTTTCGACTTCACCGCCCACTCGCCAGCCACCATGAAGGACTTCGAGCCCGTAGGCGACGGGCTCGAGATCCTGTTCGGGAGCTTATGCTTCCAGGTGGGATAGACCGGCACTCTCCGCCTCCTAGAGCGGGTGACTCTGCCATTGATCAGGCCTGCCTCGTGGGCTCCGCATCCCAGCGTGCTACGCACGCCAACATCGATAGATGAGTCATACGACAGCAGCAGCTGCAACTCAGATCTATGCGATCCTCCATCGGATGAAGGAACCTACGGTTTCGGATCTGAAAGTTGCGGCAGCAGCGATCCGACCTACGGACGCTACCAATGCGCCGTGGTCATCAAAGCGACGTGGAGCAACAACCACCAGGTTCGGGTGCTCACGTACTACCACCCAACCCGCAGGGCAGAAACAGCGAAAACAGGAGGCACCAATCCCCCCGCCCAACGAGGACGATTCTGACGCCAATCGGGTAATCCACCTCAGCGAGGAAGGATGGAACCAGGCACGCGAAGCCATGGCAGGCAACAAGATTCTGCCTGTGGGTGCCTCACGGGACCTACTGATGGCATACCACCTGCTCCTCATCGAAGAGCACAAAAAGCAGGTGGAGATGCAAGAAGTACTCGACAAACGCAAGCAAGCAAGCGGTTTTGGAGTCTAGAGCGCGGCGAGCTGTGCTCACCGCCGTTGGCGGCTCCAGCTCGCACGGCAACAACGCCAACAAGCATCATTCTCGCGTCGAGAACATGGACCCCGCTGCACGTCGCAGGTGACCCGAACCTTCAACACGTCCTTCATGGAGATGGACGCCAACGACAACGTCATCCCGAAGATGCCGCAAGTTGCGATCATGGCAGCCACCACATACCTTGCATCCCATCCACCTCCGATGGGGGACCCGAAGAGGGCCATGCATAATTCTGCACTAGCCGGACTCGGACTCGTTGGAGCTGCGCTCCACGGGGAAGCTCCTTCGGAGCCAAAAAAAGAAGGCTGCTGTCAGATTCAACCGCAGTCCCACACCCTCATCCGACGAGGAGGAACACGACCTACCTCGATGACACAAGAGCTCACGATGTCGCAGCCGCGACTATGATGCTCGAAGCAAACTCACTCAGCACAAGATCGACAAAGCACGCGCCAAGCGCGTGTGTTCATCCGAATCCGAAGAGGATGACGATGAAGGAGAACTCTGCGGGCTCGATGCTTCAGCAGATCTGTTCGGTGGACACGCATGCCGAGGAACTTCAAGATTCCTTCGGACACTCCAAAGTTCGACGACACGCAGGACCCTAAGGTGTGGCTCAGCGACCACCTGTCGTCTGTCAAGCTGCACGGCGGCAACAAAAAAACCGCCCTGCAATGCCTTCAGCTGCAGCTGACAGGCGTAGCCCGGATCTGGCTCAGCAGCCTATCCTCGGGATCCATCCGAAGCTGGGAGGAACTGGCATACAGTTTCATCCGAAACTTTAAGGGTACCAGCAAGAGGCCAGCCTCGATCAAAGAGTTGCGGGCCTGCACTCAAAGAACGGGCGAATCCATTCGCTCGTACATACTACGCTAGTCCAACATCAAGAACTCCGCGGCACACATCTTTGAAGAGAGAACAATCGACGCCTTCAAAGATGGCGTCAAACGCTAGGACTTCAAGGAAGAACTTGGGCGCATCAAGCCCAAGACACTCGACCACCTCATGGACATTGCCAACATGTGGGCAGATGGCGAGGACTCCTCCACCGAGCACATTCGGAGCAGGAAGATGACTATGGCCGCCGACGCGAGCGCCGTAGCAAGCGAAGATCGCGCGTCTACGACGATCACGACGGACCCGACATGGTCGCGGCTGGCTACGCCGACCGCCGCAATGAAGCAACCGCAGCAGCGGCGGATACCGTGGAAACAACTTCCGCGATGGAGGACGCCCAACACAAATGTGACAACGGCGCGGCCGCGACGACGAGCCCTTGGCATACGACAAATTGTCGGGCCCATGCACCATCCACTTCTACATCGACAAGCAGGATAGAAAAAAGAAGGCCATCCACATGCTCAAAGACTATCGCGAGTTCCAGAAACTCAGCGAGAGCATGTCCCAGATGATACAGCAAGCCCCGAACCCTGGGTACGGGCACGCACCCGCACCAGGTGACATCGCCCATGGAGCTCCTCCACCACCATCCGTGGGACCTTCGAATCACCCGATCGCACCCGCGCAGAACGACGGCGGAAACGGGTACCCCGCGCCGAAAGGGTCATTGATGATCCAAAAGGGGCGCCCAACAAACAGGGTGCAAAGGAAAATCACCTGCCAAGTCAGCTTGGCTGTGACCACTCCACCCGCCATCCCTGAGTACCTCAGCGGTTCGGAGTCCTACATCACATTCAGCCGTTCGGATCACCCCCGCCAGATCCCTCGCCCAGGTCATGCTGCCCTGGTGCTCGAGGCGTAGATCGGAGGGTTCGAGATGAGCCGTGTCTTCATGGACCACGGCAGCGCCATCAATCTGATGTTCGCTAGCACCTTAGCAGCAATGCGGATCCCACTGTGCAACCTGGAACAATCCGACACAACGTTCCACGCATCGTCCCAGTTAAGGGCATATTCCCCCTGGGAAAGATATGGCTCGACGTCATCTTCGGCAAGCCCGACAACTTTTGGTGCAAGCGACTCGAGTTCGAAGTGGTGTATTGGCCATCACAATACCACGCCATCCTCGGGCGTGTGGAATTCGCAAGGTTCCTGGCAGTACCGCACTATGCGTACCTGCTGCTCAAGATGCCAGGACCAAGGGGCGTCATCACGGTCCACGGGAGCTTCACCCGGTCAGACCACTGTGACAGAGAGTTCAACAGAATCTCCCAGTCATTCGGCATGCAGGCGGAGCTCACAAGGCTCCGAGAGGTGACGGAGAATGGGGCACCCCCAGTCTCGAGGCAAAACGCACCCGACATGTCGTTCGACTCAACGGTCAACACGAAAAAGATGCAGGTCCACCCGACGGACGCCTCCAAGATGGCGTTGATCGCCAACGACCTCAGCCCCGCATAGGAAAGCGCGCTCATCGAATTCCTCCATGAGCGCCGGGAAATATTTGCCTGGTGTCCTGCGGACATGCCAGGAGTTCTCAGGGAATTCGCCGAGCATGCACTCAATGTGTTCCTAGATGCCAAGCCTGTCAAGTAGTCCATCCGACGATTGTCCGAGCCACGGGCCGAAGCCATCGGAGTCGAAGTCAACAGACTGCTCGACGCTGATTTCATCAGGGAGATCAAGGAAAGCGAGTGGCTGGCCAACAATGTGATGGTCCCTAAAAAGGACACGGACATCGTGCGGATGTGCGTGGACTTCACATCACTGAACAAGCACTGCTCGAAGTATCACTTCCCTCTCCCTCAGATCGATCAGATTATCGATTCGACTTCAGGATGCGAGAAACTCTCCTTCCTCGACGCCTACTTAGACTACAATCAGATTCGACTGAAGGTCGAAGATTAGGAGAAAACGGCGTTCATCACGCTGTTTGGAGTATTCTGCTACAACACAATGCCCTTCGGGCTGAAGAATGAAGGTGCTACATAGCAGCGGTGCATGCAGGCATGCCTGAAGAGCCAGATCGGCCACAACATACAGGTCTATGTCGACGACATAGTAATCAAAACAAGGGAGGCCAAGACACCGATCGACGATCTCCACGAGGCGTTCGACAACCTTGATCACTACAAGATCAAGCTAAACCCAGAAAAGTGCACCTTCGGCGTCCCATCTGGCAAACTGCTTGTCTACTTCATCTCCCAACGAGGAATTGAGGCGAACCCGAAGAAAATCCGGGCCATAATGGCCATGGAGAAACCGAAAAACCTCAAAGGTGTGCAGCAGCTCGCTGGGCGCATCGCGAGCTGAGCAGATTCATCAGTCGCATGGGAGAAAAGGCCCTGCCTTTCTTTCAGCTGCTACGCAAAGCAGACAAATTCGAGTGGACACCTGAAGCGGACGACGCATTCGAAGATCTGAAGCGGCTGCTCTCCACCTCGCCCGTCCTGGTCACGCCAAAGGAACACGAGTCTCTACTGCTCTACATAGCAGCCACGCATCAGGTGGTAAGCACCGTGCTCGTGGTCGAAAGACCCAAGGATGGCAAGACTCATGGGGTCCAACGCCCTATCTACTACCTCAGCGAGGTATTGACGCCAACATAACAGAGATACCCTCACTACCAGAAACTCGCCTACGGCGTGTTCATGACGGCTCGTCGGCTGAGCCACTATTTCCAGGAGCATCAGGTGATGGTCGTCAACGAGGCACCTCTGAACAACCCGGAAGCCATAGGACGTGTGGCCCTGTGGGGCATCGAGCTGTCCCCTCTAGACATAGTCTATGAGAAACGCCATGCGATCAAGTCGCAGGTCCTACCGGACTTCCTCGTCCACTAGATGGAGCTACAGCTGCTAGACACCCCGGATATGACGCAGTCATGGACGATGCACTTCGATGGCTCCAAGCGCGAGGCTGGAGCAGGAGCCGGGGTCATACTGACATTCCCGTAGGGTGACAAGATGAAGTACGTCCTCCGGATGAAATTTTGAGCTTCCAACAACGAAGTCGAATACGAGGCCCTCATCCACGGCATGAGGATGGCCAAGATCTGCGGCGCAACGCGCCTAGTCATCTACGGTGACTCGAACCTTGTCGTCCGGCAGACGATGAATGAGTGTGACGCACACGCCGCCAACATGATCGCGTACCGCGCGCTCTACAACTCACTCGAAGGAGACTTTGATGGTTGCGAGCTTCGGCACGTTGGAAGAGAAAGAAACGTAGAAGCCGACAGACTCGCCAATATCTACTCCACCTGCGCATTGGTGCCACCAGGTGTGTTTCTCGAATAGATCTATGTGCCATCCATCAAAAGAAAATTCCCCAAGAGATCACCCGAAGAGGCAGAGCACTCGGGGGCTGCGCTACCCGAAGGACAGGAAGGGCCCGAAAAACTCGACACAGAGGTCGTAGTGGTCAACTTGATGCAGGTCATGGCAATCGAAGAAACATGGACGCAACCGTACCTGCGGTACCTGATAAACAGGGAACTGCCTGATGACCCGACAGATGCCCGGCGCGTATCTCGCCGGTCCAAGGCCTTCACCATCATCAATGGCGAGTTGTACAAGCGCAGCATTTCGGGTGTACTCCAAAGGTGCGTCACCATCGGTGACGGCAAAACCATCCTCCAAGACATCCATGAGGGCATCTGCGGCCATCTCGCAGGCAGCCGCGCCCTTGTCGCCAAAGCTCTACGAGCTAGGTTCTACTGGCCAACGACCATGAACGACGCCAAGGACATTGTCCGAAGGTGCAACGGGTGCCAGAGGTTCGCAGACAAACCGCACGCACCAAGATCGGAGCTCATGCCCATACCCTTGGCCTGGCCCTTTGCCCAATGGGGCCTCGACATGATCGGTAAACTGCCTAAGTCCTCGAAAGGAGGCCACGTCTACCTCCTGGTCGCAGTCGACAAGTTCACCAAGTGGATCGAAATCATGCCCGTTACCAACCAAAAGGGTAAAACGGCCATGAAATTCTTCGAGTCCATAGTCTACAGGTTCGGCGTGCCGCATAGCATCATCACCAACAACGGGTCGAACTTCATCTCCAAAGAATTCCAGGACTTCTGCGAAGGCCTCGGGATCAACATCTCATATGCCTATGTGGCGCACCCGCAAACCAACGGGCAGGTCGAAAAGGCCAATGGCCTCGGTGGCGGCGGCATCAAGAAGCGCCTACTAAGCCCGCTCGAGCGGCTTGTGGGAGCATGGGAAGAAGAGCTACCCTCCGTCCTCTGGAGCTTGCGCACAACGCCAAACAGCTCAACTGGCTACACACCGTTCTTCATGGTGCACGGAGCCGAAGTCGTGCTGCCTGCAGAAGTGCGCCATAAGGCCCCACGGGTTGTCGCCTACAGCGAAGCCGAATCAACGACCGCACTCGAAGACGCCGTCGACACACTTGACGAGGCACGCGACATCGTCGTGGCTCGATCGGTGGTCTACCAACAGAGCCTCCACAACTATCACAGCCGTCGACTGCGTCCAAGGTCCTTCGTCGAAGGAGACCTCGTCTTACGACTCAAGCAAAAGCGGCCGAAAAAGCTCGAGTCACCCTGGGAAGGACTATACGTCGTCACCGAAGTCATCCCAGGTGGCACCTATCGCCTTAAGCACGTGGAGTCTGGAGTCGCATACTCCAACCCATGGAACGTCGCCCAACTGCGACGCTTCTACCCCTAGCTATCCCCCCTTTTACTTTCAATAAGGCTACTCAGCCGAACAATATACCTCCTCGTTACGATATGAATAAAGCTAAGTGTCTCGCCCGAAAATTTATCTTTTACTCGCATTTCTTTATGCTACAACACACTCGGGGGCTCCCCCTCACCTCACGACTTCGTCGACTGAGGATAACACATGTACACCTGAGTAGCTGATCACGTTAGGCTAACGAAAAGGGCACATGCATACAAACAAGCACCACGTGCTAAATACAATCAACCTTTATAGCAAAGGGCACAACACGCCCAGTCGAACACATACAAGTTTTACATCTATATTTTTTACAGGAACTACCTATTCTGAAGGATCACCTGCGCACGATGCTCAAAGAGATCTACAATTTCTTCGGCATACTGCCTCACAGCCGCATAGTGCGGGCGCATGTCCCATAGGCCACCATCTGGCCGAGAGGGCGGCCTAGCCGCAACAGCCGTAAGATTCACATCAGGGCGGTGCAGCCACACGAGGGAAAGCGCGGCCTTCACCCCCGCAACTAACTGGTGTCGCACCAACTCCCGGACGCGACGAACGTCTCGAAACTTCGCCAGTAAGCCCTAGAGAGTCGACGGCGCTTCATCAAGGGGAAACATGACGTGCAGAATCGACACCAGCGAAGTCTTCACCTGCCGCAGCACTCATGATACCTGGTGAGCACGATCCTGCACAGTCGCAAGAACCATGGCACGGTCGCGATCCATCCAGAAAGAGCCACCAACTTCCATATCTTGCTGGGTCAAGCAATTGATCTGAACTGCAACACGCTCCTTCTCCTTCCTGGGAACAAGGTTGGCACCTGCAACAACTACAAAGTAAGATGACCCGCAATACTGGCGCATCCAAAAATTAGCAGCAACTCGAAGAAACCTACACTGCAGCTGCTCGGCCAAATGCCACAGTTCCCTATCAGATATTCCTCTCTGGCGGCACCTCGCTCTGCCTTCAATTTCCAAACATCCTCATGACCTCGGATGCCAAGCAACTCCTTCTCAAGACTGCGAATGCGGTCACGAAGAAAAACAAGCTGCAACGCACCATCCAAGGATGGTCGCGGCTGCGGAGCAGGCGAAGTATCGACAAGGTCATCACACGAAGGTCCCTAAGAAAAACAGAAAAGATATAAACAACACACGACTGGGCAACAGCTCGAAGGCTCATTATATACAACAAAAATCCACTGCGCGGCACATGAAGTGTTCATCAAGAAATTACAGCAAAGATAGAAGGTAACTATCCTAGAACTACAAAGATAAAGCCTAAGCAACTGCATCCTGAGTGGCCTTGGAGCCAGAGCGCCTGCCCTTGACCTCCTCCTGCTGCTTCGCCGCATACTCCGCCAGGAGGTCAATAAGCTTCGGCCCATAGTGCTTACAGCGAGCGGCGAAAAGAGCGAAGGCTACCTCGGAACCGTCGACAGTCGTGGGCATCTAGGAGGTGACCTGATGCAGATCCAGTTCCGCCCCGGATGCCATGGCCATGGACAGTCCCATGGAAGCGCCAATGCCCTTCTGCTTGCGCTTGTAGGCCGCAAGTGCATCCACCGACAGCGCCTCCGCCAACGAATCCAAATCCTCAAGGGCGACGCCCTTGGGAACAAGTTCCTTGTAGAAGCGCCCGAGGATCTCCTTGGCCTTGGCAAGGGAACCAGAAGTAGTACTGCAACAGTCCTCGACCGCCACGGCGGAATCGTCTAGAGCACTCCCGTGCTCTAGGGCGCTGTGATTAAACTCGATGCCCGAAGCATCTGGAACACAAGAGAACAAAGGAAACAAATAAAGGAAGGGAGACAAGGCAGCCGAAACAGAACAGACAGGCGAAACCACTCACCCGAAATAGCTTTGGCAATAGCCATCAGCTTCTCGGCCACCTCCTTCTCGCGCGAAGCCGCGGTGGTAGCGAGCTGCTCCTCGCGGTCCGTAGCTTCCTGTTGCAGGCGCTCCTTGACCGCAGTTGCGTCAGCTAGCTCCCGCTCGAGGCGCTCCTTCGCCCCAACGGCATCTTCGGCCTTCTTCTTCGCTCGCCCAAGGCTCTTTTTGAGAGCATCAAGCTCGCGAAGGGCAGTGTTATTCTCATCTGCAAAAAAGCAGCAAAGAACGTACGTGAGCTCAACAAGCTAGCAAACAGACGAAAAAATAGAGGATGAGTTCTGGATATACCCTGAAGCTGCCACAGGCTGGCTTCCAACGCCAGGTGCTGCTTCACCAGCTGGTTTGCACCTTGCACAAAAGGATGCAAAAAGAAACAACTTGTCAAGTCAAGGGCTCGGGGGCTACGCCCAAGAAACAAAGGCAAAAGTTCGAACACATGAAAAACGCTCGGGGGCTCCCCCCGAGGCACGCAAAAAAGAAGCAACAATCAGCAGATCATACAAAATTATGGCTCGGGGGCTCCCCCCACAACAAGAGAAATAGCACTTACATGTTCAGACAGAGACTCCAAGGGTCCTGGTGCAGTCTTTTGGGAGACGATAACCCGAGCCTCCTGCGGAGAGGGGTTCGGAGCAGCGCCCCAAGAGGTGGACACCGTCTGAGAGGGAGGAGGCATCACCTTCGACTCCCCTAATAACTCCTGAGTGGCATCGCTAAAGGAGCCCTCAAAGGAGTGGCTGCAAGGGAAATCACCAGTCACAAGCAAGAAGACAAGAAAACGAGAAAAATAGAAAAGGGCATCCGAAGGAACTTACGAATCCATGTCACTCAAATCAAAAACAGGCAGGGCCCTCTTGCCCTTCTTCTCTTCTTTCTTCCTCTTCGCCGGCGGCTGCGGCGCTATAGCCCGCACAGGAACGACCGGGATGGGAGAGGAAGAGGCACCATCACCTCCACTGTGACGGACAAGGCACGGCGGATCCCTAGGTGTTGGTGGAGTCAAGGCATCCGAAGATTCGCTCGAGCTCCGTGCCCGCTTTCGGGTCTGCCCCTCGCTCGCCTCGGTAGCCTCCCCGGTGGGCGATTGCGCCGGTGGAAGCTCAGACTCGGATTCAACAATTTCGTTGTCCGGAGCATCCGGAAATCATTCGGGTAGTGGAGGCACCATGCTAGGTACCTTGAACTCCTGCACAATTAAGACAAACTTTCAAAAAAGATAGCTGCAAGGAAACGCACTCGAAAAAAGCGCTACGCGCACGTCGCAGGTCTACACCTGCAGAACCGGTCGAGAAGCACTGGATGGGGGCGTCAACGACTTCCCCGAAAGGTCCTCGTCAGATTTGTACTTCAACAGCGGCCAAAGGACCCTGTCGAGGTCCCCCTTGGAGAGATCCTCAGCCGCAACTCTCGTCGGGTCGTGGCGCCAGAATAAAGGAACATCGGGTGTGCCCTAGCCTGGAGTGGCTGCACCCGACGTTTGAGGAAGGTGTGGATGATATCCACACCGTTCACCTCCTTCTCCGGAATCACCTGGATGTCCTCCACCTGATGGTAGAGCCCCTCTATCTCCTCCACCTCACCCTCAAGGATATGGTTCTTCTAGGACCTCTTCAGCAGGATTTTCTGGGTGGAGTCGAAAGGGGCAAGGCCAAAGTCCTGGCTGTCCACTGTGGAATCACGGATATAAAACCACCTCTTCCGCCAGTATTGGACGGACTCGGGCATAGAAAAAGAGAAGAAAAGAAAGTTGGATCGAAGGGAAATGATACAGCCACCAATCGGATAAACTCCGTCGGAGCCGGACTGCCTCTTCACGGAATAGAGCTTCCGGAAGAGGCCAAAGTGCGGCTCGATACCGAGCCAGCACTCGCAAAAAGTGAGGAAGTAGGCGATGTGGAGAAGAGAATTGGGCGAGAGATGGTGGAGTTGGATGCCATAGAAAAACAACAATCCACGGAGAAAATCATGGACTGGGAGTGACAGGCCGCGAAGAACAAAAGCAATGAACATCACCCGAAACCCAACAGGTGGACAGGGAATTACCTCATCGCCGGGGACTCTGACGGCGTCCCTGTCCTGCGGGATCAAACCCGCCTCACGCAACTTGCGCAGGTCGCCCTCGCGCGTCTCCGAGCACCGCCACCCACCATCGGTGACACGAGTGGCGACGGTGCCCTTCTTGCCGCCGGCAGCGACACTGATGGAGGTCTTATTCGATTTCACCATTGCATCGCGACGACGGCGGTGCGAGCGCAGGAAAGAGGAGGGGAATGATCGGAGAATTTCCAGCGCGCGGCGAGAAAAGCTCAAGAAAATGGAAGCAATAGAAGGCAAGTGGCTACGGTGAAAAACAAACCACAATTTCCCCCCACAGTTATAAGGACGAAGACGATGAACAAGGACCGTTCATCTGGAAGCCCTAGCGCCAGCATCAAATCCAACCATCCACGTGTCACCACAGCAGCGAACCGTCGCTCGCACGCCGCGCACTAAGTACGGAAACCGAGGAGACGCCGTAATTCTCTCCACGTCGCGTGTGACCAGTCAACTTCAAGTCAGAAAGTGGAACCCACGTTCATCTAGTCACATCACCTCTGGCGCCGCAGACGATTGAGGTCACCGATCGTCAGCACTGGCATCATCAAAGCCATACTGGCAACGGTTACAAATCTTCGGCTAAACAGCTAAAGTACTCACTCAAATCTATGATTCGAGCAACTACTCGGGGGCTACTCCTATTAGGAGCGCTGGCCGCGCACCCGAAGCATGAATGAGGTACTAAGCTAATGATCTATTTTTCAAGTTCTACGTCGAGTCTACGACTCCACTACGAACTCGGGGGCTACTCCCATAGGAAGGATTGATTCAAGCATCCGAAAATTTGTGTCCTACGGACCTGAAGCAAACAACGGCTGAATTAAAGTCTCTGCTCGAGTCTACGACTCGAACAGACACTCGGGGGCTACTCCCATAGGGAGCGCTGGTCGCGCACCCTATGAATTCTTCGACTGCGATCATTCGGATCAAAATACAAAAACTTTTCAGCAACTTTTCCCCAACCAACGCTAAGTGAGTAACGATCTCCTTGGCCACCCGAAACACCTCCGCGATGGTAAAATTTTGGATGTTGTGTCTGCGACGCAAAGATAAGACCTACAGATATCGTCTGATGGCCTGGTAACGCACCCGACTGCGCTTTGCTAGTAAAAATCCATGCCAACAGACGCGATGAAAATCCTGACGGACGCGTTGGGTACATCATTCGAAAACTACTGGGATTCGACTCCTGTAAGACCTCAACGACCTGAGTCGAATTACGCCAGCATCTGTTCCGGGTTCGAGTCGAGGGACTCGAATCTGAAGAAGATCGTGTTGTTTTGTCCTAAGACAGTTAACTGACCCTGATCCGTCGGGAGAGTCAGGCACACACATCAACAATCCCTACATACTAAAATCATTTCTCCGATGAATAGAAACAGCTGCACTTGAAAGATTGAAGAGTCCTCAGCCGAATCTACGATTCGACTGAACACTCAGGGGCTACTGACATGGTTATACCCTACGGGTACACGATATCAGCATACCTGGTCCATCCCAAGGAAGGCCCACGAGAATATACGTGGCCCATGAAGATTTTCGGGTGGCCCAAGCCCATGACGTCTTCGGATCCTTGGAGAGCAAGACTAGAACAGATAGAATATTCAAAGGGGCAAACCCTAAACCTGTAACCGACTCGATCTATGCCCGGGACCTGCCTACCTCTATATAAAGGTTAGGAGGGCACGGCGGGGAGGATCTCTCTCTCTCTCATACCACCGCATACACACCTCCACACCAGATTGCATTTGCGCATCCCTGTAACTTTCGGTTCCGCCGTAATCAAGAGCAGACAAGCAGGAGTAGGGTTTTCTCTTCGGGGGCCTGAACCTGGGTAAATCTCGTGTCTCCTGGTTGCTTGTCTGTTAACCGTTCCGCGATCTCCAGCACCCCCATCTTCTCCAAAACTCAAGCTCATAACAATGGGCATTGACGAGATTAAACCTCGTCAGCATGTCCCGGCTCATCACCACCGCCATCATCTATGCTTGCCTCGCCGAGCCCGTGGCAGGAGCTCTGGTTCTGACGGTGAGTCGTTTTCCCTGCAGCGATGTTGGTGTGCCTCTGTTGCTCTTGTTTCTCTGCTGGTTTTGCCTCTCCTCTTCTCCTCAAGCGTCATGGTGGCGACGGAGGAAGATACAGTCGAAGCTAGCTTTGAACAGGGGTGGCATCGGAGTTGTAGAACCAATCTACTTTGGAGCACATCCTCAATATCCTTGAAGAAATTCCTGGCCAAGATGGCCTTCTTTATGCCGGTGAGCTCCGGCGAATACACAACCTCCACAGAGAGGCCCTATTCAAGCGCAGCCGTTGAGGACTTCGCCGGGCCAGGGGCAAGTGGTTGCGTCCCCGCCTCTGTCCATGGCTGCAACGAGTTGTGCTTCCTGCTCCGCAGTGGAGAAGAGAAGGGACTAGATTGTAATCTTCAACCTTTTAGCAAGGTCCTTTCTACATTTGCTAAGGATCAATGTGTAATTTTCTTATCTTATGAGGTCATTTGTAATCATTGTACCCATCCACTCTTATATTAATGAATGGTTCTAGCCCCTTCTGGGGCGCTCCGGTTGTAAAAAAAAATCCTCACATCCCTCACCCCTGGGTCAAGGATAAACCTATACAAGGATTTGGTACAGAACAACCCTTATTTTTTCCAAAGCCCATCTGACTGAATCTTCAGCTCCAGTAAGATGAAATCCATCATCAACTCTGTCAGTTCAGCCCACTCAATTTGTTTGGCCTGACCAAAGGATCTATCTACAGAAGGTAAGGTGAAGATGAGCAATTCTGTTCCGCCTAATAACGCGAAGAAACAACATCCATATCCATGCAAATGTTTTATAATGCAACAGAAGAAAAGAATAAAATGAAGTACTACTAACTACCCCTGGAGAAATGGCATCGGCATCTTCAGCATTTCAACCTTGCCCACCCGCGACATACATTCAGAAGAAAAAGAAAATGAGGAACCAGCACGCACGCGCTGCACCAAACACCGCCCGCCTGAGTGTCAGGCGACGAGGTCGTACTCGTCGCGCGCGGGCGGCACGACGTCCAGCCGCATCATGCTCCTGTACTGCGCCGGCACAGGGGCGCCCCCGCGCACACACAGCTCCACCACGGCCGGGGCCTTGCCGAAGTACCTCTTGAGCTCGTTGGCCAGCGGCGCGCCGTCGCCGGCCGGGTCGCGGACGTGCCAGACGTGGTTCGGCGGGACGAGGTCGTCCACCGTGGCCTCCTGCCACGCGTGCTGGCCGTCCCGCTGCTGGTGCTTGCTCGCCTTGCACATCCTCACCTTGTGGCCCTTGGGCCCGACCTGCACGTCCGGGCAGTACCCGCAGGTGACCACGCCGTACTTCCTCATCAGCCTCGCCGCGCCCGACCGCATGTCCAGCCAGGACTGCAGCGTCCTCGAGCTCAGCTCGCTCACACTGATCTCTTCAACTGTCCGGTCAGCGCCATCGTCATCGGCAGACGCAGAGCTCGTCTGAGATGGACAAGGCGAGCAAGGTTCAGGTGGTGTTTCTGCCTGGGAGTCGTCCTCTTCGTCCAGCTCGAAGTCTGCGATCCTGCCATCGATGGAGTAGACCGGCCTGGTCCTCCGTTTGGCCGGGTAGCGCTCGACGTCGACACCTGCCTGGATGCAGAGCTCAAGGATAGCCGGAAGCCTCGGGACGACATACTTCTCCTTGTGCACCACCCTGGGCTTCCCGACACGATCAAACAGGTGGTAGCAGTACGGGAAGCCGACGACGTCCTTCACGGTCCCTGGCCGCCACACGTGCAAGGAGTTCCTCGACCCGCTGTCAGGGCCCTCGCACGTCCTGATCTCGTGCCCGACCTCACCGATGTGCACCTCCGAGCAGAACCTGATTGACCAAACACTTGAACCCGTCACTCATACCGCCTTGCTGAATCATAACAATGGTTGCACAAAGCGAATCACGGTATCGTTGGTGGGTGTGATGTTTTCTTTTACCTGCATCGCTTCACCGGGATGGCAGCTTCGCCTTTGACAAGCCTGGTGAGGCCGTCGAGGAGCCTCTCCCTCGCGCTGTGAACCTGGTGCGCGACCTCGATGAGGTGGGGCACAAGGAGGCCATTGTCAGGCGGGTGCTCCAGCACGCGGCACGGGCTTTCCTGCCGGGCGCGTCTCTCCTCCTTGGCCCTCCGGATGAGGACCTTCATTGGCGTCACGTATGGCTTCCTTTCCCATTTCCTGCCGGGTCGGGGAACGTCGGCGTACGGGGCCTCTTCTTCCTGTGGATCCCTTCCGCCATGCAGCCATCTTGTCTTTGCACCGAGAGGACGCACAGACCTCGCCAGCAGTTCAACTCTGCCACATACGACTTGCCGAGCCAAAAACCCCGCTGACGGCATTTCATCGAACACTTTGTCCTCGTCGCAGATACACACCGCCGGTTGCCTCCCGAGCCAAAAGGTAGAGGCGGGTGAACTATGGCAGTTTGGAACGCGGCGCCTGTAGCCTCGGAATGGCAGTAGTGGTTTCTACGGCGGACGGGGAGGGGCACAGAGGTCCGGGCCGTGCAAGGGGCGGACGCCCACTCGAGGGAGACGACGACTTGACGAGCAACGCACTGGCCCGCGTGCGACGAGGTTGCGGCGTCGTTCGACACGCGGGAAGGGGATGGCCAGGGCTTGAATCTCTCTGGCGGGTTTCCTACGGCGGCGATAGGCGGGGGATCTCCGGCGTGGTAGCACCGTTGCAATCAGGACGAGGGGTAATATGGTCAATCCTAGCACTTGCTTTGCTTGGCTCTTCCCCGTTCCTCGCCTCATATCCCGTACACAAGAGTCAAGACACAGCAGCTTCCTCCCCCTTTCGTCATGCTTCCAGACGCTGCTCCCGCGGAGGCGGAGAAACCCGCCGCCGGACCGGCTGCGGCGGCGGTCAGGGTGAAGGTGCTGTTCTTCGCCCGCGCGCGTGACCTGACGGGCGTCGCGGAGTCCTCCGTCGAGTTGCCGTCTGGGAGCACCGCGGGGGAGTGCCTCGGCCGGGTGCTGGCCTCTTTCCCGAAGCTGGAGGAGATCCGCGGCTCCATGGTGCTCGCGCTCAACGAGGAGTACGCGCCCGAGTCCGCCGCCGTCGCCGACGGCGACGAGATCGCCATCATCCCGCCAATCAGCGGCGGCTGACCGAGACTGAAAATAAACAAAAAGGAAGAAAGGTCTTATTTCTTCTACTACGAGTACTTGTCTTTGCTTCCTGATCAATGTACAAGTTGAATAAGCAATAAAGTTCTGGTGTTCATTGCCATTTGTTTTATCAAATCCTGTTGATTAGTAACATGATTTCGTTCTGAAAAGGTGTGTTCTGAAAAGGTGCAGAAAGCATACTCATCTAGTTGGTGTATGTGGGAGTAGTATATCTTATAATTTGTCGCCTCTGTATCAAAGACGAGTAGCCATGGTTTGATCGACGGAATGGTCTCAAGATCCACCAAAGTATTGATCAATGGACAATGGGTAGTGGAACTGAAATGAATATAGTCCTCAAATAACTGTAAGCAACTCAACTAATGGAATTAACTTTTAGTGGAAGGAGATACACTTGGTCAAATAATCAAGTGAATCTCACTTTTGAGTTATTAGACAGAGTCCTTGTTTCTCCATCCTGGGAATAAAAATTCCCACTAACCGTAGTTTCTAGTTTACCTAGAGATCTCTTAGACCATACTCCCCTGATAATTTCAACAGGGGATAAACTTAAAATTCCAGCTGTTCGTTTTGAAAAATTCTAGTTTCAAAGGGGAGATTTGAAGGACATTGTACAACAAGCCTAGCATAAAAACTATGGGGGGGAGAAATTTGAGGATATTTGACAAAACAGATTTGGAGGTATGGTACAATATTTAAGGGGATGGAATAGAAATGTAGAAGGACAATATGAAAAGCAAAGAAAAGCTTTGGCAGAGGAGATAGATAGGCTAGACATACTCAGTGAGTTAAATGGACTGACTGAAGTTGACAGAGCTGCTCAGCTTCAGTGCCATCTACAGCTGAGACAAAACATTAAAGAGGAGGAAATAAAGTGGAGGCAGAGATTAAAAGAGCTAGAATTTAAAGAAGGTGATTGTAATTCAAAATACTATCATCAAAAAGCAAACGGGAGAAGAAGAAAAAAAATCATTGTGAGATTGAAACAGTGAATGAGGTAGTAGAAGGACAAGAGAACTTGAAGAAATACATCACTGATTTTTATAAAAACCTGTTCGCGAGATCTGAACACACACATATGTTCCTTGATCCCGCAGGTGTGAAAAGAATTACTAGTGATGAACAAAAAACTTTAGTGGACAAATTCACTTTAGAAGAAATTAAGGAAGCTGTTTTTGATATGGAATCAAATAAAGCTGCTGGGCCAGAAGGTTTCAATGCAGAATTCTATCAGAAATCCATCATCCCGCCCATCATCCCGACGGCGATGAGATCGCCATCATCCCGCCCATCAGCGGTGGCTGACCGAGACTGAAAATAAACAAAAAGAAAGAAAGGTCTTATTTCTTCTACTACGAGTACTTGTCTTTGCTTCCTGATCAATGTACAAGTTGAATAAACAATAAAGTTCTGGTGTTCATTGCATTTTGTTTTATCAAATCTCGTTGACCAGTAACATGATTTCGATCTGAAAAGTTGCAGAAAGCATACTCATCTAGTTGGTGTATGTGGTAGTATACCTTATCATTTGTCTCCTCCATATCAAAGACGAGTACCCATGGTTAATCGACAGAATGGTCTCAAGGTCCACCAAAGTATTGATCAATGGACAATAGCTAGTGGAACTGAAATTGAAGATAATCCTCAAACAATTGTAAGCAACTCAAAATTCAAACAATTCCATCATTTCCCAAGGGGAACTAATGGAATTGAGTACCTTTTAGTGGAAGGACATACACTTGGTCAAATAATCAAGAGAATCCCACTTTTGAGTTATTAGACAGAGTCCTTGTTTCTCCATCCAGGGAAGAAAAATTCCCACTAACCATAGTTTGTACATTACCTAGAGATCTCTGAAACCATACTCCCCTGATAATTTCAACAGGGGATAAACCTAAAATTCCAGCTGTTTTTTCGTTTTAAAAATTGCTGGTTTCAAAGGGGAGGTTTGAAGGACATTGTACAACAAGCCTGGCATAAAAACTATAGGGGGAAGAAATTTGAGATATTTGGCAAAACAGATTTAGAGGTATGAGACAAGATTTAAGGGGATGGAATAGAAATGTAGAAGGAAAATATGAAAAGCAAAGAAAAGCTTTGGCAAAGGAGATAGATAGGCTAGACATACTCAGTGAGTTAAATGGACTGACTGAAGTTGACAGAGCTGCTCAGCTTCAGTGCCATCTACAGCTGAGCCAAATCATTAAAAAGGAGGAAATAAAGTGGAGGCAGAGATCAAAAGAGCTAGAATTGAAAGAAAGTGATTGTAATTCAAAATACTATCATCAAAAAGCAAACGGGAGAAGAAGAAAAAAAATCATTGTGAGATTGAAACAGTGAGATGAGGTAGTAGAAGGACAAGAGAACTTGAAGAATTACATCACTGATTTTTATAAAAAACTGTTCGCGAGATCTAAACACACACATATGTTCCTTGATCCCGCAGGTGTGAAAATAATTACTAGTGATGAACAAAAAACTTTAGTGGAGAAATTCACTTTAGAAGAAATTAAGGAAGCTGTTTTTGATATGGAATCAAATAAAGTTGCTGGGACGGACGGTTTCAATGCAGAATTCTATCAGAAATTTTGGAACATAGTTAAAGATGATCTACTAGAACTTCTAGAGAAATTTCACTCAGGGGAGCTAGTTAAAGATGATCTACTAGAACTTCTAGAGAAAATTTAAACTTCTCAGAAAAATCTAAAAAACTTACAGAGAACAAACGAGTGTACTGTTCTAATTTGAGCCATTTCTGGGCAGATTTGCATCGATAAACTGACATTTTCTATACAAAAACTGTTCGTATACGGTACAAATATTGGTAGATAGACAATATACATTGTTGTATTGAAGCAAATGCATATGAGGAGGTATTGGAAAGTTAGAGTGGCATATTCACAAGTTGTGTTTTTGTAATGGCATATGTGCAACCTATGAATTGGGGAGTGGCATAAAACCAATTAGCCCATTTAACTATGGGGTAGTCACTCTAGTTCCTAAAGGAAAATATGCAGATTCCTCCCCCTTTCGTCATGCTTCCAGACGCTGCCCCCGCGGAGGCAAAGAAACCTGCAGCCGGATCGGCTGCGGCGGCGGCGGTCAGGGTGAAGGTGTTGTTCTTTGCCCACTCGTGACCTGACAGGTGTCGCGGAGTCTTTCATCGAGTTGCCATCTGGTAGCACCGCGGAGGAGTGCCTCCGCCAGGTGCTGGCCCGAAGCTGGAGGAGATCCACGGCTCCATGGTGCTCGCGCTCAACAAGGAGTACGCGCCCGAGTCCACCTCCTTCGCCGACGGCGACGAGATCGCCATCATCCCGCCATCAGCGGCGGCTGACCGAGACTGAGATAAACAATAAACAAAAAGAAAGGAAGATCTTCTTTCTTCTACTACGAGTACTTGAAAACAATAAAACTCTGGTGTTGATTGCCATTTGTGTTATCAAATCTTGTTGATTAGTAGCATGATTTCGTTCTGAAAAGGTGCAGAAAACATACTCATCTTCTTGTTGTATGTGGTAGTATATCTTATCATTGCCTTTTGTTTTATCAAATCTCGTTGACCAGTAACATGATTTCGATCTGAAAAGGTGCAGAAAGCATGCTCATCTAGTTGGTGTATGTGGTTAGTATACCTTATCATTTGTCTCCTCTGTATCAAAGACGAGTAGCCATGGTTGATCGACAGAATGGTCTCAAGGTCCACTAAAGTATTGATCAATGGACAATGGCTAATGGAATGAAACTAAACTTGAATATAATCCTCAAACAATTATAAGCAACTCAAAACTCAAATTAATTATTGTTTTGCTCTTTGTTGTCAATGCTGGTGTTCTCTCAGGATCCAATGGAGAATGGTTGAGGATTGAGCTCTCATTACTGGGTTTTTATCAATAGATGGTGGAAGTAAAATAGAATAGGATCCTGGTTTTCCATAATTAACTGGGCATCTTTATTTATTTATAATGAAAAGGTGGAGATTACGGCAGTATGGGGAATATGGAGGGGAGAAAAGCAGCAGTGTTTTAACTGTGTAAGGGGATGATCTTGGCATTTCTTCTCTTTACCGCCATTGGAGATTTCCTCTCATGTCTTTATCGGAGATAATATATGTATTCATATGTGCGAGGGCTGCTTTCGACACCTTATGTTCGCATATATCATCCTATACCGCTTTATAGTCACATCTATAAGGTTGTGATTCTTGTTTCTGAGGATTGATTGCCAAGCCAACAAAAGTGGGTCACTAAGAATATTTTTTAGATGTGGTTATGCCACTCCACTAGCTAGTAGTAGTATTTTTGTGCTTACTGTCCTTTATTGTCTAGTAAAGCACAGATAAAGGAACATGAGAAAATGCGAAGGCGTTCTAGGACTTTGAAATGTGGTTTTGGGATGAATGAACCGGATACTGTCGATTAGTTAGAACATTATGAAGATGTTTTTTCCAGGGTACATTTCAAAGGTTATACTATGTGCTGGTGCAGCAGTGGACAGTTGAAGGATTTGTTTGCACTGAACATGGACAAAGTTTAGTGGAAGCAGGAGCATCCACCTACTAGTAGACAGTGGAGCAATTTGTTGCCTGAGCCCACGAAACAGTTTCTGCTCTCGTTGGACTGCATCCTTCACATCAGTGGCATCACATCAACATGGGTGTCCTTGATGTATCACCATAATTGAGATTCGGATCTGAAGAAACCTACTTATAGCTGCACAGTTTGGAACATAAATGAGGAACTTTCATCTGTTTTTAGTGCCTCTGTGAAATTTGAGATCCTCGTTGTATGACTCCGAAGAGAAACTGATTGCCAGTGAGGCAGTGAAGGAAGTTACTGAATACATTTGCAGTTTCTTACCCTGACATTTTCTTACTTACTTATGTACATGGAAACATAGTGTTAATTATTGCACCGTTTACTACAAGCGGCCTAATGAAAAAAGTGAGATAAATCACATAAGGCCTCAACACAAGCTCAATGCAAAGGTGTGGAAGGCTACACGAAAAACACTGAAGACTTTAGGAAACTGTCATTGGCATGACACCCTCTGTAGAGAGGTTTATGAACAAAAATAAATCGTACCGTACTTTCTTTTTGTCAAATCTGAGGATCATTTCTACATTGCTAAATGGACAAAAAAATCGGTGTAGCCCTGACCAAAATGAGTGATTGTAAGGACCTGCCGTGTTTACTCAATCTTGTGAAAATGAGCTTTCCCAACAAAAAAGTTCTCTTGTAAAATTTATCTTCAACCCCAGAAGCTTTTCGTACACACTCAGGATCAACTTCTTGTTAGCAGCCTTTGTCAACTTCACAGTCCTGATCTAACAACCAACTTAACTCCACTCCTTCTGAAGCTGGACACATACATTTGTAAGAAATAAATGTGACTTGACATGTGACTTGACGAGAGGACAGAACAAGCATAACAAAACACATTTGAGGAACAATGACAAGCACATGGATTCAGCATTCACATAGATAAACACAAGTCTGGAGTAATGGCACGTTCAGGACTCCACTGAACAAATGACTTACAAAAACCTATCAAACACCAAGAAGAAAAAAAGACGAGGACTCGTGGTAATGCACTAAGCTAAGAGTATATATAACAGATCCGCTATCGAAGTCGACATCCTCGATAGAGAAAACACTATAAAGGGTGTGATGCTCTCACTAAATTTTGATCTTATCATGTATTCCTGTAGCTGTCTAATGCAACAAGGTGGGTGGGTGCTTCGAGGAGGCTGGATCATCTCTCTTGCATCATTGACCAGGGGAGTGCCGCACCAGATGAAGTTCTCAGAGCAGGCACACGCTTCGCGATCAAGAAGGCCTCATTGAGGCGTGCCGCGCGGTCTGCAAACTGGGAGGCCCTCTGTATCGTTCACACAAAATAAACAAAAGTGCATAGGATTAGAGGCTGAATCCTGTAATACAAAAGTAAATATGCTTTCCTACGTTATCCATAGGTGCAGATATCACAAATTATAGCAGCCATCAATTGCTGAAAAGTGAGAGATTATTACACCCCCAATTGACATGTGGTCCAAAAGGGGCAGCATGTGGCCGAACAAGCACTGCCAAGAGAAGTCATTACTCTGTTATAATGGCAGATTACGACACTTACCAAACCTGATTTGTTGGTAAACCATGACAGTCAGATTAAGTACAACAAAGATGTTCAATCTTTCCAGTCCTGACTTGCCATGAAACCCTATGACTAAACACAATCCAAATTCAATCTCCTGTAGCTAGATAACACATAATCCATTTTTAGCTAATCATGGAAACTGTTTGCTAGTTTTCACACCATTACCTAACTTTAAAACATCTAGTACTCCATAAGAAACAGAGCCACAATTTGCTAGTGCTAATAACTGATATTCATAATTCAAAATGGTGCTAATATCAGAATATCTAAAAGACACTGTCCAATTAAATAATTAGATGTCCAGTGCACAAAACAAATCACTAAAAAACAGTTGCATTGCATGAAGGCTGCCAGTGAGAACCAATATTGAATTATTGCGCATGACTTCATCCAGAAGTTTAAGTTCACCAATGATTCGAGAATGATGAAATTGCAAAGTCCCACTATTGTACTACATTTTTTAGATATCCGAGATGTGAAAAAACTCAAAAAGGAACTCTCTAAGCAGAACTTTGCAAGTGTTCTTACAAGGAGAAAAATACAATAGTATCAGCATTACATAGCATATTTTATCACTAAATCCAGATGAATTAGGATTTTTCAAGATTTGAGTTCAACATCAATATTTACTTCTTGAGTCTAATCTCTGATAACCTTTAACCGAATTGGCACGCAAGTTCTACCTACCGTAAAGAAGTGACAAAATAGAAGCAGAGGTTTGTAAGTACTCATCTCAAGGAGGAATATATAGTATAGTATAAATCATGAATGAGCATATTCTACGCTAATTTCGATGAATCAAAAATGTTTCAAGGTTGGAGTTCAACAGCAATATTTAGCTCTCGTTCTTAAACTAAGACCACTCATGCTTAAACTATGACCACCTTGAACCAGATTAGCACGCATGTTCTATCTAAGGTAAACAAGTGATAAACTAAACCAACAGAATCTACCTAGCCTCTGAATATCTCCAAAATAAATACATGGCAAAAAAAGGAAGGATCACAAAATAGTGGCACAATTACCAGATTATACGTGCTGGTATCATTTTTACAGAACAGACATGATTGCATCTGATTTTCGAATCATAGCAAAAAAAAAAAGTCTGATCAATTTGGCAATGACTACATGAGAATTTCCTAGGAAGGAATTCACGTCACAATTTTTTTCCTAAATGTAACACAACTATGCACTGTATGAAAGTAAGCATTTCAACCAGATGGAAAAGCATGTTGCAGCCCTATTTTCATTCATCTGGATCAGACCACTAGCTAGTAGAATCAGGTTTGTGAAGTAAAACTATGCAGGTATAAATCAACCAAGAAAAACAATACTAAAGAGTATTGGCAAGAAGCTCACCTTATCATCAAAAGCAATCTTAATCTGGGGAAGTCCCCGGGTCTTACGCCTCATCCTGTACATCCTCCTCCCCAGCACAACTATCCCAAGGAGCGCTGCGGCGATGGAGATCGACCACACCGGCTTCACCTTCCAAGCGCAGTAATGGATCAGCCTGAAGGGCAGCCTCCACCACACAAGCACCTTCCCCTCTCCTCCCTCGCCAGCGGCGACCGGGGATGCAGCTGCAACCAGAGGGGAGGAAAAATCCTTCTCATCACCATCAGATTCGCCGCAGCCGGGAGCGGCACCGGCATCCTGCCCTTGCTCCGGCTCCTCCGGTGCGGTGTGCACTTCGTCGCTCGTCGCGGCAACTTCGAGAGCAGAGCTTCCTGCAATGGCATCATCAGCCACGCCATCTTCCAACTGGACAGTAGAATCTTCCAGCCGCACAGTAGAATCTTCCAATTGCACGCCAGAATTCTCTGTCTGGAGTCTGACGCCGTCCGCTGGCGCCGGGGTTGCGCCGGAATCCAGAATTGCGTCCAGGCCTTGATGCGCGGGGATCGAATCCGAATCCGGCTCGCCGCAACCGCGCGCGGCGTGTATCTCCGCCCCTAACGCCTCCTCAATCTGCTCGTCATGTGCTGTCCATGCCGCGCCAGGACTCGCGAAGGAGGCTCCGAGAAGCGAGCCCTGTGCGGTCACATCATCCCCGCCTAACTGCAACCGCGCGGTCGAATCCGCGACCGCGGTAAGATCCGCCGGCTCTGGCGAAACCGAATCGAATCTGTCGACCGATCCTATCCCTGATTGGACCTCGTCGTCGTTGGAGGCGGCCTCCGACCAGGAGCCCTCGCGGGCGGCGGGGGAAGAGGGGTCGAGGGCGAAGTGGTCGTATAGGACGTCGCCGCCCTGGCCGGAGACGAGGACGACGTCCTCGACGTCGTCTCCGCCGGCCGCCGATGCGGCGGAGAGCACCTCCCAGTCGCTGAAATCCGAGGAGCCGTCCTCCATGGCGCGGTGGCTGGCTCTGGCGCTCTTCTGCCTACGGGGAGAGGGAAAGGGCTCGACAGACTCCAGAGGCCAACTAAAGCAGGGCGGGGGGAGACACGAGACGGGCGGGGGTGGGTCCCGCTTGGCAGTGGGCGGGGGAAGGGTGTAGAGGAAGAAAAGGCGGAGAGGGGGGAGGACACGTGGCTTGGGGCAGGGGATGACGGGCGGGGCGAGGGTCGCCGGTTGCTGAGCTCGTAGGGATGGCCACGGGAGCTGTGTGGTGGACCCGGAAGGTCCACGTCTGGTGGCCGGGCCCATCTTGTCATGGAGTGCGTGGGTTAGGATGGTCGTGGGACGGACGCGTGAACGAGAGTTTCCGTTAAAATATCTGAACGGTAGAAGACAAAAGATGGAGACACAGGTGCCGGCGACGTGCACTTCTCCCTGGCACGTGGTGGCCGTCGGTGGCCACCCCTACGCGTCACGCCCATCGGCCGATACGGTAGTTACACAAAACAGGGGTCCGTCAGCTAGCACACGACATGACTGTCTTGGGAAAAAGTACTCCCCTTTCTAAAAAGATGTCCTAATAATTTATTAAAGTTTAGATATATCTGCTCTATCTGATAGTCAAAGTCAAACCGTTATCGAGTTTAGCCAACTATAAATTTAATCATGTACAAAACTAAATCAATACAATTGAAAACATAATAATACATATTTTCTTAGCATATACATTTGATATTGTAGATATCGATGTTTTATATGTTATACTTCCTCCATTTTAAAATATAAGATGTTTCAAAGTATACATTGTGTGAAGAACCAACCCGTGGTTGGATGGTTAGGAGGACAGTGGTACCCCCAACCCACCCGAGTTTAAACCCCAGGTTTGACTTTGGAGTCTCATAAAGGCGGAATATTCTTTCAGTGGGAGGCGATGTTCCCGTTGATAGCGAGACGTCTGCGGTGACTTCGTCAATCTCGTGCGTGTGTTTATAGGGTGAGTGTATGTACGTATTGTGAGCGTCTGCATTTGTACTGTGTTTCCCAAAATATACAGGGTGCGTCAATCAGCAAGTCAGCACACACTGTTTTGGAAAAAAGTATAGTACTGTACTTGGTTCGAATTCGTACGGGGCTATAATCAAAATTATATTAGCACTCATATTATACAATCCGAATACATAGGGACATTTTTTTATAGATTTGGTAAAATCAAGTAAGGTTTCAAATTGTTTATGTATAGGTAGTTTGATTCTTGGGAGCGGAAGTGTTTTGACGCATTCTGTGATGAAAATGATTTTTTTTCAAATAAAACATTCTCTTCATTTTAAAATATAAGATGTTTTAGGTTTATAAATATTATATATCTAGACATCTTTTAGTGTGTAGAAGATTCTAAGTGAACCTCTCCTAATATATAAACTAAAAGGTGTCTACATACACTATCTTTATAAAAACGGAGAGTATACTCCATGATCCATAATAAGTGTCACTAAACCATAATAGTGTCACTGAATCAGAGGGAATACTAAATTTGATTTTTTTTTTGAAAAAGGCGAGTACTAAACTTGATTATTGTTCGGACCAAACAACACATCGTGTTCATTGCCACAAGGGGTCAAACAGATTATTCGGACCAAGTAATGTTTTGTCTACAACGCTTTCTTTCAAACAGGACAGATCCGCACATACGCGACCGTGGCAGATTTTCTTCAGAACAGCTAGTGAAAAATTCTTAAAATTCTTCAGGACAAACAGGCAGCCAAACCGAAAGACCCGAACGACGGGTGTTTCCGTGGAAAATTCCCTAGGTCCAAGCGTACAATTCCAATAGCGCCAGGCTGCTTCTCCAGCACGGCGCGCGGCCACAAAGTCCACCCACAAGAAGCACAAAATTAATTAATCCCCCCTCTCGCTTTCACTCACACTACCCAGACAACAACAGCAGCAGCAGCAACAACAACAACAAGCGAACAATCGTGGCGGAACAGCCACTGCATACCTCTCGTTCTCTGTTCTGATCAATATGTACAGAGGCCGACCAACAAAAAACGTCATGGTACAAGATACTAGGATTCACATGATACTGAGCTTCAGGAAAGCCCTTGGACAGCAACATTCACCAAATCAACAGGCCAGGCAGCAGTAACCATGCATTGCCTTGTCCATGCTGAGCTTCAGGAAAGCACTTGGACGGCGGCAACACCAAATCAACATGGCCAAGGGTCTCTGAATTACTGTGTTTCAGGAACCTGTCTGTGCTCGACCGTCTGAAACTGTTCAGGGACGGCTGGCTATTGGCTAATAAGCAGTGGCGCGTGCGTCATCGCCATCGCGGCTTCTCCTGTCTGCGCAGTTAAGAATGTTCAGTAAGAATCAAGCGGCAGTCAGTAGTAGTTCAGGTGGACTTCAGGAAAGCCCTTGGACAGCAGGCATAATTTTTTTTAGCCATTTGGGGCTTCAGTGGTCTACCGTAAATACGGGATTTGCACGGGCTAAAACACAGGATCATAAAATGCTGTGAATACCTTGGCTTGCTCTTGCACGGCGTCAGCTTGTTCCTCGTGGTAGACGACGGAGTGCCAACGCGTGATGAGGTTACCTACACAACATGTGAGCGGCAACCTTTAGTTACTGATGATGCAGTTTGATCAGACACGGTGAACTTTAAGCAAGTGCCCGATTATACGACTTCCACAACAAAAAAGTCCCTCCTTACAGAGACAAGGGAGACGGCGTGGATCCGTGATTCATTACCACAGAAGGAGGAAATGCGAAGTTAGAGCGAGAAAGTCACACCCATCAATAGACTGACCTTTCTGTTTTGTTCATTGCACTTTACAGTACGTTTTGGCAAAGCAGTCCTTCCTCCTTCGACAGGATGGCTTCCATATGTTGACGACTTCTTCACGTTTGCAGTCTACAACAAAAACCATATTTTAGCAGGTTTCTCGAGGAAGAGAGAAGAAAAGGACAAACTGGAGACATCACTCGGCAGAGAAAGGTTTAAGAACCGCCGCCTCACTAGGATTTGGAAACGATAAACTAAGCCTGTGAATCTGGGTACTGCTTTTATACCTTCGTCGTGTTTTGCCCATTTGAGATACTTGGTGCTGCCTTTGCAGCTTTGGCAGGACGAATGTTGTCTAAGCTACTTCTGCACAAAAGAACAGAACAATTCAGAAATGACCAGATATTTCTCACCAAATCATTCATTCAACACTTGAATAACAAATGGATACAAACCTTGCACTTGTGGGTGCAGATATGCGCATCGATCCTCCATTCCGGTTACTTTCATCAGATACCGCAGGTGTGCTCAGCTGCTTCCTGACCAACATCTCAAACAAGTACAAGTGTCAATAATATTCTTCGAGGCTTTCATAGTATATAAACACAAATACAATAAAATTGAAGACCTTTTGTTCTGTGATCCATTGCTTGTACTGGTAACACCTGCTGCTCTTTTCGATGCGACCTGCCAAAATAATTAAGCTTATCACAACTGTGTCACTTGACTTTCAGTAAACTCTTCTAAGTCTTTTCTCTGTTAATATTGTTTCTAACAATTAGCAAAGGGACATTATGGTCCATTGAGAGAAGCAAGTAACCATAAATGTATTTGCAACGATTTCAAAGGCCAAATCAAAATTTAATTAGGTAGGCAAAACTACCTGAGCAGTCTGGAAGGGTTTTGCACTATTTTGAGATGACTTGGGCATAACAGAGCTTTTAGCAGCCAACCTCCCAGGAGTGATGCTGTTACTAGAAGCAACATGAGAAACACGTGACTTTTTGTTGCACAAATCTGTACGAGGAAGAGTAGCTGCACGTTGCACTTCTTTGTAAGAGTTGTGAGAAGCTTGTCCGGCTGATTTAGATGATGCAAGAATTCTATCAGTGTTCTGGCACAAGGCAGATCTGGAAAGAGTCACAGCTTTATCAGCATTTTGATATGACGATCTTGTGGCCGGCTGATATGAAGCTGATTTCGAAGAGGCTCTATCAGCACTCATCCTATCAGATAAAGCACGCAATTTCATCTCAACCCTCTGGTAGAAAGGATCCTTCAGGCCTTCAGACTTCCTGTTTTCGGAATTTCTTCTTAAATCCACTCTCGGGATTTGGATGATTGAATTTGATGGGTCCTGAAACAGTAAACATGGACATATGAGAAAAAATAACAGTCAACAATAAATAAGGAAAAAAATCAAAATATGCAAAAACTTTCTTTAGTATTCTTCTGGGAAGTGATCTATCTCATTCACACATGCAACTAGTATGGAGTACATTGTATTATGGATTTTTTTGTTATTGGTTCACTAGTTTATGTAAAGCACAGTAAATCGATGCCCAAAGTATATGCCTTTTGTACGCTTGCGATGTACTTTCTAGTTGATTATCAAGATTTACATGCCCCTGAAGTGGGAACCCAACTTTAAAGAATAGCTTGTTCTGTTATATCTAGTCAGTAATTCTCCCACAATTGAAAACTAGATCCTTCACTACATTAACAGTATATGTCAATCCAATATTTCATTACCTTGGCCTCCTTTGTCAACCTATTAATGACCACTGGCGCTATGTTCTTTCTTGGCGACTGTCTCTCAAGACCAACTTTCAGACCTTTTGTTGCTATTGGCAAGACAATTCTCGAGACGGCAACATTACTTTCACCATAATCAGTTGAATCCACATGCTTTGGTGCAAGAACCTTTCTCTCCAAGGTTTCGTGGTTGAGCCCATGTTTACTACTTGTGTGTGTCGCACACTGGAACTCGCCATTAACATGTTGCTCTTGAGCAGTACTAGATGCCTCCACATGTTGAATACCTTGCGACTCTGCTATCCGCGAAAACAGAGGATTAAATGTCACATATCCTAACCCATGAGGTTCATGGCATTTCTTCTCATCTGATGAGCTCACTCCAGTAGATGGTTGAGAACTCGAGCTTGGAGCAGTAACCATAGGATCTTCAGAAACAACTGCATATGCTTTGTCGTCCTGCCTGCTATTGTCCAGAGAGCTGTCATCACTCTTTTCTTCAGATGTGGCTTCATCGACATGCATAGCTTTCTGAGCCTTCTTCTTGTAATATTCTTCAAAAAATGCCTTCTTTTGTGCAACTAAACCAGGCATCGTGAGTTTTCTTATCTCCTCATGACGTCTGTTGTGTCCAAATACTGATCTGTTTTCCCATGACAAAGACTCTGCAGCAAACCTACCAAATGATACTGAACCATGATCAGTTACCATTTGCTGAACTGACTCGTCCTGGACAGAAGACATCAAAAAAATTAGAGACTCAAGAAATCTAATTTATTAGAACAGACAACAATAACTAACAGTCACAAATATCCAGTCATCTAAAAAGTAAAAACTATATAGACATCTTATAAGGTCCATGCAGCATCAGCTGAATCAGATCATCCTCTCGCCTCATATATTTGCTAATGACATTACAGTATTCAGGAACCAATTTGACCTTGGCACCCCAGTTCACAGTGCATAAAAACAAAATAACTAACCATCATCTAGCCTTCTCAGAACACAACAAGATTCAGACAGCATCAACTGTGTCATATCATGTTGACATCTCAAATGTTTCCCAGCAACATTACGATATCAGGGAATTATTTAACCATGAGATTTCAGTCGATAATTCAAGGACGCAACCGAAGGTGAGTAATGGATGATCTCAACCCAGAGGAAACTACCTGCGTGCAGTGGTCGTTGTAGCCCAAATCTGAGGGTGACCATCCACTGAACGGCT
Organism: Avena sativa; assembly: GCA_916181665.1. Classification (NCBI taxonomy): domain Eukaryota; kingdom Viridiplantae; phylum Streptophyta; class Magnoliopsida; order Poales; family Poaceae; genus Avena; species Avena sativa. The sequence goes on along the minus strand of OV702298.1, from coordinate 261,101,180 downwards.
GCCCAACTTCAGCAGCCATTGTGCCCATATGCTTGTTATCAGCTAACCAACCTCAGCAGATAAAATCCTCGACGCAGATGCTCCGATCTACCTGCAACACTTAACATACCAGCAGCCACACTGTCAAGATTTGCCTCCTGGGAAAATCCACGAAAACAAAAAAATAACACTGTGCGTCTTTTCACAAGAGACAAACAAGAACCGCAAGCAAATTCTTAGAAGCTAACATAAAACCCGCATAAACAGCTCTTGGAAACTTCAGAGGAACAAAAATAAACCAAAAAAAAAAGAACACCAAATTTCGTTGCCTGGCAGAGGAAGATTCAGCAGTCAGCAACTAAATCTGGGGATTTTGGCTCAGTTGAAATCACTTGGAACCCACGACTTGAGCCCCAGACTGTTCATTGAGTAGAATACTTCGAAACGGAATTGGGCCAGGAAAGAAAATAACCAGAAAAACGGCGATTCTTGGATGGAAACTGGAAACAGCAACTCTACCAATGAAGTGCAGAACCACACGGGAAACAGGTCTAGAAACATGAAAACAAGGCGTCAATGCCGCAACGAAACATACGAGATGCGGGCGGATAATCCTTTCCTTGGAGGTAAACAGCAAGCTATCGCTTATAATCTGAAAAACAAGAACTCGCGGAGCTCTCAGAACCCGTCAGGAGGAAACGAAGAAACGCCGACGGAGAGGAGAGAAGCAGCAAAGAAGCTAGCTGGCCAGAACGACACAAAAGAAGAAAAAAAATCCCCAAATCTAGCCGCGGTACGGCGGCCGCACCAAGCGAAGCCATCAAGAACCGGAGCGTACCAGAAAACGGACAAAGAAATCGAGAACTCACCGGCTAGAAACAGCCACCCTCCAACGACAGGAACCCGAAAGACCGGACGCTGAGGCCTCACCTACCAGCCGATCGGCGCTTCTCCGTCGCGCTCGCGGAGAGAGGGGGAGGAGGAATTATTTGGGGGGGCGGCGGCGGTCGCCAATCGGGAGAGGAGAGCGCTAACGGCTGGGAAGGGAGAAGTAAATGTGGGAATGGACCCGAGTAACGTTCGAATATGGCTTGCGGCAATCTCGGCTCGCACACCGTTGCACGACGCGTGGGCTTTTGCCCCTGGCCATGACTCCCCAGATAATTAAAAGTACTTCTTGTTCTTGGGCTTCTCTCCAAGGCCCGTCTTTGTGTGTGTGTCTTGGTTAGTCATTGGGTATGGAGCCTCTCTCTTGTAGTGCCCAAAAAAAAAACTTCTCGTCGGCTTTGTTTATTTTTCCAATTATCGAAAGGATTCTTTTTAAAAATTGCGATGAGCCAACGGCGCATTGCCGCCCTCGCCCTTTCAGCATCGAAGTTATCCAAAACTTATCATAATAGCTCCTCTTAAAGTAAACATACATAAAAACTCGACGTACTAAGACCACGACATACGCACACCAGCGCATTAACCACCACCAATTATGCCAGCTATAGAAAAAGATTTATGTAAGACCAAACAAATGAACGTGAAAACGGTCAAATCCACTCGTAGCGAGGCTAGGACGAGGATAAAATTATTCCAACTTTAAGATGTAGCCGCTGCCTCACCATTTCAAAGAAGACAAGCTAAATAAAAAACGAGAACCCTCATGCTAATGAGGGGCAGTGCCCCCTCCCACCCCCACCCCCACCCCCTCCTCCCCCACACACACCTCCAAGACCCCAAGGCTATGTGAGAGGGAGTGGACCGACGACGTCGCCGGCGAGTGGACAAAACCCTAGAAGGCTTTTAGGGTCAGCGGCCACAATCGATCGCCTATCTCATGGCTTGGGTTGTATCAACAATATTTACAGTTTTTTAGTTAAAAAAATTGTACTCTCTATCCCAAAATAGTTATGTCTCAAATTTGCAAAATTTAAATAAATCTAGACACTATTTAGTATATAGATTCATCCAAATTTTGAAAAAACTAAGACATCTATTTTAAGACGGAGGCAGTAGTTTTTTTTGCATTAGGCATCATTTGAATTTGGAATGTAGGAAATCACAACATACGAACACGAAAGAAAATATAGTCTATCCTTCATACAGAAAACAAAACCACATAATTGTTTCAAAACTATCGTTTAGATGTTACATAGATTCTTCTGCAAAGATGACATCCCCTGGGTCAAATTGGTTTGGTCGATTTATTCCCGGGATATTCCGCCTCACACTCAATCTCGCCGTGGGTCGTTTTGGTGGCGCGATGTGTTTGGTTTAATTAACATATACAGAAGCATCACTTCTTGTGAATCAGGTTCAGGTGCCACTGTAATTTTTTTAAAAGACTTCTGGTTAGGACAAGAACTTCTTTGCAATAAATTCCCACGCATACACTCCTATGCTCTCAATGAAGATGTCTCGGTGGCCAAATTTTTCCACACACAAGATCCCTACTCCATGTTTGCTCTACTTATCTCCACTCAAGCTTTTGGTGAACTGACACGGTTGTTGGAGAATATCAGTCCTTTCAATTAATACCTAATGGGAGTGATGTTAGAAACTTTGCTTGGGGCAGCAAAAATTATACATCTTCGAAGTTCTACAACTTCATGTTTGAGGCTATTCCTGAAGATGTCACCTTATCTGTCATATGGAAATCTAAGGGCCTTCCAAAGTTGAGAGTTTTTGCATGGTTGTTAATTCTTGATCGACTAAATACTAAAGATATCATGCTGAGAAAAAGCTGGCAGGTGGATGGTGGCACGTCCCGTGTACTGTGTGCAAATCAGGAACATGAAAACCGAGACAATTTATTTTTCTGCTGCCCCTTCGCCTCTAATTGCTGGCAGCGTATTGGTATTTCTTAGGACTGCTCTCTGAATATTTCAGAACGATTTGCCCAGGCTAAAAGATCTGTCACAGGTTTTGTTTTATGGAAGTGGCGATTTGTGGAGCTTGAAATATTTGGAAGGAACGAAATGCTTATATTTTTGAAAATAGGACACCCTCTTTGGCACGATGGAGAGTTTGTTTTTAGCATGATCTATTAGTCCATCAGTATAGAGTGAAAAACTCTCTTGTGCAACCTCTTCTGGACTGGGTTTTGAACACTTTTACTTAGCTATGTTTGTACTTATCTTTTCTTTCCACCATTTTCTCCCTCCCTGATGTAATCCTTTTTATTTTCTTGTGGTCCACTTCCACCTATACATTTGTCTATATTATAAATTAAAAATATACCGTAGGGGTTCTCCCCTACGGTTCACCTGTCAAAAAAATGTTACATAGAAAAAATACATTAATAATAGATAAAAAAGAATGTAGGTTACTATTTTTTTATTTGTTCCAATTTTCACTAAATATTTTTCTATAGGAATTCTACCCTTTAAAATTCATGTATTAGTATATGAACTCTATATTTCAAGGGGGAAAACATCGAAATGTGGAAATTTAATGAATTTCGACCCTATAGAGAAGACATATTATACAAATAAACATTCAAATACTTAATATAAAATTATTATTCATAATTCCAGCTGCATTATTACAAGTAAGATTGAGCGTGCATACTCCCAAAAGTCTATTTTTTCATCGGACTCTATATTCTTGGTACATTGAGGTCTTGGGCATGTGGCATCCTAATGAACACACAAAAAACTAATTTTTTAAATGAAAACAATATTTTAAATACAAGGAAAAGTGCAAATATTCCCGTAACCATATTTTAAAAACATAGTATTCGTAAATGTTCTTGAAATGCCATGCAATCCATTACAATTAAAAAGCTTCCATCTCACAATTTGTTTTTTATGTTCTCGTTTTCAAAATATCATATTGTTTGTAACTTTGTTGAATCTTTATTGTTAAGTGGGAGTTAGGGTTGGTTCACTCTCAACATCAAGCTCTGGAAGAATCTGGGGCATCCAACAACACCGTTAAACATTGGGAGAATCAACATGTCCAATCGTGTTAGGGGAAATATGGAAAGAAAACACCAATCACGTCAACACTTAAGGAATTAATGGATGGTGTGAATCTATGAGGAGAAATATGGAAATCAAACACAAATTTGCTATCTATATATATGATAATAAAGGAAGGAGTGTTTCTCACCGTTCCTACACTTTTTGGAACGGTTATATCCTCCCACTAAATTACATATATTACGGGCAGCTTGCTTATTGTACCATTTCAGTTTTTTGTTTTTTCTCCTCTTCGATCAGCCATGCACACCATGCAGTTAGCATGTGTGCCCTCTCTCATCGACCCACCTTGGTCTAACGCCAACGTCAATGTACAAAGCACATGCAATTCATAATATGTGATATGATATGACCTTTCTTCTTGTGCCTTTGATCTCCATCTCCAAAGCACGAACATGATCTCCATCATCACCAGCGTGGCGTCAAGGTCAATGGCGCCGCTTCATGGTTGTCCATATCCAATAATAACTATTACAACTACTTAGAATAAAGCTAATACATGATGAATAGACACACATGTCTTACCGAATTTAAAGACAACCATCAGGCTTCTGCCAGTTGCCAACTTATAATAAGGATCATTGCATACATCATATATAATCACAATCACATCATGGCCATATCACATCACAACACAAGCCTTGCAAAAACAAGTTAGACGTCTCTAATTTTCTTTACATATTTTACGTGGTTGGGGCTTTCGAATAAGAACCATTCTAACTTACGAACATGAACCACAACATTGATACAAGTATTGTCAAGTGCCCGTTGTAAATTGAATCTTTTTTTAGGGTAAAACAGTAGGGTAAAGAACCCCACTGCAGTTTTTATAAATCATATAAAGTTATAAATAAGTATTTACAAGTTTCAGGCCACCTCAAAAGAGGGATAACATTCTGAGCAGCTATCTCCTGTCTAAATTATTGCTAATCCAATCTTTGAGGCCCTGATAATTCTTTTTCTTAATTCTACACAGGACCCATCTTAATTCCTGAGCGACAATAGCCCTCCATTCCTCAAGGGAAGCATGCTTGTTGTTGAAAATTTTATTGTTTCTGCACATCCATATGCCCCACGCTCCTAGGATAATAATTTCCATTGCAAAAGGGACTTTAAGACCTTTTTTAATACTGGCCAAAGCTTCAAAAAGATTGTGATCAGCCACTTGGACATGGGAAATTTCAGCCTAGCAAGCTTTTGCAAAAGGACATCCCCAAAATAAGTGTAGGATAGTTTCCTCACTAGTGCAGCCATGAAACACACATTCATATGAAGCCAGAGTAAATCGTTTCCTTTTCAGAAGGTTTCGTGTGTTTAGCCTATCCAGGAGCAAGAGCCAGAAGAAGAACTTATGCTTTTGTTGACAGGAGGATTTCCACAACCAGAAAAAATGTGGCTGTATAGGCTGATAACCAGATAATGAATAGTAAGCCTTTTGGACTGAGAAAATATTACTGCCCCAAATATAACTCCATTTGTTTGTTTCTCCCTGCATGCCATCACTTAGTAATTGCTCAAGGCTTTGATATTCATGGTAAGCTTGTTGTGACAGAGGGAGAAAAAAGTGATCCTGCATGTTAGTTGTCTGTAAAAACTCATGGACAGAGATGTGAGGGTTTTTTGCATAAGAAAGAAGATGAGGAAGCTTATGCAGAAGACATCCATCATTCCACAAATCAGACCAGAGAAGGGTGGATTTTCCATCACCCACCGAGCACTTTGCAGTTCCTTTAAATATGTCAACCAATTTCAGATGAGCTTTCCACCAAAAAGAACCCTCCAGACTTCTTCCAGGTAGTTTACCATTGCAATAATAAGTGTTCTAGAAAAGGTGAACCCATGGGATATCCTTATGATTGTAAAATTTATCCAAATTCTTCAAAAGAAGTGCTGAGTTTTGAACATTAAGGTCAAGCACCCCCAATCCCCCATGGTTCTTTGGTCTACAAACTTTATTCCATGCAACAAGAGCTTGGCCCCTAGCTTGAACATCAAATGTTTTCTTCCTCCACAAGCATTGTCTCATATACTTAATCAGCTGATCTTTAATAGTGACAGGAAGATCAAAACAGCTCATATAATATATGGGAAGGGAAGATAAAACAGATTTAACTAACTGCAATTTCCCCCCATAATTTAGAAAATCAGCAATCCCACACAATCTTCTCTCAACTCTCTGAACAATAGGCAGAAAATGTTCCACTGCGGGCTTATTAATGCTTAAAGGCAGTCCAAGGTAGGTGAATGGCAATGATCCAGGGAGGCATGAGAGTGTATTGGCAAAGTGCTCAAGCCTCACAGAGTCCATGTTAATTGGCATCATACTAGATTTAGAATAGTTAACTTTGAGTCCAGTGGAGAGAGCAAAAGTATGAAGGAGAGCCTTGAGGCACAATAATTGCTCTGAGTCAGCCTTAAGGATTAATAAAGTGTGATCTGCATACTGCACAACAGGGAAATCAGGACAGAACACACCCTCAATGGAAGGGAGAGGAGACCGATATTCATTGCTTTATTGAGAATGCGTTGAAGAAGATCAGCAGCCAAGACGAACAGGAGAGGAGATAAAGGATCTCCTTGTCTTACACCTCTTCTGCAATAAAATTTCTTTCCAGGCACTCCATTTAACATAATATAGGAGGAAGCCGAACCAAAGATTAACTGAATCCAAGAAATCCATTTGTCACCAAAACCTTTGGCTTTGAGAATATTGATAATTGTTGAATGCTCAATTCTATCAAAAGCTTTTTCAAATTCAAGCTTAAGAATTAAAATTTCTTCTTTGGACTCGTGGCATTGATCAAGGAATTCAAATGCCCAACCTAAACAGTCTTGAATAGACCTTTGTTTGAGAAAACCATACTGTTTCTTGTGGACAAGTTTAAGGATAAACTTTTGTAGTCTGTTAGCCAGAATTTTGGTAATAATCTTGAGGACACTGTTTAGCAGAGAAATAGGCCTGAAATCAGCAGGTGTCAAAGGAGCTTCAGTTTTTGGAATGAGGGTGATAAACGAGGCATTGATGCTTTCCAAGGAAGTCTGCCCCTCATAGAAATCCACAAGGAGTTGTTTCACATCCTCCTTAATAATAGGCCAACATTGTTTCATGAATTCATTGTTAAAACCATCTGGGCCAGGGGATTTATCATTAGGAAGATCTTTAATTACATCTTCAATCTCCTCATCAGAGAAAGGTTCTTCCAAAGCATCCTTTTCCTCTTGCCTTAAGCATTCCCCTGCCAATTCACTAAGATTGAAGTGCATTTCAGGCTTATCAGATGTACCCAATCTATCTTTAAAGGCTTTCCATAGAAGATCTGCTTTACCATCATGATCTTGAATCTCTTCATTAGAATCATCTTTGAGCATGGAAATGTAGTTATGCCTGAAACTTATGGTAGCTTTTGAATGAAAGAATTTTGTGTTCTCATCACCCAGCTTGACCCATTTAATTTTTCCCCTTTGCTTCCAATAAGCATTTTGATCTTGTAAAAGAGAAATTATAAGATTCTTCAGGAGATCTCTGAGATTCCATTCTAGGATAGTAAGAGTTCTCATTTCCTCCATAGCATCTAGTAGATCAATGGTGGCATTAACATTGCAGATTTGTGATTTCAGACAGGGCAGATTTTTTGCCCAGAGCTTCAGCCCCCTTCTTACATTTTTGAATTTAGCATTATTATTTTTTGCAGAATCATGAAAACCAACAGGAATGTTCCAGGCATTTTGAACAATTGCTTTAAAATCCTTATGATGCATCCAATAATTTTCAAATCTGAAAACCTGAGCTTTGGGAATCATTGTGCCAATGGAGATGACACAAGGAGAATGATCAGAGGTAGGCTTGGTAAGGGGAGCAACAAAAGTTCAAGGAAATATCTGAGTCCAGGAAGTAGAAGTAAAGAAACAGTCCAGCCTTTCCAAAAGGGGTTCTTTTTGCATGTTACTCCAAGTGAACTTTCTACCTTTAAGGGGTAATTCTATGAGACCCAAATTATTAATGGCTTCATTGAAAAGAAGCATACCATTCACATCCCCACCCTGTCTATTTATATCAGAAGGCTTTCTACAAAAATTGAAGTCACCCACAATGAGCCAATCCATATCATCAGGCATATCAATATTACCAAACCAATCTAAAAAATCTGCCTTTTTTCAGGTAAGCATGGCCCATAAATATTGGTGAGGATCCAGATTTCATTGGACAAGAGAGATGTCAAGGTGATGGAGATGGAGAACTCATTGTGAAAGGAAAGGTGCCCAGAAAACAGAGAACTATTCCAAATGGTGATCAAACCCCAGAGGCTCCCCTGGAGGGAAGAAATTCAAAATTGGTAAATTTGGGGGGGGGCAGAATTTTCTTATATAAGAGATGTCAAAATCTTCCCTCTTAGTTTCTTGGAGGCAAATAATATCACAGCCAGACTCATCTATTTTATTTCTGAGAGCAACCCATTTTTTCAAAGTTAATTCCCCTGATGTTCCAGTTCAAAATCTTCCAAATTATTTTTTATCCATTAAGAAACCAGATGTATGTTGAATGTGTTGGAATTATGCCCTAGAGCCAATAATAAAGATGTTATTATTATAATTCTTGTTCATGATAATGTTTATATTCCATGCTATAATTGTATTAAGCGGAAACTTTAATACTTGTGTGGTTTGTGAACAACACCGTGTCCCTAGTACGCCTCTATGGACTAGCTCATTGATTAATGATGGTTAAGGTTTCCTAACCATGGACATAAGTTGTCGATTAATAATGAGATCATATCATTGGGAGAATGATGTGATGGACAGACCCAAACTAAGCGAAGCAATTAGATCGTGTCATTGTGTTCATCTTTGCGAAGCTTTTCCTATGTCAAATATTGTATTCCTTAGACCATGAGATAATACAACTCCCTGGTATCGGAAGAAAGCTTTGAGGTCATCAAACATCATCCTATGAGAGGGTGATCATAAAGGTGTCTCTCAGGTGATCGGAACATCATGAGAGGTTCCGGAGTGGTCCGGAGAATAAGATTCATATAAGGCAGTGCAGTTTTTGGAGTTCGGAATTGTTCCGGGTTAATCGGTATTGTACCGGAAGCTTCTAGAACCTTCTGGAAGGGGACCAACATGGCCACACCTTCTGGGAGGGGGCATGGGCCTATGAGGGAGTGCCCTGGCCGCATTGCGCCAGGGGCACAAGGCCCCATAGGGCCCAGCCGGCCAAGAGAGGTTTAAACTCTAGATAGAGCTTCTAGAAGGGGGGTTTCCTTGCCCCCCACTCTTCCTCCTTGGGGCCGCCGGCCTTGGCTTGGGGGAGGGGCTAGGGCTGCGCCCACCCCTCTATATATAGAGGGCTGGGGGCGCACCAACCCCCTACACCTTCCCCTCCAACCCTAGCCGCCCTGCTGCCCTTCCTCTCTCCCTCCCGACTGTTTGTAGGCGAAGCCCTGCTGCAGAAATTCTCCACCATATACACCACGCCGTCGTGTTGTAGATCCAATCCATCTCTACACCATACTTGCTGGTCCGAGGAAGGAGGAGACGTCGAGGTGCTGCACGTGTGCATCTCACGGAGGCACCGCCACTTGTGGTGCTAGATCGGATCGGATCGCGAGGAGGAGAAGCGAGTACGACTACATCACCCACGTTCCGACGAACGTTCCGCTGTGCGAATCTTCAAGGGTATGAAGATCTAATCCAATCTCTCTCGTTGATTGCATCTCCTAGATTAGATCTTGGCTTTCCCTCTGTTCGCATCCATAGAAAATTTTGATTTACTATGCCGCGAAACCCTTCAGTGGTATCAGAGCTAGATCTATGCGTAGATGTGTTTCACGAGTAGAACGCAACATGGTTGTTGCGGGCGTTGATGTTTTCTGTTGCAAGCCTCTTGTTTGTGTTCTTCTTATGACGCGGGATAGTGAGATTGAAGCGGTCCAGGCCAACCTTACGCGACGTCGTTCGCGAGACCGGCTCCACACTTGACGTGTGGCTTGTTCCACACATGCGGCTGGTGGATGTCAGTTTCTCTCACTATAGTTGTCATGGGATTAACACCGGAGTTTGGCAACCATAATATCACCGTTGTGGCTTTCCGTAGGCAAGAATCGTTCTTAGTATCTACTCCCATAAGCCACGTAAAACATGCAACAACAAAGTAGAGGCGTCTAACTTGTTTTTGCAGGGAGTGTTTTCTGTGATATGGTATGGCCCAAGATGTGATGTGTATATTGTATGCGATGATCATGTTTTGTAATGTTTCACGACTTGCATGTCGATGAGTACACAATCGGCAGGAGCCATATGGTTGTCTTTATAATTGTGTATGACCTGCGAGTCAACTTCTTATACGCCATGTAATAGCTTTACTTTATCGCTAAGTAGTTAGCAATAGTTGTAGTTGCTATTCGTGGTGGAGGCAATCATGGTGGAGTGATGGAGATCATGCCGGAACGCACAAGATGGAGATCATTGCGCGAAGATTGGCTATACCATGTCACATAAAGTTATATGCATGTGATGTTTATCCTTTTATGTATCTTATTATGCTTAGATCGCGACGGTAGCATTATAAGATGATTCCTCACTTAAAGATCAAGATAAAAACTGTGTTCTGCCCAAGTATGCACCGTTGCGAAAGTTCGTCGTGTCCAAGCATCACGTGATGATCGGGTGCTATAGACTCTACGCTCACATACAACGGGTGCAAGCCAGTTTTGCACACGCGGAAATACTTGGGTCTAACTTGACGAGCCTAGCATGTACAGACATGGCCTCGGAACACAAGAACCGAAAGGTTAAGCATGAGTCATATGAATGATATGATCGACACTTTGTTGTCCACCATTGAAACCACATCTCTTCTCGTGATGATCGGATTAGGTGTGGCGAATTTGGATCGTGTTCACTAAACAACTTGAGGGATGTTGAATTTAGTGGGAGTTCATCTAGTAATTTGATTAAGTTGAACTATTTATCATGAACATAGTCTAAATTGTACTTGCAAATACTGTAGATCCAATGGCCAAGTCCAACTTCAACTTCAACGTTTTTGCTGAGAAAGAAAAGCTTAAGAACAATGGGTCTAACTTCACCAATTGGTTCCGCAATTTGAGAATCATTCTCTCTGGCGGTCAAAAGGACTATGTCCTTGAGAAAGCGTTAGGTGACGCCCCTGCTGCAACTGCGCCGGCTGATGAGAAAGCTGTCTATCAGTCACGCAAAGATGATTATGGTGTGATTAAGAGCACCATGTTGTTTGCTATGGAATCGGTCCTTCAAAATCGTTTTGAAGACTATCCCGGGCCCTTTGAGATTCTCGAGGAGCTGAAAACCATGTTTCAGACTCATGCCCGTTCTGAGAGATATGAGATCTCTGAGAAGTTCTTTAACTGCAAAATGGAGGAAGGGAGTTCCGTTAGTGAGCACGCCATTAAGATGTCGGGCTACACTCAACGCCTTGAGCAACTGGACTGCAAGATTCCAGAGGAGCTCAAGATTGACAGGGTTCTGCAATCACTCCCTCCCAGCTACAAAAGTTTTGTAGTGACTCATAATCAGATTGGTTCCACTGATACGATCATCGAGCTCTTCGCAAAGCTGAAGGCTGCGGAGGTGGACATCAAGAAGGATAATCATGTGTTGATGGTCAACAAGCCCTCCTTTAAGAAAGGTAAGGGTGCAAAGAAGCCCTTCAAGAAAGGCGGCGGCAAGCGCGTTGCCCCTGCTGATAAGAAGCTCAAGTCTGGTCCTAAGCCGGACACTGAGTGCTTCTATTGCAAGGACAAGGGTCACTGGAAGCGCAACTGTCCGAAGTACTTAGCGGACAAGAAGGCTGGCACCATCAAAGGTATATTTGATATACATGTTATTGATGTTTTCCTTACTAGCCCTCGTTGTAGTGCCTGGGTATTTGATACCGGTTCAGTTGCTAATATTTGTAACTCGAAACAGGAGTTACGGAATAGACGGCGGCTTGCGAGGAATGAGGTGACGATGCGTGTTGGCAACGGATCAAGAGTTGATGTGATGGCCGTCGGCACGCTCTCCTTAGTTTTACCTTCGGGATTAGTTTTAAACCTTAATAAATGTTATTATGTGCCTGCGTTGAGCATGAACATTATTTCTGGATCGTGTTTATTGCAAGACAGTTATTCATTTAAATCGGAGAATAATGGTTGTTCTATTTATATGAGTAACATCTTTTATGGTCATGCACCTCTTGTGAATGGTTTATTTCTTCTAAATCTCGAAAGGGATGAAACACACATCCATAACATTGAGGCTAAGAGATGCAAAGTAGATAGTGATAATACTACTTATTTGTGGCACTGTCGTCTAGGCCATATTGGTGTAAAGCGCATGAAGAAACTCCATTCTGATGGACTTTTGGAGTCTCTTGATTTTGAATCATTTGACACATGCGAACCATGCCTCATGGGCAAGATGATCAAAACCCCGTTCTCCGGTATGATGGAGCGAGCAACGGACTTGTTGGAAATCATACATACCGATGTATGCGGACCGATGAGTGTTTCGACGCGCGGTGGATATCGCTATTTTCTCACTTTTACCGATGACTTAAGTAGATATGGGTATATCTATTTAATGAAACATAAATCTGAAACATTTGAAAAGTTCAAGGAATTTCAGAATGAAGTGGAGAACCATCGTAACAGAAAGATTAAGTTTCTACGATCCGATCGTGGGGGCGAATATTTGAGTTATGATTTTCTCACGCATCTTAAAGCAAGCGGAATTGTTTCGCAACTCACGCCACCCGGAACACCACAGCGCAATGGTGTGTCTGAACGCCGGAATCGAACCCTATTAGATATGGTCCGATCGATGATGTCTCTTACTGATTTGCCGTTATCATTTTGGGGTTATGCATTAGAAACCGCTGCATTCACTTTAAATAGGGCTCCATCTAAATCCGTTGAGACGACACCATATGAACTATGGTTTGGTGCTAAACCTAAGTTGTCGTTTCTAAAAGTTTGGGGATGCGAAGCTTACGTCAAGAAGTTGATGCCGGACAAGCTCGAACCCAAAGCGGAGAAATGCGTCTTCATAGGATACCCTAAGGAAACTATTGGGTATACCTTCTATCACAGAACCGAAGGCAAAGTGTTTGTCGCAAAGAACGGTTCCTTTCTTGAGAAGGAGTTTCTCTCGAAAGAAGTGACATCAATAACACCATGTATATCAATAAGGAAACTATTGCTAGTAAGGAACATATCAATAACATGTATATCAAATATACCTTTGATGGTGCCAGCCTTCTTGTCTGCTAAGTACTTCGGACAGTTGCACTTCCAGTGACCCTTGTCCTTGCAATAGAAGCACTTAGTGTCCGGCTTGGGTCCAGACTTGAGCTTCTTCTCAGCAGGGGCAACGCGCTTGCCGTCGCCTTTCTTGAAGGGCTTCTTTGCACCCTTACCTTTCTTGAAGGTGGGGGCTTGTTGACCATCAACACATGATTATCCTTTTTGATGTCCACCTCCGCAGCCTTCAGCTTTGCGAAGAGCTCGGTGATCGTATCAGTGGAACCAATCTGATTATGAGTCACTACAAAACTTTTGTAGCTGGGAGGGAGTGATTGCAGAACCCTGTCAATCTTGAGCTCCTCTGGAATCTTGTAGTCCAGTTGCTCAAGGCGTTGAGTGTAGCCCGACATCTTTATGGCGTGCTCACTAACGGAACTCCCTTCCTCCATCTTGCAGTTAAAGAATTTCTCAGAGATCTCATATCTCTCAGAACGGGCCTGAGTCTGAAACATGGTTTTCAGCTCCTCAAGAATCTCAAAGGGCCCCGGATAGTCTTCAAAACGATTTTGAAGGTCCGATTCCATAGCAAACAAAATGGTGCTCTTAATCACACCATAATCATCCTTGCGCGACTGATAGACAACTTTCTCATCGGCCGGTGCATCTACAGCAGGAGCGTCACCTAGCGCATTTTCAAGGACATAGTCATTTTGACCGCCAGAGAGAATGATTCTCAGATTGCGGAACCAGTTGGTGAAGTTAGACCCATTGTTTCTAAGCTTTTCCTTCTCAGCAAAAACGTTGAAGTTGAAGTTGGACTTAGCCATTTGATCTACAATATTTGCAAGTACAAATTAGACTATGTTCATGATAACTAGTTCAACTTTTAATCAAATTACTAGATGAACTCCCACTAAATTCAACATCCCTCAAATTGTTTAGTGAACACGATCCAAATTCACCACACCTAATCCGATCTTCACGAGAAGAGATGTGGCTTCAATGGTGGACAACGAAGTGTCGATCATATCATTCATATGACTCATGCTTAACCTTTCGGTTCATGTGTTCCGAGGCCATGTCTGTACATGCTAGGCTCGTCAAGTCAAACCCAAGTATTTCCGCGTGTGCAAAAACTGGCTTGCACCCGTTGTATGTGAACGTAGAGTCTATAGCACCCGATCATCATGTGATGCTTGGACACGACGAACTTTCACAACGGTGCATACATGGGGAGAACACAGTTTTATCTTGATCTTTAAGTGAGGAATCATCTTATAATGCTACCGTCGCGATCTAAGCATAATAAGATACATAAAAGGATAAACATCACATGTATATAACTTTATGTGACATGGTATAGCCAATCTTCGCGCAATGATCTCCATCTTGTGTGTGCCGGCATGATCTCCATCACTCCACCATGATTGCCTCCACCACGAATAGCAACTACAACTATTGCTAACTACTTAGCGATAAAGTGAAACTATTACATGGCGTATAAGAAGTTGACACACAGGTCATACACAATTATAAAGACAACCATATGGCTCCTGCCGGTTGTGTACTCATCGACATGCAAGTCGTGAAACATTACAAAACATGATCATCGCATACAATATACACATCACATCTTGGGCCATACCATATCACAGAAAACACTCCCTGCAAAACAAGTTAGACGCCTCTACTTTGTTGTTGCATGTTTTACGTGGCTTATGGGAGTAGCAAGCTAAGAACGATTCTTACCTACGGAAAGCCACAACGGTGATATTATGGTTGCCAAACTCCGGTGTTAATCCCATGACAACTATAGTGAGAGAAACTGGCATCCACCAGCCGCATGTGTGGAACAAGCCACACGTCAAGTGCGGAGCCGGTCTCGCGAACGACGTCGCGTAAGGTTGGCCTGGGCTTCAATCTCACTATCCCGCGTCATAAGAAGAACACAAACAAGAGGCTTGCAACAGAAAACATCAACGCCTGCAACAACCATGTTGCGTTCTACTCGTGAAACACATCTACGCATAGATCTAGCTCTGATACCACTGATGGGTTTCGCAGCATAGTAAATCAAAAAAATTCTACGGATGCGAACGGGAAAGCCAAGATCTAATCTAGAAGATGCAAACAACGAGAGAGATTAGATGAGATCTTCATACCCTTGAAGATCCGCACAGCGGAACGTTCGTCGGAACGTGGGTGATGTAGTCGTACTCGCTTCTCCTCCTCGCGATCCGCTCCGATCTAACACCGTAAGTGGCGATGCCTCCGAGAGATGCACACATGCGGCACCTCGACGTCTCCTCCTTCCTCGGTCCAGCAAGTATGGTGGAGAGACGGATTGGATCTACAACGCGACGGCGCGGTGCAAGTGGTGGAGAATTTCTACAGCAGGGCTTCGCCTACGTGCAGTCGGGAGGGAGAGAGAGAGGAGGGCAGCAGGGCGGCTAGGGCTTGAGGAGGAGGTGTGGGGGGATGGTGCGCCCCCAGCCCTCTTTATATAGAGGGGTGGGCACCAACCCTAGCCCCTCCCCCAAGCCTAGGCCGACGGCCAAGGAGGAAGAGTGGGGGGCAAGTTTCCCCCCCTCCTTCTAGAAGCTCCCCTAGGGTTTCCCCTAGGTTTGGCTGGCTGGGCCCTATGGGGCCTTGTGCTCCTGGCCCAATGCGGCCAGGGAACTCCCTCATAGGCCCATGCCCCCTCCCGGCAGGTGGGGCCACGTTGGTCCCCTTCCGGAAAGTTCTAGAAGCTTCCGGTACAATACTGATTAACCCGAAACAATTCCGAATTCCAAAAACTGCATTGCCTTATATGAATCTTATTCTCCGGACCATTCTAGAACCTCTCGTGATGTCCCGGATCCCATCCGAGACTCCAAACAAAAACTCATAAACCAATTATCCAATCTATCCTAGCGTCAAGACACATTAAGTGTGTGACCCTTCGGGTTCGAGAATATGCAGACATGATCTTTTATCAATAATCAACAGCGGGGTCTGGAAACCCATATTGACTCCCACACATTCATCGATGATCATATCGGATGAACCATGATGCCAGGATTCAATCAATCCCATATATATATTCCCTTCGTCTCGCGATATTTTACTTGCCCGAGATTTGATCGTCGGTACCGTCATACCTAGTTCAATCTCGTTCACAGCAAGTACTTTACTCGTTTCGTAATCCGATATCACTTTGTGATTAACTCCTTAACCACATGCTTGCAAGCGGTGTTGATATCGATTACCGAGTAGGCCCGAAGTATATCTCTCCGACTTGGGAGGGACAAATCCCATCTCGATACATACAACCCAACAGGTACTTTCCGATCACCTGAGAGACACCTTTATGATCACCCTCTCATAGGATGACGTTTGATGACCTCAAAGCTTTCTTCCGATACCAGGGAGTTGTATTATCTCATGGTCTAAGGAATACAATATTTGACATAAGAAAAGCTTCGCAAAGATGAACATGATGACACGATCTAATTGCTTTGCTTAGTTTGGGTCTGTCCATCATATCATTCTCCCAATGATATGATCTCATTATTAATCGACAACTCATGTCTATCGTTAGGAAACCTTAACCATCATTAATCAATGAGCTAGTCCATTGAGGCATACTAGGGACACGGTGTTGTTCACAAACCACACAAGTATTAAAGTTTCTGCTTAATACAATTCTAGCATGGAATATAAACTTTATCATGAACAAGAATTATAATAATAACATCTTTATTATTGCCTCAAGGGATAATTCCAACAGTATAGTTGCCATTCTGTGTGCAGTATTCCAAAACTTATTGATTGATGCATATTGTGATATTATTTGTTCTTGTACTACTTGTTTCTAGTCACCCTTGTGAACTTTGAAGGTGTCATATGCATCTATTTGCTACTCTATGAGAGACAAGACGAAGGCCACTATGCCATGTTTTCTGTATGTGAAACAAACAAACATTTTTCAATGCATGTTATTCATGATCTTTGTTTGTAGCCTTTCATGTTGCATGCATAGTTACTATGTCCTATTGTTAGAACTCCATCTTTCATGCACATGTTTAGAGTTGTTTGATCCTAGCTTTCAATGCTTGCAAATGGTTTGATATTGGTTTTTAAGGTGCATGTCACCTAAAAAATTATTCTTTTTTATCACTTACCTACTCGAGGACGAGCAGGAGTTAAGCTTGGGGATGCTTGATACGTCGGAAACGTATCTATAATTTTTGATGCTCCATGCTTGTTTAGTATCTAATTTGCTTTGCTTTGTCTACACTTTGAGGTGTTTTTATATCTTTTCTGGAACAAACCTATTAACAAGTTGCCATAGTGCCAGTTGCCTGTTTTCTTCTATTTTTGGTTCCAGAAAGGCAGAAAATCAATATTCTCGGAATTGGACGGGACAAAAGCCAAGTCAATATTTTATCGTGGGCGACAGAAGTCGAGAGGAGAGACGGAGAAGCGGACCAGGGCGGCCAGACCCCCTAGGCGCGGGTGGGACCTGCCCCGCGCCTGGGTAGGGTGTGGGGCCCCTGGCCACCTCCCGGCCTCGCCTCTTCGCCTATGAGAAGCCCCCGATGCAGAAAACCTTAAGTACCCGATCAAAACTCCACGAAACCTACTGTAGCCGCCGCCACCGTCGTCCCTAGATCAGGGGGGATCTGAAGTTCTTCCCGGCACCCTGCCGAAGGGGAAATCATCCCGGAGGCCTTCTCTCCGATATGAAGTGTGAGTAGTTCCACCTTGGACTACGGGTCCATGTAGTAGCTAGATGGTTGTATCTCCTCCTTGTGCTTTCATGTATAGATCTTGTGAGCTCCGTTCATGATCAAGATCTAATCTATTTGTAATCATGCATGTTGTGTTTGCGGGGATCCGATGGATATTGAGATTACTATGTCAGATTGATTAATGGTTTTGTCTTTATGATTCTACCATGTCTGTGTTGTTTGTGATCTTGCATGCTCTCCGTTGTTAGTATCTATCTTGGCCAAGTAGTTGCTAGTGACTCTAAGAGGGGGTATTTATGCTCGATAGTGGGTTCATGCCTCTAGTTTCCAAGGGAAGTGACAGAAATCTCTTCGGTTGTAGATGTGTTGTTGCTACTAGGGAGAAAACAACGGTCTCTTGTTCATGGAACAAGTGGATTGTTTAACTTACACACTTTGCTTAAAGAAGTTGTCTGTTGCTTGCAACTTAATACTGGAGGGGGTTCCGATGATAACCTGAAGGTGGACTTCTAGTCATAGATGTAGTTGGATGGCGGTCTATGTATATTGTTGTATTGCCTAATCAAATCTCATAGGATCTTTTTGTCTGGTATTGCATTGTTATGCCTTGCTCAGTTCCTGTCAATTGCCCTGCTGCAATTTGTTTACCCTTCATGCCATGTTGTTTATCTAAGGAGAGCACCTCTAGTGAACTATGGACCCCGGTCCAATCTTTACCATTGATACATCTTCTACTGTTACTTGTTTACTTGCTGCAAACCATTACCTTCCACACCATACGTTTAATCCTTTGTTACAGCAACCGGTGAGATTGACAACCTCACTGTTAGTTGGGACAAAGTCTTAAGTTTGTGTTGTGCAGGTCTCCGCGTTGCTTGCAACACCTCTGTAACGTGTCCTTCCTCCTACTGGTTCGATAACTTCGGTTTCTTACCGAGGGAAGACTTGTTGTTGTGTTATTTCACACTTTGCTCTTGGGGTTCCCAATAGGCTCCACGTCAAGCGCCAAGTTCTCTGGTGCTATCAAGGAGTCATCATACCTAATGCCACCTTTATAACCACCCAGTTACGAAAGTGGTGTTTGATGTCATCAAAGCATCCATCCGGTGATGGTGATTAATGAAGGGATACGGGTAGGATACACTAGCGCAAATCAAAATTTTCTACCGCATAAACCATGAATACTGTTTTCATAGATCATGGGATTACCACTAGACACGCGGTTGCGAAACTTGATGAAGCGCGTCGAGGCAGTGTAGATGTTCTACGTCTCCTCCTCGTCCCACGAGCAGCTCCCCTTGTGTGGCTCGTCCAAGTGCCACAGATGCAGCACCTCCGAGGTATCCACACGTGCAGGGTGGAAGCGTCAGACGCCAGACTGCTAGGTCCGCGCGTGCAACACAGGCGTGAGGAGTGGCGGCTGGGTGGAATGGTCTAACCCTATTCATCTTGCCCCAACCTCTCTTATATAGGTGTCCCTAGTGGGCTTCTACATTAGCAGCACATTAGTAACCTAAGCCTGGTCTAATTCGGATCCAATCCTCATTAGGCTTCTAGCCCCTTAAGTGTGTGACCCTATAGGTTCATATACGTATAGACATGACACAAATACACTTACTTTGTCAATAGTTGGTAGAGGCCTCTAGCAAGACATGCCAACTCCTAAACGCATACAAAGATCATATCGGACGAACCATCACAAGGTTTAGTACATGTCTTTTCCTTTGCCTCATGATATTTGGTCTGGCTCCAAGCTGACCTCCCTTTATCGATACTGTGATTCGGAATCCCTTTACTAGGTTAACTCTTAACCTTATGTAGCACGGCCATGCATTTCTGGATCCGGTCACTCGAGGGGCCCAGAGATATCTCTCTCAAGTAGAGATGGGCAAATCCCATCTTGATTGACCATGCCTTCCAGCATGCTTCAGGACAAACCCGAAAGCTACCTTTATAACTACCCAGTTATGGAGTAGCATCTGATAGCCCCAAAGTAGGTCGATCCACATCTCAAGTACATGCGACATTCTCAGGTCTAAGGACAAAACGTACACGATTTGTAAAGAGAGATGCAAGTCTAATTGCTAGTCTCAAGTTGGGTCAGTCCAACCCCATGTTCATAACATGTGTCCACATCATTGGTTTGACACATCCATGTCCATGACTTGGGAAACATAGTCATCAACCAATCGATGTGCTAGTCTAATATTCACGTGTGTCCTCACATGAACTCCGACTAGGGACAACTATTAGATAACCATATAAGTAAAGAGTTTAACAAACAATTCACATAATTGCCAATCAATACAAGTTGCCTGATATGGATATTCAAGGAATATTACAATAACTCATGGATACACAAGAAATATAATCATCTCTATGATTTCCTCTAGGGCATATTTCCTTCAATTAACATGATTTCATGGTCGAAGGATTAGGTTACTATGTATTTGAAAGCTTGTAGCAAACGAACTTTAAATGACTTGATCTTATGCTATGATAACTATAGGAGTATGTCCATCACATCATTCTCCTAATGAGATGATCTTGTTATTAATAACATCCAATATCCATGATCAGGAAACCATGATCATCTATTAATAAACAAGCTAGTTTAACAAGAGGCTTATTAGGGACTCTTTTATGTTTACAAAACACACAAGTATTAATGTTTCTGGTTAATACAATTATAGCATGTGATGTAAACATTTATCATAAATATATGATAATAACCACTTTATTATTATCTCTTGGGAATATCTCCAACACGGACTAGTGAGGTACTTGTTCCCGGTGGCTTTTTCTAAAAGGATTTGCCGCTTCGCTGGAGTGAGGACTCAGAGGTTGTCGGGGTACCGAACGTGTGTGTGATCACAGATACACCACTGCTTTGCGGTGCTGGACTTGCTGGACTTCATCACGATCTTGAGATCGGCAAATGAACGACTACATCATCCACGAGAACCAATCTCGTAACGCTTTGTCGGTCTTCGAGGGTAAGTTCTCTATGGATGTATATCCACTTGTTGCATGTATCTAGATAGATAGATCTTGGTTCTTAGTTGTTTATATCGTAGGAATTTTTTGTTTTCTATGTTGTAAACCCAACAGATTCTTGCGCCGTATAATACACGTTAACCATGAGATTTGGAATGGGACGGAGAAGTCAGCTGGATTGGTTTCCTTTCGCATGTCAATGGATGACCGGGTCGTGGCTGTAGCTACTCTTGTAGAGAGTTGACAACATATGAGTGGGATCCCTCAACGTCCCATGGCTTCTGGTATCTACGAGGGTTGTACGCCTTAGGATGTCATTGGAAATAAGTTTTATCCTAGGCCTAACGTGCAATCCGTAGGGCATGCGGGGTCGTGGAAAAGGACAGTGATTGGCTTGGATCTTAGTCTAGGCCCCACACCAAGAAAGTGTGGACAAGAATGAACTCGGTTGTGCAACAAAGCTAAGGTCTCTTATGGATAAAGTAACGCACCTATACAGAGTATAAGAATCGTGACATGTTACTTTCTGTTCTGGGAAACAGCTACGAACATGGCAGGAAAGGAACTCCATGAAGTTTTTGTAAACCTGTGAAGGCAGACAAACATAGCTTTTCAGAATAAAAGCAACCTTTGAAGAAACGTTTATAAAAATCTGCATAGCATACGACCTATGGTCTATAGCTTTACATAGTGCATCAAACACTCCTTTTTAGTGAACTTGTTGAGTACGCTTGTACTCAACCGTATCTTCTTAATCCTTGCTAGATTTGGAAGCCCATAAATACGACGTTTACATAAATTTATGCTCAAGGAAATCGTCACCAAAAGCTCAAGTTTTTCATTAAAGTCAAGAAAGTCAATATATATCAACTACAGTGAAGACGAAGTTCCTAATTAGATAGGAGTATAATCTCTAGCCCTAGAACCTATTTCTGTAGAGTATTGCAATAGCAACAAATGCAAGCCGGATAGTTTAGATACTAGTCTATTTGTATGATATTCATGAGTTGATATTTATGGATCTTCTTTGTAAGAAGTTGCTTTCTCTCTCTATAACCTAGAGCGTTCTCTAGATATTTTGTAAAGAGTCGAATTATAACCTATAGTCATGTCTTGGACCTGCTATATTTCTATTGTACCACTCCGAGGAATGTAATACTAGTGGAACGATGTTTCGTTTGTGTTCTATCAACGACTATAGAGTACTATATCATGTAGTGGTATGCTATGTCATTGCAGCTGGTATCAGAGCATATGCTTTGACCATAGGTTGGAAACCTAGTAAATGGATGGAACCTACAGTGAAGATATTAACAACGATAAAGGGTCATCTAGAGATATGATGAGTATTCAATTGAGAATAATCTCGTTATATTTCTAGATGGCACCCGGGAATAATCTCGTCATCTTTCTAGATGGCGCCTGGGAATAATCTCGTCATATTCAATTGACAGGCTGAATCCGGGGTCGCCTGGGAACACTAGATGAGCGAAATCGGTGAAAAAAAAACTTATGCTAGATATATTTAAATCTAGACAAAGCCTAGTTATTTCTGAACAGATGGAGTAATAGATAATATATTTTTGGAATTTGTTTTCTAAAAATAATATTCTAGTTCATTCGCAAAAAAAAATCTAAAAAAAAATCCACGATAGACTCTCTCTCTAGGTTAGAAAATAGAGCTTTCGGCCGTCACTTTTTTCTATTCCTCCTTTTCTTCTTTTTTCCTTAATTCCGTTGTCACCCTAATCTCCCTTGTCTCCCCATCCCCATTGTTCCTCCCTCCTTCGGCCGGAGCTCGATGAGGTTTCCCAGCTCCATGTAGCTCGCCGCCGCCCCTTCTACTTCAGCTTGCATAGCAGCGCCCCTGCCCTGCAGGCTGCAGCCCGGCTGACGGCGCACTCATGATATGCAAGCGATGTGTGAGGCCTCGCCCTGTTCACCCGCATGAGCACGTCTGATGACGTATTCGTCGCCCGCAGAGAAATCCCGCGTGCCAGGAGGCGTGGCCACATTTGTTGTGCGTACAGATTTTTTCGAGCGCCGTCGCGGCCATTGCTCCGACAAGCAATTATCGCCAGAGTAAGCTCCTCAATCAAAAAAGTACTATCCTATATGGCCCACATAGCAAAGGTTTATATCTCGTCTTTCCGCAACTCCATGATGAACAAGACCAACGGAGCAAGTCGTGTAATAAGTCATGTAATGTCGGTCTTCTACTTTTTAAGTCATAGCTCTAATTATGGTCTTTTTTTTGCAATTTTCTCGAACACGGTAGGATGTTTTTGCCAGATTATAGTTCACTTGTCGTCCGCGTCAACTCAAATTCGACGACGAACATTAAATTAGACTAAATCAAGCCTGATTTATAAATATATAGGAAAAATTCAGTAAATTTCAAATACGAGAACTAAATCAAGATAACACGACAAGTAAAGAGATTATTGGTGTATTTAACTTGAAAATAAAATACACTTTGTTTTGATGAGCCCAAGTCGGTGCTCTGAGTTTCGGTAGTTGACTTGAACTTTCATTGGGTCAAGAGATTCCAAATTATTTTACAGCAACTATAGGTCGGTTCACTTCAATGCCTTGGCACTCAAGCCTCCTCTACTTTATATACGCCACGCCGGCCACGACCAGCACCATCAACATCGCCTGATCCCATCTAGCAATTCTGAAAAGTCTCCCGAAACCCAGAAACCAACCGCTGAACTAACCACCACCGATGGCGCCGGTGAGCCAGAGATCCGTGCTGTCCTACACCCTCACCGGCCCGCCGATGACCGGGAGCGGCGCAGCGGCGCCCACCACCACGGGTGACCTGTTCGTGGACCTGCTCGATGCCAGCTTCAACAAGGCGGGCGCCACGAAGCCGCGGCCGGCGAAGGGGCGCACAGAGAACCTCTCGCCAACGTTCGTCTCCTCCGGCGACCCCTGCCTCGACTTCTTCTTCCACGTCGTTCCGGGCACCCCGGCCTCGTCCGTTGCTTCCCTCCTCGCCGCGGCCTGGGCCGCCGAGCCGGCCACCGCGCTCCGCCTCGCCTGCAACCTCCGTGGCGTGCGCGGCACCGGGAAGTCCGACCGTGAGGGCTTTTACGCCGCCGCGCTCTGGATGCACGCCCAGCACCCCGCCACGCTCGCCCTCAACGCGCGCCCCGTCGCCGAGTTCGGGTACCTCAAGGACCTCCCCGAGCTCCTCCACCGCATCATCCACGGCGGCGTCTCCACAAGGACTCCTGGGAAGAAGGCCCGCCTCGCAGCCTCCTCAGGAGCTGGCTTCCCGGTCCGCGGCCGAGGCGGCGGCTTCGGGGGTCGTCGGGGAGGCGGCCGAGGCGGCGGCTTCGGGGGTCGTCGGGGACGCGGCCGAGGCGGACGCTTCATGGGTCGTCGCGGCCGCCGCTTCGACTCACGTACGACGCCGCGACGCGCGGCCAAGTGTCGCCGCTTTTTAATCGGCACAAGCGAGGAGCGCGTCGCTGCCAGCCTCGAGCGCGACCGGAAGCTCTCCGCCCAGGCCGCCATGGAGCGCAGGAGGAAGCGCGCGGAGGCCGTGGCAAGAGCCGTCGAGAGGTACAACCGGGACCCAAGCTACCGCTTCCTGCACGACCGCACCGCGGACATGTTCGCCGACCTCCTCGCCGAGGACATGCGGAAGCTCGTCGACGGCAAGGTCAACGACCTCTCGCTCGCCGCGAAATGGTGCCCGTCGCTGGACAAGTGCTACGACAGCTCCACCCTCATCTGCGAGGCCATCGCGCGCCGCCTCTTCCCCAAGGGCTCGGCGCCGGAGCTCCCCTTGGACTTGGCAGACGCGCATTACGCGTACCGCGCGCGCGACAGGCTCCGCAAGGAGGTGCTGGTCCCTCTGCGCCGCGCGCTCATGCTCCCCGAGGTCTTCATCTCGGCGCGCGCGTGGGGGTCCGTGGCGTACAAGCGCGTGGCCTCCGTGGCCATGAAGAACTACAAGGAGCTCTTCCTCAAGCACGACGCCGAGCGCTTCGGCCTCTACCTCTCGGACGTGGAGGCCGGCAAGGCCAAGATTGCGGCGGGCGCGCTGCTCCCGCACGAGATCCTCGATTCCATGGACGACGCCAGCGGCGGCTCTGTGGCGAACCTGCAGTGGCAGCGCATGGTGTCGGACCTGCTGGCGCTCGGAAAGCTGAGCAACTGCATCGCCGTGTGCGACGTGTCGGGCAGCATGGCCGGCCTCCCCATGCAGGTCTGCGTCGCGCTCGGGCTCCTCCTCTCGGAGCTGGGCGACGAGCCGTGGCGCCACCGGATCATCACCTTCAGCGCGCGGCCGCAGCTGCACCGCGTCGAGGGCAGCACGCTCTCGGAGAAGGCCCGGTTCGTCCGCGAGATGCACTGGGGCATGAACACCGACCTCCAGGCGGTGTTCGACCAGCTCCTGGGCGTGGCCGTCGCGGGCAGCCTGCCCCCGGAGCGGATGGTGAAGAAGGTGTTCGTGTTCAGCGACATGGAGTTTGACATGGCGTCGTCGAGGCCGTGGGAGACGGACCACGAGGCCATCACGAGAAAGTTCACGGAGGCCGGGTACGGCGCCGCTGTGCCGGAGCTGGTGTTCTGGAACCTGCGTGACTCCAAGTCTGTGCCGGTGACGGCGGAACAGAAGGGGGTGGCTCTGGTGAGCGGGTTCTCCAAGAACATGGTGAAGCTGTTCCTCGACGGCGGAGACATGCTGTCTCCTAGGGCTGTCATGGAGAAGGCCATCGCAGGACCCGAGTACCAGAAGCTCGTCGTCTTCGACTGAATTTGCTAGAGGAGCTGTTTCCTTCCAAAGACCCTCGCCTGATGTGGTTTCAGTGTCTCCAAACTTTAATTTGTTTTCTTCTCTCCCTGGCCGTCGTAGACCAATATTTGGAATGAAAAGGAATCAATGTTTCTACTAGCTTCATGCTGAAAATTTGCTGTGATATAAGATTCAACTGAACGACTATAATGGGTACGATTTCAGACCCCTTACGCGCAAAGATGCATGGCCGCCATATGAGCATAAGACAAACGCGAGAGTAGAACCATCTTAAGCGGTCTGAATTCGGAAATGCAATTCCCCCGTATGTTGGCCCTCCGGCATCATCCGTGTCGTTCTTTTGTTGAAGATTCGTGCTACCCATTTTATAGAAACCCCATTTTTTTGTCTATTGTTGGTTTGCTGTTCAGCCCCTAGCGTTTTCAGGTTTTATACATATTTCGTCGCTGATTTGTGAACTCAGATAAAATATTCAACAATGTTTGTTTTCATTGATTTTCTATAAACTGTATTAAGCAAGATTAATACCAACAATATTGAATATTCTTGGATTATTTGTATGAAAATATGGATATTTGCCAAATATTTGAGACCTTCCAACACAGATTCATTCAAGATTCATAGTCAATAATATTCATATAAGATACATACTAGAATCCCAACATACAAGATTTTTCAACAATATAGAAATTGATTTTCTGTAATCTACAAGATTCATGAGATTTCACACACTATCTAATCTGATTTTTTTTCAAACTCCCCCCGACCCATATTAATTGACTCAAATTTGTGTAGATTTAGATGAATCTAGACACTATTTAGTATATAGGTTCATCCAAATTTTGACAAATCCAAGTCAATTAATATGGGTCGGAGGGAGTACATTTTCTCATAGAAAGGAACATTTCCCTCAGATTCTTTACCCAAATCATTTTCGTTTTCCCTCACTGTAAATAAAGTTTTTTTTGATGTTGCATACATATATCCATAGAAGATTCATACCATGATCCATACAAATTTTTTTGAAGAATGTTTCATACAAAGATCAATAGAAATTCATACCGCATTTGTAGCATAATAACAGAAAAAATCAACCTAAATCGTTGTTGCACTTGTAATCAACACAACATACAAGATGGATAGAAGATTTATACCGAATTTGTAGCATAATCACAGAAAAAATCAACCTAAATCAAAGTTCACAAATCCAAAAAGAGAGAAAATTAAGGAAGAGCACTAGGCCTAGATTTTCGAGGCCGTGCTCGTCGTGAGGCAAAGTTCCTAGAGGGGGCGGCCGCTGCGCGTGGTCGTCACCGGTGCCAACCTCGTCGTGGCCGGATCTCAGGAGGTAGGGGTGGGGGCGACGTTGGGAGTGGTGCCGCGCGTGGTCATCGTCGGTGCCAACCTCATCATGGCCGGATCTGCAACCTCTATGCTCGAATCCGGCAGGGAAGGGGCTGCTCTCCACGGGGAGCTCATCCCGCAGGCCTGGCACTCTGACGATCTCGATCTAGGGGAGGAGGCGATGCACAGGGACATCGATCTTGATCTAGGGAAGGAGGAGGGGTCGTACTTTGCGGCGAGGTGGAGGAGGGGTGGGGCAACGCCGAACGCGCGTGACCGGATCTCGGGAGGCAGGGGTGGGGGCGACGTTGGGAGGCAGGGGTGGAGGAAGGGTGGGGTGACGCTGGGAGTGGGGGGGGGGGCGCGGGGACAACGCGACGTTGGGAGGCATGCAGGGGCGGCGGAGGTTGGAGAGAGAGAGAGATGGGTGTGGGGAGTAAATCAACTTTCCTCTAGGGCTAAAATGCAAAAAGCTTGGACCCTTTGACTAGTAGACTTTTGCATGAATCTTAAACTAGCTATGGATGTGATGGTGCCGCTAGGGAAATCCGTGTTGGAATGAATTTGGGTACATGACATGCATTCATTTGGTATAGTAGTATACCTTGAGGAACATGAATTCGTATTGCATATATCGTCTGACATAAAACGAACGTGATGTAGTATATCTTGAGAAATCAATGTTTTTACTAGCTTCATGCTGAAAATTTGTTGTGGTATAAGATTCAAATGAATGACTAATGGGTACGATTTCAGGCCCTTAAGCACAAAGATGGTGCCATTGCTGCGGTCTCCCCAACTGTGATCTCGCCGGCAGGCGGCGGTGCCGGAATCCCTTGTCTCGGTCTTTATTCGACATCCCTTCTACGACGCTGACGACAACCTCAGCCCTAATGCAAAGGCCATCCTTTTCTTCAACTTTTCCACTTTGACGTGAGGTGGCAATAAATCCGTGCCTTAATCAAGAAACCACTAGGTTCGGAGGTGTTGGTATTGAATCGATAAATTAGTTTCGTGATGTCCCATTGTTGTAATATGTGGTTGTGTTGAATTCTATATGTAGACAAATGATTCAATTGCTGAATATGTAGTAAGTTGTGGGATTGTTCTCTTCTGTTTGTAATGGTGTCAAGCTATGTAATTTTTGTCAAAATTTCTGTGTAATTTTAAAAAACGGAAGACATTTTGAATGAGAACATCACAGCTGACTCCTTAGTCAATCTTGCTTTAATCACTACTAAAATGTGCATCGTAGTGTCCTTGTCATGTTACTTATAATCTATTTTCTAAAATTTAGTCTGAAAGCAAAGCAAGTAATCAGTGTAAACCCTGCCATTATGTGTTGCAGACTCCTCTTTTATTTTAAACAGTATAGCAAATTATACTTGGCGCACATAAATATTGAATATGCTTGTAAATTGTTATTTTTTTAGTATATATGTAATGACACCTTTTTTTTTACAAGTGGCTCAAACCTTAATAACCAAAGGTTAAACATTTAAACACCAATAACCTAATGATTAACCTATATTAGCCCTTTACACAAAATGATTAATTAGGTTTGGATCCGAAAGATAAATGGTTAACCAAATCCCATCTATACATGAGCGTAACACAAACGCGAGAGTAATAACCATCTTAAGCTTCCTGAATTCATGTACATGACATGCATTTATTTGGTACAGTAGTATATCTTGAGGAACCTGAATTCGTGGTGCATATATTGCCTAACCTAAAACGAATCGTTATCCAACATATATGTATGCTAGCCAAGCATTTATCCCTCTCATCAGATTCAAATTATAACCTAATCATGGCACCAATCTAATGCATGTGTAGTAGTATCTCCTACAGTTTTCTCATGATAAATGGACCGCACTTAATTATTATTATTATTAATTTCACACCTTGGAAATAAGAAAGCGGCAATGAGAATATAGCAAACAACTGCATGTTTTATAGGAGCAGCACCGTAGAGGAAGCAATTCCCATTTCCAAAAAAAACCTAGGAGCTCCGACGCTGCGCTACTCTCAAATCCGAGAGAAGGTTTGACAACCTCGTCTAGTTCTACTTTCCTTCCAGTCACTTCTTTCGAGAGAAACTCCTTCTCCAGAAAGGATCCATCCTTGGTAACGAAAACTTTTCCTTCGGATCTATGATAGAAGGTATACCCAATTATTTTTTTAGGGTATCCTATGAAGACGCTTTTTTCGCTTTGGGTTCAACCTTGTCGGGCTGTAACTTCTTTACATAAGCTTCGCGTCCCCAAATTTGAAGGAACGACAACTTAGGTTTCTTCCCAAAACCATAATTCATACAGTGTCGTTTCAACGGATTTAGATGATGCCCTATTTAAAGTGAATGTGGCTATTTCTAATACATAATCACAAAATGATAACGGTAAATCTATAAGAGACATCATAGAATAAACCATATCTAAGAGAGTTCGATTATGACGTTCGAACACACCATTATGTTATGGTGTTCCCGGTGGTATCAATTGTGAAAGTATTCCGTATTTCTTTAAATGCTCGCCAAACTCGTAACTTAGATACTCACCTCCACGATCAGATCACAGAAATTTTATCTTCTTGTTACGTTGATTCTCTACTTCACTTTGAAATTCCTTAAACTTCTCGAAAATTTCGGACTTATGTTTCATGATATATATATACCCATATCTACTCAAGTCATCTCTGAAAGTAAGAATATAACGATAACCACCGCGCGATGCCACACTTATCAGGCCACACACATCGGCATGTATGATTTTCAATAGTCCACAACTCGCTCCATTATACCAGAGAATGGAGTCTTAGTCATTTTTCCCATCAGACATGCTTCGTTTCTTTCAAGTGATTCAAAATCAAGCGATTCAAGAAGCCCATTGAAATGGAGTTTCTTCATACACTTCACTCCAATGAGACCAAGATGACAGTGCCACATGTATGTAGAATTATCATTCAATTTTAATCGTTTAGCATCTATATTATGAACATGTGTATTAGTACTATCGAGATTCAATAAGAATAGACCATCTATCATAGGCGCATGACCATAAAATATATTACTCATATAAATCAAACAACCATTATTCTCGGACTTAAACAAGTAACCGTATCGCAATAAACAAGATCCAGATATAATGTTCATGCTTAACGCATACACCAAATAACAATTATTTAAGTATAAAACTAATCCTGATGGTAGATGAAGAGGGAGCGTGTCGACAGCGATCACATCAACCTTCGAGCCATTTCTAATGCACATTGTCACCTCGTCTCTCGCTAGTCTTCGCTTATTCTGCAGCACCTGTTTCGAGTTAAAATAAGCAACCGAACCAATATCAAATACCCAGGCACACTACGAATACTAGTAAGATACACATCAATAACATGTATATAAATATACCTTTCTTCTTGATGTTGCCGTTCTTCAGATCTACCAGGTACTTGGGGCAATTCCTCTTCCAGTGACCTTCTCCCTTGCAGTAAAAGCACTCAGTATCAGGCTTATGACCAGCCTTGGGTTTCTTTGCAGGAGCAGCAGCTTTCTTGCCGTCCTTCTTGAAGGTACCTTTCTTCTTAGGCTTGCCTTGCTTCTTGAAATTGGTGGTCTTATTGACCATCAACACTTGGTGCTCTTTCTTGATCTCCACTTCCGCAGACTTCAACATGGAGAAGAGTTCAGGCAACGAATTATCCATGCGCTGCATGTTGTAGTTCATCACAAAGTTTTTTTTAACTAGGTGGTAGTGATTGGAGAACACGATGAATACCCAACGCATAAGGAATCATTATTCATAGATCTACGAGTTTATTCGCGTGCCCAGAAATCTTAGCACATGCTCGCTAACGGAGTTGCCCTCTTCCATCTTGCAGTTAAAGAACTTCTCGGAGGTTTTGTAGCTTTCAACAGCCGCATGAGTCTCAAATATCATTTTGAGATCATGGACAATATCATAAGGCTCACGGTTCTCAAACCGCTTCTAAAGCTCCGATTCCAAACCGTACAAGATGGCACACTGACTGTGGAGTATTGATTCTTCCGAGTGAGGAAAACATTCTTCACTCATCGGTAGCATCATCTGCAGGCGGGTCACCCAGTGGTGCATCCAGCACATAGGTCAACTGACCAGCATTGAGGATAATCCTCAAGTTGCGGAACCAATCCGCGAAGTTGTTTTCATTGTTTTTCAACTTTTCTTTCTCTAGGAACGCATTAAAATTGATGGTAGGAGCCGCCATGATCTACAACATATTTACAAAGATTTTAGACTAAGTTTGTGACAAATTGAGTTCATATTTAATTCTTAAATTAACTAGGTGAACTCCCACTCAAAACAACATCCCTCACATTGTTTTAGTGATCACATGAACCAAATCCACTACACCAAGTCCGATCATCATGAGAGATGATGTAGTTTCAAAGGCGAACAATCAACATGTTCATCATATCAGTCATATCACTCATGCTTTACCTTTCGGTATTTTGTGTTTCGATCGAGACCATGTCTATACATGCTAGGCTCGTCAAGGTTAACCTTAGTATCCACATGTGCAAATCTGGCTTGCACCCTTTGTATGCACACATAGAATCTATCACACCCGATCATCACGTGGTGCTTCAAAACGACGAGTCTTAGCAACGGTGCCAATAAGGATGAACACTTTATTACTTTATATTTAGTAAGAGGGATCATCTTATAATGCTACTATCACAATCTAAGCAATACAAGATGCATAAAAGGATTAACATCACATGCAATTCATAATACGTGATATGATATGGCCTTTCTTCTTGTGCCTTCGATCTCCATTTTCAAAGCACGAACATGATCTCCATCATCACCGGCATGGCGTCAAGGTCAATGGCGCCGCTTCATGGTTGTCCTCCACCAACAACAACTATTACAACTACTTTGATGAATAGACACACAGGTCTTAAACAAAATTTAAAGACAACCATAAGGCTCCTGCCGGTTGCCAACTTACAATAAGGATCATTGCATACATCATATATAATCATAATCATGGCCATATCACATCACAACACAAGCCCTACAAAAACAAGTTAGACGCTTCTAATCTTCTTTGCATATTTTACGTGGATGGGGCTTTCGCATAAGAACCGTTCTAACTAACGAACATGAACCACAACGTTGATACAAGTATTGTCAAGTGTCCGTTGTAAATTGAATCTTCACTATGGTGGGAGAGACGACATCCGCAAAGCCACTTGTGCAATGCAACTTGCATGTTGAGCATGGAGTAAGTCTCATGTATGATGACATGTAAGGTTAGGCCGGGCCGCTTTATCCCACCATCCCGCAAGATGCAAAGTACACAAAAAGCAATCGACAACAAAAGTATCAATGCCCATAAAAACTTTGTGTTCTACTCGTGCAACAGATCTACGCATAGACATGTCTCCGATACCACTTTTGGGGTTCGTAGCATGGAAAACAAAAAAATTCTATCGCATGAACACACAAAAGCCAGGATCTAATCTACGAGATTGGTGCAACGAGTTTATAGAGTACTAACCCTCGTATATCTAAAGCGTTTAACAAGATCAGATTCTCGTGGTTGATGTAGTCGTTCACTTATCGATCTCAAGATCGTGTAGACAATCCTTTCGGCGCCACGTTTTGACAGCGCTTCCGCGGTTGGTCACACGTTCTGTACTCTATGAAGACCTTTATCTCCCTTGTTCCAGCAGGCAGCAGAGGTTGTAGATCTCCTCGCAATTCCAGCAGCATGACGGTGTGGTGGTGTAGCTGGAGGAGTAGATCCTGCAGGGCTTCGCCTAAGCTGAAATTGATATGGTAGAGGAGAGAGGGCCTCGACGGCTATGGTATAGGTGGAAGTGACTTGGAGAGGGCTAGGGCGCCGACGGCTAGGGTATAGGTGGCGGTTGTTGGAGATATGCCCTAGAGGCAATAATAAATATAGTTATTATTATATCTTTGTGTTTATGATAATTGTTTACATTCATGCTATAATAGTATTAACAAGGAAACATTAATACTTGTGTGATTTGTAAACTTAATTTGAAGTCCCTAGTAAAGCCTCTATATAATACTAGCTTGTTGGTTAATAGATGATTGTGGTTTCCCTATCATGAACATTGAGATGTTATTAACAACAAGATCATATCGTTAGGAGAATGATATGATGGACATACTCCTATAGATAAGCGTAGCATAAAGATCAAGTCATTTTAATAGTTCAATTGCTATATGCTTTCTGATACATAGTAATCTGATTCCTTCGACCATGAGATCATGCATATCACCTTTACCGGATGGATGCTTTGATGACATCAAACACCACACCGTAACTGGGTGGCTATAAAGGTGGCATTGAGTGTTCGGAAAGTATTGGTTGAAACACATGGATCAAGAGTGGGATTTTTCCATCCATATGACGGATAGATATATTCTGGGCCCTCTCGGTGAAATGTCATCCAATTAGCTTGCAAGCATGTGACTGGTTCACAAGGGATCACATATCACGGGAACGAGAAAAGAGTACTTATCGGTAACGAGGTTGAACTAGGTATGCAGAGATACCAACGATCATAACCTCGGATAAGTAAACTATCGTGAGACAAAGGGAAATTGATATCGTATGTAAGTGGTTCATTCGATCGCAAAGTAATCGTAGAAATATGTGGGAGCCATATGAATTTCCAGATTCCTCTATTGGTTATTGTTCGGAGAAGTGTCTCGATCATGTCTGCATAATTCACGAACCGTAGGGAGACACACTTAAGGATTCGACGTTGTTTTGAGTAGTTATGGAATGATGAGAAAGAGACCGAATGTTGTTCGGAGTCCCGAATGGGATCCGGGATATCATGAGGAGATCCGGAATAGTCCGGAGAATAAGATTCATATAAGGAAAGTCCCGTTTCGGAGTTGGGGAATGGTTCCGGTGTTTTCATCGGGAATGTTCTAGAATGTTCCGGAATGTCCGGCACTCCGGAGGGGAAGGGTACATGAATGTGTTGTATCAAGTTGGTATGATTGCATCATGTACTAAGTGTCATCTCTGAACCAAATAAAGGATTAATTCAAATCCTAGTTTGAAAAGTCAAATAGCTAGTTTGAAAAGTCAAACGGCTAAATTTGGAAAGAGGAAAAGAGGAGGAAGGGGAAACCGAGTTGGGGAGGAGTTCCCTCCTCCAACCGGCGGCACCCACCCAAGCCGAGTTGGGGAGGGACTCCTCTCCCCCCCCCTTGGCCGGCCGGCCCCTCCACCTATATAAGGAGGGGCAGGGCTCCCTCCTAGATACACACAAGATCCTCTCCTCCAAACCCTAGTACCAAGCCGCCGCCGCCTCCAAGCCGCCGCCGGCCCTAGGGCACTCGCCGCCGCCGCCTAGGTGAAACCCTAGCCGCTGGAACTAGCCCCTCCTCGGCGTGTCTAAACCCTAGATCGTCGAGGACTCTCTCATACTCCACCATACTCGCTCCGGCTTAAGGCGAAGCCCTGCGAGATCTCCCCTCTACTTCCGGTACCACGCCGTTGTGCTACCGGAATCGCGAGGAGAGTGCTACAACCTCCGCTGCCTGCTGGAACAAGGGAGAGGAAGGTCTTCGTCGAGTACTGAACGTGTCACCAACTGCGGGAGCGCTGCCGGAACGCAGCGCCGGAAGGATCGTCTACGCGATCTTGAGATCGGAAAGAGTACGACTACATCACCCACGAGAATCCGCTCTCGTTAAACACTTTGGAATCTTCGAGGGTGAGTTATTCTATCGACTCGTTGCTACAATCTAGTAGATAGATCTTGGCTTGTTTGTTTGTATGCGGTAAAATTTTTTTGTTTTCCATGCTACGAAACCCTACAGTGGTATCAGAGCCGTATCTATATGTAGATCTGTTGCACGAGTAGAACACAATGGTCATTGTGGGTGTTGATGCTTTTATTGTCGATTGCTTCTTGTGTACTTTGCATCTTGCGGGATGTTGGGATGAAGCGGCCCGGGCTAACCTTACATGACATCGTTCATGAGACTTGCTCCACGCTTGACATGCAACTTGTATTGCATAAGTGGCTTTGCGGGTGCCTGTTTCTCCTAGCATAGTTAAGATCCAATTTACAACGGGTGATTAACAATACTAGTATCAATGTTGTGGTTCATGTTCGTAAGTTAGAACGACACTTATTGAAAGCCCCAAACCACGTAAAACATGCAAAGAAAGTAGAGGCGTCTAACTTTGTTTTGCAGGGGTGTGCTGTGATGTGATATGGCCATGATTGTGATTATATTTGATGTATGCAATGTTCCTTATTGTAAGTTGGCAACCGGCAGGAGCCATATGGTTGTCTTTAATTTATGTTAAGACCCGCGTGTCTATTCAAAGTAGTTGTAATAGTTGAAGCCGGTGGACGACAACCATGGAGAAGCGTCATTGACCTTGATGCAATGCCGATGATGATGGAGATCATGTTCGTGCTAGAAGATGGAGATCGGAAGCAAAAAGAAGAAAGGCCATATCATATCACATATTATGAATTGCATGTGATGTTAATCCTTTATGCATCTTGTATTGCTTAGTAGACAACGGTAGCATTATAAGATGATCCCTCATGCACATAAATTTCAAGTCATAAAGTGTTCACCCTTAGTTAGCACCGTTGCTAAAGCTTGTTGATTCGAAGCACCACGTGATGATTGGGTGTGTTAGATTCCGCAAGTGTATACAACATGAGCAAGCCAGATTTCCTCATGCGGAAACTAAGGTTTGATCTTGACGAGCCTAGCATGTACAGACATGGTCTCGGAACACGGATCACCGAAAGGTAAAGCATGAATCATATAGTAGATGTGATGAACATGTCGATTGTTCGCCATTGAAACTATATCAACTCTCGTGATGATCGGTGTTGATGTGGTGGATTTGGTTCGTGTGATCACTAAAACAATGTGAGGGATATTGTTTTGAGTGGGAGTTCACCTAGATTAAATTTATTAATTTGAACTCAATTTGTCATAAACTTAGTCTAAACTATTGCAAATATGTTGTAGATCAATGGCAGCCCCTACCATCAATTTTAATGCGTTCCTAGAGAAAGAAAAGTTGAAAAACAATGGAAGCAACTTCGCGGATTGGTTCCGCAATTTGAGGATTGTCCTCATAGCTGGTAATTTGACCTATGTGCTGGATGCACCGCTGGGTGACCCACCTGCAGCTGATGCTGCCGATGAAGTAAAGAAT
The DNA here is from genome assembly GCA_916181665.1 of Avena sativa. Classification (NCBI taxonomy): domain Eukaryota; kingdom Viridiplantae; phylum Streptophyta; class Magnoliopsida; order Poales; family Poaceae; genus Avena; species Avena sativa. Next base: position 261,064,885 of record OV702298.1, on the reverse strand, counting down.
GTTTACCTCACTCAGAAGACTCATTACTCCACAGTTCAGTGTGTTATCTTGTATGGTTTAGAATCGGAGCTTCAGAAAAGGTTTGAGAATTCAGACCCATATGATATTGTCGAGGATCTCAAATTGATCTTTGAGACTCATGCGACAATTGAAAGCTATGAGGCTTCTGAAAAGTTCTTTAACTGCAAGATGGAAGAGGGCAGCTCCGTCAGCGAGCATGTGCTTAAGATGTCTGGGCACGCAAACAAACTTCAAAGCTTGGGTATAGTGATTCCCAATGCTTTGGGGATTTACCGTGTCCTCCAATCACTACCACCAAGTTACAAGAACTTTGTGATGAACTACAACATGCAAAACATGAACAAGACGTTGCCAGAACTCTTTGCCATGTTGAAGTCTGCAGAAGTGGAGATCAAGAAAGAGCACCAAGTGTTGTTGGTCAATAAGACCACCAAATTCAAGAAAGGCAAGTCTAAGCAGAAGGGACACTTCAAGAAGGGTGGTAAGAAAGTTGCCACGCCTACGAAGAAGACCAAGGCTGGATCTAAGCCTGATACTGAGTGCTTTTACTGCAAGGGAGAAGGTCACTAGAAGCGGAATTGCCCAAAGTACTTGGCGGATTTGAAGAACGGCAACATCAAGAAGAAAGGTATATCTGATATACATGTTATTGATGTGTATCTCACTAGTACTCGTAGTAGTGCCTGGGTATTTGATACTGGTTCGGTTGCTCATATTTGTAACTCGAAACAGGTGTTGCAGAATAAACGGAAGCTAGCGAAGAACGAGGTGACGATGCGCGTTGGAAACGAATCAAAGGTTGATGTGATCGCGGTCGGCACGCTACCCCTTCATCTACCATCGGGATTAGTTTTATACTTAAATAATTGTTATTTGGTGCCTGCGTTAAGCATGAACATTATATCGGGATCTTGTTTATTGCGAGACGGTTACTTGTTTAAATTCGAGAATAATGGTTGTTCGATTTATATGAGTAATATGTTTTATGCACATGCACCTTTGATAGATGGTCTATTCTTATTGAATCTCGATAGTGGAAATACACATATTAATAACATTGAGGCTAAACGTTTGAAATCGAGCGATAACTCGACCTATATGTGGCACTGTCGTCTTGGTCACATTAGAGCGAAGCGTATGAAGAAACTCCATTCCGATGGACTTCTTGAATCACTTGATTTCGAATCACTTGATAGATGCGAAGCATGTCTGATGGGTAAAATGACTAAGACTCCATTTTCTGGTATGATGGAGCAAGGTACGGACTTATTGGAAATCATACATACCGATGTGTGTGGTCCAATGAGTGTAGCATCGCGCGGTGGTTATCGTTATGTTCTTACCTTCACGGATGACTTGAGTAGATATGGGTATATCTATTTCATGAAACATAAGTCCGAAACTTTCGAGAAGTTTAAGGAATTTCAAAGTGAGGTAGAGAATCAACGTAACAAGAAGATTAAATTTCTACGTTCTGATCGTGGAGGTGAATATCTAAGTTACGAGTTTGGCGAGCATTTGAAGAAATGCGGAATACTTTCGCAGTTGACACCGTCGGGAACACCACAGCGTAATGGTGTGTCCGAACGTCGTAATCGAACTCTCTTACATATGGTTCGTTCTATGATGTCACTTACAGATTTACCGCTATCATTTTGGGGTTATGCATTAGAAACAGCCACATTCACTTTAAATAGGGCACCGTCTAAATCCGTTGAAACGACACCGTATGAATTATGGTTTGGGAAGAAACCTAGATTGTCGTTTCTTAAAGTTTGGGGGTGCGAAGCCTATGTAAAGAAGTTACAGCCGGACAAGCTTGAACCCAAAGCGGAAAAATGCGTCTTCATAGGATACCCGAAGGAAACTATTGGGTATACCTTCTATCATAGATCCGAAGGCAAAATCTTCGTTGCCAAGAATGGATCCTTTCTAGAGAAGGAATTTCTCTCGAAAGAAGTGACTGGAAGGAAAGTAGAACTTGATGAGGTTGTTGAACCTTCTCTCGAAATTGCGAGTAGCGCAGCACCGGAAGAAGTTCCTATGGTGCCTGCACCAATAAGAGAGGAAGCTAATGATGATGATCATGAAACTTCGGTTAAAGTTGCTACAGAGCCTCGCAGGTCAATGAGAACTCGTACCACTCCAGATTGGTATGATCCCGTTATGAGTGTCATGTTGGTGGACAACACCGATGACCCCGAGACATATGAGGAAGCGATGATGAGCCCAGATTCCAATAAATGGCAAGAAGCCATGAAATCCGAGATTGGATCCATGTACGAAAACCAAGTATGGACTTTGGTGGACTTACCGGATGGCCGGAAGGCTGTCGAGAACAAATGGATCTTCAAGAAGAAAACAGATGCTGATGGTAATGTTACTGTCTATAAAGCTCGACTTGTCGCAAAAGGGTTTCGACAAATTCAAGGAGTTGACTATGATGAGACTTTCTCACCAGTAGCGAAGCTAAAGTCTGTGAGGATTATGTTAGCAATCGCTGCATATTACGATTATGAGATATGGCAGATGGATGTCAAAACAGCATTTCTCAATGGAGACATTGATGAAGAGTTGTATATGATGCAACCCAAAGGTTTTGTTGATCCTAAAGATGCTAACAAGGTATGCAAACTTCAACGGTCCATCTATGGATTGAAGCAAGCATCCCGAAGTCGGAATCAACGTTTTGATAAGGTGATCAAAAGTTTTGGTTTTATACAAACTTATGGAGAAGCTTGTATTTACAAGAAAGTGAGTGGGAGCTCTGTAGCATTCTTGATACTATATGTGGATGACATATTATTGATTGGGAATGATGTAGACCTTCTTAATAGTGTCAAGGAATATTTGAATAATAGTTTTTCAATGAAGGATCTTGGCGAAGCAGCTTACATATTAGGCATAAAGATTTATAGAGATAGATCGAAACGCCAAATATCATTGTCACAAAGTACATATTTGGACAAAGTTCTAAAGAGGTTTGGAATGGAAGATAGCAAGAAAGGGTTCTTGCCCATGTTGCCCAATATGACCTTGAGTAAAACTCAAAGTCCGACATCAGCAGAAGATAGAGAAAGGATGAGTAAGACTCCCTATGCCTCAGCCATAGGATCTCTAATGTATGCTATGCTATGTACTAGACCTGACATTGCATATGCTGTTAGTTTAACTAGCAGATATCAAAGTGATCCAGGAGTGGATCATTGGACAGCGGTCAAAAACATCCTTAAGTACTTGAGAAGAACTAAGGATATGGTTCTTTCTTATGGAGGTGATGAACAGCTCCTTGTTAATGGTTACACCGATGCTAGTTGGAGCACCGATCCGGATGATTCTAAATCATAATCTGGATATGTATTTATTTTGAATGGTGCAGCAGTTAGCTGGAGGAGTGCAAAGCAAATCGTTGTGGCGAGATCTTCAACTGAATCGGAATACATGGCTGCTTCGGAGGCTTCACAAGAAGCGATATGGATGAAAGAGTTCATTACAGAGCTAGGTGTGGTTCCTAGTGCGCTGGACCCAATGTCTATCTACTGTGATAACATGGGCGCCATAGCCAATGCGCAAGAACCAAGGTCACACAAGAAGCTGAAGCATATCAAGCTACGTTTTCACGCTATTCGAGAACATATCCAAGATGGGGATATAAAGATTTGCAATGTACACACAGATCTGAATGTGGCGGATCCGTTGACTAAACCTCTCCCGAGGGCAAAACATGACCAGCACCAAACTGCCATGGGTGTTCGGTATATTACCATGTAATCTAGATTAGATGACTCTAGTGCAAGTGGGAGACTGTTGGAGATATGCCCTAGAGGCAATAATAAATATAGTTATTATTATATCTTTGTGTTTATGATAAATGTTTACATTCATGCTATAATAGTATTAACAAGGAAACATTAATACTTGTGTGATTTGTAAACTTAATTTGAAGTCCCTAGTAAAGCCTCTATATAATACTAGCTTGTTGGTTAATAGATGATTGTGGTTTCCCTATCATGAACATTGAGATGTTATTAACAACAAGATCATATCGTTAGGAGAATGATATGATGGACATACTCCTATAGATAAGCGTAGCATAAAGATCAAGTCATTTTAATAGTTCAATTGCTATATGCTTTCTGATACATAGTAATCTGATTCCTTCGACCATGAGATCATGCATATCACCTTTACCGGATGGATGCTTTGATGACATCAAACACCACACCGTAACTGGGTGGCTATAAAGGTGGCATTGAGTGTTCAGAAAGTATTGGTTGAAACACATGGATCAAGAGTGGGATTTGTCCATCCATATGACGGATAGATATACTCTGGGCCCTCTCGGTGAAATGTCATCCAATTAGCTTGCAAGCATGTGACTGGTTCACAAGGGATCACATATCACGGGAACGAGAAAAGAGTACTTATCGGTAACGAGGTTGAACTAGGTATGCAGAGATACCAACGATCATAACCTCGGATAAGTAAACTATCGTGAGACAAAGGGAAATTGATATCGTATGTAAGTGGTTCATTCGATCGCAAAGTAATCATAGAAATATGTGGGAGCCATATGAATTTCCAGATTCCTCTATTGGTTATTGTTCGGAGAAGTGTCTCGATCATGTCTGCATAATTCACGAACCGTAGGGAGACACACTTAAGGATTCGACGTTGTTTTGAGTAGTTATGGAATGATGAGAAAGAGACCGAATGTTGTTCGGAGTCCCGAATGGGATCCGGGATATCACGAGGAGATCCGGAATAGTCCGGAGAATAAGATTCATATAAGGAAAGTCCCGTTTCGGAGTTGGGGAATGGTTCCGGTGTTTTCATCGGGAATGTTCTAGAATGTTCCGGAATGTCCGACACTCCGGAGGGGAAGGGTACATGAATGTGTTGTATCAAGTTGGTATGATTGCATCATGTACTAAGTGTCATCTCTGAACCAAATAAAGGATTAATTCAAATCCTAGTTTGAAAAGTCAAATAGCTAGTTTGAAAAGTCAAACGGCTAAATTTGGAAAGAGGAAAAGAGGAGGAAGGGGAAACCGAGTTGGGGAGGAGTTCCCTCCTCCAACCGGCGGCACCCACCCAAGCCGAGTTGGGGAGGGACTCCTCTCCCTCCCCTTGGCCGGCCGGCCCCTCCACCTATATAAGGAGGGGCAGGGCTCCCTCCTAGATACACACAAGATCCTCTCCTCCAAACCCTAGTACCAAGCCGCCGCCGCCTCCAAGCCGCCGCCGGCCCTAGGGCACTCGCCACCGCCACCTAGGTGAAACCCTAGCCGCCGGCAATAGCCCCTCCTCGGCGTGTCTAAACCCTAGATCGTCGAGGACTCTCTCATACTCCACCATACTCGCTCCGGCTTAAGGCGAAGCCCTGCGAGATCTCCCCTCTACTTCCGGTACCACGCCGTTGTGCTGCCGGAATCGTGAGGAGAGTGCTACAACCTCCGCTGCCTGCTGGAACAAGGGAGAGGAAGGTCTTCGTCGAGTACCGAACGTGTGACCGACTGTGGGAGCGCTGCCGGAACGCAGCGCCGGAAGGATCGTCTACGCGATCTTGAGATCGGAAAGAGTACGACTACATCACCCACGAGAATCCGCTCTCGTTAAACACTTTGGAATCTTCGAGGGTGAGTTATTCTATCGACTCGTTGCTACAATCTAGTAGATAGATCTTGGCTTGTTTGTTTGTATGCGGTAGAAAATTTTTGTTTTCCATGCTACGAAACCCTACAGCGGTGACTTGGAGAGGGCTCGGGCGCCGGCGGCTTGGGGCAAGGTGGCGACATCCTAAGGTTTGGGGTGAGGGCCAAGGGGGCGCCCCACCCCTGCTTATATGGGTGGGGGGATGCGGCAAGGGAGGGGGATGCGCCCCTCTCCCTTGTAGGTTTCTTTTTCTTCCTCCACTAGACTTTGACTTTTTCAATTGGGATTTGACTTTTCAAACTAGAGTTTGACTATTCAAACTAGAGTTTGATTATCTCTTCCATATCCTTGGCCGACTTGACCTAGTGGTCTATGCTCCTATCCTATTAGGGTATGATGCATTCCAAGTACCCCCTCCAGGGTGGTGGACCTTTTAGAACTTTCTAGAATCTTCCGGTCAAAACACCGAAAACATTTCCGAACCCCAGAAATTGACTTCCTTATATGAATCTTATTCTCCGGACCATTCCGGAACTCCTTGTGATGTCCTCGATCCAATCCGAGACTCGAAAAAACATTCGGTCTCCAACTCATATTCCATATCTACTAAACAACATCGAATCCTTAAGTGTGTCTCCCTACGGTTCGTGAACTATGCAGACATGATCGAGACACCCCTTCGATCAATAACCATTAGAGGAATCTAGAAGTCCATTATGGCTCCCACATATTTCTATGATTACTTTGTGATCGTATGAACCATTTACATACGATACCGATTCCCTTTGTCGCGTGATACTTTACTTATCCGAGGTTTGATCGTCGGTATCTCTATACCTAGTTCAACCCCGTTACCGATAAGTACTCTTTACTCGTTCCATGATATGTCATCCCTTGTGACCTAGTCACATGCTTGCAAGCCAATTGGATGTCATTCCACCAAGAGGGCCCAGAGTATATCTATCCGTCAAATGGATGGACAAATCCCACTCTTGAGTCATGTGCCTCAACACATACTTTCAGAATACCTAATGCCACCTTTATAACCACCTAGTTACGGAAGTGGTGTTTTATGTTATCAAAGCATTCATCCGGTGATGGTGATTAACATGATCTTATGGTCGAAGGATTAGATTACTATGTATTTGAAAGCTTGTAGCAAACAAACTCTAAATGACTTGATCTTACGCTACGCTTACTATAGGAGTGTGTTCATTATATCATTCTCCTAATGATATGATCTTGTCATTAATAACATCTAATGTTCATGATTAGGAAACTATGATCATCCATCAATTACAAGCTAGTTTCAACAAGAGGCTTACTAGGGACTTCTTTTATGTTTATAAAACACACAAGTATTAATATTTCCGGTTAATGCAATTATAGCATGAGATGCAAACATTTATCATAAACACAAAGATATAATAATAACCATTTTATTATTGCCTCTTGGGCATATCTCCAACAAAACCACCAACGCCACGAGAGGCATCCCTTGTTCTCCGATGAACCTCACCCCAAGGGGATCAATTCACATCTTCCACTATATCGGCAACCTTTGAGGTGGAAGACGGCACCTTTACAACAAGTTCGAGGCACCCATCCACAACTAAATTGGAGGCTCCTGAATGCAAGAAAGTTGTCACAACAATTAAAGACAAGCTTGTAAGCACAAAATCAACAACCAGGGTTTCTAAGAAACACTAGAGCAAGGGGCCCTCAAATGAATGAGGGGGAATGAAGATCTCTTTTGTATGGTTGGAGGAGGAGATCTCTTAGATTTGGTGGCTTAGCTTTAGGGTTCTTGAGTTTGGGGAACGAGCAACTTCTAAAGGTAGAGGAAGGGGCCTTTATATAGCCCCCCTAGAAATGTAGCCGTTGCAAGTCACTTAACCCAGACAATCCGGCAAAAGTGGCCCGGACAGTCCGACCAGACCGGACACTCCGGCCGCATCGCACCGGACACTCTGGCCTGGCAAAGTATCGGGCCAGAGTCCGGGCAGAGTCCGGGTAGTGCCCGATATAGGGTATAGACCGTTGCACGCTTCAACGGAATCTTGGCGAACTCCTAGGGCCGGACACTCCGGCAGATACCAGCCGGACATTCCGGCTGGGCCGGATACTCCGGCTCACATCTGCCGGACAATCTGGCAAAACTTGAATAGCTGCAACAATATAATCCTGGGAACCTCTTTTCCCTTAAAGACAAATAACAATAATATACAACTGATAGCGTAGATATATCCTGAAACATTTTAGCAACTGATTAAACCTATCCAAGTGTTGTCAACAAACATCAAAACAATATGACGGGCATAAATGCCCTTTCACCCAGCCTACCATGTTCTTTGGGTCGGCATAGTACACTCCATTTAGCCAGTCGATATTTTATTTTCTAACTGTCCCCCTGCCAAAAGAATATTGATCGAAATAATTTAACCTTTGTAAGACTCCTTTTGAAAGTTGAAAGAACGATATCATATACAGTACCATATTACTTAGTATCGAGTTAAAGGTTAATTCTAGTACATACACACAAATTTGCAGTTGATGTGCAGTAAAAGGTTGGAGTGGTTGTTCTCGGAGATTGTTCATATATAGCAAGCGAATGACAGCCACCGCACAAGCCATCTACGTCACCTAAGAATCTAAGATGAACCATGCATGTGAGGGCGAAAGGTGAACCGTTTCGTACAGTCAGTGTTGTTCAAACGAGCTAGAGTCGAAAACTCAACCTCTGTTTCAATTAATATATATTGATATACACGCCACACATTTTGCATTGGTTGCCTGATTTGATACTAGAAGTTACCGTACATCACTGAACTTGGGGAACTTTCTGATATCGTTGGGGTTTCCCCAGCACTTAGCCTTAGCAAACCAGAAAGTACTCGTATAAATTAACCACACTAGTTACTTCAGCACTTAGCAGTACACGCGCAGCTTGATTAATTAGCAGGCGTCCCAGAGGGAGCCCTGCGGCCAGTTCTGGGAGCTCTCGGCCGCGTCGTCACTGCCATCCTGGTCCCACCTGGGCGGGTCCAGCAGCATGGCCTCTGCCATCTCGGCCCACAGCTTGGGCGACGCCTCCAGCTGGTCGTCGAGCTCGCCGTCGAGCCGCAGCTCGGCCGCCGGGTTGGTTGCGGCGGCGGCGGCAACCACCAGTGCCGGCTCGCGACGCACCCGCTCGGCGGCCTCCGCGGCCGCAGCGCGGATGTCGGCCGGGTCAGTGGTCGCCGGCTGGGGCAGCCAGCCGACGGAGCCCGGGAAGTTGAGCTGCGCGTCCCGCGGCCCGCGCAGCCGCAGCGCCGCCACGTCGTGCGCCACCGCCGCCATCTCAGCCGAGTCGAAGCTGCCGAGCCAGACGCGGACCTTGGTGCCCGGCTGCCGGATCTCCGACACCCACCTGCCCCATTTCCGCCGCCTCACGCCCCTGTACTGTGGAGCCGGTGGCTGCTCCTGCTGCTGCTGCCGCCGGTGGCTGTCCATGAACTCGACCCCCTCACAATGCACTGCCTAGATACTTGCGCCTTGCGATCTTGCTGTGCTTATATAGGCAACGGGGGCGGCGGTCGATCGATCGAGTCGATCGCTGCTGTGAATGCATGCACGCATGCGGCGTGTGGACGAAAACGCCACACGATCTCGCGCCAGTTAAGCTACTGGTCATCTCTAAAAGTTCAGTGGATTCCACAGGCAGAATGCTGTTGTAGAAATTGATCTGACCTGCTGACTGCTGAGTGAGTGCTCATCGAGAGGACCGGAGTGATGTCGACCGCAAACGGAGGAGGACTTGTCATAACTCGTAACTAGATGATGCTGCGGGAGAACTAACGTTCATACTATCAGTTTAGCGTCAGCAGACCAAGATATGCGTGCACACACTAGCAAAAAACAAGAACCCATGACCTCGTTAAAAATCTTTCTAATTTAAACTTGAAAATAGTTTAGCACTCAAATCCTAACTCAACATATACCCATCTTCACTACGTATTGGTTTTATTTCGCCAAAAGCTTCCAAACTAGATAATTGTACTGTTGTACATGCACTACTGGAAAAACCATCTTCGGTTCGACGTGAACAACCCCAGCAGTTCCGGCCTGTCACAGCCCGCGACTAGTGGGAGCACTAATCCCGGGCCGTGAGGCCTCTAACGGCTAGAAACGGCCGTAGTCACTAGTCCCGGGCCAGACCAGATCTTTAGTCCCGGTCCGTAATACACGGACCGGGACTAATGACCTAGAGAAGGTCAGCTGGTCTTTTCGTGGACTATTAGTCCCGGATCGTATCATGGCCCGGGACTAGTTGTCCACCACTATATATTCTGCTTCCTGTCCTGCTGCCCTAAAGCATATGGTGGCCATTTTTCTCAAAAAAGCAAGAGAGTTCATGCCATTTTTTTCTCAAGATTTGTCAAGATTTAGTTTGCAACCTCTAAATCCAAAGCTTTAAAAGGTTAGAACTTCATTCTTTCATCTCTTATTGCTACTTTAGCTCTATAATGCTCTAGAAGTATAGAGATATGGATCAATGCATGCATGCTCTAGAAGTAGAAGGATTTTGATATATATGTGTAACAAATTTTGATTAGCCACATAGTTACTGAAAATTGAAATGTGTAATTTTAGAGTTTCAGAGCTTAGAATGGAATGAGGTTTTCACTGATAACAATAATAAAAAACTCCACATTTATCATGTTGATTGTTTTCTCCAATTCACAAATTGGTGCATGTAAATTTTTCAAAATTCAAAATTAATGCTCTAGAAGCTCTCAATATAACTTGAAATAATTTTATCATGTTGTGTAATGGTTTTTGATATATTTTTACTATAATGCAGATGGTCCGGGAATGGATGTACGGTACTGACCGACGCTCTGACGAGTTCATTAATGGCGTGCATGAATTCATCCATGTTGCTGATGCAAACAAGCGCAATGGTTTTGTATTCTGTCCATGTAGTGAATGTAGGCATCAGAAGGATTACTCTGACTCAAAAACCCTTCACAATCACTTGTTGAAGTCCGGCTTCATGCCTAGTTATAATTGTTGGACCAAGCACGGAGAGAGAGGGGTTATAATGGAAGACAATGAAGAAGAGGAGGAGGATGACAACTATCATGGTTTCCCTGAGTACGGAGATACTTCCATGGGGGATGCTGAAGGGGAGGATGAAGAAGAGACACATGATGAACCCGCTGATGATCTTGGTCGGACCATTGCCGATGCACGAAGAGATTGTGAAACTGAAAAGGATAGGGAGAAGTTCAAGCACATGTTAGAGGATCACAAAAAGTTATTGTACCCACATTGCGAAAATGGTCTGAAAAATCTGGGCAGCACACTGGAATTGCTGCGATGGAAGGCTGAGTGTGCTATACCTGACTCCTCATTTGAAAAGTTGCTGAAAATTATGAAGAATATGCTTCCAAAAGATAATGTATTGCCCGCCAGTACGTACGAAGCAAAGAAGGTTGTCTGCCCTCTAGATTTAGAGGTTCATAAGATACATGCATGCCCTAATGACTGCATTCTCTACCGCAGTGAGGAGTACGAGAATTTGGATGCATGCCCCGTATGCACTTCACTTCGGTATAAGATTAGACGAGATGACCCTGGTGACGTTGAGGGCGAGCCCCCCCGAAAGAGGGTTCCTGCCAAGGTGATGTGGTATGCTCCTATAATACCACGGTTGAAACGCTTATTCAGAAACAAAGAGCACGTCAAGTTGTTGCGATGGCATAAAGAGAAACGTAAGTTAGACGGGATGTTGAGACACCCCGCTGATGGGTCGCAATGGAGAAAAATCGATAGAAAGTACCCGGACTTTGCAGATGACGCAAGGAGTTTAAGGTTTGGTCTAAGTACAGATGGCATGAATCCCTTTGGGGAGCAGAGCTCCAGTCACAGCACCTGGCCCGTGACTCTATGCATCTATAACCTTCCTCCTTGGTTGTGCATAAAGCGTAAGTTCATTATGATGCCAGTGTTGATTCAAGGTCCGAAGCAACCCGGCAACGACATTGATGTGTACCTAACGCGATTAGTGGAAGAACTTTTACAGTTGTAGCACGAACCCGGCATACGCGTGTGGGATGAGCACAAGTAGGAAGAATTTAACCTCCGAGCATTGCTTTTCGTAACAATCAATGATTGGCCTGCTCTTAGTAACCTTTCAGGACAGTCCAACAAGGGATACAATGCATGCACACACTGTTTAGATGAGACTGAAAGTATATATTTGGAACATTGTAAGAAGAATGTGTACAATGAGCATCGTCGATTTCTTTTGGCCAAGCATCCCTTAAGAAATAAAGGCAAGCATTTTAACGGTCTGGCATGTCACCAGACGAAGCCTAAGGAGCGTACTGGTGCTGATATATTTGATATGGTCAAAGATTTGGATCAAATGGTAACCTTTGGAAAGGGTCCTGGCGGAAAATCTGTTCCGAAGGACGCAGAAGGACACGCACTCATGTGGAAGAAGAAATCTATATTTTGGGAGCTACCATATTGGAAATTCTTAGAGGTCCGCTCTGCAATCGATGTGATGCATGTGACGAAGAATCTTTGCGTGAACCTGCTAGGCTTCTTGGGCGTGTATGGGAAAACAAAAGATACACCGGAAGCACGAAAGGACCATCAACGTATAAAAGACCCATATGGCCTGCATCCAGAATGATTTCAAGGTCATGCGAGCTACGCTCTTACCAAACAAGAGAAGGAAATATTTTTTGAATGCCTAAGAAGTATTAAGGTCCCGTCTGGCTTCTCGTCGAATATAAAGGGAATATTAAATATGGCAGAAAAAGTTCCAAAACCTAAAGTCCCATGACTGCCACGTGATTATGACGCAGATGCTTCCGATTGCATTAAGGGGGCTTCTACCAGATAATGTTCGAGTACCCATTGTGAAGATATGTGCATTTCTCAATGCAATCTCTCAGAAGATAATCAATCATGAAGATCTACCACGGTTACAGAATGATGTGGTACAATGTCTTGTCAGTTTTGAGTTGGTGTTTCCACCATCCTTCTTCAATATTATGACGCACCTGCTGGTTCACCTAGTCGAAGAGATTTCCATTCTCGGTCCTGTATTTCTACACAATATGTTTCCCTTTGAGAGGTTCATGGGAATCTTAAAGAAATATGTTCGTAACCGTGCTAAGCCAGAAGGAAGCATTTCCAAGGGCTATGGAACAAAGGAGGTCATTGAATTTTGTGTTGACTTCGTTCCTGACCTTAGGCCGATTGGTCTTCCTCAATCGCGGTATGAGGGGAGACTGAGTGGAAAGGGTACTCTAGGAAGGAAATCAATAATATGTAGGGATGGACATTCTTACACCGAAGCACATTACACCGTTCTACAGAATTCTATCTTGGCAGCCCCATATATCGAGGAACACAAGAAAATCTTACGCTCCAACAATCCTGGAAAGCATGACTCTTGGATTAGAGATGAACACATGAAGAGTTTCAGCGTTGGTTGCAACATCTCATAAAAAACAACACTCTTGGAGATCAGCTATACTTGTTGTCTAGGTCACCATCTTCGACTATATCGACTTTCCAAGGGTATGAGATAAATGGGTATACATTTTACACGATAGCCCAAGATAAAAGAGCACCAACCAAAACAGTGGTGTCCGCTTTGATGCAACAGTCAACAATGGGTCAAAGACCACATATTATGGTTACATAGAGGAGATATGGGAACTTGACTATGGACCTACTTTTAAGGTCCCCTTGTTTTGGTGCAAATGGGTCAAGCTGATAGGAGGAGGGGTTGAGGTAGACAAGAAATACGGCATGACATCGTTGGATCTCAACAATCTTGGGTACTTAGACGAACCATTCGTCCTAGCCAATGATGTGGCTCAGGTTTTCTATGTGAAGGACATGTCTACCAAACCTAGAAAAAGAAAAAAATAAGAAAAAGAATACATCAGACGATGAGCCAAAGCGCCACATAGTTCTTTTAGGAAAAAGAAACATCGTGGGAGTGGAGGACAAGACAGACATGTCAGAAGATTGTGATAAGTTTCATGAAATTCCGCCCTTCGCGGTGAAGGATGACCCAAGCATCATGTTAATGAATGAAGATGCTCCATGGATACGGCGGGATCAGAAAGGAACACACGCAAAGAAATGATGTGTAATAATTGTAACATTTTACGAATGAAGATGCTCCATGTGTCCATTTTTATAGTGTTGTCTGCAAACAATCTTGAGTGTGTTAGTCCCGTTTTGTGGCTGGATCGGGACTAAAGGGGGGGCCTTTAGTCCCGATTCATACTTACCATTAAGATCTAATCTCCAAACGCGTGAGGTCACATATTAGGGAGTGCCTCTATGACCAGTTTCTTGGAGATGCCGGAGGACCGGGCTCCGGCAGCATCTCCCTGAAACTGGCTGTAGTGGTGTCCCTGCTCTCGAAAACCATCTTGCATCTTGTAACTTCTCTAACTATATTAATACGCCTGGGAGCTAAATAATTTCACATATTAGGGAGTGCCTCTATGACCAGTTTCTTGGAGATGCCGGAGGACTGGGCTCCGACGGCATCTCCCTGAAACTGGCCGTAGTGGTGTCCCTGCTATCGAAAACCATCTTGGAGATGCCTCAAACTGGCTGGAGGACTGGACTCATAAGGATGCCTATTTATAGTACAAGCAGCTCAGCATAATATCGACACTCACCCCCTATTATTAGTGCTGACTCATGTTTTGTCCCGGTTGGTGTCTCCAACCGGGACTAAAGGTTCATCTTTAGTCCCGGTTGGTGACACCATCCGGGACAAGGTACAAGCCGCACGACATAATGTTGACACTCACCCCTATTATTAGTGCTACCTGGCCCAGTCTGCCGCAATCCCTTCAGTTGAGGTTGGTTTCTCCAACCGGGACTAAAGATGAACCCTCTCTTTATAGGCATTTCCCTCTATTTATAGGCTGCTCGATCCAGCCTGCCCGCCCTTTCCTCTATTTATAGGCCTTTTCCTCTAAATACAACATCATCATATTTAGGTAACACTCAAGACATTTATTAATATTAAAAACCGGGACAAACCGGGACTAACTAACACTCAGGACTAAAGCCGCCCCCTTTAGTCATAATCATGCCTAGTCCTATAGTACGCAGCTTCAGGGTCTTCTTCGTCATCGTCATCGTCACCTGCCACTCCGGGGATCCTTAGCCCAGCCATGGCATATACCAGGGGCCAATCCGGCCTCGGATTCATGGTGGGTGGACTTGTGGGCACCGCAGGCGAGGATGGTCTCCCCCGGCGATTTAGCGCATCACTCTGATGATTGTACGGTTCGCCCACCACAGAATGCGGCCGGCTTCGTTGTGGTTCACCGGGGGCGGGCCATCACCCTCGTACCTGGCGAGCTCCCTTTCCCGCCTATTAGCGAAGAAGGCATTCCAGGTGTCGTAGTTGTCGGGATCCCACTGGGGATCCATCCGCTGCTCCGACGTGAGCTCGTGGTAGAAGTGGTTCGTGATGGTCGTCTGGCGTGCGGAACCTTGAGGAACAGGAGGGACAGGAACCCCTCCAGCGCTCAGCATCCAGCCGGCGGGTGACCGGTAGCCCGGCGAACAAGGGTAGTTGGAGGCGCACAGCGCCTCGATCTCCTCGAGGGTCAGAATGGCCCAGTAGGCGTTGTCCATTGTTCTAAGAGAGGAAGGTGTGGATAGACATGGTGCGATCACCATAGATATAGAGGGAAAGGGCGGGAAAACTTGGCGGGAAGCTTTGGGAAATGGCGGGAAATATCTTTAGTCCCGGTTAGTGACTACAACCGGGACTAAAAGCTCTCGTAAAAAGAAAGCGCGGGAAAACTTGGCGGGAAGCGGTGGGAAATGGCGGGAAATATCTTTAGTCCCGGTTTGTGACTACAATAGAGGGAAAGGGCGAGAAAATTTGGATTTTTACAATAAAAGCTATGATTTTCCAAAGTTTTATATTTGATTTGAATTAAAAAAGAAAATTTAGAATTGAAATAATTTATAAATGATGCAAACGGATATATGGATATTATATTAAGATTCTTTATATTTTTCTGATAATAATAGACATATTATTTGTTTTATTTGGATTTTTACAATAAAAGATATGATTTTCCAAAGTTTTATATTTGATTGGAATTAAAAAAAGAAATTTACAAATGAAATAATTTATAAATGATGCAAACAAATATATGGATATTATATTAAGATTCTCTGTATTTTTCTGATAATAATAGATATATTATTTGTTTTATTTGGATTTTTACAATAAAAGATATGATTTTCCAAATTTTTATATTTGATTTGAATTAAAAAAAGAAATTTACAAATGATATAATTTATAAATGATGCAAACAGATATATGGATATTATATTAGGATTCTTTATATTTTTCTGATAATAATAGACATATTATTTGTTTTATTTAGATCTTTACAATAAAAGATATGATTTTCCAAAGTTTTATATTTGATTTGAATTAAAAAAGAAAATTACAAATGAAATAATTTATAAATGATGCAAACAGATATATGGATATTATATTAAGATTATTTATATTTTTCTGATAATAATAGATATATTATTTGTTTTATTTGGATTTTTACAATAAAAGATATGATTTTCCAAAGTTTTATATTTGATTTTTAATTAAAAAAAAGAAAATTTACAAAAAACAAACTAGTCGCGGGTTGTGTCTGGACCCGGGACTAGAGGGTGCGTGCGCACGTGAAAACCAAGCGGCCGAAAAAACACATTAGTCCCGGGTCGTGGCTTAACCCGCGACTAAAGGTGGGGTCTTTAGTCGCGGGTTAAGCCACGACCCGGGACTAGAGACCCTTTAGTCGCGGGCGGTGGCTTAGTCCGGGACTAAAGGGGGGTCCGTATATATTCTGCGCGCCAGGAGGTGCTGCCCCAACACTTATCATTTCTCGACAAAGACGAAGCACGCGCGCACAGACGAAGACGAAGCACACGCAGGGGAGGTGCTGTCCGATTCCGCCGCCGCTCCGTCGTGTCGCCGCTCTATCGCGCACCGCCTCGCCGCTAGCCGCTCCGACGTCATGCTCTCCGCGCCTTGTCTCGTGTCGCCGCGCGCTGCGCGCCGCCCCGCCTTGCCGTCACGTGCTTCCGCCGGCGTCGATCGGTGCTCGAGGGAGGGGTACGGGCGGGTTTTTTTTGTAATTATTAGTTAGCTAGGGTTGTTAATTAGAATTATTGTTTTTGTTATTAGGATTAGGATTAGAATTATATTGTTAGCTAGGGTTATTTTAATTATAATTAGCTAGGGTTATTTTTCTAATTATTGTTTTAATTATAATTAGCTAGGATTAGGATTATATTGTTAGCTAGGGTTATTTTAATTATAATTAGCAAGAGTTAGGATTAATTATAATTATTTTGTTATAGTTTTTTCTATAGTTTTTTTATAGTTAGGATATTATAATTAGGATTATTATAATTAGGATTATTAGGGTTTTTTGTTATATTTTTTTCTATAGTTTTTTATAGTTAGGATTATTATAATTAGGATTATTAGGGTTTTTTGTTATAGTTTTTTCTATAGTTTTTTATAGTTTTTTATATTAGGGTTTTTTGTTTTAGTTATTAAGATTATTGTTTTACCGCAAATAATATTAGGGTTATTGTTTTTTTGTTTTAGTTATTAGGGTTATTGTTTTTTCTAACCTGTTTAACTCTCTTTTTGTTATAGATAATTAAGTCATGGATCCATCCTAAGATCATGGTCGCATCGGTGAAGGTTTTCTTCAGGGCATGATAAGAGGTGAAATTCCTCTTAATATTACTACCGGCGAAGATATTTTGCTCGAGGAAGAGATATCCTCATATCTGAATCCATCCGGTGATGGACTAGACGAAAACCTAATGTACCAAGAAGAAGACCAGATGGACGAAGGGCAAACAAATAACAACAATAATGATGGCCCCTCGACAGGATCCGGCGAGGTACACATATATATATATAGCCTCGTGTTACCTATATTCATTAACTGGTCTAGATATATATTAATCACTCTCTCTTCTTCTTTTAGCCCACCGGATCGAAGCAATCGACAACTCGAACGAAACGAGGGCCGAACAAAAAGTTGGATGGTAATCAGAGGTTCACCATCGAAGAAATAGATGATGATGGTGAACCGATTGCTCCAGAGAAGCACCGGAGGATGTTTATAAATCAATGCGGGGTGCTTGTTAGGGACAACCTGCCGATCACCATCCAAGAATGGAATCAATCAAAGAAACCCGGTGAAGAATCCAACAGATATATCACCGATGATGCCAAAGATGACCTTTGGCAGAAGCTCATAGAGCATTTCATACTACCTCCAGAGTATGAAGAATTTGAGGTAGATGGTATTACCCCAAGGCCGGGTGGGCTTGAAAATAGAGCGAAATTCAAGGAGTCGGCTCTGAGCAAGATGGCTGAGCTGTACCGGAACCACAAGAAAAGTTTATACGCGAAATATGTCGCGAAAAAGAAAACTCTAGACTTCAAAGGAGTAAACGAGAAGTTGAGAGAACAGTGGCCCATTTTGTACAGTACAAGCAATCTGATAAAGCAAAGGCAAAGTCGGCAAAGAACGCGTTAAATGCTGCCCAAAAGAAATACCATCATAAAATGGGGACAGGTGGCTACAAGAGTGTCGTCCCTAAGTGGGAAACTATGGAGAAGAAAATGAGGGCTAGAGGCGTCACTCCTGGTACAGATGGATGGCCCGAGAGGTCAAAGCACTGGTGGTACGGGCACGGGGGATCGTTGGACCTAGAAACAAGGAAGACATTATTTCATGAAAAAATTCTAAAACCCTCCCAAGACCTTATTCAAGCAATGAACGATGCTCAATTGGGATTGTTCCGTCCCGAGAGAGAGAACGATGAGCTGACACGCGCCCTAGGGAATCCTGAAAAGGGAGGACGAACACGAGGCAAAGGCGTCGGAGTCTCCTGGAAGAAAGGGTTTCCTTAATACGATGCCAGTTACAGAAGCCGTCAGAGAAAGAAGGACCGGGAGTTAGACCGGATCTCTATGGTAGAGCAGGACCTAGCTGATCTGAAGAACCTCATGCATGAAATTAGCCAAAGGCCGACGTCGTCAACTCACCCGCGGGCTGATGATCCTGCATTGGATCTTAGCCAGCGGAGAAGCAGCGTGGCTTCCACGGAGGTCCGGGCTGATGATCAAGCACTGCTGGATGATGCACCGGCTCCTCACTACCCCGTGAATGATGTCAGAGAGATGGCACAATGTGAGCTACATCAGCCAATGAGCAACCTATCCTTCAAGGTGGCGATCGTGTAAAACCCCCGGTCACTCCGGACCGACGGCTGTCACTTCTGGCAGATCAATAGAATCTCTAGACTAACCCCACAGACCAACACTAGTATTTTCTGCACACTTTGTCCTCACTCGTGCGCACCCGATACCCACTTCCCGGTCGGTCACCCATCCTAGAATTTCTTTAGACCAAGCACGCTTAACCTTAGAGTTCTTTTCGAATGAGCTTCCGGAAAAGAAGTTGCAACTTGTTGGTATGGGTTTCCTATCAATCCTATTGAGCCATGCGTCAGGGTCTCACATACACCCACCCTTAGAAGATCGACGTCCTCGTCGATCAGCCACAAGCCAGGAACATCCCGTCTTGGCAAACGTCTGTGCGTCCAGTGTCGGCACATTGCCATGACGTGTCCACTCCGGGCCACATGCGCCATGCTACACATGTCCGCCACTGACCCGCACACGCCCATGTAACCGCGAGGGTTGGCTCTGATACCACTTGTAAGACCCCCGGTCACTCCGGACCGACGGCTGTCACTTCTGGCAGCTCAATAGGATCTCTAGACTAACCCCACAGACCAACACTAGTCTTTTCTACGCACTTTGTCCTCACTCGTGCGCACCCGGTACCCACTTCCCGGTCGGTCATCCATCCTAGAATTGCTCTAGACCAAGCACGCTTAACCTTAGAGTTCTTTTCGAATGAGCTTCCGGAAAAGAAGTTGCAACTTGTTGGTATGGGTTTCCTATCAATCCTATTGAGCCATGCGCCAGGGTCTCACAGATCGGCATTGCTTTACCTTGTCTACCTGGAGCACTCCACCATTCACTTCCGATTCCACCAGGCTATGCTCGTGTCACGGTGGCTGACATAGTGGAGGATTTTGCGGACCTAGAGATTGAAATCGCTACGCCTGAAGGGCTTACGAAACTAGGAGATGTCAAGCGCAACATCATTCTATGGAATAAAAAGTACATCAAGTTTCCAGGCTCGGCGCCAAGGCCACCGACTCCGAGGAATCCAAGTCCACCCCGCATCAAATATCGTCAACCTCCAAGTCCACCCCAACCCGATTATCGCCAACCTCCAAGTCCACCCCGCCCCGCTGACGATCACCGCAGCAAGAGTACATCAACTCGATCTCCGCCTCCGCGCAATACTCGATCTCCGCCTCCGCCTCCGCCTCCGTGCAATACTACTACCTCGTCGAAGAAATGGAAGTTCGACGCTCCCCCGCGCCCCACATCGTAGAAAGGTCAAACGGCGAAGATAGTCGACATCCCGCCGGCTCTTCCAAAGATACCTTATGACAAGACCGATGAGGAAATTAACGCGGATGTGGCTGCCCAAGTTAAGGCGCATTTTGCACCCAAAAAGCCTGAGCCAAATCCGATATATGATGAAAAAACCAAAAAGTGGGCCAAGTCCTTTCTTGAGCAACCATCCCAAATATTGATGAATCTGGAATCAGACTATGACCGGGAGATTATTAAGCAAGCACAGAAGAAAAAAATCACAAGTGCAAAAAGCGGGAAGCAAGTTGCCCAGCTTGGAGCACAGAAGAATCAATCGGTCGCCCCGCTCAAAGTCATTTCAGACCTCGACAAGGCCTTCAGAGCTGAAATGGATATGGACATGCAAATAATGGACCGCAGAGCCCGTAATAATGCTGCACTAATGGGAATCACTGTATCGCAGGCCAAAACACTTGCTACCGGAACAAATATGGCTCTTGGTCAATATTTAGGCTATGAAGATACGCCAGTGGGTCAGATAGTACGGCAGTATGTCCAAGGGGAGCCTCTAGTCAGTAATGAGGAGCTCGTGCGTCTATCCACACATATGTGAAATCTGCACGAATGGTACATGTCGCAAGCAGAAAAAAAGCATCAGAAAGATTGGTTTTCGGTGGACGTTAGAAAGGAGCATCACTTCAAACCATACTCGATACATGTTCAAATGACCGAACTGTTTCAGTTATACAACCAGCATGCCATCGACAAATTTATCATTGGTTGCTACTGTCTGTAAGTGATTTATTTCTATAATTAAGTTTGTAGCTCAGCTCGTTCATTGGATTTAATATATTATCCTAACTATATATCCTTTTGTATGATGATATTATATTCTTCAGAATGAAGATGCTTGAATGCAAAAGAGCTATAAGATACGACGTTGGGTTCATTGACCCATATATCGTTAATGAATATACGTTAAATAATCACCCCAAGGATGTGGAGGAAGACCTGTGCAGGTTCTTAACCGAGAATAAGTTTGTTAAGGAAATACTATTTCCTTACAACTTCAAGTGAGTGTTTATATCTTGTCAATATTTTATTTTTGCTTACTCGATGAGCTATGCATGTATGCTTATGTAAACGTCTGCAAATTCCACTGGATCTTGCTAAACATTCAAGTTGACAACTCCTTAGTTGAAGTCCACGACTCATTAAGTTGGGACCAAGAGTAGTGGAGCGACATGAAAGCAATGCTCCATAACTAATTTCAATCATTATCGCATTATATCGTCCTCTTTCATTCATTTCCTGATATCAAGTAACTAATAACTCCTTTGTTCATTTTCTTTGCCGAGCAGGTGTTGGACACGGTTCAGACAGAAAATACCAGGTCCATTCAAAGAGGAGCTAACTTATAAAATGGTGAAGAGTTTACAGCAGCCACCGGGAACTCATTTATGTGGATACTACGTCTGCGAGTACATCCGCGATATGACCAGTGAGCGGAAAGTTGACTCATATTATATTTGTAATTTGCGGGAGAAATTAGAGCCAGACCAGCGCATAAGAGCAATTCAAGAGGAGCTGGCGGGATTTATGATGAAGGAAGTCCTTGATGTACATGGAGAGCATTATGCGGATGACGTGGAACTCGATTTGCCTTAGTGATCTCCATGTAGCTGATATGATATATATATTCATCGATGACCATGTAATTTCAAAACATTTCTTCCTTTTGATATATATATATCATCAATGTATGCTTGTAAGGGATCGATTAATTATATAGATGCATCAACGTGTACTGTGTATGTACTAGCATAGAATATGTGTACTTAAATATATGTTTGAAATT
The DNA here is from genome assembly GCA_916181665.1 of Avena sativa. NCBI lineage: Eukaryota > Viridiplantae > Streptophyta > Magnoliopsida > Poales > Poaceae > Avena > Avena sativa. The sequence goes on along the minus strand of OV702298.1, from coordinate 261,042,803 downwards.
ATAGTGAAACACAAAACAAAAAGGAACGAAATGGCAAAAAAAAGGAAATACACAATCTCTGCCGCGGCAGAGAAACACACAATTCTCTGCCGCGGTAGGAAATCTTATAGTCCCGGGTGGTGTTACGGCCCGGGACTAGAGGCCCCCCACCCCCCCGCGGCGCTGAAACAGACACGTGGCTGTTATCAGTCGCGGGCCTTAGCGAGCCGGGACTAGAGGGGGGGCTCTAGTCCCGTTTTCGCAGTCCCGGGCCCAAAACCGGGACTAGAGCCACTTGCGGCCCGGGACTGCAGGACCTTTTTCCACCAGTGATGCTACCGAGCTTAACGAGTAGCTCACGAAACTTTTCAGCTTGATTGTTTGGCTCATCAACATTAACAAACAAAAGTTATTGCTCGAACTTGCCCAAGCTTTAGGCCTGCCGCCACGATGCCATTGCCACACCTGCAAGAACTATCAGGTGTGCACCTTTTCCCGCTCCTCCTCGGGTAAGAACGTGGCAAGCGGCAGAGCGCCTCCCCCACTCGCTCGAAAAACCTCACATAAACTGGTCGGAAGAAATACCCGGGGGAGAGAGAATTAGGACTCGGCCATGCGGCATCACAGATATGGACCCCATGGCGTGTGAGGAGCCACATGTCGCCTCTGCTCTCGTGCTTAAACCCCATGAGCATATATGGAGAACATAATTTAGGAGTGAATAAGGAGGACTATAATATTATAAGACCGTAAATTATAAGGACTTTTTTAACAATATTGCTTATGTTGCATTAGTCAACGCGTCATGTATGAAGGTCAAACCTGGATAGGACATGTGTTGAACCACGTACAAACTTTTAGGACCTATATATGCATTTCATAGAACTAGGACCTAGTTGAAACCACATCCGATAACATAAATCATTTTGTAAGATTTCATGAGTTTGGTCAAACTCAAATGATTTAAGAAGTGAGCAGGGAAGTAGATATACAACCCAACCACACCCAGATTCAAGTTTTCATGCATACAAATTTTGGTTCCTATTGTCACCCGTTGTAGGGTCTTCCTCAACCACATTCCTTTCAAAAACACTCAAATAAAAATTAGCAATATGGTATATATAAAACTCACCTAACATGCATCTTCGTGTAGGTAAGACAACTTCCTAGCCATTGGGTTTCTACTAAGAGAGTTGTTGATTAATATTGAAGTGGACACTTTGTATATATACATAATTTATATTAGAAAACTCATTTAATAATAAAAATATAAAATTTGAGGAACAAGAAATTTTGACAAAAATCAATGAACAAGAAAGTTAATAAATTATGTTGGAGTATTAATGAACTTCAATACAAATCTAGGAAATTTGTATTTTAGAAAATGAACAAATACATACATATTATTCTAAAAATCTCAAATGTATTTAAGTTAAATTCAAGAAAACTTAGAATTACAAATGTAAAACAATGAAAAAAAATGCTTTTCATTTATATGGCCTAATTTGTATGTATTCTTTTATCAAGTAAGACCACTTCCTATAGGTAAGACCACTTCCTACTAATTGGGTTTATACTAAGAGAGTTGCTTACTAATATTGAAGTGGAAACTTTACATATACATATTCTCTATTAGAAAACTCATTTAATAATAAAATATAAAATTTGAGGAACAAGAAATTTTGACAAAAATGAGTGAACAAGAAAATCAATGATTTTTGTTGAAGTATTAGTGAACTTTAATACAAAGCTAGGAAATTTGTATTTTAGAAAATGAACAAAATACATACATAAAATTCTAAAAAAACTAAAATGTATTTAAATTAAGTTTGAGAAAACTTAGAATTTCATATTGGAAAACAATGCAAAAATACTTATCCATTGTATGGCCTGTTTTGTATGTATTCAAGTAACCATTATTTCAAAAGTTTTATGATTTTGGATAGTTTTGAGAATTTATTATTTTTTAAGTAAGTCATCTTAATTATTGGTTTTTTATTGTATACTAGTGATATGCGAAAATGTTCACCGGTTAGACACAATGTACACATTTGAGATATGGTGTAATATTAACATCAGAACATTAAGACCTACAAGTTCGTTTCATACCATGAGGCTCCGTAGCCAGGGCTGGTTCAAATAAAAATTGGGCCCACAAAAAAAAGTTTTATACTAAACTGTTATACTTATTTGAACTTATGTTTCCTGTAGCATTAAGAAGTATAATTTTAATTACTTAGATGGCATAATTAACCACATAACAATGTTTGTGATTTTTATAGTATTTTTTGTTATTAACTTGTAATGTATCACGTGATAGGTTGCTTGTGCTAAATTTAAATTCTATTTTGTAATAAAATTTCTCCTTGAATTAATTATCCATAGTGGAAAATTTTGTAGTAGATGCATAAGTGTTTGTCTATATGTATGTGTGTCAATGTATATATTTTAATACCATTAAATATCAAGATAGAGATCTTTAAAACATAAGCCCGTGGAAAAATTGTAACTAGGGGTGGTTCTAGTTAGAATATATCTTACAATTCTCTTACCAAAAGGTTAAGCCATGCTTTGTTTTATTATAAACTTTTAGAAAATTCTCACAAACCTAAAGCTTCCGAAATTTTAAAGAAACTCAAGTATCGAAGAAAGAATTTAAAAATTACAATGATATTATAGAATTAATTTTCAAAACAAATAAAGAAACTTTCTCAAATTTGAACTTTAAGAAAATAAATGACATAATAATTACATCTGAGTACATATGATTGTAATTTTGGAAAATAAATAAAAATATCATATGTCTAGATATTGAGTAGAAACACAGCGTTGTGAAACTTTATAAGAGATATTGACTATCAATAACCTATAAAAAAATTTAAAACGAGTTGGCATACAAAATGCTAAATCACTATGAGTTTCATTTTATTTTTAGATTTTTGTACAAAATCTCCTATTTTTTATGACCTGAACCATCCGATATTCACTTAGATAGTCAAAATTTAAGAAAATACTTCCAACCAAGAATAATCAAGAAATAGTGAACTTATTTCATAGGTTGCATGTGTGCTATTTTAAGTAGTATTAAAAAGTGAAAGACACATGTCATCCTCAAATAAGGGCACGCCCGAGTTGAAAAATTAAATGTGAACAATTAAAAATTGGCTGAATGGAGCAAGATACAAACTAGCTTACCACCGTAGCAATATAGTACATGGACCGGGCTCCTAACAATGGGGGCCTACCGCGGTCGTCCCTCTTCCCGATGCTATGGACCTTCCCTATTTGTAGCCGTCTCATCCTTATATTTTGTTGTCCTTAGCCTTTATGTTTGAAAATACTAAAAACTCGTTTAAAACTAAGAACACGAAAAATTGGAGAAGTAGCAAATTATAATATAATAAGAAAAACATTTAAATTTTCATGAAGATGTAACAAAGAGCTAGTATTATTTTTCTACAAAATGCAGAAAGACAAAAAGGTTTATCACACATATCCCTCCAATCCACATTATTCAATCATATTGTTAGGGCATGATATTGGTAGCCTGCACCTGATTTTTGGCTCGGCCTGGCAGTGCAAAGGTGGGCATGGCTAGACAACAATGCATCATGGGCCAACATATGCAGCCTATTTGATTACTTGGGTCGCATGAGTTTGATCGAATGTGTCGTTTGGTTGTGTGACTTTTTTAGCAGATGCAACCAACAAATGTGTGGTTGTCTCCTGCTTCCCTGTCATTAGTCATTACACACACAAGCAAGATACACTCACATCTTTCAAATTTGTCCAGGTTACCACACAACACATCAATACACACCATAATAGATAAAAGTAGATGGTTAACACAACAGAACAAGTTCATAGCTACTAGTTGGTAGGTTTTAGTTAGGTGCATCCCATGCCCCTGATAGATAGTTAACGACATGGGTACACATCCTTGTCACCAAAAGAACTGCTTCACTACAACAACCAATACTAATCACCAACATATGTACATCAAAGTTCATCAATGTCCTCCTAACCTGGTTGTCGGAAGATCACTAGAGTAGGCTTTCGCAAGGGATCAGTTGTTGTGTGTTGTTGAAAGCCCTAAAGAGAATGACCTTGAAGCCCTTCCACCTTTTGATGAACTTGAACGCGAGGAAATCGCCTAACCAAAGGTTGATCTTTCGGGAGAACTCCCTCCAGCTTTTCATGAAGAAGACATCTCCCTAGTACATCTCCAGCTGGACACCATACTCGCAGAAGGTGTCAGTCTTCAGTGGTATAGTTCAAACTTTATGCCTGATATGCAACGTCTTCACCATCACTGACATCATGTCGGTAGGGAGCATAGGAGAATAAATGTTTGAGACTTTGATCTGGATGAAGAAGCGGTGAGGGAGGTCATTGATGGGGTGGTGCGCAGTCCTAGGACGACTACCCTGCACTGCCTCCTTTGCCTTCTCGGAAACAGTTGATTAGTGAGAACCAAGGTAAGCAATGGCAAGAATGACAAGTACTTTACAATGCATACATACATAGCAATACACAAATGATCTACAATAGGGTTGCAGTACTAACCTATGTAGCCCACTAACAAATAAGTCAAACAATGGCAAGATTATCAAGTACTGAACAAATGTGCACTTACATAGCAACATAAATATGATCTGCAACATGGTATATGTACTAACCTATGTTGCTCACTGACAAACAAGGCAAACAATGGCAATGCTAGCAAGTACTGAACAATGTGCACTTATATAGGAACAAACTGATGATCATAGAATGGCAACATTGTACACTTACATAGCAAACAAGACATCCATATGGATGTCAACCATACAATGTTCATTCAATGGAAATATTACAATTGACATGCAAGATGCATGTGAAGCAATCAGATCAATGGATGTCGGAGGTATAACCCCAGGTACCCCAGAGTTGTATGATTCTATAGAGTGTTGAGTAATTCAATAGAACATGTGAAATATAAGAATAATAACACATAAGAGGCAAAAGAACGCAGCTGGGTTGAGTTATACCAAACTCGGCCCGATTAAAGTTCATCCCCAGATGATTCTGCCCCTATTGGGCCGACACAAGACTCCAAATGCCGAACTATGCAATAGTCAGGTGGGCCAAATCATCTATAGACAACCCGCTTAACCCTGACATCGCCAGCCTCCATCCTGTTGCTACCTTCACCCACCGAAGCTGCTTCACCCGGGTGGGCCGGGAAGTGCCTTACTCGGCCTACCACGAGACCGCATCACTCTGACGCTCCCCCGAAGCCAGCGCCTCCTGCCAACATCGCCAACGCTTCCCGCCAAGGTCCATGCCTGTGCACTTCCTCGCCGATCCACCTCGCTAGCATCCTCGCCAACTCCCTCCCCTGCATGGGGCGATAATGGTCAAACCGGCCCACTGCAAGGTCGCATCCCCCCGATGCCAGGAACCACCGCTTCACGTCTCCCCGGTGCCTGCTCCCACCTCGATGCCTTGCCTCCCCAATGTCACCCAGGTGGGCCGGCTAGGAGCCAACTCGGCCCACCACGGGGCTGCACCTCCCGGCCTCCAATTCACCAACCTCCACCACGGGCCGAAGTGAGGATACCCTGGCCGGGTCCTCTTTTCTCCAAGCAGGCCGGAGCCGACTTAGCGACTCCAGGCAGAATTAGGGAGTGACCTGGATGGGCTTTCTCTATTGTTGTTCTACCTGGGCAGAGTCAGTTGACCCCCAGGCCAAATCGGCTGCAACCAGTCCGAATCTCTCTTTACTATTTCTCTCTAGTTCGAATCAGCTGCACCTCGGGCCAATTTTTAGCAAGTCAGGTCAAGCCTCACATTCACGTGCTAGTCTTGGGATGCCCCTAGCTCAGACTGGCACATGCAACATCGTGGCATGAGAGATGCCATTGGCATCTCCAGAGATGCTAGAGAATATGCCAAAGGGATAAGACCGGTGACTCAAGATGCCAAGGACAAGCACTACGGGACAACTGGCAAGTCTAACGAGGCCTAGGCATGTAGACCAAGTCTTGTCCCCTAGGCTCCCCTTTATAAGGATCACCAGGGGGATCGATACAAGAGAGGCCCAGGAGGGCTCCTCTCCCCTCTTCTCATGTATGAGCATTACTCCTTCTTATTCCTCGGTATCCTCCAGAGAACGCCATTAGAGGCATAGAGAGAGCTCAACTCAAGGAGAACCAATGTAACCATAGCAACTATCCATGAGATATAAGATCTAGATGCAGGAGTAGAGGTTTTATCTCACTAGGAGAGCCTCGAACCTGGGTATATTGTGTTCTTGCCACTGTTCTTTCGTATGAGGTCTTCACTTCATCATCCCTCCCTGGATTCCTCCATGTCCATCGGCGCCAATTTAGCCTACCCATGGCATATGCCGTGATACCACCCCACAACATTTGGTGCTTGCCGTGGGGCAGATTAGTGGCGCTGGTTGGTTTCCATCCGGACGCGAACGTCTTGATCAACCTTTGCTTCATTATCAAGCAAGAACTTTTGCATCATCTTCCCCAACGTATAGAGAGTAGGGAAGTTGGCATACGAGGCTCCCTAGTTGACTCAGCAAACATGACTTAACCTCAACCTCTTCACCAAAGGTATTGTAAGTATCAGTTGACTCAGTAAGCATGACTCAACTAGCATGACTCAACCAATATACATGAGATAACCCGAATGTCACTCGGGGCTATCACCCTCTATCACTTCACCGTTCACCCCGGGAAGGAGATGACTCAACTCGGAGGCTAGCCTTCATATCAATAGAATCACCCATAGATGGAAAAAGTATCTTGGGGACTTAGTAATTGCTTGACTCGGTGTCCCCATGCATAGAACTGTTACATAGAGTAGACTTAAGATATGTCATCTGTTATGTCATCACATATATGTCAGATATTATGTGTATTTTAGATATGTCTTCTATTACTACAACATTTCATCTATTATATGTGCTTGCTAACTAACTATGTCATTTTGATATGTACAATAATAAGGAAACTTACCCCCAAGTCATCACACCACTTTATAACTCATATTGCTATTTTACCTCAGCTTACCAGGTTACCTTTAACTCGGATTAGTATTCTCTTTAGCTTGCCAGGTTATCCTTAACTCGGATTGGTATTTAATTCAGTTTGTCGGGTTATCTTTAACTTAGATTGGTATTTAATTCAGCTTGCTAGGTTATCCTTGACTCGGATTGGTATTTAATTCATCTTGAGAGATTATCTTTAACTTAGATTATATTTAATTCAGCTTAGCAGGTTATCCTTAACTCGGATTTGTATTTGCTTTAGCTTGTCAGGTTATCCTTAACTCGAATTGCTATTTAATTCAGCTTGTCAGGTTAACTTTAACTCGGATTGTTATTTAATTCAGCTTGCCAGGTTATCCTTAACTCAGATTGGTATTTAATTCAGCTTGACGGGTTATCCTTAATTCGGATTGGTATTTAGTTCAGCTTGCTAGGTTATCGTTAACTCGGATTTGTATTTGCTTTAGCTTGCCAGGTAATCTTTAACTCGGATTGGTATTTCCTTTAGCTTGTCAGGTTATCTTTAACTCAGATTGATATTTAATTCAGCTTGCCAGGTTATCCTTAACTTGGATTGGTATTTAATTCATATTGCCAGATTATCCTTAACTCGAATTTGTATTTAATTCAGCTTGCCAGGTTATCTTATACCTCAGATTACTATTTAAATCAGTTTGCCAGGTTATTTCATATCTCGGATGGTGATTGGCGAGCATATCTTAGACTCAACATACTCAATCTTGGATTCATATCTTGGGTCCCAATTCATGGTAGTTAGCCAACATATCATAAAGTTATATCATATCTCAAAATTATATCTTGAATCTCTATTTATGGCAATTTGCGAGCATATCATCAAGTCATATTATACCTTAGAAATTATATCTCGGATCACAGTTTATGAAAGTATGCCAGCATATCACCAAGTCATATTATACCTCAGAAAATCGTATCTCGAATTTATAAATCGGATCCTAGTTTATGGCAATTTGCCAGCATATCATCAAGTCATATTATATCTCGGAAATTATAACTCGGATAAGATAACTCGGATTTAAAACAAATGTCAGATTTGAGTCATATAACTCAGATTTTGAGTTATATAACTCGGCTTTGAGACATATGTCAAATTTAAATCATGTAACTTTGAAGGATAACTCGAATAAGATAACTCAGATTTCAGACATATGTCAGATTTAAATCATGAAACTCAAATGAATAACTCGGATTGGAACCTATATGTCATAATCATGACGGGCTGATCAGATTCAAACACAGTACCTAAACTTACGTAAAAGAGTTATATATATGACCAGAGCAAGGCCAGATGTCAAAACAGCATACACAGCATCATGCAAGTGGCTGCTGACACCTGTACAGTGTCTTCCGCGCTCGAAGAAGTTGGCCCGATCATGATTTAACATGCGCAGTCGCCTTAGCTAGCACTGTTTATTTTTCTGGGTAAAGGGCCCTAGCTAGTACTGTGTATAGAGCCGGACTTGCAAATGGATCGCACTTGCAATGTTGTCACAACTTGACCAGTTATAAGATGCACCGCAATGCACCACGTTTAATTATCATCCAGATAAAAACTTATAACATCCCTATAAGAGATCGTAATTTTCAGTTCTATCATCCAGATTCAAACTTACCCTTTCACTTGTGCAGTATCAAAACACAAACCATCGTTCCCCGTAAAAGAAAACACAAACACATCGTTCATTCAGGCCCAAATTAGTCAAATCTCATGAGCAGTCACGATCAGCTCGGCGTAAATCTACACACTAAAAATAATTTAGATACACTCTTTTTACAAAGAGTGAATTCTATTTTTTACCCTTTACATGTGCATTTATGACACTAATTACCCTATGTAGTGAAAATTCATCTAAATTACTTCGAAAACTTTAAACCTTTATTTTCTGATGTATATCTATTGGGCAAGGTATGAGGTGACGATTGAACCTTGAAATTATCGAGATGACAATAAATAATTGAACATTTGGTGCAGAAAAGGTTATATATGATCGGCAACCACGTCCTTCAATCTTAATTTATTTTGTTGTGGCACATCGTCCTAACATGTCGGATTTATCCAAGAACACGTATTGAATGCTAAAACGGGGCAAAATCATGCTCAGAATTTTCTTAAATGGGACATTCGGTTACAACTTTTACTAAATGGAATAATATTGTCTTAAATACATAAATAGAAGGTAAAAAGTAGAATTCACTCTTTTATAAAACTAAAACATCTTATATTTTGCAAACGGAGGGAGTACTATCTAGGAGCATGTATGGGGGGCGGCTGGTAGTTTAATTATTGGGCAGATGGGATCTAAAGTACTCCTAGAACCCTTTTCATGAGTTGACGCGATTACGACCCTACCGATAACGATCATCGGGCTGCAATCTGACCGCCGAGGAGACGGGACGAGTGCTTGCCGCCCGCGTGGATGTGTACTCCCTCCGTTCGGAAATATAAGCCGTTTTAGCTTTGTAAATAGAATGTATCTAGACGTCTTTTAGTGTATAGGTTTACGAACCTATATACTAAAAGACGTCTAGATACATTCGTTTCACAAAGCTAGAATGTCTTATATTTCCGAACGGAGTATATGCATGGCGAATCAGGCCGGTGAGATGGGGAGGAGGTCGCTGTGCTGTGGATATTCCAAGTCTTGGTGTGCAGAGCAGAGATCAGCCATCAGCCGTACGTGCGGCGCGGGATTATGACTTGACGACCCGAATGGATATGGCGAGCTTTCGCTGCCGTTGAGACGGTGATATGCATGGCAGACTGGCACGTAAAGGGTTCATGTTCCATCCCATCATCCACCTAGCTATTTGCTCGATCGGGGGTGTGTGCCGACACCGCGGGTGGAACCCTCTGCGCGGTAATATCCGTAGACCATAGACGATTTCATTTTCCAAAACCTTATACGGTTCCAAAGGCACGGTTCTTCCTTTAGCACAAGTTTGCTTCGGTGCACATCCCTAAGAGCATCTCTAACCGAAAGCCTAAATTTTTATAAAGAACTAAATATAGTCCTCTAACAGCCGAACATGTTTTCAACCGAAAATCCTTTACAGGAGTAAATTTAGGAATCCGGTCCCAAAAACCTATCCCCTTCCCTCTCCTATATTTGCTCGGTTGCGAGGCTGATGAGAAAAAAATCCCCTCCCCTCCGCCCCTCCTTCCATCGATACTCGCCGAAGATAGCCGGATCCTACCGGTGGTCTCCGCCGCCTATCCACAACTCCTTTCTGGGCCACGGCACGCCTCGAGGCCGGAGATCTAGGTCACCCGACTTCCCTCCGCCGTTGGCATCGCACGGCCAGTACCACGGCGTGCGGCAGCGGCAGTTGGGGACGTGGGTGGCCGAGATCACCGACCGGAACACCGGCGCCCGCCACTGGCTCGGTACATTCCAATCGGCATAGAAGGCGTCGTGGACACACGACGTCGCCAACGTCCAGCTCCACGGCTCCAACTGCAGGTCGCTCAACCTCCCGCTCGGGCAAGCCGGCGCCCCGCCAGAGCTCTTCTCCCCTCGCAGCTGTGGCCGCGCCCGCGGATCGCTCGGGAGAGACTCGAGGCCAAGGCCGCCGGCGAGCGGTACATGGCCGAGCTTCATCGGCTTAATCCCGGCCGCGTCGCGGCGGAGGCACAACGCCGCGCGCCACGACCTTGCTTCTTCAATGGCACCAACGGCATCTACGACGGGAGCAGGACCTTCTTCTTCGACTGTGGCCTCATCTTCCTCGGCGACGGCGGCTGCATGTATCTTGCAATGAACCTGAAGATACACTATGTTTCTTGACACGAAACATAGATTTTGTGTCAAGGCCGTAAAGTCTCTTCCAAAATGAAGACACAAGGTCCAACCGGGCTTGGATCCTTCTCAAAAACTTTCATGCCATAGGGAGGGTACTCGCGTAGGTGAAGCCCATTCTTATCATGCAGAATGTAAGGATAATCTCTAGAACCATAGAAGCAACACCGCTCAAAGGTAATCATCAAGCATTTGTTGTTGGCTCATCGAGCAAATCTGCCAACCGACACATCCTCATTCATGGAAAATTTCACCAATGGTGATGGGATCGGCTATTTGGACAAAATTGACTCAAACTCAAAAGAAATTCACATAGTAAACTCGCGGCAAAAGTATTTCACCAAATCTAACATTTTTTGCACCACCGTATGGAGTGGCGCTGCACTCTACAGTGCAACGCCATGATCTACGGCTGCAACGCCACGATGGATGGCGCCACACTTTTCAAGTGCAACGCCATGTCCAACGACGCTGCACTGTATTGTGCAACGCCACGTGCGATGGAGTTGTATTGTAGAGTGCAACGCCACTCTATACGGCGCCGCAAAAAGGGTTAGATCTAATAAAATACTTTTGTCATGAGTTCAGTTCGTAAATTTCTTTCGATTTTGGGTCAATTTTGTCCAAATTGCCGATGGGATCACAAAGGGTTGTGCATGGTCGTCTGCTACATTTGAAATGGAGACAGAATAAGGTGTGCTGAACATTTTTATTCAACAACGGCTTTGTTAATTACTCATGCTCACAACTAATAGAAAATGCAGATAATAATACCACTCTATCCACATTGTTCATGCATCGGTTCAAAACTTCAAATCTAGGGTCAGGTCATTCACACTTGTATAAAAGCTCAATGAAAAAAACTATAATCAAGAAGTACCGTGGCTACATCGAATTGCATTCCCATTTAAGATGCCTAACAATAGGCCATTCGGGTTTGGATAATTAAATGGTGTGACCATTCAGTCATATTAAAGGAGAAACAAAAACTTCAAAAATAATGGTTCATGTACTAATCCAATTTGATCAATGCGCCCTTTAGATTCAGATTTTTCAATGGTGTGATCGTTTAGTCATATGAAAGGTGAAACAATACAAAAATAAATATACTAATTCATTCCTAACAATGGGAGCACTCTCCTATTCGCGTCAGGAATTTTCCAAGAGCTTGAACCTAATGTCTAAAATAATCTAGAATCTACCACGTAGGAACCCAATCCTCATGAATCTCAAGGTCTTAATCCTTTAACCCCAAACGTGTTCCTGAGGATTGAAATCCTTTGAAATTGCTTAAAAAATCCTCAGATCTCAAAGAGGCCTCAAGTTAGTGAGTTGATCAATCCTTTATATGTCCAATGGGAAGAAGATCTCCTATGAAAAATGTTCTCATCAATTGATCTGAGGAGGATTATGCAGAATCCAAACAACAACAAGGGGTTTGAGGGCTTCATTACTTGTAGCTATACTAAGAACCACTGTTATACTATTCGGTCACGTTATCACCTACAATGGAGGCATTAGTTTTGAATCGGTATTGGACAACTTGCGCTCCTAGGAGGTTCAGTTACAAACCTATTCTAGAAAATACTACGGTAATTGAATATTCTAGGTAAAGTCAAATTTTCTAATATTGTGCATTACGTAGAATTGTTCCGCTGAAGTGTGTTCTAGACGACCGCCTGTTGGGTAACTGTTGGGTAACGTAGGGAAAACAAAAAAGGTCGACCTATAGAAATCACCATGATCCAAACTATGGAGAATACACAAATAGATGTGATCTAGTTCTTACAAACGGTGTAGAGGAGAAGTATTGGTTGATGGAGTTATTGATCAAGAATCAAACATATGATTCATCTACCAATGTTCACGCGTATGTCTCCTTCAATCCGACACAACTTCCCCTCCAAAGTGTATGTGCAGCCTGAGGACATACGTATTACATGAGAGAGATAGAGAGACATGGAGAGGAGGGTGCAACCACGCGAAGGGATGGGTGGAGGACTACACCTCCTATCCTTTATATAGGAGGAGGGGAGAGGGGGAACCCTAGGGCATCACCCCCAAGGCGATGGCAGCCAGGGGCAAGGACGGCGACAGCCAACCCTAGCTGCCCCCCTTTTCTTGTCACCCAAGCTGGTGTTGGGTTTCGCATATAAAAAACAAAAAGACGCCCTACAAAAATGAGCAAGATCCAACTATGAGATGCAAACGAGATCAGATCTAGATCACTCTCACTAACATTGATGCAAAATATAGTAACGTCGATGTAGATGTTGATGAAGAATAGTCGATCCCTGCAGCTAGGTGTATCCTTCCCAGGCGCGAGGAGAAGATCCACTCGATGGTAGGATCGAAAGGATGATCCCTTCCTTGATCTGACAGTGTTCCATCGTCTAGAGCTTCGTGCCAATGGTGGTAGGCGCATAGCCTCCCAGGAGCACCGAGACATAGAGGAGAGCAAATTTGTGTATTTGGAGCAACCCCATGGGGGTATATATAGGAGTAAGGGAGAGGAGAGGGGGCACATAGGGTTTACCCATGTGTGTCTGGCATCCAGGGTGGGGCCAGGTGTGGCGTCACCCCCATAGGCATGTACCTCCCTCATTTAATTTGAGATCATTCACTTCCTTATTTACAAGATCTCATATCTTCATTACCCTACTATTTTTACCATGCAATGTTTTACTACTATTTTCTTATTGTCATTTACACTTGATAATTTAGGACAACACCTATTTAGCAACTCTATGCAGCCACATTCTTCCTAATGGGAAGGGCATAAGTGATTAGTTTGTCTAGGTTAGTATGAGAGATCTCAATTACTATGAGGGGTTGTTGACCTCAAATCCAGCTCCCTCAAGGAGGAAGGTAATACATACTGATATGTATCAAATGATAACTGTGAACCTCTCATTAAGATGTGGAAACCTTAGCGGAACTCCATTTGGGGGCGACCCGGCTTAGCGTCCTTACAAAGTAGGCGGTCGTTGGTTTAGTGGAACTCCATAATTCGGGGGCATCCTACACTCTAGTTGCTAGTCCGAGTTTGAGTGGATTGATCACCGGGAGATTTCTACTAGCTTAGTCGAATGAAAGGTTGTGTTGATCATCCAAACATAACATACTTTCATATGGCGAGGTGGCTAGACACTTTGGATGTATTTACATAGTTGGTAAAGTGTACAAACTCTGAGGAGTCACTAATCTATTTGAATAACCGCGTACTCGGTTATGGATAGTTGGGAAGGTCGCCTCTTAGTCGGTGTTATGTTGTGACTTTGGATCCTCGTTATACACCAAGGTGTATAACCATTGATAAAGGTAAATGATCATAATTTAAAGTAGATGGGAGTAAACCATGTCACTAAAACAACTTGTTTGACAAAGAGTTGGTACATGCTATGTCTACAAGAGAAACTATGTTTTCTTACAAATAAACCAAGAAACCTCCACCATATTGCCTTTGCATTACATTCCTATTTTATTCCACATATATTGTCTGGACGGATTGCAAATACATTCAAAGTACTCATGTGGCATATTTGTCCTTGTCTATCAATATGGTCAGACTATGATGAAGAGTACCTGGATGATGGTGTCGATCATGCGAGTTAGGAGCGCTTCCCTCAGCCAGCTTGTCTATGGGAGTTGCAAGAAGTGTTGTCATGGCTTTGTAGCCATCCTCATCCAAGATTAATTCCGCTGCGATGTGAACTCTTAGCCCAAGGAGGCTCTATTATAGAACTTTGTCGATGTGACAAAATATTTGTATGACTTAACCTCTAATACCAGTCGATTTATGCTCCATGCTGCACTGATCATAGGATCATGGATGAATGCATAAAAGGGTTACTCGGACAACTACACAAAAGTACAAGCACCAATATTACGATAAAACCAACAATTATGTTACGTTGTAATCTTGCAGTCTAGCATAGAGTTTGGGTTTATCAGCATACTTGTTCTTCTAACAATACACTCTCATTGTCCTTGACATCCTTGTTACTACAATCATGTCATGATCTTGAAAATGAAATTATGAGACGACTGGAATGGATCGTATGGGCACCTAGAGGGGGGGGGGTGAATAGGTGCTACTTAATTTCTAGTTCTTTTTCAATTTTAGGCTTGACACAAAGTAAATTATCTAGATATGCAACTACGAGAAATTCCCTATATGAAAACCTAGCTACTAAGCACGTAAAGAGAGGAGCGAGTAAACCGTAGTGGAGCACGCGGAGACACGGGGATTTGTTTTACCGCAGTTCCTTCCTTGTTAAGGGAAGTACATATGTGTTGAAGGGGTGGACGGTTCTAAGACCACCACGCCACAATAGGCCTCACCTTATTCTCCGATGGATCTCGCCACGAAAGGCCTGATCCATCTTCTCCACTATTGGTACCCTTTGAGGCGGGAACCGGTACCTTTACAACTCTACCGAGGCACACACCCACAACTGAATTAGGGGCTCCCGAAATGACAACAAGCTGTCACAAGAACAAGGTTTATCAATATAAACAAAAGCAAGGATCTAGATATTTGCAATAAATACTAGATCGGTGATTCTCCAAATGAATGGAGAGGAGATGAAGCGCTTGATTGTGGTAGTTGAAGATTGAGTTCTCCTCCTTCGATTCCCCAAGGGACGGGGCCTTTAGGTGGATGAAGGTGGAGCTCTCTTGGTTGAAGGATGATGAACAGATCCTGACTTTTTCGAATGAATCAAGAGTTCTGGCAGGAGGGGGAAGACAGACTTAAATACCCCCTGCCCAGATCTTGCTGTTGGAGAAATTTGGGGGCGGATTTTCCGCCCCCCTTTGGGGCGGACTATCCGCCCTGGGGGGAAAATCCGCCCCCAGGACGGAAACTCCGGGGAAAACTCCACCCCCATACAGAGAGCGACGCAGGCTTGACTTGATGAAATTTCTCGAGGGGCAGATTATCCGCCCCCCTGAAGGGGCGGACTATCTGGCCTGGGGAGAAAATCCGCCCCAGAGCTGGAAACTCTGGGGGAAACTCCGCCCCCCATACAGAGAGCAAAGCAGGTCTTGGCTTGAATAAATTCCTCGAGGGGTGGATTATCCGCCCCCAAGGGGCAGACTATCCGGCCTGGCCAAAAAATCTGGCCAAAACTCTGCCCCCTCTCTGGGGGTTGCGCCCTTCTGGAAATGGGGTGGGGCGGATTATTCGCCCCCCAAAAGCATTTTCTTTTCCTTTTTCAAGATAGATATCTGCAGCACTTCAACACACATTAAATAATCCTTGATATTGTTATCTAACACACAAAACACTAGGGATTATGAAATGTTCTTTCAATCTCCCCCTTTTTGGTGTTAGATGACAATACTAGGATTTACAATAAAATCTACTAACAACACCTTAAGGAAATGAAAGAGGCTCTCCCTAAACGTGTGCATATTTAAAATTTGCATTTGAATACAAATGCACACACTAACAAGCAAGCCAATTGCATAACAAAGAAAACTAAAACAAGGTGAGCTAGAAAACATAGTCGTACCACCGGGATGTGAAAATAGCCAATGTGAATAATGCGAGAATTAGGCCTCAAACACATCCCAACATATTGATCCAATCAATAGATAATTCCATAATTTCATATGTCATCAATAGAATACCATACTCCATAGATAAATCTAGAACTCCATACGAATAGTTCCACAAGATAAAACCAGAATTCCAGATATCCACACAAATAGTATCACACAAGCAAGCACAAGCAAGCAAATAAAATGAATGATAAAGAGGCAAATGCTTGCGCCCGACCCATGCAAATCCGAGACCTAATAGAACTACTTCTCCCCCTTTGGCATCAAAACACCAAAAAGGAAGAAGAGCGACGCTCGAGATGGAGAAAAAGACATGGGTTTAGAGCAACAAACCGAGATGGTACTGTACACCCAAAGTTGCAAGAACAAATCAACCAAAAGCCAAAATTGGGTGTGTTTTCCATAAGAACATAAGATATGTAAGAAAATCCAAAGGGAGCCATTAGAAACCAACTCTTCTCAAGGAAGAGGGCGGTGGCCGAAGCCACCATGTTGGAGCACATGGCATGACACCACGAAGATGTATCTTGAGTTCAAAACCAATGCTCATCGATGGCCCACATATCACAAAATGATATTAAGGGAAATGATTTTTCTTTCTTTCGGCATTATGGGGGGAGGGTTAGCCCAATCCATTAGGACCACACTCCCCCTATGTCTATGCCCGCATCTAAACCAAATACATAAATAAGAGTAAGTGATTATGCAAGAGTAGTCAAGCCAAGCTCCTTGAATCTATGATATTTAGCTCATTTCTCAAATAACAAAATCTTGCTTCATCAAGAGGCTTCGTGAAGATATCAGCAAGTTGGTTCTTCGTTCTCACAAAAGATAGTGCAATATCGCCATGAGCAACATGATCCCCAATGAAGTGATTGCGAATCTCAATATGTTTTGTTCTTGTATGCTGCACCGGATTGTAAGCAATTTTGATAGCACTTTCATTGTCACATAAAAGAGGCACTTTGTCACAATTGACACCATATTCCTTTAAAGTTTACCTCATTCATAATAATTGTGTACAAGCACTTGCAGCAACAACATATTCAGCTTCGGCGGTTAAGAGAGATATGCAATTTTGTTTCTTTGAAGACCAACACACTAGAGACCTGCCCAAGAATTGACATGCACCAGAAGTTGATTTTAGATCATCTTTGTCACCAACCCAATCTGAATCAGTGTAACCACATAGAGAGAAACTGGAGCCTTTGGGGATACCATAAACCAAAATTTGGGGAATGAACCAAATATCTGAAGATTCTCTTGACCTCCACTAAGTGGCTTTCTTTAGGAGAGGCTTGGTACCTTACACACACTCCTACACTCAACATGATATCGTGCCTAGATGCGCAAAGGTAAAGGAGAGAGACGATCATGGATCGGTATACCTTTTGGTCCACGTCTTTACCCTTGGGATTAAGCTCAAGATGACACTTTGTTTGCATTGGAGTAGCAACGCCATTGAGATCCGTCATCTTGAACCTCTTGAGCATGTCTTGGATGTACTTAGCTTGATTAATAAAAGTTCCCTCTCGATGTTGTTTGATCTCGAATCCAAGAAAGAACCCCAATTATCCCATCATAGACATTTCAAACATGTCAGTCATAAGCTTTGAAAATTCATCGTTAAAAGCTTGGTTAGTAGAGCCAAAAATAATGTCGTCTACATATAGTTGGCATACAAAAAGCTCCCCATTAACCTTCTTAGTAAAAAGAGTGGGATCGATTTGCCCAACTTCGAATCCATGGTCTAACAAAAGCTCTTTAAGGTGCTCATACCACACATGTGGGGCTTGTTTAAGGCTATAGAGCGCCTTATCGAGTTTGTAGACATGGTTCGAAAATTTGGGATCCTCAAATCCCGGGTGTTGCTTGACGTATACCAACTCATGTAGTGGACCATTAAGAAACGCACTCTTAACATCCATTTGCTGAAATTTAAAATTATGATGAGCGGCATAGGAAAGAAGGATACGACTGGACTCAAGACGAGCCACATGAGCATAAGTCTCGCCAAAATCAATTCCTTCCACTTGAGAGAATCCTTGAGCCACTACCCTTGCTTTATTCCTCACAACAATGCCATTTTCATCTTGTTTGTTCTTGAAAATCCACTTGGTGCCGATAACATTGCGGCACTCTTTGGGTTTCTCTACAAGCTTCCAAACCTTGTTGACTCGAAGTTATTTAATTCTTCATACATTGCAACCACCCAATCGGGATCTTTAAGAGCATCAAAGACCTTCTTTGGTTCAATCATAGAGATGTGAGCTTGATGATCACAGAAGCTTGCAAGTTCTCTTCTAGTAGACACCCTTCTTCTTAGATCACCGACAACCTTGTCAAGAGTGTGACCCCTTAACTCAAGGTTCCGATCCGCACGAGCCTTGCGACGAGCCTCAGTTTCCTTATTGTTTCTGGAAGGAGTTGATTCAGCATTTGGATCCTTATCTTGTCCACTACCTTGCCCTTGATCTTGATCTGAGCTGATAACATGAGCTTGTTGCTAAAAAGGTTCTTTAGGGCCGGATAATCCGCCCCTGGGTGGGGCCGGACTATCCGGCCTGGGATATGTGGCTGCACCTTCTTCTTCCTGAGAGTCCCTGACAGAGCTGGGAGTTCCAAGGCCGGATAATCCGCCCCTTGGGGCCGAAGAATCCGGCCTGGAATTTTATTGGCCGTTTTGCTCTTCTTGAAGTCCCCTGGGGCGTATTGGAGTGCCAGGGGCGGACAGTCCGCCCCTTGGAGGGGGCAGATAGTCCGGCCTGGGACTATCATTTTGCCTAGAAGATAGATGATCTTCAGCAGGTTGCGGTGTTGGTGCAGAGGTTTCTCCAGCAGTAGGGGCTTGTTGATCTTGTGCACATGAGGGCTCCACTTGAGTGGAGCATTGTCCTTCCTGATCCGCCACAAGGGGTTCCTCAATGGGGCGGAAAAATCCCACGCCCATTCTTCTTATGGCATCGTGGGGTATTTCAGCATCTGCATCACAAACATCAACTTGCCCCACATGGGAGCCATCATTTTCATCGAATTCCACACTATAAGATTCCACAACAATTCCAGAGAGCTTGTTGTAGACTCTATAAGTGTGGGATTCAGCATCGTAACCAACAAAAATACCTTCTAAAGCCTTAGACTCAAATTTAGACAAACGGACACATTTGATAAGAAAGTAACACTTACAACCAAATACCCGGAAGTACGAAATGTTGGGCTTGTTACCGGTGAGTATTTCATATGGAGTCTTGTCCAAGAGCTTACGGAGGTAGAGCCGATTTGATGAGTGACAAGCGGTGGATATGGCTTCAGCCCAAAAGTTGTAAGGAGACTTGAATTCAGCCAACATCGATCTAGCCATATCCATCAAAGTTCGGTTCTTCCTCTCGGCTACACCATTTTGTTGAGAAGTGTACGCAGCGGAATATTCATGTCTTATCCCCTCTGCACTTAGAAACTCATTCAATGTGTAGTTCTTGAACTCGGAGCTGTTGTCACTTCTTATTGCCAAGATGGGAACATTGTGTTGGCGTTAAACCTCATTGGCGAAGTCAATGACAGTTTGTTGAGTTTCACTCTTTAGCTTGAAAAAATAGACCCATGTATATCTTTAGTAGTCATCGACTATGACCAAGAAATATTTCTTCCCACCGAGACTGGCATGAGATGGAGGACAAAATAAGTCCACATGAAGTAATTCCAATATTCTCTTTAAAGAAACAATAGTCTTCCTCTTATGGGGAGAGTCATGCATTTTGCCTTCAACACAAGCCCTGCAAACACGATCTTTGGCAAAGGAAACATTGTCTTTTAGTCCAAGGATGTGGCCACCCATGTGAAGACTTTGCAAAGTTCTCATGTTGACATGGCCTTTCCGAATAGGCACATCGGACCCGAAGTGGTTTTCCCCGAAAATTCCACCACGTATAGGTCATTTTCGACGTACCCAACGAAAGCGACCTTTAGAAACTTGCTCCAGAAGAGTACCACCAAATCATCATCAATGAAAACAGAAAATCCCATCTTACCAAGGGCACGAACATAAAGTAAGCTGTAACCGAGGGTCTCAACAAACATGACGTCCATGAGAGAGATATCGTGGGCGACCACAACCTTGCCATGACCCAATACCTGAGATTTAGACTTCTCACCATAGGAGATTGTAATATTATCATGATTGGGTCGCATCTCCGTGATGATCTCCTTGCTTCCGGTCATATGACTAGTGCATCCACTATCCATCACCCATTTAGACCCACCGGAAGCATAGCCCTGCAAGAGAATTACTTCTTGGTTTTAGGTACCCATTTTTCAATGGGTCCTCTCATGTTAGTAACAAGGGTCTTTGGAACCCAAATAGACCAAGCAACGTATTCATCAAAAGGACCAACATAATAAGCATAAACATCGCCATAATAATCACAAAAGAGTTCATAATTTGGATTGTGAGACCCTGCAAAACCAATGTTAGTTTTGTCTTTTGTGACATTCTTCTCAGCGGTGCTTGTCTTTGATTGTTCACCCTTGTTCTTCTTCTTGTTATTCTTATTCTTGTACTTGGTGACATATTCAAGTCCCTCTTTACCAAGATTTGACCTTTGCTTGCCAAGTACCTCATCAAGTACACCCTTATCTTTGGGAGTGGTCTTATTGACAAGCCCTTCTTTCACACTAGCCTTTTCTTTGTGAATATATGTTGATTTAGATGTGCTAGGAACATCATACTTGGTCAATCGACTTTCAAGATGATCATGTGACTCACTGAGAATGGAGAATTCACTTTTCAACGCCTTGTGAGCAATGTCAAGTTTCTCCAATTCCTCGGAGAGTCTAGCATGAGCAGCCCCAAAGTCAATCTTTTCTTTCTTTAACTTCTTTGCTTTGGCAACTGCATTGTCATGCTCCTTAACAAGCTTTGCCACCATTTCTTCATGTGACTCCTCAATAGTCTCAAGCCTATCTTCAAGAGAAGCCCGAGCCTCTTCTTCTTCTAGAGCATTTTTAAGGACGCAATTTACATTGCATCCTCTCTTTCAATTCTGCCCTTTTCTTCAAGGAGCACGTCATTTTGGGCCAGCTGGTCCACAGGAGCCTCAAAGCGTATTTTGTGCTCACCTTGCAAGTTAGTGAAGAAATAGTCCAAGGCAATAATCTCTTCTTTAACCTTAAGACTAGTAGGATCATCCATGTCAATCATAGCCTTAGGAAAAGAAGGGTTAGAAGTTGATACCTCAGAACCTCTTGCCATGAGACAAGTAGCCTTCTTGTTGATGACGTTTTCGTTTGGAGAGTCGAAGATAGATGTTGGTGTAGATGTGGTGGCTAGAGCAGCCACCTCTCGAGATCTATCATCCTCGTCTTCATCTTCAGTTCCCGAAGAATATTCTTCTTGCGTGGAGCCTTTGACTTTTCCTTGAGAATGAGTCTTCCTCCATTATCTTCACTACTTTTATACGGACACTCGGCTACAAAGTGCAGCCGGTCTCCATAGTTGAAACAAGTTCTCAGCTTGGGACCATTTTCCTTTCTTCCATAAGTTCCACTCTTGCGTTCTAGTTCAGATTTGGCCTTGGCTGGATCGTTCCAAAAGTTTCTAGCATAGAAGGCCATGTATTTTCCATGAATTCTTTTCACATCCTCGGGACAGTCCATACCTACTATGTCATCTTCATCATGATCAGCCACAGTTGTCTTCAAGGCCACGTTGACCCTCTTTTGCATCCCCATAGCTCGTGCACGAGCATCTTCGGCATTCTTGGCAGCCACTTTGAAAGTTGCCATTTCTTGCATTACCTCATTGGATGTGATAAGGTGGTAATTATGCCTTCCTTGGAGACTCTTCAAATTTGTGGGCTCAGATGGCATAAGAGCACTGACATACTTGCGCTTGATCCACGCATCATCAACATGAGAGGCACCATGATTCCTAAAAGTGGTGGCTATTGACTTGAGCCTCCTATACATGTCCTCGTGGTCTTCTCCATCCAACATATAAAATCCTTCAGCTTCTGTAACACCCTCAGAATCGGCCCTATGCAAGTTTTAGCGAACCCCGCCAAACCCGCATAGAAACGATTCAAAGGTGCCCACCAGGCACTTTCGTGCGGGTGGAAAAACGAAGTAATATCATTACACAATAGTCCACGATGGAACCCACAGAACAGATATATACAACAACGACTCGAAGAGTCAAGAGTATAGATATACAATACAAAGATCCAAATCACCTTTAAAACGATATAGCGTCTGAGTACGGACAAGATGCAAATTGAGCTAAGAGCCCTGAAGAATAACCAATGGCGTCCATAACCCTGCCCATGCCAAGCCGGAAGGGTAACCCTGCTAACGACGTCGATCTCAAACCTGCTTAAACAAAAGAGGTGCCGACAAAGGGCAAAGGAAAAAGAGAGCGGTCAGTACTGAGGCCAGTACACGGCGAGACTAGAATTCGGCGGTCCTCGCCTACATAGGTATGGTGGACTGAAGCGGCAGCGCAGCATGCACTAAACAACCTATAGAGACTCGATATAACTATCGGCTATCAGGGAGGGATAAGAAAGACCTATCCGGAACCAACCTGATTCTACCACCAAACATACCCATCCTGGTATTCCCCCTCGAGACCAAACGAGGAAGTCAACCGAGGAACTCACACAGTTGGCAGTTTTATTTATTCAGTTATCGTTGCAGCAGTTACTAGTCATGTGTAGATAGTCATCCTGATATAATAAGCAGTGGGCATTTTTAGTTAACCATTCCGTTGTAGTTGCAACACTTACTAGTCAGATACAATTAGCGTGAGATATCCCAAACCCAGCAGTTGTTGGTACTTTTATTTAGCCATTCCGTTGTAGTGGAGCTGATTACTAGTCATATCGGATACAAGTCAATTTATAACAGTAAACTTTAGTTATAGTTGTCTATGATCGAGAACTGTGCTCCAAGTCGTCCATAACCGCGGACACGGCTTTTCGAAAAGATTTAACCCTGCAGGGGTGCACCAAAGTATCCACACGCACTTCGACCCTTTTTGCCAGATCAGTTAACATACACCCATCGGTATGTCGGCGGGGCCTAAGTCATGACGTTTCCCAGACCCAAAGCAAGTACATGGGGGCCACCCCACTAAGCTACCCGCAACGAAGTCGGCCGGTCTCCGAGACGGACTCAGGGTTTGCGTCAGTGGCTGTAAATGACTGGGAACCCGAAAGTGAGACTGGGCTTGTCGATACCGCGAAAACACTCCGCTTTCCTAAACAGTACAGTGTGCAGTACCTCGCACAATTTAAATAAAGCAGTAAAGCATGGCATAAGTACAGGATAGTAAATAAAACCTCAAACTAGTTTGTGGCCCCCAGTACAGTACTTGGAATTAGGTACTAATCGATGGGGGTGCCCATACACCCCACCTGTGGTTAGCGCGCTCGATCTCGGAACAGGTGTCAAGAACTCGGGGTCCTACGGGACACAAGTGGACGGTTAACAACCAAATAACATCTATTGCCCACCTGTGCCTCTGCATTTACCTACTTTCAATTTTAGTTCTTAAACAGTAATTAAAGCCATGATCATCTCCAACATTAAACATGCGGCAATACTCCAACGACTGTGGTACTTGACGACACGCAACAGCACTTGAGCAAGCGACTACGACGCGCAAGTCCAACTATCTACCAATCAACAGGTAATAGGATGTGTCCAAGGCAATATAAGGCTGCAAGGGATATCACGGGTACGAAAACTAGAGCATCGCAACACAGATAGCAATAGATCAACAGGAGGGAATAAAGACTATAAAAGTAAGATAGGTAGAAAGGGGGAGATGCTCGCCTGAAAACATTGCCGAAGGTTCATCCGAAGATCGGGTCGACACTCGCATCAACTCAACGGCCTAGTCCGTGAAGAAGCAAAACACTAGCACAAACACCGGATGCACTATTTAATACTATGACAGAAGATCGGGCATGATGCATGTATGATGTAAGACACGGCAAGATGCGATGCAATTAGGTCATATTAAGCGGAACCGGGGTCCCGACAACTAATTAATAGGTTCATGTTATTTAGATACCCTGCAATTTTAGATGTTGTCTTAACAAGGCAAAATTATATCACCGGTTCGCTACACAAATTTAAATGGAACCCATATGAGACTAGAAATGTCCGCATATGGTCTCCATATTTAATTTAGGTGAATCGTCGAAACACCCCCAAACACCCGCAGATATGTATGCGACATGAATGATTTACTGCAACAGGTTTATATCATATATTATAAAAATACAGGGCTTGGAAAGGGCATCACACATTATGGTCGGAGATCTTGGTTCGGAGGGGTTCGAGGGGTCGGTCTTCGGGGTCTCGGCGAGATTGGTCTTCGGACTCCGGGAAGGAGCACTTGGCGTGGCGCCGGGTACGGGATCGGTCTTCGGGGTTCGCCAACGGATCCGTGTAGGAGAGCTTGAGGGCTTCGGGTTCGTGACGGCATCACCGGTGCTCCGTGACGAAGGCATCGGGGTTTCCGTGACAAAGATCTTGTAGAGGGTTCGTCTAGATCCACCGTCTTCGGAGCACGCGGGTTCTTGACGTGGTTCATCGGGCTCGGAGAACTTGCGAAGACAGAGATCTTGCGAAGACGGGCTTGTGTTCCACCATGCCACAGAGCAAAATTGAAGACTTCCTCTTCAACGGCTTTGAGACCGCTATAGGGCCTGTTGAACATCCGCAGTAGCCAGCATGAATGTTTACTACCAGAGGCAGTCACAACAACTGCAACATGAGGAGCACCCTCAGGAGTATACACAAGCAGGGTAGGTGACCTCACGGGCTCGCGGGATCGGGGACGCTGGCCGCGGTCGAGTGCGGCTTGCAGGGGCGCTGCCGGCAGATGGAAGCGGGGTCGCTGGCCCGGCGGCCGGAGATGAACGCGGGACGAGGATGCGCGGGATGCGCAGCTGCGGCGGCCACGAGCATGGCGGCGGATGGGCTTCCGGCGGCAGGGTCGGCGTGGCCGGGGACGGCCGGCCTCGGGGCGGCGGTGCCGGTGAGCGCTGGCGGCGGTGGAGAGCGAGAAGGAGGGAACGACCACGCGCGGGCGGCGGTTGCTTGGTGCAAGGCGGACAGCTTCGACGTCGGTGGAGAGGAGGAGGAAGACGGCCGCGGTGGCGAGGTCGAGGGCGGCCAGAGACACGGGCGAGGTCGGGCTCGGGGGAGGCGAGAGCTTGCTGCCGGGGAGGAAGGTCGCGGCGGCCAGAGGGAGAGCGGGGCCGTGGCCGGAGGAGAAGAGGGCTAGAGGCGGCGCTGCGGTGCGGGGTGGTTGCAGAGGGGAGGGCCTCGCGAGAGAGGGAGGAGAGGAACGCGGGGGAGACGGGGGCCGAGCGGGGGGGCAGAGGGCGGTGGAGGAGGCCGGCGGCAGGGTCACGCGGCCGAGGAGGCAGAGCTCGGGCGGGGGACCCTGCGGCTCCGGGAGGAGCTCTAGAAGCGGGCGGCCAGCGCGAGATGGTGAGGAAGGGCGCGGGGAGTTTGTCGGTAGCGGGGATTACGGAAGGTGGTACCGGGGTGGTCGGTTGGTGGGGCCAGGAGGTGGCCCAGGTGCAGTGCTGTGTGTGTGTGGTACCAGGCGTGCGTGGTGAGTGCCGCTGCTGCCAGGGTGTGGCGGCGGCGGTGGGGAGTTGGGGGTAGGGCAAGGGGACCTAGGGTTTGGTCTAGGTTGGCGTGGTTTAGATATTTTAGGGTTTAGTTTGGGCTGGGTCGTAGGTGGTCTGGCCTACGGGCCGGGCTGCCTCCCCTAAAGAAAAATAGGTTTTTATTTATTTTCTTATAAAGTAAAACATTTTTAAATATGTGCTTACACAAATAAAATACTCCGAACAAGCCCGGGGTTTGATATTTGAATTAAAGAGAGGCTATTTGCAGAAAATAAAATAGGGCTTTTCAAGAATAGTTTTAGTGAAATTTATGCATGATGTCATGATGATGCACAAAAATATAAACAACGAGCGATTTTCTAGTAGTGGTTTTGGCGGGGCGCCACAGCTTCATTGCTCAAAGTATCATATCTATTCCTTCTCATACTTTCATTTCCAATGAAGAACTCGGTGAGGGCATCCCAAGCTTCCTTAGCTATACTAAGATATGAATGTGTGGCATGTCTTTGTCACCCACACCAAGCTGGATCATGTGTAGAGCTGTAGTGTTGAGTTGACTATGAACAACCTCTCTTCTTGTTAGGTTGTGGGGGTCTCCAACATGAAGACCATTCTCTATGATTTTCCACAACTCAATGGAGGAGCTGCACACATGAGACTTCCTAAAAAATGCCATTGATTAAAAGTAGATGCTGAAAGTTTGGGTGGATCACCCCTATTATGTATATGTGGGAGAGGGATAGGTGGATCAGGAGAATACACATGAGGAACCTCATTGTATCCTTCCTTACCACTATCCTTTTTTGAGGAGGATCTCTTGCTAGTGCCATCACCAACCACTTCGTTATCTTTGGAATCGGTTTTACCCGTTTCCTTGGATTGCGGAGTGGTAGCCTCAGAGGTAGATGGAGGTGATGCTGCGGATGTGGAGAGACGCATTATCAATTGACGCATATCTTCCATCTTAACCTCCATTGAACTAAACAAGGTTGTTTCCAACGTCTTGAGATCGTTCATGGTGACTACCTCTGGAGCATCACTCCCATCTCCCTTGGAACCCATACTTCGGTTAGGTAGTTAAGCCCGAATTAAGAGCCAGGGATCTGATGCCAATTGAAATGGATCGTATGGGCACCTAGAGGGGGGTGAATAGGTGCTACTCAATTTTTAGTTCTTTTTCAATTTTAGGCTTGACACAAAGTAAATTCTCTAGATATGCAACTACGAGAATTTCCCTATATGCAAACCTAGCTACTAAGCACATAAAGAGAGGAGCAAGGAAACTGTAGTGGAGCACGCGGAGACACAGGGATTTGTTTTACCGCAGTTCCTTCCTTGTTAAGGGAAGTACATCTCCGTTGGAGAGGTGGGCGGTTCTAAGACCACCACGCCACAATAGGCCTCACCCTATTCTCCGATGGATCTCGCCACGAAAGGCCTGATCCACCTTCTCCACTATTGGTACCCTTCGAGGTGGGAACCGGTGCCTTTACAACTCTACCGGGGCACACACCCACAACTGAATTGGGGGCTCCCGAAATGACAACAAGCTGTCACAATAACAAGGTTTATCAATATAAACAAAAGCAAGGATCTAGATATTTGCAAGAAATACTAGATCGGTGATTCTCCAAATGAATGGAGTGGAGATGAAGTGCTTGATTGCAGTAGTTGAAGATCGAGTTCTCCTCCTTAGATTCCCCAAGGGACGGGGACTTTGGGTGGATGAAGGTGGAGCTCTCTTGGTTGAAGGATGACGAACATATCCTGACTTTTTCGAATCAATCAAGAGTTCTGGCAGGAGGGGGAGATAGGCTTAAATAACCCCTGCCCATATATTGCCGTTGGAGAAATTTGGGGGAGGATTATCCGCCCCCTATGGGGCAGACTATCCGCCCTAGGGGAAAATCCGCCCCCAGGACAGAAACTCCGGGGAAAACTCCGCCCCCATATAGAGAGCGACGCAGGCTTGACTTGATGAAATTTATCGAGGGGGCGGATTATCCGCCCCCTCTAGGGGCGGACTATCCGTCCTGGGGAGAAAATCCTTCCCAGAGCTGGAAACTCCGGGGGAAACTCCGCCCCCCATACAGAGAGCGACGCGGGTCTTGGCTTGAAGAAATTCCTCGAGGGGGCGGATTATCCGCCTCCCAAGGGGCGGACTATCCGGCCTGGCCGAAAAATCTGGCCAAAACTCTGCCCCCTCTCTGGGGGTTGCGCCCTTCTGGAAATGGGGTGGGGTGGATTATCTGCCCCTGGAAGGGGCGGATTATCCGCCCCCCAAAAGCAGTTTCTTTTCCTTTTTCAAGATAAATATCTGCAGCACTTCAACACACATTAAACAATCCTTGATATTGTTATCTAACACACAAAACACTAGAGATTATGAAATGTTCTCTGGAGGCGGGATTGGGAACTCTTTGTGTTTATCTCTCCGCATGTGTATGTGAGTCTTTCATTGAATCTCATACTCAATATTCACATGAGTTATAGCATAAAGATATTAAACAATAATAATGAACGATGGAAATAAATCATAACATTTATTATTGCCAATAGGGCATATTCCATTCACCACCACCTTCGAACATCAGGTGCATGTCCAATATGTAACCAAAGACCGAAGTCGTACAACACCTTATGGTCCATTGTCCACCAGCTCAGGAAATGTGGAGGGCCTTAAGTCGGGATCACACTATTCAAAATGCTATACAAGTTGATCGTGTTGAATCGGTTGTTCTAGAGCACCTTCTAAGGCTACTGGTGGACAATGGCGTCCAAGGTTTTGATAACAGTGAACTGAAGGAAGTAGTATCAATGACGATTTGATATTTGTGGTTGATCTGTGGCCAACGAACTCGAGATGAAACGGTACCACCCCATTATCAATGCAAAATGTTGATCCTTGCAATGATATCAAATTCCGTGAAGCATATCTAGTGATACCACACACCTTTCGTGATATCATGATACCACTTTTTATAATATAAAATTACAAGTTTTAAAAATTCCAAAATAAATTTGAGAATGTTCACAAAACATGTCTTTACAATCCTTAGAATTTGCAAAACCAAATTCGAAATACACACAGAAGAAAAAAATGACAAATCCAACATAAATAGTGTAAAAAAACACAAAAAATGACACTAGTCACGTACTCCCTCTGTTTCAAATTACTCGGCATGCACGCTTATCTAGGTGGGCTAGTATTTTCTTATTTTTTGTTTAAAAAATTTCCGAGATTTTTGAAATAGCTAGTACACATTTCATACTATCTAGTTCAAAAATTCTAGGATTTTTTGGATAAAAAATGAGGGAGTACTGGCCCACCTAGATAAGAGTGCACGCGGAGTAATTTGAAACAGAGGGAGTATCAATTTATCTTTTTTTTTGTTTCCCTATGTGTATTTCAAATTTGCTTTTGAAAATTTTAGGGAATGTAAACACACATCTTATGAACACCTACACATTTGTTTCCAATATTTTTGACACTAATAAATTTATATTTGAGAAGTGGTATCACGGCATCATACGAGTCGACAGACTACTTTTTATTATTGCTGGCTGCTCCTCGTGATCATGGACTAACTCATTGCCATCGCACGTCGTAGCGGCGACTTGCTTATGGTTCTAAGACACTAATTATTACTAGTAGTAGCTATTTTATACTAAAAAATGTAAAACTATTAAACTGGGAAAGTTATCATGAATAGATAATTAAGGTAACTTGAATACAAGTGATTAGAACCAGATTTGTGCTCATGATTGTAGTATAGTTGCATTTAAGGTGCATTATCTTGTGAATATGTAGTACAATATCAGGATTGGCGTTTTTTAAGATCTCGTCACCGGAACAATAAACGGAGATGATAAATCTGTCTTTGGTTTGACATAAATAAAAAAAGTTTTGAATTTGAAAATCAAAATCCAAAAAATTATTGGGTAGAGACGGCCGGCTGGTGGATTCCACTCCTCTAGGTGGCATGCACGTTTACGAAAATTCGTGCTCCCACGACCACCGGTTTTTGGAGGAGCCCGCCTAGCTAGCTAGGCCTCTGGTTGTTGCGCGCGCGTGCCTCTCTTCTCCGCCGCGCACATCCCTCTCGATTGTCGACGTAGCGTTCCGGCGGTCGGGGAGAATCGGGGAGCCGGCTCCGGCCGGCCGGACGCACGTCTACGTATCTTAGGTGTTAATTATGGGCAGCTTTTGCTCCAAGGAGCACGTCGTCGACAAGGGGCCTGTCGTGCCGGACAGGCTGCAGCTGCAGAAGGCGCCGAGCCAATCGTTGAAGCAGCTCATCACGCTCACCGCCAAGGAGGAGTCCCCGGTCGCCGCGCCGGTCGTGCACGCCCTGATCCGCAGGTCGGAGTCCACCCTCAAGCCCAGGACGCAGCCGGGCGCCGCCAGGCCTCAGCCGGTCGCCGCGCCGCCGGCGGCCGAGAAGAAGGCGCCGGTCGTCGTAATCAAGTCCCTCAACCAGTCGTACAGCACTGCCGGGCCCACGCACCACCGGCGCGCGACCGTCGACGCGGCCGCCCGGAACCCCGTCGTCGCCGCCGCCGCCGAAGAGGACGACCACAACGAGGAGGCCGCGGCGGACCCCGACCTTCTGGGCGTGCCCCAGGGGTTCTCCGGGGAGCACGTGATCGCCGGGTGGCCGTCGTGGCTGACGTCGGTGGCCGGGGAGGTGGTCCACGGGTGGCTGCCCCGGCGCGCCGACACGTTCGAGCGGCTGGACAAGATCGGTCAGGGCACGTACAGCAACGTGTACAAGGCGCGGGACCTGCAGAGCGGCAAGATCGTGGCGCTGAAGCGGGTGCGGTTCGTGAACATGGACCCGGAGAGCGTGCGGTTCATGGCGCGGGAGATCCACATCCTGCGCCGGCTGGACCACCCGAACGTGATCAGGCTGGAGGGCATCGTGACCTCGCGCCTCTCGCACAGCCTCTACCTGGTGTTCGAGTACATGGAGCACGACCTGGCGGGGCTGGCCGCCACGCCGGGGCTCCGGTTCACGGAGCCGCAGGTGAAGTGCTTCATGAAGCAGATCCTGGACGGGCTGCACCACTGCCACGGCCGAGGGGTGCTCCACAGGGACATCAAGGGCTCCAACCTGCTCATCGACGACAACGGCGTGCTCAAGCTCGCCGACTTCGGCCTGGCCAGCTTCTTCGACCCGGCCAAGCCGCAGAACCTCACCAGCAGGGTCGTCACGCTCTGGTACCGCCCGCCGGAGCTCCTGCTCGGCGCCACCCAGTACGGGGTCGCCGTCGACCTGTGGAGCACCGGCTGCATCCTCGCCGAGATGCTCGTCGGGAAGCCCATCATGCCCGGACAGACCGAGGTTTCACACCATTCTTCTTCTTCTTCTTCTTCTTCTTCTTCTTCTTCTTCTTCTTCTTCTTCTTCTTCTTCTTCATCAGTTAATTCTGATGAAACAAACAAACGGCCGGCGGCACTGATCTCATTCATTCATTTCTCGCGGTGTCGGGTGGTGGTGCAGATTGAGCAGCTGCACAAGATCTTCAAGCTGTGCGGGTCGCCGTCGGAGGACTACTGGGCCAACGCGAAGCTGCCGGACGTGACGCTCTTCAAGCCGCAGCGGCCGTACCGGCGCCGGATCGCCGAGACCTTCCGGGACTTGCCTCCCACGGCGCTGGACCTCCTCGACACGCTGCTCGCCATCGAACCTTCCTACCGGGGCACCGCAGCTTCCGCTCTCGACAGCGAAGTAAGAAGTAATTCTGCAGTAGCATCTCGCTGCGCATGATTCTGCAGCCACTGACGGGCGGATTGCTCTCTCATGATATCAGTTCTTCAGAACCGAGCCGTTGGCGTGCGACCCGTCGAGCTTGCCCAAGCACCCGCCCAGCAAGGAGTACGACGCCAAGCTCCGCGGCCAGGCCATGAGGTACGCGCTGCTGACTCTTGGTTGGGCTTCTTCTTCTTCTTCTTCTTCTTCTTCTTCTTCTTATTATTATTATTATTATTATTATTATTATTATTATTATTATTATTATTATTATTATTATCCTTACGACCTGACCTGGACTGCGCATCGACAGGCAAAACGCGGCGGCGGCGGCCATGGGAGGCAAGGGCTCCATCTCGGTGAAGCCGGAACGGGACGAGACCGCCAAGGCCGTGCCAGCGCAGGACCCCATGGCAGCAGACCAACAGGTCGGTACTTCTCATTCCACGACGTTCCACGCCTGGAGGAACTCAGATTTACAGTCTGTCCTGTCGTCCCCTTCCCTCCGATCCTGAACAATACAAAATTGAATTGTGTCTGCAGCGGGGGCAGATGCGTAACAACCCCAAGAGCAGCAGCCACCACTACACCATGCTGGAGGACAGCGTGCCCGGGTTCTGCATGGAGGCGCCATCGACGGTGGCGGCGGCCGGGCTGCGGACGTCGACGTCGGCGGTGCACAGCGCCGGGCAGTTCGGGTCGACGTGGTACAGGAAGGACGGCCCGCGCGGCGCCATCCCGCGCACGGCCAGCGCCGTCAGGGTGTCGCAGCTGACGTCGCAGCGGTCCTACGCGCCGTCCCGGGGCACCGACCTGCACCCGAGCACGTCGGCGGCCAGGAACACCAACTCCAAGTACAACCGCCTCGACGTCGCCGAGCCCGCCAACGCGCTCGACCGGCCCGCTGCCGGTCCGGCCAGCAGAATGAAGCAGGACGCTCCTTCAGCGGTGACGAATGTGAGCATCTATATGTCAACCCAGATCATCATCATCATTCTTTTAGCTTTGCTGCAGCCTGATTCTTGATGTGGTTTGCGATCAGGGCCAGGGGTACGCTCGGAACCCTCGGCGGATGAACTACTCCGGCCCGCTGGTGCCGCCGGGAGGGAACATGGACGAGATGCTCAAGGAGCACGAGCGGCAGATCCAGCAGGCGGTGCGCAAGGCGCGGGTCGACAAGGAGACCAGGACCAACCGGAGCCAGTACTGATTGATAGGCGCGCAAGCAGGGACATCAAATTGTAAAAGACGATCGATCAGCCTCACGGCCACGGCCTGTCGATCGTGCGTGCGCAGAGAAAGATCTCGGTGGATCGACCCAGAGGCGACCTGCGGGCACGATCTCCAACGGAAGAACCGAATGAAGAAGGTGCCTCACTGACCGGACTCGATCGGGCTCAATCGACGCCGCTGCTACCGCTGCCACGGTCGATCGGGGTCAGGGTTTCCGTGATCCATGTGTACAATAGCAGAGTTAGAGGGATCAGGAAGGCCTGATAAGGGAAACGTACACCGGATTGTACAGATGAAAAATGTGCGTGTATGTATCTGCTGCCGATCGATCGACCCCACGCCTCATGCAACACAGACTTCAACTGCTTTGTTTTGCGAATCAAGCAAGCGGCGAGCCACGGAAGGGACAATGGCTGTTTCCACGATTTCTCACTTGGCAAATTTGTGATTTTGGTATACCAACATGTATTTCCTGGGGACCTCCACTGATCTGCTCTAATCTCTCCCGTACCCTCTCGCTAGGGTTTCTCTGTTCCGGCGGCGATTCTAACTCGTCCCGTGAGAATTTACCTGTTTTTGACTCCAATTCCAACACCAATCTAAACCAACCCGTATTCCCTACTCTCCGATTGCTATGAACCTCTCTTTTCCCGGGTCTCGCTCCTGTGGCCTAGGGTTCTTCGAGGTGCGGACATGGCTTTGGGCGAGAATGGGAGTTCTTCTGGCGTGGCGACAGGGAAAGAACCGGAGATCGACGATCTCCTATAGCACTTGGATCTACGTGACGATGAGCTGGACGAAGTGGTGATTGGCGTAGAGGCAGCGAAGGAGTTTCAGATGGATGAGCGATGGTTGGCAATCGCAAAAGTCCACACCAACAGAAACTTTAGCTCAGCGCTATTCAGGAAGATGAAGGAAGTCTGGAACCTCTCGAGAGATCCGACCTGCAGGGAAGCTGGTGAGAATCTATTCGTGTTTCAGATACACCGCTTGGGGGACTGGAAGAAGGTCGTTCATCAGGGGCCTTGGACCTTTCGTGGCTGGGTTGTTCTTGTCGAGGATTATGATGGCCAGGAAAATCCAGAGAAGGTCACCTTTGGTGGCCTCTATGTATGGGCTCAAAACCATGGAATTCCTGAGCTATACAGGAAGATCTCAGTGGTGGATGACCTGGCTCGCCGAATTGGGAAGACTAAAGAGGTGCAGATGACGCCAAAACTGTTCTACAAAGGAAATTACGTACGCACCCGTGTGATGATCGATGTCCATAGCAGTTTGAAACATGTGGTTAAACTTACTATGGAAGGTGAGGGGAATAAGTGGTTGTTCGTCAAATATGAGAAAGTCCCTTTCTTTTGTAAACACCGTGGATTGATCAGCCACAATCATGAGGAGTGTGGTGATGGAGTTTGGTCTGCCAAGGAACTGCGGTATGGTGAGTTCATGTTGGCCACGCAATGGGCAAACCCCCCTCCACCGGAGCCGAGATCTTCTCCCTATCGGGGTCGTGGTGGTTGGACTAACAGAAGTACGCCTAGCAATCACCCGCGCAAATGGTCTTCGGCGGATGCTGCACTAGATGGTGATGAGGATGCTTTGAAGGATTCAGCAACTAGCCCGCTGAAGTCCATCCCAATGGAGGAAAGCGATGATGTGCATGATGATGCTGGTGCAAAGAAACAGATTGACTTTAACATGGAAGACCTTAATTGCTCTAAGAATGCAGCTAGCCCAGTAGTGGAGGCTCAGAAGGTACCCCCTCCACCCCCATCATAAACTGATCCATGAGATCGTTCGAAGCATAGGAGGACTAATACCCCAAATGACTTGGCAACATCAGTGACGACATTAAGCTAGAACGGCCGTGGGTTGGGGCAGCATGCGACCATTCAAGAGCTAGTCTGCCTCGTATAGACTTACAAGTCCTACCTAGTTTTCATTTGCGAAACTAGGCAACACAAGGATAGAGTAAAAAATCTGAGATACAAACTCGGTATGAAGAAATGTTTCCAAGTTGATGGAGGGGGAAAGGAGGTGGCATTGCAGTATTGGCCTGAGGATGTGACTATGGATTTACTGTCCTTCATTAACCATCACATTGATGCCCATATCAGCTGAGGTCCCTATGATCAGATATGGATAGGTACGTTCGTTTATGGCGAACCAAAACCCTGCGATGGGCATAAGATGTGGACTACCCTTCGAATAATCAAACCTCGGTCTGATAAACCTTGGCTAATGATGGGAAATTTTAATGAGGCGATGTGGCAAGGGGAACACTTCTCACGGACTGCTCGAACGGAGAGGCTCATACATGATTTTCGGTAGATCTTATCACACTGCAATGTTCATGATTTGGGGTTCATTGGCTCGTCGTGGACTTTTGATAATAAGCAAAAAGGTGATCGCAACATCAAAGTGCATCTGGATCGTGCGATGGACTCGCCTGCCTGGTCTGCTATGTTCCCTGAATATCGGCTGCGACATCTAGTCTCCTCCAGATCGGACCACTGCCCGGTCCTATTGTGTGCGGATGTTGTGCCTAATGCCCGTGCTAGCTGGCCTATTTGGTGCTATGATATTGTGTGGGAGAGGGAACCATCTTTAGCCACGGCTGTTGAGGAGGCGTGGTCTAGGCGGATCCCAGGCTCTGACTTGGGTGATGTAGCAACCTCCTTGAGCTCGATGATGACAAGCCTCTATTAATGGAAGAGGCAAATTTTCAAGTCTGTTCCACACGATATAGAAAAGAGAGAACAGCTTAAGGCGCTACATTCAGCCACCGATGAAGCTAGCATGGCCACTCGGGTGGGTCTTGAAAAGGAGATGGACGAGCTCTTATACCGTGAGGAAATTCTCTGGCTGCAACGATCCAGGATCGTGTGGCTGCGTTCAGTGGACCGGAATACTAAATATTTTCATCGAAGAGCAACATGGAGTAAGAAAAAGAACAAAGTCCGGAAACTAAAGCGGCCGGATGGCACATGGATGTGTGATACTTCTGAGATAGAGTATTTGGCCTCTGGTTTTTTCCAGAATCTCTATACTAGGGACGGGGGGTAAAACCCAACATTATAACTGATATGATACAGCCATGTGTTGATGATGAGATGAACAATAAACTTTGTGCGCCTTTCTCAGAAAGGGAGATCAGTGATGCCCTCTTCCAAATAGGGCCGTTGAAATCCCCGGGACCGGATGGGTTCCCGGCTTGTTTTTTGCAAAGAAACTGGGATCTCTTGAAGGATGAGGTGGTACTTGCGGTTCAAAGATTCTTTTTAGATGGGGAGATTCCAGACTCTGTCAATGACACGACAATTGTGCTAATACCCAAGAAGAATGATCCTGCAGAACTAAAAGATTTCAGACCTATCAGTTTATGCAATGTCGTCTTCAAGGTTGTTTCAAAGTGTTTGGTAAATCGCTTGAGGCCGCTCCTGCATGATAGCATCGCTCCTATGCAGAGTGCATTTATTCCAGGCCGCTTCATCACGGATAGTGCTATAATTGCTTTTGAGTGTATTCATGCAATTCAAATGGGATCCGCTACCCGTAGGAAGTTTTGTGCGTACAAGCTGGATATGGCTAAGTCGTACGATCGCATGGATTGGCGTTTCTTAGAGGGAGTTTTAGCGAAGTTGGGGTTTCGTAGTCAATGGATTCAGTGGGTGATGGTGTGCGTCACCACTGTGCGATACTCAATTCGCTTTAACAGTCAAATGTTGGACTCCTTCGCTCTATCCCGCGGCATTCTCCTAGGTGATCCTTTTTCACCATACCTCTTCCTATTTGTTGTTGATGGTTTGTCTTGCCTCATCAGAAGGAAGATTGAAAAGAATTCACTACGTGAGTTCCACATCTGTCGTAGAGCCCCAGGCATCTCTCACCTCCTGTTTGCCGATGATAGTCTTCTTTTCTTTGAAGCTTCAGTGGAGCAATATACTATGGTCAAATCGATTCTTGATTGTTATGAGGAGGGCACTAAAGGGGAAATGCTCAATTATGTTCAACAGACTCCCAGGTGCAGTTAAAGAATATTATAAAATATGAGACTGAATGCTTCAAAGAGAAATATCTTGGTCCCTCTGTTCCTGAAGGAATAATGACAAAAGGAAAGTTTAAAACCACTAAAGGAAAGTTTACCAAGAATGCAAGCGATTGGTCTAAGAAATATATGTCCTCTAGAGCTAAAGAGACACTCATAAAATCTATCCTACAAGTTGTTTCGACATATGTAATGGGTGTATTTAAGTTCCCATTTAGGCTCATCGATGATCCCCAACAAATAATACGGAATTTTTGGTGGGGTGATAATGCATTGGATGTCCTGGGAAAAGATGGACAGACCTAAATCACATGGAGGTATCGATTTTCGTGATTTGAGGGTTTTCAACCAAGCCCTACTTTCCCACCAAGCTTGGCGCCTACTGCAATTCCCTGATAGCTTATGTGCATGTCTCCTTAAAGCCAGGTACTATCCCTCTGGCGATCTTCTAGGTACTGCCTTCATTCAGCAACAATCACAGACATGGCAAGGGGTATTATACGTGCTTGATCTACTGAATAAGGGAATCATATGGAGGATTGGTGATGGGTCTAAAATAAAAATAATTTGGGACAACTGGTTACCGAGGCAAGATGTCCCTAGGGTTGAAGGAAGAAGGGCAAATTCCTGAAAGCGCCGGGTGTCTGAGATGATCTCACAGGATTCTCAGTTCGTGGAATGAGGAGGCTGTGTGTGGCTGTTTCTTTCCTAGGGATGTGATAAGTCCAAAATGTTTCTACTTTCCTGAACACTTTTGCTATTGTTTCTCCTCTAATTTGTGTGATTTGGATACAACTAACACAGACTGACGTTGTTTTCAGTAGAATTGCTTTGGTGTCTCGTTTTTGTGTAGAAAATCAACTTTCAGGAAAAATCCCGAAAAATATCGCAAAACTCCTATTTTACCAGAAGACTCACGGAGCCAGAAGATGAGACGGAGGAGGGCCACGAGGGGCCCACACCCCCTGACCGCTCGGGCTAGGCTAGGTCACGCCAGGGGGTGGTGAGGCCACCTCGTGCACCCCCTTGGTCTCCCCCTTCGCCTACATAAGCCCTCTGGCCTAAAAACAGAGGGGGGGTCAATGTTTTTCCAGATAGAGTTCCGCTGCGCCGCCACCACCAAAAACCGCGATTCGGAATCAGAAACTCCGTTTTGACACCTTATCGGGACGGGGAATTGGAGGAGATCATCGCCATCATCATCACTGATGCCTCTCCATCAACCATTCATGTTTCCCCCATCCATGAGTGAGTAATCCCCCGCTATAGGCTATGGGGATGGTAGGGATTGGATGAGTCTATCATGTTATCGAATAAGATTGTTAGGGCATGGTGCCTAGTATCTTTGTTAGTGCTTTTTGACATTGTTGCAACTTGTCATGCTTAATGCTTGTCACTAGGGCCCGAGTGCCATGATCTCAGATCTGAACATGTTATTGATTCATGATGATAGTATTGTTTGTGATCTTATCTGCAAATTGTTTACACATATTATTGTCCGGAACCAAAGGCCCCGAAGTGACAGAAATTGGGACAACTGGAAAGAATGGCTGTGATATGAGGATCACGTGTGTTCACGGAGTGTTAATGCTTTGCTCCGGTACTCTATTAAAAGGAGTGCCTTAATTGCCAGTAGATTCCCTTGAGGCCCCGCCGCAATGGGTTGGCAGGATAAAAGATGTTGTGCAAGTTCTCATTGCGAGCATGTATGACTATATATAGAAAACATGCCTATGATTGTTTAGTACTTGGATGCTTTATCTTATTTATCCGCAATTGCCCTAGATCTTGAGATTACATAAATAGTCTTGTCCATGCAACGCCCGTCCATCCATCCCTATGCCTACCGCACTCAAATCCTGCTGTTTGCTACTATTGTTACTACTGTCTTTGTTTTACTGTTGCTGTTACTTTGCTATTGCTACTACAAAAGTGTTGCTACTGATAAACTACTGTGAGCAAGACTATTTCCAGGTGCAGCTGAATTCACAACTCAGTTGTTAAGGCTTATAAGTATTCTTTGGCTCCCCTTGTGTTGAATCAATAAATTGGGTTATACTACCCTCGAAGACTATTGCGATCCCCTATACTTGTGGGTCATCAAGACTATTTTCTGGCGCCGTTGCCTGGGAGCATAGCTTTATTTGTAAGTTCACTTGGATTTATTATTGTTCGCTGCTATCCTTTTCATCATGGGAAAGTC
Organism: Avena sativa; assembly: GCA_916181665.1. Classification (NCBI taxonomy): domain Eukaryota; kingdom Viridiplantae; phylum Streptophyta; class Magnoliopsida; order Poales; family Poaceae; genus Avena; species Avena sativa. The sequence continues at coordinate 261,003,491 of OV702298.1, read as the reverse complement.
TTGTGATGGAAAGTTTCCTATTTACCATCCACTACAAGAAAAGGTACAGTCCTAAATACCTCTGCTGCTCTTGATTCACCTTCTGTTATAAGTAAGCTTGTTACACCACCATCACATACACATGGTACACACACTGCTACTACTGCTGAATCTGAAATTGTTTCTGATGCTCATGATATTACTTCTACTATGCTTGATGAGAGTGGTTTATTAGGTCCTTTCCTAGATGCTACAATTTCTAGAACTATATTGGAAAACACTAAAACTCCTAGTGAAGACACTATTATACCTGTTAGCACACCTGAGTCTAGAGAGAGTTATGATATTAATGATGGTTATATTGAAATGACTGATGAATTTATTGAAGAATATTGAAACACACGTGGTGCTTGTGCTATTAAGAGTCTCCTTAAGAAACGTACTATTATACCTAAACTATCTCCTGATGCTAAGTTTGCTACTTCTCCCATAAATATTAAAGATAAAGTTTAAGATTTCTCTCTTGATTTATCATATATAAACATTGTTGAGAAAGAACCTTTTGTGGGACTGATAATGAAAGGGTTGTGGCACATATGACTGAGCTTTCTACTATGAGTGCCTTATTTTCTAATGATGTTAAGATGCGCACCTATTTTATTGCTAATTTTTTTCCTTTTTCACTAAAAGGAGAAGCTAAAGCTTGGTTTAATAGTTTACCTCCTGGATCCATTGATAGTCCTGATTGCTACTTTCTTTCAGAAATATTTCCCTCCTAGTGCTAGACATGCTGTTTTGTAGAAACTTTTGATTTTAAACAGGGAGAAGAGGAGAAATTGCATGATTCATGGACAAGGTTTTGTGCCTTGATTCATGCACATTCTAGATGTCCATTAACTAAAAATGAGCTTCTTGATATATATTATAATGGACTAACTAATGAATCTAGGACATACCTGGATAGTTTTGATGATTGTGTTTTTAGGAAAATAACTCCTGCAAAAGCTGAAGAATTAATGGCTAAAATAAGCAAGAATTATGATGATTGGACTACAACTGAGCCAATTACACCTGAGCCAACCACACCTGAACCAATTGTGCCTGAACCAACCCCAATACCAACACCAAAGAAAAGGGGAGTTATTAAATTAAATGATGAAGTGATGAAAGAAGCTAAGAAATGTCTTAAGGAGAAGGGTATTAAATCTGAAGATGTGAAGAATTTACCTCCTATAGAAGAATTATGCAAGCCAATCTCCCACTCATCCACTATTGAGGTACACTCTCTCCAACATTTTGATGAAGGTGATATTCCTTATGGTAAACCTTCTGATCAATGCTTAGAGGAACTTGATACTTTTATTGTAAGTAAGGTAATTTTAATAAACAAGTTCAGAATCATTTATTGGAAAACTCTAGAGCTATTAATGAGTTGAAATATATTGTGTAAAGAACTTATAATGAGGTTAAAATTCTTGTTAAACATTTCCAAATGGTTCAAACTCAAATTGATCAACTTGCTAAAGTACAAAAAGATATGCTAGTTAATGCTTCTAGAGATAAACATGCTTATGAAATTAGAACTAGGAGTGGTGCTACCACTCAGGATCCCTTATATCCAGAGGGACATCCTAAAAGAATTGAGCGGGATTCTCAACAAGCTGAAAATAGAGGTACTTTTTCTAAGAGAAAGAAAAAGAAACATAAAACAGTTGAGGAACCTGATACGTCGGAAATGTATCTATAATTTTTTATGCTCCATGCTTGTTTAGTATATACTTTGCTTTGTCTACACTTTGAGGTACTTTTTACATGTTTTCTGGTACTAACCTATTAACAAGTTGCCACAATGCCAGTTCCCTGTTTTCTGTTGTTTTTGGTTTCAGAAAAGTTAGTAAAGAAATATTCTCGGAATTGGACGGGACAAACATCAAAGTCAATTACTTTCCATGGGGAACAAGAAGTCCAGAGGGGAGACGGAGAAGCGGGCCAGGGCAACCAGACCCCCTTAGGAACGGGTGGGCCATGCCCCGCGCCTGGGAGGGGTGTGGCCCCTCTGGCCCCCTCCTCGACTTCCCCCTTCGCCTATAATAAGCCCCCTATGCAGAAACCCTAAGTACCCGATCAATATCCCACGAAACCTTTTGTAGCAGCCGCCACCGTCGTCCCTAGATCGGGGGGATCTGAAGTTCTTCCTGGCACCCTGCCGGAGGGGAGATCATCCCGGAGGTCTTCTCTTCGGTATGATGCGTGAGTAGTTCCACCTTGGACTATGGGTCCATATAATAGCTAGATGGTTGTATCTCCTCCTTTGTGCTTTCATGTATAGATCTTGTGAGCTCCGTTCATGATCAAGATCTAATCTATTTGTAATCATGCATGTTGTGTTTGCGGGGTTCCGATGGATATTGAAATTATTATGTTGGTTTGATTAATGGTTTTGTCTTTATGATTCTATCATGTATGTGTTGTTTGTGATCTTGCATGCTCTCCGTTGTTAGTAGCTATCTTGGCCAAGTAGTTGCTAGTGACTCCAAGAGGGGGTATTTATGCTCGATATTGGGTTCATGCCTCTAGTTTCCAAGGTAAGTGACAATAATCTCTTCGGTTGTATATGTGCTCTTGCTACTAGGGAGAAAACAATGGTCTCTTGTTCATGGAACATGTGGACTGTTTACCTTACACACTTTGCTTCAAGCAGTTTTTTGTTGCTTGCAACTTAGTACTGGAGGGGGTTCCGATGATAACCTGAAGGTGGACTTCTAGTCATAGATGCAGTTGGATGGCGGTCTATGTATCTTGTTGTATTGCCCAATCAAATCTCATAGGATATTTCTGACTAGTAATTGCATTGTTATGCCTTGCTCAGTTCCTGTAAATTGCCATGTTGTAATTTGTTTACCCTTCATGCCATGTTGTTTATCTAAGTAGAGCACCTCTAGTGAACTATGGACCCCCCGTCCAATCTTTACCATTGATACATCTTTCACTCTTACTTGTTTACTTGCTGCAAACAATTACCTTCCACACCATACGTTTAATCCTTTGTTGCAGCAAACCGGTGAGCTTGACAATCTCACTGATTTGTTGGGGCAAAGTCTTGAGTTTGTGTTGTGCAGGTCTCCGTGTTGCTTGCAACACCTGTGTGACATTTCCTTCCTCCTACTGGTTCGATAACCTCGATTTCTTACGAGGGAAACTTGCTGTTGTGCTGGTTCACACCTTGCTCTTGGGGTTTCCAACGAAGCGTTCCACGACAAGTGTTGGGCGCCATCAAGCTATTTTCTGGAGCCGTTGCCGGGGAGTCTAAGGACGTCTTCACTAGGGGAGTCCTTCAATTCCTTTCTCTTTACTTTGTTTTTAGTTTGCTTTGTTTTGTTTGCCTCTTTTCAAAAAACCCAAAAAAAATAGTCTAGTTTGGTTTGCTTTCTTTATTCAAAAACACACAAAAAAAATAGTTCCTACTCTAGTTGCTACCATGTCTGGTTTTGGACCAACCTTTATTTACCCTATGGTAGAAATCTCCACTTTTAAGCAAAAAAGTGAAGAAAGTTTTAAAGAAGCTTGGTCCAGAATCTCTGCTTTACAGACGGAAACTGAGCCTAAGGTGAGCCTTAGCTTGGTTATTGATAGTTTCTACCGCGATATTGCTCTTAGTTATAGATATGCTTTGGATGCTATGGCTGAGAAAGATTTTTTTCTATGTACTGAGGATGAAGCTTTTGATGCCATAAAGAAATTAATCATGATTTATGGTACACCTGGCAAATCTGATTCCTCTTTCACAAATATTTTTTCTAGGTTGAACACTCTTGAGACTAGTATTGCTGCTATAAATAGTTGATATCACACGCTTAGGGCTTACCATGATTATGTCCCCATAGATTCTGAGCCTTCAAAGTGGTTTCCCACAATCAAAGTCTCTATAAATACTACACTTTTTGATGCTCGTTGTGATATCATGTCTAAATTTTGTCTCATGCCTAAAGATATTTATGATTCTTTGAGTCTTTGGAGGCTTTCTGAAGGAGGAGAGGAAATCTCTCTTACTAATAATGCCACCTTATTGCCCATTGGAATAGCTGAAGGTGTGTTCACAAAAATCTCAGGGAAAATGGTGTCTACTGATTATCTTGTTATTGAATGTGTAGGCAAAGGACAGATTACACTTGGAAGATCCCTACTGAAACACCTTGGAGCAATAATAGATGTGGGAAAAGGCATTATGAACTTTGCTCCTCCGATAAGCAATCATATCTTCCCTAAAAAGAAGAAGAAAGGTAAGAAAGGAAAGAACAAGAGGGATAATACTTCATTTGAAAATACTTGATTCTTCTTGCTTCTTGTGCCTAACTTAAATGCATTAAATAAAAGTAATTGGTGGGAGATAACCCAAGAGTTTCCTTGAGTCTTGGAAGTTATTACTTCAGTAATGACCTCTCCTTATCCTTTTTGTTCGCTTTTTGTGCCAAGAATGACCTCTAATGAGAGGGAAGTACGATTTGGGGAGTTGCTGTCCCAAAACATATTTCTGTTCTCCACAAAAAAAATTTGTGAGGAGTCTCTGTAACTAGGATTGAGCTGAAAATTTACGAATAAATCCCCTAGTATGTTAGCTAACTTTCGTTAGTTCAACACTTTTTGATTTGAGCAATAGAAAATGTTCGAAAAATCAGTTTCTACCTGCTGGTCTGTTTTGACAGATTTCTGCCATTATTTACATTTGCTTCTTATTGATTCCTTTTTGAGTTCTCTTTAGGTAAATTGAGCTTTTTGAAGGAGTTACTACAGTAGCTTGTGTTTTTAGTGAAAAGCCTTGCTGTTCCAAAGCTTTGCCAGAGGTCTAATATCTTTTGAATAAGCTAATGTTGCTAATGAAGATTGTGTGAAGTTTTGTGTGAAGGAAAAAATTCAGGTATAGAGAGAGAATGATGCAATGAGATGAAGAATGGACAAAATCTCAAGCTTGGGGATGCCACCATGGTGTCACCCCAAGAAATATCCAAGAGGTACAAGCGTCAAAGCTTGGGGATGCCCAAGGCATCCCCTTCTTCATCAATAAAAAGCTCAGGTATGTCTAGACACTTCATTTTTATTGTTTCATGCACAGTTGTGTTGTTCTTGAAGCGTCTTAGTTTTCGTTTGATTTTGATTAGGTTGTTTAGTTTGCTTAAGTAGTTTGGACCCCCGTTCTCGCTGTGTTGTTTTGCAAATAAGTTGCTTGGTGTTGGAAAGGAGTAGTAAGTTCTTGCTTGTAAGTGCAAGAGGAGCTTGCATTGACTGTGACTTAGACTTTAGCATGACATGCTAGGTGTTGTTTTGACCTTATGCTTAGTGATTATTGCTGTAGCATGTCTTGTTCCAAACAATTGGGACTGCTTAGTGTGCCTTGAAGAAATTATGTGTTGTTTTAGCATGCAAAAGCATAGTATTGTGGTATTCTCCTTTGATGTTTTGCTTGAGTTGACTTGGCACATGCTCACACCATGTTATGACTATGACAAGTCACCATAGCCTCTATGATCATTTAGTCCTTGACTTGTAGTACCACTCTTTGCTTTGATTAGAAATGCTTTGTTGCACTGCATGATTATGGCCATTATTGCTCTATTATTTGGTTGCTCCCAGTCTTTTGCTAGCCTCCACTTGTATGAGTAAGTTCTACTCATGCTTCCAACTCCCAAGAAACCAAGTTTTTCCAAAGTGTCCACTATAAATTCCTATGCATGGTGTGTTACACCATTCCAAGTATATTCTTGTTTTCAACTATCTTCCAATTAAAAACCATTTTGTTATGTGAAAACTTAGTGACTAGAGCCCTCACAAAGTTGATGGCACACTTTATATTCTTTGCCCCTAATAAACTTGAACCATTGTGTCATCTATGTTGTATATGCTTGCACTTATATGTTGGAATTAGCAGAACCATGCTGTCACGGGGAACGTTTTCAACATTGTACTTGTACTTTATACTCAGTTGATATCATGCTCTTTTGTCTATGGATGTCACCGGTGTGAAATAAAGAGGGAACTTGTAAGTCCATGGAGTTTGTATCCTGTGTTAGAGAAACGCCTAGGCCGCTAGCCTAAGCCATGCCTAATCATGGTGGAAACTTGTAGCATCACCATAGTGACATCTATGAAGCATTCTTCTTATAAAAAAGAGATACGTTGAGAAAAAAGAGGAAAGAGAGAAAAAAAGCACCATATTCCCATGGTAAATAAGAAGATTGCTGAAATGCTCATTGTCTGCTTGCCTTGTCATTTTGGTTATGGGAAAGCTCCTGTACCATGTGCATGGGGTACCCCGTTGGCGGTTCTCAATGATATGCAAATACTTACAATGACAAGAACTTACAGGTGACTAAAGTTGAGTAGCATGAGGTGTGGCCCTCGTATTCAAGGGACTTGAGATTGCCAACTTATACTTCGTCAAGCATATACTCCATCTTTGTCACGTTAACCTTAATCACTTCAAGATGCTTATGATAGGGGAAATCAGGGCTGAAAGCTAACAAGTACCATAATTTTTGGAAGCTCTTTTTGAAACTTGAAATCCCTGCTTCCTTTATAAAAGGTCTTTCTTCCACCACTATTGAGTCTCCACCTTCTACCTTTAGGCACCATTAAGAGAGCATAGTTGTAATTCTGTGTGCAGTGTTCCAAAGCTTATTGATTGATGCATATTGTGATATTATTTGTTCTTATGCTATTTGTTTCTAGTCACCCTTGTGAACTTTGAAGGTATCGTATGCATCTATTTGCTACTCTATGAGGGACAAGCTGATTGCCACTATGCTATGTTTTTGTATGTGAAACAAACAAACGTTTTTCAATGCATGTTATTCTTGATCTTTGTTTGTAGCTTGTCATGTTGCATGCATAGTTACTATGTCCTATTGTTAGAACTCCATATTTCATGCACATGTTTAGAGTTCTTTGATCCCAGCTTTCAATGCTTGCAAATGGTTGGATCTTTATTGTGAGGGTGCATGTCACCTCAAAAATTATTCTTTTTATCACTTACCTACTCGAGGACGAGCAGGAGTTAAGCTTGGGGATGCTTGATACGTCGGAAACGTATCTATAATTTTTTATGCTCCATGCTTGTTTAGTATATACTTTGCTTTGCTTTGTCTACACTTTGAGGTACTTCTTACATGTTTTCTGGTACTAACCTATTAACAAGTTGCCACAGTGCCAGTTGTCTGTTTTCTGCTATTTTTGGTTTCAGAAAAGTTAGTAAAGAAATATTCTCAGAATTGGACGGGACAAACGTCAAAGTCAATTACTTTCTGTGGGGAACAAGAAGTCCAGAGGGGAGACAGAGAAGCGGGCCATGGCAGCCAGACCCCCCTAGGTGCGGGTGGGCCCTGCCCCGCGCCTGGGAGGGGTGTGGCCCCTCTGGACGCCTCCTCGGCCTCCCCTTCGCCTATAAGAAGCCCCCGATGCATAAACCCTAAGTACCCAATCAATATTCCACGAAACCTTCTGTAGCCGCCACCACCGTCGTCCCTAGATCCGGGGGATCTGAAGTTCTTTCTGGCACCCTGCCGGAGGGGAGATCATCCTGGAGGTCTTCTCTCCGGTATGATGCGTGAATAGTTCCACCTTGGACTATGGGTCCATGTAGTAGCTAGATCGTTGTATCTCCTCCTTTGTGCTTTCATGTATAGATCTTGTGAGCTCCGTTCATGATCAAGATCTAATCTATTTGTAATCATGCATGTTGTGTTTGCGGGGATCCAATGAATATTGAGATTATTATGTTGGTTTGATTAATGGTTTTGTCTTTATGATTCTATCATGTCTGTGTTGTTTGTGATCTTGCATGCTCTCCGTTGTTAGTAGCTATCTTGGCCAAGTAGTTGCTAGTGACTCCAAGAGGGGGTATTTATGCTCGATAGTGGGTTCATGCCTCTAGTTTCCAAGGAAGTGACAATAATCTCTTTGGTTGTAGATGCGTTGTTGCTACTAGGGAGAAAACAATGGTCTCTTGTTCATGGAACATGTGGACTATTTACCTTACACACTTTGCTTAAAGCAGTTGTCTGTTGCTTGCAACATAATACTGGAGGGGGTTCGGATGATAACCTGAAGATGGACTTCTAGTCATAGATGCAGTTGGATGGCAGTCTATCTATCTTGTTCTATTGCCCAATCGAATCTCATATGATCTTTCTGACTAGTAATTGCATTGTTATGCCTTGCTCAGTTCCTGTCAATTGCCCTGCTATAATTTGTTTACCCTTCATGCCATGTTGTTTATCTAAGAAGAGCACCTCTAGTGAACTATGGACCCCAGTCCAATCTTCCACTATTACTTGTTTACTTGTTGCAAACCATTACCTTCCACACCATAGGTTTAATCATTTGTTACAACAAACCGGTGATCTTGACAACCTCACTGATTCGTTGGGGCAAAGTCTTGAGTTTGTGTTGTGCAGGTCTCCGTGTTACTTGCAACACCTGTGTGACGTTTCCTTCCTCCTACTGGTTCGATAACCTCGGTTTCTTACTGAGGGAAACTTGCTGCTGTGCTGCTTCACACCTTGCTCTTGGGGTTTCCAACGAAGCGTTCCACGACAAGTGTTGGGCGCCATCAGAACCTTCTGAACATGCTATAGATCCTAATAGTATATTTGTCTTTGATGCTGAAACTGAAAGTGGTAATGATAACAATGATGCTCCTGATAAGGAAGAAATTAAAGAAGAACCTGATAAGCACACTAAGAACACTAAGTACACTAAGGAAGATTTTATTGCTAATAAACATGGTAGTGAAAACGAACCTTGGGTGCATAAACCAATGCCTTTTCCTAATAAGAAACACAAGTCAATGGAAGAAGAACACTATAACAAGTTTTGTGAGTGGATGAAACCATTATTTTTGCAAATTACTTTGACATATTCTATTAAGTTGCCTCCTTATTCAAAGTATATGAAGGATACTGTCTCTAATAAAAGGAACATTCCTAATGAGGAAATTTCTACTTTGCTTGCTAATTATTCCTTCAATGGTAAGGTTCCAAAGAAACTTGGGGATCCACGTATTCCAACTATTCCTTGCTCTATTAAAAATAATTATTTTAGAACTGCTTTGTGTGATTTGGGAGAAGGAGTTAGTGTTATGCCTTTCTCTCTCTCTACAAGAGACTTCAACTAGAAAAATTGATACCAACTGATATATCTTTGCAAATGGCTGATAAGTCTACTACTATTTATATTGGTATATGTGAGGATGTTCCTATTCAAGTGTCTCATAATTGCTTGGTATTAACTGATTTTTTTGTGCTTGAGATGCCTGAAGATGATAATATGTCTATTATTCTTGGGAGACCTTTTCTTAATATTGCAGGTGCTGTCATCAATTGTAATCAAGGAAAGTTAACTTTTAATATTAATGACAAAGAGCATATTGTCTATTTCCCAAAGAAGATTGATAAGAGCTATGGCCTGAATTCAATTGAAAATATTGAGGGCATCAAAGTTGGAGAAATATAATGTCCCATTCCACAAGAAAATTTTGAAAGTATTATGATTGGGACTATTGCTATCAAAATTGAGGTAACATAATCATTTAGTGAAATGCAAAGTTTTGTTTCATATAAGATTGTTTTGGTAACAAGACTTGATCAACCTTGTTAACAAAGGGATTTTAATGAACAAAACAATGTTTTCACAATGATTATCCTTGCTCACTTTTATCTTTCTCCTTTCCAATCTTTGCTTTCTGTCTTGTTCGTCTTAGTTTTGCTAGTTGTTTGCTTGTTAGAGTCTCTTAGAACTTCTGTAGTTTTGGTTTTGGTTTGCTTTTGCGTCTTTCAAAAATCTTTTTCTGCGAGAAAATCAATTTTCATAACGTGAAATTGGCCAAAAATAAAGTTTCCTGAAAAATTCCAGAAAATTCATATTAAATGTTTTCATGAAAGATGGGGTAGAGGGGCACCTGGAGTAACCCAGGGGGAACCACCAGGCCAGCACACCCCTGGTGGCGCGGCCATCTCTAGGGCGCGCCTGGCCCAGGTGTGGGCCACCCCTGGCCCTCCACTTAGCCTCCTTCTAGCCACTTCTTTCTCTCCCCCGAAAAACACTAGAAAACTTCTCAAAGCTCGAGTTCCTGCTGTTCTTGCTCCTGAATTTCGATCTCCCTGCTAAGCCCATCTTTGCTGCTGATTTTTGGAGGGATTGCTCTCCGGTATGTGCCTCCTCCGCTTGTCCAATTAGATTTTTGATTGGTGGATTGTATCTTGAGTATTTTGCTACTGTAGGTGACAGGTTGTGTGAGATGCATGCTTGTTCCATGCTTAGAAATTTCATTTTTATGCATGTTTAGCCCTCTAGCAAGTTCCTATAGTAGTTCCTCATCATTTACTAGCTTGGAAATCACTTGGTTTGATGTTTGTCTAAAAATTTCAGAAAATAAGATGAGTGAATACCAGTTGAGTCAACATGAACTAAGGATACCGGAGGTTATGAAAGTCCACCGAGAGTAGGAAGTCTTCTCCTCCATTTATCCATGCCCAGAATTCGTGAGAGCTGTAGGGATATTTCAGGATTTCCAAACTCTAATTTCTAATGCAGGGTTGGAGCATTTTGTTGGAGAAGAACCTTACCAATATGTGAAACTAACTATGTTTGTGGTGCAGGACTTTCGATTTAGTTGGTTCCTTCCTAACCCCATGGTTCACTACAAAATTTACAATATAGTTGTCAAGCTCCCTTTTGATGATTTTTGTGTAGCTATCAGAGTGCCACAGTGGGGTTCATGTGAGAAGATTAGAGAGAGGCCTACGCCACTCATGGACTTATATGCAGAGATTTGCCAAGGATGCAGCTTCTCAAAGGAGAGTGGTAAAATTTAGAATATTCATCTCCCATCCATTCGTTATTTTGCCTATTTCATCGCCAAGTGTGTTCTTGCTACAAAGACTGCTAGTAAGTTATCTTCATTCGATCTAGCTTTTATCTCATCTGCTTTGAAAAGGGATAGAACTTATAACTTGGGTGCTTTGATAGCCTTCTGTCTTGCTGCTAACCGCGAGAAAGGTGGAATTTGTGGAGGTCTCATTGCATCTCGTTTATTAGATTTGCATGGTTTAGCGCCTCATCATTCAGACTTTCAGTTTCCCATAGAGAGACTGGATCTCAATTCCATGGTACAACATAAATTTGTTTCTTCTTGGGCTAGTTTGAGCGAGTTACCTTATGAAATAATGTCAAGAGTGGTTGGAGAGGGGGTAAGTCTGATAAAGTAGTCCCTTTGCCTGTACCTGCTTTGTTTAACTTTGATACCAGGCAAGGATGGTCACTCACGAAGGAAGAACTTGACACATACATGGCGGATCTCTCCCAGCAAGAGAGGAATGTTGGAGAGGATGCCGAGGATAATTCGGTTCAGCCCTCCAACATGGGGGAGTCTTCATACCAGCATCCCTCTTATGATTGGGGCGCTTCCTCTTCTTCATCGCGAGGGCCTGATTATGATCATTCCTACGAGGACCCACCGGCTTGGGGTTACTACCCGCGTTTTGATTGATCTCCACTTAGGCCAAAAGCCTAAGCTTGGGGGGAGGTATACCGACACCATACTCATCTACATATCATGTTTCGTCGGTACTTTGTATATCCATGTTTCACTTTCTTTTTAGTTTTTGTTTCTGCTTTCCAAAACACAAAAAAAGACCAAAAATATTTTCGTTGTTTCTGTTTGTTTATTTCTTTGCCTTTTAGTTTTGGTTTGCTATAAGAAAAATATAAAAAGATTTTGCTTTGTTTGCTTTTGCCTTCCATGCTTGCTTTAAAAAAATCAAAGACCCAAAAATATTTGTTCTTCTTCTTTGGTTTTGTAAAGTTCGTTGCAGGGTTCAACGGTCCTCAGTGACTCCTTTGGAGTTTGGTTTCATGTTATTATTCAAGCCACACAAGTGCAAGGCAATAATTATTATTAATGACAACTCGAGGTGTGATAAGAGGCTGGTAGTGAACTCTATTTGTCTTCATTTTTGTACATATACTCATCATTATGGGCATGCTTAGTCTGTTCATGTAAGGTGTATGTTATTTAATGGATGCTTAGTAGTTCTTGCTCTCTTATGATTAGCTCCAACTTGCTAATAGTTTGTAGCATGTCACATGAATGTTTGCTTGCATTGTTCTATTCATACCAATTGTGGTAACCTCCTCTGAATGCTTCGTTTGAATCGACTTGGTACATGCTCACGCATGCATATGACTGAACCAAAGTCAGTTAAGCCTCGATGATTTATTTTGCCTCAGAGTTCTTGTATCACTTTTATGCCATAATTGATTTTGTTTTGTTGCAAGCATGATTATGACAGTTATTGCTCTCTCGTTTGTTGTTCCCTTCCAATTGCTAGCCTTCACTTGCACTGAGTATGAGCTCTACTCGTGTTTCCAACTCCCCAAAACCAAAATTGTCAAAAAGTGTCCACCATATCTACCTATTAGCATCATTGCTATTCCGTGCATATTTATCATGCCTTGTTTTCTTCCAAATAAAATGTTTGCTTGTTATGAGAAAGTTAGTTAGTAAAGCTCTCACGAACTTGATGGCACACTTTATTTCCTTGCACTTAATAAACCTGAACCATTGTGATTGTCCATGAAAGTTATATGCTTGCAAATTATAGGCTGGGAGTTAGCAGAACCGTGTTATCATGGGGAACGCTTTCAACACCTGTAAATACTTATCCAGTTAATATCATGCTCTTTTGTTTACGGATGCCGGTGGTGTGAAATAAAAGGGGAGCTTGTAAGTCCATGGAGTTATGTATATGCGTTAGAGAAACGCCTGGCCCGCTAGCCTAAGCCATGCCTAATCATGGTGGAAACTTGCAGCATAACCATAATGAGCAATCTGTGAAGCATCCTCAATAAAAACCTATGCAAATAGCAAATAAAAAAGATCGCTGAGATGCTCATTGTCTGTTGCCTTGTCATTTTGATATGGGATAGCTCCTGTATCATGGGGCAAGGGTGTAACACCTCATCCACTGGGCCCGGGGGTGTCACTCCTGGTAGCTTAATAGGATATTTAGACTGGCCCCACAGACCAACACTAGTCTTTTCTGCGCACTTTTTCCTCACTCATGCGCACCCGATTACCCACTTCCCGGTCGGTCACCCATCCTATAATTTCTCTAGGCCAAGCACGCTTAACCTTAGAGTTATTTTCGAATGAGCATTCGAAAAAGAAGTTGCAACTTGTTGGTATGAGTATCCTATCAATCCTATTAAGCCATGTGCTAGATCTCACAAGAGAGATATATATGTAGTTACAATGACAAGAACTTACCGATAACTAAAGTTGAGTAGCATGAGGAACGACCCTCGTACTCAGGAGACATGAGATTTCCAGTTTATGGTATGTCAAGCATATAACTCAAATTGGACCTCACTTTAAACTTAACCACTTAAAAATGCCTATGATAGGGGCAATGAGATCTCAAAGCTAATGAGTACCATACTTTCAGCATTTGGAAGCCTTTCAAACTTTTCAAAACCTTTTCACTTCCTTGTTTAGTTAGCATTCATTCTATGAGCACCTTATTGAGAGCATAGTTGTCATTCTTAGTGTAATGTGATTGTCTCAAAACTTGGTTAATTATGACATAACTTTGATGCTTGTATCTTTGATATCTTTACTTCTAGTTGATGGCGTGTTGTCAACGCCTTGTTGGGAGACCCCAAGAGCAAGGTGTGATGAACACAGCAGCAAGTTTTCCCTCAGTAAGAAACCGAGGTTATCGAACCAGTAGGAGGAAGGAAACGACTCAAAGGTGTTGCTAGCAACTTGGAGACCTGCACAACACAAACTCAAGACTTTGCCCCAACAAACAGCGAGGTTGTCAATTTCACTAGTTTGCTGTAACAAAGGATTAACTATATGGTGTGGAAGATAATGGTGGTTTGCAATAAGTAACAGTGGAAGATGTATCAATGGTAAATATTGGACCGGGGTCCATAGTTCACTAGAGGTGTTCTCCTTAGATAAACAAACACGGCATGCTGGGTAAGCAAATTACATCATGGTAATTGACAGGATTGGGCAAGGCATAACAATGCAATACTAGACATTCATGATCCTATGAGATTCGATTAGGCAATACAACAAGATACATAGACCGCCATCCAACTGCATCTATGACTAGAAGTCCACCTTTGGGTTATCATACGAACCCCCTCCAGTATTAAGTTGCAAGCAACAGACAACTGCTTTAAGCAAAGTGTGTAAGGTAAAAAATCCACTTGTTCCATGAACAAGAGACCGTTGTTTTCTCCCTAGTGGCAACAACACATCTATAACCTTAGAGATTTCTGTCACTTCCCTTAGATTAAATAGAGGCATGAACCCACTATCGAGCATAAATACCCCCTCTTGGAGTCACTAGCAACTACTTGGCCAAGATAGCTATTAACAACAGAGAGCATGCAAGATCACAAACAACACAGATATGATAGAATCAATAAGACAAAACCATTAATCAATCTAACATAGTAATCTCAATATCCATCGGATCCCCGCAAACACAACATGCATGATTACAAATAGATGAGATCTTGATCATGCACGGAGCTCACAAGATCTAAACATGAAAGCACAAAGGAGGAGATACAACCATCTAGCAACTACATGGACCCGTAGTCCAAGGTGGAACTACTCACGCTTCATACCGGAGGCTGGCATGATGAATAAGAAGGCCTCCGGGATAATCTCCCCTCCGGCAGGGTGCCGAGAAGAGCTTCAGATCCCCCTCGATTTAGGGACAATGGTGGCGGCAGCTACATACGGTTTCGTGAAATATTGATCGGGTCCTTAGGGTTTAGGCATCGGGGGCTTCTTATAGGAGAAGAGGTGAGGCAGGGGCCGCCAGGGCGGCTGCATCCCCCCCAGGTGCGCGGTGGGCCCACCTGCATGGCCAGGGGGTGTGGCCCCCTGGTGACTCTCCTCCGTCTCGTATTCAGGCTTCGTGTTCCCCACGGTAAAATATTAACTTTGGCTTTTGTCCCGTCCAATTCCGAGAATATTGATTTTCTGCCTTTCTGGAACCAAAAACAGAAGAAAACAGGCAACTGGCACTATGGCAGCTTGTTAATAGGTTAGTACCAGAAAACATATAAAAACACCTCAACGTGTATGCAAAGCAAAGAAAAGTAGATACTAAACAAGCATGGAACATCAAAAATTATAGATACGTTTCCGACGTGTCAAGCATCCCTAAGCTTAACTCCTGCTCGTCCTCGAGTAGGTAAGTGATAAAAATAATAATTTTTGAGGTGACATGCACCATCAAAATCAAGATCAAACCATTTGGAAGCATTGAAAGCTGGGATCAAAGAACTCTAAACATGAGCATAAAAGATGGAGTTCTAACAGTAAGACAAAGTAACTATGCATGCAACATGAAAGGCTATAAACAAAGATCATGAATAACATGCATTGAAAAACGTTTGTTTGTTTCACATACAGAAAACATGGCATAGTGGCATTCAGCTTGTCCCTCATGGAGTAGAAAATAGATGCATAGGACACCTTCAAAGTTCATAAGAGTGACTAGATACAAATAGCACAAGAACAAGCAATATCAACAATATGAATCAATCAATAAGTTTTGGGACAATGCACATAGAACTAAGAATGGCAACTATGCTCTCTTAACTGGCGCCTAAAGGATAGAAGGTGGAGACTCAATATAATAGTGGAAGAAAGGCCCTTCATAAAGGGAAGCAGGGATTTCAAGTCTCAAAAAGATCTTCCAAAAATTATGGTACATGTTAGCTTTCAGCCCTCATTGCCCCTATCATAAGCATCTTGAAGTGATTAAGGTTAAAGTGAACGAACTATGGAGTATTTGCTTGACAAAGTATAAGTTTTCAATCTCATGTCCCTTGAATACAAGGGCTACTCCTCATGCTACTCAACTTTAGTCACCTGTAAGTTCTTGTCATAGTAAGTACATGTGTATCATAGAGAACCGCCAGCGGGGTACCCCTTGCACATGGTACAGGAGCTATCCCATAACCAAAATGACAAGGCAAGCAAACAATGAGCATCTCAGCAATCTTCTTATTTACCATGGGAATATGGTGTTTTTTTCTCTCTTTGCTCTTTCCTCAATATGTCTCTCTTTTTTTATAAGAGGAATGCTTCATAGATGCCACTATGGTGATGCTGCAAGTTTCCACCATGATTAGGCATGGCTTAGGCTAGGGGCCCAGGCGTTTCTCTAACACAGGATATAAACTTCATGGACTTACAAGTTCCCTCTTTATTTCACACCGGTGACATCCATTGACAAAAGAACATGATATCAACTGAGTACAACAAGGTACAAGTGCAATGTTGAAAACGTTCCCCGTGACAACACGGTTCTTCTAATTCCAACATATAAGTGCAAGCATATACAACATAGGTGACACAATGGTTCAATTTTATTAGGGGCAAGAAAAATAAAGTGTGCCATCAAGTTTGTGAGAGCTTTAATCACTGAGTTTTCACATAACAAAATACTTTTTAATTGGAAGATAGATGAAAACAAGAATATACTTGTAATGGTGTAACACACCATGCATAGGAATTTATAGTGGACACTTTGGAATAACTTGGTTTCTTGGGAGTTGGATGCATGAGTAGAGCTTACTCATACAAGTGGAGGCTAGCAAAAGACTGGAAGTGACCAACTAAGAGAGCAATAATGGCCATAATCATGCAGAGCGACAAAACATTACTAATCAAAGCAAAGTGGTACTACAAGTCAAGGACTAAATGATCATAGAGGCTATGGTGACTTGTTCATAGTCATAACATGGTGTGAGCATGTGCCAAGTCAACCCAAACAAAGCATCAAAGGGGAATACCACGATACTATGCTTTTGTATGCTAAAACAACGCATGATTCTTTCAAGGCACACTAAGAAATCCCAATTGTTTGGAACAAGTCATGCTACAGCAATAATCACTAAGCATAAGGTCAAAACAACACCTCACATGACATGCTAAAGTCTAAGTCACAGTCAAAGAAGCTCCTCTTGTACTACTCAAGCAAGAACTTTCTACTCCTTTCCAACACCAATCAACTTATTTGGAACAACACAGCGAGAACGGGGGTCCAAACTACTTTATTCAAGCAAACTAAGCAAACCAAACGAAAACTAAGACGCTCCAAGAACAACACAACAGTGCATGAAACAATAAAAACGAAGTGTCTAGAAAGACCTAAGCTTTTTATTGATGAAGAAGGGGATGCCTTGGGCATCCCCAAGCTTTGACGCTTGTACTTCTTGGATATTTCTTGGGGTAACACTAGGGTGGCATCCCCAAGATTGAGATTTTGTCCATTCTTAATCTCATTACATCATTCTCTCTCCACACCTGAATTTTTTTCCTTCATACAAAACTTCACACAATCTTCATTAGCAACATTAGTGTATTCAAAAGATAATAGACCTTTAGGCTTAGCTTTGGAACAAAAAAACTTTCACTTAAAACACAAGATACTGTAGCAATCCCTCAAAAAGCTCAATTTTCCAAAAAAAAGGAATCAATAAGAAGCAAATGCAAATAATGGCAGAAATCTGTCAAAACAGACCAGTAGGTAGAAACCGATATTTTCGAAGACCTTCTGTTGCTCAAATAAAAAAGTGTTGAACTAACAAAAGTTAGCTAACATACTGTGGGATTTATTCCTAAACTATCAACTCAATCTGACTTACAGATATTCCTCACGAATTTTTACGATGGAGCACAAAAATCTGTTTCGGGACAACAACTCCCCAAATATTACTTCCCTCTCATTAGAGGTCATTCTTGGCACAAAAAAGCAAATAAAAAGGATAAGTAGATGTCATTATAGAAGTAATAACTTCCAAGACTCTAGAAAACTCTTGGGTTATCTCCTAACAAGTTCTTTTCTTTAACGCTTTTAAGTTAGGCACAAGAAGCAAGAATCAAGTGTTTTCAAATGAAGAATTAAGATCAATGCTTGCAATATCTTCAACTAGGAAAGGTATCGCATCCAAATGAGTTTTAAAGGATCCCTTCTCATCTCTCCTTGGTTCACTACTTTCATCAAAAGGATTTTCAGGCACAATCCAATCAAAATTCTTTTCTAAGGCTTCATGCATTCCTACAAGTTTAAAAGGTATGGGTATCTTAATTTACTCTCTAGGTTTAGTTTTATCTAGAGTACCCATAACATCTACACATGAGCCTAGCATATTAAAACACTCAAAGACCTTTTTGGCTTCCTTAGCAACATCATTGAACTCTTTTAGTAAAGTTTCTAGGATAAAATCTCTCTTTTGAGGATCCTTTTTTTATTTCAGTTTAAGGAACAAGATTTGCATCATGGGGTTAAGGTTAACAAACCTAGCCTCCAACATATGAACTAAAGAAGTTGTAGCAATTTCATAATTAGGAGCAAGTTCTGCTATAGATCTATCCTCAATATCCCCGTGTTTGCTAACATGATTAAATAATTCTTCAATATTTTTTTTCCCAATTATGGAGCCACTTCCTAATGAAAGGTCTTTCAGGGTGAACTTGGGGATCAACATGGTGAGCTAGAGCAAGGTGACAACTAGAGTGGGAACTAATTTTTTTGTATTTTTTATAAGAGAAAGCAACCCAAACTAAACTATTTTTTTGGAGTTTTTGATAAAAAGAGGCAAACAAACCAAACAAAAGAAACTAAGAAAAACAAAAACAAAGTAAATAGAAAGGTTGACAAGTACTCCCCTTGTGAAGACGTCCTTAGCCTCCCGGGCAACGACGCCATAAATAGCTTTCTGGCTTGCTGTTAACGTGGGAGAGAGCGTGTGAGTGCCTTTTACCTTACCTCCCCGGCAACAGCGCCAGAAATAGCTTGATGGCGTGTTGTAAACGCCTCGTTGGGAGACCCCAAGAGCAAGGTGTGATGAGCACAGCAGCAAGTTTTCCCTTAGTAAGAAACCGAGGTTATCGAACCAGTAGGAGGAAGGAAACGACTCAAAGGTGTTGCTAGCAACTTGGAGACCTGCACAACACAAACTCAAGACTTTGCCCCAACAAATAGCGACGTTGTCAATTTCACTAGTTTGATGTAACAAAGGATTAACTGTATGGTGTGGAAGATAATGGTGGTTTGCAATATGTAACACTGAAAGTTGTATCAATGGTAAAGATTGGACCGGGGTCCATAGTTCACTAGAGGTGTTCTCCTTAGATAAACAAACATGGCATGCTGGGTAAACAAATTACAACAGGGCAATTGACAGGACTGAGCAAGGCATAATAATGAAATACTAGACATTCATGATCCTATGAGATTTGATTGGGCAATACAACAAGATACATAGACCGCCATCCAACTGCATCTATGACTAGAAGTCCACCTTTGGGTTATCATCCGAACCCCCTCTAGTATTAAGTTGCAAGCAACAGACAACTGCTTTAAGAAAAGTGTGTAAGGTAAACAATCCACTTGTTCCATGAACAAGAGTCCGTTGTTTTCTCCCTAGTGGCAACAACACATCTACAACCTTAGAGATTTCTGTCACTTCCCTTAGATTAAATAAAGGCATGAACCCACTATCGAGCATAAATACCCACCCTCTTGGAGTCACTAGCAACTACTTGGCCAAGATAGCTACTAACAATAGAGAGCATGCAAGATCACAAACAACACAGACATGATAGAACCAATAATACAAAACCATTAATCAATCTGACATAGTAATCTCAATATCCATCGAATCCTCGCAAACTCAACATGCATGATTACAAATAGATGAGATCTTGATCATTAACGGAGCTCACAAGATCTAAACATGAAATCACAAAGGAGGAGATACAACCATCTAGCTACTACATGGACCCGTATTCCAAGGTGGAACTACTCACACTTCATACCGGAGGCTGCATGATAAAGAAGAAGGCCTCCAGGATGATCTCCCCTCCGACAGGGTACCAGGAAGAGCTTTATACCCCCCCAATCTAGGGACAATGGTGGCGGCAGATACATACGGTTTCGTGGAATATTTATCGGGTCCTTAGGGTTTAGACATCGGGGGCTTCTTATAGGCTAAGAGGCGAGGCAGGGGGCGCCAGGGTGGCTACACCCCCCAGGCACGTGGTGGGCCCACCCGCGTGGCCAGGGGGTGTGGCCCCCTGGTGACTCTCCTCCGTCTCGTATTCAGGCTTCGTGTTCCCCATGGTAAAATATTGACTTTCGCTTTTGTCCCGTTCAATTCCGAGAATATTGATTTTCTGCCTTTCTGGAACCAAAAACAGAAGAAAACAGGCAACTGGCACTGTGGCATCTTGTTAATAGGTTAGTACCATAAAACATATAAAAACACCTCAAAGTGTAGACAAAGCAAAGCAAAGTAGATACTAAACAAGCATGGAACATCAAAATTATAGATACGTTTCCAACGTATCACTAGTCTTCACTTGAACTTCAGAGCCACCTTGGCATTTATGTTTTTCTCCACAATCAAAGGCAAGCGATATATCACTCTATCATACCTTCTTATGAGCATTACAATATTGCTTATGCTTATGTTTCATGCTGCTTATTATTATTGTGTTGGAATCTCTTCATAGCTTGCATGACTATCGAGTAGACTTATTTGCATACTCCTTATTATGAATTGTCTATGTATTGATCATATGCTGAGAATATATACATCACATGAAGCAAATGTGCTCATGAAAGTTTCTTTTATCACACTCAGTTTTCAACTGAATTGCTTGAGGACAAGAATTAAGCTAAGCTTGGGGGAGTTGATACGTCCAAAACGTGTCTACTTTCCCGAACACTTTTGCTATTGTTTCTCCTCTAATTTGTGTGATTTGGATACAACTAACACGGAATGACGCTATTTTCAGCAGAACTGCTTTGGTGTCTCGTTTTTGTGCAGAAAATCAACTTTCAGAAAAAATTCCGGAAAATATCGCAAAACTCCTATTTTACCAGAAGACTCACGGAGCGAGAAGATGAGACAGAGGAGGGCCACCAGGGGCCCACACCCCCAGGCTGCGCGGGTCAGGCCAGGCCATGCCTGGGGGTGGTGAGGCCACCTCGTGCACCCCTCGGTCTCCCCCTTCGCCTACATAAGCCCTCTGACCTAAAAACAGAAAGGGTTCGATGTTTTTCCAGATAGAGTTCTGTTGCGCCGCCACAACTAAAAACCGCGATTCGGAACCAGAAACTCTGTTCTTGCACCATGTCGGAACGGGGAATTGGAGTAGATCATCGCCATCATCATCACCGGCTCCTCTCCATCCATCCATGTTTCCCCCATCCATGAGTGAGTAATCCCCCGCTGTAGGCTATGGGGATGGTAGGGATTGGATGAGATCTATCATGTAATCGAATAAGATTGTTAGGGCATGGTGCCTAGTATCTTTGTTAGTGCTTTTTGACATTGTTGCAACTTGTTATGCTTAATGCTTGTCACTAGGGCCCGAGTGCCATGATCTCAGATCTGAACATTTTATTGATTCATGATGATAGTATTGTTTGTGATCTTATCTGCAAGTTGTTTACACATATTATTGTCTAGAACCAAAGGCCCCGAAGTGACATAAATTATTAAAAGGAGTACCTTAATTGCTAATAGATTCTCTTGAGGCCCCTCTGCATGGGCTGGCAGGACAAAAGATGTTGTGCAAGTTCTCATTGCAAGCACGTATGACTATATATGGAACACATGCCTATGGTTGTTTAGTACTTGGATGCTTTATCTTATTTAACTGCAATTGCCCTAGATCTTGAGATTACATGAATAGTCTTGTCCATGCAATGCCCGTCCATCCATCCCTATGCCTACCGCACTCAAATCCTGCCGTTTGCTACTATTGTTACTACTGCCTTTGTTTTATTGCTGTTTTTACTTTGCTATTGCTACTACAAAATTGTTGCTACTGATAAACTACAATGAGCAAGACTATTTTCAGGTGCCGCTGAATTGACAACTCAGTTGTTAAGGCTTATAAGTATTCTTTGGCTCCCCTTGTATCGAATCAATAAATTAGGTTATACTATCCTCGAAGATTGTTACGATCCCCTATACTTGTGGATCGTCAGGATGCGGAGACCATCCTGGGAATTATACTTTTAGAACGGGTCACTGAGGACTTTCTGGCATGGAGTGGAGAAAGCAACGACATGTTC
The DNA here is from genome assembly GCA_916181665.1 of Avena sativa. Lineage (NCBI taxonomy): Eukaryota > Viridiplantae > Streptophyta > Magnoliopsida > Poales > Poaceae > Avena > Avena sativa. Next base: position 260,981,331 of record OV702298.1, on the reverse strand, counting down.
AGCGTGCGTTCATGTACCACATTGGATTTTTGTCGAACCAGGCTATTGTTGACCGGGGATAGTCTATCTCGGAACCATCAGGTGATCGCCGAATCTGGGAATTTATCTGAAAGCTTAAGTGCCTTAGAAAATCCGTATTTTCGCATCACGCGCTGCGACTGGCACTCTGTCAGTTCGTCTAGGGCTACACAGTCGGATACCATCTGTTGATCATTTGTGTACAATCTGTGGAATGAGTGTGGAGGATGATCACCATGCACTGGTAGATTGCACCCTTGCAAAAGCATTGCGCCACGAGTTGAGGAGCATCTCATTACCCGACGAGGACATCTTCAAAACAAATGGAAAAGAATGGCTTCTTCACTTGATCAGTAGTGTCACAAAGGATATGAGGCCCAAAGTAATCTTCTTACTATGGCGTGTCTGGCATCATAGGAACAATGTTGTTCATGGCGATGGTACAACCTCAATCTCGGCGTCGGTGAACTACTTGGCAAACTACCTATCCTATTTCTCTAATGCAATGGCCAAGTCGGGTGCTACATGTGATAATAATCATTCATGGACTGCTCCAACTATGGGATCTCTGAAGGAAAATGTCGATACGGGATGGGATGCCCACTCGAGAAATGCTGGCCTCGGTATTTACCGAGATAGCTTGGGAAGTGTGGTGCTAACTGAATGGAAATTCATCCCAAACTGTGGTAGTGCGGAAGAGGTCGAGATCTTGGCATGTCTAGAAGGCTTTAAGCATCTGATTGATCTTCGACAGTGGCCGGCTATGTCTAGTCCCTCTCAACGGACAACCATGAACTTTCACGGAGCTGGGCTTTAATCCTTGAAGGACGGGAATTATTGAGAGTTTATCGAGATTTAGGTGTCCCCAAAGTGGAGCGCGTAACAATTATAAGTTGTTGCCTAATTAATAAAGCTCACGGTTTCTGTAAAAAAAAAACTTGTATTTCCCAGGGCCAAAGGCTATATATGCAGTACAAGTGTGTTAAATAAGCAAGAAACCCCTCGTACAACAGAGAAAATTTACAAACTATACATGGAACATAAAATATTTTGGGGGAGAAAATACATACTGCCCCAGTTTCAAAATATAAGATGTTTTACTTTTTATGAAACAAATGTATTTAGACATGTTTTAGTGTATAGGTTCAGAGTTAACCACATACTAAAAGACATTTAGATATATTCGTCTCACAAAACCTAAAACATCTAATATTATGAAACGGGAGAGTAGAACATAATAAAACAAGGCATATGGATATGCTATGTCGCGAGGCTAGCTAAACACGCCCATTCAGCTTTCCTATTACTTAGAGGTATGAATATCACTGTGGTCACACACCTAACGTCTGGACAAGACGACTCCATTGCCTGATCTTTGACTTTAGACAAAAAATACAGTACTAGTTCAACCTATCACGTGCAATTCCAAGGAAGCCACCCTATATTCACTGCAGCAAAGATTTGGAATGCGAATGCTGAGACGAAATGCAAGCTATTCTCTTGGCTCGCTCTTCATGGAAAGCTCTTGACGGACGACATGCTCGCCATCAAAGGATGGCCTCACGACCCTAATTGACTTTATGCCTCAGAGCCTTGTAAATAGTTGTCAGTCTCTATAAAGATTGTCCCTTCACCTCGGCTATTTGGAACCTCAAGCAAGCTAAAGATAACGCTATTACCAGGGAGCCCGCTGCATTCTTCATGTCCGTTTCGGCATGGTGGATGACCTCATTGCCACAAAGCCTGCGAAGGAGCAGAAGAACATCAGTTGACACTTTATGTATGTTATGTGGAATGCATGAATAGAGCAGAATTGTCGGATCTTCACTGGAAAGAGGTTGGCCTACATTGAAATGGCTTCCCTAGCTAGAGAGGATATCCTCCAAAGAGAGTGTGTGTTCTCTGTCTATGTGCCGACTATCCCAGCTGGGCCGAATTAGGTTATGTCTCATCTTTTGTGTTCGCATGGTGGTTTTCTTGATGTTACCATCTTAATAATCTAAGGATGCCACTTTGTCCAGTTGTTTTTCCTTCTTACATATGAAAAGGCAGTGTTTCTGTCGGTTACTCCAAAATAAAATATAACTCCGACATCCCTCAAACTCACGGTAGATCCAAATACTGAGTATGTGTGTGCGCGTCTGCTGCCATGACCTCACAGTTCACGTGATGTAGGCTTCCACGGCTATGTTCGTGAATCAAGCAAGCAACGAGCAACAAAAGTAATGGGTCATGATTGGTCCACGACTTCCCACCTTCACCAATTTGCGATTTTATCTTGGAAAAATGCAAAAAATTATGCGGGTGATGTGCTATCGTCCTGCGCGACAAAGAGGCCGCAATTTGTTGGCATATGGGCACCACAACCCACTGTTGGCCGGTGCACCGAGCGCGCCAGTTTCACGTACAAGGCTACAGGATTGCATTTCTATGCAATGGAAAACTTCCCATGTTTGGGATTTTGTGTTGTATGTTTTTTATATTTTTATGATGCTATTATTACCAGAATTTGTCCCTTTTCTTCTTTGCATGTAGATCAAATTATAGATTTGAATTTTTGTGGGAGCCTAAACTAGATTTGATGCTATTATTCTTTCAGTGGGAGGCGATGATCTTGTTGATAGCGAGGCACCCGTGGTGACTTCGTCAATCTCAAGACCTGATCCGCCGGCTTAGTCTCTCAGAGGTGCTCATAGCGGTAGGGTGTGCGTGTGTGCATTCATAGGGTGGGTGCATATACGTGTTGTGAGCGTCTATAATTGTATTGTATTTCTAAAAAAAATGTCAACACATCAGACCCGATTTTAGGGATTTGGGGGGGGGGGGGGGGGGGGAGGGATTTAGAGGAATATGGTGCATCGGTAGCATGGCAGCGCTAGCGCTAGAACTTCGAACTTCTCTCGACACGGTATTTTTGTATAAAATATGCCCTAGTGAAAATTATAAAGGTGACCATGTTTTACTGTGTTTATGATTATTTAAATGGAATAATATCATTTGTGTTCATAAGTTGTCTAATATTTTAATCATATATATATTTGAAACGACATAAAAATTTATCTTATCCTAATTAAGAAGATGATGCCCGGTTAAAAAAATATATCACTAGATTACACTATGAGATTAACATTCAACAAAACATTATCTTCGAGTCACTCTATTATGACCCACACGCTAAAATTTGCCCCCACACAAGTTGCAGATTTAAGCATATTTTAAAATTTGACAGGTTCACTGGTTAAACCATAAAAAACCGGAACCAGTGTCCTCGGTGGTTTGTTAAGCACACTGAACCGCCCGTGCCTAACGAACTATAAAAACCATTCAAACCGTGGTCAAACCGGTGGCTTTCTTGAAAACCGTCCTAGATCAAACCGGTGAAAAACCACTAGCGTGAGAAAATAAAGGGACAAGCTCAGGAATCGATCTTAACTCATCACTAGAAAACAATTGTTGGGCTAACCAACTGGGTCAAGATTTGTTTATGCGAGAGTACTTCACGTATGGATTAAATATATTTCATTATTTTACCAAAATCATACATTTTTCTTATTACTTTATTCTTAATAAATCAGCAAGTGAACTGGTAGTCCAACTAGTGAACCTTGAACCGAGGGTTTATTTTGCCGGTTCAATCACTGGTCTGATTTTTTAAACTATGATTTTAAGTATTAGAAGAAGCTTAGTTTTAGACCGACGAATATACAAATTTAGGTGACGGTGGTTTGCAAAAATCCAAGTAACCAAAAACTAACAGAAGCATGCCAACCAAAAAATATGGAAATAAGGCCATCCCATTTGCATCTGAGTAAATATACCAAAAATAAAAAGCAAAAAAGAGGGGGGAAAGGCATGAACTAACTAGCCTATCTGATTGTTCTTGAGAATGATCTGATGTGAACTTGGATAAAGCTAACTACATAGAGACTTATTATTATCCTATTGAAGAATGATTTTGTTCTCAGACTGGAGACGATGCAGCATCTACTCGATCGATGGGCGTATGTACGTCTAGCTATAGCTATTTAGTGAAAACAGCGCACTTGACCCTTGTGAAGGGGGCCGGCGACGTGGCCGTAGATAGAGCCAACCGCAGTGGGCAGACGGCGTTGAGCGTGTGCACGTGGTGTCGCGGCGGGTACTTGATCTCCCCGACAACCTTGAGCTCGAGCTGGAACACCCCCGCGGTGCTCTCCTTGACGAACTTGGCCACCCCGGCGTTCCCGAGCGGGACGCCCGCGCTGTCCGCCGCCGCCGCGGCGTGGTACACCTCCCTGTGTCCCGGCCGGATCACGCCCCCCTCGTCCGCCAGCGGGACGCGGGCGAGGCGCGCGCCGGCGAAGAGCAGCTCCCCGTGGAGCGGCGCGGCGTGCTCGGCGTGCATGAGCCAGTTGCGGTTGCGCACGGCGACGGCGATCGAGACGTCGTAGGAGAGCGACGTGGCCGTTACGTTGTGCTTGTCGACGAGGGCGAGGCGCCCGAGGACGGCCTCCTCGACGAAGACCCCCGCGGGGCGGGCGACGAAGGCGATGACCACCAGGGTGACGGCCGTGGCCAGGACGGTGAAGATCAGGAGCGCGCAGACGATGCGGATGAGCACCTTGCCCCCGACGGCGTCGCAGTAGGCCGTGGCGCAGCCGCAGCAGATCGCGTCGATGCACGCGTCGCCGCAGTCGAAGTCGCCGCCGCCGCCGCCGTCGCTCATCGCTGCTGCAGATATCGTGGGCGGCAGAAGACCGGATCAGCTATGTTCGACGCGAGTACCATGGGAATGGGATGGAATGGAGGGCGCGCGGCGGCATATATATCGCCGCAACGATCGAGCATGCATTTGGAATAGGATCGGCGTAACAGAACCCACGCGTCACCAAACAAAATTCGATCCCAAGTAGGACATGGGAGACGCGTCACGCGTCATACCCTGTACCTCAACCGGAACCCTACCTATGAGCGAGACATCGTCGTGTATATAAAGACCTCGTGACCGGCGTAGGTACGTCTTTGGCCTGCGCGAATCCAGCTCCCCTCGATCCCACGATCGAACGGGATGGAGTCGCCGTCCTGTGCCGTCGCCTGCGCCGACTGCGTCGTGACATCCATCCTCCTACTCATCGTGATGCTCGTCGCCGCCTACGCCGTCGTCCTCCCGCTACGCATCACCGCGGAGGACGCGTCGCTGAGCCACCTCGCGCTCGCCGGACCCAACGGCACCGCGCTGGCGTACAACCTCTCGCTGACCGTCGGCCTGCAGAACCCCAACTGGGCGATGCGCGCCGAGCTCACCGCGCCGCTCGAGGCGGAGCTCACCTTCGCCGGCGCGCGGCTCGACGGGTCCCGGCTATCGGACGCGGGCCGGAGGATCGAGATCCACGAGACCGCTAGGTTCCTCGTGGAGACAGAGGCGGAGCGCGCGGAGGCGGCGCTCGGGAGCGACGAGTTGGCGGAGTTCGTGAGGGAGAGCGCCGCGGGGGAGTTCGAGTCGCTGGAGCTGAAGCTCACCGGGAGACTCAGGTACAGGCCGGTGCACGCCGGCGGGACCAGGAGGCTCGAGGCGAGGTGCCCGCTGAAGCTGCGCGTGGCGCCGCCGCTGGGGACGCACATGCTTGTGCTGGACAGGGTGATCAAGTGCCACCGACTATAGTAGATCGCGGTTCAACGGCGTTCAGATTAACAGCTCGACTTTCTCACCATGCCAATTATTCTTCACAACTCAATTTGAATATATACAACTTTATCCACACACTTGCATTAGTGCATAAATCAAATTTGGAACTCTCTAAGAGCTCGTTTGGCTCCTATCATTTGAGGCTCTAATCAAGGAATTCATTTGTGATTCCAAAAATCAATATGTATTGGTTACGAAATTCATTTGCAAATTCCATGATCTTTATTTCATGTCTAACCTTAATTTCTTTTAGTTGAGGAGACTTGGAGTACAAGATGTAGAGTCCTAGTCTATCTTTAATCTATACACGTATACGTACTCTAACAGACATTACATCTAGGTTCCAGCCTTCCTGCTTCTTGTGTTGGGAGCAGCTAGGCTACACGTCTAAGGTAAAAGCGCAAGCTGTCAGGGCTCCCCCTTCTTATTGTGCGCACACAACAGGGGTCACGAACCATGAGCTGGTCGGTGATGCCCCCAGTCAGGGCGTTCTGTTACATACTCCCTCCGTTTAGAAATATAAGATGTTTTAGGTTTATGAAGAAGATGTATCTAGACATGTTTTAGTTTATAGATTCAAATGAATCTAGACACTAAAAGATGTCTAGATACATCTCATTCACAAACCTAAAACATCTTATATTTCCAAACGGAGGGAGTACTAGAGAGGGGTCGAATGTTCGCTCATGACTCCTCCTTGTCTCCTTTTTTGTTTTTGCTCGGTTATTTCAACCATGCAGATCAACCAATAGGGTCAACTTGAGGGACTTGGAGTACTTGGTGCAGATGTGTCCGTAGGGCATTTCACATTAGACCGTGCGGCTTTCCCACACGTTGCCGGCGTTCCTATCACAGGAGGCACTACACGTGTAGCCATGCCTCTACCAGCACCACAATGACCAGAATGATTGTCTGTGCTTCACGTTCTTGCAAGAGTGGTCGGCAACAAACTATGACATCATCAACGTGGCCTCCGACGATGGCAAGGATAAGGACAACGCCAACGACTTCGACTTGTATATATAGGGTTTAGGTAAATCTCATCCAGACCATCTATAAAAGTACCTAAATTTAAATAAATGTGTGTCTTCTATTCTTATTTAAGGAGTTCACAATTATTTTGTTGAGAAAAATAGAGGCACCGCACATCGGTTTCCCCATCGCAGGAAACATCGCAACCAAAGCCATGTCCATACCAGCACGACGATGACATGAACGAGTGGCCGGGATTCACCTTCGCGCATGAGTGGTCGGTGGTGGACTACATCATCACCAAGGCCTCGGACGACGGTGAGGACAAGTACGAGCCAACAACTTCGGCGAGTAGATCTAGGGTTAATTAGGGTTTTGCATAGGTTTCATTCAAACATTAGAAAATTACATAAAAGTGAAAATTGAGTCTTTTAATCTAAGGTGTTCAAAATAACTTTGATGAGTGTGCGGGTGTTCTTCCCAACAACAACCATCTTTTGGGGTTGTCGATGGAGGTACACTCTAGGTCGGAGAGTCCTTCAAACAAATGGAGTACAATGGAATGTGTATATTTCCATCAGCTCAAACTTAAGCCCTAAATTTAATTAATGGATTGAGAAAGGAAAACAAATCCAAGTGTGGATAAAAAAAATGAGTTGCTAAGAATAATTCGCATGGTGAGAAAGTCGAGCTGTTAATTACTACTAGCTAAATACTCATGCGCGGCTACAGAGTTTACTTAATAGCTGGGTATAATTCGCATGGTATCGGTGTTTCTCTATGCAAGCTAGCTAGGCATATTTGGCTTCTCCTCTTCTACTTAGCGTGTTTATCGACGATCATATCTATCGCTTCAGAAATACCGCTAAATTATAACTCGTCCTTGTACCTACTTGAGGATGTAGTAGTAGTTAGTCATCTGGATCCCGATCCTATAGGGAAAAATAAGCTTGCAGTCCACGTGATATTGCAGTTCACATGTTGTTCACATGTTGTTAGTGCAACCAATCATATTAGCATATGTTCTTGCGGTCTAGCACCACCTTATCCAATAAAAGGACAAGAACTTTCCCAACATCTAGTTTGATGCATATATATGCATGGATCTCATGAAATATAAAGGGAAACTCGTTTGAACACATGTACGAATTACGTAGAAAGCTAATTAAACTGTGTGGATCTCATTGTCATGTCTCCATATATAGCAGCCGCATCACACATAAAAGTCACCAATCAATAATGGTAATTAGCATGTACATGCAGCCAGATTTATAAGAATTTTTATTGACTTACTTAGCACCATGATCCTTCATATATATGTATCTGGACAGAGTAGATCAATACAAAAGAACACTCACATCTTGAAGGCGATTGCCATCGCTTCACATTGGTCCTTCACCGGGTGCATTCACGGTGCTCGACAAAGTCGTTGCGCATGACACCATGTCCTTGCTACTTCATTCTGGCCATCCTTTGGCAGTCACATTTGGTGCCATCGTTTGGCTTCCCAAACCCTCCACTATAGAGGACCGCTGGTGTCGATGCTCAAATTATTTGAACACCCTATGCTTCGAGACGCATTTTATCTTCCTCTCTCAGACCCCATATATGCCGACCATGTCTCGAAGCCCATCGTCCAAGACAACGAATGAGGAGTTATCGGGAATGGGCAAGATGGGCTAAATTCGTCCATCTCGAACTTTTTCAATCTCAAATGAAGAGAGAAGCACAATTTGCATCAACGAACAAAATTTGACTAAATTTGACCAATTTTTTGAACATCCTGGCTAATTTTGACCAAAGTTTGAATCTTTAACAAAATTCTTCAAAAATCAGAATATTACGTCCGAGAAATCATTTTAACTGACCTAGCTGAAATGGGTGAAGTTTGGCTGAAACTCGTAGTTTTTCGGGCGAAATCTAAATCCCTGTGTGTGAAAATACGTGACTGTCCATGTCATGGACTTATGACCCAGCTTCTCGTTGGGACGCCATTTGCATGTTGTCAGAAGTCACGAGAAGATCATCCAAGTTCATAGCAGTATGAAGCCTGAGTCAGCCAAGTAAGCATGGCCGCACGCTAGCTGCACATATATATAGCCTGTAATTAATGTGCGTCAAGGTAGATGAAGTTGTAGTACATACACATCGAAGAATATTAGATGATCCGCGCGATTATTGGTACTCGTATGGACGACGAGGTAATCGCCTCACATGGGACATGGTAGTTGTTAGTTTTTTTTGCTATCTGTTCGGATAAAGCATGGATCAACCAAAGGAGATAATACTGTATGCAGCCTGCTAATATCGGTGCAATATCTGGTAATTAACAAACCTAATGTGAAATAAGGCTGCATGCATCATCCGAGTTTGAAAAAAATGGTTGACGATAATTTTTTTTGTAATTTTTGTATATGTGACACCATGCATTCACAACGCATTTAAAATTAATAGTAAAGATTGCCTATAGGAGAATTACACATGCGGTTTAATCGGTTATTACCATCTGAACGCAACGCAGTTGAATTAGCTAGTTTCGGTGAGTGCGATTCCTCCCTGTGTGTTGGACTCAGCTCAAAAAGATTGTAATGATAGTTGTAACAACAGCTGAGTTGTAATCATAATATTGATGTCTAAATAATATACACCAAATTTCAGAAAAAAATGAACAAAGGGAAAAATGAACGGCCGAGCATGTGGCACTGATGTTCCATCGATTTCCATAGAGGCAGTAACCACCACATGCACACGCTGCTGATGTCAGCTGATTGAGAACGTATCTATAAGTCTCAGTCCGTTTGACTGCCATTATTTTATTTGGTAGAAATGAAACAAAATGACTTTGATCATATGCATTTGGCAATTTCACACCGATGATAGGATACCAATGTTAGAGTACGTATACGTGTATAGATTAGAGATAGACTAGGACTCTACATCCTGTACTCCAAGTCTCCTCCTATCCCATGTATGTCTATATATATTCTCCGCGAGGGTCAAATCAAACATCGAAATATTAGGGATTCAATATTTTCCATATGGTATCAGAGCGGTTAGCTTCACGGCGCCAATCCTAGGTTCTTCCACCATTTCCGCAACGCGCCGCCTCCGCGGAGATTACTCCTCGGGGACGCGGCACCCGATCAAAATCAAAGATTAGATCGGTTCTTTAGATTAGATTAGATCCAAATTTCATTTTCCCAATTCATAGATTAGATCCAATTAGCTACCAAATAAATCTCTAAATCTTAGACCCTTGTCCAGCAAAAATTGGTTCAGATCGATGATCTCGACGGTGCTATCAACAACAATCGCGCACGGCCTTCAACGCAAGATGGGAGGAGCTCGGCCGGCCGCGTTGCCGGCCAACTTGACATCACCAAGCGCGAGAAGTCGCTCGCACGATCGGCAATGACATCTCCTCCTCGGCTCCGAACAGGTTCATTAAAAGAACAAGGCTGATCCAACTTCAACGTGCGTGTGCACCTGCTCCAACCAAGTCCGGCGCGGACAAAATACACTCCACGCTCAAGCACGACTACATCAACACCAAGATCTACACTATATTGGGCCGAACCACCACGACTTCAAGCTGTACGACTACACCAAGATCTTCGTCGACCACATCTATGGAGAAGCGACATCACCCACACGCCAGGCCGGTGTGGAACACTACTACATCGACTTCTCCGACATCAAGGCTTCGACATCATGGCCGCCACAAGGGACGCCTTCGAGCGACGATCATCGCCGACATGCCTACTCCATCATCGCCGACACATCATCGCCAAGATCTACATCTATGTGGTCTTTATCAACATCTTCGTCGACACATCGCCGCCGCCGCTATACCCGTCCACATGATGAACATACAATTACGACGCCCTCTGACAGTACAACTGCAAGGCACGACGACGGCATCGCCGCGTCCACGACCCCGACGACTGCAATAACAAACCGGCATCACAATTGTAATGCCCCTATGACCGCGCATATGATTCTGACAAAACCTTGTGTGCTTGGTGGGTTCCTCCGGTCCTGGCAAAACCGTCGGTCTCACTTATGACCGCGTCCAAGAGACGCCCCGACGGTACCTCGATAAGGTGCAAAACGTCCACAACTGCAGCTTCGTCAACAACAACAACAAAAACCGCGCAATTTTTTGCGCCTCCGGCAATGGCGGCCACACCACTACGACGACTACGACATCGACCACACCTACATCGACCACGGCTACATCATGATCGGCTACCTCGACATCGACATCAAGAACAACGTCTACAATAACTCAAGAACTCCAGTCAACAGCGTTCGCGTCGTCACTTGCGTCCACGCCACTCCCGCTGTGACTGCGGGAGGGAAGAGAGGCACTAGAGGGGGACGCAGTCACCGCCCCTAGGTGCCAGCCATGATCATGTCCACGCAGGTGATGATGACAAGGAGGAGAAGACGACGGAAGCGCAAAACTTCAAATCCAGTCGCAAACGTCCGCTTCACTCCCGCTCCGACTGAGGGGGGATGTTACAGTACGTATACGTGTATAGATTAGAGATAGACTAGGACTCTACATCTTGTACTCCAAGTCTCCTCCTATCCCGTGTACGTCTATATATACTTCCCGCAAGGGTCAAATCAAACACCGAAATATTAGGGATTTAATATTTCCACAATGTCCCCGGATAGTGCAGGTGGAGGCCATAGGGCATCCGCGACATCACCAGAACGTTTTCTCCATCCAAGGATCAAGCGTGCATCATGCAAGCGAGAGAATGGCATCATCATCGACATTTGTGCCTTGTAAGATCATCTTCTACTTCTCTACTAATGTGGATTAGGTGTTCTAGCTCATTACCATGCATAATCTCGTGCTACAAATATCATTTATAATCTAACATTGGTATCATAAGCCTATATGTGTAGCTCTAGAACCACACTGAAATATGTTGATCTTAATTAAATTTTATGGATCACTTTTTAGGCAATCAAGTTAATGTTTTTAAGACTCGGGTTAGCTAAATCATGTAATGGTAACAGTAATCCATCAAGTTAGATTAATCATTTAATGATTAATGAAGCAAGTGTTGTTTCGGTTAATTAATTTGTTTAGTTTTTTGTCGTGTTTTATATTTTTGAAAGAGGAGAGTACGGTGTTACAAGTAGAAGAAAAATTCCATGTTTTTCCCGAACCCCTAACCCTAGCAAAATTCCCTAATTTTGAATGCAGCCTTCTCAGTTCAAGAACACAAATTGGGGATCAAAAACTCAGCTTATTCCGCCATGACTCCACCTCTCCCTCCGGGCCGCACAACGCTATGCAAGGGTTCCACAGAACAAATGAACATGCCACTATTTTATTGGGAGGGATCATAGCATGTCTTGAGTTACATGGAATTAGTATACCCAATATTTTGTGATGGATTGGAATTAACTGTCACGTGATTCGTGATTTATCAGAAAGAAATGTATTGTTATGTATAATACAAGAAGTTTGAGTTGCATTTGTCCTAATTTTATTATAAATGTTGTAAAAACAAGTAATGTTTGGTTGATCTAATTAGTAGAAAAATATTCAAAAAATAAGGAATTTGGAACGAAAAGCCTAGTGCTAACACTAGCACGTACATCGCCGCTAGGGAGAGGCAACTAGGAGGAGAAAAAATCCATCTAGGGTTTCGTATCCCTCGCCGGTGACGTCGCCGGTCCGCTCCACCTTCGATGGCTTTTGGGTCTTGGAGGTATGGCGGACCATGGCCTCGCGTCGATGGGAGGTTTTCTGTTATTTGTTTAGCCTGTTTTCTAGTGTCTCCTTCGGGATATTGAGGCGACAACTATGTCCTACAGTCAGAATAATGTCCTTCCCGCTCTATCCTTATTCTGGTGGAGCATATAGTGCCGACGGAGGACGCGTGGAGTTGTTTGTCCGGTGGATCTCCTGGAATTCTGGCCATTTTCGTCTTTGTTGGTTTGTTTTTATGTCAGTCTCTTCCGATCTACGATTGTCATTATTGGCGATGGTTGCTGCTTTAGTGCGCTGGTCACGACGACTTCTCGTTTGTCTAGTACAACAAGCTCTACTACGACAAGCTTTGCCTACCTCCGGTGATGGAGGGGCAAGGACAACGGCGAGCCTTCGACTCGTGCTAGTGTTTGTAGTCATCGCTGGGTGATCTAATGACCTATTTATATTTTTTATTTTTTTAGACCACTTTGTATTGTTGTTGATGATTATTAATAGATTTATGGAATTTCGAAAAAAAAAACTCTAGCACGTGCCTACCGAGGTTCATCCAAGCTTCCCCCTGCTTGCTGGCCCAGTTTCAATGTACCCATACGCAGGAGCAAGAAGGTCCTCATTGGAGTCCAGGATGGAGATGCGGGGCGAGGGGTGTTTTTTATGCCTCTTTTGTTCATTGGAAGAGGGACGGCAAAAGGCACAAACAAGCATGACTACTAGAGGTTTAACGAACGTCAGTGGTATCACATTTTTTAGCATGAATCACAAGACAACATCAACGAGCCCAAATGTGTGGATAGCTACCACCGCAGCTAGTAAACCCACATTAATACATTGAATTTAAATTTTATTTGTTCTAATTAATATAATTTCTATAAACAAAGTAATGTTTGTTTGATCTAATTACTTTTTCAACAAGGTAAACTGAAGCAAAAAATAACTTTTTCTTCAGTAGTAGCAATATATAATTTTGCTAAAAAGGTAAACTGAAGCAAAAAAAAGTTATGCTAGTTCAAACTTTTTCAACAAAACTAATTTGAACTAAATTGCGGGCTGCGGTTGGAAGCCCTAAGCACATGGCAGCACGCGATGCATTTCGTTTTTTTTAGATTATGCTCCTCACTTTTGGGGATTTTTTGGGTGCATTTTTTTCATTGTTATTTACTTTTTGAGCTGGGTCATGGCCAGGCTTGATGGCCTTTTTTCCATGCTCTTGGGAATCTTCCGCATATGACATGTATGCATCATACTCGTGTTTTCTACTGTAGTGTGGTAAGTTGTCATACTCGATCAAAGTGACTCGACTTCCCTCAAGAAGTAGTCAAAGCAATTTTAGTCGGTAATGTATTTTTCTCTTCATACAATTGCATGGCCATCGCCATATTTTTATTATAAATTCATTCTCAAACATGTAAATACCTACCATTCTATAGTCAAAACCTCATCATGATCTAGGTAAAAAGTGAAGACGATGTGTGCATCATGTGGAAAATAGATCTAGCGGGGTGCTAATGAAAATAAACCCTTAAAATCTATCTCAAATTTTGGCAAAAAAGAAATTTAAAACAAAAAGCCAGGTGCTAATGTCTAGCACATGCCAACCACAAGGATGCAATTGCGCTATTTTTTACGACTGTGCCCTCATAGGGGATCTTTTACTGTATCTTTTTGGTCCGTGCGCACTTATCGGTGCTGGGTCACGGATGGGCTCGGAGGCCATCTTTTCGTCCGTGCGCACAATTTAGTGCTGGGTCACGGGTTGGGCTCTATGGCCTCTTTTATTTGTGCACTCTGGCATCTTACACAGTTTGACAGCCGTGCAATCCCGTGGTTGGCGATTCGTTTGACAAAATTCGTCATAATAAGCTGGTCAAATCTTTGTTCAAGTAGCGGTATGGTACTAAAAAAAAAGTCCGCGGACGCGGTAGATTTCGCGTCCCGCGCCAGCCCTAGCCAGCCCTAAAAAATATTTAGCGGGGGAAATCAGTTGAGGCCCATCTAGGCCCGCTTGAGACCTCTGCGGCTGCGCGCACGCTGTCGCCGCCGCCGCCAACAGCATGTCCGCCGCGACCCAGGCACCACGGCGTCCCGTTGCTGCCGCCTCGCACCATTGCGTCCTGCGACACCTAGGTCGGCCGCTGCAACCCCGCCCCGCGCCTCCTCGTCTACGCCCCGAGCCTCCAGCTCTCCTCTGCCTGTGCTCCTGAATCCGCCCCGACGCGGCAAGCACATCAGGTGCCCGCCGTATCTCACTGTCGGAGACATCTCGAACCGACGCCTTCTAGTCCCCCGTTGGCCCCGTCATCCCCTCCGCACCAAGGCTCGCCAACGACCCCACCACAGTCCGCAGCAGCATCGGCAACCAGCCGGGGACCTCTCCGCGGAAGCGGAAGCCCTCTCCTACCACGAGTTCAGCAACCCCGTCCTTGCCTCGCTTTGTTTCCGATTCCATTGATTGTATATACGCTGGGCGCTAGTAGGATCTTTACCTGCGTTGGGGTATAAACCCGGGTAAAATGGGTCATTGCCTGACTAATTACTTTGTACGAGGTACTCTGACGATGCTGCAACTCCCCGCGAGAATATTTTCCTTGTGAGCTGGCTCCCTGTAAAATATACTGTACTACTTTTTTCCTTCACTAAGTATATGCACTCTCTAACAGAAACTTTCACGTCCAACCTAAACCACATTTGATCTAAGGACCTGGCATCTCTTTTTTTAGAGCAACCGATCACGAGCACTTCCTATTCTATTACAAGAAGAGAATTAGTCGGTTTGAAAAATAAATCGGCCAAAACTCGATATAGACATAAAAACACACGAGTTTGGTTAAAAGGAAAACCATACCAAAAAAACTCGAGCGGCACAGTTTTTAGAAAAAATCGGCAAAATCAAGATGAGGCCACGCGACCAAGCTCAACTAGGTCTGGAGCACCAACACCCGCACAACGACAACAGCGCCGTCGGGCAGACAACCACAGCGGTCCCGAGACCACGCGCACTCCTAGCCGATGGTGCAGTAACCAGACAACACAAGCCCAAACGCCTAGCAGAGCACCAAACCTCCAAAGACATCGCCCTCTAGAGGGAAAACGACGGTAGCACCGCCGATGCTTGCTCTAGCAGAAACCAGAGCTCAGGTTTTCACCCGAAGAGTCTATGACCCGAAATGACGAGGGAGGTGAAGGAGCTCTTCAATGATGCCTCCAACGAGGGGAACGACGCCGGCGGACGCCGACATTGTCGGCATCAACCTTGGTCGATGCAGTGCTTTCGCGTGGAGAACACCATACCCGAAGCCGAACAAGCCGTTCCACCAAAGCGAGGAGGTCGTGCCGCCTTGCAGCACATTGCCGCCGCCACCACATGCCGCAGGGAACCCACCTGGGTACCGCCTCCTGCGGTGCCCCCTGCCGCGACCACCGCCCAGGGGCCGCCGCCCCAGCGTCCACTCCGTCGCCACCGCCAGCCCACCATAGCCGCCAAGACAACGACGGAGCCGGCGCCGCCTCCGCAAGACCACCCGCCGAGACACCCTAGTCCCGCCGTCCTCCACGCCACCGCCGCGCTGAGGCAAATCCTGGCCGCCGACCAACCACCCGCCACCGCGTCCCCGGCGCCGCCGCCCTTGCTGCCCACGCAGCCAGGGAGCAGCAAGCCCGAGGCCAGAGAAATGCCGATGCATTCCGGGGCCGCCGCCCCGGCATCCAGAGCCAGCAGCCGCCACCGAGAAGCTGCAGCACTACCGGCCCTCCAAGACCATCTGGGCCTAGATCTGGCCCTGGCCGCAGCCGTTGCGGCCATCAGCAGCGCCGATCCCGCTGAAGGCCGGCACCTCCACACTAGACGCCAAGCACGTCGGCCAGTGCCCCACCTCACGGCCCGCTGCGCCACCTCGCTGCCAAGCAGCCGCGTGCCGGAGAAGAAGGCCGAAGGCCCCTGCAGCCTCACGTCCACCATCGGTTCCCACCAGCCACCTTTGGCAGCGGGGGGCGCCGCCACCGCGGCCACGCTAGCGACAGCGATAGAGGAGGAAATGGGTGAGGTTGGGGACCACCAGCGGTGGGTGCAGGGCACCCCCGAGTCGCCCTCGAGGGACAACGCGAGGGACAGAGCGTTTCAGTTTTCTTGGGCCTGACATCTCTAGATCGCTCAAACGAGTGAATAATGCACCCACAATCGAAGCAAAATTGTCACCCCCTCTTCCTTATTTCCTCCTCTAGCATCGTCTTCATAATCTTTCAAGAACACACCCCTCATGAGAGGCTAATCTACACAGACTGCAGCTCGAATTCTCAGCCCCCCCAAGCAATGCCCTCCTCATCAACATCCATTTAGATATATTTCCCAATCCAACCACCAATGAGTTCACCATAGACTCGATTCATCATGTCCATCGGCAGATCCAGCACGCGAACCCATATATCCATGGTGTCCAAGGTCATATGAGATGGGCGAGCCGCATTGTCATAGTCCTTCAGGAGCACGACGCTAAAATCGAACTACCACAGACTATTGTGTATGGCGTGCTTCCAATCCCCCTCAGATGCAAACCTCACCACAAAGCGGTTCTCGCCGATATCCTTGAACTGTGACTGGTTGTGAAGGCCCCATGCCCTCTGCATCGCCCGATCCATGGCCCCGATCACCAATCTCCTTGGTGAACAGACCTTCCCTACCGCCGGCCATCTAGGACGTGGGACATTGTCAGAGGCAGCTCCCTTAATCATGAGCCCCTTCGCCTCCTTATCTATAAGCAGGAAGTCGCCCATGTTAGCCAAAAGACCAGCTGCCAAATCGTCCATGCCTCCCTTTATTGGCGACCTAGACAAAACCCTAGATGAGCTCCCTCCCGCCGCCCTGCTCCCCGGTGTCGCCATGAGCGCAACCAAAATCTCTCTCTTTTCCTAGGATTTGTGCATGTCAAAAAAGAAATTTAAAACAAAAAGCCAGGTGCTAATGTCTAGCACACATGCCAACCACAAGGATGCAATTGCGCTCTTTTTACGACTGTGCCCTCATAGGGGATCTTTTACTGTATTTTATTTGGTCCGTGCGCACAATTTAGTGCTGGGTCACGGGTTGGGCTCTGTGGCCTCTTTTATTTGTGCACTCTGGCATCTTACACAGTTTGACAGCTGTGCAATCCCGTGGTTGGCGATTCATTTGACAAAATTCGTCATAATAAGCTGGTCAAAGCTTTGTTCAAGTAGCGGTATGGTACTAAAAAAAAGTCCACGGACGCGGTAGACTTCGCGTCCCGCACCAGCCCTAAAAAATATTTAGCGGGGGAAATTAGTTGAGGCCCATCTAGGCCCGTTTGAGACCTCTGCGCGCACGCTGTCGCCGCCGCCGCCAACAGCATGTCCGCCGCGACACAGGCACCATGGCGTCCCGCTGCCATTGCGCCTCGCACCACCGCTTTCCGCCGCGGCGTCGCACCATTGCATCCCGCGACACCTTGGTCGGCCGCTGCAACCCCGCCCCGCGCCTCCTCGTCTACGTCCCGAGCCTCTAGCTCTCCTCTGCCTGTGCTCCTGAATCCGCCCCTCCGCGGCAAGCACATCATGTGGCCGCCGTATCTCACTCTCGGCGACATCTCGAACCGATGCCTTCTGGTCCCTCTGGCCCCGTCAGCCCCTCCGCAACAAGGCTCGCAAACGACCCCATTGCCAGCAGCATCGGCAACCAGCCCGGGACCTCGCCGCCGCCAGCCTGTACCAGCAGGTCGCCGCGGAAGCCCTCTCCTACCAGTACCTCACCGCCTCCTCTTGTCCCCACCACGAGCTCAGCAACCCCGTCCCCAAGGTACATGCCTTCCTTTGTTTCCGATTCCATTGATTGTATACGTTGGGCGCTAGTAGGATCTTTACCTGCGTTGGGGTCTAAAGTTCTAAACCCGGGTAAAATGGGTCTTTGCCTAACTAATTACTTTGTTGACCCGAGTATCCCCGCGACTACAAGTACTCTAACGATGCTGCAACTCCCCGCGAGAATTTTTTCCTTCTGAGCTGGCTCCCTGAATTTTTTTCCTTCAGTATATGCACTCTCTAACTGAAACTTTCTGGTCCAACCCAAACCACATTTTGATGGTTTACCTAAAGACGGAGAGAGTCATGTTAAACCACCAACATTTTTCTCATGGAACTAATTCAAAAAAATTAACTCAATGGTGCCCTGATTTACTTTCAATGTGATTCTGCTGGTAACTTCCTATATTCCTATAAGAATCAAATATTAATGATCATATCCGATGGGCAATAGGACTGTTAATACTCCATGTTGTTCAGTTGTAGATGAATGTTTATTCTCTGTCCAGATCAGCACTTCTTTAGATTGCAGCAGTCAAAAACCAAATTTACACGCAAGAAAAGTGCGTACCCATTTCCTTTCTCCTCCTTTAGATAAATGTTTCTAAAACTTTGCTTCTTTAGATCAGCACGTCTTTTGTTGCATTAATGCAAGTTAATGCAATTGTCATCTTATTATTGTGGCAAGGAGTGGTACTAGGAAATCTTATTATTGTGACAAAGAATAGTATACATATATTGATGTTGGAGTACAAAAATGAAACTTGGACCACGATAACCTGAAGCTACACTTTATTTCAAAAAACTAAAGCTACATTTTATCTTTGTGAACTTAGATTTATTCATTTGAATTAAAGTTTCATTTTTTTTGTAGGCATCCAGTTTGGTCTTAATTTCTCTAATGTCAGTTATATTTAGTGCCTCAGTGTAACATTGAGCAACATAATTCAGAGAAACTTGCCTTAAGAATATGCTGAGAGGAGATTAGAGCATGAGACTACAATATATGCAGGCGTTTATTTGATGCCTCTCTTTGTTATGGATGTCGCATTACCGTGCCAAAAGATGGCATTGAACATATTTGAACCTCCCTACAGGCTGATGGTACAAACAACTTCACAAATTTAGATTTTATTTGTGACATTGCCAAAAGATTGCTGGGAAGTTACCGGGGTGGATGGGCAAGAATTTGGCTAGACCTGGACGTTTCTCCCTGGCAAAGTCCGTGCTTATGGCGATTGTTGTTTACCATGCAACGGTCATCCCTCTGTCCAAATGGGCACGTGACAAGATCGTCCGCATCGCTAGAAACTTTGTCTGGACAGGAGATGAAGGAGAGCATGCTGCTAAAGGGAAGGCTTTGGTCAGCTGGACGACTCTCTGCAGACCAAATGAGCTGGGAGGTCTTGGTATGCCTGACCTGCTGAGGACAGGTTGTGCTCTCAGTCTGCGGTGGCCTTGGCTACAATGGACTGACTCCGATCGCACCTGGGTGGGTTCCAAGCTTCCTTGCGATGAGGTTGACATGGCCCTCTTCCGTGCTTCCACGAAGATCACTATCGGCAATGGCAACTCCGCCTCATTCTGGCACGACAACTGGTCTCAATTCGGACCTCTCAAATCTTGGGCGCCTGAGCCAGTGGCGGACGCAGAAAAAAATTGGTGGGTGGGCACACTCAAAAAAATTACACTATGTGTGAAAAATTTGACAAATAATGTAGGAGTAGATACAAATCAATTCACAACAACTTTTGACAAGACATGAACCTTTTTAACATCCATGTTTTGTTTTTGTCGGCCATTTCCTAAACTTTCATGAAATATTTGTTTAAGCGTGAAACCTTTTTTTCAAGCGATAAACTTTTTTTTCACAACATGAACCTTTTTGGAACATCGTTGAATTATTTTTTTGAACCGTAAACTATTTTTCCCAGGCTTCATGAAACTTATTTAAGTGTGAACCATTTTAAGAGAATTTTTTTTCAAGACATGCATCTTTCTACATTTATGAAAAAAATCTTGGACCGTGAACCCTTTTTTTGAATAACATGGACCTTTTCTTTTTGTAATACGAAACTTTCTTTAACATCAATGAACATTTTCTTAGACTGGGCAAACCATTTTGGGTAAAAGTTAATGAAATGTAAAGAGGAAATAATTGAACGGGAATAATAATGAATTAACCAAGGAAGAATGAGGAACAACGGTCTAAATAAATTGATTCCAAGAGTATGTGGCCAAAAGCGACCATTACAAATTTATATGGCTGCTGTCTACATGGGTTATCTTTTTTTTTGCGTTGGTCTACATGGGTTGCTGAGCAGGACCGCAGGAGTAGCTCACATATGGCAGACTAGTATACACTCGCCAGAAACAATCGGTACACATGCATCTGCTCGTTGCTGGTCGCCGGAGGCATGGAACCCGGACAAACGTCTCCGCCTGCGCTGCTGCGCCTGACGGCCTGAGTGGAAATTACCGGCCGGCAGCGTCGTGACTGAGTCGGGATGGGAGCAAGGCATCAAGGAAAGCACCGATTTAGGCAATCGATTAGGTCTCACATTCCTTTTCCTCTTTCTGTCTGCAAGAACAGATTGAGTCAAAGAGGACCTGGTGGCCGCATCTCTCTCACAAAGGATCAAATTAGCGGTAGGTTAAAAAATTCTAGAATTCTGGGCGGGCCACGGCCCACCCGGCCTGCCCCCTGCGTACGCCGATGGCCTGAGCTTTACACGATCGCCTCCAGAAAGAACAGATCGATGGCCAAAGAGCTCTCGGGCAGCAACTGGATTCGCTTCGTCTCGCGCCTCAACACGCCCGTGCAGCTTGCCCAGTACGGCGACTCCATCATTTGGTCCTTAACCGAAGACGGCTCCTACAGTGCTACCTCGGCCTACCTTGCCCAATTCAATGGCTCCCACCCTAAATTCCTTGCCAGGAAATTATGGTCTGCCCATGCCGAGCCTAAATGCAAACTCTTTGCATGGCTGGCCATGCACGGGAAGCTCCTCACGGCCGACAACCTTGCTACCAGAGGTTGGAATCATGATCCGATCTGCGCGCTATGCCGAGGCGCTCTTGAAACGGTGGACCATCTATGCAAAGGTTGTCCTTTCACTGCTGCGGTCTGGAACCTAGTTCAAAGAGGAGACAATGACACGGCCGGGGACCCTATACAGGTCTTCCTTACTACTCCGGACTGGTGGGACAACTTGATCGCTGGCCACGCCATGAGCGAAAAGCGAAGAATCAGCGGTCGCTTCCTACACGTCATCTGGAATGCATGGAAAGAAAGAAATATGAGGATCTTCACTAACCGTCGATTAACTTATGTGGAGGTAGCTGAAATCGCTAGGGAAGACATCATGCAACGCGCACGGGCTTTTGCGGCTTTCGGGCCCGCTATTCCGGCGGAGCCGGACTAGGCTGCTTTTGTTTTTCTTGCTATGGGGGTTTTTTCTGGCATGTTTTTTCACCCTAACTAAAATCATGCCTTATCGGTAACGTCGGACTTTGGTTTCCCCCTTCTATTTGAAAAGGCAGAGCTCCTGCCGGTTGCTTCAAAAAAAAAAATTTGTGACATTGCACTTAAAGATTTATCGGAAATATTCCAGTGTATAATTGCAAGTTTTTCTGTATATTGGAGGTGTAGAAGGTTCAGCATACTGTGAAAGCTTGCTTACAAATCGTAGGGCTAAATAACCAGAACATGATATTTTCCCCAAATCCTACTTGTAGACTTTCAGTGCAACTAAAACAACACTAATTTGATCTTTGTATCTATCACTTTTTGTAATCTGCTTGTCAACAAGTGTATTCCCATATGGGTGTTTATTTGCTTGCGTACCTGGCTCATATTATCCATCCATTTTCATCAAGATGTAACTTGCTTAGCTTACTTGTTTGTTTTTTAGACCGTTGGCAGGATGTGTTTTCTCAATATATTCACAACCTTGTTTTTTCCCATTTGAAACAGGTAAGGAGGCTAATGGAAGGGAATCATCTAATGGGAATGATCAGTATCTAGTTTATGATAATCTGTTTAGGCCCTCAGTTTCTTATTTAGGTTCTGCACCTTAATCTGAATGTGCATTGGATGAGAATCATGCTGACATTGCCTAATTGAATTGCAAGAAGGTTCTGGACCTGCTTTCTGCTTCCAAGAGGTTTAGTCTATTTCACACTTCTTGTTCCTTATGGTAGCTGTAAGTCATTCATGCAAGGCTTTGAAATCCGCAGAGATGAGTATAGCAACTCAAAACAATGAAGGTTGGCATGTGAGATGATACATACAGGTATTCATGCTACAATTGAGGTTAAACTGGATTATTATCTTGATCTTGAGTTGTCTTCCGATTTTAGTTCAGACTTCAGTTTTTTTCTTGATCTCATTGTTTGAAATGATGTGGTAGAGGCTACGGTTCTACCAGGTCTCGGGCGTAGATTATAGGGGTGGAAGTGAGAGCGGTGAGGCTGCAGGCGCAGACGCCGGCGGTTGGGTGCCATCGCTGCGAGAGGGAGGAGGTGGCGGCTAGGGCCAGGTGCGGCTAGGGTTTGGGGCTCCTGTCTTCTGAGGGAGACGACAACAGAATATGTTTATTGTCTGATTATAATCAAAGGGGTATATGTGTTTATATAGGAGGACAGCTCCTCTAAACCCTAGATAACTTGGGATAAGCCCCTAATTGGGCCTATTCTGTGTATACTGGAGCCCGACCATAACATCTCTCCCCGCCTTCTCAAACATCTCGTCCTCGAGCTGAACATCTGGAAACTGCTGGCGAAAATCGTCGAGCTGCTCCCAAGTTGCTTCCTCCTCGGGCAGGCCGGCCCATTGCACCAAGACATGCCACACGTTGCGATGCTGCTGCGCATGCATCACCTTCGCCACCTTCGCGGGAGCTGGCAGAAGTCGGCCATCCGAAGTAGGAGGAAGGGCCGGTGGCGCTGCAGGAGGGTCCCCGCGGTAGGCCTTCAGTAAGCCAACATGGAAGACGTCGTGGAGGTGAGACCCAGCTGGCAGCTCAAGGCGGTATGCGAGTGTGCCAACACGCTCCAACACATGAAAGGGACCAGCATAGCGGGGTCCTAATTTGCGCTTGGAGCGCGGGTCTAGGGACTGCGTGGTCCAGTGAAGGAGGCGCAGCCACACCGAATCATCCACTGCGAACTCCGCCTCGCGACGATGAGCATCATAGTACTTCCTGGCCAGCTGCTGTGCTTGGAGAAGACGCTGGCGCGCCTCAGTCAGGATCTCGTCGCGGGTGCGGAGTAAGTCGCCCGTCGTCTTGGACCGAGCCGTGCCAGGCTCATAAGGAAGCATCGCCAGAGGTGGGCGCCCGTAGACCACCTCAAAAGGCGTGGCATGCATGGCGGAGTGATAGGAGGTGTTGTAGCAGTACTCCGCCCATGCCAACCAGTCCACCCAAGCTCGTGGACAATCACCTGTAACACAACGCAAATACATCGCGATCACCTTGTTGACCACCTCGGACTGGCCGTCTGTCTGAGAGTGAAACGTCGTGCTCATGTGGAGCTTCACGCCCGCCATCCGAAAGAGATCCCACCACACGTGACCCGTGAACACGGGATCACGGTTGCTGACGATGGATGAAGGAAACCCGTGGAGGCGGACGATGCCGTCGAAGAAGGCCCGCGCCACGGACGCGGCTGTATAGGGGTGGCCGAGGGCGATGAAGTGCGCGTACTTGGAGAAACGGTCAACCATCGTGAGGATGACGGATTTGCCGCCCACCTTGGGAAGGCCCTCGATGAAGTCCATGGAGATATCAGCCCACACCTGGGAGGGTACGTCTAGCGGCTGTAGCATACCCGTGGGTCGCAGCGTCTCTGTCTTGTTCCGCTGGCATGTCACGCATGACCGCACCCAGTCACGGACCGGCACACCATCACCGGGGATGTAGAAATCAGCACGGAGGCAATGGAGGGTCTTCTGCACGCCCTCATGTCCTGCAGAGTGTGCCAGGGACAAGACCTGGTGGCGCAGGTCACCGTGGTCGGGACAAAGAGGCGGCGCCTGTGTATAAGCAACCCATCGTCCAGGCGTCAGGGCGCCCCCAGCTCGCCGGCGTCAAGGCGCCCGCGGAGCGCCTGTGCGTCTGTGGCAGTAGAAGTTACCCTGCGAATGTTGTCGATGAAGGCGAAGGACGGCCCGAAGCGGATGCACAGGATGGTGCCTGTCGTGGCAACGTCGTCCGTGACATCCTCACTGTCGCGGCGGGACAAGACATCAGCGACCGTGTTGAGACGGCTGGGGCAGTACTCGACGGTGAAGTCGAAGTCGAAGAGCTTGCTAATCCACTAGTGCTGCGGGACAGTGGACGCGGCTCCACACTGGGTGAGAATTTCTCAGAGGGGTCAAGAGATTTGTCCGGAACGACGTTAGATCCGATCTGGAAAAATTTGGACCAAACGGACACAGAGGGCCAGAGGCGGAAGTACCCCTCTGAGGCCGAGATATAGGCAGACAGGGAGGCGATAGCATTAGTCGGAAGGTGATGCGGCTGGAGGCCGAAGTAATCGAGGAATTCCCTAGTGAAATCGCTAAGGGGAAGGCCAAACCCACGAGCAAAGTGGGACATAAAAACCACATACTCGCCTTCGTTGAGTACATGAGAGGATTCTTTGCCGGGCAAGCGACAGCTTACCTCGGCAGGAATCTGACGTGTCCTAATTAGCCACTCAATCACACGACGAGTGACAGAGGAGCCCTGCCAGGAACCCCGCTCTGGACCGGACGCAACATCATCATCTTCGACGAGCACTCCACTGATAGAACTAGACATAGGGTCGCCGGAGGAAACAACGGAAGGACTAGCAGCGGAGAGAGGCTTAGAGGCGCAGGGCCCCGTCGTGGTTCTAAGCGAGCGCGGCGACGGAACGGAAAAGAACCGCCTAGGGAAGGAGCCTAGCGACGGGACCGTAGAAAAACTCACCGGCGGTGGCGCCGGAGCAAGCGCACGGCGATGAGGTCGTCGGAGCGGAAGGACTGCGGCGTCGCCGTCAAGGAGATCGACAATGGCGCAACCGCAGGCGCACGAACAGATGCACGGGCACGAGGAGGAAGAAGAGGAACGGTGAGCGAAGGGGGAAAGTGAATCCTCTAGCCCCGCACCCCTCCTTATAACCGTGTAGCCCTGGCGGTAGTGGGATCGTGCGTGCGAGCGCTGACCGTGTAAATCACGCGTGCGGCGGAACCGCTCGCGGCTGAGTGGAGCCACACCGAAGACCACGCGACGCAGGAGAGGATCAGGCCCCCTGACCGATGCGGTACACGAGGCGTCACAGCGCCGACGCGACGGGTGCAGTAATCACTGTAGCTTGTCAGTGGGCACTGTAGAGGAACAGAAAACTAGAGGAATAATGATGAGTGGTACACGTAGGACGAGGCGTGCTCAAGAAGCTGCGCAGATACCTCGAACAAAAAAAGTAACTCGGAAGTAAGGAGAAATGAATGTTGGGAAACTGATGTGGCCCGGCCGAGGTTACGGGCAGGACCACACCAGCTTCGCTGACTAATGTTGGGGAGGTAACCCCGGATAGGGTCAAGACAGGGGAAGACAAAAGGAGTCTCCCTTGTCATATGTCGAGTTACTGTTTATATCGGCCGAGTCATATAAAAGTCGGCCGAGATAAGCACGGCCATGACACCTACGGAAGGAGCAATACCTTATCCGGCCGACATACGAGTTAAGCCGGCCGAGTAAGTTTGAATAACTTGAATGCAGGTGAAGGCCGAGCCGAGTTATGCGAGACAAGGCCGAGTAGCATGAAGCTTGCAGGAGAAGGAAGTGCCTATAGTCAAACCCAAGTCACGGGCTAGGAAGAATCTGTACAGAGCCAAGAACAAAGTACAAGGAGCAGAGCTGCAGAAGGGTAGAAGGAGGTCACGGAGGTGACAGTCATGGAGCCCGAGGCGCGCAGGTGGGGTTCTCTGGAACATTGTCGTCGTTAGAAGGGGGACACGGAAAGAGAGCCACCGAGTTACCATATTGGGACAAGCATATTCCTCGAATATGCTTGCCACGTCAGCCCTAGAAGGAACCAAGGCACCCCTTTATAAGGGGAGAAGCGGGCTCCTGAGAGGGGATGGATTCATTCCACGCCGTAAGGCTCGTGTAGTAGCTCTCTTCTTCCTGCAAACAGCTCGAGGAGCACTTGTAGTCCTAGAGAAGAGAAATAAAGATCTGCATGTTAGCCATCTGAGTGTAGAAATAACTACATCTTCCCTCCCCGGATCCCTTTAGCATCCATTGGCCCCATACTTTAGCCTACCCATGGCATCTGCCGTGCCACCACCACGACATTGATTCCAACTTCAGGATGTTTGCTTCAATCCATAAATGGACCGTTGAAGTTTGCATACCTTGTTAGCATCTTTCGGATGACAAAATATTTGGGTTGTACCATATACAACTCTTCATCAATGTCTCCATTGAGGAACGCCGTTTTGACATCCATCTGCCATATCTCATAATCATAATATGCAGCGATTGCTAACAAAATCCTCATAAACTTTAGCTTCGCTACCGGTGAGAAAGTCTCATCGTAGTCAACTCCTTAAAATTTGTCGAAACCCTTTTGCGACAAGTCGAGCTTTATAGATAGTAACATTACCATCAGCATCTGTTTTCTTCTTGAAAATCCATTTGTTCTCGACAACCTTCCGGCCATCCGGTAAGTCCACCAAAGTCCATACTTGGTTTTCGTACATGGATCCAATCTCGGATTTCATGGCTTCTTGCCATTTATTGGAATATAGGCTCATCATTGCTTCCTCATATGTCGCAGGGTCGTCGGTGTTGTCCACCAACATGACACTCATAACGGGACCATACCAATCAGGAGTGGTACAAGTTCTCATTGACATGCAAGATTCCGTAGTAACTTCAACTGAAGTTTCATGATCAACATCATTAGCTTCCTCTCTTATTGATGTAGGCGCCATTGGAACC
Source organism: Avena sativa (assembly GCA_916181665.1). Lineage (NCBI taxonomy): Eukaryota > Viridiplantae > Streptophyta > Magnoliopsida > Poales > Poaceae > Avena > Avena sativa. Next base: position 260,954,156 of record OV702298.1, on the reverse strand, counting down.
ACTTCCGATGCTGCGCTACTCTCAAGTCTGAGAAAAGGTTTGACAACCTCGTCGAGTTCTACTTTTCTTCCAGTCACTTCTTTCGAGAGAAACTCCTTCTCTAGAAAGGATCCATTCTTGGCAACGAAGATTTTTCCCTCGGATCTATGATAGAAGGTATACCCAATAGTTTCATTCAGGTATCCTATGAAGACGCATTTTTCCGCTTTGGGTTCAAGCTTGTCGGGCTGTAACCTCTTTATATAAGCTTCACAGCCCCAAACTTTAAGGAACGACAATTTAGGTTTCTTCCCAAACCATAATTCATACGGTGTCGTTTCAACGGGTTTAGATGGTGCCCTATTTAAAGTTAATGCGGCTGTTTCTAATGCATAACCCCAAACGATAGCGGTAAATCTGTAAGTGACATCATAGAACGAACCATATCTAAGAGAGCTCGATTACGACGTTCGGACACATCATTACGTTGTGGTGTTCCCGGCAGTGTCAATTGTGAAAGTATTCCGCATTTCTTCAAATGCTCGCCAAACTCGTAACTTAGATATTTACCTCCTCAGATCGTAGAAACTTAATCTTCTTGTTACGTTGATTCTATGCTTCACTTTGAAATTCCTTAAACTTCTCGAAAGTTACGGACTTATGTTTCATGAAATAGATATACCCATATCTACTCAAGTCATCCGTGAAGGTAAGAACATAACGATAACCATCGCACGATGCTACACTCATTGGACCACAAACATCGGTATGTATGATTTCCAATAAGTCCATAAACTCGCTCCATCATACCAGAAAATGGAGTCTTAGTCATTTTACCCATCAGATATGCTTCGCATCTTTCAAGTGATTCAAAATCAAGTGATTCAAGAAGTCCATCGGAATGGAGTTTCTTCATACGCTTCACTCCAATGTCACCAAGACGACAGTGCCACATATAGGTCAAGTTATCGCTTAATTTCAAACGTTTAGCTTCAATGTTATTAATATGTGTATTACTACAATCGAGATTCAACAAGAATATACCATCTATCAAAGGTGCATGTGCATAAAACATATTACTCATATAAATCGAACAACAATTATTCTCGAACTTAAACAAGTAACCGTCTTGCAATAAACATGATCCGGATATAATGTTCATGCTCAACGCAGGCACCAAATAACAATTATTTAAGCATAAAACTAATCCCGATGGTAGATGAAGAGGTAGCGTGCCGACCGCGATCACATCAACCTTTGATCCACTTCCAACACGTATCGTCACCTCGTTCTTCGCTAGTTTCCGTCTATTCTGCACCACCTATTTCGAGTTACAAATATGAGCAACCGAACCAGTATCAAATACCCAGACACTACTACGACTACTAGTGAGATACACATCAATAACATGTATATCGGATATACCTTTCTTCTTGATGTTGTCGTTCTTCAAATCCGCCAAGTACTTTGGGCAATTCCGCTTCCAGTGACCTTCTCCCTTGCAGTAAAAGCACTCAGTATCAGGCTTAGGCCCAGCCTTGGTCTTCTTCGTCGGTGCGGTAACTTTCTTACCACCATTCTTGAAGTTTCCCTTTTTCTTAGACTTGCATTGCTTCTTGAATTTGGTGGTCTTATTGACCATCAACACCTGGTGCTCTTTCTTGATCTCCACTTCCGCAGACTTTAACATGAAGAAGAGTTGGGGCAACGACTCGTCCATATTTTGCATATTGTAGTTCATCACAAAGTTCTTGTAACTTGGTGGTAGTGATTGGAGGACACGGTGAATCCCCAAAGCATTAGGAATCACTATACCCAAGCTTTGATGCTTGCTTGCGTGCCCAGACATCTTAAGCACGTGCTCACTGACGGAGCTGCCCTCTTCCATCTTGCAGTTAAAGAACTTTTCAAAAGCCTCATAACTCTCAGCTGCCACATGAGCCTCAAATATCATTTTGATTTCACGGACAATATCATGTGGGTCATGGTTCTCAAACCTTTTTTGAAGCTCCGATTCCAAACCATACAAGATAGCACACTGAACTGTGGAGTACTGATTCTTCCGAGTGAGGAAAACATTCTTCACCTCATCGATAGCATCAGCTGCAGGTGGGTCACCCAGCAGTGCATCCAGCACATAGGTCAAATTACCAGCTTTGAGGACAATCATCAAGTTGCGGAGCCAATCCGCGAAGTTGCTTCTATTGTTTTTCAACTTTTATTTCTCTAGGAACGCATTAAAATTGATGGTAGGGGCCGCCATTAATCTACAACATATTTGCAATAGTTTTAGACTAAGTTTATGACAAATTGAGTTCTAATTAATAGTTAAATTAATCTAGGTGAACTTCCACTCAAAACAATATCCCTCACATTGTTTTAGTGATCACACAAACCAAATCCACCACATCAAAACCGATCATCACGAGAGTTGATGTAGCTTCAATGGTGAACAATCAACATGTTCATCATATCTACTATATGACTCATGCTTTACCTTTTGGTGATCCGTGTTCCGAGACCATGTCTGTACATGCTAGGCTCGTCAAGATCAAACTTTGGTTCCGCATGAGCAAATCTGGCTTGCTCCCGTTGTATACACTCGCATAATCTAACACACCCGATTATCACGTGGTGCTTCGAAACAACGAGCTTTAGCAACGGTGCTTACTAAGGATGAACACTTTATAACTTGATATTTTGTGAGAGGGATCATCTTATAATGCTACCGTCGCGAACTAAGCAATACAAGATGCATAAAAGGATTAACATCACATGCAATTCATAATATGTGATTTGATATGGCATTTCTTCTTGTGCTTCCAATCTCCATCTTCAAGCACGAACATGATCTCCATCATCACCGGCATTGCGTCAAGGTCAATTGCGTCGCTCCATGGTTGTCATCCATCAGCATCAACTATTACAACTATTTTGAATAATAGACACGCAGGTCTTAACGGAATTAAAAAACCATTTGGCTCCTGCCGGTTGCCGAATTACAATAAGGAACATTGCATACATCATATATAATCACAATCATGGCCATATCACATCACAGCACACCCCTGCAAAACAAAGTTAGACGCCTCTAATTTTCTTTGTATATTTTACATAGTTTGGGGCTTTCAATAAGTGTCGTTCTAACTTACGAACAAGAACCACAACGTTGATGCTTGAACTATCAAGTGCTCGTTGTAAATTAAATCTATACTATGATGGGAGAGACAGACACCCGCAAAGCCACTTATGCAATACAAGTTGCATGTTAAGCGTGGAGCAACTCTCATGAACAATGTCATATAAGGTTAGCCCGGGCCGCTTCATCCCATCATACCGCAAGATGCAAAGTACACAAAAAGCAATTGATAATAAAAGCACCACCGCCCACAATGACCATTATGTTCTACTCGTGCAAAAGATCTACATATAGACACGGCCCTGATACCACTCGTGCAAAAGCAATCTGTAAATTCATATGGATCCCACATATTTTTACGATTACTTTGCGATCGAATGAACCACTTACATACGATATCAATTTCCCTTTGTCTCACGATAGTTTACTTATCCGAGGTTTGATCGTCGGTGTCTCTGCATACCTAGTTCAACCTCGTTACCGATAAGTACTCTTTTCTTGTTCCCGTGATACGTGATCCCTTGTGAGCCAGTCACATGCTTGCAAGTTAATTGGATGATATTCCACCGAGAGGGCCCAAAGTATATCTATCTGTCATATGGATAGACAAATCCCACTTATGATCCATGTGCCTCAACACATACTTTCCGAACACTCAATGCCACCTTTATAGACACCTAGTTATGGTGTGGTGTTTGATGCCATCAAAGCATCCTTCCGGTAATGATGATTAACATGATCTCATGGTCGAAGGAATTAGGTTACTATGTATCAGAAAGCTTATAGCAAATGAACCATTGAAATGACTTGATCTTTATGCTACGCTTATCTATAGGAGTGTCCATCATACCATTCTCCTAATAATATGATCTTGTTGTTAATAACATCTCAATGTTCATGATCAGGAAACCACGATCATCTTATTAACCAACAATCTAGTATTACAAAGAGGCTTTACCAGGGACTCTAGTTTAGTTTACAAATCACACAAGTATTAATGTTTCCGGTTAATACTATTATAGCATGAATGTAAACATTTATCATAAACACAAAGATATAATAATAACCACTTTTATTATTGCCTCTAGGGCATATCTCCAACAGGCACATGGTGCTTCTGCATCGACTACCACGCCCTCAACGCCGTGACGTCCAAGGATAAGTTCCCCATCCCCGCCGTGGATGAGCTCTTGGACGAGCTACACGGAGCGCGCTTCTTCACCAAGCTCGACCTGCGCTCGGGCTATCATCAGGTGCGCATGCACCCGAACGACATCGAGAAGACGGCGTTCCGTACTCACCATGGCCACTTCGAGTTCCTGGTGATGGCGTTCGGCCTCTCCAACGCGTCGGCAACCTTCCAGGCCCTGATGAACGACATGCTCAGCCCATACTTGCGCCGCTTTGTGTTTTTTTCTTTGATGACATTCTTATCTACATTTCATCCTGGGCAGAGCACCTGCAACACGTGGCCATCATCTTCAACAAGGTTCGAGCGCATCGTCTCCACCTCAAGCGCTCGAAGTGCTCGTTCGGCACGACCTCTGTCGCATACCTGGGGCACGTCATCTCGGCGGAAGGTGTCGCGATGGACGCGGACAAGGTCGCCGCCGTCGCCGCGTGGCTAATCCCGCGGTCCCTGCGGGCTCTCCGCGGCTTCTTGGGCCTCGTCGGCTACTATCGGAAGTACATCCGGGACTTCAGCCTCATCGATGTGCCACTAACGCGCCTCCTTCGCCGCGACGCCTTCTCCTGGGATGAGGAGGCGACTACAACGTTCGAAGCTCTCCAGCGGGCGCTCACGACGGGACTCGTCCTCCAGATGCCGGACTTCGACATGTCGTACGTGGTGGACTGCGACGCCTCCGGCATCGGGTTTAGCGCCGTCCTCCACTAGGGCGAAGGACCACTGGCTTTCTTCAGCCGCCCCTTCGCCGCTCGCCATCACAAGCTCGCGGCATACGAGCGCGAGCTTATTGGGTTGATCCAGGCAGTGCGCCACTGACGACCTTACCCTTGGGGCCGGTTGTTTTGTGTGTGTACGGACCACTACAGCCTCAAGTTCTTGCTGGACCAGCGCCTCTCGAAGAAAATCCGAGTTCCCTCATGTCGCTGGCCTCGAGTCTTGCAAGAAGTGGCATAGATCGTTTTTCTATGTCAAAAACACTCGAAAAGAAGACAAGATTCGGCTCCCTGCCTTTTCTATTGGCCCCCCTTCCAAGAATAACTGGAACTACAACCCCAGGAATAGCCATGCTTTGGCCGAGGCATTCGAGATTCGGCTGAAGGAGTTGATCCGTGCCGGGATCCGAGGTGAGGATCTGATGACCATATTCGTCAACAGCCAAATCTACCCTTTCCAGCTTCGCTTGCACAAGCTCTGTTACATGAGTGGTCCTCTCGATCCCAACCGAGTTTTGACGGTTGAGCTCGACGACTATCTTATTTACAAGCGTGTCCGAGCTATCTTCAAGACTGATATGCCTGAGGACTGGACATGGGGGCTGAAGCCGTTCACTCGCGGGAATCCCCCTCCCGAGGTATATTTACTCATTTGTGTTAGTTTTCTAATTGCGTTTGTGACTTCTTTTGCTAACTCCACCTTGTTTATTTTCTTGCAGAGGTTTGCGAAGCAAATGATCGAGGATGCCGAGGTTCTGGCCCTTCCATGGACCGTAGATCGGAACACCCCGGACAGCGGGGAACCTGATGTAGGGTTTCGTAGCATGGAAAACAAAAAATTTCTATCGCATACAAACAAACAAGCCAAGATCTATCTACTAGATTGTAGCAACGAGTCGATGGAATAACTCACCCTCAAAGATTCCAAAGCGTTTAACGAGAGCAGATTCTCGTGGGTGATGTAGTCGTACTCTTCCCGATCTCAAGATCGCATAGACGATCCTTCCGGCGCTGCGTTCCGGCAGTGCTCCCGCAGTCGGTCACACGTTCGGTACTCGACGAAGACCTTCCTCTCCCTTGTTCCAGCAGGCAGCGGAGGTTGTAGCACTCTCCTCGCGATTCCGGCAGCACAACGGCGTGGTACCGAAAGTAGAGGGGAGATCTCGCAGGGCTTCGCCTTAAGCCGGAGCGAGTATGATGGACTATGAGAGAGTCCTCGGTGTTCTAGGGTTTAGACACACCAAGTAGGGGGCAAGCCGGCGGCTAGGGTTTAGCTAGGCGGCGGCTAGGGTTTGACCTAGGGCCGGCGGCGGCTATGGAGGCGGCGGCGGCTTGGGGCTAGGGTTAGAGGCGTAGGAGTTGTGTGTCAAGGAGGGGAGCCCTGCCCCTCCTTATATAGGTGGAGGGGGCCGGCCAAGGGGAGGGGAGTCCCTCCCCAAGTCGGCTTGGTGGTGCGCCGGCGGTGGGGAGGAGGGACTCCTCCCTAACTCGGTTTCCTCCTCCTTTCCCACTTCCCAAAAATAGCCGTTTGACTTTCAAACTAGCCGTTTGACTTTTCAAACTAGGATTTGAATAAACCCTCTATTTTGTTCAGCGATGACACTTAGTACATGATGCAATCATACCAACTTGATATAACACATTCATGTACCCTTCCCCTCCGGAGTGCCGGACATTCCGGAACCTTCTAGAACATTCTCGATGAAAACACCGGAACCATTCCCCAACTCCGAAACAGGACTTTCCTTATATGAATCTTATTCTCCGGACCATTCCGGATCTCCTCGTGATATCCCGGATCCCATCCGAGACTCCGAACAACATTCGGTCTCTTTCTCATCATTCCATAACTACTCAAACAACGTCGAATCCTTAAGTGTGTCTCCCTACGGTTCGTGAATTATGCGGACATGATCGAGACACTTCTCCGATCAATAACCAATAGAGGAATCTGGAAATTCATATGGCTCCCACATATTTCTATGATTACTTTGCGATCGAATGAACCACTTACATACGATACCAATTTCCCTTTGTCTCACGATAGTTTACTTATCCGAGGTTATGATCGTCAGTATCTCTGCATACCTAGTTCAACCTCGTTACTGATAAGTACTCTTTTCTCGTTCCCGTGATATGTGATCCCTTGTAAGCCAGTCACATGCTTGCAAGCTAATTGGATGACATTTCACCGAGAGGGCCCAGAGTATATCTATCCGTCATATGGATGGACAAATCCCACTCTTGATCCATGTGTCTCAACCAATACTTTCCGAACACTCAATGCCACCTTTATAGCCACCCAGTTACGGTGTGGTGTTTGATGTCATCAAAGCATCCATCCGGTAAAGGTGATATGCATGATCTCATGGTCGAAGGAATTAGGTTATTATGTATCAGAAAGCATATAGCAATTGAACTATTAAAATGACTTGATCTTTATGCTACGCTTATCTATAGGAGTATGTCCACCATATCATTCTCCTAATGACATGATCTTGTTGTTAATAACATCTCAATGTTCATGATAGGGAAACCACAATCATTTATTAACCAACAAGCTAGTGATGTATAGAGGCTATACTAGGGACTTCAATTTAAGTTTACAAATCACACAAGTATTAATGTTTCCTTGTTAATACTATTATAGCATGAATGTAAACATTTATCATAAACACGAAGATATAATAATAACTACATTTATTATTGCCTCTAGGGCATATCTCCAACACCTGACTCAGAGGAGTTTGTTCCTAAGTCGGACGTCGCTCCGGCTCGCGCCCGTGGCAAGACCTCGGCCCACGGGGAGGAAGGTGACTCGGACGATGTCCAAATTCTTAAGGTAGTCGCCGCGATGCCTATCTCTTATGCATTTCCGGCTTCTACTTTCCCAGCTAATCAGGCCGGTCAGGTGCACGATGCCGAGCCTCTCGCCTCTCAAGCTCCTACTGATGGGGATATGCCTACCGGGGTATACCCAGCAGGACGTTTCCGACTGGCCCAAGACTTGGCGAGTGGGCCTGCAAGACGGCGACTGGATTGAAGCCCAACGAGGAACCAAGCGACTGGAAGCTGAAGGCCCAGGCGAGTAGATAGGCCCAGTCGGATTAGGTTAAACGAGTATCGAAGCTTTAACTGAATCGGTTGAGATATGTAAACCCTAGGGGAGGTGAGCCTATATAAACCTCCCTGCGGGGCGTGTAGAGATACGTTCCATCATACCCCCACGCGACTCGCCGCCTAGCCGCCGAGCTTGCCCATTGTACCACCTTCATAATACAATCTAGCAGGAGTAGGTCTTTACCCTCCGGGGGGTCGAACCTGGGTAAAACCCTGTGTCTCCGCCCTCATCTCGCTCCGCAGATGGCTGGCCGCCCTTGCCCCTCGTTCTACTACTCGCTGCCGATTGCAGCATCTGCCGTGACCATTCCCACGACAGTGGCGCCCACCGTGGGGCCTGGCCGGTCTGGCCGGTGTTCTGCGGCGAGATCCAATCTGCCCATCAACGAGACGGTCGCCACCGGCCGCATGATAGCGATCGGCGAGATGCTCCAAATCTTGCCGAGCAGCTATGTCCCGGCGGCGCGACCCGTCACGCACAGCGTGATCCTGCCGATCGGCACGATCAGCCTCTTCGTCGGCCTCACCGACGTCATCGTCTCGGAGGACTCGGCTCGCATCCGCGAGTCGCCGCCACGCGATCGGCTCTCCGAAAGCCAGATCCGCACGATCCATCGCCTCGCCTCCGAGTACAATTCGGCCCACAGCGGCGTGGCCGAAAACTCAGCAGCCGCGGAAGACGCGACCCTCAACAACGACGCCGACTCGGCGACCCCGGCGTCACTCGCCGGGTCCATCACCGCGGCTTCACCCGCGGGCTCCATTACTCAGGTCTCCAACGTGGGAGACTTCGAGGACTCCTCCATCCTCGGGATCTTCTAATTCGACTCCGGGTCGGAGAACTCCGCCGACCTCCGTGACGGAACCAGCCGCCACGCTGCGACCTACATGGCGACCGGCACCGATCCGCCAGAGGATCCATTCTCCACCCCAATCCCTCCTAACGCCACGGCGACGGAGGTCGAGGAACTCCGCCTGAAACTGGCGGAGGCAGTGCGCAAGGAGCAAGCCGAGCGCGGGAAATTTCGCCTCGAGCAGGTGACGGCGCAGGAACTATCGCGCTACCACCAGCAGCGGATCAGGTCGCGCCTAAACCCCACCGTTCAGGGGCGCGCCCTGAACTTCGACGACGAAAACGACCCGGCCCGCGTGGCCGAGCGCGCGATCTGCGAGAACGCGCCACCAGGAGGAAGCGCCCGACCCCCGCCAGGGTCGACGGCGATGGGCACCCCGCCTCCACCCAACCGCACACCCCCTAGGGACCAGCCGCGGATAGTAGTCTCCTCACGGGAGCGAGACGCAAACGGCCTCCCACTGTTCTCCACCCCTATGGACAACCTCGTGGCAGGCCGAGCAGCAGCCGACATCATCACGGCCACCAGCGACGGCGCCCTACAGATCCAATACGTCAGGGCCCTGCTCGCAAAGGCCGTCGAGCAGCAAAGAGCGGGCGCCGACTCGCAAGGTCGAGTATACTCGCGTTCTTCGGGAAGCAGGGCGGCCTCGAGCGGCCGCCCAATGGCGGCAAACACACTCAACTGCCCACCACCGGAGCCACTGCAGCTCCAACACCGACCCGCGAACGCGGCACTCTCCACCAACGACCCCAGGCCGACGACCAACCTCGTCGCCGCCAACGGTCAGCCCATCGACGCCCGCACCCACATCATCAACAACCAAAGCTGGCGCGCACGCCAGCCCGACGACCTGCGGCACACCCTAACCAATCGCCGCGACGGCGAGCCCATGGGGTCGCTCAGTCGACTCGGCCCCAAGTGCTTCGGACCGATGATCCGAGGCGAGAAGTACCCGCCAAACTTTAAGGCGCCGAAGGAGATAGAAAAGTACGATCCCTCGTACGATCCTGCCGTCTGGCTCGACACATACCTCATGGCAATGGGGATCGCAGGCCACACCGACCTACTGGCCGCCCGTTACCTCCCCCTGATGATGGAGGGGACGTGCAGGCAGTGGATCAACACCCTCCCTCAGGACAGTATAGACTCCTGGGAGGAGATGCGCGACGCTTTCGTCAGGCACTTCGAGTGCTCCTACACCCGCGCCACCACTATCGAGGACCTGGAGCGATGCGTCCAGGGACCCCGCGAGTCGACCCGCAACTGGGTCCAACGGTGGCAAGAACTCTGGTACAACGCGGTCGGCATCCACCCGGACACCGCGATCCATTGCTTCAAGACCTCGTGCCGATACGAGCCCCTGGTCGCCAAGCTCAAGCGACACTCTCGCACACTCGACAACATCCCCGACCTCCTCGAGATTGCCAAACGGTACGCGGAGGAAGATCCAAACCAGGAAACTGACGACGAGTCAGGAGGTCAATGCCCCACGAGCGGCAACGACAGCGGACGACGGTCCGACCTGCGCTACAGCAACACTCGCCTCACCGGCAAGCGCCACAGTGACGGGCGAGTCGACTTCGTCGCCAACGCCGGGCATGCGCAACGCGAGCCCAAGAGCTTCCGCCGCGACGGCGGCAACTACAAGGCCAAGCCAAGGTTCGACCCCGCAGCTCTCCTTAACCAACCATGTGCGTTTCATAGCAGGGAAGGAAAGCCCGCCACGCACACCACCGCCGACTGCCACACCCTCAGGGAGATCGAGAAGGCACGGCGAGCACGGGAGGACCCCGACAATGACCCGCCAAACGGCGGAAAATTCGGCAAAGTGGCCGGCTCGCTCCACACCTTCACGGGCTTCAACACGAAGCGCGAGAAGAAGGTCATCGCCTGCGCCATCGCCGTCAACGCGGTGGCCCAAGTGGACGTCCCCCAGTTCCTCAACTGGTCGGAGCAGCCCATCACCTGGAGTCGACAAGACCACTCGCCACGCATCGAGTACCCAGGTCGAGTCGCCCTGGTGGTCAAGCCCAAGGTCGGCGACTACTGGCTCCCCAAGACATTGATGGACGGCGGAAGCTCCATCAACATCCTGTACCTGGACACCTTCAGGCGGTTGCGGCTCCCGCAGTCGATGATCGAGACGACCCACACCACGTTCCACGGCATCGTCCCCGGTCGGAAGGCGTACCCGATCGGCAAGGTCACGCTGCCAGTCACCTTCGGCACACCAGCAAACTTCCGCACCGAGCGGATCGTCTTCGAGCTCGTGCCATTCGACAGCCCCTACCATTGCGTCCTGGGGCGCCAGGCGTTCGCCAAGTTCATGGCAGCGCCCCACTACGCGTACAACGCGATGAAGCTCCCCGGGCCGTGCGGCGTCATCACCATCAACGGCGACCCCGACATGGCCGCCGAGTGCGAGGCCAAAGGCGTCGAGCTCGCTGACGCCGTCATCGCGGCGGAGACCAACCACGTGGATGAACTCGCCAAATACGCGAGTGGGGTCAACAACGACGACCCCACCATACTCAAGAAGCCCAACTCGGAGGGCGCAAACACCTCAACCTTTGAGGCCACCACGCACACCCGTACCGTCAAGCTGGTCCCAGGCGACTCCAGCCAGACGGTGACGATCGGGACGGGCATGAGCCCGGCATAGGAAGGCGCACTCATCGAGTTCCTCCGTGAGAACAGGGACATCTTCGCATGGAAGCCCTCTGACATGCCCGGTGTCCCCAGGGAGCTCGCTGAGCACAAGCTAAACACCGACCCCAAAGTGCGACCTGTCAAGCAGTCGCTGCGACCCTTTAATGAAGAGCGCCGCCGAGCAATCGCCGAAGAGGTGCAGCGTCTACTCGCTGCAGGCTTCATCCGGCCGATCAAATACTCCAAGTGGCTGGCAAACCCAGTCCTGGTCGAGAAGAAAAACGGGACCTAGAGGATGTGTATCGACTACACAAACCTGAACAGCGCCTGCCCAAAGGAGCAGTTCGTCCTCCCGCGGATCGACCAGATAATCGATTCCACCGCGGGCTCGGAATCGCTGTGTTTCCTCGACGCCTATTCTGGTTACAACCAGATCAAAATGGCTGTCGAGGACGAGGAGAAGACGGCGTTCATCACGCCATTCGGAGCTTTCTGTTACACCGCCATGACCTTCGGCCTCAAGAACGCCGGGGCGACCTACCAGCGGTGCATGCAAGAATGCCTTGCGAGCCAAATTGGCCGCAACATCCACGTCTACATCGACGACGTGGTCGTAAAGTCCGCTCGCCAGGGCGACCTACTCACCGACCTGGCAGAAACGTTCGCCAACTTGCGAAAATACAAGATAAAGCTCAACCCAGGCAAATGCACCTTCGGTGTACCCGCAGGACAGCTATTGGTCTATGTCGTCTCCAAACGCGGGATCGAGGCGAACCCCACCAAGATCGATACGATCGCCCGACTCGGCAAACCCGAGTGCCTGCGCGACGTTCAGAAGCTGGCTGGGCGAGTAGCGGCTCTCAGTCGCTTCATCCCCCGCTTGGGCGAAAAGGCAATGCCGCTATATCGCCTGATGCGCAAGAACCCCACATTCCAGTGGGACAAGGAGGCGGACGACGCGCTCCGCGACCTCAAGAAGGTGCTACTCGCCGCACCGCTACTCGCCGCCCCGGTCGACAAAGAACCCATGCTAGTCTACGTCGCGGCTTCCGAGCGCGTCGTCAGCGCGGTCATGGTCATCGAGCGACCGGAGGAAGGAAAGGAGCGCCCAGTACAGCGACCGGTCTACTACATCAGCGAGGTCCTCACCGAGTCGCGCCAGCGGTACCCGCAGTACTAGAAGCTGGTATACGCGGTCTTCAGGGCACAGCGACGCCTGCCGCACTACTTCCAGGAGCACCCGATCACGGTCGTCTCCTTCGCACCGTTGCAGGACATCATCCGCAACCGTGAGGCGACCGGGCGAGTCGCCAAGTGGGCCGTCGAGATCGGCGTCCACAACATCAAATACGAGCCACGAAGAGCGATCAAATCGCAAGCCCTAGCGGACTTCATCGCCGACTGGGAAGAGGCCCAGCAGCCAGAGAAGCTGCCACACCTCCACTACTGGAGCCTGCACTTTGATGGCTCCAAGAACGCGGACGGCGCAGGCGCAGGGATCGTGCTAACCTCTCCGAAGGGCGACAAGCTCCGCTATGTCCTCTGCCTGGACTTCACACCCTGCACAAACAACATGGCCGAGTACGAGGCCTTACTACATGGCATGAGGGCCGCCAGGGAGATGAATGTCAACCGCCTACGCTGCTATGGCGACTCCGACCTCGTCGCAGGACAAGTCGCTGGCACCTGCGACGCCGTCTCCCCCACCATGGCGGCGTACCGCCAAGCAGTGGACAATTTGGGCGGACACTTCACAGGCTACTCCGTCGAGTGGATCGATAGGCGGAAGAACGAGGAGGCCGACGCCCTCTCTCGCATCGGGTCGGCTCGACTCGCACCACCGGCCGGCGTCTTCCTCGACACGATCACCAAGCCATCAGTCTCTCCCCCAAGGGAGATCGACATCGGAGTCCCGCTCCAACCAGAAGCAGCCCTGGTCGCACTCGTCAACGAGCCAGACGACTGGACCAAGCCCTACATCGCCTACTTGGAAGCCGGCACCTTGCCGGCAGACGAGACGGAAGCTCAAATGATCGCCCGTCGATGCAAGTCCTACGCCATCATCGACGGTGAGCTCCACAAGCGCAGTGTCACCGGCGTGTTCCAACGCTGCGTCCAACCCGCCGACGGACGCAAGATCCTCCACGACATCCACTCCGGTGACTGCGGCCACCACGCCGGCGCCCGCTCTCTCGTCGCCAAGGCTATGCGACATGGATTCTACTGGCCCACCGAACACGCCGACGCTGTCGACATCGTCCAGCGGTGCGCCGGGTGCCAGAAGTACGCCAACCAGACGCACGTGCCGAGCTCAGCGCTCAAAACAATCCCCATCACCTGGCCATTCGCCGTATGGGGCATGGACATGGTGGGCCCCTTCAAGAAGGCTCCCTCCGGTTACACCCACCTCCTAGTCGCAGTCGACAAATTCACAAAGTGGGTGGAGGCCAAGCCAGTCCGGAAATGCGATGGGAAGATCGCCACGAAATTCCTACGCGAACTCATATATCGCTACGGGTTCCCAAACAGCATCATCACGGACAACGGCACCAACTTCGCCAAAGGATCCATGGCCGAATTCTGCGAAGAGCACCACATTCGGCTCGACCTCGCGTCCGTCGCCCACCCGGAATCCAACGGCTAGGCGGAACGGGCCAACCAAAGCATCCTCCACGGCCTGAAGCCGCGACTCCAAGTACCACTCGAGCGCACCGCTGGGTGCTGGGTCGAGGAGCTACCCTCCGTCATCTGGGGAATCCGCACCTCGGTCAACAGGTCGACAGGATTCACCCCCTTCTTCATGGTGTACGGCGCCGAGGCAGTCATGCCCACCGACCTTGAGCACGACTCGCCAAGGGTCGTCCACTACACGGAAGCTGCGAACGAACTCCCACGACAGGATGGAGTCGATCAACTCGACGAGGCACGCGACCTAGCTCGCTCGCGCACCGCCATCTACCAACAAGGACTCCGCCGCTATCACAGCCGACGGGTGAAAGCTCGCACCTTCCAAGAAGGCGACCTGGTGTTGCGTCTCATCCAAGACAAGAAGGGCATGCACAAGCTTTCCCCTCCATGGGAGGGACCATTCGCCATCGGCCATGTACTCGGCAACGACGCCTACTACCTCACTGACGTCCGCGGGGACGGCGAACTCGACGTCAAGAGACCATGGAATGTAAACCTCCTACGGAAGTTCTACGCCTAGAACCCCACATATGTACTCTCCAGTCGCTACGAAATAAAAAGAAACGGTTACCGCAAATTGCGCCTACTCTCCGTGTCTTGTGCCACTCGCACTCGTAATAACAGCAACACGCTAACCGCAGAAGTTAACCTTTGGTACAGCGATCGGCACGGCTAAGTAGTGCGGTGCAAGAGCACTGAGTCACCTCAGGTCTTGCATCGTCCACGAAAAACGCCTACCCGGAGCCCCATTGGAGTCGCCTAGCTCGACTGGTTCTACGAACCAAGACTACTGCCTACGCTTCTTACAGCGACCACGGTCCTCCGCATCCTCGACATAGCGACTCGAACGGCTAAGTACCACGCTCGGGGACTGCGGACCAGTTCACCTCGAGCGGTCCGAGAAAACGCCAAGTAGGAGAGCATGCCCAGGACTCGCCACGCGACTGACCCCACGGGCCAGGCAGGAGTGACGCGCACAAACTAACGCGCCAAGTCCTCACTCACCCTCGAGTCGTGCCTGGAACAGCCAAGTACCACGCTCGGGGACTCGGCCACCCGACCTCGTTCGCGCACGGGAAAACGGCGAAGTACAACGCATTCAAGGGAGTCGCCTAGCGACTGGCTCTTCGAGTCCGGGCGAGTCGACCACAATAATAAAACACACAAAGACAACAAACACATCACATATGAGGTAAACCCCATAAAAGGGCGGACGCGCTCGGGGACTCGTTCAAACAACAATCACAAACACTTGACAAATACCAAAATAGACACGACATCTCATTCGATAGCATGTTGCATTGTCTCGCATTACAAAATATGCCCGCGTGGCAGAACTGCTGCTAACGCCACAAGGCAAACTATCCTATTCTGCAGGCTTAGACGACGACTCGCCAACTCCCCGGCGATTGCAGATGAACGGCGTGTACGGGTTCGACGGATACGTCGTCAGTTCACCCGCCATCGCCGCGCGGAAGGGTTGCTCAACCTTGAAATCACGATGCGGCGGCTCGGGGTCGCCAGACACAACGACCGTCTCCTGGTACGGGAGGAAGTCGCCCATCGCCAAGACACGCTCCGAGTACTTGGCGGCGCGGTCTTGCAACTTGAGGACCTCGGAAAGCTCCACCGCGCCAGTCGACGATGGGTAGCCACTCGTCACATCGTCGATGTCGAAGTCCTCGGGAAAGTGGGCAAGACCAAGGCTAAGCGCCGTCGCCGCCCCGTGCCGAAACGCCGACCGCGTCATGAACTCCACGACCGCGGGCGCCTTCTCCAAATACCTCCACACCTCAACGAGGTCACTGGGAATCACTTCCGTGGGCGATATCTCCTGGAGGTAGGCACGGATGCACGTCGCCGACAACGTGGCCGAATCGACAAGCGTGCTCACACACTGTCGCGCGTCGAACGTGCTTGCTTCTTCCGCGCCGTCGATGATGCGACCTGCGAGTAGAAGACAATAATGAATACGACGAAAACCACAAATGGCACAGCTACTGAAAGAGGCAGACGCGCTTACCAATTAACGGGCGGGCGAGGGTCGTGATGAAGCATTGAAGCGACGTATGGTCGTCCTGAAGCCCAGCAATAAGGACTTCCGACACTCTGCGATCCTCGTCGGCGGCTGCAATGGCGGCCTTGGCTCGCCCATCGGCTGAGCTCGCTTCTTCCTTCGCCTCCTGCAGCTGGCGCTCGAGGTCGGCGATCCGTTGTTCGGCCGAACTCAAAGCCGATTGCGCCGCCGCCAATTCACTAGCGGGGACAAGCCCCTGGCGAGCTTCCTCTGCCTTCGCGACAATAGCCCGAAGCCCTTCGTTCGCCTCCTGGAAGATGGCCAGTTCCTTTTCCGCGCGCTGCTTCGCCGCCAATCGGTCGGCCGATTCAAGTTGCAGACCCTGCACATCACCAAAAGGTCAATCAAAGAAACTCCTAAAGTGCCCACCCGCTTAAATTCAGCGAGTGCGCACTCGGGGACTGGCAATCAAAGAAACTCCTAAAGTGCCCACCCGCTGAAATTCAGCGAGTGCGCACTCGGGGACTGGTACTCAAAGAAATTCCTAAGTGCCCACCCGCTGAAATTCAGCGAGTGCGCACTCGGGGACTGGATGTACCTGGATGGCTGCGCCAAGCATGCCGTGGAGTTGTATCGCGTCCACGGACGCGAGGAGAGCTGGCGTATGCCCACGGCGCTGGTCGACTTCAGCGTCGGCGACTCCTGGAGCGTGGCTCGAAGGCGAAGTTCCACTCGCCGCGACCGCCTTGGTCATGAAGCGCGGGAAGGTGGCGATAGAGGCACCCGCCCCAAAGGAGGTCGGCTCGGCCGTTCCAGGCAACAGAGCGCCCTCCTTCGTGGACGCGGCCGCCTCTGTTGCAGGACCAGCCGGCGCGGCCGCCGTGTCGTCAGAAATCGTGACGACGGCGTCACCCTTGGCCTTCTTGCCGCCATCCGCAGGGACGACGACTTCGTCTGCCTTCCTCTTGCGGGAAGAATCCTCCTCGCTGACGACGGACGGCACCTTAGCCACGGTTGGGTGGCCCATCTTCTTCACTCCGGTCCTGTACATCGATCATATAAGCAAGATAATTCAATGATTATGGGAGACAAAGGAAGGCGAGTACACTCACTTGGCGACCGGAATGAAGCGCAGCCCCGTACGGAGGCCGGCTGGCTTCTCCAGCTCAGGGCCCAGTCGGCGGCTGAGCCCCATGTCCAGACGTCACGTGCCCAAGACACGGACGGCTTCTTCGTCGTCGAAGCTGCGACCGGAGCATCTGTAACTTCTTCGACAGGAGCTTCCCTGCGAGGCGAAGTCGCTGCGGCCGGAGCCTCCCCTAGCCCCGAGACCGGGGCGAATGGCGGAGGCATCGACGCCAGGGGCACCTCGATGGTGGCCGTGTCCAGCGCGGCCGTCGTCGGCGGCGCCTCATCCTTGGCCGGGCTGGGGGCGTCGGAACTGCTTGCCGAGTGTGGTGGCGAGGCCGGCCTCGTCGGTTTTGTCTTCCTTCTTGGAGGGGCCTTCGCCTCCTTCTCCTTCTTCTTCTTCTTCTTTGACGGAGTAGCTTGGCGGCGCGAGGTCGTCTCCGGAAGTTCTTCCTCATCATCATGGCGCTCGAGGCTCTTGCTCGCCTCGAGCTCGCGCTGACGTTGCCCGCGGGTCTTGCGAGCCAGCGGGGCGGCTTTCTCCTCGGATTCGTCGTCGCTGTCGCTTTCGTCGCTCCTAGCGGGCGACCCGCCCATGTCTTGGACGGATGAGCTCGAATTCTCGTCATCCGAGGGCGGGAGCCACCCTTCCACCACTTGGAACAGCTGCAACAAAGGCAAGTTGAAGTTAGTATGACCGCGACTACAAAAGGACTGCGACTGCGAATGATACGAAGTGATTACCGTTGGGGCTGAGCGCTTCGCGGTATAGGGGGCGACCCCAGCTTGAGCGTCCAAGTACACCGCTTGGGTGATTTTCTTCAGGGCCGCGGTGTAGTCGTCGAGCCTCCACTCGGCCAGGCTAGCCTTTGTCGGGTCGTCCCGGACGGTGTACTGGTACATGTAGTGCTCGCGCCGGGCCAGCGGGACGAGTCGCCGCCCGAGCCAGCAGTTGTACAGGTTTATCGTCTGGAGGCCCTTCTTCTTTAGACCGCGGATGGTCTGAAGCATCTCGTCGACGACCATCCGCTGGTCGCCGGGAAGCTTGCCGATCTGAAGGCGGCGCGGCTCGGACCGATCGGCGGAGTACTGCGGAATCGCCGTCTCGCCTTCCGGAGTCGCCTCGGCAACATAGAACCACGACTTTTTCCAGTCGCTCGCTGCCTTGATGGGCAGCATCAGGTCGAAGAATGAGGCCTTCGACTTCAGCTGGAAGGTTAGGCCACCCGCGGCGAGCATTGGGCCGCCCGCCTCCTCGCGGCTGATCCGTCCATGGAACAGATCTTGCCAAAGAGGGAAGTAGGGCCGGCAGCCCAAGTAGCACTCGCAGAACGCCACAAAGATGGCGAGCTGCTCGACGCTATGGGGGCCCAGATCCG
Organism: Avena sativa; assembly: GCA_916181665.1. Lineage (NCBI taxonomy): Eukaryota > Viridiplantae > Streptophyta > Magnoliopsida > Poales > Poaceae > Avena > Avena sativa. The sequence goes on along the minus strand of OV702298.1, from coordinate 260,935,298 downwards.
ACGGCTGGATCCTGTAGTAGGAGCAGAAGCGCCGGAAGAATAGGGACGTGGGGAACCCTAGCCCCCGTTCGAGATGACTGGTGAAGCAGATGAACTCCCTCTCTCGCGGGTTTGGAGTCACCTCTCCGGCCGCGGGGATGCGCCAGCAGCCGGCTTGCAGAATCCCGGCCTCCTCAAAGGAAGCCAGTTGCGCCCTAGTGCATTTCGATCTGCCCCAAGGTTCGGTGGAGAGGGCCATGGCGGAAAGATTTGTGGGGGCTCGGAGGATTTCCGGTTGGCTGGGTCGCGGTGCGGAGGGAGGCGAAAGGTGCGCGCATTCGGAGGAAATGGTGAGACGGTGGTCCTCTGATCGCTAGCCATTCCTCTTATATAGCGGTTGCTACCCGCCAAATCAGGGAACCGTTACCGCGCGATGGTTACGCCAAAAGTTACCGTTGGATTAACTCCAACAGCTAGTTTGACCATGTTTAACGGTCCAACTTCAGCCACTCGGCTCGCCGACCCAACCACTATGACAGTGTTTCGTCGACTCGACTCGCCAAAGCTGCGAGTAGTGTGATTAGTTTTTCCTTTATACAGGAGCCCACCGTTGATTTGACTGGATGTCTACTCAGCAGCCGTATGCTCCGACTGCCAGCAGCCACCTACGCCAAATCGACGACGGCCTCGGGGACTACTGATGGGGATATGCCTACCGGGGTATACCCAGCAGGACGTTTCCGACTGGCCCAAGACTTGGCGAGTGGGCCTGCAAGACGGCGACTGGATTGAAGCCCAGCGAGGAACCAAGCGACTGGAAGCTGAAGGCCCAGGCGAGTAGATAGGCCCAGTCGGATTAGGTTAAACGAGTATCGAAGCTTTAACTGAATCGGTTGAGATATGTAAACCCTAGGGGAGGTGAGCCTATATAAACCTCCCTGCGGGGCGTGTAGATATACGTTCCATCATACCCCCACGCGACTCGCCGCCTAGCCGCCGAGCTCGCCCATTGTACCACCTTCATAATACAATCTAGCAGGAGTAGGTCTTTACCCTCCGGGGGGCCGAACCTGGGTAAAACCCTGTGTCTCCGCCCTCATCTCGCTCCGCAGATGGCTGGCCGCCCTTGCCCCTCGTTCTACTACTCGCTGCCGATTGCAGCATCTGCCGTGACCATTCCCACGACACCTGCTACCTCGAGGAAGCGCGCTGCTCCGGTAGGTCCCTCCGAAGCTGCTCCCAAGAAGCGAACAAAGAAATCAGCCTAGCACCTTCCGAAGCGTAAAACCATGCTCGGAGTTACTGGGTGAGTTTATTTTCATTTGTACTTCTTGTTTCTCTCTTTCTGTCTTTTGATTCGACTTTTTGTGCTTTTTTGCAGAGCTCCTCTCTCTGTCAAACCAAGCGGTCCGAGTATGACGAGTCATACAACTCGACTGCCTTCTCCTCCGCCCCCTGAAGATACTCGGGTTCCTAGTCCCCCTCGCGTTGACTCTCCTCCTGCACCGACTCAGACATCGCCTCAGCGAGATGTACCCACAACTTCCATTGCTGACGCCACATAACTCCGTCAGTAGATCATCCTATTGAACCTGTTGCCTCTGTTATGACCACCGAAGTTTCCCCCGAAATTCCTTTGTACCCCACAACTCCAATTGCAACTCCACCTCCAACCGAGGATATCACCATCTCGGCCCCCTCGGAAACCATAGTTCCTCCTGCCTCCAAGGATGCCACTCCTAGTGCCGAGGTTGCTGCCCCTGCCGACACCTCTTCTAAGGCTAAGAAGGTTGTTGTCACCAAACCTTCAGTATCTCAGAAGAGGCCGGCTAGCTACTCTCAACCCAACATCGCTGATGCACTCCGTAAGGGGGCTTCCTCTGCTAAGCCTGTTGTCACCCCGGCCGCTAATACTCAGCTTACTCTCCACAAGAGTCTCGCCGGCGGTGGTTACACAACGGGTCCGAGGTAAAGTGCTGACCCGTACTGAGAGTGGGAACAGCCTCGGCTCTTTGGTGGAATACGCCAATAATTGGAACGCTGCCGATCAGCTTGAGGGCAATCCGAGCAACCAGCCATTTCAGCTCTCCGACATCAGCAGTCGCTTGCATATGGCTGCTAAGATTGTTCTTGAGAGCGATAAGATGAAGGAGGTAAGTGCTCTGTTGATATCTGGTCAGTTATTCAAATGATAGTATACATACCCTAGTCCCCGAAGCTTGCAACCGAATAATGTGTTGTTCGTTTGGAAGCTTTGTTAGGCTTAAAGTGCGTTATTTGCCGAGTAAGTTTCTTGTATGACTTGGATTCATCGTGGTTCATCCGTATTAAGGGTTGCTGAATCCGGATCTATTTCGGCTTTGATTATCCAGCCATTGAGATCCGAGTTAAGTTTTGCTTGATTTGGATTTCGTCGTAGTTTTGAATATCCAGTCACCTAGATCCGAGTTTAGCTTTGCTTGATTCGGATCTGTCTTAGCTTTGAATATCTAGCCACCTAGTTCCGAGTTAAGTTTTGCTTGATTCGGATCTGCCTTAGCTTTGAATATCTAGCTGCCTAGATCCGAGTTAAGCTTTGCTTGATTCGGATCTGTCTTAGATTTGAATATCTAGCCACCTAGATCCGAGTTAAGTTTTGCTTGATTTGAATCTACCTTAGCTTTGAATATCCAGCTGTGTAATGCATTTTGGTATTTAGGTTGCCCATGATCGGCGGACAGCCGAATTCCAAAGGTTGCTCTTTGCGCACAAGAAATTGGAAGAGAAATATGAGAAAGTTCTCCCCGTGGTGAAGAAAACTGGTAACTTAATAAATCTCTGTATTGTTTCTTAAGTTCTTAATATTTTCGATTTGATGTGCTAATTCATTTTTTGCTGGTATGCAGGTAATATCAATAATCTTAATATCCGCCTTACCAAGAAGGTCAAAGCTCTCGAAGGTTAGTTATTCTTCTCATCTATTGATTTTCGTTCGAGACTTATCCTGGGTTTCTTATAATCTTCTGGATTTGGTATAGCAGAGTTACAAACACTTGAAGCGTCGCATCAAGAATGCATATCCATGCCTGATATGATGCTGCATTTTTTAGAACAAGCCGCCACTCATTCGACGCAACTTAAAGAAAAGGATGATGAAATAACCCGGTTACGTGCCGAGGTTGAGTATCTCAAACTCTCGCAGAAATCCGAATTGGAAAAGGTTGATCAGGAGTTTTCTGAAGAGAATAATTGACTAAGCCTGCAACTGTAGAAAGACAAGGAACTCCTCGATGCTGCCGAGCTGAAGAATCGGATGATGGGTGAGGAAATCACTCGCTTTGAGAAAAATAAGGCTGACTAGACCCAGGATCTCCAGAAAATGCTGAGTTATATTCATCGTAAGTTTTCGACTGTGGCCGAGTTATCTTCTTCTCTTTCTCATTTTTAACTGATATATTTTCATTTCGCCTAGATCACTTTCCGGAAGCTAGACCCGTGAGCTCTAAGGCAGTGATTTCTGCTCGTCAGCGCCGAGGTGTTCCCGCAGATTCGAGTCCAGAATACTCAATGGAAGACTTCTTGATTGGTGTCGGCACTGCTATTGGACCAATGAAGATTATGGGTAGGGATCTGGTGCAAGCAGCCATCCGGGCCTACCATGTTCTCTAGCCGAATACTTCTGGAACTCCTGATATTGACGAGATCAAAATACTTGTGGAGAGATTAATGGCATCCCAGACCCAGTTAAATCTCTGGAGGGAATCTGCTGGGAGGGCTGGTGCTGACATGGCACTTACAACCGTTCTGTCTTGGTACGAAGATATCTCGCTCGACACCTTGATGAATTTGCGCACTGGATCTCGTTGGGTTGAGGATCCAGATTTCGTCGCTCGCCGTCAAGCTCATGCCTTCCAGCTTGTTGAGTATGCTGACGTGCACAATTGGATCGAAGGGCCGAGTTTTCTTCCCAACCCAACAGATGATATCGAAGTCGAAGATGCCTCTGATGATGATTCGGCCGACCAGGATGAGGCAGAGGGTGACTCGAACAACTCCCGTGATTCCAATGCAAGCTCGGATGAGGATGACGACGCGCGATCATCTTCCAAAGGGACTGGGCACTCTCAAGCTCAAACTAATGCTTCTCAGCAGCCCAGGCTTTCCCCCGAGGCTACTATCGCTTTTGTTGAAGGCGAAGTAACTTCGGCCGAGGCACCGTCTACCTCGGAGCACCCAGTTCCTGAAAATGCCTCTACACAGGAGACCGAGGTCGCGCCGCCGTCATCCGAGATAGCCATTCCTGATGCCCCTGATCATGCAGCTGCCCCTTAAGGGTGCTCTGGCCCTTTTCGTTGTTTAGGTTCAAAAAACTTCTTAAGTTATTTCCAGTCCCCGGTATGCCGGGCGTATGATGTTTGTGAAACCATTGTCCGACTTTGGGTGTGGTGCGGATCTTTTTGCCTTTTGCCGCTGAGGCATGGGTGATGGTGATCATTATTACTTTGTCTAAACCAGTCTCATCGCTTTACATCTTTGCTTTGGCGACCTTCGATTTCATAGATTCGGATTGTATTTTTCCATGTGGCTGACCTTAGTTCGGCACTTATCTTGCATGTCCCTTATAAACTCGACAGCATAGCCATTGTGTTTTTAACTTCTATCCGAGATATAAAGCCCGAAGCCCATATCTGACAAAGTGAGACAATAAGTTGCATCCCTTATCATACTTCGGTTTGCTGGGTGTGTTATTATTTTTTGCGTTATTCTTAGAAATCTTTGTTTGATTTCGCTTTGCTATTTTTATGAATATTGAAACACGTTTATACCGTATCTTCCAAGATATGATCGTTAATTTTTTGGGGAGTCCCCAAGTCTATGGCTGAGCTATGGAGCTTTTATGTGTCTGGCGACAAACAGTGGGTAATACGGATTAGTCCCCGAGTTATCACTTGGGTTATCGAGTTCTTGCGCGTGCTCAAAGAATTATCTTGGATCATGTGGCAGTCCCCGAGTTACGAACTGGGTTGCCGAAATATAATTCATGGGTTAATGCAAGGAATGCTTCGGGGTAGTCTCCGAGTTATCGTTCAAGATGCCGAAGTTTAATACGCATTTTTTGGAACAGGAAACAATTATGAAGCAGTCCCCGAGTCAATGCTCAAGGTATCGAGGTTTTAATGCGTAATCCGAAACAATGAATAACACGGTGCAATCTCCGAGTCATCGCTCGAGGTGCTCAAACTCAATACATAATTCAGGAATAAGAAATAATACGGTACAGTCCCTGAGTCACCGTTCGAGGTGCCGAGGTTTAACATATAATCCAAAATAAGAAACAACACGGTGCAGTCCCCGAGTCACTGCTCGAGGTACTGAGGTTTACTACATAGTCTTAAAAAATAAGAACAACATTGTGCAGTCCTCGAGTCGCTGCTCGAGGTGCCGAGGTTCAATACATGCTTGATACTCCAACTTGATGCGTAATATTACGACGTACCACATATGGCTTCTAAGTGTAGAATGGGCGGAGTAAAGCTATGTTCCATGGTCTTTTTGATTCGTCGCCGACTTTGTTTGCCTTGTTCCTCTCTAGGGACTGAGCATCGATTAGGTAATATGCATCATTGTGCAATGCTTTACTCACGATGAATGGTCCTTCCCATGGGGGTGATAGTTTGTGCATGCCGGTTGTGCGCTGCACTAGCCGAAGAACCAAATCTCCTTCTTTAAAGACTCTTGGATTGACTTTCTTGCTATGATATCGTCGTAGGTCTTGCTGATAAATAGCTGATCATGATAGTGCCAATTCCCTGGCCTCCTCTAGTAAATCGACATCGTCTTGCCGAGCTACCTCATTTACCTCAGCAGTTGTGTACTGGGTCACTCGTGGCGAATCATGCATTATGTCGGCTGGAAGCACAGCTTCTGCCCCGTATACCGGAAAAATGGGGTATACCCTGTTGACCTGTTTGGTGTAGTTCTGAGGCTCCACAGTACTGCTGGTAGTTCCTCGATCCAACATCCTGCCGACCTTTGCAGGGGTTCGACGAGCCGGGGTTTTATTCCGGACAATACCAGTCCATTTGATCTTTCTACTTGCCCGTTTGATGCCGGGTGAGCCACCGAGGCAACATCTAGTCTTATGTGTTTCTCTTGGCAGAACCTAGCAAAGGCTCCTTCAGAAAAATTTGTGTCGTTGTCTGTAATAACACTGTGTGGATAACCATATCTCAAGATAATATCTTTGAGGAATTTTACTGTTGTTTGTCCATCACATTTTCTTATGGGTTTTACCTCGATCCACTTTGTGAATTTATCCACCATGACTAGAATATGAGTCATTCCGCCTCGGGCTGGCTTGAACGGGCCTACCATATCCAAGCACCATACAGAGAATGGCCAAGTGATTGGTATTGTCTTTAATTCAGATGATGGCATATGTATCTTGCTAGCGTATCTATGGCAACCGTTACATTTTTCTACTAGCTTTTTTGCCTCCTTTAAAGCCGTCGGCCAATAAAATCCATGCCTGAATGCTTTGGCTACTAACGCTCTGGACGATGCGTGATGCCCTCATTCTCCCTGATGTATATCCAGGAGTATTTCCTGGCCTTCTGCCGAGTCAACACATCTTTGCAGCACGCTTGTGACGCTTCTCTTATACAGCTCATTGTTTATGATTGTGTAAGCTTTTGCTCTTCTTATTGTCTGTCTAGCCAGTACCTCATTACTCGGCAAGATTGCATCCTTGAGGAAAGAGAATATGGGTTGCGCCCATGTCGGCGTTATTTTCTCTGGGACAATTTCACTGTCGATTTCCATGTTTTCTGTCGACATAACAACTTTGAATCGTTCTATATTTATTCGTGCAATGTCCAGGTTCACTTTCAGAGAGCCTGGGTTGCACTCTTTGTCAATTTCCATTGGCACACTTCCTTCTTTTAATTCTGCCGAGATACGAATGGATTCGGACTCTGGTGACGGTATAATCGATGGTTTTCTCAGGTGCTCTAGGGCGATACCTGGGGGAATTGACTGCCTAGTTGATCTGAGTTTTGAAAATGTGTCCGCAACATCATTTTCCGCCCGAGGTATATGATGAAACTCGCATCCATCAAAGTATCCACTGATTTTTTGCACATGGAACCTATATAGGTCCATATTCGCATCTAGCGCGTCTCAATTGCCTGATACTTGCTGTACTACCAAATCTGAATCCCCGTAGCACAGGATCCAACGTATACCAATTTCCTTTGCCACCTTTAATCCATGGACGAGTGCTTCATATTCGTCTATATTGTTTGATGCGGCGAAATGTATTTGCAGCACATATTTCAGCTGATCTTTTTTCGGTGAGGTCAACACTATCCCTGCTCCCAAGCCATTTCTCAGCTTGGATCCGTCGAAATGCATTATCCAATAATTCGGATCTGGTAACGGTGGTTCATATTGTACCTCGGCCCAATCCACAAAGAAGTCGGCCACTGCCTGAGATTTGATCGCATCTCGCCTATCGAATTGCGGAGCATAGGTGATAATTCGATTGCCCATTTTAATATTCGGCCACTTGCATCTTTGTTGCTCAATATATCAGCTATGGGCGCTTCATAAATCACTTTGATCGGATGTTCTTCGAAGTAATGTTTAAGTTTTTTCGCCGACATGTATACTCCATAGGCCATTTTCTGGTGGTGTGGGTAGTTCTGTTTTGAGGCCGATAGTACCTCGCTTAGGTAATATACCGGCCTTTGTATTGATTTATCATCTTCATTCTGTTCCACAACCACCACCGCACCTACCACTCTGTTTGTGGCAGCTACATAAAGCAACATAGGCTCTTTTGATAGTGGAGAGGCCAGGATTGGTGCTGTGAGCAACATCTTTTTTAGTTCATGAAACGCATTATCTGCTTGCGGTGTCCAAATGAACTTATCAGACTTTTTCATCAGTTGATACAGAGGTAATGCCTTTTCTCCCAGCCGACATACAAATCGACTAAGCGAGGCCAGGCAGCCCGTGAATTTCTGTACATCATTTAGACACCTCGACAATTCCATTCTTTCAACCGCTCGTATTTTATTTGGATTCGCCTCTATACCTCGGCTGGATACGAGAAAACCGAGTAATTTCCCAGCTGGTACACTGAAGGTGCATTTTTCCGGGTTAAGCTTCATTCGGAACCTCCTCAGGTTTGCGAATGTCTGCCGAATATCATCGAGGAGTGTTTTGCTCTCTTTGGTTTTTACAACCACATCGTCTACATATACGTGTACATTTTTTCCTATCTGGTCATGTAGACACTTTTGCATGCATCTCTGGTACGTTGCTCCTGCGTTACGCAGGCCGAATGGCATGGTGCGATAGCAATAAGCCACGTACGGGTTAATAAACGCAGTCTTTATTTGATCGGCCGGATTTAACGGTATCTTGTGGAAACCAGAATACGCGTCTACAAATGACAACAACTCACAACCAGCGGTCGAATCAATGACTTGGTCTATCCTAGGTAAAGGAAAATGATCTTTGGGACACGCCTTGTTTAGGTTCGTGTAATCAATACACATTCGCCATACGACGGCTACATTGGGTCATCCTTTTTCTTTTCTACTAATACCGGATTTGATAACCAATCCAGATGAAGCACTTCTATGATGAACCCGACCGCAAGGAGCCGAGTTATATCATCCCCTATTATTTTTCTCCTGTCTTCGGCGAAGCGGCGGAGAGGTTGCTTCACCGGCCTTGCTCCTGGCCTTACATGCAAAGAGTGCTCAGCCAACTCCCTCGGCACACCTCCCAGGTCTTGAGTTGACCAGGCAAAGATATCCGATTCTCACGGAGGAAGTTGGTGAGCTCGCCTTCCTATTTGGCATCTAGGCCGGCACCAATCGCGATGGTGCGCTCTGGGAACTGCTCATCTATCTGGACCTTTTTTATCTCTTTAGTCGGCTGGAAAGAAACACTCCCATGTGGGTTGGCTAATGCTGGCATACTCAGCTATGCCGACTGAGCGAGAGCCGCTACCTCCTGAATCCTACTTTTTCCTCTTGCAATCACCAATGACTCGGCCAGGTTTGATCCGGCCGAAGCACATTCCATCGACTTCCTGTAATCTCCTGCTACTGTTATCACCCCTTGTGGTCCGGGTAACTTCATTTTCAGATAAGTGATGTGGCATCTGCTCATGAATTTGGCCAATGCCGGCCGTCCGAGTAAAGCATGATAGCAACTTTCTAGGTCCACCACTTCAAACTCCAAATTTTCCGCTCTGCAATTCTCCCTTGTGCCGATTAATACATCTACTCGGACCTTCCCAATGGGTTCGCATGAAAGTCCCAGCACTATTCCATGGAATGTGGTTCTTGTGGATTGCAGCATATTCTGCGCTATTCCGAGTTTATGCATCGTATCTTTGTACATGATATTGATACTGCTCCCATTGTCAATGAGTACCTTTGAGAATTTGACATTAATGCTGGGCCCGACAAATGTCGGATCTAGTACGAGTGCATACGATCCTGGATTCGGCATTATTTTCGGTTGATCCTTTATGCTCCAGGTTATTTCCTGATCCGACCAAGGCACATATCTTGGTACCGCCGGCATAACTGCATTCACTTCCATATGTCGACGTTGTACACTTTGCATGTCTTGTTGTTCTGTTGTGAACACGCAATATGATTGATGATGCTCCATGTAATCATACGTCCATTATTTCCGGGGTTCGTCCTTCCATCCTGACCTTGATTTATCACTTGATGCAATGCATCTCTCTGGTCCGAGTTAACATACCTCGAAGGAGGTGGGGGTAACATTAACTGCTGTGCATTTGCCCCAGTCAACTACGGCTGCTGCGGCTGATGCGCTTGATGAGAAGACGCTTGCATGCTCGCCGTTTTCCCCATTGCATTTTTCATCCAGGCGCATTGTCGAGTTGTATGATTAGTCGGCTTGGCTGGATTTGGAGTATGAAACTTACACGGCTGATCCAACATGGATTCAAACGTGTACTTCAGCCTTTCCTGCCACAGCTTCTTCTGTTCTGGTGTCCACTATCTCTTCCCTTCGTTCCTTGGTGTCCACTGCTGAGGACCATTTTTCTGCCACTGACTGTTTCCGTGACTCGGCTGATCTTGCACTACCGCTGCCACCTGATTGGAGGCATATCTGTAATCCGGTCTCTCCTCTCTTCTCCTACCTCTGAACTCGTTGCGCCTCGATGATCCGGCCGCATCTCTTGCATATTGATCTTGATGTTCCCGATGATCTACCGACATTAGTTCTGGTTGTGTTAGATCGCCCAATGCATACGAATCCGCTATCCTAATGGTTTCTGCCAAGGTGGTTGGCATATCTCTTTGCAGTCTCTGCCACAATACACTGGCGTATCTACATCCTTGAGCAAACCAAGCTATTGCTTGATATTCTATAACTCCTTCACATGAGTTCCTAAGGTTACACCACCGAGTCAAGAATTCTCTATCTGTCTCATTTGGTCTCTGCTTGCACATAGCAAGATGCTGTGGCATGTTTGGTCTCTTGTAAGTACTGGTGAAGTTGCTGACAAACATCTCTTCAAAATCTAGCCAACAGTTGATACTGCCTGCTGGCAAATTGTTCAGCCATACTCTGGCTGGTCCTTCCAGCATTTGCGGGACATATCTTACCGCCCATCGCAAGTTTCCACTAGCTATTTTTACTGCAGTGGCATAGTCAATTAACCAATCCTGTGGTTTGGTGCTCCCATTGTATGTTTTCGTGCCCCTTGCCAGCTGAAAGTTCGGCACTGGTGGCTCGCCCATGATCCGAGGTCCAAAACATGCCGGACCGGGCGGACCCTGCTCTTCTAACAACTCGGACCGGTACAACCTGTCCAGTTTTAAGCTTGCATCATTTGATGGCAAGTTTCTGTACATGATTCTCTCCTGCATTCCATAATGGTTATTTCCACCATGCCCTACATACTCCATATCTGAGTAACCATCATTGTACCTCTCGTTTGCCTGATTATGGTGAGTTGGTCTCGCTTCCTGCTCTTGCCGAGGTTCATACCTCGGCTGAGGAACGGGCGGTGGGTCTCTTCTTCCTTCCGCCGGGTTATTGTTCTCATGATTCCCTCTTCTGAGGTCTCCATTACCTTGGATTCTGTTGCCATTGTTGGCACGTCCGGGGTTTCTTTCGCCACTGTTACCTCGGCTTCCATTGCCTATGTTCTTATTGACTTTTCCGGCTACTGCCGGATCATATGGAACTTTCTTTTTCCTGAAGTTACTGCTCTATCTTTTCGCGCGTTGTTTCCGAGTGAGGATGTTGCTGCCACTGATAGTGCGGGCGCTGCTCCAGCCGAATGAACCATACGCGAGGCTCCCGGTCTTGCCGGGTCTACCCTAAGCATTTCTTCATTCTGCTGGTTCGCAATGCGTACCAGCTCATTCACTCTTTCTTGCTATTTCTGTCGGGCTTTGCCGGTCAACCCTTCCAACTCCAGTGCAGCGGCATTTGCCGCCCTTAGGTTCTTTGCCGGGGTGCTATACCTCGGCAAGCCTAGATCGACTGAATCTGCCTTACGAGTCTCATGCTCTTTGTTGATATCATTCATGAGGTTTTTTCCCTCTCAATCTTAATTCATTGACTCGCTCGGGGGCAACATCTAGTTTATTTGCCTTAGCATATTCTCGCAGGGTCCTGTTCAAGGATTCCCACAAGGCCGACACCTTTTTTGCCTCTACTAGCACTTTCTGCCTAGTTTCTTCCAACTCTGCCTGAGCATTAGCCAGATCAAGTATCGGTGCCACAGGCTTGGTTAGGTTATCTATAGTCACCTGGAGAATATTCTCTGGTCTTTCCAGAGGTGGCCATCTTACCCTTGCTGCCTTTGGGGTTGTCTCCTGCACCTCGGCTGATTTGGCTGCTGACGGATCTACCTCGGTGGGCTGTGGAGCTGCCTACTTCGTGGCCACCTGTCCTCCCGTCGTCGGGTCCTTGCTTGATCCGGCGCCTGCTGCTGCCGCCTATACCCTAGCTGCGACCATCACCTCGACGCTGCCGACGGGGCGTGCTCCACGCGGACCATTTGCGGCGCTGAGGGGAGGCTCTCCTGCATCAATAACTTGGTGAGGATAAACGCAGGAGGTGTCGACGCCGACGTAGATCTGGTGCGTGCCCAAGTTGATGAAGATGCCGTTGCGCGGAGGAGCTTTCCTCCTGAAGCTGCATGTGTTATCAGCATCGCTGACATAGTCCTAGAGATCAACTCTCTGGACCAAACCAGAGACGACGCGCTCGCCGGTGTGGATGAAGTTTCCCGTCCGGATCTTGACTCCATCTAGCACCGCTGCTGGCCACACGATGGGCGCCAACTGTCGTGGTGGTGGCACGGAAGATGTCATGGGTAGGCTAAAGTATGGGGCCAATGGATGCTAGAGGGATCCGGGGAGGGAAGATGTAGTTATTTCTACACTCAGATGGCTAACATGCAGCTCTTTATTTCTCTTCTCTGGGACTACAAGTGCTCCTCTAGCTGTTTGCAGGAAGAAGAGAGCTACTACACGAGCCTTACGGCGTGGAATGAATCCATCCCCTCTCAGGAGCCCGCTTCTCCCCTTATAAAGGGGTGCCTTGGTTCCTTCTAGGACTGACGTGGCAAGCATATTCGAGGAATATGCTTGTCCCAATATGGTAACTCGGCGGCTCTCTTTCCGTGTCCCCCTTCTAACGACGACAATGTTCTAGAGAACCCCACCTGCGCGCCTCAGGCTCCATGACTGTCTCCTTCGTGACCTCCTTCTGCCCTTCTGCAGCTCTGCTCCTTGTCCTTTGTGCTTGGATCTGTTCAGATTCTTCCTAGCCCGTGACTTGGGTTTGACTATAGGCACTTCCTTCTCCTGCAAGCTTCATGCTACTCGGCCTTGTCTCGCATAACTCGGCTCGGCCTTCACCTGCATTCAAGTTATTCAGACTTACTCAACCGACTTAACTCGTATGTCGGCCGGATAAGGTATTGCTCCTTCCGTAGGTGTCATGGTCGTGCTTATCTCGGCCGACTTTTATATGACTCGGCTGATATAAACAGTAACTCAGCATATGACAAGGGAGACTCCTTTTGTCTTCCCCTGTCTTGACCCTGTCCGGGGTTACCTCCCTAACAATCAACATTTTGATAAGGTAATCAAAAGCTTTGGTTTTATACAAACTTATGGAGAAGGTTGTATTTACAAGAAAGTGAGTGGGAGCTCTGTAGCATTTCTAATACTATATGTAGACGACATATTGATTGGGAATGATGTAGACCTTCTTAATAGTGTCAAAGATTATTGAATAATAGTTTTTCAATGAAAGATCTTGGCGAAGCAGCTTACATATTAGGCATAAAGATTTATAGAGATAGATCAAGACGCCTAATATCATTATCACAGAGTACATATTTGGACAAAGTTCTAAAGAGGTTTGGAATGGAAGGTAGCAAGAAAGGGTTCTTGCCCATGTTTCCCAATACGACCTTGAGTAAAACTCAAAGTCCTGCAACGACAGAAGATAGAGAAAGGATGAGTAAGACTCCCTATGCCTCAGCCATAGGATCTCCTATGTATGCCATGCTATGTACAAGACCCAACATTGCATATCCTTTTAGTTTGACTAGCAGATATCAAAGTGATCCAGGAGTGGATCATTGGACAGCGGTCAAAAACATCCTTAAGTACTTGAGAAGGACTAAGGATATGGTTCTTTCTTATGGAGGTGATGAACAACTCGTTGTTAATGGTTACACCGATGCTAGTTGGAACATTGATCCGGATGATTCTAAATCTCAATCTGGATACATATTTATTTTGAATGGTGCAGCAGTTAGCTGGAGGAGTGCAAAGCAAAGTGTTGTGGCGAGATCTTCAATTGAATCGGAATACATAGCTGCTTCAGAGGCTTCACAAGAGGCGATATGGATGAAGGAGTTCATTACAGAGCTTGGTGTGGTTCCAAGTGCGCTGGACCCAATGTCTATCTACTGTGATAACATGGGCGCCATAGCCAATGCGCAAGAACCAAGGTCACACAAGAAGCTGCAGAATATCAAGCTGCATTTTCATGCTATTCGAGAGCATGTCCAAGATGGTGAAATAAAGATTTGCAAACTACACGCAGATCTGAATGTGGCAGATCCGTTGACTAAACCTCTCCCGAGGGCAAAACATGATCAACACCAAATCGCCATGGGTGTTCGGTATATTACCATGTAATCTAGATTAGTTGACTCTAGTGCAAGTGGGAGACTATTGGAGATATTCCCTAGAGGCAATAACAAAAGTGGTTATTATCATATATTTGTGTTTATGATAAATGTTTACATTCATGTTATAATAGTATTAAACGGAAACATTAATACTTGTGTGATTTGTAAACTAAATTAGAGTCCCTGGTAAAGCCTCTTCGTAATACTAGCTTATTGGTTAATAAGATGATCGTGGTTTCCCGATCATGAACATTGAGATGTTATTAACAACAGGATCATATCATTCCCGATCATGATGGACATACTCCTATAGATAAGCGTAGCATAAAGATCAAGTCATTTCAATAGTTTGTTTGCTATAAGCTTTCTGATACATAGTAACCTAAATCCTTCGACCATGAGATCATGCTAATCACCATCACCGGAAGGATACTTTGATGACATCAAACACCACACCATAATTGGGTGGCTATAAAGGTGGCATTGAGTGTTCGGAAAGTATGTGTTGAGGCACATGGATCAAGAGTGGGATTTGTCCATCCATATGACAGATAGATATACTCTGGGCCCTCTCGGTGGAATGTCATCCAATTAGCTTGCAAGCATGTGACTGGCTCACAAGGGATCACATATCACGGGAACAAGAAAAGAGTACTTATCGGTAACGAGGTTGAACTAGGTATGTAGAGATACCGACGATGAAACCTCAAATAAGTAAACTATCGTGAGACAAAGGGAAATTAGTATCATATGTAAGTGGTTCATTCGATCGCAAAGTAATTGTATAAATATGTGGGATCCATATGAATTTCTAGATTACTCTATTGGTTATTGATCGGAGAAGTGTCTCGGTCATGTCCGCATAATTCACGAACCGTATGGAGACACACTTAAGGATTCGATGTTGTTTAGTAGATATGGAATGTAAGTAGGGAGACCGAATGTTGTTTTGAGTCTCGTATGGGATCCAGGATATCACGAGGAGATCTGGAATGGTCCGGAGAATAAGATTCATATAAAGAAAGTCCGATTCCGGAGTTCGGGAATGATTTCGATGTTTTCATCGAAGAGGTTCTAGAAGGGTATAGAAGGTTCACCGGACCGGAAGGGGAATGGTTCATGAATGTGTCATGGTTAAGTGGAATGATTGGATCATGTCCTTGGTCACTCGGTTGGGCATTTGCAAGAGAGAAATAAAGCTCTAAACTGAAAGTCAAAAGGGAGGTTTGAAAAGTCAAACCGCAACAATAGTTTCCTAGAGGAAGAAGGAAAGAGTCCTTCCTTCTCTCCAACTTGGGTTTGGAGAAGGATTCAAACTCCCCTCTCCCAAGATGCCCTCCCTCTCATAAATAGAGGGGAGGGGCTGCCCCAAAGCACTACAACCAGCCCTCCCCACCTTGCGCCGCCGGCCCGTCGCCGTTGCCCTAGCCGCCGCCAACACCTCCTCCTCCTCTCCGGCCTTCTAAACCTAGATCTCTAGAAACCCTAGATCCACCATAACCCGCACCGTCTTAGGCGAAGCCCTATGGGATCTTCCCTCTACTTTCGACACCACGTCGTCGTGCTGTCAGAATCGCGAGGGGAGAACTACAACCTCCGCTGCCTGCTGGAAGAAGGGAGAGGAAGGTCTTTATCAAGTACCGAACGTGTGACCGACTACGGAAGCGCTGTCGGAACGCAGCGCCGGAAGGATCGTCTACACGATCTTGAGATCGACAAGTGTATGACTACATCATCCACGAGAATCTGCTCTCGTTAACCGCTTTGGAATCTTCGAGGGTGAGTACTCTAATTGACTCGTTGCTACAATCTAGTAGATAGATCTTGGCTTGTTTGTGTGCATGTGGTAGAATTTTTTTGTTTTCCATGCTACGAACCCCTACAGTGTCGTCGGTCTTGCGCACAAGGAGCACCAGGGCGGAGAACGGCGATGTCGAAATCCGGATGATGCCATGCGCGAGCATGACCGCCACCTGGCGCTCGAGCTCATCTTTCTATAGCTGGGGGTACCGGTACGGGCGCACGACGACATGCGCCGTGTCCGACAGCAGGTGGATGCGATGGTCACAGGGCCACGCGGGTGGGAGGCCCTGTGGCTCATCGAAGATGTCGTTGTGCTGCTGCAGGAGGTCAGCCAGGAGTGGATGCGCCTCATCAAGTGCGGCCGCCATCAATGAAGCTGCAGGGTCGCGGCGCCGGAGCCGCCGATGCCCGTCCACTAAACACGACGGACCCCCGCGCGCCAGAAGATGAGGGACAACACGTTGAGGTCCCAAAGGATGGGGCCTAGTGTGGACAGGAAATCGATGCCGAGGATGAAGTCGTAGCAGCCCAGGATGATGCCGACGCAGTGGATGGAGAAAGGCTCATCGCCGATTAGGACGGGAACCTGCCGCGTCACGTTGTGGCAAGTAAGGCGGTCCCTATTGGCGATGTGACGCTGAAATTTTCCGCGCCCGTCGGCTGAAGTGCGAGGAGGCGCATGGCATCCCTGGACAGGAAGTTGTGTGTCGTGGTGGTATCACGTCATATGCCATGGGTAGGCTATGCCGATGGACGTGGAGGAATCCGGGGAGGGATAATGCAGTGAAGACCGCACTCGTATGAACAAAGAGAAATACAATGTATATAGGATTGAGGCTCTTATGTGGAGATAACACCTCATTATCTACATCTAATCTCTTATAATCTTGCCATACTCGTGGCTACAATCATGCTCCTTGAGCTGTATTTCCTATGCCTCTATCTAGATCTCTCTGTGAGAGTGGAGGGGGAGGAAGAAGGAGAGCTCCTAGTGAGCAGAGAGGAGAAGAGACCTTCGGGGCCTCTCCTAGAACGATCCCCCTGGTGCTCCTTATAAAGGGGAGCCCAGGGGACAAGACTTGTATCCCACGCTTGGTATCTGTGTAGCATATTCCAGGCATCTTCTTAGATGCTCAGCATATGCCTTGGCATCTTTGGAGATGCCCAGGCATATTCCTTAGCATATTCTTGGATTCCAAAGGCATATTCCCTATCGCATGTGTCCAAGACTGGTAGGGTACTTGTGGTTCTTCTCTTGGCTTGATGGTGTGTCGAGGTGGATATTGAAGGTGTGTCTGGAAATGAATAAGATGTCGTATAGAACAATATAATTCGGCCTTAGGAAATGTAATTCTGCATGGTGGAAGATTGATTCGGCCCGGCCTAGGGCAGAGATTAAAGAGCCCAACCGAGCTTATTCTGTGATTCGGCCTCGTGAAGCCCAGCCGGGTTAGTAGTTGATTCGGCCCAGCCAGGGTGGCCCTGGGAGTGGCCCAGCCGGGTGGAGTGAGGTGTATTCCGTAGTGGTCCGGGCCAGCCTCTGTCGGCCCACCCAGGAAAGCTAGGCGTGGTGCAGTCCGAGGACAGGACTGTTCTGTGGTGGGCCGCGGTGTCGGCCCACCCGGGGTACCGCGGCCGAGCTGTGGCGATGCGGAGGAAGTCCCGCGGTGGGCCGCTTTGGCTCCTCGCCGGCCCACCCGAGCATCGATGAAGCTGTGACATGAAGAGGTGGACGCGCCTTGCTGGGCTGGAGAGATGATTCAGTGGGAACTGGTGATTCGGCGATATTTGGCATGTACTGAGGGAGTTCGGCGGTGGTTTAGCTAGGTGGGCCGAGTTAAGATATGATTCAGCCCGGTTGCCCTTTATTCAGTTATTGAAGGTTAGATTCGGCCTGGTGAGATCCTATCCTGGCCGAGTTTAGTCCAATTCGGCCTAGTTGGGTTTTTTCCTTCCCTTTGTTTATTCTTTTCCTTATTGTCTTATATCAAATGACATTTATCTCATTACTTATTGAATCACATATACCTTTATGCAATCATATGATACCTCAACTCTAGGGTACATGGGGTCATATCCCCGACATTAGTCCCCGAGGCTATGTGGGACTCGTAGAGTCGTGCATAGGCTTTATAAAATATTTCCAGAGTTATTATGTGATATATACACGTATCTTTTGGTCCCATAACCCATTTGGGTGAGTTTATGACATATTTCCTTTATGGGCTTTGCTCTTTTAACCCGTTCGTGTAAGTTTATGACTTTGGCTTGTTTTGGCTCTGGTCTCATAACCCCTTTGGGTAAGTTTTGACTTCTGGCCTTCTTTGGCTCTGGTCTTATAACCCTTTGGATAAGTTTTGACTTCTGGCCTTCTCTGGCTCCTGTCTTATAACCTCTTTGGGTAAGTTTAGACTTCTTGCCTTCTCGGGCATTGCTCTTTTAATCGCGTCGGGTAAATTATGAGTTCTGGCCTTCTTGGGCACCGCTCTTTTAACCCCTTTGGGTAAGTTACGACTTCTGGCCTTTTACGGCTCTGGTCTTATAAACCCTTTGGGTAAGTTTTGACTTCTGGCCTTCTTTGGCTCTGGTCTTATAACCCCTTTGGGTAAGTTACGACTTCTGGCCTTTTACGGCTCTGGTCTTTTAACCCCTTTGGGTAAGTCATGACTTCTGGCCATTTTTGGCACTGGTCTTTTAACTCCTTTGGGTAAGTTATGACTTCTGGCCTTTTACGGCTCTGGTCTTTTAACTCCTTTGGGTAAGTTACGACTTCTGGCCTTTTACGGCTCTGGTCTTATAACCCCTTTGGGTAAGTTTATGACTTCTGGCCATTTTTGGCATTGGTCTTTTAACCTCTTTGGGTAAGTTTCAATCCGAGTCTTCTGTTTCCAAATCCGAGTTATTTTACTCAAAATTGACTTATGTCTTGAGTCTGAATCATCTGACTCAAATCCGAGGTATATGACTCAAATCTGAGTCATCTGCTTCCAAATCCAAGTTATTTTACTCAAAGCTGATTTATGTCTTAAGTCTGAGTCATCTGACTCAAATCCGAGGTATATGACTCAAATCTGAGTCATATGTTTTCAAATCCGAGTTATTTTACTCAAAATTGACTTATGTCTAGAATCTGAGTTATCTGGCTCAAAATCCGAGTTATATGACTCAAGTCTGAGTTACTTTACTCATATTTGACTTATGTCTCGAATCTGAGTTATCTGGCTCAAAATCCGAGTTATATGACTCAAATCCGGGTCATCTGATTCCAAATCCGAGTTACTTTACTCATATTTGACTTATGTCTCGAATCTGAGTTACCTGGCTCAAAATCCGAGTTATATGACTCAAATCCGAGTCATCTGATTCCAAATTCGAGTTACTTTACTCATATTTGACTTATGTCTCGAATCTAAGTTACCTGGCTCAAAATCCGAGTTATATGACTCAAATCCGAGTCATCTGATTCCAAATCCGAGTTACTTTACTCATATTTGACTTATGTCTCGAATCTGAGTTACCTGGCTCAAAATCCGAGTTATATGACTCAAATCCGAGTCATCTGATTCCAAATCCGAGTTACTTTACTCATATTTGACTTATGTCTCGAATCTGAGTTACCTGGCTCAAAATCCGAGTTATATGACTCAAATCCGAGTCATCTGATTCTAAATCCGAGTTACTTTACTCATATTTGACTTATGTCTCGAATCTGAGTTATCTGGCTCAGAATCCGAGTTATATGACTCAAATCCGAGTCATCTGATTCCAAATCCGAGTTACTTTACTCATATTTCACTTATGTCTCAAATCTGAGTCATCTGACTCAAATTCGAGGTATATGACTCAAATCCGAGTCATCTATTTGCCAAGATATAATTTGATCCGATGAGATGATGTCAATTTGCCTTTGATATGGATCCGAGATTAAGTTTTGGGATATGATAATAGGGCTAATCCCTAAGAGATCTGATTCGAGATGTTGATATGAGATATAGATTCGAGATACGATAAGCTGGCAAATAGTCATCCAAGATACGAGATAACCTGGCAAGATAGTGAAATATCAATCCGAGACATAACATAACCTGGCAATCTGGCGAGCCGAATCAAACTTTAGTCCGAATCAGAGATAAGCTAGTACACCAAGTCCGAATATAAATCCGAATTATAATATACCCTGGCAAGCTGAATCAAATGTTAGTCCGAATTAGATATAAGCTACTAAGCTGAGTTAAAGGTTAATCCGAGGCATAAATAAACTGACTCAAATTCTATCTGAATCATCAATAAGCTTGTGAGCTGAGTTAAAGGTTAATCCAAAGCATAAATAAACTGACTCAAATTCTATCTGAATCGTCAATAAGCTTGTGAGCTGAGTTAAAGCTTAATCCAAAGCATAAATAAACTGACTCAATTTCTATCCGAATTATCAATAAGCTGGCTGGTGAGCTGAGTTAAAGGTTAAACCAAAGCATAAATAAACTGACCCAATTTATATCCGAATCATAAATAAGCTGGCTCAAATTCTATCCGAATTATAAATAAGCTGACTCAAATTCTATCCGAATTATAAATAAGCTGACTCAAATTCTATCCGAATTATAAATAAGCTGACTCAAAATCTATCCGAATTATAAATAAGCTGACTCAAATTCTATCCGAATTATAAATAAGCTGGTCAAATACTGATCTGAATCAACATAATGTTCTCTTAATCTAAAGGTGACTCTACGGATACGTTGTCTAGTCCTCGGGTTAAGTTATTTTCTCCACGGGGTGAAAAATCGAGTGTTGGTGGCTGAGTTATCTGGTACTTACAGTATACTTGGAGAAGTGTTTGAGTCATTCTCGCTAAGTCATACCTTCCCTGCTGAGTTACTTGGTACTTACAGTATGCTTGGAGAAGAGCTTGAGTCATTCTTGTTGAGTCTTACCTGCCTTGCTGAGTCAGACTTGGAGAGCCTCCGTGCTTACCTCTCTGTTCTCTGTTCGCTTGGAGGAGCTGAAGGAGCTCTATGAGGAAGAGGTTGATGAAGATGCTCCCGTCCGGATGGAAACCCAACCAACGCCACTAAGAGGCCCCACGGTGGGCGCCGAATGTCGTGGTGGTATCACAGCATATGCCATGGGTAGGCTAAAGTTGGGGGCGATGGACGTGGAGGAATCCGGGGAGGGATGATGCAGTGAAGACCGCACTCGTATGAGCAAAGAGAAATACTGATGCAGCCCGACCTACGGTCGTTACTACATCAAGGTCTCCAACTTACGCTAAGTCGTCATGGACTCCAAAGGTGAATCCGTTCCTCTATGCGAGCCCACTTCCTACCCTATGGAATGGTATGCTACTTCATACTCCGTCACATATGCATGATAGGTTCACACCGACCAGTACGAAGGCAAGGAAGGAAGCCCGGAACATCAAGCCCGACAAGACGGAGGCTTGGAAGAGGAGGCGGAAGAAGACAGATCAAATGCTCTCTGTCTCCAGCGGTACTACCGGATCAGGCGGCCGGTACTACCGGCCAGTGGTACTACCGCCCCCTACTACCGCTCCCTACAGACGACGCCAACAGAAGTCCCAGGACCGCAAGCGGTACTACCGGTCCTAGAGCGGTACTACCGGTGATGACCGGTACTACCGGTCCTAAGTCCGGTACTACCGGTCATGTCAGTGCCTGCACGCACTAGTTGGGCCACAGCCCATGTATTCCCCTTTACTTACCTATTCGCCTAGTTTATCCCCAAACTACCCTTGTTTAGTGGTTGGCCTATAAATAGAGCCCCCACCCCTCATGTATCCCTGAGGCATAGATGATAGACTAAAGACAACCCCCATCGTGGAATCTCTAGTTTTGCCTCATCCCCTTTACCAAGGGGACCGACTATCGTCACCAACCTCGATTGGACTTTGCATCACGCATCCATCGTTGAACAAGGCCTTGGAGTTCGATGTCTCGTCTCCAAGTTGTCAAGACCCTCCCCAAGGTGTTCTTCCCTCTCTGATGTGGATCTGAGGGAGCACGTTGACCGATCTTTCCTTGCGAGGATTCTATCGGACCGGTGGCCGCCGTTCAGGAGCAATCGGCCTTGTATCGTGTGAGTTTTGCGTGTGTTCATCGTGTTCTTCGCGAGGTGTGTGTTCGCTTCCGCTACCTTCTCCCTTTCCCCTCGCTTTCCCATCGATTTGACCACGAGATCCGTGAAGATCGGGCCACCCAAGAGGTTAACTTCTTCATCATCTGGTATCAGCAGCTTTTGGTTGCCACGGATTTCTCATCGATTTGGTCTTTTCCCCATAAATTCGAAAATTCCACCAAAAATAGCCCCAATTCGTGTTTTGGATCGATCTGTGATTTGAGTGCATTTTGGTAGGTTTTGATCCGTGGATTACTTGCTAAACTTGTTGATCTACCTTACTTTGCGTTCCCATAGCCTAATTCCTTGATTTCCCCTTCGATTTGGTGTTTTTCTTGAAGATTTTCTGCCCAAATCGCCCCAAAATCCCGAAAACGCGTCAAATCTGGGCGTCCCTGGACCAAGCGGTACTACCGGTCTAAATATCCGGTACTACCGCTCACCGGTACTACCGCTCCCAATATCCGGTACTACCGCTCACCGGTACTACCGCTCCAAATATCCGGTACTACCGCCCAGTACAGAAAGAAAAAACAGATTCCCAGATTTCAGCCGCTCACCGTTTTGAGCATAACTTTTGCATTCGAACTCGGATTTTGGTGTTCTTTAGCTCATTTCGAAGAGAAGAAGGAGCACTACATCATCATCCACGTTGTTCATGCTATCTAATCCATCCAAATTACGTGAGCAAGGCGGAATCCAACAATAAAGGGTGAAGATCGTCGACGAAAGGTATAAACATTCCGCGACTTCTCCCCACTTGCATTCCTTTGTGAACCCCACTATCTTTGCGAGAAACAAACACCTATTGAGACTAGTTCTTCTTATGATTGCTTGGGCTATGCACATTTGATACCTTGTAGATTCCGAGCAAACATTGTGAGCGCTATCTCATATAGTTATCTTGTATAGTTGTTGGCACAAGGAACAGGCAAGTGAAAAAGGAAAAGAAAAAGGAAAAAAAATATAGAAAAATAAAAAATAAAAAGAAAAGAAAGAGATATACATGTGCCTTATAGAATAGGAAGCGCAAGCTCGATGAACATCATATAGGTGGTACTTATTGTGCATATCTTGTAGCCCACCATTTTTTTGCAATCGAACTAGCGTCTCTCCTTGTACTTGTGTGACATGAGGTTATAGTCTTCGCTAGGTAATCATTTGGTTCTTATCTCACTTTCTCCGTCACACAAGTCCCATTTATCCCACCGTGTGTGTTTCCTTGTACATATTTCCTATCTTGTGGATTGACTTGTTTTGCTTTGTGATCATTGTGGTTCTTTACGTGCCATTACAACATCTTGATTTCGGATTGGTTCTTGACATGCCACTTTCCATACCTATACACCATAGGCCTTGTGTGTGTTTGTTTTTTGTTGGTAGTTGGTTTTGGTGTTCCACGTGAACTTCACTTTGCTTGGTTTATTGCTCTCAAGTGTGGCCACTTGCACGATACGATCTTCCAAGGTAAAGTAAGGTTCGACGTTGTATCCCTAACACCCTCTACCACTTCCATATACAACACTTGTTCTTGTGAAGCATGTCTAGGGACTCCGGGACCGAGGATGATTTCTATGAAGAATCCACGATGAGACACCATGCCTATGTCTCCACAAGCATGGATAACATGATGGAGCACTACACCAACAATGGCTCCACATGCTTGGGTGACATGGAGTGCTACAACAACAACGACTCCCCAAGCATGGGCGACTTCAAGAACGACAATGACAAGCTCCTCAAGTCGCACCGGCCAAGACGGAGCCTACACCTCGAGTGCGCCAAGGTCCACCATGAGATGGACAAGTTCGAGAGCGACCTCCACAAATTCAAGAAGGACATGGACAACGACTTCGACAAAAACATGAGTATGGTCGCCAAGACTAATGATGCTTTGCGCTCATTAGAAAAACTTACAAGGAAGAGTGCCAAGGTCAAGGTCCATCGTCGTGAGCGTCATATGGATGACCAAGTGCGCCACCTACATTAACCATCGGCAAGGCACGCCAATGACCTCCGTCGACACCATCACAAGGCACCTTCAACTTCTTGTGCCACCACCAAAATGGCACCAAGAGCAAGCCTTCGTCCACGCCATCAAGCTTCAATGACTACGCTTGCATTCGAGGACCTCATGAACGAGGAAAATAAAGATCTCTACTTCGCCAAGTTGGATAGCATGAGCATACCTCCACCACTACTACGAGATGGCCACAATATGGTCGAGCATGGGATTTTCCCTTCGACCATGGAGGAGAGTGATGATGCCCATATTATGGCATCCAACCTTGAAGGCGACAAGGTCAAGAATGGTGAGCATGGGATTTTACCTTCACCAAAGGAGGCGCATGGAGTTGAGGAAACCGAGCCTATCCCTATATGCTTGAGTGATGATGTGGTACCAATCCCATGTGAGTATGAGAGCCACTTAGCCCACTTGAGTGAGAACAAGAGTGAGATGAGTGACTCAACCTTATGTGAGATTGAGTGCTTCCACTTTGAGGGCATGAGTGATACACCTAGTGAGTTGAGAGTGGTAGTTGATAGTTCAAGTGAGACCATTTCTATTTCTAACAACTTACCTTCTACCTCTAGTGTGTTCTCTTATGTTGTGCTAGGTTCCATGGATGAAGACGCGCCAAGCTATGAAGCAATGATGCCTCGAATGGAGAAGATGTACATGGTGGACGAAGATGATGCTACGCCATGGCTACATCAAGAAGACGAAGTCATACACAAGAAGGCCACTACTTCCACAACACCCACTTCATATGAGAGGTATGAACAAGGTAACAATAAGGGTGTTGATGATGCCATGATCCCACTAGTGGACATGATGAATTGTGAGGATATGCATGTTATGGATGATACGTGTGACATTACATATGCTTCACTCATATTCCCATGTGATGCTTTGCCTTTGCATAATATTGCTCATGTGGAATTGTTTGATTGCGATACCATTGCCATAAGCATGCCATGCTATGCATCTTGTGTGTATCCTCCAATTGCTATGGACATGCTTTGTCATGCTAGTCATTCAATTTTTCCCGTTGCTTGCAATAAGATGAATGCTTGCTATTTCACTTGTTTTGCTTGCAACAACATTGATCGTATGCGTTATAAGGAGATGGCCCCCATAGCTTTCTCAATTTTTGGAGATTTTGATGATTGCCATGATAAGCATGTTCCCCACTTGCATACTCACCATGCACCCATTTCATACTTGATTGACATTAATGGTGATGTGCACAAGAAGAGATACGTCATGATGGATGATGTGTATCTCTACCATGAACACACGTTCCTCCTTTTGTGTATGATGTGTGTAGGTAACCGCACGACAATGTCAACCTTGGTTGAGCACGAGTTGACAAAAAGAGCTCTTGAGAGCATCCCACAAGTGAGTTCAAGATCGAACCCAACTCTGATACCTTTTGCATGCTTTGCATCTTTCATGTTGGCACATTGCTCTTTCCTATGGTTTGATTGTAAGCATGTTGATGGTATTATCTCACCTTGTGACATTCATGTTTCTTTGCTTTTGGATAATGATGCTTTGTGTGTTGCAACAAAAATGTTGAACATTTTCTCTTTCCGATGTTTTGGGTGCAACCACAATTCCATTAAGAGCATGTATTGTCATGAGAGCTTCCAAGAATCTCGTCTTGTTGTTGCAACAAACATAAGGACCACTTGCTCTTTCATTTGGTTTGTTTGCAAATATATTGTTTTTGCTTCCGCTTGGGATACTCATATTCCCATGATATTTGCTTTCGATGATTTGTGTGTGACATCCAACATGTCGAACAATTTCTCTTTCCAATGGTTGGCTTGCACACATAATGATGTTGTTTTGGACATTCTTCCTTTTGTGTTTTTGCCAAATTCTCCTAGTTTTGCATCAAAGATGTTGATCAAATTTCTATTCTATTGCTTTGAATGCCATAATAAGACGTTATATGGAGTTTTTGAGTTCCCACATTTGGATGATTTTGCAAAGATTTCCATGCACCTTGACCTTGCATATGCATCCCGTTTGCTATACTGAGTTGTGCTAATAGTGTTGTGAACAAGAATGGACATGCCACAAATGACATGCTCCTCTATCGCACACAAACATATGTTGCTTGGTCTTTGTTGTATGAAGGTACAAATGCTTACACATCAACCTCTACCAACCATGTGTTGACAAGAAGAACCGAAGAGAGTTACCTATGGCTACCCTTCATCGAGCTATCTCTACAAGCTAAGGTGACTTCCTTCTACTTGAGGACTCATGCTATAATCTTCATGAATTGGCTACTCTTTGAGTGTTGCTTCGCTTTTGTCGTGAGCTTTGTAGGCTTCATGGAAGGTGAAGGAACATTGAAGTGTTGTCAAGTCAATCTTCCCGAGAACGACTATATGGTGAACCCCAGGATCAAGGATGTCCTTCGACCTCTTCTACTTCGTGATGAACATGGAGAGTCGAGGACGACTCTTTTTGAAGGGGGGGAGATGATGCAGCCCGACCTACGGTCGTTACTACATCAAGGTCTCCAACTTACACCAAGTCGTCATGGACTCCAAAGGTGAATCCGTTCCTCTATGCGAGCCCACTTCCTACCCTATGGAATGGTATGCTACTTCATACTCCGTCACATATGCATGATAGGTTCACACCGACCAGTACAGAGGCAAGGGAGGAAGCCCGGAACATCAATCCCGACAAGACGGAGGCTTGGAAGAGGAGGCGGAAGAAGACAGATCAAATGCTCTCTGTCTTCAGCGGTACTACCGGATCAGGCGGCCGGTACTACCGGCCAGCGGTACTACCACCCCCTACTACCGCTCCCTATAGACGATGCCAACAGAAGTCCTAGGACCGCAAGCGGTACTACCGGTCCCAGAGCGGTACTACCGGTGATGACCAGTACTACCGGTCCTAAGTCCGGTACTACCAGTCATGTCAGTGCCTGCGCGCACTAGTTGGGCCACAACCCATGTATTCCCCTTTACTTACCTATTCGCCTAGTTTATCCCCAAACTACCCTTGTTTAGTGGTTGGCCCATAAATAGATCCCCCACCCCTCATGTATCCCTGAGGCATAGATGATAGACTAAAGACAATCCCCATTGTGGAATCTCTAGTTTTGCCCCATCCCCTTTACCAAGGGGACCGACTATCGTCACCAACCTCGATTGGACTTTGCATCACGCATCCATCGTTGAACAAGGCCTTGGAGTTCGATGTCTCATCTCCGAGTTGTCAAGACCCTCCCCAAGGTGTTCTTCCCTCTCCGATGTGGATTTGAGGGAGCACGTTGACCGATCTTTCCTTGCGAGGATTCTATCGGACCGGTGGCCGCCGTTCGGGAGCAATCGGCCTTGTATCGTGTGAGTTTTGCGTGTGTTCATCGTGTTCTTCGCGAGGTGTGTGTTCGCTTCCGCTACCTTCTCCCTTTCCCCTCGCTTTCCCATCGATTTGACCACGAGATCCGTGAAGATCGGGCCACCCAAGAGGTTAACCCCTCCATCAAATACAATGTATATAGGATTGAGGCTCTTATGTGGATATGACACCTCATTATCTACATCTAATCTCTTATAATCTTGCCATACTCGTGGCTACAATCATGCTCCTTGAGCTGTATTTCCTATGCCTCTATCTAGATCTCTCTGTGAGAGTGGAGGAGGAGGAAGAAGGAGAGATCCTAGTGAGCAGAGAGGAGAAGAGCCCTTCAGGGCCTCTCCTAGAACGATCCCCCTGGTGCTCCTTATAAAGGGGAGCCCAGGGGACAAGACTTGTCTCCCACGCTTGGTATCTGTGTAGCATATTCCAGGCATCTTCTTAGATGCTCATCATATGCCTTGGCATCTTTGGAGATGCCAAGGCATATTCCTTAGCATATTCTTGGATGCCAAAGGCATATTCCCTATCGCATGTGTCCAAGACTGGTAGGGTACTTGTGTTTCTTCTCCTGGCTTGATGGCGTGTCGAGGTGGATATTGAAGGTGTGTCTAGAAATGAATAAGATGTCGTATAGAACAATATAATTCGGCCTTAGGAAATGTAATTCTGCATGGTGGAAGATTGATTTGGCCCGGCCTAGGGCAGATATGAAAGAGCCCAGCCGAGCTTATTCTGTGATTCGGCCTCGTGAAGCCCAGCCGGGTTAGTAGTTGATTCGGCCCAGCCGGGGTGGCCCTGGGAGTGGCCCAGCCGGGTGGAGTGAGGTGTATTCCGCAGTGGGCCGGGTCCAGCCTCTGTTGGCCCACCCAGGAAAGCTAGGCGCGGTGCAGTCCGAGGTCAGGACTGTTCCATGGTGGGCCGCGGTGTTGGCCCACTCGGGGTACCGCGGCCGAGCTATGGCGATACGGAGGAAGTCCCGTGGTGGGCCTCTTTGGCTCCTCGCCGGCCCACCCGGGCATCGATGAAGCTGTGACGTGAAGAGGTGGACACGCCTTGCTGGGCTGGAGAGATGATTCAGTGGGAACTGGTGATTCGGCGATATTTGGCATGTACTGAGGGAGTTCGGCGGTGGTTTAGCTAGGTGGGCCGATTTAAGATCTGATTCGGCCCGGTTGCCCTTTATTCGGTTATTAAAGGTTAGATTCGGCCTGGTGAGATCCTATCCTGGCGGAGTTTAGTCCAATTCGGCCTGGTTGGGTTTTTTCCTTCCCTTTGTTTATTCTTTTCCTTATTGTCTTATATCAAATGACATTTATCTCAATACTTATTGAATCACATATCCCTTTATGCAATCATCTGATACCTCAACTCTAGGGTACCTGGGGTCATATCCCCGACATTGTGCATCGAGCCCGTGTCCACGAGCGCGGTGAGACGCTCCCCGTTGATCGTCACCGGAAGCAGCATCGTCTTCGCCGTATTGATGCCTGCCATGGCATGAAGGGAGACGACGAAGGCGGTCGCATCTACTGGCCCGTAGGTCGTGACGCCGACCTCGAAGAGTGTGGTGGCGTCGAGCTCCACAGTGAGGGCCTCCACCTCTGCACCGTCGACGGTCTCCAAGTAGAACATGCGGGCAGACGTATGACCCGACGCATACGGCTCGTCGAAGTTGAAGCATAGGCCCTTGCGGCGCCGCTCGAGCTGCTCGGCTGACGTCAAGCGCCGGAAGGTACGCGTCGGTGCGGGAGCGGCTGCAGTAGCAGCTGACAGGGCGGGGCGCGTCGGGGTGGAGGCCGCCGGTGCGGGCGGGTTGGGGGACGCGCGCCGCGGCATGGGAACGCCTTCTGCATGGCATTGGCATGATGCTCGTACGCGCGCGCATAGTACATGGCCGTCTGCAGGTCCTGGGGGTCGCGCATCTCGACGTTGATGAGGATGTGGTCGGGAAGGCCGCCGATGAAGAGCTCGGCACGCTGGCGAGCCATGACGCCAGGCGCATGGCAGGCCAACGTCTGGAAGCAGTCGGCTAAGTCCTGCACCGAGGTGGTGAACGGGAGGCGACCGAGCTCGGCCAGGCGGCTCCCATGTATGGGGAGGCTGAACCGGAGGAGGCACAGGTCGCGGAAGCGCTCCCACGGAGGCATCTCGTCCTCGTCCTGCTCGAGGGCGTAGTACCACGTCTGTGTGGCGCCACCGAGGTGGTAGGAGGCGATCCACGTGCGGTCGGACGCCATGGTCCGCTGCCCCCAGAAAAACTGGTCGCACTGATTGAGCCAGTTCAGGGGGTCGACGGTTTCGTCGTAGCTGGCGAACTCCAACTTGGTGAAGCGAGGCGATTGCTGCACGTGCGGCGATGTCGTGTAGGCGCTCTCGTGGCGGCCCGTCGCGGCGGGAGGAGAATACTACGGCACCATGGAGCTCCCGACGTATGGGTCATTATACCCACCGAAGGTGGTGGCGGGCGGCGGCAGCACCATCGGCTGTGGCGGCACCGACGTGTATGTCGGCGTATCGATCCACGTCGGCAGCGGGGACGGCAATGACGGGAACCTGATCTGGGTGATCGGGATTCCCTAGGCGCGGCGGTGGACGGTGGTGGTGGCGCGAAGGGCGCCACCGGCGGGGGCGGTGTCGCGTAGGGAGCCTGGAGGAAGGTCCGGAGGTTCGAGACCGCTCGGGTGAGGTCACGGATCGCCGACGACATCTCCGCCGGAGAGAAGACGGGGGCCGCGGCGCCCGAGGCGGGCGGACCCGAAGTGGCCGCCGATGGCGGCTAGGACAGCGGCGGCGGCTGCTGCGGGGTGGCGGTGGCCGCGCCGGTGGAGACGGCAGCGGTGGTGGGGAGGCCGGAAGAACTCATCGAACTAGAGCAATCTGATACCAGTTGGTAGATGCTACGGTTCTACCAGGTCTCGGGCGTAGATTATAGGGGTGGAAGTGAGAGCGGTGAGGTTGGAGGCGCAGACGTCGGCGGCTGGGCGCCATCGCTGCGAGAGGGAGGAGGTGTCGGCTAGGGTTTGGGGCTCCCGTCCTGAGGAAGACGACAATAAAATATATTTATTGTCTGATTATAATCAAAGAGGTACATGTGTTTATATAGGAAGACAGCTCCCCTAAATCCTAGATAATTTGGACTAAGCCTCTAATTGGCCTCTTCCGTGTATACTAGAGTCCGACCATAACATGATGAGTCTGAGGAGAAGCATCATAATTCTAATGCTAAATATGTCCAAGCTTCCGATAGTACTCTTCTGCGAACATCATGATGGCATAATGCTTTTTTTTTGAATGAGCAACGACAACTTGCAGCACCAGGAATAGACCTGGACGTGATTGGCGATGCTTAGGAAGCGGTGAGCCAGAAAATGGTGACATGCGAGGCGCGACTTGGCGGGTTTTCAGGTGCACCCTGTTGAAGACTGCGCTGTTCCTTCTCTTCCACACAACCCACAAGAGGGGGACTGGCCTAGAGTCAATGCCAAGCAGGAACCCATGAAGAGGAGCAGCAAAAGTATGGCATATCTTTGCTCCAATGTGGTTGCACGGGTGGCATCTACGCAGCAACGGTACGTGCTTCAAGAACAGCGGGATCTAGGGGGAACTGATCAGAAAGCGAGTTAGATCGTCTTCAGAGCCGGGCCACTTCTATGCTGCAGAGAAGAGTAGCAAAATTGTTGATCTTAATTGACACAAGTTCCTGCGACTTGGTGCTGTGGTTAGCAAGTGTTGATAGTGAACTGTCTACTGGCAATTTTTCTGTAATAAAATTGTTGATTTTTTTTATGCTCTGTTTATAGTCTGGCATGAATTACAACAGTTAGAATGTACATGGCCAATGGTGGACTATGTGTCAGGCGATTTAGCAAGAGATGTCTGGCAGGCTACGTCGAATTTTCCCTTGGAATACTGAATCTGTTGCTGTAACTTGATAATGTACTGAATTTTCCCTTTGGAATACTGTAATTTTCCCCTTTGGAATTACTGATTTTTTGCTGATCTAGCATCTTCACAAGTCACATAGCCGCCCCCTTTACTCCTCGTTGCTGTTTTGTTGATCAGCCATCAAAGCCGGGTGCGCGGTTTCCCCCGCCTCAATTGGCGTATCCATTCTCCCGGATGTCCATGTTCGAGACCTGCACTTCCTGCCGATATTGCTTCGACTTTTGTCATGCTCTGCTGCTGGCTGATTTGGAAACGGCGGAACTGGATGGTGTTCCGCACAGGGCGCCCTTCCATCCCCTTCCCTCCTCTTGAACCTATGCCGCGATGATGCTACTCCCATTCCCCACGTCAAACTCCCTCCAACCAAACACGCTGAGACCGAGAGGCCGATTCCCCACTGAACTTCCTTGCGCGGTCGATGCCTGGCTCACCTGTCTTTGTGGTTCAGATGTGTAAAACCATCTCTATCACTCTGCTGTAATTATATGGGGTCTGCCCCTATAATTCAGGTGGGGAACCTCTCCCCCCACGGTGAAAATTCGAAAAAAAAAAGCCTAGAGGTTTAACGAACGTCAGTGGTATCACATTTTTTAGCACGAATCGCAAGAAAACATCAACGAGCCCAAATGTGTGCATAGCTACCACCGCAGCTAGTAAACCCGCATTAATACATGGAATTTAAATTTTATTTGTTCTAATTAATATAAATTTTATAAACAAAGTAATGTTTGTTTGATCTAATTACTTTTTCAACAATGTAAACTGAAGCAAAAAAACTTTTTCTTCAGTAGTAGTAGTATATAATTTTGCTAAAAAGGTAAACCGAAGCAAAAAAAAAACGTTATGCTAGTTCAAACTTTTTCAACAAAACTAGTTTGAACTAAATTTTGCTTTTCTGGACTTATGCGGGTTGACCCTAAGCACATGGCAGCACCTGATGCATTTCGTTTTTTTAGATTATGCTCCTCACTTTCGGGGATTTTTTCAGTGCATGTTTTTCATCGTTATTTTTTTTTGAGCTGGGCCATGGCCGGGCTTGATGGCCTCTTTTTTCCATGCCCTTGGGAATCTTCCGCGCATATGACAGGTATGCATCATTCTCGTGTTTTCTACTGCAGTGTGCTACGTCATCATACTCTATGAAAGTGACTCGACTTCCCTCGAGGCATAGTCAAAGCAATTTTAGTCAGCAATGTATTTTTCTCTTCATACAATTACATGGCCACCGCCATATTTTTATTATAAATTCATTCTCAAACATGTAAATACCTACCATTCTATCGTCAAATCCTCATCATAATCTCTACTGTCTAAAAAGAATCTTGGTGTTCCGTTTTCTGCCACTACGCGTGCGTTTTGCTTCGTCCGACACCCAGCCCATCGCTTCGTCACCGCTACACCACACATCGCGAAAATAACGCGTTCTTTAATGTCCCCAAATCAACGCACCTACTCCCACACAGCGGCCCGCCGCCCCCGGCATGCCGCCCACCCCTCCAACTCCCCCATCAATCTCGCCGCCTCCACCATGCCTCTTTGTCGCGGCCGCCATGTCAAACTCCTAGCGCACTGCCGGGATGCATCGCGCGGCGGACGGCTGACAAACAGATCCTGCTACATCTTTGGAAATTTCTGTGGCGACGCGGACGCCATAGCGCCTGCCTAATGATTCAGCCTACCACGGACGACAAGGCTGGCCTCAACCCGTGCCTGATGCCTATTATCCTCGTTGCGTGCCGGACCTACATCAAGATCCGCCCAACGACACATGTTTCTGTCCTGTGCTTGCGCATCTGCAATCGAGCAATAATTCTGTCATTGTCGTCAGCGGCAAAGTCCCAAATTCACCACCTCACAGGTTCACCTCAATCTCCCTCGGCTCAGATCGGCGAGGCGAAGCGTTGTTCCGCCGAGAGATCATCGGATTGATCAATCATGTCTCAGGTTTGCCGGCAGTGCTGCCGGAGGAGGCCATTGAGACGCTACCTCTGTTCCAGGAGTCCGCTTACTGCGACGTCTGCACTGCACCTTCTCCACCTTCCATCGATGCGTATGGATCCACTCAAATACTTCTCGGTTTGTCTGTTGTCAATCTCTCCATAGAACGGCTTGCAACAACGAGTACACCCTTGTTTCTGATTTCGAACAAATTTTAAGCTCCCATAGCATCACCGCCGCAGTCAAGGAAGGATGCTCTGCCACGAGCATTCCTGGTACCACATGGTAAGAAACCAAAAGCTGATGAAACTTGTGTGTACGGATCATACTTTTCCCTACCTACAAAAGTTGTTCCTTGGGCTGAGGAGTTTTGCTTGGGAAGATTAATTGATCAAACTTTTTTTTTTGCTTTGACTGGTTGTAGGCCCTGCCTCAGTATGGGATATACACGGACGCCAGGATCTGCTATGTGTGCTTCACAAATCCTCTTCTAGGTAGCAATCCAGGTGGCCGAAATTTGGTAGTGCTTTTAGCTATAAGCAGAGTTTTTGGTTGTAAATTAATACTGTTCTGTGTAATGTTGTAGACGTGGGGTGTTCATAATGCGAGTTCGCCTGAGAGTGTTTTAGGAAAAAAGAATGGCGGTTCAGAGTGCAGATGCGTTACTGAATGCAAATGTGGGATATCATTGTGCCTGCGAGACACCAAAACCAGAACCTGCACCTGTAAAGGTAGACAACAATCCAATTTATTTAATCGTTTTTGGTAGCCGTGTACCGACTAATTTTCCTATCTAGCAGAATATCAGTACTGTTTCATCAACTTCTCAATTGCAAAATATCAATCCAGCTTTTAGTTTCTTTTCTCTTTTTTAGCTGCATCCGTTTTTGTGGTTAAAGTTGTGTTGCGGATGAAACTATGTTTCTATCAATGGAAATCGGGGATCTCCCTTTTTATTAAAAAACTGCACAACCAAACCCAAAGCTGGAAAAATCCGATTCAAACACGAAGAAGGCTTAAGCTACTTCCAGCAGCAATTCAATGTTTGGTATATTTCACTTTCAGGCATATTTGACATCTTCTGAGGTTGGAAAATTTTGGTAAATGCGTTGAATCTGTCGAATGCTTCATTCGAATCCATCAATTTCTTTGGCATTCATTGCCTCTTAGCTTACAATGATCTTCTTTACATGTAGACAACTCCTCATGCACTTCAAACTCTTATGTTGTGGATGATGATGACAAAGCAGAATACCTTCCTTCTTCACTCTTAGATGAAGGAGCTTTCTTTGCACCTGAGACCATTATCATTCAACTCTCTGAGGTACTAATATATTGGCAGGGCATATGCATATTTTTGTGTTGAACATCAATCTAATTATCTTCCATTATTAGTTTTTTCTTCCATTTGTAAGAAAAATTAGAAAAATGGAGAGAAGAAAATCTGGCCTAATGGTCCATTGACGTGTGAACACTGTTTGAATGCTTGCCCTTGTGTCCCATGAATTTTGAATGTTATAGGTATGTTTCCATTTATAGTACTCCATCCATCCCAAAATGTAAGGCGTCTAAGCTTTAGTCAAAAGTCAACATCTTTTAAGTTTGACCAAGTTTATACAAAAAAATACGAATATCTGCAATATCGAATGGACATGTTGGGAAACTATATTTTATGGTGAATCTATTGATATTGATTTGATATTATGGATATTTATATTTTTACATATAAATTTGGTCAAACATAGAATATATTGACTTTTCACTAAAGCTTAGATGCCTTACATTTTACATATAAACTTACATTCGTGTGTATAGTTGCAACGCACGGGCATTGAACAGTGCATGGTTGTTGTTTGTAGGAATGCCTCTGCGGACAACATGATGGTGAATGGCTCTTCAACATCGAAATGTTTCTTCTATGGAATGTGGTTCAATCCCAACAATCAGGAAGGGAAAAAATTTGGAAGGACAATAAGAGACAGTGGATATTGCATGCTTACCGGGTTAGTTCTGTCAATATGTAAACAAAATTATGTCAATGAAAAGGCATTCAATTCATTTTGTTCTGTGTACAGATTCGCGGTCCCCTCCGCCGTCTATCCAGGGGCACAAAAATGAGCTTCGTTCACGAGCTCTATTCTGATTTGTTTGGCCGTGTTTGTCGGAGAAGCGGCGATGAGCAGCTGTGCAAGGCGTCGTCGAGGTGGTGAGGCGCTTGTCACCAGTAGGTGGCCGGCGCGGCGACGACGCCCGATTCTGGAAAGCTAGGAAGACGGGCAAGGAGGATACTCTTTGCCGCTGACCACCACGAGATCTCTTCCACTGAGGGAGGACTCCCAGCACCACTAAATCTCCTCGAGCTCTATGATGTGTCAATGTCCTGGACCACCAGGGTTGACAGTGGAGTCATGCGGCCCGCGGTAGGGACAGCGGACACGACATCAGCCGCTTTCTCTGGTTTGTGAGATGGCGCCCGTGTTCTCCATGTTATCAGTCGGGGTCATGGCTGCCACTGCAAATCTCATCCTCTTGGAAACTCCTAATCAATTGGAAGGTGAGCACCACCATAGAGGCCACACTTAGCTCCGATATGTGGAGCACACTCCGTGCTGAGCAGGTAACCACCCATTGATATGGTTAAATTTCTTCATTGTTGATTTTCCTTGATTGCAGCAGATGACTAGATGCCAATGGTTGTTGGATTTAGTACCAATCTTGTTCGTCTTTGCATTCGAGGCGCAACTTGATCTATAATTCATTGGTTAAATTTCTTCACCGTTGGTACAACTCTACAATCTCAACTACATAATACCATGATGAGTTACAAATTACATAAACTTAACTTGTGACTGAATTACCAATATTGAATAGATTCCGGGGAATACTCTAAAACTCAGATTCGTTACACAATGTGCTAAAATTTCCTTGCCTTCCTAGAGATGGGAGATGATCACCAGCCATGGCTACATTACATGAATTCCATTGTACTACAGAGGAGAGTAGCTGACTGAATTCAGGAGCACAAGTCCATCTGGAGCAAGCATTCTATAAGCTGAAATACAAATCAGGAGTTTGGTACGAGCATGTTCCAGGTTTGATCCTCTTCGATAGTTCTAGGAATATTTTCATTTAGGGAACGTGAGGCCAAGGCGCGTTGATTAACCGGTGTGCCGTGCTCCTAGAGGAAGAAAAACGGTACGGCCAGCACAGCTTGCTTTTGAATTGTAGGTCTTCTGAAATGCGCAGTCCCTGGAAGCAGTACCTCATGTGATCATGAAATTATGTGCTCCTCTTTTGGCTCTGGTGGTGTTGAGAAAATTCAGGATTTTCAGTGTATATTATCCAAGTACACTATTGAATTCACTTAAAGAGGCTCGAGTTCTTGCCTTCTTGGATACCACCTGATGTACGTTAGCTGAAGCTAAATTTCGATGGCCCTCCTGGTGTTGAAGCTCGGCTATATTTGTGTACATCATGGACATAGTTATCCTGCAAACTGATCGATCTGTGAAACAACAAAGTTTGTTACCTTTCATTAGAGGATCTAACTAGACTCTTGCTTTCGTTGATTATGTACCTACGGATCTGATTTCTTTATTTGATATGTCCAAAGGACTAAACTCACATTGTTTTTGCTCAATCGTTGGTTCAGGTGTCTCTCGCAGACTCTTGTCCGATGTGGGAGTTCACTGGAGGGGCAGGCTACGGGTGCAGAAGGTGGGGAATCTGCCGGACAGATCACCGAGTTGTCCCCGGGCGAGGGCCAGCGGAAGGCATGGACAAGGGGCGCCGGAGGGCATGGATATGGGATGTACTCATATGTCAATGTGCTTACCCTCTATGATAATCATCACTTCTCATTTATGTCTGCCGGTGAGATTGATTTTACTACTTTCTTCTTTATTTTGTTTCCTGTACTTAACTGAAAACTGCCTGAAGAGACCATGCCAACATGCAAAAGCACAAACGATGCTGATCTCTAGCTTCTTGGGGCAATACAAGCCCAAAAGGTTCTTTCAAAACTTTTTCGAGCCATCTCTTAGTTTTGTTCTTTACTTCTTTGTGAATTTTATTAAATCTGTAAGTGAAGAATTCCTTTTGCATATCTGAGAAGTTACAATGCAAATAAGAAATTCGGTAGTGCATATTCTTTGAGAAGTTATGATGCAGATAAGAAATTCAATAGTACATATTGTGGTGTACTGCTAGAATAGGTGGATGCCACTGATGGTTCTTCAGTAACTTGGTTGCAATGATTTCTTCCTTCATCATTCTAAACTTAGACCTATAGATTGTAGTTCGTGCTAGAAAACGGTGGAGCAATATGTTTCTCAAGCAACACTTGACTTCTGTATGGAATTTATACATATAGTATATGCAAATCACTGATGCATAACGAAGAAACCTAGGGAGTTATTGTGAAATTATAGACGGGTGATCTTTTTTCCCTCTTTGCGGGAGTACAGACCAGGACACGGTCAACACATGTCCTCCATTAGTTTTGGGGTGTATGTGTGTTAGTTGTTTGATCAAATGGTTACTCCTCTCTTCCTGATAGCTCATTTAAAAACAAAAAATGCAATGTTTGTCCACCATAATTTTAGTTATACTTGGTATGCTGCCTAATTTCATTTCAGCTGGCTAATTCGATGCACCACTTGATGATTGTAGGTACTGGCTCAATCGGGTGGAGTCTCCTCAAGGCAAAGCCCAACATGGCGAACCACTTCGTGTCAGACTACTAGGCTCGACAGCAGTGGCTACCAGTAGGGACTGCAATGACGAGATCTAACTGTGCTCACTTGGTTTGTTGCATTTGCGCAGACAATAGATCAAAGAAGCGTCAAACTAGCATGTAGACTTATTTGTTCACAGTAGTTAAATATGCTGGTACATGTGTAATTTTGATGCCGATCGGCATGAAAATATCTTTGGTTTGCCTTCTATAAGAGTTTATTAACTCATTAGAAGGTATCATCTTAGATGCAGATAAGCTGTCAAATTTATTTCATTCTTTCCAAGTAAATTCGAGGAGGGAAATTTTGGTTCGTGCTCTTCTTTTTCATTAGGAAATATTCCAGGTTTCAATCAATTTTACATTATTTTCTATAGACTTATTATATGTGTTCACTTGTAAAATTATAAACATGAATAATTGAGAATGGGTTGCTTTTGGTGTCTATACTTTGCTTTGTGCTAGCATTGTTGCACATATAAATCACGCATGTTATCAGCTCCATGTTTTCACGGCCGACATGGGTCGTGCAACTGTGTTCGGGGAAGCTATGTATGTATTTTTTTTCCCGTTGCAACACACGGACATGTTTCCTAGTCTAGGTAAAAAGTAAAGACGACGTGTGCATCATGTGGAAAATAGATCTAGCAAGGTGCTAATGAAAATAAACCCAAATCTATCCCAAATTTTGGAAAAAAGAAATTTAAAACAAAAAGCCAGGTGCTAATGTCTAGCACATGACAACCACAAGAATGCAATTGCGCTCTTTTTTACGACTGTGCCCTCATAGAGGATCTTTTACTGTATCTTTTTGGTCCGTGCGCACTTATCGGTGCTGGGTCACGGATGGGCTCGGAGGCCATCTTTTCGTCCGTGCGCACAATTTAGTGCTGGGTCACGGGTTGGGCTCTGTGGCCTCTTTTATTTGTGCACTCTGGCATCTTACACAGTTTGACAGCCGTGCAATCCCGTGGTTGGCGATTCGTTTGACAAAATTCGTCATAATAAGCTGGTCAAATCTTTGTTCAAGTAGCGGTATGGTACTAAAAAAAAAAGTCCGCGGACGCGGTAGATTTCGCGTCCCGCGCCAGCCCTAGCCAGCCCTAAAAAATATTTAGCGGGGGAAATCAGTTGAGGCCCATCTAGGCCCGCTTGAGACCTCTGCGGCTGCGCGCACGCTGTCGCCGCCGCCGCCAACAGCATGTCCGCCGCGACCCAGGCACCACGGCGTCCCGTTGCTGCCGCCTCGCAGGCTCGCACCACTGCTTTCCGCCGCGGCGTCGCACCATTGCATCGCTCGACACCCAGGCCAGCTGCTGCAACCCCGCCCCGCGCCTCCTCTTCTACTACCCCGAGCCTCCCGCTCTCCTCTCATCTGCCATGTGCTCCTGAATCCGCCCCGCCGTGGCAAGCACATCACGTGGCCGCCGTATCTCACTGCCGGCGACATCTCGAACCGACACCTTCTGGTCCCCCCTTGGTCCCGTCAGCCACTCCGCCAGCAGTATCGGCAACCAGCCGGGGACCTCGCCGCCGCCAGCCTGTAGGCCCTGTACTAGCTGCTCGCCTGCGAAATCCCTCTCCTACCAGTAGCTCGCCACCTCCCCTTGTCTACTTTCGGTATGATCGATTTTGCACAAACCGTTGCCGCAGAGAGACACACGCATTTTTATTTTTATTTTGAGAAAGGGAAAAATTTCATTCATGGGTATCTCCAGTGTTTGAATCACTGAGTACAAGTTCTCTAATAGGTAGTGGGAGGTTGGAAGAGTTAAACTCTTTGCCTGGATTACAAGCCAGTTTCGCTAGATAATCAGCTATTCTATTTGTCTTCCTGAATGTTTGACATAGCACCCTTTGAAATCTTTCAGAATTTGCTTGGTCTGTTGGTAGGTATACCACAGTCTCGATTTGTCCTGGTTGGCAGAGGTCAGGGCAGCGACCGCATTGACGCAGTCCATCTCGAGGATCACTCGCGTGTTGTTCCGATCGGGTATGAGATTCAGGCCCTGTAGGCTGTAGGGCAGCTCTAGCTTCAGCTTCAGCTTCCTCCACGTTGTTGCAGCGCTGAAGAATGGAACTGGCAGCCAGAATGACCTCGCCCTTGTCGTTCCTAGCAATAGCTCCCGCACCACCCGAGTCAGAGTTTTGTTTCAGCGCTCCGTCAGTATTCAGTTTTAGCCAACCCGGCGGAGGAGTCGACCAGGTGGACAGAGGATGGAAGGTAGTGGTTGCTTGTGTCTGAATGATTGGCTTCTTTCCTTTAGGATCGCTGTTCAGCTCACCACCAAAAGTGTCACGAAGGTATGTCTCGAGGAAGGCTGATGAGCGTACGATCGTGACCTCTTCAACCAGTATGATGTGGAAGCCATCTTGAAAATAAAGATTCCAGAGACAGAGATCAAGGACTGTATTGCGTGGCACTACGAGAGTGATGGTTTCTTCACTGCCAGGAGCGCCTACCGTCTCGCCTTAAACCTTAAGCAGAGAAATAGGGGCGGGGAGAGCTCGAGCAACTGTCCAAGTGGAGAAAGATCGCTGTGGAATACTATCTGGAAAGCCAAAGTTCCTCCCAAGGTGCGTGTGTTCGGATGGAGGGTTGCTACAGACACACTTGCAACAAAAATGAATAAGTGGAGGAGGACGCTGGAAATCAACAGTATTTGCGCCATCTATGGTAACGCTACTGAAGATGCACACCACGCTGTCATTGCGTGCACCAAGTTTCGTGCCCTTCATCAGACCATCAGGAAGTTCTGGACGCTGCCAGAAGAAATTGAGTTCAGATATTCTGGGGGTTGACTGGCTACAGCAACTGCTTGATCGCTTGACGGAAGACATGAAACCAAAAATCCTGATGTTGCTTTGGAGGGCCTGGTACCTGCAAAACGACGCGATCCATGAGAAGGGCTACATGCACAAGAATCATTTGATATTTGAGGAACACATGTGTTTGGGGAAAGCACTGGTGCTAGCAACCTAACTTTTATTATCATTGTTCCGATTGCTTTGATAATATCCATACGATTGGTCGATCGAGAATGGCAATAATCTTGGATACTAGAAATCTCACAAGAACATCAATGTAGTTTGTTATCTGGCGCTTATTTAGATTCAGAGTGAAGAATGTTTCATTGTCAATTACCGGTAGTATGGTCGAATATTTAATATAGCACATAGTGAAAGACCTATTTATGCATGGTATCTTGCCTCTTATCTGATATACTTACTAGATTGGTTAATGGGATGACAAAAGTTTGATAAATAGAGTCTAAGGGTGTGTTTAGTGCCCAAACTAGCCCTACCAAAGTTGGCAAGAATAGGCTCGCCAATTTTTTTGCCAAGGGATCTTTCACCCTCACATGACCAATTATCTGGCAAGAATTTGTGAGATGAGTAGGTGGACATACATTAGCAACCAAAATTTTGGTCACAAATTAAGTAGACACCATAAGTTGAAGGCTAACATTGTTTTCACAGGGAAAATTTGGGCACCATCCAAACATACCATAAGATTCAGGCTGGTGGTGTTTAATGCGATAGTACTGACATCTATTCCAAATAATTGCTTATATGATACGCTAAAATAGAGGAGCGACATATAGAACAGTTGAACTTTCAGTTTCTTATTTAGGTTCTGCACCTTAACCTGAATGTGCATTGGATGAGAAATCATGTTTGACATTGCCTAACTGAATTGCAAGTAGGTTCTTACATTTAGCCTTTACACCAAAACCTTCCACTTGGACCCTGCTTTCTGCTTTCAAGAGGTTTAGACTATTGCGCACTTCTTGTTTTATATGGTAGTTGTAAGGCAATCATGCAAGGCTCTGAAACACACAGAGATGAGTACAACAACTCAAAACAATGAAGGTTGGCATGTGAGATGATACATACAGTTATTCATGCTACAATCGAGGTTAAACTGGATTATTATCTTGATCTTGAGTTGTCTTCCTACTTTTGTTTTTTCTTGATCCCATTGTTTGAAATGATGAGTCTGAGGAGAAGCATCATAATTCTAATGCTAATATATTCAAGCTTCCGATAGTATAATGCTATTTTTTTTGAATGAGCAACGACAACTTGCAGCACCAGGAATAGACCTGGACATGATTGGCGATGCTCAGGAAGCGGTGAGCCAGAAAATGGTGACATGCGAGGCGCAACTTGGCGAGTGTTCAGGTGCACCCTGTTGAAGACTGCACTGTTCCTGCTCTTCCACACAACCAACACGAGGAGGACTAGCCAGTGGTCAATGCCAAGCTGGAACTCATGAAGAGGAGCAGCAAAAGCACGACATATGTATTCTCCAATGTGTTCGCATGAGCGGTATCTAACAATTGTATGCTCGTCGAGAATAGAAGGAGCTAGGGGAAACTGATCAGAAGGTGAGCTAGATCGTCTTCAGAGCTAGATTGTGCTCCAGAGAAGAGGAGCAGAACTGTTAATTTATAATTGAGACAAGTTCTTGCGACTTGATGCTATGGTTAGCAAGTGTTGATAGTGAACTGTCTACTGGCAATTTTTCACTAATAAATTGTTAGGATTTTTTTTGTGATGCCCCGTTTATAGGCTGGCATGAATT
The DNA here is from genome assembly GCA_916181665.1 of Avena sativa. Lineage (NCBI taxonomy): Eukaryota > Viridiplantae > Streptophyta > Magnoliopsida > Poales > Poaceae > Avena > Avena sativa. The sequence goes on along the minus strand of OV702298.1, from coordinate 260,892,574 downwards.
ACAACAGTTAGAATGGTACAGGACCAATGGTGGATTATGTGTCAGGCGATTTAGGAAGAGATGTCTGGCAGGCTACAGGTATTTTCCCTTGGAATATTGAATTTGTTGTTGCATCTTTGTTTTGAAAAGAAAATGGTTTTCTTCTGAATATTTGGGTGTATATGGTGCCACAACTAGAGGTATTCATTTGTTGGTTTGAGGTATTATTATGAACGAAGTTTCCCTACCGATGGTATAGCTAGTGGTAAAAAGCCTGACTGTGTTTAGACTACCTTGTGTTACTACTGAACATTTATCCTGTTTAGTTAATAGGTGTTAGTTAATAGGTGTATGCACCTCTGTTTAGTGGAGTAGAACTTAAGACCCTTTTTTGTTTATTTTTCCAAGAAGCAATTTTCTGATTTCATATGGGTCGTGGTCTGGAGGATTTAGCATCCTCACAAGTCACGAGCCCCTTTGTTGAGTCGTCCTTGCCTCTATCTCCCTCAGCAGTGATGCCGATGATCGCCAGCTCTGCCGCTACTCTGGGCCAAGGTACAAGCTGCTCTTGAGTGATCTCTACGAGCCGTGCTGTTTCCGCCGCGAACACTGGTTTTATCTGCCAAAGTCGAGCGCCATTGAAGGTTAAATTCTCCGTTCTGGCTGCTGGTCCAGTCCCGCGTCCACACCCGCGACATTCTGCTTCGAAAAACCATCGAGGAGGAGACTGAAGCCGCATGGTGTTCAGCATGGGGCGCCCTTCCCCTCTGGCGAGGCCGATTCCCCACTGGACTTCCTTGCCCGGTTGATGCCTGGCTCACCTGTCTTATAGTGGTTCTGACGTGTAAAACCCTAGGAGCGCATTGACATAAAACAGAGGATATGCAGTTTTGCTAGTAATAGCATCTCTAGCCAAAAGACAATAATTTAGAGGAATTTCGGCCGGACTAGACTTAAAATTTAAGTCCTCTAAAACGGTGGCCATGAGATTGGAACCCCAATAATTTGAAGGACTAAAATTTTTCCCCAAATCCTACTTGTAGACTTTTAGTGCAACTAAAACAACACTAATTTGATCTTTGTATCTATCACCTTTTGTAATCTGCTTGTCAACAAGTGTATTCCCATATGGGTGTTTATTTGCTTGCGTACCTGACTCATATTATCCATCCATTTTCATCAAGATGTAACTTACTTAGCTTACTTGTTTGTTTTTTAGACCGTTGGCAGGATGTGTTTTCTCAATATATTCACAACCTTGTTTTTGCCCATTTGAAATAGGTAAGGAGGCTAATGGAAGGGAATCATCTAATGGGAATGGTCAGTATCTAGTTTACGATAATCTGTTTAGGCCCTCAGTTTCTTATTTAGGTTCTGCACCTTAACCTGAATGTGCATTGGATGAGAATCATGCTGATATTGCCTAACTGAATTGCAAGAAGGTTCTTACATTTAGCATTTACACCAAAACCTTCCACTTGGACCCTGCTTTCTGCTTCCAAGAGGTTTAGTCTATTGCACACTTCTTGTTCCTTGTGGTAGCTGTAAGGCATTCATGCAAGGCTCTGAAATCCCCAGAGATGAGTACAGCAACTCAAAACAATGAAGGTTAGCATGTGAACTGATACATACAGTTATTCATGCTACAATTGAGGTTAAACTGGATTATTATCTTGATCTTCAGTTGTCTTCCTACTTTTGTTTTTTCTTGATCCCATTGTTTGAAATGATGAGTCTGAGGAGAAGCATCATAATTCTAATGCTAATATGTTCAAGCTTCCGATAGTATAATGCTATTTTTTTTATAATGAGCAACGACAACTTGCAGCACCAGGAATCGACCTGGACGTGATTGGCGATGCTCAGGAAGCGGTGAGCCAGAAAATGGTGACATGCGAGGCGCAACTTGGCGAGTGTTCAGGTGCACCCTGTTGAAGACTGCACTGTTCCTTCTCTTCCACACAACCAACACGAGGAAGACTAGCCAGTGGCCAATGCCAAGCTGGAACTCATGAAGAGGAGCAGCAAAAGCACGGCATACATATGCTCTAATGTGGTTGCGTGAGCGGTATCTAGGTAGCAATTGTATGCTCGTCAAGAATAGCGGGAGCTAGGGGAAACTGATCAGAAGGTGAGCTAGATCGTCTTCTGAGCTAGATTGTGGTCCAGAGAAGAGGAGCAGAACTGTTAATTTATAATGGAGACAAGTTCTTGCGACTTGATGCTATGGTTAGCAAGTGTTGATAGTGAACTGTCTAGTGGCAATTTTTCGCTAAAAAATTGTTAGGATTTTTTTTTTGTGATGCCCCGTTTATAGGCTGGCATGAATTACAACAGTTAGAATGTATAGAGCCAATGATGGACTATGTGTCAGGCGATTTAGCGAGAGATGTATGGCAGGCTACAGGAATTTTCCCTTGGAATACTGAATTTGTTGCTGTATCTTTGTTTTGAAAAGAAAAGGGATTTCCCTTGAATATTCGTGCAAGGTTTTTTCCGGTGCATGTTTTTCATCGTTATTTACTTTTTGAGCTGGGTCATGGCTGGGCTTGGTGGCCTCTTTTTTCCATGTTCTTGGAAATCTTCCGCATATGACAAAAAAGCCAGGTGCTAATGTCTAGCACATGCCAACCACAAGGATGCAATTGCGCTATCTTTTACGACCGTGTCCTCATAGGGGATCTTTTACTGTATCTTTTTTGTCCGTGCGCACTTATCGGTGCTGGGTCACGGATGGGCTCGGAGGCCATCTTTTCGTCCGTGCGCACAATTTAGTGCTGGGTCACGAGGAGGAGCTAGGGGAAACTGATCAGAAGGTGAGCTAGATCGTCTTCTGAGCTAGATTGTGGTCCAGAGAAGAGGAGCAAAACTGTTAATTTATAATGGAGACAAGTTCTTGCGACTTGATGCTATGGTTAGCAAGTGTTGATAGTGAACTGTCTAGTGACAATTTTTCGCTAAAAAATTGTTAGGATTTTTTTTTGTGATGCCCCGTTTATAGGCTGGCATGAATTACAACAGTTAGAATGTATAGAGCCAATGATGGACTATGTGTCAGGCGATTTAGCGAGAGATGTATGGCAGGCTACAGGAATTTTCCCTTGGAATACTGAATTTGTTGCTGTATCTTTGTTTTGAAAAGAAAAGGGATTTCCCTTGAATATTCGTGCAAGGTTTTTTCCGGTGCATGTTTTTCATCGTTATTTACTTTTTGAGCTGGGTCATGGCTGGGCTTGGTGGCCTCTTTTTTCCATGTTCTTGGGAATCTTTCGCATATGACAAAAAAGCCAGGCGCTAATGTCTAGCACATGCCAACCACAAATGCAATTGCGCTATCTTTTAGAGACTGTGCCCTCATAGGAGATCTTTTACTGTATCTTTTTTGTCCGTGCGCACTTATCGGTGCTGGGTCACGGATGGGCTCGGAGGCCATCTTTTCGTCCGTGCGCACAATTTAGTGCTGGGTCACGGGTTGGGCTCTGTGGCCTCTTTTATTGTGCACTTTGGCATCTTACACAGTTTGACAGCCGTGCAATCCCGTGGTTGGCGATGCATTTGACAAAATTCGTCATAATAAGCTGGTCAAATCTTTGTTCAAGTAGCGGTATGGTACTAAAAAAAAGTCTGCGGACGCGAAACGTCCCGCACCAGCCCTAAAAAATATTTAGCGGGGGAAATTAGTTGAGGCCCATCTAGGCCCGTGTGGGACCTCTGCGCACGCTGTCGCCGCCGCCGCCAACAGCATGTCCGCCGCGACTCAGGCACCACGGCGTCGCTGTTGCCGCCTCGCACCACCGCTTTTCGCCGCGGCGTCGCACCATTTCGTCCCGCGACACCTAGGTCGGCCGCTGCAACCCCACCCCGCGCCTCCTCTTCTACGCCCCGAGCCTCCAGCTCTCCTCTGCCTGTGCTCCTGAATCCGCCCCGACGCGGCAAGCACATCAGGTGGCCACCGTATCTCACTGTCGGAGACATCTCGAACCGACGCCTTCTGGTCCCCCGTTGGCCCCGTCATCCCCTTCGCACCAAGTCTCGCCAACGACCCCACCGCAGTCCGCAGCAGCATCGGCAACCAGCCGGGGACCTCGCCGCCGCCAGCCTGTACTAGCAGCTCGCCGCGGAAGCCCTCTCCTACCACGAGTTCAGCAACCCCGTCCCCAAGGTCCATGCCTCCCTTTGTCTCCGATTCCATTGATGCCAAGATCATTTGGCTTCTTTTGTCCCTGCTCCTGCCCCTTTTTTGGTTCATTAATTCATTTTCTTGTTGGTTCAATTGGACGGGTAGGCTAATAGAGTGTCTACTTTCGATATGATCGATTTTGCACAAACGGTTACATCCAGCAGGCTGCACACAGGCACACGAGAATCATTTGATATTTGAGGGACAAATGTGTTTCGGGGAAGCACTGGTGCTGGCAACATAACTTTTATCATCATTGTTCTGATTGCTTTGATAATATCCATAGAATGGCAACAATCTTTTTTTTTTTGACAGAAATGGCAAGAATTTTTGATATTAGAAATATCACAAGAACATTAATGTAGTTTGTTAAGTGGTGCCTATTTAGATTCAGAGTGAAGAATGTTCCATTGTCAATTAGTAGTAGTCTGGTGATATGATCCAATATTTAATTGAGCACATAGTGAAAGACCTATTTATGCATGGGTACCTTGCCTCTTGTCTGATATACTAGATTGGTTAATGGGATGACAAAAGTCTGTTAAATGGAGTTTAGGGGTGTGTTTGATGCCCAAACTAGTCCTACCAAAGTTGGCTTGCCAAATTTTTTGGTCAAGGAAGCTCTCGCCCTCACATGACCAATTTTCTTATATGATACACTAAAATAAGAGGTGGTGTTTAATATCATTTGCACCATCCAGTCGGAAAATTATCATGCATTCACGGTCTTGAATTACTTGTGCCCAGGTGCAGCGCAAGGGCGTGGATGTGGAGGGGTACATCGTCGAGGGGATCTCGGTGGGTGGGCACAAGACCTGCATCACGATGCCATCCCTCAACATCGCCTTTGACATCGGCCGTGGCCCGCTCTTCGTCATGCGCCAGGACCTTTTCGTCACCCACGCCCACCGCGACCACATCGTGAGCACCGGAATCCCTTTATCCTCTGTCCCGCAGTTCTGATTGGTTAATCGGTTTTCATATGCTGTCTCTAGCTAAGAATTGATGCGCCATTGCGAGGTGGAGCTCTCAGTTTTGCTATAGAAATAGCCTCGTAACTTAGTAAGGACATGTTTCAGTACTTGTACCCTGGAGAGTTGTGTGTGGTGCATTAAGCGACAATTTTTAGATGCTTCATGCTTCAGGTTGTTCAGTCATAAGCCATCCGTTTGCGTCTGGAATGAATTATCCTCCCTGAACTGCTAGTTTAATTTACGAGTAGTAATAAGTCAGTAATCATTGATAGTGAATACTGGCAAATTAATTTATTGAGCAAGAAACTAATACTATTACAATTGTGATGGATGATATCATCATCGCCAATAGTTGGGTGTAAGTTAGCCTAAATTAGGCTTCTTAAAATGTTTTAAACACGGAGTAATAAAATATAATCATCTTTCTCTATCGCTTACACTTTTGAGTGGTAGCAGTAGCTTCTTAAATATTGCATCTTATTTCTCTGTTGCAAAGCAAGGTAAGATTTTCAGTCGTTTGATATTCAGTGTCACATATGCTCCGATAACAGTGTTTATGGTGTTACAGTTGCCGCTACAACATGATAGCATCATATATTTCTCTTGGTCAACAAAAATAGTGATAATTATATGTGTCCACATTGACATCTGCTTGCACTGGAAAAGAATCACTTACAAATTATATCTATCTTATTGTGTAACAGTTCAATTAAAATATTTAACATGCTCTGCATTTTAACATGTTCAGAAGTAGGATTGGTCCATATAGATGCATGGATAATTTCCTTATCTGCTATATTTGTCAATTTTGTTCTACATTGATTTACTGATGAGGAATGTTAATACTCCATGTTGTTCATTTGTAGATGAATGTTTGTTCTCTGCCCAGATCAGCACTTCTTTAGATTGCAGCAGTCAAAAAACAAATTTACACACCAAGAAAGTAAGGGGTTAATTGGATAGACGCCACTTCAATTTCCGGCTATGTGAGAAACGCCACTGCAATTTTCAACTTTTGATAAACACCACTGCAATTCTCTCTACGTTTCACATATGCCATTATGCTCATTTAAACACACATACCAAACACTATACACTTGTATTCAGTCATATATACGTATAAATGGTGGGGCCCACCCTAATCAGTTCTTTTGGGGGACAAACAAGCCAAATCAGCTTAGGGCATGTACGATTGTTTAGGCACCAGCTTAGGGTTGTCATTTTTAGTGGTCTGTAGAAACTTACAGTTGCGTGGACTTAAAATTCCATACACGAATTTTATCTTCGTGTTATGTAGTGTTGCTTGTTCGTCAAGAAGCTAACATTATCCCTCATGCAGAACCAATATCCTCTACACGATTCCATCCTCGTTGAATTTTCTGATTACAAGAAATCGACTTTGCCGATTCTTGAGCCATCCACCTCCTCAGCTATTTGTATCCCAGCCATGATTGGAATTGATATTCTATCAATCAGAACCACCGCATCCATCTTAGTCTATAGGCAAGCAAGCAAGGGCGTCCACCCTCCTCCAGCGATGGATCAGAGGGGAGACGGCCACTGGTGGATTCCCGGGAAGAGCAGAAATTGTTGTCAATTAACGAAGACGGTGAGATGGGTGCCGCTAAGGACGACGTCGGGAAGAAAACGATCGGAGGAAGGAACTTGTTTGGGGCCGCAGGTACCGACCATCCATACAACAGAAGGAATGTAGAACCTGGAGCTGTACGACATGATGCATAATACTCTGAATCCTGGAGCTATATTCTGTCAGTTTTTTATCGTCGCTAATAGCCGGAAATTGCAGTTGCCATAAATTTATGCTTTATTTGAGTCGAGCCGGACCACGTCGGCCTGATTCAGGTGGGGCCAACCATGTATACGTATATACAACTCCAATGCAAGTGTATATCATTTGATATGTGTGTATAAGTGGGCATAATGGCATCTATGAAACATACATAGAATTGCCATGGTGTTTATCAAAAGTCGAAAGTTGCAGTGGCATTTCTCAAATAGCTAGAAATTGTAGTGGCGTCTATCCAATTAACCCAGAAAGTAAAGTACCCATTTCCTTTCTCCTCCTTTAGACGAAGGTTTCTGAAACTTTGCTTCTTTAGATCAGCACTTCCTTTGTTCATTAATGCAATTTTCATCTTATTATTGTGACTAGGAGTGGTACTAGGAAAATCTTATTATTGTGACAAAGAATAGTATACATATATTGATGTTGGAGTACAACAATGAAACTTGGACAACAATAACCTGAAGCTACACTTTATTTCAAATACCCGAAGCTACATTTTGTCTTTACGAACATAGATTTATTCATTTGAATTAAAGTTTCATTTTCTTGTACACATCAAGTTTGGCCTTAATTTCTCTAATGTCAGTTATGTTTGATGCCTCAGTGTAACATTGAGCAACGTAATTCAGAGAAACTTCCCTTAAGAATATGCTGAGAGGAGATTAGAGCATGAGACTACAACATATGCAAGTGTCGATTTGATGCCTCTCGTTATGGATGTCGTATTACCGTGCCAAAAGATGGCATTGAACATATTTGAACCTCGCTACAGGCTGATGGTACAAACAACTTCACAAATTTAGATTTTATTTGTGACATGACAGCTATGCACTTAAATATTTATCGGAAGTATACCAGTGTATAATTGCAAGTTTATCTGTATATTGCAGGTGAAGAAGGTTTAGCATACTTTCTGTGAAAGCTTGCTTACAAATCGTAGGGCTAAATAACCAGAACATGATATTTTGACATTCTTAAGTCTTGCATGCTAGATATACAAATCATCTTGGTTCTTGCTTATTTAGGCATTCTGATGTTTCTGGCCAATATCATCTTTTAAGGGCAAGTTGATGAAATAATTATACCCCAGAGATATTTTAAAGGTGAAAACATGTATTTTCATGGTATTGCTGTACTCCAATGATATGAAACCACTCCACCCTTTGCAATAAGTAAAATGATATTGGAGTATTATTATATCATTATACAATCCTCGACTTGCTGCCAGGTCCTTCAAGTTGTTTCTGTTTTGTTATGGCTTGTGTTGTATCCAAATAAGCTAAGTAGATTTATGGCTTACGGGAAAGGTGAAGAGACATAGGATCACTCTTGATATGTTTCCAGGTTATGGTGTTGAAAAATAGAGGAGGAACATATAGAAGAGTTGAAATTCAGTTTCTTATTTAAGTTCTGCACCTTAACCTCAATGTGCATTGGATGAGAATCATGTTGACATTGGCAAAATTAAATTGCAAGAAGGTTCTTACATATAGCGTTTACACCAAAACCTTCCACTTGGACTCTGCTTTCTGCTTACAAGAGGTTTAGTCTATTGCGCACTTGTTTTTTATGGTAGTTGTAAGGCAATCATGCAAGGCTCTGAAACACACAGAGATGAGTACGGCAACTCAAAACAATGAAGGTTGGCATGTGAGATGATACATACTGGTATTCATGCTACAACTGAGGTTAAACTGGATTATTATCTTGATCTTGAGTTGTCTTCTGATTTTAGTTCAGACTTCAGTTTTTTTTCTTGATCTCATTGTTTGAAATGATGAGTCTGAGGAAAAGCATCGTAATTCTAATGCTAAATATGTTCAAGCTTCCGATAGTACTCTTCTGTGAACATCATGATGGCATAATGCTACTCCCTCCGACCCGTATTAGTTGACTTGGATTTATCAAAATTAGGATGAACATATATACTAAATAGTGTCTAGATTCATCCAAATTTAGACAAATCCAAGTCAAGTAATATGGGTCGGAGGGAATTTTTTTTTTGAATGAGCAACGACAACTTGCAGCACCAGGAATAGACCTGGACGTGATTGGCGATACTCAGGAAGCGGTGGGCCAGAAAGTGGTGACATGGGAGGCGCAACCTGGCGAGTGTTCAGGTGCACCCTGTTGAAGACTGCGTTGTTCCTGCTCTTCCACACAACCCACAAGAGGAGGACTGGCCTAGGGTCAATGCCAAGCGGGGAACTCATGAAGAGGAGCAGCAAAAGCATGGCATATGTATGCTCCAATGTGGTTGCTCAGGTGGCATCTACGCAGCAACAGTATGCGCTTCAAGAATAGCAGGAGCTAGGGGAAACTGATCAGAAGGTGAGCTAGATCGTCTTCAGAGCTAGATTGTGCTCCAGAGAATAGGAGCAGAACTGTTAATTTATAATGGAGACAAGTTCTTGTGACTTGATGCTATGGTTAGTAAGTGTTGATAGTGAACTGTGTACTGGCAATTTTTCGCTAATAAATTGTTAGGATTTTTTTTGTATGATGCTCCGTTTATAGTCTGGCATGAATTACAACTGTTAGAATGTATAGGGCCAATGGTGGACTATGTGTCAGGCGATTTACCGGGAGATGTATGGATTTTCCCTTGGAATACTGAATTTGTTGTTGTATCTTTGTTTTGAAAAGAAAAGGGATTTCCCTTGAATATTTGGGTGTACATGGTATCACAACTAGAGGTATTCTATTCTTGGTTTGAGGCATTATGAACGAAGTCTCCCTACCGATGGTATAGCTAGTGGTAAAAAGCCTGACTATGTTTAGACTACCGTGTGTTACTACTGAACATTTATCCTGTTTAGTTAATAGGTGTATGCATCTCTGTTTAGTGCCTAAAACTTAAGCCCCTTTTTTGTTTATTTTTCCAAGAAGCAATTTGCTGATTTCATATGGGTCGTGTGGTCTGGAGGATTTAGCATCCTCACAAGTCACAAAGCCCCTTTGTTGAGTCGTCCTCGCCTCTATCTCAGGGCGTTCCATTCCCCCGGATGTCCATGTTCGAGACCTGCACTTCCGGCCGATACTGCTCTGGCCTTTGTCATGCTCTGCTGCTGGCAGATTTGGAAACGGCGGAACTGGATGGTGTTCAGCACGGGGCGCCCTTCACCTCTGGCGAGGCCGATTCCCCAATGAACTTCCTTGCCCGGTCGATGCCTGGCTCACCTGTCTTATAGTGGATCTGACGTCGTGTAAAACCCTCTCTGTCACTCTGCTGTAATCATCTGGGGAACCTCTCCCCCCACGGTGAAAATTCGAAAAAAAAAGGCCATTTACTCCTCCTAATTGCTGTTTCATTTATCAGCCATCAAAGAAAACATCATACATTACCCCTATCCTTTACAAAAGTAATGTCTATGTGACCATGTCCCGTACCAGCTTCCATCTATTATGTACACGAGCTTGCTTAGGAATTGGAGTTGATCTACGAGGGAGCGGCAAGCCGGCCGCACGCACGTCCGGTGGCAACTCAACCTCCACACTACACCGGAGCTCTCGGGGTTGCGCAGCCGCTGCTAATACCCCGCAGCTCAGTGTCTGCCGTTCCCCTGCCGGTGCCGGTGCCGGTGCCCCAGGAACAGGACGGAGCAGACCCCGACGGCCCTTGCATCCCGAAGCTCCACAGCCTCTTGAGCGACCTAAGCCTCGCCGACCCCGGCGTCTTGGACGTGTCGCGCGGTGTCGCCGGCTCCGGAATCTCGATCACCAGCACCGGCGCCGTGCCAAGTGCGGAGGGTCTCGGGCGGCCTCTGTGAGAGCTCGCGGTCACCGCGGCGAGCGTGGCCTGGTCCGAAACCCCGAGCAGCACGCTCGCCGGCAGGTTCGCAGCGTAGTGCGCCGGCTCCGGGGGTACGGGCGGAAGACCCGTCGACGACGCCGTCAGCGGCGCGTCGTCGGGCTTGGCGACGGTGATCCGGCAGAGCGGGCAGGTGGAGTGGGACGAGAGCCACATGTCGACGCACTCGGCGTGGAACCCGTGGCCGCACCGGGGCAAGAACCTCGCCTCCTCCCCGTCCTGGAGCTGGGACAGGCACACCGCGCACTCCACCCCGACGTCGTCCTCCCCGGCAGAGGGCGCCGCCGCGCGGTAGTACACCGTGACCGGCAGCGACCGCAGAAGCTCCGGGTCGACGCCCTTGTCCCTGCAGCCCGCGGATGCCGCCACCACGCCGCCGCTCGGCGCCGTGCGGCGGACGCCCGCGTTGTAGTAGTACTGGAGGAAGATGAGCACGAGGGCGAAGATTACGAACATCAGGAAGATGGACGACATGGTGAGTATGGTGGCGAGTGTTACAATCGCGACAAGAAGATAACGAAGAACGAAAACGAAAAACACAGCAAGGAGACACAGATTTAACGTGGAAAACCTCTCCAACAAAGAGAGGAAAAAACCACGGGCGCCAGCCAGCGAAACTTCACTATATCGAGGAGTGTTTACAAACGCCGGGGATTTCACAGATGCAACTATCCCAACCGACGGCTTACAAGGGGTTTATATATCGGTGGAAACCTAGGTCTTCGACGATCCGTACCGTACCGCGGGGCGTCCCCGTTGGGCACGGTGTGGGCCAACTTCAGACTCGTTACACTCGGCCCAAGCCTCCCGGCGACGGGCCTCGCTCCACTCGTCAGAAGTTGGCCTATACTTTGTAGAATTTGGATCAACATATAACAGCGAGCGTCATGGTCGGCGCGGCGGCTTTCGATACCGATGGCGCGGCCGCCCAGACCGACGACGAGTCCATGGCGGTGGCAGCGTAGATGTGTTGTGCCATGCTGTTGCGCGGAGTCCGTCGGTCGGTCGTTCTGGGTGAGTGTGTAGGCAGTAGGCTCGAGATGAGCTCGATCTGGACTCCAGAGCCGCGTATATATATCCATGAGTGGTAGGTGCTCGAGCTCGAATGAGGAAGGCAGTGACGTTGACATGGATGGATGAAGCAGGGGAGAACGGAGGTGGAAGGCGCGCGCGCGCTCGATCTGTTTGCCTTGATGGGCAAGTTGGCATCTGGTGCTCTTTGTGGGACAAGCAGTGAAGCTCTTGACGGGTCAACGGCGGCGGCGGCGGCAGTTCTGATGTACTCGTCCTACCAAATGAGAGGAAGAAGCTGCTGCAGACACGATACCACACGTGACACTTATTATGAGGCAATGAGTGAGTAGGTCCTCCATCTACAAATAACAAGTGTACTTTTGTCTAAAATCAAAATCAAACTTAATAAAATCCGACTAACTGTATAAAAAAGGGTACAGTGGCTATATTTATGATATTACACTATAGTACTCCGTTTTGAAATAGTGTTATGTAAATATAAGAATTTGATCCGTTTTGAAATACTAGTGTTATGCAATATACCGATTTGATGTCGTATACTCAATTTTTATTGAGTATGTTGCTACATTTGTCTACAATGTTGGTTAAAATTTCAAAGATTTAACTAGAAGTACACTTATTTATTATTATGAACGGGGGAGTACAAAAAAAATCCCTTTTTCGGTGCTCCTGATTCTTAGTAATTTTCACGTAAAAAGTTTAGCTAATTATTTCCAAATTATAGAGAGCGAACATGAAATTTTTAGTCTCGCGAAATGAATGCATCGCCAATCATCAGATCTTCATGTTTAAGGTGGATGATTTTTTTAAAAGAATTTGTCATGTGGCAAGTTGCCAAAGCCCACCACTGTAATAGCCCGCTTGCGCCATCTGACTGCTCCTCGCCGTCTCCAACCGGAATCGACGGGTCTCCGCCTCCTTTGCTTGTCGCCCCGGCGACGGGTGGGGGTGGGGACCTCGGACCTGTGCTCGACGCTATTAAAGGGTCTCCAAAGGTAGAGTTTGGTCGATCGGCATTATCGTTATGGTGACTAGGCGGGGTTGTGCGAGACAAGAATAAGTTATACATGCCTCTACTTCCGTCTTTTCGGCGACGATCTAGCAGCTGGCGTTGAGGAGGACGGAGATTTATCTGGTCGCCGCTTCCTTGGAGTGGTGGATTTCGTAGAGTCTACTCGTGTTTTAGGTTTGGTGTTATAAGTTTCGGATCAATTCAAGAGTTCAATGGCGACAATTTCAACTCTAGGATGCTGGTCGTTAGGGGCACATGCACGAAGACTTCCCAATTTTCATCAACAATGTCACACCGGATCCGATAAGGGGGTGGCGACAGCGACGCGTCGGTGGCTCGCTCTAACGACAGTAGTAGTCGTTAGGTGGTCCAAGGATCTCGGTGTAATTTTTATTATATTTGAGATGCTTTGTACTTCTTGTAAACCCATGAAATAAATCCAGATCTTTTCCCACAAATAAAACAACCCAACTTTGTGGGTCCACCGCGCCCTTCACATGGGATGAGCATCCTACTCCCTCCTATCCATAGTGAGTATCGTTGATTTAGTATAAAGTTATAATAAATCAGAGACACTAATTATGGATTGGAAGGATTAGTAATCTGTGTCATCTTATAATATTGTACTCTCTTCGTCTCAAATTAGATGTCAAAGATTGTCTAACTTCACATGTATCTGTATACTAAAATATGATAGATACATGCGAATTTAGATAAATTTGCGACATCTAATTCGAGACGAAATCTGATTCAAGACATAGGGAATACTATAGAAATACCTTTTTTGTACCGAGTGCTTCTATAGAGTTGAGATTTTTCTAGCTGTACACAACTGCTTAACCATTAGCATTCATGATCTAACATAATCGGTCATGCTTAATTTCCCTCTCCCAACCGTAATTAACTCACTCACATTTGTCTAGAATCAACCAACTCACATCTCTAGTAAATTTGGCATAATCCAAACCTGGAAAAGCCGGATGGGGGAACCAGAAAATATGAGAAAACGAGTTGGCAGAACATATCATGGAAAATCAAACAGCAAATTCGAAAAATGAATCGGCGCCAAAAAAATCAACAAACAAGTTATTGAATCATCGCCGCAAGTTCATCATTAATTCAAACTAGTTCATACATACTGATCTCGATACTTAGCTACATCTAACCCTAGCAGAAACCCTAACCCTACCCCGGGATGGTCGCGACGCTCATCGGCACTTCTTGCACGGAGGCGAGGTGATGTCCTCCTCCTCCTTGCAGCCAAAGTTGTTCGCCTCTGCCAGGGAGACGCGGATCGCCTTGAGGAGGTCAACCTCCTCCCACACCTCGTCGACCGTGCAGCGCGCAGCATCTTCACGAGGCACCACATCACCTACTCATGCATTTCCCTGAGGCGGTCCTTGGCGGCATGCTCCTCCAGGACCGCCAGGGGAGGATTTCGCCGAGAACCTTCCATTCCTTCCCCACCATATGCCGCTAATCCGCCCCCGCTCTGAGAGAGGGCGTCACGGTTGCGAGCCTGGATGGAACACTAGTGCTCCCCGCTTCCATAGCCCCCGGCCACCTCCGAACTTGAGCTCCTCACCTCCTCTTTGTGGGTGCGCTGGAGCTTCTCTCGCGGCCTTCTGTCACCCCGGAAAATCCCCCTTCCTGGCATGTGCCCGTCAACCATGGATTGCTCACGGGAGTTTTTATGGTGGTACGGTGGAGGCGAGAGATTGCGGCTGACGGCTCGCGAATTAAACCTAGACTAGATACCTCCTCCAGCCCAGTATATCTAGGACCGGACGTTTTTCCGTGACACGAAAAAACCTGAAACCAGAAAACAGCCGGAGTTTTTGTGTTTTGGGCTATTATGCCACCTGACAGAGATGCTCTAACTCTGGCTTCATATATGTGATGTCTGACAAAACAATATCTTTGAGAAGCAGTAATTCAATTTCTCCACCATTCAATACAGAAGAAAACTTTTGTACCGTTGGGAATGCTATCTTTGGTTTTGTGGTGAAAACATAATTTAAGACGCTAGAGAGGGCATGTATCATCCTGCAACTGACCCTTTCAAAATAAATGTATGCAACCTTGGAGGACACGGGCAATAATAGGCAGCTGGAAATTCCAACCATATAATGCCACCAACGGTCAAGACGGCCATGAGCTGAGATCAAAAAGCACATGCTGGGTGGGGGTGCATCGACCCTGGACGGTGTGGTCACGGCCATGGTCACCCGCTTGACTCGCGACGATAGACCGAGGAAGTATTATTAAATTGCACTATATCACAACACATGTTTTGCTTTTGCCTCCGGCATTTAGCAATTAGCAAATTACAGGAGTAGTCTCGTCACGTCTCTTTACCTTTTATTTTTCAAAGTATTCTCGGTCTAGAATTACCTGTGGCCGATTTATCTAGACTAAATATACATATATTTATACTTCCCCCCTGCTGAATTAATGGACGCGGCTACTGTGTTAATTCAATTTTTTTAAAAATATCTTTTTAATTCAATTTCTTGTACTTTCTCTGATTTATAAAAAAGTGTCGTTTATTTTGTACTAAGCTAGTATAAACTTTATATTAGACTAGATAAGCGACACTAGATCGGATGGAGTAATAATTGATCCAAATTTAATCAGCATCTTTACGTCGATGACCGACCGCGTGCCGGCCGTCGTCCGCACCTTGTCGGCAAGAGGGAGTCTGTCGCCGCTCTGCTCGTCGTTGGAGGGCTCCCGCTAGCTTTGCTTCCTCTTCCCATGTCCGGGCTGGTCTCGTGTCAGGGTGCAGGTGGGAGTGGGCTACCCACGGAGCCCACTGCCCAAGCCCACATAAGAGACTATGTGGGACACCCACAAATACACAAGAAAAAAATGTGGGCGTCTGTGGGACATCCCACAACGACCCCAACACGCAGTCACGCCCTCCACCGACGGACTCGAGTCCAGACTCCAGACGCCCTCGACGTCTCCTCATCGCGGACACGGGAAGGGAGTCGCCGGAGCCCCGCCGCGTTAGGGAGGGGAGTCGCCGGAGCCCCGCCGCGTTAGGGAGGGGAGGCGCCGGAGCCCCGCCGTGTTAGGGAGCCGACGGAGCCCCGCCGGCTAGCTCCGCCATGGCAGATCCTCCTCCGGCTGCGGGAGAAGGTTTACTCCCACCTCCCTTTCTCCCCGCCGCTCCTCCTCCAATCCCAGTGGTCGACGCTCCTCCTCCGGCTGCGGGGGAAGGTCTACTCCCACCTCCCTTTCTCCCCGCCGCTCCTCCTCCGATACATGGTCCAAGATCTAATATGGGCACCTGCAAGAAATCTCCAAGGTCCAAGAAAAGAAAGGTACTGTAATTTTTACTGGAGATCGATTAGCTAGCTCCTCCTCTCCCCATCGATCTGTAATTTTTGCTGTGTACACATGTGATGCTTGGTCAGGCTCAGCTGTAATTTGTACTAACCTTGTTCCTGGATGAAGGAACAATAGTTTGGTATTGGTCAAAAACTATATTGTCAGATTGTCAAACCCTGTCATCGCGTTTAGATTCAGTCTGTTGTTGCCCAGGACAACAGCTGTAGATTCAGTCTGTTGTTGCCCAACACAAAAGTCGATGGTAGGATTCTTTTGTTTTATCACTATGCTTTTTCTTTTGTTACTACCTGCAGCTAAAGATTCTTTTGTTTTATCACTATGCTTTTTCTGGACCAACTTCTGCTGGTCGTGTGCTGTAAGAAATATTACTACCTGTTAAAGATAGACTCATTTTAATGTTTTACTATTAGAATAAGCGACCCATAATTATTTGGGGCAGTACATTTTAGTTTGACAAATGTTATTTCAAATTATAATGATGCCAAGCTTCAGCATGAATGGCAAAATTCATGATTCCATATTGTCATACTCTGTCCATTGTTTATTTGTTAGTTTGTACTATCTGTGTGTCTCAGAAACCTCAAAGGTTGAGAGCTACTCTGAACTTGGCTTTGGCTCTGTTTGTGAAACTTGGTGGTGATTTTTTTTTCTAAATCTCTAAAATTTTCTACTCTGAACTTGGCGCTGTTTGTACTTGTTCCATGGTGATTCTCTTATTTTTTCTAATGTTATATACTGGATTACCGTGTGTTTCAATAGGGAGCAGCAGCAGCGCTTCCACCAGTAGACACTATGTTGCACAAGGAGAAAGTGCGTCCAGAGATAAATGGCGACATCGATGTCCGCAAGGAGATCACAGGGAGCCGGAGGAAGGTAAAAATCATATACGCATACATGGTTTCTATCCTATTGATATGCCATGAAAACCACAAGTCAGCTTGAATTGTTTGGCTCAATTTTAGGGAAGGCTTGAAATATCAACCAGTCCACGGGTGACGTCGTCGCCATGAGTTAATATTCTTATAAACACAGCAGCACATAGAAGGGAATCAATAAATGAGGCAGCACATATGAGGCCAAAGATGATAAGTTCACCCGAGGGATCAACTTCACAAGAGTCACTTAACTCTCCTTCACAACAGCCTCCAATATCTCCCTCTCTTCATGACCTCTCACCTAATGGAAGAATGACTAATTCCTATGGTAAGATTTTCTCGCATATATTCATTGATTATTCATTTTCCTTGTCTTTAATTTTCATTAGCTGACTAAGCTTTTCTTCCATTGCATGTAGGCTGGACACGTGGACGCCGCAAGTTGCTTTCTCGCATATGGAAAGAAGTTGAGCCGATTTATCAAGGAAACAAACTTGTGAAAGGCCGCTGTGGTCATTGTCAGAAAATCTTTCCAGCTTCAAGAGACTCGGGGAGCAGCCAGATTGGTCGGCATTTAAAGGTATGCCCAGCTAAACTAGCAAAGAATGAGATGGTTGATAAGATGGGTCGTCCTGAGGGGATTGATCCTGATTGGAAATTTGACCCAGTTATCGCAAGAAGGAAGCTAGTGAAGTTCATTGTTGTGAATGAAATGCCATTTTTGCTAGTTGAGTCATCATCTTTTAGAGAATTCACTAAATCATTGAATCCATGGTTTGAAAATGTCTCTAGAACAACACTCAAGAATGATTGTGAAGCTGCTTTTCAAATGCATGGAGATAGAATGAAAAATATTTTGAAAATTTGGACTCTCGGGTATCTCTCACAGGTGATATGTGGACCTCTAATCAGAAATTAGGTTACCTTTGCATGACCTGCCACTTTATTTCTGATGATTGGAAACTCCATAAAAGTATTATAAGATTCAGTATGATGGAGACACCGCACAATTCATTGAACATGTTTGATGTAGTACTAAGGAGTATTCAAGAGTGGAACATAGAGGATAAACTCTTTAGTTTTACATTAGACAATGCATCAGTAAATATTGCTATGCTTAATCATTTGAGAGAAAATTTGGAAAATAAAGGTTTCCTTGTTTCAAATGGAGTACTACTTCACTACCGCTGCGGAACACATGTCTTCAATATTATTGCGCAATATGGTCTCAAAGAAGTAAAACCCACTGTCAATAATATTAGAGAGAGTTGCAAGTTTGTGAGAAGTTCACAAACAAGGGTTGAGAAGTTCCTTGACATCGTCATGCAAGTAGGGCTCACTTCAAAATATAAAAGTCCATCTGTTGATGTCACAACTCGTTGGAACTCTACTTATTTGATGCTTGAAGCTGCTTTACCTCTCAGAGGCGCCTTTTCTTCTCTAGAGAAGCATGATAAGGATTATGCATTTGCTCCTTTGGCCACTGAATGGAAATTGGCAGAAGCTGTTTGCAAGTTGTTGAGGGTCTTCTACACCGCAACAAACACTCTTTCGGGCTCAAACTATCCCACTTCCCATCTGTATTTCTATCAGCTCTGGAATATCAAGAAAACATTGAATAAAGAAGAAGCAAGTCTGAAAATGAAGATAAGGAATAAAGAAGCATCTAGTCAAGATCATATAATTGCCCGTATGGTACAACAGATGCAAATAAAGTTCAATGAATATTGGTTGGAATCATACAAGTCAGCTTGCATTCCTGTTATATTTGATCCACGATTCAAGTATGACCTCCTTGACTATCTTCTGAGGGACTTTGGAAATGAAGAGGAGGTGGGCACATGGATGGGAGAGGTGAAGAAAACCATGCAGAAACTCTTCGATGAATACAATCTAGAGGTTTCTGCTAACTCACAAAGAGAAATGGATAGTCCTAATACCGAAGAGGTGGAAGTAGAGGATGATCCACTTGTGGAGTGGGATCAACACATGAGGTCTAAAAGAAGACAAGCAAGCAATGAGCTCGATTGCTATCTAAAAGAAGAGTTGCTTCCTCGGAAGAAGGAGGTGGACATTCTTCAATGGTGGAAAGTTAGTTCTTCCAAGTATCCCGTGCTCTCCAAAATGGCACGTGACATATTGGCCATTCCAGCTTCAACTGTTCCTTCCGAGTCAGCTTTTAGTACCGGAGGACGCGTCGTCAGCGACTACCGGAGCAGCCTTTCATCCTCTACTGTCGAGATTCTGATATGTCTACAGGACTGGTTTAAGGCAGCTGGTAGGTTACTGTTTTCCTTCACTAAAGTGTTTTCTTTGGCACAATATTACTTGTTACTGACTGTTTATTCTTGACATATTTTGCTCCTATGTTTTTTATAGAGTTGGAAAGAGCGTGACTGATCATACAGAAACATGTCTCATCAATGTTCAAGAAAGCATAAGGTAATTTCAGTATCTTCCTATCCTAGATGTTTGGAAAAAGTTGCATGTTGCATTTCCATGCAAGAGTAATTTCAGTATCTTCCTAACCTAGAATTTCCAGATGTGGAAACCAACTATGATGAATTATGTTAATGTGGTACACAAAACCAGTGCAGTATTTCTTGTGTTTTACAAGAACTGTATAAAAGGGTGGCTGGCTTGATAGAGAAGGACACCATCACTCACTCCTCTTGCTAAAAGATTACACTAATACGCTCCCAGTTCATTTTGCTTCCATGCATATATTGGTACTTGCATATTTAATGAGTTTAGTTTCTCCTGTGCTGTTTTCTGCATCGTTTTCAAATATAGGATGCCGGAGAATTGATGTTATGTTTAATCTCCCATTTATATCTCAATCACCTCTAGTACCACTGTTGTTCTCAATCATCTTTATATAGTTGATCCATATATTCCAAGAAACCCCATTTTCTTTGATGATTAGTTTGGACTAATTTTTCTGTGATCATATTTTTTTGTTGCAGTTCCGTCAAGTCATTTGGACTTTCCCTAAAGTGAGGCTAATTAAGGGTGAAAAAATCAACCATGTGATCATATTTTTTTTGTTGCAGTAACCCAATTTGCTCGGATTGGCAATACACAGTAGGCAGTATCCATGTGGTGATTTATTATTACTTGCTGCATTTATCTATTAGATGGCATCGATTTAGCAGAGAACTGGCTGTTTCTGCATGGTGATTATTCCTTGCATCATCATTATTTTGTCGAGCTTCTGTATCCTTGTGATAATAGTTGTTGTGTTGTAGTTTGTGTCTCCAAGACTGACTGTACTGACCTGCCTATTATGTGAAACTGGTCTGTCGAATTCATCGAACCTGTTCTTTATGAAGAAGGGAGAACCCAGAATTTGTGCGATTTCAATTGAAGTGGGAATAATCATGCTCCCTGAGAAGTTTTGGTATCATGAATATGCTTTAGTTTTGTTTCTAGAAATGTTTGAAATAAAGGGATATATTCTGCAAGAACACAATGTTCTTTTGATGGTAGAGTAAAATTTGTACATGGACATTGCGCGTACATGGACATTGCGCGTACATGGACATTGCGCGTGATATTGCACTGTACATGAACATTGCGCGTGATATTGCACTATAAATGGACATTGCGCGTACTTGGACATTGCGCGTGATATTTTCTTCTTCTTAAAAACCACTGTACATGGACATTGCGCGTGATATTGCACTGTGATCGGCTATTATATTTACTAAAATATTTTTATTAACATTATATGAGCAACAATTGCAATAATATATTTGCGGGCACATGTGGGCATACGTGGGATAGTGGGCATCCGCATAAGTTTCGCGGGCACCCGTGGGACGCCCGCTTAAAATGTGTGGGACTGTGCGGACATATGCGGGTCTTCCGCGGGTAGTCCCACCTGCACCCTGGGTCTCGTGGGCGACCTCATCGAGCTCGGTCCTGACGGCATCTCTATCGTCACAGGTAATTGGGGTATAAATATATGTAAACCCGTTCATACTCATGTGCATCAGTTCAGCTTTGCTCGCTCGTTGCGCGTGTGTAGACGAGAGAGCAGACGAGAGAGCGACGTGGGACCTTGGGTCCATCTTCCAATTTTTGTTGCAGTTTTTTCAACAAATCCACGGAACTTATCTGAAGTTTGTATGGATCTCGATGGTTTCATGGCTAAAACCAGTGACCGGGTCCTAATCAAGTTTAATGTGGCGCGGATTCGAAAAACTACGATGCACAAACCAATGTAGGCACACATTGACACTACATTTATATGATGTTTTACACAGTTGTGAAATACTCTCTTTGTTTTCAACTTAGTGTACTTCTAGCTCTTGTTCTAAATTACTTTTAAAAACTTGACCAACTTAATTGAAACGAGTAGCAATATAGACAACATCAAATCAGCAATAATTAGATATTAGATTTAAACATGAATCGATACTAAATCGGTGCCATAAATATTGTTACTTTTTCTTATAAAGTTGCTCACCATTCAATCTATTTGACTTAGGACAAATGCTACAAGTATATTTATTTATGGACAAAGGGAGTAAGAAGCGTGTGCAACATTGCACTAGTCTAAAAATATCTATAGATAGGTCTAAGAAATGAAAATAGGGTCCACCGTTTAGCATCTTTTCTAGGTCTCATTCAACCGAAAAGGTATAGCTTTTGCAGACATTTTTATATTTAGGTCATACTACATTGCCAAGTAGGCCCATTGATATAGATATTTCTTATTTAGC
Source organism: Avena sativa (assembly GCA_916181665.1). Classification (NCBI taxonomy): domain Eukaryota; kingdom Viridiplantae; phylum Streptophyta; class Magnoliopsida; order Poales; family Poaceae; genus Avena; species Avena sativa. Next base: position 260,870,817 of record OV702298.1, on the reverse strand, counting down.
ATCATCCTCTCCACCGTACTGGACTCAACTTTAAGGGATAAAGTTGCTTTTAGACACCCCTTTTTTACACATTGCACACGCCCTAACTACAAGTGCAACCTACAAACATACTAATGATGAATCTGTCAGCAATAATGGTTAGTATCTGAACTACCATCATCTACCTTTTCCCGTATATCAAGTTATACGACCTGATCTATTCTATAAATATCATGGTAGTTAGATTAGATAGCTATCATTTGCTTGTAACAACTCCTGATGTTGTTAATCGGTATATAACACGAAAGTGAGATTATGATGGTGTTGGAAGATGGTGACAAACTCATTGAATATACTGAGATTTTTAATTGTTAACAAGGTGGCCTATCAGATATCTTGGGGTTCCAGTTTTCATAGAAGATGTACTGCCGCATAAATGGCTTATTTGGGGGATAAGCTAAAAAGAAAATGGATGGCCGGATGGGGTTGCTATGTCAATTGGTGGTAGATTGACCAGATTTACTGGCTGCATTTCTGATGTTGTTGTTTACCCCATGTCCTTGACGATGCTCCATAAAACCAATATTGAGCAAATGGAGAAGCCCACTAGGGCATTCTTTTGGTATGCAGGAGCTAATAAAAAGAGATATCATTTGGTTAGATGGAAATATGTTTGCCGACCTAAAAAGAAAGGTGGCTTGGGAGTGAAACATATGTACAAATTCAACATAAGTTTAATGTGTAAGTGGAGGTGGAGGCTGGAAGCAGAGGATGGACCCTGGCAATATTTTATGAGGAGGAAATACTTAGGAGAAAAAGGTACTTTTGATCTAAAGAAAATACCTAGAGATTCTTCTAGTTGGTGTGATATGCTATTGATTAAAGATATCTATCTAAAAGGAAGATGTATGAGGGTTGGAAATGGTAGAAGAACAAACTTTTGGGGTGATGCTTGGTTTGGATAGATGCCTTTGAAGGATGATTATCCAGAGTTGTCTGATATTTGCAACAATCCTGGGGGTTCTGTTGCTAAATTGGCTGCTATATGTTGGCAAATATCTTTTAGAAGATGGCCATCAATTAGTTTACAAATTCATATGAGAGAGTTACAAGTGAAATTGAGCATAGTAACCTTATCTAAAAATGAAAATAGACCCAAATGGAAGTGGAATAAGTCAGCGGAGTTCACTGTCAGATCTGCGTATAAGCAGTTGTCTAGCAATGGTATGGAAAGATCCTTCAAACATTTGTGGAAAGCCAAGATCCTTCTGAAGTTCAAGGTTTGGCTCTGGTTTATCTAGCACAATGCTATTGCAACTAAGGACAACATGCTTGGGAGGAATTGGGTTGGGAACCCAAAAAGGCGCCTTTTATCATCAGGATGAAACTATCCATCATCTTTTCTTCACCTGTGTGGCAGCAAACTATGTTTGGAGTGCTTTTGCTAAATCTATTGGGGGCACAAACACACTCATGCTAGGTCCTTCTCACAATATTTCTGGTGGATTTCTCAATATCTTCCTATCACTAGGAATATCCAAATAACAACCATTTTTGCTATTTGCCGGGCAATTTGGAAGTTGAGAAATCGTGCTTGTTTTGATAAAAAAAATGATAAACTCTCTTGTTTATCTTATTTGCTTTGCTTGTGTTTTCATGAATTACTAGGCAGATCTTCATCCCGCTGCAGAGCAAGATATTCTAAGAGCAGGTTCGGCGACTTTTCAGAACAATGCCATGGAAGAAGCGGTGGGTGCGCAGGGTAGAAGCTCCCGATCAGGCTAGGGGATATGAAGATGGAGACGAGACAGATGGGAGGATGAGTTAGCTGGAAGATGCTAATTGTTTTTGTCTCATGTCTTCTGTGATAGCTAATTGTTCCCTTTCGGCGGACATATGTTTCTTCTTAGCTTTCTTTCAACCTGCAAAAGTTTACCTTTCTCGTTGTTATTATTTCTTCCGCCACCTTATTTGAGAACTACCTACTATGCGGTGATGAGGGTTTTAACTTTGTTTTATAGTGGTTCTGAACCAGTGAACTTTTGGTTGTTGTTTCGTTATCACTATGATAGTGGAACCAAACCCCTGTTTTGTGGGGGTTGTATGGAAAAAACCTTAAGGGCGGCCCTGGTAGCGCGAGAAGCGCGGGACCAATGATAATACATAAATTCACAATGTACATAGTACGCACTCATATGTGAAATTTTTGAAAACAATACATTTGCTAGCTGCCTTTGATGGTTTGTCCATCTTTTACCTTTCCCGTCGATAGCAACATTGTCGCGCTCTTGTGCTTCGCTACATTTGTTGTTGCACCCCTGCATCCCAGAGTAGTGTTGTGCTCCTACCTATGCTTGGCATCAGTGATCTATTGTCCTCTTACACGCCATAGTGCTTGGGTTGATGTTTATCTCCGGTCGCAACTTGAGCCAGGAGGACTGCAACCCCTCTCCTCTCCCTCCCTCCTTCCTCCCCCCGTTTTGAGAGTCTCCCGGAGAAGCCCGGCTCGACCCCTAGCCCTCTCCGCCGGCGTTGCCGGCCGGAGATGGCGAAGGGAAGACGCCGGAGTAGATAGGAGTAGTTGTAGGTTCGGCAGCTTGACGTCTTGGGGCTGTTTCCCCGGTAGTTTGTGCGGAACTCTAGATCTTGCCACCCAGATCTATGTAGTTTTAGGGTTCCTTGTCTCTGCTTTTCTTCTCCGATGGATGGAGTCCCAAGTTGAGACGGGAACCGACGCACCACTGAATAATTTCGTGGTGGTGGCCTGCCCTCCGATGCTGAGGTGCTGCACTCTCGGTTTCCTCTCGGCCGGCAGTGGTTGCGAGGAAGAGGAGATCGATGGTGGAGTTAGCTGCGCGGCGGAGCAGCTCCTGTCCGGCCATGGTGGCGAGGGGGAGCTGTGCTGCGGCATGGTGGCCTTGGCGGCGGGGGGGGGGGGGGGGGGCGGCCTTGCCCTCCGCAGGTTGGTGTTTGCCTTGATGGAGAGGGGTGCTGCGTGGCGACGTTTTCTCCGGCCGGCCGTGGAGGCGAGGGGAGGAAGCGAAGCAACAAGTGCTTCCCGGCCTCGTTGAGGTGGGACGTCAACCTGCTGCTGCAACGTCGAGCAAATCCCGCGGCGGCTACGATTGCCAACGCGAGCTTCGGCCAAGATGGTGGCCTTGTGTGGCGCCAAGACGGCGCCCTTTCCAACCTCCGCAGTGGAGGCCTTCTTCGGAGTCACTCGCCGGAGTTCCCCCTGTGTCAGCGCCAAGTGGTTCGTCCCCGGCGAAGTCATGGTGGCCGGCGCTCGTGGCTCAATCTCGGTGGAGAGAACCCTGGACTCGATTGCTTTTCTGCTTTTTCTATCAGGGTCCTCGGTGCAAATTTCCTGGCCTTTGTTGTAATTTCTTTTTCTGTTCTAGGCCATGCTTGTATTGTGCACCCACCGTCGGTTAATTGAATGCAGCTTCGGGGCCCTTCGAGGCCCCTTATCCGTTCAAAAAAAAAAATACTTGAGCCAGGAGGAGTTGAGCAGACTTGTTCCTGCGGAACCATGTGCGGAAAAAGACTTAGTCCAAGTGTCCAACTCTAGCCTCATGGTCAGAGTCCACAAGGACGACCTTTGCCTACAAGTTTGCACAAGACGACTCACCAGACTTTCTTTGTCTTCGCATTCTTCTACATTTCCCCAACGAAGCAACCACAGCGAACACACACGATGAGGCAGTGATGTTACTATCGTTGTGTAAGGCGGTACTCAAGGTACGACGGCATCTCCTCTGTCCATGGTTAAAATGCATAAAACACGCATGTATGTAAATATGTAAATATGCATAAAATAGCCTTTACTCCCTATTGCTGCTTCATTGATCAGCCATCGAAGAACATCATATGTACTTCCTCCGTTTCAAAATATAAAATGTTTTAGGTTTGTAAAAAAAATATATATCTAGATTTCTTTTAGTGTATAGGTTTGTTAAGATTTGGAGTGAACCTACGCATAAAAAAGGTTTAGATACATTCTCTTCACAAACCTAAAACATTTTATATTTTAAAACGGGAGGAAGTATGTTGCTATTTTTTACAAAAGAATGTGTATGACTGTCTCATACCAACATGTGTATATGTACAGAGCTGACAATTCCGGCTCTACTAAAGCTGAGCTCTCGGGGTACCCCACTCAGTCTCAGTGTCTTCTTTTCCGCTGCCGCTGCCCGAGGAACACGACGGAGTCAACCCCGACGACGGTCCTTGCCTCCCGAAGGTCCACAGCCTCTTGAGCGACCTCAGCCTCGCCGAGCCCGGCGTCTTGGCCGCGTCGCGCGGTGCCGCCACCGTCCTCGACTCCGGAATGTCGATCACCAGCTCTGCCTCCGATGCCAGGGCGGAGGGTCTCGGGCGGCCTCCGTCAGAGGTCACGGTCACCGCGGCAAGCGTGGCCTGGTCCGATACCCCGAGCAGCACACTCGCCGGAAGGTTCGCGGCGTAGTTCGCCGGCTCGGGCGCTACGGGGAGGACCGTCAGCGACGCGTCGGGCTTGGCGACGGTGACCCGGCAGAGCGGGCAGGTGGAGTGGGATGCCAGCCACGTGTCGACGCACCGGGCGTGGAACCCGTGGCTGCACCGGGGCAAGAACCTCGCCTCCTCCCCGTCCACGAGCTCGGACAGGCACACCGCGCACTCCAGCCCGACGTCCTCCGCGGCGGCGGAGCCCCTCGGCGCAGCCGCCGCGCGGTACACCGTGACCGGAAGCGACCGCAGCAGCTCTGGGTCGACGCCCTTGTCCCTGGCCCCCGAAGCCGCAGACACGGCGCCGCTCGGCCTCATGCGGGAGCTGTTGTTGATGCAGCACTGGAGGCAGCAGATCACGAGGGCGAAGATCACGAACAGCAAGAAGATGGTTGACGTGGTGAGTATGGCGCCGAGGGCCATGTTCGGCGCGGAGACGGCCGGCGCGACCGCCAGTCCCGACGGCGAGCCCATGGCGGACAGCTGGTAGGTGTCTTCTGTTGGGCGGGATCGATTGCTAGTTCTGCGCGGTACTGGCCGAGTGAGTGTGTAGGCTCAGGGATGCGGTCGATGCCGTAGATATATGCATAGGGAGGGCAGCGACGTTGACATGGATGAAGCCGGGGAGAAAGAAGCTGGAAGGCGCGCGCGCGCTCGATCTGTCTTGACGGCCAAGCCGCGACCTGGTGCTGTTTTCGGACGGAAGTGGTTTGCTTGACGGGTCAACGGCGGCGGCATTTTTATTGGCGGATGAGTAGAAGGTGATGCACCGGTGCTCCAGACGTGATTACCACACGTGACACTTATCACCTTATGAGGGCATGAGGCAATGAGGGGTCCTTGTCCAAGTTGCTAGGCTTCGTCTCTGGAATTTCAGTCCAACCTCATCAATTCTTTTGACAAAAACAGTTAGACTCTACTACTCCCTCCATGATGTCTCGGATTTTTTAAAATTTAGATGAATCTATATGCTAAATAGTGTCTAGATCCATTTAAATTTTGACAAATCTAAGGCATCTATTTTGGGACGGAGGGAGTATATACTTTTTTATATGTTTAGGTTTAATATTTACATCTATGGTGGTGAATAGTGGCGTGCGCGTCCAGTCGGGTTCGGGCCTTCGCCGTCCGATCGATGTAATTGTATAGTTGCTAGGGCCGGAGGCCCTAGGGCAACATGAAATCAAGAGCCCCTTGTTTAATGTGTCAGAGCTTTCCTAGGGTTAAAGGGGGGGCAATGGCCCTCCTAATTTTTTATTAGAGATATATTTAATATTCATGCTAAAATTTTAAAGGATACTTAAAGTTTATCATGATTAACGCTCTTGGACGTCTCAATAATGCCTGTCAAGCTCCGCCACTTATTCACACAAAAACTTATAAATATTAGTATCCCGTAAGATTTTATTACTGTAATACAATAATAAATTAAATAATCAGTGCATTTGATAGATCCATGATCTTTAAAATCTTGGTGAAGACATTAGAAACCATTTATTTCTATTGATGGAACGAACTATATACCATGGTAGTTATTTTATCAATTGTTGTTTGTGTACCTATGCCTGTGCAAAAAATGAGTAGATGACTAAATATATTATGCACTAAATTAAGAAGAGGATGGAATAGTCTCTTAAACATATATGATAGGGACGAGTAGAATTGTTGCAAATGAGAGGATAGTTGCTTGCAGAATAATATAGTCATGCGATTGTGTCCTTAGTGTTCACTAATGAATACTCACAACATTATAAATAAATATGAGGATCGATGTTATCCACATCTGGAGAGACCAACAAAAAAACGTGGCATCGAAAAAACATATTCGCAAATGTTAGAGTATTTTTTTTTGAGAAATAGGATTAAGGGTAGAGTCATGATAGGCCATAGCTTGAGTCATCTATATTTTCTTTTTTTAGATAACAAATTATATTTTCTAAAATTATTCTACAATGTTGCACATCAAAAGTATTAGACAAATATGGATACACAAACAAATAGTAGGCCAGGGCCCCTAGACCATGGGGGCCCAGGGCAAGTGCCCCTCTGCTCCTCCCTATGGGCCGGGCCTGGCAGTTGCTCGTTTCCACCTGGTTTCCATCGTGTTTGGTTATAGTGGGCAAAATACGGGCGATTACTAGGCTGTACCCGGGGCCAAATCAAAAATCCACATAGGTAGGTGGCCGGAAAATCTGGTGCGCCCTGGGTCGTGGCCCTTGTTGTCTGGGGTGTAGATCCGCCCCTGTTGGTGAATATTGCATAGCGAATCCAAATATCTTAAATAATAGAAAAAATTGATTCGCAAAAAATTTTCTTAAATGTCACGAAGGAAGAATAAAGCATTGACTACATCATGATATTTTGGTGGAATTTGTTGAAGCTTTAACTTTGAAATTTTCCAAAAATTCAAAAACCGGCTACCTGCATCCCAGGAACCATAGCTCTGCACTCTAATATAAGTCATTATTATATAATGCTTGCACTTTTCAAATGTCATGTAGTCCAAGTTTGGACCTAAAATGAATTTAAAGGTAATATAGAAGCAACATTAGAGTTATTTAACACAATTTATACTCTATAAACCTTTCTATTACTTTATATGGTATATTATGATCTTGGATTGTAGAAATTTTAACTAAACTTAGGTTAGTTTTAATTCGTTCAAAAGGGATAAATAAGTATAACGAAGTTGAATTGAAGTTTTGAAAGATCATTGTATATGTTTAAGTTAAATTTCACAATCCGAAGTAAAATTTCAAATATTCATATAACAATTTGATATATAATTTTAGGGATTATACTAAGGAGAAATGATTAGAATAAGGATTAAATTTAATTTGAGAAATATTTAAAAATATCGTAAACTCTTGGGGAGCCCCTACATAAAAATAGAAGATAACCCCAAATTCAAAATTTAAACACGCTCTGAGATCACAAGCTTTTGCACCATAATTTCTACTCTCTCAATCCCTATTTAGCTAGCGCATGGGCTTTCAAGGTCTAAGTTTAACTATCGATTTAATAAAAAACAAGAATTATATTTTGTGCATGTCATATAGTTGAATTCATATTTAAATAAAGTTCTTAATAGTATAATTTCATGACAATTGACACATGTATTAATGTTAAATTAATGGCGAAACTTTAACATGCAAAACGAGGACGCCTTGTGTATTTTTTTCAAAAATACGGTAGGAAAAGCCCCTACAATATTTTGTTAAAAATAATAAAAACCCACATTCGTGGGTTGGGACTTGAACCTAGGTGACTATGTTGTGTATTCACTTATCTAGAAGAGTGAGCAAGGTTCACTTCTTAGGACGCCTTATGCATTGGAACGAAGGGACCATTGTACATTGTTTTATGAAAATATTTACTTTCAATACTATAATAAATTTCTACTACCTTGTTATGTGAGGCTCGCCTCGAGGCCAATGTCAGTGCAATTCATCAGAGAGAATCTCCTCACAAAAATGAAAATGCTAAGGGCGATGAGGGCGGGCTTTGACCGTAGCTTAAAATGGGTGTGGAGTATCCTCCAAGATGAGGGCGTGCTTTGGCTGCAGCTTACCAAAGCCAAGTACCTATATGACCGACCTATTCTCGCGTGTGATTGTTGGGAGGGATATTAGTTTTGGAGATCACTCCATATAATCAAACGTGAGATCTGCCTAGGGGCCTCCTTCTCCATAGGAGATGGAGAAGGTACCCTATTCTGGCTTGATCCTTGGATCAATAGGCGCCCTATTCGTGAAAGCTTTCCAGCATTGTTCGTGATTTGCTCAGATCCGATGCTTCTAGTCGCTGCAACAATGTGAAATGGAATGTGGAATGTGGCATTCACACGACTTTTGTCCCTCAAGAGACCTTAGCCTGGGATGAGTTGAGATAAAATCTCCCCATTTCCCTCCTAGGTGCCACTAATGACGTAGCATGGCACCTCTCCTCCTCTGGGGAGTTTTTGGTTGGCTCTGTTTATCGTGTCCTGTTTAGAGGACCGGTTCTGCCTTGGACCCGCCGTCTATTCTGGAAGGCGTCCACCCTGCTGAAGATTAAAATCTTCGTGCGGAAAGCGCATCGAGACCGCCTCCCCTCAGTCGTGGAGGTCTTGAAACATCATTGTCTAGGAGATGGTGATGACCCACAAGTATAAAGGGCGTATCGCAGTACTTTCGATAAATAGGAGTGTCGATCCCAACGAGAAGCAGAAGGTGCTGAACAGTGGTATGGAGCAAGAAATCCCTGTGAATACTTAGCAAACGGATTTTTAGTGGTTTTCTGATAAGGCAACAAAACAAAGAGCAAGTAACAAAGACAGTAAACAAACGAAGCAAGTGGCCCAATTCTTTTTTAGCAAAGGACAAGCCGGTGGAAATACTTATAAGGACCAATCGTTCTCGAGGACACATGGGAATTCTGTCAAGTGCTTTCGCTTCAAATAGCTGAGTACTCTTCTCTGGTGTTATAAGTGTTGTGTGGGTGAACCTGTGCTAACATACCGACCTTACTTGGACTAATACATAATTATGATTAAACCCCCTGCAAGCATCTGTAACTATAGAAAAGTAATTAAGATATAAATCTAACCACAGCCTTAAACTTTGAGATCCTACGCTCCCTTGTGCAAAGATGTCCTAACGGGGGTTCAAGTTTCTATCACTCCGGCAACCCCATAATTAGTAGCCAAATACACAATGCATTCCTCTAGGCCTATAAATGGTGAAGTATCATGTAGTCGACGTTCAGATGACACCACTAGAAGAGTAGCACCACAACTTAAATACTAAACCATTGAATAATAACTCATCACAGATTCACTACTAACAACATGACTTCTCCCATGTCCTCAAGAACACAATGAACTACTTACAAGACATCATATGGATCAAGATCAAAGATGATATAGTAATGGATAACAATCTGAACATAAACAATAATCCAATGGTTCCACTCATAAGCATCAACTACAATAGTAATTAACACCGGGAAAGTTTCCCCTAAGAAATAAACTAATATCCAACACAATTGTTACAGCGGGACGGAGTGGTGATGATGGTGTTGGTGGAGATGTGAAGGGTGCGCAGCATAGAAAACAAAAAAATTCCTACGATGGGAACTATGTACCAAGATCTATCTACTAGATACAAACAATGGGCGGATGTATATCCGTAGAGAACATACCCTTGAAGACCGACAAAGCTTAACGAGTTGAACTCATGGTTGATGTAGACGATCTCTTACCGATCTCAAGATCGAGAGGAAGTCCCAGCGCCGCAAAGCAGCAGCGCATCCGTGCTCGCACACACGTACAAGACACCGAGCAACCTCCGCCTCCTCGCTCCAGCGATGCAGCGGAAGCACAACCCTTTCTTGCCAAATAGCCATCGGGAACATGTATCTCGCTAGTCCGAGACCATGGGGAATAAATTCTAGAGGGGGAGAGAGATCCTTCACGAGGAGGTGTGAGTGAGAGAGAGGGAGGGGTGCCTTTTATAGGAGAGGGGGAACCCAAAGGGGGTGGCCGGCGCATGGGAGCTGACCCCTTGCCCTCCCCTCATTCATGTGGGTGGACACTCCACTCACAAAATCCTCTTCAAATCCCTCCACTCAAAATCCCACTCAAACTTGCTATTAAATTTCCACCAAATTTAACGCGAACTCTCATTAGATAAAACTAGTTTTATTTATTCAGAATTTTGTCAATTACTTTAATGACAAACATTTACATATAACCCCTTGCTAGAATTCTATTTCACATGCAAAAACACTTTCTGCAATTTCACCTGAAAACCTGTTTCGGTATCTACTGAAATAAATTCCTGCGCTTGTTATTCTTTCCAGCATGAAACATTTGCTCCAACTGGATGTCAGTATCCCTTAAGTGTGTCACCCTACGGTTCGCGAATAATGCGGACATGATCGAGACCCTTCTCCGATCATAATCAGTAGCGGGACCTGGAGATCCATACTGACTCCCACACATTCAACGATGACTTTCCTGTGATCGTCGGAACCTTTTACGCTTGTATCTTAATCCCTTTGTTTCACGATATATTACATGTCCAAGATTTGATCATCGGTATCTCCATACCTAGTTTGATCTTGTTACTGACATGCACTCTTTTCTCGTTCCCGTGATATAACATTCTAGTGATCAAATCACTTGCTTGCAAGCTTACCAATGTGATATCACTGAGAGGTCCCAGAGTATATCTATCCGTCATCAGGATGAACAAATTCCACTCTTGATCCATGTGTCTCAACATAACACTTTAGTAGTTTTAAAGCCATCTTTATAATCACCCAGTACCGGTGTGATGTTTGATGTCAACAAGAAACTCTTCCGGTGTTAATGATTGACATGATCTCATGGTCTAAGGATTAGGATCACTTCGTAAGTTGTTTATAGCAATATAAACTCAATGAATTTGATCGTAATGCTATACTTCGGATGAATGTTCATCACATCATTATACTAATGTTGTGATCTCATTATTAACAACATCCAATGTCTATGATCAGGAAACTGTGATCATCTTGTTAATCAACGAGCTAGTTTATGAGAGAGGCATAACTAGGAACTTTATTTTTGTTTATTAAACACACATATATTAACGTTTCCGTATTAATACAATTATAGCATGCAAAATAAGCATCTATCATATACTTGGAATACACATAATAAACACTTTATTATTGCCTTTCAGGGCATATTCCCTTCAAGATGATGGTGTGGATGATGATGATGATGATCCTGATGAAGCCTAGCTTGATGATGGTGTTGATGGCGACGGTCTCCCCTCTCCCGGAAGGAATTTCCCTGGCATAAATCTGTCTGTCGGAGAGATCTTTCTCTCTCGGTGTTTTACGCCCCCCCAGAGGCGGCGAAAATCTATATGTGGTCACCCCCTTAGGCTTATGGTTCCATAGGGAAGATATAGGCGAAGGGGTGGAGTCGGCGGCCGGGCAGGTGGGCCACACCTGCCCTAGGCGCGCCCTCGGGTGGGCCTGCACCTAGGGGGGTGTGGGCCCCCTGCGGCCCCTCTTTGCTCCTCCTTCTGTCTCCCTTCATCTTCTGGTAAAATAATATGTTTCCATATTTTTCTAGTACTTTTCTGATCTTCGCAAAATTGCACCGAAACGCCTTCTTTTCCATCAGAATCCAGACTCCGGTAGTTCATCCTCCAAGAATCATCCAACATGCATAAACAGATGAAAAGCCATAAGTAATACCTCATAATAAGACATATATCAATGAATAGAGGTAAATTATGATATAGAAAGGTGATGCAAATTGGGCGTATCAACTCCCCCAAGCTTAGACTTCGCTTGTCCCCAAGCGAAAACTGAGCTCAGTAAACATGTCCACAAGTTTATGGAGTGAAGTGTCGATAAAATAATACGAACAAGAAGCATCACATTCCATTGCACAACTCATAGAAGAAAGCAACTCACCATTATATAACTTAGCTTGCAACCAAGTACAATAGTCACAATAGAGATGCATAAAGATAAATCATAATTGGAAATGGCAAACTTGTTCTTGGTCAGAGAACACCTGACAAACAGTTTCACAGAAAGCTTTTTATAGAAGTTTCAAAACAGGAGCACTCTTTGCTCAAAAAGGTTTTTCACAAGTGAAGGCTTTCAAAGTAATACTCAATAGATAAGAGGTTTGTGCAAACAAGGAAGATAAAGAACATGATTGAATAAATCACCATATGAATGCTTGAAACACAACAACTCAAATGCTTGCTTGAGATAGAGAGGAAGTAGGTTTACTGACTCAACTTGGAAATGGGAGAAAGGTCCCTTCATAGAGGGAAGCAGAGATTACAAGTCATAAAGAGCTTCCAAAAGATTATGGTACTTACTAGCTTTGAGCCCTCATTGCCCCTATCATAAGCATCTTGAGATAAGGTAAAAGTGAACAAAGACAGAGTATATGCTTGACGAAATATAAGTTGGCAATCTCATGTCCCTTGCATATGAGGGCCACTCCTCATGCTACATCAACTTTGGGCCCAGGCAAGTTCTTGTCATTGTAAGTACTTGCATATCATTGAGAACCGCTAACGGGGTACCCCTAGCACATGGTACAGGAGCTTTCCCATAACCCTAATGACAAGGCAAGCAGACAGTGAGCATCTCAGCAATATTTTTATTTACTATGTGTATAGTTTTTTATTGAGGATGCTTCACAGAATTCTCACTATGGTGGTGCTGCAAGTTTCCACCATGATTAGGCATGGCTTAGGCTAGCGGCCCAGACGTTTCTCTAACACAAAGTACAAACTCCATGGACTCACAAGTTCCCCTTGTATTTCACACTGTTGACATCCATAGACAAAAGAGCACGGTATCAACGATGTACAGAGTACAAGTGCTATGTTGAAAACGTTACCCATGACAACACGGTTCTGCTAATTCCATCGTATAGATGCAAGCATATACAACTTCGATGTCCATAATGGTTCAAGTCTATTAGGGGCAAGAAAATAAGGTGTGCCATCAAGTTCGTGAGAGCTTTACTAACTAGTTTCACAAAACAAAATACTTTTTAATTCGGAAGGTAGATGAAGCTTGAGAATTTGCTTGGAATAGAAATAGCTACTAGGTAGATATGGTGGACACAAATGGCAAAGATTTTTGGTTCAAAGGGGTTTAGAAACATGAGAAGTATGCCTTCTCAAAACAGGTTTTTGGCTAGCAAGGCTGGGTAGCAAGCAAGAAAGCTGAAAGAAACAAGCAAACATACAAGTATTAAAGCCAAACATGCAATCTTCCTCGAAGACACAGAATATCTTAAATAAAGAATACTAAGCTTATGAGCCAACAAGAAAGAAAACAAATGATACCAAATACCTGTAAGCTTTTTCTTTCTCTTTTTCTTTCAAACCTCAAAAATTGTTGCTACTGACCAGAACTTGGTTTGCAAAAACCAATTTAGATCCACTTGATGCTCCCAAAGTGGTGCCAATACTGATCAACAAGATCCATCGTATAACAGAGATTGCAAACTAAAATAAGAAGTGCAAAAAGTAAAATATGAGACTTCTCATTAATATTCAATAAAGGCACTCACACAAAGGGATATATAGATAATCAACTAAAGGAGAGATACTTCCACATGCAAACCAAACTATAAGATAACTTCTCTACCACAGATATGAATCCACTAAAAAGGTAAAAGATGAAAGATAATGGTGGTGATACCGCGACACTCCCCCAAGTTTGGAACAAGCCAAGGGGATGCCAAACCTGATGACAAATTACTCCTTTGGTGGTGGTGGTGTTCTCTTATCATGGGTCAGGAAATCTTTCAGCATCTTACGAAGCCTGTTATTCTCCTCTTGAAGCATATCCACCTTCATCCTCAAAGCACGGTACTTATCACAAAACTCGTTAGTGGTTCGAAGGGCTTCTGTTGCCTCAGGGCAGTATCTGAGTTCTGGACCGAAGGCTATGATTCCATGAACATTACGAGAAAAAGCATCCCTAGTGTTAATTGCTCCTACAAAAGTAGGTTTCCTTGCCCTTGTCCCTACGATGGTTTGTTCTTCCAATTTTATCTCCTCCACGGGCTTCTTGCCTTTATCACTGGCGGAGGCCATGGTGCTCTAAACTTGAGAAGATTTCCTGACAGAAACAGATCAAAACAAAAACACGACGAGAACACGATGCATGAACCTCGGGGGATCCGGGGGGTTATATAATACGAGGTTTCAATGCATAAGGAAGGTACTGACACGGAAACGAGGCGGAGACGGGGTGCGGGGGTGGCACACCCCCTCCAGGCGTGGCCAGGCTGGGCCCGCGCCTGGGGTGGGTTTGGCCACCCCGGCCTCCGGTTCCTCCTCTGTTTCGTCTCGTAACTTCCCTTATGTATTAAAAACATCAAAAATATAAAAAGATTGGGGTTTCACGAACCTTCAGCTTTCACCACTTTTACCTATTCAAGGACGAACTCTGTAGATTCCTTTTGTCCTTCTCCTAATAATTTCCTTCATCCAAAACCCTTGCACAAACTCAATGACAACATTAGTGTAAGCAAAAACAATAAACCTTTGGTACACACTTCAACTGAAAACCCATCAAAATAAAAAGCTTCTGTAAGAGGCAGATGCAAATGATGGCAGAAATCTGTCAAAATAGACCAGCAGGTAAAGATTGAATTTTTAGAGAACCTACTGTTGCTCAAATAAAAAAGTACATAACTAATGAAAGTTGGGTAACAACCTGGAGAACAAGCTCAGAAAAATGCATCTCCATCCGAAGTACTGAGATCCCTCATGAATTTTGCCAATACAACACAAAAATCTGTCCTAGGACAGCCACTTTTCACAACTCCTCTACTTCACAAAAGTATTTAAACTTGACACAAAAACCAAAACAAAAAGGATAAGGAGCGGTTATTATTGAGGTAATAACTTCCAAGACTCGATAAAACTCTTGAGTTATCTCCCAACAAGTACTTTTTTTAATGCCTTTAAGTTAGGCTTAAAACTTTCAAGGATGCTCACATAGGATATATATATATATATATATATATATATATGAAGTGAAAGAGAGCATCAAGAAGCAAATAACAAACACACTTGAGTCTAACCCACTTCCTATGCATGGGGTATCATGAGAAAACGAATTGTTGAAACAAAAAGCCACTAGCATAGGAAGACAAAACAGATGCAACTTCAAAGCTTTCAACATAAAACGGGGAAACTTAACATCATTGAGATGCATAAAACCATGTTTCCCTCTCTCAAAATAACTTTCAGTAGCACTTTGAATAAAGTTGATAATATAACTCTCACTGGAAATAACTTTATCATTAGAATGAGCATACTTAGAGTCATCAAAAGGAGGTCCAAGGTCATAGACTGGATCAATAGAAGCAAGCTGTTCCATACTGAAATTTTTATTAGGCAAGCTATTTTCACAAGGAGCTTTAGCAAATTTGGAAAAGTTAAACTCATAAGTATCTCCATTGAACTTAGTTAAAACTTTTTCCTTCTTACAATCAATAATAGCTCCACAAGTATTCAAGAAAGGTCTACCAAAAATGATAGGCCAAGTTTTGCTAGTTGCTAAATTAAGCACTAGAAAATCAGCAGGATATTTAATCTTACCACAAAGAACCTCCACATCTCTTACAATACCAATGGGGCAAATAGTTTCCTTATTAGCAAGGTGAATAACCACATCAATGTCCTCAAGCTCACAAGGACCAATCTTATGCATAATTACCCTGTAAAACTCATAAGGAATAACACTAGAGCTAGCACCAATATCACATAAACCATAGTAGCAATGATCACCAATTTTAACAGAAAGCACAAGAACACTAGCTTTTCTAGTCTTACTAGGATGATAAATAATGCTAGAAGCGTCTTCACAAAAGACAATATGCTCATCCTCTATATTTCTAGTGGCAGTGTCTTTCACAATAGCTACCACAGGTTCAACACTCAATTGCTTACCAGGCTCCACAGTTTTCATTGTAACTTTGTTATTTGCACTAATAATCATAGAACACTCATTTAACTTAGCTGAGAAAGGCATTTTCTCAACATGAGGTTATGCACGATATGATTAGTAGTATAAACTTGAGTACCTCTAATAGGAACATGGCTAACAACATCTTTATAAGGAGCATGATACTTATTACACTTCTTCTTAGGAATTTCTATGTAAGAGGCAAATGTTAAAACAGTTGGCAATACTTTGGGAATTAAGACCAAACTCATTGCTAATATCACGGAAGTCATCAGTTCCCATAAAAGATTTAATGCATTCATAATCATAGTTTATACCTGACTTTCTTCCTTTGTCATTCTCCCAAGCTTCAGTGTTCTCTTGAATACGGTCTACTAAATCCCATTTAGCTTCCTCCTTCATACGTGTGAATGATCCAGCACAAGAAGCATCTAGTAAATTTTTATCATGAAGCGAAAGCCTAGCATAAAAGTTATTGAGAATAATATTATTAGAGAGTTCATGAATAGGACATTTAAGCATTAGTAACTTCAATCTCCCCCAAGTTTGAGCTGTACTCTCTCCATCAAGAGGCCAAAAGATATATATAAGATTTGTATATTTATGAATTTCACTAGGAGGATAAAATTTAGAGTAAAAGAGAGATGCCATCTCCTCCCATTCCATGGATTGTCCATTCTTCAGCATCTTATACCATTCTTCATCTCTCCCTTTCAAGAATATGGAGAGTAACTTCTTCACCTGTTCAGTTGTGATACCTGCACACTTAAACAACCCGCATAATTCATGGATAAAAAGCAAGTGATCACCCCGATGGACAGTTCTATCCCCAAAATAATAATTATCCATAACAGGATCAACAATACTTGTAGGTATCTTAAAAGGATCTATCTCAACAGGAGGTGGTTCATCTACTACCCTAGCAGTGGTAGTAGTTTTCCCAAATAGAAAACCAAGTGGGTTATCCATATTGGAAACAAAGTAACAAGCAGTAACAAAGCAATACTCACAGTAAAAGTTTCCTTTACCAGTTCCACTCTGCAATAGCGCTTCACTCCCCGGCAACGGCGCCAGAAAATAGTCTTGATGACCCACAAGTATAGGGGGTTATCGCAGTACTTTCGATAAATAGGAGTGTCGATCCCAATGAGAAGAAGAAGGTGCTGAACAGTGGTATGGAGCAGGAAATCCCTGTGAATACTTAGCAAACGGATTTTTAGTGGTTTTCTGATAAGGCAATAAAACAAAGAGCAAGTAACAAAGATAGTAAACAAACGGAGCAAGTGGCCCAATCCTTTCTTAGCAAAGGACAAGCCGGTGGAAATACTTATAAGGACCAAACGTTCTCGAGGACACATGGGAATTCTGTCAAGTGTTTTCACTTCAAATAGCTGAGTGATCTTCTCTGGTGTTATAAGTGTTGTGTGGGTGAACCCGTGCTAACATACCGACCTTACTTGGACTAATACATACTTGTGATTAAACCCCCTGCAAACATCCGTAACTACATGAAAGTAATTAAGATATAAATCTAACCACAACCTTAAACTCTGAGATCCTACGCTCCCTTGTGCAAAGGTGTCCTAATGGGGGTTCAGGTTTCTGTCACTCGGGCAACCCCACAATTAGTAGCCAAATACAGAATGCACTCCCCTAGGCCCATAAATGGTGAAGTATCATGTAGTCGACGTTCACATGACACCACTAGAAGAGTAGCACCACAACTTAAATACTAAACCATTGAATAATAACTCATCACAGATTCACTAATAACAACATGACTTCTCCCATGTCCTCAAGAACACAATGAACTACTCACAAGACATCATATGGATCAAGATCAAAGATGATATGGTAATGGATAACAATCTGAACATAAACAATAATCCAATGGTTCCACTCACAAGCATCAACTACAATAGTAATTAACACCGAGAAAGTTTCCCCTAAGAACTAAAGCAATATCCAACACAATTGTTACAGCGGGACGGAGTGGTGATGATGTTGCTGGTGGAGATGATGGTGTGGATGATGATGATCCCGATGAAGCCTATCCTGATGATGGTGTTGATGAAGACGGTCTCCCCTCTCCGGGAGGGAATTTCCCCGGCAGAAATCTGTCTGTTGGAGAGATCTTTCTCTCTCGGTGTTTTCCGCCCCCTAAGGCGGTGAAAATCTATCTGTGGTCACCCCCTTAGGCTTAGGGTTCCGTAGGAAAGATATAGGCGAAGGGGTGGAGTCGGAGGCCAGGCAGGTGGGCCACACCTGCCCTATGCGCGACCTCAGGTGGGCCCGCGCCTAGGGGTGTGGGTCCCCCGCGACCCCTCTTCGCTCCTCCTACTGGCTCCCTTCATTTTCTGGCAAAATAATATGTTTCCATATTTTTCTGGTATTTTTTTGATCTTCGCGAAATTGCACCGAAACGCCTATTTTTCCATCAGAATCTAGACTCCGACAGTTCATCCTCCAAGAATCATCCAACATGCATAAACAGATGAAAAGCCATAAGTAATACCTCATAATAAGACATATATCAATGAATAGAGGTAAATTATGATATAGAAAGGTGATGCAAATTGGGCGTATCAGATGGCAAGTTCCCACTTTATGTAGTCCCGAAAGCTAGTTACCATAGCCTGTTCTCTTGTCCCACTACCTGCTTCCTTTGGAACTTCGTCTTAGAGGCGTTGGGGGTTGGGGGTATGTGTGGTGGGCCCTAGACCTTGGCGAGTTTATATAAGTGCAGGCAAGCCAAAACGATAGGAGGAGGCGTATCTTTTGCTTAGTGTTTTCCATGATGGGTTGGTCCTTATGGACTATTAGAAACAAGATGGTGATAGAAATTTTTTTTTTTGGCGTGCCTTTAAATCTATGTTTAAATCCTTGGTTTTCCTGTAGCAGTGGTACCTATTACATAGGCGACGAGACAAGGACCGGCTAGACAGCATGCTTCATGTTCTTATTGGGCGGCTCGGCTCATATCTTCTACTACGCCTAGCCACCGAGCACCATTCTTACTTTGAGTTGTATCTATTTCCCAGTTGGGCATGTCTGCGTAGTTTCTCGAGCGGACATGTTTTTGTTTTTCGCACTCTCTCTGAGACCTTGTACGTCATTGATGGTTGCTTTATTTATAAAACCGGATAAAAACCTATTTCGAGCGAGAAGAATGGCTATGATGAGGACTTGATTGCTTTTATTTTTGTATCCAAGGTTCTTAGTATAAAAAGATAGATATGGTTGTAATTTATTCTTCTTCTAGGACCCAATTATGTTTTGGGTAGTCAAAAAAATGAAGATGCACAAGCAAACAAAATTTATTTCTTTTCTCTCCATGACCTATACCCAGTTTGCTAATGGGTAAGCTATTGCAGATGCTCTCAGAAAACAATGTCTCAAATAAGTATTACTATCTTCGTTCGTAGTTCAAATTAAACCACTAAAAAGACTCATATTTTGAACAAAGTTAGTGTCTTTGTTTCTAAATATAACATGTTTTAGTCGAACGTGCACGTTAGGAGAGCTCTGTATCCCAGCCAACCAGCCTCCATCGCGATCAGTTTTCCTTCCGTAATTTTCCCGAGTAGAACGAATGGCATGGGAGGCATGGAATAGTACATGATACAGAAAACATGACCAGGATTTAGCGGACTATTTTAGGGCATCTTCACTCGGCTAACCATGACGCCGATCCGGATGCCGAAATCGCGTACCCACGAACCTGCTTTCGGCTAGATTTGGGTCAACTTTGGTCCGGACTATCCAGGCCGAATTCAGGTTTCCGGATACACCCTGGGAACGCCGAACGCAGCGAATTGGCCGAGTGGACCAGCCTATCAACGACAGAAGCCGAGTCGTCCTCATCCTTCCCGCCTTTTTCCGCCCTGGCCGCTACACCCCTCCCGCTCTCGCCGCCGAACTCGGCCTATAAAAGGCATACATTTCGCCGTCTCCCTTCACAGTCTCTCACACCACCCTAACTCCGGAGAACTCCAGACACTCCACCTCCTCAACTCCGAGGGATTTCCCGGCCGACGCATGCTGCGGCCGTCGGAAGCCCGACTTCTCCATGAGGCGGGCTATACGGCGTCGCCGGGCTGTCGTCCCTCTTTTGCCTGGCAACTCAGCACCGTCGGGATCCCTATTCCATCAGTGTCGGCCGACGAGGACCTCGCCGGAGAGATCCAGGCGCCGCCATGCAAGACCCGGATCTCGCCGAGGATCCTAGCAACCTGGTCTTCTGGAGACAGTTCTCCGCCGACAGGCGCCTCGAGAAACTTGCCCGACACGACGGACCGCCGGGCTCGCCATCGCCGCATCACAACATGGCTTTTCGTCGCCGCTGGTGGAGCGTTCCAGGGCGAACTCTCGCTGGCGTCGTGGAGCACATCCAGGCCAGCAACCACCCCCGCCTCGGCCTGTAGATGCGGCGTACGGCGTCGACCACAGCGGCGGCGGCCTTTTCCTAGTTATTAATTTCGATGTAATATGTGCGTCCTTGTCCTAGTTAATAAAATCCGCCTGTATTCGCCTATATTTCGCCGAGTTTAACTGAATTTCGTCGAACCTGGGAACTCGGCGCCACTCGCGTTCTCAGGCCGAAAACGTGTTTCGTCCGGCCAAAAAAGATCCGGATTTCGGCCTGGGTTCGCCCAACGAGTGGGGATGCTCTTAGTCTCTTAAATTTAGGAATACAATCAGCTTATCTACCCGTTCCTCACAAAAGAGGAAAAAAATATCTACCGTTGTGGTCTAACTATTACAAAATCACACAGTTGAAATGGTATTTTTGCTTTTTTGTTGCGACAAAATCTTGCAAGATACTACGAAGAGGATGTATCGTGTAATGCAACGGAACTTCCAATAAGCATATATGCAATTGACAGGCAAGGATAATAATAGGCAGCTGAAGAGCCCAAGTACCCAGCCACAAACTGCCAGACTCAAAGAGTCGGGACGGCAGCATGAGGAAGGAATTAGCACGGGACGGCTATAAGCTGGCATCAAAGATCAGCTACTGCGTGGCTGCATCGACCCTGATCAGGGCTTGACTCGCGACACACCCGCCTGCTCTATTGATAGAGACACACGAAGGTATATCAAATTGCATTATACTATCATCTATCACAAGACAGGTTTTCTTTTTTCTTTTGCCCCCAGCATTTAGCATTGTGCACGAGCTACGTAAACGTCACATCTTTGTCCACTCAGGTTGGCCGTATGAGAACCTGTTTAAAGATAACACAAATGTGCCTGCTCGTTTTTGGACAAATTCAAGTGAGGAAAAAATAATGTTATACTACTACTACTTACAGTTAATTATATCCTCAGTGGTTAGGAGTCATCCGTCTTCTCAATCTCAATAAATAAATAAATCTATTGACGAAACTACTTGGGCATTTATTTTTTGCATGTCCCTCTGCAGTGTACACGTGGAGTACAGCTAGCACTGCTCTTGGCGCCTTCCCGGACCCACTTGTTTTACCCGGTATTTTTGGTGGATTGCTAATTTTTTTACCTCTAGGAACTAATGTGCATGTGGTAGGAGTAGCTGCTTTATGTTGGGTGGATTGCTAATTTTTTTACCTCTAGGAACTAATATGCATGTGGTAGGAATAGCTGCTTTATGTCCGACTCTTTGGAGAACTCAAAACAGGTCTTTTTTTCGCGAAAACGCAAAAAACTTTGCGTTTCGATTCATCGATAGGAAAAGAGAGTTCTGTACAATATATACACCGGCTCAGAGGAGCCAACACCCCGTACAACTCAACCCACTAGGTCTACTAGGCCGTCGGCAGCAAGGCGCGAAGGCCAACCGCGCCGGCGCGGGCCCAGTCACGAGCCTCAGATCGTATTGTACGGAGAAGGGTACCCACGTCCGGTGACGCATTGTCGAAGACGACCGCGTTGCGCTGCTTCCAAATCCAGCAGGCCGTCAACAATGATAAGCGAAGACGTCCCCTTGCGCAAAGCGCGAGGGGTGGAAGTCGAAGCCTGCAGCCACCAGTCCACAAAGTCCCCCTCACCACCCGGAGGCGTGACCGTGGATCGAATCCAAGACAGCACCTCGTGCCAGATTACCTTAGAGAAGGGGCAACCTATCAGGAGGTGGGTCATGGTCTCATCCGACTGGTCGCAAAGTGGGCAGCGCGGGGGGTGGGCAAGTCCCCATCTCGCAAGCCGCTCAGCCGTCCAGCATTGATCTTGACACGCCAACCAGACGAAGAACTTGACTCTCGGTGGGGCCCAGGTTTTCCAGTTCAGCTGCCAAGACCTCGAAATGATGGACCCCTGGAAGAGGAACTCGTAGCAGGACTTAGCAGAGTACTGGGCATCTGAAGTCCATCGCCAGAGCAAGGAGTCGGGCTCAGCGGACAACCCAAAGTCACGAATCTGGATCCATAACTGCACGTACTGCCATAGGGCCAGCGGTTCCAACGCGCCTTGGATGTCAGTGATCTAACTACGCTCCAGAATCGCCTGCCGGACCGTCTTGCGTTTCCTAGCGCGTTTGGGAATGTGTGAGAAAAGCGTCGGCACCACCTCCTCGATGGTCCACCCGTCGAGCCATCGGTCCAACCAAACAGTGCCGATGCACCGTCGCCTACCCGCATCATGGTCGAGGCGTCAAACACCTGCAGCTCCTTTTCCGAGAAGCGCAAATCCAAGCCGCGCCAGGGTCGCAGCCAGTCCGTCCGCATCCTCCAAATCCAGCGCGTGCGGAGGCTGGTCGCGGTGCGGGCAAGGTCGGGGACCCCAAGGCCTCCCAGGTACTTAGGTCTGCACACCCTCTCCTAGTTGACGTGACAGTGGCCGCCTTTGGCCTCCCCCCTCCCTACCCAAAGAAAGCTCCTCGCTATCTTCTGGATCCGCCTGAGGGTTCACTTGTTAAGCCCCAACACGATGATCTGGTGGAGAGGGATAGCCATAAGGACCAACTTAACAAGCGTCAGGCGCCCAGCCTTTGCCATCATGGCGGCTTTCCAAGCCAGCAGCCGGTTTGCGATGCTATCCACCAGGGGTTGGAGTGCCGCCGCAGACACCCGCCGCAGTGATATAGGGATCCCCAGGTACTTAACCGGGAAAGGCGCTAGTCGACATCCCATTGCCACTGCAGCCGCGAGATCCTCCTCATCCGAGCAAGCAATCGGAGAGATCGAGCACTTGTCATAGTTAGTGCGAAGTCCCGAGGCTTCCCCGAAGAGTGCCAAGATAGCGCGTACCGTGTGCAGCTCTGTCGCGTCCGAATGGAAGATCACCACGTCATCCGCGTAAAGGGAGACAAATGTCACCAGCTCACGGGAGGCAACCCTCTTAAGCATACCTAGCTTGAGGGCCCTGAACATCACCCTGTTCAGTGTGTTGATAAACAACACGAACAACAATGGCGACAGGGAGTCCCCCTGTCTCAGGCCCCGTGGATGCCAGATGGGGGGCTCGGCTCGCCATTGAGCATCACCCGTGAACTCGCTGACGAGAGAAGGATAGCCAACATCTCGCGAAATCTGTGGCCGAATCCCACCTTCCGAAGCACCTCAAACAGCAGCGCCCAAGAGACTGAGTTGAATGCCTTTGCTATGTCTAGCTTGATCATAACCCGCGGCTCCTTGAGCCGATGTAGCAGGCGCGCTGTCTGCTGAACCAACATGAAGTTATCACGGATGCAACTCTTCTTGATGAAGGCGCACTGGTTCGGGTCAACCATGGCTCCCAACCTAGGTGCTAGCCTGGATGCCAGCACCTTCACCCCCAGCTTGGCAAAGATATGGATAAGGCTAATTGGCCTGTAATCTCCTAGGGAGGTTGCATCCGGACTCTTGGGCAGCAGTATAACCAGGGCTTGGTTGAGGCCCTGGAACCCGCGCCCGTTCATGGAGTACAACTTGGAAAAGGCCGCCATGAAGTCAGCCTTGATCACCCCCAGCAGCGCTGGAGGAACTCAGCCGTGAACCCGTCTGGACCCGGGGCCTTGCCGTGGGGTAGCTGCCTGATCACATCCCAAACCTCCTCCTCGGTGAATGGGGCCTCCATGTCAGACAGGTCCTCCTGGTGGTATCCCAGGAAGTCCAGGTTGAGCGAGTGTTGTCGCGACATGTCAGTACCAAGGAGGCCCAGAAAGTGGTTGTAGGAGGCCTCGGCCATGGCCGCGTGGTCCACCGCAATCGCGCCCCCAACCCGCAGGCTGCGAATCACATTCTTTTGGCGCCTATAGGAAGTGTGCTGATGGAAGGACGCCGTGTTGGCGTCTCCCTCACCCAACCATCTGATCTTAGCTATTTGGCGCGCCATAGTGCGTTCCAAGGAGGCCAGCCCAAGATAGGTGCGCTTCAGCAATGCGCGAAGACCGTGCTCATCCGGAGAGAGTTGCCTGGACTCCATGGCAACGTTAAGGCGGTAAATGATGACCCGTGCTGTCATAAGCTGCAGCTTGATCGATCCCACCTTCTTGTCCGTCCAACTCATCAACTGTCTATCAGTGCGTTTGAGCTTGGCCACGAGCCTCCGGTAGGGGTCAGGGTCACCGTCGATGACCGACCAGGCCGACCCCACCACCTCCTCAAAACCATCAAGATTCATCCAGAACTGCTCGAACTGAAACCGTCCCCTCCCCACCGCCACCGGGGTACAGTCTAGGAGCAAAGGACAGTGATCCGAAATCACCGTCGATAGGCAGCGCAAGGAGCAGCTGCTATGCATCTCCTCCCAATCCGATGAGCAAAAGACCCTATCGAGGCGGGCCATCGTCGGGGTCTCGCGCTCATTGGACCAGGTGTATCTCCTACGGTGTAGGTAGACCTCCTTCAGCACGCCATCATTCAGGAATCGCCGAAAGCGTCCCATCATGCGGAGGTTGAGGTTATTGTTGTTCTTGTCCTCATCCCGGTAGATCATGTTGAAGTCCCCGCACGGCAACCAGGGCTCCGGCCGCACCCTCCGGATATCCCGAAGTTCGGCGAGGAAGGCCACTTTGGCAGCCTCATCCTGCGGTCCGTAGACGCAGGTCAACCACCACGGTGCGCCATAAGCTGGAACAACCCTAGCAGTGATGCTGTTCACATCTACGTGTGCGCTATCAAGCTGCACCAACCTAGTTTTCCAAGCGATAATGATACCCCCCTAGTACCGGAAGCAGGTAAGCAGTAGTAATCGTCAAAATCCGCGCCTAGGGTTTCCATTACAATAGTAGGTGATACAACATCAAGCTTGGTCTCCTGCATACACACAATGGACGCGTTTGTTGACATGACAACACTCCTCACACCCATATGACGCGCACGGTCGTTAAGACCCCGCACGTTGGATACCAGGATCATTGGGTCGTACGACATCGAGACGATCCAAACACCCGAGGTTGACCAAAGGGTCAAACCGCCACCAAGTGGCCACCCGGCATCACCCCCGGGAGGGGCGTTGCGCATCACCTGATTGCTGAGAGAGTCCATCCGTAGAGTTCGCCAACCGCCTCAATCATCTCGTCCGTGAGAGGGGTCTTGAACATCCTATGGAAGGCTTCTAGGGCGGCGTCAGAGGGTGCCTCATCCTGATCAATGATCCCTAACTTCCGCATGAGGTTGCGGACTGCCTTCTGCTCCGAGTTTAGCCCACCCGGTTGCTTGGCAATCCTGGAACTCCTGCGTGGCTGGAAGTTCAGCTCCATCAGCCTGCGCTGCACCGGCGGTGCATCCGATCATAGCTTCGCAATTGCGAGGAACTCCCCCAGAGTCCGGGGCCAGGTCGGCGGTGGGGTGTTAAGTCCCGTGCCAGACCCGACCCGCCTGCTGTAGTGGATCGGTGGGGAGGCCAGACGAGTCACAGGTGCGGAAGCAACAACAGGCGGGACTGAGCCAGGGCTTGAGGGAGTTTGCGACGAGGCAAACACCGTCTCAGGTGCGGCTGGCGTCACCAAGTTGTCGCTCCCTTGCCTGTTAACGTCAAACAGCCAACATGGCATGCCCAGCTCCTCCGCGGCTCGCGCTTGAGTAGCTGCGGTGCCAATCGAAGGGGCGGGGTCAGCCGAGTCGATCCTCCTAGAGAAGATCACCAACTGGGTCTCTACTGGGCCAGCAGCGCCCTGCAGAGGCGTCCCCCTGCCACCTGGCTAACAGTAGGCCGGGCCCCCACTTCAGCAAGGGTGAGGTGGGCCTTGGCGTGGCCCGGGCTCTTCCTGCAAAGCAGCCGCCCACCTGCGTCAGCCACCGAGCGAGCTGGGTACTGGTTCCCATCCTCTAGCTCAGACCGTGTCTCGCTGCTCTGCAAGGCAACAAGATCCCCGCGAGCTTCCGGCGCCAAAGGCACAGAGGAGGGAGCGTCCTTGCTAACCTCATCAGCCCTGTCACCCACCGAGACAGCCAGCAGCAAAGCAGGAACCCCGTTCACGTGCACTCCCTCTCCCTCAGATTCCATGGTCAAAGACGACGCTTTGGGCAAAGCTGCAACCGCCCGCGCCCTGCGATTGGCACGTCTGCGCCGCTGCTTGCTGCGCTGCCGCTTTTGGCGTCGCGACAGGGCTGCAACCTCGCTGGACTCAGCATTGTCGGTCCCCAGCGGCGCCAAGGAGGAAGCTTCGCGCTGTCCCCTAGCAACCACCCCTTGGCGTGGAGCGCCGCTCCCGACCGTCCGCCTCGCGCGTGCGTCAGCAGCGACAGGACCGGGGGCTTTGCGACCAGCCACCCCCTGCCCCAGGCGTCGCGACGAACCCGCCGTGGCCCCACCCACACCCTCCAGCTGAGCATCCAGCCGTTAGCGGTGATGGGACCCGCCCGCCGAGCCCGCCCTGGCCCCGCGCCGCATCGCCGCCGGAGCCCATGCCCGTGCCGCCCGGGAGCTGGTCAGGGACACCGCGGTCGTATGAGTACCGTCTCGAGGTAGGGTAGCCTGGAGACGAACCTCCCGCGCCGTCGTCGTCGGGTCCCGGTGGTCGCCGCCGGTAGTCAGTGAAGGATGTGACATGGACAAGCAGCGAATGGATCAGCGTGGGGACCTGCGGCGGGGTCACCGCACTCGCCGGCGCCGCCATCGCCTCCAGCGACGGCGTCGCCTCTGGCTCAACGATGTGGAAATCCACCACCTTCGGGATGAGGGCAGGGTCCAAACACCATGCGGACAGCCTGAAGGTGTCCATGTCCGCGCGTGACCTAGTGAGCGAGTCGAGGCGCTCCACCCAGGAGTTCGGCGCCAACAATGTTTCCGCTGCCGCCACGCTCCAAGCGTTCGCCGGCAAGCCCTCGATCTCCAGCGTGACATGGACGCCGAGCCCGCCAGCGGAGGTGTTCGACCGGCGCGACCATGGACTCACCTCCATCTTGAACCTATTCGTCTGAATGAACTGGGCACGCAACACGAGCTCCCGGTCCTCGGGCGTGGCGAAGTA
Organism: Avena sativa; assembly: GCA_916181665.1. Classification (NCBI taxonomy): domain Eukaryota; kingdom Viridiplantae; phylum Streptophyta; class Magnoliopsida; order Poales; family Poaceae; genus Avena; species Avena sativa. Next base: position 260,843,483 of record OV702298.1, on the reverse strand, counting down.
AACCAGCATGCTTTTGCCACCGTGACGATGGACGGAGAACACCTCTGGTGGGATGCCGTGGTTCTCCTCGATGGCCTCCGCCACGTCCGCCGGCGACGCGTCAGAGCACCCGCCCAAGAACACACCCACCAGCGCGTTGCCTAGGGCGCGCTCAGCGTCGTCAACCTCCTTCGAACGCGTGAATACGCACGCGATGTGCGCCGGCCTGCGAGCCAGCTCGCCACCGATGGCCACCGCCGAGGGCGACGCGGTGGGACCGCGCCTGGACTGCGAGCTGGAGCCCGAGAACGGCAGCGGGGCCATCACATCCCTCTCCACTTCCCTCGCAGGCTGCGCGGACGCCGGGCGAGCCGTCCCCGTCTGCTGGCTGCCGACGCGCGGTGCAGGGTTGCGGCCATGATCACCCCGTGGCGCGGACGAGCACGGTGCCTCGTGGAACGGCGCCACCGCACGCGGGTCAGCTGTCGTCCGTCGCGCCCCGCCCGGCTGCGCCGGCCCAAGCACTCTGCCCCCATCGCGACTCGTCGGTGCCCGCGCCGAAGGCTGCGTGGCAGCCCCATCCCTGCGCGCCACGGTCGTTGGCCGCGCGCCCGCGAGGTTGGTCCGTCCCTGCGCGCTGCTCTCGCCGGCCGTACGCTTGCGGGCAGGTTCGTCTCCGGCGTCTGGGGGGGTACGCGGCCGCGGCAGCGAGCACTCTCGCGCCATGTGGCCGACGTTCCCGCATCGCAGGCACACCGGCCCCGTGGTGCATTCCCTGGCCCTGTGCCCCGGCTCGTGGCAGAGCAGGCACATGCCGCGGTAGGCGTCGTAGGCACCTACCTCGCGTCCAGCGCGCGCCGCCTGAGCCACCGCCACCATTCTCCCAGCACGGCGGCCCCGCGCACGTTTGGACCGAGGCTGCTCCCAAGGCGCATCCTCGCCGCCTTCGATGGAGTCGTCCGAATGGTCCAGCTCGTCAACCGCCCCCGACTCGGACTCCCGGTGCACCTCCGAGCGTGGGATGCGCGAGGCCATCTCTGGCGCCTCCGGTGCCTTGCCCTTGAACGCATCGCGGTATGTCGCCGGCGAGCCATCTGATTCAGAGTCGTGCCCCCCGTTCCATCTGTCCTCACGCCCCCGCGGTTGCCCCGGTCCGTCAGAGGAGGGATGGGATGGGGAGACGCTCATGGGGGAGGAAGGAGTCGTCACCGAGGTTGGGGAAGGCGGGGAAGGGTGGTCGCCAGGGCCGGGGTGGCTGCCAGCGGTGGGGAGGGGGAAGGGTGCACGCATGCTCTCTCCTCGCTCTCGTGCTTTCCGCTCTCCAAGTGTAACAGTTATGGTTCAGGCTTCAACCAATTCAGTAATGCTCTTCCACTTGAAACAGGTCTTGTTTTGAAGGAAACTCATCGACTCTCTAGTTGAGCTGATATGTTACATGTTAAAGTCCCCACCATATCTTCGTTTTGCTGGTGCGTCTAGCACCGACAAAGGACGCATGGAGTCTTGTGTCCACTGAATCTTTTGGGATCCGGTAGTTTTTCGTTTTTGTTGGTGTGGTTTGAGGTCAGTCTCTTTAAATGTTAGGTTGTCATCTTCGGCGTTGGTTGCGACTCGACAACTTTTCTCTAGTGTACTACATCAAACTCTACTAAGACAAGTTTTTCCCGGATCTGGTGATGGAGGGTCGAGCACGGCGACCCGTCTTTCGGCTCGTGCTAATGCATGTAATCGTCGCTAGGTAGTTCAATGATCTATTTATATTTTTTTACTTTTAAGACTCTTTATGTTGTTGTTGATGGTTTGGTTGGTGGAATTTCCCAAAAAGAATATTGACATATCGATATAAAAAACAAAAAGCATATGATCAACATATGACAAAACAGGAGAAACGAAAATGAAACCTCCTCTGCTAAATAAGCTAGACTTCACCCACAAGATGGAGCTAAAATATCAGTTCTGAACCGATACTTAAGGGGTAGCCGCCAAGAGAGGCGACCAAAGAGCTAGCTAAAACCCATCTAGGGTTTCGTCCCCCTCACCAGCGACATCGCCGGTCCGCTCCGCCTCCAGGCCACGGAGGTGTGAGCGGACCATGGCCTCTCATCGGCGAGAGGTTTTTCGTTCCTTGCTTAGTCTGCTTTTCAGTGTCTTCTTCGGGGTGTTGAGACAATGGCTATGTCCCGAAGTCAGAATAAGTTCCTTCACGCTCTATCCTTGCTCTGGTGGTGCATATGGCCCCGACAGAGAGCGCGTGGTGTCATATGTCTGGTGGATCTCCCGTGACCCTCTCTATTTTCGTGTATGTTTGTTTGTTTTCAGGTCGGTCTCTTCTGATCTACGGTTGCATTATTGACGATGGTTGCTGCTATCGTGTGTTTGTCCATTGTGGTCTTAGCATGACGATTTCTCGTTTGTCGACTACAACAAGCTCTACAACAAGAAGGTTTGCCCGGCTCCGGTGATGGAGTGGCGAGGATGGCGGCGCGCCTTCGGCTCGCACTAGTATTTATAGTCGTTGCTAGGTTGTCCAATAACCTATTTATAATTTTTTATTACTTTTAAATCTTTTTATACTTCTGTTAATGATTATTAATAGATCCGTGAATTTTTGCAAAAATGGAGCTATATAGAGACACTTCTATTATTCAAAAGCTTCCCCCCTACGTGAAGACGTGGGTTGGTCTCGACTCTCGAGATATTGCCGAGGCGACCTGTATATAGACGGGCCAATAATTAAACCCGCATAATGGGCCAAGCCCAATCCGTAATCAAAGCCGCAATACTATAGCTCAGTAACATCCCTAAAATCCACTATGCCCGGGAAACTACCCGCGCCATTTCGTACCCAAACTAGTGAAATCCCCAATTCCTCGGCGGCGAGTTTGCCGGCGATGCGGCCGCCGGCGCCCAAGCCCCTGGTTGCCTCCTCCTCCTACAGCCAACAAGAACCTCGACCGGAGAACCCCCTTCTCCTCCTCGCTTCCTCCCGCGCAGCAAAACTCTCCCTCGGCTGCCCCCTCCTCGACCGCCTCCTTTCCGGTGGCCTCCCCGCCGCGTCGGTCACAGAGATAGCCGGCGAATCCGCCTCTGGCAAGACCCAGCTCTGTCTCCAGCTCGCCCTACTCGCTCCCCTCTCCCCGCTTTCCTCCTCCTCCCTCTTCCTATGCGCCGACCTCCCCTTTCCCCTCCGCCGCCTCCGCCTCCTTGCCCCCAAATCGCACCCCGGCCTCCTAGACCACGTCCTTGTCGCCGCGGTACACTCTCCCTCCGACATACTCTCCCTTCTTTCTCAAGCCCAGGGCCACCTTTCCCACCCTAGTCGCTCCCCCCACCCCCTCCCTATCCGCCTCATCCTCCTCGACTCCATCGCCTCGCTCTTCCGCGCGGACTTCGACGCCTCACCCGCCGACCTCAAGCGCCGGTCCGGGCTGTTCTTCAAGATATCCGCAAAACTGAAGGAGCTAGCCTACAGGCACCAATGCGTGGTCGTGGTGACCAACCAGGTGGTCGACGTGGTCGAGGGGAACACTGGCAACACCATGGCCTGGTCGTCTGGGCGGCAGGTGAGCCCTGCGTTGGGGCTTTCGTGGGCCAACTGTGTCAACACTCGTCTGTTCCTGACGCGGGAGGTGGGTAGCGACGGGGGGAGCACCAGGAGGCACATGAAGGTGGCGTTTGCGCCGCACCTGCCGGAGCGGAAGTGCGAGTTTGTGATACGGAGGGATGGTGTCTTTGGTGTTGAGCCGGCACAAAGGTAGGCGCTCTTGTTTGTGACATTTTTCCATGCGAAGGGATTTGAAGGACGGTGTAAGAAGGCAAATCTTTTTAACTTATGGGTAGATGGTTGGAAAGAAATGTAAACTAGCACCATTGCAATATAGTGTCTTATTTGTTAGACCTGTTTGGGGATATGGTGCATTTGCTGTGATGAACATTGTGGCTATTTATGAAGTCCTTACTGGATGCTTCCTTAAACTTAAAGTATTGGTTATGTACCCACTCAAAATTGATATCTTCAATTTAGCTTGGCAAGTGAACCTCAGATGATGAGGAATTTGGTGCCTATGAAGTCTGTTGTCATTGATACTGATACAGTACTTTGTGGAATCAACAGTCTTAAACTTCAGTATTGAGCAACCTTCTGCTTATGATGTTATTGACTATACACCATCAGACGATGAGAATTATGTTTTTGTTTAAATATTCATGTCCTGCTATGATTATATTATTGTGCTCATGGAGCTTGGCAAGTGAACCTCAAATAAAGAGGAATTTGGTGCGGAATTTCATATTAGATTTGACAAACAAGGCATTTTTCGTTTGAGGAAAAAATGACAATTCAACACAAATTTGTGCTGTTCCTACAGGACTATCATTTGTGAGATCCATCATCCAAGGTTTACTTTTTGTCGTTTTGTATTATGAAAGAGTTAGTATATAAATCATATTCAATAATTTTTTCTTGCTAATTAGGCAACCATGTGCACTTTTTTATATATGAATTACCATGCTCCCTATCGACTAAATTAAAATTTGTTCCTGATGCAAATCGACAAATTAATATGAGACCTGTGCATGAACATTCAGATTTTTTCTCACTCTTTGCTGAACACTGACAAAAGTAGGAACTTATGAGTGCGGTATAATTTGATTCTTTGCCGATGTGGAAACATAAAATGATTTGCTAATTTTGGCTTGATTCTAAGATTTACTATGTACTCAAAACTAGGTAACTTTGGTTCTAACGATTCCACACCTGGAGTGAAAAAGGGAAATCTGTATCTCATCTTAATTTCATATTAAGGATGCACACGGTGTTGTGGAAATAAACATATTGTTATCGTGCTATAATGGTTTGCTCACTCAAGAATATTTTATGTTTGGTTGAATTGTGGTCTTAGGAAGATGTGCGAGAAACCTGATAATTTTTTACGTCCTAGTTCGCCCTTTTAGTCCTTCCTTGAACTGTCGGTCCTATATTCTGGCTGAAATTTCGAATGGTTCCATCATTTGAGCTCCATATAGCAAGATCAATAATGTGACCCTAATCCCTTATTTTTTAAATAGGTTTTGAATCAAGATCTTGATGATGAACCTGGTGTCTTATATGTTTAAGCCAAGCTTTGCTACAATATTTCTATCAGCTTGCTAAAATTTTTTTACATCCTCGCGGAGAACTCTCAGAAAACAACATGGATGGAGCCTAGAAATTAATTCACACAAGTGGATGGTCCATTGTAACCATAGCAGAATTAACATATAGTCTTCTAGTTCAAGCCTGTTTTATTCAGGTTGAGCTTAACAATATAACAGGTTACAAGTGTTGATGGGACCAAGTAATTTACGCTTCCAAACTTCTTTGGTTTAAATATGCTGTCATGGGACAGCATCTGTGTTCAATCTGTAAAGACTTGTCCCTTAATATGCCAAATTAGCATCGTGTTTTCTTGGCCAGGTCCGCTCCTTTTTGTTTGCAAACACAGTGCAATGCAGAACTGATCAAACATCAGTTCAGAGGTGACACATGGAGTGACCAGACCAGAAAGGCGCAAACTAACATAAACAACCCGTTTAAAAAAAACCCAGTGCATCTCAAATTATCAGCACTTATGTTAAGGTAAGTAACCGGCATGGAAAGTCCTCCCTGCTTATATCTTTATGAGTATAGAGAGGAACAACCACTTCCTAGTCTTCTCCCACCTTTTAATCATTTAATACATTTTCTAGTTAAATCTGAATCCATCGATATACAGATGAACACCGAGGAGCTCAACCTATATCTGTTTCTCCGTTCATATTCTTATCCGTCAAGACTTCAAACAGCGTTTTGCTGCTGCTCCTGTTCTATGTTTTGAAGCTCTCAGTCATTATGTGGCCACCAGAATGCGCACAAGCTCCAGTGTAATCTTGCAAAGAAGTCAGAGGGCTTCTCCAACTGCAAGGTGATGAAAGGGTGCAATGCTGGGATGAGTGAGGGAGGCTCTGTGCTCTCTGCTGAGCCAGGCCACTAGGTTTGAAGTGGAAAAGAGCATAGAACATGTTTGGTATGTATGCACAACGCTATTGACCAAAATGAGATGATCGACTTGTCATTTAAGATATTATTTCCAGTTTGTTTCTTGTTTGCCTGCCTCTTCGCGTCATGTTTTAAGTCTCTGTGAGCTACATATACTTGTAACAATAAATCAGCTATGTATATTCTTAGGTACACAAACTAGCAGCTTGCCACACATACAGACTGGTGGCTTGTAAAGTTCACGTGTACCATTTTTGCTGAATAGCTTCATGTTTCAGCTGCACTTAGCTGCCTGTTGATTCAAGGCATCCAGCTGATTAAGAGCATGATGCAGTTTGCCTGTCTACGACATCTCATGGTATAGTACTTTGTTCTTCATATGATGCATCAGCACAGCCATTTAATATTCCGCACCCCAAAATAATTACTTGGAAACTTCTTACATGCTGCGTTGCTGAATTTTTAGAATGTATATATAATCAGTTCTTCTGTCATTTAAATACAGTTTTATGATGCGAAAACCCCTTTGTTAGATTATTTCAGTTGAGCAAACTGTCTAGTCCATGTTCTTGCGAGGTCAAAAACTTTCATCACCAGATAAGGTGAGTCTTATGTGATACCATTATTTCTTCATCATAAGTAAAGCTAACGTACATTCTGGTGATTCGAATTTTTAGCAGGTTCTAGATTGCAACTTGCAGCACTGCAGAGCATACCAGGCAATTTGTTGTTATCTTCGTCGCTCAGATCATCCGGCAAACTCCACTTCTGTATGTGGTTCCAAGTTCTCTTTCTCAATTCTTATGTTAAATGCCTCTTAATTTATCAAATTTATGTCATGAGACCAAATTCCTCGTACCACTTTGTCCGAGGCTGAGGACCAAATCTGTCTGTGATTGAACAATACCGGTCAAGTTTGTGGTGTTGTAGAGTTTAGGGACCAAGACTAAACTTAGCCAATAGACGGACAAAAATAGTATGCTTCCTTCAAATTAAGTTAATTTACACAATGTCACAATTCACCTTGTTCAGCGGTGCTCTTTGAGGGAAATGGCAGTGTGGGTCCTAGAATCTTAGTCCTTGTTATATGTTGATCCAAATTCTACAAAGTATAGGCCAACTTCTGACGAGTGGAGCGAGGCCCGTCGCCGGGAGGCTTGGGCCGAGTGTAACGAGTCTGAAGTTGGCCCACACCGTGCCCAACGGGGACGCCCCGCGGTACGGTACGGATCGTCGAAGACCTAGGTTTCCACCGATATATAAACCCCTTGTAAGCCGCCGGTTGGGAGAGTTGCATATGTGAAATCCCCGGCGTTTGTAAACACTCCTCGATATAGTGAAGTTTCGCTGGCTGGCGCCCGTGGTTTTTTCCTCTCTTTGTTGGAGAGGTTTTCCACGTTAAATCTGTGTCTCCTTGCTGTGTTTTTCGTTTTCGTTCTTCGTTATCTTCTTGTCGCGATTGTAACAAGTGGTATCAGAGCCCCAGGTTCTAATCTAGGGTTTGCGACATGTCGTCATTGAAGTTCGATCTACCACAGCTGGACTACACCACAAGATTCTCCTTGTGGCAGGTGAAGATGCGGGTGATTCTCGCCCAAACTTCTGATCTGGATGAAGCGCTGGATGGATTCGGTGAAAAGGATGCTAAGACCTGGTCCGCTGAAGAGAAGCGGAAGGACCGTAAGGCTTTGTCTTTGATTCAACTTCATCTGTCCAATAATATTTTGCAGGAAGTACTGGAGATGAAATCTGCTGCTGCCCTATGGAAAAAACTGGAAACGATCTGCATGTCAAAGGATCTAACCAGTAAGATGCATGTGAAGATGAAGTTGTTCTCGCATAGATTGCAGGAAGGTGGATCGGTAATGAATCACTTATCTCTTTTTAGAGAGATTATTTCTGATTTGCAATCTATGGAAGTAAAATATGATGATGAGGATCTAGCCCTATTACTCTTATGCTCGCTGCCTAGTTCTTATACCCACTTTCGTGATACAATGTTGTTGAGCCGTGAGAAGATAACCCTTGATGAAGTGCAAGATGCCCTCAAACAGAGGGAAAAGATGAAATCTATGGTGCAGGCAGATGGGGCGTCCTCCAAGGCTGAAGCTCTGCAGGTTCGTGGCAGGACCGAGCAGAGATTTAACAACCATGGCAACCGAGATAAGAGCAAAGACGGCAGAGGTCGTTCGAAGTCCAAGGGAAAGGACAAGTTCTGCAGGTATTGTAAGAAATCTAATCATGTTATTGATGATTGCTGGAAGCTGCAGAATAAGGAGAAAAGGAACGGTACTTACCAACCGAAAGATAAGGATCAAGGCAATGGTAAGGCTGCTGTTGTTTCTGATAGTTCTGATGGTGAATGCTTAGCTGTTTTTGCTGCTTGTGCTTCTCGTGATGATGAATGGATACTTGATACTGCATGTTCGTTTCATATTTGCTGTAACAAAGATTGGTTCAGTTCATATGAGTCTGTGCAGACTGGAGATTTTGTGCGTGTGGGGAATGACAACCCATGCCATATCGTTGGTGTTGGATCTGTTAAGATTAGGACACATGATGGCGTGACACGCACGTTGAGTGAGGTGAAGCACATACCAAGCATGGCCAGAAATTTGATCTCCCTGAGTACCATGGACGTTGATGGATACAAGTATGCCGGTGGGCATCGAGTTCTGAAGGTATCAAAAGGTTCTCTTATTCACATGATAGGTGATATGAATTCTGCTAAATTATATGTTCTTAGAGGTAGCACTTTGCCTGGTATTGCTGCTGCTGTTACTTCTAATAATTCTGATGATTGTGGTAAAACACATCTATGGCATATGCGTCTTGGGCATATGAGCGAACAAGGCATGGCAGAGTTGGTCAAGAGAGAGCTGATTAATGGTTGCAACTTGAGTAAGTTTGAGTTCTGTGAGCACTGCATCTTTGGTAAGCATAAAAGAGTTAAATTCAATGCTTCCGTTCATACCACCAAAGGCATATTAGATTATGTGCATGCTGATGTATGGGGTCCGTCCCGTAAGACTTCTATTGGTGGTGCTAATTATATGCTTACTATTATTGATGATTACTCAAGAAAGGTGTGGCCTTATTTTCTGAAGCATAAATCTGATGTTTTTGATGCTTTTAAGAAGTGGAAAGTTATGGTTGAAAAACAGACTGAGAAGAAGGTAAAGGTACTACGTACTGACAATGGTATGGAATTCTGTTCTAATGAGTTTGAGGAGTTTTGCAATAACGATGGCATGATCAGGCATCACACCATCCCATATACTCCTCAGCAGAATGGCGTGGCAGAACGCATGAACAGAACCATCATCTCGAGGGCTCGTTGTATGTTGTCTAATGCAGGTATGCATAGGCGTTTCTGGGCTGAAGCAGCCAACACAGCGTGTTACCTCATCAACAGGTCACCTTCTATTCCACTTGAGAAGAAAACTCCTATTGAGGTATGGTCAGGTTCACCTGCTGATTATTCACAGTTGAGAGTTTTTGGTTGCACTGCTTATGCTCATGTTGATAATGGAAAGTTAGAGCCTAGAGCTGTCAAGTGCATATTCCTTGGTTATGGTTCAGGAGTTAAGGCATATAAACTATGGAACCCTGAAACAAAAAGGATTTTGTTGAGTAGGAACGTTGTTTTCAATGAATCCGTTATGTATCATGACAGCTTGCCATCAGATCCCTCTCCTGTTGCTATTGGAGAGGAGGGAGTTCGTGTGCAGGTGGAGCACCTGCAGAAAACTGTTGATAATAATGCTGTTGTTGATGATACTCATGAGGAAAATATTGATGATGATGTTGTTCAGCACTCACCTACTGTTTTGCAGCAGCCACAGGAATCTATTGCTGCTGATAGACCGAGACGTAACATAGTTCCACCTCGTCGTTTAATTGAAGAGTGTAATCTTGTACATTATGCTTTGAGTTGTGCTGAACAGGTGGAGAACGATTCTGAACCTGCTACATATAATGAAGCCATTGCATCCGTTGACCGCGAGAAGTGGGTATCTGCTATGCAAGAAGAGATGCAATCGCTTGAGAAAAATGGCACATGGGATGTTGTGCGCTTGCCTAAACAAAAGAAGGCGGTCCGCTGCAAGTGGATCTTCAAGAAAAAGGAAGGTCTATCTCCCAAAGAGCCTTCAAGGTACAAGGCAAGGTTAGTAGCAAAAGGGTTCAGCCAGATTCCAGGTATTGATTACAATGATGTGTTCTCTCCAGTTGTGAAGCATAGTTCCATTCGTACTTTCTTTAGTATTGTGGCTATGCGTGATCTTGAGCTTGAGCAGTTAGATGTCAAGACTGCTTTTCTGCATGGAGAGCTTGATGAGGAAATATACATGGACCAACCAGAAGGGTTCATAGTGCCTGGTAAAGAGGATTTTGTGTGCAAATTAAAGAAGTCTCTTTATGGCTTAAAGCAATCTCCAAGACAGTGGTATAAAAGGTTTGATTCATTTATGATCTCACATGGTTTTGAGAGGTCTAAATATGATAGTTGTGTTTATATCAAGTTTGTTGATGGGTCACCTATATACTTGCTGCTATATGTTGATGATATGTTAATTGCTGCCAAGGGCATGAAAGAAATCACTACTTTGAAGGCACACCTAAGTAGTGAGTTTGAGATGAAGGATCTTGGTGCTGCTAAGAAGATCTTAGGTATGGAGATTACCCGAGATAGAAAATCTGGTTTGTTATTTCTTAGTCAGCAAAGTTACATTAAGAAAGTTCTTCATCGTTTTAATATGGATGGTGCCAACTCAGTTAGTACTCCTATTGCTCCTCACTTTAAATTGTCAGTTTCTCAATGTCCTACTACTGATGAAGAGTTTGAGTACATGTCAAAGGTGCCGTATTCTAGTGCTGTTGGTTCTTTGATGTATGCCATGGTTTGTTCTCGTCCTGATTTATCATATGCTATGAGTTTGATAAGTAGATACATGGCTAATCCTGGTAAAGAACATTGGAAGGCTGTTCAGTGGGTTTTCAGGTACCTTCTTGGCACTTCCAATGCTTGTTTGAAGTTTGGCAGGACCGGTGAGGGACTCGTTGGCTATGTGGATTCAGATTTTGCTGCCGATTTGGATAAGAGAAGATCCCTCACAGGTTATGTGTTTAATGTTGGAGGTTGTGCTGTTAGCTGGAAGGCTACATTGCAGGCTGTTGTTGCACAATCTACTACTGAAGCTGAATACATGGCTATTGCTAAAGCTTGCAAAGAATCTGTTTGGTTGAAAGGTTTGTTTGCTGAGCTTTGTGGAGATGATTCTTGCATTAATTTGTTTTGTGACAGTCAAAGTGCCATATACCTTACAAAAGATCAGATGTTCCATGAGAGAACTAAGCACATTGATGTCAAGTACCATTTTGTTAGAGACATTGTTGCTCAAGGTAAATTAAAGGTATGCAAGATCAGCACTCATGATAATCCTGCTGATATGATGACTAAACCTGTTCCTGTTGCTAAGTTTGAGCTTTGCTCGAACTTAGTTGGTTTAACTGATTAGCCCAAGTGGCTATTGGCGCCGAAAGCATTTGCTTTGTTTGTTCAGGGAGATGGTTGCTGTTGATGCTACAAGGAGGAATTTGTTATATGTTGATCCAAATTCTACAAAGTATAGGCCAACTTCTGACGAGTGGAGCGAGGCCCGTCGCCGGGAGGCTTGGGCCGAGTGTAACGAGTCTGAAGTTGGCCCACACCGTGCCCAACGGGGACGCCCCGCGGTACGGTACGGATCGTCGAAGACCTAGGTTTCCACCGATATATAAACCCCTTGTAAGCCGCCGGTTGGGAGAGTTGCATCTGTGAAATCCCCGGCGTTTGTAAACACTCCTCGATATAGTGAAGTTTCGCTGGCTGGCGCCCGTGGTTTTTTCCTCTCTTTGTTGGAGAGGTTTTCCACGTTAAATCTGTGTCTCCTTGCTGTGTTTTTCGTTTTCGTTCTTCGTTATCTTCTTGTCGCGATTGTAACAGTCCTGCTGATATGTAGTTCCTTCTTCTACCTTTTGGTTATTCATATTTGAGTGCACAACTTTGTGGATCGATTGAGAATGTAGTAGTGATGGATAGACAGCTCCTAGCAAACTGCATCGTTTCCAAGTGAGAGACTGATGAATCTGAACCGCGGAAGGAAAAAAACACTAGGGTGTTCTGCAGGAAGCTGCATTATTCCAACCTAACCTGTCGACACACTTGTGTCATTCACCTCCGGCTCATGGCGCTGCTCAAGTGTGCGTCGACTGTCCATACACACGGTTGTCCAAGTCTGACAGGAACCGCTCAAAATCCCACTGAGACGAGCCGTCGTTGCTCCATGCCATTACCGCGGCTTTCTGTTGGACGGACACACGCTCCCTGAGTTCCTTGCCTGTCTCAGACTCCATGACCAACCTTACCTTAGCCTGAACCAGCCCCTGCTGCCACCCTACCATCTCCATGGGCCACACCGATCCTTAAATCCTCTACCATGAGAACCCTGTTCATCATGTGCTCTGCGTACAGCGGCCAGCCCAGCATCGGCATCCCTGCCATGATCCCTTCCAGCACCAAGTTCCACCCACAGTGCGTCACGAACGCACCGGTTAGCCTGTGCTGGAGCATGTCCAACTGCGGCGCCCATACCTTGACAACGAGGCCGTGACACCTCGGTTCGCTCCAGAAACCCCTCTGGCAGAAGCATCTCGAGGTCGGGGTGGTCATGGATCTTGAGGTGGTTTCGCACCACCAACAGGAACCGATGGACGGGCTTTTCCAGTCCCACGGCGATCCCCTTGATATGCTCCTTGGAGTGGCTTCCTTCTACCATGCAACTGAAGCAGAGGAACACGACGCTGCAGTGTCAGGTTGCCCATCAAGCGATGTGTGCCGCATCGACATCTCTGCTTGCTGCTGGCCTTCTGGACTAAAGGCCCGACGTAATACAGCGGAGGCAGCAAGACACCAGGCGGAAGACGATGCGGGTGCCTGAGCGCACTCACTGCCCTCGTGTCCAACGACTCGAACGTGTTCACGATGAAGCCGTCAGAGCGGTACCACCCGAGCCCCAAATTCACGATGAAGCCTTGTACATCTCGCTCTCCGGGTCCTGGAGTATTTCAGCCTCCAGGTTAGAAGTAGAAGCCGGCACGGGCGCGAGCCCAGGGAGCTCAACGATGGTGTGTCCTTGAAGCTTGGTTGGCCCTCTTCGTGTATCCAAGGGAGATGGTGGTAGACGGACAAGGCACCAGCGTTCACCACTTGGAAGAATGTAGTCTGGGATGACGAGCTTCTCAGAGGCACTGAGAGCTTCCATGCCTCCCGGAACCGTCCACGCATCATCGTGGAGATAGCGAATCCATGATGATGGCGTGGACAACGTTGCACAAGTCAACCAGCTCCATGTACCAGAGGAGAAAATCTTTGCCGTGCAGGCTGATGGCGCAAGGGTGCTGGATATGTGTCGGAGCCTGCGGAGAAGGCTTAGAGGTGGCGGCGCGGTTCACGGTGGCGGCGAATGCAGGCTCTTCGAGGAGGATGCAGTCAATAAGTGCGACGGTGACACGGTAGCCTTGATCCAGGAGGAGATAGTAGGTGAACTCCATCCATCACTGGGGACGAACGGCTCATCGCGAGGCTGGGGTACAGACAGTACGATCGTATTCTTCTCCATGTTGATTGCAGAAGGACAATTGCTGGTCTACAAGTTTTGGCCTGTTTCACCCAATCGACGTCTTTACAGTTAATACAGACACTGGACTGGCTTTGCGTCCTGGGAAACCCTCACAGGGCTCACAGACGTGGTTTTGCACCACACAGCCAAATCCCAGTACCGGCCACCTATCTTTCCCATCCTTTCCTTTTCCTTTCTTTTTTCTTTTTGATGAGGATCATCGTTCACATAAAACTGTCAGCTTCAGCACATCTTGGGCCCTTGACCTTGGCACCGCTCAAACTTCGCTCCACACGGTCGCGGTCGCCTCTCCTTGATCTTGACATCACAATTCACCAGAGTATGGTTTTGGAAATACTTCGGCAGTTCGGCCACAACTAAAGTCACTGAAATTTACTCATGTCAGTCACTCCGGTTTGCACTTTGGCCATAGAATCCAAATTTAACCTTGAAATTGACTATATAACCCAACCAAAGTTTGAAGAAATTTGACAAACAAATTAAAGTTTATTCAAATTGTTCGGTACTAAAATAAAGTGAAATGTTTCGACAGGAAGACCTCATTATCTACTAAAGTGTCTGAAATGTTGATGAAATTCCATTTCAAGTGATAACTCTAGTTTTTACTCGCTGTCTATATATTCCCTCTGTCCGCAAATAAGTGTACATCTAGGAATTACTAGACAAATTAGTTCTCTCTCTTCTTTTATGAGACTCTATCAATTATAAAGAAAAGAGAAGAACGAGGATTGGTGGATGATATAGAGGAGAAGAATAGAGATTGAAGGATGAGGTGGGGGAGTGATTACGAGGAGCTAATTGCATTTATTTAGTGTCTTGGTATTGTAGATGTACGCTCTTTTTGGGACAAATATTGAGTGCTAGATGTACACTTATTTGCGGACGAAAGTAGTACCTCGAAATTACATGTTTGTCAGGAGGCCGTGAGCGTGACACAACCATGACCCCCTCAATTACTAAAGGTTGAGTGTGAGATTATGGCCCTTATTTTTTTTCCGCAAGTATCGCACAAAGTTTCAATGATTTTTGTAAGAAAAATCTAGAATAGGACATAGTTTAAAGTTAACATTTGTTTTTTAACTGTCATGTGAGCTGCAGTGGTTCAGAAGAGGACACTCAGTTTTTTTTTGCTTTGTGGATGGTAAGCTTATTTTTTTGAAGAATTATGGATACTAACCCTGTGGGTGATAAACAGCGTTGCAATCAGGCGTGGGTGATAATTAAGGTCCGTCCATTCGTGGGGTTTGTGACCTGCTCGGCCCAAAGCTAGGGCGCCTCTGCTGTTGAACTTCCGTATCAGTCTCGTCTGAAAAGTCATTACGTGCACAGTGTGCCTTCAGGCTTAGTTGCTCCTCCACCGTCATTATGTATTTACGCTGCATCCATTCCACCACCGATGGAGAGGGCATACATAACTGGTTGCAATAATGGGACGCTCAAAGAGGCCAAAGCATAAGAAGCTATTGCCGGCCGTTACGTTTAAGATTAGTACTATAACCAATAGAGATTTTTTTTAGATGAAAAAAAATAGATTAGTATAACCATCTTTAGAGTTTTTTATTTTACCCATGCGTACCGTGCAATCTAGTAGTAGTGCTTAGCCGACCATCGCATAACATAATGCCATGCCTCTCCCTTTCAGCTTCTTCACAGGCCCACACTCTATACGCTTATCAGCCTGCGCTGAAAAGTCGATCGTCCATTCAGTTCCCCTAGGCCAGATCAGTCCCTACACAACACAAGCTTTTGGACAGGAACGGAACACGTCCACACGCCGTCTGCACAGAAGATCCTGGCCACCTTGACTAAGCACAGTGTCGCCATGTCGGGCTCCACCTGAGTGGTCCTTCACCAATCACCAACGACTCTCTATCCATCCAAATCCAACCAAGAGAACCCACTCATCACGGGTCCCACCTGTCACCCACACGGCCCACAGACAGATCGGGACGCCCACATGTCATGGTAAGAACTGGTAACGAGCGGCAGTGAACACACGCTGCTTGCTCCTCATCGGGAAAAAAAAATCCTACTCGCCATACCGTCCTCGCCATCTGTTCCCCTCCTAGCCGCCATCCGCACGGACCACCCCACCACCCACCACCCACCACACCGGGGACCTATTTCCCTGACCGATGGGCCCACCTCGCGGCATCCCACGCTTACCATTCTAGCAAAACCAGACACGCGCTCCGTGGGCCCCGGACGTCATCCACCGCGCGCCGGTACGGCCGAGGTAGGCGAAGCGGGGCAAGTAAACGAACAAAAACATATAAAAGTCGTAAAGAAAGGCGGGCGGGCCGGGCGCCAGAGAGCGAGCGAGCACAAACAGACACGCGAGCAGGCGCCGCGCCGCGCTCACTCCCACCCAGCCACACTGTTCAATCGCAGCCCCCTCCCCCGCGCGCGCAGATCCAACCGGAGAGTTCCCGCCGGCCGCCACCGATTCGGTACCGCGCCGGCCTCGATTCGGCTCTCTCTGGCCGCTGCTTGTTTTTTTCTAGGTTTTCGCCTTTTTTTCCTGTCTGCACGAAATCACTGTGTTAACCTTGACCCGGATTCGCGGCGGCAGCGGCGGGGCGCAGATCTGACGGACGGCGGAAGCGAGCGCTAGGGTTTTTGGCGTGATGCAGCGGCCTGGGCGGGGCCTGCAGCGGTCGGGCTCCAAGCGCGTCCTCGACCCGGCCAACGGCGGCGGCGGCGGCGGCGACGACGACCACGCGGCCAAGCGGCCTCGCGTGCCCGCCCTCGCAAGGTGCGTGTGTCCTTGTTGCCCGGTACTACCACCACCAAATTCCGCAGGATTTGTTTGTGGGACAAGCTAGGATTTCGGGTTCGGCGGGGTTGGGCTGTCGGCTGCTTTAATTAGGACGGGAATTAGATCCTTCATCACTTATTAGCTTCTTTCGGGCGCGTTTGACGACCCAGGGGAGTAATTCGATTGTTAATGCTGCTGATGAAGTAACCTGGACCCCTGATGATCCTGACTATTGTCGGAAGCTGAAGGACGTGACCTGGTAGTTGGGTACTCCAGTGAGTGCTGCTCAGAAACCCTCCGCGTCCTGCTCACTTCCGTGTCTCCGTGACTCCTTTGCTATGATAAATTGTTGGCATTTGTGCACCTGCGACTCCCATATTATGTTTAAAAGGCCTGTGGAAAGCACAACCTGTTTCGGAACTCTGGATGTGGTCTTGGAAGTACAATTCTTCATGGTGTCAACGGAATTATCGGCTTACCAGATATCAAATGACATTTGATCTTTGCTAATTACTCTCTCCCTTTTACTGTATTTTTTGTCGTCCATTGGTTTGGAAGTTTCCGTTTCACACCGCTGATCCAGTTTAGGGGATTAACAGTCTAGTCATTTCATTCTTTCCACTCTCTGGCCCTGCTTAACTATTCTCGATGAATTAAGTGGTGACAGTATGTCAACTCAGAGTGTGCAAGATAATTTTCATATTAACTTTTTCTTGGGGTGTCGTAATTCCTCGGTCTGTGCACATGTTGGGTTGTCGTCAAATATGGCAAATAGAGGGAGTTCATTTGTTCCTCTTGTAGAGTTGTATCTTAAATTGTTGATTCTTAATGATGGCAGGCGTGTCAGAAATTCTCTGTATACTGTTCATATAAAATCAGTGTCGGTAGCAGGAGAAAGGACCTGTAGTGTTGCCATCTTTCACATTTAAGGGACGAATGCATCAAATTTTACAGCTCAAAAGTTTTTAGATAAAGCTTGGCGTCAAAATGAACCCACAGCTTACACTTTTCACAACCACTGCTTTAAAAATTGACAATAAATTGAATAGAATTATTATCTGACAGTAAGATTCTACTTCCTTTGTTCAGAAATAAGTGGCGCAGATTTCTCTAGATAGGCATGTATCTACTAAAAAGTGTCTAGATACATGCGTATCTAGACAAATCTGCGGCACTTATTTCCGAACGGACAGAGTAATGGTTTATGAGGATGTGTTTTAACGAAATTAGTCAATATATGCTACAGTTGTGTGGTCTCTGTACCCTTCAAACTAAGTAAAATTACAATTTTACTTATATACAACATTCTGAAATCCTGATCACTAGACAAATAACTCATATTGCAGTGTCATCGTGGAAGCTCTTAAGGTGGACAGTTTGCAGAAGCTTTGTTCATCGCTGGAGCCAATTCTTCGAAGAGTTGTGAGTTGAAGCATTTATTGGATGGCATGTTGACATTTTTGTTAAAGCACATTGATAAATTTGTTCTATTATATGCTGGGAATAGGTAAGTGAAGAGGTCGAGCGTGCTTTGGCCAAGTTGGGTCCTGCTAGAATTCAAGGAAGGTACAAGATCATAACTTGTTCTGCATGGGATGATTTTATTTGGGTTTTCCAATTTTTATTCTAAGGATGTGGTTTGTCCGCACTAATGAGATGTAATGTTACTACATAGTGAAAACAGGTCCTCTCCAAAACGAATTGAAGGCCCTAATGGGACAAATCTTCAGCTTCAGTTTAGAAGCAGGCTTTCTCTCCCACTCTTTACTGGTGGAAAAGTAGAAGGTGAGCAGGGAGCGGCTATACATGTTGTGCTGATGGATACGAACACTGGATGTGTAGTCACTTCAGGACCAGAATCATCTGCAAAGCTGGATGTTCTTGTGCTTGAGGGTGACTTTAATAAAGAGGAAGATGAGGGATGGACAGGAGAAGAGTTTGAGGGCCACATTGTCAAGGAGCGTGAAGGGAAGAGACCTCTTTTGACCGGTGATCTACAGGTGACCCTTAAAGAAGGTGTTGGAACCATAGGGGAGCTTATCTTCACTGACAACTCCAGCTGGATAAGAAGCAGAAAATTCAGACTTGGGCTTAGGGTTGCCTCTGGTTTTTGTGAAGGCATTCGTGTTAGGGAGGCAAAGACAGAAGCTTTTACTGTTAAGGATCACAGAGGAGAATGTATGTGTGCCATATATGTGATTTACTCATACTATTAGTAGGCTTGAATTTTTATTGATAATTGTATTTTGCAGTGTACAAAAAACACT
Source organism: Avena sativa (assembly GCA_916181665.1). NCBI lineage: Eukaryota > Viridiplantae > Streptophyta > Magnoliopsida > Poales > Poaceae > Avena > Avena sativa. The sequence continues at coordinate 260,824,781 of OV702298.1, read as the reverse complement.
ACCCACCTGCTTTGAAGGATGATGTATGGAGATTAGAAAAGGTTGGAAAAGATGGTGCATTCCACAAGAAGCTAAATGCAAGTGGGATCTATACAGTTGAAGATTTTCTCCAGCTTCTTGTTAGGGATCAACAGAGGTTACGAAGTGTAAGTTCTATTGTGTGCCTGTTATCAGATTGTAATTTTTGTAGTTCGGTTTATGGTCTAACAACCTTGTTCTGTGTAGATCCTTGGCAGTGGCATGTCAAATAAGATGTGGGAAAGCCTTGTTGAGCATGCAAAGACTTGTGTCTTAAGTGGAAAGCATTATATATATTATGCCAATGATTCTAGAAATGTCGGTGCAATATTCAATAACATATATGAGTTCACTGGCTTGATTGCTGATGATCAGTTCATTTCAGCTGAAAATCTTACTGACAACCAGAAGGTTTGTATATTTTTTGCTTTCAAATAATAAGTGACAGCTACATGTCTTGTGCATGTTTAACATTGTATGATTTCGTTAGCGTTTTAAGGCTGATTTTGGTACATCTGTACAAGTTTCTGCATGACAGTACGTTGGTACATCTGTACAAGTTTCTGCATGACAGTACGTTGGTACATTTGTACAAGTTTCTGCACGACAGTACATACTTGTTAATCTGATGTACAACATCGACAAGATTGTATTCCTGAGATGGGCTGCATCCAACATGTTTTACTGCACATCTAGGGCCTTCCCCGCAATATTCCTAAATATGCAGCCCCCTCTAGATAATTATCTGTATCACACTTCGAGTGGATGGCAATATAGGACACCGATAGGATGCCTTCTGAAATTTACTTCATTTTGTGTGAGCCTCTTATTTGGAAGTGTGCCCCCATCAATTTAGACTGGGAATAGTTCTTTAAACTCCTCACTAGACGGCTCATATTTAGATGCACAGTTTGTTAGTCTGGTAATGTAGTGAATATCTGCAGCAAATTATTACAACAAAAACTGGCAGTTCAACTTCAAGATAGTTCTTTAGTTCTTAATATTATGTGTTGCCACTTGCCAGTGTAAAGTTGTGAACAATAACCAAAGAAAATTATCTCCTGATATTAGGTGGTATATGTTTCAAGTTATTTGTGCTATGTGCTTATGAATTGTCGTAGTCTTGATTCTGTAATCCATAGACCCAACTATCTTGGCTAAATCTTTACCTCTCATAAAATCTTTCTCACTCAAATCATAATATCTAAACAAGAATATTCTATCGATACACTAATATTCTAATGAATACAGTATTGTTGGAGTTAGGCTACTAGCTCTCCCCCAGGACTCTTCTAAACAGATGAGCTTCACACACGCAACTCTGTATTGAGGTGCTTCACACACAGGGCTTGTGCTAGTAAGAAGCTTTATTAGTTATCTCAAATGGTATAAGCTTGGTTTTCTTACAAAGGGGATACATCCTTATATAGGCTTTCTAGGTCGGCTACTGTTCACTGAACGGTAGGTCGGTTACAGTACTCCAGCCTGTAACAGCTAGTAGAAACTACTACAGAACTGCTTCTTGAGCTATTCAAAACTGACTTGTACTCAAGACTTCTACTTTCTACTAGTACTCCTACATACCCTGGATACTTCATGACTAAGCTAGCTCCATCTAACAGCCAACTACATTCTCTTTGGTATCACAACTATGATATGATGACAAGATTACTCCTAACAAGTATGACCTTGCTCAACCTGAATGCAGGTCTATGCTGACACGTTGGTGAAGAAAGCATACGAGGACTGGATGCATGCTGTAGAATATGATGGTAAGGCACTCCTAAGCTTCAAGCAGAAAAAGAAATCTGTCACAACCAGAAGTGATACTGCAGCAGCTTCAACAAGCAACCATGCTTTGCATGGCTCCATCAATGCACAGAAACAGTTAATGCCAGGAAAAGCTGGTCAAACTACGAATGAAGGTATAATAAGATTTGAACTAAGAGTCCTGATGCAGCTTGTGAATATTTCTTTGGGTTATTCATCTTACCAAGTGAATTTCATGTCTTCATATTTTCATAGTCATTGCAGTCTTCCTAGAGCTCCAGACAGTATAATAAGGGCATTATGTGATGTAGCACGTATCATAGTATTTGCATGTCATGTCAAGTAGGCCTAAACCTGGGGATGGTTTGAAAACTGCCCCATACCCCAACTGAACCCGAACGAATATTTCTTTCCTGCCAACCCAAACTAAATACATTCAGAAAGATAACCCAACCAAAACCAAAACCAGTCAAACTTTGCACCTAAACTGAACTAACCCAAGTGCCTATCTGCGGGTTAAAACCAATTACTAAAATAGGTTGAAAACCCTTTGCTCTAATGGTTCCTCGCCAACCCCGGAGCGCTTGACGATGTGGCGCTGGAAGTCGACGCTTTCCTGGATGAAGATGCCGTGAGACTCGGTGCAGTTTCTGGAGTGCACGCAGCTGCGGCAGCGCTTCTCGTCGGGTTTGTGGCAGGCAAGGTAGACAGTGGTGGGCGGGTGAGGAGATAGGCTAAGCAGATGGCCAAGATGGTGGAGCAGGCAACTCCAGCCTCGTGCGCTTGTACTGCTGCCGTTTAGCTAAGACCAAGAACACCGCCACACCGAGCAGCACGATCATCCAGCCGAAAGGTCCAAATGGATGTCTTCGAGGTGCCCCAATCCAAAATCAATAAGCCCCAATTGAAAACAAATTAGCAGATGGATTAATCCATTTGCAATTTTCGATCTAGCTTCTCGATTCGTCATGGCATGATCTTGATTAGCAGCGCAACGCCGGGCACCTGTGTGGCGTCTACCTACAAGAAAATTAGCATAATCCGCAAACCAAGGATCATGCGACTCCAGAACTGCAAGATATTCACCTGGCATAGATTCGTTAATAGGAGTTGGATCTTCTATAATACCTTCCATGCGCGAGAGATGGTCGGCAACATTGGCGAACCGAACGGGTTTGCCGGGTGTGCCGTGGCACACCCAGAACTTTTGATTTTTTTACCTACTGCAAAGAGAAAAAAAAAGCAACAGATCAAAACACGATCGAGTCATTGAGGGAGCGTGCCGGTTCTGATTCTGTCGCTCGTCCCCAAGCCTTGGGCTCCAGAGGCCGCCGCCACCGCCTGCACAAGCCGTCTCCTCGTTCCCTTGCGTCCCCTCGCCTGCCTGGCCGCCTCCCCTGCTGCTTGCCCTCTCTGACTGTCCGACATCCCCTCGCCGGTCGACGGTCGCCCTTCTCGCCGCTTGCCCGGATTGAACAGGAACAGATTGGCAGGTAAAAATCTACTCCTATCTAATCTTTTCCCATGAATTTGAGGTGTAAAAATCCCCATTCTCTATATAATCTTTTCCCACGAATTTGAGGTGGAGAAGAGGGTAGACTGCCCATGAACAGTCCATGCCCGTGAAATCCTCCTAATTTATGCCCGCAGCCCGCTTGTTGTGCACATGAACAGTCCATGCCCTATGTATATTTGTGAAATTATCTCGAATTTATCCCTATGTTTGTTGTTCATGTTTTTAAGTATTGGAATCATCCACATTTGAAACATATGTATTGAAGTACATTGTTGGGAATCAATTAGCTATGCACATTATTCGTTCACAAAATTGTATCGCACATGTGCTAGTGCGAAAAAAAATTAGGAGTGTGCACACCCTCCAATTTTCTCCTGGCCCGCCGCTGGTCGGCAACCAGATTATCCTTGCCTCTTCTATCAATTATTTGTAGGTCATACTCTTGTAGTAGTAGCAGGAACCATTTAATTAAACGAGGTTTCGCATCTTTTTTAGCCAAGAGATGTCTTAAGGCTTGATGGTCGGTGTGCACTATTTACTTCTCGTCCTGCAGCGCGTCCATGACGAGGCCTGCGGCTGTGGCGTCAGCCACTTCGCCGCCACCACCATCACGGCCATGCAACCTCGAGAGGTACAGCTGCCAGGTGGGAGTCATCGTGTACCATGTGGTCGCGAACCACCATCTTGCTCCGCGACTGACTGTAGCACGCCTAACCCAGCTGCCGATGGTCCTTGACCTTGTCTCCGGCCTCAACCACTTGCGTCTCCGGCATCATGGTCTCTACTGCTATGGACAGCCATGGAGCCTCAGCCTGCTGCTAGCATGTGGTGGCCTGGTAGCACCCAAACTACACGATCCCACACAAAGAAACTGATCCAACCCACCCGGTTATTGCAAAACCATTCTGAGATTGAAGTAGGCCCGTCAGATCACTGAAACCAGGACGTCAGTAACCGTAAAGTGTTAAATGACGCATTTGCATTGTGGTTGCAAATTGCGTTGACTACATTACCAGTAATTAAGTTTTGATTCATTTATGCATGAAGAAACAGGCTGCTGCCCTGTGGTTATAGATACGCATAATCCATTATATTTGTGAATTTATTATGCTGTTGCTATAGTGCAAAATTACTGAATTTTGTTGGTCTGTTCAGCAGATGGAGCAAGAAGCGCATATAATGGAAACCAGGCAGCAAGCTACACCCCAAATCCTCACAATATCTCTTCAAACATTACCATGCAATATGACAGGGGTGCGCCATCTTCTGAAAGCCAGTTCAGTGGGTCCTCCCTTCAGACTCAAACTTCTGGAGGCTCCAGTATGCTGGCATTGGCACCTCCACAGCAACAACAACAGCAGGGCTTTGAATTCTCAGATCTTGGTCAGCCCATGCAGGCTGCAGGTCTGAATCCTTTCGATCAATGGTCACAGCCGCAGGACAACCGTGGGGTCGATGACTACTTGATGGAGGAGATCAGGTTGAGGAGTCATGAGATACTTGAGAACGACGAGATGCAACAGATGCTGCGGATTTTGAACATGGGTGGAGGGGATGGCTTCAGTTTTCCTCCCATGCCGTCACCTTCCCCGGACATCATCTTTGAGGATGACCGCACTCGTCCACCTGGAAAAGCCGTTGTTGGGTGGCTTAAAATCAAGGCAGCTATGCGGTGGGGCATCTTCGTCAGGAAGAAGGCGGCTGAGAGAAGAGCTCAGCTCGTTGAGCTAGATGACTAGCAACATGTCTTAATGGCCATGTACTCCCTCTGTTCCACAATATAAAGCCTTATATTGTGGAACAAGAGGGAGTAATTGGTAAGGATCCGTGTAACACATGGGCTCAATGGTGCACACCCTTGGGGGAGGACATTCAGGTTATGAGCTCCAATCATGGACGAACTCTTGCTCAGTTTTGAGTTCTTTTCTTCTTTCTGTATAGCTGTTTCACCAGTGTCTCCGCATTCCTTGTTTTATTAGTGTGATGTTGGTACGAACTTTTTACCTGAACTGAGTACAACTGTACATTTATTTATTGCGGGCCTGAGAAAGGCATGAAACCTGGCGTTCCTGTTGTTTTTCACGTAAAAGTGAGGCGCCTATCAGTGTGCTGTAGATAACCACATGTACTGTTGCGTTAGATCTTTCTCTTTTATCTGTATATCATTGCTTCCTAAAGCACAGTGGCAGTGAAATGTAACTCTTGTGTCTATGTTAGTACTACAAAGAGAATAGTGGCAAACATGTAATCTGGAAACGCTGTGCGCCTGTGCATGCCTGATTATGCCTCTGCAAACATATGGAATTTAAAATGTTTGGCTTTACTAGTTTTGCTTGGCAATTATCTGGAGGATGGGACGATCGTCACTCTGATGTGAGACCACCAGATCCCTTCGTGCTTCCATGCCAAATGTAAGTTTGTTGGTGCAGGGCTGCCGGCACCTTAAGATGGAATAGATGACAAATGTATGTTCTTTCTTACAGAAGTGAAATGTATGTTCTTTCTTACAGAAGTGACTTTTCTAGCTACGTAACCATTTTCGCACAGCTTTTATAAATTTATTAGGTCAAAAATGTTTAGAACACAACACATAAGCACCAGATTTAACCAGATATATTTCCTCACTACTTGTGAATTTTCATGGTACAACTGGAATTAGTCGTACAATAGCCAAAATGGTATTGAACCCTCTTTTTGAATTTTCATGGTACAACTGGAATTAGTCGTACAATTATTAATTATATTGGCCTAGTACTAGCTTGCTTGTCCAATTGGATTGCAGGTGTATTTGTCATTTGAACTGCAACATCATTTGCTTCTTCAACAGGTGGGTCACTTGTGTTTACAGTAGTTCTACTAGAGATTACTTTGCGCCTCCTAGCTCTTTCAGCCCAGTTGACAAGGCCTTCGGTCACATTGTCATCAAATATAGCTTTTTTGAATGAGCTCCCCATCTTCACCAATAAGGAGATCATGTTAGAATGAAACACTGAGATCAGAGCTAATTGGTAATCCACTCGGTTTCCAATATAAACTTACATGTGAGACGATGGCATACAGAGGTAGGGTTACGTAACCACAAATGAGTTGGCTGACAATACTGAAAGAAAGGAAATCAAACAATGAGTTCCTAAAATGTCAATGAGTTGGCTGACAATACCGAAAGAAAGGAAATCAAACAATGAGTTTCTAAAATGTCAAGATGTTGCTGCTTCTGTTTAAAGTTCATTTCAAAGATACCTTATGACAAGTCGAGCAATAGCATATGATGGGTTTCCCATGATGCATGATTTGAATCCATATGATACCTGCAAGGTTGATAAATGAAAGATTAAGGTCTGTTTCTAGCTATACAAGTGTTAGACTACCATCTATGGAATTCACTTGTAGTCCAAGCAATTTCATCATTTTTTATGGTTGTCTTCCAAACTAGAATTTCAATTGAGTTGATGAAGTATCAATATCATTATTCTTACCAAAAGCCAAAAGAATAATGCAATCTCAAATGCATTTTGGAATAGAACGACGTGGATCAATAGAAGGACCAACTTAGGCCGATGAAACCAAAAGAAATCATCTGAAGGTGCAACTACTAAATCTCCTTGAATTGCTGTATGCTTTTGGGCAACCTCATAAGCCAATTCCGTAATGATGTGCTCCATCTTACTCCCAACCACCAGTAACATCTGCCAAAACAAATACATGATTTAGTGTCAGTTTTATGCTGAAATGAATGCTCCTTGTTTGCTGTGAAGGTTGTAGTACTACACAGAAGTCATGTGTTCAACTTTTCTCTTTTCATGCGTTTTGTTTTGGTATCGGCAATACATCTCAGTTTCTACTTACAATGAATGGAGCTAGCGATATCCAGATGTAGACATACCATCCTACAATAATAATAGGAAACGAGTTGAGTTATTTTCACATGAACAATATGATATAGTATTATTTAGTGAAAATACAGAGAAACATGTTTATAGAAAAAAAACCATTGTATTTACATAACAAAAAATAGTTGTGTATGGACCATAACTGATGACCAATTCCGATACAAACCTTGAACATTCAGCAACAAGAATATCATCAGCATAGCCCATAAGTACCAACTACATCAGAACAGCGTACATATTAGTTGTTTCTACACTGGAAGTTCATTATACAAAAAATATGTCACATATTTTATGACAGTTGCATCGGTAATTTACCTAACACCAACGACCTTCTTGAAGTCAACCTCCAATGCTCTTATCATGTAGTTATAAAAATTGAATTTCTGGTTGCAGTGTTTCTGCGAAAAGGAAAGAAGAATATGTAAACTGTTCCACATATACCTAAGCGACTGACTATCCTTGATGGCGATCTATGTGTTGGTTATTACCATGATGAAACCAAGTCGCATTGTTGTGTAGTCCTCCTCGGTGACCGACCCACAGAATTGTTTGAAGAAGGAACACTGCAATATATGATGTATCAGCTTTTACTGCAACTATAACGAAGAACAAATGTCATATGAATCATGTATTGACACTTAAAAATACAAGAATCAAAACGTGTACCATCCAGCCAAATATCCTCCAGCGTCTCCTATAACCTTTGAAGTGATCTCGAATAAATGTGAATTCTTGAATATGTTTGAATTCAGGATCTGCAAATGCGTCCTAAAGTTATATAAGTAAATAATTTTATGTTGCGAGAAAACTCTGAAGCCACACCACCACACTGTCCAAATTTGTAAATGTGAGCGTAGTACCGATGTCGTCGTTTCTAGTTTGGATCTTGCTCTCCCATTGCCTCCAATTTCTAGTCTGGATGTCAGACAGAAGATTTAGGGGAAACATGATTCATTACTTGTTAATACGCATGTTTATTTGGCTTTTAGTACTACCTGCGCAACTCCAAGCAGAACTGTGATAGCACTGAGAATGAAATGGGTGACCGCCAGGACGAAGATAAATATGTGCAACTGATGAATAGCTTCGGCAGATAATACCGGAACTTTGCCCTACATGACGAATAAGGGGAATGCATCAAAGGTGAAAAACAATCAGATACTGCCAGATATTTGGATTTTGAAATCAGTGGAGCAGTCGAGAGTTGACTATTCACAGGCCGTTGCCTGAAACATCCCTAAATCTCAGTTATCTTTGTACTGTACTAGTACCTTTTTTGTGCAGTAGTCATCAGAGGCGTCTCCACTAGACAGAAGCCGCCTGGCCCCACCCAGCACGCCGGTGAGGACGGCGTCACCGAAGTGCGCCGTCTCGGCGGCGGCGGCGTGTAGCGGCGGCGGCTTGCAGGGCAGCAGGTGGCGCATGATGCTCCGCCGGACGCACAGCCTGCCCATGGCGCCTTGGAAGACGGTGAGCAGCAGCGATATGAACCCCAGCACCATCAGCTCCTCCTTCACCCTCAGGAGGGCCTCGTACAGCGGCTTCTTCCGGCTCCTCATCAGCCTCTGCAGACGCAATTAACCACAGAGAAAAGATTAATCAGACACTGAATTAAGATCAGCCGGCGATCGAGCAGAAATTAAGCTCAGCCGGCCGGCGTACCTTGCCTAGGAGGTGGAGGCAGCGCTCGAAGAGCAGGGAGATGAGGATGATGACGGAGCAGATGGACGCCACGATCCATGTCGGCGTGAACTCCAGCGGCTTCGGCTTGCCTTCTCCTTCGCCGGCCATGGCTCACGCCTGCAGCAAAACATCCCTGCTCTTGATCGATTTATAGTTGTCTTACATGGCCTCAATAATAAGATAGTAATGACACGACGGAGCAATTCATACATTCCAAAACACGGTTCAATAATCGACACAGATTTACAAGAGCTAGAAGCTGGTAACGGTGATTACAATGTGTGCTCCACACCCCCAAAATGATAATATGGACAAGATTACAGCGTGCGCGGAATCTTAGCTTGTTTGTGGAGAAAGTCCACGGTCCAATGCATGCATGCCCAAATTTTATCTTTAATGACGAGTTTTCCTTTCAAAAGCAGTCTGCTTCGTTTCGGATGAATTTTAGAACGAGGTGTCTTCCACATTTGGCGTGTTCCTCGATCTTTTGCTAGCTTTCATAATGAGAAGTTTATTTATTTACAGCAATTTCATACTTTCTGGAATGTTGAAACTGAAATTATTTTCAACTTAAGATAATTTTAATTAAGCATTTTGGATCTGGGTATTATTCATTTTTTTTTGGAATTTGAATCCTTCAAAATTGGGAACTAGCTATGTCATAAATTTGAACGTTTGGAGTCTCAAACTTTTCGGATTTGGGACTTCTCGAGGATTAGTATGCTTTTCATACTTGTGGTTTAATGCTAGATGTTACTACAGAGCGAGAACTGGTACACACCCGATCTTTTTTGTACGATTTCTGTCCGATCTTTAATTCAAGCCGTATGCATTTGGACCGTGTGCCCATACGAAGGTACAGAAGTAGAGTCGAACGCACATAGTACAAGAAAGATCGTATGCAGATCAGTTCGGTTACATAGCTATAACTCAGACATTAGGTCTTTTGTTGCTAAAATGTCATCTACATTAGCTGCTTAAACCTCTACTACTACTACAAGTACCTATAACGAATGTGATCCGTCATAAATGGACGGTCTACTAAAAGCCCATCCAGATGAATGGCCCGGCCCACAGTATTACAAGTCTTGTTCGGTTTGAGGAGAAACTTCATCTTTGGAGGATCCAAATTATGCCCGGTTCCAGTTGATATTTTACATTAAAAATCACATTCAATTTCTAGCCTACTGATAATCTCCACAAAGGTACTATTAAGTCCAAATACGGTCGGGAGTGATGCCTTTACTGCTGAAAAACTTACCACTAGTTCTTTCTATTCCATTGTGTCCATGTAAATGTGGGAAAAACACTTCCCAACCAGGGGCGGAGGCAGGATTGGCACATTAGGGGGGCCGATCATGCTAATCTAGGCATAAGGGGGGCCACCTAAGCTAATTTTTCATTGATAAACCATATTACACCATCTAAAACAAGTAATATTTGCTGCTTCACCGTGTCATAGGGGGGCCATGGCCCCTGCTGGTCCCCCCTAGCTCCGCCACTGTTCCCAACAAAGGTACCTCCTAAATTTGTAGATACTATGAGTAGATATAAATCTGCATCAGAACAAACTCAAGTTACAAGAAACACATTACAACCTAATAGAGATGCAATCGTAACATCTGTAGGAGTGTAGTCGCCATCTAGCTAGTAACATAGATAACAAGGCACGAGTGAGGCTTTGCCCAATCACCAGACTTGGACCATCTCATATCCTTTTGTTTCCTTTATGCTTCCGAAGTCCGATGATACGGTCGTCACATTGCTTATCGTGACATCCAAATCATATGTATAGACACCTATACATAATTAGGGTCCGCGGGATCATTGATAATATGCCTTGAATAATAAGTTGAATACATATGTGTGATTTACACTTGACAAAATAACATCGCTTATAATACTCACCAAAAAACTTAAAAATGATGTGTATTCCACTAGTATCATACACTTGAAATTTGATTTGATTTGAGTTGGTGCTATAAGAAATAAGTTTTCCAACAATAGTTAAATCGATTGGATAGGAAAAATATTTGTACAATTTACCAACTGGGCATTGTAAACCCTTTACATTGGATAATTATATATGCAATTGGACTAGCACGGCAGTCCCTTGCTACACCGATGAGGTCATCCGTGTATTTTGCATTTGAATTACCCCGCTACTCTCCTCATCAACTGGGGAATTAGTTGCATGCACAGCTGTTTTGTTTGGGATTCTTGTGCGTTTCCTAGCCTTTTCAGCCTAGTTGACCAGTCCTTCAGCCACATTGTCATCAAATATAGATCTCTTGAAGGAATTCCCCATCTTCATTAATACAGAGACATAATTAGAATATAATTACAAAACAAAACATAGTAGTAAGGTCATGTTAACAATTATCTATATTGTGGAATTAAATTGCAAAAACGAACTTTGTGTTGCTCAAGTATTAGCTACTTATATTTCAAATTAAAGTAAAAGCTAATAAAACTCAATAAAAGGATAGAAAGGGCTAATTTCTAACTCACATGAGAGATGATGGCGTAAAGAGGTAGGGTCATGTAGCCGCAAAGAAGTTGGCTAACAACACTGGAAGAAAGAAAGCAAATGAGCACAATCTCAAAATGTATCAAGATTTTATTTCAATACAGTGATTTTGTCATGTACCTTATGACAAGTCGAGTAATAACATATGTTGGTTTTCCCATGATGCATGAGTTGAAGCCGTATGTTACCTGCAAGGTTCACGATTGCAAGATTTAGTTCTACTTGTACTTACTTTTTTGTAAATTGGGACTATCATGTTTGGAAACTTAGAGCCATACAAGTTTATCATTACTATAATGTTTGAACTAAATGTTAATTTAGAGTGATGATCGTCCAATTAACTTATTGTTCTTACCAAGAGCCAAAAGAAAAATGCAATTTGAAATGCATTTTGGAATAGGACGACGTGGATCAAGAGGAGGACTAGTTTCGGCCGACGGAACCAAAAGAAATCATCCGAAGGAGCTACTACCAAATCCCCTCGAATCGCTGTATTCTTTTGGGCAACCTCATAAGCCAATTCCGTGATGATATGTTCCATCTTACTTCCTACCACAAGTAGCATCTGCCAAAGCAAACACATAAACTAATGTCATGATCATGCCTTTGGCATGTTGTGAAGGCCATAATATTATGTAGAACTCATGTAAATTTTTCTATTTGATTTTTTATATTGACAATATATCATGGTTACTTACAATGAATGGAACCAGCGATATCCAAATGTAGACATACCATCCTACAATAACAATAGCGAAAGTCTGAAGTGATTTTCCACATAAATAAACAAAATATTATCTAGTGAACAAACCAAACACATATTTATAAAGAACTTTCATGCCAATCTCACAAAATTTCTCATGTTAGTGGGTTATAACTTAAGATTGCTAGTAATACATACCTTGGACATTCAAGAATAAGAATATCATCAGCATAGCCCAAAGGTACCAACTGTATTAGAACAACATGCATGGTAATTAGCCATCTTCTATATTGATATATAATATCATGTCGTTGTAATAGTAGAATTGAATATTTACCTGATGCCAACAACCTTCTTGAAATCAACCTCCAATGCTCTAATCATGTAATTGTAAAAGTTGAATTTTGGGTTCCCATTGCAATGTTTCTGTGAATATGGAAAGGGCACATATAAATTTCTTCCACTTGAACAGTATGCTCGAAAACATATAATTGACTTGTATATATTGTTGACAATGAATGAATACCATGATGAAACCAAGTCGCATCGTTGTGTAATCCTCCTTAGTGACGGATCCATAGAATTGTTTGAAGAAGGAACGCTAATAAAATGGCAATGAAAAAAGTTCTTATTTCCCAATTGCAATCAAGGAGAAAATGCAACGTGGCTTTCGTACGAACATTATAAAACACAAAGGGAGAAACATACCATCCAGCCAACTGTCTTCCACCGCTTTCTATGACCTCTAAAGTGGTCTTGAATAAATTGGAATTCTTGAACATGCTTGATCATTTCAGGGGCTGCAAAAGTTATATACGGCGCAACGTTCACAAGCAGAAATTATGACATGATCGACTTCATCCTGAGGAAGAGTTGTGAACTCATCACTGGCTAAATTTGAAAAGTGTGTGTAGCTTACCATTAGCATCAGTTTCTTGGATTTTGGTCTCCCAATTTCTCCAATTTCTCGTCTAGACGACATGTAAATAGCTTGAGTTTGATTTTGGTCTCCAATTTTTTCAGGAAAAGTGTGATAGATAATTAATTAACATCTACTAGCTTGAGTTTGATTATATTTGTACCTGCGCAATTCCTAGAAGAACTGTAATAGCACTGAGAACGAAATGAGTGACGGCCAACACGAAGATAAATATGTGTAACTGGTGAATAGCTTCAGCCGAAAGTAGAGGAACTTTGCCCTACAATAACATGAAACGAATCAGTAGACGAGAATATGGTTGGAAGGATCAAAGGTAAAGATCAAATATCGAATCGACAGAAAAGTAAAGAAATTTAAAAATTGATAAAATAGAGAACAAAAGGTGCATCTAGCAGAGACCAAGTCAAGCACGCTCGGTGCCAGTCAAGCTGTACTAGTATACCTTTTCCATGCAGTAGCCTTCGGAGTCGTCTCCTCCTCCGGCCAGGAGCCGCCGCCTCGCCCCGACGAACACGGCGCCGCCGAGGTGCTCGGTCTCGCTGGCCTCAAGCGGCGGCGGCTTGCAGGGCAGGAGGTGGCGCATGAGGTCCGGGCTGACGCACCACCTCCCCATGGGGCCCTGGAACACGGTGAGCAGCAGCGATATGAACCCCAGCAGCATCAGCTCCTCCTTCACCTTGAGCAGGGCCTCGTACAGCGGCTTCTTCCGGCTCCTCATCAGCCTCTGCATGTGCGCGAATCGACAGTCAGCTCCATGGACAGAAACGGCAGCTCCAAATTAATCTCAAAAAAAGAAACGGCAGCTCCATGGTGGTCAGGTGGCCATGGGTACCGAGGAACGCACGTACCTTGCCTAGGCGGTGGAGGAGGCGCTCGAAGATGAGGGAGATGATGACGATGATGGAGCAGACGGCGGCGACGATCCATGTCGGCGTGAACTCCAGCGGCCTCGCTTCTCCTCCACCTCCGGCCATGGCGCGCTGCAAGAATCGTCAAGGTCACACCCTGCGTCACAACTCACAAGCGCGTTAAGAAGGGCAGGCGTTCACCGTCACCGGGATGAAGTGCCGAGCACAGCCGTTCTCGATCGACTTATATAGAGGCCAATTGACTGACAAGGTCATCAACAAACAAAATACAATCTATCGCCTAACAATTCTTTTTTTTCTTTTTGGCGGGTAATGGTCTCTGACGGATTGACCTGGCACGTTAACCTAGACACGGCAAAAAAAGCAATAATAACCCGTTAGCTTCCTGGATAGTTCCACTGGCATGTGGAGCATGGTCATGTATGACCCTTAAGTCGAAACTTGGAACCTGTTTCCGCTAGTAGTATCCCTTAAGTGGAAACTTGGTCCCCTACAGCTTAAACCGCTATCATCGAACTAAGTTCCTTCTTCATTGATACCTAACCTTGGCAAAACTTTGGCGATTCAACGGGCAACCAAAATTGGTGACCAAACTATCAAAACCTATAGGCCAGGTTCTACTGGTGAAAAGCAGCTAGCTCTCGTCACATGCATGATGTGAGCTTGACCTGTTCGACGTTCAAGACTACCGAGCTAGCTAGTACTTATTTTAGCTTCTTCACCTGCTGAGGGGCAGTACTATATTGGCAGTATTTTAGCTTAATTATCCGAGAGAGAAAAGGTTGCATTCAGAGATATATATACACTTGTTTCCAAATTAATAATGCGACCTGCGACACGAGACGCCGTGTCTATCTACAAATCAAAGTCGCCACCACGCGGTGCGTTACAAAACGCAGATCATAAATCCACACGGTAGAATCCTACTAGTACGTACTGTTTTTGCCAAAAGAAACGAAGACTCGGAGACTGCGAGTCTGAACTTTTTTTTTTTTTGAGTAAAGTCTGAACGTTTCGTTTGCATGCACATGCGTCTAGTTCAAGCACAGACGCGGCGGGTCTTGACCGAATGCAATGCGACCGAGCAAGAGAGCTAGCTATAGGTAGTGACTCCGCTGCGGCAATTAGACCAAAACCCTAATTTTTATTACAGTACCTCTGTTCCATATTATACTCCTATGTTTTGGCAAAATTAGGGTTATCTCCTCACGTACAGGTTAGGTGAGAGAGATTGGGGGCTAGGGTTTGACCAATCTAGGTACTAGTATAATCTACTTTATATTAATAATAGTTAGATTTAATTAGTTTAATACTAGTGTGCATAAGCGAGCATTCCACGTCGCCATGTAGCTTTGAACACACGATCTATCTCTATCCAAATCTATCTTTATCCAAAGGTGGAGTACTACTCCATATTTTGGTTACAAACAAACGTACACAATTATTTTGCTAACATCCCCCTTAATCATAACCTTCTGAAAGGTTAAGATTACGCTTAAACTCATTCAATTCTTTAATTGCTAAGGCCTTTGTGAAACCATCTGCAACTTGATCTTTACTTGATATAAATTTGATCTCTAACAACTTATTTGTCACTCTTTCTCGAACAAAATGATAGTCTATCTCAATATGTTTGGTTCTTGTATGAAACACAGGGTTTGCTGACAGATATGTAGCTCCTAAATTATCACACCATAGACATGGCTTTACCTTAAGTTGAACACCAAGTTCCCGAAGTAAGCCTTCAACCCAAATCAATTCAGCTGTGGCATCACCTAGTGCTTTATATTCAGCTTCTGTGCTAGATCTTGAAACTGTAGCTTGTTTTCTAGCACACCAGGAAATCAGATTTGGTCCAAAGAATACAGCAAAACCTCCAGTTGACCTTCTATCATCCAAACATCCTGCCCAATCTGCATCTGAGAAAGCACTAAGCAAACTAGATGAAGATTTCTAAAATTGTAAACCAACATGTATAGTACCCTGAACATATCTCAATATCCTTTTTGCAGCTGTCCAATGAGTGGTAGTTGGAGCATGTAAGTATTGACATACTTTGTTTACTGAGAAAGAAATGTCTGGCCTTGTTAAGGTCAAATACTGTAAAGCCCCTACAATGCTTCTATATTGAGTACTATCATCAGGACCAAGAGGAATTCCCTCAGTTAATGACAACTTCTCAGTGGAAGAAAGGGGTGTAGGTGAGGTTTTGCACATTGTCATACCAACTTTAGCCAACAGCTCAGTTGCATACTTTTCTTGAGTAAGCAGTAAACCATCTGATGTTCTCTTTACTTCAATACCCAAAAAGAAATGCAGATCTCCTAAGTCTCTGAGAGCAAATTCTGTATTAAGATAATGAAGAAGTGCAGAAATAGCCTTATCTGAGGAACTTGTGACTATAATATCATCAACATAGATCAAAACATATATCAAAGTATCAGATTTCTTATAGAGAAAGAGTGAAGTATCTGCTTTGGATGGCACAAAACCAAGTTGCTGCAACTTGGTACTAAGTATGGAATACCAGGCTCGAGGGGCTTGCTTAAGACCATAAAGAGCTTTATCAAGTTTGCAAATATAATGTGGAGTAGCGGAAGACTCAAAACCTGGGGGTTGTTTCATGTATACCTCCTTTTCCAGAACACCATGCAAAAACGCATTCTTGACATCAAGCTGCCGCAGACTCCAGCCCCTTGAGACAGCAACTGCCAGAACAAGTCTGATAGTAGCTGCCTTAATCACAGGACTGAAAGTGTCTTCATAGTCTATACCATATCGTTGCTTGAACCCTTTTGCAACCAATCGTGCTTTGTACCTGTCAATTGTTCCATCTGCATGTTTCTTAACACGATAAACCCATTTACAGTCAATAAGATTTTTTGTAAGATGAGGGGGAACAAGACGCCATGTTTTATTTTCCACAAGGGCATTGTACTCTTCTTCCATTTCACGGCGCCAACGATCATCCTTAAGAGCCTCCGAGAGTGTGCATGGTTCACCTGTAGACGTAAACATACTGTACCTAACAGTACCGTCAGTGTATTTTTTTGGTTGGCGTATACCTTTTTGCAATCATGTACGAGGTTCTGGAGGTGGAGTTGGTGATGCAGGGGGACTCGCATCAGGCTCATCCACAGAAGATCCACGTGCAGACAGAGCAGGCGAACCAGACGCGCTGTCCGGCGGGAAAACAGCTTCAGCCTCCTCATCCGTACAGTCCCGAGGGCCCGCCGAAGACCGCGTCGGTGCGGTGTCGCGACGCGGGGAGCCAGACCTGGGTGGCGACGTGTCGTGAAGGGAGTGGTGCGGAGGCGGGGTCATCTGGAGGGAGTCTGGAGGGCGCGACGTGGAGCGATGTCGTTGGCGCGGAGGAGACTGAGACGGGGACCGTGGCGGGGCCCCGTCCCCAGCACCATGATGACGCGCAGGCGGAGACGCTGAGCGCGCAGATCCCCGTGCACGCACAGAGGGTCGTCCACGCGCAGGAGAATCGGCCTCGGGATCGTGGCGCGCAGGATCCGAAGCCAGAGGATCAGGCTCGGGATCGGTGCCTGTGTTGTTTCCACCTGAAGCAAAAACAGGATGGTTTTGCGCCATTTCTTCATGGTTTGACTCCAAATTTTCTCTTGAGTCTCGCTCTTGGCTTGTAGTATCTGTTTCTTTAGAGTGTTCATTAGTATCAACAGGCACAACAGGTAAAGTCATAAAATCATTAACATGTGCATCATTGTTATTGGATGTGGCTTTTGGTAGAAGAAGAATGTCTTGGCGAAGACGGGAGACAACATGAGGATGTAATTCAGCAAAGGGAAAAACATTCTCATCAAAGACAACATCTCTAGAGATATAGACACGACCACTTGATATCTCTAGACACTTAACTCCTTTATGACGAGGACTGTACCCTAAGAATACACACTGTGTGGAACTGAAGACAAGTTTTCTTGTGTTATAAGGACGAAGATTTGGCCAGCATGCACAACCAAAAACTCTGAGGGATTCATAGTTGGGTGTTGTTTGGAGAAGACGTCCTACAGGTGTATCATGATCAATCACTTTGCTAGGAAGGAGGTTGATGAGGAAGGTGGCAGTGAGAAAAGCTTCATCCCAAAATTTCAATGGCATGGATGCATTGGCAAGGAGAGCAAGACCCACTTCAACAATATGACGGTGTTTTTTTTCAGCAGAACCATTTTGTTGATGAGCATGTGGACATGATACATGATGAGTAATGCCTATTTGTTGAAAGAAACTATTTAATTTCTGATATTCACCGCCCCAATCAGTTTGCATAGTAATGATTTTTCGATCAAATTTTCTTTCAACAAGTTGCTAGAAATTAAGAAAACTTGATACACCTCAGAACGCTTTTTGAGCAAATAAATCCAAGTGAATTTGTTGAAGTCATCAATAAAGCTTACATAATATGAATGTTTGCCAGCAGAAACAGGTGCTGGTCCCCATACATCTGAGAAAACTTGCTCCAATGGAACAGTGGAAACACTAGTAGAGACAGGGTATGGCAATTGATGACTCTAAGCTAGTTGACAAGGATCACAAACGTATGGATTTGTTTCAGGGGAATAAGAAATATTATTTTTCCTAAGTACTTGTTGAACCACAAAAGATGAAGGATGTCCTAAACGGCGATGCCACGTAGAAGACGAAGGCTTTATTATGATGAATGCTTGCTTGGAGGATCCTGTGACTGAGGGAACTAATGGGTAGAGGCCACCATGGCAAGGTCCTCTAACCAGAGTTGTTCTTGTGGCGCGATCCTTAATCAAAAAATACCAATGATGAAATTCAATGAATGCATTGTTATCAAGAGTAAGCTTATGAACGGAAAGAAGACTTTTTGATGCACTTGGAACATGAAGAATATTTTTAAGTTGTAAGGAATCATTATTTGGGATGCACAATGTTGAATGAACAATATGACTTATTTTCGTACCATTGGCGTCGGCCGTGTGAACACGATCATGCCCTTCATATTTCTCGTGCATGGTGAGCTTGTTTAGCTCCGAGGTGAGGTGGTTGGTGGCGCCGGAGTCCGGGTACCAGGTGGTGTCGACACCATAGGAGACGACATGAGCGCCCTTCTCATCATCGGAGTCATCATTGCCACGACGGTTGTTGTTGTGGTCGTTGCGGTCGGTGCGGCTGTAGCGGTTGTCTCGATCGTTGCCGTTGCGTTCGTTGCGATCATCGCCATAGCGCCACCAGCAGTCACTGGCTGGATGGCCATGGATCTTGCAGATTTGGCACCGCACATCAACGTACAGTGTGGTGACGTGACGACCACCATCATCGCGACGGCGACCACCGTCATCACGGCGTCGGCCCCCATCATCGCGCCGACGTCCACCATCATCATGGCGCCAATCGCGACGTCCATCCTCATCACAGCGTCGCCATCCGCCGTCATCACGATGGCCATGGTCAGGGGAGCGACCACGGTCACCACGTGGACGTGGCTCGCGGTTGTTGTCGCGGGTAGGGCGAGCAGCGACATTGGCGGAGGAGGTGAAGCCGGTATTTTGTCCCGTTTCTGCGAGCATCTCATTGCGAAGATCATGAGCACAAACTTGACTAAAAAGATCATCGAGGGTGGTACCGGGATTTGCGTTGACAGAGGAGACGAGGTCGTTGTAGCTTCCATCGAGGCTATTGATGATGTACCCCACCATCTCGTCTTCTTCAATGATCTTGCCCGCAGCAGCGAGCTCGGAGGAGAAGCTCTTCATCTTGGCGAAGTATGCTGCGGCGGTCAGCTCGTTCTTCTTAGTGGACTGCAGCGCACCCCGCAGATGATTGATCTTCGTGCGGGAGAGGGTGGAGAACATGTTGGTGATGACCGACCAAACCGCAACAGATGATTCGAGGCCGACGACGTGAGCGAGAACTTCCGGTGCCACGGAGTTCACGAGGAATCCAAGCACCGTCTGGTCCCGACTCAGCCATGTGGTATAGGCAGGGTTTGGGACTATGACCTTCTTATTGTTTGCATCTTCGACCTCCATAGTTTTTGCCGGTGCAGCTTCCGTGCCGTCAAGCAGGCCAATGACCTGGGCGCCACGGAGAGGCGGGTAGACAAGGGTCTTCCAAAAAAGGAAGTTCGACCGTGTCAGCTTGGTGGAGGAAGGGGATCCCAGGGCGGAGGCGAGCGGTCTTGATGTAGAGCTCGTCATCTCAGCAAGGAATCGAAGTCGTCTAGGTTGCGCGGCGGCAGCACAGGAGGTGCGGCGGCGGCTGGGTTTTGTCGAGGGTTTTGGTTTTGGGGTTCTGTTGGCGCGGCGGCAGCAGCAGATGTGCGGCGGCGGCGATTTTGATTGGGGTTTGTGTGGCAACTATGTCGGGGAAGGGAGTCGCTCTGATACCATATTAATGTGGATGTATCTGGCTGGAAACGTGTGTCCTGTTGAGGACCACGGGTTCATGTTAAATAGTTGTGAGACAATCACAAAGTTTGTTACAAGATTGAATACCGTACGACAGGGAGGGAGAGACGGTAGTGATCTCAACAAATCATAACAAGATCTATCTCTATCCAAATCTATCTCTATCCAAAGGTGGAGTACTACTCCATATTTTGGTTACAAACAAACGTGCACAATTATCTTGCTAACATGTACTAGTATAATATTGACAGAAAATGTGTACTGTAATTAGTGACTAGTGATAAACAGTACCAAAGTAAAATGTTGGAAAGTACCCTGAAATTAAAAAAAATAGTTGCCGCAAGCCTGTAAGTACACATATATTAACCAGAGTAGCATGCATGCCCTTAATCTTTTGTGCAGCTCCAAACCTTGAAGTAAGGAGGGCTTCATCTGCTACCAAACCGTGAAGGTACGTCGAAAGTTGAGATGAATTGGTCATCAACCACCATGCACCTAATATGGGTACGTTCAGGGATGGCGCCGAGCCGCCGAGAGGAACAGTTTGTCGTCGAATATAATGCTACCCGGTGAGGGTGTATCTGGTATGGTGAGCCTTGCATTCAGCTACTAGGATTAATGATTGTTAAATGCCTATCCGCAAAAGCCGTGTGGTTGCACACCGCACACGGACCTGCCTGGTTGACTATAACGGTATGCAGCTAACAAATGATTGTTGTGTACCATAGTGGGACTAGGACATGGGTACTCCTGAATCCTTCTTTACTTAGCAATTCTTCAAGTTACCTAATTATCTGAAATCTTAAGTTATAACAAGTTTGTAACTTGGCGGTTTCTTCTTACTATTCATTTGGTACTTTATCATTTTTGTCTAATCTACATAATTTCGAGTTTAAGTATGCCCGCACATACATATATATGGCCTCTACATGCAAATAAATTCTTTGATTTTTTTTGACTTAGTTTACTATTTTTTCTGATTTTTTGGAAGGATCAGGAGTGTCCCTTCCCACTGCGTGTTATGGATTACAATGTAGCCATTTTAAAAATGCGGTTTTCGATTTCAAAAATGGCAAAAACAGGTGACTTCATTATACCACTCGCAATGAAAGTGTAATGGAATAGTAAGTGTATCCACTATTATTATAGTAGTATACGATAATATATATCCCCACAACGTTTAGTTCTCTCTTCTCTCGCAATAGACGTCGGAGATTTTTATAGATTCAAATCTACCTATACATAAAACACGCCTAGATATATATAAATGTAGATAAATCTTTGACATCTATTTTGAGACGGAGGGGGTATCACAAGGTTGCCTAGCAAAAAAAAGGTATCACAAGGTTGTCATCTAGTATCATTCAAATATGGTGACATACTTATATTCTTATGATTGTTTCATTATATTTTCTCGTTGTGGATATAATGGTGCTATATTATTGTATGATATCGCTACCTCTTTTCTCTTCCTTAATTCCAATGCATATGCATTAGCCGTCGATTGTTAGGCTATTTAGTGAATATAATTAATCCCATGTAATATGTTGGAGTGTCCGCTCATCGCTATCGTCATCGATGGGAACGCACGTTTTACTAAATCTTTTGTTGTGTTCTGTATGATACACTATATTAGTGTATTCTCAAAACAAAACCAGTACGTAGATAAAATAAGTGATTGAAGACATGTTCTGAAATATAAAAGGGATATTACGTAGCTCTAAGATTTGGAGCTAGTCGTCGTATAGTCGTGCTGGCCATCAGCGTGCACATGCATTAGCCGTTGAAAGAAGACTATTGCAGCGAGTCTAGTCAACCCTCTCGCAACATTAGCAGTGGCCATTAGCGCGCACATGATATCCTCTCCCCTGTTTGAGATTAGGAAATAGGTTCAACGATGGAACCTTCGCTTCCATTACGCTGCTGCGCGTCA
This sequence comes from Avena sativa, assembly GCA_916181665.1. NCBI lineage: Eukaryota > Viridiplantae > Streptophyta > Magnoliopsida > Poales > Poaceae > Avena > Avena sativa. The sequence continues at coordinate 260,802,525 of OV702298.1, read as the reverse complement.
CTAATGACGTGATATTCAGACCTTGTTTATTACTAATGTACTCCCTCTGTTTCAAATTACTCCGCGCGCACTCTTATCTAGGTGAGCTAGTTTTCCCTTATTTTTTATCCAAAAAAATCCTAATTTTTTTAAACTAGATAGTATGAAATGTGTACTAGCTATTTCAAAAATCTTGAGAAATTTTTGAACGAAAAATAAGAGAATACTAGCCCACCTAGATAAGCGTGCGTACGGAGTAATTTGAAACAGAGAGAGTATTTGTAGGGATTAGACGAAATAATCCTCACCAAACCCCAAATCTTTACCTATGATTAAAAACATGTTTGTTATTTATATATATTATCAAAAAAGAACTCGCTCTATTGTAGTTTGTTAACGAGTTTTGCTCCGGTGTCCTCGACTCCTCCCAAGTTTAAAAAACTAAAAACACAATGGATATTGGTCAACAACATACACACATTTATAAATTGAAATACTCCCTCTGTTTCAAATTAGGTGACGCAGACGTAGATAAACGATCTAGGTTCAACGAATTTCCGTTAATTAACTTCACGATCACACGCATGTGCTGGCGTCTACAAAGCTGGGATTTTTTTTTTTTGCAGGGAACGTTGGGGCTTATAGCATGCCGTAGCAGCCTCGGCGTACTGTTTGGGTCCGTTGGGCCCGGAAAGGCCAGGATTCAGTTCGGCCTGTCTGTTTTACGGCACAAGCTCCTGAGCCGGTGGTTGCTGTTGGGAGCTGATGCGGCCTGCAGGGAGAGGGAGGTATGGTGGCGAACGACGAGGACCACATCGATCCGGGGGTCAGACCAGCAGCGCACGAGCTCGAACGCATCCTGCCCGTCCGTCGCTCCAAGGGACGGCGATCCTTTAGCGCGACAGAAATTTCTCGGATAAAGCGAACCCATACGACAAAGATAAACAAAAATCGAGGGGATCGGCGTGGCGGAGCACAAGTGTGTGTCGCTTGCGGCCGGCGCGTGTGCATCCCTCATCAGTCAGGGACAGAGAGAGAGACAGAGAGAGAGGGGTTCTCTTGCGGCGAGGAAGACGAGAGCAGAGAGGAGCAGGGAAGAGTAGAGATGGAGGTGGGCTTCCTGGGGCTGGGCATCATGGGGAAGGCAATGGCGGCCAACCTCCTCCGCCACGGCTTCCGCGTCACCGTCTGGAACCGGACCCTCTCCAAGGTGAGTGAGCGAGCGAGCTCGATCTGTCTCTCGCCCGATTCGCCGATCCATCCGGCCGATTGAAATCCCCCTGTAGACTTGCTGTCGCCTGTGCGAATTCGAACAGACGAACTGTCTAGAGCGAGATCGATCGATTGGTCTCAGTGCTCTGCCGTTTTGCCTTTTGGTGATGTCTAGTACTAATAATTTCGACGACCTGTGGCGATATGTTTTTGGCAGTGCGACGAGCTCGCCGCGCTGGGCGCTACCGTCGGGGACACGCCGGCGAAGGTCGTCGCCAAGTGCAACTACACCATCGCCATGCTCTCCGATCCCAGCGCCGCGCTATCCGTTAAGAGACGCCCTCCGATCCAAACCCCCTCCGTCTTATTCTTATTCTTATTCTTATTCTACCATCGCAGGGTTGCTGACATCCGTTTCAAAATCCAATCTAGGTTGTTTTCGACAAGGATGGCGTGCTGGAGCAAATCGGGGAAGGGAAGGGCTATGTGGACATGTCCACTGTTGATGCCGCGACTTCTTGCAAGATCAGTGAGGTATTCCCCTTATATTATGGCTTTCAATAATAACAGTGGTAAGCTATGTTTCAGATAGGCGTGCTTCATTTTATTTTATCCACTTTTGGATAAAGTAGAGCAAAGATGATAGTGCTGTAGCTTAAACATGGAAAAATATGCTGTACTAAAACGATAACTCAAATGTTCATCTCGTTACATTTAAAGAGAAAACCAACAGGCCACGCAATAAGGATGCCAATTACATTGAAAGATGGGGCAAAGCGTGCACGGCATGCTCCTGTAGCTGCATCGAGAAGTGCAGCATCAGTGTAGAGTCTAACAGCGCCCCACAGTCGCAGCTGCTGGTTTCTGGGTGACTGGAGAAAGCAGATGATGTAGCTCCTGCAGCAGCTGGCATAACAAAAATGTTTCGTTGACGAAATGAGTGATGGCGTGATAACCGAATTACACAATAGAGTGGGTTGCAGGGATTTCACATAAGGTGTCCAGGAAATGAGATTGCCCCCCAAGCATGTGCAGACTCGACAGCTGGAACAGCCAGTGTCAAGAGTGGAACACCCTATCGAATTAGCATAGGAACAAGTGAGAAGAGAGGTAGAAGAAGTGGGGAGGATGTGGATGCCTTGATCAATGGTATGCTTGATATAACGAACCGTATGTCTCACAAAATACAGTGGAGCATGCATAGATTAGTACATGTGACACAGATTGCATTTGCCTCAACTTACATTTGTAGGAATTACTAAATCTTAGTTGTTATTTGTTGACAGTATCTCCATAACATATTTCTAGCATATTTATGGGCAAGTTCTCTTCCTCGCCCATTAAAATGCAGTTTCCCCTTATTGTTTCTCCAATTGTAATCCCGCCCCCCCCCCCCCCCCCCCCCCAACTAGATTGGTTATACACTTATATTCATTGTTACTATGTATCAATCTTTGTCTGGAATTAACTTTCTTAATTAAATTTTTGCAGGCAGTTAAACAGAAAGCTGGAGCTTTTGTTGAAGCTCCAGTTTCAGGGAGCAAGAAGCCAGCTGAAGATGGTCAATTGGTTATTCTTGCAGCAGGGGACAAGGTAACTCACTATGTTGTGATGATCACTTGCAAGCATTAGTGCAAGCCAAGTGAATGCTTCTGGAGTACATAATATTAGTATTTTCCTGATTATTTAAAAATGGTGACCCTCTTAGCAGTATTTCAACCCTTCTAGCGCCCATAATATTTGGTGGGGCTATACGTAGCTGTTTGGGTATACAACTATTTTTTCTTTTCTTTTCTGCCAAGTATTAACATAATGTAGCAGTGACTCGGTACATGTAGTTTTGAAACACTTACCAGAAAACAATACAATGATTCTGGTTATGTCAGATGGACATTTCAATCACCATAAAATAATGAAGTGCTGAATATAGGAGAAAGTATCCTATGGAAACCAGTTTCCAGTGGAAACATGGAAACCAAGACATGGATCAGAACTACTTGGCTCAGATCACATCTCTGCCCGTTCCTCACTCAGGCTTCCTTTATAATTTTCAAGAAGCTTAAAATGAGGTTTGCTAGAACACCAGTGAAATTCGAACTAGTATGAAACTATAGTGGGTCTATGTAGATAACTTTATGAAATAATGAAACCACATCAAAACTCACCGAAAGCAATATGAAACCTACATTAATAAGCCGAGTGAAACTTAAGCTGCTCTAAAACTCCACTGGAACACATATGAACCAGTGTATAATTTAAGCCATACGAAACCTACATCAATAGAATAATTCATTTCAGAAATTTCATCAATATTCCAGTCGAGTTTCAGATGAAACTTAAAATTTTAAAACACATTCAACATTTGTCTTGTTTGGAAGATCTACTCAAGATAAAGACGATGGTTAAAATGGATCCTGAACCGTACAAGGTGGACAGTGGATTATTTTTTTGAAAGCTCGGGTTTCTAAAAAAAAATGCCTAAAAAAGGTTGGTGTGATGATTTGTACTGAATATGTTTGGATCTGACTGTCCATAACTTGGCTTCCATGTTTCCACTGAATTGTGGTTTTCATAGGATTTCTTTTTCATGGATATAGCATCTAATACATTGAACACTGAGTGTGGATTCAAACGTGATGCTTAAGCTGGGTAATTCCACCAGTTTGTGATGATTTTAAGCGTTAGGTACAAATTGGTACCTGCCATGTCTACCAAGCATGATGAACTGTACTGCCCTTAAGATTTCCTGTTTTCTTAATTTGATTCACCTTTAATGTTTCAGGCACTATATGACGACATGGTCCCTGCCTTTGATGTACTTGGGAAAAAGTCGTTCTTCTTGGGGGAGATTGGAAATGGAGCAAAGATGAAACTGGTGGTCAACATGATCATGGGAAGGTGACTATCTATTTATACACATCTACAAAGCATGTGTGGTGACTGCAGTCTGTATTGCATTTCCATCGTCTATTAACCGGTCTCTATAAACTAATATTTATATCCAGGGTATCTGGAGTGTCAGTATGCAGCGTACCACAGATACTTCAATTTATTAGAAAATATGGTTCTGGTCTGATAGTAATTCAGCACAGTAGATATGGTTACTGTTTTCTAATCCAAAGTTGCATCTCAGTCTATGCAGAATGGCAAATCCCTATGACAATCTTTACATACATAGTCAGAACACTTATTATGGATTAAAATTTTGCTCCTTTGTTTGCAGATAGGGATTTGTAGCTTTTTCTTATAAATGAGCTTTTGTTTTAGCTATGTTTGTTCAAGATCTGAAATCCATGTGCTCTTTCAGTTGTCGCCACATCATATCCTCTTACCTTTCAGGGGTCGTAATTTTTTTGAGTGCAATAATGAATCACTGACTTTTTTTGCTGCAGTACGATGAATGCCTTTTCTGAGGGACTCTGTTTGGCGGACAAAAGTGGGTTGAGCCCCCAGACGCTTCTTGATGTCCTGGTACGGCGCTTGGTTATCACAACACTGCTGCTGCTACTTCCTTTACCATCAAATAATCACAGTTATATGTTTTGACTTGCAGGACCTTGGCGCGGTCGCAAATCCGATGTTCAAGATGAAAGGGCCTTCAATGCTGCAGGGCAGCTACAATCCTGCATTTCCCCTCAAGCATCCTGCATTTTCATTTCCCTGGGAGATGAAAATGCTGTGGCCATGCCAGTCGCCGCTGCTGCGAATGAGGTGTGCCTTTCTTCTCCCCTTTCCTTTGAAATATGTCAACAAAGCTAATAAACACATGGGTACGCTCTGGATCTCAGGCATTCAAGAAAGCAAGAAGTTTGGGACTAGGGGACCTGGATTTTTCCGCGGTGCATGAGGTGTTGAAAGGTGCAGGTGGTTCAGGCCAAGCGTGATGGGGGTGGTTTTTATGGGAAGTCTGAATGTTTAAAACTGTATTCCATGGCCATGCAGATATTTCAAAGCGACATGTAATTCGTTCAACCCGTATGGCTTATCATATATTGGTGTGTGTACATTGGACAGCATGTGCCGGATTGCATGTTATAGTTGCAAGTTTCCAAATATCAGCTTGTGCATGAATGAACAATTGGGATCTGGGACTTGGTTGCATTTTTTTGGTATTGCATCTATGAGATGGACTGCGCTACAATAAATATAGGTGCACAAATATATCGTTCCATGCAACTTTGTGGCCATCTTGTATTCCATAGAAAATTTAAAACTGGGATGCTAGGTCATAGCGAGGTTATACCATTTATATTCATCCCTTCAGTTGGCTTTGATGTCTATTTTGAATTTGATGGCATTCATCATTGAATTGAACGGTCTTCATGTATTGCCAATGGAAAATCCCTTCATATAACTAAATGATTCATTAGTTCATAGAAATCAGCAATAATTACCAAAACCACATAGAGGGCTCCAAGCACTTTCATCGTCGAATAGTGGACGAGGGCAATGACTTCACATATGCAACGAAGAGGTGGTTTGACGAGGATAACAAAGAGAGAAGATATTTTGAAACTTTTCTATGTTAGTGTACTACGTGGCATGTCTCACCAAGGGATCACAAGATTCTTTTTTGAAACTCCAGGCAACTTTATTAAATTATAACACGATCTTTAACTGGTACATGCAAAATAAAAATAGGGGGATCATTTAACCAAACATCCCCTACACCCTGACTAGCTCCATAGCGAGCAAGCTCACATGCGGCTCCATTTGCTTCTCGCGGACAGTGTTGGACAGTCGTCATGCCAAGCGATAATCACCGCGCCAGTTCCCCTATACTCATCAGGATCAAGTATAGCATGTACCACTTCCATGGAGTCAGTTTCAGTCATCAACGACTACAACCAATCTATTCCACTAGCTCCAAACCATCCAACATCGCTAATGCTTCCATTGATGCCACATCGATCGCATTGCATTATAGTCACATCATGCGGCAACAAAAATTCCCTCTAGAATCCCTTATGATGACACCAATGTCTCCTTCCCTAGAATCCGACAGGTAAGATGCATCCACATTCAGTTTCAGTATACCTGAAGCTAGTTTTTTTTCCATCCATTCAGACGGACGACTATCATTACCTCTCAGCTTAGAACAATTTGTCAACATACCTTTGATATTTATAATTTTCCTCTCTGACGCTGGTACTAGTTTCTTATTTTTTATATGTCTTCTCGACCACCAGATATACCAATTAGTAACCATGATTGTAGATGTCATGTTTTGCACACTACAGGTCAATCCCGATCTGTTCATTGCAGTAGCAGCTCTCACACAATCGCCTAGCCCAAGCCCATGCCATATACTTTGGGCCCTTGAACAATTGAACAACATATGGTACTCAAAATTAAATAAACAGACTGGACAGTTAACTAAAGAACCGATATGTCTATTTGCCGACATACACAAGCAGGGAACAATTTCTTGTAAGCTCGCCAGTTGAAAATTTGAACCTTTCAAGGTACATTAATCTTCCATATTTTTTCCAGACCTCATGTGGTGAAGCCCGATCAGCTCCATATCTTCTTTGAGCTCTCCTTCCATTCAACATGGTATGTAGACATCACTGTGAAACAACCTGATTTATTGAAATGCCAAGCAATAAAGTCCGGCTGTCCATGATTGGGCAGTGGAATCTAAAAGATGCTATCCACATCTCCTGGTAAAAAACTATCTATTAAGAGCTCCTCATCCCAGCCCGTTGTTGTTGGATTAATCAGTTCTTGAACCTTAGTCAACAAAATCTGTCCCCTTTGGGTAGCAACCTTCCTCGTAGGACTAGATGGAACCCAATGGTCTGACCATATATCAGTTGTTGAGCCACCACCAACTCTCCAAATACATCCCTCTTGAAAGTATTCAACCCTGACATGATGCTCCTCCAAGTGAATGAAGAGTTCTTTTTCAGGACAATATTAATAAGATCGCCATCAGGGTAATACTTGGATCGAAGGACCTGAGCACATAAAGATGCAGGTTCACTTAGAAGCCTCCAACACTGTTTTGAAAGCATTACTTGATTGAAGTAGTGTAGATCACGGAATCCCATTCCTCCTTCATGTTTTGGGATACTCATCTTCCACCATGCCATCTAATGCATTTTCTTTTTTGATGCCATGTCTCCCCACCAAAACTTAGTGATTGCATTACAAATTGCCTTGCACACTTGTTTCAGTATATCAAAAACAGACATGGCGTAAGCCCGTATGGCTCGTATCACGACTTTGAGAAGAATCTCCTTCCCTTTGTTGACATAAACTTCTCATTCCATCCATTAATGAGACAAAAACCCTCTCAATGAGATGCTGAAAATAGTCACTACGGTCTGCCCCTATAAGAGATGGCAGCCCCAAATACCTGTCGCTCAAAGATCCAGCCACAATGTTTAGCTATAAACATACCTCTTCCTTTACCTTCACAATGGTGTTCAGACTGAAGTATTTGCTTGATTTACCATCACTCACTAATTGCCCTAAGCTAGCACAGTACATGAAAGTGCAATGGACGTCGCCTAGAGGGGGGGTGAATAGGTTTTTAAAATTATTACGGTTTAGGCTCAAGTAAATACGAAATAAAACTAACATTTAATTTATTGAGCACAAAACCTAACCACTAGGTTCACCTAAGTGCACCAACAACCTATGCTAAGCAATACAAGCAACAAGATGATAGCAAGATATAAATACTTCAAGCACGATGGCTATCACAAAGTAAAGTGCATAAGTAAAGGGATCGGTTGAGAGATAACCGATGGACGCGGAGACGAAGATTTGTTTCTCGAAGTTTACTTCCAAAGAAGCTACGTCTCTGTTGGAGAGGTGCGATGGCGCAATACTCTCCGAACGCCACAAATGTCTCACCTCGAGGTGTGGTGGCTCGATGCTCACCCAGCGCCACACAAGGCCTCATCCCGGATGCGGAAGCACGCAACTCACGACGCCACAAAGGCTCACCCTATTCTCCCGAGTGCGCACCAGAAAAGATGGGCACTCGCTCCACTACGGGACGCTTGAGGGCGGTCACCAAACCCATACAAGATTGGGGCTATCTCCACAACTCAATTGGAGGCTTCCAACAACAAAGCCACAAAAGGCTACACCGCCACAAAAGGCCAACAAAGCCACAAAAGGCTAACAAAGCCACAAAAGGCTACAAGACCACAAAAGGTCAACAAATCAACCACACAACCGTCTAGGGTTCCAAGAACCCAAGAGTAACAAGCCGACAAACTTGTACTCGCCAAATCTCCGAGGAGAACTCAAACCTATGCAACAAATGCAAGAGGCAAGTCCTTCTCTCTCAAATTCCACCAAAGCTACAAAAGCTATTGGGGGAATAAGAGAGGAAGAACACAAGAGGAGAACACAAAACTCTCCAAGATCTAGATCCCAATGATTCCTTCACAAAGAAGGGATTTAGCTTGGGGGGATTGTAGATCTATATCTCCTCTCTCAAAGCCCTCAAAAATATGCAAGAATCATAGGAAGGGAAAGGGGAGAGGGAAAGCTCTTCAAGGTCAACAATGGAGGAGAGAGAGAAAGCCAAGAACCAAGAAAAAGAGCTGTTACCCATGAAGGGGAAGAGGAGCCCCTTTTAAAGGGCTCCCAGATCTGCCCGTTATGGGCATTCGCGACCCTGGCCGGAACTTCCGGTGGGAGGCCGGAAGTTCCGGTGGCACACAGCCAACGGTCAAAAGCTGCGATGCGAGAGACTGAAAACGCGTCGGAAATTCCGCCGGTCCAATGGAACTTCCGGTGGAAATTCCGACCAAAGTTCTGTCAAATAGAGTACTCAAAAATAGAGTGGTTACTGAACGTGAGCGGAACGAGAGCCGGATATTCAACCGGAACTTCCGGCGGCAACTAGGCCTGAGCGGAACTTCCGGTCCTTGGCCGGAACTTCCGACCCAAATTCCGTCAAATACAACAAACCAGACAAAGAGGATAAAGTACGTGAGCGGAAGAAGAACCGGAACTTCCATCGGAACTTTCGGTGGGTAGCCGGAACTTCCGGTCAGGGAAATTCCAGAAACCAAAACTGCAATAACTTTCACGTCCGAACTCCAAATGAGATGAAACCAATTTTTTTGGAAAGATAACAACGAATAGAATCCTTAGATGATGAACTAGATCTTGTTATGATGATGACCACAAGATCTAGATCCTCTCATGGACAAGAACCAAATAACAACCAAGAAAGATAATGCTATGCATGCAAAGGTTTAAGATCTCTCCGAACGATGCGAACGAGACACCCGCTTGAGAGCCCCTCTTGATAGTACGGCTATCTATCCTAAACCCGGTCTCCCAACTAACAGCACAAGACCGTCAAAAGAGAAGCCCTATCAAGAACATACCTTTTCCTTGAGCATTCCACTTGAACTTGATGTAGACCGTCTTATTCTTCTAGAGTGGGAACACCTTTCTGGCTTACTCTTGCTTGATGAAGATGAAGACTTGCAAATTTATCCCCATACTCCACGGGGAAACCTCTTCTTTGAACTTGTCTTCATAACTCCATGATCACGAGGATGGCAAGCTTCAAGCATGAGATCTTCTAGAGATGCCGCATCTTGACCTTTCCCTTCTTCATCCCTTCTTGAGGTTAATCCATCTTGATGCAACTCTTTGCACTTGTCTTGATCAACCTTCAAGCTCCTTCTTTCTTCATGATTCCAATGGGCACAAAGCCCTTGGACATTTCTTCATCTTTCAACCTTGAGACCAACACATGGCCCAAGCGATGCCAAAGGATAAACCTACAAGTCAAACTCAATTTACACATTAGTCCATAGAGATTGTCATTAATTACCAAAACCACACATGGGGGCATACATGCCCTTTCAGTACATATCTAGAGCATTTCTAAGGACTGTGGCGACTTTTAATACACTAAGGGAAAAGAGAATTTTGTATAAACATTCCACACCAATAGTTGTCAAACTTTGAAAGAGGTGGCAATGACCATTATTTTTTCTTGCCATGTCACAAAATTTTATACAAATATTTATATGATGGAAGAGAATGCCTTCTTCTCAAAAGGAAAATAACAAGGTATTTACGGAGGCGACATTTTGGCTCGAAGGGTGCTCCTATCATGGAAAATGCATTTCAAAATGGTTAGAACATTTTCAAAATATTTTTTTATATTTATGATAGTGTACATGTTTGTGTCTTTTACATGTACTCAAACATTTTGTGGAAAAAAATGTAGTGTGATAGGCAAATAGATTTAAAAATGACTCGTGAAATTATATTTTTGTGGCACCAACGATTGTCCATTTTACATAGGGTGCAAAAAATGTTTTTCCATAAAACTTAATATGTGCGCATAGAATATGTATGTATACACACTGGATTGTTAAAACGAAATGATTTTTTGAAATGTATTTTCTAAATGGGAGCATCTAGTCCTAGGAACCAAAGTCAATTTCCGGGTATTTACATATCAATGATGTGGCAAACATTATGTCACCTACATTTTAAATGTCCTTATCACAAAAATCATAACCAAAATTTTCCTAGCTCTCACACTCTCTCTCTACTTTCCTTGTTCGACTATCCGAGTGTAAAATCTGCTGAAAGGAAAAAAAGGCAATCAATGAATCACAATCAACAGAAGTTATACTTGCCATTGTCTTCACAAAGTTATCCATGGCAAAGCTCTCCATTCAGATGCTCTTTAGCCACCTGTTTCATGAAAAAGGGAACACATTGCCAATGGGTTGAGACCGCTTTTGTGATTGAGGTCAGAGGCAGATCTACACGCAAGGCCCCAGGGCATGAGCGTAACACACATGCTTGATTGTAGCTACAATGTCACCCTATAGCATATTGTAGATACATTGCAACGAAGATGGCCGAGGTACTCGTGTCGTCTTGGATCCGCCATTGATTGAGGCCCCCACCTACTTGCATCAATCACTTTCCTACATCCATATTGCCATCACCTACTCATTTTTTGTATCATCAACAATATACATGTTGGATAGGGGAAGGGGCAATGATTTAGCTTTCCATAAAGTGATGTGCTAATGATAATCATGATGATTATGGATAATACATCATGCTTGAAACTTTGTATATAATTCTAGTATGTGGCATGTATCACCAAAGGAACACAAGATTTGAAATATACGAGCAAAACACAAACTTAGTACATGTATGGCACACCAAGAGCTGCCAAACTTCGGAAGACATGGTAATGGCTAACAAGTTTTTCTTGTGATTCACAATGACAGGTGCACTTTACAAGTTTTGTGTGATGAGGAGAACCTCTTCCACCCCCTTTCGTCAAAAGATGCGTGCATCCCAATTACTATGGCGTCATGTAAGATCTTTCGAAAAACAACAAGGTATTTACACATTGATTACATGATAAAGGTTACCTACATCGTGGATGTTGTTAGGATGAATATGCTAACCAAATTTTTCCTTACTGGCAGACTTTACAAGTAAATTATTTAATGTGTGAGAACATCTTACATCCCTTTATTGGAAGATACACGCATCCAAATTACTATAGCATCACGTAGGGTCTTTGAAAAGGAAAACAACAAGGTATTTACACATCGTTGACGCGGCAAGCATTATCTCACCTACATCATGGATGTCGTTACCATGAAAATCCTAACCAACTTTGTCTACACTAACATACTTTACAAGTTCTTATTAGATGAACGAGAACATCTACCACCCCCTTTCGTTGGATGATGCAAACATCTCAATTACTGCATCACCACAGTCTTTGAAAAATAAAAGAACATGGTATTTACACATCGATGACGCGGCAAAGTTATCTCACATACATCATGGATACCATTAGCACGAAAATCCTAACCAAAATTTTCTCCACTAGTAGACTCTACAAGTTTTTATGTGATGAAGGAGAACATCTTCCACCCCTTTTGTTGGAAGATGCACACATCTCAGTTACTATAGCCTCACATAAAGTCTTCAAAAAATAAAATAACATGGTATTTACACATCATGGCAAATTTATCTCACATATATTGTGGATGCCATTAGCACAAAATCCTAACCAAATTTGTCCCCACAAGAAGACTCTACAAGTTTTTATGTGATGATGGAGAACACCTTCCACCCCTTTCATTGGAAGATGTATGCGTCTCAATTACTAAAGCATCACGTAAGTTCTTTGAAAAATAGAAGTACATGGTATTTGCACATCGGTGATGTGGCTAAGTTATGCCACATACATCGTGGATGACGTCGACACGACATTCCTAACCAAATTTGTGCTCACAAGCGGTCTCTACAAGTTTTTATATGATGAAGAGGGAGAACATCTTCCACCCCTTTTGTTGGAAGATGCATGCATCTAATTACTATATTATCACTTAAGGATTGCCATTATTTACCAAAACCACACATACAAATTGTTATTATTTACCAAAATCACACAAAGGGATTGTCAGTATGCATGGAAATCGCCACGCTTTTTACTTGTTAGATCGCCACACATCTTCTTGCGTGTGCTAGTTCTCGTTTTTGTTCTCAGATAGATGTGTGATTTTAGTACAAGGAAGAGAAGTGCTTCCGTTTCTTATTATTATGGAGAAAACATGACCATGTATCATTTATCATCTATTCGACGCACAATAGATGTTCTCTTTTGGATCTCATTTGCAAAGTTGACTCAAGCTGATTGCTAGCTTGTAGATCTATGCATATGTCTGAAGTACTAGACACGCCTTTTTTTGTGATGAAGAATACTACACAAGTTATTTGAGTCCATGTATTTGTGCTATATATATAGATCTAGATCTTAAGGTTTCTGATGTTGCTACTGTGCTTTTAAGGTTTATGATATTGAAAAATAAGACACACTTTCTTGCATGTGCTAATTCTTTTTTGTGCTCTCGGACAAATGTGTGATTTTACTATAAATAAGAGAAGTACTTCCACGAGGACATGCATGAAGATTTTATACCTCGCCTCGCTCCGCATCGTCGAGATTGTCCTTGACCCCAGGTACTGACTCATCTACTCCTTATTGGCGTGTCCTTCGCCTAGGCTAGTCGCACACCCAATAGTGTTTGTCTCGTTCCAGAAAAGGATCTAGTGGTGCCGACAGTAGAGGAGAAGCTGAACATGCTTCCTCTCGGCTAGTGGTGCCGACCGTATGGCATACTGATGCAGCTCAGATCATTGTAGAGCTTCGTTGGAAAACCCCAAGAGGAAGGTATGATGAGCACAGCAACAAGTTTTCCCTTAGAAAGAAACCAAGGTTATCGAACCAGTAGGAGGAAGGAAACGACTCAAAGGTGTTGCTAGCAACTTGGAAACCTGCACAACACAAACTCAAGACTTTTCCCCAATGAACAATGAGGTTGTCAATCTCACCGGTTTGCTGAAAACAAATAATTAACTGTATGGTGTGGAAGGTAATGGTGATTTGCAGAAAGTAAACAGGAACAATGGAAGATGTATCAATGGTAAAGATTGGACCGAGGTCCATAGTTCACTAGAGTGTTCTCCTTAAGATAAACAACATAACTTTCTAGGTAAACAAATTACAGCGAGGCAATTGACAGGACAGAGCAAGGCATAACAATGCAATACTAGACATCCATGATCCTATGAAATTTGATTGAGCAATACAATATTATACATAGACCGCCATCCAAATGCATCTATGACTAGTAATTCACCTTCAGGTTATCATCCGAACCCCCTCCAGTATTAAGTTGCAAGCAACGGATAACCGCTTTAAGCAAAGTGTGTAAGGTAAACAATCCACTTGTTCCATGAACAAGATATTATTATTTTCTCCCTAGTAGCAACAACACATCTACAATCTTAGAGATTTCTGTCACTTCCCCATATTAAATAGAGACATGAACCCACTATCGAGCATAAATACTCCCTCTTGGAGTCACTAGCATCTACTTGGCCAAGATAACTACTAGAAACAGAGAGCATGCAAGATCTCAAACAACATAGACATGATAGAATCATTAACCAATCTGACATAGTAATCTCAATATCCATCGGATCCCCGCAAACACAATATGCATGATTAACAGATGATCTTGATCATGAACGGAGCTCACAAGATCTAAATATGGTAGCACAAAGGAGGATAAACAACCTTCTAGCTACTACATGGACCCGTAGTCCAAGGTGGAACTAATCATGCATCATACCGAAGGCTGGCATGGTGATGAAGAAGGCCTCCGAGATGATCTATCCCCTCTGGCAGGGTGCCGGGAAGAGCTTCAGATCCCCCCGATCTAGGGACGATGGTGGCAATGGCTATAGACTGTTTCGTGGAAGATTGATCGAATACTTAGGGTTTAGGTATCGGGGGCTTCTTATAGGCGAAGAGGGAGGCCGAGGGGGTGCCCGAGGCGGTTGCACCCCCCAGGCGCGGGCCAGGCCTGGCCACGCGGCCAGGGGTGTGGCCCCCTCGAGACCCTCCTCCTTCTCGTCTTCTGGTTCCGTGTTCCCCATGGTAAAATATTGACTCTGGATTTTGTCCCGTCCAATTCCAAGAATATTGATTTTCTGCCTTTTCTGGAACCAAAAACAGAAGAAAACAGGAAACTGGCACTGTGGCAACTTGTTAATAGGTTAGTACCAGAAAACATATAAAAAATACCTCAAAGTGTAGACAAAGCAAAACAAAGTAGATACTAAACAAGCATGGAACATCAAAAATTATAGATACGTTTACGACGTATCACAAACTTAGATAAGGGAGAATACATAGATGTTTTCTTATTTTTCCTTAATATGATTAGACATTATGATTAATTATTTTGCCATTGCAGAATATGAGTCCAGATTATCCTGCACCTATGTACTGTCTTTGCTAAATTTTGTTTTCTTATATCAAATCATTGATAAATTCTTTCTCCACTGCAATTCATGGTCTGATTACGGAGGGGGAGTAGCAGCGGGTGACCATCGCCAACCCCTCAGAGTTGGTGCCGAAACAAAGGTTCTTAGTTAGTGTAGTGGATCCTTAGAAGTATTTTTGTGGTATTATAAGAACTTTTGTTGATTGATCTTGTTGTTCATGGAATTTTCTAATTGCTATAGTGTGTTCTTATAATGGTAACAATTGTGTATTGTAAAAAATATTGTGGAGTTTGTATTTGTAAATGTATTATCGCTGAATCATGTGTATGTGTATTGTCATTGAATGATGTGTATGTGTATTTGCAACTTTTTGCATGTGTAATATGATTGTGAAACCCTGCTATGGGGCAGGGATTTATTTTTTATTCATCCACCAAACATTAGAGGCGGTTCTTTCTAGGAACCGGTCGAGCGTTCCGAACTTTTGGAGACGGCTGTTAAGCCTAGCCGGTTGAGCGTGTTCACTTTTGGAGCCGGTTATATTTATTTCTTATAGACTAGGGGCTAGAGCCGGATGGCAAAACCGGCCGAGGGCAATGGTAGGGAACCACCTCTAATTCTCAGTTATGTACTAGTGAAAATTCCTTTGTATATAACTTAATAAATTCATTAGTCCATAGAGATTATTATTACTTACTAAAACCACACATGGGGGCTCCATGCACTTTCAGCGTTATATATAGTATGCCAATAAATGAGTTTAGATACGGAATGATGATGGAAACATTATTGTGGCTAAGAAGATATTTAGAAACTCGCACATTAGTATAGTATGCGGCATGTATAACCACGAGAGCTCAAGATTCTAAATATACGAAGGACATCAAAATTTTAGTACATATATATGGCACGCTAATAGTTTTCAGAATTTGGGAGACATGGTATTGACCAACAAACTTCTCTTATCATGTCACATCAAACTTTACATGATTTTATATTACGGAAGAGAACACTTTCCTCTCAAAAGTAAAACAACAAGGTAATTATTGAGGTGCCATTTGGCTCGTAGGAGCATATGCTCCCATGACGAAAATGCCTTTTAACATGGCCAACACTTTTTCATTTTTTTATATTTTGAGAATTTACATGTTTGTGTCTTTTACACATCTCAAACATTTTGTGAAGAAAAAACATATGCAGTGTCTAAGAAAAAAAATAAAAATGGTTCATGAAAAGTAATTTTGTGGCACATAAAATTGTCCCTTTTATACAAGGTGTAAGAATGTAATTTTTTCATAAAACTTTACATGCATGCATAGAATATGTAGATACACTCGAGATTTTAAGAAAAATGGAAATTTTGAAATGTGTTTTCCACAATGATAGCATCTAGTCCTAACAGTCAAAGTGGATTTTCGGATATTTACATACCAATGATACAACAAACATTATGTCACCTACATTTCGGATGTCCTTAGCACAAAAATCAGAACCAATTTTTCATGGCTCTCACACTCTCCCTCTACTTTCCTCATTCAACTATCAAAGAGTAGAATCTACTGAATCGAAAAAAACTCACCTTCGTAGTCGACAAAAGTTATACTTTCCATTATCTTCAAAAAATTCTTCATGGCAAAACTATCTAGTCAGATGTTCTTAGCCACCTATTTGATGAAGAAGATAATGCACGGCTATTGGATTGATACCTACGAAGACAATTTTCATGATCGAGGGCCCCATGTACTTGCATCGATCTCTTTCATACATGATTGAGGGCCCCACACCAAGAGCTGCCAAACTTTGGAAGGCATGGCAATGACCATTGTTTTTTGCTTGTGATGTCACAACGATCATTATACTTACACATTTTGTGTAATGGAGGAGAACATCGTCTACCCCTTTCTTCGGAAGATTCATCCATCCCAATTACTGTAGTGTCACACAAGATCTTTGAAAAGGAAAACAAGAAGACATTTATACATCGAGTGACGTGACAAAACATTATTTCACCTACATCATTGATGTCATTAGGATGAAAATATTAACCAGTGGCAGAGCTATGCATAGCCTGGGGGCCGCCGCATCCCCCTAGCCCAAGAAAATGACTAATACCGCTTCATATTTGAAAAAATTGACCAAAAATATCCTATATTTATCCCATTTGCCCTCCCCCAACAGTGGCCCAAAGTGTTTCCTTGGCCCATTTGCCACCCCCCACCAACTACTTGTCCTAAGCTCCGCTACTAATCTTAACCAAATTTTTCTTTGCTGCTAGACTTTATAAGTTATAATGTGATGGAGGAGAACATCTCCACCCTATTTCATAGGAAATGCACACATCACAATTACTATAATGTCATTGAAGGTCTTTAAAAAGGAAAACAACAAGGTATTTACACATCAGTGACACATAAAGCGTTATCTCACCTAGATCATGGATGTCGTTAACACGAAAATCATAACCACATTTGTCCTGACCGATAGACTTTGCAAGTTCTTGTGTGACTAAGGAGAACTTCTTTCACCCCCTTCCATTGGAAGATGCGCGCATCTCGATTACTATAGCGTCATGCAAGGTTTCTCAAAGGAAAAGAACAAGGTATCGATCTACACATAGGTGACGCGACAAACTTATCTCACATATTTAGTGGATACCGTTAGCACAAAAATTCTAGCCAAATTTGTCCTCACCGGCAGACTTTACAAGTTTTTGCGTGATGAAGGAGAACATCTTTCACTCCTTTCGTTAGGAGATGCACGTGTCTCAAATTACTATAAAGTCATGTAAGAAACGATATCTATGCATCCGTGACATGGCAAAGTTATTGCAAAGGTATTAAGGGAGACACCATTTTGGCTCGCGGGTGTAGGTGCTCCCATTATGCAAAATGCATTTCAAAATGGTTAGAACATTTAAAAAAATATTTTCCTGTTATGATAGTGTACATGTTTATGTCTTTTACATGTACTCAAACATTTTGTGAAGAAAAAATATGTA
The DNA here is from genome assembly GCA_916181665.1 of Avena sativa. Classification (NCBI taxonomy): domain Eukaryota; kingdom Viridiplantae; phylum Streptophyta; class Magnoliopsida; order Poales; family Poaceae; genus Avena; species Avena sativa. The sequence goes on along the minus strand of OV702298.1, from coordinate 260,784,506 downwards.
GTGTGATAGGGAAAAAGATTTAAAAATGACTCATGAAAAGTAATTTTTTGTGGCACCAAAAATTTTCCATTTCACATAGGGTGCAATTTTTTCCATAATATTTTATATGCACGTATAGAATATGTAGGTATACACCCTAGAGTTTTGAAAAAAAAATATTTTGAAATGTATTATCTACAATGGGAGCATCTATTCCTATGAACCAAAGTGAATCTTCAGGTATTTTACAAGTCAATGATGTGGCAAACATTATGTCACCTACATTTTGGATGTCCTTAGCACAAAAATCACAACCAAAGTTTTCCTAGCTCTCACACTCTCCCTATAGTTTCCTGATTTGACTATCTGAGTGTAGAATATACTGAAGAAAAAAACAATCAACGACTCACATCGACAAAAGTTATACTTGCCATTGTCTTCACAAAGTTCTCCATGGCGAATATATCCACTCAGATGTTCTTTAGCCACATGTTTCATGAAAAGGGGAACACGTTGCCATTGGATTTAGACTGTTTTGTGTGATTAAGGTGAGAAACAGATCTACACCCAAGTCCACACAGGCCATGGCCGGGGCCGTGAGCGTAACACACATGCTTGATTGAATCTACAATGTCGTCCTACATTGTATTATAGAACATGTTGTCTTGGATCTGCTATTGATTGATGGCCCGCATACTTGCATCGACCACTTTCCTACATCCATGTTGCCATCACCTACTCATTTGATGTATTATTCAACAATATGCATGTTGGATACGGGAAGATGCAATGATTGAGCTTACCAGAAGTGATGTGCTAATGATAATCATGATGTATGGCTAATACATCATGCTTGAAACTTTTTATATAATTCCAGTATGTGGCATGTCTCACCAAAGGAGCACAAGATTCAGAATACACAAGCGAAAACACAAACTTAGTACATGTAGCGCACCAAGACTTGCCAAACTTCGAAGATGTGGTAATTACTAACAATTTTTGCTTGTGATGTCACCATCGTAGGTGTACTTTACAAGTTTTGTGTGATGATGACAACCTATTCCACCCTCCTTTCGTCAAAAGATGCATGCATCCCATGACGTCACACAAGATATTTCGAAAAAACAAGGTATTTACACAACGATTATGCGACAATGGTTAACTACATCGTGGATGTTGTTAGGACGAAAATGCTAACCAAATTTGTCCTTGGAGGAATACTTTGCAAGTTAATTATGTGGCATAGGAGAACATATTATATTCCTTCCATCATAAGATACACACATCCTTTATGTAGTTATCACATCATGGATGTAGTAGCACAAGTTAATTACTATAGCGTCACATAGGGTCTTTGAAAAGGAAAACAACAAGATATTTACACAATGGTGACACGAGAAGCGTTATATCACCTACATCATGGATGTAGTTAGCACAAAAATCCTAACCAAAATTTTCCTCACTAGTAGACTTTACAAGTTCTTATGAGATGAACCAGAACATCTACCACCCCTTTTATTATAAGATACACACGTCTCAATTCCTGTAGCATCATAGTATTTGAAAAATAAAACAACGTGATATTTACACATCAATGATATGGCAAAGTTATCTCACATTGATAGTGGATGCCGTTAGCAAGAAAATCCTAACTAAAGTTTTCCTCACTAGCAGACTTTACAAGTTTTTATGTGGTGAAGGAGAACATATTTCACCCTTTATTATGTTGGAAGATGGACACGTCTTAATTACTATAGCATCACATCAGGTCTTTGAAAAAGAAAACAACATGGTATTTACACAACGGTGACGGGCCAAAGTTATCTCACATTTATTATGGATGCCGTTAGCACGAAAATCCTTACCAAATGTGTCCCCACAAGCAGACTTTACAAGTTTTTATGTGATGAAAAAGAACATCTTCCACCCCTTTCATTGGAAGATGCACATATCTCACTTACTAAAGCATCACATAAGGTCTCTGAAAAAGAAAATAACATGGTATTTGTACATTAGTGACACACCAAAGTTATCTCACATACATCATGGATGCTATTAGCACGACAATCCTAACCAAATTTGTCCGCACAAGCAGACTCTACAACTTTTTATATGATGAAGAGGGATAACATCTTCCACCCCTTTCATTGGAAGATGCACGCATCTCAATTACTATAATATCACTTCAGAATTATAATTACTTACCAAAAACACACATAGAGATTGTCATTACTCACCAAAGCCAAACATACGGATTGACATTACTTACCAAAAGCACACATAAGGGATCCATGCACTTGCAGTGTCGGGGGGATCACCCCCAGGTAGGCTAACCAGACAAGATACAAAAGCAGCGAACCTGTCAGCCGGCTAGAGAGTCGGACACAAAAACTCAAAGACAGACCAGAAGGAAGGCCAGACAAAGACCAAACGGACAAACCAGCCAGCCGGATAAGAATCATCAGCAAGGCAGCTAGCCGGCTGGATCATGTCAGCCGGATAGAGCAAGACAGACCCAGAGTTAACCGGCAGAACTATCAGTCGGGTGAGACGAGCAAAGACAGAAGACCAGCCAGATGGAACCAACCACCTGGCCCAGACGGATCAGTCGGCTAGGTCACCCTAGCCGGCCACTCAAGACAGGCAAGGTACAAGATGACATACATCATAGTGCGTAGTATGCGCAGGACGATGGACAAGACAGAAAGGAGACTTAGACACTCGGCCCATACCGATGACTTCACCGATGGCGGTTGTAATAGTAGATAGTAGGTGGCATTGTGCATAACTGCCCGCACGACAACCACTGTAGATGGCGTGGCGGCATGGACTTGACTGTGGGTACACGCCCTCCATGTCGACCACTTTAGATGACCTAGCCGTCTTGGGGCCGCCTATGGGACCCGCCTATCGGCCTGGCCGCTTCCCATGCCTCCCCGGCCTATATAAGGGGCGGCATGGGCAACACAGCACGGGTTGGACTCTCGTTTATTGCTAGCTAGCCCAGATACATCTCGAGGAGCCTTGAGCCCTTCGTGTTCATCATCATAGTCAAATCGGCAGGAGTAGGAGTTTTACCTCACCCCGAGGGCTTCGAACCTGGGTACTTCTATTGTCCCCGATGCTTGCTTGTGCCCAATCCCGCCTGTGGACGCCGTCGCTCGCTTCCCTGCTCGCTCCCACACCATAATCTAGCCTTCTTAGGCTCTACCGTTTTCATAACGATGATAGTTGGCGCCCACCATGGGGCAGAGATGGCGGCGACCGGAGTGACGTTCCGCACGGGACCTCGTACTTCATCCGGCGAGCGTGTGGCCTCCGGCCTCGTGCTCACGCTGGACACATTCGACTGTATTATCGACAACGCGCGTTGCTTCGCCGGTGCCAGTTTTCCGGCTAGTGGCTCCGTCCTGCTATTCGGCGACCTGCCCGTCTACTTGCCACCGTGCCGAACAGTTTTCATTGGGAAATCGTCTCCTTCGCCGAGCCATTGCCCTCAGCCGGCAGCATGCTCGTCGCGCCCCGCACCATCGAGGTGATGATGGTCGGCTCCAGCCATAGCCGTCGTCCTCCTCTCGAGCACGGCAGCGACCTAGGCGGCCCGTCCACTCCGATGCGCGAGAAAGGCGTGGTGGACGAGGTCATCGAGGAGCTCCTCGAGCAGGTGCACCCCGGGGACAACCCGGAGGAAGCCATGGCCAAGATCGAGGCGACGCGCGAGCGTATGCTTCAGCAGGCCCAGGGACTGGCCTCCACCAAGTATCGGATGGAGAGAAACACCTGTGAGTATCATCGCGCGCACGGCCTCACCCCTGGCTAACGAAGATCCTAGCCGGTTGGGATCCATGCCGCGCCTCGGGGGAGAACTGGGTGCCCGCTTCGAGCAAGACCTCGAGCCGGCTTCCCGCACGTACTTTCCGCCGCCGTGTATGACACCGCGGTCAAGAATGTCTGGGAGGCACGAGCCGTCGCGGAAGGCCTACCCCACCTAGAGGGGGAGGAAATGCTCCGCCAGTTTCAGCGAGTGCAGCACCTGTTGGACATAGCCAACGAGCAGGCCGAGGCCGCTCGAATCGCGGCCGAGGTAGGAGCCGGTTCCCGTGGGAACCGCCCGACTGGGAACAGCTGGGGAGGACCTCGCCAGACCGAGTGCTCCACGTCTTCGGGTCAGCAACCCCCACGCTCCAAGCGTCGCCAGTCCGGCAGCAGCCAACCTCGCAATGAGCAAGGCGCCACGAGCCACCCGCAACCGGCCATCCAGAAGCCCCCTCCACCATCCCGCCTTGCTGGCCGGGTGGGAGCGCCCAATCCGGTCGAGCCGGATGCGCGCAACCGCATCGACCTTCTGATGGAAGCTCGCCTCACTGAGGAGGAGGATGCAACCGGTCATGTGTGCTTTGGGCCGTTCATCCGGAAGGAGCCTTTCCCTGACAAGTTCTCCCTGCCATGGAACACCCCCAAGTATGACAGCAGCATGAAGCCGGAGGACTGGCTGATCGACTACGTCACCGCAGTCGGAATCGCCCATGGCAACAAGCACGTGGCGGTTCGCTACATCCCCCTCATGCTGACCGGGTCGGCAAGGACTTGGCTCAACAACCTCGTGCCCAACGGCATCAACGCCTGGCTAGACTTCGAGAAAGTCTTCATCCGGAACTTCAATGGCACGTACAAGCGCACAGGCAAGCCCCGCGATCTTTCTCTATGCGTCCAGGGAGACCACGAGTCGGATCGCGCGTACCTCGCCTGTTGGACCGAGCTGCGCAACTCCTGCGAAGGAGTGGTGGAGAACCAGGCAATCGGTTTCTTCATCGAGGGGTGCCGTGAGGGCACGATGCTGCGCCACCGACTGCTCTGCGACGAGCCCAAGACCATGGCGGAGCTGATGACCGTTGCCGACCAGTACGCCACTGTAGACGCGGCGATGAAGAAGCCCCTCCGAGTAAATGCGGAGGGACGGCCGGTTCCCACCGAGCCGGCTCGATAGAAGCATGCCGGCCAAGGCGGCGATGTCGGCTCGTCCAGGCGCCATGACAACAACAGCCGCTACCAGGGCAAGCATCCGGTTGAGCAGCAAAGCCCGCGCTACCACCAGCGGCAAGTCAATGTGGTGCGGGGCGCACCGGATGACAACGACGAGAGGCAGAGGAATGCCTTCTCCTTCGAGCAGATGTTCGACGGGCCCTGCAAGTACCATAGCGGCACCAAGCCGGATACGCACACCACTCGGCAGTGTAGCTGGACTCGGCAGATCAAGGAGCAAGCTGGCTTGCCTCCCCTCCCCCTACCCCCTCTTGGCGGTCCCCCACCATCGGCTAGGCCATCTGGCAACAACCGTGGAAATGGAGGCTACCCCGAGCAGCACGAGAACTACCACATCTTCGAGGCCGAGCCGATTGACAATCGCGGCCGGAAGCAGCACAACACGGAGGTGAACGCTGTCGTTCCCCCGGTTCCCCTGTGCCTCATCAGAGACTCCCATCACTTGGAGCAAGGAGTACCAGCCGGATCTCTTCCCAAATCCCGGGGGCTACGCGATGGTGCTGGACCCCCTCGTCATCTCTGACGCACGCACCTGCCGGTTCTCGCGTGTGCTGGTGGACGGTTGGAGCATCCTTAACCTGCTCTACTGGTCCTCCATGGAGAAGCTGGGCATCCGGGAGTGCGATCTGCATCCCTCGACCACTGTGTTCCACGGCGTCGCACCTGGGCCATCGTGTGTCCCGCTAGGCAAGATCCGACTGGATGTCATATTCTGCTCGGAGGGCAACTTCTGGCACGAGCCAATCTGGTTCAAGGTGGTCAACCTCGCCAGCACCTACCATGTCCTTCTTGGACGTCCTTCCCTTGCAAAGTTCATGGCGGTCCCCCACTATACATACCTCAAAATGAAGTTGCCGGGGCCGAATGGCGTGATCACTGTGGCCGGCTGCTACAAACGGTCCATGGCTTGCGCGAAGAAAGGTGCCAAGATAGCTGAGGCCCTTCTCATCACTGAGGAGAAGCGCGAGATGATGTGCAATGTTGCCATGCTGCAGCAGGAGGTGCCGGCTGGCATGAAGTCGGCTGGGGACATGGCATTCCAGCCGTCCAAGCAGACCAGGCAGATCCCGCTCGATCCGGCTGACCCCTCCAAGTGCGTCACATCGGTGCCGTCTTGGACAACAAATAGGAAAGCACGCTCGTCGACTTCCTCCGTGAGAATCGGGACATCTTTGCATGGTCTCCCAAAGACATGTCGGGTGTGCTGAGGGAGTTCGCCAAGCACTCGCTTCATGTGCGTCCTGACGCCAAGCCGGTCAAGCAGCCCCTCTGTCGCTTCGCGGAGGACAAGAGTAAGGTCATCGGCGACGAGATCGCCCGGCTACTTGCTGCCGGCTTCATCATGGAAGTATACCACCCGGACTGGCTGGCCAACCTAGTCCTGGTGTTGAAAAAGAACAAGACCTGGCGCATGTGTATCGCCTACACAAGCCTGAACAAGGCCTGCCCGAAAGACCCCTTCGCTCTGCCCCGTATTGATCAAGTGATTGACTCTACGGCCGGCTGCGATCTGCTTTCCTTCCTCGATTGTTATTCTGGTTACAATCAGATCCGGCTGAATCCGGCTGATCAATTAAAAACATCGTTCATCACCCCGTACGGGGCTTACTGCTATGTAACCATGCCATTCGACCTGAAGAATGCAGGTGCCACCTATCAGCGTTGCATGCAGAAATGCTTGCACTCACAGATCGGCCGGAATGTGCATGCGTACATGGATGACGTCATCATCAAGACGAAGGAGAAGCAAACCCTGCTGGAAGATCTCGGTGAGACGTCTGCCAACCTCCGCCAGTACCAGATGAAGCTGAACCCAGAGAAGTGCGTGTTCGGCGTGCCAGCCGGACAGCTCCTTGGTTTCCTCGTGTCGAGCCGGGGAATCGAGGCCAATCCGGAGAAGATCACGGCCAGCGAGAGGATGCAGCCGCCCAAGAGCTTGCTCTGTGTCCAGAAGTTCACCGGCTACTTGGCTTTCCTCAGTCGATTCGTCAGCCGGTTGGGGAGAAGGCCCTGCCGCTGTACCAGCTGATGAAGAAGACGAACAAGTTCACTTGGATGGCTCAGGCGAACGCTGCATTCCATGACCTCAAGCGCATGCTGTCCACGGTGTCGGTTCTCACCATGTCGGCTGCAAAAGAGCCGATGCTGCTCAACATAGCTGCCACCAACCGGGTCATCAGCGTCGTCCTATGAGTGGAGCGCCACGAGGAGGGCAAGGCCCAACCGGTTCAGCGTCCCGTCTACTACCTTAGCGAGGTGCTCTCCCTCTCCAAGCAGAACTACCCCCACTACCAGAAGATGTGCTACAGCGTGTACCTGGCTTGCAAGAAACTCAAGCACTACTTCCAGGAGCACCTGCTCACCGTTGTGTCCACCGTGCTGTTGGGCGAAATCTTCGGCAACAGTTACGCCATGGGCCGGGTAGCCAAGTGGGCCATCGAGCTGGCCGCCTACTGCATCCGGTATGAGCCACGAATCACCATCAAGTCCCAAGCGATGGCGGACATCTTTGTCAACTGGGCAGAGAGCCAGTACTTGCCGCCAGTGCCAGATTCCGACTACTGGAGACTGCACATCGACGACTCGAATATGCGGGGGGGGGGCTGGGAGCCGGCATTGTGCTCTCCCTGCCCAAGGGAGACTGGCTGGAGTACATGATGCAGATCCACTTCACCGCGTCGAACAACGTCGCTGAGTATGAAGCTCTCACGCACGGGCTCCGGCTCATGAAAGACATCGGCATTCGCCGGATCCTTTGCTTCGGCGATTTGGATCTGGTGGTGCAGCAAGTATCCGGCAAGTGGGACGCTCGGGACGCCAACATGGCCTTGTACCGGTTCCATGTGCAGCTTCTCAGTGCTGGTTTCGAGGGATGCGAATTCCATCACATCCCCCGTGCCAACAACGAGGCGTCCGACGCGCTCGCGCGAGTCGGATCCACCAGAGCAGCTATCCCGCCCAGAGTGTCCTTGGAGCATCTTCGCAAGCCCAGCATCACCCCCTCTCCAGAATCCGAGTCCATCATATGGGTAGCAGACCCCAAGGGCTACCGGCTCGAAAGAGCCGGGCCCCGCTGTTGTGCCCTCCGGCTCGAAAGACCCAGGGGTTGCCTCCTCCTCAGGCAAGCCGTTAACAAGCAAGGCAAGAGGCCCGGGGGCTGTCGACTCGGGCATCCCGCCCGGCCGCCCTCCGGATGAGCTGCAGATCATGCCGGCTAGCGTCTTCACCATCTGGGAAGTTCCATCCTGGGCCTAGCCCTTCATGAACTACCTCCTCAACGACGAGCTCCCGAATGACAAGGTGGAGGCAAGGCAGATCCGGTGCCGCACGCACACGTACACCATCATTAACAAGGAGTTGTACAAGCACCGCACCCCAGGCGTCTTCCAGCGGTCCGTCGATGTGGATACCGGCTATCGGCTGCTGAAGGAAATCCACCAGGGGGAGTGCGGTCACCACGCCTCATCTCACGCCCTGGTGTTGAAGGCAATGTGCCACGGATTCTACTGGCCCACCACCGCGGAGGATGCGGACCAGCTGGTTCGCGCGTGCAATGGGTGCTAGCGGTTCGGCCGGCTAAGGCACATGCCGGCTTCCGTGCTCAAAACCATCCCGATTACGTGGCCCTTGGTGGTTTGGGGGTTGGACATGGTCGGCCCCTTCAAGCGAGCTCGAGCCGGCATGACTCACTTGCTGGTAGCAGTGGACAAGTTCACCAAGTGGATCGAGGCGAAGCCGATCCGGAAGCTGGACGGTGCCACCGTCGTCACCTTCTTCCGCGACATTATCATCCGGTTCGGCTACCCCCATAGCATCATCACCGACAATGGCACAAACTTCGCCAAGGGGGCCTTCGCCCGGTTCTGCCACAACAAAGGCATCTGACTGGACCTCACATCCATCGCTCATCCACAGTCCAACAAGCAAGTGGAAAGAGACAATGGCCTGGTGTTAGCCGGAATCAAGCCCCGGCTGATCGAGCCGCTAGAGCGATCACCCGACTGCTGGATCAAGGAGCTCCCGACTGTGATGTGGAGTCTCTGCACCACCCCGAATAGATTAATCGGCTTCACCCCGTTCTTCCTCACCTACGGCTCAGAAGCAGTCCTCGCGGCGGACATCGAGTTCGACTCACCCCGCAAGCTCCTTTACACGGAGAAGGAGAACCAGGAGGCAATGGAGGATAGCGTGGACCTCCTCGAGGAGGCCCGCGAGCTGGCCTTGTCCAGGTCGGCTATATACCAGCAAGGGTTGCGACGGTATCACTCCAATCGCATCCGGCCCATGACATTCTGGGAGGGCGACCTGGTGCTCCGGCTAATACAAGACACGGAGGGCATGCACAAGTTGTCCCCTCCATGGGAGGGCCCCTTCATCATCAACAAGGCGCTGCACAAAAACTCCTACTACCTCATCAACGCGCAGCAGCCGCGCAATAACAAGATGGACAAGTCGGACGAGGAGACGGAGCGGCCGTGGAATGCAGACCTACTCCGACCATTTTACACTTAGTCGCAAAAATCAGTGTATGTATCCAGAACCCTGAATGAATGAAAGATATGGAACCCGGCTGATGCTCGGGGGCTCCTTGCTAGACATTCTGTTGTTATTTGTTTCCGATTAAAACCTGCAATGTTTTTCCGGCTTCCGTCGACCCCCAATCGCGGGGGCTCGCCGGTTGATCCGCCCTGCCAATTCTGTAAACCGACTGAGTAGTGTGCGATGATGCCAGAGGCCCACTCTTTGTCTCAGCTACAGACCGCAACACAGCTGTCCGGCTAGCAAGAGCAAAAGCCCGAGGGCATCCCACGCGAAAAATGGCGAAAGATGCGACAGATCGGACATTCCGGACCATGTGCCTAGTTGGTATTTTCCGTCTACTAAGCCTCTAGTACCGTGCACGATGTATTGTCAGCTCCCTTCGGTTCCATCTCCAGACCGCAACCCGACTGTCCGGCAAGGTGCAGCGTAAACAATATTGCGCAGGAGAAAGCGACTAAGTTTTCAGAAAAGCACGATCTAGTTTCCAAAAAATAAAATTCTGGTCGGACAGTAAGGATGACATATAACATGACAACGTATTGACAAGGAATCATTTTTGTGTGTTTCTTTTTTGCACAAACCGCATCGAGCCGAAAATCAAAAACAAGGAAGATTCGAAGCACTACCTGTGGTAGCCACTCCAAATCTCGGGGGCTACACCCAATGTGTGCGCTGGCGCGCCCCCACTGGAAGCATGCGGCGTCCGGCTGAAGGGTGCGTCAGCCGGACAGAGAGAAAGGACAAGGACAGCCAGAACGCAAAGGAGCCACCCGCCTGATCCGACCAAGCACCGCTAGTCGGGCACGTCAGACAAACCTAGCCAGAAAGAGGAAAGGTGGACGGAGGAAAGAAAGAAAGAGAAAGATAGAAGAATGAAGGAAGAAGTAAGATAAGGAAAGTAATAGAGAAAAAGGTCCAGGTAGCGACCGGATGTGCATAGCTGGACTGCGGCGCGGCTTCCCCGGTCCTGCCACGCGAGTGCCAGTTGGAAAAGCAGGATGAAAAAATGGTAGAACGCAAGTGAAAGTTCGCAAAAATGCAAGACAAAGGCAAGATAATGTCGGCTGGAGTGGACCAGCCGGAAAGACTAGTCGATCAAGACATAAGCATAATGGGTGAACATAGGCAAACCTGGCCAGACAGTTACTTAAATGGCGGGGGACGAAGCCCCCGCATATCCAGATTGTTCACAGATGCAACTACCAAAAGATTAAGTTATCTACAATTCCACCCGGCATCCCGGGGTCTTCCTCTTCAAGCGGCTGGACCCTTTCCGTGGGGAGGAGCTGCGCCAGTCCCGCCTGCCTGGGAGGACTCCTTCGTGTCGTCTACTCCCGCACCGTCGGCTCCCGCGCCTCCCTCGCCGTCCGTGAGCACCCCGTCGATGTCGGCGTAGCCGGTGATCGTGATGGCGGCGGAACAAAGTCCGGGGCAGGCCTGGCGCACGGCGACAAGGTCCGCGCCGGCTCGGAAGCCGTCCACCAGCTTGTCGAGCAGGGCATCCTTGTACCAGGAGAGCATAAGGGCCAGTGCCATCTCGGAGCCGACACGAGCGGCCAGATCCCGCAGCCGGTCAATGGCATTCGGCGCTTGCCGAGCTTGATCACCAAGGCCCCCATGGTCTCCGGTAGGAGCTCTCCTGGGAAGACCAGATCGTGGATGCTGGCTGGGGCCTTGCGCAGGTTGGAGGCGTCCTCTCCGAGTTGCACCACCAAGTCCCTGATGGCAGCCTTCTCACCCGGTGCAACCTGTTGCACCCAGTCGTAGGCAAGGGAATCTACTTGGGTGTAGAAGCCTTGTGATCAGAAGGGGGCAAGTCAAAAAAGCAATCCAGCAAAAGACAGTCGGACGGAACGAAAGGCAAAGAAAGAAGACTCACCCTTGGCAACGAGGCCGACGTTCATCAGCTCGTCGTCCTGGAACTCTGCGTGCTCCTTCAGCCGGGTGGCCTCCTTGTCCAGGAGGTCAAAGGCGGTGGCCCGGCTAGCGAGGGCCTCGTCCCGGTCCTTAAGGGTGGCATCCAGTTGGTTGACCTTAGAGTGCCACTCCTTGTTCTGGAGCCGGAGCGCGGCGTTGTCCCGACTAAGGCACACGTTGGAGCGCTTCAGTCGGTCAATCTCGCACTGCACGCAGACCATGACGGCTGCAGCGGGTGAGAAAAGAGCTCAAGTGAGAAGATGGCCAGAAGCAAAACAAAGTGAAAAGGGAGTGCGGGAGAGAAAAGTTGGGAGAAACTTACTCCGCGCGGTCCCTCGCGCTGCAGCCAGCTGCTTCGCAGCTTCCTCGTTGGCGCCTGCCAGCGTCGCCCGGAGCTGCTTGACCTCCGCGAGCCCGACCTCGAGGTTCACCTCAAGGGTCTGTAGGGAGGCTCCCGCCTCCACCGGCAGAGGCGCTAGCGGTCCGGCTAGAGCAGCCGGGGCGTCACGGATGGCCGCCTTCCACTGTGTCGTCTCCTCGTTGTCCGAGTCAACGGCCTTCACGATCACCGTGTCCTTGCCTGCACACGAGCCTCCCACACCGGCTGACGAGCCCCCACCCGGGCTAGAAGCCGCATCCGGCTGGCTCACAGTGCGCTCGGGCGCGACGGGAGTCGGCTGGGCAGCGGCTGCTGGCTCTGGCGGGGGCATGTTTTCGGTCGTGGGAGGCGAAGCAGCCGTCGCAGGGGCAGCAGGCGGAGGAGGAGGATTGCGAGGCGGTGAAGCATAAGGCGCGCTGTGATATGTCCAAAACGTATCTACTTTCTCGAACACTTTGTTATTGTTTTTTCTCTAAACTTGGGTGATTTGGACACAACTAACACGGACTGGCGCTGTTTTCAGCAGAATTACCTTGGTGTCTTGTTTTTTTGTAGAAAATGAACTATCAGGAAAAATCCCGGAAAATATGCCAAAAACTATTTTTCACCAGAAGATCCACGGAGCCAGAAGGGGAGACAGAGAGGAGGCCTGGGAGGCCTAGACCCACCCCAGGCGTAGGCCCACTGACCCCACACCTAGGGGAGGTCTGGCCACCCCAGGCAGCTCCTCGGCCTCCCTCCGCGCCTATAAGTTGCCTTCTGATCTAAAAATGGAGGGGGGTTTGATAGTTTTCCAGAAAGAGTTCCGCTCCACCGCCGCCACAAGAAACCAAGATTTGGATCCAGAAACTCCATTCTGGCACCCTACCAGGATGGGGAATTTGGAGAGGATCATCGCCATCGTCATCACCAACACATCTCCATCAACCACCGATGTTTCCCTCATCCATGAGTGAGTAATCCCCCGTTGTAGGCTTGGGGATGGTAGGGATTGGATGAGTTCTATCATTTAATCGAATAAGATCTGTTAGGGGCATAGTGCCTAGTATCTCTATTAGTGCTTTTTGACTTTTTTGCAACTCGTTGTGCTTAATGCTTGTCACTAGGGACCGAGTGCCATGATCTCAGATCTGAACTTATTATTGAATCATTATGATAGTATTGTTTGTGATCTTATCTGCAAGTTGTGTACAAATATCATTGTTCGGATCCAAAGGCCCCAAAGTGACAATAATTGGGACAACCGGAGGGGATGGCTGTGGTGTGAGGATCACATGTGCTCACGGAGTGTTAATGCTTTGCTCCGGTGCTCTATTAAATGGAGCACCTTAATTGCCAGTAGTTCCCTAGAGGCCCCGCTGCCACGGGCTGGCAGGACAAAAGATGTTGTGCAAGTTCTCATTGCGAGCACGTATGACTATATACGGAGCACACGCCTAGGATTGTTTATTACTTGGATACTTGTTATTATTTATCTGCAATGCCCTAGGTCTTGAATTTACATGTTTATACTCGTCCATGCAACGCCCGTCCATACATACATATGCCTACCGCACTCGAATCCTATTGTTACCGTTACCGTTACTATTGCTCATGTTTCACTGTTGCTGTTACTGTCGCTGTTGCTTTGCTGTTGCTACTACAAACTGTTGCTGCTGATAAACTTCTGTGAGCAAGAACTATTTCCAGGTGCAGCTGAACTAACAACTCAGTTGTTAAGGCTTGCAAGTATTCTTTGGCTCCCCATGTCTCGAATCAATAAATTGGGTAATACTTCCCACGAAGACTGTTGCGATCCCCTACACTTGTGGGTCATCAAGACTATTTTCTGGCGCCGTTGCCGGGGAGCATAGCTTTATTTGTAAGTTCACTTGGATCTATTATTGTTCACTGCTACTCCTTTCATCATGGGGAAGTCTCGTGATGGAAAGTTCCCTATTTTACCATCAACTACAGGAAGAGGTACAGTCCTAAACACCTCTGTTGCTCTTGATTCACCGTCTGTTATAAGTAAGCTTGTCACACCACCACCACATACACATGCTACACACACTACTACTACTGCTGAATCTGAAACTGCTTTTGATACTCATGATGTTACTTCTATTGTGCTTGATGCGAGTGGTTCATTAGGTCCTTTCTTAGATGCTACTATGGCTAGTCTAGGAAATACCGAAACTCCTAGTGAATACACTGTTATACCTGTTAGCTCACCTGAGTCTAGTGAGAGTTATGATATTAATGATGGTTACATTGAGTTCGCTGATGAATTTGTTGAAGAGTGCCGGAACACACATGATACTAGTGCTATGAAGAGTCTCCTCGCTAGACGTACTATTATGCCTAAGTTGTCCTATGATCCTAAGTTTGCCACTTCTCCCATAGATATTAAAGATAAAGATTACGATTTCTCTCTTGATTTATCTTATTTAGATATTGTTGAGAAAGAACCTTTTTGTGGTACTAAAAATGAGAGTGTTGTGGCTCATATGAATGATCTTTCTACTATGAGTGCTTTGTTCTCTGATGATTTTAAAATGCGCAAGTACTTTGTTGCTAAGATCTTCCCTTTTTCACTAAAAGGAGAAGCTAGGGCTTGGTTTAATAGATTACCTCATGGTTCCATTGATAGCCCTGATTGCTTGATTGCTTCTTTCTTCCATAAATATTTTCCTCCCAATGCTAGACATGCTGCTTTGCAGAGACTTTTTGATTTTAAACAGGGAGAAGAAGAGAAATTGCCTGAGTCATGTAAAAGATTCCGTTACTTGATTCATGAATATCCTGGATGTCAATTACCTAAGAATGAGCTTCTTGATATTTATTATAATGGACTAACTGATGATTCTAAGACCTACCTAGATAGCTTTGCTGATTGTGTTTTCAGGAAAAGGACTCCTACAGATGCTGAAGAATTAATGACTAAGATAAGCAAGAATTATGATGATTGGACTTCAACTGAGCTCAATACACCTGAGCCTATTACTCCTGAACCAGTTCCAACACCAACAACAAAGAAGAGGGGAGTTATTGCATTGAATGATGAAGTGATGAAGGAAGCTAAGAAGTGTCTAGAGGAGAAAGGTATTAGAGCTGAAGATGTGAAGAATCTACCTCCTATAGAAGAATTATGTAAGCCAATTCCCCACTCATCTACTATTGAGGTACACTCTCTCCAATTTAATGAAGGTGATATTCCTTATGGTAAGCCTCCTGATCAATGCTTAGAGGAACTTGACACATTTATTGTTAAACAAGGTAATTTTAATAAACAAGTTCAGAATCATTTATTGGAAAACTCTAGAGTTATCCATAAGTTGAAAGATATTGTGAAAAGAACTTCTAATGATATTAAAATGCTTTGTAAACACTTTCAAATGGTTCAAACTCAACTTGATCAACTTGCTAAAGTACAAAAGGATATGCTAGTTAATGCTTCAGGAAATAAACATGCTTATGGAATTAGAACTAGGAGTGGTGCAGCTACTCAAGATCCTTTAGATCCTGAAGGACACCCTAAAAGAATAGAGCAGGATTCCCAACAAGGTGAGGATAGTGGTAGTACTCGTATGTCGTGGTGGTGGCACGGCAGATGCCATGGGTAGGCTTAAGTTGGGGGCCGAATGGGTGCTTGTGGTCACCGGGGAGGGAGTGCACGATCGAGCCATGCACGAAGAACAAGAAGAACTCTCCACACTTGACAATTTGATTGATACCCCAAAGAATACAAGTGCTCCTTGAGCTGTATTGGCTTGAGTATGCAGCACCTGTTCTCTACTTGGTCCAACCTCCCTCTACTGCCGCTATGCCCTCCCTTATATAGGCAGTGCTAGCTAGCTAATACCCCTTTGGGTTCTAGGGTTTACTGTTTGGGTCTTGGTCCCTACCATATGGACCGGGTTATGGGCTTGCCCTAAGCCCATAGGCCCGGTCCATAAAGCTTGACAGCTAACGGTCTTCTGGTATGCTGCTTCTTATTCTTTTTGGCGTCACGCAGTTACTTTGTACGTCAGCACTTGCTTTGGGCGTCACCCGGCTCCTTTTGTGTCACCCGGCATCGCCCTTCTCTTTTGACCATGCTTTACCATGGTCCTTCCCGAACCTTACTCGGAAAGGTGCCACGCGTCCTTCTTGACTCGGCCCTTCCTCGGTTGACTCGGCTCGTTGGTACCTTCAAGGGTTGCAACTTTGTCCTATACGGGCCGAGATAGTTTATATCTCAGCTTTCTTGCTTATCTTACCCGGCCGTTCTTACTCGGCCTGGTTCATTTTTCACTCGGAGCCAACCCAGTTGCGCTATGTTTCCCCTCTCATGACCCTACCGGGGGTTATCCCCCCGACATTAGTTCCCGAAGCTGGTGAGGTCTAGCAGTTCTGGCTGTTAGGCGTCTCCAGGTTCCTTTTGTGTGAATGGAACTTTAGTTTTTGTCTTTTATCTACCTCAGTTTTGCACCTTGCCGGGTTAGTCTGACAATTTCGGGTCAATTCTTTGACCTCTTGGTTCATTCTTTCCTCGAGCCGAGTTATTTTGACCAATTCCGGGTCATTTTCGGCACGCTTCAGTCACTGACAACCAGTAATCATGATTACTTGCCTCAATTTTTGTTCCAAGTTCTGGCGGCACAGTGACGGCTGCGCAGTTATTCCCCGTCACTGTGGTAGTCCCATTGGTCTGCGTCCCTTGTCCTTCCAGCCGTGACGTGGCATTGGGTTTTTCGTGTATCTTTGGCTACGTGGCGCTCGCTGACTGGCTCACCCGGCATGGTACACGGCCACACGCTGGCCGCACGGCACAGTTAGATCCCACTATGGGGGTTTTTACCGCCCTTAAGTAGGGGTTGGGGGTTTCCACTTCCCCCACGCCCGTTCAGTTTCCTTAGCTCTTCTTCTTCCTCGCTCCTGCAAGATTGAACCGCCTCCTTTGCGGTTCCTTCTTTTTCTTGCTCTAGCATTGCGATTGCCCCTGCCCTCTTTTGATTTTAGCACGGGTCCTTGTTGTTCCAAGCCTCTCCTTTCCATGGAGGAGACAGACTCCGATGATCCCATGGATGCTCGTGACGGCGCTGATGGCGCTGAGGAGCAGGAGGCTCCCTCCGACGAGCGCGGCAATTGGGAAGGCTCTGAGGTCTTCACCGAAGAGGTGGAGTGGCTCCGCTCCACCAGACGCATTCCACTGCAAGTGGATTGCTGTCTCCCCACCGGTGAGATTTCCCCCACCCCTCAAGCTAGCGAGCGGGTGGTTTTTCTTTCACACTTTGAACGTGGTTTTGCTCTTCTTGTGAGAACTTTATTTTCCTCGTTTCTTTCTACCTTCCATCTGCAGACGCTCCATCTTCCTGCCAACGCAATTGGCTCTCTCTTGTTTCATCTCTGCCTGCGAGGCCTATCTTGGAATTTGGCCTACAGTTCTTCTGTGGGCCAATTATTTTCGCTTCAAAGTCCAGGTTGTCCCCTAGCCTAGTGCTCCTCGATCCGAGAAAAGGCCGACCCGGTGTGGTGTTGCTAGCATCACCCCCAGGAGAGATTCTATCTTTCCTCGGGTTACCGGCATCGACTCTTGCAAGAAGTGGCATAGAACCTTTTTCTATGTCAAGAACAGCGGGTCCACCGATAACATCCGGCTTCCCTCTTTCTCGGACGAGGTCCCCGACAAGAAGCACTGGCAACTTGACCCGCGCAACCAAGACGCCATGGTTAACGAGGCAAACGCTATCTTGGAAAGGTTGCTGTCGCCGGATGAGAACTTTCGTCTCGCTGACTTTGACCTCATGTGCACCTTCATCTCACGCCGGGTAAGCCCCATCCAAGCCAGGAGCCACAAGATGTGCTTCATGAGCGGGTCACATGATCCCACTCGGCATTCCACCAAGGAGCTCACCCATGACTCCATAGCCCGCCGGGTAAGCTCAATCTTCAAATTGAACTTGGCGGATGATTGGGCTTGGAGCTGCCCACCGTTTAGCCGGGTCAGGCCTGTCCCCTGGGTAAGTTTCCGGATTACTTTCTCACCGAGTAGGCTCTAGCTTTTTTGACACTCTTAGCTTAGTTTTTAGTCTCTTATTCTGTTTGTCTTTCGCAGAATCTCCTTCACCAGGTTGATGACAGTACTGTCCCTCCTGCTGGTTATCATGGGGACCGCTCTGACTCGGATGAGGCTGAGTGCGACCTGGAGCGCTTCATGCCGATCCTGCACACTGCAGCCGCTCCTGCTTCGGATAAGAGTCGATCTCGCAACCCCTTACAAGATTGGTCTGACGATGATGAGGATGATGATTGTACGCTTTTGGAGGTATATGCCTTGTAACCTTAGTCTCTTTGCTTATCCGAGTAAGCTTGTTATTTACTCATGTAGCTGGTCAGGTACATGACACCCCTCCTGTCGCCGTGGGCGGAGTCGACAAGATTCCCGTCGCTAAGCCGAAGCGACGCGGAGCCTCCTCCAGCACTCAGCCGGCTAAGAAGAACAAGCCCAGTCCGGCAGCTCCTGCTACCTCTGCTCCTACCAGCCTGGGTGAGACTCGTCGAGCTGCTGGCCGCCGAGTCACGCGCCGAGTAACCCGCGACCCGGTCGTTACCTGCTAAGTTTCACACCTTGCCTTTTTTGTTCTTTCCTTTCTCATCACTGTTGTTCTCTTATGTATATCTTGTTATTTTTAGTGTTGCACCTTTGACGGCGAGTCAGGCTGCTTCTAGCATTGCCTCTCCGCTTAGGCCTGCACCTCCTCCAGCTGACTCGGCGGCACCGAGTCCCGTCTGGGTTGAGGCTAGCACTGCTGAGGCTCATGCTTCTCAGTGCCAGTCAGACCCGGTGGGTCATTTGGCTAGCGCTCCTGGCGCTGGCCAGGAAAAACATCCTGATCTTGGTGCCCACAAGTCTGGCACCGAGAAACCCTCTGCCACCAGTTCCTCTGGCATCAGCCCTCAAGCTGATGTGAATGAACAACTTCCTGATCTTGGAGCCAGCAAAACTGCTGAACCCAGTCAGGGGGCTCCAAGATCCTCTTCAAATCCTCCTTCTCACTCTCAAATTCTGTCAAAGGGCCAGACCCAGCCCAAGGCTTCTGGTTTTACTCGCCCCTCTTCTGGCAAATCCACCTCTTCCAAGCAAGCAACTCTAGTTTGCACTCCGAGTTCCGCTCCTCAGATCCGGCCTCCGACCTCGGTGACAATGCTCGCTTCAACGGGTAAGGGGATGAATTTGCGGCTGCCGGGTCAGGTGATGGATCCAGGGCTGTTACTCTCCATGCTTCTGCCGCTGCAACCCGTGCCACTATGGGAATCGCCCTGAAAACGGGTCGAGTTATTACTCGGACGCTTAGTGGCAAGAACCTTGGTCCGGCTGAACCTTACGCTATGGCATGGAATGCAGCAGGCGAGCAGGAGGTCAGTGTTGGAATTATGCCCTAGAGGCAATAATAAAGATGTTATTATTATAATTCTTGTTCATGATAAAGTTTATATTCCATGCTAGAATTGTATTAAGCGGAAACTTTAATACTTGTGTGGTTTGTGAACAACACCGTGTCCCTAGTACGCCTCTATGGACTAGCTCATTGATCAACGATGGTTAAGGTTTCCTAACCATAGACATGAGTTGTCAATTGATAATGAGATCATATCATTGGGAGAATGATATGGTGGACAGACCCAAACTAAGCGAAGCAATTAGATCGTGTCATTGTGTTCATCTTTGCGAAGCTTTTCCTATGTCAAATATTGTATTCCTTAGACCATGAGATAATGCAACTCCCTGGTATCGGAAGAAAGCTTTGAGGTCATCAAACATCATCCTATGAGAGGGTGATCATAAAGGTGTCTCTCAGGTGATCGGAAAGTATCTATTGGGTTGTATGTATCGAGATGGAATTTGTCCCTCCCAAGTCGGAGAGATATACTTCGGGCCCACTCGGTAATCGATATCAACACCGCTTGCAAGCATGTGGTTAAGGAGTTGATCACAAAGCGATATTGGATTACGGAACGAGTAAAGTACTTGCTGTGAACGAGATTGAACTAGGTATGACGATACCGACGATCGAATCTCGGGCAAGTAAAATATCGCGAGACGAAGGGAATATATATATGGGATTGATTGAATCCTGGCATCGTGGTTCATCCGATATGATCATCGATGAATGTGTGGGAGTCAATATGGGTGCCCAGACCCCGCTGTTGATTATTGATAGAAGATCATGTCTGCATATTCTCGAACCCGCAGGGTCACACACTTAACGTGTCTCGACGCTAGGATAGATTGGATACTTGGTTTATGAATTTTTGTTCGGAGTCTCGGATGGGATCCGGGATATCACGAGAGGTTCCGGAATGGTCCGGAGAATAAGATTCATATAAGGCAGTGCAGTTTTTGGAGTTCGGAATTGTTCCGGGTTAATCGGTATTGTACCGGAAGCTTCTAGAACCTTCCGGAAGGGGGCCAACGTGGTCCCACCTTCCGGGAGGGGGCATTGGCCTATGAGGGAGTGTCCTGTCCGCATTGGGCCAGGGGCACAAGGCCCCATAGGGCCCAGCCGATCCTAGAGAGTTTAAATCGTTTAAACTAGAGATAAGATAAGATAGGATTTCTAGATAAGGGAGAGTTTAAATTGTTTAAACTAGAGATAGGCTTGGAGGAGGGGCTAGGGCTGGCCGCCCCCTCCCCCTCTATATATAGAGGGCTGGTGCGCCCCCTCCCTACACACCTTCCTCCAAACCCTAGTAGCCCTGCTGCCTTCCTCTCTCCCTCCCGACTGTTTGTAGGCGAAGCCCTGCTGCAGAAATTCTCCACCATATACACCGCGCCGTCGTGTTGTAGATCCAATCCATATCTCCACCCTAATTGCTGGTCTGAGGAAGGAGGAGACGTCGAGGTGCCGCATGTGTGCATCTCACGGAGGCACCGCCACTTGTGGTGCTAGATCGGATCGGATCGCGAGGTGGAGAAGCGAGTACGACTACATCACCCACGTTCCGACGAACGTTCCGCTGTGCGAATCTTCAAGGGTATGAAGATCTAATCCAATCTCTCTCGTTGTTTGCATCTCCTAGATTAGATCTTGGCCTTCCCTCTGTGCAAAGAAGCCCTTCAAGAAAAGCTGCGGCAAGCGCGTTGCCCCTGCTGAGAGGAAGCTCAAGTCTGGTCCTAAGCCGGACACTGAGTGCTTATATTGCAAGGACAAGGGTCACTAGAAGCGCAACTGTCTGAAGTACTTAGCGGACAGGAAGGCTGGCACCATCAAAGGTATGTTTGATATACATGTTATTGATGTTTTCCTTACTAGCCCTCGTTGTAGTGCCTGGGTATTTGATACCGGTTCAGTTGCTAATATTTGTAACTCGAAACAGGAGCTACGGAATAGACGGCGGCTTGCGAGGGATGAGGTGACGATGCGCGTTGGCAACGGATCAAGAGTTGATGTGATGGCCGTCGGCACGCTCTCCTTAGTTTTACCTTCGGGATTAGTTTTAAACCTTAATAAATGTTATTATGTGCCTGCGTTGAGCATGAACATTATTTCTGGATCGTGTTTATTGCAAGACGGTTATTCATTTAAATCGGAGAATAATGGTTGTTCTATTTATATAAGTGACATCTTTTATGGTCATGCACCTATTGTGAATGGTTTATTTCTTCTAAATCTCGAAAGGGATGAAACACACATCCATAACATTGAGGCTAAGAGATGCAAAGTAGATAGTGATAATACTACTTATTTGTGGCACTGTCGTCTAGGTCATATTGGTGTAAAGCGCATGAAGAAACTCCATTCTGATGGACTTTTGGAGTCTCTTGATTTTGAATCATTTGACACATGCGAACCATGCCTCATGGGCAAGATGATCAAAACCCCGTTCTCCGGTATGATGGAGCGAGCAACGGACTTGTTGGAAATCATACATACCGATGTATGCGGACCGATGAGTGTTTCGACGCGCGGTGGTTATCGCTATTTTCTCACTTTTACCGATGACTTAAGTAGATATGGGTATATCTATTTAATGAAACATAAATCTGAAACGTTTGAAAAGTTCAAAGAATTTCAGAATGAAGTAGAGAACCATCATAACAGAAAGATTAAGTTTCTACGATCCGATCGTGGGGGCGAATATTTGAGTTATGATTTTCTCACGCATCTTAAAGCAAGTGGAATCGTTTCACAACTCACGCCACCTGGAACACCACAGCGCAATGGTGTGTCTGAACGCCGGAATCGAACCCTATTAGATATGGTCCGATCGATGATGTCTCTTACTGATTTGCCGTTATCATTTTGGGGTTATGCATTAGAAACCGCTGCATTCACTTTAAATAGGGCTCCATCTAAATCCGTTGAGACGACACCGTATGAACTGTGGTTTGGTGCTAAACCTAAGTTGTCGTTTCTTAAAGTTTGGGTATGCGAAGCTTACGTCAAGAAGTTGATGCCGGACAAGCTCGAACCCAAAGCGGAGAAATGCGTCTTCATAGGATACCCTAAGGAAACTATTGGGTATACCTTCTATCACAGAACCGAAGGCAAAGTGTTTGTCGCAAAGAACGGTTCCTTTCTTGAGAAGGAGTTTCTCTCGAAAGAAGTGAGTGGGAGGAAAGTAGATCTAGACGAGGTTATTGAACCTTCTCTTGAATTGGAGAGTAGCGCAGCACCTGAAATTGTTCCAGTGCCGCCTGCACCAACAATAGAGGAAGCTAATGATAAGGATCATGAAGCTTCGGACGATGCTGCTACTGAACGTCGCAGGTCGACAAGGTCGCGTGCCCCTCCTGAGTGGTACGGCAACCCTGTCTTGACTGTCTTGTTAGTAGAAGACCGTGAACCTACGAACTATGAGGAAGCGATGATGAGCCCAGACTCTGAGAAATGGCTAGAAGCCATGAAATCCGAATTGGGATCCATGAGCGAAAACCAAGTATGGACTTTGGTGGACCCTCCTAGCGACCGAAAGGCCGTTGAGTGCAAATGGATCTTCAAGAAGAAAACGGACGCGGATGGTAATGTTACCGTCTATAAAGCACGACTTGTTGCGAAAGGTTTTCGACAAGTTCAAGGTGTTGACTACGATGAGACTTTCTCTCCCGTAGCGATGTTTAAGTCCATTCGGATTTTATTAGCAATTGCTGCTTTTCATGATTATGAAATATGGCAGATGGATGTCAAGACTGCGTTCCTCAATGGCAACATTGATGAAGAGTTGTATATGATGCAACCCGAAGGTTTTGTCGATCCTAAGGATGCTGATAAAGTATGCAAACTTCAGCGTTCCATTTATGGACTGAAGCAAGCATCTCGGAGTTGGAACCTTCGTTTTGATCAAGTGATCAAGAGCTTTGGATTTGTTCCAAATTGCTACGAAGCTTGCATCTACAAGAAAGTGAGTGGGAGCTCGGTGACGTTTCTGGTACTATATGTGGATGACATATTGATTATTGGAAATGACATCAACATGCTTAACGATGTGAAGAGTTATTTGAACAAGTGTTTTTCAATGAAAGACCTAGGTGAAGCTGCTTATATATTGGGCATCAAAATCTATAGAGATAGACAAAGACGCCTGATAGCTTTAAGCCAGAGTACATACCTAGACAAAGTTCTGAAAAGGTTCAGACTGGATAAGGCATTGAAAGGTTCAGTACCTATGTTGTCAGGTAAGATATTGAGCAAGGCTCAGTGTCCAGCTACGGTAAATGATAGGGAAGCTATGAGCAAAGTGCCTTATGCCTCGGCCATAGGTTCCATCATGTATGCCATGCTGTGTACTAGACCGGATGTGTCCAATGCTCTTAGTTTGACGAGCAGATATCAAAGTGATCCAGGAGTGGAACACTGGACAGCCGTGAAGAACATCCTAAGGTACCTAAATAGGACTAAAGAAATGTTCTTAGTCTATGGGGGTGATGAATAGCTCGTCGTAAAAGGTTACGCTGATGCTAGTTTCGACACCGACAAGGATGATTCTAAATCTCAGACAGGATACGTGTATATTTTGAATGGAGGAGCTGTGAGCTGGAGAAGCTGCAAGCAAAGCGTGGTCGCGGGATCTACAGTAGAAGCGGAATACATGGCTGCTGCAGAAGCGTCAAGTGAAGGAGTTTGGATCAGAAATTTCATCACTGAGCTTGGCGTGGTTCCAAGTGCATTGGACCCACTGGAGATATTGTGTGACAACACTGGCGCCATAGCACTCGCTAAGGAACCAAGATATCATCCAAAGACCAAGCATATCAACCGCAAGTTTCATATAATCCGAGATTATATAGCAGATGGAGATCTGAAGATCAGCAAAGTACATACAGATCTGAATGTCGCAGATCCATTGACTAAACCTCTTCCACGTGTAAAACATGATCAGCACCTCAGTGCCATGGGTGTAAGATTGTTGCCAAATGTAAACTAGATTATTGACTCTAGTGCAAGTGGGAGACTGTTGGAATTATGCCCTAGAGGCAATAATAAAGATGTTATTATTATAATTCTTGTTCATGATAAAGTTTATATTCCATGCTAGAATTGTATTAAGCGGAAACTTTAATACTTGTGTGGTTTGTGAACAACACCGTGTCCCTAGTACGCCTCTATGGACTAGCTCATTGATCAATGATGGTTAAGGTTTCCTAACCATAGACATGAGTTGTCAATTGATAATGAGATCATATCATTGGGAGAATGATATGGTGGACAGACCCAAACTAAGCGAAGCAATTAGATCGTGTCATTGTGTTCATCTTTGCGAAGCTTTTCCTATGTCAAATATTGTATTCCTTAGACCATGAGATAATGCAACTCCCTGGTATCGGAAGAAAGCTTTGAGGTCATCAAACGTCATCCTATGAGAGGGTGATCATAAAGGTGTCTCTCAGGTGATCGGAAAGTATCTGTTGGGTTGTATGTATCGAGATGGAATTTGTCCCTCCCAAGTCGGAGAGATATACTTCGGGCCCACTCGGTAATCGATATCAACACCGCTTGCAAGCATGTGGTTAAGGAGTTGATCACAAAGCGATATTGGATTACGGAACGAGTAAAGTACTTGCTGTGAACGAGATTGAACTAGGTATGACGATACCGACGATCGAATCTCGGGCAAGTAAAATATCGCGAGACGAAGGGAATATATATATGGGATTGATTGAATCCTGGCATCGTGGTTCATCCGATATGATCATCGATGAATGTGTGGGAGTCAATATGGGTGCCCATACCCCGCTGTTGATTATTGATAGAAGATCATGTCTGCATATTCTCGAACCCGCAGGGTCACACACTTAACGTGTCTCGACGCTAGGATAGATTGGATACTTGGTTTATGAATTTTTGTTCGGAGTCTCGGATGGGATCCGGGATATCACGAGAGGTTCCGGAATGGTCCGGAGAATAAGATTCATATAAGGCAGTGCAGTTTTTGGAGTTCGGAATTGTTCCGGGTTAATCGGTATTGTACCGGAAGCTTCTAGAACCTTCCGGAAGGGGGCCAACGTGGTCCCACCTTCCGGGAGGGGGCATTGGCCTATGAGGGAGTGTCCTGGCCGCATTGGGCCAGGGGCACAAGGCCCCATAGGGCCCAGCCGATCCTAGAGAGTTTAAATCGTTTAAACTAGAGATAAGATAAGATAGGATTTCTAGATAAGGGAGAGTTTAAATTGTTTAAACTAGAGATAGGCTTGGAGGAGGGGCTAGGGCTGGCCGCCCCCTCCCCCTCTATATATAGAGGGCTGGTGCGCCCCCTCCCTACACACCTTCCTCCAAACCCTAGTAGCCCTGCTGCCTTCCTCTCTCCCTCCCGACTGTTTGTAGGCGAAGCCCTGCTGCAGAAATTCTCCACCATATACACCGCGCCGTCGTGTTGTAGATCCAATCCATATCTCCACCCTACTTGCTGGTCCGAGGAAGGAGGAGACGTCGAGGTGCCACACGTGTGCATCTCACGGAGGCACCGCCACTTGTGGTGCTAGATCGGATCGGATCGCGAGGTGGAGAAGCGAGTACGACTACATCACCCACGTTCCGACGAACGTTCTGCTGTGCGAATTTTCAAGGGTATGAAGATCTAATCCAATCTCTCTCGTTGTTTGCATATCCTAGATTAGATCTTGGCTTTCCCTCTGTTCGCTTCCGTAGAAAATTTTGATTTACTATGCTGCGAAACCCTTCAGTCAGCACTCGTGCCGGGAAGAAGCTGAAGCTGGGCCCCAAGGCTGTCTCTAATATGACCCAGCAGGACATTTCTCTAATGGACCGTGCCGACGAAGTGAATGAGGTAAATTAGCTTCTTACTCTTTTGTATCATTGAGTATTTCCTTTATACATATCACCTAGTCCCCGAGGTTACAGTCGAGTCAGAAACTTACTCGGCTATAAGCTGTTCAATAGTCACTTAGCCTTCAAATCCTTTACTCCAAGCTTGTATGTTAGGACTTCGATCCCTAGCCCTTGAGGTTACTGCCGAGTAAGGAACTTACTCGGTTGTAATCTCTTAAGCTTTTTTTATTCCTTCGTGCCAAACTCACGTTAGAGCTTCAATACCTAGCCCTCGAGGTTACTGCCGAGTAACGAACTTACTCGGCTGTAAACTCTTAAGCTTTTTTATTCGGCAGGTCCCCTGACTCAACTTTTTCTTTGTTATCTGTCTTCTTTGATTAGCTTACGCATAACGAGCGCACCAAGGTGCACCAAGCTCTTGTCCTGTCGCATCGCAAGCTTGAACTTGCGTATGAGAAGCTACAGACTGACACCTTCGGCCAAGGTAATACCTTTCCTTTTCCCTTTTCTATTTCTGGTGCAATTCTCCTTGGTTCATATTTTCATTTTTCCTCTCACTCTTGTCTCACAGCCACTGCTCATTCCACCATCAATGAACTTCACTCGCAAATCAGCAAGGCCGAGAGTAAATTTCTTATCTCCCTAAGCCAATTGCTGAAATTTTTCTGTTGGTACTAACAAATTTTGTTCTCAATAAGCAGGGAAGCACCAAGCCGATCTCCAGAAGGAGCGCGATGAGGTGACTCGGCTGAAGAAATTGATGGCCGAGATGGAGGAGAAACACTTGGCCGAGGTGAAAGGACTGAAGGAGGAGCTTGCCGAGAAGAGCGAGCAGCAGGCCGCTAGCACCGAGAAGACTAAGAAGTTGCTCGACGAGGCCCAGTCATTGGTCGAGTAGACCAACATGAACCTCGACGCCCTTCAAGCCAAGACCAAGACTTGGCATAGCAAGCTCGCTTCCATCAACTTCTTTCTCGGTAGTGAGTTCTTACTCTTTACGCATTGTCCAAGTCCTGCTAGATTTCTTCCATCTTCCTTTGCTATTTGCTAACTTTCTCTTTTTGCTTGCAGAGAACTTTCCTGAGGCCAACATGTTTGCCATCCGAGCCATGAAGAAAGTGAGAGCTGAGGCTGGTGCTCCTGATGACGGCGATGTGTCCATGGAGGAGCTCCTTGCAGCGGTGTCTGAATGGGTCAAGACCCTCAGATATTGCAGTGTGGACTTGCTCAAAGTGGATATCCATGCGTTTCGCATGCTCTGGCCGGATGAAGACCCACCCGAACTCATCGAGCCACTCGCCGACAGACTGCTCCTCACTGAAGACCGGCTGGATCAATGGCGCGAGTCGGCCGGTCGGGATGCAGCGGACAAGGCTCTCTCCTTCGTGCTTTCATGGTACGAGGACATCAACCTTGACGTTCTTGCTCACATAAGGGGAGATGGCAAATGGTTGAACGACCCAGAGCTGATCAAGAAGCGCCAGGAGCGAGCTTATGCTATGATAGAGTACACCATGGTGCACGCTTGGTGTGAAGGGCCCAGCTTCCTCGACCTTGACGATCCGCTCGTCGAAGTTCCTGCTGAAGATGGTGGCGATAGCGAGGCGACCGAGTCAGATGATCCAGATGACCCGGCCGCAGATGCCCCTCACCCGGCCGATGATCCAAGCACTCCTGCTTCTGAGAATGCTCCTCCGAGTTCTCCTGCTCCTTAGGCCAACAAATACTTGAACTTTTATTAGATCCCCGGTATGCCGGGTACAGATGTAACATACATTGCACTCAAAGTTTGATTATGTGCCTTTTGATAGGCTCTATATGTTTGCGTTATGATCTTAGTGCGAATCATTCAAGGGAAAGTCCCCGAGCTTCATTTTGCCGTGTCACCCTTCCTTGCCTTTGGCCCTTGTCTACCATTTTTCGGCATTCGACATTAGGATCTCAAAGTACGAAGGATTTAGTTATCGGATATGAAACTTGGATAACTTGGCCAAGATTACTCGACACATAGTATAACACCACCTGTAGAGAGTTAAACACAAACTAAAGCCAACTCACGTTTCTCCCTTGTACTTATCCGGCATTCGTGTTTACCCGTCTTAGATCTTTTTCTCTTGCTTGCCATGAAGCCGTGTTTTCGGACAACAGCATAGTCGAAGAGTTGATTTCTTCCGAGTAAACACTACTTGTTCCGAAATAAATTGCGGGTATCACGCCAGCTGTCGTAAAATAATTAAAATGGAAAGCCTAAGGGGTAGTCCCCGAGTCAGTTTTTCGAATCATACCATTTTATTATTAGCACATAGCCAGCAAACACATCCGACATATGGGAGTTCGAGTGATACATGCACTGCTTCTCCTAAGTGTAGAAGGGACGAAGCAGTGCCACATTCCATGGCCTTTTGGTTTCATCTCCTGACCTGTCCGCCTTGTTCTTTTGCGCTTCACGAGCGTCTATGAGATAATAGGAATCATTGTGCAATGCTTTGCTTACAATGAATGGACCTTCCCAAGGATGCGATAATTTATGCATTCCGGTTGTGCGCTGCACCAGCCTTAGCACCATATCTCCTTCTGGGAAAACAGGAGGTTGCACTTTCCGGCTATGGTAGCGTCGGAGGTTTTGTTGATATATAGCAGATATGGAAAATGCCAGTTCCCTTGCTTCTTCGAGTAAATCTACTCCATCTTCTCAGGCCTCTTTCACCTCGGCTTCCGAGTATTGCCTTATCCTTGGCGAGTCATATTCA
The DNA here is from genome assembly GCA_916181665.1 of Avena sativa. Classification (NCBI taxonomy): domain Eukaryota; kingdom Viridiplantae; phylum Streptophyta; class Magnoliopsida; order Poales; family Poaceae; genus Avena; species Avena sativa. The sequence goes on along the minus strand of OV702298.1, from coordinate 260,755,644 downwards.
ATGTCGGCAGGCAAATCTGCTTCAGCCCCATATACAAGGAAAAATGGCGTATAACCAGTTGATCGATTCGGAGTCGTTCTTAAGCTCCACAGTACTGAGGGTAGTTCCTATATCCAACAACCAGGTGATCTCTGGAGTAGTTCCATTAAGCGGGGTTTTATCCCGGACAGAACTAATCCATTAGCCCGTTCAACTTGTCCATTTGATTCTAGATGGGCGACTGACACTACGTCGAGTCTTATTCGGTGTTTCCCACAGAAGCGAGCAAAAGCCCCTTCGACAAAGTTTGTGCCATTGTCAGTAATCACACTGTGCGGGTAGCCATATCTGAGGATTATATCCCTTAGGAATGTGATAGCTGTTTTACCGTCCAATTTGTTGATTAGCTTCACTTCTATCCACTTGGTGAACTTATCGATCATGACCAAGATATGAGTCATGCCTCCCCTTGCTGGTTTGAATGGTCCTACCATATCCAGGCACCATACTGCAAAAGGCCACGTCATTGGTATAGTCTTCAATTCTGACGCTGGCAAATGTGATTTGGACGCATAATGTTGACAACCACTGCATTTTCCAACTAACTCTTGTGCTTGTGCCAATGCGCTTGGCCAGTAGAATCCATGTCGGAATGCCTTGGCTACCAATGCTCTTGATGATGCATGGTGCCCGCACTCTCCTTGATGGATATCCAATAAAATCTCCTGGCCTTTCTCTGAACTGATACAACGCGGCAGTACACTTGTCACGCTTCGTTTGCATAGTTCCTTGTTGATTATGGTGTATGCTTTTGCCCTTCGTGTTGTTTTCCTTGCCAACATTTCGTCACTCGGCAAGATTCCATCCTTCAAATAACTGAATATTGGCTGCGCCCACGTTGGTATTAGTGGTTCCGGGTCTGCTTCAACATCAATGTCCATTGGTTCCACCGAGATATGCTCTGCCGACATAACCCGAGGAGTCCCCGAGTGTGATTTGGCTACACCTGAGGTGAACAGATCAGTCCCCGAGTGACTCGAACCTACCCCTGAGTCAATATCCATTGGCACTGCCTCTGATTCCTGACTCACCGGGATGACCCTGATTGATTCGGACTCTGGTGAGGGCTTGATCGATGGCTTCCTGAGATGCTCCAATGCTACCCCTGGTGGTATTGCTTGTCTAGGTGATCCTAGCTTGGATAACACATCTGCTGCCTCATTTTCTGCTCTAGGAATGTGATGAAATTCGCAACCGTCAAAATATCCCGAAATTGCTGCACGTGGAAGCGATATAATGCCATGTTTGCGTCCAGTGCGTCCCAATGTCCAGACACTTGCTGAATCACCAAATCCGAATCACCAAAACACATGATCCTTTTGATACCAATTTCCTTGGCCACTTTAATGCCATGGACGAGTGCTTCATACTCGGCAACGTTGTTAGAAGCAGCAAAATGAATCTGCAAGACATACCTCAGTTGATCCCTCTTTGGAGATGTGAGCACTATCCCGGCGCCCAGACCCATTCTCGTCTTGGACCCGTCAAAATGCATTTTCCAGTAATTTGGATCTGGCAGCGGTGGCTCATACTGTATCTCCATCCATCTACAAAGAAATCTGCAACGACTTGAGATTTTATTGCATCCCGCCTATCATATTGCAGAGTGTATGGTGCTAGTTCAATGGCCCATTTGGCTACTCGGCCGCTGGCATCTTTGCTGCCCAATATATCCGAGATAGGTGCCTCGCATATTACCCGGATCGGGTGTTCCTGAAAATAATGTTTCAACTTCTTTGCTACCATATATACCCCATATGTCATCTTCTGATAATGCGGGTAATTCTGTTTCGAGACAGAGAGCACTTCGCTCAAGTAATATACTAGTCTTTGGACTGATTTGCCCCCTTCTTCATGTTCAACCACTATTACTGCACTTACAACTCTGTTGGTTGCGGCAACATAGAGCAACATTGGCTCCTTGGATAGTGGTGACGCTAATATTGGTGTTGTTGCCAACATTTTCTTTAATTCATGGAAAGCGCTATTAGCTTGCTGTGTCCATGTGAATTTGTCTGATTTCTTCATCAGCTGATATAGTGGTAGGGCTTTTTCGCCTAGCCTACTAACAAACCTGCTCAATGAAGCCAGGCATCCAGTAAACTTCTGGACGTCATTGAGGGTTTTTGGCAATTCCATTCTTTCGATGGCCCTAATCTTTGTCGGGTTAGCTTCAATTCCTCGGCTGGATACAAGGAATTCGAGTAACTTGCCAGCCGGGACACCAAATGTACATTTTTCTGGGTTAAGTTTCATCCGAAATCTTCTCAAGTTTGCGAATGTTTGACACAAGTCCTCGATTAGAGTATGACTTTGTTTGGTTTTTATTACCACGTCAACGCCGTATACTTGAACATTTTTGTCCAATTGATCTTGCAAGCATTTTTGCATGCATCTTTGATATGTTGCGCCTGCATTTCTTAATCCGAATGGCATGCTACGATAGCAATAAGCCCCGTACGGGGTGATAAAAGCTATCTTTATTTGATCATTTGGATTCAGTGGAATCTGATGGAATCCTGAATATGCATCCACAAATGACAACAACTCACACCCAGCAGTAGAATCTATGACTTGATCGATCCGAGGCAGAGGAAATGGATCTTTTGGACATGCCTTGTTGAGGTTCGTGTAATCAATACACATGCGCCATACCACTGCCACGTTCGGGTCATCTTTCTTCTTCTTGACCAGGACTGGATTTGACAACCAGTCCGGGATTAGCACTTCCATGATGAATCCAGCAGCTAAAAGTCTTGCAATCTCGGCCGCTATTACTTTCCTCCTATCTTCAGCGAAGCGGCGGAGGGGTTGCTTCACCGGCCTTGCATCTGGTCTTACATGAAGAGAGTGCTCAGCCAGCTCCCTCAGAACTCCTTGCAGATCTTGAGTGGACCATGCAAAGATGTCCCGATTCTCATGGAGGAAGCTGGTGAGCTCGCTTTCCTATTTATATGTAAGGCCGTCCCCAATGGTTATTGTGCGCTCTAGGAAAGTTTCATCCACCTGCACTTTCTTGGTTTCTTTGGTAGCTTGAAATGACACATTGCCATGCGGGTTGGTGAGTGCCAGCATGGACATTTGTGCTGCTTTGGCCAATGCTGCCACCTCCAACATCTGACTTTTCTCTTGAGCTATGACGAGTGACACGACCAGTGAAGATTCGGCTGAGGCACAAGCAATAGACCTTTTGTAATCTCCTTCAACTGTGATCACCCCACATGGGCCTGGCAGCTTCATCTTCAAGTAAGCAATCTGAGGAGTAGCCATGAACTTTGCCATAGCCGGTCTGCCGAGTAAGGCATGATATGAGCTGACCAAATCTACTACCTCGAACTCTCTGGCTTCAGTGCGACAATTCTCTCTGTTGCCAAATAAGACGTCGACCCAGATCTTGCCAATTGGCTCACAGGACAATCCCGGCACAATCCCATGGAAAGTGGTCTTAGTCGGCTCCAGCATGTTCATGGTAATGCCTAACTTGAGCATAGTATCCTTGTACATGATGTTGATGCTACTGCCATCATCGATTAACACCTTTGAAAATTTCACGTTGATATCTGGGCCTATGAACGTTGGATCCAGAACCAGAGCGTATCCTCCTGGGGTTGGCATGATTCTCGGGTGATCCTTTATACTCCAAGTTATCTCTTGCTTAGACCAATGCATGTACTTGGGAATTGCCGGCATCGTGGCATTCACTTCCATCATTCGTCGCTGCTGGCTCTTCTTGTCATTTGGCTCTGTGACAAAGACAACATAGCTCTGGTGATGTTCTCTGTACTCATTTCTGGTTCCATGGCCGATATGAGCATCGTCACCTCTTGGATTGTGCACCTGATGCACAACTTCTCTTCTTTCCTGATTCTGATATATCGGCTGCCTGTTTTCATATCTGTTATCTGCTCCTACTGCTTGAGCATTTCCTCCTGTAAGTGGTGGAGGGGGAGGTGGTGGAAGCTGCTTATTCGGCGAGTCCACTCTATCTCTTTTCTGAAACCAAGTGCATTGCCTTGTTGCGTGATTTGCCGGCTTACTCGGACTAGGCGTGTGAAACTTACACGGCTGATCCAACATCATCTCATAGGTGTATTTTTGTCGGTCTTGGTACTGTTTCCTCTGATCGTATGGCTTTTTGCCGTCACTCTTTGGCATCCATGTTGACCATTTGTCCTTTGACGTTGACTGCTTCCAGCAACTGGATGATCCTGATTCACTGCCGCAACCTGAGCCAAACCATACCTGTAATCCGGCCTCTCGTCCCTTCTCTTGCTTCTGTATTCGGATCTCTCCTGGCGCCTTTGCGACCCGGTAGCGTCATAGATCTGAGTCTCAGTCATCCCGTTTGCCGACATGAGCAGCGGCTGAGTCGGATCTCCTAACGCGTACGGGTCGGTGATTCTTATCGTCTCTGATAGGCTTGCCGGCATATCTCTTTGTAACCTTTGCCACAACACACTCCCATGTATGCATCCTTGTGCAAACCATGCGATTGCTTGTGAATCGATTACCCCTTCACAAGAGTTACGCATCGTACACCACCTTGTGAGGAACTCCCTGTCTGTCTCATTCGGTATTTGCTTGCACATTGCTAGTTGCTGTGGGAAATTTGGCCTCTTGTAAGTGCTCGTGAAATTGCTCATGAAGGCGTCGTGAAAATCAATCCAACTGTTGATGCTTCCGGGTGGCAAATTGTTCAACCATACCCGATCTGGTCCTTCCAGCATTTGTGGTATGTAACGTACTGCCCATCTCAAGTTTCCCTGTGCTATCTTCATAGTGGTTCCATAATCTATGAGTCAATCCTCTGGCTTTGTGATTCTATCATATGTTTTTGTTCCTCTGGCCAACTGGAAATTCGGCACCGGTGGCTCCTTCATGATCCTTGGGCCAAAACATGGTGGACCCTGCGGACCTTGCGATTCAATTATTTCTGCCATTTTTATGCGGTCAAGCTTCAACCTGGCATCATCCGGCTGAAGGTTTCTACCTCCGTATCTTGCTCCCATTGCTTTATATGCATGGTCCGACAGCTCATACTCGTCATTTACCATAGCCGAGTAACCATCATTGTACTTATTCGCGTTCGGGTCAGCTGGCTGTTGAACTGCTTTTCCCGTGCTCTGCTATCTTCTTTCCGGCTGAGCTGGTGCGTTATTCGGAGCTGGATTTCCTCATCCTGCCGAGTGAGTTGCGCGTCGAGTATGAGGCACAAAATTTTGCCCTCCGTTGTCATTTCTCTGTCCAATTTTTTCCTGGTTTTCATTTTCCCGGGGATTATTTCTTTTTTCCCCTTGCGCATGCGCCGGGTTTCCTTGAACTACTGCTGGATCATAGGCGACCGTCTGCTTGTTTCTTTCAGAATCCACACTTTTTTCTTTTCTCGGCCTGGGTGCCGCTCCTGGTGAGGATGTCGTGTGCCCAGCCGATCTTGCTGGAACAGGAGTTACCGAGTGAACCAGCTGTGATCTCCCTGCTATACCCGGATTTTCTCTGTAATATGCCTCATTTAGCATACTGGTTGCTTTTACTAACTCATTGACCCGTTCTTGCTGCCTTTTCTTTGCTTCCCCCTCCAAGTGGGGTAACTCTGCCATTGCTGCTTCTGCTGCTCGCAGATTAGCTGCCGCTGTGTTGTACGTTGGGCGCATGGCTGTATCATTGCTATTCTCTAGTGTTATCTTTGATGTCGCATCTGCGAGCTCTTCGTTGAGGTTCCTTCCTCTCAATCTCGTCGCATCAAGCCGGGTCTTTGCGCCCTTGACTCGATTTGCCGAGTTAAGCTCTCGGATAGTGATATCCACATCCTGCTGTAACTGTGCTAGCTCCTTTGCTTTTTCCAAGACTTTTATCCTGGTTTCTTCCAACTCGGCTTGCACACGTGCCGGGTCAGTCGCTTGTGCCACTATCTCTGCCAACTTGTCTATTGCTTCCTGCAGCTCCTTAGCTCTTTTGCTCCTAGCTATGTTTTCTGGTTTCTCCAGCGGCGCCTTTGCTGTTCTTGCAGCCCTTGGCGTTTCCTCATGATTTCCTCCCTCTGTGTTTTCATTTACCACTGGAACTACAGTGGAAGCTACGGGGTTTGGGGCAGTCATCATTACCTCCATGGAGACGAGTTGGAGAGGTTTCCCAGCGACTGTTGCCGTTGGGGGATCTGGCGCCAGGACGACGTGCTCAGGATATGCGCACTCCATGCGCACCGCGACGTAGACCTGGTGCTCGCCGAATTTGATGAAGCGACCGCCCCTAGGAAACATCTTGGTCCTGAAGCAGCCCGCGTTGTCGCTGACGAAGTTGAGCGCTCCAAACCTCTGGATGAGGCCGGAGTAGACGCGCTCGCTGGTCTTGGCGATGATGTTGCCCGTCCGGATGAAGACTCCATCAAGCATCTGCTTCTGCCCCACGGTGGGTGCCAACTGTCGTGGTGGTGGCACGACAGATGCCATGGGTAGGCTTAAGTTGGGGGCCGAATGGGTGCTTGTGGTCACCGGGGAGGGAGTGCACGATCGAGCCATGCACGAAGAACAAGAAGAACTCTCCACACTTGATAATTTGATTGATACCCCAAAGAATACAAGTGCTCCTTGAGCTGTATTGGCTTGAGTATGCAGCACATGTTCTCTACTTGGTCCAACCTCCCTCTATTGCCGCTATGCCCTCCCTTATATACGCAGTGCTAGCTAGCTAATACCCCTTTGGGTTCTAGGGTTTACTGTTTGGGTCTTGGTCCCTACCATATGGGCCGGGTTATGGGCTTGACCTAAGCCCATAGGCCCGGTCCATAAAGCTTGACAGCTAACGGTCTTCTGGTACGCTGCTTCTTATTCTTTTTGGCGTCACGCGGTTACTTTGTACGTCAGCACTTGCTTTGGGCGTCACCCGGCTCCTTTTGTGTCACCCGGCGTCGCCCTTCTCTTTTGACCATGCTTTACCATGGTCCTTCCCGAACCTTACTCGGAAAGGTGCCACGCGTCCTTCCTGACTCGGCCCTTCCTCGGTTGACTCGGCTCGTTGGTACCTGCAAGGGTTGCAACTTTGTCCTATACGGGCCGAGATAGTTTATATCTCGGCTTTCTTGCTTATATTACCAGACCGTTCTTACCCGGCCTGGTTCATTTTTCAATCGGAGCCAACCCAGTTGCGCTATGTTTCCCCTCTCATGACCCTACCAGGGGTTATCCCCCCGACATCGTAAGAGAAAGAAAAAGAAACATAAGAAAGTTGAGGAACCACTTGAACCTGTTGTAGATACTAATAGTATATCTGTCTCTAATTCTGAAAATGAGAGTGGTAATATTGATGAGTCTCTTGATAAGGAGGAAGGTGAGGAAGAACCTGACAAACACACTAAGAACACTAGGTACACAAAGGAAGATTTTATTGCTAAAAGCATAGTAAAGAGAGAGAACCTTGGGTGCAGAAACCTATGCCTTTTCCAGGTAAGAAACACAAGTCAAAGGAGGAAGAACACTACAACAAGTTTTGTGAGTGGATGAAACCTTTATTTTTGCAAATTCCTTTGACTGATGCTATTAAATTGCCTCCTTATTCAAAGTATATGAAGGATATTGTCTATAATAAAAGGAAGATTCCTAATGAGGATATTTCTACTCTACTTGCTAATTACTCCTTCAATGGTAAGGTTCGAAAGAAACTTGGTTATCCAGATACCTACTATTCCTTGCTCCATTAAGAATAATTATGTTAGAACTGCTTTATGTGATTTGGGAGCTGGAGTTAGTGTTATGCCCTTTTCTCTCTACAAGAGACTCTAGCTAGAAAACTTGATACCAACAGATATATCTTTGCAAATGGCTGATAAGTCAACTACTGTCCCTATTGGTATATGTGAGGATGTTTATGTTCAAGTTGCTCATAATTGCATGGTCTTAACTGATTTTGTTGTACTTGAAATGCCTGAAGATGATAATATGTCTATTATTCTTGGGAGACCATTTCTTAATACTGCAGGTGCTGTCATCAATTGCAATCAAGGAAAAGTGACATTCAATATTAATGACAAAGAGCACACTGTCTATTTCCCCAAGAAGCTTGTTAGAAGTTATTGCCTAAATTCCATTGAAAATATTGAGAGCATCAAGGTTGGAGAAATATATTGTCCCATTCCACAAGAGAATTTTGAAACTATTATGATTGGGACCATTGCTATCAAGTTTGAGGTAACATAATCACTTGGTGGAATGCAAAGTTTTGTTTCATATGAGATTATTTTGGTAACAATATTTGATCAACCTTGTTAACAAAAGGATTTTAATGAACAAAACAATGCTTTCACTGTGGTTATACTTGCTCACTTTTACTTTTCTCCTTTCCAATCTTTGCTCTTCGTTGTGCCTAACTTAAAGGCGTTAAAGAAAAGTACTTCTTGGGAGATAACCCAATATTTTTCTTGAGTCTTGGAAGTTACTACTTCTGTAATAACCTCTCCCTATCCTTTTTGTTTGCTTTTCGTGCCAAGAATGACATCTAACACTACTAGGAAAAGGGATGTTCATGGCGCACCTAAAAATCCCATCCGTGGCGCACTAGTGGTGCGCCACGGAGCGTACGCTATGGCTAAAAAGTGCCCGTAGCGCACTACCCTGGTGCGCTACGGTTATATGGGGAAGGCGTAGCACACTACTAGGTGCGCCACGGGTAGGGGTACAGGTGCGCCACGGATGTTTTTTTCAAAAAACAAAAAAAATGCAAAAAACACCCTCGTTTTGAATTGCAAAAGCAATCGGGTCCGCATCGCCGCCGTCGTGTCGCCTCACTGGAGCATGGTGGCCGTGGCCACGACCTACCACCACAGGGAGGTGCGGGAGGCCGTGGCCGTGCTACTCCTCACCGGCATCGAGGAAGAGAGGGAGAAGGAGGTGTGGCTAAAGAAGGAAGGAGGTCGCCGCAAGGAGAAGGACGTCGTCGGCGGTCGTCAGAGCTCGTCGTGACTGCAAGGAGGAGGAGGCCGCAAGGAGAAGGATGTCATCGCCGTCATGACTGCAAGAAGGAGGAGAAGGTCGCCGCCACCATCTTCACTTCAAGGAGAGGAGGATGCCGGAGCAAGGAGGAGGAGAAGGCCACCGTCGCCATCATCAGTGCAAGGGAAGGAGGAGAAGGAAAAGGAGGAGGAGAAGAGAGAAGGAAAAGGAGGAGGGGAAGAGAGAAGGAAAAGAAGGAGGGAGGAGAATGAAAAGGAGAAGAGGGGGGGAATAGGGGTAGATGGGCGGGGTGGGGATTCAAATTTTGAATTCCGCCCAACTTACTCGTAGCGCACTAGGTGGTGGTGCGCTATGGGTAAGTTGCCCTCTATTTTTTTTCTGTAGGAAAAACGGTTTTTTGACCGTAAATTTTTACTCTTTTCGAATTTTGAAAATTTAAATAATCGCTAAACGACCGTAGGTGGTTACGAGCGGATACAAAATCTTGTTTTCTTCATTTTGGTATATTATACGATTTTTTTCGACATCGTATGCAAAAGTTACGCCATTTTATCGTGGCATGACTTTTTTTTGCAAAAAAAAGTGGAAAATCATGTTTGTTAATTTTCCTAGAAACTATACCACATTACCTACCTACATATGAAATGATTTTATTTTTTGAAGTGTTTATCATTTATTTTTATTTTTTAGAAAGCCTAAAAAGGCGATCTAGGGGGGGTGGAGTTGGTGCATGCCACATAGCCGTAGGACACTAGGACAGAGTTGCCTACGACTAAGTTGACACAACTGCTGCAACACACAGCCCCGTAGCGCACTAGGACGGAGTGCCCTACGGCTAAGTTGCACATCTGTAGCGCACCTTGACCTAGTGCACTACGGGTATGTGTGCTACGGCCACATGTGCCCTGGCCCACACATAGGCGTGGCGCACCACCCTCATGTGCGTCACGCTTACGGCAGTTAGCCGTAGGGCACCTGTGGGAAGTGAGCCACGTCTATTTTATCCATGGGTCACCACTAGCACGTGCGCCACGGATGTGTGGATTACCTATAGCCGTTTTTCTAATAGTGTAATGAGAGGGAAGTAAGATTTGGGGAGTTGCTGTCCCGAAACAGATTTCTGTCCTCCACCATAAAAATTTGTGAGGAGTCTATGTAAGTCGGATTAGGCTGAAAATTTACAAATAAATCCCCCAGTATGTTATCTAACTTTTGTTAGTTCAACGCTTTTTAATTTGAGCAACAAAAGGTCTTCGAAAAAATTGGTTTCTATATGCTGGTCTGTTTTGACAGATTTCTGTCATTATTTGCATTTGCTTCTTATTGATTCCTTTTCGGGTTCTTTTTGGGAAATTGAGATTTTTGAGGGAATTGATACAGTAGATTGTGTATTTAGTAAAAGTTTTGCTGTTTTAAAACTAAACCCCAAAGGTCTATTATCTTTGGAATGCACTAATGTTGCTAATGAAGATTGAGTGAAGTTTTGTATGAAGGAAAATTTTCAGGTGTAAGGAAAAAATGATATAATAAGATGAAGAATGGACAAAATCTCAATCTTGGGAGGAAGTCATCCCGTGTCACCCCAAGAAATATTCAAGAGGTACAAGCGTTAAAGCTTGGGGGTGCCCAAGGCATCCCCTTCTTTATCAATAAAAATCTCAGGTCTTTCTAGACACTTCATTTTTTTATTGTTTCATGCACAGTTGTGTTATTCTTGGAGCGTCTTAGTTTTTGCTTTGTTTGGTTTGCTTTGTTTTTGTTTGGTTTTTCTTTGTTTGCTTGTTTCTAAAAAATCGAAAACACCAAAAATATTTGTTGTTCTTCTTTGGTTTTGTGAGTTCTTTGCAGGGTTCAGTCGTCCTGAGTGGTTTTGGTTTCATGTTAATTATTCAAGTCACACAAGTGAAGGGCAATAATGAAGATTAAGACAACTCGAGGTATGGTAAGAGGCTGGTAACTAACTCTATTTGTTTCATTCTTGTACATATACTCTTTATTGTGAGCATGCTTAGCCTGTTTGTGTAAGGTGTATGTCATTATGGATGCTTAATAGTTCTTGCTTGTCTATGATTAGCTCCAGCTTGCTAATAGTTTGTAGCATGTCATATGAATGTTTGCTTGCATTGTTTTATTCATACTTTGGTATGATATTATGGTATCCTCCTCTGACTGTTCATGTGAATCGACTTGGCACATGCTCACGCATGCATATGACTAATCAATAGTCAGTAAGCCTTGATGATTTATTTTGCCTCAAAGTTCTTGTATCACTTTTATGCCATAGTTAGTCCTGTTTTGTTGCAAGCATGATTATGACAGTTATTGCTCTCTCGTTTGTCGCTCCCTCTCAATTGCTAGCCTTCACTTGCACTGAGTACGTGCTCTACCTGTGCTTCCAACTCCCCAAAATCAACATTGCCAGCTGTGTCCACCATACCTACCTATTAGCATCATTTGCTATTTCAGTGCATATTTCATATGCCGTGTTTTCTTCCAAAATAAAATGTTTGTCTGTTTTGAGAAAGTTAGTTAGTAAAGCTCTCATGAACTTGATGGCACACTTTATTCCTTGCGCTTAATAATCTTGAACCATTGTGACTAGTCCATAAAAGTTATATGCTTGCTAATTATATACTAGGAGTCAGCAGAACTGTGATGTCACGGGGAACGCTTTCAACACCTGTTGGATATCTCATCCAGTTGATTCCTTGCTCTTTTGTTTATGGATGTCGACGATGTGAAATAAAAGGGGAACTTGTTAGTTCATGGAGTTTATACATTGTGTTAGAGAAACGCCTGAGCCGCTAGCCTAATCCATGCTTAATCATGGTGGAAACTTGCAGCAACACTATAATGAGCATCTATGAAGCGTCCTCAATAAAAATCTATGCATATGGTAAATAAAAAAATTGCTGAGATGCTCATTGTCTGCTTGCCTTGTCATTTTGGTTATGGGAAAGCTCTTGTACCATGTGCAAGGGGTACCCCGTTGGCGGTTCTCGATGATATGCATGTATTTACAATGACAAGAACTTTCAGGTGACCAAAGTTGAGTAGCATGCGGAGCAACCCTCGTACTCAAGGGACTTGGGATTTCCAGCCTATGGTCTGTCAAGCATATGATTCAGAGTGGACCTCACTTTCACCTTAACCACATAAAGATGCCTATGATAGGAGAAATGAGAGCTCAAAGCTAATGATTACCTTCCTTTCAGCATTGGGAAGCCTTTCAAACCGTCACAAAACCATTTTCACAATTTTGTTGAGTCACCACTTATTCTATGAGAACCTTCTTGAGAGCATAGTTGTCATTCTTGTGTTTGTTCCAAAACTTGGTTAATTATGTCATGACTTTGATGCTTGTATCTCTGATATCTTTATCTCTAGTCTTCATTTGAACTTCAGAGGTGCCTCAACATTTATATTGTGCTCTTCAAACAAAGGCAAGCGAGATACCACTCTATCATACCTTATTATGAGCATTGCAATGTTGCTTATGTTTATGTTTCATGCTACTTATTATTATTGAGTTAGTTTCTCTTCATAGCTTGCAATGACTATTGAGTAGACTTAGTTGCATACTCCTTATTATGAATTGTCTAAGCATCTACTCCTGTGCTGAGAACTTTTACATCATATGAAGCAAAGTGTTCGTGAAAGTTCTTTTATCGCACTCAGATTTCAACTGAATTGCTTGAGGACAAGCAATAATCTAAGATTGGGAGAGTTGATACGTCCAAAACGTATCTACTTTCTCGAACACTTTGCTATTTTTTCTTCTCCAAACTTGTGTGATTTGGATACAACTAACATGGACTAACGCTGTTTTCAGCAGAATTACCTTGGTGTCTTGTTTTTGTGCAGAAAATGAACTATCAGGAAAAATCTCGGAAAATATGCCAAAAACTATTTTTCACCAGAAGATCCACGGAGCCAGAAGGGGAGACAGAGAGGAGGCTTGGGGGGGCCCAGACCCACCCCAGGCGCGGGCCCACTAACCCCGCGCCTGTGGGAGGTCTGGCCACCCCAAGCAGCTCCTCGGCCTCCCTCTACGCATATAAGTTGCCTTCTAACCTAAAAACAGAGGGGGGTTCGATAGTTTCCAGAAAGAGTTCCGCTTCGCCGCCGCCACGAGAAACCAAGATTCGGATCCAGAAACTCCGTTCTGGCACCCTGCCGGGACGGGGCATTTGGAGAGGATCATCGCCATCATCATCACCAACGCATTTCGATTAACCACCGATGTTTCCCTCATCCATGAGTGAGTAATCCCACACTGTAGGCTTGGGGATGGTAGGGATTGGATGAGTTCTATCATGTAATCGAATAAGATCTATTAGGGGCATAGTGCCTAGTATCTCTATTAGTGCTATTTTACTTTGTTGCAACTTGTTGTGCTTAATGCTTGTCACTAGGGCCCGAGTGCCATGATCTCAGATATGAACTTATTATTAAATCATTATGATAGTATTGTTTGTGATCTTATCTGCAAGTTGTGTACACATATCATTGTCTGGATCCAAAGGCCCCAAAGTGACAATAATTGGGACAACCGGAGGGGATGGCTGTGGTGTGAGGATCACATGTGTTCATGGAGTGTTAATGCTTTGCTCCGGTGCTCTATTAAAAGGACCACCTTAATTGCCAGTAGTTCCCTAGAGGCCCCGCTTCCACGGGCTGGCAGGACAAAAGATGTTATGCAAGTTCTCATTGCGAGCACGTATGACTATATATGGAGCACATGCCTAGGATTATTTAGTACTTGGATACTTGTTATTATTTATCTGCAATGACCTAGGTCTTGAAGTTACATGTTTAGACTCGTCCATGCAACACCTGTCCATCCATCTCTATGCCTACCGCACTCGAATCCTACTGTTACCGTTATCATTACTATTGCTCCTGTTTCACTGTTGCTATTACTGCTGATGTTGCTACTACAAACTATTGCTGCTGATAAACTTCGGTGAGCAAGAACTATTTCCAGGTACAGCTGAACTGACAACTCAGTTGTTAAGGCTTGCAAGTATTCTTTGGCTCCCCTTGTGTCGAATCAATAAATTGGGTAATACTACCCGCGAAGAATGTTGTGATCCCCTACACTTGTCGGTCATCACGCTGCGAGCCGGGCTCGCAACGAAGGAAAGAACGGCACTGCGAAAGAAAGGCAAGATCAGAACAAGAACAAGGCCAGATGCGGGAAAAACAAAGAGCAAGAAAGAAAACAGGCGCAAGGAACTTACCCCTGCACCACGGGCACAGACCTCTTTCGGCCGCCCGTGGTCCGGCCGAGACGCGGAGGAACCCCCACCCGGCTACGCTTGGCAGTCGGGTCTTCAGTTGCGGGTGGGTTCGGGCGCAGCGGTGCCGTTGCTCTCCTCCGGTTTAGGGCCATGCGGATCCTCCACCGCCTCGTCACCCCGACTAGGGAAGAAGCCCTCCTCGCCGTCTGAGCCCTCGCCGCTGGTCCAACATGGGCGCGTCTTAGAGAGGTCAGCCGTTAAGACCTGGAGGGGCGCGTCGCCCTCCTCGCGGATGATGCAGGGGAACATCTGCATAAAAGGATGCATGTCAGGACCGGATAAGGTGGTTTAGCCGGATAATGCAAGAGCAAAAGGAGGAACAAGAAAAGAACAAGTACACTTACCCGGGGCGCGCGATTCTCGCGCGTGTAGGGAGCCAGACTAAAGCGCCGGTCGGCTTTGATCTTCTGCTTGGTGATCATCCACACCCATTCATAAAGGTTGGCGAATGGGGGGTCGCGGGGGGAGAGCCGGGTCGGGTCGAGCCGCCCGGAGTAATAGCACATCTTGTGTGCTCGCTACTGCAGGGGCATCATCAGCCGGCTAGCCCAACTCAGCGTCACGTCGACGCCGGTTAGGCTAGCCGTGACCATCCCTCTGATCCGGTGGAGAAGCGCGTCCGACTCCGCTTTGGCGCCGAAGATCTTCTCCTCCCAGTGCACCCGGCTGGACTTCGTGTCTTTGATGGCCGAGAGGTTCAGCCGGTCCTTGGACCCCAAGTTCCGTACATAAAATTACATTTTCTGCCCAGGTCACGAGTGGCCCCTTGGCGTATTGTACTTGTGGCCGGATCAAGAAGAGTCGGCAGAAGAGCCCGAGATTCGGTTGGATCCCGAGGTAGCATTCGCAGAAAGCAACGAAGTGGGCCAGAATGCCGATTGCATTTGGCCCGAGATGGTGGAGGCGGAGATCGAAATGGGCGAGGAAGGAGAGGAAGAAGGCGCTGGCCGGGAAGGCCAGGCCGCGCGCCAGATGCGCGAGGAAAATAACACGTTCGCTAGCTTGCGGAGCCGGCGAAACTTCATTAGCCGGGGCCAGGAGGACCCCGACCTCGCCGGCGGTCGGCAGGAGGCGCGACCGCCGGTACTTCTCCACCTGCGCCTCCGTCACAGAGGAACCGCACCAGGCGCCTCTGCTCTCGGCCATGGCAACGGTAGCGAAGCGCGGCGGAGCAGAAAAAGGAGGAGGGGAAGGTGAAAGGGGAGTGGCGGAGGAATGCCGATGACCCGTCGCTCTGGCAAGGAAGTGACTGACGGCGCTGGCGGAGCAGAGCGACGCGAGGTCGCCGGCGGCACGGAGGAAGGGCAGAGGCAGAAAGCAGAGAGGGCGCATCGAAGGCAGTGAAGAGGGGGTGAATGGCCTGTGGGGAGCGGCGGGGCGCCGCGGCCTCTACTTAAAGGGCCCGGGGAGGCAAACCGCCGGCTCACCACATGGCGGCCCCCCACAGCCCCAGCGGCGTCCGGATCCTTTGTGACCACGCGCAGCGCACAGAAGATCCCAACGCGGGAGGCGAGGACAGCGGTTCCCGAGGTGACAGTCAACGCGACCCCACAACGCACGTCCTCCCATGACCATCATTGCGCGTGGCTAACGTCGGTGATGACGCAGCCGTGCAGTTCAACCGCCAAAATTCAGCCGGCAAAAATTTTAAACTAGCTTTTTGAGCTCGCGCACATTTCGCCTAAGGGTGAAATCTACGTGCGCTCGGGGGCTAGTGTCGGGGGATCACCCCCGGGTAGGCTAACCAAACAAGATACAAGAGCAGCGAACCTGTCAGCCGGCTAGACAATCGGACACAAAAACTCAAAGACAGACCAGAAGGAAGGACAGACAAAGACCAAACTGACAAACCAGACAGCCGGATAAGAATCATCACCAAGGCAGCTAGCCGGCTAGATCATGCCAGACGAATAGAGCAAAACAGACCCAGAGTTAACCGACAGAACTATCAGCCGGGTGAGACGAGCAAAGACAGAAGACCAGCCGGATGGAACCAACCACTCGGCCTAGACGGATCAGCCGGCTAGGTCACCCTAGCCGGCCACTCAAGACAGACAAGGTACAAGATGACGTAGAGCACAGTGCGCAGTACGCGCAGGACGATGGACAAGACAGAAAGGAGACTCGGACACTCGGCCCATACCGACGACTTTACCGATGACAGTTGTAACAGTAGATAGTAGGTAGCACTATGCATAACTCCCGCACGGCGGCCACTGTAGATGGCGTGGCGGCATGGACTTGACTGTGGGTACACGCCCTCCATGTCGGCCACTATAGATGACCTAGCCGGCTGGGGCCCGCCTGTGGGACCTGCCTGTCGGCCCGGCCGTTGCCCACGCCGCACCGGCTTATATAAGGGGCGGCAGGGACAACACAACAGGGGTTGGACTCTCATTTATTGCTAGCTAGCCCAGATACAGCTCGAGGAGCCTTGTAGCCCTTCGTGTTCATCCTCATAGTCAGATCGGCAGGAGTAGGAGTTTTACCTCACCCCGAGGGCTCCGAATCTGGGTACTACTTGTGTCCCCGACGCTTGCTTGTGCCCAATCCCGTCTGTGAACGCCGTCACTCGCTTCCCTGCTCGCTTCCACACCTCAATCTAGCCTTCTTAGGCTCTGCCGTTTCCATAACAACGACATGCAGCGTCATATATGGGATGACAACAATTGAGTTTAGATATGGAATGAAGAGATGATGGCAACATTATTGTGGCTGGGAAGATATTTAGAAACTTGTACGTTACTGTACCATGCGGCATGTATCACTAGGGGAGCTCAAGATTCTAAATACATGAAGGACATCAGAATTTTAGTATATATATATGGCCACCAATAGTTTTCATAATTTGAGATTCGTGGCAATGACCAACAAACTTCTGTTATCATGTCACATCAAACTTTACAAGATTTTGTATGACGAAAGAGAACACTTTACTCCCAAAAGGAAAACAATAAGGTATTTACGAAGGTGCCGTTTGGCTCACAGGAGCAGATGCTTCCATGAAGAAAATGCATTTTAACATGGTCAAAACATTTTCAATATTTTCCCATTTTGATAATTTACGTGTTTGTGTCTTTTACACGTCTCATACATTTTGTGAAGAAAAAACATATGTAGTGTCATAAGAAAAAGGAATTCATGAAAAGTGATTTCATGGAACATAAAATTGTCATTTTTACACAAATGTGTAAAAAAATAGTTTTCATGAAACTTTATATGCGCACATAAAATATGTAGATGTACATTCGAGATTTAAAAAAAATGACATTTTGAAATGTGTTTTTTCACAATGATAGCATCTAGTCTTAAGAGCCAAAGTGGATTTTCGCATTTTTACATATCAATGATACAACAAACATTATGCCACCTACATTTTTTATGTCCTTAGCACAAAAATCATAACCAAATTTTCATGGCTCTCATACTCTCCCTCTAATTTTCTCATTCAACCATCAAAGAGTAGAATCTACATAACCAAATAAAACAACTCGCCCTCGTAGTCAAAAAAAATTATGCTCTACATTGTCTTTACAAATTTATTCATAGAAAAGCTATCTAGTCAGATGTTCTTAGCCATCTATTTTATGAAGAAGAGAATACACGGCCACTGGATTGAGGCCTACAAAGACAATTTTCATGATTGAAGGCCCCATATACTTGCATCGATCTCTTTCATACATGATTGAGGGGCCCATGCCAATAGTTGTCAAACTTTGGAAGACGTGGCAATGACCAATTTTTTTTGCTTGTGGTTATGCTTTACAAAATTTGTGTATTGGAGGAGAACATCTTCCACCCCTTCGGTCGGAAGATTCTTCCATCCCAATTATTATAGTGTCATGCAAGATCTTTAAAAAGAAAAACAACAAGACATTAACACATCGGTGATGTGACAAAACGTTATCTCACCCACATTGTGAATGCCGTTAGGATAAAAATCTTAACCAAAATTTTCCTTGCTACTAGACTTTACAAGTTATTATGTCATGGAGGAGAATATTTCCACCCCCTTTCAGAAATGCACACATCCAATTACTATAGTGTCACATAGGTCTTTGAAAAGGAAAACAAGTTATTTACACATCGGTGGCACGGCAAGTGTTATCTCACCTACATTATGGATGTCGTTAACACAAAAATTATAACCACATTTGTCCTGACCGGCAGACTTTACAAGTTTTTGTGTGACTAAGTAGAACTTCTTTCACCCCATTCCGTTGGAAGATGCGTGCATCTCAATTACTATAGCGTCACGCAAGGTTTCTCAAAGGAAAAGAACAATGTATCAATCTACACATCGGTGACGCGGCAAACTTATCTCACATATTTCATGGATACCGTTAGCATGAAAATCCTAGCCAAATTTGTCCTCGCCGGCACGCTTTACAAGTTTTTGTGTGTCGAATGAGAACATCTTTCACTCCTTAATTTTGTTGGGAGATGCACGCGTCTCAAATTACTAGTATACAGTCATGTAAGGCCCGATATCTATGCATCCGTGACATGGCAAAGTTATCTCACATACATCACAAAATTTTAGCTAAATTTGTCCTCGCTGTCACACCATTCCTGTACTTAAACTCCCAAATTTCTTCACATACCACACCACACTCCACGTCACAACGGAAGATATGTCCATACTGTAATACTGCACTGCCCTGCGCTATATCATAGTACACTACACTACACTCCATGGACGCCATTAAGCAAGCATGCAGTGCTTCCAAGAACAAGGAGGAACAACGTGTCATGGAGACGGAAGGAGAACAGGTAGGTGATGGGAGCGATGGGGAGCTCTTCACGGGATTGCCGAACGAAATGGCCATGGAGTGCCTGGCGCGGGTGCCGAGTCAGTCGCACCGGCCGATGCGCCAAGTGTGCCGGGAGTGGCGTCGTGCCGTCGGGTCGACGGAGTTCAGCCAGCGCCGGAGAATCGCCGGGGCAGCCGAGGACATCGTGTTCCTCGTCCAGGACTTGACCGCGGCAGGAGATGGACAGAGAAGGAACAGGTCGCCGCCGGAGTGCTGGCTGACCATGGCGAACCTCACCACCGGCGAGTGGCGGCGCGTGAAGGGCGCGGCATCATGGAGCACCATGCCGCTCTTCGCGCGGTGCGCGTCCGCAGGCGATGGCAGGCACGTCGCCGTCGTCGGGGGCTGGGACCCGGCGACGTTCCGCCCCACTCGAGACGTCCGCGTAGTTGACTTCGCCGCCGGGACGTGGTCCCGGGGCCAGCCGATGCCGGACTCCCGGAGCTTCTTCGGGTGCGCCGGCGGCGACGGCGACGTCGTGGTCGCCGGCGGCCACGACGGTTTCAAGAACGCGCTGCGCTCCGCCTTCGCGTACGACGTCTCGGCCGACGCCTGGCGCGCGCTCCCGGACATGCGAGAGGAGCGCGACGAGCCGCGGCTCGTCGTCGCGTCGCGCGGCCGCGTCGTCGCGGCCAGCGGTTACCCAACGGCCGCCCAAGGTGCGTTCAGGAAGACCGTCGAGTGCTACACCACGGGCGGCGACGCCTGGGCCGACGCGGGAGACATGGCGCCAGACACGACCGGACGGACGGCCCTGGCCTCGGTGGGCGGGAAGGTCTGGGCCGTCAAGGCCGGGGAGGGTGGCGTGCGGGAGTGGGACGGCGCGTGGAGGGACGTCGCGGACGGGCCGCCGGGCATGAAGGCGTGCGTGGAGGCAGTCGGCATCGGCGACGGTGCGGTGTTTGTGTTCGGCACGGTGGCCAGTAACGCGGCGAGGGGCGGCGAGTACGCGGCGTGGGTCATGGACGCGGGTGCCGCGCGGTGGCGCCGTGTGCCAGTGCCAAAGGGGTTCGGCAGGTTTGTTTTCTCGGCCGCGGCCGTGCGAGTTTAGCCAGGTGCCAGGCGCGCGCTCCAATGTGACGCCCACATCGTCACGCTTTGGTGCAAATCAGCAAATGTGTTCGCATTTACAAGATGCTCAGAGGATTTGAGACATTTCCTTTTGCAATTTCGGCTGAGCTGTAGAAGGCAGCGATTCTATAGCTATCGCGTGCCGTTCATTTACTCGTTCAAGATTGTCGAGTTTCATTTAGTATCATTATGTTTCTAAAATTTGTGTCTAATTTATATCCAATAAGATAGACTTAAACTGTACACGCTAAATCGCATGCGCTAAAATGTAAAAGCTCATCCCTCCCGAGTTGTACGCCTGATCATGACGCCAAGTTGACCTCACAAGTATATCGCACTGGTTGTAACGGGCCACTCTCTACATTTTTTTTACTCCCTCTGAATTCATATTACTTGTCGTTCAAATGGATGTATCTAGCACTAAAATATGTCTAGATACATCCATTTTAGTGCCAAGTAATATGGTCGGAGGGAGTACTAAATAAGGTGATTCTCGTCACATATGTATAGTTAAAAGTGAAAGAACCATTTTGGTGAATGTTTCTACGCGAGATGGCCGCGGCATGGTGGCATATACTGTATTTTTTTACATGGACTTGGTTTCTACGTGTTTCGTTTTCAAAAAAGGTATCTATTTGTTAAACATGGAAAGTCAAGGTGGACGCGAATTATTTCAGCGGTTTCAGCAAAGCCGCACATTCATCTTCTCAATTAAGAAATAGTTATAGGAAACATTGCCCATGCTTTGCCAACTTCTTTTTAAATATTTTTGATGCCACGGATAAGAAATCTCTAGACGAACAAAGAATTTCCATAATAACGGAACTATGTGTTTCCTCTCAAGCAAACAAAAATGGTTCATGAAATCAATGGTGAAACACAAACATTACTGTAATTTAACATGGGTCACGAACAACAAAGTCATACGTGACTCATTTATATTTCTCATAGGTTCATGTTGCACTTAGATAGTACATATAAGCATTGTGGATTTATGGTTAAAAGAAAATAATACCACCAAAAATCAGAGGCTTTGCAAAATCTCCATCACCGCACTATACTTTGCATATTTGCTGAAAATCAATTAAACATGTGTTATTCGCCATCTTAATGTGTACAAAGTTAACACATAATCTGTTTGTTGTTACCCAGCAACCTTAACAATAATAGCAACTAATTAAGAAATAAGCTATCACTCCTAATCAATCAGCCTTGTTGATGCCATCGTATGCAATTTTGTATGAGTATGAACATTGTGGTGAAACATCCGAGAGGTGTATACACCTACTAACCTCCCTCCATCTCCACCTCTCTGCTCTACATCTCCAGCAGCCGGCCTCCCCTCCCCATCTTCTCCTCCCATCCCGCACCTCTGCCCTCTCCCCGGTTCTTTTCCTCCCCTCTGTTGGAAATATGCCCTATAGACAAATAATAAATGATTATTGTTTATTCATAATTATTGTTATAACTGTTTTGGGTCTTCATTATGAGAATCAAATAAAAACTCATAAGCACGTGTAGAGAGATAAACGCAAGTATTCCTAGTCTCTAGGACTAGCTCATGTGTTATATGATGATCAAGTTTTCCTGATCATGGTATGGTTACGATAATAAGGTTACATATGACAATGAGAGCATATTGTTGGCTGAACACAGATGTTGAACCGACCCAAGTTCTACTGTTCACCATAAGATTAACATTGACATAGTTGTTGGTATATTGTAATTGTTGTTGTATAAATATTTTACTTGGGCCATGAGAATATCGGTTGTCTTTATACCAGAAGATGTGTTTTGGTTGTTGCGAAATACTACCCATGACAGGGTGGCAATAAAGGTGATCTTTCAGATACATTAGAAACACATGTCTAGGCACATGATAGTTCAAAAGTGGGATTTCCACCTCCGAGGATAGAGATATACGCTCTAGGACGTCTCGATATTACGATATCATTCATCGTCGTCTCGCCAGAGACAAGGTGATGTGGATCACTAGGGATATGGAAACGAGAAAGGAGAACAAACCAGTAACAATGATAACTTGGTATAGTAATCAAGGTGTTGCGTTATAAGGACATCTAATCATCTTACCTCGAGTTTTGTTATGTATCACGATGCAAAAGGATAGTGTACGACATCAATTGGTTTACTCAATCCTATCGTGTTTATGTGGTAGTCAATATGGGTGTCCATACCCCGTAGTTGATTATTTCCCAAAAAGGAGTTTCGCGGCCATGAATACATAATATTGAACATGCTGGGTCACACGCTTAAGGGCTCTTAGATCCGCATAGTATTCAATGTATACGTGTATGCTATAAATATACTTAAAGTCATTCTGATATACAAAATAGTTTTGCTTTCGGGGGAGGAGGGATATACCGAAAATGCAGCCCGTGGGAGGGGTGACACATGGGCCACCGAGGCCCGTCATGGAATGTTGCATGTACCTCCTAGGGCTACACCAAACCTTCCTATTTTACTTGGAGCAATTTTAGGGAACTTCAGTTTATATCTTGTATTAAAGTTATGGGAATATATTATATAATTATGGAGATATGATATCTTGCAAGGATGGAAGGGAATGATCTCCATTTAATGTGGGAAATACACTTTCCATATGGGGGAGGGGAGGCGCCACCTTTGGCCCCACCCTAGCCACTGGCCACCCTAGGGGAAACCCTAGGACGCCCCACCCCTCCCCCTCCTCCTATATGAAGGAGGGATGGGCCAGCACCTCCATGCACTCTTCACCTGTGTTGGATTCTCCTCTCCCTCCATGTGAGGTCTCTCTGTCCCATACATGTCGAAAGGCTGCTTGGATACTCCGGCATTGCTGAGTGCTGGACGACGAAGCTGTGCTAGATTGGATCACCATACGTGTGGATATCTTCAGAGGGATCATCTCTTTGATCCTCCTTCTAGATTTACACCAACTACTTCATCAATGAATGAATCTCCATAGCATCATTCATGAGTTCTAGATCTTATCTACCTCCTAATTCTCCATATTTCGATCTTGATACATTCGATGGGCCGACTTTTGTTTTTCCCTATGCGAATCCAAGTGGTGGTATCAGAGTTGTCTATGCATGGATCAAGATGATATAGTGTATATGAGATGCATGAGTATTGCACAACGAGTTGTGCGAGTGTTAGATCTGATATATCACTCCATGATCATATGCTTCCCTTAAATTTGTAATTATTGATCCTTGCGGCGTAGAGGGATTTTTACAGAGTTTTGGCTATCTGCTATCCATCTAGTTTCTCCCGATCATTTCTAGTTGTTCTATATCAAAGATGTGCTTCAGTTTTATGGGTCTCTCTATAGTAAGGAAAGGTATAATTTGCGAACAAGAAAGGGCAATGTTGATTAAAATCTACACAAGGGTCACAATTTTGAATAAGTTTGAATAGGGGCACGAGATTTTTCACGATAACTCATGTTTCTATCACCCCGAAATTTAATATAGCACATGATGGATCATACTTTTGAAGGCGTAGGTGTTTTTTTGGTTTATCTCGAAAACCTTAGCAACCACATAAAATATGCGAAGAACGAAAAGAGGCGTCAAACTCGTTTTTGTAGGAAATGCATGTGATGTGGTATAGTCTTTATTTCAATGAGTTTGTATGAGATGATATACCTGTGTAATATTATTACATGATTTGTGTATCATGGTAGGGTGTGATGGCGGGAGCCATATGATTGTCATTTTAATGACATGCATGTCAACTTCTTATAATACAATTTATTTATTAGCTATAGAGATATAAATAGTTTTGTTATGCATATACATTAAGATAATGATCGAGCATCATGGACCTTGATGCTATGCCCTCCTGAAGAAGGAGTTCTATGCGAAGGTGCTGAAGGAGTTCAATGCAAAGAAAAATACTATATCGTGTCATGAATTATTTTGAATTGCATGTGATGTGTTAATCCTCTTATGCACTCTATTTGGTGATAGTCATTTTAATAGGGTGATCCTTCACATAAAATATTTAAGTTGTTAGTGCTCTCCCAAATGTAGCACTGTCTATGCATATGCCATTTGAGGTGTGTCGAGATCACATAGGTACACCAGACTTTCCACATCTAAACCAGGTCGAATTGGAGCTCCAATTGCATGTGCATTTGGTTGTCTCGATGATCAAGCATGATAGTCATCGGATCAGAGCATCTCATCAAAATATGAGCAAGAATTACATGGAGATGTAATTGGCAAGGTGGCCTTCATGCTGGTGAAAAATCATCAGAGGAATAAGTTTGATGTTTTGACTTTCTATGTATCACTCCCACTTTTATTTGAGAACTATGTTTTTGCCCTCACTTTGTGATCTAAACCGTCGGATTTTTGTGGATGGGCCATTAGTACAGTGGTAAGGAACGGATGGTGCTTTCTTCCGGCACGTCATTCAGAACATGGTAGACGCGAATTATTTCGGCGGTTTTAGCAAAGCCCCACATTCATCTTCTCAATTAAGAAATAGTTATAGGAAACATTGCCCATGCTTTGCTAAATTATTTTTAAATATTTTTGAGCCACGGATAAAAACTCTCTGTACGAACGAAGAATTTCCTTACTAACGGAAATATGTGTTTCCTCTCAAGCAAACAACAATGGTTCATGAAAACAATGGTGAAACACAAACATTATTGTAATTTAACATGGGTCACGACCAACAAATATCTGGCCATGAAATTAGCCGAGGACAAAGTATTATGTGACTCATTTCTATTTCTCATAGGTTCATGTTGCACTTGGATAGTACATATAAGCATTGTGGATTTATGGTTAAAAGAAAAGAATACCACAAAAAATCAGAGGCTTTGCAAAATCTCCATCGGCGCACTATACTTTGCATATTTGCTAAAAATCAATCAAACATGTGTTATTCGCTAGCTTAATGTGTACAAATTTAACACATAATCTGTTTGTTGTTACCCAACAACCTTAACTATAATAGCACTAATTAAGAAATAAGTTGCCACTCCTAGTCAATCAGCCTTGTTGATGCCATCGTATGCAATTTTGTATGAGTATGATCGTTGTGGTGAAACATCCTAGAGGTGTATACACCTACTAACCTCCCTCCATCTCCACCTCTCTGCTCTACATCTCCAGCAGCCGGCCTCCCATCCCCATCTCCTCCTCCCGTCCTGCACCTCTGCCCTCTCCCCAGTTCTTCCCCTTCCCTCTGTTGGAAATATGTCCTATAGACAAATAATAAATGATTATTGTTTATTCCAATTATTCATAATTATTGTTATAACTGTTTTGGGTCTTCATTGTGAGAATCAAAGAAAAACTCATAAGCACGTGTAGAGAGATAAACACAAGTATTCCTAGTCTCTAGGACTAGCTCATGTGTTATATGATGATCAAGTTTTCCTGGTCATGGTATGGTTATGATAATATGGTTTCATATGACAATGAGAACATATTGTTGGCCGAACACAGATGCTGAACCGACCCAAGTTCTACTGTTCACCATAAGATTAACATTGCCACAGTTCTTGGTATATTATAATTATTGTTGTATAAATCTTTTCCTTGGTCCATGAGAATATCGGTTGTATTTATACTAGAAGATGTGTTTTGGTTGTCGTGAAATACTACCCGTGACATGGTGGCAATAAAGGTGATATTTCGGATACATTGGAAACGCGTGTCTAGGCACATGATAGTTCAAAAGTAGAATTTGCACCTCCGAGGATAGAGATATATGCTCCAGGACGTCTCGATATTACGATATCATTCATCGTCGTCTCGCCAGAGACAAGGTGATGTGGATCACTAGGGATATGGAAACGAGAAAAGAGAACAAACCAGTAGCAATGATACCTTGGTATAGTAATCAAGGTGTTGATTTATAAGGACACTTAATCATCTTACCTCGAGTTTTGTTATGTATCACGATGCAAAATAATAGTGTACGACATCAATTGGTTTACTCGATTCTATCGTGTTTATGTGGTAGTCAATATGGGTGTCCATACCCCACAGTTGATTATTTCCCAGAAAGGAGTTTCGAATACATAATACCGAACATGTTGGGTCACACGCTTAAGGGATCTTAGATCCGCATAGTATTCAATGTATATGGGTATGCTATAAATACACTTAAAGTCGTTCTGATATACAAAATAGTTTTGCTTTTGGGAGAAGAGGGATAGACCGAAAATGCAGCCCATGGGAGGGGTGGCGCATGGGCCACCAAGGACCATCATGGGATGGTGCATGGACCTCCTAGGGCTACACCAAACCTTCCTATTTTACTTGGAACAATTTTAGGGAACTTTGATTTATATTTTCTATTAAAGTTATGAGTATGTATTTCATAATTATGGAGATATGATATCTTGCAAGGAGGGAAGGGAATGATCTCCATTTAATGTGGGATATACACTTTCCATACGGGGAAGGGGAGGCGCCGCCTTTGTCCCCACCCTAGCCACCGGACACCCTAGGGGAAACCCTAGGACGCCCCACCCCTCCCCTCTCATCCTATATGAAGGAGGGATGGGCCCACCTCCATGCACTCTTCACTGTGTTGGATTCTCCTCTACCTCCATGTGAGGTCTCTCTGTCCCATACATGTTGGAAGGATGCTTGGATACTCCGGCATTGCCGAGCACTGGACAGCGAAGCTGTGCTAGATTGGGATCACCATACGTGTTGATATCTTCAGAGGGATCATCTCTTCGATCCTCCTTATAGATTTACACCAACTACTTCATCAACGAATGAATCTCCTTAGCATCATTCATGAGTTCTAGATCTTATCTATCTCCTGAATCTCGATAGTTCTATCTGATGGGCTGACCTTTTGTTTTTCCCTATGCGAATCCGAGTGGTGGTATCAGAGTTGTCTATGCGTGGATCAAGATGATATAGTGTATATGAGATGCATGAGTATTGCACAACGAGTTGTGCGAGTGTTACTTCTGATCTATCAGTCGATGATCATATTCTTCCCTTGAATTTGTAATTATTGATCCTTGCAGCGTAGGGAAATTTTTACAGAGTTCTGGCTATCTGCTATCCATCTAGTTTCTCCTGATCATTTCTAGTTGTTCTATATCAAAGATGTGCTTCAGTTTGATGGGTCTCTCTATAGTAAGGAAAGGTATAATTTGCGAACAAGAAAGGGCAATGTTGATGAAAATCTACACAAGGGTCACAATTTTGAATAAGTTTGAATAGGGGCACGAGATTTTTCACGAAGTCTCATGTTTCTATCACCCCACAATTTAATATAGCACATGATGTATCATACTTTTGAAGGCATAGGTGTTTTTTTGGTTTATCTCGAAAACCTTAGCAACCACAAATATGCGAAGAACGAATAGATGCGTCTAACTCGTTTTTTCAGGAAATGCATGTGATGTGGTATAGTCTTCATTTCAATGAGCTTGTATGAGATGATATACCTATGTAATATTATTACATGATTTGTGTATCATGGTAGGGTATGATGGTGGGAGCCATATGATTGTCATTTTAATGACTTGCATGTCAACTTCTTATAATACAATTTATTTATTAGCTATAGAGATATAAATAGTTTTGTTATGCATATACATTAAGATAATGATCGAGCATCATGGACCTTGATGTTATGCCTTCCTGAAGGAGTTCTATGCGAAGGTGCTGAAGGAGTTCAATGCAAAGAAAAGGACTATACTGTGTCATGAATTATTTTGAATTGCATGTGATGTGTTAATCCTCTTATGCACTCTATTTGGTGATAGTCATTTTAATAAGGTGATCCTTCACATAAAATATTTAAGTTGTTAGTGTTCTCCCAAATGTAGAACTGTCTATGCATATGCCATTTGAGGTGTGCCGAGATCACATAGGTACACTAGATTTTCCACATGTAAATTGGGTCGAATTAGAGCTTCAGTTGCATGTGCATTTGGCTGTCTCGATGATCAAGCATGATAGTCATTGGATCAGAGCATCTCATCGAAATATGAGCAAGAATTACATGGAGATGTAATTGGTAAGGTGGCCTACATGCTGATTTTTTTATTAGTGATGTCGACATCAATGGTAATAATTTCCTCATGGATCTTGAATCACTATGAATCAATTATGAAGGATATTGGTTTTAATGGGAGTGTACTTAGAATTTAAATTATTTAACCAACTAGTATTAATTTTGAACAATGTGTAAGTGAATTTTATTTTGAGTTGTAGAAAGATGGCCCGCAATACCACTGTTACCTTGGCCCCTATGCTTGAGACACAAAGTTAACTGCAAACAAAAGTAATTACTTGGATTGGGTCCATGCCCTGAGAATTGTTCTCGTGAGTGCTAAGAAAGAATATGTTGTTAATGCACCCCTTCCACCTACACTGGCAAAAGATGCTTTGATGGAGGAGAAAATGTCCATTCTGCTAAGGTGGATGACAACTCTATAGTACAATGCATCATGCTTACTTGCATGGATTCCTGTCTTCAAAAGTGCTTTGAAAACACTAGCACGTTCAAGATGATCAGAACGCTGAAGGACATGTATGAACAATAGGCCAGGGTTGAGCGTTATGAGAAAACCCTCTGGGAATGCAAGATGGCTGAAGGAAGCTCGGTAAATGAACATGTAATTAAAATGGTTGATTACGGTTAGAGGCTCACATCTTTGGTATTTCTCATCCATAAGATGCTTGGTACTATGTGTTGCTTGTGTCACTACCCCTGTCTTACGGCGGTTTCATCATGAATTATAACATGCATGGGATGGACAAGAATACGATCTCTTCTCCATGCTGAAGACTGCAGGGAATGGCCTAGACACAAATCATGCGATGATAGTGAACAAAACAACCATCTTCAAGAAGAGAGACGGATCCAAGAAGGGCAAGGTTAAGTCTGAGAGAAAGCCCATTCCGAGTCTAAGTGTTTCCACTGCAAGGTCAAGGGACATTGGAAGTCTAACTATAAGAAGTATCTGGTAGAGAAGAAGAAATCAGACTAAACTGGCAAAGGTATAATAGTAATACATGCTATTGATATATTCTTAATTGGCCCACATTCAAAGTCATGGGCATTCGATACCGGATCGGTTGTTCACATTTACAATTCGATATAGAAACAAGCAATAAAACTAGAAAAGAATGAAGTGGACATGCGCGCCAGGAATGAAGTCAAGGTCTCCGCTCTGACCATTGGAGTCATGCCACTTAGTCTCCCTTCAGAATTCGTTTTAGAACTCAATAATAATTATTTTTTTCCAGCGTTTGTGTAAGAACATTATGGCGGGGGTGACTTCCAGAGCGCGTGCATAAGGCGCCCTTTCTATTTTTAGTCGGTGAGCCAACGACACATGAGGCGTTCATTTTTTCTAGTGAGTTGACGATGGTTGTGATCAGGGAACTAGACCCCATGTCTCCTATCGTCGAGCTAGTTGGCAGTGCACTGTCATCTGGTTTGCTGGTTTCAGTTTGTATGTTCATTGTAAGGTTTTTGTCGGTCTTTGTTGAATAAATGCAATAAAAGCTGCATGCATCATACAGAGCCAGGGCACTTCCCCTTTTCAAAAAAAGTGACAATCAGTAGAAGTCACTTCACACTAATATTTTGGGGCGTGTGGATTATCATAATCCTGTTCAACCGACCCACTTTTCGCCCTTATATATATATGTTTAACACACTTTTGACTACTTTATGTCTAATTTTCAATAACAGAATATAAAATAAGCACAACGCAACACAGTTAAGCGACCAAAACTGAGGCTTCATCCTGTTGGCGGATGCTATTTCATACTACAAGACACCAGAGATCCACGGATGCTCCCATTGTGGAAAGGCACATTTTAAAATAAAAAAATGTTTTAAGCATTTTAAAATGCGTTTTCCATAACGAGAGCATCTGCTCCTTAGCCAAAACGGCGTCTCCACAAGAAACAGCGCAACATAGAAGAAGACATCCAAAGACTACAAGGACTACAGTGCAGCTATTTTGGCTCATTATTTCAGTACAGACTACAGTTAAGCTATTTTGCACCTTGTGCAGGAAGTTACATGCTTATTGTTTTTTTTTTTTTTGAAAGGAGTTACATGCTTATTGTTACAGAGCTTGAAGTAGAGATTGCAGGACATTGTACAAAGTAACGAGAATGGGTTCACCCTCAAGGTCCCAGCCTCTGTTTATCTTGCAGTTTCTAGGCAGTGGGAGGGGCATCCGGCTGCCTATCAGGGAGCGCAGCTTCAAACGCAGGGTGTCTCGTATACTCATCGTTGACCTTCGCGAGGGTGGGATAGTTCGACTGTGGCAAGAAGCATCACATTACATTAGTTCGTCAAAGATAGTTACAAGGACACAGTATTACAGTTGCAGTTATGTGAAAGAGCAGTACCATATCGATCTGAAAGCGAGTCACCGCAGCAAAAATCTGGGGTGCAAGGAATACATCTGCCTGCATGCAAACAGAATGTGGCAATTAGCCGACTGAGGGCTGGTTTACACTTGAGGTAGCAGTAGTTTCAATGAACTGGGACGTCGAGTAGAATGAACAATGACGGCTTCGTTGTATCATACCGCACTAGGATTGCTGAATTACGAATTATATTTCTTCTCGGAGGGAACTAGACTACAGTATGTTTCGTTGGGGAATGGGACACCTTTTTGATACAACAAAAATAGATGAATTTACGAAACTCTTTCAGAAAAAAAGGAGAAAAGTTGAGGTAACTACGAACCAGTTGGACTTCATCTCCTGTAGCATACTTCCCGGCACAGCCTTTTATCATGTTCTCAACAGCTGAACCATTAGGGGGAAAGTTAGCACGCCTTTGCATAGCAGGCAATCACAAATAAGTAAGTACATAAACAAAATTCGAGTGAGCACTGCACAGTATTTCCAAAGCTCATTTGCTGGACGGAAGTGATGATGCAAACATAGTACTAGCTATAACAAGAAAGAATGGTCATCTGTATGTGAAGACAACCTGTGAAACCTCTATCAATCTGTTGTTGGATCCACGGGAGGCTCTCCCCTGTACCAACCTTTTGCTCAATGTATCTCTGCAAACAAATAAGCAATAAAGCACAACACCAAATTACGTATCCGTGCAGTTTACAAGCATAACCTGTATAAATATAGAATCAAGTAGTATTGCATCATTGCACAGCGCACATAGGTAGCCATCCCTCTACGGAACCCTGGTGCACCGGGCAATCAAATTCTACATGAAGAAAACACAGGTGCTTGTTATATGCTTGGTAGTGCAAAGCAAGTGAGTACTTACCACCAAGGTGAGATTGTGAAGAGGTTGAATACCAGAACATACAATGCTTGCTATCTGCCATACAAGTTAATAGAAGAGCATTCAGATAGCATTATAAATTGGTGACATGGGAAAAAAAGAACAGATACAGTAACAATGACCGGAAACCCAGATCAAAGAGAGACTGATTTTTTTTTTTTTTGCATTCGTCTAAAGTACTGAACAATGTTTTGCATTAAGAATTGCACAATTCGCTCCACACATGGAAGATACAGAGTACCAAGTGAAACATGAAAGACCTCTGCTCTGCTCACCGTGACGACTAAAAGGGGTGCAGAATGTATTATTACCTGGATATTCAGGGCCTTCATCTTAAGGTCTTGAGGCAGAAGAGGAGGGTCAGGGTATTTATCCTCCAAATACTGCAAAGCCACAAGGAAACAAACGGTTTAACAATACAATGCTATTGCGTAAGGGGAATACCCAATTTGGATGGAGACCCTGGCCCCTGGGTAGGTAGTGGGTAAAGAAAAAGGGTGAGCATATCTGAGCACTTGCCAATGCAATAGCGTAAGAGTCACCGATTACTGCATCGCCGTCGGCCAGAGCAGGGACGAACTTCATAGGATTAAGCTTCATGAACTCTGTTATTACCCACAAAGATGAACCTGGTGAGGATCTGTACCACACAGTTGACACATGTGTAGAGGACAGGAAGCAACCAAGCAGCAGTAGCAGCGGAGTAGCAGCAGACGGTGGTAGCACCTACCTGGATCAGACTGCTCTCCTTTGAGTAGGTTCACCGCCTTGTACTCGTAACTCAGACCTGAAGGAAGAGCGCGCATCGAATTTACTCGACCCAATCAGAGTGAGACCGATTGGGGGAAGGGGCCGGATGGACGGGCAGCACACGCACCTTTGAGGTTGAGGGCGATGCGGACGCGGTGGGAGCAGGAGCTCCGCCAGTACGAGTACAGGGTCGGCCTCGCCGCCGTTGCGCTCGCCTCCGCCATTCGCAGTCGCTGGCAGCTTCGCTTCTCAGAATCTCAGCAGGCGCAGCGCAATCAGCCGGAGGCCGAATGGAGCACGCAAGCAAGCAAGCAAGGCAAGGCAGTTCAACTGGGTTCGTCACCGAACCAGCAAAGCCCATGTCCAGGGGCAGCCCGGCCCGTCCGGTTCAATCACGTCACCCGTCCACGAAGTCCACCAGCCCGTAGAGGATGTGGGCCCCGCAAGGCGTCCCATCAATCCCAAAAAGCTGGGCTCATTTAATACTGCTTCCTTTTGCCAGCCCAAATTTATCATTACTTTCCATGAAGACGAAGAAGGCAATATTCGAAGAACCCCCCTAGACTTGCCGCTATTACCAGCTTCGCCCGCCAAAATCCGGCTCTGCGCTTCTCTAATCCTCTCCCCACTCACTCCCCCGCTACCGGGGACCAGCACAGACCACCACACTCCGCTTCCCCTCACCCAAACCCTAGCCGTACGAATACGCTCGCCGGCGAGCGATGGACGACGCCGGAGGCGGCGTGGCAGCGGCGGCCTTGAACCACCACGCGCGCTCCCCGGAGGACGTCTTCCGCGACTTCCGCGCGCGCCGTGCTGGAATCGTCAAGGCGCTCACCACGGGTTGGTCTTTGATGTTTCTTTTTCTTCCTTCTGATGGATTCGTCGCTTATGTGCTGCTTCCGTGGTGCGCAGATGTGGAGAAGTTCTACCAGCTGTGCGACCCCGGTGAGGATCTCCACTTGGCTTACCCTTCCCCTTGTCCATTTCTTAAGACAGATTCGTCGCTCGTGTGCTGCATGTGCAGCTGTGTCTGTCTTTCGTGATACCCCGATTCCGTGTTGCCCCGCTTCATGGACGGAGCTCGCCACGGTTGGCTTCTAGGATTTTTTGTACTATTCCTAAAGTAGTAGATTCGCTATGATTAATTGCCGTATTTTGGACTAATCCATCTTAAGGTAGTATGTCCATTTCGGTGTGGGGCAGACAATTTTTTCCTTCTCTTCAATTTGCTGTTGCCTGCCAGCGTAGTTTTGGTAAAAAATTAGACGTATTAAGTAAATGCCAGATTTGGGCTATTTGAAATGTGTTAACTGCTGTTTCAACCATTGGCCAAAAAGGAGGCTGAACCGTGGGTAAAAGTTATTGGCGCTGTGATAATTTGCATTTCTGCTGACATGCAGAATGCTCAGGAGGAATTGTCATCAACCTCAGGCAGTCTGGCACAGAAGATGTGATATATATGGTTAATGTCGTTAGTAGCCACAAGTGATCCAGAAATCCACCTTTCTGAATCAAAGTGTATTCTAGGAGTAGCTCATGTTTGAGTGATAAGGAACTATGAAAGAATCTTCCCATAATCCTGTTAGTTAATCTAGTTCAGTTTCAGAATAAGTTCAGTTTCGTCAGGTTTAGCTGTCTGTCGATACCTGTTAGGAGTTCAGCTATTTCCTAGGAACAGATAGGTAAAGTTTGTTTGGGTTTTTGCTTTGACGCGATCATCTCGCTGTGATCCTCGATCGCTCTGGACGTGGGATGGCACGTCCGTTATGAGCACCGTGTGCTCTCACACGATCGATCCTTGTAAGAATAAAAGGAGGAGATAAGGAAGAAAAGCTGTAGCAGTTGATCACAGCACCAAAACACCTGAGTCCTCTCTCTGCTTTCTATCTCTGAATCGTGAATTCGAGGGCAATCGTGAGTTGAGAGAGTCCACAAATCCCATGTTTCTTTTCCCAAACCAGGATTACCCCACTCCATTTGATACAAAGTGGAAAGAATATCCGCATGTTGTTGTACTGTGAATAAAAAGATGAAAAATAACGACAATTTGTTGAAGAAATTAACATGATCTGGAGGAAGAAGATTACGCGTGGTACATTTAGATGTGGTCATTAGACATGCCTGGTGCTATGCATTAGCATATATTCATTAGCTTGGCCCACACAGCATGACTGATTTATCATGTTGAGGTCCACTAAAGCGTCCCATTTTAGATGTACAATGGCATTGCACTGCTAGGAAGCCATCAAGGGTGCTTTGACAAGTGCATATCTAGTTGCTTACAAAGTATTTGCTCTATTTGTTGCAGTGATTGTAAATCTCAAATTGTAGCATCTCAATTGTCTAACAATTGCAATGCTACTAGCCTAGTCTATATAGATGCTACCTTCCTATATATAATTGTTGCATCATAATTATATCATGCTCATGTCATCATGCCACCTTGCATTTGAGCATCATATAAAACCCTTTTTGTTTGGTTCTTATCACATATGCATTATTAATTGTATTTGTCTCGTGATATTGTATTTGGTTCTTGATATATTGTTTAAATGCCCAAGTTGAGTTGGGGGCATATCTTTTATGAACTCCACCACCTTTCTTTCACCACCTTGTAATTCCACCATCCAACTAAATATGAGCTTTGCACTTTAATTGAGTTTACCTCTAGCTCATGTGGGTTGGGATGGATCCAATTCTATTCCACATGCTCTCATCTTAGCATCATGTTGTTTTCACAATATTGATATATGAGAGCCACATGGCCATCTTTGCATGCCTTGTGGGTGGAACCCTATTTCTAGCTTCCATATGTGTTGTTTTGAGGTTGTCATTATATTGGGATATTTTGTGGGCTTATTAACTACCTAGTGGCTTATACACACTAGCAAGTCCCATTGTATTTCAAAAATGGTCATCTCCATCTACTCCACATGGGGCATCCTTTTAATTCTTTTGCTCGGCTATTATTCCAATTTGGGAATGCATAATATTAATGCCATGTAATAATATTGTTTTCACAAGAACCCACATGGCAATAAATATTTTGCATGGGCCATGCAAGTACCCCTTTAGCTTGTCATTTGGTTTTTATTTGATTTTAACATGGATCATCTCTCTCTCTCTCCTTCTCTTTGGGCTTGATCTATTTTGGTCTTGCTTAGACCTCATCATCATCTCCATCCACCCATCACCACCTTCTTTTTCTTCTCTCTTTTGGCCATTTCTTGCTTGAGCTTGTTTTGGTCTTGCTTGATCTTGTCCAAGAGAACCACACCCCCCCCCTCTCTCTCTCTCTCTAAACCCTAATCTACCGTACCCCATCAAGCCCTACACCTAAGCTCCCCTCTTCACCATCCCCATGACCAAACCCTAGCCACCATCACCCTCTCGGCCTCTCTCCTCTCTCTACCACCCTAGACCACCTAGCTCGGCCCCACCTGGCTCACCCTTCCCCTGGCCATCTACTCCAACCCTAAGGCAAACCCTAGCCCGAGCCACACCCTCCTACCCGAGCCTATCCACCCCCGAGCCTACCCCTCCCTCTAGCTCCCTCCCTCTCTGCCTTGTGGCCCTAGCCCGAGCCTGACCCTGCCTCCCAGACCACCCTACCCCACCTGCAGCCCCTGCCCTGCCCTGCCCTGGCCGAACCGAGCACGTGAGGAGGTGGAGAAAAGGTGGCCGAGGCCACCTTTATCACCCAGCTGCTCCCACACGGCAACCACGGCACCCCCTCTCCTCTCCATCCCTATCCACCTCTCTGCCTCGCCCAGCCACTTCCAGACCCGCCCAGAGCTGGCCCTTCCCTCCCCGTCTACCCCTGCCACCATCCGCCACCGATCGCCGCCACCGTCGGCCTCCACCACGCCCAGTCGATCTTGCCGTGCAGCGCGTCCGAGAAGCAGCCCAGGAGAACGAGGAGAAGCCTAGGAGGCCGCCTGCACCCGCCGTCGAGGAGGAGAAGCGCCAGAGCCGGAGGACCCCGCGACGCCGACCCCGGAACCCTAGCTCGCTGGGCCCCTGCATCCTCGTCGCCTTGCTGCTCTCCTGCCCGATCGAACACCGTCAACCACCTCACGGTGAGCATCCCAGTCGCCCTGACATGGTCCCCTTCACCGTGCCGCCTTAGATTCGCCGGACCAACCGCCGAGCATCCTCTGTGCGCCGGCGTCGCGATCCTTCTCCTCGCTGCAGCGTCGCAGAAAACCCTAGCTAGTCCTAGCCCACCTCCCTGTCAGCTACCCCCGCATAGCCCAGTGGCCACCGCCTCCGCACCTGAGCCCTAGGTCACGGGATCGAGCCCCGCGCGCCGCGCCGGTCGCTGCTGCGCATCGATCTGTCGACAGACAGATTCAGAGGAAGAAAAACAGTAGCCGTCGCCTTTTTGCAGATACCCCCTCCGCCTTTTTGTCTCGCAACCCGCGGTCCAGCCCAGGGCCACCCGTCGGTGTCTGTTACCGCTTTGCAGAAAACCCCCTGGGCTTTTAAAATTCAACCCGCAGTCCCCCCGCAGAGCCACGTGGTCAGCCTCCCCCTCGCTCTGTCAAGTGGGCCTGCGAGCCAACAGGTCCCACCTGTCTGTCTCACGGGCTAGCAGCAGCTGCGGTGTAAAATGTTTTCTGTACTTGCGTCGGCCCAGTCAGCAACGGCCCCACTCGTCAGTGTCTGGGTCTGAGTCTGTCTGGGTATAAAAAGTATTCCTGCTCTCTGTTTAAATTCAAATCTTATTTCAAATTAATTCAAATTCAAATATAAATCTGTTTTTAAATATCTTTTCAAATATAATTTCAAATAATGCAAATAATATATGTTTTCGAATCAGAAAAATATGAGGAATTCAAATATGCTATCTAAAATATATTTTGAACACTTTATTTTCCAAGTTTATTTAAATTACAATAAATGCCCTTTTTCTTAAATACTTAATAACTTTTGATTTATAAATCCAAATTTAACAAATGATATGTCTAAAATGATTAGCTCGACGAGACCTTTCTGTTTATGCATTCCATGGGTTGAATTGAAGCATGCATCATATAAATATAAAGTTCACAGCAACTAATATGGGGTTGAAATATGACCAAAACTAAATAAAATGCTTTAATATTGTATTCCACACCTCACCCATGCCATGCTACTTTAATGCCATGCAAATTGTGCATCATTCATCATGGCATGATTGTTTGCTTGATGCATTTTATTCATATGCTTGCGCACTTTATTTATGTTGGCCCTTGTTTGTTTGGTTCTTCTTCGAATAGACGCTGAGCAGGGGATATATCAAGAGAACCAGGAGCACTAACCAGATCCATCCTTTGCTTCAACTGAGCTGCCAGGCAAGCACTACCACATGCTTGCATACACATAGTACCTATTGCCTCTTTCTTATTCTTGCATCATTGAGTCGCGTTTGCATTAAATTGAATCCCAAGTATTGCATAGCCTTTACTTTTAAACCCCACCGAAGCCTGTTCCTCCATCCCATGAGCCATTACTACAGGAGTTGTTTGAGCCATGCGAGTCGTAGAACAGCATGTGTAGGGTATGTGAGTGTCTGATGGATACTGGGTGGAGGAGACGGACGATGTGGGCAACGATCATTCGGTGTAGAGATTCCGGGAACGGGGATCCGTGAGATCTGTGGGTGGGATGTGCTT
This sequence comes from Avena sativa, assembly GCA_916181665.1. Classification (NCBI taxonomy): domain Eukaryota; kingdom Viridiplantae; phylum Streptophyta; class Magnoliopsida; order Poales; family Poaceae; genus Avena; species Avena sativa. The sequence continues at coordinate 260,717,782 of OV702298.1, read as the reverse complement.
ATTTATGGGGCATCTTATGCCGATTTGCTTCTTATCCGTACTCGGATTTTGCCTTCCGCTTCCGCTTGATACTCTGTTGATTGATGTATGAGGAGATATCCTAAACTACTATATCTATCTAGGATATTTGGATCTTGCCGTATGGCGTTGCTATATTTCCTTTCTTTTTAGATGGAATGGCTCTGATGTACTGTTGTATGGTGGCTTGCATACATACCCATTTGTGTACGTAGTTGATCCCTTCGCCTGCCGATTACGCCGCCCGTTCTTGTCCCGATGTTTGGAAATGGTTGGGACGGCCGAAAGGCCTACCTGTGAGTGGCATTTGGGCCCCACCGTACTATTTCAACCATTTCTGGTCATCCAGGCTTGTACTAGGAGCGTAATTCACCGAGGTAGTTACAATTGGTATCAGAGCCATCCCGACCTTCAGGGTCTCAGCCAAATGGTCGTTGTCTGTCTAGCAATTATTTTGGTAGTTATGTATACTAGGGAAAAACAAAACGTGAGAGTAGGACTGCTTCCATTTTTCTTCTTACCCACCCACCACCCTTTTTCTGGTAAGGCAGTGTAACGTTTTCAATCCTCTTCTTAAAATTCAAATTAGGATTCACGTGTTCTGGGTTTCCGTAGTACCATAGATAGTGTGTGTGTGTGTAATTCCTTGTCTATCTGTTGCATCCAAGTTGTTATCACAATCTGCCTTTGGTTATCAACTGTTGGTACATTCCATACTGACAGGCTTTTGAAAACCGGCGCGATCTATCTGACTCCTTGTTAACCGGTGCCATCTTCTTAAGGGTGTCCTTCCTTCTAGCAACTCCACGTTCTGTGAAATCATCAGTAGCTAATCTCTATCTGCTAAGAGATTTTGCGCATCTATTGGTATTTTAATGCCAAAAATGCGGAAATTTTTTCTTTGATACCTCTGTGTTTCCACACTCCTTTTCTGTCGTGTGTGAAACATTATCTATCTTCCTTTTATCAGCATGTCCATGCTAACTCATTCTTTCGTCACCGGCGCTTAATCCTGGAGTTCCTTTTCATCTTCAAGTCTCTTGGGCTAATTACATAACATGTGTCGATCCGATGCTGGTGATTGTAATTTGGCTCTCGGCATAGCTATATTCCACTCATGATAAGTATCGATTGGAATATGGAAAATGCTACCACTCCGGATTGCCAAAGATACTCCTGTGATTTTGGGTACACCGTGATCCTATCTATGCTTATTCAAGCATCCGTGGAAATCCGGAGTTTCTCAAAGCACTACGGCGGTCTATCATCTGTTCATCATGTGTAGGGTATGTGAGTGTCTGATGGATACTGGGTGGAGGAGACGGACGATGTGGGCAACGATCATTCGGTGTAGAGATTCCGGGAACGGGGATCCGTGAGATCTGTGGGCGGGATGTGCTTATTTATGGGGCATCTTATGCCGATTTGCTTCTTATCCGTACTCGGATTTTGCCTTCCGCTTCCGCTTGATACTCTGTTGATTGATGTATGAGGAGATATCCTAAACTACTATATCTATCTAGGATATTTGGATCTTGCCGTATGGCGTTGCTATATTTCCTTTCTTTTTAGATGGAATGGCTCTGATGTACTGTTGTATGGTGGCTTGCATACATACCCATTTGTGTACGTAGTTGATCCCTTCGCCTGCCGATTACGCCGCCCGTTCTTGTCCCGATGTTTGGAAATGGTTGGGACGGCCGAAAGGCCTACCTGTGAGTGGCATTTGGGCCCCACCGTACTATTTCAACCATTTCTGGTCATCCAGGCTTGTACTAGGAGCGTAATTCACCGAGGTAGTTACACAAATTCATCGAGTTTTCTGTTCCACCTTGTTTCTTTTTCAATTACCAATCTGGTTAGTTGCTCGACACAACAGATTAAGCTGATAAGGAATGGAAATATGGAAGCTTCAGAACTTAGGCTGAAGTTGCAAATCTGTCCCCTTGGTGTTGGAACTGCAGCTTTACTGTTTATGGGTTTAGCAGGAATAATTTGTTGGGCAAATTTGCCCCTAATCATCATTCTGGCATCTGCTTCAGTTATGATTTTGTTTTTCTAGTAAGCTATATCTAACTAGCATAATGTTGGCTGATACAATGAAAGTGGTTACTAGGATGCATCAGGTTTTCATTCTTATTTTTGTCATATCGATGATAATAGTGTTCTTCTCCTTTCTTAGAGAAAGAAAACTTGTGCCTTTATGGGTTACCCAATGAGACCTGGGAAGTGACTCTGCCAGCTGAGGAAGTACCTCCTGAACTTCCAGAACCAGCTCTGGGCATAAACTTTGCTCGTGATGGGATGATTGAAAAAGATTGGTTGTCGCTGGTTGCAGTTCATAGTGATGCTTGGTTACTATCTGTTGCATTCTACTTTGGAGCTCGATTTGGATTCGATAAAGAGGCCAGGTCAGTGTAGTTTCTGTTGCAATGAATTTACTATATTTTCTCATTCACTAGAACCAAACAATAGTGATTCTGTTATCTGAGCACCCATGATGGCTTCCTGTCTAGCTAGCCAATTGATCAGCAGTGCTCGTTTGGTTTTCCATGCTACTTAGCCATAGTTGAAGAATAAAGGTGATTGTCCACAAGTGGCATTTGTATTTCAGGAGACGGCTCTTCACCATGGTTAACGGTCTTCCCACTGTCTACGAAATCGTGACGGGGGTTGCCAAGAAGCAACTGAAACCTTCGAATGGCAGCAAAAGCGGCAAGTCCAACTCTAAAGTAAGAAGCAAGTGCACTACGTGACCTACTCATGTCGACACAAATCCTTTTACTCACTTTTCATTTCCCAATCTGTCCCAGCCATCAAGACACTCCAACTCTAACAGCAAGCCTGTGAAGCCGGCTCAGCCGAAAGACGAGGACGACGATGGCCAGGAAGACGCGCAGGAGGAGGAGCAAGCGTACTCGTGCGCCTCCTGTGGGGAGACCTATGTGAACGGCGAGTTCTGGATCTGCTGCGACATCTGCGAGAAGTGGTTCCATGGCAAGTGCGTCCGGATCACCCCTGCAAAGGCGGAGCACATCAAGCACTACAAGTGCCCCGCCTGCAGCAGCAAGAGGAGCCGGGAATGACCGCGGGAGGGGCTCCCGCTAGAATCGTTAGGAAGGGCGAAGCAGCGGCTGCAGAGCTGCTGCTGTGAGCCTGTGAACCGGTGCGCCGGTTCTTGTACTACTAAGTTCATCTCTGTGTTGTGTTGCGTTGTGTTGGACATGGTAACTAGTAGTAGTAGTGTTTAGCAGTCTAACTGCATGCTGTCGTTCGCGCAAGTGTGATGTGTAGTACTGAGAGCACTCTGTGTTCAGTAACGAGGTGCTGGGTTAGTGTGTAACTCTGTATGATATGTTAATGCCTCCTATCACGACCTGAGATTGTGTTATTCCGATGAAGATCCTGGGATGTTGATTCTACAGGCCACTTACCTCCTTTATTACAAGCACCGCAACCCATCATCATCCAAAATTCTGAGTTTGGGTCTCTCTGTGTTTGTCTTCTGTGCACCTTGTTGCAAATGTGTTACTCCCTCTGTTCCACAATATATGGGCATGTTCCGTATGTAGAAAATGAGTTCCCTTAGATTCCCTTTCAATTTTCTTTGGAAAATTAAGATGACTGCCAAGGTCAGGGTCTTCCTATGGTTGTCTGTGCGGGGCAGTATTATTAACAAAAGATGTCTTGCGTCATCGTGGATGGAAAGGGGACTGGATGTGTCAATTTTGTGGGGCAAATGAAAATAGTATAACTCGTTTATTTTTTGAGTGTCCTCTTGCTCATTATGTGTGGAATATAGCATGCCGTGCCTTTGGGTTTAAAAGTAAGCCAACATCGGTGCACAATATGCTTGGTAAGAAAGATAGAAACTTAATAACAGTTGGTGTTGCAGCGATACTTTGGACATTATGGAAAACACGAAACGATGCAGTCTTTCGTGCCATCAGGACCAATGATCCTGTAGTTTATCATCGATAAAATCGGATATATGATCTCTGATTGGGCTGGTTTGCAGGAAAAGGAGGAAAAACCGAAATGCACTAAATTGGGGTTCTCTACAGTCTTGCTTTGCTAGTCACAAACAAAAAGGTCTGTAAAAAAACTAAATAGTAGTAAGCCAAAGCTGGTTATGGCCTGCGTCTGGCTTATCAGCTATAGTTTTATCGTTATGTTTTTTTCATTATTTTTCTTGTGTTGTAATGGACATGACTGGTTTCTTTAATAGAAATCGGGGTGAGACCCATTTTCTCAAAAAAAAAAAAAGGAGGAAAATTTAGGTGTGATGTCCTTAGAGCACTTCTATAAGATCCCACAAATTTTCATACTACAGGAAAAAAAACGCAGGATACGACAAAGAAGCTTTTTTGCGCACAAAAGCGCCGCTGATAGGTCCAAAACGTATCTACTTTCTCGAACACTTTGCTATTGCTTTTCCTTTATACTTGTGTGATTTGGATACAACTAACACAGACTGACGCTGTTTTCAGCATAATTACCTTGGTGTCTTGTTTTTGTGCAGAAAATGAACTATTAGGAAAAATTCCGGAAAATATGCCAAAAACTATTTCTCACTAGAAGATCCATGGAGCCAGAAGGGGAGACAGAGAGGAGGCCTGGGGGGCCCAGACCCACCCCAGGCGCGGGCCCACTGACCCCGCGCCTGGGGGAGGTCTGGCCACCCCAGACAGCTCCTCGGCCTCCCTCCGCGCCTATAAGTTGCCTTCTGACCTAAAACAGAGAGGGGTTGATAGTTTTACAGAAAGAGTTTCGCTCCGCCGTCGCCACCAGAAACCAAGATTCAGATCCAGAAACTCTGTTCTGGCACCCTGCCGGGACGTGGAATTTGGAGAGGATCATCGCCATCGTCATCACCAACGCATCTCCATCAACCACCGATGTTTCCCTCATCCATGAGTGAGTAATTCCCCGCTGTAGGCTTGGGGATGATAAGGATTGGATGAGTTCTATCATGTAATCAAATAAGATCTGTTAGGACATAGTGCCTAGTATATCTATTAGTGCTATTTAACTTTGTTGCAACTTGTTGTGCTTAATGCTTGTTACTAGGGCCCGAGTGCCATGATCTCAGATCTAAACTTATTATTAAATTATTATGATAGTATTATTTGTGATCTTATCTTCAAGTTGTGTATACATATCATTGTCCGGATCCAAAGGCCCCAAAGTGACAATAATTGGGACAACCGGAGGGTATGGCTGTGGTGTGAGGATCACATGTGTTCACGGAGTGTTAATGCTTTGCTCCAGTGCTCTATTAAAAGAAGCACCTTAATTGCCAATAGTTCCCTAAAGGCCACGCTGCCACGGGCTGGCTCGACAGAAAATGTTCTGCAAGTTCTCATTGCGAGCACATATGACTATATTTGGAGCACATGCCTAGGATTGTTTAGTACTTGGATGCTTGTTATTATTTATCTGCAATGCCCTAGATCTTGAAGTTACATGTTTAAACTCGTCCATGCAACGCCCGTCCATCCATCCATATGCCTACCGCACTTGAATCTCACTGTTACCTTTACTGTTACTATCGCTACTGTTTCACTGTTGTTGTTGCTTTAATGTTGCTACTGATAAACTTCTGTGAGCAAGAACTATTTCCAGGTGCAGTTGAACTGATAACTTAGTTGTTAAGACTTGCAAGTATTCTTTGGATACCCTTGTGTCGAATCAATAAATTAGATAATACTATCCGCGAAGACTGTTGTGATCCCTTATACTTGTGGGTCATCAAGACTATTTTCTGGCGCCGTTGCCGGGGAGCATAGCTTTATTTGTAAATTCACTTGGATCTATTATTGTTCACTGCTACTCCTTTCATCATGGGGAAGTCTCGTGATAGAAAATTCCCTATTTTACCATCCACTACAAGAAGAGGTACAGTTCTAAACACCTCTGTTGCTCTTGATTCACCGTCTGTTATAAGTAAGCTTGTCACACCATCACCACATACTCATGCTACACACACTGCTACTACTGCTGAATCTGAAACTGCTTTTGATGCTCATGATGTTACTTCTACTGTGCTTGATGCGAGTGGTTCACTAGGTCCTTTTCTAGATGCTACTATGGCTAGTCTAGGAAATACCAAAACTCCTAGTGAATACACTGTTACACCTATTAGCTCACCTGAGTCTAGTGAGAGTTATGATATTACTGATGGTTACATTGAGCTCACTGATGAATTTGTTGAAGAGTGCCGAAACACACGTGGTACTAGTGCTATGAAGAGTCTCCTTGCTAAACGTACTATTATGCCTAAGTTATCCTATGATCCTAAGTTTGCCACTTCTCCCATAGATATTAAAGATGAAGATTATGATTTCTCTCTTGATTTATCTTATTTACATATTGTTGAGAAAAAACCTTTTTGTGGTACTGAAAATGATAGTGTTGTGGCTCATATGAATGAGCTTTCCACTATGAGTGCTTTGTTCTCCGATGATTTTAAAATGCGCAAGTACTTTGTTGCTAAGATCTTCCCTTTTTCACTAAAAGGAGAAGCTAGGGCTTGGTTTAATAGATTATCTCCTGGTTCCATTGATAGCCCTGATTGTTTGATTGCTTCTTTATTTCATAAATATTTTCCTCCCGGTGCTAGACATGCTGCTTTCAGAGATTTTTTGATTTTAAACAGGGAGAAGAAGAGAAATTGCCTGATTCATGGAAAAGATTCTATTCCTTGATTCATGCACATCCTAGATGTCCATTACCTAAGAATGATCTTCTTGATATTTATTATAATGGACTAACTGATAATTTTAGGACCTACCTAGATAGCTTTGCTGATTGTGTTTTCAGGAAAAGGACTCCTACAGATGCCGAGGAATTAATGACCAAGATAAGCAAGAATTATTATGATTGGACTTCAACTAAGCTGAATACACCCGAGCCTATTACTCCTGAACCAGTTGTTCCTGAACTAGTTCCAACACCAAAAACAAAGAAGAGGTGAGTTATTGCATTAAATGATGAAGTGATGAAGGAAGCTAAGAAGTGTCTAAAGGAGAAAGGTATTAGAGCTTAAGATGTGAAAAATCTACCTCCTATAGAAGAATTATGTAAGCCAATTCCCCACTCATCTACTGTTGAGGTACACTCTCTCCAATTTAATGAAGGTGATATTCCTTATGGTAAGCCTCTTGATCAATGCTTAGACGAACTTGACACATTTATTGTTAAACAAGGTAATTTTAATAAATAAGTTCGGAATCATTTAATAAATAAGGTACAAAAGGATATGCTAGTTAATGCTTCAGGAAATAAACATGCTTATGGAATTAGAACTAGGAGTGGTGCAGCTACTCAAGATCCTTTATATCCTGAAGGACACCCTAAAAGAATAGCGCAGGATTCCCAACAAGGTGAGGATAGTGGTAGTCCTCGTAAGAGGAAGAAAAAGAAACATAAGAAAGTTGAGGAACCACTTGAACCTGCTGTAGATCCTAATAGTATATCTATCTCTGATGCTAAAACTGAGAGTGGTAATAATAATGATGCTCCTGATAAGGAGGAAGGTGAGGAAGAACCTGAGAAGAACACTAAGAACACTAGGTACACCAAGGAAGATTTTATTGCTAATAAACATGGTAAAGAGAGATAACCTTGGGTGGAGAAACCTATGCCTTTTCCAGGTAAGAAACACAAGTCAAAGGAGGAAGAACACTACAACAAGTTTTGTGAGTGGATGAAACCTTTATTCTTGCAAATTTCTTTGACTGATGCTATTAAATTGCCTCCTTATTCAAAATATATGAAGGATATTGTCTCTAATAAAAGGAAGATTCCTAATGAGGAGATTTCTACCCTACTTGCTAATTATTCGTTCAATGGTAAGGTTCCAAAGAAACTTGGTAATCCAGGTATACCAACTATTCCCTGCTCTATTAAGAACAATTATGTTAGAACTGCTTTATGTGATTTGGGAGCTGGAGTTAGTGTTATGCATTTTTCTCTCTACAAGAGACTACAGCTAGAAAAGTTGATACCAACTAATATTTCTTTGCAAATGGCTGATAAGCCAACTACTATTCCTGTTGGTATATGTGAGGATGTTCCTGTTCAAGTTGCTCATAATTGCATGGTCTTAACTGATTTTGTTGTGCTTGAAATGCCTGAAGATGATAATATGTCTATTATTCTTGGGAGACCTTTTCTTAATACTGCAGGTGCTGCCATCAATTGCAATCATGGAAAAGTAACATTCAATATTAATGACAAAGAGCACACTGTCTATTTCCCCAAGAAGGTTGTTAAAAGCTATTGCCTGAATTCCATTGAAAATATTGAAGGCATCAAGGTTGGAGAAATATATTGTCCCATTTCACAAGAAAATTTTGAAACTGTTATGATTGGGACCATTGCTATTAAGTATGAGGTAACATAATCACCTTGTGGAATGCAAAGTTTTGCTTCATATAATATTGTTTTGGTAACAATACTTGATCAACCTTGTTAACAAAAGGATTTTAATGAACAAAATAATGTTTCCACTGTGGTTATACTTGCTTTCTTTTTCCTTTCTCCTTCCTAGTCTTTGCTTTAGCTTTAGTTTTGCTAGTTGTTTGCTTGTTTGAGTTTCTTAGAGCTCATGTAGTTTGGCTTTTGGTTTGCTTTTGCTTCTTTTGAAAAACTATTTCTGCGAGAAAATCAATTTTCATACCCTAAAAATTGGCCAAAAATAAAGTTTCCCGAAAAATCCCAGAAAATTCAAAATAAATTTTTCCTCGAAAAAAGGGGCAGAGAGGCACCAGAGGTGACCCAGGGGGCCACCCCAGGCCACCACACCTGTGGTAGGCACGGGCCCACCACTGGTGGCACCTGGGGGTTGAAATGGATCGTATGGGAACCTAGAGGGGGGGGTGAATAGGTGCTACCCAATTTTTAGTACTTTTTCAATTTTAGGCTTGACACAAAGTAAATTCTCTAGATATGTAACTACGAGAATTTCCCTATATGCAACCCTAGCTACTAAGCACGTAAAGAGAGGAGCGAGGGAACCGTAGTGGAGCACGCGGAGACATAGGGATTTGTTTTACCGCAGTTCCTTCCTTGTTAAGGGAAGTACATCTGTGTTGGAGGGGTGGGCGGTTCTAAGACCACCACGCCACAATAGGCCTCACCCTATTCTTCGATGGATCTTGCCACGAGAGGCCTGATCCACCTTCTCCACTATTGGTATCCTTCGAGGCGGGAACCGGTGCCTTTTACAACGCTACCGGGGCACACACCTGAAGGGTTTCGCAGCATAGTAAATCAAAAAAAATCTACGGATGCGAACGGGAAAGCCAAGATCTAATCTAGGAGATGAAATCAACAAGAGGGATAGATGAGATCTTCATACCCTTGAAGAAATCGCACAGCGGAACGTTCAACAGAACGTGGTTGATGTAGTCATAATAGCCTTCTCCTCCTCACGATCTGATCCGATCCAACGCCGCAAGTGGCGATGCCTCCGAGAGATGCACACGTACGACACCGCGACGTCTCCACCTTCCTCGGTCCAGCAAGTGGGGTGGAGAGATAGATTGGATCTACAACACGACGGCGTGGTGCTATGGTGGAGAGTTTCTGCGGCAGGGCTTCGCCTACGCGCAGCCGGGAGAGAGAGAGGGAGGGCAACAGTATGGCGGCTAGGGTTGAAGGAGTAGGGGGAGGAGGGTGCGCCCCTGCCCTCTTTATATAGAGGGCTGGACGGCCCCTTGTACCCTCCTCCAAGCCCTAGGGCAGCGGCCCCAAGGGTTGGAGTGGGGGGCAAGTTTCCCCCTCCCTTCTAGAAGGTCCCCTAGGGTTTCCCCTAGGGTTTTGGCCGGCTGGGCCTATGGGGCCTTGTGCCCCTGGCCCAATGCGGCCAGGGCACTCCCTCGTAGGCCCACTCCCCCCTCCGACAAGTGGGGCCACGTTGGTACCACTCCGAAAGCTTCTAGAACCTTCCGGTATAATACCAAACATTCCGAAACAATTCCGAAATCCAAAAACTGCTTTCCTTTATATGAATATTATTCTCCGGACCATTCCGGAGCCTCTAGTGATGTCCTGGATCCCATCCGAGACTCCAAACAAAAACTCATAAACCATTTATCCATTCTATCCTAGCGTTGAGGCACGTTAAGTGTGTGACCCTACGGGTTCGAGAATATGCAGACATGATCTTCTATCAATAATCAACAGCGGGATCTGGAAACCCATATTGACTCCCACATATTCATCGATGATCATATCGGATGAACCACGATGCCAGGATTCAATTAATCCCATATTTATATTCCCTTCGTCACGCGATATTTTACTTGCCCGAGATTTGATCATTGGTATCGGCATACCTAGTTCAATCTCGTTCACAGCAAGTACTTTACTCGTTCCGTAATCCGATATCACTTTGTGATTAACTCCTTAACCACGTGCTTGCAAGCGGTGTTGATACCGATTACTGAGTGGGCCCGAAGTATATCTCTTCGACTTGGGAGGGACACATCCCATCTCGATACATACAACCCAACAAGTACTTTCCGATCACCTGAGAGACACCTTTATGATCACCCTCTCATAGGATGACGTTTGATGACCTCAAAGCTTTATTCCGATACCAGGGACTTGCATTATCTCATGGTCTAAGGAATACAATATTTGACATAAGAAAAAGCTTCGCAAAGATGAACACGATGACACGATCTAATTGCTCTGCTTGACTTGGGTCTGTCCATCATATCATTCTCCCAATGACATGATCTCATTATTAATCGACAACTCATGTCTATGGTTAGGAAACCTTAACCATCATTAATCAATTAGCTAGTCCATAGAGGCGTACTAGGGACACGGTGTTGTTCATAAACCACACAAGTATCAAAGTTTCCGCTTAATACAATTCTAGCATGGAATATAAACTTTATCATGAACAAGAATTATAACAATAACATCTTTATTATTGCCTCTAGGGCATAATTCCAACAAAACCCACAACTGAATTGGGGGCTCACGAGATGACAACAAGCTGTCACAAGGACAAGGTTTATCAATATAAACAAAACAAGGATCTAGGTATTTGCAAGAAATACTAGATCGGTGATTCTCCAAATGAATGGAGAGGATATGAAGCGCTTGATTGCTGATGATGAAGATCGAGTTCTCCTCCTTCGATTCCCCAAGGGACGGGGCCTTTGAGTGGATCTAGGTGGATCTCTCTTGGATGAAGGTTGCAGATCAGATCTTGACTTTTTCGAATGAACCAAGCGATCTGGCAGGAGGGGGAAGGCTGGCTTAAATACCCCCTGCCCAGATCTGGCCATTGAACAACTTTGGGGGAGGATTATTTGCCCCCCCCACTTGGGGCGGATTATCCGCCCCCTGGGAGAACTCCGCCTCAAGGGAGGATATTCCGGGGAGAAAATCTACCCCCTCTCTGGGGCTAGCACCTGTGGAACTTGAGGAAGATCTTGGGGGGGGGGGGAATAATCCGGCCCCCTCCTGGGGCAGATTATCCGGCCTAGCCGAAAAGTCCGTCCAAAACTCCGCCCCCTCTCTGGGGCTTGCGCCTTGGTCGTGAGCACGAGGGGTGGACTATCCGCCCCTCCTGAGGGGCGGATTATCCGGAGGGGCCGGAAAATCCGGCCGAAACTCCGCCCCCTTCTGGGGCTTGTGCCTATTTAGGAAGAGGGGGCGGATTATCCGCCCCTGGTGGGGGTGGATTATCCGCCCCCCAAAGGCAGAATCCTTTTCCTTTGATCCCTAGAGATAGCTGCAACACTTCAACACACATTAAATAATCCTTGATATTGTTATCTAACACACAAAACACTAGGGATTATAAAATGTTCTTTCAGGGGTCTGGCCCACCTGGGGCCCTCCAGGCTGCCTCCTCAAAGCCACCTTCTTTCTCTCTCCCAAAAACACCAGAAAACTTGCTCAAGCTCGAGTTTTTGCTGTTCTTGCTCGCGATTTTGATCTCCTTGTTCAGCCCATCTCAAGTGCTGGTTTTTGGAGGGTTTGCTCCTTGGTATGTGCCTCCTCCACTTGTCCAATTAGATTTGTGATTGGTAGATTGTATCTTGAGTATTTTGCTGCTATAGGTGACAGGTTGTTTGAGCTTGCATACTTGTTCTATGCTTAGAAACTTTTTTTGATGCATGTGTAGTCCTCTAGCAAGTTCCTATAGTAGTTGCTCGTCATTTATCAACTTAGAAATCACTTGGTTTGATGGTTGTCTAAAAATTTCAGCAAAGAAGATGAGTTCTTATCCACTGAATCAATATGACTTGATGGTGTTTGAGCCAATGAAGGTTCATCATGAGGAGGCAGTTTTTCCTTCCATAGCATGCCATGAATTTATGAGAGCTGCGGGGATCCTCCAAGATTTCCAAACTTTGGTTACAAATGCAGGGTTGGAACACTTTGTTGTAGGTGAACCAATCAAATATGTTAAGCTAACTATGGCTTTTGTGCAGGACTTCCGGTTCACTTGGTCTACTTCTAATCCCATGGTCCATTACAAAATATATAATATACATGTTGACCTGCCTTTTGCTGATTTCTGTACAGCAATTAGAGTATCTCAGTGGGGATCTTGTGAGAAGATCAAGGAGAGGCCCAAGTCACTTGTTGATTTGTATGCTGAGATTTGCCAAGGTTTCGACTTATCAAAGGAAAGTGGTAAAATTCGAAACATTCAGCTCCTAGCTATTAGATACTTTGCCTATTTCAATACCAGGTGTGTTCTTCCTAGAAAGACTGCTAGAAAGTTGTCTTCTTTTGATCTAGCTTTTATTGCAGTTGCTCTGAATAGGAATAGTTCTTATAGTTTGAGTGCTTTGATAGCTCACCGTCTCACCACCAACCGTGAGAAGGGTGGAATTTGTGGAGGTCTCATTGCTTCCAAGTTGCTAGCTTTCCATGGTTTAGAGCCTCATTATTCAGATTTTCAGTTCCCCGTAGAGAGGCTTGATATTGAATCTATGATTCAACATGGTTTTGTTTCTTTGGGGGCTAATGTGAGAAGTTTACCATATGAAATATCTTTTGCCCAGCAAGGTCGGAGAAAGGGTAGGAATGAGAAAATAGTTTATTTGCCTGCACCTGTTTTGTTTAACTTTGATAACAGGCAAGGATGGTCACTTACGGAGGAGGAGCTTGACACTTATGTGGGGAAACTCTCCCAGCAAGAAGAGAATGTTGAAGAGGATGCCGAAGATAATTCGGTTCAGCCCTCCAACTTGGGAGAGTCTTCATACCAGCAGGCCTCATTTGATTGGGGCGCCTCTTCTTCTTCATCGCATGTGCCTGACTATGATCATTCCTATGATGACCCACCAGCATGGGGGTACTATCCGCGCTATTGAGCCCCACTTAGGCCAAAATCCTAAGCTTGGGGGGAGGTACACCGACGTCACACTCATATATATATCATGATCGGCCGGTTCTTTGTATATCCATTTGTTTCGCTCTCTTTTTGGTTCTTGTTGCTCCTTTATCAAAAACCCAAAAATACCAAAAATATTTTCATTGTTTCTCTTGGTTTGTTTCTTTGTTTCTTTGCTTTGGTTTGTGAAAGGGTATTTTACCCTATACTATTTTTGGTTGACAATGACACCGTGGTTAGAGTGGACTAATGGTACTTCTAGTGTCTTACACAGGTTCTAGTCCGATGCTGTGATGAAAGATCATCAGAGACCCTCCCATTTTGATAACGAAGTTTCGCACCAGAGTTTTCCTTTTTTATGTAATTTGAGTCCGGTTAGGAGCTCCACACTATTAAGAGGGGTTCTCTCGATGAGCTTGTTGGGGATGATTACCTCAGCCATATACACATCCCATTCTCCTACCTAATCCATCACCAAAGAGAGAAGAGAAGAAATATTATCCATCAAGCCCTTTTCTGTAGATCCGGTTTTCAGACCGGTTGGACCGGCTCCCAGACCGGAGCGTCCGGTGTCAGGATCGGAAATCCGAACCCCAACCGGGATCTCCGGTTTACTTACTCCGAATCTATCCGGGTCTGGGTACAGAGAGCATGTTCGGTTAAGGTCCGGTTTTCCGGGCTGAGAACCGGACAGTCCGGTGTGTGAACCGGTCCATCCGAACTTAAAATCGGACCTTGCGAAATTGGCCTGAAACGGCTAGTTTTTCTCCTTAATATAAATATCCCTTCTTCCACCTTGAGTAGGTTAGGCATTCAGTTTATATCCTTCTTGAAGCTCTCTCTCTCTCTCCCATTGTTGAAACACTAAAGCTTGAGGATCTCCCATTCTACCCAACCAAATCCAAATCCCTTTGGTAGAAAGGAAGAGGAGGTCCCGATCTATGTTTCCACCAAGCCAAAGTTCATTCCCCCTTGAGTTCATAGAGTTATCTTGTTACTCTTGGGTTTGTGGGAAACCCTAGGCGGCTAGCGTCGCCCGAAGGCATTCGGCTTGTGATTTTCTCCGTGGAAAGTATGTGAGGGTTTGGAGACTACCTTAAAGTCTACCACGAGTAAGTGAGCTATTCCTTCATGGGATAGGCTCGGAGAAGAAGGTGAGCCTTTGTGGCACGTGAGGAATCCTTCATGGAACCTCACACCTCTCCAACGTGACGTAGCCCCTTTCCAAAGGTGGTGAACACGGGAATACATCTTCATCTCCGCGTGCTTCGGTTATTCCTTAACCGATCTCTTACTTGTGTTGTTTACCTTGTGATAGCCTTCGAGCTTGAAGTATCTTGTTCATCATCTAGGTTGCCTCACCTAGTTTGCATTTAGGCTCACTTATATTCCGCAAAGCCTAAAACTTGCAAAAGATTATAAATAATTTTGTATAAACCTATTCACCCCCTCTAGGTTAACCATCTTACACTTTCAGTTTGCCTTAAAAGAAAAATCCAAAAAGATTTTGCTTTGTTTGGTTTGCTTTGTTTTTGTTTGGTTTTTCTTTGTTTGCTTGTTTCTAAAAAATCGAAAACACCAAAAATATTTGTTCTTCTTCTTTGGTTTTGTGAGTTCTTTGCAGGGTTCAGCCGTCCTCAGTGGATATTGGTTTTCATGTTAATATTCAAGTCACACAAGCGAAGGGAAATAATGAAGATTAAGACAAATCGAGGTGTGGTAAAAGGCTGCTAATGAACTCTATTTGTTGCATTTTTGTACATATACTCATCACTGTGAGCATGCTTAGCCTGTTTGTGTAAGGTGTATGTCATTATGGATGCTTAGTAGTTCTTGCTTGTCTATGATCAGCTCCAGCTTGCTAATAGTTTGTAGCATGTCATATGAATGTTTGCTTGCATTGTTTTATTCATACTTTGGTATGACATGGTGATATCCTCCTTTGACTGTTCATGTGAATCGACTTGGCACATGCTCACGCATGCATATAACTAATCAATAGTCAGTAAGCCTTGATGATTTATTTTGTCTCAGAGTTCTTGTATCACCTTCATGCCATAATTAGTCCTGTTTTGTTGCAAGCATGATTATGACAGTTATTGCTCTCTCGTTTGTCGCTTCCTCTCTATTGCTAGCCTTCACTTGCACTGAGTATGTGCTCTACCTATGCTTCCAACTCCCCAAAACCAATATTGTCAGCTGTGTCCACCATACCTACCTATTAGCATCATTTGCTATTTCAGTGCATATTCCATATGCCGTGATTTTCTTTCAAAATAAAATGTTTGTCTGTTTTGAGAAAGTTAGTTAATAAAGCTCTCACGAACTTGATGGCACACTTTATTCCTTGCGCTTAATAATCTTGAACCATTGTGACTAGTCTATGAAAGTTATATGCGTGCTTATTATATACTGGGAGTTAGCAGAACCGTGTTGTCACGGGGAACGCTTTCAACACCCGTTGGATATCTCATCTAGTTGATACTTTGCTCTTTTGTTTACGGATGTCGATGATGTGAAATCAAAGGGTAAGCTGTTAGTTCATGGAGTTTATACATTTTTTTAGAGAAACGCCTGGGCCGCTAGCCTAAGCCATGCTTAATCATGGTGGAAACTTGCAGCATCACTGTAATGAGCATCACTGTAATGTTTTCAGCAGAATTACCTTGGTGTCTTGTTTTTGTGCAGAAAATGAACTATTAGTAAAAATCACGGAAAATATGCTAAAAACTATTTCTCACCAGAAGATCCACGGAGCCAGAAGGGGAGACAGAGAGGAGGCCTGGGGGGCCCAGACCCACCCCAGGCACGGGCCCACTGACCCCGCGCCTGGGGGAGGTCTGGCCACCCCAGGCAGCTCCTCGACCTCCCTCCGCGCCTATAAGTTGCCTTCTGACCTAAAAACAGAGGGGGGTTCGATAGTTTTCCAGAAAGAGTTCCGCTCCGCCGTCGCCACCAGAAACCAAGATTCGGATGCAGAAACTCCGTTCTGGCACCCTGCCGGGACAGGGAATTTGGAGAAGATCATCGCCATCGTCATCACCAACGCATCTCCATCAACCACCGATGTTTCCCTCATCCATGAGTGAGTAATCCCCCGCTGTAGGCTTGGGTATGGTAGGGATTGGATGAGTTATATCATGTAATCAAACAAGATTTGTTAGGCCATAGTGCCTAGTATCTCTATTAGTGCTATTTGACTTTGTTGCAACTTGTTGTGCTTAATGCTTGTCACTAGGGCCCGATTGCCATGATCTCAGATCTGAACTTATTATTGAATCATTATAATGAAGGGTTTCGCAGCATAGTAAATCAAAGTTTTCTACGGAAGCGAACAGAGGGAAAGCCAAGATCTAATCTAGGAGATGCAAACAACGAGAGAGATTGGATTAGATCTTCATACCCTTGAAGATTCGCACAGCGGAACGTTCGTCGGAACGTGGGTGATGTAGTCGTACTCGCTTCTCCTCCTCGCGATCCGATCCGATCTAGAACCACAAGTGGCGGTGCCTCCGTGAGATGCACACGTGCAGCACCTCGACGTCTCCTCCTTCCTCGGACCAGCAAGTATGGTGGAGAGATGGATTGGATCTACAACACGACGGCGTGGTGTATATGGTGGAGAATTTATGCCGCAGGGCTTCGCCTACAAACAGTCGGGAGGGAGAGAGGAAGGGCAGCAGGGCAACTAGGGTTTGGAGGAAGGTGTAGGTGTAGGGGGGGAGGGGGCGCACCAGCCCTCTATATATAGAGGGGGGGTGCGGCCAGCCCTTGCCCATCCTCCAAGCCTATCTCTAGTTTAAACGATTTAAACTAGAAACCCTATCTAGAAACCCTATCTTATCTTATCTCTAATTTAAACGATTTAAACTCTCTACGATCGGCTGGGCCCTATGGGGCCCTGTGCCCCTGGCCCAATGCGGCCAGGACACTCCCTCATAGGCCCATGCCCCCTCCCGGAAGGTGGGACCACGTTGGCCCCCTTCCAGAAGGTTCTAGAAGCTTCCGGTACAATACCGATTAATCCGGAACAATTCCGAACTCCAAAAACTGCACTGCCTTATATGAATCTTATTCTCCGGACCACTCCGGAACCTCTCGTGATGTCCCGGATCCCATCCGAGACTCCGAACAAAAATTCATAAACCAAGTATCCAATCTATCCTAGCGTCGAGACACGTTAAGTGTGTGACCCTGCGGGTTCGAGAATATGCAGACATGATCTTCTATCAATAATCAACAGCGGGGTCTGGGCACCCATATTGACTCCCACACATTCATCGATGATCATATCGGATGAACCACGATGCCAGGATTCAATCAATCCCATATATATATTCCCTTCGTCTCGCGATATTTTACTTGCCCGAGATTCGATCGTCGGTACCGTCATACCTAGTTCAATCTCGTTCACAGCAAGTACTTTACTTGTTCCGTAATCCGATATCACTTTGTGATTAACTCCTTAACCACATGCTTGCAAGCGGTGTTGATATCGATTACCGAGTGGGCCCGAAGTATATCTCTCCAACTTGGGAGGGACAAATCCCATCTCGATACATACAACCCAACAGATACTTTCCGATCACCTGAGAGACACCTTTATGATCACCCTCTCATAGGATGACGTTTGATGACCTCAAAGCTTTCTTCCGATACCAGGGAGTTGCATTATCTCATGGTCTAAGGAATACAATATTTGACATAAGAAAAGCTTCGCAAAGACGAACACGATGACACGATCTAATTGCTTCGCTTAGTTTGGGTCTGTCCACCATATCATTCTCCCAATGATATGATCTCATTATCAATTGACAACTCATGTCTATGGTTAGGAAACCTTAACCATCATTGATCAATGAGCTAGTCCATAGAGGCGTACTAGGGACACGGCGTTGTTCACAAACCACACAAGTATTAATGTTTCCGCTTAATACAATTCTAGCATGGAATATAAACTTTATCATGAACAAGAATTATAATAATAACATCTTTATTATTGCCTCTAGGGCATAATTCCAACAGTCTCCCACTTGCACTAGAGTCAATAATCTAGTTTACATTTGGCAACAATCTCACACCCATGGCACTGAGGTGCTGATCATGTTTTACACGTGGAAGAGGTTTAGTCAATGGATCTGCGACATTCAGATCTGTATGTACTTTGCTGATCTTCAGATCTCCATCTGCTATATAATCTCGGATTATATGAAACTTGCGGTTGATATGCTTGGTCTTTGGATGATATCTTGGTTCCTTAGCGAGTGCTATGGCGCCAGTGTTGTCACACAATATCTCCAGTGGGTCCAATGCACTTGGAACCACGCCAAGCTCAGTGATGAAGTTTCTGATCCAAACTCCTTCACTTGACGCTTCTGCAGCAGCCATGTATTCCGCTTCTACTGTAGATCCCGCGATCACGCTTTGCTTGCAGCTTCTCCAGCTCACAGCTCCTCCATTCAAAATATACACGTATCCTGTCTGAGATTTAGAATCATCCTTGTCGGTGTCGAAACTAGCATCGACGTAACCTTTTACGACGAGCTGTTCATCACCCCCATAGACTAAGAACATTTCTTTAGTCCTATTCAGGTACCTTAGGATGTTCTTCACGGCTGTCCAGTGTTCCACTCCTGGATCACTTTGATATCTGCTCGTCAAACTAAGAGCATTGGACACATCCGGTCTAGTACACAGCATGGCATACATGATGGAACCTATGGCCGAGGCATAAGGCACTTTGCTCATAGCTTCCCTATCATTTACCGTAGCTGGACACTGAGCCTTGCTCAATATCTTACCTGACAACATAGGTACTGAACCTTTCAATGCCTTATCCATTCAGAACCTTTTCAGAACTTTGTCTAGGTATGTACTCTGGCTTAAAGCTATCAGGCGTCTTTGTCTATCTCTATAGATTTTGATGCCCAATATATAAGCAGCTTCACCTAGGTCTTTCATTGAAAAACACTTGTTCAAATAACTCTTCACATCGTTAAGCATGTTGATGTCATTTCCAATAATCAATATGTCATCCACATATAGTACCAGAAACGTCACCGAGCTCCCACTCACTTTCTTGTAGATGCAAGCTTCGTAGCAATTTGGAACAAATCCAAAGCTCTTGATCACTTGATCAAAACGAAGGTTCCAACTCCGAGATGCTTGCTTCAGTCCATAAATGGAACGCTGAAGTTTGCATACTTTATCAGCATCCTTAGGATCGACAAAACCTTCGGGTTGCATCATATACAACTCTTCATCAATGTTGGCATTGAGGAACACAGTCTTGACATCCATCTGCCATATTTCATAATCATGAAACGCAGCAATTGCTAATAAAATCCGAATGGACTTAAACATCACTACGGGAGAGAAAGTCTCATCGTAGTCAACACCTTGAACTTGTCGAAAACCTTTTGCGACAAGCCGTGCTTTATAGACGGTAACATTACCATCCGCGTCCGTTTTCTTCTTGAAGATCCATTTGCACTCAACGGCCTTTCGGTCGCTAGGAGGGTCCACCAAAGTCCATACTTGGTTTTCGCTCATGGATCCCAATTCGGATTTCATGGCTTCTAGCCATTTCTCAGAGTCTGGGCTCATCATCGCTTCCTCATAGTTCGTAGGTTCACTGTCTTCTACTAACAAGACAGTCAAGACAGGGTTGCCGTACCACTCAGGAGGGGCACGCGACCTTGTCGACCTGTGACGTTCAGTAGCAGCATCGTCCGAAGCTTCATGATCCTTGTCATTAGCTTCCTCTATTGTTGGTGCAGGCGGCACTGGAACAATTTCAGGTGCTGCGCTACTCTCCAATTCAAGAGAAGGTTCAATAACCTCGTCTAGCTCTACTTTCCTCCCACTCACTTCTTTCGAGAGAAACTCCTTCTCAAGAAAGGAACCGTTCTTTGCGACAAACACTTTGCCTTCGGTTCTGTGATAGAAGGTATACCCAATAGTTTCCTTAGGGTATCCTATGAAGACGCATTTCTCCGCTTTGGGTTCGAGCTTGTCCGGCATCAACTTCTTGACGTAAGCTTCACATCCCCAAACTTTAAGAAACGACAACTTAGGTTTAGCACCAAACCACAGTTCATACGGTGTCGTCTCAACGGATTTAGATGGAGCCCTATTTAAAGTGAATGTAGCGGTTTCTAATGCATAACCCCAAAATGATAACGGCAAATCAGTAAGAGACATCATCGATCGGACATATCTAATAGGGTTCGATTCCGGCGTTCAGACACACCATTGCGCTGTGGTGTTCCGGGTGGCGTGAGTTGTGAAACGATTCCACTTGCTTTGAGATGCGTGAGAAAATCATAACTCAAATATTCGCCCCCACGATCGGATCGTAGAAACTTAATCTTTCTGTTACGATGGTTCTCCACTTCATTCTGAAATTCTTTGAACTTTTCAACGTTTCAGATTTATGTTTCATTAAATAGATATACCCATATCTACTTAAGTCATCGGTAAAAGTGAGAAAATAGCGATATCCACCGCGCGTCGAAACACTCATCGGTCCGCATACATCGGTATGTATGATTTCCAACAAGTCCGTTGCTCGCTCCATCATACCGGAGAACGGGGTTTTGATCATCTTGCCCATGAGGCATGGTTCGCATGTGTCAAATGATTCAAAATCAAGAGACTCCAAAAGTCCATCAGAATGGAGTTTCTTCATGCGCTTTACACCAATATGACCTAGACGACAGTGCCACAAATAAGTAGTATTATCACTATCTACTTTGCATCTCTTAGCCTCAATGTTATGGATGTGTGTTTCATCCTTTTCGAGATTTAGAAGAAATAAACCATTCACAATAGGTGCATGACCATAAAAGATGTTACTCATATAAATAGAACAACCATTATTCTCCGATTTAAATGAATAACCGTCTTGCAATAAACACGATCCAGAAATAATGTTCATGCTCAACGCAGGCACATAATAACATTTATTAAGGTTTAAAACTAATCCCGAAGGTAAAACTAAGGAGAGCGTGCCGACGGCCATCACATCAACTCTTGATCCGTTGCCAACGCGCATCGTCACCTCATCCCTCGCAAGCCGCCGTCTATTCCGTAGCTCCTGTTTCGAGTTACAAATGTTAGCAACTGAACCGGTATCAAATACCCAGGCACTACAACGAGGGCTAGTAAGGAAAACATCAATAACATGTATATCAAATATACCTTTGATGGTGCCAGCCTTCTTGTCCGCTAAGTACTTTGGACAGTTGCGC
This sequence comes from Avena sativa, assembly GCA_916181665.1. NCBI lineage: Eukaryota > Viridiplantae > Streptophyta > Magnoliopsida > Poales > Poaceae > Avena > Avena sativa. The sequence continues at coordinate 260,696,137 of OV702298.1, read as the reverse complement.
TTCCAGTGACCCTTGTCCTTGCAATAGAAGCACTCAGTGTCCGGCTTAGGACCAGACTTGAGCTTCTTCTCAGCAGGGGCAACGCGCTTGCCGCCACCTTTCTTGAAGGGCTTCTTTGCACCTTTACCTTACTTAAAGGAGGGCTTGTTGACCATCAACACATGATTATCTTTCTTGATGTCCACCTCCGCAGCCTTCAGCTTTGCGAAGAGCTCGGTGATCGTATCAGTGGAACCAATCTGATTATGAGTCACTACAAAACTTTTGTAGCTGGGAGGGAGTGATTGCAGAACCCTGTCAATCTTGAGCTCCTCTGGAATCTTGCAGTCCAGTTGCTCAAGGCGTTGAGTGTAGCCCGACATCTTAATGGCGTGCTCACTAACGGAACTCCCTTCCTCCATCTTGCAGTTAAAGAACTTCTCAGAGATCTCATATCTCTCAGAACGGGCCTGAGTCTGAAACATGGTTTTCAGCTCCTCGAGAATCTCAAAGGGCCCGGGATAGTTTTCAAAACGATTTTGAAGTTCCGGTTCCATAGCAAACAACATGGTGCTCTTAATCACACCATAATCATCTTTGCGCGACTGATAGACAGCTTTCTCATCAGCCGGCGCAGTTGCAGCAGGGGGGTTACCTAACGCTTTCTCAAGGACATAGTCCTTTTATCCGCCAGACAGAATGATTCTTAGATTGCGGAACCAGTTGGTGAAGTTAGACCCATTGTTTCTAAGCTTTTCTTTCTCAGCAAAAACGTTGAAGTTGAAGTTGGACTTGGCCATGTGATCTACAGTATTTGCAAGTACAATTTAGACTATGTTCATGATAAATAGTTCAACTTAATCAAATTACTAGATGAACTCCCACTAAATTCAACATCCCTCAAGTTGTTTAGTGAACACGATCCAAATTCACCACACCTAATCCGATCATCACGAGAAGAGATGTGGTTTCAATGGTGGACAACGAAGTGTCGATCATATCATTCATATGACTCATGCTTAACCTTTCGGTTCTTGTGTTCCGAGGCCATGTCTGTACATGCTAGGCTCGTCAAGTTAGACCCAAGTATTTCCGCGTGTGCAAAACTGGCTTGCACCCGTTGTATGTGAGCGTAGAGTCTATAGCACCCGATCATCACGTGATGCTTGGACACGACGAACTTTCGCAACGGTGCATACTTGGGGAGAACACAGTTTTTATCTTGATCTTTAAGTGAGGAATCATCTTATAATGCTACCGTCGCGATCTAAGCATAATAAGATACATAAAAGGATAAACATCACATGCATATAACTTTATGTGACATGGTATAGCCAATATTCGCGCAATGATCTCCATCTTGTGCGTTCCGGCATGATCTCCATCACTTCACCATGATTGCCTCCACCACGAATAGCAACTACAACTATTGCTAACTACTTAGCGATAAAGTAAAGCTATTACATGGTGTATAAGAAGTTGACTCGCAGGTCATACACAATTATAAAGACAACCATGTGGCTCCTGCCGGTTGTGTACTCATCGACATGCAAGTCGTGAAACATTACAAAACATGATCATCGCATACAATATACACATCACATCTTGGGCCATACCATATCACAGAAAACACTCCCTGCAAAAAACAAGTTAGACGCCTCTACTTTGTTGTTGCATGTTTTACGTGGCTCATGGGAGTAGATGCTAAGAACGATTCTTACCTACGGAAAGCCACAACGGTGATATTATGGTTGCCAAACTCCGGTGTTAATCCCATGACAACTATAGTGAGAGAAACTGACATCCACCAGCCGCATGTGTGGTACAAGCCACACGTCAAGTGCGGAGCCGGTCTCGCGAACGACGTCGCGTAAGGTTGGCCTGGACCGCTTCAATCTCACTATCCCGCGCCATAAGAAGAACACAAACAAGAGGCTTGCAACAGAAAACATCAACGCCCGCAACAACCATGTTGCGTTCTACTCGTGAAACACATCTACGCATAGATCTAGCTCTGATAGCACTGAAGGGTTTCGCAGCATAGTAAATCAAAATTTTCTACGGAAGCGAACAGAGGGAAAGCCAAGATCTAATCTAGGATATGCAAACAACGAGAGAGATTGGATTAGATCTTCATACCCTTGAAGATTCGCACAGCGGAACGTTCGTCGGAACGTGGGTGATGTAGTCGTACTCGCTTCTCCTCCTCGCGATCCGATCCGATCTAGCACCACAAGTGGCGGTGCCTCCGTGAGATGCACACGTGCAACACCTCGACGTCTCCTCCTTCCTCGGACCAGCAAGTATGGTGGAGAGATGGATTGGATCTACAACACGACGGCGTGGTGTATATGGTGGAGAATTTCTGCCGCAGGGCTTCGCCTACAAACAGTCGGGAGGGAGAGAGGAAGGGCAGCAGGGCAACTAGGGTTTGGAGGAAGGTGTAGGTGTAGGGGGGGAGGGGGCGCACCAGCCCTCTATATATAGAGGGGGGGAGGGGGCGCACCAGCCCTCTATATATAGAGGGGGGGTGCGGCCAGCCCTTGCCCATCCTCCAAGCCTATCTCTAGTTTAAACGATTTAAACTAGAAACCCTATCTAGAAACCCTATCTTATCTTATCTCTAGTTTAAACGATTTAAACTCTCTAGGATCGGCTGGGCCCTATGGGGCCTTGTGCCCCTGGCCCAATGCGGCCAGGACACTCTCTCATAGGCCCATGCCCCCTCCCGGAAGGTGGGACCACGTTGGCCCCCTTCCGGAAGGTTCTAGAAGCTTCCGGTACAATACCGATTAATCCGGAACAATTCCGAACTCCAAAAACTGCACTGCCTTATATGAATCTTATTCTCCGGACCACTCCGGAACCTCTCGTGATGTCCCGGATCCCATCCGAGACTCCGAACAAAAATTCATAAACCAAGTATCCAATCTATCCTAGCGTCGAGACACGTTAAGTGTGTGACCCTGCGGGTTCGAGAATATGCAGACATGATCTTCTATCAATAATCAACAGCGGGGTCTGGGCACCCATATTGACTCCCACACATTCATCGATGATCATATCGGATGAACCACGATGCCAGGATTCAATCAATCCCATATATATATTCCCTTCGTCTCGCGATATTTTACTTGCCCGAGATTCGATCGTCGGTACCGTCATACCTAGTTCAATCTCGTTCACAGCAAGTACTTTACTCGTTCCGTAATCCGATATCACTTTGTGATTAACTCCTTAACCACATGCTTGCAAGCGGTGTTGATATCGATTACCGAGTGGGCCCGAAGTATATCTCTCCAACTTGGGAGGGACAAATCCCATCTCGATACATACAACCCAACCGATACTTTCCGATCACCTGAGAGACACCTTTATGATCACCCTGTCATAGGATGACGTTTGATGACCTCAAAGCTTTCTTCCGATACCAGGGAGTTGCATTATCTCATGGTCTAAGGAATACAATATTTGACATAAGAAAAGCTTCGCAAAGACGAACACGATGACACGATCTAATTGCTTCGCTTAGTTTGGGTGCTTAGTTTGGGTCTGTCCACCATATCATTCTCCCAATGATATGATCTCATTATCAATTGACAACTCATGTCTATGGTTAGGAAACCTTAACCATCATTGATCAATGAGCTAGTCCATAGAGGCGTACTAGGGACACGGCGTTGTTCACAAACCACACAAGTATTAATGTTTCCGCTTAATACAATTCTAGCATGGAATATAAACTTTATCATGAACAAGAATTATAATAATAACATCTTTATTATTGCCTCTAGGGCATAATTCCAACATATAATAGTATTGTTTGTGATTTTATCTGCAAGTTGTGTACACATATCATTGTCCGGATCCGAAGGCCCCAAAGTGACAATAATTGGGACAACCGGAGGGGATGGCTGTGGTGTGAGGATCACATGTGTTCAGAGAGTGTTAATGCTTTGCTCCGGTGCTCTATTAAAAGTAGCACCTTAATTGCCAGTAGTTCCCTAGAGGCCCCGCTGCCACGGGTTGGATGGACAGAAGATGTGCAAGTTCTCATTGCGAGCACGTATGACTATATTTAGAGCACATGCCTAGGATTGCTTAATACTTGGATGCTTGTTATTATTTATCTGCAATGCCCTAGATTTTGAAGTTACATGTTTAGACTCGTCCATGCAACGCCCGTCCATCCATCCATATGCCTACCGCACTCGAATCCCACTGTTACCGTTACTGCTACTATTGCTACTATTTCACTGTTGTTGTTTCTTTACTGTTGATACTGATAAACTTCTGTGAGCAAGAACTATTTTCAGGTGCAGCTGAACTGACAACTCAGTTGTTAAGGCTTGCAAGTATTCTTTGGCTACCCTTGTGTCGAATCAATAAATTTGGTAATACTACCCGCGAAGACTGTTCCGATCCCCTATACTTGTGGGTCATCAGCCGCATAGTATAGACCCCGGATAGTTGTACCGTAAAACAAAATATTGTGTTTTTGCAGTATCAGTTTGAGAGATCTGGTCTACATGGTCGGCTAAAACCGCAAATAAGATTTTGAGGATCTTTAGGATTCACTATGAATGCGTAAACAAAATCCAAGTCTAAACATGAAAAATTCAAATTATAAGCACGCAATTCAAATTGTAACATAACAAAGTTCACATTCAAGCAACATTTCACATCGGAAAGATATCTAGGGAGTCGGTTGCCTCTCTCCTTGGGCACCACCTCCGGTAGTCAAAGCACTAGAGGCAGCGGCAGCAACAACAACTGTGGCAGTAGCAATGCCAGCAGCAGCTTCAACAAATCACGGTAGGAAGTAGACACATAGTGCAAATCGAAGCTACAATTCCATAAAAGAGAGAATTCTAACGAGTCCACTTCTAGGGCAAAATCGGCCAAATTGAGGAGGGCGGCGACTTCATACCTTTGGTTGGAGGTTTCGACGCTCGGTGTCGTCGCCGTCGGGTCTTCCATCGGTTTTTGCCGCGCCCCGATGGCTTGGATTACTAGCCAGTTTGTTTTGTTGGGCACTCGGTCGCAACGGAGGGGGAGGCGAGGATCCTTCCGCGGTGGTGAGGCCGGAGGAGGGCACGGTAGATTCAGCAAACCTTGAGTGTAGAAATTAAAATGACTTCATATTGCAATTTACTCTACTCCTCTTTCTAGCCCGCTGGCCAGTGCCCTCCTCCGGCCTCAGCAAATCCTGTACATCGGCAATGCGAGACGCCGGTTGCACGGCAGCGAGCAGCCCGACCCGGCCCGATCGACTTGGATTTCGTTTCAGGGGGCGTGCCAGCCTGGCGGAGCGGACCCCACGACCGTAACCGACTGATTACCTGGACGCCTCGGTAAGAAGTGAAAAACTGGGTGACAGGTCGCACACCCTGAGACGGTAATTTCGCGTTGCCCCTTCCGCAAGCCGTAGTAAGTGTCTGTCACAAGTCACAAGCCCGTCCCCACCGTTCCTCCCCCTCCCTGTCCCATTCCAATCTACAAAATCCCCATCCCCTTCTTCGTCTAGGCCCACAAACCGTCACGCCGGCAAACCACAACGAGAGCGAGAGAGCGAGCGCGAGAGGGAGAGAGAGAGCTCGGCGCTGGGCTGCAATGGCGGAGGAGCAGTGGAAGAGGCTGGCGCGGACGGCAGGCATCCCGCTCGGGGAGGCCTGTCTGAGCTCCGACCTCGGCGACCCCACCGCGAACCTTGGGCAGACCTCGCGCACGCTCGCGCGCTTCGTCGAGCTCACCGACACGGTCATCCGCGCCTTCTGCCTCTACGGCGGCGCGCACCTCGACTTCATCGCGGACGGCCCGCTGTGGCACAACACCCTCGCCGTGCTCTACCCCAACCCGCCGTGGCAGGAATGGGTCCAGAGCAGGGACGCCGCCCTCCAGCGCACCTTCGTGCCCTTACAGAGGCTCCGCACCCTCGCCGCGTTCCACCACGCCGTCGACGACGCCATGGCCGTGGCCCAGAGCTTTCCCGAGGGCTCCCAGGACCGGGCTGCGTGGATGCAGGCGTCCCAGAGTCTCGCGGCGGTTCGCCAAGGGGAGGCAGCCCAGGCGCTGCAGAACGACACGGAGCAGATGCGCATCGCCGTGTCCGGGTTGCTATTGAAAGGCTGGGACATTTTGAATGCCTAAGTGAGCAGCTGACCCAGGCCCCGGCGCCATCCTCCATGCGCGGAGGCCAGCATCCATAAGCCTCTGTCCGTAAACTCCTGCAGGTTCTGCGGTTACTTTTTCCCCAGCTTCTTTCCAATATACTGCTACTAGTTGGTGCATCGTCGAGCTTGCTCTGCTGCAAGAGGCTTGTTGCTCAGAACTCAGAAGAAGCGATCTGTTTGTGTAGATATAGGAATATGCTTTGTTCATCTGTGATACGTCGTTGAACTCAAAATCTTGGTCACTAGGAATGTCAGATGCTGCACATGTATCTGCTTCGTCTAGTGTTGTTCATGTATTGTTGGACTCGAAAATCTATCTTGGAAGTCCTCAACAGTCCGAATGTTCACATGCATTTCTGTCTACTTCTTATATGTGGATTGCTAGTGGATTACCAAGGTTCCTCCTCCAGTTATATATGCAGTATTCAGATTCAAACTGTACTTGTTTCACCACTTCCTGAATCAGCAACTTCTCCCTTTTCATTGATGTTCAGCAGATTTCTTTTTTAGGGTTCAGCATAGATGATGGCATTGTAAACTGGTCAGGAACATATTCAGAGTTTACCATAGATGGCATTGTGAACTGAATCAGGAAAATATTCAGAGGTTCAACAAACATGAATCAGTAACCTCTCCCTTTTAATTTTCTTTTGGAGTCACGGCCTGATACAGTTCATTATGGTTCAGAAGAAAACAGCAAACAAGTGCAGTTTGGAAGTGTTTAGAGACGAATCAAAACTCCTAGGTTATCATCAATAAATTGGCAGAACCATCCCACATCATGAGTGCCACTAGTTTTTCCAACAAAAAAAGTAGGCGCATATACAACTTTAGATTTGATGGTCCCATGGGCAGGAATAGTTCGCAATTACGTTCGGACTTGTCAAAGGTTTATCTTAAGTGCAAATGGGAGTTATGCAACCACACTTTTCTTTTGGTAAGTAGTATCTCTATATCCCCATGGGACCAAATCTAGCTTTATCTTGAGCGTAGAAATTAAAAAGCGTCGTCGAGCTTGCTCTGCTGTAAGAGCTCCAGTTATGCAGTATTCAGATTCAGACTGCACTTGCTTCACATCTTCCTGAATCAAGAGCTTGTCCTTTTTCAGAGTTCAGCATTGATGTTCAGCAGAATTTTTTTTTTTTTTTGGATTCAGCATAGTGGAATTGTAAACTGATCAACAACATATTCAGGGTTTAGCATAGATGGCGTTGTATACTGAATCATGAAAATATCCAGAGTTCAACATACATGGCATTGTAAACTGATCGACAACATATTCAGCGTTTAGCATAGATGGCATTGTAAACTAAATCAAGAAAATATTCAGAGTTCAACGTGCGGATAGAACAAGGTAACATTTTATCTGGGTAGGTATCCCTATATCCCCATGGGACCAAATCTAGCTTAATTTCAACAGCTAACATTTTTAAAGTCTTAACACTTCCACTAGATGCAGTTAAGGCGAGAAACTACTAGATTTTCTAGAGGAAATGACTTTCGAAACGTTAAATAAGTTCCTACACCATGGAGTTTGCAACTAATGCCAAAATATCCAACTGAAATGAACAAATGTGTGGAGGATAAAGATCATTAGATTTATGGAGGAGAAATAAGGATCAAACAACAGCAGTAAAAATTAGAACACGGTATTAGATGTTGAAAACACCAGCTGGAACTTTCCGGCCGGAGGTTGGGATTCTATTGATTACTTCTTGCTTGGTGTTCAACCAGTGCTCTGTATGCCATTCTGTAGGTCACCAATCTCTACCACACACCAGGATAAAAAAATTAAGTAGTACTTGGTGTGGATAGCCATACTGTTCCTCCCGGACTCATACTAGTTTGGTCTCATTCAAAACAAGAATTTGATTTATCCTGGATTTGTATGATAGATAAAATGCTGACTAAAAAGGGAGCTGAGTAATACTAGCAACTTGCAGTTCCGCCATGCACCTTACCATCAGTAGGACACAGCTGAAATCGTGTCAGAAAGTAAGCCACTCTCACCCTGCTGACAGAAGTAAACATTGTAAGAAGCACTGAAGGTTAAAGTTCAATTGCACATAAAACTAACTGAGAGAAATAATTAAATTAACCCTATGTTATAGGTATTACTTGAACAATCATTAGCAAGCAGTGTAGCCTATCAGATTTTTTTTGTGAGAGTCAACAGGTAGAGAATAACTGCTTGAGTTAATTCTAAGCCTAAGCTACAATTTAAAGTTGGGACGGATTTAGAGTTGTTTGCAAGGTGATAGGGACAAACACTGTTTAAATATGGATTCATAGCACGACCTCAACATGTGGCTGTGGTGTCCAAGTCAAATAACCCAATAGCTAAACAAAGGTTACACATAATTATGAAGTATACCTATTTAGGATATTCATAGAAACTATGGGTTAAAATGCAAAATCATGACAGAAAACTTGAGGCAAGAGATAGAGGAAAACGCTTTTGCCACTCGGTCGCTCCCGCATGACCAGGTGCGAACCCTAACCCCTCTCCCCGCTCGTACTCCCTCTCCTCGTCGCGCAAAGCCCACGCAGTGTCGGCGGCGGTGGGATTTCCTCTCCCCGACGCAATTATATCTGCGCGGGGCGGAGGCCTTCTTGGCAGCGGTGCAGAATGACGGTGGTCGACGAGGCCTGGCATGGGGGCGAGCGGTGAGCTGCATTGCCGTGACTGCTCGTGTGTGGAGGTGGCGGTGGGACGCGATGCTCGTGGCTGCCGTGACCCTTGGTGGCGACGGCGGTCCGAGCCAATTCCTACAGAAGGCCCCGCACGGCGGCGTGGACCTGACGCGACGCCAATCTCCTAGGCCTAGAGGAGGTGTAGGGCAGGACGACTAGGGCTTGGTACGTCACGAAGCGGAGCTGGCCATCGACGGCTAGGATCCTTGTGTGTGGTTACCGATTCCCAGATGCGGCCAACTTATGTCGGCGATGCTAGCACCATCAGCTAGGCTGTAATGGTAGTGAAACCCGGAACCATCCTAAGAGTTTTTTTATAAAGGGAATGTATTAATATCGTGGAAATATCAATTACACCTAGCCTCTACAATAACGAAATGTCTTAAAAATATTAGGGATGCACATAACCCTACAAAAAAGAAGAAGAAGAAGAAGAAACAAAATATCCCACTTCAGTGATAGAAACCTTGTAGCCGCAACACAAACCAATGCCAAGACAACACCTAGAGTCCAAATTCTCCAAAACGGACGTGTCTAAGAAGGAAACAGTGCACAAGCACCGTCGCCGCCAGATCAAAGATCTTAGATTTTAAACACCGTCTTGGCACGAGAAGAACCCTATGACCGCCTCCTTTATTAGACAGACCAGTAGCCCCCCATGTTGTCGTTCTTATGGTCCCAACAGTAGGCCGAAGATCTCACGGTTACCGCCACCACCACCCGCACCACACGGAGATGATGAGCAGAGCCGCACCAAGTCCCTTGAACTAGTAATCATGTTGCCCTAGCGGCCACAACTGTCGTCGAAGTCGAGGGCCGTCGCCCAGGCGTCCATCTCCGTCGGACAAGCCACGCCATCCAAGGACGCCAAGAAGCTTCGGAACCATGCGAGGAAGATAGGCCTCCACTGCCACATGTCGCACTAGGCGATGAGGACCTGCCCTGTTGTCAGACGCACGGCTTTAGCCGGCGGCGTCCTTCAACGGAGGCAAGGGGACCGGGGTGGATGGGAAGGGTGTGGGGCGGCTCTAGGGTTCCTCCTAAGCCCCCTCCAGGGAACGATGCAGGGGCGGGAGGATGATGATTGCTAGTGCATCGCCGCACGTCGTTGCCAGCTGAGTCGTTGAGCGGGCTGAGAGCGTTGCCAGATGGTGCAAGTTGCTCCTAGAGCCACCCTTGGAGGCCTAGGACGGCGGTGCACCGCCTTCTGGCACTAGATGTGTGTGTCGCATGGTGAGGTGTTGCCTCCACTACTCGACGGTAGTTGTCGCTCGCCGGACGCAACACACGCCAAGTTAATGATGTGGATCATCTTGCTAGTTACCTTAAATTATATAGTTTCTAAAATATTAAAATATCCTTGTTTTGTTGAACTTTTTTTTCTTTTTTTTACAAAATTTTATTCGAACGAGTTTAACCTGTCCAAAATCTGATTGTGACTAGTCGAGTTAAAAAAAACCGGTGTGCTGCCGCTTGGAGTGGACAAGATTTTTGTCCACGCTATTTGTCCATTCTATTCATGTACAACATGCTATATTTTTCTGACTGTTTTTTCATTACGATTGGCTCGTAGATAAATATTTTGGCACATAAGATTCATTCGCATCTCATATCACAATCCTGCAAATGTTATGGTTCAAATTTGATTTTAAAATTTGACCTTTCCATGTTTTAGACTCAAGAGAGTCATTTATAAAATTCAGCAAATCATGAGTATAGGAATAGAAACTAGTCCATGGCGCAATTTGTTACTCTTTCACTCTAGCCCGCTGGCCATGGGCGTACGCAGGGGTGGGGCCAGGTGGGCCGTGGTCCACTCAGAATTCTAGAGAATAAATAGACTACCACTAATCTAATGTTTATCATCTAAAAAATAATCTGATGTTTAGATCATAGACCAGTTTGGGAGTATTTATTTTTTAGTCATGGGAATAGTTGATTGTATAAAAATAGGGACAACACTAAGCGCCACTGGGTTGATGGCATGTTGCCATCGTCCCGGTTCTCCTGCTAACACTTGTCTTGTATTTTTTGTCAAAACTCCATTTTTACTACAAAATGTGTCGGTTTTGCTACAAAATATCTGGCTTTTGCACGTAGAAAAAAAGGTTCATCCATGGGACAAAAATTAAAGATATATCTTGTCAGATACTTTTTTTGAGAGCAAATATCACTTTTTAGACAGTCATCACGGACATGTTTGGTTGGGCCGACGCCCGTTTCTCGCATGGCGCAGAAAGAAATAAGCTCGTTTAGAGCTGGGCTGCATGGAGTTGCTGCACCGCACGGTTATTAAAATTAGGCCAAAACTTGGCCAGCTGGAAACACTGAAATCGGTCATTTTCACGCAGCCAGGCCCTGGCGATCGTCGCATGCCTACCTGCACGCATGGGAAAGCGCGGGAGACGGGACGTTCTGGGCTTAACTCTCAGGCCACTCCCCTCACCACCAAGTCCTACTCCCCTCACCACAACCCCCATCATGGCCGCCGCTCCTCCGGTCCCTCTATTTCGTGGCCTCAACATCGGTGAGGTGAGCGCGTATAGTCTATGGGCTGCCGTTCAACTCGAGAAGCTCGCAGGCGGCGACGGGGCAGCCTTTGCGAGGGCGCCTGGAAATTGGAACATATTATAGAACTATAATATTATGAGATTTCATTGTACTATTTACGTTACTTTTTAGACAGATTTGTCTTCCACATGAGTCAGCGTAATTTTTTTTTAAGTGTGCTCACGTTCCAATTCATTCCTGCGTCCGCTACTGCCTCTGGCCATCGGCAAGACGGGCGACGCGGGACGCGAGACGCCGGCACGCCGCTGCACGGCAGCGAGCAGGCCCGACCCGATCGAATCGAGGACATCTCTCGCAGGCGCGTCGTGGATTTCGTTTCAGGGGGGCGTGCCAGCCTGGCGGAGTGGACCCCACGACCGTAACCGATTGTTTACCTGGACGCCTCGGTAAAAAGTGAAAACTGGGCGACCGCGGTTGAAAATTGGGCTGAGCAAAGTGCATCGTCGGTGACAGGACATCGTGAGACGGTAATTACGCGTTACCCCTTCCGCAAGCCGTGGTAAAGTGTCTGTCACAAGCCACAGGCCCGTCCCCACCCTTCATCTCTCTCTCTCTCTCTACAAAATCCCCACCCCCTTCGTCGTCTACGCCCACAAACCGTCACGCCGGCACACTTCACAACGAGAGAGAGAGAGAGCTCGGCGCTGGGCTGCAATGGCGGAGGAGCAGTGGAAGAGGCTGGCGCGGACGGCAGGCATCCCGCTCGGGGAGGCCTGTCTGAGCTCCGACCTCGGCGACCCCACCGCGAACCTTGGGCAGGCCTCGCGCACGCTCGCGCGCTTCGTCGAGCTCACCGACACGGTCATCCGCGCCTTCTGCCTCTACGGCGGCGCGCACCTCGACGTCATCGCGGACGGCCCGCTGTGGCACAACACCCTCGCCGTGCTCTACCCCAACCCGCCGTGGCAGGACTGGGTCCAGAGCAGGGACGCCGCCCTCCAGCGCACCTTCCTGCCCTCACAGAGGCTCCGCACCCTCGCCGCGTTCCACCTCGCCGTCGACGACGCCATGGCCCTGGCCCAGAGCTTTCCCGAGGGCTCCCAGGACCGGGCTGCGTGGACGCAGGCGTCCCAGAGTCTCGCGGCGGTTCGCCAAGGGGAGGCCTCCGAGGCGCTGCAGAACGACACGGAGCAGATGCGCATCGCCGTGTCCGGGTTGCTACTCAAAGGCTGGGACATTTTGAATGCCTGAGCAGATGACCCAGGCAGGCCACGGCGCACGCAGCTCCATCCTCCATAAGCCTCTGTTCCTAAACTCCTGCAGGTTCTGCGGTTACTTTTTTCCCAGCTTCTTTCCAATATACTGCTACTAGTTGGTGCGTCGTCGAGCTTGCTCTGCTGCAAGAGGCTTGTTGCTCAGAAGAGGCGATCTGTTTGTGTAGATATAGGCATATTCTTTGTTCATCTGTGATCCGTCGTTGAACTAGAAAATCTTGGTCACTAGGAATGTCAGATGCTGCACATGTATCTGCTTCGTCTAGTGTTGTTCATGTATTGTTGGACTCGAAAATCTATCTTGAAAGTCCTGAACAGTCTGAATGTTCACATGCATTTCTGTCTACTTATATGTGGATTGCTAGTGGATTACCAAGGTTCCTCCTCCTCCAGTTATGCAGTATTCAGATTCAGACTGCACTTGTTTCACCATCCTTTTTCAGAGTTTCAACATTGATGTTCAGCAGATTTCTTTTCTAGGGTTCAGCATAGATGGCATTGTAAACTGATCAGGAACATATTCAGAGTTTAACATAGATGGCATTGTGAACTGAATCAGGAAAATGTTCAGAGGTTCAACAAACATGAATCAGTAACCTCTCCCTTTTAATTTTCTTTGGGAGTCACGGCCTGATACAGTTCATGGACCGGGGGCGCCCCGCGCCGCCACCTCCTCCCCCCCACCTCGCCGCCACCGGCAAAGCCGCCTGGCGTCGGTGGCGGCGGGGCTTCCTCCTCCCCCTGCTCTCGGGGGCCTTCGCGGGTGGGTCTTGACGAGCAGAGGCGGCGGGTGTTTCGCGGCGCGCGGTGCGGCGTCCTGGCGGCGGGGCCTCGTTCGCGGCGGTGGTGACGTGGTGCTGGCGCGGAGCTCCTCGCGCGGGTCGGGTGGCTGGCGCTGGTCTTGCTGTCCGCGGCAAGGGCGGGCCCGGCGCCCCGGCAGGTCGGCCGGCGGCGTTCCGTCGTGGTTCGGGCTGCGGCACGGCGGCGGGCGCCGCCCTTGGCGGTGCAGGCGGCAGGGTCGGGATCTGCTAGGGTTGCCCTCCCAGATCTGGGCCCGCTGGGCCCGATCTGGGCCGGGACGGGCTGGATCTGTAGCTCCGTTGTCTTTGGCTGGATCTAGGTAGGACTGGTGGTTTGGGTGGCGGCACCTACGTCGCGTCTGCTGCAGCTAGGCGGCGAGAGCTTTACGGACCCGTTCGGCCAGGCCTAGGATGCTGAACCTGGGTGGCGGCAGCTGGCCTTCGTGCTGCAGCGTGGCGGCGAGGGCTTTACGGTCCCTCCTTGGGTCCGGCTGGGCCTTCGGCCTGGTGTGCCCTTGCTACCGCGTCCGGCTGGCACCCGCTCTTCTGCGGTGGAGGTTGCCCTCCAGTTGGCTGTGCGGCTACTGCCTTTCGGCTCCCAGTGGCCAGGTTTGCTCCTGCCGCTGAGTCCGGCCGGCTATCGCCTTTGGCGGTGGAGGCTGTTCCCTCCCACGGGGCGGCGGTACGGTCACGTCTTGCCTACGGTTCCTTGCTCTTGGTCCTGCCAGCCTCGCAATGTTTGCCTCGGGGAGACGGCAATGGTGTCCTCAAGACCGTGGTGGTGCATGTTGGTGGGCGGCAAGCTTGGTGGAGCTCTTCGGGGTCATGGGGTCGGGAGAAATCCTTGTCGGTGTGGCCGGCCCTGTCGCGGGGACGCCTGCGGGTGCCTCCTCCCTTGTTCAGGGCGGCGGGTGTACCCTCCTTCATTCCCCAAGTGTACCGGGAGAAATCCTAGGACCTGTCCGGGCAGCAGCTTCCCTTCTTGAAGGTGTTGCTTGGTACACGACGACCCGAAGGCATATGCGGGTGGTGGTAGTCTCCGGTGGGCACAACGGTTGCGAGGCACTAGCGCTCTTGTCAATCCGACGTTGTCGGCATTTATTTCTTTTCTCATTTCTCTTGTTTTTATTTTGGGCACTTGCTGTGCTGTCTGCCCCAGCTATGGTCTCGTGTTTGTCCCTTGGGCGATGTGCTGTCTGGCCCTGCAGCGGTCTCACCTATCTACTTTATTTATAAAGCTAGGCGAAAGCCTGTTTCGAGAGATACAGTTCATTATGGTTCAGAAGAAAACAACAAACAAGTGCAGTTTGGAAGTGTTTAGAGACGAATCAAAACTCCTAGGTTAACATCAATAAATTGGCAGAACCATCCCACGTCATGAGTGCCAGTAGTTTTTCCAACAAAAAAAGTAGGCGCATATACAACTTTAGATTTGGTCCCATGGGCAGGAATAGTTGGCAATTATGTTCAGACTTGTCAAAGGTTTATCTGAAGTGCAAATGGGAGTTATGTAACCACACTTTCTTTTGGTAAGTAGTATCTCTATATCCCCATGGGACCAAATCTAGCTTTAGCTTGAGCGTAGAAATTAAAATAGCTTGCTCTGCTGTAAGAACTCCAGTTATGCAGTATTCAGATTCAGACTGCACTTGCTTCACATCTTCCTGAATCAAGAGCTTGTCCTTTTTCAGAGTTCAGCATTGATGTTCAGCAGAATTCTATTTTTTTTTATTCAGCATAGTGGAATTGTAAAATGATCAACAACATATTCAGGGTTTAGCATAGATGGCGTTGTAAACTGAATCAAGAAAATATTCAGAGTTCAACATACATGGCATTGTAAACTGATCGATAGCATATTCAGGGTTTAGCATAGATGGAATTGTAATTGTAAACTGAATCAACAAAATATTCAAAGTTCAACATACATGGCATTGTAAACTGATCGACAACATATTCAACGTTTAGCATAGATGGCATTGTAAACTGAATCAAGAAAATATTCAGAGTTCAACATGCGGATAGAAAAAGGTACTAGTAACATTTTATCTGGGTAGGTATCCCTATATCCCCATGGGACCAAATCTAGCTTTATTTCAACAGCTAACATTTTCTTCTAGTGTTGTTCATCTAGTGCTGGACTCGAAGATCTTGGAAGTCCTGAACAGTCTGAATTTTTACATGCATTTCTGTCTACTTCTTATATGTGGATTGCTAGTGTATTACCAGGGTTCCTCCCCCAATTATGCAGCATTCAGATTCAAACTGCACTTGTTTCACCATCCTTTTTCAGAGTTCAACATTGATGTTCAGCAGATTTCTTTTCTAGGGTTCAGCATAGATGGCATTGTAAACTGATCAGGAACATATTCAGAGTTTACCATAGATGGCATTGTGAACTGAATCAGGAAAATATTCAGAGTTCAACAAACATGGTATTGTAAGCTGATCGACAACATATTCAGGGTTTAGCATAAATGGCATAGTAAACTGAATCAAGAATATTCAGAGGTCAACATACATGGCATTTTAAACTGAATCAATAACTTCTCCTTTTCTTACTGTATTTTCTTTTAGAAGTCACGGCCTGATAGATACAGTTCATTGTGGTTCAGTACAGAACAAGCAGCAAGTGCAATAGGGAAGTGTTTAGAGAGGAATCTAAACTCCCAGGTTATCATCAACAAATTGGCAGAACCATGGGACCAAATCTATCTACTCCCTCCGACCCATATTACTTGACTTAAATTTGTCTAGATTCGGATGAATCTAGACACTATTTAGTATATAGGTTCATCCAAATTTTGAGAAATACAAGTCAAGTAATATGGGTCGGAGGGAGTAGCTTTATTTCAACAGCTAATACTTTCAAAGTCTTAACACTTCCACAAGATGCTGTTAATAAGGCAAGAAACGTGAAATAAGTTCCTATACCATGGAGGTCGGAATGTGAAAGTTTACATTTCCACTGTGAAC
This sequence comes from Avena sativa, assembly GCA_916181665.1. Lineage (NCBI taxonomy): Eukaryota > Viridiplantae > Streptophyta > Magnoliopsida > Poales > Poaceae > Avena > Avena sativa. Next base: position 260,679,730 of record OV702298.1, on the reverse strand, counting down.
ATGCCAAAATATCCAACTGAAATGAACAAATGTGAATTGGTTAGATTTATGGAGGAGAAAGATCATTAGATTTATGGAGGAGAAATAAGGATCAAATAACAACAGCAAAAATTAGAACACGGTAGGAGTATTAAATGTTGAAAACACCAGCTGAACTTTCTGTCCGGAGGTTGAGATTCTATTGATTACTTCTTGCTTGGTGTTCAACCAGTGCCCTGTCCGCCATTATGTAGGTCACCAATCTCTACCGAACACCTGGATAAAAAATTTAAGTACTTGGTGTGGATAGCCGTACTGTTCCTCCTGGACTCATACTAGTTTGGTCATTCAAAACATGAATTTGATTTATCCTGGATTTTTTTTTACTTTCTGACACGATTTATCCTGGATTTGTACTATGATAGATAAAATGCTGACTAAAAAGGGAGCGAGTAATACTAGCAACTTTCAGTTCCGCCGTGCACCTTACCATCAGTAGGACAGAGCTGAAATCGTGTCAGAAAGTAAGCCAGTATCACCTTGCTGACAGAAGAAAACATTGTAAGAAGCACTGAAGGTTAAAGTTCAATTGCACATAAAACTACCTGAGATAAATAATTAAATTAACCCTATCTTATAGATATTACTTGAACACTCATTAGCAAGCAGTGTGCAAAGCTTGCTTGACGGTCCATTTCTTTCTCATGGAGATTTGGAAGATGAGTGGAGCTATGTCTTTCGGTTTCTTTCCATTTAGCCAAGATGAGTTCCAAAAAGGCGCTATGTTTGGATTTCCAAGATAAACCTTGACGCAAATCTTACCATCCACCACATCCATGAGTACATTCGTCTTTGGGTGGAGCTACGGAATGTGGAGCTTGGGGAGGAGGACGACCAAATAGTTTGAAACCTCACAAGCAATGGAGAATATTTTACAAGCTCGGCCTACAATGCCCAATTATTTGGATCAACACTTACAAACATGAACAAGCTAGTTTAGAAAGTTTGGGCACCGACAAATATTAAATTCTTCGCTTGGTTGGCGATCCAAAATAGACTTTGGACGGCTGATAGATTGGAAAAATAAGGATAAACAAATTGTGAACTTTGTCCTCTATGCAAGCAAACCCAAAAGACGGCGGCGCACCTTTTTTCACATTGTAGATTTACTAAAAGGCTTTTGATATTGGTCAAGACATGGCTAGGCTTATCAAAATTCAATGTGGATGATTGGACGGAGGATCTTTCTATCCAAGATTGGTGGACGAAGCTCGCTTGCAAGGCCAAGGCTATTGCATCCATCACCATGCTCGTAAGTTGGACGATTTGGAAAAAAAGAAATGCAAGGATGTTCAATAATAAATTTGCACCGTCGCATGTTCTACTAGATATAATTAAAGGAGAGTTTAGGATTTGGGTACTAGCGGGAGCTAAATCTTTGAGTTTTGTAATATTGGGAGAGTAATCCGCATGCACAAAAAATTATGGTGCTTGTAAATCGAACAAACTTTATTTCTCGTTATTTAATAAAATGAGACAAAGCTTTTGCCTCCGTTCAAAAAAGCAAGCAGTGTAGCCTATTAGAACTTTTTGTGAGAGTCAACAGGTAGAGAACAACTGCTTGAGTTATTTCTAAGCCTAAGCTAAAACTTAGAGTTGGGAAGGATTTAGAGTTGTTTGCAAGGTGATAGGGACAAACATTGTTTAAATATGGATTCATAGCACAATCAAGGGTGAACGGTGAATATATTGACCTCAACATGTGGCTGTGGTGTCCAAGTCAAATAACCCAATAACTAAACAAACGTTACACATAATTATGCAGTATACCTATTCAGGATATTCATAGAAACTATGGGTTAAAATGCAAAATCATGACGGAAAACTTGAGGCAAGAGACAGAGTGAAACGCTCCTGCCCCTCGGTCGCCCCCGCATGACCAGGTGCAAACCTTAACCCCCTCTCCCCGCCCGTACTCCCTCTACACACCGGGAAAATCCCACGCGGTGTCGGCGGCGGCGGGATTTTCTCTCCCGGGCGCAAGGAGATCTGTGTGGGGTGGAAGCCTTCTAGGCGGCAGTGCAGAATGATGGCGGTCGACGAGGCCTAGCATGGCGGTGGGCGGCGAGTTGCGTTGGCGTGACTGCTCGCATGTGGAGGCGGTGGTGGGAGGAAACGCCCATGGCTGTCGTGGCCCATGGCGGCGACGGCGATCCGAGCCAGTTCCTATAGAAGGCCTCGCACGACGGCACAAACCTGGCGTGAAAGCAACCTCCTAGACCTGGCGGAGGTGCAGGGCAGGACAACTAGGGCTTGGCACGTCACCAGTCAGAATTGTCCATCGACGTCTAGGATCCTTACGTGTGTTTACCAATTCCCATATGCGGCTAACTTAATTATGTCAGCGACGCTAGCGCCATCAGCTAAGCCTTAATGATGGTGAAACCCAGTCCCATTTTGAGAGTTTTTTCGACAAATGGAATATATTAATATCGCTGAGATACCAATTACATCCAGCCTCTACAACAACGAAATATCCTAAAAATATAAGGTATACACATAGCCCTACAACGAAAATAATAATAATAATAATAATAATAAGAACAATAAGAAGAAGAAAAGGAAGAAACAAAGATCTCGCTACAGTGATCGAAACCTTATAGTTGCAAGAAACCAATGCCAAGACAAAACCCAGTGTCCAAATTCTCTAAAAAGGACGTGTCCAAAAAGGAAATAGTGCACAAGTGCCACCGCCAGATCAAAGATCTTAGATTTTCACCCCGGAGAAAGTCCACACTCTCAAAATAATGTCTTTAGCAAGGACATTGCTAGGCACAATCAATTAAGGCCAGACCATGGATTTTCACTCTAAAAGATAAGACTTTGTACTCCTTCCTATTAGAATTATGCCCTAAAGGCAATAATAAAGATGTTATTGTTATAATTCTTGTTTATGATAAAGTTTATATTTCATGCTAGAATTTTATTAAGCGGAAAATTTGATACTTGTGTGGTTTATGAACAACACCGTGTCCCTAGTACGCCTCTATGGACTAGCTCATTGATTAATGATGGTTAAGGTTTCCTGACCATAGACATGAGTTATCGATTAATAATAAGATCATGTCATTAGGAGAATGATATGATGGACAGACCCAAATTAAGCAGAGCAATTAGATCGTCTCATCGTGTTCATCTTTGCGAAGCTTTTTCCTATGTCAAATATTGTATTCCTTAGACCATGAGATAATGCAACTCCCTGGTATCGGAAGAAAGCTTTGAGGTCATCAAACGTCATCCTATGTGAGGGTGATCATAAAGGTGTCTCTCAGGTGATCGGAAAGTACTTGTTGGGTTGTATGTATCGAGATGGGATTTGTCCCTCCCGAGTCAGAGAGATATACTTCGGGCCCACTTGGTAATCGATATCAACACCACTTGCAAGCATGTGGTTAAGGAGTTAATCACAAAGTGATATCGGATTACGGAACGAGTAAAGTACTTGCTGTGAACGAGATTGAACTAGGTATGTCGATACCAACGATCGAATCTCGGGCAAGTAAAATATCGCGTGACGAAGGGAATATATATGGGATTAATTGAATCTGGCATCGTGGTTCATCCGATATGATTATCGATGAATATGTGGGAGTCAATATGGGTATCCAGATCCCGCTGTTGATTATTGATAGAAGATCATGTCTGCATATTCTCGAACCCGTAGGGTCACACACTTAACGTGCCTCGACGCTAGGATATAATGGATAATTGGTTTATGAGTTTTTGTTCGGAGTCTTGGATGAGATCCAGGACATCACGAGAGGTTCCGGAATGGTCCGGAGAATAAGATTCATATAAAGGAAAGCAGTTTTTGGATTTCGAAATCGTTCCGGAGTATTCGGTATTGTACCGGAAAGTTCTAGAAGCTTTCGGAGTGGGACCAACATGTCCCCACTTGTCGGAGGCCTGCGTGGGACTAAGGGGAGTGCCCTGGCCGCATTGGGCCAGGGTCACAAGGCCCCATAGGCCCAGCCGGCCAAACCCTAGGGGAAACCCTAGGGAACCCTTCTAGAAGGAGGGGGGAAACTTGCCCCCCACTCCAACCCTTGGGGCCGCCGCCCTAGGGCTTGGAGGAGGGGCCAAGGGGGCTAGCCAGCCCCCTATATAAGGTGGGCAGGGGCGCACCCCTCCCCCCACTCCTTCAACCCTAGCCGCCATCCTGCTGCCCTCCACCTCTCTCTCTCCCGACTGCGCGTAGGCGAAGCCCTGCCGCAGAAACTCTCCACCATAGCACCACGCCGTCGTGCTGCAGATCCAATATATCTCTCCACCCCACTTGCTAGACAAGGAAGGAGGAGACGTCGTGGCACCGTACGTGTGCATCTCTCGGAGGCGCCGCCACTTGCGGCGTAGGATTGGATTGTAGGGGTTCGTAGCATGGAAAACAAAAAAATTCTACCGCATGCAAACAAACAAGCCAAGATCTATCTACTAGATTGTAGAAACGAGTCGATAGAGGAACTCACCCTCTAAGATTCCAAAGCGGTTAATGAGAGCGGATTATTGTGGGTGATGTTGTCGTACTCTTGCCGATCTCAAGATCGCGTAGACGATCCTTCCGGCGCTGCGTTCCGGCAGCGCTTCCGCAGTCGGTCACACGTTCGGTACTCGATGAAGACCTTCCTCTCCCTTGTTCCAGCAGGCAGCGGAGGTTGTAGCACTCTCCTCGCGATTCCGGCAGCATGACGTCTTGGTACCGAAAGTAGAGGGGAGATCTCGCAGGGCTTCGCCTTAAGCCGGAGCGAGTATGGTGAACTGTGAGAGAGGCCTTGGCGATCTAGGGTTTAGAGGGAACCAAGGGAGGAGGCTAGCAGGCGGCTAGGGTTAGGGTTCACCCCAACTCGGCGAGTTGGTGGTGCCCTAGGCGGTGGCGGCAGCAGCAGGGGTGGTGGCGCCGGTGGCTTAGGGTTAGGGTTTCGGGGTGTGAGAGGTGTAGGCTAGAGGGGCATCCCTGCCCCTCATTTTATAGGTGGGAGGGCGCGGCCAAGGGGGAGGGAGTCCTCCCCCAAGTCAGCCTCCTTGGCCGGCGGTGGAGGGAGGAGGACTTCCTCCCCAAGTAGGTTTCCTACTCTCCCTCCACCAAGCAAACTTGCCGTTTGACTTTTCAAACTAGGATTTGATTTATCCCTTTATTTTGCTCAGCCATGATACCTAGTACATGATGCAACCATTCCACATTGTCATGACACATTCACGTACCCTTCCCCTCCGGAGTGCCGGACCTTCCGGACCCTTCTAGAACATTCCCGATGAAAACACCGGAATCATTCCCCAACTCCGAAACAGGACTTTCCTTATATGAATCTTATTCTCTGGACCATTCCGGATCTCCTCGTGATATCCCGGATCCCATCCGAGACTCCGAACAACATTCAATCTCTTACTCATCATTCCATAACTACTCAACAACATCGAATCCTTAAGTGTGTCTCCCTACGGTTCGTGAATTATACGGACATGATCGAGACACTTCTCCGAACAATAACCAATAGAGGAATCTGGAAATTCATATGGCTCCCACATATTTCTACGATTACTTTGCGATCAAATGAACCACTTACATACGATACCAATTTCCTTTTGTCTCATGATAGTTTTCTTATCCGAGGTTTTGATCGTCGGTATCTCTGCATACCTAGTTCAACCTCATTACCGATAAGTACTCTTTTCTCGTTCCTGTGATATGTGATCCCTTGTGAGTCAGTCACATGCTTGCAAGCTAATTGGATGACATTCCACCGAGAGGGCCCAGAGTATATCTATCTGTCATATGGATGGACAAATCCCACTCTTGATCCATGTGTCTCAACCCATACTTTCCGAACACTCAATGACACCTTTATAGCCACCCAGTTATGGTGTGGTATTTGATGTCATGAAAGCATCCTTCCGGTGATGGTGATAAGCATGATCTCATGGTGGAAGGAATTAGGTTACTATGTATCAGAAAGCTTATAGCAATTGAACTATTAAAATGACTTGATCTTTATGCTACGCTTATCTATAGGAGTATGTCCATCATACCATTATCCTAATGATATGATCTTGTTGTTAATAACATCTCAATGTTCATGATAGGGAAACCACAATCATATATTAACCAACAAGCTAGTATTATGAAGAGGCTTTACTAGGGACTCTAATTTGGTTTACAAATCACACAAGTATTAATGTTTCTGGTTAATACTATTATAGCATGAATGTAAACATTTATCATAAACACAAAGATATAATAATAACCACTTTTATTATTGTCGCTAGGACATATCTCCAATAGTCTCCCACTTGCACTAGAGTCAACTAATCTAGATTACATGGTAATATACCGAACACCCATGGCAGTTTGGTGTTGGTCATGTTTTGCCCTCGGGAGAGGTTTAGTCAACGGATCCGCCACATTCAGATCTGTGTGTACTTTGCAAATCTTTATGTCACCATCTTGGACATGTTCTCGAATAGCGTGAAAACGTAGCTTGATGTGCTTCAGCTTCTTGTGTGACCTTGGTTCTTGCGCATTGGCTATGGCGCCCATGTTATCACAGTAGATAGACATTGGGTCCAGCGCACTTGGAACCACACCGAGATCTGTAATGAACTCCTTCATCCATATCGCTTCTTGTGAAGCCTCCGAAGCAGCTATGTATTCCGATTCAGTTGAAGATCTCACCACAACGCTTTGCTTTGCACTCCTCCAGCTAACTGCTGCACCATTCAAAGTAAATACGTATCCATATTGTGATTTAAAATCATCCGAATCGGTGTTCCAACTAGCATCGGTGTAACCATTAACAACGAGCTGTTCATCACCTCCATAAGAAAGAACCATATCCTTAGTTCTTCTTAAGTACTTAAGGATGTTTTTGACCGCTGTCCAATGATCCACTCCTGGATCACTTTGATATCTGCTAGTCAAACTAACAACATATGCAATGTCGGGTCTATTACATAGCATAGCATACATTAGAGATCCTATGGCTAAGGCATAGGGAGTCTTACTCATCCTTTCTCTATCTTCTGTCGTTGCTGGACTTTGAATTTTACTCAACGTCGTATTGGGCAACATGGGCAAGAACCCTTTCTTGCTATCTTCCATTCCAAACCTCTTTAGAACTTTGTCCAAATATGTACTTTGTGACAATGATATTTGGCGTCTCGATCTATCTCTTTAAATCTTTATGCCTAATATGTAAGCTGCTTCGCCAAGATCTTTCATTGAAAAACTATTATTCAAATATTCCTTGACACTATTAAGAAGGTCTACATCATTCCCAATCAACAATATGTCATCTACATATAGTATTAAGAATGCTACAGAGCTCCCACTCACTTTCTTGTAAATACAAGCTTCTCCATAAGTTTGTATAAAACCAAAACTTTTGATTACCTTATCAAAACGTTGATTCCAACTTCGGGATGCTTGCTTCAACCCATATATGGACCGTTGAAGTTTGCATACCTTGTTAGCGTCTTTAGGATCAACAAAACCTTTGGGTTGCATCATATACAACTCTTCATCAATGCTTCCATTGAGGAACACTGTTTTGACATCCATCTGCCATATTTCATAATCGTAATATGCAGCAATTGCTAACATAATCCTCACAGATTTTAGCTTCACTACTGGTGAGAAAGTCTCATCGTAGTCAACTCCTTGAATTTGTCGAAACCCTTTTGCGACAAGTCGAGCTTTATAGACAGTAACATTACCATCAGCATCTGTTTTCTTCTTGAAAATCCATTTGTTCTCGACAGCCTTCCGGCCATCCGGTAAGTCCACCAAAGTCCATACTTGGTTTTCGTACATGGATCCAATTTTGTATTTCATGGCTTCTTGCCATTTATTGGAATCTGGGCTCATCATCGCTTCCTCATATGTTGCAGGATCATCGGTGTTGTCCACCAACATGACACTCATAAGGGATCATACCAATCAGGAGTGGTACGAGTTCTCGTTGACCTGCGAGGTTCTGTAGCAACTTCAACCGAAGTTTCATGATCATCATCATTAGCTTCCTCTCTTATTGGTGTAGGCGTCACAGGAAATTCTTCCGGTGTTGCGCTACTCGCAAGTTTGAGAGAATGTTCAACAACCTCGTCAAGTTCTACTTTCCTTCCAGTCACTTCTTTCGAGAGAAATTCTTTCTCTAGAAAGGATCCATTCTTGGCAACGAAGATTTTGCCTTTGGATCTATGATAGAAGGTATACCCAATAGTTTCCTTCGGGTATCCTATGAAGACGCATTTTTCCGCTTTGGGTTCAAGCTTGTCCAGATGTAACTTCTTTACATAGGCTTCGCAACCCCAAACTTTAAGGAACGACAATTTAGGTTTCTTCCCAAACCATAATTCATACGGTGTTGTTTCAACGGATTTAGATGGTGCCCTATTTAAAGTGAATGCGGCTGTTTCTAATGCATAAACCCCAAAATGATAGCGGTAAATCTATAAGTGACATCATAGAACGAACCATATCTAAGAGAGTTCGATTACAATGTTCGGACACACCATTACGCTGTGGTGTTCCCGGTGGTGTCAATTGTGAAAGTATTCCGCATTTCTTTAAATGCTCGCCAAACTCGTAACTTAGATATTCACCTCCACGATCAGAACGTAGAAATTTAATCTTCTTGTTACGTTGATTCTCTATCTCACTTTGAAATTCCTTAAACTTCTCGAAAGTTTCGGACTTATGTTTCATGAAATAGATATACCCATATCTACTCAAGTAATCCGTGAAGGTAAGAACATAACGATAACCACCGCACGATGCTACACTCATTGGACCACACACATCGATATGTATGATTTTCAATAAGTCCGTAGCTCGCTCCATCATACCAGAAAATGGAGTCTTAGTCATTTTACCCATCAGACATGCTTCGCATCTTTCAAGTGATTCGAAATCAAGTGATTCAAGAAGTCCATCGGAATGGAGTTTCTTCATACGCTTCACTCCGATATGACCAAGACGACAGTGCCACATATAGGTCGAGTTATCGCTCAATTTCAAACGTTTAGCTTCAATGTTATTAATATGTGTATTTCCACTATCGAGATTCAATAAGAATAGACCATCTATCAAAGGTGCATGTGCATAAAACATATTACTCATATAAATCGAACAACCATTATTCTCGGGCTTAAACAAGTAACCGTCTCGCAATAAACAAGATCCCGATATAATGTTCATGCTCAACGCAGGAACCAAATAACAATTATTTAAGTATAAAACTAATCCCGATGGTACATGAAGAGGTAGCGTGCCGACCGCGATCACATCAACCTTTGATCCATTTCCAACACGCATCGTCACCTCGTTCTTCGCTAGCTTCCGTTTATTCTACAGCACCTGTTTCGAGTTATAAATATGAGCAACCGAACCAATATCAAATACCCAGGCACTACTACGAGTACTAGTGAGATACACATCAATAACATGTATATCAGATATACCTTTCTTCTTGATGTTGCCGTTCTTCAAATCCGCCAAGTACTTTGTGTTGGGGAGGTAACCCCGGATAGGGTAAAGACGGGGAAAGACGAAAGGACATCCCCCGTTTAGTTTCCGAGTTACAGTCTAAGTTGGCCGAATCCTATAGAAGTCGGCCGAGATATGAAAGGGCGAGACCCTTATATTTTTGACAAGGCATTACCCGGCCGAGATACTGCGTAAGTCGGCCGGATTAGCCCGAGTAATCTTGATGCAGGTGAAGGACGATCCGAGTTATGCGAGGAAGGACCGAATGGTACGAAGCTTGCAGGAGAAGGAGAAGCCTAAAGTCAAACTCTAGCCGCAAGCTAGGGAGAATCTGAGCGGAGCCAAGCTCTAGGGACAAGGGCGCAGAGCGACAGAGAGGCACAAGGAGGTCACGGAGGTGGCAGTCCAGAAGCCCGAGGCGCACAGGAGGGGCCCTCTGGAACCTTGCCGTCATTAGGGGAGCGACAGGGAAAGGGGGGCGCCGAACTACTATATTGGGACAAGCATATTCCTCGAATATGCTTGCCACGTCAGCCCTAGAGGAACCCAAGGCTCTCCTTTATAAGGAGAGGCTTGGACTCTGAAGGGGGGATCAGCTCATTCTTAGTACCGTTAGGCTGGTAAAGTTCTCCCTTTCTCCTTGTATACAACTCAAGGAGCACTTGTAGCCAAAGGAAGGAGAAATAAAGATCTTTACCTTAGTCTTCTATGTGTAGAATCAACTACATCTTCCCTCCCCTGATCCCTCTAGCATCCATTGGCCCCATACTTTAGCCTACCCATGGCATCTGCCGTGTCACCACCACGACAGTTGGCGCCCACCGTGGGGCAAGCAGTGGTGCTAGCTGGAGTCATGATCCGGACGGGAAACTTCATCAACACTAGCGAGCGCGTGGTTTCTGGCCTGGTCCGGAGATTCGATCTCTGTGACTATGTCAGCGACAACGCGGGCAGCTTCAGGGGAAAAACTCCCCCGCGGAACGGTGTCTTCGTCAGTTTGGGCGAGCACAAGGTCTACGTCGGCGTCGACATCTCCGGCATTTATCCTCACCAAGTTGTTATCGCAGGAGAGCCGCCCCTTAGCGCTACAAGCCGTCCGTGTGGAGCACATCCTGCGGGCAGCGTCGAGGTGATGGTCGCAGCCGGGGTGCAGGCGGGTGTAGCCGGAGCCGGATCAAGCAGAGACCCCGCCGCAGGCGTTCAGAGCACGCCCAAGTAGACGGCACCACCCCCTGAGGTAATCCCTACAGTGGCCAACCAGGCTGAGGTACAGGACACTACCCCAAAAGCACCAAGAGTGAGAGGGCCACCTCTAGAAAGGCCAGAAAATATTCTTCAGGCAACCATAGAAAACTTAACTACACCTGTAGCACCAATACTTGATCCGGCTAATGCTCAGGCAGAGTTAGAGGAAACCAGGCAAAAGGTGCTGGTAGAGGCAAAAAAAGGTGTCGGCACTGCGGGAGTCTCTAAACAGAACCCTGCGAGAATATGCCAAAGCTAATAAGCTTGACGTCGATCCCGAGCGGGTGGACGAGTTGAGAATGAGAGGGAAAAACCTCATAGATGATATCAACAGGGAGCATGATGCCCACAAGGAAGAATCAATTGATCTGGGCTTGCCGAGGTACAGTACCCCGGCAAAGAACCTAAGAGCGGCGAATGCCGCAGCACTAGAGTTAGAGAGTTTGACTGGCGAAGCCCGGCAGAAACAGCAAGAAAGAGTAAATGAGCTGGTGCGTATAGCGAACCAGCAAAATGAAGAAATGCTCAGGGCAGACCCGGCGAGGCCAGGGGCCTCGCGAATGGTTCACTCGGCTAGGGCAGCACCAGCCTTGTCCGTGGCAGCAGCCTCCTCGCCCGGAAATAATGCATGAAAGGACAAAGCTGTAACCTCAGGAAAGAGAAACAAGCAAATTGTTTCGTATGATCCGGCAATAGCTGGAAAAGCAAACGAGAACAGAGGCAATGGAAGCCGGGGCAATAGTGGCGAGAGGAATCCCGGCCGTATTGAGAAAGACGGCGGAAGCCGAGGCAATGGAGACCTCGGCAGGAGAGAACCCGGAAGAGGCAATCACGAGAACAATACCCCGGTAGAAGTAAGGAGAGAACCGCCGCTCAACCCACAGCCAAGACATGAACCTCGGCAGGAAAGAGAAGCAAGACCAGCTCGCTACAATCAAGTGAATGAAAGATACAATGATGGTTATTCCGAGATGGAATATGCGATCCACGGTGGAAATAACCACTATGGAATGCAAGACAGAGTTCTATATAGAGATTTGCCATCAAATGATGCAAGAGTAAAGCTAGACCGGTTATACCGGTCCGAGTTGCTGGAAGAACAGGGTCCGCCAGGTCCAACGTGCTTTGGACCACGGATCATGGGCGAACCACCTGTGCCGAACTTTCAGCTAGCGAGAGGCACGAAAACATACAATGGGAGTACCAAACCGCAAGACTGGTTGATTGATTATGCCACGGCTGTGAAGATAGCAGGAGGGAACTTACGATGGGCAGTACGATACGTCCCACAAATGTTGGAAGGACCAGCTAGGGTATGGTTGAATAATCTACCAGCGGGCAGTATCAACTGTTGGTTGGATTTTGAAGAAATGTTCGTCAGCAACTTTACCAGCACATACAAGAGGCCAAACAGGCCACAACAGTTAGCTATGTGCAAGCAGAGGCCGAATGAAACAGATATAGAGTTTTTAACTCGATGGTGTAACCTGAGAAACTCGTGTGAAGGAGTTATAGAGTCATAAGCAATAGCTTGGTTCGCTCAAGGATGCCGTTATGCCAGTGTGTTGTGGCAACGTCTGCAGAGAGATATGCCGACCACATTGGCAGAAACTATCAGGATAGTGGACTCCTACGCATTAGGAGATCCAACGCAACCAGAATTAATGTCGGCAGATCATCGGGAGCAACAAGACCAATATGCAAGAGACTCAGCTGGGTCATCCAGGCGCGGTGATTTCAAAGGAAGAAGAAGAGAAGAAAGACCGGATTATAGATATAATTCGGCCCAAGTGGCAGCAGTAGCGCAGGATCCGCCGAGTCACGGAGCGACTCAACGGCAGAAGAATGGTCCTCAGCAGTGGACACCAAGGAATGAGGGAAAAAGACAGTGGACCCCAGAACAAAAGAAGCAGTGGCAGGAGAGGCCGAAGTACACGTTCGAATCTATGTTAGATCAGCCGTGTAAATTTCACACGTCAAACCCATCCAGGCCAGCCAACCATACAACCCGCCAATGTGCTTGGATGAAAAGTGCAATGGGAAACCCCGTGGGCATTCAGGCAGCGCCCCATCAAGTACATCAACAACATCAACCACAGTTGACTGGAGCAAATGCACATCAACTGATGTTACCGCCTCCTTCCCCGAGATACGATAACTCGGATCGGAGAGATGCGGTACATCAAGTGATGAACCAAGTCCAGGATGTAAGGACAAATCCAGCGAATACTGGACGCAATGATTACAGAGAACATCATCAGTCTTATTGCGTGTTCACAACGGAACAGCAAGACAAGCAGAGTGTGCAACGCCGGCATGTGGAAGTAAATGCAGTTATGCCGGCAGTGCCGAGATATGTGCCTTGGTCAGATCAGGAGGTAACTTGGAGCATAAAGGATCACCCCAGGATAATGCCAAGTCTGGGGTCGTATGCACTCGTGCTGGATCCGACATTTGTTGGACCAAGTATTAATGTGAAATTTTCAAAAGTACTCATTGACAACGGAAGCAGTATCAACATCATGTATAAAGATACCATGCATAAACTCGGAATATCGCAGAACATGCTGCAGTCCACGAGGACCACTTTCCATGGGATAGTGCCAGGACTTTCATGCGAACCCATCGGTAAAGTCCGAGTGGATGTGTTATTCGGCACAAGAGATAACTGCAGAGCAGAAAATTTAGAGTTTGAAGTGGTGGATCTAGAGAGTTGTTATCATGCTTTACTCGGACGGCCTGCGCTGGCCAAATTCATGGGCAGCTGTCATGTAGCTATCTGAAAATGAAGCTATCCGGACCCCAAGGAGTGATAACAGTAGCAGGGGATTACAAGAAGTCAATGGAATGTGCTTCAGCCGGGTCAAAATGGGCCGAATCATTGGTTATAGCAAGAGAAAAAAGAAGAATTCAAGAGGTAGCAACCCTCGCTCAGTCGGCACAACTGAATATGCCGGCACTAGCCAATCCACATGGAAGTGTCTCCTTTCAGCCGACTAAAGAAACGAAGAAGTTTCAGATTGACGAGCAATTCCCAGAACGCATCGTTACTATTGGTGCAGGCCTAGATGCTAAATAGGAAAGTGAGCTCACCAACTTCCTCCGTGAGAATCGGGACATCTTTGCATGGTCAACTGAGGATCTGCAAGGTGTTCCGAGGGAGTTGGCTGAGCACTCTCTGAATGTAAGGCCAGGAGCAAGGCCGGTGAAGCAACCTCTCCGCCGCTTCGCCGAAGACAGGAGAAAAATAATAGGGGATGAAATAGCTCGGCTCCTCGCGGCCGGGATCATCATGGAGGTGCTGTATCCGGATTGGTTGTCGAACCCGGTGCTAGTAGAAAAGAAGAAAGATGATCCGAATGTAGCCATTGTATGGCGAATGTGTATCGATTACACGAACCTAAACAAGGCGTGTCCAAAAGATCCTTTTCCATTACCTAGAATAGACCAAGTCATTGATTCGACCGCTGGTTGTGAGTTATTGTCATTTGTAGACGCGTATTCTGGCTTTCACCAGATACCGTTGAATCCGGCCGATCAAATAAAGACTGCGTTTATTACCCCGTACGGGGCTTATTGCTATCGTACAATGCCATTCGGCCTGCGAAACGCAGGAGCAACGTATCAGAGATGCATGCAAAAATGTCTACATGACCAAATAGGAAAAAATGTACAAGTATATGTAGATGACGTGGTCATCAAAACCAAGGAAAGCAAAACGCTACTGGATGATATACGGCAGACTTTCGCGAACCTGAGAAGGTTCCGAATGAAGCTTAATCCGGAAAAATGCACATTTGGCGTGCCGGCAGGAAAATTACTTGGCTTTCTTGTATCTAGCCGAGGTATAGAGGCCAACCCAACAAAGATAAAGGCAGTAGAAAGAATGGAGTTGCCAAGGTGTCTAAATGATGTACAAAAGTTCACGGGATGTCTAGCCTCGCTCAGCCGGTTTGTATGTCGGCTGGGAGAGAAGGCACTACCACTCTATCAACTAATGAAGAAATTAGATAAGTTCGTTTGGACTCCACAAGCAGACAGTGCATTTCATGAATTGAAAAAGATGTTAGTCACAGCACCCATTTTGGCTTCTCCATTATCAAAAGAGCCTATGTTACTCTATATAGCAGCTACCAACAGAGTGGTGAGTGCTGTAGTCGTCGTAGAACGACTCGAAGATGATAAGTGGGTACAAAGGCCGGTGTATTATTTGAGCGAGGTGTTATCCGCTTCAAAGCAGAATTACCCACATTATCAGAAGATGGCTTATGGTGTGTACATGTCGGCAAAGAAGCTTAAACATTACTTCGAAGAGCATCCCATCAAAGTGATCTGCGAAGCACCCATAGCCGACATACTGAGCAACAAAGATGCAAGTGGCCGAATAGCAAAATGGGCAATCGAGTTGTCACCGTACGCTCCACAATTCGATAGGAGAGATGCAATCAAATCTCAGGCGGTCGCCGACTTCTTCGTAGATTGGGCCGAGGTGCAGTATGAGCCACCATTACCAGACCCAAATTATTGGACGATGCATTTCGATGGTTCCAAACTAAGAAATGGTTTGGGAGCAGGAATAGTGTTAACCTCGCCTAAAAGAGATCAGCTGAAGTATGTGCTACAAATACATTTTGCAGCATCAAACAATGTAGCCGAATATGAAGCACTGGTCCATGGATTGAAAGTAGCAAAAGAGATTGGCATACGCCGAATCTTATGCTATGGGGACTCGGATCTTGTAGTACAGCAAGTCTCAGGCAATTGGGATGCATTAGATGATAATATGGCTTTGTATAGATTTCATGTGCAAAAGATCAGTGGATACTTCGAAGGGTGTGAATTTCATCACATACCTCGAGCAGAAAATGATGCTGCAGACACGTTATCGAAACTAGGATCAACCAGGCAGTCAATTCCCCCGGGTATTGCCCTGGAACACCTCAGAAAACCATCAATAACCCCATCACCAGAATCCGAATCTATCTTTATTCCGGCAAATTCAGCAGAGGATAATGTGCCGATGGAAGTAGACCAACAATGTAACTCGGAGCTCCCCAAGAGAAGGACAGCAGAGGTAAGCATAATTATGGAGAAGGCCGAAGTAGTTAGGTCGGCGGAAAACATGGAAATAGACAGTGAGACCACACCAGAAAAAATCACACCGGTGTGGGCGCAACCCATATTCTCTTTCCTTAAAGATGCGATGTTGCCGAATAATGAAGTATTAGCAAGACAGACTGTGAGGAGAGCAAAAGCTTATACAATCATAAACAATGAGCTATATAAAAGAAGCGTCACAAGCGTATTGCAAAGGTGTGTGAGTTCGGCAGAAGGCCAGGAGATCCTCCTAGATATACATCAAGGAGAATGTGGACACCATGCCTCATCTCATGCCTTGGTAGCCAAAGCATTCAGGCATGGGTTTTATTGGCCAACAGCGTTGAGAGAAGCCAAGGAGTTGGTGGAAAAATGCAATGGTTGTCAGAGATATGCAACCAAGATATACACGTCGTCGTCCGAGTTAAAAACAATACCCATTACTTGGCCATTTTCTGTGTGGTGCTTAGATATGGTGGGACCATTTAAGCCGGCCCGAGGGGGGATGACTCACATATTGGTTATGGTGGACAAATTCACAAAATGGATTGAAGTGAAACCAATAAAAAATGCGATGGGCCCACGTCAGTGAAATTCCTCAAAGATATCATTTTAAGATATGGGTACCCACACAGTGTTATTACAGATAGCGGCACAAACTTTGCAGAAGGAGCGTTCGCTAGGTTCTGCCAAGAGAAACACATAAGATTATATGTTGCCTCTGTGGCTCACCCAGCATCTAATGGGCAAGTGGAAAGGTCTAATGGACTAGTATTGTCAGGAATAAAACCACGACTAGTCGAACCATTGCAAAGGTCGGCAGGATGTTGGATTGAGGAACTACCAGCAGTGTTATGGAGCCTCAGGACTACTCCGAACAGATCAACGGGTTATACACCATTCTTTCTGGTATATGGGGCAGAGGCCGTGCTTCCAGCCGACATAATACATGACTCGCCAAGAGTTACTCAATATACAACTTCAGAGGTAAATGAAGTAGCTCGGCAAGATACTGTTGACTTACTAGAAGAAGCCAGAGAGCTGGCGCTATCACGATCAGCTATTTATCAGCAGAACTTGCGATGATATCACAGCAAGAAAGTGAATCCAAGAGTCTTCAAAGAAGGGGATTTAGTTCTCCGACTGGTGCAACGTACGGCCGGGATGCACAAACTATCACCTCCATGGGAAGGACCATTCGTCATGAGCAAAGCATTGCACAATGATGCCTATTACTTAATAGATGCTCAGTCCCCTGAA
This sequence comes from Avena sativa, assembly GCA_916181665.1. Taxonomy (NCBI): domain Eukaryota; kingdom Viridiplantae; phylum Streptophyta; class Magnoliopsida; order Poales; family Poaceae; genus Avena; species Avena sativa. Next base: position 260,662,611 of record OV702298.1, on the reverse strand, counting down.
AAGAACAGAGCAGACAAAGCTGGCAAAGAAACGAAAAGACCATGGAATGTAGCTTTACTTCGTCCATTCTACTCGTAGTATGTTATCTCAAGATCAAGCATCAATTATGTATTAAACCTCGGCATCCAGAGCAGTGACTCGGAGACTGCCATATGTTATTTCAATTTCATCTTATGTATTAAACCTCGGCATCCAGAGCAGTGACTCGGAGACTGCCATATGTTATTTCAATTTCATCTTATGTATTAAACCTCGGCATCCAGAGCAGGGACTCGGAGACTGCCATATGTTATTTCAATTTCATCTTATGTATTAAACCTCGGCATCCAGAGCAGTAACTCGGGGACTGCCATATGTTATTTCAATTTCATCTTAGGTATTAAACCTCGGCATCCAGAGCAGTAACTCGGGGACTGCCATATGTTATTTCAATTTCATCTTAGGTATTAAACCTCGGCATCCAGAGCAGTAACTCGGGGACTGCCATATGTTATTTCAATTTCATCTTAGGTATTAAACCTCGGCATCCAGAACAGTGACTCGGGGACTGCAATATGTTATTTGAATTTCATCTTATGTATTAAACCTCGGCATCCAGAGCAGTAACTCGGGGACTGCCATATGTTATTTCAATTTCATCTTATGTATTAAACCTCGGCAACCAGAGCAGTGACTCGAGGACTGTCATATGATACTCCAATTTTAGCGTACTAAACCTCGGCACCTTGAGCAGCAACTCGCCAATAGCTGTATATCATTTCCGAAGTTCAGTTTACACATTAGACTTCGGCGGCATAGGCAGTAACTCGGGACCTACCATATATTGTTCCGAAGTTGTGGTTAACCTTTGATACAAAGAAGGAATCAAACTTCGACATTCAAAGTAAGAACAGCTCAAACTCATATCATATTCGGAATTCACACTTAGATTAACTGGCTAAACCACGGGAGTACAGAGATAAAGATACATCCCGAAATTAAGAAATCGCAGGCCAACACAGCAAGGATTCGGACAAACAAGACCACTTAGACAAGGTGATAACAATTACAAACATGCGCGTCTCAAAAGAAATTCATGCCATACAGAAGACGGACAAATGTTCCGCGTACATCATACGCCCGGCATACCAGGGATAAGAAATGACTTAAACGTTTTTAGCTGGAGAGGCAGCAACTTGGTCAGGCGCTGGACACTCCGACGTAGGAGGAACTTCGGCCGAGGTTGCCTCGCCCTCCATAGACCCAGGTGCGACTTCGGCAGAAGCCCGAGGCTGCTGAGGAGCATCAGTTTGTGCAGTTGAATGCCCAGTACCTTTGGAGGAGGACCGCGCATCGCCGTCGCTATCCGAGCTTGAACTAGAGTTACCAGATGTAGCCGAGTCATCCTCACCCTCCTCTTGCTCAGCTGAATTGTTATCCGACGCATCCTCGACTACGACCTCGTCGTCCGGGTTTGGAAGGAAACTCGGACCTTCATTCCAGGTGTGCACGTCGGCATACTCAACAAGCTGGAAGGCGCGAGCTTGCCAAAGAGCGACAAAGGTGGGATCCTCAACCCAACGGGAACCAGTGCACAAATTTCTCAGGATATCAAGAGAAATGTCTTCATACCACGACATGATAACAGTAAGGGCCATATCAGCACCAGCTCGCCCGGCTGATTCCCTCCAGAGACTTAGTTGCTTCTCAGATGCCATCAATCTTTTCACCAACAATTCGACCTCATTGATATCAGGAGTCCCAGAAGTGTTCGGCCAGAGAACATGGTAAGCTCGGATAGCTACCTGCACCAAATCCCTGCCCATAATCTTCATTGGACCAACTGCAGCACCGACAGCAACCAGGAAGTCTTCCATCGAATACTCCGAGTTAGCATCAATAGGGACACCTCGGCGCACACGAGCTGCAAGAACCGCTTTGGAACTCACAGGCTTAGCTTCTGGAAAATGATCTGCGCAAAACACGAATGCGTCAGGTGGCAGCAGGGACAAAGAGAAAAATATAATCCGGCCGTGCTAAGAAGCTTACGATGAATATAACTCATCATTATCTGAAGGTCTTTAGCCTAGTCGATCTTGCTCTTCTCAAAGCCAGCGATCTCCTCGCTCATTCCCCGAGTTTTCAGTTCGGCAGCCTCGAGGAGCTCTTTATTCTTCTGCAGTTGCAAAGCTAGCCGATTTTTCTCCTCGGAGAATTCCTGGTCGACCTTTTCTAGTTCGGACTTCTGAGAGAGCTTAAGGGCCTCCACCTCGGCGCGCAGGCGAGCTATTTCATCATCCTTTTCTTTTAGCTGCGTCGAATGAGTAGCGCTTTGTTCTAAAAAATGCAGCATCACGTCAGGCACGGGCGTGCAATCTTGGTGAGACGCTGCAAAGGTTTGTAACTCGGCTTTACCAAAGCCAAACGAAATAAATGAAGCTTAGCGCACATTTTAAAAAAGGGGAAGGCGTAAGGTAAAAGGGAAACTAACCTTCCAGGCTCTTGACTTTCTTCTCAAGACGGATGTTGAGATTATTGATATTACCTGTTCACCAAAAAAGGTGAGCCGACGTCTCGCATACAAAACAATAAGAATGTCGCAAATGATGAAAAGAGTTATCGGCTTACCAGCCTTTTTCACCACAGGAAGGACTTTCTCATATTTTTCTTCCAATTTTCGGTGCGAAAAAAGTAATCTTTGAAATTCGGCAGTCCGCCGGTCATGTGCAACCTGAACAATGGAGCAAACAATTAATTGATATTCGAGGCTAAAACAGATCCGAATTAAGCGGAACTTAACCCGGATCTAGGTGGCTGGATATTCGAAGCCAAAACAGATCCGAATTAAGCGAAACTTAACCCGGATCTAGGTGGCTGGATATTCGAAGCTAAAACAGATCCGAGTTAAGTGAAACTTAACCCAGATCTAGGTGGCTGGATATTCGAAGCTAAAACAGATCCGAGTTAAGCGAAACTTAACCCGGATCTAGGTGGCTGGATATTCGAAGCTAAAACAGATCCGAGTTAAGCGAAACTTAACCCAGATCTAGGTGGCTGGATATTCGAAGCTAAAACAGATCCGAGTTAAGCGAAACTTAACCCAGATCTAGGTGGCTGGATATTCGAAGCTAAAATAGATCCGAGTTAAGCGAAACTTAACCCGGATCTAGGTGGCCGGATATTCGAAGCTACCACAGATCCGAATTAAGCAAAACTTAACCCGGATCTAGGTGGCTGGGTATTCCAAGATCAAACTAAACGAAAGTCAAGCAAGGTTTAAGGCAGGTCTAGTCGGGTATAGATTCGAACCCTGAGGTTAAAATTAAATTAAGTAAAGCATTATTAAACTTCCAAGCAAATAACAAGTTATTTCCCTACAAGTTTCGGGGACTAGTATATGTAGTAGCATCTGAAGAATTTGTCAAAAATCCACAATACAACAATTACCTCATTCATCTTGTTAGTATCAAGGATGATTTTGGCAGCTTGATCCAAGCGGCCGCCAATGTCGGAAAGCTGAAATGGCTGATTGATTGGATTGCCCTCAAACTGATCAATAGCATTCCAATTATTGGCATATTCCACCAGCGAGCCGAGGCTGTTCCCACTAGCCGTCCGAGTTAGGACTTTACCCCGGACGTGCTGTGTAACCACCATGGCCGCAGGGCTTTTATGAAGAGCAAGTTGGGTACCGGTGGCCGAAGTAACGGAGGCTTTGGTGGGCGCAGTTCCTTTGCGCAGCACATCGGCAATACTCGGCTGAGAAGAGCCGACAAGACCTTTCTGGGAGATGGAAGCCTTGGTGGCAACAACTTTTCTTGCTTTAGAGGAGGCATCAGCGAGAGCCGATACCTCGGCAATGGGAACAGTGCTTTTAGGAGACGGAGGGGCCACGGTCGCAGAGGGCGTCGAAATAATGACATCTTTGGCCGGGGCTGGAGTTACCATAGAAACTGCGGTGGGGGCAGAAAGAGGCTCGGTAGAGGCGCTCGGATCCACAGAGGGGGCAACTGGTTCGGTGGAAATCTCGGAGGGCCGAGTGGAATCGATGTCAACAAAAGGAGTCTCAGGCACATCGCGACGAGGGGGCGACTGATTCGGAGCTGAAGGAGATGCAACACAAGCAGGACTGGGAATCCTGGTATCTTCAGCGGGAGGAGGAGACGACTGTCGAATCGAGCGGCTAGTCATGCTAGGACCGCCGGGCTTAACAGAAAGCGGAGCACTGCAAAAATAAGAAATAAAAAAGGGTGTCAGGATGAAAAGCAGAAAGAGAGAAACAAGAAATACGAGCAAAAGGAACTTACCCTGCGACTCCAGGCATGGTCTTGCGCCTGGGAGGATTCGGAGCGGATTTCTTCATTCGTTTCTTGGGGGCCGCCTCTGAGGCACTAGCAGGAGCCCCGCGTTTCCCCGAGGTAACAGGGGGCCGGGAAGCAATAGGCTCGGTGTCGTGAACCTGACCGGCTGGATTAGCTGGGAAAGTAGAAGCCGGAAATGCATAAGAAATGGGCATTGCGACAACTACCTCAAGAACTTGGACCTCGTCCGAATCACCTTCCTCCTCATGGGCCGAGGTTTTGCCACGAGCACGAGCCGGGGCGAGATCCGACTTGGGGACGAACTCTTCCGAGTCCGGCTCCCCGACGTCCGGGGTATTCCGGTCCGCAGGCCACGGAAGTGACAGAACCTCGGCATCTTCGCCCTTCTGTTCTGTGAATCTCTGTAAGACAAGAAAGAGGAAAATTAGCGAAAATAGTTACGGAAACAGTTGGAGAACAAAGCGTTAGTAGTTGAGCTTACTTCGGGAGGGGGACGCTCGCGGGTGAACGGCTTCAATCCCCAAGCCCAATCCTCAGGCATCTCCGTCTTGAAGATAGCTCGAACATGCTTATATATGAGGTAGTTGTCCAGCTCCACGGTCGAGACTCGGTTGGGGTCAAGAGGGCCGCTCATGTAGCAGAGTTTGTGCGTCCGTTTCTGGAATGGGCAGATTCGGCTACTGATAAAGGTAGCCATCAGATCTTCGCCGCATAACCCGGCGCGGATCATCTCTTTAAGCCAAATCTCAAAAGCCTCAGCCAAGGCATGACTCTTCCTCGGATTATAAGTCCAATTCACCTTGGAAGGCGGGCCAATGGAGAAAGCAGGGAGCCGAATCTTGTCCTCCGTTCCTGTGTTCTTGACATAGAAGAAGGACTTGTGCCACTTCTTGCAGGACTCTAGCCCTGTAACACGAGGGAAAACGGATTTCCGCCGAGGTGTAATAGACGCGGTACCACATTGAGTAAGCAGTTTCTCAGAAGGGTGCAGAGACTTGTCAGGGACAACGTTAGAACGAATCTGGAAGAACTTCGACCAAACATGCACGAACGGCCATAAGCCGAAGTATCCCTCCGAGGCAGAGATAAAAGCAGAGAGAGAGGCGATAGCATTGGCAGGAAGGTGATGCGGCTGAAGGCCGAAGTAGTCAAGAAATTCCCTAGCAAAGTCGCTAAGAGGGAGACCAAAGCCGCGCGAGAAATGCGACATGAAAACTACATACTCGCCCTCCCTAAGATCCGGAGAGGACTCGCTGCCGGGTAAACGACAAGAGACCTCGGCGGGAATCCTCCAAGTCCGAGTAAGCCACTCAATATCGCGGCGAGTAACGGAGGAGCCCTGCCATGAACCTCGCTCGGGCCCAGAGCCAACATCGTCATCCTCTACCAGGGCGCCGCTGAAGGAGCTAGACATGGGTTCGCCGGAGAAAGCAGCGGAGGAAGAACTAGCGGCGGAGGAAAGTTTAGAACTACGAGGCCCCGTCGTGATTCTACACCAAAACGGCGGCGGAGCAGCAAGGGAACCACCGCACGGAAACAAAAGAGAAAAGAGAGAGATCTAAAGAAAAGGCTAGGCGACGGGACCGGAAAGAACTCACCGGTGACGACGCCGGATCTAGTGAGCAAGGACGAGGCCGACGGAGCGACGCGGCGGAGTCTTCACCGTCGAAGGTTCAGATGAATGCGCGGCGGCGGAGCTGCAAACGGACGCAGAAGCGAGAGGAAGAAGAAGGGCGTGGGCGAGCGAAAAGGGGAAAGTGAATTACCAGGCGCCACGCCCCTCTTTATAATCGAGCCACAAGCGAGGTAGTGGGATCGTGGGTGCAGCGGTTAACCGTGTAGATCGTGTGTGCGGCACGACCGCACGTCATTAAGCGGAACCGCACCAAGGGCCACACGGTAGCGAAGAAGGTCGCGATCCCCAAGGGAAGCGGCACACGAGGCGTCGCTGCGCCGGCGCGACATGCACAATATTAACTGTAGCCTGTCAGTGAATACTGTAGAGGAACAAAAAACTAGAGGAACAATGATGGGGGTGACACGTAGGACAAGGCGTACGCGAGAAGGAACGAGGATACCTCGAACGAGGGAGAAATAACTCGGAAACAATGCGGAAAGAATGTCATGAAACTGATACGGCCCGGCCGAGGTTGTCGGCAGGGCCACACCAGCTTCAGGGACTAATGTTGGGGAGGTAACCCCGGATAGGGTAAAGACAGGGAAAGACGAAAGGACATCCCCCATTTAGTTTCCGAGTTACAGTCTAAGTCGGCCGAATCCTGTAGAAGTCGGCCGAGATATGAAAGGGCGAGACCCTTATATTTTTGACAAGGCATTACCCGGCCGAGATACTGCGTAAGTCGGCCGGATTAGCCCGAGTAATCTTGATGCAGGTGAAGGACGATCCGAGTTATGCGAGGAAGGACCGAATGATACGAAGCTTTCAGGAGAAGGAGAAGCCTAAAGTCAAACTCTAGCCGCAAGCTAGGGAGAATCTGAGCGGAGCCAAGCACTAGGGACAAGGGCGCAGAGCGACAGAGAGGCAGAAGGAGGTCACGGAGGTGACAGTCCAGAAGCCCGAGGCGCACAGGAGGGGCCCTCTGGAACCTTGCCGTCATTAGGGGAGCGACAGGGAAAGGGGGCGCCGAACTACTATATTGGGACAAGCATATTCCTCGAATATGCTTGCCACGTCAGCCCTAGAGGAACCCAAGGCTCTCCTTTATAAGGAGAGGCTTGGACTCTGAAGGGGGGATCGGCTCATTCTTAGTACCGTTAGGCTGGTAAAGTTCTCCCTTTCTCCTTGTATACAGCTCAAGGAGCACTTGTAGCCAAAGGAAGGAGAAATAAAGATCTTTACCTTAGTCTTCTGTGTGTAGAATCAACTACATCTTCCCTCCCCAGATCCCTCTAGCATCCATTGGCCCCATACTTTAGCCTACCCATTGCATCTGCCGTGCCACCACCACGACACTTTGGGCAATTCCGCTTCCAGTGACCCTCTTGCTTGCAGTAAAAGCACTCAGTATCAGGCTTAGGTCCAGCCTTGGTCTTCTTCGTCGATGCGGCAACTTTCTTACCACCCTTCTTGAAGTTTCCATTTTGCTTAGACTTGCCTTTCTTGAATTTGGTGGTCTTATTGACCATCAACACTTGGTGCTCTTTCTTGATCTCCACTTCTGCAGATTTCAACATGGAGAAGAGTTCTGGCAACTGCTTGTTCATGCTTTGCATATTGTAGTTCATCACAAAGTTCTTGTAACTTGGTGGTAGTGATTGGAGGACACGGTAAATCCCCAAAGCATTAGGAATCACTATACCCAAGCTTTGGAGTTTGTTTGCGTGCCCAGACATCTTAAGCACATGCTCACTGACGGAGCTGCCCTCTTCCATCTTGTAGTTAAAGAACTTTTCAGAAGCCTCATAACTCTCAACTGCCGCGTGAGTCTCAAATATCAATTTGAGTTGACGGACAATATCATGTGGGTCATGGTTCTCAAACCTTTTCTGAAGCTCCGATTCCAAACCATACAAGATAGCATACTGAACTGTGGAGTACTGATTCTTCCGAGCGAGGTAAACGTTCTTTACTTCATCGGTAGCATCAGCTGCAGGCGGGTCACCTAGCGGTGCATCCAGCACATAGGTCAAATTACCAGCATTGAGGACAATCCTCAAATTGCGGAACCAATCCGGGAAGTTGCTTCTATTGTTTTTCAACTTTTCTTTCTCTAGGAACGCATTAAAATTGATGGTAGGGGCCGCCATTGATCTACAACATATTTGCAATAGTTTAGACTAAGTTTATGACAAATTGAGTTCTAATTAATAGTTAAATTAATCAAGGTGAACTCCCACTCAAAACAATATCCCTCACATTGTTTTAGTGATCACACGAACCAAATCCACCACATCAAAACCGATCATGACGAGAGTTGATATAGCTTCAATGGCGAATAATCGACATGTTCATCATATATACTATATGATTCATGCTTTACCTTTCGGTGATCCGTGTTCCGAGACCATGTCTGTACATGCTAGGCTCGTCAAGATCAAACCTTAGCTTCCGCATGAGCAAATCTGGCTTGCTCACATTGTATACACTTGCAGAATCTAACAAACCCGATCATCACGTGGTGCTTCGAAACAACAAGCTTTAGCAATAGTGCTTACTAAGGATGAACACTTCAAAACTTGAAATTAATGTGCATGAGGGATCATCTTATAATGCTACCGTCGTTCACTAAGCAATACAAGATGCATAAAGGATTAACATCACATGCAATTCATAATATGTGATATGATATGGCCTTTCTTCTTGTGCTTCCGATCTCCATCTTCAAGCACGAACATGATCTCCATCATCACCGGCATTGCATCAAGGTCAATGACGCCGCTCCATGGTTGTCGTCCACCAGCTTCAACTATTACAACTACTTTGAATAGACACGTGGGTCTTAACAGAAATTAAAGACAACCATATGGCTCCTGCCGGTTGCCAACTTACAATAAGGATCATTGCATACATCAAATATAATCACAATCATAGCCATATCACATCACAACACACCCCTGCAAAACAAAGTTAGACACCTCTAATTTCTTTGCATATTTTACGTGGTTTGGGACTTTCAATAAGTGTCGATCTAACTTACGAACAATAACCACAACGTTGATGTTTGAACTATCAAGTGTCCGTTGTAAATTGGATCTATACTATAATGGGAGAGACAGACACCCGCAAAGCCACTTATGCAATACAAGTTGCATGTTTAGCGTGGAGCAAGTCTCATGAACGATGTCATATAAGGTTAGCCCGGGCCGCTTCATCCCATCATACCGCAAGATGCAAAGTACACAAGAAGCAATTGATAATAAAAGCACCACCGTCCACAATGACCATTGTGTTCTACTCGTGCAACAGATCTACATATAGACACGGCTCTGATACCACTGTAGGGGTTCGTAGCATGGAAAACAAAAAATTTCTACCGCATGCAAACAAACAAGCCAAGATCTATCTACTAGATTGTAGCAACGAGTCGATAGAGGAACTCACCCTCGAAGATTCCAAAGCGGTTAACGAGAGCGGATTCTCGTGGGTGATGTTGTCGTACTCTTGCCGATCTCAAGATCGCGTAGACGATCCTTCCGGCGATGCATTCCGGCAGCGCTTCCGCAGTCAGTCACACGTCGATACTCGATGAAGACCTTCCTCTCCCTTGTTCCAGCAGGCAGCGGAGGTTGTAGCACTCTCCTCGCGATTCCGGCAGCACGACGGCGTGGTACCAGAAGTAGAGGGGAGATCTCGCAGGGCTTCGCCTTAAGCCGGAGCGAGTATGGTGAACTACGAGAGAGGCCTTGGCGATCTAGGGTTTAGAGGACACCAAGGGAGGATGCTAGCCGGCGGCTAGGGTTAGGGTTCACCCCAATTCGGCGAGTTGGTGGTGCCCTAGGCGGCGACGGAGCAGCAGGGTTGGTGGCGTCGGCGGCTTAGGGTTTCGGGGTGTGAGAGGTGTAGGCTAGAGGGGCAGCCCTGCCCCTCCTTTTATAGGTGGGAGGGCGCGGCCAAGGGGGAGGGAGTCCTCCCCCAAGTCGGCCTCCTTGGCCGGCGGTGGAGGGAGGAGGACTTCCTCCCCAAGTAGGTTTCCTACTCTCCCTCCACCAAGCAAACTTGTCGTTTGACTTTTCAAATTGGCGTTTGACTTTTCAAACTAGGATTTGATTTATCCCTTTATTTTGCTCAGCCATGATACCTAGTACATGGTGCAACCATTACACATTGTCATGACACATTCATGTACCCTTCCCCTCCGGAGTGCCGGACCTTCCGGACCCTTCTAGAACATTCCCGATGAAAACACCGGAATCATTCCCCAACTCCGAAACAGGACTTTCCTTATATGAATCTTATTCTCCGGACCATTACGGATCTCCTCGTGATATCCCGGATCCCATCCGAGACTTCGAACAACATTCAGTCTCTTACTCATTATTCCATAACTACTCAACAACATCGAATCCTTAAGTGTGTCTCCCTACGGTTCGTGAATTATGCGGACATGATCGAGACACTTCTCCGAACAATAACCAATAGAGCAATCTGTAAATTCATATGGCTCCCACATATTTCTACGATTACTTTGCGATCGAATGAACCACTTACATACGATACCAATTTCCTTTTGTCTCACGATAGTTTACTTATCCGAGGTTTTGATCGTCGGTATCTCTGCATACCTAGTTCAACCTCGTTACCGATAAGTACTATTTTCTCGTTCCCATGATATGTGATCCCTTGTGAGCCAGTCACATGCTTGCAAGCTAATTGTATGACATTCCACCGAGAGGGCCCAGAGTATATCTATCCGTCATATGGATGGACAAATCCCACTCTTGATCCATGTGTCTCAACCCATACTTTCCGAACACTCAATGCCACCTTTATAGCCACCCAGTTACGGTGTGGTGTTTGATGTCATCAAAGCATCCTTCCGGTGATGGTGATAAGCATGATCTCATGGTCGAAGGAATTAGGTTACTATGTATCAGAAAGCTTATAGCAATTGAACTATTAAAATGACTTGATCTTTATGCTACGCTTATCTATAGGAGTATGTCCATCATACCATTCTCCTAATGATATGATCTTGTTGTTAATAACATCTCAATGTTCATGATAGGGAAACCACAATCATCTATTAACCAACAAGCTAGTATTATGAAGAGGCTTTTAACTAGGGACTCTAATCTAGTTTACAAATCACACAAGTATTAATGTTTCCTGGTTAATACTATTATAGCATGAATGTAAACATTTATCATAACCACAAAGATATAATAATAACTACATTTATTATTGCCTCTAGGGCATATCTCCAACATGGATCGGATCGCGAGGAGACGCCGAGTACGACTACACCAACCACGTTTTGTTGAACGTTTCCGCTGTGCGATTTCTTCAAGGGTATGAAGATCTCATCTATCTATCTCGTTGATTGCATCTCCTAGATTAGATCTTGGCTTTCTTGTTCGCATCCATAGAATTTTTTTGATTTACTATGTTGCAAAACCCTTTAGTGGTATCAGAGCTAGATCTGTGCGTAGATGTGTTTCACGAGTAGAACGCAACATGCTTGTTGCGGGCGTTGATGTTTTATGTTGCAAGCCTCTTGTTGTGTACTTCTTATGGCGCGGCATAGTGAGATCGAAGCGGTCCATGCCAACTTTACGCGACCTCGTTCGTGAGACCGGCTCCACACTTGACGTGTGGCTTGTTCCACACATGTGGCTGGTGGATGCCAGTTTCTCTCACTATAGTAGTCATGGGATTTACACCGGATATTAGAAACCATAATATCACCGTTGTGGTTTTCCGTAGGTAAAAATCGTTCTTAGCTTGTTACTCCCATAAGCCACGTAAAACATGCAACAACAAAGTAGAGGCGTCTAACTTGTTTTTGCAGGGAGTGTTTTGTGATATGGTATGGCCCAAGACATGATGTGTATGTATGCAATGATCATGTTTTGTAATATTTCACGACTTGCATGTCGATGAGTTCACAACCGGCAGGAGCCATATGGTTGTCTTTATAATTGTGTATGACCTGCGTGTCAACTTCTTATACGCCTTGTAATAGCTTTACTTTATCGCTAAGTAGTTAGCAATAGTTGTAGTTGCTATTCGTGGTGGAGGCAATCATGGTGGAATGATGGAGATCATGCTGGCACGCACAAGATGGAGATCATTGCGCGGAGATTGGCTATACCATGTCACATAAGATTATATGCATGTGATGTTTATCCTTTTATGTATCTTATTATGCTTAGATCGCGACGGTAGCATTATAAGATGATTCCTCACTTAAAGATCACGATAAAATTGTGTTCTCCCCATGTATGCACCGTTGCGAAAGTTCGTCGTGTTCAAGCACCTCGTGATGATCGGGTGCTATAAACTCTACGTTCACATATAACGGGTGCAAGCCAGTTTTGCACACGCGGAAATACTTGGGTTTGACTTGACGAGCCTAGCATGTACAGACATGGCCTCGGAACACACGAACCGAAAGGTTAAGCATCAGTCATATGAATGATATGATCGACACTTTGTTGTCCACCATTGAAACCACATCTCTTATCGTGAAGATCGGATTAGGTGTGGTGAATTTGGATCGTGTTCACTAAACAACTTGAGGGATGTTGAATTTAGTGGGAGTTCATCTAGTAATTTGATTAAGTTGAACTAGTTATCATGAACATAGTCTAAATTGTACTTGCAAATTTTGTAGATCAAATGGCTAAGTCCAACTTCAACTTCAACGTTTTTGCTGAGAAAGAAAAGCTTAAGAACAATGGGTCTAACTTCACCAACTGGTTCCGCAATCTGAGAATCATTCTCGCTGGCGGACAAAAGGACTATGTACTAGAGAAAGCGCTAGGTGACGCCCCTGCCATTGATGCGCCGACTGATGAAAAAGCAGTTTATCAGTCGCGCAAAGATGATTATGGAGTGATTAAGAGTACCATGTTGTTTGCTATGGAATCGGACCTTCAAAATCGTTTTGAGGAGGTCGCCGGGCCCTTTGAGATTCTTGAGGAACTGAAAACCATGTTTCAGACTCAGGCCCGTTCTGAGAGATATGAGATCTCTGAGAAGTTCTTTAACTGCAAGATGGAGGAAGGGAGTTTCGTTAGTGAGCATGCCATTAAGATGTCGGGCTACACTCAACGTCTTGAGCAACTGGACTGTAAGATCCCAGAAGAGCTCAAGATTGACAGAGTTCTGCAATCACTCCCTCCTAGCTATAAAGATTTTGTAGTTACTCACAATCAAATTGGTTCCACTGATACGATCACTGAGCTCTTCGCTAAGCTGAAAGCTGCGGAGATGGACATCAAGAAAGATAATCATGTGTTGATGGTCAACAAGACCCCTAGATTTAAGAAAGGTAAGGGTGCAAATAAATCCTTCAAGAAACGCAGCGGCAAGCGCGTTGCCCTGCTGAGAAGAAGCTCAAGTCTGGACCTTAGTCGGACACTGAGTGCTTCTATTGCAAGGACAAGGGTCACTGGAAGCACAACTGTCCGAAGTACTTAGCGGACAAGAAGGCTGGCACCATTAAAGGTATATTTGATAAACATGTTATTGATGTTTACCTTACTAGCGCTCATTATAGTGCATGGGTATTTGATACTGGTTCAGTTGCTAATATTTGTAACTCGAAACATGAGCTATGGAATAGACGGCGGCTAGCAAGGGATGAGGTGACGATGCGCGTTGGCAATGGATCAAGGGTTGATGTGATGGCCGTCGACACGCTCTCCTTAGTTTTACCTTCGGGATTAGTTTTAAACCTTAATAAGTGTTATTATGTGCCTGCGTTGAGCATGAACATTATATCTGGATCGTGTTTATTGCAAGACGGTTATTCATTTAAATCGGAGAATAATGGTTGTTCTATTTATATGAATAACATCTTTTATGGTCATGCACCTGCTGTGAATGGTTTATTTCTTCTGAATCTCGAAAGCAATGGAACACACATCCATAACATTGAGGATAAGAGATGCAAAGTAGATAGTGATAATTCAACTTATTTGTGGCACTGCCGTCTAGGTCATATTGGTGTAAAACGCATGAAGAAACTCCATTCTGATGGACTTTTGGAGTCTCTTGATTTTGAATCATTTGACACGTGCGAGTCGTGCCTCATGGGCAAGATGATCAAAACCCCGTTCTCCGGAATAATGGAGCGAGCAACGGACTTGTTGTAAATCATACATACCGATGTATGCGGACCAATAAGTGTTTCGACGCGCGGTGGATATCGCTATTTTCTCACTTTTACTGATGACTTAAGTAGATATGGGTATATATATATTTAATGAAACATAAATCTGAAACGTTTGAAAAGTTTAAAGAATTTCAGAACGAAGTGGAAAACCATCGTAACAGGAAAATTAAATTTCTATGATCTGATCGTGGAGGTGAATATTTGAGTTATGATTTTCTCACGCATCTTAAAGCAAGAGGAATCGTTTCGCAACTCACGCCACCCGGAACACCATAGCGCAATGGTGTGTTTGAACGACGGAATCGAACTCTATTAGATATGGTGCGATCAATGACGTTTCTTACAGATTTTCCGTTATCATTTTGGGGTTATGCATTAGAAACCGTTCCATTCACTTTAAATAGGGCACCATCTAAATCCGTTGAGATGACACCGTATGAACTGTGGTTTGGTGCTAAACCTAAGTTGTCGTTTCTTAAAGTTTGGGGATGCGAAGCTTACGTCAAGAAGTTGATGCCGGACAAGCTCGAACCCAAAACGGAGAAATGCGTCTTCATAGGATACCCTAAGGAAACGATTGGGTATACCTTCTACCACATATCCGAAGGCAAAGTGTTTGTTGCAAAGAACGGATCCTTTCTTGAGAAGGAGTTTCTCTCGAAAGAAGTGAGTGGGAGGAAGGTAGAGCTAGACGAGGTTATTGAACCTTCTCTCGAGTTGGAGAGTAGCGCAGCACCTGAAATTATTCCAGTGCCGTCTACACCAACAAGAGAGGAAGATAATGACGAGGATCATGAAACTTCGAACGATGCTACTACTGAACTTCGCAGGTCGACAAGGTCACGTGCCACTCCTGAATGGTACGGCAACCCTGTCTTAATCGTCTTGTTGGTAGACAACAGTGAACCTGCGAACTATGAGGAAGCAATGATGAGCCCAGACTCTGAGAAATGGCTAGAGGCCATGAAATCCGAATTGGGATCCATGAGCGCAAACCAAGTATGGACTTTGGTGGACCCTCCTAGCGACCGAAAGGCCGTTAAGTGCAAATGGATTTTCAAGAAGAAAACGGACGCGGATGGTAATGTTACTGCCTATAAAGTTCGGCTTGTCGCAAAAGGGTTTCGACAAGTTCAAGGTGTTGACTACGATGAGACTTTCTCTCCCATAGCGATGTTTAAGTCCATTCGGATTTTATTAGCAATTGCCGCATTTCAGGATTATGAAATATGGCAGATGGATGTCAAGACGGCGTTCCTCAATGGCAACATTGATGAAGAGTTGTATATGATGCAGCCCGAAGGTTTTGTCGATCCTAAGGATGCTAATAAGGTGTGCAAACTTCAGCGTTCCATTTATGGACTGAAGCAAGCATCTCGGAGTTGGAACCTTCGTTTTGATCAAGTGATCAAGAGCTTTGGATTTGTTCCAAATTGCTACGAAGTTTGTATCTACAAGAAAGTGAGTGGGAGCTCAGTGACAATTTTAGTACTATATGTGGATGACATTGATATGCTTAACGATGTGAAATGTTTTTTGAACAAATGTTTTTCAATGAAAGACCTAGGAGAAGTTGCTTATATATTAGGTATAAAAATCTATAGAGATAGACAAAGACGCCTAATATCTTTAAGCCAAAGTACATACCTAGACAAAGTTCTGAAAAAGTTCAGAATGGATAAAGCAAAGAAAGGTTCATTGCCCATGTTGTCAGGTAAGATATTGAGCAAGGCTTAGTGTCCAGCTACGGTAAACGATAGAGAAACTATAAGCAAGGTGCCTTATGCCTCGGCCATAGGTTCTATCATGTATGCCATGTTGTGTACTAGACCAGATGTGTCTAATGCTCTTAGTTTGACGAGCAGATACCAAAGTGATCCAGGAGTGGAACACTGGACAGCCGTAAAGAACATCCTAAAGTATTTAAATAGGACTAAAGAAATGTTCTTGGTCTATGGAGATGATGAGCAGCTCGTCGTAAAAGGTTACGTCGACGCTAGTTTTGACACCGACCCGAATGATTCTAAATCTCAGACCAGATACGTTTATATTTTGAATGGAGGAGCTGTGAGCTGGATAAGATGCAAGCAAAGCGTGATCGCGGGATATACAGTAGAATCAGAATACATGGCTGCTTCAAAAGCGTCAAGTGAAGGAGTTTGGATCAGGAACTTCATCACTGAGCTTGGTGTGGTTCCAAGTGCCTTAGATCCACTGGAGATATTGTACGACAACACTGGCGCCATAGCACTGGCTAAGGAACCAAGATATCATCCAAAGACCAAGCACATCAACCGCCGTTTTCATATAATTTAAGATTATATAACAGATGGAGATCTGAAGATTAGCAATGTACATACGGATCTGAATGTCGCAAATCCGTTGACTAAACCTCTTCCACGAGCAAAACATGATCAACACCTTAATGCCATGGGTGTTAGATTGTTGCCAGATGTAAACTAGATTATTGACTCTAGTGCAAGTGGGAGACTTGGAATTATGCCCTAGAGGCAATAATAAAGATGTTATTGTTATAATTCTTGTTCATGATAAAGTTTATATTCCATGCTAGAATTGTATTAAGCGGAAACTTTGATACTTGTGTGGTTTATGAACAACACCGTGTCCCTAGTATGCCTCTATGGACTAGCTCATTGATTAATGATGGTTAAGGTTTCCTGACCATAGACATGAGTTGTGATTAATAATGAGATCATGTCATTAGGAGAATGATATGATGGACAGACCAAAATTAAGCAGAGCAATTAGATCGTCTCATCGTGTTTATCTTTGCGAAGCTTTTCCCTATGTCAAATATTGTATTCCTTAGACCATGAGATAATGCAACTCCCTGGTATCGGAAGAAAGCTTTGAGGTCATAAAACGTCATCCTATATGAGGGTGATCATAAAGGTGTCTCTCAGGTGATCGGAAAGTACTTGTTGGGTTGTATGTATCGAGATAGGATTTGTCCCTCCCGAGTCGGAAAGATATACTTCGGGCCCACTCGGTAATCAATATCAACACCACTTGCAAGCACGTGGTTAAGGAGTTAGTCACAAAGTGATATCGGATTACGGAACGAGTAAAGTACTTGCTGTGAACGAGATTGAACTAGGTATGCCGATACCAACGATCGAATCTCGGGCAAGTAAAATATCGCGTGACGAAGGGAATATATATATGGGATTAATTGAATCCTGGCATCATGGTTCATCCGATATGATCATCGATGACTATATGGGAGTCAATATGGGTTTCCAGATCCCGCTGTTGATTATTGATAGAAGACCATGTCTGCATATTCTCGAACCCGTAGGGTCACACACTTAACGTGCCTCGACGCTAGGATAGAATGGATAATTGGTTTATGAGTTTTTGTTCGGAGTCTCGGATGAGATCCAGGACATCACGAGAGGTTCCAGAATGGTCCGGAGAATAAGATCCATATAAAGGAAAGCAGTTTTTGGATTTCGGAATCGCTTCGGAGTATTCGGTATTGTACCGGAAGGTTCTAGAAGCTTCTGGAGTGGGACCAATGTGACCCCACTTGTCGGAGGCCTGTGTGGGACTAAGGGGAGTGCCATGTCCGCATTGGGCCAGGGGCACAAGGCCCCATAGGCCCAGCCGGCCAAACCCTAGGGGAAACCCTAGGGAACCCTTCTAGAAGGAGGGGGGAAACTTGCCCCCCACTCAAACCCTTGGGGCCGCCGCCCCAGGGCTTGGACGAGGGGCCAAGGGGGCCGGCCAGCCCCCTATATAAGGTGGGCAGGGGCGCACCCCTCCCCCCACTCCTTCAACCCTAGCCGCCATCCTGCTGGACCAAGGAAGGAGGAGACGTCGCGGCACCGTACATGTGCATCTCTCAGAGGCGCCGCCACTTGCGGTGTAGGATCGGATCAGATCGCGAGGAGGAGACGCCGAGTACGACTACACCAACCACGTTTTGTTAAACGTTTCCGCTGTGCGATTTTTCAAGGGTATGAAGATCTCATCTATCTATCTCGTTGATTGCATCTCCTAGATTAGATCTTGGCTTTCTTGTTCGCATCCGTAGAATTTTTTTGATTTACTATGCTGCAAAACCCTTCACTTCCGTGTTGTTGCTCCCGCTTGCCGATGCCACTATTAAAATTCAAGAAACACCAAGCAAAGTCCTCATCATCTCGAAGACTCGGTCCGTAATTACTAGACCTTAAACCTCAGTCGCCATGATATTCCCTATCACTGTCTTCACCATGGAAATCAAAACACCGACATGTCCCATGATGAGAACAAACAACAAAGCTTCGCATCACTCCCTCTTGAAGATGCACGACCAGAATTATGGGTGCACATGACCGAATCTCATCCGATCCAGTAATCTACAGGCATCAATGGCCCAACGGAGATCTCCGATTGAGCCTTACGGAACTTGTCACTGGCCAGGTCAATGAGGGCATGCATCAAGCAGAACACCGTCTTGGCGCGAGAAGAACCCTATGACCGCCTCCTTTTATTAGGCAGATCGACATGCCCCCACACCGTCACTCGTCGGCTCCTAATAGCAGGCCGAAGATCTCAGCGGTTACTGCCACCACCACCTGCACCACACGAAGATGATGAGCAGAGCCACACCAAGTTCCTCGAACTAGTTGTCGTGCCGCCCTCATGGCCAGATCTGTCGTCGAAGTCGCCAAGGAAGTCTAGCTAGGGCCGTCGCCTGGGCGTCCATCTCCGTCAGACAAGCCACGCCATCCAAGGATGCCACGAAGATCCGGCACCACGCTAGGAATATAGGCATCCACCACCACCTATCACGCTAGGGGTGAGGACCTGCCACCGTCGTTAGAAGTGAGGCTTTGGCCGGCGGCGTCCTTTGGTGGCGGCAGGGGGCGGGGGCAGATAGGAAGGGTGTGGGGGCGGCTCTAGGGTTCCTCCTGAGCCACCCCTCAGGGAATGGCGCGGGGGGGGGGATGATGATTGCTGGTGCATCCCCGCGCCTCGTTGCCAACTGAGAGCGTTGCCAGATGGTGCAAGTTGCTCCTAGAGCCACCCTTGGAGGCCTAGGACGGGCGGTGCATCGCCTTCTGGCACTAGATGTGTGTATCACATGGTGAGATGTTGCCTCCACTGCTCGATTGTAGTTGTCGCTCGCCGGACGCAACGCACACCAAGTTAATGATGTGGATCATCTTGCTAGTTACCTTAAACTATATAGTTTCTCAAACATTAATAAATCCTTGTTTTGTTCGAACAATTTTTCTTCTTTCTTTTTTTGCAAAATTTTATTCGAACGAGTTTAACCTGTTCAAAATCTGATCGTGACTAATCGAGTTCAAAAAACCCGGTGTGGTGCCCCTTGGAGTGGACAGGATTTTTGTCCACACTCTTTTTTCCATTCTCTTCATGTACAGCATGCTATATTTTTCTGACTGTTTTTTCACTACGATTGGTTTGTAGATAAATATTTTGGCACACAAAATTCATTAGCATTCCATCACACAAACTTGTAAATGTGACGGTTCTAATTTGATTTAAATTTTTGGCCTTTCCATGTTTTAGACTCAAGAGAGTCATTTGTAAAATTCAGCAAATCATGAGTATAGGAATAGAAACTAGTCCATGGCGCAACTTGTTACTCTTTCACTCTAGCCCGCTGGCCATACACCGCTGACCGCTCCTGTACATCGGCAAGACGGTAGACGGGCGACGCGGGACGCGAGATGCCGGCACGCCGCTGCACGGCAGCGAGCAGGCCCGACCCGATCGAATCAAGGACATCTCTCGCAGGCGCGTCGTGGATTTCGTTTCAGGGGGCGTGCCAGCCTGGCGGAAGTGGACCCAACGACCGTAACCGATTGTTTTACCTGGACGCCTCAGTAATAAAAAGTGAAAACTGGGCGACCGCGGTTGAAAATTGGGCTGAGCAAAGTGCATCGTCGGTGACAGGACATCGCGAGACGGTAATTTCGCGTTGCCCCTTCCGCAAGCCGTAGTAAAGTGTCTGTCACAAGCCACAGGCCCGTCCCCACCGTTCATCTCTCTCTGTCTCTCTACAAAATCCCCACCCCCTTCGTCGTCTACGCCCACAAACCGTCACGCCGGCATACTCACAACGAGAGAGAGAGAGAGAGAGAGCTCGGCGCTGGGCTGCGATGGCGGATCAGTGGAAGGAGTTCGCGACGTCGGCAATGTGCGCGCTCGACCAGAGTTCGGCAGAGCCGTTCGGGCCAACCTTCGGGCCCGCCCTCGGCGGCCTCTGCCTCCGCGAGGCCCAAATGACCACCCTAGCCCGCGGACACTTCGTCCGCTCGCAGGACATCATCCGCGACGGCCCCGCGGAGAACCTCGGGCACGCCTCGCGCGCTACGGCGAGCTCCACCACAGGGTCGTCCGCCTCTTCTCCATGTACGGCGGGGTCCTCGGCGTCCTCACGGACGGCCCGCTGTCGCAGGGAAACCCGCCCCCCGCCGACCCGCTCTGGCAGAACTGGGTTAAGAGCAAGGACGCCGTCTTCACCCGCGCCGACAAGGCGTCGCAGAGGCTTCGCTCCGTCGCGGCGTACGACCTCGCCACCCTCGACGCCTTCCACGTGGCCCAGAGCTTCCCCGACAAATCCCAGGACTGGAAGTCGTGGATGCGGGCGGCTGACAACCTCTCGGAACGTGCCGAAGCGGAGGGCAAAGCGGCCTCGAGCAGCGAGGTGCACCTGTCCTGCGCCGTGTTCGTGGAGCGCCGAGTCGCCTCGGCGATTTTGAATCGCTAGGCGACTGAGCGCGCGTGGTGGGCGGTCCCGAGCTCCATCCTCCATCCGCGGAGGCCATCAGCATCCAGCTACCCGATCGATCGATAAGCCTCTGTTCATCATATATCCTCTGCAGGTTTTGCGTTTTCTCCAGCTTTTTTTTTCGAATATAGTATACACTAGTTGGCGTGCCCCGTGCGTGGTCGAGCCTGCTCTGCCGCAACAGGCTTGCTCAGGAGATTCTGTTTGTTCGTCTCTGATCCGTCGTTGAACTCAAAACTCTTGATCAGTAAGAATGTTAGATGCGTCTGCATTTTCGCAGCTTCTACTACGTAGAGATTTTGTATGTAGGCAAGCATGCCGGTTGTTCGTCTATTGCTGTTGCCGTTGGACTCAAAAATCCTGATCAGTTTGAATGCTACATGCATTTCTGTCTACTACTTCCTATGGAATTACTAGTGTAGTATTACCCAGATTCCACCTCGAATTATGCAGTTTTCAGATTCAGACTGCACTTGCTTCACCACTTCCTCAATCAAGAACTTGTCCGTTTTCAGAGTTCAGCTTTAATGTTCAGCAGAATTCTTTTTTAGGATTCAGCATAGATGGCATTGTAAACTGATCAAGAGCATATTCACAGTTTTTAGCATATATTGCATTATAACATGAATCAAGAACAGATTCAGAGTTCAGCATAGATGGCATTGTAATCAAGAACAGATTCAGAGTTCAGCATAGATGACATTGTAAACCGAATCAATAACATATTCAGAGTTCAGCATAGATGGCATTGTAAACCGAATCAATAACATATTTAGAGTTCAGCAATAGATGGCATCGTAAACCAAATCAAGAACATATTTAGAGTTCAGCCTAGATGGCATTGTAAACCGAAACAAGAACATATTTAGAGTTCAGCATTGATGGCATTGTAAACCGAATCAAGAACATATTCAGCATATATGGTAAACTGAATCAGTAGCTTCTTATTCATTTCGTTTTTAGAACTCACAACCTGATGCATTATGATTCAGATCAGAACAGGATGCAAAGTACAGTTGGGAAGTGTTTAGAGGCGAGTCCAAACTCCCAGGTTATCATCAGCAAATTCGAAGAACCATCCCCCACATCATGCTTGACAATAATTTGTACAAAAGAAAGAGTAGGCACATGAGCATCGTAGAGGCATACGTGCAGGAGCAGTTCTCAATTACGTCCAGACTCATCAAAGGTTTATCGAAAGTACAAATAGGAGCTTTATTTCAACAGTTGCATTTCCAAAGTCTCAACACTTCCACTAGATGCAGATAAGGCAAGAAGCTACTAGATCTTTAGAGGAAATTTCTTTCGAAACGTGAAATAAGTTCCTATACCATGGAGGTTGGAATGCGAAAGTTTACTTTTCGCAGTGAACATGCCAAAATATCCAACTGAAATGAACAAATGAGAAATTGGTTAGATCTATGGAGGAGAAAGATCATCACATCAGTGTCCTGATTGAAATAAGGATCAAACAACATAGCACAGTATTAAATGTTGAAAACACTAGCTGAACTTTCCGGTGGGAGTGTGAGATGGGTGAGTGTATGGTTACTACTTGCTTGGTGTTCAATCAGTGTCCTGCCTGCCATTCTTTACCCCACCAATCAAAACCAAACACCAGATAAGAACATAAGAACTTGGTGAGGGTAAGTTCCTAGGCTCCAGATTTACGGAATGAAAGATCACCAGATAACCGTACTGTCCCTCCGGAACTCGACTAGTTTGGTCATTTAACATGAATTTCATTTAGCCTGGCTTTGTATAATGGATAAAATGCAGGCTAAAAAGGGAGTGAATAATACTAGTAACCTGGAGTTTCACCGTGCACCTTACCATCAGTAGGATAGAACTGAAATCATGTCACAGAGTAAGCTTTTCTCAGCCCTCTGACTGAAGTGAACACTGTAACTTTGTAAGAAAAGAACTGCAAAACTACTCAGAGAGAAATAACTAATCAGCACTATGTTACAGGTATTATTTGAAGAATCATTAGCAAGCAGTGCAGCCTGTCGTAATGTACTTGGACAGTCAACTAGGTGGAGATCAACTGCTTGAGTTAATCCTAAACCTAAGCTATAATGAACAGAACAGAAGTGAACAGAAAACATTCCAACTAAACAGAAGTATGCAAAGGTCATCATGATTCAGTAAGTAATGATCAATGATGCACAGCAAACAATTCAGTACATGCAAATACATGCATACTCAATGTAAGTAAAATGCTTTTATTCCTCAATCAAGTTCTTATTTAAAACACCCCTACAGTACAAACTTTCCAGCAGTTCTTTTGCCTCATCCAGAAAGCCTTCATAAGCAAGGCCTTCGATGAGAATGATGTAGGTTGATTCATCAGGCATGCCACCATTGGACACCATATAAGCAAAAAAGTCGATAGCAAGATCTGTTCTCCAATTTTTACAAAGACCAAGAAGTATAGCATTATAAAGCATCGTGTCAGGTGATAGGCCCATGTCCTGAACTCGGCGGAACATTCCAATAGCCCTGTCCATTCCATCTTCTCTTGAGAGCCCAAAAGCTAATGATTGGTAAGTAGTTGTGTCTGGGTATAGGCCTTTACAGACCATCACATTCAGCAAATCTAGAGCTTTATCCATCTTGCAAGATTTGGAAAGACTAGCGATTACTCTATTATAAGTAATCAAATCCAGAGGACAGCAACTCCCCACGCGACATACTAGATCAAGGGCCCCCTGTGTCTGGCCAGCCTTCAAAAGTTCCCCAACTATAATATTATAGGTAGTTGAGTTTGGAATGCAGCCTTTTTGAGGTATTAGCTTCAGAAATTCAATTGCCTGCAAATGCAATCCTTTCTGACATAAGGAAGTGATTAATGTATTAAGTGTCACTTCGTCTGGAGGACAATCGTTGTGGATCATCTCGTCCATGAGCCGCTCAGCGTCTTCCCACCGCTCGACACTACACAGGCCCTTCAATACAGTGTTATATGTAATGATATCAGGCTTGCACCCAGAGGATCGCAGAGAGTCTAACAATTTCAATGCATCCTCGACACACATTTTGTTGCACAAACCATCAATAATACTATTGTATGTCACAATGTTTGGGATGCATCTATGCTCTGACATTTGATCAAAAACTTTAATTGCACGATTTACCAGTCCTTTGTGGCACAAGGAAGTGATTATTGTATTGAATGCTACTTGATCTGGGGTACAGTTCTTGTGGACCATCTCGGCCAAGAGTTCCTCAGCATCATCCCACCGCTCGGTGCAACACAGGCCATTCAACACGGTGGTATAGGTAATGATATCAGGCCTACATCCGTAGGATTGCAGATCACTTAGTAATTTGATAGCATCGTCAACACGCCTTCCTTTGCACAAACCATCTATAATACTGCTGTATGTGATAATATCCGGAGTGCATCCATGCTCTGACATTTGATCAACAATTTTAGTTGCGCGATCGACAAGCCCTTTCTGACACAAAGAAGCAATTATTGTGTTGAACGTGACCTCATCCGGGGCACAACCGTTGCTGAACATCTTGGTCAAGAGATTTTCAGCCTCCTCCCACCGCTCAGAGCTGCACAAACTATTCAACACGGGGTTATAGGTGACAGCATTAGGCTTGCATCCATAGGACGGTAAGCTATTCAAGACCTTGAGAGCTTCACCAAAATCACCCTCACTGCACATAGCATTGATGAGGACGTTGTAGGTCACGATGTCCGGTTCGCAGCCCTTGGCGCGCATCTCTTCGAGAAGCGCCATGGCCTGCTTGTAGCCGCTCTCCTTGCACGTGGCATCCAGGAGGATACTGTAGGTGACCACACTGGGGGAGCAGCCCCGCAGGAGCATATCGTCGAACACCGCGAGGGCGTCCAGAACGCGCCTACGGACACAGAGCGCGCGGATGAGGGGGTTGTAGGTGAACGTGTCCGGGGCGAACGGCATGGCGTCGATCATCCGACGGGCCGCGTCGATCTTGCCGTCGCGGCAGTAGCCGTTTACCATGGTGTTGTAGGTTATGATTGTGGCGGACGGCCCGAGCGCCTCGACCACGCGCTCCGCGTCGGCCACGCGGCCGTTGGCGCAGAGCTTCTTGATGAGGATGTTGCAGGGGATGACGGCCGGGTGCTTTCCGGCGCCAGAGATGGAGTCCACAAGGCTCAGGGCGCCGTCGAGCTCGCTGAGCTGCACGAGGCTGCGCAGGCGCCTGTTGGCCCCGCCGCCACTACGGGCTGGGGGACTCGGCGGCGGCGTTCTTGTCCATTTGGCGGTGACGTGGTTATGGTGGCGGTAGTCGGCGGTGGATTTCCGGCACCTGGGCTTGGGCTTCGGGACAGGAACTGAAGGGGAGCGCGGAACTGGAAGCCTCGGCAGCTTTGGGAACCGCGGTGGCGAGGAGGTCGCCATGGCCATGAGACGATAGAATGTGAGCTTGCTGGCTCACTCGGACCCGCTCACTCGAGAACTAATTTCACTGGGCTTACAAAATACAAAGCCCAGGTCGCAACGGGTTGGGCCATGTATATTAATTACAACCTGGGCCTCCGCTGTTGTGAGTGTGGCTGTCCTTTCCTCGCGAAGAACTGCGTAGAGAGAGAGAGAGAGAGAGAGAGAGAGAGAGAGAGAGCGGCGGCGAAGGCGATGGCGACGGGAGGGAAGGGGCTGAACGCGACGGGGGAGTTCTTCCGGCGCCGTGACGACTGGAGGAGGCACCCTATGGTGGGGAACCAGCTGCGCCACGCCACCCCGGGGCTTGGTATCGCCATCGTCGCCTTCGGGATCTACCTCGTCGGCGAGGCCGCCTACAACCGCCTCCGCCCAGCCGGTGGCAACCACCACTAGATCGCCTCCCAAGGTAACCACCACTAGATCGTCTCCGCTGTATTTTTTTCCTAGTCAAACAAAATGGGTGACTTTGGATTTATTTCAAGGCAGTAAGGGCTGTTAGGATGTTTTCACCTAGATCTATCTATCCGGGACTGCGTAGTACTGTACTCCGCCGAACGGATTGTGATTGAAATGTTGGAAATAAACTGCAGAGGTGATTGGACTAGGTAGTTTGCAATTCGTATGTGCTTGTGGCATAATTGGTATTTGCAAAAGATTGAACCGAAATGTATCACCTGCATGCAAAATGACCCATAAACTGGTTAGTTTCACCCCAGCATATGGTCATTCTGATCAACAGTCCAGTTGCATAGATGACCACCACACATGAATATATGTTTCATAGGGGATGATTAGGTGGGAGGGGAAAGTACCTCGCAATTTATCAGTGAAACTCATCTACACATTTCAGAATTAACATGCTGCAAAACTCAAGTTGCCATGAGTACTGACCAGTAGAGGAGAAAGTAACAAGCATAGTAGATCACTCTCCACAGGAGAGTGCAGCCTCTTTTTTTCTACGACTCTTCAAAATGGCACAGAAATAATTTCCAAGCCGGCCACAAAGAAATCATTTCATTTTGGCAATGTATGCTTGGCCTTAAACATATACTGATATATTGTAGAGGTTCTACAAGATGAAGCCAGGAGTTTTTCAATAATCCTCCACTTCTTTTGGCATTGCACAACCAAAGAAAATTCGTTGTGCTGAGCAAAGATTCTGTTACGTATGAGCCTCCTCTATCGAACTTCAAGGCAGGTGTCTGTACATTGAATTCACAGAGAAATATCCTGAGTTTTACAAAGACTTTCACTTTCTTTTAAATCCTGCGGGTGAATTGATCTCAGTTCATCTTCTAAGGGATTCCACTGAAATCCCTAACGGTTGATTGCAGTACATTAATGAAATAATGTCGATGCCCATTTTTAAATGTTCGGTTTGGATTTTCTTAGCTTATACATTGTGTTCTGTTCATGTAAAGTCAGTCATCTACAGAAATGAAATTTAATGATCACTTCAGTTCTTATGTGAAGTGTAAATATTCTTGAGATATGTGGGTAGGTCAGGCGAAAGCAGGTTATGGCCTTAGGATACTTATGGCCGAAATTTGGTTTATGCTGTTGTATGGCTGTAATTCTTTAAGAAGTATGTGGTCCCCCTGAAGTTGTGATGTGCTCATATCAAGTCAGCATATGGCTAACACTGAGAAAAATGCTTTCACATTTAGTTGTATGTCAATATGCCGTAGCCCTCTTTTAATTGGTGTCATGTAAATTAACTAATTATGATGCTAGGCAGATTACATGTTTTGTTCAGATGAGTATTTAATATTCAGGATAATCACCATGTACAACTATGGTCAAGCAAAAATCATATGTCTGTAATTAAGTATATGATACTTGAAATATATGTTTAAGTAAGCACAGTTTCTTCAGTCCCAGTTGAATTGTGTTGCTAAACAGAAGTTGTATATACTTGAAATATATGTTTAAGTAACCACAGTTTCTTCAGTCCCAGTTGAATTGTGTTGCTAAACAGAAGTTGTAAATGGTACATGCATATTACAACGTATTAGTTCACTTCATTAAAATTAGCAACTCTAATTAGCAGATAACATGGATATTGAATGTTAAATGGATAGATACGAGTATATGACATGCCAGTCTCAGCTTTTTATAACTTGATTTAAGTTCTGGCAGGTGCTTATGATAACATTGCTTACGTTGATCCCAGTCTGAGTTTACTTTTGCTGGAATTTGTGTACTGTGTTTGAACGGAAACAAATGGAATTGTAAATCATACAAAGGTTTATGAAATTTTCAAAGATTTGTGGTTGTGATTCTTCTTTGTCTAGGTGTTGTGTCCATAGTTAGTCCTCAAATCTCAGTCATTAGCGCAAGAGCCTAAACGAACTGTGCTTAGGTTTGTGTTATTTATTATCATGTATGTTTTCACTATTTAAAATCCCTGTGATTAATTGGTGATATTTCATTTTGCAGGTAAAGGAGCTGGAGCAAACTTTACCGAGCACTAGTGTTGATCTTTTCCAGTTTGAGCTCATAAGGTCTGGCATGACCACCTTGTAATTCGTCACCAGGGAGACGTGCTACCGGTCCAACTAGTGTTCCTGGAACCGTGTACTTTGAATTTGATATTTGGTGCTTTTGGATATGGCACTGTTCCTACATTACTGAATTTATATATCTACTACGTGCATGTTTGGTTTCACTACCGTAGATTAGGTGTGACTTGCGTGAATTTTTAGCACTCTATAAGTGAAGTTGTTATTTTTGGATGGTAGGCTCGAGAAGAGCCTGGCTTTAACTTATACAACTGGCAAAGTATAGATACAACACACCAAGTTCAGGAGGACTATGCTCCCCACAACCAAAACAACAGAACACACACGGGTAAGAGCATCTTCACTCGTTGGGCAAAGCCGAAATCCGGACCTTTTTTTGGCCGGACGGAACTTGATTTCGACATGGGTACACTTAGTTTCCCACTCGCGTATCCAGGGCGAGGAACTTGATTTCGGCTTGGGTACACTTAGTTTCCCACTCGCGTACCCAGGCCGAGTACCGACAGAAACGCCCATAAATTCGACGACAGATTATTACATAAAGAAAAAATGACTCTCAGTCGTCGATGGGGATGGGCTCCTACGGCGTGGCCGACGCGGCGTGGTCGTTCGTCTCGCCGGCGGACGGCGAGGAGTTGGAGGAAGTGGAAGCAGAGCTTGGCGTGGGGGCGTTCGGCGCAGAGGAAGGGGAAGGCGTGATCTCACCCTGGAGGATGGCCTGACGTTGCGTCATGTACCATGCCTTGACCGGCGAGCTCATCTTCGACGTGTCCTCGCCGCCCATCAGGAACTTGAGATCTGTGTTGCGTTTCTTGGCGGCATAGTTGGCCTTCTTCTCGGCGAGGTTGGCCTTGATGAGGACCACCTTTTCCCCTTGATGAGGTTCGGCGGCTTTGAGCATCTTCGCCTTCTTCTGGTGGTCTTTCTTCGCCGACAGCAGCGGGAGGGGCCTCCGGGTTGTAGACGCCATCCTTGGTCTTGGAGAGGCTCAGGCGAGTGTCCCGTGACTTTTCGTAGTGCTGGATCTCCTCGAAGATATGATGGAACTTGAACTCCATTTTCATGTCCTCTCGAAACAAAGCAAGTGCACGACGAAGCTGCAAAATGGAAATGTGTCAAGTGTGTCCAAATGGAAGCGAGTGCACGACAAAGCTAGTGTTCGCGAGTACCTTGTTGTCCATGTTTTCTCCGCTGGCTTGTGTGCGTTCCACCTCTTCCACGCAGTTGTGCCACTTGCTGCACGCAGTCTGGATGATCGCCCAATGGTTGGTAATAGCCTTCTCCACTCGCTCCATGTGAATTTTGCGATACTTTGGGTCGCAAAGGCTACGTTCGTCGAACGCTATCTTCACGTGTCGTCAATAGTTGTCTGAATTCTGGTTGGCACCGGTGATCGGACCCATGCTCACCGTTTTCCAAGCTTCGGCGAGACAGGTGTCCTCGGCCACGGTCCCCTTGATCTGAGCTTCCGCCGAAGGGCCCGGCTTCTTCTTCCCCTTCTTGCCTTTCGCCAGCAGCACGTTTTCACCCTCGGCGTCCTCGGCCTGCGCCTCCTCGGCGTCGATGTCGGCGAGATCCTAAGACTCGATGCCGTGCTCGGCGTCGGCCCGGGTCTGCTCTTCCGTGAAGAAGGAGTGGGTGGAGGCCGAGCCTGTTGCGATCATGTCCTCCATGTATGTCTCGGCCGACATGTCGGCCGGCAGGGTGACCGGCATTACGCCAAACATGTTGCGCGCGTCGGCCTCGCCGTAGGTTCCTTGCGTCGAGTTTGCGTCGAAAGGCAGTGGTCTACGGCGCAGAGCGGGGCCTGCGTATGCCGGAGAGGTGGAGTAGGGGAGGTTGATGTCCATGTTGAAGGCCGAAGGAGGGCGCAACGCCGGGAAGGGGAAGACCACGTTGGGGTTGAACCCGCCGTCGAACTCGGGGGACGAGGAGTACCTCTGCCGAGTAGCCGCCTGGCTCTCCTGGAAGCCGATCGGAGAGATCGGCGAGTGACATGGATATGCCCTACGGGTAACCGATATTAGCCTACCTGGTCTAGCCCGACGGAAGGCCCACTCGACAACCTGCCAGGGTCCATGACGCCTATGACGGTTCGACTGATATGAAGCACATATGGACACGGACTCCAAGCGTGCAAGACAAGAAAAGCTCAAGACTAGAGTTTGAATACAACTTGTAACCTACTCGTATCGGTACCTGAGACCTAGTCTCCCCATATATAAAGGCTAGGAGGGTCCAACGAGGAGGGCACGTACACAATAGACAGATCTACAAATCTAGCACCTCGCATACCACCGCATACACACCTCCACGCCAGATTGCATCTGTGCACCTCTGTCACTTTCGGTTCTGCCGTAATCAAGAGCAGACAAGCAGGAGTAGGGTTTTCCCTCTGGGGACCTGAACCTGGGTAAATCTCGTGTCCCCTGGTTGCTTGTCTGTTAACCGTTTCGCGATCTCCAGCATCCCCATCTTCTCCAAAACCCAAGCTCATAACAATGGACATTGACGAGATCGATCCTCGTCAGCGAGAATCCGGCGGGCGAGCCGACGCTTGCCTGGCTTCCCCAGTTGGGTGGGTACGGCGCCGCCATCAACGCCCACCTCGTCGCCACCGCCTGTTTCGCCCTCGCCTGCTCTTCCGCCGCCGCCTTCTCTTGGTCTTGCCGGAGCTTCGCCCTCTCCTTTCTGCCCTTCCGGTCCGCCGACGCCATCTTCCTGGCCTGCTCCTTGGACGCCCACATGCGGTCGGACATGCCCTCCGGCTTCTTCGGTGGCGCTCTCGGCTTCCTCGCCTTCTTCTCCGCCGTATCCTCGCCGAGGATCGATCTGGGTTGGACGAAGCTCTTGGGCGGCATGGTGGGCGGGAGCTCGGTGGAGTGGCGGGAGGGGAATGGGGAAGAAAGGCGGGAGGGGAGAAATAAAAGGCGGGAGCTCGGCAAAGTGGCGGGAGTTCAGCCTTCTCTCGCCGACAGAGCTGGCCCACGCCCATTTTTGCTGCGTCCGGCGTTCCCAGGGTACGGTCTGGGAAGCCCGGACCAAAGTTCGCCCAAATCCGAACGAAAACAGGTTTCTAGGTACGCGACTGGGCCGATTTTCGGCGTCCGGACCTAAATTCGGCGTCCGGATCGACGTCCTGGGTAGGCAAGTGGAGATGCTCTAAGTCCAACGGCACAAATGCCCCAATACACCAAGTTCAGGAGGACAACGCTCCCCACAACCAAAACAACACAACACACACTGGTAAGTCCAAAGGCACGAATGCCCCAACGCCATCTTAGGAGACATGACACCCGGATACGACGTCCGACGCGTCTCGAATGATACCATGAAGATGGCGAATCCTTGATTTTTTTACAAATATGACCCTCTGCAATTCGTCATCGTCAAAAATACCCCTCTCGCGCCGCAAAAGCCAAAAATACCCTGGCGGGATGCTGAAAAGGTGACATGTGTCACCTCCCACCACGGGGGGTGGCAGGATGTTCCTCCCGCCATAGGGGGTGGCGGGATGTTCCTTCCGCCAGGGGGAATGGCGGGATGAGGTGGACCCCACGGCCGGACCAGTGGGGAGGTTCGACTTGGCGCTGGCGGGAGGTTCGACTTCGCGCTCGCGCTGGTGGGCCCCACAACGTCATTCCGCCACCGCCAAAGGCGGAAGGAACATCCCGCCACCCCCTGTGGCGGGAGGAACATCCCGTCACCCCCTGTGGCGGGAGGTGACACGTGTCGCCTTTTCAGCCTCCCGCCAGAGCATTTTTGGCTTTTGTGGCGCGAGGGAAGTATTTTTGGCGATGGCAAATAACAGAAGGTCATATTTGTAAAAAAATCCGAATCCTTCTAATCATCAACTTCACTACCTCCCGGTCCTATCTTCTAGCTACAGGCTTCCATGCCTGCATGAATGGAGTCATTTTATATAGCATGTCAGTTGGCTGAGACGGAAAGGTTCACTCAATCAAGAACCTGTTCCTAGTGGTCCAGAGAGACCAAAGCAACACCGCGCAACAGATCAAGAACACTCGCTTAGTTTGCCCAATCTGGTTATGCAAAAGTCTATAGGCGTCCGCGAAGGAGGTAGTATTCCAGAAAGATCCGCTTGATGTTGCCATTGGTTGGTAATCTATTGCGGGTAAGTTACCATAGAAAGATCCTAATCTTCAGTGACACCTTAATCAACCAAATATTGCTGAAGTGCTTCCTAGGTGTGCCCCGGCACAACTTTGGGTATTGGCTCCGTTTAAATCAGTAGTACTCCATATCTGTGTGTCACGACATTGCTGTTGGTGAATCCACTCCCTGTCCCAATGCATGTGGTGTCACAGTTTTGCGTGTTTTTTCTTTGACAATTAAATTTAAAAATAATGCATGTGTCACTTGTTATGAAAAAAATATACCACTAGAAACTTCATTCAAATAAGAATTTAAATGGTTTAATTTTTTAGACATGATTTATGTTTTATTGGTCAAATTTAGACCTCGAAATTTGTGCGTGCCACCGGGGATTGGAGGGAATAGCATATTTTCCTCCGAACTGTTGTGAATAATGTTACAGCTTGCGTACAGGTTTTTAGCAAAGTGAGCAGAGTGCTTCATTGGCAATGGGCTCTGGGCTGCTGTATATCACACAAGCTGAACGAAGCAAATGCTATCAGTACCAGTACATCAGGTTAGAGGTCATACAGAAGTCAGCACGCACACACACGGATTATATTAGCTCTTCACCGTCAACATGATACAGTACATTTTAACTGAGTTCCGATGTTGGCCGAAGCAAGTATCCGTCCCCTCCGAACTGCCGCCGCCCATTCCTGTCCACCGATCCGCGAAGTTCTGATGTTGGTCGCAGCGAGTATTCATCTCCCCTGAGCCGCGCCCATATTCTCTGCCTGCTATCATGGTCGCTGCCATTTTCTCTGTTGGTGTTCATCCCAGGATGAGCGTCCAGCCGTCTTGCCGCCCCACCGCCACCTCTCCCGAATCTCCCGTTCATGTCACCGTTGTACTCTCTGCTGCCATTGCTGTTCCTAGCTTCCTTCTTTTTTCTTGGATTCCATGTTGGCTCATCCAGGTCCAAGGCGAAGCCGTTACCACCATTATCGCCGCTCATGTAACCCCTTGGCCTCTCTCCACTGTTGGCATCAGGCCTATACTTCGACCCTGGTCGGCCTCTTTGGTTCTCACTTCGGTTAAACCTGTTTGGTCCTCTCCATTTTGGTTCCAACTTGGCATCCCTTCCATTGTCTGCACTTGAATCAGCCTCGCCGCTGACTCGAACCTTTCTGATCACATTGCCATGGCTATCATATGAGAGCTTCCACTTTGTCGTGGTGTCCAATTTGTCCTCTCTACTCCTTGCTCTCCGACTCAATTTTGGCTCAAAACCACGACGGCTCACCTCCGAATCGGAGAAAGATCCGACACTCACTCGGTCAGTCCTAATGGCATTGCTGCCCTCGGTGTTCGAAGGCTTCCATCTTCCGGTGGGAGCTGCCCTTCTACTCCCGTTACTTCTATCTGACCATCTTTCATCAAGATGACCTCTTCTTGCGCCTTCTGAATCTGAAAAGGAATCATGACCTCTCCAATCCCTGCCCCTCTCACTACCAACAGCCATAGTCTTTGCAATTTCACGTCTTGCTACATCACTCCTTCCATCTCGTCTTACCTTTGCTCCTTGTTCCTGACCAAAATCGACATCTTCGTCGTAGTCGGAGTCAGAATTAGAATCATCACTGACCCAGCTCCGATCGATCGAATTGTTATCAGCTTCACCATCCAAAGCAACAATCGGCTCCCACATTCCATCTCTTTCCATTAATTCGACCATAGGCTCGCGGTCACCGTACACATCTTCCACAACGTCATTCTCACGAACACCCTGCGCGCCGTCGACTCCCGCACCGAGACGCGCGTAGGGCTGGACGCTGTGGACGGCGTTCTTGGGGAAGAACCGCGCGGAGGCCCTGCCTGTGTCCGGGGACGCGAAAACCTGGGGCCCGTCGCGGTCGTTCCAGAGGTCGACGCCGCCGGGCCGGTGGAAGCGGTCGGCGAGCCCCTTGAGCTGGTCGTCGGCGGCGACGGAGAGGAGGTTGGGCGCCAGCGCGGTGGCGGAGACAGGGGATGAGTCGGAGTCCCAGGGACGCTCGAGGTGGAGGACGGCGTCGCGGAGCTCGGCGCGCTTGCGCATCTCGTAGAGCTGGCGCTCGCGGGCGAGGCGGGCCTTGAGGAGCTGCTTGGCCTTCCTGGCCTGCATGCGCTTCCACTGCCACTTGGAGACGCCGCCGGGGAACGTGCGGGGCCCGCCGCCCATGCGGATGACGAGGTCCCCGCGGCGGAGGGGGCGGGCGGCAGAGGAGGGGAACGACAGGAAGGGGAGGCCGAGGCGGTTGGAGGAGAGCGGCAACGGCGGCGGGGGGAGGAGCGGCATGGCGGTGGTGGCGCGAGCGGTGGATAAGAGGCGCGTGAGAGGCGAGAGTTCTCCTTTTCTTTTTAGATGAGAGGTGAGAGTTCTGGAGGCCGAGCGGAGCCACACCGACCGAGATGATGTTGCTTTGCTTTTGCTTCAGTCCGCTGCTTGCCTACAGCGAGGGTTTCTTCAGCATGCCGACGCAAACCTCGATCTAAACAGTCCGTTTTTTCTGTTGGGTCGGTCCACGGATCAAGGTCCGACCAGGCAGGGCGGTGCGTCCGGTCACCCCGACGCATTTTGATCGTCCATGCCCACTGTCAACACTTGATGATCTCGCTCTAACTGCTTATTCTTGTTTAAGTCAGTCTTAGTCGTATCATAATGTACATGGACTTAACACTTTTTTTTTGCTCCAAGACCAGCAACAGGACGTTGCCAATCACTATTGGTGGCTTTCCGTGTGGTCGGTGTTTCCCATCCTCGTTGCCTCCTCTTTTCCGTGTGCGCATTCCCGCTCACTGCTGGAAACATCCTAGGCTTAGCCAACTGTTTCTCGTCATGGTCGCGGTGTATAAAAGAGGTGATGAACATCATCCTAAGCACCACCAAAAAGGCACATGCAAACAATAGCCAGGCCTCACCGTAAGATCGCCAACTGGACGAAAATTAGGGAGATGTGTTGCAACCGCTTCCCACAACCCTTTGAGGAGAATGTAGAGCTACATGCCACCGAGCTGGTCAGTCATTTCACCAAGGAGGAGGTGGGCGCTTTCGAGCGCGAAGGCGAGGTAGCCGAGCAGGCGCTAGAGGAGGTGGTCGAGGCGGCGGCGTGGTAGACCGCCCAGTTCGCGGTGCACGAGATTCACCATGTTAATGCCAAGGAGGCAGTCGCTGCGGTGGCCAAGGAGGCCGCCTCAGTGGCCTTGCGTGAGATCCACCACAAGGCGGCGATGGCGATGCTGGAGTCGGTCGCCAGGGAGACCTCTCCATAAAATAACAACCAATAAAACCTCCAACAACAAAGTCTCCCAAGGAACAGTGATGGAAGGATACCAATCGGGATATATCCATGAAGCGGAGTCGCCAACTGGATCGAGTAAACTGATGCCTAGTCCAGGGTGGATAGACTCGCCAGATACGGTGACTGACGCATACTCGACCCAGACGACTTGCCGACTAAAGGGCCATGATGGTGACTCCAATACAAAGCCCATTAAAACACTTGTAAACCCTAACTGAATGCATATATAAAGCCGCCAGGGACACCCCAACAGGATATGTCATATTAGACAAAACATCTCCCTTCCTCCGCCTACGACGAATCCACTGTAAACCAATCTATGATCATATAGTGGATCGATAGCAGGATGTAGCGATCCTCCACCAAGGGGACGTAAACCTGGGTAATCCCTTGTGTGCTTCCAATCTCGATCCACAAATGGATAACTCACTCTATCCCAATCAACTCAATCGCTAGTTCGCTATCACTGGTAACGACTGTCGTGGCCACCTTGGGGCAAGCAACGCCTGGAGTCGTCATCCGGGCGGGATCCCGCAACATCTTCATCGACGGCCTCAGCGACACAAACACGTATAAATCTAGATCGGATTTTTTGTGTAGTTCATGCAGCGGTAGATCAATATAGATGGTTTTGAAGCTCTTCGCATGCAGTTGGCGTAGCACCTTGTATGCCGAGTTCCTGTCAAGCGCGGCAACAAACATTGTTGTTCAACAAAGGCATCAATCAAGATTGAAACATATCAAGATTTGGCTGACAACCACGTTGAAAGGATCGTATGGGCACCTAGAGAGGGGTGAATATGCGCTACTTCAAATTTTAGTCTTTTTCAAATTAAGGGACACAAAAGGTAAATTCTCTAGATATGAAACTAAGGTGAATTTACCTATATGTCATACAAGCACAACTAACTAAGCATGAGCAAGATATAAGTAAGTGTGGTAAAGGATAGAGGTAACCGAAATGGAGCACGCGGAGACACAAGGATGATTTCCCGCAGTTCCTTCCTTTGAGGGAAAGTACGTCTGTGTTTAGAGAGGGGGTGGTTTCAAACCACCAAGGCCACAAAGGCCTCTCTTGTTCTACGGTGAACCTCAAAACAAGGGGATCGATTCCTCTTCCACTATATCCGTAACCTTCGAGGTGGAAACCGACACCTTTACAACAAGTTCGAGGAATACATCCACAACTAATTGGAGGCTCCCGAATGCAATCAAGCTATCACAACAAATAAATATAAGCTTATAAGCGACGATGGGAGTCGTCATCCGGGCGGGATCCCGCAACATCTTCATCGACGGCCTCAGCGGCACAGACACGTATAAATCTAGATCGGATTTTTTGTGTAGTTCATACAACGGTAGATCAATCTAGATGGTTTTGAAGCTCTTCGCATGCAGTTGGCGCGGCACCTTGTATGCTGAGTTCCTGTCAAGCGCGACAAC
This sequence comes from Avena sativa, assembly GCA_916181665.1. Lineage (NCBI taxonomy): Eukaryota > Viridiplantae > Streptophyta > Magnoliopsida > Poales > Poaceae > Avena > Avena sativa. The sequence goes on along the minus strand of OV702298.1, from coordinate 260,625,898 downwards.
AAACCTTGTGGTTCAACAAAGGCATCAATCAAGATTGAAACGGATCAAGATTTGGCTGACAACCACGTTGAAAGGATTGTTTGGGAACCTAGAGGGGGGTGAATATGCGCTAAAATTTTACTCCTTTTCAAATTAAGGGACACAAAAGGTAAATTCTCTAGATATGAAACTAAGGTGAATTTACATATATGTCATCCAAGCACAACTAACTAAGCAAAAGCAAGATATAAGTAAAGTGTGGTAAAGGATAGAGGTAACCGAAATGGAGCACGCGGAGACACAAGGATGATTTCCCGTAGTTCCTTCCTTTTGAGGGGAAGTGATGGTGCTGGGAAGCACTTCGTCAGGAAACCCCAAGAGCAAGGTGTGAAGCAGCACAGCAGCAAGTTTTCCCTTAGTAAGAAACCAAGGTTATCGAACCAGTAGGAGGAAGGAAACGTCACACAAGTGTTGCAAGCAACGTGGAAACCTGTACAACACAAACTCAAGACTTTGCCCCAACGAATCAGTGAGGTTGTCAAGCTCACTGGTTTACTGTAACAAAGGATTAAACGTATGGTGTGGAAGGTAATGGTTTGCAGCAATTAACTGGTAACAGTGGAAGATATATCAATGGTAAAGATTGGACCGGGGTCCATAGTTCACTAGAGGTGCTCTCCTTAGATAAACAACATGGCCTGAAGGGTAAATAAATTACAGCAAGGCAATTGACAGGAACTAAGCTAGGCATAACAATGCAATACCAGACAAAAAGATCCTATGAGATTCGATTGGGAAATATAAGAATATACATAGACCGTCATCCAACTGCATCTATGACTAGAAGTCTACCTTCAGGTTATCATCTGAACCCCCTCCAGTATTAAGTTGCAAGCAACAAACAACTGCTTTAAGCAAAGTGTGTAAGATAAACAATCCACTTGTTCTATGAACAAGAGACCGTTGTTTTCTCCCTAGTGGTAACATCACATCTACAACCGAAGATATTTCTGTCACTTTCCTTGGAAACTAGAGGCATGAACCCACTATCGAGCATAAATACCCCTTCTTGGAGTCACTAGCAACTACTTGGACAAGATATCTACTAACAACGGAGAGCATGCAAGATCACAAAAACCACAGACATGATAGAATCAAATAGACAAAACCATTAATCAATCTGACATAGTAATCTCAATATCCATCGGATCCCCGCAAACAAAACATGCATGATTACAAATAGATTAGATCTTGATCATGAACGGAGCTCACAAGATCTATACATGAAAGCACAAAGGAGGAGATACAACCATCTAGCTACTACATGGACCCGTAGTCCAAGGTGGAACTACTCATGCTTCATACCAGAGAAGAAGGCCTCCGGGATGATCTCCCCTCCGACAGGGTGTCGGGAAGAACTTCAGATCCCCCCCATCTAGGGACGACGATGGCGGCGGCTACAGAAGGTTTCGTGGAGTTTTGATCTGGTGTCTAGGGTTTTTGCATCAGGGGCTTCTTATAGGCAAAGAGGCGAGGCTGGGAGGCCTCCAGAGGGCCCACACCCTGCCCAGGCGCGGGGTGGGCCTACCCGCGCCTAGGGGGTGTGGTGGCCCTGGCTTGCCTCTCTGTATCTCCACTGGACTTCGTGTCGCCCACGGTAAAATATTGACTTTGGCTTTTGTCCCGGCCAATTCCGAGAATATTGATTTTTTGCCTTTCTGGAACCAAACACAGAAGAAAACAGGCAACTGGCACTGTGGCAACTTGTTAATAGGTTAGTTCCAGAAAAGATATAAAAAACACCTCAAAGTGTAGACAAAGCAAAGCAAAGTAGATACTAAACAAGCATGGAGCATCAAAAATTATAGATACATTTCCGACGTATCAAGCATCCCCAAGCTTAACTCCTGCTCGTCCTCGAGTAGGTAAGTGATAAAAATAATAATTTTTGAGGTGACATGCACCGTCAAAACCAAGATCAAACCATTTGCATGCATTGAAAGCTGGGAACAAAGAACTCTAAACATGTGCATGAAAGATGAAGTTATAACAATAAGACATAGTAACTATGCATGCAACATGAAAGGCTACAAACAAAGATCATGAATAACATGCATTGAAAAATGTTTGTTTGTTTCACATACAGAAAACATGGCATAGTGGCAATAAGCTTGTCCCTCATAGAGTAGCAAATAGATGCACAGGACACCTTCAAAGTTCATAAGAGTGACTAGATACAAATAGCACAAGAACAAGTAATATCACCATATGCATCACAGAATGATAACTATGCTCTCTTAATGGTGCCTAAAGGTAGAAGGTGGAGACTCAATATAATGGTGGAATAAAGGTCCTTCATAAATGGAAGCAGGGATTTCAAGTTTCAAAAAGAGCTTCCAAAAATTATGGTACTTGTTAGCTTTCAGCCCTCATTGCCCCTAACATAAGCATCTTCAAGTGATTAAGGTTAAAGTGAACAAACTATGGAGTATATGCTTGACAAAGTATAAGTTGGCAATCTCAAGTCCCTTGAATACGAGGGCCACACCTCATGCTACTCAACTTCAATCACCTGTAAGTTCTTGTCATAGTAAGTACATGTGTATCATAGAGAACCGCCAACGGGGTACCCCTTGCACATGGTACAGGAGCTATCCCATAACCAAAATGACAAGTCAAGCAGACAATAAGCATCTTAGCGATCTTTTTATTTACTATGTGCATAGCTTTTTATTGAGGATGCTTCACAGATAGCTCATTATGGTGATGATGCAAGTTTCCACCATGATTAGGCATGGCTTAGGCTAGCGGCCCAAGCGTTTCTCTAACACAAAATACATAACTCCATGGACTTACAAGCTCCCTTTTTATTTCACACCGGTGACATCCATAGACAAAAGAGCATGATATCAACTGTGTACAAAGTACAAGTGCAATGTTGAAAACATTCCCCATGACAACATGGTTTTGCTAATTCCAACGTATAAGTGTAAGCATATACAACATAGATGACACAGTGGTTCAAGTTTATTAGGGGCAAAGAATATAAAGTGTGCCATCAAGTTCGTGAGAGCTTTAATCACTAAGTTTTCACATAACAAAATACTTTTAATTAGAAGATAGCTGAAAACAAGAATATACTTGGAATGGTGTAACGCACCATGCATAGGAGTTTATAGTGGACACTTTGGAATAACTTGGTTTCTTGAGAGTTGGAAGCATGAGTAGAGCTTACTCATACAAGTGGAGGCTAGCAAAATACTGGGAGCAACCAACTAAGAGAGCAATAATGGCCATAATTATGCAGAGCAACAAAAAATTACTAATCAAAGCATAGAGTGGTACTATAAGTCAAGGACTAAATGATCATAGAGGCTACGGTGACTTGTTCATAGTCATAAAATGGTGTAATCATGTGCCAAGTCAACCCAAACAAAGCATCAAAGGAGGATACCACAATACTACGCTTTTGCATGCTAAAACAACGCATAATTTCTTCAAGGCACACTAAGCAATCCCAATTGTTTGGAACAAAACATGCTATAGCAATAATCACTAAGCATAAGGTCAAAACAACACCTAACATGTTATGCTAAAGTCTAAGTCACAGTCAATGCAAGCTCCTCTTGCACTTTCAAACAGGAACTTACTACACATTTCCAACACCAAGCAACTTATTTGCAACAACACAGCGAGAACGGGGGTACAAACTACTTTATTCAAGCAAACTAAACAAACTAAGCAAAGCAAACGAAAACTAAGACGCCCCAAGAACAACACAATAGTGCATGAAACAATAAAAACGAAGTGTCTAGACAGACATGAGCTTTTTATCGATGAAGAAGGGGATGCCTTGTGCATCCCTAAGCTTTGACGCTTGTACCTCTTGGATATTTCTTGGGGTGACACCGGGGTGGCATACCCAAGCTTAAGCTTTTGTCCATTCTTCATCTCATTACATCATTCTCTCTCTACACCTGAAATTTTTCCTTCATACAAAACTTCACACAATCTTTATTAGCAACATTAGTGTATTCAAAAGATAATAGTCCTTTGGGCTAAGCTTTGGAACAGAAAAACTTTTTACTAAAAACACAATCTACTGTAGCAACTTCTTCAAAAATCTCAATTCCCAAAAGAGAACTCAAATAGGAATCAATAAGAAGCAAATACAAATAATGGCAGAAATCTGTCAAAACAGACCAGCAGGTAGAAACCGATTTTTTCGAAAATCTTCTGTTACTCAAATCATAAAGTGTTGAACTAACGAAAGTTATCTAACATACTGAGGGATTTATTCGTAAATTTTCATCTCAATCCGACTTACAGAGACTCCTCACTAAATTTTATGGTGGAGGACAGAAATCTGTTTCGGAACAGCAACTCCTCAAATCTTACTTCCCTCTCATTAGAGGTCATTCTTGGCACAAAAAGCAAACAAAAAGGATAAGGAGAGTTAATTACAGAAGTAATAACTTCCAAGACTCAAGGAAACTCTTGGGTTATCTCCCAACAAGTACTTTTCTTTAACGCCTTTAAGTTAGGCACAAGAAGCAAGAAATCAAGTATTTTCAAATGAAGAATTGAGATCAATACTTGCAAAGTCTTCAACTATGAGAGGTATCTCATCCAAATGAGTCTTGGAGGATCCCTTATCATCTCTCTTTGGTTTACTACTTTCATCAAAAGGATTTTTTAGAAACAATCCAATCAAAATTCTTTTCAAAGGCTTCATGCATTCCAACAAGCTTAAACGATATGGGTATCTTAAATTCCTCTATAGGCTTGGTTTTATCTGAATTACACACAACATCTATGCATGAGCCTAGCATGTTAAAATGCTCAAAGACCTTTTTTGGCTTCCTTAGCAATATCATGTAACTCTTTTAGTAAAGTTTCAAGAATAAACTCTCTCTTTTCAGCATTCTTTTCTTCTTTTAGTTTTAGGAACAAAATTTGCATCATGGGGTTAAGGCTAACAAACCTAGCCTCCAGCATATGAACTAAAGAAGCTGCAACAATCTCATAATTAGGAGCAAGCTCTACTATCGATTTATCCTCAATATCCTCATGCTTGCAAACATAATTAAAGAATTCTTCAATATTATCCTTCCCAATTATGGAGCCACTACCCATTGAAAGGTTTTTCAGGGTGAACTTGGGGACCAACATGGTGAGCTAGGGCAAGGTGGAAAATAGAGTGGGAACTAATTTTTTGTGTTTTTGATTAGAAAAAGCAAACCAAACTAAACTATTTTTTTTGGAGATTTTGAAAAGAGGCAAACAAAACCAAACAAAAGAAACTAAGCAAACTAAAAACAAAGAAAAGAGAAAGGTTGAGGAGGACTCCCCTTGTCAAGACGTCCTTATCCTCCCCGGCAACAGTGCTAGAAAAAGCTTGATGGTGTTGGGAAGCACTTCGTCGGGAAACCCCAAGAGCAAGGTGTGAAGCGGCACAACAAAAAGTTTTCCCTCAGTAAGAAACCGAGGTTATCGAACCAGTAGGAGGAAGGAAACGTCACACAGGTGTTGCAAGCAATGTGGAAACCTGCACAACACAAACTCAAGACTTTGCCCCAACGAATCAGTGAGGTTGTCAAGCTCACCAGTTTGCTGTAACAAAGGATTAAACGTATGGTGTGGAAGGTAATGGTTTGCAGCAAGTAAACAGGTAACAGTGGAAGATGTATCAATGGTAAAGATTGGATCGGGGTCCATAGTTCACTAGAGGTGCTCTCTTTAGATAAACAACATGGCATGAAGGTAAACAAATTACAGCAGGGCAATTGACAGGAACAGAGCTAGGCATAACAATGCAATACCAGACAAAAAAGATCCTATGAGATTCGATTGGGCAATACAACAATATACATAAACCGCCATCCAACTGCATCTATGACTAGAAGTCCATCTTCAGGTTATCATCCGAAACCCCTTCAGTATTAAGTTGCAAGCAACAGAGGTAAACAATCCACTTGTTCTATGAACAAGAGACTGTTGTTTTCTCCCTAGTGACAACAACACATCTACAACCGAAGAGATTTCTATCACTTCCCTTGGAAACTAGAGGCATGAACCCACTATCGAGCATAAATACCCCCTCTTGGAGTCACTAGCAACTACTTGGACAAGATAGCTACTAACAACTGATATCATGCAAGATCACAAACAACACAGACATGATAGAATCAAATAGACAAAACCATTAATCAATCTGACATAGTAATCTCAATATCCATCGGATCCCTGCAAACACAACATGCATGATTACAAATAGATTATATCTTGATCATGAACGGAGCTCACAATATCTATACATGAAAGCACAAAGGAGGAGATACAACCATCTAGCTACTACATGGACCTGTAGTCCAAGGTGGAACTACTCACGCTTCATATCGGAGAAGAAGGCCTCCGGGATGATATCCCCTCCGGCAGGGTGCCGAGAAGAACTTCAGATCCCCCCCGATTTAGGGACGATGATGGCGGCAGCTACAGAAGGTTTCGTGGAGTTTTGATCGGGTGTCTAGGGTTTCTGCATCGGGGTCTTCTTATAGGCAAAGAGGCGAGGCTGGGAGGCGGCCAGAGGGCCCACACCCTGCCTAGGCGCGGGGTGGGCCCACCCGCGCCTAGGGGGTGTGTTGGCCCTAGATTTCCTCTCCGTCTCTCCTCTAGACTTCGTGTCGCCCACGGTAAAATATTGACTTTGGCTTTTGTCCCGTCCAATTCCGAGAATATTGATTTTTTGCCTTTCTGGAACCAAAAAACAGAAGAAAAGAAGCAACTGGCATTGTGGCAACTTGTTAATAGGTTAGTTCCAAAAAAGATATAAAAAACACCTTAAAGTGTAGACAAAGCAAAGCAAAGTAGATACTAAACAAGCATGGAGCATCAAAAATTATAGATACGTTTCCGACGTATCAGGAAGTACGTCTGTGTTTGGAGAGGGGTGGTTTCAAACCACCAAGGACACAAAAGGCCTCCCTTGTTCTATGGTGAATCTCAAAACAAGGGGATCGATTCCTCTTCCACTATATCGGTAACCTTCGAGGTGGAAACCGGTACCTTTACAACAAGTTCGAGGAACACATCCACAACTAATTGGAGGCTCCCGAATGCAATCAAGCTATCACAAAAATCAAAGATAAGCTTGTAAGCGACATAGGGAGTCATCATCCGGGCGGGATCCCGCAACATCTTCATCGACGGCCTCAGCGGCACAGACACATATAAATCTAGATCGGATTTTTTGTGTATTTCATGCAGCGGTAGATCAATCTAGATGGTTTTGAAGCTCTTCGCATGCAGTTGGCGCAACACCTTGTATGCCGAGTTCCTGTCGAGCGCGGCAACAAACGTTGTTGTTCAACAAAGGCATCAATCAAGATTGAAACGGATCAAGATTTGGCTGACAACCACGTTGAAAGGATCGTATGGGCACCTAGAGGGGGTGAATAGACACTACTTCAAATTTTACTCTTTTTCAAATTAGGGGACACAAAAGGTAAATTCTCTAGATATGAAACTAAGGTGAATTTACCTATATGTCACACAAGCACAACTAACTAAGCAAGAGCAAGATATAAGTAAAGTGTGGTAAAGGATAGAGGTAACCGAAATGGAGCACGCCGAGACACAAGGATGATTTCCCGCAGTTCCTTCCTTTTGAGGAGAAGTACGTCTGCGTTTGGAGAGGGGGTGGTTTCAAACCACCAAGGCCTCCCTTGTTCTACGGTGAACCTCAAAACAAGGGGATCGATTACTCTTCCGCTATATCGGTAACCTTCGAGGTGGAAACCGACACCTTTACAACAAGTTTGAGGCACACATCCACAACAAATTAGAGGCTCCCGAATGCAATCAAGCTATCACAACAATCAAAGATAAGCTTGTAAGAACCAAATCAAGTGAAAGTGCAATGGACGTCGCCTAGAGGGGGGTGAATAGGCTTTTAAAATTATTATGGTTTAGGCTTAAGTAAATGCGGAATAAAGCTAACGTTTAATTTATTGAGCACAAAACCTAGCCACTAACTCACCTAAGTGCACCAACAACCTATGCTAAGCAATACAAGCAACAAGGTGATAGCAAGATATAAATATTTCAAGTACGATGGCTATCACAATGTAAAGTGCATAAGTAAAGGGCTCGGTTGAGAGATAACCGAGGGACGCTGAGACGAAGATTTGTTTCCCGAAGTTCACTTCTAAAGAAGGTACGTCTCCGTTGGACAGGTGAGATGGCGCAATGCTCTCCGAACGCCACAAATGGCTCACCTCGAGGTGTGGTGGCTCGATGCTCACCCAACGCCACACGAGGCCTCAACCCAGATGCGGAAGCACGCAACTCACCGATGCCACAAAAGGCTCACCCTGTTATCCCGAGTGTGCACCACAAAAGGCGGGCACTCGCTCCACTATGGGACTCTTGAGGGCGGTCACCGAACCCGTACAAGATTGGGGCTATCTCCACAACTCAATTTGAGGCTCCCAACAACAAAGCCACAAATGGCTACAATGCCACAAAAGGCCAACAAAGCCACAAAAGGCTACAAGACCACAAAAGGTCAACAACCCAACCACACAACCGTCTAGGGTTCCAAGAACCCAAGAGAAACAGATCCACAAGCTTGAACTCACCGAATCTCCGAGGAGAACTCAAACCTATGCACCCAATGCAAGAGCAAGTCCTTCTCTCCCAAATTCCAACAAAGCTACAAAAGCTATTAGGGGATAAGGGAGAAAGAACACAAGAGGAGAACTCAAACCTATGCACCAAATGCAAGGGCAAGTCCTTCTCTCCCAAATTCCAACAAAGCTATAAAAGCTATTGGGGGGATAAGGGAGGAAGAACACAAGAGGAGAACTCAAAACTCTCCAAGATCTAGATCCCAATCATTCCTTCACAAAGAAGGGATTTGGCTTGGGGGGATTGTAGATATAGATCTTCTCTCACTTTTCCCTCAAAAAGATGTAAGAATCATGGGAGAGAGAGGGAGTAAGAAAGCTCAAACAGGTCAACAATGGTGGGCAAAAACGAGCTAAAAAGATGGGGAACCATTGTGGAAGAAGCCCCCCTTAAATAAGACAAGGAAAAACTGACCGTTTGGGCCAGATTCATGCACCACCGGAACTTCCGTCCCCCCAACGGAACTTCTGGTAAATAGAAACACAAGTTACTAAACCTTACCGGAACTTGGGTCGGAACTTGGGCCGGAACTTCCGCTTAAGCAAAAACGCAGGATAGCATTGCACGAAAACTTCAATAACTTTTAATTCCGAACTCCATTTTTGATGATCTTGGGCTCGTTTTGAAGAGAAAGAAAAGCTCTACAAGATTATGCAAAGTAACATCATAGTCCAGCATAGAAATATAAAACCAAATTGAGAAAGGTATGACCTCTCTAGAAGTGATGAACCGGTAAAACCTCCAAAACCCAAAACACAAGAAGTTGAGCTTGGAAACTCCGATTGGGATGAAACCAGTTTTGTTGGGAAGATAAAACCAAGTAGAAACCAACAAAATGTGAAATATTGGATACCACAAAGGGAGAAAATATCAAGTATATATATGTGAGATATCTCCTAAGGTGTGGAGGCGGAAAAACCCGCACGATCAAGAATGCAATAAGACATGCAAGGAAAATCCTTATTTGATGAAATAGAGATTGTTATGATGATAACCACAATATCTAGATCCTCTCATGGAGAATAACCAAATAACAACCAAGAAATATGATGCTATGAATGCAAAGATTTGAGATCTCTCCGAACGATGCGATCGAGACACCCGCTTGAGAGCCCCTCTTGATAGTACAGCTATCTATCCTAAACCTGGTCTCCCAACAACACGAGACCGGCAAAAGATAAGCCCTATCAAGATCATACCTTTGCCTTGAGCAATCCACTTGAACTTGATGTAGACCGTCTTGTTCTTCTCAAGTGGGAACACCTTTCTTGATTGCTCTTGCTTGATGAAGACGAGGACTTGCAAATTGCTCCCCCATACTCCTTAGGGAAACTTCTTATTTGAACTTGTCTTCATCACTCCATGATCATGAGGATGGCAAGCTTCAATCATGAGGTATTCTAGAGATGGCGCATCTTGAGATTGCCCTTCTTCACCCCTTCTTGAGGTTGATCCATCTTGATGTAACTCTTTGCACTTGTCGTGATCAACCTTCAAGCTCCTTCTTTCTTCATGATTCAACCTTGAGACCAACACATGGCCCAAGAGATGCCAATGTACAAACCTACAAGTGAAACTCAATTTACACATTAGTCCATAGAGATTGTCATTAATTACCAAAACCACACATGGGGACAGACATGCCCTTTCAATCTCCCCCATTTTGGTAATTGATGACAATCCCTTAGAAATGGTTTAAATAAGACAAATAACGACCAAAGAGGTTTCCCCAACATCAAATACTACACAAGTATGTGATGTTGGTACAACCACAATATATAGAACAAACTCCCCCACAATCTATGCATGTGTGATGAACTTGAATTTCATTGCATAGATTGCCAATCATTATCGTTGATTGAGTTTCCTCTATATATTCGACATGCAAAGCAACCACAAAGATTCACTAGCATGAGAGTCAAATGCTTAAGAACACACTCAAAGCAAATGCCAAATTCCCTTAAACCCTCCAAAACTTCTCCCCCATTGACGCCGATTGCCAAAATGGGTGAAAATAACTTGGGAGGAAGTAATCTATATTGAAGACCCAAATATTGCAAAAAATAAGTAAATAAAAAGATATAAACTTCAACAAACGAAGCGAGCAACCAAAAGATCCAAAAGGACCAATTGAAAAACCAACAAATGATATCAAATGGAAACAACAACGAAAAAATGTCTAAATGAAAATAGAGAAGCTCCCCAAACTTTGTGCAAAGTTTAGAATACTTGTATTTGAATACAATATGCACAAATACGGAATCCTAGCTCCCCCATAAGCATTTAAACCACAAGAAATGAGAAAGAAGGAAAATGTGCACTATTAAATGAATTAGAGAAGCTCCCCAAAGATTGTGCACCAATTATAGTAATTGTATTTGGAAACAACATGCACAACCATGGACTCCTCACTCCTTCAAACTCATCTAAAAATTCACACAAAGGTCAATAAATTTGGAAGCCACCGAAGAATCACAAAGAAAAAGAGGTGGTTCCAAGAAATGCGAAAACAACCAAAGAATGATCTTCTCTTGTGTGTGTAAATTTCTAGGTGGAAACTATAACAAAGACAAATTTCCACAAATAAATATGCACAAAAAAAATAGATACACAAGAAATCATATAAAGACAAAATGGAAGTCATAGAATCTACCAATAAGATGGTTTGCTTGAAAGCATGCCCAAGGGATCAAATATATCTTATTGTACATCGATGAGCTTCAAACACCAACAAACTCCATACATTACTACCATTACCAAGGGAAGAAGGGATAGAAGGAATATAGGGAGAAAGCCAACAAGTATCACAAAAATAGAAACCAACTTTGTAAAAATACTCACTATTGCACATGAGAGATATTGAGGAAATGATATGCAATAAAATTGCTAGATTGACATATTTGGGATTGGTGAATCATGAGCATGATTTAGTATAGTCCCCATTATATGCACTCATCTCAACATACACACATTTGCAATAGAGATAACTCTTCAAAGCCAAAGCAAGAAATCCAACATATGCAAGTACACAGATTCATGCCAACAAGCAACCTACAAAAGGTTGGGAACAAGATATGTATGCATGAGAGAGAGAGAGATACTTGTTACCGAGATTAATTGGTAGGATGAAGAAGATATGAATTTGTCGATCATCCTAGCTTGCATCCAATTGACATGTAGACGCCACTTCTTCCTTGTTCAAGATACAAGCACCCAGTATATATCTCCAATGTACCTAAAACACAAATAAGTACACTATGGTCCCCAAACAATTTGGGTCCAAAGTAGTTAGTGCAACTACAATACATAGGAGATCCTCCACACAAATATGTGAATATTGATATGAAATTGAATTTCATGCACATCTTAGCCTATTAGGATTTGGTGGAGTTTCCCCTATATATTGGATCAAAGAAAGCAAGCATGCCATAATATATACAAGAAGTAAATATGCATGCATAAGACTTTCAAGAACCAAAAGGAGATACAATTTGAACAAAAACACCAAGTAAACCAATAAGACACACAACAAGGTGTGACTCGACAAAAGGTGTCCAAATTATATCAAAGAACCAAATCAATACATGAAATAACACAAGTTCAACAAATGAACTCTAAAGAGCAAAAGAGATAAAAGATAGACAAAAATACCAATGCTCAAGGATTTATCTAATCCTAAAAGATCAAAACAAGTGACAAAGAATGAGACAAAACCAACTACTAAAGAGAGCAAGGTTCCAACGACCAAAACAAACTCTTCACACTTATCATGATGACACACAAAGTACCAACACAAAAAGGATCGAGCTTCCAAGCAAAAAATGGATCAAATCAAGAAGCATAAAACAATGTCCTAGATAATATAGGAGAGCTCCCCCATAAGTAGAGCATTATATAATTTTGCATTTAAATGAAAGATGCCCACAAATGAGATCGTCCCTACTACCTACACTAAATAAAACACAAGGGGATACCAAAAAAATAAGATCCACAAGAGGCAAGGAAAGCTTGGGAGCAAAAAGAAAAACATTTTATTGGCCAAAGATAAAGCAAATAAGAAAAGGCCAAAATGAATATGATCAATGAATTCTACCATATATCATGTACTAATTGTCTAAGGACAAGAATTAATAGGGATAATTTTCCCAAGGTAGTTTGCAAGGATATCCAAGATCATATTCACACAAATAAGCATATAAAAAGATATAGGAATTAAGCTTGATGCTTCGAAAGAGATTCTTGATAGCTTCAAATAGTCACACAATCACTAGTGATTAGAGTGACTTGAAGCAAAAGGTTCCCATGAGTATATGTAGATCTAAATATGAGGTAACACATACCAAGAATCACTCTCACAAACAAGATCCAAAAGATGAGCAATAAAAACATTAAAGCAATTGGAACTTGTATGAGAAATTGTGCCACATATGAGCTAGATAATGTTCAATATCAATTCTAAGTGGCACTACCTCAAATTTCACATTTTCAAGGTTTGTAATATGCACAAAGCATATTACTCCCCCATAATGTGATGAATCAAGAAATCTCAACAAGAGGCAAAAATATCACAATAGAGGTATTAATGGACATTCTGGAATATGAGTTTCTCATGAGAAAAACATACCACATAGAGACTAGATAGACATACAATATAACTACTAAGTGGTTTTCCTCATGTACACACATTTTAGGATCGTGGAATGCCCAAGCATGACACTCCCCAAAACGGAATAGTCCATTAATCCCTCATAGGAGCCAAATAAGATATCAACTAGTATTAATAAGGGCTCCAAACCAAGAGAAACAAATACATGGTGTGCCAACCAACATACACAAGTATACTTGACAACTCAAATAAGTAAGAGGTAATCACAACATATACAAACACATGCAAGGTACAAAACCACACATGCACAAGGGAGCAAGTAACTATAAATGTAAAGGAGTTTAGCACAAGTTACCGGAAGGAGGAACATTGGATAGGGAATAGAAGCATGATAACCAATGACTTGACTTTAATAACAAGAAAATGATGAAGATCCCTCAATTCTTTATAAGGTATCCAAGTCACCAATGCCCTCCAACAAACACCTATTGATCAAGTTTTAGGTTTTTGGTCCCCAACCAAGTTGGGTCCTAAGAAGTTAGTCACAATAGGCTTGGCCACCCAAATGGTTTTTTTCTTGACACCACTTTGGGCACCAACAAATTTGGCAAACACATTGCCACCCTCATCCTTACGAAGTGAATAAGCATCATCAATCAAGATAGGATGGGATGAGGAAGAAAGATGCCCCTTCTCACGACAAATGTAGCAAGTTCTTCTCTTTCCATCTTTCTTCTTGGGAGGAGTTGCACCATGAAGAAGAGCTTGAGGCTTCTTGGGAAGTGGCCCATCTTGAGCTTGTGGAGGAGCTTGAGGCTGCTTCCCTCATTGCTTATCACTAATAGGCTTCTTCTTCAACGGGCAATCCCTCACATGATGCCCTTCTTCCTTGCACTTGAAGCACACAATGTTGGAAGGATTCTTCACTTGTCCTTGGCTCTTCTTCTTGTTGCCCTTGTGCTTCAACACGATAGTGGGCTTGTTCTTGATGTTGGAGTTGAATCCAAGCCCACTCTTGTCACTTGGGGGTCGTCGCACACTCAACATGTTCTTGAGTGTGGTCTTCCCTTCATGACACCTTTTCAAGTCATTCTTCAAAGAAGTGACTTGAGTCTTGAGCTCTTTGATTTTCTCTACATGGTTAGTATCAACAACAATACTAGAGGAAGTAGAAGCTTCATTGTTAGAGCAACAAGGCAAAGAGTACAATTCATCACAAGATATAGAAAGGTTGTGAGTGGATGAATTACAAGGACTAACACATGGCAATATAAAATTTGGAGTAGATATAGTGCTAATGTCCACATGAGGCCCACTAGATGTTACCTTTGACACAATGGCCTCATGAGCTAACCTTAGCCTACCATAGGAGACTAGAATATCCTCATGCAATCTTGAGAGCTTGGCATGCCTTTCTTCTAATTTCCCATAATTGCTAGTTAGCAAAGCAAGTTGAGCCTTTAGCTCAACATTCTCCTTCAAGATAGATGCTTCACAAGAAATAGAGTTAGTAGCACAAGCATCATCATTTAATGCAAGAGGTGAGGGCAACTTGGAAATCTCTTTAGAATATGAAGCTTTAAGTTGCTCATGTGACTCGGTGAGTTTGATGAGCTCACCCTTAATGACCCTAGAGCCATTGTTGAGGTGATCAAAATCCTCAAGGAGTTTAGCATAAGCAACTTCAAGTTCATCATTTTTAATTTGAAGGGAACTTGCCACCTCAAACTCTCTATCATGAGATTTCTTTACTCTAGATAGCTCTAGAGCAAAGGTCTCCTCAAGAGATTCCTTAGTGGTTTGTTCCTCTTCAAAAGCTTCATTTAGATTTGCAATTTCATTAGCATACTCACGCTCAAGACTACTTATTTTATCTATTGTGTCCTCATGCTCATCAATAAGTTGCCTACTTTATATAGCATAGGTCAAGATTTCAATGAAAGTAGAGCAAGCATTTTTATTAGGATGGAGAGCACGAAGGACTAGCCCTCCTTATCTTTTAAAGAAGTAACATCATCATCTACTTCTACATGATCAACATTCACATCATCATGAGATATATTGGGATCCAAAGGAGAGGTTACCTTTGAACCCTTAGCCATGAGGCACAAGTGAACATTGGGAGAAGGTGATGATGGGGGAACACATGAAGCTCCAATGGCAACCTTGCCTTGGCCCACACATTCTTAAATTTCCTCTACATGGTTAGCAACACAAGTACTAGAGGAAATAGAAGCACATTTATCATGGCAACAAGGCAAAGCAAGCATATCATCATGATACATATTCAAGGCATTTCTACATGATATGCAAGGGCAATCAACACTAGGATGTAAATCACATGTGGTCCTACAAGTGTTCATGCCCAAAGATACAACATTGCAATGAGATAGAGACAAAGGATCATGAATGGAAATCTCACTATCTACATTGCAAGTTCTATCACCACTCACCATATCATTACCTTGAGATAACTCATATGTTGGTGAAGTGGAAGAAGATGAGAACTCATCGCGGCCGGAGGTGGAGGGAACACAATCATCCTCAATAAGCTTGGACACATCATATTTTGCTTGAAGCTTGGTCCATATATCATGAGCGTTCCAGAAAGGCATGATTGAGGAAAGAACTACAAAGCTCACAACATTAACAAGAACATTAGATGCTTGAGCTTCGAGATAAGAGTTTGTCTCCTCCTCCAAAGATAGATTTTGGGGATCCTTAGGAGGAGACAAGCCCATATCTAGAATTCACTCAATATTTGGTTCAATGGCCCGAAAATGACTAAGCATGCGAGTACGCCAAACATCATAATGAGTGCCAACAAATGTAAATGTGTGAGAGTGCACTAAACCCCTAGGAGACATCTTTACTCTCGAGGCGGTGAAGCCTAAAAGCGAGAGACCTCGCTCTGATACCAATTGAAAGTGCAATGGATGTTGCCTAGAGGGGGGGTGAATAGGCTTTTAAAATTATTACGGTTTAGGCTCAAGTAAATGTGGAATAAAACTAACGTTTAATTTATTGAGCATAAAACCTAGCCACTAAGTTCACCTAAGTGCACCAACAACCTATGCTAAGAAATACAAGCAACAAGGTGATAGCAAGATATACATACTTCAAGCACGATGGCTATCACAATGTAAAGTGCATAAGTAAAGGGCTCGGTTGAGAGATAACCGACGGACGCAAATACAAAGATTTGTTTCCCGAAGTTCACTTCCAAAGAAGCTACGTCTCCGTTGGAGAGGTGCGATGGTGCAATGCTCTCCGAACGCCACAAATGGCTCACCTCGAGGTGTGGTGGCTCGATGCTCACCCAACGCCACACAAGGCCTCACCCTGGATGCGGAAGCATGCAACTCACCAACGCCACAAAAGGCTCACCCTATTCTCCCGAGTGCGCACCACAAAAGGCGGGCACTCGCTCCACTATGGGACTCTTGAGGGTGGTCACCGAACCCGTACAAGATTGGGGCTATCTCCACAACTCAATTGGAGGCTCCCAACAACAAAGCCACAAAAGGCTACAATGCCACAAAAGGCCAACAAAGCCACAAAAGTCTACAAGACCACAACAGGTCAACAAGACCACAAAAGGTCAACAACCCAACCACACAACCGTCTAGGGTTCCAAGAACCCAAGAGAAACAAGCCCACAATCTTGAACTCACCGAATCTCCGAGGAGAACTCAAACTTATGCACCAAATGCAAGGGCAAGTCCTTCTCTCCCAAATTCCAACAAAGCTACAAAAGATATTGGGGGAATAAGGGAGGAAGAACACAAGAGGAGAACTCAAACCTATGCACCAAATGCAAGGGCAAGTCCTTCTCTCCCAAATTTCAACAAAGCTACAAAAGCTATTGGGGGAATAAGGGAGGAAGAACACAAGAGGAGAACTCAAAACTCTCCAAGATCTAGATCCCAATGATTCCTTCACAAAGAAGGGATTTGGCTTGGGGGGATTGTAGATATAGATCTCCTCTCACTTTCCCTCAAAAAGATGTAAGAATCATGGGAGAGAGAGGGAGTAATAAAGCTCAAATAGGTCAACAATGGTGGGCAAAAACGAGCTCAAAAGATGGGGAACCATTGGGGAAGAATCCCCCTTAAATAGGACAAGAAAAATCTGACCATTTGGGCTAGATTCACGCACCACCGGAACTTCTGGTAAATAGAAACACAAGTTACTGAACCTTACCGGAACTTGGGCCGGAACTTCCGCTTAGGCAAAAACGCAGGATAGCATTGCACGAAAACTTCAATAACTTTTAATTCCAGACTCCATTTTTGATGATCTTGGGCTCGTTTTGAAGAGAAAGAAAAGCTCTACAAGATTATGCAAAGTAACATCATAGTCCAGCATAGAAATATAAAACCAAATTGATAAAGGTATGACCTCTCTAGAAGTGATGAACCGGTAAAATTTCCAAAACCCAAAACACAAGAAGTTGAGCTTGGAAACTTCGATTGGGATGAAACCAATTTTGTTGGAAAGATAAAACCAAGTAGAACCCAACAAAATGTGAAATATTGGATACCACCAAGGGAGAAAATATCAAGTATATATATGTGAGATATCTCCTAAGGTGTGGAGCCGGAAAAACCCGCACGATCAAGAATGCAATAAGATATGCAAGGAAAATCCTTATTTGATGAACTAGAGATTGTTATGATGATAACCAAAATATCTAGATCCTCTCATGGAGAATAACCAAATAACAACTAAGAAATATGATGCTATTAATGAAAAGGTTTGAGATATCTCCGAACGATGCGATCGAGACACCCGCTTGAGAGCCCCTCTTGATAGTACAGCTATCTATCCTAAACCCGGTCTCCCAACAACACGAGACCGGCAAAAGAGAAGACCTATCAAGATCATACCTTTGCCTTGATCAATCCACTTGAACTTGATGTAGACCGTCTTGTTCTTCTCAAGTGGGAACACCTTTCTTGATTGCTCTTGCTTGATGAAGATGAGGACTTGCAAATTTATCCCCCATACTCCATGGGGAAACTTCTTCTTTGAACTTGTCTTCATCACTCCATGATCACAAGGATGGCAAGCTTCAAGCATGAGGTCTTATAGAGATGGCACATCTTGAGCTTTCCCTTCTTCACCCCTTCTTGAGGTTGATCCATCTTGATGCAACTCTTTGCACTTGTCTTGATCAACCTTCAAGCTCCTTCTTTCTTCATGATTCAACCTTGAGACCAACACATGTCCCAAGCGATGCCAATGGACAAACATACTAGTGAAACTCAATTTACACATTAGTCCATAGAGATTATCAGTAATTACCAAAACCACACATGGGGACATACATGCCCTTTCATCAAGGACTAGGGTTTCCAATGAAACACTAGAGCACGGGGCCCTTAAGTGAATGAGGGGGAAATGAATACCTCTTTTGGTGAAGATGTATATCAAGGCCTCCTCCTTGGATTCTCCAAAGATCGGAGACTTTGGATGGTTGGAGGGGGACATCTTGTTGATTTGGTGGCTCTACTTTGGGTGTTCTTCTGTTTTGAAAACGAACAGCTTGAGGTAGGGGATGAGGCCCCCTTTTTATAGGCCCACGCAACTCTGGCCGTTTTCTGCCCGTTGGGGAAATTCCACACCAGAGACTCTGGTCTGGAGACCAGAGATTCCGGTTTGACATCTTTTCACACCGGAGATTCTGGCCCATCTCCGGGCGATCTCCGGACCCCTATACAGACTGTACCGGACATGGTTTTGATGATCACACTGGAGACTTGTGTTGGGAATATGCCCTAGAGGCAATCATGTATGATGAGATTTCCCATTGTATTCATAAAGATATTAAGTAGTCCTTGTATAAACATCTGATGTGTATCATTGAATATGTGATTCGGTTGTGGAACTATGCATTCATGTTGTTTGTACTAAATATCCTTGGTCATCGAAGTTGTGCTAGACACACAACTTAGACCAATGTGAAAGTTGGCTTGATGACTCGGTTCCACTTGTCATGAGCATGGAGATGCTATTCCAACTTACACAGATTTGGCTAAAGAGTTTAGCGAGTCGGATTGACCCATATTGAGGTACAACGAACAAGTTGTCATTTGTATATCTCAATCAATGTAATCCTTAGACCTGAGGTTGTTGCATAGTCCGAGTTGAGGATCACCGACTTAGGTTCTGTCAAACGTTGATCCGTAACTGGGCAGTTATAAAGGCAAGGTTCGGGTCGACTGAGAATCAAGCTGCATGATGTGAATAACCAAGATGGGATTTTGCCCCTCCACTCGGAGAGATATTCTCTGGGCCCTCTCATGAGATATGATTCGGAAAGCATGGCCATGCATGACTCGATTAAGTGTTAACCGAGGCGATCGACTAAGAGTTAGTCGGGTGAATCACTTATCTTGGATCGAGAAGAGAGTCGGACTATTTAAGGGATGACAATTATTCGCCTATAGTCTGACAAGGTATATCGTGAGGCAAAAGGAACTAGGACGTAAGTCGCATTGGAAAGGCAAGTCGTCATGACTTTTTGGTACTTGGGAGTCGGCACGTTCTGCTAGGAGCCGCTACCGACTGATCAATTGAGAGTCGGACTCCAATCATGTCCAAGTAGGCATGAGCCTGCGGGGTCACACACTTAAGAGTGGGAGCAAGTTCGGATTGGATCTGAACCTGTAATCTGGTTGGGTTGGACCTAAACCGGATTAGGACTGAGTTAGTGAGTTGGACTCACGGTGACTAGTGTTATATGGGCTTTAGTGAATGGGTCGCGCAAGCAGAGCCCACGTTCACTCCCTATATATAGTGGAGCACCGTAACCCTGAAAGGTTAATCGTTGTTCGGTTAGGTCATTCCATGTGTTGGAAACCCTAGCTCCACAGCAGTCCTACCGTCGATACGAACCTAGCAGTTCGCCGCCGGTGCTCCTCCTTGTACGTGTGGATACCAGCAGAGGTGATGTGTGATCAGCACCAGGACGATCGGATCATGAGGACTGCACTGCATCAACTGGCGCGCTTCATCAGTAATCCGCAACTGCGCGTCTAGTGGTAAACCTCGTGGCCTTCTACCTCAGCTAGATCTTGGGATCACCATGTTAGAGGAAAAGTTTTGTTTTATCTCTGCGTGGCCCAACAACTTGTGCCTAAACTCCGCTTCTGGGAACACCAGAAACTCCGGTCTTTGCACATCGGAGATTCCATCCTAAGACTTTGCACCAGAGATTCCAGATAAAATCCAGTTTGTCTCTGAACTCCTATACAAACTAGCACGGGACATCTGCTCCAATCCACACCGTTGACTTGTGCCGGAACTCCGGTTCTGGGAACACCGGAAACTTCGGACTTTGCACACCAGAGATTCCGATCTGAACCTTCCATGAAGATTTTGTTTCATCTAGGGAAAATTCCAACTGCCGCAGACTTTTCACATTTCAGTAGATTAACCTGACATCACTAACGCACGGTAAAAAAGGGTCCTCAAGTTGTTAACAAACACCAAAACTGAGTAGGACAAAAAATGTCCTTTCAATCTCCCCCTTTTTGGTGTTCGATGACAACAAGAGGTTTTTCATGGAATTCTTACAAAACAACATAACTATGCTACCCCTGACGATGTGCAGCAATATATACATGTAATACAAAGCATACTAGGGAATGGAAAGTAAAGGCTCACATAGAGTAAAGAGATTACCACCTAAGTCTTTACCATTACAATAATGAACCGGGCATAACATGTCCATATGCAAAGGAGATAATTTCACAAGAACCAAGTAAAGTAAATGTTCGAATTTTAAGATAAAAGGGCATAAGAAAATAAGAAACAACCAAATGGCCAACCCATGCAAATTCCGAATGATCCTAATAGACATCTTCGCCCCTTTCACATCGAGATTCCAAAAAGGGAAAAGCCAAGCTAGCGCCTCAAAGGAGTCACTCATAGTCATCATCGTCGTCTTCATCTTCATCCTCATCCTTCTCATAGTCATCATCACCACCTGGAGCCTGGGGCCTTTGCCATGAGAGCGGGAGGAGGATGTACCCTGAGAACCAAAGCCATATGTGACCTTAGAGAAGGTCTTCCAATCAACCAGGTTGTTATTCTGTGTGTTCAATGGACCAAAGGAGAGAGTGTGATATGATTCATCAGACGGTCTAGCCCCATGTTCATTAGTGTATTCTTCCTCTTCACGTTGAGCCTTGATCTCCTTAGGGAGCTTCTCAATTCTATGGCTGCTTTTATAAGATGCATGTTTTTTTTTGCGAATATCCACATTCATGCAACACAACGTATTCTCCCAAAAGGATACCTTCCTGACCTTCTCCCGGACATACTCATGGGTGACATGTGGTGATGACCCACAAGTATAGGGGATCGCAACAGTCTTCGCGGGTAGTATTACCCAATTTATTGATTCGACACAAGGGGAGCCAAAGAATACTTGCAAGCCTTAACAACTGAGTTGTCAGTTCAGCTGCACCTAGAAATAGTTCTTGCTCACAAAAGTTTATCAGTAGCAACAATTTGTAGTAGCAACAGCAGTAACAACAATAGTGAAACATGAGCAATAGTAACTATAACGGTAATAGTAGGATTCGAGTTCGGTAGGCATAGGGATGGATGGACGGACGTTGCATGTACGAGTCTAAACATGTAACTTCAAGAACTAGGGCATTGCATATAAATAATAACAAGCATCCAAGTACTAAACAATCTAGGCATGTGCTCCACATATAGTCATACGTGCTCGCAATGAGAACTTGCACAACATCTTCTGTCCAGCTTGCCCGTGACAGCAGGGCCTCTAGGGAACTACTAGCAATTAAGGTACTCCTTTTAATAGAGCACCGGAGCAAAGCATTAACACTCCATGAACACATGTGATCCTCACACCATAGCCATCCTCTCCGGTTGTCCCAATTATTGACACTTTGGGGCCTTTGGATCCGGACAATGATATGTGTACACAACTTGCAGATAAGATCACAAACAATACTATCATAATGATTCAATAATAAGTTCAGATCTAAGATCATGGCACTCGGGCCCTAGTGACAAGCATTAAGCACAACAAGTTGCAACAAAGTAAAATAACACTAATATAGATACTATGCATTATGCCCTAACAGATCTTATTCGATTACATGATAGAACTAATCCAATCCCTACCATCCCCAAGCCTACAACGGGGGATTACTCACTCATGGATGAGGGAAACATTGGTGGTTGATGGAGATGCATTGGTGATGACGATGGCGATGATCCTCTCCAAATTCCTCGTCCCGGCAGGGTGCCAGAACGGAGTTTCTGGATCCAAATCTTGGTTTCTGGTGGCGGCGGCAGAGCAGAACTCTCTCTGGAAAACTATCGACCCCCCTGAGTTTTTAGGTCAGAAGGCAACTTATAGGCATGGAGGGAGGCCGAGGAGCTGCCTGGGGTGTCCAGACCTCCCCCAGGCGCGGGGTTAGGTGGGCCCGCGCCTGGGGTGGGTCTGGCCCCCCAGGACTCCTCTCTGTCTCCCCTTCTGGCTCCGTGGATCTTCTGGTGAGAAATAGTTTTTGGCATATTTTCTGGGATTTTTCCTGATAGTTCATTTTCTGCACAAAAACAAGACACCAAGGTAATTCTGCTGAAAACAGTGTTAGTCTGTGTTAGTTGTATCCAAATCACACAAGTTTAGATAAGAAACAATAGTAGTGTTCGAGAAAGTAGATACGTTTTGGACGTATCAACTCCCCTCAAGCTTAGCTTATTGCTTGTCCTCAAGCAATTCAGTTGAAAACTGAGTGCGATAAAAGAACTTTCACGAACACTTTGCTTCATATGATGTAAATATTCTCAGCATAGGAGTATATGCTTAGACAATTCATAATAAGGAGTATGCAACTAAGTCTACTCAATAGTTATTGCATGCTACGATGATAAACCAACTCAATAATAATAAGTAGCATGAAACATAAACATAAGCAACATTGCAATGCTCATAATAAGGTATGATGGTATCTCGCTTGCCTTTATTTAAAGAGCACAATATAAATGCCAAGGCACCTCTTAAGTTCACATGAAGACTAGAAGTAAAGATATCAGAGATACAAGCATCAAAGTCGTGACTTTAATTAACCAAGTTTTGGAACAAACACAAAAATGACAACTATGCTCTCAAGAAGGTGCTCATAGAATAAGTGGCGACTCAACAAAATTGTGAAAACGGTTTTGTGAAGGTTTGAAATGCTTCCCAATGCTGAAAGGAAGGTACTCATTAGCTTTCAGCTCTCATTGCCCCTATCATACGCATATTCATGTGGTTAAGGTGAAAGTGAGGTCCACTCTGAATCATATGCTTGACAGACCATAG
The DNA here is from genome assembly GCA_916181665.1 of Avena sativa. Taxonomy (NCBI): domain Eukaryota; kingdom Viridiplantae; phylum Streptophyta; class Magnoliopsida; order Poales; family Poaceae; genus Avena; species Avena sativa. The sequence goes on along the minus strand of OV702298.1, from coordinate 260,602,274 downwards.
ACTGGAAATCCCAAGTCCCTTGAGTACGAGGGCCGCTCCGCATGCTACTCAACTTTGGTCACCTGAAAGTTCTTGTCATTGTAAATACATGCATATCATCGAGAACCGCCAATGGGGTACCCCTTGCACATGGTACAGGAGCTTTCCCATAACAAAAATGACAAGGCAAGTAGACAATGAGCATCTCAGCAATCTTTTTATTTACCATATGCATAGCTTTTTATTGAGGAAGCTTCATAGATGCTAATTATAGTGATGCTAAAAGTTTCCACCATGATTAAGCATGGCTTAGGCTAGCGGCCCAGGCGTTTCTCTAACACAATGTATAAACTCCATGAACTAACAACTTCCCCTTTTATTTCACATCGTCGACATCCATAAACAAAAGAGCAAGGAATCAACTGGATGAGATATCCAAAAAAGTGTTGAAAGCGTTCCCCATGACAGCACGGTTCTGGTGACTCCCAGTATCTATCTACTAATTTACACACAAGTAGGTTGGTCCGATTCAGTTTTTTCGTTCCGATTTTTTGTTGGACAAGTTTGCCCCTGGCCGTTTGGACATATTACATTGGATGCCACCACTGAGTCGTTTTCCTATGCCCGTGACTGCCTTCGTCCCCACGACCGCCCCTGACTCCCTGCTCCTTCACCATGTCCGGGAGGTCATGCCCCCGCACGCCCTCTACCCCTCACCTCCAGCCATGCGCTCCTCTGTCGTGGTGTCGTCTCCGTCGAGTCTGCGGTCATGAACGCGACCTGCATCTCACCCGATCGCTCCGCGCACCCTAACCCTGATGCTCCACGGCAAAAGAGGCGCGTCCGGCGGTATGGGTCAACGGAGAGGCAGGGGAGCTCGAGGCAGAGAGGAGGAACCCGCGGGTCTACGATGGAAAAACGGAGAGGTCGTGCGTCCGCGAGCATGCGTGAGTGGAACAGGAGCGAAGGGACACATGGCCGTTGGAGAGGGCAAGGTAGAGTTGAGCGGCGGCGCTCGGAATGGCAGGCGGTGGCCGATGCTTGCCCTGGAACGACCTGGATGCGATCAACGACGGGTTTCCGCAAATGGTGAGGTGATGTGGTTGACGGGGGTTGTGCGTGGCCGGGAGGCGCTGCTGGGCGTGCTGCTCTCATGCGGAGGAGAGACAAGGGCTTGCGGCACAGGAATTTGGGATTTCAGCAGAGAGAAACAGTCGAAGGGATAAGGTGAGAAGATGGGCTCTCGTGTGTAGGAACCGGTGGAGAACAATTGCTGAAAAGAAAAATAAAGCGTTGTTCCTTCGTTGTGGCCAGAGTATACGTGCACGGAGCTGGAGGAGTGTGCGACCGATACGGGCCAGCTAGAGTCTTGCTAATGTGTTTTGAAAAAAAGTTAGACAGAGATAACAAAAGATAGCTAGCTGATGTTGTTTGTGTATTTCTAAAACTCTTTTTACACCAATCTATTTATTTTATTTTTTCATTTACATCAATTTGTGTTTGGGGTTACTTTTCATGACCGTGCTGGTCATAGCCCGTTTACGTTCACTTTTTATTTTTATTTTTACCAAATAACATCTCGAGGCGTATCCACCTGTCTCGAGAAGGACAATGCAAACTTTGATCGTTTTTGTCTATCGGTAATATTGATATTAATCTGTATAACATCTCGAGGCGTACCCACCGGCCTTGATAAGGACAATGTGGAATTCATCATCTTCGTCATGTGTCATTCATCGACTATTACTCACACTTTGCAAGCCATTAGCTCCATGCGGCCGATAGCCATCATCCTTTGCAAAACCTATTTTTCTCCTGTTGCAATGTATTCTTCTTCCACTGCAATGCATCGGACACGTTCGCTATTTATTAAAAGCTCCTTTTGGTATGTGTGATGTTCAATTTATCTCAAGACAATATGTATAACAAACATTCAAAATACGATCAAGGAGGAATAATATGGAAGAGAGATAGACACGAGGAAAAAAGGAAGGCCAAAGAGAAATGATGGAGGAAATGGGAGAGTCAAAATTTTAAGAATTGCAAGTATGTTTCGTAGCAACGCACGGGCATTCAGCTAGTATAATTAGCAAGCATATAACTTTCATGGACTAGTCACAATGGTTCAGGATTATTAAGCGCAAGGAATAAAGTGTGCCATCAAGTTCGTGAGAGCTTTACTAACTAACTTTCTCAAAACAGACAAACATTTTATTTTGGAAAAAAACACGACATATGGAATATGCACTGAAATAGCAAATGATGCTAATAGGTAGGTATGGTGGACACAACTGGCAATATTGGTTTTGGGGAGTTGGAAGCAGAGGTAGAGCACATACTCAGTGCAAGTGAAGGCTAGCAATAGAGAGGGAGCGACAAACGAGGGAGCAATAACTGTCATAATCATGTTTGCAATAAAACAGGACTAATTATGGCATGAAAGTGATAGAAGAACTCTGAGGAAAAATAAATCATCGAGGCTTACTGACTATGGATTAGTCATATGCATGCGTGAGCATGTGCCAAGTCGATTCACATGCAGAGTAAGAGGAGGATACCACAATATCATACCAAAGTATGAATAAAACAATGCAAGCAAACATTCATATGACATGCTACAAACTATTAGCAAGCTGGAGCTAATCATAGACAAGTAAGAACTACTAAGCATCTATAATGACATACACTTTACACAAACAGGCTAAGCATGCTCACAATAATGAGTATATGTACAAAAAATGAAACAAATAGAGTTCGTTACCAGCCTCTTACCACACCTCGAGTTGTCTTAATCTTCATTATTTCCCTTCACTTGTGTGACTTGAATAATTAACATGAAACCACAATCCACTGAGGACGGCTGAACCCTGCAAAGAACTCACAAAACCAAAGAACAACAACAAATATTTTTGGTGTTTTCGACTTTTTAGAAACAAGCAAACAAAGAAAAACCAAACAAAAACAAAGCAAACCAAACAAAGCAAAATATTTTTGGATTTTTATTTTAAGGAAACCAAAGCAAAGAAAGGAAGAAATAAACCAAGATAAACAACGAAAATATTTTTGGTATTTTTGTGTTTTTGAGAAAGAAGCAACAAGAACCAAAAAGAAAGCGAAACAATGGATATACAAAAAACCGACTGAGTATGATATATATATATGAGTGTGATATCGGTGTACCTCCCCCCAAGCTTAGGCTTTTGGCCTAAGTGGGGCTCAATCCCATGGTGCCCAAGTAGATGCACCTACGTAGTATGTCGAGGAAACTTCCTCTTCCTGGTACGAGCTCGAGGCCTCCCGTGTATAATGTAACGCGGGGTCATATGCGGGCGCTTCCTCCTAATAGTGCCCGTGGAAGTTGAGAGAGCGCAGCTTGTCATCCATCTCCCCTTCATGCGTGACCAAGGTCCCTGAGAAATACTGAGCAAAGTGGTTTGGGGTAGAGGGATCTCTCTCTCTTCCCCGTCAGTAAACAACATTCTATAAACCAATTTCTCAAGAGTAGAGCTAGAGGTGACAAAGTGGTGCGCCTTCATGGCAGCAAGATCAAGCCTTAGAGGAGCCAAAATTGTATCATGTGGATCAATATCAATGCCCAAGGCAGCAGCGATACGAGTAGCAATAATTCCCCCATAAAAGGGTCCCCTAACAGCTAAACGACGAGCAATGAGGGAACCAAGATTATACTTATCCTCACCATAGAGCGCAGAAGCTAAGAAGGCCAATTGATAGTTGGATATATTACTAGTGTTCTCCCTACCAAGAACACTGGTGGTAAGATAGTAGGTGAAGTACCTGATGGCTGGAAGTTGAATATTCTTTATCTTACCTCATTGAGCTCTGCGATCTTCATCATTGGTTATTCCTCGGTATAGTTCCAACAAATCAGCGGGAAGAGCTGTAATCTTCTTTGATGACCCATTTGTACCAAGTCCTAGGGCCTTGCACAATTTCTTCAAAGACATAGAATGAGCCCTGCCATAAAGTCTGAAAGACACAGAAGGATTGAACAAACTATTGGTGAAGGAGAAACTCTCCACAAATGTTTTAGTAAGTGAAGCATACTGTGCACTCTCATCCTGCATGAAACTTGTTAGACCAGCCCTCTCAATCAAAGCCATGAAATCATTAAGAATCCCAGTAGCTCGCAAGAAAGTTTGACAAGGAAAGGTGGAGGGGTGAGCATCCCCTTCTTCTCCCTCGTCACCAAACCGCGGGGTGATGAGATCCTCATTGTATGAGGGTCTGGAGCTGGTAGATGACCTTGGGAGCCTTGCCCTTTTAGGTGCATCACTATCAAATATGTCACCAAAGGTGTGGTGGTCCATGACTTCCCTTTGCTGAAATTTTAAACAACCATCAAACTAAGTGATTTCTAAGTTGATAAATGATGAGCAACTACTACAGGGACTTGCTAGAGGACTACACATGCATCAAAACAAAGTTTATAAACATAGAACAAGCATGCAAGCTCAAACAACCTGTCACCTACAGTAGCAAAATACTCAAGATACAATCTACCAACCGCAGATCTAATTGGACAAGTGGAGGAGGCACATACCAAGGAACAATCCCTCCAAAAATCAGCACTTGAGATGGGCTGAACAAGGAGATCGAAAATCGCGAGCAAGAATAGCAAGAACTCGAGCTTGAGCAAGTTTTCCGGTGTTTTTCGGGAGAGAGAAAGAAGGTGGCTTTGAGGAGGCAGCCTGGAGGGGCCCAGGTGGGCCAGACCCCCCTAGGCGCCACCACTAGGTAGGCCGCGCCTACCATGGGTGTGGGGCCTAGGGGTGGCCCCGTGGGTCATCTCAGGTGCCACTCTACCCCTTTTTTCGAGGAAAAAATTATTTTGAATTTCCTGGGATTTTTCAGGAAACTTTATTTTTGGCTAATTTTCAGGGTATGAAAATTGATTTTCTCGCAGAAACAGTTTTTTCAGAAGAAGCAAAAGCAAACCAAAAGCCAAACTATAGGAGCTCTAAGAAACAAGCAAATAACTAGCAAAACTAAAGCTAAACCAAAGGCTAGGAAGGAGAAGGGAAAAAGAAAGCAAGTATAACCATAGTGGAAACATTATTTTGTTCATTAAAATCCTTTTGTTAACAAGGTTGATCGAGTCTTGTTACCAAAACAATCTTATATGAAACAAAACTTTGCATTCCACAAGGTGATTATGTTACCACATACTTGATAGCAATGGTCCCAATCATAATGGTTTCAAAATTTTCTTGTGGAATGGGACAATATATTTCTCCAACCTTGATGCCTTCAATATTTTCAATAGAATTCAGGCAATAGCTTCTAACAACCTTCTTGGGGAAATAGACAGTGTGCTCTTTGTCATTAATATTGAATGTTACTTTTCCTTGATTGCAATTGATGACAACACCTGCAGTATTAAGAAAAGGTCTCCCAAGAATAATAAACATATTATCATCTTCAGGCATTTCAAGCACAATAAAATCAGTTAAGACCATGCAATTATGAGCAACTTGAACAGGAACATCCTCACATATACCAACAGGAACAGTAGTTGACTTATCAACCATTTGCAAAGATATATCAGTTGGTATCAACTTTTCTAGCTGGAGCCTCTTGTAGAGAGAAAAAGGCATAACACTAACTCCAGCTCCCAAATCGCATAAAGCAGTTCTAACATAATTATTCTTAATGGAGCAAGGAATAGTTGGTATACCTGGATCACCAAGTTTCTTTGGAACCTTCACATTGAAGGAGTAATTAGCAAGTAGAGTAGAAATCTCCTCATTAGGAATCTTCCTTTTATTAGAGACAATATCCTTCATATACTTTGATTAAGGAGGCAATTTAATAGCATTAGTCAAAGGAATTTGTAGAAATAAAGGCTTCATCCACTCACAAAACTTGTTGTAGTGTTCTTCCTCCTTTGACTTGTGTTTCTTACCTGGAAAAGGCATAGGTTTCTGCACCCAAGGTTCTCTCTCTTTACCATGTTTATTAGCAATAAAATCTTCCTTTGTGTACCTAGTGTTCTTAGTGTGCTTCTCAGGTTATTCCTCACCTTCCTCCTTATCAGAAGACTCATCAATATTACCACTCTCAGTTTCAGCATCAGAGACAGATATACTATTAGGATCTACAGCAGGTTCAAGTGGTTCCTAACCTTTCTTATGTTTCTTTTTCTTCCTCTTACGAGGACTACCACTATCCTCACCTTGTTGGGAATCCTGCTCTATTATTTTAGGGTATCCTTCAGGATATAAAGGATCTTGAGTAGCTGCACCACTCCTAGTTCTAATTCCATAAGCATGTTTATTTCCTGAAGCATTAACTAGCATATCCTTTTGCACCTTAGCAAGTTGATCAAGTTGGGTTTGAACCATTTGAAAGTGTTTACAAAGCATTTTAATATCATTAGAAGTTCTTTCCACAATATCTTTCAACTCATGGATAGCTCTAGAGTTTTCCAATAAATGATTCTCAACTTGTTTATTAAAATTACCTTGTTTAACAATAAATGTGTCAAGTTCCTCTAAGCATTGATCAGGAGGCTTACCATAAGGAATATCACCTTCGTTAAATTGGAGAGAGTGTACCTCAATAGTAGACGAGTGGGGAATTGGCTTACATAATTCTTCTATAGGAGGTAGATTCTTCACATATTTAGCTCTAATACCTTTCTCCTTTAGACACTTTTTAGCTTCCTTCATCACTTCATCATTTAATGCAATAACTCCCCTCTTCTTTGTTGTTGGTGTTGGAACTAGTTCAGGGACAACTGGTTCAAGAGTAATAGGCTCAGGTGTATTCAGCTCAGTTGAAGTCCAATCATCATAATTCTTGCTTATCTTGTTCATTAATTCTTCAGCATCTGTAGGAGTCCTTTTCCTGGAAACACAATCAGCAAAGCTATCTAGGTAGGTCCTAGAATCATCAGTTAGTCCATTATAATAAATATCAAGAAGCTCATTCTGAGGTAATGGACATCCAGGATATGCATGAATCAAGGAACATAATCTTTTCCATTACTCAGACAATTTCTCTTATTCTCCCTGTTTAAAATCAAAAAGTCTCTGCAAAGCAGCATGTCTAGCACTGGGAGGAAAATATTTATGGAAGAAAGAAGCAATCAAGCAATCAGGGCTATCAATGGAACCAGGAGGTAATCTATTAAACCAAGCCCTAGCTTCTCCTTTTAGTGGAAAAGGGAAGATCTTAGCAACAAAGTACTTGCGCATTTTAAAATCATCAGAGAACAAAGCACTCATAGTAGAAAGCTCATTCATATGAGCCACAACACTCTCATTTTCAGTACCACAAAAAGGTTCTTTCTCAACAATATCTAAATAAGATAAATCAAGAGAGAAATCATAATCTTTATCTTTATTATCTATGGGAGAGGTGGCAAACTTAGGACCATAGGAATTCTTAGGCATAATAGTACGTCTAGCAAGGAGACTCTTAATAGCACTAGCACCATATATGTTTCGGCACTCTTCAACAAATTCATCAGTGAGCTCTATGTAACCATCATTAATATCATAACTCTCACTAGACTCAGGTGAGCTAGCAGGTGTAACAGTTTATTCACTAGGAGTTTCGGTATTTCCTAGACTAGCCATAGTAGCATCTAGAAAAGGACCTAATGAACCACTCGCATCAAGCACAGTAGAAGTAACATCATGAGTATCAAAAGCAGTTTCAGATTCAGCAGTAGTAGCAGCATGTGTAGCATGAGCATGTGGTGGTGGTGTGACAAGCTTACTTATAACAGACGGTGAATCAAGAGCAGCAGAGGTGTTTAGTACTGTACCTATTCTTGTAGTGGATGGTAAAATAGGGAACTTTCCATCACGAGACTTCCCCATGATGAAAGGAGTAGCAATGAACAATAATAGATCCAAGTGAACTTACAAATAAAGCTGTGCTCCCCGGCAACGGCGCCAGAAAATAGTCTTGATGACCCACAAGTATAGGGGATCGCAATAGTCTTCGCGGGTAGTATTACCTAATTTATTGATTCGACACAAGGGGAGCCAAAGAATACTTGGAAGCCTTAACAACTGAGTTGTCAGTTCAGCTGCACCTGGAAATAGTTATTGCTCATAGAAGTTTATCAGTAGCAACAGTTTGTAGTAGCAACAACAAAGCAACAGTAGCAGTAACAACAACAGTGAAACAGGAGCAATAGTAACAGTAACAGTAACAGTAGGATTCGAGTGTGGTAGGCATAGGGATGGATGGACGGGTGTTGCATGGACGAGTCTAAACATGTAAATTCAAGAACTAGGGCATTACAGATAAATAATAACAAGCATCCAAGTACTAAATAATCTAGGCATGTGCTCCAAATATAGTCATATGTGCTCGCAATGAGAACTGGCACAACATCTTCTGTCCAGCCAGCCCGTGACAGCGGGGACTCTAGGGAACTACTGGCAATTAAGGTGATCCTTTTAATAGAGCACCGGTGCAAAGCATTAACACTCTGTGAACACATGTGATCCTCACACCACAGCCATCCCCTCCAGTTGTCCCAATTATTGTCACTTTGGGGCCTTTAGATCCGGACAATGATATGTGTACACAACTTGCAGATAAGATCACAAACAATACTATCATAATGATTCAATAATAAGTTTAGATGTGAGATCATGGCACGGGACCTAGTGACAAGCATTAAGCACAACAAGTTGCAAGAAAGTCAAATAACACTAATAGAGATACTAGGCACTATGCCCTAACAGATCTTATTCGATTACATGATAGAACTCATCCAATCCCTACCATCCCCAAGCCTACAGCGGAGGATTACTCACTCATGGATGAGGTAAACATCGATGGTTGATGGAGATGCATTGGTGATGACGATGGCGATGATCCTCTCCAAATTCCCCGTCCCGGCAGGGTGCTAGAATGGAGTTTTTGTATCTGAATCTTGGTTTCTGGTGGCGGCGGTGAAGCGGAACTCTCTCTGGAAAACTATCGAACCTCCCGCCTGAGTTTTTAGGTCACAAGGAAACCTATAGGCGCGGAGGGAGGCCGAGGAGCTGCCTGGGGTGGCCAGACCTCCCCCAGGGGCGGGGTCAGGTGGGCCCGCACCTGGGGTGGGTTTGGGCCCCCCAGGCCTCCTCTCTGTCTCCCCTTCTGGCTCCGTGGATCTTCTGGTGAGAAATAGTTTTAGGCATATTTTCCGGGATTTTTCCTCATAGTTCATTTTCTGCACAAAAACAAGACACCAAGGTAATTCTGCTGAAAACAACATTATTCCGTGTTAGTTGTATCCAAATCACACAAGTTTAGAGAAGAAACAATAGCAAAGTGTTCGAGAAAGTGGATACATTTTGGACGTATCATGTGGCATAGGAACATTGGAGGCATTCTTCCTTCTAGAACCCCCTAGAGGGGATGGAACCCGCTCTGCCTCGGAAATTTCTTCATCCTTACTAGTATAGTGCTTTCTAGGGACTGGACCCATCCTCCCTTTATTTTGGAGGGCCACGGAAACATGTTCTTCAATATTAGGAGGCAGGGCAAGAGGTGAACCATGAGGCTGAGTGTTGATGAGCCTCATCACAAGAGCTGCATACGGAGGAGATTTTCTAAAAAGTATGGCATGATACATCTCCTAAAAAATGAAGTCCATGACATCAATTTTGAATCCTTCAACAGTAGACCAAACACAAACCACTTTGTGAGAATGATGGAGCAAGTTGATAAGTCCACACCGAATAGCATCATCATTTCCAGCAGTCGGAGCAATGGTGTGGTAAAGATCCTTATCAACAAATTGTAGAGAGTCTTGAGTCCATTGGACTCACCAACAGTGGCATTACTCCCATAGAGAGGTGCGAGCTTGCCTTTGTTGTCGCCAAGAGCAACATCACCAAGATACTCCAAACAAACTCTCCAAGATCTAGATCCCAATGTTTCCTTCAAAAAGAAGGGATTTGGCTTGGGGGATTGTAGATCTAGATCCCCTCTCTCAAATCCATCAAAAAGATGGAAGAATCATAGGAGGGGAAAGGGGAGAGGGAAAGTTCTTCAGTTGGAGATATGCCCAAGAGGCAATAATAAAAATTGTTATTATTATATCTTTCTATTTATGATGAATGTTTGCATAACATGCTATAATTGTATTATCCGGAAACATTAATACTTGTGTGTTTTGTAAACATAAAAGAGTCCCTACTAAGCCTCTTGTTAAACTAGCTTGTTGATTAATAGATGATCATGGTTTTCTGATCATTTACATTGGATGTTATTAATAACAAGATCATGTCATTGGGAGAATGATGTGATAGACACACTCCTGTAGTTAGCATAGCATAAGATCAAGTCATTTAGAGTTTGTTTGCTACAAGATTTCAAATACATAGTAACCTAATCCTTCGACCATGAGATCATGTTAATCACCATCACCGGATGGATGCTTTGATGACATAAAACACCACTTCCATAACTTGGTGGTTATAAAGGTGGCATTAGGTATTCTAAAAGTATGGATTGAAGCGCATGGATCAAGAGTGGGATTTGTCCATCCATATGATGGATAGATATACTCTAGGCCCTCTCGATGGAATGTCATCCAACTGGCTTGCACGCATGTGACTAGGTTACAAGGGATGTCATATCACGGAACGAGTAAAGAGTACTTATCAGTAACGAGGTTGAACTAGGTATAGAGATACGAACGATCAAACCTTGGATAAGTAAAGGGAAATCCTTATATGATGAACTAGAGCTTGTTATGATGATAAACACAAGCTCTAGATCCTCTCATGGACAAGAACCAACTAACAACCAAGAAAGATGATGATATGCATGCAAAGGTTTGATCTCTCTCCAAACGATGCGATCGATACACCCGCTTGAGATCCCCTCTTGATAGTACGGCTATCTATCATAAACCTGGTCTCCCAACTAACAACACGAGACCGGCAAAAGAGAAGCCCTATCAAGATCATACCTTTGCCTTGAGCATTCCACTTGAACTTGATGTAGACCGTCTTGTTCTGCTCAAGTGGGAACACCTTTATTGTTGCTCTTTCTCGCTCTTGCTTGATTAAGACTTGCAAATTGCTCCCCCATACTCCATGGGAAAACCTCTTCTTTGAACTTGTCTTCATCACTCCATGATCACGAGGATGGGAAGCTTCAATCATGAGATCTTCTAGAGATGGCGCATCTTGAGCTTGCCCTTCTTCATCCCTTCTTGAGGTTGATCCATCTTGATGCAACTCTTTGCACTTGTCTTGATCAACCTTCAAGCACTTTCTTTCTTCATGATTCCAACGGGAATAAAGCCCTTGGACATTTCTTCAACTTTAAACCTTGAGACCAACACATGGCCCAAGCGATGCCAATGGACAAACCTACAAGATAAACTCAATTTACACATTAGTCCATAGAGACTGTCATTAATTACCAAAACCACACATGGGGGCATACATTCCCTTTCACCTTTGTTGTCTCCAAGAGCAACATCACGCATGCGGTGACCAACAGGAACAGACACGCCACTAAAAGGCTAGTGAATGGCTTCGGCAAAAACATAGAAGTTTGCGGTGCAGTGGATGTTACCATTCATCCATGTCATGGTCCTTGCCTCATCATTATCAAATACAATAATGGAATAAAATTGTTGAACAAGGAGAATGTTGTATCCCTCATGGAGTTCCATAATACCATGAAGCCCAAGCTTCTCAGTGATCCAAAGTGCATCCGCGAAATAGTCATTTGCATGCATGTAGGCAAAGTCCATATAGTTCGGTGGACAAACTAGGGACTTGGTGAGTTTGCGATAGATATCCTTCATGAACACCTTTTCCTCCCTCCTCCAATAGCATGGGTCATCACTGGTTCTTGGCATGTCGAAGAATCTTATCTTGCGCATCTCATGACATTCTTTCTTGGACAAGTTGGCTAAATACTGCAAGTTGTCATACTTGGATCTCTTGGCCCGGTTTTCATACTCAACGCGCTCAGCTTCCCTTTGCATATAGGCAGCATATCTGGACTGTTGCCTCCGGTTAGAAGGCGCAACAACATACTGGACATCCGCCTCATCATATTGAGGCTCTCTCCTCTTGGACTTGGCCTTGTCCTTGGTGCGAGGTGCACAACGAAAGCGAGAGCCACCTATGAATATAGAGGAAAGGGGAAAGCATGAAGATAAGCATATATGTCCCAGAGTCAAGACAGAAGCCTCAAACCCTTGCTGGATGTGCCAAAAATAAACCACATCGGAGTCTCCGATGTGCAACACCGGAATCTCCGATCTGTGCAAGAGTACACCGGAGTATCTGGTCTGAAAGACCGGAAACTCAGGTCCGGATATCAGGTTGCACGAAGGAGGCTGTGGGAGACATTATTTAAAGAAAATCAAGCAACAAAATGGAGCTAATGTGAGAGGAGTGCACGCAACGACGAGATTCCAGTGGAAGAAATTGGTACATTGCTCAAAAAAGCAAACGGGAAGAACCCTAGGTTCATGGTGAGAGAAGATGTACCAGATTCTTCCATTGGAGTGAATCCACTAGTGGGGAATGGCCCAAGGATGGAGAGGGTGGAGGAGGCCGGCGGAACGACGGATCCCAGCGGTAGGAGGGGCACAATGCGACAATTTTGGAGGAGGAGGCGACAGGTGAGTGGGGGAAGGTCGGGTGGAAGAAAGAAACTGGTTGTTTCTATCACTCCGGCCTCCCTTATCTTAGTGCCCAAAATCGTCTCAGACCGGACACTCCGGTCCATGGGACCGAAAACTCTAGACTGACCGGAGATTCTGGTGAGGAACACCAAAAACTGCGGCCCTCTTTGACCAAAAATGCCAGCTTAGGTGTATGAGGACATATATGATAGAAAGCATGTTTTTAGGAAAGGGAATAAGGTTTGGGATAAGATACCATACTAGAATATTGAAATCAAAAATCCATGAAACAACCAACTAAGAGAATATGCAACCAAATCCGATAAAAGACCCAAATGTTATCAATGAGATGCAACCTCTCCATAATGAGAGGGTCGGTGACCGTAGCCACCATGTTTGAGTATATGTGTCATGTCTGGTTGCATGTTCAGTTAAAACAGTTAAATCGTTTTGGTTTATAGGTTTTTCAGTAAATACGATTACAATACTTCGGTTCATACGGTTTTGTACGAGAATACGATTAGGTTTCGGTAATAACCAATAATCTTCGGTTCGGTTTCGGTAGTGACCAAACTAACCAAAGTTGATGCGGTTTTTTGAAAGCCATACAACATTTGGCTTGAGTTCCTGTAGTGCGTTCGGTCAAGTGAAATTTTTTGGCATGACTTTTTTGTTTCATCTAAAAATATAACAGGAGCAAGTTCACATGATAATATATAATATCCAAAAGTAATATAATCACAAAGATAATATATGAGGAACAAGTTTGTGAAATGAAATGTTCAGCAAATAGCAAATAATATAGAAAATGAATATCCCACATCATAGATCATACATCATAGATCAACAAATAGTCACACATGAGACATGAGTACATGACACATCACAGATTAGTGTGACCATACATCAGAATATTTCAACAAATAGTCACACATGTAATAAAATTCTAGAACATCTACTGATCTACTACAGTCTCCAGTCTACAACGTCCAACATCCAAAATCTACTACAATCCACGCACGAAGATCAATCAAGAGATATTATCTCATCATCAGCCACTTGGAGGCCTCCAAATTCTACAAGAGAAATGCACATATTTTTTTACCTTCCTCTAGTTTGGTCAACTCATCAAGATCAACTTCAATATTGATATGCTTATGACACAACCAGTCTTATGCACATATCAAGGTTTGTAGTGTCATCGGTGTCAAAAGAGCTCCTGAAGTCATCTAGAATACGACCACTAGTACTAAAAGCTGATTTAGAAGCAACTGTCAAGATGGGGATTGCTAGTATGTCACGTGCCACTTTTGAAAGGACAGAAAAGCGAGTTGAGTTGCACTTCCACCAAGATAGAATGTCAAAATCAAAAGATTTCTCTTCTGGATCCTCGGCAAGGTACTTGTCCAATTCAGTTTTTCTATTTGCACTACCATCCATATTATTAAGTCGCATTCTCTTGTTGTATCGTGTTCTCATAATAGAATTCTTGGGAGCATTTTGACTAGTTTCAGATTGTGATATTAATTCACTAGAAGTAGAAGGAGCACCATACAATTGCTTGTATTATCTAAAAAGAGATACAAATCGTTGTGTGTCGCAGACAATATTGTGTTACCATTAGTACTGCCATATGTGTCTTGAAGTAGGTCCTTGGATAAATGAAATTCCTTGGTCCTAGCATAAATAATGAAGAAAGAGAAGTTAGAATATATAATCAACAATTCAGCATACAATTAAAGATAAAAACATCCATAAAAACAGCCATATATTGACAAACAGCCATAAAAATAGCCATATATACCTAGGATCAAGGATGGTAGCAATGAATATATACTTGTTCATCTTCTCCGGATCACCCCAATACTTCTCATACTTATCCTTCATCTTGATAGCCATGCTTTTAAAGATTTCATCATCACCACAAATCACATGTTCACTCCATTCACCCAACAAATAGCTAACAACAACAATTTCTTCAAAGAAGGTGTTGGAAGTGACATACTTGGTGCCAGAAACCTTATTGGTGAGGTCATAGAAGTGTTTGAGGAACATCTTGAACTCACGAACATATACCCAATCACCATGAGTCAGAGCACCACGTTCAGTAAGAACTGTACCCATTTTTGCTAACTCACTCTTGAAGTTGGGATCATCAAGTGCATACTGACAAAATGCTCTCTCAAACTTTTCAGCACTATTTAACATCAAATACGTGGAGTTCCATCTAGTGCAGCAATCAATATGAAGCAAGCCTTTACTCTCTAGCTTGCTTTTTACCACACACTTTTTAAATAAAGTCATTCTAGGTGGAGAGCTTCTCACGTATTTGATAGCATTTCGAATTCTGTTAATAGGATGGCACATTATCTTTAGCCCATCTCCAACCACGAGATTAAGAATATGATCCACACACCTGATGTGAAGATGTACAGCCTTTGCAACAGTACAACCCCTATTTGGCAGTGAACTCCTCATGTAATTTAAGCAAGTATCATTGGAAAAGGCATTATCTACGGTAATAGTGCACACCTTGTCAATGCCCCACTCCATTAGTAATTTATCTAATGATTTCCCAATTTCCTCCCCTTTGTGGCCATCTACCAACACAAAGCTAAGTATTTTTTCTGAAGCTTCCACTCGGGTGTGATGTAATGTGCAGTAAGAACCATGTAACCTTGAGCCTTTGAGGATGTCCAACAAACAGTGGTGAGGCAACTAGTTTGACGAGATTCAATGAAATATTTTCTAAGCTTAGCTTTCTCATAATTGTAAAGAGCCATAACATCTCTATACATAGTTGTTCTAGATGGAACAATGAACCTAGGACAAGCTTTGGACATGAAGAACCTAAAACCTTCTTTTTCTGCAAATATGAATGGCAACTCATCGACTACTATCATGCGAGCAAATTATTCCCTGATCTCTTTCTCATTGTATTGCCAAGTACCTCCCGAAACAATAGAATTACTATCAGCACTAGGTTGGTACATAAGCTCTGTCTGATGGCCACCAAGCTTGCTAGGATTATTCTTGCAAGATTTCATATGGTTAATTAGGGAAGAAGTACTTGCACTTGAAGATTCGCATCCCAGATTTGCACCACAATAGTTACAATTGGCACGATTTGGATCATTTTCTTGGACAGTGAAGTGTTGCCATATCAGGCTATGTGTGTTCCTATGTTTCTTCACACCGCTGTTTGGGGTCACATCTGGAGTAGGAATAGGAACAGATCCAATGCCAGTGCCATCACTCCGGCCATCACCATCAAAACCAAGATCAACACCGAAGTGTCTGATGAAATTGCTCTCTGACATCTAAAACAAGACAAAAGAAAAGCTGGACTGAAATTTCTCTATCAACTATCATACATACTAAGCATAGGGAGGACTGATTAAGCATTCAATGGTGAGATGCAAAAATACAGAGCTCGTGTGGTACATACCTGATCTGAGCACCAAGTACAGGAGACGGGAATTGGATCCTGGAGCCTCGAGGTGGAGTCGTGGCCGTCGAATCGCCGTGGAGTGGAGTTGGAGGCTTGGGGCGGAGGAACTGCCGAACTGGGAGTGGGAGGATCCGGCGGAGGGTGTCGCCGGAAGGCCGGAACTGGTGCCTTCCGTGCCTGCCTGCTGGATAACTGGATATCTCATCCCGTGGAGTGGACCGTGGTGCAGGACTGCAGGGGTTGGGAGTTGGGACTAGGAGTGGGAGGATCCGGCGGTGGGTGTCGCCGGAAGGCCGGAGCAAGGCGCGCCGCTAGTGGAGCTAGGGTTTGGCACCGCCTCGTGCGAAGTGCGAACCCCCTGTGCTTGTGCATGACCAACGAGTCGACGACTGGGGGTGGAGGTCATTGGCGGACGGCTCCGGCAGGCCACTTCGGTTAGTTCGGTAAAAACTACGTTTTTTCAGTTTAAAACCGAAAAAACTAAACATCAAATGGTTAGCAATTCTACTAACTGTAACCTAACCTAAAAACTGAAAAGACCTAAATTTTGGGTTTAGTTAGGTTTTTCCGGATTCGGTTCCGGTTCGGTTATGCCCGGCCGGAGTGTCATTGCACCGCGAGGATATATCCTGAGTTCATAGACACTAATCATCATTGAGGCCCAGTTATCATAGAAATGATATAATAAGTATGACATTGTTACTTTTGACATTATGGGGGAGTGATAGCCCAATGGATTAGGACTGCACTCCCCATATCTCCATGCCCACACCTAAACCAAATAAGGATCAAGATATAGGTGAGTATGCAAGATGATTAATTCAAACTCCTTGAATCTACGATATTTAGCTCACTCCTCAAATAGCAAAACCTTGCTTCATCAAGATGCTTCGTGACTATATCAATAAGTTGGTCTTTGATTGGAACATAAGATAGCTCAATATCTCCACGGGCAACATGATCTATAATGAAATGATGACGAATCTCAATATGCTTTGTCCTTGTATGATCCACCGGGTTGTAGGCAATCTTGATAGCATTTTCATTGTCACATAAAAGAGGCACTTTGTCACGATGGACAGCATATTCCTTTGAAGTTTCCTCATCCATAGCAATCGAGTGCATGCACTAGCAACTGCCACATATTCGGCTTCGGAGGTGGAGAGAGATATACAATTTTGCTTCTTAGAGTACCAACACACCAAGGACCTACCAAGAAATTGGCAAGCCCCGGGGGTTGATTTCCTATCATCCTTGTCACCAGCCTAATCTGAATCCGAGTACTCACAAAGAGAGAATTTTGAGCCCCTAGGATACCACACACCATAGTTTAGGGTATGAACCAAATATCAAAACATTATTTTGACCGCCATCAAGTGGCTTTCTTTAGGATCCGCTTGATATCTTGCACAAACTCCTACACTTAACACTATATAGAGTCTAGATGCACAAAGTTAAAGCAAAGAACCAATCATAGACCAGTATACCTTTTGATCCACATCTTAACCATTTGGATTTAGTTCAAGATGAGTCTTGGTTGCCATGGGAGTAGGAGATCCATTTAGTTCTTTCATCTTAAACCTCTTGAGCATGTCTTGAGTATACTTGGCTTGATTGAAAAATGTTCCTCTCTCGCTTGATCTCAAAACCAAGGAATAACCTCAACTCTCCCATCATAGACATACTAAACCTGTCAGTCATAAGCTTTGAGAATTCATCATTAAATGCTTTGTTAGATGAACCAAAGATGATATCATCAACATATATTTGGCAAACGAAAAGCTCCCTATTAACTTTCTTATTAAAAAGATTGGGATCAATTTTCCCAACCTCAAACCCACAGTCTAACAACAACTCTCTAAGGTGCCCATACCACGTGTGTGGAGCTTGTTTAAGCCCATAGAGCGCCTTATCAAGCTTGTAGAAGTGATTTGGAAAGTTGGGATCCTCTAACCCTGGGGGTTGCTTAACATAAACCAACTCATGCAATTGACCATTTAGAAAAGCACTTTATACATCCATTTGTTGCAATTTAATGTTATGATGTGCAACATATGCAAGAAGTATACAGATGGACTCAAGGCGAGCCACGGGATCATAGGTCTCTCCATAATCAATGCCTTCAATTTTGGAGAACCCTTGAGATACCAATCTTGCCTTGTTCCTCACAACAATTCCATGTTCATGTTTCTTGTTCTTGAATATCCATTTAGTGCCAATAACATCACGACAATCTTTGGCCTTTTATACTAACTTCCAAACTTTGTTTCTCTCGAAGTTATTGATCTCATTATGCATGGCTTCTAACCAATATGAATCTTCAAGAGCTTCCCACACTTTCTTGGGCTCCACCATGGATATATGAGCTTGATGCTCACCAAAATACTTCAATTGAGCTCGAGTGGACATTCCACTCCTTAGATCACCAAGAACATTCTCAAGAGTGTGTTTTCTTATTTCCAACATTCTATCCACTCTAGCTTTGTGACGAGCTTGGATATTCTTGTTGTTTCTTGTGTGGATATATTCATCAATTTGGTCCTCGTCTTGACCTTTATCTTGACCTTGATCATCGATGGGTTCATTCTCATCATCATGAGGCACATGTTGATCTTGGTCTTGATCAGGCATACTCCATGAGAGGCATCGATATGATCTTGAGGACGACTCTGCCTTGTGCAATTGACTGTGCAGGGCTGGAAAATCTGGTCAATGGAGAGGCAGGATAATCCAGCTTGGAGCTTCCAGCCTGATCAACTTAGTGAGGGTTCTCAACTTGTCTTTTGCTTGAGTCAACATTGGCTTCAACGATAGGAGCTTGTTGATGCTGTGGAGATGAGGGCTCCACTTGAGTAGAACATAGTTCTTCTCGATCCGTCGCAAAGGGTTCCTCAACAGGGTGGATGAATCCCGCGCCCATTCTTCTTATGGCATCTTGAGGTATTTTATCATCTACAGCACAAACATCAACTCGCCCCGCTTAGGGGCCATTATATTCTTCGAAAACCACACTACAAGACTCTATGGCGATTCCGAAGAGTCTATACTATTAAAAAGATTGGGAACGTTCGTCACCCTCCCAGAATTTCCGTCTGCCCTGAATTGACGGTTTTGCCCCTGAGCGTTCAGGGAAATAACAGTCGTTGCCACCGCAAAGTGAAACATACATATTATCGGTGAATCGAAAAAAAACGTCCCCGCCCGCTGCAACCCCATTGACCTGACTCCAGCGAGCTTGTCCCTGCCGCCGGAGCTTCTCTCGGTCTCACCTCTTCCCCTCCATACTTCCTGCCCCCACCAGACCTCATCTCTCCGCCGAGCTCCTCTTAACGCCGTCAATTCCTCTTAACGCCGCCATCTCATTTCCCCGTCCTTCCTCCCGTCGCCGGGTGGCGCAGCCGCATGAACCGGTCGTTGACTTTGCCCTGCAACGCCTAGGCATCTATCCACGGGGAACACTATAGCAGGGAGCAGCGGATGGGACGGGACGCTCACGTCGTCGCGCGCGCGGTCTCACCCCTACCTCCAATTCTCCTGGCAACTCCGTCTGGGTAGTGGGCATGATGGGCATGGCCTCGCCGACAGGAAATTGGGGAATATCCTGATCTGAACGGAGAGAGGACGTCAAGATCTTATCTCTTCAGCTGTTTTACATTGTAGTCCTGATTCTTCAGTAGTCTACGCAAACATCCCTGCAATTTATGGTTCAGTTCTTGTTGTACGTCTCGATATTTTTTTTTTGAAACGAGGTACGTCTTGACATATGCATGAGCCTCACGGCTGGTAACTACAAACTGAATGATTTATCTTGCTCTACTTCAGTTCTTGTCGTACGTCTCGACACATGCATGAGCCTGACAGCTGGTAACTACAAACTGAATGATTTATCTTGCTCTTGTGTTAATCTTCATGGTATTGTTTGACTTTGGATACATGCATATGCATGGCCATGGTGGCTGGCAAAGCATGCTTCATAAGCATCACTTATTCAATTAATAGAATGGCACAATAATAAGTACAAGTATGCTCATGCATGCAACTGAGTCCGAGCTTGACCTTTCAACAACGGAATTCCGCCGTGTCCAGCCGCATGTCTCACATTGTCTAACTATGAAGCCAGAAGCCTAGAATCTCATCGTCCGACTCGACTGAGGCACACATGCATTCTTGTTTTGTTACTACTAATGAAGATGTAGGATGTATATTTTTCTCTTACCCTGGTATTAGGTTTTTGTTCCGAATTTTCTTGGCAACAACAAAAATTATTACTTCGTAAGCCTCAACCATGATAAGGATTTACAATCTTTTAATTTTGTCAACGATGAGTTAAGTAGAGAGATTGTAAGAGAGGAGGGGATGTAGGAGGTAAAGGCATCCAGTGTTGCAGTAGGAGGTGGAAGAAAGCTACAATTTATCGCTAACTAATTTATTAATCAACCACTATCTTGCAATATCACCTTCTAAACAAATTATTACGTATTTTTTCCTTTGCCATAACATAATTATATTTTTATCCCGTTGCAACGCACGGGCATTGAGCTAGTCTATCATAGATTATATAAGTGTGGGAATTGATACCATAGCCAAAAAATACCCTCTAAAGCTTTGGAATCAAATTTGAACAAACGAAAACCTTTTATGAGGTAGAAACAGTTACAACCAAATACTCGGAAGTATGAAACGTTGGGCTTGTTACCGGTAAGTATTTCATATGGAGTCTTGATCAACTTTTTGCGGAGGTAGAGCCGGTTCGATGCATGGCATGCGGTAGAGATTGCCTCATCCCAAAAGTTGTATAGAGACTTAAACTCCGCCAACATGGGCCTTGCCATACCCATTAATGTTCGATTCTTCCTCTCAACTACATCATTTTTGTTGAGGGGTGTATGCAGTGGAATATTGATGTTTTATCCCTCATCACTAAGAAATCCATTAAGGGGGGAGTTCTTGAACTCGGTGTCGTTGTCTCTTCTTATCACCAACACGGGGACATTGTATTGACATTGAACCATATTGACAAAGTCGATGAAGTTTTGTTGGGTCTCACTCTTCAACTTGAAGAAGTATACCCATGTATATCTTGAGTAGTCATCAACAATCACCAAATAATATTTCTTCCCACCAAGACTCACATGAGATGGAGGACCAAAGAGATCCACATTAAGGAGCTCCAAGATCCTCTTGGACTTTACGATGTTATTGGGTTTGTGGGGAGAATCATGCATATTTCCTTCAAAACAAGCACTGCACACACGATATTTGGCAAAAAAACATTTTATTTTAGTCCAACAATATGGCCACCCTTGTAGATACTTTGCAAATTTCTCACATTGACATGGGCTAGATGGCGATGCCATAGAAAACCCACATTATCCTTTCCTAATAGGCACATCGCACTTATAGTGGTTTCCCCCCGAAAAGTCCACCACATACAAGTCATTTTTTACGTACCCAATGAAGGCGACCATTAGAGTCTTGCTCCACAAGAGAACCACAATATAATTATCAATAAAAGATGACAAAGCCCATCTTTCGAAGAGCTACAGGCTAAAAGTAAATTATACCCAAGGGTCTCAATAAGCATGACGTCCACGAGAGTAGTATCGTGTGCAACCACAACCTTGCCAAGACCTATTACCTGAGACTTTGACTTATCGTCATATGTGACGGTTATTTGATCATGATTTGGCATTATATCGATCATTATCGCCTTGCTTCCAGTCACATGACTTGTGCATCCACTATCAAGCACCCACTTTGACCCGCCGGAAGCATAGTTCTACAAGAGATCAAAACCACTTTTTAGGTACCCATTTTCAATGGGTCCTTCTTTGTTAATGACAAGGGGTCTTGGGAACCCAAATATACCAAGCAATATAACCATCAAGTGGGCCAACATATTGTACATAAACATCATCATAATAATCACGCATTAAAACATAGTGAGGGTTAGCAATCCTGCAAAGTCTTCTTGTGACATAGTTTTGCCACTTGTGGTATTACTACCCACAATGGTCTTGTCTTTTGCTCGTGCAAGCTTGGCCTTCATCTTCTTGTTGTTCTTCTTCTTGGCCTTGGACACATAGCCAATGCCTCCTTTCTCATTCTTTGACCTTTGCTTACTCAAAAGGTCATCAAGAGATTTGTTTCCTTCGGGGAAGGTGACCTTTGCAAGATCCCCCTTCAACCTAGCATTTTCCTCAAGGATGTTTGTACTACTAGAAGGAATGAAAATACTAGGTGAAACAACATTATTCAATTGAGTTTGAAGTTGTTCACGAGACTTTGTGAGAGTCAAGAGTTCACTTTCCAAGGCTTTGTGATCCTTGTCAAGCTTTTTAAATTCCTCGACAAGTTTTTCATGAACAACACCAAACTCAATTTTATCCTTTTTAGCCTTTTTATACTTAACAATGGCATGATCACGTTCCTTAATGAGTTTATTGACGATTTGATCATTTTCCTCATCGAGGCCTTCGCGTTTTTCTTCAAGAGACTCCCTAGTCTCTTGATCTTATTTTAGAGCATTATTTAGAGCGTCCATATCAAGAATGTGCTCACCCCCAAGTTTGCATCTCTCATCAAGAAGCTCTTGTGTGAGAAAGTTGATTTAAGAGATTCACAAAATGCTTCTTGTGCCCCCTTGCAAAGTTAATCATAAAAACATCAAAATCAACTAATTCTTACTTCACCTCAAGAGTTATATCATCATTAAATTCATCATTGATCATAGAGGTGGAGAGAAGAGATGATGATACCTACTGAAAGAACATGTGGGCCCCCATGTGTGGTTTTGGTAATTAATGACAATCTTTATGGACTAATATGTGTATTGAGTTGTACTTGTAGGAATTGTCCATTGGCATCGCTTGGAGCATGTGTTGGCTTCAAGGTCGATGAAATGCGAAGAAGATTTGCTTTGCAAGCTCAATATGCGCCATCTATAGAAGATCTCATGTTTGATGCTTGCCATCCTTGGTGATCATGGATCGATGATAAGGAATCAAGAAAGGCGGTCCATCTTGAGAAGGTCAAGTTCGTCAACATCAAGCTCAAGTGGATTGCTCAAGGCAAAGGTATAATCTTGATAGGTTTTCCCTTTTGTCGGTCTCACGTTGTGTGTGGGAGACCGGGTTTAGGATAGATAACCGCACTATCAATAGGGGCTCTCAAATGAGTAGTTCTATCATATCGTTCAGAGAGATCTCAAACCTTTTCATACTTGCATCATCATATTTGGTTGTTATTTGGTCTTATCCATGCGAGGATTTAGAGCTTGTGGTAATCTCCATAACAAGCTCTTGGTCATCAAAATCGGATCCTCCATTTGTATCTTATTGCGATTTTGATCTTGGCGGTTTTCTGGTTTCTCACCAAGTGATATATCTCACATTATTATACTTGATACTTTCTCACTTGGTGATAACCAATATTTCCAACACAAGTGGAATCGGGTCGATCGGAGTTACCAATCAAAAGTTATAGCCGTTTGAATATCTGCTGGTCTTATTTAAAAAGAAAAGGAAAAATCAGGTTTCTAGGCCGAGCGGTAGTACCGCCCGGGCGGGCCGGTACTACAGCCCGCATCTGAGCATTCCCCAACTCCCTTCTGCCCCGTGCAGTACCTTTTTCCGGCACTACCGGCCGGCCCGGTAGTACCGCCCGGGTGGGCCGGTAGTACCGGCCGGCCCAGGTAAGCCAAACTCAATAGCCCAGTGTCGCACTACTGCAAGCCGCATCGCGGCCTCGATCTCACGTGCGCTTCCCGGCCCGCGTTGACTTGCACGCGTGCCCCGCCGGGCCCTGATACGTCGGAAACATATCTATAATTTTTGATGCTCCATGCTTGTTTTGTATCTACTTTGCTTTGCTTTGTCTACACTTTGAGGTGTTTTTATATATTTTCTAGAACTAACCTATTAACAAGTTGCCACAGTGACAGTTGCCTGTTTTCTTCTGTTTTGGTTCCATAAAGGCAGAAAATCAATATTCTCGGAATTGGACGGGACAAAAGCCAAAGTTATTACTTTTCCTAGAGCAACACGGAACCACGAAGCAGAGCCGGAGGGGGCCATAGGGTGGCCAAACCCCCCTAGGCGCGGACAAGCCTTGGAGGCGCCTGGAGGGGGTGTGGGCCCCCTGGACCCCCACCGACCTTGACTCCTGCGCCTATAAGAAGCCTCCGACCCAAAAAAACCTAGGGAATCCAGAAGAAATCCACGAAAACCTCTATAGCGCCGCCGCCGCCGAAGGGGAGATTCGGGGGACAGAAAGTCTCTGTTCCGGCACCCTGCCGGGACGGGGAAGTGCCCCCGGAGCCATCTCCATCGATCTCCATCGCCATCTTCATCACCGTTGCTGATTCCCATGATGAGGAGGGAGTAGTTCTTCCTCGAGGATAAGGGCTCTACCGGTAGCTATGTGCTCATCTCTCTCTCTATGCATGATCTTGTGTTCATGAGCTTTGTAATCAAGTAGATCTACCTTGCTACTCAAGTGCTTCAATAGATCTCTGCTCTCCCCATGTGTGTGAAAGTGACAGTGTGCACGCCATGGTGGCACTTAGGTTTGAGTCTACATAAATACTCTTTGTGCTTTAATAGATTTATGCTTTTCCCCACGTGTGTGAAAGTGACAGCGTGCATACCGTGTGTGGCACTTTGGCTAGATTGAATATTTTTTATGAGTTATATTTGGAGTTGGATGTCTCTATGAAATTGTGGTGTTTATTGGAACCATCTAGCGGTCCAGGTGACAGCGTGGGGTTATCTAGATTGGGGAATGCGGACTTTGAGGAGTGTTGTTATAGGCCTACCGATGATTATAGTGTCCAACCGGAGAGTAGTTAAGAGTAGTATCATGAAGAGAGGATATTTATATGAGAGAGTGTTCACTAGTGAAAGTATGATCCCTAGGCCTTGTTTCTAAACATTGAAACACCGTTCACAACTAGATCTGTTGCATGTTTGCTTGCTTTACTCTTTACCTCACCGTCAAGCTCCATCAAAGTATTTTCTGGCACTCACACACGTTCTCCCACGTCAACAGCAAGTCAGAAGCTATTTTCTGGCACTGTTACCACTTGTATTTCACTATCTCTTCGCCGAACTAGTGCACCTATACACCTGACAAGTGTATTGGGTGTGTTGGGGAAACAAGAGACTTCTTGTATCTTGATTGCAGGATTGCTTGAGAGGGAATACCTTTGACCACTTCCTCCCTGAGTTCGATAAACCTTGGGTAATCCACTTAAGGGAAACTTGCTGCTGTTCTACAAACCTCTGCACTTGGAGGACCAACAACTGTCTACAAGAATAGAAGTGCGTAGACATGAGGCCCTGCTGCAGCCGCCGCTCTCGCGCGCCCCTCCTACTGCCTGCTGCCTTGCGCGCGATGCCACCCAAATCCCGCCCCCGCTGTGGCCCCACTCCGCGCGCGGGCCCAGCTGCTGCCTCGCTCACTGCACGGGCACGCGCGCTCGCTTGGCCCCACTCGCCCGCTACACGCCTCGCTACTCTCGCGCGTGCGTGCGCAGTCCCACGACGCCCGCGTTGACTCGCCCTGCCGCTCGGTTGGGCCCCGCTTCGACCGCTGCCGCGCGTGCTGCACCTGCATGCCGCGCTGGCCCTACGCGCTGTCTGCTGTTGCTGCTGCTCATTCGCTCGACCCAGGTTGACCCGATTTGGTTTGTTCTGTCCGGTAGTATCGGTCGGATCCGGTACTACCGGTCCATCCAGGAAATTCGCCCCAACGGGCAAATTTCTTCCGTTCCTTTAAATACCTTTTGCCCCTTTTCATTTTGGGTAGCTCCTTCCTCCTCTATTAGTCTAAGATTTGTCCATACTTGCTCTCATTCTCTAGCTTGATTAATCTCTTCCTCTCCGATGACTCTTGCCCATATTTGAGTGGAAGAGAGAGGAGATCTAGATCCACGTTTTGACCTAACCGATTCATCTCTTTGTGAGTGTATCTTTGGGGATCTAGACTTTGGGGGATTTTGTGTTCCCTTTGTGTTCTTCCTCCCTTGTTCCACCAATAGCTTTAGTAGCTTTGGTGGAACTTGAGAGTGAGGGATTTGAGCATCTTTGTGGTGTTATTGCCATTTGCATTAGGTGTATCGGTTTGAGTTCTCCTCAGAGGATTTGGTTCGTGGTATTCGTTGAAGCCAGTCCCTCTTGGGTTCTTGGAACCCTAGACGGTTTTGTGTCCTTGGTGGCATTTGTTGGGAGCCTCCAATTAAGTTGTGGAGAAGTGTCCCAACCTCATGGAAGAGATCTCCACTTTTAAGCAAAAAAGTGAAGAGAGTTTCAAAGAAGCTTGGTCTATAATCTCCGCTTTATAGAGGGAAACCGAGCCTAAGATGAGTCTTGGCTTGGTTATTGATAGTTTCTACCACGGTATTGCTCTTCCTTATAGATATGATTTGGATGTTGTGGCTGAGGAAGATATTTTGCTATGCACTGAGGATGAAGCTTTTGATGCCATAAAAAATTGATTATATTCTATGGGACACGTGGCAAGTCTGATTCCTCCTTCACAAATAATTTTGCTAGGTTGAACACTCTTGAGACTAGTATTGCTGCTATGAATAGTTGTTATCAAATGCTTAGGGCTTACCATGATTATGTTCCCATAAATTCTGAGCCTTCAAAGTGGTTTTCCACAATCAAAGTCTCTATAAATACTACACTTTTGATGCTCGCTGTGATATCATGTCTGAATTTTGTCTCATGCCTAAATATATTTATGATTGTTTGAGTCTTTGGGGGCTTTCTGAAGGAGGAGAGGAAATCTATCTTACTAATAATGCCACTTTATTGCCCATTAGAATAGCTGAAGGCGTGTTTACAAAAATCTCAGGGAAAATAGTATCTACTGATTATCTTGTTATTGAATGTGTAGGCAAATGACAGATCACACTTAGAAGATCCCTACTGAAACACCTTGGAGCGGTAATAGATGTGGGAAAAGGCATTATGCATTTTTCTCCTCCGGTAAGCAATCATATCTTCCCTAAAGAGAAGAAGAAAGGAAAGAACAAGAGGGATAATGCTTCATTTGAAAATACTTGATTCTTCTTGCTTCTTGTGCCTAACTTAAAGGCGTTAAAGAAAAGTACTTGTTGGGAGATAACCCAAGAGTTTCCTTAAGTCTTGGAAGTTATTACTTCAGTAATGACCTATCCTTATTCTTTTTTGTTTGCTTTTTGTGCCAAGAATGACCTCTAATGAGAGGGAAGTAAGATTTGGGGAGTTGCTGTCCCGAAACAGATTTCTGTCCTCCACCAAAAAAATTGGTGAGGAGTCTATGTAACTCGGATTGAGCTCAAAATTTGCAAATAAATCCCCCAGTATGTTAGATAACTTTCGTTAGTTCAACACTTTTTGATTTGAGCAACAGAAGATGTTCTAAAAAATAGGTTTATACCTGCTGGTCTGTTTTGAAAGATTTCTACCATTATTTACATTTGCTTCTTATTGATTCATTTTTGAGTTCTATTTAGGTGAATTGAGATTTTTGAAGGAGTTACTATAGTATCTTGTGTGTTTTAGTGAAAAGACTTGCTGTTCCAAAACTTTGCCAGAGGTCTAATATCGTTTGAATACACTAATGTTGGCAATGAAGATTGTGTGAAGTTTTGTATGAAGGAAAAATTTCAGGTGTAGAGAGATAATGATGTAATGAGATGAAGAATGGACATAAGCTCAAGCTTGGGGATGCCACAATGGTGTCACCCCAAGAAATATCCAAGAGGTACAAGCGTCAAATCTTGGGGATGCCCAAGGCATCCCCTTCTTCATCAATAAAAAGCTCAGGTCTGTCTAGACACTTCGTTTTTATTGTTTCATGCACAGTTGTGTTGTTCTTGGAGCGTCTTAGTTTTCGTTTGCTTTGCTTAGTTTGTTTAGTTTTCTTGACTAGTTTGTACCCCCGTTTTCGTTGTGTTGTTTGCAAATAAGTTGCTTGGTGTTGGAAAGGAGTAGTAAGTTCTTGCTTGTAAGTGCAAGAGGAGCTTGCATTGACTGTGACTTAGAATTTAGGATGACATGATAGGTTTTGTTTTGACCTTATGCTTAGTGATTATTGCTATAGCATGTCTTGTTGCAAACAATTGGGATTGCTTAGTGTGCCTTGAAGAAATTATGTGTTGCTTTAGCATGCAAAAGCATAATATTGTGGTATTCTCCTTTGAGGTTTGTTTGGGTTGACTTGGCACATGCTCACACCATGTTATGACTATGAACAAGTCACCCTCTATGATTATTTAGTCTTTGACTTGTAGTGCCACTCTATGATTTTATTAGTAATGCTTTGTTGTTCTGCATGATTATGGCCATTATGCTCTCTTATTTGGTTGCTCCCAGTCTTTTGCCAGCCTCCACTTGTATGAGTAAGCTCTACTCATGCTTCCAAATCCCAAGAAACCAAGTTATTCCACAATGACCACTATAAATTCCTATGCATGGTGTGTTACACCATTCCAAGTATATTCTTGTTTTTAGCTATCTTCCAATTAAAAATTATTTTGTTATGTGAACACTTAGTGATTAAAGCCCTCACAAACTTGATGGCACACTTTATATTCTTTGACCCTAATAAACCTGAACCATTGTGTCATCTATGTTGTATATGCTTGCACTTATACGTTGGAATTAGCAGAACCGTGTTATCACGGGGAACATTTTCAACATTGCACTTGTACTGTGTACTCAGTTGATGTCACATCCCAAAATTTTCCAAATTCTGAAATGTGAACAAATAAATAAACAAAATAAATAATTGATGAAATTTAGGGTGAAAAGAAACTTTTTATTTCTAAATGGAAACATTCAAACCCCATCTTGAACAAACTTTGAATAAAATTTGAATCCAACTAAATTCAAATCAAGTGAAATGCATTCTTCATAAATGCATCATGAAATTTAAACACTTGGAAAATGAACCAAAACCCTAAAACCCTAATGGAAGAAAAACATTTCCAAGATACCTCAAAGACTATGGGTTTGATCCATATAAAAATTTGTCAACAAACATTTATAATGATCAAGGATGATAAATAAAAATATTATAAAACCATAGAAATTGGTTTCACTTAATTTGGAGCCATAGATAAAATCTTATGAAGTTAATAAGATAAAGAAATTAAATTTCAAAGCTAATAAAGCTCCTATCTAAAATACATACCAAATTGTGATCAAATTAATCCTAAAGGGATTTAAAAATATAAACAAATATTAAATAAGATTTTACAAATTTGAAATCACCAAGTTTGGATCTATAAATAAAAAGATATGGATTTTATAAGATAAAGAAAGAAATAAATAAAGGATATTTAAAAAACCAAAGTAAATCTTGGCCAAGTCCATAAACAAAATAAAAGTTATTAAATAATAAATAAAAGAATTATTTAATTAAAACTATATGGGCTTTGAACCATATTCAACTTTATTTAAAATAATATTTGCCTAAATAATAAATCCCAAGGAAATTGTTTAGAAGATAATTTAAATTAAATCCATAAGCAAATGAAATAAAGGAATCATTTAAATAAAATTTATATGGAATTAAAGTCATATTTGTTTTGATTTAAATAAAGACATTTGCTCATTTTAAATGATTAATAAACCATAATAAAAATATTTCATATATTTCAAAATGAATTATTTAACACCCTATTAAATAAATAAAACCTACTGAAAAGGTTTTGGTGAAAAATTGGAATTCAAATAAGGGTTTGAAAATATAATTAAATCTCATTTAATAAAGGAAAGTGCCCATTTTAAATAAAATATAAACCATAAATGAATAAAGGATTTATTCCTAAAAAGGACTTTAAATACATGTTTAAAACATATTAAAAACCTACTGAAAAGTTTGGAAAGTTTTGAAATGAAAAAGAGTTTGAAATCTATTGAACAAATTCAAAACAGAAAAATGAAAACAGAAAAAGAATATAAAAAATGAAAGAGACCAGCCCAGCTAACCCTAGCCCAGCAGGCCCAGCAGCGCAGCCCATTCCCCTCTCTTCGCGAACCGATTTCTCACCTAAACCCTACCCTCTCAACTCACCGACGCACCGGCCCCATGCCACATCAGCGTCGTCTTCAACCTCCCGCGACTAAATCCCCCTCACCCCGCTGCCGTTGCCAGACGTAATTTCCTCGCGTTAATTCGCTTCAATGCACCAGTAATTCCTCCCCCTGATCTTGCTTACTTAATCGCCTAGGTCTCCTCTCCCTTTCCCCCCAGACCTCACCCCACCGGAGCCCCTAGGCTGCCCAAATTTTGACCTCGAACACCCTCTGTCCGACGATACTCCAGCGACGATTCCGGCAGCACCAGCCACCGCCTTGCCCCCTCGACCACTCGAGCCTGCTCCCCTCTCCCGCATGAACCTCCCAGTGTCTCGCACTCGACCGCGCGTGCCCCGTATCCTCGGCAACGATGACAACCGAGATCCGCCGTCGTCTGCTTCCACTCCGGCGAACCCTACTGGTAATCTTTGACCACGCCTTCCCTTCTCCTTGACACTCACGCCTTCGTAGCTCTCTCGCGCGTCTAACACCGCCACTATTTGGTCTTCCCGTGCCTTGTAGCCTCGCCATCGACGACACCAGAGCGAGCCCGTCGACAGAGACGACTCCGGCGAGCGATTCAGGTCGACACCGTGCGCCCCTGGCCTCCCCACGATGACATTGAGCATCAGCAACGCCCTGCGAACTCGGTGAGCTACCCCAATCCTCCTCTAGCTCCATGCATTGCCGGCACCGTCCTCGTCTGACCGCGCCGCCACCAGCCACTATTGCTACGCCGCCAACCTTTGGTCAATCGTCTCTGGACCGTTAGATCTTCATCTGGTGGCTTAAATAGATTGACTAATCGAAGGGGTATGCATAGATCAGGGCCGTGCAATTCAGTTATATCCAGCGCACCGTGTCACTCGGTCCGTGCGAACCGGTACCGACCAATGAAAACATGACACGTAGCTCAGGCTTTGTTTTAAAAACAGAAACATTTCTATTAGATATGTGATTTTGTAAAATTCATAACTTTTAATCTACATGTACAAATTTTGCAAACTTTATATCATTGGAATCAGGAAAAAGAATACTACCTAACCATGCCATTTGTTTAATGAATTGCTTCTGGAAAATTAGTTGTTTTTTCAGAAACTTGTGTAGGCATATTTTGTGTATAAAATTTATTCTAAAAATATTTTTAGGGTAAAATCTTTTGTAAATGTATTGTTTTGAACCTACTGACCATAGAAACCAAATTTTGGATTTAGAAACATATTTTGTGAGGCTAAGGAATAAATCTTTGAATAAAAGCATTTCTAGTTAAATAAAAATATGGTTTATGTTTTAAAAATGCTTTTTGAGTAAAACCTTTTGAAAATGGTTTGATTTAAACTCCCTGACCCTAAACACCAAGTTTTAGGATTTGAAAATATATTTGGTGAACTCTAGAAAATTATTAATTTGTTTAAAGGCATTTCTAATGAAATAAAATGTTGTTTGATTTAAAATTGGTTTATAGGTAAAACCTTTTGCAAATGGTTTTAATATTAAACACTTGACCATAAAACACTAACATTTGTGTTTAAAAATGTATTTGTCAAACACTAGAAATTATTACTTTGATCTAAATCAATTCTAGCAAAACAAGAATGATTTAAATGGCCATTTTCACCAACTTAATATCAAATGGTTTTGCCACTATTATAAATGACCAATAGATGTTTTAGAATGTTTATAGCCTAATAGAAACCACTTTTCCAAATAAAACAATCTTTGGCATGCTTGCATGCATTGCTTTGTTTTTATTATTCTATGTGATGATTGCTTGAATGGTAGATTGAATATTTGCTTGCTTGATTGAATTGTAGTGGAATTTTAAGAGTGTTACTATTGCAAGATCAAGGAGTGAACTTATATTCTCTACCAAAAAGGCAAGTGGTGCTTCATACTTTTGTCCCATTATTTTCACTATGCATTAGTGTTATTTCTAAGTAGGACTTGCATAGAATTTTTACTAAGTATAAACTATGCCATGGGAAATCCTAGCAGATGAAACCTTAGTAGAATTATTCATAAGTCAAGATTCATACTACTATCATGCTTAGCTTAGCTAGTAGAAAACAGGGTGAATTATATTCATGCTATGGAATATTTCTTAGTCAAGGACTTGTGTTTTGTTTAATAAAACAACTATGTGAATGAATCACCTGGGTGGAAAGGGACTTGCATGGATGGATTTTTGTTGAGTGGTTATCAGGGCCCATTTTTCAATGGTTTACCTTGTGTATCTCACTTGTGGAATTCCACCCAGGAACAAAGAGATTTGAGATGTCAAATGTTGAGAAACTTCAAGTGTAGCCACTTGGCATTATGGGCTCTGCCTGGATCATATAGGTTGCAATAACTTAGCCAAATGGACAGTTGGTGGTAGGGGATGATAGGTTGGAACGCGTCCATTTTGGTCTAAGGGAAGGCTTCTGAAAGATCTTGTCTCGATGCATGTCGAGTCTTGTGGGGAAAGTGCACCACCTCTCGAGAAGGAAAAATCTAAGTACTTAGCCGTGTCCCCGGTAATGGACAATTTGAGCATCAAGACATGGAAGCTATCAAGAATCTCCTCATCTCAATTTCTAAGTTAAAAACTTGTGGTTGAACTGTAGGGGTTCGTAGCATGGAAAACAAAGAAAATTCTACCGCATGCAAACAAACAAGCCAAGATCTATATACTAGATTGTAGCAACGAGTCGATAGAGGAATTCACCCTCGAAGATTCCAAAGTGGTTAACGAGAGAAGATTCTCGTGGGTGATGTAGTCGTACACTTGCCGATCTCAAGATCGCGTAGACGATCCTTCCGGTGCTGCGTTCTGGCAGCGCTTCCGTAGTCGGTCACACGTTCGGTACTTGATTAAGACCTTCCTCTCCCTTGTTCCAGCAGGCAGCGGAGGTTGTAGCTCTCTCCTCGCGATTCCGGCAGCATGACGGCGTGGTGTCAGAAGTAGAGGGGATATCTCGCAGGGCTTCGCCTTAAGCCGGAGCGAGTATGGTGGAGTATGAGAGAGGCCTTGGTGATATAGGGTTTAGAGGGCACCAAGAGGAGGGTGTAGCCAGTGGCTAGGGTTTGGGGAAACCCCAACTCGCCGAGTTGGAGGTGCCCTAGGCAGCGGCAACAGCACAAGGAGGTGGTGGCGCCGGCGACTTGGGGCTAGGGTTTGAGGTTTTTTGGGAGGGGGCGCCCTGCCCCTCCTTATATAGGTGGAAGGGAGGCGGTTTGGAGGAGGGATTCCTCATCCAAATCCTCCTCCTTGGCCGGTGGGTGGAGGGAGGGGACTTCCTCCCCAAGTAGGTTTCCTACTCTCCCTCCACCAAGCAAACTTGAGATTTGACTTTTCAAATTGGCGTTTGACTTTTAAACTAGGATTTGATTTCTCTCTTTATTTTGCCCAGCCAAGTGACCTAGTACATGATGCAACCATTCCATATTGTCATGACACATTCATGAACCCTTCCCCTCCGGAGTGCCGGACCTTCCGGACCCTTCTAGAACATTCCTGGTGAAAACACCGGAATCATTCCCCAACTCCGAAACAGGACTTTCCTTATATGAATCTTATTCTCCGGACCATTCCGGATCTCCTCGTGATATCCCGGATCCCATCCGAGACTCCAAACAACATTCGTTCTCTTACTCATCATTCCATAACTACTCAACAACATCGAATCCTTAAGTGTGTCTCCCTACGGTTCGTGAATTATGCGGACATGATCGAGACACTTCTCCGATCAATAACCAATAGAGGAATCTGGAAATTCATATGGCTCCCACATATTTCTACGATTACTTTGCGATCGAATGAACCACTTATATACGATACCAATTTCCCTTTGTCTCATGATAGTTTACTTATCCGAGGTTTTGATCGTCGGTATCTCTGCATACCTAGTTCAACCTCGTTACCGATAAGTACTCTTTTCTCATTCCCATGGTATGTGATCCCTTGTGATCCAGTCACATGCTTGCAAGCTAATTGGATGACATTACACCGAGAGGGCCCAGAGTATCTATCCGTCATATGGATGGACAAATCCCACTCTTGATCCATGTGTCTCAACCCATACTTTCTGAACACTCAATGCCATCTTTATAGCCACCCAGTTACGGTGTGGTGTTTGATGTCATAAAAGCATCCTTCCGGTGATGGTGATTAGCATGATCTCATGGTCGAAGGAATTAGGTTACTATGTATCAGAAAGTTTATAGCAATTGAACTATTAAAATGACTTGATCTTTATGCTACACTTATCTATAGGAGTATGTCCATCATACCATTCTCCTAATGATATGATCTTGTTGTCAACAACATCTCAATGTTTATGATCAGGAAACCATGTTCATATATCAACCAACAAGCTAGTATTATAAAGAGGCTTTACTAGGGACTCTAACTTAGTTTACAAATCACACAAGTATTAATGTTTCCTGTTAATACTGTTATAGCATGAATGTAAACATTTATCATAAACACAAATATATAATAATAACTACATTTATTATTGCCTCTAGGGCATATCTCCAACAGTCTCCCACTTGCACTAGAGTCAACTAATCTAGATTACATGGTAATATACCGAACACCCATGGTAGTTTGGTGATGGTCATGTTTTGCCCTCGGGAGAGGTTTAGTCAACCGATCCGCCACATTCAAATCTATGTGTACTTTGCAAATCTTTATGTCACCATCTTGGACATGTTCTCGAATAGCGTGAAAACGTAGCTCGATGTGCTTCAGCTTCTTGTGTGACCTTGATTCTTGCGCATTAGCTATGGCGCCCATGTTATCACAGTAGATAGACATTGGGTCCAGCGTACTTGGAACCACACCGAGCTCTATAATGAACTCCTTCATCCATATCGCTTCTTGTGAAGCCTCCGAAGCAGCTATTGTTGGAGATATGCCCTAGAGGCAATAATAAATGTAGTTATTATTATATCTTTGTGTTTATGATAAATGTTTACATTCATGCTATAATAGTATTAACAAGGAAACATTAATACTTGTGTGATTTGTAAACTTAATTTGAAGTCCCTAGTAAAGCCTCTATATAATACTAGCTTGTTGGTTAATAGATGATTGTGGTTTCCCTATCATGAACATTGAGATGTTATTAACAACAAGATCATATTGTTAGGAGAATGATATGATGGACATACTCCTATAGATAAGCGTAGCATAAAGATCAAGTCATTTTAATAGTTCAATTGCTATATGCTTTCTGATACATAGTAATCTGATTCCTTCGACCATGAGATCATGCATATCACCTTTACCGGATGGATGCTTTGATGACATCAAACACCACACCGTAACTGGGTGGCTATAAAGGTGGCATTGAGTGTTCGGAAAGTATTGGTTGAAACACATGGATCAAGAGTGGGATTTGTCCATCCATATGACGGATAGATATACTCTGGGCCCTCTCGGTGAAATGTCATCCAATTAGCTTGCAAGCATGTGACTGGCTCACAAGGTATCACATATCACGGGAACGAGAAAAGAGTGCTTATCGGTAACGAGGTTGAACTAGGTATGCAGAGATACCGGCGATCATAACCTCGGATAAGTAAACTATCGTGAGACAAAGGGAAATTGATATCGTATGTAAGTGGTTCATTCGATCGCAAAGTAATCGTAGAAATATGTGGGAGCCATATGAATTTCCAGATTCCTCTATTGGTTATTGTTCGGAGAAGTGTCTCGATCATGTCCGCATAATTCACGAACCGTAGGGAGACACACTTAAGGATTCGACGTTGTTTTGAGTAGTTATGGAATGATGAGAAAGAGACCGAATGTTGTTCGGAGTCCCGAATGGGATCCAGGATATCACGAGGAGATCCGGAATGGTCCGGAGAATAAGATTCATATAAGGAAAGTCCCGTTTCGGAGTTGGGGAATGGTTCCGGTGTTTTCATCGGGAATGTTCTAGAAGGTTCCGAAATGTCCGGCACTCCGGAGGGGAAGGGTACATGAATGTGTTGTATCAAGTTGGTATGATTGCATCATGTACTAAGTGTCATCGCTGAACCAAATAAAGGATTAATTCAAATCCTAGTTTGAAAAGTCAAACGGCTAGTTTGAAAAGTCAAACGGCTAAATTTGGAAAGAGGAAAAGAGGAGGAAGGGGAAACTGAGTTGGGGAGGAGTTCCCTCCTCCAACCGGCGGCGCCCACCCAAGCCGAGTTGGGGAGGGACTCCTCTCCCTCCCCTTGGCCGGCCGGCCCCTCCACCTATATAAGGAGGGGCAGGGCTCCCTCCTAGAGACACACAAGATCCTCTCCTCCAAACCCTAGTACCAAGCCGCCGCCGCCTCCAAGCCGCCGCCGGCCCTAGGGCACTCGCCGCCGCCTAGGTGAAACCCTAGCCACCGGCACTAGCCCCTCCTCGGCGTGTCTAAACCCTAGATCGTCGAGGACTCTCTCATACTCCACCATACTCGCTCCGGCTTAAGGCGAAGCCCTGCGAGATCTCCCCTCTACTTCCGGTACCACGCCGTTGTGCTGCCGGAATCGCGAGGAGAGTGCTACAACCTCCGCTGCCTGCTGGAACAAGGGAGAGGAAGGTCTTCGTCGAGTACCGAACGTGTGACCGACTGCGGGAGCGCTGCCGGAACGCAGCGCCGGAA
Source organism: Avena sativa (assembly GCA_916181665.1). NCBI lineage: Eukaryota > Viridiplantae > Streptophyta > Magnoliopsida > Poales > Poaceae > Avena > Avena sativa. The sequence goes on along the minus strand of OV702298.1, from coordinate 260,565,512 downwards.
GGATCGTCTACGCGATCTTGAGATCGGGAAGAGTACGACTACATCACCCACGAGAATCCGCTCTCGTTAAACACTTTGGAATCTTTGAGGGTGAGTTATTCCATCAACTCGTTGCTACAATCTAGTAGATAGATCTTGGCTTGTTTGTTTGTATGCGGTAGAATTTTTTTGTTTTCCATGCTACGAAACCCTACAGTGGTATCAGAGCCGTGTCTATATGTAGATCTATTGCACGAGTAGAACACAATGGTCATTGTGGGCGTTGATGCTTTTATTGTCAATTGCTTCTTGTGTACTTTTCATCTTGCGGGATGTTGGGATGAAGCGGCCCGGGCTAACCTTACATGACATCGTTCATGAGACTTGCTCCACGCTTGACATGCAACTTGTATTGCATAAGTGGCTTTGCGGGTGCCTGTTTCTCCTAGCATAGTTAAGATCCAATTTACAACGGGTGATTAACAATACTAGTATCAATGTTGTGGTTCTTGTTCGTAAGTTAGAACGACACTTATTGAAAGCCCCAAACCACGTAAAACATGCAAAGAAAGTAGATGCGTCTAACTTTGTTTTGCAGGGGTGTGCTGTGATGTGATATGGCCATGATTGTGATTATATTTGACGTATGCAATGTCCCTTATTGTAAGTTGGCAACCGGCAGGAGCCATATGGTTGTCTTTAATTTATGTTAAGACCCGCGTGTCTATTCAAAGTAGTTGTAATAGTTGAAGCCGGTGGACGACAACCATGGAGAAGCATCATTGACCTTGATGCAATGCCGGTGATGATGGAGATCATGTTCGTGCTAGAAGATGGAGATCGGAAGCACAAAGAAGAAAGGCAATATCATATCACATATTATGAATTGCATGTGATGTTAATCCTTTATGCATCTTGTATTGCTTAGTAGACAACAGTAGCATTATAAGATGATCCCTCATGCACATGAATTTCAAGTAATAAAGTGTTCACCCTCAGTTAGCACCGTTGCTAAAGCTTGTTGTTTCGAAGCACCACGTGATGATCGGGTGTGTTAGATTCCGCAAGTGTATACAACGTGAGCAAGCCAGATTTGCTCATGCGGAAACTAAGGTTTGATCTTGACGAGCCTAGCATGTACAGACATGGTCTCGGAACACGGATCACCGAAAGGTAAAGCATGAATCATATAGTAGATATGATGAATATGTCGATTGTTCGCCATTGAAACTATATCAACTCTCATGATGATCGGTGTTGATGTGGTGAATTTGGTTCGTGTGATCACTAAAACAATGTGAGGGATATTGCTTTGAGTAGGAGTTCACCTAGATTAAATTTATTAATTTGAACTCAATTTGTCATAAACTTAGTCTAAACTATTGTAAATATGTTGTAGATCAATGGCAGCCCCTACCATCAATTTTAATGCGTTCCTAGAGAAAGAAAAGTTGAAAAACAATGGAAGCAACTTCGCGGATTGGTTCCGCAATTTGAGGATTGTCCTCACAGCTGGTAATTTGACCTATGTGCTGGATGCACCGCTGGGTGACCCACCTGCAGCTGATGCCGCCGATGAAGTAAAGAATGTTTACCTCACTCGGAAGACTCAGTACTCCACAGTTCAGTGTGCTATCCTGTATGGTTTAGAATCAGAGCTTCAGAAAAGGTTTGAGAATTCAGACCCATATGATATTGTCGAGGATCTCAAATTGATTTTTGAGACTCATGCGGCAATTGAAAGCTATGAGGCTTCTGAAAAGTTCTTTAACTGCAAGATGGAAGAGGGCAGCTCCGTCAGCGAGCATGTGCTTAAGATGTCTGGGCACGCAAACAAACTTCAAAGCTTAAGTATAGTGATTCCCAATGCTTTGGGGATTTACCGTGTCCTCCAATCACTACCACCAAGTTACAAGAACTTTGTGATGAACTACAACATGCAAAACATGAACAAGACGTTGCCAGAACTCTTTGCCATGTTGAAGTCTGCAGAAGTGGAGATCAAGAAAGAGCACCAAGTGTTGTTGGTCAATAAGACCACCAAATTCAAGAAAGGCAAGTCTAAGCAGAAGGGACACTTCAAGAAGGGTGGTAAGAAAGTTACCACGCCGACGAAGAAGACCAAGGCTGGACCTAAGCCTGATACTGAGTGCTTTTACTGCAAGGGAGAAGGTCACTGGAAGCGGAATTGCCCAAATTACTTGGCGGATTTGAAGAACGGCAACATCAAGAAGAAAGGTATATCTGATATACATGTTATTGATGTGTATCTCACTAGTACTCGTAGTAGTGCCTGGGTATTTGATACTGGTTCGGTTGCTCATATTTGTAACTCGAAACAGGTGCTGCAGAATAAACGGAAGCTAGCAAAGAACGAGGTGACGATGCGCATTGGAAACGGATCAAAGGTTGATGTGATCGCGGTCGGCACGCTACCCCTTCATCTACCATCGGGATTAGTTTTATACTTAAATAATTGTTATTTGGTGTCTGCGTTAAGCATGAACATTATATCGGGATCTTGTTTATTGCGAGACGGTTACTTATTTAAGTCCGAGAATAATGGTTGTTCGATTTATATGAGTAATATGTTTTATGCACATGCACCTTTGATAGATGGTCTATTCTTATTGAATCTCGATAGTAGAAATACACATATTAATAACATTGAGGCTAAACATTTGAAATCGAGCGATAACTCGACCTATATGTGGCACTGTCGTCTTGGTCACATTGGAGTGAAGCGTATGAAGAAACTCCATTCCGATGGACTTCTTGAATCACTTGATTTTGAATCACTTGAAAGATGCGAAGCATGTCTGATGGGTAAAATGACTAAGACTCCATTTTCTGGTATGATGGAGCGAGCTACGGACTTATTGGAAATCATACATACCGATGTGTGTGGTCCAATGAGTGTAGCATCGCGCGGTGGTTATCGTTATGTTCTTACCTTCACGGATGACTTGAGTAGATATGGGTATATCTATTTCATGAAACATAAGTCCGAAACTTTCGAGAAGTTTAAGGAATTTCAAAGTGAGGTAGAGAATCAACGTAACAAGAAGATTAAATTTCTACGTTCTGATCGTGGAGGTGAATATCTAAGTTACGAGTTTGGCGAGCATTTGAAGAAATGCGGAATACTTTCGCAGTTGACACCGCCGGGAACACCACAGCGTAATGGTGTGTCCGAACGTCGTAATCGAACTCTCTTAGATATGGTTCGTTCTATGATGTCACTTATAGATTTACCGTTATCATTTTGGGGTTATGCATTAGAAACAGCCGCATTCACTTTAAATAGGGCACCGTCTAAATCCGTTGAAACGACACCGTATGAATTATGGTTTGGGAAGAAACCTAGATTGTCGTTCCTTAAAGTTTGGGGGTGCGAAGCCTATGTAAAGAAGTTACAGCCGGACAAGCTTGAACCCAAAGCGGAAAAATGCGTCTTCATAGGATACCCGAAGGAAACTATTGGGTATACCTTCTATCATAGATCCGAAGGCAAAATCTTCGTTGCCAAGAATGGATCCTTTCTAGAGAAGGAATTTCTCTCGAAAGAAGTGACTGGAAGGAAAGTAGAACTTGACGAGGTTGTCGAACCTTCTCTCGAAATTGCGAGTAGCGCAGCACCGGAAGAAGTTCATGTGGTGCCTGCACCAATAAGAGAGGAAAGCTAATGATGATGATCATGAAACTTCGGTTGAAGTTGCTACAGAGCCTCGCAGGTCAACGAGAACTCGTACCACTCCAGATTGGTATGATCCCGTTATGAGTGTCATGTTGGTGGACAACACTGATGACCTTGAGACATATGAGGAAGCGATGATGAGCCCAGATTCCAATAAATGGCAAGAAGCCATGAAATCCGAGATTGGATCCATGTACGAAAACCAAGTATGGACTTTGGTGGACTTACCGGATGGCCGGAAGGCTGTCGAGAACAAATGGATCTTCAAGAAGAAAACAGATGCTGATGGTAATGTTACTGTCTATAAAGCTCGACTTGTCGCAAAAGGGTTTCGACAAATTCAAGGAGTTGACTACGATGAGACTTTCTCACCAGTAGCGAAGCTAAAGTCTGTGAGGATTATGTTAGCAATCGCTGCATATTACGATTATGAGATATGGCAGATGGATGTCAAAACAGCATTCCTCAATGGAGACATTGATGAAGAGTTGTATATGATGCAACCCAAAGGTTTTGTTGATCCTAAAGATGCTAACAAGGTATGCAAACTTCAACGGTCCATCTATGGATTGAAGCAAGCATCCCGAAGTTGGAATCAACATTTTGATAAGGTGATCAAAAGTTTTGGTTTTATACAAACTTATGGAGAAGCTTGTATTTACAAGAAAGTGAGTGGGAGCTCTGTAGCATTCTTAATACTATATGTAGATGACATATTGTTGATTGGGAATGATGTAGACCTTCTTAATAGTGTCAAGGAATATTTGAATAATAGTTTTTCAATGAAGGATCTTGGTGAAGCAGCTTACATGTTAGGCATAAAGATTTATAGAGATAGATCGAAACGCCAAATATCATTGTCACAAAGTACATATTTGGACAAAGTTCTAAAGAGGTTTGGAATGGAAGATAGCAAGAAAAGGTTCTTGCCCATGTTGCCCAATACGACCTTGAGTAAAACTCAAAGTCCGACATCAGCAGAAGATAGAGAAAGGATGAGTAAGACTCCCTATGCCTCAGCCATAGGATCTCTAATGTATGCCATGCTATGTACTAGACCCGACATTGCATATAATGTTAGTTTAACTAGCAGATATCAAAGTGATCCAGGAGTGGATCATTGGACAGCGGTCAAAAACATCCTTAAGTACTTGAGAAGAACTAAGGATATGGTTCTTTCTTATGGAGGTGATGAACAGCTCATTGTTAATGGTTACACCGATGCTAGTTGGAACACCGATCCGGATGATTCTAAATCACAATCTGGATACGTATTTATTTTGAATGGTGCAGCAGTTAGCTGGAGGAGTGCAAAGCAAAGCGTTGTGGCGAGATCTTCAACTAAATCGGAATACATGGCTGCTTCAGAGGCTTCACAAGAAGCGATATGGATGAAAGAGTTCATTACAGAGCTGGGTGTGGTTCCTAGTGCGCTGGACCCAATGTCTATCTACTGTGATAACATGGGCGCCATAGCCAATGCGCAAGAACCAAGGTCACACAAGAAGCTGAAGCACATCAAGCTGCGTTTTCACGCTATTCGAGAACATATCCAAGATGGGGATATAAAGATTTGCAAAGTACACACAGATCTGAATGTGGCAGATCCGTTGACTAAACCTCTCCCGAGGGCAAAACATGACCAGCACCAAACTGCCATGGGTGTTCGGTATATTACCATGTAATCTAGATTAGATGACTCTAGTGCAAGTGGGAGACTGTTGGAGATATGCCCTAGAGGCAATAATAAATGTAGTTATTATTATATCTTTATGTTTATGATAAATGTTTACATTCATGCTATAATAGTATTAACAAGGAAACATTAATACTTGTGTGATTTGTAAACTTAATTTGAAGTCCCTAGTAAAGCCTCTATATAATACTAGCTTGTTGGTTAATATATGATTGTGGTTTCCCTATCATGAACATTGAGATGTTATTAACAACAAGATCATATTGTTAGGAGAATGATATGATGGACATACTCCTATAGATAAGCGTAGCATAAAGATCAAGTCATTTTAATAGTTCAATTGCTATATGCTTTCTGATACATAGTAATCTGATTCCTTCGACCATGAGATCATGCATATCACCTTTACCGGATGGATGCTTTGATGACATCAAACACCACACCGTAACTGGGTGGCTATAAAGGTGGCATTGAGTGTTCGGAAAGTATTGGTTGAAACACATGGATCAAGAGTGGGATTTGTCCATCCATATGACGGATAGATATACTCTGGGCCCTCTCGGTGAAATGTCATCCAATTAGCTTGCAAGCATGTGACTGGCTCACAAGGGATCACATATCACGGGAACGAGAAAAGAGTGCTTATCGGTAACGAGGTTGAACTAGGTATGCAGAGATACCGACGATCATAACCTCGGATAAGTAAACTATCGTGAGACAAAGGGAAATTGATATCGTATGTAAGTGGTTCATTCGATCGCAAAGTAATCGTAGAAATATGTGGGAGCCATATGAATTTCCAGATTCCTCTATTGGTTATTGTTCGGAGAAGTGTCTCGATCATGTCCGCATAATTCACGAACCGTAGGGAGACACACTTAAGGATTCGACATTGTTTTGAGTAGTTATGGAATGATGAGAAAGAGACCGAATGTTGTTCGGAGTCCCAAATGGGATCCGGGATATCACGAGGAGATCCGAAATGGTCCGGAGAATAAGATTCATATAAGGAAAGTCCCATTTCGGAGTTGGGGAATGGTTCCGGTGTTTTCATCGGGAATGTTCTAGAAGGTTCCGGAATGTCCGGCACTCCAGAGGGGAAGGGTACATGAATGTGTTGTATCAAGTTTGTATGATTGCATCATGTACTAAGTGTCATCGCTAAACCAAATAAAGGATTAATTCAAATCCTAGTTTGAAAAGTCAAACAGCTAGTTTGAAAAGTCAAACGGCTAAATTTGGAAAGAGGAAAAGAGGAGGAAGGGGAAACCGAGTTGGGGATGAGTTCCCTCCTCCAACCGGCAGCGCCCACCCAAGCCGAGTTGGGGAGGGACTCCTCTCCCTCCCCTTGGCCGGTCGGCCCCTCCACCTATATAAGGAGGGGCAGGGCTCCCTCCTAGAGACACACAAGATCCTCTCCTCCAAACCCTAGTACCAAGCCGCCGCCGCCTCCAAGCCGCCGCCGCCTCCAAGCCGCCGCCGGCCCTAGGGCCCTCGCCGCCGCCTAGGTGAAACCCTAGCCGCCGGCACTATCCCCTCCTCGGCGTGTCTAAACCCTAGATCGTCGAGGACTCTCTCATACTCCACCATACTCGCTCCGGCTTAAGGCGAAGCCCTGCGAGATCTCCCCTCTACTTCCGGTACCACGCCGTTGTACTGCCGGAATCGCGAGGAGAGTGCTACAACCTCCGTTGCCTGCTGGAACAAGGGAGAGGAAGGTCTTCGTCGAGTACCGAACGTGTCACCGACTGCGGGAGCGCTGCCGGAACGCAGCGCCGGAAGGATCGTCTACGCGATCTTGAGATCGGGAAGAGTACGACTACATCACCCACGAGAATCCGCTCTCGTTAAACACTTTGGAATCTTCGAGGGTGAGTTATTCCATCAACTCGTTGCTACAATCTAGTAGATAGATCTTGGCTTGTTTGTTTGTATGCGGTAGAAATTTTTTGTTTTCCATGCTACGAAACCCTACAGCTATGTATTCCGATTCAATTGAAGATCTCGCCGCAACGCTTTGCTTTGCACTCCTCCAGCTAACTGCTGCATCATTCAAAGTAAATACGTATCCAGATTGAGATTTAGAATCATCCGGATCGGTGTTCCAACTAGCATCGGTGTAACCATTAACAACGAGATGTTCATCACCTCCATAAGAAAGAACCATATCCTTATTTCTTCTCAAGTACTTAAGGATGTTTTTGACCACTGTCCAATGATCCACTCGTGGATCACTTTGATATCTGCTAGTTAAACTAACAGCATATGCAATGTCGGGTCTAGTACATAGCATGTCATACATTAGAGATCCTATGGCTGAGGCATAGGGAGTCTTACTCATCCTTTCTCTATCTTCTGCCGTTGCTGGACTTTGAGTTTTACTCAAGGTCGTATTGGGCAACATGGGCAAGAACCCTTTCTTGCTATCTTCCATTCCAAACCTCTTTAGAACTTTGTCCAAATATGTACTTTGTGACAATGATATTAGGCGTCTCGATCTATCTCTATAAATCTTTATGCCTAATATGTAAGCTGCTTCACCAAGATCTTTCATTGAAAAACTATTATTCAAATATTCCTTGACACTATTAAGAAGGTCTACATCATTCCCAATCAACAATGTGTCATCAACATATAGTATTAAGAATGCTACAAAGCTCCCACTCACTTTTTTGTAAATACAAGCTTCTCCATAAGTTTGTATAAAACCAAAACTTTTGATTACCTTATCAAAACGTTGATTCCAACTTTGGGATGCTTGCTTCAATCCATATATGGACCGTTGAAGTTTTCATACCTTGTTAGCATCTTTAGGATCGACAAAACCTTTGGGTTGCATCATATACAACTCTTCATCAATGTCTCCATTGAGGAACGCTGTTTTGACATCCATCTGCCATATCTCATAATCATAATATGCAGCGATTGCTAACATAATCCTCACAGACTTTAGCTTCGCTACTGGTGAGAAAGTCTCATCGTAGTCAACTCCTTGAATTTGTCGAAACCCTTTTGTGACAAGTCGAACTTTATAGACAGTAACATTACCATCAGCATTTGTTTTCTTCTTGAAAATCCATTTGTTCTCGACACCCTTCCGGCCATCCGGTAAGTCCACCAAAGTCCATACTTGGTTTTCGTACATGGATCCAATCTCGGATTTATGGCTTCTTGCCATTTATTGGAATCTGGCCTCATCATCGCTTCCTCATATGTCGCAGGGTCATCGGTGTTGTCCACCAACATGACACTCATAACGGGATCATACCAATCAGGAGTGGTACGAGTTCTCGTTGACCTGCGAGGTTCTGTAGCAACTTCAACCGAAGTTTCATGGTCATCATCATTAGCTTCCTCTCTTATTGGTGTAGGCGCCACAGGAACTACTTCCGGTGCTGCGCTACTCGCAAGTTCGAGAGAAGGTTCAACAACCTCGTCGAGTTCTACTTTCCTTCCAGTCACTTCTTTCGAGAGAAATTCCTTCTCTAGAAAGGATCCATTCTTGGCAACAAATATTTTGCCCTCGGATCTATGATAGAAGGTATACCCAATAGTTTCCTTCGGGTATCCTATGAAGATGCATTTTTCCGCTTTGGGTTCAAGCTTGTCCGGCTGTAACTTCTTTACATAGGCATCGCAACCCCAAACTTTAAGGAACGCCAATTTAGGTTTCTTCCCAAACCATAATTCATACGGTGTCGTCTCAATGGATTTAGATGGTTCCCTATTTAAAGTGAATGCGGCTGTTTCTAATGCATAACCCCAAAACGATAGTGGTAAATCTGTAAGTGACATCATAGAACGAACCATATCTAAGAGAGTTCGATTACGACGTTCGGACACACCATTACGCTGTGGTGTTCCCGGCGGTGTCAATTGTGAAAGTATTCCACATTTCTTCAAATGCTCGCCAAACTCGTAACTTAGATATTCACCTCCACGATAAGAACATAGAAATTTAATCTTCTTGTTACGTTGATTCTCCACCTCAATATGAAATTCCTTAAACTTCTCGAAAGTTCCGGACTTATGTTTCATGAAATAGATATACCCATATCTACTCAAGTCATCCATGAAGGTAAGAACATAACGATAACCACCGCGCGATGCTACACTCATTGGACCACACACATCGGTATGTATGATTTCCAATAAGTCCATAGCTTGTTCCATCATACCAGAAAATGGAGTCTTAGTCATTTTACTTTCAAGTGATTCGAAATCAAGTGATTCAAGAAGTCCATCAGAATGGAGTTTCTTCATACGCTTCACTCCAATGTGACCAAGACGACAGTGCCACATATATGTCGTGTTATCGCTCAATTTCAAACGTTTAGCTCAATGTTATTTATGTGTGTATTACTACAATCGAGATTCAATAAGAATAGACCATCAATCAAAGGTGCAAGTGCATAAAACATATTACTCATATAAATCGGACAACCATTATTCTCGGACTTAAACAAGTAACCGTATCGCAATAAACATGATCCAGATATAATGTTCATGCTCAACGCAGGCACCAAATAATAATTATTTAAGTATAAAACTAATCCCGATGGTAGATGAAGAGGTAGTGTGCCGACCGCGATCACATCAACCTTTGATCCATTTCCAACGCGCATCGTCACCTCGTTCTTCGCTAGCTTCCGTTTATTCTGTAGCACCTGTTTCGAGTTACAAATATGAGCAACCGAACCAGTATCAAATACCCAGGCACTACTACGAGTACTAGTGAGATACACATCAATAACATGTATATCGGATATACATTTCTTCTTGATGTTGCCGTTCTTCAAATCTGCCAAGTACTTTGGGCAATTCCGCTTCCAGTGACCTTCTCCCTTGAAAAAAAAACACTCAGTATCAGGCTTAGGCCCAGCCTTGGTCTTCTTCGTCGGCGCGGCAACTTTCTTACCGCCTTTCTTGAAGTTTCCCTTTTGCTTAGACTTGCCTTTCTTGAATTTGGTGGTCTTTTTGACCAACAACACTTGGTTCTCTTTCTTGATCTCCACTTCTGCATATTTCAACATGGATAAGAGTTCTGGCAACATCTTGTCCATGTTTTGTATATTGTAGTTCATCACAAAGTTCTTATAACTTGGTGGTGGTGATTGGAGGACACGGTAAATCCCCAAATAATTAGGAATCACTATACCCAAACTTTGGAGCTTGTTTGCGTGCCCAGACATCTTAAGCATGTGCTCACTGACGGAGCTGCCTTCTTACATCTTGCAGTTAAAGAACTTTTCAAAAGCCTCATAACTCTCAACTGCCGCGTGAGCCTCAAATATCATTTTGAGTTCACGGACAATATCATGTGGGTCATGGTTCTCAAACCTTTTCTGAAGCTCCGATTCCAAACCATACAAGATAGCACACTGAACTGTGGAGTACTGATTCTTTCGAGTGAGGTAAACATTCTTTACTTCATCGGTAGCAGTAGCTGCAGGCGGGTCACCCAGCAGTGCATCTAGCACATAGGTCAAATTACCAGCATTGAGGACAATTCTCAAATTGCGGAACCAATCCGCGAAGTTGCTTCCATTGTTTTTCAACTTTTCTTTCTCTAGGAACGCATTAAAATTGACGGTAGGGGCCGCCATTGATCTACAACATATTTGCAATAGTTTAGACTAAGTTTATGACAAATTGAGTTCTAATTAATAGTTAAATTAATCTAGGTGAACTCCCACTCAAAACAATATCCCTCACATTGTTTTAGTGATCACACGAACCAAATCCACCACATCAAAACCGATCATCACGAGAGTTGATGTAGCTTCAATGGCGAACAATCAACATGTTCATCATATCTACTATATGACTCATGCTTTACCTTTCGGTGATCCGTGTTCCGAGACCATGTCTGTACATGCTAGGCTCGTCAAGATCAAACCTTAGCTTCCGCATGAGCAAATCTTGCTTGCTCACGTTGTATACACTCGCAGAATCTAACACACCCGATCATCACGTGGTGCTTCGAAACAAAGAGCTTTAGCAACGGTGCTTACTAAGGATGAACACTTTAAAACTTGAAATTTGTGTGCTTGAGGGATCATCTTATAATGCTACCGTCGTTAACTAAGCAATACAAGATGCATAAAGGATTAACATCACATGCAATTCATAATATGTGATATGATATGGCCTTTTATTCTTGTGCTTCCGATCTCCATCTTCAAGCACGAACATGATCTCCATCATCACCGGTATGGCGTCAAGGTTAATGGCGCCGTTTCATGGTTGTCGTCCACCAGCTTCAACTATTACAACTACTTTGAATAGACACACGAGTCTTAACGGAATTAAAAAAATAACCATATGGCTCCTGCCGGTTGCCAACTTACAATAAGGAACATTGCATACATCAAATATAATCACAATCATGGCCATATCACATCACATCACACCCCTGCAAAACAAAGTTAGACGCCTCTAATTTTATTTGCATATTTTACGTGGTTTGGGGCTTTCAATAAGTGTCGTTCTAACTTACGAACAAGAACCACAATGTTGATGCTTGAACTATCAAGTGCCCGTTGTAAATTGGATCTATACTATGATGAGAGAGACAGGCACCCGCAAAGCCACTTATGCAATACAAGTTGCATGTTGAGCGTGGAGCAAGTCTCATGAACGATGTCATGTAAGGTTAGCCCGGGCCGCTTCATCCCATCATACCGCAAGATGCAAAGTACACAAAAGCAATTGATAATAAAAGCACCACCGCCCACAATGACCATTGTGTTCTACTCGTGCAACGGATCTACATATAGACACGGCTTTGATACCACTGTAGGGGTTCATAGCATGGAAAACAAAAAAATTCTACCGCATGCAAACAAACCAGCCAAGATCTATCTACTAGATTGTAGCAACGAGTCGATAGAGGAACTCACCCTCGAAGATTCCAAAGAGGTTAACGAGAGCAGATTCTCGTGGGTGATGTAGTCGTACATTTGCCGATCTCAAGATCGCATAGACGATCCTTCCGGCGCTGCGTTCCGGCAGCGCTTCCGCAGTCGGTCACACGTTCGGTACTCGATGAAGACCTTCCTCTCCCTTGTTCTAGCAGGCAGCGGAGGTTGCGGCTCTCTCCTCGCGATTCCGGCAGCACGACGGCGTGGTGTCGGAAGTAGAGGGGAGATCTCGTAGGGCTTCGCCTTAAGCCGGAGCGAGTATGGTGGAGTATGAGAGAGGCCTTGGTGATCTAGGGTTTAGAGGGCACCAAGAGGAGGGTGTAGCTGGCGGCTAGGGTTTGGGGAAACCCCAACTCGTCGAGTTGGAGGTGTCCTAGGCGGCGGCATCACAAGGAGGTGGTGGCGCCGGCGACTTGGGGCTAGGGTTTGAGGTTTTTTGGGAGGGGGCACCCTGCCCCTCCTTATATAGGTGGGAGGGAGGCGATTTGGAGGAGGGAGTCCTCCTCCAACTCCTCCTCCTTGGCCGGCGGGTGGAGGGAGGGGACTTCCTCCCCAAGTAGGTTTCCTACTCTCCCTCCACCAAGCAAACTTGAGATTTGACTTTTCAAATTGGCGTTTGACTTTCAAACTAGGATTTGATTTCTCTCTTTATTTTGCCCAGCCAAGTGACCTAGTAAATGATGCAACCATTCCATATTGTCATGACACATTCATGTACCCTTCCCCTCCGGAGTGCCGGACCTTCCGAACCCTTCTAGAACATTCCTGGTGAAAACACCGGAATCATTCCCCAACTCCGAAACAGGACTTTCCTTATATGAATCTTATTCTCCGGACCATTCCGGATCTCCTCGTGATATCCCGGATCCCATCCGAGACTCCAAACAACATTCATTCTCTTACTCATCATTCCATAACTACTCAACAACATCGAATCCTTAAGTGTGTCTCCCTACGGTTCGTGAATTATGCGGACATGATCGAGACACTTCTCCGATCAATAACCAATAGAGGAATCTGGAAATTCATATGGCTCCCACATATTTCTATGATTACTTTGTGATCGAATGAACCACTTACATACGATACCAATTTCCCTTTGTCTCATGATAGTTTACTTATCCGAGGTTTTGATCGTTGGTATCTCTGCATACCTAGTTCAACCTCGTTACCGATAAGTACTCTTTTCTTGTTCCCGTGGTATGTGATCCCTTGTGATCCAGTCACATGCTTGCAAGCTAATTGGATGACATTACACCGAGAGGGCCCAGAGTATATCTATCCGTCATATGGATGGACAAATCCCACTCTTGATCCATGTGTCTCAACCCATACTTTCCGAACACTCAATGCCATCTTTATAGCCACCCAGTTACGGTGTGGTGTTTGATGTCATCAAAGCATCCTTCCGGTGATGGTGATTAGCATGATCTCATGGTCGAAGGAATTAGGTTACTATGTATCAGAAAGCTTATAGCAATTGACCTATTAAAATGACTTGATCTTAATGCTACGATTATCTATAGGAGTATGTCCATCATACCATTCTCCTAATGATATGATCTTGTTGTCAACAACATCTCAATGTTCATGATCAGGAAACCTTGATCATCTATCAACCAACAAGCTAGTATTATAAAGAGGCTTTACTAGGGACTCTAACTTAGTTTACAAATCACAAAAGTATTAATGTTTCCTGTTAATACTGTTATAGCATGAATGTAAACATTTATCATAAACACAAAGATATAATAATAACTACATTTATTATTGCCTCTAGGGAATATATCCAACACGAACAAGGGTTAAAGGATCTTCAATCTTTGATTGGTAGATGCCTTGGGTGATTTTGACAAACAAAAACTTAGTGTTTTCAAAAGATAAGGAAAATCTATTTTGAGAAAATCAAGCCTAAGCTCCACTTAGCCAAATGCATATAGATGATAGGTAGCACTATACTACCATAGTATCACTTGCCAATACAATTCAAATGTATTGACCCTTGTGGCTGTAACTTATTATGTTGCAGGTTTGTTTGATGTTAGAGAAGTGTGTTGGTTAGGATTACAAGTCTACAACCAACATGATTGCCTGTGGTACTTTGAAGATGAAGGACTCCATGCTATATAGTTATTTCTGCTGCATTGTAATGAGATAGACAAATGAGCTATGTAAGATGTAATGAATTATTTTATTCCTGGTTATAAAGTTGTATTATGACCTTTGTTTCTTGATATTACATCTTAACTGTGGATGCTAGCTATTGATCCAGGGACTAGCATTGTAAACACAGGGATCTCTACCTTATTAAAGGTTGGGACCTCTACAGTTGATATCATGCTCTTTTGTCTATGGATGTCACTGGTGTGAAATAAAAAGGGAAGTTGTAAGTCCATGGAGTTTGTATTCTGTGTTAGAGAAACGCTTGGGCCGCTAGCCTAAACCATGCCTAATCATGGTGGAAACTTGCAGCATCACCATAGTGTGCTATCTATGAAGCATCCTCAATAAAAAGCTATGCATATGGTAAATAAAAAGATCGCTGAGATGCTCATTGTCTGCTTGCCTTGTCATTTTGGATATGGGATAGCTCCTGTACCATGTGCAAGGGGTACCCTGTTGGTGGTTCTCTATGATATGCAAATACTTACAATGACAAGAACTTACAAGTGATTGAAGTTGAGTAGCATGAGGTGTGGCCCTCGTATTCAAGGGACTTGAGATTGCCAACTTATACTTCGTCAAGCATATACTCCATCTTTGTTCACTTTAACCTTAATCACTTCAAGATGCTTATGATAGGGGCAATGAGGGCTAAAAGCTAACAAGTACCATAATTTTTGGAAGCTCTTTTTGAAACTTGAAATCCCTGCTTCCTTTATAAAAGGCCTTTCTTCCACCACTATTGAGTCTCCACCTTCTACCTTTAGGCACCATTAAGAGAGCATAGTTGTCATTCTGTGTGTAGTGTCCCAAAACTTATTGATTGATGCATATTGTGATACTACTTGTTCTTATGCTATCTGTTTCTAGTCACCCTTGTGAACTTTGAAGGTGTCCTATGCATCTATTTGCTACTCCATGAGGGACAAGTTGATTGCCACTATGCTATGTTTTATATATGTGAAACAAACAAACGTTTTTCAATGCATGTTATTCATGATCTTTGTTTGTAGCCTTTCATGTTGCATGCATAGTTACTTTGTCCTATTGTTATAACTCCATCTTTCATGCACATGTTTAGATTTCTTTGAGATCTTTATTGTGAGGGTGCATGTCACCTAAAAAATTATTCTTTTTATCACTTACCTACTCGAGGACGAGTAGGAATTAAGCTTGGGGATGCTTGATACGTCAGAAATGTATCTATAATTTTTTATGCTCCATGTTTGTTTAGTATCTACTTTGCTTTGCTTTATCTACACTTTGAGGTGATTTTTACATGTTTTCTGGTACTAACCTATTAACAAGTTGCCACAGTGGCAGTTGCCTGTTTTCTGCTGTTTTTGGTTCTAGAAAAGCTAATAAGGAAATATTCTCGGAATTGGACGGGACAAACGTCAAAGTCAATAACTTTCCGTGGGGAACAAGAAGTCCAGAGGGGAGACGGAGAGGCGTGCCAGGGCAGCCACACCCCCCTAGGCACGGGTGGGCCCTGCCCTGCGCCTAGGCAGGGTGTGGGGCCCTTGGCCATCGCCTTGGCCTCCCCCTTCGCCTATAAGAAGCCCCCGATGCAGAAACCCTAAGCACCCGATCAATATTCCACGAAACCTTCTGTAGCCGCCGCCACCATCGTCCCTAGATCGGGGGATCTGAAGTTCTTCCCGACACCCTGCTGGAGGGGAGATCATCCCGGAGGCCTTCTCTCCGGTATGATGCGTGAGTAGTTCCACCTTGGACTATGGGTCCATGTAGTATCTAGATGGTTGTATCTCCTCCTTGTGCTTTCATGTATAGATCTTGTGAGCTCCGTTCATGATCAAGATCTAATCTATTTGTAATCATGCATGTTGTATTTGCAGGGATCCGATGGATATTGAGATTACTATGTCAGATTGATTAATGGTTTTGTCTATTTGATTCTATCATGTCTGTGTTGTTTGTGATCTTCCATGCTCTCCATTGTTAGTAGCTATCTTGTCCAAGTAGTTGCTAGTGACTCCAAGAGGGGGTATTTATGCTCGATAGTGGGTTCATGCCTCTAGTTTCCAAGGGAAGTGACAGAAGTCTCTTCGGCTGTAGATGTGATGTTGCCACTAGGGAGAAAACAACGGTCTCTTGTTCACAGAACAAGTGGATTATTTACCTTACACACTTTGCTTAAAGCAGTTGTCTGTTGCTTGCAACTTAATACTAGAGGGGGTTCAGATGATAACCTGAAGGTGGACTTCTAGTCATAGATGCAGTTGGATGGCGGCCTATGTATCTTGTTGTATTTCCCAATCGAATCTCATAGGATCTTTATGACTAGTAATTTCATTGTTATGCCTTGCTCAGTTCTGTCAATTGCCCTCATGTAATTTGTTTACCCTTCATGCCATGTTGTTTCTAAGGAGAGCACCTCTAGTGAACTATGGACCCCGGTCCAATCTTTACCATTGATACATCTTCCACTATTACTTGTTTACTTGCTGCAAACCACCATTACCTTCCACACCATACGTTTAATCCTTTGTTACAGCAAACCGGTGAGCTTGACAACCTTACTGATTCGTTGGGGCAAAGTCTTGAGTTTGTGTTGTGCAGGTCTTCGCGTTGCTTGCAACACCTGTGTGACATCTCCTTCCTCCTACTAGTTCAATAACCTCGGTTTCTTACTGAGGGAAAACTTGTTGTTGTGCTGCTTCACACCTTGCTCTTGGGGTTCCCAACGAAGCGCTCCTACATCAACTCATCGCTGCATTAGTTTCTTCTCATGCTCTCATTTCCAACAAACAAATAATTCAGAGCATCCCAAGCTTCCTTGGCGGTGTTGAGGTGTTCAATGTGAGGGAAATATTTTGGCCCCACATCAAGTTGAATCACGTGTAACACGATGGCATTGAGTTGACTATTGACCACTTCTCTTCTTGTCAAGTTGGTTGGGTCCTCAATTTTGAGTCCCTCTTCAATAATATTTCACAAGTCAATGTAGGAGCTGCGCACATGATATTTCATCAAAACTTGACATTGAGCAAAAGAATTTGCATCTAGCATAGGTGGGTCACCTCTATTATTTATATGTGGATGAGGGATCGGACGGTCGGGAGAGTACCAACCGGGAACCGCATGGTTCTCTCCTTCCCATCACCCTTTTTGGTGGAGGAGTTAGTGGCATTATGTTCATCCTCCACTACATCAACCGTTGGTTTAGCCGAAGCGTCACCTTTGGAATCGTAGGGGGTTCCTATTGAGAAGGAGGTGATGAGGCTATCTTCTCCTTAACAAGTTGCTCAACTAGTTGATGCAACTATTGGATTTTGTTGCCCAGGGAGGAGCTCAAGCTTGATTCCAATTTCTTGAGATCCTCCATGGACACCGAGGTGTTAGCCTCACCCCTCCTTCTCCATCTTGGCTACCCATACATTCTTAGGCGGTTAAGCCCGAATAAAGAGCCGAGGATATGATACCAACTGAAAGGATCTTATGTGCACCTAGAGGGAGGGGGAATAGGTGCTACTTCAAATTTTACTCTTTTTAAAATTAGGGTTTGACACAAAAGATAAATTCTCTAAATATGCAACTAAGGTAAATTTACCTATATGTCACACTAGCACAACTAACTAAGCAAGAGCAAGATATAAGTAAAGTGCGGTAAAGGATAGAGGTAACCGAAATGGAGCATGCAGAGACACAAGGATGATTTCCCGTAGTTCCTTCCTTTTGAGGGGAACTACGTCTGCGTTTGGAGAGGGGGTGGTTTCAAACCACCAACGCCACAAAAGGCCTCCCTTATTCTCCGGTGAACCTCACCACAAGGGGATCGATTCACTCTTCCATATATCGGTAACCTTCGAGGTGGAAACCGACACCTTTACAACAAGTTCGAGGCACACATCCACAACTAATTGGAGGCTCCCAAATGCATGCAAGTTGTCACAACAATCAAAGTTACCCCTGTAAGAACCAAATAAAAGATAGGGTTTCCAATGAAACACTAGAGCAATGGGCCCTCAAGTGAATGAGGGAGAAATTAAGATTTCTTTTGGTGAAGATGTAGATCAAGGCCTCCTTCTTCGATTTTCCAAAGATCAGGGACTTTGGATGGTTGGAGGGGGAGATCTCGTTGATTTGGTGGCTCTACTTTAGGTGTTATTCTATTCTGAAAACGAGCAGCTTGAGGTAGAGGATGAGGTCCCCTTTTTATAGGCCCGCGTAGCTCTAGCCGTTTTCTTCCCATTGGGGAACTTCCACACCGGAGACTAGAGATTCTGATCTGACAGCTTTTCACACCGAAGATTCTGACACATCTCCAGACCCCTATACAGACTGTCCCGGACATGGTTTTGATGATCACCAGAGACTTGTGCCGAAACTCCGCTTCTCGGAACACCGGAAACTCCGGTCTTTGCACACCAGAGATTCCGGCCTTAGACTTTGCACTGGAGATTCCGGACAAAATCCAGTCTGTCTCTGGACTCCTATACAGACCGACATGGGACATCTGCTCCAATCCACACGGGAGACTTGTGCCGAAAATCCGGTTCTATGAACACCGGAAACTCCAGTCTTTGCACACCGGAGATTCCGGTCTGAACCTTCTATGGAGATTTTGTTTCATCCAGGAAAAATTCCAACTGCCGCGGACTTTTCACTTTTCAATAGATTAACCTGACATCATTAACACATGATAAAAAGGGTCCTTCAATTGTTAACGAACACCAAAACTGAGTAGGATAATAAATGCCCTTTCACACGTGACCTTGTCCTCACAACACAGATGGTTTTTTATGCCAATATGCATGCACGGTTGCATGTGACCATTATTAATGGGATTTTTTTACCCGATCTTATCTATCACGTATTCATTACTCTACCGATTCGTATTTATTTAGATTTAGTGATTTTCATATTATTTTGGAATACATGAGCTTTGGTGATGGGGATGATACGGAGGGCGCGTCGATATCAGGCGGCTATGGCCTGCGGTTCCTCGACCGCTGGCTCCACCCTCAGTGGTTGGTCCTTGACTCGGCAAGCCCATACGTGACTCAACGACACCGACGTCCCCTAGACCGTAGTGGCTAAGGCCATGTACAATGCAAGGTGCCTAAATAGGTGCTTAAGAAAATAAACCAACCATTTTATGAAGCACGGTGCCTATTTGTATTGAAAAGGTGCCTAGTTAGACATCCGTCTAGTATTAGATAAACACCAATACTTAGCAAAAGTCGGTTTATTTTTCTAAGTACTGCCCTAAAGCATCTTGCATTGTTGATGCCCTAATAGGCAGGCAAGGGGCATCAAGGATTAATTTCTGCCTCGTATCAGGTAATTATTTTAGTCTACAAACATGCTCTCGCAAGGTTGCCATGTTCGATGACTCCTCGCCGCGAACTCGCCCGCCCGTGGTCGCAGATTCACCACTTGGTGACTCTCCTGCCATGAACTTGTCTTCGCGGTCTTGCCATGTTTGGGGACTTGCCAGAGCCGTGAACTTATCACGGTCACGTACTCGCCACGTTCGAAGACTCGCCCATCGCCAACTCGCCACACTACTAGCTAAATGCTCATCGCGACTCGCCATGCTACTGGCTGTTAGGTAATTATATTGCAAATAGTCTAGTGTTCCTGCTCGTGTCCGTTAATGGTTTAAAACTAACAAAAAAATACAGATGAATAACCTAGAGAAGACTACACGCACTAGAGAGAGCCGATGGCGCGCCGTCGTTCTCGTCCATCCCTCGGCAGAGTTGGGGAAAGCTTGCCATAGTAAACAGTTGTATAGAGTTTGTACATAGATATAAATAAAAAAACAAGTAAGCAAAAGTAATTGGAAAACGTAGTTTTAGGGAAATGGCTACGAAGGAGAATTGGGGTGTGTTTGGTAGACTGGGGAAACCCAGATATCCTCACCACACTCCATGTTTCTTTGTTTGTTAGGTCGGGTCGGCTTTGTCCGGCACTGCCCGCCTCATGCAAAAATAGCCACTTAGCCATGCCGACTTATGAAGCTGAAACCGAGCTTCGCAACTGGGAAGGACTGATGCTATCCCGCGACTGCGCTTTAGCCCGATAGGGGTCAAAGCCCTGTACTTCCTTACCTCTCGCAGGCAACGAGTGTCGCTCCATCCTTAGCTCTCGTGACCAAGACGACACTGCTTTCCACCGGCAATGAAGCAGGGTGAGCGACGACATAGCATGTCAGCGGCACGTGGCGAGCCTATTCCTCGACGCGGTGGTCGTCCTGGCGGAGCTCGACTTAGCGGCGGATCATGGAGGCGGAGCTGGGCGCGAAGCGTCAGATCCTCTCCCCAGCGTCTCCTAGCGGCAACGTGTGTCAGCGACGCATGGTGGGCCTATTCCTCGACGTGGAGGTCGTCCTGACGGAGCTCAACGTGGAGCTCAACCTGGCAGTGGTGGCGTGTGGCTCATGGCAGCAACGGCGCCAAGCCTGAGCTCACAGGGATCTTATTATGTTTTTTATTTTTAATCAGGGACCCGATTCCTTTATGATAAATAACTGGCATAGCTTCAGCAATACAATTTACCAAATAGGATATCAATTGAGCACATCTCAACTTATAGAGGCTACCAAACATAGTCAATAAAACACATTTGTATGCTTTAAACATAGCTGGACTTAGCTTATATAAGGTCAGATAGTGCAGTCGGTCTACCCCACACACACCCTCAGTTTCTATCTTGCGATAGAAAACTTTCCAATGACGTCGCTCCAACACGTCTCCTCCCCTGTTCCGATCCAAGGTTATGTTCATGGCGGAACCACCTCGGTTTGCCCCTATGGCGGTCCTCGCGGGTCATGCGCGGGTGAAAGAGCATTTGCTATCCCTAGTGATTTTGGTGTTTGATAACAACACACATATCGGACTAATGATTTGCTAAGTGTGTCGCAGGTACATTAAAAAGGTTTGCAAAACATTCAGAAACTCTCTGCCTGGCGCGGTACCAAAAAGCGGTAGACCAGACAGAAGCAAATGACTAACTGTCAAAAAGTCTCTGCCGTGCCAGGTACTAAAAAGCGGTAGTACCGCATTTTAGTACCTAGCGCGACAGAAGCTTTTTTACAGCTTGTCAAAAGCTTCTGCCTGCTCCGGTACTAAAATGCGGTACTACCGCATTTTACTACCTGGCGTGACAGAGGCTTTTTGTATGTTGCAAAAAGCTTCTGTCTGCGCCGGTAGCAAAATGCGGTAGTACCGCGTTTTGCTACCTGGCGTAACAGAGAGTTTTTCGTATGAAAATGTGTTGTTCTCTCCAGGTCCGGTAGTACCGGTTGCCTCAAGCGGTACTACCGCTTCCCGGTAGCAACAACAGTAGTACCGCTGGGGGCAGGACTTGATGCTGTTTGAAAAAGGGTGGTCCGGTACCCGGTAGTACCGGAGTTCTCCGGTAGTACCGCTTGAACTTCCGGTACTATCGCTTCAGTAAATGCATCAACGGTCAGATTTTGTGGAGGGGTATAAATGCACCAAAAGAGATCTTCATTTCCCCCTCATTTCATTGAGGGCCCCTTTGCTCTAGTGTTTTGTTGGAAACCCTAGCTCTTGTTTTTGTTCTTACAAGCTTGTCTTTGATTGCTTTGACAGCTTGCTTGTATTTGGGAGCCTCCGATTAAGTTATGGATGTGTGCCCCAAACTTGTAACGGTGTCGGCTTCCACCTTGAAGGTTGTCGATATAGTGGAAGGTGAATCGATCCCGTTGGGGTGAGATTCATCGGAGAACAAGGGAGGCCTCTCGTGGCGTTGGTGGTTTGAAACCACCCCCTCTCCAAACGTAGACGTACTTCCCCTCAAAAGGAAGGAACTACGGGAAACAAATCCTTGTGTCTCCGCGTCCACTTTTCGGTTACCTCTATCCTTTACCGCACCTTACTTACTTGTTACTACTTTGTGTTGTGGTAGCTCTTGCATATTTGTCATATAGGTAAATTCACCATAGTTGCATTATCTAGAGAATTTACCTTATTGTCAAACCTTAATTTGAAAAAGAAGAAAATTTGAAGTAGCACCTATTCACCCCCCCTCTAGGTGCCCATACGATCCTTTCAATTGGTATCAGAGCCTCGGCTCTTTATTCGGGCTTTACCGCCTAAGAGAATATGGGTAGCCAATAAGGGGATGGTGGTAGTGAGTCAACCCCGGTGACCATGGAAGATCTCAGAAACTTGGAATCAAGATTGAGCTCTTCCTTGGTCAACGAAGTCAAGAAGATGCTTGAGCAACTTCTTAAAGACAAAGATGGCTCATCACCCCCATCTCCTCAAGAGGAACTACCATCCGTACCTAAAGGGAATACTCCGGTATCCCCCGAAGGTATGGTGGTAGGGGATAAACTAGACAATGCTAATTCCTCCACACGACTTGATGGGGGGAAGGGCGAGCACCGTGATTCTTGGTACTCTCCCGATCCTCCCATCCCTCACCCTCATCTGTACAATAGAGGTGACCCACCTAAGCTAGAAGAGTCTGCTACTTTTGCTCAATGGCAATCACTAATGAGAACTCATATGCGCAGCTCTTGCATTGAACTATGGAACATCTTCGAGCATGGACTCTTTATTGGGGATCCAAACAACTTGTCAAGAAGAGAGGTTGTCAATAGTCAACTCAATGCCACTGCTTTTCATATGATTCAACAAGGATTGGGAACAAAGGATTATCCACACATTGAGCACTTTAGCATTGCCAAGGAAGCTTGGGATGCTCTCACTGTGTTGTTTGTTGGAAATGAGAGTATGAGGAGGAACAGATATGATGCTCTAAGCAATGAAGCCGAAGGTTTCTACATGAAAGAAGGTGAAGATCATGAAGACATGTATCGAAGGCTCAAGACCACCGCCACCGCTTTTAGAAATGTGGGTGCCTCACATGTGGATGATGCATGGATAAAAAGGAAATATGTGAGTGCACTCATGCCTTTTGAGCCCACCGACTTGAAGAGCTTACAAGGAAGACACAACTACCATCTCATGACCTCAAATGAAGTGATGCAAGAGATGGCCGCTTTCAAGGTCGCCGCCAAGAACGCCAAAGATGCCCGTGCTCGTGCCCTCGGTATGAGCAATGTGGTCAATGTTGCTTTAAAGGCCAAAGTTGTGGACTTTGAAGATGAAGATGATAGTGATGAAGGCCTCTCCTTGGACCATCCCGATGATGTCAAGATTGCTCATAGTCAATATATGGCTTTCTATGCAAAAAACTTTTGGAAGAACCCCGCCAAGGCCAAGATGGAAATGCAACGAAGAAGCAATCCAAATGGGAAAAGAGAGAATGCCACTAGGTTGAGAACTTGCTTCAATTGTGGTGACCGCTACCATTTTGTGGCAAGCTGCCCCTATGAGAAGAGAGAAGATAATGGTGGGAAGCTCGTGTTGAAGAAGACTCTCAAGGCACCCTACAAGAAACCTTTCATCAAAAAGAATCCCATCAACAAGAAATCGGTAGAAATTGTCTTGATCACTCATGAAGAATACTCATCTGATAATGAAGATGGTGAAGATGAGGAAGAAGAAGAAACCTCACATGGTATGGCTGCTCTAGCTACCACCTCTACTCTGACACTCTCACTCTTCGACTCTCCAAATGAGAACTCTTCCTCCAAGAACATCACTTGCCTTATGGCAAGAGGAATGGAGGTATCCTCATCATCCCACTCTACTCAATTAGATAATGATGAAATTGATGATGAAATGTCTCTTGATGTTAAAAAGGAATTAATTGCCTTTGATGAGTTCATGACTAACCTAGAAGGTGATTCTAAACTACATTCTGGGAACATCTTAGATCAACTCTCCCACACTCAAGAGCTTCTAGATGTTAGATGTAAACTTGGGCATGAACATATGATTGAACTAGAGGCTTTAAGCAATGATCTAGAAGAAGAACAAGAGACTAGGTTGTCCCTTGAGTCAAAACTTGAAGGGCTTGATGAGGCCAATGACATCATTATTAACAAACTCATCAAAGAGCGTGATCATGCTATTGCTAAATACAAAAGAGCTAAAAAGGACAAGGTTGAGTTTGGTGTGGTTCATGAAAAACTTGCCGAGGACTTTAGCTTGCTTAACAAGGCCCACAAAGCCTTGGAGAGTGAACTCTTGTCTCTCACAAAGTCCCATGAAACGCTTCAAACTCAATTGGCCAATATTCCTTCACCTAGTAACTTCATTCCATTGAGTAGCACAACTATCCTTGAAGAGAATGCTAGGTTGAAGGGGGAGCTTGCGAAGGCTACATTTCCACAAGGCAACAAGTCTATTGATGATCTTTTGAGCAAGCAAAGGCGTAGTGGTGATAAAGGGGGCATTGGTTTTGTCTCCAAAACAAAGAAGAAGAACAACAACAAGAAGAAGGACAAGCCCGCACAAGAGACCAACAAGACCATTGTGGAAAGTAAGACCACAAATGGCAAAACTATGTCTCATGATGATTTTGCGGGAAGTGCTAACCCTCACTATGTTCTAATGCGTGATTACTATGGTGATGTGTATGCACAATATGTTGGTCCTTATGATGGTTATATTGCTTGGTCTATTTGGGTTCCCAAGACCCTTGTTGCTAACAAAAGAGGACCCATTGAAAAATGGGTACCTAAAAACTAGCTTGATCTTTTGTAGACTTATGCTTCCGGAGGGTCAAAATGGGTGATTGATAGTGGTTGCACAAGTCATATGACCGGAAGCTCGTCTATTGTCAAGGACTTGGTGTCAAATGAAGATCAAATCACCGTCACATATGCCGACAAGTCAAAATCTACGGTAATGGGTTTCGGCAAGGTAGTGGTGGCTCACGACATTACACTCGTGAACGTCATGCTTGTTGAAACCCTTGGATACAATTTACTTTCTGTCCGTGCTCTTGGAAAGATGGGCTTTGCCGTCTTTATTGATAATGATATTGTGGTCCTCATGTGGAGCAAGTCTCTCAAGGTCGCTTTTGTTGGGTACGTCGAAAATGACTTGTATGTGGTGGACTTTTCGGGGCAAGCCACTGCAGGTCCGATGTGCTTATACGGAAAGGCCGATGTGGGTTGGCTATGGCACCGCCGACTAGCCCATGTCAATATGAGAACTTTGCAAAGTCTCCATAAAGAGGGCCATATTGTTGGACTAAAAGAAAATGTTTCCTTTGCCAAAGATCATGTTTGTAGGGCATGTGTTATAGGGAAGATGCATGACGCTCCTCATAAGCCCACGAACCAAATCAAGTCTAACAAGATCTTGGAACTCCTTCATGTGGACCTATTTGGTCCTCCATCCCATGCAAGTCTTGGTGGGAAGAAATATTGTTTGGTGATTGTTGACGACTTTTGAAGATACTCTTGGGTTTATTTCTTCAAGTTGAAGATTGAAACTCAAAGGACTTTTATCGACTTCATCAACTTGGTTCAACGGCAACACAATGTTCCCGTGTTGATTATAAGAAGTGACAACGGCACCGAGTTCAAGAACTACACCTTGAATGATTTTCTTAGTGATGAGGGGATTAAACATCAATATTCCGCTACATACACCCCTCAACAAAATGGTGTGGCCGAAAGGAAGAACCGGACTCTTATTGAGATGGCTAGGACCATGTTGGCGGAGTTTAAATCTCCATACAACTTCTGGGCCGAAGCCGTCTCCACCGCTTGCCATGCTTCAAACCGGCTCTAGACTCCATATGAGATACTTACCGGTAACAAGCCCAACATATCTTATTTCCGGGTGTTCGGTTGTAATTGTTTCTATCTCATCAAAGGTGTTCGTTTGTCTAAATTTGAATCTAAAGCATTAGAGGGTATCTTTGTTGGCTATGGTCTCGAATCTCACACTTATAGAATCTATGACAAGCTCTCCGGAGCCGTCATAGAATCTTGTAGTGTGACCTTCGAAGAATATGATGGTCCCCAAGGGGGGCGTGTTGATGCTTGTGATGCAGATGATGAAATGCCTCAGGATGCCATAGGAAGAATGGGTGTAGGTTATATCCGCCCCATTGATGAACCCCTTATGGCGGATCGAGAAGAACTATGCTCCACTCAAGTGGAGCCCTCATCTTCACAACCTCAACATGCTCCATCTACCGAGGAGGACATTGACTCAAGCCAAAGACAAAATGTGGACCCTCAACATAGTGATCAATGTGTGAACTCTAGTCAAAGGGTGCCTGGTCCATTCGATGGGTTGTCAAGTGGTGCCAAGTCAATTTGTCAAGGAAGATCCATCCAAACTGTTTTGAGAAGGGCTCAAATTGATGCTATAAGAGCACTTGATCAAGACCAAGGTCAACCTTTGCCTCCCAATATAGAGGATGAATCCAATGATGATCAAGGTCAAGTTGATGGTCAAGACGAGGATCAAAATGATGAAGAGGGTCCTCCAAGACACAATGAGGAGATCCACGCTCGTCGCGAAGCAAGAAAGGAAAGAATGTTGGAAATAAGAGACCACACCCTCCAAAATGTTGTTGGAGATCTAAGGAAAGGAATTTCCACACGAGCACAATTGAAGAGGTTCAGTGAACATCAAGCTCACATTTCCATGATTGAACCAAAGAAAGTGTGGGAATCTCTTTAAGATTCGGATTGGTTAGAAGCTATGCACAAAGAGCTCAACAACTTTGAGAGAAACAAAGTGTGGAAGTTAGTTGAGAAGCCAAAAGATTACCGCAATGTTATTGGAACAAAGTGGATATTCAAGAACAAGCAAGATGAGCATGGGATTATAGTAAGGAACAAGGCTAGATTGGTTGCACAAGGTTATTCCCAAATTGAAGGCATTGATTATGGAGAGACTTATGCACCCGTGGCTCGCCTTGAGTCCATCCGTATCCTTCTTGCTTATGTGGCACATCATAACTTTAAGTTGCAACAAATGGATGTAGAAAGTGCATTCCTTTATGGTCCTTTAAATGAATTGGTATATGTTAAGCAACCCCCGGGATTTGAGGATCCCAACTTCCCAAACCATGTCTACAAACTTGATAAGGCGCTCTATGGGCTCAAGCAAGCCCCACGCACGTGGTATGAGCACCTTAGAGAGTTATTGTTTGACCGTGGCTTTGAGGTTGGGAAAATCGATCCCACTCTTTTTACTAAGAGGGTTAATGGGGAGCTTTTTGTATGCCAAATCTATGTTGATGATATTATCTTTGGCTCTTCTAACAAAGCTTTTAATGATGAATTCTCAAAGCTTATGACTAGTAGGTTCCGGATGTCCTTTATGGGAGAGTTGAAAGTATTCCTTGGCTTTGAGATCAAGCAAGTGAGAGGAGGAACATTCTTTAATCAAGCCAAGTATACTCAAGATATGCTCAAGAGATTCAAAATGCAAGATTTGAATGGAGCCTCAACTCCCATGGCAACAAAGACTCATCTAGAACAAAATCCAAATGGTAAAGATGTGGATCAAAAGGTATACCGGTCTATGATTGGTTCTTTGCTTTACCTTTGTGCATCTAGACCCGATATTGTGTTGAGTGTAGGTGTGTGTGCAAGATATCAAGTGGCTCCTAAGGAAATCCATTTAATGGCGGTCAAGAGAATCTTTCGATATTTAGTTCATACCCCATTTTATGGTCTTTGGTACCCTCAAGGCTCAACATTCGCTCTTTGTGGATACACGGACTCGGATTGGGCGGGAGACAAGGATGATAGAAAATCAACTTCCGGGGCTTGCCAATTCCTTGGTAGGTCCTTGGTATGTTGGTCTTCTAAGAAGCAAAATTGTATATCTCTCTCCACCGCCGAAGCCGAATATGTTGCTGCTGCTAGTGCTTGCACCCAATTGCTATGGATGAGGCAAACTTTAAAGGAATACGGTGTCCATTGTGACAAAGTGCCTCTTCTATGTGACAATGAAAGTGCCATCAAGATTGCATACAACCCGGTGGATCACACAAGGACAAAGCATATTGAGATTCGACATCACTTTATTAGAGATCATGTTGCTAGAGGTGATATTGATCTATCCTATGTATCAACCAAAGATCAACTTGCCGATATCTTCACGAAGCCACTTGATGAAGCAAGGTTTTGCTACTTGAGGAATGAACTAAATATCGTAGATTCTAGGAGTTTGACTTGATTATCTTGCTCTCTCACATAATACTCGACCCATGTTTGGTTTAGGTGTAGGCATGGACATAGGGGGAGTGTGTTCCTAATTGATTGGACTATCCCTCCCCCCATTATGCGCAAATTAAACAAAAATCATTCCTCTTAATATCATTTTGTGATATGTGATCTCAATGATGAGTTTCGGTAATGGACCCAAGATACATCTTCGTGGTGCCAAGCCGAGTATACTCAAATATGGTGGCCTAGGCCACCGCCCCCTCTCAATCGAGAGGTTGAAGTGCTTACTCGTGTTTGTCACCTAGTTGAATTGATTCTTACTCATGTTTGTCATCCACTAGTTGGTGTTGATTCTTTTGGTCATGCACTCAAGTTTGGTTCTCCATATGTTTTTAGTGTTTTTCCTTGAGTGCATTGGCCCATATCCGCATATCTCTCTAAACCCAGGCCCCTCTTTTCCAACAAAACCCATCTACTCTGCACAAGAACCTTCCTTTTTCTGTATCTTGGCTCTCTGTCCTGATGGTAACGGTACTACCGGATCTCACACGCGGTACTACCGCCTAACGGTACTACCGGAAGTCACCTGCGGTACTACCGCCCCTGGGTGTGTTTCTAGGTTCCTGCCTGAAAACTTCCCAGGAGCGGTACTACCGGCCGGTACCTACGGTACTACCGCTCGGCGGTACTACCGCTTGTGCAGGTCCGGTACTACCGCTCGCGCGCGTCGGTTAAGACTGGAGACGAGGGAGAGGCACCCCTCAGTGCCTCATTCATCCCTCGTCTCCACTCCTCACCAGCGCCACCACCAGAGCACGACGACACCGGAGGAAGCCCGTCCGCCCCTCCCTCTCCTGGATCCACACCGGATTCGGCCTCCCTGCGGGCTCCTCCCTCTTCCCCACCGTCATGGACACCGGTACCACCGCCCTCCTCATCTTCTTACTTGTTTTCTCCATTGAATCTAGGGTACCTTCGATTCTTGGTTAAAACTTGCATTCTTGAGGTTGTATCGTGTGCTATTTACCAGATCTATCACTTGGCCCGATGGGAATCGTGTTTTGACAACAAATTTGTTGACCATACTCGGATCTTAGTTCAGATCTGCAATGTAGTCGCGGGCCGGTAGTACCGGGAATCTTTTTCCGGTACTACCGCTTGGCGGTACTACCGTTTGTGCAGGTCCGGTACTACCGCCCCAGTACTGGCAGCAATTTTTTTTAAACACTCAACTCCATCATCTGTTTGCCCCAGGTTCTTGTGCCCTTACCCCTATGCTTTCTCCCTCGTTCTTTCACAGGTGCAGGGGGTTCCCAGGGATCGCGCAAGCGCTCCAAAGCTCACTATGAGATCGAGGACTATGAGTCAGAATCTGAGACTGAGTCTGAAGAGGAGGTCATGCCTCAACCTAGTGCCCGTCTGAAACTGTCAACAACTCGTGGTCGTGGGGGAAAGGGGGTCAAGCAAAGTGCTGGTCGTGGTAAAGCTCCTCCACCTCCTCCTCCCTCTGGTCCTCGCAAGAGTCAAAGTTTCGGGCCATCAGGGCCAAAGCTGTTGTGTGATATCTCTGAGTCAGAATTTCATGCTCTGCGGGTGGTCAGTCCTTATGGGGCGGCCCGCGCTTTTGCTCGAGAGAACAACCTCTTCTACACGGACTTTTAGGAGCGAGTGTTCCGTGAGATTCTCATGAAAGATGACAAAATTGTGGTTCCTCAAAAATGGATCGAGATGAATCATGTGAGGAAGAATCTGAACTACTTTGGTGAGGCCCTTGACATGTGTACCAACTTTGGCTTGCTTCCTATTATGGAGTTCAAATGCAACTATGATCCAATGCTCATTGCTCAGTTCTATGCAACCGTTCACTTTGCCAAGAATGATGCTAGGACTCTCACTTGGATGACCGAGGGTGTTGTCAAGGATGCAACGTTGGCTGAGTTTGCGGCTATCCTCGGGTACGAAGACCGTGGCAAGGATGTTCCCGTTGGGTTTCGGTGCCATGCCAATGACCATCCCATGAAGAAAGATAGGCTTGCCCCACTGTACATCCGGGGGAGCGGCATCCCTGGTAAGATCAAAGGGCTCCTTCCTACTTATGACATCTTGCACCGCATCTATCGCGAGACCATCGCCCCTCGTGCTGGGAATGTTGATGAGATTCATGCTTACATGGTGGATATTATGATGGCCACTTATCACCACCGTGACTCTGGCATCCCTATGGATGTGATAGATGTTATCTGGAATGAGATGGTCTGCGCCACTTTTCAGCGGAGGGTGCCTCCTTTTGCTCCATACATCATGGCTCTCATCATTAGCAAGTGCCCTAAAATTGCCCGTGACTTGCCTCATCTTCGTCTTGCCACTCACCGCCACAAGAATCTGCTGATCAAGACCCATCCCAAACCCCGCAATGCGGATGGTCAGATTGTTGATGAGGATGGGAACCCGGTTGAGGACTCAGGTGATGCTGCTGATGCACCTGCCTTTGTGGTCTCTCGTCGCCAGCCAGCACAACCATCTTGGGCTAAGAGGGTTGAGGCCAAACTCAAGAAGATATTCTGCCTCCAAGTGGACAATTAGAAACGCCTGTACGAGGCCCATGTCTATGCCAAGAAGGCCTGTGCTCGTCAGAAGGAAATGATGGAGGCTCAAGGCTTGACTGCTTCCAAGGGCTCCGAGAACAACATTACCCTAGAAGACCAATGGATCTCCAAGCACAGCAACTGGGAAGATGATGCCACCTCCTCCTTCCGTGCCCCTCCACCTCATGGTGCATGGGACGACGTTGATGATGATGATGAGTGATCTCTGGGGCGTTAGTGTTGCTCTTGTCCCTTTTTGGTGTCTTGATGCCAAAGGGGGAGAAGTTGCACATTAGGTATGCGGGAGATTTGCGAGGGAAAGTCACAAGCTCGTTCTTGCCTTTGATTTTATTCGCTTGTGAACTTTATTTGGTTGCCTCTTATTATGTGTGACTTACTATGTGTGAACCTAACTATTTGTGCTATGTATGTTAAGACTATGTGGTTATCTTATGGATCCATCTTGTGTGTATTATGGCTATTCTTGTTGGATCCATCCTATGTGATGATATTCCTCATTCCTAATCTATTGGTCATCACATGTTTTTTTAGCAAAGGTATGTCCTCTATGTGCGACTTCTACTCTCAGTTAGCTTGCTTGAATGTATGGGGCTTGTTTCTACACACTAGGGGGAGCCCCATCTACATCTTGTCATCACTAGATTTCCTTGCAAAATGTGTGTTGTCATCAAACACCAAAAAGGGGGAGATTGAAAGAGCATTTGCTATCCCTAGTGATTTTGGTGTTTGATAACAACACACATATCGGACTAATGATTTGCTAAGTGTGTCGCAGGTACATTAAAAAGGTTTGCAAAACATTCAGAAACTCTCTGCCTGGCGCGGTACCAAAAAGCGGTAGTACCGCTTTTTGCTACCGGACCAGACAGAAGCAAATGACTAACTGTCAAAAAGTCTCTGCCGTGCCAGGTACTAAAAAGCGGTAGTACCGCATTTTAGTACCTAGCGCGACAGAAGCTTTTTTATAGCTTGTCAAAAGCTTCTGCCTGCTCCGGTACTAAAATGCGGTAGTACCGCATTTTAGTACTGCTCAGGACAGAGGCTTTTTTGAACGTTGCAAAAAGCTACTGTCTGCGCCGGTAGAAAAATGCGGTAGTACCGCATTTTACTACCTAGCGTGACAGAGACTTTTTGTACGTTACAAAAAGCTTCTGTCTGCGCCGGTAGCAAAATGCGGTAGTACCGCATTTTACTACCTGGCGTGATAGAGACTTTTTATACGTTGCAAAAAGCTTCTGTCTGCGCCGGTAGCAAAATGCGGTAGTACCACGTTTTGCTACCTGGCGTAACAGAGAGTTTTTCGTATGGAAATGTGCTATTCTCTCCAGGTCCGGTAGTACCGGTTGCCTCAAGCGGTACTACCGCTTCCCGGTAGCAACAACAGTAGTACCGCTGGGGGCAGGACTTGATGCTGTTTGAAAAAGGGTGGTCCGGTACCAAGGTCCGGTAGTACCGGAGTTCTCCGGTAGTACCGCTTGAACTTCTGGTACTACCGCTTCAGTAAATGCATCAACGGTCAGATTTTGTGGAGGGGTATAAATACCCCTCCACCTACCTTGGGACAAAGGGCTCAGCTCATTAAAGTCATTGCCCACCATTGGAGTCCATTGGAGTCACTCAAATTCTCAAGATCTCATCATCCAACCACCCAAAGTCCTTGATCTTTGGGGAATCGAAGGAGGAGGCCCCGATCTACTACTTCACCAAAAGAGATCTTCATTTCCCCCTCATTTCATTGAGGGCCCCTTTGCTCTAGTGTTTTGTTGGAAAACCTAGCTCTTGTTTTTGTTCTTACAAGCTTGTCTTTGATTGCTTTGACAGCTTGCTTGTATTTGGGAGCCTCCGATTAAGTTGTGGATGTGTGCCCCAAACTTGTAACGGTGTCGGCTTCCACCTTGAAGGTTGCCGATATAGTGGAAGGTGAATCGATCCCGTTGGGGTGAGATTCATCGGAGAACAAGGGAGGCCTCTCGTGGCGTTGGTGGTTTGAAACCACCCCCTCTCCAAATGTAGACGTACTTCCCCTCAAAAGGAAGGAACTACGGGAAACAAATCCTTGTGTCTCCGCGTCCACTTTTCGGTTACCTCTATCCTTTACCGCACCTTACTTACTTGTTACTACTTTGTGTTGTGGTAGCTCTTGTATATTTGTCATATAGGTAAATTCACCATAGTTGCATTATCTAGAGAATTTACCTTATTGTCAAACCTTAATTTGAAAAAGAAGAAAATTTGAAGTAGCACCTATTCACCCCCCCTCTAGGTGCCCATACGATCCTTTCAGCGGGTCCTTGTCTTCCTCTAGCTTTGCCTGCTTCCCCTCCACCTACCCCCAGAAACCCGCTTAGATTCCGTACTTCGCAGAGCTCACCGCCGACGGCGAGACTTTTGGATTTTGGATCTGGGGTTCACCGGAGGCTGACCCTGGTGATTTCGGGAAATGCAGAGGGGGGTTCGGGAGGCGAGTCGCGGAGGTGGAGTGAGGGGGAGGTTTGGTGTCCTGAGTCCCCAACCACCCAGGCGTCTTCACGATGCGGTGGTCGGGGATTGGGGCACTCGGAGAAGACGTTCACAACGGAACCATGCGGGAGGTCCGCAAGTTCGTGCGGGGAGTCGTTCAACCTCTGCATCGGCTCCTTCGGTCCAATCATCATCGATACTAGTCCATTTCAAGCGAGGTCAACAGAGGAAGATTCTACGGAGGAGCATGGTGGTGAGCAAACTCCTAAAGCGCACCAAACGGAATGCAGTGTTGGTGGGGATGGGTTCATTGGCGAAAGTCATCAGGAAGAAGGGGAGACCGAAGAGAGCATGCTCCCCACTCTCTCGGTTCGAGTAGGTCCGTCGTCAGGAACTGCTGAGGGGGCTCGAGATTGTACCAGTTGCATCAGAGTTCTCGCGGAAGGAATGGTCGACGACACTTGCACTCCTCGTTCTCAACCAGCAGACATCATTGTTTGCTGCGATTCTAGAAGCTTTTGCGGGAGGACCAAATTCCTCGCTACCATGTTGCTCGACAAGCAGAACAACAGGACAGCTAGTCTGTAGAGGAAGAAGGCAACAGAAGGGGAGATTCAGGCTCTGGAGGGGGCCAGTGGTCAGAGAGAGGGAAAAAGGAGTGGTGGTTGAGGGTAGGGAGGAAAGTGCCAAGGACTTTTTATCCTAGCTCTGGGTGCCTGCAGATCCACACATCCATCTGCAGACATCCCCACCGCAAATTCAGCCTCTCCTACTGGGCATTGGTATAAAACCCACCTCCCTGGAATCTAGGGTTGTGCCCCTCTTACTCTGGTGGCAGCGCACGACGAGCAATACTCAGGTCTTCAGTGTCTAGGTCTTGAGCTACCTCATGATTTTGGAGTTGGTGTTGAGGAAGTTCAGGATGGGAGACCGTGGAAGGGGAGGAAAAGGGCGTGGTAGGTGCAACTCTGGTGGTCAGGATCAGTGGCAGAATCAATAGTTGCTGCCTCCACCGCAGGTGCAGCAGCAACAGCAAGGTATGCAACAAGGTCCGTTTGAGTTTGGTCAGTTCTCTCCACAGTTGTTTGCTGGGCAAGCTCCCTTTGGCTTTGCACCTAGAGGTATGATCCTACCCTGGGGTTTTAATGGCCCTTTCCCCCATTCCAACCTCCTCCACAGTTTGGGGGTGGTTCTAACCAGTGGCTGGCCCCAACCAACAACACTCCTCAGCAGCAGCACTCTCAGGGGGTGGATCAGGATGACAAATCAAAAAATGCCCAAAAGCTCAAGAAAAAACAGGGGTTTCTTCTGCTAGAGAGGGACAAGTTTTTGAAAATGTGGGAGGTCATATGAACTATGTTGATGCCATCTATTTGAGCTGTGGAGAACCAGGTCACATGCAGATGGCCTGTGATAGGAAGCCTATTTGCTTTGTCTATAATAGCTTTAGCCACTTGGTTGATAAATGCCCTGTTAGGAAAAGGCCTCACCAGGTTGCTAGATACATTGGGAGTGGTGCCCTAGGTCTTGGTTTTTACCATATTGAGATCCCTGAAGTGGTTTCTACTCCCATTTCTTCTACCAAAAACTGTGGGGTTGTGCTGATTGAGGAGGGGTCCCTATCATCTATTGAGCTTACTAAGGAGTTCTCAAAAATCTATAAGACCAACTGGCCATGGCAGATTAGGGAGCTAGGGGCAGATAATACTTTCCTGGTTAAGTTTCCTCCTCACATTGTTGTTGAGCAGGTGATTGGATATCCAAAATTTGGTGTGTCCAAGCCAGGTGTGTGGGTCAAGGTTGAGGCATGGAATGATGACCCTGAACCAGTTGAATCTTTGAAGAAAGTGTGGATTATTATCACCAGCCTTCAGACAAAATGGTGTGAGTGGAATACCCTTGACCAGGCTGTCTCCGCCTATGGGATCCTCGAGGATGTGGATTGGCTCTCTATCTTCAAAGATAATGCTAAGGAGGTTAGAGCCCTAATTAAGTGCAGAGACCCTTCCAAACTTCCTATTGGGAGACTTTTTTAGTTCAACAACCACCTATTCTAACTGGGGTTTTCTCTAGATGTGTTAGCTCCTATTCTGGATGATGAGGATGATCTTCTCACTAATGAGCTAAATGATCATAGGAAGGAGAATGAGTATGGTACTACATGTGGAAATGAGAGAGGGGCCTCCAAGGATAATGGTGGTTTTAGGAATAATGGTCCTAATCAGTCTCAGCAGAACATGAATGGTCCTCAAGCTGGGGGTGCTGGTTCTTCTAGGGTTAGGATGGTAGGTGATTACACTGCTGCTACTACTGTTTTCAAGCTGCTCTTGCAAAAAGGTTTTGTTAGTTTGGAGAGTATTAAGTTGGGACAACATGAGATCACTTCTAAGAATGTGGCTTTAGAAGCTCATAGTTTCTGGGCTGCTGAGCAAGAAGAGAGGATGGTCTATGGTAAAACCAATGAGGATAACATTAGTGCTCAGATAGCTGCTTTGCCCGAGGACATCATGCCTATTTTTACTAGCTCTCGGTCTGGGGGAGAAGGTGCTGGGAACAATAACAAAAAGAAGCAGAAAGTTTGGGGCCTTGTCCAAGCTATCAGGCAAAGTGCAAGGGTGGATAATTCAAAAAGCATTCTGGAAAAAGCTATGGATCTGAAGAAAGTTGCAAACCAAGCTGCTCCAAAAATCATGAAAGGTATAATGAATTCAAACCCTTCTAATGTTTTAGCTATTCCTGATATTGAAGTAGTTTCTAAAGATATAGGTGTAGTTTTTCCATTAGATGACGTAATTACTAGTAGCAGCATCTCTTCCAATTCTTTGCATAGTGATAAGGATTTGGAAGCTGGAGCTGATGATTGGATAGAAGTAGTTAACAGATCTCGGGGCAAGCACCCCAGGAAGAAATTCCAATGATTTGTGCTTTTTGGAATAGTAGGAGTATTTCTGCTCATGGTAGACATAAGTTCTTAGAGGATAATATTTTTCCTTTAAATGTGGATTAAATTGGTTTTCAGGAGACTAAGAAAGATAGTTTTAGTAATACTTTTTAAAGAATATTTTAGGGAATAGAAACTTTGCTTGGAACTTCCTGCCCTCTATTGGAACTGCAGAAGGGGTCCTAGTAGGAGTTAATTTAGATCTGTTTGATGTTATTTCATGGGACATTAAGTCTTTCTCTGTTAGTGATGTTCTTAGAAATAAGATTACTGATGTTGTCTATAGAATTACTATTGTGCATGGTTCTGCTTATGAGGAAAAGAAGCAAGAGTTTATTTCTGAACTTCATGAGCTTTTTCTCAATTGGGATGGTTTGGATTTAATTGGGGGAGATTTTAATCTAGTTAGATCCCCTAAGGATAAGAGTAATAGAAATGTAGACTTTAGATGGGTAGATAAATTTAATGCTTGGGTTGAGCTCTAGGCCTTGATGGGGATTGGCCTCTCTGGTAGAGCTTTTACTTGGGGCAACAATTAGGATGATCTTATCATGAGTAGAATTGATAGAATAATTTGTTCCACTCAGTTTGATGCTAAGTTTCATTTGGCCAGTACTAGAGCTTTGCCTAGAGTGGGTAGTGACCACACCCCCATCATTTGGGATTCAGGGGAGGGTCAAGTGCTTAGGACTAAAAAATTTAGATTTGAAAAATGGTGGATTAGTAGGATAGACTTTATAGATATTATGAACAAGGCCTGGTCCCTTAGATAGGATAGCTCTAACATCCTAGATATTTGGTAGAGTAAGGTTAGATGTTTCAGAAGATTGGCTAAAGTCTGGAACATTAACATAGAGGCGACTCTCATAAGGGATAGAAGAGCTCTTATGGAGAAGTATGATGATTTGGATATAAAATCTGAGACTTCTTTGCTCTCTTCTTTAGAGAAAGAGAGATTAGATGCTATTTTGAGGGATTTGAACTCCTTCTGGGTGCTAGAGGAAATTAAGGCTGGACAGAGGTCTAGAGACAGAAATATTTTAGAGGGTGATAGAAATACAACCTACTTTCATGTTATTGCTAACCAGCGTAGAAGGAAGAAGTTGATTCATATTTTAGATGGTCCTGAGGGTCCTGTTACTGAGATTAGTGATATGTTGAAAGTAGCCACTGACTATTACCAAAATCTCTTTAAAAAGGAAGATAGACCTAGCATTTGTTTAAGTCAAGACTTCTTTAGCTTAGATGAGAAAATTAGTGCAGAAGAAAATTTGATTTCAAAATCTCCTTTTTATAAGGAAGAGATTAAAACTACTGTGTTTAGTTCCTATGGGGAAGGTGCTCCTGGCCCAGATGGCTTATCCTTCCTCTTTTATCAGACTTATTGGGACATTATTAAAACTGATCTTATTTGTATGTTCCAGTCTTGGTTTGAGGACAGGTTGGATATCTACAGGCTTAACTTTTCTATGATTACCCTAGTTCCTAAAGAAAATGATGCGAGGTCTATGAAAAAGTTTAGGCCTATTAGCTTGCTAAATTGTTTTTTTTTAATTTTCACTAAAGTTCTTACTAACATACTTGCTAAGGTGATTGATAGAATCATATCTATAAACCAATCTGCCTTCATCAGAGGGAGATTTATCCTAGAAAGTGTAGTTACTGCTCATGAGGTCCATAGGAAGAAGGAAAAAGGTCTAGTCTTCAAAATTGATCATGAGAAATCCTATGATAGGGTTAATTTAGATTTTATTTTTGAAATTTTAGAGCTTAGGGGCTTTGACCCTTTTTTCATTAGATTGATTCGACAGATTTCCCAAGGTGGGTCCATTGGAGTTAAAGTTAATGATGTAGAAAGTGAATTCTTTCTGACTGGTAAGGGTCTCAGACAAGGAGATCTCATTGCCCCTTTTTTGTTTAACATCATGATTGATGTTTTTGCTAGAATGCTTTGTAGAGGTACTAGGTCAGGGGCGATTAGAGGTCTTTGCTCTGATTTTGTCCCTGATGGTGTAGTTTGCCTTCAGTATGCAGATGTTACTCTGCTTTTCTTAGAAAATGATGAAAGGGTAGCTGTCAATCTTAAATGGATCCTTACCTGTTTTGAATAGATCTCTGGGATGAGAATCAATTATGCTAAGAGTGAGCTCATCCCAATTAATCTGGAGGTTGAGGAATGCCAGGCTTTCATTGATATTTTTCAGTGTGTTCTAGGTAGGTTTCCTGTGAAATATTTAGGTATTCCTCTACATTTTGATAAGCTTAGGAGGGAAGACCTACAACCTTTGATTGAAAACATTCTCCATAGAATTACTGGTTGGAGAGGGAAGCTTCTTTCTTATGCTGCTAAGAGAGTCCTTATTCAAGCTTGCCTCTCTAGCATTCCTATTTATTTACTCTCCTTATTCAAGTTGCCTAAATGGGCTTTGAAAATCTTAGATTCCCACCTAGCTAATTTCTTTTGGAATGATGAGGAGGGAAACCACAAAATTCATCTAGCTAATTGGGCCTCTGTTTGCATGAAGAAAGAATTTGGGGGTATGGGCATCCCTAACCTCAAAGATTTAAATTTGTGCTTACTAGGTTCTTGGGTTAAGATATATATCCAGGGGAAGGGACCCTTTGGAGAAAAGTTATTGATGCTAAGTATCACACTAGATCTCCCCATATTTTATGTTGTAAAGATATTCATCCCTCTACTTTTTGGAAAGGGGTTATGTGGGCTTCTAGAGCAGTGTCATTAGGATATAGATGGAAAGTGGGTAATGGTAGACATATTAGATTTTGGGAGGATATTTGGTTTGGCAACTCCCCTTTAGCCACCCAGTTTTGGGATTTATACCTGATCTCAAACCAACAAACTAAAACTATAGCGGATCTGTGGGATGGGTCTCCCAACTTAGATGTGACTTTAGAAGGATTTTTTCTGATAAGATGATGATTCAATGGTTAGATCTTAGTAATATTGCAGCCACTATCTGTTTTCAGGAGTCAGATGATCAACCTGTCTGGCAATATGAAACTTCTGGGGTATATTCCTCTAAATCTATGTATGCTGTGATTAACTCTAGAGGAATTACTCTACTTTTCTTGCCTGCAGTTTGGTCCCTCAAAATTCCCCCTAGGATTCAGGTCTTCCTGTGGCTCTTTTCCGAGAATAAAATTATGACTAGGGATAACCTGAGAGCTCGTGGGATACCTAAACCTTTAGAATGTAATCTTTGCTCTGAGATTGAATCTGTGAATCATCTATTCTTTGAATGCGCTGTCTCTAGAATGTTGTGGGCCAATGTGTTTGAAGTATTTGACATCATAGTAGATAGTTATCTTTCGATTGTTTCGAAATGGATTGCTAATAAAAGATACATGCACTTTAATGCTGTGTCTTCGGCGATTAGGTGGAGTATTTGGAATAATAGAAATAGTTTAGTTTTTAATACTTGTTCCTAGGTTAATATGAAACAGATCTGGCGGCTCGTCCTTCTGTATCTTCAGATCTAGAAAGTTCCCTTGAAAGAGCTGGATGGAGGGAGTTTGGAAGTGTTCATGAACAGGATGATCAATAACCTAAAAACTCCTCTGTGGCTCCCGGCGAGCTGAAATGTGCTGGCTTCGAGTGGATCTCCACCTGGAAGTCCAGTGCCTCTTTGAACCATGCTGGGAGGGCAACGATGGAATATCTGAAGGCACACCCGGAAGAAGAAGAAGACTCGGTGCACGTTGTCTTGGGGTGATTTGCTCTGTCAGTGTTCCCTCCACCTTCCCCTCTCCGGGCGATATGGGTTGTTCGTGTTATCCTGTCTGGGTTGTTTAGGAGTTTTTGTAACTCTGAGTTAGCTGTTTTTATCTTCTCGTCCTGGACCGCTTTAGCTTTCGTGTGGTGTTTTGTAGTGTTGAACTTGGGTGGTCTCATTCTAAGGAAATGGGGCCGAGGGATGGGCTGAGGGAGTGATCTCTTTTCATTAAAAAAAACTTTCCAACGAAAGAGAAGTTGAAAGAGAAAAAACTGTGCGCACGAATCTCCATATAGCAAAGGGAAAATCGAACGTGCAGCAACGTCCCTTATCCGATCCCAAGATTCCAGCCTCGCAGTCCCGGAATCCACGTATCTACCTCCCCAGGCCCCCACCACGTAAAAAACTCACAGACGGCACGAGAGAAACAACGCAGAAATTCGCTAACCACACCCGCAGCGATACACAACACAACACACTCTCTTCCTCCCACCGCGTCTCTCCCTCGGGTCTCGGCTCCCCCCAATCCGCAGCTCCCACTCTCCTCCGCCATGTCCGCCCTCCTCCGGTGGAGGCGCCTCGCCGCCTCAGCCACGCGCGCCGCCTCCACCCTCACCGCAGCCGAGAGCTCCCCTGCCACCGCGGCGGCCGCGCCGCCGCACCGGCTCCTCCAGGATCGGCGCAAGTGGGAGGGCCCCTCGTCCTCCTCCGGGGGCGGCTCCTCCTCGTTCTCCTCCTCCACTGAGGATCCGGAGCCCAGGCGCATCCGCGCGGAGGCCCACTGCCCGCGCTGCTCCAAGCACATGAACATCCTCTTCTCCCACCGAGCCCCTCCCCCAGCCGCCCCCGCCGGCGCCGGCGGTTATCAGGCGCTCAACCTCTGCCCCAACTGCCGCACCGCCTACTTCTTCCGCCCTGACCTCCTCGCGCCCCTCCAGGGCACCTTCGTCGAGATCGGCCGCGTCCGGGCCGACCTCCCCCCGGACGGTGTCAGGGCCAGGGACCCCTCCTGGGAGACCATCCGTGCGAGCTCCTCTTCGCGCGACGACGGGGATGGGAGTGGCGTCGCCGTGCACGTGCCGCCCGGTCCACCGTTCCACCCTAACCTTAACGTCGTCCGCGTAGCCGGCGGCGGTGGCGGGGGAGGAGCTGCTGGCGCTGGGGGCGAGGAGGGAGGGGGAAAGGAAGGGTGGGGCGGGTCCAACCTTGGGAAGGATTTCCCAACGCCTAAGGAGATCTCCAAGGGGCTCGATAAGTATGTAATTGGGCAAGAAAGAGCCAAGAAGGTGAGGATTCTCATAATTTTTTGCATTCTGTGTGTGTGCGCTAGCGCACTTGTTTTACTTATTGTTCATGCTAGAAATGGCATTTTGATGTTGTTTCTGGTCAGCCTCGTGCGAAAAAAGTCATAATCAATAAGCTAATAATGCAAGAAGATCAATGGTGTAGGAGTATAGTACTAACTAGCTGACGTCTTTTTAGCTAGTTCAGTGTAGAGTCTGAGCCTGATCAGACTAACCAACAGAGGAAAGTTATGAATGGTAATACCGTAATATGGTCTACTTGGCCTAACAGGTTAGGCATGCCTGACACAACCCGTTGGTCTCTTAATTCTCACCTCTCACACACATTAAGTATGTGACAGGAAGGCTCCGTTTGGTAGCTTAGTATTTCCTAAACCGAGGTATTCTAAAACCAAAGTATTTTAGCGCCTGGCAAACCAATACCACAGTTTTTCTCCTTTCTCAGTTTTAGAAAAAAGTGGGTCTTGCCTCTTTCTCAAATACTTCAAAAATACCACGTTTTCGGAGGATACTAAAGTTTTAAACCACAGTATTTATTGAATCCAAACACCCTAAAGTATTCAATACTTAAGTATTTTCAGAAACCAAAGTATGCGGAGAATACTTCAAAAATACTTTGAAGCCAAACGGAGCCGAAATCTTGAAATTGGGAAACTAGCAAAATACTGACTAATACACCCATTACATCTTGATAACATACTCCCTGCATCCACAAATAAGTGTACTTCTAGCTTTGTCTTAAGTCAATGTTTTTAAAGTTTGACCCACTGTATGGAAAATCGTAGCAGCATTTATAGCACTAAATTAGTATCACTGGATCACTTTTGAAATGGAGTTCCATAATATACTGATTTGATTTCATATATGTTGCTACTTTTGAACGAAGCTGGTCAAATCTAAAAATATTTGACTTAGGACAAACCTAGAAGTTCACTTATTTGAGAACGGAGGTAGTAGAGACTTATACAACTGAAATGGAATAGAAACAAAAAATGATAAGAAACTATTAATTTCAGTCAAATTGTTGCATCCTGGCTTCTTGCTAGCACCTGTTCTTGGCTTCCTGCTATGCTCAAAGGCAAAGAAGATAGACACTCAGTGGTTAGAGTTTTGGTTTTGACTTTTTGACCATTGATGAACAAGAGAGAGAAGAGAAGAGAAGAGAAGAGAAAGAAGCGAAAGGTATGCACTGGATTGCTGGTATGGTGCAAATGGAAAAAGAAGTCAATAGTCTCTTCTTCTGGGATCTAATGTGGACATAAATAACAGTGTTTGGAAGTTGGAGACACCATACAATAAAATAGCAAACATGTCTTTTAGGGATAGAAAACTGGAGCTCTTGCATTCTGTGGGGAGAGACGGCCCACAGGTACCACCTATCCGCCAGTGCAAACAGCTGTCTACAGAAGTTGTGCGGAAGAACCTTGATGATTTCATCTTCAGTCAACCTTACTTTTTGTTCACCTCCCTTGATCTCTGTCATCTAACCAAAGTATGGTATAAGTTTCATTGTTCCATACACAAAATATGGTACATGTAGTTTTGACGAGATTTTGCCAATTAACCTGTCAAACGTCACTTTCTTTTTTAAGTTGTATTATCCATGAGCAGCAAAAGTTTCACATAGGTATTTATTTATTCTAATTCGCATGTTAAGCTCAAGTATTCCTGCTCAGTGTAGTGCTA
This sequence comes from Avena sativa, assembly GCA_916181665.1. Taxonomy (NCBI): domain Eukaryota; kingdom Viridiplantae; phylum Streptophyta; class Magnoliopsida; order Poales; family Poaceae; genus Avena; species Avena sativa. Next base: position 260,522,267 of record OV702298.1, on the reverse strand, counting down.
CTGGACAGTCAACCACTATACATGACAAGCACAAGTACTTACCGTTTAAATTTGCAGGTGCTATCTGTCGCAGTATACAACCACTACAAACGTATATACCATCAATCTGTACAGAAAGGGTCAGTTCAATTGTACCACCTAAACTTTTTTCCTTCATTTACGAAATGACTTGAGGATGTTTATTATGTACCCTCAGAACTTAGAACTGATGCATATCATTCAGTGACTAATTATGTGGTATATAAGCTAAAACATTAGGACTGGAGCAGATTTGGGTTCTGATGGAGAAGCTGATGCTGAAGACAACGTCGAACTGGAGAAAAGCAATGTACTATTAATGGGTCCTACTGGTTCAGGTAACATTTGTGACTAATCACAGTTGTTGTGATTGGAACACATTCAATTCTGATATCTTCTATGTTTGATGAACTATAATAAAAAGAGAGGGTGCTCAGTAGTATTTTATTTGGATGCTTCATTTGTTTCACAGGTAAAACTTTACTTGCAAAGACATTAGCTCGGTTTGTGAATGTGCCATTTGTAATTGCTGATGCAACAACATTGACCCAGGCAAGTGTTCGCAATCCACTATTGCTTACGTTCGGGGGAATGGCAAAAGCTCATAATGATGTCTGCACACAACCAACATCATTTTTTAGACATTGTTACTAACAGTAGCAAATAATACCTGCTAATGTATTCACTAGTTTGAGTTCATTAATTAGAGAAGTGTAGGATGTGAGCTAAAATGGTTAGGTTTACGAATACTCTAACCCATACTTCAATATTTTTTTGCGATTCATTCATCTAACGGGAAATGAGCAATTTTTTGTCACCCAGTTCCATTAGGCATATTTTCATAGCGATTTTCTCTGTTTTCATATCACCTTGGTTCTGACAATAAGGCTTGAACTTCCAACTTCCTGCAGGCAGGGTATGTAGGTGAAGATGTAGAATCTATATTATACAAGTTACTTGCGGTATGGTTTTGACTCCACATAATTTTAAAAAATAGGATCTTCTGGTTCTCTTAAATCTTAATATCCTGTCTTCTAAAGTGAACTATGGGTGTTATATTTGGACATTAACTAGGTGGCAGATTTTAATGTGCAAGCAGCACAACAAGGAATGGTGTATATTGATGAAGTTGATAAGATCACTAAGAAGGTCTGTTCTGATTGATTAGCTTTCCATTGAGCATTTTTCCTTGGTATGGACATCATTAATCAGTTGATGCATTCAACTTGCAGGCTGAGAGCCTTAACATTAGTAGAGATGTATCAGGTGAAGGTGTTCAGCAGGCATTGCTGAAAATGCTTGAAGGCACGGTGAGTCATATGCATTAACCTCTGGATGACCCAGTCAGCTCATTTGTCTCTTAGACACAGAAGTTTAAATGTTTGTAAGCAGACATCGGTTACCTATAGGATATCTGGGATAAAAAACAGATCAGTTATAGATTAAGAACAGTACATGTACTGAAATGTTAAATTTCTTGATAATTGTCTCTACATATGGATGTCTTATTTTTCTATGTTGACATGTTTAGATAGTCAATGTCCCTGAGAAAGGAGCAAGGAAACATCCTCGCGGTGATAATATACAGGTACAGTTAGCACTTGGCACAATTTTTTATATGGCATTCTTCCACAAGAAAGCGTTCATGCTATATAAATTGCCTGAAGAATTACACCCTGCCAGTTGTTCCTTGTCCTGTATGATAGCGGAAATAGAGAAAAATATGAAATAGTCTAGCTTATGGCCTTGTCATCATATTAGTATATTTAGAAGAAAAAAGAACTTTGTTATGAATGCAGTCGGGATAAGTTGCATCTAGTGCTGCTTTACACACATGTCATATTGTTTCTTTTCACTCAAGGTGCCAGGGGCTAAGGACATGTGGTGCTAGTAACTTTTAGACACTAATGCATATTTGTAGGACTAAGTTTCGGAATTTTTGTGGGTCTGCTGAATCCACAGCTTTTACAAAGCACCACTACTGTTTACACCACAAATGTCACTGTAACTAGCAATTTATAATTTCCTTATACCATCTAAACCATCCTCCACTTTTCTAGTCGTTCCTTGTCTAAGGTGTGTAATCACGGCCTAGCTTAATTCTGTGGTCTTCGTGTCATACAGATAGATACAAGGATATTCTGTTTATATGTGGGGGTGCTTTTATTGACTTGGAGAAAACTATATCAGAGAGGTATTATTGGTTTTACCTGTTTGGGAGCTGCTATCTCTGATGTTTACTATCAGTCTTCATCTAAGATGCATCCCACCGCCTTATTTTGTAAATAGACGACAAGATTCTTCAATTGGATTTGGGGCACCTGTCCGTGCAAGCATGAGGGCTGGTGGCATTTCAAGCGCTCAAGTGACATCATCCTTGTTGGAATCAGTGAGTACCATGAGTTTAGGAGCCAGATATTTTCAGAAGCCTTTGTTTCAGGGAGAATGCAAATGTATTCATTTGTAAAACCGCTTTGTTTTCAGGTTGAAAGTGGTGACCTTATAGCATATGGACTCATTCCCGAGTTCATTGGACGTTTTCCTATCCTTGTCAGCTTGGCAGCACTAAATGAGGACCAACTTGTTCAGGTAGCATGATTATATGCTGTAGGAGAAAACAAATCCTAGATCATTTTGTGATCTAGTTATTTACCTTATTAGTGAGAAAAGGCATGTTCCTGTATTTCTGTATGATTGTTGTGGGACTTCCAGTGGGTCACTGATATAATGATATCCTTCTAGGTTCTCACCGAGCCAAAGAATGCTCTAGGTAAACAATTCAGGAAATTGTTCAGCATGAACAATGTGAGTATATTTATATTTGAACATGCAACCTATTATCTAAGTATTTGTGCATTTGAAACACATTACCTGTTATCTAAGTATATTGCCATTGGAAACGTGCAACCTATTATGTAGCTCGTGTCTCATGTTGCCTCAATATTTGCTTTCAGGTTAAGCTTCACTTTACGGATGCTGCACTAAGAATAATTGCCCAGAAGGCAATGTGCAAAAATACGGGTGCACGGGGCTTAAGGACCATCCTTGAGAATATTCTCATGGATTCCATGTATGAGGTTTGTCCCATGACTAATTTGTATCCCTTTTGTTGACCTTACACAAACTCGACGGAGCTGGTATGTCGGTAAACCATCCATACGTTTATGAATTGCCATTGTGATGCAGATTCCAGATACAAAATCTGGAGAGAAGCGAATTGACGCAGTGATTGTAGACGAAGATGCAGTAGGATCATTGGACCGACCTGGCTGTGGAGCCAAGATCCTTTATGGTGATGGTGCTTTTGATAGTTATCTCTCCCAGATAAAGGTGAGAATTTCTAACCTCGAACCAGTACTGTTCACCTTGTGATATTGCTGAATGTATATTTAAAGCTATATCATGAGCTGCCAGTAATATTCATGGACTAAAAATGTTGCAGGCAGTGGGAGACGGAGCAGGAAGCGAAGTGGACGGGGAAACTGATGTTTCCCCATCAAGAGCCGTGAGCATGTGATTTCATGATTCCCATAGCTCTACTGTAACCTGTAAAATCTGATCCTAGCTGTGTTAATGTAAGTATCGCCTTGTAAAGGAAAAAAAACTACAGTGTCTAGTTGTCCATTGCTGATTCAAGCCCCAGTACAGTCCGGCTGTCCTCATGCCGTTGTGTTATCTGTAGCAAGATTACGAAGTGTATATAAAGTCAATAACTGTAGTGGCTGCTGGATGTTAAAACTCCGAGCACTGAAATGAAAGGGGTGAAATTGAGCAAGGAGAAGCAAAATGATGCTGTCAGTTTGTTCGAATTGTGCTGTATGATGTCTGGTAACCAGCAATGCGCGGCAAAGGAAGGAATTATAGGTTAAAAGCTTTGCAACATGCTAGCTGTTAATCATGAACAACTTTCTGTGCTGAAAGATGGATGTCGGCGACCACGTTCCTGATGTGAAAGTGAAAGTGGAGTGAAGGTTCAAGCTAAGTTCAGTTCCAATCTGGATATAAAAGTGCTGTTCAATTGTCGAAAGTTATCTCTCTTTTATTGTTCTCTTTTAGTCTGCTTTTCCCTTTTCTGAATATAGATTTCTGTTGAGTCAGGTTCCTAAGACATGAATGGAAATCAGGTTCTCTGAATATCTCTCTTTCGGGAAAAGAAATCAGTTTGTTAAGTCCCGTATGAAAATCAGGAGCATGCCCCGGCCATACGGGTGCATCGTGCATGATCAGACTCACACCAAACAGGGTTTAGGCGTTCGCTACTTCATTACAAGGCAACCGGCAAAATGAAGTTTTAATGAAGAAATTTGAATTTTGAACTTAAAGATAAAAGCATTGATCCCGAGAAATATGGTGGAGAACCTGTGTGTAGCCGTACCTGATTTTCAAAAAAAAAAAGAATGTTACTCCCTACAGGCCTGAGTATTTAAATGTTTCAAAATAAATGAAATAATTCTCTCATGTACATGTCACCATTTTTTTTTTTGAACTGATGTACATGTCACCTTGATACTTTAATTTGTGAACATGATCGAGTAGCTTATTGACTCCCTCCAGGCCTCCAGACAACTTTCACCGCCTTGCCTTTCGTTCAATCTGTGGCAAAAAAGGTCCAGAACTATTAGTCCATCGGAATTTGACAACTCCCTTTGGGGGACAATATGTGGCAACTCCCTTTGGGGGACATTGAGCATTCCAAATATCAGTCCGTCGGAATTTGACAGTGTCCGTTCGAGCTGCCACCAATTTGTGTTACTCTATCCATCAGTTCATTGCTATGGTGTAGCTTATGAGCAGATGAGAAGCTTTGCCTATCGGATCAGAATGTCTCATCCATGTCCTCTTGCAGAGGGAGAAGCGAAGGTTCAGACATGCACCACCTCCTCTTCTACTAGAAGATAACATAAGCGTTTAATTAACATCAACACTTATGTGTTTATATACACATAATATGCACTAACTTGGTATATAATAAATTATCCAGGCCTTCACAAAGAGGAAATGTAGATCAATTCAAATAACGCTTGATCATGTGACTATTTTTTTCTCTTTAACACTGACATTGATACATATGCACCGGCATAATATACGGTGGAAATTCTGACAACAGAATTTTCAAACAAGTACTCCCTCCGTCCAGAAATAACTGATTTGAGTTTGTCTATATTCGAATGTATCTAGACGCATTTTAGTATATAGATACATTCAAACTTAGACAAACTCAAGTCAGTTATTCTTGGACGGAGGGAGTAGAATCTTCAGCAACCCTTCACGAGCAGAATTTTCAAGAATTTTCAAACAAGTACCAAGATACTGTTAGCATCATGACATAATTTTGACCATCATACAAGATTATCACAGTGCTGCTCCTATGATCCACGACGGGTGTGCCAAGCATTCACAGGGATGGAAACCAAGCCAAATGGAACAAACAAGATGCCATATACAGATGTGTGAAAGAAAGGGCGAACAGCGAGGAAAAGGTTAACATGATTTCTGATCTTAAACTTCACAACCTTGTTAGAAGTACACGGTAGATCAACAGTATCTACTGATCCAGCAATGAGAGGTAGGTCACCAATGTCTACCCATCCAGCAACTAGAGGTAGACTGGATCAGGATGCTTTCTCTAGAATTCGGTGTCAAAGCAAGACGCCATCACTTTCGAAACAACTGACCGTGCAAAGGGTATATAGCTTAGACTGTACCTGCAAATACCAACAATTGTCTTCAGAACTGCTGCTCTGTCCCTCGTGCTTTTGCAATGCTAATTTATGTGCTTAAACCCTTTGCAAATCTAAACATGCTTGTCCATCTTAAGTGATATGGCACGACATTAGTTTTGCATCCTGCTAGTTTTAACCGATGGCATATGCAGACATATGTTACAATATCTCTTAGCTGCCATTATTTTTTATGGAAAATGGCAGTGATAATGCTTTAAGATGTTTATAACTTCCAATGAGTTCTTCTTAAGCATAATTGGACCTAGGAGAAATTATGAGTGTGCTGCGCTGGCATTATGCAAGGTTGACAGAAGCTACTGCTAAAATTCAAATACTGAAAGAGATTGAACTTACCAGACAAGGGCACCAAATTCCAGAATGATGGCAAGTAGAGTCAACACCTTGCTGTGAAGCTGTTTAGGGAGAAAAGATCACATATTGAGTTGATTATATAGTAACACATAAGCACGGCATAAAATTTATGAAATGTGCCATATTTCTCAAATCAGTATACTTACTAAGAGAGCGCAGAATAGAGAAACAATTATGCTTGCAATGTATATAGCAGTGGCATATATGCGCACAGAATCAAGCATCATATCAAATTGTCTCTTTGGACCTATAAGAAATGCTGTACTGTCAAACAAATGGTCCCAGCATTAGCTGACATCAAGAAAAACTTTGAGACACATAAAAAAGATAATCTAGTTACGAAGGTGCATGGACATTACAGAGTATACACATTAAGTGGCAAGGTAGTTTCTTAGATAGTAAGATGCTCACGAAGTCACGACTAAATCATGTAACACCTTGTAAAGAAGAAAAAATTATCTTTGCCAAAGTTAGATTGCATTAAGCACATAAACTTCTATAACTAGGTGAAGTTGCAAAACGAGAAAATCCACATGCTTCAAAGTGATATGAAGAGTTTATGAAGGTTCTGATTTTGCATCCAGATGTCTAAGTGAAGTGTAAAAAAATTCCTCGAAATAAAGATCATGCTGATTTTACTGGTTATGGAGATATATAACTTAGTAAAAGGCAAAATTTAAAATGTCAGGAGATTCTCTGATAGTAAGAACTGTTGTCCATAACTCACATAAGGAAATAGAAGAAAACATGGTCTTTTAGAACAAGGAAACATAGTATGTGACTAACTCATTTTACAGGATCAAAACAATAAAAGCTACAAATTAATTCTCAAAAAAGAAAAAAGGCACATATTCTATTAAACAAAACTTCAAGAAATGGTGCAACAGACCTTCCGAGCGCCATCATATTGCCAAGTGTGAATGTAACCCCGAATTTCACAGGATGGAAGAAAACGATCATTGACTGCGATGACAGAAGAGAACTTCTAAAATATAATGGTTTTAAGGTAAAAACTAGCATTGCAGAAATAAAAGTAGGCAGACGTAATACATAGAATCACATTGCACTATCTGATGTTCCCTAACTCCACATTATCTCTTATCATGTGATGCAAGAATACGATTATGCTGATTAATACAGCATGTGGTACAATAATGCTTCATCGAATTAATTACAGAACTCTACAAGGGAACACGTCATAATATGAGAAGGCTTAGAAGCAGGTTCTCTCCTAAGAGGAGCTTAGGGAGCAGTATTAAGTACTCCTATGTAACATTTGCCATGACCAACAATTATAATATTGGTCATGCCAAAATTTGGCATAACAACGTGAACCTAGTCATACACAGTTTTATCTCAAATTGAGACCAAAGGCAGCAGGTGATGGTGTGAGGCATATGAATCAAACCAGGGGTAAAGAGGGTGAAGCGTGGAAGTTGCTACATTAAGGTGGATGAACCATTTTCTATCCTACATCACTTGAGAGCATTCACGGAGCATCACCCGAATAGGAAACAACAATGCTAGCTGAGTTCCATGTGCGCTAAGAAAAAGGGAAAGTGAGCATAAGAATGCTAATAAGGAAAAGATAAACTCACCAAGAAAGTGCACGTCAGACCAGCAGCCAAGCATATCGCGAAACCATAGAGCCTCTGCACAAATAAGACCAAGCAAGCGTGAATTTCAGTCCCACGATACGACCAGGAGCGGATTATTGACCACTATACGCTCAGCAAGAGCGATTAACGCTGATCTGGTAAAACAGCATAGCCGCATTGTTCGAAGGGTTCTACCGCGACATATCCTATAAAACAAACAATTCCTCGGTGTTCAGTCCCCGAGAAGCCGCCAGTTAGCATCGTCTTAGGTCAATAATCCGCTCGTGGCCAGATCTGGGCGAAGACGCCTCGGATCCGAGAGTTAGCGAGCAGGAAGGCGGGCGGGAGAGGAGGGGGAGGAGGATACGACGTATTGCCTGGGTGGTGTTGAGGGTGCAGTGCCGGTTGATGTCGTCGTAGAAGGACTGCTCCTCGGGCGGCGGCAGCGCGGCCTCCTCGTCGACCTCCATGCCAACCAGCATCTTGGCCCGCTCCAGGGCGTCCCGCATCCTGTCCATGCTAGCTGATATCTGGTGGGTGCAGCCTAGAGAGCTCGGCGGGCGCGTAGGCGGTGGGTGAAGGCGGGTGCGGGAGTATCTCACCGTCCGGCGAGGAAGATAGAGATAGCAGTTGGTTTGGGAATCCAGGTACCTGCCAGTACTTTTTTTTTTTTGAGGGACCGGTACCTGCCAGTGGGAGATGGAAGTGGGGCTAGATTGGTGATGGGCCGGCCATGTCGTCTTGAGTACGTGATTCATCGGGCCGAATTTGTTTTTTACGAAAATTTCATTATCTATTAATCTCTTATATATACTATGGTGGTTTTCGTCCGCGAGGATTTTCGTCCGTCGCCCGTTCTTCCGGCCCTCGCACGGCACCACAGTCCGGCTCAAACTCGATTCGTCCCTCCGCCTTGAACACGAGTAGAGTTTGAGCGCGGATACGGATGCGGAGCTGGACGCTCTGGCGAATCCTCCCGCGAGGGAGCAAGGACGACCGGCCGGGGCCTGCCTCCGGCCTCCCAGATCCTCGAACGAACTTACCACCGAGTACAGTTCCGCCGGTTTCCTGACCTCGAGCTCTGATTCTCCCGCTGCCGAGTCTCCATCCCGAGGTGTCCAGTGATTGGGGGCGTGCGAGGCAAACTGCTCAGCAATCTAGACCCTCTCCGCTTCCGAAGACACGGCGCGAGCCCATGAGGCTACCTTCAGGATGATAGCATCATCAGTGGCGGGAGACATGGTCACGGGGGCAGTGGCGGCACGAAGGCTGGCGCAGCGGCGGGAACACCGTGACGGAGCTTCAAAGAGAGGAAGGCATGGAAGTGGGATCATGTGCTGCGATGGTGGCGAGGATTCCGGTGGCCCGGCCGGAGGAGAGGAGCCAGGCCACGCCGACGTCAACTGGTAGCTTGTGGGGGAGTCTGACAGAGGTGGGGGTCGTGGGGACAAAGGGATAAGCTGGGATTTGGGATGCAGCAAGGGAGCTCGACGACGCTTGCCAAAGGCACCGAGCGACACACGCAAAAGGGGAATTCCACGAGGCCTGATGCGTTCTTGGTATCGATGATGGAGCCTCGTGTGTTCCCGTCTAATGATTCTAATCCCTCTATCCTCAATTTTTTATTTTCAATTTCAGGTTTGACCGCTCATGGACGGTGAGATCTTCAGATGTGGTCATTCCGGCCGGCGTCCGGCGGCCTAGCAGCTGGCACTCGCAAGCCAAATCGTGGCGTCTGACAGCTATAGAAGGTTGTAGACCTTGCAGTTAACTGATTTTGTTTTTGGTCAATGGGTTCAGGTATGTGCCAAAAGAACGAGAATATCATGAGAAGGGGAAAGGGTTAGACGGAGATCAATAAAGACAATAATGTACGGTTTATGCAGTTCCACTTCTATTTCCTATTGTGGAACTCCTAATTTCTCTCAGTGTTGTTATTAATCACCCATCTTGCAACACAAACGTCTGCAATTAAATTCACCGCACAAAAGCTTTACAACCACACCACTCTAACATCACAATAGTTCCAAATCTTTGAGAAAGAATGTTCTAAATAGTAGCTGAACGGTTTGACTCGGCTAATATTCATAGCTAAATATGTCTTCTTTATCACCCAAAAAAAGATGTATTCTTTATCACCCAAAAGAAAACTTCTTTATCACTTATGTAAGATGAAGTTGGGTAGAAAAGTCCAGGTATCTATTAGGTTTGTGCCCCAGGACGTCCTGCCAATATTGACACACCAATATTTTGGTCCAGGAATCTGCCGCCTATGAATTGCCCACTCATTGGCAGAAATTATACTGTACATTCGGACTAGGCTGTGGGCTTGCCAAAATATTGGTGCCCAACCAAACGATACTCAGGGCTCATGGGTGAATATTTTGGTAAGGTCGGTTTTGGCTCAAATCCAAACAGACCCTAGAAGACAATATATGCATATTCTTATATTTGTGCTATCTGGCTGGCTCTTCGGTAGATTTTTTCGACATTCATTCAACTAGGTTGACCAATCTCATCCAAAGGGATGAATGCAAATAAATTTCAAACGAACCATCAAAAGGGAGATATCAGTGTCTTCTAACACATAGGTGGCCACTTCATAGGTACACCTGTTTACTTTCATGAAACAAAACAACATTTCGAACAACTATCACAAAGAGTGGCGTGCTTGACATGTGTTTTATATCAACGTAATGTCTCACACACTGTCTTGGTACACCTTTTTGGTGTATCATCCCCAGCAATGTACCGACATATTTACTAATTATATTTGAAAATAACCAATAGTCTAAAAGTAGATTAAATAAACATAAATTTAAAAATAATAAGAGATTAGATCAAATAAAAAGATAACAAAAAATATAGATTAAACTAAAATGGCAAACTACGACTAATGGGTAGACTAAATTATTTTATCCTACAGTATTGCACGGGCATATGTGCTAAAGTTACAACGACAACACGTTTCTATAGGTATGCTAAAGTTTTAAGAATATGGCAAGTAAGAAGAAATCGGACAAATAATTGGTATTCATCACATCTTTAACATTTTTTAAAATTTAGGATCATTGTTTCTTCTACGTGTATGTTTTTTTTGTTATTCCGTGGCAACGCACGGGCATTCAACTAGTAATCATCAATAGAAAGACTGAAAGAGGGCTCAAAATGATAGAACTTTAAAAAAAATCCATAGACCATCTAGGCATCTAGAGATGACTACAAACACTAGCGCGAGTCAAAGACGTGTTGTCGTTACCGTCTCTCGATCACAGGAGTCAGACAAAGCTTGCTGTAGTAGACATGCGAGAAATCTAATGTAGGGTCCCTCCTTTATAAAGGAAAAAGGATCCCTGTGTTTACAATGCTAGTCCCTGGATCAATAGCTAGCATCCACAGTTAAGATGTAATATCAAGAAACATAGGTCATAATACAACTTTATAACCAGGAATAAAATTATTCATTACATCTTACATAGCTCATTTGGCTATTACATTACATTGCAGCAGAATAACTATAAGCATGGGGTCCTTCATCTTCAAAGTGCCACAGGCAGACATATTGGTTGTAGACTTGTAATCCTAATCATTACACTTCACTAATATCAAACAAACCTGCAACATAACAAGTTACAGCCACAAGGGTCAATACATTTGAATTGTATTGGCAAGTGATACTATGGTAGTATAGTGGAGTCTATCATCTATATGCATTTGGCTAAGTGGAGCTTAGGCTTGCTTTGCTCAAAATAGATTTTCCTTATCATTTGAAAACACTAAGTTTTTGTTTAGCAAAAATCACCCAAGGCATCTACCAATCAAAGATTGAAGATCCTTTAACCCTTGTTCAACCACAAGTTTTTAACTTAGAAATTGGGATGATGAGATTCTTGATAGCTTCCATGTCTTGATGCTCAAGTTGTCCATTGCCATGGACTTGGCTAAGTACTTAGATTTTTCCATCTGCAGAGGTTGTGCACTTTCCCCACCAGACTTGGTTTCACCAAGACAGGACCTTTCAGAAGCCTTCCCTTAGACCAAATGGACGCGCTCCAACCTATCATTCCCACTACCACCAACTGTCCAAATGGCTAAGTTCTAGCAACCTATGTGGTCCAGGCAGAGCCCATATTGCCAAGTGGCTGCACTAGAAGCTTCTCAACATTTGGCCTCTAAAATCCCTTTGTTCCTGGGTGGCTTTCCACAAGTGAGATATACAAGGTAAACCATAGCCATGGGCCTTATGTAACCACTCAACCAAAACCACCAAACAAGTCCCTTTCCACCCAGGTGATTCATTGACTTAGTTGTTTTATTAAGCAAAACCAAAGTCCAAAGACTTAGAAATATTTTCATCATAGCATGTATATTTCACCAACCCTTGTTTGCTACTATCTAGGCTAAGCATGGCATAGATAGTAACTTAACTTAGAAATTCCCTAGCAATTCTACAACTACTTAGGATCTCCCATCATGGCATATAGGCAAAATATAATCATGCAAGACTTAGCAAAATATTTCTAATGCTTAGTATAAAACATAGGGATAGAATTATTCATGAAGTACCACTTGCCTTTTTGGTAGAGTATAAGTTCACTCCTTGATCTTTGCAATGTTCACTCATTTCAAATCACTACAATTCAATCAAGCAAACAATATTTCAATCTACCATTCAAGCAAAACATCACATAAAATAATAAACAAAACAATACATGCAGGCATGCAAAAGGGTTGTTTTATTTGTAAAAGTGGTTTCTAATGGGTCATAAACATTTGAAAACACCAAATGGCCATTTTTATAAAGTGGCAAAGTCATTTGCAAAAGGTTTCACTTTATAAACCATTTTTCTAAAACAAGGTATCATTTTATGTGGTGTAGAAATGTTTTTAATAAGGCATTAATCTATAGGGTTCACAAAATATGTTTTCAAACCATAAAACCTTGTGTTTAGGGTCAGAGAGTTTATTTCCAAAACATTTCTCAAAGGTTTTCTTCCAAAACCATTTTAATAATTAACCCATATCTTTATTTGACTAGAAATGGTTTCAAATCCAAAGTTCATTCCTTTTCTTTCTCCAAATACATTTTTGAATCCACAAAGTGTTTCCTATGGTTAGTAGGTTCAAAACACACCATTTGCCAAAGATTTTATCCTCAAAATCATTTTAGAACAATTTTTATAACCTAAACAATCATACATAAGTTTCTGCAAAAACAAACATTTTACCAGAAGCTTTTTACTAAACAAAGTGCATGGTTAGATAGGGCTTGTTTTTCTGAATCCATTGATATAAAGTTTGAAATTTTTTGACATGTAGATTAAAAGTTGTGCAATTTACAAATCATATATCTAATAGATCAAATCTGTTCTAATTCAAATCGACAGAGACACGTGGCTTAATTCTATTCGCTGATACCGCTTCGTCTGGATCACGCGCTGTAGGACGTTGGATTTAAGTTGGATCGTGTGGCACAGAGACAAACATACCGCTTCAGTTAAGTTTCTATCGTGGCCATGCGATTAAGATCTGACGATGCTAAGCACACTAGTCAGAGATGGGTGGCGCTGCGGTGGCTACTAGCGGCGGAGCTGTCAGATGATGACAATGCCGGCGATACAGGAAGCTAGAGGAGTGGGGTGGCTCACCAGAATCGTCGAAGCCTGCTGATGCTCAACGTACTCGCCGTTTGTCGAGGGGCGCACGAGGTAGTCCTGAATCGCTCGCGGGAGCTGTGCTTCACCTCGGGTGCGGTTAGATGTTGTCGGAGGTGAGTGTCTGGGGCGCAAGCGAGAGAAACAACGCATAAGGAAGATGCACACGAGTTCAAGGGTCACGGAAACACTCACCAGTGAGCAAGGGGCGCACGAGGTCGTCGGCTATGGCTCACCGGAGTTGGGCTTATCATCGGTGGCGCTCAGACATGGACAGAGTCGAGGCTGCAAGGCATGCGCGGGCAAGCTGGCACTACGGGGAGGTTCGCCTGGAGGTGGGGAGGAAGCTCGGGTGCGCCAGGGAGCAAGGGGGGGCGTGGGCTGGCCGGAATCGCCGCAGTTGTTCGTCGGAGACAGGAAGGTTGTTGCAAGCAATGAGGGCAGCCTGAGGGCAGAGAGGGTCGGGCGAGAGAGGTGAAAGAGAGAGGAGATGCTGGCGTTTATCACTGCATGGTCACGGGGTTGAATTGTTGAGGCATTGACGCGAATTTACGCGAGCGATTATAGCCAGAAACGGCCGGCGAGGTGAGGGGAAGGAACGGGTCCGCGGTTGAAGACGCTGACGAGGCAGGTAGGGTCCGCTTGGCAGCGTGAGAGAAAGAGAGGGAACGGGGGTCCACCGGTCAGTCGCTGAGTGGGTGAGTTTCTGAGTGCGAACCGTTTTCTTGCGGGGAGAGAGGGAGTGGGCTAACTAGGCTTAGTTGGGCCAGGCTTAGTTGGGTCGAGTCCGTTTCATTTTTTTTTGTTCAGATACCTTTTCCTTTTTCCATTTCTTATTTTTGTATTGATTTTGTTTTGTCTATTCAAACATCTATTTGAATTCAAACCTCTCTCAAATTTTGTGTGGATTCAAACACCGCTTAATATTACAATCTGTAATCATTTTTAGAAAAAAATCTTATTCTTTTTAGGGTCCTTTAATTATTTAAATTAGGCCTTTTCATTACTTCATATAAGATTTAGGATATTTTTAAACCTTATTTAAATTTCACTTTTCCACAAAACCTTTTCAGTAAGTTTTATTAAATTATTAGAGTGTCAAATAATTCACCTTGAATTATTTGGAAAAGATTTTAATATGTTTTATTAATCAATTAAAATTGGATTTGTCTTTATTCAAATAGAATTTGGTTTATGCCATTTTATTTTATTTTGGAAGATTATTTATCCTTTTATTTTTATTTGGATTTGGATTATATTCATTCCATTTGCTTATGGATTAGGCCAAGATTTGATTTGGTCTTTAGATATTCTTTAATTAATAATTCTTTATTTGTCTTATAAAATCCATATCTTTTTATTTAGAGATCCAAACTTGGGAATTCCAATTTGTGAAAACTTGTTTTATCTTTGTTTATCCTTTTAAGAACAATTGCTCACCATTTGGTTTGGATTTAAAGATAGGTTCTCCAATCTCTTTAAGAATTCAATTTCTTATCTCATTAAATTCATAAGATTTTATTTATGGTTCCAAATTGAGTGAAACCAATTTCTATGGTCTCATATTATTTCTATTTGTCTTTCTTGATCATTTGTGAATTTTTGTTGACAAATTTTTATATGGATCAAATCCATAGGTTTGGAGATAGTTTGGAAATGATTTTTATTTCAATAGGGTTTAGGGTTTTGATTTATTTTCCAAGTGTTTAAATTTCCAGATACATTCATTGAGGAATGCAATTCTCTTGATTTGGATTTTGTTGAATTCAAATTTTAACCAAGTTTGTTCAAGATGGGATTTTTGGTTTCCTTTTAGAACAAAGTTTCTTTTCACCCTGATTTTCAACAAAAAATTATTTTGTTTATTTATTTTTCACATAACAAGATTTGGAAAATCTTGAGATGTGACATCTAAGATCCTAAAGGACGAGCGCAATAGATCGGAAAACTAACCTACATGAAAACCGATTAGACCACCTGAACGAGGATAGCATAGAGAGGACCTTATTTTAATTTCAAGATGTGTCCATCATTTCACCATCCCCAAAAGACACGAAGAACATTCTAAACAAACAACGAGTACCATTTCCATGAAGGGCAATGGTCTATCACACCTACAGGGCTCCAAGGCCATCAGAGATGAAGCGGAGGACAAAGTCACCAACGCGGGAACATAGCCCTAGATGGGTTTTTTAGCCGACGTCTCGATTGGCTCGTGAGTCTCAAGTCAGGTATAGGTTCGTACGTGCCTAATATTTTGTTCACCCAAAATTTACTTTTTTGAAACAGAAAAAATCTAGGTTAAGAAATGGAGAGATTGCACGGGGATGTCCTAACTAACTAGATGTGTAAATAGATCTGACTGGAGAAGATTTTCCTGTATACTTTACCACATTTTCTTGAATTCAGATCGGATTGGATACTCATTGTTTGTGGATTATGTAGAACGATAGAGAGGGGATTGGAGGAATATGTTGGATATATTATTGAGCATCATGGGCGAGTATATATAGACGTATATGGATCATCTTGGAGTACAAGTCAAGTTAGGCTAGAGTCCTAACTATCCTAAACTACCATAATAACCGTGTCCGTATAATACTCTAACACCCCCGCAGTCATAGCGGTAGCGTCGTGAACATCCGAAACGTCGCGGACGGTCAGACTGGAGATAAACCAAAGTAGAATCCAGTAGGCTGACATCCCCCCGCAGTCCGAGCGGGAATGCCGTGGACGGTGTCGCGTCGTGGTAGCTTGGACTGTAGAGGAAGCTGATGATGCTCAAGCGAGGTGGTAGCCCTTGTGCCGATGTCGAGGGAGCCGAGAGTGTTGGGTAGGTGCCATGGTCGAGGTAGCCGTGCGAGGGGTCGCCGTGGTCGATGTTGTGGTCAGGGATGCCGGTGTCGAGGTAGCCGCATGATACGTCGGAAACGTATCTAATTTTTTATGCTCCATGCTTGTTAGTATCTACTTTGCTTTGCTTTGCTTTGTCTATACTTTGAGGTGCTTTTTACATGTTTTATGATACTAACCTATTAACAAGTTGTCACAGTGCCAGATGCCTGTTTTCTGTTGTTTTTGGTTTTAGAAAAGTTAGTGAAGAAATATTCTCGGAATTGGATGGCACAAAAGCCAAAGTCAATTACTTTCCGTGGGGAACAAGAAGTCCAGAGGGGAGACGAGGAAGCGTGCCAGGGCGGCCAACCCCCCGCCAGGCGCGGCCAGGGGTGGGCCCGCACCTGGGTAGGGTTTGACCCCCCTGGTTGCCGCCTCGGCCTCCCCCTTCGCCTATAAGAAGCCCCCGATGCAGAAATCCTAAGAACCCAATCAAATCTCCACGAAATCGTCTATAGCTGCTGCCACCATCATCCCTAGATCGAGGGGATCTGAAGTTCTTCCCGGCACCCTACCGGAGGGGAGATCATCTCGGAGGCCTTCTCTCCGGTATGATATGTGAGTAGTTCCACCTTAGACTATGGGTCCATGTAGTAGCTAGATGGTTGTATCTCCTCCTTTGTGCTTTCATGTATAGATCTTGTGAGCTCCGTTGTTAGTAGCTATCTTGGCCAAGTAGTTGCTAGTGACTCCAAGAGGGGGTATTTATGCTTGATAGTGGGTTCATGCCTCTAGTTTTCAAGGGAAGTGACAGAAATCTTTTCGGTTGTAGATGTGCTGTTGCCACTAGGGAGAAAACAACGGTCTCTTGTTCATGGAACATGTGGACTGTTTACCTTACACACTTTGCTTAAAGCAGTTGTCTGTTGCTTTCAACTTAATACTGGAGGGGGTTCGGATGATAACCTAAAGGTAGACTTCTAGTCATAGATGCAGTTGGATGGCAGTCTATGTATCTTGTTGTATTGTCCAATTGAATCTCATAGGATCTTTCTGACTAGTAATTGCATTGTTATGCCTTGCTCAGTTCCTGTCAATTGTCCTGCTGTAATTTGTTTACACTTCATGCCATGTTGTTTATCTAAGGAGAGCACCTCTAGTGAACTATGGATCCCGGTCCAATCTTTACCATTGATACATCTTCCACTGTTACTTGTTTACTTGCTGCAAACCATTACCTTCCACACCATACGTTTAATCCTCTGTTACAGCAAACCGGTGAGCTTGAAAACCTCACTGATTCGTTGGGGCAAAGTTTTGAGTTTGTGTTGTGCAGGTCTCCGCGTTGCTAGCAACACCTATGTGATGTTTCCTTCCTCCTACTGGTTCGATAACCTCGGTTTCTTACTGAGGGAAACTTGCTGCTGTGCTGCTTCATACCTTGCTCTTGGGGTTTCCAACGAAGCGTCCCACGACAAGTTTTGGGCGCCATCAAGCTATTTTCTGGCGTCGTTGCCGGGGAGGCTAAGGACGTCTTCACTAGGGGAATCCTTCACTTCCTTTCTCTTTACTTTGTTTTTAGTTTGCTTAGTTTCTTTTGCTTGGTTTTGTTTGCCTCTTTTCAAAAAAAAAACCAAAAAATTAGTCTAGTTTGGTTTGCTTTCTTTATTCAAAAACACAAAAAAATTAGTTCCTGCTCTAGCTGCTACTGTTTTTGGCTTGCCCACCTTTGCCAAAATGAACTCTGCTGAGAACACCAAGTTGTGTGACTTCAGTAGCACCAACAACAATGATTTCCTAAGCACTCCTATTGCTCCACCTGCTCCTGATGCTACCTTTTATGAAATTAAACCTGCTTTGTTGAATCTTGTGATGAGAGAGCAATTTTCTAGTGCTGGTTCTGATGATCCTACTGCCCATCTCAATAGCTTTGTTGAACTTTGTGAGATGCAAAAGTATAAGGATGTAGATGGAGACATTATTAAGCTCAAGCTTTTTCCTTTCTCCTTGAGAGGAAAAGCCAAAGAATGGTTGATTTCTTTGCCTAAAAATAGTATTGATTCTTGGACTAAGTGCAAAGATGCTTTTATTGGAAAATACTATCCTCCTGCTAAGATTATATCTATGAGAAGTGACATTATGAAATTTAAACAACTTTATAGTGAACATGTTGCTCAAGCTTGGGAAAGAATGAAAACTTTGGTTAAGAATTGTCCCACTCATGGACTCACTGCTTGGATGATTATCCAGACTTTTTATGCAGGTTTGAACTACTCTTCATGGAACCTGTTGGATTCAGCTGCTGGAGGTACTTTCATGGGCCTCACTTTGGGTGCTGCAACAAGGCTCCTTGATAATATGATGGTTAACTACTCGGAATGGCATGCTGAGAGAGCTCCACATGGTAAGAAGGTAAATTTTGTTGAGGAAACTTCCTCTTTGAGTGAAAAGATTGATGTTATTATGGCTATGCTTGTTAATGGGAAAGCTCCTCTAGATCCTAATAGTGTTCCTTTAGCCTCTTTGGTTGCTCAAGAAGAGCAAGTTGATGTGAACTTCATTAGAAACAACAATTTCAACAACAATGCCTATAGGAATAATTTTGGTAACAACAACAATTATAGGCCTTATCCTCCTAATAATGGCAATTCCTATGGAAGCTCTTACAATAATGCTAGAAGTGCCCCCACTGAACTTTAAATAAGGCTATAGAGGAAAAGCTTCTAAATGTTGAGAAAAATATATCCTCTTTGTATGAAACTCAGTCTTCCTTGGTTAATAAAATGGCTGCTAAACCTGAAACTATGGAAAATACCTTTTCTACTGCTCATGCCATACAAGTTACTATTGATGAAAATGTTAGGCTGTTAGCTCAACTTCATGATAGGTGGGAAAGGGAAGCTGAAATTGATAGAAACAATAGTGTGTGCACTATCACCACTAAACCACAAGTAGTCCCTAATCCTCCTCCTACTATGCCTAAGCCTATTGATCCTACTACTAGTGATGCTAAGTTTGACTTTGATATTGATGGTTGCAATATTTCTGAAGTGATTATGTTCCTACAAAATCTTGCTTGAAGTCCTGATGCTAGTGATATGCATGTTGCCTTTATCAAACACATTACAGATTCTCTTGTTAAGATTAAGGAAGAGAAGCTAAAACACAAAGATTCTATTCCTAGGAAAGTAGAAGATAGTTTATTAATATGCAAGTGAATGACTTTGATCTCAAAGCTTCATGTGATCTTGGTTCTAGTGTCTCTATTATGCCTAGGAAGATTTATGAAATGCTTGATTTATCACCATTGGAAGATTGTTATTTATATGTCCCACTTAATGATAATGCCAAGAAGAAACTCATGGGGAGTATTAATGATGTTCTCATTATGGTTAATAATGCTTATGTCCATGTTTATTTCTATGTTTTGGATGTTGAATACAATGCTTATTGTCCTATTACTTTGGGAAGACCTTTTCTTAGAATAGTTGGTGCCATCATTGATATGAAAGAAGCCACCATTAAATATCATTTTCCATTCAAGAAAGGTATTGAACACTTACCTATGAGGAGAGGGAAGTTGCCTTTTGTTCCTCCTTTGAAAGCAAGGTTTGATGTGAATGCTTCCTCATTTGAAAATACTTGATTCTTCTTGCTTCTTGTGCCTAACTTAAAGGCGTTAAAGAAAAGTACTTGTTGGTGTTGGAGATATGCCCAAGAGTTAATAATAAAGTGGTTATTATCATATCTTTGTACTTATGATAAATGTTTACATACCATGATATAATTTTATTAACCGGAAACATTAATACTTGTGTGGTTTGTAAACATAAAAGAGTCCCTAGTAAAGCCTCTTGTTAAACTAGCTTGTTGGTTAATATATGATCATGGTTTCCTGATCATGAACATTGAGATGTTATTAACAATAAGGTCATATCATTAGGAGAATGATGTGATGGACATACTCCTATAGTTAAGCGTAGCATAAGATCAAGTCATTCAAATAGTTCACTTGCTATAAGATTTCTGATACATAGTAACCTAATTCCTTCGACCATGAGATCATGCTAATCACCATCACCGGAAGGATGCTTTGATGACATCAAACGCCACACCGTAACTGGGTGGCTATAAAGGTGGCATTGAGTGTTCGGAAAGTATGTGTTGAGGCACATGGATCAAGAGTGGGATTTGTCCATCCATATGACAGATAGATATATTCTGGGCCCTCTCGGTGGAATATCATCCAATTAGCTTGCAAGCATGTGAATGGCTCACAAGGGATCACATATCACGGGAACAAGAAAAGAACACTTATCGGTAACGAGGTTGAACTAGGTATGTAGATATACCGAAGATCCGACCTCGAATAAGTAAAATATCGCGAGACAAAGGGAAATTGGTTCCGTATGTAAATGGTTCATTCGATCGCAAAGTAATCGTAGAAATATGTGGGAGCCATATGAATTTCTAGATTCCTCTATTGGTTATTGATCGGAGAAGAGTTTCGATCATGTCTGCATAATTCACGAACAATAGGGATACACACTTAAGGATTCGATGTTGTTTAGTAGATATGGAATGTGAGTAAAGAGACCAAATGTTGTTCGGAGTCTCGGATGGGATCCGGAATATTACGAGGAGATCCAGAGAATGGTCCGAAGAGTAAGATTCATATAAGGAAAGTCCATTTTCGGAGTTCGGGAATGATTCCGGTGTTTTCACCGAAATGTTCTAGAAGGGTCTAGAAGGTTCACCGATCCGGAAGGGGAAGGGTACATGGATGTGTCATGACAAAGTGTAATGGTTGCATCATGTCCTAGGTCACTTGGCTGGACACTTGGAAGAGAGAAATCAAACTCTAATTTGAAAGTCAAAAAGGCAGTTTGAAAAGGTCAAATCCCAACATGGTTTCCGAGTTAGAGAGGGTTTCTAAGTTAGGGAGGGTTTCCACCTGGGTTGGGAACACCCTTGGACGCCCCCACCTATATAAGGAGTGGTGGGGGCGCACCCCAAGGTATCCCTCTTGCCCTAGGCGCCCAAGAAACCCTAGGTTGGCCGCCGCCCCCCTCTCTAGTTGCGACCAATCTAGATCTCCTCTAAACCGCTACCGACTAGCTAAACTCTAGTTGCTAGCTACCTCTAAACCTTGACCCTATAAACCCTAGATAGTCGGGGCTCCCTCTACTCCACCATACTCGCTCCAGCTTAGGCGAAGCCCTGCGGGATCTCCCCTCTACTTCCGACACCACGTCGTCATGCTGCCGGAATCGCGAGGAGAGTGCTACAACCTCCGCTGCCTGCTGAAACAAGGGATAGGAAGGTCTTCATCGAGTACCGAATGTGTGACCGACTGCGGGAGCACTGCCAGAACGCGGCGCCAGAAGGATCGCCTACGCGATCTTGAGATCGACAGGTGAACGACTACATCACCCACGAGAATCTGCTCTCGTCAACCGCTTTGGATATTCGAGGGTTAGTACTCTGTCGACTCGTTGCTACAATCTAGTAGATAGATCTTGGCTTGTGTGTGTTCATGCGATAGAATTTTTTTGTTTTCCATGGTACGAACCCTTACAGTTGGGAGATAAACCAAGAGTTTCTTTGAGTCTTGAAAGTTATTACTTCAGTAATGACCTATCCTTATCTTTTTTGTTTGCTTTTTGTGCCAAGAATGACCTCTAATGAGAGGGAAGTAAGATTTGGAGAATTGCTGTCCTGAAACAGATTTCTGTCTTCCACAAAAAAATATTCCTGAGGAGTCTCTATAACTCGGATTAACCTCAAAATTTACGAATAAATCCCCCAATATATTAGCTAACTTTTGTTAGTTCAACACTTTTTGATTTGAGCAATAGAAGATGTTCGAAAAAATCTGTTTCTACCTGCTGGACTGTTTTGACAGATTTCTGTCATTATTTGCATTTGCTTCTTATTGATTCCTTTTTGAGTTCTCTTTAGGGGAATTAAGCTTTTTGAAGGAGTTACTATGGTAGCTTGTGTTTTTAGTGAAAAGCCTTGTTATTCCAAAGCTTTGCCAGAGGTCTAATATCTTTTGAATATACTAATGTTGCTAATGAAGATTGTGTGAAGTTTTGTATGAAGGAAACATTTCAGGTGTAGAGAGAGAATGATGCAATGAGATGAAGAATGGAAAAAAGCTCAAGCTTGGGGATTCCACCATGGTGTCACCCCAAGAAATATCCAAGAGGTACAAGCGTTAAAGCTTGGGGATGCCCAAGGCACCCCCTTCTTCATCAATAAAAAGCTCAGGTCTATCTGGACACTTCGTTTTTATTGTTTCATGCACAGTTGTGTTGTTCTTGGAGCGTCTTAGTTTTTGTTTGATTTGCTTAGGTTGTTTAGTTTGCTTGAATAAAGTAGTTTGGACCCCCATTCTCGCTGTGTTGTTTTGCAAATAAGTTGCTTGGTGTTGGAAAGGAGGAGTAAGTTCTTGCTTGAAGTGCAAGAGGAGCTTGCATTGACTGTGATTTAGACTTTAGTTGTAGAGGTCCAAACCTGATAAGGTAGAGATCCTTGTGTTTACAATGCTAGTCCCTGGATCAATAGATAGCATCCACAATTTAAGATGTAATATCAAGAAACAAGGGTCATAATACAACTTTATAACCAGGAATAAAATAATTCATTACATCTTACATAGCTCATTTGGCTATCTCATTACAATGCAGCAGAAATAACTATATAGCATGGAGTCCTTCATCTTCAAAGTGCCACAGGCAATCATGTTGGTTGTAGACTTGTAATCCTAATCAACACACTTCACTAACATCAAACAAACCTGCAACATAATAAGTTATAGCCACAAGGGTCAATACATTTGAATTGTATTGGCAAGTGATACTATGGTAGAATAGTGGTGTCTATCATCTATATGCATTTGGCTAAGTGGAGCTTAGGCTTGCTTTTCTCAAAATAGATTTTCCTTATCATTTGAAAAGACTAAGTTTTTATTTGTCAAAATCACCCAAGGCATCTACCAATCAAAGATTGAAGATCCTTTAACCCTTGTTCATCCACAAGCTTTTAACTTAGAGATTTGGATGAGGAGATCCTTGATAGCTTCCATGTCTTGATGCTCAATTTGTCCATTGTCGGGGACACGACTAAGTACTTAGATTTTACTCTCTCGAGAGGTGGTGCACTTTCCCCACAAGACTCGACATGCATAGAGACAAGATCTTTCAGAAGCCTTCCCTTAGACCAAATGGACGCGTTCCAAACCTATCACCCTCTACCACCTTCTGTCCATCTGGCTAAGTTATTGCAACCTATATGATCCAGGCAGAGCCCATATTGCCAAGTGGCTGCACTTGAAGCTTCTCAACATTTGACATCTCAAATCTCTTTGTTCCTAGGTGGCATTCCACAAGTGAGATACACAGGGTAGGCCATGAAAAATGGGGCCCTGTTAACCACTCAACAAAAATCCATCCAAGCAATTACCATTCCACCCAGGTGATTCATTCACTTAGTAGTTTTATTAAGCAAAAACATAAGTCAAAAGACTTAGCAAAATTTCCATAGCATGTATATAAACTACCCTTGTTTGCTACTAGCTAGGCTAAGCATGATAGTAGTAGGAATCTTAACTTAGGAAAAATTCTACTAAGGCATCATCTACTAGGATTTCCCATGGCATAGTTAACACATAGAAAATTTCATGCAAGTCCTACTTAGAAATATCACTAATGCATAGTCAAAATATTAGGACAAAATGTATGAAGCACCACTTGCCTTTTTAGTAGAGAATATAGATTCACTCCTTGATCTTGAAATGGTCACACTCTTCAAAGTTCACTACAATTCAATCAAGGCACAAATTCAAACTAACATTCAAACAATTTCACCACATAAAATAATGAAAACATAACAATACATGCAAACATGCAAAATATTTTTTTATTTGAAAAGGTGGTTTATATTAGGTTATAAACATTTTAAAAACCTATTGGTCATTTATAAAGGTGGCAAAACCATTAAACTCAAGTTAGTGAAAATGGCCATTTAAATCATTTTTGTTTTGCTAGAATGATTTAAATCAAAGTAATAATTTCTAGTGTTTACCAAATATGTTTTTAAACACAAATATTCATAATTAGGGTCAAAGTGTTTTAAAACAAATCCATTTTTAAAAGGTTTCACTCAAAACCATTTTTAAATCAAAGCAATAATTTTATTTTACTAGAAATGCCTTTATTCAAAGGAATAATTTTCTATGGTTAATCAAATATATTTTTAAATCCAAAACTGAGTGGTTTAGGGTCAGAGAGTTTAAATCAAGCCATTTGCAAAAGATTTTACTCAAAAATCATTTTTAAAACATAATCAACAATTTTTGTTTTACTAGAAATGCTTTTATTCAAGGAATAATTTCTTGTGTTTAACAAAATATATTTCCAAACCCAAAAGTTTGTTCTTATGGTTAGTAGATTCAAAACAAATCATTTACAAAAGATTTTACCCTAAAATCATTTTTAGAATAAATTTTGTACACAAAATAGGCCTATTAATGTTTCTGCAAAAACAACTACTTTTACAGAAGAAAAACACTAAAAAAGGGCATGGTTGCAAAGTATTATTTTTCCTGTTTCCATTGATATAAAATTTGTAAAATTTGTACGTGTAGATTAAAAGTTATGGAATTTACAAATCTAAACATCTAATAGACAAGTTTCTGTTTTTAAAACAAACAGCTGGCCACGTGGACCGTTTGCACGGATCGATCATCATGGGTCGTCAGATCTAAATAACCATGCACAGCACATATGCAATCATACCTATTCGTTTAATTATCTATCATAGCGCTTGGATTTAAATCCTACGGCTCACAGCACGTTAACCACAGATGGGCGGCGCTGGCGTGACGGCGAGCGGCGGCGTGCTCTGTAAGTGATGTTGCCGGCAAACTAGGAGGCGAGAAAGAGAGGGGAAAGGCTCACCAGGTTTGCAGGGTGTTGCTGGTGCTCAACATGGTCTCTGCAAATACAGGGGCCCACAGGGTCACTGGCGATTCCTTGCCGGAGTTCACAACAGCGTCGGGCACGTCTTGTTGTCGACGGGGGAGAGGCTACATACCACGAGAAGGCAAATGGAAGGGGCGTTAGAAGCGCATGGGAACAGAGAACATCTGAGTGTCATCGCGAGAGAGAGGGGAGGTCAGGGTTCACCTGGAGAGGTCGCCGGAGCGGATGCAGGCGACGGTGGCATTCAGTTGTCGACGTTGCCGAGGCTGCGGGGCACGCGCGGGCGAGCTGGAGCTACTGGGAGATGCGTACGGGGTTGCTGGTCGATCTCGTGTGGTCCAGGGGTAGTGGGGAGGTCTGCTTCACCGGAATCGGCCGGGGAAGGTCGTCGGGGCAGCGAGGTTGCGAGAAGAAATCTGAGCAGTCTAGGGGTAGAGAGAGAGCGGCGAGTGAGGAGAAAGAGAGAGATAAGAGAGGAGCACTTAAGAGTGCGAGGTTATGGGGCTGATTTACTGGCGTGATTAAGCGAATTGAACCGAGGTTTAATCGAGCAGAAACAACCGGAGTGAGGGCGAGGTCAGCGCAGGAGGTTGATGACGATGACGGGGCAGTGGGACG
The DNA here is from genome assembly GCA_916181665.1 of Avena sativa. Lineage (NCBI taxonomy): Eukaryota > Viridiplantae > Streptophyta > Magnoliopsida > Poales > Poaceae > Avena > Avena sativa. The sequence goes on along the minus strand of OV702298.1, from coordinate 260,496,462 downwards.
TGGTGGTCAGTGAGGTGAGGGGAGGTTCAGTGGGGTCGCAGAGTCAGCGAGTGAAGGGGTTTGATCGCGGTAAGAAAACATTTCGCCAGGGGGAGTGAGGGGTGGGCTGCGAGTTGGGCCTGTTGGGCTAGATTAGTGGGTTGGGTCCTGGGCTGGTTTGTTTCTTTATTTTTTTCTTCCTGAAACCTTTTTCTTTTTCTATTTTGAATTTCAACCTTTGATTTAAACCTCAATTTGAATTCAAGTTTTGACCAAACTTTTTCAGTAGGTTTGTACTGTTTATTTATGTGTTTGAAATTCCATTTTTAGAATATTTCAAATATTCCTTTATGGTTTAGTATTTATTTAAATTAGACATTTTGTCTTTATTTAAATATGTTTCCAAACTTCTATTTGAATTCCAATTTTTACCAAACCTTTCCAGTAGGTTTTATTTATTCATTAGTGCAAATAATTCACTTTGAATTATTTAAAATATTTGAATATGATTTATTAGTCATTTAAATTGGGCATTTGTCCTTATTCCAATAAAATCAAATATGGTTTTAAACCCATATAAATTTTTATTCAAATAATTCTTTTATTCTTTTTAAGTTGATTGGATAACTTTTAATCCATTTTGATAATTTCATTTATTATTTTTCTCATGAATTAATTTAATCATTTATATTAGGAATTTTTATCTTCATTTAAATAGAATTGAGTTTGGTTAATTGCCATATAATTTTTATTTGAATATTCTTTATCCCTTTATTTATTTGGGTTTGGATTATCTTTATTCCATTTGCTTGTGGATTTAATTCAAGTTCCAATTTGTCTTCCAAATAATTTTCTTGGGTTTTATTATTTATTTAGGCAATTTGTCTTTATTTAAATAAAATTGAATATGGTTCAAAGCCCATATAGTTTTATTTAAATAATATTTTATTTAATTTTATTATTTAATATCTTCCATTTGTTTATGGATTTGTCCAAGATTTAATTTGGCTTTTAAATATTCCCTTATTTATTTATTTATTTATTTCTTTGCCTTATAAAATCCATATCTTTTTATTTATAGATCAAAATTAGTGATTCCAATTTGTATAATTTTATTTAATATTTGTTTATCTTTTTAAATCCTTTTAGGATTATTTTGCTCATAATTTGGTATGGATTTTAGATTAGGAGCTTTATTAGCTTTGGAAATTATTTCCTTTTATCTTATTAAATTCATAAGTTTTTATCCATGGCTCCAAATTAAGTGAAACCAATTTCTATGGTTTTATAATATCTTTATTTATCATTTTTGATCATTTATAAATGTTTGTTGCTAAATTTTTATATGGATCAAATCCATAGTCTTAGAGAGATCTTGGAAATGATTTTCTTTCATTAGGGTTTTAGGGTTTTAGTTTATTTTTCCAAGTGTTTAAATTTCAAGATACATTCATTGATGAATGCATTTCACTTGATTGAAATTTTGTTCGATTCCCTTTTATTCAAAGTTTGTTCAAGAAGGGTTTTAATGTTTCCATTTAGAAACAAAAAGTTTCTTTTCAGCCTAAATTTCAACAATTTTTTTTTTTACATTTCAAAATTTGGAAAATTTTGGGATGTGACATGCTACCACCCTTAAAAGAAATCTCGTCCCAAGATTTGGGAAGGCTAGAGGTTACAAGTTGGCTTCAAGGCAACTAGTACTACCACCCTTAAAAAGGTTTTCAACTAGATTACATATTGGCTTACTTGGGATCTTGATGTATCTTCTCTGGACAGAGGTTTGCATAGTGTCCTTTGTTTCCACATTTGAAACATGTGATAAGGTTGAGATCTTGAGGTGGCTTCTCTGGACAATATGATGCATAATGTCCTAGCTCTTTGTAGTGGTTGCACATCACTTGGCTAATATCCTTCCTCATCTTTGGTTTCACTATCTTTTGTTTGTCTTCTTGGCTCTTCTTATCCTTTGGTATCATTGCCTCTTGTTTGTTTCCTTGGTTCTTCTTCTTTTCTGGACATTCACTGGCATGGTGTCCCATCTCTTTGCAATTGTAACATTGCACATGGCTTTTGTCCTTCTTATTCTTTTTGGGTCTCTCCAAAGCTAGGAGTTCTTGTAGTTCATGCTCTTCATATCTCACCTCAAAGGTGGGAAATCTTTCTCTCTCTTCTTGGGGGCAGTTACTAGAGATATGACCTTCTTCTCCACATGAGTAGAAACACTTGGTGTCACTTTGGATGTGGCCTTGTGAGGCATGATTTTGACTTTGCCTTCATCCTCCTTGGTATAAGTTGTTCCCTTATAAAGGTTTCCAAACATTTTATGCATTCCATATTGTTTCATTTGTTGAACTATAGGATAGATGGGGCATTGGATAGGGACATGATCATTTCCTTCACATAGGAAACAAGTAACTTGAGATGTGGGGCATTGTTTAGTTGGATGTTTCTCTTCACAATTAGGCCATTGATCATCATGCTCTTTTTAAGTGTGTCCTATGTCTCCACAAATATTGCAAGCTCGAGTTCCTACTATAATATCATCCTTCATATCATTGTTGTAACAATATCCTTGGGAAATGTTGTTTCTCATGTTGATCATTTGATTGGTCATCCTTTGAAACAATTGGGATTGGATTTCCAAAAACTTTTGCATGGTTGGGTCTATCCCATTGTTGTTGGCTAAAAACTGAGTTGTCACTTGATTCAACTGGTCTTGGGTTGATAGTAGTTGTTCTCTCATGTGCATCTCTTGGTTGTTGTTGTCACCATTCTTGATGTTGGAGTCTCTTGGAGAAGTCATCTGTTTGGGTCGGATTGGGATTAGAATAGGCAAAAGATTCTAGAGGAAGAATTCTAATCACACACAACAATTCACACAAGCAATGTGCAAGCAATCACAATCAAACATTCCACTCAAACAACAAGATTCAAACATACTCTTAGGCATCACAATATTTTTCCTAAACCACAAAAGTTGGTGTGATTGATCTAACTAAACACTAGTATGGTGGTCCAACTATGGTTACCACTTGAGATCATTCCATTCTTCTTGGTTGTTTCTTCATGAATAAGATCCTGGTATCCTTGGAAAAAAATTCTTGCATCTTGGTCACTAAGCTTCAAAGGTGATGATGATTCCTTCTAAGTTGTGTTTCCTTAGTCTCCAAGTCTTGAGTAATCTTCTTGTCTCACTTGTAGTCCTTAGTGATGTCCAAGTTAAAAGTCTTTGATGAAACTAAAGTTGAAGTCATTGGTGTTGGTGAAGTCTTTGCTCATGGTGGCGGCTTTGTCCATCAAGTTGAAAAGGAAAAGATGTAGAATCAAAACCAAAAAAGGTCGAGGAAAGAGTTTACAAGATTGTTTGTAAATAAGTTTTGAACAAATACAACTCCTATTTTTCTAAGGGGTTTTGTCCAATCCTAGGGTTACAATCCTACATGCAACATAGTGCTCTGATACCATCTGTAGAGGTCCCAACCTGATAAGGTAGAGATCCCTGTGTTTACAATGCTAGTCCCTGGATCAATAGCTAGCATCTACAGTATAAGATGTAATATCAAGAAACAAGGGTCATAATACAACTTTATAACCAGGAATAAAATAATTCATTACATCTTACATAGCTCATTTGGCTATCTCATTACAATGCAGCAGAAATAACTATATAGCATGGAGTCCTTCATCTTCAAAGTGCCACAGGCAATCATGTTGGTTGTAGACTTGTAATCCTAATCAACACACTTCACTAACATCAAACAAACCTGCAACATAATAAGTTATAGCCACAAGGGTCAATACATTTGAATTGTATTGGCAAGTGATACTATGGTAGAATAGTGGTGTCTATCATCTATATGCATTTGGCTAAGTAGAGCTTAGGATTGCTTTGATCAAAATAGATTTTCCTTATCATTTGAAAACACTAAGTTTTTATTTGTCAAAATCACCCAAGGCATCGACCAATCAAAGATTGAAGATCCTTTAACCCTTGTTCATCCACAAGCTTTTAACTTAGAGATTGGGATGAGGAGATCCTTGATAGCTTCCATGTCTTGATGCTCAATTTGTCCATTGTTGGGGACACGACTAAGTACTTAGATTTTACTCTCTCGAGAGGTGGTGCACTTTCCCCACAAGACTCGACATGCATAGAGACAAGATCTTTCAGAAGCCTTCCCTTAGACCAAATGGACGCGTTCCAAACCTATCATCCTCTACCACCTTCTGTCCATCTGGCTAAGTTATTGCAACCTATATGATCCAGGCAGAGCCCATATTGCCAAGTGGCTGCACTTGAAGCTTCTCAACATTTGACATCTCAAATCTCTTTGTTCCTAGGTGGCATTCCACAAGTGAGATACACAGGGTAGGCCATGAAAAATGGGGCCCTGTTAACCACTCAACAAAAATCCATCCAAGCAATTACCATTCCACCCAGGTGATTCATTCACTTAGTTGTTTTATTAAGCAAAAATATAAGTCAAAAGACTTAGCAAAATTTCCATAGCATGTATATAAACAACCCTTGTTTGCTACTAGCTAGGCTAAGCATGATAGTAGTAGGAATCTTAACTCAGGGAAAATTCTACTAAGGCATCATCTACTAGGATTTCCCATGGCATAGTTAACACATAGAAAATTTCATGCAAGTCCTACTTAGAAATATCACTAATGCATATTCAAAATATTAGGACAAAATGTATGAAGCACCACTTGCCTTTTTAGTAGAGAATATAGATTCACTCCTTGATCTTGAAATGGTCACACTCTTCAAAGTTCACTACAATTCAATCAAGGCACAAATTCAAACTAACATTCAAACAATTTCACCACATAAAATAATGAAAACATAACAATGCATGCAAACATGCAAAAGATTTTTTTATTTGAAAAGGTGGTTTATATTAGGTAATAAACATTTTAAAACACCTATTGGTCATTTATAAAGGTGGCAAAACCATTTAAACTCAAGTTAGTGAAAATGGCCATTTAAATCATTTTTGTTTTGCTAGAATGATTTAAATCAAAGTAATAATTTCTAGTGTTTACCAAATATGTTTTGAAACACAAATATTAATAATTAGGGTCAAACTGTTTTAAAACAAATCCATTTTCAAAAGGTTTCACTCAGAACCATTTTTAAATCAAAGCAATAATTTTATTTTACTAGAAATGCCTTTATTCAAAGGAATAATTTTCTATGGTTAACAAATATATTTTTAAATCCAAAACTTAGTGGTTTAGGGTCAGAGAGTTTAAATCAAGCCATTTGCAAAATATTTTACTCAAAAATCATTTTTAAAACATAATCAACAATTTTTGTTTTACTAGAAATGCTTTTATTCAAGGAATAATTCCTTGTGTTTAACAAAATATATTTCCAAACCTAAAAGTTTGTTCTTATGGTCAGTAGGTTCAAAACAAATCATTTACAAAAGATTTTACCCTAAAATCATTTTTAGAATAAATTTTATACACAAAATAGGCCTAATAATGTTTCTGCAAAAACATCTACTTTTACAGAAGAAAAACACTAAACAAAGGGCATGGTTGCAAATTATTCTTTTTCCTGATTCCTATGATATAAAATTTGTAAAATTTGGACATGTAGATTAAAAGTTATGGAATTTATAAATCTAAACATCTAATAGACAAGTTTCTGTTTTTAAAACAAACAGCTGGCCACGTGGAGCGTTTCTATTGGCTAGTACCGGTTCGTACGGATCGATCATCGTGGGTCGTCAGATCTAAATAACCATGCACAGCACATATGCAATCATACCTATTCGTTTAACGATCTATCATAGCGCTTGGATTTAAATTCTACGGCTCACATCACGTTAACCACGGGGCAGCGCTGGCGCGACGGCGAGCGGCGGCACGCTCTGTCAGCAACGTTGCCAGCAAACTAGGAAGCGAGAAAGAGAGGGGAAAGGCTCACCAGGTCCGCAGGGTGTTGCTGGTGCTCAACATGGTCTCCGCAGAGACAGGGGCGCACGGGGTCACTGGCGATTCCTCGCCGGAGTTCACGACAGCGTCGGGCACGTCCTGTTGTTGACAGAGGCGAGGCTACAGACCACGAGAAGGCAAATGGAAGGGGGCGTTATAAGTGCGTGGGAACAGAGAACATCTGACTGTCATCGCGAGAGAGAGGGGAGGTCAGGGTTCACCTGGAGAGGTCGCCGGAGCGGATGCAGGCGACGGTGGCATTCGGTTGTCGATGTTGCCGAGGCGCAGGGCACGCACGGGCGAGCTGGAGCTACCATGTCACCCCAAGAAATATCCAAGAGGTACAAGCGTCAAAGCTTGGGAATGCCCAAGGCATCCCCTTCTTCATTAATAAAAAGTTCAGGTCAGTCTAGACACTTCGTTTTTATTGTTTCATGCACAGTTGTGTTGTTCTTGGAGCATCTTAATTTTCATTTGCTTTGCTTAGTTTGTTTAGTTTGCCTGAATAAAGTAGTTTGGACCCCCGTCCTCGCTGTGTTGTTTTGCAAATAAGTTTGCTTGGTGTTTGGAAAGGAGTAGTAAGTTCTTGCTTGAGTGCAAGAGGAGCTTGCATTGACTGTGAATTAGAAGTTAGCATGACATGCTAGGTGTTGTTTTAGCATTATGCTTAGTGATTATTGCTGTAGCATGTCTTGTTCCAAACAATTGGGATTGCTTAGTGTGCCTTGAAGAAATTATGCGTTGTTTTAGCATGCAAAAGCATAGTATTGTGGTATTCTCCTTTGATGTTTTGCTTGGGTTGACTTGGCACATGCTCACACCATGTTATGACTATGACAAGTCACCATTAGCCTCTATGATCATTTAGTCCTTGACTTGTAGTACCACTCTTTGCTTTGATTAGTATGCTTTGTTGCACTACATGATTATGGCAATTATTGCTCTCTTAGTTGGTTGCTCCCAGTCTTTTGCTAGCCTCCACTTGTATGAGTAAGTTCTACTCATGCTTCCAACTCCCAAGAAACCAAGTTATTCCAAAGTGTCCACTATAAACTCCTATGCATGGTGTGTTACACCATTCCAAGTATATTCTTGTTTTCAACTATCTTCCAATTAAAAACTATTTTGTTATGTGAAAACTTAGTGATTAAATCCCTCACGAACTTGATGGCACACTTTATTCTTTGCCGCTAATAAACTTGAACCATTGTGACAACTTTGTTGTATATGCTTGCACTTATAAGTTGGAATTAACAGAACCGTGCTGTCACGGGGAATGTTTTCAACATTGCACTTGTACTTTGTACTCAGTTGATATCATGCTCTTTTGTCTATGGATGTCACCGGTGTGAAATAAAGAGGGAACTTGTAAGTCCATGGAGTTTGTATCCTGTGTTAGAGAAACGCCTGGGCCGCTAGCCTAAGCCATGCCTAATCATGGTGGAAACTTGTAGCATCACCATAGTGAGCTATCTATGAAGCATCCTCAATAAAAAAGATTGCTGAGATGCTTATTGTCTGCTTGCCTTGTCATTTTGGTTATGGGAAAGCTCCTATACCATGTGAAAGGGGTACCCCATTGGCGGTTCTCAATGATATGCAAATACTTACAATGACAAGAACTTACCTCGGCCAGAAGTTGAGTATGCATGAGGTGTGGTCCTCGTATTCAAGGGACTTGAGATTGCCAAATTATACTTTGTCAAGCATATACTCCATCTTTGTCACTTTAACCTTAATCACTTCAAGATGCTTATGATAGGGGCAATGAGGGCTAAAAGCTAACATGTACCATAATTTTTGGAAGCTCTTTTTGAAACTTGTAATCCCTGCTTCCTTTACAAAAAAGGCCTTTCTTCCACCATTATTGAGTCTCCAACTTCTACCTTTAGGCACCATTAAGAGAGCATATTTGTCATTCTATGTGAAGTGTTCCAAAGCTTATTGATTGATGCATATTGTGATATTACTTGTTCTTGTGCTATTTGTTTCTAGTCACCCTTGTGAACTTTGAAGGTGTCCTATGCATCTATATTGCTACTCTATGAGGGACAAGCTGATTGCCACTATGCTATGTTTTCTATATGTGAAACAAACAAACGTTTTTCAATGCATGTTATTCATGATCTTTGTTTGTAGCTTGCCATGTTGCATGCATAGTTACTATGTCCTATTGTTAGAACTCCATCTTTCATGCACATGTTTAGAGTTCACTGATCCCAGCTTTCAATGCTTGCAAATGGTTGGATCTTTATTGTGAGGGTGCATGTCACCTAAAAAATTATTCTTTTATCACTTACCTACTCGAGGACGAGCAGGAGTTAAGCTTGGGGATGTTGGTACGTCAGAAACTTATCTATAATTTTTTATGCTCCATGCTTGTTAGTATCTACTTTGCTTTGATTTGTCTAAAATTTGAGGTGCTTTTTACATGTTTTCTGGTACTAACCTATTAACAAGTTGCCATAGTGCCAGATGCCTGTTTTCTGCTGTTTTTGGTTTCAGAAAGCCAAAGTCAATTACTGTCTGTGGGGAAGAAGAAGTCCAGAGGGGAGACGAGGAAGCGTGCCAGGGCGGCCAAACCCCCCAGGCGCGGCCAGGGGTCGGCCCGTGCCTGGGTAGGGTTTGACCCCCTGGTCGCTGCCTCAGCCTCCCCCTTCGCCTATAAGAAGCCCCCAATGCAGAAACCCTAAGAACCCGATCAAATCTCCACGAAACCGTCTATAGCCGCCGCCACCATCGTCCCTAGATCGGGGGGATCTGAAGTTCTTCCTGGCACCCTGCCGGAGGGGAGATCATCCCAGAGGCCTTCTCTTCGGTATGATGCGTGAGTAGTTCCACCTTGGACTATGGGTCCATGTAGTAGCTATATGGTTGTATCTCCTCCTTTGTGCTTTCATGTATAGATCTTGTGAGCTCCGTTCATGGTCAAGATCTAATCTATTTGTAATCATGCATGTTGTGTTTGTGGGGATCCGATGGATATTGAGATTATTATGTTGGTTTTATTAATGGTTTTGTCTTTATGATTCTATCATGCCTGTGTTGTTTGTGTTCTTGCATGCTCTCCATTGTTAGTAGCTATCTTGGCCAAGTAGTTGCTAGTGACTCCAAGAGGGGGGTATTTATGCTCGATAGTGGGTTCATGCCTCTAGTTTCCAAGGGAAGTGACAGAAATCTCTTCGGTTGTAGATGTGATGTTGCCACTAGGGAGAAAACAACAGTCTCTTGTTCATGGAACATGTGGACTATTTACCTTACACACTTTGCTTAAAGCAGTTGTCTGTTGCTTGCAACTTAATACTGGAGGGGGTTCAGATGATAACCTGAAGGTGGACTTCTAGTCATAGATGCAATTGGATGTCGGTCTATGTATCTTGTTGTATTGCCCAATCGAATCTCATAGGATCTTTCTGACTAGTAATTGCATTGTTATGCCTTGCTCAGTTCCTGTCAATTGCCCTGCTGTAATTTGTTTACCCTTCATGCCATGTTGTTTATCTAAGGAGAGCACCTCTAGTGAACTATGGACCCCGGTCCAATCTTTACCATTGATACATCTTCCATTGTTACTTGTTTACTTGATGCAAACCATTACCTTCCACACCATACATTTAATCCTTTGTTATAGCAAATCGGTGAGCTTGACAACCTCACTGATTCGTCGGGGCAAAGTCTTGAGTTTGTGTTGTACAGGTCTCCGCGTTGCTAGCAACACCTTGTCACATCCCAAAATTTTCCAAATTTTGAAATGTGAAAAATAAATAAACAAAATAAATAATTGTTGAAATTTAGGATGAAAAGAAACTTTTTGATTCCAAAGGGAAACATCAAAACCTATTTTGAACAAATAAAATCCTAAAGGGATTTAAAAAGAGAAACAAATAACAAATAAAATTATAATAGTTGGAATCACCATTTTAGGACCCTTAAATAAAAAGATATGGTTTTTATGAGCAAAGGAAGAAATAATAAATAAGGACTATTTTAAAGAGCCAAATTAAAACTTGGCCAAGCAAATAAAATAAAATATTTTTGTTTAATAAAAAGAGTAAAGGATTATTTAAATAAAATCATGAGGATTTATTATTATCCAATTTCATTTAAGTAAAGACATTTCCCATTTTAAATGAACATTGAAACATAATAAAGTATTTTAAATAATAATTCAAAGTGATTTTTTTAAATAAAACCTATTGAAAAGGATTTGGTAAAATTTAGATTTCAAATAGAGTCTGAAAACATTAATAAATCTTATTTGAATTAAGACAAGGGCCTATTTTAAATAATTAATATACCCTAAAAAGAATAAAATAGATATTCTAAATTTGACTTGAGAATATATTAATAAACAGTATTAGAATATACACAAAGTTTGGCAAAGGTTTGAATTCAAATAGTGTTTGAATTATTTGAATAGAAATCAAAACAAAAATTTAAAATAGAAAAAGAAAAAGGTTCTGTATAAAAAAAGAAACGAACCCAGCCCAGGAATCTGGCCCAGTCCAGCCTATCGAGGCCAACTCACCTCTCACCGCCGAAAAACAATTCACACTCTCAATCTCACCCACCCAGTCACTGATCAGTGGACCCCATACCCACTCCCTCTCTCTCGCAGACAACCAGGCCCCACGCTGTCAGTCTTCTCTCCCACCCTCGTCGACCGTTTCCCCATCGCTCGTCGCCGTTTACAGCCGCAGTTAACCCCGATGAATTCGCGTCAATGAGTGATCAATTCTCGCCAGTAACCACGCATTCTTAAACGCCAACTCCCCCTCTCCATTTTCCCCCAGACACCGCTTCCCCTCGGCCACCAGGCTGCACGAATCGCAACCTCGAACCCCACTGTCTCCGACGAGCAACTCCGGCCGATTCCGGCATCGTCCGACCACCCCTTTCCCCCCAGTGCACACGAGCCTGCTCCCCATCTTCTCGTGCTTCTCCCTGTACCACTCACTCGCTCGCGCACGCTCCGAAACATCGGCAAGGACCACCTCCGAGCGTCGTCGTCGTCGTCTGCCACTCCTCCGGTGAACTCCCCAGGTAGTTTCCGTCCACCCCTGTCCCTTTCGATGATGCTCCTGTGATCTCCGCACTCGACCGCGTCTAACGCCACCTTCCTCTTGCATTCTGGTGGTCTGTAGCCCCGTCCCCGTCGACGAACAGAAGCACCTGGCGTCGCCGCAACCTCCGGCGAGCAATAGCCACTGCTCGAGTGCGCCCTTGGACGAACTGATCCCACCTTGAGCTTCACTGCAACCTCGTGAGCACGGTGAGCATCCTCTCCCTCCCCCGCGCGACCTAGTTCCTCGGCAACCTCCCCGTCTGAGCGTGTGCCGCCGTCTGCCGCCACTAGCGTCGCCCAGTTTTGGTCAGGCTCATGTACACCGTTGGATCATAATCGCGTGGCTACGATAGAAACTTAAGGAAGCGGTATCGGACGATCTATGTCGTGCGATTTAAATGAAATCCTGCGTCCTGCCCAGCTCGATCCACCCGAAGCGGTATCGTCCAGTAAGAATGAGCCACGTGTCCAGAGTTTGATTTAAAACAGAAATGTGTCTATTAGATATTCAAACTTGTAAAATCCATAAATTTTGATCCACACGTCTAAATTTTGCAAATTTTACATCAATGGAATCAGCAAAACAAGTACTTTCCAACCATGCACTTTGTTTAATAAATTGCTTCTGGTAAAATAGTTATTTTTTCAGAAACTTGTGTAGGCATAATTTGAATATAAAAATTGTTCTAGAAATATTTTTAAGGTGAAATCTTGGCTAAGTGGTTTGTTTTGAACCTACTGACCATAGAAACCAACTTATGGATTTAAAAATGTATTTTGTGAAGTTAAAGAATAAATCTTTGAATAAGAGCATTTCTAGTCAAATAAAAATATTGTTTATGTGTTAAAAATACTTTTTGAGTAAAATCTTTGGAAAATGATTTGAGTTAAACTCTCTGACCCTAAACACCAAGTTTTGAGATTTAAAAATATATTTGATGAACCCTATAAAGTTATTACTTTGCTAAAGGGCATTTCCAACAACATAAAATATCACTTTGGTATAAAATTGGTTGTGGGGTGAAACCTTTTGCAAATGGTTTTAATATTAAACACTTGACCTTAAAACACTAACATGTTGTGTTTAAAAATATTTTACAAACTCTAGGGATTATCATTTTAATTTAAATCATTCCTAGCAAAACAAAAATGACTTGAAGTGGCCATTTTCACCAACTTGAATTTAAATGGTTTTACCAGTTTTGTAAATGACCAATTTGAGCTTTAAAATGTTTAGAGCCTAATAGAAACCACTTTTCCAAATAAAACCATCTTTTGCATGCTTGCATGCATTGCCATGTTTTTGTCATTTTATGTGATGAATTGTTTGAATGCTAGTTGAATATATGTTTGCTCGATTGAATTGTAGTGAAGTTTGAAGAGTGTGATATTTGCAAGATCAAGGAGTGAACCAATATTCCCTACTAAAAAGGCAAGTGACACTATCATCCATGTCCTACTATTTTCATTACACTTAGTGGATTTTGTAGCATGCATGATAGGACTACTATATTTCTATGCTATGCTATATCCTATTAGGATATCCTGCTATATATTCATTCGGGATGGGATACATGATATGATTGTATGAAGTGTTGGAAAAATATATGTTTTATATAATAAAACAAGTACTCAATGAACCACCTGGGTGGAAAGAGGATACTCAAGTTTTGGACAAGGTGGCAACAAAGGGAACCATGTTTATATGGCTATCTTTTTGTATGTGCACTAGAAGAAAACCACCCAGAGACTTAGAGATTGAACATGTTTCTCGTACAGTGGCTTCCATGTACAGCCACATGCTAAATGGGCTCTAGCTTAGTCAACTACATAGTAGGAGACCCTTGCATTGGCATCTTCAGGTTGACTAGAATGGTGTATAGGAAAATATATCCTTACATTGGTGCCTGAAAGACAAGCTAGCATTGTGTATTGGGAGGACTTCTATGGAAAGACTTTGTCACAATCTCGATCTGCCGGTACTCCATTTGGTGAGTACTTATCCAGCGGCCACTGGTGGTGTCAAGACGAGATTGTGTCATGTGGGTAAAGTGTACAACTTCTGCAGAAGATCAAATTCTAAGTACTTAGCCGTGTCCCGGTTATGGACAACTCTGAGCAACTAAGGCCTGAAGTTATGAAAGATCTCGACATTCCAATTTCTCAAAGTAAAACTTGATGGTGACAACAAGGGATTAGAAGCACTTGGAGTTTTTCCAAGGAGTTCAGAAAGATTTGACAAAAGATCAAAACTATTTTGAAAAGATAGGATAAAACTATATTGCTTTCTGCAAATGATCCTAAGCCCTACTTAGACAAATATGCATGTAATGATAGGATCCACTTATTTCTACATAATAGTGAAACTTGCCAATACAATTCAAATGTATTGACCCTTGTGGCTGTAACTTATAATGTTGCAGGTTTGTTTGATGTTAGTGAAGTGTGTTGATTAGGATTACAAGTCTACAACCAACATGATTGCCTGTGGCACTTTGAAGATGAAGGACTACATGCTATAGTTATATCTGCTGCATTGTATTGAGATAGCCAAATAAGCTATGTAAGATGTAATACCTTATTTTATTCCTGGTTATAAAGTTGTATTATGACCTTTGTTTCTTGATATTACATCTTAACTGTGGATGCTAGCTATTGATCCAGGGACTAGCATTGTAAACACAGGGATCTCTACCTTATTAAAGGTTGGGACCTCTACACACCTATGTGACGTTTCCTTCCTCCTACTGGTTCGATAACCTCAGTTTCTTACTGAGGGAAACTTGCTGCTGTGCTGCTTCATACCTTGCTCTTGGGGTTTCCAACGAAGCGTCCCACGACAAGTGCTGGGCGCCATCACCGCACGTGAATCCGCATGCGTATAGTGCACGAGGCGGATGACGGAGACACGTCGAGGCAGTCGTCAAGGGTGTTGATGCCGTAGCCGATGTAGTCCGAGCCATCGAGGACGAGGTGCGGCCATAGTTTTTCCAGAACTAAGCGCATGTTGGGGACAAACGCACACTCCGGTTTTGCCAAAATCGAGTATGCAAAGAAGAACTCGTCGGTGACGCGGTCGAGGCAGTCGTAGAGGGGTCGATGCCGAAGAAGACGTTGTCGAAGCCGATGAAGACGAGGCGCTGATCCGAGTTTGCCAGACTCAGGAACGCGTCGGGGACGAAGGAACTCCCGGTGTTGCCAGTACCAGGTGTGCAGGGGCAGGGACCATCATGAACTTGTCGCCATGTCAGAAAGACTAGCAGAGGAAGCCTCTAGAGCGGTTGCAATGCGCAGAGCGGCAAAGGGAGAGATGCCGACGCCGTCGATGGTTGTCGGAGTAGAGTAGAAGGTGGTGTAGTCGGGGATGAGGCGATGCCGCTGACGATGAAATTGTAGTGGACGAAGACGTAGAAGGCGGCGAAAACAACAGCGACCTGGGGTAGTCATGCTGGATGCCTAGAGTGGTGATGGGGTAGTCGGCGGTACCTGCGACAACGTAAGATCGTCTTGCAGGTTACCTTGTGAAGTGCGGCGGAGGTGCTCAAACTAGGCGAGGGAGAAATCCGGCAACATGATGAAGACCATGTGCAGACGGCAGCGATCCACGCCTGTAGGAGTAGGTGCGGTAAAAGCCGAGGACGTCGATGCATCGGGACGGCGAAGTAAACTGCGTGTAGTGACGCTATGACCCGAGGGGGCGGCATAGCTGCAGGGCGCAAGTCGGTGCAGCGGCTGGGATACTGATACGTCCAAAACGTATCTACTTTCTCGAACACTTTGCTATTGTTTCTTCTCTAAACTTGTGTGATTTGGATACAACTAACACAGACTAACGCAGTTTTCAGCAGAATTACCTTGGTGTCTTGCTTTTGTGCAGAAAATGAACTATCAGGAAAAATCCCAGAAAATATGCCAAAAATATATTTCACCAGAAGATCCACGAAGCCAGAAGAAGAGACGGAGAGGAGGCCTAGGGGGCCCACACCCACCCTAGGCGCGGGCCTACCATTGGCCGCGGCTGGAGGGGGTGCAGCCACCCCAGGCACCCCTCGGCCTCCCTCTACGCCTATAAGTTGCCTTTTGACCTAAAAACCGAGGGGGGTTCGATAGTTTTCCAGAAAGAGTTCCGCTCCGCCGCCGCCACCAGAAACCAAGATTCGGATCCAGAAACTCCGTTCTGGCACCCTGTCGGGACGGGAATTTGGAGAGGATCATCGCCATCGTCATCACCAACGCATCTCCATCAACCACCGATGTTTCCCTCATCCATGAGTGAGTAATCCCCCGCTGTAGGCTTGGGGATTGTAGGGATTGGACGATTTCTATCATGTAATCGAATAAGATCTATTAGGGCATAGTGCCTAGTATCTCTATTAGTGTTATTTGACTTTGTTGCAAATTGTTGTGCTTAATGCTTGTCACTAGGGCCCGAGTGCCATGATCTCAGATCTGAACTTATTATTGAATCATTATGATAGTATTGTTTGTGATCTTATCTACAAGTTGTGTACACATATCATTGTCCGGATCCAAAGGCCCCAAAGTGACCATAATTGGGACAAGCGGAGGGTATGGCTGTGGTGTGAGGATCACATGTGTTCACGAATTGTTAATGCTTTGCTCCGGTGATCTATTAAAAGGAGCACCTTAATTGCCAGTAGTTACCTAGAGGCCCCGCTGCCATGGGCTGGCTGGACAGAAGATGTTGTGCAAGTTCTCATTGCGAGCACGTATGACTATATTTGGAGCACATGCCTAGGATTGTTTAGTACTTGGATGCTTGTTATTATTTATCTGCAATGCCCTAGGTATTAAAGTTACATGTTCAGACTCGCCATGCAATGCCCGTCCATCCATCCCTATGCCTACCACACTCGAATCCTACTGTTACCGTTACTACTACTATTGCTCATGTTTCACTGTTGCTCTTGCTGTTGCTGTTGCTTTGCTGTTGCTACTACAAATTGTTGCTACTGATAAACTTCTGTGAGCAAGAACTATTTCCAGGTACAGCTGAACTGACAACTCAGTTGTTAAGGCTTGCAAGTGTTCTTTGGTTCCCCTTCTGTCGAATCAATAAATTGGGTAATACTACCTGCGGAGACTGTTGCGATCCCCTATACTTGTGGGTCATCAAGACTTTTTTCTGGCGCCGTTGCCGGGGAGCATAGCTTTATTTGTAAGTTCACTTGGATCTATTATTGTTCACTCCTACTCCTTTCATCATGGGGAAGTCTCATGATGGAAAGTTCCCTATTTTACCATCCACTACAAGAAGAGGTACATTCCTAAACATCTCTGCTGCTCTTGATTCACCATCTATTATAAGTAAGCTTGTCACACCACCACCACATACACATGCTACACACACTGCTACTACTGCTGAGTCTGAAACTGCTTTTGATGCTCATGATGTTACTTCTACTGTGCTTGATGCGAGTGGTTCATTAGGTCCTTTTCTAGATGCTACTATGGCTGGTCTAGGAAATACCATAACTCCTAGTGAAGACACTATTGCACCTGTTAGCTCACCTGAGGCTAGTGAGAGTTATGCTATTAATGATGGTTACATTGAGTTCACTGATGATTTTGTTGAAGAGTGCCGAAACACACATGGTACTAGTGCTATTAAGAGTCTCCTTGCTAGACATACTATTATGCCTAAGTTTTCCTTTGATCCTAAGTTTGCCACCTCTCCCATAGATATTAAAGATGAAGACTATGATTTCGCTCTTGATTTATCTTATTTAGATATTGTTGAGAAAGAACCTTTTTGTGAGACTGAAAATGAGAGTGTTGTGGCTCATATGAATGAGCTTTCTACTATGAGTGCTTTATTCTCTGATGATTTTAAGATGCACAAGTACTTTGTTGCTAAGATCTTCCCTTTTTCACTAAAAGGAGAAGCTAGGGCTTGGTTTAATAGATTACCTCCTGGTTCCATTGATAACCCTGATTGCTTGATTGCTTCTTTCTTCTAGAAATATTTTCCTCCTAGTGCTAAACATGCTGCTTTGTAGAGACTTTTTTATTTTAAATAGGGAGAAGAAGAGAAATTGCCTGAGTCATGGACAAGGTTCCGTGCCTTGATTCATGCACAT
Organism: Avena sativa; assembly: GCA_916181665.1. Taxonomy (NCBI): domain Eukaryota; kingdom Viridiplantae; phylum Streptophyta; class Magnoliopsida; order Poales; family Poaceae; genus Avena; species Avena sativa. The sequence continues at coordinate 260,479,362 of OV702298.1, read as the reverse complement.
CCTGGATGTCCATTACCTAAGAATGAGCTTCTTGATATTTATTATAATGGACTAACTGATGATTCTAGGACCTACCTAGATAGCTTTGCTGATTGTGTTTGCAGGAAAAGGAATCCTACAGATGCTGAATAATTAATGGCTAAGACAAGCAAGAATTATGATGATTGGACTTCAACTGAGTTGAATACACCTGAACCTATTACTCCTGAACCAGTTGTCCCTGAACCAATTCTAGCACCAACAACAAAGAAGAGGGGAGTTATTGCATTAAATGATGAAGTGATGAAGGAAGCTAAGAAGTTTCTAAAGGAGAAAGGTATTAGAGCTGAAGATGTGAAGAATCTACCTCCTATAGAAGAATTATGTAAGCCAATTCCCCACTCATCTTCTATTGAGGTACACTCTCTCCAACACTTTGATGAAGGTGATATTCCTTATGGTAAGCCTCCTGATCAATGTTTAGAGGAACTTGACACATCAATGTTTGGAAAGAACTTCTAATGATATTAAAAATGCTTTGTAAACACTTTCAAATGGTTCAAACTCAACTTGATCAACTTGCTAAGGTGCAAAAGGATATGCTAGTTAATGCTTCAGGAGATAAACATGCTTATGGAATTAGAACTAGGAGTGGTATAGCTACTCCAGATCCTTTATATCCTAAAAGACACCCTAAAAGAATAGAGCAGGATTCCCAACAAGGTGAAGATAGTGGTAGTCCTCGTAAGAGGAAGAAAAAGAAACATAAGATAGTTGATGAACCACTTGAATCTGCTGTAGATCCTAATAGTATATCTGTCTCTGATGCTGAAACTGAGAGTGGTAATGATAAAAATGAGTCTCCTGATAAGGAGGAAGGTGAGGAAGAACCTGAGAAGCACACTAAGAACACTAGGTACACAAAGGAAGATTTTATTGCTAACAAACATGGTAAAGAGAGAGAACCTTGGGTGCAGAAATCTATGCCTTTTCTAGGTAAGAAACACAAGTCAAAGGAGGAGGAACACTACAACAAGTTTTGTGAGTGGATGAAACCTTTATTCTTGCAAATTCCTTTAACTGATGCTATTAAGTTTCCTCCTTATTCAAAGTATATGAATGATATTGTCTCTAATAAAAGGAAGATTCCTAATGAGGAGATTTCTACTCTACTTGCTAATTATTCCTTCAATGGTAAGGTTCCAAAGAAACTTGGTGATCCAGGTATACCAACTATTCCTTGCTCTGTTAAGAATAATTATGTTAGAATTGCTTTATGTGATTTGGGGGCTGGAGTTAGTGTTATGCCTTTTTCTCTCTATAAGAGACTCCATCTAGAAAAGTTGATACCAACTGATATTTCTTTGCAAATGGCTGATAAGTCAACTACTATTCTTGTTGGTATATGTGAGGATGTTCCTGTTCAAGTTGCTCATAATTGCTTGGTTCTGACTGATTTTGTTGTGCTTGAAATGCCTGAAGATGATAATATGTCTATTATTCTTGGGAGACCTTTTTTTAATACTGCAGGTGCTGTCATCAATTGTAATCAAGGAAAAGTAACATTCAATATTAATGACAAAGATCATACTATTTATTTCCCCAAGAAGGTTGCTAAGAGCTATTGCTTGAATTCCATTGAAAATATTGAGAGCATCAAGGTTGGAGAAATATATTGTCCCATTTCACAAGGAAATTTTGAAACTATTATGATTGGGACCATTGCTATCAAGTATGAGGTAACATAATCACCTTGTGGAATGCAGAGTTTTGTTTCATATAAGATTGTTTTGGTAACAATACTTGATCAACCTTGTTAACAAAAGAATTTTAATGAACAAAATAATGTTTTCACCATGGTTATACTTGCTTTCGTTTACTTTTCTCTTTTAAAATCTTTGCTCTTCGTCGTGCCTAACTTAAAGGCGTTAAAGAAAAGTACTTCTTGGGAGATAAACCAATAGTTTTCTTGAGTCTTGGAAGTTATTACATCTGTAATAACCTCTCCTTGTCCTTTTTGTTTGATTTTTGTGCCAAGAATGACCTCTAATGACAGGGAAGTAAGATTTGGGGAGTTGCTGTCCCAAAACAGATTTTTGTCCTCCACCATAAAAATTTGTGAGGCGTCTCTGTAAGTCAGATTGAGCTGAAAATTTACGAATAAATCCCCCATTATGTTAGATAACTTTCGTTAGTTTAACACTTTTTGATTTGAGCAACAGAAGGTCTTCGAAAAAATCGTTTTCTACCTGCTGGTCTGTTTTGATAGATTTCTGCCATTATTTGCATTTGCTTCTTATTGATTCCTTTTTGAGTTCTGTTTTGGGGAATTGAGCTTTTTGAAGGAGTTGATACAGTATCTTGTGTATTTAGTGAAAGTTTTGTTGTTTTAAAACTAAACCCCAAATGTCTATTATCTTTTGAATGCACTAATGTTGCTAATGAAGATTGTGTGAAGTTTTGTATGAAGGAAAATTTTCAGGTGTAAGGAAAGAATAATGTAATGAGATGAAGAATGGATAAAAGCTCAAGATTGGGGGGAGCCACCCCGTGTAACCCCAAGAAATATTCAAGAGGTACAAGCGTCAAAGCTTGGGGGTGCCCAAGGCATCCCCTTCTTCATCAATAAAAATCTCAGGTTTTTCTAGACACTTTGTTTTTATTGTTTCATGCACATTTGTGTTGTTCTTGGAGCGTCTTAGTTTTTTGTTTTTGGTTTTGTTTTGATTTTTTTGCTTCTTATTGGGTTTGCCTTTTTCTTTGTTTGGTTTTGCTTTGTTTGCTTGTTTCTAAAAATCGAAAACACCAAAAATATTTGTTGTTCTTCTCTGGTTTTGTGAGTTCTTTGCAGGGTTCAACCATCCTCAGTGGAGTTTGGTTTCATGTTATTATTCAAGTCACACAAGTGAAGGGCAATAATGAGGATTAAGACAACTTGAGGTGTGGTAAGAGGCTGGTAACGAACTCTATTTGTTTCATTTTTGTACATATACTCATCATTGTGAGCATGCTTAGTCTGTTCATGTAAGGTGTATGTTACTGATGGATGCTTAGTAGTTCTTGCTTGTCTATGATTAGCTCCAGCTTGCTAATAGTTTGTAGCATGTCATATGAATGTTTGCTTGCATTGTTTTATTCATACTTTGGTATGATATTGTGGTATCCTCCTCTGACTATTTATTTGAATCGACTTGGCACATGCTCACGCATGCATATGACTAATCAGTAGTCAGTAATCCTCGATGATTTATTTTGCTTCAGAGTTCTTGTATCACTTCCATGCCATAATTAGTCATGTTTTGTTGCAAGCATGATTATAACAGCTATTGCTCTATCGTTTGTCACTCCTTCTCTATTGCTAGCCTTCACTTGCACTGAGTATGTGCTCTACCTGTGCTTCCAACTCCCCCAAACCAATATTGCCAGTTGTGTCCACCATACCTACCTATTAGCATCATTTGCTACTTTAGTGCATATTCTATATGCCGTGTTTTCTTCCAAAATAAAATGAATGTCTGTTTTGAGAAAGTTAGTTAGTAAAGCTCTCGCGAACTTGATGGCACACTTTATTCCTTGCGCTTAATAATCCTGAACCATCGTGACCTGTCCATGAAAGTTATATGCTTGCAAATTATATGCTGGGAGTTAGCAGAACCGTGTTGTCACGGAGAACGCTTTCAACACTTGTTGGATGTCCTATCCAGTTGATACCTTGCTCTTTTGTCTACGGATGTCGACAATGTGAAATAAAGGGGGAGGTTGTGAGTTCATGGAGTTTATACATTGTGTTAGAGAAACGCCTGGGCTGCTAGCCTAAGCCATGCCTAATCATGGTGGAAACTTGCAGCATCACCATAATGAGCATCTATGAAGCGTCCTCAATAAAAAGCCTATGCATGTGGTAAATAAAAAGATTGATGAGATGCTCATTGTCTGCTTGACTTGTCATTTTGGTTATGGGAAAGCTCCTGTACCATGTGCAAGGGGTACCCCGTTGGCGGTTCTCGATGATATGCATGTATTTACAATGACAAGAAATTTCAGGTGACCAAAGTTGAGTAGCATGCGGAGCGACCCTCGTACTCAAGGGACTTGGGATTTCTAGTCTATGGTATGCCAAGCATATGATTCGGAGTGGACCTCACTTTCACCTTAACCACATGAAGATTCCTATGATAGGGGCAATGAGAGCTCAAAGCTAATGAGTACCTTCCTTTCAGCATTGGGAAGCCTTTCAAACCTTCACAAAACTGTTTTCACAACCTTGTTGAGTCACCACTTATTCTTTGAGCACCTTCTTGAGAGCATAGTTGTCATTCTTGTGTTTGTTCCAAAACTTGGTTAATTATGTCATGACGTTGATGCTTGTATCTCTGATATCTTTACTTCTAGTCTTCATGTGAACTTCAGAGGTGCCTTGGCATTTATATTGTGCTCTTCAAACAAAGGCAAGCGAGATACCACTCTATCATATCTTATTATGAGCATTGCAATGTTGCTTATGTTTATGTTTCATGCTACTTATTATTATTGAATTGGTTTTCTCTTCATAGATTGCAATGATTATTGAGTAGACTTAGTTGCATAATTCTTATTATGAATTGTCTAAGCATCTACTCCTGTGCTGAGAATATATACATCATATGAAGCAAAGTGTTCGTGAAAGTTCTTTTATCGCACTCAGTTTTCAACTGAATTGCTTGAGGACAAGCAATAAGCTAAGCTTGGGGGGAGTTGATACGTCCAAAACGTATCTACTTTCTCGAACACTTTGCTATTGTTTCTTTTCTAAACTTGTGTGATTTGGATACAACTAACACAGACTGATGCTGTTTTCAGCAGAATTACCTTGGTGTCTTGTTTTTGTGTAGAAAATAAACTATCAGGAAAAATTCCGGAAAATATGCCAAAAAATATATTTCACCAGAAGGTCCACGGAGCCAGAAGAAGAGACGGAGAGGAGGCCTGGGGGGCCCACACCCACCCCAGGCGTGGGCCCACCACTGCCCACGCCTGGAGGGGGGCCCACACCCACCCCAGGCGCGGGCCCACCACTGGCCGTGCCTGGAGGGGGTGCAGGCACCCCCTCGGCCTCCCTCTGCGCCTATAAGTTGCCTTTCGACCTAAAAACCAAGGGGGGTTCGATAGTTTTCCAAAAAGAGTTTCGCTCCGCCGCCGCCACCAGAAACCAAGATTCGGATCCAGAAACTCTGTTCTGGCACCCTGCCGGGACGGGGAATTTGGAGAGGATCATCACCATCGTCATTACCAACGCATCTCCATCAACCACCGATGTTTCCCTCATCCATGAGTGAGTAATCTCCCGCTGTAGGCTTGGGGATGGTAGGGATTGGATGAGTTCTATCATATAATCGAATAAGATCTGTTAGGGCATAATGCCTAGTATCTCTATTACTGCTATTTGACTTTGTTGCAACTTGTTGTGCTTAATGCTTGTCACTAGGGCCCGAGTGCCATGATCTCAGATCTGAACTTATTATTGAATCATTATGATAGTATTGTTTGTGATCTTATCTGCAGGTTGTGTACACATATCATTGTTCGGATCCAAAGGCCCCAAAGTGACAATAATTGGGACAACCGGAGGGAATGGATGTGGTGTGAGGATCACATGTGTTCACAGAGTGTTAATGCTTTGCTCTAATACTCTATTAAAAGGAGAACCTTAATTGCTAGTAGTTCCCTAGAGGCCCCGCTGTCACGGGCTGGCTGAACAGAAGATGTTGTGCAAGTTCTCATTGCGAGCACGTATGACTATATTTGGAGCACATGCATATGATTGTTTAGTACTTGGATGCTTGTTATTATTTATCTGTAATGCCCTAGGTATTGAAGTTACATGTTTAGACTCGTCCACGCAACACCCGTCCATCCATCCCTATGCCTACCGTACTCAAATTCTACTGTTATCATTACTATTACTATTGCTCCTGTTTCACTGTTGCTGTTGCTACTACAAACTATTGCTACTGATAAACTTCTGTGAGCAAGAACTATTTCTTTGGCTCCCCTTGTGTCGAATCAATAAATTGGGTAATACTACCCGTGAAGACTGTTGCGATCCCTATACTTGTGGGTCATCAGATACCAAGAACGACGTACACGCCAAGAAAGGCGCGTTGGAAGCCGGTAGCATGGACCAAAGGCGGCGGCGCTGCGGCCCGAGGGACGACGCAACGATAGTCCGTAGCTCAATCGGTGGTAGGCGCGTGCTCGGGGACGTGTTTGGCGTAGACAGGCGTGGGATCGGTTGATCAGACCGACGGTGCGTCATATGCGCCATGGCATGGAAGACGCGTAGATCGGAGTCGATGGAGGCGTTGCCGGTGAAGTCCCGAACGATGATGACGAAGACGATCCAAGGGGGCAGCTGCGGCAGCCTTCCAAGGAAGGCGTAGCAGCCGTCCGCGGTGCGCGGCAGCCTGCCGTGAGGCTGCAACAGCCTGCCTCGGCAGGCGCGGCAGCGGAGAGGGCAGACGCACAAGCGCGGTGTAGATCGTCGATGCCGATGGTCAGAGTAGAGGCACGACAATGACGACGACGATAGGCGACGCAGTCCGATCTAAGATCGGTAAACAAAAAAAGAAAACCGATTAAGAGACCGAAAAAAATACTTGCAGGGCAGCCGATTACGGATCGGCGGACGAACCCTGCGTACGGGTTGCGGGGCCCCCGGCGGAGATCATGGAGATTGACCTCCCCGGGGGCGGCGCGGCGGAAGCGTTCCGGCAGCGGCTAGGGTTTGGGATCGGTTTAGGTTGATACCATATAGAACGATAGAGAGGAGATTGGCGGAATATGTTGGATGTATTATTGAGCCTCATGAGCGAGTATATATAGACGTACATGGATCATCTTGGAGTAAAAGTCAAGTTAGGCTAGAGTCCTAACTATCTTAAACTACCATAATAACCGTGTCCATATAATACTGTAACAGATTCAAATATGGATATATCGGACCATGGACTTCGAATCGAGAAGGGGTTGTACTTGGATAAAAAATAAGAATAATTGGATAAATAGTCTCATACGTAGGAAATTATATTTATAGGAAATGTTTTGAGAGCTTTAACCTTTGAACTTTTCAACAACTAACGAGTTAACAAAATAGAGACAAGTTGTAGATTCGAGTATTGACGAAAAGTTGAAACATCACTTCACAAATGGTAAAATTCATGGGTAGACAAGCTCGACTAATGAACTCGGTACTCTATAACTGCTAGTGGGTCATATTGGCCTTAGCTTTTGATAAGGACCAGCCTCTAGGGTTGGCCTGGTCTTCAAAGTTCTCGGTGTAGATGTCATGAGAATTGCATGAAAAAGAGGGAGAGGTAGCGGAAGTGAACACACACCACGTGAAGAACACAACGAACTCTATGCAAAACACAACACAATAACTTAGTCAATTTCTCTCGCCGCTGGCCACTGGTATAATAAAATACTCGCAAGGAAAGATTGGAGAAAACGTTTCCTCGATCCCAATCGGAGAGGGGTGAACACCTTGGGAAGGGATTGATAACTTAAACTCACAATCATGTAAGAGAATGCCTTGTACATATCAAAGATTCAAATCTATTAAGGTCTTGTAGATAAAGTCTTCCTTGAAAGGAAGGTGATACACGACTAAAAGATCCAATCTTAGGGTTCTAGTATTATCATATCATCTATGTCTAGGGAACAAGGGAGAACCATATGGGCTATTGAAGGTTGTAAGTACATATATCATTTATAGATAGTTTTAAAATAAAAGTATCAAACTACAAAAACCTATTAATAAAGGTCATAATGCCTCTCGCCACTATTCATCAAAGAGTGCTTGTGAGTTGTAAATGATTTCAAGTAGATGTGTCTGAAAGTGTCTGTGCATGAGAACAAAGAAAATTAAACTAATGCAAGTGAACATACAAAGAGGTTCGCGGTGTAAAGTAACTGGAACTACAATAGGGTTGAAACATGCTCGGGGACTGTTGGATTCACCATTAGCAATTGAGTTAATCATGATTATAAATAGATCCATGGACCATCTAGCAACGACTATATACACTAGCGTGAGCTAAAGGCGTGCATCCGTCCTCGCCCCTTCATCACGGGAGTCGGATAAAGCTTAAAATCATAGAGTTTGTTGTAGTAGATAGATGAGAAGTTATCATACTAAGTGTAGGGGTTCGTAGCATGGAAAACAAAAAATTTCTACCGCATGAACACACAATCAAGATCTAATCTATGATCAAGCCAAGATCTATCTACTAGATTGTAGCAACGAGTCGATGGAATACTAACCCTCGAAGATCCAAAGCGGTTAACGAGAGCAGATTCTCGTGGGTGATGTAGTCGTACTCTTGCCGATCTCAAGATCGCATAGACGATTCTTCCGGCGCTGCGTTCCGGCAGCGCTTCCGCAGTCGGTCACACGTTCGGTACTCGATGAAGACCTTCCTCTCCCTTGTTCCAGCAGGCAGCGGAGGTTGTAGCACTCTCCTCGCGATTTCGGCAGCACGACGGCGTGGTACCGGAAGTAGAGGGGAGATCTCGCAGGGCTTCGCCTTAAGCCGGAGCGAGTATGGTAGACTATGAGAGAGCCTCGGTGATCTAGGGTTTAGACACACCAAGGAGAGGGAGCTACGCCGGCGTCTAGGGCAAAAAGAGAGCCCCAACTCGGCGACTTGGCAAACCCTAGGAGGCGGCGGCGACTTTGGTGGAGGCCGGCGGCTAGGGTTTAGGTTTAGAGGAGAGAGGTGTAGCTCTAGGAGGGGCAGCCCTGCCCCTCCTTATATAGGTGGGAGGGCGCGGCCAAGGGGAGGGGAGTCCCTCCCCAACTCGGCCTCCTTGGCCGGCGGTGGAGGGAGAGGGACTTCCTCCCCAAGTAGGTTTCCTACTCTCCCTCCACCAAGCAAACTTGCCGTTTGACTTTTCAAATTGGCGTTTGACTTTTCAAACTAGGATTTGATTTATCCCTTTATTTTGCTCAGCGATGACACCTAGTACATGATGCAACCATTCCAACTTGTAATGACACATTCATGTACCCTTCCCCTCCGGAGTGCCGGACATTTCGGAACCTTCTAGAACATTCCCGATGAAAACACCGGAACCATTCTCCAACCCCGAAACAGGACTTTCCTTATATGAATCTTATTCTCCGGACCATTCCGGATCTCCTTGTGATATCCCGGATCCCATCCGAGACTCCGAACAACATTCGGTCTCTTACTCATCATTCCATAACTACTCAACAACATCAAATCCTTAAGTGTGTCTCCCTACGGTTCGTGAATTATGCGGACATGACCGAGACACTTCTCCGATCAATAACCAATAGAGGAATCTGGAAATTCATATGGCTCCCACATATTTCTACGATTACTTTGCGATCGAATGAACCACTTACATACGATACCAATTTCCCTTTGTCTCATGATAGTTTACTTATCCGAGGTTTTGATCGTCGGTATCTCTGTATACCTAGTTCCACCTCGTTACCGATAAGTACTCTTTTCTCGTTCCCGTGGTATGTGATCCCTTGTGAGACAGTCACATGCTTGCAAGCTAATTGGATGACATTCCACCGAGAGGGCCCAGAGTATATCTATCCGTCATATGGATGGACAAATCCCACTCTTGATCCATGTGTCTCAACCCATACTTTCCGAACACTCAATGCCACCTTTATAGCCACCCAGTTACGGTGTGGTGTTTGATGTCATCAAAGCATCCTTCCGGTGATGGTGATAAGCATGATCTCATGGTCGAAGGAATTAGGTTACTATGTATCAGAAAGCTTATAGCAAATGAACTATATTAAATGACTTGATCTTTATGCTACGCTTAACTATAGGAGTATGTCCATCACATCATTCTCCTAATGATATGACCCTGTTGTTAATAACATCTCTATGTTCATGATCAGGAAACCATGATCATATATTAACCAACAAGCTAGTTTAACAAGAGGCTTTACTAGGGACTCTTTTATATTTACAAATCACACAAGTATTAATGTTTCCGGTTAATACAATTATAGCATGATATGTAAACATTTATCATAAGTATGAAGATATGATAATAACCACTTTATTATTGCCTCTTGGGCATATCTCCAACAGTCTCCCACTTGCACTAGAGTCAATAATCTAGTTTCAAACCTTTGTGTATTCAACACCTATTGCTTTCTGGTGTCGTATGTACACAATTGCTAGTGGTCAACTGATCTCTGGATCTGACACTTCCAGGTCCGTGTGTAATTGCATGTCTTTGCGTCTCTACGCATCACTCATTCTCTAATGAGATGACTTTGTACAAATTTGGTCCTTTGGTGTGACCTTTAGTTCTTTGAGGTTAAAACATGTTGATAATATTGTCGTACGAAATATCTTCATAGTATTATCCCTGCTGTGAACTACACTTAGTTTGATAACAAACTACTTGACACAAATGCCCTCATTTGCTGCTATAACAACAGTTATATACTTAGCCTTTTGTTGTAGTATCTGTCACAATTTCTCAACTTTGGAACTCATCCAAATCCATTATGGAACATTCTTTCCATCATATTGTGCCACCCTTAGTTTAGATTGAGATAAACTTAATTTGTACTTTGTGACAAAACTAGTATCAATGTAATTCATTTATAATGAACTAACCATCTATTTGTAACTTCTACAAAATAATATATTCTTATTTCTTTTACAAGATCATAAGAATATCTTTACTATTGTCCAATAATCATCTTATGAATCATTCTGGTATACTCTCATAACATTTAGAGCATAGGACATATCTGGATTTGTACACATCACATCATGATGGATAAAATACTCTTTGTGATTTTATACATCAAGTATCAATCTATACTTGAATCTTTGTTTCACTTACCAAGTGACAATACACTTGAATATATCATCAATATTGAACTCATTCAATCCTTTCTGTGCGACAAGAACCTTTCTTGTAGTTTCTATATTGAACTCATTCAATATATCATCTATGTACTTTCGGCACAACCATATTAGCGTCTATTGATGCCAAATATTTGGGTTTTGCCTAAGTCTTTCATTGAGATGAAATTCTTATCCTGTGTTAATAAAAGATACATTATTTCCAATCAACAATATGTCTTCCACATAATGTATTAGAAACATGTCTTAGCGCTCCCACTTAATTTCTTGCAAATGCAAGCATCTTCATCGTCTCCGATGAAATTAAACTCTTTTAATAGTTTCATCATAGTGAAGATTCTAACTCCGCGATGCTTACTTCAACCATTGAAGTTTGCATATGCTTTTAGCATCCTTTGAATTAATAAAAGCCTTTGGACCATGTCATGCACACGTCCTTGGTAACCATTCTATTAGAAGAACTTGTTTTGTTTATTCAACACATAACAAAATTATATGTCGTGGTTGCTACATTAATCCGTCTAGACTAAATATCGCTATGAAAGATCAGATCTTGTCATAGTCAACCTTTGAACATTGTTGTGAACTCTTTCCCAACATGTCGACTATTTCATAGATGTGAAACATCCATGTCTATTTCTTTATAGATCCAAATACGACTGTAAGGTCTTGTACCTTTCCAGAGGGTCTTTCAAGTTCAAAGCTTGATCTCTCGTATATGGAACTATCACGGATTTTATGGCTTCAAGCCATTTGACGGAGTCAGGTCCCATCATCGCTTCTTTGCATGTAGTCGGGTCATTATCGTCAAATAATGATTTAACTCTCAAATCTTGGTATTTGATTGTTTACCCGACCTACTTGTTTCAATAGGAACTTAGATCTCCGTGACCACAACCTTTGAGGCACGTGAGCCATGAGCATTGTTGCTGCCTCCGTAACACTTTTCAGCGCTGCGCAACTTTGCACATATAGCTAAGGTTCTTTTAACCTTATCAAAGTTCTATTGTCCTCCCACTTAACTTTTCACGAAAAATTCCTTCTCTAAGAAACTTGACGTTTTAAGCGATAAACATTTTTGTCTCTGATGTTATGGAGGAACAGTTATTCGAAATAACATACAAAGACAGGTTCATCCGACTTTGGTTGCAAACATCTTTCTTATGCATAGCATACTAATGTTTAAGAAAGGATAACTTGGGTTTTATCCCAAACCATAACTTTATATGGTGTCAATTCAACGGATTATGATGGAGCTCTTTTCAGTGGAAAAACGGTAGTCTCTAAAGCTTTTAATCTTTAAAATATAATGGCAGTTTTATGAATTACACCTTTGATCTTACCATGTCAAACAAGGTTTAATTACAAATCTCGAATGCTCCATACTCTTATGGTGTTTCGAAAAATGCAACCACGGAATGATTCCTTAAATCTTAGGTATTATGCTAAACTTGTAGCTCAAATATCTTCCTTTATGATCTTATCATAAACTATTTATATTCTTGTTACAATGATTTTGCACTTCATCTTGAAAGTCTTTGAACTTTTCAAATGTTTCATACTTCATACTTATTAAGTAAATATTCATATATTCACTCAAATTTTCGGAGGAAGCATATGAAGTTGAAATCCATCGCTCTTGACTACACATAATGGACTTCATACAACAATATGTACAAGTTCCAATAAGCTAGTCATTCGTTCCCTTTTGGCCTATGAACGAAGTTTTAATTATCTCTAGAAAAGTTTCACAAGCATCATTTGATCAAAAATCAAAAGACTCCAAAATTCCATCCACATGGAGTTTCTTCATGTTTTCTTTCCAATATAATTTAAACTGCGATGTCACTTCCTAAGTGATCTTTTAATCAATTTGTCTTTTGACATTTTTAGCACTAGTTTTATGGATGTGATTTCTCCAACAAGATTTGTGAATCATCCATCTTTTATGGATTATGGCAATTATTTGAACAACCCTTTTGTTCTCATAATACCTGATAAAACAAATCTTGAAGGCAAGCTTTTAACGAGCAACACAATAACCCTTTATTTGTTCTCGATGAACATCATCACATATTCTTTTGCTAGTTACTTAGGCCATTGTAGTTCATGAATTCTGTTGTTTCGTATGATGATTCATACCAACAAATTCAGTATCAAATACTTAAGAACCACATTGTTTAACAAGCAAAGAATATAGCCATAACATGTATATTCTTTATATACCTAAACTGAACAATTCTAGTCTTTTCTTTTCTGCCATATATTTATGAGATTCTCTTTTAGTATTTCTTTTCCTGTTTGAAAGAATCTATCAACATCAATAGTGGAGCCATACACATGACATATAGTCCAAAGCGTGTATAGTTAAATACCAATGTCTTTGGACTTGCACTTTGAAGTAGATTACCATCATCAAATGTTTGGTGTTCTTTCAAATTCCTTTCTTTAGTAATCTCTTGGTGTAGTAAACATTTTACCTACATCAAATATTCACCCTTATCATGGAATCATCCATGATCAAGCTACTTTTAGCTTATAACGGTGAATCACGAGTATAATGTTGCTCTCCAAAACCTTTTGGAGGTTTAGGACAACTAGTGTCTCCAACCTTTTGCAAATTCTCATCAAATATGAGAACATGACTTTTGCCATATTATACTCTATCATGTTGCAACCAAAACTTCGTTTTAGATATCACAATATCTTCCACACATCATGGTTTTTGAAACAACTCTTTCAGATCCTAGATAACCTTGATATTAAGACAATTCTTTGAATATCAAGAATCATGAAGATAAACATGATACTTATATACTAACACTGGAATTGTTACTCTTGATTTAATACCAACTATTAAATTTCACGGAGTAATCGAAACTTACTGGAAGTTTGCAATGGGACTTTTAAACTTTAGATTAACACTTCAAAACAATACGATACTAGTTCGTAAAGTAACTAACCAGAATTCTATAGTTCTATCATCTCAATTATAACTAAGCGCAAGGTGGTAAACGGATGCCAATGACTACAACAACTATGCAAATTCACTTTGATTTAATTTATGATAAATAGTGTTCAACTTTTAATCATATTGTCGTTGAACTCCCACTCAAAACAATATCCCTCACATTGTTTTAGTGATCACACGAACCAAATCCACCACATCAAAACCGATCATCACGAGAGTTGATGTAGCTTCAATGGCGAACAATAAACATGTTCATCATATCTACTATATGACTCATGCTTTACCTTTCGGTGATCCGTGTTCCGAGACCATGTCTGTACATGCCAGGCTCGTCAAGATCAAACCTTAGCTTCCGCATGAGCAAATCTGGCTTGCTCACGTTGTATACACTCGCGGAATCTAACACACCCGATCATCACGTGGTGCTTCGAAACAATGAGCTTTAGCAACGGTGCTTACTAAGGATGAACACTTTAAAACTTGAAATTGTGTGCTTGAGGGATCATCTTATAATGCTACCGTCGTGAACTAAGCAATACAAGATGCATAAAAGGATTAACATCACATGCAATTCATAATATGTGATATGATATGGCCTTTCTTCTTTGTGCTTCTGATCTCCATCTTCAAGCACGAACATGATCTCCATCATCACCGGCATTGCATCAAGGTCAATGACGCCGCTCCATGGTTGTCGTCCACCAGCTTCAACTATTACAACTACTTTGAATAGACATGCGGGACTTAACAGATTTTAAAGAACATAGCATGGAAAACAAAAAATTTCTACCGCATGAACACACAATCAAGATCTAATCTATGATCAAGCCAAGATCTATCTACTAGATTGTAGCAACGAGTCGATGGAATACTAACCCTCGAAGATCCAAAGCGGTTAACGAGAGCAGATTCTCGTGGGTGATGTAGTCATACTCTTGCCGATCTCAAGATCGCGTAGACGATCCTTCCGGCGCTGCGTTCCAGTAGCGCTTCCGCAGTCGGTCACACGTTCGGTACTCGATGAAGACCTTCCTCTCCCTTGTTCCAGCAGGCAGCGGAGGTTGTAGCACTCTCCTCGCGATTCCGGCAGCACGACGGCGTGGTACCGGAAGTAGAGGGGAGATCTCGCAGGGCTTCGCCTTAAGCCGGAGCGAGTATGGTGGACTATGAGAGAGCCTCGGTGATCTAGGGTTTAGACACACCAAGGAGAGGGAGCTAGGCCGACGGCTAGGGCAAAAAGAGAGCCCCAACTCGGCGACTTGGCAAACCCTAGGAGGCGGCGGCGACTTTGGTGGAGGCCGGCGGCTAGGGTTTAGGTTTAGAGGAGAGAGGTGTAGCTCTAGGAGGGTCAGCCCTGCCCCTCCTTATATAGGTGGGAGGGCGCGGCCAAGGGGAGGGGAGTCCCTCCCCAACTCGGCCTCCTTGGTCGGCGGTGGAGGGAGAGGGACTTCCTCCCCAAGTAGGTTTCCTACTCTCCCTCCACCAAGCAAACTTGCCGTTTGACTTTTCAAATTGGCATTTGACTTTTCAAACTAGGATTTGATTTATTCCTTTATTTTTCTCAGCGATGACACCTAGTACATGATGCAACCATTCCAACTTGTAATGACACATTCATGTACCTTTCCCCTCCGGAGTGCCGGACATTCCGGAACCTTCTAGAACATTCCCGATGAAAACAACGGAACCATTCTCCAACCCCGAAACAGGACTTTCCTTATATGAATCTTATTCTCCGGACCATTCCGGATCTCCTTGTGATATCCCGGATCCCATCCGAGACTCCGAACAACATTCGGTCTCTTACTCATCATTCCATAACTACTCAACAACATCGAATCCGTAAGTGTGTCTCCCTACGGTTCGTGAATTATGCGGACATGACCGAGACACTTCTCCGATCAATAACCAATAGAGGAATCTGTAAATTCATATGGCTCCCACATATTTCTACGATTACTTTGCGATCGAATGAACCACTTACATACGATACCAATTTCCCTTTGTCTCACGATAGTTTACTTATCCAAGGTTTTGATCGTCGGTATCTCTGTATACCTAGTTCAACCTCGTTACCGATAAGTACTCTTTTCTCGTTCCCGTGGTATGTGATCCCTTGTGAGCTAGTCACATGCTTGCAAGCTAATTGGATGACATTCCACCGAGAGGGCCCAGAGTATATCTATCCGTCATATGGATGGAAAAATCCCACTCTTGATCCATGTGTCTCAACCCATACTTTCCGAACACTCAATGCCACCTTTATAGCCACCCAGTTACGGTGTGGTGTTTGATGTCATCAAAGCATCCTTCCGGTGATGGTGATAAGCATGATCTCATGGTCGAAGAAATTAGGTTACTATGTATCAGAAAGCTTATAGCAAATTAACTATATTAAATGACTTGATCTTTATGCTACGCTTAACTATAGGAGTATGTCCATCACATCATTCTCCTAATGATATGACCCTGTTGTTAATAACATCTCTATGTTCATGATCAGGAAACCATGATCATATATTAACCAACAAGCTAGTTTAACAAGAGGCTTTATTAGGGACTCTTTTATGTTTACAAATCACACAAGTATTAATGTTTCCAGTTAATACAATTATAGCATGGTATGTAAACATTTATCATAAGTATGAGGATATGATAATAACCACTTTATTATTGCCTCTTGGGCATATCTCCAACACTAAGAGCCAAAGGACCAACGCACTACAACAACAACCATTTCTAATGATGACAACTATTTGTCCAAGAGCTTTGTCTAAGTGATTCGGACACCTCCTCCTTGTATGCAACCCAACAGGACTTGGAGTAGATACGTATGCTCTTTCAATGGATATGCATTCCCAAACCCATATTATGTCTTTCCTTCAACTCAACTACATTATTTGGGTCCATACATTTTAATTCAATTTTTCACCTGATCCAAGACCTCGACATAGGTTGGGGTACATTCAAACACCAAGTCAAGCTCGTCCGGGTCCGGTTCTATATTACCTTTTAAAAAGGCATCCCATGAACAATTCTTGATATTCCTAACATAATCACAACAACAATAACATGGTCAATATATATATAGATACCCATGCTAACATTAACACAATACCAAACCTTATGCCAATACAACAACAATCTACCATGCATCTTGCATAACAACCTAGGGTTTCCAAGATATGGGTCAAAACAAGATTTCAATGGGCGAAAACAAAGAAAAAGGGGGAGAATACCTCTAGGCAGTTATGGGGATCAAAATCCATGAAGAGAAGCTTTCAATTTAGCCAACACGAGGGAGGGACTTGAGAGAGGAGACCAGCTGCCGCCGCTACTGTGTTCTAGCTCGAGATGGAGAGGAATGAGGGCTGGGTCGGGCTGGCCGGGTAACCCTAGATGTAAAGTGCGACGCCATGACTGATGAAGTCGCACTACACAGTGCGACACTGTTAGCTATGGCGCCGACCCACGAGGCCATGCTGGCAGCTTGTGCGGCGCCACAACTTATGGCGTTGCGCTTCAGGGTGTGGTGCCACGGCTTACAGCGTTGCAAAAAAGGTTAGTCCGGTTTACGGCTCACGGCGTTGAAAAAAGTTTAGCCCGGCAAAATAATTCCGGCTAGATTTCTTTCAGTTTTGGCTTATTTTTGTACAAATTGGCTCGAGAGGAAAAGCTCGGGCACTTTGAGGAGCGGCTGGGGACAGCCATGGGACGTGACCACACCATCGACCTCGCGCCCCTTATTAAGCCCAGCGACCTGCAGGACCTAGACCGTCCCTTTAGCTTGGAGGAAATCTGGGACGTCGTCAAGCACCTTCCCGCGCACAAATCTCCCGGTCCCGATGGCTTCACCGCTGAGTTTGTGCGCGCTTGTTGGACCATCATCAAGCACGACTTCCGCGACGTGTTCCATCAGCTTTATGAGCTGCGTGGAAGGGGATTCTCGCGCCTGAACCAAGCCCTGCTTACCCTCCTCCCCAAGCGGGCAGATGCGAGCCAGCTGAATGACTACCGCCCTATTAGCCTCATCCACCTGGTTGCGAAGATCTTCGCTGAGGCCCTCTCTCTCCGCCTTGTGCCGAAACTCGACAACCTCGTCAGCAAGAATCAAAATGCTTTCATAACCGGGCGCACGCTGCATGACAACTTCATGCTTGTCAAGAACTCGGCCAGACTCCTCCATCGTCTTGGCGCGCCACGAGTCCTGTTAAAGCTCGACCTCACACGAGCTTTCGACTCGATATCCTGGCCATTCCTGTTCGAGGTGCTCCGCCAGTATGGATTCAGCGACAGATTTCTCGAGTGGCTCTCGATTCTGCTATCCTCGGCGAGCACTCGATTCCTGATCAACGGCGAGCCAGGTCCTCCAATTTGGCATCAGCGTGGACTCCGCCAAGGCGACCCGCTCTCCCCACAGCTTTTCGTCCTGGCTATGGACATCCTCGGGAGGCTGGTCAGGCGGGCTTGCGAGCTGGGCATTATCGAGCGCCTGCACCCTCAGCGAGACATGCAGATGATCTCGTTATACACGGACGACATCAGGCTGTTCTGTCATCCCTCACCGTCCGACGTCGAGGCGATCAGGGGCATTCTGTAGCTCTTTGGTGAAGCTTCTGGCTTCGTCGTCAACTTCACCAAGAGCTCCGCTACCTTGTTGTGCTGCGAGCGCGAGTAGGTGGCGCCTACCATCGAGCAGCTTGGATGCCCAATAGTGGACATGCCGTTCACCTACCTTGGAATCCCACTCTCGATTCGTCGCCCCACCGCTGCCCAGTTGCAGCCGCTGGTGGATGGCATTGCCAGCCGCCGACCTACTTGGAAGGCCGGACTTCTCTAGCATGCTGGGCGCCTCGCCTTCGTCAAGTTGGTGCTCAGTGCCATCCCGGTCCACCAGCTCATCGCCTATGAGCCGCCAAAGAAAATGATCAAACAGATCGTCAGCATCCAGCGCGGTTTCCTTTGGGCCAAATGCAAGGAGACGAACGGTGGCCACTGCCACGTGAACTGGAGTCGCGTATGCCACCCCACCTCCCTTGGCGGCCTGGGTATCCCCGACATTGAGCGCCAAGGCCTCGCGCTCAGGATACGCTGGCTTTGGCTTTCCCGCACGGAAGACAACCGGGCCTGGAGCGGTCTGGACGTCCAATTCACCTCCCAGGAACGAGTAATGTTCCAGGCCTCCACCACCTGGGCCGTGGGCAATGGACATAAAGTGCTCTTCTGGGAGGATCGATGGATCAACGGCGAGGCGGTCAGCAGCATTGCTCCTGACCTCTACCGGTGCATCCCTAAACGGCGACGCAAGACCAGAACAGTGGCCCAAGGTCTGATGGCCAACGATTGGGCTTCACGAAATTGGCCAATACATCCAGCTATGGAGAATCCTGCAATACACAGTCCTGAACAGCTAAGAGGACCGGGCGATCTGGAGATGGACCGCAGATGGAAACTACACGGCGAGCTCCCGCTACCTCGCAGCCTTTCAAGGAGCAATATCTTGTTTCTCCTGGAAGCTGACCTAGAAAATGGGCCCCCCAAGGTCAAGTTCTTCATCTGGCTGGCTCATCTAGATCGCTGTTGGACGGCTGAGCGCCTAGGTTGGCACGGTCTCCAACACCACCCCAGATGCCCTCTCTGCGACCAAGCCATGTAAACCATCAGGCACCTCCTGCTGGAATGCCTGGTCGCCCGCCAAGCTTCGCATGAGACCCTAGCCTGGCTCAGAATGACTGCCACCCCTCCCGAGCACAAGGCCTCGATCGCAGCTTGGTGGCAACAGGCCAAGACCAACACTCCCAAGCCAATGCGCAAAGGGCTCGCCTCCATCTCGCTCCTCATACCTTGGATGACCTGGAAGCATAGAAACGAGGTCATTTTCGATGGAGCTCAGCCCTCCGCGCAGTCCCTCATAGATTCGATCAAAGAGGAAGCTAGGCTCTGGGCGCGTGAAGGCGCCAAAGGCCTTCGCGTCGTACTCCCAACCACTTGGGATGTTCACTAGCTGTCATATCTGTAATCCCTGTAACCGCCTCCTCGGAGGATGTAAACGTTCTACCTGTTCAATGAAATAAAACGCAAAGGTCCTTTGCGTTTTCCTCAAAAAAATTTTGTGATTCACTGTTATGTATATTGGTCTGTTATTGTTGTTTCAGTTACTGTCAAGAATCTTTTTTTAAATGAACCTTTTTTCAGGCAAAAAGTACTTTCAAGAAATAAAATAACAAGACCTTGGTCTAGTTCATGCGGGCAGTCCTAGAAGAGAGGAAGGTACCAATTTACTCGAACACGTAATTTATCTTTCGAACATGCATCACTCTTTGGTTTCTTTAAAAATCATGCATTATCAGTCGAATCTCATCACCATGTGTGTTGGTATGTTGTCACAGATTATGTCACCGTCAGTAGCTACTTACATTTGAATGATGGCTTCAGTTACCCGCGAGTCTGATAAAATAATATGCAAGTGAAAGCACCACTGATTGAATTTTTTTCTCATGTCATTGTGGTGCAGGTGCCAGGTGATACCATTTACTTGTGTCAATTGTTTCGGTATTCATCTCGACAACCTTGGAGGAAGAAGAGTTAACTGATCTTCGAGTGGCAGGTACGATCTGGACTCTGGAGTGGCAGGATGCATGTGTTGATAGATTGAGTGTGTGTATTTACTTGTTCTGCATGCATGCCTTATTATTTTTATTTTTTCATTAATGTGTTGATTCACAAGTAGTATAACTGCATGTTAGATTCTTGAAAAAAATACGGTGACTTGTCCTAAAACTATTTAAACAGTGCGTCTGCATGTGCTCTTTAAACGGTGTACGCATGTTTGCTTTGACAAGGAAATAGAGAAAAGAAGCAGTTCATGGTAGAAGAAGGGCTGAGCGAGTCGGCTCTGTCATGACGGATAAAGTGTTTTATTCGTGTAAAATTTGGATTATAAATACAAGTATGCTTGATGTCATATGTTTGGTGTTTACTTTTCTGATACTTGAACTTGGCTGACGGAAGTCGTTAGATTTTGGCAGAAGTTCCTGGTTGAGAGTAATCTGTACTTTGCAGTTTTTCGATGGCCAACTGATGGAGAGTTAAACAACCAAGAGGTACAATCTTATGCTTGAGCAGTACCTTGTTGCTGGCAGTTCCACTATTATGAGACATGCGGATGCCGGTTCTGTGACTGCTTCTACATTTATACAGTATACCATTTACACATTCTGCAGCGAAGAAAAACTAGCTTACCTATTGTGATGAAAACACTATCCAGTTATGCTTGATTTGGTAACTTCCGGTGAGGAGCCTCACCTTGCAATCTTATTTCTCCCCACACTCAACCATAACATCCCTTTCCATATATTCAGATCTACACGCCATCCTGCCCTATACAATTTAATCTCAGCATCTCTTGTATTTGATTTGGTTGCAGAACGATGGATTTTGTTGTTGAGATTAGTTAATTGGTATGCTTCTAGAGATAAGTTAATTGTTATGTTTATCAAGATTGTTATATTATATATATGCTATGTCGCATATATTTTATTTACGTAGAATATTTTCAAAAATATCTGGTCATCTTTGGCCATGTTCTTGGCTTCTTGTAGAATTATAGTTTCAGACAATTTCTGTATTGGAACGTTCCAAGAAAATTGTGCTCTCGTAACCTGTAGTCTTGATTTTCTTGTGCACAATGAACATATATTGGTACAATTATTTTCTGTTTCTGCTTGAAAACTGTGTACTGAAACTGTTGTAGTCTGGAAACAGAAATGGTTGCTAACCTCCACACTATTTCTTTTTATTCAGCCAACACCGAGCTATGGTAGGTGATGTCGACGAAGAGTAGTGAAAGACTAGAGCAAGAGTCCCGATCTTCACCTTAGCTCAACTCTTCACAAGCATCGCCACCTCGGACATGACAACTTGAGAATATCGAACTCTTTGTATTGCGATATAGGTAGGATGTTGTGTATATGCTAGTTAGAGTTGATCAGTAGCTGTTGTGGTGCAGTTCTATAGTTCAGAACTATTTTTACCAATGATGTGATGTTAGTCTAATTCACCGCAGTGTTATCTCTGAATTCTAGGAATTGTGTTCTTATTCCTAGGATGTTTCGGATTTTGTGTGTGGAATATTACATTTTCTATTTTTCTCGGATTTATTGCGTGGATTTTGTCCCTTCCCCTTGTTACCAAATGGTAGCAGGGACTGAGGAAATTTCTCCCCCAAGAGAAGGTGACCCCGCATGTCCCTCAAATTTCGAGAAAATTTCTTATTTGACACTACTTCTCAATATGATTTCTTATTTGACACTAAAATTTTTCATTTCCTTATTTGACCACTTCTATAATTTTTTTTTGCCTTATATAACACTTCAGTGTATTTTGAAAGCTAACGGGGTTAACTAGGGACCTAAGAAGACATTTTTGCCCCTAGTACATAATATGACAAAATTACAAGAAATATTGTTGTGCAGGTGAAACCAACAATTCAACACATGTGACGAAACCTACGCTGTAATTTGATGCCATATCTCTGCACATAGTTCATATATATAATTAGTTATATATTAAAATGTATTACGAGATTAACAGAAATTAGATAATTAACTAGAATATCCTACAATAATTAGAAAGATACGGCCATCTATTTTTTTTTTAAAAAAGAAGATTACAGCCAATGAACTGTATGCTCCGGTCAGTTTACCTTCTCTACTGTCCGATTGATTTAAGCAAGATTGGCGCGGTCAGCCTGTGTTCTGTGCGGCCGACCCGTTTGTTCCATGCACTGAATGAGGCATGCAAAGCACTTGCCGCAGCATAGACAGAGTTCCTGCTCCCGTATATATACATACGTACGGTCATAGCTAGCAAGTATTTGGTTTTTTGGTCCGCACCGCTGCTCCGCGCCCGGAAAAGAAAATCAATGCGCTGCTCCCCACATGCTCGCATGACCGCACTGTGCGGTCGAACACAAAGGAATAATTTCGTGTTAAACAGGAACGAGTGCAAACTAGGGGCATTTGGGTCCGGCTGAAAATAATTAACGAACCATCTAACGAAACTGACAGTAATGTCATATAAGATAAAAAGAAATCACAAGTGGTCATATAAGGAAGTAAAAAAAATTCAATGTCAAATAAGAAAACATATTGAAAAGTAGTGTTAAATAAGGAATTTTCTCTCAAATTTCCCCTATAAGACCTTAGGATGGAGGGCTGATGAAACATGCGGGCTGTCTCACGGTCTTTAAAAGATACGGATTTGCTAGTTCTCAGGCTTAAGTCTCAGTCGCTTCTTTCACCGTTTAATTTACCTCGTGATTCATTTTACACATAAGTTATAACTCGGATGTAACTGAAAATTTAATGAGTTGCAACTAGGTTGTAACTGAGAACTAGTACAAATCTTATGAGTTGCAACTAGGTTGCAACTGAAAATTAGCACGAATATTAGAATGGCATCAGCGACTTAGACATAACTAATTTCCATGTGCCTAAGATCTAGACACTCCCTAAAAGATAATCAATGGTCCCCTAAAAGATAATCAATGGTCCGATTGGGACACTAGTACAAATATGAAAAGTGGTTATCCTCGGTATACGTTCTTCAGTTTCTTTTTTGTTGTTGTGAAGACATTGCTTCTTGGATGATTATTACGTTGACTCAGAGATCTGGCATATTCTATTTCGGTTAAATAGCGCAGTATAGTAGCGTAATAGTATAGAACTTTAATAGGCTTACTATTTCTTAGGGAGGATGCTAGAATTGCTTGTGTTTATCTTGATTAGATTATGGAGGTGTGAACTTGACTAAATCAAAGTTTAGTTTGGAACTAAAATTAAAATACTCGTCTGTTTAGTTCTTTTATTTTTCTAGTTGCACACGCAAACACAAAACTTCATTGGTATGTGCTATATGTGTAAAGATTAAGTCCTTGTTTCTCTAAGATTTTGCAAAGAAAAAGATTCTCGCACCACGACAAGTCTGATTGGCTCTCCTCAATTTCAACTTGGAAAATTTACGGACCAATCCAAGCATGACCCGGACTACCGGCCACGCTAGCAACCGTGGATCACACTGCCCTAGTGCGATACATGCCGACAACCTTGTGGACTAGACCGTCCACTCCAGCCTCATGTAGAGATAGGTCCGCATTGAAGAGGCTCCCCTTCACTAGTTTACTGCTCCCTTCACACTTGAACTTGATCCTCTCGTCGAGACACGTAGACGATCTGATCGAGGCACACAAATTGCGTCTTTGTCCATACAATGGACAATCCCTCGACCTTCATTCGCTTCAACTACATCTGATCCTCAAGCATACAAGCACTTGGACACATTGACTGACTCACAGACACGGCTCGGACCGCACGTACAAATGTGCACACACTTGACTCCTTGACTCATACTCTCCCGGAATACGATCTTGACAAGATTCTCCAGCACCACACCCCGGTACCACCGCATCCATCAACGATCATTCCCATCCACCACCTTGACGACGACGCCTCGCCCGCCTTCTTCCTTCTTGTCACTCCTCCGAGAACGACGATCGCTCGTCGCCTCACCGATGACGGCATGCTCGCCGCCTCCATCTGGTCGCCCGCCCCAAGGCGCTAGTCGGATCGCCTCCTCGGGGCAAGCATGACTTTAAATCTTTAATCTTGCTGTGATATCAATTGTTAAAATTTGTCCATAGATCAATCACATCAATTTAGACGAACAGAGACGAACACAAATCTTATGGCCAGGGCATGTATCGTGTCCTCTATTTTTATTTTTCTTTTAAACTCACACGGTATGTAGAAGTTACAACCCTTCCCGTATATATACACGTCTAGACACCGACACAAAACCAAACCTAACTCAAACTAGACAGACCAACAGAAACTTTACAAAACTAGAAAACCTACCTAAACTCAGACACGTACACACCACACGTATCAGAACGACTAGTACTTGGATCAGGATTCACACTACATGTCCAAATCAGACACTACCAAACTGATCAACCTAGCAAGACAACTAACTTAACTCTAATAATCAAGATTAAGCTAACAAGCTCGGGAAGGAGGTCGTCTGCCCATGATGAGCTGCTGCTGCTCAGTCCAACTACGTACGCCTAGTTCCATCTATGTGGGTGGCACTTGATAGAAGCAGAGCAGGGAGATTGTTACTGCTCCATGCTAGGCTGCGACAAGTGCTCTACTACTCATCACTTGGATAACAGAAAATATGGCAAACGAATCGTGTGACCCAACCGCCGATGCATGGACAGTTCCTCACAACGTTGGGCTGAACTACCGATGATAGCCATATAAAAGGGAGGACATGTAGGTTCTAACTTTTTCTCTATGAAAGAAAGAATTCAAGAGACATGTAGACGACTAGATGTGCGTGGCTTTAGGAGATCCTGTCTCCTAGCTAGCTGAAAGTATGCGAGATGATGAGATGTTAGAAGAGAACTGAGCGAGGGATCATGGAGCATGTAGAACGGGAAATCCGTGAAGAAGTGCGCATATGCCGGATCATAGTGGAGGACTCCGTCCACATCTAGGTAGGCGAGAGTGTGCAGAGAGTCTTTTCTGATGAATGTCGCACCCTTTGGTGTTGGAGAGCTCCCAGAATATAGGTTTACCTTGATCAACCTTAGGAGAGAAACACTTAGATCCTTGGGTGTCTCTGGAAGGAAAATGTAAGATCCATCATTTTGTGGATCATGCTCAATCTGACTATGTACCGGAGTAAAGAAGTCCTCCATGTATAGTGCTCCTTCAGATACGTTGTACCTCACGTTTTCTTTTACAACTGGGAAGTCATAGTCCACCACAGTTGTGGTGTGGAGGAGAATGATAGCAAGCATGTAAAGGCACCAAGGTACCATCTTTATGTTGGGCTTATCCTGTCTGCATACAGAAAAGCATACAACGTCTTAATTATTTATCATTTATAAATGTAGTAAGCCGGGAAGAATGGACTATCTATTGGAGCTTTGGAGGGCCATCAAAATTCACGAGACGATTAAGGTCTATTCATGAGTTAAATATTTTGGAGAAAATAACTCACACATTAGTAGATAAATCATCCCTGATTACACTAAGAAAAATATATCCTTTGATGTAATTTTCACTCTTTTTTTTTGTACCATTCAAAGCGATAGAGTGCTTTTGACGTGATAATGTTTATTTCCTCGTGCTTGGTTGTTCCAACCTACTGGATAGTTTGTTGTTGGTGTCATATAAGCAGTAACATGGCCGGCACGGTGATTATTTACCCGAGTTAATGGTCCAGAAATGTGTGGATTGGTCGAGTTCCTGAAGTGGTCGAAGTTTTGAGTGTTCTAATTTACTGGTATTCTTTAATTGGTGCAGTATTTAGGTTTGAGGTTAGGATAATTGCTGACAGCGGATATCTGTTCTTCAGATTAAGCAAAATAGTAGTCATTTATTGGCGTTGCATCAAAACCCCTTTGCCGTCTAGAATAAGTCTATTTCCTCATGGAATGAGTACTGACTCATCTTTTGTCTTTGTTAGATATATGTGTAGAATATATGGATGCATTCTGTCAGCCAGATTTTAGCCGTGGAATAAGTTTGAGGGTGCGGCAGAGCATACACACATTATTATAATAGTATAGCTTAAGCATAGTTGTCTATCCGAGTTCTGAGACCATCCGCGCGCACACTGCATTCGTCTGGTCCCTGCTTGTGGACCTTTAACGACCTCTGCCACTGCATGTAGGCTTGGGGCGTTTTGCGCGTCTGATCACGTGAGCCGTGGGTGCGTTGGCTCTTTTTTCTTTTCGGTTTGCTTCCTATTTACTGTAATGTTTAGGTGGGATCATGATATGTAGGATCCTTTTATTTTTGAATAAAACGGGCAATTTTATCTCATTTTATTTTAAAAAGTCGAAGAGAATTGACACAGGGAACCGGCCAAAAAGTTGTACAGATGCACCAATACTGTCATGAAACACAATTGCATTGGGCACACCACCATAGCCAACCTGCCTACCCACACGAAACATAGACGCACAAGGAAGACCCACGTCGAGGTTGCCACATAGTGTTATCGTCATCACTCCTCCGCGGGCCAGCGACTTTGACTTCACCAGCGACTTCCAAAACAGAACCTCACAAACGATGCCGGAAACCATGTCAGCTTATCCCATCGGTTGGCCACACACGCCAAGGACAGACAACTCTGACTCCGGCGACGAGCTTCACAAGGGAATTATGCTGATCTTGCGCTGACCGAGTACCTACAGAGACCACTATCGGTCGGTCATCGTTGCCACCTGGACACGCTCCATCGCAACTTCGACTCCACAACAACACAACCAAGTAGGAGAACTCATCACACGTCGGGAAAATCGACTACCGAAGATCATCCGCGATCCGACCTCAGCTCGAGGCATCATCTTTGCCAAACTTCACCCTTGGACCTTGCACAACTGCACGGCAACAACCCTCTTCACAGAACCCCAGCCGTAGGCGACTTCGAGACGATGGCCCCAAGAAGGAAAGAGACGCAGTAGCATCTCCATCGCCTGATCCCGGATCTGAAGTTTCCCTTCGGAGTCAAGGCCGCAGGAGAGGAGAGCACACCACGTGATGATGCTTTATGGAAGTCCATGACACCCGCGGGCGTCACCATCGCGGCTCCGGCCAAGCTGGAGCGAGGATTTCTCCCGGAGGTGCTAAAACCACCTGCAACCTGAGTCGGCCGCCCACGAGCCACCACCATGCACGCCGAAGCCCACGAACCATCACCCCCGCCGAAGCCAGCTCCGCACCTCTAGGACAAGCACGCTGGCGCAGCATCAAGCCATAGCTCTAAGTGCATCGGAATCGTCGCCACATGCCAGCCCAACCGCCGTCCTGACTACCAGCCTGACGAGCAATTGGCCAACCTCTCCATGCGTAGAGATTAGCCGCCGCCATCTGGAGTCGCTTCTCCGGTAGGAGCCACGACAGACCAAGACCTGTCGAGCTCCCCCTCTACAAGCAGCCTCCACAAGCCCAACCGCCAAACGATAGGGCGTCGCCACCATGCAACACCAGAGGGCGCGGCGCTCCAGAAGACAACACGCACAGCCCGCAGCCCGCCAAGCCCATCTGGGCCCAGATCGAGGCTCGGCTGCACAACCCCCGTCAGAAGCATCGCGTACCCCCCCCCCCCCCCCGCAGGCGACGCGAGGGTTGTTTTGGGATTATTGTTTCACAAAGGCACTATTTATATGTGGGACCCTTTCATACGCGGACAAAACATAAAATATGTGAGACTACCATCCTGACCAGCATAGCCCACTTCCAGCCCGTATTTCCCAAGTGCCAAGTCAATATATTCTCCCAAACCCCAAGTTCTTGTGCGTCGCCGTCAGATTTCCCTGTCTTGGCCGCTGCACCACGACCTTATCTGTTTCATACACTTAGCTATCAGTACAGCTTTGGCCCCATGCACATGCATGCTATGATCGTATGTACGCTTAGCTGCTAATATAACTTTTAGACTACCCACCTACATGAGAACTGAAGCATATAAGTATACTGACACGTTATAATTTTTCCATCTCAAAATAGGAATTCTGAAATTGTTTAAATTTAAATGTATTTATATACTAAATAGTGTCTACATATATCTAAATTTAGATAAATCTACGATATGTATTTTGAGACGGAAGAAGTAATATTATGCGGGACTAAGTGGGCAAACACAGCCGCCATAAAACTTTGCGCGTGAGGTTGAGCCTACTTCAGCGATTTATTTGGGTCGTATTCGGTCATTTTCTCATCAACTGCAACGCCTCTCCTCTTCTGTTAAAAAACGCTATCTCCTCTCTCTCAATCTCGCGGTGGCGGCTAGGTCTAAATGGTGTACATGGCGGAGGCGCCGCCGGCAGTCTTATGCGACACGACTGCACGAGGGTAGATCACCAGCAGTGCAGTATACGGACTACGACATATTTTTCGACTCCGACAGCTGGAGCAGGAGGCATCCGGTATGGGCTGCTTCACGTTCTTTGGGTTGAGCTTGGAGACGGAGGCCGAGAAGAAGGCGGGTGGTGATGAGGATAACGCGCGGAAGCAGGATCCGGCGGCTTTGCTTGAACGGCCATAGTTTTGTTTTTTTAAAACTACTTGACTACAACCAGCTATAACCTATCTTCGTATTTGTTTACCAGTGACACTAAAAAACCCGATATAAAAGCGTTTTGCAAGTTAACCATTCCACCAAGTGTTAGAACGCACTATAGACGGCGCGGCGAAGCGCGCTTATCCATCTAGTTATTATTATTATTATTGAAAAAAAATGAGTGTTCACCTTTTCTCATCGAAATCCCTCGATGAACTCAGGTGTGCGGGATGCTAGATGCTAGATATGTGGAACTCTAGTATGTCTTCAAAGATAAAAATCTTTGTTTGGATGTGCATTAGAGGCCATTTTCAGGTTACTTGTGTGATTTGAAAACCAAAGGATGCTCGGGCGAGCCGCGTTGCAAGCTCTGCGTGGAGCTTGAAACCGTCTCCTCTCCCATCTAATTTTTGGCAGCCCCGTATCAAATTTCTTTTGGTGGTGTGCCATGTGTGAAAGTGCTACAGCTCCAGAAATGTTCTGGTCTTCAATAATAACGTGATTGTGTCTGTTAAATATGTTTTAGTATTTATCTTTTCCTGTATTTTTGGTATTGTAAACAATATGGAGTAGTACTCCAATTGGACACATACCAAATCTTGTAACAAACTCTTGGGATATTTTCCCTCGGTATATTAACATGGAACCGGTGCTAGGCCACGCACCGTTAGAGGCAGGTCGTTTTTCATGGTATCAGAGCCTGCTCCTCTACCGATCTAGCCGCCTCAAAAACTAGCCGCCGCCGCCACCTCAAACAGCCGCCGCCGTCATCTGCCATGGCTGCCACCCAAAACCAAAAACAAAAAACCTAACACCCAAAGCCTCTGTCGCTGCCGCAGTTCTTCATACTGCCGCCGCCAACAACCAGAAAACCGACATCACCGCTGCTCCCTGCTGCCGCGACCCTGCCCAACCAGAAAACCAACATCGCCGCGACCCTGCTGCCGCTTTTCTGCCGCCGCAATAAATCACTATGGCCTCGTCCTCATCTGTTTCTTCGCTGGCTGCTGCTCTCGGTGCGCCTCCAACCCAGCTCCTTACTCGCGAGAACTCGCTCGTGTGGAAAGCACTTGTGGTGCCTGCCCTCCGAGGTGCTCGCGTGCTCAATTTGGTCAATGGCATTGAGAAGGCCCCTGCTAAAGAGATCGAGGCTGATGATGCTACTGGAAAGAAGATCTCCATTGAAAACCCCGACTATGTCACATGGATTACCCGTGATCAACAAGTCCTGCGATACATCCTCAACTCTCTTTCGCCTGATCTGATCTCTGAAGTGATCGTTAGAAACATCTGCTGAGGTATGGAAGTTTCTTGAGTCTCTAACCTCAACACCGTCTCGCTCCCGCACTCAACAATTACGTTCTGCTCTCAATGACACAAAAAAGGGGGATCTCTCTGCTGAAAAGTACCTCACCAAGATGAAAACCTTGGCTTCAGAACTTTCCGCTGCAGGAAAACCTCTTGATGATGATGAGCTCATCTGGTCGATCCTCCATGGCCTTGGCGATTCCTACAACACACTCAAGGTAGCCATCAATGCAAACCCTAGCACCACACTTTCAGATCTATGCAGTCAACTCCAAGCTTTTGATCAGATGCACAAGTCTGAGGACGTGTTTATTTCTTCCGCCAACATGGCGCGTCGTGGGGGTGAAAAGCCCCTGCCACCGCGTTCGGATGATCGCGGACGCCGTGAGTACTATGATGATGACCGCCGTCGTCGTGAAAGATATGACGATGATCATGTCCGTAGGGATAAGTATGATGACCGCCGTGGAGGTGGGTTTGATGATCGCCGTGGAGGTGGGTTTGATGACCGCCGTGGAGGTGGTGGTGACCGTCGCTATGATGATCGCCCACGCCGCCGTGATGATGGTGGCCGAGAGGATGGAGGACGACGTGATGATGTCCGACGCCGTGGCCGCGCCCCTACACCCTATGTCAATGTCACATGTCAGATCTGCAAAATTCATGGTCATCCCGCCAATGACTGCTGGTGGAGGTTCCAGAACAACCGTGATCGTCGTGATGATGATCGTCGTCGGGATGATGATCGAGGTGATAAGGGTGCCAACATGGCCTCCTATGGTGTTGACACAAACTGGTATTCTGATACTGGCGCTACAAACCATGTTGCAAATGAGATGAGCAAGCTCTCCTTCCAGGAAAAATACACAGGGAATGATCAAGTACACACGGCTAATGGTAATGGTATGCAAATTTCTCATATTGGTCATTCAATGCTGCACACTCCCCATAGTTCTTTACATCTTAAAAATATCCTTCATGTTCCAGATGCTTCAAAAAATCTTCTTTCTGTTCATAAACTTACACTTGATAATGATGTTTTCCTTGAGTTTCACCCATATTTTTCTTGATTAAGGATCAAGCCACAAGGAGAACTCTCTTTAGAGGTCCGTGTCATGATGGTCTTTATCCACTAGTGCCGCTGTCTACCGGATCCTCCAAGCAAGCCTTCATCACCATAAAACCATCTTCCTCTACATGGCATCGCCGTTTGGGACATCCATCCTCCTTTGTGGTGCAGCAAATCCTTAGGAAACATCATATTTCTTATTCTCCTGAAATAAATCCATACATCTGTGACTCTTGTCAATTTGCTAAAAGTCATCAGCTACCATATCCAGTCTCCACTAGTGTTTCTACTTTTCCTTTAGAGCAAGTTTTTTCTGATGTATGGGGACCAGCACCTGCTTCTGTAGGCAAACATTTGTACTATGTAAGCTTTATTGATGATTTTAGCAAGTTCACTTGGATATATTTGCTTAAAAACCGTTCTGAAGTTTATCAAGTTTTTCTTAACTTTCAGCAACTTGTTGAGCGAAAGTTTAATAGAAAAATTATTACTATGCAAACTGATTGGGGTGGTGAATATGAAAAGCTTCATGGTTTCTTTCAAAAAATTGGCATTACTCACCATGTCTCATGTCCTCATGCTCATCAGCAAAATGGTTCTGCAGAACGCAAACACCGTCATATTGTTGAAGTAGGCCTTGCTCTTCTGGCCAATGCGTCTATGCCCCTTAAATTTTGGGACGAAGCTTTTCTTACAGCCACCTTTCTTATCAATCTTCTCCCTAGCAAAGTTATAAATTTTTCCACCCCTGTTGAGCGTCTCCTAGACACCAAACCCAACTATGAGTCTCTCAGAGTTTTTGGCTGTGCTTGCTGGCCTAATCTCCGTCCCTATAACAAACACAAATTAGCCTTTCGTTCCACCAAGTGTGTTTTCTTGGGGTACAGTCCTCGTCATAAGGGTGTCAAGTGTCTTGACACCAAAACATGACGGGTTTATATTTCTCGTGATGTCGTCTTTGATGAAAATGTGTTTCCCTTTGCTGATCTCAATCCTAATGCTGGTACACGTCTCAAGCAAGATATTCTTTTGTTACCTTCTAACAATGGGGAGACACACATTGATGATCATATGACTATGCATATTATACCTAATGTTGATCCAGTTCCTGTAGAAAATGTGGTTGCAGGTGATGATGTTACCGTGCAGAACCAATCAACACGAAACTCTGAAGAAAACGGTGCAGAAATGAGCAGAAACGGTGCCAAAACACTCCCAGAAAATGACAGAATTGAATCTGTCTCGAATGGCAATCCCGATGCAGATTCTCTGCATGTCCCAGGTAGCGATCCCGAGGTGGATTTGCCAGCTATCAGTCCCAGTGTTTCCCGCCCAGCATCACCCTCGCTGCGGTCCCCGTCCTCGGTCCAGACGCCGCCATGCAGTTCCCGCCCAGCCTCACCCTCACCGCGGTCCCCGCCATGCAGTCCTCTGCATGCCGACGTGGATGCCTCTCTGTTGTCCCCTGCTGGTTCTAACAGCGACACAAGCGAGCATGTGGGTGCGCTGCTGCGCGGGTCTTCGTCTCTGCCCTCTGCTGCACATGACAACGACGTGAGCCCTTGTCAGAATAACACACCTGAAGCTGATTCCTCTACTGCTGATGCCAATTCAGGATCTTCTGTGCCATGTTCTCCATCACCCCCACCTGATCAGCCAGAACCTCGTACACGTCTTCAAAAGGGTATTCGCAAGCCTAAACAATATACTGACGGTACTATCAGGTACGGTTTGCTTCTGTCTATAGGGGAACCGACATGTTTTTCAGAAGCTCTCTCTCATGATTGTTGGAACAAGGCTATGAAAGAGGAATATGATGCCTTGATGGACAATAAAACATGGCATCTTGTACCTCCAAATTCAACTAAAAATCTCATTGATTGTAAGTGGGTGTATCGTATTAAGAAAAATGCAGATGGGACAGTTGACAGATACAAGGCCCGTCTGGTTGCCAAAGGGTTCAAGCAAAGGTATGGCATTGACTATGAAGATACTTTTAGTCCAGTTGTGAAAGCAGCTACTATTCGACTTGTACTTTCAGTTGCTGTTTCTCGTGGCTGGAGTCTGAGGCAGCTAGATGTCAAGAACGCGTTTCTTCATGGTGTTCTAGAGGAGGAAGTTTATATGAAGCAACCTCCAGGTTTTGAAAATTCTGAAAACCCTCATTATATATGCAAACTTGACAAGGCTCTTTATGGTCTCAAACAAGCTCCTCGAGCGTGGTATTCTAGACTCAGTACAAAGCTGCAATCTCTTGGGTTTGTTCCTTCTATAGCAGACACCTCACTTTTCCTATACAACAAATCAAATGTTATGATATTTGTTCTTATCTATGTTGATGACATTATTGTTACTAGCTCATCTGATCAGGCTATCTCTTTGCTCCTGTGTGATCTAAAGGATGATTTTGCCCTTAAGATTTAGGTGATCTTCACTTCTTTCTGGGAATTGAGGTAAAGAAAGTTAATGATGGTTTAATTCTCACACAGGAAAAATATGCTACTGATTTGATTTCAAGAATTGGTATGAGTAAGTGTACTCCATGTCCTACACCATTGTCCTCTACGGATAAGCTGTCACTTCATGAAGGGACACTTCTTGGTCCTTCTGACATTACTGAATATAGGAGCATTGTGGGTGCTTTACAGTATTTGACCTTGACTAGACCTGATATTTCTTTTTCGGTGAACAAAGTGTGTCAGTTTCTTCATGCTCCAACAACCTCTCATTGGACAGCTGCCAAGAGAATATTGAGATATATTCAAGGAACTATTAAAGTTGGACTTGTTTTTCATAAGTCTTCTTCAAATCTGCTTAGTGCTTTCTCTGATGCAGATTGGGCAGGTTGTCTTGATGACAGGAGGTCCACAGGAGGTTTTGCTATATTCTTTGGGCCAAATTTAATATCTTGGAGTGCCAGAAAACAAGCAACTGTATCAAGATCAAGTACTGAGGCTGAGTATAAAGCCTTAGCTAATGCCACAGCTGAATTGATATGGGTTGAAGCTCTTCTTCGTGAGCTTGGCGTTTCACTTAAGGAAAAACCATGCTTATGGTGTGATAACTTAGGAGCTACATACTTGTCAGCCAATCCTGTGTTTCATGCAAGAACTAAACATATTGAGATTGATTTTCATTTTGTCAGAGAGAGAGTTGCAAAGAAATTGTTAGATATCAGATTTATATCTACCAAGGATCAAATAGCTGATGGATTTACAAAGGCACTACCAGTACGAGACCTTGATGAGTTCAAGCGTAATCTCAACCTTAGACAAGGTTGTGATTAAGAGGGGCTGTTAAATATGTTTTAGTATTTATCTTTTCCTGTATTTTCGGTATTGTAAACAATATGGAGTAGTACTCCAATTGGACACATACCAAATCTTGTAACAAACTCTTGGGATATTTTCCCTCAGTATATTAACATGGAACCGGTGCTAGGCCACGCACCGTTAGAGGCAGGTCGTTTTTCAGTGTCATCCCTTCAGGAGGCATGTAATACTAGCTAACTGAGTTGGGTTTGGATGTTTTTTTCCTGGAACTGGGTTTTGACCCGAGAGTACGCTGTGGCTGGTGCTTTAAAGTAGAGCATCATATGCATTTTGTATTAAAAAAATGAATGCCGCTCAAAATATGAAATAAAAGGACAGTCAATGGTAGTAGTAGTAGCTAGGCAAGGGCTTTATGTATGCACCAGAAATAAATATCACACGTACGGAGTCACAGCACATTTAAAAAAGATATGTAGTGAGCAGAGTCTACAACCGGCCAAATCCTAATGAACTGCACACCACCGTAGATATATAGGCCAACTTGATGATCGTGTTTGGTTAGTACTGCTCCGTGCTAGGCTGCGACAAGTGCTCTACTATTCACTTGGATAACAGAAAATATGGCAATCGTGTGACCCAACTGCCCGATGCAAAACCTGTTCCTCACAATGTTGGGCTGAACTACCGACGGATGGCCATATAAAAGGAAGGACATGTCAGTACCGAGGTTCTAACTTTTTCTCTATGAAAGAATGAATTTAGGAGACAGGTAGACGACTAGATAATGTGGCTTTAGGAGATCCTGTCCTAGCTAGCTGAAGTATGCGAGATGATGAGATATTAGAAGAGAACTGAGCGAGGGATCGCGGAGCATGTAGAACGGAAAACGGGAAATCCGTGAAGAAGTGCGCATATGGACTCCATCCACATCTAGGTACGCTGAGGGTGTGCAGAGAGTCTTTTCTGATGAATGTCGCACCCTTTGGTGTTGGAGAGCCCCAAGAATATAGGTTTGCCTTGATCAACCTTAAGGGAGGAACATTTAGATCCTTGGGTTTCTCTGGAAGGAAAATGTGAGATCCATCATTTTGACTATCTGGATCATGCTCAATCAGACTATGTACCGGAGTAAAGAAGTCCTCCATGTATAGTGCTCCTTCAAATGCTACTACTGGGAAGTCGCGGTCCAACACAATTGAGGTGTGGAGGAGAAGCACAACAAGCATGTAAAGGCACCAAGGTACCATCTTCATGTCGGGTTTGTCATGTCTGCATACACAAAAGCATACGACGTCTTAATTGTTTATCATCTATAAATGTAGTAAGCCAGGAAGAATGGACCATCTACTGGAGCTTTGCAGGGCCATCAAAATTCACGAGATGATTAAGGTCTATTCATGAGTTAAATTTTTTGGAGAAAATAACTCGCACATTAGTAGATAAATCATCCCTGATTACAGTAGGAGAAATATATCCTTTGATGTATTTTCACTCTCTTTTTTGTATCATTCAAAGCCATAGAGTGCTTTTGACGTGATAATATTTATTTGCTCATGCGTTGGTTGTTCTAACCTACTGGATAGTTTGTTGTTGGTGTCATATAAACAGTGACATGGCCGTCACTGTGATGGAGGGTGCCAAAACCTCATAGGCTGGAGGCCGTTCGGCATATATGGGATATGCGGCTGACCAGGAGGTGACGCAAAGAGCAAATCAGCCTTGATCAACAGCACATACTTGGACGGTGATGATATTTAGCTTGGTGGATTTTAGGCGAGAGTTTGGGTAATTTCGAAATTAAAAGATTATTTACCCGAGTTAATGGTCCAGGAATGCATGGATTGGTCGAGTGCCTAAAGTGGTCTAAGTTTTGACTTGATCTACTAGAGTGTTCTAACTTACTGGTATTCTTAATTGGTGCAGTATTTAGGTTTGAGGTTAGGATGATTGCTGATAGCGGATATTTGTTCTTCAGATTAAGCAGAATAGTACTGTATTGGCGTTGCATCAAAACCCCTTTGCCGCCTAGAATAAGTCTATTTCCTTGTGGAATGAGCGCTGACTCATTTGTTGTCTTTGTTATATATATGTGTGTAGAATATATGGATTTCTAACTGTCTTTTACAAAAGCATGCATTGCTGTACTAGTCGGTCAGTCAGATTTTAACCGTGGAATATAAGATTGATGGTGCGGCGGAGCATACACACATTATTATTATTATTGATAAAAAAGAGTGTTCACCTTTTCTCATCGAAGTCCTTTTACTTGGAAATGATGAACTCAGGTGTGTGGGATGCTAGAATGCGAGATATGTGGAACTCTAGTACTGCATGTCTTTGAAGATAAAAATCTTTGTTTGTATGTGTATTAGAGGCCATATTCAGGTTACTTGTGATCTGAAAACCAAAGGATGGTCGGACGAGCCGCGTTGCAAGCTCTGAGTGGGGCAAATATAGGTCAAATCCTAATGAGCAGCCTCGAAGACCTCAAGCCGGCGAGTCCGGCTGGGTTTGGAACCGACGCGCTCCATCTCAACCTCCCGTTCCACCATGAGCAGCCGTTCGCCGGAGCCGGAGACGACCAGCAGGTAGTAGTAGCACTAGAGGAAAAAGGGCCATCCGTTCGCGACCCCTCAGAGCATTAGTCCCGGTTATGCCACCAACCGGGACTAATGCTGGCACGCGTTCCGGTTGGAGCGGACACGGGCCAGGGGGCATGCGTCCCGGTTGGTAAGGGGGAATACGTCCCGGTTGGAGCCACCAACCGGGACTAAAGATTTGGCCACAGCCACGTGGCGTGGCACGCACCTTTAGTCCCGGTTGCTGGCTCCAACCGGGACGTATTCTCCAGCCCTCTCTGTCTCCACTCTGTTTTTTTGAATGGTAGAAGGTGTGAGGGGTGTGCTAGTTTTTTCTCTTCTATGCATGCATTGAAGGTGTTTGATGAAATGTTTGAGTGAATAATCCCGTAGAATTTCTCATAGAACAAAAATATAGAAGGTGTCCGAGACGCACTTGAGCTTTCTCCTCTTTATTTCCCTCGATCGAGGTTAGCAATCTTATCTTTTCCCTGAAACTGGCCGCAGTGGTGTCCTGCTCTCGAAAACCATCTTGTAGCTTGTAACTTCTCTAACTAGATCAATACGCCTCGGAGCTAACTAATTTCACATATTAGGGAGTGCCTCTATGACCAGTTTCTCGGAGATGCCGGAGGACTGGGCTCCGTCGGCATCTCCCTAAAACTGGCCGCAGTGGTGTCCCTGCTCTCGAAAACTGGCTGGAGGACTGGACTCGCAAGGATGCCTATTTATAGTACAAGCAGCTCGGCATAGTGTCGACACTTACGAAATAATGTCGACACTCACCCCTATCATTAGTGCTGACTCGTGTTTTGTCCGGTTGGTGTCTCCAATCGGGACTACAGGTTGATCTTTAGTCCCGGTTGGTGACACCATCCGGGAAAAGGTACACGCCGCACGACATAATGTCGACACTCACCCCTATCATTAGTGCTGTCTGGCTCAGCCTGCCGAAATCGTCCATCCCGGGTAAAAAGGACAAATGTCTGCCGAATCGGCAGGAAGTTATGTGCTGAATCACGGTATAGTTTGTGATGTCGTGCCCATATTATGCATGTGTGTGGACATTGGTATGGAGAACAATGTTGCAGGAGGAAGTTTTTCTTTTTGTCGTACGGAAAAGCCCTTTTCCATTTTCCGAGCGCAAAAAACGGGTCGTTTTGTGAAGTAACCACCAAAATGCCATTTCAGAATGCTACCGTCCCATTTTCCTAAAATACTAGACCACCTTACATGGACTATGTCCCAACCGATACATCTCAAACCTTTTTTTCCATCCCGGATAAAAAAGACAAATGTCTGCCGAATCGGCAGGAAGTGGGTCCGGTTTGTACTACAGGTACATGATCTATCGCCCGTGATTTTTTGAAAAAATCATTTTTAGACTCGCAATATGTGGTTTCTTCAGAGATCCAATGCAAGTTCTAACGATGCCCGTCTCCTATCTTCATACACACCGGTTCGACCATAGTTAGAAATTCAGATAATTCAAAACGGGCATAATAAATTCAAAAAAAATCCAAACAATGAAAATCCTTCGCGTGGTATCATATTATGTTACATAGTTGAAAGGAAAAATACCAGACTTGGTATATTGACCATGTTTCGAAAAAACCTTCACAAAATGACCTATCATGTTCGAGGTTTCATGTCTTTCGGTCCAAATGACCGATGTTATGTGCTGAATCACGGCATAGTTTGTTATGTTGTGCCCATATTATGCATGTGTGTGGACATTGGTATGGAGAACAATGTTGCAGGAGGAAGTTTTCCTTTTTGTCGCACGGAAAAGCCCTTTTCTATTTTCCGAGCGCAAAAAACGGGTCGTTTTGTGAAGTAACCACCAAAATGCCGTTTCAGAATGCTACCGTCCCATTTTCCTAAAATACTAGACCACCTTACATGGACTATCTCCCAACCGGTACATCTCAAACCTTTTCGTCCATCCCGGGTAAAAAAGACAAATGTCTGCCGAATCGGTAGGAAGTGGGTCCGGTTTGTACTACAGGTACATGATCTATCGCCCGTGATTTTTTGAAAAAATCATTTTTAGACTCGCAATATGTGGTTTCTTCAGAGATCCAATGCAAGTTCTAACGATGCTCGTCTCCTATCTTCATACACAC
This sequence comes from Avena sativa, assembly GCA_916181665.1. Classification (NCBI taxonomy): domain Eukaryota; kingdom Viridiplantae; phylum Streptophyta; class Magnoliopsida; order Poales; family Poaceae; genus Avena; species Avena sativa. The sequence goes on along the minus strand of OV702298.1, from coordinate 260,440,007 downwards.
CGGTTCGACCATAGTTAGAAATTCAGATAATTCAAAACGGGCATAATAAATTCAAAAAAAATCCAAACAATGAAAATCCTTCGCGTGGTATCATATTATGTTACATAGTTGAAAGGAAAAATACCAGACTTGGTATATTGACCATGTTTCGAAAAAACCTTCACAAAATGACCTATCATGTTCGAGGTTTCATGTCTTTCGGTCCAAATGACCGATGTTATGTGCTGAATCACGGCATAGTTTGTTATGTTGTGCCCATATTATGCATGTGTGTGGACATTGGTATGGAGAACAATGTTGCAGGAGGAAGTTTTCCTTTTTGTCGCACGGAAAAGCCCTTTTCCATTTTCCGAGCGCAAAAAACGGGTCGTTTTGTGAAGTAACCACCAAAATGCCGTTTCAGAATGCTACCGTCCCATTTTCCTAAAATACTAGACCACCTTACATGGACTATCTCCCAACCGGTACATCTCAAACCTTTTCGTCCATCCCGGGTAAAAAAGACAAATGTCTGCCGAATCGGTAGGAAGTGGGTCCGGTTTGTACTACAGGTACATGATCTATCGCCCGTGATTTTTTGAAAAAATCATTTTTAGACTCGCAATATGTGGTTTCTTCAGAGATCCAATGCAAGTTCTAACGATGCTCGTCCCCTATTTTCATGCACACCGGTTCGACCATAGTTAGAAATTCAGATAATTCAAAACGGGCATAATAAATTCAAAAAAAATCCGAACAATGAAAATCCTTCGCGTGGTGTCATATTATGTTACATAGTTGAAAGGAAAAATACCAGACTTGGTATATTGACCATGTTTCGAAAAAACCTTCACAAAATGGCCTATCATGTTCGAGGTTTCATGGCTTTCGGTCCAAATGACCGATGTTATGTGCTGAATCACGGCATAGTTTGTGATGTTGTGCCCATACTATGCATGTGTGTGAACATTGGTATGGAGAACAATGTTGCAGGAGGAAGTTTTCCTTTTTGTCGCACGGAAAAGCCCTTTTCCATTTTCTGAGCACAAAAAACGGGTCATTTTATGAACTAACCACCAAAATACCGTTTCAGAATGCTACCGTCCCATTTTTCTAAAATACTAGACCACCTTACATGGACTATCTCCCAACCGGTACATCTCAAACCTTTTCGTCCATTCCGGGTAAAAAAGACAAATGTCTGCCGAATCGGTAGGAAGTGGGTCCGGTTTGTACTACAGGTACATGATCTATCGCCCGTGATTTTTTGAAAAAATCATTTTTAGACTCATAATATGTGGTTTCTTTAGAGATCCAATGCAAGTTCTAACGATGCTCGTCCCCTATTTTTCATCTTTAGTCCCGGTTGTTGACACCATCCGGGACAAGGTTCACTCTGGACGACATAATGTCGACACGCCATTTTTCCCGCCATTTTTCTTCCCGCCATTTTTTCCCGTCAGTTCTTCCCGCCAGTTCTTCCCGCCAGTTTTTCACTATATATATATATATATATATATATATATGTAGGGTTGGCCTCCATTGTCATTGCACATCTCTAGACTTATATCTGCAACCTTATCACTCTTTCCCATGGCTTCCACCGTAGCACTAACTCCCAGGGAGGCCGAGGCGCTTTGCGCCTCGAACTACCCCTGCCCGCCGGGCTACTATGTTCCCGTCGGCTGGATGCTGAGCGCCGGAGGCGTGCCGGTTCCTCCTGTCCCTCTAGGTGTGGCGCGTCGGATGGCCATGACGAACCACTACTACTTCGAGCTCACGCCGGAGCAGCGGAGGAATCCCAGATGGTATCCCGACTATTTCCCGACTTGGGAAGCCTTCTTCGTGGATCGGCGTGAGAGGGCACTCGCCAGGCATGAGGAGGAGGGCCCACCTCCTCCGAACTTCAACGAGGCCGGCCGTCGGCTGTGGTGGCGCGACCGGACTCTCTAGAGCGTCATGGCCTACGACACGGCCGCCGACTCTAGCCCCCACCTGCGCTACCCTCAAGTCCAACCCACTCGTACTCAACCTTCTAGGTTCAACTATGGCGACCCCGACGACGATAGCGACGACGGCCGCGGCGAGTACGACGACTACAGTGGCGAGTATTACAGGTGTAGGCAGGAGCATGACTGAATTATTTCAACATTGCAAAACAAGTTCGGCCGATTGTCGCTTAATCTGGCCATGTATCTTAATTTTCAGTTCTTCTATGTAACTTTGTGTTAGTTGTGTTATGTACTTTAATTCCAATTCTATCCTAATCAAAATTTCTTTCCGCCCATTATTTTCCGTCCTCTTTTTTCCGCCCATTAAAAACATAAAATGGTTTTGAATTACTTATAAGTTAATTCATTTTTAATTGTAAATGGTTCATATTTTAAATGGTTACATTAATTATTTTTTAAAAATAAAAAATGGTTTTGGATTATTTATTCAAATCCATACACTTTTTATGTTTAAAGTTTTTCTAAATTCCAAATTAATATTTAAAAAATATAAGTTAATTCATTATTAATTTTAAATGGTTACATTAATTATTTCTTAAAAATAGAAATTGGTTTTAGATTATTTATTCAAATCCATACACTTTTTATGTTTAAAGTTTTTCTAAATTCCAAATTAATATTTAAAAAATATAAGTTATTTCATTATTAATTTTAAATGGTTCATAGTTTAAATGGTTACATTAATTGTTTTTCAAAACAGAAAATGGTTTCGAATTAGTTATTCAAATTCAAATACTTTTTATGTTTAAAGTTTTTCTAAATTCCAAAGTAATTATTATTTAAAAAATATTACAAATTTAAACCCCAAAATAAAAAATAAGGCGGGAACAGAGAGAAAATAACTGAAATTTTTTGAAAACAGGGGAATACGTCCCGGTTGGAGCCACCAACCGGGACTAAAGACCCCCTGCGCACGCGCCCCTTCAGCTGCTGAAAATTGGACTATACGTCCCGGTTGATGGCTCTAACCGGGACGTATGCCCTTTTAGTCCCGGTTGGAGCCACCAACCGGGACGTATACTCCCTCTCCTTTATATAACTTCTCTTCTTCTTCTCTGCTTCTCTTCTCTGCTTCTCTGCTTCATCGACGACGCTGCCAGGCTGCCCGCGCACTTCCCGACGACCGCCGCCCGCGCGCTCCCTGACGACCGTCGCCGCGCGCTCCACGACGATCGCCGCCCGCGTCTCTTCCCGCCGACGACCGCGCCGCCCGCGCCTTCCCCCACCGCCGCGCGTCAGGTACATCCCTCCCTGCCTCTGTCCTCCCTCCTCCCTCAGCTGCTGCTGGTGGGCGGCGGCGGCTGCTGCATGGTGGGCGGCGGCGGCTGCTGCATGGTGGGCTGCTGGTGGGCGGCGGCGCGGCTGCTGCATGTGGTGGGGCGGCTGCTATTGCTCAGGGCCGTCTCCCAGACATGGTGGGGCGGCTAAATGGTGGGCTGTTGCATGGCGGCGCGGCTGCTGCATATAGTACTATGGGTCGAGGAATAAAACGACAAAGACGCTGACGCTCGCCCAGACGACAAACACTACGGATGCGGAAAAAAAATCATATTTAGCGCGTTAGCGGTTTCCGTTGGAGGATGGGGCGTTTGGGTACGTTTTCTTTTTCGTACGTATTAATTTTCATCGCTTAAGCGGCTACCTAAACACCTGGCGTAATACATGCCCTTAGAGCGGGTCTGCGGGTCTGCGGGTATGGGTTTTCCACCCCCATACCCGCCCCATTAAACTTGGAGGGTCTAACTTTTTACCAAACCCTCCCCATTTAAGGCGGGTATCCATCGGGTTTGTGGGTTTCGAGGGCCCATTGCCATCCCTAATCGCATCCTTATCATCGGACTATCCTCGTTTGCTATAGGAGTATCACATTTACTCAATGATAGATTTATACTCCCTCATGTCGGGTTTGTAAGGCTCGGGAAAAGGGGATGTCAGTGGCCGGTTCCGCAGGACATGGGAGGCGTGCAGGGACGCGTGGGGCGGGTGTATTGTGGCAAGAGAGAGGCAGAAGCTCTGTTTGCTCGGGGAAGGTGAGGAGAGGGGGGAGGAGGCGGCGCCGATGGGAGTTCCCCTGTTCGCTCACGCGTGGGCGAGACATGGGCGAAGGGGTCGCGCGGTCAAAACCATTGTGTTCGACGTAGGAAAGCTCGGTCTGGCTCGATCGCGCGTAAATCTTCCCATGAAATTGCATGCCCCTTAGGTGCATGTGGGTTCGACGATGTGCCTTCGCCAGGGCATTCCGAACCCTCTTAAATCGATTCCAATATGGTATTTTGTTAGTATCTAGTGTTACCTATCTGCTGGATAGTTTCCCTTTTGTAGCCTTATACTCATGTTCCCCTCTCATATGCATCTGAGGTTTCTCCGAACTAGGTTTTACACCCCTCGGAACTCCGGAATATTGATTATAGTTGATTTTAGCTAGAGTTACCTATCTACTACACGGTTTCCTTTTTGTAGCTAGGTTTAGGGTTTAGGGTTTCTCTTCATTTTTATTATTGTGTATGTATATATTAGGGTTTCTCTGAATTAGGGTTTATATCTCTCAACACCGTACCTAACTTTCTCCTTTAGCCGCTTTGACTTATTCGTTTTTCCACCTATGCAGAAAATATGGACCCACACGTCAGAGACGAAGAAAAGGAAGAGTTGATCCAAGGTGTGATCCGTGGGGAAGATAATTTAGACGTATCAACGTTTCTAAACAACTCCGGTGAGGGTGATCCTCTTTTTACCGGAATAGACGACTTGTTTGAGGTTGAAGGTGTTGCCTTCCGCGAGGGAGAAGGCGATGCCTTGTGTAATCGAGAAGACGACCGCTCCGGCGAGGTGCATGTAATATAACCAATTCATTAATTAATCATCTGCTATCTATATAGAAATAGTAACGATGATCTTTCTTCTTTTAGCCCTCCGGATCGAAGGAATCTACTGAAAAGAGCAGACGAGGCCCAACCAAAAAGTTGCAAGACCATGAGAGGTTTAGGATCGAAGATGTCGCTGAAGACGGCAAACCGACGGCTCCCGAAGTTATCGCAACCAAATTTGTGGCACAATGCGGAGTAATCGTTAGGGACTTAATCCCGATCACTATTAGAAATTGGAATAGGCCTGCTAATGCGGATGAAGAGGGAACATGTTTATTTGTCCCTAACCAGGCCAAAGATTTACTGTGGAAGAGGCTCATGGTTAATTTCAAACTACCGAAGATAGAGCTGGATCCAAATGCGGAGGATCCAGTTGAGGACGCCTTACAACATGGGAGAGCCATGGAGGCTAAGGTCAGGGAGTGGGCTTTGAAGAAGATGGCCCAGTGTTTCACCAACTGGAAGAAAAGATTGCACCTTGACTATGTCGTGAAAGAGAAGACTCCCGATTTCAAGAATATTCAGTTTGAGAAGATAAAACCATTCTGGGCTGAGTTTGTGGAATACAAGAAATCAGAAAAAGCTAAGAAAATGTCTGAAATGAATAAGCTGAATGCTGCTAACAAGAAGTATCACCATACTAAGGGGCAAGGTGGCTACAGGGCTGGCATTCCTAAGTGGGAGAAACTTGAGAATGAACTGCGTGCTAAAAAGATCACCCCAGAGACAGACGATTGGTTAGAACGTGCAAGGAATTGGTTTTACGGGCATGGGGGCACGTTGGACTCGGAAGGGAGGTGTATATATAACATACGACATAAAGAAGACCCCTTGCCAATCAAGAGGATGAGAAAAGCAGTAAAGGCTGTTAAAGATGGGTACTTCATTCCCGATAGAGAGAATGATGAGCTCACACTCGCCCTTGGAAATAAGGAACATGATGGACGAACACGAGGCACAAGAGGCTCCCAACCATGGAGGACTGGGTTTCCCTAAGAGAGGAAGAAATATCCTGATAGAAGCCGTCAGAGGAGAAAGGACAGGGTGGAAGTTGAAGCAAATAGTTAGAAAGAGCGAATGCGTTTAATTGAAGAACGATTAAAGCAACAACAAGATGAAATTAAAGCACTTAAAGAGCAAAGTACTACCAGCCCATCTCAGCAGCACACTGCATTCGATGCTACCGGCCTATCGAATAATCGAAAAAGCAGTGTGGCTTCCACCGAGGTCCCGGGTGATGACAATGGCGATGACGATGGTGCACCGACGATGGCTCCTGTTGGCTACCCAGTGGATGATATCACAGAGATGACACACTGCGAGCTACATGTCAAAGTTGTGAACATATCAATGAAGGTGGCGGTTGGCTATGCCTTACCAATTGGACCCACACCAACTTACCACTGTCGTTCGGTTCCAGAGGGCTACGTTGTTGTCGGGGTGGATGAAATCATGCCCACCTTTGAAGTTTTGGATCTTCACTACCCTGCAGGTGAAGGGGATGTGACTGTACTGGGAGACGCAAAAAACGTCACCATTCTATGGCCGAAGGAATGTATCGTGCTTCGAAATCACACGCCAAGGCCATCTTCGCCGCCGCCTCACCCGTCTCCAGCGAGGTCGTCGCCGCCGAGGCAGCCGTCTTAGTCGCCTCACCCGGCTCCGTCGCCTCACCAATCTCCGGCGTAGCCATCGCCGCGGGAGCCATCGCCGGCGCCTCAGGATAAAAAGCGTAAGCGTACCGCTACTATGCGTCGTGGTAAGCGATCGCTGAAACGTAAACAAGAGCCTCTTCCAAAAGTACCAAAGGTTCCTCCCAAGAGAGCTTATGACTGTACTGAAGAGGAGACTGCGGCGATCGTTGATGCGGAAACGACAGCGTTTTTTGCTAAGCTGAGGCGGCCGAAAGAGCCAAAGTTCCCCAGCACCAAAGAAGAAAAAGCCAAAGTATTGAAAATGCTAAAGACTCTTTATCAACCCGAGCCAAAGCTGTCATCAGACTATGAGCATTCTATTCTCAAGTCACATGCGGCACAAAAAGCCTCGAAGAGCAGTACTGATGCAAGCGAGAAATCTATTGCCCAGCTCGGAGAACAAGCAAAACAGACTTGCGCCCCTCTCAAGGTGATTTCCCAAACCAATGTGGGGTCGAGCAAATATGGGGCCGAAGAGCAGTATGATCCAGAGGTAGTTGCACAATACGGAGAAGCTGCCGCTGCTCAAGGTATGAGTATTACCCAGTACTTATCCCAGTTAGAGTTCTTCCCCGTGAGTGAAGTAACATACAAATACCAGTACGGCAAACCTCTCGTCAAACCTGAGGAGGTAAACAATCTTTCAACAAAAATGCGAAGATTGCATAACTGGTACATGCATGCCACAAAGGCCGGGGCTAACTGGATAGTGCTGAAGGTTACAAAAAAGCATTATGGAAAAGATATGGATGACATGATATCCATTGAATTTTATGAACTATTTCAATTATTCAATCAAGACGCCTTGGACAAATGGATCATCAGTGCCTATTGTTTGTAAGTACTAATTCTGTAATTAATTTAGTCTCCAGCTATCTCACCTTGTTTATTGCATGTATATAATCATACTGTAATATGCAGAATGAAGATTCTCGAATGCAGCAGAGGACAAATCTATGACATTGGCTTCATTGACCCATATTGGGTTCATCAAGCTAATCTCAAAACAAACCCCCAGAATACTGAGAATAATATAGTACACGCCTTAAGGTTTCAAGAAACCTAAAGGGAAATACTATTTCCTTACAACTTCGAGTGAGTGTTATTGTCTTGTATACACTTTCTATTTCGCTTACTCGATGTTAAGTATATAATTGATTAGTTATGCATTCGCAGCTACCACTATATTTTGTTAATCATTCAACTTGACAAAGGGCGTGTACTAGTTATGGACTCGAAACATAAATCCCTTGAGACGTGGAAGGACATGCAGATACTTCTCCAGCGGTAATTCTAATCATTACGACACTATATCGGCAACGTTCGTGAATTTTATGATATCAAGTACTTAATAACTTATTTTATTCGTTTTCTACGCCGGGCAGCGCTTGGAAACGGTTCACCAACAAGGCTAGGGGTGTTTGAAAAGAGGAGCTTACATTTCAACCACTAAATGTAAGCACCACTAGCTATATTCGCGCATCTCTTTGATTCTAGTTTTGATACAGTTATTATCATGCTTGATTATTATTTTGATTGAACTTTGTTCTCGTAAAGTGCCTGACGCAGGGACCAGGTAACAATTTATGTGGATACTATGTTTGCGAGTTCATCCGGCAGACGTGCGATAAGAAGGGCAGAAATTTAGAGCAACTCCACGTACGTAAACAATTTCTATAGTTTTTAATTACAATCAAATTGTGTTTAGTTTCATTCGTATAGGCTGACTCCTTTTTTAAATCAGATCGAACGTCTACGGGACGGTCTTCTGCCAAAGGATCGCGTACGAGCAATTCAGGAGGAATTGGCGGGATTCTTGGATGCAGAAGTCCTAGACCCAAAAGGGGAATACTATTTGGCTGTGTATAGACAATAGGGATTGTAGAAATAGCAACTTTGAAGGAATTGACCGGTAGCATCGAATAGCAACTTTTGTATGTAGTGCATGAACTCGATCCGTGTATTTAATGTAATATTGTCATGATATTCATGATGTAATATAAGGTTCCTTCATTGATAAGTGCAAATCACTAAATAAACAATAAAACAACCTAAATAAATTCTCTGCCGCGGCACAAAAAGTGGCGAAAATGAAATGGGCCAAATCTCTGCCGCGGCAGAATGTTATTAGTCCCGGTTCGTGTTACGAACCGGGACTAATGCCCCACCCCCTCGTCCTCTGCCGCTGCCACGTGTGCACCCGTTCGTCCCGGTTGGTGGGGCAACCGGGACTAAAGGTTAGGGCTTTAGTCCCGATTGCCCCGTCCCGATTGGGCAACCGGGACTAAAGCCCCGTACCAACCGGGACCTATCGCCCCGTTTCCACCAGTGTAGCGCTTAAAGGTGTCCCGGGCGGTGCATGCTGTTGGCTTGTTAGGCCGTCGGCGTAGGCCTCCAGATTTTTTTCCTTTTATCTTATTATTTTTTGAAAAATCATAACTAAATCATTCTAATTCAGAAAAATACAAATAATATATCAAAATTTGTAGAAAAATAAGATCTATCTATCTACACTCAAATATTACATATTTATAAAAAAATTAAGTGAAACATAAAACATTATATACAGTTTAAAACGGGCATTATAAATTCAAAACGATCCAAATAATAGGAAACCTTCGCGTGGTGTCATATTATGTGACATAGTTAGAAGGAAAAATATCAAACTTGGTATATTGATTATGTCTCAAAAAAACCTTCACAAAATGACCTATCTCGTTCGACGTTTCTTGGCTTTCGGGTCAAATGACCAATGTTATGGCTAGAATAAACGCATAGTTTGTGATAATATGTCCATATTGTGCATAAGTATGCATCATGGGATGGCGAACAATATTTCAGGAGGAAGTTTTTCTTTTCGTCGCACAAAAAAACCGTTTTCTATTTTCCGAGTGCAAAAAACGGATGATTTTGTGAAGCAACCACCAAATGACTAATTCAAAATGATACCGTTACATTTTTCAAAAATACTAGATCACCTTACATGGATAATGTCATAACAGGGGGATATCAAACATTTCCGTCTATCCCTGGTGAAAAAGACAAATTCATGCCGAATCAGTAGAAAGTGGGTCAGATATGAACTATAGGGTACATGATCGGATGCTCATGATTTTTTACAAAAATCATTTTTAGGTTCAAAATATGTTGTTTCATCATAGATCCACTTCAAGTTTAGCGAGTCTCAGCCCCGAGCTAAGAATCTTCATGCCCGTCCTTCGACAAAGGTTAACGATAGTTTAAAACGGGCATTATAAATTAAAAACGATCCAAACAATAGGAAACCTTCGCGTGGTGTCATATTATGTGACATAGTTAGAAGGAAAAATATCAAAATTGGTATATTGATTATGTCTCAAAAACCCCTTCACAAAATGACCTATCTCGTTCGACGTTTCTTGGCTTTCGGGTCAAATGACCAATGTTATGGCTAGAATAAAGGCATAGTTTGTGATAATATGTCCATATTGTGCATAAGTGTACATCATGGGATGACGAACAATATTTCAGGAGAAAGTTTTCCTTTTCGTCGCACCAAAACGTTGTTTTCTGCTTTCCGAGTGCAAAAAATGGACGGTTTTGTGAAACAACCACCAAATGGCTAATTCAAAATGCTACCATCATATTTTTCAAAAATACTAGACCACCTTACATGGATAATATCATAACATGGGGATCTCAAACATTTCCGTCTATCCCTGGTAAAAAAGACAAATTCCTGCCGAATCGGTAGGAAGTGAGTCAGATATGAACTACAGGTACATGATCGAATGCTCATGATTTTTTACAAAAAATCATTTTTAGTTCAAAATATGTTGTTTCATCAGAGATCCACTTCAAGTTTAGCGAGTCTCAGCCCCGTGCTAAGAATCTTTATGCGTGCCATTTTAAACGGGCAAATAAAATTATGATAAGAATCACGACATAGTTTGTGATAAGTTGATATTGATATCATATTTAGATTTCTCTCATTTTTCTAATCAATTTAGACATATTATTTGCCGAATTCCGATTTACAAATTTAAAGATATTAAGTATTCTATATTAAATAAAAAATAAAAAAATAAAATCATTATACTTTTATTCGAATTTAATAATATTTTTACTTATTCATTATTGTTTACTTAAATAATTGCTTGTAATTTCAAAAAATAAAACCATGTGACATGATGATATAAGAGTTAATAAGATTGATATCATAGTATTGACAATAATGTGTAAATTGCTTTGCGGGAAGAGATTCTGAAGAAACGAGGAAGTTAAGCGTGCTAGAGCTGGAGTAGTGCTAGGATGGATGACCGATCGGGAACTTTGACTAAGACTGCAATTTAATCAATTATTAACTATAAATAGTGTTAAAATGATTAAATCGAGAGATTAACGAGTCAAACAATTCAAAGATTTAAAAAAAATAAAAAAAATAAAAAATTATTTTAGGCTATGCCGACGGTCTGGCCATCGGCGTACCTTTAATGTAGCTCCAGGCTGGACCGTTATCGAAGACGGTCGTTGACTGACACACGGGGCCCGCTTGAAAACGCTATGCCGAGGGAGAGGCTGTGCCGACCAGGACCTATGCCGAGAGGGCTACGCCGACGGCCACCGTCGACACAGCCTGTGTCGATGGCAGCCGGCTGTCGGCACAACAAATCTTTCATGTAGTGTTGTGATGTAGAGAAACGGGAGCATGTTGTGAAGTGAGCAGGTAGAGCTTCCCTTGGAAGAGCGCCATGTCGTCGGCACCGAACACCTCGCGTGGTCTGAGGCAGCAGGCGGAGCCAGTCTGCGCCGCGCCGCGGGAGAAGATGCTCGCTGAGGAAGGCGCGGTCGCGGAGGACGATCCACGGGAGCAGCGGGGGCAGGTCGGACGGCTAGCTGCACCGCGGAGCGCCAGGAGCAGCAGACGGCACGGAAGCGGACGCGGTCGGCGTGGGAGGGCATGCGCAGGAGGACCTGGACTAGCAGCTCGGGAAGGAGGCCGTCTCGTCTGCCCATGATGAGCTGCTGCTGCTCGGTCCAACTACGCCTAGTTCCATCTATGTGGGTGGGCACTTGGATAACAGAAACAGGGCAGGGGGATTGTTTGGTCAGTTACTACTGCTCTGTGCTATCCTGCGACAAGTGCTCTACTAGTAGGGATGTAAATGTCACTTAAATGGCATCCGCAAGTTGTTTATTTAACTTGTTAGTTTTTTGTTTTTAAAAACAAACTTTATTAAATTAGAGTATTAATAAACGGTATTTCAGGAATTAAGTGGTGTGCCGCTTACATCTCTATCTACTACTCACTTGGATAACAGAAAATATGGCAAACCGTGTGACCCAACTGCCAATGCATGGCCAGTTCCTCACAAGTCACAACGTTGGGCTGAACTACTGACCATAGCCATATAAAAGGGAGGACATGTAGGTTCTAACTTTTTCTCTATGAAAGAAAGAATTTAGGAGACATGTAGACGACTAGATGTGCATGGCTTTAATTAGGACATCATGTCTCCTAGCTGGCTGAAGTAAGTATGCGAGATGATGAGATGTTAGAAGAGAACTGAGCGAGGGATCGTGGAGCATGTAGAATGGGAAATCCATGAAAAAGTGCGCATATGCTGGATCATAGTGGAGGACTCCATCCACATCTGGGTACGTGAGGGTGTGCAGAGAGTCTTTTCTGATGAATGTCGCACCCTTTGGTGTCGGAAAGCCCTCATAATATAGGTTTACCTTGATCAACCTTAGGGGAGGAACACTTGGATCCTTGGGTGTCTCTCGAAGGAAAATGTGAGATCCATCATTTTGACTGTCTGGATCATGCTCAATCAGACTATGTACCGGAGTAAAGAAGTCATCCATGTATAGTGCTCCTTCAGATGCGTTGAGCCTCGCGTTTTCTACTACTACTGGAAAGTCATAGTCCATCACAGTTGTGGTGTGGAGGAGAAGGACAACAAGCATGTAAAGGCACCAAGGTACCATCTTCATGTCGGGATTATCCTGTCTGCATACACAAAAGCATACGACGGTCTTAATTATTATCATCTAAATGTAGTAAGCCAGGAAAAATAGACCATCTCGTGGAGCTTTGCAGGGCCATCAAAATTCACGAGATGATTAAGGTCTATTCATGAGTTAAATTTTTTGGAGAAAATAACTCACACATTAGTAGATAAATCATCCCTGATTACAGTAGGAGAAATATATCCTTTGATGTAATTTTCACTCTCTTTTTTGTACCATTCAAAGCGATAGAGTGCTTTTGACGTGATAATATTTATTTGCTCATGCGTTGGTTGTTCTAACCTACTGGATAGTTTGTTGTTGGTGTCATATAAGCAGTAACATGCCGGCACTGTGATGGAGGGTGCAAAAACCTCATAGGCTGGAGGCCGTTCGGCATATATGGGACATACAGCTAACCCGGAGGTGACTCAAAGAGCAAACCAGCCTTGATCAGCAACACATACTTGGATGATGATGATATTTAGCTTGGTGGATTTTAGGCTAGAGTTTGGGTAATTTCAAAATTGAAAGATTATTTACCCGAGTTAATGGTCCAGGAATGCGTGGATTGGTCGAGTTCCTAAAGTGGTCGAAGTTTTGACTCGATCTACTAGAGTGTTCTAAATTAATGGTATTCGGTTAGCTTTAGGGAGATGGAGTCGCACGATTCTAGAGGCAACCCATCCCAAGCCCTCCCCACCCACCTCTATCCCACCTCATGCCTTCCCGGCCGTTGAGCCCCTCGCCGGTGGACCTCCAGCCCTCGCCGCCATGTCATTCTCCGGCGGCGGCAACGACGACCACCATCCCCGGCGCAGCGACCGCTAACAGGGAGCCAGCGACGGGTCCCCGAGCTCGGTCGCCCGCTCCCCTCCCCTCGCTCCCCTTCACCGCGGCCTGTATCCACCGCCACTGTGCCCCCACCCCCCGGATCGCCGCTGCTGCTCGTACCGTCCCTCGCTCTGAGGTTCACCGTGTCGGCACCGTTGCGTCGCGTGGCCCGGACGCTGAAGGCTGGGAACAGCCCCGACACAGGAACCATCAGCGCCCACGACAGCCTCCTCGCCGCAATGATGGCCAGCGACGGCGCAACGTGTCGCCCGAGTTCGAGGCAGGGCTCTGCTTCCGCTGTCTCGAGGCCGGCCACCCTGTGCGCGAATGCCCCAAGGAAATCCGCTGCCGCAACTGCTTGCTCTCTGGACAAAGCACCCGCGGCTGCACACCGGACCAGCGCGCTCACGACCGCGCCCGGGCAAAGCTGTTACCCAAGAGAGGCATGGCCCAGACCACAAACCCGAGGCATGCGACACATAGCGCCACCGCACCCCCGCTACCGCCGCCGCAAGGCGCGTCTAGGACGGGGAATGCGAGGCCCGCTACGCAAGGCCCTGTTGGGAATATGCCCTAGAGGCAATCATGTATGATGATATTTCCCATTGTATTCATAAAGTTATTAAGTAGTCCTTGTATAAACATCTGATGTGTATCATTGAATATGTGATTCGGTTGTGGAACTATGCATTCATGTTGTTTGTACTAAATATCCTTGGTCATTGAAGTTGTGCTGGACACACAACTTAGAACAATGTGAAAGTTGACTTGATGACTCGGTTCCACTTGTCATGGGCATGGAGATGCTATTCCAACTTATACAGATTCGTCTAAAGAGTTTAGTGAGTCGGATTGACCCATATTGAGGTACAACGAACAAGTTGTCATTTGTATATCTCAATCAATGTAATCCTTAGACCTGAGGTTATTGCATAGTCCGAGTTGAGGATCACCGACTTAGGTTCTGTCAAACGCTGATCCGTAACTGGGCAGTTATAAAGGCAGAGTTCGGGTCGACTGAGAATCAAGCTATGTGATGTGAATAACCAAGATGGGATTTTGCCCCTCCACTTGGAGAGATATTCTCTGGGCCCTCTCGTGAGATATGATTCGGAAAGCATGGTCATGCACGACTCGGTTAAGTGTTAACCGAGGCGATCGACTAAGAGTTAGTCGGGTGAATCACTTATCTCGGATCGAGAAGAGAGTCGGACTATTCAAGGGATGACAAATATTCGCCTATAGTCTGACAAGGTATATCGTGAGGCAAAAGGGACTTGGACGTAAGTCGCATTGGAAAGGCAAGTCGTCATGACTCTTTGGTACTTAGGAGTCGGCATGTTCTGCTAGGAGCCGCTACCGACTGATCGATTGAGAGTCGGACTCCAATCGTGTCCAAGTAGCCATGAGCCTGCGGGGTCACACACTTAAGAGCGGGAGCAAGTTCGGATTGGATCTGAACCTGTAATCTGGTTGGGTTGGACCTAAACCGGATTACGACTGAGTTAGTGAGTTGGACTCACGGTGACTAGGTTTATATGGGCTTTAGTGAATGGGTCGCGCGAGCAGAGCCCACATTCACTCCCTATATATAGTGGAGCACCGTAACCCAGAAAGGTTAATCGTTGTTCGGTTAGGTCATTCCATGTGTTAGAAACCCTAGCTCCACAACAGTCCAGCCGTCGTTACGAACCTAGAAGTTCGCCGCCGGCGCTCCTCCTTGTACGTGTGGATACCAGCAGAGGTATTGTGCGATCGGCACCAGGATGATCGGATCGAGAGGACTGCACTGCATCAACTGACGCGCTTCATCAGTAATCCGCAACTACGCGTCTAGTGGTAAACCTCGTGGCCTTCTACCTCAGCTAGATCTTGGGATCACCACGTTAGAGGAAATTTTTGTTTTATCTCTGCGTGGCCCAACAGTGGTATCAGAGCGATAGCTTCTGGTTTTAGTCTCGAGATCTCGCATATGTGATATGCGGTTGGCTGTAGATGAGATCTATGTGCTGTTTTGGTGGTCGATCTATGAGATAGATCGGTTTTGTACGAAGTTGATTGGATCAACTGTACTCGGGGAATGGTAGATCTAATTTCCGTGATCATACTGCTGAGGTCGTGGAATGACATACCCCTACCGGTCGACTTCCGCCATCGGGGTACACTGTGACACGTAAATCCAGAAGCGGTGATCGAAGATCAAAGAGTTTGATCGAATCAGAACGATGGTCGGAATCCATGTTCGGATCGTAGATGAGATCTGCGTTTTCGGAAAAATCGTCGGGCGCTACCCGCACCCGCGAGGGGCGCTGCCCCTTCGATCCCCGCCCGCTATCCGGCTAGCGGGACCGCCGGCTTCGCCCTGTCGTAGCGCCTTAGATGTCGTTGCGAGTTTCACAACGCCGGTAGATATTGTATCTATGCATAACTTGTTTTTGCAGGAAGTTGTGAATGGTATGGTTCATGTGCATGTGATATATGTGTGTAATCCATATGTGATCTGCGAATCACGGTTTTTGTCAGCCGGCTGGAGCCTACGTGCCGTCATGATATTGTATAACGACCTGCGTGTCGGATTCTCTATGTAATTTACTTTACTAAGCTAGTGTAGCTGTTTGGAGAACCCGGAAGGCATGCAAGGCGTTGTACATGTCGGTGACATGGAGTAAGACGGCAAGTGACAAGAGTTGGCATGAGTCAGATTACAGGCTTTGTGGAGATGGAGATCGCCATGAAGAGAGCCATACCATTACACATTATAAAGGCTTTATTTTGTGTTATTGTTATGTATCGGTTTTACCTCTATTAGATAGTCGGTAAAATTTAATCCCTCAAAGAAGGTCTAGTCGGTTTTCCCGCCAGTGTTTGCACCATCACAAGTCGGACATTTTTGGTAGTGGGCTCATAAAATTGAGGTGCTGCCAATTCTTTCCGACTAGGTGGGTTCGAGTCAGACTCTTACTGCAGAAACACTCGGTAAGCTAGACGGGTCTATCACAACGGTTGTGGGACTCGGGGAAAAGTCGGATGGGAGCCGGGGCATGTGATGCCACCCGTCCAACAGGAGTCGCATGAGATGCGATTGACAAGGAGTTGTCTACCTAGATCACTTGGCGGCTAGCAGTGATGCTAAAGCTCACTAGCCGACTTGCTTATTTAGGATCCTGAATCACTAAGCAACCATCGGAGGGGTGTTGGTTCTAGTGGGAGCATAAAATATTAAAATGTTTAATATGCTTGCTCTTTTATGAATACATGTCTTAAGTGTTTTGCATACTTTCTGTTGTAGATCATGGCACCTAGTAGCAGTCACTCTCAGATATCCGGTTTTGCGTTGAGAACCATTCTTGAGAAAGATAAACTGAACGACACTAATTTTACCAACTGGTATCGAAATCTGAGAATTGTTCTCAAACAAGAAAAGAAGGACCATGTCCTAGACAACCCACTTCCAGATGAACCGAATGAGAATGCGACTGTCGCAGCCACCAATGCCTACCGTCGGGCTAAGGATGAGTCCACGGATATTAGCTGTCTTATGCTTGCTCACATGGAACCGGACTTGCAAAAGCAGTTCGAGCATGTTGAGGCCTACGATATGATCGAAAGCCTCAAAAGTATGTTCCAGGCTCAGGCAAAGACTGAGAGGTATCAAGTTTCTCAGGCTTTGCTGAGTTGCAAGCTTAAGGATGGTGATCCACTGAGTCCGCATGTGATCAAAATGGTTGGTTACGTGCAGTCTCTGGAGAGGCTTGGCTACCCCATAAGCGAAGAGTTCGCTACGGATATAATTCTGAACTCTCTTCCTAGTGCATATGGGCAGTTCATTTCGAACTACCACATGCATGGTATGGATAAGAAGCTCACTGAATTACATGGGATGCTCAAGCAGGCAGAGGCGGATATCAAGAAGGGCGCCAGTCAAGTGTTGATGGTGTAGGATAAGGCTAAGTTCAAGAAGAGTTCTTGGACTAAGAAGAAGGCTAAGTCAGGAGGAAAGCAGGCTCAGGACCCGGTCCCAAGCGCTTCCTCAGGGACTAAGCCATCTCCTTCAGCCGGATCCACTTGCTTCTACTGCAAGGCGGATGGCCACTGGAAGAGGAACTGCAGCAAGTACTTGGCCGACAAAGCCAAGAGTGGAGGTATGACTTCCGACTCAGATACACTTGTTTGCAATGTTATAGACATATATCTTGTTGATGCACCTAATAGTTCTTGGGTATATTATACCGGATCAGTTATTCACATCTGCAACTCGTTGCAGGGACTGGTAAGAACTAGGAGCGTAGCAAGAGGCGAGGTTGATATTCGAGTCGGCAACAAAGCAAGAGTTGCTACGTTGGAAGTCGGCACGATGCAACTTCATTTACCTTCCGGATTCATTATGGAACTAAGTAATTGTTATTATGTTCCAGTGCTTAGTCGAAACATTATTTATGCTTCATGTTTGATGAGGCAAGGCTATGAGTCGAATATCAAGAATAATGGTTGTTCTTTGTATTTGAATGATATGTTTCACAGCTTTGCACCCGTCCAGGACGGGTTATTTATTTTGAATCTTGATGGTGAGTCGGTTTATAACATAAATGTTAAAAGGTTGAAACCAAATGATCTGAATATGACTTACTTTTGGCACTGTCGGCTTGGCCATATAAGTTGGAAACGCATGAAGAAGCTCCATGATGATGGACTCCTAACTTTGTTCGACTTGGAGTCGTTCGAGACATGCGAATCTTGCCTACTCGGCAAAATGACCAAGACACCTTTTGCAAAGAGTTGCGAAAGGGCGTTCGACTTGTTGGGACTAGTACATAGTGATGTGTGTGGACCAATGAGCACGACAGCCAGGGGTGGTTATGAGTACTTCATTACCTTCACTGATGATTTGAGTAGGTATGGATATATCTACTTTATGAAACATAAATTGGAAGCCTTTGAAAAGTTCAAAGAATTACAGAATGAAGCACATAATCAACTCGACAAGAAAGTAAAGTTTCTTCGGTCGGACCGAGGAGGCGAGTACATGAGCCATGAGTTTGATGACCATCTGAAAAGTTGTGGAATAGTTCCTCAACTTGCTCCGCCAGGAACGCCACAAAGGAATGGTGTTTCGGAAAGGCGTAATCGAACCTTGTTGGACATGGTACGATCAATGATGAGTCGGACATATCTGCCTTTATCATTTTGGGGTTATTGTCTAGAAACAACGGCATTCACACTAAACAGAGTACCATCAAAATCGGTAGAGAAGACACCGCATGAGATGTGGACAGGCAAAAAGCCGAGTTTGTCTTTTCTTAAGATTTGGGGTTGTGAAGCATTTGTCAAGCGACTTCAGTCGGACAAGCTTACAGCCAAGTCGCATAAGTGTATTTTCGTGGGGTATCCGAGGGAAACCTTGGGTTACTACTTCTACAACCGAGAAGAGGGCAAAGTGTTTGTCGCTCGAAACGGTGTCTTCCCAGTCGGGGAGTAAGTGGGAGCACGGTGCAGCTCGAAGAAATTCGAGAGGAACCGGCTAGTGGCGAGTTGGCAAAAACCTTGGAGGTTGAGTCGGTCGTGGTAGCTGAGCCGGCAGTAGCACCTATACTACGAAGATCGGCGAGATTACGAAGTGTTCGTGATGTGTTACTGTTAGACAGTGATGAGCTGACAAATTATTCGGAAGCGATGGTGGGATCTGATTCCGAGTCATGGCTTGGAGCCATGAGATCCGATATAAAGTCCATGGATGAAAATCAAGTTTGGAACTTGGTTGATCTGCCAGACGGTGCAAGACCCGTCGAGTGCAAATGGGTCTTTAAGAAGAAAACTGATATGGATGGAAATGTTTCAATCTATAAAGCACGCCTTGTCGCGAAGGGTTCTGACAAGTTCAAGGAGTTGATTACGACGAGACTTTCTCGCCTGTAGCGATGCTTAAATCAGTTCGGATCATGTTAGCTATAGCGGCCTATTTAGACTATGAGATATGGCAAATGGATGTCAAAACGGCTTTCCTTAACGGAAATTTAACCGAGGACGTGTATATGATACAGCCCGAGGGTTTTGTCGATCCGGCTAATGCTGAGAAGGTGTTCAAACTTCAGAAATCCATTTATGGGTTGAAGCAAGCATCTCGGAGTTGGAATATTCGCTTTGATGAGGTAGTCAAATCGTTTGGCTTCATCAAGAGTGATCATGATTCTTGTTTGTACAAGAAGTTTAGTGGGAACAAAGTAAACTTTCTAATCTTATATGTGGATGACATATTACTGATTGGAAATGATGTCCAGATGTTGCAAGAAACCAAGGAATCATTAGAAAGGAGTTTCTCAATGAAAGACTTGGGTGAGGCAACATACATCCTCGGAATCCGGATCTATAGAGATAGATCAAGAAGGCTCATTGGATTGAGTCAGAGTACTTATTTGGACAAAGTGTTGAAGAAGTTCAACATGGAATCGTCTAAGAAGGGGTTCGTACCGATGTCCCATGGTGTAAAACTTAGCAAGACTCAGTGTCCTTCGACAACAGATGAGCGAAGTCGAATGAGTGCGATTCCCTATGCTTCTGCAGTCGGATCCATCATGTATGCCATGATTTGTACTAGGCCGGATGTTTCCTATGCTCTAAGTGTTGTGAGCAGATACCAGGCTGATCCTGGAGAGATCCACTAGACAGTGGCTAAAAATATCCTAAAGTACTTGAGAAGGACTAAGGATATGTTCTTGGTTTATGGTGGTGATGATGAACTCAGTGTAAAGGGTTACACGGATGCGAGTTATCTTACCGACTCTGATGATTCTCGTTTGCAATCGGGATACGTGTTTATTATAAACGGAGGTGCTATGAGCTGGAAGAGTTCCAAGCAAGAGACTGTGTCTGCATCTACAACAGAGGCTGAGTATATTGCCGCCTCGGAGGCAGCAAAGGAAGCTGTTTGGATGAGGAATTTCCTCATGGATCTTGGTGTGGTTCAGGGATCGTCCAATCCATTGGACGTGTATTGTGACAACAATGGTGCTATTGCACAAGCCAAGGAACCTAGACAACACCAGAAGAACAAGCACATACTCATGCGGTACCACCTGATTCGCCAGTTCGTGGATCAGGGTGATATCAAGTTATGCAAGGTACACACGGATGCAAATATTGCAGATCGGTTGACAAAGCCATTACCACAGCCGAAGCATGAGGCGCACCTGAGAGCCATGGGCATTAGATGCTTAGACATGTGATGTCGGGAGATTGACTCTAGTGCAAGTGGGAGACTGTTGGGAATATGCCCTAGAGGCAATCATGTATGATGATATTTCCCATTGTATTCATAAAGTTATTAAATAGTCCTTGTATAAACATCTGATGTGTATCATTGAATATGTGATTCGGTTGTGGAACTATGCATTCATGTTGTTTGTACTAAATATCCTTGGTCATTGAAGTTGTGCTGGACACACAACTTAGACCAATGTGAAAGTTGGCTTGATGACTCGGTTCCACTTGTCATGGGCATGGAGATGCTATTCCAACTTACACAGATTCGTCTAAAGAGTTTAGCGAGTCAGATTGACCCATATTGAGGTACAACGAACAATTTTTCATTTGTATATCTCAATCAATGTAATCCTTAGACCTGAGGTTATTGCATAGTCCGAGTTGAGGATCACCGACTTAGGTTCTGTCAAACATTGATCCGTAACTGGGCAGTTATAAAGGCAGAGTTCGGGTCGACTGAGAATCAAGCTATGTGATGTGAATAACCAAGATGGGATTTTGCCCCTCCACTTGGAGAGATATTCTCTGGGCCCTCTCGTGAGATATGATTCGGAAAGCATGGCCATGCACGACTCAGTTAAGTGTTAACCGAGGCGATCGACTAAGAGTTAGTCGGGTGAATCACTTATCTCGGATCTAGAAGAGAGTCGGACTATTCAAGGGATGAAAAATATTCGCCTATAGTCCGACAAGGTATATCGTGAGGCAAAAGGGACTTGGATGTAAGTCGCATTGGAAAGGCAAGTCATCATGACTCTTTGGTACTTGGGAGTCGGCATGTTCTGCTAGGAGCCGCTACCGACTGATCGATTGAGAGTCGGACTCCAATCGTGTCCAAGTAGCCATGAGCCTGCGGGGTCACACACTTAAGAGCGGGAGCAAGTTCGGATTGGATCTGAACCTGTAATCTGGTTGGGTTGGACCTAAACCGGATTAGGACTGAGTTAGTGAGTTGGACTCGCGGTGACTAGTGTTATATGGGCTTTAGTGAATGGGTCGCGCGAGCAGAGCCCACGTTCACTCCCTATATATAGTGGAGCACCGTAACCCAGAAAGGTTAATCGTTGTTCGGTTAGGTCATTCCATGTGTTGGAAACCCTAGCTCCACAGCAGTCCAGCCGTCATTATGAACCTAGCAGTTCGCCGCCGGCGCTCCTCCTTGTACGTGTGGATACCGGCAGAGGTGTTGTGCGATCAGCACCAGGACGATCGGATCGAGAGGACTGCACTGCATCAACTGACGCGCTTCATCAGTAATCCGCAACTGCGCGTCTAGTGGTAAACCTCGTGGCCTTCTACCTCAGCTAGATTTTGGGATCACCACGTTAGAGGAAAATTTTGTTTTATCTCTGCGTGGCCCAACAGGCCCTACCCCTCCCTCATCGCAGCCACCGCTGCCACCACCACCAGTGCTGCTACTGCGCCTTCGCCAACCATCTCCGACGAGTCGGTCAGAGTCATAATCTTTCGCTATGAAGAGAACATGGAGATGAAGAGGGTGTTGCGTCGTGCGTTCGTGGCGACCATCACGGGAACCTGACCGGAGGTGTCCATCGACCGAGGTTAGGCACTGCTCTGTGCCTCCTTCTAGCTAGTCGTCGATGACTTCTTTGTCATGCTACACAGTCTAGAGGATTTCCTCATCCTTTTCCACTCCCAGGCTGCGTTCGACCGGCTGTCCGGCGAGCACTTCGTCAGTAACCCCAGCTTCGCCCTGCTCCTTAGCCCTGCTCCTTCTCCCTTGATGTAAGCATGCCCACTCCGACCTAGGAAGGATGGATCACCGCGTCGAACTCGAGCTCCATGGCATCCCTGCCCAGGCCTGACATGTGTCTATGGCGGAGCACATCCTCGGCACAGGGTGTTGGGTCGAGCAGCTCCACCCCCACACGCGCTCTCAGGCCGACCTCGCCATCTTACGTCCCACGGCGTGTACTAGCGACCCTCTACGCATCCGTTGTCGCGATGTTCTGGATATTGTTGAGTTGATCCTGGCACGCCATGGTTCGGCTCTACCTGCCCTTCGGACGCTAAAGTACCCCATCGACATCCGGCTCATCGGCTCCACCAACCTGCATGACTCTGCGCCTCTGGATGATCCCGTGCCGGAAAGCAACGACGCTAGTGGCCACACCGAGGCTTCTAATCATGGTGACGCTGCTGCAGCACGGCTAGGACATCAGCGCTGCCGTGGTCATGGATGCAAGTGTCACCGTTCTGGATCCAATCAGGATGGGTGCAAGGATGGCGTGGCCGTTGATTCTCTTGGAGCATCTTGCACCGCCCGTCTAGACGAAGTCGCCATTGCCGGCAGCTGGTCTCAAGGTCATGGCGGCGTGGCCGCCAAGGCCCTGACAAGCTGAGGACGATGGACCCATGGCCTGGTTAGCGTGGGCCCCATCGTTCATGTCGCAGAGCCAGGAAAGGAAAAATCTGACTGCGGCAAAGTGGGGGTCAGGACAAAACTGCCCCTGACAAAGTTGGGGGCGCTGCGGCCCTAGAGCGGGCAGCCCCTGTCTCCACGCAGTTGGCCAACGACAACATGACACCTGGTGAGAGCGATGACAACGCAAGCGATCTGGCGGTAAGCGATTGCGGTATCCAAAGCGAGTCCGTGCCCGCCACCCCCTCATAGCTGAACAGCGAGGTGCCTGATTTGTTGCTACATGTCAAAGGAACGGGGCTCGAGGACGATCGCTTGTTGGTCTCGGTCGATGCTAGCCCCACCTTGGCTCCTGCCACGCCCTTGGCAGCTTCTGTTGGCCGGTCGCTGCTGACGCAAACTGCTAGTGCGCCTCCAACTGGCGAGACGGACGCCGCTCCCGCCGCACGTGCCGAGTATTTGGACACAACCCAGTGCCTACCACAGGCATCACAACAGCCAGCGGCCCAGGAAGAGCCCGGCACGCCAAACATTGACAGCGGCCCAGCCATTGTTGAGCCCACCATGATGGCCTCACTAGTTCGCAATCCTGACCGCTTCGCCACGCCGCCAATCACGCTACATCGTGCGGGTAGGCCAGCATCGTTCACCTGGATGTTGGGTGACTTCCTCACGGAGGCTACGAAGAACCTCGATGTCGTCCTGCCCACCCCGGGTCGGCGCCCACGGAGGCATGCGCTCAACTTCTCACCTTGTTGCGGCAGGTCTGCCTCTTCCTCTGGTGCCAAGGAAATGACGCCACCAACCGCCAAGCGTCATGCCCAAATCACGCGGCTACGCACCCTGTGACTGATCGGAGCCAACCAGAAGATTGGTGCCGCGGAGATGAAGACATACGATGGCCTGTTCGCGGTCCCGATCCTGTTCTTCATCCTCGCTACCATCACCAAGTTGGTAGACTGCGAGCTGCCGCAGAACATGGACACGTTGATGGCGCCCAGTACTTGTCATGGAACGCTTCGTTGGAAACCCCAAGAGCAAGGTATGAAGTAGCACATCAGCAAGTTTCCCTCAGTAAGAAACCGAGGTTATCGAACCAGTAGGAGAAGGAAACGTCACACAGGTGTTGCTAGCAACGCGGAGACCTGCACAACACAAACTCAAGACTTTGCCCCAATGAATCAGTGAGGTTGTCAAGCTTACCGGTTTGCTCTAACAAAGGATTAAACGTATGGTGTGGAAGGTAATGGTTTGCAGCAAGTAAACGGGTAACAGTGGAAGATGTATCAATGGTAAAGATTGGACCGGGGTCCATAGTTCACTAGAGGTGCTCTCCTTACATAAACAACATGGCATGAAGGGTAAACAAATTACAGCGGGGCAATTGACAGGAACCGAGCAAGCCATAACAATGAAATTACTAGCTAGAAAGATCCTATGAGGTTGATTGGGCAATACAACAATATACATAAACCGCCATCCAGCTGCATCTATGACTAGAAGTCCACCTTCAGGTTATCATTCGGACCCCCTCCAGTATTAAGTTGCAAGCAACAGACGACTGCTTTAAGCAAAGTGTGTAAGGTAAACAGTACACATGTTCCATGAACAAGAGACCGTTGTTTTCTCCCGAGTAGCAACAGAACATCTACAACCGAAGAGATTTCTATCACTTCCCTTGGAAACTAGAGGCATGAACCCACTATCAAGCATAAATACCCCCTCTTGGAGTCACTAGCAACTACTTGGACAAGATAACCACTAGCAACGAAGAGCATGCAAGATCACAAACAACACAAACATGATAGAATCATAAAGATAAAACCATTAATCAAACCAACATAATAATCTCAATATCCATTGGATCCCCGCAAACACAACATGCATCATTACAAATAGATTAGATCTTGATCATGAACGGAGCTCACAAGATCTATACATGAAAGCACAAAGGAGGAGATACAACCATCTAGCTACTACATGGACCCATAGTCCAAGGTGGAACTACTCACGCATCATATCGGAGAGAAGGCCTCCGGGATGATCTCCCCTCCAGCAGGGTGCCGGGAAGAACTTCAGTCCCCCCTGATCTAGGGACGATGGTGGCGACAGCTACAGACGGTTTCGTGGATTTCTGATCGGGGTCTCAGGGTTTCTGCATCGGGGGCTTATTATAGACGAAGGGGCGAGACCGGGAGGCAGCCAGGGTCACCAAACCCTAGCCAGGCACGGGCCCACCTGCCGCCGCGCCTGGGGTGGGTCTGGCTCCCCTGGCCGGCCCCTCCAGCTCTCCTCTGGACTTCTTGTTCTCCACGGAAAGTAATTGACTTTGACATTTGTCCCATCCAATTCCGAGAATATTTCTTTACTAACTTTTCTGAAACCAAAAACAGCAGAAAACAGGCATCTGGCACTGTTGCAACTTGTTAATAGGTTAGTAGCAGAAAATATGTAAAAAGCACCTCAAAGTGTAGACAAGCAAAGAAAGGTAGATACAAAACAAGCATGGAGCATCAAAAATTATAGATACGTTTCCAACGTATTAGCATCCCCAAGCTTAACTCCTGCTCGTCCTCGAGTAGGTAAGTGATAAACAGAATAATTTTTGAGGTGACATGCACCCTCACAATAAAGATCCAACCATTTACAAGCATTGAATGCTGGGATCAAAGAACTCTAAACATGTGCATGAAAGATGGACTTCTAACAATCGGACATAGTAACTATGCATGCAACATGACAAGCTACAAACAAAGATCATGAATAACATGCATTGAAAAACGTTTGTTTGTTTCACATGCAGAAAACATAGCATAGTGGCAATCAGCTTATCCCTCATAGAGTAGCAATATAGATGCATAGGACACCTGCAAAGTTCACAAGGGTGACTAGAAACATGTAGCACAAGATAAAGTAATAACACAATATGCATCAATTAATAAGCTTTGGAACACTGCACACAGAATGAAAACTATGCTCTCTTAATGGTGCCTAAAGGTAGAAGGTGGAGACTCAATAGTGGTGGAAGAAAGGCCTTTTTGTAAAGGAAGCAGGGATTACAAGTTTCAAAAAGAGCTTCCAAAAATTATGGTACTTGTTAGCTTTCAGCCATCATTGCCCCTATCATAAGCATCTTGAAGTGGTTAAGGTTAAACTGGCAAAGCTGGAGTATATGCTTGACGAAGTATAAGTTGGCAATCTCATGCCCCTTGAATACGAGGGCCACACCTCATGCATACTCAACTTTGGGTCCAGGTAAGTTCTTGTCACTGTAAGTATTTGCATATCATTGAGAACCGCCAACGGGGTACCCCTTGCACATGGTACAGGAGCTTTCCCATAACCAAAATGACAAGGCAAGCAGACAATGAGCATCTCAGCAATTCTTCTTATGTACCATGGGAATATGGTGCTTTTTTCTCTCTTTCCTCTTTTCTCAATGTGTGTCACTATGGTGATGCTGCAAGTTTCCACCATGATTAGGCATGGCTTAGGATAGCGGCCCAGCCGTTTCTCTAACACAGGATACAAAATCCATGGACTTACAAGTTCCCTCTTTATTTCACACCAGTGACATCCATAGACAAAAGAACATGATATCAACTGAGTACAACAAGGTACAAGTGCAATGTTGAAAACGTTCCCCGTGACATCACGGTTCTGCTAATTCCAACTTATAAGCGCAAGCATATACAACAAAGTTGTCACAATGGTTCAAGTTTATTAGGGGCAAAGAATAAAGTGTGCCATCAAGTTTGTGAGGGCTTTAATCACTAAGTTTTCACATAACAAAATAGTTTTTAATTGGAAGATAGTTGAAAACAAGAATATACTTGGAATGGTGTAACACACCATGCATAGGAATTTATAGTGGACACTTTGGAATAACTTAGTTTCTTGGGAGTTGGAAGCATGAGTAGAACTTACTCATACAAGTGGAGGCTAGCAAAAGACTGGGAGCAACCAACTAAGAGAGCAATAATGGCCATAATCATGCAATGCAACAAAGCAAACTAATCAAAGTAAAGAGTGATACTACAATTCAAGAACTAAATGATCATAGAGGATAATGGTGACTTGTCATAGTCATAACATGGCGTGAGCATGTGCCAAGTCAACCCAAGCAAAACATCAAAGCAGAATACCACAATACTATGCTTTTGCATGCTAAAACAACGCATAATTTCTTCAAGGCACACTAAGCAATCCCAATTGTTTGGAACAAGACATGCTACAGCAATAATCACTAAGCATAATGCTAAAACAACACCTAGCATGTCATGCTAAAGTCTAAGTCATAGTCAATGCAAGCTCCTCTTGCACTTCAAGCAAAAACTTACTACTCCTTTCCAAACACCAAGCAAACTTATTTGCAAAATAACACAGCGAGAACGGGGGTCCAAACTACTTTATTCAAGGAAACTAAACAAACTAATCAAAGCAAAGAAAAACTAAGATGCTCCAAGAACAACACAACTGTGCATGAAACAATAAAAACGAAGTGTCTAGACAGACCTGAGCTTTTTATTGATGAAGAAGGGGATGCCTTGGGCATACCAAAGATTTGACGCTTGTACCTCTTGGATATTTCTTGGGGTGACACCATGGTGGCATCCCCAAGCTTGAGCTTTTGTCCATTCTTCATCTCATTGCATCATTCTCTCTCTACACCTGAAATTTTTCCTTCATATAAAACTTCACACAATCTTCATTAGCAACATTAGCTTATTCAAAAGATATTATACCATTGGCAAAGCTTTGGAACAGCAAGGCATTTCACTAAAAACACAAGCTACTGTAGTAACTCCTTCAAAAATCTCAATTTACCTGAAGAGAACTCAAAAAGGAATCAATAAGAAGCAAATGCAAATAATGGCAAAAATCTGTCAAAACAGACCAGCAGGTAGAAACGAATTTTTTCGAACATCTTCTGTTGCTCAAATCAAAAAGTATTGATCTACGTAAAGTTAGCTAACATACTGGGGTATTTATTTGTAAATTTTGAGCTCAATCTGAGTTACAGAGCCTCCTCACGAATTTTTTGGTGGAGGATAGAAATCTGTTTCGGGACAGCAACTCCCCAAATCTTATTTCCCTCTCATTAGAGGTCATTCTTGGCACAAAAAGCAAACAAAAAGGATAAGGAGAGGTAATTACAGAAGTAATAACTTCCAAGACTCAAGGAAACTCTTGGGTTATCTCCCAACAAGTACTTTTCTTTAACGCCTTTAAGTTAGGCATGATAGCTTGAGAAGATGCTCACATAAGAAATATGAATTGAAGTCAAAGAGAGCATCAAGAAGCAAATTCAAAACACATTTAAGTCTAATCCTCTTCCTATGCATCGGAAGCTTGTACACAAATAAATTCACAAAGAACAAAGTGACAAGCATAGGAAGATAAATCAAGAGTAACTTCAAAACTTTCAGCACATAGAGAGGTGTTTCAGTACCATGAAAACTTCTATAACCATATTTTCCTCTCGCATAATAAATTTTAGTAGCCTCATGAATAAACTCAGTAATATAACTATCACATAAAGCATGCTTTTCATGATCTACAAAAACATAATTTCTATCAAGCTCGAAAATAGTGGGATTAAAACCTTTACAGGTTTTACCCAAAGTAGATATTTCAAAAGGATCCACAGGAACATAGCATTCATCCTCCTTTGGTAAGCACGAGGGACAATCAAATAATATAAGATGTAAATATTTACTCTCATTAGAAGGTAGGCATGGGTAGATCCATTCTTCCTCCTTTTGTTCATCACTCTCCTCCTCTTTTTCATCTAATGAGCTTCCAGTTTCAACAATTTCTTCTTCCATAGGCTCCTGCAAGGCATTAGTATCTTCCATTTGTGGAAAACACTTATTAAAATATTCAAGAATATAGCCATTGTCTTCCTTGTAATTATCAAAGCAAAATTTAAGTATCTCATAAATCTCACATTCATAAGGTGCATCATCAGTATTTTCAAGCAAACTAGCAAGTTCAAATGCACCCTTGAAAGCAATAAATTATTCAATTTGTTCCAGATCATAAAAGTCATAATTTCCTTTAACATAATGTCGTGGGAATGTTCACGGCAGATGCTGCAATCGGCAGCGAGTAGTAGAACGAAGGGCAAGGGCGGCCAGCCATCTGCGGTGCGAGATGAGGGCGGAGACACAGGGTTTTACCCAGGTTCGGCCCCCCGGAGGGTAAATACCTACTCCTGCTAGATTTTATTATGGTGGAGGTACAATGGGCGAGCTCGACGGCTAGGCGGCGAGTCGCTTGGGTGTATGATGGAACGTGCTTCTACACGCCCTGTAGGGAGGTTTATATAGAGTCACCTCCCCCTAGGGTTTACATATCTTAACCGAATCAGTTAAGGCTTCGGTACTCGTTTAACCTAATCCGACTGGGCCTATCTACTCTCCGGGGCCTTCAGCTTCCAGTCACTTGGATCCACGCCATGGCTTGATCCAGTCGCCGTCTTGCAGGCCCACTCGCCAGTTCCTGGGCCAGTCAGAAACGTCCTGCTGGGTATACCCCGGTAGGCATATCCCTATCAGTAGTCCCCGAGGCCGTCGTCGATTGGGCGTAGGTGGTTGCTGGCAGTCGGAGCATACGGCTTCAAAGCAGACATCCAGTCGAATCGGCGGCGGGCTCCTGAATAAAGGAGGAAACTAGTCATTCTGGTCGCAGCTTTGGCGAGTCGAGTCGGCGAAATATTCAATCACTGTTGTAGTGATCGGGTCAGCGAGCCGAGTGGCCGAAGATGGACCGTCAAACACAGTCAAAACTAGCCGTTGGGGTAATCCAACGGTAACTTTTGGCGTAATCACCGCGTAGTAACGGCTTCCTGTTTTGGCGGGTAACAACCGCTATATAAAGGGAATGGTAGGCAATCAGAAAACCACCCCCTCGTCATTTCCTCCAATTGCGCGCATCTCCGTTCTCCTCCGCATGGCGATCCAGCCGATCCCAAATCCTCCGACCTCCTCAAACCTTTTCGCCAATGGCCCCCTCCACCGAACCATGGGGCAGGTCCAAGTGTACAAGAGCACTCCTGGCATCCTTCGAGGAAGCTGGGATCCTGCGCACCGATAGATGGCGCATCCCCGCGGCCGGAGAGGTGACTCCGGACCCGCGCGAGGGAGAGTTCGTCTTCTTCACCAGCCACCTGGAACGGGGGCTAGGATTCCCCACATCCCATTTCTTCCGGCGGTTCTGCGCCTTCTACGGGATCTAGCCGTTGGACCTGGGCCCGCACATCATCGAGCAGCTCGCCATCTTCGTGGCGTTCTGCGAGTGCTACCTGGGCTACATGCCTTACTTCCTCCTGTGGCAAGATATGTTCCACGGGAGGATCAGTCGCGAAGAAGCGGGCGGCCCAATGCTTGCCGCGGGCGGCCTGACGTTTCAACTGAAGTCGAAGGCTTCATTTTTCGATTTGATGCTGCCGGCCAAGGCGGTGAGCGAGTGGAAGAAGTCTTGGTTTTACGTCACTGAGGCGACTCCGGAGGGCGAGGTGGCGATCCCAAGATACTCCGCCGACCGGCCTGAACCGCGCCGACTCCAAGTCGGCAAGCTCCCAACGGACCAGCGGATGGTCGTGGATGAGATGCTCCAAACCATCTGCAGCCTGAAGAAGAAGGGTCTGCAGACCATCAACTTATACAACTGCTGGCTCGGGCGGCGACTCGTTCCCCTGACCCGACGTGACCACTACATGTACGAGTACACGGGCCGGGAGGACTCGACGAAATCGTGCCTCGCCGAGTGGAAGCTTGAGGATTATATTCCGGCGCTGAAGAAGATCACCCAGGCGGTGTACCTGGACGCGAAGGCCGGGGTCGCCCCCTACACCGCGAAGCATCCAGCCCCGACGGTAAGTCACTTTACATCATTCGCAGTCACAGTTAATGCACTCGCGGTCATTCTAATACTGTCTCATGCTCATTGCAGCTATTTCAAGTGGTGGAAGGGTGGCTTCCACCCGCAGACGACGAGAACTCGAGCTCGTCCGTCCGGGACGGGGGCGAGTCGCCTCCCGCCAAAGGCGGCATCGAGAGCGACAGGAGCGACGACGACGACCAGTCCGAGGAAGAGGTCGCCCCGCTGGTTCACAAAACTCACGGGCAGCGTCAGCGCAAGCTCGAGGCGAGCAGAAGCCTCGAGCGTCATGATGATGACGACGACGAACTTCCTGAAACCACCTCGCGTCGCCAAGCCACTCCGTCGAAGAAGAAGAAGAAGAAGAAGAAGAAGGAGATGTAGGCCCCTGTGAAGAGGAAGACAAAGCCAGCAAGACAGGTATCTCCGCCTCGCTCGGCGAGCAGCTCCGACGCCACCAGCCTGGCCAAGGATGAGGTGCCACAGACGATGGCAACGGCGGATGTCGCTGTCCTGAGTGAGGCGCCCCTGGCCTCGATGCCTCCCCCATTCACCCCAGTCTCTAGGTCGGGGGTTGCTCCGGTCGCGGCGGCATCACCTCCCAGGGAGGCTCCCGCCGAAGATGTTTCGGAGGCTCCTGTCGCGGCCTCGACAACAAAGAAGCCGTCCGTGTCTTGGGCGCACGATGTCCTGGAGATGGGTCTCCGTCGTAAACTAGGCCCTGAACTGGAGAAGCCGGCCGGCATCCGCACAGGGTTGCGATTTCTACCAGTCGCTAAGTGAGTTCTATTCACCTGTCTTTGTTTTTCATTGTACTCAGACCACTTTACTCATGTGATCAATTTCCAGGACTGGAACTAAGAAGATAGGCCACCCGTCCGTAGCCAAGGTGCCGCCAGTCGTCGCCGAGGAAGACCCCTCTCGGAAGAGGAAGGCTGACGAGGTCGTTGCCCCCACGGATAGTGCCAAGAAGGCCAAGGGCGACGATATCGTCACGGTGTCTGACGACACGACGGTTGCTCCAAGTGACCCTGTGGCGAAGGCGGCCTTGACGATCAAGGAGGGTGCTCCCTCGTCCGGGGCAGCCGAGCCGGCCTCTTTTGGTGCCGGCGCATCCATCACAATCTTACCGCGCTTCATGGCCAGGGCGGCTACAGCGAGTGGTACCTCGCCCTCGAGCCGCGCACCTGGGGTCGCCGATACGGAGGTCGAGCAGCGTCGTGGACACACGTCGGCTCTTCTCGTATCCGTGGACGCGATACAACTTCATGATATGCTTGGCGCAACCATCCAGGTATGTCTAGTCCCCGAGGATCGGGCCGCTGAATTGCAGCGGTCGAATTCTTTTAGTATCTTGTTTTTATTTCTCGCGTCCAGTCCCCGAGTGCGCACTCGCTGAATTTCAGCGGGTGGGCACTTAGGATTTTTGATTGCCAGTCCCCGAGTGTGCACTCGCTGAATTTCAGCGGGTGGGCACTTAGGATTTTTGATTGCCAGTCCCCGAGTGTGCACTCGCTGGATTTCAGCGGGTGGGCACTTAGGATTTTCGATTGCCAGTCCCCGAGTGCATACTCGCTGAATTTCAGCGGGTGGGCACTTAGGATTTTCGCTATTGTTAACTATATGACTTGTGTACAGGGTTTGCAGCTTGAGTCAGCCGACCGGCTTGCTGCGAAATGTCTCGCGGAGAAGGAGCTGGCCACCGTCCAAGAGGCGAACAAGGAGCTCCAGGCGATTGCTGCGAAGGCAGAAGAGGTCCGCCAGGGACTTGTCCTAGCGAGTGAACTGATGGCAGCTCAATCGGTGTTGACCTCGGCTGAAAAGCGGATCGCCGATCTTGAGCGCGAGCTGAAGGAGGCGAAGGAGGAGGCGATTTCGGCGGATGGGCGAGCCAAGGCTGCTGTTACAGCCGCCGCTGAGGAGCGTAAAGTTTCTGACGCCCTTGTTGCTGGGCTTCAAGATGACTACACCTCTCTTCAGAGCTTCATCACGGATCTCTCCCGACCCTTGATTGGTGAGTGTGCCTGCCTCTGCCTGTAACATATGTATTGTGTAATCTTTCGTGTATTCACTGTCACCTTCTGTCCACAGGTCGGATCATCGATAGCGTGGAAGAGGCGAACTCGTTCGACGCACGGCAATGTGTAACCACGCTGGTCGACTCGGCCACGTTGTCGGCGACATGTATACGGGCGTATCTTCAGGAGATGTCACCCACAGAAGTGATTCCCAGCGACCTTGTCAAGGTGTGGAAATACTTGGAGAAGGCGTCGTCGGTCGCCGAGTTCATGACGTGGTCGGCGTTCCGGCGTGGGGCGGCAACGGCGCTTAGCCTTGGACTCGCCCACTTCCCAGAGGACTTCGACCTGGACGACGTGACGAGCGGCTATCCGTCGTCGACGGGCTCGGTGGAGATCGCCGAGGTGCTGAAGCTGACGGACCGCGCCGCGAAGTACTCCGAGCGCGTCTGGGCGATGGGCGATCTCCTTCCTTATCAGGAGACGATCGTCGCGCCCAACGACCCCGAGCCGCAACACCGAGACTTCAAGGTCGAGCAGCCCTTCCGTGCAGCGATGGCGGGTGAGCTGACGACGTACCCGTCAAATCCGTATACTCCCTTCATTCGCAACCGCAGGGATGGCGGCGAGTCGACATCGAAGCATGCGGAGTAAAACTTTGTGCCCTGGGGCGTTAGTAGCAGTTCTGCCGTTGGGCATATTTTGTATTTTGTGATAATTGTGATCTGCTATAATGAGATATCATGGTATTTTGTGAATTGTTGTGTGTTTGTGATTGAGGGTTGAACAAGTCCCCGAGCGCGTCCGCCCTTTTTTATGGGGTTTACCTCGTTTAGTATATGTTTGTGATTTTGAATGTTTTGTTATTGACATCGACTCGCCCGGACTCGGAAAGCCAGTCGCAAGGCGACTCCCATGAGTGCTCTGTACTTCACCGTTTTCCCTTGCACGAACGAGGTCGGGTAGCCGAGTCCCCGAGCGTGGTACTTGGTTGTTCTAGGCGCAACTCTAGGGTGGGTGAGGACTTGGCGCGTTAGGATAAGCGCATCACTCCTGCCTGGCCCGTTGGGTCAGTCGCATGGAGAGTCCTGGGCATGCTCTCAAACTTGGCGTTTTCCCTAGCCGCTCGCGCTGAACTGGTCATCCGTCCCCGAGCGTGGTACTTGGCCGTTCGAGTCGCTATGTCGAGGATGCGGAGGATCATGGTCGCTGTGAGAAGCGAAAGCAGTTGTCTTGGCTCGTCGAGCCAGTCGAGCTAGGCGACTCCAATGGGGCTCCGAGTAGGCGTTTTTTGTGGACGTTACAAGACCTGGGGTGACCCAGTGCCCTTGTAGCGCGCTACATGGTCGTGCCGTCGCTATACCAGAGGTTGACTTCTGCAGTTAGCTTGATGCTGTTACTACGAGTGCGAGTGGCACAAGACACGGAGAGTAGACGCAATTTGTGGTAACCAATTCTTTTTATTTCATAGCGACTGGAGGATACATATGTGGGGTTTTAGGAGTAGAACTTCCGTAGGAGGTTTACATTCCATGGTCGCTTGACGTCGAGCTTGCCGTCCCCACGGACGTCGGTGAGGTAGTAGGCGTCGTTGCCGAGTACTCGCCCAATGGAGAATGGTCCCTCCCATGGGGAGGAAAGCTTGTGCATGCCCTTCTTGTCCTGGATGAGGCGCAGCACCAGGTCGCCTTCTTGGAAGGTGCGAGTTTTCACCCGCCGGCTGTGGTAGCGGCGGAGTCCTTGCTGGTAGATGGCGGTGCATGAGCGAGCTAGGTCGCGTGCCTCGTCAAGTTGGTTGACTCCATCCTGTCATGCGAGTTCGTTCGCAGCCTCCGTGTAGTGGACGACCCTTGGCGAGTCGTGCTCGAGGTCGGTGGGCATGACTGCCTCGGCGCCGTACACCATGAAGAAGGGGGTGAACCCTGTTGACCTGTTGACCGAGGTGCGGATGCCCCAGATGACGGAGGGTAGCTCCTCGACCCAGCACCCGGCAGTGCGCTCGAGTGGTACTTGTAGCCGCGGCTTCAGGCCGTGGAGGATGCTCTGGTTGGCCCGTTCCGCCTGGCCGTTGGATTCCAGGTGGGCGACTGACGCGAGGTCGAGTCGGATGTGGTTTTCCTCGTAGAACTCGGCCATGGATCCTTTGGCGAAGTTGGTGCCGTTGTCCGTGATGATGCTATTTGGGAACCCGTAGCGATATATGAGTTCGCGTAGGAATTTGGTGGCGGTCTTCCCGTCGTATTTCTGGACTGGCTTGGCCTCCACCCATTTTGTGAATTTGTCGACCGCGACCAGGAGGTGGGTGAAGCCGGAGGGGGCCTTTTTGAAGGGCCCTACCATGTCCATACCCCACACGGCGAATGGCCAGGTGATGGGAATTGTCTTTAGCGCTGAGCTCGGCACGTGTGTCTGGTTGGCGTACTTCTGGCAGCCGGCGCACCGCTGGACGATGTCAACAGCGTCGGCGTGTGCGGTGGGCCAGTAGAAGCCGTGCCGCATGGCCTTTGCGACCAGAGAGCGGTCTCCAGCGTGGTGGCCGCAGTCGCCGGAGTGGATGTCGTGGAGGATCTTGTGTCCTTCGGCAGGTTGGACGCAGCGTTGGAACACGCCGGTCACGCTGCGCGTGTGGAGTTCGCCGTCGATGAGGGTGAAGGATTTGCACCAACGTGCAACCATCCTGGCGTCGGTCTCGTCTGCCGGCAAGGTGCCAGCCTCTAGGTAGGCGATGTACGGCTTGGTCCAGTCGTCTGGCTCGGCAATGAGTGCGACCAGGGCTGCCTCTGGTTGCAGCGGAACTCCGATGTCGATCTCCCTTGGGGGAGAGACTGATGGCTTGGTGATCGTGTCGAGGAAGACGCCGGCGGGTGGTACGAGTCGAGCCGACCCGATGCGAGAGAGTGCGTTGGCCTCCTTGTTCTTCCGCCTGTCGATCCACTCGACGGAGTAGCCTGCGAAGTGTCCTCCTAGCTTGTCTACTGCTTGGCGGTAAGCCGCCATGGTGGGGGAGACGGCGTCGCAAGTACCAGCGACTTGCCCAGCGACGAGGTCGGAGTCTCCGTAGCAACGTAGGCGGTTGACGTTCATCTCCTTGGCAGCTCGCATGTCGTGGAGTAGTGCCTCGTACTCGGCCATGTTATTGGTGCAGGGGGTGAAGTCGAGGCAGAGGATGTAGCGTAGCTTGTCGCCCTTCGGGGAAGTCAGCACGATCCCTGCTCCTACGCCGTCCGCATTCTTGGAGCCGCCGAAGTGCAGGCTCCATTAGTGGAGGTATGGCAGCTTTTCTGGCTGCTAGGCCTCTTCCTAGTCGGCGATGAAGTCCGCGAGGGCCTTCGACTTGATCGCTTTTCGTGGCTCATACTTAATGTTGTGGACGCCGATTTCGACGACCCACTTGGCGACTTGCCCGGTCGCCTCACGGTTGCGGATGATGTCCTGCAACGGTGCGGAGGAGATGACCATGATCGGGTGCTCCTGGAAGTAGTGCGGCAGGCGCCGCTGTGCTCTGAAGACCGCGTATACCAGTTTCTGGTATTGCGGGTATCGCTGGCGCGACTCGGTGAGGACCTCGCTGATGTAGTACACTGGTCGCTGTACCGGGCGCTCCTTTCCTTCCTCCGGCCGCTCGACGACCATGACGGCGCTGACGACGCGCTCGGAAGCCGCGAAGTAGACCAGCATGGGTTCTTTGTCGACGGGGGCGGCGAGTAGTGGTGCTGCGAGTAGCACCTTCTTGAGGTCGCGGAGTGCGTCGTCCGCCCCCTTGTCCCACTGGAAGGTGGGGTTCTTTCGCATCAGGCGGTATAGGGGCATCGCCTTTTCGCCCAGTCGGGGGATGAAGCGGCTGAGAGCCGCGACTCGCCCGGCTAGCTTCTGGACATCGCGTAGGCACTCGGGTTTGCCGAGTCGGGCTATCGTGTCGATTTTGGTGGGGTTCGCCTCGATCCCGCGCTTGGAGACGACGTACCCCAGTAGTTGCCCTGCTGGTACACCGAAGGTGCATTTGCCTGGGTTGAGCTTTATCTTGTATTTCCGCAGGTTGGCGAATGTTTCCGCCAGGTCGGCGAGTAGATCGCCCTGGCGAGCGGACTTCACGACCACGTCGTCGATGTAGACGTGGATATTGCGGCCAATTTGGCTCGCGAGGCACTCCTGCATGCACCGCTGGTAGGTCGCCCCGGCGTTCTTGAGGCCGAAGGTCATGGCGGTGTAGCAGAAGGCTCCGAATGGAATGATGAACGCCGTCTTCTCCTCGTCCTCAATAGCCATTTCGATTTAGTTGTACCCAGAGTAGGCGTCGAGGAAACACAGCGACTCCGATCCCGCGGTGGAGTCGATTATTTGGTCGATCCGCGGGAGGACGAACTGCTCCTTCGGGCAGGCGCTGTTTAAGTTTGTGTAGTCGATACACATCCTCCAGGTCCCGTTCTTCTTCTCGACCAGGACTGGGTTTGCCAGCCACTTGGAGTACTTGATTGGCCAGATGAAGCCTGCAGCGAGTAGACGCTGCACCTCCTCGGCGATAGCTCGGCGGCGCTCTTCATTGAAGGGCCGCAGCGACTGCTTAACGGGTCGCACTTTGGGGTCGGCGTTTAGTTTGTGCCCAGCGAGTTCCCTAGGGACACCAGGCATGTCAGAGGGCTTCCATGCGAAGATGTCCCTGTTCTCACGGAGGAACTCGATGAGCGCGCCTTCCTAGGCTGGGCTCATGCCCGTCCCGATCGTCATCGTCTGGCTGGAGTCGCCTGGGACCAGCTCAACGGTGCGGGTGTGCGTCGTCGCCTCGAAGGCTGAGGTGTTGGCACCCTCTGAATTGGGCTTCTTGAGTATGGTGGGGTCGTTGTTGTTGACCCTGCTCGCGTACTTGGCGAGATCGTCGGCGAGGTTGGCCTCTGCCGCGATGACGGCGTCGGCGAGTTCGGCTCCTTTGGCCTCGCACTCGGCAGCCATGTCGGGGTCGCCGTTGATGGTGATAACGCCGCACGGCCCGGGGAGCTTCAACGTGTTGTACGCGTAGTGGGGCGCTGCCATGAACTTGGCGAACGCCTGGCGCCCCAGGACGCAGTGGTAGGGGTTGTCGAAGGGTACCAGCTCAAAGACGATCCACTCGGTGCGGAAGTTTGCTGGTGGGCCGAAGGTGACTGGCAGCGTGACCTTGCCGATCGGGTACGCCTTCCGACCGGGGACGATGCCGTGGAACGTGGTGTAGGTCGTCTCGACCATCGACTGCGAGAGCCGCAGTCGCCTGAAGGTGTCCAGGTACAGGATGTTGATGGAGCTGCCTCCGTCCATCAATGTCTTGTGGAGCCAGTAGTCGCCCACCTTAGGCTTGACCACCAGGGCGACTCGGCCTGGGTACTCGATGCGTGGTGAGTGGTCCTGGCGGCTCCAGGTGATGGGCTGCTCCGACCAGTTGAGGAACTGGGGTACGTCCACCTGGGCCACCGCGTTGACGGCGACGGCGCGGGCGATGACCTTCTTCTCGCGCTTCGTGTTGAAGCCTGTGAAGGTATGGAGCGAGCCGGCCACATTGCCGAATTTTCCGCCGTTTGGCGGGTTGTTGTCGGGGTCCTCCCACGCTCGCCGCGCCTTCTCAATCTCCCTGAGAGTGTGGAAGTCGGCAGTCGTGTGCGTGACGGGCTTCCCTTCCCTGCTGTGAAACGCACAAGGTTGGTTAAGGAGGGTCGCGGGGTCGAACCTTGGTTTTGCCTTGTAGTTGTCGCCGTCGCGGCGTTGTCCTCTGTCGCGGCGGATGCTCTTGGGCTCGCGCTGCGCGTGCCCGGCGTTGGCGACGAAGTCGACTTGCCCATCACTGCGGCGCTTGCCAGTGAGGCGAGTGTTGCTGTAGCGTAGGTTGGACCGTCGTCCGTTGTCGTTGCCGCTCGTGCGGCGTTGGCCTCCCGACTCGTCGTTGGTTTCCTGGTTTGGATCTTCCTCCGCGTACTGTTTGGCGATCTCGAGGAGGTCCGGTATGTTGTCGAGCATGCGAGAATGTTGCTTGAGCTTGGCGACCAAGGGCTCGTAGCGGCACGAGGTCTTGAAGCAATGGATCGCGGTGTCCGGGTGGATGCCGACCGCGTTGTACCATAGTTCTTGCCACCGCTGGACCCAGTTGCGGGTCGACTCGCGGGGTCCCTGGACGCATCGCTCCAAGTCCTCGATGGTGGTGGCGCGGGTGTAGGAGCACTCGAAGTGCCTGACGAAGGCGTCGCGCATCTCCTCCCAGGAGTCGATGCTATCCTGGGGGAGGGTGTTGATCCACTGCCTGCACGTCCCCTCCATCATCAAGGGGAGGTAACGGGCGGCTAGCAGGTCGGTGTGACCAGCAATCCCCATCGCCATGAGGTATGTGTCCAGCCACACGGAGGGGTCGAACGAAGGGTCGTACTTCTCTATTTCCTTCGGCGCTTTGAAGTTCGCTGGGTATTTTTCGCCTCAGATCATCGGTCCGAAGCACCTGGGCCCGAGTCAACTTAGCGACCCCATCGGCTCGCCGTCGCGGCGATTGGTTAGGGTGTGTCGCAGGTCGTCGGGCTGGCGTGCGTGCCAGCTTTGGTTGTTGATGATGTGGGTGCGGGCGTCGACGGGCTGACCGTTGGCGGCGACGAAGTTGGTCGCTGGCCTGGGGTCGTTGGTGGAGAGTGCCGCGTTCGCGGGTCGATGTTGGAGCTGCAGTGGCTCTGGTGGCGGGCAGTTGAGGGTGTTTGCCGCCAATGGGCGGCCGCTTGAGGCCGCTCTGCTTCCCGAAGAACGCGAGTACACTCGACCCTGCGAGTCGGCGCCTGCGTTTTGCTGCTCGACGGCCTTTGCGAGAAGGGCCCTGACGTACTGGATCTGTAGGGCGCCGTCGCCGGTGGCCGTGATGTTGTCAGCCGCTGCTCGGCCCGCCACGAGGTTGTCCATCGGGGTGGAGAACAGTGGTAGGCCGTTCGCGTCTCGCTCCCGTGAGGAGACTACTATCCGCGGCTGATCCCTGGGGGGTGTGCGGTTGGGTGGAGGTGGGTCGCCCATCGCCATCGACTCTGGTGGGGGCCGGGCGCTTCCCCCTGGTGGTGCGTTCTCGCAGATCGCGCGCTCGGCCACGCGGTCCGGGTCGTTCTCGTCGTCGAAGTTCAGGGCGCGCCCCTGGACGGTACGGTTCAAGCGCGTCCTGATTCGCTGCGCGTGGTAACGCGACAGCTCCTGTGCCGTCACCTGCTCGAGGCGAAATTTTTCGCGCTCGGCTTGCTCCTTGCGGACTGCCTCCGCTAGCTTCAGGCGGAGTTCCTCGACCTCCGTTGTCGTGGCGTTAGGAGGGATCGGGGTGGAGAAAGGATCCTCCGGCGGATCAGTGTCAGTCGCCATGTAGGTCGCGGCGTGACGACCGGTCCCGTCGCGGAGATCGGCGGAGTTTTCCGACCCGGAGTCGAAGTCGAAGATCCCAAGGATGGAAGGATCCTCGAAGTCTCCCACGTTGGAGACCTGGGTGATGGAGCCCGCGGGTGAAGCCGCGGTGATGGATCCGGCGAGTGATGCCGGGGTCGCCGAGTCGGCGTCGTCATTGAGGGTCGCGTCTTCCGCGGCCGTGGAGTTTTCGGCCACGTCGCTGTGGGCCGAGTTGTACTCGGAGGCGAGGCGATGGATCGTGCGGACCTGGCTCTCAGAGAGCCGGTCGCGTGGCGGCGACTCGCGGATGCGAGCCGAGTCCTCCGAGACGATGACGTCGGTGAGGCCGACGAAAAGGCTGATCGTGCCAACCGGCAGGATCATGCTGTGCGTGATGGGTCGCGCCGCCGGGACGTAGCTGCTCGGCAAGATCTGGAGCATCTCGCCGATCGCTATCATGCGGCCGGTGGCAGCCGACTCGTTGATGGGCAGATTGGATCTCGCCGCAGAACACCGGCCAGACCGGCCAGGCCCCATGGTGGGCGCCACTGTCGTGGGAATGGTCACGGCAGATGCTGCAATCGGCAGCGAGTAGTAGAACGAAGGGCAAGGGCGGCCAGCCATCTGCGGTGCGAGATGAGGGCGGAGACACAGGGTTTTACCCAGGTTCGGCCCCCCGGAGGGTAAAGACCTACTCCTGCTAGATTGTATTATGGTGGAGGTACAATGGGCGAGCTCGACGGCTAGGCGGCGAGTCGCTTGGGTGTATGATGGAACGTGCTTCTACACGCCTTGTAGGGAGGTTTATATAGAGTCACCTCCCCCTAGGGTTTACATATCTTAACCGAATCAGTTAAGGCTTCGGTACTCGTTTAACCTAATCCGACTGGGCCTATCTACTCTCCTGGGCCTTCAGCTTCCAGTCGCTTGGATCCACGCCAGGGCTTGATCTAGTCGCCGTCTTGCAGGCCCACTCGCCAGTTCCTGGGCCAGTCAGAAACGTCCTGCTGGGTATACCCCGGTAGGCATATCCCCATCACATAAGAAGATATGGTAACATTATCATTATACTCACATTGAAAAGGCGCGTGTTTATACCTCCTACAGCAACAAGACTTATCAAAGCAATAAGTAACATTATAAGTAGAGCACACGTCTCTAGCAATAGTATTCAACTTATCAATTTGTTCCCATAAGTGTTTCCCTTTTTGTGACAAACGGTGTTCCTTGTAATAATACTTTTGTTCTTCCGTGAACCCACCTTGCCAATAAGAACTAGTTTCAAAGAAACCATCCATTGATAGAAAGCATGACCAAGCAAGGCAACAACAAACCAGCAACTAGAGCAAGAACTAATTTTTTTTGTGTTTTTGAATAAAGAAAGCAAACCAAACTAGACTATTTTTTTTGGTTTTTTTGAAAAGAGGCAAACAAAACCAAGCAAAAGAAACAAAGCAAACTAAAAACAAAGTAAAGAGAAAGGAAGTGAAGGACTCCCCTAGTGAAGACGTCCTTAGCCTCCCCGGCAACGGTGCCAGAAAATAGCTTGACGGAGTCCAGTACTTGCCGTGGAACGCTTCGTTGGAAACCCCAATAGCAAGGTATGAAGCAACACAGCTCCTGTGCCGTCACCTGCTCGAGGCGAAATTTTTCGCGCTCGGCTTGCACCTTGCGGACTGCCTCCGCTAGCTTCAGGCGGAGTTCCTCGACCTCCGTTGTCGTGGCGTTAGGAGGGATCGGGGTGGAGAAAGGATCCTCCGGCGGATCGGTGCCAGTCGCCATGTAGGTCGCGGCGTGACGACCGGTCCCGTCGCGGAGATCGGCGGAGTTTTCCGACCCGGAGTCGAAGTCGAAGATCCCAAGGATGGAGGGATCCTCGAAGTCTCCCACATTGGAGACCTGGGTGATGGAGCCCGCGGGTGAAGTCGCGGTGATGGATCCGGCGAGTGATGCCGGGGTCGCCGAGTCGGCGTCGTCGTTGAGGGCCGCGTCTTCCGTGGCCGCGGAGTTTTCGGCCACGTCGCTGTGGGCCGAGTTGTACTCGGAGGCGAGGCGATGGATCGTGCGGACCTGGCTCTCGGAGAGCCGGTCGCGTGGCGGCGACTCGCGGATGCGAGCCGAGTCCTCCGAGACGATGACGTCGGTGAGGCCAACGAAAAGGCTGATCGTGCCAACCGGCAGGATCATGCTGTGCGTGATGGGTCGCGCCGCCGAAATGTAGCTGCTCGGCAAGATCTGGAGCATCTCGCCGATCGCTATCATGCGGCCGGTGGCGACCGACTCGTTGATGGGCAGATTGGATCTCGCCGCAGAACACCGGCCAGACCGGCCAGGCCCCACGGTGGGCGCCACTGTCGTGGGAATGTTCACGGCAGATGCTGCAATCGGCAGCGAGTAGTAGAACAAAGGGCAAGGGCGGCCAGCCATCTGCGGTGCGAGATGAGGGCGGAGACACAGGGTTTTACCCAGGTACGGCCCCCCGGAGGGTAAAGACCTATTCCTGCTAGATTGTATTATGGTGGAGGTACAATGGGCGAGCTCGATGGCTAGGCGGTGAGTCGCTTGGGTGTATGATGGAACGTGCTTCTACACGCCCTGTAGGGAGGTTTATATAGAGTCACCTCCCCTAGGGTTTACATATCTTAACCGAATCAGTTAAGGCTTCGGTACTCGTTTAACCTAATCCGACTAGGCCTATCTACTCTCCTGGGCCTTCAGCTTCCAGTCGCTTGGATCCACGCCAGGGCTTGATCTAGTCACCGTCTTGCAGGCCCACTCGCCAGTTCCTGGGCCAGTCGAAAACGTCCTGCTGGGTATACCCCGGTAGGCATATCCCCATCACATAAGAAGATATGGTAACATTATCATTATACTCACATTGAAAAGGCGGGTGTTTATACCTCCTATAGCAACAAGACTTATCAAAGCAATAAGTAACATTATAAGTAGAGCACACGTCTCTAGCAATAGTATTCAACTTATCAATTTGTTCCCATAAGTGTTTCCCTTTTTGTGACAAACGGTGTTCCTTGTAATAATACTTTTGTTCTTCCATGAACCCACCTTGCCAATAAGAACTAGTTTCAAAGAAACCATCCATTGATAGAAAGCATGAACAAGCAAGGCAACAACAAACCAGCAACTAGAGCAAGAACTAATTTTTTTGTGTTTTTGAATAAAGAAAGCAAACCAACTAGACTAATTTTTTTGGTTTTTTTGAAAAGAGGCAAACAAAACCAAGCAAAAGAAACAAAGCAAACTAAAAACAAAGTAAAGAGAAAGGAAGTGAAGGACTCCCCTAGTGAAGACGTCCTTAGCCTCCCCGGCAACGGTGCCAGAAAATAGCTTGACGGCGTCCAGTACTTGTCGTGGAACGCTTCGTTGGAAACCCCAATAGCAAGGTATGAAGCAGCACAGCAGCAAGTTTCCCTCAGTAAGAAACCGAGGTTATCGAACCAGTAGGAGGAAGGAAACATCACACAGGTGTTGCTAGCAACGCGGAGACCTACACAACACAAACTCAAGACTTTGCCCCAACGAATCAGTGAGGTTGTCAAGCTCACCGGTTTGCTGTAACAAAGGATTAAACGTATGGTGTGGAAGGTAATGGTTTGCAACAAGTAAACAAGTAACAGTGGAAGATGTATCAATGGTAAAGATTGGACCGGGGTCCATAGTTCCCTAGAGGTGCTCACC
This sequence comes from Avena sativa, assembly GCA_916181665.1. Taxonomy (NCBI): domain Eukaryota; kingdom Viridiplantae; phylum Streptophyta; class Magnoliopsida; order Poales; family Poaceae; genus Avena; species Avena sativa. Next base: position 260,396,030 of record OV702298.1, on the reverse strand, counting down.
TTAGATAAACAACATGGCATGAAGGGTAAAAAAATTACAGCGGGGCAATTGACAGGAACTAAGAAAGGCATAACAATGCAATTACTAGCCAGAAAGATCCTATGAGGTTGATTGGGCAATACAACAATATACATAGACCGCCATCCAGCTGCATCTATGACTAGAAGTCCACCTTCAGGTTATCATCCGAACCCCCTCCAGTATTAAGTTGCAAGCAACAGACATCTACTTTAAGCAAAGTGTGTAAGGTAAACAGTCCACATGTTCCATGAACAAGAGACCGTTGTTTTCTCCCTAGTAGCAACAACACATCTACAGCTGAAGAGATTTCTGTCACTTCCCTTGGAAACTAGAGGCATGAACCCACTATCGAGCAGAAATACCCCCTCTTGGAGTCACTAGCAACTACTTGGCCAAGATAACCACTAGCAACGGAGAGCATGCAAGATCACAAACAACACAGACGTGATAGAATCATAAAGATAAAACCATTAATCAAACCAACATAATAATCTCAATATCCATCGGATCCCCGCAAACACAACATGCATGATTACAAATATATTAGATCTTGATCATAAACAGAGCTCATAAGATCTATACATGAAAGCACAAAGGAGGAGATACAACCATCTAGCTACTACATGGACCCATAGTCCAAGGTGGAACTACTCACGCATCATATCAGAGAGAAGGCCTTCGGGATGATCTTCCCTCCGGTAGGGTGCCGGGAAGAACTTCAGATCCCTCCGATCTAGGGACGATGGTGGCGGCAGCTACAGACGGTTTCGTGGATTTCTGATTGGGGTCTCAGGGTTTCTGCATCGGGGGATTCTTATAGGCGAAGGGGCGAGACCGGGAGGCGTCCAGGGTCACCAAACCCTAGCCAGGCGCGAGCCCACCTGCCCCCGCGCCTGGGGTGGGTCTGGCCCCCCTGGCCGGCCCCTATGGCTCTCCTCTGGACTTCTTGTTCCCCACGGAAAGTAATTGACTTTGACGTTTGTCCCACCTAATTCTGAGAATATTCCTTTACTAACTTTTCTAAAACCAAAAACAGCAGAAAACAGGCATCTGGCATTGTTGCAACTTGTTAATAGGTTAGTACCAGAAAACATGTAAAAAGCACCTCAAAGTGTAGACAAGCAAAGCAAAGTGGATACAAAACAAGCATGGAGCATCAAAAATTATAGATACGTTTCCAACGTATCACGTGCCCACATCCTCCATGGTGCAGCAGCTGGTCAACCCAGCTGAGCTCTAGTTGCCGATTTTTGCCCCCTATCGTTCCCCCACCCATGTATCACACCCTCAGAGTTTTGTGTTGGAACATGCACGGACTGAATGCTCGCGCACGTCGCCTTACCATCCGCACGCTAGTCTATTCCTCCGGTGCTACGATCTTTTGCCTCCAGGAAAAAAGATGGAACTTATTTGCTCGTCGATGGTTCTTGAGACCCCTGGTCCCGAGTTCAATGATTATGTGTACTTTCCTTCTAGCGGCACCTGCAGGGGCATCCTCCTCGCATGGAAGAGCGGGCTTGTGGCCATCATGGACCCTGAGTTCTCCACATATACCCTGTCCTTCAAGGTTGCCGCAACGCGCAACATGCCGGCCTGGTGGATCACGGTTGTCTACGGCCCACAAAGTGACGTTGACAAAATTGCGTTCCTATAGGAGCTGCAGGATGTGCGCAGGAAGTGTCATGGGCCTTGGCTTCTCTATGGATATTTCAATCTCATCTATCGTGACGAAGATAAAAACAACAGCAACATGAACTGATGTATGATGGCATGCTTCCGACGCTGCCTCAATGACCTGGCGCTCAAGGAACTGTACCTCCACGAGTGTAGATATACGTGGTCTAACGGCCAAACGCTACCCACGTTCGTCCTCCTGGATAGTTTCTTCTGTACCTCGGACTGGGAAGATATCCACTTGCGATGCCTAGCCTCGGTGGTTTTGGACCACTGTCCACTGTTTCTCGACTGCGCCCCCTTCCTGCACGCCCGACACCTCTTTAGGTTCGAGGAGTTCTGTGTAACATCCTAAAAATATTGAACAATGATTATCAATTTCCAATCACCAAAATTAGGGTTAACAAAAACTTTTGTTAAATAAAAATCCAATGAATGCATGTGTGTATGTGATAATTGTATGAATGCATGAATGGCCTTGTGTGATTGATATAAATAGCAAGGAATGGTTTAAAGATGAAAACAACATCATCTAAAACATTTCCAAGCAGAAACAAAACAAGAGAAAATCAAAAACAAACTAAATAAAGCAAATGGTCATTTTTGCCAATCTTGCTCACTAGGCCACTTTGAGTGTTTCTAGTCCAAGATTTCAAACAGAAACATTTCCATTTATTTTCACCCCTTGCTAGACCAAGTAAAAGTGAACCCAAGCCCACCTTTCAAAATTACAGAAACATTTGGCAACTTGATTCAAATGACATTTCAAAATTGAATCTTTAACATATGTGAAGATCACCCCCTTTTCAAAACCCAACCAAACCAATTCCACTTGACCTTTCCAACTAACCAGAGACTAGCTAGTATGTAGCTAATACACCCACCAAGTTTGAATCAAAAATTCAAATTTAAATCTCTTTTGGCCATTTCATCAAACACCTTGCAAACACCAAACAAACAAACATCAAACACTATTAGGAGCAGTGATGTTGGCCTCACTTGTTCCCTCTCTGGTTCACAACAAGATGTTAGTAGATCATCTAGCCCATTTATCAAGCTCTAGAACCACTGTGAGCTTGCCATGCCATCAATGGTGAGCATGCCGAGAGCACCCTTGCCACCCCAATGTCATCAGCCAGCTAGGAGCCTCACTAGCCTCGCCAACCTTGTCTAGCAGGCACTCCACCGTCCATCGCCACCCCCTATCCAAGCTTCGACCCTTGCCAGCCCCTGACCACACAGCCCGAGAGTGCCCAGCCTCTTTGCGAGCGTGCCGAGAGCGCGCCAGAGTGCCACCCACGACACACGCCCACAGACCACACCCTGCCTTCGCCACCCGTCAGCATGATCACCACCGCCCAGGTAACCGCCCAGACATGCCCGTTCGCCGTCGCCGTGCGAAACATAGATGATGTGCACCATTAAACTGCACATCGGACCCGCCCAGAGCACCGTGATGTTTCGACTATCTCGCACCACCCCACGCTGCGTAACCATGCCGTTGATCTTCGCCAGGAAGCACAGCACTGCCCCCTATCGTCGCACATGCCTTTAGCTCGTTGTGCCGACGACACCGACAAGCTCCACCCGCGCCCTTCTGTCCCCTCGCTGCACTATAAATAGAGGCTACCCTCGCTCGATTTCTTCACACCATCTCACTCCTCTCTCTCTCTCAGAAGAAGCCCACCTCACTCCCGGAGCAAGGCGAGCAGCACATCGCCAGAATTTGGTCGGAGTCTGCCGCGGAGGAGGAAGAAAGGAGCCGTTTGATTGGAGTCGCCCCAGGAGAAGCTGCCAGTACCAGGAGGTTCGCCGTTGTCGACTTCGTCGTTCGCCCCCATCGCCAACCCTCGCTTGAGCTCCGGTGAGCCCCCATAGACCCCCACCGGCCGTGCTAGGGTTGTTCTCGCTGGCATTGCCCGACGGAGACGATAGATCGTGGCTGTTGGATTAGAGTTTGATCGCACGGTTTAGATTGCCATGTACCGCTTCGCACCCCCTGTCTCGCTGACTGGTGGGGTCATTCACTTAAATCCACCCGCGCATGCACTATGCACCGTGGGCCGGCCCAGTTAACATCCCGTGTGACCCAGTAATTCAAATTTAGGTTTTATCGATTTAGTTTCAAACCTAGTTCTGTACCTAGATTCAAAAATCAACTCAGGTTGATTCACTAAAACAAATTGCATGAAACCAATTTTGTTAGAAAGGTACTGGAGTTCTTAATCCAAGCCCGTTGGATTCAAACCATTTGGAATTGTAGATCACCTATAGCAAAAATAACAAGGCAGAAGCTTTTATGCATCCAAACATTTTTCAAAATTCAACCACAAAAGCTTTTGAGTTGATTCCCACTCTCAAAAATCACATTTAACTAGACCTTTCTAAATATATAAAAATATCTAGGTTTACTTGTAGAAATGTTGAACAAGAAATAAAAGAATGCCTCATAGGCAATTCTAGCCACTTTAATTAATTAAAATAAAAAGGTTAAACCTTATTAAATTGTGACACCACTTTAAATCACATTCCCATGTACTGAAATATGTGGTGATGACATGTGTCAACATGATCCCATGTTTTAGTTGGAGAATATTAAATCTTAAGTAGTTTTGCAATGAGTAGAAATTACTTTTCTAAAATAAAAGGGAATAAAACTATTGCTTTAATCTTTGTGATGTTTATGATGATCCTAGATCATCTAGTGAAAACCTTGGTGTGATAAATAGAACTAGTTAAGTATTATTTGGTGATTGTGTACCTCGTATTTATTTATAGACGCTAGTACCGACCAAGGATACGAGGAGGAAGGAGAATACTACAAGGAAGAAGCCGAGGAGAACTTCAACCACTACTCTGCACAAGGCAATCCTCACTATACAAGTTGACTTAGCAAGCTATCTAAGCAAGCTAACACTTGTAACTATGAAAACTATATGATCTATGTAATGCATTAAGCATGCCTTGATTACACCCCTTGATACCTAATCCTAGTTTTAATTACAAGCTTAGTATTTTATTTCTTTATCAAAGATTTCTATCAAAGTTTACTTAGTGACTTGTAGCTTTTAGAAAGATATTTAAAGGTAGCATAAAGAGCATAAAACTTGGCCTAAGTTAGATAATCTTGATGTCATCCTGAGGCATGAGATTGAACATAGGTAAGATACACCTGATTACCACCCATCATTAGTATTTACCCTCACTTGTAGTTGCTAGTGCTAAGCATAAAACTTGATCAACTTTAGATGAGAATACTTGGTGAAACTAATTATGAAAACCTTAGAATGATGAGTCATTCTACTGAACTGTTTTGACATGTGTTCTTGAACACCAGATGATTTTGATGATAAAAATGTTAAGGCATGATTATTAGCCCTTTATAAAACTGATGGTTGTCTAGATGCGATACCATTCCAATTTTACCGTACAACCACAATACCCGAAATTTGGGTAGGGCTTGACTGGAAATTTATATACCTTAGTATGGGTTCCCTTGCGGCCAAGGTTTGAGCTGAGGCTACCTTGTGAAGATTGTCCACCTGTGTAGTACCCAAGATGATAGTTGGTCATGGTTGGGAGGCCAAACTCACAGAAGAGGTGCCTATACTAGGGAGTGTAATTGAAAGGTTAGGATTGATTATCCGCATACTGAGTATGGTGAATTCAGGATTGTTCCTGACGGATGTATTGAATGTTGTGGTGAAAGTGTACCACCTCTGCAGAGTTTCCAACTATTCGAATAGCCGCATCCACGGTTATGGACAGTTGGAGTGACCATACTGTTCCATTGTCAGCTGTTTTCAAAATGACTTACAAAATGATTCATGACTTTGGCTTGACCACAACAGGGTTGTGATATGAATTTCAAGTTCCCATTTAGGTGTTATAAAACTTTCAACTAGCTTTCTTTGCTTCTGAACTCAGTAGAGATAAATCTGGCTTTTTTGCAAAACAACCTAGAGCTTAGTACTTCCTACTCAAAACCACTTCACTTGTTAGTCTTAGTTTGCGAGTACTTAAAGAGTACTCATGGATTTGCCCCTGGCTATTCCTGTGGCCAGACTATGAAGAGGACTATCAGGAGTACGGACCACAGGAAGGTTACGACAACCAGGATCATCTCCCATCGTCAGCATTGCCTGTGACCATGAAGATGGAGCTTCGCTTACGCTACCGCTACTATTACGTTATTCTGCTGCTTGAATTGTATTAAGACTGGATCATGTGATCCTTATTTGTTTAAGACCTTATGTATGGTTTGTAATGGATGATGTACTGTGATATCCAATCTGTTATGTCTCGCAAAAATGGTAATCCTGGGATTGCGATGTATGGCATAACATGCATCTGGGATTAAAAATCCGGGTGTTGACAAGTTGGTATTAGAACGATCCTGACCATTGGAGACCCTAGTTTAGAATGGACGTTTGAATCAAAAACTTAGTTTCAAAAACCAAGGAAGTGGGTATTTATGAAAACTTATTATCATTCTTATCACTTAGATTCTCTCATAAAAATTCATGTTCTCCCAAAAATTCTTGCAAACTTAACTAAAATTTGACACACTTGATCACTCTACTAACTTACTCATCCTATATTCTTATAGATGGATGTGAAGTATAGAAAGTTCTATCAGTTGGGGAATGGAGGAGACCTCATCTTTGAGCGTGACTTGGACCAGCTGTCGAAAATGCTGGAGCGTCCGCACCCCGAGTTCTTCGGAGCTCAGCTCAACGATCAGGAAGGAGAGGAGTTGCAATGGATAATTGTTGCAAGTCTTCGAGGAAAGATCGAAGCCCCTACCTCAGTGGGAATTCAGTTTACCATCAGAGAGAACAACTTGCTCGATGGACTTGCCAGGGCCATGCAGGAAGCTCTTGCCCGTCTGTGTGGGCAGAGTATCAATCAGATCAAGGGTACCCGCTTTGACTTCTGCCCAAGGCGTGATGCTGTGGGATAGCCACTGGAGGCACCATATCACCCTGAGCTGAAGAACCAAGTGGATCACCTCAGCTTCATGATGTATGACCGGCAGAAGGAGTTGGACAATGCACATTCCTATGCCAACCACAAGTCCGGCATCGCCGCCCAGAAGGATCAGACCATCGCCATGCTAGTGAAGGATCGCCAGTCTTGTTGTCGTCAGCTCGACAAGAAGGAGCGTATCATTGCCCGTGTCCGCCACAGGATCACAGACTTGGAGGAGACCATCCACGAGAGGGATATGCAGCTTGAGGAGAGGGAGAATGCAGGGGAGGACCTTCGTGGAGACCCCTACTCCTATATCAGTGATGATGATGACTTTCTGGAGGATCATGCCATGGACTTCTTCACCGATGAAGAGGAGGAGGATGATGAGGACACCGACTCTGAGGAGTAGTAGCACTGAGCACTAGCGTTAGTGAGTTGTATCCGGTCCCATTGTATCGTAGTTTCCCAGAATGGTTCTTAAAACCATCTGTTTCCTTTATTGTGGTGTGTGTTGTATGATGTCTGATGAATGAAAAGCATGTTGCTAGAAAAAACTAAGTCAAATTTTGAAAACTTTTCCAAAACCCTGAACCTTAGAAATTTCCCTCTTTTCTCATGATCTACCTCAATCTTCAGATGCCTCGCAGAGGAAGCAGTTCGTCCCTGGACCCGATGTTGCAGATCTTGCAAATGTTTGTTTCGGACCGTGAAGCTGAAAGAGCCGAACGCCAAGCCAATTTAGCCACCCTTCAGCACATCGCTCAGATGGCCAACAACAATCAAGGCCATGGAAATCAGGACAACCATGGATCCAAGCTCAAGAACTTCCAGAACACCAATCCACCCATTTTCACTAAGTCTGAAGAGCCCCTCGATGCAGATGATTGGCTGCAAACCATGGAGAACAACTTAGAAGCTGTCAGAGTGGAATCCAATGAGAAAGTTCTGTTTGCCACCCACTATCTGGCCGGAGATGCAAGAGCATGGTGGAACAGCGTTCGTGCCATGACCGGAGGACATATGATGACTTGGGAGGAATTCAAAATCAAGTTTAGCAGAACCCATGTGCCACCGGGTTTGATCAAGAGGATGAGAGATGAATTCAGGGAACTGAAGCAAGGAAGGATGACCGTAGTGGAGTACTGTGACAAATTTCTGTCTTTGGATAGGTATGCACCAGATGAGATCGAAACCAAAGCCAAGAAGAAGGAGAGATTCCTGAATGGTCTGCACGATGAGATGCAGACAGTGTTAGTCAATATCCCCTTTGCGGATATTGAGGCCTTAGTGGACTCTGCCATTCAGATGGAAGGCAAGATCAACCAAGATAATGAGAACCGCAAGCGTCACATGATGCATCAACCAGGAACCCATCATACACCAAAGTATCGCCCCAACCCATCTCCAGGATTTGCCCCAAGAACCAACAGAACCCCGATGAACCGTCCGACCTATCCCAACTGTGGAGGAGGAAACCCAAGGCCCGGAGGAAATCACAAAAACCCCGGAAACCCCAGAAATTTCAACCGTGCACCGCCTAGGTTCAACAACAACAACAATGCCGCCCCTAACACCAACACTGCTCTGAGGACTAGAAGCAATGTTGTGCCTGTTGCAGCAAAGGAAAAGTCTCAGGTGACTTGTTATGAATGTGGAACCAAAGGTCACTATTCCAATGAGTTCCCCAAGAAGATTGCCGCATCCCCCAATGCAAATTCCCCAGCTCAGTAGCAGTGTCGTGTTCAACCCGGAAGAAGGTTTGCCCTAGGGAACTTGCTCAACCGCAACGGCCGTCTCTTTCTCATGCATGCTGAAGAAGCCCAAGAAGGCTAGATGTCGTGCTAGGTATGTTTTCTGTTAACTCAGTACTTGCCAGAGTGTTGTTTGATTCTAGAGCATCGCACTCATTTGTTACTGAAGAATTTGCATGCACTAGTAAGATTCAACCCAACAAATTGAAGCATGTTATGATAGTTCAAATACCTAGTTCAACCACCAAAGCTAGACAAATTTGCAAGGCCGTGCCTATCCGAATCCATGGCATAGATTTTTATGCTAATCTAATAGTACTTGGGACAAAAGGTTTGGAAGTAGTACTAGGAATGGATTGGATGTCGAAACATAAAGGATTAATCGACTATGCCAAGAAAGCCATAACCATGACCAGTATAGCCGGAATATCAGTCGAGCATGTATCTGAAACCTTGCCCCGTCAATTTAAGTGCAACAACAGTCTAGCCTAGCCAACCATTGATCAAGTCAAAATAGTCTGTGAATACCCTGATGTATTCCTAGATGTTTTGCCCGGTATGCCCCCAGATCGGGATAGCGAGTTTATCATTGAACTAATCCTTGGAACCGGACCCATAGCCCAGAGACCGTATAGTATGAACCCGTCTGAATTAGAGGAGCTGAAGAAGCAACTGGATGCTATGTTGGAAATATGATTGATCCAACCAAGTGCGTTGCCATGGAGATCACCTGTCTTGTTTGTGGACAAGAAAGATGGAGGTAACCGTTTGTGTACGGATTATCGGAAGTTGAATGATGTCACCATCAAGAACAAGTACCAACTACCAAAGATAGAAGACCTGTTTGACCAGTTGACTGGTGCCAAAGTGTTTTCTAAGATTGATCTTAGGACTGGCTATCATCAACTCAAGATTCGCGCAGAGGATATTCCAAAGACTGCCTTTACCACCAGATATGGATTATACGAGTAAACTATCATGTATTTTGGATTAACCAATGCCCTCGCTTATTTCATGAACCTCATGAATAAGATTTTTATGGACTTCCTGGATAAGTTTGTTGTTGTTTTCATCAATGACATTCTGATCTATTCCAAATCAGAAGAAGAACATGAGCTACACCTGAGGACCATCCTTGGAACCCTTAGGGAGCATCAGTTGTATGCCAAGTTTGGCAAATGTGAATTCTGGTTACAGGAGGTAGGATTTCTCGGACATATCGTATCAGCCAGAGGAATTGCCTTTGACCCTTCTAAGGTGAAGGATGTTGAAGATTGGCAGGCCCCAACCACTCAAACCCATGTTCGTGCATTTCTCGGATTGGCGGGATATTGCCGCAAGTTCGTAGAAGGATTCTTGGGTATCGCCAGACCCATGACCCAATTTTTGAAAAAGGATAAGAAGTTTGAATGGACGGACAAATGTGAAGCAAGTTTTTAGGAACTCAAGAGGAGATTGATTTTAGCCCCAATCTTGATCATGCCGGATATTACAAGGCCCTTTGGTGTGTATTATGACGCATCCAAGATTGGTCTCAGATGTGTGTTGATGCAAGAAGGCAAAGTTATATCTTATCTAACCAGACAACTAAAGCAGCATGAACAAAATTATCCTACCCATGACCTTGAACTAGCAGCCGTAGTTCTAGCCCTGAAGACATGGAGGCATTATTTGATGGGAAACCATTGTGAGATTTATTCGGATCACATGAGCCTGAAGTATATATTCACTCAGAAGGAGCTGAATATGAGGCAACAAAGATGGATCGAGCTAATCAAGGACTATGATCTGGACATTCACTATCACCCTGGTAAAGCCAATGTGGTAGCAGATGCCCTTAGCAGATTGTCGTGCCGCTTGAACTCCATGATTTTGAAGGAGCAACCAAGTTTGCACAAGGAGATGGAAGATTTCAGTGGAATTAGTAAGTGAAGGATTTTTGGCTAGCATAGAACTTCAACCCACTTTGATCAGTCAGATCAAAGAGGCGCAGAAATGAAATGCTAGTATCAACGGAATCAAACGTCGCATCGGTACAGGCAAAGTACCCGGATTAAGCGAAGATGAAGAAGGAGTTTTGTGGTACAAAGGACGTCTTTGTGTACCAGCGGATTCAGAATTGAAGGAAGTTATCTTGAAAGAGGCTCATGATACTCTTTATTCTATCCACCCTGAAGGAACGAAGATGTATCAAGATTTGAAGGAGCAATTTTGGTGGCATAAGATGAAGAGAGAAATTGGAAGCTACATTGCCAAGTGTGACATCTATCAGAGAGTTAAGGCGGGACATCAGAGACTCGCAGGAGGACTGTTGCAACCACTGCAGATTCTGGAATGGAAATGGGATTCAGTTGGAATGAACTTTATCACCGTTTTGCCTACTTCTAGTAGGGGAAATGACTCTATTTGGGTCATAGTTGATAGATTGTCCAAGGTAGACAGTTTCTTACCTTTTAAAACCACTTACCAGAGTTCGAAGCTAGCGGAGTTTTACATCGCTAGAATCGTCAGTTTGCATGGAGTCCCCAAGAACATCGTGTCAGATCGAGGAACTCAGTTTACCTCGAGATTCTGGAAGAAAGTCCAAGAAGGATTGGGAACAAGACTAGATTTCAGCATAGCTTATCACCCTCAAACAAATGGACAAACAGAGCGATTAAATCAAATACTCGAAGATACGTTGAGAGCATGTGTGCTAGAGTATGGATCTAAATGGGAAGACTGCCTGGCATTCGCAGAATTTTCATACAACAATAGTTATCAAGCTAGTTTGCAAATGGCCCCATTTGAATTCATGTATGGAAGGAAGTGTCGTACCCCTTTGAATTGGTCGGAAGTAGGAGAGAGTCAGATTTTCGGACCCGACATCCTACGAGAAACATAAGAGAAAGTTCACAAGATTTGTGAGCACCTCAAGACCGCCCAGTCTAGATAGAAGAGTTATGCCGACAAGAGACGTCGAGACCTCGCTTTCAATATCAAAAACTTTGTGTATCTCAAAGTGTCGCCTTTGAAGGGAATGCAGCGTTTCCAGCTCAAAGGAAAGTTAGCCCCCAAATATATCGGACCTTTCAAGATTCTGAATCATCGAGGAGAAGTATCGTATCAAATGGAACTACTAGAGGAGATGTCAGCAGTACACAATATGTTCCATATATCGTTACTTCGCAAATGTCTTGAACTCCCGGAGAAGACTGAAGTTTTCAAGAACATTGATCACCGCACCATAGAGATCAACGATGACCTGGCATACCCCGAAGTACCCATCCGTATTTTGGAGGAAGCTTTCAGAACCACCAGGGCCCGAAGCATCAAGTTTCTCAAGATCCAATGGAGCAACCACACCGAAGAAGAAGCTACATGGGAACGAGAAGATCACATCAAGACGGAGTTTCCCGATCTCTTTAAATCCTAGATATCTTTTTTCTTCTTTTCAAATAACGGGACGAGATTTTGTTTAAGGAGGGAAGGTTTGTAACATCCCAAAAATATTGAACAATGATTATCAATTTCCAATCACCAAAATTAGGGTTAACAAAAACTTTTGTTAATTTTATAAAATTCCATAAGGAATATATACATTATAAAATTATTAATCAAATATTTGTTTATTAAAAATAGTTTTTTAATTTAATTAAATAGGTTGGATTATTATGAATCTAAAAATATATTATTTGTATTTTTCAGACTTATATTTTATTTTCTATAATTTATTGAGTTTTTTGGGATATTTTGGTCTTTTATTGATTATTAAAATTGCTTTTAGGTTTTTGGGCTAACTTATTGGGCTTATTGGGCCAGACTTGGCCCAAGTGGCCTAGTCAAAAGCCCTCCCTGAAGGGGTTCTGGCCCTATCGGCCCAACTCTCTGCCTCTCCCTCTCTAGACATTATCTCTTCTCCTTCTCGATCCTGCGGTCGCTGGCGCCACCGCCGTGGTCCTCTCTGGCCACCGCCATGGTGCATGGCAAGGTTATTGACCATTCTCCTTTGTCACCTCCAACTTGATTTGGCTCCGGGGCACTCCTGCGGCCAGGCTAGCCCTGTCCCGAACCCTAGGGTTTGGGGTGGTGCAGATGATGCCGCCGCCGATGCTCCTGTGGTTCGGTGAGGTGCGGTTGCGTTGCTATGGGGGTGTTGTGCGTCCTCGTTTGCTGTTGTGGTCGCTGCTGCGGCTAGGTGCGGGTTGCAGTGCCCCTTGGGGTGCTCCCCATGCCGTCGTGCGCTCGTCGGCCCTTCTGCTTCCTCTTCAATTCACCAGCGAGGACCACGGGTGAGTTTGTTCTTGGTTATCACCCGTGCCTCTATCTCCTCTGAGTTCATCTGTGTGTAACTAGCGGCTATCCCTCATTAGGGTTTGAAATAACATGTGGGCCCCCATGTGTGGTTTTGGTAATTAATGACAATCTTTATGGACTAATATGTGTATTAAGTTATACTTGTAGGAATTGTCCATTGGCATCGCTTGGAGCTTGTGTCGGCTTCAAGGTCGATGAAATGAGAAGAAGATATGTTGTGCAAGCTCAAAATGCGCCATCTATATAATATCTCATGTTTGAAGCTTGCCATCCTTGGTGATCATGGATCGATGATGAGGAATCAAAAAAGGTGTTCCATATTGAGAAGGTCAAGTTCGTCTACAACGAGCTCAAGTGGAATGCTCAGGGCAAAGGTATAATCTTGATAGGTTTTCCCTTTTGCTGGTCTCATGTTGTGTGTGGGAGACCGGGTTTAGGATAGATAACCATACTATCAAGAGGGGCTCTCGAATGAGTAATTCGGTCACATCGTTCAGAGAGAGCTCAAACCTTTGCACACATGCATCATCGTATTTGGTTGTTATTTGGTCTCATCAATGTGAGGATATAGATCTTGTGGTAATCTCCATAACAAGCTCTTGTTCATCAAAATCGGATCTTCTGTTTGTATCTTGTTGCGATTTTGATCTTGCCGTCTTTTCGGCTTTTCACCAAGTGAGGTATGTCACATTTTTGTACTTGATACTTTCTCACTTGGTGATAACCAATATTTTCACTTTTTATAGGGTAGCCTTTGTCGTCTTCTTTCCAACGCAATTGGAATCGGGTCAATTGGAGCTACCAATCAAAAGTTACACTCGTTTGAATATTTGCCGGTCTTATTTAAAAAGAAAAAGAAAAATCTGTTTACTAGGCCGAGCGATAGTACCGTTCGGGCAGGACGGTACTACCGCCCGCATCTGAGCACCACGAACTATCTTCTACCTAGCCCAGTACATATTCCTGGTACTACCAGCCGGCCCAGGATCATATCTCCCTGGTACGCCAGCCCAGATCTCTGCTTGCACGCGCTAGATCCGCTCGCTGGCCCGCGCGTTGACCAGCTGCCACCAGTCCCGCGCCCGCCTCGCGCCTCCAAGTCTCGCACCTGTCGCCGCTGCCTCGACCGCTTGCGCGCGCTGCCGCTCAGCTTGCTGCATCGCTGCCAGCCCCTGCTCGCTAGTTGCATGCATCGCGTGCGCGCTGCCTACTGCCTGCCTAGATGCCTAGCCGCCTAGCTGCCTAGCTGCTGCTGCTGCGCCGCGCACGCTGCTGGCGCTGGCCCCACTTGCCTCGCTACACGCACACACTTCTACCGGCCTCAGCTGCGCTCTCCTGCTGCTGTTTCGATTCCCTGGCGCATGCGGTAGTGGTCTGGTAGTATCGGACCGTTCTGAAAATATGCTCAGCGGCTAGATTTTTGGGGCCCCCTATTTAAGGCTTTGCCCGTTTTCAGTTTAGGTAGCTTCTCTCTTACTATTAGGCTAAGCTTTGTCCACACTTGCTCTAGATCTTGAAGCTTGCCTAATCTTTTTCCTCTGATGATTCTTGCCCATATTTGAGTGGAAGAGAGATGAGATCTAGACCCACGTTTTGACCTAACCGATTCATCTCTTTGTGAGTGCATATTTGGGGATCTAGATTTTGGGGGATTTTGTGTCTCTCTTTGATTCCTCCTCTCTTGTTCCCTCAATAGCTTTAGTAGCTTTGTTGTAACTTGAGAGTGAGGGATTTGAGCACCTTTGTGGTGTTCTTGTCATTTGCATTTGGTGCATCGGTTTGAGTTCTCCTCGGAGGATTTGGTTTGAGTTACTCATTGGAGCTTGTCTCTCTTGGGTTCTTGGAACCCTAGACGGTTTTGTGGCCTTGGTGGCATTTGTTGAGGCCTTGGTGGCGTTTGTTGGGAGCCTCCAATTAAGTTGTGGAGAAGTGCCCCAACCTTGTGAGAGGTTCCGGTTGCCACCGACAAGTGCACCGATAGTGGAAGCGTGGATCGATCCCATTGGGGGTGAGATTCACCGGAGAATAAGGGAGGCCTTTTGTGGCATTGGTGGTTTGATACCACCCCCTCTCCAAACGAGACGTACTCCATGTTGGGAGGAACTCGGTAAAATATCGTCGTCCCCGCGTGCCTCGGTTATCTCTATACCCGAGCTCTTTACTTATGCACTTTACATTGTGATAGCCTTCATGCTTGAAGTAATCTATATCTTGCTATCACATTGTTGCCTGTATTGCTTAGCATAAGTTGTTGGTGCACATAGGTGAACCTTAGTTGTTCTAGGTTGTTCTTAACAAAGTAAACACTAGTTTTATTCCGCCTTTGTTGAGCCACTCTAGGAAAAGTTTTAATCGCCTATTCACCCCCCCCCCATCTAGGCGACATTTGTATCCTTTCAATTGGTATCAGAGCCCGGTCTCTCATTTTAGGCTTCACCGCCTTGAGAGTAAAGATGTCGACTAGGGGATTAGTGCACAATTATATATTCATATTCGATGGCACAAATTATGATATATGGAAAACTCGTATGCTTAATCATTTTCGGGACATGGACCCAAATTTGGAGCGTATTGTAGATATAGGTTTTTCTCCTCCTATGGATTTCAAAAATCTATCTTGTGAGGATGAGAAAAACTTATATCTCGATGCTCAAGCTTCTAATGTGCTTGTTAATGCTTTGAGCTATGTAGTTACATCTTCAATCATTCCTTTTTGGAGTGCTCATGAGTTATGGACAAAACTTCAAGATAAATATGTTGTGTCCAACATTATTGAGGATGATTGTGTTGCTTCCACTTCTGGTCGAGATGAGTTCTCATCCTCTACCACTTCACCAACATGTGACTTTTCACAAGGTAATGATATGGTGAGTGGTGATAGAAATTACAATTTGGATAGTGTGCTTACTATTTGTAATCCCTCATCTCTATCTAGTTGCAATGATTTATCTTTGGACTTTAACACTTCTAGCACTACCAACTTCTTAAATGCTTGTGTTAATAGTCCTTGCATATCATGTAGAAATGACTTGAATAAATCTCATGATGATATGCTTGTGTTGTCTTGTTGCCATGATAAAAATGCTTCCATTTCCTCTAGTGCTTGTGTTTCTAACCATGTAGAGGAAACTGAAGATTCTATGGTCCAAGACATGGTTTTGAATGAAGCCACCAATGCAATCTCATCTTCACCTTCTTCCGGTATCCACCTATGCCTTATGGCTAGGGATTCTAAGGTAACCCCTACTTTGGAACCCATTACCTCTTGTGATGAGGAGGATGTGGATAATGTGGAAGAAGTTCTTGATATCGATGATTTATATGAAAAGGGTGAGATTGTTTATAGTGCCCTTGTTAAAAAGGATATTGCTTGCTCTAACTTTGTTGAAGTCTTGGACTTTGCTATTAAGAGCAAAGAACATATTGATAAGTTAGAAACACAAATTGAGGTGCATGATAACAACATTGATAAAATGAGTAGTCTTGAGCGTGAGTATACTAATATAATTGCAAACCTAAATAAAGCTCTGTATACATGAACTTGATCATGATTCCTGGTAATTGTTTCCAGGAAAATGATGGGTATTGGCTTGTTGGTTTATTTATGAAAGCTAACTTTATTTATGAAAGAAAACTTAAGTCACTTATCTGGGAAGGGATGGAGTATGTCACATTGAGAAATTTAGGGCATCTCCAATCGCTCGACCCATCCCATCCGAGCGTCTCCAAACTCGTCCGCATGGACGCGCTGGACGTGCGTGGCGCCCCAGCAGCCTGACCCATTCGGACAAACACGTCCGGTCTGACCCATACGTACATCTAATTTGGGCAACGGTTGCGTCGGCCAGACACGCACGGACAACTTGGGTGTCCTGCCCACGCCTACCACTGGCCCACCCGTCAGCCACCGCGATGTTGATTCACACACGCAGCGGCACCGATTCAGACGCAATCGCAGCATCAATTCAGAGGGCTGCGAAAGGCTGACCGGCGGCATCCTGCGCCCTTCAATGGCAACGATACGACACACTGACTGGTTGGACACTTCAATGTCGTATATTCGGCCTCCGCGCCAGCTTTCGATGTCGGACCTTTCTCACTGGCCGTCTGCGGCCATCTTCTCCCCACAGAACACTATCCTCTCCTCTTTCTCCTTTTCGTTCTCCACTACCTGTAGTTAGCCATGGACGGTGGCGCTGGATCGAGGGGAGGGTGCGGCAGCCATGGACGTCGAGGGAGGCGTGGAGGACGCGGCCAAATCACCGCTCCACCATGATCTCCCTCAACGCCGTTGTCGCCCGAAGATTTTGACCTAGGCACCCAGTTCGCCGTGGCCATCCACCTTGGCATGTCGCATGATAGGATGCTCCTGCCCCGTGGGTTCGTGACACTGATCGGTGACACGTAGCCCCCGCCTGTCATGCTACGGGCAAACGGCTTCAGGACCAGCAGGTACCCAGTCGATCTACAGTTCGACCACCTCGGCCAGATGTACCTCAGCAACGGGATGTTGGAGATATGCCCAAGAGGCAATAATAAAGTGGTTATTATTATATCTTTATGATAAATGTTTACATCCCATGATATAATTGCATTAATAGGAAACATTAATACATGTGTGTTTTGTAAACATAAAAAATCCCTAGTAAGCCTCTTGTTAAACTAGCTTGTTGATTAATATATGATCATGGCTTCCTGATCATGGACATTGGATGTTATTAATAACAAGATTATATCATTAAGAGAATGATGTGATAGACACACACCCGTAGTAAGCATAGCATAAGTTTAAGTCATTAAGTTCGTTTGCTACAAGCTTCCAGATACATAGAAACCCAATCCTTCGACCATGACATCATGTGAATCACCGTCAACGGATGAGTACTTTGATGACATCAAACACCACTTTCGTAACTGGGTGGTTATAAAGGTGGCATTGGTTATTCTGGAAGTATGGATTGAAGCGCATGGATCAAGAGTGGGATTTGTCCATCCATATAACGGATAGATATACTCTGGGCCCTCTCGGTGGAGTGTCATCCAATTGGCTTGCAGACATGTGACTAGGTCACATGGGATGTCACATCATAGTACGAGTAAAGATTACTTACTGGTAACAAGGTTGAATTAGGTATGGATATACCGACGATCGAACCTCTGATAAGTAAAGTATCACGCGACAAAGGGAATAAGTATCATATGTGAATGGTTCATTCGATCACGAAGTCATCATTGAATATGTGGGATCAATTATGGATCTCCATATCTCGCTATTGGTTATTGATCGGAGAGGAGTCTCGATCATGTCTTCATAGTTCACGAACCATAGGGTGACACACTTAAGGTTCGATGTTGTTTAAGTAGATATGGAATATGAGTTGGAGACCAAATGTTGTTCAGAGTCTTGGATTGGATCCAAGACATCACGAGGAGATCCGGAATGGTCCGGATAATAAGATTCATATAAGGAAAGTCAATTTTCGGGGTTCGAAAATGTTTTCTGTGTTTTGACTAAAAGCTTCTAGAATGTTCTAGAGGGACCACCAGTGGGTCCACCACCCCAGGAGGGGCCACTTGGGCTAAGGCATGCTGCGGGGACCCATGGTCCAGCCGCACCAAGCCCTAGAGGCCCAACCGGCCAGCCCAAGGGGATTGGGGAAAAACCCTAATAAGGAAAGGGGGGAAACTTGGGGGGCAAGTCCCCCCCCCCCTCTCCCTCTTGCGCCGAGTCGGGGAAGGATTCGGCCAGGGGCTGGGAACCCTTGGCCACACCCATCCTCTATATAAAGAGGGGAGGGGTGGGCGCCTAGCCCCTTGCCCTCTCTACCTCAACCATAGTCGCCGGCCTCCTCCCTCCTTCATCGTCTTGCTCCGGCTTAGGCGAAGCCCTGTAGGATTCTTATTTTCCTCTACCACCACCACACCATTGTGATGCTGGGATTCCGATGGGATCTACTACTTCCGTTGCCCGTTGGAACAGGGAGACGAAGGTCTTCATCAACTCCGTACGTGTGACTGAGTGCGGAAGCGCTGCCGGAACGCAGCGTCGGAAGGATCGTCTACGCGATCTTGAGATCGACAAGTGATCGACTATATAAACCACGAGATCTGATCTCATTAAATGCTTTGGATCTATGAGAGTTAGTTCTTTTCAATCTCGTTGCATCGATCTCGTAGATTAGATCTTGGTATTGTGTGTTCTTGCGATAGATTTTTTTGTTTTCCAAGCAACATGGCCGGTCCTGAGATTTCAGGGGCCCGGGGCGAAACTAAAATTCTGGGGCCCTTATTATAAAAAAATTATGCATATATGAGATGATGAAAAATAAATATTTTAAGTATACTCCTAAATATAACATTCATATAAAAATAACAATGTTTGCATGATATCTTAAAATTTCCTTCGAAAATTCCTAGAGGCAAAGTCCATGATGATGGAATCAATATCAATCTCGTCCACTAACTTCTTCTCTATCAATAGATATGCCAAACCATTTAACCTCTCCCGAGACATTACATATCTTAAATAGTTCTTCAATAATTTCAACTTTAAAAAGCTTTTTTCAGCTTACGCAACAGTCACCGGCATAGTAAATAAGATCCGATAAGCGATAGAAATATTAGGATAACAATATTAGCAGATTCATCATCATGATTACTGATATTATCATCTGCGTTGATATGAACATCGTCCTATGTACCGGCATTATCTTCTGAATCAACATTAGTGTGTTCCCCCATAAAAACTAGCTCCAACTCATCTGGATTGCTTGTAGTGCTCTTAAAAAATTTATAAAAAGATCCTCTCTATAATTCTATTAATTTTCTCTCTTGTTCTCTCCTTTTTCTTTTCTAAGAACCGAATTTAGGCGCCATAATCAGTTAACCTCGCTCGCTACAAACAAGAAATCAAGAACAACAATTACTAACTATAATTAAGAACTAAGAAATAAGAATTAGGGATGGGTGAGGGCAGACATCAGGTGATTTGAAGATCGTCGATGGCCTTCCTGCATGCGGTGTGCCTGGCAGTCAATGGTAAAGGGATTGAGGCGGGCGCTCAGAGGCGATCAGGCGACGGGAGGCGATTAGGCGATGGGACTCAGGAAGCAGTGCATGGCTGGTACGTGGGAAGCCGAAGTGAATAAGCGAGTCTAGACCAATTCCTGGAGTCGTCAAGTACTCGAGTCGAGAACATGCCTTGGTGGTGGTCAAGCGATGAGCCGATACCTGAGAGTTGTCAAGTCCAGTGATCGCTTCCTTGGCCTAGGAGTCGATCGTCGAGGCAGGCGAGCGATCAGGCCATGCGAGCGATCGATGCCTATTTCCTGGTAGCGAGGGAGTCGATATATAGCCCATAAAAATATCTTTTTTATGATGTATAGTAGGCGTATAAAATTTTGGGCCCCTACTTTTTTCGGGCCCGGGCGACTGCCCCGCTAGTCCCCCCTCAGGACCGGCCCTACCAAGCAATGAACCCTACAAGGGAGTGCTTCGCCCGCTCGCACGAGATTGAAGTGGGCAACATCCTCGTATTCAAGTACGACGATGAATGAAAGTTCGGCGTCAGCGTCTTCGACCACACCATGTGTCATCCCTGCTACCACTCCGACTCCTCCTCCGACTCCGACGTGTAGGCTAGGCTATGTGCGCACCATGTATGATGTATCAATGTAGGCATTGGCCATTTGCAATGAAAATCTTTATTCAGCCGACAAATATATTACAAACAAGAGTACAACGGGTCGCCTACGGGTCGACTGACATTGGCCATTCTAACTAGGCGTCGCCTACGAGTCGGCAAGGCCCCATTCTATGCTGAGAGAGCGTAGATTGCTTCCTGCGTCTATAGCTCTTCTTCGGCTTTGGGGAGGCGGGCACACAAATACACGTCGTCGGGATTGGCCCGCAATGCTTCACGGATGTCGTCACACACTTCCATGAGCGCTAGACGCTGGCGGTGCTCCAGCAGAAAGACGTGGTTCATCACCTCAAATGAGAAATGCTCGTCGGTGGTCCTATTGTAGTTGTAGTGAGAGCGCCATGGCAACGGCGGGTTCGGCAACCACCACGGCCGCTCGAGCGCCTCTACTCTGTCGGCGTCGGGGTTGGCATGGAGCTCATCGGGTCGTCGCCAGCAGCCAAACATGGTGTTTTTTGTACTGTGGGTAGTGCGTGTCTGGTCGAAGATATCTTGACGACCTTCCCTATTTATGGCTGTGCTTGGACACGGCGGGAAACGCCCAGAACTCACGGGAAGCAACGGGAAAGAAAGGCGGGAGATGGCGTAGTGGCAGGAAGCCACTGGAAATACGTCGGCGTTGGGGATGTCTAGGCGCGGACAGATGGATCGCACCACTAGGCGCGGTCGGCCGGACATGCTAGACCATGGCCCCAAATTGACCACGGCCTAATCCAAACGGCCAGAAACGAACTGATTAGGACGATGGGGAGTCGGCTGATGCCCTTAGAGCATCTCCACTAGCATTCACAGGATGCCGATCCGGACACCGAAATTAGGTCCGGGCGCTGAAAATTGGCCCAGTCGCGTTCCGAGGAACCTCTTTTCATCCGGATTCGGGCAAACTTTGGTCCAGACTTCCTAGGCCATTCCTAGGATCCTGGAAATGTCGGACGAAGCGAAAACAGACGTGGGCCAGCTCTGTCGGCGAGACAGTCCTATTTCCCCCCACTCCACTCGCCCAGACTACGACGAAGAGCTCCGAGCGCCTCTATCGCCATGACTTCGCTGGCGGACCTCCTCCATGCAGAGACATGACCATGCCTCTAGATATGCTCGTCGTAGTCGTCGCCCACTCTGCCACCGCTTTTGTCGTTCGAACTTTGTCGTAGCTCGGCTTCGCTACGAGCTCCCACCACCACGCCCGCCAAGTGTTCGGCATTTGTCCGGTTCAACCATGGACTCCGACGACAAGGAGATATTCACCGTATTGTTGGAGGAGGAGAACGCCGAGGTCTCCGAAGATGCAGAGCACATGGAGATCCTCGCCTCCCTCGCCTAGCTGCACCTGCAGATGGCGAAGCCGAAGCGTGGTAGTTTGGCGTCGGGTCACCGAAAGTGCAAGGCGAGGCAAAGGATAGAGGGCTACTGCTTGTTGTACGCCGACGAGCCGCTCCATGAAGAGGCCGTGTTTCGGTGCCGTTTTAGGATGAGCCGGAAGCTCTTCCTCAAGATCGTGCATGCCATCCAGGAGGTCGACCCCTATTTCGTTTGCAAGGACTGCACCGGCATGGTTGGGTTTTCCTCACTGCAGAAGTGCATAGTGGCAATAAGGTTGCTTGCATATGGAGCACCAGGTGACAGTGTCGATGACTATCTCCGCATGGCTGAGTCCACCGACATCGATTGCTTGTATAGGTTCGTAGGGCAGTGATTGCAGTGTTTGGAAAACAGTACTTGAGAACACCCACTGCTGAAGACACTGCTCGGATCCTCGCAGTCAATGAAAGTAGAGGATTTCCTTGTATGCTTGAAAGCATAGACTGCATGCATTGACAGTGGAAGAACTGTCCATTTGCATTGTACGGAATATACAAAGGCCACAAAGGAGATTGCACTGTGATACTCGAGGCAGTTGCTATACATGATCTTTGGATCTGGCACTCCTTCTTTAGCATGGCAGGATCGAACAACGACATCAACGTCCTCAACTCATCAAATGTCTTTGCCAAGCTTGTTGAGGGTCATATGCTCCCCCTGTGGAATTTGAGATTAACGGGCACCACTACAACAAGGGATACTATCTAGCATATGGCATCTATCCAAGATGGCCAACATTTGTGAAGACTATCTCAAGCCCAATGCTCCCCAAGCATTCTCAGGTTGCCAAGGAAGAGGAAGCTTGCAGGAAGGACGTGGAGCGGGCATTTGGTGTGCTCCAACAGAGGTTTATAGTTGTCCGGTTTCCTGCTATGACCTGGTCGAAAGATCAGATGTGGGAAGTGATGAACTGTTGTGTGGTCTTGCACAACATGATCATTGAGAATGAGAGAAAGGATCCAGTGAGTTTGCTCGAGCAGAACGAGCCATACTACAAACAGGGACCACTTGCCGAGGCTGATCATCAGGTGCCTCCAACCTGGGCTGCCTTCATCGCCATGCGTCAGGAGATCCAAGATCCGAAAGTGCATCAACAACTGCATGATGATCTTGTTGAGCACCTATGGATACGCAAGGGCAATACGTAGATGCCGAGCATGAACTGGCCGAACTAGGCCGAAATATATTATATTTTTACTATAGGCCGAACTATGTTTAAATTTACGCCTAACTGTGTTTAAAATTTCGCTGAACCGTGGTCGAATGTATGTCAAACTAGGCCAAACAATGTTCTGTATTCATATTATGCCGAACTATGCCGAAATCTGGACGAATTTGAGCTAAATTTGGCGGAAAAGGGCGTTCCGAAAACTCGGCCTGGGAATGCGAGTGAAGAATTCGGTGTTTTCAGACCGAAAAACGTATTTCGTCCGGCCAAAGTTTGGTCAATTTAGCCCGAAAACGCCTGAATAGGGATGCTCTTAAATTTGGGGCGAGGAGACAGAGAGTAGGAAGTAAACGGCCAGACCAAACCGTGCCCGCCGCCGCCTCTAAACGGGGGGAGCCCACGACCATCCAATTTGGACTCGGGCCTAGCCGCCCGCGGCCGCAGCACATCGGCGGCGCCTAAACCCAAAGGAAAACCCTAGCGCCGCGTCGCCCATGGCCGAACCTCCTATATATAGCAGAGCACGGGAGGCGACGGGGGCGCGGTGTCCAAACCAGAGTCGATCCGGTCCTACTCCTCCCAGCCTCCATCTCCGGCCCAATCTCGAGAGGTGGTAGCAATGCCGCGCGCTCCAATCAGCACGCTGCTCGCGCTCAGGTGCCCTGTCAACCACCCTCTCTGTCTCCTCTTGTTTCCAAGGCCTCGGATGTTTCTGATTTTATTGCTGCCATGTCTCATTTTCGTCTTGTTCTTACTACTACCATGTTTCTTGTTTTTATGCCCGTGGTGCTGCAGCCGGCGTGGTTATGCTGCCTCGGCGGCGGGTGCAGTGGTGCGACAGAGCGCGCCGGCAATGGCGGCGACGGTCTCGAGCGCAGAGGGCGGCGCCGGCCAGGCGCCATCAGGCAGGGAGATCTTCTGGATGAGGGATCCGAAGACGGGCAACTGGATCCCCGAGAACCGGTTCGCGGACATCGACGCCGCAGAGCTCCGCGCGCAGCTGCTCTCCAGGAAGGCCTAGGGGAACAGGAGGACACCCGCGAACAACAGCTCCACACACCACATCAATTCCAGTCCCGCCTAAATCTGTGTTCAAACTCTGATCGAAAAGAATCTTTTAATTTGGGTTGTTACAGTGATCTTGTCCCTAGAAATTTTTGCCATTGCAGTTGAAATAATCTAATTTTCAGTTATTCATTCTGGCAAAAAAAAAACTTGTGGTATCGGAAGGAGGGGCCGTTCGACTCTGATTTCTTGTTGAGAATGCATAGGCAAATAGCAGAACTACACGATCAAGGGGGGGAATGGATTGAAGAACATGGTCTTGCGAGGACAAGTCGACAGCAGAAGAAAATAGTTAGGAGGGGAATGGATCCTAAGCACCGGGCGGCGGGGCTCCATCACATCGTCTTGAACTTTATGTCCGTCGGGACGCCCGCAGCAGGCCCTGTGGTCTCCGGCCTGACGGCGGCAGAGGCAGTCCCCTTCTGGGTGTTTATGGCCGACGCCAGCCCGATGGGCATGAGGCAGAGGCCCTTGCCCTGCAGGTACTGCATCGCCATCGTCATGTTGTTCTCCATCAGCTGAGCCACCTCCCGCTCGAACGCCGCCTTTTCTTCCTCGGACTGGGATCTTGATCTCGGGGACCCCAGGAGAATCCCAGAGCTCTGCATTACACAGTTTCGCATCGATGTTAAAAAAGAAAGATGAATGAACTCCCAGGAGGACAACAGATTGTTATCTTTTGATGATACCTCATCCGAAGACTCCATCAGAAGCGGAACGACAGCCTCGGTGGCGCCAACCTGCTCATGCTCAGAACCTTGGTTTGTAACTGAAGAAACTTTATGTACTCGATGATCTCTTCAAGCATAGACGCCTTGTCCGTCTGCGCAGCATATAAATGAAGGTTCAGAAGCAAGCAAACGGCAAAGTTTCGGCTAAGTTTTTCTCGCACACATATAAATGAAGGTTCAGAAGCAAGCAAACGGCAAAGTTTCGGCTAAGTTTTTCTCGCACACATACCACCAGAGTCGGCCACCCTCACACCCACCCACGGCTGACCGGAGGAGGGCGAGGTGCGAGACCTCGCCGCTTCGGTGCCAGAACAATAGAGGGAGACAAGGAAGAGGAATGGAGGTTTCTCCCTTGGTCTCAGCAAATTAACAATGCCCCTATCTATATATTGAGCATGGCACTATTTTAGGCAACCCAGCTCAAAAATGCCCCAGGTATAGCAATGGCAATCTGGACTTTGGCTAACTAACCGTCGGGTGACCTTCCTGGTCCGGAGTCAGCTAAACATAGCCGACTTGTGCTCTAATATGTCACGTGGGCGTGCTGGTTGAACGGGGAAAAAAGAGTCATCGAAATACTACCTTGTTTGAATTTGGAACCAGTTCTTGCAAATTCTTCATCCTGTCAGAGATCTTCTCCCTCCGGAGCTGCAAGCAGTCAGGCAGAACCAAAGTCAGAGCCCCAATGTCGTTACAGACGAGGTGATCAGAAGCAGGGGGGAGCAAATTGTCGCTGTAATGGACACCGTCTCACCCTCTCGGCGATGCTGTGCGGATCCGTGGCCTGGCCCCGGCGAGCCCTGGCGCGAGGCTTGGGAGCAGAAGCTCCACCTCCGCCCCCGGCGACCCCATTGCCGGTAACCTTGCCGTCCTCAGCAGCCTGTTTGGGATTGAACGGCGCAAGCTGCGGCCCGTGAACAAGGGATGAGAGGTCCAGGTGCCGCATGCCGCCGCTGAACTCCTGCACAAGTCGCGATCAGGACATCACAGGTTAGGCGACAGTTGAGAAGCACGCATCCTGAATTCATCACGTAGTACGGTTCATCCGATCCAGCGCCAACCGTCAGCTAACTAGTACGACCGACTAGTCTCAAGAAAACCAAATGGAACAGTTGAACTGGTGTCAATGTCACACTCACATTTTGGTTCATCTGATGCAGAGTGTCGACGCCGACGCCGGGACGAACTTGCGGCCCAGGGGAGAAGGACAGCAGCCTGCCGCTGCTGAACTCGGCATCATCCTGCCGGAGCAGAACGAAACGTGTTTAATTACCGAGACGACGGTTAAGGCAGTGGGGAGATCGTGCATGCCAGGGTTTATGAGACTTACGTGTAGCTGCAGCTGCGCCGGGGGCAGCACGGCGCCGAGCTGCTGGTACCTGTTCGTGCCGTTGGGGGCAGCGGCCTCGTGCAGGAGATCCTCGCCGGAGATGCCGGCGCCGAAACCGAAGCTTTGTGTTGACGACTCGTCGCAAGCCATGGAGCCGAGGCAGCCTGGTGGCCACGCGGCGGGGTGCTCCGCTCCTCCCATGAGGAACTGAGGCAGGCCGGCGCCCGAGTGCTCGCTCCCGCTGCTGTCGTTCGAGACCGGGGCGCTGTCGGTCAGCGAGACGGGGCAAGGCAGGATCGAGCCCAGCGCGCCGGCGCCGTCGAAGCCCAAGCCGTCGCTCTGGAGCAGAAACTGCTCATGGAGCTCCGCGGACGACAGCAGCGCGGCGTCGCCGGCTGGAAACGCGGCCGTGGAGGAGCCGTTCTGGAGGTGGTGGTAAAACCCCATGCCTTGCGCCGAGGAGCCGACGAGGGAGGAGGCGCCGGTGTCGGCCCACGAGGACGAGCCGGCGAACACCATGTCCTGAGGCCATGCCGGCGGCGGGATGAAGGGATCCACGAAGCCGCCCATCGATCTCACTCTCGTGCAATCCACTTGACGACTCCTGCTACAGAGTTGGACGAACAAGATTATTATCAGTGATCACTGCACACTACAAAGAGGTACTAGCACATCGGACAGAGTAACGTTGACTACAGTTCAGCCTTGGGATCCAGACCACGATGATGTCAAGAAATGTGGTTGCTGATAATAACTCCCTAAATTACTATTCCCTCCGTTCCAGGGCTTAAGGCGTCCTCGTTTTGCGTGTTTTTTCTTTGACCAAGAATTACTCTAAATACATAAAAAGTTTTGGTATAAAACTAGTATCACTGGAAAGTATTTTTCAATACGAATCCAACGGTACTAATTATGTACAATATAATCAAGATTTTGTTACTCAATTCTTTCGGTCAAACTTTGCTTTGAAAAGCGTGTGCACCTTAAGTCCTGAAACGGAGGTAGTATACAGGGCCTAACACGGTCAACTAACCACCAATTAAAGAACGCGAGTTGCCGCTCCTGCATAATTATAGTATCCACTTCTCCCCTAGCTATCTGACAGAAGGCACTAGGAGAAGGATCTGCAATTAAACCCCTCCCTATTAAAAATAAGGATCCTAACTCGACCGTTTGCATCTGGATTGCAAACTGCTGCATAGAAAACAATTCATGGGGCAGTCATAGTGTCAACAGGTTTCATCAATGCCCAAATACTACAAAGAACCTCAGAGCTACTAGTAGTAACTAGGAATTTCGGATCCGTCAGTCGGCTTGCACGTAAACCTGTAAATCGGATTTA
Organism: Avena sativa; assembly: GCA_916181665.1. Taxonomy (NCBI): domain Eukaryota; kingdom Viridiplantae; phylum Streptophyta; class Magnoliopsida; order Poales; family Poaceae; genus Avena; species Avena sativa. Next base: position 260,368,617 of record OV702298.1, on the reverse strand, counting down.
ACCACATTCTGCGACCCCGTCTTGACGTTATTTAGGGACAGTTTCGTCAAGAAACAGAAGCAGTGAACCAATTATGACTAGTATATCAGGAGCAGTTCAGTGGCACTACAGCGAAACAAAATCCTAGCATCAGAAAAGCCTAGTAGCAGAGAGGAAGTGCCCCACAGAGACAAGAGATTAATAACCGCGAGACACACAGCACAGATTCGCCCCCAGAACATGCAAGAACAGTACATGAAACCCTGAACCTCACGAGAACAACAAAAGCAAGAAACAAACGGGGGCGCGATTCGTCGAGAAAACCACGCCAGCGGCCGGACCCGCGAGCAGGAAGATCTCAGTTCATTTACCCGGAAGAAACTAACCTGAAAAGGATCCGAGAGGGCGGAGAAGGGCGAGGAAGAGAAGAGAGGAGAAGGGGGGGAGCTCACAGTTTGACGAGGAGGAGGAGAGGAAGAGGAGGCGATAACCGCTTCAGCTCCGCTCCCCCGCTTTCTCTGGCCCGGCCTGGAGAAGAGGAGAACGGGGGGATGGAGGGAGGCGCTGTCTCTGCTTTGTTTGTTTCCTCTGCGCGAGTGCGAGTGGGGTGTGACCGCGCGTGCGTCGCACCACGCCTGACAAGTGTAGGCACGGGAAGCGGGCTGGTTTGTTATATGCTTCTCGTCCTGGCCAAGTTTCTTTTCCCTTTTTTTTTTTTCCTACTACTTTTGTGCATGTCGTTTCTTCTGGATGCGGACGATGGATATGTGCCACAAATAGTTTCTCTCATGGATGGATTCCTGAGAAATGTCCTCTTTCTATACACGCTTGATTTCTCAATTTTGTCGTCTCTCCAGAATAATTAAGCTTTTATTACGACATATACTTGTGTTTTTTGTAAATGGAAATAGTTTTTGTGCTCCAGAAACAATAATCCAACAAAGTAATTTAACTTTTTTTTAAGGGGAGCAAAGTAACTTTCACCTGTGTCAGATATCCTACACACACACCCTCTGTCAGCGTCTACAGTGTCAAATCAATATCAATAAATATATAGTTTTATACTCCCAAAATAATAATTCAAAAAAGTAGTTTTTTGACTTGTGTAAGGTATCCTACATACATACCCCCTCTGTTTCTGAAAATATGTGTCTATATTTTGGTCTGAGTCAAACATTGTGTAAAAGATTGATTTGCAATTTATATGAAAAACTATTAGCATGCACAACGTCAAATCAATATCACCGAATACATATCAAAATACATTTTCATGTATTATATAAGTACATTGCTTGACTTTTAGAAAAGTTATGTGCCATATTTTGATTTAAAACAGTAGTATAGTCCTTGAGCTAAATAGTATGAAACTTGCATTTTGTCAGACCTATTGTCATAGAGTAAAAGATACGTACCCAATTAATGCCCACTTGTGAGGTTTGATAAGGTAGCGGAATGGTGCAATGTGATTACTCATGAGCTTGCTCGGAAGAATGTCCATTCTGTTGCGTGGCGTTCGGTCTCGCCAACTTGTCTTCATGAACTCGGATTGTCATCACATACTCCCTCCGATCCATATTAATTGATTTAAATTTATCAAAATTTGAATGAATCTATATACTAAATAGTGTCTAAATTCATCTAAACAAATTTGAGTCAATTAATATGGGTCGGAGGGAGTATTAAAATCGATAAAACTCTCTTTTACCCGCAAGAAAAAGAAGGTAAACACGTTATACAAATCCAGGGAAACTACCATTTGTCTGAAATATTATTCTTTTTGGGAAAATTTGCTACTAGAAGACACTGTTATTTTCTGGTCATCTCTCGATTGTGTCTTTTCTAGATACCATTATAATTATCTAGCACATTTAACAAAACACTCCACGTACCCAAAAATGAAAAGTTTCACAGTTTTGCCTAGAATGACCATGATATGACCGGTTTTGAAAAATATTGTTCTAACTTCTCAATTTTTTTTTGGCTATGCGGCGTGTTTCGAAAAATATGCCAAAAACTCGTAATGGTATCTCGCAAAGACACAAATGGTGTGATTTCAGCAAACACCAGAAAAATAATGACGTCATGTAGCAAAGTTTATTTATTTATTTACTAGGATTTTATTAGGTGGAACGGTATTGTTCTCTAGCACACACGTTGCTTCTCTTGCCGAAAATTCCGCGTATATTTTTGTCCTTATATGTGCCTAGCTGTCGCTAAAAGAAAATTCTACATGGCCGATTCGATAAGCCATATGGTTCTTTCACATCGTGACAGCAAGGGCAATAGAGAGGGGGAAGAACAACTTCCTTTTTCTCTGGAAATGGATGGAAGAACTCATGGACAGTGACAAAAAGAAAAAGGTTGGACAAGAATGATTAATACCTAACAATTGTACAGCTCCTAGTTGATTAGCTAAGTGATGTTGGGACTGTAAGAGCGATAGAAACTAGCTGAGGTTAAGCTCTGCGTAGGCCTGTAGATTGGGTTGTCTTGTGATGATAAAGAAAAGGAGGAGGGTGTCGTTTGCAACTCCAAGAGCTAGCAGGCCTCCTGATCCAGAAAACGATTTTGCTCTGGCCGGATCTGTCTCGGGATCGACAGCAACGGTTTCGGGCCATTTTTAATCCCACCCGGGGTCCTTGTCCCCAGTCGGCTTTGCTCTCTCGCGTGCTCATAAAAAAAAAGAAAAAGCATTAGAGGGAGATGACCGAACTGGCCCTTGTTGCCGTTGCCCGTTGGTAGGAGTAATACTTTGGCCCGGTCAATTCTTGAGCATTTCTGGTGTAACTCCCGTTCATCATTTATGCAACTGCTTTTGTTACGACGACTACTGGTACCTCCTTGTACTACTACTTCCTAAAAAAACATTACGAGTCAAGAAAGAAACAACTCAACTTTTTTTTTTGGCAATCCTGGCACCGACCATATTAGTGAGATGATGAAAGTAGGAAGTGTTCCATATATACCGTCCGCTTCCAGTTTTGTCGTACCACCTTCGATCCACCTCCTGTGACGATAAAGAGATGTCATTCCGTTGACACCAAGAACAAATCTGGCACAACAAATAATCCGCATGAGTCACCTTGCATATCACCTGCCGAACCGGGTCAAACAGAGTTGTAGGTCGGCCTCAAAACCTCGATGGTCCAAGAGATAGTGTCTCAATACGCTGTCGTCCACGGTAACACACAAAGTCATAGGCCATCACCATCCGAAGATCCAGACACCACGTAGTCTACGAGACCAACGCCAGCCGTCCTCGGCAATGATCCAGGGCTGACATCGGAGGTGCAGACATGCCGCCACGCCACGACGACCGTACAAAAAATCCCGCATCGTTGCCCCAAGACGATGCAGCGAGTCAGCTGCCACAGTTACATAGATCGGGAGCCCGATCACACGTGACGCTTGATAAAAAAAACCGGCATCTGCAGCGTTCAGCCAGCCGCCACAACTCATACCGCACTCAACAGGTAAAAGATCCCTCTACACACATTCATGCTTCAGCTCGGGCTGCCGTGCGCCCACACTTGGACATCACTAGCTGAGGGATCTATAGGCTCGAATAGCCAGGAATCCGTTACACGTTACGGACTGGAAGTTTCAGACCATTTGTTTGACTATGCTAGAAGCACCAGCCTCTTTCTTCCTTCTCCTCTCCTTTGCTCTTTGCATAAGATCAGCACCGGCTCCGTCCCCGACATCGTCCAAGTAGATGAGGAAATGGGATGGCATACCACGGCACAGCTGAACCGCTGATGCAGCCATCCAGGGTTAGTAACACCTCCTGATCTCTTCATTCTTTTCCAACGTATAAGGCCTTCCACAGTGTAGCCAGTGCCCAAAACTTTAAAGTAGCATCGATGCCCTGACAATTCTTTTGGGCACCGGTCACACAGCGTGGTGGATCTCTGTAAAAAATAGTGGGGCCCAATCTTAGGATAAAAAACTCTATCCACCCAACCTCCATATCTCCTTCACGCGTGTTCTAGTTCTACTCTGAAAATATCCCCTTTCCCTTCTCGATAATTCGTCGCTACTGAGCTTGTCTTTTCGATTCAGCAAGTTCCTAGCCTAAATCCATGTCCATCACTCCATCTATGGCGTTGTTCAGATCGAGGAAGTTCAGGCAGTATGGCGAACGATGGAGCAAGCTCCCCTCCCGTCCATGTCCATCACCGGCCGCCCGCTGCTCCCAGCCGGCCAGCCGCACGGCGACGTACAACACCGACGTGAATTGGGATCCTCCCAGCGTCGCCGCCCGCTTCAAAAATAACGGCGGTCCTCCCAGCGTCGGTGTGGATCGATCTCCGTCGGTGAGCTGGTGTCGCCCCTCCGCCTACTACTTTTGCAATGCGAGACGGCAGTTGCAATCGTCATCTTTAATCCTGATATTTTATTGATTTTCGAGTTTGGGCATCGGAGCATCTAGTTGCTCCGGTTCCCTGAAAAAAAATTCAGGCACCACCCCAGCAACGTAGGGCACGCGTTCGATGCCTGAAAACGCATTTGGGCACCGATTTAGGTATACGCTGTGGAGGGTCTAAGGCACTCATGTTTTTTTAAGATTTATTTTTACTAAGAATTAAACTAATATGTATATAAGAAATATTTTGAATATAATTGGTACCATTAGAAAGGAATTTTACATTTGTACTAAATACAATATTAGAGATATTGTTGCTTTTTTTTTGTTGCCAAAGTTCATCTTGAAGTGCGCTCATTGCCCCTTTTTCGTAGGAATGGAGGTCATATTTTGCATAGTAGTATTAAATACATCCCGCTAAGGATTACGATTATGTACATCCCAGGCGTCCAATTTGGCGGGACTTGATTACTTTCACGACCTAATAAATGTATGGTGTATAACTCGATCAGCACTGCATTCGATTCATCTTAAATTGGCGGTTAGCTCCACTTTTTCATCAAACGGGGACGTAGCTCATATGGTAGAGCGCTCGCTTCGCATGCGAGAGGCACGGGGTTCGATTCCCCGCGTCTCCATTTTGTCTGCTATAATGCTCATTCCGATTAAGCGCTTATTTTTGCTTAACACTTAGCAGCGTAGTTCTCCAGTAAATTCCCTTTTCTTTCGTCTATTTGCAAAAGTATACGGAGAACACAAGTTATTTGGAATCCTTATGTAGAGATCAATATATTCAACTTTTGCAACATAATTTAAATTCTTTTATCTAAAACTGGAAAAAAAGTCGATTTTGAATGCTCCAAAGCTCTTCCGTTTCTTACAACATCTCCACTCGCTGGCCGAACCCAGGCCGAAATGCGGACCTTTTTTCAGCCGGACGGCGCAAGTTTTCGGCATGGGTACGCCCAGTTTCCCACTCGGCTACTCAGGCCGAGTACCCAGGCGAACACAAAACGGCTATATATTTGAATTTGCATAGTTCCCGTCGGCGTGTGCTCGGCCACAAGGTGTTCGACAGATGCGCCTACATGTTCGGCGACATATTTTTATTACATAACAGGGGAAGCAACGATCAGTCGTCAATGGGGATGGGATCCTGCGGCGTGGCCAACGCGGCGTTGTCGTCCATCTCGCCGGTGAAGGCCCCCGGGTTGGAGGAAGTCGAAGCAGAGCTCGGCGTGGGAGCGTTCGGTGCTGGCACGTTCGGCGCAGAGGAAGGGGAAGGGGAAGCCGTGGTCATGCCCTCCAGGATGGCCTGACATTGCGCCATGTACCAGGCCTTGACCGGCGAGCTCATCTTCGACGTGTCCTCGCCGCCCATGAGGAACTTGAGGTCCGTGTGGCGCTTCTTGGCGGCGTAGCTGGCCTTCTTCTCGGCGAGGCTGGCTTTCTTCTTGGCGAGGCTGGCCTTGATGAGGGCCACTTTTCCCCTTGTGTCTCCATCAGCTTCTTCCAGCGCTCCTCGCTCTTCTCAGCCCTCTTCTCGGCCTGCGCCCTCGTGTCGGCGAGGCATTTCTCGATCGAAGCCTGGAGACGCTCGGCGGGAGGTCCGGCGGCCTTGAGCATCTTCGCCTTCTTCTGGCCGAGCTCAGGTCTTCCTTCGCTGGCAGCAGCAGCCGGGGCCTCGGGGTTGTAGACGCCGTCCTTGCTCTTGGAGAGACTCATGCGAGTGTCCCGCCACTTCTCGCAATGCTCGATTTTCTCGAAGACATGATGGAACTTGAAGTCCATCTTCATGTCCTCTCGAAATAGAAGAAGTGCACGGCGCAACTACAAAATGGAAGTGTGTCAAGTTTTTCATGTCCGCGAGTGTGTCAAGAGAGTGCACGACAAAGTTAATGTTCGCGAGTACCTTGTTGTCCATGTTCTCCCCACTGGCTTGTGTGCGGTCGACTTCTTCCACGCAGTTGTGCCACTTGCTGCACGCAGTTTGGATGATCGCCCAGTGGTTCGTTCTTGCCTTTCGCCTCAGTCTCGGCGTCCTCTGGCTGCGTCTGCTCGGCCTAGGTCTCCTCGGCATCGACGTCGACGAGGTCCTGTGACTCGATGTCGCGCTCGGCGTTGGCCCGGGTCTGCTCTTCCATGAAGAAGGACGGGTTGTTGGAGATTCGCCCTTCACCATCGCCTTCTCCTCCTCCGCTTGCTGCTGCCGGAGATTCGCCCTCTCCTTCTTGTCCTTCCGCTCGACCGACGAGATCTGCCTGGTGTGCTCCCTCTTCTCCCACTCGGCCGAGGACATGCCCTCCGGCTTGGTTGGCGGCGCTCTTGGCTTCCTCGCCTTCTTCTCCGCCGGACTCTCGCTGAGGATCGATCTGGGTTGGACGAAACTCTTGGGCGGCATGTCGGGCGCGGTGATCGGCGGAGCTTCGGGGGTGGGGGAATGGGGAAGAAAGGCGGGAGGAGGGAAGAAAAGGGCGAGGAGCTCGGCGAATTGGCGGGAGTGGTGCCTTCTCTCGCCGACAGAGCTGGCCCACGCCTGTTTTCGCTGAGTCCGGCGTTCCCAGGACGTACCCGGGATCCTGGGTACGGCCTGGGTAGGCCGGAGCAAAACAATGTCGAAATCCGGACGAAAACAGGTCCTTAGATACGCGACTGGGCCGATTTTCGGCGTCCGGACCAAAATTCGGCGTCCAGATCGGTCTTCTAGGTAGGCGAGTGGAGATGCTCTTAGGCTTCGTGCCTGCCCCAAAGTCACTTTCTTTCTATTCCTGGGTTTTCATGTGGGCTAAATTTTGGAATACCGAGCAACACCCTAACCGATGATGCTGCCAATCATTTTAAGCCAACGTGGTTATCATATGGGAAACCATGTCTATTTTTATTCCGTGTAATTGGAACGATAAGCCCTCTGGATCTCTCCTAATTTATCTGATAAATAATATAGTATAACCATGTTTATGAATCAATAAGGTGCGTCGGATGGCCCAGTTGAAACGTCGTCTCCCGCCCTAAGAGAACCTGCTTTGAGACACTATGAGCATAATAAATTTATCTAAAAAAAGAACAACATTATAACATTTTTAAATCCCAGTTCGAAAATGACAACATGTATAACACGAAATTGCTATTGCAATATCTGTGAACAAGGATGGAGCTAGGATTCACTTATGAAGAAGTAGTTAGGTAAATAGGATATTAGGTCGTCCCCCTTTTATCTAGGTCGCTGTCTATGGAAGCCACAGTCTAATACAACCAACAAAAGGTTTGTAGTAGTGTCTCCTTCCTAAAAGATTGTCATTGACCTTTTCCATTCATTGCCTAGTAAGTTTGAGACACTATTTATTCCAATTTGCAAAAAGTCCTCCAATTAAAACAACCGCACCTTGCTAAAACAGCCGCATTTAAGCAAGATCATTCCAGATTTTACCCAACTGTCAATTAGTCCTGGCAGATTGACTAGATGGCGGCACCTTCCTCGGGGGCACACTTGATAAAGCATATGGGGTGAAGGCCAATATTTGACTTACTTTGTGTCCGTCTCACAGAGAAAGGGATCAATCACCATGTTGATCTCGCTTTAGCACCAGCCGTCGTGTAACATCCCAGCATTTAGGAACCAACGAAGGGTAGATTTAGGAATTTAAGATGTTGCATGCATTCATTTGTAAAAATGTGGGTAAATTTTTCGCCAAATAAAAACTTAAAGTGATCAAAGTTTCTTTCATACTTTGAGATTAGGTATAGTCTTGAAGGGTGATTGTTATAGACTTTGATATGATCTTTGTGGATTATAGTGTTTTGGGAAATGAAATTTGAATTTAAAACTTGAGTGTTTGAATTATAATTCAAAAGATTTTTAAATAATGTTTGAGTATTTGATTTAATTAAGAGTTAACCAATAATAACTCAAACTTTATATAAAAAAGCAATTAAGAATAAGAATCTCCATTTCATAATTGAATTTCAATGAATAATCTTTACAATAGCAAATAAATAAAGAATATTTCTTTATTGATAATAGTACAATCTTTATTACAAAAGAATAAATTAAAGATTATAATTGAATATGAGAGTTATTACAAGTGACTATTCTATAAAGAAAAATAAAAGCCTAAACTAAAATCTTGATCTTCGAATCTGGACCTGCAAAATAAACAGAAACTTAGAAGAAAAAGAAAGTTATTAGGATTAGAATTATTTTACTCTCAGAGTTGATAGTGAAGTGCACTGTTCACTTTTTCATCATTGAGTATTTAAGGGGCAAGTCTCACCAATATGAAGAATATATCTTTCATAAATTTAAGCCATAAGTCAAATAAACAACAAGGAGGGGCAAGTCTCACCAGCCAGGTAAAATGTAACCTGGTAACAGTAACTCTCAAAATTCAGAACATATCCACAACTGTGCAGCAGGCACACAAATAACACACACACCAAACTGCATGGGTGTGCTGTCAGCACCACAACAACACCACAATCAAACAAAACCATCAACACAGCCGTGGGAAACCAATCCCCACACCATTCCATTATTCTTACACACCAAGCACAGCAGCCAGCAGCCAAAGCCAAGCTAAGATCACACCAATCAAAGCCCAGGATCACATCACCAAGATGGTGACATAAGGAGGGGGTTGATCAGGTGGATAGCAAGACCAAGATCAAGCCATCAGGATCAGGAGATGAAGGGCTAGATCAAGGACAAGCCAGGAGCTGGAAATACCAGGGGAGCACCAGATCAAGCTACCACAAGATCAACCACAGGAAACCCCACATCAAGTGATAGTGGTGAGTAAATAGACCATCACATGATCTATCTGTCTAAGATTAGACAAGTATATATGATATGTCTCTTATTCAAACTCTCAGAAAGCACCCAAGTGGGGTGAATCCATCACTGAGGTTTTGAACACTAAAAGCAATCAGAAAACTATAAAGATCCAACTTAGATCTCAGGACAACATCATTGATCTAAGCTATCAAACTATATTTCAATTCAAGAATAAATATAGCCAAGAACTAAACCTCTAGGCACATCTCTTTAATTAGAGTAGCACCTTAGGATTTAATCTTATAGATCTATATAAGTTATCAAGCTTACAAGCATCTTTCCCCAACTTTGATTGAAACAACAGTAGCTGGTATCACTACCAGAACCAATCCATGTGAATCAACAAGATAGAGGTCTAAATCCCTAAACCTCAGACCAACATCATGGGTCTTAGGGATTTAAGAAAGGAAATTTCTACTTATCTTTAAGACCAAGCTCATCTTAAGCTTGAACCAAACCAAACCAAGAAATAGAATCTACTCTTGTGTGCCATACAAAGATGGTGTCACAAGAACAGTTCTACATTAATTAGGTTAAGCATTCAATCTTCACAAATTCAACCAAACAACTATAAATCATTTTCCTGTCATCACAGGAATCATAATTAAGGAAATCCCTATGTATATCTTCACTGTTTGAAACCATCTGAGCTCAAACTACATATGAATTCTTAAGCCAACAGTGCTAATACAAGTGACTTCATCACGCAACACTCACTGTCATTAACCAAGTAATGACAGTGGTGATTTATTAAGCCACTAGAGTCCCAAAAATTGCTTCTAGAGCAACTTTACCATCTGACCATATCAAAATTAACCCATAGAGTCATCTGGTAAACCACTAGCATCACTACAGCTAATCATCAACAGTAAGCCACAACAAGTCACCACTTAACAGATTCAAGGATCATCAACACATGATCCAATTCATCAGTTATCTAATCCATAGCAGGGTATGAACCCTAAATAAAACAAACCATCCTAATCAGGACCAGACAGTCACCAGGGAGGTCACTACCAACATCTAGCATATGATGGCCTAGCACAAAGAGCATGAGAGGGAGAGGAACCACTCACCGAAGGTCCTCGCTGTAGAATAGAAGAGGAAGCATAGGGGCCGACGACCATGGCGGCACGAGGAGCACCCCAAGGGGACGCTGCGACCCATACAACGCCACGACGGCGACCATAGCCATGCCTGAGGGCGAGGAGCATCACCACGATGCACGACAGCAACGGCGGCGTCAGGATCAATGCCAACTCCAAACCCTAGGGTTCGGGACGGCATCGATCTGATCACAGAGGGCTCCAGATCCAAATCCAATTGGTTAGGAGGGTAGAGCGGGGCCGACAACCTCATCCTGCACCATGGCATGGTCTAGGAGGGTTCACGGCAGCGCGAATCGCCGGCGACAGCACCGCTGACCACGGGGTCGGGCGAGGAGAAGGAGAGAGGTGAGCTCGAGGGAGATAGACAGAGAGTGATGGGCTAGGTTGGGCCAAGGACCCTTCAGGATAGTTGTTTTGACTTTGCCTAATGGGCCACAAGGGCCCAATAAAACTAAGCAGAAATCCCAATTCCTTTAAAGCCTGTTTTAACAATTAGAAAGGACCAAAATGCCCCTGAACTAAAATAAATTCTAGAAAAAAATATAAATCCAAAAATTATAAATAAAATATTTTTGGATTCACAATAATCTAAACTATCCAAATAAATTAAGAAATAAAATTTTAAACATATAAATTTTATTAAGGATTTTGTAATTTAAATATACCTTATGAAATTTTACAAAATTATTGAAAGATGATAAAAATAAATAAAAATAACTTTCATTATATATTAATATTGTAGTATTTTAGAAAAATACTAAACAAATATTTCATAACAATTTTTGATATTCAAATAATAATTCTTAAAGAAATTATTAAATCTATATAATTCAAATAAAATAAAATAAAATAAAAAGAGTACAATATTCAATAAATATTAAAATAATTAATATTTATAAATCCTTAACTAATTAAAAAGGATTTTCTATAATTTAAATAATGGGGGAGAATACATATAAAGTTAAATAATGCATTACATTACTTTTGCATAATCATTTTGCTTCTTTAAATATTGTCCTTACTAGAAAATAATAATGTTTTTGTAGACATAAAAGCTCAAAGTCCAGTGTAAGCATCAGACTTCACTACCTTGCCATCACAAGGCAAGTTCATCACTTGCTCATATCCTTTGAAGAGTCTTTATCAAAGTATTTGCAAATTGTGTGTTATCATATATACTCCAAAGAAAGAAAATAATATTTTCACAAATAAAGAAATCATAGATATCACTCTAAGTGATGATATAATGGAGCAATAGAACTTAGCGTTCTATTTGCAACAATGATGATCAATTAGGGACTTAATAACCCCTGACATCAGTGATTCTAGCGCCATATAATACGCGTTAGCCATGAGATTTGGAATGGGACAGATAAGTCAGCTATATCTCCTTCCTCTCGCATGAAGCCAGATGTGCACGTCGTGGCTGTTATCCTCGTAGCGTGCATATTAATTGGTAATTCATAGAGGATATGCTGTTGGAGATATGCCCTAGAGGCAATAATAAATGTGGTTATTATTATATCTTTGTGTTTATGATAAATGTTTGCATTCATGCTATAATAGTATTAACAAGGAAACATTAATACTTGTGTGATTTGTAAACTAAAATAGAGTCCCTAGTAAAGCCTCTTTATAATACTAGCTTGTTGGTTAATAAATGATTGTGGTTTCCCTATCATGAACATTGAGATGTTATTAACAACAAGATCATATCGTTAGGAGAATGATATGGTGGACATACTCCTATAGATAAGTGTAGCATAAAGATCAAGTCATTTTAATAGTTTAATTGCTATATGCTTTCTGATACATAGTAACCTAATTCCTTCGACCATGAGATCATGCATATCACCTTCACCGGAAGGATGCTTTGATGACATCAAACACCACACCGTAACTGGGTGGCTATAAAGGTGGCATTGAGTGTTCGGAAAGTATTGGTTGAGACACATGGATCAAGAGTGGGATTTGTCCATCCATATGACGGATAGATATACTCTGGGCCCTCTCGGTGGAATGTCATCCAATTAGCTTGCAAGCATGTGACTGGCTCACAAGAGATCACATATCACGGGAACGAGAAAAGAGTACTTATCAATAACGAGGTTGAACTAGGTATGATGAGATACCGACGATCATAACCTCGGATAAGTAAACTAACGTGAGACAAAGGGAAATTGGTATCGTATGTAAGTGGTTCATTCGATCGCAAAGTAATCGTAGAAATATGTGGGATCCATATGAATTTCCATATTCCTCTATTGGTCATTGTTCGGAGAAGTGTCTCGATCATGTCCGCATAATTCACGAACCGTAGGGAGACACACTTAAGGATTCGACGTTGTTTGAGTAGTTATGGAATGATGAGTAAGAGACCGAATGTTGTTCAGAGTCTCGGATGGGATCTGGGATATCACGAGGAGATCCGGAATGGCCCGGAGAATAAGATTCATATAAGGAAAGTCCTGTTTCGGGGTTAGAGAATGGTTCCGGTGTTTTCATCGGGAATGTTCTAGAAGGTTCCAGAATGTCCGGCACTCCGGAGGGGAAGGGTACATGAATGTGTTATATCAAGTTGGTATGATTGCATCATGTACTAGGTGTCGTTGCTGAACAAAATAAAGGGTTTAATCAAATCCTAGTTTGAAAAGTCAAACGCCAATTTGAAAAGTTAAACGACTATTTTGGGAAGTGGAGGGGAAGGTGGAAACCGAGTTGGGGAGGAGTTCCTCCCCTCCACCGCCGGCCCACCTTGGAAGCCGAGTTGGGGAGGGACTCCCCTCCCCTGGCGCGCCCCCTCCTTCCCTGGCGCGCCTCCTCCACCTATATAAGGAGGGGCAGGGCTGCCCCTCCAAACACACCTCTCACACCCCGCAAACCCTAGCCGCCGACCCCGCCACCTCCTGCTACCACCGCCGCCCTAGGGCAAACCGCCGCCACCGCTTAGCTAACCCTAGCCACCGTCCAAGCCTCCTCCTCGGCGTATCTAAACCCTAGATTGTCGAGGCTCTCTCTCATAGTCCACCATACTCGCTCCGGCTTAAGGCGGAGCCCTGCGAGATCTCCCCTCTACTTCCGGTACCACGCCGTTGTGCTGCCGGAATCGCGAGGAGAGTGCTACAACCTCCGCTGCCTGCTAGAACAAGGGAGAGGAAGGTCTTCGTCGAGTACCGAACGTGTGACCGACTGCGGGAGCGCTGCCGGAACGCAGCGCCGGAAGGATCGTCTACGCGATCTTGAGATCGGGAAGAGTACGACTACATCACCCACGAGAATCCGCTCTCGTTAAACACTTTGGAATCTTCGAGGGTGAGTTATTCCATCGACTTGTTGCTACAATCTAGTAGATAGATCTTGGCTTGTTTGTTTGTATGTGGTAGAATTTTTTTGTTTTCCATGCTACGAAACCCTACAGTGGTATCAGAGCCGTGTCTATATGTAGATTTGTTGCACGAGTAGAACACAATGGTCATTGTGGGCGTTGATGCTTTTATTGTCGATTGCTTCTTGTGTACTTTGCATCTTGCGGGATGTTGGGATGAAGCGGCTCGGGCTAACCTTACATGACATCGTTCATGAGACTTGCTCCACGCTTGACATGCAACTTGTATTGCATAAGTGGCTTTGCGGGTGCCTGTTTCTCCCAGCATAGTTAAGATTCAATTTACAACGGGTGATTGTCAATGCTAGTATCAATGTTGTAGTTCTTGTTCGTAAGTTAGAACGACACTTAATGAAAGCCCCAAACCACGTAAAACATGCAAAGAAAGTAAAGGCGTCTAACTTTGTTTTGCAGGGGTGTGCTGTGATGTGATATGGCCATGATTGTGATTATATTTGATGTATGCAATGTTCCTTATTGTAAGTTGGCAACCGGCAGGATCCATATGGTTGTCTTTAATTTTGTTAAGACCCGCGTGTCTATTCAAAGTAGTTGTAATAGTTGAAGCCGGTGGACGACAACTATGGAGCAGCGTCATGGACCTTGATGCAATGTCGGTGATGATGGAGATCATGTTCGTGCTTGAAGATGGAGATCGGAAGCACAAAGAAGAAAGGCCATATCATATCACATATTATGAATTGCATGTGATGTTAATCCTTTATGCATCTTGTATTGCTTAGTTAACAACGGTAGCATTATAAGATGATCCCTCATGCACATAAATTTCAAGTCATAAAGTGTTCACCCTTAGTTAGCACCGTTGCTAAAGCTTGTTGTTTCGAAGCACCATGTGATGATCGGGTGTGTTAGATTCCACAAGTGTATACAACGTGAGCAAGCCATATTTGCTCATGCGGAAGCTAAGGTTTGATCTTGACGAGCCTAGCATGTACAGACGTGGTCTCGGAACACGGATCACCGAAAGGTAAAGCATGAGTTATATAGTAGATATGGTGAACATGACGATTGTTCGCCATTGAAGCTACATCAACTCTCGTGATGATCGGTTTTGATGTGGTGGATTTGGTTCGTGTGATCACTAAAACAATGTGAGGGATGTTGTTTTGAGTGGGAGTTCACCTAGATTAATTTAACTATTAATTAGAACTCAATTTGTCATAAACTTAGTCTAAACTATTGCAAATATGTTGTAAATCAATGGCGGCCCCTACCATCAATTTTAATGCGTTCCTAGAGAAAGAAAAGTTGAAAAACAATGGAAGCAACTTCGCGGATTGGTTCCGCAATTTGAGGATTGTCCTCATAGCTGGTAATTTGACCTATGTGCTGGATGCACCGCTAGGTGACCCACCTGCAGCTACTGCTACCGATGAAGTAAAGAATGTTTACCTCACTCGGAAGACTCAGTACTCCATAGTTCAGTGTGCTATCTTGTATGGTTTAGAATCGGAGCTTCAGAAAAGGTTTGAGAATTTAGACCCACATGATATTGTCCGTGATCTCAAATTGATCTTTGAGACTCACACGGCGATTGAGAGCTATGAGGCTTCTGAAAAGTTCTTTAACTGCAAGATGGAAGAAGGCAGCTCCGTCAGTGAGCATGTGCTTAAGATGTCTGGGCACACAAACAAACTCCAAAGCTTGGGTATAGTGATTCCTAATGCTTTGGGGATTTATCGTGTCCTTCAATCACTACCACCAAGTTATAAGAACTTTGTGATGAACTACAACATGCAGAACATGAACAAGACATTGCCAGAACTCTTCACCATGTTAAAATCTGCAGAAGTGGAGATCAAGAAAGAGCACCAAGTGTTGTTGGTCAATAAGACCACCAAATTCAAGAAAGGCAAGTCTAAGCAAAAGGGACACTTAAATAAGGGTGCTAAGAAAGTTACCGCGCCGACGAAGAAGACCAAGGCTGGACCTAAGTCTGATACCGAGTGCTTTTACTGCAAGGGAGAAGGTCACTGGAAGCGGAATTGCCCAAAGTACTTGGCGGATTTGAAGAACGACAACATCAAGAAGAAAGGTATATCCGATATACATGTTATTGATGTGTATCTCACTAGTACTCGTAGTAGTGCCTGGGTATTTGATACTGGTTCGGTTGCTCATATTTGTAACTCGAAACAGGTGCTGCAGAATAAACGGAAGCTAGTGAAGAACGAGGTGACGATGCGCGTGGGAAATGGATCAAAGGTTGATGTGATCGCGGTCGTCACGCTACCCCTTCATCTACCATCGGGATTAGTTTTATACTTAAATAATTGTTATTTGGTGCCTGCATTAAGCATAAACATTATATCGGGATCTTGTTTATTGCGAGACGGTTACTTGTTTAAGTCCGAGAATAATGGTTGTTCGATTTATATGAGTAATATGTTTTATGCACATGCACCTTTGATAGATGGTCTATTCTTATTGAATCTTGATAGTGGAAATACACATGTTAATAACATTGAGGCTAAACGTTTGAAATCGAGCGATAACTCGACCTATATGTGGCACTGTCGTCTTGGTCACATTAGAGTGAAGCGTATGAAGAAACTCCATTCCGATGGACTTCTTGAATCACTTGATTTCGAATCACTTGAAATATGCGAAGCATGTCTGATGGGTAAAATGACTAAGACTCCATTTTATGGTATGGTGGAGCGAGCTACGGATTTGTTGGAAATCATACATACCGATGTGTGTGGTCCAATGAGTGTAGCATCGCGCGGGTGGTTATCGTTATGTTCTTACCTTCACGGATGACTTGAGTAGATATGGGTATATCTATTTCATGAAACATAAGTCCGAAACTTTCGAGAAGTTTAAGGAATTTCAAAGTGAGGTTGAGAATCAACGTAACAAGAAGATTAAATTTCTACGTTCTGATCGTGGAGGTGAATATCTAAGTTACGAGTTTGGCGAGTATTTGAAGAAATGCGGAATATTTTCACAATTGACACCACCGGGAACACCACAGCGTAATGGTGTGTTCGAACGTCGTAATCGAACTCTCTTAGATATGGTTCGTTCTATGATGTCACTTACAGATTTACCGCTATCATTTTGGGGTTATGCATTAGAAACAGCCGCATTCACTTTAAATAGGGCACCATCTAAATCCGTTGAAACGACACCGTATGAATTATGGTTTGGGAAGAAACCTAAATTGTCGTTCCTTAAAGTTTGGGGTTGTGAAGCCTATGTAAAGAAGTTACAGCCGGACAAGCTTGAACCCAAAGCGGAAAAATGCGTCTTCATAGGATACCCGAAGGAAACTATTGGGTATACCTTCTATCATAGATCCGAAGGCAAAATCTTCGTTGCCAAGAATGGATCCTTTCTAGAGAAGGAATTTCTCTTGAAAGAAGTGACTGAAAGGAAAGTAGAACTCGACGAGGTTGTCGAACCTTCTCTCAAACTTGCGAGTAGCGCAGCACCGGAAGAAGTTCCTGTGGTGCCTGCACCAATAAGAGAGGAAGCTAATGATGATGATCATGAAACTTTGGTTGTAGTTGCTACAGAGCCTCGCAGGTCAACGAGAACTCGTACCACTCCTGATTTGTATGATCCCGTTATGAGTGTCATGTTGGTGGACAACACCGATGACCCTGCGACATATGAGGAAGCGATGATGAGCCCAGATTCCAATAAATGGCAAGAAGCCATGAAATCCGAGATTGGATCCATGTATGAAAACCAAGTATGGACTTTGGTGGACTTACCGGATGGCCGGAAGGCTGTCGAGAACAAATGGATTTTCAAGAAGAAAACAGATGTTGATGGTAATGTTACTGTCTATAAAGCTCGACTTGTCGCAAAAGGGTTTCGACAAATTCAAGGAGTTGACTACGATGAGACTTTCTCACCAGTAGCAAAGCTAAAGTCTATAAGGATTATGTTAGCAATCGCTGCATATTATGATTATGAGATATGGCATATGGATGTCAAAACAGCGTTCCTCAATGGAGACATTGATGAAGAGTTGTATATGTTGCAACCCAAAGGTTTTGTCGATCCTAAAGATGCTAACAAGGTATGCAAACTTCAACGGTCCATCTATGGATTGAAGCAAGCATCCCGAAGTTGGAATCAACGTTTTGATAAGGTAATCAAAAGTTTTGGTTTTATACAAACTTATGGAGAAGCTTGTATTTACAAGAAAGTGAGTGGGAGCTCTGTAGCATTCTTAATACTATATGTAGATGACATATTGTTGATTGGGAATGATGTAGACCTTCTTAATAGTGTCAAAGAATATTTGAATAATAGTTTTTCAATGAAGGATCTTGGCGAAGAAGCTTACATATTAGGCATAAAGATTTATAGAGATAGATCGAGACGCCTAATATCATTGTCACAAAGTACATATTTGGACAAAGTTCTAAAGAGGTTTGGAATGGAAGATAGCAAGAAAGGGTTCTTGCCCATGTTGCCCAATACGACGTTGAGTAAAACTCAAAGTCCGACAACGGCAGAAGATAGAGAAAGGATGAGTAAAACTCCCTATGCCTCAGCCATAGGATCTCTAATGTATGCCATGCTATGTACTAGACCCGACATTGCATATGCTGTTAGTTTAACTAGCGGATATCAAAGTTATCCAGGAGTGGATCATTGGGCAGCGGTCAAAAACATCCTTAAGTACTTGAGAAGAACTAAGGATATGGTTCTTTCTTATGGAGGTGATGAACAGCTCGTTGTTAATGGTTACACCAATGCTAGTTGGAACACCGATCCGGATGATTCTAAATCACAATTTGGATACGTATTTATTTTGAATGGTGCAGCAGTTAGCTGGAGGAGTGCAAAGCAAAGCGTTGTGGCGAGATCTTCAACTAAATCGGAATACATGGCTGCTTCAGAGGCTTCACAAGAAGCGATATGGATGAAAGAGTTCATTACAGAGCTGGGTGTGGTTCCTAGTGCGCTGGACCCAATGTCTATCTACTGTGATAACATGGGCGCCATAGCCAATGCGCAAGAACCAAGGTCACACAAGAAGCTGAAGCACATCAAGCTACGTTTTCACGCTATTCGAGAACATGTCCAAGATGGGGACATAAAGATTTGCAAAGTACACATAGATCTGAATGTGGCGGATCCGTTGACTAAACCTCTCCCGAGGGCAAAACATGACCAACACCAAACTGCCATGGGTGTTCGGTATATTACCATGTAATCTAGATTAGATGACTCTAGTGCAAGTGGGAGACTGTTGGAGATATGCCCTAGAGG
Organism: Avena sativa; assembly: GCA_916181665.1. Classification (NCBI taxonomy): domain Eukaryota; kingdom Viridiplantae; phylum Streptophyta; class Magnoliopsida; order Poales; family Poaceae; genus Avena; species Avena sativa. Next base: position 260,349,691 of record OV702298.1, on the reverse strand, counting down.
CAATAATAAATGTAGTTATTATTATATCTTTGTGTTTATGATAAATGTTTGCATTCATGCTATAATATTATTAACAAGGAAACATTAATACTTGTGTGATTTGTAAACTAAAATAGAGTCCCTAGTAAAGCCTCTTTATAATACTAGCTTGTTGGTTAATAAATGATTGTGGTTTCCCTATCATGAACATTGAGATGTTATTAACAACAAGATCATATCGTTAGGAGAATGATATGGTGGACATACTCCTATAGATAAGCGTAACATAAAGATCAAGTCATTTTAATAGTTCAATTGCTATATGCTTTCTGATACATAGTAACCTAATTCCTTCGACCATGAGATCATGCATATCACCTTCACCGGAAGGATGCTTTGATGACATCAAACACCACACCGTAACTGGGTGGCTATAAAGGTGGCATTGAGTGTTCGGAAAGTATTGGTTGAGACACATGGATCAAGAGTGGGATTTGTCCATCCATATGACGGATAGATATACTCTGGGCCCTCTCGGTGGAATGTCATCCAATTAGCTTGCAAGCATGTGACTGGCTCACAAGAGATCACATATCACGGGAACGAGAAAAGAGTACTTATCAGTAACGAGGTTGAACTAGGTATGCAGAGATATCGACGATCATAACCTCGGATAAGTAAACTATCGTGAGACAAAGGGAAATTGGTATCGTATGTAAGTGGTTCATTCGATCGCAAAGTAATCATAGAAATATGTGGGAGCCATATGAATTTCCAGATTCCTCTATTGGTTATTGTTCGGAGAAGTGTCTCGATCATGTCCGCATAATTCACGAACCGTAGGGAGAGACACTTAAGGATTCGACATTGTTTGAGTAGTTATGGAATGATGAGTAAGAGACCGAATGTTGTTCGGAGTCTCGGATGGGATCCGGGATATCACGAGGAGATCCGGAATGGTCCGGAGAATAAGATTCATATAAGGAAAGTCCTGTTTCGGGGTTGGAGAATGGTTCCGGTGTTTTCATCGGGAATGTTCTAGAAGGTTCCGGAATGTCCGGCACTCCGGAGGGGAAGGGTACATGAATGTGTTATATCAAGTTGGTATGATTGCATCATGTACTAGGTGTCGTCGCTGAACAAAATAAAGGGTTTAATCAAATCCTAGTTTGAAAAATCAAACGCCAATTTGAAAAGTCAAACGGCTATTTTGGGAAGTGGAGGGGAAGGTGGAAACCGAGTTGGGGAGGAGTTCCTCCCCTCCACCGCCGGCCCACCTTGGAAGCCGAGTTGGGGAGGGACTCCCCTCCCCTGGCGCGCCCCCTCCACCTATATAAGGAGGGGCAGGGCTGCCCCTCCAAACACACCTCTCACACCCCGCAAACCCTAGCCGCCGGCGCCGCCACCTCCTGCTACCGCCGCCGCTGCCCTAGGGCAAACCGCCGCCGCCTAGCTAACCCTAGCCGCCGTCCAAGCCTCCTCCTCGGCGTATCTAAACCCTAGATCGTCGAGGCTCTCTCTCATAGTCCACCATACTCGCTCCGGCTTAAGGCGAAGCCCTGCGAGATCTCCCCTCTACTTCCGGTACCACGCCGTTGTGCTGCCGGAATCGCGAGGAGAGTGCTACAACCTCCGCTGCCTGCTGGAACAAGGGAGAGGAAGGTCTTCGTCGAGTACCGAACGTGTGACCGACTGCGGGAGCGCTGCCGGAACGCAGCGCCGGAAGTATCGTCTACGCGATCTTGAGATTGGGAAGAGTACGACTACATCACCCACGAGAATCCGCTCTCGTTAAACACTTTGGAATCTTCGAGGGTGAGTTATTCCATCGACTCGTTGCTACAATCTAGTAGATAGATCTTGGCTTGTTTGTTTGTATGCGGTACAAATTTTTTGTTTTCCATGCTACGAAACCCTACATATGCAGCATATGGGTGGAAACCCTCATCGTCCCACGATAGTTTTGGCATCTAAGGTTTGTACAAACCATTGCTGTAATACAATATATGGGCATGGTGTACATCAAGAAGGCATGCGAGGTCGCGGAGGAGGCAGTGATTGGTTTGGACCAACTACTGGGCCCCACATCATGGAATTCTGGACGGGAAAGTACACTCGGTTGTGCAACAAGGAGTTGATCTCTCATGGGTAAAGTAACGCACCTCTGCAGAGTGTAAGAATTATAACTTGTTACTCCCTGTTTCGGGAAGGAGCTACGGACGCGGTAGGAAAGGAACTCCATGAAAGTTCTGGTCAACATGTGAAGGCTGATGGTCATAGATTTTTATAATAATATCAATCTTTGAAGAAAGATTTACTAAAACTGCATAGTGCCAAGGATTTATAATCTGAGGTGGTAATTAGAGCATCAAACTTCCCACCTTGCATATAATGAACTTGTTGGGTAACGCTGTTACTCATCATTTCCTTTGATCCCTTGCTTAGACTCTGAGGATCCCGAAGACGTGCCAATGTATGCAGCTGAATGTCAAAAAGATGTGTTCTACGAAGAGCCTGACCTGTCAGGAGGTGTTGAAGGAGTGGATTATGAAATCCGCTATGGTGTCGATGATAACGAGTCCAACTAATTATCCTAGTTAGTAGTAACCAACGGAGCCAAGCAACATGAACTCTATAGAATAAGCTGCTGAGCTCAACTCCTGGTTGGAGTTGCTACTTTTAAATTCCGCTGAAACACTTTATATTTTGGTTTGTAAGTTGAATCTTTCTGAAGTCTTAAACTTTTGGCATTGTAATAATAATAATATGTGAATGTTTGTAATATGGACCCGCAATGTTTCTGTTGTACCACTCCGAGGGATGTGATATTTACAGAACGGTGTTCTGTGGATGTCATGTCAACGACTATAGTGTACTATACATGCAGTGGTATACTGGGTCACCGCATGTCGCCACCACCGGTGCGTGCAACTTCAGAATCCCTAAACCTAGGTCGTGTAGTGGGAGATGGGAGCGATTCGGGTGGCTTGAGTGGAGCATCATGATCTGGGAAGACTTAACACGCCTTCGAGAGGAGCTCATGCCGATTTGGCACAGTTGGACTTCATCAAAATTTCAGAAATCCACTTATTTCAGTACTCCCTCCGATCCATATTAATTGGCTTTGATTTGTCAAAATTTGGATGAACCTATATAATAAATATTGTCTAGATTTATTCAAATCTAGATAAATTTAAGTCAATTAATATGGGCCGGAGGGAGTACTAAACCTTGATGTCAGTAATGTACGCGGTTCTCCAAATTCGACCGAAGCCAAGCCATGGCAGTTGCATTCTGCCGTTATATAGTTGTGTCGTGAGTGAGTACGTTTGGCTCCCGGCCTCTAGGAAGCTTGAATTGTTCAGAAATAGGAGTACTACTCCCTCCGTTCAAAAATATGTCTCAAGTTTTCTAAAATTTGGATGAATCTATATACTATATAGTGTCTAAATTCATTTAAAATTTGATAAATTTGAGACATCCATTTTAGGACGGAGGGAGTACTACAATTGCACTTATTGTTTGCAACAAAAAAATTTCTCGCGTATGCAATTCGTTTTTCAAAATTTGAAATAGCAGCTGGCTGACTCGAGCCGAGATGCATTTTGAGATTTCCATCTTAATTATAGTATCTCACTAGATCGGAGTATTTGGACAGATGCATTGCGCACACATCGGGAAGATGCTACCGACCCAAAGCCTCACAGTGGTGCCATCCATCTCGTGACACCTGCAGACTGCAAGCCTTTTCCACGGTTTTTTGTCTGCCTCATCACCTGAACCAAAAGTACCAGCATTCTTCTTCCCTTTTGCAGGAGAAATTACCTGCATTCTGCGCACAAAAAGTCTCTACTCCTGCTGAATGAACCATACTCTGACGAGAGCAGAGATGACATCAACAGCACAACTCCAGATGATGATCTCCATCACAATTCACTCATAAAATGGGTATTGGTCACAGTTGCTTTAATTCAAGACAGGACACATGTTACTCAAACAGAAAGAAGACAGCACTGAGCACAGTTCAGGACACTGGTAATGAAACCTAACCTAACACTGCCACATAACTAACCATGTTACATTCGGCGGGAGGGACATCCTCAATATCACATTACAAGCACAAACAGGCAGCTACAGGTAACTATGGTGATTGCCATCAATCTGCTACTCCTGGTTGACCTAGCAGCACTCAATAGTCATTTCTTGCTCCCAGAACAACCTAACTGGGAGCAATTCTAACCAGGACAATGCTAGTTAGCAAATAGAAGTTCTCGAATCACCTTTGCGGTGTCTGTCCGACGTTACTGGCTCTCTTCCTCTTCGTCTTCCACCTCCTCCTCCTCCTCATCTTCCTTGTTGTCAGAGTAGCTGCCACTCCCGGTGCCCGTGGCATCCGCCTCGACATTGTTCTGGTTGTACTGGTAAGAAGGGCGTTGCGAGGCATGGTGGTCCTTGAAACGGTACCGGACACGGTGGTTGCTGCTGGTGGCAACATCGGTTGCCGCAGAATTTCTCCTGGAACCATTGCCGTCAGCAGCGGCACGAGAGGAGTTGCCGTCGGCGGCTGCGGTTGGGGCTGAATTGCCAGCCATAGCAGCCGCGGCAAGTGAGACAGCGAGCTGGGCACCATTGTTGGCCTTTGACATCTCCATCTGCATCTTGAGGAAGAACTGCACACGCTGCTCCTCCAGCTCCCGTGCAGCTTCCAGGCGGTCCCGCTCCATCCGGAGCTCATGCTCCCTTTTTGAGGACTCCACGCGCTCGTACACCTCCCCAAGCCGCCGAATCGCCTGAGCCAGGTCGCGCAGGCCCTGCACACGGTCGCTGCTCTCTGCTCCATTCGCAGATTCCCCGAGACGCTGCCTCTTGCCGTTCATGGCCTCAGCCGGCGGTTCCGGCGGGAACCCGTCAGACGACTCTGACGATGCTGACGCCTGTGGCGGCGATGGCATCCTCCGCTTCATAGCTGACGAGGGGAAGGCCGTGCGGGTTCGCTGAGGGAAGTTGACACGCGGGAGCATCGGCGCGGTGCTCCGGTTGCTGGGGTTGGAGGAGCCGGAATTTGCTGCCGCCCCGCCAGAATTGCCCGCGAGCTTATGCACAGGGGCGAGGAGGTAGTCGAGGCGGTCGAAGAATGGCCATGAGGAGTCCGACTTGGCCTTCTCGACCTTGTACTTCTTCTTGAGGGTGTCGATGCGGTTCTTGCACTGCACATCGGACTTGAGCGGCTTGGAGTAGCCGTCGCGGGAGGAGACGACCTCGGCGACCTCCTGCCACTGCGGGTGGCGCAGGCTGCCGCGGCCGAGCGCGACGAAGCGCTCGCCCCAGGCGTCGATCAGCGTGGAGGTGGCGCCGTCGCTCCAGGCGTCCTCCCTGCCTCCTCCGTTGCCTCCTCCGCCGCCGCTGGAGGAAACATGCTTCTGGATGGGGATCGCGAGGGCGAGGTGGCCGGGGGGCACGGCGGCGACGGTGACGGGTTCGGCGATCGGAAGCGGCGAAGGGGAGCGAGACGGGGAGCGCGAAGGCGAGGGCGACGGGGAAGCGCCGCCGTCGTCATCCATGGGACGAGATCTGGGCTTCGTCGGCGGCGGCGGCGAGCGAGGGTTTGGGGATATTTCCGGGATGTGGGTAGTGTGGGATGCGGAATTATTCGGGGTAGCATTAGCAATTTGTGGCGTGCGGTGGCCGTCGTGTCCGGCGGCGATGGGAGCTGTGTACCTGGTGCTGCGACGGAGCGGGACGGCTGATGGGCTGTTTCTTGTCAGGTATGGGCCTATGGGCCGGCCTGCTTTTGAATTTGCATGATTTAACTAAACAGCAAAACCACTCGTGAAAATAGGGAGACCATCTGTAAAAAAAAAAAAAAAATACCATCGCCTCCGCTGGCCTCGCCAAAGTTCTGTTCCGTGTCACCGGAGATGGCCGGGGCAACCTCGTCGGCGGCTCCCGCTCTCGTCATCTGCTTTCTGTCGCTCTTCCTTTTCCTGCACAGGTTAGCCGCACTTATTCTACATCTCCCCCCTTAGATTTGCTGGACTGGATGCTCGCCGCGACAGATCCGAGCAAGATTTCGCTCGTAATCCCTAGATCACCGCGTCGCTAGCTTAATTGGGATGATTTAGGTGGACATAATGATTCCGAACGTTTTTGGGTCTATCCAGTGTGATTCTTGAAGCTGAACCGGAGTTCATACTCCATTGCAATCGAATTGAAGCCTGTCTCTGTTTAGGGATGCTTTTGTGGCGCATGTAGACTTTTGTGTAATCTGAGTCTGGGGAACTGACAAGTGGTGTGGGGAAACTTGGTGTGTGGTTAATCCAGGTGCCGGATCTGTGGGGCTGTGGAGATGGAGAGGACGCTAGCGATGATCAAGCCGGATGGTTTGTCTGGTAACTACACCAAGGAAATCAAGGAGGCCATCCTGGAGTCTGGATTTGACATCATCGAAGAGGCAGTTTTCCTGCTGGATGCAGAGAGGGCATCCCTATTCTATGCCGAGCATGCCGCGAGAAGCTTCTTCGACAGCCTAGTGAAGTATATGACTAGGTATGTATGTTGTTCGAATGACTTGTGTATCCTGTTCCTCTTTTGTGAATTGTAATGACAATGTGAATCATATGACGTGTTTTAACTTTTAATGAAATGTATCAAGATGCTTAGCTTAAGGTATGATGGCTGGTATCGTAGGAAATGTTGATGGATCTATGCCACCTCAAACCATGGTATTTAGGAAAATACCACTCACTATGTTAAAATTAGTTTTATTCATTTATCTGTGCAACTTCTCTTTTAAGGTATGCTCCAACCTATACCCGGCCCTGAGCTGTTCTTTTTTTCTTTAGTTGCTTAAACTAAACAGTATCTGATAACATGCCCACTTCATCCTTATGGTCCTATCTGGATGAGCATTTTGTTGCAACATCCTGTAATTAATCAGTCCCACATTACATCCGAGTCAAATCAGAAATTTGTTAGGTCACAGAACATCTTGCTCCATTGAGCTTTTTTTTTCAGGAGAGCACCACTTTGGTTTCTTGTTTGCATTTGAGTACTTTCTGTCCTAACCTCCCTTAACAACTCAAGCAGCCAGTGACATGATTGTTTATGTTTGTTCTGATATTCAGTGGTCCAGTTCATGCTATGGTTCTGGAAAGGCATGATGCCATCGCACACTGGCGAGCTTTGATAGGGCCAACTGATGCAAGGAAGGCTAAAACTTCACACCCTAACAGGTTAAGAACTACAGTCTCTCTCCTTTTTTCAGCTGAGAACACCTTATCTGAGATCAACGGTAACTCCAGTGCAAACATATTAATAACTACTAGCAGTGTTCCATGGGAAACATACTGCGCTTTTTCATCACCCAAGTGTCTGTGATCCATCCGTCTCGTAGCACTAAGATAACCTATTGACAAGTCAAAATGTGTTGGCCCTTGTTTCTATGCTTTAGCATTTCATGTTACTCACGGATACCACACTTCTCATTCATTACAGCATTAGAGCAATGTGCGGAATGGACTCTGAAAAAAACTGTGTACATGGTTCAGATTCACCGCAATCAGCAGCCAGAGAAATTTCACTTTTCTTCAGAGATGTTAAATCTGGTCAGTGTGTTTGCTTTTGCTTCATATAAGTTTTGGAGATAACACCTAGAATTTTCTGACCTTTATTACTACACTGCAGAAACTGTGGAACATGACGAGCTGTAGACAATAGACATATGTCTTCCAAAGACAGATAATTGATGAAAACTTCATATAAGTTTGATGGGCCCTTCCAACTGTTATTACTTGATGAAAACTTCTGTGCATCAAGATGAGGCTAGTCCACATCAGACTGGTCCACTTGGTAGCTTCATGTCTACAGACTGTTTGCCAAGGAAAAGACTCTGCGTACGACAATTTTGTTACGATCCTTGTACGACAAGACCGTGGCCCAACTTTGCCATGCATGGTTCGAATTCTGACATGTGACCCAACTTTGCTCCGATGTGTGGTGTCGTACAAAAACGATCGTATAGCTGTGTCGTATGTATAGCATTGCTTGTTTGCCAAAGGCTACGATGTTGAAATCACCATGGCCAAACTTTTTCAAGCATTCCCATCCATCTGATGTTGTGTCCCCATGAAAAATGTAATTCACTGTGCTAGGTAGAAAACCTATGAATTTTAGTATTTATACTGAGCAGCTTCATCATGGCAGTCCTGTTCATAAAAAAATGTCAACCGTTAGTCCTCAGAATATAGGTCCATATGCAGTACACTATGAGGAATGTGGAACAGATCTGCAATTTGCTGAAAATGGCATGCTTCAGTTTTAGCAATTTGTCTCTGCTGTAAATTTACTCAAGAGTACTATAGTATTCTGAAAATAACTGAACTAGTAATCTATCTGTAGCTAATACTGATGAATTATGAGATGGAATGCATGTTGAAAGCATGGGAAAGTTTCTGTGGTAAACATTTCCTGGGTCATCTTTATTTCATTTTTTGGCTTCAACCAACACTTGCTTGAAGGTATGTAATAGTAGTACATAGAAATTAGATCAAATAGTCCAATTGTACTGCATAAGGTCTTCTTTCTCTCGGGTCAGTGAATGGGATTGAAACTTATATACTTATCAGTGGAAGACAAGGAATTCTTAGCACGTAAGTATATCTTATTATACTTGAACAAACACATAGGCATCATTGAACAAACACACAGAACACATATCATGCACAATCACATTCTTGTGCGTAATCCCCATCGTCTGATAAATGTACTACTCAAATTTGTTGTTTGTGTAGGCCAAAATACAAAGAATTTCACGTCACAATTTTGCATATTTGTGGGATATAACATTTATTTTCGGATATTTTTAAAACCTGTAAAATATGATTTTAAATTTTTAAAATGAAACACTGGTGCTATGGAGACAAAGACACATTCCGAATTATAACCTTTTTTATATTTTCCAAACTAGGGCGGATTATCATTTTCCGCCTTAGCGCTCATTACAAACTATAAGTAAACTTTGAATTGGATTCGAGCACTGCCTCAATTTGATTCGAAATTTAGGGGTAGAATTTGGAAGATCCAACTTCTGGTCACACTGGACGGCCTGAACGGCTGAAAAAGAAAGGGAAGGAAGGAAACCAAACGCTTTGCTCCTGCCCGCTGTCCTCCGACTCCGAGCCGGCCAGCCAAGCCACGCGAGAGGAACTAACCCTAGAATAATTTTCCCCACCGATCCGCCGCGGGGTTTATCAATTTCTAGTCCCCACTCCCCGAGAATTGCGGCCATCTGATGCGATCTGCTAGCTAGGCGAATCCAGACTCGACGCTATGCCTTGGGCCGGCCCGGATGAGCTCCTCCTCTCCACCTCCCTCGCCGGCTTCTTGGACAGTGAGATCCTGCCCTTTCACTTCGATTTTTTTCCCGTTTCTGGTGCTGGTTCTAGGCTGTGCTGCGGGATCATATTTTAGCAAGATTTGTCCTTTTGGGGGATTGTTGTTATAGTTGTAGTTGAAGAAGCAGGTGGTCGTAGATTTGGCTGCTGGGCGTACATGTCGAAAGCCACAAGATTTAATTGGAATATGGGATGTCTAAGGCCCCTTTCTTTTCAGCTTCTTGGCCAGCTTCTCCCAGAAGCTACCCTCGACCAGCTTCTCCCAGAATCTCATCTGCCAAAATCGTTTATACTTTTAAATTGACATTAAAACTACTAGTTAAGAAGTTTGAACGAATTTTGAAGATGAGATTCTGGGAGAAGCTGATCCAGAATAGCTTCTCGGAGAAGCTAGCCAAGAAGCTGAAAAGAAGGGGGCCTAAGATCCAATGCCATGGTTTCCCTCAACATTACATTTTGTTGTCTTGCTCGAAACAAAATTTAGGTGTTGCCTACTGACCTACTAGTTGAAGGTTGAAGCATCCAGCTTGACAGTGGACTAGTGGTGTATTTGTAGCTGTACTTTAGTTTGGCCGACAACATTGAAACAAGAAAACTTCGACAGCTTGTGCAAAGAAATTGAATGAAGCTAGTTGTACTTGTACCGCCATACTTTAAAATACAAAGAACTTGATACACAATCTAGTCTAGTAGCAGTTAGTTAATTTGCCATAGTTCTTCAGTTAATTTTCAGGTGATATGAATTGGTGATGTGTGGCAGATCATGTCACTATGGACTGGTAATAGCATGGTCAAGTAGCTGATAGAAGCATAATCTGTGAACACCTAGTTACCTTCAACTGCCACATGATACAAAACAAGAAGAGGAACGGAAATTTTTGGTTCTGATGTGAAAACTGGAAATGCCGTTATTTCTATGAGAAAGGCATTTGCAACTAATGCTTATGCATGTACTGCATTGTACTGTTCTATATGAATTCAATCGACTGCATGATTGACACACAGAGCACATCTTGTTTGTTTCACTCGCTATTCTGTCACCAACAAAAGCATATTCCTTCTTACAGAGAAACTCATAGTCCTACTACGAGATGGAAGGAAGCTGCTTGGCACTCTGTGTTCATTTGACCAGTTTGGTATGCTACAATGAGATCCATGTTCCTACTGCTTCTGATTCTTAAAATGTTGGCAGCAAAGATTGTTTTACTCAAATTTGTTACATCCACAGCAAATGTTGTTCTCCAAGGTGCTTGTGAACGAGTAATTGTTGGAGAACTATATTGTGATGTTCCCCTTGGTCTTTATGTCATCCGTGGAGAGAACGTTGTTTTAATCGGTGAATTGGTAATGATCACCTTTTGCACAACAGATGACCCTGCATAGAATTCATATATAAATGTATTAATGTTTTCTATATCAAATTGAGCAGGATCTTGAGAAGGATGAACTCCCTGCTCACATGACTTGTGTTCCGGAGGCGGAAATAAGAAAGGCAAGTGCTTCTATTGATAAACTCCTGTTTGAAGATACAATATTCCCCTAGTATTTTTTTTAGATTTACATTTTTTGGGGTCACTTGATGTTTTTGTTGGTATATTGCTCTTTCTCCTTCCGCTTTATTGTCCATCGTCGCAGCTTTCCTTTCGATGTCTTAACTAATCTTAGAAATACGCAGTTTTTCTTTCACAAGAGTCCTCCCAAAAAAATAAAGCTGTCTTGAAATGCTATTATACTCCCAAGGAATCGTCAGTATCGTCGTTTGAAAAAAAAGAGGGGCATGCCATGTAATTCTAGGTAGTTGATTAATAGTTGGAGGCAAATGAAAATGTAAAATATTTTTTGTTAATTGGACTGTCTTTATCTCCTCTCTTTGCATTTCATGAGACCATCAATCATACTCCCTCCATCCCAAATAAGTGATTTAGATTTTTCTAGATTCGTATGTACCTAGACGCGTTTTAGTGTGTAGATACATACGAATCTAGAAAAATCTAAGTCACTTAATTTGGCACGGAGAGAGTATATGCTCTTGCCACAATGGCGGCATAAACCTTAGTTGGATAGGTTGTCTACCTGGTCAGCCTGTCAGTAGTTCGGGTTGGCACAATATGAGATCCTTCATAGGAAAACTACCAGCTTTTAGGAAAATATCTAATCACTATTCTGAAATGTGCTTAATTTGAAACCGAGAGAAAATATACCCTTAATGGGCTTTAACTCCACCAGCCTTCAACTTGTGCCTTTTATACGGGTTGAGTGATTCTCATAGAAGTTTGGTACGACCATGGGTCCTTCTCAATTGCCCGTGGATTCATTACTGAGTTTATGATTATCAGTACTAACATAGAATATTTGCTTTGCGTGGTTCCAGTTTCATTAATCAGTCAGGCACATTTTTTACATTTCTTAATTTCTTTTGGTACATTTACTGTTGTTCTTTACATGTTTTTTCACTAAAGCAGGACAGTGTCTCTTTCTGATAATTGTTTACTTATTTTCGCTAATGTAAACTTTGTTTCTGCCTCCACTCAGGCTGAAAAAGCTGAAAGAGAAGCAAGAGATCTCAAGGGCTCGATGAGGAAACGGATGGAGTTCCTAGACTATGATTAGCATCCCATTGGAAGGTAGACTGAAGCCGCGGTGTTTTTAATTGGCGGTTTCTGCTACATAACATAGACCTTATTCCACCGTGTAGTTTCCGACATCGAAACCGAAGCATCCACCTGCCATATCCTCCTTGGTAACCTGATGGCGCATCCACCTGACGTATCCTCCTTGGTAACCTGATGGTGCATCCACCTGTCATATCCTCCTTGGCAACCTGATGGCGCATCCACCTGTCGTATCCTCCTTGGTAACCTGATGGCGCGGTATAAGTACCTGAGCCCTTGGGAGGTTTCAATTGCAGTCTGTAGTTTGCAGTTGTAAAATGATGGATTTCCTGGTTTATTTCTCATCTATATATTTTGGAGACTGGTGGTTCACATTTGCAGGACTGTTTAGTCCCGTGCACGTTTCAGTTTGCAAAGAGTATTTTGTGTGCAAGATTGTGAATGCAAGGATACTGTGTTTGTTGTTTGTAGGCTGCTGCTTTCAGTGCTGTCGTGATGATTGGGCTTCGAGTTCATGATCTCGTCTTGGGCTCATACTGTCAATTTGCAGGGTGGGATAAACTTCAGGGTCTGACCAGCATGGACCGTTATTGATGGGACTATGTAACACTCCTACGAAGCAGTTTTTTTTGGTTGGTAACGCGATGCAGCTATCCACATTTCGCCAATAAAAACATTCATGGGAATTTATTTTGTCAGCCTCCACTATATGGTTTCATTTGGGTCATATTCTTTGACGTTTCATTTGGTTTCAATTTTTGCCCCAACGCTCATACCGCTTCAAGCAGATAAGTAGACCATGATACTATCTAAATTCCGACCATGATATCTAAATTCCAATGACATGGAGGATACATACGTGCACACATACTGACCACACCCTACAATTGAGTATTGACACAGAAGGGATAAATATGGAAATCTTACTAAAAATTTTATTCCCCCGTCCCAAAATAAGCCAAAATAAGTGACCCTACTTCGTCTAGATATATGCATATCTACGCATTTTAGTGTCAGATACATATTTAGATGCGATTTTGTGTTAGATACTCCTTTCGTTCCAAAATAGATGTCTTAGATTTGTCAAAATTGGATAAATCTAGACACTATTTAGTATATAGATTTATTTAAATTTTAATAAACCGACGACATCTATTTTGGGACGGAAGGAGTACATCTAGCCAAAGATGCATCACTTATTTTTTAATTTATGGCGCGGCGACAAATGTTGCCGTGTTTGGGGACAGCACTTCCCAACCGTGTTCCCAACAGCCTTTTAATTCAAACATGGAGATTTGAGTTTCCATTCATACTTGGACGAACTTACAAACTGAACAAAAATTAACTAAACCCTTAATCTAATCCTCGCCATCGTTTTGCTCGTCGTCATTCACGCCCCACTTCGCCTCCCGCTCGGCCTTCCTCTAGGCCCCCTCACCCTTCATGTTTCGAGCATCCGCCGTGCCCCGGCTCCGATGGTCGGCGCACTCCTGCACATCGTCGGTCCCTCCTTGCCACCCCTGATGCTTCGCGCACCTAGCCGGTTTGTTCCACCAAGGCAAGGCATGCAGCATCACGAGCGGCAACATCTGCCTCGTTCTGCGTGTTGATCCGCATAATGGCCTGCTGCTCGGCCTCCATGAGCAGGCGGTCGTTCTCCTCCGTCCCATCCCTCCATGACGCGGGTCTCCATGGTCATGTTCATCTCCTTGAGGCTTCAGGCCTCGCTCCTCTTCTCCCGAGAAGTCTCAAAGGACTCGAGGAGGGCTTGCTGCAACCCATCAGTCAGCACCTCCTCCAACAACTCCTCATCCTCCTACTTGGACTCCTCCTCGTCGACATCCGTCACGTCGAACGCCTACATCTCCTCATTCGAAGTAGGAGATGTCTGGTTCGGCGACTGGAAGCGCTCGCACGCGATCGATGATCTTGGCCTAGGTTGTGTCTAGGTTGTGAGGCATGGCTAGTTGGTGATGGAGAAGGCGACGAGGAGGATAGACACGTTAAGCTTGTGTGAGAGAGTAGAAGCGTTGAGATCCATTTAACGCCGAAGCAGGAGAAGAGGCCCATGGCTCAAATTTATGCCACCGCAGAGACGACGAGACTACACGCTTCATTCGCCTGGGGAACCGGCAAGTCATTTATTTTTAAAGATGACGGGCCGGTGGTGCACGCTCAATCAACGCTGACTGATACGTCGAAAATAATTTTTGATGCTTCATGCTTGTTTAGTATCTACTTTGCTTTGCTTTGTCTACACTTTGAGGTGTTTTTATATCTTTTCTGAAACTAACCTATTAACAAGTTGTCACAGTGCCAGTTGCCTGTTTTCTGTTGTTTTTGATTCCAGAAAAGCTAGTAAAGAAATATTCTCGGAATTGGACGGGACAAACGACAAAGTCAATAACTTTCCGTGTGGAACAAGAAGTCCAGAGGAGAGACGGAGAAGCGGGCCAGGGTGCCCAGACCCCCCTAGGCGCGGGTGGGCCCTGCCCCGCGCCTAGGCAGGGTGTGGGGCCCCTGGCCGCCTCCTCGGCCTCCCCCTTCGCCTATAAGAAGCCCCCGATGCATAAACCCTAAGTACTCGATCAATATTTCATGAAACCTTTTGTAGCCGCCGCCACCATCGTCCCTAGATCGGGGGGGATCTGAAGTTCTTCCCGGCACCTTGTCGGAGGGGAGATCATCCGGGAGGCCTTCTCTCCGGTATGATGTGTGAGTAGTTCCACCTTGTACTATGGGTCCATGTAGTAGCTAGATGGCTGTATCTCCTCTTTGTGCTTTCATGTATAGATCTTGTGAGCTCCGTTCATGATCAAGATCTAATCTATTTGTAATCATGCATGTTGTGTTTGTGGGGATCCGATGGATATTGAGATTATTATGTTGGTTTGATTAATGGTTTTGTCTTTATGATTCTATCATGTCTGTGTTGTTTGTGATCTTGCATGCTCTCCGTTGTTAGTAGCTATCTTCGCCGAATAGTTGCTAGTGACTCCGAGAGGGAGTATTTATGCTCGATAGTGGGTTCATGCCTCTAGTTTCCAAGTGAAGTGACAGAAATCTCTTAGGTTGTAGATGTGTTGCTGTTACTAGGGAGAAAACAACGGTCTCTTGTTCATGGAACATGTGAAATGTTTACCTTACACACTTTGCTTAAAGCAGTTGTTTGTTGCTTGCAACTTAATACTGGAGGGGGTTCGGATGATAACCTGAAGGTGGACTTCTAGTCATAGATGCAGTTGGATGGCGGTCTATGTACCTTGTTGAATTGCCCAATCGAATCTCATAAGATCTTTCTGACTAGTAATGGCATTGTTATGCCTTGCTCAGTTCCTATCAATTGCCCTGCTGTAATTTGTTTACCCTTCATGCCATGTTGTTTATCTAAGGAGAGCACCTCTAGTGAACTATGAACCCCGGTCCAATCTTTACCATTAATACATCTTCCACTGTTACTTGTTTACTTGCTGCAAACCACCATTACCTTCCACACCATACATTTAATCCTTTGTTACCGCAAATCGGTGAACTTGACAACCTCACTGATTCGTTGGGACAAAGTCTTGAGTTTGTGTTGTGCAGGTCTCCATGTTGTTTGTAACACCCGCGTGACATTTTCTTCCTCCTTCTGGTTCGATAACCTCGGTCTCAACTGAGGGAAAACTTGCTGCTATGCTCTTCACACCTTGCGCTTGGGGTTACCAACGAAGTGCCACGTAGAGCACCATCAAGTCTTTCTGGCGCCGTTGCCGGGGAGGCTAAGGACGTCTTCACTAGGGGAGTCCTCCAATTCCTTTCTCTTTACTTTGTTTTTAGTTTGCTTAGTTTCTTTTGCTTGGTTTTGTTTGCCTCTTTTCAAAAACTCCAAAAAAATTAGTCTAACTTGGTTTGCTTTCTTTATTAAAAAACACAAAAAATTACTTTCTACTCTAGTTGCTGGTCTGTTGTTGCCTTGCTTGGTCATGCTTTCTATGAATGGATGGTTTCTTTGAAACTAGTTCTTATTGGCAAGATGGGTTCACGGAAGAACAAAAGTATTATTATAAGGAACACCATTTTTCACAAAAAGGGAAACACTTATGGGAGCAAATTGATAAGTTGAATACTATTGCTAGAGAGATGTGCTCCACTTATAATGTTACTTATTGCTTTGATAAAGCTTGTTGCTATAGGAGGTATAAACATCTCCCTTTTCATTGTGAGTATAATAATAATGTTACCATATCTTCTTATGTTAAAAGAAATTATGACTTTTATGATGTGGAACAAATTGAAGAATTCATTGCCTTCAAGAGTGCATTTGAACTTGCTAGTTTGTTTGAAAATACTGATGATGCACCTTATGAATCTGAGGTTTATGAGATACTTAAATTTTGCTTTGATAATTACAAGGAAGAAAATGGCTATATTCTGGAATATTTTAATAGATGCTTTCCACAAATGGAAGAGACTAATGCCTTGCAGGAGCCTATGGAAGAAGAAATTGTTGAAATTGTAAGCTCATTAGATGAAAAAGATGAGGAGAGTGATGAACAAAAGGAGGAAGAATGGATTATCTACCCATGCATACCTTCTAATGAGAGCAACTCTTTATCCCTTACATTATTTGATTGTCGCTCATGCTTACCAAAGGAGGATGAATGTTATGTTCCTGTGGATCCTTTTAAAATATATACTTTGAGTAAAACCTCTGAAGGTTTTAATCCCACTATTTTTGAGCTTGATAGAAATTATGTGTTTGTAGATCATGAAAATCATGCTTTATGTGATAGCTATGTTATTGAGTTTATTCATGAGGCTAGTGAAAATTATTATGAGAGAGGAAAATATGGTTGTAGAAGTTTTCATGATACTGAAACACCTCTCTATGTGCTGAAAGTTTTGAAGTTGCTCTTGTTTCATCTTCCTATGCCTGTCACTTTGTTCTTTGTGAATTTATTTGCATACAAGATTCCTATGCATAGGAAGTGGGTTAGACTTAAATGTGTTTTGAATTTGCTTCTTGATGCTCTCTTTTACTTTAATTCTCATTTCTTATGAGAGCATCTTCTTAAACTATCAAGCCTAACTTAAAGGCGTTAAAGAAAAGTACTTGTTGGGAGATAACCCAAGAGTTTCCTTGAGTCTTGGAAGTTATTAATTCAGTAATAAACTCTCCTTATCCTTTTTATTTGATTTTTGTGTCAAGAATAACCTCTAATGAGAGGGAAGTAAGATTTGAGGAGTTGCTGTCCCGAAACAGATTTCTGTCCTCCACCAAAAAAAACCGTGAGGAGTCTCTGTAACTCATATTGAGCTGAAAATTTACGAATAAATCCCCCAGTATGTTAGTTAACTTTCGTTAGTTCAACACTTTTTGATTTAAGCAACATAATATGTTCAAAAAAATCGGTTTCTACCTGCTGGTCTGTTTTGACAGATTTCTGCCATTATTTGCATTTGCTTCTTATTGATTCTTTTTTGAGTTCTCTTTAGGTTAATTGAGCTTTTTGAAGGAGTTGCTACAGTAGCTTGTGTTTTTAGTGAAAAGCCTTGCTGTTACAAAGCTTTGCCAGAGGTCTAATATATTTTGAATAAACTAATGTTGCTAATGAAGATTGTGTGAAGTTTTGTATGAAGAAAAAATTTCAGGTGTAGAGAGAGAATGATGCAATGAGATGAAGAATGGACAAAAGTTTAAGCTTGGGGATGCCACCATGGTGTCACCCCAAGAAATATCCAAGAGGTAGGGCATCCCCTTCTTTATCAATAAAAAGCTCAGGTCTGTTTAGACACTTCATTTTTATTGTTTCATGCACAGTTGTGTTGTTCTTGGAGCGTCTTAGTTTTTATTTGTTTTGCTTAGGTTGTTTAGTTTGCTTGAATAAAATAGTTTGGACCCCCATTCTCGCTGTGTTGTTTTGCAAATAAGTTGCTTGGTGTTGGAAAGGAGTAGTAAGTTCTTGCTTGTGAGTGCAAGAGGAGCTTGCATTGACTGTGACTTAGACTTTAGCATGACATGCTAGGTGTTATTTTGATCTTATACTTAGTGATTATTGTTGTAGCATGTCTTGTTCCAAACAATTGGGATTGCTTAGTGTGCCTTGAAGAAATTATGTGTTGTCTTAGCATACAAAAGCATAGTATTGTGGTATTCTCCTTTGAGGTTTGTTTGGGTTGACTTGGCACATGATCACACCATGTTATGACTCTCACAAGTCACCATTAGCCTCTATGATCATCTAATCCTTGACTTGTAGTACTACTCTGCTTTGATTAGTAATGCTTTGTTGCTCTGTATGATTATGATCATTATTGCTCTCTTAGTTGGTTGCTCCCAGTCTTTTGCTAGCCTCCACTTATATGAGTAAGTTTCACTCATGCTTCCGACTCCCAAGAAACCTAGTTTTTCCAAAGTGTCTACTATAAATTCCTATGCGTGATGTGTTACACCATTCCAAGTATATTCTTGTTTTCAGCTATCTTCCAATTAAAAACTATTTTGTTATGTGAAAACTTAGTGATTAAAGCCCTCACGAACTTGTTGGCATACTTTATATTCTTTGCCCCTAATAAACTTGAACCATTGTGTCATCTATGTCAGTGGCGGGCTCAGAAATTTCACAATGGGTATTCATACTAAAAAAATAAAGAAAAAATAACAAAAAATGGTGCAAGAGTAGCACTTGATCTTGTGATCAATTGGCTTGTAAACATTTGCCGTAACCAACTACTCCTATGCATACTTGTGCTACAATTCCAATCAGTTTTCTATACAAGCATACTAAAATATAAGACACAACATTTAATTTAGAAGTTTTGCCAAACCTTTTGGGTATTCATCTGAATACCCTTGATACAAGATGGGCCCGCCCCTGATCAATGTTGTATATGCTTACACTTATATGTTGGAATTAGCAGAACCGTGCTATCACGGGGAACGTTTTCAACATTGTACTTATACTTTGTAATCAGTTGATATCATGCTCTTTTGTATATGAATGTCACCGGTGTGAAATAAAGAGGGAACTTGTAAGTCCATGGAGTTTGTATTCTGTGTTAGAGAAACGCCTGGGCCGCTAGCCTAAGCCATGCCTAACCATGGTGGAAACTTGCAGCATCACCATAGTGAGGTATCTATGAAGCATCCTCAATAAAAAACTATGCACATAGTAAATAAAAATATCGCTGAGATGCTCATTGTCTGCTTGCCTTGTCATTTTGGTTATGGTATAGCTCCTGTACCATGTGCAAGGGGTACCCCGTTGGCGGTTCTCTATGATATGCAAATACTTACAATGACAAGAACTTACAGGTGACTAAAGTTGAGTAGCATGAGGTGTGGCCCTCGTATTCAAAAGACTTGAGATTGCCAACTTATACTTTGTCAAGCATATACTCCATAGTTTGTTCACTTTAACCTTAATCACTTCAAGATGCTTAAGATAGGGGCAATGAGGGCTAAAAGCTAACAAGTACCATAATTTTTGGAAGCTCTTTTTGAAACTTGAAATCCCTGCTTACCTTTATGAAGGGACTTTCTTCCACCATAATGTTGAGTCTCCACCTTCTACCTTTAGGCACCATTAAGAGAGCATAGTTGTCATTCTATGTGCAGTGTTCCAAAGCTTATTGGTTGATGCATATTGTAATATTACTTGTTCTTGTGCTATTTGTTTCTAGTCACCCTTGTGATCTTTGAAGGTGTCCTATGCATCTATTTGCTACTCTATGAGGGACAAGCTGATTGCCACTATGCTATGTTTTCTGTATGTGAAACAAACAAACGTTTTTCAATTCATGTTATTCATGATCTTTGTTTGTAACCTTTCATGTTGCATGCATAGTTACTATGTCTTATTGTTAGAACTCCATATTTCATGCACATGTTTAGAGTTCTTTGTTCCCAGCTTTCAATGCTTGCAAATGGTTTGATCTTGGTTTTGATGGTGCATGTCACCTCAAAAAATATTATTTTTATCACTTACCTACTCGGGGACGAGCAGGAGTTAAGCTTGGGGATGCTTGATACGTCGGAAACGTATCTATAATTTTTGATACTCCATGCTTGTTTAGTATCTACTTTGTTTTGCTTTGTCTACACTTTGAGGTGTTTTTATATTTTTTCTGGAACTGACCTATTAACAAGTTGCCACAGTGTCAGTTGCCTGTTTTCTGCTGTTTTTGGTTCCAGAAAATCTAGTAAGAAAATATTCTCGGAATTGGACGGGACAAACGACAAAGTCAATAACTTTCCATGGGGAACAAGAAGTCCATAGGGGAGACGGATAAGCGGGCCAGGGTGCCCAGACCCCCCTAGGCGCAGGTGGGCCCTGTCCCACGCATAGGCAGGGTGTGGGGCCCCTGGCCGCCTCCTCGGCCTCCCCCTTCGCCTATAAGAAGCCCCCGATGCAGAAACCCTAAGTACCCGATCAATATTCCACGAAACCTTCTGTAGCCGCCGCCATCGTCGTCCCTAGATCGGGGGGATCTAAAGTTCTTCCCGGCACCCTGTCGGAGGGGAGATCATCCCGGAGGCCTTCTCTCCGGTATGATGCGTGACTAGTTCCACCTTGGACTATGGGTCCATGTAGTAGCTAGATGGTTGTATCTCCTCCTTGTGCTTTCATATATAGATCTTGTGAGCTCCGTTCATGATCAAGATCTAATCTATTTGTAATCATGCATGTTGTGTTTGCGGGGATCCGATGGATATTGAGATTATTATGTTGGTTTGATTAATGGTTTTGTTTTTATGATTCTATCATGTCTGTGTTGTTTGTGATCTTGCATGATCTCCGTTGTTAGTAGCTATCTTGGCCGAGTAGTTGCTAGTGACTCCAAGAGGGAGTATTTATGCTCGATAGTGGGTTCATGCCTCTAGTTTCCAAGTGAAGTGACAGAAATCTCTTCGGTTGTAGGTGTATTGTTGCTACAAGGGAGAAAACAACGGTCTCTTGTTCATGGAACATGTGGACTGTTTACCTTACACAATTTGCTTAAAGTAGTTGCTTGCAACTTAATACTGGAGGGGGTTTAGATGATAACCTGAAGATGGACTTCTAATCATAGATACAGTTGGATGACGGTCTATGTATCTTGTTGTATTGCCCAATCGAATCTCATAGGATCTTTCTGACTAGTAATTGCATTGTTATGCCTTGCTCAGTTCCTGTCAATTGTCCTGCTGTAATTTGTTTACCCTTCATGCCATGTTGTTTATCTAAGGAGAGCACCTCTAGTGAACTATGGATCCCGGTTCAATCTTTACCATTGATACATCTTCCACTGTTACTTGGTTACTTGTTGCAAACTACCATTACCTTCCACACCATGCGTTTAATCCTTTGTTATAGCAAACCGGTGAGCTTGACAACCTCACTGATTCGTTGGGACAAAGTCTTGAGTTTGTATTGTGCAGGTCTCCACGTTGTTTGCAACACCTGTGTGACGTTTCCTTTCTCCTTATGATTCGATAACCTCGGTCTCAACTGAGGGAAAACTTGCTGATGTGCTCTTCACACCCTGCGCTTGGGGTTACCAACGAAGTGCCACGTCGAGCACCATCACTGACCGCGATGTTCATTGTATGAATCTGCTGGCCCATGAAGGTTGCTGCTTGTGCCCTTTGGGGCGGGGAGGGCCTAGGGTTGATAGACACTCTATTGGGATGCGTGATTTGAGGCTTTGGGGAACGCGGGTGGCCGGGTTCCTTTCTTTTTTTTGTCTGGTGCGTCCAATAGCCCTTCGTGGGTGGGTTCCTTCTTAGAGTCCCGCGCTGACTTGAGCGAAGGTTGCCGGTGAATTTGTTTGTGGGCGCCCTAACTTGGGCATGTGGCAGAGAAAAAAAAAAAAGTTGTCATTCAAGGTACACTCCAAAATCCAATTGTTCAGCTCTCGAGACGAAAATCTTAGACATTCGCTCAAAAAATATTTCTCAAAGTCACCTGTGTGTGCAAACTCCACCTCGCTTCTCCTAGCCACGTAGTTGTGGTGTTGAAATATATCGCCATAGTTCTTTCATAAGATCGGCCTTTTGGTTAAAGTGGCTAGAGCATGCAATTTCACGTGGTATCAGACCTATAAGATCTTATGAGAAATTCCAAGGAGTTTTTATTTTCCCCGGGTTGCTGGTTAGAGGATTTTTCGCAACAGGCTACTGCTCACCTTTTTTTAGGGGAATATGCTGCTCAACCTGACGTGACGTGACATGTATTTCTAAGTTCCGAAATATCGTATCCCTAAGTTCGCAAAAATCATGCATACAGAGAATGGATGCAAGCATGCACGTGTAAATTTTGAAACTTAAATACTATGACCTTATGTGATCAAACGTCTCAGAATGTTTCATGTTGCATGCCAAGTTCCGAATTTGTAATTTAGGGCATGACGGCCCGCGATCTTGTGATATTTGCACAGTTTGCAAATTCTCGTAACTTGTTCTCGTACTAATTTACAAGAGTAAGTTTCTACCCTATACCAACAAACAGGGGAGATTTTTTGTAATTTTCGAAAGTCCAAACTAAAATTCTGGGACTTTTTTCGCACTGAGGGGATCAGTTGTGTACCCTGCGTACAGAGCATGATTCTTGGACTGCTGAAGGGAGCCATTGAGAAATTTGAGGTGATAAGAGGAACATATGAGGCAAGGAAGCAAAATATGTCCTCCAGTACAATGCAAAAACGAAGATGAAACTAATGAAGATGGAAGATGGTTGGAAAGTTAGAACAACAGACAAGGAATCTTGTTTTCTCTTTGCATCCAAATGAAATTAAACAGTAGAGTAAGAGACTGTATTATGCAGTTTCCCTTTAAAAAAAGGCAAGAACTACAGACATATACTGGCGTGAATCTCGTTTCTCTTTGCACCCAAATGAAATTAAGCAGTAGAGTAAGACACTGTATTATGCAGTTTCCCTTAAAAAAAGGGCAAGAACTAAGCAGAGTTTTACGCATGCAAATGATGCGAAGTTGACGGCTATCTGCCCCCGTTGCCTTGGCAGCTACACCGGAGCTTTGCATCACGTCGCCGCCTGAAAAGCTCTGCCTGGCAAGGCAAGGCGCCGGTGCCGCGGGTCGGCCGCTAGCTTCACCAGAAGGGCCGGGCGTTGGGCACGAAGGGCGTGGCGAAGCAGGGCTCCACGCCGATCCACGGCGGGTACGACGGCGCGCCGTGCGGCGCCGGCGGTACCTGGAGCGCCGCCATGTAGATCGCGGCCAGCTTGCGGACGGCGCGGCGGAGCCACCTCGCGCGCGCCGCGAGCCAGCGCAGCCGGAGCCGCCGCAGGAGCCCGCGTCCGCGTCCACAGCCACGGCCGCCGCCCAGCCGGACGATGGGGAGCTTCCGGCGCCGGCCGAGTCCGCGCCACCGCCACAGCAGCACCCCCTGGCGACGACGCCGCGGCGTGACGTTGCATGGAGCGTCCGCGTCCCCCATTTTCTGTGTCCTCTCGCTCTTCCTTCTGCTCTCGGTGGCGGCTATGCTATCTATGCCTTGTAGCCTTGTCTTGCGTTTCGTTTCGGCGTTCTGGCCCTGGGGATACGATACGAGGGGAGGCGTGTCAGGCCAAGGAATGGACCCATCAAGCACGCACATGCTTAACGCGCGCGGCGCCACAAAACTTGCATGGATTTGGCAAGGCGTGTCCGTTTGTCAATTCTATTTCTGTATTTGGTCAAGAGCATACTACTATATCCGTGATCCCGATCGATGCACATTTAAAAAAGACCATACATGTTGACCCTCCTTGCCGTGGAATGTGTAGTACGAGGCTACAAGCACACCATCAGCGCCTGATCAGAGCACACCATACTAGTCACGTGTAGTACAAGGCTACAAGCACACCATCAGCGCCTGATCAGTGCAGGGTTATCGTCGAGCCAGCTGCTTTAGGAAGCGGCCAAAACCCCAGGTACTGCTAGCGCTGTAGTTGGCGTCACGCCCTATCTAATCTATCTATCCTCTAGCTGCTATATCTAGCGGCATTGCGCGCCTCACCCTGCGGTTCCAGTCTTTCTATGCCGACGTTGGGTTCGGGTACGTACTACTATCGTCCGCCTTTTGGTTTTGGACGCTTTCCCCGTCCATCACGTCGACGACTCGACGGGCAGGGCGGCCGTTTATGGCGCATTCCTACGTGGGTGGTGCTGGTGCAGCCTTCGCCCAAGAGACGCGCAGGGCAGGGCAGGACTCAAACAGAGACGGCACGCCATTTGTGGCTATGCGTGTGGGTTCTTTTCGGGCGTGTTTGGTTGCCCCATGAGATTAACACATGCTCTCTCGTTGGTACTGAAAAACTGATTCTGGCTTCTGCGTTACGGCTCCCATGTTTCTTAAAACACCCGGTTAGCTAGGCTCTATACACACCATCGGCACCGAGTTTAGTAAACTGCATCTTCTCGGAATTATGGTCAGAGTTGGAGCGTTTTTGACATATTTCTTCATATTCAACTCATACTCTCGTGCATTTGAAATTTCCTTTCAGAGGTAGCTTGACCTCGGCCCGGTTCTGCATAACTCTCATACTGTAAGGTTTTTGTTTTGTTTTGGTGGACATAGAAAAATACATAGGTAAATTCGCTACTATATTGCACGTGTTTACGTGCGGTCAAGCATACGAAGATGACGGTGAATGAAAGCCATGCGCATGGGGGACTCTCACCGTCAATGATGGCTCGCCATGCCTTGTAGACCAAGAAAGATATGTCGAGCTAGCATCGCCGGCCACCAAACGACAGAACACGTCGTTGAGCACTGATGGTTAACACTAGTGCAGACGGGGGCCTTTAACACCGATTCCTAAGGCCCTCAAACAGCGGTTGTAGAACCGCTGTTGAGGGTTCGGTGTTAGAGCCCCCCTTTAATACCGGTTCTTATACGAACCGGTGTTAAAGGGTGGCACACGTGGGGCTGCCGCAGCGCTCAGCCCTCCCTGTGCCGCGGCAGGAAAAAGAGATAAATCTCTGCCGCGGCAGGAAAATGGCCTAAATCTCTGCCGCGGCAGAGTTCTGCCGCCGTCCCGTTCTAGGCGTATTTCTGCGGCGCGGCGGGGACGGGGAGGGGGGAGGGGGAATCGATCGGGAGCGGTATATACACATACATCGTCGTCGGTACATACGAGTACATGAATAATTAAACAACTATTATTATACACAAACATCGTCATTGTATGGTATTCTCCGTAAACGTTGAAGCATCAAGTACAAGGCAAACACGTTCAAGCATCTAAAGAGTTTTTGGATATCTAAAGAGTTCTCCGCCAGGCGTGACGACCTCATCAAATATGAACCCCGCCAATTCCTTTTGAATGGCTCGTATGCGGTCAAATGGTAGGAGTTGGTCCCGCATCCGTTCGATCTAAATATATATGAAAAATGGGGTCAATATATATATAAGAATAAAACTCAACACAATTGATGGTAATAAAATAATGTTGTGTACTTTGTTTACTTACTCTAAGTTGTTCTAGTGCGGCTTGTCCCGTCGCACATATCGTGTTGCGAATGAACTCACAAACATAGTATCCACATAAGTTATTGTCGGGTCCCTGATGCGCGCACTTTACGAGAATAGAGAGTTCAATCAAAATAATAATCAATAAAGCATGATATAATGGAATTGGAAGCAGAATCAAAGAGATACGCAGACCTAGCTAGTATTACTTACATTTTGGTCTACAAATTTTAGTTCTTCTGACCATTCACCCACGGCCCTGCCCGTGAACCTTTTTCAAACCCTGTCCGGCAAAGAAAATGGATAAAGGAGTAATTAATTACTTGTTGTCACGAAAGTTTCCGATCTAGTGCGATAATATGATTGAAATTACCTCTGGAGCATCTCTCTAAAGTCTGCCCATAGCTCTTTTTCTTTTCGTAACGAGTCCATGACAAGGACTTTTCCTGAGTCAGGTTGAATGACTAGCAGAATAAAGTGGAACCTATGCACGCATAACTCATCATCAGTTACACTTAACATCGAGTAAGCCGAAACAGAATGTGTACAAGAGAGGGTAACAGTACTCACGAGAAGTTGTAAGGCAATAGTATTTCCCTTTTGGTTTGTTGTCTCAGTAAAGACCTTAGCAAGAAATCTTCTGTTTGCCCGGGTTTGGTTCTTACCACTTCTTCATGAACTCTATTTGGGTCAATGAACCCAATGTCAAAAGGGCCTCCTTTCATGCATTCCGTAACCTTTTTCCTGCATAATATTATATACATATATGGTGAGCATATATATATACATGCAATTAATGAAGTGAATGAGATGAGATACAAATTACAGAAATAGTACTTACACACAATAAAGGCTGATGGCAGCTTTGTCGAGTTCCTTCTGATTGAATAGAAAATGCAAGTCTTGAATGTTGAAGTCGATCTCGTCGTCTCCGCACAAGAAAATCCGATCTCTTATATGCGCAGTGATCCATTCTTCCTTTGTCGTCTTGCAGAAATCAAGGTACCACTTGTGCAATCTTCGCATCTTTGTTGGTAGATTCTTGAGCTCCTCTTTCTTGACGAGATTCTTCCCATACTTCCATGGCTGTATGGGGTTGACATCGCCTATGGGAATGTTGTCTCCCATGAGGTTCAAGTATGCAATGTAAGTCATCCCCATCTCATTTGCCTTTCTTTGTAGCTCTGCCTCGTAATCATTTACAGGAGGAGCGTTCCGTGTGTCGAACACTTGGAGCGGGGCGCATGATTGCTTTTCCTGCTCTCTGAGCATGGGAACTGTTTTCTGGGGTGCCGCACGACTGCTACTTTCAGTCTCCCTCCGCCTTGCACCCCCCTTCAAAATCTGGCGCTCGTAGTCCGGCACAAGTGGGGTTTTAGGTTTTAAAAGATTATTGTAAAACTTCTTCACCACCGCCGGATCTATTTTCTCCTTTGTCTCGGCCCGTCTAGGTGCAAAGAATTTCTTGACCTCTTCTTCCGAGATCCTATTGGTCTCCTCGTCGCTGCGATTCCACGGTAAAACCGGCAATGGCTTGGTGGAAGTCTGCGGGACGTAGTTTCTTGAACTCTTTGGCGTACGGTTTTCTGCGGATTTCTTCGTGGCAATGCTAGTGATGCTCTTCGTGGCAGTGCTCTTACTCTTACGCTGAGGAGATGGCTGGCACGCCAGAGATGGCTAGCGCGCCGGAGATGGCTGCCGTGCAGGAGATGGCTGGCGCGCCGAAGATGGCTACCGCGCAGGAGATGGCTGAAGCACCGGAGATGGCTGCCGCGCAGGAGATGGCTGAAGCGCCGGAGACGACAGGGGAGTATTTTGATGACTTGGAGACGGCTGAGGCGGCTCAGACTGCTGACGCTGCAGAGACAGAGGGGGTGCCGGTGGCCTCCAATTTGGAAGCACGATGTGTTCCTTCTTCCAAAGAATGGTTGTTTTCATTGCAAATTTGAGTTGAGTTTCCCCTTCACCTGTAGCATGGTCAAGCTGTGCTTCCTCATATTCCTTCACAACCTCATCCACCCCGACAATAGCATAGCCTCGGTCGGCAGTGGTAAGTTCCACCAGCTACAGGAGGTAAGGCATAGCCGACAACCACCTTAATGGATAAGCCCATTAATCTCACATGAAGCTCAGCGTGTTCTCTCTCCGTGATCTCATCCACGGGGTATCGAGGACCCGCCATTTCAAGCGTGGGCTGCACGTTCTCCGTGGAAGCCACGCTGCTTTTCCGCGTAGAGTCTGGGCCGGCGGCAGCTTCCAATGCAGGCTCTTCGTGCCGCTGAGATGGGCCAGTAGCTTGCTGGCTCTGTTGTGCATTCACTTGCGCCTGCAGCGCCACAAGTGCATGTTCTATCTATGTCATTCGCTCTGTACGCTCTTCTTCTTTTCTGTCGTGCCATCTGTAAGAGTCGCCCCACTCGGCAAACCCATCCTTCCACATCATACCCCATGTGCCTCGTGCATGTCCAGGGTGTTCTTTTTTACCGATGGCGCGTGTGAGCTAGTCATTCTCTCTGTCGGTATGGAAGGTCCTGGCGACTGTTTCCTCGTATGCCGTGATGAGTTCAGTGACGGGTTTGGCAAGGAGGGTTGGGAAGATACACAATCATGTTTCTGGGTCCAACCTTGCCCCGATTCCGTAGAACCAAGTCTTTGCACGTAGGTCCCGCCCATGTGTCTGGGGTGTGATCCCTCTATCGCGCAGGGCCTTCTCAGCTTCCTCCCACTTAGGCCTCTAAGATATGTAGCCACCTGACCCCGTCCTTTGGTGATATTCCTTCTTCTGGGCATTTAGCGTATTGGTTTCCGACCTCTTTGTAGCTATAGCACCTTCCTTGTATGCCACAAATTCGGGCCAGTGAGGTCTTATCTTCGCATAATATGCGTCTTCAAAATCTGGAGTCTCGCGAGCTTTGACAAATTTGTTCAATTTTGTCTTCCAGTTGCGGAAAGCGTCTGCCATCTTCTTTAGAGTCCACTCTTTGACCTTTTCCTTTATAACCGGTTTGTTTTCATCATCCTCTAGCGGAAGGGTGAAATTTACCAACAGCAAATTCCAAAGCGTTTCTTTGGATCTTTCATCGACAAAGATACCGTCGCCCTTCTTTGGCTTATTCCAATTTTCAATTATGATTGGGATTTGGTCCCTAACAAGAACTCTAGCCTGACGTACAATTTTTTCTGCGGCCTTCTTGGGCTCCATCGGCCTGCCATCAACACGGACTGCTTCGATCGTGAACTTTGCACGATCTTTCAGCCGATGGCTCGCGCCTCGCTTGCTCTTTTTTGTAGAAGAAGATTGTTGCTGGCTGGTCAATCCAGAGGACTAAAATAAGAAAGAAGTGTTAATTAATACATGTACATATATACAAATCAGTCGGTGGAAGTCAGCAGAGGCTTAATCAATGCATATACCTCGCTGGACTTTGTAATCACTAAATTGCGTTCACTGGAGTCTTCATCTTCTCCATGACTACTTGATCTGTCATCATGTCCCTCCAAGTTCAGATATTGTGAGGTGTCCTCATGGATAATGTTCTCCATTATTTCTTTGTCTTCAAGGTTTCTACTGAGTGGATCCATAGTTTCTAAAACAATAATATTATGACACAAATATCAGTAATACATCTATTGAAATGCTCAAGCAAGGATGATGATATGATAGGTTAAAAGTATTGAAATGTAACCCTAATACATGCTTGGTCATTTCAAACCCTAATTCGGAGAAACCCCGGATTCATATGAGAGGGTACATTTACTTCTTCTAATTAACTTGTCATGAAAGTTGATTAACATAGCATGGTTATTATAATGCTATATTGACAACGAGAGGTGGCGGCGCTAGGGCGAGAGCGGGGCCGGGATGCGTGGGGGTGTGCGTTCAAACCAACACGACGTGGGCTACCTAAAATGGGAGACTCACCCTCGACGCGTGTGTAGGCTCAGCAAGGCCAGAGGAGGTCAGGGTCGACGGCATAATGGTGGCGGTGGTCGTCGGAGTGGCACAAAATATACACATGCATATACAATATACATACAATACAATATACATATACACATACACATACACATACAAATATACATACACATATGCCACTTGTTCTCGCGCGGACTTCGTGAGCCCCCACGACACGTCCCGCGCGGCCGTGGCCTCGTGGACCTCCGAGAAGAAATACTACAACTATGCCACACGTGCTTGGACGGTCTCGCCGGTGGAGGCGGTGTCACGGGCTTGGACGGGGTACTGTGTCTGACACGATACGTGGGAATTAAGGCGGTGTGTGCACTGTGTCACGACGTCACTCTAATATCGAACATGATGCCTGGACGCAGATCCAGAATGACGAGGAAAAGAGATAGTCTCTCGCATCGCATTTCCTCCTCCGTCCGGACGACACAAAGGGGGAGAGATGGCCCAGCGCAGCACTACACAAGCAGACACACAAACAGAGCGAGAGGATCAGTCTTAGAGCATCACTACTAGCATTTGTAGGAGGCCATTTCTACAACGTTTTTATTGGGATTTACAAAAAACACCCCATAGAGTTTTTAGAAAAGGTTTCCAGGCCGATTTTCGTTCAAAATATGTCCGGGCTTTCCAAGCCGATCCTAGGAAGCCCCCGCTGCGCTGGAGGCGACCTCGACGCGAGCGGCGGCCGCCACGTTGGAGAGGTCGGAGATGCCTGAGAAGACGGCCGCGGAGGCGGAGGCCACGACGACGACCGAGTCGGTGACCGCCGCGACGAGGGCCACGGTCTCGGGTTGGATGTCTTCCGGGAGCGCCGCAGGGACCTTGCTCGCCACGGCGCGGGAGGCGGCGGGGAGGCGGGGGAGGTCGCGCCGCCCGGGGTCACCGCGGCGTAGCGCAGCCCGCGTCTCACCCTGGAGCTCCCGTGCGCGTCGGCGAGGCAGAGGTAGTCGTCGAGAGGCGCTGGGCGAGCGGGGAGGACGACGTGGCGAGGCGCCGCAGCGGCTCCTGCGCCTGCGGC
The DNA here is from genome assembly GCA_916181665.1 of Avena sativa. Taxonomy (NCBI): domain Eukaryota; kingdom Viridiplantae; phylum Streptophyta; class Magnoliopsida; order Poales; family Poaceae; genus Avena; species Avena sativa. The sequence goes on along the minus strand of OV702298.1, from coordinate 260,319,284 downwards.
TGGTGGAGCAGCTCCGAGAGCGCGCGGTTAGCACGCGCACGATCTGCGAGGGGGCAGCGGAGACGGCGGATGCGGACTGCGGGGGAGCACTGCTGCTGCCAGCGGAGGAGGGGGAGTAGCGAGATCGAGGGGGGAGGGGGCGAATAGGGCGTGGACGAGACATACGGTGAGGGCGACAGCGACGGTGAGGGCGTACGTGGACGGCGACATACGGCGATGGCGACGGCGAGGGCGTACGTGGACGGCGACGGCTGGACGTACGACGACGGCTCGCGCATGGCGAGGGGGGCAATGACGCTCCCGCGGGATGGCGACAGCGAGGGCTGGACGGCGACGGTGCAGCTCTCTGCTTTCCTCTAATTTTCGATCTGGCTGGGGGGAAGAAGGAAGAGGAAGCAGGTGCGCATTATAACCCCCCCTTTAACACCGGTTCGTGGCACGAACCGGTGTTAAAGGGGGAGAATTCGTTTCGCGCGCCCACACCCTCCCCTTTAACACCGGTTCCAGCCAGGAACCGGTGTTAAAGGGGGGGGTGTGCGCGTGCGAAGCGAAATAAATGCGCCCCCCCTTTAACACCGGTTCCTGGCTGGAACCGGTGTTAAAGGGGGGCATTTATTTCGTGCATTAAAGGGGTGGGGGCATTTTTAATTCAAAAAATACGATAGAATTTAGAAAATTCATATCTTTTATATTTCAACTCAAAAAAATATGAATAATATATCATAATTTTCAAAAAAATAATATCTATCCATTCATATAAAAAAAATTATATTTACTTTAGATGAAAATTTTCAAAATGATTAAAACACTTACATATAAATTTTGATTATTCAATTCAAACAAAAATAAAATAGTCAAACCCTAAAACTTTGAACATAAGAAATATTAAGCATCTAAAAAGGAATCTAACCCTATTTTATTAGAGCAAATAATATTTTATTTTGTATTAACATTTTTGAATTGTTTGTATATTTAAATGCCGCATCTTTTGTATACTTTGGAATCTGACAAAACCTCGCTCAACTTGCATTGGATTTTTGATATAATAGCATATTGTGAACCTAAAAATGATTTTTGTAAAAAATCATGAGCATCGTATCATGTACCTGTAGTTCATATCTGACCCACTTCTTGCCGATTCGGCAGGAATTTGTCTTTTTCACCAGAGGTGGACGGAAAGGTTTCAGATCCCCCTGTTAGTACATTGTCCATATAAGGTGGTCTAGTATTTTTGTAAAATGTGGTGGTGGTTTTTTGAATTAGCCATTTGGTGGTTGCTTCACAAAATCGTCCATTTTTATGCTCGGAAAATGGAAAATGCCTTTTTGGTGCGACAAAAAGGAAAACTTCCTCTTGCAACATTGTTTTCCATGCCATGATGCACATGTATGCACAATATGGCTACATTATCATAAACTATGCCTTAATTCTAGCCATAACATTGGTCATTTGACCCGAAAGCCAAGAAACCTCGAATGAGATAGGTCATTTTGTGAAGTTTTTTTGAGACATAATCAATATACCAAGTTTGATATTTTTCCTTGTAACTATGTCACATAATATAACACCACGCGAAGGTTTCGCACTGTTTCGATCTTTATTTATTTTTTATCCCCGTTTTAAACTATCGTCAAACTTTATCGAACAACGGGCATGAAGATTCTTAGCTCAGGGCCAAGCCTCGCTCAACTTGCATTGGATTTTTGATAAAATAGCATATTGTGAACCTAAAAATGATTTTTGTAAAAAATCATGAGCATCGTATCATGTACCTGTAGTTCATGTGACCCACTTCCTACCGATTAGGCAGGAATTTGTCTTTTTCACCAGAGGTGGACGGAAAGGTTTCAGATCCCCCTGTTGGTACATTGTCCATATAAGGTGGTCTAGTATTTTTGTAAAATGTGGTGGTGGTTTTTTGAATTAGCCATTTGGTGGTTGCTTCACAAAACCGTTTGTTTTTTATGCTCGGAAAATGGAAAATGCCTTTTTGGTGCGACAAAAAGGAAAAAACTTCCTCTTCAACATTGTTTGTCATGCCATGATGCACATGTATGCACAATATGGCCACATTATCACAAACTATGCCTTGATTCTAGCCATAACATTGGTCATTTGACCCGAAAGCCAAGAAACCTCGAATGAGATAGGTCATTTTGTGAAGGTTTTTTTAGACATAATCAATATACCAAGTTTGATATTTTTCCTTCTAACTATGTCACATAATATAACACCACACGAAGGTTTCGTACTGTTTCGAACTTTTTTTATTTTTTTATCCCCGTTTTAAACCATCGTCAAACTTTGTCGAACAACGGGCATGAAGATTCTTAGCTCGGGGCCAAGCCTCGCTCAACTTGCATTGGGTTTTTGATAAAATAGCATATTGTGAACCTAAAAATGATTTTTGTAAAAAATCATGAGCATCGTATCATGTACCTGTAGTTCATATCTGACCCACTTCCTGCCGATTTGGTAGGAATTTGTCTTTTTCACCAGAGGTGGAAAGAAAGGTTTCAGATCCCCCTGTTGGTACATTGTCCATATATGGTGGTCTAGTATTTTTGTAAAATATGGTGGTGGTTTTTTGAATTAGCCATTTGGTGGTTGCTTCACAAAACCGTTTGTTTTTTATGCTCGGAAAATGGAAAATGCCTTTTTGGTGCGACAAAAAGGAAAAAAACTTCCTCTTGCAACATTGTTTGTCATGCCATGATGCACATGTATGCACAATATGGCCACATTATCACAAACTATGCCTTGATTCTAGCCATAACATTGGTCATTTGACCCGAAAGCCAAGAAACCTCGAATGAGATAGGTCATTTTGTGAAGGTTTTTTTAGACATAATCAATATACCAAGTTTGATATTTTTCCTTCTAACTATGTCACATAATATAACACCACACGAAGGTTTCGTACTGTTTCGAACTTTTTTTATTTTTTTATCCCCGTTTTAAACCATCGTCAAACTTTGTCGAACAACGGGCATGAAGATTCTTAGCTCGGGGCCAAGCCTCGCTCAACTTGCATTGGGTTTTTGATAAAATAGCATATTGTGAACCTAAAAATGATTTTTGTAAAAAATCATGAGCATCGTATCATGTACCTGTAGTTCATATCTGACCCACTTCCTGCCGATTTGGTAGGAATTTGTCTTTTTCACCAGAGGTGGAAAGAAAGGTTTCAGATCCCCCTGTTGGTACATTGTCCATATAAGGTGGTCTAGTATTTTTGTAAAATGTGGTGGTGGTTTTTTGAATTAGCCATTTGGTGGTTGCTTCACAAAACCGTCCGTTTTTATGTTCGGAAAATGGAAAATGCCTTTCTGATGCGACAAAAAGGAAAACTTCCTCTTGCAACATTGTTTGCCATGCCATGATGCACATGTATGCACAATATGGCCACATTATCACAAACTATGCCTTGATTCTAGCCATAACATTGGTCATTTGACCCGAAAGCCAAGAAACCTCGAATGAGATAGGTCATTTTGTGAATGAGATAGAACTGGAATTAAAATACAGAATGCAACTAACAGTAAGTTACATAAAGCACGACTGAAAATTAAGATACATAAAAGAACTGAAAATTAAGATACATGGCCAGATTAAGTCACAATCGGCCGAACTTGTTTCGGAATGTGGGAGTGATTCAGTCATGCTCCTGCCTACACCTGTAATACTCGCCACTTAGTCGTCGTACTCGCTGTCGCCGTCGTCGTTGACGTCGTCGGGGTCACCGTAATTGAACCTTGAAGGCTGAGTACGCGTGGGTTGTACTTGAGGGTAGCGCAGACGGGGGTTAGAGTCGGTGGCAGTGTCGTAGGCCATGACGCTCTGGAGAGTCCGACCGCGCTACCATAGCCGACGACCGGCCTCGTTGAAGTTCGAAGGATGTGGGCTGTCCTCCTCGTGCCTGGCGAGCGCCCTCTCACGCCGATCCTCGAAGAAGGCTTCCCAAGTAGGTAAATAGTCGGGATGCCATCTGGGATTCCTCTGCTGCTCCGGCGTGAGCTCGAAGTAGTAGTGGTTTGTGATGGCCATCCGGCGCGCCACACCTAGAGGGACAAGAGGAACCGGCACGCCTCCGGCGCTTAGCATCCAGCCGACAGGGACATAGTAGCCTGGCGGGTAGGGGTAGTTCGAGGCGCAAAGCGCCTCCGCCTCCCTGGGGGTTAGTGCTACGGTGGAAGCCATGGGAAAGAGTGATGAGGTTGCAGATATGAGTCTAGAGATGTGCAATGACAATGGAGGCCAACCCTACATATATATAGTGAGAAATGACTGGAGGGAAGAACTGGCAGGAAGAAAAATGGCGGGAAAAATGGCGGGAAGAAAAATGGTGGGAAGAAATGGCAGGAAGAAAAATGGCTCATTTAATACATATACTGTTAACAGAAGAAATATGACATTGATTTCCATGTTGAGATACATATGTGTGCCAAAAATGGCTCAATTAATACATATAGTCAATCTTATGATCGCGTCGGCCGTAACCATGGAGTATCAGCACCGTTTAACAGGATGGTTGGGTCAGTCTTCACTCTGAAGGGCGGAATTTCATTAAACTTATTATAATCTTCTGACATGTCTGTCTTGTCCTCCACTCCCACGATGTTTCTTTTCCCTGAAAGGACTATGTGATGCTTTGGCTCATCGTGTGATGTATCTATTTGCTTATTTTTTATTTTTTTCGGTTTGGTAGACATGTCCTTCACATAGAAAACCTGAGCCACATCATTGGCTAAGACGAATGGTTTGTGTAAGTTCTTGTCTACCTTCATAAGATTGTTGAGATCCACTGTTGTCATTCCGTACTTCTTCTCTACCTCAACCCCTCCTCCTGTTAGCTTGACCCATTTGCATCGAAACAAGGGGACCTTAAAATTAGGTCCATAGTCAAGTTCCCACATCTCCTCTATGAACCCATAATACGTGGCCTTTTGCCCATTGTCTTCTACTGCATCGAAGCGGACACCACTATTTTGGTTGGTGCTCTTTTTATCTTGGCCTATCGTGTAAAATGTATTCCCATTTATCTCGTACCCTTGGAAAGTACATACAGTCGAAGATGGTGTCCTGTCCAACAAGTACAGTTGATCCCTAACAGTGGTGTTATTCGTGAAAAGTCTTTGCAGCCAGCCGCCAAAACTCGCCAAGTGTTCACTTATAATCCATTCATTAGACTGCCCCGGGTGTTTGAGGCGTATTAAATTCTTGTGTTCATTGATATACGGGGCAACCAAGATAGATCTTTGTAAAACCATGTAGTGTGCTTGATTGAGAGAATGCCTGTCCCTACATATCATTGCTTTGCATCCTAGAGTGCCTTTTCCACGCAGTCTCCCCTCATGTCGTGATTCTGGAACACCAACCGCCTTAAGGTCAGGAATAAAATCAACACAAAACTCAATGACCTCCTCTATTACATAGCCCTTGGAGATGCTTCCTTCTGGCCTAGCACGATTATGAACATATTTCTTTAAGACTCCCATGTACATCTCAAAGGGGAACATATTGTGTAGAAATACAGGACCGAGAATGGCAATCTCTTCTACTAGGTGAACCAGGAGATGCGTCATAATATTGAAGAAGGATCGTGGGAACACCAACTCAAAGCTGACAAGACATTGGGCCACATCTGTCTGTAACCCTGGTAGGCTTTCTGGATCGATTACTGAAAGAGCATTTCCTATCCCTAGTGATTTTGGTGCTTTATAACAACACACATTTCGGACTAATTATTTGTCAAGTATATCGCAGGTGCATTGAAAAAGGCTTGGCAATGGTTAAAAAACCGTCCAGAAACTTTCTGCCTGGTGCGGTACCAAAAAGCGGTAGTACCACTTTTTGCTACCGGATGCTGCAGTAGTTGAGATCAGGTGGTAAAAGGCCACTGCCGGGCTAGGTACTAAAAAGCGGTAGTACCGCATTTTAGTACCTAGCGCGGCTGTAGCTTTTTAACCACTTGTCAAAAGCTACTGCCCGCTCCGGTACTAAAATGCGGTAGTACCGGATTTTAGTACCGTGCGCGTTTGAGCCGTTTTCCAACCTTTAAAAGGCCACTGCTCACCCCGGTACTTCATTTTAGTACCTGGCGTGGCAGTAGGCTTTTGTAAGTTGGCAAAAGGCACTGGCTGCCTAGGTAGCAAAATGCGGTAGTACCGCATTTTACTACCTGGCGTGACAGAGAGTTTTTTCGTCTAAACTGCTGATTCCACTTCACGTCCGGTAGTACCGGTTGCCATTTGTGGTACTACCGCTTTACGGTAGCATCAATGGTAGTACCGCTGTGGCCAGGGCTTATGAAGTTTGAATGATGGTCGTCCGGTACCAGGTCCGGTACCAGGTCCGGTAGTACCGGAGTTCTCCGGTAGTACCGCTTGAACTTGCGGTACTACCGCTGCATTAAAGGCTCCAACGGCCAGATTTCTTGGAGGGGTATAAATACCCCTCAACCTACCTTGGGACAAGCTGCTCAGCCACATTAAAGTCAAGACCACCATTGGAGCCACCCAATCTTCAAGATCTCCTCATTCCACCACCCAAAGTCTTTGATCTTTGGGGAATCGAAGGAGGAGGCCCCGATCTACTACTTCACCAAAAGAGATCTTCATTTCCCCCTCATTTCATTGAGGGCCCCTTTGTTCTAGTGTTTTCTTGGAAACCCTAGTTCTTGTTTTGGTTCTTACAAGCTTGTCTTTGATTGCTTTGACAGCTTGCTTGTATTTGGGAGCCTCCGATTAAGTTGTGGATGTGTGCCCCAAACTTTTAAAGGTGCTGGCTTCCACCTTGAAGGTTGCCGATATAGTGGAAGGTGAATCGATCCCGTTGGGGTGAGATTCATCGGAGAACAAGGGAGGCCTTTTGTGGCGTTGGTGGTTTGAAACCACCCCCTCTCCAAACGTAGACGTACTTTCCCTCAAAAGGAAGGAACTACGGGAAACAAATCCTTGTGTCTCCGCGTCCACCACTTTGGTTAGTTCTATCCTTTACCGCACTTTACTTACTTGTTCCTACTTTGTGTTGTGGTAGCTCTTGCATAATTGTCATATAGGTAAATTCACCTTAGTTGCATTATCTAGAGAATTTACCTTATTGTCAAACCTTAATTTGAAAAAGAATAAAATTTGAAATAGCACCTATTCACCCCCCCCTCTAGGTGCCCATACGATCCTTTCAATTGGTATCAGAGCCTCGGCTCTTTATTTGGGCTTTACCGCCTAAGAGAATATGGGTAGCGATGAAGGGGATGGTGGTAGTGAGCTAACTCCGGTGACCATGGAAGATCTCAAAAACTTGGAAACAAGATTGAGCTCTTCATTGGTCAACAAAGTCAAGAAGATGCTCGAGCAACTTCTTAAAGACAAAGAAGGCTCATCACCCCCATCTCCTCAAGAGGATCAACCATCCATTTTACCTAAAGGGAATACGTCGGTATCCCCCGAGGGTATGATGGTGGGGGTAAACAAGACCACGCTAATTCCTCCACACAACTTGATGGGGGAAAGGGTGAGCACCGTGATTCTTGGTACTCTCCCGATCCTCCCATCCCTCACCCTCATGTGTACAATAGAGGTGACCCACCTAAGCTTGAAGAGTCGGCTACTTTTGCTCAATGGAAATCACTAATGAGAACTCATGTGCGCAGCTCTTGCATTGAACTATGGAACATCATCGAGCATGGACTCTTTATTGGGGATCCAAACAACTTGACAAGAAGAGAGGTTGTCAATAGTCAACTCAATGCCACGGCTTTTCATATGATTCAACAAGCTTTGGGGACAAAGGATTATCCACACATTGAGCACTTTAGCATTGCCAATGAAGCTTGGGATGCTCTCACTGTGTTGTTTGTTGGAAATGAGAGTATGAGGAGGAACCGATATGATGCTCTAAGCAATGAAGCCGAAGGCTTGTACATGAAAGAAGGTGAAGATCACGAAGACATGTATCGAAGGCTCAAGACCACCGCCACCACTTTTAGAAATGTGGGTGCCTCACATGTGGATGATGCATGGATAAAAAGGAAATATGTGAGTGCACTCATGCCTTTTGAGCCCACCGACTTGAAGAGCCTACAAGGAAGACACAACTACCATCTCATGACCTCAAATGAAGTTATGCAAGAGATGGCCGCTTTTAAGGTTGCCGCCAAGAATGCCAAAGATGCCCATGCTCCTGCCCTTGGTATGAGCAATGTTGTCAATGTTGCTTTGAAGGCCAAAGTTGTGGACCTTGGGGATGAAGATGATAGTGATGAAGGGCTTTCCATGGACCACCCCGATGAAGTCAAGGTTGCTCATGGTCAATATATGGCTTTCTATGCAAAGAACTTTTGGAAGAACCCCGCCAAGGCCAAGATGGAAATGCAACGGAGAAGCAATCCAAATGGGAAAAGAGAGAATACCACTAGGTTGAGAACATGCTTCAATTGTGGTGACCGCTATCACTTTGTGGCAAGCTGCCCCTATGATAAGAGAGAAGATCATGGTGGTAAGCTTGTGTTGAAGAAGACTCTCAAGGCACCTTACAAGAAACCTTTCATCAAAAAGAATCCCGTCAACAAGAAGTCAGGAGAAATTGTCTTGATCACTCATGAAGAATACTCCTCCGACAATGAAGATGATGAAGATGAGGAAGAAGAAACTTCTCATGGTGTGGCTACTCTAGCCACCACCTCTACTCCGACATTCTCACTCTTCGATTCTCCAAATGAGAATTCTTCCACCAAGAATGTCACTTGCCTTATGGCAAGAGGAATGGAGGTATCCTCATCATCCCTCTCTACTCACTTAGATAATGATGAAATGTCTCTTGATGTTAAAAAGGAATTAATTACCTTTGATGAGTTTATGACTAACCTAGAAGGTGATGCTAAGCTACATTTTGGGAACATCTTAGATCAACTCTCACATACTCAAGAGCTTCTAGATGTAAGATGTAAACTTGGGCATGAACATATGATTGAGCTAGAGGCTTTAAACAATGCTCTAGAAGAAGAACAAGAAACTAGGTTGTCACTTGAATTAAAACTTGAAGGGATTGATGAGGCCAATGACATTATTGTTAACAAACTCATCAAAGAGCGTGATCATGCTATTGCCAAATACAAAAGGGCTAAAAAGGACAAGATTGAGTTTGGTGTGGTTCATGAAAAACTTGCCAAGGACTTTAGTTTGCTTAACAAGGCTCACAAGGCCTTGGAGAGTGAACTCTTGTCCCTCACAAAGTCCCATGAAACGCTTCAAACTCAATTGGCCAATATTCCTTCACCTAGTAACTTCATTCCATCTAGTAGCACAACTATTCTTGAAGAGAATGCTAGGTTGAAGGGGGAGCTTGCTAAGGCCACATTTCCACAAGGCAACAAGTCCATTGATGAACTATTGAGCATGCAAAGGCGTAGTGGTGATAAAGGGGGCATTGGTTTTGTTTCCAAAACCAAGAAGAAGAACAATAAGAAGAAGAAGGCCAAGCCCTCACAAGAGACCAACAATACCATTGTGGAGAGTAAGACCACAAGTGGTAAAACTATGTCTCATGATGACTTTGCGGGAAGTGCTAACACTCACTATGTTCTAATGCGTGATTATTATGGTGATGTGTATGCACAATATGTTGGCCCTTATGATGGTTATATTGCTTGGTCTATTTGGGTTCCCAAGACCCTTGTTGCTAACAAAAGAGGACCCATTGAAAAATGGGTACCTAAAAATTAGCTTGATCTTTTGTAGACTTATGCTTCCGGAGGGTCAAAGTGGGTGCTTGATAGTGGTTGCACATGTCATATGACCGGAAGCTCGTCTATTGTCAAGGAGTTAAAGCCAAATGATGGTCAAATCACCGTGACATATGCTGACAAATCAAAGTCTAAGGTAATGGGTTTTGTCAAGGTTGTGGTTGCTCACGACATTACACTCGTGAACGTCATGCTTTTTGAGACCCTTGGATACAATTTACTTTCTATCCTTGCTCTTGGTAAGATGGGTTTTGCCGTCTTTATTGATGTTGATATTGTGGTCCTCTTGTGGAGCAAGTCCCTCAAGGTCGCTTTCGTTGGGTACGTCGAACATGACTTGTATGTGGTGGAATTTTCGGAGCAAACCACTACAGGTCCGATGTGCCTATTCAGAAAGGCCGATGTGGGTTGGCTATGGCATCGCTGACTAGCCCATGTCAATATGAGAACTTTGCAAAGTCTCCATAAAGAGGGCCATATAGTTGGACTAAAAGAAAATGTTTCCTTTGCCAAAGATCGTGTTTGCAGGGCATGTGTTCTAGGGAAGATGCATGATGCTCCTCACAAGCCTAAGAACCGAATCAAGTCTACGAAGATCTTGGAACTCCTCCATGTGGACCTATTTGGTACTCCATCTCATGCATGTCTTGGTGGGAAGAAATATTGTTTGGTGATTGTTGACGACTTTTCAAGATACTCTTGGGTTTATTTCTTCAAGTTGAAGAGTGAGACTCAAAAGACTTTTGTCGACTTCATCAACTTGGTTCAACGACAATACAATGTTCCTGTGTTGATTATAAGAAGTGACAACGGCACCGAGTTCAATAACTACACCTTGAATGATTTTCTTAGTGATGAGGGGATTAAACATCAATATTCCGCTGCATACACCCCTCAACAAAATGGTGTGGCCGAAAGGAAGAACCGGACTCTTATTGATATGGCTAGGACCATGTTGGCGGAGTTTAAATCTCCATACAACTTTTGGGCCGAAACCATCTCCACCGCTTGCCATGCTTCAAACCGGATCTACCTCCGCAAAGAAATCAACAAGACTCCATATGAAATACTTACCGGTAACAAGCCCAACATATCTTACTTCCGAGTGTTCGGTTGTAAGTGTTTCTATCTCATAAAATGTGTTTGTTTGTCTAAATTCGAGTCTAAAGCATTAGATGGTATTTTTGTTGGCTATGGTCTCGAATCTCACACTTATAGAATCTATGATAAGCTCTCCGGAGCCGTCATAGAATCTTGTAGTGTGACCTTCGAAGAATATGATGGTCCCCAAGGGGGGCGTGTTGATGCTTGTGATGCAGATGATGAAATGCCTCAGGATGCCATAGGAAGAATGGGTGTGGGATATATCCGCCCCGTTGAGGAACCCCTTATGGCAGATCGAGAAGAACTATGCCCCACTCAAGTGGAGCCCTCATCTTCACATCCTCAACATGCCCCATCCACCGAAGAGGACATTGACCCAAGCCAAGGACAAGATGTGGACCCTCAACATGATGATCAAGGTGTCAACTCTAGTCAAGGAGTGCTTGGTCCATTCGACGGGTTGTCGAGTGGTGCCAAGTCAATTTGTCAAGGAAGATCCATACAAACTGTTTTGAGACAAGCTCGAATTGATGCTAGAAGAGCACTTGACCAAGACCAAGGTCAATCTTTGCCTCCAATTATAGAGGATGATTCCAATGATGATCAAGGTCAAGATGATGGTCAAGACGAGGATCAAAATGATGAAGAGGGTCCTTCAAGAAACAATACAGAGATCCACACTCGTCGCAAAGCTAGAAAGGAAAGAATGTTGGAGTTAAGAGACCATTCCCTCCAAAATGTAGTTGGTGATCTAAGGAAAGGTATCTCCACAACAGCACAATTGAAGAGGTTCAGTGAACACCAAGCACACATCTCCATGATTGAACCAAAGAAAGTGTGGGAAGCTCTTGAAGATTCGGATTAGTTAGAAGCTATGCACAAAGAACTCAACAACTTTGAGAGAAACAAAGTATGGAAGTTAGTTGAGAAGCCAAAGGATTGCCGCAATGTTATTGGAACAAAGTGGATATTCAAGAACAATCAAGATGAGCATGGAATTATAGTAAGGAACAAGGCTAGATTGGTTGCACAAGGGTATTCTCAAATTAAAGGCATTGATTATGGAGAGACTTATGCACCCGTGGCTCGCCTTGAGTCCATCCGTATCCTTCTTGCTTATGTGGCACATCATAACTTTAAGTTGCAACAAATGGATGTAGAAAGTGCATTTATTTATGGTCCCTTAAATGAATTGGTCTATGTTAAGCAACCCCCGGGATTTGAGGACCCCAACTTCCCAAACCACGTCTACAAACTTGATAAGGCGCTCTATGGGCTCAAGCAAGCCCCACGCACGTGGTATGAGCACCTTAGAGAGTTATTGTTTGACCGTGGCTTTGAGGTTGGGAAAATCGATCCCACTCTTTTTACTAAGAGGGTCAATGGGGAGCTTTTTGTATGCCAAATATATGTTGATGATATTATCTTTAGCTCATCTAACAAAGCTTTTAATGATGAATTCTCAAAGCTTATGACTAGTAGGTTCCGGATGTCTTTGATGGGAGAGTTGAGAGTATTTCTTGGCTTTGAGATCAAGCAAGTTAGAGGAGGTACATTCTTCAATCAAGTCAAGTATACTCAAGATATGCTCAAGAGATTCAAAATGCAAGATTTGAATGGAGCTCCTACTCCCATGGCTACAAAGACTCATCTAGAACAAAATCCAAATGGTAAAGATGTGGATCAAAAGGTATACCGGTCCATGATTGGTTCTTTGCTTTACCTTTGTGCATCTAGACCCAATATTGTGTTGAGTGTAGGTGTGTGTGCAAGATATCAAGTGGCTCCTAAGGAAAGCCATTTAATGTCGGTCAAGAGAATCTTTCGATATTTAGTTCATGCCCCATTTTATGGTCTTTGGTATCCTCGAGGCTCAACATTTGCTCTTTGTGGATACACAGATTCGAATTAGGCGGGGGACATGGATGATAGAAAATCAACATCCGGGGCTTGCCAATTCCTTGGTAGGTCCTTGGTGTGTTGGTCTTCCAAGAAGCAAAATTGTATATCTCTCTCCACCGCTGAAGCCGAGTATGTGGCAGCTGCTAGTGCTTGCACCCAATTGCTATGGATGAGGCAAACTTTAAAGGAATACGGTGTCCATTGTGACAAAGTGCCTCTTCTATGTGACAATGAAAGTGCCATCAAGATTGCTTACAACCCGGTGCATCACACAAGGACAAAGCATATTGAGATTTGACATCACTTCATTAGATATCATGTTGCTCGAGGTGATATTGATCTATCATATGTATCAACCAAAGATCCACTTGCCGACATCTTCACAAAGCCACTTGATGAAGCAAGATTTTGCTACTTGAGGAATGAACTAAATATCGTAGATTCAAGGAGCTTGACTTGATTATCTTGCACTCTCACCTAATTCTCGACCCATATTTGGTTTAGGTGTAGGCATGGACATAGCGGGAGTGCGGTCCTAATTGATTAGACCATCCCTCCCTGACATGGTTATACCCTATGGGTACATGATCTCGGCATACCTGGCCCAGCCCAAGGAAGGCCCACGGCAAATGTACGCCGGCCCATGAAGATTTTCGGGTGGCCAAGGCCCATGACGCCTTCGGATCCTTGGAGAGCAAGACTAGAGTAGATAGGAAATTCAAAGGGGTAAAACCCTAGAACCTGTAACCGACTAGGTCTATGCCCGGGACCTGCCTGAGTCTATATAAAGGCTAGGAGGGCACGACCTAGATCTCTCTCTCTCATACTTTCGCATACACACCTCCACGCCAGATCGCATATGCGCACCCTGTAATCATCGGTTCCACCGTAATCAAGAGCAGACAAGCAGGAGTAGGGTTTTCCCTCCGGGGGCCTGAACCTGGGTAAACCTCGTGTCCCGTGTTGCTTGTTTGCTAACCGTTCCGCGATCTCCAGCATCCCCATCTTCTCCAAAACCCAAGTCCATAACAATGGGCATTGACGAGATTAAACCTCGTCAATTGGCACCGTCTGTGGGAACTGGAGACGCTGATTGTGCGATCGTGACGGTCCCAACCCGAACAATCTACAACTCCGCGGCGAAGGAGAGTCACCTCCTCTTCGGCGCTTTCGACTTCACCGCCCACTCACCGGCCACCATGAAGGACTTCGAGCCTGTAGGCGATGGACTCGAGATCCTATTTGGGAGCTTCTGCTTCCAGGTTGGGCAGACTGGCACCCTCCGCCTCCCTGAGTGGGTGCCCCTACCATCAATCAGGCCCGCTTCATGGGCCCCACACCCTGTGCTACGCACATCATCATCAACAGATGAGTCCTACGATAGCAGCAGCTGCAACTCCGATCTATGCGATCCGCCATCGGATGAAGGGACCTACGGTTCCGGATCCGAAAGCTGCGGTAGCAGCGGACCAATCTACGAGCGCTACCAATGCGCCGTAGTCATCTAGAGCGACCCGGATCAGCAACCACCCAACCTGCCACCTAACCCGCAGGACAGAAACGGCGGGAACAGAAGAAGCCAGTCTCCCCCACCCGAAGGGGAGAACAACAACCACGTCATCCGCCTCAACAAAGAAGGATGGGCCCAGGCACGCGCCGCCGTGGCGGGCAGCACGGTCCTGCCTGCAGATGCCTCACGGGACCTGCTGATGGCATACCACTTACTCCTCATCGAGGAGCACAAGAAACAGGTCAAGATGCAAGAGGTGCTTGACAAACGCAAGCAAGCAGCCTCAGAGTCCAGCGCGCGACGAGCTGCGCTCTCCGCCATGGGCATCGGCTCCAGCACGAACAGCAACCAAGGCAACAAGCACCACTCTCGGATGGAGAACATGGATCCCAAGGAGCGCCATGAGGTGACCCGAACCCTCCACACATCCTTCATGGAGATGGACGCCGACGACAACGTCATCCCGAAAACGCCGCAGGCTGCGATCATGGCAGCCACTACGTACCTCGTGGCCCACCCACCTCCGGAGGGGGACCCGAAAGAGCCATGCACAAGTCCGCACTTACCAGACTCGGACTCGTTGGAGCCGCGCTCCACCAGGAAGCTCCTACGGAGCCTAAGAAGAAAGCTCCGATCAGGTTCGACCGCAGCCCCACCCCTTCATCCGAAGAAGAGGACCATGACCTTCCTCGAAGGAAAAAGAGTTCGCGCCATCGCAACCACAACTACGACGCTAGGGACGCACTCACACAGCGCAAAATCGACAAAGCACGAGCCAAGCGCGCATGCTCGTCTGAATCCGAGATGGACGAAGACGAAGGAGAACTCTGTGGGGCCTGATGCTTCAGCAGATCTGTTCGACGAACAAAGATGCCGCGAAATTTCAAACTTCCTTCGGATACTCCGAAGTTCGACGGCACACAAGACCCAAAGGCGTGGCTCAATGACCACCTGTCATCCATCAAATTGCACGACGGAAACAAGGAAACTGCCATGCAATGCCTTCAGCTGCAGCTGACAGGCGCAGCCCGGATCTGGCTTAGCAGCCTCTCCTCAGGGTCCATCCGAAGCTGGGAGGAGCTAGTTTACAGCTTCATCCGAAACTTTAAAGGTACCAGCAAGAGGCCCGCCTCAATCTGAGAGTTGCGGACCTGCACTCAACGAACGGGCGAATCCATTCGCTCGTACATACTACGCTGGTCCAACACCAAGAACTCCGTAGTGCACATCTCCGAAGAGAGGGCCATCGACTCCAAGGAGGAACTTGGGCGCGTCAAGCCCAAGACACTAGACCACCTCATGGACATCGCCAACAGATGGGCTGACGGCGAAGATTCCATCCACCGGGCGCACTCGGAGGAAGAGGACGACTACGGCCGATGGCGAGAGCGCCGTATCAAGAGGAGATCGCGCGTCTACGACGATCGCGATGGACCCGACATGGTCGCGGCCGGCTACGCCGACCGCCGCAACGACGCCAACCGCAACAGTGGAGGATACCGCGGAGGAAACTTCCACGATGGAGGGCGCCTAGCACAGTCGTGGCAGTGCCGCGATCGCGATAACGGACCCTGAGCATACGACAAACTTTCGGGTCCATACACCATCCACTTCTACATCGACAAGCAGGATGGCAAGAAGAAGTCAAGCCACATGCTCAAGGACTGCCGCGAGTTCCAGAAGCTCAGTGAAAGCATGGTCCAGATGAGGCAGCAAGCTCCACTTCCTGGATTCGGGAACGCACCCCCGCCAGGTGAGATAGCGCATGGAGCTCCTCCACCGCCACCTGTAGGAGGCCCGAACCAACCAGTCGCACCAGCACAGAACAACGCTGGGAACGGGTATCCCCCGCCGAAAGGAGCACTGATGATCCAGAAGGGGCGCCCCACGAATAGGGTGCAGAAGAAAATCACCCGTCAGATCAACCTGGCCGTAGGAACTCGACCCGCCATCCCTGAGTACCTCAGTGGATCGGAGTCCTGCATCACGTTCAGTTGTTCGGATCACCCTTGCCAGATCCCTCGCCCAGGTCATGCTGCCCTGGTGCTGGAGGCGCAGATCGGAGGCTTCGAGATGAGCTGCGTCTTCATGGACGGCGGCAGCGGCATCAACCTGATGTTCGCAAGTACTCTAGCAGCAATGCGGATCCCACAGTGCAGCCTGGAACAGTCAGATACAACATTCCACGGCATCGTCCCAGGAAAGGGCATATTCCCCCTAGGCAAAATATGGCTCGATGTCATATTCGGCAAGCCGGACAACTTCCGACTCGAACGGCTCGAATTCAAAGTGCTGGACTGGCCATCACAATACCACGCCATCCTCGGGCGTGTAGCATTCGCAAGGTTCTTGGCTGTCCCACATTACACATACCTGCTACTCAAGATGCCAGGACCCAGGGGCGTCATCACAGTCCACGGGAGCTTCACCCGATCGGACCAATGCGACAGGGACTTCAACAGAATCTCCCAGTCATTCGGCATGCAGGACGAGCTCATAAGGCTCCGCGAGGTGACGGACAATGGGGCACCCCCAGTCACATGACAAAACACACCCGACATGTCCTTCGACTCCACCGTCAACACAAAGAAGGTGCAGGTCCACCCCACGGATGCCTCCAAGACGGCGCTGATCGCCAATGACCTCAGCCCTGCATAGGAAAGAGCGCTCATCGAATTCCTCCGTGAGTGCTGGGAAATCTTCGCCTGGTGTCATGCGGACATGCCAGGAGTTCCTAGGGAATTCGCCGAGCATGCACTCAACGTCTTTCCAGACACCAAGCCCGTCAAGCAGTCCATCCGAAGATTGTCCGAGCCACGGGCCGAAGCCATCGGGATGGAAATCAACAGACTACTCGCTGAAGACTTCATTAGGGAGATCAAAGAAAGAGAGTGGCTCGCAAACACAGTGATGGTCCCAAAGGACACGGACATCCTGCGGATGTGCGTGGATTTCACGTCGCTGAACAAGCACTGCCCAAAGGACCACTTCCCTCTTCCTCGGATCGACCAGATCATCGATTCGACTGCAGGATGCGAGAAACTCTCCTTCCTTGACGCCTACTCAGGCTACAACCAGATTCGACTCAAGGTCGAAGATCAAGATAAAACGGCGTTTATCACACCATTCGGAGTGTTCTGCTACAACACAATGCCCTTCGGGCTAAAGAACGCAGGTGCCACGTACCAGCGATGCATGCAGGCATGCCTGAAGGACAAGATCGGTTGCAACATCCAAGTCAATGTCGACGACATAGTCATCAAAACCAGGGAGGCGAAAACGCTCATCGACGATCTCCGCGAGACGTTCAATAACCTCGACCGCTACAGGATCAAGCTCAATCCAGAAAAGTGCGCCTTCGGCGTCCCATCAGGACAACTCCTTGGCTACTTCATCTCCCAGCGAGGGATTGAGGCGAACCCGAAGAAAATCCGGTCCATCATGGCGATGGAGAAGCCAAAGAATCTCAAAGGTGTCCAGCAGCTCGCAGGGCGAATAGCAGCATTGAGCAGGTTCATCGGCCGCATGGGCGATAAGGCCCTGCCATTCTACCAGCTGCTACGCAAGGCAGATAAATTCGAGTGGACGCCCGAAGCCGACGACGCATTCGAAAGTCTCAAGCGACTGCTCTCCACCTCGCCCGTTTTGGTCACGCCAAAGGAGCGCGAGCCTCTGCTGCTGTACATAGCAGCCACACACCAGGTGGTCAGCACCGTGCTAGTGGTCGAACGACCCGAAGAAGGCAAGACCCATGGGGTCCAACGCCCAATTTACTACCTCAGCGAGGTATTGACGCCAACAAAACAGAGGTACCCTCACTACCAAAAACTCGCCTACGACGTGTTCATGACGGCTCGTCGGTTGAGCCATTACTTCCAGGAGCACCAGGTGATGGTCGTCAACGAGGCACCCCTGAACAGCATACTAAATAACCCAGAGGCCACAGGACGCGTGGCCCTGTGGGGTATCGAGCTGTCACCCCTAGACATCGTCTACGAGAAACGACTCGCAATCAAGTCTCAGGTCCTACCGGACTTCCTTGTACATTGGATGGAGCTGCAACTACCAGACACCCCAGACATGTCGCAGTCATGGACGATGCACTTCGACGGCTCCAAGCGTGAAGCTGAAGCAGGAGCTGGGGTCATACTGACCTCCCCGCAAGGCGACAAGATGAAGTACGTCCTTCGGATGAAATTCCGAGCTTCCAACAACGAGGCCGAATACGAAGCCCTCATCCACGGCATGAGGATGGCAAAGATCTGCGGCGCAACGCGCCTGGTCATCTACGGTGACTCCAACCTCGTCGTCCAACAAACGATGAATGAGTGCGACGCACACGCCGAAAACATGATCGCGTACCGCGCGCTCTACAACGCACTCGAAGGAGAATTCGACGGCTGCGAGCTTCGACACGTTGGAAGAGAAAGAAACAAGGAGGCCGACAGATTCGCGAACATCGGCTCCACCTGTGCCAAGGTACCACCAGGTGTGTTCCTTGAACAGATCTGCGTGCCATCCATCAAGCGGAAATTCCCCAAGGGATCACCCGAAGAAGCAGAACACTCGGGGGCTACACTACCCGAAGGTCATGAAGGACCCGAGAAACTAGACACAGAGGTCGCCATGGTCAACCTGATGCAGGTCATGGCATTCGAAGAAACCTGGACGCGACCGTACCTCTAGTTCTTGATAAACAGAGAACTGTGTGACAGCCCGACAGATGCCCGACGCATATCTCACCGGTCAAAAGCTTTCACCATCATCAATGGCGAGCTGTACAAGCGCAGTATTATGGGTGTACTACAAAGGTGCGTCAACTTCAGTGACGGGAAAACCATCCTCCAAGACATCCACGAGGGCATCTGCGGCCACCACGCAGGCAGCCGCTCCCTTGTCGCCAAAGCTCTACGAGCTGGATTCTACTGGCCAACGGCCATGAGCGATGCAAAGGACATCGTCCAAAGATGCAAGGGGTGCCAAAGGTTCGCCGACAAACCACACACACCCGGGTCAGAGCTTAGGCCCATACCTATAGCCTGACCCTTTGCTCAATGGGGTCTCCACATGATCGGCAAACTGCCAAAGTCCTCGAAAGGGGGGCACGTCTACCTCCTGGTCGCAGTCGACAAATTCACCAAGTGGGTCGAAGCCATGCCGGTCACTAACCAAAAGGGCAAGACCGCCGTCAAGTTCTTTGAATCCATTGTCTACAGGTTTGGCGTACCGCATAGCATCATCACCGACAATGGATCGAACGTCATCTCCAAAGAATTCCAAGACTTCTGCGAAGGCCTCGGGATCAACATCACATAAGCCTCAGTGGCTCACCCGCAAACGAATGGGCAGGTGGAAAAGGCCAACGGCCTAATCGGCGCTGGCATCAAGATGCGCCTCATGAGTCCACTCGAGCGAAAGGCCGGAGCCTGGACGGAAGAGCTACCATCCGTCCTATGGAGCTTGCGCACCACGACAAACAACTCCACCGGCTACACGCCGTTCTTCATGGTGCATGGATCTGAAGCCGTGCTACCAGCCGAAGTACGCCACCAGGCCCCCCGGGTCGTCGCTTACAGCGAAGCCAAATCCACGGCTACACTCGAATATGCCGTCGACACACTCGACGAGGCAAGAGACGTAGCAGCAGCTCGATCAGTGGTGTACCAGCAGAGTCTCCGCAACTACCACAGCCACCGGCTGCGCCCAAGGTCCTTCGTCGAAGGAGACCTCGTCTTGCGACTCAAGCAAGAGCGACCGAAGAAATTCGAGTCACCATGGGAAGGACCCTACATCATCACCGAAGTCATCCCAGGTGGCGCCTATCACCTCTAGCACGTGGAGTCTGGAGTCGCATACTCCAACCCATGGAATATCGCACACTTGCGATGATTCTACCCCTAGCTACCTACCCCTTTACTTTCAATAAGGCTACTCAGCCGAACAATGTACTTCCTCCATTACGATATAAATAAAGCTAAGTGTCTCGCCCCAAAATTTTGTTTCGCTATTCACACCTTTACTTCATGCCACAAACGCACTCGGGGGATCCTCCCACCTCACGATTTCATCGGCTGAGGATAACACGTGTACACCTGAATAGCTGACCATGCCAGGCTAACGAAAAGGACACATATGCAAACAAAGCACTGCGTGCTCAAACAACAACCTCATCTTTATAACAAAGGGCAAAACACGCCCAGTCGAACATATACAAATTTTACATCTATCTCTTTTACAGGTACTACCTATTCTGAAGAAAAACCTGGGCGCGCTGCTCAAATAGATCTACAATCTCTTCGGCATACTGCCTTACAGCCGCATAATATGGACGCATATCCCACACACCACCATCTGGTCGAGGGGGCAGCCCACCCGCAACAATAGACAGATCTACATCAGGGCGATGCAGCCTCACAAGGGACAACGCAGCCTTCACTCCTGCGACGAGCTGGTGCCGCACCAATTCCTTGACATGATTCACGTTCCGAAACTTCGACAGAAGACCAGCAAGGGTAGTTGGCGCGGCATCCAGCGGAAACATAACATGCAGCACCGATGCAAGCAACGTCTGCACCTGACGAAGCACCCGCGAAACTTGGTGAACACGATCTTGCACCATCGCAAGGACCATAGCACGGTTGCGATCCATCCAGAAGAACCTGCCGGTTTCCATGTCCTGCTGAGTAAAACAATTGACCCGAACAGCAACACGCTCCTTCTCTTCCTTTGGAGCAAGGTTAGCACCTGTGATACTCGCACAAAAGTAAGATGCAAGGCCAGCAGGCGCATCCGAAGAAATGAGCAGCAGCTCGAAAAAACTTACACTAAAGCTGCTCAGACAGTCGAAGCAATTCCGCCATCAAGTACTCCTCTCAGGCCGCACCGCGATCCGCCTTGGACTTCCAAACGTCGGCATGGCCACGCACCCCAAGCAACTCCTTCTCGAGACTATGAACACGGTCTCGAAGAAAAGCAAGCTGCGATGAATCATCCAAGGATGGCCGCAGCCGCGCGGCAGGCGCGGTGTCAACGGGATCAGCACCCGAAGGACCCTAGAGCAGCAGAAAGGCAAAAGACATGAACACTCAGACGGAGGAGAACACAACTCAACAAATTCATTAAGTGAATAAAAAGCCACTACGTGGCACAGGGATTTGTTCATCAACATAATTACAACAAAAGAAGACTACAACTATCCTACAACTACAACGCCTAAGATGCGGCACCCTGAGTAGCCTCGGAGCCGGATTGCCTCGCCTTGGCTTCCCCCTGCTGCCGTAGCGCGTACTCGGCCAGCAGATCAATCAGCTTTGGCCCATATCGCTTACAGCGAGCAGAATAGGTAGCGAAGGCTACCTCGGATCCATCCGCAGTCGTCGGCATCCGGGAGGTGATCTGGGGAAGGTCCAGCTCCGCTCCAGCCGCCAAAGCCATCGCCAACCCGACAGATGCGCCGATGCCCTTCTGCTTGCGCTTGTATGCCGCAGGTGCTTCGGCTGACAGTGCCTCCGCCAGAGCGTCAACATCATCAAGGGCCGCGCCCTTGGGGACAAGCTCCTTGTAGAAGCGCCCAAGGACCTCCTTGGCCTTGGCGAGCAAGCTGACGATGGTGCTGCAGCGATCTTCGACCGCTACAGTAGGATCATCTAGAGCACTCCCGTGCTCCAGTGCACCACGGTCAAAGTCGATGCCTGCGGCATCTGAGACAATAAAGAGAAGGAATGAACTAAGCACCACAGAAGAAAGACAAGAAAACCAAAAAAAAGACGCAAGTGAAGACACTCACCCGAAACAGCCTTGGCAGCCGCCATGAGCTTGCTAGCCACCTCTCTTTCACGCGCAGTCGCAGCAGTGGCAAGCTGCTCCTCGCGGTCCGTGGCCTCCTGCTGCAGGCGCTCCTTAGCCTCGGCCGCAGTGGCTAGCTCCAACTCGAGGCGCTCTTTCGCACCAGTGGCGACCTCGGCCTTCTTCTCCGCTTGACCAAGGCTCTTTTTGAGAGCATCAATCTCACGGAGGGAGGTGTTATGCTCCTCTGCATTCAAATAATACAAGCGTCAGATAACAAGACAAGAATACAAGAAGAAAGAAACATCAAGGCATAAAAGTACCTTGAAGCTGTTGGAGGCTGGCCTCCAGCACCAGATGCTCTTGCACCAGTCGTCTGGCATCCTGCACAAAAGGCTGCAAGAAAAAGACCTACTAGTCAGGAAAAGGACTCGGGGGCTGCACCCAAAAGAAAAGGCAGAAGCAAACTACACACGCGAAAACGCTCGGGGGCTCCCCCCAAGACTCGAAAGAAAAAACAAACGACAAAACTCTTTTACATATGCTCGGGGGCTCCCCGTGGCAGGAGACAGAACGACTTACATGATCCGATGGCGACTCCGAAGGCCCGCTCGCAGCCTTCTGAGGCGCAACCACCTGAACCTCCTGCGGAGAAGGGTCCGGAGCAGCGCCCGTAGAGGTAGCCACCGTCTGCGGAGGAGAAGACGCAACTTTCGACTCCCCCATCATCTCCGAGCACCATCGCTGGAGGAGTCGTTGGAAGAGTGCCTGCACAAGGACAAATTAATACAAGTACAAAGTAAACAGCAAAAGAAAAAGCAGTACAGAGGAAACTTACAAGTCCAGCGAGCTCAGGTTGAAGACAGGAGGGGTCCTTCGGACTCTCTTCTCCTCTTTCTTCTCTTCCTTCTTCTCTTCCTTCTTTTCTTCCTTCTTCCGCTTTGCCGGTGGGTGTGGCGCTACAGCCCGCACGGGAAGGGCAGGAATTGGAGAGGAAGAGCCTCCGTGCCCATCACTATGACGCTCAATACACAGCGGGTTCCTAGGAGTCGGAGGAGTCGAGGCATCCGAAGACTCGCTGGAGCTCCGTGATCTTTTGCGAGTGTGGTCCTCGCTCGACTCCGCGGCCTCTTCAGCCGGAGATCGCGCCGACGGTAGCTTGGACATGGAATCCACCAAATCATTATCCGGAGCATCCCGAAATATTTCGGGTAATGGAGGCGCCATACCCGGCACTTTGAAGCTCTGCACAAAAGAAGAAAATTTGTTAGCAAACAAAGGGAAATACAATGCAGTCGAAAATAGCATTACGCGTACGAATCTACACCTGTGGAACGGCAAGCGTAGAAGAAAATGGAGGAGTCAGCGACTTCCCCGGGATATCCTCCCCAGCCTTGTACTTCAGCAGCGCACGAAGGGCCCTGTTGAGATCTCCCTGGGAGATTTCTCGGCCGAAACCCTCGTCGGATCACGGCGCCCAGCATAAAGAAACATCGGGTGCACCCTAGCCTGGAGGGGCTGCACCCGACGCTCAAGAAACATGCGGATGATGTCCACACCGTTCACTTCCTTCTCCGGAATCAACTGGAGATCCTCCACTCGACGGTAGAGAGCCTCTATCTCCGCTACCTCGCCATCCAAGATGTGGTTTTTCCAGGACCTCTTCGGCTCGATTATTTGGGAGGAGTCGAAAGGAGCAAGACCAAAATGCTGCCCAGCCACTATGGAGTCGCGAATGTAAAACCATCGCCTCCGCCAGTACTGGACAGATTCGGACATGGAAAAAGAAAAGAAAAGCAGATTGGGCTTGAGGGAGATGATGCAATCCCCAATGGGATACACACCATCCGAACCAAATTGCCTCTTCACGGAATAGAGTTTCCGGAAGAGGCCAAAGTGCGGCTCAATACCGAGCTAGCACTCGCAGAAAGTGATAAAACAAGCAATGTGAAGAAGAGAATTGGGGGAAAGATGATGAAGTTGGATACCGTAAAGAAAGAGCAGCCCACGAAGGAAGTCGTGGACTGGGAAGGAAAATCCACGAATAACGAAGGCGAGGAACATAACCCGATACCCAGCGGGGGGATGGGGGATTACCTCATTGCCTGGGAGTTTGACGGCCTCCCTATCCTGCGGGATTAGACCCCGCTCGTGAAGTTTGCGGAGATCACTCTCCCACGTCTCCGATCGCCGCCAGCCACCGTCGGTGACACGGGTAGCGGCGGCACCTTTCTTCCCTCAAGCGGTGCTGGTACCAGCCGCAGATGAAGACTTCTTCGGCTTCCCCATCGCGGTACGGCGGTGCCGGCGGCGAGAGCGCAGGATGGAAGAAGGAAATGTGAAGGGATATTCCAGCGCGCAGCAAGAACTCTCAGAGAACAAGGAAGCAGTGAAAACGAGAATAGATGCGGTGAAAACAAACTGAAGTTTTCCCCAATGATTATAAAGACGAAGACGACGCACAGCAACCGTCCATCGAGAAGACCTAACGCCAACGGCAGGATCTGGCCATACACGTGTCAGCATCGCAACGAACCGTCGCTAACACGACATCCACTACACGCGGAAACCGAGGCAACGCCGTAATTATCTCTACGCCGCGCGTGACCGGTCAATTCAAGGTCAGAAAGTGGGACCCACGTTCGTCCAGTCAAGTCATCTCTGGCGCAGCAGACGCTTGAGGTCATCGATCGTCAGCACTGACGTCATCAAAAGCTATACTAGCAATAGCTACAATTTCTTCGGCTTCAAAGTTAAGAGTACTCACTCGAATCTACGTTTCGACTAAATACTCGGGGGCTACTCCTATCAGGAGCGCTGGCCGCACACCCGAAAGATGAATAGAAGCGAACTATTTCTTCGAGTCCTACGTCGAGTCTGCGACTCCACTACGGACTTGGGGGCTACTCCCATAGGGAGGATGAATTTAAGCATCCGAATTTTTTTGTGTCCTACGGACTTAACACTGAACAACGTCTGAATTAAAGTCTCTGCTCGAGTCTACGACTCGAACAGATACTCGGGGGCTACTCCCATAGGGAGCGCTGGTCGTGCACCCTATGAATTCTTCGACTGTGATCCTTCGAATCAACATGCAAAAACTTTTCGGCAACTCTGCCCTAACTAAATGCTAAGTGAGCAACGTTCTCCTTGGCCACCCGAAACACCTCCGCGGTGATAAACATTCGGATGTTGTGTCTGCGACACAAAGATAAGACCTACAAATATCATTTGATTGCCTGGCAACGCACACGACTGCGCTCTGCTAGTAAAAACCCGTGCCAGCAGGCGCGATGAAAAATCCCGACGGACGCGTTGGGTACATCAATTAAATTCACTAGAATTCCACTCCTGTAAGTCCTCCGTGGCCTGAGTCGAATTACGCCAGCATATGTTCCAGGTCCGAGTTGAGGGACTCGAACCTGAAGAAGATCGTGTTGTTTCGTCCTAAGATAGTTAACTGACCCTGATCCGTCGGGTGAGTTAGGCACACGCATCAACAATCCCTACACATGAACTATTGAAATACATAGTCGCACCCGAAGGATTGAAGAGTCCTCAGCCGAATCTACGATTCGACTGATCACTCAGGGGCTACTGACATGGTTATACCCTACGGGTACATGATCTCGGCATACCTGGTCCAGCCCAAGGAAGGCCCACGGCAAATGTACGCCGGCCCATGAAGATTTTCGGGTGGCCAAGGCCCATGACGCCTTCGGATCCTTGGAGAGCAAGACTAGAGTAGATAGGAAATTCAAAGGGGTAAAACCCTAGAACCTGTAACCGACTAGGTCTATGCCCGGGACCTGCCTGAGTCTATATAAAGGCTAGGAGGGCACGACCTAGATCTCTCTCTCTCTCTCATACTTTCGCATACACACCTCCATGCCGAATCGCATTTGCGCACCCTATAATCATCGGTTCTGCCGTAATCAAGAGTAGACAAGCAGGAGTAGGGTTTTCCTTCCGGGGGCCTGAACCTGGGTAAACCTCGTGTCCCGTGTTGCTTGTTTGCTAACCGTTCCACGATCTCCAGCATCCCCATCTTCTCCAAAACCCAAGTCCATAACAATGGGCATTGACGAGATTAAACATCGTCACTCCCCCCATTATGCGCAAAGTAAAACAAAATCATTCCTCTTAATATCATTTTGTGATATGTGAGCCTAATGATGAGTTTCGGTAATGGACCCAAGATATATCTTCGTGGTGCCAAGCCGAGTATACTCAAACATGGTGGCCTAGGACACCACCCCCTCTCAATAGAGAGGTTGATGTGCTTACTCATGTTTGTCACTTTTGAATTGGTTCTTACCCATGTTTGTCACCCTCTTGTTGGTTTTGTTCTTTCGGTCGTGCACTCACATTTGGCTCTCCATATGTTTTTAGTAATTTTTGAGTGCATTGGCCCATATCAGTGTGACTCTCTAAACCCATACACTTCTTATTCCCCAACAAAACTTATCTACTCTGCACAAGAACCTTCCATCTTATGTATCTTGGCACTCTGTCCTGATGGTTACGGTACTACCGGGTCTCATAAGCGGTACTACCGCCAAACGGTACTACCGACAATTTCTAGCGGTACTACCGCGTCTGGTTCAGTTTTCAGGGTCCTGTCTGGAAACTTCCTAGGTGCGGTACTATAGGTTGGTATTTCCGGTACTACCGCATAGCGGTACTACCGCCCTTGGCTCCGGTACTACCGCTTGTGCGTGTCGGTTAAGATTGGAGACGTGGGAGAGGCACCCCTCAGTGCCTCATTCATCCCTCGTCTCCACTCCTCACCAGCGCCACCGCAGGAGCAAGAGGACGTCGCAGGAGCCCCGCCCTTCTCTCCTTCTCCCGGATCCACACCGGATCCGACCTCCCCGCGGGCTCCTCCTTCTTCTCCATCGCCATGGACACCGGTACTACCGCCCTCCTCATCTTCTCACTTGTTTTCTCCATTGAATCTAGGGTAACTTTGATTCTTGGTTAAAACACGTATTCTTGAGGTTGTATCGTGTGCTATTTACCAGATCTACCACTTTGTCCGATGGAAATCGTGTTTTACAACAAATTTACTGCCCGTACATGGATTTCTAGTTCAGATCTGCACTGTGGTCGCGGGCCGGTAGTACCGGGAATCTTTTTCCGGTACTACCGCTTGGCGGTACTACCGCCAGTACAGATCCGGTACTACCGCCTTGTACTGGCAGCAATTTTAAAAAAAACACCAAGAGTTCCATCCTCTGTTTGTCTCAGGTTCGTGTGCCCTTACCCCTATGCTATCTCCCTCGTTCTTTCACAGGTGCATGGGGTTCCCGGGGATCGCGTAAACGCTCCAAAGCTCACCATGAGATCGAGGACTATGAGTCAGAGTCCGAGACTGAGTCAGAAGAGGAGGTCATGCCTCAACCCAGCGCTCGTCTGAAACTACAAGCAACTCGTGGTTCGTGGTAAAGCTCCTCCATATCCTCCTCCCTCTGGCCCTCGCAAGAGCCACTGTTCAGGGCCATCTAGGCCAAAGCTGCTATCTGATTTGTCTGAGACAAAATTTCATGACCTACGGATTGCCAATCCCTATGTGGATGCTCGCTCTCATGCTCGGGAAGGTAGCCTCTTCTACACAGACTTCCAAGAGCGGGTGTTCCATGAGATCCTTATGAAAGATGACAAAATGGTGGTTCCTCAAAAGTGGATCGAGATAATCATGTGAGGAAGAACCTGAACTACTTTGGTGAAGCTCTTGAGATTTGCACCAACATTGGCTTGCTTCCCATTATGGAGTTTCGGTGCAATTATGAACCAATGCTCATTACTCAGTTCTATGCAACCGTTCACTTTGCCAAGAATCAGACTCGGACTCTCACCTGGATAACCGAGGGTATTGTCAAGCAAGCAACGTTGGCTGAGTTCGCGGCCATCCTCGGGTACGAAGACCGTGGCAAAGACACTCCCGTTGGTTTTCGGTGCCATGACAATGATCGCCCCAAGAAGAAGGATGCTCTTGCGCCACTGTTCATCCGAGGGCGCGGTATCCCTGGAAAGATCAAAGGACTTCTACCTACATATGACATCTTGCATCACATCTTCCGTGAGACCGTCGTCCCCCGTGCTGGGAATGTTGATGAGATACATGCCTTCATGGTGGATATTATGCTTGCCACCTTCCACCACCGTGACTCTGGACTTCCCATGGATGTGATGGATGTTATTTGGAATGAAATGGTATGTGCCACTTTTCAAAGGAGGGTGCCTCCTTTTGCTCCGTATATCATGGCTCTCATCATTAGCAAGTGCCCTGTGATTGCCCGTGACTTGCCTTCTCTTCGCCTTGTCACTCACCGCCACAAGAATCTGTTGATCAAGACCCATCTCAAACCACGCAATGCCGATAGTCAGATTGTTGATGAGGAAGGGAACCCCGTTGTGGAGGAATCCGGTGATGCTGATGATGCTCAGCGGGATACTGACTATGTGGTCTCCCACCGCAAGCCCGCTTAACCATCTTGGGCCAAGAGATTTGAGGCCAAACTCAAGAAGATATTCTGCCTCCAAGTGGACAATCAGAAACGCATGTACGAGTCCCATGTCTATGCCAAGAAATATGTTGTTCGTCAGAAGGAAATGATGGAGGCTCAAGGCTTGACCGTCTCCAAGGGTTCCGAGAACAACATTACACCAGAAGACCAATGGATCTCCAAGCACAGCCACTGGGATGATGATGCCACCTCCTCCTTTCGTGTCCCCCCTACTCATGATGATGCATGGGACGATGATGAGGACGAGTGATCTCCGGGACGTTAGTGTTGCTCTTGTCCCCTTTTTGGCGTCTTGATGCCAAAGGGGGAGAAGTTGCACATTAGGCATGCGGGATTTGCATGGGAAAAGTCACAAGCTCGTTCTTGCCATTGATTCTTAGTCGCTTGTGAACTTTATTTATTTGCCTCTTCTTATGTGTGAACTAACTATTTGTGCTATGTATGGTGAGACTGTGTGGTTATCATATGGATCTATCTTGTGTGTAATATGGCTATTCTCATTTGGATCCATCTTATGTGGTGTATGTGACGACCTTCCCCATTCCTTATCAATATTGGTCATCACATGTTATTTAGCAAAGGTATGTGCTCTATGTGCGACTTCTACTCCCAGGTAACTTATTGATAGTATGTGGCTTGATTCTATATATCCAGGGGATCCCCATCCCTATCTTGTTGTCAATGGTTTACCCTACAAAATGTGTGTTGTCATCAAACACCAAAAAGGGGGAGATTAAAAGAGCATTTCCTATCCCTAGTGATTTTGGTGTTTTATAACAACACACATTTCAGACTAATTATTTGTCAAGTATATTGCAGGTGCATTGAAAAAGGCTTGGCAATGGTTAAACAACCGTACAGAAACTTTCTGCGTGGTGCGGTACCAAAAAGCGGTAGTACCACTTTTTGCTACCGGATGCTGCAGTAGTTGAGATCAGGTGGTAAAAGGCCACTGCTGGGCTAGGTACTAAAAAGCGGTAGTACCGCATTTTAGTACCTAGCACGACAGTAGCTTTTTAACCACTTGTCAAAAGCTACTGCCCGCTCCGGTACTAAAATGCGGTAGTACCGGATTTTAGTACCATGCGCGTCTGAGCCGTTTTCCAATCTTTAAAAGGCCACTGCTCACCCGGTACTAAAATGCGGTAGTACCGCATTTTAGTACCTGGCGTGGCAGTAGGCTTTTCTAAGTTGGAAAAGGCACTGGCTGACCGCATTTTACTACCTGGCGTGACAGAGAGTTTTTTCGTCTAAACTGCTGATTCCACTTCATGTCCGGTACAACCGGTTGCCATTTGCGGTACTACGGCTTTACGGTAGCATCAATGGTAGTACC
The DNA here is from genome assembly GCA_916181665.1 of Avena sativa. NCBI lineage: Eukaryota > Viridiplantae > Streptophyta > Magnoliopsida > Poales > Poaceae > Avena > Avena sativa. The sequence continues at coordinate 260,289,372 of OV702298.1, read as the reverse complement.
GTTGTGGCTAGGGCTTATGAAGTTTGAATGATGGTCGTCCGGTACCAGGTATGGTAGTACCGGAGTTCTCCGGTAGTACCGCTTGAACTTGCGGTACTACCGCTGCATTAAAGGCTCCAACGGCCAGATTTCTTGGAGGGGTACCTACCTTGGGACAAGCTGCTCAGCCACACTAAAGTCAAGACCACCATTGGAGCCACCCAATCTTCAAGATCTCATTCCACCACCCAAAGTCTTTGATCTTTGGGGAATCGAAGGAGGAGGCCCCGATCTACTACTTCACCAAAAGAGATCTTCATTTCCCCCTCATTTCATTGAGGGCCCCTTTGTTCTAGTGTTTTCTTGGAAACCCTAGTTCTTGTTTTGGTTCTTACAAGCTTGTCTTTGATTGCTTTGACAGCTTGCTTGTATTTGGGAGCCTCTGATTAAGTTGTGGATGTGTGCCCCAAACTTGTAAAGGTGTCGGCTTCCACCTTGAAGGTTGCCGATATAGTGGAAGGTGAATCGATCCCGTTGGGGTGAGATTCATCGGAGAACAAGGGAGGCCTTTCATGGCGTTGGTGTTTTGAAACCACCCCCTCTCCAAACGTAGACGTACTTTCCCTCAAAAGGAAGGAACTACGGGAAACAAATCCTTGTGTCTCCGCGTCCACCACTTTGGTTAGTTCTATCCTTTACCGCACTTTACTTACTTGTTCCTACTTTGTGTTGTGGTAGCTCTTGCATAATTGTCATATAGGTAAATTCACCTTAGTTGCATTATCTAGAGAATTTACCTTATTGTCAAACCTTAATTTGAAAAAGAAGAAAATTTGAAGTAGCACCTATTCACCCCCCCTCTAGGTGCCCATACGATCCTTTCAATTACCTTATGAGATATTGCATTGAGGAATGCACATAGCTTCACAATGGGTACTCGAACATTTTCAGGTAGAAGCCCCCTCAATGCAATCGGAAGCAATTGTGTCATAATCACGTGGCAGTCATGAGACTTCAGGTTTTGGAATTTTTTCGCTGCCATATTTATTATTCCCTTTATATTCGACGAGAAGCCAGACGGGACCTTGATACTGCTCAGGCATTCAAAAAAGATTTCCTTCTCTGCTTTGGTAAGAGCGTAGCTGGCAGGAGTTAAGTGGCATCGTTTACCCTTCTCGTTCTCAGGATGCATAGGCTCTTCAGGGTCTTTCAGATGTTGCTGGTCCTGCCGTGCTTCCGGTGTATCTTTTGTCTTCCCATACACTCCTAGGAAGCCTAGCAGGTTCATGCAAACATTCTTCGTCACGTGCATCACGTCGATTGAAGAGCGGACCTCTAAGACTTTCCAATAGGATAGGTCCTAAAATATAGATTGCTTCTTTCACATGGGCGCATGTCTGACTTCGTCATTCGGAACAGATAGACTGCCAGGACCTTTTCCAAAGATTACTTCTAGGTCCTTGACCATACCAAATACCTCCTCACCGGTACGGAGGACAGGCTTCCTCCGGGGTTCTGCCAGACGTTTGAAATGCTTGCCTTTCTTTCTTACTGGATGCAGGTTCGAAAGAAATCTACGATACCCTAGGTACACAACCTTCTTACACTTATCCAAATATACACTTTCAGTCTCATCTAAACAGTGTGTGCATGCATTGTATCCCTTGTTTGTCTGCCCTGAAATGTTACTAAGAGCAGGTCAATCATTGATGGTTACGAAAAGCAATGCTCGTAGGTCAAATGGCTCCCCTTTGTGCTCATCCCACATACGTACACCTGGTTTGGCCCACAGCTGTAAAAGTTCTTCATCTAATGGCCTTAGGTACACATCAATGTCGTTGCCGGGTTGCCTCAGGCCTTGGATGAGCACTCGCATCATAATGAACTTCCTCTTCATGCACAACCAAGGAGGAAGGTTATAGATACATAGAGTCACATGCCAGGTGCTGTGACTGCAGCTCTGCTCACCAAAAGGATTCATACCATCTGTACTTAGACCAAACCTTAAGTTCCTTGCGTCACATGCGAAGTCCGGGTACTCTCGCTCGACTTTTCTCCACTGTGGCCTATTTCCAGGCTCAACCAAAGGCCTCGTTTCCACTAGTGTAATCTAGATATTTCCATTCAGTTTCAGACAGAAGTCTCGATAAGTTCAGTTAGCAGTCTCAAATTTGTCAGAGAAAAAGGGCTACTAAGTGAGGAAGAAAGGACTACTAAGCAAAGAAAACGCGAAACATATATCATGTGAAGCATGCACAATTGCAACACTATATATAGAATTTTGTACTCCCTCCTTCACGGTTTGTAGGGCGCTTTACAAAAATCTCACGGACCTAAGCGTGTATGTATTGGCTGAAAATTAGGCCTATTAGTGAGCGGTTAAGGCGCATGCATTGGTGAGAGACTGTTGCATGCATAAAAAGTTGGGAGGAAAGATGTCACATTAATTAACAATTAATTCTTATGCGCCTAGGACTGTTGCAGTTTTGGAAAAACCCAAATTTGATTAGACGCCCTGCAAACCGTGAAGGAGGTAGTAGTTCGGTTCTATAACTTGTATTGATTAGTGCAAACTTTCGTGACTTCTATTGAAGAGTACGTGTAAACAATTGAACTTGAGAGATATTTTCAATAGATTAAGTTGAATGGTGTCCCTTGCAGAATCATTAGTTGTTTATCGTACTATATATGAAATGAGCCTACCATAGCTTGAATTCACGTCTTAAAGTGCCCGCAAATTATTGTCTTCGATTATTTTTAGAGGCATATAGGCATTATAATGCCTACAATTGTTTTTGTGACTTAAATTATTTTCTGAGGCATGTTTGTGAAGTGTCTAGAATTTTTAGGCTCCTCGAAAAGTGCAGACAAAATTATTAGAGTCATTGCTCAAGAGTTCCTTAAATTATATTTCTAGGAAAATTTGAAATTGTCTATAAAATTATTTTTGAAGACATAATTAAAAGTGCCTAAAATAACCTGTTTTAAGGCCTTTTTCAAAAGTGACAGAATGTTTTTCCCTATCTATTTCATGTGTCACTTTTTTATTGTCTTCAAAGATTCTTAAAGTCACTTTGAGTTTTTAAGACCTTTTTTGTGTCTCTAATAATCAACTGTGGTACCCGAAAAGCAACCGTTGCATTGCTAGTTGCATTGCTAGCTTACGAACGAACGAACCGTTCCCCGCAAAGGCACCTAACGTACGAACCGTTCCCCTCCGATCTGCCTCACTTCTATGCCCTTCGGGCCATGTAGACGGGGTGGATTTAGGCCCCACCGGCGGAAGGGTTTTGTTTTCTTGTTTTTAGGGTTCAAGTTTGGTGTGTGTGTGTGGGTGGGGGGGGGGGGGGGGGCGCTCATGTGGTGGCAGTGGCGTTTCTTTCAATAAAATCTTTCCGGCTTTAGCCCCATCTCGACGGTGACGTTGAGAAGCTTGTGCGAGTGTGTGGTCCTTGGAGACTTTTTCTGGCTGTGAAGATCTTCGGATCATCAAGCTGCATTGTTTGTCTCCAGAACGAATGTGGTCTTTTTTTACACGTTCGACGACTTTCCATCTGGAACCAACAACATCAAGGCGGCTTAGGGAGGAGCGGCAGCGAGGCATGCCGTTGACGTGGTCGATCTGGTGCTTGAAGATGAAGGGATTCTCAAAGATTTGATATATTTTTTCATTTTATTAAACTAATTTGTACTGTTTGATGTTTCTTTTAATGCTAGGGTCCTATTCGAGAAAAAAAAATCAACCATGGTGTGCTAGGGGCTCCTTCCCTACCGTGGGCAAGGACGCAAGGTGTAGTGTCTGCAGACTGTGATCGAAGTGCGTACCATCGACGATACCCCGTTTCAAAAAAAAATCGGAAGAGACCTATGCGGTGTATTTATAAAACGGGACGAAAGCTTAGTTCGAGACTTATGCGGTGGCTGAGTGCCAGTCTGGAGTAGAATGCAACTCGTCACATTTTTTTCTCTCAATCGAGTACGGATTCTTGAGCGATCCTGGTATCTACCCACAAGCGCGGGTTTAAATGAAACACGAATTAGTAGGATGCTAGCACCTGGGGAATGCCCCCTTTCGGAAGCAAACTTCCTCGCCAAAAATACGCCGCACTTTCTCAGCTCGGTGCGTGCTGAAAGTTGAGCGTGCGTCAGGTTCTGTTCGTCCCAAGAACCATAGTACGTGAAGCGCCGAGGAAATTGTACATAACACCACATGTTGGTGCTGGTTTTGCATAGAACACAGTCTAAGGTTTATTTTACAAAAAACACCAGGTTTTGCTGTAAATTGTTGTACAAAACACTAATTTCGTTATCAACAAGGTAAATAGCTAATTAAGTATGTAGGGCCTATTGACAGTGCCTCCAGCGTGATTGCTGGTCTCGTTACAGTTCCTCCACAGGCAAAAAAAAAAGACATCAGCTATGCTTGAGGCACTACAAAAAAATTCAGTATGTATGATTCCCTCTTCTTATTCTAATCCCTAATTAAGCTAGCTCAGACTCGCTCTATTAGTCAAGACTATGAGAGGATTTGACCTAAAATGCGGAAGCGTTGCTGTGTTCGTCTTCTCTTTCCAGTCCGGCAGTCAACTCTCGGCATGACTAGTTCCATCTGAGTTTGGTTAAGGTGAATTTATGTTGGAGGCCAGGTAATCACTGCTAATGGATACTACGTGCCCAATTCCTCTGAGCTAGCACTGCTAACCTCGTTATTAACTGAACTTAGTGTTTTATGCAACAGATTACATCAAAACTTGGTGTTTTGTGCAAAAAGTATCTTAGATTGTGTTTTATGCAAAAACAGCACCAACACGTGGTGTTTTCTGCAATTACCTCTGAAGCGCCTATCCACTTATTTCCTTTTTCTTTTTTTAAAGTAGCTTATCCAGTTATTTCCGACATGTTGGAAACAGCCGAGAGATAAACCGTACTGGGTTCGCAACTTCGCCCCGCAAACACCTGAAATTCGCATAATAACTGGTTATTTTAGGGGTTCACGTCGAGGAAAACGCACGGATCAGTCCTCACAAATAACGTGAAATGTAATTTTTTTGCAGGGTTGGGACGGAAACCGAGCCGTGACCTGGGTATTCAATGGTCAAGGGGCCGAACCGAATGCGCAACCGCACTCCGCCCACCGTTTGCTCGCGACGGAAATTTCAGCTCCTCTCCCTTCCCTCCACCCACCGCCGGCTCGGATCTGCGCGCCCCCAGCCATTTCCGCTGCGTCGACGATGGATCCAGGCGCCAAGAGCCAGAACTCGACCCCGCCTTGTTCTTCCTCTGCTTCTTGGTTCCCTGCTGGTGGCAAGTGGTGGCGCCGGCGGTGGGGTGGAGGACAAGCATCCTCTAAATAAGATCTGCCATGGGTGCTTCGAGAAGAACGAGATGGATCCCGTTCTGCCCGATGCGGTCCCTCCTGCTCTGGTGAAGATGCTCTCATGGGGAGAGCCGACGCTGGAGAGGACCACCGCACGCCTGCGTGATAAGATCCGGGCCCCCCTGGTGCGTCGCCGCCCCTATCTTCTTGGCTTGCCGTCCCGAGTCCGTGGCAGGTTCTCTGGTGATGGTAAGTGGCTTCTCCTGGTGTGGTGTCTGCGTGCTACTGCCGTTCTGGCTCTCTGCCTTGCTCTGCTTCTCTTCAGATCCTTGAGCTCCATGGTAGAGATAGGGATTGGAGGGTACAGAGCAGACGAGCAGCTGGGTAGGCGTTGGAGTTCTAGAGCCTTTTCTTCATGGAGCAATTCCTCCAGGTCTAATCTTAAGATCTGGATTTATTTGGCCAAGATGGCCTGGTCAAAGCCGGTGTGCTCCGGCGTTAATTCAACCTCCTCTGAGAGGCCCTATTCGAGCTCGGGCACTGGGGGCTTCGCCGGGCCGGAGACAAGTGGTCTCGTCCCCGTCTCCGTCCATGGCTGCAGTGCTCTGCTCCCTCTGCTCCGCGGTGGGGAAGAGACTGGACTAAATTGTAATCTAAAATCTTTTAGCAAGGTCCTTTCTACAAATGCCAAGGATCTATGTGTAATTTGCTATTTTATGGGGTCCTTTGTAATCACTGTGTACACACTGTAATATTAATGAAAGGCTCTAGCCCCTTCTAGGGCGCTCCGTTGTTAAAAAAAAAATATGCAAGAACTAAGCAGAGTTTTACGCATGCAAATGATGCGAAAGTTCACGGCTATCTGCTACCGCTCCGTCGCCTTGGCAGCTACACCGGAGCTTTGCACGTCCTGGTATCGACCGGGAGAGGGAAGAGTTCCTGTCACTGTCACGTCGTCGCCTGAGAAGCTCTGCGCCCGGCAAGGCAACACGGCGGTGCGGCGCGCCGGGTGCTACTACACTTCACCAGAAGGGCCGGGCGTTGGGCACGAACGGCGTGGCGAAGCAGGGCTCCACGCCGATCCACGGCTGGTACGACGGCGCGCCGTGCGGTCCCTGGAGCGCCGCCGCCATGTAGATCGCAGCCAGCTTGCGGACGGCGCGGCGGAGCCACCTCGCGCGCGCCGCGAGCCAGCGCAGCCGGAGCCGCCGCAGTAGCCCGCGTCCACGGCCACGGCCGCCTCCCAGCCGGACGATGGGGAGCTTCCGGCGCCGGCCGAGGCCACACCACAGCAGCACCCCCTGGCGACGACGCCGCGGCATGACGTTGCATGGCGGCGCGTCCCCCATTCTCTGTGGTCTCTCGCTCTTTCTTGTGCTCTCGATCGGTGGCTACGCTAGGTATGGCTCTTGCAGCTGCAGCCTTGTAGTATTGCGCTTCGTTTCGGCGTTCTGGGCTTTGGCATACGAGGGGAGGAGGCGGGTCAGGCCAAGGAATATAATGGAGTCACCCATCAAGCACATGCTTAACGCTTGCGGCGCCACAAAACTTGCACGAATTTGGCAAGGCGTGTCCGTTTGTCGATTCTATTTCTGTATTTGGTCAAGAGCATATACTACATCTGCAGGCTAATATATATATACGTCCACAAGTGATCTCGATGCACATTTAAAAAAAGACCACATATGTTGACCCTCCTTGCCTCCGGAAGGCTACAAGCAATCAGCGCTTCATCAGTGCACGGTTATCCTCGACTCAACAACTTTAGAGCATCTCCACTCGTCTACCCAGGACGCTCGTCCGGACGCCGAATTTCGGTCCGGACGTCGAAAATCGGCCCAGTCGCGTATCTAAGGACCTGTTTTCGTCCGAATTTCGGCGTGTTTTGGTCCGGCCTATCCAGGCCGTACCCAGGATCCCGGGTATGCCCTGGGAACGCCGGACTCAGCGAAAACGGGCGTGGGCCAGCGCCGTCGACGAGAGAAGGCACCACTCCCGCCAATTCGCCGAGCTCCCCGCCCTTTTCTTCCCTCCTCCCGCCTTTCTTCCCCATTTCCCCACCCCCGAAGCTCCGCCGATCACCGCGCCCGACATGCCGCCCAAGAGTTTCGTCCAACCCAGATCGATCCTCGGCGAGGGTCCGGCGGAGAAGAAAGCGAGGAAGCCGAGAGCGCCATCGACCAAGCCGGAGGGCATGTCCTCGGCGGAGTGGGAGAAGAGGGAGCACACCAGGCAGATCTCGTCGGCCGAGCGGAAGGACAGGAAGGGGAGGACGAAGCTCCGGCAGCAGCAAGCGGAGGAGGAGAAGGCGATGGTGAAGGCGGCGGCGACGCGTTCGGCGTTGATGGCCGCGCCGTATCCACCCCACTGGGGGAGCCAGGCCAGTGTCGGCTCGCCCGCCGGCTTCTCCCCGGCCAACTTCCAGGAGAGCCAGGCGGCTGCTCGCCAAAGGTACTCCCCATCGCCGGAGTTCGACGACGGCTTCAACCCGAACGTGCTCTTCCCCTGCCTTGCGCTGCGCCCTCCTTCGGCCTTCGGCGTCGACATCAACCTCCCCTACTCCGCCTCTCCGGCGTACGCAAGCCCCGCTCTTCGCCGCGGTCTGCTGCCCTTCGGCGGAAACTCGGCAACCTTCGGCGAGGCCGACGCGAGCAACCTGTATCTGCCTGGGTACTCGGTCTGGATAGCCGAGTGGGAAACTAGACGTACCCAGACCGAAAACTTGCACCATCCGACCGAAAAAAGGTACGGATTTCGGCCTGGGTTTGGCCAACGAGTGGAGATGCTGTTAGGAACCGGCCAAAGCCCCAGGTACTGCTAGCGCTATAGTCGGCGTCACGCCCTACCTATCCACCTATCCTCTAGCTATCTCTAGCGGCATTGCGCGCCTCACCCTGCCGTTTCGGTACGTACTATCGTCCGCCTTTGGTTTTTGGACGCTTTCCCCGGCCCGTCCATCACGTCGGTCGACGACTCGACGTGCAGGGGCGGCCGTTTATGGCGCATTCCTACGTGTGTGGGCGGTGCTGGTGCAGCCTTCGCCGATGCGGAGGACGCGTTGCGTCTGTGGCTATGGCTATGCGTGTGCGTCCTTTTGGTGTGTGCAGAAAGACGCCACATGACAGTATCCATTGTGTTGCTTGCCAATGCCAAGGGGCTTCCTCCGCTGCAGGTAAACGACTCTGTCATGGTACCAAGCACGGGTGTTAAGAAGCACGAATTACTTGCTGAACTAACAGTCTACCACGGCACCTGGGGAAGAAAGAGACACCTTTGGGTTTCGGAAGCAAACTTTCCTCGCCAAAAATGCACCGCGCGCACTTTCTCAGCTCGGTGTGAGCAGGGAGCTCGCAGCGAAAGTCAAATGTGTCTGCGAGGTGTCAAAGCCACGTATACGGCTACCTCGATGAATTATCACCAAAGGGGTGGTGGCGCAGTTGGCTAGCGCGTAGGTCTTATAGCTATCAGCGAGTGATCCTGAGGTCGAGAGTTCGAGCCTCTCTCACCCCACACTTATCCCAAGTAATGAGGAAACGCTCTAGTGGCAATTTGGGTCGCCATAATTAGAATCTGTTCATTCGGATTACATAGAGCACATCTGAAATTGGATTTTTTTTTACTCCACTGATTTTTTTTTACTTCCTAGAGGCCGGAAGGCATCCATAAGATCCTGCCTTTCATCGACCGATCAAGTTTGCATCACGTAGGAACCGAGGGCATCAACATTGAAACTTGTGCCGCAAACTAATTGTATATAGTATGGTTAGAAAACATGTTATTATTCTGGACGAAAATGAACCAACGAGTTTTTTCATTAGAATATTTGATATGTTTCAATATTGTATTATCATTTTAAGAATCCAATAATGTTGAAATATTTTATGATCAATGATGATGCTTATTTCGAGAATGTGATGACTACAAAGTTAACTATGTCCAACGTTGTAGTAATTGTGCATGTTAACCCCTTATGATGTTGTATAATATATGGAGATGATTTTTCATAGTTGTGTTCACCTCGCCACCAGGTCGTGCAGATGACTTCATCATGGTGACGTTTGAGGTGGATCCATAGGGATTTTTAGGGCTTTGTCGATATTCATAGGATCTTTGATGAATTATGTAGGGTTTCTGAAGCTGTATATAGAGAAATATTCATAGTTGTATATGTCATATGTGAAAATCAAGTCCATAATGGATATAGGGTATGGGGTATAATGTATCATCCCCATTCCCTGCAATACCCTATGGGAACTAACACTATCAGGAAAAGGCACATCCATGGCATACCTAAAAAGAACATCCGTAACGCACTAGCAGTGCGCCACTAGCCGCGCGCTACGGCTAAGTTTTAGTCGTAGCGCACTACCTAGTGCGTTACGGGTAAAAAGTTACCTGTGGCGCACCACCTAGTGCGCCACAAGAAGGGGTCCATGTGCACCACGCCTATGTTTTTTGAAAAACAAAAAAAAATACAAAAAACACCCTCGCTTTGAATTGCAAAAGCAATTGGGTGTCGCCTCGCCTCAGCATGGCCGTGGCCACGACCTACCACCGCAGGGAAGTGCGGGAGGCCGTGGCCGCGCTAGTCCTCACCGACATCAAGGCGGTAGGTGGTTGGAGAAAGGGAGGTAGGAAGAGAGGGAGAAAGGGAGGTAGGTGAGGAGAAGGAGGCCGTTGTCGCCCGTCGTCGCTGCGAGGAGGAGGAGGATAAGGCTGTCGTCGCGTCGCCGTAACTGCAAGGAGAGGAGGAGGCCAGAGCAAGGACGTCGGAGCAAGGTCGCCGGAGAGAGGAGAAGGGGAAGGAGGAGAAGGATAAGGAGAAGGATAAGGAGGAGAAGGAGAAGGATAAGGAGACGAAGGAGAAGGAGAAGGAGAAAGAAAAGGAGAAGGAGAAGGAAAGTGGAGAAGAAAAAGAAGAAGGAAAAGGAGAGGGGTAGGTGGGTGGGGTGGTGATACAAATTTGAATCTCGCCCAAGCTTATCCGTAACGTACCCGGTGGTGGTGCGTTACGGGTAAGTTGTCATTTTTTCCGTAGGGAAAAACGGTCTTTTAGCCATAACTTTTTACTCGTTTTGAATTTAAAAAATCTAAAAATCGCTAAACTACCAAAGATGGTTGCGAGCGGATGTGAAATCTCGTTCTCGTCATTTTGGTAAATTAAACATATTTTTTCGACATCGTATGCAAAAGTTATGACCGTTTTATCACCAAGGCGACACGTTGCGTCTGTGGCTATGCGTGTGCGTCCTTTTGGTGTGTGCACAAAGACGCCACATGACAGTATCCATTGTGTTGCTTGCCAAGGGGCTTCCTCCGCTGCAGGTAAACGACTCTGTCATGGTACCAAGCACGGGTGTTAAGAAGCACGAATTACTTGCTGAACTAACAGTCTACCACGGCACCTGGGGAAGAAAGAGACACCTTTGGGTTTCGGAAGCAAACTTTCCTCGCCAAAAATGCACCGCGCGCACTTTCTCAGCTCGGTGTGAGCAGGGAGCTCGCAGCGAAAGTCAAATGTGTCTGCGAGGTGTCAAAGCCACGTATACGGCTACCTCGATGAATTATCACCAAAGGGGTGGTGGCGCAGTTGGCTAGCGCGTAGGTCTTATAGCTATCAGCGAGTGATCCTGAGGTCGAGAGTTCGAGCCTCTCTCACCCCACACTTATCCCAAGTAATGAGGAAACGCTCTAGTGGCAATTTGGGTCGCCATAATTAGAATCTGTTCATTCGGATTACATAGAGCACATCTGAAATTGGATTTTTTTTTACTCCACTGATTTTTTTTTACTTCCTAGAGGCCGGAAGGCATCCATAAGATCCTGCCTTTCATCGACCGATCAAGTTTGCATCACGTAGGAACCGAGGGCATCAACATTGAAACTTGTGCCGCAAACTAATTGCATATAGTATGGTTAGAAAACATGTTATTATTCTGGACGAAAATGAACCAACGAGTTTTTTCATTAGAATATTTGATATGTTTCAATATTGTATTATCATTTTAAGAATCCAATAATGTTGAAATATTTTATGATCAATGATGATGCTTATTTCGAGAATGTGATGACTACAAAGTTAACTATGTCCAACGTTGTAGTAATTGTGCATGTTAACCCCTTATGATGTTGTATAATATATGGAGATGATTTTTCATAGTTGTGTTCACCTCGCCACCAGGTCGTGCAGATGACTTCATCATGGTGACGTTTGAGGTGGATCCATAGGGATTTTTAGGGCTTTGTCGATATTCATAGGATCTTTGATGAATTATGTAGGGTTTCTGAAGCTGTATATAGAGAAATATTCATAGTTGTATATGTCATATGTGAAAATCAAGTCCATAATGGATATAGGGTATGGGGTATAATGTATCATCCCCATTCCCTGCAATACCCTATGGGAACTAACACTATCAGGAAAAGGCACATCCATGGCATACCTAAAAAGAACATCCGTAACGCACTAGCAGTGCGCCACTAGCCGCGCGCTACGGCTAAGTTTTAGTCGTAGCGCACTACCTAGTGCGTTACGGGTAAAAAGTTACCTGTGGCGCACCACCTAGTGCGCCACAAGAAGGGGTCCATGTGCACCACGCCTATGTTTTTTGAAAAACAAAAAAAAATACAAAAAACACCCTCGCTTTGAATTGCAAAAGCAATTGGGTGTCGCCTCGCCTCAGCATGGCCGTGGCCACGACCTACCACCGCAGGGAAGTGCGGGAGGCCGTGGCCGCGCTAGTCCTCACCGACATCAAGGCGGTAGGTGGTTGGAGAAAGGGAGGTAGGAAGAGAGGGAGAAAGGGAGGTAGGTGAGGAGAAGGAGGCCGTTGTCGCCCGTCGTCGCTGCGAGGAGGAGGAGGATAAGGCTGTCGTCGCGTCGCCGTAACTGCAAGGAGAGGAGGAGGCCAGAGCAAGGACGTCGGAGCAAGGTCGCCGGAGAGAGGAGAAGGGGAAGGAGGAGAAGGATAAGGAGAAGGATAAGGAGGAGAAGGAGAAGGATAAGGAGACGAAGGAGAAGGAGAAGGAGAAAGAAAAGGAGAAGGAGAAGGAAAGTGGAGAAGAAAAAGAAGAAGGAAAAGGAGAGGGGTAGGTGGGTGGGGTGGTGATACAAATTTGAATCTCGCCCAAGCTTATCCGTAACGTACCCGGTGGTGGTGCGTTACGGGTAAGTTGTCATTTTTTCCGTAGGGAAAAACGGTCTTTTAGCCATAACTTTTTACTCGTTTTGAATTTAAAAAATCTAAAAATCGCTAAACTACCAAAGATGGTTGCGAGCGGATGTGAAATCTCGTTCTCGTCATTTTGGTAAATTAAACATATTTTTTCGACATCGTATGCAAAAGTTATGACCGTTTTATCACCAAGGCGACACGTTGCGTCTGTGGCTATGCGTGTGCGTCCTTTTGGTGTGTGCACAAAGACGCCACATGACAGTATCCATTGTGTTGCTTGCCAAGGGGCTTCCTCCGCTGCAGGTAAACGACTCTGTCATGGTACCAAGCACGGGTGTTAAGAAGCACGAATTACTTGCTGAACTAACAGTCTACCACGGCACCTGGGGAAGAAAGAGACACCTTTGGGTTTCGGAAGCAAACTTTCCTCGCCAAAAATGCACCGCGCGCACTTTCTCAGCTCGGTGTGAGCAGGGAGCTCGCAGCGAAAGTCAAATGTGTCTGCGAGGTGTCAAAGCCACGTATACGGCTACCTCGATGAATTATCACCAAAGGGGTGGTGGCGCAGTTGGCTAGCGCGTAGGTCTTATAGCTATCAGCGAGTGATCCTGAGGTCGAGAGTTCGAGCCTCTCTCACCCCACACTTATCCCAAGTAATGAGGAAACGCTCTAGTGGCAATTTGGGTCGCCATAATTAGAATCTGTTCATTCGGATTACATAGAGCACATCTGAAATTGGATTTTTTTTTACTCCACTGATTTTTTTTTACTTCCTAGAGGCCGGAAGGCATCCATAAGATCCTGCCTTTCATCGACCGATCAAGTTTGCATCACGTAGGAACCGAGGGCATCAACATTGAAACTTGTGCCGCAAACTAATTGCATATAGTATGGTTAGAAAACATGTTATTATTCTGGACGAAAATGAACCAACGAGTTTTTTCATTAGAATATTTGATATGTTTCAATATTGTATTATCATTTTAAGAATCCAATAATGTTGAAATATTTTATGATCAATGATGATGCTTATTTCGAGAATGTGATGACTACAAAGTTAACTATGTCCAACGTTGTAGTAATTGTGCATGTTAACCCCTTATGATGTTGTATAATATATGGAGATGATTTTTCATAGTTGTGTTCACCTCGCCACCAGGTCGTGCAGATGACTTCATCATGGTGACGTTTGAGGTGGATCCATAGGGATTTTTAGGGCTTTGTCGATATTCATAGGATCTTTGATGAATTATGTAGGGTTTCTGAAGCTGTATATAGAGAAATATTCATAGTTGTATATGTCATATGTGAAAATCAAGTCCATAATGGATATAGGGTATGGGGTATAATGTATCATCCCCATTCCCTGCAATACCCTATGGGAACTAACACTATCAGGAAAAGGCACATCCATGGCATACCTAAAAAGAACATCCGTAACGCACTAGCAGTGCGCCACTAGCCGCGCGCTACGGCTAAGTTTTAGTCGTAGCGCACTACCTAGTGCGTTACGGGTAAAAAGTTACCTGTGGCGCACCACCTAGTGCGCCACAAGAAGGGGTCCATGTGCACCACGCCTATGTTTTTTGAAAAACAAAAAAAAATACAAAAAACACCCTCGCTTTGAATTGCAAAAGCAATTGGGTGTCGCCTCGCCTCAGCATGGCCGTGGCCACGACCTACCACCGCAGGGAAGTGCGGGAGGCCGTGGCCGCGCTAGTCCTCACCGACATCAAGGCGGTAGGTGGTTGGAGAAAGGGAGGTAGGAAGAGAGGGAGAAAGGGAGGTAGGTGAGGAGAAGGAGGCCGTTGTCGCCCGTCGTCGCTGCGAGGAGGAGGAGGATAAGGCTGTCGTCGCGTCGCCGTAACTGCAAGGAGAGGAGGAGGCCAGAGCAAGGACGTCGGAGCAAGGTCGCCGGAGAGAGGAGAAGGGGAAGGAGGAGAAGGATAAGGAGAAGGATAAGGAGGAGAAGGAGAAGGATAAGGAGACGAAGGAGAAGGAGAAGGAGAAAGAAAAGGAGAAGGAGAAGGAAAGTGGAGAAGAAAAAGAAGAAGGAAAAGGAGAGGGGTAGGTGGGTGGGGTGGTGATACAAATTTGAATCCCGCCCAAGCTTATCCGTAACGTACCCGGTGGTGGTGTGTTACGGGTAAGTTGTCATTTTTTCCGTAGGGAAAAACGGTCTTTTAGCCATAACTTTTTACTCGTTTTGAATTTAAAAAATCTAAAAATCGCTAAACTACCAAAGATGGTTGCGAGCGGATGTGAAATCTCGTTCTCGTCATTTTGGTAAATTAAACATATTTTTTCGACATCGTATGCAAAAGTTATGACCGTTTTATCACCAAGGCGACACGTTGCGTCTGTGGCTATGCGTGTGCGTCCTTTTGGTGTGTGCACAAAGACGCCACATGACAGTATCCATTGTGTTGCTTGCCAAGGGGCTTCCTCCGCTGCAGGTAAACGACTCTGTCATGGTACCAAGCACGGGTGTTAAGAAGCACGAATTACTTGCTGAACTAACAGTCTACCACGGCACCTGGGGAAGAAAGAGACACCTTTGGGTTTCGGAAGCAAACTTTCCTCGCCAAAAATGCACCGCGCGCACTTTCTCAGCTCGGTGTGAGCAGGGAGCTCGCAGCGAAAGTCAAATGTGTCTGCGAGGTGTCAAAGCCACGTATACGGCTACCTCGATGAATTATCACCAAAGGGGTGGTGGCGCAGTTGGCTAGCGCGTAGGTCTTATAGCTATCAGCGAGTGATCCTGAGGTCGAGAGTTCGAGCCTCTCTCACCCCACACTTATCCCAAGTAATGAGGAAACGCTCTAGTGGCAATTTGGGTCGCCATAATTAGAATCTGTTCATTCGGATTACATAGAGCACATCTGAAATTGGATTTTTTTTTACTCCACTGATTTTTTTTTACTTCCTAGAGGCCGGAAGGCATCCATAAGATCCTGCCTTTCATCGACCGATCAAGTTTGCATCACGTAGGAACCGAGGGCATCAACATTGAAACTTGTGCCGCAAACTAATTGCATATAGTATGGTTAGAAAACATGTTATTATTCTGGACGAAAATGAACCAACGAGTTTTTTCATTAGAATATTTGATATGTTTCAATATTGTATTATCATTTTAAGAATCCAATAATGTTGAAATATTTTATGATCAATGATGATGCTTATTTCGAGAATGTGATGACTACAAAGTTAACTATGTCCAACGTTGTAGTAATTGTGCATGTTAACCCCTTATGATGTTGTATAATATATGGAGATGATTTTTCATAGTTGTGTTCACCTCGCCACCAGGTCGTGCAGATGACTTCATCATGGTGACGTTTGAGGTGGATCCATAGGGATTTTTAGGGCTTTGTCGATATTCATAGGATCTTTGATGAATTATGTAGGGTTTCTGAAGCTGTATATAGAGAAATATTCATAGTTGTATATGTCATATGTGAAAATCAAGTCCATAATGGATATAGGGTATGGGGTATAATGTATCATCCCCATTCCCTGCAATACCCTATGGGAACTAACACTATCAGGAAAAGGCACATCCATGGCATACCTAAAAAGAACATCCGTAACGCACTAGCAGTGCGCCACTAGCCGCGCGCTACGGCTAAGTTTTAGTCGTAGCGCACTACCTAGTGCGTTACGGGTAAAAAGTTACCTGTGGCGCACCACCTAGTGCGCCACAAGAAGGGGTCCATGTGCACCACGCCTATGTTTTTTGAAAAACAAAAAAAAAATACAAAAAACACCCTCGCTTTGAATTGCAAAAGCAATTGGGTGTCGCCTCGCCTCAGCATGGCCGTGGCCACGACCTACCACCGCAGGGAAGTGCGGGAGGCCGTGGCCGCGCTAGTCCTCACCGACATCAAGGCGGTAGGTGGTTGGAGAAAGGGAGGTAGGAAGAGAGGGAGAAAGGGAGGTAGGTGAGGAGAAGGAGGCCGTTGTCGCCCGTCGTCGCTGCGAGGAGGAGGAGGATAAGGCTGTCGTCGCGTCGCCGTAACTGCAAGGAGAGGAGGAGGCCAGAGCAAGGACGTCGGAGCAAGGTCGCCGGAGAGAGGAGAAGGGGAAGGAGGAGAAGGATAAGGAGAAGGATAAGGAGGAGAAGGAGAAGGATAAGGAGACGAAGGAGAAGGAGAAGGAGAAAGAAAAGGAGAAGGAGAAGGAAAGTGGAGAAGAAAAAGAAGAAGGAAAAGGAGAGGGGTAGGTGGGTGGGGTGGTGATACAAATTTGAATCCCGCCCAAGCTTATCCGTAACGTACCCGGTGGTGGTGCGTTACGGGTAAGTTGTCATTTTTTCCGTAGGGAAAAACGGTCTTTTAGCCATAACTTTTTACTCGTTTTGAATTTAAAAAATCTAAAAATCGCTAAACTACCAAAGATGGTTGCGAGCGGATGTGAAATCTCGTTCTCGTCATTTTGGTAAATTAAACATATTTTTTCGACATCGTATGCAAAAGTTATGACCGTTTTATCACCAAGGCGACACGTTGCGTCTGTGGCTATGCGTGTGCGTCCTTTTGGTGTGTGCACAAAGACGCCACATGACAGTATCCATTGTGTTGCTTGCCAAGGGGCTTCCTCCCCTGCAGGTAAACGACTCCGTCCTAGTACCAAGCACGGGTGTTAAGAAGCACGAATTACTTGCTGAACTAACAGTCTACCACGGCACCTGGGGAAGAAAGAGACACCTTTGGGTTTCGGAAGCAAACTTTCCTCGCCAAAAATGCACCGCGCGCACTTTCTCAGCTCGGTGTGAGCAGGGAGCTCGCAGCGAAAGTCAAATGTGTCTGCGAGGTGTCAAAGCCACGTATACGGCTACCTCGATGAATTATCACCAAAGGGGTGGTGGCGCAGTTGGCTAGCGCGTAGGTCTCATAACTATCAGCGAGTGATCATGGGGTCGAGAGTTCGTGCCTCTCTCACCCCACACTTTATCCCAAGTAATGAGGAAACGCTCTAGTGGCAACTTGGGTCGCCACATAAGTATCTGTTCATTCAGATTACAGAGAGCACATCTGAACTTGTATTTTTTTGTACTCTACTCTCCCACTCCACTGATTGTATGAAAACAATATAGTCAACTGATACCTACAAATTTTGAAAATATCCAAATTATTTTTCCTACTATATGTCTTGTTTCGTTTAGAGGACTGAGCTGGAAATTCTTCTAAGGATTCGTCCGCACTACATGCCGTGAAAAAATTCACTGACTTGACCTTTTCAAAGATTCTTTTCTTCCCTCCATGGTGGAATTAAGCAAAAAAATTCTGCAGATTAATTCCAACTGACTGCTTGGTGAAGTCATTTTTAGCTTGAATACAAATTCCCTATAACGATTGTTTATGTTGATGCAATTGAGTTCAATCATACATTTTTAGATCCTACAGACCAACGAGTCCTCAAGAGACTTGGTGATGTTCTTATTTTTCGAACACATCATTGTGTATTTGTTGGTCCCAGTTGCAGGCGTGCTGCCGTTGTGTGAAGTTCCATGTCCCTTCCTCGTTCACTTCCTATCCCTTCGAATCTTGGCTCAGTATTTTGTCATTCTACCTCATTTCCATTCTAGTTATGCTCTGTTTTTTTACAGATATATTACATATAACTTGTTTTTGTTGGTTGACATGTCAGGTTTAATAGGAAACGAAGATAGGAAAATAAGAAGTCAAAATAACGTTAAGGAGAAGGCCCACGCACCAACGTTCAATACCTCTTACTCAAGTAGAGCGCGCAGATCGGGAGGCACCAAAATTAACTCGGTGGTTTGGTCCCCAGTCGCCTGAGCAATAAAAAGGGAGAGGAGCCTTGCAACAATCAATTGACCACATTCATGAGCATCTACACCTATTGATCTAGGGAGGTACATTAGCAATAGGAAGACTGAGCTAGACCCCGTCGGTGCCAGGGCAGTGTCTCTAGAGGCTGGAAGGCATCCATAAGATCCTGCCTTTCATCGACCGATCAAGTTTGCATCACGTAGGAACCGATGGTATCAACATTGACACTTGTGCCGCAAACTAATTGCATATAGTATGGTTAGAAAACATGTTATTATTCTGGACGAAAATAAACCGACGAGATTTTTCATTAGAATATTTGATATGTTTCAATATTGTATTATCATTTTAAGAATCCAATAATGTTGAAATATTTTATAATCAATGATGATGCTTATTTCGAGAATGTGATGACTACAAAGTTAACTATGTCCAACATTGTAATAATTGTGCATGTTAACCCCTTGTGATGTTGTATAATATATGGAGATGATTTTTCATAGTTGTGTTCATCTCGCCATCAGGTCGTGCAGATGACTTCATCATGGTGACGTTTGAGGTGGATCCATAGGGATTTTTAGGGCTGTGTCGATATTCATAGGATCTTTGATGAATTATGTAGGGTTTTTGAAGCTGTATATAGAGAAATATTCATAGTTGTATATGTCATATGTGAAAATCAAGTCCATAATGGATATAGGGTATGGGGTATAATGTATCATCCCCATTCCCTGCAATACCCTATGAGAACTAACACTACCAGGAAAAGGCACATCCGTGGCGCACCTAAAAAGAACATCAGTAGCGCACTAGCAGTGCGCCACTAGCCGCGCACTACGGCTAAGTTTTAGTCGTAGCGCACTACCTGGTGCGTTACGGGTAAAACGTTACCTGTGGCGCACCACCTAGTGCGCCACAAGAAGGGGTCCATGTGTGCCACGCCTATGTTTTTTGAAAAACAAAAAAATGCAAAAAAAACACCCTCGTTTTGAATTGCAAAAGCAATCGGGTGTCGCCTCGCCTCAGCATGGCCATGGCCACGACCTACCACCGTAGGGAGGTGCGGGAGGCCGTGGCCGTGCTAGTCCTCGCCGACATCAAGGCGGTAGGTGGTTGGAGAAAGGGAGGTAGGAAGAGAGGGAGGAAGAGAAGAAGAGAGGGAGGAAGGGAGGTAGGTGAGGAGAAGGAGGCCGTTATCGCCCGTCGTCGCTGCGAGGAGGAGGAGGATAAGGTTGTCGTCGCATCGCCGTAACTGCAAGAAGAGAAGAAGGCCAGAGCAAGGACGTCGGAGCAAGGTCGCCGGAGAGAGGAGAAGGGAAAGGAGGAGAAGGATAAGGAGGAGAAGGAGAAGGAGAAGGAAAAGGAGAAGGAGAAGGAGAAGGAAAGGGGATAAGAAAAAGGAGAAGGAAAAGGAGAGGGGTAGGTGGGTGGGGTGGTGATACAAATTTGAATCCCGCAAGCTTATCCGTAACGCACTAGGTGGTGGTGCGCTACGGGTAAGTTGTCCTCTTTTTTTCTGCAGGAAAAAAGGTCTTTTAGCCATGACTTTTTACTCTTTTTGAATTTAAAAAATCTAAAAAATCACTAAACTACCAAAGATGGTTGCGAGCGGATGTGAAATCTCGTTCTCGTCATTTTGATAAATTGAACGTATTTTTCGACATCGTATGCAAAAGTTATGGCCGTTTTATCGTGGCATAACTTTTTTTTGCAAAAAAAGTCGAAATTCTTGTTTGTTAAATTTCCTAGAAACTAGACCACATTATCTACCTAAATATGAAAGGATTTTATTTTTTGAAGTGTTTTTCATTTATTTTTATTTTTTGCAAGGCTAAAAAGCCGATCCAAGGGGGGTGGGGTGTGGTGGAGTTGGTGCCAGGCAACTTAGTCGTAGGGCACTAGGGCAGAGTGTCCTACGGCTAAGTTGACCCAGCTGCTACAACACACATACCCGTAGCGCACTAGAGCGGAGTGCCATACATAGCGCACTAGGGCAGAGTGCCATACAACTAAGTTTTACACCCGTAGCGCATCTTGACCTAGTGCGATACGGGTATGTGGTTTGTGGCCACATGTGCCCTGGCCCACACATAGTCGTGGCGCACCACCCCCATGTGCGCCACGCTTATGGCAGTTAGCTGTAGGGCACCTGTGGGCAGTGTGCCACGCCTATTTTACACGTCGGCGGGCAGGGCTAGGGCCACGACGGCAAGGTCCGGCATGTCCGGAGCGAGGGCGTAGCACACCACCCCTGGCGAGCGCGGCGAGGACCGAGGGCACACCACCATCCCACACTCTCAGAGGTCACCACCTCAGGCGAGGAAGAGGGAGCGGGGGGAGCGCGTGTTGGAATTATGCCCTAGAGGCAATAATAAAGATGTTATTATTATAATTCTTGTTCATGATAATGTTTATATTCCATGCTAGAATTGTATTAAGCGGAAACTTTAATACTTGTGTGGTTTGTGAACAACACCGTGTCCCTAGTATGCCTCTATGGACTAGCTCATTGATTAATGATGGTTAAGGTTTCCTAACCATAGACATGAGTTGTCGATTAATAATGAGATCATATCATTGGGAGAATGATATGATGGACAGACCCAAACTAAGCAAAGCAATTAGATCGTGTCATCGTGTTCATCTTTGCGAAGCTTTTCTTATGTCAAATTATTGTATTCCTTAGACCATGAGATAATACAACTCCCTGGCATCGGAAGAAAGCTTTGAGGTCATCAAACGTCATCCTATGAGAGGGTGATCATAAAGGTGTCTCTCAGGTGATCGGGAAGTACCTGTTGGGTTGTATGTATCGAGATGGGATTTGTCCCTCCCAAGTCGGAGAGATATACTTCGGGCCCACTCGGTAATCGATATCAACACCGCTTGCAAGCATGTGGTTAAGGAGTTAATCACAAAGTGATATCGGATTATGGAACGAGTAAAGTACTTGCTGTGAACGAGATTGAAGTAGGTATGATGGTACCGACGATCGAATCTCGGGCAAGTAAAATATCGCGAGACGAAGGGAATATATATATGGGATTGATTGAATCCTAGCATCGTGGTTCATCCGATATGATCATCGATGAATGTGTGGGAGTCAATATGGGTTTCCAGACCCCGTTGTTGATTATTGATAGAAGATCATGTCTGCATATTCTCGAACCCGAAGGGTCACACACTTAACTTGTCTCGACGCTAGGATAGATTGGATGATTGGTTTATGAGTTTTTGTTCGGAGTCTCGGATGGGATCCGGGACATCACAAGAGGTTCCGGAATGGTCCGGAGAATAAGATTCATATAAGGCAGTGCAGTTTTTGGAGTTCGGAATTGTTCCGGGTTAATCGGTATTGTACCGGAAGCTTCTAGAACCTTCTGGAAGGGGACCAACGTGGCCCCACCTTCCGGGAGGGGGCATGGGCCTATGAGGGAGTGCCCTGGCCGCATTGGGCCAGGGGCACAAGGCCCCATAGGGCCTAACCGGCCAGCTAGGGTAAAACCCTAGATAGAGCTTCTAGAAGGGGGGGTTTCCTTGCCCCCCACTCCTCCTCCTTTGGCCGCCGGCCTTGGCTTGGGGGAGGGGCTAGGGCTGCCGCCCACCCCTCTATATAAAGAGGGCTGGGGGCGCACCACCCCCCACACCTTCCCCTCCAACCCTAGCCGCCCTGCTGCCCTCCTCTCTCCCTCCCGACTGCTTGTAGGCGAAGCCCTGCTGCAGAAAATCTCCACCAATTGCACCGCGCCGTCGCGTTGTAGATCCAACCCATCTCTCCACCATACTTGCTGGACCAAGGAAGGAGGATACGTCGAGGTGCTGCACGTGTGCATCTCACGGAGGCATCGCCACTTGTGGTGCTAGATCGGATCGGATCGCGAGGAGGAGAAGCGAGTACGACTACATCACCCACGTTCCGACGAACGTTCCGCTGTGCGAATCTTCAAGGGTATGAAGATCTAATCCAATCTCTCTCGTTGTTTGCATCTCCTAGATTAGATCTTGGCTTTTCCTCTGTTCGCATCCGTAGAAAATTTTGATTTACTATGCCGTGAAACCCTTCAGTGGTATCAGAGCTAGATCTATGCGTAGATGTGATTCACGAGTAGAACGCAACATGGTTGTTGCGGGAGTTGATGTTTTCTGTTGCAAGCCTCTTGTTTGTGTTCTTCTTATGACGCGGGATAGTGAGATTGAAGCGGTCCAGGCCAACCTTACGCGACGTCGTTCGCAAGACTGGCTCCGCACTTGACGTGTGGCTTGTTCCACACATGTGGCTGGTGGATGCCTGTTTCTCTCACTATAGTTGTCATGGGATCTACACCGGAGTTTGGCAACCATAATATCACCGTTGTGGCTTTCCGTAGGTAAGAATCGTTCTTAGCATCTACTCCCATAAGCCACGTAAAACATGCAACAACAAAGTAGAGGCGTCTAACTTGTTTTTGCAGGGAGTGTTTTCTGTGATATGGTATGGCCCAAGATATGATGTGTATAATGTATGCGATGATCATATTTTGTAACGTTTCACGACTTGCATGTCGATGAGTACACAACCGGCAAGAGCCATATGGTTGTCTTTATAATTGTGTATGACCTGTGTGTCAACTTCTTATACGCCATGTAATAGTTTCACTTTATCGCTAAGTAGTTAGCAATAGTTGTAGTTACTATTTGTGGTGGAGGCAATCATGGTGGAGTGATGGAGATCATGCCGGCACGCACAAGATGGAGATCATTGCGCGAAGATTGGATATACCATGTCACATAAAGTTATATGCATGTGATGTTTATCTTTTTATGTATCTTATTATGCTTAGATCGCGACGGTAGCATTATAAGATGATTCCTCACTTAAAGATCAAGATAAAACTGTGTTCTCCCCATGTATGCACCGTTGCGAAAGTTCGTCGTGTCCAAGCATCATGTGATGATCGGGTGCTATAGACTCTATGCTCACGTACAACGGGTGCAAGCCAGTTTTGCACACGCGGAAATACTTGGGTCTAACTTGACAAGCCTAGCATGTACAGACATGGCCTCGGAACACATGAACTGAAAGGTTAAGCATGAGTCATATGAATGATATGATCGACACTTCGTTGTCCACCATTGAAACCACATCTCTTCTCGTGAAGATCAGATTAGGTGTGGTGAATTTGGATCATGTTCACTAAACAACTTGAGGAATGTTGAATTTAGTGGGAGTTCATCTAGTAATATGATTAAAAGTTCAACTAGTTATCATGAACATAGTCTAATTTGTACTTGCAAACACTGTAGATCAAATGGCTAAGTCCAACTTCAACTTCAACGTTTTTGCTGAGAAGGAAAAGCTTAGAAACAATGGGTCTAACTTCACCAACTGGTTCCGCAATATGAGAATCATTCTCTCTGGCGGTCAAAAGGACTATGTCCTTGAGAAAGCGTTAGGTGACGCCCCTGCTGCAACTGCGTCGGCTGATGAGAAAGCTGTCTATCAGTCGCGAAAAGATGATTATGGTGTGATTAAGAGCACCATGTTGTTTGCTATGGAATCGGACCTTCAAAATCGTTTTGAAGACTATCCCGGGCCCTTTGAGATTCTTGAGGAGCTGAAAACTATGTTTCAGACTCAGGCCCGTTCTGAGAGATATGAGATCTCTGAGAGATTCTTTAACTGCAAGATGGAGGAAGGGAGTTCCGTTAGTGAGCACGCCATAAAGATGTCGGGCTACACTCAACGCCTTGAGCAACTAGACTGCAAGATTCCAGAGGATCTCAAGATTGACAGAGTTCTGCAATCACTCCCTCCCAGCTACAAGAGTTTTGTAGTGACTCACAATCAGATTGGTTCCACTGATACGATCACCGAGCTCTTCGCAAAGCTGAAGGCTGCGGAGGTGGACATCAAAAAGGATAATCATGTGTTGATGGTCAACAAGCCCTCCTTTAGGAAAGGTAAGGGTGCAAAGAAGCCCTTCAAGAAAGGCGGCGGCAAGCGCGTTGCCCCTGCTGAGAAGAAGCTCAGGTCTGGTCCAAAGCCGGACACTGAGTGCTTCTATTGCAAGGACAAGGGTCACTGGAAGCGCAACTGTCCGAAGTACTTAGCGGACAAGAAGGCTGGCACCATCAAAGGTATATTTGATATACATGTTATTGATGTTTTCCTTACTAGCCCTCGTTGTAGTGCCTGGGTATTTGATACTGGTTCAGTTGCTAATATTTGTAACTCGAAACAGGAGCTACGGAATAGACGGCGGCTTGCGATGGATGAGGTGACGATGCGCGTTGGCAACGGATCAAGAGTTGATGTGATGGCCGTCGGCACGCTCTCCTTAGTTTTACCTTCGGGATTAGTTTTAAACCTTAATAAATGTTATTATGTGCCTGCGTTGAGCATGAACATTATTTCTGGATCGTGTTTATTGCAAGACGGTTATTCATTTAAATCGGAGAATAATGGTTGTTCTATTTATATGAGTAACATCTTTTATGGTCATGCACCTATTGTGAATGGTTTATTTCTTCTAAATCTCGAGAGGGATGAAACACACATCCATAACATTGAGGCTAAGAGATGCAAAGTAGATAGTGATAATACTACTTATTTGTGCCACTGTCGTCTAGGTCATATTGGTGTAAAGCGCATGAAGAAACTCCATTCTGATGGACTTTTGGAGTCTCTTGATTTTGAATCATTTGACACATGCGAACCATGCCTCATGGGCAAGATGATCCTTAAAAAAAATCTCATCCCGAGATTTGAGAAAGGACGAAAAAGATTACCTAGGATTTGAAGAGATCGGGAAACTCCGTCCTGATGTGATCTTCGCGCTCCCAGGTAGCTTCTTCTTCTGTGTGGTTGCTCCACTGAATCTTGAGAAACTTGATGCTTCGGGTTCGGGTAGTTCTGAAAGCTTCTTCCAAAATACGGATGGGTACTTCGGGATAGGTCAGGTCATCGTTGATCTCTATGGTCCGATGGTCGATATTCTTGAACACTTCGGTCTTCTCGGGGACTTTGAGACACTTGCGAAGTAATGAGATATGGAACACATTGTGCATGGCTGACATCTCTTCGGGTAGCTCCAATTGGTACGATACTTCTCCTCGACGGTTCAGAATTTTGAAAGGTCCGATATATCTGGGGCTAACTTTCCTTTGAGTTGGAAACGCTGCATTCCCTTCAATGGCGACACTTTCAGATAAACAAAATCTCCTATGTTGAAGGCGAGGTCTCGACGTCTCTTGTCGGTGTAACTCTTTTGTCTGGATTGGGCGGTCTTGAGGTGCTCACGAATCTTGTGAACCTTCTCTTCTGCTTCTCGTAGGATGTTGGGTCCGAAAATCTGACTCTCTCCTACTTCCGACCAGTTCAAAGGGGTGCGACACTTCCTTCTGTACATGAATTCAAATGGGGCCATTTGCAAACTGACTTGATAACTGTTATTGTATGAAAATTCTGCAAACGGCAGACAGTCTTCCCACTTGGATCCATATTCTAGCACACATGCTCTCCGCATATCTTCGAGTATTTGGTTCACTCGCACCGTTTGTCCATCGGTCTGAGGGTGATACGCGGTACTGAAATCTAGGCGGGTTCCTAAACCTTCTTGGACTTTCTTCTAGAATCTCGAGGTAAACTGAGTTCCTCGATCCGATACAATGTTCTTGGGGACTCCATGCAAACTAACTATTCTAGCGATGTATAACTCCGCTAGCTTCAAACTCTGATATGTGGTCTTGACGGGCAAGAAATGGGTGACTTTGGACAATCGGTCCACTATGACCCAGATAGAGTCATTTCCCCTACTAGAAGTAGGCAGTCCGGTGATAAAGTCCATTCCAACGGAATCCCATTTCCATTCCGGAATCTGCAAGGGTTGTAACAATCCAGCGGGTCTTTGATGTCCTGCCTTGACTCGCTGACATATATCACACTTGGCGATATAGCTTCCGATTTCTCTCTTCATCTTATGCCACCAAAATTGCTCTTTCAAATCTTGATACATCTTAGTTCCTCCGGGGTGGATAGAGTAAAGAGTATCATGAGATTCCTTCAGAATAACTTCTTTCAACTCAGAATCTGCTGGTACACAAAGGCGTCCTTTGTACCACAGAACTCCTTCTTCGTCTTCGGTGAATCTGGGTACTTTGCCTGTACCGATGTGACGCTTGATTCCGTCGATACTAGCATTTCCCTTCTGCGCCTATTTGATATGACTGGTCAAAGTGGGCTGGAGTTCTATGCTAGCCAAAAATCCTTCACTTACTAATTCTATTCGAAAATCTTCCATCTCTTTGTGCAAACTTGGTTGCTCCTTCAAGATCATGGAGTTCAAGCGGCACGGAAATCTGCTAAGGGCATCTGCTATCACATTGGCTTTACCAGGGTGATAGTGAATGTCTAGATCGTAATCTTTGATTAGCTCAATCCATCTCCTCTGTCTCATATTCAGCTCCTTCTGAGTGAATATATACCTCAGGCTCTTGTGATCCGAATAAATCTCACAACGGTTTCCCATGAGGTAATGCCTCCATGTCTTCAGGGCTAGAACTACGGCTACGAGTTCGAGGTCATGGGTTGGGTAATTTTGCTCATGTTGCTTCAATTGCCGAGATAGATAAGATATAACTTTGCCTTCTTGCATTAGCACACATCCGAGACCGATCTTGGATGCGTCACAATACACATCGAAGGGCTTCGTGATATCTGGCATGATCAAGATTGGGGCTGAAATCAATCTCCTCTTGAGTTCTTGAAAACTCGCTTCACATTTGTCAGTCCATTCAAACTTCTTGTCCTTCTTCAGCAATTGGGTCATGGGTCTGGCAATACTCGAGAATCCTTCTACGAACTTGCGGTAATATCCCGCCAATTCGATAAATGCACGAACTTGGGTTTGAGTGGTTGGGGCTTGCCAATCTTCTACATCTTTCACTTTGGTAGGGTCAACGGCAATTCCTCCGGTGGATACAATGTGATCGAGGAATCCTACCTCCTGTAACCAGAATTCACATTTGCTAAACTTGGCATACAACTGATGCTCTCTAAGGGTTCCAAGAATGTTCCTTAGGTGTATCTCATGTTCTTCTTCTGATTTGGAGTAAATCAGAATGTCGTCGATGAAAACAACGACAAACTTATCCAGGAAGTCCATAAAAATCTTATTCATGAGGTTCATGAAATAAGCGGGAGCATTGGTTAATCCAAAAGACATGACTGTATACTCGTATAATCCATATCTGGTGGTAAAGGCAGTCTTTGGAATATCCTTTGCACGAATTTTGAGTTGATGATAGCCAGTCCTAAGATCAATCTTAGAAAACACTTTGGCACCGGTCAACTGATCAAACAAATCTTCTATCTTGGGCAAGGGGTACTTGTTCTTGATGGTGACATCATTCAACTTCCGATAATCCGTACACAAACGGTTACCTCCATCCTTCTTGTCGACAAACAAGACAGGTGATCTCCATGGTGACGCACTTGGTTGAATCAATCCAATTTCCAGCATGGCATCCAGTTGCTTCTTCAGTTCTACTAGCTCCGACGGGTTCATACTATAGGGTCTCTGGGCTATGGGTCCAGTTCCGGGGATTAGTTCGATGATAAACTCGATATCCCGATCTGGGGGCATACCGGGCAAAACATCTGGAAATACATCGGGGTATTCACAGACTATCCGGACTTGGTCAATGGTAGGTTGGGCTATACTCTGGTTGCATTTGAATTGGCGAGGTAAGGTTTCAGATATATGCTCGACTGATATTCCGGCTGTACTGGTCATGGTGATGGCTTTCTTGGCACAGTCAATCAATCCTTTATGTTTGGACATCCAATCCATTCCTAGTACTACTTCCAGACCTTTAGTTCCGAGTACTATTAGATTAGCATAAAAATCTATGCCATGGATTCGGATAGGGACGGCTTTGCAAATTTGCCTAGCCTTGGTGGTTGATCCGGGAATTTGAACAATCATCACATGCTTCAATCTGATTGGTTGAATTTTACTAGTGCATGCAAATTCTTCAGTGACAAATGAATGCGATGCACCAGAATCAAACAACACTCTTGCAAGTACTTAATTAACAGAAAACATACCCAGCACGACGTCTGGCGCTTCCTGAGCTTCTTTAGCATGCATGAGAAAAAGACGGCCATTGCGGTTGAGCGAATTCCCTGGGGCAAACCTTCTTCCTGGCTGAACACGACGCTGCTGCTGAGCTGGGACATTGGTATTGGGTGCTGCGGCATTCTTCTTGTTGGGGCACTTGTTGGAGTAGAGACCCTTATTTCCACAGTCATAACAAGTCACTTGCGACTTGTCCTTCGCTGCTACAGGCACGGCATTGCTTCCAGTCCTCGGGGCAGTGTTGGTGTTGGTGGCAGCATTGTTGTTGTTGAACTTGGGTGGGGCATGGTTGAAATTGCTAGAATTGCCGGGGTTGTTGTGATTTCCTCTAGACCTAGGGTTTCCACGGTTGGGATAGGTGGGACGGTTCATCGGGGGTCTGTTGGTTCTTGGGGTAAATCCTGGAGATGGGTTAGGGCGATACTTTGGGGTCTGATGGGTTCCTGGCTGATGCATCATGTGACGCTTGCGGTTCTCATTGGCTTGGTTGATCTTTCCTTCCATCTGGATAGCAGAGTCGACAAGGGCTTCAATATCCTCAAAGGGGATATTGACTAATACTGTCTGCATATCATCATGCAGACCATTCAGGAATCTTTCTTTCTTCTTGGCTTCGGTGTCAATCTCATCGGGGGCATACCTAGCTAATAACAAAAAATTGTCACGGTATTCCACTACAGTCATCCTTCCTTGCTTCAGCTCTCTGAACTCGTCTCTCATCCTCTTGATCAAACCCGGTGGTACATGGGTTCTGCTGAACTTGACCTTGAATTCCTCCCAGGTCATCATCTGGCCTTCGATCATTGCGCAAACACTGTTCCACCATGCCCTAGCATCTCCGGCTAGATAGTGGGTGGCAAACAGAACTTTCTCGTTGGCTTCCACTCTGGCGACTTCTAAGTTATTTTCCATGGTTTGCAACCAATCATTGGCATCTAGGGGCTCTTCTGACTTAGTGAAAACAGGTGGGCTGGTATTCTGGAAGTTCTTGAGCTTAGATCCATGGTTGTCCTGATTTCTGTGGCCTTGGTTGTTGTGGGCTAGCTGAGCTATCTGTTGCAGAGTGGCTAGGTTGGCTTGATGTTCCGCTCTTTCAGCTTCACGGTCAGAAGTCAACATTTGCAGGATCTGCAACATCGGGTCCGGGGATGAACCACTTCCTCCGCGTGGCATCTGAAGATTGAGATAGATCATGAGAAAAGAGGGAAATTTCTAAGGTTCTAGGATTTTGAAAAGTTTTTAAAGTTTGACTCAGATTTTTCTAGCAACTTGCTTTTCATTCATTCACTCATAGCACACGATACAACACACACCACAACAAATAAAAACAAATGGTTTTAAGAACCATTCTTAAAACTACGATACAGTGGGACCAAATACTACTCCCTACGCTAGTGCTCAAGTGCTACTACTCCTCGGAATCTGTGGCTTCATCATCTTCATCATCATCGATGAAGGCGAAATCATCCTCATCGGTGAATAAGTCCATAGCCTGATCCTCCAGAAAATCATCATCATCGCTGAGATAGGAGTAAGGGTCTCCACGAAGATCCTCTCCAGCATTCTCCCTTTCCTCCAACTGCATGTCTCACTCATGGATGGTCTCCTCCAAAGATGAGATGCGGTGGCGAAGACGGGCAATGATGTGCTCCTTCTTGTCGAGCTGACAGCGGCAAGACTTGCGATCCTTTGCTAGCATGGCGATGGTTTGATCCTTCGTCTTGATGATGGCCTACTTGTGGTTGGAGTAGTCACGACAATTATCCAACTCCTGCTGACGATCGTACATCATGAAGCTAAGGTGGTCCAATTGAGTCTTCAGCTCGGGGTGGTATGGTGCTTCCAGTGGTTGTCCATTTGCATCACGCCTTGGGCACAACTCAAAGCGGGTTCCCTTGATCTGATTGATACTTTGCCCACACAGACGGGCAAGACTTTCCTGCATGACCCTGGCAAGTCCATCGAGCCAGTTGTTCTCTCTTAAGGTAAACTGAATTCCCTCAGCAGTGGGATGTTCAATCTTTCCTCGGAAACTTGCAACAATTAGCCACTGCAGATCTTCTCCTCCTTGATCATTGAGCTAAGCTACGAAGAACTCGGGGTGCGGACGCTCCAGAAGTTCCGAAAGCTGGTCCAAATCCCTCTCAAAGATAAGGTCTCCTCCATTCCCCAATTGGTAAAACTTGTTGTACTTCATGTCCATCTATAAGAATATAGGATAATTAAGTTAATAGAGTGATCAAGTGTGTCAAAATTTTATGTATTTGGCAAGAGTTTTTGAGGAACATGAATTTTTATGAAAGAATCAAAGGGATAAGAATGAGAATAAGTTTTTGTAAATATTTGCTTCCTTTGGTTTTGAAACTAAGTTTTTGATTCAAACGTCCAGTCTAACTAGGGTCTCCTATGGTCAGGATGGCTCTGATACCAACTTGTCAACACCCGGATTTTTAATCCCAGATGCCTGTTATGCCATACATCGCAATCCCAGGATTACCATTTTTGCGAGACATAACAGAATTGGATACCACAGTACATCATCCATTACACACCATTCATAAGGTCTTACACAAATAAGGATCTCATGATCCAGTTCTTAATACAACTTCAAGCAGCGGAATACGTAATAATAACGGTAGCGTAGGCGAAGCTCCATCTTCGGGGTCACAGGCAATGCTGACGATGGGAGATGATCCTAGTTGTCGTAACCTTCCTGGGGTCCATCCTCCAGGTACTCCTCTTCATAGTCTGTCCACGGGAATAGCCAGGGACAAAGCCATGAGTACTCTTTAAGTACTCGCAAACTAATACTAACAAGTGAAGGGGTTTTTTGTAATAGGACACTAAGCTCTAGGGTTGTTTTGCAAAAGCCAGATTTATCTCTACTAGCTCAGAAGCAAGAGAAGCTAGTCACAATTTTATAACTCCTAAGTGGGACCTTGTAACTCATGTCACAACTCTGTTATGATCAAGTCAAAGTCTCAATTCATTTCACAAGTCATTTTGAAAACATCTGACGGGGGAACAGTATGGCCACTCCAACTGTCCATAACCACGGACGCGGCTATTCGAATAGTTTGACACTCTGCAGAGATTGTACACTTTCACCACAACATTCGATACATCCGTCAGGAACAAATCCTGAATTCACCATACTCAGTATGCGGATAATCAATCCTAAATTTTCAATTACACGCCCTAGTATAAGCACCTCTCCTGTGAGTTTGGCCTCCCAACCATGACCTGAGGGGTTTCGCGGCATAATAAATCAAAATTTTCTACGGATGCGAACAGAGGGAAGCCAAGATCTAATCTAGGAGATGCAAACAATGAGAGAGATTGGATTAGATCTTCATACCCTTGAAGATTCGCACAGCGGAATGTTCGTCGGAACGTGGGTGATGTAGTCGTACTCGCTTCTCCTCCTCGCGATCCGATCCGATCTAGCACCACAAGTGGCGATGCCTCCGTGAGATGCACACGTGAAGCACCTCGACGTCTCCTCCTTCCTTGGTCCAGCAAGTATGGTGGAGAGATGGGTTGGATCTACAATGCGACGGCGCGGTGCAATTGGTGGAGAATTTCTGCAGCAGGGCTTCGCCTACAAGCAGTCGGGAGGGAGAGAGGAGGGCAGCAGGGCGGCTAGGGTTGGAGGGGAAGGTGTAGGGGGTTGGTGTGCCCCCAGCCCTCTATATATAGAGGGGTGGGCGCAGCCCTAGCCCCTCCCCCAAGCCAAGGCCGGCGGCCCCAAGGAGGAAGAGTGGGGGGCAAGGAAACCCCCCTTATAGAAGCTCTATCTAGAGTTTAAACCTCTCTTGGCCGGCTGGGCCCTATGGGGCCTTGTGCCCCTGGCCCAATGCGGCCAGGGAACTCCCTCATAGGCCCATGCCCCCTCCCAGAAGGTGGGGCCACGTTGGTCCCCTTCCGGAAGGTTCTAGAAGCTTCCGGTACAATACCGATTAACCCGGAACAATTCCGAACTCCAAAAACTGCACTGCCTTATATGAATCTTATTCTCCGGACCATTCCGGAACCTCTCGTGATGTCCCGGATCCCATCCGAGACTCCGAACAAAAACTCATAAACCAATTATCCAATCTATCCTAGCGTCGAGACACGTTAAGTGTGTGACCCTGTGGGTTCGAGAATATGCAGACATGATCTTCTATCAATAATCAACAGCGGGGTCTGGGACCCATATTGACTCCCACACATTCATCGATGATCATATCGGATGAACCACGATGCCAGGATTCAATCAATCCCATATATATATTCCCTTCGTCTCGCGATATTTTACTTTCCCGAGATTCGATCGTCGGTACCGTCATACCTAGTTCAATCTCGTTCACAGCAAGTACTTTACTCGTTCCGTAATGCGATATCACTTTGTGATTAACTCCTTAACCACATGCTTGCAAGCGGTGTTGATATCGATTACCGAGTGGGCCCGAAGTATATCTCTCCGACTTGGGAGGGACAAATCCCATCTCGATACATACAACCCAACCGATACTTTCCGATCACCTGAGAGACACCTTTATGATCACCCTCTCATAGGATGACGTTTGATGACCTCAAAGCTTTCTTCCGATACCAGGGAGTTGTATTATCTCATGGTCTAAGGAATACAATATTTGACATAAGAAAAGCTTCCAAAGACGAACACGATGACACGATCTAATTGCTTCGCTTAGTTTGGGTCTGTCCATCATATCATTCTCCCAATGATATGATCTCATTATCAATGGACAACTCATGTCTATGGTTAGGAAACCTTAACCATCATTGATCAATGAGCTAGTCCATAGAGGCGTACTAGGGAAACGGTGTTGTTCACAAACCACACAAGTATTAATGTTTCCGCTTAATACAATTCTAGCATGGAATATAAACTTTATCATGAACAAGAATTATAATAATAACATCTTTATTATTGCCTCTAGGGCATAATTCCAATAGTCTCCCACTTGCACTAGAGTCAATAATCTAGTTTACATTTGGCAACAATATCACACCCATGGCACTGAGGTGCTGATCATGTTTTACACGTGGAAGAGGTTTAGTCAATGGATCTGCGACATTCAGATCTGTATGTACTTTGCTAATTTTCAGATCTCCATCTGCTATATAATCTCGGATTATATGAAACTTGCGGTTGATATGCTTGGTCTTTGGATGATATCTTGGTTCCTTAGCGAGTGCTATGGCGCCAGTGTTGTCACACAATATCTCCAGTGGGTCCAATGCACTTGGAACCACGCCAAGCTCAGTGATGAAGTTTCTGATCCAAACTCCTTCACTTGACGCTTCTGCAGCAGCCATGTATTCTGCTTCTACTGTAGATCCCGCGATCACGCTTTGCTTGCAGCTTCTCCAGCTCACAGCTCCTCCATTCAAAATATAAACGTATCCTGTCTGAGATTTGGAATCATCCTTGTCGGAGTCGAAACTAGCGTCGACGTAACCTTTTACGACGAGATGTTCATCACCCCCATAGACTAAGAACATTTCTTTAGTCCTATTTAGGTACTTTATGATGTTCTTCACGGCTGTACAGTGTTCCACTCCTGGATCACTTTGATATCTGCTCGTCAAACTAAGAGCATTGGACACATCCGGTCTAGTACATAGCATGACATACATGATAGAACCTATGGCCAAGGCATAAGGCACTTTGCTCATAGTTTCCCTATCATTTACCGTAGCTGGACACTGAGCCTTGCTCAATATCTTACCTGACAACATAGGCACTGAACCTTTCTTTGCCTTATCCATTCTGAACCTTTTCAGAACTTTGTCTAGGTATGTACTCTGGCTTAAAGCTATCAGGCGTCTTTGTCTATCTCTATAGATTTTGATGCCCAATATATAAGCAGCTTCACCTAGGTCTTTCATTGAAAAACACTTGTTCAAATAACTCTTCACATCGTTAAGCATATTGATGTCATTTCCAATAATCAATATGTCATCCACATATAGTACCAGAAATGTCACCGAGCTCCCACTCACTTTCTTGTAGATACAAGCTTTGTAGCAATTTGGAACAAATCCAAAGCTCTTGATCACTTGATCAAAACGAAGGTTCCAACTCCGAGATGCTTGCTTCAGTCCATAAATGGAAGGCTCAAGCTTGCACACTTTATCAGCATCCTTAGGATCGACAAAACCTTCGGGTTGCATCATATACAACTCTTCATCAATGTTGCCATTGAGGAACGCAGTCTTGACATCCATCTGCCATATTTCATAATCATGAAACGCAGCAATTGCTAATAAAATCTGAATGGACTTAAACATCACTACGGGAGAGAAAGTCTCATCGTAGTCAACACCTTGAACTTGTCGAAAACCTTTCGCGACAAGCCGTGCTTTATAGACGGTAACATTACCATCCGCGTACGTTTTCTTCTTGAAGATCCATTTGCACTCAACGGCCTTTCGGTCGCTAGGAGGGTCCACCAAAGTCCATACTTGGTTTTCTCTCATGGATCCCAATTCGGATTTCATGGCCTCTAGCCATTTCTCAGAGTCTGGGCTCATCATCGCTTCCTCATAGTTCGAAGGCTCACTGTCATCTACTAACAAGACAGTTAAGACAGGGTTGCCGTACCACTCAGGAGGGGCACGCGACCTTGTAAACCTTGACGTTCAGTAGCAGCATCGTTCGAAGCTTCATGATCCTTATCATTAGCTTCCTCTATTGTTGGTGCAGGCGGCACTGGAACAATTTCAGGTGCTGCGCTACTCTCCAACTCAAGAGAAGGTTCAACAACCTCGTCTAGCTCTACTTTCCTCCCACTCACTTCTTTCGAGAGAAACCCCTTCTCAAGAAATGAACCGTTCTTTGCGACAAACACTTTGCCTTCGGTTCTATGACAGAAGGTATACCCAATAGTTTCCTTAGGGTATCCTATGAAGACGCATTTCTCCGCTTTGGGTTCGAGCTTGTCCGGCATCAACTTCTTGACATAAGCTTCGCATCCCCAAACTTTAAGAAACGACAACTTAGGTTTAGCACCAAACCACAGTTCATACGGTGTCGTCTCAACGGATTTATATGGTGCCCTATTTAAAGTGAATGCAGCGGTTTCTAATGCATAACCCCAAAATGATAACGGCAAATCAGTAAGAGACATCATTGATCGGACCATATCTAATAAGGTTCGATTCCTGCGTTCAGACACA
The DNA here is from genome assembly GCA_916181665.1 of Avena sativa. Lineage (NCBI taxonomy): Eukaryota > Viridiplantae > Streptophyta > Magnoliopsida > Poales > Poaceae > Avena > Avena sativa. Next base: position 260,253,797 of record OV702298.1, on the reverse strand, counting down.
CCATTGCGCTGTGGTGTTCCGGGTGGCGTGAGTTGCGAAACAATTCTGCTTGCTTTAAGATGCGTGAGAAAATCATAACTCAAATATTCACCTCCACGATCGGATCGTAGAAACTTAATCTTTCTGTTACGATGGTTCTCCACTTCATTCTGAAATTCTTTGAACTTTTCAAACGTTTCAGATTTATGTTTCATTAAATAGATATACCCATATCTACTTAAGTCATCGGTAAAAGTGAGAAAATAGCGATATCCACCGTGCGTCGAAACACTCATCGGTCCGCATACATCGGTATGTATGATTTCCAACAAGTCCGTTGCTCGCTCCATCATACCGGAGAACGGGGTTTTGATCATCTTGCCCATGAGGCATGGTTCGCATGTGTCAAATGATTCAAAATCAAGAGACTCCAAAATTCCATCAGAATGGAGTTTCTTCATGCGCTTTACACCAATATGACCTTGATGACAGTGCCACAAATAAGTAGTATTATCACTATCTACTTTGCATCTCTTAGCCTCAATGTTATGGATGTGTGTTTCATCCCTTTCGAGATTTAGAAGAAATAAACCATTCACAATAGGTGCATTGTTACTCATATAAATAGAACAACCATTATTCTCCGATTTAAATGAATAACCGTCTTGCAATAAACAAGATCCATAAATAATGTTCATGCTCAACGCAGGCACATAATAATACTTATTAAGGTTTAAAACTAATCCCGAAGGTAAAACTAGGAGAGCGTGCCGACGGCCATCACATCAACTCTTGATCTGTTGCCAACGCGCATCGTCACCTCATCCCTCGCAAGCCGCCGTCTATTCCGTAGCTCCTGTTTCGAGTTACAAATATTAGCAACTGAACCGGTATCAAATACCCAGGCACTACAACGAGGGCTAGTAAGGAAAACATCAATAACATGTATATCAAATATACCTTTGATGGTGCCAGCCTTCTTGTCCGCTAAGTACTTCGGACAGTTGCGCTTCCAGTGACCCTTGTCCTTGCAATAGAAGCACTCAGTGTCCGGTTTAGGACCAGACTTGAGCTTCTTCTCAGCAGGGGCAACGCGCTTGCCGCCGCCTTTCTTGAAGGGCTTCCTTGCACCCTTACCTTTCTTGAAGATGGGGGGCTTGTTGACCATCAACACATGATTATTCTTTTTGATGTTCACCTCCGCTACTTTCATCTTAGCAAAGATCTCAGTGATCATATCAGTGGAACCAATCTGATTGTGATCAACTACAAAACTTTTGTAGCTAGGAGTGTCAATCTTGAGCTCCTCTGGAATCTTGCAGTCCAGTTGCTCAAGGCGTTGAGTGTAGCCCGTCATCTCAATGGCGTGCTCACTAACAGAACTCCCTTCCTCCATCTTGTAGTTAAAAAATTTCTTAGAGATCTCATATCTCTCAGAACGGGCTTGAGTCTGAAACATGTTTTTCAGCTCCTCGAGAATCTCAAAGGGCCCGACGAACTCCTCAAAACGATTTTGAAGATCCGATTCCATAGCATACAACATGGCGATCTTAATCAAATCATAATCATCCTTGCGCGACTGATAAACAGCTTTTTCATCAGCCGGCGCATCTATAGCAGGGGCGTCACCTAGCGCTTTCTCAAGGACATAGTCCTTTTGTCCGCCAGCGAGAATGATTCTCAGAATTCGGAACCATTTGGTGAAGTTAGACCCATTGTTTCTAAGCTTTTCTATCTCAGCAAAAACGTTGAAGTTGAAGTTGGACTTGGCCATGTGATCTACAGTATTTGCAAGTACAATTTAGACTATGTTCATGATAAATAGTTCAACTTAATCAAATTACTAGATGAACTCCCACTAAATTCAACATTCCTCAAGTTGTTTAGTGAACACGATCCAAATTCACCACACCTAATCCGATCATCACGAGAAGAGATGTGGTTTCAATGGTGGACAACGAAGTGTCGATCATATCATTCATATGACTCATGCTTAACCTTTCGGTTCTTGTGTTCCGAGGCCATGTCTGTACATGCTAGGCTCGTTAAGTTAGACCCAAGTATTTCCGCGTGTGCAAAACTGGCTTGCACCCGTTGTATGTGAGCGTAGAGTCTATAGCACCCGATCATCACGTGATGCTTGGACACGACGAACTTTCACAACGGTGCATACTCGGGGAGAACACAGTTTTATCTTGATCTTTAAGTGAGGAATCATCTTATAATGCTACCGTCGCGATCTAAGCATAATAAGATACATAAAAGGATAAACATCACATGCATATAACTTTAATGTGACATGGTATAGCCAATATTCGCGCAATGATCTCCATCTTGTGTGTACCGGCATGATCTCCATCACTCCACCATGATTGCCTCCACCACGAATAGCATCTACAACTATTGCTAACTACTTAGCGATAAAGTGAAACTATTACATGGTGCATAAGAAGTTGACACACAGGTCATACACAATTATAAAGACAACCATATCGCTCCTGCTGGTTGTGTACTCATCGACATGCAAGTCGTGAAACATTACAAAACATGATCATCGCATACATTATACACATCACATCTTGGGCCATACCATATCACAGAAAACACTCCCTGCAAAAACAAGTTAGACGCCTCTACTTTGTTGTTGCATGTTTTACGTGGCTTATGGGAGTAGATGCTAAGAACGATTCTTACCTACGGAAAGCCACATCGGTGATATTATTGTTGCCAAACTCCGGTGTTAATCCCATGACAACTATAGTGAGAGAAACTGACATCCACCAGCCGCATGTGTGGAACAAGCCACACGTCAAGTGCGGATCCGGTATCGCGAACGACGTCGCGTAAGGTTGGCCTGGACCGCTTCAATCTCACTATCCCACGTCATAAGAAGAACACAAATAAGAGGCTTGCAACAGAAAACATCAACGCCCGCAACAACCATGTTGCGTTCTACTCGTGAATCACATCTACGCATAGATCTAGCTCTGATACCACTGAGGGGTTTCGCGGCATAGTAAATCAAAATTTTCTACGGATGCGAATAGAGGGAAGCCAAGATCTAATCTAGGAGATGCAAACAACGAGAGAGATTGGATTAGAACTTCATACCCTTGAAGATTCGCACAGCGGAACGTTCGTCGGAACGTGGGTGATGTAGTCGTACTCGCTTCTCCTCCTCGCGATCCGATCCGATCTAGCACCACAAGTGGTGTTGGGGAGGTAACCCCGGATAGGGTAAGAACGGGGAAAGACGAAAGGGTGTTCCCCGTCTAGTTTCCGAGTTATAGTCTGAGTCGGCCGAGTCCTATAGAGGTCGGCCGAGATAGGAAAAGGGCAGGACCTCAATAATAATGGCAAGGCATTACCCGGCCGAGATATTGCGTAAGTCGGCCGGGTTAGCCCGAGTAATCTTAATGCAGGTGAAGGACAAGCCGAGCTACGCGAGGAAGGGCCGAATAATATGAAGCTTGCAGGAGAAGGAGAAGCCTAAAGTCAAACTCTAGCCGCAGGCTAGAGAGAATCTGAGCAGAGCCAAGTGCAACGGACAAATGTGCAGAGCGACAGAGGGGCAGAAGGAGGTCACGGAGGTGACGGTCCTGGAGCCCGAGGCACGCAGGAGGGGCCCTCTGGAACCTTGCCGTCTTTAGAGGAGCGACAGGGAAAGGAGGCCGCCGAACTACTATATTGGGACAAGCATATTCCTCGAATATGCTTGCCACGTCAGCCCTAAAGGAACCCACGGCTCTCCTTTATAAGGGAAGGCTTGGACCCTGAGGAGGGGATCGGCTCATTGTAGTACCGTTAGGCTGGTAAAGTTCTCCTTTTCTCCTTGTATACAGCTCAAGGAGCACTTTTAGTCCAAGGAAGGAGAAATAAAGATCTTTGCCTTTGCTTTCTGTGTGTAGAATCAACTGCATCTTCCCTCCCCAGTTCCCTCTAGCATCCATTGGCCCCAAACTTTAGCCTACCCATGGCATCTGCCGTGCCACCACCACGACAGTTGGCGCCCACCGTGGGGCCCGCAGCGGTGCTAGCTGGAGTCATGATCCGGACGGGAAACTTCATCAACACTGGCGAGCGCGTGGTTTCTGGCCTAGTCCGGAGATTCGATCTCTGTGACTACGTCAGCGACAACGCGGGCAGCTTCAGGGGGAAAACTCCCCCGTGGAACGGTGTCTTCATCAGTTTGGGCAAGCACAAGGTCTACATCGGCGTCGACGTCTCCGACATTTATCCTCGCCAAGTTGTTGCAGGAGAGCCACCCCTTAGCGCTGCGAGCCATACGTGCGGAGCGCATCCGGTGAGCAGCGTCGAGGTGATGGTCGCAGCCGGAGTGCAGACGGGAGTAGCGGGTGCCGGATCAACCAGAGACCCTGCCGCAGGCGAGCAGATTACGCCAGGACAGACGGCACCACCCACCGAGGTAATCCCTCCAGTGACCAAGCAGGCCAAAGTACAGGACACTACCCCAAAAGCACCCAGAGTAAGAGGGCCACCTCTGGAAAGGCCAGAAAACATCCTTCAAGCAACCATAGAGAACCTGACTATGCCTGTAGCGCCGATACTTGATCCGGCTAATGCTCAGGCAGAGTTGGAAGAAACCAGGCAAAAGGTACTGGTAGAGGCAAAAAAGGTATCGGCCCTGCGGGAGTCTCTAAACAGGACCCTGCGGGAATACGCCAAAGCTAATAAGCTTGACGTCGCTCCCGAACGGGTTGATGAGTTAAGATTGAGAGGGAAAAACCTCATAGATGATATCAACAAGGAGCATGATGCCCGTAAGGCCGAGTCAGTTGATTTGGGCTTGCCGAGGTACAGTACCCCGACAAAGAACCTAAGAGCGGCAAATGCCGCAGCATTAGAGTTAGAGGGGTTGACTGGCAAAGCCCGGCAGAAACAGCAAGAAAGAGTAAATGAGCTGGTATGCATCGCGAACCAGCAGAACGAAGAAATGCTCAGGGAAGACCCAGCGAGGCCGGGGGCCTCGCGAATGGTTCACTCGGCTGGAGCAGCACCTGCCTTGTCCGTGGTAGCAACATCCTCACCCGGAAATAATGCACGAAAGGACAAAGCAGTAACTTCCGGGAAGAGAAACAAGCAAATTGTTCCGTATGATCCGGCAATGGCCGGAAAAGCAAACGAGAACAGATGCAATGGAAGCCGAGGTAACAGTGGTGAGAAAAACCCAGGCCGTATTGAGAAAGACGGCGGAAGCCGAGGCAATGGGGACCTCGGCAGAAGAGAACTCGGAAGAGGCAATCACGAGAACCATACCCCAGTTGAAGTAAGGAGAGAACCGCCACTCAACCCACAGCCAAGACATGAAGCTCGGTAGGAAAGAGAAGCGAGACCAGCTCGCCACAATCAAGTGAACGAAAGGTACAATGATGGTTATTCCGAAATGGAATATGCCATCCATGGTGGAAATAACCATTATGGAATGCAAGACAGAGTTCTGTACCGAGATTTGCCATCAAATGATGCAAGAGTAAAGCTAGACCGGTTATACCGGTCCGAGTTACTGGAAGAACAGGGTCCACCGGGTCCGACGTGCTTTGGACCACGGATCATGGGCGAACCACCTGTGCCGAACTTTCAACTAGCAAGAGGCACGAAAACATATAATGGGAGTACCAAGCCACAAGACTGGTTGATTGATTATGCCACTGCTGTGAAAATAGCGGGTGGGAACTTGCGATGGGCAGTACGGTATGTCCCACAAATGTTGGAAGGACCAGCTAGGGTGTGGCTGAATAATCTACCAGCAGGCAGTATCAACTGTTGGTTAGATTTTGAAGAAATGTTCGTCAGCAACTTTACCAGCACATACAAGAGGCCAAACAGGCCGCAACAGTTAGCCATGTGCAAGCAGAGGCCGAATGAAACGGATAGAGAGTTTTTAACTCGATGGTGTAACCTGAGAAACTCGTGTGAAGGTGTTATAGAGTCGCAAGCAATAGCTTGGTTCGCTCAAGGATGCCGTTATGCCAGTGTATTGTGGCAACGACTGCAAAGAGATATGCCAACCACATTGGCAGAAACTATCAGAATAGCGGACTCCTATGCATTGGGAGATCCAACGCAACCAGAATTAATGTCGGCAGATCATCGGGAGCAACAAGACCAATATGCAAGAGATTTGGCCGGGTCATCCAGGCGCAATGACTTTAGAGGAAGAAGAAGAGAAGAAAGGCCAGATTATAGATATAATTTGGCCCAAGTGGCAGCGGTAGCGCAGGATCAGCCGAGTCACGGAACGACTCAACGGCAAAAGAATGGTCCTCAGCAGTGGACACCGAGGAATGAAGGAAAGAGACAATGGACCCCAGAACAAAAGAAGCAATGGCAGGAGAGGCCGAAGTACACGTTCAAATCTATGTTAGATCAGCCATGTAAATTTCACACGTCAAACCCATCCAGGCCAGCCAACCATACGACCCGCCAATGTGCATGGATGAAAAATACAATGGGAAACTCCGCAGGCATTCAGGCAGCACCCCTTCAAATATATCAATAGCATCAGCCGCAGTTGACTGGAGCAAATACGCAGCAACTAATGTTACCACCCCCTCCCCCGAGATATGAGAACCCGGACCGGAGAGATGCGGTACATCAAGTGATGAAGCAAGGCCAGGATGGGAGGACAAATCCAGGAAATACTGGACGCAATGATTACAGAGAACATCATCAGTCTTATTGTGTGTTCACAATGGAACAGCAAGACAAGCAGAGTGTGCAGCGCCGGCATATGGAAGTAAATGCAGTTATGCCGGCAGTGCCAAGATATATGCCTTGGTCGGATCAGGAAGTAACTTGGAGCATAAAGGATCACCCCAAAATAATGCCGAATCCAGGATCGTATGCACTCGTGTTGGATCCGACATTTGTTGGACCAAGCATTAATGTGAAATTTTCAAAGGTTCTCATTGACAATCGGAGCAGTATCAACATCATGTACAAAGATACCATGCATAAACTCGGAGTATCGCAGAACATGCTGCAATCCACGAGGACCACTTTCCATGGGATAGTGCCAGGGCTTTCATGCGAACCAATTGGTAAGGTCCGAGTGGACGTGTTATTCGGCACAAGAGATAACTGCAGAGCAGAAAACTTAGAATTTGAAGTAGTGGATCTAGAGAGCTGTTATCATGCCTTACTCGGATGGCCCGCGTTAGCCAAATTCATGAGAAGCTGTCATGTAAGTTATCTGAAAATGAAGCTACCCGGACCACAAGGAGTAATAACAGTAGCGGGGGATTACAAGAAGTCAATGGAATGTGCTTCAGCCGGGTCAAATTTGGCCGAGTCATTGGTTATAGCAAGAGAAAAAAGAAGGATTCAGGAGGTAGCAGCCCTCGCTCAGTCGGCACAGCTGAATATGCCGGCACTAGCCAATCCACATGGAAGTGTCTCCTTTCAGCCGACTAAAGAAACGAAGAAATTTCAGATAGATGAGCAACTCCCAGAGCGTACTGTCACTATTGGTGCAGGCCTAGATGCTAAATAGGAAAGCGAGCTCACCAACTTCCTCCGTGAGAATCGGGATATCTTTGCATGGTCAACTCAGGATCTGCAAGGTGTTTCGAGGGAGTTGGCTGAGCACTCTCTGAATGTAAGACCAGGAGCAAGGCCGGTGAAGCAACCTCTCCGCCGCTTCGCCGAAGACAGGAGAAAAATAATAGGGGATGAAATAGCTCGGCTCCTCGCGGTCGGGTTCATCATGGAGGTGCTGTATCCGGATTGGCTGTCAAATCCGGTGCTAGTAGAAAAGAAGAAAGATGATCCAAATGTAGCCATTGTATGGCGAATGTGTATCGATTACACGAACCTGAACAAGGCGTGTCCAAAAGATCCTTTTCCATTACCTAGAATAGACCAAGTCATTGATTCGACCGCTGGTTGTGAGTTGTTGTCATTTGTAGACGCGTATTCTGGTTTTCACCAGATACCGTTAAATCCGGCCGATCAAATAAAGACTGCGTTTATTACCCCGTACGGGGCTTATTGCTATCGCACGATGCCATTCGGCCTGCGAAACGCAGGAGCAACATATCAGAGATGCATGCAAAAATGTCTACACGACCAGATAGGAAAAAATGTACAAGCATATGTAGATGACGTGGTCATCAAAACCAAGGAAAGCAAAACGCTACTGGATGATATACGGCAGACTTTTGTGAACCTGAGAAGGTTCCGAATGAAGCTCAACCCGGAAAAATGCACATTTGGCGTGCCAGCAGGAAAATTACTCAGTTTTCTTGTATCTAGCCGAGGTATAGAGGCCAACCCAACAAATATAAGGGCAGTAGAAAGAATGGAGTTGCCAAGGTGTCTAAATGACGTACAAAAGTTCACGGGATGTTTAGCCTCACTCAGCCGGTTTGTATGTCGGCTGGGAGAGAAGGCACTACCACTCTATCAACTGATGAAGAAATCAGATAAGTTCATTTGGACTCCACAAGCAGACAGTGCATTTCATGAGTTGAAAAAGATGTTGGTTACAACACCCATTTTGGCTTCTCCATTATCAAAAGAGCCTATGTTACTCTATATAGCGGCAACCAACAGAGTAGTGAGTGCTGTAGTCGTCGTAGAACGATTCTAAGAAGAAAAGTCGGTACAGAGGTCGGTGTACTATTTAAGCGAAGTGTTATCTGCTTCAAAGAAAAATTATCCACATTATCAGAAGATGGCTTATGGAGTGTATATGTCGGCAAAGAAACTTAAACATTACTTCGAAGAGCACCCCATCAAAGTGATCTGTGAAGCACCCATAGCCGACATATTGAGCAACAAAGATGCAAGTGGCCGAATAGCGAAATGGGCAATTGAGTTGTCACCATATGCTCCACAATTCGATAGGAGAGATGCAATCAAATCTCAGGCAGTCGCTGACTTCTTCGTAGATTGGGCCGAGGTGCAGTATGAGCCACCATTACCAGACCCAAATTATTGGACGATGCATTTTGATGGTTCCAAACTAAGAAATGGTTTGGGGGCAGGAATAGTGTTAACCTCGCCCAAAAGAGATCAGCTGAAATATGTGCTGCAAATACACTTTGCCGCGTCAAACAACGTAGCCGAATATGAAGCACTGGTCCATGGATTGAAAGTAGCAAAAGAGATTGGCATACGCCGAATCTTATGCTATGGGGACTCGAACCTAGTAGTACAGCAAGTCTCAGGCAATTGGGACGCATTAGATGATAATATGGCTTTGTATAGATTTCATGTGCAAAAGATCAGTGGATACTTTGAGGGGTGTGAATTTCACCACATACCTCGGGCAGAAAATGACGCCGCAGACACGTTGTCAAAGCTAGGGTGAACCAGACAGTCAATTCCCCCAGGTATTGCCCTAGAGCACCTCAGGAAACCATCAATAATTCCATCCCTAGAATCCGAATCCATCTTTATTCCGGCAAATTCAGCAGAAAATAATGTGCCGATGGAAGTAGATCAGCAATCTAACCCGGAATTCCCCAAGAGGAGGACATCAAAAGTAAGCATGGAGGAAGCCGAGGTAGCTATGTCGGCAGAAAACATGGAAATAGACAGTGAGACCACACCAGAGAAAATCACACCGGTATGGGCGCAACCCATATTATCTTTCCTTAAGGATGCGATTTTGCCGAATAATGAAGTGTTAGCAAGACAGATAGCAAGGAGAGCTAAAGCTTATACAATCATAAATAATGAGCTATATAAAAGAAGTGTCACAAGTGTATTGCAAAGGTGTGTGAGTTCGGCAGAAGGCCAGGAGATCCTCCTAGATATACATCAAGGAGAATGTGGACACCATGCTTCGTCTCGTGCCTTGGTGGCCAAAGCATTCAGGCATGGGTTTTATTGGCCAACGGCCTTGAAGGAAGCCAAAGAGCTGGTTGAAAAATGCAATGGTTGTCAGAGATATGCAACCAAGATACACATGCCGTCGTCCGAGTTAAAAACGATACCCATTACTTGGCCGTTTTCTGTGTGGTGTTTAGATATGGTGGGACCATTTAAGCCGGCCTGAGGGGGGATGACCCACATATTGGTTATGGTGGATAAGTTCACAAAATGGATTGAAGTGAAACCAATAAAAAATCTGATGGGCCCACAGCAGTGAGATTCCTCAAAGATATTATCTTAATATATGGATACCCGCACAGTGTTATTACAGATAACGGCACAAACTTTGCAGAAGGAGCCTTCGCTAGGTTTTGCCAAGAGAAACACATAGATTAGATGTTGCCTCTGTGGCTCACCCAGCATCTAATGGGCAAGTGGAAAGGTCTAATGGACTAGTATTGTCCGGAATAAAACCACGACTCGTCGAACCATTGCAAAGGTCGGCAAGATGTTGGATTGAGGAATTACCAGCAGTATTATGGAGCCTCAGGACTACTCCGAACAGATCAACAGGCTATACACCGTTCTTTCTGGTATACGGGGCAGAGGCCGTCCTTCCAGCCGACATAATACATGACTCGCCAAGAGTTACTCAATATACAACTTCAGAGGTAAATGAAGTAGCTCAGCAAGATGCTGTTGATCTGCTAGAAGAAGACAGAGAGCTGGCGCTATCATGATCGGCTATTTATCAGCAGAACTTGCGGTGATATCACAGCAAGAAGGTGAATCCAAGAGTGTTCAAAGAAGGGGATTTAGTTCTCCGACTGGTGCAACGCACGGCTGGCATGCACAAGCTGTCACCTCCATGGGAAGGACCATTCGTCGTGAGCAAAGCATTGCACAATGATGCCTATTACCTAATCGATGCCCAATCCCCTGGAAAAAACAGAGCAGACAAAGCCGGCAAAGAAATGAAAAGGCCATGGAACGTAGCGTTACTTCGTCCATTTTTATTTATAGTAGTCATTAGTCACACATTGCAAAGTAGTATCTCGAGATCAAGCACCAATTATGTATTAAACTTCGGCATCCAGAGCGGTGACTCGGGGACTGCCATATGTTATTTCAATTTTATGTTGTATTAAACTTCGGCATCCAGAGCAGTGACTCGGGGACTGCCATATGTTATTTCAATTTTATGTTGTATTAAACTTCGGCATCCAGAGCAGTGCCTCGGGGACTGCCACATGTTATTTCAATTTTATATTATGTTAAACTTCGGCATTCAGAGCAGTAACTCGGGGACTGCCATGTGTTACTTCAATTTTATATTGCGATTGAACCTCGGCATCTTGAGCAGCAGCTCGACAACCGTCTTATATTATTTTTTGAAATTTGGTCTCCACACCAGACTTCGGCGCTATAGGCAGTGACTCGGGGACAGCCGTATATGGTGCCGAGGTAATGGTTAGCCTTTGATACAAGGAGGTATCAAACTTCGGCGCTCAAACTAAGAACAGCTCGATCTCGTGAGATATTCGAAGTCCGCGCCTAAATCAATGGGCTAAAACACGCGAATACAAAGGCAAACGCATATCCCAAAATCAAGAAATTGCAAGCCACCAAAGAAAGGATTCGGACGAACAAGATCACTTAAATAAAGTGATAACAATTACAAACATATATGTCTCATAAGCACACGGCAAAAGAAATTCATACCATACAAAAGACGGACAAATGTTCCACGTACATCATACGCCCGGCATACCAGGATAAGAACAAACTTAAAGGTTTTTAGCGGGAGAGGCAGTAACTTGGTCAGGGGCTGGGCACTCCGAGGTAGGCGGAGCTTCGACCGAGGTTGCCTCACCCTCCACAAAACCAGGTGCGACTTCGGCGGAAGCCCGAGGCTGCTGAGGAGCATCAGTTTGTGCAGTTGAATGCCCAGTACCTTTGGAAGAGGATCGCGCGTCGCCATTGCCATCCGAGCTCGAACTGGAATCACCAGAAGTAGCCGAGTCATCCTCATCTTCTCCTTGTTCAGCTGAATTATTATCCGATGCATCCTCGACTATGACCTCGTCGTCCGGGTTCGGAAGGAAACTCGGACCTTCGTTCCAGGTATGCACGTCGGCATACTCAACGAGCTGGAAGGCACGAGCTTGCCGCAGAGCGACGAAGGTGGGGTCCTCAACCCAACGGGAACCAGTGCGCAGATTTCTCAAGATATCAAGAGAAATATCTTCATACCATGACATGATAACAGTGAGAGCCATGTCAGTGCCAGCTCGTCCGGCTGACTCCCTCCAAAGACTTAGTTGCCTCTCGGACGCCATCAATCTTTGCACCAGCAATTCGACCTCATTGATATCAGGAGTCCCAGAAGTGTTCAGCCAGAGAACATGGTAGGCTCGGATAGCTGCCTGCACCAAATCCCTGCCCATAATCTTCATCGGACCAACTGCAGCGCCGACAGCAACCAGGAAATCTTCCATTGAGTACTCCAAGTCCGCGTCAACAGGGACACCTCGGCGCGCACGAGCAGCAAGAACCGCTTTAGAGCTCACGGGCTTAGCTTCTGGAAAATGATCTGCGCAAAACAGGAATGCGTCAGAGGGCAGCAGGAAAAAGGAAAAAAGATAATCCGTCCGTGTTAAGAACCTTACGATGAATATAACTCATCATTATCTGAAGGTCCTTAGCCCAGTCAATCTTGCTCTTCTCAAAGCGAGCGATCTCCTCGCTCATTCCCCGAGATTTCAATTCGGTAGCTTCGAGGAGCTCTTCATTCTTCTGCAGTTGCAGAGCTAGCCGATTTTTCTCCTCGGAGAACTCTTGGTCGACCTTTTCTAGTTCGGACCTCTGAGAAAGCTTAAGGGCCTCCACCTCGGCGCTCAGGCGAGCTATTTCATCGTCCTTTTCTTTTAGCTGTGCCGAATGAGTAGCGCTTTGTTCTAAAAAATGCAGCATTACATCAGGCATGGGCGTGCAATCTTGGTGAGATGCTGCAAAGGTTTTGTAACTCGGCTTTACCAAAGCCAAACAAGATAAAAGAAACTTAGCGCACATTTTAAAGAGGGAAAGGTATAAGGTAAAAGGGAAACTAACCTTCCAAGTTCTTGACTTTCTTCTCAAGACGAATGTTGAGATTATTGATATTACCTGTTCACCAACAAAGTAAGCCGACATCCCGCATACAAAACAATAAGAATGTCGGAGATGACAAGAGGAATTGTCGACTTACCAGCTTTTTTCACCACAGGAATAACTTTCTCATATTTTTCTTCCAATTTCCTGTGCGAAAAAAGCAGTCTTTGAAATTCAGCAGTCCGCCGGTCATGTGCAACCTGAGCAATAGAACAAACGATGAGTGGATATTCAAAGCCAAAACAGATCCGAGTCAAGCAAAGCTTAACCCGGATCTAGGTGGCTGGATATTGAAAGCCAAAACAGATCCGAGTCAAGCAAAGCTTAACCCGGATCTAGGTGGCTGGATATTCAAAGCCAAAATAGATCCGAGTCAAGCAAAGCTTAACCCGGATCTAGGTGGCTGGATATTCAAAGCCAAAGCAGATCCGAGTCAAGCGAAAGCTTAACGCGGATCTAGGTGGCTGGATATTCAAAGCCAAAACAGATCCGAGTCAAGCAAAGCTTAACCCAGATCTAGGTGGCTGGATATTCAAAGCCAAAGCAGATCCGAGTCAAGCGAAAGCTTAACCCGGATCTAGGTCGCTGGATACTCAAAGAACAGCTAGACAAAAATCAAGCAAAGTTTAAGGTAGATCTAGTCGGATATAGGTTCGAACCCTAAAGTTAAATCGAATTAAGTAGAGCATCATAAAAACTTCCAAGCGAATAACAAGTTACTCGTTTGCAAGTTTCGGGGACTAATGTATATATAGTAGCATCTGGAGAATCAATCAAAATTCCGTGAAACAACAATTACCTCATTCATCTTGTTACTATCAAGGATGATCTTGGCAGCTTGATCCAAGCGGCTGCTAATGTCGGAAAGCTGAAACGGCTGACTGATTGGGTTACCCTCAAGCTGATCGGCAGCATTCCAGTTATTGGCATATTCCACCAGTGAGCCGAGGCTGTTTCCACTGGTCGTCCCAGTAAGGACTTTACCCCGGACGCGCTGTGTAACCACCGCGACCGCAGGGCTTTTATGAAGAGCAAGCTGGGTACCGGCGACCAGAGTAACGGAGGCTTTGGTAGGAGCAGTCCCTTTGCGAAGCACGTCGGCGATACTCGGCTGAGAAGAGCCGGCAAGACCTTTCTGGGAAGTGGAAGCCTTGGTGGCAACAACTTTTCTTGCTTTAGAAGAGGCATCAGCAGAAGCCGATACCTCGGCAATGGGAATGGTGCCTTTAGGAGCCGGAGGGATCACAGTCGCAGAGGGCGCCGAGATATTGACGACCTCGGCCGGGGCTGGAGTTACTACAGAAACTGCGGAGGTAGAAAGAGGCTCGGTAGATATGCTCGGATTCAAAGAGGGAGCAACTGGTTCGGTAGAAATCTCAGAGGGCCGAGTGGAATCAACATCAACAAGAGGAGTCTCAGGCACATCGTGGCGAGGGGTCGACCGATGCGGAGCTGGAGGAGACGCGGCATGAGCAGGACTGGGGATCCTGGTATCTTCAGCGGGCGGAGGAGATGGCTACCGAGTCACATGGCTAGTCATGCTAGGACCGCCGGGCTTAACAAAAAGTGGAGCACTGCGAAAATGAAAAAGAAAAAGAGTGTCAGGTTGAAAAGCAAAAAGAGAGAAACAAGAAATACGAGCAAAAGGAAATTACCCTGCGACTCCAGGCATGGTCTTGCGCCTGGGAGGATTCAAAGCGGATTTCTTCATTCGCTTCTTGGGGGCCGCCTCTGAGGTACCAGCAGGAGCCCCACGTTTCCCCGAGGTAACTGGGGGCCGAGAAGCAATAGGCTCGGCGTCGTGAACCTGACCGGCCGGATTAGCTGGGAAAGTAGAAGCCAGAAATGCATAAGAAATAGGCATTGCGGCAACTACCTCTAGAACTTGGACCTCGTCCGAATCACCTTCCTCCTCATGGACTGAGGTCTTGCCACGAGCACGAGCCGGAGCGAGATCCGACTTGGGGACGAATTCTTCGGAGTCCGGCTCCCCAATGTCTGGGGTATTCCGGTCCGCAGGCCACAGAAGCGACAAAACCTCGGCATCCTCGTCCTTCTGCTCTGCAAACCTCTGTAAGGCGAGAAGAAGGAAAGTTAGTGAAAACAACTACGAGAACAGTTGAAAGTTAAAGCGTTAATGGTTAAACTTACTGCGGGAGGGGGACGCTCGCGGGTAAACGGCTTCAATCCCCAAGCCCAGTCTTCAGGCATCTCCGTCTTGAAGATAGCTCGGACACGTTTAAAAACGAGATAGTTGTCCAGCTCCACGGTCGAGATTCGGTTAGGGTCAAGAGGACCGCTCATGTAGCAAAGTTTGTGCGTCCTTTTCTGGAATGGGCAGATTCGGCTACTAATGAAGGTAGCCATCAAATCCTCGCCGCGTAACCCGGCACGGATCAGCTTCTTAAGCCGAGTATCGAAAAGCTCGGCCAAGACGTGACTCCTCCTCGGATTATAAGTCCAATTCACCTTGGAGGGCGTACCGATGGAGAAGGCAGGGAGCCGAATCTTGTCCTCCGTTCCTGTGTTCTTAACATAGAAGAAGGACTTGTGCCACTTCTTGCACGACTCTAGCCCCGTAACACGAGGAAACATGGACTTCCTCCAAGGTGTAATGGACGCTGCTCCACATTGAGTGAGCAGTTTCTCGGAAGGGTGCAGAGACTTGTCAGGGACAACGTTAGAACGAATCTGGAAAAACTTAGACCAGACATGTACGGACGGCCATAGGCCGAAATACCCCTCCGAGGCGGAGATAAAAGCAGAGAGAGAAGCGATGGCGTTCGCAGGAAGATGATGCGGCTGAAGGCCGAAGTAGTCAAGAAACTCCCTGGCAAAGTCGCTAAGAGGGAGACCGAAGCCGCGTGAGAAATGCGACATGAAAACTACATACTCGCCCTCCTTAACGTCCGGAGATAACTCGCTGCCGGGTAAGCGACAGGAGACCTCGGCGGGAATCCTCCGCGTCCGGATAAGCCACTCGATCTCCCGGCGGGTAACGAAGGAACCCTGCCACGAGCCTCGCTCGGGCCTAGAGCCAGCGTCGTCATCCTCTATCAGGGCACCGCTGAAGGAGCTAGACATGGGCTCGCCGGAGAAATCAACAGAGGAAGAACTAGCGGCGGAGGAAAGTTTAGAATTACGGGGCCCCGTCGTATTTGTACACAGAAACGGCGGCGGAGCAGCAAGGGAACCACTGCGCGAAAACGAACGGGAAACAGAGGAGTCTAGAGGAAAGCCTAGGCGATGGGGCCGGAAAGAACTCACCGGCGACGACGCCGGAGCTAGCGAACAGGGACGAGGCAGACGGAGCAGCGCGGCGGAGTCCTCGTCGTCGGAGATTCAGATGAACGCACGGCGGCGGAACCGCGAGCGGGCGCAGAAGCGAGAGGAAGAAGAAGGGCACGGGCGAGCTAAAAGGGGAAAGTAAATTCCCAGGCACCGCGCCCCTCTTTATAACCGAGCCGTCTACGAGGTAGTGGGATCGTGGGTGTGGCGGTTGATCGTGTAGATCGTGTACGCCGCACGACCGCACGTCGCAGAGCGAAACCGCACCAAGGACCACACGGTGGCAAAGAAGGTCACGATCACCAACGGAAATGGCGCACGAGGCGTCACAGCGCCGGCGCAACAGGCGCGGCAGTAACTGTAGCTTGTCAGTAAATACAGTAGAGGAACAAAAAACTAGAGAAACAATGATGAGGATGACACGTATGACGAGGCGTGCGCTAGAAGATACGATGATACCTCGGACGAGAAAGAGATAACTCAGAAACAATGCAGAACGAGTATCATGAAACTTATACGGCCCGGCCGAGGTTATCAGAGGGGCCATATCAGCTTCGGGGACTAATGTTGGGGAGGTAACCCCGGATAGGGTAAGAACGGGGAAAGACGAAAGGGTGTTCCCCGTCTAGTTTCCGAGTTATAGTCTGAGTCGGCCGAGTCCTATAGAGGTCGGCCGAGATAGGAAAAGGGCAGGACCTCAATAATAATGGCAAGGCATTCCCTTTCCGAGATATTGCGTAAGTCGGCCGGGTTAGCCCGAGTAATCTTAATGCAGGTGAAGGACAAGCCGAGCTACGCGAGGAAGGGCCGAATAATATGAAGCTTGCAGGAGAAGGAGAAGCCTAAAGTCAAACTCTAGCCGCAGGCTAGAGAGAATCTGAGCAGAGCCAAGCGCAACGGACAAATGTGCAGAGCGACAGAGGGGCAGAAGGAGGTCACGGAGGTGACGGTCCTGGAGCCCGAGGCACGCAGGAGGGCCCCTCTAGAACCTTGCCGTCTTTAGAGGAGCGACAGGGAAAGGAGGCCGCCGAACTACTATATTGGGACAAGCATATTCCTCGAATATGCTTGCCACGTCAGCCCTAAAGGAACCCAAGGCTCTCCTTTATAAGGGAAGGCTTGGACCCTGAGGAGGGGATTGGCTCATTGTAGTGCCGTTAGGCTGGTAAAGTTCTCCTTTTCTCCTTGTATACAGCTCAAGGAGCACTTGTAGTCCAAGGAAGGAGAAATAAAGATCTTTGCCTTTGCTTTCTGTGTGTAGAATCAACTGCATCTTCCCTCCCCAGGTCCCTCTAGCATCCATTGGCCCCAAACTTTAGCCTACCCATGGCATCTGCCGTGCCACCACCACGACAAGTGGTGATGCCTCCGTGAGATGCACACGTGCAGCACCTCGACGTCTCCTCCTTCCTTGGTCCAGCAAGTATGGTGGAGAGATGGGTTGGATCTACAACGCGACGGCGCGGTGCAATTGGTGGAGAATTTCTGCAGCAGGGCTTCGCCTACAAGCAGTCCGGAGGGAGAGAGGAGGGCAGCAGGGCGGCTAGGGTTGGAGGGGAAGGTGTAGGGGTTGGTGCGCCCCCAGCCCTCTATATATAGAGGGGTGGGTGCAACCCTAGCCCCTCCCCCAAGCCAAGGCCGGCGGCCCCAAGGAGGAAGAGTGGGGGGCAAGGAAACCCCCCCTTATAGAAGCTCTATCTAGAGTTTAAACCTCTCTTGGCCGGCTGGGCCCTATGGGGCCTTGTGCCCCTGGACCAATGCAGCCAGGGCACTCCCTCATAGGCCCATGCCCCCTCCCGGAAGGTGGGGACACGTTGGTCCCCTTCCGGAAGGTTCTAGAAGCTTCCGGTACAATACCGATTAACCCGGAACAATTCCGAACTCCAAAAACTGCACTGCCTTATATGAATCTTATTCTCCGGACCATTCTGGAACCTCTCGTGATGTCTCGGATCCCATCCGAGACTCCGAACAAAAACTCATAAACCAATTATCCAATCTATCCTAGCGTCGATACACGTTAAGTGTGTGACCCTGCGGGTTCGAGAATATGCAGACATGATCTTCTATCAATAATCAACAACGGGGTCAGGAAACCCATATTGACTCCCACACATTCATCGATGATCATATCAGATGAACCATGATGCCAGGATTCAATCAATCCCATATATATATTCCCTTCGTCTCGCGATATTTTACTTGCCCGAGATTCGACCGTCGGTACCGTCATACCTAGTTCAATCTCGTTCACAGCAAGTACTTTACTCGTTCCGTAATCCGATATCACTTTGTGATTAACTCCTTAATCACATGCTTGCAAGCGGTGTTGATATCGATTACCGAGTGGGCCCGAAGTATATCTCTCCGACTTGGGAGGGACAAATCCCATCTCGATACATACAACCCAACAGATACTTTCTGATCACCTAAGAGACACCTTTATGATCACCCTCTCATAGGATGACGTTGGATGACCTCAAAGCTTTCTTCCGATACCAGGGAGTTGTATTATCTCATGGTCTAAGGAATACAATATTTGACATAAGAAAAGCTTCCAAAGACGAACACGATGACACGATCTAATTGCTTCGCTTAGTTTGGGTCTGTCCATCATATCATTCTCCCAATGATATGATCTCATTATCAATTGACAACTCATGTCTATGGTTAGGAAACCTTAACCATCATTGATCAATGAGCTAGTCCATAGAGGCGTACTAGGGACACGGTGTTGTTCACAAACCACACAAGTATTAATGTTTCCGCTTAATACAATTCTAGCATGGAATATAAACTTTATCATGAACAATAATTATAATAATAACATCTTTATTATTGCCTCTAGGGCATAATTCCAACATGACCAACTGTCATCTTGGGTACTGCACAGGTGGACAATCTTCACAAGGTAGCCTCAGCTCATACCTTGGCCGTGAGGGAACTAATACTAAGGTATATAAGTTTCTAGTCAAGCCCTACCCAATCTTCGGGTATTGTGGTTGTACGATAAAATTGGAATGGTATCGCATCCAGACAACCATCAGTTTTATAAAGGCCCAAGGCTCATGCCTCTACATTTTCATCACCAAAATCATCTGGTGTTCGGAAACACATGTCAAAACATCTCAGTAGAATGATCCATCATTCTAAGGTTTTCATAACCAATTTCACCAAGTATTCCCATCTAAAGTTGATCAAGTTTTATGCTTAGCACTAGCATCTACAAGTGAGGATAAGTATTAATGAGGGGTGGTAAACTAGTGAAGTTTCAACTAAGCACAACCTTATATCTTAGGATGATATCAAGGTTTCTAACTTAGGCCAAATTTTATGCTCTTTATGCAACCTTCAAATATATCTTTCTAGGATATATAAGTCACTTAAGTCAACTCTAAGTTAAAGCTTTGATAAAGAAATAAAGTAGAAGTTTGCAAATAAAACTAGGATTGGTTTATCAAGTGGGTATGATCACATATGCTTAAGGCATATAATTGGCATGGTAACAAGCAAGTATTAGCTTGCACAATTGCAAGTATAAGCTTGCATAGGTCAACTTGATTAGTAAGGCTTGCTAAAGTAGAGTATTTTGCAAGTGTTGGCTTGCACATTCAACTAGTAGTATTAGGCTTGCCTTGTGCAGAGTAGTGGTTGAAGTTCTCCTCGGCTTCTTCTTCGTATAATCCTCCTTCCTCCTCGTATCCTTGGTCGGTACTAGCGTCTATAAATAAATACGATGTACACAATCACCAAACAATACTTAACTACTTGCAATCATCACAAAAAAGGTCCTATAGATGATCTAGCATCATCACTAACATTACAAGATTAAAGCTTGGTTTAATTCCTTTTATGTTTAGAAAAGTAATTTCTACTCATTGAAAAACTACTTAAGATTTACTATTCTCCAAACCAAACATGGGATCATGTTGTTACATGTCATCACCACATATTTTAGTCCATGGGAATGTGATTTAAAGTGATGTCACAATTTAATAGGGTTTTACCCTTTTATTTTAATTAATTAAAGTGGCTAGAAATGCCCATGTGGCATTCTTTTATTACTTGGTCATTATTTCTGTAAGTAAACCTATATATTTTTTTATATAATCTGAAAGGTATAGTTAAATGTGATTTTTGAGAGTTGGAATAAACTCAAAAGCTATTTTGGTTTTAATTTGAAAAATGTTTGAATGCAGAAAAGCTTCTGCCTTGTTATTTTTGCCAAGGGTGATCTACAGATCCAAATGACTTGAATCCAATGGTCTTGGATTCAGCATTCCCAGACCTTTCTAACAAAATTAGTTTCATTCAATTTGGTTCACTGAATCGACCTGGGTTGATTTTTGAAACTGGATACAGAAGTGTGTTTGAAATAAAATGGAAAAGGTTAAATTCAAATAACTGGGCTGCGCGGGAAGCGATACTGAGCCGGCCTGCTAAGCACAGCACTTCTGCGGGCTGTTTAAGTGGCTGTCCCCACGCGTCAGTGAGACAGGGGTGCGAAGCGGTATGGGACGATGTGGTGCGTTCGATCTGGTTCTAATCCAACGGCTGAGGGTCATCGTCGACGTTGGGCAACGTCGGCGAGACAGAAACCTAGCGCGGCCAGTGGGGGTCGTTGGGGGCTCACCGGGGTTCAGGCGAGGTTCGGCGAGGCGGGCGAACGACGATATCGACGACGGCGAACCTCCTGGTATCGGCAGCTTCTCCTGAGGCGGCTCCAATCGCTGGCTCCCTTCTTCTCCAGTAGCGGCGGGCTCCGGTGAAATTCCGGCGTTGTGCTGCTCGCCTTGCTCCGGGAACGGGGTGGAATGATCAGTGAGGAGAGGGAAGTGAGATGGTGTGCTAAATTCGGCTGGGGGTGGCCTCTATTTATAGTGGCGAGAGGGGACCGACAAGGCGCACGGTGAGCTCGTTGTGGTCGACGGTACAGACGACTATCGGCATGGGCGACGGTAGGGGGCGGTGCGGTGCTCCCTGGCGATGCTCAACGACACGGTGGCGAGACGTGGGGCGGTGCAGCTTGGTTGGAACGCGACGGTACTCTGCGCGTACCCGACGGAGAATTTAATGGCGCACAGTGCGTGTGGTCCGCGCGGCGGCGAACGAGCATGTCTGCGGGGTTGCTGGGACGGTGGTGATCACGTATGCACGCGGCGAGGGCAACGCGCGGTCTGTGGGCGTCGGTCGAGCATGGCGCACGAGGCGTGCTCTCGGCATGGTTGCTGGCGAGCTTGGCATGGTTCGTGCGTGTGGTCCAGTGGCTGGCAGGTTTCGAGCGCTGGACAGGGAGTGGCGGTGGGGTGTTGGCTTGCTCCCAGACATGCCGGCTAGGCTTGTTTCTCCTCCTAGCTTGCTATCCACATGGGGGTGATAAGGGTGCATTCGGCCTGCTCACCATTGATGACAATGGCTAGCTTAAAGTGATGCTAAGGGTGTGCAATTGAGCTAGATGATCTACTAAAACCTAGTTGTCACCAGAAAGGGAACAAGTTAGGCTTCAATCACTGCTCACAATAGTGTTTGGATTTTGTTTGATTTGTGTCTGCCAAGTGTTTGATGAAATGGCCGCAAGAACTCAAGTTTTGAATTTTGAAAAGATTTTTGGTGGGTGTGCTAGCTTGGTGCTGGTGAGTCTGCAGATGCTTGGGTTTTGAAAGTTGAGCTTGTTTGGGTGGTTTTTGAAAAAGTGGGATCTTCCCATATGATAAAGATTCAATTTTGAATTGTCATTTAAACTATGCATTTGAAAGTTTCTGGATGATCACAAGGTGGGCCTTGATACTTTGTTATGAGTACAATCATGGGGTGCAAAGATCCAGAAAAGTTTCTGTTAGGTTCTAAAAGTTTGAGACAGCCAAAGTAGGCATGGGAGTTAAATTGGTCAAAATGACCATTCCCTTATTTTATTTGTTTTGATTTGTTGTCTTTGGGAATGTGTGGGAAATGTTTAGATGATGTTTATTTCACCTAAGCATCCATTTACAAGCAAATAAACACACAAGCAAGGTGGTTAAAAAGAATTCAAAATGAAATGCATACTCACATGCATGCTTCCATAATCTTATTTAGAAAAGTTTTTGTTAACCCTATTTTTGATGATTAGAGTTTGATGATCCAAGTTTTGTATTTTTGGGATGTTACACCCTCACCTCTTGCTAATAATGATGATGCTTGTGCTACTAACTCTATTTCTTGTGAAGCATCTATTTTGAAGGAGAATGTTGAGCTAAAGGCTCAACTTGCGTTGCTAACTAGCAACTATGGGAAATTAAAATAAAGTCATGTCAAGCTCTCAAGCTCGCATGAGGATCTTCTAGTCTCCCATGGAAGGCTAAAGTTAGCTCATGAGGCCATTGTGTCAAAGGTAACATCTAGTGGGCCTCATGGGGACATTAACACTATATATCTACTCCAAATGTTATATTACCATGTGCTAGTCCTTGTAATTCATCCACTCTCTACCATGCTATATCTCGTGATGAATTACATTCCGTGCCTTGTTGCTCTAACAATGTAGCATCTACTTCCTCTAGTACTTCTGTTGAAACTAACCATGTAGAGGAAATCAAAGAGCTCAAGGCTCAAGTCACTTCTTTGAAGAATGACTTGAAAAAGGGTCACCAAGGGAAGGCCACACTCAACAAAATCTTGAGTGTGCAAAAATCCCCCAATGACAAGATTGGGCTTGGATTCAACTCCAATGTCAAGAACAAGTCCACTATCAAGTTGAAGCACAAGGACAACAAGAAGAATGGCCAAGATCAAGTCAAGAATCCGGCCAACATTGTTTGCTTCAAGTGCAAGGAAGAAGGGCACCATGTTAGATCTTGCCCATTTAAGAAAAATCCTCATAGTGTGAATCAACAAGGGAAGCGGCCTCAAGCTCCACCTCAAGTCATTGACGGGCCTCTTCCTAAGAGGACTACTCGAGCTCTTCCTCGAGTTGTGGCTTCACCTAAGAATAAAGATGGCAAGAGTAGAACTTGCTACATACGCCGTGAGAAGGGGCACATTTCTTCCTCATGCACTATTGGCATCTCCTCATCCAATCATATCTTGATTGATGATGCGTATTCACTTTATAAGGATGATATTGGCAATATGTTTGCCAAGTTTGTTGGTGCCCAACGTGGTGTCAAGAAAAGAACCATTTGGGTTGCCAAGCCTATTGTGACTAACTTCTTAGGACCCAACTTGGTTGGGGACCAAAAAGGCAAAACTTGATCAATAGGTGTGTTTTGGAGGGCATTGGAGACTTGGTTACATTATTAAGAATTGAGGTATCTTCATCAATTATTTGTGTCAAGCCAAGCATTTTGGATTATCGTGCTTATATTATATATCAAATGTTCCTCCTTGCGGTAACAAATGCTTAACTCATTACATTGAAAGTTACTCGCCCCCTTGTGCATGCGTTGGTTTTGTATCTTCCATGCTTTTGTACATGTTGTGCTATCCACTTAATTATCTTGAGGTATCAAGCATATCTGTGTATGATTAGGTGGCACACCATGTATGTGTGTTTCTTGTGTTTGAACCTTACATGGTTATATTTTGCATCTTATTTGGATCTTGTGAGAGGTTAATGGACTATCCCATTTTGGGGAGTGTTATGCTTAGGCATTCCACTATCCTAAAAATGTGTGTACATGAGGTATACCACCTAGCTTTTATATTGGAATATTATCTAGTCTCTTTGTGGTATTGTCAACACCCGGATTTTTCAATCCTAGATGCCTGTTATGCCGTACATCGCAATCCCAGGATTACCATTTTTGCGAGACATAACAGAATTGGATACCATAGTACATCATCCATTACAAACGGTACATAAGTTCTTACACAAATAGGGATCTCATGATCCAGTTCTTAATACAACATCAAGCAGCGGAATACGTAATAATAACGGTAGCGTAGGCGAAGCTCCATCTTCGGGGTCACAGGCAATGCTCACGATGGGAGATGATCCTAGTTGTCGTAACCTTCCTGGGGTCCATCCTCCAGGTACTCCTCTTCATAGACTGGCCATGGGAATAGCCAGGGACAAAGCCATGAGTACTCTTTAAGTACTCGCAAACTAATACTAACAGGTAAAGGGGTTTTTGGATAATGGGACACTAGGCTCTAAGGTTGTTTTGCAAAAGCCAGGTTTATATCTACTAAGTTCCAAAGCTAGTCACAATTTTATAACTCCTAAGTGGGATCTTGTAACTCATGTCACAACTCTGTTGTGGTCAAGTCAAAGTCTTAATTCATTTCACAAGTCATTTTGAAAAGTCTGACGGGGGAACAGTATGGCCACTCCAATTGTCCATAACCGCGGACGCGGCTATTTGAATAGTTTGACACTCTGCAGAGATTGTACACTTTCAACACAACATTCGATACATCCGTCAGGAACAAATCCTGAATTCACCATACTCAGTATGCGGATAATCAATCCTAACCTTTCAATTACACGCCCTAGTATAAGCACCTCTCCTGTGAGTTTGGCCTCCCAACCATGACCAACTGTCATCTTGGGTACTACACAGGTGGACAATCTTCACAAGGTAGCCTCAGCTTAGACCTTGGCCGTGAGGGAGCTAATACTAAGGTATATAAGTTTCCAATCAAGCCCTACCCAATCTTCGGGTATTGTGGTTGTACGATAAAATTGGAATGGTATCGCATCCAGACAACCATCAGTTTTATAAAGGGCTAAGGCTCATGCCTCAACATTTTCATCACCAAAATCATCAGGTGTTTGGAAACACATGTCCAAAACATTTCAATAGAATGATCCATCATTCCAAGGTTTTCATAACCAGTTTTCCACCAAGTATTCCCATCTAAAAGTTGATCAAGTTTTATGCTTAGCACTAGCATCTACAGGTGGGGGTAGTACTAAGGAGGGGTGGTAAACTAGTGGAGTTTCAACGAAGTACAACCTTATATCTAAGGATGATATCAAGGTTTCTAACTTAGGCCAAATTTTATGCTCTTTATGCAACCTTCACATAACTTTCTAGTATCTACCAAACTCTTAAGTAAACTCTAAGTAAGCTTTGATAAAGAAATAAAGTAAGAAGCTTGCAAATAAAACTAGGATTGGTTTGTCAAGTGGGTATGATCACATATGCTTAAGGCATATAGTAGGCATAGTAACAAGGATTGGCTTGCATAGGTATAGTCTCAGATTGCTAAATTGCAAGTGTTAGCTTGCAAGGTTAATAGCTTGCCTTGTGTAGAGCAGTGGTTGAAGTTCTCCTCGGCTTCTTCTTCGTAGTATCCTCCATCCTTCTCGTATCCTTGGTCGGTACTAGCTTCTATGAATAAATACGAGGTACACAATCACCAAACAATACTTAACTACTTGCAATCATCACACACAAGGGTCCTATAGATGATCTAGCATCATCTCTAATATTACAAGGTTAAGGCTTGGTTTAATTCCTTTTTTTTAGAAAAGTAATTTCTAGTCATTGAAAAAACTACTTAAGATTTAATATTCTCCAAACTAAACATGGGATCATATTGACACATGTCATCACCACATATTGTAGTCCATGGGAATATGATTTAAAGTGGTGTCACAATTTAATAAGGTTTTACCCTTTTATTCTAATTAATTAAAGTGGTTAGAAATGCCTATGTAGCATTCTTTTATTACTTGAACATTATTTCTGCAAGTAAACCTATATATTTTTATATAATCTGAAAGGTATGGTTAAATGTGATTTTTGAGAGTTGGAAACAACTCAAAAGCTATTATGGTTTAAATTTGAAAAATGTTTGAATGCAGAAAAGCTTCTGCCTTGTTATTTTTACCAAGGATGATCTACAGATCCAAATGACTTGAATCCAACGGGCTTGGGTTCAGCATTCACAGGCCTTTCCAACAAAATTGGTTTCATTCAAATTGGTGCACTAAATCGACCTGGGTTGATTTTTGAAAAAGGGGTATAGAAGTGTGTTTGAATTAAAAAGAAAAAAATCTAATTCAAAACACTGGGCTGCGCAGGAAACGATAATGGGTCGGCCTGCTAAGCGCAGTGCTCCCGCGGGCTGCTTAAGTGGGTGTCCCCACTCGTCAGTGACATGGGGCTGGGCGAAGCGGTATGGGGCAATGTGGGTCGTTTAATCTGATTCTAATCCAACGGCTGGAAGTCATCGTCAACGCGAGACAACGCCAGCGAGAACGAAACCTAGCGCGGCCAGTGAGGGGTGTTGGGGGCTCACCGGGGTACTGGCGAGGGTCGGCGAGGCGGGCGAACGACGAAGTCGACGACGGCGAATCTCCTAGTACCGGTGGCTTCTCCTGGGGCGGCTCCAATCGCTGGCTCCCTTCTTCTCCCGAGGCGGCGGGCTCCGGTGAAATTACGGCGAGGTGGTGCTCGCCTTGCTCCAGGAACGGTGTGGCACGATCAGTGAGGTGAGGGGAGTGAGATGGTGTGAAGAAATCGAGCGGGGGTGGCCTCTATTTATAGTCGAGCGAGGGGACTGTCGGGGCGCACGGTGAGCTCGTCGGGGGCGAGGGTACAGGCGGCTATTGGCATGGGCGAAGGTAGGGGACGGTGCGGTGTCTCCTGGCGATGCTCAACGACATGGTTTCGAGGCATGGGGCGGTGCGGCTTGGTCTAGAACGGGCGATGCTCTGCGCGGCAGAGGCGGCGTCTTCGACGGCGAGCGGTGGATGTGCGTCACGGGGCGGCAAACGGGGATGTCTGGCGGTCTCCTGGGTCGGTGGGGATTGTGTATGCACCCGGCGAGGGAGGCGCGCGGTCTGTGGGCTTCGGTCGAGGGTGGTGCTCTGGCGCACGCTCACCATGGTCTGTGGCGGTCTGGGCGCGGTTCGTGCGCGTGGTCCAGGGCTTGGCAAAGCTCGAGCGGTGGACAGTGAGTGGCGGTGGACGGTGTGCTGCCTCCCAGACATGCTGGCTAGGCTTGCTGCTGCTCCTAGCTTGCTGTCGACTATGGGGTGGCAAGGGTGTGCTCGGTTATTCACCATTGATGGCAATGGCAAGCTCACAGTGGTGCTAGTGCTTGGTTAAACCTGCTAGATGATCTACTGAGTTGTTTGTGAGCTAAATGGGGAACCAGTTAGGCCAGAATCACTGCTCACAATAGTGTTTGATGTTTGTTTGATTTGTGTCTGCAACCTGTTTGATGAAATGGCCGCATGAAATCAAGTTTTGAATTTTGAAAAGATTTTTGGTGGGTTTGCTAGATTGGTTCTGGTGAGTCTGCAAATGCTTGGGTTTTGAAAGTTGAGCTTGTTTGAGTGGTTTTTGAAAAAGTGGGATCTTCCCATATGAGAAAGATTCAATTTTGAATTGGCATTTAAACTATGCATTTGAAAGTTTCTGTATGATCACAAAGTGGGCCTTGATACTTTGTTAGGAGTACATTCAAGGGGTGCAAAGATCCAGAAAAGTTTCTATGAGGTTTTGAAAGTTTGAGATAGCCAAAGTAGGCATGGGAGTTAAATTGGTCAAAGTGACCATTCCTTTTATATATTTGTTTTGATTTACTTGTCTTTAGGAAAAGTGTGGGAAATGTTTTAGATGATGTTTATTTCACCTAAGAAACATTTTACAAGCAAAGGATCACACAAACAAGATGGTTTAAAAGAATTTCAAAATCCATGCATACACATATGCATGCATTCATAATGTTATCTAGCAAAGTTTTTGTTAACCCTAAATTTTGAGGATTAGAATTGGATGATCCAAGCTTAGTATTTTTGGGATGTTACAAACCTTCCCCCCTTAAACAAAATATCGTCCCGAGATTTGAAAAAGGACAAAAAGATTACCTATGATTTGAAGAGATCGGGAAACTCCGTCCTGATGTGATCTTCGTGCTCCCAGGTAGCTTCCTCTTCTGTGTGGTTGCTCCACTGAATCTTCAGAAACTTGATGCTTCGGGTTCGGGTAGTTCAAAAAGCTTCTTCCAAAATACGGATGGGTACTTCGGGATAGGTCAGGTCATCGTTGATCTCTATGGTCCGATGGTCGATATTCTTGAACACTTCGGTCTTCTCGGGGACTTTGAGACACTTGCGAAGTAATGAGATATGGAACACATTGTGCATGGCTGACATCTCTTCGGGTAGCTCCAATTGGTACGATACTTCTCCTCGACGGTTCAGAATTTTGAAAGGTCCGATATATCTGGGGCTAACTTTCCTTTGAGTTGGAAACGCTGCATTCCCTTCAATGGCGACACTTTCAGATAAACAAAATCTCCTATGTTGAAGGCGAGGTCTCGATGTATCTTGTCGGCGTAACTCTTCTGTCTGGACTGGGCGGTCTTGAGGTGCTCACGAATCTTGTGAACCTTCTCTTCTGCTTCTCGTAGGATGTCGGGTCCGAAAATCTGACTCTCTCCTACTTCCGACCAGTTCAAAGGGGTGCAACACTTTCTTCCGTACATGAATTTCAAATGGGGCCATTTGCAAACTGGCTTGATAACTGTTATTGTAGGAAAATTCTGCAAACAGCAGATAGTCTTCCCACTTGGATCCATATTCTAACACACAGGCTCTCAGCATATCTTCGAGTATTTGATTTACTCGCTCCGTTTGTCCATCGGTCTGAGGGTGATACGCGGTACTGAAATCTAGGAGGGTTCCTAAACCTTCTTGAACTTTCTTCCAGAATCTCGAGGTAAACTGAGTTCCTCAATCCGATACTATGTTCTTAGGGACTCCGTGCAAACTAACGATTCTAGCGATGTACAACTCCGCTAGTTTCGAACTCTGATAGGTGGTTTTGACGGGCAAGAAATGGGCGACTTTGGACAATCTATCCACTATGACCTAGATAGAGTCATTTCCCCTACTAGAAGTAGGCAGTCAAGTGATAAAGTCCATTTCTACTGAATCCCATTTCCATTCTGGAATCTACAAAGGTTGCAATAATCTAGCGGGTCTTTGATGTCCTGCCTTGACTCGCTGACATATATCACACTTGGTGATATAGCTTCCGATTTCTCTCTTCATCTTATGCCACCAAAATTGCTCTTTCAAATCTTGATACATCTTAGTTCCTCCGGGATGGATAGAATAGAGAGTATCATGAGCCTCCTTCAAAATAACTTCTTTAAACTCAGAATCTGATGGTACACAAAGGCGTCCTTTGTACCACAAAACTCCTTCTTCGTCTTCGGTGAATCCAGGTACCTTGCCTGTACCGATACGACGCTTGATTCCTTCAATACTAGCATTATCCTTCTGCGCCTCTTTAATCTGACTGATCAAAGTGGGCTGGAGTTCTATGCTAGCCAAAAATCCTTCACTTACTAATTACATTCAAAAATCTTCCATCTCCTTGTGCAAGCTTGGTTGCTCCTTCAAAATCATGGAGCTCAAGCGGCACGGCAATCTGCTAAGGGCATCGGCTACCACGTTGGCTTTACCAGGGTGATAGTGAATGTCCAGGTCATAATCCTTGATTATCTCAATCCATCTTCTCTGCCTCATATTCAGCTCCTTTTGAGTGAATATATACTTTAGGCTCTTGTGATCCGAATAAATCTCACAATGATTTCCCATCAGGTAATGTCTCCATGTTTTCAGGGCTAGAACTACAGCTGCGAGTTCGAGGTCATGGGTTGGGTAGTTTTGCTCATGTTGCTTCAATTGTCGAGATAGATAAGATATAACTTTGCCTTCTTGCATTAGCACACATCCGAGACCGATCTTGGATGCGTCACAATACACATCGAAGGACTTCGTGATATACGGCATGATCAAGATTGGGGCTGAAATCAATCTCCTCTTGAGTTCTTGAAAACTCGCTTCACACTTGTCGTTCCATTCAAACTTCTTGTCCTTCTTCAGCAATTGGGTCATGGGTCTGGCGATACTCGAGAATCCTTCTACGAATTTGCGGTAATATCCCGCCAATCCGAGAAAGGCATGAACTTGGGTTTGAGTGGTTGGGGCTTGCCAATCTTCTATATCTTTCACTTTGGCAGGGTCAACGGCAATTCCTCCGGCTGATACAATGTGACCGAGGAATCCTACCTCCTGTAACCAGAACTCACATTTGCTAAACTTGGCATACAACTGATGCTCTCTAGGGGTTCCAAGAATGGTCCTTAGGTGTAGCTCATGTTCTTCTTCTGATTTGGAATAAATCAGAATGTCATCGTTGAAAACAACGACAAACTTATCCAGGAAGTCCATAAAAATCTTATTCATGAGATTCATGAAATAAGCGGGGGCATTGGTTAATCCAAAAGACATGACAGTATACTCGTACAATCCATATCTGGTGGTAAAGGCAGTCTTTGGAATATCCTCTGCACGAATTTTGAGTTGATGATAACCAGTTCTAAGATCAATCTTAGAAAACACTTTGGCACCAGTCAACTGATCAAACAAATCTTCTATCTTGGGCAAGGGGTACTTGTTCTTGATGGTGACATCATTCAACTTCCGATAATCCGTACACAAACGGTTACCTCCATCCTTCTTGTCCACAAACAAGATAGGTGATCTCCATGGTGACGCACTGGGTTGAATCAATCCGATTTCCAACATGGAATCTAGTTGCTTCTTCAGTTCTGCGAGCTCTGACGGGTTCGTACTATAGGGTCTCTGGGCTATGGGTCCGGTTCCGGGGATTAGTTCAATGATAAACTCGATATCCCGATCTGGGACCATACCGGGCAAAACATCTGGAAATACATCGGGGTATTCACAGACTATCCGGACTTGGTCAATGGTAGGTTGGGCCATACTCTTGTTGCATTTGAATTGGCGAGGTAAGGTTTCAGATATATGTTCGACTGATATTCCGGCGGTACTGGTCATGGTGATGGCTTTCTTGGCACAGTCAATCAATCCTTTATGTTTGGACATCCAATCCATTCCTAGTACTACTTCCAAACCTTTAGTTCCGAGTACTATCAGATTAGCATAAAAATCTATGCCATGGATTCGGATAGGGGCGGCTTTGCAAATTTGCCTAGCCTTGGTGGTTGATCCGGGAATTTGAACAATCATTACATGCTTCAGTTTGGTTGGTTGAATTTTACTAGTGCAGGCAAATTCTTCGGTGACAAATGAATGCGATGCACCAGAGTCAAACAACACTCTTGCAAGTACTGAATTAACAGAAAACATACCCAGCACAACGTCTGGCGCTTCCTGAGCTTCTTCAGCATGCATGAGAAAAAGACGGCCATTGCGGTTGAGCGAATTCCCTGGGGCAAATCTTCTCCCTGGCTGAACACGATGCTGCTGCTGACCTGGGACATTGGTATTGGGTGTTGTAGCATTCTTCTTGTTGGGGCACTCGTTGGAATAGTGGCCTTTATTTCCATAGTCATAACAAGTCACTTGCGACTTGTCCTTGGCTGCTACAGGCACAGCATTGCTTCCAGTCCAAGGGGCAGTGTTGGGGTTGGCGGTAGCATTGTTGGTGTTGAATTTGGGTGGGGCACGGGTGAAATTGCTAGAGTTGCTGGGGTTGTTGTGATTTCCTCCGGGTCTAGGGTTTCCACGGTTGGGATAGGTCGGACGGTTCATCGGGGGTCTGTTGGTTCTTGGGGCAAATCCTGGAGATGGGTTGGGGCGATACTTTGGGGTCTGATGGGTTCCTGGTTGGTGCATCATGCGATGCTTGCGGTTCTCATTGGCTTGGTTGATCTTTCCTTCCATCTGGATAGCAGAGTCGACAAGGGCTTCAATATCCGCAAAAGGGATATTGACTAACACAGTCTGCATCTCATCATGCAGACCATTCAGGAATCTTTCTTTCTTCTTGGCCTCCGTGTCGATCTCATCCGGGCATACCTAGCTAATGACAAAAATTTGTCACGGTATTCCTCTACAGTCATCCTTCCTTGCTTCAGCTCTCTGAACTCATCTCTCATTCTCTTGATCAAACCTGGTGGCACATGGGTTCTGCTAAACTTGACCTTGAATTCCTCCCAGGTCATCATCTGGCCTCCGGTCATTGCGCGAACACTGTTCCACCATGCCCTGGCATCTTCGGCTAGATAATGGGTGGCAAACAGAACTTTCTCGCTGGCTTCCACTCCAGCTACTTCTAAGTTATTTTCCATGGTTTGCAGCCAATCATCAGCTTCTAGGGGTTCTTTGGACTTAGTGAACACAGGTGGGTTGGTATTCTGGAAATTCTTGAGCTTAGATCCATGGTTGTCCTGATTTCCATGGCCTTGGTTGTTGTGGGCTAGCTGGGCTATCTGCTGCAGAGTGGCTAGGTTGGCTTGACGTTCCGCTCTTTCAGCTTCGCGGTCAGAAGTCAACATTTGCAGTATCTGCAACATCGGGTCCGGGGCTGAACCACTTCCTCCACGTGGCATCTGAAGATTGAGATAGATCATGAGAAAAGAGGGAAATTTCTAAGGTTTCGAGGATTTTGAAAAGTTTTAAAGGTTTGACTCAGATTTTTCTAGCAACTTGCCTTTTCATTCATTCATTCATTCATAGCACACAGTACAACACACACCACAACAAAGAAAAACAGATGGTTTTAAGAACCATTCTAAAAACTACGATACAGTGGGACCGAATACTACTCACTACGCTACTGCTCAAGTGCTACTACTCCTCGGAGTCTGTGGCTTCATCATCTTCATCATCATCGATGAAGGCGAAATCATCCTCATCGGTGAAGAAGTCCATGGCCTAATCCTCCAGAAAATCATCGCCATCGCTGAGATAGGAGTAAGGGTCTCCACGAAGATCCTCTCCGGCATTCTCCCTTTCCTCCAACTGCATGTCTCTCTTGTGGATGGTCTCCTCCAAAGATGAGATGCGGTGGCGAAGACGGGCAATGATGCTCTCCTTCTTGTCGAGCTGACGGCGGCGAGACTTGCGATCCTTTGCTAGCATGGCGATGGTCTGATCCTTCGTCTTGATGATGGCGGACTTGTGGTTGCAGTAGTCATGGCAGTTGTCCAACTCCTGCTAACGATCGTACATCATGAAGCTAAGGTGGTCCAATTGAGTCTTCAGCTCGGGGTGGTATGGGGCTTCCAGTGGTTGTCCATTTGCATCACGCCTTGGGTAAAACTCAAAGCGAGTACCCTTGATCTGATTGATGCTCTGCCCACACAGACGGGAAAGAGCTTCCTGCATTGCTCTAGCAAGTCCATCGAGCCAGTTGTTCTCTCTTAAGGTAAACTGAATTCCTTCCGCAGTGGGAGGTTCAATCTTTCCTCTGAGACTTGCAACAATTAGCCACTACAGATCTTCTCCTCCTTGATCATTGAGCTGAGCTCTGAAGAACTCGGGGTGCAGACGCTCCAGAAGTTCCGAAAGCTGGTCCAAATCCCTCTCAAAGATAAGGTCTCCTCCATTCCCCAGTTGGTAAAACTTGTTGTACTTCACGTCCATCTATAAGAATAGAGGATGAGTAGATTAGCCGGGTGATCAAGTGTGTCAAAATTTTATGTATTTTGCAAGAGTTTTTGAGGAACCTGAATTTTTAGAAAGGAATCAAAGAGATAAGAATGAGAATAAGTTTTTGTAAATATTTGTTTTCTTTGGTTTTGAAACTAAGTTTTTGGTTCAAACGTCCAGTCTAACTATGGTCTCCTATGGTCAGGATGGCTCTGATACCAACTTGTCAACACCCGGATTTTTCAATCCTAAATGCCTGTTATGCCGTACATCGCAATCCCAGGATTACCATTTTTGCGAGACATAACAGAATTGGATACCATAGTACATCATCCATTACAAACGGTACATAAGTTCTTACACAAATAGGGATCTCATGATCCAGTTCTTAATACAACATCAAGCAGCGGAATACGTAATAATAACGGTACCGTAGGCGAAGCTCCATCTTCGGGGTCACAGGCAATGCTGATGATGGGAGATGATCCTAGTTGTCGTAACCTTCCTAGGGTCCATCCTCCAGGTACTCCTCTTCATAGGCTGGCCATGGGAATAGCCAGGGAGAAAGCCATGAGTACTCTTTAAGTACTCGCAAACTAATACTAACAGGTAAAGGGGTTTTTGGATAATGGGACACTAGGATCTAAGGTTGTTTTCCAAAAGCCAGGTTTATCTCTACTAAGTTCCAAAGCTAGTCACAATTTTATAACTCCTAAGTGGGATCTTGTAACTCATGTCACAACTCTGTTGTGCTCAAGTCAAAGTCTCAATTCATTTCACAAGTCATTTTGAAAAATCTGACTGGGGAACAGTATGGCCACTCCAACTGTCCATAACCGCGGACGCGGCTATTCGAATAGTTTGACACTCTGCAGAGATTGTACACTTTCACCACAACATCCGATACATCCGTCAGGAACAAATCCTGAATTCACCATACTCAGTATGCGGATAATCAATCCTAACCTTTCAATTACACGCCCTAGTATAAGCACCTCTCCTGTGAGTTTGGCCTCCCAACCATGACCAACTGTCATCTTGGGTACTGCACAGGTGGACAATCTTCACAAGGTAGCCTCAGCTCAGACCTTGGCCGTGAGAGAGCTAATACTAAGGTATATAAGTTTCCAGTCAAGCCCTACCCAATCTTCGGGTATTGTGGTTGTACGATAAAATTGGAATGGTATCGCATCCAGACAACCATCAGTTTTATAAAGGGCTAAGGCTCATGCCTCAACATTTTCATCACCAAAATCATTAGGTGTTTGGAAACACATGTCCAAAACATTTCAATAGAATGATCCATCATTCCAAGGTTTTCATAACCAGTTTTCCACCAAGTATTCCCATCTAAAAGTTGATCAAGTTTTATGCTTAGCACTAGCATCTACAGGTGGGGGTAGTACTAAGGAGGGGTGGTAAACTAGTGGAGTTTAAACAAAGTACAACCTTATATCTAAGGATGATATCAAGGTTTCTAACTTAGGCCAAATTTTATGCTCTTTATGCAACCTTCACATAACTTTCTAGTATCTACCAAACTCTTAAGTAAACTCTAAGTAAGCTTTGATAAAGAAATAAAGTAAGAAGCTTGCAAATAAAACTAGGATTGGTTTGTCAAGTGGGTATGATCACATATGCTTAAGGCATATAGTAGGCATAGTAACAAGGATTGGCTTGCATAGGTATAGTCTCATCTTGCTAAATTGCAAGTGTTAGCTTGCAAGGTTAATAGCTTGCCTTGTGCAGAGCAGTGGTTGAAGTTCTCCTCGGCTTCTTCTTCGTAGTATTCTCCTTCCTCCTCGTATCCTTGGTCGGTACTAGCGTCTATGAATAAATACGAGGTACACAATCACCAAACAATACTTAACTACTTGCAATCATCACACACAAGGGTCCTATAGATGATCTAGCATCATCTCTAATATTACAAGGTTAAGGCTTGGTTTAATTCCTTTTTTTTAGAAAAGTAATTTCTACTCATTGAAAAAACTACTTAAGATTTAATATTCTCCAAACTAAACATGGGATCATGTTGACACATGTCATCACCATATATTGTAGTCCATGGGAATGTGATTTAAAGTGGTGTCACAATTTAATAAGGTTTTACCCTTTTATTCTAATTAATTAAAGTGGTTAGAAATGCCTATGTAGCATTCTTTTATTACTTGAACATTATTTCTGCAAGTAAACCTATATATTTTTATATAATCTGAAAGGTATGGTTAAATGTGATTTTTGAGAGTTGGAAACAACTCAAAAGCTATTATGGTTTAAATTTGAAAAATGTTTGAATGCAGAAAAGCTTCTGCCTTGTTATTTTTACCAAGGATGATCTACAGATCCAAATGACTTGAATCCAACGGGCTTGGATTCAGCATTCACAGACCTTTCCAAAAAAATTGGTTTCATTCAAATTGGTGCACTGAATCGACCTGGGTTGGTTTTTGAAAAAGGGGTACAGAAGTGTGTTTGAATTAAAAAGAAAAAAATCTAATTCGAAACACTGGGCTGCGCGGGAAACGATAATGGGCCGGCCTGCTAAGCGCAGTGCTCCCGCGGGCTGCTTAAGTGGGTGTCCCCACTCGTCAGTGACATGGGGCTGGGCGAAGCGGTATGGGGCAACGTGGGTCGTTTGATCTGATTCTAATCCAACGGCTGGAAGTCATCATCGACGCGAGACAACGCCGGCGAGAACGAAACCTAGCGCGGCCAGTGAGGGGTGCTGGGGGCTCACCGGGGTACTGGCAAGGGTCGGCGAGGCGGGCGAACGACGAAGTCGACGACGGCGAATCTCCTAGTACCGGTGGCTTCTCCTGGGGCGGCTCCAATCGCTGGCTCCCTTCTTCTCCCGAGGCGGCGGGCTCCAGTGAAATTCCGCGAGGTGGTGCTCGCCTTGCTCCAGGAACGGTGTGGCACGATCAGTGAGGAGAGGGGAGTGAGATGGTGTGAAGAAATCGAGCGGGGGTGGCCTCTATTTATAGTCGAGCGAGGGGACCATCGGGACGCACGGTGAGCCCGTCAGGGGCGAGGGTACAGGCAGCTATTGGCATGGGCGAAGGTAGAGGACGGTGCAGTGTCTCCTGGCGATGCTCAACGACATGGTTTCGAGGCATGGGGCGGTGCGGCTTGGTCTGGAACGGGCGATGCTCTGCGCGGCAGAGGCGGCGTCTTCGACGACGAGCGGTGGATGTGCGTCACGGGGCGGCAAACGGGGATGTCTGGCGGTCTCCTGGGTCGGTGGGGATTGTGTATGCACGCGGCAAGGGCGGCGCGCGGTCTGTGGGCTTCGGTCGAGGGTGGTGCTCTGGCGCACGCTCGGCATGGTCTGTGGCGGTCTGGGCGCGGTTCGTGCGCGTGGTCCAGGGCTTGGCAAGGCTCGAGCGGTCGACAGTGAGTGGAGGTGGACGGTGGGCTGCCTCCCAGACATGCTGGCTAGGCATGCTGCTGCTCCTAGCTTGCTGTCGACTATGGGGTGGCAAGGGTGTGCTCGGTTATTCACCATTGATGGCAATGGCAAGCTCACACTGGTGCTAGTGCTTAGTTAAACCTGCTAGATGATCTACTGAGTTGTTTGTGAGCTAAATGGGGAACCAGTTAGGCCAGAATCACTGCTGACAATAGTGTTTGATGTTTGTTTGATTTGTGTCTGCATCCTGTTTGATGAAATGGCCGCATGAAATCAAGTTTTGAATTTTGAAAAGATTTTTGGTGGGTTTGCTAGATTGGTGCTGGTGAGTCTGCAGATGCTTGGGTTTTGAAAGTTGAGCTTGTTTGAATGGTTTTTGAAAAAGTGGGATCTTCCCATATGAGAAAGATTCAATTTTGAATTGGCATTTAATCTATGCATTTGAAAGTTTCTGGATGATCACAAAGTGGGCCTTGATACTTTGTTAGGAGTACATTCAAGGGGTGCAAAGATCCAGAAAAGTTTCTGTGAGGTTTTGAAAGTTTGAGACAGCCAAAGTAGGCATGGGAGTTAAATTGGTCAAAGTGACCATTCCTTTTATATATTTGTTTTGATTTACTTGTCTTTAGGAAAAGTGTGGGAAATGTTTTAGATGATGTTTATTTCACCTAAGAAACATTTTACAAGCAAAGGAACACACAAACAAGGTGGTTTAAAAGAATTTCAAAATCCATGCATACACATATGCATGCATTCATAATGTTATTTAGCAAAGTTTTTGTTAACCCTAAATTTTGAGGATTAGAATTGGATGATCCAAGCTTAGTATTTTTGGGATGTTACAGGTATGTTTCTCATGAAAAATTTAAGTTCTATAATGTCCATTAATTATCTCTATTTGTATCCCTTTTGCCTCGTGTTGGTTTTATGGTAGTATCACATCATGGGGGAGTCATATACAATCCTAGAAAATGTGAAAATTCGAGTTTGTGTCACTTAAAATTGATATTGATAATTATCTAGCTCATATGTGACACATTAGCTCATACAAGTTCCAACTTGCTTGAATGCCTTTATTTCTCATAGTTTGGATCTTGTGTGTGAAAGTGTTTCTTGGTCGTGTTTCCTCATATTTAGATCTCTATATCCTCATGGAAACCATTTGCTTCAGGTTACTCTAATCACTAGTGATTGTGTGACTATTGGAAGCTACCAAGAATCTCTTTTGAAGCATCGAACTTAATTCTTATACTTTGTTATATGCTTCTTGTTGTGACTATGATCATTGATATCCATGCAAACTACCTTGGGAAAATTATTCCCAATATTTCTTGTCCTTGGACAATGAGTACTAAATTTATGGTAGAAGTTATTGATCATATTTACTTTGGCATTTGCTTAATCTTGTCCTATCTTTAGCCAAGTAAATGTTTTATGTGATCCCATGTATTCCTTGCTACTTTTGGATCTTATTATTTTATTGGTATCCTCTTGTGTTTCATTTAATGTAGGAAGTAGTGACGATCTCATTTGTGTGCATTTTGCATTCAAAAGAAAAATTCTATATAATGTACTACTTATGGGTGAGCTCTCCTATATTATCTAGAACAATCATTTTATGCTTCCTTGTTGGATCCATATCGGATTTTATGTGCTTGGAAGTTTTATCTTTTTGTTTTGGTATTTTGTGTCATTATGAAAAGTTTGGAGAGTTTGGTTTACTTGTTGGAACCTTACTCTTTTTGGGAGTTGGTTTTGTCTCATTCCTTGTTTCATGTTTTGACCATTTTATAATGAGATAAATCCTTGAGCATTTGTATTTTATCTATCTTTTGCTCTTTGTATTTGGCCTAGTTCATTTTTGAACTTATGATCTTTCGTGTGTTGAATTGGTTCTTTGATACAATTTGGACACCGCTTGTATTGTCACACTCTTGTCTGTGCCATCTCGGTTTAATTGGTGTTTTTGTTCAAATTGTATCTCATTTTTGGTTCTTGAAAGCCTTGTGCATGCATATTTACTACATATCTATATTATGGCATGCTTGCTTGCTTTGATCCAATATATAAGGGAAACTCCACCAATTCCCATC
Source organism: Avena sativa (assembly GCA_916181665.1). Taxonomy (NCBI): domain Eukaryota; kingdom Viridiplantae; phylum Streptophyta; class Magnoliopsida; order Poales; family Poaceae; genus Avena; species Avena sativa. The sequence continues at coordinate 260,214,667 of OV702298.1, read as the reverse complement.
GGCTAAGTTGTGCATGAAATTCAATTTAATATCTGCACATAATTATGTGGAGTCTCTCCTATGTATTGTAGTTGCACTAACTACTTTGGACCCAATATGTTTGGGACCATTTTGTACTTAATTATGTTTTAGGTACATTAGAGATATATTGGATGCTTGTCTCTCAATTTTGAAGAAGTGGTGCATACATGAAAATTTGAGGCAAGCTATAGGATAATCAACGAATTCATATGCTCTACATCCTACCAATTATATCTCGGTAAAAAGTATCTCTTTCTCATGCATATTTATCTTGCTTCCAACCTTTTGTAGCTTGCATCTTGGCATGAATTTTTGTTATTATACAAATTGTTGTAATTATATCCATGGTATTAAGAGAACTATCTATTGTAAATATTTATAAGTTGAGATGAGTGCATATAATTGGGATTATACAAAATCATGCATATGATCCACCAATCCCAAATATGCCAATCTAGCAATTTTATTGCCTATATTTTCCTCAACTTCTCTCATGTGCAATAGTGAGATTTTGCTAGTTGATTTCTCCTTGTGATACTTGTTGCCTTTCTCCATATATTCCAACTTTCTCCTTTTTCCCTTGGTGATAGTTGTAATGTATGGGGTGTGTTGGTTGTTGAAGCTCATCGATGTACAATAAGATATTTGAGCCTTTGTCCATGCTTTCAAGAAAAATCGTATTGGTATTGTCATGACTTCATTTTGGATATCTTGCTCTATTGATTTTAAGCATCTACTTTGTGTGTATATGTTTCTTTGTGGATCAATATCTTTGCAAGATTTCTACTTAGAAACTTATACACATGAAAGAGGTTACTCTATTTTTTCTTGATATCTTCCTTGTTTCATGTGTGTTGTATGGTCATACTAAGCAATATCATTCATTGAAGACTATGTGGATACACAATAATCATCCTTATACTAGTCTTATAATATGCTTTGTCATGCATCTCACACATCCTTGTGGTTGAGCCTGCTAATATGTTCTCTCTTACTTATTGCTCAACCATTTGTTTCTTGCAAATTTTATGCCTTGGTATTTGCTCATTTGCGCAAAGTTGTGTTATAAGTAAAATAGAGTAAATGAGGATTCCATGTTGTGCACATTGTATTCACATACAAAAACCTAATGTTGCACATACCTAGGGGAGCTTCGTAATTTTATTTATAGCATCACTTTGTGCTTATCATATTTGTTCTCTCATGCCTTGTATTGTTAAATGGAGTTGGATGAGTGAGGATTCCATGATTATGCACTTTGTTCCCAAATGCAATTATCATAATTGGTGCATTATCTTTGGGGAGCTCATCTAATTCATTTAATAATGCTCATTTGTCTTCTTTCATTTGTTGTGTTTCAATGCTTATGGGGGAGCAAGGATTCCATATTTGTGCATTATGTATTCTGATGCGTTTATTTTTAAATTGTGCACAAATCTTGGGGAGATTCTCCATTTATTATTTAAAATCATTCTTTTGCTCTTATCATAATATCTTGCTGTTTCCATTTGGACTCATTTGTTGTTTTCAATTGGTTTGTCGGATCTTGTGATTGCTTACATCATTTGTTGATGCTTCTTTTATTTTATTTCTTTTGACAATCTTTGAGTCCTCGATATAGTTCTACTTCCTCCCAAGTATTCATCATTGGATATGTGCAAATGCACACCTTTTGGGGATTTATCACTATATTGGTCTTCAAGAACTTGTCACCCATTTCGGCAATCGATGCCAATAGGGGAGAAGTTTTAGAGGATTTAAGGGAAATGGTTTATGCCTTGAGTTTGTCTCTAAGCATTTGCATTTCATGATCTTGCATCATTGTTTTTGCTTAGCATGTGGTATATATATAGAGGAAACTCCACCAATGATAATGATTGGCAATATATGCAATGAAATTCAAGTTCATCACACATGCATAGATTGTGGGGGAGTTTGCTCTATATATGGTGATGGTACCAATATCACATACTTATGTAGTATTTGATATTGGTGCTACCATTTTAAGTGTTAAATTCCTTATATAAACCCTCTCAAATGGATTGTCATTAATTACCAAAATGGGGGAGATTGAAAGAACATGTGGGCCCCCATGTGTGGTTTTGGTAATTAATGACAATCTCTATGGACTAATGCTTGTATCAAGTTGTACTTGTAGGAATTGTCCATAGGCAATGCTTGAACCATATGTTGGCTTCAAGGTTTGGAGAAGAAGAAAATGAAGAGGATCAAGTGGTGACCAAGGTGTTCAAAGAGTGATCCACATATTGGTCATGTGAGAGTTAAACCTATGGCAAGTATGTCTTGAAGAATAAGATGGAGTAATTTCTCTAGTGCACCTTCGAGGCATCAACATAATGAAGAAAATAAGAAATGATGTGCAAGCAAAAGATGTGCAATATCTAGAATATCTCATGCTTGAATCTTGCCATCCTCGGTGATCATGGATTGATGAAGACAAGATCAAAGTAAAGGTTTCGCCATGTTGTATGGGGGAGCAACTTGTAAGTCTTCATCAAACGAGTGCGTGCAAGAGCAATCAAGAAAGGTGTTCCATCTTGAGAAGGACAAGATCGTATACATCAAGATCTAGTGGAATATGCGCAAGACAAAGGTATGATATTTGATAGGGTTTTCTTCGTACCGGTCTCGTGGTGTTAGTTGGGGAGACCGGTTTATAGGATAGATAACCGTACTATCAAGAGGGGCTCTCAAGTGAGTAACTCGATCATATCGTTCAGAGAGAGCTCAAACCTTTGCATACTTAGCATCATCCTTTCTTGGTTGTTATTTGTATCTTATCCATGTGAGGTTCCAGAGCTTGTGGTAATATTCATAACAAGCCCTAGATCATCAAAAACGGATTTCCCCTTTATATCTTATTGCGTTGTTTTTTCTTGGAGGTTTTACCGGTTTGTCTTTTAGAGATAGGTAAAACCTTCCATTATTTGATTCTTACTCATGTGAGGATTTAGAGCTTGTTTTAATCTCCATGACAAGCTCTAGTTCATCGAAAACGGATTTCATATGCATTCTCTACTACGTTTTCGATGTTGGAGGTTTTACTGGTTTGTCTTTTTGAGAGAAGTTAAACCTTTCGTAATTTGGTTCTATCCTCCCTTGCTGTACTATTATGTTTTTCTGTATGATCTTGTAGAGCTTACTGTCCTCTTTAAAACGAGCCCAAGATCATCAAAATCGGAGTCCGGATGCAAAAGTTATGGCTGTTTTCGTATTGATCTTTCTACTAGTTTTTGTAAGACCGGAGACTCGGGACTAAATCTCCGGTCTATCTCTGGACCGCGTCCAGTACGTCCTCCAGATTGTCCCCGTTTGGCCTGGGTATACCAGAGACTCCGGTCCTAGTCCGGAGACTCCGGACCGGGCGATTCATGGGCCTAACGGTTGGATTTCTAGGGACCTATTTAAGGGGCCCTTCTTCCCCAATGATTCCCTAGCTCTCTTGCAAGTTTTCCCCCACCATTGTTGACCTTTTGAAGCTTGCTATCTCTCAATCCATCCAATGATTCTTGCATCTTCTTGAGGGAAAAGAGAGAGGGGATCTAGATCTACAACTCCACCAATCAATCTCTCCTCTAAGTGAGGGGAACATCTTGGGATCTATATCTTGGAGTCTTTTGTGGATTTCCTCCATTGTCCTTCCTCTCTTATTCCCCCACAAGCTTTTGTAGCTTTGGTGGAATTTGGGAGAGAAGGATTTGAGCAATTGTTGTGTTCTTGCCATTGCATTTGGTTCATCGGTTTGAGTTCTCGGTGAGGATTCGTTTGAGTGAAAGGTGAGAAGCTTTTTACTCTTGGGTTCTTGGAACCCTAGACGGTTTGGTGATTTTGCAGGTTTTTGGATTACTTGGGGCCTCCAATTAAGTTGTGGAGCATTCCCCAAGCTTGTTTGTTGGGAGCCTCCAATTGAGTTGTGGAGAAGTTCCCAAACCTTGTGAGAGGTTCCGGTTGCCACCGACAAGTGCACCGATAGTGGAAGCGTGTATCGGTCCCATTGGGGTGAGATTCACTGTAGAATAAGGGAGGCCTTTTGTGGCGTAGATGGTTAGATACCAACTGAAAGGATCGTATGGGCACCTAGAGGGGGGGGGAATAGGTGCTACTTCAAATTTTACTCTTTTTCAAATTAGGGTTTGACAAGAAAGGTAAATTCTCTAGAATATGCAACTATGGTGAATTTACCTATATGTCAAGCAAGCACAAACTAACACAACACTAAGCAAGAACAAGTAAGTAAAGTGCGGTAAAGGATAGAAGTAACCAAGGGAGAGGACGCGGAGACACAAGGATTTGTTTCCCGTAGTTCCTTCCTTTTGAGGGGAAGTACGTCTACGTTTGGAGAGGGGGTGGTTTCAAACCACCAACGCCACGAGAGGCCTCCCTTGTTCTCTGATGAACCTCACCCCAAGGGGCTCGATTCACCTTCCACTATATCGGCAACCTTCGAGGTGGAAGCCGGCACCTTTACAACAAGTTCGGGGCACACATCCACAACTGAATTGGAGGCTCCCAAATACAAGCAAGCTGTCAAGACAAATCAAAGACAAGCTTGTAAGAACCAAATCAAAGTTAGGGTTTCCAAAGAAACACTAGAGCTTGGGGGCCCTCAAGTGAATGAGGGGGAAATGAAGATCTCTCTTAGTGAAGATGTGAATCAAGGCCTCCTCCTTCGATTCTCCAAAGATCAATGACTTTGGATGGTTGGATGAAGAGATCTTGTGGATTTGGTGGCTCTAATGGTGTTGGTGTTCTTGAGCAGCTCGAGCAACTGGAGGAAGAAGATAAGGGTCCCTATTTATAGACAGCCCCCTCCACGAACCGTTTTCTGACCGTTGAAGAAAAGTCAGACCGGAGACTCCGGTCTGTAGACCGGAGACTCCGGTCTACACCGGAGACTCCGGCCAATCTCCAGACCAGCCTCCGGACCGCCCATCTGAATGACCCAGAACAATCCTGACCAAGCAACACCGGAGACTCCGGTCTTCCAGCACCGAATACTCCGGTCCGACCAAAGTCTCCGGATAATCTCCGGACTGGCCATCTGACTGACCCAGCGCATTTCTTCACCAGCAACACCAGAGACTCCGGACTTTCAACACCGGAGACTCCGGTCAGAACAAAGTCCGGAGACTCCGGCCAATCTCCGGACCAGTCTCCAGACAGGCCAACAGAATGTCCCAGCCAAGTCCAGGGAGGCACCACCGGAGCCAGCACCGGAAACTCCGGACCACACCGGAGACTCCGGTCTTGGCAGACCGGAGACTCCGGTCTGGAGTTTCCAGAACAGTGGCAAATGTATGTGGTCTTTTCCCAAGAGTGTGTGTCATGTTTATCTATGATAATACCAACCTGTGGACAATAACAAACTGTGAAATGATCTACTTGTTGTTAACGAACACCAAAAGTGATTATGACAATAAATGTCCTTTCAATCTCCCCCTTTTTGGTGTTCGATGACAACAAGTGATTTGCATGGAATAACATAAAATGTGGCTCCCCCCGACTATGTGCAACAAGATAATGAAGTAAATCATGTAAAGAGAGACCAAAATACCAACGATGGTACGCATAGATCTCACATGAGTTACAATAGACGTTGCACATGAGCACATAGTCAGACACACATAAGAACAGTAGATAACACACAAAGTTCAAGCTCGAATATCCAAATAAAAAAAGGAAAGGCAAATAATGGCAGATAGTCGCACGCAAATCCCTAGCCCCATGCAAAGCGGATGAGAATGTCTTCTCCCCCTTTGGCATCGAAACGCCGAAAAGGGAAAAGACCTATACTAACGCCCCAATGACTCAGTAGTCATCGTCATCCTCGTCGTCCTCGGCATTCTCAACCTCATCCTGGTCATCCTCATCCTGGTCATAGTCATCATCATCATCATCCTCAGGGATAGCAGGCACTTTGCCGTGAGGGCGAGAGGAGGAAGTACCCTGGTATCCAAACCCAGAGGTGACATCAGCAAACGTCTGCCAGTCCACCAGACTATCCTGTTGGGCGTTCCATGCCCCAAATGAGAGAGTGTGATCAGACTCTGTGGACTGCTGGGCACCATGCTCATTATTGTATTCATCTTCACCTTCCTCAGTATCAGCAGCACCCTGGTCCTTGATCTCTTTGAGGAGCTTCTCCATGCGGCGGTTGCTTTGGTAAGATGCATGCTGCTGCTTGCGAATGTCAACGTTCATGCAGCAAAGAGTCGTCTCCCAGAAGCTGGCCTTCTTGACCTTCTCATGCACATAGGCTCTAGTCATGGAAGGCATAGGGACATTTGAGGCATTCTTCCTCCAAACTCTGGTTGGAGAGGGAGCCCTCTCCGTCTCAGTCTCCTCATCATCATTTCCATATCGGCGCCTTGGAGCTGGCCCCATATGCCCCTTCTGCTGCAGAGAGACCAGAGTGTGCGCCGTGAGGTGTGGTGGAACGGCATTGGGAGAATCATGCGGCTGCGAGTTGATTAGTCTCATAACCAAGGGTGCATATGGATGAGATTTCTTGAATAGAATTGCATGGAACATCTCCTCGAAAATGAAGTCCATCACATCAATGGGTGCAGCCTCAGCATCAGGTCCAGCATTGAAGGTCCGGTGAGTATGGTACAGGAGGTTGACAAGTCCTCCCATGAGAGCATCATCATTTCCAGCACTTGGAGCAATAGTGTGACGGAAAATCCTCAGCATAAGGTTGTAGAGGGGCTTGAGTCCCTTGGAGGCCCCCACAACACCATCATCATACAGAGGTGCCAGTTTTTGCTTGTTCTCACCCAATGATGCGGAATGCATGCGCAGCCCCACAGGAGTAGATATGCCGTGGAAAGTCTCAAAGGTGACATTGGCAAAGTCATGGAAAGTAGCTGTGCAGCGAGTAGAGCCAGTCATCCACACCATAGTCCTAGCAAGATCAGTCCCAAATACCACAGTGGCATAGAACTGCTGAACGAGGTGCACACTGTAGTCTTCATGCAGCTCCATCAAGTTGTAGAGACCCAACTTCTCACAGATCCACAGGGCATCACTGAAATACGGGCTCTGGCGCATTTGCTCAATGTTCATGAACTTCTGAGGGCAAACCGGTGATTTGGTGAGTACACCATACACATCCTTCATGAACACACTTTGCTCTTTCCTCCAGAAACGAGGGTCATCACTAGTACGAGGTAGTGCATAGAAATATGTCTTCCTCAGCTCACGGAACTCCACTTTAGACATCTTGTTAAGGGACTGGAGGTTGTCATACTTGGCTCTCTTTGCACGTTCCTCCTGTTCAGCCCTTTCTTGATCCCTCTTCATGTAAGCTGCATCACGTGCCTGCTGTTTCCGGTTGGATGGAGGCACGATAAACTGACCCTGAGCTTCATCATAGCGAGGAGTGCCCCTTTGGGACTTGGCCTTGGTACGACGAGGGCGACTAGAACCATCACCTGTGAACAGTAGTGAGGGAGATAGCAGGAGATGAGTATATATATCCCAAAGATGCAGTACAGGAGCTTTGATGCATTTCTGGACTACTTTGACCCACCCAGCACCGGAGTCTCCGCACCAAACACCGGAGTCTCCGGTTCAGACCGGAGTCTCCGGTCCTGGGGACCGGAGTCTCCGGCCTGGACTGGAGTCTCCGGACCTAAGTCCGGAGTCTCTGGTCAGGAGGCTCGGGTATGCGATGGGGAGATGCTGGTGAGGGTAAATCTAGTAGATCGGGCAATGCAACAAGGCTAAAGTACTGGAGTGCAATCAAACAAGTGATTCCTATGGACAAATCTGCAATAATCCTCAAAAACACATCTAGGGATGAACCCTAGGAGGAAAAAGGTGAGGGGAGGTACCAGATCTGTCCATGGGATCGATTCCTTCGGTGGGAATGACCCAATGGAGGAGAGGAGAAGGTTGGCCGGCTACACGGCGGATCCCGGGGGCTTCTTGACCTCCGGGGAGGATTTTTGGAGGAGGGGGCGACGGGTTTGGAGGTAGGGGACGGGGTGAAGAAAGAGGAACTGCTGTTCCAGTTCACCCCGTGCCCCTTCTTTAAGTGACAGAAACCGTCCAGACCGGAGACTCCGGTCTACACCGGAGACTCCGGTGTTTGTACACCGGAGACTCCGGTCCTCCTCGACCAAAAATTCCAGGAAAGGTGTTTGGGGACATATATGAGAGATAGATGGTTTTTAAGATAGGGAAAGGGCTTGGGTTGAGACATCAAACTGTGAAGAACCAACAAGAGCCATAGAAGTTCGAAGATAAACAGAAAAACTCCAAGAGGCTAAAATCAAGCAAATGACAAACATGAGTAAGTGCCAACCTCTCAAGTAAGAGAGGGCAGTGGCCTTGGCCACCATATTTGAGTATACTTGGCTTGGCACCACGAAGATATATCTTGGGTCCATTACCAACACTCATCATTAAGCTCACATATCTTGGGTCCACTCTCAAGTAGAGGAATGATTTTGATTGCTTTGGGCATCATGGGGGGAGGGATGGTCCAATCAATTAGGACCGCACTCCCCCTATATCCATGCCTACACCTAGACCAAATATGAGATGAAACATAGGTGAGAGTGCAATAACATCAAGTCAAGCTCCTTGAATCCACGATATTTAGTTCATTCCTCAAGTAGCAAAATCTTGCTTCATCAAGTGGCTTCGTGAAGATATCGGCAAGTTGATCTTTGGTTGATACATAGGATAGATCAATATCACCTCTAGCAACATGATCTCTAATGAAGTGATGTCGAATCTCAATATGCTTTGTCCTTGTGTGATCCACTGGGTTGTATGCAATCTTGATGGCACTTTCATTGTCACATAGAAGAGGCACTTTGTCACAAAGGACACCGTATTCCTTTAAAGTTTGCCTCATCCATAGCAATTGGGTGCAAGCACTAGCAACAGCAACATACTCGGCTTCGGCGGTGGAGAGAGATATACAATTTTGCTTCTTAGAAGACCAACATACCAAGAACCTACCAAGGAATTGGCAAGCCCTAGATGTTGATTTTCTATCATCCTTGTCTCCCGCCCAATCCGAGTCCGTGTATCCACAAAGAGCGAATGTTGAGCCTTGAGGGTACCAAAGACCATAAAATGGGGTATGAACTAAATATCGAAAGATTCTCTTGACCGCCATTAAATGGCTTTCCTTAGGAGCCGCTTGATATCTTGCACACACACACCTACACTCAACACAATATCGGGTCTAGATGCACAAAGGTAAAGCAAAGAACCAATCATATACCGGTATACCTTTTGATCCACATCTTTACCATTTGGATTTTGTTCAAGATGAGTCTTTGTTGCCATGGGAGTTGGGGATCCATTCAACTCTTGCATTTTGAATCTCTTGAGCATATCTTGAGTATACTTGGCTTGATTGAAGAAAGTTCCTCCTCTTACTTGCTTGATCTCAAAGCCAAGGAATACTTTCAACTCCCCCATCAAGGACATCCGGAACCTACTAGTCATAAGCTTTGAGAATTCATCATTAAAAGCTTTGTTAGAAGAGCCAAAGATAATATCATCAACATATATTTGGCATACAAAAAGCTCCCCATTAACCCTCTTAGTAAAAAGAGTGGGATCGATTTTCCCAACCTCAAAGCCACGGTCAAACAATAACTCTCTAAGGTGCTCATACCACGTGCGTGGGGCTTGCTTGAGCCCATAGAGTGCCTTATCAAGTTTGTAGACATGGTTTGGGAAGTTGGGATCCTCGAAACCCGGGGGTTGCTTAACATATACCAATTCATTTAAGGGACCATAAAGGAATGCACTTTCAACATCCATTTGTTGCAACTTAAAGTTATGATGTGCCGCATAAGCAAGAAGGATACGGATGGACTCAAGGTGAGCCACGGGTGCATAAGTCTCTCCTTAATCAATGCCTTCAATTTGGGAATAGCCTTGTGCAACCAATCTAGCCTTGTTCCTTACAATGATCCCATGCTCATCTTGCTTGTTCTTGAATATCCACTTTGTACCAATAACATTGCGGCAATCTTTAGGCTTCTCAACTAACTTCCACACTTTGTTTCTCTCAAAGTTGTTGAGTTCTTTGTGCATAGCTTCTAACCAATCCGAATCTTCAAGGGCTTCCCACACTTTCTTTGGTTCAATCATGGAGATGTGGGCTTGGTGTTCACTGAATCTCTTCAATTGAGCTCTTGTGGAAATTCCTTTCCTTAGATCTCCAACCACATTTTGGAGGGTGTGGTCTCTTAATTCCAACATTCTTTCTTTTCTAGCTTCGCGACGAGCGTGGATCTCCTCATTGTTTCTTGGGGGAACCTCTTCATCATTTTGATCCTCGTCTTGACCATCAACTTGACCTTGATCATCATTGGAGTCTTCCTCTGCATTGGGAGGCACGGATTGACCTTGGTCTTGATCAAGTGCTCTTCTAGCCTCAGTTTGAGCTCGTCTCAAGACAGTTTGGATGGATCTTCCTTGACAAATTGACTTGGCACCACTTGACAACCCATCGAAAGGACCAAGCTCCCTTTGGTTAGAGTTCACACATTGATCACTATGTTGAGGGTTCACATCTTGTCTTTGGCTTGAGTCAATGTCCTCATCGGTAGATGGAGCATGTTGAGGTTGTGTAGATGAGGGCTCCACTTGAGTGGAGCATAGTTCTTCTCGATCCGCCATAAGGGGTTCCTCAACGGGGCGGATATAACCCACACCCATTCTTCCTATGGCATCCTGAGGCATTTCATCATCTGCATCACAAGCATCAACACGCCCCCCTTGGGGACCATCATATTCTTCGAAGGTCACACTACAAGATTCTATGACGGTTCCAGAGAGCTTGTCATAGATTCTATAAGTGTGAGATTCGAGACCATAGCCAACAAAAATACCCTCTAATGCTTTTGATTCGAATTTAGACAAACGAACACCTTTGATGATATAGAAACACTTACAACCGAACACCCGGAAATAAGATATGTTGGGCTTGTTACCAGTAAGTATCTCATATGGAGTCTTGTTGATTTTCTTGCGGAGGTAGAGCCGGTTTGAAGCATGACAAGCAGTGGAGACGGCTTCGGCCCAGAAGTTGTATGGAGATTTAAACTCCGCCAACATGGTCCTAGCCATCTCAATAAGAGTCCGGTTCTTCCTTTCGGCTACACCATTTTGTTGAGGAGTGTAAGCAGCGGAATATTGATGTTTAATCCCCTCATCACTAAGAAAGTCATTCAAGGTGTAGTTCTTGAACTCGGTCCCGTTGTCACTTCTTATAATCAACACAGGAACATTGTATTGCCGTTGAACCAAGTTGATGAAGTCGATAAAAGTCTCTTGAGTCTCACTCTTCAACTTGAAGAAATAAACCCAAGAGTATCTTGAGAAGTCGTCAACAATCACCAAACAATATTTCTTCCCACCAAGACTTGCATGAGATGGAGGACCAAATAGGTCCACATGAAGGAGTTCCAAGATCTTGTTAGACTTGATTTGGTTCGTGGGCTTATGAGAAGCGCCATGCATCTTCCCTAGAACACATGCCATGCAAACACGATCTTTGGCAAAGGAAACATTTTCTTTTAGTCCAACAATATGGCCCTCTTTATGGAGACTTTGCAAAGTTCTCATATTGACATGGGCTAGTCGGCGATGCCATAGCCAACCCACATCGGCCTTTCCGTATAAGCACATCGGACCTGCAGTGGCTTGCCCCGAAAAGTCCACCACATACAAGTCATTTTCGACGTACCCAACAAAAGCGACCTTGAGCGACTTGCTCCACATGAGGACCACAATATCATTATAAATAAAGACGGCAAAACCCATCTTTCCAAGAGCACGGACAGAAAGTAAGTTGTAACCAAGGGTTTCAACAAGCATGACGTTCACGAGTGTAATGTCGTGAGCCACCACAACCTTGCCGAAACCCATTACCGTAGATTTTGACTTGTCGGCGTATGTGACGGTGATTTGATCTTCATTTGGCACCAAGTCCTTGACAATGGACGAGCTTCCGGTCATATGACTAGTGCAACCACTATCGATCACCCATTTTGAACCTCCGGAAGCATAGGTCTACAAAAGATCAAGCTAGTGTTTAGGTACCCATTTTTCAATGGGTCCTCTTTTGTTAGCAACAAGGGTCTTGGGAACCCAAATAGACCAAGCAATATAACCATCATAAGGACCAACATATTGTGCATACACATCACCATAGTAATCACGCATTAGAACATAGTGAGGGTTAGCACTACCCGCAAAGTCATCATGGGACATGGTTTTACCACTTGTGGTCTTACACTCCACAAGGGTCTTGTTGGTCACTTGTGCGGGTATGTCCTTCTTCTTCTTGTTGTTCTTCTTCTTTGTTTTGGAGACAAAACCAATGCCCCCTTTATCACCACTACGCCTTTGCTTGCTCAATAGATCATCAATAGACTTGTTGCCTTGTGGAAATGTGGCATTCGCAAGCTCCCCCTTCAACCTAGCATTCTCTTCAAGGATAGTTGTGCTACTAGATGGAATGAAGTTACTAGGTGAAGGAATATTGGCCAATTGAGTTTGAAGTGTTTCATGGGACTTTGTGAGAGACAAGAGTTCACTCTCCAAGACCTTGTGGGCCTTGTTAAGCAATCTAAAATCCTCGGCAAGTTTTTCATGAACCACACCAAACTCAATCTTGTCCTTTTTAGCACGTTTGTATTTAGCAATAGCATGATCACGTTCTTTGATGAGTTTGTTAACAATGATGTCATTGGCCTCATCAAGCCCTTCAAGCTTTGACTCAAGAGACAACCTAGTCTCTTGTTCTTCTTCTAGAGCATTGCTCAAAGCCTCTAGTTCAATCATATGTTCATGCCCAAGTTTACATCTAACATCTAGAAGCTCTTGAGTATGGGAGAGTTGATCTAAGATGTTCCCAAAATGTAGCTTAGCATCACCTTCTAGGTTAGTCATGAACTCATCAAAGGCAATTAATTCCTTTTTAACATCAAGAGACATTTCATCATCACATTCATCATTATCTAGTCGAGTAGAGTGGGATGATGATGATACCTCTGTTCCTCTTGCCATAAGGCAAGTGACGTTCTTGGTGGAAGAGTTCTCATTTGGAGAATCGAAGGTGAGAGTGTTGGAGAAGAGGTGGTGGCTAGATCAGCCACACCATGCGAAGTTTCATCTTTCTCATCTTCATCATCTTCATTGTCGGAGGAGTATTCTTCATGAGTGATCAACACAATTTCTCCCGGCTTCTTGTTGACGGGATTCTTCTTGATGAAGGGTTTCTTGTAAGGTGCCTTGAGAGTCTTTTTCAACACAATCTTACCACCGCAATCCTCTCTCTTCTCATAGGGACAGCTTGCCACAAAGTGATAGCGGTCACCACAGTTAAAGCAAGTTCTCAACCTAGTGGTATTCTCTCTTTTCCCATTTGGATTGCTTCTTTGTTGCATTTCCATCTTGGCCTTGGCGGGGTTCTTCCAAAAGTTCTTGGCATAGAAAGCCATGTATTGACTATGAGCAATCTTGACGTCATCGGGATGGTCCAAGGGGAGACCTTCATCACTATCATCTTCATCTTCAAAGTCCACAACTTTGGCCTTCAAAGCAACATTGACCACATTGCTCATACCGAGAGCACGAGCGCGGGCATCTTTGGCATTCTTGGCGGCGACCTTGAAAGCGGCCATCTCTTGCATAACTTCATTTGAGGTCATGAGATGATAGTTGTGTCTACCTTGTAAGCTCTTCAAGTCGGTGGGCTCAAAAGGCATGAGTGCACTCACATATTTCCTTTTTATCCATGCATCATCCACATGTGAGGCACCCACATTTCTAAAAGCGGTGGCGGTGGTCTTGAGCCTTCGATACATGTCTTCGTGATCTTCACCTTCTTTCATGTAGAAACCTTCGGCTTCATTGCTTAGAGCATCATATCTGTTCCTCCTCATACTCTCATTTCCAACAAACAACACAGTGAGAGCATCCCAAGCTTCCTTGGCAATGCTAAAATGCTCAATGTGAGGATAATCCTTTGTTCCCAATCCTTGTTGAATCATATGCAAAGCAGTGGCATTGAGTTGACTATTGACAACCTCTCTTCTTGTCAAGTTGTTTGGATCCCCAATAAAGAGTCCATGCTCGATGATGTTCCATAGTTCAATGCATGAGCTGCGCATATGAGTTCTCATTAGTGATTGCCATTGAGCAAAAGTAGCAGACTCTTCTAGCTTAGGTGGGTCACCTCTATTGTACACATGAGGGTGAGGGATGGGAGGATCAGGAGAGTACCAAGAATCACGGTTCTCGCCTTTCCCCCCATCAATTCGTGTGGAGGAATGCGCATTGTCTAGTTTATCCCCTACCACCATACCTTCGGGGGATACCGGAGTATTCCCTTTAGGTGCGGATGGTAGGTCCTCTTGAGGGGATGGGGGTGATGAGCCATCTTTGTCTTTAAGAAGTTGCTCAAGCATCTTCTTGACTTCGTTGACCAAGGAAGAGCTCAATCTTGTTTCCAAGTTTCTGAGATCTTCCATGGTCATCGGAGTTGACTCACTACCACCATCCCCTTCTTGGCTACCCATATTCTCTTAGGCGGTAAAGCCCGAATAAAGAGCCGAGGCTCTGATACCAATTGAAAGGATCGTATGGGCACCTAGAGGGGGGGGGAATAGGTGCTACTTCAAATTTTACTCTTTTTCAAATTAGGGTTTGACAAGAAAGGTAAATTCTCTAGAATATGCAACTATGGTGAATTTACCTATATGTCAAGCAAGCACAAACTAACACAACACTAAGCAAGAACAAGTAAGTAAAGTGCGGTAAAGGATAGAAGTAACCAAGGGAGAGGACGCGGAGACACAAGGATTTGTTTCCCGTAGTTCCTTCCTTTTGAGGGGAAGTACGTCTACGTTTGGAGAGGGGGTGGTTTCAAACTACCAACGCCACGAGAGGCCTCCCTTGTTCTCTGATGAACCTCACCCCAAGGGGCTCGATTCACCTTCCACTATATCGGCAACCTTCGAGGTGGAAGCCGGCACCTTTACAACAAGTTCGGGGCACACATCCACAACTGAATTGGAGGCTCCCAAATACAAGCAAGCTGTCAAGACAAATCAAAGACAAGCTTGTAAGAACCAAATCAAAGTTAGGGTTTCCAAAGAAACACTAGAGCTTGGGGGCCCTCAAGTGAATGAGGGGGAAATGAAGATCTCTCTTAGTGAAGATGTGAATCAAGGCCTCCTCCTTCGATTCTCCAAAGATCAATGACTTTGGATGGTTGGATGAAGAGATCTTGTGGATTTGGTGGCTCTAATGGTGTTGGTGTTCTTGAGCAGCTCGAGCAACTGGAGGAAGAAGATAAGGGTCCCTATTTATAGACAGCCCCCTCCACGAACCGTTTTCTGACCATTGAAGAAAAGTCAGACCGGAGACTCCGGTCTGTAGACCGGAGACTCCGGTCTACACCGGAGACTCCGGCCAATCTCCAGACCAGCCTCCGGACCGCCCATTTGAATGACCCAGAACAATCCTGACCAAGCAACACCGGAGACTCCGGTCTTCCAGCACCGAAGACTCCGGTCCGACCAAAGTCTCCGGATAATCTCCGGACTGGCCATCTGACTGACCCAGCGCATTTCTTCACCAGCAACACCAGAGACTCCGGACTTTCAACACCGGAGACTCCGGTCAGAACAAAGTCCGGAGACTCCGGCCAATCTCCGGACCAGTCTCCGGACAGGCCAACAGAATGTCCCAGCCAAGTCCAGGGAGGCACCACCGGAGCCAGCACCGGAAACTCCGGACCACACCGGAGACTCCGGTCTTGGCAGACCAGAGACTCCGGTCTGGAGTTTCCAGAACAGTGGCAAATGTATGTGGTCTTTTCCCAAGAGTGTGTGTCATGTTTATCTATGATAATACCAACCTGTGGACAATAACAAACTGTGAAATGATCTACTTGTTGTTAACGAACACCAAAAGTGATTATGACAATAAATGTCCTTTCACCAACCCCTCTCCAAACGAGACGTACTCCATGTTAGGAGGAACTGGGTAAAATATCGTCGTCCCCGCGTGCCTTGGTTATCTCTATACCCGAGCTCTTTACTTATGCACTTTACATTGTGATAGCCTTCGTGCTTGAAGTAATCTATATCTTGCTATCACATTGTTGCTTGTATTGCTGAGCATAAGTTGTTGGTGCACATAGGTGAACCTTAGTTGTTCTAGGTTTTGTGCTTGAGAAAGTAAACGCTAGTTTTATTCCGCCTTTATTGAGCCACTCTAGGAAAAGTTTTAATCGCCTATTCACCCCCTCTAGGCGACATCTGTATCCTTTCACCCTCCATCCACGACATGGCCATATGATGACTCCTTGATGGCGCCATAGAACTTGGTGCTTAATGTGGAGTCTTGTTGGGAACCCCAAGAGCAAGGTGTGAAGAGCATAGCAGCAAGTCTTCCCTCAGTTGAGACCGAGGTTATCGAACCAGAAGGAGGAAGGAAACGTCACACAGGTGTTGCAAGAAACGCGGAGACCTACACAACACAAACTCAAGACTTTGCCCCAACGAATCAGTGAGGTTGTCAAGCTCACGTGTTTGCTGTAACAAAGGATTAAACGTATGGTGTGGAAGGTAATGGTTTGCAGCAAGTAAACAAGTAACAGTGGAAGATGTATCAATGGTAAAGATTGGACCGGGTTCCATAGTTCACTAGAGGTGCTCTCCTTAGATAAATAACATGGCATGAAGGGTAAACAAATTATAGCAGGGCAATTGACAGGAACTGAGCAAGGCATAACAATGCAATTACTAGTCAGAAAGATCCTATGAGGTTGATTGGGCAATACAACAATATACATAGACCACCATCCAGCTGCATCTATAACTAGAAGTCCACCTTCAGGTTATCATCCGAACCCCCTCCAGTATTAAGTTGCAAGCAACAGACAACTGCTTGAAACAAAGTGTGTAAGGTAAACAGTCCACATGTTCCATGAATAAGAGACCGTTGTTTTCTCCCTAGTAGCAACAACACATCTACAACCGAAGAGATTTCTATCACTTCCCTTGGAAACTAGATGCATGAACCCACTATCGAGCATAAATACCCCCTCTTGGAGTCACTAGCAACTACTTGGCCAAGATAACCACTAGCAACGGAGAGCATGCAAGATCACAAACAACACAGACATGATAGAATCATAAATATAAAACCATTAATCAAACCAACATAATAATCTCAATATCCATCGAATCCCCGCAAACACAACATGCATGATTACAAATAGATTAGATCTTGATCATGAACAGAGCTCACAAGATCTATACATGAAAGCACAAAGGAGGAGATACAACCATCTAGCTACTACATGGACCCATAGTCGAAAGTGGAACTACTCACGCATCATACCGAAGAGAAGGCCTCCGAGATGATCTCCCCTCCAGCAGGGTGCCGGGAAGAACTTCAGATCCCCCCGATCTAGGGACGATGGTGGCGGCGGCTATAGATGGATTCGTGGATTTCTGATTGGGTACTTAGGGTTTTTGCATCGGGGGCTTCTTATAGACGAAGGGGCGAGACCGGGAGGCGGACAGGTCCACCAAACCCTAGCCAGGTGCGGGCCCACCTGCCCCCGCGCTTGGGGTGGGTCTGGCCCCCCCTGGCTGGCCCCTCCGGCTCTCCTCTAGACTTCTTGTTCCCCACGGAAAGTAATTGACTTTGACGTTTGTCCCGTCCAATTCCGAGAAAATTTCTTTACTAACTTTTCTGAAACCAAAATCAGCAGAAAACAGGCGTCTGGCACTGTTGCAACTTGTTAATAGGTTAGTACCAGAAAACATGTAAAAGGCACCTCAAAGTGTAGACAAGTAAAGCAAAGTAGATACAAAACAAGCATGGAGCATCAAAACTTATAGATACGTTTCCAACGCATCACCATAGTACTCCAAACATTCCCTGGGGCGGGGAGCGATCGCGACACCACTCGCCCCCCAGGCACAGAGGCATGCCCCGAAGCCACGGCGGTCGGTGCCGACTTCTTCTTCTTCTTCTTCTTGCTCTTCTTCTTCTTATTCGCTGCCGGCGCTTCTACCGCCACAATCTCGCGCTGACCCTGCGGCTCCGGGGCAGCACGACCTTGCTCATGACCCATGCGCCACGAGGCAGCATCAACCTGGACCTCTCCCGAGAGGCTTGGGGAGGTCCCGTCCCTGGACTGCAGTGCCGCGGCCCGCAGTCGCGCCTCGCGCTCTGCGTCAGGGGGAGGCATGGGTGCGCGTCCCTGCCCCGCGGGTCCTCGAGGCGGTGTCGGGACCGAGGCAGCGAGTGGGAGGCAGGCCGCATAGGCTGGTGGTGAGGGGGTGCGGGGACCAGCGGCCCGAGTGCCGGAGCCCCTGATGTCCGCGGGCAGGGAAGGGGCGCCGGTCAGCGGCGATGGGAAACCTGGCCGAGGAGCACACACGGCGGGGGGAGGACCGGCGAGACGCCAGACTGCGGGGCCTCGAGGCTCAGCGCCTCCCGGTAGCTCCGCTGCGGTGAGGGATCAACAAGGAGAGCGGTGGTCGTCGGCGAGGAGGTGGCGGCGGTGGAGTCCAGAAGATGGCGGGGGAGAGGAAGCACATGCATAGTATCGGGGGCTAGGGATCCCCGATGGCTCCCTGCCTCACCCACTGGCCCTGTGGTGGGCTGGGCCCTTGCCGACTAGGCTGGCTCAGAGAGGCCCCTGGCGGACGGGAGGTTGGGCCACTGGCGGGCCGACCTGTCCAGGCTACCAGCGGGCCTTAGCCCGCGAGCGGCCCGACTAGCCATCCCACCCGCGTCCCTCCTCTCCCAGCCCACAGCTGGCCCACGGCGGCCTGCACCGCGACCGAGGCCATCCCAACCCTGCTGAAGCGTCGACCGCGTCCTCCCTGGCGGAGCGCCGCCCTGCCGACTGGACTGCCGCGCGACCACTCGCGCCCAGGGGATAAACTCCCCCAGCAAGGGTCTCTGAAGCGTAGACATACACCGCGGCATCGGCACGCCCCACTCGTCGTCGCCCCGGGGCCTCTCTCCACCCACATCTCCGGCGGCGTAGACTCCAAGCCCGGCGGCCCCTCCTCGCCTACCTCCTCCTCGACGTCTCCCCAAGCTAGCCCGTGCAAGTCAGCCAGGTCCTCCACCTTCTCCGGCGACAGGGGCCGAGGCGATGGTGGTGCCGGCTCACTCGTACGCCACGACAGGGGGATTCGAGGCAGAGGTGGTAAGCAGCGGCGGCCGAGCTTCACCTTGTGCGCAGGGAAGGCCGAGGTTGCGCCTTGGTGGACAAATTCGCCGCGCCAGCGGTCCCTTGCGTCGACAACCACCCCCGTCGCATTCAGCAGGACCAGGCGCCCCTCTGGCACGCGAAGGAGGACCGTCACCGACGACCATCCCTGCCTGCACCCTGCAAACATTGTCTCCGCCGAGGCACACCATCGAAGAGGGAGGGGCTCCGGGCAAGGCGGGGATACATGCATGGTGGAGGGGGAGGGAGGGGGGAGGCGGAGGGCTGGCCCCACGGCGGCGGTGGCCGGGATCCCAAAGGCGGCCGCGTCAGAATTCAAATCGCCTGCCCGCCATCGCCGCTCTCAATACCAACCACTCTAAAACTTATATCCTCAAGTAACTCTCTATTTAAATCGTTGCGGCTGGCTGCTGCTACGTGCCACGGCGGCCTCGATCCGGCCGGGCCCGCGATGCGTGGTGCTCCGGCCATCTCCCCGGCCTAGCCTCATCCAGCTCCGCAACAAAATTCACCCCTCGTTTTCTATCTCCCCTGGCAGGTAATATTTGTGCACATACTAGTCATCGTGTACAAGGCTACACGCACACCATAAGCGATTCGTAAATTGCACCATTATCCTCGAGTCAACTTCAGGAACCAGCCAAAACCCCAGGTACTGCTACCGATATAGTTTGCGTCATGCAAAGCCTTTCTTTCCCTCCGGGAGCGGATCGAGCAGTAGCACTGACGCCCGCAGCTACATCTCTATCTCAGTATCTCTAGCGGCTATGGTTTTGGACGCTTTCCCCGTCGATCACGTACGCCGACGGGCAGGGCGGCCGTTCATGGCGCATTCTCGTGCGTGGGTGGTGCCGGTGCAGCCTTCGCCGATGAGACTATGAGAGACGCGCAGGGCAGGAGGGCAGTCCAGGGCTCAAACAGAGACGGCACGCATCACATTTGTGTCCATCTGTGCGTGCGTGTGAGTTATTTTATTTGTGGCGTGCTCCGAAGTCGACAACAGACAAATCACAGATGTGTGCTTCCAGGACCAGTAGATGCCATATGCCAGACCAGATGTGTGGTTGGTGAAACACTGAAAAAGGTCACATGGCACTATTGGGGCAGTATGGACACAGATAACCCAAAATCAAAAGTATTTCACAAAATAATCCATCTGGGAAACTATTTTCCTAGACTAACCCTTTGGGTAACTCCTAACAGCTAGCCGCTATGCTCTGAGGTGTAACGCCTATCAGACAAGCGCTATGCTATGAGGTGTAGCGTCTATCAGACAGGCGCTACACTCTGACTTAGAGTTTTTCCCTGCCAGCGCCTGGGCGTCACACGGCCGGGTAGGGTATAGCGCCTAGCTGAAAGGAGCTACACTGTAGAGTGTAGCGTCTAGCTGTTAGGAGTTACTCAAAGGGTTAGTGCCAGTGAAATAGTTTTTCAGATAGGTCATTTCGTAAAATCCTTTTGATTTTAGGTTATTTTTGTCCATACTGCCCACTATTGGAGGGCCGGCTTCTTCCCTCCCCTGGTATCTACTCGCTCAGTCCTACGTACCAGTACCACAAGCAAGGGTGTCAACGGAGGCAGAATTTACAAAAATAACCCATTTTTAAAAGAATTTACAAACTGAACTCTCTGTGAAAAAATTTCACAGAACTAACCCTTTTAGTAGCGCCTAATATAAAGGCGCTACACTCTTTGCCAGCGTGGCACGCATGCCCCATGGTATGTTTGACTGAGACGTCACTATACATAGCATAGCGTCTATATGTAAGACGCTACACTAGCCTACATATATAATGTCTGTATTTAGTTGATAGATAAGTATGATGGCTGAGTTGGTTGAAATCTTTGTTACTAACTAGTAGGTTGTGAGTTCAACTCTCTAAAATCCCACTTTTTATTTTTATTTTTTAAAGGCTGTGACATTGGTTTATATTGTTGTTCATATGGAAATATGTTAATTCTAGAATCCTTATTTATTTTAAAAAATGGAAACCGAATATAAAATTTTATAATCTCTGTTAAAATTAAAAATGCAAAAAAATTAGAAACATGAAACCGAGTATCTTTTGAAATTTTACTAGCTTTAACAAACTTAATCATAAATTATGGATTTAATGAATTAATTTTTAAAACAATAGTGATTTACGATAGGGAAGCAGGACAACCAATTTTGTTTTCAACTGAGTTATTATTGTTTTTACAAGCAGGTGAAACAGTGATTTACGCTGTCGGTACATGGCAGATTAATATGGCACGCTCGCTCAATTTTTTGTCTCGTTCGTACATGTCATAAAGAAAGTGTTTCGTCGTATGCTTTCTTTTCATGTTTTGGTGAACGTGTATACCACCCAATCGATTGTTTGTTTGTTACTCTTTAATGCTTCGCTAACTAATTATAAATTTCGTAAATTCAAACAAAATAGGTTTCGCTTTCCTAGTTTATTTTGACTCTACCGTGTTGTTTGAAGCACAAAATAAAAGGAATTAGTACTTATTTTTAAATAGTTGAGATGTAGCTTATGTCATAAACCTTTTAAACCGATATAACCCTTTCAAGATTTCTATTATGCGCATGACTTGGTCCGAGGCACCATATACGTACAACCATTCAGGCTAGCGGACCATACAGTTTGGATTTTCTCTTGCTAGTCTTCGTGCGTGATGTCGTCGCTTGTCTAGTTATTTTTGGCTCTTTTTTCCTTTGTCGCGTAGACTTTTGTTTTTATAGTCTTTTGTGTGTCATTTTTTGAGTTTTCTTTTATTCAATATGTTTTATAGTCTTTTATAGACTTTTGTTAAATGTGTTTTCATAGGCTTTTATAGACTATAATAAAACTAGTACAGTTCCAAAATATAATCGGTTTTATGCTTCTGAAAAATAATTTTAACGGAGATTATAAAATTTCATACTCGGTTTTTATTTTTAAAATAAATAAGGATGCTAGAATTAACATATTTCCATATGTACAACAATATAAACCAATGTCATAGCCTTTAAAAAATAAAAATAAAAAGTGAGATTTTGGAGAGTTGAACTCACGACCTACTCCCTCCGTTTTAAAATATAAAATGTTTTAGGATTGTGAAGTGAATGTATCTAGACTTCCTTTTGTGTGTAGATTCATCGAGTTTTGGAATAAACCTACACACTAAATGAAGTCTAGATACATTCTCTTCACAAACCTAAAACATCTTATATTTTAAAACGGAGGGAGTAATAGTTAGCAATAAAGACTTCAACCAACTCAGCCACCATACTTATCTATTAACTAAATATTTTGAAATCCTAAAACATCTTATATTTTGAAACGAAGGGGGCAGGTCTCATTCAGGTAGACTGCTTGGTGAAGTCATTCTTTACATCATATTAGAAATTTTCCACATAGTTCGTTTGTGCTGAATTAATTGGAGTTCAGTCATACACTTGGTCATCTTCTCATTTCTCGAACATGTCAATACCTAACTTGGTGATAATTATCTTCAATATTTTTTGTCCATGCACACGCGGTGCATGGACAATGGGATTTTCATGATTTGGTTCATGAAGCTATACAAAAACTAGATACCTGAACATTAAACTTTATCACTTTTCAAAAGTATTTCTATCACTTTTCTATTTTCTAAAACAAACTTTTCGTTGGATTAGGTTGAATAGAAAAAAACTATACTGAATTCAACAGAACTGGTTCAAAACTATAAAGAAAATACTGTTAAAAAGCTTCTGTAAATAAAAGAAAGCCAAAACTAGGCGAAATCCAGGCAAAAACCTGCCCAGCGCCAGCAACGCACGTGCGCCTCTCAACGGCCCACGGCCCGCATACACACCGCTGTGCGTGCACCGCTGTAACATCCCAGCATATAGGACCTAATGAAGGATAGATTTAGGAATATGAATTGTTGCATGCATTCATTTGAGAAAATGTGAGTAAAATTTTCGTCAAATAAAAACCTTGAAGTGATCAAAGTTTCTTTCTTACTTTAAAATTAGGTTTAGCCTTAAAGAAAGATTGCTATAAATTTTGATATGATCTTAAAGGAATTATGTGTGTTTTGAAATGAGTTTGGATTTTTAAAACTTAAGTGTTTTATAATTTGAATGATTTTGATATAAGATTTGAATCTTAAATTAATGAAGAGAAAAGTATTATAACTTAAATCTTATCTAAAAACAATATTGTATATGAAATTCATTTCATATACATAAACAAGATACAAAGAATAAACTTACTGAAGTTATTCCAAACTTCACAATTTACACAAGAGTAAAGAATAAGAATATTCTTTATTAATAAATATATAATCTTTATTACAAATGAATAAAATAAAGATTACAAGAATTACAAAAGAAAAATAAAATTACATTTGTATATTTACTAACTATCCTATATCTAAAACTACCCTAAATCTTCATCTTTATCTTTGTACCTGCAAAACAAAGATTAAATAGAAAACAAAATAAGATTAGTGTTAGTATATATTTCTCTTAGATATCTCAGTGAGGTGCACTTGACAAACTCATCATTGAGAAATATCAAAAAGGGATAAGTTTCACCAATATGAAAGATTTCATCTTTCATAAATTTAAAGCCAGAATGCAAATGACAGCCAAAAGGGACCAATTCACCAGCCAGGGTAAAAGTAGTTTGGTAATGGTAAGTTCAAAAATTCTGAACCTATCCACATGTGCATAGCAAGCACACAAGCTGCACACACACAAGCATGCAAAGGGTGTGCTGTCGACCTCACAAGCATAGCCAGTATCACAAAACCACAACACAGCCGTGGAGAAGCACCTCAGTGCACCTCTCCACTACACAACACACCAGCACAGCCAGGGTGAACAGCAACCAAACCAAGAACAGCATCCAAAAACCAACCACTCAGATCAACCCAAACATCACCAGGATGGTGATATAAGGAGGGGGATAGATCTGGTGGACAGCAAGGTCAAGCCTAGGATCTAGGAGGAGTAGGCAAGCTCAGGAGCCCAGCAAAAGCAGATCAAGATCAAGATCAAGATCCAGATCCAGATCAAGATCAAGATCATCATCAATCTACTACATCCACATCAGAATCTGTGGTGAGCCTCATAAAACCATCACATGATTTCATCATATTATCTAAATAAAAGCATGTGTTGTTTTATGAGATAATCTCTCAATAATCACCCAAGAGGAGTGCATCTATCCTAGAGATTTCAAGTATAAGAATAAGAAATCAAGCTCAAACCACAAGCACTAAACCCTCAGACCAGCATCACTGGGTTCAGTGTTATTTTTGCCACTTAGATCATTTTCATTTGATCTTATTAGATCAGGGCACATCTCTCAGAGAGGCTAGCACCTCTAAACCTATAAGTTTCAAACAAACTATTGCCCAACTAACTAGGAATTACATCCTAGAGCCTCAGACCAACATCATAGGCAGGAAAGTTAATAAAAGCTTCCATATCATCTTATCAGTTTTAATCACAAGCATAATCAAGCTAAGCCCAGAAATAAAAACCCAATCACTTGTGTGCCAGAATACAATGGTATCACAAGGACAAGTTCTAGGAATCAACCTTAAATTCATCTATACATCCACAGAAATCATTACAAGTAATGATTTGATTTAGTGAGTATAATATCATACAAGCCAATATTATAATTGAAGAAAGCAACTACTGAGAGAAACTACTGTCAGTATAAGCATTCTGACAGTAGATTAAACTCTCAGAACAACAACATAATCCAATCAAGGATTTCATTAAAACGCTAGCATGGATCATGGTGGATTACCACTAGAATAAATCTGACAGGCAACTAGCATCATCAAAGCCACTATCAATCATTAACCACAACAGACAATCATTTCCCATGATCAGATATGATCAACACTAGATCTAAAGCATCACACATATGATCAACAGGGGGTTATGAACCCTAATCAGAGCAAGGACCCTAATCCAGAGATGAACTCAACCAACACATAGTCACTCGGCATGAAAGCCACTAGATTCACACAAAGAGAATCATGGCAGTAGCATGGACAAACACCACAGAGACAACTTACCCGAGGTCCTCGCTGATGAATCGAAGAGGAAGGAGAGGGGCCGACGAACCGCGTCGGCATAGGGAGCACCCAGAGGGGCGCTGCAACATGCACCTGCCACGGGGGCGGCCGCAGCAGCGCACGAGTCCAGCACACCACCGCAGATGGGATCGTGGTGGCGGCGACAACACCGTTTCCGAACCCTAGGGTTCAGGAATGGGGTGAAACTAACCACGGGGAAGCCCCAGAGTCAAATCCAAGTGTATAGAACGAAAGAGCATCGTCGAAAACCCCAACTTGCACCACGGCGGTGGCCAGAACGGCCAATGACGGCAGGAATTGACGGTGGAGGCATCGCCGACCACGAGGTCGAGTCAGAGGAGGAGGGGATAAGGTCGAGGGAGAGAGGGAGGCAGAGTGGGCTAGCTGGGCCAAAACCCTTCAGGGTTATCTTCTGACCCTGCCCTATTGGGCCCAATAAGCCCAAGGGGCCAGCCCAAGTTATTTAATAAATCTTTTGATCAATTAGAAAAGACCAAAATGCCCCTGACCTCAATAAAATTATAGAAAATAAAATAAAAGTCCAAAAATTATAAATAAAATATTTTTGGATTCACAATAATCCACTCTATCCAAATAAAATAAGATATAAAATTTTGGACACTTAAATTTTTATAAGAATTTTGTAATTTATATATTCCTTATGGAATTTTACAAAATTATTGAAAGGTGATAAAAATAAATAAAAATCACTTTCATCATTTATTAATATTATAGTATTTTTGAAAAATACTAAATAAATATTTAGTATTAAATTTAATGTATAATTAATAATTCCTAAAAGAATTATTAAATCAATAAAAGTCAAATAAGAAGGGTAATAAAATAAAATAATATATGCAATAAATATTAAAAAAATATATATAAATTCTTTATTAAAAGGGCACCTTATATAAGTAAAATGCATATAGAATTAAATAATGCATTACATTACTTGCATAATCATTTTGCTTCTTTAAATATTGTCCTTACCGGGCAATAATGATGTTTTTGTAGAACTAGAAGCTCAAGGTCCAGTGCAAGTATCAGACTTCACTGCCTTGCCATCACAAGGCAAGTTCATCACTTGCTCATGTCCTTTGAAGAGTCTTTATCAAAGTATTTGCAAATTGCGTGTTATCATATATGCTAAAAAGAAAGAAAATATTATTTTCATAAACAAAGAAATTACAGATATCATCCTAAGTGGTGATATGATGGAGCAATAGAACTTAGAGTTCTAATTGCAACAATGATGATCAAATAGGGACTTAATAACTCCTGACATTAGTGATTCTAGCGCCGTATATTACGTGTTAGCCATGATATTTGGAATGGGACAGAGAAGTTAGCTGTATCTTCTTCCTCTCGCATGAAGCTGGATGTGCAGGTCATGGTTGTATCCTCGTAGCATGCATATTAATTGGTAATTCGTAGAGGATATGCAGCATATGGGTGGGAACCCTCATCGTCCCACGATAGTTCTGGCATCTCACGATTTGTACAAACCATTGTCGTAATTCATTATGTGGGCATGGTGTACACCAAGGAGGCATGCGGGGTCGCGAAGGGGGCAGTGATTGGCTTGGACCAACTACTGGGCCCCACATCATGGAATTGTGGATGGGAAAGTACGCCCGGTTGTGCAACAAGGAGTTGATCTCTCATGGGTAAAGTAACGCACCTCTGCAGAGTGTAAGAACTGTAACTTGTTACTCCCTGTTCTAGGAAGGAGCTACGAACGCGGCAGGAAAGGAACTCCATGAAAGTTCTGGTCAACCTGTGAAGGCTGATTGTCATAGTTTTCCAGAATAAAATCAATCTTTGAAGAAAGATTTACAAAAACTGCATAGTGCCAAGGATTTATAATCCGAGGTGGTAGTTAGAGCATCAAACTTCCCACCTTGCATATAATGAACTTGTTGGGTAACGCTGTACTCATTCTTTTCTTTGATCCCTTGCTTACACTCTGAGTATCCCGAAGACGTGCCAATGTTTACAGCCGAATGCCAAGAAGACGTGTTCTATGAGGAATCTGATCTATCCGGAGGAGTTGAAGGCGTGGACTACGAGATTCGCTATGGTGTCGATGAGAACGAGTCCACTTAAGGATCTAGTTAGTAGTAACTAATGGAGCCGAGCAACATAACTTTATAGAATAAGCTGTTGAGCCCCACTCCTAGTCGGAGTTGTTACTTTTAAATTTCCGCTGAACACCTTATATTTTGGTTTGTAAGTTGGATCTTTTGGAAGTCTTTAACTTCCGGTATTTTAATAATTATAATGTGTGTACTTTTGTAATATGGACCCGCAATGTTTCTGTTGTACCACTCTGAGGGATGTGATATTTACGGAACGTTGTTCTGTGGATGTCATGTCAACGACTATAGTGTACTACACAAGCAGTGGTATGTTGGGTCACCGCAACCGCCCTTGCTGGTTGCCAAAAATGGCCCAAGGACCAGCTGCCTATCACCGCCCAGGCAGCAACGCGCGGTGCGGTCCTGGCCGTCCATAGCCAGCGCCATGCATCGGACGACAGCCCGTGGCCCTCGCGGCATCAAATTGGTGACGCGGACCCTAGCCAGAAACCCTAGCCCCAAAATCTCCTCTCTGCCCCCACGTGATGTCTCACCCGCTCTCACTCTTGCGACACTCTATGCAGTGAGGCGAGGTGGTTGCGCCGCCCGGCATAGTGCCGACGATGGGCCCCTCCCTCTCTCTTTCTTTCCTCCTCACCCACTGTCGTGGTATTGCCGACGAGTATGCCATGGAGGGTCCTCACAGTGCGTGTTTAGAGACGTGGGGTAAGGCGGACGGTTGACGGGTACGAGGTAACACAGCTTACCCAGGTTCAGATCCCACGACGGTGGCGGAATCCTACTCCTGCTATAAATCACTATAATGGCAATACGCCGAGTTACAAAGATAGGTTCGCTGTGCGAGGTTGTCTATGATCGTCTTGAAGGGTTTCGCGGCATAGTAAATCAAAATTTTCTACGGATGCGGACAGAGGGAAAGCCAAGATCTAATCTAGGAGATGCAAACAACGAGAGAGATTGGATTAGATCTTCATACCCTTGAAGATTCGCACAGCGGAACATTCGTCGGAACGTGGGTGATGTAGTCGTACTCGCTTCTCCTCCTCGCGATCCGATCCGATCTAGCACCACAAGTGGCGGTGCCTCCGTGATATGCACACGTGCAGCACCTCGACGTCTCCTCCTTCCTCGGACCAGCAAGTATGGTGGAGAGATGGATTGGATCTATAACACGATGGCGTGGTGTATATGGTGGAGAATTTCTGCAGCAGGGCTTCGCCTACAAACAGTCGGGAGGGAGAGAGGAAGGGCAGCAGGGCGGCTAGGGTTGGAGGGGAAGGTGTGTGGGGAGGGGAGCCTCAGCCCTCTTTATATAGAGGGGGGCGGCCAGCCCTTGCCCCTCCTCCAAGCCTTGGGCCGACGGCCAAGGGAGGGAGGAGTGGGGGGCAAGGACTCTCCCCCTTCTAGAAGCCCTAATTAGGGTTTCCCCTTGGATGGCCGGCTGGGCCCTATGGGGCCTTGTGCCCCTGGCCCAAAGCGGCCAGGGCACTCCCTCATAGGCCCATGCCCCCTCCCGACAGGTGGGACCACGTTGGTCCCCCTCCGGAAGGTTCTAGAAGCTTCCGGTACAATACCGATTAACCCGGAACAATTCCGAACTCCAAAAACTGCACTGCCTTATATGAATCTTATTCTCCGGACCACTCCGGAACCTCTCGTAATATCCCGAATACCATCCGAGACTCCGAACAAAAACTCATAAACCAATTATCCAATCTATCCTAGCGTCGAGACACGTTAAGTGTGTGACCCTGCGGGTTCGAGAATATGCAGACATGATCTTCTATCAATAATCAACAGCGGGGCCTGGAAACCCATATTGACTCCCACACATTCATCGATGATCATATCGGATGGACCACGATGCCAGGATTCAATCAATCCCATATATATATTCCCTTCGTCTCGCG
Source organism: Avena sativa (assembly GCA_916181665.1). Classification (NCBI taxonomy): domain Eukaryota; kingdom Viridiplantae; phylum Streptophyta; class Magnoliopsida; order Poales; family Poaceae; genus Avena; species Avena sativa. The sequence continues at coordinate 260,185,292 of OV702298.1, read as the reverse complement.
ATATTTTACTTGCCCGAGATTCGATCGTCGGTACCGTCATACCTAGTTCAATCTCGTTCATAGCAAGTACTTTACTCGTTCCGTAATCCGATATCACTTTGTGATTAACTCCTTAACCACATGCTTGCAAGCGGTGTTGATATCGATTACCGAGTGGGCCCGAAGTATATCTCTCCAACTTGGGAGGGACAAATTCCATTTCGATACATACAACCCAACAGATACTTTCCGATCACCTGAGAGACACCTTTATGACCACCCTCTCATAGGATGACGTTTGATGACCTCAAAGCTTTCTTCCGATACCAGGGAGTTGTATTATCTCATGGTCTAAGGAATACAATATTTGACATAAGAAAAGCTTCGCAAAGACGAACACGATGACACGATCTAATTGCTTCGCTTAGTTTGGGTCTGTCCACCATATCATTCTCCCAATGATATGATCTCATTATTAATCGACAACTCATGTCCATGGTTAGGAAACCTTAACCATCATTAATCAATGAGCTAGTCCTTAGAGGCATACTAGGGACACGGTGTTGTTCACAAACCACACAAGTATTAAAATTTCCGCTTAATACAATTCTAGCATGGAATATAAACATTATCATGAACAAGAATTATAATAATAACATCTTTATTATTGCCTCTAGGGCATAATTCCAACAGTCTCCCACTTGCACTAGAGTCAATAATCTAGTTTACATCTGGCAACAATCTCACACCCATGGCACTGAGGTGCTGATCATGTTTTACACGTGGAAGAGGTTTAGTCAATGGATCTGCGACATTCAGATCTGTATGTACTTTGCTAATCTTCAGATCTCCATCTGCTATATAATCTCGGATTATATGAAACTTGCGGTTGATATGCTTGGTCTTTGGATGATATCTTGGTTCCTTAGCGAGTGCTATGGCGCCAGTGTTGTCACACAATATCTCCAGTGGGTCCAATGCACTTGGAACCACGCCAAGCTCAGTGATGAAGTTCCTGATCCAAACTCCTTCACTTGACGCTTCTGCAGCAGCCATGTATTCCGCTTCTACTGTAGATCCCGCGATCACACTTTGCTTGCAGCTTCTCCAGCTCACATCTCCTCCATTCAAAATATACACGTATCCTGTCTGAGATTTAGAATCATCCTTGTCGGTGTCAAAACTAGCGTCGACGTAACCTTTTACGACAAGCTGTTCATCACCCCCATAGACTAAGAACATTTCTTTAGTCCTATTTAGGTACTTTAGGATGTTCTTCACGGCTGTCCAGTGTTCCACTCCTGGATCACTTTGATATCTGCTCGTCAAACTAAGAGCATTGGACACATCCGGTCTAGTAGACAACATGGCATACATGATGGAACCTATGGCCGAGGCATAAGGCACTTTGCTCATAGCTTCCCTATCATTTACCGTAGCTGGACACTGAGCCTTGCTCAATATCTTACCTGACAACATAGGCACTGAACCTTTCTTTGCCTTATCCATTCTGAACCTTTTCAGAACTTTGTCTAGGTATGTACTCTGGCTTAAAGCTATCAGGCGTCTTTGTCTATCTCTATAGATTTTGATGCCCAATATATAAGCAGCTTCACCTAGGTATTTCATTGAAAAACACTTGTTCAAACAACTCTTCACATCGTTAAGCATGTTGATGTCATTTCCGATAATCAATATGTCATCCACATATAGTACCAGAAATGTCACCGAGCTCCCACTCACTTTCTTGTAGATACAAGCTTCGTAGCAATTTGGAACAAATCCAAAGCTCTTGATCACTTGATCAAAACGAAGGTTCCAACTCCGAGATGCTTGCTTGAGTCCATAAATGGAACGCTGAAGTTTGCATACTTTATCAGCATCCTTAGGATCGACAAAACCTTTGGGTTGCATCATATACAACTCTTCATCAATGTTGCCATTGAGGAACGCAGTCTTGACATCCATCTGCCATATTTCATAATCATGAAACGCAGCAATTGCTAATAAAATCCGAATGGACTTAAACATCGCTACGGGAGAGAAAGTCTCATCGTAGTCAACACCTTGAACTTTTTGAAAACCTTTTGCGACAAGCCGTGCTTTATAGACGGTAACATTACCATCCGCGTCCATTTTCTTCTTGAAGATCCATTTGCACTCAACGGCCTTTCGGTCGCTAGGAGGGTCCACCAAAGTCCATACTTGGTTTTCGCTCATGGATCCCAATTCGGATTTCATGGCTTCTAGCCATTTCTCAGAGTCTGGGCTCATCATCGCTTCCTCATAGTTCGTAGGTTCACTGTCTTCTTCTAACAAGACAGTCAAGACAGGGTTGTCGTACCACTTAGGAGGGGCACGCGACCTTGTCGACCTGCGACGTTCAGTACCAGCATCGTCCGAAGCTTCATGATCCTTGTCATTAGCTTCCTCTATTGTTGGTGCAGGCGGCACTGGAACAATTTCAGGTGCTGCGCTACTCTCCAACTCAAGAGAAGGTTTAATAACCTCGTCTAGCTCTACTTTCCTCCCACTCACTTCTTTCGAGAGAAACTCCTTCTCAAGAAAGGAACCGTTCTTTGCGACAAACACTTTGCCTTCGGTTCTGTGATAGAAGGTATACCCAATAGTTTCCTTACGGTATCCTATGAAGACGCATTTCTCCGCTTTGGGTTCGAGCTTGTCCGGCATCAACTTCTTGACGTAAGCTTCGCATCCCCAAACTTTAAGAAACGACAACTTAGGTTTAGCACCAAACCACAGTTCATACGGTGTCGTCTCAACGGATTTAGATGGAGCCCTATTTAAAGTGAATGCAGCGGTTTCTAATGCATAACCCCAAAATGATAACGGCAAATCAGTAAGAGACATGATCGATCGGACCATATCTAATAGGGTTCGATTCCGGCGTTCAGACACACCATTGCACTGTGGTGTTCCGGGTGGCGTGAGTTGTGAAACGATTCCACTTGCTTTAAGATGCGTGAGAAAATCATAACTCAAATATTCACCTCCACGATCGGATCGTAGAAACTTAATCTTTCTGTTACGATGGTTCTCCACTTCATTCTGAAATTCCTTGAACTTTTCAAATGTTTCAGATTTATGTTTCATTAAATAGATATACCCATATCTACTTAAGTCATCGGTAAGAGTGAGAAAATAGCGATATCCACCACGCGTCGAAACACTCATCGGTCCGCATACATCGGTATGTATGATTTCCAACAAGTCCGTTGCTCGCTCCATCATACCGGAGAACGGGGTTTTGATCATCTTGCCCATGAGGCATGGTTCGCATGTGTCAAATGATTCAAAATCAAGAGACTCCAAAAGTCCATCAGAATGGAGTTTCTTCATGCGCTTTACACCAATATGACCTAGACGACAGTGCCACAAATAAGTAGTATTATCACTATCTACTTTGCATCTCTTAGCCTCAATGTTATGGATGTGTGTTTCATCCCTTTCGAGATTTAGAAGAAATAAACCATTCACAAGAGGTGCATGACCATAAAAGATGTTACTCATATAAATAGAACAACCATTATTCTCCGATTTAAATGAATAACCGTCTTGCAATAAACACGATCCAGAAATAATGTTCATGCTCAACGCAGGCACATAATAACATTTATTAAGGTTTAAAACTAATCCTGAAGGTAAAACTAAGGAGAGCGTGCCGATGGCCATCACATCAACTCTTGATCCGTTGCCAACGTGCATCGTCACCTCATCCCTCGCAAGCCGACGTCTATTCCGTAGCTCCTGTTTCGAGTTACAAATATTAGCAACTGAACCGGTATCAAATACCCAGGCACTACAACGAGGGCTAGTAAGGAAAACATCAATAACATGTATATCAAATATACCTTTGATGGTGCCAACCTTCTTGTCCGCTAAGTACTTCGGACAGTTGCGCTTCCAGTGACCCTTGTCCTTGCAATAGAAGCACTCAGTGTCCGGCTTGGGACCATACCTGAGCTTCTTCTCAGCAGGGGCATTGCGCTTGCCGCCGCCCTTCTTGAAGGGCTTCTTTGCTCCCTTACCTTTCTTAAAGGTGGGCTTGTTGACCATCAACACATGATTATCCTTTTTGATGTCCACTTCTGCAGCCTTCAGCTTTGCGAAGAGCTCGGTGATCGTATCAGTGGAACCAATCTGATTGTGAGTCACTACAAAACTTTTGTAGCTGGGAGGGAGTGATTGCAGAACCTGTCAATCTTGAGCTCCTCTGGAATCGTGCATTCCAGTTGCTCAAGGCGTTGAGTGTAGCCCGTCATCTTAATGGCGTGCTCACTAACGGAACTCCCTTCCTCCATCTTGCAGTTAAAGAACTTCTCAGAGATCTCATATCTCTCAGAACGGGCCTGAGTTTAAAACATGGTTTTCAACTCTTCGAGAATCTCAAAGGGCCCGGGATAGTCTTCAAAACGATTTTGAAGTTCCGGTTCCATAGCAAACAACATGGTGCTCTTAATCACACCATAATCATCTTTACGCGACTGATAGACAACTTTCTCATCAGCCGGCGTAGTTGCAGCAGGGGGGTCACCTAACGCTTTCCCAAGGACATAGTCCTTTTGTCCGCCAGATAGAATGATTCTTAGATTGCGGAACCAATTGGTGAAGTTAGACCCATTTTTTCTAAGCTTTTCCTTCTCAGCAAAAACGTTGAAGTTGAAGTTGGACTTGGCCATGTGATCTACAGTATTTGCAAGTACAATTTAGACTATGTTCATGATAAATAGTTCAACTTAATCAAATTACTAGATGAACTCCCACTAAATTCAACATCCCTCAAGTTGTTTAGTGAACACGATCCAAATTCACCACACCTAATCCGATCATCACGAGAAGAGATGTGGTTTCAATGGTGGACAACGAAGTGTCGATCATATCATTCATATGACTCATGCTTAACCTTTCGGTTCTTGTGTTCCGAGGCCATGTCTGTACATGCTAGGCTCGTCAAGTTAGACCCAAGTATTTCCGCGTGTGCAAATCTAGCTTGCACCCGTTGTATGTGAGCGTAGAGTCTATAGCACCCGATCATCACGTGATGCTTGGACACGACGAACTTTCGCAACGGTGCATACTTGGGGAGAACACAGTTTTTATCTTGATCTTTAAGTGAGGAATCATCTTATAATGCTACCGTCGCGATCTAAGCATAATAAGATACATAAAAGGATAAACATCACATACATATAACTTTATGTGACATGGTATAGCCAATCTTCGCGCAATGATCTCCATCTTGTGTGTTCCGGCATGATCTCCATCACTCCATCATGATTGCCTCCACCACGAATAGCAACTACAACTATTGCTAACTACTTAGCGATAAAGTAAAGCTATTACATGGCACATAAGAAGTTTGACTCACAGGTCATACACAATTATAAAGACAACCATATGGCTCCTGCCGGTTGTGTACTCATCGACATGCAAGTCGTGAAACATTACAAAACATGATCATCGCATACAATATACACATCACATCTTGGGCCATACCATATCACAGAAAACACTCCCTGCAAGAACAAGTTAGACGCCTCTACTTTGTTGTTGCATGTTTTACGTGGCTTATGGGAGTAGATGCTAAGAAATATTTTTACCTACGGTAAGCCACAACGGTGATATTATGGTTGCCAAACTCCGGTGTTAATCCCATGACAACTATAGTGAGAGAAACTGACATCCACCAGCCGCATGTGTGGAACAAGCCACACGTCAAGTGCGGAGCCGGTCTCGCGAATGACGTCGCGTAAGGTTGGCCTGGACCGCTTCAATCTCACTATCCCGTGTCATAAGAAGAACACAAACAAGAGGCTTGCAACAGAAAACATCAACGCCCGCAACAACCATGTTGCGTTCTACTCGTGAAACACATCTACGCATAGATCTAGCTCTGATACCACTGAAGGGTTTCGCGGCATAGTAAATCAGAATTTTCTACGGATGCGAACAGAGGGAAAGCCAAGATCTAATCTAGGAGATGCAAACAACGAGAGAGATTGGATTAGATCTTCATACCCTTGAAGATTCGCACAGCGGAACGTTCGTCGGAACGTGGGTGATGTAGTCGTACTCACTTCTCCTCCTCGCGATCCGATCCGATCTAGCACCACAAGTGGCGGTGCCTCCGTGAGATGCACACGTGCATCACCTCGACGTCTCCTCCTTCCTCGGACCAGCAAGTATGGTGGAGAGATGGAATGGATCTACAACACGACGACGTGGTGTATATGGTGGAGAATTTCTGCAGCAGGGCTTCGCATACAAACAGTCGGGAGGGTGAGAGGAAGGGCAGCAGGGCGGCTAGGGTTGGAGGGGAAGGTGTGTGGGGAGGGGCGCCTCAGCCCTCTTTATATAGAGGGGGGGCGGCCAGCCCTTGCCCCTCCTCCAAGCCTTGGGCCGTCGGCCAAGGGAGGGAGGAGTGGGGGGCAAGGACTCTCCCCCTTCTAGAAGCCCTAATTAGGGTTTCCCCTTGGATGGCCGGCTAGGCCCTATGGGGCCTAGTGCCCCTGGCCCAAAGCGGCCAGGGAACTCCCTCATAGGCCCATGCCCCCTCCCGACAGGTGGGACCACGTTGGTCCCCCTCCGGAAGGTTCTAGAAGCTTTCGGTACAATACCGATTAACCCGGAACAATTCCGAACTCCAAAAACTGCACTGCCTTATATAAATCTTATTCTCCGGACCACTCCGGAACCTCTCGTAATATCCCAGATCCCATCCGAGACTCCGAACAAAAACTCATAAACCAATTATCCAATCTATCCTAGCGTCGAGACACGTTAAGTGTGTGACCCTGCGGGTTCGAGAATATGCAGACATGATCTTCTATCAATAATCAACAGCGGGGCCTGGAAACCCATGTTGACTCCCACACATTCATCGATGATCATATCGGATGAACCACGATGCCAGGATTCAATCAATCCCATATATATTCCCTTCGTCTCGCGATATTTTACTTGCCCGAGATTCGATCGTCGGTACCGTCATACCTAGTTCAATCTCGTTCACAGCAAGTACTTTACTCGTTCCGTAATCCGATATCACTTTGTGATTAACTCCTTAACCACATGCTTGCAAGCGGTGTTGATATCGATTACCGAGTGGGCCTGAAGTATATCTCTCCGACTTGGGAGGGACAAATTCCATCTCGATACATACAACCCAACAGATACTTTCCGATCACCTGAGAGACACCTTTATGATCACCCTCTCATAGGATGACGTTTGATGACCTCAAAGCTTTCTTCCGATACCAGGGAGTTGTATTATCTCATGGTCTAAGGAATACAATATTTGACATAAGAAAAGCTTCGCAAAGACGAACACGATGACACGATCTAATTGCTTCGCTTAGTTTGGGTTTGTCCACCATATCATTCTCTCAATGATATGATCTCATTATTAATCGACAACTCATGTCCATGGTTAGGAAACCTTAACCATCATTAATCAATGAGCTAGTCCTTAGAGGCGTACTAGGGACACGGTGTTGTTCACAAACCACACAAGTATTAAAGTTTCCGCTTAATACAATTCTAGCATGGAATATAAACATTATCATGAACAAGAATTAGAATAATAACATCTTTATTATTGCCTCTAGGGCATAATTCCAACACATCTTTATTCCAGCACGCCTCCTCGAGCTCTTCGCGGAAAACCTCGAAGAAACCCTAGCCTCTCCTCGCACCAGTCGCACCCTTCCAGTCCTTCATGGCCAGCAGCAGTTCCTCCCAGTCGATGGCGGCGTCGAGCGAAGCCGGCGAGCTCTGTCGTCGTGCCCCCAGAGGGCCTGGTCATCCCCGCGTCGGCGGTGATTGAAACCACCAGCGGTGACCATAATCTGGCGGTGCTAGAGCCTCTGGAAGAAGAACCAGACTCGCACAAGGGCAACTGGCGCGGCTCGGACATCACTGGACGCGACATCCAAGAGATGGTCGCCGAAGGATACCTTCCCGCGACGGAGGGGCTCGCCTGGCGGGCGGCGCTGACCGGCAAGGTGACTCCTTCTTCCCAAGCCGGAGAGAAGGTGTACCTCAAGGCTCAATTGGTACGCGGCGTTTCTCTGCCCATCTCCCACTTCTTTCTGTCCATCTTGAACCACTTCAAAGTCCAACCCCATAACCTCTCCCCCAATAGTATCTTAGTGCTTAGCAACTTCGCGACACTTTGTGAGGGTTACCTAGGGATTAGACCTAGGTTAGACTTGTTCGTGTACTTCTTCACTGTCAAACGTGAAGCCGGACACAGTAGGGAGGAGCTTAGGAACTGTGGCACCATAAGCTTCAAGATCTGACCTGGCCGGCGGTTCCCCGACATCGTCGGCCACGAGTCGTGCAAAAATTGGCAGCGGACGTACTTCTACGGCCCCAACATTCCTTTGGCGGGCCGAGAAGTGACGTACCCGGACTTCGTGGATGGAGCCGCCGCTGAAGTTTCCACATGGAGATCCCATGCCTCCCTTCGCTCCGACCTCGACGCTTCTCGCGCAATAAGGCAGATCGAGTGGCTCGTAGAGACGGTTTTGACCGGCTTGGACCTAGCCATGTGCTGGTTCATCAGGCGAATCCAACCTCTGCAGCACCGCGTGAAGTTCATGCACGAGTACATTGGCGATCAAAGGGATACCCTCCGGATCTCCGAGGATAACTTCTCGAGCGACTCCGTCAAGTTCCGCCTTAAGGACATCATCAAGGTGAAGGATAAGAAGTGTGGCTTCACCCTCACCTACGACATGTTCGTAGACGGCAAGTGCCCAAAGGTAGATATTTATTCTCCGTGTATGACATTGCTCCAGTTTTTTCGTCTTGCCAATACCATCTTGTCTAATACGATGATTTCTCACTTAACAGCTTAGCGATCTAGATGAGGGCAACCTGGCTGCCCAAGTCTACGATCCAAAGCTGAAGGAAGTCACAGTCGTGTCCGACGATGATGTCCCATTGGCGCGAAAGCGGAAGAGCTCCACCTCTGACGCTGCCGACGGAGGCAAGAAAAAGAAGACGGAGGGTGGAGCCTCCAAGAAGACTACTGCTGCCCTGGAGTCGGAAAAGAGAAAAGCCATCGGGATGTTTGCCAAAGCGCCCGCCCTAGTGTAAGCCTTTCACTCTCCGACATTGTCTATTTGTCTGTCTTGTTCCTGTACTTATGCATTTTGCACGTTTTAGGAAGAAAGCCACAACCAGCCTCAAGAAGTCCTCCAAGACTCTTGGGGCTTCTAGAAATATCAAAGAAATGCTGCATCGCGACTCCTCCCCCGCCATCGCCCCTGCCACTCCTGCCGTCAAGCCCTCCTCTGCCCCGACAAGCTCTCAAGTCCAGGAGGCACCAGGCCCTTTCGCCATGGAAGTGGATTCTGGCGCCTCTACCGAGCTCGCTATTGTCGGCGAACAAGCGACGCAGGAGAGCGCTGCTCTTCAAATGGCTGAAGCTCCGGCTAAGGATGCCATCGTTAGCGGCAAGGCGGTGGTGGGAGCTGGTACCTCTGCTGAAGGCGGCGCCCCTACTCCCCAGAAACCCTTCGAGTTCCCAGAGATAGTTTACCCGGCGCTTCTGCCGAGTAACACTACTATGGTTGCTGGAGGAGTGCCGTCATCTCCGACGTGCGGTCTCGAGGAGCTACTCCGACAAGCGGATATCTTGCAAGGAAATAGCATTTCCTTCGGCAAGCTGCTAGCCGAGAGTGCTACAAACCTCAAGATCATTGCACTTGTAAGTTTTTACTTTTCCTTTTGCATTTCATACGAGTATCCCACTGTAGCCCCCGAGGATGTAGACGGAAAACCATAGGTTTTGCATTTATATGCTCTAAGAGTGACTAAGTTAGAAAAAACTCTCATTGTAGCCCCCAAGCATTTAGATGGAATGAATTATTCCGACTAGATGCTTTAAGAGTAGCACAAGCGGTGTTCATGATTTTCAATGCTGTAGCCCCCAAGCCTCTAGTTGTAACTGAATTAGTTCCGACTAGATGCTTTAAAGAAAAGCTAAGCATATTGCTAAGTTTAAAAATTCTCGCTGTAGCCCCCGAGCGTCTAGGTGGAAAATCTCCGACTAGAAGCTCCAAGCAGACCAAACAACGATTTAACTTTGTATTTGTTTCCACAGAACGAGAATGCTCGGAGGGGCATGGCCAACGACAAGTACCAGAAGATGCACGCGGACCTCGAAGCCGAAAAGGGTAAAACCACCATATTGAAGGAATAGATCATCAAAAACAAGAGTCTGTTTTCTTATTACGCATTTCTGTCTTACTTTTGTTCCCACAATCTCCGAGTACTCACTATGTACTGTGTTTTCTCCGACTTGCAGAACATGTCGCCAAGGCCAAGGATATTGTCGAGCAGTCCAAGCATATCCAGCAACTGGACAACGAGAACAAGATCCTGAAGGAGGAGAGGAAGGAGATGCCGAAGATGCACGAGGATTCCATGAAAGCCCTGCAGGATTCCGCCTCCGCGGAGATCAATCGCTTGAAGGAGGAGCTTACGATCCTGAAGGATCAAAAGCAAGCTGCTGATGAGCAAAACCTTCGCCATAGCGAGGCGTTTAAGCTCCTCCAACAAGAGAAGGAATCCTTGGCGGACATCCTTTGGCAGGCCAAGGCCAGCATCTTCAGTAAGTTTCCTCCGCCTTGAACTTCTGTAAGTCTGGATACTTAGAGTTTATTGAACTCATGCACTCCTTGTCAGAATTTGCAGCTCCAATGGGTTTAACCCGCTCGCCTCCTTCGGACAAGGAATGTATGGTTCTGGCCGGCAACTTCATCAACACCTCCATTACCCAAGCCAAGGAGATCGCCAAGCCCCTCCAAATATATATCAAGGCATTGGACTCCGTGATGAAGTACTCGGAGATCCTGCGCCGAGCCCCCGAGCATGTCACGACCTGGAAAGCTTCATGTGCACGGGCTGGTGCAAGGATGGCGCTGTCTATGGTGAAGGCACATTATGAAGATGCCAACATCGACATGGTAACCTCAGGTATCCCCGACGTGGATGATGACGGCAAGGAGATCGATCACGAAGCCATCCTGTCATCACTCGCGGAGTATGATACCAGGGTTGCCGAGTTGGTGGACGTTGACGTCTTTGTGCCCAAGAATCTTATCGACAACATCAACCAGGATTCCTCCGAGTCTCATCACAGAGCTGATGCCGAGGGTGATTCTTCGGCTGGTGATGATGCGGCCTCCAAGTCCCATGCACCCAAAGAGTGAAAAACACTTTGTAATTCTTGTTTCACCTTTGACGTGTGCATGGAAAAAACTTGGTGATGTAATCTTAAGGCGGAAAACATTGGTTGTCCTATCCTGCTATTTAAGAATTAATTCCCAGTATGTATATATTTTTTAAGCAAGTGCTGGCTTATCCATTACTCTGGTTCTTATGCTTGACTTTTCGTGAGTCGGAAGACTCGTTGTCGGAACCATGCGCTTAGGTGATGATGCCCAATGGCACCGTCAATAACCTGAGCACAAAATCGCCGACAATAAGTGCCGAAAGTCACTACTCCATAATCCACATAAAAACGTCAGAGAACGTGTAGACGAGAAAACTTAAGCTAACGCCCATAGGCAGAATTTTCACAAGTGCAATCGCAAGACTTGTGCATAAAAGTTTTACATGATCCAAAAATGAACACTAAAGGAGGTAAAAGACTCAGCAATATGAGTGAACCAAAGAGCTTTATTTCATTGATCATATAAGAGGTACACAATTAGATAAAAGATGCTAAGCGTAGAAAGGACATAGCTGTGCTATGTTTCATGGCCGATCAAGCTCCGGGTAGTCATCATCCGGGTCACATCGCTTACGCTTATGATCCTCGTTGGGTCTATCCTTGAGTTCACGATTGTCGACAAGGTAGTAGGACCCATTGAGCAGCGCCTTGCTTATGATGAACGGTCCTTCCCATGGCGGGGATAACTTGTGTGACTTCTTCTGCTTAAGTCGGAGCACCAAATCCCCCTCTTTAAACGAGCGATGCCGGACGCGGCGACTATGGTAGCTGCGTAGCTTCTGCTGGTAGATGGCGGATCTTTGGCATGCCAAAACGCGCTCCTCCTCGAGAAGGTCCACATCTAGGCGTCTGGATTCTTTAGCGTCATCTTTGTCGTAGGCGGCAACTCTTGGTGCATCGTGGAGGATGTCGGAAGGTAGGATGGCTTCTGCTCCATATACCATGAAGTAAGGGGTGTAGCCGGTGGATCTATTGGGTGTAGTTTGTAAACTCCACAACACATATGGAAATTCTTCTGCCCAGGCTCCAGCTGCTCTATGTAGCGGTGCCTCAAGACGCGGCTTGATTCCCTGCAGAATTAATCCATTGGCTCGCTCAACCTGACCATTGGATTGCGGGTGTGCCACAGATGCGAGGTCAAGTCGGATGCCTTTGTCCCAACAATAGGCCTCTACTTCTCCGAGTGACAAGTTGCTCCCGTTGTCAGTGATGATGCTATGTGGGAGACCAAATCTCACCACTAGATCCCGGACAAACCTGAGGGCAGTTGCCCCATCAAGCTTTCTAATGGGTTTAGCTTCTATCTATTTGGTGAATTTGTCAACTGCTACAAGCAGATGCGTAAATCCACACGGTGCCGTCTGTAATGGCCACACCATGTCTATCCCCCAGACTGCAAACAGCCAAGTTATTGGTATTGTTCACAATTCTTCAGCAGGAACATGTGGTTGTCGGGCATAATACTGGCATCCTGTGCATGTCTCAACCAGCTTGTCGGCGTCCGCCTTCGCGGTCAGCCAGTAGAATCCTTGCTGGAAGGCTTTCGCGACCAAAGATCGAGGAGCGGCGTGATGCCCGCAATCTCCTAGATGGATTTTGCGTAGGATTTCCATACCTTCTAGCTGGGAAACACACTTTAAGTATACACCAATAGTGCTCCTCTTGTAGAGTTGCCCATTGATTATGGTATAACCCTTTGCTCGTCGTACTATTTGCCGCCTTTCGACTTCGTCGTTGGGAAAAGTTCCGTGCTCGAGATACTCCATGAACGGTTTTGTCCAACCGGAGGGATCTTTGTCACCATGTTGACGAAAGAGTCAGCTCTATCTGGGTTGTCTATGTCGGGGCCCTTCACGGATGGTGTGCGCAGATGCTCTAGGAAAACTCCTAGCAGAATTTGCTTGCACCCTGATCCCAGTTTAGACAACAGATCAACCGCCTCGTTTTGTTCCCTAGGCACATACTTGACTTTGTAGCCCAAGAAGCTCTTGGCTATCTCGTCCACTTCGTCTCCATATGCCGCCATCATAGGGTTCCGCGCATTCCAGGTGCCAGCCACCTGCTGGGCAACCAAGTCGGAATCTCAGCAAACTATGCGCTTGATGCCAATATCCTTGGCTACACGTAGTCTGTGAATGAGTGCTTCATACTCCGCCATGTTGTTTGTAGCCTTGAAGTGGATCTGCAGAACGTAGTGTAGCTTGTCTCCTTTTGGTGACTGTAGCAGTACACCAGCCCCCGAGCCGTTGAGCAACTTTGATCCGTCAAAGTGCATCATCCAGTACTTTGGTTCTGGCAATGGAGTAGCATCTGGCATCTCCGTCCAATCTGCAATAAAATACGCCAAGGCTTGTGACTTGATAGCGTCGCGTATCTTGTAGGTGATCTCGAAGGCGGCAAGTTCAATGCCCCACTTCGCGACCCTTCCTGTAGCGTCGCTGTTATTGATAATGTCGGACAGTGGGGTCTTGCTCACCACTGTGATTGGGTGCTCCTGAAAGTAATGCCTCAGCTTCCGTGAAGCAAGGAATACTCCATAAGCTATCTTTTGGTAGTGCGGGTAATGCTGCTTGGACTCCGTCAAGACCTCGCTCACATAGTAAACTGGTCGTTGAACTTCGTGCTCATAGCCTGGTTCCTTCCGCTCTACCACGACGACGATGCTGATAACCCGGTTGGTTGCTGCCATGTAAATTAACAGGGGCTCCCCAGGCTCGGGTGCTGCAAGGATGGGCGCTGAGAAAAGAATCTCCTTGAGCTGCTTCAATGCTGCATCTGCCTCGTCTGTCCACGTGAATTTGTCCGCCTTCTTCACCAACTTGTACAGTGGCAAGGCCTTCTCTCCAAGTCGGCTGACGAACCGACTAACTGCTGCAACACAACCTGTTAGTCGTTGGATGTCCTTTAGGCATGTCGGACGGTTTATGTTTAAGATGGCCTTGATTTTCTCGGGGTTGACCTCGATTCCGCGCTGGGAAACAATGAAGCCCAACAATTTGCCGGCTGGAACCCCAAAGACGCACTTCTTAGGGTTGAGCATCATGTTGTATTTTCGAAGATTATCAAAGGTTTCTTTCAAGTCGGAGATTAAGTCGTTTGATTTTTTAGACATCACTGCGATATCATCCACATAGGCGTGAACGTTCCGACCAATTTGGTCGTGAAGGCAACGTTGCATTGTCCGCTGGTAAGTAGCACCTGCGTTTTTTAGCCCAAAGGGCATCGTGACGTAGCAAAACGTGCCATATGGGGTAGTGAACGAAGTGGCCAATTGGTCTGAGTTCCTCATCTTGATCTGGTCGTATCCTGAGTATGCATCGAGAAATCACAAAAGTTCCGAGCCAGCCGTCGAGTCAATGACTTGGTCAATGCGAGGCAAAGCAAACGGATCTTTGGGACATGCTTTCTTCAAGCCGGTGTAATCAACACACATTCTTAATTCATTGGTTCCCTTTTTGGGGACAAGTATAGGATTGGCCATCCATCGGGTGTGAAGGACTTCTCGGATAAACCCAGCCTTAAGTAACCTAGCTATCTCTTTGCCAATGGCGCGTCTCTTCTCATCTCCGAAGCGTCGTAGAGGTTGTTTCACTAGTTTACATTTTGGATCTATGTTTAAGCTGTGCTCGGCAAGTTCCATAGGTACACCTTTCATGTCGGCAGGTTGCCAGGCAAAGATGTCCCTATTATCACGGAGGAACTCGACGAGCGTGCTTTCCTATTTGGGATCCAGGTTCGTCCCAATTAGGGGTGGGCATTCGGTTAATTCGACTCGATTTTTCGGGTTTTTCTATAATTCGGTTTCTACAAAATAGGCACCATAATTATTTTGGTTTTCTAATTAATTGATAGTTCGGTTAGTGGAAAATTCGGTTCGGTGTTTGGTTTTTAACCGAACTTCTGAAAATAACAACACTGTGCCATAATTTATGTCATATCCATGCGAGCTAAACCACTCATCGGCGCATCGGAAGCAACCTCCAGGTCGGTGAGTACATGAAGAAATACATGGCTAGCTGATGTCTTGAACGCATGTGTAGAAAAAGAACATAATAAGCATGATGTCTATCTTGCTCATTTTAAAAAATGATGTCTATCTTTCAAGCCGTATACATTTAACAAATTGTATGTATTGAGAGTTCAGCTAAAATACATGATTATATCCGAAACAGGAAAACAATTGAAAGACTTCCAACAAAATTCATAGACACAATTGACAGTTAAACCACGAACATGTACGTGCATATGGCTGGAGACATACGTACATGCATGGGTTGTCTGACAGTTTTTGCATGCATGTCTTTTTGTCGCATGAGTTAGTATCTACGTACAGTAATGGACGCCTGGGACAGAATCACAAATATATTTAGCTCTATCATGTATATTTTTCGGTTTGTACGGTTATTTCGGTTAACAGAGAGTCAAAACCGAATTAATATTTATAAATTCGGTTAATCATATTTACTAACCGAAATTAGTTTCGACTAATTCGGGTTCGGTGTATTCGGTTTCGGTTCCGATTAATTCGGATTCGGTCCCAATGGCGACGGTCTTGGAGGCATCGCCTACCACAAGTTCCACCGGCTTGGTCTCGATGGGGGCCTTGAACGCAAGAGCGGAGTCGGAGATCTGCTTCTTCGACGCGGGCATCTCTGAGTCATTGACCTTGCTCTGGATCTCCTTGAATTTTTCGCTGTAGAGGACAGCTTCTGCAACGGCTGCTTCGTTGATCTCGCAGTCCCTTGCCTTGGTAAAGCTTCCGGATACGGTGATGACATTGTTTGGTCCGGGTATCTTGAGCTTGTTGTAGACGAAGCATGGCTTGGCCATGAACATGTGGAATATGTCGCGGCCAAAAATGACGTGGTACACGCTCTTAAAGGGGACCACCTCGAAGGTCATGCGCTCTTGGCGGTAATTATTAACGTCGCCAAAGGCTACCTGAGGCGTAATGCACCTAAGGGACCGAGCCTCCCGACCAGGAACTACGCCATGGAAAACGGTGTTGGTCCGCCTTAGGTTTTCCTCCGTCAAGTTCATCTTCTACAGTGTATCCAGGTACATGATGTTGATGCTGCTTCCACTATCCACCATGCACTTGGTGAACTCCATGCCGTCAATCAATGGGTTGATGACCATGGCGTACAGGTTCTCCGTGGGCACAAGGTCTGGGTGGTCCGTCCTGTCCCAAGTTATTGGAACCTCCGACCAGCGCAGGTACTGGGGAACTGGGGGGAGAGTGGCCATCAGGATCCTTAGAGAGGTCTTCTGTTGTCGGACGGTGGGGGTGCCAAGGAAAGTGTGGTAGACTAGGGCCTTCTTCGCGAAGGGGTTCTTGCCCTTGTCGTCGCTCTTGGCGGCGTGCTTCGGGTCAATGTCCTCGTCCATGTCACTTGAATCCTTGGACTCCTCCTTCTTCTTCCCCTTGCCCTTGCCTCGCGGTCTGTTCTTTCGACTTTGCTTGTAGCCGGACTCCGGGTCTTCTTTGAGGTCGTTGACGAACTTGCAGTGTCGATTGGTATGGGTGGCCTTGCCCTTGGTGTCAAGGTGTACGAGGCACGACATATCGCGGTACTCTTCGTAGGTTTGGGGAACGCGGAGCGGCGCCGAGTTGGTTTCACTTCCTCGCTGCTGCCCGCGGCCTGCTCCCCTTCCTCGGCCACGTTGTCCGCCTTCTCCTTGTCCTGCAAAAGTCATAGCGACCATGTCGGTAGATTGCTTTTCTACTGGAGTGGTTTTCCGCTTTGTACTGTTGTTCCTCCGAGCTTGAGTTGGAACGGCCGTTGCCGGCAAAGAGCCACGAGCATCATCGTCGGCAGCTGCGAACTCACTAGCTAACTGAATCATCTGATTCAACTTAGGCTGGCGATTGTCCTGCAAGCGCTTTAGCTTATGTCGGAGCAGCGTGCCCCTTTCCAACCCATCGATGAAGGCGGCCATGGCGGTCTGAGCGTGCACTCCTGCGCTGGAATTCTTCATATCCAGCCAACGGGAGAGGTAGGCATGAGATGTCTCGTCTTTTTCTTGCACGCACCGCTGTAGATCGCCCACCGTGCAGGGACGCTTGTATGTACCCTCAAAGTTTTTGGTGAATGCTTCTTGCATATCCAGCCAGTTGTAGATAGATCTCTCTGGCAAGTCATCGATCCATTGACGGGCCGTGCCCGCCAACATTAATGGGAGGTACTTGACAGCGATGTTGGGGTTGCCTCCGGCAATCTCCACCGTGTTGCCGTAGTCCTACAACCATGTGGCAGGCTTGGCGGTACCGTCATAGGGCTTTATGGTCTTGTCAATCCGGAAACCTTTGGGGTAAGTTGCAGACCGTATTGCAGGTCCAAAACAACATGGTCCCAGGTACGGTCCTTCCCGGGCCTCGTGGATCTTATCGATTCGCAAATGTGCATCGTACGGCTCCGGGTTCTTCTTCTTGTTGTCAATAGGGGATGGGCTGCGTGAACGACGCGGGCCTCTTCCGCCATGGTGACTGCTTGGCAGCGACGGAGGCGGAGGTGGAGGTGGGTTAGCCTTCTTGCTGTTACCCTCCTGCGATGCCTCATGCCTGTCGTGGTTGCTTGTCGGACACGGAGGGTCATGGTGTGATCTGCTCTTGTGTCCTTGGTGCGCTCTTCATCATGACGGGTCTGTGCCGCGTTGTCGCGGATGATGATGCCGCACTGCTTTGGTGGAAGCATATCCGTACGATGGTGAGCCTTGTAATCTTCCTAACGTCGGGGGGATCGGGGCGGTGGCGATGTGCGACGAGGTCGGACTTTTTATCCGTGGTTAGAGGATATGGGGATAGCATCCTTCCTGTTGCGCGCATCCCTCCGTCTTTGTTCTGATGAACCCGTCTGTGACCCGACATCCTGAGGAGATCTGTCCCTTGGCGGTTTGTACTGGCTAGATCGGCAAAGCGCTGGGTCAGACTCGAGCCTCTGAGAGGTGGCCTTTTCCTGCTGCTTTACCGCCTTGGCCACTAGGTCGTAGACCTGTTCTACTGCCTCAAGCGATCTATCCTGTTCCAGAAGGGTCTTGGCGACGGCGAGGTTAAGGAGTGGGGTAGGCATCACCTGCTTGCCTTCACTATCAATGTATGGCTTGGCCTGTGCCGTCTTCGAGGGAGCCCATCCTAGGTTGCGCCGGACACCAGGATCGTTGATGACGCGAGCCGGAGCTTTCTTAGCCTTCTGCTGTTGTAGCAGAGTCTTGTACTCGGCCTCCATTGCTCTAGCTTTCTCTATCGACTTCTGCGCGTTGACCAGATCTCGATCTAGTTTAGCGCCTTGCTCCGCGATGGCTTACGCCTCCTCCAGCAGCTGCTGGTGCTTCTCGTCAAGCTGAGTCACGTTCCGGATATGAGCAACGGTTAGTGGCTCGACGAGGAGATTGCCGTACGTCACTCTATCAGCAGGAGTAACATGGGCTGCTGTCGACGTGGATGCTGGAGGCGGCAAGTTTGCGGTGTTGTTATTGCTCGGGCCGGTGCCGAGTTCCTGCGGCTGCTGCACTGGGTTAGGCGGAGGAGGCATGACCCTTGCGCGATCATCGTTAGCAGCAATGAGTGGCCCCTTCCCCTTTTCCAGCGCCGTAGGCGGAACTTGCCCGGGTTGATCTTCATCCATCGATGTCCCAATGGTGACGAACACCCCTCGAGACATGACGGTGTTGTTAGTTTGCTCGTCGCGCGAGTACTCCTCCTCCATCTCCTGCATAGCGGAGTCTAGCTCTTCTGGACTGAAGTCTATCTCCTCTGAATCTGCACTGAAATCAGCATTAAGTGCGTCAATGACAGAGTCGGAGGGTGCCAGGACTTCCTCGATGACGGGCGGTGGAGGTGCAACGGCCTCGACGATGACTGGTGGTGGTGTTGCTATGACGATGACGGCGGGAGGCGGTGGCGGCGGCTGCTGAACCAGAGGTTCTCCGTCTCTGATCGCAAGCTCCATCTGGGCTGCCGCGTCAGCCGCCGCGAAGCTGTTGACGGTGCTCACCATCTCTTTGAGGGTAAGGCATCCTGTTGCCTGCTGCCGTCTTAAAGAATGTCGGAGAAGCGTGCCGCGGTCCAGTCCTTCCACGATACAAAGCGTTATCATCTGGGTAATTGGCCAGGTCGGCCCGTATACGGAGCCATATGGCGAGGTAGTCGCGGGGGTTTTCGCCCTCTCTCTGAACGCATCGCGCCAGATCAAAGATGGTAACCACGCCGACGAACTTGCTGTCCAGACGCACGGACGAAGCCGGTGGATTTGCAGTGATCTTCCACCTTTATATCCTGCACTGGGGCGGTTTGGGTGGGCCTTGAATTTTTCCGATCTTTGCCGGCAAACTCTGAGGGGAGATCCGACATTGATCCTTCCGCGAACGTATCCTGCCCGTAGGCGGTCCGTGCGGGTCTTGATGCTTTCTGATCTTTGCCGGCAAACTTTGAAGAGAGATCCGACATCGATCCTTCCACGAGCGTATCCTTCCCGTAGGCGGTCCGTGCGGGCTTGATGCTCCTCCGACTCCCAGGGAACTAGTGCCCGAGTCGGTTTCGCCGATGAAGAGGTGGATGTCTATGATAGGAACGATCGAACACCGCGTAGAGTTCGTCTTCGCCGAGATCCAGAACTCATCAGGAGGGACGATCGGAACGTTGCCGGAGAAGAGAACACGGCCGATGGCTACGGTTTCGCCGATTCCCGCGAAGATCTTGGTCCTCGCCCGCTGAAGAGCCTGAAGCGCCTCTTGCCCCACGGTGGGCGCCAACCGTCGTGGTATTGCCGACGAGTACACCATGGAGGGGTCCTCACAGTGCGTGTTTAGAGACGTGGGGTAAGGCGGACGGTTGACGGGTACGAGGTAACACAGCTTACCCAGGTTCAGATCCCACGACGGTGGCGGAATCCTACTCCTGCTATAAATCACTATAATGGCAATACGCCGAGTTACAGAGATAGGTTCGCTGTGCGAGGTTGTCTATGATCGTCCGAGGTTGTGCCCTAAAGGCTCCCATAGGTCCGACTTATATATTCGTCAGATCCTAGGGTTACAGGGAAAAGTCCTAGCCGAAAAGGTTACAGAGTCCTACACCGTCTATCACTAGTCTTGTGTATCTTGCACTCCAAGGCTCCGGGTACGCTGGTGACTCCACCGTAGCCTTCCTTTATCCGGCATGGGCCTCCCTTCTGGATCCACCTAACTGGGCCGCCCAGCAGGCCACAGGCCATGCTACCAACTATGGGCCACCCGGGTGTTGGAATTACGCCCTAGAGGCAATAATAAAGATGTTATTATTATAATTCTTGTTCATGATAATGTTTATATTCCATGCTAGAATTGTATTAAGCGGAAACTTTAATACTTGTGTGGTTTGTGAACAACACCGTGTCCCTAGTACGCCTCTATGGACTAGCTCATTGATTAATGATGGTTAAGGTTTCCTAACCATAGACATGAGTTGTCAATTGATAATGAGATCATATCATTGGGAGAATGATATGATGGACAGACCCAAACTAAGCGAAGCAATTAGATCGTGTCATCGTGTTCATCTTTGCGAAGCTTTTCTTATGTCAAATATTGTATTCCTTAGACCATGAGATAATACAACTCCCTGGTATCGGAAGAAAGCTTTCAGGTCATCAAACGTCATCCTATGAGAGGGTGATCATAAAGGTGTCTCTCAGGTGATCGGAAAGTATCTGTTGGGTTGTATGTATCGAGATGGGATTTGTCCCTCCCAAGTCGGAGAGATATACTTCGGGCCCACTCGGTAATCGATATCACCACCGCTTGCAAGAATGTGGTTAAGGAGTTAATCACAAAGTGATATCGGATTACGGAACGAGTAAAGTACTTGCTGTGAACGAGATTGAACTAGGTATGACGGTACCGACGATCGAATCTCGGGCAAGTAAAATATCGCGAGACGAAGGGAATATATATATGGGATTGATTGAATCCTGGCATCGTGGTTCATCCGATATGATCATCGATGAATGTGTGGGAGTCAATATGGGTTTCCAGACCCCGCTGTTGATTATTGATAGAAGATCATGTCCGCATATTCTCGAACCCGCAGGGTCACACACTTAACGTGTCTCGACGCTAGGATAGATTGGATAATTGGTTTATGAGTTTTTTGTTCGGAGTCTCGGATGGTATCCGGGACATCACGAGAGGGTCCAGAATGGTCCGGAGAATAAGATTCATATAAGGCAGTGCAGTTTTTGGAGTTCGGAATTGTTCCGGGTTAATCGGTATTGTACCGGAAGCTTCTAGAACCTTCCGGAGGGGGACCAACGTGGCCCCACCTTCCGGGAGGGGGCATGGGACTATGAGGGAGTGCCCTGGCCGCATTGGGCCAGGGGCACAAGGCCCCATAGGGCCCAGCCGGCCAAGAAGGGATAAACCCTAATTGGACCTTCTAGAAGGGGGGGTTCCTTGCCCCCCACTCCTCCTCCTTGGCCGCCGGTTTTGGCTTGGGGGAGGGGCTAGGGTTGCCGCCCCACCCCTCTATATAAAGAGGGCTGGGGGCGCACCACCCCCTACACACCTTCCCCTCAAGCCAGTCGCCCTGTTGCCCTCCTCTCTCTCTCCCTCCCGACTGCGTGTAGGCGAAGCCCTGCTGCAGAAACTCTCCACCAATTGCACCGCGCCGTCGCGTTGTAGATCCAACCCATCTCTCCACCATACTTGCTGGACCAAGGAAGGAGGAGACGTCGAGGTGCTGCACGTGTGCATCTCACGGAGGCATCGTCACTTGTGGTGCTAGATCGGATCGGATCGCGAGCAGGAGAAGCGAGTACGACTACATCACCCACGTTCCGACGAACGTTTCGCTGTGCGAATCTTCAAGGGTATGAAGATCTAATCCAATCTCTCTCATTGTTTGCATCTCCTAGATTAGATCTTGGCTTCCCTCTGTTCGCATCCGTAGAAAACTTTGATTTACTATGCCGCGAAACCCTTCAGTGGTATCAGAGCTAGATCTATGCGTAGATGTGATTCACGAGTAGAACGCAACATGGTTGTTGCGGGCATTGATGTTTTCTGTTGCAAGCCTCTTGTTTGTGTTATTCTTATGACACGGGATAGTGAGATTGAAGCGGTCCAGGCCAACCTTACGCGACGTCGTTTGCGAGACCGGCTCCGCACTTGACGTGTGGCTTGTTCCACACATGCGGCTGGTGGATGCCTGTTTCTCTCACTATAGTTGTCATGGGTTTAACACCGGAGTTTGGCAACCATAATATCACCGTTGTGGCTTTCCGTAGGTAAGAATCGTTCTTAGCATGCTACTCCCATAAGCCACGTAAAACATGCAACAACAAAGTAGAGGCGTCTAACTTGTTTTTGCAGGGAGTGTTTTCTGTGATATGGTATGGCCCAAGATGTGATGTGTATAATGTATGCGATGATCATGTTTTGTAATGTTTCACGACTTTCATGTCGATGAGTACACAACCGGCAGGAGCCATATGGTTGTCTTTATAATTGTGTATGACCTGCGAGTCAACTTCTTATACGCCATGTAATAGCTTTACTTTATCGCTAAGTAGTTAGCACTAGTTGTAGTTGCTATTCATGGTGGAGGCAATCATGGTGGAGTGATGGAGATCATGCCGGCACGCACAAGATGGAGATCATTGCGCGAAGATTGGCTATACCATGTCACATAAAGTTATATGCATGTGATGTTTATCTTTTTATGTATCTTATTATGCTTAGATCGCGACGGTAGCATTATAAGATGATTCCTCACTTAAAGATCAAGATAAAAACTGTGTTCTCCCCATGTATGCACCGTTGCGAAAGTTCGTCGTGTCCAAGCATCACGTGATGATCGGGTGCTATAGACTCTACGCTCACATACAACGGGTGCAAGCCAGTTTTGCACACGCGGAAATACTTGGGTTTGACTTGACGAGCCTAGCATGTACAGACATGGCCTCGGAACACAAGAACCGAAAGGTTAAGCATGAGTCATATGAATGATATGATCGACACTTCGTTGTCCACCATTGAAGCCACATCTCTTCTCGTGAAGATTGGATTAGGTGTGGTGAATTTGGATCATGTTCACTAAACAACTTGAGGGATGTTGAATCTAGTGGGAGTTCATCTAGTAATTTGATTAAAAGTTGAACTAGTTATCATGAACATAGTCTAATTTGTACTTGCAAATATTATAGATCACATGGCTAAGTCCAACTTCAACTTCAACGTTTTTGCTGAGAAAGAAAAGCTTAAGAACAATGGGTCTAACTTCACCAACTGGTTCCGCAATCTGAGAATCATTCTCTCTGGCGGTCAAAAGGACTATGTCCTTGAGAAAGCGTTAGGTAACCCCCTGCTGCAACTGCGCCAGCTGATGAGAAAGCTATCTATCAGTCGCGCAAAGATGATTATGGGGTGATTAAGAGCACCATGTTGTTTGCTATGGAATCGGACCTTCAAAATCGTTTTGAAGGCTATCCCGGGCCCTTTGAGATTCTTGAGGAACTGAAAACCATGTTTCAGACTCAGGCCCGTTCTGAGAGATATGAGATCTCTGAGAGATTCTTTAACTGCAAGATGGAGGAAGGGAGTTCCGTTAGTGAGCACGCCATAAAGATGTCGGACTACACTCAACGCCTTGAGCAACTGGACTGCAAGATTCCAGAGGAGCTCAAGATTGACAGGGTTTTGCAATCACTCCCTCCCAGCTACAAGAGTTTTGTAGTGACTCACAATCAGATTGGTTCCACTGATACGATCACTGAGCTCTTCGCAAAGCTGAAGGCTGCGGAGGTGGACATCAAAAAGGATAATCATGTGTTGATGGTCAACAAGCCCTCCTTTAAGAAAGGTAAGGGTGCAAAGAAGCCCTTCAATAAAGGCGGCGGCAAGCGCGTTGCCCCTGCTGAGAAGAAGCTCAGGTCTGGTCCTAAGTCGGACACTAAGTGCTTCTATTGCAAGGACAAGGGTCACTGGAAGCGCAACTGTCCGAAGTACTTAGCGGACAAGAAGGCTGGCACCATCAAAGGTATATTTGATATACATGTTATTGATGTTTTCCTTATTAGCCCTCGTTGTAGTGCCTGGGTATTTGATACTGGTTCAGTTGCTAATATTTGTAACTCGAAACAGGAGCTACGGAATAGACGGCGGCTTGCGAGGGATGAGGTGACGATGCGCGTTGGCAACGGATCAAGAGTTGATGTGATGGCCGTCTGCACGCTCTCCTTAGTTTTACCTTCGGGATTAGTTTTAAACCTTAATAAATGTTATTATGTGTCTGTGTTGAGCATGAACATTATTTCTGGATCGTGTTTATTGCAAGACGGTTATTCATTTAAATCGGAGAATAATGGTTGTTCTATTTATATGAGTAACATCTGTTATGGTCATGCACCTGCTGTGAATGGTTTATTTCTTCTAAATCTCGAAAGGGATGAAACACACATCCATAACATTGAGGCTAAGAGATGCAAAGTAGATAGTGATAATACTACTTATTTCTGGCACTGTCGTCTAGGTCATATTGGTGTAAAGCGCATGAAGAAACTCCATTCTGATGGACTTTTGGAGTCTCTTG
This sequence comes from Avena sativa, assembly GCA_916181665.1. Taxonomy (NCBI): domain Eukaryota; kingdom Viridiplantae; phylum Streptophyta; class Magnoliopsida; order Poales; family Poaceae; genus Avena; species Avena sativa. Next base: position 260,160,483 of record OV702298.1, on the reverse strand, counting down.
ATTTTGAATCATTTGACACATGCGAACCATGCCACATGGGCAAGATGATCAAAACCCCGTTCTCCGGAATGATGGAGTGAGCAACGGACTTGTTGGAAATCATACATACCGATGTATGCGGACCGATGAGTGTTTCGACGCGCGGTGGATATCGCTATTTTCTCACTTTTACCGATGACTTAAGTAGATATGGGTATATCTATTTAATGAAACATAAATCTGAAACATTTGAAAAGTTCAAGGAATTTCAGAATGAAGTGGAGAACCATCGTAACAGAAAGATCAAGTTTCTATGATCTGATCGTGGGGGCGAATATTTGAGTTATGATTTTCTCACGCATCTTAAAGCAAGCGGAATTGTTTCGCAACTCACGCCACCCGGAACACCACAGCGCAATGGTGTGTCTGAACGCCGGAATCGAACTCTATTAGATATGGTCCGATCAATGATGTCTCTTACTGATTTGCCGTTATCATTTTGGGGTTATGCATTAGAAACCGCTGCATTAACTTTAAGTAGGGCACCATCTAAATCCATTGAGACGACACCGTATGAACTGTGGTTTGGTGCTAAACCTAAGTTGTCGTTTCTTAAAGTTTGGGGATGCGAAGCTTACGTCAAGAAGTTGATGCCAGACAAGCTCGAACCCAAAGCGGAGAAATGCGTCTTCATAGGATACCCTAAGGAAACTATTGGGTATACCTTCTATCACAGAACCGAAGGAAAAGTGTTTGTCGCAAAGAACGGTTCCTTTCTTGAGAAGGAGTTTCTCTCGAAAGAAGTGAGTGGGAGGAAAGTAGAGCTAGACGAGGTTGTTGAACCTTCTCTTGAATTGGAGAGTAGCACAACACCTGAAATTGTTCCAGTGCCGCCTGCACCAATAATAGAGGAAGCTAATGATAAGGATCATGAAGCTTCGGACGATGCTGCTACTGAACATCGCAGGTCGACAAGGTCGCGTGCCCCTCTTGAGTGGTACGGCAACCCTGTCTTAACTGTCTTGTTAGTAGATGACAGTGAGCCTGCGAACTATGAGGAAGCGATGATGAGCCCAGACTCTGAGAAATGGCTAGAAGCCATGAAATCCGAATTGGGATCCATGAGCGAAAACCAAGTATGGACTTTGGTGGACCCTCCTAGCGACCGAAAGGTCGTTGAGTGAAAATGGATTTTTAAGAATAAAACGGACGCGGATGGTAATGTTACCGTCTATAAAGCACGGCTTGTCACGAAAGGTTTTCGACAAGTTCAAGGTGTTGACTACGATGAGACTTTCTCTCCTGTAGCGATCTTTAAGTCCATTCGGATTTTATTAGCAATTGCTGCGTTTCATGATTATGAAATATGGCAGATGGATGTCAAGACTGCGTTCCTCAATGGCAACATTGATGAAGAGTTGTATATGATGCAACCCGAAGGTTTTGTCGATCCTAAGGATGCTGATAAAGTATGCAAGCTTGAGCGTTCCATTTATGGACTGAAGCAAGCATCTCGGAGTTGGAACCTTCGTTTTGATCAAGTGATCAAGAGCTTTGGATTTGTTCCAAATTGCTACGAAGCTTGTATCTACAAGAAAGTGAGTGGGAGCTCGGTGACATTTCTGGTACTATATGTGGATGACATATTGATTATTGGAAATGACATTAACATGCTTAACGATGTGAAGAGTTATTTGAACAAGTGTTTTTTAATGAAAGACCTAGGTGAAGCTGCTTATATATTGGGCATCAAAATCTATAGAGATAGACAAAGACGCCTGATAGCTTTAAGCCAGGGTACATACCTAGACAAAGTTCTGAAAAGGTTCAGAGATAAGGCAAAGAAAGGTTCAGTGCCTATGTTGTCAGGTAAGATATTGAGCAGGGCTCAGTGTCCAGCTACGGTAAATGATAGGGAAGCTATGAGCAAAGTGCCTTATGCTTCGGCCATAGGTTCTATCATGTATGCCATGCTGTGTACTAGACCGGATGTGTCCAATGCTCTTAGTTTGACAAGTAGATATCAAAGTGATCCAGGAGTGGAACACTGGACAGCCATGAAGAACATCCTAAAGTACCTAAATAGGACTAAAGAAATGTTATTAGTCTATGGGGTGATGAACAGCTCGTCGTAAAAGGTTACGTCGATGCTAGTTTCTACACCGACAAGGATGATTCTAAATCTCAGACAGGATACGTGTATATTTTGAATGGAGGAGCTGTGAGCTGGATAAGCTGCAAGCAAAGCGTGATCGCGGGATCTACAGTAGAAGCGGAATACATGGCTGCTGCAGAAGCGTCAAGTGAAGGAGTTTGGATCAGAAACTTCATCACTGAGCTTGGCGTGGTTCCAAGTGCATTGGACCCACTGGAGATATTGTGTGACAACACTGGTGCCATAGCACTCGCTAAGGAACCAAGATATCATCCAAAGACCAAGCATATCAACCGCAAGTTTCATATAATCCGAGATTATATAGCAGATGGAGATCTGAAAATTAGCAAAGTACATACAGATCTGAATGTCGCAGCTCCATTGACTAAACCTCTTCCACGTGTAAAACATGATCAGCACCTCAGTGCCATGGGTGTGAGATTGTTGCCAAATATAAACTAGATTATTGACTCTAGTGCAAGTGGGAGACTGTTGGAATTATGCCCTAGAGGCAATAATAAAGATGTTATTATTATAATTCGTGTTCATGATAATGTTTATATTCCATGCTAGAATTGTATTAAGCAGAAACTTTAATACTTGTGTGGTTTGTGAACAACACCGTGTCCCTAGTACGCCTCTATGGACTAGCTCATTGATTAATGATGGTTAAGGTTTCCTAACCATAGACATGAGTTGTCAATTGATAATGAGATCATATCATTGGGAGAATGATATGATGGACAGACCCAAACTAAGCGAAGCAATTAGATCGTGTCAACGTGTTCATCTTTGCGAAGCTTTTCTTATGTCAAATATTGTATTCCTTAGACCATGAGATAATACAACTCCCTGGTATCGGAAGAAAGCTTTCAGGTCATCAAACGTCATCCTATGAGAGGGTGATCATAAAGGTGTCTCTCAGGTGATCAGAAAGTATCTGTTGGGTTGTATGTATCGAGATGGGATTTGTCCCTCCCAAGTCGGAGAGATATACTTCGGGCCCACTCGGTAATCGATATCAACACCGCTTGCACGCATGTGGTTAAGGAGTTAATCACAAAGTGATATCGGATTACGGAACGAGTAAAGTACTTGCTGTGAACGAGATTGAACTAGGTATGACGGTACCGACGATCGAATCTCGGGCAAGTAAAATATCGCGAGACGAAGGGAATATATATATGGGATTGATTTAATCCTGGCATCGTGGTTCATCCGATATGATCATCGATGAATGTGTGGGAGTCAATATGGGTTTCCAGACCCCGCTGTTGATTATTGATAGAAGATCATGTCCGCATATTCTCGAACCCGCAGGGTCACACACTTAACGTGTCTCGACGCTAGGATAGATTGGATAATTGGTTTATGAGTTTTTTGTTCGGAGTCTCGGATGGGATCCGGGACATCACGAGAGGTTCCGGAATGGTTCGGAGAATAAGATTCATATAAGGCAGTGCAGTTTTTGGAGTTCGGAATTGTTCCGGGTTAATCGGTATTGTACCGGAAGCTTCTAGAACCTTCCGGAGGGGGACCAACGTGGCCCTACCTTCCGGGAGGGGGCATGGGCCTATGAGGGAGTGCCCTGGCCGCATTGGGCCAGGGGCACAAGGCCCCATAGGGCCCAGCCGGCCAAGAAGGGATAAACCCTAATTGGACCTTCTAGAAGGGGGGGTTCCTTGCCCCCCACTCCTCCTCCTTGGCCGCCGGTTTTGGCTTGGGGGAGGGGCTAGGGTTGCCGCCCCACCCCTCTATATAAAGAGGGCTGGGGGCGCACCAGCCCCTACACACCTTCCCCTCAAGCTAGTCGCCCTGTTGCCCTCCTCTCTCTCTCCCTCCCGACTGCGTGTAGGCGAAGCCCTGCTGCAGAAACTCTCCACCAATTGCACCGCGCCGTCGCGTTGTAGATCCAACCCATCTCTCCACCATACTTGCTGGACCAAGGAAGGAGGAGACGTCGAGGTGCCGCACGTGTGCATCTCACGGAGGCATCGTCACTTGTGGTGCTAGATCGGATCGGATCGCGAGCAGGAGAAGCGAGTACGACTACATCACCCACGTTCCGACGAACGTTTCGCTGTGCGAATCTTCAAGGGTATGAAGATCTAATCCAATCTCTCTCGTTGTTTGCATCTCCTAGATTAGATCTTGGCTTCCCTCTGTTCGCATCCGTAGAAAACTTTGATTTACTATGCCGCGAAACCCTTCAGTGGTATCAGAGCTAGATCTATGCGTAGATGTGATTCACGAGTAGAACGCAACATGGTTGTTGCGGGCATTGATTTTTTCTGTTGCAAGCCTCTTGTTTGTGTTCTTCTTATGACGCGGGATAGTGAGATTGAAGCGGTCCAGGCCAACCTTACGCGACGTCGTTTGCGAGACCGGCTCCGCACTAAACGTGTGGCTTGTTCCACACATGCAGCTGATAGGGAGATCGAGGAGTTGTACCTTCGCTTTGGATCGATGAGCCCAAGCCGTTGGCCATAGGAAGGGCGACGGCAAGAGCGTGGTGTGCGTGGGCAAGGCGGCGGCCTCGGAGCTTCCCATCGGCCTAGCGGTAACCCTAGATCGGTAGGAGTGTCGCTGGAGTTTGCGGCGCATAGTCGAACCTCGTGACCCATGCTGTCGGCCCCCACCTCTTTATATGGCGCTGGGGACAGGGGCCACCAACCATATGAGGGTTGGACGTCCTCGATCAAGGCGCAGTCAAAGGGGCCCGTTTGGGCCGATGGGCACAAAAGTGTGGAGATCAATCTAACAGTTTGTTGTCCGTTTGTTTGTACATAGTGGTACTCCCTCCGATTTAAAATATAAGATGTTTTAGCTTTTATAAAAGGAATGAACTATACACATTTTAGTGTTTATGTTCATAGTGAATCTACACACTAAAATACGTCTAGATACACTTCTTTCACAAAAACTAAAACACTTATATTTTGACATAGAGGGAGTAGCTTTGTTTTTTCTTTTCTGTCGAGCTTAGCTACCAAGCGGCACTCTGTAGTGGACTCCTTTTCTTTTGTTTGCACCTGAATGTTCTGTCTGTTGTTTCTTTATCGTGATGGTAATGAAACTTGATCCGTGTAGATCGCTTGAAGAAAAAAAAACAGATGCCTAACCAAATTCCTTTTGCATTTCATACTAACTGAATATGAATAATTCATTCTATCATGGACGTATGAAATTATGGGTGATCTTGACATGCTCCTACTGATGATTTTGCGTCAGATTAAACAGCATCTTCCTATTGCTAGTATATGCAGTGTTTCCACTTGTTCTGCCCCCTCTTCTTGCTTATTATCCAGCATGCTGACTACCTGTTGGAGAAGATGGCCTCCAGATCCTTATAGAGTGCCTTGGACTTGGGCCTCAACTCCCCCTTGGCCTTCGCGTCTACAGACTGCGACGTCACCGATGAGCTCCGGCTCCTCTTCCCCATGTACGCGCTGCTGGTGGACGGGTCCTCCCCGTCCCTGCTGAAGCTCGCCTTGGCCATCTCCCGCAGCTGCCCAAGCCAGGACCGCTCGTTCGAAATCCTCAGCACCTCGCCCTGCACCCGCTGGCCCCCACCCGACCCGCTATCCGGCGGCGACTGGTCCGCCCTCTGCAGGCGGTCGCCCAGCACCGACGATGGCAGGACCAACAGCAGCAGCCCGACGGACGCCGCCTTGGCTCCCTCCAGGAAGGAGCTCCTGTCCGGGCTGAGGTACTGCACCTGCCGGTACAGCGCGTTCCACTCGTTGCACACCAGCGCCGCGAACGCCAGCGAGAACACTCCGAGCATGGCGATCCCGACGCCGCCGCTCTCCTCGACTTCATCGAGCTCGCCGCCGTCCCTGTCGATGAGCACGAGGCAGGCGGCGAAGACGAACAGCTCGCTGGCCACGGCGACGATCTCCACCAGCTGCACCCGCTTCTTGATGAAGGGCTTCTTGAGCAGCACGAAGAAGAGCTGGAAGGAGGCGAGCGCCAGCACCACCACGGCGTGCGCCCGCGACGACCGCCCCGACGACGCGTGCGCGCCGGCCACGATGCCCAGCGCCACCCGCTTCACCGACTCGATGAGCGTGTAGTAGATCCTCAGGATGCCGAACACCTTCTGCAGCAGCGGCGCCTCCGCGTCCTCGTTCTCGTCCTCCGACGCCATGATCCGCTGGTCGGCCGCCGCGCGCTTCCCGCCGCCCCTGCCGCCGACGACGATCTGCGTCAGCATGTACTTGGGAGGGCCGCGCAGGTCCTCGAACAGCGGGCCGAGCTTGACGAGCCGCGCGGCGCGAGCAGGGTCCTTCCACGTCCACTGCCCGCGCTTGCCGGGGCCCAGCGTCCGCCTGACGATCTCCTGGTACCAGCGGTGCTCCTGCCCTTCCTGGTGCACCTCCTTGTACTGGAGGAGCCTCCCCGTCGTGATGCCCAGCGACAGGAACAGGAACAGGGCCACCAGGAACGCTGTCAAGACGCCGATGAGCACGATCCCGACGGCGAGCCCTCCCGTAGTCCCACCTGATCGATCCATAGTTAGGCACTCGATCGGAGCGAGCATCGTCATAGACGAGCTTGTTCACGTGACGTGGCGTACCTCTGATGAGCGCTCCAGACGCCTGGGATACGCAAGGCAGTGCAAGGATCGCAAGCATGATCTCGAACCTGGGGAGGACGAGTGCACCGTAGCTTCCCGCGCCTCCTCTGAACCTTAGTCTCAAGTAAAGGAGGAGGAGAAGATGCAACAGGATCAGACCTCCCCCAATCACACCCAGCCACAACATGTTTCTTCCAAAGTATTTCCACCTGCATCCATCATTATCCATGTTTCAGTAGCATATTGTCAGTCAGTAGTATCTTTGGCAAGTCAGGAGTAGTACTCGATGGACAGTGAGCATTACCCGTCCAAATCCTGCAGCTTCATAATAATCTGTGCTTCAGGCTTCATGTCCTGGTTCTGCATTTCAGACGCGCTGTCCTCATTTAGCATCGAGGAGCAATGAAAATCGGATACTGCAAGGAGGAAGCCAGTTCGTGTGTGTGACTGACCTCAAAGAAAGCTCGGTACTCCATGGCGGTCAGCGGCTTCCCATCCAACGCCGGCACGGGGATCGCCCCGTCGTCTGCCGGTATCTGCATCGGCATAATTTGCTGCTGACTAGCTCGAGGGTCGTAGGGATCAGCATCGACACCAATCCTGTCCACCAGCTCCGAGTAGGCGATGGCAGGCATGGTGGAGTACCCCACGAAGGGATCCGCGGAGGGGCCCTCCCACGGAAGGCGAACGTAGGGGATGGTCCACTCGATCCCCTTGGCCAGCTCGTAGTACTCCACCGGCAGGTTTACCGACAGCCATCTCGACAGGGCGAAGATCTGGATGTGGCAAGCCATTCTCTGAAGAAAACAACGCAAACATCCATCGCTGAGAAAAACTGGTCTCTGTCGCAATGCAGAGTACTGGTAACTGCATGTCACAGCGCTGATTACCAGAATGTTTCGCGATGGTTCGGAGATGGAGTAGGACGAAGGCCTCGTCATGGTCCCGGACGCGATGAGCGACGACGTGGAGACGGTGAGGAGCGTGGCGACGGCGGCGGTGGCTGCGAATGTCACGGTGACGATGGTCGCGATCGATGACGACGACGCAGGGACAGAATCTGCATGTGCAGATCGATCATGGGTAAGCTTTAACGAGATGCCCCATTCAGAGTACTACTATATACTACAGTGTCCAGCAATAATCGAGGAAGGAAGAATGAATGCTCGTAGTGCTGCTACATACAGTGTCTCACTCGGAGGCGGTCCGATGCCAGGTTGAGGTTCCCGGCGACGTCCTGGGCCGCGTTCTCGGCGACCTGGACCGAGACCAGCTTGTCGACCGCCTGGATCTGCACCGTGTAGATGCTCTTGCTGGCCTCATGGAAGCTGAAAGCAGGAACAAACATTACTACATAAACCTCCTACGATACAAAAATATTTTGGTTATTTATTCAGATGTTCAGGAGCTACAATATGGAGTGTGTGTCGTTTCTTGCCTCAGTAGCTTGCCCCCGGAGATCTGCAGCGCCGATGAGCTGAAGTTGAACACGGGCTTTGCAAACTTGACCAGGACCGGGATGCTGTGGGAGCTCGTCCTCACGGTCGATGTCGCGAGCTTGACGGAGGGCCTTTGAGTATCTGTATAAATATGTGGCGTCAGACATCAGACATAAGACAGACGGAGAGATTAGAGAAGAAACAGAATCCAGATTTAAAATTAGAACGGAACTGTACATGTCTGAACAGGTGTGCCAGAGTAGTGGAGTGAGAATATACCGTAGAGAAACGTGAAGGGTTCTGCCGGCGAGTAAACCGGGCTCCCCTGTCGGCTGATTATGGAGCTCGTGTCGCATCCAACGGTCACCACAGCGGTGTCAGATATCCTGCTCACCTGCGCCCAATTCAAGTGAGGAGAGGGTCGTGCAGAGTCGAATCAGATGACGACGCATTAATAATAAGCAGATAAATTTGGAAGTGATCGACGGGAGGCTCGAACTTACGACGTAGCCGAAGCGGCGGTTGCCGAGGGTGGTCCTGTTGGTGGGCGTGAGCGCGGCGCCGGTGGCGGTGAGGGCGGCGAGGACCTCGGCCGACGAGTTCATGACCGGCTCGGCGAAGGAGAGGTATATCCTCAGCTCCCGCTCGTCGTTGGTCGCCTCGACCACCCTGGTGGCGCCCTCGATCTGCAGCAGCTTCTCCGGGATGGTGGCCGTGATGTTCATCGCGTCCTTCCTTGTGTCGAACCGGAGAGTGAAGCTCGAGTTGGCGGTCCTCCGGAAGCGGTGGCCGGCGACGTCGGTGCAGAACCCGCGGCGCATCACCAGGATCAGGCGCCCGTACTCCGCCTCCGGCGACGCGGCCACCACGACGGAGTACCGCAGCCCCGGCACCACCTCCTCCAGGGTGGACGGCTCCACGCGGCCGGGACCGTACACGAGGAGCTGCACACGCAAACGCACTTGTGTATGTTTTAGATTCAGAGAGTTCGTAATAAGAGCAGAGAGTTTGGAGTGGTACGAGTACGGCCGACGCTCACGTACGTCGCAGTAGGAGGCGTTGCAGGTGAACCCGCCGGCGCCGGGGCAGGGCTCGCTGAAGGAGACGAGCGCCGTGACGTTGGACGCGCTGGTGAACGCCGACTGGGCCGCCACGGACGCCGTCGGCGGAACGGTGTCTGCGCACGGCGACACCATTAATTAGCTGGGGACGACTAGTACAGATCATGGAGCTGATGAGATTCTGCGGATGGGGATGTGCTTGGGTTTAATGCGTTACTCAACCAACATCCCAGGCGTAGGTGGCGCAGGTCGGGCCGGCGCTCCCCGACGCCGGCGTCGCGCACGCCGCGAACGTGTGGTTCCCGTCCCTCAGCCCGGCGTAGCTCACCACCTCCGTGCCGTTCCCGTTCCCGTTACCGGATCTTCCCCCGCAGTCCGATGCGCTCTCGCCGTCCAGCTGAGTGAGGTGCATGCAAAACCAATATAAACTGGTTATTAATTAACTCTGACAAGGAGGGTAAACCTGTGCTAGTACAGTACACACACGAGATTTTGGGGGTATCTGGAATTCTGAATTATGGGTCGCGGCGCAGACATGTTAAAGCAAGTTGGCTTCGTGCTTAACATGAAAGTAAATTTCGTGTTTTTTTTTGTATGTGTAAACTTAGAAACGTTTAAGAAGTATAAATAAAATCCCTAAAAAGCCTTACATTTTTTTTTGGTGAGAGGTTGGTAGCTAAATAAAAGTTCTCACGACAGATAACAATATTTGAGAAGACGAGTGTTTTTGAAAGACAACTGCAGAACCATTCGTCTTGTACTGTTGTACAGTTCGATTGAAGGACATCTCTAAGTACTTAAATCAGTACAATTTGGGAAGAATGTACTTCGAAATCTATCCATTTTATTCACTATTTTTTTTCTTTTCTTTAGAGGAGGACGCACTCTCTAGCTGCGCAAAGCTCACTTTCAACCATGCGTAGCGCTCCCATACCAGGAGCGGCCTACATGACACAAGCATTGAGCAATTCGGGAAGGCGCGTGCCCATGATGATGCTAGCTAGACTGCTAGAGCAGCAGGAGTAGGCGCGGGCACCAGGAGCTACTGAGTACTGACCTTGCAGGTGATGGCGCAGTCTCCGCATGTCCAGCCACTGCTCTGCACAGCCCGGAAGGCGAACAGTGCCGACGCCGACCTCGAGATGCGCGGCGGGGCGCTGGTCAAGGTGAGCGAGACGTCGCTGGCAGCGGCGGCGGCGGCGCCGGGGCAGAGGAGGAGCAGCGCGGCGCTCAGCAGCAGCGGCGGCAGACTCCATCCCCAGCTCTTCCACACCATCGATCCCCCTTGCTTGCTAGAACCAGCGAGCTGCACCGGCTGTCGCAGATGCAGGGAGGAGGACAACACTGTGCTAAATGCGTGCGTGAGGAGGGATGGAGGGAGGGAGGGGGCAGTGGGCAGGCGCTGGTACAGGGGAGTGAATGCACGGCGTGTGCAGGCTAGCTTGGGGAATGGCGCGCTAGCTTCTTGCTATTAAGGCTGCCCCTGGACACTGGCACTGAGCAGTACGGATACCGGATACTACTACTACTACTGAGGTATCATCGTGTTAGCTAAGCTAGCGCGCCGAGGTAACAGTGGAGCTGGAGCTCATGTGAGACTGGGTTAGTGAAAGAAAGACAACAATGGGGGACATACGGAGGAGGAAGAGGAAGAGGAGGGGGGAAGTGGGCAGGGCGAATTAAGGCGAAAACAAACCGGCAATGGCATGTGATTGTGGATTGTTTCGGGGTGGAGGAGATGATGCACATGAGGACCAGAACAGCCAAACTGTCCCTTTGTTTCTACCGGCAAGCTAAGTTTTTTTTTTCTGCAGGAAAGAAAAAAATGAAAAGATCTCTTCACTTTCGCACTTCCCTAATCCGATCTTCGTGGTCTCGTGGCTACCAGGCTTAGCTACTCGCTTGGATGCGATTCTTTCTCCCGGCCTTGTCTCTGTCTTGGGGTGACGCGAAGTCCTGAACACACGAAGAACAAAGAACAAGTTTAGCTGACAGAAACGGAGACTGATACTGTGACGCATGGCAACAGCTGCTGCGGACAAATGCTGAGCAATCATGGAGGTGCTCCAGTTTCAGTGTTCGGTTGCCAGTGATTGAGGATATGGTGATGGTGATGTGGATCATATGTTAGTATTTGAGTGTAAATAAAAATCTGGCCATTTAAGCTCCGAACCTCGAGCAAATAGTTCGGAGTAACGTTCTGTAGCAGCTGAAGTGAAAAAAACAAAACAATGGGAATCAATCAACTTGCACCGGGAACCGGAGATCTGTCTTCGCACATGCACCAGCTGCCACCCCATAACCACATTGCAGGTCAGCTAATTTTCTTTTGTATTGTTCGTCGTCACCTATTCCTCTCTTCGTATGTATCGTCGAGAAATATAATATGCTGTTCGCTATTTTTATCGCTTCGTATTTTTGGTCGAGTTGGCCGCGTGCATCAATCAATCTAAAAGAAACATTCCAGCGGGAAAGTGGCGTCTCCCAGGGTCTCTCCCGTGCGGAGGTGGTCCGCGCCGTTGGATTCATGCTCGCCCTTCGATCTCAGCCGTTCGCGCGTAGATGCACTCGCAGGCAGCCTAGCCACTCTCGCTGAATGATGGGCCTGCTTCCGGCGGGACCCGGGCGTCGGCCAGCAACGCTACGTGGTGCGCCGTGGCCTTTTGGCCCGCTCGTCTCGCGTGGTGCCCGTACGTTTTTTTTATCTCAACCGTTCGCGCGCAGATGCACTCGCAGGCAGCCTAGCCAGTCTCGCTGAACGGTGGGCCTGCTTCCGGCGGGACCCGGGCATCGGCCAGACACGCTACGTGGTGCGCCGTGGCCCTTCGGCTCGCTCGTCCCGCGCGATGTCCGTACGTTTTTTTTCTTCGACGCAGATGCACTCGCGGTCACACTAGCCAGACTCGCTGAACGGTGGGCCTGCTTCAAGCGGGACCCGGGTGTCAGCCAGCCACGCTGTGTGTTGCCCCGTGCCCCTTCGGACCGCTCGGCTAGCGCGGTGCTTGTCCCGTGGTTTCCTCCTCTTCGACCGTGGAGAGGGCGGTGTGGACGGTGCGTGGCGGGCGGCCTTTCGCACGAGGGTACGGGCGGCGTTGTTGCGGGCATGGCAGCCCATCCCCCTTGTCGACGGGGAGAGGGTGAGAGGGAGGAGGTTGCCCTGCGGTGTGATTCCCTGTTTCCCCTGGGGCTAGCCTCGGGATTTCACCTACGATTCTTGCCACGGTGGCCGACGTGGTTCGCCCCGGTTCGTCGTCGGGTACGAGTCCACAGTCGCTGGAAGGTGAGGTTTGCCCCTTGTTTATTCTTCTTAGCCGGTGCTGGTTCCTTTTTTGTCTCTCGCCCTCTTCCTCACATCTCCTTTTCCTGTTCACTCGTTTCTTAGATCTGCGCTTGTCTGTCTTTCCACGCGGCCATGGTGTCTCCTGCTCCTGGAGCTGGTTAAAGGTGGGCTCCTCTCCCTTCGTGCTCGTTGGTCTCTCGACCTGGTTGGCTTCTCGAGGTGGTGCTGATTCATTGTTATCTTCCTGATCTTTGCAGGGGTCTTGGTCGCCACGGCTTGCAGGGATCTTGGTCGCCACGGCGGTGTTGCGGACAACCTGGACGCTTGCTTATTCCTCGTGAGTCCTATTGTTCTCGTGCTTTTTTACACCGTGATTTGTAGGTTTTTATGCTAGATCTGTCTTGTTCATTGCAGGGATCTTGGGCGACACGGTGGTGTTGCGAGGAACCTGGACACCTGCTTGTTCCTCGTGAGTGTTAGTGTTCTCCTACGTTTTATTAAGCCATGATTTGTAGGTTGATATGTTATATATGTTTTATTCTTGCTTCCTAGGTTTGCGATGTAGTTCTATTGTGTTCTTGTTCTGGTATTAGATCCTGAAGGGTTTCGCAGCATAGTAAATCAAAAATTTCTACGGATGCGAACGGGAAAAGCCAAGATCTAATCTAGGAGATGCAAACAACGAGAGGGATAGATGAGATCTTCATACCCTTGAAGAAATCGCACAGCGAAACGTTCAACAGAACGTGGTTGATGTAGTCGTACTAGCCTTCTCCTCCTCGCGATCTGATCCGATCCAACGCCGCAAGTGGCTACGCCTCCGAGAGATGCACACGTACGACACCTCGACGTCTCCTCCTTCCTCGGTCCAGCAAGTGGGGTGGAGAGATAGGTTGGATCTACAACACGACGACGTGGTGCAAAGGTGGAGAGTTTCTGCGGCAGGGCTTCGCCTACGTGTAGTCGGTAGAGAGAGAGAGAGAGAGAGAGAGAGAGAGAGAGAGAGAGAGAGAGAGAGGAGGGCAGCAACTAGGCGGCTAGGGTTTGAGGAGGTGTGGGGGAGGGTGCGCCCCTGCCCTCTTTATATAGAGGGCTGTCCGGCTGCCCCTTTCCCCTCCTCCAAGCCCTAGGGCCGGCGGCCACATGGGTGGAGTGGGGGGCAAGTCCCCCCCCCCTTCTAGAAGCTCTCCCTAGGGTTTCCCCTAGGGCTTGGCCGGCTGGGCCTATGGGGCCTTGTGCCCCTGGCCCAATGCGTCCAGGGCACTCCCTCGTAGGCCCATGCCCCCTCCCGACAAGTGGGGCCACGTTGGTCCCACTCCGGAAGCTTCTAGAACCTTCCGGTACAATACCGAACAATCCGAAACAATTCCGAAATCCAAAAACTGCTTTCCCTTATATGAATCTTATTCTCCGGACCATTCCGGAACCTCTCGTGATGTCCTGGATCTCATCCGAGACTCCGAACAAAAACTCATAAACCAATTATCCATTCTATCCTAGCGTCGAGACACATTAAGTGTGTAACCCTACGGGTTCAAGAATATGCAGACATGATCTTCTATCAATAATCAACAGCGGGATCTGGAAACCCATATTGACTCCCACATATTCATAGATGATCATATCGGATGAACCACGATGCCAGGATTCAATTAATCCCATATTTATATTCCCTTCGTCACGCGATATTTTACTTGGCCGAGATTCGATCGTTGGTATCGGCATACCTAGTTCAATCTCGTTCACAGCAAGTACTTTACTCGTTCCGTAATCCGATATTACTTTGTGATTAACTCCTTAACCACGTGCTTGCAAGCGGTGTTGATATCGATTACCGAGTGGGCCCGAAGTATATCTCTCCGACTTGGGAGGGACAAATCCCATCTCGATACATACAAACCAACAAGTACTTCCCGATCACCTGAGAGACACCTTTATGATCACCCTCTCATAGGATGACGTTTGATGACCTCAAAACTTTCTTCCGATACCAGGAAGTTGCATTATCTCATGGTCTAAGGAATACAATATTTGACATAAGAAAAAGCTTTGCAAAGATGAACACGATGACACGATCTAATTGCTCTGCTTGATTTTGGTCTGTCCATCATATCATTCTCCCAATGACATGAACTCATTATTAATTGACAACTCATGTCCATGGTTAGGAAACCTTAACCACCATTAATCAATGAGCTAGTCCATAGAGGCGTACTAGGGACACGTTGTTGTTCATAAACCACACAAGTATCAAAGTTTCCGCTTAATACAATTCTAGCATGGAATATAAACTTTATCATGAACAAGAATTATAATAATAACATCTTTATTATTGCCTCTAGGGCATAATTCCAACAGTCTTCCACTTGCACTAGAGTCAATAATCTAGTTTACATCTGGCAACAATCTAACACCCATGGCACTAAGGTGCTGATCATGTTTTGCTCGTGGAAGAGGTTTAGTCAACGGATCTGCGACATTCAGATCTGTATGTACTTTGCTAATCTTCAGATATCCATCTGTTATATAATCTCAAATTATATGAAACTTGCGATTGATGTGCTTGGTCTTTGGATGATATCTTGGTTCCTTAGCCAGTGCTATGGCGCTAGTGTTGTCACACAATATCTCCAGTGGGTCCAAGGCACTTGGAACCACACCAACCTCGGTGATGAAGTTCCTGATCCAAACTCCTTCACTTGACGCTTCTGCAGCAGCCATGTATTCCGCTTCTACTGTAGATCCCGCGATCACGCTTTGCTTGCAGATTCTCCAGCTCACAGCTCCTCCATTCAAAATATAAATGTATCCTGTCTGAGATTTAGAATCATCCTTGTCGGTGTCAAAACTAGTGTCGACGTAACCTTTTACGATGAGCTGTTCATCACCTCCATAGACTAAGAACATTTATTTAGTCCTATTTAAATACTTTAGGATGTTCTTCACGGCTGTCCAGTGTTCCACTCCTGGATCACTTTGGTATCTGCTCGTCAAACTAAGAGCATTGGACACATCCGGTCTAGTACATATCATGGCATACATGATAGAACCTATGGCCGAGGCATAAGGCACTTTGCTCATAGCTTCTCTATCGTTTACCGTAGCTGGACATTGAGCCTTGCACAATTTCTTACCTGACAACATAGGCACTGAACCTTTCTTTGCCTTATCCATTCTGAACCTTTTCAGAATTTTGTCTAGGTATGTACTTTGGCTTAAAGCTATTAGGCGTCTTTGTCTATCTCTATAGATTTTGATGCCCAATATATAAGCAGCTTCTCCTAGGTCTTTCATTGAAAAACATTTGTTCAAATAACTCTTCACATCGTTAAGCATATCAATGTCATTTCCAATAATCAATATGTCATCCACATATAGTACTAAAAATGTCACTAAGCTCCCACTCACTTTCTTGTAGATACAAGCTTCGTAGCAATTTGGAACAAATCCAAAGCTCTTGATCACTTGATCAAAATGAAGGTTCCAACTCCGAGATGCTTGCTTCAGTCCATAAATGGAACGCTGAAGTTTGCACACCTTATCAGCATCCTTAGGATCAACAAAACCTTCGGGTTGCATCATATACAACTCTTCATCAATGTTGCCATTGAGGAACGCAGTCTTGACATCCATCTGCCATATTTCATAATCATGAAACGCAACAATTGCTAATAAAATCCGAATGGACTTAAACATCGCTACGGGAGAGAAAGTCTCATCGTAGTCAACACCTTGAACTTGTCGAAAACCTTTCGCGACAAGCCGTGCTTTATAGACAGTAACATTACCATCCGCGTCCGTTTTCTTCTTGAAAATCCATTTGCACTCAATGGCCTTTCGGTCGCTAGGAGGGTCCACCAAAGTCCATACTTGGTTTTCGCTCATGGATCCCAATTCGGATTTCATGGCCTCTAGCCATTTCTCAGAGTCTGGGCTCATCATTGCTTCCTCATAGTTCGCAGGTTCACTGTTGTCTACTAACAAGACAGTTAAGACAGGGTTGCCGTACCACTCAGGAGGGGCACGTGACCTTGTCGACCTGCGACGTTCAGTAGTAGCATCATCCGAAGCTTCATGATCCTCGTCATTAGCTTCCTCTATTGTTGGTGCAAACGGCACTGGAACAATTTCAGGTGCTGCGCTACTCTCCAACTCAAGAGAAGGTTCAATAACCTCGTCTAGCTCTACCTTCCTCCCACTCACTTCTTTCGAGAGAAACTCCTTCTCAACAAAGGATCCATTCTTTGCGACAAACACTTTGCCTTCGGATCTGCGATAGAAGGTATACCCAATCGTTTCCTTAGGGTATCCTATGAAGACGCATTTCTCCGCTTTGGGTTCGAGCTTGTCTGGCATCAACTTCTTGACGTAAGCTTCGCATCCCCAAACTTTAAGAAACGACAACTTAGGTTTAGCACCAAACCACAGTTCATACGGTGTCGTCTCAACGGATTTAGATGGTGCCCTATTTAAAGTGAATGCAGCGGTTTCTAATGCATAACCCCAAAAAGATAACGGCAAATCTGTAAGAGACATCATTGATCGCACCATATCTAATAGAGTTTGATTCCGGCGTTCAGACACACCATTGCGCTGTGGTGTTCCGGGTGGCGTGAGTTGCGAAACGATTCCGCTTGCCTTAAGATGCGTGAGAAAATCATAACTCAAATATTCACCTCCACGATCGGATCGTAGAAATTTAATTTTCCTGTTACGATGGTTTTCCACTTCGTTCTAAATTTCTTTGAACTTTCCAAACGTTTCAGATTTATGTTTCACTAAATAGACATACTCATATCTACTTAAGTCATCAGTAAAAGTGAGAAAATAGCGATATCCACCGCGCGTCGAAACACTCATCGGTCCGCATACATCGGTATGTATGATTTCCAACAAGTCTGTAGCTTGCTCCATTATACCGGAGCACGGGGTTTTGGTCATCTTGCCCATGTGGCACGGCTCGCACGTGTCAAGTGATTCAAAATCAAGAGACTCCAAAAGTCCATCAGAATGGAGTTTCTTCATGCGTTTTACACAAATATGACCTAGACGGCAGTGCCACAAATAAGTTGAATTATCACTATCTACTTTGCATCTCTTAGCCTCAATGTTATGGATGTGTGTTTCATTGCTTTCGAGATCCAGAAGAAATAAACCATTCATAGCAGGTGTATGACCATAAAAGATGTTACTCATATAAATAGAACAACCATTATTCTCTGATTTAAATGAATAACCGTCTTGCAATAAACACCATCCAAATATGATGTTCATGCTCAACGCAGGCACATAATAACATTTATTAAGGTTTAAAACTAATCCCTAAGATAAAACTAAGGAGAGCGTGCCGACAACCATCACATCAACTCTTGATCCGTTGCCAACGCGCATCGTCACCTCATCCCTTGCTAGCCGCCGTCTATTCCGTAGCTCCTGTTTCGAGTTACAAATATTAGCAACTGAACCAGTATCAAATACCCAGGCACTACAACGAGCGCTAGTAAGTTAAACATAAATAACATGTATATCAAATATACCTTTGATGGTGCCAGCCTTCTTTTCCGCTAAGTACTTCGGACAGTTGTGCTTCCAGTGACCCTTGTCCTTGCAATAGAAGCACTCAGTGTCTGGCTTAGGTCCAGACTTGAGCTTCTTCTCAGCAGGGGCAACGCGCTTGCCGCTGCCTTTCTTGAAGGACTTCTTTGCACCCTTACCTTTCTTAAAGCTAGGGGGCTTGTTGACCATCAACACATGATTATCTTTCTTGATGTCCACCTCCGCAGCTTTCAGCTTAGCGAAGAGCTCAGTGATCATATCAGTGGAACCAATCTGATTATGAGTAACTACAAAACCTTTGTAGCTAGGAGGGAGTGATTGCAGAACTCTGTCAATCTTGAGCTCTTCTGGAATCTTGCAGTACAGTTGCTCAAGACATTGAGTGTAGCCCGACATCTTAATGGCGTGCTCACTAACGGAACTTCCTTCCTCCATCTTGCAGTTAAAGAATTTCTCAGAGATCTCATATCTCTCAGAACGGGCCTGAGTCTGAAACATGGTTTTCAGTTCCTCAAGAATCTCAAAGGGTCCGGCGAACTCCTCAAAACTATTTTGAAGGTTCGATTCCATAGCAAACAACATGGTGCTCTTAATCACACCATAATCATCTTTGCGCGACTGATAAATAGCTTTTTCATCAGCCGGCGCATCTATAGCAGGGGCGTCACCTAGCGCTTTCTCAAGGACATAGTCCTTTTGTCCGCCAGCGAGAATGATTCTCAGATTGCGGAACCAGTTGGTGAAGTTAGACCCATTGTTCTTAAGCTTTTCTTTCTCAGCAAAAACGTTGAAGTTGAAGTTGGACTTAGCCATTTGATCTACAAAATTTGCAAGTATAATTTAGACTATGTTCATGATAACTAGTTCAACTTAATCAAATTACTAGATGAACTCCCACTAAATTCAACATCCCTCAAGTTGTTTAGTGAACATGATCTAAATTCATCACACCTAATCCGATCTTCACGAGAAGAGATGTGGTTTCAATGGTGGACAACCAAGTGTCGATCATATCATTCATATGACTCATGTTTAACCTTTCAGTTCGTGTGTTCCGAGGCCATGTCTGTACATGCTAGGCTCGTCAATTCAAACCCAAGTATTTCTGTGTGTGCAAAACTGGCTTGCACCCGTTGTATGTGAACGTAGAGTTTATAGCACCTGATTATCACGAGATGCTTGAACACGACAAACTTTCGCAATGGTGCATACATGGGGAGAACACAATTTTATCTTGATCTTTAAGTGAGGAATCATCTTATAATGCTACCGTCGCGATCTAAGCATAATAAGATATATAAAAGGATAAACATCACATGCATATAATTTTATGTGACATGGTATAGCCAATCTCCGCGCAATGTTCTCCATCTTGTGCGTGCCAGCATGATCTCCATCACTCCACCATGATTGCCTCCACCATGAATAGCAACTACAGCTACTGCTAACTACTTAGCGATAAAGTAAAGCTATTACATGGCGTATAAGAAGTTGACACACAGGTCATACACAATTATAAATACAACCATATGGCTCCTGCCGGTTTTGTACTCATCGACACGCAAGTCATGAAATATTACAAAACATGATCATTGCATACAACATATACATCACATCTTGGGCCATACCATATCACAGAAACACTCCCTGCAAAAACAAGTTAGACGCCTCTACTTTGTTGTTGCATGTTTTACGTGGCTTATGGGAGTAACAAGCTAAGAACGATTCTTACCTACGGAAAGCCACAACGGTGATATTATGGTTGCCAACATCCGGTGTAAATCCCATGACAACTATAGTGAGAGAAACTGGCATCCACCAGCCACATGTGTGGAACAAGCCACACGTCAAGTGCGGAGCCGGTCTCGCGAACGAGGTCGCGTAAAGTTGGCCTGGACCGCTTCGATCTCACTATCCCGCGTCATAAGAAGTACACAACAAGAGGCTTGCAACATAAAACATCAACGCCCGCAACAAGCATGTTGCGTTCTACTCGTGAAACACATCTACGCATAGATCTGGCTCTGATACCACTGAAGGGTTTTGCAGCATAGTAAATCAAAATTTTCTATGGATACGAACGGGAAAAGCCAAGATCTAATCTAGGAGATGCAAACAATGAGAGGGATAGATGAGATCTTCATACCCTTGAAGAAATCGCACAGCGGAACGTTCAACAGAACGTGGTTGATGTAGTCGTACTAGCCTTCTCCTCCTCGCGATCCGATCCGATCCGATCCAACACCGCAAGTGGCGACGCCTCCGAGAGATGCACACGTATGGCACCTCGACATCTCCTCCTTCCTTGGTCCAGCAAGTGGGGTGGAGAGATAGGTTGGATCTACAACACGACGGCGTGGTGCAAAGGTGGAGAGTTTCTGCAGCAGGGCTTCGCCTACGCGCAGTCGGGAGAGAGAGAGGAGGGCAACAACTAGGCGGCTAGGGTTTGAGGAGGTGTGGAGGGAGGGTGCGCCCCTGCCCTCTTTATATAGAGGGCTGTCCGGCTGCCCCTTGCCCCTCCTCCAAGCCCTAGGGCCGGCGGCCACATGGGTGGAGTGGGGGGCAAGTTCCCCCCTTCTAGAAGCTCTCCCTAGGGTTTCCCCTAGGGCTTGGCCGGCTGGGCCTATGGGGCCTTGTGCCCCTGGCCCAATGCGGCCAGGGCACTCCCTCGTAAGCCCACGCCCCCTCCCGACAAGTGGGGCCACGTTGGTCCCACTCCGGAAGCTTCTAGAACCTTCTGGTACAATACCGAACAATCTGAAACAATTCCGAAATCCAAAAACTGCTTTCCCTTATATGAATCTTATTCTCCGGACCATTCCGGAACCTCTCGTGATGTCCTGGATCTCATCCGAGACTCCGAACAAAAACTCATAAACCAATTATCCATTCTATTCTAGCGTCGAGACACGTTAAGTGTGTGACCCTACGGGTTCGAGAATATGCAGACATGATCTTCTATCAATAATCAATAGCGGGATCTGGAAACCCATATGGACTCCCACATATTCATCGATGATCATATCGGATGAACCACGATGCCAGGATTCAATTAATCTCATATTTATATTCCCTTCGTCACGCGATATTTTACTTGCCCGAGATTCGATCGTTGGTATCGGCATACCTAGTTCAATCTCGTTCACAATAAGTAATTTACTCGTTCCGTAATCCGATATCACTTTGTGATTAACTCCTTAACCACGTGCTTGCAAGCGGTGTTGATATCGATTACCGAGTGGGCCCGAAGTATATCTCTCCGACTTGAGAGGGACAAATCCCATCTCGATACATACAACCCAACAAGTACTTTCCGATCACCTGAGAGACACCTTTATGATCACCCTCTTATAGGATGACGTTTGATGACCTCAAAGCTTTCTTCCGATACCAGGGAGTTGCATTATCTCATGGTCTAAGGAATACAATATTTGACATAAGAAAAAGCTTCGCAAAGATGAACACGATGACACGATCTAATTGCTCTGCTTGATTTGGGTATGTCCATCATATCATTCTCCCAATGACATGATCTTATTATTAATTGACAACTCATGTCCATGGTTAGGAAACCTTAACCATCATTAATCAATGAGCTAGTCCATAGAGGCGTACTAGGAACACGGTGTTGTTCATAAACCACACAAGTATCAAAGTTTCCGCTTAATACAATTCTAGCATGGAATATAAACTTTATCATGAACAAGAATTATAATAATAACATCTTTATTATTGCCTCTAGGGCATAATTCCAATAGATCCAGCTCGTGGCTAGGTGCCATTAGTGTTTCGTGTTTTTGTTGTGTTTTTGCTCTGATGTTATCAGATGTGGTTTTGTTGTGTTTTTGCTCTGATGTTAGACCTACTTCATGGTTGGGTGGCCTTTTTTTTGGTTTGTAGACCCCTAGGTTAGGGGCAGGAAGTCTCGATGCTGCTGTGGGATTATCAGGTTTGATTCGTCTTGGTTGGTTGTTAGAATGAAGATCTGATTCTCCGACCTGTTTCAAATTCAGAGAGTTGCTTGTTGTTGCATGCTCACTAGGTGCTTGGGATATGATGACTGCTACTTTTGGTTTATAAGTACACCTTACTGTGCTCAGGTCAAGCATATTAGGTAGCCATTAGGAAACAAACAGGAGTTACTGTGAGATTAGAAAACTTTCTCAAACCCATATAGGGAGTGTATTCGGCCAAGGCAACATCTCTAATATGTAAATAGCTACAGGACACCTCACCCATAAATAAGCATTCTTAAGGTTAAAATATAAATCAGGGAAAGCTACCTGGTGCAGTAAGAATGGATTAACATTACCTGGTGCAATAAAATTATAGCTAAGACTGATCTCAAATTAACTACAATACATCAAGGCCTTTTTAGAAATCCTAATTCTGATATGAGTAATGGTCACAACCTTGCAACAAATGAAAGCTAAAGAAAGAGTTTAGGAGGAGTTTGCTGAACCTACTGCTGGTAGCGACAATGTGTTTTTTTACCCAACACAAGCGTGATTACAGGGCCAAATTACAGACTCATAATATCAGGTTCTACTCTTATGCAAGAAAAAGAAGAACCATCTACTCGTTGCTGCTCAAACCATGTGAAACATAAAATGAACAAGCATGTATGACAGCAACTGCTCCATTTACCAGCATTATCAACACACGTCTCTTTATATAGTGAACTACCTCGCAATATCAAGAACTAATATCTCATTGTAGTTTATATGTGAAAAAATCATGCAATGGTAAATGGGACCTTTCTTGAGGGTTGCTACGAGGGAACTCTAGAATGGACTGCAGTCCCATCCAGTCTTTCTGTATACCAATCAACGCAGTACCATATGACAACACAAAACTGAATCAGTTGATTGGGGATAAGAATAGATAATAAGAATCACGTCTGCTCCACAGACCAAAATCTAGCTACTGATGTTTTTCTCTATGTATTCTAGCACGAAGGATAGATCTTGTCTTGCTTCAGCCAACGAAAATCACTAGAGCTACTTCAAACAGAACACCACTATGATATGAATCCGTTAACCTTCTAAGCGAAACTGATTACTCAAATCTAGTTCTAAACTCAGGTAGCGGCATTATAAAATCCACCACACCCAACTCATCTAGCAGCACTAAAGATCCACCACGCCCAGCCATGCTACATCTTCCTTCGTGTATCACAGATTTAGAGAATAATTTGTTTTCTAAAGAGGAACAAAGCTAGTATAGGTTTCTATTTCAGATCCACACAAAAAACTAAAGAGAGCTAGGAGAGAACAACAGATTTCACTTGCTTCAGATGAGGAGGACAAGAATCAGAGGTTAGAGGCTTACTGCACGAGGGTGCTGCCTAGAGGAGCGTCAACACTCATCCCAGCGGCCAGTGCCGCCGCTGCCTGTTGCCTTCCTCTGACCATTAAGTCTCATCATTTTCTCACTTCAACACCTTTCTACTGTGACTGTATGATGACACTAAAATTGAAATCGTGTGTGTTCATATGCCCCAAATTTGAGAAGAGCATGAAAAAAATTTCCATGAACACCAAATGATAAATGGAACTTGTACTACATCTCTCTCACACACACACACATGCATGGTAGGGTTTTATCTAGGTTTCCTTTATATATGGGGTAGAGCTGCTGAATAGGTTCCCTTTTGTTTGTTATACTGTTTTTATGTCTTGTGGTTAGATAATTTACTGGTTATAGATTTGGTTGTACTACTTTATGTTTGGGTTCCTTGGTATATATATACTTTTCCTTTATGACCTAATGGTGATTGTTTGGTCCTAATCAGCTTCTTTTGTTTGTTCCAGCTGCTTGATTCGTTTTCTCTACGGATTGGTACATTCGGCGAACGGTTCTGTACTTGATTTTCCTGAGGTATAGTTTGTTCTGCCTTACCTTTGTTTTGTTTGTCTTGGTGGTTTGTATGCTGGTGTGTTTGTTTTTCGTACTGGGTGAATATCGCATGGAATGTTTAGCTAAAGTTGATCAGCTCTTCACCAAACGATGTTAGATCCACTTCATGGTTGGGTGGACTTTTTTTGGTTTGTAGACCCCTAGGTTAGGGGCAGGAAGTCTCGATGCTGCTGTGGGATTATCAGGTTTGATTCGTCTTGGTTGGTTGTTAGAATGAAGATCTGGTTTTGTTTTACTCTTACAACGTGGTAATGAAAACAAGCTGAAAATATGCCCACGACATCATAGATATCACCAGATCTGTTATAAACTTTCAGATGTTTCTTTTATTCTCTTCATGTTAAATTACAGTAGTTTTACTTTTTTTTCATAATCGGAATTTTCTTTCTTTCATGATATGTATTGTCGATGGTTCAGAACTCAACGGGATGATTAAAATAGGACTATGTGTGAGATACTAACTGAGAAGCCAGAAGTGATAAGACATAATAGAGGGGCATGTCACTTTGCTGAATCTTTATTCGGCTGTTCAGCCTTGTCAATCAGGATGTATTTCTCCCAAGCACTGCAGTCATTTCGGATACAATGTGATTCTTAAAGAAACTCCGATGGGTCAAATCCACTGATGAAAAGGCAGGAGTTCTATGGAGAATGGTCCAGGTTCCGTAGCGAGGCTGAAGAATCAGCATGTATGGATGCACTGGCATATCTAAAAGAACAAGGTCTTATAGCTGTGCATGACACTAATTTCGCTGAGCTAGAAAAGTTCAAGCAAAAGTACACGGCAGAGCGCTTTTGGTCCTCCGTACTTTATGACCGTGCTTTAGCCTTACGGGAGAAAATGTCTAAGCCAGCTGCTGTCAACAGAATTGGCAATCCGAAGGTAGATGAGCCTACAATGATGAAATGCATTTTTTACTATAAATTTGCCATGGTTAAAGGAAACTCATAGCTCATATCTTCTTCTCCGTTACATACATTAGGGATCCTCAATTGGAGAAAGCCAGTCAACACCTCCGCCTACAGATACGAAAACGCCAACCAGGTAATGCTCACGGTTGTCGTGGGAATGACCACGACAGATGCTGCAATCGGCAGCGAGTAGTAGAACGAAGGGCAAGGGCGGTCAGCCATCTGCGCTGCGAGATGAGGGCGGAGACACAGGGTTTTACCCAAGTTTGGCCCCCCAGAGGGTAAAGACCTACTCCTGCTAGATTGTATTATGATGGAGGTACAATGGGGCGAGCTTGGCGGCTAGGCGGCGAGTCGCTTGGGTGGATGATGGAACGTATCATTTACACGCCCTGTAGGGAGGTTTATATAGACTCCCCCCTAGGATTTACATATCTCAACCGAATCAGTTAAGGTTTCGGTACTCGTTTAACCTAATCCGCCTGGGCCTATCTACTCGCCTGGGCCTTCAGCTTCCAGTCGCTTGGATCCACGCCAGGCCTTGATCCAGTCGCCGTCCTGCAGGCCCACTCGCCAGTTCCTGGGCCAGTCGGAACCGTCCTGCTGGGTATACCCCGGTAGGCATATCCCCATCAGTAGTCCCCGAGGTCGTCGTCGATTGGGCGCAGGTGGTTGCTGGCAGTCGGAGCATTCGGATCCAATGCGGACATCCAGTCGAATCGACGGCGGTCTCCTGAATAAAGGAAAAAACTAGTCATTCTGGTCGCAGCTTGGCGAACGGGTCGGCAAAATATTTAGTCACTGTTGTAGTGGTCGGGTCGGCGAGCCGAGTGGCTAAAGTTGGACCGTCAAACGCAGTCAAAACTAGCCGTTGGGGTAATCCAACGGTAACTTTTGGTGTAATCACCGCGTAGTAACGGCTTCCTGATTTGGCAGGTAACAACCGCTATATAAAGGGAATGGTAGGCGATCGGAAAACCACCTCCTCGTCATTTCTTCCGATTGCGCGCACCTCCGTTTTCCTCCGCATCGCAATCCAGCCGATCCAAAATCCTCCGACCTCCACGAACCTTTCCGCCAATGGCCCCCTCCACCGAACCATGGGGCAGGTCCAAGTGTACGAGAGCGCTACTGGCGTCTTTCGAGGAGGCTGGGATCCTACGCGCCGGTAGGTGGCGCATCCCCGCGGCCGGAGAGGTGACTCCGGACCCGCGCGAGGGAGAATTCGTCTGCTTCACCAGCCACCTGGAACGGGGGCTGGGATTCCCCATATCTCTCTTCTTCCGGCGCTTCTGCGCCTTCTACGGGATCCAACCATCGGACCTGGGCCCGCACAACATCGAGCAGCTCACCATTTTCGTGGCGTTCTGCGAGTGTTACCTGGGCTGCAGGCCCTACTTCCCCCTGTGGCAAGATCTGTTCCACGGGAGGATCAGTCGCGAAGAAGCAGGCGGCCCAATGCTTGCTGCGGGTGGCTTGACGTTTCAGTTGAAGTCGAAGGCCTCCTTTTTCGATCTGATGCCACCTGCCAAGGCGGCGAGCGAATGGAAGAAGTCTTGGTTTTATTTTACCGAGGCGACTCCAGACAGCGAGGTGGCGATCCCAAGATACTCCGCCGACCGGCCCGAACCGCGTCGACTCCAAGTCGGCAAACTCCCAACAGACCAGCGGATGGTCGTGGATGAGATGCTTCAAACCATCCAGGGTCTGAAGAAGAAGGGTCTTCAGACCATCAATTTGTACAACTGCTGGCTCGGGCGGCGACTCGTTCCCCTGGCCCACTGTGACCATTATATGTACGAGTACACGGGTCGGGAGGACTCGACGAAATCCTGCCTCGCCGAGTGGACACTTGAGAACTACATCCCGGCGTTGAAGAAGATCACCCAGGCGGTGTACCTGGACGCAAAGGCTGGGGTCGCCCCCTACACCGCAAAGCATCCAGCCCCGACGGTAAGTCATTTTCTGTCATTCGCAGTCGCAGTTGATGCTGTCGCGGTTATACTGATACTGTCTTATGCCTATTGCAGTTATTTCAAGTGGTGGAAGGGTGGCTTCCGCCCGCGGACGATGAGAATTCGAGCTCGTCCGTCCAGGACGGGGGCGAATTGCCTCCTGCCAAGGGCGACATCGAGAGCGTCAGGAGCGATGACGAGTCCGGAGAAGAAGCCGTCCCACTGGTTCGCAAAACTCGCGGGCAGCGTCAGCGCGAACTCGAGGCGAGTAGAATCCTTGAACGTCATGATGATGACGATGACGAGCTTCCCGAGCTCACCTCGCGTCGCGAGGCCACTCCGTCAAAAAAGAAGAAGAAGAAGAAGAAGGTGAAGGCCCCTCCGAAGAGGAAGATGAAGCCAGCGAGACGGGCATCTCCGCCTCATTCGGTGAGTAGTTCCGACGCCACCAGCCTGGCCAGGGATGAAGTGCCACAGACGACGGCAGCACCAGATGTCACCGCCGTCCTGAGTGAGGTGCCTCTGGCCTCGATTCCTCCGCCATTCGCCCCATTCTCTGGGTCGGGGGTTGCTCCAGCTGCGGCAGCTTCGCCTCCCAGGAGAGCTCCTGCCGAAAACATTGTGGAGGCTCCTGTCACGGCCTCATCAACAAAGAGGCCGTCTGTGTCTTGGGCGCATGATGTCCTGGAGATGGGCCTCAGTCGGAAACTAGGCCCCGAACTGGAGAAGCCGGCTAGCATCCGCACGGGGCTGCGGTTCATACCAGTCGCCAAGTGAGTTTTATTCTCCTGCTTTACTTTTCGTTGTACTCGAACTACTTTGCTCATGTAATCAATTTGCAGGACTGGGGTTAAAAAGATAGGCCACCCGTCCGTGGCCAAAGTGCCGCCAGTCATCGCCGAGGAGGACCCCTCTCGGAAGAGGAAGGCTGATGAGGTCGCTGCCCCCACAGACAGTGCCAAGAAGGCCAAGAGCGACGATGTCGTCACGGTGTCTGATGACACGACGATTGCTCCAAGTGATCTTGCGGCGGGGGCGACCTTGACGATCAAGGAGGGTGCTTCCTCGCCTGGGATGGCCGAGCCAGCCTCTTTTGGTGCCGGCGCATCCATCGCGACCTTCCCCCGATTCATGGCCAGAGCGGCTACGGCGAGTGGTACCTCGCCATCGAGCCATGTGCCTGAGGTCGCCGAAACGGAGGTCGAGCAACGTCGCGGGCACACTCCGGCTCTTCTCGCATCCGTGGACGCGCTATAGCTTCATGGCATGCTTGGCGCAGCCATCCAGGTATGTCTAGTCCCCGAGGATCGGGCCACTGAATTGCAGTGGTCAGATTCTTTTGGTGTTTTGCTTTTATTTCTCGCGCCCAGTCCCCGAGTGTGCATTCGCTGAATTTCAGCGGGTGGGTGCTTAGGGTTTTTGATCTCCAGTCCCCGAGTGTCCAGTCGCTGAATTTCAGCAGGTGGGCCCTTAGGATTTTTGATCTCCAGTCCCCGAGTGTCCAGTCGCTGAATTTCAGCGGGTGGGCACTTAGGATTTTTGATCTCCAGTCCCCGAGTGTCCATTCGCTGAATTTCAGCGGGTGGGCACGTAGGATTCCGTTTTTGTTAACTGTTTGACTTTTATACAGGGTTTGCAGCGTGAATCAGCCGACCGGCTTGCTGCAAAGTGTCGCACGGAGAAGAACTTGTCACCGTCCAAGAGGAGAACAAGGGACTCCAGGCGATTGCAGCGAAGGCAGAGGAGGTTCGCCAGGGCGTTGTCCCGGCAAGTGAGCTGACGGCGGCTCAATCTGCGTTGAGTTTGGCTGAGAAGCGGATCGCCGAGCTTGAACGCAAGCTTAAGGACGTGAAGGAGGAGGCGAGCTCGGCGGATGGACGAGCCAAGGCTGTTGTTACGGCCTCCGCTGAGGAGCGTAAGGTCTCTGACGCCCTTGTTGCTGGGCTTCAAGACGACTACTCCTCTCTTCAAAGCTTCATCACGGATCTCTCCCGTCCTTTGATTGGTAAGTGTTCCTGCCTCTGCCTGTAATATTTTCATCGTGTGATCTTCGATGTACTCACTACCCCCCTCTGTCCACAGGTCGGATCATCGACAGCGCGGAAGAGGCGCAGTCGTTCAACGCGCAGCAGTGTGTGGCCACTCTGGTCGACTCGGCCACGTTGTCCGCGACTTGTATTCGGGCGTATCTTCAGGAGATATCGCCCACGGAAGTGATTCCCAGCGACCTCGTCGACGTGTGGCAGTACTTGGAGAAGGCGCCATCAGTCGTCGAGTTCATGACGCGGTCGGCGTTCCGGCGCGGGGCGGCGATGGTGCTTAGCCTTGGGCTCGCCCACTTCCCGGAAGATTTCGATCTGGACGATGTGACGAGTGGCTACCCGTCGTCGACGGGCTCGGTGGAGATCGCCGAGGTGCTGAAGCTGACGGACCGCGCCGCGGTGTACTCCGATCACGTCTGGGCGATGGGCGACCTCCTTCCTTATCAGGAGACGATCGTTGCGCCTAACGACCCCGAGCCGCAGCACCGGGACTTCAAGATCGAGCAGCCCTTCCGTCGGCGATGGCGGGTGAGCTGACGACGTACCCGTCAAACCCGTACACTCCCTTCATTCGCAACCACAAGGGTGGTGTCGAGTCGACATCGAAGCCTGCGGAATAAAACATTGTGCCCTGGGGCGTTAGTATTGGTTCTGCCGTTGGGCATACTTTGTACTTTGTGACAATTGTGATATGCTATAATGAGATATCGTCTTATTTTCTGGATTGTCTTGTGTTGGTGATTGAGGGTTGAATGAGTCCCCGAGCGCGTCCGCCCTTTTTATGGGGTTTACCTCGTTTGTTTATGTGTTTTGTAGTTTTGAACGTTTTGTTATTGAGGTCAACTCGCCCGAGCTTGGAAAGCCAGTCGCAAGGCGACTCCCATGAGTGCTCTGTACTTCACCGTTTTCCCTTGCGCGAACGAGGTCGGGTAGCCGAGTCCCCGAGCGTGGTACTTGGTTGTTCTAGGCACGACTCTAGAGTGGGTGAGGACTGGGCACGTTAGAGTAAGCGCATCACTCCTGCCTGGCCCGTCGGGTTAGTCGCATGGCGAGTCCTGGGCATGCTCTCATACTTGGCGTTTTCCCTAGCCGCTCGCACTGAACTGGTCGTCAGTCCCCGAGCGTGGTACTTGGCCGTTTGAGTCGCTGTGTCGAGGATGCGGAGGATCATGGTCGCTGTGAGGAGCGAAGGCAGTTGTCTTGGCTCGTTAAGCTAGTCGAGCTAGGCGACTCCAATGGGGCTCCGGGTAGGCGTTTTTCGTGGACGTTACAAGACCTGGGGTACCCCAGTGCCCTTGTAGCGCACTACTTGGCCGTGCCGATCGCTGTACCAGAGGTTGACTCCTGCAGTTAGCTTGGTGCTGTTACTACGAGTGCGAGTGGCACAAGACACGGAGAGTAGACGCAATTTGCGGTAACCAATATTTTTTATTTCATAGCGACTGGAGGATACATATGTGGAGTTCTAGGAGTAGAACTTCCGTAGGAGGTTTACATTCCATGGTCGCTTGACGTCGAGTTTGCCATCCCCGCGGACGTCGATGAGGTAGTAGGCGTCGTTGCCGAGTACTCGCCCGATGGCGAATGGTCCCTCCCATGGGGGCAGAGCTTGTGCATGACCTTCTTGTCCTGGATGAGGCGCAACACCAGGTCGCCTTCTTGGAAGGTGCGAGTTTTCACCCGCCGGCTGTGGTAGCGGCGGAGTCCTTGCTGGTAGATGGCAGTGCGTGAGCGAGCCAGGTCGCGTGCCTCGTCGAGTTGATCGACTCCATCCTGACGTGCGAGTTCGTTCGCAGCCTCCGTGTAGTGGACGACCCTTGGCGAGTCATTCTCGAGGTCGGTAGGCATGACTGCCTCGGCGCCGTACACCATGAAGAAGGGGGTGAACCCTGTCGACCTGTTGACCGAGGTGCGGATACCCCAGACGATGGAGGGTAGCTCCTCGACCCAGCACCCGGCGGTGCGCTCGAGTGGTACTTGGAGCCGCGACTTCAGGCCATGGAGGATGCTCTGGTTGGCCCGTTCCGCCTGGCCGTTGGACTCCGGGTGGGCGACTGACGCGAGGTCGAGTCGGATGTGATGTTCCTCGCAGAACTTGGCCATGGCTCCTTTGGCGAAGTTGGTGTCGTTGTCCGTGATGATGCTGTTTGGGAACCCGTAGCGATATATGAGCTCGCGTAGGAATTTTGTGGCGGTCTTCCCGTCGCATTTCCGGACTGGCTTGGCCTCCACCCACTTGGTGAATTTGTCGACCGCGACCAGGAGGTGGGTGAAGCCGGAGGGGGCCTTTTTGAAGGGGCCTACCATGTCCATGCCCCATACGGTGAATGGCCAGGTGATGGGGATGGTCTTGAGCGCTGAGCTCGGCACGTGTGTCTGGTTGGCATACTTCTGGCACCCGGCGCACCGCTGGACAATGTCGACGGCGTCGGCGTGTGTGGTGGGCCAGTAGAAGCCGTGTCGCATGGCCTTTGCGACCAGAGAGCGGGCTCCGGCGTGGTGTCCGCAGTCGCTGGAGTGGATGTCGTGGAGGATCTTGCGTCCTTCGGCGGGTTGGACGCAGCGTTGGAACACGCCGGTCACGCTGCGCTTGTGGAGCACGCCGTCGATGATGACGAAGGATTTGCAGCGTCGCGTTATCATCCGGGCGTCTGTTTCGTCTGTCGGCAAGGTGCCTCCCTCCAGGTAGGCCATGTATGGCCTAGTCCAGTCTTCTGGCTCGGCGATGAGTGCGACCAAGGCTGCCTCTGGTTGCAGCGGGACTCCGATGTCGATCTCCCTTGGGGTAGAGACGGACGGCTTAGTGATCCTGTCGAGGAAGACGCCGGCGGGTGGTGCGAGTCGAGCCGACCCGATGCGAGAGAGTGCGTCGGCCTCCTCGTTCTTTCGCCTGTCGATCCACTCGACGGAGTAGCCTACGAAGTGTCCGCCCAACTTGTCCACTGCTTGGCGGTACGCCGCCATGGTGGGAGAGATGGCGTCACAGGTGCCAACGACTTGCCCAGCGATGAGGTCGGAGTCTCCGTAGCAGCGTAGGCGGTTGACGTTCATCTCCTTGGCAGCTCGTATGCCGTGGAGTAGTGCCTCGCACTCGGCCATGTTGTTGGTGCAGGGGGTGAAGTCGAGGCAGAGGACGTAGCAGAGCTTGTCGCCCTTCGGGGAAGTCAACACGATCCCTGCTCCTGCGCCGTCTGCGTTCTTGGAGCCGTCGAAGTGCAGGCTCCAGTAGTGGAGGTACAGCAGCTTTTCCGGCTGCTGGGCCTCTTCCCAGTCGGCGATGAAGTCTGCGAGAGCCTGCGACTTGATCGCTTTCCGTGGCTCATACTTGATGTTGTGGACGCCGATTTCGACGTCCTACTTGGCGAATCGCCCGGTCGCCTCACGGTTGCGGATGATGTCCTGCAACGGTGCTGAGGAGACGACCGTGATCGGGTGCTCCTGGAAGTAGTGCGGCAGTCGCCGTTGTGCTCTGAAGACTGCGTACACCAGTTTCTGGTATTGCGGGTACCGCTGGCGTGACTCGGTGAGGACCTCGCTGATATAGTACACCGGTCGTTGTACCGGGCGCTCCTTTCCTTCCTCTGGCCGCTCGACGACCATGACGGCGCTGACGACACGCTCGGAAGCCGCGACGTAGACCAGCATGGGTTCTTTGTCGACGGGGGCGGCGAGTAGCGGTGCTGCGAGTAGCACCTTCTTAAGGTCGCGGAGTGCGTCGTCCGCCTCCTTGTCCCACTAGAAAGTGGGGTTCTTCCGCATTAGGTGGTATAGGGGCATCGCATTTTCGCCCAATCGGGGGATGAAGCGGCTGAGAGCCGCGACTCGCCTGGCCAGCTTCTGGACGTCACGCAGGCACTCGGGTTTGCCGAGTCGAGCGATTGTGTCGATTTTGGTGGGGTTCGCCTCGATCCCACGCTTGGAGACGATTTACCCCAGTAGTTGCCCTGCTGGTACACCGAAGGTGCATTTGCCTGGGTTTAGCTTTATCTTGTATTTCCGCAGGTTGGCGAATGTTTCCGCCAGGTCGGCGAGTAGATCGCCCTGGCAAGCGGACTTCACTACCACGTCGTCGATGTAGACGTGGATATTGCGGCCAATTTG
The DNA here is from genome assembly GCA_916181665.1 of Avena sativa. Lineage (NCBI taxonomy): Eukaryota > Viridiplantae > Streptophyta > Magnoliopsida > Poales > Poaceae > Avena > Avena sativa. Next base: position 260,127,505 of record OV702298.1, on the reverse strand, counting down.
GCTCGCAAGGCATTCCTGCATGCACCGCTGGTAGGTCGCCCCGGCGTTCTTGAGGCCGAAGGTCATGGCGATGTAGCAGAAGGCTCCGAATGGTGTGATGAACGCCGTCTTTTCCTCGTCCTCAACAGCCATTTTGATCTGGTTGTACCCAGAGTAGGCGTCGAGGAAACACAGCGACTCCAAACCCGCGGTGGAATCGATTATTTGGTCGATCCGCGGGAGGACGAATTGCTCCTTCGGGCAGGCGCTATTTAAGTTTGTGTAGTCGATACACATCCTCCAGGTCCCATTTTTCTTCTCGACCAGGACTGGGTTTGCCAGCCACTTGGAGTATTTTATTGGCCGGATGAAGCCTGCAGCGAGTAGACACTGCACCTCCTCGGCGATGGCTCAGCGGCGCTCTTCATTGAAGGGCCGTAGCGACTGCTTGACATGTCGCACTTTGGGGTTGGCGTTGAGTATGTGCTCAGCGAGTTCCCTAGGGACACCAGGCATGTCAGAGGGCTTCCATGCGAAGATGTCCCTGTTCTCACGGAGGAACTCGATGAGCGCGCCTTCCTATGCTGGGCTCATGCCCGTCCCGATCGTCACCATCTGGCTGCAGTCGCCTGGGACCAGCTCGACGGTGCGGGTGTGCGTCGTCGCCTCGAAGGCGGAGGTGTTGATGCCCTCCGAATTGGGCTTCTTGAGTATGGTGGGGTCGTCGTTGTTAACCCCGCTCGCGTATTTGGCAAGCTCGTCGGCGTGGTTGGTCTCTGCCGCGATGACGGCATCGGCGAGTTCGGCTCCTTTGGCCTTGCACTCGGCGGCCATGTCGGGGTCGCCGTTGATGGTGATGACGCTGCGCGGCCCGGGGAGCTTCATCGCGTTGTACGCGTAGTGGGGCACTGCCATGAACTTGGCGAACGCATGGCGCCCTAGGACGCAGTGGTAGGGGCTGTGGAAGGGTACCAGCTCGAAGACGATTCGCTCGGTACGGAAGTTTGCTGGTGTGCCGAAGGTGACTGGCAGCGTGACCTTGCCGATCGGGTACGCCTTCCAACCAGGGACGATGCTGTGGAACGTGGTGTAGGTCGTCTCGACCATCGACTGCGGGAGCCGCAGTCGCCTGAAGGTGTCTAGGTACAGGATGTTGATGGAGCTGCCGCCGTCCATCAATGTCTTGGGGAGCCAGTAGTCTCCCACCTTGGGCTTGACCACCAGGGCGACTCGGCCTGGGTACTCGATGCGTGGCGAGTGGTCCTGGCGGCTCCAGGTGATGGGCTGCTCCGACCAGTTGAGGAACTGGGGAACGTCCACCTGGGCCACCGCGTTGACGGCGACGGCGCGGGCGATGACCTTCTTCTCTCGCTTCGTGTTGAAGCCTGTGAAGGTGTGGAGCGAGCCGGCCACACTGCCGAATTTTCCGCCGTTTGGCGGGTTGTTGTCGGGGTCCTCCCGTGCTCGCCGTGCCTTCTCAATCTCCTTGAGAGAGTGGCAGTCGGCGGTCGTGTGCGTGGCGGGCTTCCCTTCCCTGCTGTGAAACGCACAAGGTTGGTTAAGAAGGGCCGCGGGGTCGAACCTTGGTTTCGCCTTGTAATTGCCGCCGTCGCGGCGTTGCCCTCTGTCGCGGCGGAAGCTCTTGGGCTCGCGCTGCGCGTGCCCAGCGTTGGCGACGAAGTCGACTCACCCGTCACTGCGGCGCTTGCCGGTGAGGCGAGTGTTGCTATAGCGTAGGTCGGACCGTCGTCCGTTGTCGATGCCGTTTGTGCGGCGTTGACCGCCCGACTCGTCGTCAGTTTCCTGGTTTGGGTCTTCCTCCGCGTATCTCTTGGTGATCTCGAGGATATCCGGTATGTTGTCGAGTGTGCGGGAATGTCGTTTGAGCTTGGCGACCAGGGGCTCGTAGCGGCACGAGGTCTTGAAGCAGTGGATCGCGGTGTCCGGGTGGATGCCGACCGCGTTGTACCATAGTTCTTGCCACCGCTGGACCCAGCTGCGGGTCGACTCGCGGGGTCCCTGGATGCATCGTTCCAGGTCCTCGATGGTGGTGGCGCGGGTGTAGGAGCACTCGAAGTGCCTGACGAAGGCATCACGCATCTCTTCCCAGGAGTCGATGCTATCCGGGGGAAGAGTGTTGATCCACTGCCTGCACGTTCCCTCCATCATCAGGGGGAGGTAACGGGCGGCTAGCAGGTTGGTGTGGCCAGCAATCCCCATCACCATGAGGTAGGTGTCCAGCCACACGGAGGGGTCGTACGAAGGGTCGTACTTCTCTATTTCCTTCGGCGCTTTGAAGTTCGCCGGGTATTTTTCGCCTCGGATCATCGGTCCGAAGCACCGGGGCCCGAGTCGGCTTAGCGACCCCATCGGCTCGCCGTCGCGGCGATTGGTTAGGGTGTGTCGCAGGTCGTCGGGCTGGCGTGCGCGCCAGCTTTGGTTGTTGATGATGTGGGTGCGGGCGTCGACGGGCTGACCGTTGGCGGCGACGAAGTTGGTCGCTGGCCTGGGGTCGTTAGTGGAGAGTGCCACGTTCGCGGGTCGGTGTTGGAGCTGCAGTGGTTCGGGTGGCGGGCAATTGAGGGTGTTTGCCGCCAATGGGAGGCCGCTTGAGGCCGCTCTGTGCCCGAAGAACGCGAGTACATATGACCCTGCGAGTCGGCGCCTGCGTTTTGCTGCTCGACCGCTTTTGCGAGCAGGGCCCTGACGTACTGGATCTGTAGGGCGGCGTCACCGGTGGTCGTGATGTTGTCGGCCGCTGCTCGGCCCGCCACGAGGTTGTCCATCGGGGTGGAGAACAGTGGTAGGCCGTTCACGTCTCGCTCCCGCGAGGAGACCACGATCCGCGGCTGGTCCCTAGGGGGTGCGCGGTTGGGTGGAGGTGGGGCGCCGTTCGCCGTCGACCCTGGCGGGGGTCGAGCGCTTCCTCCGGGTGGCGCGTTCTCGCAGATCGCGCGCTTAGCCATGCGGGCCGGGTCGTTCTCGTCATCGAAGTTCAGGGCGCGCCCCTGGACGGTGGGGTTCAGGCGCGACCTGATTCGCTGCTGGTGGTAGCGTGACAGCTCCTGCGCCGTCACCTGCTCGAGGCGAAATTTTCCGCGCTCGGCCTGCTCCTTGCGTACTGCCTCCGCCAGCTTCAGGCGGAGTTCCTCGACCTCCGTTGCCGTGGTGTTAGGAGGGATCGGGGTGGAGAAGGGATCCTCCGGCGGAACGGTGTCGGTCGCCATGTAGGTCGCGGCGTGGCGACCAGTCCCGTCATGGAGATCGGCGGAGTTTTCCGACCCGGAGTCGAAGTCGAAGATCCCAAGGATGGAGGGATCCTCGAAGTCTCCCACGTTGGAGACCTGGGTGATGGAACCCGCGGGTGAAGCCGCGGTGATGGATCCGGCGAGTGACGCCGGAGTCACCGAGTCGGCGTCGTCGTTGAGGGCCGCGTCTTCCGCGGCCGCGGTGTTTTCGGCCACGTCGCTGTGGGCCGAGTTGTACTCGGAGGCGAGGCGATGGATCGTGCGGACCTGGCTCTCGGAGATCCGGTCGCGCGGCGGCGACTCGCGGATGCGAGCCGAGTCCTCCGAGACGATGACGTCGGTGAGGCCGACGAAGAGGCTGATCGTGCCGACTGGCAAGATCATGCTGTGCGTGACGGGTCGCGCCGCCGGGACGTAGCTGCTCGGCAAGATCTGGAGCATCTCGCCGATCGCTATCATGCGGCCGGTGGCGACCGACTCGTTGATGGGCAGATTGGATCTCGCCGCAGAACACCGGCCAGACCGGCCAGGCCCCACGGTGGGCGCCACTGTCGTGGGAATGACCACAGCAGATGCTGCAATCGGCAGCGAGTAGTAGAACGAAGGGCAAGGGCGGCCAGCCATCTGCGGTGTGAGATGAGGGCGGAGACACAGGGTTTTACCCAGGTTCGGCCCTCCGGAGGGTAAAGACCTACTCCTGCTAGATTGTATTATGATGGAGGTACAATTGGGCGAGCTCGGCGGCTAGGCAGCGAGTCGCATGGGCGGATGATGGAACGTATCCTCTACACGCCCTATAGGGAGGTTTATATAGACTCCCCCCTAGGGTTTACATATCTCAACCGAATCAGTTAAGGTTTCGGTACTCGTTTAACCTAATCCGACTGGGCCTATCTACTCGCCTGGGCCTTCAGCTTCCAGTCGCTTGGATCCACGCCAGGCCTTGATCCAGTCGCCGTCCTGCAGGCCCACTCGCCAGTTCCTGGGCCAGTCGGAAACGTCCTGCTGGGTATACCCCGGTTACTACGAACCTCGCATCGAGGTCATTTCATTCTGACGTGCCATGTGATTTCTTTAACCTGGTCATGTCTAATAACATTGCTTCGACAGTGTTGAGAAGGGATCCCATGCTACCAGTGCCTCGCGTAGGGTACTGTTCCCATGAAACTAATATTGTCCCTTAAAGATATAAGTTAATCTAGACGTTTTCCCTCTATGAAAACCGAATGCCTGATTTTCGGCTGGTGCACTGTCATTACCACCGAACAGGAGCGCAAGCCTATCATTTTATGATGCCTATTCGCAGACCAAGCAGCTAAAGTTAGTTCTATGCCCGCTGGTTATCGATTGGAAAACGGTCCATCTGTTGATATCCAGCTTGCTGCGCACTGTTTATGGCAAAACCTTTATTTTGCCATTTCTTAGGCTATCGTACCTTGTTGTGTGACTATGAACCTAAAGACATGCTATCTAAGTCATTTGTGCAAATCTAGATTGCTATGTAATCCTGCTATAATGTTTTAGCTCTTGTTTACGCTTGTGGCCTTGCTCTTGTGACTATTACCTTGAACCTTTGTCTATAACGATTCCGTGTGACTAGAATCTGTGTTTTGCGTACTAATTATACGTTTTACTTGTTTATCTGGCCTTGCTCACCAAGTCTGCATGCGAGGTGTACATCCCACGTCTTTTAACATGCTTCTAATTTAGCTTGGCTACTCCATTCATGACTAATTCTCATATGATAGTTCCATTATATGTAGCGATACATCCTGTGCCTTTTAACATGCTTCAAATTTAGCCTTGCTCCTATGAGTAAGCAACAAAATTGCGGCTGATTGTTAGTCTTTTTATTTAACCTCTATTATCTTTCCAGTATGAGTACTTCTGTTGTATTTGCTGTAGGTTCACTCGGTTTGTTCAATTCACCGGTGCTCAACCAGCAGCACCAAAAATCAACATCCAATCCTGCCATTTGTAGATCTGATCCCTTGCTACATCGGCCTGCCTCCATTGATGTAATATGTACTATTATATAGGGTTCCTCACGGTACATGTATGATCAGTTCAGCCGTCGAAGATTTCTATGTTCTGTTGATGTGGTATGCGCTACTAAAGGCTGGTTTGTTCGGGTGCTGATTTATAGTAAGTCCATAGAGTATATTTTCATGCAGTGTCCATATCGCGTTGCCCGCCGGAGGAGGGCAAGCGCGCGGCAAGCCGTGCGATCCTACCTAGTTTAATATAGATGCATGCACCAGGAACAAGTCCAACATCGCATAATAAAATAAAACAAGTGAATTATCATAAACAGAGCATACTGGTACATCGGTAGATAACCTGCAAGAGAGAAGAATTTTAACATTAAACAATCTATCATTTCTACATAGCGATCAAATAATAAAAATCGCTTCCATGCTAAGAAGAATCTTGTACTTGTACTCTATACCTTGTAGTCAATTTCCAAAAATATTGCCAACACTACGCGGTGGATACAAGCCTAAAACTTCTTGGATGACTGACCATATAGAGCGGGCAAAATTGCATTAGAAAAACAAATGATTAAATTTCTCACCGTGATGACAAAAAACACATTTTGTACTCTTATGCCAATTCCATCAAACAAGATTGTCTTTACTATGAATAACTCCCTAACTACGATACCAAGCAAAAATAATAATCTTTAGAGGTATCTTTATCTTCCAGATTTTTCTATTATTATCAACTGGTAAGTCTGGCAGGACTAGTGCATTGTACATAGAACCCAATGAGAATCAACTGTTCTTATTTAAGTTTTAGCGAAATTCATCAAGCTCGGGTACTAATTGGACTAATGTCAAACGTTGAAGCAAAACATTCCAAGAGGCAAGTCTAGGCCCAAGTAAAAAAAATTCTTTTGAATGTCATATTCAGAGGAGAAGATTCCATCACTGTGGCGATTGTATCACCCTTACGACGAACAACTAGCATGGTGGCCCTCGCAAACGCGAGGGCATCACCTTTAGTTGTTATTTTTAGATAGGATAACCGTTTAGCGTGTCCATCTATAATTTATTGTAAAATACACAAATGGAGGAAAATAATACATTTTAGTCACCATACATGTTAAATAGATATCACATGAGTAGAAAATATCTTTAATCATCTTAATTCATTGATAGATGATTATTAGGCTATCTATAAAAACACTACTGTAATGACCATATGAGTCATTGTATTGTATATGAAATTTAAGTTTAGACTATGAGGTAGCTAGCTCGTTGTTTCTTCTGTGTGGTGTTAGATTAGTATGTAAGGCTAACACTCCGATTGGCAAATAGTTAAGATTTTCTCAGCAATGATCATATAATCCTTAGACCATTATAATCAAACATAAATAGTTTTTAATAAAGTAAATAATAATTTATCCTTATAAAGATATAGGTCAACTACCCGCAAAAAAAAGATATAGGTCAACTATAGTTTTTGTTTTACTTTTATCTCGCATCTACCAACTTCACTTGATATGAACGATAAAGGTTAGAGAAGTTTAATTAAAGACATTCAATGATCTCGCTCACTTATAGGTTGCCATAGATATCATAGTTTTGACATCTTTATCGGTCATCATTCTTTATACATGATTGCAAATTGCCATAACACGTATAAATAAATTTTAAGGATAATAAACATAGAAAATTCGTCGCAAAATGATGCATATTTACATAAAATATTTTTTTAATCACATCATATGCAAATCATGGATATAATTTTTTTCATAAATGATTTATTCAAAGCAACTTCTATTTTCTAGTTAACTATGATTTATATAAAAAATTTCTTAAATTTATAATCCTCATAAGTAATCGTGCTAGCTCGATAGTTAATTCCAAGAAATAATTGTTACATGACTTCAAATTTGTTTTTAATACAACTGACCACTTGTCTTGTTCAATTATGAGGAAAATTTATTCTATCGGTTGCATCTCTTGATAACAACCCATTTTTTGGCGTTGATATATATCTAGCATTATCATCGTATTCCTCAAGGATTTACCTACATCCTTAATAACCGATTCTCTCCCTCTATGCACAACTTTTGCTCATATCACTATTTTATTATACTATGTTTTTTACAGGCTATGAAGGATAGTATCATGAAGCTCAAAGCCAATTGCAAAATTCCTATCTAGTTTACCTTCCAACACTGAATTGTAAGGTTATAGGGATAACTTCATACACAGCTTTGTTACATCGTCTCTATAAGGTAGTTGATACAACCACATTTATTGCATATATATATAGAATCTAAGGGATTCTATACATGAAAGAAATTATAAATTCCCTTTTCAACTTTAATCATTCCAGATATACAATCATAGGATGATGTTTATATATGTCATTTAACTAAGCTCATGACTTATTTTCTTGTGTAGAGTTGAGTATACTATGATTAATTTTAAACATGATACACTTTTTGTTGGAATTATGCCTAGAGGCAATAATAAAGATGTTATTATTATAATTCTTGTTCATGATAAAGTTTATATTCCATGCTAGAATTGTATTAAGCGGAAACTTTAATACTTGTGTGGTTTGTGAACAACACCGTGTCCCTAGTATGCCTCTATGGACTAGCTCATTGATTAATGATGGTTAAGGTTTCCTAACCATAGACATGAGTTGTCGATTAATAATGAGATCATATCATTGGGAGAATGATATGATGGACAGACCCAAACTAAGCGGAGCAATTAGATCGTGTCATCGTGTTCATCTTTGCGAAGCTTTTCTTATGTCAAATATTGTATTCCTTGGACCATGAGATAATACAACTCCCTGGTATCGAAAGAAAGCTTTGAGGTCATCAAACGTCATCCTATGAGAGGGTGATCATAAAGGTGTCTCTCAGGTGATCGGAAAGTACCTGTTGGGTTGTATGTATCGAGATGGGATTTGTCCCTCCCAAGTCGGAGAGATATACTTCGGGCCCACTCGGTAATCGATATCAACACCGCTTGCAAGCATGTGGTTAAGGAGTTAATCACAAAGTGATATCGGATTACGGAACGAGTAAAGTACTTGCTGTGAACGAGATTGAACTAGGTATGACGGTACCGACGATCGAATCTCGGGCAAGTAAAATATCGCGAGACGAAGGGAATATATATATGGGATTGACTGAATCCTGGCATCGTGGTTCATCCGATATGATCATCGATGAATGTGTGGGAGTCAATATGGGTTTCCAGACCCCGCTGTTGATTATTGATAGAAGATCATGTCTGCATATTCTCGAACCCGAAGGGTCACACACTTAACGTGTCTCGACGCTAGGATAGATTGGATAATTGGTTTATGAGTTTTTGTTCGGAGTCTCGGATGACATCCAGGACGTCACGAGAGGTTCCAGAATGGTCCGTAGAATAAGATTCATATAAGGCAATGCAGTTTTTGGAGTTCGGAATTGTTTCGGGTTAATCGGTATTGTACCGGAAGCTTCTAGAACCTTCTGGAGTGGGACCAACGTGGCCCCACTTGTCGGGAGGGGGCATGGGCTATGAGGGAGTGACCTGGCCGCATTGGGCCAGGGGCACAAGGCCCCATAGGGCCCATCTGGCCAAACCCTAGGGAAACCCAAGGGGAGCTTCTAGAAGGGGGGAAACTTGCCCCCACTCCTCCCTCCTTTGGCCACCGGCGTAGGGCTTGGGGGAGGGGCAAGGGCCAGCCGCCCACCCCTCTATATATAGAGGGCTGGGGGCGCACCCCTCCCACACCTCCTCCACAACCCTAGCCGCCCTGCTTCCCCTCCTCTCTCTCTCCCTCCCGACTGCGCGTAGGCGAAGCCCTGCCGCAGAAACTCTCCACCGCTTGCACCGCGCCGTCGCGTTGTAGATCCAATCCATCTCTCCACCCTACTTGCTGGACCGAGGAAGGAGGAGACGTCGAGGTGCCGCACGTGTGCATCTCTCGGAGGCATCGCCACTTGCGGTGTTAGATCGGATCGGATCGCGAGGAGGAGAAGCGAGTACGACTACATCACCCACGTTCCGTCGAACGTTCCGTTGTGCGAATCTTCAAGGGTATGAAGATCTCATCTATTTCCCCTCGTTGTTTGCATCTCCTAGATTAGATCTTGGCTTTCCCGTTCACATCCGTAGAATTTTTTTGATTTACTATGCTGCAAAACCCTTCAGTGGTATCAGAGCTAGATCTATGCGTAGATGTGTTTAACGAGTAGAACGCAACATGGTTGTTGCGGGCGTTGATGTTTTATGTTGCAAGACTCTTGTTTGTGTACTTCTTATGACGCAGGATAGTGAGATCGAAGCGGTCTAGGCCAACCTTACGCGACCTCGTTCGCGAGACCGGCTCCGCACTTGACGTGTGGCTTGTTCCACACATGCGGCTGGTGGATGCCAGTTTCTCTCACTATAGTTCTCATGGGATTTACACCGGAGTTTGGCAACCATAATATCACCGTTGTGGCTTTCCGTAGGTAAGAATCGTTCTTAGCTTGCTACTCCCATAAGCCACGTAAAACATGCAACAACAAGGTAGAGGCGTCTAACTTGTTTTTGCAGGGAGTGTTTTCTGTGATATGGTATGGCCCAAGATGTGATGTGTATGTTGTATGCGATGATCATGTTTTGTAATGTTTCACGACTTGCATGTCGATGAGTACACAACCGGCAGGAGCCATATGGTTGTCTTTATAATTGTGTATGACCTGTGTGTCAACTTCTTATATGCCATGTAATAGCTTTACTTTATCGCTAAGTAGTTAGCAATAGTTGTAGTTGCTATTCGTGGTGGAGGCAATCATGGTGGAGTGATGGATATCATGCCGACAAACACAAGATGGAGATCATTGCACGAAGATTGGCTATACCATGTCACATAAAGTTATATGCATGTGATGTTTATCCTTTTATGTATCTTATTATGCTTAGATCGCGACGGTAGCATTATAAGATGATTCCTCACTTAAAGATCAAGATAAAACTATGTTCTCCCCATGTATGCACCGTTGCGAAAGTTCGTCGTGTTCAAGCATCACGTGATGATCGGGTGCTATAAACTCTACGTTCACATACAACGGGTGCAAGCCAGTTTTGCACACGCGGAAATACTTGGGTTTGACTTAACGAGCCTAGCATGTACAGACATGGCCTCGGAACACATGAACCGAAAGGTTAAGCATGAGTCATATGAATGATATGATCGACACTTCGTTGTCCACCATTGAAACCACATCTCTTCTCGTGAAGATCGGATTAGGTGTGGTGAATTTGGATCATGTTCACTAAACAACTTGAGGGATGCTGAATTTAGTGGGAGTTCATCTAGTAATTTGATTAAGTTGAACTAGTTATCATGAACATAGTCTAAATTGTACTTGCAAACTTTGTAGATCAAATGGCTAAGTCCAACTTCAACTTCAACGTTTTTGCTGAGAAAGAAAAGCTTAGAAACAATGGGTCTAACTTCACCAACTGGTTCCGCAATCTGAGAATCATTCTCGCTGGCGGACAAAAGGACTATGTCCTTGAGAATGCGCTAGGTGACGCCCCTGACATGGTTATACCCTACGGGTACGTGATCTCAGCATACCTAGTCCAGCCCAAGGAAGGCCCACGGCAAAAGTACATTGGCCCATGAAGACTTTCGGGTGGCCCAGGCCCATGGTGCCTTCGGATCCTTGGAGAGCAAGACTAGAGTAGATAGGAAATTCAAAGGGGTAAAACCCTAGAACCTGTAACCGACTAGGACTATGCCCAGGACCTGCCTAAGTCTATATAAAGGCCAGGAGGGCACGACCTAGATTTCTCGACTCATACTCTCGCATACACACCTCTACGCTAGATTGCATCTGCGCACCCCTGTAATCACCGGTTCCGCCGTAATCAAAGAGCAGACAAGCAGGAGTAGGGTTTTCCCTTCGGGGGCCTGAACCTGGGTAAACCTCGTGTCCCCGTGTTGCTTGTTTGCTAACCGTTCCGTGATCTCCAGCATCCCCATCTTATCCAAAACCCAAGTCCATAACAATGGGCATTGATGAGATCAAACCTCGTCAATTGGTGCCGTCTGTGGAAACTGGGGGCGCTGATTGTGCGATCGTGACGGTCCCAACCCGATCGATCTACAACTCTGCAGCAACGGAGAGCCATCTCCTCTTCGGTGCTTTCGACTTCACTGCCCACTCGCCGGCCACCATGAAGGACTTCGAGCCCGTAGGCGACGGACTCGAAATCTTGTTCGGGAGCTTCTGCTTCCAGGTGGGGCAAACTGGCACCCTCCGCCTACCCGAGCGGGTGCCCCTACCATCAACCAGGCCCGCTTCATGGGCCCCACACCCCGTGCTACGCACAACATCATTAGCAGATGATTCCTACGACAGCAGCAACTGCAACTCCGATCTGTGCGATCCGCCATCGGATGCAGGGACCTACGGTTCCGGATCTGAAAGCTGCGGCAGCAGTGGGCCAATCTACGAGCGCTACCAATGCGCTGCAGTCATCCAAAGCGACGTGGATCAGCAAACACCCAACCCGCCGCCTAACCCGCCAGAACGAAACGGTGGGAACAGAAGAAGCCAATCTCCCCCACCCGAAGGGGAAAACAACAGCGGCCACGTCATCCGCCTTAGCAAAGAGGGATGGACCCAGGTCCGCGAAGCTGTGGCAGGCAACATAGTACTGCCCGCAGACACCTCGCGAGATATGCTGATGGCCTACCACCTGCTCCTAATCGAGGAACACAAGAAGCAAGTCAAGATGCAGGAGGTGCTTGACAAACGCAAGCAAGCAGCCTTAGAGTCCAGCGTGCGACGAGCCGCGCTCTCCGCCATGGGCATCGACTCCAGCTCGAACGCCAACCTAGGCAACAAGCACCACTCCCGGATGGAGAACATGGATCCCAAGGAGCGCCGCGAGTTGACGCGAACTCTCCACACATCCTTCATGGAGATGGACGTCGACGACAACGTCATCCCGAAAACGCCACAGGCTGCGATCATGGCAGCCACTGCGTACCTCGCGGCCCACCCACCTCCCGAAGGGGACCCGAAGAGGGCCATGCACAAGTCCGCACTTACCGGACTCGGACTCGTCGGAGCCGCGCTCCACCAGGAAGCTCCCAAGGAGCCGAAGAAGAAAGCTCCGGTCAGGTTCGACCGCAGCCCCACCCCTTCATCCGAAGAGGAGGAACGTGACCTTCCCCGAAGGAAGAAGAGTTCGTGACGCCGCGACCGCGACTACGACGCCAGAGATGCGCTCACACAGCGCAAAATCGACAAAGCGCGAGCTAAGCGCGCATGCTCGTCTGAATCCGAGATGGACGAAGACGAAGGAGAACTCTACAGAGCTCGATGCTTCAGCAGATCCGTCCGGCGGACACGGATGCCGCGAAATTTCAAGCTTCCTTCGGATACTCCGAAGTTCGACGGCACTCAAGACCCAAAAGCTTGGCTCAGCGATCACTTATCATCCGTCAAACTGCACGGTGGAAACAAGGAGACCGCCATGCAATGCCTTCAGCTGCAGCTGATAGGCGCAGCCCGGATCTGGCTCAGCAGCCTATCCTCAGGGTCCATCCGAAGCTGGGATGAGCTAGCTTACAGCTTCATCCGAAACTTCAAGGGTACCAGCAAAAGGCCCGCCTCAATCGAAGAATTGTGAGCCTGCACTCAGCGAACGGGCGAATCCATTCGCTCGTACATACTATGCTGGTCCAACACAAAGAACTCCGCAGCCCACATCTCCGAAGAGAGGGCCATCGACGCCTTTAGGGATGGCGTCAAGCGCCAAGACTTCAAGGAGGAGCTTGGGCGCGTCAAACCCCAAAAGCTCGATCACCTCATGGACATCGCCAACAGGTGGGCTGACGGAGAAGACTCCATTCACCGAGCACAATCGGAAGAAGAGGACGACTATGGTCGACGGCGAGAGCGCCGTAGCAAGAGAAGATCGCGCGTCTACGACGATCGCGACGGACCCGACATGCTCGCGGCTGGCTACGCCGATCGCCGCAATGACGCCAACCGCAACAACGGAGGATAGCGTGGAGGAAACTTCCGTGATGGAGGACGCCCAGCGCAGTCGTGGCAACGCCGCGACCGCGATAACGGACCCTCAGCATACGAAAAGCTTTCGGGTCCATGCACCATCCACTTCTACATCGACAAGCAGGATGACAAAAAGAAAGCGAGCCACATGCTCAAGGACTGCCGCGAGTTCCAGAAGCTCAGCGAAAGCATGGTGCAGATGAGGCAGCAAGCTCCAATCCCTGCGTTCGGAAATGCACCCGCGCCAGGTGAGATAGCGCATGGAGCTCCTCCACCGCCACCTGTAGGAGGCCCGAACCAATCGGTCGCACCAACACAGAACAACGCTGGAAACGGATATCCCCAGCCGAAAGGAGCACTGATGATCCAGAAGGGGCGCCCTACGAATAGGGTGCAGAAGAAAATCACCCGACAGATCAACCTGGCCGTGGCAACTCCACCCGCCATCCCTGAGTACCTCAGCGGATCGGAGTCCTGCATCACGTTCACTCGTTCGGATCACCCTTGCCAGATCCCTCGCCCAGGTCATGCTGCCCTGGTGCTGGAGGCGCAGATCGGAGGTTTCGAGATGAGCCGCGTCTTCATGGACGGCGGCAGTGGCATCAACCTGATGTTCGCAAGCACTCTAGTAGCAATGCGGATCCCGCAGTGCAGCCTGGAACAATCAGACACAATGTTCCACGGCATCGTTCCAGGGAAGGGCATATTTCCCCTGGGCAAGATATGGCTCGATGTCATCTTCGGCAAGCCGGACAACTTCCGACTGGAACAGCTCGAATTCGAAGTGGTGGACTGGCCATCACAGTACCACGCCATCCTCGGGCGTGTAGCATTCGCAAGGTTCCTGGCTGTACCACATTATGCATACCTGCTACTCAAGATGCCAGGACCGAAGGGCGTCATCACAGTCCACGGGAGCTTCACCCGATCGGACCAATGCGATAGAGATTTCAACAGAATCTCCGAATCATTCGGTATGCAGGAGGAGCTCCTTAGGCTCCGCGAGGTGACGGACAATGGGGCACCCCCAGTCGCACGACAAAACGCACCTGACATGTCTTTCGACTCCACGGTCAACACAAAGAAGGTGCAGGTCCACCCGACGGATGCCTCCAAAACGGCGCTGATCGCCAACGACCTCAGCCCTGCATAGGAAGGCGCGCTCGTCGAATTCCTCCGTGAGCGCTGGGAAATCTTTGCCTGGTGTCCTGCGGACATGCCAGGAGTTCCCAGGGAATTCGCCGAGCACGCACTCAACGTCTTTCCAGACACCAAGCCCGTCAAACAGTCCATCCGAAGACTGTCCGGGCCACGAGCCGAAGCTATCGGCAAGGAAATCAATAGACTACTCGCTGCAGACTTCATCAGGGAAATCAAAGAAAGCGAGTGGCTTGCAAACACAGTCATGGTCCCAAAGAAGGACACGGACATCCTGCGGATGTGCGTGGATTTCACGTCGCTAAACAAGCACTACCCAAAGGACCACTTTCCCCTTCCTCGGATCGACCAGATCATCGACTCGACTGCAGGTTGCGAGAAACTCTCCTTCCTCGACGCCTACTCAGGCTACAACCAGATTCGACTCAAGGTTGAAGATTAGGAGAAAACGGCGTTTATCACACCGTTCGGAGTATTCTGCTACAACACAATGCCTTTCGGGCTAAAGAACGCAGGTGCCACGTACCAGCAATGCATGCAGGCCTGCCTCAAGGACCATATCGGTCGCAATGTTCAAGTCTATGTTGACGACATAGTCATAAAAACCAGGAAGGCAAGGACACTTATCGACGATCTCTGCGAGACGTTCGACAACCTTGATCACTACAGGATCAAGCTCAACCCCGAAAAGTGCGCTTTTGGCGTCCCATCGGGCAGCTGCTTGGGTACTTCATCTCTCAGCGAGGGATCGAGGCGAACCCGAAGAAAATAAGAGCCATCATGGCGATGGAGAAGCCGAAAAACATCAAGGGTGTCCAGCAGCTCGCAGGACGAATAGCGGCATTGAGCAGATTCATCAGCCGCATGGGCGAGAAGGCCTTGCCATTCTACCAGCTGCTACGCAAGGCAGATAAATTCGAGTGGACGCCAGAAGCCAACAATGCATTCGAAAGCCTCAAGCGGCTCCTCTCCACCTCGCCCTTCTTGGTCACGCCAAAGGAGCGCGAGCCTCTGCTGCTGTACATAGCAGCCACACACCAGGTGGTCAGCACCGTACTAGTGGTTGAACGACCCGAAGAAGGCAAGACCCACGGGGTCCAGCGCCCAATATACTACCTCATCGAGGTACTGACACCAACAAAGCAGAGGTACCCTCACTACCAGAAGCTCGACTACGGCGTGTTCATGACGGCTCGACGGCTGAGCCATTACTTCCAGGAGCACCAGGTGATGGTCGTCAACGAGGCACCCCTGAACAACATCCTGAATAACCCAGAAGCCACAGGACGCGTGGCCCTATGGGGCATCGAGCTGTCACCCCTGGACATCATCTACGAGAAGCGACTCGCAATCAAGTCTCAAGTCCTCCCGGACTTCCTCGTACATTGGATGGAGCTGCAGCTGCCAGACACCCCAGACATGTCGCAGTCATGGACCATGCACTTCGACGGCTCCAAGCGCGAAGCTGGAGCAGGAGCCGGGGTCATACTGACCTCCCCGCAGGGCGACCAGATGAAGTACGTCCTCCGGATGAAATTCCAAGCCTCCAACAATGAGGCCGAATACGAAGCCCTCATCCACGGCATGAGAATGGCAAAGATCTGCGGCGCAACGCGCCTAGTAATCTACGGTGACTCCAACCTCGTCGTCCAGCAAACGATGAACGAGTGCGACGCACACGCCAAAAACATGATCGCGTACCGCGTACTCTACAACGCACTCGAAGGAGAATTCGACGGCTGCGAGCTTCGGCACGTTGGAAGAGAAAGCAACGAGGAGGCCGACAGACTCGCCAACATCGGCTCCACCTGTGCAAAGGTGCCACCGGGTGTGTTCCTCGAACAGATCTGCGTGCCATCCATCAAGCGGAAATTCCCCAAGGGATCACCCGAAGAAGCAGAACACTCGGGGGCTACGCTGCCCGAAGGACATGAAGGACCCGAGAAACTGGACACAGAGGTAGCCATGGTCAACCTAATGCAGGTCATGGAAGTCGAAGAAACTTGGACGCGACCATACCTCCAGTTCTTGATAAACGGAGAACTACCTGACAGCCCGACAGATGCCCGACGCATATCTTGTCGGTCAAAAGCCTTCACCATCATCAATGGCGAGCTATACAAGCGCAGTATTACGGGTGTACTACAAAGGTGCATCACCATCGGTGATGGGAAAGCCATCCTCCAAGACATCCACGAGGGCATCTGCGGCCATCACGCAGGCAGCCGCTCCCTTGTCGCCAAAGCTCTACGAGCCGGATTCTACTGGCCAACGGCCATGAGCGACGCAAAGGACATCGTCCGAAGATGCAACGGGTGCCAACGGTTTGCCGACAAACCGCACGCACCCGGGTCGGAGCTCAGACCCATACCTATAGCCTAGCCCTTTGCTCAATGGGGCCTCGACATGATTGGCAAACTGCCAAAATACTCAAAAGGGGGACACATTTACCTCCTGGTCGCAGTAGACAAATTCACCAAGTGGGTCGAGGCCATGCCCGTCACCAACCAAAAGGGCAAAACTGCCGTCAAGTTCTTCGAGTCCATTGTCTGCAGGTTCGGCGTACCGCACAACATCATCACCGACAATGGATCGAACTTTATCTCCAAGGAGTTCCAGGACTTCTGCGAAGACCTCGGGATCAACATCACGTACGCCTCGGTAGCACACCCGCAAACAAACGGGCAAGTGGAAAAGGCCAACGGCCTAATCGGCGCTGGCATCAAGAAGCGCCTCATGAGTCCACTCGAACGGAAAGCCGGAGCCTGGACAAAAGAGCTACCATCCGTCCTGTGGAGCTTACGGACTACGCCAAACAACTCCATAGGCTACACACCGTTCTTCATGGTGCACGGAGCTGAGGCCGTGCTACCAGCCGAAGTACGCCACCAGGCCCCCCGGGTCTTCGCTTACAGCGAAGCCGAATCCACGGCTGCAATCGAAGATGCCGTCGACACACTCGACGAAGCAAGAGACATAGCAGCAGCTCGATCGGCGGTGTACCAGCAGAGTCTCCGCAACTACCACAGCCGCCGGCTACGCCCAAGGTCCTTCGTCGAAGGAGACCTCGTCTTGCGACTCAAGCAAGAGCGACCGAAGAAATTCGAGTCACCATGGGAAGGACCCTACGTCATCACCGAAGTCATCCCAGGTGGCGCCTATCGCCTCAAGCACGTGGAGTCTGGAGTCGCATACTCCAACCCATGGAACATCACGCACTTGCGACGATTCTACCCCTAGCTACCTACCCCTTTACTTTCAATAAGGCTTTTCAGCCAAGGCTATTCAGCCAAACAATGTACTTCCTCCATTACGATATAAATAAAGCTAAGTGTCTCGCCCCAAACTTCCGTTCATTATTTGCAACTTTACTTTATGCTACAAACGCACTCGGGGGCTCCCCCCACCTCACGATTTCATCAACCGAGGATTACGCGTGTACACCTGAGTAGCTGACAACGTCAGGCAAACGAAAAGGACACGTACCCAAACAAAGCACTGCGTGCTTACAACAAACAAATCTTTACAACAAAGGGCACAACACGCCCAGTCGAAATATACAAATTTTACATCTATCTCTCTTATAGGTACTACCTATTCTGAAGAATAACCTGAGCACGCTGCTCAAACAAATCTACGACCTGTTCGGCATACTGCCTTACAGCTGCGTAATGTGGACGTATGTCCCACTCATCACCATCCGGCCGAGGAGGTGGCCCAGCTGCCACAACAGTCAAATCTACATCAGGCCGGTGCAGCCTCACAAGAGACAAAGCAGCCTTCACTCCTGCGACGAGCTGTTGCCGCACCAACTCCTTGACATTGCTCATGCTCCGAAACTTCGACAGAAGACCCGCAAGGCTCGTCGGTACGGCATCCAAAGGAAACATGACGTGCAACACCGAGGCAAGAGACGTCTGCACTTGGCGAAGCACCCGCGAAACCTGGTGCACACGATCCTGCACCGTCGCCAGAGACATGGCACGGTCACGATCCATCCAGAAGAAGCCGCCAGCCTCCATGTCCTGTTGAGTCAAGCAATTGACCCGAACAGCGACACGCTCCTTCTCTTCCCTCGGAGCAAGGTTAGCACCTGCGAAAATTGCACAAAATAAGAGGCAAGGCCAGCAGGCTCATTCAAAGAACTGAGCTGCAGCTCGAAACAAAGAACAACTTACATTGAAGCTGCTCAGATAACCGAAGCAATTCCGCCATCAAGTACTCCTCTCTGGCTGCACCACGATCCGCCTTGGACTTCCAAACATCGGCGTGACCACGCAACCCAAGCAACTCCCTCTCAAGACTATGAACACGGTCCCGAAGAAAAGCGAGTTACGAAGGATCATCCAAAGATGGCCGCAGCTGCACTGCGGGCGAGGTGTCAACAGGGTCAGCACCCGAAGGAACCTAGAGCAGCAGAAAAAGAAAAGGACACAAACATTCAGACAATGATAGAGCACAAATCAGAAGAATTCATTAAGCATATAAGGCCACTACGTGGCACAAGGACTATGTTCTTCAAAATATTTACAGCAAAAGCAGACTACAAACTATCCTACATCTACAACGCCTAAGACGCGGCACCCTGAGTCGCCTCGGAGCCGGATTGCCTAGCCTTGGCCTCCCCTTGCTGCCGCAGCGCATACTCAGACAGCAAATCAATGAGCTTCGGCCCATATCACTTGCAGCGAGCAGAGTAGGCAGCAAAGGCTACCTCGGATCCGTCTGCGGTCGTCGGCATCCGGGAGGTGATCTAGGGCAGGTCCAGCTCCGCTCCAGCCGCCAAAGCCATCGCCAGCCCGACGGACGCGCCGATGCCCTTCTGCTTGCGCTTGTACGCCGCAGGCGCTTCGGCTGACAAAGCCTCCGCCAGAGCATCCACATCATCAAGGGTCGCACCCTTAGGGACAAGCTCCTTGTAGAAGCGGCCAAGGACCTCCTTCGCCTTGGCAAGGGAGCTGACGATGGTGCTGCAACGATCTTCGACCGCTGCAGTAGCATCATCTAGAGCACTCCCGTGCTCCAGAGCGCCTCGGTCAAACTCGATGCCTGCGGCATCTGAGACAAAAAAAAGGGACATGACGAAAAGCAACGCAGAAGAAGACAAGAAAACAAGAAGAAAGAAGCACAAATACAACACTCACCCGAAACAGCCTTGGCAGCAGCCATGAGCTTGCCTGCCACCTCTCTCTCGCGCGCAGCCGCAACAGTGGCCAGCTGCTCCTCACGGTCCGCGGCCTCCTGCTGCAGACGCTCCTTAGCTTCGGCTGCCTTGGTCAGCTCTAGCTCGAGGCGTTCCTTCGCACCAACGGCGGCCTCGGCCTTCTTCTCCGATTGACCAAGGCTTTTCTTGAGAGCGTCGACCTCACGGAGAGAAGTATTATGCTCCTCTGCATTCGAAACAAGCAAACGTCAGAGAGCAGGACCGGAATAAATGAAAGAAGCACCAAAAACAAACAGGTACCTTGAAGCTGTCGGAGGTTAGCCTCTAGCACCAGGCGCTCCTGCACCAGCCGCTTGTCCTCCTCCACAAAAGGCTGCAGAAAAAGAAACACCAGTAAGAAAAAGGACTTGGGGGCTGTGCCCAACATTAAGGAATAAAGGCAAAACTCGAACACGAAGACACTCAGGGGCTCCCCCCCCCCCCCCCCGAAGATTCGAAAAAAGAACAAGACTCGAAATTTTTCAGACACCCAGGGGCTCCCCCCGTGGTACGAAGCAGAGGTACTTACATGCTCTGATGGCGACTCCGAAGGCCCGCTGGCGAAATTCTGAGGCGCAATCACCTGCGCCTCCTGCAGAGGAGGATTCGGAGCGGCACCCCCTAACATTGCCACCGTTTGAGGAGTAGGAGATGCAACTTTTGACTCCCCCGTCATCTCCCGAGCATCATCGTTGGAGGAGTCGTGGGAGGAATGCCTACATACGAAGCAATCAGCAGAAGTGCAAAATCAAGAAGGAAAAAGGACAGCAGTAAGATAAGGAACTTACGAGTCCAGCGAGCTCAGGTCAAAGACTTTAGGAGTCCTTCGGGCTCTCTTCTCCACCTTCTTCTCTTCCTTCTTCTCTTCCTTCTTTTATTCCTTCTTCCGCTTCGCTGGTGGGTGTGGCGCTACAGCCCGCACAGGAATGGCAGGAATGGGAGAGGAAGAGCCTCCATGCCCGTCACTATGATGCTCAAGGCACAGAGGGTTTATGGGAGTCGGAGGAGTCGAGGCATCCGAAGACTCGCTGGAGCTCTGTGATCGTTTGCGCGTATGGTCCTCACTCGACTCGTCGGCATCTTCCGCCGGAGATCGCGCCGACGGCAGCTCGGACACGGAATCCACCACATCATTATCCGGGGCATTCGGATATTTTTCAGGCAATGGAGGTACCATGCCCGGCACCTTGAAGCTCTGCAAAACCAGAAGGGACCTTGTTAGCAAATAAAGGAAAATAAATATGCAGTCGACAAAAAGCGCTACGCGCACAAATCTACACCTGTGGAACATCCAACGCCGAAGAAAACGGTGGAGTCAGCGACTTCCCCGGGATTTCCTCTCTGGCCTTGAACTTCAGCAGCGAGCGAAGGGTCCTGTCAAGATCCCCCTCAGAGATTTTCTTATCCGAAACCCTCGTCGGATCACGGCGCCCAGAATAAAGAAACATCGGGTGCACCTCGCTTGGAGAGGCTGCACCCGGCGCTCGAGAAACGTCCGGATGATGTCCACGCCGTTCACTTCCTTCTCCGGAATCAGCTGGAGATCCTCCACCCGACGGTAAAGGGCCTCTATCTCCGCCACCTCGCCATCCAAGATGTTGTTCTTCCAAGACCTTTTCGGCTCAATCTTTTGGGAGGGGTCAAAAGGAACAAGACCAAAATCTTGCCCAGGCACTACGGAGTCGCGGATATAAAACCATCGCCTTCGCCAGTACTGGACAGATTCAGACATGGAAAAAGAAAAGAAAAGAAGATTGGGACTGAGGGAGATGATGCAACCCCCAATGGGATAAACACCATCCGAACCAGACTGCCTCTTCACGGAATAAAGTTTTCGGAAGAGGCCAAAGTGCGGCTCAATGCCGAGCCAGCACTCACAGAAAGTGATGAAGCAAGCAATGTGAAGAAGAGAATTGGGCGACATATGATGAAGTTGAATGCCATAGAGAAAGAGCAGTCCACGGAGGAAGTTGTGGACTGGAAAAGAAAACCCACGCATAACGAAGGCGAGAAACATAACCCGATATCCAGCTGGGGGACGGTGGATTACCTCGTTGCCGGGGAGTCTGACGGCCTCCCTATCTTGCGGGATCAAACCCCGCTCGTGAAGCTTGCGGAGATCACTCTCCCGCATCTATGATCGCCGCCAACCACCATCGATGACACGGGTAGCGGTGGCGCCTTTCTTTCCTCCGGTGGCGCTGGTACCAACTGCAGATGATGATTTCTTCGGTTTCCTCATCGCGCTACGGCAGCGCCGGCGGTGAAAGCGCAGAAGGGAATATGGAAATGTGGAAGGAAATCCCAGCGCGCAGCAAGAATCGCTAGAGCACAAGGAGGCAGTGAAAACAAGAACTGATGCGGTGAAAACAAACTGCAGCTTTCCCTAATGATTATAACGGCGAAGATGATGCATGGCAACCGTCCATCAGGAAGACCTAATGCCAACGGCAGATCTGGCCATACACGTGTCAGCATCACAACGAACCGTCGTTACCATGCCGTCCACTACGCGCGGAAATCGAGGAGACGCCGTAATTATCTCCACGCCGCGCGTGACCGATCAATTCAAGGTCAGCAAGTGGGACCCACGTTCGTCCAGTCAAATTATCTCTGGCGCAGCAGACGCTTGAGGTCATTGATCGTCAGCACTGATGTCATCAAAAGCTATACTAGCAACAACTACAATTTCTTCGGCTACAAAGCTAAGAGTACTCACTCGAATCTACGATTCGACTAAATACTCGGGGCTACTCCTATTAGGAGCGCTGGCCGCGCACCCGAAAGATGAATAAAAACGAACTGTTTCTTCGAGTCCTACGTCGAGTCTACGACTCCACTACGGACATGGGGGCTACTCCCATAGGGAGGATGGATTTAAGCATCCAAAAATTTTAGTGTCCTACGGACTTAACAACTGAACAATGTTTGAACTAAAGTCTCCGCTCGAGTCTACGACTCGAACAAACACTCGGGGGCTACTCCCATAGGGAGCGCTGGTCGCGCACCCTATGAAATATTCGACTGCGATCTTTCGGATCATCATGCAAAAACTTTTCGGCAACTCTGCCCCAACAAAACGCTGAGTGAGCAATGATCTCCTTGGCCACCCGAAACACCTCCGCGGTGACAAACATTCGGATGTTGTGTCTGCGACACAAAGATAAGACCTACAGATATCATCTGATGGCCTGGCAACGCACACGACTGCACTCTGCTAGTAAAAACCCGTGCTAACAGGTGTGATGAAAAATCCCGACGGACGTGTTGGGTACATCAATTAAAATCACTGGAATTCCAATCCTATAAGTCCTCCGCGACCTGAGTCGAATTACGCCAGCATATGTTCCAGTTTCGAGTTGAGGGACTCGAACCTGAGGAAGATCGTGTTGTTTCATCCTAAGACAGTTAACTGACCCTGATCCATCGGGTGAGTCAGGCACACGCATCAACAATCCCTACACACATACTGTTAATACATAGTTGCACCCGAAGGATTGAAGAGTCCTCAGCCGAATCTACGATTCGACTGATCACTCGGGGGCTACTGACATGGTTATACCCTACGGGTACGTGATCTCAGCATACCTAGTCTAGCCCAAGGAAGGCCCACGGCAAAAGTACGTTGGCCCATGAAGACTTTCGGGTGGCCCAGGCCCATGGTGCCTTCGGATCCTTGGAAAGCAAGACTAGAGTAGATAGGAAATTCAAAGGGGTAAAACCCTAGAACCTGTAACCGACTAGGACTATGCCCGGGACCTGCCTAAGTCTATATAAAGGCTAGGAGGGCACGACCAAGATCTCTCGACTCATACTCTCGCATACACACCTCCACGCCAGATTGCATCTGCGCACCCCTGTAATCACCGGTTCCGCCGTAATCAAAGAGCAGAGAAGCAGGAGTAGGGTTTTCCCTTCGGGGGCCTGAACCTGGGTAAACCTCGTGTCCCCGTGTTGCTTGTTTGCTAACCGTTCCGCGATCTCCAGCATCCCCATCTTCTCCAAAACCCAAGTCCATAACAATGGGCATTGATGAGATCAAACCTCGTCAGCCCCTGCTGTAGATGCGCCGGCTGATGAGAAAGCTGTTTATCAGTCGCGCAAAGATGATTATGGTGTGATTAAGAGCACCATGTTGTTTGCTATGGAATCGGACCTTCAAAATCATTTTCAAGATTACCCTAGGCCCTTTGAGATTCTTGAGGAACTGAAAACTATGTTTCAGACTCAGGCCCGTTCTGAGAGATATGAGATCTCTGAGAAATTCTTTAACTGCAAGATGGAGGAAGGGAGTTCCATTAGTGAGCACGCCATAAAGATGTCGGGCTACACTCAACGCCTTTAGCAACTGGACTGCAAGATTCCAGAGGAGCTCAAGATTGACAGGGTTCTGCAATCACTCCCTCCTAGCTACAAAAGTTTTGTAGTGACTCATAATCAGATTGGTTCCACTGATATGATCACCGAGCTCTTCGCTAAGCTGAAAGCTGCAGAGGTGGACATCAAAAAGGATAATCATGTGTTGATGGTCAACAAGCCCCCCAGCTTTAAGAAAGGTAAGGGTGCAAAGAAGCCCTTCAAGAAAGGCAACGGCAAGCGCGTTGCCCCTGCTGAGAAGAAGCTCAAGTCTGGACCTAAGCCGGACACTGGGTGCTTCTATTGCAAGGACAAGGGTCACTGGAAGCGCAACTGTCCGAAGTACTTAGCGGACAAGAAGGCTGGCACCATCAAAGGTATATTTGATATACATGTTATTGATGTTTTCCTTACTAGCCCTCGTTGTAGTGCCTGGGTATTTGATACTGGTTCAGTTGCTAATATTTGTAACTCGAAACAGGAGCTACGGAATAGACGGCGGCTTGCGAGGGATGAGGTGACGATGCGCGTTGGCAACGGATCAAGAGTTGATGTGATGGCCGTCGGCACGCTCTCCTTAGTTTTACCTTCGGGATTAGTTTTAAACCTTATTAAATGTTATTATGTGCCTGCGTTGAGCATGAACATCATATCTGGATCGTGTTTATTGCAATACGGTTATTCATTTAAATCTGAGAATAATGGTTGTTCTATTTATATGAGTAACATCTTTTATGGTCATGCACCTGCTGTGAATGGTTTATTTCTTCTGAATCTCGAAAGGGATGAAACACACATCCATAACATTGAGGCTAAGAGATGCAAGGTAGATAGTGATAATACTACTTATTTGTTGCACTGTCGTCTAGGCCATATTGGTGTAAAACGCATGAAGAAACTCCATTCTGATGGACTTTTGGAGTCTCTTGATTTTGAATCATTTGACACATGTGAACCATGCCTCATGGGCAAGATGATCAAAACCCCGTTCTCCGGAATGATGGAGCGAGCAACGGACTTGTTGGAAATCATACATACCGATGTATGCAGACCGATGAGTGTTTCGACGCGCGGTGGATATCGCTACTTTCTCACTTTTACTGATGACTTAAGTAGATATGGGTATATCTATTTAATGAAACACAATATGAAACATTTGAAAAGTTCAAAGAATTTCAGAATGAAGTGGAAAACCATCGTAACAGAAAAATTAATTTTCTACGATCCGATCGTGGAGGTGAATATTTGAGTTATGATTTTCTCACGCATCTTAAAGCAAGCAGAATCGTTTCGCAACTCACGCCATCCGGAACACCACAGCGCAATGGTGTGTCTGAACTCCGGAATCGAACTCTATTAGATATGGTGCGATCAATGATGTCTCTTACTGATTTGCCGTTATCATTTTGGGGTTATGCATTAGAAACCGCTGCATTCACTTTAAATAGGGCACCATCTAAATCCGTTGAGACGACACCGTATGAACTATGGTTTGGTGCTAAACCTAAGTTGTCGTTTCTTAAAGTTTGGGGATGCGAAGCTTACGTCAAGAAGTTGATGCCGGACAAGCTCGAACCCAAAGCGGAGAAATGCGTCTTCATAGGATATCCTAAGGAAACTATTGGGTATACCTTCTATCACAGAACCGAAGGCAAAGTGTTTGTCGCAAAGAACAGATCCTTTCTTGAGAAGGAGTTTCTCTCGACAGAAGTGAGTGGGAGGAAAGTAGAGCTAGACGAGGTTGTTGAACCTTCTCTAGAGTTGGAGAGTAGCGCAGCACCTGAAATTGTTCCAGTGCCGCCTGCACCAACAATAGAGGAAGCTAATGACAAGGATCATGAAGCTTCAGACGATGCTACTACTGAATGTCGTAGGTCGACAAGGTCGCGTGCCCCTCCTGAGTGGTACGACAACCCTGTCTTAACTGTCTTGTTAGTAGATGACAGTGAACCTGTGAACTATGAGGAAGCGATGATGAGCCCAGACTCTGAGAAATGGCTAGAGGCCATGAAATCCGAATTGGGATCCATGAGCGAAAACCAAGTATGGACTTTGGTGGACCCTCCTAGCGACCGAAAGGCCGTTGAGTGCAAATGGATCTTTAAGAAGAAAACGTACGCGGATGGTAATGTTACCGTCTATAAAGCACGACTTGTCGCGAAAGGTTTTCGACAAGTTCAAGGTGTTGACTACGATGAGACTTTCTCTCCCGTAGCGATGTTTAAGTCTATTCGGATTTTATTAGCAATTGTTGCGTTTCATGATTATGAAATATGGCAGATGGATGTCAAGACTGCGTTCCTCAATGGCAACATTGATGAAGAGTTGTATATGATGCAACCCGAAGGTTTTGTCGATCCTAAGGATGCTGATAAAGTGTGCAAACTTCAGCGTTCCATTTATGGACTGAAGCAAGCATCTCGGAGTTGGAACCTTCGTTTTGATCAAGAGCTTTGGATTTGTTCCAAATTGCTACGAAGCTTGTATCTACAAGAAAGTGAGTGGGAGCTCAGTGACATTTCTGGTACTATATGTGGATGACATATTGATTATTGGAAATGACATTGACATGCTTAATGATGTGAAGAGTTATTTGAACAAATGTTTTTCAATGAAAGACCTAGGGGAAGCTGCTTATATATTGGGCATCAAAATCTATAGAGATAGACAAAGACGCCTGATAGCTTTAAGCCAGAGTACATACCTAGACAAAGTTCTGAAAAGGTTCAGAATGGATAAGGCAAAGAAAGGTTCAGTGCCTATGTTGTCAGGTAAGATATTGAGCAAGGCTCAGTGTCTAGCTACGGTAAATGATAGAGAAGCTATGAGCAAAGTGCCTTATGCCTCGGCCATAGGTTCTATCATGTATGCCATGCTGTGTACTAGACCGGATGTGTCCAATGCTCTTAGTTTGACGAGCAGATACCAAAGTGATCCAGGAGTGAAACACTGGACAGCCGTGAAGAACATCCTAAAGTACCTAAATAGGACTAACGAAATGTTCTTAGTCTATGGAGGTGATGAACAACTCGTCGTAAAAGGTTACGTCGACGCTAGTTTTGACACCGACAAGGATGATTCTAAATCTCAGACAGGATCAATGTTAAGGAAATCGGTAATCGTTAGCTGCTCGGTTGGCTTGGGAGTAGCGATTAATCGGAATTCGGACGATTAACTGATTTAATCGGTCGGCTATTAATCGGTGTAGCCTACAAAAATTAGCACCTAAAACACGTATGAATTCTCGTCCTTAAGCTTCCGGATGAGATCCTTAAGGCGCTCGAGCTCTTGTATCTGAGGTCTGGTCGGCAACTACGAGGAACTGGTAAACAACGACAATGAACTAGTTGGTGATGGCTGAAATCAAGCTCCTGGAGGCAGGGATCGAACGGGAGCTTCGCAAAACCTACTTCATTGGGGTGGGCTAGCGGATGGATGGGCGATATGTGTTGATAATTTTGCAACTTTTTTGACCTAAGTGTAGTGGTTAATCGGGAACATACCTAGTAATCGAAGTGTCAGACCTATTAATCGGGGTAAATGATTAACACGAAGGATTAATGGTAATCGACACGGTCAGGTCCATAGTAGCGATTAATCAGCCTATTAATCGTTGATTCGGCCAATTTTTTGAACAGTGGACAGGATACGTTTATATTTTGAATGGAGGAGCTGTGAGCTGGAGAAGCTGCAAGCAAAGCGTAATTGCGGGATCTACAGTAGAAGCGGAATACATGGCTGCTGCAGAAGCGTCAAGTGAAGGAGTTTGGATCAGGAACTTCATCACTGAGCTTGGTGTGGTTCCAAGTGCCTTGGACCCACTGGAGATATTGTGTGACAACACTGGCGCCATAGCACTGGCTAAGGAACCAAGATATCATCCAAAGACCAAGCATATCAACCGCAAGTTTCATATAATCCGAGATTATATAATAGATGGAGATCTAAAGATTAGCAAAGTACATACTGATCTGAATGTCGCAGATCCATTGACTAAACCTCTTCCACGAGCAAAACATGATCAGCACCTTAGTGCCATGGGTGTTAGATTGTTGCCAGATGTAAACTAGATTATTGACTCTAGTGCAAGTGAGAGACTATTGGAATTATGCCCTAGAGGCAATAATAAAGATGTTATTATTATAATTCTTGTTCATGATAAAGTTTATATTCCATGCTAGAATTGTATTAAGCGGAAACTTTAATACTTGTGTGGTTTGTGAACAACACCATGTCCCTAGTATGCCTCTATGGACTAGCTCATTGATTAATGATGGTTAAGGTTTCCTCACCATAGACATGAGTTGTCGATTAATAATGAGATCATATCATTGGGAGAATGATATGACGGACAGACCCAAACTAAGCGGAGCAATTAGATCGTGTCATCATGTTCATCTTTGTGAAGCTTTTCTTATGTCAAATATTGTATTCCTTAGACCATGAGATAATACAACTCCCTGGTATCGAAAGAAAGATTTGAGGTCATAAAACGTCATCTTATGAGAGGGTGATCATAAAGGTGTCTCTCAGGTGATCGGAAAGTACCTGTTGGGTTGTATGTATCGAGATGGGATTTGTCCCTCCCAAGTCGGAGAGATATACTTCGGGCCCACTCGGTAATCGATATCAACACCGCTTGCAAGCATGTGGTTAAGGAGTTAATCACAAAGTGATATCGGATTACGGAACGAGTAAAGTACTTGCTGTGAACGAGATTGAACTAGGTATGACGGTACCGACGATCGAATCTCGGGCAAGTAAAATATCGCGAGACGAAGGGAATATATATATGGGATTGATTGAATCCTGGCATCGTGGTTCATTCGATATGATCATCGATGAATGTGTGGGAGTCAATATGGGTTTCTAGACCCCGCTGTTGATTATTGATAGAAGATCATGTCTGCATATTCTCGAACCCGAAGGGTCACACACTTAACGTGTGTCGACGCTAGGATAGATTGGATAATTGGTTTATGAGTTTTTGTTCGGAGTCTCGAATGAGATCCAGGACATCACGAGAGGTTTCGGAATGGTCCGGAGAATAAGATTCATATAAGGCAATACAGTTTTTGGAGTTCGGAATTGTTTCAGGTTAATCGGTATTGTACCGGAAGCTTCTAGAACCTTCCGGAGTGAGACCAACGTGGCCCCACTTGTCGGGAGGGGGCATGGGCCTATGAGGGAGTGCCCTGGACGCATTGGGCCAGGGGAACAAGGCCCCATAGGGCCCAGCCGGCCAAACCCTAGGGAAACTGTAACACCCCCGGCCACTCCGGACCGACGACTGTCACTTCTGGAAGCTCAATAGGATCTCTAGACTAGCCCCACAGACCAACACTAGTCTTTTCTGCGCACTTTGTCCTCACTCATGCGCACCCGGTTACCCACTTCCCGGTCGGTCACCCATCCTAGAATTGCTCTAGGCCAAGCACGTTTAACCTTAGAGTTCTTTTCGAATGAGCTTCCGGAAAAGAAGTTGCAACTTGTTGGTATGGGTTTTCCTATCAATCCTATTGAGCCATGTGCCAGGGTCTCACATACACCCACCCTTAGAAGATCGACGTCCTCGTCGATCAACCACAAGCCAGGAACGTCCCCTCTTGGCACACGTCTGTGCGTCCAGTGTCGGCACATGTGCCATGCCGTGTCCACTCCGGGCCACATGCGCCATGCGCCACATGTCCGCCACTGACCCGCACACCCCCGTTTAACCACGAGGGTCGGCTCTAATACCAACTTGTAACACCCCCGGCCACTCCGGACCGACGGCTGTCACTTCTGGAAGCTCAATAGGATCTCTAGACTAGCCCCACAGACCAACACTAGTCTTTTCTGCGCACTTTGTCCTCACTCATGCGCACCTGGTTACCCACTTCCCGGTCGGTCACCCATCCTAGAATTGCTCTAGGCCAAGCACGCTTAACCTTAGAGTTATTTTCGAATGAGCTTCCGGAAAAGAAGTTGCAACTTGTTGGTATGGGTTTTCCTATCAATCCTATTGAGCCATGCGCCAGGGTCTCACAGAAACCCTAGG
Source organism: Avena sativa (assembly GCA_916181665.1). Lineage (NCBI taxonomy): Eukaryota > Viridiplantae > Streptophyta > Magnoliopsida > Poales > Poaceae > Avena > Avena sativa. The sequence goes on along the minus strand of OV702298.1, from coordinate 260,097,476 downwards.
GGAGCTTCTAGAAGGGGGGGACTTGCCCCCCACTCCTCCCTCCTTTGGCCGCCGGCGTAGGGCTTGGGGGAGGATCAAGGGCCAGCCGCCCACCCCTCTATATAAAGAGGCTGGGGGCGCACCCCTCCCACACCTCCTCCACAACCCTAGCCTCCCTGCTGCCCCTCCTCTCTCTCTCCCTCCCGACCGCGGGTAGGCGAAGCCCTGCCGCAGAAACTCTCCACCGCTTGCACCGCACCATCGCGTTGTAGATCCAATCCATCTCTCCACCCTACTTGCTGGACCGAGGAAGGAGGAGACGTTGAGGTGCCGCACGTGTGCATCTCCCGGAGGCATCGCCACTTGCGGTGTTAGATCGGATCAGATCGCGAGGAGGAGAAGCGAGTACGACTACATCACCCACGTTCCGTCGAACGTTCCGCTGTGCGAATCTTCAAGGGTATGAAGATCTCATCTATTCCCCTCGTTGTTTGCATCTCCTAGATTAGATCTTGGCTTTCCCGTTCGCATCCGTAGAATTTTTTTGATTTACTATGCTGCGAAACCCTTCACTTTGGGCATATAAAATATTAACTAGTAAAATCTATACACATTTACAAGACATATTAGTGGTGATATGTTCAAGAAATCATGTGTATTTATGAAGAGATCTCTAACTATGATTTGCTTAAGTACAACTATGAAAATCCATTTACTATGATTTTTGAAAAAAATGATAATATGATGGTTTTTATATTGTTTACACATAGATATAAACATCAATTATTTGTGATCTACGAATAGAAAAAAGGTCCGCTACATTAACAAAAACATGTTTTTATTCTTTGAGAACTCCTCACACGTCTTCTTTACCTAGTAAGCATATTGTGACTTTCTATCATAATTTGATTCTTAAGTATGCCCCTTTTTAGGTATGGATAGTTCAAATTGTAATGATGCATCAACAAATCGGTCGATTTGTTTGATTGTTGGATACTTTGCATTTTATGATAATCTCTAGTACATCTCAGTTATTGTGATGTATTGAGATTTCATTGTGTCACTTATAAATGTGCACAATTCTTTGACCATGGTAGATTTACATGATGTTTTTAAGCTAGTTTTTCTTAGAATATTTACTACCTTGAATGTTTGATTGTGAATGGACCAGGTGGTTGAAACCACAATAATATATTTTGAAATTTGTTTGTATTTCATTGGAATTTTGTAAGAATGTTAGTTTTTTATTTTAGTCATCAAGATTATGCTTTTTCACTTATTAAAAATAAGTAAAGCTAGATGAATCTTCCATGAGGAAGCCTAGACGCATCTTTGACTCTAGAACTCCCTTTGCCTAACAAACCTCCTCCCTGTCCTTTTACTTTTCAATTAATAGAACATGTTTCAATCTTCCTCCACTTCCTTGACCCTCAACAACACCTAGAAAGCATCGGGGTGGGGGTAAAGAAGGCACTAAATAACCTCCAAAATATAGTTTAGGTCTCTTACCTCGTTTGTTCTTCACAATAATGTCTTGGGTGTTGGGATGATGTCCTAATAAATGTACTTTGACTCCATCAATTCTTGTTGTTCGCATATGGGACATGTATTATGTAGTTGTCAATGGAACCCGTGATTCTCATTTATTGTCATTTCATTTTTTTTCCTCGTCATGTTGCCAATAGAGCACGACATCTAGACAATCTTTCTTGCAAGAAGTGTGGCTCTTGTTTCGAAAATTACGGGTTCTACTCTCGAAAATTAACTTTTCATACTCCGTCCTTACCATAATATAGTACATATAAGATTTTTGAAAATTCAAACAATATCAACTTTGACCAAGTTTATATCTACAATACTGGATATATACCATACGAAAATATATATTATGATGAATTTAATGGTACTGATTTGGCATTCTAGATGTTGGTATTTTTCATGCATACTTGGTCAAACTTTATTTTGACTTTTAAAAATTCTTATATGCACTACATGTTGACAAGGAGGGAGTATTGTTTTGAATCTTTGAGATTAGCTTAACTTCTACAACTTACATTCTAAATTATATATTGTGTATTTGTCCATGGAATCAGTGATTCTCATCATTTTTTCTTAGGATATTGCCGATAGAGTGACGACGAGGCACTCAGTCATGCAAAGATGTCTGCTGGTCCGAAACTATAAGGTGGTACTTTCGCGGAATTCAACGTTTTATATTATTTATAATGTATCAGGTTAATTTAACACGGTGATAATTCTATATATACACATACAAAATTATAAATATGTCTAATTTTAGAGCATGTATTTGCCGACCAGCCTAAGACCATGTCCCATGCGCGTAATAATAATAATCAAAAATTAGAACGTGTATATCAGCTTTTGAGGTTTTTTTTATCAGAGAACTGATTTCAGAATCGGCTTTTCATATGTATGTAATGTGATGGAGCTTTTATTCATCCCCGATCAGCTTGAGTTTTTCTTTTCTGTTTTATGGGAGGATCAGAGCTGTATGCCTAAGTCTGAACCAATATCGCCTACCGAACATTGTCGGGTAAAGCCTACTTAGACTTGTCCACATTAACACCGATCGGGTTGGTTCTTTTTTCTTTTTGACGTTAGTGTCATCTTCCCGTAGGTATGTGTTCGATGGGGCTGGTCCATAATGTTGAGGATTTCTACGTGTGTTTTGTTTACTCTTACGTGGTATTGTTGACTGTTGCAACCAATTTTTATGTAACATTTTCTTTTTTAAAATTGTAATCATCTAACGGTTAATATAATTTGGATGATGTGGATCAACCAGGTGTCTCAAAAAACATTCTTATATTACTTTTAGTATATAATAGATAGCAAAGCGGGATGCTATACCCGGGGTGTACCATTACCTAGACATTTATCCTTATAGAATCATATCTTAGATCCATCTTTAATTGAAAGGGGTCTAAACGAAAGAAATATTTCTTCATCGCCATTAGACTAGGTCAAAAATGCGAGTCGCAGGGTTTTCAATATACCCGGGACAAAGCTTTTGAGCAAACATATTTTCATCTAAGGAGAGTTTACCATACCCTGTCTTCAATAAGTAACTTAAAGATCCATTAGATCAATTTAGTATTATATCAGAGGTAAGATGTCTCAAATTCAAAACTTTTCTCACGTAGTATTAAAAAAAGATTAAGTCCCATTGAACCCATGTTAAGGACTAAACTAGCTTAAAAGCATGAGTCAGTAACTCTTGCCAGGCCCCTTTTTCCGTCCATAACTTATACAACCATTTACTTAGTAAACATTCGTTTTTAAGTTCTAGCACTTCAATACCCCCCTGGTCGTTAGGTCGGCAAATAATATTTCATCGAGTCAGTCGATATTTCTTCTTATATTCATCACTTTGCCAAAAGAAACGTGAACGATAAAAGTCAAGTCTTTTCCTTACCCCTTTGGTATTTCAAGAAAAGACAACATAAACATCGGCATACTTGATAGAACTGAATTAATTAGGACAAGTCTATCCCGGTAAGATAACAACTTTCCTTGCCAACACCCTAGCTTACCCTCTTTTCTACCGGGTTCCACTTAGAATCACGAAGTTTCCAATGATGTATAGGTACCCCAAGTTATCTAAACGGTAAGGATCCCGATTCGCAACCAAAAATCTCCATATAAGTATGTTCTTATTCAGCAGCTTTGCCGAAACAAAATATTTCACTCTTATGAAAATTAATTTTGAGTCCCGATAATTGTTTAAAGATACAACCACTTTACATGGCTTAGTCTTTGATGTTGCAGTTGAATCCACTAACATGGCCTAAACATCTTTCAGTGATTCAAGATATGCCATGGAAAATTGAAGGAACTGGGTGCTAGGGAGCATGAAGATAAGGATGACATCATCCTGGGAGAGTTTTAGTTTGTATCTTTTAAATAGGAGAGACTTTGTGTGGACTATGTTATTACTTTTTATTTTAGGAGCGCCTAGAACTTATCCTACCTTTTGTGACACATGAACAATTTTTGACCTCATGAGCGAAAAATGCATGTGTGAACAAAAAGTTTGTACCATGTGATTTTGTTATGTTGTATAAACAATTTTTTTGTGTTGCGTGAATACTCACATGCAACTCACAGGTAGCACAAATCAAAAGATAGATCCAATGATAAAAAATATGACTGAGATTTAGCAAGTCTGATGCTAGTAAATCTGTTTTATTTTCTCTGGGTTGAGTTGTGTATGCCTTTTCACCGCCGACCAATCCCAGTTTATATTTTGGAAAATGATCGCGTCTCTCGCTCCCGTAGCGTCTCTGCGTACCGCATGCCTCCCTACCTCCTACCTTCTTCCTTTTCCTCTATAAATTCCATGGTGACCTCCCAGTCATGGCGATGGTCCTCGCCAGCGCTCACCCATCTCGTTCTGGCCGACGCCACCGCACCCTCATCCGCCCCGTCCGTGCCCATCCTGCCTCGTGCTTGTTGGCCCAGTGCCTGTCCCGCCATGGGAGGTTCCTCTCGCGCGACCTCCCCCATGTGAGCTCCATGGCTTTCGCCGCCCTTCGCTGCCTTGCGTCATCGGGGTCTCCCTTCGCTTCCTTGCGCCACCGATAGAGCCTTCCTGCTTCGCCGCCTCCCATGATGCCACCCATGGATCCGTGCTCCTCCCTAACGTTGGGTCATATGGGAGCTCTGGCCGGGCGCGTGGTCACCATGTTCGCCCCCATCGACGACGACGACCGTCTCCACACGACACCCACCTGCTCCGCTCCCTCCCATGGCGCTTGTCCTTGGACAACGATGCCGCTAGCCTCAGAAGGTGCTGCTATCAGTGGGTTCATCTTTGGGTTTTGCTGCTAGCAATTTGCTACTTACTCGTGTTACAATTATTTTACAGTTTTTGGTCATAAGAAAAAAAAAATTGCTACAAAGATTTTGTATTGTAAGAGAGTTTGCCAGATGATTTTTCCGCTACAATGACATACATATTTTTTTATGACCGTTATATAATTTTGCTACAATAATAGAAAGCGTCTGCTACGACTTCTCCGGCAATATCATCAGTGAAGTACGTTTTGCTATATTAGCACAAAATTTGCTACCACCGTTTTGTGGTTTTGATACAATAGCGTAATTTTTTTGCTACGAGTTCTTCGACAAGGTCGAATTTGCTACGTTAGCATATTTTTTTGCTATAGAGTCTCCGACGAGACAGTTACTTTATTCTATTTTCTAAAATAAGTCTTTTTTGTTACATATAACAAAACAGATTTTTTATAGCAAAAAAAGGGCTTAATAATGTAGCAAAAGAGGGATTTATATTTTTTAGGAACACGTGACGGCATGGCTGGGAGATTTGAGGGAATTATCCCGTAGTACTCTCCTTATATTATTATTTTATTTTGAATTCGGAAAGCTTTCAATATAAGCTGGGTCTTCGGACCTTTCCTCTGGGAACAATTGGGCTTAAGTGCGCGTCAGACAAGATTGTCGCATCTATTTTAACCTGGCCCACAAAAGGTGCATCACATTTGAAGCCTAGTTAGCTTAGTGAAATAAGGCCCACACAGCAAACAGTCTTCGACTCCGAGGCTCCGACCTCTCCACGCCTCCACCGCCCCACTCACAGTTACCTTATCGTCGCCGCTGCACGACACGAACGTCGATGGCCGCGTCCCCGCCTGCCGCAGCGCCGCCTCCCGCCATGTCCGCCCTCCCTACCTTCCTATCCTCCCACCCCTACCCTTCTCTCCCCACCCCCAAAACCCTCAACCCCAAGCCACGCCTCAACTTCCCCCACGCCGGCGTCGCAGCAGCTCCAAATGCCGTCCCCCACCCCGCCGCCTCCAACGACCGCCTGCGAGGCCTCGTACGGCGCGGAGATTTGGAGGAGGCCCTCCGATTAGTCGAGTCCATGTCCGGCCTCAAACCCTCCGCCGCCGCGGGGCCCTGCGCCGCGCTCATCAAGAAGCTATGCGCGTCAGGGCGCACCGCGGAGGCCCGGCGCGTGTTGGCCGCCTGCGAGCCCGACGTCATGACCTACAACGCGATGGTCGCCGGGTACTGCGTCACGGGGCAGCTCGAGGCCGCTCGCCGGCTCGTAGCGGAGATGCCCATGGAACCAGACGCGTACACCTATAACACTCTCATCCGCGGCCTATGTGGCCGCGGCAGGACAGGGAACGCCCTTGCGGTGCTCGACGATATGCTCCGCCGAGGGTGTGTGCCCGACGTGGTCACCTACACCATCCTGCTCGAGGCCACTTGCAAGAGGAGCGGGTACAAGCAGGCCATGAAGCTTCTCGATGAGATGCGCGACAAGGGGTGCGCCCCAGACATTGTCACCTATAACGTCGTTGTCAACGGCATTTGTCAAGAAGGGCGAGTTGACGATGCCATTGAGTTCCTGAAGAGCTTGCCAGCATATGGATGCGAGCCAAACACCATTAGCTACAACATTGTGTTGAAGGGCTTGTGTACTGCAGAGCGGTGGGAGGATGCGGAGAAGCTCATGGCTGAAATGAATCAGAAGGGTTGCCCCCCAAATGTGGTAACATTCAATATGCTCATCAGTTTCTTGTGCCGGAGAGGTTTGGTTGAGCCTGCAATGGAAGTTCTTGATCAAATTCCAAAATGTGGGTGCACGCCTAATTCGTTAAGTTACAACCCAATACTTCATGCATTCTGCAAGCAAAAGAAGATGGATAGAGCCATGGCTTTTGTGGAATTAATGGTGTCCAGGGGCTGTTACCCTGACATCGTTTCATACAACACGCTTCTTACTGCGCTATGTCGTGGTGGGGAGGTTGATGCCGCTGTTGAGTTGCTTCATCAACTCAAGGGAAAAGGGTGCACTCCTGTCTTGATTAGTTACAACACGGTTATTGATGGCCTTACTAAAGCTGGCAAGACAGAGGAAGCTTTAGAGCTGCTGAATGAGATGGTAACCAAAGGGCTCCAACCGGATATAATCACTTATTCGACAATATCTTCTGGTCTTTGTCGAGAAGACAGAATTGAAGAGGCAATTAGAGCATTTTGTAAAGTGCAAGAGATGGGCATAAGGCCCAACGCGGTGCTGTACAATGCGATACTTCTTGGGCTTTGCAAGAGGCGCGAAACACACAATGCTATCGATCTGTTTGCTTATATGGTATCGAATGGCTGCATGCCAAATGAATCAACTTACACTATACTGATAGAAGGCTTGGCTTATGAAGGCTTGGTCAAGGAGGCACGGGAATTGCTGGCTGAGTTGTGCTCCAGAGGAGTTGTCAGTAAGAGTTTGATAAATAAGGGAGCTATTAGGTTACTTGATGAAACTACAGATACTTAAAGAGGGTTATCAGTAGGAGTATGTGGATCCAGGAATATTTTTGTGCAACTTCGGCAGGAAGGAAACTTCATTACACTTAATGCTATCTTAATCGAAGCTGTGTTCTTATAAACATGTGAGTGCCTTTCCCTAGTTTGTAGCACATGCCTTCTCCAATTTTCAACCTGGTAGGAACTTGTACAGGATTCTTCTTTGTTCTTTGTACAGGAGTATCTTATTTTTTTTAGAACTGTTCTGATTGGAAATTTGTTATGTTTCCTTACATTGCACGGACTAAAGAAAGGAATTCATTGACACTTCAATCTGATTCAAACTACTTATGCTGCTTTCTCATTTGCGGTCTATCTCAGTGAATGAGACTTTTCTCTGTTTGTCCCAATAATCTAAGATGCTCCAAACTTCTACAGCTAGCCACTCTGCCTTCAGTATCCAACAGGTTTCTTTTTAGTGCAAAGTTTATATGCTCATCACTATCATATATGAATGCAACACCTGCATTTTCTTTGTTCTGTGTGATGTTCAGTTATACATACGCTATTCAAACCAAACATTACACATTTCAGTGGCATTGTTTGTTCATAGTTGAGATGTAGACAGATGAGGCAATTTTACTGCCTCCAAATTTAGTGATGGGGTTTCATATGGAGTTTGCACCTTCTCAATTAACATTAAAAAGGTGATTCCCTAGATAATCATGCACGTGCCACTGGTCAGAGCATATGGTGGCTGAAGTTTCAAAAGAGATAAAAAGGATTTTATATTATTTCGATACTTTACATTTCTACGGAAGTTTTTGATATTACATTTGTACTGAATACTTTAGTCTGAATTCTCTGAACTTCTGAGTCCTGACAGAATTTCATCTAACCACGATTTTGCCAAAACTGTATTTACAACAATGATTGGCTGAATAAAAAATTGCCGGGGAGCTTACTGATATGCTCTAAACTGAATCTGGTACTCCCTCAGTCCCGAAAAGGATGTCACAGATTTATCTAGATTTGCATGTATCTATACACTAAAACATGTCTAGATACATGCGAATTTAGGTAAATCTTTGACATCTTTTTCAGGACGGAAGGAGTATATGAGAATTGATATTGATGCCTGGACCGTGCCACGAGATGAGATGCTTCCGTGGTATTCCATCTTCCTTTTCATCTCTACCTTTCTTTAAACTTGACTTCAAGGTTTAATTACAAGTTTCTGAGTTGAGATCACAGTTCTGATAACCAACAGGGGAGAAACACAGGGGCTTCACGGCAAATGTTTTGAGAGGCTGAACATGCATGTACAGATGTCTGAACTCTCAACCCTCAAAATTCTCATCCATCACAGATATCAAGCAGGAACTGGCACAATCCTTCCTCCCAAGGTTTTCATAGAAGATCATGGAACCTAGTTGGGGACCTTAAGGTACACATGACACACAAAAACGTACATCAATCCATCACTCCAGTTAGCAAAGTGCTATTGTCATATTTTCTGGACAGGGAGTTCTTTTCATACACAAAAACCCTCGTGAACAGTTTAACCTATGGAGTTCCCAAGTAGTAGTCAAAACTAAGAAGAAGAAACAGCAATGCATTCCCTGCCAAGTTATTGAGGAAAAGCAGCTAAACTTAGCTAATCAAGGACCTTAAGGTACACTGGACATGACAAACAATAGCGTATATTAATCCATTGCACCGCTGAGCAAAAACTGTCTCTCTATACTTGAAATCCTGCTGTGCGAATGAATCAATCAGTGTCTGCTTTACAGAAAGCGCGATATGCTGACATCGGATCAAGGACGCACGGCTCCTTCCTTTGGGATGTACAGTGATCAGGAACACAGGGAGCCGGAGTTCATGCTTCTTTCTGCCGCCCAGCGCGGATTCATCAGGGTCTGGGCGCTTCGGAGCCGGGCGGAGGCCCAGCCGGTTTTTGGTTGAGAAGAGGCTGTATCGCCTTCACGACGATCGTCATGTTCGGTCGGAAGTCGGCTTCGTACTGAACGCACAGCGCTGCCACTGCTGCTAGCTGAAAAACAAGAAGCGGAAACTTTGGTATGATCACCGTTGAACTTTGCACACTGCAAATTTGTTTTGCCAGATTTGCTACGGTTTCGTACCTTGGCAACGGCTTTTGGTGGGTAGTCGCTGTTGAGCTTTGGATCGACACACTGCTTCACTTTATCTTCGCTCAACCTTGGAGTGGCCTGTCTCACATGATCATGAAACATACACATATGTAAGAACATAGTGCAAGTAGATGACTTGTACAGAAATTAACCCATAGGTTTATCCAAAGGGAATTAGGTAGGAGATGTAGCTAGGATACCCAAGTAACAAGACTTTGTTGCCCTTTCGGCATGGTGTGATCGACCGGTTTCCTTCCAGTCAGTAGCTCTAGCAGGATCACGCCAAAGCTGTAGACATCACTCTTCTGGTTGATTTGCCCTGTCATAGCATATCTGAACATTACCCAAATCCAAACAGCAAAGTGTGAGCATAGGTTAATGCCGCAGAAACAGAACCAACTGCATTCTTTTAAACTTATGTTATAAAACCATCTGGTCTTACTCTGGAGCGTGGTATCCGAAAGTTCCTAGCACACGAGTCGAGTGTAACCGAGCAGCGGTGTCGGTACCCTGGTTTGTGAGGTTGAAATCCGCAACCTTCGAGCTGAACTCGTCGAATATTAGGACGTTACTCGACCGGATATCTCGATGAACAATCGATGGCTGGACTTTCTCGTGAAGGTACTCTAGCCCTCTCGCTGCCCCGTAAGCTATCTTCACGCGCTGAGGCCAGTTCAGGACTGGCCCGGGTTCGGCGCCCTGCACTCCTTTCTTGCCTACACCCACCGCCGGCAAGAATCGGTAAGTTATTACAGTCACAATTTCTCTGTATCAGTTTAAGCATTCACGTTGACAGAGACCGAGAAAAATTACACAGGAGACGCACCATGCAAGATGTTATGCAAAGAACCCATCGTTGCGAACTGGTAGACCAGCATGCGGTTGCCTTCCTCCATGCAATAGCCCATTAGTTCCAGGAAGTACTCGTTCTTGAGCTTGGAGACCATTGCTAGCTATGGCAATGAGACCATGAGGAGAGCACGAAGAGAAGAAATCAATAAAGCTCGACCAGATCGTCTCTGTTGGTTGGTTGGGAGGAAGAAAGTGAGATTTGGTTTGGGTTTCCTTCCACGCACCTGAGCAGCGAACTCTGGATCAGTCTCCTGCGAGACGCTGGGATCGAGCTTCTTGATCACGGCCGGGCGGCCGTCGCTTAGGGTGCCGTTGTAGACGCGGCCGTAGGATCCCTCTCCGATGAGAGCCTTGTCGCTGAAGTTGTTGGTCATCTTGTTGAGCTCCTCCAGCGGTATCGCCGGCACGTCGATGCTGACGGGCTTGGGAGGCCCTCCAGTCCTCGCGGCGCCCGGCCCTCTCGGCCCGCCTCTGTTGCCTGCGCGTGGTCGTCGGCAACTAACGCCCATCAGACAGAGATCGGGCTCCATGGCCTATCGATGTGGGCAACATTTGCATATGCATGGGAGAACTGAAAGGAGAAATGGCGGCGAGGAGGATACCGGGATTGTTGTCGTTGGGGGGCGGAGCGGCTTGGTTCGCCGGCGGGCCGTAGGTGTCCTCCTCGGCCCCTCCGCAGCAAGACATTGTTCTCGCCGGACTGGATGGCGCACGCGGAGTTGATTTGGGGGCGGTCAGCAGATCATGACCTGGATTTGCATTCCCAACAACAGCAGCAGCACAGGATCGATCAACAACATTCTCTCGAGGAGGAAAATTAAGGCGGGTACAGATTCTATCTCTGGTCCAGAACTAATTGAAGTTTTGGAGAATCTGGCAATGAGCCAATAATGGATCTTGCTGGATCCTCCAATCCCCCAAAGAAAATCAAATGGATCATCAAAGATATGAAAACACAACCCGGCGATTGATGCATGCTATGGTAAACTTATTTCAGTGTATCATATAATTAACGACATTACCTCCCCAGAAATTCCCACCGGAGAAGGGCCGATCGTCGGTGGATCAAGAACGCCGGAAGAACAGCGGTGTTTTTGTTCCAGGAAAGAGATGAATGGTGGGGAAGGGTGGGAGCTCCCTCTTTTCGCGCCAAAGGAGGCTCCCGTCCCGTTTTAACTGCCCACAGACTCGTCGATTTACTTGTGCTCCTGCCGTGTCCCTATTGTTGGCATGCGTGTAGGTCAGTATGGCCTGTGACGTTACATAAGGAGGAGAGTGAGGCCGCCGTTCCATGCAAAATCATAGTCTTCCGTGTTCTCGGCCTTGCCCAGTCTTATTTGTAATTTGTCGAATATATTCAAGTGTTAAAGTTCTAAGAGAGTCATCTAAAAAAAGTTATACAAGAATACTTCTGAGTACTAGCAACAAAAATGTAATAATATACATGCTAAATTAATAATAATAAAATGTACAAAGATGTTAAAATTTATAGCGAAGCTAATAACGGTTTTGCCATTTCTTGATATCTCAGGTGGGTGAGAAACAATTTGCGAAAAAGTTCACCAATCTATTAATAACCATCCATCCCAAAAACTAATAAAAATTATAAGTACATTTTAGACCATCTAGCGATGACTACTGATAGTGGCACACCGTTGTCCTCATCTCCCCATCACAGGAGCCGAACAAAGTTTATTGTAGAAGAACTTGTTAGAGTAGACGGATAAGAAGTCATCGTGCTAAGATTTCAAAGGAACATCACATCAAAGCAATAACCATCACTATTGATGAGACCTGCAAATTGGAAGAGCTATACCTAAAACCACATCAACGAAAACTAACGGGATCCTAGGAGATCTGTCGGACACACAACTCACGAGCCGTCTGATAGCACTAGGTGCACCACCGGAGCAAAATATAGGGCAGTGAGGACCTTATTGTAACTTCAAGACGTTGCCGCCGCCTCACCATTTCGAAGGAGACACTGAAAAGAAAACCTAAACAAAGAATGGAATCCCCTGAGGGCCAACGAGGGCGGAGCGGACCGACTGTGTCGCCGATAAGGCGGGTGGAGACCTAGATAGACTTTATTTGGATCGCCTCTCTCCTAGACCTTGGGGACCTACCGGTTTGCTATCGAAATTAGGTGCGTGAGAAATAACTGCTTCTACGTAAACGATAAGAATCACTACATCTGATCATCTAGATTTGTGCAAGTACAAAATGATGAGAAGATAACAATGTAACATTCCAAGTTTCTAGAGTAGGAATAATTTAGTTGATCATGATCATCGCATGCATTAATTCTATGAACTTGAGAAAAATTTAGATTAAAATAAAGAGAAAACCCTCAAATACCATTTTGTCTCTCTATTTTTAAATGTACTCAAAAGATTTCAAAATTCAAACTAAAAATATGGGAAGCATCTATATAACATTAGAAAGCCCAGAGAATTTTGCAGTATTTGCGAATTTGAATGTCTACCCTCAAAATATTCCCAAACCATACCAATTTGAGAAAATAGAAAAATAGAGACAAAAGGTCAAAATCCTGATGTGTGGACCCTACCTCCACTACTTCTCTTCTTCCTCCTTCTAGGCAGGTTATTGTGTGTTGCCCTCCCATTCGTCACCGTCTCCGTGGACCAGGTGACCATCCGATGAGACCATCCCTATGCCTCTCCTCTCACTCTGCCTTCTTCCTCTCCGCCACCCTTGCACTCGCTCATCATCCCGCAAGCTCTCCGAACCCAAGCTCCGACCATTGTCAATTGTGGCCTTTGCGGGCCTTCCCACAAGTAGACGAGCATTCCCTAAGCAACACCTCATCGACCTCGTTCTCCATACCCGTGTAAATAATCGAGCAGGGACGACCCCGACCACTTCTTCCTTCGCTCCTGCCAAGCTCCGCCGCATTCGTGCCGACAACTCCTATCTCCTAGACCCTCGTCGACCCCTGCGTCGTCTTAATGGCGAGCTAGTGGTTCCTTTGCGTGCATCTTCTCTAGCCGACCATCTTGTAATCTTTTATTTTTTTCTATGAATATTGTACTTATATATAGGTAAATTTTCAGAGACTTGAATTAAAATGTTGTGGTGTGTTTCCCCACAGTTCAGCTTCAAAAAACAAAAGCTTTGTACGCATGCAGAATGTAGTGAAAAATATATTGTACTAAAAGGATTAACAAAATGATGATATAGTAATGATAGTAATTGCAAGAAAATAATCACCATTCCTGAATAAATGCTTGGTTGCGGTCTTTCTTCCCATGGGTGAGTTTTCTAAAAGATGTTTGTCACCGACGAAGGGTTTTTACCGAGGTAATTAGTGCTGCCAACGGGCGTGTGTTCACTCTCCATTTTTTTGGCACCAGTTTCTTTTTGGTGTTTTAATGAGGCATCGATATTTCGTTGTAATTTCCCAATTGGGAGTGTTATGAAACTAGCTAGGCCTCACAACTGGCCGGCTAGTGCGTCCCTGTAAACCACAGTTAGTCAATTCCTAAACCCTAACATCTGTGGCAGGTGTGGTCCATAAACAGATGGCTGACTATCGTTATTCACACTGTCCGAAAAACTCATACACTCATATTTCAATCTTTTTTTTGAACCGGTAGGGCCCGAAGACCCTGGAAGCTTCATTGACTAAGAGGTGGGTACAAGCTTAAATGAAAGCCCCTAAGAGATAGGGGAATAAATGATAAGGCTACCACTTTTACAAGAAAGATCTCGGGGAAAATAACAAAAACACGATCCAGGACCTTGAGGCTTGGGTGCCTGCGCCGCCGCCGAGGAACATGCCACTTGGGGCGATACCGGCCATGGATCCCATTGTCGGGGTCAATGAAGATACTTCGCATCGGCACTTTGCCCTGGAGGAAGAAGAGGATTGGGCAGCAACTGTACCTGAGATCGGAGTGGCTCCATCTGCCATGGATAGCGGCGTCGCTCTGTAGGGGCCGCTTGGGAACTTCGAGAAGCACAGCTTCCAGCGTTTGCAACACCGCCCGCACGCCGATACCCCAGAGAGCTCCAGATCAACGAAGATGAACGCCCTTGTCTTCATCATGTTCATCACCACGACCACAAGGAAGAGAAGATTGAAGGACCACAAGATCCACGCGATTCAAAGCTCCGCCCACGAGATTTATCGGATAGGATGTTCGCGTTGGCTCCATCACCACCTCCAGTTTCCACCATGGAAGCTCTAGAATCAGAGTAAGGCAGAACACCTCAGAGTTGCAGCTCGCCCGCAACCCGAGCACCCTAGACAACGGCATAGTGCCAAACAAGGCCCTGTCGGCCAAACCAAACCCTAGACTACAATAAGAAACTACACTGGCACCTTCTGTTTGCCATCTCCGATCGGCCGCGCCGGCAGAGAAGGTTCCGGTTCGGCCCAGACCCTCATGAGCGACTCTCAAGGAAAAGGGGTGGGAGAGGAGGAGAAGGGGCTTGTGGCATCTGCCTTGTAAATATATACATTTCATTCAGATCTAGATCTACGATATCAGACATCTTCCAAGGGCGATTTTCCAGGTAAACTTCGTAAGACTATAGCATTCCCTCCGTTTAGACGTGCATTCGTAGTAACATATACATAGAGTTGGAGCTTCCTTGATACCTCTGGTCAGTGTGGGAAATGGAAAGAAGAAAGGGAAACTCTATACGCCGACCAGATCGGCGTACCGCATGACGCACACCCTTGCGCGTGGTATGGACTGGTCCAGTCAGCTTGTTCTTCTTTTTTTTTCTGTTTTTTTCTTTTTCTTCCTTTTCTATTTTGTACGGTTACTTTATGATTTTCTTTTTTTCTTTCTCACTAAAATAAAAAATTCAAAAATTATTCAGACTTGAAAATTGTTCAAATCTAAAAATTATTCAAATTTTTGAAACGTATAAACTTTTCTCAAAACCCCAAAACCAACAGAAAATCATGAAACCCAAAACCAGAAAAATCAAACTAAGAAGCCGGATATAAAGACGAAAGGCGTGACGAGCTTACTTGAAAAAAAAAAGTAAAGAGCTTCATCTGGGCCGTGCAGGACGGTTGGCCCAATTGTAGCACTAGAGGTTAGAGGTGAGGATTACGCGAGTCCAGGCCCCAGGGCCACCCTCACACGATCACGCAAATAAGGAGGGAAAGCACTTTCGCAAAAAAAAAAAGGAGGGAAAGCACTGATGCAGCCTGAGCTTGGCCAGATATGCCGATAAGGTCAGTTAATAGATCATTCTTTTTTTATTTTCTCAAAAAGAATTTTTTTACCCATTGATCTATCAATGGGTTGGAACACGCCGAATGCCGGTATTATTTCACATAAGTGTGTGATCATTAAGATTGAGTTTAGAGGCATCCTTTTTCTTTTGGGACAAAAAGTATTGTGTTTGGCAAGTTGGCAAGTTGGTAAGGCCATTTTACATGCCAAATATGTCTATTTTGGGCTATTTGGTTCAGCCAATAGACAAGAAATGCAGCCGTGTCCGTTTGGGTCAGGTGCACCCAGACACAATTTTATTTTCCAAAATTTCATTAATAAAAAGTAATTTACATATAGGTCAAAAATAAAAACCTAAAACTAAATAAAACCCTATCTAAGCTAGGGTTTGCGTCGTAGTAGCATATTTTGGCTGTGCTGCCTATGCAGCCACGTCGTCATCCGTCAGGTCGATGAATGGCAGCGGCGACCACAACATCGGTGGCCAATACGATGCCCCACCTAGGACAGGTAGGAGCAAGAGGCGATGGTGTTGCGTCTGGCCATGTTGGCCACGCCTGGGCAGGTGGCGAGGCTACCTGGCATTGTGGAGTGCAACCCCTATGCCAACACCGACTCCCGCAGAGCTACGGTGAAGCCGTCCCATCTGCTCATCTCCTCGAGCTTGGACTACTCAAGGGGGAACCTATAGCTGTTGGCGTCGTCCATATCCGGCGACTGCAGGAGGGCCTCCTCCTCCTGCTTGACGACCGCCATGTGGGCAAGGAGGCCTTCATATTCAGTGTTGTCATTGTGGGTCTCCTTGTCAAGGATGTCGTCGCCACCACGCAACAATGAGGGCTCCCACTGCTCGTCGTCATCATCGCCATCTTTCGTTAGCGTCTCCCACCCACCCACATCGTTGTAGTTGCTGCTATCTGGCTAGGCATCACCATGAAGGTGTAGTGGCGCCGTACGTCGTTCTCCCAGACTAGGGAGTTATTCCAAAAGTTCGATCATGGGCCGAAGGCAGGGTCATGAGGAGATCGCACGGGAGGAGCGCCCTCGGTGTTCAATATCGGCCTTGTGTTCCGGCCCCTCCCATGGCACAGGCTACACAGGCACTCTAATGATGTTGAGGTGCCAACTGCCCGGGAGGTTCACGTCCCGTTGGGCGCATGGCACCCTGTTCTCCTAGCAACAGCGCGCCTCGTCAACAGAGACATACTGGCAGTCACGCGCATGCGTGGAGATGGAGGAGGTGGTGAGCGTGTGGTGGCCCGTGTGCATGTGGAGAAGGCAGGAGTGGCGCATGAAGTGGGCGTAGAGGCGCCATTGGCGAGCGATGGTGACCTAAGAATGAGATGGCCTTGTGGTCGTTCTTCGTTGTCTTTGTTCAACCAGGATGGCATGGCTACAACTTTGTGGGAAGCGGGCTTGCCTCTAAGTGGTAATGGTGCAGGTGGTGGGGGAAGATTGCCCATGACCCCTTCTTAAGAGACCCTGGCAATCAATGTCGGCAATGGTCGTGGCATTGATGGCGTTGCAGGAGCCTAGCGGCCAACGTTCATACCGGCGGAAGAGTCAAATCGTCCATTGTCACAACATTCAAACTACGACATTGATAGCCAGGGCAGAAGGCCAGCTGGGAGTCGCTCCTAGATAGGCCCCAGACGGATGCGGGAGGAGACATGTGATGTTTGTGACGCGTCTGACACATTACTAGCCCAAATTTAGGTAAAAAATAATACGGTGCGAACGAGTTGGTCGTTTAGGTTATGCCGTTAGGACCATGTTTCGACTCGGTCAGAACAGGATGATTAGCCATCGGTCTGTTTAGATCTCGCCGCCCGTGGAGATAGCCATGTTAGGGAATCTCCACCGGGACGACCCATCCCGTCTAAGCGCGTCTGAACTCGGCCGCGCGGATGCGCGGGATGTGCGCGACGCTCCAGCGGCCCGACCATCCGGACAAACGCGTCCGGCTCGACCCATCCGTGCATCTAATCTGGGCAACAGTTGCGTTGGTCCGGACTTGCGCAGACAACGCGCGTGTCCTTCCCGCGCGTGCCACTGACCCACCCGTCAACCATCGCTTACCGACGGCATTGATTCAGACGCGGACAGCGGCACCGATTCAGACGCAACCGCGACACCGATTCAGAGGTGCTGGCGGAAGGCTGACTGGCGGCAGCCTGTGCCATCAATGGCGACGAGACAGCACACTGACCCACTGGACGCCGCCTGCGTTCCCACGCCGGCATTGATGGCGGAGGAGCAAGAAGTTGCGCTCGTTCGTGGGCGAAGGGGCTATTTAACATCCTCACCTCTCGCCATCGCAAACCCTAGCCGCCACCACCACCAATGATGAAGAAACCGTCGTGGCTAAAGAAGAGGAGGAGCAAGAATGACCATGAGGCGTCTGGCTCTAGCAGCCAGCGCTCCCGGCTGCTGGCCTTCCTCCGTGGTACATCCCTGCCGCCTCCGCCGTGGCCAGAGTACCGCGAGGTGCTGGCCACCTCCCCCAGATTTTTAAAAATCATTGAAGGAAATTTTTTTGGGGGACCTAGAAAAGAAAAAGTACTAGTGTCTTTGCCCTTCCAAACATCCATAATTTCGTTTTGCCCTTCTTGGCTAGCTCTGCCACTGAATGTAGGTAGTTGTCAGCTTGGCACATCCGTGCGCGCCTAACATTGCAAAGATCGACGTGCTGTGCTGATGACGGTCGTCATCGCGCAGGTGTACGTGTAGGCGATCATGCACGTACGCGCGCATGGGCTATAACTAGACATGCCGGAACGGAAAAGACATGATCCGTTTGCCCTGCTAGCTAGCTTTGCCGTGTCGTTCTTCTCCCCCTCGATCGACCTCGAGAGAACGAGAGCTACCTGCCTAGCAAGCTAGCCAGCTAATCATTTCTGACACCTGAATATATGATTGATAACGCCAGTGGATAAGCTGATAAGCATGCAAAAAATCTGGACCGATCGTGTCGTGTCCTATCCATTAATAATTAATCAACGATCAGTTTACCGTACCTAATCGTTTAGCTGGCTGGCGCGGCGTTAATTAATTTGAACCGTTCGCTGGGCTCCCGCGCGCGTAATCGTTTGT
Organism: Avena sativa; assembly: GCA_916181665.1. Taxonomy (NCBI): domain Eukaryota; kingdom Viridiplantae; phylum Streptophyta; class Magnoliopsida; order Poales; family Poaceae; genus Avena; species Avena sativa. The sequence continues at coordinate 260,078,887 of OV702298.1, read as the reverse complement.
GTCGTCGTCGTCGTCGTCAATGGCTGGATGGATCGTTCCGTTTGCGGCGGCGAGCGCACACACGTGTACGCCATCGGCGTCTACGTGGGGTCGCCCAATCAAGCCTTCGACCGCGAATATATTGATACACTATGTGTCGTCAGCATCAACACGTGTGCAACCCAGACCCGGCATTGTCAACTTTCGGTGTCTCTTGCCTTGTCTCGACGTGCGTAATCGTGAAACTTTACAAGTTTTGATATCAGTAGTAACGGGTAAAATCTCAAGCTTGCTAGGTGGTGGTATATGTATGTATCCGAACTCCAAGAGGCGCCTTCCACGCGAGACGACCGAGTCCGCTAGCCACTCACCGACTCTTTGGGACAATCAAGGGTGGATGACATGTCGACGAGGAGAGTTCGAATGGAGAGATGTCAATCACAGTCACAGAGGCTTCGGAAGTGACAGGCGTTGGTCGAGACGTGGCTTGGATGGTCGGTTTGGCGAGAGGTCATTTGGGTTGTGGTTGTAGTGTGTGTTTAGCGGTGGCCAGTCATCGGATTGGCGTTCTAATTGAAAAGATGTCGTTTCTAGCCGCTTGGCTACTTTTTTTTCCATAAAAACGACAGTACCCTTTCATTGTGCATTCTAGAAAAAAAGTTACCCTTTCGGATTATTGGCATTATACACCTTTGGATTGATCGAAAACCGCTCCATGGCGGACGGCAGTGGCTGGAGGTCTCCTTCAACCTCATAGTTGCCTTCCTCTCCTAGACCGATCTCTGTCTTTGATCCGTCCGAACGATGCTACGCCGTGCGCTCCGTCGACCTGGCGCAGGATGCTCCGGCAAGCACCCTTGGGTACACATCGTGGAGGTGGGGCAGGTGGATGGAGTGGCGGGGAGGACCCTTGCAAATCGTTCTAATCCGCATCCCCAAGATCCCTTTCATAGAAAGATCAAGTACCTATGCTAGATCGTTGTCGATCCGTGGTGGACCACAGTCTCGCCGCCGATAGTTCAAGTGCCTATGCTGCTAGTACAATTGGGGTGGGCAGTCGGGCGCTTGCTCGGTTGGCCCTGGGATTTGGCCCCGGTTTTGGCCTATTAGCTGCTGGCAAGCTACATCCAGATGAGGGCTCATAGCGGCGCCAATGCTGACGGCGAAGGGCCATTGGCAACTACAAGGTCCACTTTGCCGACAACATCCATGGGGCGATGGAGGTGGGCTTGTAAAGGCGAATCGAAGACCAGAGGGCCTACATGCCCATTGAGTGAGGTCTACAACATCTGGACGTGACAAGGATCAAGATAGATAGGGCGAAGACGATGTGTGTCTGGCAACTAGTTTTTTTGCAACTTTAGCAGCGGTCCTTGCTTTGTTGGTGATGATCCAACTTCCTTTTTGGCGATGCTCTTGGAGTTCCGTGTCTTAATATCCAGGGTGAAAACCCTAGGTATGACCTTCGGTGGTTGTATCTGGCAATTGTGGCTCATGAGTCATCTTCTTGTTGAATGCATTGTCTGAAGTTTGGACCTCCTCGAGGGTGAAAACCCAAGATCTAACCATGTTTGTTAGCCCGTATGACAAAGATATTTGTGCACTATTTTCTTCTTTAAGGCATCGGTTTTGGAGAAGCTTTCTCGGAGTCGAGGTGTCAACCATGTTGGTGGTGGTGTTGCTGCTACGAGCCTCTATTCTTTAAGGCATCGGTTTTGGAGAAGCTTTCTCGGAGTCGAGGTGTCAACCATGTTGGTGGTGGTGTTGCTGCATGCTAAGAGTCTCTATTCGCTTTGGTTTGTAAAGGCAAATCAAAGACCAGAGGGCCTACATGCTCGCTGAGTGAGGTCTACAACATTTGGACGTGACAAGGATCAAAATAGATAGCGTGAAGACGATGTGTGTCAACCAGTTTTTTTGCAGCTTTAGCAGCGATGCATGGTGGCTCCCGAGTCATCTTCGTGTTGAAGGCATTGGCTAGAGTTTTGACCTCCTTCAGGGTGAAAACCCAGGATCTGACCATGTTGGTCTGCCAGGACGATGATGGTGTTTGTGTATTTTTTTTTCTTTAAAGCATCGTTTTTGGAGAAGCTTTCCCGGAGTCGAGGTGTTATCCGTGTTGGTGTTGTTATTGCTTCTACAAGTCTCTATTTGCCTCGTAGGGGTCTTTGTATTTCTTGCCTTTTTTTTCTTTGCTTTTTGGCTGTGTATCCTAGCTGTGCAAAGGCATGTGTGGACTCTATAGATTATATCATCTTGATATAAGCTGTTTGAGTCTAATAAAAACGTCCCTATAAAAAAAAGTTTCGCAGAGCAGTTTGACATTGGATTCTACGTATAATCCAAGAACAACCAGTGTTCTGTAATATTGCAATTGACGGCCTTCCAAGACACGTGCATGCTCTCCAGTCTCCGCACTCCAACTGCCTCGTTTATTTTGATTTTTGGTGGCACTGACGCTACCACGGAGGGAGAAGCTCCATTGTTTCTCCTACACGTACTGACAGTGATACGGCCTCAATGATTGTAATTTGCAGTGGCCGGCCGGGGTCGGCGTCAACATTTTCCTTTTCATTTTCTTTTTACAGCCAACAATCCAACATGCTTCACCAAAAGCTACTATATTCCACATTGCCACCGGTACACAAATGGAAAGGTGACGCTTGCCATGCCAGGATGACAACACATATCATCACATCCTATATATTAATACTAAAGCCAACTCTCCAAAGTCAGCCACGCACGCAACCTCAAAAATTCCACACCTACTACTGTACAAGCTAATAGGTTCAACACAGATTAACATCGGGTCGCTTGCATGCACGATCACGACACCACGTGCCATTCGTTAGCTTGCTAGAGAATATGGTTCTTTTCATTCTATGTACAGAACTGATGAACAAAAGCAAGAAGCTATATTTTTACACCCCAAGATGCGCATACAAGCCCAAGCTAGCCACCACATCACGACGTCGCCGATGGCTGGCGGCGGAGCACCGTGTGGCCGGTGGTGGTGAAGGGGCCAAAGCGAGGCCTGCTGGAGAACAAGGTGGGCATCGCCGATGGCGGCGACGCGCCCTGTCCCGGAGATGACACTGCGGCAGCGGTAGTGACGAGGAGGGGATTGGTGTAGGTGGTAGCCTTATTATCGCATGACGGGCACGCCCTGACCCCGTAAAGATGATGGTTGTAGAGAGGATATGTGGGACGGAAAGCGCGCAGCTCCGCCACCTCCCTTTGGAGCCTCCGGTTCTCCAGCGTCAGCGTCTGGCAGGAACGCTTGAGGTACTCGCAGTCCGTCTCGGTTTGCTTCAGCTTCGTCCTGTGATATGATGTTAAATTCCGTCTGATGGATGGATGTTTGATGGAAGAAATTAATCAGAGAGTGTTAGTGAGAATGAAATCTATCAGACCACTAACTCCACCATCTGTTGGTACAAAGACCCAGTGCTATCACAAGGAAAATAATGGTATATTTGGTTATTACCTAGCTCTTCTGTTTTGGAACCAGACCTCAACTTGGCGTGGTCGAAGGCTCAGCCGGTTGGCTATATTGCTCTTTTGTTCCTGTATGCAGAAACAAGAAAATTAAATGAGTTGATTAAATCTAAACACGTACTGTTTCATTTGCTAATAAAATTATTATTGGTAAACTTCCTATTCCCAGCACGTATGCCGTACACACCAGAAACCCCGCCCAAACAACCCATGTGTCCCATCAGCAGTATGAAATTAAACACGCGGCGATCTCTCACAGGTCACATGCATGATGACGAGTGATATAGATGTGACAATTATTCCTAAGACCTGGTATTTCGAGTGAATTAGGTATTGAATATAGGGCACGCAAGATCAGTTTTGACTGATATGGATAATTTTAGCAAGCTAGGCAGAACAAGATAGGACGCATACCAGGGTTAGGGTGCTGTGCTCCTTGAAGCTATCCTCTAGAAACGCAGACTGTTCCTTGGACAGCCTCAGCTTCTTCCTCACCCTGCCACCTCCATTCTCCTCGTCCTCTGAAGCTTCTTGCTCAACTGCATGTAGCCAAGGAACCTCGGCCAGCTGCATGGATGATGGCGATAAAGACCTCACTGTCGATGCTCCATCGTCCACCGGAACAGCGTTCACATCAAACCCTTGTTTGCACACCTCCGAATTCGCACTCCCTGTACAGGAAAGGACCCATCACCATATAAACTTTAAAAGCACTTAACCACCTATGGAACTACACGGAACAAATCAAACCAACAGCATACATAGTCTGGAGAATTCTCTTGAACTTACTTGTTTGTATGGAGACTACGTTCATCGGGCAGCTGAGGCTTGCACCGACAGGCAGCTCAACCTGAGGGCATCCTTTGTCATCTTCTAGCACCACGATATCTTCTCCTCGTGGGCTTGTCCTCTGGCTATCTTTTTCAGATACTTCAGTAGGCGTTACTCCAAGTCCGAGCGCAAGATCATGGCCTTCTCCGTTGCATGTGCGTGCAGGTGCCGGAGCAAGCGTTATGGTGTGCTTTACTGGAGCTAGAGAATCTCCTAGACTAAGCTCAAGCTCCATATCAAGAAAAGGAAAGGTCTTGGAGTGATGAGGCAAAGAGAAAGCAGATAGCAAGTAACGTATATATAGCAATGATCAGGTAATCATCAGGTTTGACCAAACAAATAGTTTTAAGGAACCCAAAGAATTGGTTTGTACAGTATTACTATGTGATGGTTGTCCCATCAACAATATTATATGCTATTACATTCGATATATATTTTATAATGCTAGGCAAAGCGTGCAACCTATTTAAAAGGTGGAACTATTTTCCATGATCTTAATATATTGGCAGGCTTGGTGAGCATACAAATGACATTTACACATATGAACTTTCGATAATAAAGGCCCCGGGGAATGTAAATCCACCAATATAAGAGCTATTACTATGGAGAATCATGGGTCTATTCTACATCATTTATTCCATTTTTAAAATAGAATCAAAATATTCAAATAAAAGACTGTTAACCAAGATTTGAAAACCTACAGGCTCACAACTTACCATTCAAATTAGTAACTTTCAAGCAAACATGAAAATTAGGAACCTCGAAAAATGAGACTCCAAACTTTCGACAGGCATCCAAAAACATCCAGCTTTGGGGAATGTTAACAAAGATTTATGTTACAACCGACGTCCAAGAAAACTATCACTTTGAATTAAGAAAGTTTCAATTTTTACCAAAAGGTGTAGGTGTCAACAAGATGTGTTTATCACGGGAGCACCTATAAAAGAGCATTATGTGTTATCATTACATTTGCATTTCTCCAATAACATTAGGAAACTAGAACACCTTTTATTTTTCCTAAGAAAATAACCATTTTTGTCCTTCGAAGAAAAAGGCATGGTTGAAGGTCAAATAATTTATTAAACTGGTACAAGGATTCTAATTAGTTTGACCAATAATTCTGGAATGAATAATTAATAGAAAAATATGCTTTGTCAAAAAAATGCGTGCAAAGCTATCTCTCCTTGAAAAATGATAAGCGTGGCATCAAAAACAGACTTTTTTTTACTAAAACCATAACGTATATTGTAATTAGGTCCTTAGAGAAAAGCTGAAATGCTCAGCGGATTTATCACATGACTGCTATTGTCTATAAAGATAGGAGTAGTTGGTAACGTGATGTTCATATGTCAAAATCTGAACTGCAATGATCTTCTGGCTGAGGTGATCTAGATACTCTACAGATAAGCAAGCAATGATGTCAGAATCTGGAGTCTAGTGTGTGGACAGCATGCAAGAAAAACCACTTTGTTATAAGTTGTAAGAACCAATACACCAGGTAGCAAGTCCAATTTTGTGATTTTCAGATGTCAACTATTCCAGAGGGCTACAGTTGGGCGGAAGATCGGGAAATCATCAGTTATTGTTCTTATTTTGGTCTGAAGTTTCTAATCAAAATGGCTATAGTACATGGGCAAGTTTTATATGGGCTATAGTATGAAGCCCTCCTTGAAACTACAACTCCAACAGAATTATTTGTGCAGACAGTATACGAGTATGAACCGTATTCAATTTGCCCCCATGCAACTGAATTTTCCAATTTTGACTCCATCAGCCAAGATTCTGTGATCACCACGATGTATGCCGCAGCAGTTTTGACTATTCCTACACAAATCATTTGGCCCATATATACATAAACTCATATTCCCTATCAATGGGCCTGCTAGTCTCAAATGATAAGGATCAGAGATTGCAGACAAAGAAGAAGTGTTCTTTGGCATAATTGCAACAGAAAAATTGAGGACTTCCTCTTTCGGGCATTAACAAAACTATATATTGCTGTCATTAAGATTTCAACCATAGCCTACTTTGACAATTAGACTAGTAGTACGTGTGCAATGTTGTTTGACAATATATTGGGCCTATAAAATACAGGAAAATTTGTTCGGCACGGCCGACATATTTCCACTTGACAACCTACAGATCTGAAGCTAATATACAAGAAAAGTTAGTGAACTGAGGTCACCCTTTTGTTCTCACCCAATTTTTTAAGGGAAAAACTGATTGAATTTCCTTGCTGGTAGTACCACTGTTTGGTTTTGGGGAACAACTATACTCAACAAAAAGGGGGACTGATCTATAAATATGTTGCCTTGAAATATAAGCCTCATAAATCCATGTAACAGCTAACTAGTTTTGAATGTTTCTGGAAACAGAAGTCAAACTAATCTATCATCTACGACTTGCTAATCAATAGCTTGTTTTTTATGAAATTGTGGACTGAAGCAACAACACTAAACCCTGGAATTGTACTTACTTTTCAAAATCCAGGCATGTCAATGGATCTTTAAGGTTTTAATTGTTGAGAAGTTCCTGATAATTTTGTGGCGCCATTTAGTAAATTTCTACAAGCAAAGTGTTATAGAAGTGCATGTTGAGGAGAAGAAACATTTACAGTTATAATAGTTTGTTTGGGATTGATATCTGGAGCAGGAAAGGGATATCTCCTAATTACTAAACATTGTTGTGTGCTAGAAACCTTCTGCATTCGTACTACGAAACAAGGTTCCTAATTACAATAGTTCATTTGGAATTGGTATCTGGAGCAGAAAAATAATATCTCCTCTTCTTTGTGTATTTATCTGTATTCTTTTTTCATTCAACGAACCAATAGGAGAAACTTGCTTACAGTGGAGTATCTTGTATCTATTGGAGCATTACTTTTTTCTCTTTTTTCAAGGGGTGACGTTCTGAAGACTGGGTCTGATAAAGGTCTAGTTGTGTGAATGCACCAATGCGGTTCATCATATATAATATTCGTCTTGACAAAAGCCTATGCCTAACATACTACGAGGCTGTATACTATAATGATGCAGTATGTATGTCAAAATCATGCATCTGGCTATGAAAAATGCACGCATACCAATACATTGTTACCATTAAAATTTCACGTCTTGAATTAGACTGTCTCAAGTTATTTCTTAGGTAAGAGATCAACGAAGAGCAAATATGTACTTGTGATTTCTGCCGCAAGTAGTAATCGTCGCTCCCACGCATGATAATCATGAGCCCCACATCGCATTTACGTCCCCGACCCGGAGGAGGCTCGACTCTGGATCTAATTCGAGGTTCAGAGAAGTAGAACTGTAGAAGCATACCGGGCAACAATGGGGATGACGAGGTGCTGGTAGGGCAGCGGCGGCGGTTGCTCCCTTGGTTCCTCTCCTCCCGGGCCAAATTAGGCCATCCCCACACGAATGGCACATGGTGCGGGAGTGCGGGACGAGCGAAGCGGGTGAGCGGTGGGGGCGACGCCGTCACGCCGCGGGAGACGGCGAAGGGCGAACTTCCTGGCTGTCGCCGGGACTCGATGAGCGAGCGAGAATGGGTAAATTGTTAAGGGAAAACAAATGTTCTTGTTCCGGTTAGCGGAGGTCTTGGGCTGCCTGGCAGGAGGCCAGGCCCAACAAGGGCACGTAAGAAAGATGTTCATGAGGAGGAAAATTATTTTCGAGGATGAGTACCAAAGCCCATTGACAACGCATGTGTTTGTTCAGAATTATCTTAGAGACCTTGCTATCTCTCTTCCGAAGAAGCTGGTGTCCGGGAGAAACAGGGTGGCTCATCCGAAGTGGATTCCCCCAAGCTCGGGGTTTATAAAAATAAACGTCGATGCGGCTGTATCCAAAACGGAGAAGAAGGGTGCCGTGGAAGTGGTCTGTCGAGACTCTGAAGGGGCCTTTGTTGGTGCCTCTGCTGTGGTCGTTGATGGAATTTCAGACCCTGGAACCTTGGAGGCAATGGCTTGCCGAGAGGCGATGGCACTTGCCACTGATCTTAACTTACAGAGGTTTGTCGTGGCATTAGACTGTGCCATGGTGGTAAACAATCTCCAGGAGAATTATGGCGGGAGTTACAGCATGATCACTGATGAGATCAAAGGATGGATGAAAGATTTTGATAGTGTAGTTTTTAAACATGAAGCTCATTGAGTCGCTCGTAGTTTTGTTTCTGTCAGTACCGGCCGGCAGGTTTGGCTACTCCAGCCTCCGGCAGGACTTTGTATCCCTGTTTTGATTAATCAATAAAGACCACTGGGTTTCGCTAAAAAAAATGTATAACGCAAATCCGCCTCCCACAGGTGCAGATAGTTTGAAAAAATATTTTAAAATGTCAAAAATTTATAAAAAATAATTGTATATACATCTAGACATTTTATGTTCGTGTAGAAGTTTTTTGGGAAGAACTTTTTTTTGTCTTTTTATACAAGTCACATAGAATTTTTATTTTTCCCGAAAACTTGTGTATCGGACACAAAAGGTCCATATGTACACGTGAAATTTTATTTCATAATTTTAATATTTTGAAATTTCTATTTTATGTATTTTTCATTATAGGTTTATTTATACCCGCAAGGCAAAACACCACATTCGTGTGTATATATGTACTTATATAAATACACCAAAGAATGTTCCCTAACAAACAAGTACCCTAAAGAATGTATGAATGCTAAAAAAAGTGTGAACTATGTTATTCAATCGACCAAAACAACCTAAAATGAAGGAATAGGGGTGCTTGAAGATAGAGCCCGTTGCCATGTTATCAAGCACTAAAATTTCTGTAAGGAACATCTATGCAAATCTCATATATCCCCTCTGTTCTGAAATAAGTGACTTGGATTTATCTTGATTCAGATGTGTCTAGACACATTCTAGTACTAGATACATGTGAATTTATATAAAGTCAAGTCACTTATTTTAGGACAGATGGAGTACTACCCAAGTCTCGTATTTAGAGGTTTTGACAAATTTTAGGAACTTTCAACAAAATTTCTAAGAGTTTTCGGCTATTTAATGTTAAACTTTTGACTAATTTTGATTCAATTTAAAAATGAAATGCACTTTCAAAGATATGAAAGACTACAACTTTTGACTAATTTTGATTCAACTTTCTCGGCCTCGGTTCTAGCATACCAATGCCTCGTTGGGGCCTATCACCAAGGGTTCAATGTGTTTTGATGAGTTGGCATATGTTGTGGGGTCATCACCTCACATGGGTCCAAAGCTTCTAAAAGGAGTGAATGTCACTTAGGGGTAATTAGTGTCATAAATGCATAACTAGAGGATAAAGGCGGAGTTCAATCAAAACAATTTGTTTAATACACACAGATCCCCATTGATAGCAACAAATCTAGGAAATCCTCGCATTTATAAAGCATAGAAACTGAAACTTGCAACAAACATAAATGCAACAATTACATAAGACACACAGAGTCATCGCACCATCTCGTCATGTGTTTCCAACAAAACGCACACTATTTTGAAACATATGAAAACATGTATGCAAACATTAAAAAAAAAAGCAAAACCACTAGCCTAGATTTGGAGCACGGATAACGTTGTCCCAATCACGCAACCAAATTTGGTGACCGGGCCTTTTTCTAGTAATGTTGGCGCCTTCCCATAGTGTTATGACATGCGGTGGGATTTTGTGTTGAGATCCATCTCAAGGTCAATGGCATCTGGAGCTTCCCAATCTGGATGCGGGGGAGGAATGCTAAAGAAGCGCCAGATAAGGAGCAAGAAAGGGATGCCGAAAAGAGAAGCGTTGCAGAGGATGTCGTGGTGGATGAAGCACGGGACGCTAGTGCGTTGTATACATGAAGCAAGTGAGTGGCAGGTGGAGCGAACCGACCATCTAATTGGAGCGATCAGTCAGGTGATATGGATCATTATCTCTGTCTCCCTATGCTCTTCCTTTAGGGACGTACAGTAGCTATTATGTGTAGGAATTTGGTTATCGAGCCAGATGCTACGGTTAGCGGAGGGTTAACCGAAATTCGTATTCCTGCTCGGTAAACATATTTGCCGTGCAAAAAAATCTGAACCAACTGAATTTGGTCTCGGCCGTGAGTCGAGATGTCTCGAACTTCGATTCTTCCTCATCCCAAAACTAGATTTTAGATGACGAGTTTGAAACCAAATTGGTTTGGAAACCTCGTCCGGTATTTTAACCAGTAATTTCCGGTCCGGAGGATTCTTATCCTGCTGCCAAATCATTTATGGTGTGTCGTCTCGCTCGACACTGCGTTGGGTTTCTTCCCATATTCAATGCCCGTTGTTGCAAAACCAAATGTAACATGTAGAAACAAGTTACATTGCCGGTTTACCACGACAAGACAAGATATATCATCTCTATTTCTAACAGTCCGCCCATCGGCTTCGTCCTTGCTTTGCTCCCTTCGCCGATGCGTCTTCATCTTCCTTTCCTTTGTCCATATATATGCCTGCTGGCTCCGTCGTCCTCGACCACTTGTCATCATACAGGTCGGTACAAAAAGGACGACCAAAATACCAAAACGATAAAGACAAATCGTCGCCTGCTAGTCAGTTTGGACTCGCCAGTTGGATTACTTCAGTTATATAAATAGTAGATGACATTAAACTTAGTAAACAGGAAAGTGGTCGTGCCGGAGTGGTTATCGGGCATGACTAGAAATCATGTGGGCTTTGCCCGCGCAGGTTCGAATCCTGCCGACCACGCTTTTTTTCCTGATCTTAGAATGTGGTTTCTTACGAAAATGAAGTGCATCTTATTTTAAACGACTCTATAATCGTACTGTGAGCTGTACTCAGCTAATCTTTCTTGTTTTTCGTCTTACTCAGCAACACTCAACAGGACCTCGAGACACGCAGAAAGGACAGCAGGCGACTAAACCTCAGAAAACTACACACTAGCTAGTAAGTAATAATTGATCGTTCAATCATATGCCCTCGTAAGCTTCCTAGCAATAGCAAGTACTCGCAAACATACTCGTGCCTTTCTTGGGAGCTACCGCCAGGCCACCGTGCCCGCGCCGCGCCGCCGCCGTAATGTCGTCAGCGTGCATGCATCCGGCCGGCCGACCGTGACCTTCCTGCGCATGTCCAGGTAGGCGGACCTTCTGGTGACAAATGGAACGGATGCGTAGTGCAGCTTGCCAAAGCCAGGGCCCAACGGCAATACTACATCCGTCCGCGTCTTCCCAAAATAAAGGCTCAGCTCAAGCTTAGCTACAAATACACCGCTACGGTGTGCGTGCCTAGTTCGAGACGAGCGGCATCGTTCGATCGTTTCTTGGTTCGGTCGTCGGAGCAATAAGCGAGATGGCCGTGTCACGGTGGACGGCGTGGGTGGCGGCGGGGCTCCTGGCGCGTCTGCTCATGATCGCCGTCCTGCTCATGTCCGTGCGCTTCCTCCTGGCCAACCACACCGACGTCGAGCTCACCGACAACGACTACTACAAGCTCCAGACCTACCCGTACGTGGTCGCGTCGGGAATGCTGGGGGTGGCCGGGAGCGTGCTGCAGATACCCGTCGCCGTCTACCTCATGTGCAAGAGCAAGAGGATGGCCACCAGCCCCATGATCCTCGACGTCAGCATGGGCGCAGACATGGTACGTATCAGAACGCACATCGTCGTGAGTACGTAGTAGTAAGCTAGGCTGGACCGATGTAAATTTCTATCTGCACGACGGATGCAGGTGGTCAGCCTCGTGCTGACGAGCGGCGTCAGCGCCGGGTTCGGCGCCACCAACGACGTCCTGCGGTACGTCCGCGGCGTCAGGTGGGATAACCCGCCGGCGAAGAAGATTCTCGAGGATTACTACGACAGGGCCATCGTCGCCCTCATCTTCCTCCTCGTCGGCATGCTCCTCTCCATCTGCGCCACGGCCGTCTCGGCCAGGCTCCGATCCAAGGCCATAAACGAACGTCAGTTCGACGGTGCCTCCTGACCAGAATGATGCAATTTCTAGTATACTTTGTATGGGCAGCGATCGAATTGTAGCTTCTTCTTTTAATTGTCAAAAAATATACTACTAGCGGATTTGCTATTTTAACATAATACTTGAGGAATTACCATTCCCATTTGTTGGTATCTTTGGTTGATTCTGAATCATCTAACGGGAATTGTGGTACGGTGTTTGCATATCTACAAGAGGAAACTAGATAAGCAGTGGAAACTACCAAGCTCTGGAGCATTCAGGTTCAGTGTCAGGAATTTGTGTTTTTTTTTCCATAATAAAGAGGATTTTGTGTATTGAAAAAGGTAAAGAGTTTGTCCCGGGGAGAAACCTTCCTGATTGCCCTTGAAATGAAAAGAGCTTCAAAATTGGATTGAAAAAGTATTTTTACTGGGAATGCTCATTTGAAAGTCATGTGCGCAGCAAAACAGTTTGACACAACAAAATAATTGCTTGATGATGTGAATAATCCCACAAGGAAGCCAAGCCCATGGTCTACCATGACTCATAGACCTCATGAATTAATATTATCTATAAACCCCCCAAAAAAGTTAAGTTACCTTTGCCTCATCCTTCATGTAAAGGCCATCTTTGCAAGATAAAAATCTGGATAAGCACCCTATGATAATTTCATCTCATATATAATTTGAGGAAAGAGCTTCCACTTGTGTGATGTCTAAAATCTTGTTCGAGGGGATGTCTCTCCCATTGGATACCGAGATAAAATGTCTTCAAGAGAGAGTTTTCTGGGAGGAGGGCACAATGCGGAGCAACCTAGTCGGGCTTGAGGTCACATTTCTTCACGACATTATGGATCTCTCACTTGGATGAGTTGTGCCAAAACCCGTTTACTAGTTAATAAATAGTCGTATATTCCCTCTGTTCAAAATAAAGGATCTCTCACTTGGATGAATTTTTAACTAGATTTAACAAAAAAATGTGTCAATATCTACAACATCAAATCCATGTAATATGAAAACATATCATATGATGAATCAATAAAACTAAATTGGTGTTGTTATTTTCTTTCTATAACTTTGGTCAATCTTAAAATTATGTTGTTGCTTGACGTCTAGCGACAAGATTGTTGTGTACAACCTTTTATGGAGCTGATAATTCTACTCGTTGCTCAATCGGCGCTTTTCGTTTGTTGTGTTTTCTCATGTCTCCAGCTTTGCATGTGTTCTCGGTCGATCATTCGCTTACCATTTGATGGATCTTTCACTTGGATGAAGTTTAACTAGTTAATGAAAAACGTTTCAATATCTACAACATCAAATCCATGTAGCATGAAAACATATCGTATGATGAATCAATAAATCTAAATCGGTGTTGTTATTTTCTTTCTATAACTTTGGTCAATCTTAAAATTGTGTTAGTGCTTGACATCTAGCAACAAGATTGTTGTGTACAAACTTTATGGGGCTGACAATTTAACTCGTTGCTCAATCCACGCTTTTCGTTTGTTGTATTTTCTCATGTCTCCAGCTTTGTGTGTGTTCTCGTCGATCATTCGCTTACCATTTGACCGATGCAATTCAGAGTTTGGGACAGAGCTGCACATTTAGTTCCTTCTTCATGTCTTTATCCCAGTATATATATATATATACGCGCTATTTGACACCCAGGGTGTAGAATACACCCACCATCTATCTTTAGAACTGTATATTATTTTTACATCACGTAATTTTTTTCTTACACTATAAGTTAAGAAGAACATAATAAAATTTAAAAATGACATAATTTTTTTTATTTTCTTGCCATATAAAATTACGATGTAAAATTCGTATTTTTTGGTGTTTTTACACTATAATGACTCATAAAATTTATTTTTGTGTTGAATTTTTTTGTTATGATAAATATATGAACATAATTATTTATATACAAAACATAATTTTTTAATCTAACAACATAAAAATATGTTGGGTGCAGAATAGCAATTCTGCAACCTGGGTGCTGAATAGGGTTTCTATATCTATCTATCTATCTATCTATCTATCTATCTATATATATATATATATATATATATATATATATATATATATATATATATATATATATATATATAATTTTGGTTTTAGCTACAACTAGCAGTAGCAGATATAGCACTCCACCTAGACACAACGTCGAGACACGAAGACAGAACCAAAAGTTAACCCTTAAATTAACAGAGTAATTAATCGTTCGGTCATCGCTGGACATTTTTTGCCGCCGTCTCACACTGTAAGCTTCCTAGCAACACACATGTTCCTTTCTTTGGGAGCTACCACCTTGCCGTGTCCGCACCAGCTGGTTTCATCGTCTGTGATTTCAGTGGCTGTCATCACAATATCAGAATCATCGTCTGTGATTTCAGTGGCTGTCGAAATGTTTCAAAACAGACCGGGGTAGGGTGACCCTTCCGCGCTTGTGCCTAGGCGGACGTTTCGACGACAAATTGCGCGGATAGGCATCTGGCATTTGCCCGAGGCAGAGTGAATACAAGCATCAAGCCACGCCCCGACGGCGAGTGGCTGTCTCTGTCCCGCGTCTTCCCAATGCAAGGCCGGCTAGGTTATGAACCAAAATAGAAACTACAAATTACCATACTCCACGGGGGTGGGCGGTCGCGTTCTTGGGTGAGAGCTGGCAGAGCTAGGATACATAAGAGCTAGGACATCGATCGATCGCGAGCAAACTAGGATCGATCGAGATGGAGGTGCCACGGCGGACGGTGTGGATATCCACCGGCCTCCTGGCGCGCATGGTCATGATGGCCGTCCTGCTCATGTCCGTGCGCTTCATCCTGGACAACCACCTGCTGATCTACGAGTATAACATCGACTACAGCGAGAGCGACAACCTCGGCGCCTTCAAGCTCCAGAGCCACACGTACGTGCTCTCCCCAAGTCCCAATCCGGCATATGAATCCTAGTGTTACCGACCAGATTTGAGACGGAACGGTCGGTCATCTCTGATGCCGCATGCATGGCAATGGCGCCAACACTGCAGGTACGTGGTGGCGTCGGCTATCGTGGGCACGGCCGGGAACCTGCTGCAGCTACCCGTCGCCATGTACCTACTCTGCAAGAGCAGGAAGACGACACCCAGCGCCATGATCCTCGACGTCAGCATGCACGCGGACATAGTAAGCTACTGCACCATCCTGCTCCAGCTGGTTCGGTTAGCTACTGTATATGCTAAGCTCACCATGCCACGTACTGACTGACGCGCAGGTGATCAGCGTCGTGCTGGCGAGCGGCGTCGGCGCCGGGTTCGGAGCGACCAACGACGTGATGCGCTTAATCCGCGCGGGCAACTGGGGGGACCTGCAGCAGGTGGAGCAGGACCTCCTCAGCTACTACAAAAGGGCCATCATCGCCGTCGTCTTCCTCCTCGTCGGCATGCTCCTGTCCCTCTGCGTCACCGTCGTCTCGGCCAGGCTCCGCGCCAGGGCGGTAAACGACTGTGAAGGTGTCTGACTCTGATCGACCAATTTCCAGACCAAAACGAGATCGAGATGCAACTTCTTCATGGGTAATACTGTAGTAGTAATACTGCATATATATCATATATGTACTTATTCAGACACTCTGTCTGATAGGCGGATTTTTTTTTCCTTACGCAGTTGATTTTCCACATGATAGAACTAAAGAGAGATTAACGGGCGGTACAATCGGCGCCCGATTCTTTCTGTGCTCTGTTTGGTTTTCAGAAGTGTTTTCTTGAAACGCTTTAATTTCCACATGAACTGGGAAAGTACGCATCGGGCATCACATTTGTGTTCGGCTTATCATTTGTAATTTTATTTTATTTGTTACTCCATCCATTTCATATACTCCGCACTTCGGAAATAGTAAAAGTCAAACTTGGTAACATTTGACCAGATATATATGATAAAATATTAACATTTACAATATTAAATATATACAATATGATAGTATTTTTCACCTTGTCTCTATTGGTATCGATTTTATATTATAATTTTTAATATATTTATCTATATAACTGCTCAACCTTCATGAAGATTGGCCTTGACAGAAACTAAGAGTTACATCACCCGAGATAAGCTGTATAATGTAATAATGGACCCATGGGATCATCAATCCAAATACATTGATCAGATTCGCCGAGGTAATCTAGCAAGTTCACGCCCTACATAATTAGACTCTCTCGAAACACATCTTCCAACTCTATCTTTACAAATTAACACGACAAATGATATCAATCATCAAAACTTGCCACAAATATAGAATGACTAAGGCACATCCATTGATCATGATATATATTAACCACTTCCAAGAAATCAAAATTAATGATGTTTGTGTTGCATCCCATGGATGCCATGGTGAGACCACATGTTTTAAAGAAATTGGTTCGGTTGTCAGAGCATCGTGGCATGATCAATCGTTGCATTGCAAACGGCACAAAGTTTCCTCCACGGTCACAGATAACGACCCTTGTTTCCTCGCATATTGCCTTCATCAAAGGACACATCAACATTGACTTTAGCAAAGTCAGGTAGAGGTTTTGACCATCCCTCCACTTTTCAGTTTTGGCCAAACGGAAATTGGTGATCAACAAGATAATTTCCATTGCTGATTTTACCGACGTTTAATGTTTTACTACTAATGGACACCGCTAAATAAGATCTCCACCATTAAACCACTCCACTTTAGAAGTGAAATAGTCCTTCGCTGGTGGGTGGACCTGTCAATGGAAAGCCTATTTTCATTGCCAGAATTCACTGGTGGACTTCCACCGGTGGTGGAGCTGGAATTTTAATATTGGGTATTCGGAGAAAAAAATCACAACACATTGCATTTCATTAGAAGGAGGATTTTGCTCACGGTTTCATCTTGATTTTTCCTTTCAGCCACAATAGATATCGGTGTTGACATTAACGTTGAAGTTATCTTCGTTTTTTTTGCAGCTTTATCCCACATATGTTTTAAATAAGTACACTTCTTCTTCTGCTTCTGCTTGTTTTTCATTTTTCAGACCTGCAAATCGATTTTTAAACTAATTATTAAATTGAATCACGGTTGGTAAAAACCGAAACTTAATTACACCTGAAACGCCTCGTAGTTCTTACCATGGGTGAACCAATCGCTGGAGGATCTAGGGACAGAATCACAGAAGGACTGACTGAAATTGCCAGAAGTGGTAGAGCACCAGCGAGCGTGCGGGCTGCGGGGGCCTGGCGTTGGTGTTCTTCGGGAGGTCTGGATCCGGCGTTTCCGGGTGTCCCTGGCGGTGGAGCTTCCTTCGGTAGCAGGGCCATGGCAGGGAGAGCCTCCGGCGGCTGCCCCTGGCCGGACCTGGGCGCCTCGGCCCTAGATGGGCTTGGGCGGGCCCAGATGGGCTTCGGCAGGCTGGACTCTGCCTCGATGGTCTCTCTGCAGGCGGTGGCGATGGCTCGCTGAGCTTGGTTGCAGCGCTGCGGCTCGCCCATTGTAGCAGCGGTGGCTAGGGCTTTACGGGTCCATCTGGGCCTGGCCGGGCCTATCTAGGCCTGGTGTGCCCGGCTACTCTACCCGGAGTGCCGGGGGAAACCCTTGGACCTTGGTCCAGGCAGCAATACCGTGTCGACGGTGCTTCTCTCGGGAAGGGGCTGCTAGGGACTCGGCGTTTTGGTGCACTTGGAGTGTGGTGGAAAAAGTTGGAGGGCGCAGCGACTACGGGTCATCTTCATCTAGTCAACTCGTCTTGGTCTTCATTTCTTTTCTTTTGGGCATGTCGGGCGTGTGTGTGTTGTTGCCCCAAGATCGTGTATCATGTTGTGTCTTCCTTTGGGCGTTGTGCTGTCTGGTCCAGCAGCGGTCTTATCTGTGTGCTTTATTTATAAAACGGGACGGAAATCTATTTTAAAAGACGGCACGAGGGCAGAAAACGCCGGTGGGCGGCGGCTGACTGGCTGAGCCGCCGAGATCGATCACGATCGGGAGAAGGCGTCAACACGGAAGACGAGTACGCGAGCAGCGGTTCGCCTTGGCCCTTGGTGTAAGCGTGGAATCATTGGCAGCCCGTCTAAGAGAATAACTATACGTGGGGTACAGCCCAGATTAGTTATTTGGCCCAGGTATTCCTATGCTACATCTACGGGCAAATCTTATGGAATTTTTTTTACGGACTGACGTGTCGGTTGCTCATTTGGTGCGGGAGATTTTTTAGCAACCACTTCCTTAGTTTCAGCCAGTTGCACAATCCCACGTCCGTCCGTACGAGTCTCCGTAACAAAATCGTCCGTAAGTCTAGGATTACCGCTAAAAAAACGTTATCTGGTCCAGGTTGGATCGCTAGATTAGTTATTTGGTCCAGGTATTCCTAAAAAAACGTTATTTGGCCCAGGTTGGATCGCTGAGAAACGGGATGGCTCATATACATGCATCGGTCTTATATATACTAAAAAATGAACATATACATGCATCTAGGGTCTTATATACTACTTCCTCCGATCTATATTAATTGACTTAGATTTATCAAAATTTAAATGAACCTATATATTAAATAGTATCTAGATTCATTTAAAATTTGACAAATCAAAGTCAATTAATATGAGCCGGAGAGAGTAAAAAGAATTGGCAAAAAATATTAGATATTCATTGCATACCTGTGAATAGTTCTAGCTCCGCCCCAGACTTCCACCGGTGGATCGAAGGAGACGACTGTTCGATGGAAGATGCTGTCACTAGCATGCCTTCTAATCTGGCCCATCATTGTGGGCCATTTATCAGGAGCTAGTGCAGCAGGCCCGTCGGCCCGATCGTTATCATGTTATATGACACAGTCACAGACGATATGGACACACATCATATTCAAATTATTCTTTATGAAATATCATTGTGAGCGGCTTGTAGAAATGCGTCCAACATTCTGACAAAACTGCATGCTGTTTTTCCCTCCACGATACATCCAACTTCGATCCTTACCACACATAAAAACACCGAGAAATGAATTACCTTTGTCCTGTCTCCACCAAACATATCAAAATTGTTACTCCCTTCATTTCAAAATATAATGTATTTTAGCTTTATGAAAAAAGTGTATCTAGACCGTGTAGGTTCATTCCGAATCTAAATGAACCTATACACGAAAAGAGGTTTAGATACACGTCTTTCATAAAACTAAAACATCTTATATTTTAAAATGGAGGAAGTAGTTAGCAACGATGGTGAAAAACATATATATGGTCTTACATCAAGAGGATAATTTAGTGTCTTGACGGAATGCTTATTCCAAGCTCGATGAGATTTAGTTATATATTTTAAAATTTCGAGACCGTGAGTGTGATGAAAGGGGAAAGAGATCTAATCTAGATCTTGTGAGAGGGTAGGTCCTCATAGAAGGATCAAGATATGTGCCCCCGGACTTCTCACCAAAACTTCAACCGACGAACATCCTAGTGGCATGCCAATAGAAGATATAGTACTATTGTCGGGCCCTTAGTGTCGGCCCTCGGTTGAGGTCTATGTTATTCACAAATTCACACCGGTCCGTTAGGGTTGTGGCCCCTCATTATTTGTCAATGGAAGTCGTTTGAGCTGGCGCCACGCTTGAAGTGGGAGGTTTTTTTGTGCATTGGGACTTCATTTTTGCCTTGGCAGTTATTTTTTCATGATAGAATATTAATTAAGTTTATCACAACTCAATATTTTCAAAATGTCAAGAAAATTACCATTAAATTCGGTGGTTACTCCAATAGATTTTACTTCAAAGTTTAGACTAGATTCAAAGAAAATCCATTTTTTTGTCAAAGCTCGTCCAAAGTTTAGCATAATTCTTAAAAAATGAGAAATCATTGCCAACTGGTTAATTCGTTTCGATACGAGATTTTTTTAGATGATACGAGATTTTTTTAGTACATAAACCATCGGCAAGCACAAACTAAGCCTACAAACGGAGCTCAATAATTGCCTTCTCAGATTAGCTCTATGGCAGCCATGAGAAGGGGCCTAAAGGTTTCAGATTGGGTTATGTTCCAGTACTCCACCTGGAGCCGCGAGAAGGACGGACACGATCTTCCCTTACCCCTTTGTAAGCAGGGACATGATAGTCATTTATTAAAGTGTGGGTCGTGCGCATAGTCCTGGAGAAGCCCGTAAGACCCAGGCGGGCCCAGGTTATTTTATACGTTGTACTTGTATATGTAATGAAGTCGTAACAGACGAGGACGTCAGGTGTACCAAAATGACACTAGGTATATAATCTCATGTCCACCCCGTCCTCTTCCAATGATCCCCATTTCCCTCCATTTTCATGAAAAAAAATGTATCCTCTCTCTACCTAGAAACCTCCCTTCTCGTACCTAGAACCACCGGCTCCATGAAGCGTGAGATCGAGGCCACACCAGATCTGACGGTGTAGAAACAGCAGGGCGACACATCGGTGGAGGTTGCGAAGCAGATTGCAACGAAGCAGGCCGGTGCTGACCAGGCTGTGATCGTCGACGAGGAGGTGCCGAAACCTGCTGCACGCCGAAGCTTGTTGTGGTGCAGGAGCATGAGGAATCGGTAGTGGTGATGATCGATCTGGAGGGGAAGGCATTTGTCGGCAGGCGCCCTCGACCATGGGAAGCTGCTGCTTGATGAGGTCCCTGATGCGCAGGAGTACCAGATGCCCCGGCGTCGACAGAGGTAAGTTGATCTTCGTCCTATTCTATTGCTCGACGAGTGATACGTCGTAAACGTATCTATAATTTTTGATGCTCCATGTTTGTTTTATATCATTTGTCTTATGCTTTGTTTACACTTTGAGGTGTTTTTGTACACTTTCTGAAACTAACCTATTGACAAGATGCCACAGTGCCAGTTGCCTGTTTTCTGTTGTTTTTGGTTTCAGAAAGCTAAAAAATAAATATTCTCGGAATTGGACGGAACAAAAGCCAAAGTTCATATTTCTTCCTGAACGATACAAAAAATCAAAGACGAGACGAAGGAGGACACCAGGGTGGCCACACCCTAGGTGGGCACGGGGCCTACCCTGGTCACGCCCACAGGGGGTGTGGGCCTCCTGGCCCTCCACCGACCTTGCCTCCTTCGCCTATAAGAAGCCCCCGACTCAGAAACCCTAAAGAGTCGACCAAAAAGCCCCGAAAGTTCCGCAGTGCCGCCGCCACCGAAGGGGAGATTCGGGGGACAGAAAGTCTCTGTTCCGGCACCCTGCCGGGACGGGGAAGTGCCCCCGGAGCCATCTCCATCGATCTCCACCACCATCTCTATCGTTGTTGTTGATTCCCATGACGAGGAGGGAGTAGTTCTTCCTCGAGGCTAAGGGCTCTACCGGTAGCTATGTGTTCATCTCTCTCTATGCATGATCTTGTGGTCATGAGCTTTGTAATCAAGTAGATCTACTATGTTACTCAAGTGCTTCAATAGATCTCTGCTCTCCCCATGTGTGTGAAAGTGACAGCGTGCACGCTATGGTAGTACTTAGGCTTGAGTCTACATAAATACTTATCGTGCTTTAATAGATCTATGTTTTTCCCCACGTGTGTGAAAGTAACAGTGTGCACGCCGTGTGTGGCACTTAAGCTAGACTACATATATATTTGTTATGAGTTATATTTGGATTTGGATGTCTTTATGAATTGTGGTGTTTGTTGGAACCATCTAGTGCTCAAGGTGACAGTGTGGGGTTATCTAGATTGGGGAAGCCGGACTTTGAGAAGTGCTGTTATAGCCCTACCATGGATTAGAGTGTCCAACCGAAGAGTAGTCAGGGTAGTATCATTAAGAGAAGATATTTATATGAGAGAGTATTCACTAGTGAAAGTTGATCCCTAGGCCTTGTTTCTAAGCATTAAAACACCGTTTGCATCTAGATCTGTTGCATGTTTGCTTGCTTACATCTTTATTTCAGTTTGCCTTTAGTCTCTTCCACATCAACAATAAGTCAGAAGGTCTTTTCTGGCACTGTTACCACTTGTATTTCACTATCTCTTCGCCGAACTAGTGTACCTATACACCTGACAAGTGTATTAGGTGTGTTTGGGACACAGGAGACTTCTTGTATCTTGATTGTAGAGTTGGTTGAGAGGGATACCTTTGACCACTTCCTTCCTGAGTTCGATAAACCTTGGGTAATCCATTTAAGGGAAACTTGCTTCTATTCTACAAAACTCTGCACTTGGAGGCCCAACAACTGTCTATAAGGATAGAAGTGCGTAGACATCGACGAGGTCCCCGATGCGCGGGTGTACCAGAATGCCCCGGCGCCGATAGAGGTAATTTGATCTTCCGCCCTATTCTGCGGTATGTAATAGATAAGAAGACAATAAGGAATTTCTTTTAGGATTTGTTAGTGTTTGATGGGTATTCATGGTTAGTAGATTTATAATAGCCAAAGTGGTTAATTATCGATAGTTAGGGTTTATATTAATGTGATTTACGTTGAAAGATTGTTAATGATGATTGATGGTGAAGACCCTCTTAATTTTCATGTAGGGCAGAACAAATAGATAATTGCTAATGCTACATATAGCTACTAGTTATTAATTGCCTAATCTGGCTACTTATATCCCATGTTAATTTTTTAGTCAGGGTTTGTTAATTGCTCTTGTTTATTCATTGTCTAATCTGGCTTGATTTAGTATTATATAGAGCAACATTGATGCCCTCTAGTTTCTTGTCTGTAACATGTTAATTGGCTAAACAAACAGTGTAGTTGCAAATTATAACTTCACATACTTTCGTATTTATTTACTAAAGATTGTCAAATTGTGTAGGATCTAGAACGGGTTTTCTTGTAATTTTATTTTCTGGAGAAGTCATACACATACATGTTAGACAGTACACACTAACTCTGGTTTCATTTATGCTTGTAAAATTATGAGTTTTATACTGTTAACATACCATGTTTTCAAATATGTTGCTAGCTCTTACCGAGTCAAAGTTATGCTATCATTATACCATGATCCACTTATGCTTGGATTTATGCCATGCTCCATGTATGCTTTCATTTATGCTCAAAACAAAATCAGTATTTGCTCATATCAGTACCATGTCTTATATTTTCGATAAATTTGCCTTGTCATGTAATTTATGCTTGTAAAATTTTGACTTTTGCTCACTATGAATTTCAAACTATATAACAAAAGTTCCACATTATTTTGCTTAGTGGTAATGTATGTTTAGCAACCTAAGTCTATGCTTAGCATATTGTTTCAACTTTACTTTTATTAAGTGCAAGTTCTCTTGCAAAAATGGTTGGCGAGCCGTTGGAGGGTGCTTCTAGGAAGAAGAGGAATGTGGACGATGGGTACTTTCCTGACAACTCTGAATCCCCCGACGCCAAATATGAACAGGAGGTGAGCTTCTGGTAGATGTAGAGTATTCATTGTTGTGAATTTGTCAGTGCCAATGCCATTACTAACTGTAGTGTATTTGTGATTTTCATATACCAAAACCTGTGACACCCCCGGGATCAGGGTTAGACAAATCCGAGACCTCCGTCTGATATAAGCCTAACCTATAGCTCGAGGATATCGAGTGAGAGAATCGGTAACACAACAGTGACCCTACGACACAAAATTATTACAACAATCTCATAAATGAGGAGAGAACCAAAATATTACAAGGATAGGTCACCGACCACAAACATTAAACAACGGAAGGAAAATTATGCTATTAAGTATAGCAAACTTAACAAATGGCCTAAGAGGCCTGAAGCATAACAATGACGTCCCAGCCCATAGATTCTAGGCTGTCGGCCGGGAACCCCAAGCTACTCGTCGGTCACGGTGGACGTTTGGATATACCCGAAATTTCAGGTCGGGTTGTTTGAAATTCGGGTTCTAGAAACTGACACCCGATATTTGTCTGAAAAAAATGAAGCCCGACATTACGGGTACCCGACAAATCGGGTTCGGGCTCGGGTTTTACCGATTTGCCCAAACATGAACGCTTTTGACTTTCCCTTCGTCGGGTCAACACAGACGACCATGTCCGCCATCGTATCCAAACCTTCTACAGATCGGCGCGCCTCTTGCTAGACTCCCCTCATGGCAAGCGGCTGGCCTCGACCTAGCAGCAACGTGGCAGCGAACGCAATGAGGGAAGAATAGGCGCGAGCACCCGCCGTAGAATCTGGAGCTCTTGGGGGATTCATAATTCCAAAGGGAATGGAGAGAAGAAGGAGGACCAGAGGTGGAGGAGCAGCCGAAGAATCATGAACACACGCTACAACGGATTCATGTAGAGGAATACAATAGAGAAGGCGAGGAGCAGCTATGGCGGCGGCATCGGGATACACGGGTAGGGAACCGCCAAACAGGGAACTACCTTAGCGATTTGGAGATAAGGTTAACTATCGTGACCTTGGGCTATTGCTTGCTGGGCCTATAGGTGGAAATCGTTAATTGGGATGCTATTTTTCCTACTGCCATGTACGTGAATTTTAGATGTTTCGGGCAATTCAGGTACCGTAGACATAAATCTGAATTTTCTGACTATAATTTGGGTTTCTGAAACTGCCACCCGACTTAGTGATCAGGTTTTCGGGTTCGGGCTATTCGGGTTCAGGCTCGGGTAGTTCGGATTCGGTCTTCAGGTATCGGGTTTTATGCCCATCGTGACTCGTCGGTGTTGACTGTAGGGGTTCATAGCATGGAAAACAAAAAAATTCTACCGCATGCAAACAAACAAGCCAAGATCTATCTACTAGATTGTAGCAACGAGTCGATAGAGGAACTCACCCTCGAAGATTCCAAAGCGGTTAACGAGAGCAGATTCTCGTTGGTGATGTAGTCGTACTCTTGCCGATCTCAAGATCGCGTAGACGATCCTTCCGGCTCTGCGTTCCGGCAGCGCTTCCGCAGTCGGTCACACGTTCGATACTCGATGAAGACCTTCCTCTCCCTTGTTCCAGCAGGCAGCGGAGGTTGTAGCACTCTCCTCGCGATTCCGGCAGCACGACGGTGACGGCGTGGTACCGGAAGTAGAGGGGAGATCTCGCAGGGCTTTGCCTTAAGCCGGAGCGAGTATGGTGGACTATGAGAGAGGCCTTGGCGATCTAGGGTTTATAAGGCACCAAGGGGAGGAGCTTGGCTGGCGGCTAGGGCTTGGGGAAGCCCCAAGTCGGCGGCTAGGAGAAACCCTAGGGGCGGCAGCGACTTGGAGGTGGCCGGCGGCTAGGGTTAGGGTTTTGGGGTGTGTGGGAGAGGGGCAGCCCTACCCCTCCTTATATAGGTGGGAGGGTGCGGTTTGGGAGGAGGGAGTCCTCCTCCAACTCCTCCTCCTTGGCCGGCGGGTGGAGGGAGGAGACTTCCTCCCCAAGTAGGTTTCCTACTCTCCCTCCACCAAGCAAACTTGTCGTTTGACTTTTTCAAATTGGCGTTTGACTTTCAAACTAGGATTTGATTTCTCCCTTTATTTTGCCCAGCCAAGTGACCTAGTACATGATGCAACCATTCTATATTGTCATGACACATTCATGTACCCTTCCCCTCCGGAGTGCCGGACCTTCCGGACCCTTCTAGAACATTCCCGATGAAAACACTGGAATCATTCCCCAACTCCGAAACATGACTTCCCTTATATGAATCTTATTTTCCGGACCATTCCGGATCTCCTCATGATATCCCGGATCCCATCCGAGACTCCGAACAACATTCGGTATCTTACTCATCATTCCATAACTACTCAACAACATCGAATCCTTAAGTGTGTCTCCCTACGGTTCGTGAATTATGCAGACATGATCGAGACACTTCTCCGATCAATAACCAATAGAGGAATCTGGAAATTCATATGGCTCCCACATATTTGTACGATTACTTTGCGATCAAATGAACCACTTACATACGATACCAATTTCCCTTTGTCTCACGATAGTTTACTTATCCGAGGTTTTGATCGTCGGTATCTCTGCATACCTAGTTCAACCTCGTTACCGATAAGTACTCTTTTCTCGTTCCCGTGGTATGTGATCCCTTGTGAGCCAGTAACATGCTTGCAAGCTAATTGGATGACATTCCACCGAGAGGGCCCAGAGTATATCTATCCGTCATATGGATGGACAAATCCCACTCTTGATCCATGTGCCTCAACCCATACTTTCCGAACACTCAATGCCACCTTTATAGCCACCCAGTTACGGTGTGGTGTTTGATGTCATCAAAGCATCCTTCCGGTGATGGTGATTAGCATGATCTCATGGTCGAAGGAATTAGGTTACTATGCATCAGAAAGCTTATAGCAAATTAACTATATTAAATGACTTGATCTTTATGCTATGCTTAACTATAGGAGTATGTCCATCACATCATTCTCCTAATGATATGACCATGTTGTTAATAACATGTCTATGTTCATGATCAGGAAACCATGATCATATATTAACCAACAAGCTAGTTTAACAAGAGGCTTTACTAGGGACTCTTTTATGTTTACAAATCACACAAGTATTAATATTTCCTGTTAATACAATTATAGCATGGTATGTAAACATTTATCATAAGTATGAAGATATGATAATAACCACTTTATTATTGCCTCTTGGGCATATCTCCAACAGTCTCCCACTTGCACTAGAGTCAATAATCTAGTTTTAAACCTTTGTGCATTCAACACCTATGGCTTTCCGATGTTGTATTTACACGATTGCTAGTGGTCAACTGATCTCCGGATCCGACACTTTCAAGTCCGTGTGTAATTGCATGTCTTTGCGTCTCTACGCATCACTCATTCTCTGATGAGATGGCTTTGTACAAATTTGGTCCTTTGGTGTGACCTTTAGTTCTTTGGGGTTAAAACATGTTGATAATATTGTCGTACAATATATCTTCATAGTATTATCCCTGCTGTAAAATACACCTAGTTTGATAACAAACTACTTGACACAAATGCCCTCTTTTGCTGCTATAATAGCAGTTATATACTTAGCCTTTTGTTGTAGTATTTGTCACAATGTCTTAACTTTGGAACTCATCCAAATCCATTATGGAACTTACTTTCCATCACATTGTGCCACCCTTAGTTTAGATTGAGATAAACTTAATTTGTACTTCGTGACAAAACTAGTATCAATGTAATACTTTTACAATGAACTAACCATCTATTTGTCACTTCTACAAAATAATATATTCTTAGTTCTTTTAAAAGATCATAAGAATATCTTTACTATCGTCCAATAATCATCTTATGAATTATTCTGGTATATGCTCATAACATTTAGAGCATAGGACATTTCTGGATTTGTACACATCACAGCATGATTGATAAAATACTCTTTGTGATTGTATCTATCAAGTATCAAAAATACTTAAATCTTTATTCAATCCTTCCTGTGCAACAAGAACCTTTCTTGTAGTTTCTATATTGAACTCATTCAATATCTCGTCTATGTACCTCTGGCACAACCATATTGGCATCACAATTTATCCATATAGACATTGATGCCAAATATTCGGGTTCTGCCTAAGCCTTTCATCGAGATGAAATTCTTATCTTGTGTTAATAAAAAGATACATCACTTCCAATCAACAATATGTCTTCCACATAATGTATTAGAAATATGTCTTAGCGCTCCCACTTAATTTCTTGCAAGTGCAAGCATCTTCATCGTCTTCGATGAAATTAAACTCTTTTAACAGTTTCATCATAGTGAAGATTCCAACTTCGCGATGCTTACTTCAACCATTGAAGTTTGCATATGCTTTTAGCATCCTTTGAATTAACAAAACCCTTTGGTCCGTGTCATGCACATGTCTTAGGTAACCATTCTTATAGAAGAACTTGTTTTGTTTATTCAACTATCACATAACAAAATTATATGTAGTGGTTGCTACATTAATCCATCTAGACTAAATATCACTTAATGAAAGATCAGATCTTGTCATAGTCAACTCTTTGAACATTGTCGTGAACTCTTTCCCGACATGTCGATAATTTCATAGATGTGAAATATCCATGTCTATTTCTTTATAGATCCAAATATGACTGTAAGGTCTTGAACCTTTCTAGAGGGTCTTTCAAGTTCAAAGCTTGATCTCTCGTATATGGAACTATCACGGATTTTATGGCTTCAAGACATTTGACGGAGTCAGGGCCCATCATTGCTTCTTTGCATGTAGTCGGATCATTATTGTCAAATAATGATTTAACTCTCAAATCTTGGTATTTGATTGTTTACCCGACCTACTTGTTTCAATAGGAACTTAGGCCTCTGTGACCACAACCTTTGAGGCACGTGAGCCATGAGCATTGTTGCTGCCTCCGGAACACTTTTTGGTGTTGCGCAACTTTGCACATATAGCTAAGGTTCCTTTAACCTTATCAAAGTTCTATTGTCCTCCCACTTAACTTTTCACGGAAAATTCCTTCTCAAAGAAACTTGACGTTCTAAGCGACAAACACTTTTGTCTTCGGTGTTATGGAGGAATACTCAACGATTCATACAAAGATATGTTCATCCGATTTTGGTTGCAAACATCTTTCTTATGCATAGCATACCAATTTTTAAGAAAGGGCAACTTGGGTTATATCCCAAACCATAACTTTATATGGTGTCAATTCAACGGATTATGATGGAGCTCTTTTCAGTGGAAAAACAACAGTCTCTAAAGCTTTTAATCTTTAAAATATAATGGCAGTTTTATGAATTACACCTTTGATCTTACCATGTCAAACAAGGTTTAATTACATATCTCGAATGCTCCATACTCTTATGGTGTTTCGAGAAATGCAAATCCACAGAACGATTCCTTAAATCTTAGGTGTTTTATGCTAAACTTGTAACTCAAATATCTTCCTTTATGATCTCATCATAAACTATTTATATTCTTGTTACAATGATTTTGCACTTCATCTTGAAAGTCTTTGAATTTTTCAAATGTTTCATACTTTATCCTTATTAAGTAAATATTCATATATTCACTCAAATTTTCGGAGAAAGCATATGAAGTTGAAATCCATCGCTCTTGACTACACATAATGGACTTCATACAACAATATGTACAAGTTCCAATAAACTAGTCATTCGTTCCCTTTTGGCCTGTGAACGAAGTTTTAATTATCTCTAGGAAAGTTTCACAAGTGTCATTTGATCAAAATATCAAAAGACTCCAAAATTCCATCCACATGGAGTTTCTTCATGTTTTCTTTCCAATATAATTTAAACGGCGATGTCACTTCCTAAGTGATCTTTCTTATCAATTGTCTTTCGACATTTTTAGCAATTATTTTATGGATGTGATTAATCCAACGAGATTTGTAAATCATCTATCTTTTATGGATTACGGCAATTAGTTGAACAACCATTTTTTTCTCATAATACCCGATAAAACAAATCTTGAAGGCAAGCTTTGATGTTAACGAGAAACACATCAACACTTTATTTGTTCTCGATGAACATCATCACATATTCTCTTGCTAGTTACTTAGGCCATTGTAGTTCATGAATTGTGTTGTTTCATATGACGATTCACACCAACAAATTCAATATCAAATACTTAAGAACCACATTGTTTAATAAGCAAAGAATATAGCCATAACATGTATATCATCTATATACCTAAGCTGAACAATTCCAGTCTTTTCTTTTCTGCCATATATTTCCGAGATTCTCTTTCAGTATTTCCTTTTCTGTTTGAAAGAATCTATCATCATCAATAGTGGAGGCATACATATGACACATAGTCCAAAGCGTGTATAATACCAATGTCTTTGGACTTGCACTTTGAAGTAGATCACCATCATCAAATGTTTGGTGTGCTTTCAAATTCCATTCTTTAGCAATCTCTTGGTGTAGTAAATGTTTTACCTATATCAAATATTCACCCTTCTCATGGAATTATTCATGATCAAGCTACTTTAGCTTATAACGATGAATCGCGAGTATAATGTTGCTCTCCAAAACCTTTTGGAATATTAGGACAACTAGTGTCTCCAATCTTTTGTAAATTCTCATCAAATATGAGAACGTAAACTTTACCATATTATACTCTATCATGTTGTAACCAAAACATCATTTTAGATACCGCAATATCTTCCATACATGATGGTTTCTGAAACAACTCTTTCAACTCCTAGATTACCTTGATGTTGAAACTATCTTTCGAATATCAAGAATCATGGAGATAAACATGATACTTATATACTAACACTGGAATTGTTACTCTTGATTTAATACCAACTATTAAATTTCACGGAGTAATCGAAACTTACTGAAAGTTTGCAATGGGACTTTTAAACTTTAGATTAACACTTTAAAACAATACGATACTAGTTCGTAAAGTAACTAACCAGAATTCTATAGTTCTATCATCTCAATTATAACTAAGCGCAAGGTGGTAAACGGATGCCAATGACTACAACAACTATGCAAATTCACTTTGATTTAATTTATGATAAATAGTGTTCAACTTTTAATCAAATTGCTGTTGAACTCCCACTCAAAACAATATCCCTCACATTGTTTTTAGTGATCACACGAACTAAATCCACCACATCAAAACCGATCATCACGAGAGTTGATGTAGCTTCAATGGCGAACAATCAACATGTTCATCATATCTACTATATGACTCATGCTTTACCTTTCGGTGATCCGTGTTCCGAGACCATGTCTGTACATGCTAGGCTCATCATGATCAAACCTTAGCTTCTGCATGAGCAAATCTGGCTTGCTCACGTTGTATACACTCGTAGAATCTAACACACCCGATCATCACGTGATGCTTCGAAACAACGAGCTTTAGCAACGGTTCTTACTAAGGATGAACACTTTAAAACTTGAAATTGTGTGCTTGAGGGATCATCTTATAATGCTACCGTCGTTAACTAAGCAATACAAGATGCATAAAAGGATTAACATCACATGCAATTCATAATATGTGATATGATATGGCCTTTCTTCTTGTGCTTCCGATCTCCATCTTCAAGCACGAACATGATCTCCATCATCACCAGCATGGCGTCAAGGTCAATGGCGCCGCTTCATGGTTATCATCCACCAGCATCAACTATTACAACTACTTTGAATAATAGACACGTGGGTCTTAACAGAATTTAAAAGACAACCATATGGCTCCTGCCGGTTGCCAACTTACAATAAGGAACATTGCATACATCATATATAATCACAATCATGGCCATATCACATCACAGCACACCCCTGCAAAACAAAGTTAGACGCCTCTAATTTTCTTTGCATATTTTACGTGGTTTGGGGCTTTCAATAAGTGTCGTACTAACTTACGAACAAGAACCACAACGTTGATGCTTGAACTATCAAGTGTCCGTTGTAAATTGAATCTTTACTATGATGGGAGAGACAGACACCCGCAAAGCCACTTATGCAATACAAGTTGCATGTTGAGCGTGGAGCAAGTCTCATGAACGATGTCATGTAAGGTTAGCCCGGGCCGCTTCATCCCACCATACCGCAAGATGCAAAGTACACAAAAAGAAATTGATAATAAAAGCACCATCGCCCACAATGACCATTGTGTTCTACTCGTGCAACAGATCTACATAAAGACACGACTCTGATACCACTATAGGGGTTCATAGCATGGAAAACAAAAAAAATCTACCGCATGCAAACAAACAAGCCAAGATCTATCTACTAGATTGTAGCAACGAGTCGATAGAGGAACTCACCCTCGAAGATTCCAAAGCGGTTAACGAGAGCAAATTCTCGTGGGTGATGTAGTCGTACTCTTGCCGATCTCAAGATCGCGTAGACGATCCTTCCGGCGCTGCGTTCCGGCAGCGCTTCCGCAGTCGGTCACACGTTCGGTACTCGATGAAGACCTTCCTCTCACTTGTTCCAGCAGGCAGCAGAGGTTGTAGCACTCTCCTCGCGATTTCGGCAGCACGACGGCGAAGGCGTGGTACCGGAAGTAGAGGGGAGATCTCGCAGGGCTTCGCCTTAAGCCGGAGCGAGTATGGTGGACTATGAGAGAGGCCTTGGCGATCTAGGGTTTAGAAGGCACCAAGGGGCGGAGCTTGGCCGGCGGCTAGGGCTTGGGGAAGCCCCAAGTCGGCGGCTAGGAGAAACCCTAGGGGCGGCAGCGACTTGGAGGTGGCCGGCGGCTAGGGTTAGGGTTTTGGGGTGTGTTGGGTGTGTGGGAGAGGGGCAGCCCTACCCCTCCTTATATAGGTGGGAGGGTGCGGTTTGGGAGGAGGGAGTCCTCCTCCAACTCCTCCTCCTTGGCCGGCGGGTGGAGGGAGGAGACTTCCTCCCCAAGTAGGTTTCCTACTCTCCCTCCACCAAGCAAACTTGCCGTTTGACTTTTTCAAATTGGCGTTTGACTTTCAAACTAGGATTTGATTTCTCCCTTTATTTTTCCAGCCAAGTGACCTAGTACATGATGCAACCATTCCATATTGTCATGACACATTCATGTACCCTTCCCCTCCGGAGTGTCGGACCTTCCGGACCCTTCTAGAACATTCCCGATGAAAACACCGGAATCATTCCCTAACTCCGAAACATGACTTTCCTTATATGAATCTTATTCTCCAGACCATTCTGGATCTCCTCATGATATCCCGGATCCCATCCGAGACTCCGAACAACATTCGGTCTCTTACTCATCATTCCATAACTACTCAACAACATCGAATCCTTAAGTGTGTCTCCCTACGGTTCATGAATTATGCGGACATGATCGAGACACTTCTCCGATCAATAACCAATAGAGGAATCTGGAAATTCATATGGCTCCCACATATTTGTACGATTACTTTGCGATCGAATGAACCACTTACATACGATACTAATTTCCCTTTGTCTCACGATAGTTTACTTATCCGAGGTTTTGATCGTCGGTATCTCTGCATACCTAGTTCAACCTCGTTACCGATAAGTACTCTTTTCTCGTTCCCGTGGTATGTGATCCCTTGTGAGCCAGTCACATGCTTGCAAGCTAATTGGATGACATTCCACCGAGAGGGCCCAGAGTATATCTATCCATCATATGGATGGACAAATCCCACTCTTGATCCATGTGCCTCAACCCATACTTTCCGAACACTCAATGCCACCTTTATAGCCACCCAGTTACGGTGTGGTGTTTGATGTCATCAAAGCATCCTTCCGGTGATGGTGATTAGCATGATCTCATGGTCGAAGGAATTAGGTTACTATGCATCAGAAAGCCTATAGCAAATGAACTATATTAAATGACTTGATCTTTATGCTATGCTTAACTATAGGAGTATGTCCATCACATCATTCTCCTAATGATATGACCCTGTTGTTAATAACATCTCTATGTTCATGATCAGGAAACCATGATCATATATTAACCAACAAGCTAGTTTAACAAGAGGCTTTACTAGGGACTCTTTTATGTTTACAAATCACACAAGTATTAATGTTTCCTGTTAATACAATTATAGCATGGTATGTAAACATTTATCATAAGTATGAAGATATGATAATAACCACTTTATTATTGCCTCTTGGGCATATCTCCAACATTGACGTCGTATAAAATTTGTCTTCAGGGAAACACTTACTCTCCTAGAAAAATATCAACAAAGCAAGGGTGAGTACATGATGTACTCAGCAAGACTTACTTATGGCTGATGGGGTTATTTGCATAAAACCATATTTGTCTATAAAACAAGAGGGGGTAGAAGCTTGTCTAAATAGAATATTTTAAAAGAGGATAAGAGAGCGGCATCTCCAAAGTATTGATCATTATGATGATCCACCAAGTCATCATCATCTGAACCTCAACTAGGATCACCCCTCGGACGCCACTTAAATTGCCAAGCATGCTTTAGGGTGACATTTGAATACTACTCCCTCTGTCCTGAAATACCCTGCATTCTGGGTTTAGTCAAATTCAAACTTTATAAAGTTTGGTAGAGTATATAAAAAAACTATAAACATCTATAGCACTTAATGTATATATTATGAAAATATATCTTATGACGATTCTAATGGTACTTATGTTGTATTATAGGTGTACATAAATTTTTCAATATGTTTGGTCAAACTTTGTAAAGTTTGACATTGACTAAACCCAGAATGCAGGGTATTTTAGGACAGAGGGAGTATATAACTTGTCATATCATCATCCTTGCTTGAGCATTGCATCGATGCCATGTGTTGATTGTTTCTATTTCTTTCCGATGTTTGGTTCTTCCCAGTAGAATATGAAATCGAGATCTAAGTCCGAGATCAACACCGTCGAAGCTCGATTTCTAGAGAATATGAGGAGAAAGAGGCCGTGGAGAAATGGACCTACAAGTCATTTGTTAGGAAGACGAGGGCGAAGCTGTGGCAACGGGGAGTGGGTTCCTACCTCTAGGCTGAGGCTGATGAGACCCACAGGTGCCCATTCCATGCTAACAAGGCAAAGGGTGGGACTCGTGCAGCATGCTTGAGCCGTCGAGGAGGAGGTGCTGATATGCGCGATGAGGGGAATCATGAAGCCCTCATGAGGGTTCTTGAGCATTAGGAGTGATGTAATCTAGGAGCATGTCAAGTAGGTACATCATCAAGTATAGTGATGATGTGTAGTTTGTTGCAACTAATGGACTATGTAGTAGGTTTGGACTTTGTGGTATATTGCTGAGTGAAGTAAAAGCCGGTGTTTGATGCTATCTATGTATGCAAAGTATATATGCATACTACTTAGTAATATGTCTTTTGTTTGTGCCAATTTAAATTTCACACTGTTTACTTTTGTTTGTGCCAATAATAGAATGCATACCTCACTCTTAATAACCGAGGACGACTCCCCAGAACCAGGTGCGTCTAGTGTTTCTCCTTCGTAACCAGTCTTCATGTCGGAATCACCGAAATAGTCATAAGCATTAGGAGAGCCGGAAATGATCTGAACATTTTAGTACAAACAAATAATTAGTTGTCATTTCATCATTGAATTCATTGGTTGTCACATAAAAAGGGATGTCTACATACCTCACTGATGTATTTCTCAGACGAGACCTCAGATATGGTATTGTCAATATCACCATCGATGTCCGTCTACCAAAATTTAGGATATACATTACAATAATGCTGGTTAGCATAAACATAAGCAAACATCACTCACATTATCATCTTCAACATGCATCGAATGATGGTGATCTAGTTGAAACGATCTCGCTATGAATGAGATCTAGGTCGACCTTGGTGTAGGCAACCCTTCAACAGAAATAAAAGGCCCGTTCCAGCGGGCCGACGGGACCGAACCGAACCACCTGCAACTTAACACGGTCCCGCCTCGCCCCATCTCCTCTTGTCTCTTCTGCTACTATCTCGAGGAGGAGGTGGACACCTTGTATTTGCCCCGTCCCGCCGAAAGCGGCCGGTCGGTCATCAATCCATCCAAGCAAAGAAAAATGGCACCTCCACGTATCTGTGAGCGAGCCGCCGGATGATTGATGCCTAAACACTAAACATAATTGGCTAAACAAACAATGTAGTTGCAAATTATGACTTCACATACTTACGTATTTATTTACTAAAGATTGTCCATTTCTGTAGGATCTATAGAACTGGTTTGCTTGTAATAATTGATTTTCTGAAGAAGTCATACACATACATGTTAGACCGTACACACTAACTCTGGTTTCATTTATGCTTGTAAAATTATGAGTTTTATACTATTAACATACCATGTTTTCAAATATGTTGCTAGCTCTTACTGAGCCAAACTTATGCTATCATTATGCCATGATCCACTTATGCTTTGTTTTATGCCATGCTCCATGTATGCTTTCATTTATGCTAAAAAAAAATCAGTATTTGCTCAGATCAGTACCATGTCTTATATTTTCGATAAATTTGCCTTGTCATGTAATTTATGCTTGTAAATTTTTGATTTTTCCCCACTATGAATTTCAAACTATATAATAAAAGTTCCACATTATTTGGCTTAGTGGTAATGTATGTTTAACAACCTAAGTCTATGCTTAGCATATTGTTTCAACTTTACTTTTCTTAAGTGCAAGTTTTCTTGCAAAACTGGTTGGCGAGCCATTGGAGGGTGCTGCTGGGAAGAAGACGAAGGTGGACGATGGGTACTTTCCTAACGACTCTGAATCCTCCGACGCTGAATATGAACAAGAGGTGAGCTTTCTGATAGATGTAGAGTATTCATTGTTGTGAGTTTGTCAGTGCCATTATTAACTGTAGTGTATTTGCGATTTTCATATAGTATATTTATAGAGAAGATGAGGAGAAAGAGGCCGTGGAGAAATGGACCTACAAGTCATTTGTTAGGAAGATGGAGGCGAAGCTACGGTAGCGGGGAGTGGGTGCCTACCTCTAGGCTGATGATACCTATAGGTGGCCATTGCATGTTAACAAGCCAAAGGGTGGCCTGAGGGTGGGACTCATGCAGCCTGCTTGAGCCGTCGAGGAGGAGGTGCTGATATGCGCGATGAGGGGAATCATGAAGCCCTCATGAGGGTTCTTGAGCATTTGGAGTGATGGAATCTAGGAGCAGGTCAAGTAGGCACATCATCAAATATAATGATATGTGTAGTTTATTGCAACTAATAGACTACGTAGTAGGTTTGGACCGTGTGGTATATTGCCGAGTGAAGTAAAAGTCGGTGCTTGATGCTATCTATGTATGCAAAGTATATATACATACTACTTAGTAATATGTCTTCCGTTTCGTGCCAATTTGAATTTCACAATGTTTACTTTTGCTTGTGCCGATAACAGGATGCATACCTCACTCTTAATAACCGAGGACGACTCCTCAGAATTAGGTATGTCTATTGTTTCTCCTTGGTAACCATTCTTCATGTCGGAATCACCGAGATAGTCATAAGCATTAGGAGAGCCGTTAAGTAGCTGAACATTTTAATACAAATAAATAATTAGTTATCATTGAATTCGTTGGTTGTAACATAAAAGTTGATGTTTACATACCTCACTAATGTATTTCTCAGACGAGACCTCAGATATGGTATTGTCAATATCACCATCGATGTCCATCTACCAAAATTTAGGATATATATTGCAATAATGCTGATTAGCATAAACAAAAATAATGGACATCTAGGTCGACCTCGGTGTAGGCAACCCTTCAACAGAAATAAAAGGCCCGTTCCAGCGGGCCGACGGGACCGAACCGAACCACCTGCAACTTGACACGGTCCCGCCTCGCCCCATCTGCTCTTGTCTCTTCTGCTTCTATCTCGAGGAGGAGGTGGACACCTCGTATTTGCCCCGTCCCGCCGAAAGCGGCCGGTCGGTCATCCATCCATCCAAGCAAAGCAAAACGGCACCTCCACGTATCTGTGAGCGAGCCGCCGGATGATTGATGCCTAAACACTAAACATAGATGGGATCGCTCCACCTGTGGCCGCAATCTCGCCGGAGCGCGGCTGTCAGCACGCACATGGCTCGACGCAACCAACTCGCCGGGAATGAACCAGTCCTACGCGCCTTGACCTGACACCTACATGGCTTCCGCTTTCGGATTGTGTAAACTAAGCGCTAAGCGCGCGGCACATGAATACTCCAATCATCGTCGTCGTCGTGCCCGTGACCGTGGAGCCTCCTCGCCGCAGCACGCAACCTGTCCATCGGCGCCACCATTATTTATCTGTGTACGCAGCATCTAGTGATGATTAGCTTAAAGAATACACATCTGGAGATGTATTATAAAAAGTGTCTGCTCGCTTCGAGAAAAATCTCACAGATTAGTTGTAGTAGTAGTCGCAAACTTCACTAGCTAAGTGCGGCTACCGCACTTGTCTCTGGGTCCACGACTGGGCCCGGCAGGCTCGTCTTCCCGCTCCCTACACTGAAGGCTATCCGAGAACGACTCTCCGCGCGTACCCGATCCGAGAACGCGAGGCCTGGCTATGGCGGACGCGTCGGCGGCGGCGCCGCTACTGCCGGGGAAGAAGTCCGCGGCGCAGTACACGCGGAGCGCGTCGCACGCGGGGGACGAGCTCCGGAGCTTCCGTGCCTGCCTGCGCTGGATGTGCGTGGACCACACGGACGGCCCGCGCTCCGCGGGCTCCTGGGCGGTCTTCCTCCTGCTGGCCGTCGCGGCGCCCACGGCGGTCACCCTCGCGCTCCCGTCCTCCGGGCCCGACGACCGGCCCTTCGACGCGCAGGTGCAGGTCTCGCTCACCCTGGCGGCGGCGCTCGCGTACCTCTCCCTCGCCTCGCTGCTCCGCGTGGGCCTGCGCCGCCTCCTCTGCATCGACCGCCTCCGCCACGACTCCGACGAGGTGCGCGCCGGGTACACCGCGCAGCTCAACCGCTCCTTCCGCGTCCTCGCCTGCTTCCTCGTGCCGTGCTCCCTCGCCGACGCCGCCTACAAGGCATACTGGTACTGGGCCGCCGCGCCCTTCCGCTCGCCCTGGTGGAACGCCGCCGCCTGCGCGCTCGACGTCGCATCCTGGGTCTACCGCACCGCCGTCTTCTTCATGATCTGCGTCCTCTTCCGGGTCATCTGCTACCTGCAGGTGCTGAGGATGGTGGGATTCGGGCGGGAGTTCGGAAGGTTCGCAGACGTCGCCGTCGTGCTCGAGCACCATCGCCGGATCAGGGACCAGCTCAGACGCATCAGTCATAGGTACCGACAGTTCATTATCTTCTGCCTCGTCCTCGTCACCGCCAGCCAGTTCTGCGCGCTGCTCGCCACCACCAGGCCACATGCAAGGATCAATCTCGCCACCGCCGGAGAGCTCGCGGTGAGTGAGTAGTACTACTATGCTTCTCCAGGTTAATTACTTGCCCGATGGTACCACATATGGGTATGATGTAGATGTCGAAACCAGGCCTACACATCCTTACAAAAGACATAATTAATATAGTACAAATATCAAGCTGTCTTTGGTTGTCTAAAAAGCAATACATGACACAGTGCGTCTCGATTAGGATGGTACACATGCTTTGTTGTCTAGTTACAATTTCTTTTCTCCATGGAATTTCATGAATTATTACTGCACAAATTAGCCTCGATCCATTCCATGACACCGTGCGTGTCGATCATCTGCATTGCAGCTCTGCTCGGTGAGCCTGGTGGCCGGGCTGCTGGTCTGCCTCCACAGCGCCGCCAAGATCACGCACAAGACGCAGGCGGTCACCAGCGTCGCGGCGGCGTGGCACGCCGACGCCACCATCCACGCCTTCGACAACGACCTGGAGGACCCCGACCCCGCCCTGCCCGCCGCCACGGGCTTCCTGGCGCCCGCCAACGCCTACCGGGTGGCCTCCGGCGAGGAGTCCGACGGCTACAACGACGACGACGACGACGCCAGGAGCGATGACTCCCTCGACGACCCCAAGCTCGTGGCCTTCCAGGTCAACAACATGTCCTTCCAGAAGAGGCAGGCACTGGGTAAGCAATCGCAAGCGCGCACGGCGGCATGCAGGAACTCATCGTTGGTATTCTTGGTATGGTGGCGCTAATGGCGACCGGCGCTTATTTTTTTTGCAGTGACGTACCTGGAGAACAACCGGGCGGGGATCACGGTGTACGGCTTCGTCGTCGACCGGACATGGCTGCACGCGCTCTTCATGATCGAGTTCTCGCTCGTCATGTGGCTGCTGGGGAAGACGGTCGGTATATCTTGAAGGGGCCCGCCTCGCCTGTCCATGACCATGATCTCTCCCGCACTCCGGGTGTCTTTGCTGCCGATGCCGACCGGTCCTCAAGTCTGAACCTCGGACGGAGGGGGTTCGCTTGGGATGTGAAAATTCAGTGCATATAGTTTCAATCTTCAGTGCTTCATCAAATATGAAACACGAATATGTTGTTCTTTCGTTCTTAGTTGTGCAGGTTGATTTGATGAAAATAATGAGAATACTAGCCGCCACATGGAGAGTTGATTCGATAAAAGTAGTAGTAACTGTCTAGAGAAGCTCATGATCATGAAATTCTGTTGATACATTCTATAGAGCTGTACACAGAACATCTCTTGTATGAAAGCAGAGTACATTACAATACGTCAACAAGATTTCCGCATTGGGGTATAAGCTCGCGAGCTCTCCTCCCATATTTATGCCTTCTACAAAGAGTTGTTCTCGATGTCACCGTGTTATGGGCTCTCGCTGGTACCAGACTTCTGGTTGGAGGAGGCGACGGTCACCCCCGCTGAGAATGCGGAGCTCACTCTCCCTTTCCTCCGGGAGGAGGTGGCCGCGACTCTAAAGTCCATGAAGACCGGGTCGACGCCAGGCCTCGCTGGCCTGCCAGTGATTTTCTTCCAGATCTTTTAGGACCAGCTACAGCCGATAATCATGCAGATGTTGTGATGTCTTGGTTGAACTTTGGCGTGATCACCTTGATCCCCAAAGTAGCGGGGGGCACGGATATCCACCAGTTCCGACCGACCATGGTTATCAATGTCATCCAGAGGATCTTTTCGAAGGTTTGTGCCCTGAGGCTCGCTCCAGTTATGGAGCGGCTCACTCACCCCCTCCAGTCCGCCTTCCTTAAGGACGCTTGATTCATGACGGTGTC
Source organism: Avena sativa (assembly GCA_916181665.1). Taxonomy (NCBI): domain Eukaryota; kingdom Viridiplantae; phylum Streptophyta; class Magnoliopsida; order Poales; family Poaceae; genus Avena; species Avena sativa. Next base: position 260,038,255 of record OV702298.1, on the reverse strand, counting down.
CTCGCCCTTCATGAAATTATTCATGAAGTGAAATCACGTCGTCAGAAGGGAGTGTTACTTAAGTTGGACTTCCAGAAGGCCTATGACCGATTACACTGGGCCTTCTTGAGGCTAGTTCTGGAGAGGAGGGGCATTGATGATAGGATGATATGCTGGATCATGCAGTTTGTGATGAGCGGTAGGACGGCGATAATATTAATGGGGAGATTGGCCCCTATTTTAGGCCTTCTTGTGGTGTTAGACAAGGGGATCCTATTTCTCCCCTCCTGTTTAACTTCGCGGTAGATACCCTAGTAGAGATTTTGGATAGAGCCAAAATCACTGGCCACATCTCGGGTGTGGTTGGGCATCTTATCCTTGGACGTGGTATCTCCCACCTCCAATATGCGGATGATACCATGATTATGGTGCAGGGCTTGGAGCTTGTCATTATTAATCTCAAGTTCCTGCTTCGAATCCATGTCAGGGTTGAAGATTAACTTTGACAAGAGCGAGGTTATGGTCGTGGGATACTCAGAAGAGGATAGGCAGCACATTGTTGACAACCTTAACTATAAATTGGCAGACTTCCCTATTATTTACCTTGGGATGCCCATTCGGAAGACTCAGGTCCTAATCAAGGATCTTGCACCCCTGGTCATGAGGGTTTGATCTAAAGTTGAACCCTGGCGGGCTAGACTCACGACCAAGGGAAGTAAGACGGTCTTGATAAACTCATGTCTCTCTAGCCTGCCCATGTACCATATGGGGCTATACCTGCTCTCGGAGGGGACCCATGCAGACTTCGCCAATGAGTTGTCTCGATTCTTCTGGGCGACAAGGGATGGCCACCAGAAATACCATATGGTTAAATGGGCAGACTTGTGCGCCCCAAGATCCTTGAGGGCATAGGGATCCTTGACTTGTGCCGCTTTAATGTGGCCATGTTGCTGGGGATTATGGGGGACTCTAGTTGTAGCTTATCAAGGCCAAGTATCTCTGTGGCCGACCCCTTTTAGCTTGCGAGTGTCGGGAGGGCTCCCAAATCTGGCAAGCCATCCAGGAGATTAAGCACTTCATTGGGAAGGGCGCCACCTTTAGCATCGGTGACGGGCAGAGGGTGCACCTATGGATTGACCCATGGCTCTTGGCCTCTCTGCTGTGCAAGGAATTTCCCGCGATGTTTGCCATTACCTCCTCCTCGTCGATACTTGTTGCCGAGGCCTTTCGAGAGGGTCGCTGAAATATCTTATTCCGACGGACATTTAGCATGGCCGAGGCGGAGGAGTATCGGCGCCTGACGACCGCCCTCCCTGTCTTCCTATCCGAGGAGCAGGACTCGATCTCCTGGCGTCTGACCCCATCAGGGGAGTTCTTGGTGAGCTCGGCTTACAGGGCCCTCTTCCAGGGCCCGGAGCTGCGGTGGACCTTGCCCCTTTGGAAGGCGCCTCTTCCCCTTAGTATTGGCATTTTTGTCTGGCAGCTTCTCCGTGATCGCTTGCCTTTAGGGGTGGAGGTGGCTAAGCGTAATGTCTGGGCAATGGTATGTGTCCCCTATGTGGGATTCCGGAGATATGTGCTCATAGTATGTTTTCTTGCATGACGGCTTAGGTTTTTGGAGCTTTGTTCGGGAAGCGTTGGGGCCGGCTTGGCAGGCACAGGAGCTCAGAGAGTTCCTGCAAGCTGAGGCGAACCATGACGGAAGGAGGTGCTGCCTCTTCTGGCTAGTGTTCGTGGCCCTATCCTGGACCCTGTGGAACATGAGGAACAAGATGGTGATTCAATGGATCTATCACGCCCGTGTTTCTGACTCAATTTTTCTCTTCTCGCCTTCTTACAGCAGTGGTTCCCGTAGGTGAGGCAGCGTGACCGTCAGGCTCTCGACGACACTATGTGGGCTTTGAGGCTAGCGGTGCTTCCCTTCTTGGCCCCAGATCGCTCGTGATGTTGGCTTCCTCTTGCGTCTGCTTGTGTGTTGGTGTTGCCCCACCTTTTATTTTTTCTTTGGGCTTTGCTGTGTTGTGGCCCTAGTGGATGTTAGCTTGTTTTTCTTTGTTTTTGGCCTCGACAGTTGGGTTGTGTGTGGATTCTTGGTTGTACCCGAATATTGCTTTATTTATAAAGTGGGGTGGCATGCCTGTTTCGAGGAGGTTATAAGCTCGCAAATCAAATCAACCATGCAATCCACTACGGTATAGTGATACAAAGGACAAGTCACTAAGTAATAACTCAATATTGTGCCCCGCAAAAAAACTTAGTACTGTACCCCGCCAAAAAAACTTAATACCGTGGTTAACTTACTTTGATCAGGAATGTGAAGAAAAGATGCACGAAAAGAATTCAAGCAAGGCAGCAGAAAAAACACACTATTTTGGCACCAACCGTGTGCAAACATGAATACTCAGTCTAGCCGAACAGAGGTCCAACCTGATAGATTCCTAGGATCATCTAGGTGCACATCTAGCCGGGTAACCATTGTGTAGTGTTTTTTAACACCTTTGTGTAGTGTTCATATTCTATGAATACACCAAGAGACATAGAGAGATGGGAGAGGGGAGAGAAGTACCTTCTCTTTGTCTTGATGAGCTCAAGGCATTGGCCATGGGTAGATCTGGCTAAGGTAGCGACGCGAAGTACAGGTCGTCGGGGCGTCGGCGGTGCTTCCCGTTGCTCCTACGCTCCCTTAGATCGGGTAGGGTTTGTTGGTGGGGCGTATGGCTGGCGGCGAACCTCGTAACGTGAGACATCGGCCCCCACCTCTTTATATAGCACAGTGCGAACAGGGGCCTAATGGGTCGTTGAGCTCACTCGGTAGGAGATCAATCTAACATTCTCCCCTTTGATCTCAACATATATTTTTAACTATATATATTTTTCACTTTACTCATTTTATCACCGATTAGTATGTATAGCATGTTTAATCGTCACAACTCAATTGCCGATAGAATCAGATAGCTACAACATACCTCTCTGTTTTGAAACAAATTCTATTACTTTTTGGGCCTTTCATGATCCAAGAATCATAGGATTTTACGTAAACCCATGCCGGCTAAGTGTTCTCTAAACACATTGGGTGGTAAACCTTTCATAAGCGGATCCGCAAGCATATCTTTTGCCCATATATGCTCGAGACTTGTGATCCTGGATTTTATCTTTCACAACATAATACTTTATCTCAATTGGTTTGATAGAATTACTTGACTTATTGTTGTGACCATAAAATATTGTTGGCTGATTGTCGCAGTACATCTTTAGTGTTTTGTTAATGCAATCTACCACTTTTAAGTCAGGTATAAATTTCTTTAATCATATTGCCTTACTAGTGGCCTCATAACATGCTATACATTCTGCATACATCGTGGATGATGCAACTATTGACTGTTTGGAGATTCTCCACGAAATAGCCCCGCCTATAATACGTATCCTGGCATGGATTTTCTATCATCTTTGTCTCCCGCAAAATCTATATCTGAATATCCTCTTATCTCTAGGGAATCAGATCTTCTATATGTTAGCATGAGGTCCTTTGTGACTTGCGCATAACTCAATGCTTTCTTTACCATATTTCAGTGCTCTATGCCTGGATTATCCTGATATCTACCGAGTACCTCGGTGATAAAAGCTAAGTCAAAGAGAGTGAACACTTGTGCATACTATAGACTTCCAATAGTTGAAGCATATGGTACCGCTTTCATTTGATCGAGCTCTTATTGGTTCTTGGGACAGTGAAATTTCCCAAAACCGTTGCCTTGACTATAGAAGCAGGTGTGGCATTACTCGTATGCATATTGTATTTCTTTAGTACCTTTTCTAAATATACCTTTTGTGATAGTACGAGGACCCCATATTTTCTATCTCGGTGAATTTCTATGCCCAAAACATATGACGCTTCACCAAGATCTTTCATATCAAAATTTGAGGACAAGAATTTCTTTGTTTCTACTAGCATACTAACATCACTACTAGCAAGTAAGATATCATCCACATACAGAATTAGGAAAATATATTTCCTGCTTTTAAACTTTGCATAAATGCAGTTGTCCTCAACATTCTCTTTAAACCTAAATCTCTTAATTATATCACTAAACTTTAGATACCACTATCTAGAGGCTTTTTTTAATCCATAAATGAATTTCTTTAAGCGGCATCCCATATTTTCTTTGCCTTCCATGATAAAACCCTTGGATTGTTTCATGTAGACACTTCCTTCTAAATCCCCGTTTAGAAATTTCATATTTACATCCATCTGATGTAGCTATAAATCAAAATGTGCCACTAATGCCATTATAATTCTAAAGGAATCCTTACATGAGACTAGAGAAAATATCTCATTGTAATCTACCCCTTCTCTTTGTTTAAATCCTTTTGCCATAAGTCGTGCTTTATACTTTTTTATATTCCCACTAGAGTCATATTTAGTTTTGTAGACCAATTTACAACCTACTATTTTGGCTCCTTTAGGAATTTCTCCTAAGTACCAAACATCGTTGGAACTTATCGATTTCATCTCGTCTTCCATGACCTCCCGCCACTTTGATGTGTGAGGGCTTCTCATGGCTTATTGATATGAAGTGGGATCACCCTCCATATGAACTATTTATGTATTATAAACTCTATAATTAGTAGAAATAGCTGATCTTTTAACTCTTTGAGACCTTCTAGGGGCCTCATTCACTAGCACATTCAGTGCCTCAACTTGTGTCACATCTTCTAGAGGTGGCTGCTGCTGCTCCCTCTCATGCGCAACAATGGGTTCAATCGGCTCCTGACAAACAGGTTCCAGATCTTCACTCATTGTTGCCATGGGTGGAGTTGTAATAGATGCTTGCACCACAACCTCAAGGATTGTTAGCGCAGGAAAAACAGGTAGTGAAAAAATGTCTCCTGAGTCACTGGATTAGGTGCATACATCCTCTTCTCCTCAAGATAAATTTTTCGAGCTACCATGCTCCCCTCATCATTTCATCCTCGAAGAAGACAACATGTCTTGTTTCAACAAACTTTGTGTATCTGTCTAGAGAGTAGAAGTGAACACATTTTAACCTTCCAGGATAGCCAATGAAGTGGCAACTAACTGTTTTGGAATCTAGCTTCACAATATTTAGATTAAACACTTTGGCCTCAGCTGGGCTCTCCCACACCCGTAAGTGGTGTAGAGAGGGTCTTCCTGTCCACATCTTGTACGGTGTTTTGGGAACCGACTTGCTTGGTACTCTATTGAGAATGTGAATGACGGTTTTTAACGCCTCCATCCATAATCCCAATGGCAAGGTGGAGTAACTCATCATACTGTACACCACATCCATAAGTGTACGGTTACGCCTTTCGGCTACTCCATTTTGTTGAGACTCGTCCGATATTGAATAATGGGCCACTATGCCATTCTCGTGTAAAAAGCTTGCAAAAGGTTCAGGGACTTGGCCATATGGGGTGTGCTGACGTAGTACTCCCCCCACAGTCAGATCTCGCTATCTATATTATCTTATCATGCTGATTTTCAAATTTGGCTTTGAATATTTTAAAGTTATCCAACACTTCCGATCTTTCTTTAATTAGATAAATATAAACAAAACGGGAGTAATCATCTGGTAATGTTATGAACGAGTCTTAGCCATCCACACTTTTCACAGAAAACGGTCCACAAATGTCAGTGTGAATTATTTCTAGTGTTCATGTGCTTCGTTTTGCACCTTTTTTAATTTTTTTTATGTATTTTCCTTTAGCACAATCTATGCATTTCTGTATGTTGAGAACTATAATGTAGGAATAATTTTACTTTTAGCTAGTCTTTCTATTCTCCTGCTCGAAATATGGCCTAAACGACACTGCCATAATTTCGACGATCAATCATGAGTTCTCTTTCTTTTCTTTTGATCCTTCTCCGATGCAGAAACATGTTCATTCACATTACACACAAAATACAATTTTTAATGTAGGGATAACAAATAAAGCTCACTGTGAAAGAAAGAAACACCCACACAAGTATTATTAAACCATATGGCACACTTTCCATGTCCAAAATGACATTCATAATAGTCTTTGTCCAAACGTAAAACACTAATCAAGTTTCTATGTAATGAAGGAACATAAAAACATCTTTAAGTAGGAGCATGAATACGTCATCTAACTCCATGAATATGTTGCCAATAGCTTCAACGCCTGCTTGGACTCCATTTGCAGCTTCAATGCATATTTCGCTTCTTTTCGTAGTTCGTGTCGAATGGAATCTTGTTGGATGCAAGGAGAAAAACAAAAAAGATGCCCTACGCGGTTATCCCAATATCTAGCTGAGGTAGAAGGCCACGAGGATTACCACTAGACGCACAGTTGTGGAATTGATGAAACACGTCTGTTGAATGCAGTACAGTCCTTACGATCCGATCCGATCATCGAGGTACTGATCGTACAACATCGCCGCTGGTATCCACACGTATAAGGAGAAGCGCCGACGGTGAACTGCTAGGTTCGTTACAGCGGCAGGACTGCTGTGGAGCTAGGGTTTCCAACGCATGGAATGACCTAACCATTAACCCAACTGGGTTTCTGCGCCCCACTATATAAATAGAGTGAAACTAGGCTCCACTCACTTATGGCTCATTCATTAAAGCCCATATAACATTAGTCACTGTGAGTCCGACTCACCGACTCAGTCCAAATCTGGCTCGGGTCTAACCCAACCATATTTCTGGTTCAGATCCAATCTAAACTTGCTTCTGCTGTTAAGTGTGTGACGCCGCAGGCTCATGGCAACTTGGACACGATTGGTGTCCGACTCTCAATCGATTAATCGGTAGCGGATCCTAGCAGAACGTGCCGACTCCCAAGTACCAAAGAGTCATGACGACATGCCTTTTCAATGCGACTTATGTCTGAGTCCTTTTGCCTCACGATATACCTTGTCGGACTATAGGCGTATAATTGTCATCCTTTAAATAGTCTGACTCTCTTCTTGATCCGAGATAAGTGATTCATCCGACTAAATTTTAACCGATCGTCTCGGTTAACACTTAACCAAGTCGTGCATGGCCATGCTTTCCGAATCATATCATCTGAGAGGGCCCAGATAATATCTCTCCAGGTGGAGGGGCAAAATCCCATCTTGGATATTCACATCACGTAGTTTGATTCCCAGTCGACCCGAACTCTGCCTTTATAACTGCCCTGTTACGGATTAGCGTTTGACAGAACATAAGTCGGTGATCCTCAACTCGGATTGTGCAACAACCTTATGTCTAAGGATTACATTGATTGAGACATACAAGTGATGACTTGTTCGTTGTATCTCAATTTGGATCAATCCGACTCGCTAAACTCTTTAGCCAAATCTGTGTAAGTCGGAATGGCATCTCCATGCCCATGACAAGTGGAACCGAGTCATCGGCCGACTTTCACATTGGTCAAGTTGTGTGCCCAACACAACCTCAATGATCAAGGATGTTTATTTTGAACAACATGAGTATATAGTTTCACAACCGAATCACATATTCAATGCTATACATCATATGGTCATACAAGGACAACTTAATAACTTTATTAATACAATGGGAATCACATCATACATGATTGCCTCTAGGGCATATTCCCAACTATCTCCCACTTGCACCAGAGTCAATATTCCGACATCACATGTCTAGGCATCTAATACCCATAGCTCTTAGGTGTGCCTCATGCTTCGGCTGTGATAATGGATTTGTCAACGGATCTGCAATATTTGCATTTGTGTGTACCTTGCATAACTTGATATCACCCGGATCCACAAACTGGCGAATCAGGTGGTACCGCATGAGTATGTGCTTGTTCTTCTGGTGTTATCTAGGTTCCTTGGCTTGTGCAATAGCACCATTATTGTCACAATACACGTCTAATAGATTGGACGTGCCCTGAACCACACCAAGATCCATGAGGAAATTCCTCATCCAAACAGCTTCCTTTGCTGCCTCCGAGGCAGCAATATACTCAGCCTCTGTTGTAGATGCAGACACAGTCTCTTGCTTGGAACTCTTCCAGCTCACAACCCCTCCATTTATCACAAACACGTATCCGGATTGCGAACAAGAATCATCGTAGTTAGTAAGATAACTCGCATCCGTGTAACCCTTTACACTGAGTTCATCTTCACCTCCATAAACCAAAAACATATCCTTAGTCCTTCTCAAGTACTTTAGGATATTTTTAGCCGCTATCTAGTGGATTTCTATAGGATCAGCCTGGTATCTTCTCACAACACTTAGAGCATAGGAAACATCTGGCCTAGTACAAATCATGGCATACATGATAGATCCGACTGCAGAAGCATACTGAATCACACTCATCCGACTTCGCTCATCAGTCGTCGAAGGACACTGAGTCTTGCTAAGTTTTACAGCATGGGACATCGGTAAGAACCCCTTCTTAGACGATTCCATGTTGAACCTTTTCAACACTTTGTCCAAGTATGTACTCTGACTCAATGCCAATGAGCCTCTTTGATCTATCTCTATAGATCCGGATTCCTAGAATGTATGTTGCCTCACCCAAGTCTTTCATTGAGAAACTCCTTTCCAACAATTCCTTGGTATCTTGCAACATCTGGACATCATTTCCAATTAGTAATATGTCATCCACATATAAGATCAGAAGGTTTACTTTTCTCCCACTAAACTTCTTGTATAAACAAGAATCATGATCACTCTTGATGAAGCCAAACGATTTGACTACCTCATCAAAGCGAATATTCCAACTCAAAGATGCTTGCTTCAACCCATAAATGGATTTCTTAAGTTTTCATACCTTTTAAGCATTAGCCGGATCGACAAAACCCTTGGATTGTATCATATACATGTCCTAGATTAAATTTCCATTAAGAAAGCTGTTTTGACAACCATCTCTCATATCTCATAGCCGAAATAGGCTGCTATAGCTAACATGATTCGGACTGACTTAAGCATCGCTAAAGGCGAGAAAGTCTTGTCATAGTCAACTCCTTAAACTTGTCATAACCCCTTCGCGACAAGCCGTGCTTTATAGATGGAAACATTTCCATCCATATCAGTTTTCTTCTTAAATACCCAGTTGCACTCGACGGGTCTTGCAATGTCTGGCAGATCAACCAAGTTCCAAACTTGATTTTCATCCATGGACTTTAACTCGGATCTCATGGCTCCAAGCCATGTCTCGGAATCATATCCCACCATCACTTCCGAATAAGTTGCCGACTCATCACTGTCTAACAATAATACATTATGAACACTTTGCAATCTGGCAGATCTTTGCGGTTTGGGTGTAGTTACTGGCTTAGAAACCATGACCATCTTAGCCTCCAAGGCTTTTTCCGACTCGCTACTAGCCGGTTCCTCTCGAATTTCTTCGAGCTGCACCGTGCTCCCACTGTCTCCCCGAATGAGAAACTCTTTCTCTAGGAAGACACCGTTCCAAGAGACAAACACTTTTCCCTCTTCTCGATTGTAGATGTATTAACCCAAGGTTTCCCTCGGATACCCCATGAAAATACACTTTTCTGACTTGGATATAAGCTTGTCCGACTGAAGTCGCTTGACAAATGCTTCATAACCCCAAATCTTAAGAAAAGACAAACTCGAATTTTTGCCTATCCACATCTCATGCGGTGTCTTCTCTACCGACTTTGATGGTACTCTGTTTAATGTGAATGCTGCAGTTTCTAGACAATAACCCCACAATGATAAAGGTAGATATGTCTGACTTATCATTGATCTTACCATGTCCAATAAGGTCCGGTTCCGCCTTTCCGACACATCGTTCCTGTGCGGTGTTACCGGTGGAGTAAGTTGAGGAACTATTCTGCAACCTTTCAGATGGTCATCAAACTCATGGCTCATGTACTTGCCTCCTCGGTCCGACCGAAGAAACTTTATTTTCTTGCCGAGTTGATTCTGTACTTCATTATGGAATTCTTTGAACTTTTAAAAGGCTTCCGACTTATGTTTCATTAAGTAGATATATCCATACCTACTCAAATCATTAGTGAAGGTAATAAAGTACTCATAACCACCCCTGGCTGTCGTGCTCATTGTTCCACATACATCACTATGTACTAGTCCCAACAAGTTGGACGCCCTTTCACAACTCTTTGCAAAAGGTGTCTTCGTCATTTTGCCGAGTAGGCAAGATTCACATGTCTCGAACGACTCCCAAGTTGAACGAAGTTAGGATTTCATCATCATGGAGCTTCTTCATGTGTTTCCAACTTATATGACCAAGCCGACAAAGAAAAAAGTAAGTCATATTCGGATCATTTGCTTTCAAACTTTTAACATTTATGTTATAAACCGACTCACCATCAAGATTCAAAATAAATAACCCGTCCTGGACGGGTGTAAAGCCGTGAAACATATATAATTCAAATATAAAGAACAACCATTATTCTTAATATTTGACTCATAACCTTGCCTCATCAAACATGAAGCAGAAATAATGTTTCGACTAAGCACTGGAACATAATAACAACTATTTAGTTCCATAATAAATAAAAACTTTAGTTAAATTGTAGAGACAATTATCAAATGTTGTTCCATAAACAATGAAATCATTTGTTAGAACTTCCATAGTCTTCTCAACAAGATCATCAAAGATTTTTAAAACACATTCTTGAAAAGTTGCGGCTGCATTACATAAGACAAACAAAATTAATCTATAAGCATATGTGCCATAAGGATAAGTGAAAGTCATTTTCTCTTGATATTCTGGTTGTATAGCAATTTGAGAATAGCCGGAATAACCATCAAGAAAACAAAAATAAGAGTTATTACTGAGTCTTTCTAAAACTTTATCCATAAATTGTATAGGTTTATGATTTTTCTGTGTCTCACGGTTTAGTTTCTTAAAATCAATGCATATGCGATATCCAACAATAGGTCTTATAGGAACTATCTCACCATCCTCATTCATAACAGCATCAATACCACCTTTTCTTGGTATGCAATGAGCTGGGATAACCCATTTACTGTCGGAAATAGGATATATTATGCTGACCTCTAATAACCTTATAACTTATTTCTTACAACTTCCTTCATTTTTGGATTAAGCCTTCTCTATGTGTCAACTACAGGTACAACATCATCAAGCTTGGTAATCTTATGTGTTACTATAGAGGGATCTATTCCTTTAATATCACTCAGAGTATATCCAAAAGCTTCACGATGCTTGATCAAGACTGAAATGAGTTTATTTGTTTCATTTTCCAATAAAGTTTTACTAATAACATGACATTTATTTTCATTATCTAAGAAATCATACCTCATATCGTCTGAAAGTCGTTTCAATTCAACTAGCGGAGGTTCTTCATCTCCTTTTCTTACAAATTCTTCATAGTCATGTGGATTATGCGCTTCCGGAACAGAATCAAGGTAATCATCCATGTCTTCTCTTTCCTCATCATCTGGTACCTCCTCCCAATTAATTAGGCTCCTCTCTAATTCATCTTGCGTAGTGCTGAAATGAATTGCGGCTAGCTCGACAATCATTTTCCCTTCCTTGATATCTTCCTCTTCATATGGCCTCTTCTTTAGTTTGGTAAAGTGGAATGTCATTTCCTCTTCTCCAAACATCATTTAAATAGTCTCCTTATTATCAATTCGAGCTTTGGTTATGTTTACAAAAGGCATGCCTAAAAGGATAGGACAAAAAGAATCTCGAGGCATATCAACAATATGAAAATCAAGGGGGTACATAAGTGATCCAATAAAGACATAGATATTTCTAATAACACCTTCCGGTTTTATACTAGTTTTATTTGAGAATTTAATAGTAGTGTCTACTGGTTCCACATCTAGATTACTTAAATTGTAGCAAAGATCCTCATAAAGTGATGAAGGCATAATGTTTATAGTGGAAATCGGTTCACAAATTCCGTATAAGAAAGTTTCCCCACAATATATAGGAGTCATGGGCTTAGAAGTTTCGTTACCTCGTACCTTACCTTCGATGAATTCTAAAGTTTCAAGGTCTAGAGTAACCACTCCATTATCCATGGTTCGTGCTTCCATAAGATCCTTCAATATAACAATATTTGCATTGGTGGCATCAGGGTTCTTTTTAGGTTTCTTTAATATTCTCTTTATGTGTTCTTCCTCTCTACGCTTTTTCTTGATATTCTCTTGAATAGGTTGAGAGGAAAACTCTACTATTGGTTCACTTTTTCTTGCACACTTCTTTTCTTCGAGGGGTTTTTAGGGTTTCCATTCTGTAGGTACCTGTAGATGCCCCGCATAATTCTAATCAATACCGAGGGTTTTAATTATTGCACAAGTCTTTTCATCTGCAAGAAAATCGTTAACACAAGCATATTCAGAAGAACTATTCATAATGCTCTCCTCATTTTTAAAATTTTCCGTTGTCTCCTTTATTTTCATTAATATTTTCTAGGCTTCTTCATAGGTATATGATAGAAAACTACCATTAGAAGCGGTATCTATGCTTGTTCTATTTTTATCATTAAGCCTGTCACATCCCAAAATTCTCCTAATTTTGGAATGTGAAACAAATAAATAAGATTGATTGATTTTTTGACTTTGTTGAAAATTCTCAAAGAGAAGAAACTTTTTGAATAGAAAATCCTCTCAACCTTGAATTCAAAATCTTATATTCTTTTGTTAAGACCTAAGTAGCCATATAGGCAAAAGGGCATGGATTGATTATGGATTGTAGAATTAGTGTGCAAGATTTCAAAATGAAAATCATGAAGCATTCATATGCATTTCATCCATGCAAAGTTCTCACAAACTAAATCCAAATCCTGGTATCTAAATCCTATAGTTGATTCGCCCAAATGTTCCTAAGGGTAATTAAATTGACTTATTAAAATCCACTATTGCTAAGGCATAAATTATTGCTAAATCATAGCCTAAAGAGATCCAATTAATACTACAAAATTTTAGAAACAAAATTGAGCTCATTTGGAGCTAGTATGAAAAAGTTATGGAATAAATACAAACACATAAAGATATAAATAAAATGAGATATACAAGGATTTATAAACCCACTACTTCCAAACTAGTAAAAAGGATTACAAATTTGATTCTATAATGACCTATTCGATTTTAGAAAATTTTAGAAACAAGAATCACGTCATTTGGAGTTCATATGCAAAAGATATGAGGGAAACAACTAAAAAAAAAACTGAACGGGCCGGCCCACCCGGACCGGACCGGACCAGCCGACCGAGCCAGCACGGGAAGGAGGATCGATCCCACCGCTTTAAAAAGCGTGCGAAAATTGATTTTCTATACCTATCTCTATTCAAACACTTATAACTTTTTATCTACAACTCCGAATCGACTTTCGTTTGTTTCTACTTGTTCTCTACACCAAGGCATATCTCTACACCATCCTAAATCTCCATATAAACTCGTGGAGCCACGGCTGTACGAGTTTCTATTCTCGAAATCCCGAATCTACATATTCCCGAATCTTATTTCGCTTTTTAACCCATCTAGACTTCGTCATTTGCCTTCGGTCAAAAAACGAAAGTTGAAGATCGCGTCGAAATCTTTCAATCCCGACAAACCTCACCTCTTTTCATCCACCACAGACGGAGAATTTCGCATCGCAATATTTCAGATCTTACGGTGTAAATCTAAGATCTACTCGCGCTCGTTTCTTCAAATCTAAATTCCTTTGGTGAGAAGGTAGGAATAATGATTCCCCACAACTTTCATGTTCTGAGTTTTTCGATTTGACCTACGGATTTGTCTCTCTAACTCAGATCTGTTTCTTGTCTATTCTGAGCCAAAATCGGGTCAATCTCTTCTTCTAGCCACCGGATCCTATCCAGACGGTCGAGATCCAATCAAACCGGTGCGTGCCATGTCGTCATCCCGGTCATCTTCCTCATCAATGCCACGTCAACGTAAGGTCAACATCTAGTCCCAGTCAGCATGCAAAGTCAACCTGTCCAGTCAGCGGAATATTCCGTTCGAATTTAAATTTGCATATTATAGATCTAACTTGTAAAATTTATTAGAAATTCATACCATGTCCAAAAATTGAGTATAATATACCAAATTGAAGATAATTTTACGTAGAATCATCTTATTAGAATAGATCCAACTTTTACTGTACGTAGTTACTGCAGTAATTTAATTAGTTTTAATTATCTTTTAGGTTAATAAATTCATAAGATATTATCTGTAACTCCGAAAAATATGAACAATATATCAAATTGAAGCTACTGTAATGTACTTTAATAATATCTAGTTGGATCCAGCCTTTGCAGATTATTTAAACCGTAGAAATTTAATTAGTTTTAGTGGCTTTATAAATCATTAAATTCATAGTAAATTAATTGCTTGTCACAAAAATATAAATAATATACCGATAGAAAGCTGGTTTCATGTAGATCATCAATCTGCAAATGGTTCAGTAAAATACTATAAGGTTTCGCAGCAACCAAATAAATGGTTTAATGGCTTATTTAGAGTAATAAATTCATAAGAAAATAAATCCTATTCAGAAAATTACAAATAATATATCCCTGAAATCACAATTCCGTAAAGATTACAGATATAATTTTTGTTTGATTTTTAGGCAACAGAAACTGTATGAATCATTTAAAACCCATTAAACACTATTTAAATCATATAAAAAGATCTATAACTCCGATTAGGGTGAATCCAACGCCTACTGGTTCGTATTAACGTCCTCTATCCAGTAAACCCAAGAAACAAATTTAATTCTACAGTTAGAACAGGCGTTACAATAGAACTATCAAAACCCTTATATTGGCAAGTAATTATTAATAACAAGTACCCTATTGCATTAAATGAACTCATACATGCATCATCTGATATATTAATGTTCATAAAACTAATTATAACAATTGTGTCATGTTAAATCATCATGCATGTTTTCGATCATCCTTGTTGTGTTTGCTATGTTTGCAATTGTTTTGATTGGAACTACCTTGTCCTCGTATTAGATTGTTCGGAGAGTGCGATTGCTGCGGAGAAATACAATCAACACCCATATTGTCAACATAAGGCAAGTTACACCACTTGTTCATAATTTTGTCCCAGTTTTCTATGCATGTGATCTTCAAAATTCTGTAGTATGCATGTGTAGGATGTTCTAGTAGAATTTTTTCCTTAGTATTATTTTGCAAGTGCGATGATTTTGTAGTATGCCATGAGTAGCTCTATACTTAGGATTTTTCCACTCCTAATAGGTTACCCCTGTTTTTGCTAAGTATTGCTTGCTATGCTATATATACAAAGTACCGTTGGGGGGTTCGAAAGACAAAGAATTTTCTAAGTATAAAGGCTCTCTCTAGAGCAAACTTTTCTTCTCAAATCCACTTCAAAATAAAACTAAGTTTTCTTCTGGGAGGAATGGTTGTCGGGACAACCAGTGAGATTTTGGTGGAGGACGGCCGCCCAGGAATCAAAGAAGTCTGCCATGTTTCAGAATTCAGAAGCTTCCAATGCAACCACAATACATTATGGGCTCTGTCTTGGCCTAGTACTTAGTGGGAAACCTCACCTGGGTACCAACATTTGGAGGATTCTTGGCACGGTTGGATCCGGAAGGTAGAGGGGCTACTAAGGGAAAGCCTCGCCATGGTCTTGTCTGTAAAAGGACTTGATCGTGGATTGTGGGTAAAGTGCACAAACTCTCGAGAGTATTGCAATCTGATCGATCAGCCGTGTTCACGGAAACAGAACAACATTGAGCATCTGAAGGATGGAACCTCTGAAGGATCTTCCTCTCTCTTTTCTAAAACAAAGTTTTGAAAACCCCATGGCGTGCGTAATATCGCCAATGGGTGGGATTTTGGGGAACTTAGTGTGTAATATCCAAGTGTCACTTGGTGCGTAATATCCAAGTGTTTGGTTGTTTGGACACTTGGTGCGTAATATCCTCGTGTGCCACTCGACCTTATTTTATCTAAGCAAATGTTTACAAAGTAGGGTAAAACTCTCTCTCTCTCTTTTCTCCATACTTAGAGAAAATTAGCTTTATGCAAAAGAACTCCAAAGCCTAAACTAGCCTTGCATGTAGAGTTAGTCTTTCCTTCCTTGGTGTAATTTGCCAATACATTCAAAGTATTGACCCAACTTGTTGGATGCACGTTTCATGTGCAGAATTTCGGAGATCGTTGAAAGGTGCGCTAGGATCGCGGGTCTTCACTCAACCTGCCTGTGGCATTGATGGGACTCCAAGTTGTATTTATATCGCTTCTGTTGTAATAATGTAAACTCTGGATTATTCGATTCATGTAATAAAGACTTGTGTTTTACATGATATTTCATCGACTGTGAGTGCTAGCTATTGATCCAGGGACTAGCATGTTAATCACAAGGACTTAGGATCTTACTTGATCCGAGGTCACTACAAAGCCCTCCATAAAAAGTGTGAGTGATTAACCAATCAGGCAAACGATGATGGGAACTTTTATGCCTCAAATAACCTTCATATAAACTCTCATCTGGACTATTTTTGAAACTGATAATAGTACCTCTCATCTTGTGAGCTTTGCTTTCTAGGTAATATTTTGATAGGAAATTGGTTGTCAATTCCGTCCAAGTCCTTGATGCCTCTGAACAAAAAGATCTATACTAGTTGCAAACATTATTTGAGAGTGTTTGTCTAAACAACTGGATTTAACCCTATCAAGATTATAGTTATCAAACATAAAGGAACCAAAAACATCTTCAAAGAATTGTAAGTGCCCATATGGACTCTCTTCATCGGTTCCTGCAAATTTCTTAGAGTGTAGCAGTTCAAATAATAAAGGATGGATCTCAATACCATTAGGATTTATGCTTTTGTTGATACCTATAAAAGCGTCCATCGGCGAACCTATTTTCCTAACTGCCTCAAGCTGGATTAAATGTTGAGTATTGTCCATTGTTATGGTCCTGCAACTTAAATCAAAGATTAGTACAGCAAAATTAAATAACTAAAAGTAAAGTAACTTATAGCACTAAGCTCCCCAACAACAGCGCCAGAAAATAGCTTGATGACTGCAAGTGCACGGATCATTTGTATCTAGTTTCGAAATAAAGATATCGATCCCACATGGAGCAGTAGGCAAAAGACTAAAATTTTTTTAACTAAAACTAGACGAAGTACTGAAGGGATAATTTTAGGATGCAAGAAAAGTAGAATTGTTTTGGGGGTTTTGATTGAGCAAAGCAATTAAATAAACTAAAGTAAAACTTAATACAGAAAGTAGGAACCGCGTATGTAAAAGAGCTTGGAACTACAATAGGGAAAAGGCGTTCTCGGGAAGTGGTGGATACACCGCTAGCAATTTAGATAGAGTAATCAATATTATCATAGCAAATATTCTCATGACATGTATGTATGTGGGAGGAGCTCCATATATGGACGAATAGGCAGCAACCACTGCACACATCATCCGTCATAACCATAGCTGACAGATAAACTACATCAATCATATTATCTCGCTATTAAGGGATTTCTCCCACGGCATGGACATGGCTTAATGAGTTATCCTTGCTTTCCCAAGTTAGTACGTAAAGAATGACAACAACTTTATAGTTACAGTAAGTGCTATTATCCCTCTGTCTACCAACAAGCAATCCCCTTCATCAAGTCCCCATAATAGGAAAATATTAAGAGGTGCACAACTCTCAACATCAAGATAAAGACAATTAACACATACACATAATGATGTATAACATAATAATCTCTATCTTATCTCAATCATATGTTAGGGGTTCTCCATCTTCCCAAGAACTAACGATCTACTTAGACATGGAGGTAAATAGCATCATGGCAATGATAATGGGAACAATTATAGATGAATAGTTCTTGTATAGATCCACAACTAGTACGAGAATTACAACAAGATCTAGAAGGGATGTAGATGGGATGGATGGAGATGTTAGTGATGCAGCGGTTGATGAAGGTGAGGATCGGTGCCTTGGCCTCCCAGATCTGCATAGGGCGAAGATGGATCCCTTGGGAAAGTTCCCCCTCCAAATCCCTTCCGGAGGTGAGGTTTTCGGTGATTTATGGGTGTTCTATATGTCGTCCCTCTGACCTGATTGCACGGGATGAAACTATTCGAAGAGGCGGTGGTGGTGGAAACTATACGACCAGAAAAAGTATTCCCGCTGTATAGTTGGTCGTTAAACCTACTGGTTGCTACGATCGCCCCGGGTTTTATTCTAGTGTTATTAATATTTCCCAAATTAGAGATTTATGCTATTTTTGACTCCTTTTCGCTCCAGTACAATTGGTCCAAGAGTTGTGTCCATCGTATCCATCATCTGTCATGATCCTGGTGAAAATAGACATAAAAGATGCGCGCGAACACTGTAAAATACCAAGATCCTACCACTACAGTGCAAAATAATAATATAAAAGATGATGCAAATATGCACACATCACAGCTTAGTGGCGGTGCCCTTTGCACCCGAAGGTGGTTGTGAAACCCTGGCACATGGTTTAATAGGATTGATAGTATACCCATACTAACAAGTTACAACTTGTTTTCCGGAAGCTCATTTGAAAAAACTTTAAGGTTAAGCATGCTTGGCCTAGAGCAATTTGAGGATGGCTGACTGACCGGGAAGTGGGTACCGGGTGCACATGAGTGAGGAGAAAGTGCACATAAAAGACTAGTATTGGTATGTGGGGTTAGTCTAGAGATCCTATCGAGCTGCCAGGAGTGACAGCCGCTGGTCCAGAGAGGACGGGGTGTTACAAGTGGTATCAGAGACGACCCTCGCGGTTACACGGGTGTGTATGGGTTAGTAGTAGACATGTGGAGCATGGAGCATGTGTCCCTAAGTGGACACGACATGGCACATGTGCCGGCACTAGACGCATAGACGTATGCTAAGAGGGGACGTTCCTGGCTTGTGGTTGATCGACGAGGGCGTCAATCTTCTAAGGGTAGGTGTCTATGAGACCCTGGCGCATGGCTTAATAGGATTGATAGTATACCCATACTAACAAGTTGCAACTTCTTTTTCGAAAGCTCATCTAAAAATAACTTTAAGGTTAAGCGTGCTTGACCTAGAGCAATTTGAGAATTGGTGACCGATCGGGAAGTGGGTACCGGGTGCGCACGAGTGAGGACAAAGTGCGTAGAAAAGACTAGTGTTGGTCTATGGGGTTAGTCTATAGATTCGTATTGAGCTGCCAGGAGTGACATCCACTGGTCTAGAGAGGCCGGGGTGTTATAGTGGTCTTTCCCGTCGGTGTCGAGGCGATGGTGGTGGTAAGGGTTAGGGTTAATTTTTCTTTTCTATTTTAGGTTCTAGATTAGGTTTTCTTTATCACTTTTCTTTCTACCTGTGAAAGATCTACAACCTAGCATCTCTGATACCATTAATAGATTCCTAGGACCATCTAGGTGCACATCTAGCCAGGTAACCTTTTTGTAGTATTCAACAAATACACCGAGATACATAGAGATATGGGAGAGGGGAGATGAGTACTGATGGCTCAGTTGATGTGGAGCCTGTTGGGAACCCCAAGAGCAAGGTGTGAAGCAACAAGCAACAAGTTTCCCCTCAGTTGAGACCAAGGTTATCAAACCAAAAGGAGGTAGGAAACATCACACAGGTGTTGCAAGCAACGCGGAGACCTGCAAAACACAAACTCAAGACTTTGCCCCAACAAATAGTGAGGTTGTCAAGCTCACCGGTTTGTTGTAACAAAGGATTAAACGAATGGTGTGGAAGGTAATGGTTTGCATCAAGTAAACAAGTAACAGTGGAAGATGTATCAATGGTAAAGATTGGACCGGGGTCCATAGTTCACTAGAGGTGCTCTCCTTAGATAAACAACATGGCATGAAGGGTAAACAAATTACAGCAGGGCAATTGACAGGAACTGAGCATGGCATAACAATGCAATTACTAGTCAGAAAGATCCTATGAGGTTGATTGGGCAATACAACAAGATACATCAATAGCCATCCAACTGCATCTATGTCTAGAAGTCCACCTTCAGGTTATCATCCGAACCCCTCCAGTATTAAGTTGCAAGCAACAAACAAATGCTTTAAGCAAAGTGTGTAAGGTAAACAGTCCACATGTTCCATGAACAAGATACCGTTGTTTTATCCCTAGTAGCAACACCACATCTACAACCGAAGATATTATTGTCACTTCCCTTGGAAAATAGAGGCATGAACCCACTATCGAGCATAAATACCCCCTCTTGGAGTCACTAGCAACTACTTGGCCAAGATAGCTACTAACAACGGAGAGCATGCAAGATCACAAACAACACAGACATGATATAATCATAAAGATAAAACCATTAATCAAACCAACATAATAATCTCAATATCTATAGGATCCCCGCAAACACAACATGCATGATTACAAATAGATTAGATCTTTATCATGAACGGAGCTCACAAGATCTATACATGAAAGCACAAAGGAGGAGATACAACCATCTAGCTACTACATGGACCCATAGTCCAAGGTGGAACTACTCACGCATCATACCGGAGAGAAAGCCTCCCGGATGATCTCCCCTCTGGCAGGGTGCCGGGAAGAACTTCAGACCTACAGTATAAGCTGGCAATCTCATGTCCCTTGAATACGAGGGCCACACCTCATGCATACTCAACTTTGGGTCCAGGTAAGTTCTTGTCACTGTAAGTATTTGCATATCATTGAGAACCGCCAACGGGGCACCCCTTGCACATGGTACAGGAGCTTTCCCATAACCAAAATGACAAGGTAAGAAGATAATGAGCATCTCAGCAATCTTTTTATTTACCATATGCATAGCTTTTTATTGAGGATGCTTCATAGATAGCTCATTATGGTGATGCTACAAGTTTCCACCATGATTAGGCATGGCTTAGGCTAGCGGCCCAGGCGTTTCTCTAACACAGGATACAAACTCCATGGACTTACAAGTTCCCTCTTTATTTCACACCGGTGACATCCATAGACAAAAGAGCATGATATCAACTGAGTACAACAAGGTACAAGTGCAATGTTGAAAACGTTCCCCGTGACAGCACGGTTCTGCTAATTCCAACTTATAAGTGCAAGCATATAGAACAAAGTTGTCACAATGGTTCAAGTTTATTAGGGGCAAAGAATAAAAGTGTGCCATCAAGTTCGTGAGGGCTTTAATCACTAAGTTTTCACATAACAAAATATTTTTTAATTGGAAGATAGTTGAAAACAAGGATATACTTGGAATGGTGTAACACACCATGCATAGGAGTTTATAGTGGACACTTTGGAATAACTTGGTTTCTTGGGAGTTGGAATCATGAGTAGAACTTACTCATACAAGTGGAGGCTAGCAAAAGACTGGGAGCAACCAACTATGAGAGCAATAATGGCCATAATCATGCAGTGCAACAAAGCATACTAATCAAAGCAAAGAGTGGTACTACAAGTCAAGGACTAAATGATCATAGAGGCTAATGGTGACTTGTCATAGTCATAATATGGTGTGAGCATGTGCCAATTCAACCCAAGCAAAGCATCAAAGGAGAATACCACAATACTATGCTTTTGCATGCTAAAACAACGCATAATTTCTTCAAGGCACACTAAGCAATCCCAATTGTTTGGAACAAGACATGCTACAGCAATAATCACTAAGCATAATGCTAAAACAACACCTAGCATGTCATGCTAAAGTCTAAGTCACAGTCAATGCAAGCTCCTCTTGCACTTCAAGCAAGAACTTACTACTCCTTTCCAAACACCAAGCAATCTTATTTGCAAAACAACACAGCGAGAACGGGGGTCCAAACTACTCAAGAAAACTAAATAAATTAAGCAAATAAAATTAAAACTAAGACACTCCAAGAACAACACAACTGTGCATGAAACAATAAAAACGAAGTGTCTAGACAGACCTAAGCTTTTTATTGATGAAGAAGGGGATGCCTTGGGAATCCCCAAGCTTTGATGCTTGTACCTCTTGGATATTTCTTGGGGTGACACCATGGTGGCATCCCCAAGCTTGAGCTTTTGTCCATTCTTCATCTCATTGCATCATTCTCTCTTTACACCTGAATTTTTTTTCTTCACACAATCTTCATTAGCAACATTAGCTTATTCAAAAGATATTAGACCACTGGCAAAGCTTTGGAACAGCAATGCTTTTCACTAAGAACGCAAGCTATTGTAGTAACTCCTTCAAAAATCTCAATTTACCTGAAGATAACTCAAAAAGGAATCAATAAGAAGCAAATGCAAATAATGACAGAAATCTATCAAAACAGACCATCAGGTAGAAACCTATTTTTTCGAACATCTTCTGTTGCTCAAATCAAAAAGTGTTGAACTAACGAAATTAGCTAACATACTGGGGGATTTACTCGTAAATTTTCAGCTCAATCCGACTTATAGAGACTCCTCACGAATTTTTTTGGTGGAGGACAGAAATCTGTTTCGGGACAGCAACTCCCTAAATCTTACTTGCCTCTCATTAGAGGTCATTCTTGGCACAAAAAGCAAACAAAAAGTATAAGGAGAGGTCATTACTGAAGTAAAAAACTTCCAAGACTCAAGGAAACTCTTGGTTTATCTCCCAACAAGTACTTTTCTTTAACGCCTTTAAGTTAGGCACAAGAAGCAAGAAGATGCTCACATAAGAAATATGAATTGAAGTAGAAGAGATCATCAAGAAGCAAATTCAAAACACATTTAAGTCTAACCCTCTTCCTATGCATAGGAATCTTGTATACAAATAAATTCATGAAGAACAAGGTGACATGCATAGGAAGATAAGACAAGAGTAACTTCAAAACTTTCAACACATAGAGAGGTGTTTCAATATCATCAAAACTTCTACAACCATACTTTCCTCTCTCATAATAATTTTCAGTAGCATCATGAATAAACTCAACAATATAGCTATCACATAAAGCATGCTTTTCATGATCTATAAACACATAATATCTATCAAGCTCAAAAATAATGGGATTAAAACCTTCACCGGTTTTACCCAAAGTAGATATTTCAAAAGGATCCACAGAAACATAACATTCATCCTCCTTTGGTAAGCATGGGGGACAATCAAATAATGTAAGGGATAAAGATTTACTCTCATTAGAAGGTTGGCATGGGTAGATCCATTGTTCCTCCTTTTGTTCATCACTCTCCTCCTCTTTTTCATCTAATGAGCTTTCAGTTTCAGCAATTTCTTCTTCCATAGGCTCCTACAAGACATTAGTCTCTTCCATCTGTGGAAAGAATCTATTAAAATATTCAAGAATATAGCCATTTACTTCCTTGTAATTATCAAAGCAAAATTTGATTATCTCATAAACCTCACATTCATAAGGTGCATTGTTAGTATTTTCAAGCAAACTAGCAAGTTCAAATGCACCCTTGAAAGCAATAAATTCTTCAATTTGTTCCACATCATAAAAGTCATAATTTCCTTTAACATAAGAGGATATGGTAACATTATCATTATACTCACACTGAAAAGGGAGGTGTTTATACCTCCTACAGCAACAAGCTTCATCAAAGCAATAAGTAACATTATAAGTAGAGCACAAGTCTCTAGCAATAGTATTCCACTTATCAATTTGTTCCCATAAGTGTTTCCCTTTTTGTGACAAACGGTGTTCCTTATAATAATATTTTGTTCTTCCATGAACCCACCTTTACAATAAGAACTAGTTTCAAAGAAACCATCCATTGACAGAAAGCATGACCAAGCAAGGCAATGATAGACCAGCAACTAGGGCAGGAACTAATTTTTTGTGTTTTTGAGTAAAGCAAGCAAACAAAACTAGACTATTTTTTTTGGGTTTTTTGGAAAGAGGCAAACAAAACCAAGCAAAAGAAACAAAGGAAACTAAAACACAAAGTAAAGAGAAAAGAATTGAAGGACTCCCCTAGTGAAGACGTCCTTAGCCTCCCCGGCAACAGCGCTAGAAAACTTGTTGATGGCTCAGTTGAT
Organism: Avena sativa; assembly: GCA_916181665.1. Taxonomy (NCBI): domain Eukaryota; kingdom Viridiplantae; phylum Streptophyta; class Magnoliopsida; order Poales; family Poaceae; genus Avena; species Avena sativa. The sequence continues at coordinate 260,014,384 of OV702298.1, read as the reverse complement.
GTGGAGCCTGTTGGGAACCCCAAGAGCAAGGTGTGAAGCAGCAAGCAACAAGTTTTACCTCAGTTGAGACCGAGGTTATCGAACCAGAAGGAGGAAGGAAACGTCACACAGGTGTTGCAAGCAACGCGAAGACCTGCACAACACAAACTCAAGACTTTGCCCCAACGAACAGTGAGGTTATCAAGCTCACCGGTTTGCCGTAACAAATGATTAAATGAATGGTGTGGAAGGTAATGGTTTGCAGCAAGTAAACAAGTAACAGTGGAAGATGTATAAATGGTAAAGATTGGACCGGGGTCCATAGTTCACTAGAGGTGCTCTCCTTAGATAAACAACATGGCATGAAGGGTAAACAAATTACAGCAGGGCAATTGATAGGAATGGAGCAAGGCATAACAATGCAATTACTAGTCAGAAAGATCCTATGAGGTTGATTGGGCAATACAACAAGATACATAGACCGCCCTCCAACTGCATCTATGACTAGAAGTCCACCTTCAGGTTATCATCCGAACCCCTCCAGTATTAAGTTGCAAGCAACAAACAAATGCTTTAAGCAAAGTGTGTAAGGTAAACATTCCACATGTTCCATGAACAAGAGACCGTTCTTTTCTCCCTATTAGCAACAACACATCTACAACCGAAGAGATTATTGTCACTTCCCTAGGAAACTAGAGGCATGAACCCACTATCGAGCATAAATACCCCATCTTGGAGTCACTAGCAACTACTTGGCCAAGATAGCTACTAACAACGGAGAGCATGCAAGATCACAAACAACACAGACATGATAGAATCATAATGATAAAACCATTAATCAAACCAACATAATAATCTCAATATCCATCGGATCCCCGCAAACACAACATGCATGATTACAAATAGATTAGATCTTGATCATGAACGGAGCTCATAAGATCTATACATGAAAGCACAAAGGAGGAGATACAACCATCTAGCTACTACATGGACCCATAGTCCAAGGTGGAACTACTCACGCATCATACTAGAGAGAAGGCCTCCGGGATGATCTCCCCTCCGGCAGGGTGCCGGGAAGAACTTCATATCCCCCCGATCTAGGGATGACGGTGGCGGAGGCTACAGAAGGTTTTGTGGATATTTGATCGGGTACTCAGGGTTTCTGCATTAGGGGCTTCTTATAGGCTAAGGGGGAGACCGAGGCGGCGGCCAGGGCGACCAAACCCTAGCCAGGCACGGGGTGGGGACCACCTGCGCCTGGGATGGGTCTGGCCCCTCTGGACGGCCCCTCCGGCTCTCCTCTGGACTTCTTGTTCCCCACGGAAAGTAATTGACTTTGTCCTTTGTCCCGTCCAATTCCAAGAATATTTCTTTACTAAATTTTCTGAAACCAAAAACAACAGAAAACATGCATCTGGCACTGTTGCAACTTGTTAATAGGTTAGTACCAGAAAACATGTAAAAAGCACCTCAAAGTGTGGACAAGTAAAGCAAAGTAGATACAAAACAAGCATGGAGCATCAAAAATTATAGATACGTTTCCAACGTATCAAGTACCTTCTCCTTGGCTTGATGGGATCAAGCCATTGGCCATATGAAGATCTGCGCAAAGGCAGTGTAGAGGTCCCAACCTGATAAGGTAGAGATCCCTGTGTTTACAGTGCTAGTCCCTGGATCGAATAGCTAGCACCCATAGTTTAAGATGTAATATCAAGAAACAAAGGTCATATTACAACTTATAACCAGGAATAAAATAATTTCATTACAACTTACATAGCTCATATGGTTATCTTATTACAAAGCATCAGAAATATCTATATAGCATGGAGTCCTTCATCTTCATGTGCCACAGGCAATCATGTTGGTTGTAGACTTGTAATCCCTACTCAACAAACTTCACTAACATCAAACAACCTACAACATAATAAGTTACAACCACAAGGGTCAATACATTTGAATTATATTGGCAAGTGATATCATAATGATATAGAAAATCTATCATCTACATGAATATTTGGCTAAGTGGAGTTTTGTCTGGCCTTTGCATAAAATAATGTTTCCCTATCCTTTGTAAAATAGTTTTCTATTTTCAAAACATTTCATCACACAATGGCACACTGGATACACACCCGGTGATTCCCTTGTTCACCCAACAAGTTTTAACTTAGAGAAATTGGGATGAGGAGATCCTTGATCATTTGAATGTCTTTGATGCTCAAAATGTCCATTACCAGGGACACGGCTAAGTACTTAGGTTTTACCCTCTCGAGAGGTGGTGCACTTTTCCCACAAGACTCGACATGCATCGAGACGAGACTTATCAAAAATAATCCCTCAAATCAGCACAGACGCGTTCCACCTATCATCACTACCACCAACTGTCTGCCCGTCTGAGTTCTTGTAACCTATGTAGTCAAGGCAGATCCCATATGCCATGTGGCTGCACTGGAAGCTTCTCAACACAAAACATCTCAAATCTCTTTGTTCCTGGGTGGCCATCCACAAGTGTGATACACAAGGTAAACCATAGACATGGGCCTTGTGTAACCACTCAACACAAACCATTCTCACCATTCCACCTAGGTGTTTCATTCACATAGTTGTTTTATTAATCAAAAACATAGTCATAGACTTTGCATAATATCATAACATGAATATTCCACCCTTGAATTCTAATAGCTAGGCTAAGCATACTAGCATAACTTGTCTCTTATCTTAGGAAGATACCTACCAAGATATATTCTATAGGATCTACTATAGCATAGCAATATATAAAAAATAGTCCTATCATGCATACTACAAAAATATCACTAATGCAATATTGAAAATATTAGACTTTTGATGACCAAAGTATCACTTGCCTTTTAGTAGATAAACTAGGTACTCTTCTTGATCTTGCAAATGTCACACTCTTCAAAGTTCACTGCAATTGAATTAAGCAAACCACTCATTCAAAACTAGCACTCAAACAAAATAACAAAACAAAACACTAAAACAAATAAATGCATGAAAGCATGCAAAATGTTGTTTTATTTGAAAAGGTGGTTTCTAACAAGGCACTAAACATTTCAAAACACCTACTGGTCATTTATAAAAGTGGAAAACCATTTAAAACCAAGTTAGTGAAAATAGGCCTTTTAAATCTTTTTTGTTTTACTAGAAATGCTTTTATCCAAAATAATAATTCCTAGTGTTAGAAAAATATATTTTCAAGTTCAAATGTTAGTGTTTATGGTCAGAGAGTTCAAAACAAAACCATTTGCAAAAGGTTTCACTCAAAAATCATTTTTAGAACAATTTTTATACTCAAAATAGTCCTATTAATGTTTATGCAAAAACACCTAATTTTTTAGAATAAAATGACCAAACCAGGGCCGTAGTTGCAAATTACACTTTTTTCTGAATCCATTGATATACAATTTGTAATTTTTTGACATACAGATCAAAAGTTATGGATTTTACAAATTCAAACAACTAATAGATCAAATTCTGGGTTTTAAATCAATAGCCTGGACACTGTCTTAATTCTACTGGTCCATACCTCTTCGGGTGAATCGATCTATGCGGGCCGTAGGATTTAAGTTGCATCGCATGGCATAGATCATGTGTACCACTTTGTTTAAGTCATCTATTCTACTCCCTAGGATTTAGATCTAACGATGCCAGAACGCTAGGTCCTAGACGGGCGGCGCTGGCGACGGTGCACGGCAGCGGTTCGTTAGGTGGTGGTGTTCCAGTGGTTCTAGGGTTCAAGGGAGGGGGTGCAGTAGCTTACCAGGTTCGCGAGGTCGTTGCGGTGCTCAAGGTAGTCGTGGCTGGCGAAGGGGCACACGGGGTCGTCGCGAATCGCTCACCGGAGTTGAGCTTATTGTCGGGTTCTTGCAGAGGTGGTCGATGGTCAACCTACAGATCACCCGCAGAAAAATGAATATCATCAGTGCATGCACGCAGGGACAGCGGACGCGGCAAAACAAACCAGAGGCGAAGGGGTGGTCAGAGTTCACCGTATTTCATCGCCGGAGTCGAGGCAGACAACGGTGGCCCACAGGCGAGGACGGAGTCGAGCCTCTAGGGCGCGTGCCAGCAGGAGGAGGCTACTGGCAGGTGCGCATGAGCTTGGTGATCATGCTCGTGTGATCCAGGGGGCAGGGGTGGTCTGGGCTCGCCGGAATTGGCATCAGAGTGCGACGGAGGCAGCGGTGGTTCGAGCAAAATTCGTGCATCCTAGGGGCTCTCGTGGGGTGATGACTGAGGGGAAATGGAGAGGAGAAGGAGGTGATTAAGTGTGCGTGGTCGCTGGAGTGATTCACTCCGTCAATCAATCAAATTCATTCAAATTGAATCAAACCAGAAACAGCAGAGAGAGAGGGCGAGGTCAGCGCGGGGGTGAGGACGACAATGGTGACGTGGCGTGGGTCCGCGGGGTCAGTGTGGGTGCGGGTACGTGTGCGGGTGAGAAGAAATGGGGAGAGAGGGGTGGGGATTGCCGAGTGGGCTGGTTCTAGGCCAGATTGGGCTGGGGGTGCTAGGTAGGTTAGTTGGATCGTTTCTTTTCTATTTTTTTCTTCTTTGATTCTTTTTCTTTTTCTTTTTCCATTTCTATTTTCTGTTTTAGTTCAAACAATTGTTTTAAACAACAATTTGAATTCAAATATTTTCCAAACTTTCAGTAGGTTTTTATACTAGTTATTTAGTGTGTTTAAAAGTCCACTTTAGAATATTTCAAATATTCTCTTACGATTTAATGTTTATTTAAATGAGGCATTTTGTATTTATTTAAATAAAATTGAATATGGTTCAAAACCCATATAATTTTATTCAAATAATATTTTATTATTTTTATTTTTATTGAATTACTTTTATTCCATTTGCTTATGAATTTAGCCAAGGTTTAATTTTCCTTTTAAATAATTCTCATTTATTTAATTCTTTCTTTATCTTATAAAATTCATATATTTTTATTTATAGATCCAAAATTAGTGATTCTACTTTGTATAATTTTTGTTTAATATTTATTTATCTTTTTAAATCCCTCTAGGACTTTGCTCACAATTTGATATTGTTTTTAGTTAGGAGCTTTATTAGCCTTGGGAATTATTTCCCTGTTATCTTATTAAAATCATAAGTTTTTATCCATGGCTCCAAATTGATTGAAACCAATTTCCATGGTTTTGTAATATTTTTGTTTACCATTTTGGTCACTTAGAAATGTTTGTTGTTAAATTTTTATATGGTACAAATCCATAGTCTTAGAGTGATCTTGGAGATGATTTCTTTCATTATTGTTTAGGGTTTTGTTTAAACTTTTGCAAGTGTTTTTAATTCAAGATACATCCATTGATGAATGCATTTGACTTGTTTGAAATTTTTTTTGTTGCCTTCTTATTCAAATTTTGTTCAAGTAGGGTTTTGATGTTTCCATTTAGAAGCAAAAAGTTTCTTTTCACCCTAAATTTCAACATTTCTTTCTTTTGTTTGTTTATTTTTCACATTTTAAAATTTGGAGAATTTTGGGATGTGACAGACTACCACCCTTAAAAGTATTCTCGTCCCCAGATTCGGGAAGGCTAGAGGTTACAAGTTGGCTTCAAGACAACTAGGGTACTACCACCCTTAAAATATTTTTAACTAGATTACATCTTGGCTTACTTGGTGTCTTAATGTAACTTCTCTAGACAGTTGTTTGCATAGTGTCCTTTGTTTCCACATTTGAAACATCTGACAAGGTTGAGATCCTTCACATGCTTGCTTGTCTTTCTCCTTTTCTGGACAATGTGATGCATAATGGCCTAGCTCTTTGCATTTGTGGCACATCACTTGGCTAATATCCCTGTTTATCTTTGGTACCACTATCTCTTGTTTGTTTCAGTGGCTCTTCTTCTTTTTGGGTCTCTCCAAATCTAGGAGGGATCTTAGTTCATGTTCTTCATATTTCACCACAAAGGTGGGAAAACTTCCTCGGTTCTTAGAACGGTTCCTAGGATAACGCCCATGTTTCCTCTTTTGTCCACCATAGTGGGTTACAATGTATGGAGGTGCATATTGAGATTTGACTTTGTCTTCATCCTTCTTGGTAGAAGTTGTACCTTCATGAATGTTTCCAAAGACTTGATGTTTTCCATCTTGTTTCATCTGTTGAACTATAGGGTAGATGTGGCATTGGACAGGGACATGATCATTTCCTTTACATAGGAAACAAGAAACTTGAGATGTGGGGCATTATTTAGCTGGATGGTTCTCTTCACAATTATGGCACTGGTCAATGTTCTCTTTATAAGTGTGTTCTATGTCTCCATGGATTTTGCAGGCTTGAGTTCCTTCTATAATATCATCTTTGATATCATTGTTGTCACAATCTCTTTGGGAAGGGTTGCTTCTCATGTTGATCATCTGATTGGTCATCCTTTGCAACAATTGGGATTGGCATTCCAAGAATTTTAGCATGGCTGGGTCTAACTCAATATTGTTGGCTAAAAATTGGGTTGTCACTTGATTCAACTTAGCTTGAGTTGCCAGTAGTTGTTCTGTCATGTGCATCTCTAGTTGTTGTCATCCTTGATGTTGGAGTTATGGTCTCTTGGAGAAGTCATCTGTTTGGGTTGGATTGGGATTAGATTAGGCAAAAGATTTCTAGAGGAAGAATTCTACTCACACACAACAAATCACACAAAGCAATGTGCAAGCAATCACAATCATGCATTCCATTCAAACAAAAATGTTCAAGCATATCTTAGGCAAACAAAATATTCTTGCTACACCACACAAGTTAGTGTGATCAATAAATTGATTTAAACTAAACACTAGTGTGGTGGTCCAACTATGGGTATCCCTTGAGATCATTCCATCCTTCTTAGTTGTTACATTAGGAACAAGATCATGGTATCCTTGGAAGAAATTCTTGCATCTTGGTCACAAGGCTCAAAGGTGATAAGGGTTCCTCCTAAGTTGTGTTTCCTTAGTCTCCAAGTCGTGAGTTTTATTCCTATCTCACTTGAAGTCCTTAGTGATGTCCAAGTTGAAGTCCTTGATGAAACTGAAGTTGAAGTCATTGGTGATGGTAAAGTCCTTGCTCATGTTTAAGTTTGTTTCCATCAAGTAGAAAAGGGAGAGATGTAGAATAAAAACAAAATGTTGAGGAAAGAGTTTACAAGATTGTTTGTAAATAAGTTTGAACAAATACAACTCCTATTTTCTAAGGGGTTTTTATCCAATCCTAGGGTTACAATCCTACAGGCAACACGGTGCTCTGATACCATCTGTAGAGGTCCCAACCTGATAAGGTAGAGATCCCTGTGTTTACAGTGCTAGTCCCTGGATCGAATAGCTAGCACCCACAGTTTAAGATGTAATATCAAGAAACAAAGGTCATATTACAACTTATAACCAGGAATAAAATAACTTCATTACAACTTACATAGCTCATATGGCTATCTTATTACAAAGCAGTAGAAATATCTATATAGCATGGAGTCCTTTATCTTCATGTGCCACAGGCAATCATGTTGGTTGTAGACTTGTAATCCCTACTCAACAAACTTCACTAACATCAAACAACCTGCAACATAATAAGTTACATCCACAAGGGTCAATACATTTGAATTGTATTGGCAAGTGATATCACAATGATATGGAAAATCTATCATCTACATGAATATTTGGCTAAGTGGAGTTTTGGCCAGCCTTTGCATAAAATAACTTTTCCCTATCCTTTGTAAAATAGTTTTCCCTTTTCAAAACATTTCATCACACAATGGCATACTGGATACACACCAGGTGCTTCCCTTGTTCACCCAACAAGTTTTAACTTAGAGAAATTGGGACGAGGAGAACCTTGATCATTTCAATGTCTTTGATGCTCAAAATGTCCATTAATGGGGACACGGCTAAGTACTTAGGTTTTACCCTCTCAAGAGGTGGTGCAATTTACCCACAAGACTCGACATGCATCGAGATGAGACTTTTCAGAAATAATCCCTCAGATCAGCACAGACGTGTTCCACCTATCATCACTACCACCAACTGTCTGCCTGTCTGAGTTCTTGTAACCTATGTAGTCAAGGCAGAGCCCATATGCCATGTGGCTGCACTGGAAGCTTCTCAACACAAAACATCTCAAATATCTTTGTTCTTGGGTGGCCATCCACAAGTGTGATACACAAGGTAAACAATAGACATGGGCCTTGTGTAACCACTCAACACAAACCATTTGATACATCGGAAACATATCTATAATTTTTGATGCTCCATGCTTGTTTAGTATCTACTTTGCTTTGCTTTGTCTACACTTTGAGGTGTTTTTATATCTTTTCTGGAACTAACCTATTAACAAGTTGCCACAGTGCCAGTTGCCTATTTTCGTCTGTTTTTGGTTCCAGAAAGGCAGAAAATCAATATTCTCGGAATTGGACGGGACAAAAGCCGAAGTCAATATTTAACGTGGGGGACACGAATCCAGAAGACGAGATGGAGAGGTGCCAGAGGGACACCACACCCCCCAGGAACGGGCTAGGGTGGACCCGCGCCTAGGCAGGGTGTGGCCCCCCTGGTCACCTCCCTGCCTCGCCTCTTTGCCTATAATAAGCCCCCGATGCAGAAACCCTAAGTACCCGATCAAAACTCCACGAAACCTTCTGTAGCCGCCGCCACCGTCGTCCCTAGATCGGGGGGGGGGTCTGAAGTTCTTCCTGGCACCCTGCCAAAGGGGAAATCATCCCGGAGGCCTTCTCTCCGGTATGAAGCGTGAGTAGTTCCACCTTGGACTATGGGTCCATGTAGTAGCTAGATAGTTGTATCTCCTCCTTGTGCTTTCATGTATAGATCTTGTGAGCTACGTTCATGATCAAGATCTAATCTGTTTGTAATCATGCATGTTTTGTTTGCGGGTATCCGATGGATATTGAGATTACTATGTCAGATTGATTAATGGTTTTGTCTATTTGATACTATCATGTTTGTGTTGTTTGTGATCTTGCATGCTCTCTGTTGTTAGTATATATCTTGGCTAAGTAGTTGCCAGTGACTCCAAGTGGGGGTATTTATGCTCGATAGTGGATTCATGCCTCTAGTTTCCAAGGGAAGTGACAAAAATATCTTCAGTTGTAGATGTGTTGTTGCTACTAGGGACAAAACAATGGTCTCTTGTTCATGGAACAAGTGGATTGTTTACCTTACACACTTTGCTTAAAGAAGTTGTATATTGCTTGCAACTTAATACTGGAGGGGGTTCGGATGATAACCTGAAGGTGGACTTCTAGTCATAGATGCAGTTGGATGGCGGTCTATGTATATTGTTGTATTGCCCAATCGAATCTCATAGGATCTTTTTGTCTGGTATTGCATTGTTATGCCTTGCTCAGTTCCTGTCAATTGCCCTGCTGTAATTTGTTTACCCTTCATGCCATGTTGTTTATCTAAGGAGAGCACCTATAGTGAACTATGGACCCCGGTCCAATCTTTACCATTGATACATCTTCCACTGTTACTTGTTTACTTGATGCAAACCATTACCTTCCACACCATACGTTTAATCCTTTGTTACAGCAAACCGGTGAGCTTGACAACCTCAATGATTCGTTGGGGCACAGTCTTGAGTTTGTGTTGTGGAGGTCTCCGCGTTTCTTGCAACACCTATGTGACGTTTCCTTCCTCCTACTGGTTCGATAACCTCGGTTTCTTACTGAGGTAAAACTTGCTGCTGTGCTGCTTCACACCCTGCTCTTGGGGTTCCCAACAGGCTTCACGTTAGCCATCAAGCTTTTCTGGCGCCATTGCCGGGGAGGCTAAGGACGTCTTCACAAGGGGAGTCCTCCACTTCCTTTCTCTTTACTTTTTTTTAGTTTGCTTAGTTTCTTTTGCTTGGTTTTGTTTGCCTCTTTTCAAAAACTCCAAAAAAAATTAGTCTAGTTTGGTTTGCTTTCTTTATCAAAAAACACAAAAAATTAGTTCCTGCTATAGTTGCCACTTTGTTCTAGCTCACCATGTTTCTCCCCAAATTCACCCTGAAGGACCTCTCTATAGGTACTGGCTCCATAATTGGGAAAGACAATATTGAAGAATTCTTTAATCATGTTTGCAAGCATGACAATTTTGAGGATAGATCTATAGTGGAAGTTGCTCCTAATTATGAAATTGCTGCAGCTTCTTTAGTTCATATGTTGGAGGCTAGGTTTGTTAGCCTTAAACCCATGATGCAAATTTTGTTCCTAAAACTAAAAGAAGAAAAGAACGCAGAAAAGAGAGAGTTTATTCTTGAAACTTTACTCAAAGAGTTCCATGATGTTGCTAAGGAAGACAAAAAGGTCTTTGAGTGTTTTAATATGCTAGGCTCATGTGTAGATGTTGTGGGTAGTTCAGATAAATCCAAGCCTAAAGATGAATTTAAGATACCCATACCCTTTAAGCTTGTTGGGATGCATGAGGCCTTTGAAAAGAATTTTGATTGGATTGTTCCTGAAAATACTTTTGATGAAAGTAGTAATCCAAAGAGGAATTATAAGGGATCCTCCAAGACTCATTTGGATGAGATACCTCTCATAGTTGAAGATTTTGCAAGTATTGATCCCAATTCTTCATTTGAAAATACTTGATTCTTCTTGCTTCTTGTGCCTAACTTAAAGGCATTAAAAAAAGTACTTGTTAGGAGATAACCCAAGAGTTTCCTTGATTCTTGGAAGTTATTACTTCAGTAATGACCTCTCCTTATCCTTTTTGTTTGATTTTTGTGCCAAGAATGACCTCTAATGAGAGGGAAGTAAGATTTGGGGAGTTGCTGTCCCGAAACATATTTCTGTCCTCCACCAAAAATATTCATGAGGAGTCTCTATAACTCGTATTGATCTGAAAATTTACTAATAAATCCCCCAGTATGTTAGCTAACTTTAGTTAGTTCAAAACTTTTTGATTGGAGCAACATAAGATGTTCAAAAAAATCGGTTTCTACCTGCTGGTATGTTTTGACAGATTTCTGCGATTATTTGCATTTGCTTCTTATTGATTCCTTTTTGAGTTCTCTTTAGGTGAATTGAGCTTTTTGAAGGAGTTGCTACAGTAGCTTGTGTTTTTAGTGAAAAGTTTTGCTGTTCCAAAGCTTTGCCTAAAGGTCTATTATCTTTTGAATACACTAATGTTGCTAATGAAGATTGTGTGAAGTTTTGTATGAAGGAAAAATTTCAGGTGTAGAGAGAGAATGATGTAATGAGATGAAGAATGGACAAAAGCTAAAGCTTTGGGATGCCACCCCGGCATCACCCAAGAAATATCCAAGAGGTACAAGAGTCAAAGCTTGGGGATGCCCAAGGTATCCCCTTTTTCATCAATAAAAAGCTCAGGTCTGTCTAGACACTTCGTTTTTTATTATTTCATGCACAGTTGTGTTGTTCTTGCAATGTCTTAGTTTTTGATTGGTTTTCTTAGTTTTTTTAGTTTGCTTGAATAAAGAAGTTTGGACCCCCGTTCTCGCTGTGTTGTTTGCAAATAAGGATCTTGGTGTTGGAAAGGAGTAGGAAGTTCTTGCTTGATAAGTGCAAGAGGAGCTTGCATTGACTGTGACTTAGACCTTAGCATGACATGATAGGTGTTGTTTTGACCTTATGCTTAGTGATTATTGTTGTAGCATGTCTTGTTCCAAACAATTGGGATTGCTTAGTGTGCCTTGAAGAAATTATGCGTTGTTTTAGCATGCAAAAGCATAGTATTGTGGTATTCTTCTTTGATGCTTTGCTTGGGTTGACTTGGCACATGCTCACACCATGTTATGACTATTAACAAGTCACCATAGCCTCTATGATTATTTAGTCCTTAACTTGTAGTACCACTCTATGCTTTGATTAGTAATGTTTTGTTGCTCTGCATGATTATGGCCATTATTGCTCTCTTAGTTGGTTGCTCCCAGTCTTTTGCTAGCCTCCACTTGTATGAGTAAGCTCTACTCATGCTTACAACTCCCAAGAAACCAAGTTATTCCAAAGTGTCCACTATAAATTCCTATGCATGGTGTGTTACACCATTCCAAGTATATTCTTGTTTTTAGCTAGCATTTTGTTATGTGAAAACTTAGTGATTAAAGCCCTCACAAACTTGATGGCACACTTTATATTCTTTGCCCCTAATAAACTTGAACCATTGTGTCTTCTATGTTGTATATGCTTGCACTTATACGTTGGAATTAGCAGAACCATGCTGTCACGGGGAACGTTTTCAACATTGCACTTGTAGTTTGCACTCAGTTGATATCATGCTCTTGTGTCTATGGATGTCACCGGTGTGAAATAAATAGGGAACTTGTAAGTCCATGGAGTTTGTATTTTGTGTTAGAGAAACGCCTGGGCCACTATCCTAAGCCATGCCTAATCATGGTGGAAACTTGCAGCATCAACATAGTGAGCTATCTATGAAGCATCCTCAATAAAAAGCTATGCATATAGTAAATAAAAAGATCGCTGAGATTCTCATTGTCTGCTTTCCTTGTCATTTTGGTTATGGGATAGCTGCTGTATCATGTGCAAGGGGTACCCTGTTGGCGGTTCTCTATGATACACATGTACTTACAATGACAAGAACTTGCAGGTGACTGAAGTTGAGTAGCATGAGGTGTGGCCCTCGTATTCAAGGGACTTGAGATTAGCAATTTATACTTTGTCAAGCATATACTCCATCTTTGTTCACTTTAACCTTAACCACTTCAAGATGCTTATGATAGGGGAAATGAGGGCTGAAAGCTAACAAGTACCATCATTTTTTGAAGCTCTTTTTGAAACTTGAAATCCCTGCTTCCTTTTTGAAAGGCTCTTCTTCCACCATTATTTGAGTCTCCACCTTCTACTTTTAGGCACCATTAAGAGAGCATAGTTGTCATTCTGTGTGCAGTGTCCCGAAACTTATTGATTAATGCATATTGTGATATTACTTGCTCTTGTGCTACTTGTTTCTAGTCACCCTTGTGAACTTTGAAGATGTCCTATGCATCTATTTGCTACACTATGAGGGACAAGCTGATTGCCATTATTCCATGTTTTCTGTATGTGAAACAAACAAACGTTTTTCAATGCATGTTATTCATGATCTTTGTTTGTAGCCTTTAATGTTGCATGCATAGTTACTATGTCCTATTGTTAGAACTCCAACTTTCATGCACATGTTTAGAGTTCTTTGATCCCAGCTTTCAATGCTTGGAAAATGTTTGATCTTCGTTTTGATGGTGCATGTCACCTCAAAAATTATTATTTTTATCACTTACCTACTCGAGGTCGAGCAGGAGTTAAGCTTGGGGATGCTTGATACGTCGGAAACGTATCTATAATTTTTGATGCTTCATGCTTGTTTAATATCTACTTTGCTTTGCTTTGTCTACACTTTGAGGTGTTTTTATATCTTTTCTAGAACTAACCTATTAACAAGTTGCCACAGTGCCAGTTGCCTGTTTTCTTCTGGTTTTGGTTCCAGAAAGGCAGAAAATCAATATTCTCGGAATTGGATGGGACAAAAGACGAAGTCAATATTTTACCGTGGGGGACACGAATCCAGAAGACGAGACGGAGAGGTGCCAGAGGGCCACCACACCCCCCAGGCACGGGCTAGGGTGGACCCGCGCTTGGGCAGGGTGTGGCCCCCTAGTCGCCTCCTGACCTCGCCTCTTCGCCTATAACAAGCCCCCGATGCAGAAACCCTAAGTACCCGATCAAAACTCCACGAAACCTTCTGTAGCCGCTGCCACGATCGTCCAGAGATCGGGGGGATCTGAAGTTCTTCACGACACCCTGCCGGAGGGGAAATCATCCTGGAGGCCTTCTCTCCGGTATGAAGCGTGAGTAGTTCCACCTTGGACTATGGGTCCATGTACTAGCTAGATGGTTGTGTCTCCTCCTTATGCTTTCATGTATAGATATTGTGAGCTCCGTTCATGATCAAGATCTAATCTATTTGTAATCATGCATGTTTTGTTTGCGGGGATCCGATGGATATTGAGAATACTATGTTAGGTTGATTAATGGTTTTGTCTATTTGATACTATCATGTGTGTGTTGTTTGTGATCTTGCATGCTCTCTATTGTTAGTAGATATATTGGACGAGTAGTTGCTAGTGACTCCAAGAGGGGGTATTTATGCTCGATAGTGGGTTCATGCCTCTAGTTTCCAAGGGAAGTGACAGAAATCTCTTCGGTTGTAGATGTGTTGTTGCAACTAGGGAGAAAACAACAGTCTCTTGTTCATGGAACAAGTGGATTGTTTACCTTACACACTTTGCTTAAAGCAGTTGTATGTTGCTTGCAACTTAATACTGGAGGGGGTTCGGATGATAACCTGAAGGTGGACTTCTAGTCATAGATGCAGTTGGATGGCGGTCTATGTATATTGTTGTATTGCCCAATCGAATCTCATAGGATCTTTTTGCCTGGTATTGAATTATAATGCCTTGCTATGTTCTTGTTAATTGCCCTGCTGTAATTTGTTTACCCTTCATGCCATGTTGTTTATCTAAGGAGAGCACCTCTAGTGAACTATGGACCCCGGTCCAATCTTTACCATTGATACATCTTCCGTTGTTACTTTTGTACTTGTTGCAAACCATTACCTTCCACACCATATGTTTGATCCTTTGCTACAGCAAACCGGTGAGCTTGACAACCTCACTGATTCGTTGGGGCAAAGTCTTGAGTTTGTGTTGTGCAGGTCTCCGCGTTGCTTGCAACACCTATGTGACGTTTCCTTCCTCCTACTGGTTCGATAACCTCGGTTTCTTACCGAGGTAAAACTTGCTGCTGTGCTACTTCAGACCCTGCTCTTGGGTTTCCCAACAGGCTTCACGTTAGCCATCACCATTCTCACCATTCCACCTAGGTGTTTCATTCACATAGTTGTTTTATTAATAAAAAACATAGTCATAGACTTTGCATAATATCATAACATGAATATTACACCCTTTAATTCTAATTGCTAGGCTAAGCATACTAGAATAACTTGTCTCTTATCTTAGGAATATTCCTACCAAGATATATTCTATAGGATCTACTATAGCATAGCAATATATAAAAAATAGTCCTATCATGCATACTACAAAAATATCACTAATGCAATATTGAAAAGATAGAACTTTTGATGACCAAAGTATCACTTGCCTTTTTAGTAGAGAAACTAGGTACTCTTCTTGATCTTGCAAATGCCACACTCTTCAAAGTTCACTACAATTCAATCAAGCAAATCAGTCATTCAAAAGTGGCACTCAAACAAAATAACAAAACAAAAGACTAAAACAAAGAAATGCATGCAAGCATGCAAAAGGTTGTTTTATTTGAAAAGGTGGTTTCTAACAAGGCACTAAACATTTAAAAACACCTATTGGTCATTTATAAAAGTGGAAAACCATTTAAAACCAAGTTAGTGAAAATAGGCCTTTTAAATCATTTGTGTTTTACTAGAAATGCTTTTATCCAAAGGAATAATTCCTAGTGTTATCCAAATATATTTTCAAGTTCAAATGTTAGTGTTTAGGGTCATAGAGTTCAAAAAAAACCATTTGCAAAAGGTTTCACTCCAAAATCATTTTAGAACAATTTTTATACTCAAAATAGTCCTATTAATGTTTCTTCAAAAAAACCTAATTTTTCATAAGAAAATGACCAAACCAGGGAGATAGTTGCAAAGTACACATTTTTCTGAATCCATTGATATAAAATTTGTAATTTTTGGACATACAGATCAAAAGTTATGGATTTTACAATTTCAAACAACTAATAGATCAAATTCTGGTTTTTAAATCAACAGCCTGGCCACGTGTCTTAATTCTTTCGGTCCATACCCCTTCGGGTGGATAGAGCTACGCGGGCTGTAGGATTTAAGTTGCATCGCACGGCATAGATCACGCGTACCGCTTCGTTTAAGTCATCTATTCTACACCCTAGGATTTAGATCTAACGGTGCAAGAATGCTAGGTCATAGACGGGCGGCGCTGGCGACAGTGCGCGATGGCGGTGCGTTGGGTGGTGGCGTTCCGGTGATTCTAGGGGGTAAGGGAGGGGTGCAGTAGCTTACCAGGTTTGTGAGGTCGTTGCAGTGCTCAAGGTAGTCGTGGCTGGCGAAGGGGCGCACGGGGTCGTCGCGAATCGCTCACCGGAGTTGAGCTCATCGTCGGGTTCTTGCAGAGGTGGTCGAAGGTCAACCTATAGATCAACCGCGGACAAATGAAGAGCATCAGTGCTTGCACGCAGAGACAGCGGACGCGGCAAAACAAACCAGAGGCAAAGGGGTGGTTAGAGTTCACCGTATTTCATCGCCGGAGTCGAGGCAGACGACGGTGGCGCACGGGGAAGGACGGAGTCGAGCCTCTGGGGCGCGCGCGAGCAGGCGGAGGCTACTGGCAGGTGCGCACGAGGTTGGTGATCATGCTCGTGTGAGCCAGGGGCAGGGGGTGGTCTGGGCTCGCCGGAATTGGCACCAGAGTGCGACGGAGGCAGCGGTGGTTCGAGCAAGAATTCGTGCAGCCTGGGGGCTCCCATGGGATGGTTACTAAGGGGAATGGAGAGGAGAGGGAGGTGATTAAGTGTGCATGGTCGCTGGAGAGATTCACTGCGTCAATCAATCGAATTCATTCGAATTGAATCAAACCAGAAACGGCAGAGAGAGAGGGCAAGGTCAGCGCGGAGGTGAGGATGACGATGGTGACGTGGGTCCGTGGGGGTGCGGGTACGTGTGCGGGTGAGAAGAAACGGGAGAGAGGGGTGGGGGTTGCCGGATGGGCTGGTTCTGGGCTAGATTGGGCTGGGGGTGCTGGGTAGGTTAGTTGGGTTGTTTCTTTTCTATTTTTTTCTTCTCTGTTTCTTTTTCTTTTTCCATTTCTATTTTTTGTTTTAATTCAAAAAATTATTTTAAACTAGAATTTGAATTCAAATCTTTTCCAGTTATTTAGTGTGTTTAAAAGTCCACTTTATAATATCTCAAATATTCTCTTATGATTTAATGTTTATTTAAATGAGGCATTTTGTCTTTATTTAAATAAAATTGAATATGGTTCAAAACCCATATAATTTTATTCAAATAGTCTTTTATTCTTTTTATTTTAATTGAATTACTTTTATTCCATTTGCTTATGAATTTGTCCAAGGTTTAATTTGCCTTTTAAATAATTCTCATTTATTTAATTCTTTCTTTATCTTATAAAATTCATATCTTTTTATTTATAGATCCAAAATTGGTGATTCCACTTTGTATAATTTTTGTTTAATATTTATTTATCTTTTTAAATCCATTTAGGATTACTTTGCTCACAATTTGATATTTTTTTTAGTTAGGACCTTTATTAGCCTTGGGAATTATTTCCCTTTTATCTTATTAAAATCATAAGTTTTTATCCATGGCTCCAAATTGAGTGAAACCAATTTCCATGGTTTTGTAATATTTTTGTTTACCATTTTGGTAATTTAGAAATATTTGTTGTTAAATTTTTATATGGGACAAAGCCATAGTATTAGAGTGATCTTGGAGATGATTTCTTTCATTAGGGTTTAGGGTTTTGGTTTAACTTTTGCAAGTTTTCTTAATTCAAGATACATCCATTGATGAATGCATTTGACTTGTTTGAAATTTTGTTTGTTGCCTTCTTATTCAAATTTTGTTCAAGTAGGGTTTTGATGTTTCCATTTAGAAGCAAAAAGTTTCTTTTCACCCTAAATTTCAACATTTGTTTCAAAATTTGGAGAATTTTGTGATGTGACAGGCAGTGACGCAAAGTGCAGGTCGTCGGGGCGTTGGTGGTGTTTCCCGTTGCTCCTGCGCTCCCTTAGATTAGGTAGGGTTTGTTGGTGGGGTGTACGGCTAGCGGCAAACCTCGTAACGTGAGCCGCCAGTCCCCACCTCTTTATATAGCGAAATTCGAACATGGGCCTTCCAACCATGTAGGGTTAGGCGCCTCCAATCAGGGCACGGATCAAGGTCATAAAGGGCCACTGGGCCCACTCGGGAGGAGATCAATCTAACACAACCTGCATCATCTCTTGCTCTTCCTCAGCAACAAAACAAAGTCAAAGTAAGAACCATTTGGTAGCAGTTGCAGAGGAGGATTACATCTTAGAGGAGGACAAAACTTACAATTTTCTATTAGGAGGGACCAACTAAGCTAATTCCTCTTTCAGAGCTAGCCTTAAGAAAAAATTCCTTCATGTTTCACAATGCCATATGGGGAGGGGGTGCTGGTCCCCCTAGCCCCGCCACTGTTTGGTAGTCTGCCTCCCCTCCAAACTGGCCGAGTCCGTAAGACTTTGGACCATTCGGTTGTTCACTGGAAACCCGCGTCCTGTCCTGCACCATTTATAAAGCACTCCGGAGGTAGGTACAACGACAATGTCTAAATCAGCCTTCTCCGTGGAGTCATGCCTAAGCTGCAAAATGGAGACGATGGCATGCGCGCGGTATCCGCGGTCATGCATGCGGGAAACATGATACCACCCCCTATTTCACGGCAAGAGTACACCTACCATTGTCACTCACCTCTCTACATCGACCCTCCCCTAGAAAACCCCCTTCTTACTCTTGTGACCCTTGTGCCGTCGGCAGGGTAATGGTGGCTGAAACATAGATCTACTGTATCTGCCACTTTCTCCGGCTCCTGCAACTGAGCGATGTCAAGGACTACCATGCGCTACGCATCCACTCCCCCGGCTACCCTGGCGGAGGTAAATCACCATCAATCCCTCTCCCCTACTATTTTGAGTTGGTCCAGAATCTCGATTTAGGAAGAAATTATGGTATAACTGCCTCATTAGGTCGACAGGGCAACACTTACCCATCAGGCAGTTGTGCTTATTGCTATCATTCAGGCTTGGATCCTTCTGTTGCGCAAGAGAGATGTTAGTCGCGCATCCTGTCCTCGATGAATGTATAGTACTATGTTGACCCAAGATCAGGAGAGGATGGCAGATCTAAAGTACATCTATAACTTCAATGATGCAGAGGCTCTATAGATGCTTCGGATAAAACACTACTAGAAAACAGCTAATATGTGGCGCACCTATTTTGGCCATCCATGGCGCACTAGGGGTGCGCCACAAAACGCGCGCTACAGCTAACTTTTAGCCGTGGTGCACTAGGTGGTGCGCCACATGTATGAAAAGATAACCGTGGTGCACTAGGTGTTGTGCGCCATGCATATGAAAAGCTAGCCGTGGCGCACTAGGTGTTGTGCGCCACGGATACAAATTTCAAAATTCAAAAAAAGCAGGAGATCTGGATCTCGTCGGTGCCGTCGCTGTCACTGTCGTCATCGTCGCCTCGTCGGAGTGGGTCCACCGCTGTCGATGGTCACCACTGTCGCCTTTGCCTCACCTCGTCGGAACTGCAAGGAGGAGGAGGTGAGAGCCCGTCGTCGCTGTTAGAACTGCAAGAAGGAGGAGGAGAGAGCCCGCCGTCGGAACTGCAAGGAGGAGGAGGAGAGATCCCGTCGTCGCCATCGCCATTGTCACTGCAAGGAGGAGGAGGAGGGGGAGAAGGAGCCCGACATCGCTGTCACCGTTGTAAGGAGGAGGCCGCCATCACCATCTTCACTGCAAGGAGGAGGAGGAGGAGGAGGAGAATGATAAGGATAAAGATAAAGAGAAGGAGGAGAAGGAGAAGGAGAAGGAAAAGGAGAAGGAGCGGGAGGAGGAGAAGAAGGAAAGGAGAAGGGAGGAAAAGTAGAAGGGAGGAAAAGGAAAAGGAGAGAAGGGGGAGGGAAGAGAAGAGGGGTAGGTGGGCGGGGTGGGGATTCAAATTTTGAATCCTTCCCAACTTACTCGTAGCGCACTAGGTGGTGGTGCACTACGGGTAAGTTGCCCTCTATTTTTTTTCTGCAGGAAAAAACGGTCTTTTGACCTAACTTTTTACTCTTTTCGAAATTTGAAAATCTAAATAATTGCTAAACGACCGGAGGTCGTTGCAAGCGGATGCGAAATCTCGTTCTCGTCATTTTGGTATATTATACGATTTTTTTCGATATCGTATGCAAAAGTTACGGCCATTTTACTGTGGCGTGAATTTTTTTGCAAAAAAAGTGGAAACTCATGCTTGTTAATTTTCCTAGAAACTATACCACATTATCTAGCTAAATATGAAAGTATTTTATTTTTTGAAGTGTTTATCATTTTCTTTTATTTTTTGCATAGCCTAAAAAGGCGATCCACTTGGGGGGTGGGTGGAGTTGGTGCAGGGTAGTTAGCCATAGGGCACTAGGGCAAGGTGCTCTACGGCTAAGTTTACACATCCATGGCACACATGGCATAGTGCGCCACAGAACTTGCCACAACCATAGCGCACATACCCCATGTGCGCTACGGGTATGTGGCATGCGGCTGGCAGACCCCTGGCCCACATATATGTGTGGCGCACATACCCCATATGCGCCACGGTTGTTCTAGTTACTAGTAGGGCACTGCCCACATGTGAGCCACGCCTATTTTACCCGTGGGGTACTTCAACCATGTGAACCACGAATGTACGAATTACCTATAGCCGTTTTCCTAGTAGTGAAAAATACCCCTTCTTTGCACCTGTAAGAAGGTTATGGGGGAGTGGTTTGATGGAAGTCAACATACACACCTCCTTTGAAGAGAAACTTTGTATGTTACTTCATGTGGTTGGTTAGAACCAGAGGTTCGGGGTCATCCACAACACATTCAGAAGAAGCATGGAGAAATTGTCATGCTATTTCAAACGGGTGTTGTTTGCAATTGGGGAGCTCAAAGGAGAGAAATTGCTACAATCTCAGAATTTTAACTAACTATGAAAGTAATCATTATTGTAGCAATTAATTAGCCTGTTATTTTCCTCAACATATAACTTGGAAAACAATCAAGTCACTCATGGTAATATTTTGTCCTTTTCTTTTCGCTTCATGGAGCACCAGTCTATGATCCACGCGTCACTTGCCACACTTAGGACTTCTGTTTCATGGAGTACCATTGATTTTGTCCATCATCAATAGGATAAGTTGGGGACACCGACGATTCAAGGATGAGATTCCTTGAACCTTCGAGACATTGTTGGGAGTCATGAACATGATGTTGCTGACGATTTTGTAACACTATGGCTATTTTTCTACCCAGTTTCTTAATACCAAGGGTTGGTACCTCAACCATTACTTCCTTGTCATCGAGATCTCTGCCAAATGCCATGAGCACTCGATGTTTAGCCGCTACCTCGACCCCGCCGTTTTCTACAAGGTCAAGGAACTCCACGTCGTGCTCACTGTGGATCCTTCCCTTGGTAGCCCGCTTGATAGCTTCCACCTCGAGATGGTGTCAGCTCCACAACCGTGTGCATCTTACCATCATTGTGGATGACGTGGAGTTGGATGATCTTGAGAACGAAGAATTTATGCACACCCCTACAATGAAGGCAATGGAGGCTGAGACACTACCAGCGCCATGTGTCAATGGTGAAAATGACTAGAAAGATACCAATCAGAAGTATAGCTTATTTCCCTTTACAGATCCGTATAGCTGCTTTCTTTTCTTACACTTCTATAAGATGTATGCATTTGCATATGCAACTAATGGCAAGATACCGACCTAAATAATCTTTCCATTTTTAAAACGAGACATGGAAAATTAATTGGGTTTGAAAAAGGAATCACCGTTGTCTTAAAAATCAGTTGATAAAGTTATGCCCTAACTAGGTCGCAATCTTGCAATGAAGTGCATATATGCCAATTGTTCATTGGACTACATTATGCATGGGGCAACTGAAAGGACACATATGTCGCCTAGAGGGGGTGAATAGGCGGTTTGAAACTTTTACGAGATGGGATTAACAAAGAGAAATAAAACTAGCGTTTACGTTACTTTGCCAAGCATAAAACATATATAAACTAAGGTTCACCTATGTGCACTGATACGTCGTAAACGTATCTATAATTTTTTATGTTTCATGCTTGTTCAGTAACCACTTTGCTTTGCTTTGTCTACACTTTAAGGTATTTTTATATATTTTTTGGAACTAACCTATTAACAAGATACCGCAGTGCCAGTTGCCTGTTTTCTTCTGTTTTTTGTTTCAGAAAAGCTAGTAAGGAAATATTCTCGGAATTGGACGGGTCAAAAGCCAAAGTCAATATTTCACCAAGGAGAGCATGGAGTCCAGAGGAGAGACAGAGGGGAGCCAGAGGGTGGTCGCAGCCCCCAGGCGCGGGCCCACTCTAGGCCGCGCCTGGGCAGGGTGTGGGCCCCCTGTCCGCCCTCATGCCTCGCCTCTTCGCATATATAACCCCCCCGATGCCAAAACCCTAAGTACCAGATCAGATCTCCACGAAGCAGTTTGTAGACACCGCCACCATCGTCCCTAGATCGGGGGGGATCTGAAGCTCTTCCTGGCACCCTGTCGGAGGGGAGAGATAATCCCACAGGCCTTGTCCATCACCATCCCAGTCTCCAGTATGATGCGTGAGTAGTTCACCCTTGGACTATGGGTCCATGCAGTATCTAGATGGTTGTTTCTCCTCCTTTGTGCTATAATGTTTAGAACTTGTGATCTTCGTTCATGATCAAGATCATCTATTTGTAATCATGCATGTTGTGTTTGCAGGGATCCGATGGATATTGAGATACTATGTCAGATTGATTACTGATTCTATCAAGTCTTATGATTATTGATTTTATCATGTCTGTGTTGTTTGAGATCTTGCATGCTCTCCATTTCTAGTAGCTATCTTGGCCAAGTAGATGCTAGTGACTCCAAGAGGGAGTATTTATGCTCGATAGTGGGTTCATGCCTCTATTGAATCTGGGGAAGTGACAGAAATCTCTAAGTTTGTAGATGTCTTGTTGCCACTAGGGAGAAAACAGCAATCTTTTGTTCATGGAACAATTGTATTGTTTACTTTACACACATTGCTTAATGCAGTTATCCGTTGCTTGCAACTTAATACTGGAGGGGGTTTGAATAATAACCTGAAGGTGGATTACTAGTCATAGATGCAGTTGGATGGCGGTCTATATATATTGTTGTAATGCCCAATCAAATCTCATAGGATCTTGAATGTCTAGTATTGCATTGTTATGCCTTGCTCAGTATGATACGCCCAATTTGCATCACCTTTCTATACCATAATTTACCTCTACTCATTGATATTTGTCTTATTATGATGTATTACTTATGGCTTTTTCATCTGTTTATGCATGTTGGATGATTCTTGGAGGATGGACCGCCGGAGTCTGGATTCTGATGGAAAAGAAGGCATTTCGGTGCAATTTCGCAAAGATCAGAAAAATACCAGAAAAATATGGAAACACATTATTTTAACAGAAGACGAAGGAAGCCAGAAGGAGGGACGAAGTGGGGCCTCAAAGGGCCCACACCCCTAGGTGCGGGCCCACCTTACCCCGCGCCTAGGGTAGGTGTGGCCCACCTGCTCAGCCTTCGACACCGCCCCTTCACCTATATATTCCCTACGGAACCCTAAGTCTCGGGGAGCAACCACAGATAGATTTCCGCCGCCTCTAGGGGCAGAAAACACTGAGAGAGAAAGATCTCACCAGCAGACAGATTTCTACCGGGGGAATTCCTTCCCGAAGAGGGGAGACCATCGCCATCAACACCGTCATCAAGCTAGGCTTCATCGGGATCATCATCATCATCCACACCATCATCTCCACCAGCACCATCATCACCACTCCATCCTGCTGTAACAATTGTGTTGGATATTGCTTTAGTTCTTAGGGGAAACTTTCCCGGTGTTAATTACTATTGTAGTTGATGCTTGTGAGTGGAACCATTGGATTATTGTTTATGTTCAGATTGTTATCCATTATCATATCATCTTTGATCTTGATCCATATGATGTATTGTGAGTAGTTCGTTTAGTTCTTGAGGACATGGGAGAAGTCATGTTGTTATTAGTGGATCTATGATGAGTTATTATTCAATGTTTTAGTATTTAAGTTGTGGTGCTATTCTTCTAGTGGTGTCATATGAACGTCGACTGCATGACACTTCACCATTTATGGGTCTAGGGGGATGCATTGTGTATTTGGCTACTAATCATGGGGTTGCCGGAGTGACAGAAACCTGAACCCCCGTTAGGACACCTTTGCACAAGGGAGTGTAGGATCTCAGAGTTCAAGGTTGTGGTTAGATGTATATCTTAATTACTTTCCTGTAGTTATGGATGTTTGCAGGGGGTTTAATCACAAGTATGTATTAGTCCTAGGAAGGGCGGTATGTTAGCACAGGTTCACCCAAACAACACTTACAAACACCAAAGAAGAGTACTCAACTATTTGAAGTGAAAGCACTTGACAGAATTCCCATGTGTCCTAGAGAATGTTTGGTCCTTATAAGTATTTCCACCGGCTTGTCCTTTGCTAAGAAAGGATTGGGCCACTTGCTCCATTTGTTCGTTACTCTTGTTACTTTCTCCTTGTTTTGTTGCCTTGTCAGAAAACCACTAAAAATCTGTTTGCTAAGTATTCACAGGGATTTCCTGCTCCATACCACTGTTCAGCACCTTCTGCTCCTTGTTGGGATCGACACTCCTATTTATCAAAAGTACTACGATACACCCCCTATACTTGTGGGTCATCACAGTCCTAAAAATTGCCCCGCTGTAATCTATTTACCCAGCATGTTATGTTATCTATCTGAAGGAGAACACCTCTA
This sequence comes from Avena sativa, assembly GCA_916181665.1. NCBI lineage: Eukaryota > Viridiplantae > Streptophyta > Magnoliopsida > Poales > Poaceae > Avena > Avena sativa. The sequence goes on along the minus strand of OV702298.1, from coordinate 259,989,790 downwards.
GTGAACTGTGGACCCTAGTCCAATATTTACCATTGATGCATCATCTACTGTTACTGTTTACTTTCTGCAAGCAACCATTACCTTCCACACCATACGTTTAATCCTTTGTTTTCAGCAAACCAGTGAGATTGACAATGTCATTGTAAGTTGGGGCAAAGTCTTGTGTTTGTGTTGTGCAGGATTCCAAGTTGCTAGCAACACCTTGGAGTTGTTTCCTTGCTCCTGCTGGTTCGATAACCTTGGTTTCATAATTGAGGGAAAATTTGCTGATGTGCTCATCATATCCTCCTCTTGGGGTCTCCCAACGAAGCTCTATTATTGAGTCGCGTCAAGATATTTTCTGGCGCCGTTGCCGGGGAGTTAAGGACAACTTCACAAGGGGAGTCTTTCACAGCCATTATTTTTACTTTGTTTTTGTTTTTCTTAGTTCCTTTTGCTTTGTTTTGCTTGCTTCCTTTTTCTAAAAAAATAAAAAAAATTAGTTCTGTTTGGTTTGCTTTTTCTTATCAAAACACACAGAAAAGTAGTTACTACTATAGTTGTTGTTCTGTTATTGCCTTTCTTTGTCATGCTTTCTATCAATGGTTGGTTTCTTTGAAACTAGTTCTTATTGGAAAGGTGGATTCATGGAAGAACAAAAGTATTATTATAAGGAACACCGCTTGTCACAAAAAGGGAAACACTTATGGGAACAAATTGATAAATTGAATACCATTCCTACAAACATGTGCTCTACTTATAATATTACTTATTGATGTGACAAATCTTATTGTTGTAGGAGGTATAAACACCCCCCTTTTCAATGTGAGTATAATGATAATGTTACCATATCTTCTTATGTTAAAGGAAATTATGAATTTTATGATGTGGAACAAATTGAAGAATTTATTGCTTGGAAGGGTGCATTTGAACTTGCTAGTTTGCTTGAAAATACTAATGATTTACCTTATGAATATGAGGTTTATGAGATACTTAAAATTTTTCTTTGATAATTACTAGGAAGAAAATGGCTATATTCTTGAATATATTAATAGATGTTTTCCACAAATGGAAGAGACTAATGCCTTGCAGGAGTGATACATCGTAAACGTATCTATAATTTTTGATGCTCCATGCTTGTTTTATATCATTTGTCTTATGTTTTGTCTATACTTTGAGGTATTTTTATAAATTTTCTGGTACTAACCTATTAACAAGATGCCACAGTGCCAGTTTCCTGTTTTCTGCTGTTTTTGGTTTCAGAAAGCTATAAAAAGAATATTCTCAGAATTGGACGGGACAAAAGCCAAAGTTCATATTTTTTCCTGAACGATACGGAAAATCGAAGACGAGACGGAGGAGGGCACCGGGGTGGCCACACCCTAGGTGGGCGCGGGCCCACCCTGGCCGCACCCATAGGGGGTGTGGGCCCCCTGGCCCTCCACCGACCTTGCCTCCTTCGTCTATAAGAAGCCCCCGACTCAGAAACCCTAGAGGATTGACCAGAAAGCCACGAAAAGTTCTGTAGCGCCGCCACCACCGAAGGGGAGATTTGGGGGAGAGAAAGTCTCTGTTCCAGCACCCTGTCGGGACGGGGAAGTGCCCCCGGAGCCATCTCCATCGATCTCCACGACCATCTCCATCGTCGTTGCTGATTCCCATGACAAGGAGGGAGTAGTTCTTCCTCGAGGCTAAGGGCTCTACCGGTAGCTATGTGTTCATCTCTCTCTCTCTCTATGCATGATCTTGTTGTGGTCATGAGCTTTGTAATCTAGTAGATCTACCTTGCTACTCAAGTGATTCAATATATCTCTGCTCTCCCCACGTGTGTGAAAGTGACAACATGCACGCCATGGTGGCACTTAGGCTAGAGTCTACATAAATACTCATCGTGCTTTAATAGATCTATGATTTTCCCCACGTGTGAAAGTGAAAGCATGCACACCGTGTGTGGCACTTAAGCTAGGTTACATATATATTTATCATGAGTATATTTGGAGTTGGACGTCTTTATGAAATTGTGGTGTTTGTTGGAACCATCTAGCGCTCAAGGTGACAGTGTGGGGTTATCTAGAAGGGAAAGGTGGACTTTGAGGTGTGTTGTTATAGCCCTACAATGGATTAGAGTGTCCAACCGGAGAGTAGTTAAGAGTAGTATCATTAAGAGAAGATATTTATATGAGAGAGTGTTTACTAGTGAAAGTATGATCCCTAGGCCTTGTTTCTAAACATTGAAACGCCGTTTACAACTAGACTGTTGCATGTTTGCTTGCTTCCAGTCTCTTCCACGTCGTCAAGATCTTTTCTGGCACCGTTGTATTATAATCATTCATACCACTTGTATTTCACTATCTCTTCGCCGAACTAGTGCACCTATACACCTGACAAGTGTATTGGGTGTGTTGGGGACACAAGAGACTTCTTGTATCTTGATTGCAGGGTTGCTTGAGAGGGATACCTTTGACCACTTCCTCCTTGAGTTCGATAAACCTTGGATAATCCACTTAAGGGAAACTTGTTGCTGTTCTACAAACCTCTGCACTTGGAGGCCCAACAACTGTCTAAAATAATAGAAGTGCGTAGACATCAAGGAGCCTATGGAAGAAGAAATTTCTGAAACTGGAAATCATTAGATGAAAAAGAGGAGGAGAGTGATGAACAAAAGGAGGAAGAATGGATTAGCTACCCATGTCTACCTACTAATGAGAGTAACTCTTTATCCCTTACATTATTTGATTGTCCCCCATGCCTACCAAAGGAGGATGAATGTTATGTTCATGTGGATTCTTTTGAAATGTCTACTATGGGTAAAACTTGTGATAATAATTATGCTCCTGTTATCTATGATAATCCTTTATTTGTGCCTAACTTTGAAATGCATGGTACTAAATATCTAGATGATGGTCCTATATTGGTTGATAATATTGATAGTACTACTATTGAAAATGAGATTGGAGAGGCCTTGACTTTATCTTGGAACCCCATACCACTTGAGAATGATGAGTCATCTTGTTATAAAATTGTTAAAAGTAGGTTTGGTTTTAATCCCACTATTTTTGAGCTTGATAAAAATTATGTGTTTGTAGATCATGAAAAGCATACTTTATGTGATAGTTATATTGTTGAGTTTATTCATGAGGCTAATGAAAATTATTATGAGAGAGGAAAATTTGCTTGTAGAAGTTTTCATGGTACTGAAACACCTCTCTATGTGCTGAAAGTTTTGAAGTTGCTCTTGTTTTATCTACCCATTCTTGTTACTATGTGCTTCTTTGATTTATTTTCTTACAAGATTCCTATGCATAGTAAGTGGGTCAGACTTAAATGTATTTTAAATATGCTTCTTGATGCTCTCTTTTACTTCAATTCATATTTCTTATGTGAGCATCTTTTTATGCCTAACTTAAAGGTGTTAAAGAAAAGTACTTCTTGAGAGATAACCCAATAGTTTTCTTGAGTCTTGGAAGTTATTATTTCTGTAATAACCTCTCCTTATCCTTTTTATTTGATTTTTGTGCCAATAATAACCTCTAATGAGAGGGAAGTAAGATTTGGGGAAGTTGCTGTCCTAAAAAAGATTTTTTGTGCTTGAATGTAAAAAATCGTGAAAAATCTCTGTATGTCGGATTGAGCTGTAATTTTTTTAATAAATCCCCAGGTTGTTAGCTAACTTTCGTTAGTTCAACTCTTTTCGATTTGAGCAACAAAAGGTCTTCAAAAAATTCGGTTTTTACCTACTGGTCTGTTTTGACAGATTTCTGCCATTATTTGCATTTGTCTCCTATCGATTTCATTTTGAGTTCTTTTTGGGAAGCTTTTTAAAATTGGAATTGCTACAGTATCTTGTATTTTTAATGAAAGTTTTGTTGTTTTGAAACTAAATCCAAAGGTTTATTGGTTTTGAATGCACTAATGTTGCTAATGAAGATTGTGTGAAGTTTTGTATGAAGGAAATTTTTAAGGTGTAGGGGAAGAATGATGTAATGAGATGAAGAATGGAAAACAGCTCAAGCTTGGGTATGCCACCCCGTGTCACCCCAAGAAATATTCAAGAGGTATAGGAGTGAAATCTTGGGGTTGCCCAAGGCACCCCCTTCTTCATCAATAAAAATCTCAGGTCTCTTTCTAGACACTTCGTTTTTATTGTTTCATGCACTGTTGTGTTGTTCTTGGAGCGTCTTAGTTTTCATTTTTGGTCTTTGTTTGTTTAGTTTTCTTGAATAAAGTAGTTGGACCCCCGCTTTCGCTGTGTTGTTTCAAATAAGTTGATTGGTGTTGGAAAAGAGTAGAGAGTTTCATGCTTATAGTGGTACAAGAGAGAGCTTGTTTTGACTGTGGCTTAGACTTTATCATGTCATGCTATATGTTGTTTTGACCTTATGCTTAGTGATTATTGTTGTAGCATGACTTGTTCCAAACAATTGATATTGCTTAATGTGCCTTGAAAGAATCACGCGTTGTTTTAGCATACAAAAGCATAATATTGTGGTATTCTCCTTTGATGCTTTGTTTGGGTTGACTTGGCACATGCTCACACCATGTTATGACTATGAACTAGTCACCTTAGCCTATATGATCATTTAGTTTTTGACTTGTGGTACCACTTTATGCTTTGATTAATAATATTTTGTCGCTCTGCACGATTATGGCCATTATTGCTCTCTTAGTTAGTCGCTCCCAGTCTTTTGCTAGCCTCCACTTGTATTGAGTAAGCTCTACTCATGCATCCAACTCCCAAGAAACCAAGTTATTCCAAAGTTTCCACTATAAATTCCTATGCATGGTGTGTTACACCATTCCAAGTATATTCTGGTTTTATCTATCTTCCAAATTAAACTTGTTATATGAAAATTAGTGATTAAATCTCTCACAAACTTGATGGCACAACTTATTTTTATTGCCCCTAATAAACTTGAACCATTGTGTCATCTATGTTGTATATGCTTGCACTTATAAGTTGGGAATTAGCAGAACTGTGCTGTCACGGGGAACATTTTCAACACCTGTAAATATCTACCCAGTTGATATCATGTTCTTTTGTTTATGGATGTCGGCGGTGTGAAATAAAAGGGGATCTTGTAAGTCCATGGAGTTATGTATTTGTGTTAGAGAAATTCCTAGGTCGCTAGCCTAAGCCATGCCTAATCATGGTGGAAACTTACAGCATCACCATAGTGAGAAATCTATGAAGCATTCTTCTTATAAAAAAGAGAGAGGTAGAAAAAGAGAAAAAGGAAAAAAGAGGAAAGAAGAGAAAAAAGCACTATCTTCCCATGGTAAATAAGAAGATTGCTGAGATGATCATTGTCTGTTGCCTTGTCATTTTGATATGGGACATCTCCTGTGTCATGGGGCAAGGGGTACCCCATTGGCGGTTCTCTATGATACACATATACTTACTATGACAAGAACTTACCGGTAACTAAAGTTGAGAAGCATGAGGAACGACCCTCGTACTCAAGGGACATGAGATTGCCAACTTATACTTTGTCAAGCATATACTCCATATTTTGTTCACTTTAACCTTAATCACTTCAAAATGCTTATGATAGGGGCAATGAGAGCTGAAAGCTAACAAGTACCATAATTTTTGGAAGCTCTTTATGAAACTTGAAATCCCTGCTTCCCTTTGTAGGGCATCTCTTCCACTTTTATATTGAGTCTCCACCTTCTATCCTTAGGCACCAATTAAGAGAGAATAGTTGTCATTCTTAGTTCTATGTGCATTGTCCAAAACTTATTGATTGATTCATAATGTTGATATTGCTTGTTCTTGAACTATTTGTATCTAGTCACCCTTATGAACTTTGAAGGTGTCCTATGCATTTATGTTTTGCTACTCCATGAGGGACAAGCTGAATGCCACTATGCTATGTTTTCTATATGTGAAACAAACAAACGTCTTTCAATGCATTGCTATTCATGATGTTTGTTTGTATTCTTTCATGTTGCAGCATAGTTACTTTGTCCTATTGTTCGCACTTAATCTTTCATGCTCATGTTTAGAGTACTTTGATCCCAGCTTTCAATTCTTGCAAATAGTTTGATCAAGATTGTGATGGTGCATGTCACCTAAAAAATTATTCTTTTTATCACTTATCTACTCGAGGACGATCAGGAGTTAAGCTTGGGGATGCTTGATACGTCGTAAACGTATCTATAATTTTTCATGTTCCATGCTTGTTTAGTATCCACTTTTGTTTGCTTTGTCTACACTTTGAGGTATTTTTATACATTTTCTGGGACTAACCTATTAACAAGATGCCACAGTGCCAGTTGCATGTTTTCTTCTATTTTTGGTTTTAGGAAAGCTAGTAAGGAAATATTCTTGGAATTGGACGGGACAAAAGCCAAAGTCAATATTTCACCGAGGAGAACATGGAGTCCAGAGGAGATACGGAGGGGAGCCACAGTGTGGCCGCACCCCCAGACGCGGGACCACCCTAGGCTGCGCCAGGGCAGGGTGTGGGCCCCCTGGCCACCCTCCTGCGCCTCTTTGCCTGTATAAACCCCCCGATGCCAAAACCCTAAGTACCCGATCAGAACTCCACGAAACAGTCTATAGCCGCCGCCACCATCGTCCCTAGATCTGGGCGATCTGAAGCTCTTCCCAGCACCCTACCGGAGGGGAGTGATCATCCCGGAGGCCTTCTTCATCGCCATGCCAGCCTCCGGTATGATGCCTGAGTAGTTCACCCTTGGACTATGGGTCCATACAATATCTAGATGGTTGTTTCTCCTCCTTTGTGCTATCATGTTTAGATCTTGTGAGCTCCGTTCATGATCAAGATCATCTATTTGTAATCATGCATGTTGTGTTTGCGGGGATCCAATGGATATTGACATGCTATGTCAGATTGATTACTGATTCTATCATGTCTTATGATTATTGATTCTATCATGTCTATGTTGTTTGAGATCTTGCATGCTCTCCGTTTCTAGTAGCTATCTTGGCCAAGTAGATGCTAGTGACTCCAAGAGGGAGTATTTATGCTCGATAGTGGGTTCATGCCTCTATTGAATCTGGGGAAGTAACAGAAATCTCTAAGGTTGTATATGTGTTGTTGCCACTAGGGAGAAAACAACAATCTTTTGTTCATGGAACAACTGTATTGTTTACTTTACACACATTGCTTAATATAGTTATCCATTGCTTGCAACTTAATACTGGAGGGGGTTCGGATGCTAACCTGAAGATGGATTACTAGTCATAGATGCAGTTGGATGGCGGTCTATGTATATTGTTGTAATACCCAATCAAATCTCATAGGATCATGAATGTATAGTATTGCATTGTTATGCCTTGCTCAGTCCTATCAATTGCCCCGATGTAATTTGTTTACCCAGCATGTTATGTTATCTATCTTAAGAAGAACACCTCCAGTGAACTGTGGACCCCGGTCCAATATTTACCATTGATACATCATCTACTATTATTGTTTACTTTCTACAAGCAACCATTACCTTCCACACCATATGTTTAATCCTTTGTTTTCAGCAAACCAGTGAGATTGACAACCTCACTATAAGTTGGGGGAAAGTCTTGAGTTTGTGTTGTGTAGGATTCCAAGTTGCTAGCAACACCTTGGAGTTGTTTCCTTGCTCCTACTGGTTCGATAACCTTGGTTTCATAACCGAGGGAAAATTTGTCGTTGTGCTCATCATAACTTCCTCTTGGGGTCTCCCAACGAAGCTCTATTATTGAGTCGGGTCATGCACCAACAACTTATGCTAAGCAATACAAGCAACTATGTTATAACATGATATATGACTTCAAGCACGAAGGCTATCACAAAGTAAAGTGCATAAGTAAATAGCTCGGGTATAGAGAAAATGAGGCATGCGAATACGACGATGTATTACCGAGTTCCTCCCATAAAGGGAGTATGTATCGTTGGAGGTGTGGGTGGTACTAAGACCACCACGCCATAAGAGGCCTCACCCTATTCTCTTGTTGACCTTGCCACAAAAGGCCTGATCCACTTCTCCACTATCGATACCCTTCGAGGTGGGAACCGTCGCCTTTACAACAAGTTTAGGGTACACATCCACAACTGAATTGGAGGCTCCTGAAATCACCACAAACCTGCAAAACAACTAAACTGCCTAGTGTTCCAAGAACCCAAGAGTAAAAAGCTTCTCACCTTTAACCCAATCGAACCCTCACCGAGAACTCAAATCGATGCACCAGATGCAATGGCAAGAACACAAGAACTTCTCAAGTCCTTCTCTCCTAAATTCTACCAAATCTACAAAAGCTATTACGGTAATAAGAGAGGAAGAACACAATAGGAAATCCACACAAGAAACCCCAATATCTATATCCCAATATGTTCTCCTCACATAGAGGAGAGATGGATTGGTAGAGTTGTAGATCTAGACCCCCGTTTCAAATCCCCCCAAAAGATTCAAGAAATATGGGAGGGATTGAGAGTATTTGCAAGCTATTGAAGGTATAAACAATGGAAGAGAGAGAGGATGCAAGCAACCATCCCAAGGAGGAAGAATGGGGTCTTTTATAGCCCTTCCCAACGGAATATGACCATTGGCAACCTCCTAGACCGGATAATCCGCCTCCCCGGATATTTCGGGTTCCTCATGCCAAAATATGGCTAAGGACTTGGTGACACGCATCTCAGTATAGGGGCGGATATTTGAGCCAGATAATCCTCCCCTTAGAAAACTGGTGGAAACAACAAAACTGAAACGAACATAACTTTTTTGTATACAGACTCTAATTTTGATGATCTTGGGCTTGTTTCGAAGATAGTAATGAGCTCTAAAATATCATGCAGGGAACCATCATAGTCCAGCAAGGGAGGATATAACCAATTGATGAAAGGTTTAACCTATCTATAAAATACAAACCGGTAAAACCTCCAACATCAAACACGCAATAGAGAATGATATGACATCCATTTTCGATGAACTTGAGCTTGTCATGGAGATTAGTACAAGCTCTAGATCATGTCATGGACTAGAACCAAATAAGAACCAAGGAAGATGATGCCAAGCATGTAAAGGTTTGCGCTCTCTCCGAAGGATATGATCAAGTTACTAGCTCGATAGCCCCTTTTGATAGCATGGTTATCTATCCTATAAACCGGTCTCCCAAATTAACACCACGAGACCGGTAAGAAGAAACCCTATCAAGAACATACCTTTTCCTTGTGCATATTCCACTTGAGATTGATGATGACGATCTTGTCCACCTCAAGATAGAACACCTTTATTGATTGCGCTAGCTTGGTGAAGACTTGAAAATTACTCCCCCATACTCCACTTATCATAGATCCTCTATTTTAGGCATAACTTCACATATCCATGATCACCATAAGGATGACAAGCTTCAAGCATAAGATCTCTTTGAGATGGATCATCTTGAACTTACACTTCATTTCTTCTTTCTTTATTGTGTTGGTGTCTTGGAGGTACACTTGAGATATCACTTCATCTTGTTATTCAAGACACACTTGCCATAGTGTAGCATCCCGGGTAAAACCACTACTAGAAAATCGTTGTTGTTTATATTTTGTGCATCATCACGACGTTGATGGCTATGAAATATATCCATCCACGTCCGCATTTAAACTAGATATTATTCATATATTTGATGAAATATCTCTCTAAAACCTACCACTAATTCCTAATGATAAAAGGGGTATGCAATCCTTTCTTGCTATTTTTGCCTGCGCAGATAATGGCGTATTATGAAGGGAATCACTACATAAATGCCAAAGATACGAGATTTCCAAAACGCCAAAGAAACCAGGAGCCGTGAGGAGGCAACTTCAAGTTTAACGACCAACTATAGGCCTGATGTCGTATAGTTGCCGCCGTATAGTTTGCACCGACCTCCTTAGGTCAAATAGAACAACTTTCGTGAAGGGACCCCTATATAAAGAGGCTTCAGACGACGAGAAACAAGCCCCCGACTCCACAACATTGCTTCTTTCACCCTAAACTCTCCCTGTCGCCATGCCGGAGGAATAGATCTAGATCTAAACCTCTAAACCCTTCTCCACCACCATAGCTGATGGGGATATGCCGAGTTGGGTATACCCGGTAGGACGTTTCCTACTGGCCCACGCTGCCAGCGAGTGGGCCTGCAGGACGGCGTCTGGATCACGACCCAAGAAGAAGCCAGACGACTGGAAGCTGAAGGCACAAAAGCATAGCTAGGCGTAGTCGGATTAGGTCAGACACCCTCTGAGTCCTTATCCAACTCGGTTGTAGATCTGTAAACCCTAGTGAGGTGACTCTATATAAACATCCCTGGGGCACGCATAGAACCGACGCTCCATCATACACCCCATGCAACTCGCCGCCTAGCCACCGAGCTTGCCCTTGTACTCTCTCATCAATACAATCTAGCAGGAGTAGGTCTTTACCCTCCGGGGGCCGAACCTGGGTAAAACCCTGTGTCTTTGCCCTCATCTCGCACCGCGCATGGCTGTCCGCCCTTGCCCCTCGTTCTACTACTCGCTGCCGATTGCAGCATCTGCCGTGGCCATTCCCACGATAGTGGCGCCCACCGTGGGGCCTGGCCGGTCAGGCCTGTGTTCCGCGGCGAGAACCAACTTGCCAATCAACCAGACGATCGCCACCAATCGCATGATCGCCATCGGCGAGATACTCCAGATCTTTCCGAGCAGCTACGTCCTGGCGGCACGTCCGGTCAAGCACAGCGTGATCATGCCAGTCGACATGATCAGCCTCTTCGTCGGCTTCACCGATGTCATCGTCTCGGACTCGGCTCACATCCGCGAGTCGCCACCGCATGATCGGCTCTCTGAGAGTCAGGTCCGCACCATCCATCGCCTTGCCTTCGAGTACGGCTCGGCCAACAGCAACATGGCCGAGACCAGCATGGTCGCGGACAAGGCGGCCCTCAACAATGATGATGCCACCTCGGCGACCCCGGCATCAATCGTCGGATCCATTGTCGCCGCGTCACCCGCGGGCTCCATCACCCAAGGCTCCAACATGGGGGACTTCGAGGATCCTTCCATCCTCGGGATCTTTGACTCCGACTCCGGGTCGGAGAACTCCGGTGACCTCCATGCCAGATTTGGTTGCTTCGTCGTGACCTACATGGCGAGCGGCACGAGTGCTCCGCCAGATCCCTTCTCTATGCTGATCCCGCCGACCGCGATGGCGACAGAGGTCGAGGAGCTCCGCATGCGACTGGAGGAGGCGGTTCACAAAGAACAAGTTGAGCGCGAATTTTTTTGCCTCGAGCAAGCGACGGTGCAGGAGCTCTTGCTCTACCACTAGCGCTGCATCAGGTCGTGCCTAAACACCATCGATCAGGGCCGCGCCCTGAACTTCGACGATGAGAATGACCCCGCCCGCATGGCCGACCGTGTGGCCTGCGAGAACGCGCCAACAGGAGGAAGTTCCCGGACACCACCGGGCGCAACAGCGAATGGCGCTCCCCCCACCGCCCGGTCGCACGCCCCCTTCGGACCAGCCAAGGATCATGACCCCCCGCAAGAGCGGGACACGAACGACCTCCCGCTGTTCTCCACTCCGATGGACAACGTCATCGCGAGTTGAGCCACAGTCACCGACCTCAACGTGACGGGGGAAGGCGCGCTGCAGATCCAGTATGCCAAGGCCCTACTCGCCAAGGCTGTCGAGCAACAAACCGCAGGCGCCGACTCGCGGGGGCACATGTATTCCCGCTCTTCAGGAAGCAGGGCAGCCTCGAGCGGCCGCCCAACTATGGCAAATACTCTCAATTTCCCACCACCTAAGCCCCTGTAGCTCCAACCACGACCGAGCACGCGGCACTCTCCACCAACGACCCGCGACCGATGAACAACATGGTCGCTGCCAATGGGCAGCCATTCGACGCACAGACCCACATCATCAATAACCAAAGCTGGCGTGCACGCCAGCCCGACGACCTAAGGCAAACCCTCACGAACCGCCGCGACGGAGAGCCAAGGGGCTCGCTCAGCCGAGTCGGCCCCCAGTGCTTCGGACTAATGATCCGAGGCAAAAAATATCCGGCAAACTTCAAAGCGCCAAAGGAGATCAAGAAGTACGATCCCTCGTATGACCCGTCCATTTGGTTATACATGTACCTTATGGCGATGGGAATCGCCGACCACACCGACCTACTCGCCGCTCGCTACCTCCCCATGATGATGGAGGGAGCGAGCCGGCAATGGATCAATACCCTCCTTGCGGACAGCACCGACTCGTGGGAGGATATGCGCGACGCCTTCGTCAGGCACTTCGAGGGTTCCTACACCCGCGCCACCACCATCAAGGACCTGGAGCGATGCATCTAGGGACCCCGCGAGTCGACCCGCAGCTGGGTCCAATGATGGCAGGATCTGTGGTTCAATGCGGCCGGCATCTACCCAGATACGGCGATACACTATTTCAAGACCTCGTGCCGCTACGAGCCCTTGGTCGCCAAGCTCAAGCGGGTGTACAAGACACTCGATAACATCCCATACCTCCTTGTGATTGCCAAGCGGTACACAGAGGAGGACCCGAACCAAGAAACCGACGACGAGTCGGGTGGAAACCGCCGCCCAAGTGGCCATGATAACGGGAGGCGACCCGAGCTACGCTACAACAACACTCGACTCACCAGAAAGCGCCGTGGTGATGGGAGAGTCGACCTCGTTGCCCACGCCGGATACGCGCCACGCGACCCGAAGAGCTTCCGCCACGACGGAGGCCAACGCCGCGATAGCGGAAACTACAAGGCGAGGCCGAAATTCGACCCCGCGGCTCTCCTTAAACAGCCCTGTGTGTTCCACAGCAGGAAGGGGAAGCCCTCCACGCACACGACCGCCTACTGCCACTCACTAAGGGAAATCGAGAAGGCAAGGTGCACACGGGAAGACCCCAACAACCACCCGCCAAACGGCGGGGCATTCAGCAATGATACCAGCTCGCTCCACACCTTCACTGGGTTTAGCACCAAGCGCGAGAAGAAGGTCATCGCCCGCGCCGTCACCGTCAATGCGATGTCCCAAGTCGATGTCCCCTGCTTCCTCAACTAGTCCGAACAGCAGATCACCTAGAGCCGCGAGGACCACTCGCCACGGATCGAATATCCGGGGCGAGTCGCCTTGGTGGTCAAGCCTAAAGTGGGCAACTACTGGCTCCCCAAGACGCTTATGGACGGCGGAAGCTCCATCAACATTCTCTACCTGGACACTTTCAAGCGGCTGCGGCTCCCGCAGTCGATGATCGAGACGACCTACACCACCTTCCACGACATCGTCCCCGGTCGAAAGGTGTACCGATCGGCAAGGTGACGCTGCCAGTCACCTTCGGCACACCAGTGAATTTCTGCACTGAGCGGATCGTCTTCGAGCTGGTGCCCTTCAACAACCCCTACCATTGCGTCTTGGGGCGGCAAGCGTTCGCCAAGTTCATGGCGGCGCCACACTACGCGTACAACGCGATGAAGCTCCCAGGGCCATGCGGCATCATCACCGTCCACGGCGACCCCGACATGGCCGCGGAGTGCGAGGCAAAGGGCGCTAAGCTCGCCGACGCCGTCATCGCCGTGGAAGCCAACCATGCGGGAGAGCTCGCCAAGTACATGAGCGGGGTCGACAATTATGACCCCATAATACTCAAGAAGCCCAACTCGGAGAACGGCGGCTCGACCGCGTTCGAAGCCACCACGCACACGCGCTCCATCGAGCTGGTCCCTGGCGACTGAAGGGATACGGGTAGGCTACACTAGCTCAAATCAAAAAAATTCTACCGCGTATACCAGGATTACTGTTATCATAGATCACGGGATTACCACTAGACGCGCAGTTGCGGAATTGATGAAGCGCGTCGACGCAGTGCAGACGTTCCACGTCTCCCCCTTTTCCTCGTCCCACGAGCAGCTTCCCTTGCGCGGCTCGTCCAAGCGCTACATATGCAGCGCCTCCGAGGTATCCACACGTACAGGGTGGAAGCGTCAGACGCCGGACTGCTAGGTCCGCGCGTGCGACACAGGCGTGAGGAGTGGCGGCTGGGAATGATCTGAGGTCTCAGGTCTAACCCTGGTCAGCTCGCCCCACCCTCTCTTATATAGGCGTCCCTAGTGGGCTTCTACATTAGCAACCCATTAGTACCCTAAGCCTGGTCTAATTCGGATCCAATCCTCATTAGGCTTCCAGCCCCTTAAGTGTGTGACCCTATAGGTTCATATGCGTATAGACATGACACGAATACACTTATTCCGTCAATAGTTGGTAGCGGCCTCTAGCAAGACGTGCCAACTCCTAAACGCATACAAAGATCATATCGGACGAACCATCACATGGTTTAGTACATGTCTTTCCCTTTGCCTCACGATATTTGGTCTAGCTCCAAGCTGACCTCCCTTTCTCGATACCGTGATTCGGAATCCCTTTACTAGGTTAACTCTTAACCATATGTAGCACGGCCATGCATTTCTGGATCCGATCACTCGAGGGCCCCAGAGATATCTCTCTAAAGTAGAGAGGGGCAAATCCCATCTTGATTGACCATGCCTTGCAGCATGCTTCAGGACAAACCCGAAAGCTACCTTTATAACTACCCTGTTACGGTGCAGCGTTTGATAGCCCCAAAGTAGGTTGATCCACATCTCAAGTACATGCGACAATCTCAGGTCTAAGGACAAAACGTACACGGTGTGTAGAGAGAGAGCTACAACTAATTGCCAGTCTCAGGTTGGGTCAGTCCAACCCCATGTTCATAACATGTGTCCACATCATTGGTTTGACATCTCCATGTCTATGACTTGCGAAACATAGTCATCAACCAATCGATGTGCTAGTCTAATATTCATGTGTGTCCTCACATGAACTCCGACTAGGGACAACTCTTAAATAACCATACAAGTAAACAGTTTCACAAACAATTCACATAATTGCCAATCAATACAAGTTGCCTGATATGGATATTCAAGGAACATTACAATAATTCATGGATACATATGAAATATAATCATCTCTATGATTGCCTCTAGGGCATATTTCCTTCAGTCTCCCACTTGCACTAGAGTCAATCTAAAATGTATCTAATACCAATTGCTCTTGTGTGCGCTTCATGCGCGGGCTGCGGGAGAGGCTTAGTCAAGGGATCAGCAACATTTGAGTCCGTATGTATTTTGCATATCATGACACTACCATCCTCAACAAACTCTCGAATCTGATGGTAACGCATGCGAATATGTTTGTTCTTCTGGTGCTGTCTAGGTTCCTTGGCCTGTGCAATAGCACCATTGTTATCACAATAAACGTCCAAGGGATTGGACGCGCCCTGAACCACACCGAGAGCGATTAGAAAATTCCTAATCCAAACAGCTTCCTTTACAGCCTCCGAGGCAGCAATATATTCAGCTTCTGTTGAAGAGGAGGTCACCGTATCTTGCTTGGAACTTTTCCAGCTCACAGCACCACCATTCATGACAAACACATAACCTGATTGCGATTTCGAATCATCTGAGTCGTTAAGGTAACTCGCATCTGTGTAACCCTTTACACTGAGTTCATCCTCACCTCCATAAACTAGGAACACATCCTTAGTCCTTTTCAAGTACTTAAGGATGTTCTTTACCGCTGTCTAGTGACCTTCACCTGGATCAGCCTAGTATCTGCTCGTAACACTTAGAGCATAGGAAATATCTGGGCGAGTACATATCATTGCATACATGATGGATCCAATAGCCGAAGCATATGGAACCCTACTCATGTGCTCACGCTCATCAGTAGTCGAAGGACACTGAGTCTTGCTGAGTTTTATGCCATGAGACATGGGCAAGAACCCCTTCTTAGCCTCTTCCATGCTGAACCGTTTCAACACTTTGTCAATGTATGTACTCTGGCTTAATCCAATTAGCCTCCTTGATCTATCTCTATAGATCTTGATGCCCATAATATATGCCGCTTCTCCTAAGTCCTTCATTGAAAAACTATTTTTCAATGAGGTCTTAACAGACTCGAGCATAGGAATGTCATTTCCAATCAGCAATATGTCATCTACATATAAGATTAGAAATACCAGCGCTCTCCTACTTTCCTTCTTGTAAACACAAGGTTCTTGTTCGTTTTTGATGAAGCCAAACTCCTTTACAACTTCATCAAATCGAATGTTCCAACTCTGAGATGCTTGCTTCAGCCCATAAATGGACTTCAGAAGTTTGCATACCTTTCCAGCATTGTTTGGATCGACAAAACCTTCGGGCTGCATCATATACACGTCCTCAGTTAGGATTCCATTTAGGAAAGCCGTCTTGACATCCATCTGCCATATTTCATAGTCGAAATGTGCAGCAATGGCTAGAATTATCCATATAGATTTAAGCATCGCTACGGGCGAGAAAGTCTCGTCGTAGTCAACTCCTTGAACTTGTCGAAAACCTTTTGCAACAAGTCGAGCTTTATGGATGTGAACATTTCCATCCATATCAATCTTCTTCTTATAGATCCATTTGCACTCGATGGCTTTAAAACCATCAGGCAGGTCAACCAAGTTCCAAACTTGATTGTCTCCCATGGATTCTATCTCGGATCTCATGGCGATCAGCCATTTCTCAGAGTCTGGGTCCACCATCGCTTCTGCATAGGTCGCAGGCTCATCATTGTCTAACAATAATAATTCCCGCGCTTCGCGGAGCCTCACCGACCTTCGTGGTTGTGGTGCTTCTGTTGCCACGGGTTCCTCAACTTGTTCTGCTACAATAGCATCACTCGTAGAAGCATCCCCAACTGGCTCATCTTGAACTTCTTCAAGTCGCACCGACCTTCCACTTGTTCCCTTTGTGAGAAACTCTTTCTCTAGGAAAACACCGCTACGAGTGACAAACACTTTGCCCTCTTCTCGGTTGTAGAAGTAATACCCTAAGGTTTCCCTCGAATATCCCACGAAAATGCACTTATCCGATTTGGGTGTTAGCTTGTCCGACTGAAGTCGCTTGACAAATGCATCACAACCCCAAATCTTTAGAAAAGACAAACTGGGATTCTTTCCAGTCCACATCTCATATGGTGTCTTAACTACGGATTTAGATGGTACCCTATTAAGTGTGAGAGCTGCCGTTTCTAGAGCGTAACCCCAAAATGATAATGGTAAATCCGACTGGCTCATCATAGATCGAACCATGTCCAATAAAGTTCGATTACGCCATTCGGAGACCCCGTTTCTTTGAGGCGTTCCGGGTGGCGTAAGTTGTGGAACAATTCCGCAACTCTTAAGATGATCGCTAAATTCGTGACTCAAATATTCACCTCCACGATCAGATTGCAAGACCTTTATTTTCTTGCCACGTTGATTCTCTACTTCGCTCTGAAACTCTTTGAACTTTTCAAAAGTTTCAGACTTATGCCTCATCAAGTAGACATAACCATATCTACTGAAATCATCAGTGAAAGTAATGAAGTAGTGATATCCTCCTCTGGCTGTCGTGCTCATTGGTCCACACACATCAGTATGTATGAGTTCCAACAAGTCTGTCGCTCTCTCGGGTAAACCCGAAAAAGGTGACTTGGTCATCTTTCTAAGTAAACAAGCCTGACATGTCTCGTATGATTCAAAATCAAACGAAGTTAGAAGACCATCACCATGGAGCTTCTTCATGCGCATTTCACTTATATGCCCCAAACGACAATGCCATAAATAGGTAGGACTCAAATCATTAGGCCGAAGCCTTTTAGCGCTAACATTGTAAACAGATGCATCATCAAGATTTAAAATAAATAACCCATTCACAATGGGAGCATTAGCCATAAACATATCATCCTTAGAGATTACACAACCATTGTTTGCACTCGCGAATGAATAACCATCCCTCATCAAACATGAAGGTGATAAAATGTTTCGACCCATACTTGGAATGTAATAACAATTATTCAAATCCATAATAAATCCTGAAGGAAGGTGAAGTTGCATGACACCGACGAACAATGCAGCAACCCTTGCTTTATTTCCGACGCGAAAATCCACTTCGCCTTTCTGCACTTCTCTAGTCCTTATTAGCCCCTGCATCGAATTGCAAATATGAGCAACCGATCCGGTATCAAATACCCAAGAGTTAACATAGGAATCAGCGAGAAGAATGTTCACAACATTTACAACAAGCGTACCTGAGTTGGAAGTACTCTTACTTCCACTCTTCTGCAAAGAAGCCTGGTACTTGTTGTAGTTTCTCTTCCAGTGGCCATGTTCATGACAAAAGAAGCACTCAGTGTCTTCTACAGGTCCAGCCTTTTGCTTGGGTGCATACTTAGGGATCGTATCCTTAGCCTTGCCCTTATTCTTCCAAGAAGTACCCTTTTTCTTGAAGCTAGGCTTGTTCTGCATAGCCATCACATGGCTATGACCTGCACACTTCTTCATGTCACTTTCTGCTGTTTTAAGCATCCCACATAATTCATTAAGGCCCTTCTCCACCCCATGCATATGGTAGTTCGAAATGAACTGCCCATAGCTGGATGGAAGAGACGCCAAAATGAAGTCAGTGGCCAACTCTTGGCCTAGTGGAAAACCAAGCTTTTCCAAAGTCTGACTGTAACCAACCATTTTGATCACATGGGGGCCTACAGCTGCTCCCTCTGCTAGCTTGCATTCGACAAAGGACTTGGCAACATTGTACCTCTCAGTCCTTGCTTGATCTTGGAACATGTCCTTAAGCGCAATGATCATATCGTAGGCATCCTGATCCTCAAACTTCTTTTGGAGTTCAGGATCCATGCATGCAAGCATAAGGCATCTAACCTCAAGAGAATCATCACATGCTCTGTTGTAGGCGTTCTTTAGGGCAGCAGATGCATTATCAGTAGGTTCATCGGGGATTGGGGTATCCAGAACCGTTTCCTTTTTATCAGACCTGAGAATTGGTTACGGACCCAGTCCGAATAGTTTGTTCCATTTAATTTATCTTTGTCAAGAATCGAACGCAAAGAGAAAGGTGATGTAGTGTTCGGTGCCATTGATCTACAACAGAAAACATGCAAAATACTAAGCCATGTAACCAAGAAAGAGTAAAACATATTAAACAATTTAATAGCATATACTCCCACTTAAATCAATATCCCTCTATTGATACTAAGTGATTCAAGATCCACAATTAACAAGTCGACTAGTGAGCTTTAGCATCACTGCTAGAAGACAAGGTAAATCGGTAAGCAACACTTGCTAATCATATCACATATGACTCTTGTTGTTGGGTGACATCTCTATGTCAAAACTAGGCGCCCAACCTTTATGCCCCAAGGTCCTTAACTGTTAAGATGACCTTGTCGATTTCACCAACCCTTATGCGTGTAGGTATCCGATAAAAACCCATCCAGCCAAGAAAAACCGCGGCACCCTAATTTCATAGGCCCACCAACGATTGTACAGGGCATAGGATGGTGCAAGGTTTGGTTGGGAGGGCATGGTTTAACTTAAACTTTGTGAGAGATCGTTCTACTTCTATCATCTAAGCATGCATAGTAGTAAAACGCATAAGAATAACATTCACATAGATGTGACACAGTATGGCCCATTTTCTCATGGTGATCTCCATCGCCATAGAACCTGTCCACCATGATGATCTCCATCTTCATGTTCCATGTGAGCCATCCTCCAAGTGATGAGTCCTCCAAGAACTAATACAAGCTATTACTCCTAACAGCTAGTAATCAAAATTACATAGTATTGGGATCATCACAAGTTGGCACGCAGGCCATTACAATAAATGACAACACATATGGCTCCAGCCGTGTTGCCCTACTCACGACACGCATGTCATGCTAATTTTCATACATGCATCACATACATATATGGGCCATACTGATCACATACATCCTGCAAAAAACAAGTTATGCATAGAATCGCATTCTACCGGATCATGTGACATTGCAGCACCTAGTTACCTTAACGAGATACAAAAGGGTCTACGATTAAGGGGGGTCTAGGGGGTCTCCCCCTGCGGGGTTCGAAGGGGCAGCAAAACCGTGAAAAATGAGAGATCGAATCTACACAATTTTCTTTAAGGATTTTGATCGGCAAATCAAATTTACCATAAACCGACTCCTGTCCCGATTCAATCAAACTCCTTTGATCACGGTACATCAATTTTAGATCTAGGTTCCGATTCGATAAATCATATTGATCTTCGCGTGATTCAACAGGATTTATGTGTCACTGTCTACCCCGATGGCGGAAGCCGACCGGTAGGGGTAAGTCGTTCGACAACCTCAGATCACGATCACGGAAAGCAAGATCATAGATCAATCCTAAACCACCGCCATATAAACGATCACATCATTCATATCAATCTGCATATCACCATATGCAACCATCCCGAACCTATAACTGAACAGCATCGGCTCTGATACCACTGAAGGGATACGGGTAGGCTACACTAGCGCAAATCAAAAAAATTCTACCGTGTATACCAGGATTACTGTTGGCATAGATCACGGGATTACCACTAGACGCGCAGTTGGGGAATTGATGAAGCGCGTCGAGGCAGTGTAGACGTTCCACGTCTCCTCCTTGTCCTCGTCCCACGAGCAGCTTCCCTTGCGTGGCTCGTCCAAGCACTACAGATGCAGCGCCTCCGAGGTATCCACACGTACAGGATGGAAGCGTCAGACGCCGGACTGCTAGGTCCGCGCGCGCGACACAGGCGTGAGGAGTGGCGGCTGGGAATGATCTGAGGTCTCAGGTCTAACCCTGGTCAGCTCGCCCCACCCTCTCTTATATAGGCGTCCCTAGTGGGCTTCTACATTAGCAGCCCATTAGTACCCTAAGCCTGGTCTAATTCGGATCCAATCCTCATTAGGCTTCCAGCCCCTTAAGTGTGTGACCCTATAGGTTCATATGCATATAGACATGACACGAATACACTTATTCTGTCAATAGTTGGTAGCGGCCTCTAGCAAGACATGCCAACTCCTAAACGCATACAAAGATCATATCGGACGAACCATCACAAGGTTTAGTACATGTCTTTCCCTTTGCCTCACGATATTTGGTCTAGCTCCAAGCTGACCTCCCTTTCTCGATACCGTGATTCGGAATCCCTTTACTAGGTTAACTCTTAACCATATGTAGCACGGCCATGCATTTCTGGATCCGATCACTTGAGGGGCCCAGAGATATCTCTCTCAAGTAGAGAGGGGCAAATCCCATCTTGATTGACCATGCCTTGCAGCATGCTTCAGGATAAACCCGAAAGCTACCTTTATAACTACCCTATTACGGTGCAGCGTTTGATAGCCCCAAAGTAGGTCGATCCACATCTCAAGTACATGCGACAATCTCAGGTCTAAGGACAAAACGTACACGATGTGTAGAGAGAGCTGCAACTAATTGCCAATCTCAGGTTGGGTCAGTCCAACCCCATGTTCATAACATGTGTCCACATCATTGGTTTGACATCTCCATGTCTATGACTTGCGAAACATAGTCATCAATCAATCGATGTGCTAGTCTAATATTCATGTGTGTCCTCACATGAACTCCGACTAGGGACAACTCTTAAATAACCATACAAGTAAAGAGTTTCACAAACAATTCACATAATTGCCAATCAATACAAGTTGCCTAATATGGATATTCAATGAACATTACAATAACTCATGGATACATATGAAATATAATCATGTCTATGATTGCCTCTAGGGCATATTTCCTTCAGCGACTCCATCCAGACGGTGACGATTGGGACAGGCATGATCCCATCATAGGAAAGTGCGCTCATCGAGTTCCTACGTGAGAATCGCGACATCTTTGCATGGAAGCCATCCGACATGCCTGGTGTCCCGAGGGAACTCGCTGAGCACAAACTCAACGCCAACCCCAAAGCGCGACCTGTCAAGCAGTCGATGTGTCCCTTCAATGAAGAGCGCCGCCGAGCAATCGCCGAGGAGGTGCAACGTCTACTCGCTGCAGGCTTCATATGGCCAATCAAATACTCCAAGTGGCTGGCAAACCCAGTCCTGGTTGAAAAGAAGAATGGGACCTGGAGAATGTGTATCGATTACATAAACCTCAACAGCGCCTGCCCAAAGGAGCAGTTCGTCCTCCCGCGGATCGATCAAATCATTGAATCAACCGCGGGCTTGAAGTCGTTGTGTTTCCTTGACGCCTACTCTGGTTATAACCAGATCAAAATGGCATTCGAGGACGAGGAGAAGACGGCGTTCATCATGCCATTCGGAGCATTCTGCTACCAGAGGTGCATGCAGGAGTGCCTTGTGAGCCAAATTGGCCGCAACATCCACGTCTACATCGACGACGTGGTGGTGAAGTCCACTCACCAGGGTGATCTACTCGTCGACCTGGCCGAAACCTTCGCAAATATATGGAGGTACAAAATCAAACTCAACCCAAGAATGTGCACCTTCGGTGTACCTACTGGAGAACTGCTGGGGTATGTAGTCTCCAAGCGAGGCATCGAGGCGAACCCCACCAAGATCAACACGATCGCCCGGCTCAGCAAACCCGAGTGCCTGCGCGATGTCCAGAAGTTGGCCGGGCGAGTCGCGGCCCTCAGTCGCTTCATCCCTCGGCTAGGCGAGAAGGCGATGCCTCTCTACCGCCTAATGCAGAAAAACCCCACGTTCCAGTGGGACAAGGAGGCAGACGATGCACTCCACGCGCTCAAAGAAGTGCTACTCGCAGCCCCGCTGCTCGCCGCCCCCACCGACAAGGAGCCCATGCTCGTCTACGTCACGACATCCAAACGAGTCGTCAGCGTCGTCATGGTCGTCGAACGACTAGAAGAGGGCAAGGAGCGCCCGGTGCAGCGACCTGTTTACTACATCAGCGAAGTCCTCACCGAGTCGCGACAACGCTACCCGCAGTACAAGAATTTGGTAGATGCGGTCTTCCGAGCCTAGCGGCGACTGCCGCACTACTTCCAGGAGCACCCAATCATGGTCGTCTCCTCAGCGTGATTGAAGGACATCATCCGCAACTGCGAAGCGACTGGGCGAGTCGCCAAGTGGGCCTTCGATATCACCGTCCACAACATCAAGTACTATCCATGCAAGGTAATCAAGTCACAAGCTCTGCCTGACTTCCTCGCCGACTGGGAGGAGGCACAGCAGCCGGAGAGGATACCATACCTCCATTACTGGTCGCTCCACTTCGACGGGTCCAAGAACGCAGATGGCGCAGGGGCAGGGTTCATACTCACGTCCCCCAGGGGCAACAAGATGCGCTATGTACTATACCTCGACTTCACCCCCTGCACCAACAACATGGCCGAGTACGAGGCCCTCCTTCACGGCATGCGAGCTGCCAAGGAGATGAACATCAAATGCCTGCGATGCTATGGCGACTCCGACCTCGTCGCCGTGCAAGTCACCGGTACCTGCGACGTCGTCTCCCCCACCATGGCGGCATACCGCCAAGCAGTGGACCAGATGGGGGGCCACTTCGCCGGCTACTCCATCGAGTGGATCGACCGGCGCAAGAACGAGGAGTACGATGCCCTCTCTCGCATCGGGTCGGGTCGCCACACGCCACCCGCTGGTGTCTTCCTCGACACCATCACCAAGACATCCGTCTCTCCCCGAGGGAGATTGACATCGGGATACCGCTGCAACCAGAACCATCCCTGGTCGCCATGATCGCGGAGCCAAGCGACTAGACTGCGCCATACATCGCCTACCTTGAGGGTGGGACCCTAACCACGGACAAGACGGAGGCTCGCATGATCGTGCGCCGCTGCAAGTCCTTCGTCATCATCAACGGTGATCTCCACAAGCACAGCGTGACCGACGTGTTCCAAAGCTGCGTACAACCCGCTGAAGGTTGCAAAATCCTCCAGGACATCCATGCTGGCGACTGTGGCCACCACGCTGGCGCCCGGTCCCTGGTCTCCAAGGCCATGCGACATGGCTTCTACTGGCTCACCGCACATGCTGACGCAGTCAACATCGTCCAACACTGCGTCGGGTGTCAGAAGTACGCCAATCAGACACACGTACCAAGATCGGCGCTCAAGACCATCCCCATCACCTGGCCATTCGCCGTATGGGGCATGGACATGGTAGGCCCCTTCAAGAAGGCCCCCTCAGGATACACCCACCTCCTGGTCGCAGTCGACAAATTCACAAAGTGGGAGGAGGCCAAGCCAGTCTGAAAGTGCGACGGGAAGACCACCACCAAGTTCCTACATGATCTCATCTACCGATATGGGTTCCCGCATAGCGATCATCACTGATAACGGCACCAACTTCGCCAAGGAGCCATGGCCGAATTCTGTGAGGAGCACAACATACGGCTCGACCTCGCCTCAGTCGCCCACCCGGAGTCTAACGGCCAGGCGGCACACGCTAACCAGAGCATCCTCCACGGCCTGAAGCCGCGACTGCAAGTTCCTATCGAGCGAACTCCAGGGTACTAGGTCGAGGAGCTCCCCTCCATCATCTGGGGCATCCGAACCTCCATCAACAGGTCGACTAGATTCACCCCCTTCTTCATGGTGTATGACGCCGAAGCCGTCATGCCGAACGACCTCGAGTATGACTCGCCTTGGGTCGTTAACTACGCGGAGGCCGACATCAAGCTTGCACGCCAAGACAAATTCGACCAGCTCGACGAAGCACGCGACCTGGCTTGTCCCGCACCGCCATCTACCAGCAAGGACTCTGCCGCTACCAAAGTCATCGAGTCCGGACTCGCACCTTCCAGGAAGGCGACCTGGTCCTACGACTGATCCAGGACAAGAAAGGCATGCACAAGCTCTCTCCCCCGTGGGAGGGACCATTCATCATAGGGAGAGTCCTGGGCAACAACGCCTACTACCTTATCGACGTCCGAGGTGACGGACAACTTGACGTCAAGCAGACGTGGAATGTAAACCTCCTAAGGAAGTTCTACACATAGAACCCCAACATGTACTCCCCCCACTATGAAATAAAGAAGATCGATTCGCACAAATTGTGTCTACTCTCCATGTCTTGTGCCACTCACACTCGTAAAAACAGCGTTATGCTAACCGTGGAAGTCAACCCTTGGTTACACGACCGACATGACTAAGTAGTGCGGTACAAGGGCACCGATAAGTTTCGGGCCTTGTGTCGTCCACCAAAATGCCAACCCGGAGCCCCATCGGAGTCGCCTCGCTCGACTGGCCCGTCGAGCCAAGACGACCGCATTCGCTTCTCACGGCGACCCAGTCCTCCACATCCTTGGAGCAGCGACTCGAACGGTCAAGTACCATGCTCGGGGACTGACGCTAGTCCAAACCCATGTGGCTAGGGAAAACACCAAGTATGAGAGCGCGTCCTGGACTCGCCACGCGACTGATTCTCCAAGTCAGGTGGAGCGACGCGCCAAATAGAAAGCGCGCCGTCCTCACCTACCTTGGGCATGCAAATAGAACAGCTAAGTACCATGCTCGGGGACTCATCCAACCGACCTCGTTCGTGTCCGGGAAAACGGCTAAGTATAGAGCACCCCTTGGGGTCGCCATGCAACTGGCTTTCCAAGCCACGGCGAGTCAACCCCAACTAACTAATAGTACAACAACAAACATTCACACAAAGATACGAGGTAAACCCCACAAAAGGGCAGACGTGCTCGGGGACTCGCACAACAAAATAACCAAAAACTCAAATCATAGCTGACAAAAGCATACATGCATTCCTTATGGCAACAAATTTTGTTTGCTCATAAGGTCAAACATAACATGTTTATAACTAACGCCAAACGGCAAAGTGGTCTACTCCACAGGTTTCTATGATGACGCGCCACCGCCTCCGTGGACACGGATGAAGGGAACCCACGGGTTCGACAGATACGTCGTCAAGGTGCCCACCATCACCGCTCGGAACGGATGCTCCACCTTGAAGTCGTGGTTCGCCGCCTCGAGGTCGTTCGGGGCGACGATTGTCTCCTGATATGGCAGAAGATGGCCCATCGCCAACACTCGATCGGAGTAGACAGCGGCCCGCTCGGTCAGCTTCAGCATGTCAAAGATATCGACCGAGCCAGTCGACGAGGGGTACCTGCTGGTGACGTCGTCGAGGTCGAAGTCGTCAGGGAAATGCGTGAGCCCAAGGCTAAGCGCAGTCGCATCCCCACGGCGGAAAGCTGACCGCGACATGAACTCCACAACCGCCGGAGCCTTCTCGAGGTAGCGCCAGACTTCAGTGAGTTCACTGGGGATCACCTACGTTGGCGAGATTTCCTGAAGATATGCGCGAATACAAGTCGCCGAAAGAGCGGCAGGATCCACTAGCGTGGTGACACACTGCCGCGCATCATACGACTGCGCCTCGGCCTCATCGTCAAGAATCTTCCCTGCGAAGCACAAACAGTTCAAAGTCATAAGGACGCACAATCGCAAAGGCGACCCGCACACTCGGGGACTCGCCAGACCAACCAAAACATAAGATAAAGGGACTCACCAATCAAGGGATGGCAGCACCCCATAACGAAGTCCTGAAGCTCCGACAAGTCAGTCTGCTGTCCCGCGACGAGAGCGTCCGACACCTTCCGCTCTTCGGTCGCGGCAGCGATAGCCGCTTTAGCCCTCTCGTCTATCGAGATCTCCTCTGCTTTCGCAGCCTTGAGCTCTCGTTCTAGCTCGACCACTCGCTTCTCTGCGGCGGTCAAAGACGACTGGGCAGCCATCAAGTTGCTAGCGGGGACCAAACCCTCGCGAGCCTTA
This sequence comes from Avena sativa, assembly GCA_916181665.1. Taxonomy (NCBI): domain Eukaryota; kingdom Viridiplantae; phylum Streptophyta; class Magnoliopsida; order Poales; family Poaceae; genus Avena; species Avena sativa. Next base: position 259,963,176 of record OV702298.1, on the reverse strand, counting down.
GCCATCGCGGCCTAGTGACCCTCTACAACAACATGAACATGAGTATAAAATCAGGAACAAGATGGTTGTGGGAAAGGGCACCTCGAAGACCTACCGACAGTCGCTTGCAGTTGTTTGGGCACCTCTTCATGGAGCGGAACTCTTTCTCCAGACGCTCCTTGGCGGCCAATCGCTCCGCCGACTCGTGCTGGAGGCCCTGCATAGACATGTCAAACGTCAGCAAACATTAAAGAAATTCCTAAGTGCCTAGCCGCTGAAATTCAACGACTAGCCACTCGGAAACTGGACATCGCAAAATTTCCTAAGTTCCTAGCCGCAGAAATTCAGCGACTAGCCACTCGGGGATTAGACATTGAAAAACAATAAGAATCTACTCGCTGAAATTCAGCAACCAGATCCTTGGGGAGTGGACATACCTGGATAGCCGCACCCAGCATACTCTGCAGCTCGACCGCATCCACCGACAGGAGCACAAGAGGTATGCGCCCACAACGTTGCTCTACCTCCAAGCCCAGAATTTTGGGCGCCTGGGCCGACTGCGCCAACGCACTCGCGGCGGAGGCCCTCGCCATAAAGCGAGGGAAGGTCGCCATAGCCGCTCCCGCAGCACTCGTCGACAGGCCCGCCGCCCCGACCAATGTCGCAGGCTCAACCTGCTGCAACCTCGCGTCCACTACAGCCTCCATGGCCGCATCCATTCCAATCAGAGCCTTACTAGGGGCGTTGACTGGCTCGTCCGAGATCATGACGACCTCGTCACCCTTCGCCTTCTTCGCGCCCTTAGCAGGCGCCTTGGAGTCATCACCCTTCCTCTTCTTTGAGGGATCAGCCTCCACCCGTGTGGCTCCTACTGGAACTTTGGCCACTGAGGGGTGACCAATATTCTTCACGCCAGTCCTGCAAAACAAAGTCATCAGCAAGCTCGCCCAACAAATAAAGGCCAGTAGCTCAAAAGAATACATCAAAACAATTACTTGGCGATTGGGATGAAGTGCAGGCCGGTGCGGATATGCGCCGGCTTCTCTAACTCTGGGCCTAGTTTTTGGCTAAGGCCCGTCTCGAACAGGGTTGGAGCCCACGATACGGAGGGCTTCTTCGAGGACGAGGCCGTGGCAGGAAGCTCCCCTATGGTCGAAGCGGCTGCCTCCCTCGATGGTGACACCCCCACGGGTGGAACGGCCCCGAGCCCGGTGACTGCGGGAGAAGGGTGGTGGAAGTGATGCCAATGGCACCTCATCTTCCACCACGGCCACGTTGGCTGTCGTAGTAGCATGCGCCGGCACACTGTCCTCGGCCTCGTCAGCCGCGCTAGTCGCTTCAGAGCTAGTCGCGGATCAAGGCGGCGACACCGCTTTGTTCGCCCCCTTCTTCTTCTTCTTTGATGACTTCTTCTTCGACGGTGTAGCCATGCGCCATGAAGTGTGTTCGAGGGCCTCATCGTCGCCCCCGTCATGAGCCTCGAGGATCTTGTTGGCCTCGAGCTCGCGCTGCCGTTGCCCACGGGTCTTCCGAACTGTGGGTGCGGCGACCTCTACGACTTCGTCATCATCATCATCATCATCGTCATCGTTGCCTCCGACATTTCCCTTGTCGGAGGAGGACTCGCTCTGGTCCTCAACGGACTTGCTCGAGTTTTCCTCATCAGCGGGTGGAAGCCAACCTTCCACCACTTGGAACAACTGCACAAACAAAACACGATCAGTAAAGATGCGACTGCATTTCTGCGATTGTGAAATGGACAAGGAAGAGTAGACTTACTGGTGGCGCCTTGCGCTTCATGGTGTACGGGGGAATCCCGGCCTTCGGGTCGAGATATTCCGCATCAGTGATCTTCTTTGGTGCAAGGGCGAAATCATTAGCGCTCCACTCAGTGGTGCAGGACTTGATCACGTCGTCCTTGCCCATGTACTCGTACATCCAGTGGGCACGGCTTGCCAAAGGCACCAGCCGCCGCCCGAGCCTGCAGTTGTACATGTTGATGGTTTGAAGGCTGTCCTTCTTCAGTTGACGAATCGTCGTCAACATATTGTCGACCACCATCCGCTGGTCGAGCGGAAGCTTCAAGACTTGAAGTCGGCGTGGCTCGGGCTGGTCGGCGGAGTACATCGGAAGCACCACCTCGCCATCCAGCGTTGATTTGTTGACATAGAACCAATGCTTTTTCCACTCATTCACCGCCTTCTTTGGTAGCATGAGGTCGGGGAATGGGGCCTTGGACTTCAGCTGGAAGGTGAGGCCGCCCGCAGCTAGCATCGGGTCGCCTTCCCCTTCACGTCTGACCTGCCCGTGAAATAGCTCTTGTCATAGGGGGAAGTACGGGAGGCAGGCCAGATAGCACTCGCAAAACGCCACGAAAATGGCGAGTTGCTCGATGCTATGCGGCCCCAGATCCGATGGCTGGATGATGTAATACGAGCAGAAGCGGTGGAAGAAGATTGAGGTGGGGAAGCTGAGCCCCCTCTCGACATGGCTGGTGAAGCAGATGAACTCCCCAGCGCGCAGATCCGGCTCCACTTCTCCGGCCGTGGGGATTCGCCATCTCTCGGCGCAGAGAACTCCCGCGTCCTCGAAGGACTTCAGCAGCACATTCGTGCACTTGTATCTCCCCCACAGATCATTCGATGCCGCCATCGATCGGATGATCTGAGGTTGCGGAGTCATGGCAGAATCGTTGGATCACTCCGACTCGCTCTGGAGGGGATGAAAGATTGGGAAACACGCGAGGTCAGAGTAAATGTGGGGAATGATCGCTCCTCGCCCGTCACTCTCCTTATATAGCGGTTGGTGCCCGCCATTTTCGGGGAGCCGTTACCGTGTGGTGATTACGCCGATATTACCGTTGGATTACCCAACGACTAGTTTGACCATGCTGACGGTCCAACTTTGTCTACCCGACTCGCCAGCCGTAGCGACTCGACCACTCGCCGACCCGTTCACCATAGCTGTGATTCGACTGCTCGCCGACCCGTTTGCCATAGCTATGATTCGACTGCTCGCCGACTCGTCCGCCATAGCTGCGATTCGACTGCTCGCCGACCTATTCGCCATAGTTGCGATTCGACTATTTGTCAGATTGGCGATTCGACTGGTCTCCGTTATTCCGACTGAGGAAACATGCTAAAGATCCTTTCTTTCATTGAAGGAGTCCACCGCCGATTCGACTAGGCATCCAAATTGGGCCCGAATACTCTGATTGCCAAAGAACACCTGCGACGAATCAACGACGGCCTCGGGGACTACTGATGGGGATATGCCGAGTGGGGTATACCCGGCTGGACGTTTCCTACTGGCCCATGTTGACAGCGAGTGGGCTTGCAGGACAGCGACTGGATCACGACCCAAGAAGAAGCCAGGCGACTGGAAGCTGAAGGCCCAGAAGCGTAGCTAGGCCCAGTCGGATTAGGTCAGACACCCTCTGAGTCCTTATCCAACTCAGTTGTAGATCTGTAAACCCTAGCGAGGTGACTCTATATAAACCTCCCTGGGGCACACATAGAACCGACGCTCCATCATACACCCCCTGCGACTCGCCGCCTAGCCATCGAGCTCGCCCTTGTACTCTCTCATCAATACAATCTAGCAGGAGTAGGTCTTTACCCTCCCGGGGAGGGGCGAACCTGGGTAAAAACCTGTGTCTTTTCCCTAATCTCGCACTGCGGATGGCTGGCCACCCTTGCCCCTCGTTCTACTACTCGCTGCCGATTGCAGCATCTGTTGTGGCCATTCCCACGACAATATCCATCTTCCACCACTTGTAATAGTAGATCTCATCTCCAATTGGTGACATTGTAAAACTATTTGTTATCAACTCTATGATCTCTATTACAATCTTTATGATTGTCGATTTCATCTCTATGTGTGAGTAATTATCCTTGGGGTAAGGGCTTCGTCCTAGCCATGTAGCTTTTATGCATGTTATTCATAGATGGGATCATGTATTAATTTGTATGACAAGATGATTGTAGTACCTGATGCGTGTTGACGCCCCGTTGGGAAACCCCAAGAGCAAGGTATGATGCAGCATAGCAGCAAGTTTTCCCTCAGTAAGAAACCGAGGTTATTGAACCAGTAGGAGGAAGGAAACGTCTCAAAGGTGTTGAAAGCAACGTGGAAACCTGCACAACACAAACTCAAGACTTTGCCCCAACTAACAGTGAGGTTGTCAATCTCACTGGTTGATGTAACAAAGGATTAACTGTATGGTGTGGAAGGTGGTGATGGTTTGCAGCAAGTAAACAGTAACAGTGGAAGATGTATCAATGGTAAAGATTGGACCGGGGTCCATAGTTCACTAGAGGTGTTCTCCTTAGATAAACAAACATGGCATGCTAGGTAAACAAATTACATCAGGGCAATTGACAAGACTGAGCAAGGCATAACAATACAATACCAGACACAAAGATCCTATGAGATTCGATTGGGCGATACAACAATATACATAGACCGCCATCAAACTGCATCTACGACTAGAAGTCCACCTTTGGGTTATCATCCGAACCCCCTCCAGTATTAAGTTGCAAGCAACAGACAACTGCTTTAAGTAAAGTGTGTAAGGTAAACAATCCACTTGTTCCATGAACAGGAGACCGTTGTTTTCTCCCTAGTAGCAACAACACATCTACAACCAAAGAGATTATTATCACTTCCCTTGGAAACTAGAGGCATGAACCCACTATCGAGCATAAATACCCCCTCTTGGAGTCACTAGCAACTACTTGGCCAAGATAGCTACTAACAACGGAGAGCGTGCAAGATCACAAACAAAACAGACATGATAGAATCATAAATACAAAACCATTAATCAAACCAACATAATAATCTCAATTTCCATCGGATCCCCGCAAACACAACATGCATGATTACAAATAGATTAGATCTTGATCATGAACGGAGCTCACAAGATCTATACATGAAAGCACAAAGGAGGAGATACAACCATCTAGCTACTACATGGACCCGTACTCAAAGGTGGAACTACTCACGCATTATACCGAAGAGAAGGCCTCCGGGATGATCTCCCCTCCGGCAGGGTGCCGGGAAGAACTTTAGATCCCCCGATCTAGGGACGATGATGGCGTCGGCTACAGAAGGTTTCCTGGAGATTTGATCGTGTACTTAGGGTTTCTGCATCGGGGGATTTTTATAGGCGAAGGGGGAGGCTGAGGACGCGGCCAGAGGGGCCAAACCCTACCCAGGCGCTGGGCAGGGCCCACCTGCGCCTAGGGGGGTTTGGCCGCCCTGGCCCGCTTCTTCGTCTCCCCTCTGGCTTCTTGTTCCCTATGGAAAGTAATTGACTTTGACGTTTGTCCCGTCTAATTCCGAGAATATTTCTTTACTAGCTTTTCTAAAACCAAAAATAGCAAAAAACATGCAACTAACACCATGGCAACTTGTTAATAGGTTAGTACCAGAAAAACATGTAAAAAGTACCTCAAAGTGTAGACAAAGCAAAGCAAAGTAGATACTAAACAACCATGGAGCATCAAAAATTATAGATACGTTTCCGACGTATCAAGCATCCCCAAGCTTAACTCCTGCTCGTCCTTGAGTAGGTAGGTGATAAAAAGAATAATTTGTGAGGTGACATGCACCCTCACGATAAAGATCCAACCATTTGCAAGAATTGAAAGTTGGGATCAAAGAACTCTAAACATGTGTATGAAAGACGGAGTTCTAACAATAGGACATAGTAACTATGCATGCAACATAACAAGATACAAACAAAGATCATGAATAACATCCACTGAGAAAACATTTGTTTGTTTCACATACAGAAAACATAGCATAGTGGCAATCAGCTTGTCCCTCATAGAGTAGCAAATAGATGCATATGACACCTTCAAAGCTCACAAGGGTGACTAGAAACAAATAGCACAAGAACAAGTAGAGATTTCTGTCACTTCCCTTGATTAAGTAGAGGCATGAACCCACTATCGAGCATAAATACCCCCTATTGAAGTCACTAGCAACTACTTGTCCAAGATAGCTACTAACAACGGAGAGCATGCAAGATCACAAACAACACAGACATGATAGAATCAATAAGACAAAACCATTAATCAATCTGACATAGTAATCTCAATATCCATCGGATCCCCGCGAACACAACATGCATGATTACAAATAGATTAGATCTTGATCATGAATGGAGCTCACAAGATCTAGACATGAAAGCACAAGGAGGAGATACAACCATCTAGCTACTACATGGACCCGTACTCCAAGGTGGAACTACTCACGCTTCATACTGGAGGCTGGCATGATGAAGAAGAAGGCCTCCGGGATGATCTCCCCTCTGGTAGCGTACCGGGAAGAGCTTCAGATCCCCCGATCTAGGGACGATGGTGGCGGTGGCTACAGATGGTTTCGTGAAATATTGATCGGGTGCTTAGGGTTTAGGCATCGAGGGATTCTTATAGGCAAAGAGGCGAGGCAGGGGGCACCAGGGCGGCTGCACCCCCCCAGGCATGGGGTGGGCCCACCTGCGTAGCCAGGGGGTGTGGCCCCCTGGTGAGTCTCCTCCATCTCGTAATCCGGCTTCGTGTTACCCACGGCAAAATATTGACTTTGGATTTTGTCTCGTCCAATTCCGAGAATATTGATTTTCTGCCTTTCTGGAACCAAAAACAGAATAAAACAGGCAACTCGCATTGTGGCATCTTGTTAATAGGTTAGTACCAGAAGACATATAAAAACACCTCAAAGTGTGGACAAAGCAAAGCAAAGTATATACTAAACAAGCATGGAACAACAAAAATTATAGATACGTTTCCAACGTATCAGTACCCTCTCTTGCCTCAATCTAAGGACTTGTCAGGTACCCAAGACCCCGAGGATTTATCCAGGTAAAGGGGGTGTGAGTAAGGACTGATCTGTATGATAGGAACCCTAGTGACAAAAAGGGTAGTACGGTTGTATGTGAGGAACTTACTTGAGATTAACTGTGACATCACTATGCATATCATTAGCTCTCTTTCTTCCATGGATGAAACTAGTAGGTTATTGCCATAAGCGGTTGTGGAGGCGATAACATTTATGGATGCACTTCCCACATATAATTTATCTTGCTCTAACAATTACATGAGTACTTTATTATTATCTGTTATTCCCATCAGATGTTTTTGCATAGCTACTGGTTAAAACGAAGACCCTAGGCCCTCTCTCTCTCCATCGTCAAGAACAACAACAACAAGAACAACAACAAGAAGAAGAAGAAGAAGAAGAAGAACAACAACAACAACAACAACAACAAGATCGCAAACTCTTGGTCCAGTGAAAACGCAATAGGAATTCTAAAACTCTCGAAGGTCCATTTAAGTAATCTCACTTTTCTTTCTGCTTCCCGAGGATTCGATAAACCTAGGTCTACTAGGGAAAAAGATCTATACTACATCCATAATCCGGATCGAAGGTATCAACCCTTTTTTTGGCGTCGTTGCCGAAGAAGCAATAACTACCCTGGTGAGGTTAGTACGAACCTTGCTAGTTTTAATTCTCATTTTTAATTTTGTTAGTTTGCTTTCAATTTCTATTTGAAAAACCAAAAAAATAGTTAGTCCTTTTAATTCTTGCTTTATCGTCATTAGTACTTGTTTAAGAAAATACAAAAACATAGGAAGTATGGCTGAAAACAAGCTTGGGGAGTTTGCAACTCCTAACAATGATTATTTGCGTACTCCTATTACTCAGCCAACAATTGTTGCTGAAGATTGTGAAATTAAGCCCCACTATTTAAGTTTGGTTCAACACAATCAATTTGGAGGATCTTCTGTAGAAGATGCAGGTAAGCACTTAAATACTTTCACTGAAATATGTGGTATGATGCGCATTAAAGATGTTGACCCCGATGCGGTCAACTTGCGCTTATTTCCTTTGTCTCTTAGAGGAAGAGCAAAATAATGGTTGCTATCTTTGCCTATAAATACTATTGCATCATGGATGGAATGTACTTATTTACTTATGACTAAATTCTTTCCACCTACAAAGACTATGCAACTCAGATCTAATATCACTGGTTTTAGACAGGAAGAGCGTGAGCCACTAGCGCTTGCATGGGAGAGAATGAAAGAATGCATGAGAAACTGTCCCAGCCATGGGATGGAAGATTGGTTAATTCTCCATTTATTTTATAATGCTCTTACCTTTTTTGTAAGTCTATGCTAGATACTGCAGTTGGAGGAACATTCATGGGGTAAGCAAATTACCGAAGCAAAGTAGCTGCTAGACAATATGCAAGACAACCATGCCCAATGGCATGTGGAAAGATCAAACACGAAGAAGGTGAAGTCTGTCACACCTCAAGAGAATGAAGAACTCAATGCTTAGTTGGATGAGCTTATATTAGCCGTTAAAGGTAAGGAAACCCGGGTAAGAACTACTCCCGAACCAACTATTGAAGAAGTATACATTATAGCTCATAATGATTATAACCCTGCTTGGAAGAAGAATTACAATCCAAACTTTTAGAAACATTACTCTAGTCCAGTAGGTAACTCTAATAATAATATGGCATCACGCAATACTAATCTCCAAGAAACTCTTAAAGCTTTTATGGACTCACAAAATGAGCAAAACAATTTTCTAGTCAAAATTACAAAGAATCATGATGCTATGCTTGGTAAATTATCTAACCAAGTTGTTAGTTTGAGAAATGATTTGCAGTCCCTCTAAGAAATAACAAGGATCGTTGAGGCATATCTAAGTAAGATAACCGAAAGTCAAACTCTCATTCTAGCAAAATTTGCAGGTAAAGCTAAGCCCAATCCAGTTGAAGAGATCAAGATGATAAGAATCCAAAGGGAGGAGCCCAAAGAACTTGATTATAGCAATGCTCCTTCACCAAAATACACAATTGAAGATCTTGTAAAAAGGATCAATGTCAAGATTCTGGTAAGTGAAGGAAATGAAGAAGCCATGTATCAACACTTCGTTAATCAAGTAGCAATAAAGGTACATGAGCTTGAAGAAGAATATAAGAAAATTGCTGAAAAATTGCCTGTTAAGCTAGATGATATATTTTAGCCTACCATTAAGATTAAAATTAGGACTAATGAAATAGCTGCACTCTGTAATCTAGGTGCAAGTGTTTCAACAATTCCAAAGAGTCTTTTAAACAAGTTAAATCTTGGCTCTTTTGAAATCACCGAACTAAAATTACATCTAACAGATTCTACTTATAAACAAGCAGTAGACATAAAGGAGAATACTTTAGTTTACATTAAAGTTTGTCCTACTCTTATTGATTTTGTTATTGTTGACATGCCCGAAGATGCTAATGCCCCTATCATATTAGGTCGTCCTTTCTTAAGAACTATTAAGGCTTTAATCAATTTGCATGAAGGGAACGTGAAGCTCCAATTACCTTCGTGGGATCCTTTTGTTATTCATTTCCCTAGGAGAAAGAAATCCAAGCAAGATGATAAGGAGGCCATCACTTTGAAGGCCAATTACTTTGGAGTGGGTGTTCCACTCATATGGCCTAAGTGAGCAATATCAAGGTCAAGATATTAACCATAAAAAAGCGTTGCATGGGAGGCAACCCATGAGGAATAAAGGTTTGAGTTAAGTTTTAGTTTAAAGTTTTATATAAATAAAGAGTGCTAGAAAACTTCAGTGAGAGGAAGAGATTCAGCGATACTAAAAATTCATGTTTTATATATGCCATAGTTGGTAGAAATTTTAGTCTGTCGAAACAAGGTGTTTCGCTAAGTTTCAGTCTAAAAAGTAATTCTCGAAGAAATAGAATTTTTTTGATGTGTACAGAAAGGTTAACGACCAACTATACGACGGGAATAAAAATTCCCGCCGTATAGTTGCGGTCGTATAGTCATGTTACCCATCAATAATTTTTCATCCGAGAGTACAAAAGGTTTGACGACCAACTATACGGCGGGAAACAAAAGTTCCGGCCATATAGTTGTCGTCGTATAGTTACAGCCGCCAGACAGAAACCCTAGGAAACCCAAAAAAATTGCTGTTAGACCAACTATACGGCTAGAATACCCTGTTCCCGCCGTATAGTTGCGTCTGACCACTTAAACGCTCGGGGAGGTACCCAAAACATCAAAAACACAATCCTTTTTCTCTCTTCTACCTCCAAACTCTCTCAAAACCTCAAGGGATCTTCACCCCTGCTCAATTTCGTTCGAATTCCTCGCACACAAGTGATCTACGGTATGTTTCTCCTCCGATCCTCCAATTACTTTTTGCAAATTTATCTCTGATCTATTGTCATTATCAATCTAAGGTGAGACTTATATTTGAACTATTGCCATGATTATCGTGCCTAGATTGATATGTTGAGGAGATTCTTTAGTGTGCTATGATGAGGATTATGCTATGACTATTACTTTTGGATCAAAAAAAATTATATTTGTCTCTTTTATTTTTAGAAGATGAACACGAGGAGCCATACACGTGCTTTTGTCGCGGCTAGTTCTTTTCGAGCTGCAGCTCAGGAACGCATGGGGATTCAATTCAAGAACAAGGCCCGTCATGATCGTTTCGACGGGATCAAAAACCGAGAAGTCAAGGCAACCAAGTGGGTTTGCCCCATCACTTTGAACCAACTCGGTATTTCTGATGACTTTAATTTACTTTGCAATAGAGTTGGCCTGCAAACCTTTGTCTTCCATGATGCACCAACCTATCGCCGGTTAACCATTGAATTTCTTAGCTCTTTGAGTAGCACCTAAAAGCATGGCATGGGAAGGATAAGATTTCTTTCCGGCTCATAAACAATAATTATTCTCTAACACTAGATGAATGGTGAAATTGTTTTGGTTTACCCAACAATGATCCTAATGCTCTGCGGGCAACTTTTACCAACATGGAACCTTCCCCTGAACTCTGTTATAATAGAATGAGCCTTACTTCTAGAGGCAACAGAGGGAAGAATATTCAACATCCTGTTATTCGCTATTTGTTCTATGTTATTTCTAACACCTTGCAGGTGCGCAATGAGTTCACAAGACTCAACAAGGAGGATATTTTAGTCCTCGCAAAAGCTGATTTCAATTATGACAGGTTGTCACTTCACTTGGGCGCAATTCTTGTGCGCTACTTGGAGTACCAATCCCGCCAAAGCCAAGGAGCAACCACTTGTGGAGGTGTCATCACCGTGCTTGCCAAATCATTGGGCATCGACCTAGGTGAGTTACAATCGGTTCTAGGTGAGCGACGTGTTGGTTTATCTACTTTGAAAGCTTGTGGAATGCTTACTAGGAGAGGTGGTGTTTATTATCTGCATATTGCTGGAGCTGGGCGTCTCTACCCCTCTCCTTTGCCTAATTATCTTTTCTCTATCGAGGAAGGATGTGTGCTTTATGACTTGCAGGTTGAGCAACACCAACCCTAGGAGGAGATTCCGGGGAAGTATGAGGACCAAGAGGAGGAGCAAGAAGTCCCTCATTAGGAGCAGCAGCCACCAAACCGATTCGCTACATATCAAGATTTCCAAAAACTTGGAGGAACTGTGGAGGGAATGCACAATCTCGCCCTGAACATCCGGGAAACAACAAGTAACCTTTCAACTCAATTTGCGGACTGGAGTAATAGCTTTTTCCTCCCACCATAGTGATTTGAAGGGCTTGCAAAAGCCTAAGCTTGGGGAGGTTTTCTATCTATTTATATTTTGGTTTTTATTTGCTTTATCTTATTTTCGAGGTTATGCTTTTATTTGATTTTATAAGCACTCGTGTTGGTTTCCCCAACACTTTATCTTAGTTATTTTATTTTGTTTTACATTTTCAAGCCGAGCTTTGCCGCTAATTTTCCATTCTTTAATCCCCATTCTCAAAAACTACAAAAAGATTTCTCCATTTATCTTTATTTTCCCTCTCTCTTTTTCTTCCCGCCTCGAAGTTCTCGATGATTTGCAGGGGAGTGATTGACTTCAAGTTTCCAAGAAACAAATAAAAAGGGAAGAGAGAAGTGGAACCAAACATGAGAGGTATGCCTTATGACTCCCCACTTTTGAAGTTTGAGAAACCCACGCTAGTTAGATGTAATGTTGAGATGTTATATCGGTGGAGTGAGTCTCTATATTGTAGTAAAATTTTGTTTGCATGGGTATTTGATTGGGTACGTTTTGTTTTAGATCTTATAGTTAACCAAGTCTTGCCTAAAAATTTGCTAAACAATTGAAATAAGAACAAGTCTTATAATTAAAGACTTGGGTGTTGTAGTGTTTAGTCTTGAAAGCTTATTCCTAGAGACACTCAACACCACAGAAAATAATGATTGACTTGATAGCTATATTTGAAAAGGTATGTTCAATTGAATTAATGTTTAGCGGATTTTGTGAGCATGCCAAAGCTTGACTTGTAAATCAAAAGAATGATATATCTTTATGCGTATCAAACTTCATGGGAGGCCAACAACTCCGCTGGCCTACGAACGATCTTCATGGAGGAAACTCCTAGATTTCAGCTATGAGTTGATTAAACATATGTAGCAGCAATGCTATAATGGGTAAGATTCTTGGCACTCCCGGGTAGCTGTAACATGATGGAATCACTCCTCTGGCTAATATGAGTAATCATTATGCAAAAGGAACAAAACCTTAGTGATGCCATGAGTGTCCATCTCAGCCCGATAACCTAATAATTTTTTGGCATGTTCTCAATTATTTAAAAACTAAAATTCTTGAAGGACAATGAATAGAAAGGTGGTGCTTGAAAAGTCTTGATTTATTGATGTGGGAGAATTGAGATACTCTAGTTTATATGATTTTCATGACAAACTCTCACGCTCTTAATTCTACATGATTACACTTTATTGTTCAAAGGCAAGCCTATGATTTAATTACATGACATGGAATAAAGTCTACTCTTTTGAATCATCCATGCTTACAATAATTTTGCTGCGCTATAAGGATTCATGAAACCCATATAATATGCTTGCCATTAGTCTATCTATGCTAAAGTTTTTCAGGTTAATAAAGTGGAGGAAACATGAGACTACCAATCATGAGTAAGATCATCATCTCGTTATTTCAGTTTAAATGTTGAGTTCCCTTTTGATTTTTGTTTTCTTGCTCGAGGACGATCAAGTTTAAGCTTGGGGAGGTTGATGGTTGTGAAATATATCCATCCACGTCCGCATTTAAACTAGATATTATTCATATATTAGATGAAATATCTCTCTAAAACCTGCCACTAATGCCTAATGATCAAAGGGGTATGCAATCCTTTCTTGCTATTTTTGCTTGCACAGATAATGACGTATTATGAAGGGAATCACTACATAAATGCCAAAGATACGAGATTTCCAACACACCAAAGAAACCAGGAGCCATGAGAAGGCAACTGCAAGTTTAACGACCAACTATATGGCCCGCTGTCGTATAGTTGCCGCTGTATAGTTTGCACCGACCTCCTTAGGTCAAACAGAACAACTTTCGTGAAGGTACCCTGATACATCCAATTTGCATCACCATTCTATATCATAATTTGCCTCTATTCATTGATATATTTCTTATTAAGAGGTGTTACTTATGTCTTTTCATCTGTTTTTGCATGTTGGATGATTCTTGGAGGATGGACTGCCGGAGTCAGGATTCTGATGGAAAAAGAGGTGTTTCGATGCAATTTCGTGAAGATCATAAAAATACCAGAAAAATTATAGAAAATGATATTTTCCCAGAAGACGAAGGAAGCCAGAAGGGGAGGCGGAGATGGGCCACAGGGGGCCCACAGCCTCCCAGGCAAGCCACACCTGCCCCGCGCCTACAGGGGGTGTGGCCCACCTGGCCGGCCTCCGGCTCCGCCCTCTTGCCTATATCTTCTCCTCGAAACCCTAAGACACGGGGAGCGACAACACAAAGATTCCGCCGCCTCTACGGGGCGGAAAACACCGAGAGAGAAAGAGCTCTCTAGCAGACAGATTTCTGCTAGGGAAATTCCTTCCCGGAGAGGGGAGATTGTCGCCATCAATACCTTCATCAAGCTAGACTTCATTTGGATCATCATCATCATCCACACCATCATCTCCACCAGCACAATCATCACCACTCCATCCTGTTGTAACAATTGTGTTGAATACTTGCATAGTTCTTAGGGGAAACTTTCCCGGTGTTGACTACTATTGTAGTTGATGCTTGTGAGTGGAACCATTAGATTATTGTTTATGTTCATATTGTTATCCATCACCATATCATCTTTGATCTTGATCCATATGATGTCGTGTGAGTAGTTCGTTTAGTTCTTGAGGACATGGGAGAAGTCATGTTGTTAGTAGTGGATTTGTGTTGAGATATTATTCAATGGTTTAGTATTTAAGTTGTGGTGCTATAGTGGTGTCATGTGAATGTCGACTACATGATACTTCACCATTTATGGGCCTAGGGGAATGCATTGTGTATTTGGCTACTAATTGTGGGGTTGCCGGAGTGACAGAAACCTGAACCCCCATTAGAACACCATTGCATAAGGGAGTGTAGGATCTCAGAGTTTAAGGCTGTGGTTAGGTTTATATCTTAATTACTTTTGTGTAGTTACGGATGCTTGCAGGGGGTTTAATCACAAGTATGTATTAGTCCAAGTAAGGTTGGTACATTAGCACAGGTTCACACACAACACTTACAACACCAAAGAAGGGTACTCAGCTATATGAAGCGAAAGCACTTGACAGAATTCCCATGTGTCCTCAAGAACGTTTGGTCCTTATAAGTATTTTCACCGGCTTGTCCTTTGCTAAGAAAGGATTGGGCCACTTGCTGCAATTGTTCATTGTCTTTATTACTGGCACTTTGTTTCTTTGCTTTATCATAAAACCCCTAAAAATCTGTTTGCTAAGTATTTACAGAGATTTCCTGCTCCTTACCACTAGTCAACACCTTCTTCTCCTCGTTGGGATCGACATTCCTATTTATCAAAAGTACTAAAATACGCCCCCTATACTTGTGGTTCATCAAGACTATTTTCTGGCGCTGTTGCCGGGGAGTGAAGCGCTATTGAAGAGTGGAACTGGTAAAGGAAACTTCTACTGTGAGTATTGCTTTTTATTTCTGTTTGTTACTTTGTTTCCAATATGGATAACCCACTTGGTTTTCTATTTGGGAAAACTACTACCACTGTTAGGGTAGTAGATGAACCACCACCTGTTGAGATAGATCCTTTTAAGATACCTACAAGTATTGTTGATCGTGTTATGGATAATTATTATTTAAGGGATGGAACTATCCACCCTGGTGATATTTTGCTTTTTATCCATGAATTATGCGGGTTGTTTAAGTGTGCAGGTATCACAAGTGAACAAGTGAAGAAGAAGTTACTCTCTATATCCTTGAAAGGGAGAGCTGAAGAATGGTATAAGCTGCAGAAGAATGGGCAATCCATGGAATGTGAGGAAATAGTACCTCTCTTTTATTCCAAATTTTATCCTCCCAATGAAATTCATAAGGATAGAAATCTGATATATAACTTTTGGCCTCGTGATGGAGAGAGTACAACTCAAGCTTGGGGGAGATTGAAGTTACTAATGCTTAAATGTCCTATTCATGAACTCCCTAACAATATTATTATCAATAACTTTTGTGCTAGGCTTTCTCTTCATGATAAATATTTACTAGATGCTTCCTGAGCTTCATCATTCACACGTATGAAGGAAGAAGCTATATGGGTTCTCCTAGACCATATTCAAGAAAACACTGAAGCTTGGGAGAATGATAAAGGAAGAAAGTCAGGTATAAACTATGATTATGAATGCATTAAATCTTTTATGGGAACTGATGACTTCCGTGATATTAGTAATGAGTTTGGTCTTGATTCTAAAAGTATTGACAATTGTTTAAGTCCTTTGCCTCTTACATAGAAATTCCTAAAAAGAAGTGGAATAAGTGCCATGCACCTTATAAAGATGTTGTGAGTCATGTTCCTGTTAGAAGCACTGAAGTTTGTACTACTAATCATATTGTGCCTGAACCTTATGTTGAGAAAATACCTTTCCAAGCTAAGGTAAAGGAGTATTCTATGATGATTTGTGCGAATAACAAAGGTACAAAGGAAAATGTGGAACCTGGTGAGCAAATGAATATTGAACCTATGGTAGCTATTGTGAAAGATCTTGTCACTAGAAATATAGAGGATGAGCACATTGTCTTCTATGAAGATGCTTCTAATATTATATCTCGTCCTAGTAAAGCTAGAAAAGCTAGTGTCCCTGTGCTTTCTGTTAAAATTGGTGATCATTGCTACTATGGTTTCTGTGATATTGGTGCTAGTTCTAGTGCTATTCCTTATGAGCTTTACATGAAACTATGCAAGAAATTGGTCCTTGTGAGCTTGAGGACATTGATGTGGTTATTCACCTTGCTAATAGAGAGACAGTCTGTCCCATTGGAATTGTAAGAGATGTGGAGGTTCTCTGCGGTAAGATTAAGTATCCTGCTGATTTTCTAGCGTTTATTCAGAAACTAATAAAACTTGTCCTATCATTTTTGGTAGATCTTTATTGAACACGTGTGGAGCTATTATAGATTGTAAGAAGGAAAAAGTTTTGACTAAGTTTGATGGAGATTCTTATGAGTTTAAATTCTCCAAATTTTCTAAAGCTCCTTGTGAAAATAGCTTGCCTAATGAAGATTTAAGGATGGAAAAACTTGCTTCTATTGATCCGGTTTATGACCTTGGGCCTCTTTTTGGTGATTGTAAGTATGCTCATTCTGATGATAAAGTTGTTGTTGGTGACAGTTATATTGTCAAATTTATTCAAAGTGCTACTAAAAGTTATTATGAGAGAGGGAAACATGGTTTTATGCATCTCAATAATGTTAAGTTTCCACGTTTTATGTTGAAAGCTTTGAAGTTGCATTTGTTTTGTCTTCCTATGATGGTGGTTTTTTGTTTCAACAACGTGTTTTCTCATGATACCCCCATGCATAGTAAGTGGATTACACTCAAATGTGTTAGTTATCTGCTTCTTGATGCTCTCTTTCACTTCAAATATATATCTCCTATATGAGCATCTTTGAAACTTTTAAGCCTAACTTAAAGGCATTAAAGAAAAGTACTTCTTGGGAGATAACCCGGTAGTTTTGTCGAGTCTTGGAATTTATTACCTCAGTAATAACCGCTCCTTATCCTTTTTGTTTTGGTTTTTGTGTCAACTTCAACTACTTTTGAGAAGTAGAGGAGTTGTGAAAAGTGGTTGTCCTGGGACAGATTTTTGTGCTGCATTGTAAAAATTCGTGAGGGAGACCAGTACTTCGGATGGAGCGATATTTTTCTGTGCCTGTTCTCCAAGTTGTTACCCAACTTTCATTAGTTTTGGACTTTTTTATTTGAGCAACATAAGGTTTTCGAAAAAATCAATCTTTACCTGCTGGTCTATTTTGACAGATTTCTGTCATCATTTGCATTTGCCTCTTTTATTGATTCCATTCCATTTTATTTTTTGTTTTTGGAAAGGATTTTCTACAGTAGCTTTTGTTTTGATGGATTTCAGTTGAAGTGTGAACCTTAAGGTTTATTGTTTTTGCTTACACTAATGTTGCCATTGAAGTTTGTGTATTGCCTTGTGAGAAAAGGAATTTCCAGGAGAAGGAGAAAAGGAGTCTGCAAAGTTCGTCTTTGGATAGGTAAAAGTGGTGAAAACAGAAGGTTCGTGAAAGCCTAATATTTTTATATTTTTGATGTTTTTAATACATATGGAAGGTTACAAAACTAAACGGAGGTCGGGGTGGCCACACCCACCCCAGGCGCGGGCCCCAGCTGGTCGCGCCTGGATGGGGTGTGAGCCCCCCGAGCTCCGTCTCCGCCTCGTTTTTGTACCAGTACCTTCCTTATGCATTGAAACTTCGTAATATATAACCCCCCGGATCCCCCCGAGGTTCGTGTAGCATGTTCTCGTCGTGTTTTCGTTTCGATCTGTTTCTGTCAGGAAATCTTCTCAAGTTTAGAGCACCATGGTCTCCGCCAACGACAAAGGCAAGAAGCCCGAGGAAGATGATCCTCGCAATCCCAAGGAGGAGGAGATTTTGGTAGGGGATGAAGAAGACATGGAGGAGGAAGAGCATCCGGACACCCGCGCTATCGTCGCAAGTATTGGAGTGGTGGCAAATCCTACCAATCTTAGGAGGACAACATGGATGTCTATAGGAGGAAAAACCCCACGTCATATCCTCTCTCCACGGTCACCTCCTCCACGTACCAAGAATCCCTTCCATACTCTTATACATGAGCAACAATACCAACATGTGCCCAAAGGAAACTTGCCCTCGGTTTGGGATCTGCCTCGCTCTGAATTAAGCACTAGAAAATCAGCAGGATACTTAATCTTACCGCAGAGAACCTCCACATCTCTTACAATACCAATAGGGCAAATGGTTTCCTTATTAGCAAGGTGAATAACCACATCAATGTCCTCGAGCTCACAAGGACCAATCTCATGCATAATTTCCCTGTAAACCTCATAAGGAATAACACTAGAACTAGCATCAATATCACATAAACCATAATAGCAATGATCACCAATTCTCACAGAAAGCACAAGAACACTAGCTTTTCTAGCTTTACTAGGATGAGAGACAATATTAGAAGCGTCTTCACAGAAGACAATATGCTCATCCTCTATATTTCTAGTGACTAGATTTTTCACAATAGATACCACGGGCTCAATATTAATTTGCTCACCAGGTTTTTTTCTTTGTACCTTTGTTATTTGCACTAATTATCATAGAGTACTCCTTTACCTTAGCTGGGAAAGGTATTCTCTCAACATAAGGTTCAAGCACACTATGATTAGTAGTACAAACTTCAGTGCTTCTAACAGGAACATGGCTAACAACATCTTTATAAGGTGCATGGTACTTATTCCACTTCTTTTTAGGAATTTCTATGTAAGAGGCAAAGGCTTTAAAACAATTGGCAATACTTTGGGATTCAAGATCAAACTCATCACTAATATCATGGAAGTCATCAGTTCCCATAAAAGATTTTATGCATTCATATCATAATTTATACCTGACTTTCTTCCTTTATCATTCTCCCAAGCTTCAGTGTTCTCTTGAATACGGTCTAGGAGATCCCATTGAGCCTCTTCCTTCATACGTGTGAATGATCCAGCACAAGAAGCATCTAGAAAATCTTTATCATAAAGAGAAAGCCTAGCATAAAAGTTATTGATAATAATATTGTTAGGGAGTTCATGAATAGGACATTTAAGCATTTGTAACTTCAATCTCCCCCAGGCTTGAGCTGTACTCTCTCCATCACGAGGCCAAAAGTTATATCAGATTTCTATCCTTATGAATTTCACTAGGAGGATAGAATTTAGAATAAAAGAGAGGCACTATTTCCTCCCATTCCATGGATTGTCCATTCTTCAACAGCTTATACCATTCTTCAGCTCTCCCTTTCAAGGATATAGAGAGTAAATTCTTCTTCACCTATTCAGTTGTGATACCCGCACACTTAAACAACCCGCATAATTCATGGATAAAAAGCAAGTGATCACCAAGGTGGACAGTTCCATCCCCTAAATAATAATTATCCATAACACGATCAACAATACTTGTAGGTATCTTAAAAGGATCTATCTCAACAGGTGGTGGTTCATCTACTACCCTAATAGTGGTAGTAGTTTTCCCAAACATAAAACCAACTGGGTTATCCATATTGGAAACAAAGTAGCAAACAAAAATAAAAAAACAATACTCACAATAGAAGTTTCCTTTACCAGTTCCACTCTTCAATAGCGCTTCACTCCACGGCAATGGTGCCAGAAAATAGTCTTGATGATCCACAAGTATATCGTAGTCCTTTTGATAAATAGGAGTGTTTCGATCCCAACGAGGAGCAGAAGGTGTTGACTAGTGGTATGGAGCAGGAAATCTCTGTAAATACTTAGCAAACGGATTTTTAGGGGTTTTCTGATAAAGCAAAGAAACAAAGTGCAAGTAATAAAGGCAATGAACAAATGCAGCAAGTGGCCCAATCCTTTCTTAGCAAAGGACAAGCCCGTGGAAATACTTATAAGGACCAAATGTTCTCGAGGACACATGGGAATTCTATCAAGTGCTTTCGCTTCAAATAGCTGAGTACCCTTCTTTGGTGTTGTAAGTGTTGTGTGGGTGAACCTGTGCTAATGTACCGACCTTACTTGGACTAATACATACTTGTGATTAAACCCCCTGCAAGCATCCGCAACTATAGGAAAGTAATTAAGATATAAAACCACAGCCTTAAACTCCGAGATCCTATGCTCCCTTGTGCAATGGTGTCCTAACGGGGGTTCAGGTTTCTATCACTCCGGCAACCCCACAATTAGTAGCCAAATACACAATGCATTCCCCTAGGCCCATAAATGGTGAAGTATCATGTAGTCGACGTTTACATGACACCACTAGAAGAATAGCACCGAAACTTAAATACCAAACCATTGAATAATATCTCAACACAAATCCACTACTAACAACATGACTTCTCCCATGTCCTCAAGAACTAAACAAACTACTCACAAGACATCATATGGATCAAGATCAAATATGATATGGTAATGGATAACAATTTGAACATAAACAATAATCCAATGGTTCCACTCACAGGCATCAACTACAATAGTAATCAATACCGGGAAAGTTTGCCCTAAGATATATGCAAGTATTCAACACGATTGTTACAGCGGGACGGAGTGGTGATGTTGGTGCTGGTGGATATGATGGTGTGGATGATGATGATGATCCCGATGAAGTCCAGCTTGGCGACGGTGTTGATGTCGATGATCTCCCCTCTCCGGGAAGGAATTTCCCCGGCAAAAATCTATCTGCCGGAGAGCTCTTTCTCCCTCGGTGTTTTCCGCCCCCAGAGGTGACAGAATCTTTCTGTGGTAGCTCCCCGTGTCTTAGGGTTTCGAGGATAAGATATAGGCGAGAGGGCGGAGTCGGAGGCCGGCCAGGTGGGCCACACCTCCTCTAGGCGCGGCCTAGGGGGCCTGCGCCTGGGGGGTGTGCCCCCCCTGTGGCCCAACTCCGCCTCCCCTTCTGGCTTCCTTCATCTTCTGGGAAAATATTATTTTCCATGATTTTTCTGGTATTTTTATGATCTTCACGAAATTGCATCAAAACACCTCTTTTTCCATCAGAAACCTGACTCCAGCAGTCCATCCTCCAAGAATTATCCAACATGCAAAAATAGATGAAAATACATAAGTATCACCTCTTAATATGAAATATACCAATGAATATAGGCAAATTATGATATAGAATGGTGATGCAAATTGGACGTATCAAGCACCTGGTCGCCTCGCTGTTTTCCCTGCTTCCCTGCAACGCCAACCTCCCCTAAGCTCCTCCGCCTAGCGAGCCCGCCGCCGATCCCGCCTTTGCCCGCCTCCTCGCATCCTCTCGATGTATGCCTTGCAGTACTGCAGCACTCCACGCCATGGGACCTCTGCATGTGCTACTACACGCCAAGGAACCGTGCATCCCTCTGCCGTTTTGTGCTATCCGCTTCCTCGCTAGGTGTTCGGGATTTTAAATGAGCGGGACACAGACTCCTCACACCGCCCATCTTACCACCACGAGTCATCTCTCGATGGTCCCCTCGGTTGATTTGCATGTGTCCAGTGTTGGCGTTTGTGTGTTGTGCTGACGCCACGAGGACTTCTGCCACAAAACACCCCAAGGACTTCGACATGGACAAGATCTACCACACGGAACCGAAGATCGTGGAACACCGAGCTATACCTCCTGGACCCAAAGACCAAACCTCGTTGTTTTCTTCCTCCTCACTGATCTGGATCCGAAGACTGATCTCATCGAAACCCGAGTACCCCTTCACGGATCCGAACCTAAACCCCGAACCCAAGATCTCCGAACCCCCCAACGTGTGACCCCTTTTTTCGAGACCCCTATTTTATAAATGACATATACTTGTTGCATATAATTATTCATGCTTTCATACATGTTTAGTGGTTTGGCGGCATTATGCTGATTCACATAATAATTAAAGATGAAGACTACATGTGGGCTATTCTTGTCTATTATTGGCTCTATTTAAATTTGTGTAGCGAACCAATGACATGTTTTACCTTATTGCTATAACATTAAAATTGTGGGGTACCTAAACAACATGAACCTCCTAATTAATTATCGGGACCCCAGTTCTGCTTAATATTGCCTAATTGCATCGCATCTTTGTCATTATCATGCATCATACATGCATCATCCTGATATTCTGCCATAGTATTAAATAGTGTACCTGGTGTTTCTTGTAGTGCTTTGCGTCTTCACAGATTAGGGCGATGAGTTGATGCGAGTGTCGACCCGATCTTCGGATGAATCTTCGGCAGTGTTTCTCAGGCGAGCATTAATACGTCGGAAACGTATCTATAATTTTTGATGCTCCATGCTTGTTTAGTATATACTTTGCTTTGCTTTATCTACACTTTGAGGTACTTTTTACATGTTTTCTGGTACTAACCTATTAACAAGTTGCCACAGTGCCAGTTGCCTGTTTTCTACTGTTTTGGTTTTAGAAAAGCTAGTAAAGAAATATTCTCGGAATTGGACGGGACAAACGTCAAAGTCAATTACTTCGGTGGGGAACAAGAAGTCCAAAGGGGAGACGAAAAAGCAGGCCAGGGCAGCCAACCCCCCTAGGCATGGGTGGGCCATGCCCTGCGCCTAGGTAGGGTTTGGCCCCTCTGGCGGCCTCCTCGGCCTCCCCCTTCGCCTATAAAAAGCCCCCGATGCAGAAACCCTAAGTACCCGATCAAATCTCCACGAAACCTTCTGTAGCCGCCGCCACTGTCGTCCCTAGATCGGGGGGATCTGAAGTTCTTCCCGGCACCCTGCCTAAGGGGAGATCATCCCGGAGGCCTTCTCTCCGGTATGATGCCTGAGTAGTTCCACCTTGGACTATGGGTCCATGTAGTAGCTAGATGGTTGTATCTCCTCCTTTGTGCTTTCATGTATAGATCTTGTGAGCTCCGTTCATGATCAATATCTAATCTATTTGTAATCATGCATGTTGTGTTTGCGGGGATCCGATGGATATTGAGATTATTATGTTGGTTTGATTAATGGTTTTGTCTTTATGATTCTATCATGTCTGTGTTGTTTGTGATCTTGCATGCTCTCCGTTGTTAGTAGCTATCTTGGCCAAGTAGTTGCTAGTGACTCCAAGAGGGGGTATTTATGCTCGATAGTGGGTTCATGCCTCTAGTTTCCAAGGGAAGTGACAATAATCTCTTCGGTTGTAGATGTGTTGTTGCTACTAGGGAGAAAACAACTGTCTCTTGTTCATGGAATATGTGGACTGTTTACCTTACACACTTTGCTGAAAGCAGTTGTCTGTTGCTTGCAACTTAATACTGGAGGGGGTTCGGATGATAACCTGAAGGTGAACTTCTAGTCATAGATGTAGTTGGATGGCGGTCTATGTATCTTGTTGTATTGCCCAATCGAATCTCATAGGGTCTTTCTGACTAGTAATTGCATTGTTATGCCTTGCTCAGTTCCTGTCAATTGCCCTACTATAATTTGTTTACCATTCATGCCATGTTGTTTATCTAAGGAGAGCACCTCTAGTAAACTATGGACCCCGGTCCAATCTTTACCATTGATACATCTTCCACTGTTACTTGTTTACTTGCTACAAACCATTACCTTCCACACCATACATTTAATCCTTTGTTATAGCAAACCGGTGAGCTTGACAACCTCACTGATTTGTTGGGGCAAAGTCTTGAGTTTGTGTTGTGCAGGTCTCCGCGTTGCCTGCAACACCTATGTGACGTTTCCTTCCTCCTTCTGGTTCGATAACCTTGGTCTCTACTGAGGGAAAGCTTGTTGTTGTGCTCATCATACCTTGCTCATGGGGTTCCCAACAAAGGTCTCTCTGACAGGCAATCAAGCTTTCTGGCACCGTTGCCGGGGAGGCTAAGGACGTATTCACTAAGGGAGTCTTCCATTTCCTTTCTCTTTACTTTGTTTTTAGTTTGCTTTGTTCCTTTTGCTTGATTTTGTTTGTATCTTTTCAAAAAACCCAAAAAAAATAGTCTAGTTTGGTTTGCTTGCCTTATTCAAAAACACAAAAAAATTAGTTCCTACTCTAGTTGCTACCATGTCTGGTTTGGACCAACATTTATTTCCCCTATGGTAGAAATCTCCGCTTTTAAGCAAAAAAGTGAAGAAAGTTTTAAAGAAGCTTGGTCCAGAATCTCTGCTTTATAGAGGGAAACTAAGCCTAAGGTGAGCCTTAGCTTGGTTATTGATAGTTTATACCGCGGTATTGCTCTTCGTTATAGATATGCTTTAGATGCTGTGGCTGAGAAAGATTTTTTGCTATGTACTAAGGATGAAGCTTTTGATGCCATCAAGAAATTAATCATGATTTATAGTACACCTGGCAAATCTGATTCCTCTTTCACAAATACTTTTGCTAGGTTGAACACTCTTGAGACTAGTATTGCTGCTATGAATAGTTGCTATCCCACGCTTAGGGCTTACCATGGTTATGTCCCCATAAATTATGAGCCTTCAAAGTGGTTTACCACAATCAAAGTCTCTATAAATACTATATTTTTTTATGCTTGTTATGATATCATGTCTGAATTTTGTCTTATGCCTAAAGATATATATGATTCTTTGAGTCTTTGGGGGCTTTCTGAAGGAGTAGAGGAAATCTCTCTTACTAATAATGCCACTATATTGCCCATTGGAATAGCTGAAGGTGTGTTTACAAAAATCTCAGGGAAAATGATGTCTACTGATTATCTTGTTATTGAATGTGTAGGCAAAGGACAGATTACACTTGGAAGATCCCTACTGAAACACCTTGGAGCAGTAATAGATGTGGGAAAATGTATTATGCACTTTGCTCCTCCGGTAAGCAATCATATATTCCCTAAAGACAAGAAGAAAGGTAAGAAAGGAAAGAACAAGAGGGGTAATTCTTCATTTGAAAGTACTTGATTCTTCTTGCTTCTTGTGCCTAACTTAAAGGCGTTAAAGAAAAGTACTTGTTGGGAGATAACCAACAGTTTCCTTGAGTATTGGAAGTTACTACTTCAGTAATGACCTCTCCTTATCATTTTTGTTTGATTTTTGTGCCAAGAATGACCTCTAATGAGAGGGAAGTGAGATTTGGGTAGTTGATGTCCCGAAACAGATTTCTGTCCTCCACCAAAAAAATTGTGAGGAGTCTCTATAACTCGGATTGAGCTTACAATTTATGAATAAATCCCCCAGTATGTTAGCTAACTTTTGTTAGTTCAACACTTTTTTATTTGAGCAATAGAAGATGTTCGAAAAAATCGGTTTCTACCTGCTCGTCTGTTTTGACAAATTTTTGCCATTATTTCCATTTGCTTCTTATTGATTCCTTTTTGAGTTCTTTTTAGGTGAATTAATATTTTTGAAGGAGTTACTACAGTAGCTTGTGTTTTTAGTGAAAAGCCTTGTTGTTTCAAAGCTTTGCCAGAGGTCTAATATCTTTTGAATAAGCTAATGTTGCTAATAAAGATTGTGTGAAATTTTGTATGAAGGAAAAATTTCAGGTGTAGAGAAAGAATGATGCAATGAGATTAATAATGGACAAAAGCTCAAGCTTGGGGATGCCACCACGGTGTCACCCCAAGAAATATCCAAGAGGTACAAGCGTCAAATCTTGGGGATGCCCAAGGCATCCCCTTCATCAATAAAAAGCTCAGGTCTGTCTAGACACTTCATTTTTATTGTTTCATGCACAGTTGTGTTGTTTTTGGAGCGTCTTAGTTTTTGTTTGCTTTGCTTAGTTTGTTTAGTTTGCTTGATTAGTTTGGACCCCCGTTCTCGCTGTGTTGTTTTACAAATAAGTTGCTTGGTGTTGAAAATGAGTAGCAAGTTCTTACTTGTAAGTGCAAGAGGAGCTTGCATTGACTGTGACTTTGACTTTAGCATGACATGCTAGGTGTTGTTTTGACCTTATGCTTAGTGATTATTGTTGTAGCATGTCTTGTTCCAAACAATTGGGATTGCTTAGTGTGCCTTGAAGAAATTAAACGTTGTTTTAGCATGCAAAAGCATAGTATTATGGTATTCTCCTTTGATGCTTTGCTTGGGTTGACTTCGCACATGCTCACACCATGTTATGACCATGACAAGTCACCATAGCCTCTATGATCACTTAGTCCTTCACTTGAGTACCACTCTTTGCTTTGATTAGTAATGCTTTGTTGCACTACATGATTATGGCCATTATTGCTCTCTTATTTGGTTGCTCCTAGTCTTTTGCTAGCCTCCACTTGTATGAGTAAGCTCTACTCATGCTTCCAATTCCCAAGAAACCAAGTTATTCCAAAGTGTCCACTATAAAATCCTATGCATGGTGTGTTACACCATTCCAAAGTATATTCTTGTTTTCAACTATCTTCCAATTAAAAACTATTTTGTTATGTGAAAACTTAGGGATTAAAGCCCTCACAAACTTGATGGCACACTTTATATTCTTTGCCCCTAATAAACTTGAACCATTGTGTCATCTATGTTGTATATGCTTGCACTTATACGTTGGAATTAGTAGAACCATGCTGTCACGGGGAACGTTTTCAACATTGCACTTGTACTTTGTACTCAGTTGATATCATGCTCTATTGTCTATGGATGTCACTGGTGTGAAATAAAAAGGGAACTTGTAAGTCCATGGAGTTTGTATCCTGTGTTAGAGAAACGCCTGGGCTGCTAGCCTAAGCCATACCTAATCATGGTAGAAACTTGCAGCATCACCATAGTGACATGTATGAAGCATTCTTCTTATAAAAAAGAGAGACACATTGAGAAATAGGAAAGAGAGAAAAGGCACCATATTCCCATGGTAAATAAGAAGATTGCTGAGATGCTCATTGTCTGCTTGCCTTGTCATTTTGGTTATGGGAAAGCTCATGTACCATGTGCAAGGGGTACCCCGTTGGCGGTTCTCAATGATATGCAAATACTTACAATGACAAGAACTTACAGGTGACCAAAGTTGAGTAGCATGAGGTGTGGCCCTCGTATTCAAGGGACTTGAGATTGCCAACTTATACTTCGTCAAGAATATACTCCATCTTTGTCACTTTAACCTTAATCACTTCAAGATGCTTATGATAAGGGCAATGAGGGATGAAAGCTAACAAGTACCATAATTTTTGGAAGCTCTGTTTGAAACTTGAAATCCCTGCTTCCTTTATAAAAGTCCTTTCTTCCACCATTATTTGAGTCTCCACCTCCTACCTTTAGGCACCATTAAGAGAGCATAGTTATCATTCTGTGTGTAGTGTTCAAAAGCTTATTGATTGATGCATATTGTGATATTACTTGTTCTTGTGCTATTTTTTTCTAGTCACCCTTGTGAACTTTGAAGGTGTCCTATGCATCTATTTGCTACTCTATGAGGGACAAGCTGATTGCCACTATGCTATGTTTTCTGTATGTGAAACAAACAAACGTTTTTTCAATGCATGTTATTCACGATCTTTGTTTGTAGCTTGTTATGTTGCATGCATAGTTACTATGTCCTATTGCTAGAACTCCATATTTCATGCACATGTTTAGAGTTCTTTGATCCCAGCTTTCAATGCTTGCAAATGGTTGGATATTTATTGTGAGGGTGCATGTCACCTCAAAAATTATTCTTTTTATCACTTACCTACTCGAGGACGAGCAGGAGTTAAGCTTGGGGATTCTTGATACATTGGAAACGTATCTATAATTTTTGATGCTCCATGCTTGTTTAGTATCTACTTTTCTTTGCTTTGTCTACACTTTGAGGTACTTTTTACATGTTCTCTGGTACTAACCTATTAACAAGTTGCCACAGTGTCAGTTGCATGTTTTCTGCTGTTTTTGGTTTTAGAAAAGCTAGTAACGAAATATTCTCGAAATTGGACGGGACAAACGTCAAAGTCAATTACTTTCCATGGGGAACAAGAAGTCCAGAGGGGAGACGAAGAAGCGGGCCAGGGCGGCCAAACCCCCTAGGCACGGGTGGGCCCTGCCCCGCGCCTGGGTAGGGTTTGGCCCCTCTGTGTGACACCCTCGGGATCAGGGCTAAACAAATCCTAGACCTCCGTCTGAATTAACCTTAACCTTGAGCTCGAGAATATCCAGTGAAGAATCGGTAACACGGCAGTGACCCTACGACACAAAAATTTTTATTACAGCAAGCTCATAACTGAGCAGAAAACCAAATTATTACAAGCAAGGGTCACTGACCACAAACATCAAACAACGGAAGGCAAATTATGCTATTAATTATAGCAAACTTAACAAATGGCCTAAGAGGCCTGAAGCATAACGATGACGTCCCAGTCCATAGATTCTAGGCTGCCGGCCGGGAACCCCAAGCTACTCATCGATGTCGATGTAGTACCAAACTAATCTTTAGGGAACACTTACTCTGCCAAAAGTATCAACAAAGCAAGGGTGAGTACAGGGTGTACTCCGCAAGACTTCTGGCGGGTGGAGTTGTTTTGCATAAAGCCACTTTTGTTTGTAAACAATAGAGAGAAGGAGATCGTCTAGTCAGAGTATTCTAGAAGGGGATAAGAGAGTGACATCTCTGAAAATATTGATCATCATCTTTTGATATCCACCGAATCGTCATCATCTACTAACTAGGATCACCCCCTCGTACCCATGAGGAAGCATCCTTAAGCACACATTGATCCGCCAAGTTTTACGATTAGGTCATAATTCTCTATGATCTCCCGTCCTTTCCCAAGTCGTCCATAACCGCGGACACGGCTTTCTGAAAGATTAATACCCTGCAGGGGTGTACAACTTTACCCACACGTACTAACCTTATCTTAATGCCACAATGATTAGCCCTCTTCCTTGGAAGGCCGACAGAGGGTGGTTAGACACGACATTTACCTTGCTTTCGCCTAAATCCACGAGTATCCAAGAAAGGGTTCCATCAGCCCATATCTCTATGTCCAAGGATCGGGATTACTCCTGGAGCCTCCTTCCTCCTTGGTCACGCCCTGTATGATGCACCATCTTCAACCCATCCAAATATGCAGATGCCAAAAAGCTAACTACAGACTCATGGATCAGACTAGGCAAGTTAGTCACTCGTGAGGTTTTCCAGGCCCCATGTGGTTGTACACTTGTCTTGGTTCCGAAGGAGAGAACTCCCGGGGTCCTAGGGTTGGCGAGCATGGGACTGCAAAAACCACATCCCACTATGGCCTCCCATACAAGCCTTACATATTTAATCTCATATCACCTCTGATCCCATCTCATCACGTTCTTCTATCATACTAGATTCTCTGCATTTGATACATCATCTGGATGGACCAGATTCAACAGCTATGCATGGCTAAGCAGACACGAATAAGAGCTCTAGCAGTGCACACAAGCCAAACCTAGTTATGCTAGGAGCAGTAGATCAGGTAATATAAGCTCAAAGGGAGTAATGCAATAGATAGGATACTCTATCTATCGATAAAAGACCATAGTAGAATCGCACGCATCATGGCAGGAATTGAAATGCTTTCAAAAACATAGGATTATATCATGGTGGGGCTATGCTTGCCTTTGCCAATTGATAACTGTCACATCCCAAGATTTTCCAAATCTTGTTATGGGAAAAATAAATGAATAAAATAAAACTTTGTTGATTTTCAGAGTGAGAAAAAACTTTTTGATTCCAATTGGAAACCTTCAAACCTATTTTGATCCAATAAATCCTAAAAGGATTTAAAAGAGACAAACAATTAATAAAGGAAAATTTTAAAATATTTGGAATTACTATTTTGTTTCTTTTATTAAAAAGATTTGGTTTCAAAAGCAAAGATAGAATTATAAATAAGGATTATTTTATAGCCAAATTAAAACTTGGCCAAGTCTTTGAAATAAAATATTTCTATTTGATAAAAATAGTAAAGGTTTATTTAAATAAAATAATAAGGATTTAATATCCAATTTTGTTTTTATTAGAAATAAAGGTTTTACTATTTTAATTAAAACATCAAAACTTATTTATTTATTTTAAACAAGTTTTCCAAGTATTCCTTATTTCCAAATTAAACCTACTGATTTGGTTTTGAAAATATTTAGATTTCAAATGGAGATTTTAAATAAATCAAATCCTATTTTGATTTAATAAACAAGGTCTATTTATTTAATAAATAATGGACCCTAAAATAAAAATATTATTTTTGTTTTTGGGACTTTGGTTTATGTTGTTAAACAGAACCAAAAACTCAATACAAAGTTTGGTGAAAGTTTGAATTGATTTGATTGTTTGAATTTCAAAACAGGAAATAGAAATGGAAAAAGATAAAGCATTTGGAAAGAAAAAAAATGAAAACAAACCTGACCCAACCCACCTGGCCCAGGAAGCCCACTCGCAGCCCATTTCCCTCTCTCCCCCAAAGCGTTTTCTTTCACTCGCGAATTAACCCGCAGAGACGCCGACCGGTGGACCCAACTCCCCCCTCCTCTCTCTCACTGACCAACCGACCCCACCCCTCCTGTTCATCGTCCTCACCCGCGATGACCACTCCCCACCTCGCTGCCGTTTCTGCCCGTTGATAGCTCCTTCAATCCCCGTTAACTGCCACGTTAATTCTCCCAGCCATCAAGCAAGGTAAAATCGCCTGCCTCCCCTCTTTCGTTTGCCCCAGACACCGCCTCCCCTCTGCCTCTAGGCTGCCCCAATTTCGAGCTCGAGCACCACTGCTCCGACGAGCTTCTTCAGCCGATTCCGGCGCCGTCCAACCGCCCCTCGCCTCCCAGAGCACACGAACCTGCTACCCCTCTTCTTGCGCATCTCCCAGCACCAACCTCACAACCGCGCGAGCACCGCAGCCTCGGCAACCTCAACATCAGAGCATCGCCGCCTCCTACCTCGACTCCGGTGACATCTCCTGGTGAGCCCAGACCACCCCGGACCCTCTAATGGATACTCTCACACTCTCCTCTCTCACACGCGTCTAACGCGGCTCTCCATTTGTCTTAGCGCTCCCTCAGTCGCCGCCTCCGTCATCAAGCAGACGAACCCGACGCCAGGAGCAACTCCGGCGAGTCATTATCCTCACCTCCGTGCGCCCCTTCAGCAACGACAACCTCCTTGAGCTTCCCCACGACGTTGCGAACGCGGTGAGCATCTTCCCATCCTCTCTCACTTCCTGTTTCACCAGCGCCGACACCATCTGACCGCGCCGCCGCTAGCCACCGTCGCTGTGCCGCCAGACTTTGGTCAACCACCTGTGAGCCGTTAGATCATCATCCAGTGGCTTAGATAGAACAACTTATCGAAGAGGTATGAGAGCACCTGTGCCGTGCGATCAAGTTGGATCCTGTGGTCTGTGTCTGTCGATCCGCACGAAACGTTTTTGACCAATATGATTGCACCACGTGGCCTGTAGTTGATTTAAAAGACAGAAACATTTCTATTAGTAGTTTGAATTTGTAAATTGCATAACTTTTGATCCACATGTCCAAAATTTTCAAACTTTATATCAATGGAATCAGTGGAACAAGCCCTAGCCAACCATGCAATTTGTTTAGTAAAAAGCCTCTGGTAAAATGTTTGCTTTTGCAGAAACATTTGTATACTTGTTTAGGTTATAAAATTATTTCAAAATGATTTTTAGGTTGAAATCTTTGCCAATTGGTTTGTTGTGAACTTACTGACCCTAGGAACCAACTTATAGATTTTAAAATGTATTTGGTGAAGATTAGGATTGATTAATTGAATTAACCCATTTCTAGTCAAATAAAAATATTGATTTTGTTATGGAAATGATTTTTGAACAAAAACCTTTGGAAAATGTTTTGATTCAAAGCTACTGACCCTAAACACCAAGTTTTGTGAACTAACATCTTATTTGATGAACAATTTAAAATTGTGGCTTTGCTAAAAACATTTTCCACCACATAAAATAATGGTTGGATTTAAAAATAGTTTATGGATAAAACCCTTTTGCAAATGACTTTGCCACTTTGGGAAATGACCATCTTGAACCTTACATTGTCTAGAACCTAGTAGAAACCATCTTTGCAAATAAAACTATCTTTTGCATGCTTGCATGCATGACTTAGTTCCTATTGTTTTAAGTGTGATGTTTTGTTTGTTTGGTTATTGGTTGGAATGCTAGTTGAATTGGTGGTTGCTTGATTGACTTGTAGTGAAACTAGAAGAGTGTGAGATTAGCAAGATCAAGAAGTGAACCAAAATTCCCTACCAAAAAGGCAAGTTACACTATCATCTAAAGTCCTACTATTTTCATTATACTTAGTGGATTTTGAAACATGCATGAAAAGGATTTCTATACTTATGCTATGCTAAATCCTAATAGGATACCCTTGTATATTCCTTAGTGAAAACAATGTAGTTGTAAAATGCTTAGCCATGCTAAATATTTTGAGAAGAGATGCATGTTGAGATTTTATGAAGTTGAGAAGGGATTTAAGTTTTATATAATAAAACAAGTACTCAATGAACCACCTGGGTGGACAAGGATACTCAAGTTTTGGACTAGGTGGCAACAAAAGGAACCATGTCTATGGAAATCTCTTTGTGTTGTGCACCAAAAGAAAACCACTCAGGAACTTAGAGATTGAACATGTTTCTCCAACTGTGGCTTTCGTGTACAGCCACATGCTATTATGGCTCTGGCTTAGTCAACTACATTGGGGAGACCCATGCATTTGTCTTCAGGTTTACTGGAAATGAGGGAACTAGGAACCCTACATTGGTGCCTGAAGTCAAGATAGCATTGTATTGGGACCCTCTGGAAAGACTTCGTCACATTCTCAATCTGCCAGTACGCCATCTTGGTGAGTACTTATCCAGCGACCACTGGTGGCAACAAGATGAGAGTGTGTCATGTGGGTAAAGTGTACAACTTCTGCAAAAGATAAAAATTCTAAGTACTTAGCCGTGTCCCCGGTTATGGACAATACTGAGCAACTAAAGCTTGAAGCTATGGGAAATCTCGACATTCCAATTTCTAAAAGAAAAACTTTTAAGTGCTAACAAAAGACTTGAAGCACTTGGGGATTTACCAAGGAGCTCAAGAGATTTTGAGAAAAACTTGAAGCACTTGGGGACTTACCAAGGAGCTCAAGAGATTTTGACAAAGACTTGAAATACTTGGGGATTTACCAAGGAGTTCAGAAAAATTTGACAAAAGATCTAAACCATTTTGAAAAGATAGGATAAATTATTGCTTTCTGTAAATGAGCCTTGAACCCTACTTAGCCAAATATGCATGTAATGATAGGATCCACTTATTTCTACATAGTAGTGAAACTTGCCAATACAATTCAAATGTATTGACCCTTGTGGCTGCAACTTATTATGTTGCAGGTTTGTTTGATGTTAGTGAAGTGTGTTGATTAGGATTACAAGTCTACAACCAACATGACTGCCTGTGGCATTTTGAAGATGAAGGACTCCATGCTATATAGAAATTCTGCTGCATTGTAATGAGATAGCCAAATGAGCTATGTAAGATGTAATGAATTATTTTATTCCTGGTTATAAAGTTGTATTATGACCTTTGTTTCTTGATATTACATCTTAACTGTGGATGCTAGCTATTGATCCAGGGACTAGCATTGTAAACACAGGGATCTCTACCTTATTAAAAGGTTGGGACCCCTTACAGATGGTATCAGAGCATTGTGTTGCCTGTAGGATTTGTAACCCTAGGATTGGACAAAAACCCTTAGAAAAATAGGAGTTATATTTGTTCCAAAAACTTATTTACAAAAAATCTTGTAAACTCTTTCCTCGACCATTTTGGTTTGACTCTACATCTCTTCTATTTTCAACTTGATGGAAAAACCTACCCCATGGCCAAAGACTTCACCATGTGCAAAGGACTTCTTCAACTCTAATGACTTCAACATCTTCAACTCTAATGACTTCAACATCTTCAGCATTTTCACCAAGGACTTCAACCTTGGATACCACTAAGGACTACAAGTGAGACAAGGAAGTCTTGCTCAAGATTTGGAGACTAAGGAAACACAACTTAGAGGAACCATCATCACCTTTGAAGTTTTGAGACCAAAAGTTTTCCCAAGGAAACCATGATCTTAAACAAGAAGAATCAACCAAGAAAAGAGGAAAGATCACAAGTAAACCATATAGATGGACTGCCATATTTTAGTTAAGTCAACCACACCAACTTATGTGGTGTAACAAAAATATTTTGTTGCCTAAAAATATGCTTGAAAACTTGTTGTTTGAGTGGAATATTTGTTTGAGATTGCTTGCACATTGCTTGAGTGAATTGTGATGTGTGTGATTAAAATTATTTCCTTAGAAAATCTTTTGCCTATTCTAATCTCCATTCAACCCAAACAGATGACTACACCAAGAGACTCCAACATCAAGGTTGATGACACCAACACCAACCAAGAGGACAACATGAGAGAACTCATAGGAACCCAAAACCAGCTGAATCAAATGACCGCTCAATTCATAGCCAACACCAGTGGGGAAGATCCAACCCTGGAAAAGTTTTTGGAAGACCAAGCCCAAATGTTGCATAAGGTGACAGATCAAATGCTCAACATGGAAAGCAACTTCAAGGATGACAAGGATGTTATTCTAAAAGGAGCCAAAGCTTGCAATATTTGTGGAGACAAGGATCATACTTCCAAGGAGCATAGAGATCAGTGCCCCAACTGTGAAGAGAAACACCCAGTTGGCCAATGCCCCACCTCTCAAGCTACTTGCTACTTATGTGAAGGAAATAACCATGTCCCTATCCAATTCCCCATCTACTCCATAGTGGAACAAAGGAAACAAGGTGGAGTGCAACAAATGATCGCAAACAATCAAGAAGGATCCAAGTCTACCAAGAAGAATGAGGACAAAGGAAAAGCTCCACTTATACCTCCATGCAATACAACCCAATTCAAAGGGCCAAAGAAGAGGAATATGAATTTTCCAAAGAGCAATAGAAGGTCCAAGAAACAAGTAGACATTCCTACCTATAAGATAACATATGAACAACATGAACTAGATGAAGGGTTTCGCGGCATAGTAAATCAAAAATTTCTACGGATGCGAACAGAGGGAAGGCCAAGATCTAATCTAGGAGATGCAAACAATGATAGAGATTGGATTAGATCTTCATACCCTTGAAGATTCGCACAGCGGAACGTTCGTCGGGACGTGGGTGATGTAGTCGTACTCGCTTCTCCTCCTCGCGATCCGATCCGATATAGCACCACAAGTGGCGGTGCCTCCGTGAGATGCACACGTGCAGCACCTCGACGTCTCCTCCTTCCTCGGACCAGCAAGTATGGTGGAGAGACGGATTGGATCTACAACACGACGGCGTGGCGTATATGGTGGAGAATTTCTGCAGCAGGGCTTCGCCTACAAGCAGTTGGGAGGGAGAGAGGAGGGCAGCAGGGCAGCTAGGGTTGGAGGGGAAGGTGTGAGGGGGTGGTGCGCCCCCACCCCTCTTTATATAGAGGGGGGGCGCAGCCCTAGCCCCTCCTTCAAGCCCAAAGCGGCGGCCCCAAGGAGGAAGAGTGGGGGGCAAGGAACCCCCCCCCCCCTTCTAGAAGCTCTATCTAGGGTTTAAACCCTCTTTGGCCGGCTGGGCCCTATGGGGCCTTGTTCCCCTGGCCCAATGCGGCCAGGGCACTCCCTCATAGGCCCATGCCCCCTCCCGGAAGGTGGGGCCACGTTGGTCCCCTTCCGGAAGGTTCTAGAAGCTTCCGGTACAATACCGATTAACCCGGAACAATTCCGAACTCCAAAAACTGCACTGCCTTATATGAATCTTATTATCCGGACCATTCCGAACCTCTCGTGATGTCCCGGATCCCATCCGAGATTCCGAACAAAAACTCATAAACCAATTATCCAATCTATCCTAGCGTCGAGACACGTTAAGTGTGTGACCCTGCGGGTTCGAGAATATGCGGACATGATCTTCTATCAATAATCAACAGCGGGGTCTGGAAACCCATATTGACTCCCACACATTCATCGATGATCATATCGGATGAACCACGATGCCAGGATTCAATCAATCCCATATATATATTCCCTTCGTCTCGCGATATTTTACTTGCCTGAGATTCGATCGTCGGTACCGTCATACCTAGTTCAATCTCGTTCACAGCAAGTACTTTACTCGTTCCGTAATCCGATATCACTTTGTGATTAATTCCTTAACCACATGCTTGCAAGCGGTGTTGATATCGATTACCGAGTGGGCCCGAAGTATATCTCTCCGACTTGGGAGGGACAAATCCCATCTCGATACATACAACCCAACAGGTAGTTTCCGATCACCCGAGAGACACCTTTATGATCACCCTCTCATAGGATGACGTTTGATGACCTCAAAGCTTTCTTCCGATACCAGGGAGTTGTATTATCTCATGGTCTAAGGAATACAATATTTGACATAGGAAAAGCTTCGCAAAGATGAACACAATGACACGATCTAATTGCTTCGCTTAGTTTGGGTCTGTCCACCATATCATTCTCCCAATGATATGATCTCATTATTAATCGACAACTCATGTCCATGGTTAGGAAACCTTAACCATCATTAATCAATGAGCTAGTCCATAGAGGCGTACTAGGGACACGGTGTTGTTTACAAACCACACAAGTATTAATGTTTCCGCTTAATACAATTCTAGCATGGAATATAAACTTTATCATGAACAAGAATAATAATAATAACATCTTTATTATTGCCTCTAGGGCATAATTCCAACAGTCTCCCACTTGCACTAGAGTCAATAATCTAGTTTACATTTGGCAATAATCTCACACCCATGGCACTGAGGTGCTGATCATGTTTTACACGTGGAAGAGGTTTAGTCAATGGATCTGCGACATTCAGATCTGTATGTACTTTGCTAATCTTTAGATCTCCATCTGCTATATAATCTCGGATTATATGAAACTTGCGGTTGATATGTTTGGTCTTTGGATGATATCTTGGCTCCTTAGCAAGTGCTATGGCGCCAGTGTTGTCACACAATATCTCCAGTGGGTCCAATGCACTTGGAACCACGCCAAGCTCAGTGATGAAGTTTCTGATCCAAACTCCTTCACTTGACACTTCTGCAGCAGCCATGTATTCCGCTTCTACTATAGATCCCGCGATCACGCTTTGCTTGCAGCTTCTCCAGCTCACAGCTCCTCCATTCAAAATATAAACGTATCCTGTCTGAGATTTAGAATCATCCTTGTCGGTGTCAAAACTAGCGTCGACGTAACCTTTTACGACGAGCTGTTCATCACCCCCATAGACTAAGAACATTTCTTTAGTCCTATTTAGGTACTTTAGGATGTTCTTCAGGGCTGTCCAGTGTTCCACTCCTGGATCACTTTGATATCTTCTCGTCAAACTAAGAGCATTGGACACATCCGGTCTAGTACACAGCATGGCATACATGATAGAACCTATGGCCGAGGCATAAGGCACTTTGCTCATAGCTTCCCTATCATTTACCGTAGCTGGACACTGAGCCTTGCTCAATATCTTACCTGACAACATAGGCACTGGACCTTTCTTTGCCTTATCCATTCTGAACCTTTTCAGAACTTTGTCTAGGTATGTACTCTGGCTTAAAGCTATCAGGCGTCTTTGTCTATCTCTATAGATTTTGATGCCCAATATATAAGCAGCTTCACCTAGGTCTTTCATTGAAAAACACTTGTTCAAATAACTCTTCACATCGTTAAGCATGTTGATATCATTTCCGATAATTAATATGTCATCCACATATAGTACCAGAAACGTCACCGAGCTCCCACTCACTTTCTTGTAGATACAAGCTTCGTAGCAATTTGGAACAAATCCAAAGCTCTTGATCACTTGATCAAAACGAAGGTTCCAACTCCGAGATGCTTGCTTCAGTCCATAAATAGAACGCTGAAGTTTGCATACTTTATCAGCATCCTTAGGATCGACAAAACCTTCGGGTTGCATCATATACAACTCTTCATCAATGTTGCCATTGAGGAACGCAGTCTAGACATCCATCTGCCATATTTCATAATCATGAAACGCAACAATTGCTAATAAAATCCGAATGGACTTAAACATCACTACGGGAGAGAAAGTCTCATCGTAGTCAACACCTTGAACTTGTCGAAAACCTTTCGCGACAAGCCGTGCTTTATAGACGGTAACATTACCATCCGCGTCCGTTTTCTTCTTGAAGATCCATTAGCACTCAACGGCCTTTCGGTCGCTAGGAGGGTCCACCAAAGTCCATACTTGGTTTTCGCTCATGGATCCCAATTCGGATTTCATGGCTTCTAGCCATTTCTCAGAGTCTGGGCTCATCATCGCTTCCTCATAGTTCGTAGGTTCACTGTCTTCTACCAACAAGACAGTCAAGACAGGGTTTCCGTACCACTCAGGAGGGGCACGCGACCTTGTCGACCTGCGACGTTCAGTAGCAGCATCGTCCGAAGCTTCATGATCCTTATCATTAGCTTCCTCTATTATTGGTGCAGGCGGCACTGGAACAATTTCAGGTGCTGCGCTACTCTCCAATTCAAGGGAAGGTTCAATAACCTCGTATAGCTCTACTTTCCTCCCACTCACTTCTTTCGAGAGAAACTCCTTCTCAAGAAAGGAACCGTTCTTTGCGACAAACACTTTGCCTTCGGTTCTGTGATAGAAGGTATACCCAATAGTTTCCTTAGGGTATCCTATGAAGACGCATTTCTCCGCTTTGGGTTCGAGCTTGTCTGGCATCAACTTCTTGACGTAAGCTTCGCATCCCCAAACTTTAAGAAACGACAACTTAGGTTTAGCACCAAACCACAGTTCATACGGTGTCGTCTCAACGGATTTAGATGGAGCCCTATTTAAAGTGAATGCAGCGGTTTCTAATGCATAACCCCAAAATGATAACGGCAAATCAGTAAGAGACATCATTGATCGGACCATATCTAATAGGGTTCGATTCCGGCGTTCAGACACACCATTGCACTGTGGTGTTCTGGGTGGCGTGAGTTGTGAAACGATTCCACTTGCTTTAAGATGCGTGAGAAAATCATAACTCAAATGTTCACCTCCACGATCGGATCGTAGAAACTTAATCTTTCTGTTATGATGGTTCTCCACTTCATTCTGAAATTCTTTGAACTTTTCAAACGTTTCAGATTTATGTTTCATTAAATAGATATACCCATATCTACTTAAGTCATCGGTAAAGTGAGAAAATAGCGATATCCACCGCGCGTTGAAACACTCATCGGTCCGCATACATCGGTATGTATGATTTCCAACAAGTCCGTTGCTCGCTCCATCATACCGGAGAACGGGGTTTTGATCATCTTGCCCATGAGGCATGGTTCGCATGTGTCAAATGATTCAAAATCAAGAGACTCCAAAAGTCCATCAGAATGGAGTTTCTTCATGCGCTTTACTCCAATATGACCTAGACGACAGTGCCACAAATAAGTAGTATTATCACTATCTACTTTGCATCTCTTAGCCTCAATGTTATGGATGTGTGTTTCATCCCTTTCGAGATTTAGAAGAAATAAACCATTCACAATAGGTGCATGACCATAAAAGATGCTACTCATATAATTATTCTCCGATTTAAATGAATAACCGTCTTGCAATAAACACGATCTAGAAATAATGTTCATGCTCAACGCAGGCACATAATAACATTTATTAAGGTTTAAAACTAATCCCGAAGGTAAAACTAAGAAGAGTGTGCCGACGGCCATCACATCAACTCTTGATCCGTTGCCAACGCGCATCGTCACCTCATCCCTCGCAAGCCGCCGTCTATTCCGTAGCTCCTGTTTCGAGTTACAAATATTAGCAACTGAACCGGTATCAAATACCCAGGCACTACAACGAGGGCTAGTAAGGAAAACATCAATAACATGTATATCAAATATACCTTTGATGGTGCCAGCCTTCTTGTCCGCTAAGTACTTCGGACAATTGCGCTTCCAGTGACCCTTGTCCTTGCAATAGAAGCACTCAGTGTCCGGTTTAGGACCAGACTTGAGCTTCTTCTCAGCAGGGCAACGCGCTTGCCGCCGCCTTTCTTGAAGGGCTTCCTTGCACCCTTACCTTTCTTGAAGGTGGGGGGCTTGTTGACCATCAACACATGATTATTCCTTTTGATGTTCGCCTCCGCTACTTTCATCTTAGCAAAGAGCTCAGTGATCATATCAGTGGAACCAATCTGATTGTGATCAACTACAAAACTTTTGTAGCTAGGAGTGTCAATCTTGAGCTCCTCTGGAATCTTGCAGTCCAGTTGCTCAAGGAGTTGAGTGTAGCCCGTCATCTCAATGGCGCGCTCACTAACGGAACTCCCTTCCTCCATCTTGTAGTTAAAGAATTTCTTAGAGATCTCATATCTCTCAGAACGGGCTTGAGTCTGAAACATGTTTTTCAGCTCCTCGAGAATCTCAAAGGGCCCGGCAAACTCCTCAAAACGATTTTGAAGATCCGATTCCATAGCATACAACATGGCGATCTTAATCAAATCATAATCATCCTTGCGCGACTGATAAACAACTTTTTCATCAGCCGGCGCATCTATAGCAGGGGCGTCACCTAGCGCTTTCTCAAGGACATAGTCCTTTTGTCCGCCAGCGAGAATGATTCTCAAAATGCGGAACCATTTGGTGAAGTTAGACCCATTGTTTCTAAGCTTTTCTATCTCAGCAAAAACGTTGAAGTTGAAGTTGGACTTGGCCATTGGATCTACAGTATTTGCAAGTACAATTTAGACTATGTTCATGATAAATAGTTCAACTTAATCAAATTACTAGATGAACTCCCACTAAATTCAACATCCCTCAAGTTGTTTAGTGAACATGATCCAAATTCACCACACCTAATCCGATCATCACGAGAAGAGATGTGGTTTCAATGGTGGACAACGAAGTGTCGATCATATCATTCATATGACTCATGCTTAACCTTTCGGTTCATGTGTTCCGAGGCCATGTCTGTACATGCTAGGCTCGTCAAGTTAGACCCAAGTATTTCCGCGTGTGCAAAACTGGCTTGCACCCGTTGTATGTGAGCGTAGAGTCTATAGCACCCGATCATCACGTGATGCTTGGACACGACGAACTTTCGCAACGGTGCATACTTGGGGAGAACACAGTTTTTATCTTGATCTTTAAGTGAGGAATCATCTTATA
Source organism: Avena sativa (assembly GCA_916181665.1). NCBI lineage: Eukaryota > Viridiplantae > Streptophyta > Magnoliopsida > Poales > Poaceae > Avena > Avena sativa. The sequence continues at coordinate 259,922,071 of OV702298.1, read as the reverse complement.
ATGTTACCGTCGCGATCTAAGCATAATAAGATACATAAAAGGATAAACATCACATGCATATAACTTTATGTGACATGGTATAGCCAATCTTCGCGCAATGATCTCCATCTTGTGCGTGCCGGCATGATCTCCATCACTCCACCATGATTGCCTCCACCACGAATAGCAACTACAACTATTGCTAACTACTTAGCGATAAAGTGAAACTATTACATGGCGTATAAGAAGTTGACACACAGGTCATACACAATTATAAAGACAACCATATGGCTCCTGCCGGTTGTGTACTCATCGACATGCAAGTCGTGAAACATTACAAAACATGATCATCGCATACATTATACACATAACATCTTGGGCCATACCATATCACAGAAAACACTCCCTGCAAAAACAAGTTAGACGCCTCTACTTTGTTGTTGCATGTTTTACGTGGCTTATGGGAGTAGCATGCTAAGAACGATTCTTACCTACGGAAAGCCACAACAGTGATATTATGGTTGCCAAACTCCGGTGTTAAACCCATGACAACTATAGTGAGAGAAACAGGCATCCACCAGCCGCATGTGTGGAACAAGCCACACGTCAAGTGCGGAGCCGGTCTCGCGAACGACGTCGCGTAAGGTTGGCCTGGACCGCATCAATCTCACTATCCCGCGTCATAAGAAGAACACAAACAAGAGGCTTGCAACAGAAAACATCAACGCCCGCAACAACCATGTTGCGTTCTACTCGTGAATCACATCTACGCATAGATCTAGCTCTGATACCACTGAAGGGTTTCGCGGCATAGTAAATCAAAATTTTCTACGGATGCGAACAGAGGGAAGGCCAAGATCTAATCTAAGAGATGCAAACAACGAGAGAGATTGGATTAGATCTTCATACCCTTGAAGATTCGCACAGCGGAACGTTCGTCGGAACGTGGGTGATGTAGTCGTACTCGCTTCTCCTCCTCGCGATCCGATCCGATATAGCACCACAAGTGGCGGTGCCTCTGTGAGATGCACACGTGCAGCACCTCGACGTCTCCTCCTTCCTCGGACCAGCAAGTATGGTGGAGAGACGGATTGGATCTACAACACGACGGCGTGGTGTATATGGTGGAGAATTTCTGCAGCAGGGCTTCGCCTACAAGCAGTCGGGAGGGAGAGAGGAGGGCAGCAGGGCGGCTAGGGTTGGAGGGGAAGGTGTGAGGGGGTGGTGCACCCCCACCCCTCTTTATATAGAGGGGGGTCGCAGCCCTAGCCCCTCCCCCAAGCCCAAACCGGCGGCCCCAAGGAGGAAGAGTGGGGGGCAAGGAAACCCCCCTTCTAGAAGCTCTATCTAGGGTTTAAACCCTCTTTGGCCGGCTGGGCCCTATGGGGCCTTGTGCCCCTGGCCCAATACGGCCAGGGCACTCCCTCATAGGCCCATGCCCCCTCCCGGAAGGTGGGGCCACGTTGGTCCCCTTCCGGAAGGTTCTAGAAGCTTCCGGTACAATACCGATTAACCCGGAACAATTCCGAACTCCAAAAACTGCACTGCCTTATAAGAATCTTATTCTCCGGACCATTCCGGAACCTCTCGTGATGTCCCGGATCCCATCCGAGACTCCGAAAAAAAACTCATAAACCAATTATCCAATCTATCCTAGCGTCGAGACACGTTAAGTGTGTGACCCTGCGGGTTCGAGAATATGCAGACATGATCTTCTATCAATAATCAACAGCGGGGTCTGGAAACCCATATTGACTCCCACACATTCATAGATGATCATATCGGATGAACCACGATGCCAGTATTCAATCAATCACATATATATATTCCCTTCGTCTCGCGATATTTTACTTGCCCGAGATTCGATCGTCGGTACCGTCATACCTAGTTCAAGCTCGTTCACAGCAAGTACTTTACTCATTCCGTAATCCGATATCACTTTGTGATTAACTCCTTAACCACATGCTTGCAAGCGGTGTTGATATCGATTACCGAGTGGGCCCGAAGTATATCTCTCCGACTTGGGAGGGACAAATCCCATCTCGATACATACAACCCAACAGGTAGTTTACGATCACCTGAGAGACACCTTTATGATCACCCTCTCATAGGATGACGTTTGATGACCTCAAAGCTTTCTTCCGATACCAGGGAGTTGTATTATCTCATGGTCTAAGGAATACAATATTTGACATAGGAAAAGCTTCGCAAAGATGAACACAATGACACGATCTAATTGCTTCGCTTAGTTTGGGTCTGTCCACCATATCATTCTCCCAATGATATGATCTCATTATTAATCGACAACTCATGTCCATGGTTAGGAAACCTTAACCATCATTAATCAATGAGCTAGTCCATAGAGGCGTACTAGGGACACGGTGTTGTTTACAAACCACACAAGTATTAATGTTTCCGCTTAATACAATTCTAGCATGGAATATAAACTTTATCATGAACAAGAATTATAATAATAACATCTTTATTATTGCCTCGAGGGCATAATTCCAACACAAGATGCACTCCTAGCTTTGGAGAAACCCAAGAAAAAGAAGGACAAAAGCCATATACAATGTAATCATTGTAAAGAAATGGGACACTATGCCAGTGAATGTCTAGAGAAGAATAAGTATAAAGTGATTGGCCAAGTATGGTGTAACAACTGCAAAGAGCTAGGCCATTATGCAGCAACCTGTCCACAAGAGATGCGTGAAGAACTCAAACTTATCACCTGTTTCAATTGGGGTAACCAAGGACATTATGCAAGCAACTGTCCAGATAAGATGAAGCACAAGATAAACAAGCCTATGAAAGATCTCAGCCTCATCACATGTTTCAAGTGTGGAAACAAAGGACACTATGCAGAGATTTGTCCAGAGAAGATTCCCCAAGAGCCCAATCAGGACAAGATGTAGTCTAGTTGGAAAATATTTTAAGGGTGGTAGTACCCTAGATGCTTTGAGCCAACTTGTAACCCTAGCCTTCCCAAATCTCGGGATGAGATTTATTTTAAGGGTGGTAGCCTGTCACATCCCAAGATTTTCCAAATCTTGTTATGTGAAAAATAAATGAATAAAATAAAACTTTGTTGATTTTCAGAGTGAGAAGAAACTTTTTGATTCCAATTGGAAACCTTCAAACCTATAATCCTAAAAGGATTTAAAAGAGACAAACAATTAATAAAGGAAAAATTTAAAATATTTGGAATTACTATTTTGTTTCTTTTATTAAAAAGATTTGGTTTCAAAAGCAAAGATAGAATTATAAATAAGGATTATTTTATAGCCAAATTAAAACTTGGCCAAGTCTTTGAAATAAAATATTTCTATTTGATAAAAATAGTAAAGGTTTATTTAAATAAAATAATAAGGATTTAATATCCAATTTTGTTTTTATTAGAAATAAAGGTTTTACTATTTTAATTAAAACATCAAAACTTATTTATTTATTTTAAACAAGTTTTCCAAGTATTCCTTATTTCCAAATTAAACCTACTGATTTGGTTTTGAAAATATTTAGATTTCAAATGGAGATTTTAAATAAATCAAATCCTATTTTGATTTAATAAACAAGGTCTATTTATTTAGTTAATAATGGACGCTAAAATAAAAATATTATTTTTGTTTTTGGGACTTTGGTTTATGTTGTTAAACAGAACCAAAAACTCAATACAAAGTTTGGTGAAAGTTTGAATTGATTTGATTGTTTGATGTGATTGTTTGAATTTCAAAACAGGAAATAGAAATGGAAAAAGATAAAGCATTTGGAAAGAAAAAAAATGAAAACAAACCTGACCCAACCCACCTGGCCCAAGAAGCCCACTCACAACCCATTTCCCTCTCTCCCCCGAAGCGTTTTCTTTCACTCGCGAATTAACCCGCAGAGACACCGACCGGTGGACCCAACTCCCCTCTCCTCTCTCTCACTGACCAACCGACCCCACCCCTCCTGTTCATCGTCCTCACCCGCGATGACCACTCCCCACCTCGATGCCGTTTCTACCCATTGATAGCTCCTTCAATCCCCGTTAACTGCCACGTTAATTCGCCCAGCCATCACGCAAGGTAAAAGCGCTTGCCTCCCCTCTTCCGTTTGCCCTAGACACCGCCTCCCCTCTGCCTCTAGGCTGCCCCAATTTCGAGCTCGAGCACCACTGCTCCGACGAGCTTCTTCAGCCGATTCTGGCGCCGTCCAACCGCCCCTCGCCTCCCAGAGCACACAAACCTGCTACCCCTCTTCTTACGCATCTCCCAGCACCAACCTCACAACCGCGCGAGCACCGTAGCCTCGGCAACCTCAACATCAGAGCATCGCCGCCTCCTACCTCGACTCCGGCGACATCTCCTGGTGAGCCCAGACCACCCCGGACCCTCTAATGGATACTCTCACACTCTCCTCTCTCACACGCATCTAACGCGGCTCTCCATTTGTCTTAGCGCTCCCTCAGTCGTCGCCTCCGTCATCAAGCAGACGAACCCAACGCCAGGAGCAACTCCGGCGAGTCATTATCCTCACCTCCGTGCGCCCCTTCAGCAACGACAACCTCCTTGAGCTTCCCCACGACGTTGCGAACGCGGTGAGCATCTTCCCATCCTCTCTCACTTCCTGTTTCACCAGCGCCGCCACCATCTGACCGCGCCGCCGCCAGCCACCGTCGCTGCGCCGCCAGACATTGGTCAACCACCTGTGAGCCGTTAGATCATCATCCAGTGGCTTAGATAGAACAACTTATCGAAGAGGTATGAGAGCACCTGTGCCGTGCGATCAAGTTGGATCCTGCGGTCTGTGTCTGTCGATCCGCACGAAACATTTTTGACCAATAGGATTGCACCGCGTGGCCTGTAGTTGATTTAAAAGACAGAAACATTTCTATTAGTAGTTTGAATTTGTAAATTGCATAACTTTTGATCCACACGTCCAAATTTTGCAAACTTTATATCAATGGAATCAGTGGAACAAGCCCTAGCCAACCATGCAATTTGTTTAGTAAAAAGTCTCTGGTAAAATGTTTGTTTTTGCAAAAACATTTGTATACTTGTTTAGGTTATAAAAATTATTTCAAAATGATTTTTAGGTTGAAATCTTTGCAAATTGGTTTGTTGTGAACTTAATGACCCTAGGAACCAACTTATAGATTTTAAAATGTATTTGGTGAAGATTAGGATTGATTAATTGAATTAACCCATTTCTAGTCAAATAAAAATATTGATTTTGTTATGGAAATGATTTTTGAACAAAAACCTTTGGAAAATGTTTTGATTCAAAGCTACTGACCCTAAACACCAAGTTTTATGAACTAACAACTTATTTGATGAACAATTTAAAATTGTGGCTTTGCTAAAAACATTTTCCACCACATAAAATAATGGTTGGATTTAAAAATAGTTTATGGATAAAACCCTTTTGCAAATGACTTTGCCACTTTGGGAAATGACCATCTTGAACCTTACATTGTCTAGAACCTAGTAGAAACCATCTTTGCAAATAAAACTATCTTTTGCATGCTTGCATGCATGACTTAGTTCCTATTATTTTAAGTGTGATGTTTTGTTTGTTTGGTTATTGGTTGGAATGCTAGTTGAATTGGTGGTTGCTTGATTGAATTGTAGTGAAACTAGAAGAGTGTGAGATTAGCAAGATCAAGAAGTGAACCAAAATTCCCTACCAAAAAGGCAAGTTACACTATCATCTAAAGTCCTACTATTTTCATTATACTTAGTGGATTTTGAAACATGCATGAAAAGGATTTCTATACTTATGCTATGCTAAATCCTAATAGGATACCCTTGTATATTCCTTAGTGAAAACAATGTAGTTGTAAAATGCTTAGCTATGCTAAATATTTTTAGAAGAGATGCATGTTGAGATTTTATGAAGTTGAGAAGGGATTTAAGTTTTATATAATAAAACAAGTACTCAATGAACCACCTGGGTGGACAAGGATACTCAAGTTTTGGACTAGGTGGCAACAAAAGGAACCATGTCTATGGCAATCTCTTTGTGTTGTGCACCAAAAGAAAACCACCCAGGAACTTAGAGATTGAACATGTTTCTCCAACTGTGGCTTTTGTGTACAGACACATGCTATTATGGCTCTGGCTTAGTCAACTACATTGGGGAGACCCATGCATTTGTCTTCAGGTTTACTAGAAATGAGGGAACTAGGAACCCTACATTGGTGCCTGAAGTCAAGCTAGCATTGTATTGGGACCCTCTGGAAAGACTTCGTCACATTCTCAATCTGCCAGTACTCCATCTTGGTGAGTACTTATCCAGCGGCCACTGGTGGCAACAAGATGAGAGTGTGTCATGTGGGTAAAGTGTACAACTTTTGCAGAAGATAAAAATTCTAAGTACTTAGCCGTGTCCCCGGTTATGGACAATACTGAGCAACTAAAGCTTGAAGCTATGGGAAATCTCGACATTCCAATTTCTAAAAGAAAAACTTTTAAGTGATAACAAAAGACTTGAAGCACTTGGGGATTTACCAAGGAGCTCAAGAGATTTTGAGAAAAACTTGAAGCACTTGGGGACTTACCAAGGAGCTCAAGAGATTTTGACAAAGACTTGAAATACTTGGGGATTTACCAAGGAGTTCAGAAAAATTTGACAAAAGATCTAAACCATTTTGAAAAGATAGGATAAATTATTGCTTTCTGTAAATGAGCCTTGAACCCTACTTAGCCAAATATGCATGTAATGATAGGATCCACTTATTTCTACATAGTAGTGAAACTTGCCAATACAATTCAAATGTATTGACCCTTGTGGCTGCAACTTATTATGTTGCAGGTTTGTTTGATGTTAATGAAGTGTGTTGCTTAGGATTACAAGTCTACAACCAACATGACTGCCTGTGGCATTTTGAAGATGAAGGACTCCATGCTATATAGAAATTCTGCTGCATTGTAATGAGATAGCCAAATGAGCTATGTAAGATGTAATGAATTATTTTATTCCTGGTTATAAAGTTGTATTATGACCTTTGTTTCTTGATATTACATCTTAACTGTGGATGCTAGCTATTGATCCAGGGACTAGCATTGTAAACACAGGGATCTCTACCTTATTAAAAGGTTGGGACCCCTTACAATAACAGATAAAGAGATCGTCGGAAGCTTGTACTTAACTTGATTATAGTTGATCAAGTATTGTTCGTCGATCTTTGATCTTCGATGGTATTGTCCCCAGGCTTCGATCTCGATCTCGTATTCTACCGAGGAAGAACCAAACACCAGAAATAAAAGGAAAACAATCAACACATGGCATCTATGCAATGCTCAATCAAGGATGATGATATGACAAGTTAAATTGTATTGAATTGAAACCCTAAAGCATGCTCGACAACTTAATCGGGGTTCCGAGGGGCGCAAACCCTAACTCGGGAAACTCTGAAAACACATGAGAGGGGATGATTTTGTTCTCTAATTAAACTTGTCTTGAAAATTGTTGAACAATGCATGATTATAGCTTAAAGAGATATCTCTCATTTTTCTGAACATTTTGATATATTATTTGTATTTTTTTGACTTATAAATAAAAAGATATTGAATTTACAAGTTTTAATCAATTTCTAAAATTATTAAACCAATTTAAATTGTTTTACTGCGTCAGCATAGGGTCTGGGTCGTTTAACACCACGGGTGGGGCTAGCCACAGACACTGGCTACTGGGCCCAAGGCCACATCAGCCTCCACGTAGGCAAAGTGGGACAGAGGGGGCGGTTTGGTTATTTCTCACCAAGGCAGAGGTTACCCACTGGGGCTGGCAGGTGGGGCCGAGGCCACGTCGTCACGCCACGCAGACGCCATGGAGGCTCAACGGCGGCAGCGCTCAGACGACCACGGCCACGGCGGAGGAGGCGATGCGGGGCTGCGGGGTTGGGTCCATTGGAGAGAGGGGAGCAAGGCGGTTCGATTAGAGGTGGCGCCTCCCGGATTTGGTCACCGGAGCGTCGCCAGCGACCTTTTAATACGGCGGCGTCGGGCGGTGCACGACACGGGAGCGATTGAGAGCGGGAGGGAGAGAAAGGAGGGGTCCAGGAGGACCATGAGCTCACCTAGAGCGCAGAGAAGGGGTCAGCTCGGGGAGGCGTGGTCGGGAGTGGCGACAATGGCGACGTCGGCGCTCGGTCGGGCTCGGAGAAACGAATTCGATGTCGACGACTGGAGGCGCCCGGGCTTGATTCCTTCGACGAGAAGAGGCAGGGGAACACGGCGGTGCTCGTGGCGATCTCAGATACGTGAAGGGAGGCCAGGAGCAAGCTCGAGCTCGAGGCCATGGCGGGCTAGGGTTCGGTATAGAGGGGAGATCGAGAAAGGAAGCGAGAGAGGATAAGACTGGTACGGGGTGAGAGAGGAGAGCTCGGCCATTCTTATCCTCGGCTTGGCGGTCGGTGGCGTGCATCGTGACGCGGAGGGGATCGACGACAGCGCGTCGGACATGCAGCAGCTTGGCGTCGTCGCGTCGTTGACGAAGACGACGACGGAAGCAAGCGAAGCGGTATCGGGCTGGGAGTGGGCTGCACATGGGCTTGGTGGGCCAGATCCTGGGCTACTGCAAAGCAAGGTCGACGGCTGCTAGCTGCTGCACGCGCGACAGAGGGAGTAGGGAAGAGGAATGGGCTCGGCGCAGTTGGAGTTAGGAAACTATTTTTCTTTCCTGAAATCTTTTCTGTTTTCTATTTTGACTTTCTCTTTTGTATTTCATTTTGTAATCTATTTTGAACAGTTTCAAAATACAAGATGCTTTGTAAATATTTAAAATAACAAGGAGACCCTTAATAACCATTTGGGTTCCAACTTTTTATACTTTTAAAATATAGCAAAACCCTTTTGAATACATTTCAAATAGAGAGGGAAGCTAGGGTTTAGGGTTTTGTCCTTATTTTCTTGCATGCATTTTTATTAGATGATGATCATGATGCACAATCAAACCCTAATTGATATTTACCTAAAACTGGGGTGTTACAGCTCTATCCCCCTTACGAGAATCTCGACCCGAGATTCCAAAGGTAGGAAGAGAAACAGAGAGGGGAAGAAACATGGTCACTCTAAAGATAAGAGGGAAGCACACTAAACAACACACAGAGTATCTCATGGTCAACTCATGGATGGAGTGTTCAGAAACAACTCTGAGATGACAGACATGAGATACGTCAAGGTAACGGAGGAAACAGAAGGAGATAGTTTCAAGTTGTCGGATGATGATCTTCATAAGGATTGAGACCATGGAGCTTACGGGAGGTTTTGAAGCTTCCGGGAAGGAAGGTTCCAACAGAAAGAACATGACCACAGACTTCGATATGAACCTCTACTAAACGGCTTAAGTAGAGATTTCAGGTTGCAGAGATTTGGATCAACAAAACCAAGCTGTTGAACTACTTTTGAAATAGAGGAGTCACTCTTTCATTCAACAAAAGGCCAAGACAGAAAGGTGTTTTAGTGGAGAGGACTCATAAGAGTCACAAGGAACACGTATCAAGAGGAACTTCTGATTACCAAAATCATAGTCACTCTTAAAACATGGTTGAGAGAACGAAGGAAACTCTTTATTCATCTAGATTTATCAAAATCTTTGCCAAGATTATGATATTACTTTACACCACTAGGATGAATAGTTAAGAAGATTCCTGATGACACGAGAAGAAAGAAACTTCATTCTAAGACTTCAATTACTTGGCACAACCAGACGATTGCCAACATAAAGGGTCTGGAGGATCGACCGAGAGACATTTAGCAACGCTACTTTAAATGTTCTCCTTGATGTTCGAGAAATCAGACACCAAGTAAAGGTCAAACTTCGGAGACCAAGGAAACCATAAGCACAACTCCTATAATGAATTATAGAAGAAGCCTCGTGAAGAGTGGTTGATATTGTTGATTTAAGAGAATATGACAATAGGTCTTTCCGACTAAGTGTGTCAACCATTACATCAATCTTGCCAGATTTACAAAGAGACCTATGTCAAAACCTTGAGGAGCACCAACCATCATTGTTGCTTGAGATTCAACTTTGATTAAGTGAAATGATATTTCAGACTCAGCATGTCCGAATACAAAGTTTGCAACATTTACCGCAAAGATAATGTTACTAGATTCTCAAGACAGGGACTACAATGTCAAGCTCCAAAAGACTGAGCTAAATTGCTGGACCCATGTATTAATAACTTGTCAAGAGACAACTGCACACGCATAAGGCACTAACAACAAAACACACATGTGTCCTTAGGGAACGGAGCTAACTCTACTCGGATCCACGGCGACATCTTTCAATGTTTGCACGTGAACTAGAGAAGGTCACTTCTAACATTCAGAACACATACTTTGAATTGACACGAAGATGGATCTAGAAAGTTTCCAACATTAATACCAAATGTTCCATATGAATCTTATCTTAGCATGAAGAATATAAGGATGTCATTGATGGGCTCAACAACAAACTTATCATGACACTCCAAAAGTATGGACTCACATGTTGCTTGAATAAGGCAGAAGTATTGGTCAGATTTAAGGACATGAAAATGTACTCAAGTGAAACATCACGAGAAGAAACACCATCAAGATAGTCCTTGGAACTGAGTTTGATTTGACGATAACCCAAATCAAGTCAAAGATAGGGGAAGATAACATGTCCACGAAGGAAATACTATCTTTCTTAAACACGAACAAAACTAGACATCCCTTTAAGAAAGAACTGAGTCGGATAGAACTTTTGTCTTATAACTCTCCAAGTTGTTGTTTAAGCTCAACCAACTAGTTCAGGGGTATCCAGTACGAATCCTTGGAGAAAGGTGCAGTTCAGAGAACTTACTTGCTCAAGAACTTGACAACACGATCATGTGGCAACATGGCGATACTTCTAGAAGACATCCAGAATATCACGAACCACCGCTATGTCACTTAGTTCGAGAGGGAACTTGCTTATTAAGCAAGGAGACACAGTCTCAGAGCTTCGGCACAAGCCTAACTCCTTGACTGAAGAGAGTGTACCAGAATAACGGACTTGATAGCACAATCATCCTTTTCTTAGTGAAAGGGTTAACCAATCACGCTAAGAATGACTCAAATGACCTTAGGGTTCAAAACAATAATAATTGCTAAGAATCTTAGATGCCCACATTATTACGCACACACATCACTCACGAGCGCCAAAGCTCGAGGAAGGGTGGGTAAAGATGTGTAAGAGCATCACTTCATTAAGGGTCATGAAACTTAGCACAACCTCTTAGTATAAAAGAATGTGATACTTCAAGATAGAACAAACGGGAGACAATCAATGCCTCTTGATCCGCGGATTACAACGCTTTGACCTGGTCCTAGATATGACGAGGTACTGGAGTTTGTTTCTCCTGACATTCCGAAATGGTTTGTCTTGACAGACCATAAGAGAATCTTACATCGGAAAACACCGATGCACGTTACTACTTGGCTACCAACTGGTAGACAAGGGTCAGAAAACAACAAGGGAGAAAGAACATGCTCAGGATAGAATCCCGAGATGTGGATGCATAAGTCAACAATCTCGCGAAAACCAATGCATAGAAGCGGTAAGGTGTGGCAGAGTCACGGGTATAGATGCGAGACTCTCGAGGAGTACTCTTGTCGTGATCTATTTGGTTTCATTAAAGAACATCTGCCATAGTATGTGGTAGGGAAAGTCCTTTGTCGTCACAATTCAATCGCGACAATAACCACAAGCTTGGAGGCTAGAATTGTAATACCAGCCATCCTGAGGTAGCGTGTGAACATCAACAACAGGGGTCAAAGGAATGGATCTTGGGTTAAAGGTCAGCTTCAAGTACAAGATTCACAACACCAGAATCCAGCACAATCAGGGATATTAGGTTCAAGTCCAAGGGTTAAAACCCAAAGAAAGGAGTAACTACTACTTGAGTGACATAACGTACACTGCAAGATAGTAACCAAGAGGTAGCTTCCAAGAGAAGAAACGACTTCTGAAGTACCCAACAAACGAAAAGGAGGCACACGAGGCGAAAGGAAACCTCGAAGCTTAGAACAAAATATTGTGGAACCAGCAATATAATATTGTGGATCCAAAGGATAGAGATATCATGATAGAAAAGAATCTCTCAGATGAACAAGAGCAAAGGGGAACAAGGAATTCAAAACACACATAACTCTAGAAAACTCAACACTAGGTCAACTGGTTGAGAAACGACATGCCAAGAAGGCACCTAAGTTTTGAAAGACTAGAAGAGATATCAAAACTTTTCCAGAATCAACATCAGAAAAGATGACCCAGAGTTGGAGCGAAACTGGATAAGGAGAAAAACAAGCATACTAGAGTTTTCGCAAATACTTTTCAGCTTTGAAGTAATTTTCACAAACACTAGACTCAACATCGACCAATAGTAAGGTTTTCCTACGGTCGGTACTGCTCTGATACCAAGAACTGTGACACCCCCGGGATCAGGGCTAAACAAATCCCAGACCTCCGTCTGAATTAAGCTTAACCTTGAGCTCGAGAATATCCAGTGAAGAATCGGTAACACGGCAGTGACCCTACGACACAATTTTTTTTATTACAGCAAGCTCATAACTGAGCAGAAAACCAAATTATTACAAGCAAGGGTCACTGACCACAAACATCAAACAACGGAAGGCAAATTATGCTATTAATTATAGCAAACTTAACAAATGGCCTAAGAGGCCTGAAGCATAACGATGACGTCCCAGCCCATAGATTCCAGGCTGCCGGCCGGGAACCCCAAGCTACTCGTCGATGTCGATGTAGTACCAAACTGATCTTCATGGAACACTTACTCTGCCAAAAGTATCAACAAAGCAAGGGTGAGTATAGGGTGTACTCCGCAAGACTTCTGTCTGGTGGAGTTGTTTTGCATAAAGCCACTTTTGTTTGTAAACAATAGAGAGAAGGACCTCGTCTAGTCAGAGTATTCTAAAAGGGGATAAGAGAGCGACATCTCCGAAAATATTGATCATCATCTTTTGATATCCACCGAATCATCATCATCTACTAACTAGGATCACCCCCTCGTACCCATGAGGAAGCATCCTTAAGCACACATTGATCCGCCAAGTTTCACGATTAGGTCATAATTCTCTATGATCTCCCGTCCTTTCCCAAGTCGTCCATAATCACGGACACGACTTTCTGAAAGATTAATACCATGCAGGGGTGTACAACTTTACCCACATGTACTAACCTTCTCTTAATGCCACAATGATTAGCCCTCTTCCTTGGAAGGCCGACAGAGGGTGGTTAGACACGACCTTTACCTTGCTTTCGCCTAAATCCATGAGTCTCCAAGAAAGGGTTCCATCAGCCCGTATCTCTATGTCCAAGGATCGGGAGTACTCCTGGAGCCTCCTTCCTCCTTGGTCACGCCCTGTATGATGCACCATCTTCAACCCATCCAAATATGCAGATGCCAAAAAGCTAACTACGGACTCATGGATCAGACTAGGCAAGTTAGTCACTCGTGAGGTTTTCTAGGCCCCATGTGGTTGTAAGCTCGTCTTGGTTCCGAAGGAGAGAATTCCCGGGGTCCTAGGGTTGGCGAGCATGGGACTGCAAAAACCACATCCCACCATGGCCTCCCATACAAGCCTTAGATATTTAATCTCATATCACCTCTGATCCCATCTCATCACGTTCTCCTGTCATACAAGATTCTCTGCATCTGATACATCATCTGGATGGACCAGATTCAACAGCTATGCATGGCTAAGCAGACACGAATAAGAGCTCTAGCAGTGCACACAAGCCAAACCTAGTTATGCTAGCAGCAGTAGATCAGGTAATATAAGCTCAAAGGGAGTAATGCAATAGATAGGATACTCTATCTATCGATAAAAGACCATAGTAGAATCGCACGCATCATGGCAGGAATTGAAATGCTTTCGAAAACATAGGATTATATCATGGTGGGGATATGCTTTCCTTTGCCAATTGATAACAGATAAACAGATCTTCGGAAGCTTGTACTTAACTTGATTATAGTTGATCAAGTATTGTTCGTCGATCTTTGATCTTCGATGGTATTGTCCCCGGGCTTCGATCTCGATCTCGTATTCTACCGAGGAAGAACCAAACACCGGAAATAAAAGGGAAATAATCAACACATGGCATCGATGCAATTCTCAAGCAAAGATAATGATATGACAAGTTAAATTGTATTGAATTGAAACCCTAAAGCATGCTCGACAACTTAATCGGGGTTCCGAGGGGCGCAAACCCTAACTAGGGAAACTCCGGAAACACATGAGAGGGGTTGATTTTGTTCTCTAATTAAACTTGTCTTGAAAATTGTTGAATAATGCATAATTATAGCTTAAAGAGATAGCTCTCATTTTTCTGAACATTTTGATATATTATTTGTATTGTTCTGACTTATAAATAAAAAGATATTGAATTTACAAGTTTTAATCAATTTCTGAAATTATTAAACCAATTTAAATTGTTTTACTGCGTCAGCATAGGGTCTGGGTCGTTTAACACCACGGGTGGGGCTAGCCACAGACACTGGCTACTGGGCCCAAGGCAACATCAGCCTCCACGTAGGCAAAGTGGGACAGAGGGGGCGGTTTGGTTATTTCTCACCGAGGCAGAGGTTACCCACTGGGGTTGGCAGGTGGGGCCGAGGCCACGTCGTCACACCACGCAGACGCCATGGAGGCTCAACGGCGGCAGCGCTCAGACGACCACGGCCATGGCGGAGGAGGCGATGCGGGGCTGCGGGGTTGGGTCCATTGGAGATAGGGGAGCAAGGCGGTTCGATAAGACGTGGCGCCGCCCGGATTTGGTCACCGGAGCGTCGCCGACGACCTTGTACTACGACGACGTCGGGCGGTGCACGGCACGGGAGCGACTGAGAGTGGGAGGGAGAGAAAGGAGGGGTCCAGGAGGACCATGAGCTCACCTAGAGCGCAGAGAAGGGGTTAGCTCAGGGAGGCATGGTCAGGAGTGGCGGCAATGGCGACGGCGGCGCTCGGTCGGGCTCAGAGAAACGAAGTCGATGCCGACGACTGGAGGCGCCTGGGCTTGATTCCTTCAACGAGAAGAGGCAGGGGAACACGACGGTGCTCGTGGCGATCTCAGATACGCGAAGGGAGGCCAGGAGCGAGCTTGAGCTCGAGGCCATGGCGGGCTAGGGTTCGGTATAGAGGGGAGATCGAGAGAGGAAGCGAGAGAGGATAAGACTGGTACAGGGTGAGAGAGGAGAGCTCGGCCGTTCTTATCCTCAGCTCGGCGGTCGGCGACGTGCATCGTGACGCGGAGGGGATCGACGGCGGTGCATCGGACACGCAGCAGGTTGGCGTCGGCGCGTCATTGACGAAGACGATGACGGAAGCAAGCGAAGCGGTATCAGGCTGGGAGTGGGCTGCACATGGGCTTGGTGGGCTGGATCCTGGGCTGCTGCAAAGCAAGGTCGACGGCTGCTAGCTGCTGCACGCGCGACAGAGGGAGTAGGGAAGAGGAATGGGCTCGGCCCAGTTGGAGTTAGGAAACTATTTTTCTTTCCTGAAATCTTTTATGTTTTCTATTTTGACTTTCTCTTTTGTATTTCATTTTGTAATCTAGTTCACTGAGTTCGAATGATTTCTTCTGCACATTCTGTTCATGCTTCAATGCTTACTATTAATGGTTTTAGTGAGAATATAAAAAATTGACTGGATTCTCATTTTATCCCTAGCATGAGAACGTCAGTCGTGTTGAAAGGGAAGAGAGAGGAATACATTGATAATTATCACATGTTGCTAAGAAACATAACAATTGATTGATCAATCCATAGTAAAGCACGGGAATTTAGCTAGTAGCAATAAATGTAATGCTTCTCGGATCAAAGTAGTGGCAATATTCTTTTATATCAACATTAGTGATACATAAAGAAAATGTTTATTTTAGTTATATAATAGCAAGTAAACTGAACTCTTAAGTTTATTAACATCTTGCTAGCATTGTGAAAATATCTTAGAATACACCACACACTATTTCCATGGCCTTGAAGAATTTTTTATACGCTTTTAGGGCTCGGAATGATTTTGCGAGATTGGAGGAAGACTAGATTACCATTCATATTGATTTTTAATGATAATAAAATGTAGTCGTTATAGTGTGAAATATCATTTTAAGGAAACTCCACCATGTAACTCAACACAAATTTTCATTATTGTCATTGACTAAAAAGCTTTATGTACCTTTACATTTATCCTATGAATAGTCGTCTAGAGGCTAGTTTGTGCCTATGGAAACAACCGTAAATCATGTTAATTCCGACGATCGTAACATTTAGGTATTTCATACACTTTATAAGTGTTAATATGTCATTTTAATATATCGCTATATTGGTTATATGATCTACATATTGTGTGAGGTGGAGTTGTAATTCATACAGAGGTAAGACATGTGAAACCTTGGCGCATGACTTAATAGGATTGATTGTATACCCATACCAACAAGTTGCAACTTCTTTTCCGAAAACTCATCCTAAAAGAACTCTGAGGTTAAGCGTGCTTGGCCTAGAGCAATATGAGGATGGGTGACCGATTGGGAAGTGGGTACCAGGTGCGCATGAGTGAGGACAAAGTGCATAGAAAAGACTAGTGTTGGTCTATAGAATTAGTCTAGACATTCAGCGGCCGGGGTGTTAGGCATGGCACATGTGCCGATACTAGACGCACAGACATGTGTCAAGAGGGGACGTTCCTGGCTTGTGATTGATCGATGAGGACGTCGATCTTCTAAGGGTGGGTGTATGTGAAACCATGGCGCATGGCTTAATATGATCGATTGTATACGCGTACCAACAAGTTGCAACTTCATTTCCAGAAGTTTATCCTAAAAGAACTCTGAGGTTAAGCGTGCTTAGCCTAGAGCAATATGAGGATGTGTGATCGATCGGGAAGTTAGTACCAGGTGTACGCAAGTGAGGATGAAGTGCACAGAAAATACTACTGTTGGTTAGTGGGGTTAGTCTATAGATTCTATTAAGCTGTGGAGTGATAGCCGCTGGTCCGGAGAGGCCGGAGTGTTACAAGACATCTATTCCTTTTAGCTATATGTATGCACCATAAAAATTATGAGGGGAACAACAACTCGTTAACAAAATCACTATTGCTTCTACTCCCTCGGTCTCAAAATAGATGTCGGGAATTTATCAAAATTTGAATGTATCTATATACTAAATAGTGTCTAGATTCATCCAAATTTTGACAAACTTTCAACATCTATTTTGAAACAGAGGAAGTATAACATTCATGTCTATTTGTACGCACGATCAAGAAAACTCATTAGTGTAAATACCATTTAAGATATTTCGTCCAAAAAGGCATAACCGGTTAGGTAATACTAATAAGAGATTATTTTCACCGAATCTAACTTAAACATTCCACCATAAAACAACACTTTTATTTTATTTTATCCACATATTAAGATATTATGCGGGAAAAATTGATCTTACCAGACCTAGCAAAAAATGAAACAGAAAACATAAATGTCACAAATTTACCAAATGTAGACCCATCGCTTCAAACAAAATTTAGTTATGCATTGCAAATTTACTGTAATAATCATGTACTAGGTTCTTATGGCATTTCTTTGGCACAACCTGAACACTTTTTTCAACTACTCCTTCAGATCCATATTACTTGTCGTTGAAATGGATGTATTTAGGGGGAGTAATATTTTTTGGCTTTCATAAAACCGAGAAAACAAAAAAACTATACACTGAGTTTATCGACAACCAAGCATAATGCACAACCTTAAACAGTAACCCCATCACATAATACACAAATCTGTCTGGCTGAATCTAGCAAACGCATCCAAATATGGAGAGACCTGCCATATATAAATGCCCGGACTCTTCTTCAGATGCCTATCCACCTAAAATTCACCTAAGGAGGAAAGATAATTAATATAGCGTAGGGTTTGTGCAGGTCTCCCCATCTGGAACGTGCACAAGTCCAACATCGAGAGAGCGCCCCGCTGCTAGGCAGCCAAATCCTATAAAAAAAACCAACAAAATATATATCCCTATCCTCCGCTCTCGCAATTTGCTTTTTGTTCGCTTCCCCCCGGCCCAGCCCCCCTCTTCCGCCCCGCAGCCGCCGGCCGCTTCAATTCGCCGAGGGTAAACTCGCCGACCCAGCGGAAGAAATCGCCGCCGATACAATCCGCCCCCCCGTCGCCCGTCTCGCCGACTGATTCCGAGCGGATTCGAGGCCCTTCAATCGGAGAGAGGAGGCGCCGCGCGATACGATACGAGGGCAATTGGAGGCGGCGGCCCCGATTTTTTTCCCGTGATTTTTTTTCTGGGGGGCCTGATTTGTAGGGTTGCCTCTCGTGATAGCCCTATCTAGGGTTTGAGGGTTTGGGTCGGGCGGCGAGGCGGAGGCGCTGCCCCGCTAGGGTTTGGGGCGGCACCGGTTCCTCCGCGGAAGGCTGTGGTATGGAGGTCGCCGCCATGCGCTGATTGGTGATAAGGTGGAAGAGGAGCGGGGCGTTCGCAGCGGCGGTGTGGCATTGCGGACGCGGATTGGGCCGGTGGACCCGCGGATTGGGCTGGTGGACGCGCGGATTGGATCGGTGGAGGAGGAGGACCTCCCCTCTCCGCCGCCCCTGGTGGGTAGATGGTGAGTGGTGCCCGTCGCCATGGAGCAGGACATACCCTCCTTCAAGCCCCAATGGCTGATGCAGGGCCAGGTCACGGCCACTGGCGCCGCTAGCCTCTGGGCTGCAGCTTCTTCGCGCAAAGGTGAATTCACCAGCTTTCCCAATTTTGTATTTGTTTTCCTCAGTCTGGCAGTGCTATAAATGTAATGTATTGCCTCGTCGGCGTTGCTACTGTGGGATTATATGATGTAATGTGTATATCTGTTATGAAACGGATGCGTTTTGGTTCTCCGCTGTGAAGCGGATGTGTTTCGATTCATGTTGGAGCTATACGTTCATATTTAATGCGAAAGTGGGGCGGTTTTTTTTAGATAAGATTAGGTTTTTTTGTGCTTTATTTCTCTGATTGTTAGCTCTAACATCCATATCTGTAGTTTTAACTTGCCATTGTCACTATGATCTGACATTTGAATCGGCATATGGTTCTTGGATAAATTAGATGATGGAGATGGAACAATTATGGTTACCTCTAATGAATCCATTTGTTCTTTTCTAGTATCGAAGGTTCATGTAGCGTGAAAGGATGCTCATATGATTTGGGTGGTATCAGCTGCAATTAGTAACAAATTATTGCTTGGGTTTTGTACATGTTTTACTGTGATTTGTACTACTTGCAAACCAGATAACTTGTTGGATGGCGCGTGGCACTTCTACTCCCTCTGGTTTGAAATAGATGTTTTTGCTTGATTAAAGCCATCAATCAAGGGACTAATGCTTTATTTGTGACCATGATTTATTTACTCTCTAGAGCCAATTAACATTTAATAGCTTGGTGGAATATGTTGCTTCGAACTACTAACCGACTACTATTTGCAAAAACCGAAACTGACCTTACTAAAGTTGCATAACACAAGACTGGATCGTCTAAAATGTTGTACCAAGTAGTTCTGTTGGGTCATATGGCATGGTGTTTCACTGTAACTTACTAATCCTAAATTTCAGCAAATAAACAGAATCATTGCATTGATTATGTCTGTGTACTATGCTTTGTACAGTACCATTGTAATGCTTGTTCATATGTTTTTTGTATACATATCGTCCACGTATGATGTCTATTTCCTAGACCACTATTTTTCTAATAAAATTACGAGACTACTACTTTCTTTGCAGTTAGTTATTTTGTATGTGCTATTATGAACATATTATTTGTCCGCAAATGCCATTATAAAGAATTGCTCTGAAGTGGGGTGCGGCATTGTAGTTCCATTAACTTGTATCAACTATAAGTTACATTATTCTGGGTTGCAAAGCTGTCATATATTATACTGACAAGTTCTTTTCTCTGATATTTTTAGATTCTCAAGTTAAGAGTGGTACGTCAAGAAATCGTTCATCTGGGCACAATCGTGACCAGAGTTCCCGGCAGTCTTCATCACGGAAGAGTTCAGTCTCGAGTGGGTCCCGCCGGCTTGACCGGGATGACACAGGGAAGACAAGGGGCTATGCAAACTTTGGAAGGAACAAGGATAAAGACCGGGACAAGGATTTTGATTCCCGTGATAGGGAGAGTAGGTCTGTTGCAGCAGATCGTGATGGCTTTCAGTCATTTAGCTCATGTAGACCTGAAAGGGATAGGTTAAATCGTGCTCGCTCGAAGGCAGACACATCAAGTAATAAGGGAGTAGGTAGTCTAAATAATGGTAGTACATCTAGAAGCAATACTGTTGCTGTCGCCTTTGAGCGAGAATTCCCACAGCTTAGTTTGGAGGACAAGAATGGAAAGCAAGACATAAGCAGAGTCCCATCTCCTGGTATCACCACCCCAATTCAGAGCCTGCCTCCATTTACTCCATCTGATGGCTGGACTTCAAAGCTAGTAGGTGCTCCTCTATCAAGTGAGCCAAAGAAAAATCTCGTTGCCTCTTCAGTACCACAAGCTGCTCCTAGTAAAAAGCCTGAAGTAGCACCGAACAGTGGAACTGGATTAAGCATGGCAGAGACTGTAATGCAAGCTCCTCAGAGAATTTCCTTTGGACCTCAGGTAGGAACTATGCCATGGTGTTTATAACGTTCTCGTTGGTAATCTTGGCTCTCTGGATTTATGTGCATGTACTCTTTTCCTTGTAGCTGTCAATTGATGCTCAAAAGATTGAAGAGAGAACTTTGAGACAAAACACTTTAAGACCTATGACATCTACAGCAAGCAAATCTTCTGTGAGTTATCTTCTGCCGTTCACCTGAACAAATTTTCACATTTAGTATCTTTTGCCGTAATCATGGTTGTGATTATTTTTTCCATATTTGTTGTTGTTGAATAATAATTTAGGAATATATACAAATATATGAGAACTCTCTGTGTTGGACAAGACATTTCTATTTCATCTGTTATGATATGATTTATCAAGTTAAAATGGTCTAAAATATCACCATGGAGTAGTTCATTTCGTCTTTGATATATGCAAATGTAATATTGGATTCTTTCATCTAGCATGACTGCATATTTGATTATGAATATCACTCAACTTACTAGGACTCCCGGGAGATGCTTTATCATCTAGGTATGCAGATGCGCACTATGGTGATAAATATGATTTTGGAGTGTAATATTTAAACACTTGGTACTGTGTATGTTAGAGGCATGGGGCATAATTACTGCTGTGAAGCACATAAATAGTTTGCATGTTGTTGCTGATCCTGCGCTTCCTGTTCCATTCAAATGATGTTCTTTTATATATATTCTGAAATGTTCGTAAGAACTACTGTTTGGATTTAATTTGATTGTTTGTGTGAACTTTGACCCATGGTAAAGACTGGAAGGATGCCAAATGGCACCCCTTGAAGGGAGAGTGACTCTAGTAGAGTTCTTTTTACAACTCTTACTTGATACTTGATGAAAATGCTGATACCCTTCTTATGTAGAGGTGTGAGTGCCTAATAACTAGATATTACTTGAAAGGATGTCTAAAACTATATAGCTAAAATAGAAGGAAATAGTGGGACTAACAATCCGAATCTCCTATGAACTTAGCTGCTGTTGCCACATGTGTTGTGCTAATTGGTCTCAGCATGCTCGTAGTGGTAGTATGCTAGACCATTGTTTCGATATCTTGGTACCTTGTTTGCTATTGCTGGGTTTCCGTGGTATGTTCATTCCCCAAGCGCAATGAGGCATCAGGTGTGCTAAACATTTACTTCAGAAAAGGCTAAGGGCTCTAACATTTGTGTTTTTTTGGTTATGTTTTGTCTCACTCTTTTATGTGAGTGAAGTTCTGCAGTACACCAAATCAATGTATTTTGCTTGGCTAACTTATTTGAAGATTATCCAGGTAACAAGTTCTTCCAAAAGAAAAGGGACAAGGAATGGGGATCTTGCTGGTTCTAGTAAGGCCATACAACAATCATTAACACTGCCTGCCAATGGTTCTGTTCGAGCTCCAGTCAAAACTAAGCTTTCTCTCTCAGGAAGCTATAAAATCCTCAGCAGAGAGCAAAATGGTATCGCACGAACTACTAAAGACTCTCCAGGTAATCCTGTGAGTCCCCAAGCTCCATTGGCCTCAGTGGAACCACAGAAGCCACCTGTCAGCCAAAAGCCTAAGGTTTCCACACATGATTCCCCTCCAATGCAAAGTCCATCTGGATTAGTTCCAAGACTTAAATTCTTTGAAATATTGCGATTCAAGTCCTCTAATGGTTCAAGCTCAGCTGTTGAGTCAAGTTGTGAACCATCTCCATCAAGCGTAGTTGATGGGAAACAAGATTCTTGTCCTAATTCTGGAATGAAATGCACGGGGAATGGTACCTGTTTTTGTGAAGAAACAAATTCTTCTGAGGGATCTCAGCGACACCTGTCTGACAATGAGGAGAACAATTCATCCTTTGAATCTGCAGACATCGCAGCTGTGGGATCTCAGCAACTTCTAGTTGAAAACGTGGAGTCTGACTCCTCGTCTGAACTTGCTGACACAGGAGATGAAGGATTCCAGGTTTCCGTCTCAGACAATGCAGAAGGTAGTTCCTCCTCAGCACTTGCAGATTCAGATGACGGGTACAAGAATTCCCAGTCTGGCAATGAGGAAGCAAGTTCATCGTCAGAGGCTACTGAACCAGAAGATGAGGAGTATGCAGCTGATGCCATATTTACTGCAGAGGATTTGGCTTTCATGATATCACTTGGCTGGAGTAAAGATGAAAAAGTTCAGCCTTTGGGTTTGGAAGAAATTGCTGATTATGTAAGTTCCTTTTCATCCTTAATTTCTAAAATCTTCACTTTCTAGTGGTTGCGCTTCAGTGTGCCCATTTCACTAAAACTGGAGAGCGTTTACATTTGAAATTCATGACACTTGGATTACTGAAAAAAGTTCCCTGTCATTTTTTACTGAGAATCTAAATTCAAAACAGAGCTACTCCGTTCGTTCAGAAATATAAGACATTTTAGCTTTGTAAAATGAATGTATCTAGATGCCTTTTAGTGTATAGATTCACTCCGAACCTCTACGAACCTATACACTAGAAGCCGTATAGATACATTCGATTCACAAAGCTAAAACGTCTTATATTTCTAAACGGAGGGAGTAGAAACGTAAAGACAAAATCTATCTTTAAATATTAAATAGTAGCGCGCATAAATTAGTCATATTGTCTTTTTTTGTTTCTCAAGCTTTTACATGTAGTTTGGAACTTAAGTTTTGTGGCATAATAGCTGTGTACATTTACATTATCAGGACTTGTTTGATTCACAGGGTAGGAAAAATGGAGGGATAGGAAAAATGAAGGATTGGTGTGGCATGCCCCATTGAATCCTATGAAAATGAGAACCATGGGAATTGGCATAAGACGGTGTTTATGGCAATGTAGAAAAGCCACAGGAAGTTGGTTGAAGTTTGAGTGGTCAAACAAGTAGCCTTACTCACAAAGCTAGCCATAGGAAATTTTCCAAGAGCTCAGACCTAATGGAAATTTTCCTATGAAATAGACTAGGCAAAGTTCCATAGGAAATAATCCCATGGGTTCTATTCCTATGAATCAAAAAGACGGTGGTAGGAAATAATCCATAGGAACTCAATCCTATGAGAATCCTATGAAAATCCTACAAATCAAACAAGCCCTCAGTTTTGCAAATTTTCTTCATAATTTCTAGCGAGTCAAAACTTATGTGTGCAACAGTACTCCAACTCTTTGGAGTACTTGATATGATCTCATAACTTCTAGTCCCTCCGTTTCAAAATATAAGATGTTTTAGGTTTGTGAAGAAGATGTATCTAGACTTGTTTTAGTGTGTAGATTCATTCCAAACCTGAACGAACCTACGTACTAAAAGAAGTCTATTTACATTTGCTTCACAAAGCTAAACCATCTTATATTTTGAAAGGGCAGGTAACCTACATCAATTTTGTTATGACACCAATTCCAATTTTCTACAGGTGAGGCGCCACAAGGGGCTGGAGCAGAGACTTTTGTCCATGGAAGCCAACGCCGACATAAAGTTAATTCTCCTTTATTGTGGGCAGAGCTAAGTGGGTGGCTGCAGAAGCCTATGAATACAGGAACATATGCTTAAGCAGGTACTAGGAACTATGGGAAGCCACAGAAGGGGCTGTTTGCAAAATGCAATGGCTAGTCAGATGGAGCGATGATGTTGATTATGGTTTGATGCTGAGAAGGATAGCGACGTGTCTTGGCATGAGTTTTGTCTAGATTAACCAAGTCGAGAATTTTTTTTCCTGCTGACGCTTGTCCAGCAACTTGGGGAGGTGGTTCACAAGTAGTTCTGACAATTTTTGGCATGTTGGAAACATGAGTTTAGGATTTGTCATCTTTTTCCCAGGAATACCAAATGTAGGTCCTGTCTTGCTGCCCTTCGCAATAGGTCGCCTTTCCCCCTTGTCCGGGCTTATCTTTGTTTTGGAAAAAAAAGATAGGTGGAGTTTTCGAACATGAAATAGTGAATATGATTATACTGGTCTCAGAAAAGGTTTCTTTGACTCCATCTATGTCTAGATGTCCCTTTTCATTTCATGTTACCTGTTTACTTCTTTGTGGCCTATACTGTTCCCTTTTATCTGGTTACCTTTTTATCCAGTTAATTTTATTTTGCGTTGTTCCATGAAGATGTAATTCTGATGCTGGTTATCGTCGAGCAAGCACATGAGAGCGGTCGTGCTCGTCCGACAGTGAGCATGTTTTCTGAACCAAAAAGAATTCCGGATTTGACATTTTTGCTGAGCCCAAAATACAGTATGTTTTGGTGCGAAAATTTGCATACTGCTAGGATACAACATTGACCACATACATTTTTTCAAATACAAAATTCCACTATAGCAAAAGGGCCGTACTACGCGTTTGGGATAATTCCCTAAAATCCCTTGGTCCCTCCTCTAAGAATCCTGAAAATCATGCTTTTCCTACAAACATACCCGTTTAAAATTCTGCTTTTGCTATAAATATACCCGTTTTTATTATAAATAGTTTCGTTTTTGCTACATGTAGCAGAAAACTGTTTGGCCTAGAAAATAGAAAAACAGACTAGACATCGCTAGAGATTTTGCCGGAGACCTTGCCGACGACCGTATAGCAAAAAAGTTATGCTAATATAGCATATTTGACCTCGCCAGAGGCTTTCGCCGGTAGACCTCATCAAAGACCGTGTAGCAAAAACTTTATACTATTGAAGCAAAACCACAAAACGTATGTAACAAATATTTTTTTTATTGTAGCAAATTCAACCTCGTCGGAGATCTCGCCGGAGATTTTGTAGCAAACCATACATACCATTGTAGCAAACCATACATACTATTGTAGCAAAAATCGACGCTGCGCATAACACCGCCGGAGGTCTCGTAGCTCCATCGCCGGCCGCATGTAGCAAAACCAACGCTCGCTTGTAGCACCGTCACTGACCGCATGTAGCACGCGTAGTCGACCTTGGAGGCGATGGTGATGGCCAGGGACCTTCGGCAAAGGTGCTGAGAGGCGTCGACTCCGGCGAGGTGGGTGACGCGAGGGCGGCGACGGCGTGAGGTGTATGGATGGTGGCGGCGCGAGCAGTAGGGCGTGGCAGCACGAGCAACAGAGCGCGGCGACACAAGGTGCGCTCGCTGTAGTCCCGGCGGCGGCGCGCAGAAGGGAAGGGGCGGCACGTAACAGGGAGGCAACGGCGACGCGCAACAGGGCGTGGCGGCAGGAGGAGCAGAGCGCAGCGGCGGGAGGTGCGCTCGCTGAAGTCCTGGCAGAGGGAGACGGCGGTGGCGCATAGGAAGGCAGCGACGACGCACAGCAGGAAGGCGGGAGGACGTGCTGCGGAGGAGGCAGCTGCGACGGAAACAGAGCCGTGCATGGATGGAGGCGTGAAAAGATAAGGGAAGGAAGGAGTGCATCGTGGTGGGCCTCACACGTACGTGGGCGAGCGAGACCCGGGGGATCGGTACGTTAGATCCCCCGAAGAATGTGTATCATTTTCCATACCAAAAGGGATCCCTGTCGGACAAGCTAGAAGTGAAATTTTGGGCACACATGCTCTAGAAGATATCACCCCACCTAGTTTAGCTAGGTCTAGGTGACGACCTCCAGCTCCCACGGAGTCGGGAACTAAGACCAACTCCAATGGGCCCTTGCATTTTGGACAGCAGTTTTGTCTGAATTAGTCGTTTGCGGGGTGGAGGATAGGCCGTCCGGGCTTAGCCCAGTTGCGGTGGCCTGTGCCCCCAACCGGCTACCCCATATGTAGGCCCCCTTATCCGCCGGGAGCCATCAAGCTCGAGCTGAACAGAGGATCATCGCTAATGGTGGCCGATGATAGTCCCGCCAGAACTCTAGTTCCTGTTCGCTGCCCCGACATTTCCCGCCTAGGCCGCTCCATTTCCCGCCCGACCCCGCTCGCCGTCCCACTGAGCCCCGCGAATATAAATAGGGGCCGACCGCCATCACCAACCCCTCGCCGTTCCCTCCCTCTCCCGCCATAGACAACCTCCCTGTGACCTGGGCCGACCTCAGCAAGTTCGGCCTCGCTGCGTATCCCCTTCTCCCCTTTCCCTGCCCCGCCGGGCGCTGGTGAATCTTTGGAGGGCAACATGGACATGGGAGAGTTGGTGCCAAGCAAGGCGGAGTTGGTGGCGCAGGCCGAGGCGGACGCGGAGGAGCGGGCACAGAGGCGCAGGCCGAGGAGGAGGCAGCGGAGGGCGAAGTCGATAGCGTCGACGCCGCGAACTACGTCCTGGAGAAGTACGTCCGCGAGATGTACACGACCTTCAAGGCTAGGGAGGACTCCGGTCGGCAACCCGACGAGTGGCTTCGTATGGAAGCTGAGGAGGTGGCGAGGGAGGCGGACACGGCCATCGAGGACCGCGACGAGCGGGAAGCGCAACAATCGCTGGCAGCCGAGGAGACCGCCTGGCTTGCCGCCAAAGCCATGATGGAGGGGGAGCGGAAGCGGCTGGACGCGTAGGATACGGTGGAGGCCGCGGCCTTGGGTAGCGTCTTGTCCAAGGCCGCCGCTGAACGGTGCAAGCTGGCGGAGGCCATCAAGCGAGAGGTGGTGGCGGAGGCCGCGACCTTGACCAAGAACGCCGCCGCCCAACGTAAGGACCTGGCGGATGTGTGTGCGACGGTGCGGCGAGAGGTGCTGGAGGACGCGGCCACCTTGCATGCTACGGTGGCGGCGGCCCAACGGGAGGTTCTCCTGACCGCCGCCAACCGAGAGGCGCAAGCGGCGCGCAACCGCACAAGCGCAACGGTGTCCAGGCTGAGGGAGGTGGAGACCCTGACGCGCCACCGCCGGAGGCAGGCAACAAAGGCCAAGACCGCTTCCTTGGCGGCCCGGCGAGCGGAGGCGGCCAAGGGCGAAACCTCCGGCCAGGACATGGCCTTCGGCGGCAAGGACGAGGCTAATGCTTAGTTAATTTATTTAGTTAGTTTAATTAATGCTACTAGTAATTTTGTATGTATGAAATACGGGCCTAAAAACATATGCAATGACAACCAATTAATTAGCTTTTTTTGTGTATTGTGTGTATGACGCGTGGGCCTAGATGTGGACGCAGGCGGCTAAGGCCGGTGTCCGAGCCCCGCAAACCAGCCGCAGGTTTTGGTCGGTTTACGCCGAATCGGACCCCGCCGCGCTGTCCGGTCCATTTGGGGGGGGCATTGGGCCTTAGGCTCAGTCCGAGAGGGCGCAATCAGACCGCGCGACATCCGACGCGTGACATCCATTTGCGAGGGGCCGTTGGGATGGCCTAAGGCCCCGCTTGGGAGTCTAGTTTATTTTCATGCTCCGGTATTTTCACGCGGGGATTCGAAGCGTCCACGAAGGAAATAAAACGGACCATCAGAGGTGTCTAATATTTACAGGGGTATATGGGCTATAAATGATTTGGAGTTGTAAATATTCCAGTGAACCGAGTGCCTAATACTGGGCTTGGGCTAAAACGGTTCAGGTCACATTAAAACAGAGGTTTGAGGCTAATTTCCAGCCAACCAAGCAGGGCCTAATGGAACTTTCAGGAATAGCCGAATTCTCACTCGTGTTTTATGAGAATAGCCGATTTTTTGCTCGTGCTCTTAGGGCCTGTTCGTGGAAATTCAAAAATTCGACAAAACAATGTGAAATAAATACTAATTTAGACGATTGCATAAAATATAGGTGACTTCGTACATATTATACCAAATTTGGATATATAGTCGAATTTGACTTGTATTAGGCTAAAAGAACATTAAAAAACTCGAAAATAACATAAAGCTCGGTGGTGGCCTTCACATGCCGAGGCGGCGGTAGAACACCTTGCATCGTTGGTGTCGTCGTCGTCGCTTGGTGGGTTCGACGGCTTAGAACTGCCCTGGCCGGTGTCGCTGCAGCGCCACTACCGCGGTGAAGGTCCCGGCCCTCCCTCGTCCTCGTCGTCGTCGAGGCAGATGAGCAGCATGCCCTGGTAGGTGTGCACTCGGCGAGCGGCGTGCGCGCCCTACCGCTCGGTCTGCTTTTGCAGGCGACGAACACGCTCGTTCTCCTCCCGCTCCCAGTCCGTCCTAGACCAGGTGCATGCATTAGGGCTCGGTATCGGCGATACGTTTTCAGTGACACCTCCATCGCCATCTTTAGGAGGAACTCGTCCTCGGCCACCGCCCACTCCGACGGATCCTTCGGCGTGCGCAGTTGTGGCCTCGCTAGTCAAAGATGGCAGCTCGGCGGCGACGATGCACGACGCTCGTTGATGACAAGTGTCACATCCCAAGATTTTCCAAATCTTGTAATGTGAAAAATAAATGAATAAAATAAAACTTTGTTGATTTTCAGGGTGAGAAGAAACTTTTTGAATCCAATTTGAAACTTTCAAAACCTATTTGGATCAAATAAATCCTAAAGGGATTTGAAAAGATAAATAAACAATAAAGTTAAAATATTTGGAATTACTATTTTTAAGCTTTTAATAAAAAGATTTGGTTTTAAAAGAAAAGATAGATTTATAAATAAGGATTATTTTATAGAGCCAAATTAAACCTTGGCCAGGATTTTGAATTAAAACATTTTGTTTTGATAAAAATAGTAAAGGTTTGTTTAAATAAAATAATAAGGATTTAATATCTAATTTTATTTAAATAAAAGGTTTTATCATTTTAATTAAAACATCAAAACTTATTAAATTATTTTAAATAAGTTTTCCAAGTGTTTATTGTTTTTAAATAAAACCTACTGTTTTGGTTTTGATAATATTGGGATTTTAAATGGAGATTTTATTAAATAAATCAAAACCTATTTGAATTAATAATTAAGGTCTATTTTATTTAATTATTAAATAGATCCTAAAAAAAATAAAATTATTTTATTTTATTTTGGGACTTTGGTTTGTGTTGATTAAACAGAACCAAAACTCAATAAAAGTTTGGTGAATGTTTCGATTTGATTTGTTGATTGATTGGTTTGATTGAATTCAAAACAGAAATTAGAATTAGAAAAAGAAAAAGCTACCAGGAAGAAAACAAAATATAGAATTTGGTCGACCCAACCCAGCAGCCCAACTAGGCCCAGCAGCCCATTTCCCCCTCTCTCCCCCGAAGCGTTTTCTCTCACCCACCAGATGACCCGCAGAGCCAATGACAGGTGGACCCAACTCCCCTCTCCTCTCTCTCGCTGACCAACCGACCCCACCCCTCATGTTCATCGTCTACACCCGCGACCAGTTCTTTCCCGCTCCTGCCGTTGATTCCTCCGAGTAAATTCGTCGTAACGCTGCGTTTATTCCTCACTGTGATCAAGCCCATTTAATCGCCCTGGCATCCTCTCCATTTCCCCTCTGTCTCCTCCCCCAAGTGCGCCCTCAGGCTGCCGAATTTCGCCAGACATCACCCACTGTCCGACGACGCTCCGACGACGATTCCGGCAGCATCGCATCGCCCCTTGCCTCCCCGAGCACGCAGGCAAGTTCACCAGACTCTGGCGCACCGCTCTGTGGCCTCAGCTCGCCCGCGAGTGACCTGCAGCCTCGACTCTGACCATGTCTGAGCGCCACCGACGATAAGCCTCAACTCCGGTGAGCCATAGCCGACGACCTCGTGCGCCCCTTGCTCACTGGTGAGTGTTTTCGTGAACCTTGAACTCGTGTGCAACTTCCTGATGTGTTGTTTCTCTCGCTTGCGCCCTAGACACTCACCTCCGACAACATCTGACCGCACCCGAGGAGAAGTACAACTCCGGCGAGCGATTCAGGACTACCCTGTGCGCCCCTCGACGAACCAACAACACGTTGAGCTTCCCCAGGCGTCTGCGAACCCGGTGAGCATATCCGTTCCCTCCCTAGCTTCCTGTAGCGCCGGCGCCGCCACCGTCTGGCCGCTCCGCCGCCAGTAGCCACCGCAGTGCCGCCCATCTATGGCTGGCACGCTGTACACCGTAGGATGAAAATCCAAGCGCCACGATAGAACATGATCGAAGAGGTATCGAACGATCTGTGCCGTGCGATCAAGTTGGATCCTGCGGTCTGTGTCTGTCGATCCGAACGAAACGTTTTTGACCAATAGGATTGCACCACGTGGCCTGTAGTTGTTTTAAAAGACAGAAAACTTTCTATTAGATGTCCATTTTGTAAATTCCATAACTTTAGTTCCACACGTCCAAATTTTACAAACTTTATATCAATGGAATCAGTGGAACAAGCCCTAGCCAACCATGCCATTTGTTTAGTAAAAAGTTTCTGTTCAATGGTTTGTTTTTGCAGAAACATTTGTGTGCTTGTTAAGGATGTGAAAATTGTTCAAAAATAATTTGGGGGATAAAATCTTTTGCAAATGGTGTATTTTGAACCTACTGACCATAGGAAACACTTTGTGGTTTAAAAAATATATTTGGTGATGCAAAAGAATGATTCTTTGATTTAAAACCATTTCTAGCCAAATAAAAATATGGTTTATTTATTAAAAATGATTTTGGAAGAAAACCTTTGGGAAATGTTTTGTTTTAAACTCTCTGACCCCAAATACCAAGTTTTATGGTTTGAAAAATGTATTTGGTGAACCCTATAGATTAATGCCTTAGTAAAAATATTTCTACACCACATAAAATGATACTTTGTTTTGAAAATGGTTTATGAAATGAAATCTTTTGCAAATGACTTAGCCACTTTACAAAATGACCATTAGGTGCTTTCAAATGTTTATGACCCATTAGGAACCACTTTTTCAAATAAAACAAAGCTTGGCATGCTTGCATGCATTACTTTGACTTTATCATTTTATGTGATGTTTTGCTTGATTGGTAGATTGAGTTTGTGCTTTGCTTGATTGAATTGTAGTGACTTGAAGAGTGTGATTGTTTCAAGGACAAGGAGTGAACCTATACCCTCTACCAAAAAGGCAAGTGATGCTTCATACTTTTTGTCCCATTACTTTCACTATGCATTAGTGATTTTTCTAAGTAAAACTTGCATGGAATTTTTGCTAAGTATAAACCTTGCTATAGGAAAACCTAGTAGATGAAACCTTAGTAGAAATTCTCCTAAGTTAAGATTCCTACTACTATCAAGCTTAGCTTAGCTAATAGAAAACAAGGGTGGAATATACATTCATACTATGGAAAAATTTCTAAGTCTGAGGACTTGTGTTTTTGTTTAATAAAACAACTAAGTTAATGAATCACCTGGGTGGAATGGTAATTGCTTGGTGGTTTTTGGTTGAGTGGTTCACAAGGCCCATGTCTATGGTTGACCTTGTGTATCTCACTTGTGGATGGCCACCCAGGAACAAAGAGATTTGAGATGTCAAATGTTGAGAAGCTTCAAGTGCAACCACTTGGCATTATGGGCTCTGCCTGGATCATATAGGTTGCAAGAACTTAGCCATATGGATCGTTGGTGGTAGAGTTTGATAGGTTGGAACGCGTCCATTTTGGTCTGAGGGAAGGCTTCTGAAAGATCTTGTCTTGGGAAACCAAGTCTTGTGGGGAAAGTGCACCACCTCTGCAGAGTGAAAAATCTAAGTACTTAGCCATGTCCCTGGTAAAGGACAATTTGAGCATCAAGACATGGAAGCAATCAAGAATCTCATCATCCAAATTTCTAAGTTAAAAACTTGTGGATTGAACAAGGGTTAAAAGATCTTCAATCTTTGATTGGGAGAAATGATTTTGTCAAGCAAAAACTTAGTGTTTTCAAATGTTAAGGAAAAATCTATTTTGAGTAATGCAAGCCTCAACTCCACTTAGCCAAATGCATATAGATGATAGACTCCACTATACTACCATAGTATCACTTGCCAATACAATTCAATTGTATTGACCCTTGTGGTTGTAACTTGTTATGTTGCAGGTTTGATTGATTTAGTGAAGTGTGTTGATTAGGATTACAAAGTCTACAACCAACATGTCTGCATGTGGCACTTTGAAGATGAAGGACCCCATGCTTATAGATATTCTGCTGCAATGTAATGTAATAGCCAAATGAGCTATGTAAGATGTAATAAAATTATGTTATTCCTGGTTATAAAGTGTATTATGACCTTTGTTTCTTGATATTACATCTTAATTGTGGATGCTAGCTATTGATCCAGGGACTAGCATTGCAATCACAGGGATCCTTTTCCTTTACAAAGGAGGGATCTTACAGATGGTATCAGAGCATTGTGTTGCCTGTAGGATTTGTAACCCTAGGATTGGACAAAACCCCTTAGAAAGATAGGAGCTATATTTGTTCCAAAAACTTATTTACAAACAATCTTGTAAACTCTTTCCTCAACCATTTTGGTTTTTGACTCTACATCTCATCTATTTCAACTTGATGGAAAAACCTACCCCATGGCCAAAGACTTCACCATGTGCAAAGGACTTCATCAACTCTAATGACTTCAACATCTTCAACTCTAATGACTTCAACATCTTCAACTCTAATGACTTCAACATCTTCAGCATTTTCACCAAGGACTTCAACCTTGGATAGCACTAAGGACTACAAGTGAGACAAGAAATATTGCCCAAGACTTGAAGACTAAGGAAACACAATTAGAAGGAACCATCATCACCTTTGAAGATTTGTGACCAAGAGTTTTTCCCAAGGAAACCATGATCTCAAGAAAGAAGAATCAACCAAGAAGGATAGAAAGATCATAAGTGAACCATATAGATGGACCACCATATTATAGTTAAGTCTAACACACCAACTTATGTAGTGTAACAAAAATATTTTGTTGTCTAAGTATGTGCTTGAACTTTGTTGTTTGAGTGAAAAGTTGTTTGTGAATGCTCGCACATTGCTTGAGTAAATTGTGATGTGTGTGATTAGAACTATTTCCTTAGAAATATCTTGCCTATTCTAATCCCAATCCAACCCAAGCAGATGACTTCTCCAAGAAACTCCAACATCAAGGATGGTGACAACAACAACAACCAAGAGGACAACATGAGAGAACTTATAACAACCCAAAACCAGTTGAGCCAAGAGACAACTCAGCTTTTAGCCAACAACAATGGATTAGACCCAGCCATACAAAGGATTTTGAAACTTCAATCCCAATTGTTGCAAGGAATGGTTACTCAAATGATCAACATGGGAGAAAACTTTTCCCAAAGAGCTAATGACAACAAGGATAACAAAGATGCTGTTCTAGAAGTAACCCAAGCATGCAATATTTGTAGAGACAAGGATCATGCATCCAAGGAGCATGAAGATCAATGCCCCAAGAAGAGAGAAAGATTTCCCACCTCTGAGGTGAGATATGAAGAGCATGAACTAGAAGAACTCCTAGCTTTGGAGAGACCTAAGAAGAAGAAGAAATACCCCAACCCTAACAAGAAGGATATTACTCAAGTGCAATGTTACAATTGCAAAGAGATGGGACACTATGCCAATGAATGCCCAGAAAAGAAGAAGAACCAAGGAAACAAACAAGAGGCAATGATACCAAAGGAAAATAAAGATATCAGCCAAGTGATGTGTTTCAAATGCAAGGAGATAGGCCACTATGCAAACTTCTGTCCAGGAAAGTTACACCAAGATCCCAAGCAAGCCAAGATGTAATTTAGTTGGAAATTTTTTAAGGGTGGTAGTACCCTAGATGCTTTGAGCCAACTTGTAATCCCTAGCCTCCCCAAATCTCGGGACGAGATTTATTTTAAGGGTGGTAGCCTGTCACATCCCAAGATTTTCCAAATCTTGTAATGTGAAAAATAAATGAATAAAATAAAACTTTGTTGATTTTCAGGGTGAGAAGAAACTTTTTGAATCCAATTTGAAACTTTCAAAACCTATTTGGATCAAATAAATCCTAAAGGGATTTGAAAAGATAAATAAACAATAAAGTTAAAATATTTGGAATTACTATTTTGAAGCTTTTAATAAAAAGATTTGGTTTCAAAAGAAAAGATAGATTTATAAATAAGGATTATTTTATAGAGCCAAATTAAACCTTGGCTAGGATTTTGAATTAAAACATTTTGTTTTGATAAAAATAGTAAAGGTTTGTTTAAATAAAATAATAAGGATTTAATATCCAATTTTATTTAAATAAAAGGTTTTACCATTTTAATTAAAACATCAAAACTTATTAAATTATTTTAAATAAGTTTTCCAAGTGTTTATTGTTTTCAAATAAAACCTACTGTTTTGGTTTTGATAATATTGGGATTTCAAATGGAGATTTTATTAAATAAATCAAAACCTATTTGAATTAATAATTAAGGTCTATTTTATTTAATTATTAAATAGATCCTAAAAAGAATAAAATTATTTTATTTTATTTTGGGACTTTGGTTTGTGTTGATTAAACAAAACCAAAACTCAATAGAAGTTTGATGAATGTTTTGATTTGATTTGTTGATTGATTGGTTTGATTGAATTCAAAACAGAAATTAGAATTAGAAAAAGAAAAAGCTATCAGGAAGAAAAAAATATAGAATCTGGTCGACCCAACCCAGCAGCCCAACTAGGCCCAGCAGCCCATTTCCCCCTCTCTCCCCCGAAGCGTTTTTCTCTCACCCACCAGATGACCCGCAGAGCCAATGACAGGTGGACCCAACTCCCCTCTCCTCTCTCTCGCTGACCAACCGACCCCACCCCTCATGTTCATCGTCTACACCCGCGACTAGTTCTTCCCCGCTCCTGCCGTTGATTCCTCTGAGTAAATTCGTCGTAATGCTGCGTTTATTCCTCGGTATGATCAAGCCCATTTAATCGCCCTGGCATCCTCTCCATTTCCCCTCTGTCTTGTAGGGGTTCGTAGCATGGAAAACAAAAAATTTCTATCGCATACAAACAAACAAGCCAAGATCTATCTACTAGATTGCAGCAACGAGTCGATGGAATAACTCACCCTCGAAGATTCCAAAGTGTTTAACGAGAGCAGATTCTCGTGGGTGATGTAGTCGTACTCTTTCCGATCTCAAGATCGCGTAGACGATCCTTCCGGCGCCACGTTCCGGCAGCGCTCCCGTAGTCGGTCACACGTTCGGTACTCGACGAAGACCTTCCTCTCCCTTGTTCCAGCAGGCAGCGGAGGTTGTAGCACTCTCCTCGCGATTCCGGCAGCACAACGGCGTGGTACCGGAGGTAGAGGGGAAATCCCGCAGGGCTTCGCCTTAAGCCGGTGCGAGTATGGTGGAGCTTATGAGAGAGGCTATTAGTGGTCTAGTAATTAGACACACCAATTAGAAGGCTCTAAACCAATTAGAAGGCTCTAAACCAAGACGGCTCTAAACCGGAGATTAGAGGTGGAAACTTGTGTGTGCTAGGAGGGGAGCCCTGCCCCTCCTTATATAGGTGGGAGGGCTGGCCGGCCAAGGGGAGGGAGTGGAGTCCCTCCCCAACTCGGCTTGGGTGGGGCGCCGGCTTGGGGAGGACTCCCTCCCCAACTCGGCTTCACCTCCTCCTCTTTTCCCACTTCCCAAAATTGCCGTTTGACTTTCAAACTAGCCGTTTGACTTTTCAATTTAGGATTTAAATAAACCCTTTATTTTGGACAGCAAGAACACCTAGTACATGATGCAATCATTCCAACTTACAATGACACATTCATGTACCCTTCCCCCTCCGGAGTGCCGGACATTCCGGGACCTTCTAGAATGTTCCCGATGAAAACACCGGAACCATTCCCCAACTCCGAAACGGGACTTTCCTTATATGAATCTTATTCTCCGGACCATTCCGGATCACCTCGTGATATCCCGGATCCCATCCGAGACTCCGAACAACATTCGGTCTCTTTCTCATAATACCATAACTACTCAAACAACGTCGAATCCTTAAGTGTGTCTCCCTACGGTTCGTGAATTATGCGGACATGATCGAGACACTTCTCCGAACAATAACCAATAGAGGAATCTGGAAATTCATATGGCTCCCACATATTTCTACGATTACATTGCGATCGAATGAACCACTTACATACGATACCAATTTCCCTTTGTCTCACGATATGTTACTTATCCGAGGTTATGATCGTCGGTATCTCTGCATACCTAGTTCAACCTCGTTACTGATAAGTACTCTTTTCTCGTTCCCGTGATATGTGATCCCTTGTGACCCAGTCACATGCTTGCAAGCTAATTGGATGACATTTCACCGAGAGGGCCCAGAGAATATCTATCCGTCATATGGATGGACAAATCCCACTCTTGATCCATGTGTTTCAACCAATACTTTCCGAACACTCAATACCACCTTTATAGCCACCCTGTTACGGTGTGGTGTTTGATGACATCAAAGCATCCATCCGGTAAAGGTGATATGCATGATCTCATGGTCGAAGGAATTAGGTTACTATGTATCAGAAAGCATATAGCAATTGAACTATTGAAATGACTTGATCTTTATGCTACGCTTATCTATAGGAGTATGTCCACCATATCATTCTCCTAACGATATGATCTTGTTGTTAATAACATCTCAATGTTCATGATAGGGAAACCACAATCATCTATTAACCAACAAGCTAGTGAAGTATAGAGGCTATACTAGGGACTTCAATTTAAGTTTACAATTCACACAAGTATTAATGTTTCCTTGTTAATACTATTATAGCATGAATATAAACATTTATCATAAACACAAAGATATAATAATAACTATATTTATTATTGCCTCTAGGGCATATCTCCAACAGTCTCCCACTTGCACTAGAGTCATCTAATCTAGATTACATGGTAATATACCGAACACCCATGGCAGTTTGGTGTTGGTCATGTTTTGCCCTCGGGAGAGGTTTAGTCAACGGATCCGCCACATTCAGATCTGTGTGTACTTTGCAAATCTTTATATCCCCATCCTGGATATGTTCTTGAATAGCGTGAAAACGCAGCTTGATATGCTTCAGCTTCTTGTGTGACCTTGGTTCTTGCGCATTGGCTATGGCGCCCATGTTATCATAGTAGATAGACATTGGGTCCAGCGCACTAGGAACCACACCCAGCTCTGTAATGAACTCTTTCATCCATATCGCTTCTTGTGAAGCCTCCGAAGCAGCCATGTATTCCGATTCAGTTGAAGATCTCGCCACAACGCTTTGCTTTGCACTCCTCCAGCTAACTGCTGCACCATTCAAAATAAATACGTATGCGGATTGTGATTTAGAATCATCCGGATCAGTGTTCCAACTAGCATCGGTGTAACCATTAACAACGAGCTGTTCATCACCTCCATAAGAAAGAACCATATCCTTAGTTCTTCTCAAGTACTTAAGGATGTTTTTGACCGCTGTCCAATGATCCACTCCTGGATCACTTTGATATCTGCTAGTTAAACTAACAGCATATGCAATGTCGGGTCTAGTACATAGCATGGCATACATTAGAGATCCTATGGCTGAGGCATAAGGACTCTTACTCATCCTTTCTCTATCTTCTGCCGATGTCGGACTTTGAGTTTTACTCAAGGTCGTATTGGGCAACATGGGCAAGAACCCTTTCTTGCTTTCTTCCATTCCAAACCTCTTTAGAACTTTGTCCAAATATGTACTCTATGACAATGATATTTGGCGTTTCGATCTATCTCTATAAATCTTTATGCCTAATATGTAAGCTGCTTCGCCAAGATCCTTCATTGAAAAACTATTATTCAAATATTCCTTGACACTATTAAGAAGGTCTACATCATTCCCAATCAACAATATGTCATCCACATATAGTATTAAGAATGCTACAGAGCTCCCACTCACTTTCTTGTAAATACAAGCTTCTCCATAAGTTTGTATAAAACCAAAACTTTTGATTACCTTATCAAAACGTTGATTCCAACTTCGGGATGCTTGCTTCAATCCATAGATGGACCGTTGAAGTTTGCATACCTTGTTAGCATATTTAGGATCGACAAAACCTTTGGGCTGCATCATATACAATTCTTCATCAATGTCTCCATTGAGGAATGCTGTTTTGACATCCATCTGCCATATTTCATAATCGTAATATGCAGCGATTGCTAACATAATCCTCACAGACTTTAGCTTCGCTACTGGTGAGAAAGTCTCATCGTAGTCAACTCCTTGAATTTGTCGAAACCCTTTTGCGACAAGTCGAGCTTTATAGACAGTAACATTACCATCAGCATCTGTTTTCTTCTTGAAAATCCATTTGTTCTCGACAGCCTTCCGGCCATCCGGTAAGTCCACCAAAGTCCATACTTGGTTTTCGTACATGGATCCAATCTCGGATTTCATGGCTTCTTGCCATTTATTGGAATCTGGGCTCATCATCGCTTCCTCATATGTCTCGGGGTCATCGGTGTTGTCCACCACCATGACATTCATAACGGAATCATACCAATCTGGAGTGGTACGAGTTCTCGTTGACCTCCGAGGCTCTGTAGTAACTTCAACCGAAGTTTCATGATCATCATCATTAGCTTCCTCTCTTATTGGTGCAGGCACCACAGGAACTTCTTCCGGTGCTGCGCTACTCGCAATTTCGAGAGAAGGTTCGACAACCTCGTCGAGTTCTACTCTCCTTCTAGTCACTTCTTTCGAGAGAAATTCCTTCTCTAGAAAGGATCCATTCTTGGCAACGAAGATTTTGCCTTCGGATCTATGATAGAAGGTATACCCAATAGTTTCCTTCGGGTATCCTATGAAGACGCATTTTTCCGCTTTGGGTTCAAGCTTGTCCGGCTGTAACTTCTTTACATAGGCTTCGCATCCCCAAACTTTAAGGAACGACAATTTAGGTTTCTTCCAAAACCATAATTCATAAGGTGTCGTTTCAACAGATTTAGACGGTGCCCTATTTAAAGTGAATGCGGTTGTTTCTAATGCATAACCCCAAAATGATAGCGGTAAATCTGTAAGTGACATCATAGAACGAACCATATCTACGAGAGTTCGATTACGACGTTCGGACACACCATTACGCTGTGGTGTTCCCGGCGGTGTCAACTGCGAAAGTATTCCGCATTTCTTCAAATGCTCGCCAAACTCGTAACTTAGATATTCACCTCCACGATCAGAACGTAGAAATTTAATCTTCTTGTTACGTTGATTCTCTACCTCACTTTGAAATTCCTTAAACTTCTCGAAAGTTTCGGACTTATGTTTCATGAAATAGATATACCCATATCTACTCAAGTCATCCGTGAAGGTAAGAACATAACGATAACCACTGCGCGATGCTACACTCATTGGACCACACACATCGGTATGTATGATTTCCAATAAGTCCGTAGCTTGCTCCAGCATACCAGAAAACGGAGTCTTAGTCATTTTACCCATCAAACATGCTTCGCATCTTTCAAGTGATTCAAAATCAAGTGATTCAAGAAGTCCATCGGAATGGAGTTTCTTCATACGCTTCACTCCAATGTGACCAAGACGACAGTGCCACATATAGGTCGAGTTATCGCTTGATTTCAATCGTTTAGCTTCAATGTTATTAATATGTGTATTTCTACTATCGAGATTCAATAAGAATAGACCATCTATCAAAGGTGCATGTGCATAAAACATATTACTCATATAAATCGAACAACCATTATTCTCGGATTTAAACAAGTAACCGTCTCGCAATAAACAAGATCCCGATATAATGTTCATGCTCAACGCAGGCACCAAATAACAATTATTTAAGTATAAAACTAATCCCGATGGTAGATGAAGAGGTAGCGTGCCGACCGCGATCACATCAACCTTTGATCCGTTTCCTACGCGCATCGTCACCTCGTTCTTCGCTAGCTTCCGTTTATTCTGCAGCTCCTGTTTCGAGTTACAAATATGAGCAACCGAACCAGTATCAAATACCCAGGCACTACTACGAATACTAGTGAGATACACATCAATAACATGTATATCAGATATACCTTTCTTCTTGATGTTGTCGTTCTTCAAATCCGCCAAGTACTTTGGGCAATTCCGCTTCCAGTGACCTTCTCCCTTGCAGTAAAAGCACTCAGTATCAGGCTTGGGTCCAGCCTTGGTCCTCTTCGTTGGCATGGTAACTTTCTTACCACCCTTCTTGAAGTGTCCCCTCTGCTTAGACTTGCCTTTCTTGAATTTGGTGGTCTTATTGACCATCAACACTTGGTGCTCTTTCTTGATCTCCACTTCTGCAGATTTTAACATAGCAAATAGTTCTGGCAACTCTTTGTTCATGTTCTGCATGTTGTAGTTCATCACAAAGTTCTTGTAACTTGGTGGTAGTGATTGGAGGATGCGGTAAACCCCCAAAGTATTAGGAATCACTATACCCAAGCTTTGAAGTTTGTTTGCGTGCCCAGACATCTTAAGCACGTGCTCACTGACGGAGCTGCCCTCTTCCATCTTGCAGTTAAAGAACTTTTCAGAAGCTTCATAACTTTCAATTGCCGCATGAGTCTCAAAAATTAATTTGAGATCCTCGACAATA
This sequence comes from Avena sativa, assembly GCA_916181665.1. NCBI lineage: Eukaryota > Viridiplantae > Streptophyta > Magnoliopsida > Poales > Poaceae > Avena > Avena sativa. The sequence goes on along the minus strand of OV702298.1, from coordinate 259,881,201 downwards.
TCATATGGGTCTGACTCTTCAAACCTTTTCTGAAGCTCCGATTCTAAACCATACAAGATAGCACACTGAACTATGGAGTACTGATTCTTCCGAGCGAGGTAAACATTCTTTACTTCATCGGGAGCATCAGCTGCAGGTGGGTCACCCAGCGGTGCATCCAGCACATAGGTCAAATTACCAGCTGTGAGGACAATCCTCAAATTGCGGAACCAATCCGCGAAGTTGCTTCCATTGTTTTTCAACTTTTCTTTCTCTAGGAACGCATTAAAATTGATGGTAGGGGCTGCCATTGATCTACAACATATTTGCAATAGTTTAGACTAAGTTTATGACAAATTGAGTTCAAATTAATTAATGAAATTAAACTAGGTGAACTCCCACTCAAAACAACATCCCTCACATTGTTTTAGTGATCACACGAACCAAATCCACTAAATCAACACCGATCATCACGAGAGTTGATATAGTTTCAATGGCGAACAATCATCATGTTCATCATATCTACTATATGATTCATGCTTTACCTTTCGGCGATCCGTGTTCCTGAGGCCATGTCTGTACATGCTAGGCTCGTCAAGATCAAACCTTAGCTACCGCATAAGCAAATCTGGCTTGCTTACGTTGTATTCACCCGCGGAATCAAAGACACCCGATCATCACGTGGTGCTTCGAAGCAGCAAGCTTTGGCAACGGTGCATACTAAGGGTGAACACTTTAGAACTTGAAATTTATGTGCATGAGGGATCATCTTATAATGCTACCGTCGTCTACTAAGCAATACAAGATGCATAAAGGATTAACATCACATGCAATTCATAATATGTGATATGATATGGCCTTTCTTCTTTGTGCTTCCGATCTCCATCTTCAAGCACGAACATGATCTCCATCATCACCGGCATAGCATCAAGGTCAATGACGCTTCTTCATGGTTGTCGTCCACCAGCTTCAACTATTACAACTATTTTGAACAGACACGCAGGTCTTAACAGAAATTAAAGACAACCATATGGCTCCTGCCGGTTGCCAACTTACAATAAGGAACATTGCATACATCAAATATAATCACAATCATGGCCATATCACATCACTGCACACCCCTGCAAAACAAAGTTAGACGCTTCTACTTTCTTTGCATATTTTACGTGGTTTGGGGCTTTCCATAAGTGTCGTTCTAACCTACGAACAAGAACCACAACATTGATACTAGCATTGTTGATTACCCGTTGTAAATTGGATCTTTACTATGCTAGGAGAAACAGGCACCCGCAAAGCCACTTATGCAATACGAGTTGCATGTCAAGCGTGGAGCAAGTCTCATGAACGATGTCATGTAAGGTTAGCCCGGGCCGCTTCATCCCAACATACCGCAAGATGCAAAGTACACAAAAAGCAATCTACAATAAAAGCATCAACGCCCACCATGACCATTGTGTTCTACTCGTGCAACAGATCTACATATAGACACGGCTCTGATACCACTGTAGGGGTTCGTAGCATGGAAAACAAAAATTTTCTATCGCATACAAACAAACAAGCCAAGATCTATCTACTAGATTGCAGCAACGAGTCGATGGAATAACTCACCCTCGAAGATTCCAAAGTGTTTAACGAGAGCAGATTCTCGTGGGTGATGTAGTCGTACTCTTTCCGATCTCAAGATCGCGTAGACGATCCTTCCGGCGCCACGTTCCGGCAGCGCTCCCGTAGTCGGTCACACGTTCGGTACTCGACGAAGACCTTCCTCTCCCTTGTTCCAGCAGGCAGCGGAGGTTGTAGCACTCTCCTCGCGATTCCGGCAGCACAACGGCGTGGTACCGGAGGTAGAGGGGAAATCCCGCAGGGCTTCGCCTTAAGCCGGTGCGAGTATGGTGGAGCTTATGAGAGAGGCTATTAGTGGTCTAGTAATTAGACACACCAATTAGAAGGCTCTAAACCAATTAGAAGGCTCTAAACCAAGACGGCTCTAAACCGGAGATTAGAGGTGGAAACTTGTGTGTGCTAGGAGGGGAGCCCTGCCCCTCCTTATATAGGTGGGAGGGCTGGCCGGCCAAGGGGAGGGAGTGGAGTCCCTCCCCAACTCGGCTTGGGTGGGGCGCCGGCTTGGGGAGGACTCCCTCCCCAACTCGGCTTCACCTCCTCCTCTTTTCCCACTTCCCAAAATTGCCGTTTGACTTTCAAACTAGCCGTTTGACTTTTCAATTTAGGATTTAAATAAACCCTTTATTTTGGACAGCAAGAACACCTAGTACATGATGCAATCATTCCAACTTACAATGACACATTCATGTACCCTTCCCCCTCCGGAGTGCCGGACATTCCGGGACCTTCTAGAATGTTCCCGATGAAAACACCGGAACCATTCCCCAACTCCGAAACGGGACTTTCCTTATATGAATCTTATTCTCCGGACCATTCCGGATCACCTCGTGATATCCCGGATCCCATCCGAGACTCCGAACAACATTCGGTCTCTTTCTCATAATACCATAACTACTCAAACAACGTCGAATCCTTAAGTGTGTCTCCCTACGGTTCGTGAATTATGCGGACATGATCGAGACACTTCTCCGAACAATAACCAATAGAGGAATCTGGAAATTCATATGGCTCCCACATATTTCTACGATTACATTGCGATCGAATGAACCACTTACATACGATACCAATTTCCCTTTGTCTCACGATATGTTACTTATCCGAGGTTATGATCGTCGGTATCTCTGCATACCTAGTTCAACCTCGTTACTGATAAGTACTCTTTTCTCGTTCCCGTGATATGTGATCCCTTGTGACCCAGTCACATGCTTGCAAGCTAATTGGATGACATTTCACCGAGAGGGCCCAGAGAATATCTATCCGTCATATGGATGGACAAATCCCACTCTTGATCCATGTGTTTCAACCAATACTTTCCGAACACTCAATACCACCTTTATAGCCACCCTGTTACGGTGTGGTGTTTGATGACATCAAAGCATCCATCCGGTAAAGGTGATATGCATGATCTCATGGTCGAAGGAATTAGGTTACTATGTATCAGAAAGCATATAGCAATTGAACTATTGAAATGACTTGATCTTTATGCTACGCTTATCTATAGGAGTATGTCCACCATATCATTCTCCTAACGATATGATCTTGTTGTTAATAACATCTCAATGTTCATGATAGGGAAACCACAATCATCTATTAACCAACAAGCTAGTGAAGTATAGAGGCTATACTAGGGACTTCAATTTAAGTTTACAATTCACACAAGTATTAATGTTTCCTTGTTAATACTATTATAGCATGAATATAAACATTTATCATAAACACAAAGATATAATAATAACTATATTTATTATTGCCTCTAGGGCATATCTCCAACATGTCTCCTCCCCCAAGTGCGCCCCAGGCTGCCGAATTTCGCCAGACATCACCCACTGTCCGACGACGCTCCGATGACGATTCCGGCAACACCGCATCGCCCCTTGCCTCCCCGAGCACGCAGGCAAGTTCACCAGACTCTGGCGCACTGCTCTGTGGCCTCAGCTCGCCCCTTGCCTCCCCGAACATTTGTGTGCTTGTTAAGGATGTGAAAATTGTTCAAAAATGATTTTGGGGATAAAATCTTTTGCAAATGGTGTATTTTGAACCTACTGACCATAGGAAATACTTTGTGGTTTCAAAAATATATTTGGTGATGCAAAAAAATGATTCTTTGATTTAAAACCATTTCTAGCCAAATAAAAATATGGTTTATTTATTAAAAATGATTTTGGAAGAAAACCTTTGGGAAATGTTTTGTTTTAAACTCTCTGACCCCAAATACCAAGTTTTATGGTTTGAAAAATGTATTTGGTGAACCCTATAGATTAATGCCTTAGTAAAAATATTTCTACACCACATAAAATGATACTTTGTTTTGAAAATGGTTTATGAAATGAAATCTTTTGCAAATGACTTAGCCACTTTACAAAATGACCATTAGGTGCTTTCAAATGTTTATGACCCATTAGGAACCACTTTTTCAAATAAAACAAAGCTTGGCATGCTTGCATGCATTACTTTGACTTTATCATTTTATGTGATGTTTTGCTTGATTGGTAGATTGAGTTTGTGCTTTGCTTGATTGAATTGTAGTGACTTGAAGAGTGTGATTGTTTCAAGGACAAGGAGTGAACCTATACCCTCTACCAAAAAGGCAAGTGATGCTTCATACTTTTTGTCCCATTACTTTCACTATGCATTAGTGATTTTTCTAAGTAAAACTTGCATGGAATTTTTGCTAAGTATAAACCTTGCTATAGGAAAACCTAGTAGATGAAACCTTAGTAGAAATTCTCCTAAGTTAAGATTCCTACTACTATCAAGCTTAGCTTAGCTAATAGAAAACAAGGGTGGAATATACATTCATACTATGGAAAAATTTCTAAGTCCGAGGACTTGTGTTTTTGTTTAATAAAACAACTAAGTTAATGAATCACCTGGGTGGAATGGTAATTGCTTGGTGGTTTTTGGTTGAGTGGTTCACAAGGCCCATGTCTATGGTTGACCTTGTGTATCTCACTTGTGGATGGCCACCCAAGAACAAAGAGATTTGAGATGTCAAATGTTGAGAAGCTTCAAGTGCAACCACTTGGCATTATGGGCTCTGCCTGGATCATATAGGTTGCAAGAACTTAGCCATATGGACAGTTGGTGGTAGAGTTTGATAGGTTGGAACGCGTCCATTTTGGTCTAAGGGAAGGCTTCTGAAAGATCTTGTCTTGGGAAACCAAGTCTTGTGGGGAAAGTGCACCACCTCTGCAGAGTGAAAAATCTAAGTACTTAGCCATGTCCCTGGTAAAGGACAATTTGAGCATCAAGACATGGAAGCAATCAAGAATCTCATCATCCAAATTTCTAAGTTAAAAACTTGTGGATTGAACAAGGGTTAAAAGATCTTCAATCTTTGATTGGGAGAAATGATTTTGTCAAGCAAAAACTTAGTGTTTTCAAATGTTAAGGAAAAATCTATTTTGAGTAATGCAAGCCTCAACTCCACTTAGCCAAATGCATATAGATGATAGACTCCACTATACTACCATAGTATCACTTGCCAATACAATTCAATAGTATTGACCCTTGTGGCTGTAACTTGTTATGTTGTAGGTTTGATTGATTTAGTGAAGTGTGTTGATTAGGATTACAAAGTCTACAACCAACATGTCTGCCTGTGGCACTTTGAAGATGAAGGACCCCATGCTTATAGATATTCTGCTGCAATGTAATGTAATAGCCAAATGAGCTATGTAAGATGTAATAAAATTATGTTATTCCTGGTTATAAAGTGTATTATGACCTTTGTTTCTTGATATTACATCTTAACTGTGGATGCTAGCTATTGATCCAGGGACTAGCATTGCAATCACAAGGATCCTTTTCCTTTACAAAGGAGGGATCTTACAACAAGGCCACGCGAACGCGTGCGCGGTGGCGAGCGAACCAGAGACTCTGGATCCCGCTTGACTGGACGAAGCGGCGCCGTAAAGCACTGTGAGTGGCTTGGCGCCGAGCCGGAGGAGCGCGAGGCCGACGCCAAAGACGACGACGACGCATCAACCATCCTTATCGGCATCTAGGAAGTGGACCCGCGATGGCGAGATAACAACGGCGGCGAGAGCAGAGGGTAGCCTAGTCGGGGAGTGTTGATATCCGCGATGTAGTCGAGGACGACGGCGAGGGTGCGACAAGGCACTCTCCACCAGTGCCGCCGACCTTCGGTGTTGTTGCGCGCCGGTGTCGGACCTCCACCTTCGTGGTGCGCCAACTGTCGCGCCCGTCGCTCACGGAGGAACTCGTCCCACTAGGCGTGGTTCTTCGGGTGCTCGAACTCTGATGATGTGTAGCTCAGATCATTGTAGAGCTTCATTGGGAGACCCCAAGAGGAAGGTATGATGAGCACATCAGCAAGTTTTCCCTCAGTAAGAAACCAATGTTATCAAACCAGTAGGAGGAAGGAAATGACTCAAAGGTGTTGCTAGCAACTTGGAAACCTGCACAACACAAACTCAAGACTTTGCCCAACAAACAGTGAGGTTGTCAATCACACCGGTTTGCTGAAAACAAAGGATTAACTGTATGGTGTGGAAGGTAATGGTGGTTTGGAGAAAGTAAACAGTAACAATGGAAGATGTATCAATGGTAAAGATTGGACCACAGTCCATAGTTTACTAGAGGTGTTCTCCTTAAGTTAAAAAACATAATATGCCGGGTAAACAAATTACAGCGGGGCAATTGATAGGACAGATCAAGGCATAACAATGCAATACTAGACATTCATGATCCTATGAGATTTGATTGGTCATTACAACAAGATACATAGACCGCCATCCAACTGCATCTATGACTAGTAATCCACCTTCAGGTTATCATCCGAACCCCCTCCAGTATTAAGTTGCAAGCAACAGATAACTGCTTTAAGAAAGTGTGTAAGGTAAACAATCCACTTGTTCCATAAACAAGAGATCGTTGTTTTCTCCCTAGTAGCAACAACACATCTACAACCTTAGAGATTTCTATCACTTCCCCAGATTAAATAGAGGCATGAACCCACTATCGAGCATAAATACTCCCACTTGGAGTCACTAGCATCTACTTGGCCAAGATATCTACTAGAAACAGAGAGCATGCAAGATCTCAAACAACACAGACATGATATAATCAATAAGATAGAATCATTAACCAATCTGACATAGTAATCTCAATATCCATCGGATCCCCGCAAACACAACATGCATGATTACGAATAGATGATCTTGATCATGAACAGATCTCACAAGATCTAAACATGGTAGCACAAAGGAGAAAAAACAACCATCTAGCTACTGCATGGACCCGTAGTCCAAGGTGGAACTACTCACGCATCATACCGGAGGCTGGCATGGTGATGAAGAAGGCCTCCAGGATGATCTCTCCCCTCCAGAAGGGTGCCGGGAAGAGCTTCAGATCCCCCGATCTAGGGACGATGGTGGCAACAGATACGGACTGTTTCGTGGAAGATTTATCCGGTCCTTAGGGTTTAGGTATCAGGGGATTCTTATAGGCGAAGAGGGAGGCCGAGGTGGTGCCCGAGGCGGCTGCACCCCCCAGGCGTGGGCCAGGCCTAGCCGCCCGACCAAGGGGTGTGTCCCCCTCAAGGCCCTCCTTCATCTCGTCTTCTGTATCCGTGTTCCCCACGGTAAAATATTGACTTTGGCTTTTGTCCCGTCCGATTCCGAGAATATTCATTTTCTGCCTTTTCTGGAACCAAAAACAGAAGAAAACATGCAACTGGCAATGTGGCATCTTGCTAATAGGTTAGTCCCAGAAAACATATAAAAATACCTCAAAGTGTAGACAAAGCAAAGCAAACTAGATACTAAACAAGCATGGAACATCAAAAATTATAGATACGTTTTTGACATATCAAGCATCCCCAAGCTTAACTCCTTCTCATCCTCAAGTAGGTAAGTGATAAAAAGAATAATTTTTGAGGTGACATGCACCATCAAAATCAAGATCAAACCATTTGCAAGCATTGAAAGCTAGGATCAAAGTACTCTAAACATGAGCATGAAAGATGTAGTTCTAACAATAAGACAAAGTAACTATGCATGCAACATGAAAGGTTACAAACAAAGATCATGAATAACAATGCATTGAAAGACGTTTGTTTGTTTCACATATAGAAAACATAGCATAGTGGCATTCACTTGTCCCTCATGGCTTAGCAATAAATGCATATGACACCTTCAAATTTCATAAGAGTGACTAGATACAAATAGTTCATGAGCAAGTAATATCAAAATATGAATCAATCAATAAGTTTTGGGACAATGCACATATAACTAAGAATGACAACTATGCTCTCTTAATTAGTGCCCAAGGATAGAAGGTGGAGACTCAATATAATGGTGGAAGAAAGGCCCTTTATAAAGGGAAGTAGGGATTTCAAGTCTCATAAAGAGCTTCTAAAAATTATGGTACTTGTTAGATTTCAGCTCTCATTGCCCCTATTATAAGCATCTTGAAGTGATTAAGGTTAAAGTGAACAAACTATGGATTATATGCTTGACAAAGTATAAGTTGGCAATCTCATGTCCCTTGAGTACGAGGGCCGCTCCTCATGCTACTCAACTTTAGTCACCAGTAAGTTCTTGTCATAGTAAGTACATGTGTATCATAGAGAACCACCAACGGGGTACCCCTTGCACATGATACATGAGCTATCCCATAATCAAAATGACAAGGCAAACAGACAATGAGCATCTCAGCAATCTTCTTATTTACCATGGGAAAATGGTGCTTTTTTCTCTCTTTCCTCTTTTCAATATGTCTCTCTTTTTTAATAAGAAGAAAGCTTCATAGATTGCTCACTATGGTGATGCTGCAAGTTTCCACCATGATTAGGCATGGCTTAGGCTAGCGGCTCAAGCGTTTCTCTAACACACATACATAACTCCATGGACTTACAAGCTCCCCTTTTATGTCACACCGACGACATCCACAAACATAAGAGCATGATATCAACTGGGTACAATGTACAAGTGCAATGTTGAAAGTGTTCCCCATGACAACATGGTTCTGCTAATTCCAACGTATAAGTGCAAGCATATACAACATAGATGACACAATGGTTCAAATTTTTTTAGGGGCAAGAAAAATAAAGTGTGCCATCAAGTTTGTGAGAGCTTTAATCACTAATTTCCACATAACAAAATAACTTTTTAATTGGAAGATAGATAAAATAAGAATATACTTGGAATGGTGTAACACACCATGCATAGGAATTTATAGTGGACACTTTGGAATAACTTGGTTTCTTGGGAGTTGGATGCATAAGTAGAGCTTACTCATACAAGTGGAGGCTAGCAAAAGACTGGGAGCGACAAACTAAGAGAGCAATAATGGCCATAATCATACAGAGCGACAAAACATTACTAATCAAAGCATAAAGTGGTACCACAAGTCAAAAACTAAATGATCATAGAGGCTATGGTGACTGGTTCATAGTCATAACATGGTGTGAGCATATGCCAAGTCAACTGATGTCTACGGACTTCTATTCTTGTAGACAGTTGTTGGGCCTCCAAGTGCAGAGGTTTGTAGAACAGCAGCAAGTTTCCCTTAAGTGGATTACCCAAGGTTTATCGAACCTAGGGAGGAAGTGGTCAAAGGTATTCCCTCTCAAGCAACCCTGCAATCAAGAGACAAGAAGTCTCTTGTGTCCCCAACACACCTAATACACTTGTCAGGTGTATAGGTGCACTAGTTCTGCGAAGAGATAGTAAAATACAAGTGGTAACGGTGCTAGAAAATAGCTTCTGACTTGTTTACGTGGGGTAATGGTGCCAGAAAAGAGCTAATGGCATGGAGGAACAGACTAAAGGCAAACTGATGGAAGCAAGCAAACATGCAACAGATCTAATAGCAAACGGTGTTTTAATGCTTAGAAACAAGGCCTAGGGATCATACTTTCACTAGTGAACACTATCTCATATAAATATCCTCTCTTCATGATACTACTCTTAACTACTCTCCGGTTGGACACTCTAATCCATGGTAGGGCCTTCCCCAATCTAGATAACCCCACACTGTCACCTTGAGCGCTAGATGGTTCTAACAAACACCACAATTTCATAGAGACATCCAACTCCAAATATAACTCATAAAAAATATTCAATCTAGTCAAAGTGCCACACACGGAATGCACGCTGTCACTTTCACACACGTGGGGAAAAACATAGATCTATTAAAGCACAAAGAGTATTTATGTAGACTCAAACCAAAGTGCCACCATGGCGTGCACGCTGTCACTATCACACACATGGGGAGAGTAGAGATCTGTTGAAGCACTTGAGTAGCAAGGTAGATCTACTTGATTACAAATCTCATGACCACAACAAGATCATGCATAGAGAGAGATGAACACATAGCTACCGGTAGAGCCCTTAGCCTCGAGGAAGAACTACTCCCTCCTCATCATGGGAATCAGCAATGATGATGAAGATGGCGATGAAGATCGATGGAGATGGCTCCGGGGGCACTTCCCTGTCCCGGCAGGGTGTCGGAACAAAGACTTTCTGTCCCCCGAATCTCCCCTTCGGTGGCGGCGGCGCTATAGAGGTTTTCGTGGATTTCTTCTGGATTTTTTAGGGTTTTCCCATCGGAGGCTTCTTATAGGCGCAGGAATCAAGGTCGGTGGGGGTCCAGGGGGCCCACACCCCCTCCAGGCGCCTCCAGGGCTTGCCCGCGCCTAGGGGGGTTGGCCACCCCGTGCCCCCCCTTCGGCTCTGCTTCGTGGTTCCGTGTTGCTCTGGGAAAAATAATAACTTTGGCTTTTGTCCCTTCCAATTCCGAGAATATTGATTTTCTGCCTTTCTGGAACCAAAAACAGATGAAAACATGCAACTGACACTATGGCAAATTGTTAATAGGTTAGTTCCAGAAAAGATATAAAAACACCTCAAAATATAGACAAAGCAAAGCAAAGTAGATAATAAACAAGCATGGAACATCAAAAATTATAGATACGTTTCCGGCGTATCATCAACCCAAACAAAGCATCAAAGGAGAATACCACAATACTACGCTTTTGTATGCTAAAACAACGCATGATTCTTTCACGACACATTAAGCAATCCTAATTATTTGGAACAAGTCATGCTACAATAATAATCACTAATCATAAGGTCAAAACAACACCTAGCATGACATGATAGAGTCTAAGTCACAGTCAAAGCAAGCTCCTCTTGTACTACTAAAGCAAGAACTATCTACTCCTCACCAACACCAATCAACTTATTTGAAACAACACAGCGAAAACGGGGGGTCCAAACTACTTTTCTCAAGCAAACTAAGCAAACAAAAACCAAAAACAAAAACTAAGACGCTCCAAGAACAACACAACTTCTGCATGAAATAATAAAAACGAAGTGTCTAGAAAGACCTGAGATTTTTATTGATGAAGAAGGGGATGCCTTGGGCATCCCCAAGCTTTGATGCTTGTACCTTTTGAATATTTCTTGGGGTGACACGGGGTGGTATCCCCAAGCTTGAGCTTTTGTCCATTCTTCATCTTATTACATCATTCTTTCTATATACCTAAATTTTTTCCTTCATACAAAACTTCACACAATCTTCATTGGCAACATTAGTGTATTCAAAAGATAATAGACCTTTGGGTTTTAGTTTTAAAACAGAAAAACTTTCAATAAAGACACAATCTAATGTAGCAATTCCCTCAAAAATCTCAATTTCTCAAAAAGAACCCCAAAAGGAATCAATAAGAAGCAAATGCAAATAATGGCAGAAATCTGTCAAAACAGACCAGCAGGTAGAAACCAATTCTTTCGAAGATCTTCTGTTGCTCAAATCAAAAAGTGTTGAACTAAATAAAGTTATCTAACAACCTGGAGGATGTATTCGGAAAATTATAGCTCAATCCGACTAACATATATTTTACATGAATTTTTACGGTGGAGCACAAAAATCTGTTTTGGGATAGCAACTCCCCAAATCTTACTTCCCTCTCATTAGAGGTTATTCTTGGCACAAAAATCAAATAAAAAAAAGGATAAGGAGAGGTCATTACAGAAGTAATAACTTCCAAGACTCAAGAAAACTATTGGGTTATCTCCCAAGAAGTACTTTTCTTTAACGCCTTTAAGTTAGGCATGATAGTTTGAGAAGATGCTCACATAAGAAATATGAATTGAAGTAAAAGAGAGCATCAAGAAGCAAATTCATAACACATTTAAGTCTAACCCACTTCCTATGCATAGTAATCTTGTAAAGAAATAAGTCATGAAAGCACAAAGTAACAAGCATAGGAAATCAAAACAAGTGCAACTTCAAGATTTTCAACATAAAGAGGGGAAACTTAATATTGTTGAGATACATAAGACCATGTTTCCCTCTCTCATAATAACTTTCAGTAGCATCATGAATAAAATTAACAATATAACTATCACATAAATCATTCTTATCATGAGCCACATGCATAAAATAATTATTACTCTCCACATAAGCATAGTCATTCTTATTAATTGTAGTGGGAGCAAATTCAACAAAATAGCTGTCATTATTATTCTCATCACCATAGTCATCAAATATAAGAGGCATATTGTAATCATAATTAATTTTCTCCTCAATAGTAGGTGGACTGAAAATATCATATTCATCATTGTAATCATCATACATTAGAGGTAAGTATCATCATAGGCAATAGAATTTTGAGAATTGGTACCAAAGAGATTTTCAATATCAAAAGTAGTGTGTTTTTCCCAATCATAATCACTACTATAGGTAACATGCATGGGAACATCATCACAAGTTTTACCCATAGTAAATATTTCAAAATAATCCATAGGAGCATAACATTTATCCTCCTTTGGTAAGCATGGGGGACAATCAAATAATGTAAGGGGTAAAGAGTTACTCTCATTAGAAGGTAGGCATGGTTAGCTAATCCATTCTTCCTCCTTTTGTTCATCACTCTCCTCCTCTTTTTCATCTAATGAGCTTCCAGATTCAGTAATTTATTCTTCCATAGGCTCCTACAAGGCATTAGTCTCTTCTGTTTGTGGAAAGCATCTATTAAAATGTTCAAGAATATAGCCATTTTCTTCCTTGTAATTATCGAAGCAAAATTTAAGTATATCATAACCCTCATATTCATAAGGTGAATCATCAGTATTTTCAAGCAAACTAGCAAGTTCAAATGCACCCTTCCAAGCAATAAATTCTTCAATTTGTTCCACTTCATAAAGGTCATAATTTCCCTTAACATAAGAAGATATGGTAACATTATCATTATACTCACATTGAAAAGGGAGGTGTTTATACCTCATACAGCAACAAGATTTATCAAAGCAATAAGTAACATTATAAGTAGAGTACACATCTCTAGCAATAGTATTCAATTTATCAATTTGTTCCCATAAGTGTTTCCCTTTTTGTGACAAGTGGTGTTCCTTATAATAATTTTTTTGTTCTTCCGTGAACCCACCTTGCCAATAAGAACTAGTTTCAAAGAAACCAACCATTGATAGAAAGCATGACAAAGCAGGGCAATGACAGACCAACAGCTATAGTAGGAACTATTTTTGTGTGTTTTTTGTAAGAAAAAGAAAATCAAACGAAACTATTTTTTTGGAGTTTTTTTAAAAAAGAGGCTAACAAAACAAGGAAAAAAAACTAAGCAAAACAAAAACAAAGTAAAGAGAAAGGTTTTGAAGGACTCCCCTTGTGAAGCCGTCCTTAGCCTCCCCGACAACAATGCCAGAAATAACTTGATGATGTGTAGCTCAGATCACTGTAGAGCTTCGTTGGGAGACCCCAAGAGGAAGGTATGATGAGCACAACAGCAAGTTTTCCCTCAGTAAGAAACCAAGGTTATCGAACTAGTAGGAGGAAGGAAACAACTCAAAGGTGTTGATAGTAACTTGGAAACCTACACAACACAAACTCAAGACTTTGCCCCAATGAACAGTGAGGTTGTCAATCTCACTGGTTTGTTGAAAACAAAGGATTAACTGTATGGTGTGGAAGGTAATGGTGGTTTGTAGAAAGTAAACAGTAACAATGGAAGATGTATCAATGGTAAAGATTGGACCGGGGTCCATAGTTCACTAGAGGTGTTCTCCTTAAGATAAACAACATAACATGCTAGGTAAACAAATTACAGCGGGGCAATTGACAGGACAGAGCAAGGCATAACAATGCAATACTAGACATTCATGATCCTATGAGATTTGATTGGGCATTACAGCAAGATACATAGAACGCCATCCAACTGCATCTATGACTAGTAATCCACCTTCAGGTTATCATCCGAACCCCCTCCAGTATTAAGTTGTAAGCAGTGGATAACTGCTTTAAGCAAAGTGTGTAAGGTCAACAATCCACTTGTTCCATGAACAAGAGATCGTTGTTTTCTCCCTAGTAGAAACAGCACATCTACAACCTTAGAGATTTCTGTCACTTCCCTAGATTAAATAGAGGCATGACCCTACTATCGAGCATAAATACTCCCTCTTGGAGTCACTAGCATCTACTTGGCCAAGATAGCTACTAGAAACGGAGAGCATGCAAGATCTCAAACAACACAGACATGATAGAATCATTAACCAATCTGACATAGTAATCTCAATATCCATCGGATCCTTGCAAATACAACATGCATGATTAAAAATAGATGATCTTGATCATGAACGGAGCTCACAAGATCTAAACATGGTAGCACAAAGGAGGAGAAACAACCATCTAGCTACTACATGGACCCATAGTCTAAGGTGGAACTACTCACACATCATACCGGAGGCTGGTATGGTGATGAAGAAGGCATGCGGGATGATCTCTCCCCTCCGGCAGGGTGCCCGGAAGAGCTTCAGATCCCCCCGATCTAGGGACGATGGTGGCGGCGGCTACAGACTGTTTCGTGGAAGATTTACCAGGTCCTTAGGGTTTAGGCATCGGGGCTTATTATAGGCAAAGAGGGAGGCCGAGGGGGTGCCCGAGGCGGCTGCACCCCCAGGCGCGGGCCAGGCCTGGCCACACGGCCAGGGGGTGTGGCCCCCTCGAGGCCCTCCTCCGTCTCGTCTTCTGGATCCGTGTTCCCCAGGTAAAATATTGACTTTGGCTTTTGTCTAGTCCAATTCCGAGAATATTCATTTTCTGACTTTTTTGGAACCAAAAAACAGAAGAAAACAGGCAACCTGCACTGTGGCATCTTGTTAATAGGTTAGTCCCAGAAAACATATAAAAATACCTCAAAGTGTAGACAAAGCAAAGCAAAGTAGATACTAAACAAGCATGGAACATCAAAAATTATAGATACGTTTTCGACGTATCAGCCTCATCAGGGTCCATGCTGGCGATCACGTCGTGGATCTCGTCGATCCGATCATGCCCCTCCGGAACCTGTGGCACGGGCACGCCGCCCAACTAAGGTTCCATGTTGGCGGGGATTGGAAATCCGACGGCGCCAGGTAGGCGGCTTCGTGGAGGAGGCGACCTCCCATGGCTGCAAAGATCAGCGACAAAGTCGTTCGCCGCCAGGTTTCCGAGATACCTCTACGTCAAGGCAGTTGTCGAGCTCTTCTTATCTTTGCCAAAAATTGGATCTTTGGGGCAGGGGAAGGGTCCGGTGACCCAGCATACCACTGCATGATGTGGTACACTATAGTCATTGACATAACACCAATGAAACACCGTTCACTAGTATTACATCCCTCAGAGTGGTACAACAGAAAACACAACATGTCCAAGACATGACTATAGGTTACAACTCGACTCTTTACATAAGATCCAGAGAACACTCTAGGGTAAAGAGAGAGAAATAAACTTCTTACAAAGTAGCATCCGAAATAATCAACTCATAACTATCATACTAATTGAGTAGTATCTGAACTATTGGAGCTTGCATTGCTGCTATTGCAATACTCTATAGAAGTAGGTTCCATGGCTAGAGATTATATTCCTATCTAATCAGCAATTTCGTCTTCACTTTAATTGATGTATATGTTAACTTCCTTGACTTCATTGAAGAGCTTTATCTTTTGATGATGATTCCTGGAGCATAAGTTGATGTAGACGTCATCTGTATTGGCTTCAGAATCTAGCAAGGGTTAAGAAGATACGTTGAGTACGAGCATACTCAGCAAATTCACTAGAAAAGGACTGTTTGATGCACTATATCTACAGCCACAAGCCATAGGTCGTAGGCAATGCAGGTTTTCATAAACATTTCTTCAAAGGTTGCTTTTATTCTGCAAAGCTATGTCCCTCAACCTTCACAGGTTTATCACAACTTTCATGGAGTTTCTTTCCTGCCGCGTTTGTAGCTCCTTCCCGAAACAGGGAGTAACAAGTTACAGTTCTTACACTCTGCAAAGGTGCGTTACTTTACCCATGAGAGATCTTAGCTTTGTTGCACATACGAGTTGCATTCTCGTCCACACTTCCTTGGTGTGGGGCCCAGACTAAGATCCAATCCAATCACTGCCTGCTCTGTGACCCCGCATGTCTCCTTGGTGTACGCCAGCCCACATATTAAATTACGACAATTGGCAGTACAGACCGTTCAGATGCCGGAACTATCGTGGGACGTTGAGGGTTCCCACCCATATGCTGCATATCTCCTACGAATTACCAGTTGAGGGAAAAGATACAGCTGACTTATCCGTCCCATTCCAAATCGCATGGTCAACGCGTAATATGCAGCGCAAGAATAACTGGCAACATTGGTTGTTAAGTCCTAGGTAATATGTTCCTTTACCACCGGAACTTTCATAGTAGGTTATTACCTCAGGGTAAATAACCTATAATCATATTATTATGAAAATAGTGTTTTCTGACCCTTTTGAAATGTAGGCGATGGCAACACTGGATTTGTAAAATACTTTACAGAAAATAATCAAAGGACATGAGCAAGTGTGAACTTGCCTTTTGTGATTGCATGATTATACACTCACAGTCTTCGAGACAATATAAAAGATCCAATATCTGAAATCAACATCATTGGTCCAGTAAGGACTAATGCTTAAAGGAGCAAGATGCTATTATGCATAAGTAATATAATGCAATTTGATAAACTCGAATCCCCGGAATAATGTTGTTCTAGGGTTTGGATACTGGAAATGGTTTCTTTGTAATGTGTTGCCCTTTTAGATAAGTTTCACACTTGTGCTTCTTATTAAGGCTTGTGAGTGTGTGTGAAAAATATGTAATTATAATATCCTACAACAATAAGATACACAAATGTGGAATGCTACTCCAGGATTGCTTATACAAGAATTGTTTTATCCTCAAATTTTACTTTACAAGTAATGGCATTTATAAGGAATTTAAGTGTTAACAATCCTAAATATACAAGTAAAGTATAAAGTAATGTGACTATGATTAATTGTCATCTGTTGACTATTATAAAAGTCCTTGAGTTTAGTTGTTAAGAGTTAGAGATAGTATTATAAAATTTGTTGTTTGAAGTGGCAAAAAGGATAACCTTCGAAGAAAAGGTTTCTTTTTTAATGTTTAAACAATCTTTATGGTTAATAGAATGTGGTCGATGTCTCTTGGTGTTTACTCAGTTAGTTTGGTCTTGAGATGCATTAGGTCTTAATTGGAACAGACTAAAGTAAATTATAAAATACATAGTGAAACTTTTAATATGGTGTTTACAATCTTGTAGACTAAAGTTT
This sequence comes from Avena sativa, assembly GCA_916181665.1. NCBI lineage: Eukaryota > Viridiplantae > Streptophyta > Magnoliopsida > Poales > Poaceae > Avena > Avena sativa. Next base: position 259,863,991 of record OV702298.1, on the reverse strand, counting down.
AATGTTAAGGACATAGATGAACTTAAGGTGTAATGCTTATTGTATTTGTACCTTGTTCACTTCATAATGTTTCCGTGGTCGTGCTCCTATTTGAGTAGTGGTTTCTTAATATTATAATGGAATAGAATCATTTATCTTTTATAAATGAGTGGTTATAGTTTGTAAACAAGGAAATAATATTACTTAACTACTTATGGATTCACTATAGTGTTTTTGTATGTTTATAAACTTGTGGTTGAAGTAAGGAAAACTGTTTTATTTAGTCACAAAATTATTCTTGAAGATTTTGTATTTGATAAGGATATTTTTAGAAAATAATCTACACTTATGGTTGAATGATAATTCAATAAGATTGTATTTAAAATGTGTTAAACCATTTTTACTTCATATTATCAATATTTAAGACTAATTAGTCTATGACTTAAGGGTGAGCAAAAGCAAGTAATCTCAGACCATCTGCCACGCCTTGCACCGTTGTTTTCCGCTGACTTTGGGCCAGGGATGGCACTCGTAGACTCGCACCTCCTCGCACGATCGCACCCCCAAACCCAGCCCCGCAAGGCTGTTCCTTTTCTTTTCTTCTTCTCTTCCCCCAAGCACCCCTTGTAGGGTTTCCGGCCGCCGCCGTCTGCCTTCCCTTCTCTCCCGCACCGCCTTCTTCCCCGTTGACGCCCTCCTCCCCCGCATCAGGAAGCCACCCTCTTCTGGCCACCATCCGACCTCAGCACCCTCCCTCTCGGTGTCTTGCTCTGGAACTGTTGTCTCGCTCCCGAGACGCGCTTCTGGAACCCCGCGCCATGGAGACCGGCGACAGCGTGGGTAAGAGCCCCTCCCTCCATCTCCCCATGGCCGCGATCTCCCGGCCAAGAAACCTGCGGCGGCATAGGTCAGCCCCTCCCAGCCGTCCCTTCCCCACCCCTTCTCCCCATGCTTTCCCTCTTCCCTGGCTGCCCGCATCCCCGCCTGTCCCTGTCCGTCTACCCCCTGGCCGCCCCCATCCCCTCTCGGTCCGAAGCCTAACTTGTGGGCAGGACCAGAACGACGACGTGAGGATGCCCAGCGGCGGCGGGAGAATGAATGGCGGGGGTAGGTGACCAAGCGGCGACCTTCTGCGCCCATCCCTTCATGACCATACTAACTGACCGTGTTCTGATTGTTAATAATCCATGCTAATACAGTTTAGCAGATGACATACTAACTGACCGTGTTCTGATTGTCTGTTCTGCAGCTGTTCTCTTTGCCTAATGGGGAGACAATCACCTCCATTGTTCGTGTGAGTAAATTTTGTCAAGACCAATATTAATGCCGACTGTTATAGGCTATATAAAGAAAGTTCCTCTGAATGCTTTCTCAGAGATCAGGCCAACATGAATTATTTCAATACACCTGGTAACAATCTAATATCGCATTCTCATGTGTCTATGCCTCTTCCGAATAAAATACTTCTGGGTTATCTTGAGAATGAGATATGAGATTGTGATGTATGATTTACCATCTTAACATATTAGGCTCCCGGTGATGTGCTCAAGTGGGTTCGTCTTTTTTGGGATGATGACATTGTTGCTTTGGCTTCACAAAACATGATGGTTATAACCAACAAATTTAACTCAAAATGGATGTACTTATCGTGCCATTAGCAGTTCATGTAAATCTTGCACGCTGCATTGCAAAATATGTTACTATGTGGTTAAGCCCCTTATAAGCACGTGCCAAGTATACTATTACCTTGTCACTGAATCAAACACCATTTTGTGTCATGTGATCTTATTAAGAATGTTGTAATATCATTATGTGTGAAATATAATACACATATATATTCTAATATACACGTGCTACTATTCATACATCTAAATATATATTGTCAAAAAGCAAGAAAACATAGAAAAATCTATGACATCCTTTTTTGGACTAAGGGCGTATGTCAATTCATTCCGAAGAGGTGCAACCAGAGAAAAATCTAGGTGCGCTCGCTCAACTAAAAACCACGCCAATTATAAAAGTGATCTGGAACATGAACCACATATTTACTTGCAAAATATATCATTTACTAGTGCCATGTTTATATTTCAACTAAACCATCCGAAAGAAGCTTAGTGGAGATGAAGTCAATGGAAGGAAGAGCCATGGGTCGGCGCTGAACGACTTTTGGCCTAGGAAAAGAAGTTCTCTTAGGAGGTCAAGGTAATTTTTTAATCCAATCCATAACCTTTAGTGACAGTTAATCGTACTTTTCAAATTAACAGTTGAGTGCATCTCTGAAATTGATGATCTTTGTTGTAGATTTTTTTAGCTCGGCAATTAAAACTATGCTATGGCTGTTAGTTATGCTTCATTTGTTGTCGATGAAACAAGTTGAAAAAATTCAGGTTGGCTCCACTTGTTAATGATCCAACTACTACGTTGGCTAGAGGAGGTTAGCTGATCTTTTTTATAAGCAACAAAGCAAGCGTTGTAGTCTTTCAATTATATGTTTGTAACACCGGAAAAAAATGTTTTTGAGTAACTCGGCTTTATATAATTGTAAAAATTGATGCATCCGTAATGTGTGTAGATATAAGCAAGACTACAGATTTAAGAAGTGTTGAGCGCTAACATATATTGGCATGCATTGTTCGGACACGGGAGCCCGGAAGCCAAATAGCCACATCCTATATATAGCTTATTTTAATGTGATTGTGAATTATCTCTACTGAAAATTTACTCAACTGAAGCTCACTCTTTTAGTTCATATAACGAGTACTTTCTTTACAATATTATAGACTCAGATTTCTCGGTTTACTTGCGGAATAATTCATAAACTCTGACCAATATTTTATCGTGTAATCCACTTGCTTTGTGGTTGCCTAGGCAAGTGCCATTTTTCCTTCTAAGTATATATACTGCTACACCAGTTCAGCTCTTTCAGTCGCAGAGTGTCCAACATAGCATTCCATGGCGTGGTATTAACCTCAGGTACTCCATACAAATATTATGTGATTACAGTTTTTGTTGGGTCACACCATATTTCCCCTAATTTATCTTATATACTGTGATTCTTTCCCTCCTAGCATTCCATGGTGTGACAATTACAGTAGAATGTGAAATGCTCCTTGTGAGCAAAAATTTATGGAAGCCGGCGACATAACCTTCTATATTGTAAGGGTCGAGGAGCTAGAAGGAGCTTTGCGGCACCTGTTCTCTGCCAAGAAACAACATGCACTATGTTCTGGTGCTCCAGTTGATCTTTCAGAAATAGCGCAAGACACCGAAAGTACTGAAGCAACCCTGCCAAGGACATCATGGAGACTACCTAGGCGAGGTAAATGCATATATATATACATATATATAGGCTCTCTACTCAGCTGTGTGTAATCCATTCCACTATGAAACTATTGTCTTGCACACTAATTTTTTTGGCTACGAAGTGTTAAATCCTTATTTTTGGACCGTTCTGTCGTGCTCTAATTCGTCTTCTTCCCTGCTGAAGGATTTTAGAGGTGCAGAGGTTGATCTGTAGATATCCTTCCGGAAAAACTTGTTTCTGCTAGAGTTTTTGAGTTACCATACGGTGTTCGATACTTTCGAGTTGTAGGTAGATGCTCATGTTCTTGGTGACCTTATGAAAATCTATCTTACCATAGGGTGTTCGATACTTTCGAGCTGTAGGTAGATGCTTATGTTCTTACTGACCTTACGAAATGCTATATTTTATGAGAACAAAACCGTACAAGAGCTAAAGATTTTGCCCCATGTTAAATTATTCTAATTTTGACCAAAGGAATATACTAGGAAAACATATTTTCTAATAGTTCTACTGTTGTTAGTCTATTATCACTATATGTATTGATTATTCCATGAAAGGATGACTTAATATGGCTTGTCTTAAGATATATCCATGTGGTTTCTATACCTCGATAGATCAAGTGCTAATCCTTACATTAGTTCATTGCTGATAAGTAAAAACCCACTACGACTGAACCAAAAAAAGGCACCAACGTAAAAATAGAATATCCAAGATCCGAAAAAATTGTGGTGATATTCTTTGTTTTGCGTGGTTTTTCTTTCAATAAATATAGTTAGCTTTTCTGTTTGCTCATCCTATTTTACTCATGATAAATGATCGTCACAATTTCTTCTTTATGCAGGCGATATGTCTGTCTCGGATGGCCGTGGCCCGTAATATGACTGTGCAACTTGGCCTCGGTGTATATGTTGAAGGGCTATATGACCGAGACTCTGGAAAAATGATGGCTTGGATCAGGTATGATCTGTCATACAAAGAAAATTTATTTGGGTTTAAGCTGAGGAAGACATATGGAGAGACCGGTGGTCGGAAGTGGACGCTTGGGAGAGCCTTGGCAAAAAAAATCCAGAAGATTATGCTAGAGACAGGGTATAATGTAGATGGTGTAAATTATTGTTTTTGCAATATGGCTTGTGGCCAATTCACAGAGCTCCATCGTATCGCTGGCGGAGCGACCATCATGGCACATTGTGCTCGGGCGATGGAACATGCTGTTGTTGAGTCGTTGGAGGAGGTGATGACCAAGCTTTCACGCATATTTGTTTAGTATGACGATGTTCTCCCCTTCTCGAGGGTCAGAGAGGAAGATCCTGATGATCCGTTGGCTAGACGGCTTGAAGAGCTTGCTAAGAAGTTGGCCAGCCTGTCATTGAGATACGTGTTGAGTTTGGACGATGTCGACTAAGCGGTGAAGAAAATAATCGGCTTCTGTTCATTTTTCATTGACTTCTTTCCTCTGAAGGAACTAGGTTAGCTGTTTTTTACTGTGTTTAACTTGTGGTTTCAGGGGGCGGTGGTAGCGGCTATCATAGCTTAGCCCATGTGTGCTTGCATACAGGGGATGTAGCATGATGTGCTGTTATGCTGACATATTATTTTGCTGTGTTCGGCGAGTGGTTCCAATTGAGCCACGGGAGGACATCTGTGTGTTTTGGGGAGCGAGGTCGCTACTCTACTTCTTACCATAGTGATAGGTTGTCTATTCGATGTGTGGTTTAACCTTCCTGGTACTTTTAGGAATTAGAATAGGTTGCCTTGTATAGCCTATTGTATTATCTTTCGGTGAAAAAATGCTTGTGTTTTACACTATGTTCTGTCCCTCTTACTGATAAGTGGCATGATGTAATGGTGTTGCAACCCTTTAATGGTCTCTAGAACCTATCACCAGTTTTTCTATGTATGATTGTCGAGTTGGGCAACAGTTGGTAGATTGGGCGGGTGGTTTTGACGCGCTGGTACTATGCTGACCTGCATTCTGTCACTAGTCGTTAGGCCATCGATAGATCAAGGCAAGTGCCTTTTTTGGTTTAATAAAAAAACAGAAATATTAAAGCTTAACATCCATAAGCTATCAGCGAAATAGGTAAACATTCGGCTGATTTCTTTGCTTATTATCAGATCGTTGGCTATACGGTTGGAAAACTATTTGACCTATGCACAAGATCCAACTGAGTAGCAAAATAGTATTGCTTGCATGGCAGTATAATACACCATTTGATCTATGCACAAAATCAGCAGGACTGAATAGCAAAATAGAATTGCTTGCATGGCAGGATAGCCTACATGGTTTAGGTTCAGTAGCAAACGACACGTGAAGAGGCTTCAAAACCTTCAGTTTTTTATTGCCTAACGGTAGTTTTTTATTGCCTAAGAGTATTTTATCATCTAGGGAAAGTTGAAACGATCCCTCATGAAAAATAGACGCGGTTATTTCCGTGATAGACAAACAAAATATCGATGCCATGACGCGACACACAACAGAACGCATGCAGAAATGCAAGGCAGATGGCGCGACGAAGCGCGCTAACCCGTCTAGTACTATTTATTAGACCTCAATTGGATAATTTTAGAAATATTAGCAAATTTTATTTACCCTTATATGAATTATCAATTAAGGAAATTAGATTAAAATTCAAGTTATTGGAGTTATTTTTTTACTTATTTTAAAAGTGGAATGTTATATTTTAAACTTGTAGATATTATTTTTGTGATCATTTTGGTATATTACATTTATTTTTGTAATTTATAAATAATAAGATATGATTTTTATAAGATTTATTATTTTATAAACACTTAATAAATAATAGATATTTAATTAAGTGAAATACTAATACATGATTAAGGTATTAAGTTATAGTTCTTATTTTTCTAAGAATTTTGGTATATTATTTATATTTTTCTTATTTACCAATATTAAAATATGAATTTTCAAAGTATTAATACTTATAAAATATTTATTAAATAATAATTATTTAAATGATTGCACAATAATGTTTGATAATAAAATTAAGTTATAGATTTTATTTTTCTGAAAATTTTCATATATTAAACATATTTTTTTTGAATGATAAAACAAAAGTTATTGAATTTATAATGTTTATGCATTTCCTATTTAAATTTTTAAATAGGGAATACTTTTTATACCGATTTAAAACCTACCCTAGGTCGCTAACTGGTGGGCCTGTGGCCACGCTGGTGTGCCACGCTGGCGTGGACCAGTCAACAGCGGAACCGGTCAAGGCTGGCACAGGCGTGACGTCATGGTGACAACATCACTGCCTCCTTCGCTGGTGGATGGTCGCCGGCAACGATCTACGGCGCCCCAGCAAGCGTGACTAACCTAGTTAGAATAAGTGCGATGTGCTGAAGCCTAGAGTGGCGGTGCTACTCTATTTTGGTCGCCGGAGTAGCCTCAACAACGGTGAACGGCGACGACGGTGGCAGATACACGACGGGAGCACAATACGTGAAGCAATCGAGGAAATGGAGAGTACTATCATGCTTAGGATCTTACCAGGAAGCTAGTGGAGTCGTCGTTGAGAAGTGTTGCGGCCGGAATCAATGGTATTAGCGACGGCCGATGTCGGGAGTGAGGTGGAGATTGGAAAGATGTAGGGCACCCTAGCTTGTGCAAATAGGGGCAAATGACTCAGTTGAACACGGGGTAGACGATGGTGAAGTCAGCTAGCCAAGGGGAGCTTCAGAACGGCGAGGAACCACGATGACTGGCGGCTAGGGTTTCAGTGTTCATGCGGAAGTGGAGGAGAGAGGTTGAGAGAGAGGTTGTGAGGAGATGAGGATGAGCGAGGGCACTTCAACGGGTCTTATCCTCTCTTCTGGAGCTCGGCGGTGGCGGGAATCACAGCGGTGCAATCGACGGTGGCCAGCGCGATCGGCAGTTGCTTCCATCGTCGAGGAAGACAACGGCGAACAGAAGGACAAAGTGGTACGGGCTCCTGGTGGGCTGGTGCTGGGCCGAAGTGGGCTACAGCCAGGTGAGCGGATGGCGGCTGCTGCTGCTCGCGAGCGACGGTTAATCCAATGAGTGAATGGTCCATGGGCCGCATCTGCTAACTACTTTTTTCCTTTTCCTGTTTTAATTCTAGTTTCTACTTTCACTTTTATTATTTAGTTTACACTCAAATTTTATTTTGAAACTATTTATTCATTCAGAAAGTTTGTGAATTCTTAAAGTGAGCTTTGAGACTAAGTGATGCTTATATTTTTCATGTTTCTTTATAATTTTTAAACTAGTAAAAAACCTATTTGATTTGATGGCAACATTTATTCCTTTGGTTTAATATTTTGTTCATTATCCAAAAGCCTATAAAATGATTTGTTTTCACTTGATAATTTTAATGGTAATGGTTTGAAATGGTTAATGATACTAGTTTTCTCTCTATGTATTTTTGTATTTATAATTTTCATAATTATATGGGAGATTCTTTTATTAATTGGAACAAATAGACATTAGGGTTTTAGTATTTTTTTGTGATCTTATAAAATGATTTTTATTTCCTCTTAAGGAATGTAATGGGAATGGTTTAGGATAGTTATGGATATGCAAAGAATATATCCATATTTATTATTATGTAGCAATCATTATATATAAGATTATTTAATTAGTAAGGTTCTTCAAATGGTAAATTCTATTATCCCAATTCCACTAATAGGTAAATAATGTTTTTAATAATCTTGGTGATGACATTAATTATACATTTATAATCATGATTGAAATAGAAGTTAGGGTTTAGAATTATAAATATTTACCATGATTTTTTAATATATTTCATATTCATATATCCTTTTATTGATGTGAATAAAGATTAGTGGTTAAGACATATTGTCTTTATGGTTGTGTTCATGAATGGTATCACCATCCAAGATAAAATAGTGGGGTTGTTCTTTAGGCTAACTTCTGAGAAAGAATTGATAATTATAGTTTCTAGACACATATAATTTTAAAGTTTTGAAATGGCAAAGATATGCTTAAGTGATTTGCTATAGGAAAATGTTCCTATAAGCCATTGGGAAAGAGGATGATGGATCAAACATATTAGATGGATACTAAGTTTGATTTTAGATTTAAGGTTGAGTGTTTACCAAGAACTCCTAACTTCCATACTTCATAATTCTTGACTTCAATTAAGGAATTCCTTTCCTAGATATACTACTTCTTCATATCCATCATCATGTGTTAACATGATGAGCTTTACTACATATATTCTTACCAATACTTCCTACTTCTAAATCTGTTTGTAAATCCAATGAGCTTGACACTAAAGCTCTATATAATCTTCACATAGAGATAATTCTCATATCTAGAAGGCTTCTAATGAATCTAATTCCACTTGAATGATTACTCTCTTACTTCATAATTTAATTTGTAATCACACTTATAAATCTCATAAGCTTGCCATTGAAGCTTTTCATAATCTTCTCATATCTAAACTTGGTTATATACACTGCTCCACTAATGATAACCTCTAATCCATTAAGTAGTTACTTTTAACTCTATTCATACACTTCCTTTATCATCCAACCTAATATTACTCCAATAGAGGTATATATCAAATCCTACTTCCTTCAAGTGCTTAGTATTCTCTAAGAGGAATATTACTACTTCAACAACTTAATGCTTCTCTAGCATCATCTTAATCATACTATCTTATCTTTACTTGCCTCAATAACTCATACTCCAACTTCACATTATTTTAATGTGACTTGTCATGACTAACCTAGGATAACATATCTATACTAGGGTTTAATCATGTTATATCCACCAATGTCACTTATACATGATATAATCATTCACTCTTAGTGACTTGAGCATGATCATTATAATTCTTTAATCATTTATGGCTTAGGTTTCCAGTTGGATAATCAAGGTTTCATCAATACAACACTACAGTTGTATTATAATTATCTCCCTAATATTTCCATCCGACTAAGAGATATTATTCATTGACTATGCCTACTTGATCCAATAGAATCACTCCTTGGTAACTATCTTTAGAATTCATCCTTGTAATCTTCTTTATCACCATATAAATATATATTCCAAATAACTCTTCTACCCATTTAGGAGTGAGTTAACTCCATCAATTATCATATTGATTTGACTCTCTTCAGTCTCTCCCATCCTATAGATGATATCTAGAACTAGCATAACTACATACCTCTTCTTATTTCTTTCTCAAAAGACTTTAAATGAATGCTATGATAAGGACAAAAGTTAATAGATCAACAATTGATAGGTTAAGAATTGGTGAATCAATAGTTGATTACTCAACATTGATGAACAACAGATATTTGAATATGGTTCAGTAGAGATGATAAGGATTCATATGGAAAGAAAGATATGTGGTGAATGATCTTGACTTGTTTTCCTTCCTACTCAACATTGATAAGAATTAGTGTTAAAGAACTACCATGATGCTCATGGTAGGAATAGATAAGATTAAGATATGTCAAGATTTAGTTATGACATTCTTGTTACTTGAATTATATTCATAGCTTGGTATTCATGAGTTGTAGTGATGAATACTATGGAATGTTCACTTAAGGATCTGATATTAATCATTAAGCAATGTATTATTGTTTAACTTTATTACATTTGATTTGCCCTTAGATCAAATATTCTTTACCCAAAATAAGGTTGTAGCAAAGGTCATATTGAAACTTATCGCAATCAACTTGATGATCTACTTCAATTCCATCAAGTTAAGAGAAGTTTCAATCACTTTGACAAGTTTTGTTCAAAAGCGCGAAAATTATTCGGATTTTCTATGCATGAATGCAATGCACACATCTGAGTTCAGCTTATTTCTAAGCTCTAATTCTGAGATGTTACAGAGCGGATGGAGGAGTGGGGTTTTGTGCTTTGAAGACGGCGAGGGCTGCCGACATTTATAGCCAAATGGGGAAAGAGCGGCGAGAGCGGGAAATGGGAAAGCGGCGGAAAGCTGGGTGGGCGGTGGCGCACCATTACAGGGACGCGTTGGAGAGTGGAGAGGCAGCCGTTTTCCCGACGGTCCATCGCAGGAGTCGAGGCAACGGGATGAAGACGAATCGCCTTCACTCGCTAATAGGGCGGAGCCACCGACGCAGATTTTGTCCCACCAATTCAGCTTCATCCGGCATTCCCAGGCCATACTCGGCGTCTCGGGTTCGGCTTTTAACGTCGGATGTAGTTTAGGCCAAATCTGGCGATAAGTAGACTCGTGAAAACACGACTAGACATCGTCCGGATCAAAAAATTAGTCTTGTGAGGCCCTCCGACAAATATGCTCTAGTCTGATTTTTTAGCTACGGTATCATGTGTACCGTTACGGTCATTCTATACGATTTAAGCTTTAAATGGTTGGCGTTTCTTTTGTGAAGAATGGTGCTGGGGTATGGCTGAGTCTGGGTTTAGGTATCAAGTAAGGCGACCTGGATTTGGCGAACCTAGGTGATGCGTGTCAACCCTCCTTAATAAACAATAAAATCCAAAATAATAAAAAACTAGAAGGAGTAAAAAAAAAAATTTCATCCATCTGGAATTAAGAGACTCGGATTTATGTGTATCTACACACTAAAATGTGTCTAAATACACGTAAATTTAGAAAAAATCAGAGTCACTTTTCGGATGGAGGGAGTATAACATAAATCACACACTGAGACAATGTATGCATGTAATTTTTTAACTAAAATAAAAAAGTATATAATTTTTGCAAAAATGATAAAATGTCCCGGTAACAATGTAAGGATTGAATTTCTACTGTTCAAATAATACAAAGTTTTATTTTTATTTTTTTAGCCACATGTTCTTAAAAATATGCACGAGTAAAGTATCAATGTAATATGTATTTCCTCTCTTCTTTTTTATAGATGTTTTGGTATTTTAATAGCATACCAAAACATCTTATAAAAGTGAATCAAGAGAGTACATGGGTAAATTATTTTAATTTTAAAAGTATTTTTTCCGATTTTTGAACTAGCCCGTCCAACCTTTGACAGACTGCTCAGACGTATCTTGAAACTAATAGATACTAAGCACTTGGCTAGGGGGCCATCGGGGAATACAGACTCTCTCTTAACGATGAATAAATATTGGAATAAATCTGGTTTAGGTTTTATGACTAGGTAGCCTTCCCGTAAGGAGATATTGTTGCTAAGGTAGGTGATGTTGTTAGGCGGCAGATGCTGGGGTTGCATGCAAAACTTGTCTAAGATCTCGAGGAAGAAATCTGAGACGGGGAGGCTGAAGCCACATTCTATGTGGGATTGAAGGAATATTTTTTCTCTCTCTAGAGGATGAGGAGGAAATTCGGTCGCCAGAGCAAAGCGCTAGTGACAGACCTCCATAGCTGAAAGGTATCCCTCGCGGATAAGATATTGAAGATCAGGAGCTCCATCGTGGGTGCAACTGATTGTCCATTCACGTGCTTCGCCGTAGCTTCATTACCTTTAGGCCTTGTTTGGTACTAGAGTTTTTGTGGGGATTAGTGAGGATAATCCCTATCAAACCCTGAATCCCCACTTAACTTTAAAAGTATGTTTGGTACTAGAGTATTGAGAGAGTTTAATCGCCGCTAATCCCCACTTTTCCCCAAATGTTAGTGTATTTTTCTCAATCCCCATTACTCTACCCTTACCTAGTGGATTGTGAGTGGGGTTTTGTGGGGATTGGGTGAAGGTAGGGGATTCACCCAATACTCTAGGGGATTATCCCACTAATCCCCACTAAAAATCTAGTACCAAACAAGGCCTTATCGGGCTATTCCATGACATCTCCTTTCCTTTCTGGTCGGACTGAGGTGCCCTTGGTGGCAGAAACCTCCGGTCTCACCACCTCCGTCGACGGATTCCTCTTTGGCATGCTCTGAATATCCAGCCCCTTTGCCACTTGTCCCACCGCTTGAACCAACCATTGTGTCGGTCGCCGTTGATGGATTGGAGGATTTTGTTTGGGGTTTCTTGGAGCTACAGTAAGGAGCTCGATGGTAGTGAAATCTAAAGGTTGGAGACAAAGGTTGTTCGGAGTGATCCAAAAGGTGTTTCGAGTCATAGAGAATTAAATGAATATGTTTTCAATGTTAATTATTGGAATTAATAATAAAAATATTATTTAAATTTAAGTTTGGGGCAGTCCACCCTTAATGGGCCAAACCCTGGAGGGAGAGGCCCATGTTGGGCTTGCCTCCCCATGAGGAAAGGGAGGGGTCGCCATCGGCCTAGGATTTAGGCACACAGGGTGGGGCCCCTCCTGGCCGCCGCCTCTGCCTTGTGGGGGCGCCTCCTCTTCCCTCCCCATATATAAGGAGGGGCACGTGGGGAGGGGAGGACCCACAATTACCTAAGCCTCCAAGTTCTCTCCCCTGTTGTCTCCTCTCTCTCTCTCTCTCTCTCTCTCTCTCTCTCTCTCTCTCTCTCTTGTTGGCTTCCACGCTCACGGTTCCAAGAAGAATAACACAGGTGGAGGACAACTTCAACACCAGCACGCCATCGCATTGTGGATCCCTGATCCAAAAGATCTACTTCTACAATCTCGGCTAGATTAGAGAAACCGAGAGTCAATGTTGAGCACCGAACGTGTGCGAAACCCGAAGGTGCTGTCAGTTGTGGCACCTGGTTGTTGATTGAGGATCAACGCAACCTTGAGGTCGGCTATGGCGTTCGACTACACATCATCCACGTTCATCGTGAACGTTAATGCTTTCGGTCTACAAGGCTATGTCACCGAAACCTCCTTCCCATTACAACATTAACTCATAGATAGATCCTGGTAATTTACATACGCTAGTTAGAAAAGTTATTGTATTATGTTGCAAGCCTCTCCAGTGGTATCAGAGTCGATCTAGGCGTAGTCATGCTTGTACGGGTAGAACACATGTTGAATATGGCAATTGATCCTATAGTTGTTACCCTTTCATGTACTTGCTCATATCGCGGTACTGTTTGATGAAGTTGTCCGGACCGACCTTACGTGTAATAATCTTATAGGAAACTGATTCCACACTTGACATATGGATTATACCATATATGCGACCGACGGGTGTCTGTCTCTCTTACAATAGTTGATATGACATTTGCAACGAAGGGCCTCAAAATGGGTGGCATCTAACTTTATTTTGCAGGGGGAATGTGATGTGATATATATGGTCATGGTCATGGTCATGGTTGAGGTAAAGTAGTTTATTTTCATATTGCTAAGTTGTAGTAATAGTCATCAACATGATGGACATCGACTAGTGGCGTCGTGGACTTGGTGTAGTACTGTTGGTCAATATGGAGATCATGTCGGGGGCTCGATAGAGATCAAGTCGCATGAAGAAGGACAATGTCATGTCACATACATTATAATTGTTGATACACGCATTTTGCATCATAAAAATAGTGACTTTATGTGCTATGTTTAGAATGATATTTGACATGATCCATCATTGTTTATGCATGTTTTAGATGATTTATGGCACTTTCTTACAAATTCATCTCTATTGGTATTTAATTTTTTGGGAGACAGAAAACCTCCTTTTTCGTATTTTGCTATTTCAGGGTGCTTTTGGACGTCTAAAAATCCGAGGAAAAATACCCAATGAGTTATTCACCAGGAGAAGGACATTGGGACAAAGAAGCAAGAGAGGGGAGCCACGAGGACCAAAAGAGCCTGTTTGGCCCTCGAGCATCGGCTCGCCCCCTCTTTTTACACAGACCTTCGTCCCGAATGAAAACCTACGCCACATTTTTCCCAAGATTTACAGAGGCGACGACGGTGGAGAAAGTCCTCTCTTACTCCTAGAGAGGGCAAAGTCTACTGCACCGGAGCCTCCAGTGAGAGGGAAATCGACGCCATCGTCATCACCACTCCTCCTTGGCATAGGGGGAGGCCTCTCCATCAATATCTCCATCAGCAACAACACCGTCACCATCACCATCTCCATCTCTGAGATCCACCTTGTTTCCCTCATAGTTTGTGATTAATGGAACCCCGGATATTGTTTAACGGCTATTTGCATGATTGTGATTGGTGATGTGCTCAGTTGATGTAGAGCCAGTTGGGAACCCCAAGAGGAAGGTATGATGAGCTGATGGCTCCTTGTTGATGTGGAGCGCTTCGTCGGGAAACCCCAAGAGCAAGGTGTGATGCAGCAAATTAGCAAGTCTTCCCTCAGTAAGAAACCAAGGTTATCGAACCAGTAGGAGGAAGTAAACGTCTCAAAGGTGTTGCAAGCAACATGCAAACCTGCACAACACAAACTCAAGACTTTGCCCCAATGAATAGTGAGGTTGTCAATCTCACCGGTTGTTGTAACAAAGGATTAATTGTATGGTGTGGAAGGTGATGATGGTTTGCAGCAAGTAAACAGTAACCGTGGAATATGTATCAATGGTAAATATTGGACCGGGGTCCATAGTTCACTAGAGGTGTTCTCCTTAGATAAACAAACATGGAATGCTGGGTAAACAAATTACAGCAGGGAAATTGACAGGACTGAGCAAGGCATAACAATGCAATACCAGACAAAAAGATCATATGAGATTCGATTGGGCAATACAACAATATACATAGACCGCCATCCAACTGCATTTATGACTAGAATTCCACCTTTGGGTTATCATGTGAACCCCCTCCAGTATTAAGTTGCAAGCAACAGACAACTGCTTTAAGCAAAGTATGTAAGGTAAACAATCCACTTGTTCCATGAACAAGAGACCGTTGTTTTCTCCCTAATGGCAACAACACATCTACAACCATATAGATTTCTGTCACTTCCCTTGATTAAGTAGAGGCATAAACCCACTATCAAGCATAAATACCCCCTCTTGGAGTCTCTAGAAACTACTTGGCCAAGATAACTACTAACAACCAAGAGCATGCAAGATCACAAACAACACAGACATGATAGAATCAATAAGACAAAACCATTAATCAATCTGACATAGTAATCTCAATATCCATCGGATCCCCGCAAACACAACATGCATGATTACAAATATATTAGATCTTGATAATAAAGGGAGCTCACAAGATCTAGACATGAAAACATAAGGAGGAGATACAACCATCTAGCTACTACATGGACCCATAGTCCAAGGTGGTGTTGGAATTATGCCCTAGAGGCAATAATAAAGATGTTATTATTATAATTCTTGTTCATGATAATGTTTATATTCCATGCTAGAATTATATTAAGCGGAAACTTTAATACTTGTGTGGTTTGTGAACAACACCGTGTCCCTAGTACGCCTCTATGGACTAGCTCATTGATTAATGATGGTTAAGGTTTCCTAACCATGGACATGAGTTGTCGATTAATAATGAGATCATATCATGGGGAGAATGATATGATGGACAGACCCAAACTAAGCGAAGCAATTAGATCGTGTCATCGTGTTCATCTTTGCGAAGCTTTTCTTATGTCAAATATTGTATTCCTTAGACCATGAGATAATACAACTCTCTGGTATCGGAAGAAAGCTTTGAGGTCATCAAACGTCATCCTATGAGAGGGTGATCATAAAGGTGTCTCTCAGGTGATCGGAAAGTATCTGTTGGGTTGTATGTATCGAGATGGGATTTGTCCCTCCCAAGTCGGAGAGATATACTTCGGGCCCACTCGGTAATCGATATCAACACCGCTTGCAAGCATGTGGTTAAGGAGTTAATCACAAAGTGATATCGGATTACGGAACGAGTAAAGTACTTGCTGTGAACGAGATTGAACTAGGTATGTCGGTACCGACGATCGAATCTCGGGCAAGTAAAATATCGCGAGATGAAGGGAATATATATATGGGATTGAATCCTGGCATCTTGGTTCATCCGATATGATCATCGATGAATGTGTGGGAGTCAATATGGGTTTCCAGACCCCGCTGTTGATTATTGATAGAAGATCATGTCCGCATATTCTCGAACCCGAAGGGTCACACACTTAACGTGTCTCGACACTAGGATAGATTGGATAATTGGTTTATGAGTTTTTGTTCGGAGTCTCGGATGGGATCCGGGACATCACGAGAGGTTCCGGAATGGTCCGGAGAATAAGGTTCATATAAGGCAGTGCAGTTTTTGGAGTTCGGAATTGTTCCGGGTTAATCGGTATTGTACCGAAAGCTTCTAGAACCTTCCGGAAGGTGACCAACGTGGCACCACCTTCCGGGAGGGGGCATGTGCCTATGAGGGAGTTCCCTGGCCGCATTGGGCCAGGGGCACAAGGCCCATAGGGCCCAGCCGGCCAAGAAGGGATAAACCCTAATTGGACCTTCTAGAAGGGGGGGGGGGTTTCCTTGCCCCCCACTCCTCCTCCTTGGCCGCCGGTTTTGGCTTGGGGGAGGGGCTAGGGTTGCCGCCCCACCCCTCTATATAAAGAGGGCTGGGGGCGCACCACCCCCACACCTTCCCTCCAACCCTAGCCGCCCTGCTGCCCTCCTCTCTCTCTTCCTCCCGACTGCGTGTAGGCGAAGCCCTGCTGCAGAAACTCTCCACCAATTGCACCGCGCCGTCGCGTTGTAGATCCAACCCATCTCTCCACCATACTTGCTGGACCAAGGAAGGAGGAGACGTCGAGGTGTTGCACGTGTGCATCTCACGGAGGCATCGCCACTTGTGGTGCTAGATCGGATCGGATCGCGAGGAGGAGAAGCGAGTACGACTACATCACCCACGTTCCGACGAACGTTCCGCTGTGCGAATCTTCAAGGGTATGAAGATCTAATCCAATCTCTCTTGTTGTTTGCATCTCCTAGATTAGATCTTGGATTCCCTCTGTTCGCATCCGTAGAAAATTTTGATTTACTATGCCGCGAAACCCTTCAGTGGTATCAGAGCTAGATCTATGCGTAGATGTGTTTCACGAGTAGAACGCAACATGGTTGTTGCGGGCGTTGATGTTTTCTGTTGCAAGCCTCTTGTTTGTGTTCTTCTTATGACGCGGGATAGTGAGATTGAAGCGGTCCAGGCCAACCTTACGCGACGTCATTCGCGAGACCGGCTCCGCACTTGACGTGTGGCTTGTTCCACACATGCGGCTGGTGGATGCCTGTTTCTCTCACTATAGTTGTCATGGGTTTAACACTGGAGTTTGGCAACCATAATATCACCGTTGTGGCTTTCCGTAGGTAAGAATCGTTCTTAGCATGCTACTCCCATAAGCCACGTAAAACATGCAACAACAAAGTAGAGGCGTCTAACTTGTTTTTGCAGGGAGCGTTTTCTGTGATATGGTATGGCCCAAGATGTGATGTGTATATTGTATGCGATGATCATGTTTTGTAATGTTTCACGACTTGCATGTCGATGAGTACACAACCGACAGGAGCCATATGGTTGTCTTTATAATTGTGTATGACCTGCGAGTCAACTTCTTATACGCCATGTAATAGCTTTACTTTATCGCTAAGTAGTTAGCAATAGTTGTAGTTGCTATTCATGGTGGAGGCAATCATGGTGGAGTGATGGAGATCATGCCGGCACGCACAAGATGGAGATCATTGCGCGAAGATTGGCTATACCATGTCACATAAAGTTTTATGCATGTGATGTTTATCCTTTTATGTATCTTATTATGCTTAGATCGCGACGGTAGCATTATAAGATGATTCCTCACTTAAAGATCAAGATAAAACTGTGTTCTCCCCATGTATGCACCGTTGCGAAAGTTCATCGTGTCCAAGCATCACGTGATGATCGGGTGCTATAGACTCTACGCTCACATACAACGGGTGCAAGCCAGTTTTGCACACGCGGAAATACTTGGGTTTGACTTGACGAGCCTAGCATGTATAGACATGGCCTCGGAACACATGAACCGAAAGGTTAAGCATGAGTCATATGAATGATATGATCGACACTTCGTTGTCCACCATTGAAGCCACATCTCTTCTCGTGAAGATCGGATTAGGTGTGGTGAATTTGGATCATGTTCACTAAACAACTTGAGGGATGTTGAATTTAGTGGGAGTTCATCTAGTAATTTGATTAAGTTGAACTATTTATCATGAACATAGTCTAAATTGTACTTGCAAATACTGTAGATCAAATGGCTAAGTCCAACTTCAACTTCAACGTTTTTGCTGAGATAGAAAAGCTTAGAAACAATGGGTCTAACTTCACCAAATGGTTCCGCAAACTGAGAATCATTCTCGCTGGCGGACAAAAGGACTATGTCCTTGAGAAAGCGCTAGGTGACGCCCCTGCTATAGATGCGCCGGCTGATGAGAAAGCTGTTTATCAGTCGCACAAGGATGATTAT
The DNA here is from genome assembly GCA_916181665.1 of Avena sativa. Taxonomy (NCBI): domain Eukaryota; kingdom Viridiplantae; phylum Streptophyta; class Magnoliopsida; order Poales; family Poaceae; genus Avena; species Avena sativa. The sequence continues at coordinate 259,845,469 of OV702298.1, read as the reverse complement.
GATTTGATTAAGATTGCCATGTTGTTTGCTATGGAATCGGATCTTCAAAATCGTTTTGAGGAGTTCGCCGGGCCCTTTGAGATTCTTGAGGAGCTGAAAACTATGTTTCAGACTCAGGCCCGTTCTGAGAGATATGAGATCTCTAAGAAATTCTTTAACTGCAAGATGGAGGAAGGGAGTCCGTTTGTGAGCACGCCATTAAGATGTCAGGCTACACTCAACGCCTTGAGCAACTGGACTGCAAGATTCCAGAGGAGCTCAAGATTGACAGAGTTCTGCAGTCACTCCCTCCTAGCTACAAAAGTTTTGCAATTACTCACAATCAGATTGGTTCCACTGATATGATCACTGAGCTCTTCGCTAAGATGAAAGTTGCGGAGGTGGACATCAAAAAGGATAATCATGTGTTGATGGTCAACAAGCCCTCCTTTAAGAAAGGTAAGGATGCAAAGAAGCCCTTCAAGAAAGGCGGCGGCAAGCGCGTTGCCCCTGCTGAGAAGAAGCTCAAGTCTGGTCCTAAGCCGGACACTGAGTGCTTCTATTGCAAGGACAAGGGTCACTGGAAGCGCAACTGTCCGAAGTACTTAGCGGACAAGAAGGCTGGCACCATCAAAGGTATATTTGATATACATGTTATTGATGTTTTCCTTACTAGCCCTCGTTGTAGTGCCTGGGTATTTGATACTGGTTCAGTTGCTAATATTTGTAACTCGAAACAGGATCTACGGAATAGACGGCGGCTTGCGAGGGATGAGGTGACGATGCGCGTTGGCAACGGATCAAGAGTTGATGTGATGGCCATCGGCACGCTCTCCTTAGTTTTACCTTCGGGATTAGTTTTAAACCTCAATAAATGTTATTATGTGCCTGCGTTGAGCATGAACATTATTTCTGGATCTTGTTTATTGCAAGACGGTTATTCATTTAATCGGAGAATAATGGTTGTTCTATTTATATGAGTAACATCTTTTATGGTCATGCACCTATTGTGAATGGTTTATTTCTTCTAAATCTCGAAAGGGATGAAACACACATCCATAACATTGAGGCTAAGAGATGCAAAGTAGATAGTGATAATACTACTTATTTGTGGCACTGTCGTCTAGGTCATATTGGTGTAAAGCGCATGAAGAAACTCCATTCTGACGGACTTTTGGAGTCTCTTGATTTTGAATCATTTGACACATGCGAACCATGCCTCATGGGCAAGATGATCAAAACCCCGTTCTCCGGAATGATGGAGCGAGCAACGGACTTGTTGGAAATCATACATATCGATGTGTGCGGATCGATGAGTGTTTCGACGCGCGGTGGATATCGCTATTTTCTCACTTTTACCGATGACTTAAGTAGATATGGGTATATCTATTTAATGAAACATAAATCTGAAACATTTGAAAAGTTTAAGGAATTTCAGAATAAAGTGGAGAACCATCGTAACAGAAAGATTAAATTTCTACGATCCGATCGTGGGGGTGAATTTTTGAGTTATGATTTTCTTACGCATCTTAAAGCAAGCGGAATTGTTTCGCAACTCACGCCACCCGGAACACCACAGCGCAATGGTGTGTCTGAACGCCGGAATCGAACTCTATTAGATATGGTCCGATCAATGATGTCTCTTACTGATTTGCCGTTATCATTTTGGGGTTATGCATTAGAAACCGCTGAATTCACTTTAAATAGGGCACCATCTAAATCCGTTGAGATGACACCGTATGAACTGTGGTTTGGTGCTAAACCTAAGTTGTCGTTTCTTAAAGTTTGGGGATGCGAAGCTTACGTCAATAAGTTGATGCCGGAAAAGCTCGAACCCAAAGCGGAGAAATGCGTCTTCATAGGATACCCTAAGGAAACTATTGGGTATACCTTCTATCACAGAACCGAAGGCAAAGTGTTTGTCGCAAAGAACGGTTCCTTTCTTGAGAAGGAGTTTCTCTCGAAAGAAGTGAGTGGGAGGAAAGTAGAGCTAGACGAGGTTATTGAACCTTCTCTTGAATTGGAGAGTAGCGCAGCACCTGAAATTGTTCCAGTGATGCCTGCACCAATAATAGAGGAAGCTAATGATAAAGATCATGAAGCTTCGGACGATGCTGCTACTGAACGTCGCAGGTCGACAAGGTCGCGTGCCCCTCCTGAGCGGTACGGCAACCCTGTTTTAACTGTCTTGTTAGTAGATGACAGTGAGCCTGCGAACTATGAGGAAGCGATGATGAGCCCAAACTCTGAGAAATGGCTAGAGGCCATGAAATCCGAATTGGGATCCATGAGCGAAAACCAAGTATGGACTTTGGTGGACCCTCCTAGCGACCGAAAGGCCGTTGAGTGCAAATGGATCTTCAAGAAGAAAACAGACGCGGATGGTAATGTTACCGTCTATAAAGCACGGCTTGTCGCGAAAGGTTTTCGACAAGTTCAAGGTGTTGACTACGATGAGACTTTCTCTCCCGTAGCGATGTTTAAGTTCATTCGGATTTTATTAGCAATTGCTGCGTTTCATGATTATGAAATATGACAGATGGATGTCAAGACTGCGTTCCTCAATGCCAACATTGATGAAGAGTTGTATATGATGCAACCCGAAGGTTTTGTCGATCCTAAGGATGCTGATAAAGTATGCAAGCTTGAGCGTTCCATTTATGGACTGAAGCAAGCATCTCGGAGTTGGAACCTTAGTTTTGATCAAGTGATCAAGAGCTTTGGATTTGTTCCAAATTGCTACGAAGCTTGTATCTACAAGAAAGTGAGTGGGAGCTCGGTGACATTTCTGGTACTATATGTGGATGACATATTGATTATTGGAAATGACATTAACATGCTTAACGATGTGAAGAGTTATTTGAACAAGTGTTTTTCAATGAAAGACCTAGGTGAAGCTGCTTATATATTGGGCATCAAAATCTATAGAGATAGACAAAGACGCCTGATAGCTTTAAGCCAGAGTACATACCTAGACAAAGTTCTGAAAATGTTCAGAATGGATATGGCAAAGAAAGGTTCAGTGCCTATGTTGTCAGGTAAGATATTGAGCAAGGCTCAGTGTCCAGCTACGGTAAATGATAGGGAAGCTATGAGCAAAGTGCCTTATGCCTCGGCCATAGGTTCTATCATGTATGCCATGCTGTGTACTAGACCGGATGTGTCCAATGCTCTTAGTTTGACGAGCAGATATCAAAGTGATCCAGGAGTGGAACACTGGACAGCCGTGAAGAACATCCTAAAGTACCTAAATAGGACTAAAGAAATGTTCTTAGTCTATGGGGGTGATGAACAGCTCGTCTTAAAAGGTTACGTCGACGCTAGTTTCGACATCGACAAGGATGATTCTAAATCTCAGACAGGATACGTGTATATTTTGAATGGAGGAGCTGTGAGCTGGAAAAGCTGCAAGCAAAGCGTGATCGCAGGATCTACAGTAGAAGCGGAATACATGGCTGCTGCAGAAGCGTCAAGTGAAGGAGTTTGGATCAGAAACTTCATCACTGAGCTTGGCGTGGTTCCAAGTACATTGGACCCACTAGAGATATTGTGTGATAACACTGGCGCCATAGCACTTGCTAAGGAACCAAGATATCATCCAAAGACCAAGCATATCAACCGCAAGTTTCATATAATCCGAGATTATATAGCAGATGGAGATCTGAATATTAGCAAAGTACATACAGATCTGAATGTCGCAGATCCATTGACTAAACCTCTTCCACGTGTAAAACATGATCAGCACCTCAGTGCCATGGGTGTGAGATTGTTGCCAAATGTAAACTAGATTATTGACTTTAGTGCAAGTGGGAGACTGTTGGAATTATGCCCTAGAGGCAATAATAAAGATGTTATTATTATAATTCTTGTTCATGATAATGTTTATATTCCATGCTAGAATTGTATTAAGCGGAAACTTTAATACTTGTGTGGTTTGTGAACAACACCGTGTCCCTAGTACGCCTCTATGGACTAGCTCATTGATTAATGATGGTTAAGGTTTCCTAACCATGGACATGAGTTGTCGATTAATAATGAGATCATATAATTGGGAGAATGATATGATGGACAAACCCAAACTAAGCGAAGCAATTAGATCGTGTCATCGTGTTCATCTTTGCGAAGCTTTTCTTATGTCAAATATTGTATTCCTTAGACCATGAGATAATACAACTCCCTGGTATCGGAAGAAAGCTTTGAGGTCATCAAACGTCATCCTATGAGAGGGTGATCATAAAGGTGTCTCTCAGGTGATCGGAAAGTATCTGTTGGGTTGTATGTATCGAGATGGGATTTGTCCCTCCCAAGTCGGAGAGATATACTTCGGTCCCACTCGGTAATCGATATCAACACCGCTTGCAAGCATGTGGTTAAGGAGTTAATCACAAAGTGATATCGAATTACGGAACGAGTAAAGTACTTGCTGTGAACGAGATTGAACTAGGTATGTCGGTACCGACGATCGAATCTCGGGCAAGTAAAATATCGCGAGATGAAGGGAATATATATATGGGATTGATTGAATCCTGGCATCGTGGTTCATCCGATATGATCATCGATGAATGTGTGGGAGTCAATATGGGTTTCCAGACCCCGTTGTTGATTATTGATAGAAGATCATGTCCGCATATTCTTGAACCCGAAGGGTCACACACTTAACGTGTCTCGACGCTAGGATAGATTGGATAATTGGTTTATGAGTTTTTGTTCGGAGTCTCGGATGGGATCCGGGACATCACGAGAGGTTCCGGAATGGTCCGGAGAATAAGATTCATATAAGGCAGTGCAGTTTTTGGAGTTCGGAATTGTTCCGGGTTAATCGGTATTGTACCGGAAGCTTATAGAACCTTCCGGAAGGGGACCAACGTGGCCCCACCTTCCGGGAGGGGGCATGTGCCTATGAGGGAGTGCCCTGGCCGCATTGGGCCAGGGGCACAAGGCCCCATAGGGCCCAGCCGGCCAAGAAGGGATAAACCCTAATTGGACCTTCTAGAAGGGGGGGGGGTTTCCTTGCCCCCACTCCTCCTCCTTGGACACTGGTTTTGGCTTGGGGGAGGGGCTAGGGTTGCCGCCCCACCCCTCTATATAAAGTGGGCTGTGGGCGCACCCCCCACACACACCTTCCCTCCAACCCCAGCCGCCCTGCTGCCCTCCTCTCTCTCTCCCTCCCGACTACGTGTAGGCAAAGCCCTGCTGCAGAAACTCTCCACCAATTGCACTGCGCCGAGGTGCTGCACGTGTGCATCTCACGAAGGCATCGCCACTTGTGGTGCTAGATCGGATCGGATCGCGAGGAGGAGAAGCGAGTACGACTACATCACCCACGTTCCGACGAACGTTCCGCTGTGCGAATCTTCAAGGGTATGAAGATCTAATCCAATCTCTCTCGTTGTTTGCATCTCCTAGATTAGATCTTGGCTTCTCTCTATTCGCATCCATAGAAAATTTTGATTTACTATGCCGCGAAACCCTTCAGGCGGAACTACTCACGCTTCATACCGGAGGCTGGCATGAAGAAGAAGAAGGCCTCCGGGATGATCTCCCCTCCGTCAGGGTGCCGAGAAGAGCTACAGATCCCCCGATCTAGGGACGATGGTGGCGGCGGCTACAGACGGTTTCATGGAGTTTTGATTGGGTCCTAGGGTTTCTGCATCAGGGGCTTCTTATAGGCGAAGAGGCGAGGCAGGAGGGCCACCAAGGTGGATGCACCCCCCAAGCGTGGGATGGGCCCACCTGCGTGGCCAGTGTGTGCCCCCTGGTGGTTATCCTCCGTATCGTACTCCGGCTTCGTGTTCCCCACGGTAAAATATTGACTTTGGCTTTTTGATACGCCCAATTTGCATCACCATTCTATATCATAATTTATCTCTATTCATTGATGTTTGTCCTATTATGAGGTATTACTTATGGCTTTTCATCTGTTTATGCATGTTGGATGATTCTTGGAGGATGGACTGCCGGAGTCTGGATTCTGATGGAAAAGAATGCGTTTCGGTGTAATTTCGCAAAGATCAGAAAAATACCAGAAAAATACCAGAAAAATATGGAAACGTATTATTTCTCCAGAAGAATGAGGGAGCCAGAAGGAGGGACGAAGAAGGGCCTCAAGGGGCCCACACCCCCTAGTTGTGGGCCCACCTGACCCCGCGCCTAGGGAAGGTGTGGCCCACCTGCTCGGCCTCCGACTCCTCCCCGTCGCCTATATCTTCCCTACGCAACCCTAAGCCTCGGGGAGCGACCACAGATATATTTCCGCCGCCTCTGGGGGACAGAAAACACCGAGAGAGAAAGCTCTCCGGCAGACAGATTTCTGTCGGGGGAATTCCTTCCCGAAGAGGGGAGACCGTCGCCATTAACACCGTCATCAAGCTAGGATTCATCGGGATCATCATCATCAACACCATCATCTCCACCAGCACCATCATCACCACTCCGTCCCGCTGTAACAATTGTGTTGGATATTGCTTTAGTTCTCAGGGGAAACTTTCCCGGTGTTGATTACTATTGTAGTTGATGCTTGTGAGTGGAACCATTGGATTATTGTTTACGTTCAGATTGTTATCCATTATCATATCATCTTTTATGTTGATCCATATGATGTCTTGTGAGTAGTTCGTTTAGTTCTCGAGGACATGGGAGAAGTCATGTTGTTATTAGTGGATCTATGTTGAGTTATTATTCAATGGTTTAGTATTTAAGTTGTGGTGCTATTCTTCTAGTGGTGTCATGTGAAAGTCAACTACATGACACTTAACCATTTATGGGCCTAGGGAATGCATTGTGTATTTGGCTACTAATTGTGGGGTTGCCGGAGTGACAGAAACCTGAACCCCCGTTAGGACACCTTTGCACAAGGGAGCGTAGGATCTCAGAGTTTAAGGCTATGGTTAGATTTATATATTAATTACTTTCCTATAGTTACGGATGTTTGCAGGGGTTTAATAACAAGTATGTATTAGTCCTAGGAAGGGCGGTATGTTAGCACAGGTTCACCCACACAACACTTACAAACACCAAAGAAGAGGACTCAACTATTTGAAGCGAAAGCACTTGATAGAATTCCCATGTGTCCTCGAGAACGTTTGGTCCTTATAAGTATTTCCACCGGCTTGTCCTTTGCTAAGAAAGGATTGGGACACTTTCTCCATTTGTTCGTTACTCTTGTTACTTTCTCCTTGTTTTGTTGCCTTGTCAGAAAACCATTAAAAATCCGTTTGCTAAGTATTCGCAGGGATTTCCTGCTCCATACCACTGTTCAGCACCTTCTGTTCCTCGTTGGGATCGACACTCCTATTTATTGAAAGTACTACGATACACCCCCTATACTTGTGGGTCATCAAGACTATTTTCTGGCGCCGTTGCCGGGGAGTGAAGCGCTATTGAAGATTGGAACTGGTAAGGGAAACTTTTACTGTGAGTATTGCTTTTGTTACTACTTGTTACTTTGTTTCCAATATGTATAACCCACTTGGTTTTATGTTTGGGAAAACTACTAGCACTGCTAGGGTAGTAGATGAACCACCACCTGTTGAGATAGATCCTTTTAAGATACCTACAATTATTGTTAATCGTGTTATGGATAGTTATTATTTTGGGGATGGAACTGTCCATCCCGGTGACCACTTGCTTTTTATCCATGAATTATGCGGGTTGTTTAAGTGTACATGTATCACAACTGAACAGGTGAAGAAGAAGTTACTCTCCATATCCTTGAAAGGGAGAGCTGGAGAATGGTATAAGCTATTGAAGAATGGACAATCCATGGAATGGGAGGAGATGGCATCTCTCTTTTACTCTAAATTTTGTCCTCCCAGTGAGATTCATAAGGATAGAAATCTTATATATAAATTTTGGCCTCTTGATGGAGAGAGTACAACTCAAGCTTGGGGGAGATTGAAGTTACTAATGTTTAAATGTCCTATTCATGAACTCCCTAACAATATTATTCGCAATAACTTTTATGCTAGGCTTCCTCTTCATGATAAAGATTTACTAGATGCTTTTTGTGATGGATCATTCACATGTATGAAGGAAGAAGCTAAATGGGATCTCTTAGACCGTATTCAAGATAACACTGAAGCTTGGGAGAATGACAAAGGAAGAAAGTCAGGTATAAACTATGATTATGAATGCATTAAATCTTTTATGGGAACTGATAACTTCCGTGATATTAGTAATGAGTTTGGTCTTGATTCCCAAAGTATTGCCAAATGTTTTAAGGCCTTTGCCTCTTACATAGAAATTCCCAAGAAGAAGTGGAATAAGTACCATGCTCCGTATAAAGATGTTGTTGATCATGTTCCAGTTAGAAGTACTCAAGTTTGTACTACTAATCATATTATGCATGAACCTCATGTTGAGAAAATGCCTTTCCCAGCTAAGGTAAAGGAGTATTCTATGATTATTAGTGCAAATAACAAAGGTACAATGAAAACTGTGGAGCCTGGTAAGCAATTAAATGTTGAACCTGTGGTAGCTATTGTGAAAGACCCTGTCACTAGAAATAGAGAGGATGAGCACATTGTCTTCTATGAAGACGCATCTAATATTATCTCTCATCCTAGTAAGCCTAGAAAAGCTAGTGTTCCTGTGCTTTCTGCTAAAATTGGTGATCATTGCTACTCCCTCTATTTAGAAATATAAGATGTTTTAGGTTTGTGAAGGAGGTGTATCTAGACAGCTTTTAGTGTCTAGATTCATTTGAACCTATACACTAAAAGGTGTCTAGATACATTTCCTTCATAAATCTAAAACATCTTATATTTCTAAATGGAGGGAGTACTATGGTTTATGTGATATTGGTGCTAGTTCTAGTGCTATTCCTTATGAGATTTACAGGGAAATTATGCATGAGATTGGTCCTTGTGAGCTTGAGGACATTGATGTGGTCATTCATCTTGCTAATAAGGAGACCATTTGACCCATTGGAATTGTAAGAGATGTGGAGGTTCTTTGTGGTAAGATTAAGTATCCTACTGATTTTCTTGTGCTTAATTCAGCATCTATAAAAACTTGTCCTATCATTTTTGGTAGACCTTTCTTAAACACTTGTGGAGCTATTATTGATTGTAAGAAGGAAATTTTTTTAACTAAGTTTGATGGAAATTCTTATGAGTTTAACTTTTCCAAATTTTCTAAAGCTCCTTGTGAAAATAGCTTGCCTAATAAAGATTTCAGGATGGAACAACTTGCTTCTATTGATCCGGTTTATGACCTTGGACCTCTTTTTGATGACCGTAAGTGTGCTTATTCTTATGATAAAAAGTTGTTGCCAGTGACAGTTATATTGTCAACTTTATTCAAAATGCTACTGAAATTTATTTTGAGAGAGGGAAACATAGTTTTATGCATCTCAATGATGTTAAGTTTCCCCGTTTTATGTTGAAATCTTTGAAGTTGCATCTGTTTTGTCTTCCTATGCTAGTGGCTTTTTGTTTCAACAATTTGTTTTCCCATGATAACCCCATGCATAGGAAGTGGGTTAGACTCAAATGTGTTGGTTATTTGCTTCTTGATGCTCTCTTTCACTTCAAATATTTATCTCCTTTGTGAGCATCCTTGGAAGTTTCAAGCCTAACTTAAAGGCATTAAAGACAAGTACTTGTTGGGAGATAACCAAGAGTTTTGTCGAGTCTTGGGAGTTATTACCTCTGTAATAACCGCTCCTTATCCTTTTTGTTTTGGTTTTTGTGTCAAGTTCAACTACTTTTGTGAAGTAGAGGAGTTGTGAAAAGTGGCTGTCCTGGGAGAGATTTTTTGTGCTGCATTGTAAACATTCGTGAGAAATATCAGTACTTCGGATGGAGCTTAATTTTTTTGTGCTTGTTCTCCAGGTTGTTACCCAACTTTCATCAGTTCTTCACTTTTTTATTTGAGCAATAGAAGGTCTTAGAAAAAATCAAACTTTACCTGCTTGTCTGTTTTGATAGATTTCTGCCATCATTTGCATTTGCCTCTTACAGAAGCTTTTGTTTTGATGGGTTTTCAGTTGAAGTGTGTGCCAAAGGTTTTGTTTTTGCTTACACTAATGTTGTCATTGAGTGTGTGCAAGGGTTTGTAAGAAGGAAATTTTCAGGAGAAAGAAAAAAGGAATCTGCAAAGTTCTTCTTTGAATAGGTAAAAGTGGTGAAAACAGAAGGTTCGTGAAACTCCAATATTTTTATATTTTTGATGTTTTTAATACATAAGGGAAGTTAAGAGACGAAATTGAAGAGGAAATGGAGCCCGGGGTGGACAAACCCACCCCAGGCGCGGGCCTAGCATGGTCGTTCCTGAGGGGGGGGGGGGGGTCCCACCCTCGAACTCCGTCTCCGCCTTGTTTCCGTGTCAAAACCTTCTTTATGCATTGAAACTTCGTAATATATAACCCCCGGATCCTCCGAGGTTTGTGCGTCATGTTCTCGTCGTGTTTTTGTTTCGATCTGTTTCTGTCAGAAAATCTTCTCAAGTTTAGAGCACCATGGCCTCTGCCAACGACAAAGGCAAGAAGGCCAAGGAAGAAGAACCTCAAGTCCCCAAGGAGGAGGAGATTTCGGTAGGGTATGAAGGTGACATGGAGGAGGACAAGCAACCGGACACCCGCACTACCGTCGTGAGCATTGGTTTGGTGGCAAGACCTACCAAGCTTAAGAGGACAACACAGATGTCTACAGGAGGGAAACCTCCACGTCTCTTCTACAATCCACGGTCATCTCCTCCACGTAACAAGAGACCCTTCCATAAACTTATACATGAATATCAATACCAACAAGTTCCCAAAGGGAACTTTCCTTCGGTTTGGGATATGCCCTGTTCTAACAATGCAGAGAAGGATCATGCTAAGGATGAAAAGTGGGGAAAGAATAACAAGGACTGGGATTCTCGGTCTGACATGATCATGAACCTAATAGAGCAAAACTCGGAGCTAGTCCGTACTCTTACTTTTGAGTTTGAGGAAATAAGGAAATTGATTGAGGAGCTTATCAAGAGAACACCACCACCACCAAGGGCGTAATTCATCATCAGGTTTGGCATCCCCTTGGCTTGTTCCAAGCTTGGGGGAGTGCCGCGATATCATCACCATTATCTTTTATCTTTTACCTTTTTAGTGGATTCATGTCTATGATAGAAAGGTTATCTTATAGTTTGGTTTGCATGTGGAAGTATCTCTCCTTTAGTTGATTATCTATGTATCCCTTGGTGTGAGTGCCTTTATTGGAATATTAATGAGAAGTCTCATATTTTACTTTTTGCACTTCTGATTTTAGTTTGCAATCTCTATCATATGATGGATCTTGTTGATCAGTATTGGCACCACTTTGGGATCATCAAGTGGATCTAAATTGGTTTTGGCAAACCAAGTTCTGGTCAGTAGCATTACTATGAAAGAGAAAAAGAAGGAAAAAAACTTACAGGTATTTTGTATCATTTGTTTTCTTTCTTGTTGGCTCATAAGCTTAGTATTCTTTATTTAAGATCCTTTTGTGTCTTCAAGGAAGATTGCATGTTTGGATTTATTACTTATATGCTTGCTTGTTTCTTTCAACTCTCTTGCTTGCTACCCAGCCTTGCTAGCCAAAAACCTGTTTTGAGAAGGCATACTTCTCATGTTTCCAAAACCCTTTGAACCAAAAACCTTTTCCACTTGTGTCCACCATATCTACCTAATAGCTTTTGCTATTCCAAGCAAATTATCAAGCTTCATCTATCTTTTGAATTAAAAAGTAGTTTGTTATGTGAAAACTAGTTAGTAAAGCTCTCACGAACTTGATGGCACATTTTATTTCTTTGACCCTAATAGACTTGAACCATTGTGAACATCAAAGTTGTATATGCTTGCATCTATACATTGGAATTAGCGGAACCGTGCTGTCACGGGGAACGTTTTCAACATTGCACTTGTACTCTATACACAGTTGATATCGTGCTTTTTTGTCTATGGATGTCACCGGTGTGAAATAAAGAGGGAACTTGTAAGTCCATGGAGTTTGTATCCTGTGTTAGAGAAACGCCTGGGCCACTAGCCTAAGCCATGCTTAATCATGGTGGAAACTTGCAGCATCACGATAGTGAGTCATCTATGAAGCATCCTCAATAAAAATCTATGCATATGGTAAATAAAAAGATAGCTGAGTTGCTCATTGTCTGCTTGCATTGTCATTTTGGTTATGGGAAAGCTCATGTACCATGTGCAAGGGGTACCCCATTGGCGGTTCTCAATGATATGCAAATACTTACAATGACAAGAACTTAGCTGGACCCAAAGTTGAGTATGCATGAGGAGTGGCCCTCATATTCAAGGGACATGAGATTGCAAACTTATATTTCGTCAAGCATATACTCCATATTTGTTCACTTTAACCTTAATCATCTCAAGATTCTTATGATAGGGGCAATGAGGGATCAAAGCTAGTAAGTACCATAATCTTTTGAAAGCTCTTTATGACTTGTAATCCCTGCTACCCTCTAAGAAGGGACCTTTCTCCTAGTTACAAGTTGAGTCAGCAAACCCACTTCCTCTCTATCTCCAGCAAGCATTTGAGTTGTTGTGTTTCAAGCATTCATATGGTTATTTATTCAATCATGTTCTTCATCTTCCTTGTTTGCACAAAACTCTTATCTATTGAGTATTACTTTGAGAAAAGAGTGCTCCTGTTTTGAAACTTCTGCAAAAAGCTTTTGTGAAACTGTTTGCCAGGTGTTTTCTGACCAAGAACAAGTTTGCCAATTCCAATTATGATTTATCCTTTTGCATCTCTATTGTGACTATTGTACTTGGTTGCAAGCTAAGTTATATAATGGTGATTTGCTTTCTTTCTATGAGTTGTGCAATGGTAAGTGTGATGCTTCTTCTTCGTATTCTTTTATCGACACTTCACTCCATAAACCTGTGGACATGTTTACTAAGCTCAGTATTCGCTTGGGGACAAGCGAAGTCTAAGCTTGGGGGAGTTGATACGCCCAATTTGCATCACCATTCTATATCATAATTTACCTCTATTCATTGATGTTTATCTTATTATGAGGTATTACTTATGGCTTTTTCATCTGTTTATGCATGTTAGATGATTCCTGGAGGATGGACCGTCGGAGTCTGGATTCTGATGGAAAAGAAGGCGTTTCGGTGCAATTTCGTGAAGATCAGAAAAATACCATAAAAATATGGAAACATATTATTTTACCAGAAGAATGAGGGAGCCAGAAGGAGGGACGGAGAAGGGCCTCAGGGGGCCCACACCGCCTAGGCGCGGGCCCACCGGACCCGCGCCTAGGGAAGGTATGGCCCACCTTTCCTGTAGGGATTCGTAGCATGGAAAACAAAAATTTTCTATCGCATACAAACAAACAAGCCAAGATCTATCTACTAGATTGTAGCAACGAGTCGATGGAATAACTCACCCTCGAAGATTCCAAAGTGTTTAACGAGAGCGGATTCTCGTGGGTGATGTAGTCGTACTCTTCCCGATCTCAAGATCGCGTAGACGATCCTTCCAGCGCTGCGTTCCGGCAGCGCTCCTGCAGTCGGTCACACGTTCGGTACTCGACGAAGACCTTCCTCTCCCTTGTTCCAGCAGGCAGCGGAGGTTGTAGCACTCTCCTCGCGATTCCGGCAGCACAACGGCGTGGTACCGGAAGTAGAGGGAAGATCTCGCAGGGCTTCGCCTTAAGCCGAAGCGAGTATGGTGGACTATGAGAGAGCTCCTCGGCGATCTAGGGTTTAGACACACCAAGGAGGAGGCTTGGCCGGCGGCTAGGGTTAGCTAGGCGGCGGCGGCTATGGAGGGCGGCGGCGGCTTGGAGCTAGGGTTTTGGGTGGAGGTGTTGGGGTGCTAGGAGGGGCAGCCCTGCCCCTCCTTATATAGGTGGAGGGGCGCGCCAGGGGAGGGGAGTCCCTCCCCAACTCGGCTTCCCAAGGGGGCCGGCGGTGGAGGGGAGGAACTCCTCCCCAACTTGGTTTCCACCTTCCCCTCCACTTCCCAAAATTGCCGTTTGACTTTTCAAATTGGCGTTTGACTTTTCAAACTAGGATTTGATTAAACCCTTTATTTTGTTCAGCGATGACACCTAGTACATGATGCAATCATTCCAAATTGGTATGACACATTCATGTACCCTTCCCCTATGGAGTGCCGGACATTCCGGAACCTTCTAGAACATTCCCGATGAAAACACCGGAACCATTCTCCAACCCCGAAACAGGACTTTCCTTATATGAATCTTATTCTCCGGACCATTCCGGATCTCCTCGTGATATCCCGGATCCCATCCGAGACTCCGAACAACATTCGGTCTCTTACTCATCTGTCACATCCCATGATTTTCCAAATCTTGTAATGTGAAAAATAAAATAAACAAAATAAATTTTTGTTGAAAATCAGGGTGAAGAGAAACTTTTGTTTCTAAAAGGAAACTTAAAATCCCATCTTGAACAAACTTTGGTTAAAGTTTGAATCCAACAAAAATCCAAATCAAGGGAATTGCATTCCTCAATGAATGTATCTGGAAATTTAAACACTTGGAAAATAAATCCAAACCCTAAACCCTAATGGAAGAAAATCATCTCCAAGTTATCAACAAGCCTATGGATTTGATCCATATAAAACTTGTCAACAAACATTCACAAAGGATCAAGATAGACAAATAGAAATAATATAAAAGCCATATAAATTGGTTTCACTTAATTTGGAACCATGGATAAAATCTTATGAATTTAATAAAATAAGAAATTGAATTCCCAAAGCTATTGAAGAACCTATCTTTAAATCCAAACCAAATAGTGAGCAATTGATCTTAAAAGGATTTAAAAGGATAAACAAAGACAAAACAAGATCTCACAAATTGGAATCACCAAATTTGGATCTCTAAATAAAAAGATATGGATTTTATAAGACAGAGAAAGAAATATTAATTAAAGAATATTTAAAGACCAAATCAAATCTTGGCCTAATCCATTTAGCAAATGGAATGATTTTAATCCCAATCCAAATAAAATAAAAGGATAAAGAATTTTCCAAATAAAATAAAATGGCAACAACCATTCTATCCCTATCTCAATAAAGACAAATCTCTAAATAAGATTACATGAGAAATTGATATTTTGGAATTTACCCAAGTGGAATAAAAGTTGTTTAATCAACTTAAATAAAATAAAAACCTCCAAGTAAAAAAAATTGGGAATTGAAACTATATTAAATTCCATTGGAATTAAAATAAATACCCAATCTTAAATGATTAAATCTTATTAAAATACTTTCCAAATAATTCAAGATGAATTATTTGACACCCTTTTAAGTAAACAAAACCTACTGAAAAGATTTGGAAGGTTTAAAAGATTTTAAATAGTGTTTGAAACATTATACAAAACCTATTTGATATAATATAAGGACCTACTTTAATAATTAAAAAGACTCAAAAAGGAATAAAATAAATTCCCAAAATTGGCATCAGAATGTATTGCTAATCAGTATTTAAATCTTCACAAACTTTGGCAAAGGTTTGAAATCAAAGGAGTATTTGAATTAGCCAAACAAAATCAAAACAGAATAAAAGAAAGAGAAAAAGAAAAACATTTAGAACAGAAAAAATAAGAAAAGGACCCAGCCCAACTAAGCCCAACCTAGCCCACTCCCTCTCTCCCCACGAGAAAACGCTTCGCACCGCGAAAGAATCCCGCTCAGTCGCTGACGCACAGACCCCACCCCACACTCTCTCTCTCTCGCTGCCAAGCGGCCCCACTCTCCCCAGTCATCGTCTTCACCCACCCCGCTGACCACGCCCCCTCTCACCGGCAGTTGCTGCCAAATCAAAGCCGGCGTAATACGCAGTAACGCCGCGATTAATCGGCCCCTTGACCACGCACGTTAAAGTGTCTGCCCCTCCTCTCTCCTTCCCCTCTGTCGCCCCACCTTAGCACGCCCCCAGGCCGCCCTAATTCCTCTCCGAACACCTCTGTCTCCGACGACTCTCCCGGCCGATTCCGGCAGCCCCTCGCCGCCCCTTGACTCCTAGACCATGCTCATGTGATCCCCACCTCCAGGAGAACCTCCCCGTAGCGCCAGCTTGCCCGCGCATGCCTTGCAGCCTCGACTCTGTCCATGTCTGAGCGCCACCGATGATAAGCCCAACTCCGGTGAGCCATAGCCGACGACCTCGTGCACCCCTTGCTCACTGGTGAGTGTTTCCGTGACCCTTGAACTCGTGTGCATCTTCCTGATGCGTTGTTTTTCTCGCTTGCACCCTAGATGCTCACCTCCGGCAACATGTGACCCCACCCGAGGTGAAGCACAGCTCCGGCGAGCGATTCAGGACTACCTCGTGCGCCCCTCGAGAAACGGCAAGTACGTTGAGCATCAGCAAGCTTCGACGATTCTGGTGAGCCACCCCACTCCTCCTCTAGCTTCCTGTATCGCCGGCACCGTCACCGTCTGAGCGCGCCGCCGCCAACCACCGCCGCAGCGCCGCTCATTCTAGGTCAAGCTCGCAGCAGCCGTTGGATTTGGATCGCGTGGATAGGATAGAAACTTATACGAAGGGGTACGAGTGATCCTGTGCCGCTCGATCTATTTTAATCCAACGCCTCACATCGCTTGATCCGCGCGAACCGGTATCGCCCAGTAGTATCACGCCACGTGACCATCCTTTTGATTTAAAACAGAAACTAATCTATTAGATGTTCCAATTCATAAATTGCATAACTTTTGATCCACACGTCCAATTTTTGCAAATTTTATATCAATGGAATCAGAAAGACAAGCCCTAGCCAACCATGCAATTTGTTTAGTAAAAAGTTTCTGTTAAATTGTTTGTTTTTGCAGAAACTTGTGTATACTTGTTTAGGTTATAAAAATTATTCCAAAATGATTTTGAGAATAAAATCTTTTGCAAATGGTGTGTTTTGAACCTACTGACCATAGGAAACACTCTGTGGATTCAAAAATGTATTTGGAGAAACAAAAGAATGAATCTTGGATTTAAAACCAATTCTAGTCAAATAAAAATATGGTTTATTTATTAAAAATGGTTTTGGAAGAAAACCTTTGGGAAATGTTTTGTTTTAAACTCTCTGACCCTAAAAACAAAGTTTTATGGTTTGAAAACATATTTTGTGAACCCTATAGATTAATACCTTATTAAAAACATTTCTACACCACATAAAATGATACTTTGTTTTAAAAATGGTTTATAAAGTGAAACCTTTTGCAAATGACTTTGCCACTTTATAAAATGACCAATAGGTGTTTTCAAATGTTTATAACCTATTGGAAACCACTTTTACAAATAAAACAACCCCTTTTGCATGCTTGCATGTATTGTTTTGTTTATTATTTTATGGAATGAATTGCTTGAATGGTACTTTGAAATATTGTTTGCTTGATTGAATTGTAGTGATTTGAAGTGAGTGAACATTGCAAAGATCAAGGAGTGGACCTATACTATATACCAAAAAGGCAAGTGATGCTACATACCTTTGTCCCATTATTTTCACTATGCATTAGTGATATTTCTAAGTAGGCCTTGCATAGAATTTTGCTAAGTATAAACCTTGCTATGGGAAATCCTAGTAGATGAAACCTTAGTGGAAAATTTCCTAAGTAAGATTCCTACTACTATCAAGCTTAGCTTAGCTAATAGAAAACAAGGGTGGATTATATATTCATGCTATGGAAAAATTTCTAAGTCTGAGGACTTGTGTTTTGTTTAATAAAACAACTAAGTGAATGAATCACCTGGGTGGAAAGGGACTTGCTTGGTGGTTTTTGGTTGAGTGGTTACACAAGGCCCATTTTTATGGTTTACCTTGTGTATCACACTTGTGGATGGCCACCCAGGAACAAAGAGATTTGAGATGTCAAATGTTGAGAAGCTTCATGTGCAGCCGCTTAGCATTATGGGCTCTGCCTGGATCATATAGGTTGCAAGAACTTAGCCAAATGGACAGTTGGTGGTAGGGGTTTGATAGGTTGGAACGCGTCCATTTTGGTCTAAGGGAAGGCTTCTGAAAGATCTTGTCTTGGGAAACCAAGTCTTGTGGGGAAAGTGCACCACCTCTGCAGAGTGTAAAATCTAAGTACTTAGCCATGTCCCTGGTAAAGGACAATTTGAGCATCAAGACATGGAAGCTATCAAGAATCTCATCATCCAAATTTCTAAGTTAAAAACTTGTGGTTGAACAAGGGTTAAAGGATCTTCAATCTTTGATTGGTAGATGCCTTGGGTGATTTTTGTCAAGCAAAAACTTAGTATTTTCAAATGATAGGGAAAAATCTATTTTTGAGCAATGCAAGCCTCAACTCCACTTGCCAAATGCATATAGATGATAGACTCCACTATACCACCATAGTATCACTTGCCAATACAATTCAAATGTATTGACCCTTGTGGTTGTAACTTGTTATGTTGCAGGTTTGTTTGATGTTAGTGAAGTTTATTGATTAGGATTACAAAGTCTACAACCAACATGTCTGCCTGTGGCACTTTGAAGATGAAGGACCCCATACTATTGTGATATTCTGCTGCATTGTAATGAGATAGCCAAATGAGCTATGTAAGATGTAATAAATTATTTTATTCCTGGTTATAAAGATGTATTATGACCTTTGTTTCTTGATATTACATCTTAACTGTGGATGCTAGCTATTGATCCAGGGACTAGCATTGTAAACACAGGGATCTCTACCTTATTAAAGGTTGGGAACCTTACATCATCATTCCATAACTACTCAAACAACATCGAATCCTTAAGTGTGTCTCCCTACGGTTCGTGAATTATGCGGACATGATCGAGATACTTCTCCGAATAATAACCAATAGAGGAATCTGGAAATTCATATGGCTTCCACATATTTCTACAATTACTTTGTGATCGAGTGAACCACTTACATACGATACCAATTTCCCTTTGTCTCACGATAGTTTACTTATCCGAGGTTATGATCGTCGGTATCTCTGCATACCTAGTTCAACCTCGTTACTGATAAGTACTCTTTTCTCGTTCCCGTGATATGTGATCCCTTGTGAGCCAGCCACATGCTTGCAAGCTAATTGGATGACATTCCACCGAGAGGGCCCAGAGTATATCTATCCGTCATATGGATGGACAAATCCCACTCTTGATCCATGTGTCTCAACCAATACTTTCCGAACACTCAATGCCACCTTTATAACCATCCAGTTACGGTGTGGTGTTTGCTGTCATCAAAGCATCCTTCCGGTGAAGGTGATATGCATGATATCATGGTCGAAGGAATTAGGTTACTATGTATCAGAAAGCATATAGCAATTGAACTATTAAAATGACTTGATCTTTATGCTACGCTTATCTATAGGAGTATGTCCACCATATCATTCTCCTAACAATATGATCTTGTTGTTAATAACATCTCAATGTTCATGATAGGGAAACCACAATCATTTATTAACCAACAAGCTAGTATTATAAAGAGGCTTTACTAGGGACTCTATTTTAGTTTACAAATCACACAAGTATTAATGTTTCCTTGTTAATACTATTATAGCATGAATGTAAACATTTATCATAAACACAAAGATATAATAATAACTATATTTATTATTGCCTCTAGGGCATATCTCCAACAGTCTCCCACTTGCACTAGAGTCATCTAATCTAGATTACATGGTAATATACCGAACACCCATGGCAGTTTGGTGTTGGTCATGTTTTGCCCTCGGGAGAGGTTTAGTCAACGGATCCGCCACATTTAGATCTATGTGTACTTTGCAAATCTTTATGTCCCCATCTTGGACATGTTCTCGAATAGCGTGAAAACGTAGCTTGATGTGCTTCAGCTTCTTGTGTGACCTTGGTTCTTGCGCATTGGATGTGGCGCCCATGTTATCACAGTAGATAGACATTGGGTCCAGCGCACTAGGAACCACACCCAGCTCTGTAATGAACTCTTTCATCCATATCGCTTCTTGTGAAGCCTCCGAAGTAGCCATGTATTCCGATTCAGTTGAAGATCTCGCCACAACGCTTTGCTTTGCACTCCTCCAGCTAACTGCTTCACCATTCAAAATAAATATGTATCCAGATTGTGATTTAGAATCATCCGGATCGGTGTTCCAACTAGCATCGGTGTAACCATTAACAATGAGCTGTTCATCACCTCCATAAGAAAGAACCATATCCTTAGTTCTTCTCAAGTACTTAAGGATGTTTTTGACCGCTGTCCAATGATCCACTCCTGGATCACTTTGATATCTGCTAGTTAAACTAACAACATATGCAATGTCGGGTCTAGTACATAGCATGGCATACATTAGAGATCCTATGGCTGAGGCATAGGAAGTCTTACTCATCCTTTCTCTATCTTCTGCCGTTGTCGGACTTTGAGTTTTACTCAACATCGTATTGGGCAACATGGGTAAGAACCCTTTCTTGTTATCTTCCATTCCAAACCTCTTTAGAACTTTGTACAAATATGTACTTTGTGACAATGATATTAGGCGTCTCGATCTATCTCTATAAATCTTTATGCCTAATATATAAGCTGCTTCGCCAAGATCCTTCATTGAAAAACTATTATTCAAATATTCCTTGACACTATTAAGAAGGTCTACATCAGTCCCAATCAACAATATGTCATCTACATATAGTATTAAGAATGCTACAGAGCTCCCACTCACTTTCTTGTAAATACAAGCTTCTCCATAAGTTTGTATAAAACCAAAACTTTTGATTACCTTATCAAAACGTTGATTCCAACTTCGGGATGCTTGCTTCAATCCATAGATGGACCGTTGAAGTTTGCATACCTTGTTAGCATCTTTAGGATCGACAAAACCTTTGGGTTGCATCATATACAACTCTTCATCAATGTCTCCATTGAGGAACGCTGTTTTGACATCCATCTGCCATATTTCATAATCATAATATGCAGCGATTGCTAACATAATCCTCACAGACTTTAGCTTCGCTACTGGTGAGAAAGTCTCATCATAGTCAACTCCTTGAATTTGTCGAAACCCTTTTGCGACAAGTCGAGCTTTATAGACAGTAACATTACCATCAGCATCTGTTTTATTCTTGAAAATCCATTTGTTCTCGACAGCCTTCCGGCCATCCGGTAAGTCCACCAAAGTCCATACTTGGTTTTCGTATATGGATCCAATCTCGGATTTCATGGCTTCTTGCCATTTAGTGGAATCTGGGCTCATCATCGCTTCCTCATATGTCGCAGGGTCATCGGTGTTGTCCACCAACATGACATTCATTACGGGATCATACCAATCAGGAGTGGTACGAGTTCTCGTTGACCTGCGAGGCTCTGTAGCAACTTCAACCGAAGTTTCATGATCATCATTATTAGCTTCCTCTCTTACTGGTGCAGGCACCACAGGAACTTCTTCCGGTGCTGCGCTACTCGCAAGTTCGAGAGAAGGTTCGACAACCTCGTCGAGTTCTACTTTCCTTCCAGTCACTTATTTCGAGAGAAATTCCTTATCTAGACAGGATCCATTCTTGTCAACAAAGATTTTGCCTTTGGATCTATGATAGAAGGTATACCCAATAGTTTCCTTCGGGTATCCTATGAAGACGCATTTTTCCGCTTTGGGTTCAAGCTTGTTCGGCTGTAACTTCTTTACATAGGATTCACAACCCCAAACTTTAAGGAACGACAATTTAGGTTTCTTCCCAAACCATAATTCATACGGTGTCATTTCAACGGATTTAGATGGTGCCCTATTTAAAGTGAATGCGGCTGTTTCTAATGCATAACCCCAAAATGATAGCGGTAAATCTATAAGTGACATCATAGAACGAACCATATCTAAGAGAGTTCGATTACGACGTTCGGACACACCATTACGCTGTGGTGTTCCCGGCGTGTCAATTGTGAAAGTATTCCGCATTTCTTCAAATGCTCGCCAAACTCGTAACTTAGATATTCACCTCCACGATCAGAACATAGAAATTTAATCTTCTTGTTACATTGATTCTCTACCTCACTTTGAAATTCCTTAAACTTCTCGAAAGTTTCGGATTTATGTTTCATGAAATAGATATACCCATATCTACTCAAGTCATCTGTGAAGGTAAGAACATAACGATAACCACCGCGCGATGCTACACTCATTGGACCACACACATCGGTATGTATGATTTCTAATAAGTCTGTAGCTCGCTCCATCATACCAGAAAATGGAGTCTTAGTCATTTTTCCCATCAGACATGCTTCGCATCTTTCAAGTGATTCAAAATCAAGTGATTCAAGAAGTCCATCGGAATGGAGTTTCTTCATACACTTCACTCCAATGTGACCAAGACGATAGTGCTACATATAGGTCGAGTTATCGCTCGATTTCAAACGTTTAGCCTCAATGTTATTAATATGTGTATTTCCACTATCGAGATTCAATAAGAATAGACCATCTATCAAAGGTGCATGTGCATAAAACATATTACTCATATAAATCGAACAACCATTATTCTCGGACTTAAACAAGTAACCGTCTCGCAATAAACAAGATCCCGATATAATGTTCATGCTTAACGCAGGCACCAAATAACAATTATTTAAGTATAAAACTAATCCCGATGGTAGATGAAGGGGTAGCGTGCCGACCGCGATCACATCAACCTTTGATCCATTTCCCACGTGCATCGTCACCTCGTTCTTCGCTAGCTTCCGTTTATTCTGCAGCACCTGTTTCGAGTTACAAATATGAGCAACCGAACCAGTATCAAATACCCAGGCACTACTACGAGTACTAGTGAGATACACATCAATAACATGTATATCAGATATACCTTTCTTCTTGATGTTGCCGTTCTTCAAATCCGCCAAGTACTTTGGGCAATTCTGCTTCCAGTGACCTTCTCCCTTGTAGTAAAAGCACTCAGTATCAGGCTTGGGTCTAGCCTTGGTCTTCTTCATCGGTGCGGTAACTTTCTTACCACCCTTCTTGAAGTGTCCCTTTTGCTTAGACTTGCCTTTCTTGAATTTGGTGGTCTTATTGACCAACAACACTTGGTGTTCTTTCTTGATCTCCACTTCTGCAGATTTCAACATGGCGAAGAGTTCTGGCAACGTCTTGTTCATGTTTTGCATGTTGTAGTTCATCACAAAGTTCTTGTAACTTGGTGGTAGTGATTGAAGGACACGGTAAATCCCCAAAGCATTAGGAATCACTATACCCAAGCTTTGAAGTTTGTTTGCGTGCCCAGACATCTTAAGCACATGCTCACTGACGGAGCTGCCTTCTTCCATCTTGCAGTTAAAGAACTTTTCAGAAGCCTCATAGCTCTCAATCGCCGCGTGAGTCTCAAAGATCAATTTGAGATCACGGACAATATCATGTGGGTCTGAATTCTCAAACCTTTTCTGAAGCTCCGATTCTAAACCATACAAGATAGCAGCAACTGTGGAGTACTGAGTCTTCCGAGTGAGGTAAACATTCTTTACTTCATCAGTAGCAGTAGCTGCAGGTGGGTCACCTAGCGGTGCATCCAGCACATAGGTCAAATTACCAGCTGTGAGGACAATCCTCAAATTGCGGAACCAATCTGCGAAGTTGCTTCCATTGTTTTTCAACTTTTCTTTCTCTAGGAACGCATTAAAATTGATGGTAGGGGCCGCCATTGATCTACAACATATTTGCAATAGTTGAGACTAAGTTTATGACAAATTGAGTTCTAATTAATAGTTAAATTAATCTAGGTGAACTCCCACTCAAAACAATATCCCTCACATTGTTTTAGTGATCACACGAACCAAATTCACCACATCAAAACCGATCATCACGAGAGTTGATGTAGCTTGAATGGCGAACAATCGACATGTTCATCATATCTACTATATGATTCATGCTTTACCTTTCAGTGATCCGTGTTCCGAGACCATGTCTGTACATGCTAGGCTCGTCAAGATCAAACCTTAGCTTCCGCATGAGCAAATCTGGCTTGCTCACGTTGTATACACTTGCGGAATCTAACACACCCGATCATCACGTGGTGCTTCGAAACAACAAGCTTTAGCAACGGTGCTTACTAAGGGTGAACACTTTAGGACTTGAAATTCATGTGCATGAGGGATCAACTTATAATGCTACCGTCGTTAACTAAGCAATACAAGATGCATAAAGGATTAATATCACATGCAATTCATAATATGTGATATGATATGGCCTTTCTTCTTTGTGCTTCCGATCTCCATCTTCAAGCACGAACATGATCTCCATCATCACCGGCATTGCATCAAGGTCAATGACGCCGCTTCATGGTTGTCGTCCACCAGCTTCAACTATTACAACTACTTTGAATAGACACGCGGGTCTTAACATAAATTAAAGACAACCATATGGCTCCTGCCGGTTGCCAACTTACAATAAGGAACATTGCATACATCAAATATAATCACAATCATGGCCATATCACATCACAGCACACCCCTGCAAAACAAAGTTAGACGCTTCTACTTTCTTTGCATGTTTTACGTGGTTTGGGGCTTTCGAAAAGTGTCGTTCTAACTTACGAACAAGAACCACAACATTGATACCAGTATTCTCAATCACCCGTTGTAAATTGGATCTTAACTATGTTGGGAGAAAAAGGCACCCGCAAAGCCACTTATGCAATACAAGTTGCATGTCAAGCGTGGAGCAAGTCTCATGAACGATGTCATGTAAGGTTAGCCCGGGCCGCTTCATCCCAACATCCCGCAAGATGCAAAGTACACAAGAAGCAATCGACAATAAAAGCATCAACGCCCATAATGACCATTGTGTTCTACTCGTGCAATAGATCTACATATAGACACGGCTCTGATACCACTGTAGGGATTCGTAGCATGGAAAACAAAAAATTTCTATCGCATACAAACAAACAAGCCAAGATCTATCTACTAGATTGTAGCAACGAGTCGATGGAATAACTCACCCTCGAAGATTCCAAAGTGTTTAACGAGAGCGGATTCTCGTGGGTGATGTAGTCGTACTCTTCCCGATCTCAAGATCGCGTAGACGATCCTTCCGGCGCTGCGTTCCGGCAGCGCTCCTGCAGTCGGTCACACGTTCGGTACTCGACGAAGACCTTCCTCTCCCTTGTTCCAGCAGGCAGCGGAGGTTGTAGCACTCTCCTCGTGATTCCGGCAGCACAACGGCGTGGTACCGGAAGTAGAGGGGAGATTTCGCAGGGCTTCGCCTTAAGCCGAAGCGAGTATGGTGGACTATGAGAGAGCTCCTCGGCGATCTAGGGTTTAGACACACCAAGGAGGAGGCTTGGCCGGCGGCGGCGGTTTGCCCTTGGCCGGCGGCGGCTTGGAGCTAGGGTTTTGGGTGGAAGTGTTGGGGTGCTAGGAGGGGCAGCCCTGCCCCTCCTTATATAGGTGGAGGGGCGCGCCAGGGGAGGGGAGTCCCTCCCCAACTCGGTTTCCCAAGGGGGCCGGCGGTGGAGGGGAGGAACTCCTCCCCAACTCGGTTTCCACCTTCCCCTCCACTTCCCAAAATAGCCGTTTGACTTTTCAAATTGGCGTTTGACTTTTCAAACTAGGATTTGATTAAACCCTTTATTTTGTTCAGCGATGACACCTAGTACATGATGCAATCATTCCAACTTGGTATGACACATTCATGTACCCTTCCCCTCTGGAGTGCCGGACATTCCGGAACCTTCTAGAACATTCCCGATGAAAACACCGGAACCATTCTCCAACCCCGAAACAGGACTTTCCTTATATGAATCTTATTCTCCGGACCATTCCGGATCTCCTCATGATATCCCGGATCCCATCCGAGACTCCGAACAACATTTGGTATCTTACTCATCATTCCATAACTACTCAAACAACGTCGAATCCTTAAGTGTGTCTCCCTACGGTTCGTGAATTATGCGGACATGATCGAGATACTTCTCCGAACAATAACCAATAGAGGAATCTGGAAATTCATATGGCTCCCACATATTTCTACGATTACTTTGCGATCGAATGAACCACTTACATACGATACCAATTTCCCTTTGTCTCACGATAGTTTACTTATCCGAGGTTATGATCGTCGGTATCTCGGCATACCTAGTTCAACCTCGTTACTGATAAGTACTCTTTTCTTGTTCCCGTGATATGTGATCCCTTGTGAGCCAGTCACATGCTTGCAAGCTAATTGGATGACATTCCACCGAGAGGGCCTAGAGTATATCTATCCGTCATATGGATGGACAAATCCCACTCTTGATCCATGTGTCTCAACCAATACTTTCCGAACACTCAATGCCACCTTTATAACCACCCAGTTACGGTGTGGTGTTTGATGTCATCAAAGCATCCTTCCGGTGAAGGTGATATGCATGATCTCATGGTCGAAGGAATTAGGTTACTATGTATCAGAAAGCATATAGCAATTGAACTATTAAAATGACTTGATCTTTATGCTACGCTTATCTATAGGAGTATGTCCACCATATCATTCTCCTAATGATATGATATTGTTGTTAATAACATCTCAATGTTCATGATAGGGAAACCACAATCATTTATTAACCAACAAGCTAGTATTATAAAGAGGCTTTACTAGGGACTCTATTTTAGTTTACAAATCACACAAGTATTAATGTTTCCTTGTTAATACTATTATAGCATGAATGTAAACATTTATCATAAACACAAAGATATAATAATAACTATATTTATTATTGCCTCTAGGGCATATCTCCAACACTGCCCGGCCTTCGACTCCGTCCCTTCGCCTATATCTTCCCTACGAAACCCTAAGGCTGGGGGAGCGGCCATAGATAGATTTCCGCCGCCTCTGGGGGTGAAAACACCGAGAGAGAAACTTCTCTCTAGCAGACAGATTTCTGCTAGGGGAATTCCTTCCCGGAGAGGGGAGACCGTCACCATCAACACCGTCATCAAGCTAGGCTTCATCGGGACCATCATCATCATCCACACCATCATCTCCACCAGCACCATCATCACCACTCCGTCCCGCTGTAACAATTGTGTTGGATATTGCTTTAGTTCTAAGGGGAAACTTTCTCGGTGTTAATTACTATTGTAGTTGATGCTTGTGAGTGGAACCACTGGATTATTGTTTATGTTCAGATTGTTATCCATTATCATATCATCTTTGATCTTTATCCATATGATGTATTGTGAGTAGTTCGTCTAGTTCTTGAGGACATGGGAGAAGTCATGTTGTTAGTAGTGGATTTGTGATGAGTTATTATTCAATGGTTTAGTATTTAAGTTGTGGTGCTATTCTTCTAGTGGTGTCATGTGAACGTCGACAACATGACACTTCACCATTTATGGGCCTAGGGGGATGCATTGTGTATTTGGCTACTAATCGTGGGGTTGCCGGAGTGACAGAAACCTGAACCCCCGTTAGGACACCTTTGTACAAGGGAGTGTAGGATCTCAGAGTTTAAGGCTGTGGTTAGATTTATATCTTAATTACTTTCCTGTAGTTACGGATGTTTGCAGGGGGTTTAATCACAAGTATGTATTAGTCCTAGGAAGGGTAGTATGTTAGCACAGGTTCACCCACACAACACTTACAAACACCAAAGAATAGTACTCAGCTATTTGAAGCGAAAGCACTTGACAGAATTCCCATGTGTCCTCGAGAACGTTTGGTCCTTATAAGTATTTCCACCGGCTTGTCCTTTGCTAAGAAAGGATTGGGCCACTTGCTCCGTTTGTTTGTTACTCTTGTTACTTGCTCTTTGTTTTCTTGCCTTGTCAAAAAACCACTAAAAATCCGTTTGCTAAGTATTCACAGGGATTTCCTGCTCCATACCACTATTCAGCACCTTCCGCTCCTCGTTGGGATCGACACTCCTATTTATCAAAAGTACTATGATACACCCCCTATACTTGTGGGGCATCACCTACTTCCTCTCTATCTCCAGCAAGCATTTGAGTTGTTGTTTTCATGCATTCATATGGTGATTTATTCAATCATGTTTTTTATATTCCTTGTTTGCATAAAACTCTTATCTATTGAGTATTACTTTGAAAGCCTTCACTTGTGAAAAACCTTTTGCGCAAAGAGTGTTCCTTGTTTGCCAGGTGTTCTCTGACCAAGAACAAGTTTGCCAATTCCAATTATGATTTATATTTATGCATCTCTATTGTGACTGCTGTACTTGGTTGCAAACTAAGTTATATAATGGTGAATTGCTTTCTTCTATGAGTTGTGCAATGGTAAGTGTGATGCTTCTTGTTCGTATTATTTTATCGACAATTAACTCCATAAACCTGTGGACATGTTTACTGAGCTCAGTTTTCGCTTGGGGACAAGCGAAGTGTAAGCTTGGGGGAGTTGATACGCCCAATTTGCATCACCATTCTATATCATAATTTACCTCTATTCATTGATGTTTGTCTTATTATGAGGTATTACTTATGGCTTTTTCATCCGTTTATGCATGTTGGATGATTCTTGGAGGATGGACTGCCGGAGTCTAGATTCTGATCGAAAAGAAGGCATTTCGGTGCAATTTCGCAACGATCAGAAAAATACCAGAAAAATATGGAAACATATTATTTCTCCAGAAGAATGAGTGTAACATCCCTAAAATCATGTTTCAAACTCATGCATATCATCCATGCATCCATGAACATTTAGAGTTTCATTTCAAAACCATTTCAAAACAGGAGCATCTGATGCTCATTATTTTATGTGAACAACTATTAGTCTAAAGCCACTCTCAATTGAAGAGTTATTTGT
This sequence comes from Avena sativa, assembly GCA_916181665.1. Taxonomy (NCBI): domain Eukaryota; kingdom Viridiplantae; phylum Streptophyta; class Magnoliopsida; order Poales; family Poaceae; genus Avena; species Avena sativa. The sequence continues at coordinate 259,816,819 of OV702298.1, read as the reverse complement.
TTTAAACCAAGCCTTGCTTACTCTCTGGTTATTGTGTTTGATTGTTGAAGTTTGGTGAAATTTTTACAAAACAAATATGATTAAGAAACCATTTCCAAAACTTATTCAAATCATGTGCTATAGCACTACTTATTTTGTTTGATCAAAAGGACCAAGCTAATACAAAGAGACCACATGATTTTATGCCCAGAAATATGAATGTTACACTCTACAAAAATCCAGAAAAGAGTTGAATTCAAATAGCTTTTGAAAACATTTGAAAATAATTCCAGAAAATCAAATCAGAAAAAGAAAAGGAATAAAGAAAAGGAAAAGGGCCGGCGCTACTATTCTAGCCCAACAGAGAAACCAGCCCATTTAGCCCACCCGGGTTCCCTCTCTCCCTCTCTCACTCGCAGACGCACCCATCGAGTGACTAACGCCAGGACCCCACCCCCACTCTGTTTCTCTCACAGACAACTGGGCCCCATCCACGTCACCGTCGTCTTCCCCAAATCTCGTGAAGAACACGTCTTTGCTGGCCGTTGCTGGCGTTGATTCCGTGGCGTAATTGCCATTGATTTTGCAGGCGTTTCCTGTTGAGCCCCTGCCTACTTAAACCCCACCCATCTGCGCCCATTTCCCCTCACCTAGCACAGACGCCACGCCACCAGGCTGCTCACAATTCGCCGAACACCGCCGCAGCTCCGACGACCTCCGGCGTGCGATTCCGGTAAGACCCCGTCGCCCCTTGCTGTCTAAGTTTGCCAGAATGATCACAACATCCATGCGCATCTTCTCGTCCTATTGGTGCATGCTAGGACCATCTGGAGACTCGCCAACGACGACGACTGCAAGCACCTGACGCTTTCTTCTTCTCCGGCGATCGATTGCGGTAAGCACTGAGCGCCCCTTGACCTCTATCGCATACGACTAGGTTCGCCTTGTCCTTGCGCGCAACTACTGATGCCTCTGGTTGGTACTAGGAAGGCCTAGAGCGTCGGCAACAACTTCGTCTGCAACCACCTGACGCCGTGCACGACTCCGACGAGCTCCAGCGACCACCTCTGCGCGCCCCTTCGCCAACGAAGCACACCTTGAGCATCAGCAGCACATGGTGAGCACGGTAAGACCCTTCCCTCTCTCCCGCGCGACCTAGAACGCCGACTGCAGCTTTGACAGAGACGCCGCCGCTAGTCGCCGCCGCTAGCGCCGCCTGTCTGTGGTCAACTTGATTTGGGCCGTAGGATTTAGATCCAGCGTGTGAGATTAGATCTGAGACGAAGAGGTAAGTTTAGATCTGAGCCGTGCACGTTTAAATAGATCCAACGGTAGCCGAGCGTGATCCAACGTGAACCGGTACGCGCCAATAGGATTAAGACGCGTGGCACCTGTTAGAGTTTAAAAACAGAATTTGAATCTGATTATTGTTTGAATTTGTTTTGGCTATAACTTTTGATCCCCACGTTAGAATTTGACAAATTTTATACCGTTGGAATCAGGAGAACAAGCCCTTTCTAAATATGCAATGTGTTTAATGTTTTGCCTCTGTTAAAATGGTTTTATTTGCAGAAACATGTGTAGGGCTTATTTGAGTATATGAAATGTTTAGGAATGGTTTTAAGGGTTAAATAAATATTGTTTGGCAAGTTTTTGACTTGTTTAGGAATCAGTATTGTGCACTTGCTTGGTTGAGTTTTGAAAATCATCACTTAGCATTTTGCATGCATGCATATATTTTCGATTGTATATATGTTTTGTATGTGATTGTGGCTATGATTCTTTGTGTAGATTTTGGTGCTAGTGATTGTGATTGTGAGGAGTGTAGCTACTCTCCAAACTACCAAGGCAAGTGGTACTTCATGAATATTTCTATCCCTATGTTTTATACTAAGCATTAGAAATATTTTGCTAAGTCTTGCATGTTATTATTTTTTGCTTATATGCCATGTTGGGAAATCCTAGTAGTTGTAGAATTGCTAGGAAATTTCTAAGTTAAGTTACTATCTATGCCATGCTTAGCCTAGCTAGTAGCAAACAAGGGTTGGTGAAATATACATGCTATGATGAAAATATTTCTAAGTCTTTGGACTTGTGTTTTGCCTAATAAAACAACTAAGTTAATGAAACACCTGGGTGGAATGGAAGGAATGGTTTATGTTGAGTGGTTACACAAGGCCCATTTCTATGGTTTACCTTGTGTATCTCACTTGTGGTAAGCCACCCAGGAACAAAGGGATTTTAGAGGCCAAGTGTTAAGAAGCTTCTAGTGCAGCCACTTGGCAATATGGGCTCTGCCTGGATCACATAGGTTGCTAGAACTTAGCCATTTGGACAGTTGGTGGTAGTGGGATGATAGGTTGGAACGCGTCCATTTAGTCTAAGGGAAGGCTTCTGAAAGGTCCTGTCTTGGTGAAACCTAGTCTGGTGGGGAAAGTGCACAACCTCTGTAGATGGAAAATCTAAGTACTTAGCCAAGTCCATGGTAATGGACAACTTGAGCATCAAGACATGGAAGCTATCAAGAATCTCCTCATCCCAATTTCTGAGTAAAAACTTGTGGGTGAACAAGGGTGAAGGACCTCAATGTCTATTGGTGGCTCCTTGGGAAAAGTTTTGACAAAGAAAAACTTAGTGATTTCAACTAATAGGAAAAACCTATTTTGAGCAAAGCAAGCCAAGCTACACTTAGCCAAATTTGCATATAGTATCTAGTCCACCTGAATTATACTAAGGTATCACTTGCCAATACTATTCCAAAGTATTGACCCACTGTGGCTGTAACTTGTGATGTTGCAGGTTATTCTAATGAGGATTAGGTGTGATGAGTCTACACTCAACATGTTTGCCTGTGGCACATGAAGATGAAGACTTTTATTTCATTTACTTATTCAAACTGTTGTATCAGGCCTATGGCCTTGGAGTTGTAAAGACTATATTTTATCTCTGGAATGGATGTAATAATGACCTTTGTATCTGTGTATTTCATCTTAAACTGTGGATGCTAGCATTGATCCAGGGACTAGCATTGCAATCACAGGGATCCTTTTCCTTTATAAAGGAGGGATCTTACAGATGGTATCAAAGCACTGTGTTGCCTGTAGGATTATGACCCTAGGATTGGAAACCACTAAGGAAATTTTTTCAACAACTTGTACACTTGTCTATTCTTCTCATAAACTTTTCTAATCTTCTTTCTCATCTCTATTTGTAGATGAACTACATCAACGAAGCCGTAAGGAAAGGACCACTCATGACAATGACTTTGGAGTGTGAGACAGAGTTTCCCAAGGCTCTCAAGGACCTCATGGTGGCAATGGAAATACATGGTGCAGCTGTGTACAAAGGCTTTCCTATGATGGATGAAGGAGTTGAGTACTGGTGGGTGCAACTTCACTTGTACAAAAACAAGGAAGACAACCACAAGGAAACAGGATTCTGCATGTACACCAACACTATGGTGCACACCACATTCTTTGAGTCAGCAAGGGATGCAGCTTGGAGGACTATCAAAGAACTTAGTGCTAGAGTCAAGTGCAGAATGCTCAACCTCCAAAATGACCTAAAGGAAGAGAAGAAACATACCCAAGAGTTGGAGGCTACCAACCAAACCTTAAGAGGAGACATTATAGACTTAGTGATGGAGTCATGTGAACAAGATAGGCTAATTGCTTCTAGAAATATTGTGTTAGGCAACAGATCCAGTGAGATAGGATTGTAAACGTACTTCGTTAGTTGGACCACCACTTATCACCTTATTTTCCAAATGTTGCTTTAAAAATAAGTTGAACCTTGATTGTTGTAATGGATCCATGTATACCTTGACTTGTGTGTTTTGATATGCATGTGATGATTTGCCTTGTGTTTCATTTTAGATTGTGTTGTTCTAACTTTTTCTATCTTATAAATAGATGCCTAATGTTACCATCAGCACCGTTGAGGAGTTACAGGGAACTCTCTTTGGTCCTCGTATTGTTGAGCTTACCACCTTGCTCAATCTCCCTCTTCCTACCATCATGGTGCTTCCCCTCACCAAGTTTGAGAGGAAAGACCTTTGGGGCTTCAAGGTCAATCATCCCAGACGTCAGACAGAGCCTACCACGGAGGCCATCATCTTCAAGCTCATGCACGATGACAAGGAGAGAGGCCTTGAGGTAGTCATGCAGGATCTGATAGGACGTCTGTTAGGGAGACACTCCCGACAGGTTAGAGGTACACACTTCCACGTCTTCGGTAGACGTGATGAGGATGGAGAGGCCATCGACTTCGAGGACGATTCGAGGAACACAACAGAGCCTATTCATCTATACCTCCGGGACTTAGAGGTTCTTCTTAGGCATGTAGACACTGATAGGACCAACGTCATGCTCAGCAATGGCGAACTCCAGGTGCAGCTTCGTGAGAAGGACAAGCTCTTCGCAGAGCAAGATGAGATAGTCAAGGAGATGGAGACGAAGTTCGAGAGCTAGGACAGAAAGTTCAAGAGTCAAGAGAAGCGAGTCCAAGATAGGAACAAGAGGATTCGAGACATGACCACAGAACTGGAGGCCAAGGACTTCGAGCTCGAGCATCAACAGACGGTGATTGAGAGGCTTCGTTCCCAGAAGAGGGCTCTCAAAACCAAGATAGAGACCTTGACCGCCAATGTCGAGGAATACAAGACCGCAATGGAGAATGCAGGTCTTACACTTGTCGAGGAGGAGGTTGATGCCGAGGAGTATATTTGACTACTCATTTACCATTTATTATCATACTTGTTGTTTGAGAACTTGTTATTGGACCATCCGACATGTGGATGGCTTGTTATCTGTGTGTGTTTTACTTTGTGAACTTGTTATCTTGTTGTTGAACCTTTATCCTATTTTTTTTGCATGCTTTGAGATTGTTGTGTGATGTATTGTGCATAAAGCATCTATGGGTATCTTATTCTTATCTCTATTGAACAAACCACAGATGCCTCCCCGTCGTGCAAACCCCAACCCCAATAATAACAACAACATCACTCCAGAAATGCAACAGATGATGATCGCTCAAACTCAGCTGATGCAGATGATGACGACGTTCATCCAGAACCAAAACAACAACAACAACAACAATAACAACAACAACAACCCACCGGGTTTTGACATGCTTACCAGGTTCTTGAGATTGAGGCCAGCAAAGTTCTCAGGAACAACTGATCCCATGGTGTCCAATGACTGGCTATGCTCTGTGTACAAGGACTTGGTAACTGTGGGTTGTACTGATGCTGAAAAAGTCAGATTTGCAACACATTTGCTGGAAGGACCAGCCGCCACTTGGTGGGACAACTTCTAGATCACCACTCCCATAGAATATGTGACATGGGCAATCTTTGAGGATGGCTTTCGTACTGCTCACATCTTATCCGGAGTAATGAGTCTGAAAAAGAAGGAGTTCCATAACTTGAAGCAACGCCACCAAAGCGTGGCAGAGTATATTGAGGAGTTCAACAATCTGGCGCGTTATGCACTGGATGAAGTTGACACCGATGCTAAGAGAAGGGAGAAATTCCTTGAAGGCCTGAATGATGAACTGAATCTGCAGCTATCAGTGTCCTATGTTCCCACTTATCAGTCTCTTTGTGATAATGCTACTATTTTGGAGAACAAAATGAAACAAGTTGACAGTACAAAGAGAAAGCACTCCGACAAGCACAGCTCGGGATCGTCTCACAAACATTCCCACTATGATGATAGTGGAAGCTCAGGATCCCACAAGCATGGGAAATTCAACAAGCACCATAACCACAACCGTCATGACAACAAGCATCATCGTAGTCATGACAATGACAAGTACAAGAACCACAAGGGTGGATATAAGAGCCACCACAGTGGTAATGGAAGTGGAAGTGGAAGCCAGCCTGTCAAGAAGGACATTAGTCAGGTTGAATGCTTCAAGTGCAAGAAGATGGGGCATTATGCAAATGAGTGCCCCGAAAAGAAAGTTGAAGGACCCAACAAGCCCAACCCTTTCCAGAAAGGGCAAGTTAACCACATCAATGTGGAGGAAATTTATGAGGATCCTGATGCTGTTGCTGGTAAGTTCAAACTCAATTATGTTCCAGCATTTGTACTCTTTGATACTGGTGCATCTCATTCATTCATATCAAGAGCATTTGTTGAAAGAAATGAACTACCGGTAGAAACTATTGGGTGTCCTATAAAAGTAAGTTCTCCAGGTGGAGAAATGATAGTGAATTCAGGATGTCATGATCTAGTCATAGAGTTTGGGAAGTATAAGTTTCCCGTTAACTTGATAATTCTAAACTCCCAAGGGTTGGATGTCATTTTGGGAATGTACTGGATGACTAAGTACAAAGGAGTGATAGATTGTGCCAACCATACTGTCTCACTCACAACTCTAGAAAATAAAAGGATCAGATTCAAGACCAACTTTGAAGCAAAAAGGAGTATGCTTAATTCTCTTAAGGGGGTTAGCATAGACAGTGTGCCAATTGTGAGTGAATATCCGGATGTGTTTCCAGAAGAATTGCCGGGAATGCCGCCAGATAGAGATGTGGAATTTCTATTAGATTTGGTACCAGGGTCTGGACCAATAGCAAAGAGACCATATAAGATGTCAGTTGATGAACTGAAAGAACTCAAGAAACAACTTGGAGAACAGTTGCAGAAAGGATTTATTCAACCAAGTTCTTCTTCTTGGGGAGCCCCAGTTTTATTTGTGGAGAAGAAGGATAGAAGTCAAAGGTTGTGCATAGATTACCGTTCACTCAATGAGGTAACTATTAAGAACAAATACCCTTTGCCTAGAATCAATGACTTGTTTGATCAGCTAGAAGGAGCTTGTGTGTTCTCAAAGATTGATCTTCGGTCAGGATATTTTCAACTCAAGATAAGAGAACAAGACATACCTAAAATAGCTTTCACTACAAGGTATGGATTGTATGAGTATACCGTAATGCCTTTTGGCTTGACCAATGCTCCAGCATACTTCATGAATATGATGAACAAAGTGTTCATGGAATTCCTTGACAAGTTTGTTGTCGTTTTTATCGATGACATTTTAGTCTACTCCAAGAGCAAAGAAGAGCATGAAGGACATTTGCGTTTGATACTTGAGAAGTTAAGAGAGCATAAACTTTATGCCAAATTCAGCAAGTGTGAATTCTGGTTGAATGAAGTTGGTTTTCTTGGACATGTTATGACAAAGGATGGTGTAGCAGTTGATCCTGCTAAGGTTTCAGCCGTAACTGAATGGGAATCTCCCAAGTCAGTGAAAGAGGTTCGTAGTTTCCTTGGCTTAGCAGGTTACTACCGAAGGTTCATTGAAAATTTCTCCAAGGTAGCTAAGCCCATGGCGGAATTACTAAAGAAAGACAAGAAGTTTGCTTGGTCCGAAGGTTGTGAACTCAGCTTTCAGGAATTGAAGAAGAGACTTGTGACAGCACCAGTCTTGTGTCTGCCAGATTTGGAAAAAGATTTCCAAGTATATTGTGATGCATCTCATCAAGGTTTGGGTGCAGTACTTATGCAAGACGGTAAAGTAGTGTCTTATGCCTCGAGACAACTCAAAACTCATGAAGTGAACTATCCTACTCATGATTTAGAGTTAGCCTCTGTTGTCCATGCACTCAAAACATGGAGACACTATCTTTTGGGAAAACGTTGTGAAGTGTTCACAGATCACAAGAGTTTGAAGTATATCTTCACCCAGAAGGAAATTAATATGAGACAAAGAAGATGGCTAGAACTCATCAAGGACTATGACTTAAGTTTGCAATACCACCCCGGTAAAGCAAATATTGTAGCGGATGCTCTAAGTCATAAAGTTTTTGTGAATGGCCTTACCAAAGGAGAATTGCTAGACAACTTATGTACCCAATTTAGAAAACTCAGATTGGAGATTGTGCCTGAAGGACATCTCATGTCTTTGGATGTTCAACCCACTTTGTTGGACAAGATCAAGGAAGCCCAGAAGATTGACAAGGAAATTGAAGAGATTAAAGAAAAGATTGGCAAAGGAAAAGCCAAAGGGTTCCATGAAGACGAACAGGGTACTTTATGGCATGGAAAACGTATCTGTGTTCCACAAGATCCGGAGCTGCGGAAACTGATTTTGCAAGAAGCACACAACTCACCGTATTCCATTCATCCGGGTAACACCAAAATGTATATGGATATGAAGGAAAGATTTTGGTGGAATAATCTCAAGAAGGACATCGCCGAACATATTTCCTTGTGTGATGTGTGTAGTAGAGTGAAAGCGGAACACCAGAAACCAGCGGGTTTACTTCAACCACTACCTATTCCTGATTGGAAGTGGGACAAGATTGGTATGGATTTCATTACCGGATTACCAAGAACCAGGTCAGGATATGATTCTATCTGGGTAGTAGTGGATCGCCTAACTAAAGTGGCTCATTTCATACCCGTGAAGACAACCTACACAAGTGCTAAGTTGGCCAAAATCTATATGAGTAGAATTGTATGTCTAAATGGAGTACCCAAGAGTATTGTGTCCGATAGGGGAACTCAATTCACTTCCCATTTTTGGAGACAGCTACATGAATCATTGGGAACGAGGTTGGAATTCAGCACTGCTTTTCATCCTCAAACTGATGGACAGACAGAAAGAACTAACCAGATTCTTGAAGACATGTTGAGGGCATGTGCTCTAGACTACGGAGCTAGTTGGGATGAAAGTCTGCCTTACGCGGAGTTTTCTTATAACAATAGCTATCAAGCCAGCATTGAGATGTCACCATTTGAATTTCTCTACGGAAGAAAGTGTACCACCCCATTATTATGGAATGGTGTGGGAGAAAGAAGTTTGTTCGGACCGGAACTTATCAAAGAAGCCGAAGAGAAGGTCAAGTTGGTTAAGGACAGATTGAAGATAGCACAATCCCGACAGAAAAGCTACGCAGATCCTAAGCGTAGAGAAGTCACCTACGAAGTTGGTGATAGAGCTTATCTTAGAGTGTCACCACTTCGTGGAGTGAAGAGGTTTGGAGTCAAAGGAAAGTTGGCCCCAAGATATGTTGGACCATTCAAGATTCTGAGTCGTAAAGGAGAAGTTGCCTATGAAATTGAACTGCCAGAATTTTTTTCAGCCGTTCATAATGTGTTTCATGTGAGTCAGCTTAAGAAATGTCATCCAGAAATGGAAGACTTCTTTGAAAGATATAATACCTTTGGAAGAAGTTCAGTTGGAAAGTGATCTTACTTACGAGGAGAAGCCTATCAAGATTCTTGAGACGGCAGAAAGAGTCACACGGACTAAGACTATCAAGTTTTGCAAAGTTCAATGGAACCATCATTCCGAAGAGGAAGCAACATGGGAAAGAGAAGACGATCTTCGGAAAGACCACCCTCACCTATTTGCTAGCCAATCCGAATCTCGAGGGCGAGATTCACCTTAAGGGGGTTAGATTTGTAACATCCCTAAAATCATGTTTCAAACTCATGCATATCATCCATGCATCCATGAACATTTAGAGTTTCATTTCAAAACCATTTCAAAACAGGAGCATCTGATGCTCATTATTTTATGTGAACAGCTATTAGTCTAAAGCCACTCTCAATTGAAGAGTTATTTGTTTTAAACCAAGCCTTGCTTGCTCTCTGGTTATTGTGTTTGATTGTTGAAGTTTGGTGAAATTTTTACAAAACAAATATGATTCAGAAACCATTTCCAAAACTTATTCAAATCATGTGCTATAGCACTACTTATTTTGTTTGATCAAAAGGACCAATCTAATACAAAGAGACCACATGATTTTATGCCCAGAAATATGAATGTTACACTCTACAAAAATCCAGAAAAGAGTTGAATTCAAATAGCTTTTGAAATCATTTGAAAATCATTCCAGAAAATCAAATCAGAAAAAGAAAAGGAATAAAGAAAAGGAAAAGGGCCAGCGCTACTATTCTAGCCCAACAGACAAACCAGCCCATTTAGCCCACCCGGGTTCCCTCTCTCTCTCTCTCACTCGCAGACGCACCCATCGAGTGACTGACGCCAGGACCCCACCCCCACTATGTTTCTCTCGCAGACAACTGGGCCCCGTCCACGTCACCGTCGTCTTCCCCAAATCTCACGAAGAACACGTCGCCGCTAGCCGTTGCTGGCGTTGATTCCGCGGCGTAATTGCCATTGATTCTGCAGGCGTTTCCTGTCGAGCCCCTGCCTACTTAAACCCCACCCCTCTGCGCCCATTTCCCCTCACCTAGCACAGACGCCACGCCACCAGGCTGCTCACAATTCGCCGAACACCGCCGCAGCTCCGACGACCTCCGGGGTGCGATTCCGGTAAGACCCTGTCGCCCCTTGCTGTCTAAGTTTGCCAGAATTATCACAACATCCATGCACATCTTCTCATCCTATTGGTGCATGCTAGGACCATCTGGAGACTCGCCAACAACGACGACTGCAAGCACCTAACGCTTTCTTCTTCTCCGGCGATCGATTGCGGTAAGCACTGAGCGCCCCTTGACCTCTCTCGCATACGACTAGGTTTGCCTTGTCCTTATGCAACTATTGATGCCTCTGGTTGGTACTAGGAAGGCCCAGAGCGTCGGCAACAACTTTGTCTGCAACCACCTGACGCCGTGCACGACTCCGACGAGCTCCAGCGACCACCTCTGCGCGCCCCTTAGCCAACGAAGCACACCTTGAGCATCAGTAGCACACGGTGAGCATACTAAGACCCTTCCCCCTCTCCCGCGCGACCTAGAACGCTGACTGCAGCTCTGACAGAGACGCCGCCGCCAGTCGCCGCCGCTAGCGCCGCCTGTCTGTGGTCAACTTGATTTGGGCCGTAGGATTTAGATCCAGCGTGTGAGATTAGATCTGAGACGAAGAGGTAAGTTTAGTTCTGAGCCGTGCACGTTTAAATAGATCCAACGGTAGCCGAGCGTGATCCAACGCGAACCGGTACGTGCCAATAGGATTAAGACGCGTGGCACCTGTTAGAGTTTAAAAACAGAATTTGAATCTGATTATTGTTTGAATTTGTTTTGGCTATAACTTTTGATCCCCACGTTAGAATTTGACAAATTTTATACCATTGGAATCAGGAGAACAAGCCCTTTCTAAATATGCAATGTGTTTAATGTTTTGCCTCTGTTAAAATGGTTTTATTTGCAGAAACATGTGTAGGGCTTATTTGAGTATATGAAATGTTTATGAATGGTTTTAAGTGTTAAATAAATATTGTTTGGCAAGTTTTTGACTTGTTTAGGAATCAGTACTATGCACTTGCTTGGTTGAGTTTTGAAAATCATCACTTAGAATTTTGCATGCATGCATATATTTTTGATTGTATATATGTTTTGTATGTGATTGTGGCTATGATTCTTTGTGTAGATTTTGGTGCTAGTGATTGTGATTGTGAGGAGTGTAGCTACTCTCCAAACTACCAAGGCAAGTGGTACTTCATGAATATTTCTATCCCTATGTTTTATACTAAGCATTAGAAATATTTTGCTAAGTCTTGCATGTTATTATTTTTTGCTTATATGCCATGTTGGGAAATCCTAGTAGTTGTAGAATTGCTAGGAAATTTCTAAGTTAAGTTACTATCTATGCCATGCTTAGCCTAGCTAGTAGCAAACAAGGGTTGGTGAAATATACATGCTATGATGAAAATATTTCTAAGTCTTTGGACTTGTGTTTTGCCTAATAAAACAGCTAAGTTAATGAAACACCTGGGTGGAATGGAAGGAATGGTTTATGTTGAGTGGTTACACAAGGCCCATTTCTATGGTTTACCTTGTGTATCTCACTTGTGGTAAGCCACCCAGGAACAAAGGGATTTTAGAGGCCAAGTGTTAAGAAGCTTCTAGTGCAGCCACTTGGCAATATGGGCTCTGCCTGGATCACATAGGTTGCTAGAACTTAGCCATTTGGACAGTTGGTGGTAGTGGGATGATAGGTTGGAACGCGTCCATTTGGTCTAAGGGAAGGCTTCTGAAAGGTCCTGTCTTGGTGAAACCAAGTATGGTGGGGAAAGTGCACAACCTCTGCAGATGGAAAATCTAAGTACTTAGCCAAGTCCATGGTAATGGACAACTTGAGCATCAAGACATGGAAGCTATCAAGAATCTCCTCATCCCAATTTCTAAGTAAAAACTTGTGGGTGAACAAGGGTGAAGGACCTCAATGTCTATTGGTGGCTCCTTGGGAAAAGTTTTGACAAAGAAAAACTTAGTGATTTCAACTAATAGGAAAAACCTATTTTGAGCAAAGCAAGCCAAGCTACACTTAGCCAAATTTGCATATAGTATCTAGTCCACCTGAATTATACTAAGGTATCACTTGCCAATACTATTCCAAAGTATTGACCCACTGTGGCTGTAACTTGTGATGTTGCAGGTTATTCTGATGAGGATTAGGTGTCATGAGTCTACACTCAACATGTTTGCCTGTGGCACATGAAGATGAAGACTTTTATTTCATTTACTTATTCAAACTCTTGTATCAGGCCTATGGCCTTGGAGTTGTAAAGACTATATTTTATCTCTGGAATGGATGTAATAATGACCTTTGTATCTGTGTACTTCATCTTAAACTGTGGATGCTAGCATTGATCCAGGGACTAGCATTGCAATCACAGGGATCCTTTTCCTTTATAAAGGAGGGATCTTACAATGAGGGAGCCAGAAGGAGGGACAAAGAAGGGCCTCAGGGGGCCCACACCCCCTAGGCGCGGGCCCACCTGACCCCGCGCCTAGGGCAGGTGTGGCCCACCTGCCCGGCCTCCGGCTCTGCCCCTTCGCCTCTATCTTCCCTACGGAACCCTAAGCCTCGGGGAGAGACCACGGATAGATTTCCGCATCCTCTGAGGGCGGAAAACATCGAGAGAGAAAGATCTCTCCGGCAAACAGATTTCTAACCGGGGAATTCCTTCCTGGAGAGGGGAGACCGTCGCCATCAACACCGTCATCAAGCTAGGCTTCATCTGGATCATCATCATCATCCACACCATCATCTCCACCAGCACCATCATCACCACTCCGTCCCGCTGTAACAATTGTGTTGGATATTGCTTTAGTTCTAAGGGGAAACTTTCCCGGTGTTAATTACTATTGTAGTTGATGCTTGTGAGTGGAACCACTGGATTATTGTTTATGTTCAGATTGTTATCCATTATCATATCATCTTTGATCTTGATCCATATGATGTCTTGTGAGTAGTTCGTCTAGTTCTTGAGGACATGGGAGAAGTCATGTTGTTATTAGTGGATCTGTGATGAGTTATTATTCAATGGTTTAGTATTTAAGTTGTGGTGCTATTCTTCTAGTGGTGTCATGTGAACGTCGACAACATGACACTTCACCATTTATGGGCCTAGGGGGATGCATTGTGTATTTGGCTACTAATTGTGGGGTTGCTGGAGTGACAGAAACCTGAACCCCCGTTAGGACACCTTTGCACAAGGGAGCGTAGGATCTCAGAGTTTAAGGCTATGGTTAGATTTATATCTTAATTACTTTCCTATAGTTACAGATGTTTGCAGGGGGGTTAATCACAAGTATGTATTAGTCCTAGGTAGGGCGGTATGTTAGCACAGGTTCACCCACACAACACTTACAAACACCAAAGAAGAGTACTCAACTATTTGAAGCGAAAGCACTTGATAGAATTCCCATGTGTCCTCGAGAACATTTGGTCCTTATAAGTATTTACACCGACTTGTCCGTTGCTAAGAAAGGATTGGGCCACTTTCTCCGTTGCTAAGAAAGGATTAGAGCAAGCTTACATAAAATAATAAGCACAAATTCTTATGTTTTGAAATTGATTTGTTTGAAATGAAATTCATATGCTCATGGATGCATGGATGATATGCACAAGTTTGAAACATGATTTTGAGGATGTTACAAATCTAACCCCCTTAAGGTGAATCTCGCCCTCGAGATTCGGATTGGCTAGCAAATAGGTGAGGGTGGTCTTTCTGAAGATCATCTTCTCTTTACCAAGTTGTTTCTTCTTCGGAATGATGGTTCCACTGCACTTTACAGAATTTGATAATCTTAGTCCGTGTGACTCTTTCTGCAGTCTCAAGAATCTTGATAGGCTTCTCCTCATAAGTGAGATCACTTTACAACTGAACCTCTTCCAAAGGTATAGTATCCTTCAAAGAAGTTTCTTCCATTTCTGGATGACATTTCTTAAGCTGACTCACATGAAACACATTATGAACAGCTGACAAAGACTCTGGCAATTCAATTTCATAAGCAACTTCTCCTTTGCGACTCAGAATCTTGAATGGTCCAACATATCTAGGGGCCAACTTTCCCTTGACTCCGAACCTCTTCACTCCACGAAGTGGTGACACTCTAAGATAGGCTTTATCACCAATTTCGTAGGTGACTTCTCTACGCTTAGGATCTGCGTAGCTTTTTTGTCGGGACTGTGCTATCTTCAATCTGTCCTTAACCAACTTGACTTTCTCTTCGGCTTCTTTGATAAGTTCTGGTCCGAACAAACTCCTTTCTCCCACACCATTCCATAGCAATGGGGTGGTACACTTTCTCCCGTAGAGAAACTCAAATGGTGCCATCTCAATGCTGGCTTGATAGCTGTTGTTATAAGAAAATTCTGCGTATGGCAGACTTTGATCCCAACTGGCTCCATAGTCTAGGGCACATGCCCTCAACATGTCTTCAAGAATCTGATTAGTCCTTTCGGTTTGTCCATCAGTTTGAGGATGAAAAGCAGTACTGAATTCCAACCTCGTTCCCAATGACTCATGTAGCTGTCTCCAAAAATGGGAAGTGAATTGAGTTCCTCTATCAGACACAATACTCTTGGGCACTCCATGTAGACATACAATTCTACTCATATAGATTTTGGCCAACTTAGCACTTGTGTAGGTTGTCTTCACGGGTATGAAATGAGCCACTTTAGTTAGGCGATCCACTACTACCCAAATAGAATCGTATCCTGACCTGGTCCTTGGTAATCCGGTAATAAAATCCATACCAATCTTGTCCCACTTCCAATCAGGAATAGGTAGTGGTTGAAGTAAACCTGCTGGTTTCTGATGTTCCGCTTTCACTCTACTACACACATCACACAAGGCAATGTGTTCGGCGATGTCCTTCTTGAGATTATTCCACCAAAATCTTTCCTTCATGTCCATGTACATTTTGGTGTTGCCCGGATGAATGGAATACGGTGAGTTGTGTCCTTCTTGCAAAATCAGTTTCCGAAGCTCCGAATCTTGTGGAACACAGATACGTTTCCCATGCCATAAAGTACCCTGTTCGTCTTCATGAAATCCTTTGGCTTTTCCTTTGCCAATATTTTCTTTAATTTCTTCAATTTCCTTATCAATCTTCTAGGCTTCTTTGATCTTGTCCAACAAAGTGGGTTGAACATCCAAAGACATAAGATGTCCTTCAGGCACAATCTCCAATCTGAGATCTCTAAATTGGGCACATAAGTCCTCTGGCAATTCTCCTTTGGTAAGGCCATTCACAAAAACCTTACGGCTTAAAGCATCCGCTACAACATTTGCTTTACCGGGATGGTATTGCAAACTTAAGTCATAGTCCTTGATGAGCTCTAGCCATCTTCTTTGTCTCATATTAATTTCTTTCTGGGTGAATATATACTTCAAACTTTTGTGATCTGTGAACACTTCACATCTCTTCCCCAAAAGATAGTGTCTCCATGTTTTTAGTGCATGGACAACAGAGGCTAACTCTAAATCATGAGTAGGATAGTTCACTTCATGAGTTTTGAGTTGTCTCGAGGCATAAGCCACAACTTTACCGTCTTGCATAAGTACTGCACCCAAACCATGATGATACGCATCACAATATACTTGGAAATCCTTCTCCAAATCTGGCAGACACAAGACTGGTGCTGTCACAAGTCTTTTCTTCAATTCCTGAAAACTGAGTTCACAACCTTCAGACCAAGAAAATTTCTTGTCTTTCTTTAGCAATTCAGTCATAGGCTTAGCTACCTTGGAGAAATTTTCAATGAACCTTCTGTAGTAACCTGCTAAGCCAAGGAAACTACGAACCTCTTTCACTGACTTGGGAGATTCCCATTCAGTTACAGCTGAAACCTTAGCAGGGTCAACTGCTACACCATCCTTTGTCATAACATGTCCAAGAAAACCAACTTCATTTAACCAGAATTCACACTTGCTGAATTTGGCATAAAGTTTATGCTCTCTTAACTTCTCAAGTATCAAACGCAAATGTCCTTCATGCTCTTCTTTGCTCTTGGAGTAGACCAAAATGTCATCGATGAAAACAACAACAAACTTGTCAAGGAATTCCATGAACACCTTGTTCATCATATTCATGAAGTATGTTGGAGCATTGGTCAAACCAAATGGCATCACGGTATACTCATACAATCCATACCTTGTAGTGAAAGCTATTTTAGGTATGTCTTGTTCTCTTATCTTGAGTTGAAAATAACCTGACCGGAGATCAATCTTTGAGAACACACAAGCTCCTTCTAGCTGATCAAACAAGTCATTGATTCTAGGCAAAGGGTATTTGTTCTTGATAGTTACCTCATTGAGTGAACGGTAATCTATGCATAACCTTTGACTTCTATCTTTCTTCTCTACAAACAAAACTGGGGCTCCCCAAGATGAAGAACTTGGTTGAATAAATACTTTCTGCAACTGTTCTCCAAGTTGTTTCTTGAGTTCCTTCAGTTCATCAACTGACATCTTATATTGTATCTTTGCTATTGGTCCAGACCCTGGTACCAAATCTATAAGAAACTCCACATCTCTATCTGGTGGCATTCCCGGCAATTCTTCCGGAAACACATCTGGATATTCACTCACAATTGGCACACTGTCTATGCTAACCCCCTTAAGAGAATTAAGCATACTCCTTTTTGCTTCAAAGTTGGTCTTGAATCTGATCCTTTTATTTTCTGGAGTTGTGAGTGAGACAGTATGGCTGGCACAATCTATCACTCCTTTGTACTTAGTCATCCAGTCCATTCCCAAAATGACATCCAATCCTTGGGAGTTTAGAATTATCAAGTTAACGGGAAACTTATACTTCCCAAACTCTATGACTAGATCATGACATCCTGAATTCACTATCATTTCTCCGCCAGGAGAACTTACTTTTATAGGACACCCAATAGTTTCTACCGGTAGTTCATTTCTTTCAACAAATGCTCTTGATATGAATGAATGAGATGCACCAGTATCAAAGAGTACAAATGCTGGAACAGAATTGAGTTTGAACTTACCAGCAACAACATCAGGCTCCTCATAAATTTCCTCCACATTGATGTGGTTAAGTTGCCCTTTCTGGAAAGGGTTGGGCTTGTTGGGTCCTTCAACTTTCTTTTCTGGGCATTCATTTGCATAATTCCCCATCTTCTTGCACTTGAAGCATTCAACCTGACTAATGTCTCTCTTAACAGGCTGGCTTCCACTTCCACTTCCATTACCACCGTGGTGGTTCTTATATCCACCCTTGTGGTTCTTGTACTTGTCATTGTCATGACTACGGTGATGTTTGTTGTCATGATGGTGGTGGTTGTGGTGCTTGTTGAATTTCCCATGCTTGTGGGATCCTGAGCTTCCACTGTCATCATAATGGGGACGTTTGTGAGACGATCCCGAGCTGTGCTTGTCGGAGTGCTTTCTCTTTCTACTCTCAACTTGTTTCATTTTGTTCTCCAAAATAGCAGCCTTATCACAAAGAGACTGATAAGTGGGAACATAGGCCACTGATAGCTGCAGATTCAGTTCATCATTCAGGCCCTCAAGAAATTTTTCTCTTCTCTTAGCATCTGTGTCAACCTCATCCGGTGCATAACGCGCCAGATTGTTGAACTCCTCAATATACTCTGCCACGCTGCGGTGGCGTTGCTTCAAGTTATGGAACTCCTTCTTTTTCAGACTCATCACTCCGGATGAGATGTGAGCAGTACGAAAGCCATCCTCAAAGATTGCCCATGTCACATCTTCTATAGGAGTGGTGATCTGGAAATTATCCCACCAAGTGGCGGCTAGTCCTTCCAGTAAGTGTGCCGCAAATCTGACCTTTTCTGCATCAGTACAGCCCACGGTTACCAAGTCCTTGTTCACAGAGCGTAGCCAATCATTGGCCACCATGGGATCAGTTGTTCCTGAGAACTTTGCTGGCCTCAATCTCAAGAACCTGGTAAGCATGTCAAAACTCGGTGGGTTGTTGTTGTTGTTATTGTTGTTGTTTTGGTTCTGGATGAACGTCGTCATCATCTGCATCAGCTGAGTTTGAGCTGTCATCATTTGCTGCATTTCTGGAGTGATGTTGTTGTTGTTGGGGTTGGGATTTGCACGACGGGGAGGCATCTGTGATTTGTTCAATAGAGATAAGAATGAGATACCCATAGATGCTTTCATGCACAATACATCACATAACAATCACAAATCATGCAACAAAAAGGATAAGGGTTCAACAACAAGATAACATGTTCATAAAGTAAAACACACACAAATAACAAGCCATCCACATGTCGGATGGTCAAATAACAAGTTCTCAATCAACAAGTATGATAATATATGATAAATGAGTAGTCAAATCTACTCATCGGCATCAACCTCCTCCTCGACAAAGGTAAGACCTGCATTCTCCATTGCGGTCTTATATTCCTCGACATTGGCGGTCAAGGTCTCTATCTTGACTTTGAGAGCCCTCTTCTAGGAACGAAGCCTCTCAATCACCATCTGCTGATGCTCGAGCTCGAAGTCCTTGGCCTGCAGTTCTTCAGTCATGTCTCGGATCTTCTTGTTCCTATCCTGGACTCGCTTCTCTTGACAATTGAACTTTCTGTCCTGGATCTTGAATTTCGTCTCCATCTCCTTGACTATCTCATCTTGCTCCGCGAAGAGCTTGTCCTTCTCACGAAGCTGCACTTGAAGTTCGTCATTGTTGAGCATGACGTTGGTCCTGTCGGTGTCCACGTGCCTAATGAGATCCTCTAAGTCCTGGAGGTATAGACGAATCGGCTCTGCTGTGTCCCTCGAATCGTCCTCGAAGTCGATGGCCTCTCCATCCTCATCACGTCTACCGAAGACGTGGAAATGAGTACCTCTAACCTGTCTAGAGTGTCTCCATAGTAGACGTCCTATCAGATCCTGCATGACTACCTCAAGGCCTCTCTCCTTGTCATCATGCATGAGCTTGAAGATGATGGCCTCCGTGGTAGGCTCTGTCTGACGTTCGGGCTGGTTGACCTTGAAGCCCCAAAGGTCTTTCCTCTCAAACTTGGTGAGGGGAAGCACCATGATGGTAGGAAGAGGAAGATTGAGCAAAGTGGTAAGCTCAACAATACGAGGACCAAAGCGAGTTCCCTGGAACTCCTCAACAGTGCTGATGGTAAAAGTAGGCATCTATTTATAAGATAGAAAAAGTTAGAACAACACAATCTAAGATAAAACACAAGGCAATCATCACATACATATCCTTGGAAATCAAACACACAAGTCATGTCACACATGGATCCATTACAACAACCAAGGTTCAACTTATTTTAAAGCAACATTTGGAAAATAAGGTGATAAGTGGTGGTCCAACTAACGAAGTACGTTTACAATCCTATCTCACTGGATCTGTTGGCTAACACAATGTTTCTAGAAGAAATCAGTCTATCTTGCTCACATGACTCCATCACTAAGTCTATAATGTCTCCTCTTAAGGTTTGGTTGGTAGCTTCCAACTCTTGGGTATGTTTCTTCTCTTCTTTTAGGTCACTTTGGAGGTTGAACATTCTGCACTTGACTCTATCACTAATTTCTTTGATGGTCTTCCAAGCTGCATCCCTTGCTGATTCAAAGAATGTAGTGTGCACCACTGAATTGGTGAACATGCAGAATCCTTTTTCCTTGTGGTTGTCTTCCTTGTTTTTATACAAGTGAAGTTGCACCCACCAGTATTCAACTCCTTCATCTATCACAGGAAATCCTTTGTACACAGCTGCACCTTGTATCTCTAATGCAACCATGAGGTCCTTGAGAGCCTTGGGGAATTCTGTCTCACACTCCAAAGTCATTGTCATGAGTGGTCCTTTCCTTACGGCTTCGTTGATAGAGTTCATCTACAAATAGAGATGAGAAAGAAGATTAGAAAAGTTTACGAGAAGAATAGACAAGTGTAGAAGTTGCTGAAAATTTTTCCTTAGTGGTTTCCAATCCTAGGGTCATAATCCTACAGGCAACACAGTGCTCTGATACCATCTGTAAGATCCCTCCTTTATAAAGGAAAAGGATCCTTGTGATTGCAATGCTAGTCCCTGGATCAATGCTAGCATCCACAGTTTAAGATGAAGTACATAGATACAAAGGTCATTATTACAGCCATTCCAGAGATAAACATAGTCTTTACAACTCCAAGGCCACAAGCCTAATACAAGAGTTTGAATAAGTAAATAAATAAAAGTCTTCATCTTCATGTGCCACAGGCAAACATGTTGAGTGTAGACTCATGACACCTAATCCTCATCAGAGTAACCTGCAACATCACAAGTTACAGCCACAGTGGGTCAATACATTGGAATAGTATTGGCAAGTGATACCTTAGTATAATTTAGGTGGACTAGATACTATATGCAATTTGGCTAAGTGTAGCTTGGCTTGCTTTGCTCAATATAGGTTTTTGCATATTAGTTGAAAACACTAAGTTTTTCTTTGTCAAAACTTTCCCAAGGAACCACCAATAGACATTGGGGTCCTTCACCCTTGTTCATCCACAAGTTTTTACTTAGAAATTGGGATGAGGAGATTCTTGATAGCTTCCATGTCTTGGTGCTCAAGTTGTCCATTACCATGGACTTGGCTAAGTACTTAGATTCTTCCATCTGCAGAGGTGGTGCACTTTCCCCACAAGCCTTGATTTTCACCAAGACAGGACCTTTCAGAAGCTTTCCCTTAGACCAAATGTACGCGTTCCAACCTATCATCCCACTACCACCAACTGTCCAAATGGCTAAGTTCTAGCAACCTATGTGATCCTGGCAGAGCCCATATTGCCAAGTGGTTGCCGTAGAAGCTTCTTAACATTTGGCCTATAAAAATCTCTTTGTTCCTGGGTGGCTTACCACAAGTGAGATACACAAGGTAAACCATATAAATGGGCCTTGTGTAACCACTCAACAAAAACCATTCCTTCCATTCCACCCAGGTGTTTCATTAACTTAGTTGTTTTATTAGGCAAAACATAAGTCCAGAGACTTAGAAATATTTTCATCATAGCATGTATATTTCACCAACCCTTGGTTGCTACTAGCTAGGCTAAGCATGGCATACACAAGCATCTTAACTTAGAAATTTCTAGCAATTCTACAACTACTAGGATTTCCCAACATGGCATATAAGCAAAATATAGCATGCAAGTCTTAGCAAAATATTTCTAATGCTTAGTATAAAACATAGGAATGAATATCATGAAGCACCACTTGCCTTGGTAGTTTGGAGAATAGCTACACTCCTCACAATCACAATCACTAGCACCAAAATCTACACAAAGAATTGTAGAAACAAATCACATACAAAACATATACAATCAAAAATATATATGCATGCATGCAAAATGATATGGGATGATTTTTAAAACTCAACCAAGCAAGTGTACAGTACTGGTTCCTAAACAAGTTAAAACTTGCCAAACAACATTTATTTAAACCCTAAAACAATTCCTAAACATTTCTTATACTCAAATTAGTCCTACACAAGTTTCTGCAAATAAAACTATTTTAACAGAAGCAAAACATTAAACACATTGCATAATCAGAAAGGGCTTGCTCTCCTGATTCCAACGGTATAAAATTTGTCGAATTCTAACGTGGGGACCAAAAGTTATGAATTTATCAAATTTAAACATCTAATAGATACAAAATCTGATTTTACATCAAAGAACTGGCCACGCGGCAGCGTCTGATTGGACGATACCGCTTCGCACTGGATCACGCTCGGCTACCGTTGGATCTAACTAAACACGCGCGGCTCAGATCTAAACTTACCTCTTCATCATAGATCTAATCTCACACGTTAGATCTAAATCCTATGGCCACAATCTAATTGACCTCAAACAGGCGGCAGCGACTGGCGGCGGCGTCTCTGTCAGAGTTACTGCCGGCGTTCTAGGTCGCGCGGGAGAGGGGGAAGGGGCTTACCGTGCTCGCCGTGTGCTGGTGATGCTCAAGGTGGGCTTCATTGGCGAAGGGGCGCACAGAGGTGGTCGCTGGAGCTCATCGGAGTCGTGCACGGCGTCGGGTGGTTGCAGACGAAGTTGTTGCCGACGCTCTGGGCCTTCCTAGTACCAACCAGAGGCATCAGTATCTGCGCAAGGACAAGGCGAACCTAGTTGTATGCGAGAGAGGTCAAGGGGCGCTCAGTGCTTACCGCAATTGATCACCGGAGAAGGAGAAAGCGTCGGGCACTTGCGGTCGTCGTCGTTGGCGAGTCTCCAGACGGTCCTAGCATGCACCAATAGGATGAGAAGATGCGCATGGATGTTGTGATCATTCTGGCAAACTTAGACAACAAGGGGCGACGGGGTCTTACCGGAATCGCACGCCAGAGGTCTTCGGAGCTGCGGCGGTATGGGCAAGACTACGGGCAGCCTGGTGGCGTGGAGAGGAAATTGAGTGAGGGGAAAAGCTCGCGGTGCATAGGGGGTTAAATAGCCAGGAGGGGGGCGGCGATTACGCGCTGTATCAATGGCAATTACGCAGGCAGTGACTGCGGCGAGGTAACGGCGGAGCGCCTCGGCCGTGCGTTGATTGGGGACGACGCTGACGTGGTCACAGGGTCCACTTGCCAGCGAGAGAAAGAAAGAGGGAATGGGCCCAAGCGGTCAGTGACTCAGTGGGTTTGTCTGCGAGGGAGAGAGAGAAGGGGAAACCCGGGTGGGCTGAATGGGCTGGTTTCTCTGTTGGAATAGAATAGCAGCGCCGGCCTTTTTCCTTTTCTTTATTCTTTTTCTATTTCTGCTTTGATTTTCTGGAATGATTTTTAAATCCAAATCAAATGAGTTTGAAATCAAAACTTCTCTAGGTTTTTATACTACAAACCTTGTATTCCAATGTGTGTCAAACACTATTGTCCAATCCAAACACTTTGATCAAGTGAAAATAAAAATATAACCAAGCCTTTATGATATATATTCAATAGGCATAATATTGGTTTTATTATTCATTTTGTTTTTGAAACTTGTTCAACTTTTTGGTGGTGCCTAAGTTTGAATAAATAAACTTTACTGACTCAAAACAAGTATTCTTCTCATTGGAAGATAGCACTAAGGCTTAGAGCAAGCTTACATAAAATAATAAGCACAAATGCTTCTGTTTTGAAATTGATTTGTTTGAAATGAAATTCATATGCTCATGGATGCATGGATGATATGCACAAGTTTGAAACATGATTTTGAGGATGTTACAACAATGCGTACTTACTCCCCTCCCTCTCCTCTCTCTTTCCCCTCACATGTCGCACTCACTGAGCCACCAGGCTGCGCTAATTTCCGCTTGCAACACCGCGGCCTTCGACAAACTCCGGCGTCAATTTCGATGAGTACACGCCGCCCCTTGCTCTCTAGTTCAAGCTCATTTGTTTGTCATCACTGTGCGCATCCATTGACCCCAGCCGCATGCTCTCTCGTGACCCAGAGCATCGACACCGTCCTTTCCCGTGCGGCACGGACGACCCCTGCAACTCCGATGAGCCATAGCCGTCGACCCCATGCGCCCCTTGACCTCTGGTGAGTTTCCTCGCAACCTCTGCAACCTTGCACATCTTACTGACGCGTTGCCCGACACCAGTGACATCTCCGACGAGAAATAGATGGCGATTCCGAGCGCGCCTTCACCAGCTGCGACCACCTTGAGCATCACAATGTCTCTGCGATCTCAGTAAGCATCTCCCCCACCCCCTTTACCCCCTAGAGTCGCTGGAATGTCACCGCCCGAACGCGTCGCCGCCGCAGTCGCCAGCTAGCGCCGCCCATCTTAGGTCATTACGCCTGAGCCGTTAGATGCAGATCCAGTGTTAGAGATAGATGACTTAAGCGAACAGGTGCGAGCTGATCTCCACCATGCGATTAAATTAGATCCTGCGGCCCACATGGCTCAATCCAAACGAAATGGCACCGGCCAATTATATTATGACACGTAGCCAGACTGTTGATTTAAAAACAGAATTTGCTCTATTAGATGATTGATTTTGTAAAATTCATAACTTTTGATCTGTTTGTCCAAAATTTACAAATTTTATATCAATGGAATCAAGAAAATCTAAACTTTGCAACCATGGCCTTAGTTTAGTCTTTTGCCTCTGAAAAATTAGGTGTTTTTGCAGAAACATTTGTAGGACTATTTTGAGTATAAAAAATATTCTAAAATGATTTTTTAGTAAAATCTTTTGCAAATGGTTTGTTTTGAACCCTCTGACCACAAACACTAACTTTTGATTTAAAAAAATATATTTTTATAACACTAGGAATTATTCCTTTGAATAAAAACATTTCTAGCAAAAAAAGATTTAAAAAGGGCCATTTTCATTAACTTGATTTTAAATGGTTTTTCCACTTTTATAAATGACCAGTAGGTGTTTTCAAATATTTAGAACCTTATTAGAAACCACTTTTTAAATAAAAAAATCTTTTGCATGCTTGCATGCATTTCCTTATTTTTATTATTTTATGTGGTGAATTGTTTGAATGCTAGTTTTGAAATGTGTGCCTTGCTTGATTGAATTGTAGTGAACTTTGAAGAGTGTGACAATTGCAAGATCAAGGAGAGTACCTAGATTTTCTACAAAAAGGCAAGTGATACTTTGTTCATCAAAAGTCCTATCTTTTCAATAATGCATTAGTGATATTTTTGTAGTATGCATGATAGGACTATTTTACATATATTGATATGCTATAGTAGATCCTATAGTTTATATGTTGGTAGGAATTTTCCTTAGTCAAGAGACAAGTTTTGCTAGTATGCTTAGCCTAGATAAAAGATTTCAAGGGTGGAATATTCATGCTATGATATTATGCAAAGTCAATGACTATGTTTTTTATTAATAAAACAACTAAGTGAATGAAACACCTTGGTGGAATGGTAATTGCTTGGATGGATTTGTGTTGAGTGGTTACACAAGGCCCATTTCTATTTTACACCTTGTGTATCACACTTGTGGATGGCTGATACGTCCAATTTGCATCACCATTCTATATCATAATTTGCCTCTATTCATTGATATATGTCTTATTATAAGGTATTACTTATGTCTTTTCTACTGTTTATGCATGTTGGATGATTCTTGGAGGATGAACTTCCGGAGTCTAGATTCTGATGGAAAAGAAGGCGTTTTGATGCAATTTCGCGAAGATGATAAAAATACCATAAAAATATGGGAAAATATTATTTTTCCAGAAGATTGAGGAAGCTAGAAGGAGGAGCGAAGAAGGGCCGCAGGGGGCCCACACCCCTCCTAGGCGCAGGCCCACCTGACCCCACGCCTAGGGCAGGTGTGGCCCACCTGCCCGGCTCCAGAATCTGCCCCTTCACCTATATCTTCCCTATGGAACCCTAATACGAGGGGAGCGACCACAGATAGATTTTCATCACCTCTGCGGGGCGGAAAGCATCGAGAGAGAAAGATCTCTCCGACATATAGATTTCTGCCGGGGGAATTCCTTCCCGGAGAGGGAAGATCGTCGCCATCAACACCATCATCAAGCTAGGCTTCATCGGGATCATCATCATCCACACCATCATCTCCACCAGCACCATCATCACCACTCCATCCCGCTGTAACAATTGTGTTGGATATTGCTTTAGTTCTTAGGGGAAACTTTCCCGGTGTTAATTACTATTGTAGTTGATGCTTGTGAGTGGAACCATTGGATTATTGTTTATGTTCAGATTGTTATTCATCACCATATCATCTTTAATCTTGATCCACATGATGTCTTGTGAGTAGTTTGTTTAGTTCTTGAGGACATGGGAGAAGTCATGTTGTTATTAGTGGATCTGTGTTGAGTTATTATTCAATGGTTTAGTATTTAAGTTGTGGTGCTATTCTTCTAGTGGTGTCATGTGAACGTCGACTACATGATACTTCACCATTTATGGGCCTAGGGGAATGCATTGTGTATTTGGCTACTAATTGTGGGGTTGCCGGAGTGACAGAAACCTAAACCCCCGTTAGGACACCATTGCATAAGGGAGCGTAGGATCTCAGAGTTTAAGGTTGTGGTTAGGTTTATATCTTAATTACTTTCCTGTAGTTACGGATGTTTGCATGGGGTTTAATCACAAGTGTGTATTAGTCCAAGTAAGGTCGGTACATTAGCACAGGTTCACCCACACAACACTTACAACACCAAAGAACAGTACTCAGCTATTTGAAGCGAAAGCACTTGACAGAATTCCCATGTGTCCTCGAGAACGTTTGGTCCTTATAAGTATTTCCACCGGCTTGTCCTTTGCTAAGAAAGGATTGGGCCACCTGCTGCAGTTGTTCGTTGTCTTTATTACTTGCACTTTGTTTTGCTGCTTTATCAGAAAACCCCTAAAAATGCGTTTGCTAAGTATTTCCAGAGAGTTCCTGCTCCATACCACTAGTCAACACCTTCTGCTCCTCGTTGGGATCAACACTCGTATTTATTGAAAGTACTGTGATACACCCCTATACTTGTGGGTCATCAATGGCCACCCAAGAACAAAGAGATTTGAGATGTTTTGTGTTGAGAAGCTTCCAGTGCAGCCACATGGCATATGGGCTCTGCCTTGATCATATAGGTTGCAATAACTTAGCCAGATGGACAGAAGGTGGTAGTGATGATAGGATGGAACGCGTCCATTTGGTCTAAGTGAAGGCTTCTAAAAGATGTCGTCTCGATGCATTTCGAGTCTTGTGGGGAAAGTGCACCACCTCTCGAGAGGGTAAAACCTAAGTACTTAGCTGTGTCTCCGACAATGGACAATTTGAGCATCAAAGGCATTGAAGCAATCAAGGATCTCCTCATCCCAATTTCTCTAAGTTAAAACTTGTTGGGTAAATAAGGGAAGCACCTGAGGTTATCCAGTGTGCCATTGTGTGATGAAAGGTTTTGTCAAAGAGAAAAACTATTTTCAAAGGATAGGGAAAACTTGTTTTACGCAAAGGCAATCCAAAACTCCACTTAACCAAATATTCATGTAGATGATAGATTCTCCATGTCAATATAAAATCACTTGCCAATACAAAACAAATGTATTGACCCTTGTGGCTGTAAATTATTATGTTGCAGGTTTGTTTGATATTAATGAAGTTTGTTGAGCAGGGATTACAAGTCTACAACCAACATGATTGCCTATGGCACATGAAGATGAAGGACTCCATGCAACATAGATTTATCTGCTGCTTTGTAATAAGATAGCCATATCAGCTATGTAAGTTGTAATGAATTATTTTGTTCCTGGTTATAAGTTGTAATATGACCTTTGTTTCTTGATATTACATCTTAAACTGTGGGTGCTAGCTATTCGATCCAGGGACTAGCACTGTAAACACAGGGACCTCTACCTTATCAGGTTGGGACCTCTACAGATGGTATCAGAGCACTATGTTGCCTGTAGGATTGTAACCCAGGGATTGGACAAAACCCCTTAGAAAATTAAGAGTTGTTTTTGTTCAAACTTATTTACAAACAATCTTGTAAATTCTTTCCTCAACCTTTTGTTTTGATTCTACATCTCTTCTTTTTCTACTTGATGGACAAAAACTTCAACATGAGCAAGGACTTCACCATCACCAGTGACACGGGGTGGCATCCCCAAGCTTGAGCTTTTGTCTATTCTTCATCTCATTACATCATTCTTTCCTTACACCTAAAAATTTTCCTTCATACAAAACTTCACACAATCTTTATTAGCAACATTAGAGCATTCAAAAGTAATAGACCCATGGGTTTAGTTTCAAAACAACAAAACTTTCATTAAAGACCCAAGCTACTGTAGCAATTCCTTCAAAAAGCTCAATTTACCAAAGAGAACCCAAAAATAAATCGATAAAGAGGCAAATGCAAATAATGGCAGAAATCTATCAAAACAGACCAGCAGGTAAGAACCATTTTTTTCGAAGACCTACTGTTGCTCAAATCAAAAAGTGTTGAACTAACGAAAGTTAGCTAACAACCTGGGGGATTTATTCAGAAAATTACAACTCAATACAACATACGGATATTTTCAAGACTTTTTACAGTGAAGCACAAAAATCTGTTTCAGGACATCACTTCCCCAAATCTTACTTCCCTCTCATTAGAGGTTATTCTTGGCACAAAAACCACACAAAAAGGATAAGTAGAGGTTATTAAAGAAGTTATAACTTCCAAGACTCAATAAAACTATTGGGTTATCTCCCAAGAAGTACTTTTCTTTAACGCCTTTAAGTTAGGCTTGATAGTTTGAGAAGATGATCACATAAGAAATAAGAATTGAAGTAAAAGAGAGCATCAAGAATCAAATTCAAAACACACATTTAAGTCTAACCCACTTCCTATGCATATGAATCTTGTAAAGAAACAAATCATGAAAGCACAAAGCAACAAGCATAGGAAAGCAAAACAAGTGCAACTTCCAGATTTTCAATATAAAGAGGGGAAACTTAATATTATTGAGATGCATAAAACCATGTTTCCCGCTCTCATAATAACTTTCAGTAGCATCATGAATAAAATTAACAATATAACTATCACATAAAACATTCTTATCATGAGCCACATGCATGAAATGATTATTACTCTCCACATAAGCATAGTCATTCTTATTAATTGTAGTGAGAGCAAATTCAACAAATAGTTATCATTATTATTCTCATCACCATAATCATCAAATATAGGAGGCATATTGTAATCATAATTAATTTTATCCTTAATAGTAGGTGGACTGAAAATATCATATATATCATTGTAATCATCATATATTGGAGGTTTGGTATCATCATAAGCAATAGAATATCTATCTTGCAAAGCTGGGGAACTAAAAAGATCATTTTCATCAAAACTAGCTTCCCCAAGCTTAGACGTTTCCATAGCATTAGCAATAATGGTGTTCAAAATATTGCTATTAGCATGCAAATAAAGCTCCATAGGTTTTTTTAATTTTCTGTTCAAACACTTCATGTCCTAACTCAAGATAAATACTTTAAAGCTCTCTAATTTTGTTGCTGTTTTCCATTAAGACTAACTAGTGAAAACAAGAAACAAAAATACAAAATTGCAGAATCTAAAGGAAATAACTTCGAGCACTCACACACCAGGATGTGAGTACCTTTTACCTTACCTCCCTGGCAACGACGCCAGAAAAGAGCTTGATGTCTATGCACTTCTATTCTTGTAGATAGTTGTTGGACCTCCAAGTGCATAGGATTGTAGAACAATAGCAAGTTTCCCTTAAGTGGACCACCCAAGGTTTATCAAACTCAGGGAGGAAGTGGTGAAAGGTATCCCTCTCAAGCAACCCTGCAATCAAGATACAAGAAGTCTCTTATGTCCCCAACACACCCAATACACTTGTTAGGTGTTTAGGTTCACTAATTCGGTGAAGAGATAGTAAAATACAAGTGATATGGATGATTATAAGACAATGGTGCTAGAAAAGAGCTTGACGGGAGAAAAATGTTGAAACTGTCCTGTATTTCCACGACAACGACACCAGAAAACACTCTGATGGCGTGGAAGAGACTAAAGGCAAACTGAAATAAAGATAGAAGCAAGCAAACATGTAACAGATCTAGTTGTGAATGGTGTTTTAATGCTTAGAAACAAGGGCTAGGGATCTGATGACCCACAAGTATAGGGGATCGCAACAGTCTTTGAGGGTAGTATTACCCAATTTATTGATTCGACACAAGGGGGGCCAAAGAATACTTGCAAGCCTTAACAACTGAGTTGTCAATTCAGCTGCACCTGGAAATAGTTCTTGCTCATAGAAGTTTATCAGTAGCAACAGTTTGTAGTAGCAACAGCAGCAGTAAAACATGAGCAATAGTAATAGTAGCAAACAGTAGGATATGAGCGTGCTAGGCATAGGGATGGATGGACGGGCGTTGCATAGACGAGTCTAAACATGTAACTTCAAGATCTAGGGAAATTGCAGATAAATAAGAATAAGCATCCAAGTACTAAACAATCATAGGCTTGTGCTCCATATATAGTCATGCGTGCTCGCAATGAGAACTTGCACAACATCTTTTGTCCTGCCAGCCCGTGGCAGCGGGGCCTCAAGGGAACTACGGGAAATTAAGTGCTCCTTTTAATAGAGCACCGGAGCAAAGCATTAACACTCCGTGAACACATGTGATCCTCACATCATAGACATCCCCTCCGGTTGTCCCAATTTCTGTCACTTCGGGGCCTTTGGATCCGTACAATGATATGTGTACACAACTTGCAGATAAGATCACAAACAATACTATCATAATGATTCAATAATAAATTCAGATCTGAGATCATGGCACTCGGGCCCTAGTGACAAGAATTAATCACAAGTTGCAACAAAGTCAAATAGCACTAATAGAGATACTAGGCACCATGCCCTAACAATCTTATTCGATTACATGATAGAACTCATCCAATCCCTACCATCCCCATAGCCTACAGTGGGGGATTACTCACTCATGGATGAGGGAAACATCAATGGTTGATGGAGAGGCGTTGGTGATTGTAACATACCAACTTTTGTGTAATATAAATAAGACATGTTTGAGCATTGCATGCATGCATAATATTTGCAATTTGGTTTAACCAAATAAACATAAACAAAAACCTAAAACATTCCCTCTCAAAACCATTCAAATGGTTTCTATATTTTTAATCAAAACAAATGGAGCCCAAATAGTGTTGAGGGTCTCTTAGTGTTTCCAGATATTTTATAAAGTTTCTGTAATTTGGAAATATTCAAAACAGAGTTGAATTCAAAATATAAAAGGAAATCAGAAAAACAGAAAAGAAAAACAGTTTCTGGAAACAAAATAACTAAAACCTAGCTACTGGGCCGAGCCCATCTCTTCTCTCTCTATCTTTCTTCGTCGATTGCGTGCGTAGAAGCAGCCCAGCGCTAGCCCACCCGGGGCCCAAGCGCGTCCCAGCCCAACTTACCCCTTCGTCTGTCGTCTTCCTCCTCGAGCAAGCAGTTGCGTGCCCGTGCGTACGCCGTCGATCCTCGCTGACGTTGCGATGCGTGCCGCCGCCCCTGGAGCCGAGAATAAGACCCGCCTCGACCCCCTCTTCCTCCCAGTAACAGTTTCGCTTCCTCTCGCCCTCTCTATCAATTTCTCCTCTTTGGCCCCGAATCCTAGCTTCGGCCGCCGTCGAGCCCCGCCGTCTCCGGCCGCCCGAGCCTCGCCGTGGCTCCTGGAAGCTTATCCTCACCGCGGTGAGCAGCCTCGCAGAAGGAATCAACGCGAGAAGCTCCCAATCGTCGCCAAGGACACCGCCTTCCCGAGCTCCGGCCACCGCTTTATCCCTCGATTCCAGCGTCGCCCATGCTCGCCTCGCCTCACCGACCCCACCGTCGTGCTCCTGGTGAGCCACCGATGCCCAAGCACCTTTCCCTTTCCTCCCTCTCCCTCTGGATCTTCCTCCCAGCATGAGCCCGACGCCGCCGCCGCTTGCCGTCGTTGCACCGCCAGCTCCGGTGACCAATAACAAGCGGCGCCGCCACAATCTGGCTCCCCGCGACGCCCTCTTTCCAACGCCCACAACCACGCATCCAGGCGCGTTCGGATTCGGTGGATCGAGTCTTGATCTGAGGATCAAGCTCTGGATGACGTTAGCCTGACGTCAGCCTGATGCAATAATTCTTTTTCTGTTATTAATTGTATTGTAAATATTTTCTGTAAATAAGAAATGTATGACAGGTGGGCCCTGCCTGTCAGGATTTTAATCTTTTCTGTAAATGTTTTCTGAAATTAATAAAAGTATGACATGTGGGCCCAAGTTGGAAATTATTTTAAATATTCCAAAAATGATTTAAAAATGAATTAAAATTGGATAAATTCATAACTAATTCATTCTAAATCACAAAAATACAAATAATGTACCAAAATGATCAGAAAAATGAAACCTATCTAACTAAGCTATAATCATACATTGTTGAACAACTTTGATAGCAAGTTTAATTAGAAGAACCAATTGAACCCAAGAGGTGATTCCGAGGATCCCTCTGTTCTAGGGTTTGGACCTTTCGGACCCTATTTAAAATGACCAAGCATGCTCTAGGGTTCATTTCAACACTACCTAACTTGTCATATCATCCTTATTGTATGAGAATTGCACATTCCATGTGCTGAATGTTGCTTTCTCTTTTCTGGTGATTTGTTCTTGCAAATAGGAACCGAACCCGAGGCTGAAGTCAACGCCACCGAAGAGCAGTACCAGTCTAACAACACACAAGGCAAGCGAAGCCCCACTCATACATATGAATCCTATGTTTACAAAGTATTTCATTCTTGCCATATGCATTTGGTTCAACAGTCTTTTATCAGTAGATAGAGAATCCTATATGATGCATGTTTTCCTTTGTGAACTATATTATCTGATCCACTGCTCCTAGCATAACTAGGGTTTGGCTTATGAGCATCGCTAGTGCCACAGTCCAGTCAAGCTTAGCCATTCTTAGTGGTCCGATGTTGATCCTTCAGGTGATGGACTGGAGATGTGAATGAACCTAGTATAGTAGGATGATGTGATGTGATCAGAGATGAATACTAAACATGCTAAGTCTTGTATGGGAAGCCACGTGGGTTGTGGTTTTTTTAGTCCCATACTTGCCAACCCTAGGACCCGATGTTCTTGCCTCTTGAACCAAGACGAGCGTACAACCACACGGGGGCCTGGAAACCCCCTTGACTCACTAACTTGCCTAGTATATTCCATGAGTCACATAGTTCGGGCTTTCCATTCGACATACGCATATTGGTTGTTCTTGAATGGAGGTGAAGGAGGTGCATTCATAACAGGTAGGTAAGTGTGGTCGAGAACAAGAGATGCCCGGCATCCTTAATCTTGAACCCTGCGCACATCATTAGGGACTGGCTTCGGGACTTGACCCGTTACGGCGGCATCTCCCTAGTGCGTGACTCATGGTCTCAGCGAAAGCAAGGTAAAGTTCATGGTCAACCACTCTGTGTCGGCCTTCCAAGGAAGAGGGCTAATAATTTGGCATTAAGAATCGGTTGGTACGTGTGGGTAAAGTTGTGCACCCCTGTAGGGTTATTAATCTTTTCGAAAAGTCGTGTCCACGGTTATGGACAACTTGGGAATGGACGTGAAGATCATAGAGAACTATAACTGAATGATAAAACTTGCCAACTAATGTGAGATCCGGAGTAATTCCTCGGGGTTGTTTGAGGGGGTATTCCGGGAAGAGAGGTTCAGTTGATGATGGTACTTGGTGGATATCAAAAATGACTTCGAAGAGCTAGAGTCGTAGCCTTCTTATCCCCTTATGAAAATGATCTGACTAGACGAGTTTCTTCTCCCTCTTGTTTTGAAAACAAAAGATGGCTTTATGCAAAATAACTCCACTAGCCATAAGTCTTGTGGAGTACACCCTGTACCCAGCCTTGCTTCATTGATGTTTTTCTACAGATAAAGCTACTCCAACTAAAGGTTGTTTCTACGTTGAAGTCGACGAGTAGTCGGGGTTCCCAGGCAGCATCCTAGGATCTATGGAAGGGTCGCTACTTATGTTTAAGGCCTCTTAGGCCCTTTGCTAAGTTTGTTGTTTAGAACAACTTGTTTCCTTCCGTTGTTTGATGTAATGATGGGTCTATGACCCCTGGCTTGGATGACTTATTTGTAACTCGCTTAAGAGTTTACCTTATTTATGTATGGTTTGTATGTTTTGTAATGTTACCGATCTTTCCCTGCGCGCTTTGGAATTTAGGTTAGGCTTATATCAGATGAGGATCTGGTATTTGTCTAACCCTGATCCCGGGTCGTGACAGATTTTGGTATCAGAGCGGGACTGCCTGTAGGAAACCCTTCTAGCTGATCGATGTTGAATCTAGAGTTTAAAAAACTATTTGCAAAAATCTGAATAGGACTCCTTTTACTCCTTATCCAAGGTTGTTCTATTGCTGAGTTATCTTATCTCGTTTGCTTTGCAAGGTTTTCACTTCTCGTCTATCATTTCAAACTCTTAGGATATACGGGTTTGGGTTATTTTTCCTAGTACTCCGTACTTGGTTGCAAGGCTCAGAGTTTTCAAAATATATATGTGCACCTGAGCATCGTTTTTCAACTTTGCTAAGGATGCCTATAATCCTACTCTCTATTCTTTCGTGACTTGTTGGTATCATATCATGCTTGCATTCCATTGTTATGGTCTGTATCTAAGTTGGTAGCGTATACGTTCCGTATGCTTGTTCTACTGCCATACTTAATGCATTGATATAATCTTCATCCACATGTTCACCTCTACCATGATCTTTTGATATGGTTTTCGTCATCCTTTGATGTACCTTTTTGGTGAATCCATTCTCATGGTTTATGTTTTCTCCTCGGGATGTCGTCTGGTACTCATGGTTCTGTTGGCCATCGAGGAAACAACAAAGCTGAACAGGAACTTCCGCCACCTCCCACAATGGCCGAGGTTCTCAACAACATTGAGACCAACCGTCTGAGGAATGAACGCCTTCTGGAGCGTGTGGTGCAGAACATTGAACGTCGTCTTGACGAATGTGTCACACTTGGAGATTTCATCCGCTCTTTTCCCCCAATATTCACCCACTCCAAGGAACCCCTTAAAGCTGATGATTGGCTCCGCACCATAGAGCACAAGTTTAGTGCTCTCAGAGTCCGTCCCGCTGACCGTGTCAACTTCGCCACCTATCAACTGGAAGGTGAGGCTGGTGTTTGGTGGGAAGGTTTTCTGAATCTGCAAGCCCAGGGACATGTTGTTACTTGGGAGGAGTTTGTTGCAGCATTATGTGCCTCTTATATCCCTAAGCCCGTCATGGATCTCAAAAGGAGGAAGTTTCTGGATCTGACTCAGGGGCGCAGGGATATTGAAACATATGGGCGTGAGTTTACTCGCCTGGCTCGTTATGCAACCAGGGATGTGACCAATGATGAAGATAAGCAAGAGCTGTTCCGTAAGGGACTTAACCCTGCACTTCGCTATGAGTTGCTGCCCTTCAAGTTTTAGTCTTTCCAGGACTTGCACAATCAAGCTCTTACTCTGGAGCATGGAAGGACGGACATGGAAGTCTCTTAGAAGCATGAAGAAGGAAATTGTCGTGCTTCTTCCTCTGGTAACAAGAAGCGTCGTGTATTTGTTCCATACAGTGTTGTGCCTCGTGCTCCTTATGCATCCAAGTCTTCTGGCAATAATTCTCGTCAGCCACAGTCAAATACTGGTGGATAAAATTATCGTCCTCCTACTGGTTCTTACACTAGAGTTACTTGCTACTCCTATGGTCAGCCTGGTCACTACTCAAGGGAGTGTTCCCAAAGGGTTATCGGTCTCAATGATCAGCAAGCAAATAAGAATGATGTCGTGGGAATGGTCACGGTAGATGCTGCAATCGGCAGCGAGTAGTAGAACGAGGGGCAAGGGCGGCCAGCCATCTGCGGAGCGAGATGAGGGCGGAGACACAGGGTTTTACCCAGGTTCGGCCCCCCGGAGGGTAAAGACCTACTCCTACTAGATTGTATTATGAAGGTGGTACAATGGGCGAGCTCGGCGGTTAAGCGGCGAGTCGCGTGGGGGTATGATGGAACGTCTCTCTACACGTCCCGCAGGGAGGTTTATATAGACTCACCTCCCCTAGGGTTTACATATCTCAACCGATTCAGTTAAAGCTTCGATACTCGTTTAACCTAATCCGACTGGACCTATCTACTCGCCTGGGCCTTCAGCTTCCAGTCGCTTGGTTCCTCGCTGGGCTTCAATCCAGTCGCCGTCTTGCAGGCCCACTCGCCAAGTCTTGGGCCAGTCGGAAACGTCCTGCTGGGTATAGCCCGGTAGGCATATCCCCATTAGTAGTCCTCGAGGCCGTCGTCGATTCGGCGTAGGTGGCTGCTGGCAGTCGGAGCATACGGCTGCTGAGTAGACATCCAGTCGAATCAATGGCGGGCTCCTGTATAAAGGAAAAAACTAATCACACTACTCGCAGCTTCGGCGAGCCGAGTCGGCGAAACACTGTCATAGTGGTTGGGTCGGCGAGCCGAGTGGCTGAAATTGGACCGTTAAACATGATCAAACTAGCCGTTGGAGTTAATCCAACGGTAACTTTTGGCGTAATCATCGCGCGGTAACGGTTCCCTGATTTGGCGGGTAGCAACCGCTATATAAGAGGAATGGCTAGCGATCAGAGGACCACCGTCTCACCATTTCCTCCGACTGCGCGCACCTTTCGCCTCCCTCCGCACCGCGACCCAGCCAACCGGAAATCCTCCGAGCCCCCACAAATATTTCCGCCATGGCCCTCTCCACTGAACCTTGGGGCAGATCGAAATGCACCAGGGCGCAACTGGCTTCCTTTGAGGAGGCCGGGATTCTGCAAGCCGGCTGCTGGCGCATCCCCGCGGCCGGAGAGGTGACTCCAAACCCGCGAGAGAGGGAGTTCATCTGCTTCACCAGTCATCTCGAATGGGGGCTAGGGTTCCCCACGTCCCTATTCTTCCGACGCTTCTGCTCCTACTACGGGATCCAGCCGTCGGATCTGGGGCCCCATAGCATCGAGCAACTCGCCATCTTTGTGGCGTTCTGCAAGTGCTACTTGGGCTGCCGGCCCTACTTCCCTCTTTGGCAAGATCTGTTCCATGGACGGATCAGCCGCGAGGAGGCGGGCGGCCCAATGCTCGCCGCGGGTGGCCTAACCTTCCAGCTGAAGTCGAAGGCCTCATTCTTCGACCTGATGCTGCCCGCCAAGGCAGCGAGCGACTTGAAAAAGTCGTGGTTCTACGTTGCCGAGGCGACCCCGGAAGGCGAGACGGCGATTCCGCGGTACTCCGCCGATCGATCCGAGCCGCGCCGCCTTCAAATCGGCAAGCTTCCCGGCGACCAGCGGATGGTCGTCGACGAGATGCTTCAGACCATCCGTGGTCTGAAGAAGAAGGGCCTCTAGACGATAAACCTATACAATTGCTGGCTCGGGCGGCGACTCGTCCCGCTGGCCCGGCGTAAGCACTACATGTACCAGTACACCGGCCGGGACGACCCGACAAAGGCTAGCCTAGCCGAGTGGAGGCTCGACGACTACACCGCGGCGCTGAAGAAAATCACCCAAGCGGTGTACTTGGACGCTCAAGCTGGGGTCGTCCCTATACCGCGAAGCGCTCAGCCCCAACGATAATAACTTTGTGTCATTCGCAGTCGCAGTCCTTTTGCAGTTGCGGTCATACTAACTTCAACTTGCCTTTGTTGCAGCTGTTCCAAGTGGTGGAAGGGTGGCTCCCGCCCTCGGATGACGAGAATTCGAGCTCGTCCGTCCAAGACATGGGCGGGTCGCCCGCTAGGAGCGACGAAAGCGACAACGACGACAAATCCGAAGAGGAAGCCGCCCCGCTGGCTCGCAAGACCCGCGGGCAACGTCAGCGCGAGCTCGAGGCGAGCAAGAGCCTCGAGCGCCATGATGATGAGGAAGAACTTCCGGAGACGACCTCGCGTCGCCAAGCTACTCCGTCAAAGAAGAAGAGGAAGGAGAAGGAGGCGAAGGCCCCTCCAAGAAGGAAGACGAAACCGACGAGGCCGGCCTCGCCACCACACTCGGCAAGCAGTTCCGACGCCCCCAGCCCGGCCAAGGATGAGGCGCCGCCGATGACGGCCGCGCTGGACACGGCCACCATCGAGGTGCCCCTGGCGTCGATGCCTCCGCCATTCGTCCCGGTCTCGGGGCTGGGGGAAGCTCCGGCCGCAGCGACTTCGCCTCGCAGGGAAGCTCCTGTCGAAGAAGTTACAGAGGCTCCGGTCGCAGCTTCGACGACGAAGAAGCCGTCCGTGTCTTGGGCACGTGACGTCCTGGACATGGGGCTCAGCCGCCGACTGGGCCCTGAGCTGGAGAAGCCAGCCGGCCTCCGTACGGGGCTGCGCTTCATTCCGGTCGCCAAGTGAGTGCACTCGCCTTCCTTTGTCTCCCATAATTATTGAATTATCTTGCTTATATGGTCGGCGTACAGGACCGGAGTGAAGAAGATGGGCCACCCAACCGTGGCTAAGGTGCCGTCCGTCGTCAGCGAGGAGGATTCTTCCCGCAAGAGCAAGGCGGACGAAGTCGTCGTCCCTGCGGATGGCGGCAAGAGGGCCATGGGTGACACCGTCGTCACGATTTCTGACGACACGGCGGCCGCGCCGGCTGGTCCTGCAACGGAGGTGGCCGCGTCCACGAAAGAGGACGCTCCGTTGCCTGGAACGGCCGAGCCGACCTCCTTTGGGGCTGGTGCCTCTATCGCCACCTTCCCGCGCTTCATGACCAAGGCAGCCGCGGCGAGTGGAACTTTGCCTTCGAGCCGCGCTCCAGGAGCCGCCGACGCTGAAGTCGACCAGCGCCGTGGGCATACGCCAGCTCTCCTCGCGTCCGTGGACGCGATACAACTCCACGGCATGCTTGGCGCGGCCATCCAGGTACATCCAGTCCCCGAGGATCAGGTCGGTGCTTTGCAGCGGCCTGATTCTTTTAATGTCTTATATTCAGTTTTCGCATCCAGTCCCCGAGTGCGCACGCGCTGAATTTCAGCGGGTGGGCACTTAGGAATTTCTTTTAGTACCAGTCCCCGAGTGCGCACTCGCTGAATTTCAGCGGGTGGGCACTTTAGGAGTTTCTTTTGATTGCCAGTCCCCGAGTGCGCACTCGCTGAATTTCAGCGGGTGGGCACTTTAGGAGTTTCTTTGATTGACCTTTTGGTGATGTGCAGGGTCTGCAGCTTGAATCGGCCGACCGATTGGCGGCGAAGCAGCGCGCGGAAAAGGAATTGGCCATCATCCAGGAGGCGAACGAAGGGCTTCGGGCTGTTGCCGCGAAGGCAGAGGAAGCTCGCCAGGGGCTTGTGCCCGCTAGTGAATTGGTGGCGGCGCAGTCGACTTTGAGTTCGGCCGAACAACGGATTGCCGACCTCGAGCGCCAGCTGCAGGAGGCGAAGGAAGAAGCAAGCTCAACCGATGGGCGAGCCAAGGCCGCCGTTGCAGCCGCTGAAGAGGATCGCAGAGTGTCGGAAGTCCTTATTGCTAGGCTTCAGGACGACCATACGTCGCTTCAATGCTTCATCACGACCCTCGCCCGCCCGTTGATTGGTAAGTGCGTCTGCCTCTTTCAGTAGCTGTGCCATTTGTGGTGTCCGTCGTATTCATTATTGACTTCTACTCGCAGGTCGCATCATCGACAGCGCGGAAGAAGCAAACACGTTCGACGCGCGGCAGTGTGTGAGCACGCTTGTCGATTCGGCCACGTTGTCGGCGACGTGCATCCGTGCCTACCTCCAGGAGATATCGCCCACGGAAGTGATTCCCAGCGACCTCGTTGAGGTGTGGAAGTATTTGGAGAAGGCGCCCGCGGTCGTGGAGTTCATGACGCGGTCGGCGTTTCGGCGCGGGGCGGCGACGGCGCTTAGCCTTGGTCTTGCCCACTTCCCCGAGGACTTCGACATCGATGATGTGACGAGTGGCTACCCATCGTCGACTAGCGCGGTGGAGCTTTCCGAGGTCCTCAAGTTGCAAGATCGCGCCGCCAAGTACTCGAAGCGTGTCTTGGCGATGGGCGACTTCCTCCCGTACCAGGAGACGGTCGTTGTGTCTGGCGACCCCGAGCCGCCGCATCGTGATCTCAAGGTTGAGCAACCCTTCCGCGCGGCGATGGCGGGTGAACTGACGACGTATCCGTCGAACCCGTACACACCGTTCATCCGCAATCGCCGGGGAGTTGGCGAGTCGTCGTCTAAGCCTGCAGAATAGGATAGTTTGCCATGTGGCATTAGCAGCAGTTCTGCCATGCGGGCATATGTTGTAATGCGAGACAATGCAACATACTATCGAATGAGATGTCGTGTCTATTTTGGTATTTTTCAAGTGTTTGTGATTGTTGTTTGAACGAGTCCCCGAGCGCGTCCGCCCTTTTATGGGGTTTACCTCGTATGTGATGTGTTTGTTGTCTTTGTGTGTTTTATTATTGTGGTCGACTTGCCCGGACTCGAAGATCCAGTCGCTAGGCGACTCCCTTGAACGCGCTATACTTCGCCGTTTTCCTGTGCGCGAATGAGGTCGGGTGGCCGAGTCCCCGAGCGTGGTACTTGGCTGTTCCAGACACGACTCGAGGGTGAGTGAGGACTTGGCGCGTTAGTTTGTGCGCGTCACTCCTGCCTGGCCCGTGGGGTCAGTCGCGTGGCGAGTCCTGGGCATGCTCTCCTACTTGGCGTTTTCCCGGACCACTCGAGGTGAACTGGTCCGCAGTCCCCGAGCATGGTACTTAGCCGTTCGAGTCGCTATGTCGAGGATGCGGAGGACCGTGGTCGCTGTAAGAAGCGTAGGCAGTAGTCTTGGTTTGTAGAACCAGTCGAGCTAGGCGACTCCAATGGGAATCCGGGTAGGCGTTTTTCGTGGACGATGCAAGACCTGAGGTGACTCGGTGCTCTTGCACCGCACTACTTAGCCGTGCCGATCGATGTACCAAAGGTTGACTTCTGCGGTTAGCCTGTTGCTGTTATTACGAGTGCGAGTGGCACAAGACACGGAGAGTAGGCGCAATTTGCGGTAACCGTTTTCTTTTTATTTCGTAGCGACTAGAGAGTACATATGTGGGGTTCTAGGCGTAGAACTTCCGTAGGAGGTTTACATTCCATGGTCGCTTGACGTCGAGTTCGCCGTCCCCGCGGACGTCGGTGAGGTATTAGGCGTCGTTGCCGAGTACACGGCTGATGGCGAATGGTCCCTCCCATGGAGGGGAAAGCTTGTGCATGCCCTTCTTGTCCTGGATGAGACGCAGCACCAGGTCGCCTTCTTGGAAGGTGCGAGTTTTCACCCGCCGGCTGTGATAGCGGCGGAGTCCTTGTTGGTAGATGGCGGTGCGCGAGCGAGCTAGGTCGCGTGCCTCGTCGAGTTGATCGACTCCATCTTGTCGTGCGAGTTCGTTCGCAGCTTCCGTGTAGTGGACGACCCTTGGCGAGTCGTGCTCAAGGTCGGTGGGCATGACCGCCTCGGCGCCGTACACCATGAAGAAGGGGGTGAATCCTGTCGACCTGTTGACCGAG
This sequence comes from Avena sativa, assembly GCA_916181665.1. NCBI lineage: Eukaryota > Viridiplantae > Streptophyta > Magnoliopsida > Poales > Poaceae > Avena > Avena sativa. Next base: position 259,775,654 of record OV702298.1, on the reverse strand, counting down.
GTGTGGATTCCCCAGATGACAGAGGGTAGCTCCTCGACCCAGCACCCGGCGGTGCGCTCGAGTGGTACTTGGAGTCGCGGCTTCAGGCCGTGGAGGATGCTTTGGTTGGCCCGTTCCGCCTGGCCGTTGGATTCCGGGTGGGCGACTGACGCGAGGTCGAGCCGAATGTGGTGCTCTTCGCAGAATTCGGCCATGGCTCCTTTGGCGAAGTTGGTGCCGTTGTCCGTGATGATGCTGTGGGGGAACCCGTAGCGATATATGAGTTCGCGTAGGAATTTCGTGGCGGTCTTCCCGTCGCATTTCTGGACTGGCTTGGCCTCCACCCACTTTGTGAATTTGTCGACTGCGACTAGGAGGTGGGTGTAACCGGAGGGAGCCTTCTTGAAGGGGCCCACCATGTCCATGCCCCATACGGCGAATGGCCAGGTGATGGGGATTGTTTTGAGCGCTGAGCTCGGCACGTGCGTCTGGTTGGCGTACCTCTGGCACCCGGCGCACCGCTGGACGATGTCGACAGCGTCGGCGTGTGCGGTGGGCCAGTAGAATCCATGTCGCATAGCCTTGGCGACGAGAGAGCGGGCGCTGGCGTGGTGGCCGCAGTCACCGGAGTGGATGTCGTGGAGGATCTTGCGTCCGTCGGCGGGTTGGACGCAGCGTTGGAACACGCCGGTGACACTGCGCTTGTGGAGCTCACCGTCGATGATGGCGTAGGACTTGCATCGACGGGTGATCATTCCAGCTTCCGTCTCGTCTGCCGGCAAGGTGTCGGCTTCCAGGTAGGCGATGTAGGGCTTGGTCTAGTCGTCTGGCTCGTGGACGAGTGCGACCAGGGCTGCTTCTGGTTGGAGCGGGACTCCGATGTCGATCTCCCTTGGGGGAGAGACTGATGGCTTGGTGATCGTGTCGAGGAAGACGTCGGCGGGTGGTGCGAGTCGAGCCGACCCGATGCGAGAGAGGGCGTCGGCCTCCTCGTTCTTCCGCCTATCGATCCACTCGACGGAGTAGCCTGTGAAGTGTCCGCCCAAATTGTCCACTGCTTGGCGGTACGCCGCCATGGTGGGGGAGACGGCGTTGCAGGTGCCAGCGACTTGTCCTGCGACGAGGTCGGAGTCGCCATAGCAGCGTAGGCGGTTGACATTCATCTCCCTGGCAGCCCTCATGCCGTGTAGTAAGGCCTCGTACTCGGCCATGTTGTTTGTGCAGGGTGTAAAGTCTAGGCAGAGGACATAGCGGAGCTTGTCGCCCTTCGGAGAGGTTAGCACGATCCCTGCGCCTGCGCCGTCCGCGTTCTTGGAGCCATCGAAGTGCAGGCTCCAGTAGTGGAGGTATGGCAGCTTCTCTGGCTGCTGGGCCTCTTCCCAGTCGGCGATGAAGTCCGCTAGGGCTTGCGATTTGATCGCTCTTCATGGCTCGTATTTGATGTTGTGGACGCCGATCTCGACGGCCCACTTGGCGACTCGCTCGGTCGCCTCGCGGTTGCGGATGATGTCCTACAACGGTGCGGAGGAGACGACCGTGATCAGGTGCTCCTGGAAGTAGTGCAGCAGGCGTCGCTGTGCCCTGAAGACCGCGTATACCAGCTTCTGGTACTGCGGGTACCGCTGGCGCGACTCGGTGAGGACCTCGCTGATGTAGTAGATCGGTCGCTGTCCTGGGCGCTCCTTTCCTTCCTCCGGTCGCTCAACGACCATGACCGCGCTGACGACGCGCTCGGAAGCCGCGACGTAGACTAGCATGGGTTCTTTGTCGACCGGGGCGGCGAGTAGCACCTTCTTGAGGTCGCGGAGCGCGTCGTCCGCCTCCTTGTCCCACTGGAATGTGGGGTTCTTGCGCATCAGGCGATATAGCGGCATTGCCTTTTCGCCCAAGCGGGGATGAAGCGACTGAGAGCCGCTACTCGCCCAGCCAACTTCTGAACATCGCGCAGGCACTCGGGTTTGCCGAGTCGGGCGATCGTGTCGATCTTGGTGGGGTTTGCCTCGATCCCGCGCTTGGAGACGACATAGCCTAGTAGATGTCCTGCGGGTACACCGAAGGTGCATTTGCCTGGGTTGAGCTTTATCTTGTATTTTCGCAAGTTGGCGAACGTTTCCGCCAGGTCGGTGAGTAGGTTGCCCTGGCGAGCGGACTTTACGACCACGTCGTCGATGTAGACGTGGATGTTGCGGCCAATTTGGCTCGCAAGGCATTCTTGCATGCACCGCTGGTAGGTCGCCCCGGCGTTCTTGAGGACGAAGGTCATGGCAGTGTAGCAGAAAGCTCCGAATGGCGTGATGAACGCCGTCTTCTCCTCGTCCTCGACAGCCATTTTGATCTGGTTGTAACTAGAATAGGCGTCGAGGAAACACAGCGATTCCGAGCCCGCGGTGGAATCGATTATCTGGTCGATCCGCGGGAGGACGAACTGATCCTTTGGGCAGGCGCTGTTCAGGTTTGTGTAGTCGATACACATCCTCTAGGTCCCGTTTTTCTTCTCGACCAGGACTGGGTTTGCCAGCCACTTGGAGTATTTGATTGGCCGGATGAAGCCTGCAGCGAGTAGACGCTGCACCTCTTCGCGATTGCTCGGCGGCGCTCTTCATTGAAGGGTCGCAGCGACTGCTTGACAGGTCGCACTTTGGGGTCGACGTTTAGCTTGTGCTCAGCGAGCTCCCTGGGGACACCGGGCATGTCAGAGGGCTTCCATGCGAAGATGTCCCTGTTCTCACGGAGGAACTCGATGAGCGTGCCTTCCTATGCCGGGCTCATGCCCGTCCCGATCGTCACCGTCTGGCTGGAGTCGCCTGGGACCAGCTCGACGGTACGGGTGTGCGTGGTGGCCTCGAAGGTTGAGGTGTTTGCGCCCTCCGAGTTGGGCTTCTTGAGTATGGTGGGGTCGTCGTTGTTGACCCCGCTCGCGTATTTGGCGAGTTCATCCGCGTGGTTGGTCTCCGCCGCGATGACGGCGTCAGCGAGCTCGGCGCCTTTGGCCTCGCACTCAGCGGCCACGTCGGGGTCGCCGTTGATGGTGATGACGCCGCACGGCCCGGGGAGCTTCATCGCGTTGTACGCGTAATGGGGCGCTGCCATGAACTTGGCGAACGCCTGGCGCCCTAGGACGCAATGGTAGGGGCTGTCGAATGGCACGAGCTCGAAGACGATCCGCTCGGTGCGGAAGTTTGCTGGTGTGCCGAAGGTGACTGGCAGCGTGACCTTGCCGATCGGGTACGCCTTCCGACCGGGGACGATGCCGTGGAACGTGGTGTGGGTCGTCTCGATCATCGACTGCGGGAGCCGCAGCCGCCTGAAGGTGTCCAGGTACAGGATGTTGATGGAGCTTCCGCCGTCCATCAATGTCTTGGGGAGCCAGTAGTCGCCGACCTTGGGCTTGACCACCAGGGCGACTCGACCTGGGTACTCGATGCGTGGCGAGTGGTCTTGTCGGCTCCAGGTGATGGGCTGCTCTGACCAGTTGAGGAACTGGGGGACGTCCACCTGGGCCACCGCGTTGACGGCGATGGCGCGGGCGATGACCTTCTTCTCGCGCTTCGTGTTGAAGCCCGTGAAGGTGTGGAGCGAGCCGGCCACTTTGCCGAATTTTCCGCCGTTTGGCGGGTCATTGTCGGGGTCCTCCCGTGCTCGCCGTGCCTTCTCGATCTCCCTGAGTGTATGGCAGTCGGTGGTGGTGTGCGTGGCGGGCTTTCCTTCCCTGCTATGAAACGCACATGGTTGGTTAAGGAGGGTCGCGGGGTCGAACCTTGGCTTGGCCTTGTAGTTGCCGCCGTCGCGGCGTTGTCCTCCGTCGCGGCGGAAGCTCTTGGGCTCGCGTTGCGCATGCTCGGCGTTGGCGACGAAGTCGACTCGCCCGTCACTGCGGCGCTTGCCGGTGAGGCGAGTGTTGCTGTAGCGCAGGTCGGGCCGTCGTCCGCTGTCGTTGCCGCTCGTGCAGCATTGACCTCCTGACTCGTCATCAGTTTCCTGGTTTGGATCTTCCTCCGCGTATCGTTTGGCGATCTCGAGGAGGTCGGGGATGTTGTCGAGTGTGCGAGAGTGTCGCTTAAGCTTGGCGACCAGGGGCTCGTATCGGCACGAGGTCTTGAAGCAATGGATCGGGGTGTCCGGGTGGATGCCGACCGCGTTGTACCAGAGTTCTTGCCACCGTTGGACCCAGTTGCGGGTCGACTCGCGGGGTCCCTGGACGCATCGCTCCAGGTCCTCGATAGTGGTGGCGCGGGTGTAGGAGCACTCGAAGTGCCTGACGAAAGCGTCGCGCATCTCCTCCCAGGAGTCTATATTTTCCTGAGGGAGGGTGTTGATCCACTGCCTGCACGTCCCCTCCATCATCAGGGGGAGGTAACGGGCGGCTAGCAGGTCGGTGTGGCCTGCGATCCCCATCGCCATGAGGTATGTATCGAGCCAAACGGCGGGGTCATACGAGGGGTCGTACTTTTCTATCTCCTTCGGCGCCTTGAAGTTTGGCGGGTCCTTCTCGCCTCGGATCATTGGTCCGAAGCACTTGGGGCCGAGTCGACTGAGCGACCCCATGGGCTCGCCGTCGCGGCGATTGGTTAGGGTGTGTCGCAGGTCGTCGGGCTGGCGTGCGCGCCAGCTTTGGTTGTTGATTATGTGGGTGCGGGCGTCGATGGGCTGACCGTTGGCGGCGACGAGGTTGGTCGCCGGCCTGGGGTCGTTGGTGGAGAGTGCCGCGTTCGCGGGTCGGTGTTGGAGCTGGAGTGGCTCCGGTGGTGGGCAGTTGAGTGTGTTTGCCGCCATTGGGCGGCCGCTCGAGGCCGCCCTGCTTCCCGAAGAACGCGAGTATACTCGACCTTGCGAGTCGGCGCCCGCTCTTTGCTGCTCGACGACCTTTGTGAGCAGGGCCCTGACGTATTGGATCTGTAGGGCGCCGTCGCCGGTGGCCGTGATGCTGTCGGCTGCTGCTCGGCCTGCCACGAGGTTGTCCATAGGGGTGGAGAACAGTGGGAGGCCGTTTGCGTCTCGCTCTCGTGAGGAGACTACTATCCGCGGCTGGTCCCTGGGGGGTGTGCAGTTGGGTGGAGGCGGGGCGCCCATCGCCGTCGACCCCGGCGGGGGTCGGGCGCTTCCTCCTGGTGGCGCGTTCTCGCAGATCGCGCGCTCGGCCGCGCGGGCCGGGTCGTTTTCGTCGTCGAAGTTCAGGGCGCGCCCCTGAACGGTGGGGTTCAGGCGCGACCCGATCCGCTGTTGGTGGTAGCGCGATATCTCCTGCGCCGTCACCTGCTCGAGGCGAAATTTCTCGCGCTCGGCTTGCTCCTTGCGCACTGCCTCCACCAGTTTCAGGCGGAGTTCCTCGACCTCTGTTGCCGTGGCGTTAGGAGGGATTGGGGTGGAGAATGGATCCTCTGGCGGATCGGTACCGGTCGCCATGTAGGTCGCAGCGTGGCGGCTGGTTCCGTCACGGAGGTCGGCGGAGTTCTCCGACCCGGAGTCGAATTCGAAGATCCCGAGGATGGAGGGGTCCTCGAAGTCTCCCACGTTGGAGACCTGAGTAATGGAGCCCGCGGGTGAAGCCGCGGTAATGGACCCGGCGAGTGACGCCGGGGTCGCCGAGTCGGCGTCGTCGTTGAGGGCCGCGTCTTCCGCGGCTGCTGAGTTTTCGGCCACGCCGCTGTGGGCCGAATTGTACTCGGAGGCGAGGCGATGGATCATGCGGATCTGGCTTTCGGAGAGCCGATCGCGTGGCGGCGACTCGCGGATGCGAGCCGAGTCCTCCGAGACGATGACGTCGGTGAGGCCGACGAAGAGGCTGATCGTGCCGATCGGCAGGATCACGTTGTGCGTGACGGGTCGCGCCACCAGGACGTAGCTGCTCGGCAAGATTTGGAGCATCTCGCCGATCGCTATCATGCGGCCGGTGACGACTGTCTCGTTGATGCGCAGATTGGATCTCGCCGCAGAACACCGGCCAGACCGGCCATGCCCCACGGTGGGCGCCACTGTCGTGGGAATGGTCACGGCAGATGCTGCAATCGGCAGCGAGTAGTAGAACGAGGGGCAAGGGCGGCCAGCCATCTGCGGAGCGAGATGAGGGCGGAGACACAGGGTTTTACCCAGGTTCGGCCCCCCGGAGGGTAAAGACCTACTCCTGCTAGATTGTATTATGAAGGTGGTACAATGGGCGAGCTCGGCGGTTAAGCGGCGAGTCGCGTGGGGGTATGATGGAACGTCTCTCTACACGTCCCGCAGGGAGGTTTATATAGACTCACCTCCCCTAGGGTTTACATATCTCAACCGATTCAGTTAAAGCTTCGATACTCGTTTAACCTAATCCGACTGGGCCTATCTACTCGCCTGGGCCTTCAGCTTCCAGTCGCTTGGTTCCTCGCTGGGCTTCAATCCAGTCGTCGTCTTGCAGGCCCACTCGCCAAGTCTTGGGCCAGTCGGAAACGTCCTGCTGGGTATACCCCGGTAGGCATATCCCCATCAAATGATAAATCTCAAGGTGCTGGACGTTGTCATCTGACCCATGTCACTGCTAAGGAAGCTCAGGAAGATCCACACGTCATTCTGGGTATGCTCCATGTCAATTCAATTCTCGCAACAGTCTTGTTTGATTCTGGAGCATCGCATACATTCATATCACAAGAGTTTGCACGGGAGCATAATATACCTTTTGAAGCAATGTCCTCCCCTCTGGAGATTAGTACTCCTGGGTCTCGTTGGCAGACCATCTAGGTTACTCATGGGGTTGAGATAGATATAGCATATCAGAAGTTTCCCACTTCCCTCTTTGCACTCAAGTCAACTGACATAGATGTTATTCTGGGCATGGAATGGTTAACCAAGTATCAAGCCGTCATTGACTGTGCACTTAGAACAGTTGTTGTGACCTCTCCTATTGGCATAACTGTCAAGTATTGGACTGATGGTTCAAAGTCTCCGTCAGCAGTCCTTAAACCTTTCTCGGAGTTGTATGCCATGGATGTCCTACCTATTCTCGAGGTCCAAGATGTCCTTGTAGTCTGTGATTTCCCGGATGTCTTTCCTGAAGAGTTGCCTGGCATGCCAGCTGATCGAAGCGTGGAGTTTTTCATAGAGCTAGTTCCTGGAACTGCTCCTATCTCCAAAAGACCTTACCGCATGCCTCCTCATGAGTTGGTTGAGTTGAAGAAGCAACTTGAAGAGCTTGAAGGCCTAAGATACATCCAACCTAGCACATCCTCTTGGGGTTGCCCTACCATATTTGTCAAGAAGCGGGATACAAATATTTCAAGATTGGTTGTTGATTACCGTCCACTCAACGCGGTGACAATCAAGAATAAGTACCCACTTCCCCGAATAAATGATCTCTTTGATCAATTAAGTGGTGCCACTGTCTTCTCCAAAATGGACTTAAGATCAGGGTATCATCAAATCAAGATGAGTAAGGAGGATATCCCAAAGACAACATTCACAACTCGTTATGGTCTTTACGAGTATACAGTGATGTCCTTCGGGTTAACCAATGCCCCTGCCACATTTATGAGGCGCATGAACTCCGTCTTCATGGAATATCTCGACAAGTTCGTCGTGGTATACATTAATGACATTCTAATACATTCCAAGACCGAAGAAGAGCATGCCGAACATCTACGTTTGGTATTGACTAAACTTTGTGAACATTGTGTCTACGCCAAGTTCTCCAAATATGAGTTCTGGTTACAAGAGCTCGTCTTCCTTGGTCATGTTGTGTCTGCAAGTGGTGTTGATGTCATACCGGATAAGCTTCAGACCATTCTGGAATGGAAGTCACCTACTTCAGTCAAGGAAGTCTGAAGTTTTCTTGGAATGGCTGGATATTACCGCCGATTCATCGAGAACTTCTCCAAGATAGCCAAGCCTATGACTGATCTTCTTAAGAAAGATAAGAAGTTTGAATGGTCAGAAAAGGCAGAAGAAATATTCCAATCTTTAAAAACTAAGCTAACCACTGCCCTTGTGCTTGTCCTTCCGGACACAAGCAAGGACTTCGTCATATATTGTGACGCTTCTCTCCAAGGGCTCGGTTGTGTGTTGATGCATGATGGTCATGTAGTGGCCTATGATTCTCGGCAGTTGAAGCCACATGAGAACAATTACCCAACCCATGATCTCGAACTCGCTTCTGTTGTTCATGCTCTTAAGCAATGGCGACATTACCTCATCGGTAACCATTGCGAACTCTACTCGGATCATCAAAGCCTGAAGTACCTCTTTACCCAACCAGATCTGAATCTCAGGCAAAGACGATGGTTGGAACTCATCAAAGATTATGATTTGGGTCTCAACTATCAACCCGGCAAAGCCAACGTCGTTGCTGATGCGCTAAGTGTCACATCCCAAGATTTTCCAAATCTTGTAATGTGAAAAATAAATGAATAAAATAAAACTTTGTTTGATTTTCAGGGCCAGAAGAAACTTTTTGAATTCAATTGGAACTTCAAACCAAGTTGGATCAAATAAAATCCTAAAGGGATTTAAAAAGATAAAATATTTATTAAAGGAAAATAAAAATATTTAAAATTCCTATTTTGGATCTTTTAAATAAAAAGGATTTGGTCTCCAAATAAAATAGAAATTTTATTAAAGATTACTTTATAGAGCCAAATTAAACCTTGGCCAAGCTTTTGAAATAAAACATTTTGTTTTGATAACAATTAGTAAAGGTTTATTTAATTAAAATAATAAGGATTTAAAATCCAAGTTTTATTAATAAAGGTTTTACTAGTTCCAAACATCAAACTTATGTGTTTATTTAAAAATAAGTTTTCCAAGTATTTTATTTTTTCCAAATAAAAACCTACTGGTTTGGTTTTAATTAGATTTCAAAAGGGAGTTTAATATGAAATAAAAATCAAATTCTATTTTGATTTATAATAATAATGGTCTATTAATTGACCCTATTATTAAAATTATTATTTTGTTTTGGAAATTTGGTTTATGTTACTGAACAAGAACCAATTTCAAAGTTACAAAGTGTGGTGATTGTTTGAATTGATTTGAATGTTGTTTGTTTGTTTGAATTTCAAAACAGAATTTAGAAACAGAAAAAGGAAAAGGCATTTGAAAAAAAATAGGATCTAGACCTAGCCCAGCCGGCCAAGCCCACAAGCCCAGCAAACAGCCCAGCTCCCTCTCCCCGAAAGAAAACGGTTCGCACCAACTCCCTGACCCGCAGAACCAATGACTGGTGGACCTCCCCCTCGCTCCTTTCCCACTGACCGACCGACCCCACTTTCCCAGCTCACCTTCTTCCTCGCGTAGACGACGCCGGCCGTTTCCTGCAGTGATTCCGCGGCCTTAATTCGTCTTAACGCGGCCACCATCACTCACCTTGACCATGCACGTTAAGACGCCTGTCCCTCCTCTTCATTTCCCCTCGGTCGCCCCATCTCGACACGCCCCCAGGCCGCCCCAATTTCTCCCCGAGCAGCTCTGTCTCTGACGACCCTCCTTGTCGATTCCGGCCGAGCCTGACCACCCCGTGCCTCCTCGACCTAGCTCACACCTTCCCCACCTCTTGACGCATCTGTTCGTGCCCCTCGTTTGACCGCGGGCGCCCTAGAACTTCACCTTCGACAAGCTCTGACCTCGCCGCCGTCTGTCTCGTCTCCGTCGAGCTCCCCCGGTAAGCCTCGACCGCCCCAAGCCTTTCCGTGGATGCTCACATCATCTCCATCTCAGTCCGCGTCTAACCGTACCGTCCATTTTCCCCGGGGTGAACTGCAGCATCGCCCCGTCGTCAACCAGAGCCGCCAGACGTCGTAGCAAACTCCGGCGAGGAATTGCAGCAGTCCCCGAGCGCCCCTCGACGGACAAGTCACACGTTGAGAATCAGCACGACGCCACGAATGCGGTGAGCTTACTCCCTCCCTTTTTCGCTTCCTGCATCGTCAGCGCCGCCACTATCTGGCCGCTCCGCCGCTCGCCGTTGTCCTAGCGCCGCCAGCTTTTGGCAAGTCAGTAGGAGCCGTTCGATCTAGATCGGGCAAGCAAGATTAGATCACTTAACCGCGAAGGGGTACGCCTCCTGAGCCGCACGATTCTTAGATCCAACGCACCGCAGAGCCGATCCGGCCGAACCGGTACCAGCCAGTAGCGTTGCGACGCGTGGCCAGTTTCTGATTTAAAAACAGTTTGAAAACAAATTAGGATGTGATTTTCAAACCTTTGTAACTTTTGATCCACACGTCAAAAATTTACAAATTTTATATCATTGGAATCAGTGGATCAAGCCCTAGCCAACCATGCCCTTGGTTTATCAAATAGTATCTGTTAGATTGTTTGTTTTTACAGAAACTTTTGTATGCTTGTTTAGATTAGAAAAATCATTCAAAAATGTTTTTGAGTTTGAAACCTTGGCAAAATAGTTTGTGGTGAACTCACTGACCCTAGGAACCAACCCATAGTTTGAAAAATGAATTTGGTGAAGATCAGGATGGATTATTTGATTTAACCCATTTCTAGCCAAATAAAAATAATGGTTTTGTTATGAAAATGATTTTTGAGTAAAAACTTTGGGAAAATGTTTGGGATCAAACCTACTGACCCTAAACACCAAGTTTTGAGAAACAACAACTTATTTGGTGATCCACTTAAAGTTGTTGCTTAATAAAAATATTTTCTCACCACATAAATGATGAATGGATTTGAAAATGGTTTTTGGATAAAACCCTTTTGCAAATGACTTCGCCATTTTGGTAAATGACCACTTTGGACCTTACAAAGTTTAGAAGCCTAGTGGAGACCATCCTTGCAAATAGAACCATCTCTTGCATGCTTGCATGCATGACTTGGATCCCATTGTTTTATGTGTGTGAATTGTTTGATTGATTATTGGTTTGGAATGCTTGTTGATATTGTGTTTGCTTGATTGACTTGTAGTGAAGTTAGAAAAGTGTGAGACTAGCAAGATCAAGGAGTGAACCAACATTACCTACCAAAAGGCAAGTTACACTATCATCTAAAAATCCTACTATTTTCATTATACTTAGTGGATTTTGAAACATGCATGAAAACAATTGTATACTTATGCTATGCTAAATCCTAATAGGATACCTTATACTTTCCTTAGATAAAACAATGTAGTTGTTACATGCTTAGCCATGCTATATTTTGAAAAGAGATACATGTTGAGATTTTATGATGTTGAGAAAAGGACTTGTGGTTTTATATAATAAAACAAGGACTCAATGAACCACCTGGGTGGCCAAGGTTACTTTGAGTTTTTGGAGAAGGTGGCAACAAAAGGAACCATGTCTATGGCAATCTCTTTGTGTTGTGCTCCAAAGGAAACCACCCAGGAAACTTAGAGATTGAACATGTTTCTCCAATTGTGGCTTTCGTGTGCAACCACATGCTATTATGGCTCTGGCTTAGTCAACTACATTAGGAAGACCCATGCATTGTATTTAGTTTACTGGATATGGGGACCTGGAATCCTTCATGGGTGCTGAAGACAAGATAGCAATGGTGTATGGAGGACCTTTTGGAAAGACTTTGTCACATTCCCAATCTGCCAGTACTCCATCTTGGTGAGTGCTAATCCAGTGGCCACTGGTGGCAAAAGGATGGGATTGTGACATGTGGGTAAAGTGTACTCCTTCTGCAGAAGATAATAAAATCTAAGTACTTAGCCGTGTCCCCGGTTATGGACAATACTGAGCAACTAAAGTTTGAACTATGGGAGATCTCGACATTCCAATTTCTAAAATAAAACTTGATGCACTTGGGGTTACCAAGGTGCTCAAGAGATTTGATAAAACTTGATGCACTTGGGGTTACCAAGGTGCTCAAGAGATTTGGTTAAAACTTGATGTACTTGGGGTTACCAAGGAACTCAAGAGATTTTGTTGAAGACTTGAACACTTGGGGTTACCAAGTAGTTCAAGGAGATTTTGATAACAACTTAAAACCCTTGGATTTTACCAAAGAAGATTTCAAAGATTTGACAAAGGACCAAAACCATTTTGAAAAGACAGGATAAAATATTGCTTTATGCAAATAAGCCTAAAACTCTACTTAGCCAAATATGCATGTAATGATAGGATCCACTTATATTCAACATAGTAGTGAAACTTGCCAATACAATTCAAATGTATTGACCCTTGTGGCTGTAACTTGTAATGTTGCAGGTTTGATTGTTTTTAGTGAAGATTGATTGATTAGGATTACAAAGTCTACAACCAACATCTGCCTGTGGCACTTTGAAGATGAAGGACCCCATGAATATAGTTATTCCGCTGCAATGTAATGTAATAGCCAAATGAGCTATGTAAAGATGTAATAAAATTATGTTATTCCTGGTTATAAAAGTTATATTATGACCTTTGTTTCTTGATATTACATCTTAACTGTGGATGCTAGCTATTGATCCAGGGACTAGCATTGTAAACACAGGGGACACCACCTTATGTTAATAAAGGTTGGGTCACTACCTCTACAGATGGTATCAGAGCATTGTGTTGCCTGTAGGATTTGTAAACCTAGGATTGGACAAAAAACCCTTAGAGAAATAGGAGTTGTGTTTGTACCAAAACTTATTTACAAACAATCTTGTAAACTCTTTCCTCAACCATTTTTGTTCTCAACTCTACATCTCTTCTATTCTTCAACTTGATGGAAACCTACCCCATGGCCCAAGACTACACCATGTGCAAAGGACTTCTTCAACTTCTTCAACTCTAATGACTTCAACTTCTTCAACTCTAATGACTTCAACTTCTTCAACTCTAATGACTTCAACATCTTCAGCATATTCACCAAGGACTTCCAACTTGGATATCACTAAGGACTACATGTGAGACAAGGAAATCTTGCTCAAGATTTAGAGACTGAGGGAATGCAAAAGTTAGAAGGAGTTCACTTCGCTAGAAGTCAAGGTAACCAAGAGTTTTTCACAAGGAAACCATGATCTCATGTAAAGAAGAATCAACCAAAGAAGAAGGGAAAGATCACAAGTAAACCCTATAGATGGACCACCATATTTTAGTTAAGTCAAACACACCAACTCATGTGGTGTAACAAAAATATTTTTTTGCCTAAGTGTGTGCTTGAACCTTATTGTTTGAGTGAAATGTTTGATTTGTGGTTGCATGCACATTGCTTGTGTGAATTGTGATGTGTGTGAATAGAATTGATTCCTTAGAAATATCTTGCCTATTCTAACCTTCATTCAACCCAAAACAGATGACTACTCCAAGAGACTCCAACCTCAAGGTTGATGACACCAACACCAACCAAGAGGACAGCATGAAAGAGCTCATCGCAACTCAACACCAGTTGAATCAAATGACAGCTCAGTTCATAGCCAACACTAGTGATAAAGATCCAGCCCTGCAAAAGTTTTTGGAAGATCAATCCCAACTGATGCTTAAGGTGACTGATCAAATGATCAAGATGGAAGAAAACTCTTCTAAGAAAGTTTATGACAACAAGGATGACAAGAATGTTATTCTAGATGGAGCCCCAGCTTGCATTATTTGTGGAGACAAGGATCATACTTCCAGGGAGCATGGAGATCAATGCCCCAACTATGAAGAGAAACATCCTGTTGGACAATGTCCCACTTCTCAAGCTACTTGCTACCTATGTGAAGGAAACAATCATACTCCTATCCAATGCCCCATCTACCCCATTGTGGAACAAAGGAAACAAGGTGAATCCAAGTCAACCCAAGGAAAAGGACCACTTATACCTCCAAACAAGACAACCCAGTTCAAAGGATCAAAGAAACCCAAGAAGCAAAAGAAGGACAAGAGCCATGTGCAATGTCATAAATGTAAGGAAATGGGACACTATTCCGGTGAATGCCCAGAGAACCCGAAGAATAAGGAGATTAGGCAAGTAGTGTGCAACAACTGCAAAGAGCTAGGCCATTATGTAGCAACTTGTCCACAAGAACCACGTAAAGAACTCAAGGATATTCACTGTTTCAATTGCAAGAACCCAGGACATTATGCAAGCAACTGTCCAGAAAAGATGAAGAACAAGTTGAACAAACCTATGGAGAAACTCAACCTTGGCCCATGAGTCAAGCATGGAAACAAAGGACACAATGCAAATGTTGCTTAAGGAAGTTTTCCAGGATTCCAAGAAGGACATTATGTAATCTTTGTTTGAAGGGTGGTAGTGCCCTAGTTGTTTTGAGCCTACTTGTAACCCTAGCTTTCCCAAATCTCAGGACGAGATTTATTTTAAGGGTGGTAGCCTGTCACATCCCAAGATTTTCCAAATCTTGTAATGTGAAAAATAAATGAGTAAAATAAAACTTTGTTTGATTTTCAGGGCCAGAAGAAACTTTTTGAATTCAATTGGAACTTCAAACCAAGTTGGATCAAATAAAATCCTAAAGGGATTTAAAAAGATAAAACATTTATTAAAGGAAAATAAAAATATTTAAAATTCCTATTTTGGATCTTTTAAATAAAAAGGATTTGGTCTCCAAATAAAATAGAAATTTTATTAAAGATTACTTTAAAGAGCCAAATTAAACCTTGGCCAAGCTTTTGAAATAAAACATTTTGTTTTGATAACAATTAGTAAAGGTTTATTTAATTAAAATAATAAGAATTTAAAATCCAAGTTTTATTAATAAAGGTTTTACTAGTTCCAAACATCAAACTTATGTGTTTATTTAAAAATAAGTTTTCCAAGTATTTTATTTTTTCCAAATAAAAACCTACTGGTTTGGTTTTAATTAGATTTCAAAAGGGAGTTTAATATGAAATAAAAATCAAATTATATTTTGATTTATAATAACAATGGTCTATTAATGGACCCTATTATTAAAATTATTATTTTGTTTTGGAAATTTGGTTTATGTTACTGAACAAGAACCAATTTCAAAGTTACAAAGTGTGGTGATTGTTTGAATTGATTTGAATGTTGTTTGTTTGTTTGAATTTCAAAACAGAATTTAGAAACAGAAAAAGGAAAAGGCATTTGAAAAAAAAATAGGATCTGGACCTAGCCCAGTCGGCCAAGCCCACAAGCCCAGCAAACAGCCCAGCTCCCTCTCCCCGAAAGAAAACGGTTCGCACCAACTCCCTGACCCGCAGAACCAATGACTGGTGGACCTCCCCCTCGCTCCTTTCCCACTGACCGACCGACCCCACTTTCCCAGCTCACCTTCTTCCTCACGCAGACGACGCCGGCCGTTTCCTGCAGTGATTCCGCGGCCTTAATTCGTCTTAACGCGGCCACCATCACTCACCTTGACCATGCACGTTAAGACGCCTGTCCCTCCTCTTCATTTCCCCTCTGTCGCCCCATCTCGACACGCCCCCAGGCCGCCCCAATTTCTCCCCGAGCAGCTCTGTCTCCGACGACCCTCCTTGTCGATTCCGGCCGAGCCTGACCACCCCGTGCCTCCTCGACCTAGCTCACACCTTCCCCACCTCCTGACGCATCTGTCCGTGCCCCTCGTTTGACCGCGGGCGCCCCAGAACTTCACCTTCGACAAGCTCTGACCTCGCCGCCGTCTGTCTCGTCTCCGTCGAGCTCCCCCGGTAAGCCTCGACCGCCCCAGGCCTTTCCGTGGATGCTCACATCATCTCTAGCTCAGTCTGCGTCTAACCGTACCGTCCATTTGCCCCGGGGTGAACTGCAGCATCGCCCTGTCGTCAACCAGAGCCGCCAGACGCCGTAGCAAACTCTGGCGAGGAATTGCAGCAGTCCCCGAGCGCCCCTCGACGGACAAGTCACACGTTGAGAATCAGCACGACGCCACGAACGCGGTGAGCTTACTCCCTCCCTTTTTCGCTTCCTGCATCGTCAGCGCCGCCACTATCTGGCCGCTCCGCCGCTCGCCGTTGTCCTAGCGCTGCCAGCTTTTGGCAAGTCAGTAGGAGCCGTTCGATCTAGATCGGGCGAGCAAGATTAGATCACTTAACCGCGAAGGGGTACGCCTCCTGAGCCGCACGATTCGCTTTAGATCCAACGCACCACAGAGCCGATCCGGCCGAACCGGTACCAGCCAGTAGCGTTGCGACGCGTGGCCAGTTTCTGATTTAAAAACAGTTTGAAAACAGATTAGGATGTGATTTTCAAACCTTTGTAACTTTTGATCCACACGTCAAAAATTTACAAATTTTATATCATTGGAATCAGTGGATTAAGCCCTAGCCAACCATGCCCTTGGTTTATCAAATAGTATCTGTTAGATTGTTTGTTTTTACAGAAACTTTTGTATGCTTGTTTAGATTAGAAAAATCATTCAAAAATGTTTTTGAGTTTGAAACCTTGGCAAAATAGTTTGTGGTGAACTCACTGACCCTACGAACCAACCCATAGTTTGAAAAATGAATTTGGTGAAGATCAGGATGGATTATTTGATTTAACCCATTTCTAGCCAAATAAAAATAATGGTTTTGTTATGAAAATGATTTTTGAGTAAAAACTTTGGGAAAATGTTTGGGATCAAACCTACTGACCCTAAACACCAAGTTTTGAGAAACAACAACTTATTTGGTGATCCACTTAAAGTTGTTGCTTAATAAAAATATTTTCTCACCACATAAATGATGAATGGATTTGAAAATGGTTTTTGGATAAAACCCTTTTGCAAATGACTTTGCCATTTTGGTAAATGACCACTTTGGACCTTACAAAGTTTAGAAGCCTAGTGGAGACCATCCTTGCAAATAGAACCATCTCTTGCATGCTTACATGCATGACTTGGATCCCATTGTTTTATGTGTGTGAATTGTTTGATTGATTATTGGTTTGGAATGCTTGTTGATATTGTGTTTGCTTGATTGACTTGTAGTGAAGTTAGAAAAGTGTGAGACTAGCAAGATCAAGGAGTGAACCAACATTCCCTACCAAAAGGCAAGTTACACTATCATCTAAAAATCCTACTATTTTCATTATACTTAGTGGATTTTGAAACATGCATGAAAACAATTGTATACTTATGCTATGCTAAATCCTAATAGGATACCTTATACTTTCCTTAGAGAAAACAATGTAGTTGTTACATGCTTAGCCATGCTATATTTTGAAAAGAGATACATGTTGAGATTTTATGATGTTGAGAAAAGGACTTGTGGTTTTATTTAATAAAACAAGGACTCAATGAACCACCTGGGTGGCCAAGGTTACTTTGAGTTTTTGGAGAAGGTGGCAACAAAAGGAACCATGTCTATGGCAATCTCTTTGTGTTGTGCTCCAAAGGAAACCACCCAGGAAACTTAGAGATTGAACATGTTTCTCCAATTGTGGCTTTCGTGTGCAACCACATGCTATTATGGCTCTGGCTTAGTCAACTACATTAGGAAGACCCATGCATTGTCTTTAGTTTACTGGACATGGGGACCTGGAATCCTTCATGGGTGCTGAAGACAAGCTATCAATGGTGTATGGAGGACCTTTTGGAAAGACTTCGTCACATTCCCAATCTGCCAGTACTCCATCTTGGTGAGTGCTAATCCAGTGGCCACTGGTGGCAAAAGGATGGGATTGTGACATGTGGGTAAAGTGTACTCCTTCTGCAGAAGATAATAAAATCTAAGTACTTAGCCGTGTCCCCGGTTATGGACAATACTGAGCAACTAAAGTTTGAACTATGGGAGATCTCGACATTCCAATTTCTAAAATAAAACTTGATGCACTTGGGGTTACCAAGGTGCTCAAGAGATTTGATAAAACTTGATGCACTTGGGGTTACCAAGGTGCTCAAGAGATTTGGTTAAAACTTGATGTACTTGGGGTTACCAAGGAACTCAAGAGATTTTGTTGAAGACTTGAACACTTGGGGTTACCAAGTAGTTCAAGGAGATTTTGATAACAACTTAAAACCCTTGGATTTTACCAAAGAAGATTTCAAAGATTTGACAAAGGACCAAAACCATTTTGAAAAGACAGGATAAAATATTGCTTTATGCAAATAAGCCTAAAACTCTACTTAGCCAAATATGCATGTAATGATAGGATCCACTTATATTCAACATAGTAGTGAAACTTGCCAATACAATTCAAATGTATTGACCCTTGTGGCTGTAACTTGTAATGTTGCAGGTTTGATTGTTTTTAGTGAAGATTGATTGATTAGGATTACAAAGTCTACAACCAACATCTGCATGTGGCACTTTGAAGATGAAGGACCCCATGACTATAGTTATTCCGCTGCAATGTAATGTAATAGCCAAATGAGCTATGTAAAGATGTAATAAAATTATGTTATTCCTGGTTATAAAAGTTATATTATGACCTTTGTTTCTTGATATTACATCTTAACTGTGGATGCTAGCTATTGATCCAGGGACTAGCATTGTAAACACAGGGGACACCACCTTATGTTCATAAAGGTTGGGTCACTACCTCTACACTAAGTCGGAAGTCTTATTGCAACAATCTGATGATTTCACAAGCCCAACCTGCTCTCTACGAGGAAATCAACCGTCTTAATCTTGAAGTGGTTCCTTGTGGATTCCTTGCTAACCTTGAAATAAAATCTTCTCACGAGGACCAAATCAAGGAAGCTCAAAAACAAGATGGTGAGATCACCAAGATCAAAGGACGTGTTGCAAGTGGTGAAGCTAAATGTTTCTCCATCAATGATCAAGGTACTCTCTATTTTGGTAACTGGCTAGTGGTTCCAAACAGTCGGAAAATCAAAGATCTAATCCTACTAGAAGCTCATGAATCCCCTCTGTCTATCCATCCTGGTGGTACCAAGATGTACCGAGATCTCCGGCAAAGATTCTGGTGGAGTGGAATGAAACCAGAAATCGCTTGCTTTGTTGCAGAGTGCGACGTTTGCCGTTGTGTGAAGGCTGAACACCAAAGGCCTGCTGGACTTCTGCAGCCGTTGAAAATTCCTGAGTGGAAATGGTATGAAATTGGTATGGATTTTATCAATGGACTCCCAAGGACACAAGCAGGAAATGATGCCATATGGGTAATAGTTGATCGGTTGCCCAAAGTCGCTCATTTCCTTCCGGTTCGAGAAACTATTTGCGCTAGTCAAATGGCTGACCTATACATCTCTCGGATCGTTGTTCTTCATGGTGTTCCCAAGAAAATCATTTTTGATTGTGGAAGTTTGTTTACTTCCAAATTCTAGCAAAGTTTGCAAGAAGCAATGGGAACTCATGTCTCCTTCAGCACAGCCTATCATCCTAAAACCGGTGGTCAGACCGAAAGAGTAAATAAAATTCGTGAAGACATGCTCAGAGCGTGGGTCATATC
Source organism: Avena sativa (assembly GCA_916181665.1). NCBI lineage: Eukaryota > Viridiplantae > Streptophyta > Magnoliopsida > Poales > Poaceae > Avena > Avena sativa. The sequence goes on along the minus strand of OV702298.1, from coordinate 259,756,490 downwards.
CTTTGGAAAGAACTGGGAGAAATGTCTTCCTTTCGCAGAGTTCTCTTACAACAACAGTTTTTAATCCAGTTTGGGCATGGCACCTTTCCAATTCCTGTATGGGCGAACATGTCGAACACCACTGAACTGGACAGAAACCGACAAAAGACAATTCTTTGGTCCGGACATGATCCAAGAAGCAGAAGATCAAGTTCGCATAATTCGAGAGCGTCTGAAGGCCGCTCAATCTCGTCAGAAGACCAACTACGATTGTCATCATCTTGATGTTCATTATGAAGTTGGTGATCAAGTCTACCTCTGGGTCACTCCTCTGAAGGGTGTCCATTGATTCGGTATCAAAGGAAAATTGGCTCCTTGCTATGTTGGTCCCTTTCGCATCCTCTCCAAGCGGGGTGAGCTTGCCTATCAATTGGATCTACCATCAAATTTTCTAGAGGTTCATGATGTCTTTCATGTATCTCAACTCAAGCGTTGCTTCAAAGATCCCATTCGTGGTGTAGACCATGAAACTTTGGATCTCCAAGATGATCTAACTTACCGAGAATACCCTGTTCGTATTCTTGATGAAACCGAGCGCAAGACTCGTCGCCAAACCATCAAGTTCCTGAAAGTCCAGTGGTCTCATCAATCTAAGTCAAAAGCAACCTAGGAACACGAAGATCGTCTTTGATCTGAGTACCCTGCCTTCTTTTCTAAAACCTAGAAATCTCGGGTCGAGATTCTTGTAAGTGGGGTAGAGCTGTAACATACCACCTTTTGTGTAATATAAATAAGACATGTTTGAGCATTTGCATGCATGCATAATATTTGCAATTTGGTTTAACCAAATAAACACAAACAAAACCCTAAAACATTCCCTCTCAAAACCATTCAAATGGTTTCTATATTTTTAATCAAAACAAATGGAGCCCAAATAGTGTTGAGGGTCTCTTAGTGTTTCCAGATATTTTATAAAGTTTCTGTAATTTGGAAATATTCAAAACAGAGTTGAATTCAGAATAAAAGGAAATCAGAAAAAACAGAAAAGAAAAACAGTTTCTGAAAACAAAATAACTAAAACCTAGCTACTGGGCCGAGCCCATCTCTTCTATCTCTCTCTCTTTCTCCGTTGCTCGCGCGTGCAGCAGCAGCCCAGCGCCAGCCTACCCGGGGCCCAAGCGCGGCCCAGCCCAACTTACCCCTTCGCCTGTCGTCTTCCTCCCCGAGCAAGCAAATGCGTGCCTATGCGTACGCTATCGATCCTCGCCGGCGTTGCGATGTGTGCCGCCTCCCCTGGAGCCGAGGATAAGACCCTCCTCGACCCCCTCTTCCTCCCAGTTCTAGTTTCGCTTCCTCTCGCCCTCTCTATCAATTTCTCCTCTTCGGCCCCGAACCCTAGCTTCGGCCACCCCGAGCCTCGCCGTGGCTCCTGGAAGCTTCTCCTCGCTGCGGTGAGCAGCCTTGCAGAAGGAATCGATGCGAGGAGCTCCCAATCGTCGCCAAGGACATCGCCTTCCCGAGCTTCGGCCACCGCTTTCTCCCTCGATTTTGGCGTCGCCTGTGCTCGCCTCGCCTCACCGACCCCACCGTCGTGCTCCTGGTGAGCCACCGGTGCTCAAGCACCGTCCCGTTTCCTCCCTCTCCCACTGCATCTTCCTCCCTGCATGAGCCCGCCGCTGCCGCTGCTTGCCGTTGTTGCACCGCTGGCTCCGGTGACCAATAACAAGCGGCGCCGCCACTATCTTGCTCCCCGCGACGCCCTCTTTCCAATGCCCACAACCACGCATCCAGGCGCGTTCGGATTTGGTGGATTGAGTCCTGATCTGAGGATCAAGCTCTGGATGACGTCAGCCTGACGTTAGCCTGATGCAATAATTCTTTTTCTATTATTAATTGTTTTGTAAATATTTTCTGTAAATAAGAAATGTATGACAGGTGGGCCCTGCTTGTCAGGATTTTAATCTTTTCTGTAAATGTTTTCTGAAATTAATAAAAGTCTGACATGTGGGCCCAAGTTGGAAATTATTTTAAATATTCCAAAAATGATTTAAAAATGAACTAAAATTGGAGAAATTCATAACTAATTCATTCTAAATCAGAAAAATACAAATAATATACCAAAATGATCAGAAAAATGAAAACTATCTAACTAAGCTATAATCATACATTGTTAACCAACTTTGATGGCAAGTTTAATTAGAAGAACCAATTGAACCCCACAGGTGATTCCGAGGATCCCTCTGTTCTAGGGTTTGGACCTCTTGGACCCCGTTTAAAATGACCAAGCATGTTCTAGGGTTCATTTCAACACTACCTAACTTGTCATATCATCCATATTGTATGAGAATTGCACGTGCCATGTGTTGAATGTTGCTTTCTCTTTTCCGATGATTGGTTCTTGCGAATAGAAACCGAACCGGAGGCTGAAGTCAACGCCACCGAAGAGCAGTACCAGTCCAACAATGCACAAGGAAAGCTTAGCCCCACTCATACATATGAATCCTTTGTTTACAAAGTATTTCATTCTCGCCATATGCATTTGGTTCAACAGTCTTTTATGAGTAGATAGAGAATCCTATTTGATGCATGTTTCCCTTTGTGAACTATATTACCTGAACCACTACTCCTAGCATAACTAGGGTTTGGCTTATGAGCATCGCTAGTGCCACAGTTTAGTCAAGCTTAGCCATTCTTAGTGGTCCGATGTTGATCCTTCAGGTGATGCACTGGAGATGTGAATGAACCTAGTATAGTAGGATGATGTGATGTGATCAGAGATGAATACTAAACATGCTAAGTCTTGTATGGGAGGCCACGTGGGTTGTGGTTTTTGTAGTCCCATACTTGCCAACCCTAGGACCCGATGTTCTTGCCTCTTGAACCAAGACGAGCGTACAACCACACGGGGGCCTGGAAACCCCCTTGACTCACTAACTTGCCTAGTAGATTCCATGGGTCACATAGTTCGGGCTTTCCATTCGACATACGCATATTGGTTGTTCTTGAATGGAGGTGAAGGAGGTGCATTCATAACAGGTAGGTAAGTGTGGCTGGGAACAAGAGATGCCCGACATCCTTAATCTTGAACCCTACGCACATCATTAGGGACCGGCTTCGGGACTTGACCCATTACGACGGCATATCCCTAGTGCGTTACTCATGGTCTCGGCGAAAGCAAGGTAAAGTTCATGGTCAACCACTCTTTGTCGGCCTTCCAAGGAAGAGGGCTAATAATTTGGCATTAAGAATCGGTTGGTACGTGTGGGTAAAGTTGTGCATCCCTGCAGGGTTATTAATCTTTTCGAAAAGCCGTGTCCACGGTTATGGAAAACTTGGGAATGGACGTGAATATCATAGAGAACTATAACCGAATGATAAAACTTGCCAACTAATGTGAGATTTGGAGTACTTCCTCGAGGTTGTTTGAGGGGGTATTCCGGGAAGAGAGGTTCAGTTGATGATGGTACTTGGTGGATATCAAAAATGACTTCAAAGAGGTAGAGTCGTAGCCTTCTTATCCCCTTTTGAAAATGATCTTACTAGACGAGTTTCTTCTCCCTCTTGTTTTGAAAACAAAAGATGGCTTTATGCAAAATAACTCCACTAGCCATAAGTCTTGCGGAGTACACCTTGTACTCAGCCTTGCTTCGTTGATGTTTTTCTACAGATGAAGCTACTCCAACTGAAGGTGGTTTCTACATCGAAGTCGACGAGTAGTAGGGGTTCCCGGGCAGCAGCCTAGGATCTATGGAAGGGTCGCTACTTCTGTTTAAGGCCTCTTAGGCCCTTTGCTAAGTTTGTTGTTTAGAACAACTTGTTTGCTTCCGTTGTTTGATGTAATGATGGGTCTGTGACCCCTGGCTTGTATGACTGGTTTGTAACTCGCTTAAGAGTTCACCTTATTAATGTATGGTTTGTATGTTCTGTAATGTTACTAATCTTTCCCTGTGCGCTTCGGAATTTAGGTTAGGCTTATATCAGATGAGGATCTGGTATTTGTCTAACCCTGATCCCGGGTCATGACAGTGATGACGATGGCGATGATCCTATCCAAATCCCCTGCCCCAGTAGGGTGCCAAAACAGAGTTTCTGGATCCGAATCGCGGTTTCTGATGGCAGCGCAACGGAACTCTTTCTGAAAAAACATCGAACCCCCTGTATTTTTAGGTCAGAAGGCATCTTATAGGCGAAGGGAGAGACCAAGGGGGTGCCTGGGCTAGCCACACCCTCCCAGGCATGGGGTGGGCCCACACGCGCGGTAGCGGGGTGTAGGACACCCAGGTATCCCTCTGTCTCGTACTCTGGCTCCGTGGATATTCTGGTGAAATAGGAATTTTGGCATATTTTCTGGGTTTTTTCCTGATAGTTGATTTTCTGCACAAAAACTAGACACCAAGGTATTTCTGCTGAAAACAGCGTCAGTCCGTGTTAGTTGTATCCAAATAACACAAGTTTAGAGGAGAAACAATAGCAAAAGTGTTCGGGAAAGTAGATACGTTTTGGACGTATCAACTCCCCCCAAGCTTAGCTTATAGCTTGTCCTCTAGAAATTCAGTTGAAAACTGAGTGCGATAAAAGAACTTTCAAGCACACATTTGCCTCATATGATGTATATATTCTCAGCACAGGAGTAGATACTTAAACCATTCATAATAAGAAGTATGGAACTAAGTCTACTCAATAGTCATTGCAAGCTATCAAGAGAAACCAACTCAATAATAATAAGTAGCATGAGACATAAACATAAGCAACATTGCAATGCTCATAATAAGGTATGATAGAGTGGTATCTCGATTGCCTTTGTTTGTAGAGCACAATGTAAATGCCAAGGCACCTCTGAAGTTTAGGTGAAGACTAGAAGTAAAGATATCAGAGATACAAGCATCAAAGTCATGGCATAATGTCACATCCCAAGATTTTCCAAATCTTGTAATGTGGAAAAATAAATAAACCAAAAAAAATTATTGTTGAATTTTAGGGTGAAAAGAAACTTTTGTTTCTAAATGGAAACTTAAAATCCCATCTTGAGCAAACTTTGGTAAAAGTTTGAGTCAAACAAAAATCCAAATCAAGAGAAATGCATTCCTCAATGAATGTATCTGGAAATTTAAACACTTGGAAAATAAATCCAAACCCTAAACCCTAATGGAATAAAAACCATTTCCAAGTTATCTCCAAGCCTATGGATTTGATCCATATAAAAATTTGTCAACAAACATTTACAAAAGATCAAGAAAGACAAATAGAAATATTATAAGACCATATAAATTGGTTTCACTTAATTAGGAGCCATGAATAAAATCTTATGAATTTAATAAGATAAGGAAAAGTAATTTCCAAAGCTAATAAAGAACCTATCTAAAATCCAAACCAAATGGTGAGCAATTAATCCTAAAAAGATTTAAAGTGATAATTAAATATCAAATAAGATTTCACGAATTGGAATCACCAAGTTTGGATCTCTAAATAAAAAGTTATGGATTTTATAAGATGAAGAAAGAAATATTAATTAAAGAATATTTAAAGACCAAATTAAATCTTGGCCAAATCCAGAAGCAAATGGAATGAATATAATCCAAATCCAAATAAAATAAAAGGATAAAGAATTTACAAAATAAAATAAAATGGCATAAGCCAAATTCTATTTTGGAATAAAGACAAATCCAATTTTAAATGATTAATAAAATCATATTAAAAACTTTTCCAAATAATTCAAGATGAATTATATGAAACCCAAATAATCAAACAAAAACCTACTGAAAAGATTTGGAAGAATTTAGAAACTTAAGTGGTGCTTGAAAATATTATTAAATCTTATTTGATTTAAAACAACGGCCTATTTGAATAATTAAAAGACCCCAAAAAGAATAAAATTTTTATTCCAAATTGACTTCAGATTATATTACTAATCAATATTTAAACCTACACAAATTTTGGTTGAGGTTTGAAATCAAATTGGTGTTTGAATTAATTAAACAAAATCAAAACAGAAAATAGAAATAGAAAAAGGAAAACAAAACAGATAAAAAAATGAATCTGGCCAACCCAGCCCAGCTAGCCACTAAGCCCAACTCGCAGCCCATCTCCCCTCTCACCCGAACGAAACATTTTTCACTCAGAATAGAACCCACTCGGTCACTGAATGCCTGGGCCCACTCCCCCCCTCTCTCTCTCGCTGCCAGATGACCCCACCGCCACCTCACCATCGTCTTCACCCGCCGCTGACGGCGCCCCTCTTTCCTCCTCGCCGTTTCTGGCCGTTGAAGCCGGGGTAAATACGCATTACTGCCTGCATTAATCCACCCAGCGACCACGCCCTCTTAATCGCCAGCATCTCCTCTCCATTTCCCCCCAGACGCCACACCACCGGAGCCCCCAGGCTGTCCCCAATTTCCCCTGCACCCTCACTATCTCTGGCAAGCTCCAGTAGAAATTCCGGCGAGCCCAGCTACTCCTCTGCCCCCTGGAGCACACAAGCACCTTCCCCAGCCTCTGGCGCACCTCACTGTACCTCCCATTCATCCGCGCGAGCACCACAGCATCGACAACGACGACACCAAGCATCGCTGCCGTCTGCCTCTTCTCCGGCGACTCCCCTGGTAATGTTCTGACCGCCCCTCTTCTTTCCGATGATGCGCCTGAGACCAGTGACTTCTCCCGCAACTAACGCCACCGTTTTCGTGTCCTAGTTCGCACCGTAGCATCGCCTCCGTCGTCGACTGTGAGCAACCGCCGTCTGTCTCGTCTTCGGCGAGCAATCCCCGCAACCCCAGCGCGCCCCTCGACAAACAGAAGGCACCTTGAGCACCCCCATGAAACCACGAACTCGGTGAGCACCTCCCTTCACTCCCTCGCTTCCTAGACTCACCGAACCACCGCCACCAGACACGCCGCCGCCACTCGCCGCCGCCAGCGCCGCCCACCTTTGGTCAATCGCACAGCAGCCGTCCGATCCCGATCCAAGGCACACGATAGATTCACTTAAAACCGTAGGGGTATGCGATCTGTGCCGTGCGATCAAGGGTGATCCAGCGGTCCTCAGTGCATGATCCGAACGAATCGGTACCAGCCAGTAGGAAAGCGACACGTGGCCTAGAGTCTGTTTTAAAAACCAGAAATGATCTATGTGATGATCCAATTTGAAAAATTCATAACTTTCAAACCACACGTCCAAATTTTGCAAATTTTATATCAATGGAATCTGCAAGTCAAGCCCCATCCAACCATGCACTTTGTTTAGTAAGTTGCTTCAGTTAAATTGATTGTTTTTGCAGAAACTTGTGTATGCATGTTTAGAATATAAAAATTGTTCTAAAATGATTTTTGAGATGAAATCTTTGGAAAATGGGTTGTTTTGAACCTACTGACCTTAGGAATCAATTGGTGGTTTCAAAAATGTATTTGGTGAAGCAAAAGAATGAATCTTTGATTTAAACCATTTCTAGACAAATAAAAATAATGTTTATTTATTAAAAATGCTTTTGGAGGAAAACCTTTGGGAAATATTTTGATTTAAACCCTCTGACCCCAAACACCAAGTTTTATGTTTTGAAAACATATTTTGTGAACTCTATAAAATTATTGCTTTGCTAAAGGCATTTTCAACCACATAAAATAATGACTTGATTTAAAAATGGTTTGTGAAGTAAAAACCTTAGCAAATGATTTCACCACTTTATAAATGACCATTAGGTGTTTTCAAATGTTTATGAACCATTAGAAACCACTTTCTCAAATAAAACAATCTTTGGCATGCTTGCATGCATTGTTTTGTTTCTATCATTTTATGTGATGTTTTGCTTGAATGGTAGATTGTAATTGTGCCTTGCTTGATTGAATTATAGTGATTGAAGAGTGTGAGTATTGCAAGGACAAGGAGTGAACCTATATTCTCTACCAACAAGGCAAGTGATGCTTCATACTTTGTCCTATTATTTTCACTATGCATTAGTGATATTTCCAAGTAGGACTTGCATGGAATTTTGCTAAGTATAAACTATGCCATGGGAAATCCTAGTAGATGAAACCTTAGTAGAATTCTCCTAAGTTAAGATTCCTACTACTATCATGCTTAGCTTAGCTAGTAGAAAACAAGGGTGGATTATATTCATGCTATGGAATATTTCTAAGTCAAGGACTTATGTTTTGTTAATAAAACAACTAAGTGAATGAATCACCTGGGTGGAATGGAAGGAATGGTTTGTGTTGAGTGGTTCACAAGGCCCATTTCTATGGTTTACCTTGTGTATCTCACTTGTGGATGGCCACCCAGGAACAAAGAGATTTGAGATGTCAAATGTTGAGAAGCTTCAAGTGCAGCCACATGGCATTATGGGCTCTGCCTGGATCATATAGGTTGCAATAACTTAGCCAAATGGACAGTTGGTGGTAGGGGATTGATAGGTTGGAGCGCGTCCATTCTGGTCTAAGGGAAGGCTTCTTAAAGATCTTGTCTTGGTGAAACCAAGTCTTGTGGGGAAAGTGCACCACCTCTGGAGAGTGTAAAATCTAAGTACTTAGCCATGTCCCTGGTAAAGGACAATTTGAGCATCAAGACATGGAAGCTATCAAGAATCTCATCATCCAAATTTCTAAGTTAAAAACTTGTGGTTGAACAAGGGTTGAAGGATCACCAATTTCTATTGGGAGATGCCTTGGGTGATTTTTGTCAAACAAAATCTTAGTGTTTGCAAAAATGATAAGGAAAATCTATTTTGAGCAAAGCAAGCCTAAGCTCCACTTAGACAAATGCATATAGATGATAGACTCCACAATACTACCATAGTATCACTTGCCAATACAATTCAAATGTATTGACCCTTGTGGCTGTAACTTGTTATGTTTGCAGGTTTGTTTGATATTAGTGAAGTTTAATGATTAGGATTATAAGTCTACAACCAACATGTCTGCCTGTGGCACTTTGAAGATGAATGACCCCATGCTATTGTTATATTCTGCTGCATTGTAATAAGATAGCCAAATGAGCTATGTAAGATGTAATAAATTATTTTATTCCTGGTTGTAAAGTTGTATTATGACCTTTGTTTCTTGATAACTGTGGATGCTAGCTATTGATCCAGGGACTAGCATTGCAATCACAGGGATCCTTTTCCTTTATAAAGGTGGGATCTTACAGATGGTATCAGAGCATTGTGTTGCCTGTAGATTTGTAAACCTAGGATTGGACAAAACCCCTTAGAAAAATAGGAGTTGTATTTGTTCCAAAACTTATTTACAAACAATCTTGTAAACTCTTTCCTCAACTATTTTTGGTTTTGATTCTACATCTCTTCTATTTCAACTTGATGGATAAAGCCTACCCCATGGCCAAAGACTTCATCATGTGCAAAGGACTTCATCAACTCTAATGACTTCAACATCTTCAAGTGATTTTAACCTTATTCTCAACAAGGACTTCAACCTTGGGTATCACTAAGAACTACAAGTGAGATAACCAAAATGTTGCTCAAGACTTGAAGACTAAGGAAACACAACTTGGGAATCATCATCACCTTTGAAGTTTTTGTGACCAAGAATTTTCCCAAGGAAACCATGATCTCATGCAAGAAGAATCAACCAAGAAGGATGGAAAGATCCCAAGTGAACCATATAGTTGGACCACCATATTTAGATTAAATCAAACACACCAACTTATGTGGTGTAACAAAAAATATTTTGTTGCCTAAAAATGTGCTTGAACTTTGTGGTTTGAGTGAAATGTTTGTTTGTGATTGCTTGCACATTTCTTGTGTGAATTGAGATGTGTGTGATTAGAGTTATTTCCTTAGAAATATCTTGCCATTCTAATCCCAATCCAACCCAAACAGATGAATACTCCAAGAGATTCCAACATCAAGGATGGTGACAACAACAAAAACCAAGAGGACAACATGAGAGAACTCATAGTAACCCAAACCCAGTTGAACCAAGTGACAGCTCAATTTTTAGCCAACACTGGTGAGGTAGATCCAACCATGCAAAGGTTTTTGGAAACCCAAACCCAATTATTGCATAAGGTGACAAATCAAATGATCAACATGGGAGACAACTCTTCCGAAGGAATTTATGACAACAAGGATGACAAAGATGATATTCTAGAAGGAATCCAAGCTTGCAATATTTTGTGGAGACAAGGATCACACTTACAAGGAGCATGGAGATCAATGCCCCAATTGTGAAGAGAAACATCCAGCTGACCAATGCCCCACATCTCAAGATACTTGTTTCCTATGTGAAGGAAATAATCATGTCCCTATTCAATGCCCCATCTATTCCATAGTTCAACAAAGGAAACAAGGTGGAGTGCAACAACTGATTGCATACTACCATGAGAGAGCAAAGTCTACCAAGAAGGATGAAGACAAAGTAAAGTCTCAACTTGTGACTCAATTTGATGAACCAAAGAGGAGACATATGTATTATCCAAGGAAAAGGTCAAGGAGACCAGGAACTTTTCCTACCTTTAAGATAACATATGAAGAACATGAACTACAAGCACTCCTAGCTTTGGAGAAACCCAAGAAGAAGAAGTATAAGGAAATTAGCCAAGTGTGGTGCAACAACTGCAAAGAGCTAGGCCATTATGTGTCAACTTGTCCATAGAAGATACGTGAAGAACTCAATCTTATCACATGTAACAACTGTGGTAACCAAGGACATTATGCAAGCAACTGTCCAGAAAAGATGAAGCACAAATGAAGCCTATGAAGGATCTCAGCCTTGTCACATGTTTCAAGTGTGGAAACAAAGGACACTATGCAGATGTTTACCCAGAGAGGTTTCACCAAGAATCCAAGCAAGCCAAGATGTAATCTAGTTGGAAATTTTTTAAGGGTGGTAGTACCCTAGTTGCTTTGAGCCAACTTGTAACCCCTAGCCTCCCCAAATCTCGGGATGAGATTTATTTTAAGGGTGGTAGCCTGTCACATCCCAAGATTTTCCAAATCTTGTAATGTGAAAAAATAAATAAACCAAAATAAATTATTGTTGAATTTTAGGGTGAAAAGAAACTTTTGTTTCTAAATGGAAACTTAAAATCCCATCTTGAGCAAACTTTGGTAAAAGTTTGAGTCCAACAAAAATCCAAATCAAGAGAAATGCATTCCTCAATGAATGTATCTGGAAATTTAAACACTTGGAAAATAAATCCAAACCCTAAACCCTAATGGAATAAAAATCATTTCCAAGTTATCTCCAAGCCTATGGATTTGATCCATATAAAAATTTGTCAACAAACATTTACAAAAGATCAAGAAAGACAAATAGAAATATTATAAGACCATATAAATTGGTTTCACTTAATTAGGAGCCATGAATAAAATCTTATGAATTTAATAAGATAAGGAAAAGTAATTTCCAAAGCTAATAAAGAACCTATCTAAAATCAAAACCAAATGGTGAGAAATTAATCCTAAAAAGATTTAAAGTGATAATTAAATATCAAATAAGATTTCACAAATTGGAATCACCAAGTTTGGATTTCTAAATAAAAATATATGGATTTTATAAGATGAAGAAAGAAATATTAATTAAAGAATATTTAAAGACCAAATTAAATCTTGGCCAAATCCATAAGCAAATGGAATGAATATAATCCAAATGCAAATAAAATAAAAGGATAAAGAATTTCCAAAATAAAATAAAATGGCATAAGCCAAATTCTATTTTGGAATAAAGACAAATCCAATTTTAAATGATTAATAAAATCATATTAAAAACTTTTCCAAATAATTCAAGATGAATTATATGACACCTAAATAATCAAACAAAAACCTACTGAAAAGATTTGGAAGAATTTAGAAACTTAAGTGGTGTTTGAAAATATTATTAAATCTTATTTGATTTAAAACAAGGGCCTATTTGAATAATTAAAAGACCCCAAAAAGAATATTTTTTTTATTCCAAATTGACTTCAGATTATATTACTAATCAATATTTAAACCTACACACATTTTGGTTGAGGTTTGAAATCAAATTGGTGTTTGAATTAATTAAACAAAATCAAAACAAAAATTAGAAATAGAAAACGAAAAACAAAACAGATCAAAAAAAATGAATCTGGCCAACCCAGCCCAGCTAGCCACTAAGCCCAACTCGCAGCACATCTCCCCTCTCACCCGAACGAACCGTTTTTCACTCAGAATAGAACCCACTCGGTCACTGAGCGCCTGGGCCCACTCCCCCTCTCTCTCTCGCTGCCAGACGACCCCACCGCCACCTCACCATCGTCTTCACCCGCCGCTGACCGCGCCCCTCTTTCCTCCTTGCCATTTTTGTCCGTTGAAGCCGGGGTCAATAAGAATTACTGCCTGCATTACTCCACCCCACGACCACGCCCTCTTAATCGCTAGCATCTCCTCTCCATTTCCCCCCAGACGCCACACCATCGGAGCCCCCAGGCTGTCCCCAATTTCCCCTGCACCCTCACTGTCTCCGGCAAGCTCCAGTAGAAATTCCGGCAAGCCCAGCTACTCCTCTGCCCCCTGGAGCACACGAGCACCTTCCCCGGCCTCTGGCGCACCTCACTGTACCTCCCGTTCATCTGTGCGAGCACCACAGCATCGACAACGACGACACCAAGCACCGCCACCGTCTGCCTCTTCTCCGGCGACTCCCCTGGTAATGTTCTGACCGCCCCTCTTCTTTCCGATGATGCGCCTGAGACCAGTGACTTCTCCCGCAACTAACGCCACCGTTTTCGTGTCCTAGCTCGCACCGTAGCGTCGCCTCCGTCGTCGACTGTGAGCAACCGCCGTCTGTCTTGTCTCCGGCGAGCAATCCCCGCAACCCCGGTGCGCCCCTCGACAAACAGAAGGCACCTCGAGCACCCCCACGACACCGTGAACTCGGTGAGCACTTCCCTTCACTCCCTCGCTTCCTAGACTCACCGAACCACCGCCACCAGACACGCCGCCGCCACTCGTCGCCGCCAGCGCCGCCCACCTTTGGTCAATCGCACAGCAGCCGTCCGATCCCGATCCAAGGCACACGATAGATTCACTTAAAACCGTAGGGGTATGCGATCTGTGCCGTGCGATCAAGGGTGATCCAGCGGTCCTCAGTGCATGATCCGAACGAATCGGTACCAGCCAGTAGGAAAGCGACACGTGGCCCAGAGTCTGTTTTAAAAACCAGAAATGATCTATGTGATGATCCAATTTGAAAAATTCATATCTTTCAAACCACACGTCCAAATTTTGAAAATTTTATATCAATGGAATCAGCAAGTCAATCCCCATACAACCATGCACTTTGTTTAGTAAGTTGCTTCTGTTAAATTGATTGTTTTTGCAGAAACTTGTGTATGCATGTTTAGAATATAAAAATTGTTCTAAAATGATATTTGAGATGAAATCTTTGGAAAATGGGTTGTTTTGAACCTACTGACCTTAGGAATCAATTGGTGGTTTCAAAAATGTATTTGGTGAAGCAAAAGAATGAATCTTTGATTTAAACCATTTCTAGAAAAATAAAAAAAATGTTTATTTATTAAAAATGCTTTTGGAGGAAAACCTTTGGGAAATGTTTTGATTTAAACCCTCTGACCCCAAACACCAAGTTTTATGTTTTGAAAACATATTTTGTGAACTCTATAAAATTATTGCTTTGTTAAAGGCAATTTCAACCACATAAAATAATGACTTGATTTAAAAATGGTTTGTGAAGTAAAAACTTTAGCAAATGATTTCACCACTTTATAAATGACCATTAGGTGTTTTCAAATGTTTATGAACCATTAGAAACCACTTTCTCAAATAAAACAATCTTTGGCATGCTTGCATGCATTGTTTTGTTTCTATCATTTTATGTGATGTTTTGCTTGAATGGTAGATTGTAATTGTGCCTTGCTTGATTGAATTATAGTGATTGAAGAGTGTGAGTATTGCAATGACAAGGAGTGAACCTATATTCTCTACCAACAAGGCAAGTGATGCTTCATACTTTGTCCTATTATTTTCACTATGCATTAGTGATATTTCCAAGTAGGACTTGCATGGAATTTTGCTAAGTATAAACTATGCCATGGGAAATCCTAGTAGATGAAACCTTAGTAGAATTCTCCTAAGTTAAGATTCCTACTACTATCATGCTTAGCTTAGCTAGTAGAAAACAAGGGTGGATTATATTCATGCTATGGAATATTTCTAAGTCAAGGACTTATGTTTTGTTAATAAAACAACTAAGTGAATGAATCACCTGGGTGGAATGGAAGGAATGGTTTGTGTTGAGTGGTTCACAAGGCCCATTTCTATGGTTTACCTTGTGTATCTCACTTGTGGATGGCCACCCAGGAACAAAGAGATTTGAGATGTCAAATGTTGAGAAGCTTCAAGTGCAGCCACATGGCATTATGGGCTCTGCCTGGATCATATAGGTTGCAATAACTTAGCCAAATGGACAGTTGGTGGTAGGGGATTGATAGGTTGGAGCGCGTCCATTCTGGTCTAAGGGAAGGCTTCTGAAAGGCCTTGTCTTGGTGAAACCAAGTCTTGTGGGGAAAGTGCACCACCTTTGTAGAGTGTAAAATCTAAGTACTTAGCCATGTCCCTGGTAAAGGACAATTTGAGCATCAAGACATGGAAGATATCAAGAATCTCATCATCCAAATTTCTAAGTTAAAAACTTGTGGTTGAACAAGGGTTAAAGGATCACCAATTTCTATTGGGAGATGCCTTGGGTGATTTTTGTCAAACAAAATCTTAGTGTTTGCAAATGATAAGGAAAATCTATTTTGAGAAAAGCAAGCCTAAGCTCCACTTAGACAAATGCATATAGATGATAGACTCCACAATACTACCATAGTATCACTTGCCAATACAATTCAAATGTATTGACCCTTGTGGCTGTAACTTGTTATGTTTGCAGGTTTGTTTGATATTAGTGAAGTTTAATGATTAGGATTACAAGTCTACAACCAACATGTCTTCCTGTGGCACTTTGAAGATGAAGGACCCCATGCTATTGTTATATTCTGCTGCATTGTAATAAGATAGCCAAATGAGCTATGTAAGATGTAATAAATTATTTTATTCCTGGTTGTAAAGTTGTATTATGACCTTTGTTTCTTGATATTACATCTTAACTGTGGATGCTAGCTATTGATCCAGGGACTAGCATTGCAATCACAGGGATCTTTTTCCTTTATAAAGGAGGGATCTTACACATAATTAACCAAGTTTTGATACAAACGCAAGAATGATAACTATGCTCTCAAGAAGGTGCTCATAGAATAAGTGGCGACTCAACAAGGAAGTGAAAAGGTTTTAAAAAGTTTGAAAGGCTTCCAAATACTGAAAGTAAGATACTCATTAGCTTTGAGCTCTCATTGCCCCTATCATAGGCATCTTTATGTGGTTAATGGTGAAAGTGAGGTCCAATATGAGTTATATGCTTGACAGACCATAAACTGGAAATCGCAAGTCCCTTGAGTACGAGGGCCTCTCCTCGTGCTATTCAACTTTAGTTACCTGTAAGTTCTTATCATTGTAAATACATGCATATCATAGAGAACCGCCAACGGGGTACCCCTTGCACATGATACAGGAGCTATCCCATAATTAAAATGACAAGGCAAGCAAACAATGAGCATCTCAACAATCTTTTTATTTTCTATTTGCATAGGTTTTTATTGAGGATGCTTCACCGATGCTCATTATGGTAATGCTGCAAGTTTCGACCATGATTAGGCATGGCTTAGGCTAGCGGCCCAGGTGTTTCTCTAACACATATATATAACTCCATGAACTCACAAGCTCTCCTTTTATTTCACACCGACGACATCCGCAAACAAAAGAGCATGGTATCAACTGGATATATATCCATGAGTGTTGAAAGCGTTCCCCGCGCCAGCACGGTTCTGCTAACTCCCAGCCTATAATTTGCAAGCATATAACTTTCATGGACAGTCACAATGGTTCAGGTTTATTAAGTGCAAGGAATAAAGTGTGCCATCAAGTTCGTGAGAGCTTTACTCACTAACTTTCTCAAAACAGTCAAACATTTTATTTGGAATAAAACAAGGCATAATGAATATGCACTAAAATATCAAATGATGCTAATAGGTAGGTATGGTGGACACTGTTGGCAATATTGGTTTTGGGAAGTTGGATGCACAAGTAGAGCTCATACTCAGTGCAAGTGAAGGCTAGCAATAGAGAGGGAGCGACAAACGAGAGAGAAATAACTGTCATAATCATGCTTGCAACAAAACATGACTAATTATGGCATGAAAGTGATACAAGAACTCTGAGGCAAAATAAATCATCGAGGCTTACTGACTATTGTTTAGTCATATGCATGCGTGAGCATGTGCCAAGTCGATTCACATGAAACATTCAGAGGAGGAAACCACAATATCATACCAAGTTATGAATAAAACAATGCAAGCAAACATTCATATGACATGCTACAAACTATTAGCAATCTGGAGCTAATCACGAGAAAGAAAGAACTACTAAGCATCCATCAATAACATACACCTTACATGAACATACTAAGCATGATCACCATGATGAGTATATGTACAAAAATGAAAACAAATAGAGTTTGTTACCAGACTCTTACCACACCTCAAGTTGTCTTAATCTTCATTATTGCTCTTCACTTGTGAGTATTGAATAATAACATGAAACCAAGCTCCACTGAGGACGGCTGAACCCTCCAAAGAACTCACAAAACCAAAGAAGAACAACAAATATTTTTGGTGTTTTTGATTTTTTTAAAGCAAGCACACAAAGCAAAAACAAACAAAGCAAAATCTTTTTGGATTTTTCTTTAAGGCAAACCAAAGCTAAAAAGCAAAGAAACAAAACAAGAGAAACAAGGAAAATATTTTTGGTAGTTTTGTGTTTTGAGAAAATAGAAACAAAAACCAAAAAGAAAGCGAAACAATGGATATACAAAGAACCGATGAATCATGGTATATAGATGAGTGTGATGTCGGTATACCTCTTCCCAAGCTTAGGCTTTTGGCCTAAGTGGGGCTCAATAGCGTGGGTAGTAACCCCAAGCTGGTGGGTCATCATAGGAATGATCATAGTCAGGAGCTTGCGATGAAGAAGAAGACGCGCCCCAATCATAGGAGGGATGCTGGTATGAAGACTCTCCCAAGTTGGAGGGATGAACCGAATCATCTTTAGCATCCTCTCCAACATTCTCTTGCTGGGAGAGCTCCGCCACGTATGTGCCAAACTCCTCCTCTCCGAGCGACCATCCTTGCCTGTTATCAAAATTAAACAAAGCAGGTGCAGGCAAATAAACTAATTTCTCAGTCCTAACCCCTATCCAACCACGCTTGACAAAGGATAATTCGTACGGTAAACTTCTCATTGTAGCCCCTAGAGAAACAAAGTTATGCTGAACCATGGAATCAAGATCAAGCCTCTCTATGGGGAACCGATAATCTGAATGGTGAGGCTCTAAACCATGGAAAGCTAGCAACCTAGAGGCGATAAGACCTCCACAAATTCCACCCTTCTTGCAGTTAGTGGTAAGACGGTAAGCTATCAAAGCACCCAAGTTGTAAGATCTATCCCTATTCAAAGCAGCTGAGATAAAAGCTAGATCAAAAGAAGATAACTTTCTAGCAATATTTCTAGCAAGAACACACTTGGTAATGAAATAGGAAAAATATCTAATGGATGGGAACTGAATGTTCCGAATTTTACCACTTTCCTTCGAGAAGTCAAAACCTTGGCAAATTTCAGCATATAAATCCATAAGTGACTTAGGCGTCTCCTTGATCTTCTCACAAGATCCCCAATGAGGTACTCTAATTGCTTCATAGAAATCAACAAAAGGCGGTTTGACAGCTATATTATATATTTTATAATGGACCATGGGATTAGATGAAGACCAAGTAAACCGGAAGTCCTGCACCACAGCCATGGTTAGTTTGACATACTGAAAAGGTTCCCCTTCAACAAAGTGTTCCATTCCTGCATTGGTAATCATAGTCTGGAAATCTTGAAAGATCCTCGCGGCTCTCATAAATTTAGGGCATGGATAAATGGAAGGGAAGACTCCTTACTCACGATGGACTTTCATTGGCTCAGGTACCATCAAATCATATTAATTCAGTGGGTATGCACTCATCTTCCTTTCTAAAATTTTTATACAAACATCAAACCAAGTGATTTCCAAGTTGATAAATGATGAGAAACTACTATAGGAACTTGCTAGAGGGCTACACATTCATCAAAATGAAATCTCTAAGCATAGAACAAGCATGCAAGCTCACACAACCTGTCACCTATAGCAGCAAAATACTCAAGATACAATCTACCAATCACAAATCTAATTGGACAAGCGGAGGAGGCACATACCAAGCAACAATCCCTCAAAAAATCAGCACCAAAGATGGGCTAAGCAAGGAGATCGAAAATCAGGAGCAAGAATAGTAGGAACTCGAGCTTGAGAAAGTTTTCTGGTGTTTTTCGGGAGAGAGAAAGAAGATGGCTGGGAGGAGGAATCTTGGAGGGCCATAGGTGGGCCACACCCATGCCAGGCGGCACCTAGGGCTGGCCGCGCCACCTAGGGGTGTGCTGGCCTGGGGTGGCCCCCTGGGTCACTCCAGGTGTCCCTCTGCCCCTTTTTTGAGGAAAATTTTATTTTGAATTTTCTGGGATTTTTCGGCAAACTTTATTTTTGGCCAAATTTCAGGGTATGAAAATTTATTTTCTCGCAGAAAAAGATTCTTTAGAAGAAGCAAACCAAAACCAAAACTACAGAAGTTATAAGACACTCTAACAAGCAAACAACTAGCAAAACTAAAGCTAACAAGACAAAAAGCAAAGACTAGGAAGGAGAAAAGTAAAAGAAAGCAATAATAACCAAAGTGAAAGCATTGCTTTGTTCATTAAAATACATTTGTTAACAAGGTTGATCAAGTCTTGTCACCAAAACAATCTTATATGAAACAAAACTTTGCATCCCACAAGGTGATTATGTTACCTCAAACTTGATAGCAATGGTCCCAATCAAAATTTTCTTGTGGAATGGGACAATATATTTCTCCAACCTTGATGCTCTCAATATTTTCAATGGAATTCAGGCAATAGCTCTTAGCAACCTTCTTGGGTAAATAGACAGTATGCTCTTTGTCATTAATATTGAAAGTTACTTTCCCTTGATTACAATTAATGACAGCACCTGCAGTATTAAGAAAACGTCTCCCAAGAATAATAGACATATTATCATCTTCAGGCATTTCAAGCACAACAAAATCAGTCAAAACCAAACAATTATGAGCCACTTGAACAGGAACATCCTCACATATACCAACAGGAATAGTAGTTGAATTATCAGCCATTTGCAATGATATATCAATTGGTATCAACTTTTCTAGCTGGAGTCTCTTATAGAGAGAAAAAGGCATAACACTAACTCCAGCTCCCAAATCACATAAAGCAGTTCTAACATAATTGTTCTTAATAGAGCAAGGAATAGTTGGTATACCTGGATCACCAAGTTTCTTTGGAACCTTACTATTGAAGGAATAATTAGCAAGCAAAGTAGAAATCTCCTCATTAGGAATCTTCCTTTTATTAGAGACAATATCCTTCATATACTTTGAATAAGGAGGCAGTTTAATAGCACCAGTCAAAGGAATTTGCAAAAATAAAGGTTTCATCCACTCACAAAACTTGTTGTAGTGTTCTTCCACCTTTGACTTGTGTTTCTTACCTGGAAAAGGCATAGGTTTCTGCACCCAAGGTTCTCTCTATTTACCATGGTTATTAGCAATAAAATCTTCCTTTGTGTATCTAGTGTTCTTAGTGTGCTTCTCAGGTTCTTCCTCACCTTACTCCTTATCAGGAGACTCATTTTTATCATTACCACTCTCAGTTTCAGCATTAGAGACAGATATACTGTTAGGATCTATAGCAGGTTCAAGTGGTTCCTCAACTATTTTGTGTTTATTTTTCTTTCTCTTACGAGGACTACCACTATTTTGCTGAGAGTCCTGCTCAATTATTTTAGGGTGTCATTCAGGATATAAAGGATCTTGAGTAGCTATACCACTCCTAGTTCTAATTCCATAAGCAAGTTTATCTCCTGAGGCATTAACTAGCATATCCTTTTGTACCTTAGCAAGTTGATAAAGTTGAGTTTAAACCATTTGAAAGTGTTTACAAAGCATTTTAATATCATTTGAAGTTCTTTCCACAATATCTTTCAACTCTTTAATAGCTCTAGAGTTTTCCAATAAATGATTCTGAACTTGTTTATTAAAATTACATTGCTTAACAATAAAAATGTCAAGTTCCTCTAAACATTGATCAGGAGGCTTACCATAAGGAATATCACCTTCATAAAAGTGTTGGAGAGAGTGTACCTCAATAGTAGATGAGTGGGGAATTGGCTTACATAATTCTTCTATAGGAGGTAGATTCTTCACATCTTCAGCTCTAATACCTTTCTCCTTTAGACATTTCTTAGCTTCCTTCATCACTTCATCATTTAATGCAATAACTCCTCTCTTCTTTGATGTTGGTATTGGAACTGGTTCAGGAACATCTGGTTTAGGAGTAATAGGCTCAGGTGTATTTAGCTCAGTTGAAGTCCAATCATCATAATTCTTGCTTATTTTAGCCATTAATTCTTCAGCATCTGTAGGAGTTCTTTTCCTGAAAACACAATCAGCAAAGCCATCTAGGTATGTCCTAGAATCATCAGTTAGTCCATTATTATAAATATCAAAAAGCTCATTTTCAGGTAATGGACATCCAGGATGTGCATGAATCGAGGCACAGAACCTTGTCCATGACTCAGGCAATTTCATCTTCTCCCTGTTTAAAATCAAAAAAATTCTGCAAAGCAGCATGTCTAGCACTGGGAGGAAAATATTTCTGGAAGAAAGAAGCAATCAAGCAATCAGGGTTATCAATGGAACCAGGAGGTAATCTATTAAACCAAGCCCTAGATTCTCCTTTTAGTGAAAAAGGGAAGATCTTAGTAACAAAGTACTTGCGCATCTTAAAATCATCAGAGAATAAAGCACTCATAGTAGAAAGCTCATTCATATGATCCAAAGCACTCTCGTTTTCAGTCCCAAAAAGGTTTTTTCTCAACAATGTCTAAATAGGATAAATCAAGAGAGAAATCATAAGCTTTATCTTTAATATGTATGGGAGAGGTGGCAAACTTAGGATCAGAGGACAGTTTAGGAATAATGGTACGTCTCTCAAGGATACTCTTAATAGCACTAGCACCATGTGTGTTTCGGCACTCTTCAATAAATTCATTAGTAAACTCAATGTAACCATCATTAATATCGTATCTCTCTCTAGACTCAGGTGAGCTAATAGGTGTAATAGTGTCTTCACTAGGAGTTTCAGTATTTCCTAGACTAGCCATAGTAGCATCTAGGAAAGGACCTAATGAACCACTAGGAGGAAAATATTTCTGGAAGAAAGAAGCAATCAGACAATCAGGGCTATCAATTGAACCAGGAGGTAATCTATTAAACGAAGAACTAGCTTCTCCTTTTAGTGAAAAAGGGAAGATCTTAGTAACAAAGTACTTGTGCATCTTAAAATCATTAGAGAATAGTGAACTCATAGTAGAAATCTCATTCATATGATCCACAACACTCTCATTTTCAGTCCCACAAAAAGGTTCTTTCTCAACAATATCTAGATAGGATAAATCAAGAGAGAAATCATAATCTTTATCTTTAATATCTATGGGAGAAGTGGAAAACTTAGGATCAGAGGAAAACTTAGGAATAATGGTGCTTCCAGCAAGGAGACTCTTAATAGCACTAGTACCATGTGTGTTTTGGCACTCTTCAACAAAATCATCAGTGAACTCATTGTAGCCATCATTAATATCATAACTCTCTCTAGACTCGGGTGAGCTAACAGGTGTAACGGTGTCTTCACTAGGAGTTTCGGTATTTCCTAGACTAGCCATAGTAGCATATAGGAAAGGACCTAATGAACCACTCACATCAAGCACAGTAGAAGTAACATCATGAGCATCAAAAGCAGTTTCAGACTCAGCAGTAGTAGCAGTGTGTGTAGCATGTGTATGTGGTGGTGGTGTAACAAGCTTACTTAAAACAGACGGTGAATCAAGAGCAGCAGAGGTGTTTAGGACCGTACCTCTTCTTGTAGTGGATGGTAAAATAGGAAAATTTCCATCACGAAACTTCCCCATGATGAAAGGAGTAGCAGTGAACAAATTTAGATCCAAGTGAACTTACAAAGAAAGTTATGCTCCCCGGCAACGGCGCCAGAAAATAGTCTTGGTGACCCACAAGTATAGGGGATCACAACAGTCTTCGAGGGTAGTATTACCCAATTTATTGATTCGACACAAGGGGAGCCAAAGAATACTTGCAAGCCTTAACAACTGAGTTATCAATTCAGCTGCACCTGGATATAGTTTTTGCTCACAGAAGTTTATCAGTAGCAACAGTAAAGCAATAGCAGCAGTAAAACGGGAGCAATAGTAACAGTAGTAGAAAACAGTAGGATATGAGCGCGGTAGGCATACTGATGGATGGACGGGCGTTGCATGGACGAATCTAAACATGTAATTTCAAGATCTAGGGCAATTGCATATAAATAAGAACAAGCATCCAAGTACTAAACAATCATAGGCATGTGCTCCATATATAGTCATGCGTGCTCGCAATGAGAACTTGCACAACATCTTTTGTCCTGCCAGCCCGTGGCAGCGGGGCCTCAAGGGAACTACTGGCAATTAAGGTGCTCCTTTTAATAGAGCACCGGAGCAAAGCATTAACACTCCGTGAACACATGTGATCCTCACATCACAGCCATCCCCTCCGGTTGTCCCAATTTCTGTCACTTCGGGGCCTTTGGATCCGGACAATGATATGTGTACACAACTTTCAGATAAGATCACAAACAATACTATCATAATGATTCAATAATAAGTTCAGATCTGAGATCATGGCACTCGGGCCCTAGTGACAAGCATTAAGCACAACAAGTTACAACAAAGTCAAATAGCACTAATAGAGATACTAGGCACCATGCCCTAACAATCTTATTCGATTACATGATAGAACTCATCCAATCACTACCATCCCCATAGCCTACATTGGGGGATTACTCACTCATGGATGAGGGAAACATCGATGGTTGATGGAGAGGCGTTGGTGATGACGATGGCGATGATCCTCTCCAAATTCCCTGTACCGGCAGGGTGCCAGAACGGAGTTTCTGGATCCGAATCACGGTTTCTAGTGGTGGCGGCGCAGCGAAACTCTTTCTGGAGAAATGTCGAACCCCCCCTGAGTTTTTAGGTCAGAAGGCATCTTATAGGCAAAGGGAGAGGCCAAGGGGGTGCCTGGGCTGGCCACACCCCTCCCAGGCGCGGGGTGGGCCCACCCATGCTGCAGGGGTGTGTGGGCTACCCAGGGCTCCCCTCCGTCTCGTACACTGTCTCCGTGGATATTTTGGTGAAATAGGATTTTTGGCATATTTTCTGGGATTTTTCCTAATAGTTGATTTTCTGCACAAAAACTAGACACCAAAGTAATTCTGCTGAAAACAGCGTCAGTCCGTGTTAGTTGTATCCAAATCACACAAGTTTAGAGGATAAACAATAGCAAAAGTGTTCGGGAAAGTAGATACGTTTTGGACGTATCGGGATTATACTTTCACTAGTGAACACTCTCAATAAAAATATCTTCTCTTCATGATACTACTCTTAACTAATCTCCGGTTGGATAACTCTAATCCATGGTAGGGCTACAAAAGCACTCCTTAAAGTTTGCAATCCCCATCTAGATAACCCCACACTGTCACCTTGAGCGCTAGATGGTTCCTTCAAACACCACAATTTCATAAATACAACCAACTTCAAATATACTCATGACAAGTATTTATGTAATCTATAGCCTAGGTGCCACACGGTGTTCACACTGTCACTTACACACACGTGGGGAGAGCCGAAGACCTATTAAAGCACTTGAGTAGCAGAGTAGATCTACTTGATTTCAAATCTCATGATCACAACATGATCATGCATAGAGAGAGATGAACATATAGCTACCGGTACAGCCCTTAGCCTCGAGGAAGAACTACTCCCTCCTCATCATGGGCATCAGCAACGGTGATGGAGATGGAAGGAGATGGCTCCGGGGGCACTTCCCTATCACGGCAGGGTGCCGGAACAGAGACTTCTGTCCCCTGAATCTCCCCTTATGTGGCGGCGGCGCTGTGAAACTTTTCGTGGATGTATGCCCATTCATCTAGGGTTTTCTCATCGGGGGTTTTATATAGGCGGGAGGGCAAGGTCGGTGGAGGGCTAGGGGGCCCACATCCCCTTGTGGCTCCACCAGGGCCACCCGTGCCACCATAGGGTGTGGCCGCCCTGGTGTCCCCCTCCTTCTCTGCTTCGTGTTTCCGTGTTGCTCCGGGGAAAATAGGCATATTGTCTTTTGTCCCGTCCAATTCTGAGAATATTCATTTTTTAGCTTTTCTGAAACCATAAACAACAGAAAACAGGAAACTGGCACCACAACATCTTGTCAATAGGTTAGTTCCAGAAAGTGTATAAATATACCTCAAAATGTAGACAAAACATAAGATAGTTGGCACTAAACAAGCATAGAGCATCAAAAATTATAGATACGTTTACGACGTATCAGACCACTAAGAAAGTTCTCCGTTATGAAGCACGCCATGACGATCAAGTGTGCGGTGAGACATCATACCACTGCATGGTGTAGTATGCAAGTTGTTGACATAACACCAATGAAACACCGTTCCATCAGTATTACATCTCTTAGAGTGGTATAACAGAAACATCACGGGTCCAAGATATAACTATAGATTATAACTCAAATGGCTTAACTGCGGTCCAAGTGAAAGAGTCACACTGTCAAGGACGGCCAGCATAAAATAATCTCTATCCTAGTTTAAGATTGTGACAAACAAATCAAAAGACTTAACTAGCATACTTTTTTTATAAGGGGAATATATTAATATAAAAAAGATACTGTTAGATCCAGTCTCTGCAACAACATAATATCAAAAATGTGTCGAGGTATCGAGGATTCACACGGCCAAAAAAGACAAAAAAAACAAAGCACCTATCACGCGATCCAAGGAGGATGAAAGCTCCAATCGCCAAACTCATGGTAGTTGAGCATATGGTCTTAACGTGGACATCATCACGCAAGCAAAAACCATATTCGCACGCCATACTGTGATGTGTTTGTATTCTCCTCATCCATTTCTTCTATGGTCCATTCGCCACTTCGCCACCACTTATTGTTCTTGAACTCGACATGTGCCATTGTGTTATTTCGCTGGCCTTCCGAGCGAAATCACCATGACATACCCCTTCTCTACTAGCACCAAAATAGTCGACACGATGTTGCCATGGTTGACATGTCAATTGTGCTGACAAGCTTCGTGTCGTCAAAGACCGTAGCGTTCGGCGGCGGCGCCACACCTGAATCTAGCAAACAATCATGAGGTACTACTCCGTGACGATAGGCTTCCCGACCACAGATCTTGTTCACACGCATGTACAACTTAGACGCACACTTGTATGAGCAAATGGATAACATGAAATTTGACTACTTCCTCCTGTTCATATTAATGGACTCAACTTTATCTATTGTAACATCCCAGCATTTAGGAACTAACAAAGGGTAGATTTAGAAATTTGGAATGTTGCATGCATTCATTTGTAAAAATGTGGGTAAATTTTTCACCAAATAAAAACCTAAAGTGATCAAGGTTTCTCTCATACTTTGAGATTGGGTTTAGTCTTAAAGGATGATTGCTATAGACTTTGATATGATCTTTGTGGATTTATGTGTTTTGGGAAACGAAAATTGAATTTTTAAAACTTGAGTGTTTGAATTATAATTCAAATGATTTTTTGAATAATGTTTGAATATGTGATTCAATTAAAAGTTAACCAATAATAACTCAAACTTTATATAAAGAAAGTAAATAAGATTATGAATATTCATTACATAATTTTATTCAATAAATAAGTTACAGAAATGTAACTTATGGAAATCATCCACAAATTTTACAATAGTAAATAAATAAAGAATAATATTTCTTTATTGATCATAGTATAATCTTTATTACAAAATAATAAAATGAAGCTTACAAAAGAATAAAACTAAAATTACAAAAGGATAAGAAGATTACAAATGACTATTCTACAAATAAACCTAAGCTAAAATTTTGAATTCCCAAGTCTGGTACCTGCAAAACAAACATAAATAAAAAATAAAGAAGGTTAGGGTTAGTATTGTTTTACTCTCAGACTTGTCAGTGAAGTGCACTGATCAAGATTCATCATTGAGTAATTTATAAAAAGGGGCAAGTTTCACCAATATGAAAGAATGTATCCTTCAAAATTTTAAGCCAGAAGTCAAATGACAGCAAGGAGGGGCAAGTTTCACCAGCCAGGTAAAAAGTAACTAGATAACAGTTAATCTCAAATTCAAAGCATATCCACAAGTGCACAGCAAGCACACATGCAGGACACACACCAGATTGCATATAGTGTGATGTCAGCCTCACAGCAACAGTCCAGCAACACAAAACCATCAACACAGCCATGGGCAAAGCACCACAACCGCATCTTCTTGTTCTTACACATCAAGCTTAGCAGCCAGTAGCTAAACCAAGCACAGCAGCCAGCAGCCAAACCAACCAAAGCCAGGATCACATCACCAGGATGGTGACATAAGGAGGGGGAGATCAGGTGGATAGCAAGACCAAGGTCAAGCCATCAAGATCAGGAGATGATGGGCTATATCAAGGACAATCCAGGAGCTAAATACACCAGGGGAGCACAAGATCAACCACAAGATCCACCACTAGCAACCACAACATCAAGTGACTGTGGTGAGTTATATAAAACCCTCACATGATCTGTTATCATATCAAAGAATCATGTGTTGTTTTATATCTAACCTCTCAGTATTCATCCAAGTGGGATGAATCCATCCTAGAAGATTTTAAAATTTTAAAGTCATAATCACAAGATCAACATATCAGTATAACTAGGATCTCAGACCAACATCATTGATCCTGGTTACAAAAGCCAAATCCTATATTTCAATATAGCCAAAGGAAAGTTTATGAAATCTGGGCACACCTCTTAAAAGAGTAGCACCTCAGTATCCATAAATCCTATGGATCCATGCAAAACCATTAGCACACCCATTGTTTTTCCAACTATGTTTCAAGAATTAGCAGCTGGTAATTCTACCAGAATATTTCTATCAGGAACAGCCATTAGGAAGCTAGTTCCTATGCCTCAGACCAACATCATAGGCAGGAGAATTAAAAGAAGCTTTCATTTTATCTTGCCAGTATTAATCACAAGTACTGTAAGAGCTAAGCTCAGGAATAGGACCCAATCACTTGTGTGCCAGTTTATAATGGTATCACAAGGACAAGTTCTAATGTGCTAATCCCAATCTTTACTTTGATTTCACAAATCAAAAGGGGCAACCCACTAAATATCATCTTCCCGAAGCTAAATGCCAGGAATCATCATCAAACTCATCTATACATCTACATAAATCATTAACATGTAATGATTATATTCAGTATGTATTTTCTCATACAAACCCACCATTATAAATGCAGTAAGCAATTACTGAGAGAACTACTGTCAGTAGAAACATCTTGATAGTGGAAAGTTATCAGATCAACAACATTTCCAATTAGGTATTTCATAGAAACACTAACACTGGATCATAGTAAATTACCATTGGAATAAGTCTGACAAGCCACTAGCATCACCAAAGCCAACTACAAATAATGATTCACAGCAAACAATCATTCATCATGCTCAAGGATGATCACCACAAGATCTAAATCATCATAGAAATGATCAACAGAGGGATATGAACCCTAATCAGAACAAAAACCCTAATTAGGAGATGAATCCCAATTAGAACGTAGTCACTAGGCAAGGGTCGCCACTAGATATACACAGAGAGATTCATGGTGATAGGATGAACCAAGATCCACAGAGGCAACTTACCCGGGGTCCTCGCTGACGAATTGAAGAGGAAGCAGATTGGTCGATGAGCTCGTGGCGGCACAAGGAGCACCCCAGAGGGCGTTGCAACCTGCACCAGCCACGGCGGCAGCCACAACAGTACTCGGGCACCACACCTCACCAAGGGATAACCCGCGGCGGCGGCAGCACTTTCCCCAAACCCTAGGGTTCGGGAACAGGGTGAACCTAGCCATAGGGGAGCTCCAGAGTCAAATCGAATTGGACCAGATGAACGAGCATAGTCGCCAACCTTGACCTGCACCACGACAGCGGCCATCGCCAGCGGCGGCGCCATAACCCCACGGGGTCGAGAGAGAGAGAGGGGGAGATGAGAACGAAGAAGAGACAGAGAGAGTGGGCTGGGTGGGCCGAAACCCCTTAGGGTGATGATTTTGACTCTGCCCAAATGGCCAACCCAAGTCGTCTAAAATCTGTTTTAATAAATAGGAAAAGACCAAAATGCCCCTGGACTCAATAAAATTCTAAAAAATAAAATAAAAGTCCAAAAATTATAAATAAAATATTTTTGGATTCACAAAAATCCAAACTATTCAAATAAATTGAAATATAAAATTTTAGACATGTAAATTTTATTAAGAATTTTGTAAATTATATATTGCTTATGAAATTTTACAAAATTATTGAAAGATGATAAAAATAAATAAAAATAACTTTCATTATATATTAACATTGTAGTATTTTAGAAAAATACTAAATAAATATTTAATAACAATTTTTAATATTTAAGTGATAATTCTTAGAAGAATTATTAAATCAATAAAAGTCAAATAAAAGGGAAATAAAATAAAAGAATACAATATTCTATAATAAATATTAAAAAATAATATTTATAAATCCTTTATTATTAAAAAGAATTTTATGGGATTAATAACCCATGACATCAGTGATTCTAGCACCGTATATTATGCGTTAACCATGAGATTTGGAATGGGACGGAGAAGTCAGTTGTATCTTTTTCCTCTTGTATGGAGGCAAGATGACCTTAACGTGACGTTGTGATTCCTTGTGTTGATCCAACATATGGGTGGGCACCCTTACGCCCCACACTTTATTATCTATGAATGGTGTTTAGGGAGATAGTCCATGTAAATGGTACTAATCCGGGCATCACTAGGTCATAGAGTCTTTAGAAACTCATCAGGGTTTTAGCCTGCCCGAAAGGGGGCTTAACGAAGGTAAGCTAGCCGAAGGATCGTGCAGACATATGAGGTCGCGGAGAGGGCAGTGATTGGCTAGGACCAACTACTAGGCCCCACATCATGGAATTATGGACGGGAAAGTACGCTCGATTATGCAACAAGGAGTTGATCTCTCATGGGAAAAGTAACGCACCCCTGTAGAGTGTAAGAACTGTAACTTGTTACTCCCTGTTCCGGGAAGGAGCTACGAACGCGGCAGGAAAGGAACTCCATAAAAGTTCTGGTCAACCTGTGAAGGCTGATGGTCATAGATTTTTATAATAAAAACAATCTATGAAGAAAGATTTATGAAAATTGCATAATGCCAAAGACTGATAGTCCGAGGTGGTAGATAGAGCATCAAACTTCCTACCTTGCATATAATAAACTTGTTAGGTAACGCTGTTACTCATCCTTTCTTTTGAATCCTTGCTTAGACTCTGAGAATCCCGAAGGTACTCCAATGTACGCATCTGAGAATCAAGAGGAGGTCTTCTATGAAGAGCCCAACTTGTATGGAGCCGTAGAAGGGGAGGATTACGACATCGTCTACGGAGGAGAGTTCCAGGAGTCAGACTAATTACTATAGTTTTAGTAGCCACTTAAGCCAAGCAACATGAACCTTATATAACAATAAGTTGTTGAGCTCAATTTGGAGTTTAAGTTTTAAATTTGAAACTTCCGCTGAAACACTTATATTTTGTTTTGTAAGTTGAATCTTTTGGAAGTCTTGAACTTTCGGTATTGTAATAATAATAATGTGTGTATGTTTGTAATATGGACCCGCAATGTTTCTGTTATACCACTCTGAGAGATGTGATATTTACGGAACGGTGTTCTGTGAATGTCATGTCAACGACTATAGTGTACTACACATGCAGTGGTATGCTGGGTCACCGCATCTATATACGAGGGTACCCCCTTCGGTTCGTATAGCAACCAAAGGGAGTATAGCATGTGACAAGGTTAACAACAACCGTACTGTTTTTTATTATTTTTAGGCATAGTTTTAAAAACCGGACCGGTTCACTGGTTAAACCGGAAAAACCGGAACCAGCAGCCTTGCCGGTTTGTTAAGCGCAAAAGACCGGCTGCGCTAGAAAACTGAAAAAAACCAAGAAAACCCAGTCAAACTGCTGGTTTTGCACAATAAACCGCTTTCTGGTTCGACCGGTTGATTAGTTGCAGCAATGGAAAAATAGTACTGCTGAGATTGGGATTCGAACACAACACTTTACATAATAGGCGAGCAACTAACCAGACGAGCTAAGACTGCTTGATGTCAAAAACAGAGACACGATTTTTTTATTAATCATATACATGGTAGCACCATGCAAAATATACTATGTGCGTGTGATTTTGGCTGCTTGCTGCTTGCGGTTGGGAGTTTTGGACGATGCTCATGGATATTATTATGTGCATTAGTATGATAAATCGGAAATCTAAAACATTTTCACATGCATAATTATTGTTTATTGCAGCATTTATAAAATAAAAATATATTATTTTATATCTTAAAAAACCAGACACTGAACCAATGAACCACTGGTCTGACCAATAAAAACCTGAACCGACAGCCTTACTGGTTCGATCACTGGTCTTTTTTAAACTATGCTTTTAGGTCTATTTATACAGCTGTTGATGATTATTAATAAATTGGTGGAATTTTAAAAACAAAACAAACAAACCGTACTGTTTTTTTTTTAAATAGAAACAATCGTACTGTGAACGAAAGCAATGTGCAACATTTACTGTGGCTGTATTTGACGATTTGCAAATACGTTTCAGAAAGTATCTCTCGAACTAGACTTTCGCCGTTTCAGAAAGTATAAAAAGGAACCGAACATTTTGTTTGTACTCCGTAGTAATAATCACAATACTGTACTGTACTTCCTAGCGCTACAACTTTATTCAAATTTCGAATTTCAAACGGAAAGAAAGGATCGTGGTCAAGGCTGACGCGATCTTCGCCTGCTGACCGCAGTCCAATCGCCTGATCCGTTTCCAAAAAGCGAACCAATCTTCCACCGGAAGGAAAACCCCCAAACCCCAACTGCCTCGCACCAACGTTATAGTGCCCGTTCCGTTCCTTCTCTTCCAAATCGCGATCTCAAACCGCTGCCATCCCCTCGCCTCCCTCCGTCGTCCAAGGCCATCCCCACACCGCCATGTCGGAGCGGTGGTTCCACTCCTCATCCTCCTCGTCCTCCTCCCACCACTTCCAGGAGGTCCGAAGCGTGCACTACTACGAGCCGTACTACGACGACGGGGATGACGTCAAGCCGGCGGTGGCGGAGCATTGGCGGCGTGACTACGCCTACGGAGGAGTCCGCGCCGGGCAAGACGTCAAGCCGACGATGCAGCCGCGTCCGGGTGGAGGAGTCCCGCGCGTGAAGGATGAGCGGCGTGACTATCCCTATGCCTACAGCGGGGTCGGCGCCGCGAAAGACGTCAAGCCGGCAATGCAGCCGCGTGCGGGTGGTGGAGTCCCGCGCGTGAAGGATGAGCGGCGTGACTATCCCTATGCTTACGGCGGGGTCAGCGCCGTGGAAGACGTCAAGCCGGCAATGCAGCCGCGTGTGGGTGGAGGAGCCCCGCGCGTGAAGGATGAGCGGCGTGACTATCCCTATGCCTACGGCGGGGTCGGCGCCGCGGAAGACGTCAAGCCGCCGGCGAAGCAGCCGCGTGCGGGTGGAGGACCAGGAGGAGGAAGCCGCCCTGTACACGATGATCAGACGGCGCTCTCTTGGCCGATGGTCGAGGAGTTCAAGTCGACGCTGCGGACGCAGGAGGCCCTCGCGGGGCTCCGATCCAAGTACAGCATCCCAGAGGGGTTCGGCCTGCACCTCGCCGGCGCCACGCAGGCTGCCTGCGCGCCGCCCCCTCCCCCCGCGCGCGGGGCCCGAGGCGGCGGCGCTGCGGCGGTGCCGATCTGCGTGCACACGCAGGCGTTCGCCGCGGGCATGCGCCTGCCACTGCACCCGTTCGTCAGCGACGCGCTCACCCACTTCGGCATCGCGCCGTCGCAGCTCGCGCCCAACGGGTGGCGCACCCTGGTCGGGTTCACGGTGCTCTGCCACTTCCGCGGCGCCGGCGCGCCCACCCTGCCCGTGTTCCGACGCTTCTTCGCCCTCGCGACGCTGCCCAACGGGAAGGGATGGTACTCCTTCCGCGCCAGGGAGAGCGTCCCGGCGCTCTTCACCGGTCTCCCCACGTCCCTGAAGGGGTGGAAAGAAGAGTTCCTTCTCGTGTCGCCTCCGCCGGGCGCGCCGTGGCGGTGCCCCGTGAAATGGGGCGTCGCGACCAAGGAGGCGATGACCGAACCTGTTCTGACGGACAGCGATGCGGTGGTCGTGCGTCAGCTGTCGCAGGGGCAGGGCGTCGTGGACCTGAAGACGTTCCTGTCCGAGAGTAACCTCGTCGCCGCCAAGATTAGCCGCGCCCCAGCGTGTCAGGGTACGAATACATCTGAAGAACAGGTTACATGGATTGAGTACAGAACTACTACTGGTGGTATAATGCTTGAACGTTTTATGCGCAGGTGTGGGAGCTTCCCAAGTTGCGGCGGCGTCGCGGGCAGGGAAGAAGACGACGAAGATGTCTGCTGCTGGTGGTGGTGGCAATGGTGGTGAGGTGCTCCGGTCGGAGCTGCAGGCGAAGGAAAAGGCTCTCTCCAAGGCCAAGGGCGAGATCAGCCAGCTGAAGAAGGAGCTGGGCAATGCCAAGAAGAGGGAGCTCGCGAAGGCGCAGCAGGAGTTGGCGTACGCGGCGCAGGTGCTCGTGCCTGGACCTGAAGGCGGTGGCAAGGGCGCTGGGACCAGCAAGCGCCGCCGAGGCGCCCAGTGATCACACCGTGTCCGTGTGGCTGGCATGCGCCTCCATGCCAGCAGGCGTCGCGTCGGTGCGATGTGTGCTTCACTTGGTCGAGGTTTACATTACTGTTTTTTAGCAAATTCTTATGGTAGCTATGTTTGGTTGGCCACTCGGCTGCCTGCTGAGTCGCGTTGCGCTTGGGTCGATGTCTAGGATTGTGTTTTTTTATCGAACTATATATATAGCAAAAGTGAAAGACAACGATCTACGTCCAAGGCTTCTACGCCAGCGCTCATCAATCAAGAGCTGAAGTACTGAACATACCGGTCACTCGTCCAGCATTGTCCAGCATTCGTGTTGCGTCTTTTGCATGATTGACCAATTTCATATTAATATGATAATATATATTTGAAATCCAATGGAAGCCGTGATGAAATATCTTAGTAGAATTTTGTTGACTTTGTTTGAAAATACAACTGAAATAGTCTAGATACGTGTGACAAATCTGTGTGTTATGCTTCTGAACTAATCAATTCAGATTTCATCGCTACTTCAATTATAATTTTCAAATGTATATCATATCAATTTGAAATTGACAAGGCAAAACGACAAACCACGAATCACGATGCACGTGGGTGGTTGATAACTCACCGTAGCTAGATGCTCCGTGAGAAATGTGTTTTTGCGCTAGCGTAACTCTCCACTTTGTTTCCTATGAAGGCATTTCTACAATTATCAATGCTCCTTCTCGCGCCTCTTTCGACCCCAACACACGAGAAAAGAAAACATCCTCCTCTTGTCCTTCCTTCCTTTTGTTTGTTGTCTGCATTTCAATCGCTAGCTCCACATGCATGGTTTTCTCATTACTACGATTAACTATCGATGATGATGTCTCACCTCGCAATCAAACGATCAAGCAAGTACACACGGCATTGGAGAATACTGTCTGTTTCCCATTGTTAGGCAATAACAGCGAAGTTATCATCGACTATGGCACCATGTTTGGCGCTCCGTCCATGTTGTTTATGTCGCTAGTAGAGAATGCCCTTTGATGCTCCGCTAATGCTCTATGGATCAAGCACGTGTTGAACAAGGCGATGCGGCTCATGAGTAACTTAACACGTGGTAGATGGTACTCGCATCACGACCTTGGTACTATTCCATGTTATATTAAGGTTTTGTTGTCTGGAACCAATTTTCATTTGTTGTAACGAAAGTTCCATTTCACTCAAAGAAAATCATCATTTTGTTTGAAACCGGCCAATATGAAATGTTGAAAATATTTCTTCCTTAGTGGAAACAATTTCACAATGGAAGCAATCCCTTACTCGATGGAAGAAATATTTTTATGATTTCAAAGATAAATATACCTTCTATTAGATGGAAACTTCCTCCATGCTTAGGGTCTAGTAACAATGGAATAAATTATCCGGTGGACAAATTGTTCAGTTGTGTATGTAAAGAAATAGTTATATACTTATATGAGTAACAAAAGGTTAACGGGGAAACTTTACATTCCAATGTTGGAAAACCGTGCATAACTTTTGGAACAAAGCTTAAGAAAGCAATTGCACAATAACTAAAAAAGCTAGATTAATTAGTTTCCTAAAATTTAAAATTATCTTCATATATATAATGGTTAATTGGATTTATGCCATTCCACTTTTCATGAATTGGAGAAATGCCATTACAAAAATGAAAGTTAGATATATGCCATTGCAACTCTCACATACTTATAACTATGCCATTTTATCCAATACCAAGCTATACACTACCCATATACACCAATATACACCTATTTTTTACCGGTCACTTCTATCTCTGTGTCAATTGACTCCATTACCCACTCGACCCTGCTCACACGAACCAGTTCCTCACACCCTGACCCGAATCATATGAACCCTAGATGGAGGCGGCGGCTATCGACGCGGAGGATGGCTGGAGCCGGGCGCTACTGGAGGAGGTGCAACTACAAGAGGGCGCATAGGGAGTTGGCCGCTCTAGATTAGGGTGCCGGCAAACCTCCTCCCATCTACAGAATCTCCAGCAACCTCCACTTTGCATCTAGCTTCCAATCCCCTTGACCCGCCGGCCAGCTCTGCTTTTTCCTCCAAGTTCTATGATTCATGTTGTATACACGATTTGGTACATGGAGCATCTCCGGCAACCATCCTACCCTCTACCGATTTGTACGTGCCCAGAATTAGCTAAAAAGGGCATAGTAGTCTTGTATTGGCGTCCTTGATTTTCTACAAGTTTTTCAGATTCTTTTCGGCAGTACAAGCCCACAAGGGCAGTATATGGTCAGTATTAAAGTACACAATGGAATACATGTATCTCTTTAACCGTTATTCTCTTAAGCAAAAAAATGGCAGAGCTAGAGGTATGATAGAGTTGTAGTGGCATATGTCCAACTTCGGTTTTTGTAATAGCATTTCTCCAACTCATAAAAATTGCAGTGGCATAAATTCAATTAACACTATATATAATTTCTTAACTCTAGATGATGTGAGGGTGAAGCATTTGGAGAGAGGGTGTAGGGGTAGATGATGAACCACAACTATCAACTCATCTTTAATAGTAAAGGAGGTGTTTATCGTGCCTTGAGTCGTGCCTAAGGTGTAAAGTTAGGGGGGTTGTATGGTTCTTATAGTAAAACTCGTCGCACACCAAAAAAAGGACACATCTACGTTTTTTCATAAGTTCTGTCACATTTTTTAGAGTGCGTCTTAATCCTTTATTAGGAGAGACCGTGAGACAAACATCTCGAGCTAAGAATGTAATCCCACGTTAAGGCTCTCCTTCCCACGACAAATTTAAAGAATCGAGAGATTTAGAGTTAAAGGAAAATTGTCACCTCGATAAGCGAGACCATACAAAATCTTGAAATAAAGAAGAGAAGCACCTTATCAGTTAGAGATATCTTAAGACTTGTCCAGTGTTTATAATGGTTTCCATGTGTGAATGAAGAAGTAATTTTGGGATGATGTTTTTATACAAGTTAATTGCCTAGACCCTGATGGTTACTTTTCACTTGAGCATCAATGTGAATAGAGGATATATGAAATTTGAGAACTTTCTTATATACCTCATGCATGTGTCAACCATCGGCCGTCTTGGATTGTGCATGCAAATATGGACACAATTATTTCCTTTTTGACCACTGCTATAGCACCACTTTCAAACTTGTATTCGAAATGTGAAAAGTAAATTGAGATTAAAGTTATGCAGACACATATTGTTGGTCAATTAATCATATCTTTACTATTAGTTTTAAAAGTGTGGTGAATGGCTGGTGTCGTACATGCAAAAATTACAAACAAAATGCCACCGCACAACTTTCTCATTTGGTTATTCCGTGGTGCACGCCTAGGCCTCCTACTTTTTAGCATTTCTTTATAACAAATTAACTAATACGTATGCAGAAAATAACAAAGTCCTTAGATTTTCTTCATAGTAGCTAGCCATTCGTACGCGGGGATCTAGGATCGGATGGATACATCATCGTGTATCCACGCGATGCCGTATTCTTCAACTTGCAGACGCCATCACACCTTTCCTGTCCTGCTCACAATCGTACACGATGATGACCTCCGGCCGCAGGAAGAGTGAGTAGCCGTCCAAGCAAGATCATCCACGGCTGCGATCCGACGGGCTAGGCTATCCTGGACGGTTTGCGTCCCACCTATCTGACCTAGCCATCAATGTGACCGACGATACACTCTTCAACTGTAGAGTCAAGGCCGTGGACATGGATGTCGCCGTCAGGCGTTGGCGTCTCCTTCATCAACAAGTACGAGCCGTCCCTCGAATACCGATCTAGACTCTGATGCGTACAAAACGTATCTAATTTTATGAATACTTTTGCTATTGTTTCTCCTCTAAACTTATGTGATTTGGATACAACTAATACGGACTAACGCTGTTTTCAACAGAATTACCTTGGTGTCCAGTTTTTGTGCAGAAAATCAACTATCAGAAAAAATCTCGGAAAATATGCCAAAAATCCTAATTCACTAGAAGACTCACGGAGCCAGAAGACGAGGCGGAGTGGGTCCCTATGGGGCCCACACACCCCAGTCGTGCGGGCCAGGCTTGGCCGCGCCTGGAGGGGGTGTGGCCACCCTAGGCACCCCCTCGGCCTCCCTCTTTGCCTATAAGTTGTCTCTTGACCTAAAAACCGAGGGGGGTTCGACGTTTTTCCAGAAAGAGTTCCGCTGCGCCGCCACCACCAGAAACCGTGATTTGGAACCAGAAACTCCGTTCGGGCACCCTGTTGGGACGGAGAATTTAGAGAGGATCATCGCCATCATCATCACCGATGCCTCTCCATCAACCATCCATGTTTCCCTCATCCATGAGTGAGTAATCCCTCGTTGTAGGCTATGGGGATGGGAGGGATTGGATGAGTTCCATCATGTAATCAAATAAGATTGTTAGGACATGGTGCCTAGTATCTCTATTAGTGCTATTTGACTTTGTTGCAACTTGTTGTGTTTAATGCTTGTTACTAGGGCCCGAGTGCCATGATCTCAGATCTGAACTTATTATTGATTCATGATGATAGTATTGTTTGTGATATTATCTGCAAATTGTGTACACATATCATTGTCCGAAACCAAAGACCCCAAAGTGACAGAAATTGGGACAACCTGAGGGGATGGATGTGATGTGAGGATCACATGTGTTCACGGAGTGTTAATGCTTTGCTCCGGTGCTCTATTAAAAGGAGCACCTTAATTGCCAGTAGATTCCCTTGAGGCCCCGCTGCAACGGGCTCGCAGGACAAAAATGTTGTGCAAGTTATTATTGCGAGCACGTATGAGTATAGATGGAACACATGCCTATGATTGTTTAGTACTTGGATGTTTTATCTTTTTTATCTGCAAATGCCCTAGATCTTAAAGTTATATGTTTAGACTTGCTACTACTGTTACTATTGCTCTTTGTTCTACTACTGCTGTTACTTTGCTATTGCTACTACAAAACTGTTGCTACTGATAAACTGCTGTGAGCAAGACTATTTTCAGGTGCAGCTAAATTGACAACTCAGTTGTTAAGGCTTATAAGTATTCTTTGGCTCCCCTTGTATCGAATCAATAAATTGGTAATACTACCCTCGAAGACAACAATCTCCTATACTTGTGAGTCATCAGACTCCGGCACGGAGTTGGTCTCTATGAGCCCCCATCTTTATTGGGAGCACTGCTTGGCCTTGTACATGTGGCGGTCTCTCCTGGTGTGCCATGGGGGCAACGACTACCCCATCGTCCTCATGAAGAGACACCATGGTGAGTAGCAGCAGGACGTACTCTGCCCTTGCTATCGTTGTCACCGACATGCGACGATGTTAGGTCCTAGGAGATGAGAGAGCGGCGCTCGCCAGAGATGCCGACCTCGCGAACGCATGTGGCGCCCTGCTCAATGGCAACGGACCATGGAGTTCCAAACTTCCAGTCTACCAATCTACCGCTAGATACAAGATTGGCCGATTGGGTTCCTCCAGACCTTTGAGATGGGGGCAATGGTGATGTACCGCGGGATTGACGTCTATTAATTTACTAGGCATTATGATGCAACATATGTTGGATAAGGCACCATCTAATTCAGAGTCAAATAGGAATAGAAGAACATGTATATATAAAAAACCATCAGATCGCATGACAAGTTTCTTCGTCTATCTTAAAACTTTATTGTCGTTAACTTTGGATGTCTATGGTATAAAAAAGAACTGAAAAAGTGTGTCACGGGTATTGAAAGAAATAATTGGGACATGCAGGGTAACATGTAAGCGAACTCAAATTGGGTCAAAATTCAATATGTTTCTAATTGTATAAATTCAAAATCTAAATACAACCTAAGGTGTTCGGGATGTTACAAAACTCGGCCAAATTCAAAATACCAGTTATGGTATAAGCCCAAAATCTAGATGAATCTTCTGTTTCTAATCGTAAAAGAGTTACATTATTAGTCATAAGTGCATATTGCTTTATTTTAAGGTTTGCTCGCAATTGGATATTACGTAGGGATTTATTCCAATCTGGTATGTGTACTTGCACTTAGTTCATCACGATTTAGCAAATGAGCTCTTCGTTTCCATCTTGATTTGTTTAGTTTGTGGCTATTAGGGATCCTTGTATGAACCATACCTTT
Organism: Avena sativa; assembly: GCA_916181665.1. Lineage (NCBI taxonomy): Eukaryota > Viridiplantae > Streptophyta > Magnoliopsida > Poales > Poaceae > Avena > Avena sativa. The sequence goes on along the minus strand of OV702298.1, from coordinate 259,717,320 downwards.
GCTAAATTACGTAGGGATTTTTTCCAGTCTAATAATGTGTACTTGCCTACATGAGGGTTATTTTGCCACTCCTTTGCTAAATTACCAGCAGCCAAGTATTTTTCACAGACAAATGTAGTCGTGGAGCTTGTATTAGAATAAAACTTATGTATGGATCTTAAACGAGCTTGTGTGTGAATAAACTAATATATAGCCTTCGGGTGAAATAGACTATGTTCATTTTTTTGCTCTTCTTTATTTATTTTTCCTCAACTAACTTGTAACTGATATGGGATGTGGCTCAATTGACATGCCCGTCCGTAGTTGCACTTGTCATAATTTTCTAAGAAAGCAGCATCAAGCTTATGGATAGTTTAAGACCTTGAGATACCCATAATATGTTAGTTTCGCAGAGATTAACATGTTAAAGTGACCTATTTCATGTTGACAAAGTGGACATGCCTACATGAGGGTTATTTGGCCACTTCTTTCCTAAATTACTAGCAACCAATTATTTTCTACAGACAAATATAGTCATGGAGCATATATTTGAATAAAACTCATGTATGGCTCTCAAATGAGCTTGTGTTCAAATAAACTAATGTATGGCCTTCAGATAAAACAGACTATGTTCATTTTTGTCTCTTTTTTTTATTTTTTCCTCAATAAACTTGTAACTTATATGGGATGTGGCTCAATTGGCATGCCCGTCCGTAGTTGCAATGATGCATGTTGTTGTTTGCAAAGGGTTGACAGCTCTATGACCATTTTTTGGTCCATGGAGGTGCAGTACAATGTCGTCCATTGTGACTTAATGAAAAGATCGATAAGAAACAACCCTGATTAGAATTCAAGAGTTCTTCACCCGTGTTTTGGAGAAATATGGATGAAACTCTATTGTATATCAAAATTAGTAGACAATATGGATAGAGCGAAGGACACCATAGTCACATGGCGATTGCTGGTGAGTGGTGACACAGAGCACAAAGAGTAAACATACATCAAGATGAAGTAAAAAAACAAGTTGCTTGTTGCTCCTTACACTACTCATGGCAAAGGTTTAAGGACAATGCAAGTGCCTTTAAATGATTAAAAAGTTTCCATTAGTTATTAAGAAATTTTTAAGTGTCTTGAATTACACCAATGTGTGTTTTCCCGTAGCAACGCACTGGCATCCAACTAGTAGGACCTAGAGCTCTAGGGATCAAATATGTGTTAAAGATAAAACAAAAGTTCATTAGTGAAATTATCAAACACAAACTATCAATGTTTTCCAAGGAAGGGGTCCGGGAATCAGTTGTATCAACCAACCATGACATGTTTTGTGTTGAGTGTAGAATAAAGTATAGTATTCTTTTTGTTTCAAAAGAAAAAGTATAGTATTCTTTTCGAAAAAGGCTAGATTTAGCCGTTATTGGTTTGTAGCATGTCTTAAGTTGATCGATAAAATTAGTAATATAGTTTATTTCATAAAGAATTGAAATTACATGCTACTAGATTTGTGAAAATAGAGGCTCCTATGTATAATTTAATGAAATATGACTTTATTGGCTATCAACTACATCACCAACACAGAGAAAGAAGAATTAATCATTATTAGGTAGAGGGTGCGGTAGGGAAGATGGTCGCCGGAGGTTCCATGCGCCGCGTGCACCTCTGACCATGTTTTTTCTTTCGCCTGGTCGCTCGGGACTCGAGAGCGAGATGGATTCAAGGAGGAGGCAGCCTCGCAACCGATTTCGATGCAATACAAAGGGTCGGGCCTCCGTATTCCCTCCCGTGGGAGACATGCTCGCGAGGGTGCCCCTTGGAGTTTGGCCGCCATTTTCACGCTCTAATTTTCACGCTCTAATTTTCACACTCTAATTTTTCATGATCTGAATCCATAAGATGCTCTCTTAATCCAAAGGTGACCCTACGGATAAGTTAGCTAGTCCCCGGGTTAAGCTATTTTCTCCCCGGGGTGAAGGATTGAGTGTAGGTGGCTGAGTTATCTGGCACTCACAGCATACTTGGAGAAGTGTTTGAGTGAGTCTTACTAAGTCTTAACTGCCCCGCTGAGTTACTTGGTACTTACAGTAAGCTTGGAATAGCGCTTGAGTCCTTCTTGTTGAGTCTTACCTGCTTTGATGAGTCAGACTTGGTGAGCCTCTGCGCTTACCTCTCTGCTCTCTGTTTGCTTGGAGGCATTGAAAGAACTTTATGAGGAAGAGGTTGATGAAGATGCTCCCGTCCGGATGGAAACCCAACCAACGCCACTAAGAGGCCCCACGGTGGGCGCCAAATGTCGTGGTGGTATCACGACATATGCCATGGGTAGGCTAAAGTTGAGGCCGATGGACGTGGAGGAATCCGGAGAGGGATGATGCAGTGAAGACCGCACTCGTATGAACAAAGAGAAATACAACGTATATTGGATTGAAGCTCTCAAGAGGAGATAACACCTCGTTCTATACATCTAATCTCTTATAATCTTGCCATACTTGTGGCTACAATCATGCTCCTTGAGCTGTATCTCCTATGCTTCTATCTAGATCTCTCTATGAGAGTGGAGGAAGAGGAAGAAGGAGAGCTCCTAGTGAGCAGAGAGGGGAGGAGCCCTTCGGGGCCTCTCCTCTAACGACCCCCCTGGTGCTCCTTATAAAGGGGAGCCCAGGGGACAATTCTTGTGCTTCACGCTTAGCATCTAGATGGCATATTCTGGGCATCCTCCAGAGATGCTGAGCATATGCCTTGGCATCTTTGGAGATGCCAGGCATATTCCCTAGCATCTTATTTGATGCCAAGAGCATATCCCTAGCATCTTCTTGGATGCCATTGGCATATTCCCTAATGCACGTGTCAGTCTGAGCCATGGTCGTCCCAAGACTGACACGATACTTGATGAGCTTGTCCTAGTTTGATAATGAGCCGTCGTAGATGTTCTAAAGGCTCCTGGAGGTGAATAATGGGGTGCTTGGATCTTTATACCTCGGCCCAAACGCCCTGGGCCAAGAGGAAATTCGGCCTGCCCTGTAGTTGATTCGGCCTGGAGATCCAAGCACTCGGCCCAGTTCTGGGGCAGATCAAGAAGGCCCAGCCGAGTCATATTAGTCGGCCCGGGGTGCTGGCAGCCCGGCCGGGCGGACCTCGTGCGGCCTGGGCGAGTTAGGGTGCATAGTCCCGCGGTGGGCCGCACTGTGTGCACCTCGGCCCACCCGAGTGTGCTGTGTGTTGCTGAGCAGGGACGAAACCCGTGGCGGGCCGAGCTGTGCCTGCCTCGGCCCACCCGGGGGAGCTAGGCGACACGGGCGACGGGATTCGTCGGGGTGAACTCTTGGCGAAGCAGGAGCGCTGACTCGGCGGGAGTTCCTAGCGGGTACCTCGGCAGGAGCTGGAGGAGTGATGGGCCGGGGTAGTAATTCAGCCCGAGATGGGCTCCTCTTATTCGGTGTGCATTATCTTTTATTGGCTTTGGCCTTGATAATTCGGCCCAGGTGAGCAGGATCAGGCCCGGACGGTTCTGACCAGGCCGAGCTATACTTAACTCGGCCCAAGTTGGTTTTACTTCTCTTTCTTTTAGCTTTTTACATATCTTTTTACCCATTCTTTCTACAAAAACCGTTTATTCATTTACTCTGATCTTCTTATAGCACAACTCTGGGGTACCTGGGTCATATCCCCGACAATTGCAGAATACCAAATTCGAGGCCCAATTCACTCTATCCAAATGCAATGTTAACTGGAAATTTTGCAAGAAAAAGAAAATTTAAACAAAATGCCAGGTGCTAATGTCTAGCACATGCCAACTCAGAGGATGCAATTGCGCGTTTTCTTACGACTGTGCTCTCATAGGGGACCTTTTTACTGTATTTATTTTGGTCCGTGCGCACTTATCGGTGCAGGGTTACGGATGGGCTCGAGGCCATTTTTGGGTGCTGGTTCACGGGTTGGGCTTTGTGACCTCTTTTGTGTGTGCTCTTTGGCATCTTACACAGCTGACAGCCGTGCATCCCCTGGGATGGCGATAAGTCGATACTATTCGGCTTAATAAAGTGGTCTGATTCTTATTTAATTAATGGTGTGGTACTAAATATCACGTTAAACAGCCGCAGACGGTAGATTTCGCGTCCCGCACCGCCTGCCTGACGAACTCGATCGAGGCCCAGCTACGGCCCGTCCCCAAGGCCCGTTCCGTTCCCCCGTAGTGTCGTCGCCGCAAATTCTGTCTCCATCCTCTGCTCCGTCGTCTCTCCAGATCGAGGCAGGACGACGAAGGCGACCACCGAAGATGCTCCAGGGCGGAGACTCGCATCGTCCCCGAGCTCCTGCTCCCCATGGAGGAGACTCGCATCGTGGTGGCGTTCTCTCATGGCGGATCTGCACCTATGCGCGCAGAGGTTGTAGTCGCCGCCGCCAACAACATGGCCAACGGCGCCGTCGTCGCCGGCCTCCAACCTTGGTCAATTAGTCTCCCAGGTCTCTTCATCCCCGCGGAGCGACAACGGAGGAGCAGCGAGGAGGCCCTGCTGGTGCGGCACCGTAACGGCCGCCGGCTCCACGCCGGTATGCGCGTGAGACAGCGGCGGCGAGTGTGGCCGGCCAGCTCGAGCGCACGATCGATCTACCAGCGTCGGAGATTCGTGGCTGCTGCGGCCGCTCGTCCGTGCCCCAGCTAGAGCGAGGCAAGTCGCCGCTCCTTTGTGCTCATTGGAGGATTTGGATTTGGAGAACAGATGGATCAGGAGAGATGGGGACGGACCCAACAGGAGAAGGACCGGGAAGGAGAGAAAAATAAAGACGAGAAAATCTGGAAAGAGAGATTTGAAAGTACAATTAAAAAAATAGTAATCCAAATTTGTCAAAATTTTGATAAATCTAGACGCTATTTAATAGATAGATTTATCTAAATTTTAAAAAACCTGAGACATCTATTTTAAGACTTTAAGACGGAGGAAGTACAAGAAATGTGCCCTTTACTGGTTGAAAACGTCAAAATCGACTAAAATTTGTATTGGTCAAATCTATTTAAGCTCTTCAAAAACGACAATGCTAACGCGTCCCTTGCTGACTGAACTGCGGTCCAAGTGTAAGAGTCACAGTGTCAAGGATGGCCGACATAAAATAATCTCTGTCCTAGTTTAAGATTATGACAAAAAAAAATCAAAAGGCTTAATTAGCATACTCTTCGATAAAGGGAATATATTAAATATAAAAAAGATGTTGTTACACCTTTTGTAACAACACAATATCAAAAACGCGTCAAGATATCAAGAATCCACACAGCTAAAAAAGATAAAAAAAAACACCTATCGTGCGAACCAAGGAGGATGAAAGCTCCAATTGCCAAACTCACGGTAGTTAAGCATATGGTCTTAACACGGACATCTTCACGCGAGCAAAAATGGAAACTTTCTCCATGCTTAGGGTCTAGTAACAATGGAATAAATTATCCGGTGGACAAATTATTCAGTATATGTAAAAAAACAGTTATATACTTATATGAGTAACAAAAGGTTAACGGGGAAACTTTACATTCCAATGTTGGAAAAAGTGCGTAACTTTTGGAATAAAGCTTAAGAAAGCAATTACACAATAACCAAAAAGTTAGATTAATTAGTTCCCTAAAATCTAAAATTAGCTTCATATATAAGGGTTAATTGGATCTGTGCCACTCCACTTTTCATGAATTAGAGAAATGTCATTACATAAATCAAAGTTAGATATATGCCATTGCAACTCTCGCATACCTATAACTATGCCATTTATCCAATATCAAGCTATACACTGCCCATATACACCAATATACATGTATTTTTACCGGTCACTTCTATCTCTGTGTCAATTGATTCCATTACCCACTCGATCCTGCTCACACGAACCAGTTCCTCACACCCTGACCCGACTCATATGAACCCAAGATGGAGGTGGCGGCGGCTGTCGACGCAGAGGCTGGCTGGAGCCGGGCGCTACTGGAGGAGGTGCAACTACAAGAGGGCGCATAGGGAGTTGGCCGCTCTGGATTAGGGCGCCGGCAACCCTCCTCCCATCTACAGAATCTCCGGTGACCTCCACTTTGCATCTAGCTTCCAATCCCCTAGACCTGCCGGCCAGCTCCCGTGCCTCGATCTAAGGCTAGTCATAGAAGGAGTAACATAGGTACTAACATGCATCTACATATAGTGCCAACTAGACAATTTGATGACGTGGCATGTCACTAAATGATGAAAGAGAGTCTTGTGGTAACTACCTATGTTACCATAACATCACACACTCTAGGTAAGATGAGTCTACATGCTAATAAATAAAACTTTGCATGATACTAGACACAAGTTACTACCCACTATGAAGATAGTAACATAGACTAGTAACTTATGCATGTTACTAGTCTATGTTACTCTCCACTATGACCAGGCTAATAATTTTTCTTTCCTGCTTATTCCTCCAAGTTCTATGATTCTTGTTGTATACACGATTTGGCACATGGAGCATCTCCGGCAACCATCCTCCCCTCTACCGATTTGTACGTGCCCAGAATTAGCTAAAAAAAATGCATAGTAGTCTTATATTGGCGTCCTTAATTTTCTACAAGTTTTTCAGATTCTTTTGGGTAGTACAAGCCCAGAAGGGCAGTATGGTCAGTATTAAAATACACAATGGAATACATGTATCTCTTTAACCATTATTCTCTTAAGCAAAAAAATAACATAGCTAAAGGTATGATAGAGTTGTAGTGGCATATGTCCAACTTCGGCTTTTATAATGGCATTTCTTCAACTCATAAAAATTGCAGTGGCATAAATCTAATTAACACTATATATAATTTCTTAACTCTAGATGATGTGAGGGTGAAGCATTTGGAGAGAGGGGGTAGGGGTGGATGAACTACCACAACCACCAAGTCATCTTTAATAATAAAAGAGGTGTTTATCGTGCATTGAGTCGTGCCTGAGGTGTAAAGTTAGGGGTATACGGTTCTTATAGTGAAACTCGTCGCAACCAAAAAAAGGCTCACGCATCTACGTTTTTTCATAAATTCGGTCACATTTTTTAGAGTACATCTTAATCCTTTATTAGGAGAGACCGTGAGACGAACATCTCGACCTAAGAATGTAATCCCACTTTGCAGCTCTCCTTCCCTCGACAAGTTTAAAGAATCGAGAGGTTTAGAGTTAAAGAAAAATTGTCACCTCGATAAGCGAGACAATACAAAATCTTGAAATAAAGAAGAGAGGCACCTTATCGGTTAGAGATATCTGAAGACTTGTCCAGTGTTTATAATGGTTTCCATGTGTGAATGAAGAAGTAATTTTGGGATGATGTTTTTATACAAGTTAATTGCCTAGACCCTGATGGTTATTTTTCACTTGAGCATCAATGTGAATAGAGGATATATAAAATTTGAGAACTTTCTTATATACCTCATGCATGTGTCAACCATCGGCCAGCTTGGATTGTGCATGCAAATGTGGACATAATTATTCTCTTTTTGGCCACTCCTATAGTACCACTTTCAAATTTGCATTCAAAATGTGAAAAGTAAATTGAGATTAAAGTTATGCAGACATATATTGTTGGTCAATTAATCATATCTTTACTATTAGTTTCAAAAGCGTAGTGAACGATTGGTGTTCCACATGCAAAAATTACAAATAAAATGCCACCGCACAACTTTCTCATTTGGTTATTCCGTGGTGCACTCGTCTAGTCCTCCTACTTTTTAGCATTTATTTATAACAAACTAACTAATACATATGCAGAAAATAACAATGTTCCTTGATTTTCTCCACAATAGCTAGCCATTCGTACACGGAGATATAGGATAGGATGGATACATCATCGTGCATCCACATGACGCCCGTATTCCTCAACTTGCAGCCGCCATCACACCTTTCCTGTCCGGCTTGCTCACAGTCGTACATGATGATGACCGCTGTTGGGGATATGCTATATGGGTATCCTCATAGCATGTCTCCTTTCCGGATAACCCGGGCACTAGAGGAAAAAGGGCTATCCGTGCGCGACCCCTCAGAGCATTAGTCCCGGTTGCGCCACCAACCGGGACTAATGCTGGCACGCGTCCCGGTTGGAGCGGGCACGGGGCCAGGGGGCATGCGTCCCGGTTGGTAAGGGGGCATGCGTCCCGGTTGGAGCCACCAACCGGGACTAAAGGTTTGGCCACAGCCACGTGGCGTGGCACCCACCTTTAGTCCCGGTTGCTGGCTCCAACCGGGACTAAAGACCCCCTGCCCTCTATAAATGCAACGCCCCAGCCCCCTCTGCCTCCACTCTGTTTTTTCGAATGGTGGAAGGTGTGAGGGGGTGTGCTAGTTTTTTCTCATGCATGCATTGAAGGTGTTTGTTGAAATGTTTGAGTGAATAATCCCGTTGAATTTCTCATAGAACAAAAATATAGAAGGTGTCCGAGACGCACTTGAGCTTTCTCCTCTTTATTTCCCTCGATCGAGGTTAGCAATCTTATCTTTTCTAGGACATTGATACAATTCATGTGTCGGTGTGAATTGGTTATTTCACTATTTATGATGTCCTGTTTTTTGATAAACTTACTTATATGATGCAGATGAACGGTCGGGAATGGATGTACGGTGACCGGCGCGTAGCCGGGTATATCAAAGGCGTGGATAAATTTATCGATGTGGCTACGGCAAACAAAGAGAATGGATTTATACGTTGTCCATGTGTTCAATGTCGGAACAACAAGGAGTACTCTTCCTCGAAAATCATTCGCGGCCACCTGATTATGAAAGGTTTCATGCCCAACTACAATTGCTGGACCAAGCACGGGGAAAGAGGGGTTATGATGGAAGATGGTGAAGAATAAGATGATGATAACAACTATCATCATATGTTTCCTGAATACAGTGATACTGCAGTGGAAGACAATGGAGAGGAAAGAGGTGAAGAACGGGCATCAGATGAGCCGGCTGATGAACTTGGTAGGGTCATTTCGGATGCAAAGCGAGACTGTGAAACAGAAAATGAGAAGTTGAAGTTAGAGGGCATGTTAGAAGATCACAAGAAATTGTTGTACCCAAATTGTGAAGATGGCAGCACAAAGCTCGGTACCACACTGGAATTGTTGCGATGGAAGGCAGAGTGTGGTCTAACTGACTACTCATTTGAAAAGATGCTGAAAATAATGAAGCCGAAGTTTCCAAAACATAACGAACTTCCCGAGAGTACCTACGAAGCAAAGAAGACTCTCTGTCCTCTGGGATTAGATGTGCAAAAGATACATGCATGCATTAATGACTGCATCCTCTACCGCGGTAAGGAGTATGAGAATTTAGATAAATGCCCGGTATGCAACGCGTTGCGGTATAAGATCAGACGAGATGACCCTGGTGATGTTGAGGGAGAGCCCCTCCGGAAGAGGGTTCCTGCTAAGGTTATGTGGTATGCTCCTATAATACCAAGGTTGAAACGCATGTTCAGAAACAAAGAGCATGCCAGGTTGTTGCGATGGCACAAAGAAGACCGTAAGAAAGACGGGAAGTTGAGACACCCTGCTGATGGGTCACAGTGGAGAAAAATCGAGAGAGACTTCCCAGACTTTGCAGGTGACGCAAGGAACTTATGGTTTGGTCTAAGTACGGATGGCATGAATCCTTTTGGGGAGCAGAGCAGCAGTCACAGCACCTGGCCCGTGACTCTATGTATCTACAACCTGCCTCCTTGGTTGTGCATGAAGCGTAAGTTCATTATGATGCCAGTGCTCATCCAAGGCCCGAAGCAACCGGGCAACGACATTGATGTGTACCTTAGGCCATTAGTTGAAGAACTCTTACAGTTGTGGGGCAAACCAGGTGTACGTGCGTGGGATGAGAACAAACAGGAGCCATTTAATCTACGAGGGTTGTTATTCGTAACCATCAATGATTGGCCTGCTCTTAGTAACCTTTCAGGACAGACAAACAAGGGATATAAGGCATGCACCCACTGTTTAGATAAGACCGAAGGTACATATTTGCATAAATGCAAGAAGGTTGTGTACCTGGCGAATCGACGATTTCTTCTGACCAATCATCCCGTAAGAAAGAAAGGCAAGCATTTCAAAGGTGAGGCAGATCACCGGAAGAAGCCTGAACTCCCTGCTGGTGATGATGTATTTGGTATGGTCAAGGACATAGAAGTAATCTTTGGAAAGGGTCCCGGCGGTCAATCAGTTCCGAACGACGTCGCTACAGGACACGCACCCATGTGGAAGAAGAAATCTATATTTTGGGAGCTGCCATATTGGAAAGTCCTGCGTGTCCGCTCTTCAATCGACGTGATGCACGTGACGAAGAATCTCTGCGTGAACCTGCTAGGATTCCTAGGCGTGTATGGGAAGACAAAAGATACACCTGAAGCACGGGAGGACCAACAAATTATGAAAGACCCAAAGAACATGCATACAGATAACAAGACGGATAAAGGGCGTCACTTAAGTCGTGCCAGCTATGCTCTTACCAAAGCAGAGAAGGAAATCTTTTTTGAAGTCCTTTACAGTATCAAGGTGCCGTCGGGCTTCTCATCTAATATAAAGGGGATAATAAATATGGCAGAGAAAAAGTTCCAAAACCTGAAGTCTCATGACTGTCACGTGATTATGACGCAGTTGCTTCCGATTGCATTGAGGGGGCTTCTACCGGAAAATGTTCGAGTACCCATTGTGAAGCTGTGTGCATTCCTCAATGCAATATCTCAGAAGGTAATCAATCCAGATATTCTGCCAAGGTTACAGAAGGATGTGGTACAATGTCTTGTTAGTTTTGAATTGGTGTTCCCACCATCCTTCTTCAATATTATGACGCATCTCCTAGTTCATCTAGTGGAAGAGATTGCCATTCTCGGTCCGGTATTTTTGCACACTATGTTCCCCTTTGAGAGGTTCATGGGAGTCTTAAAGAAATATGTTCATAACCGTGCTAGACCAGAAGGAAGCATCTCCAAGGGATATGGAACAGAGGAGGTCAATGAGTTTTGTGTTGACTTTATTCCTGACCTTAAGCCGATTGGTGTTTCTGACTCACGGCATGAGGGAAGACTAAGTGGAAAAGGCACGCTGGGAAAGAAAGCAATGATATGTAGGGACGGGGATTCTTTCACTAAAGCACACTACACAGTTCTACATAATTCCACCTTGGTAGCTCCGTATATCGAGGAACACAAGAATATTGTACGCTCCAAAAACCCGGGGAAGCCTGAATCATGGATTACAGATGAACACATGAAGTCTTTCGGTGGTTGGATGCGGACACATCTCTTGAATGACACCACTGTTGGAGATCAGCTATACTTGTTGGCCGCGTCACCATCTTCTACTGTATTGAATTTCCAAGGGTACAAAATAAATGGGAATACATTCTACACGATCGCCCAAGATAAAAAGAGCACCAACCAAAATAGTGGTGTCCGCTTTGATGCAATAGACGAGAATGGACAAAAGGACACATATTATGGTTACATAGAGGAGATATGGGAACTAGACTATGGAGTCTCTTTTAAGGTACCTTTGTTTCGCTGCAAATGGGTCAACCTGAATGGGGAAGGGGTAAAGATAGACCAGTTGTACGGAATGACAATAGTGGATCTCAACAATCTTGGTTATAGAGATGAACCATTCGTCCTAGCCAATGATGTGTCTCAGGTTTTCTATGTGAAGGACATGTCCTCCAGACCGAAAAAAAGAAAAAATATGCAAACGAATACATCATATGATGAGCCAAAGCGTCACATAGTTCTTTCAGGAAAAAGAAACATCGTGGGAATCGAGGACAAGACAGACATGTCAGAAGATTATAATAAGTTTGATGAAATTCCGCCCTTCACAGTGAAAACTGACCCAAGCATTCCGTTAAGTAAAGAAGATGCTCCATGGTTACGTCTGAAGCGGTCATAAGGAATGGCATATGCCAAGAAGTTCATGCTCATATTATGTAACTCTAGTTCATGTCTTTCGCGGTTTGTGGCTTGACCGAAGGATATCTTTCGCGGTTTGTGGCCTTTAGTCCCGGTTTTGTAGTCTCAGTTTTTAATATTAATAAATGTCTTCAGTGTTAGTCCCGTTTTGTGGCTGGACCGGGAGTGCCTCTATGACCAGTTTCTTGGAGATGCCGGAGGACTGGGCTCCGTCGGCATCTCCCTGAAACTGGTCGTAGTGGTGTCCCTGCTCTCGAAAACCATCTTGCATCTTGTAACTTCACTAAGTAGATCAATACGCCTCGGAGCTAACTAATTTCACATATTAGGGAGTGCCTCTATGACCAGTTTCTCGGAGATGCCGGAGGACTGGGCTCCGTCGGCATCTCCCTGAAACTGGCCGCAGTGGTGTCCCTGCTCTCAAAAACCATCTTGCAGCTTGTAACTTCACTAACTAGATCAATACGCCTCGGAGCTAACTAATTTCACATATTAGGGAGTGCCTCTATGACCAGTTTCTCGGAGATGCCAGAGGACTGGGCTCCGTCGGCATCTCCCTGAAACTGGCCGCAGTGGTGTCCCTGCTCTCGAAAACCATCTTGCAGCTTGTAACTTCACTAACTAGATCAATATGCCTCGGAGCTAACTAATTTCACATATTAGGGAGTGCCTCTATGACCAGTTTCTCGGAGATGCCGGAGGACTGGGCTCCGTCGGCATCTCCCTGAAACTGGCCGTAGTGGTGTCCCTGCTCTCTAAAACCATCTTGGAGATGCCTCAAACTGGCTGGAGGACTGGACTCACAAGGATGCATATTTATAGTACAAGCAGCTTGGCATAATGTCGACACTCACCCCTATTATTAGTGCTGACTCATCTTTAGTCCCGGTTGGTGTCTCCAACCGGGACTAAAGGTTCATCTTTAGTCCCGGTTGGTGACACCATCCGGGACAAGGTACAAGCCGCACGACATAATGTCGACACTCACCCCTATTATTAGTGTTGCCTGGCCCACTCTGCCGCAATCCCTTCAGTCACGGTTGGTTTCTCCAACCGGGACTAAATATGAACCCTCTCTTTATATAGGCATTTCCCTCTATTTATTAGGTAACACTCAAGACATTTATTAATATTAAAAACCGGGACAAACCGGGACAAACCGGGACTAGCTAACACTCAGGACTAAAGCCGCCCCCTTTAGTCATAATCATGCCTAGTCCTATAGTACGCAGCTTCAGGGTCTTCATCATCGTCGTCATCATCATCGTCATCATCATCGTCATCATCACCTGCCACTCCGGGGATCCTCAACCCATCCATGGCATATACCAGGGGCCATTCCAGCCTCAGATTCACGGCGGGTGGGAGAGGGGTCTCCTGGAAGACGATGCCGCTACCGCCGGGACAGTGTGGGGCCTGTGGCGGGTGGACTCGTGGGCACCGTAGGCGAGGATGGTCTCCCCCGGCGATGTAGCGCATCACTCTGATGATAGTACGGTTCGCCCACCACAGACGACGGCCGGCTTCGTTGTGGTTCACCGGTGGCGGGCCATCACCCTCGTACCTGGCGAGCTCCCTTTCACGCCTATTAGCGAAGAAGGCATTCCAGGTGTCGTAGTTGTCGGGATCCCACTGGGGATCCATCCGCTGCTCCGGCGTGAGCTCGTGGTAGAAGTGGTTTGTGATGGCCGCCTGGCGTGCGGAACCTTGAGGGACAGGAGGGACAGGAACCCCTCCAGCGCTCAGCATCCAGCCGGCGGGCGGCCGGTAGCCCGGCGGACAAGGGTAGTTGGAGGCGCACAGCGCCTCGGTCTCCTCGAGGGTCAGAATGGCCCAGTAGGCGTTGTCCATTGTTCTAAGAGAGGAAGGTGTGGATGTGTGGATAGCCATGACACGATCACCCTAAATATAGAGGGAAAGGGCGGGAAAACTTGGCGTGAAGCTTTGGGAAATGGCGGGAAATATCTTTAGTCCCGGTTAGTGACTACATCCGGGACTAAAAGCTCTAGTAGAAAGGAAAGGGCGGGAAAACTTGGTGGGAAGAGGTGGGAAATGGCGGAAAATATTTTTAGTCCCGGTTTGTGACTACATCCGGGACTAAATGTCTGCCGAACAATGAAAATCCTTCGCGTGGTAGTCCATAGTTAGAAATTCAGATAATTCAAAACAGGCATAATAAATTCAAAAAAAATCCGAACAATGAAAATCCTTCGCGTGGTGTCATATTTTGTTACATAGTTGAAAGGAAAAATACCAGACTTGGTATATTGATCATGTTTCGAAAAAACCTTCACAAGATGACCTATCATGTTCGAGGTTTCATGGCTTTCGGTCCAAATGACCGATGTTATGTGCTGAATCACGACATAGTTTGTGATGTTGTGCCCATATTATGCATGTGTGTGGACATTGGTATGGAGAACAATGTTGCAGGAGGAAGTTTTCCTTTTTGTCGCACGGAAAAGCCCTTTTCCATCTTCCGAGCGCAAAAAACGGGTCGTATTTTAAATTGTAAATGGTTCATATTTTAAATGGTTACATTAATTATTTTTTAAAACAGAAAATGGTTTTGAATTATTTATTCAAATCCAAACACTTTTTATGTTTAAAGTTTTTCTAAATTCCAAATTAATATTCAAAAATATAAGTTAATTCATTTTAAAAGGTTACATTAATTATTTTTTAAAAATAGAAAATGGTTTTGGATTATTTATTCAAATCCATACACTTCTTATGTTTAAAGTTTTTCTAAATTCCAAAGTGATATTAAAAAAATATAAGTTAATTCATTTTTAATTGTAAATAGTTCATATTTTAAATGATTACATTAATTATTTTTTAAAACAGAAAATGGTTTTGAATTATTTATTCAAATCTAAACACTTTTTATGTTTAAAGTTTTTCTATATTCCAAATTAATATTAAAAATATAAGTTAATTCATTTTAAATGGTTACATTAATTATTTTTTAAAAATAGAAATTGGTTTTGGATTATTTATTCAAATTCAAACACTTTTTATGTATAAAGTTTTTCTAAATTCCAAAGTAATTATCATTTAAAGACATTACAAATTTAAACCCCAAAATAAAAAATAAGGCGGGAACAGAGAGAAAATAACTGAAAAAATTTGAAAATAGGGGAATACGTCCCGGTTGGAGCCACCAACCGGGACTAAAGAGCTCTCTGCGCGCGCGCCCCTTCAGCTGCTGAAAATTGGACTATACGTCCCGGTTGGTGGCTCCAACCGGGACGTATTCACTTTTAGTCCCGGTTGGAGCCACCAACCGGGACGTATAGTCCCTCCCCTTTATATAACTTCTTCTTCTTCTCTGCTTCTCTTCTCTGCTTCCCATCGACGACGCCGCCAGGCTGCCTTCCCCGACGACCGCCGCGCCCGCGTCTCCCGCCGACGACCGCGCCGCCCGCACCCTTCCCCCACCGCCGCGCCCGCGTCTCCCGCCGACGACCGCGTCAGGTACGGCGCCCCTCCCTGCCTCTGTCCTCCCCCTCCCTCTGCTGCTGCTGGTGGGTGCGGCGGCTTCGATCGGGTGGTGCACCGTCGCCGGCGCCGGCGTTTCCTCCACCGCCACGTCCTCCTTGTCCACGGCCACGGCGGCCGCGTCCTCCTTAACAGCGGCGGCGAGGGGTGGCCAGGCCACCCCCTATGGTTCGGCCCCTCTCAGGCCTTGTTCGGTTGTCTAGGGGTAGGTGCGGTTCGGCCGGGATCGATCAGGGTGCAATACTGGTCTAATATACTCACGCGGTTTGTTTCCAAGTCCAATAAAATTTGCTGTTCGGTTAGGCCCGGTGGGTATTAACTCCCGGTCCATCCCGTCGCAATCTACGTTGTTTTGGCCGGGATAGAATCATCGAGAGTCCAGGCGTGGATTGGGGCAACGAAAACGCGGACGACACACAAGGAAAACGGAAGCCGGGACGTCTTGCGGCGTTGCCGGTGCGATTAATTACAGAGTGGGTTTGAACCTGTGAGGGCTTAGAGTGACGTCTCGGCTCCACTCAAATACCGTGGTGATCAAATACCGTGAGGGAACTAGACCATCACAACCGAACAAGGCCTCAGGGATATGCAATGGTTCGCACCCTTTTTCGTCCGTCGTCCGTCGCGTGAGGTGTGGGGCAGGACATGCCTCTCTCTGGATGGCAAGTACGGCACTCCTTTATGCTCATGCTATCGTGCGACTAGCTACAGCTACAGGCCTACGACTGCCAACTTTTGCTTCATGTGCTAGCTGCAGAGGGCGGGGCGGAACTCGCCCGACCCATACGCAATAGGAAGGTAGGAGACATAGAGGTCCTCACGCCATTGGGGGCAGCCATAGAGGGGGAGGGGCCGACTGTCACGTGAGTAGGGGATTCATCGAACCTGAGCCACACGGGCGTAGAGGGCCGTGGCGGCGATGGGATCTGGAGAAGAGGACGACGGGGTCGACCAACGCATGTGGGGCGAACGATAGAGGAATTGTGGTCTACTCGGGAACATGATCGACAATGAGGTCGACGAGCGCATGTGGGACGGACAGTAGAGAAATTGGGGTCTATTTGGTAAAGGTGGAAATGACATCGTGCGACCAGGGTGATGCAGCACCATGCATGGTATTCATGTTTGTGGTGCTTTCCTGAAGAACTTATCTTATGCTTTACATCTGGCGAAATGGTTGGATGTACCAAGAATTTTAGTGTAAATTATTTTTTCAATGAAGTGCAACACCGCTATTTCTACCAGCAATCTGAAAATGTCCTAAGATGTTTGGAAACACTACCGGTGATTAGGTGACCAGTTGGATGTCTCACAAGTAAAAATAAAGACAAAGTTACATACAAAACACTCTCAAAAGAGAAATATGTGAAATGCCTTGTATAAAGTGAGTGTATGTGGTATTGTGTCTACGAGTGCAGCGAAAAAAATTAATAAACCTTCCTATCAAAAAGTAATAATAAGCCGTGGCGAAGCACAGGCACTCTGCTAGTTGTAATACTTTGTCCATTAGCCTAGACCAATATGTGCAATGTATTGATTGCTCAAGTTTTATGGAACAAATCCAAAACATTATTGATTGCTAGTTGTAATACTTTGTCCATTAGCCTAGACCCTAGTAACCCTAACAGGTGATTTCGGAGTTCCTTGAGTTAGGGTTTGCGCCCCTCGGAACCCCGATTAACTTGTCGAGCATGCTTTAGGGTTACATTCCAATGCACATTAACTTGTCGTATCATCATCATTGCTTGAGCATTGCATCGATGCCATGTGTTGATTGTTTCCCTTTCTTTCCGGTGATTCCAATATGGTATTTTGTTAGTATCTAGTGTTACCTATCTGCTGGATAGTTTCCCTTTTGTAGCCTTATACTCATGTTCCCCTCTCATATGCATCCGAGGTTTCTCCGAACTAGGTTTTACACCCCTCGGAACTCCGGAATATTGATTTTAGTTGATTTTAGCTAGAGTTACCTATCTACTACACGGTTTCCTTTTTGTAGCTAGGTTTAGGGTTTAGGTTATCTCTTCATTTTTATTATTGTGTATGTATATATTAGGGTTTCTCCTTAACTTTCTCCTTTAGCCGCTTTGACTTATTCCTTTTTCCACCTATGCAGAAAATATGGACCCACACGTCAGAGACGAAGAAAAGGAAGAGTTGATCCAAGGTGTGATCCGTGGGGAAGATAATTTAGACGTATCAACGTTTCTGAACAACTCCGGTGAGGGTGATCCTCTTTTTACCGGAATAGACAACTTGTTTGAGGTTGAAGGTGTTGCCTTCCGCGAGGGAGAAGGCGATGCCTTGTGTAATCGAGAAGACGACCGCTCCGACGAGGTGCATGTAATATAAATCAATTCATTAATTAATCATCTGCTATCTATATAGAAATAGTAACGACGATCTTTCTTCTTTTAGCCCTCCGGATCGAAGGAATCTACTGAAAAGAGCAGACGAGGCCCAACCAAAAAATTGCAAGACCATGAGAGGTTCAGGATCGAAGATGTCGCTGAAGACGGCAAACCGACGGCTCCCGAAATTGTCGCAACCAAATTTGTGGCACAATGCGGAGTAATCGTTAGGGACTTAATCCCGATCACCGTTAGAAATTGGAATAGGCCTGCTAATGCGGATGAAGAGGGAACATGTTTATTTGTCCCTAACCAGGCCAAAGATTTACTGTGGAAGAGGCTCATGGTTAATTTCAAACTACCGAAGATAGAGCTGGATCCGAATGCGAAGGATCCAGTTGAGGACGCCTTACAACATGGGAGAGCCATGGAGGCTAAGGTCAGGGAGTGGGCTTTGAAGAAGATGGCCTAGTGTTTCACCAACTGGAAGAAAAGATTGCACCTTGACTATGTCGTGAAAAAGAAGACTCCCGATTTCAAGAATATTCAGTTTGAGAAGATAAAACCATTCTGGGATGAGTTTGTGGAATACAAGAAATCAGAAAAAGCCAAGAAAATGTCTGAAACGAACAAGCTGAATGCTGCTAACAAGAAGTATCACCATACTATGGGGCAAGGTGGCTACAGGGCTGGCATTCCTAAGTGGGAGAAACTTGAGAATGAACTGCGTGCTAAAAAGATCACCCCAGAGACAGACGATTGGGTAGAACGTGCAAGGAATTGGTTTTACGGGCATGGGGGCATGTTGGACTCGGAAGGGAGGTGTATATATAACATACGACATAAAGAAGACCCCTTGCCAATCGAGAGGATCAGAAAAGCAGTAAAGGCTGTTAAAGATGGGGACTTCATTCCCGATAGAGAGAATGATGAGCTCACACTCGCCCTTGAAATAAGGAACATGATGGACGAACACGAGGCACAAGAGGCTCCCAACCATGGAGGACTGGGTTTCCCGAAGAGAGGAAGAAATATCCTGATAGAAGCCGTCAGAGGAGAAAGGACAGGGCGGCAGTTGAAGCAGATAGTCAGAAAGAGCGAATGCGTTTAATTGAAGAACGATTAAAGCAACAACAAGATGAAATTAACGCACTTAAAGACCAAAGTACTACCGGCCCATCTCAGCAGCACACTGCATTCAATGCTACCGGCCTATCGAATAATCAAAAAAGCAGTGTGGCTTCCACCGAGGTCCCGGGTGATGACAATGGCGATGACGATGATGCACCGACGATGGCTCCTGTTGGCTACCCAGTGGATGATATCACAGAGATGACACACTGCGAGCTACATGTCAAAGTTGTGAACATATCAATGAAGGTGGCGGTCGGCTATGCCTTACCAATTGGACCCACACCAACTTACCACTGTCGTCCGGTTCCAGAGGGCTACGCTGTTGTCGGCGTGGATGAAATCATGCCCACCTTTGAGGTTTTGGATCTTCACTACCCTGCTGGTGAAGGGGATGTGACTGTGCTGGGTGACGCAAAAAACATCACCATTCTATGGCCGAAGGAATGTATCGTGCTTCGAAATCACACGCCAAGGCCATCTTCGCCGCCGCCTCACCCGTCTCCAGCGAGGTCGTCGACGCCGCGGCAGCCGTCTTCGTCGCCTCACCCGGCTCCGTCGCCTCACCAATCTCCGGTGCAGCCATCGCCGCGGGAGCCATCACCGGGGCCTCAGGATAAAAAGCATAAGCGTACCGCTACTGTGCGTCGTAAGCGATCGCCGAAACGTAAACAAGAGCCTCTTCCAAAAGTACCAAAGGTTCCTCCCAAGAGAGCTTATGACTGTACTGAAGAGGAGACTGCGGCGATCGTTGATGCGGAAACGACAGCGTTTTTCGCTAAGCTGAGGCGGCCGAAAGAGCCAGAGTTCCCCAGCACCAAAGAAGAAAAAGCCAAAGTGTTTAAAATGCTAAAGAATCTTCATCAACCCGAGCCAAAGCTGTCATCAGACTATGACCGTTCTATTCTCAAGTCACATGCGGCACAAAAAGCCTCGAAGAGCAGTACTGATGCAAGCGGGAAATCTGTTGCCTAGCTCGGAGAACAAGCAAAACAGACTTGCGCCCCTCTCAAGGTGATTTCTCAAACCAATGTGGGGTCGAGCAAATATGGGGCCGAAGAGCAGTATGATCCAGAGGTAGTTGCACAATACGGAGAAGCTGCCGCTGCTCAAGGTATGAGTATTGCCCAGTACTTATCCCAGTTAGAGTTTTTCCCCGTGAGTGAAGTAGCATACAAATACCAGTACGACAAACCTCTCGTCAAACCTGAGGAGGTAAACAATCTTTTAACAAAAATGCGAAGATTGCATAACTGGTACATGCATGCCACGTCCGCCGGGGCTAACTGGATAGTGCCGAGGGTTACAAAAAAGCATCATGGGAAAGAAAGGGATAACATGATATCCATTGAATTTGATGAACTATTTCAATTATTCAATCAAGACGCCTTGGACAAATCGATCATCAGTGCCTATTGTCTGTAAGTACTAATTCTGTAATTAATTTAGTCTCCAGCTATATTATTTTGTTTATTGCATGTATATAATCATACTGTAATATGCAGAATGAAGATTCTCGAATGCAGCAGAGGACAAATCTATGACATTGGCTTCATTGACCCATATTGGGTTCATGAAGCTAATCTCAAAATAAGCCCCCAGGATACGGAGGATAATATAGTACACGCGTTAAGGTTTCAAGAAACCAAAAGGTAAATACTATTTCCTTATAACTTCCAGTGAGTGTTATTGTCTTGTATACACTTTCTATTTCGCTTACTCGATGTTAAGTATATAATTGATTAGTTATGCATTCGCAGGTACCACTATATTCTGTTAATCATTCAACTTGACAAAGGGCGTGTACTAGTCATGGACTCGAAACATAAACCCCTTGAGACGTGGAAGGACATGCAGATACTTCTCCAGCGGTAATTCTAATCATTACGACACTATATCGGCAACGTTCGTGAATTTTATGATATCAAGTACTTAATAACTTATTTTATTCATTTTCTTCGCCGGGCAGCGCTTGGAAAAGGTTCACCAAAAAGGCTAGGGGTGTTTGGAAAGAGGAGCTTACATTTGAAGCACTAAATGTAAGCACCACTAGCTATATCCGCGCATCTCTTTGATTCTAGTTTTGATACAGTTATTATCATGCTTGATTATTATTTTGATTGAACTCTGTTCTCGTAAAGTGCCTGACGCAGGGACCAGGTAACAATCTCTGTGGATACTATGTTTGCGAGTTCATCCGGCAGACGTGCGATGAGAAGGGCAGAAATTTAGAGCAACTCCACGTACGTAAACAATTTCTATAGTTTTTAATTTCAAACAAATTGTGTTTAGTTTCATTCATATAGGCTGACTCCTTTTTTAAATCAGATCGAACGTCTACGGGACGGTCTTCTGCCAAAGGATCGCGTACGAGCAATTCAGGAGGAATTGGCGGGATTCTTGGATGCAGAAGTCCTAGACCCGAAAGGGGAATACTATTCTGCTGTGTATAGACAATAGGGATTGTAAAATAGCAACTTTGAAGGAATTGGCCGGTAGCATCGAATAGCAACTTTTGTATGTAGTGCATGAACTCGATCCGTGTATTGAATGTAGTATTGTCATGATGATCTTGTGTAATATAAGGTTCCTTCGTTGATAAGTGCAAAACACTAAATAAACAATAAAACAACCTAAATGAATTCTCTGCCGCGGCACAAAAAGTGGCGAAAATGCTGCCGCGGCAACAAAATGTGCCAAAATGAATTCTCTGCCGCGGCAGAGAAATGGGCTAAATCTCTGCCGCGGCAGCAGGTTATTAGTCCCGGTTCGTGTTACGAACCGGGACTAATGCTCCACCCCCCCTCGCGCTCTGATGCCGCCACGTGTGCCCCCATTTGTCCCGGTTGGTGGGGCAACCGGGACTAAAGGTTGGGGCTTTAGTCCCGATTGCCCCGTCCCGGTTGGGTAACCGGGACTAAAGCCCCTTACCAACCGGGACCAATGGGCCTCTCTGCACTAGTGGGGTGGCCCACAGTTGGTAGCAAGGTCCATGGCCTGCTGAGCGGCCTAGTTAGATGGATCCAGAAGGGAGGCTGATGGGGATATGCCTACCGGGTAATGCCCAGCAGGACGTTTCCTAGCGGCCCAAGCGCCAGCGAGTGGGCCTGCAGGACGGCGACTGGATCAAGATTTGGTGTGGACTCGAGCGACTGGAAGCTGAAGGCCCAGAAGCGTAGATAGGCCCAGTCGGACTAGGTCGTAGAGTTACTGAATCCTTAACTGATTCGGTTAAGATCTGTAAACCCTAGGGAGGTGAGTCTATATAAACCTCCCTAGAGGGCGCATAGAGGATACGTTCCATCATACACCCAAGCGACTCGCCGCCTAGCCGTCGAGCTCGCCCCATTGTACTCTCACCATAATACAATCTAGCAGGAGTAGGTCTTTACCCTCCGGGGGGCCGAACCTGGGTAAACCCTTGTGTCTTACCCCTCATCTCGCACCGCAGATGGCTGGCCTCCCTTGCCCCATCTTGTACTACTCGCTGCCGATTGCAGCATCTGTCGTGGTCATTCCCACGACAGTGGCGCCCACCGTGGGGCCTGGCCGGTCAGGCCGGTGTTCTGCGGCGAGATCCAATCTGCCCATCAACGAGTCGATCGCCACCGGCCGCATGATCGCGATCGGCGAGATGCTTCAAATCTTGTCGAGAAGCTACGTCCCGGCGACGCGACCCGTCACGCATAGCATGATCCTGCCGGTCGACACGATCAGCCTCTTCGTTGGCCTCACCGACGTCATCATCTCGGAGGACTCGGCTCGCATCCGCGAGTCGCCGCCGCGCGACTGGCTCTCTGAGAGTTAGGTCCGCATGATCCACCGCCTCGCCTCCGAGTACAACTCGGCCCATAACAACGTGGCCGAAACCACCGCAGCCGCGGAAGACGCGGCCCTCAACGACGACGCCGACTCGGCGACCCCGGCGTCACTCGCCGGATCTATTGTCGCCGCGTCACCCGTGGGCTCCATCACCCAGGTCTCCAACGTTGGAGACTTCGAGGATCCCTCTATCCTTGGGATCTTCGACTTCGACTCCGGATCGGAGAACTCCGCCGACCTCCACTACAGAACCGGCCGCCATGCCGCGACCTACATAGCGACTAGCACCAACCCACCGGAAGATCCATTCTCCACTCCGATCCCTCCCCACACGACGTCAACGGAGGTCGAGGAACTCCGCTTGAAGCTGGCGGAAGCAGTTCGCAAGGAACAAGCCGAGCGCGAAAAATTTCGCCTCGAGCAGGTGACAGCGCAGGAGCTGTCGCGCTACCACCAGCTCCGAATCAGGTCGCGCCTAAACCCCACCGTCCAGGGGTGCGCCCTGAATTTCGACGACGAGAGCGACCCGGCCCGCGCGGCCGAGCGCGCGATCTGCGAGAACGCGCCACCAGGAGGAAGCACTCGGCCCCCACCAGGGGCAACGACCAATGGAGCCCCGCCACCACCCAACCGCGCACCCCCTAGGGACCAGCCAAGGATCATGGTCTCTTCACGGGAGCAAGACACGAATGGCCTCCCGCTGTTCTCCACCCCGATGGACAACCTCGTTGCGGGCCGAGCAGCAATCGACAACATCACGGCCACTGGTGAAGGCGCCTTGCAGATCCAGTACGCCAAGGCCCTGCTCGCAAAAGCGGTCGAGCAACAAAACACAGGCGTTGACTCACAGGGTCGGATGTACTCGCGCTCATCGGGCAGCAGAGCGGCCTCAAGTGGCCGCCCCATGGCGGCAAACACCCTCAACTGCCCGCCACCCGAACCGCTACAGCTCCAACACCGACCCGCGGACGCGGCACTCTCCACCAACGACCCCCGGCCGGCGACCAACTTCGTCGCCGCCAACGGTCAACCCGTTGACGCCCGCACCCACATCATCAACAACTAGAGCTGGCGCGCACGCCAGCCCGATGACCTGCGGCATACCCTCACCAACCGCCGCGACGGTGAGCCGAGGGGGTCGCTAAGCCGACTCGGGCCCCGATGCTTCGAACCGATGATCCGAGGCGAGAGATACCCGGCGAACTTCAAAGCGCCGAAGGAAATATAGAAGTACGACCCCTCGTACGATCCCTCCGTGTGGCTGGATACCTACCTCATGGCGATGGAGATCGCTGGCCACACCGATCTACTAGTCGCCCGCTACCTTCCCCTGATGATGAAGGGGGCGTGCAGACAGTGGATTAACACTCTTCCCGCGGATAGCATCGACTGTTGGAATTATGCCCTAGAGGCAATAATAAAGATGTTATTATTATAATTCTTGTTCATGATAATGTTTATATTCCATGCTAGAATTGTATTAAGCGGAAACTTTAGTACTTGCGTGGTTTGTGAACAACACCGTGTCCCTAGTACGCCTCTATGGACTAGCTCATTGATCAATGATGGTTAAGGTTTCCTAACCATAGACATGAGTTGTCAATTGATAATGAGATCATATCATTGGGAGAATGATATGATGGACAGACCCAAACTAAGCGAAGCAATTAGATCGTGTCATCGTGTTCGTCTTTGTGAAGCTTTTCTTATGTCAAATATTGTATTCCTTAGACCATGAGATAATACAACTCCCTGGCATCGTAAGAAAGCTTTGAGGTCATCAAACGTCATCCTATGAGAGGGTGATCATAAAGGTGTCTCTCAGGTGATCGGAAAGTACCTGTTGGGTTGTATGTATCGAGATGGGATTTGTCCCTCCCAAGTCGGAGAGATATACTTCGGTCCCACTCGGTAATCGATATCAACACCGCTTGCAAGCATGTGGTTAAGGAGTTAATCACAAAGTGATATCGGATTACGGAACGAGTAAAGTACTTGCTGTGAACGAGATTGAACTAGGTATGACGGTACCGACGATCGAATCTCGGGCAAGTAAAATATCGCGAGACGAAGGGAATATATATGGGATTGATTGAATCCTGGCATCGTGGTTCATCCGATATGATCATCGATGAATGTGTGGGAGTCAATATGGGTTTCCATACCCCGGTGTTGATTATTGATAGAAGATCATGTCTGCATATTCTCGAACCCGCAGGGTCACACACTTAACGTGTCTCGACGCTAGGATAGATTGGATAATTGGTTTATGAGTTTTTGTTCGGAGTCTCGGATGGGATCCGGGACATCACGAGAGGTTCCGAAGTGGTCCGGAGAATAAGATTCATATAAGGCAGTGCAGTTTTTGGAGTTTGGAATTGTTCCGGGTTAATCGGTATTGTACCGGAAGCTTCTAGAACCTTCCGGAAGGGGACCAACGTGGCCACACCTTCCGGGAGGGGGCATGGGCCTATGAGGGAGTTCCCTGGCCGCATTGGGCCAGGTGCACAAGGCCCCATAGGGCCCATCCGGCCAAGAGAGGTTTAAACTCTAGATAGAGCTTCTAGAAAAGGGGGTTTCCATGCCCCCCACTCTTCCTGCTTGGGGCCGCCGGCCTTGGCTTGGGGGAGAGGCTAGGGCTGCGCCCACCCCTCTATATATAGAGGGCTGGGGGCACACCAACCCCCCACACCTTCCCCTCCAACCCTAGCCGCCCTGTTGCCCTCCTCTCTCCCTCCCGACTACTTGTAGGCGTAGCCCTGCTGCAGAAATTCTCCACCAATTGCACCGCGCCGTCGCGTTGTAGATCCAACCCATCTCTCCACCATACTTGCTGGACCAAGGAAGGAGGAGACTTCGAGGTGCTGCACGTGTGCATCTCACGGAGGCACCGCCACTTGTGGTGCTAGATCGGATCGGATCGCGAGGAGGAGAAGCGAGTACGACTACATCACCCACGTTCTGACGAACGTTCCGCTGTGCGAATCTTCAAGGGTATGAAGATCTAATCCAATCTCTCTCGTTTTTTGCATCTCCTAGATTAGTTCTTGGCTTTCCCTCTGTTCGCATCCGTAGAAAATTTTGATTTACTATGCCGCGAAACCCTTCAGTGGTATCAGAGCTAGATCTATGCGTAGATGTGATTCACGAGTAGAACGCAACATGGTTGTTGCGGGCGTTGATGTTTTCTGTTGTAAGCCTCTTGTTTGTGTTCTTCTTATGACGCGGGATAGTGAGATTGAAGCGGTCCAGGCCAACCTTACGCGACGTCATTCGCGAGACTGGCTCCGCACTTGACGTGTGGCTTGTTCCACACATGCGGCTGGTGGATGCCTGTTTCTCTCACTATAGTTGTCATGGGTTTAACACCGAAGTTTGGCAACCATAATATCACCATTGTGGCTTTCCGTAGGTAAGAATCGTTCTTAGCATCTACTCCCATAAGCCACGTAAAACATGCAACAACAAAGTAGAGGCGTCTAACTTGTTTTTGCAGGGAGTGTTTTCTGTGATATGGTATGGCCCAAGATGTGATGTGTATAATGTATGCGATGATCATGTTTTGTAATGTTTCACGACTTGCATGTCGATGAGTACACAACCGGCAGGAGCCATATGGTTGTCTTTATAATTGTGTATGACCTGCGAGTCAACTTCTTATACGCCATGTAATAGCTTTACTTTATCGCTAAGTAGTTAGCAATAGTTGTAGTTGCTATTCATGGTGGAGGCAATCATGGTGGAGTGATGGAGATCATGCCGGCACGCACAAGATGGAGATCATTGCGCGAAGATTGGCTATACCATGTCACATAAAGTTTTATGCATGTGATGTTTATCCTTTTATGTATCTTATTATGCTTAGATCGCGACGGTAGCATTATAAGATGATTCCTCACTTAAAGATCAAGATAAAACTGTGTTCTCCCCATGTATGCACCGTTGTGAAAGTTCGTCGTGTCCAAGCATCACGTGATGATCGGGTGCTATAGACTCTACGCTCACATACAACGGGTGCAAGCCAGTTTTGCACACGCGGAAATACTTGGGTCTAACTTGACGAGCCTAGCATGTACAGACATGGCCTCGGAACACATGAACCGAAAGGTTAAGCATGAGTCATATGAATGATATGATTGACACTTCGTTGTCCACCATTGAAACCACATCTATTCTCGTGAAGATCGGATTAGGTGTGGTGAATTTGGATCGTGTTCACTAAACAACTTGAGGGATGTTGAATTTAGTGGGAGTTCATCTAGTAATTTGATTAAAAGTTGAACTAGTTATCATGAACATAGTCTAATTTGTACTTGCAAATATTGTAGATCACATGGCTAAGTCCAACTTCAACTTCAACGTTTTTGCTGAGAAAGAAAAGCTTAAGAACAATGGGTCTAACTTCACCAACTGGTTCCGCAATCTAAGAATCATTCTCTCTGGCGGTCAAAAGGACTATGTCCTTGAGAAAGCGTTAGGTGACGCCCCTGCTGCAACTGCGCCGGCTGATGAGAAAGCTATCTATCAGTCGCGCAAAGATGATTATGGTGTGATTAAGAGCACCATGTTGTTTGCTATGGAATCGGACCTTCAAAATCGTTTTGAAGACTATCCCGGGCCCTTTGAGATTCTCGAGGAGCTGAAAACCATGTTTCAGACTCAGGCCCGTTCTGAGAGATATGAGATCTCTGAGAAGTTCTTTAACTGCAAGATGGAGGAAGGGAGTTTCGTTAGTGAGCACGCCATTAAGATGTCGGGCTACACTCAACGCCTTGAGCAACTGGACTACAAGATTCCAGAGGAGCTCAAGATTGACAGAGTTCTGCAATCACTCCCTCCCAGCTACAAAAGTTTTGTAGTGACTCATAATCAGATTGGTTCCACTGATACGATCACCGAGCTCTTCGTAAAGCTGAAGGCTGCGGAGGTGGACATCAAAAAGGATAATCATGTGTTGATGGTCAACAAGCCCTCCTTTAAGAAAGGTAAAGGTGCAAAGAAGCCCTTCAAGAAAGGCGGCGGCAAGCGCGTTGCCCCTGCTGAGAAGAAGCTCAAGTCTAGTCCTAAGCCGGACACTGAGTGCTTCTATTGCAAGGACAAGGGTCACTAGAAGCGCCACTGTCCGAAGTACTTAGTGGACAAGAAGGCTGGCACCATCAAAGGTATATTTGATATACATGTTATTGATGTTTTCCTTACTAGCCCTTGTTGTAGTGCCTGGGTATTTGATACTGGTTCAGTTGCTAATATTTGTAACTCGAAACAGGAGCTACGGAATAGACGGCGGCTTGCGAGGGATGAGGTGACGATGCGCGTTGGCAACGGATCAAGAGTTGATGTGATGGCCGTCGGCACGCTCTCCTTAGTTTTACCTTCGGGATTAGTTTTAAACCTTAATAAATGTTATTATGTGCCTGCGTTGAGCATGAACATTATTTTTGGATCGTGTTTATTGCAAGACGGTTATTCATTTAAATCGGAGAATAATGGTTGTTCTATTTATATGAGTAACATATTTTATGGTCATGCACCTCTTGTGAATGGTTTATTTCTTCTAAATCTCGAAAGGGATGAAACACACATCCATAACATTGAGGCTAAGAGATGCAAAGTAGATAGTGATAATACTACTTATTTGTGGCACTATCGTCTAGGTCATATTGGTGTAAAGCGCATGAAGAAACTTCATTCTGATGGACTTTTGGAGTCTCTTGATTTTGAATCATTTGACACATGCGAACCATGCCTCATGGGCAAGATGATCAAAACCCCGTTCTCCGGTATGATGGAGCGAGCAACGGACTTGTTGGAAATCATACATACCGATGTATGCGGACCGATGAGTGTTTCGACGCACGGTGGATATCGCTATTTTCTCACTTTTACCGATGACTTAAGTAGATATGGGTATATCTATTTAATGAAACATAAATCTAAAACGTTTGAAAAGTTCAAAAAATTTCAGAATGAAGTGGAGAACCATCGTAACAGAAAGATTAAGTTTCTACGATCCGATCGTGGAGGTGAATATTTGAGTTATGATTTTCTCACGCATCTTAAAGCAAGTGGAATCGTTTCACAACTCACGCCACCCGGAACACCACAGCGCAATGGTGTGTCTGAACGCCGGAATCGAACTTTATTAGATATGGTCCGATCGATGATGTCTCTTACTGATTTGCAGTTATCATTTTGGGGTTATGCATTAGAAACCGCTGCATTCACTTTAAATAGGGCACCATCTAAATCCGTTGAGACGACACCGTATGAACTGTGGTTTGGTGCTAAACCTAAGTTGTTGTTTCTTAAAGTTTGGGGATGTGAAGCTTACGTCAATAAGTTGATGCCGGACAAGCTCGAACCCAAAGCGGAGAAATGCGTCTTCATAGGATACCCTAAGGAAACTATTGGGTATACCTTCTATCACAGAACCGAAGGCAAAGTGTTTGTCGCAAAGAACGGTTCCTTTCTTGAGAAGGAGTTTCTCTCGAAAGAAGTGAGTGGGAGGAAAGTAGAGCTAGACGAGGTTGTTGAACCTTCTCTTGAATTGGAGAGTAGCGCAGCACCTGAAATTGTTCCAGTGCCGCCTGCACCAATAAGAGAGGAAGCTAATGATAAGGATCATGAAGCTTCGGACGATGCTGCTACTGAACGTCGCAGGTCGACAAGGTCGCGTGCCCCTCCTGAGTGGTACGGCAACCCTGTCTTAACTGTCTTGTTAGTAGATGACAATGAGCCTGCAAACTATGAGGAAGCGATGATGAGCCCAGACTCTGAGAAATGTCTGGAGGCCATGAAATCTGAATTGGGATCCATGAGCGAAAACCAAGTATGGACTTTGGTGGACCCTCCTAGCGACCGAAAGGCCGTTAAGTGCAAATGGATTTTCAAGAAGAAAACGGACGCGGATGGTAATGTTACCGTCTATAAAGCACGGCTTGTCGCGAAAGGTTTTCGACAAGTTCAAGGTGTTGACTACGATGAGACTTTCTCTCCCGTAGCGATGTTTAAGTCCATTCGGATTTTATTAGCAATTGCTGCGTTCCATGATTATGAAATATGGCAGATGGATGTCAAGACTACGTTCCTCAATGGCAACATTGATGAAGAGTTGTATATGATGCAACCCGAAGGTTTTGTCGATCCTAAGGATGCTGATAAAGTGTGCAAACTTCAGCGTTCCATTTATGGACTGAAGCAAGCATCTCGGAGTTGGAACCTTCGTTTTGATCAAGTGATCAAGAGCTTTGGATTTGTTCCAAATTGCTATGAAGCTTGTATATACAAGAAAGTGAGTGGGAGCTCGGTTACATTTCTGGTACTATATGTGGATGACATATTGATTATTGGAAATGACATTAACATGCTTAACAATGTGAAGAGTTATTTGAACAAGTGTTTTTCAATGAAAGACCTAGGTGAAGCTGCTTATATATTGGGTATCAAGATCTATAGAGATAGACAGAGACGCCTGATAGCTTTAAGCCAGAGTACATACCTAGACAAAGTTCTGAAAAGGTTCAGAATGGATAAGGCAAAGAAAGGTTTAGTGCCTATGTTGTCAGGTAAGATATTGAGCAAGGCTCAGTGTCCAGCTACGGTAAATGATAGGGAAGCTATGAGCAAAGTGCCTTATGCCTCGGCCATAGGTTCTATCATGTATGACATGCTGTGTACTAGACCGGATGTGTCCAATGCTCTTAGTTTGACGAGCAGGTATCAAAGTGATCCAGGAGTGGAACACTGGACAGCCGTGAAGAACATCCTAAAGTACCTAAATAGGACTAAAGAAATGTTCTTAGTCTATGGGGGTGATGAACAGCTCGTCGTAAAAGGTTACGTCGACGCTAGTTTCGACACCGACAAGGATGATTCTAAATCTCAGACCGGATACGTTTATATTTTGAATGGAGGAGCTGTGAGCTGGAGAAGCTGCAAGCAAAGCGTGATCGCGGGATCTACAGTAGAAGCGGAATACATGGCTGCTGCAGAAGCGTCAAGTGAAGGAGTTTGGATCAGAAACTTCATCACCGAGCTTGGCGTGGTTCGAAGTGCATTGGACCCACTAGAGATATTGTGTGACAACACTGGTGCCATAGCACTCTCTAAGGAACCAAGATATCATCCAAAGACCAAGCATATCAACCGCAAGTTTCATATAATCCGAGATTATATAGCAGATGGAGATCTGAACATTAGCAAAGTACATATAGATCTGAATGTCGCATATCCATTGACTAAACCTCTTCCACGTGTAAAACATGATCAGCACCTCAGTGCCATGGGTGTGAGATTGTTGCCAAATGTAAACTAGATTATTGACTCTAGTGCAAGTGGGAGACTGTTGGAATTATGCCCTAGAGGCAATAATAAAGATGTTATTATTATAATTCTTGTTCATGATAATGTTTATATTCCATGCTAGAATTGTATTAAGCGGAAACTTTAATACTTGTGTGGTTTGTGAACAACACCGTGTCCCTAGTACGCCTCTATGGACTAGCTCATTGATCAATGATGGTTAAGGTTTCCTAACCATAGACATGAGTTGTCAATTGATAATGAGATCATATCATTGGGAGAATGATATGATGGACAGACCCAAACTAAGCGAAGCAATTAGATCGTGTCATCGTGTTCGTCTTTGCGAAGCTTTTCTTATGTCAAATATTGTATTCCTTAGACCATGAGATAATACAACTCCCTGGTATCGAAAGAAAGCTTTGAGGTCATCAAACGTCATCCTATGAGAGGGTGATCATAAAGGTGTCTCTCAGGTGATCGGAAAGTACCTGTTGGGTTGTATGTATCGAGATGGGATTTGTCCCTCCCAAGTCGGAGAGATATACTTCGGGCCCACTCGGTAATCGATATCAACACCGCTTGCAAGCATGTGGTTAAGGATTTAATCACAAAGTGATATCGGATTACGGAACAAGTAAAGTACTTGCTGTGAACGAGATTGAACTAGGTTTGACGGTACCGACGATCGAATCTCGGGCAAGTAAAATATCGCGAGACGAAGGGAATATATATATGGGATTGATTGAATCCTGGCATCGTGGTTCATCCGATATGATCATCGATGAATGTGTGGGAGTCAATATGGGTTTCCAGACCCCGCTGTTGATTATTGATAGAAGATCATGTCTGCATATCCTCGAACCCGCAGGGTCACACACTTAACATGTCTCGACGCTAGGATAGATTGGATAATTGGTTTATGAGTTTTTGTTCGGAGTCTCGGATGGGATCCGGGACATCACGAGAGGTTCCGGAGTGGTCCGGAGAATAAGATTCATATAAGGCAGTGCAGTTTTTGGAGTTTGGAATTGTTCCGGGTTAATCGGTATTGTACCGGAAGCTTCTAGAACCTTCCGGAAGGGGACCAACATGGCCACACCTTCCGGGAGGGGGCATGGGCCTATGAGGGAGTGCCCTGGCCACATTGGGCCAGGGGCACAAGACCCCATAGGGCCCAGCCGGCCAAGAGAGGTTTAAACTCTAGATAGAGCTTCTAGAAAAGGGGGTTTCCTTGCCCCCAACTCTTCCTGCTTGGGGCCGCCGGCCTTGGCTTGGGGGAGGGGCTAGGGCTGAGCCCACCCCTCTATATATATAGGGCTGGGGGCGCACCAACCCCCCACACCTTCCCCTCCAACCCTAGCCGCCCTGCTGCCCTCCTCTCTCCCTCCCGACTGCTTGTAGGCGTAGCCCTGCTGCAGAAATTCTCCACCAATTGCACTGCGCCGTCACGTTGTAGATCCAACCCATCTCTCCACCATACTTGCTGGACCAAGGAAGGAGGAGACGTCGAGGTGCTGCACGTGTGCATCTCACGGAGGCACCGCCACTTGTGGTGCTAGATCAGATCGGATCACGAGGAGGAGAAGCGAGTACGACTACATCACCCACATTCCGACGAACGTTCCGCTGTGCGAATCTTCAAGGGTATGAAGATCTAATCCAATCTCTCTCGTTGTTTGCATCTCCTAGATTAGATCTTGGCTTTCCCTCTGTTCGCATCCGTAGAAAATTTTGATTTACTATGCCGCGAAACCCTTCATCGACTCCTGGGAAGAGATGCGCGACGCCTTCGTCAAGCACTTCGAGGGTTCATACACCCGCGCCACCACCATCGAGGACCTGGAATGGTGCGTCCAGGGACCCCGCGAGTCGACCCGCAGCTGGGTCCAACGGTGGCAAGATCTGTGGTAAAACGCGGTCGACATCCACCCAGACACCGCGATTCACTGCTTCAAGACCTCGTGCCGCTACGAGCCCCTAGTCGCCAAGCTCAAACGAGCGTACCGCACACTCGACAACATACCGGATCTCCTGGAGATCGCAAAAAGGTACGCGGAGGAAGACCCAAACCAAGAAACCGACGACGAGTCGGGAGGACAGCGCCGCACGAGCAGCCACGACAACGGGAGACGACCCGACCTACACTACAGCAACACTTGCCTCACCGGCAAGCGCCGCAGTGACGGGCGAGTCGACTTCGTCGCCAACGCTGGATACACGCAGCGCGAGCCCAAGAGCTTCCGCCACGATGGGGGACAGCGCCGTGACTTGGTACTACGCCTCATCCAAGACAAGAAGGGCATGCACAAGCTCCCCCCCCCCTTGGGAGGGACCATTCGCCATCGGGCGAGTCCTAGGCAATGACGCCTACTACCTCACCGACGTTCGAGGAGACGGAAAACTTCGACGTCAAACGACCATGGAATGTAAACCTCCTACGGAAGTTCTACTCCTAGAACTCCATACATGTACTCTCCACCCGCTATGAAATAAAATAGATTGGTTACCGAAAATTTTGTCTACTCTCCATGTCTTGTGCCACTCGCACTCGTAATAACAGCGTTACGCTATTCGCAGAAGTCAACCTCTGGTAAAGCGACCGGCACGGATAAGTAGTGCGGTACAAGGGCACTGGAAAACTCCAGGCCTCGTATCGTCCACGAAAAACGCCAACCCGGAGCCCCATTGGAGTCGCCTAGCTCGACTGGCTCACCGAGCCAAGAAAACCGCACTCGCTCCTCACAGCGACCAAGTCCTCTGCATCCCCGGCGCAGCGACTTGAACGGCCAAGTACCACACTCGGGGACTGACGCCCAGCCAAATACGAGCGACTGGGGAACAACGCCAAGTATGAGAGCGTGCCCAGGACTCGCCATGCGACTGATCCTTCGGGTCAGGCAGGAGTGACGCGCTTACTTTAACGCGCTTAGTCCTCACCTACCTTGGAGCTGCGACTAGAACCACCAAGTACCACGCTCGGGGACTCGGCTATCCGACCTCGTTCGCGCACGGGAAAAACGTTCAAGTAAAGTTGGGAGTCGCCCTGCGACTGGCTCTCCGAGCCCTGGCGAGTCGACTTAAATCCACCAAAAATTCGCAAACACATAACAAACGAGGTAAACCCCATAAAAAGGGCGGACGCGCTCGGGGACTCGTTCAACCAAAATCCAAAATCGCAAAGCAAATGACAAAACAACACGAATCTCCTTTATAGCAGCACAAAGTTGTTTCAACTTACAAGGAAAGTTCAATAAGTTATTTTTCCTAACGCCCCAGGGCACAACGCTTCTACTCTGCAGGTTTCGACGCCGACTCGCCGCCACCCCTGCGGTTATGAATGAAGGGCACGTATGGGTTCGACGGGTACATCGTCAACTCGCCCGCCATCGCCGCACGGAACGGCTGCTCGACCTTGAAGTCCAGATGCTTCGGTTCAGGATCGTTGGAGGCGACAACCGTCTCTTGATAGGGGAGGAGGTCGCCCATCACCCAAACACGATCGGAATACACCGCGGCCCAGTCCGTTAGCTTCAGCACCTCGGCAATCTCCACAGAGCCCGTGGACGAGGGGTAGCCGCTTGTCACATCGTCAAGGTCGAAGTCCTCCGGGAAATGAGCAAGCCCAAGGCTGAGCGCCATCGCCGCCCCGCGCCGGAAGGCCGACCGCGTCATGAACTCGACGACTGATGGAGCCTTCTCAAGGTAGCGCCATACCTCGACGAGGTCACTAGGAATCACCTCCGTGGGCGATATCTCCTGAAGGTATGCTCGAATGCAAGTCGCGGACAACGCGGCCGAGTCGACCAGGGTAGTCACACACTGCCGCGCGTCGAATGACTGCGCCTCCTCCGAGCTATCTATAATCCGGCCAGTGGAACAGAAGCAGGCAGTGAGCACGCCAACGACTTCATAATGCAGTTGTGCAGGCAGAGGAAAGAGGAAGCAAGGCTTACCAGTTAGCGGACGATAGAGGCCCGTGATGAAGCTTTGAAGAGAGGAGAAGTCATTCTGCAGCCCAGCAACGAGTGCGTCAGACACTTTCCGCTCTTCAGCGGCAGACGTAACAACAGCTTTCGCTCGCCCATCCGCCGAACTCGCTTCCGCCTTCGCCTCCTTGAGCTCACGCTCCATATGAGCGATCCGCTTCTCGGCCGTACTCAAAGCAGATTGAGCCGCCGTCAGGTCACCCACCGGGACAAGGCCCCGGCGGACCTCCTCCGCATCGGCTGCAATGGCTTGAAGTCCCTTGTTCGTCTCCTGGACAGCAACGAGTTCCTTCTCCAAGCGACACTTTGCTGCAAGCCGATCGGCCGATTCGCGCTGCAGGCCCTGCGCACAAACTGCAACGTCAACAACATTGAAAATCCTAAGTGCCCACCCGCTGAAATTCAGCGACTAGGCACTCGGGGACTGGACATTGAAAATCCTAAGTGCCCACCCGCTGAAATTCAGCGACTAGGCACTCGGGGACTGAACATATAAAAACATTAAGAATCCAACCACTGAAATTCAGTGGCCCGATCCTCGGGGACATGACATACCTGGATGGCAGCACCCAGCATGCCGTGAAGCTCCAGCGCGTCCACAGACGCAAGCACGACCGGAGTGTGGCCGCGACGCTGCTCGACCTTCGTCTCGGCGACCGCGGGCATCCGGGTCGTTGGCGCCGTGCCACTCGCTGCGGCCGCCTTTGCCATGAAGCGAGGGAAAGTCGCAGCAGATGCTGCGACGCCACTCGGAGCCGGCTCGGCCATGTTGGGTGAGACAACAGCCTCCTTGGTCTGCGAGGCCACTTCCGCCGCAGTCGGAGGTTCGCTTGGAGCAACCGCCATGTCGTCAGAGACTGTGACAACGTCATCTCCTTTCGCCTTCTTGACACCTTCGGCGGGAGCAGCGACTTCATCGATCTTCCTCTTCTGTGAGGAGTCCACCTCGGTGACGACTGGCGGAACCTTGGCAACGGAAGGATGGCCAATCTTTTTGACACCAGTCCTGTAAAACAACGATATGAATAAGACTGTCCGATTACAACGAAAAAACAGGCAGATTAACAACACTCACTTGGCGACTGGTATGAATCGCAGACCGGTGCGGATGCTAGCCGGCTTTTCCAACTCGGGCCCCAATCTCCGAGTAAGGCCCGTCTCGAACACATCGTGTGCCCAAGACACTGATGGCTTCTTTGAAGATGAGGCCGCGGCAGGAGCCTCCGCGGTCATCGCCGCGGGAGCCTCCCTTAGATGCGAGGCCCTTGGGGCTGGAGAATCGCCCAAACCAGCGAATGGGGCGAATGGAGGTGGTAAAGATGCCAGAGGCACCTCATCCATGGGGGTGGCAGCGTCCGGTGCTGCGGTCGCGCGCGCTGCTGCGTCCTCAGCCGAGCTGTTGGCGCTGGAACTGGACGTGACCTGCAGGATGGCGACTGGATCAAGATTTGGTGTGGACTCGAGCGACTAGAAGCTGAAGGCCCAGAAGCGTAGATAGGCCCAGTCGGACTAGGTCATAGAGTTACTAAATCCTTAACTGATTCGGTTAAGATCTGTAAACCCTAGGGAGGTGAGTCTATATAAACCTCCCTAGAGGGCGCATAGAGGATACGTTCCATCATACACCCAAGCGACTCACCTCCTAGCCGTCGAGCTCGCCCCATTGTACTCTCACCATAATACAATCTAGCAGGAGTAGGTCTTTACCCTCCAGGGGGCCGAACCTGGGTAAACCCTTGTGTCTCAGCCCTCATCTCGCACTGCAGATGGCTGGCCGCCCTTGCCCCATGTTCTACTACTCGCTGCCGATTGCAGCATCTACCGTGGTCATTTCCACGACAGAGGCCCATGCGGGATGAAGGAAGTCTACGGAGGAGTCAGCGACGTATCCAGAGCCTTTTAGTGCAAGACACGTTAGACTGATTGTACACTGTGTAGGACTCTGTAACCTGTCCGGCAAGGACTTTGCCTGTAACCCTAGGACTTGGTGACTATATAAGCCGGACCTATGGGAGCCTTTAGGGCACAAGTTAGTATCGATTAACTCATACCGCGCACAGCGAACCAATCCCTGTAACTCGGCGTATTGCCATTATAGTGATTTATAGCAGGAGTAGGATTCCACCACCGTCGTGGGATCTGAACCTAGGTAATTTGTGTTACCTCGTACCCGCCAACCTTCCGCCTTACCCCACGTCTCTAAACACGCACTGTGAGGACCCCTCCATGGCGTACTCGTCGGCAATACCACGACAGTTGGCGCCCACCGTGGGGCAAGAGGCGCTTCAGGCTCTACAACGGGAGAGGACCAAGATCTTCGCGGGAATCAGCAAAACCGTAGCCATCGGCTGTGTTCTCTTCTATGGCAACATTCTGATCGTCCCTACCGACGAGTTCTGGATCCTGGCAAAGACGAACCCTACCCGATGCTCGATCGTCCCCATCGGATCCATCCACCTCTTCATCGGCGAAACCGACTCGGGCACTAGTTCCCTAGAAGTCGGAGAAGCGTCAAGACCCGCATGGACCACCTACGGGCAGGATATGTTCGCGGTAGGATCGATGTCGGATCTCTCTTCGGAGTTTGCCAACAAAGATCGGAAAAATTCAAGGCCCACCCAAACCGCCCATGTGTAGGATATAACGGTGGAAGATCGCTGCAAGTCCGCCAACTTCGTCCGTGTGTATGGACAGCAGAGATCAAAGTTCGTCGGCGTGGTAACCATCTTCGATCTGGCACGTTGCATTCAGAGAGAGGGAGAAAACCCCCATGATTACCTGGCCAGGTGGCTCCGTATACGGGCCAGCCTGGCGCATTACCCCAATGTTGATGCCATGTATCACTTTGTGGAAGGACTGGACCAAGGAACACTTCTCTGACATACGCTAAGGCGGCAGCAAGCTTCAGGACGCCTCACTTTCTAAGGCATGGTGAACACTGTCAACAACTACGCGAAAGCTGAGGAGGCAGCCCAAATAGCGCTTGCACTCTTAGATGGTGCCCCTCTGCCTCAACCACCACCTCCGGTCGTCGCCGCAGCTGCACCACAGCCTCCGGTCGTCATCGCAGTAGCTGCACCACCACCTCCAGTCGTCATTGCTGATGTTGCACCACCACCGCCCATCATCGCGGAAGCCCTGACACCCTCCGACTCCGTGCTTGACGCGCTCTACACCGACATCAGCGCTGACTCGGAGGAGATAGATTTCAGCCCGGAGGAGCTAGACTCTGCTATGCAGGAGATGGAGGGGGATTTCCAACGCAACGAGCAGGCCGAAAGGGCCATCACGTCCAGAGAGGTGTTCGTAGCCATTGGGACCGTGATGGAGGAAGATCAACCCAGACGAGCTCCGCCTACAGCGCTGGACAAGGGGAAGGGACCACCTGTTGCCGATGACAATGATCGTGCAAAGGTCATTCCCCCTCCGCCAAACCCAGTGCAGCAGCCACAGGAACTCAACGTCGGTCCGAGTAACAACAACACCGCAAACCCGCCACCTCCGGCATCTACGTCTGCTGCTGCCCAAATTACTCCAGCCGATAGAGTGATGTACGACAATCTACTCATCGAGCCCATGACTGTGGCTCATATTCGAAATGTAGTCCAGCTTGACAAGAAGCGCCAGCAGCTGCTGGAGGAAGTGCAGGCCATCGCGGAGCAAGGCGCAAAGCTGGATCGAGATCTGGCCAACACGCAGAAGTCAATAGAGAAATCTAGAGCCATGGAGGCCGAGTACAAGACTCTGCTCCAACAGCAGAAGTCTAAGAAAGCTCCGGCTCACGTCATCAACGATCCTGGTGTATGGCGGAATCTAGGATGGGCTCCCTCGAAGCCGCCACAAGCAAAGCCATACATTGACAGCGAAGGCAGGCAGGTGATGCCCACTCCTCTTCTCAACCTCGCCATCGCCAAGACCCTTCTGGAGCAGGATAGATCACCCACAGCGGTGGAACATGTCTATGACCTTGTGGCAAAGGCGGTGAAACAGCTGGAAAAGGCCACCTCTCAGAGGCTCGAGTCTGACCCAGTGTTTTGCTAGTCTAGCATTCCTAAGCCGCCAAGGGACCGATCTCCTCATGATGTCGGGTCCCAGACGGGTTCATCAGAACGAAGACGGAGGGATGTATGCAATAGGAAAGAAGCTATCCCCATATCCTCCGACCATGGAGGCAAGGCTGATCCTCGTCGCCCATCTCCACCGCCCCGATCTCCCTGACATCGTGAAGACCCCAAGGCTCACTATCGCATGGACATTCCTCCGCCAAGGCAAGGCGGCATCGTCATCCGCGACAACGCGGAGCAGACCCGTCATGATGGAGAGCGCAACCAAGGACACAAGAGCAGGTCGCGCCATGACCCTCCATGCCCGACAAGCAAACGGAACAAGCATGAGGCGTCGCAGGAGGGTAACAGCAAGAAGGCTAACCTGTAGGGTTCGCAGCATAGAAAACAAAAATTTTCCTACGATGGGAACTATGTACCAAGATCTATCTACTAGATACAAACAACGGGCGGATGTATATCCGTAGAGAACGTACCCTTGAAGACCGACAAAGCTTAACGAGTTCAACTCGTGGTTGATGTATACGATCTCTTGCCGATCTCAAATTCGAGAGGAAGTCCTAGCGCCGCAAATCAGCAGCGCATCCGTGCTCGCACACACGTTCGAGGCACCGAGCAACCTCCGCCTCCTCGCTTCAGCGATGCAGTGGAAGCACAACTCTTTCTTGCCGAATAGCCACCAGGAACATGTATCTCGCTATTCCGAGACCATGGGGATAAATTCTAGAGGGGGAGAGAGATCCTTCACGAGGAGGTGTGAGAGACAAGTGAGGAGGGGGCTCCTTTTATAGGAGGAGGGGGGCACCCAAGGGGGTGGCCTCCGGCCATGGGGGCTGCCCCCTCCCCTCCTTCATTCATGTGGGTGGACACTCCACTCACAAAATGGCCCTTCAATTTTCTCCACTCAAAAGTCCACTCAAATTCCCATTAAATTTCCACCAAATTTAATGCAAACTCTCATTAAATAAAACTCTTTTATTTTATTCAGAATTTTGTCAATTACTTTAGTGACAAACATTCACAAATAACCCCTTGCTAGAATTCTATTTCACATTCATAACCACTTTATGCAATTTCACCCGAAAACCTGTTTCGGTATCTAGTGAAATAAATTCCTGCGCTTGTTTATTCTTTCGGCATGAAACATTTGCTCCAATTGGATGTCGGTGTCTCTTAAGTGTGTCACCGTACGGTTCGTGAATAATGCGGACATGATCGAGACCCCTCTCGGATCAATAATCAGAAGCGGGATCTGGAGACCCATACTGACTCCCACACATTCAACGATGACTTTCTTGTGATCGTCGGAACCTTTTACGCTAGTATCTTAATCCCTTTGTTCACGATATATTACATGTCCGAGATTCGATCATCGGTATCTCCATACCTAGTTTGATCTCGTTACCGACATGCACTCTTTTCTCGTTCCCGTGATATAACATTCTAGTGATCAAATCACTTGCTTGCAAGTTAATCAATGTGATATCACCGAGAGGGCCCAGAGTATATCTATCCGTCATCGGGATGAACAAATTCCACTCTCGATCCATGAGCCTCAACATAACACTTTATTAGTTCTGAATCCATCTTTATAATCACCCTGTTACGGTGTGACGTTTGATGTTATCAAGAAACTCTCCCGGTGTTAGTGATTGACATGATCTCATGGTCTAAGGATTAGGATCACTTCGTAAGTTGTTATAGCAATATAAACTCAATGACTTTGATTGTAATGCTATACTTCGGATGAATGTTCATCACACAATTACACTAATGTTGTGATCCCATTATTAACAACATCCAATGTCCATGATCAGGAAACCTTGATCATCTTGTTAATCAACGAGCTAGTTTATGAGAGAGGCATAACTAGGAACTTTCTGTTTGTTTATTAAACACACATGTATTAACGTTTCCGTATTAATACAATTATAGCATGCAAAATAAACATCTATCATATACTTGGAATACACATAATAAACACTTTATTATTGCCTCTCAGGGCATATTCCCTTCATAACCCACCGCCACCTCCACCTCCGTCGCCCCCTAGCAGCCACCATGGCGGAGGAGGCCCGCATCATTCACGCAGCCCTTCCCCTGGCGGAAAGAAGAAAAGAGCAAGCCCGGAGCCATACGACGCACGTTCACGCCTGGACAAGATTCACAAGGCCCATGAAGGACAATACCTGGGACCACGTTGCTTCGGACCTGTAATACGGACCGCAACTTACCCCAAGGCTTTCCGGATTGATGAGACCATCAAGCCCTATGACGGCACCGCCAAACTAGCTACGTGGTTGCAGGATTACGGCAACACAGTGGAGATCGCTGGAGGTAACTCCAACGTTGCTGTCAAGTACCTCCCACTGATGCTGGCGGGCACGGCCCGACAATGGATCGATGACTTGCCGGCAAAGTCCATCTGCAACTTGTTGGACATGCAAGAAGCATTCACCAAGAACTTCGAGGGTACGTACAAACATCCCTGCACTGTTGGCGATCTACAACAGTGTGTGCAGGAGAAAGACGAGTCATCTCGCGCCTACCTCTCTCGCTGGCTAGATATGAAGAATTCC
The DNA here is from genome assembly GCA_916181665.1 of Avena sativa. Classification (NCBI taxonomy): domain Eukaryota; kingdom Viridiplantae; phylum Streptophyta; class Magnoliopsida; order Poales; family Poaceae; genus Avena; species Avena sativa. The sequence continues at coordinate 259,675,699 of OV702298.1, read as the reverse complement.
TGCGCAGGAGTGCACGACCAGACCGCCATGGCCACCTTCATTGATGGGTTGGAGAAAGGTACATTGCTCCGACGTAAGTTGAAGCGCCTGCATGACAATCACCGGCTAGATCTCAACTAGATGATCCAGCTGGCTAGTGAGTTCGCAGCTGCCGACGACGATGCTCGCGGCTCCCTGCTGGCAACGGCCGTTCCAACCCAAGCTAGGAGGAACAACAACACAAAGAGGAAGAGCCCGCCAGAATAAAAGCAAACCTCCGACATGGTCGCCATGACTTTTGTAGGACGAGGTGATGGTGGACAGCATGACCGAGGACGGGGGGCTGGTCGTGGGCAGCAGCGAGATAGTGAAAAAACCTCGGTAGCGCTCCATGTTCCCCAAACCTACGAGGAGTACCGTTATATGTCATGCCTCGTACACCTCGACGCCAACGGCAAAGCCACTCACACCAATCGCCATTGCAAGTTTGTCAACGATCTCAAGGAGGACCCAGAGTCCGGCTACAAGCAAAGTCGAAAGAATAGACCGCGAGGCAAGGGCAAGGGAAGAAGAAGGAAGCGGAGTCCAAAGATTCAAGTGACATGGATGAGGATGTTGACCCCAAGCACGCCGCCAAGAGCGATGGCAAGGGCAAGAACCCCTTCGAGAAGAAGGCGGCCATTTTCCACACTTTCCTTGGCACCCCAACTGTCCGACAACAGAAAACCTCTATGAGGATACTAATGACTACTCTACCCTCAGTTCCCCAGTACCTGTGCTGGTCGGAGATTCCAATTACTTGGGACTGGAAGTATCACCCAGACCTCATCCCTACGGAGAACCAGTACGCCATGGTCATCAACCCCTGATTGACGGCAACGAGTTCACCAAATGTATGGTGGATAGTGGAAGCAGCATCAACATCATGTACCTGGATACGCTGCACAAGATGAACTTGACGGAGGCCAACCTAAGGCAGACCAGCACCGTGTTCCATGGCGTAGTTCCTGGCCGGGAGGCTCGGTCCCTTGGGTGCATCACACTTTAGGTCGCTTTTGGTGATGTCAACAATTACCGCCAAGAGTGCATGACCTTCGAGGTGGTTCCCTTCAAGAGCGTGTACCACGTCATATTCGGACGCGACATCTTCCATGCCTTCATGTCCAAGCCATGCTTTGTCTACAACAAGCTCAAGATACTCGGACCAAACAGTGTCATCACCATATCCGGAAGCTTTACCAAGGCAAGGGACTGCGAGATTGGAGAAGCAGCCTTTGCAGAAGTTGTCCTCTATAGCAAAGAATTCAAGGAGACCCAGAGCAAGGTCGATGCCACGGAGATGCCAGCGTCAAAGAAGCAGATTTTTGACTCTGCCCCAGCATTCAAGGCCGCCATCGAAACCAAGCTAGTGGAACTTGTGGTAGGCGATGCCTCCAAGACCACCGCCATTGGGACGAACCTGGACCCTAAATAGGAAAGCGCGCTCGTCGAGTTCCTCCGTGAGAATAGGGACATCTTTGCCTGCCAACCCGCCGACATGAAAGGTGTACCTAGGGAACTTGCCGAGCATAGCTTGAATACTGATCCAAAATGCAAACCGGTGAAACAACCTCTACGACGCTTCGGAGACGAGAAGAGACGCGCCATAGGCAAAGAGATAGCTAGGTTACTTAAGTCTAGTTTTATCCGAGAAGTCCTTCACACCAGAAGCTAGCTTATGGAGTGTTCCTTGCTTCTCAGAAGCTAAGGCACTACTTCCAGGAGCACCCTATCACAGTTGTGAGCAAAGCTCCACTGTCCGACATCATCAACAACAGCGACGCTACAGGAAGGGTCGCGAAGTGGGGCATTGAGCTTGCCGCCTTCGAGATCACCTACAAGAGACGCGACGCCATCAAGTCATAGGCCTTGGCGGATTTCATCGCAGATTGGACGGAGATGCCAGATGCTACCCCTATACTAGAGCCAGAATACTGGGTGATGCACTTTGACAGATCAAATCTACTCAATGGCTCGGGGGCTGGTGTACTGTTACAGTCACCAACCAGGGAAAAGCTACACTACATTCTGTAGATCCACTTTGAGGCTACAAACAACATGGTGGAGTATGAAGCACTCATTCACGGACTACGCCTAGCCAAGGATATTGGCATCAAACACATAGTTTTCTATGGAGATTCCGACTTGTTTGCCCAGCAGGTGGCTGGCACCTGGAACGCGCGGAACCCTATGATGACGGCATATCGAGACGAAGTGGACGAGATAGCCAAGAGCTTCTTGGGCTACGAAGTCAAGTATGTCCCAAGGGAGCAAAATGAGGCGGCTGGTCTACTGTTAAAGCTTGGATCAGGGCGCAAACAAATTACGCCTGGCGTTTTCCTGGAGCATCTACAGACACCATCCGTGAAGGGAGCAGACACCGAGAACCTGGATAGAGTTGACTCTTTCGTTCACACAGTGACAAAGGTCCCTCTAGCTTGGACAAAACCGTTCATGGAATATCTCGTACATAGAACGTTGCCCGACGACAAAGTCGAAATACGGCAAATAGTATGTCGATCAAAGGGCTATACCATAATCAATGGACAACTCTATGATATGTCCAAAACATATCTACTTTGCCGAACACTTTTGCTATTGTTTCTCCTCTAAACTTGTGTGATTTGGACGCAACTAACACGGACTGACGATGTTTTCAGCAGAATTACCTTGGTGTCTAGTTTTTGTGCAAAAAATCAACTATCAGGAAAAATTCGGGAAAATATGCCAAAAATCCCATTTCACCAGAAGATCCATGGAACCAGAGTACGAGACGGAGAAGGGGCCTGGGGGCCCACACCAGTGCCAGGCGTGGGCCCACCTCTGGTCGCGCCTAGGGGGGTGCAGCCACCCAGGCACCCCCTCGGGCTCCCTATGTGCCTATAAGTTTCCCTTTGACCTAAAAACAGAGGAGGGTCGATAGTTTTCCAGAAAGAGTTCCGCTACACCGCTGCCACCAGAAACCAAGATTCAGATCTAGAAACTCTGTTCTGGCACCCCGCCGGGACGGGGAATTTGGAGAGGATCATCGCCATCGTCATCACCAACGCATCTCCATCAACCATCCATGTTTCCCTCATCCATGAGTGAGTAATCCCCCGCTATAGGATTGGATGAGTTCTATCATGTAATCGAATAAGATTGTTAGGGCATAGTGCCTAGTATCTCTATTAGTGCTATTTGACTTTGTTGCAACTTGTTGTGATTAATGCTTGTCACTAGGGCCCGAGTGCCATGATCTCACATCTGAACTTATTGTTGAATCATTATGATAGTATAGTTTGTGATCTTATCTGCAAGTTGTGTACACATATCACTATCCGGATCCAAAGGCCCCAAAGTGACAATAATTGGGACGACCGGAGGGGATGGTTGTGGTGTGAGGATCACATGTGTTCATGGAGTGTTAATGCTTTGTTCCGGTGCTCTATTAAAAGGAGCACCTTAATTGCCAGTAGTTCCCTAGAGGCCCTACTGCCACGGGCTGGCTGGACAAAAGATGTTGTGCAAGTTCTCTTTGCGAGCACGTATGACTATATATGGAGCACATGCCTAGGATTGTTTAGTACTTGGATGCTTGTTATTATTTATTTGCAATGCCCTAGATCTTGAATTTACATGTTTAGACTCGTCCATGCAACGCCCGTCCATCCATCCCTATGCCTACCGCACTCGAATCCCACTGTTTACTGTTACTGTTACTATTTCTCTTGTTCCACTATTGTTGTTGCTTTGTTGTTGCTACTACAAACTGTTGCTACTGATAAACTTCTGTGAGCAAGAACTATTTCCAGGTGCAGCTGAATTGACAACTCAGTTGTTAAGGCTTGCAAGTATTCTTTGGCTCCCCTTGTGTCGAATCAATAAATTGGGTAATACTACCCGCGAAGACTGTTGTGATCCCCTATACTTGTGGGTCATCACGCATCTTGTGGAATTTCTTGTTGGTGACTCCCCTCCGAGCATTCTCATTCCATGGAAAGAAATTTAAAGTTGTTTAGTCTACTTGGAGCATCTAGTCGGATAAATATCCACCTAGAGGCTTGGGGGCTACAGTGAGATTTTTTAACTCGACAATATGCTTAGTCTTTCTTTAAGCATCTAGTCGAAACTATTGTGTTTTCAAATAGAAGCTTGGGGGCTACAGTACGAGTTTTTAACTCAGCAATATGCTTAGTCTTTCTTTAAGCATCTAGGAGCTAATTCAGTTTCAACTAGAAGCTTGGGGGCTACAGTATTGAAATTTACAAACACTGCGTATGCCACTCTAAAAGTATCTAGTCGAAATAATTCATTCAAACTAAATACTTGGGGGCTACGGTGAGAAGTTTTCTAGCTTAGTCACTCTTAGAGTATTCAGATGCAAAGACCTATGGTTTTCTGTCTAAATCCTCGGGGGCTACATTAGGATACTACTTATGAAATGCAAAAGGCAAGCAAAACTTACAAGTGCGATGATCTTGAGGTTGGTGGCACTCTCGGCAAATATCTTGCTGAAGGAAAGGCTATTTCCTTGCAGGATATTAGCTTGCTTGAGAAGCTCCTCAAGACCGCAAGTCGGAGAAGTTGGAGCCGCTCCAGGATCCAGAGTTGAGCTACTGGGCGTAAGTGACGGGTAGACTATCTTTGGAAGCTCTATTGATGTCCTGGGTGCAGTGGTGCCGCCTTCGGTAGACGTTCCGCCTACAACCATCGCCTTACTGCTACCGATGGCATCCTTAGCCAGAGCTTCAGCCATTTTGGTCATGGTGCTTTCTTGCGTCGCCTGTTCACCGGCAATGACGAGCTCCGCGGAGGCAGCTGGGTCCACTTCCATGGCGGAAGGGCCAGATGCATCCTTAGCCGGAGAGCTTGCCGGCACAGCAGCAGGCTGGACGCTAGGAGTGGTAGGGGCGATGGCGGGAGATGCTTGGTGCGACACATCTCGGTGCAACATATCTCTAATGTTTTTAGAAGCCCTCGATATTTTTGGAGGACTTCTTCAAACTCATACTGGCCTTCTTCCGTGCAAAAGTATAAGTACGGGAAGAAGATGAGCAAGAGACAATGTCGGAGTATAAGAAGCTTACACAACAGTGGGTGCTTTGGTGAAAGGGATCCCGGTAATTCTTCTTTTCTCCGCCTCCAGGGCAGAAGTGGACTTCTTGGAGGCTCCACCCTCCATCTTCTTCTTTTTGCCACCTCGGCAGCGTCAGAGGTGGAGCTCCTCCGCTTACATGCCAACGGAACATCATCGTCGGACATGACGGTGACTTCCTTCATCTTAGGGTCGTAGATTTGGACAGCCATGTTATCCTCCTCTAGACTGCTGACCTGTCAAGTGAAATCCCAAAGTGATTAGATGAGATGGTAATGGCTAGACGGAATAACTGGAGTATATGTCATACACAGAAAATAAATACATACCTTTGGTCACGTGCCGTCAACGAACATGTCGTAGGTGATGGTGAAGCCACGCTTCCTAACAAATTATGCAGAGTGGAACTTACCGATGGAGATTGCGGGATGGATCTCCCACCCTCCCCCACCCCCTAGACACCCACCCCCGGTGATCTCCCTCTCCGGACATCCATTAGACATTTCACTCCTACCATCCTGCTCCCCTCTCTATGATCTACACACCCATCCCCATGGAGGCTCTCATCCACTAGGAATTTTCACTTGGCCAAGCCCTGGCCGATCAGGTTCGTGCAAGGTTTGGATCTACGGTTCACTTCTCCCCCTCTGCTGGGGCCAAAGAATTCTTTCTTGTGGTATCTTTCTCCTCGGCTTCATTTGCTTTATCTGAAGAATCTTTTGGTGTTGCACTCCAATGTTGCATTGGTGGTTTGGCTAAAGGTTTTAAGGTTTTCAAACTCAGTGATCATAGTTTTAGGTTCTCGGTGTCTTCAAATAAAGTGGGTCATTTTATCTATGGAGTTAAGGATCGGATCTGGCCAGATTTTGTTTGTCACTTCACATTATTTTGTCGAATTCATCCAGATGTCTCAGGGTTTATTAATCAGTCTAACTGGACTTCCAATGGAGAGATTGTGGAGATCTCATATAGGAGTGCTACAAGAATTCGTTCTGATCTAAGTTTTCTCAAGGAAAGTGCTGCAAGAGATAGTTCAAATACATCAGCTCTGGAATTTTCTAAATTTGGGTTTAATTCTCCCAAGAAGAATATTGATGCCTCTATTTCTTCAAGAGATCAGCAAGACATAAGTGCTTTGCATTTCAGACCCAATCTTCAGACACTTAATAATCGATCCATGTTGGAGTTTTCTAAGATTGGTCTTCAAAAGGTGATCTCTAAATCTGGTTTTTTCAATGATATCTCTAAATTTCCATGTGGGCCTTCTAGTTGTGAGATTTCCTTTGGAAGTTTTAATTGCACCATGCCATCTATTCGACATCACGTGACTAAGAGAAAGATGAGTTTCTGTGGAATTACTTTTTCTGAAAACTTTTGTGCTTCCTGCCTGATTATCAAGCTTAAGGAAATTGTGGATCTACTGGATGCTAGTTACTCGGAGGAAGAAGTCAAAGAAATTGTTCAAATTCCGTTTATTCCGCCTAAGGGTGTTATTTAAAAAAATTTGGGCCGATGTAGCTCCTGCAGCCTGAAGGATCATCTTGTTGTAGCGTGTCCTGGTTTCTGTCTTTCTTGTTGCAACCAGGGTGCTATTTGTGATCCATGTTCTGCTGCTATACGGGCTGATATCAGATGCTCTAAATGTCTTGGCGTTGGGCATCTGGCTAATAAATGCATTGTTGGGCTGAGATGTAAGATATGCAAGAATCTTGGTCATTGGGACTCTAATTGCACCCGATAAAACTTGATTTGGAGACCGAAGAGACACAATAATCAAGCTAATTTATGTTGCCAGAAAATCTGGATGGTTAAAGCAGATAAACCTGAATTAAAGGTAACAACCTCTCAAACAACTCCGCCTCCTCTGTTTTCGCTTGTCATTTCGTCTCCTCCTTGTTCTATAGTGCAACCCTCGAAATCTTTGACTGCCGCCACCATTGTTGCTACTGTCCCCCTGGCATGGCCAACTTTCCTGTCAACCCCCTTGCCTTCATTCCTGATGGCATGGCGGCCGAGCCAGGCCCAGTTAATCATCGCATTCGATCGTTCCTGGTGGTGAATCCTGTTTCGCCGCTGCAGCATGGCAATGTTGTCATCGCTGAAACCAACAGATTCATCCCAATATAGTTCAGGGAGCAGACACGTCTCGAGATTGCTGATCTACTGGTTGAAGCTGGTCATCTGCCGCACTGCCTTGACGATCATCCTTTTGGTATTGGCACTTTTACTCTGCATGATGCTCTAGCTGTTGATACTGTTATTGGTCTGAATTTTGCTTTGGATGAGGAAACCACTGTTACTTTTGTCAAACATGATGCTGCTAGAAACATGAGGTTGACTGAGTTTGGTAGAGAGATTTGGGTTATGTTTCTTGGTTTTCCCCTTGATTACCAGGATTTTTTTTACATCAACAGAGCCTGTGATGATTTTGGTCTACTCTTTGAATGGCACATGCCTAGATCAAACAATAAATATGTGTTAGCTAAAGTCTGGCTTGTTGATGCTAAGTTTGTCCCTAAGAGCTTTGTGATGATGCAATTGGGTGGTTCTAGGCGTAGCTGGACCATTCATGTGATTATGTTAAGGTCTGCTGATTGGAACTCTCATGTGCATGATGTTCCACCTCCACCTGAAGATCCAAAACCTAAAGATGGTAACCCACATCCCCTGTTTGGTGTGGAGATGACTGCAGAACAAATTTATCAACAAGATGTTGCTAATTGGTTGCAGCAGAATGGTGATCCCTTTGGTGCTCACAATAACCAGAACAATGTGGGCCAGCAGCACATGCCCATTGATAACAATGTTGCTTTGGAAAATATGATGGTGGATCCTCCTCTGGTCAACTTTCAGGCCATTCTTGCTGAGCAAGGTGTGCATTTCTCTGCTGGGGTGCATCCACCTTCCACTAATCTGGTTGATAGTCCTGCACAAGCCTGGAATGATAGCATTTCTGATAACTCTGGCTCAAGTTCTCCATTCATGATCAGCACATGCAAGATGTTAGCACCACTCTCACTTTGAATTGTATGGTTCATGCTGATTCTTGACATATTGATAGTGAACTACTGGCAAGATTGTCTGTTGCCAAGGCTCTATTTTCCAGTGCTTTTGTGCCCAAGATTCAAAACTTTGTGTCACTGTTTCCCACCATCACGATGTCACCTGCTACTTTTCATGAACTTGTTGGGGAAAGTTTCATTCTGATACAGAATAGGAAAGTTGTGAAGGGTTCTTGTGTAAGCCCTGTCTCTTCTGTGAAATATGGGATCTACCTGTACCAAGCAACAATATGGTTGAGCCTGGTTTTGATCAGGATGTGGTTGTTGGTCAGAAAAGGAAATTGGAAACACCTATGGTGGTAAACCAAGTGAGTAGGAGTGCAAGGAAGAATAAATATGATGGTTTCAGACCCAAGGGTCCCTCAGATGTGAAGATAACAAAGTCAAAAGTCAAGCCTAGGCTGATTCCTGCTATTGTTGAATGTAAGGTGGATGAGGATACTGATATTGGTCAGGGGAATGTCATTAACCCAACCCCTCCTTCAACTCCAATTGCTACTATTCAAGCTATAGGGGTTAACCTCTGTGGGGTCCATCCTTCCAAGCTCTCTCCTCAGCAGCTGCTCAAGGATCCTCTTGATGAGGTGAAGAAGCCTAGAAGCAAGGAAGACTAGACGAATTTATGCAGACTGTTAAGAAGTGGCTTGTTTTGTGCTGGAATATTAGGGGTCTTAATGCTAGATCTAAACAACTAGCCTTATGTAATGCAATCCACTCTAGTGGGTGTGTTGTGGTTTGTATTCAGGAAACTAAAAGGGAACACTTTGATGTGGCTTTTATTAGGGAATGTTATCCTCCTTCTTTTGATGAATTTGTCTATGTCCCTTCCTGTGGTGATTCTCGTGGTTTGCTTATTATTTGGAAAAGTGCAGTGTTCTCTGGGCTTGTAATGCACTGTGAATCATTTTCTTTGTCTGTTCATTTCACTGCAACTCAATCTGCACAGAAATGGGTATTGCTTAATATTTATGGGCCTTGTCATGGAGAGGCTAGGGAACAGTTTATCCAATGGTTGTATAACCTAAACATTTTTGATACTGAAGATTGGCTTATATTGGGTGATTTCAATTTCATTAGATCACCTAATCATAGAAATAGGGGTGGTGGAGATTCTAATGATATGTTAACTTTTAATGATTGGATTAGATCACAACACTTGACTGAAATTCCAATTAAAGGGAGAAAATATAATTGGTCAAATATGCAGGAAAATCCTTTACTTGAGCAGCTTGATTGGTTTTTTTACCTCTTTACATTGGACCATCTCTTATCCAGCTAGTCTGGTAAATCCATAAGGGAAGCCAACCTCTGATCATACACCTCTTGTTGTGTCCATTCAAACCCATATTCCTGCCAGTAAAATCTTTAGATTTGAAAATTATTGGGTGGCCCACCATGGTTTTTTTGACACAATGGCTAAAAGTTGGGAGAAACCAACACATAAGAAAAACAGTGCCTCCAATTTGAATGCTAAATTTAAAAGGCTTAGATATGACCTGAGATTCTGGAGCAAATCAATCTCTAGACTGTCTGTATGTATTGACAACTCAAACAAGGCTCTCTTGGAATTGGATAATCTGGAGGATTGTAGGGGTCTGACTTTACCTGAGGCAAATTTTAGAAGAATTCTAAAAGAGCACATATTGGAGTTGCTGGAATTTCAGAGAATATATTGGAAAAAGAGATGCACAATCAGATGGACAAAATTTGGAGATGAAAATACCAAGTTCTTCCAGAATATTGCTACTAAAAGATACAAAAGAAACTCAATTTCTCAGCTTAAGCTTGATGATGGAACTGTTGTTTCCAGTCATGAAGATAAAGAGAAGGTCATCTTTGATTCATTCAAGGAGAGACTAGGCACTAATTGTTCCCCACCCATGCTTTTTGATTTAAGTTCCTCTATTAAGCCAATTGATGGTTTGGATGATCTGTCTAAGCCCTTCACTACTAAAGAAATTGATAATGTGGTAAAGCTAATGCATGTTGACAAAGCTCTAGGCCCTGATGGTTTTAATGGGCAGTTCCTTAAAAGTTGCTGGCATATCATTAAGCAGGATATTTATCAGCTTTGTTTTGACTTCTACTATGGACAACTTGATCTTGAGAGTATTAATATGGGTCATATCACACTTATTCCCAAGGTTCATACCCCTGAAACTATGAATGAATTTAGACCAATCACACTGCTGAATTGTTGCTTGAAGATTATTACAAAATTATTGGCTAACAGATTACAAAAAGTGGTTCTGAAAATTGTGCATAAAAAGGAGATTATCTTACTTAAACTGGATTTCTTAGCATGTGCCTTCGAGTTCATTCATCAGTGTGCTGCTTCTAAAAAGGATATTATCTTACTTAAACTGGATTTTGCCAAGGCCTTTGATACTATTGACCATGAAGCTATGCTAAAAATTATGAAACAAATGGGATTTGATAAGAAGTGGTTACAGTGGATTTCCATTATTTTTGCTTCTAGAAAATCTTCTGTTCTGTTAAATGGTGTTCCTGGCAGAAAATTTTGTTGCAAAAGAGGAGTCAGACAAGGTGATCCACTTTCTCCCCTGATTTTTGTGCTGGCAGCTGATCTCCTTCAATCTGCAATTAATAAAGCTTTTAGAGATCAGATACTCTTAGCACCTTTTTACCCAGACTTTGGTATGGATTTCCCTGTTATCCAATATGCTGATGACACATTAATTATAATGCCTGCTTGTCATACTCAAATTAATGTGATGAAAGAGATTCTAAGAAAGTATGCAATATCCACTAGTCTTCATATTAATTTCCACAAATCATCCATGATTCCAATCAACATTTCTACTGAGCAAGCACAAATCTATGTTGCTTCTTTTGGCTGTATTATTGGTCAGATGCCTTTTACTTATCTGGGACTACCTCTGGGGACTACTAAGCCTTCAGTCATTGATCTTATGCCCTTAGTGGACAGGATTGAGAGAAAAATGACTGCTTCTTTCATGGTGATGACCTATAGTGGTAGAGTCACTGTCATTAATTCTTTGCTTACCTCAATTGCCATGTTTCCCATGTGCTCTCTGAATATTCATTCAAAAATTATTGACCATGTGGAGAAAATCAGGAGACACTGTCTATGGAATAAGAAAATTGAGGATGGTGAAAAGTGTCATTCTTTAGTGGCATGGTATAAGGTGTGTAGGCCAAAAGATAAAGGAGGTACTGGTATTCTAAACTTACAAAATATAGAATCATGCCCTGTTACTGAAGCATCTTCACAAATTTTATAATAAGATTGACACTCCTTGGGTGACACTTCTCTGGAAAACCTATTATCATGATAAGGTTCCACATGTTGTGGCTCCCTGTGGGTATTTCTGGTGGAAAGATATCATTAAACTTATGCCAATATTTAGAGGAATTACTTCTTGTCAGATTGGTCTTGGTGAGGCTGTTTTATTCTGGAAAGATGACTGGCTGGGAACAATTGCAGCTGATAAATTTCCAAGAGCTTATTCCTATGCTTTAAGTGAAGATGTGTCTGTTAAATCCTTCTTATTGGCCACTAGCTTATCTGCCAACTTTTTTCCTTCCTGTATCCCTTGAAGCATTTGAAGAAATTAAGCAGCTTCAACAAGATGTTAGAAATACTGATGTTGGAGGGGGACCTCAGGATCTTTGGACCTATGTTTGGGGTTCTGACTTTTATTCTTCCAAGAAATATTACGAGTTCTGTTTCAGGAATATTAAGCCTCATGTTGCTTTTAATTGGATTTGGAAATCCAAATGCACTCCAAAAGTTAAGTTCTTCTGCTGGCTTCTCTTCTTAGATAGGCTGAATACCAGGAATTTATTGAAAAGGAAGAATATGTTATTAAAATCAGGATATAGATGCATCATGAGTAAAAATCCCCCTGAAGAAACAGTGGAGCATCTATTCTTCTGTTGCCCTTTCAATAAGGATTGTTGGAATAAATTGGCATAATCAAGGTAACAGGCTGAACATAATTTCTGAGGCTAAAGATAATAGAAACTATAACATGTTCATGGAAAAATTCATGTTGGGAGCCTGGAATATTTGGAAGGAGAGGAATAATTTACACTTCAAGGCCATTATTCCCACATCTCAAAACTAGAAAGCCAAGTTTATTGAAGATTTTGGTCTTCTGGTGCATAGGACCAGGGAGGATTTACATCCTTTTATTCATAGTTTTGTAGCCTCTTTGTAACCTATCTGTTCTTCTTTCTCTTTTTTGTTTTTGGATGCCTCCTTGGCACCCTCCTTCATGTAAGTCCCAAGTTTTATAAGTAAATGAAGAAAAGGAGGTAGTAGGGCTTTTCCCATACTGTCATGAGGTTCAAAAAAAAGCCATGCTTCCTGTCCTTCACCTTGACGATGTCCATGAGGCAGAGCTTGATGGAGTCACTCGAGAAGTTATCCTCAGAGATGTGGAGGCTATCCTTCCTCTCGTTGGTGTACTGGTGCATCAGCTTCGCGCGGTGCTACAGAGGCTGGATCCTCCTGACGAACCAGCACATGGACAGGTCCAATCTGGTCAGACCCGTCTCTATGAACCACTCTATCTGCCTTATAGCATGGGAAGCATCATTGTCACGGGGAAGGGTGGCCTGGGTTCTCCATGTTGAGGCTTCAGCGGCGGCCCCATCAATGAATTCCGGGTACGTCCAGAGGGATATCTGGGCCGTAGAAGTACGTCCGCTGCCAGTTATTGCAAGACTCGTGGACGACGATGTCGAGGAACCACCGGCCAGGCCGGATCCTAAAGCTAATTGTTCTGCAATTCCTGAGCTCGTCCTTGCTTGCTCCGGCTTCCCTCTTGACGCTGAAGAAGTAAATAAACAGATCTAACTAGGCCTAATCCCTAGGTAACCCTTTGCAAAGCGCCGCATAGTTGCTAAGCGCTAGGATGCTGTTGGGGGATAGGTTTTGAGGTTGAAACCGTTAATTGATATGTCGGAAACGTATCTATAATTTTTGATGCTCCATGCTTGTTTTATATCATTTGTCTTATGTTTTGTGTACACTTTGAGGTGTTTTTATATCTTTTCTGGAACTAACCTATTAACAAGTTGCCATAGTGCCAGTTGCCTGTTTTCTTCTGTTTTTGGTTCTAGAAAGGCAGAAAATAAATATTCTCGGAATTGGACAGGACAAAAGCCAAAGTCATTATTTTCCCCGGAGCAACACGGAACCACGAAGCAGAGCCAGAGGGGGCACAGGGTGGCCACACCCCCCTAGGTGCGTGCAAGCCCTAGAGGCGCCCACAAGGGGTGTGGGCCCCCTAGACCCCCACCGACCTTGACTCCTACGCCTATAATAAGCCTCCAACCCAAAAACCCTAGGGCATCTGGTGGAAATCCACAAAAACCTCCACATCACCGCTGCCACCGAAGGGGAGATTCGGGGGATAGAAAGTCTCTATCCCGACACCCTGTCGGGACGGAGAAGTGCCCCCGGAGCCATCTCCATCGATGTCCACCACTATCTCCATCACCGTTGCTGATTCCCATGATGAGGAGGGAGTAGTTCTTCCTCGAGGCTAAGGGCTCTACCGGTAGCTATGTGTTCATCTCTCTCTCTATGCATGATCTTGTGGTCATGAGCTTTGTAATCAAGTAGATCTACATTGCTACTCAAGTGTTTCATTAGATCTCTGCCCTCCCCATGTGTGTGAAAGTGATAGCGTGCACGCCATGGTGGCACTTAGGTTTGAGTCTACATAAATACACTTTGTTCTTTAATAGATCTATGTTTTTCCCCACGTGTGTGAAAGTGACAGCGTGCATACCGTGTGTGGCACTTTGGCTAGATTGAATATTTGTTATGAGTTATATTTGGAGTTGGATGTCTCTATGAAATTGTGGTGTTTGTTGGAACCATCTAGCGCTCAAGGTGACAGTGTGGGGTTATCTAGATTGGGGAAGGTGGACTTTGAGGAGTGCTGTTATAGCCCTACCGATGATTAGAGTGTCCAACTGGAGAGTAGTTAAGAGTAGTATCATGAAGAGAGGATATCTATATGAGAGAGTGTTCACTAGTGAAAGTATGATCCCTAAGCCTTGTTTCTAAGCATTGAAACACCGTTTGCTACTAGATCTGTTGCATGTTTGCTTGCTTCCTTCTTGTTGCCTTTAGTCTTTACCTCACCGTCAAGCTCTTTTCTGGCACCGTTACCACTTGTATTTCACTATCTCTTCGCCGAACTAGTGCACCTATATTGGGTGTGTTGGGGACAAAAGAGACTTCTTATATCTTGATTGCAGGGTTGCTTGAGAGTGAATACATTTGACCACTTCCTCCCTGAGTTCGATAAACCTTGGGTAATCCACTTAAGAGAAACTTGCTGCTGTTCTATAAACCTCTGCACTTGGAGGCCCAACAACTGTCTACAAGAATAAAAGTGCGTAGACATCAAGATCTTTTTTGGCGCTGTTGCCAGGGAGGTAAGGTAAAAGGTACTCACATCCTCCGGTGTGAGTTCTCAAAGTTATTTCCTTTAGATTCTGCAGTTTTGTCTTTTTGTTTCTTGTTTTCACTAATTAGGCTTAATGGAAAACAACAACAAAATTAGAGAGCTTTTTAGTATTTTTCCTAAGTTAGAATTTGAGTGGTTTGAAAAGAAAATTAAAAAACCTATGGAACTTTATTTGCATGCTAATAGCAATGTTATTAGTATGAATTTTTTGAACACCATTGTTACTAATGGTATGGAAACGTCTAAGCTTGGGGAAGCTAGTTTTTATGAGAAAGATATTTTTAGTTCCCTAGCTTTAGGAAAGAAAATTTGCTCTGATGATACTTTATCTCCCATATGTGGTAATTCTAATGATACTTGTGATATTTTAAATCCACATACTGAAAGTGTCCCTTTTGAAATATCTATTGAAATTGTTGAACGTGTTATGAATAACTACTATTTTGGAGATGGAACTGTCCATCCTAGTGATCATTTACTCTTTATACATGAATTATGTGAGTTGTTCAAGTGTGTAGGTATTTCAATGGACCAAGTTAAGAGGAAGCTATTCCCTTTCTCACTTAGGGATAAATCAAGGGAGTGGTATGAGCTACTAGATGATCCTCATCATTTGGAGTGGAAGGAACTTGAATCTCTCTTTTATTCTAAATTTTATCCTCCTCATTAAAGGTAGGAATTATATTTATAATTTTCATCCTCATGAGGGAGAAAGTATTGCCCAAGCTTGGGGGAGATTGAAGTCACTGATGCTCAAATGTCCCATTCATGAGCTCCCCAGTAATGTTGTTATCAATAATTTTTATGCAAGGCTTTCAGGACATTACAAGTATTGCCGCCAATGGTTCGTATCCTTCACGTGGGAAAAACGGACATGATTGTTTATCTGCATGTGTGAGTTATGAGGCGTCGATGATCTATGGTCTATGTCACTCTAGCTGACATAGGCAGGTGAGCCATCCCATCGGAAGATTCTGGCATGGACGGATCCAGACCGGCTATGAGAGGAGTACAATGGAAGATTCAGCATTTCTTCGACTTACAAGCTGAAAATGTAGAGCATTGCAGGGTTCTTGGGAGGATTACAAGATATTGCTTGACAATTTGCCGACATCCATCTAGACGGAGCATTCAACCTGAAGAGGCAAGACGGCGCAAGATCCCAGAGTTCTCCGGGGGCTATTGTTGGGGATATGCTATATAGGTATCCTCATAGCATGTCTCCTATCCGGATAACTCGGGTGGCCCACACTTGGTAGAAAGGCCCATGGCCTGCTGGGCGGCCCAGTTAGATGGATCCAGAAGGGAGGCCCATGCCGGATGAAGGAAGGCTACGGAGGAGTCACCGACGTACCTGGAGCCTTGGAGTGTAAGACACATTAGACTGATTGTACACTATGTAGGACTCTGTAACCTCTCCGGCAAGGACTTTGCCTGTAACCCTATGACCTGGCGACTATATAAGCCGGACCTATGGGAGCCTTTAGGGCACAAGTTAGTATCGATTAACTCATACCGTGCACAGTGAACCAATCACTGTAACTCGGCGTATTTCCATTATAGTGATTTATAGCAGGAGTAGGATTCCGCCACCGTTATGGGATCTGAACCTGGGTAAGCTGTGTTACCTCGTACCCGCCAACCTTCCACCTTACCCCATGTCTCTAAACATGCACTGTGAGGACCCCTCCATGGCGTACTCGTCGGCAATACCACGACAACCGCCGGCCGCAGGAAGAGTGAGTAGCCGTCCAAGAAAGATCGTCCATGACTGTGATCCGACGGGCTAGGCTATCCTGGACGGTCTGCGTCCCACCTATCTGACCTAGCCATCACTTTGACCGATGATGCACTCTTCAACCGTAGAGTCTAGGTCGTGGACATGAACGTCGCCATCAAGCGTCAGCGTCTCCTTCTTCAACCAGTACGAGCTGTCCCTCGATACCTGGTCTAGACTCCGACATGGAGTTGGTCTCTATGATCCCCCATCTTTATTAGGAGCACTGTCGGCCTTGTACATGTGGCGGTCTCTCCTGGTGTGCCATGGGGCAACGACTACCCCATCGTCCTCATGAAGAGACACCTTGGTTAGCAGCAACATGACGTACTCTGCCTCTTGTTGTCGTTGTCACCGGCATGCGACGATGTTAGGTCCCAGGGGATGAGAGAGCGGTGCTCGCCAGAGATGTTGACCTCGCGAACGACATCGGTGTCCTTCTCTATTCCTGTGGCGCCCTGCTCAACGGCAGCGGCCCCATGGAGTTCCAGACTTCCGGTCTAGCAATCTACCACTGGATACAAGCTTGGCCTCTCCAGACCTTTGAGATGGGGCAATGGCGATGTACCGTGGGATTGGCGTCTATTAATTTACTAGGCAGTATGATGCAACATATGTCGGACAAGGCACAATCTAATTCAGAGTCAAATGTGAATAGAAGAATATGTATGTATAAAAAACCATCAGATCGCATGACAAGTTTCTTCGTCTACCTTGAAACTTTATTGTTGTTAACTTTGGATGTCTATGATATAAAAAAGAACTGGAAAAGTGTGTCACAGGTATTGAAAGAAATAATTGGGACATGCAGGGTAACATGTAAGCGAACTCGAATTGGGTCAAAATTCAATATGCTTCTAATTGTATAAATCCAAAATCTAAATGCAACCTAAGATGTTCTGTATGTTACAAAACTTGGCCAAATTCAAAATACCTGCTATGGTATAAGCCCAAAATCTAGATGAATCTTCTGTTTCTAATCGTAAACGAGTTATATTATTAGCCATAAGTGCATATTGATTTATTTTAAGGTTTGCTCGCAATTGGATACTATGTAGGGATTTATTCCAATCTGGTATGTGTACTTGCACTTAGTTCATCACGATTTAGCAAATGAGCTCTTCGTTTCCATCTTGATTTGTTTAGATTGTGGCTATTAGGGATCCTTGCTGAACCATACCTTTGCTAAATTACATAGGGATTTTTTCCAATCTGGTAATGTGTAACACCGCGGTTCTGAAAAGACCGTGGCTTCTATGTGACATGCCAATCCCTGGATCGGTTCATTGGCCCACAATAGAATAAGATGAATAACATAGCAAAATATCCGTGTATCATAAATAACGAAGATCCAGAGTACCATTATTACAATAAAAGCTTAGCTCAAGGCTAGCTCAAATTATTCAGGTAGCAGCATAAATAAAGTAAATCCTCCATTCTTCAAATTGCCCACAAGTGAACAAGTGCCGAGTGGAGTACCGTGGCCTATATCGATTACTCAGAATCGGAATAACCTGCAACATGAAACGTAGCAGCCCCGAAGGGTTAATACATGGAATGTATGGCAAGTAGAGCTAGTAAAGGAGACAATAGTGCTAACATCTACATGCATATTTGGCAAGTGGAGCTGTGTCTGGCTTGCATTTGCAAATACCTTTGTCCTACTTTCATAAACAGTTTTTGATTTTCTTTGAAAAGACCCCAATTAAGTTAACCCAACAATATTAAAACAATTATGAAGTTGGAATGAGCGAGAAACATGTCATGGAATCAATATCAAGCAACTCAGTTGTCCATAACCGGGGACACGGCTAATCGATTAGATTATACACCCTGCAGGGGTTAGTACACTTTACCCATGTGACTTGGCCAGTCCAGCTCGTACCATCACTCTCATTTTGGGTGATGATAGGGAGAAGTCCAAGAAGAGACTGTTCGGGAAGTAGCTCCCCAATCCCGACGCGCACCGGTCCAACCTACCAAAATTCTACATCTCTGGATACGCGGGTTCGATTTACCACAACCTACTAAGTCCAACCAACCGCCCATTTCATTATTGGCACATGGTTGTACACGTAAGCTACAAAATAAAGAAGCCAATCATTTTCTCTCGATACCTGGGTGCTTTTCCGCAATGAAACCACCAAAAATTATCAATACCATCACACCCAGGAGATTCATTGATTAAGTT
This sequence comes from Avena sativa, assembly GCA_916181665.1. NCBI lineage: Eukaryota > Viridiplantae > Streptophyta > Magnoliopsida > Poales > Poaceae > Avena > Avena sativa. The sequence continues at coordinate 259,657,101 of OV702298.1, read as the reverse complement.
GTTTTAGTTTTCACAAACCAATACTTTTAGAAACAAGTCTCATTAACGTAACCCAGCCCTCGTACATCATAGCGTGGCTAAGCACATCTACCAACGGTGGTTCATCTACAAGGAAAGCCCTACCACATAATAGGACATAGCATAGCGATAGTATCATCCTACACATGCGTCTACAAAATACACGACAATGCATAGAAAATAGTAGGACAATATCATGAACAAAATAGCATGTACTTGCCTTAGTTGTAGCGGTCGGAAGAACAATCCACACACGAGCAAGCGTTGCACTCGTCACAATCTACACGATACAATTGCAATCATAAACAAACAAACCACAAACATATGCAACAAAAATGATGCATGAATGCATGCAAGGTAAGTGAATTGGTGCTACAGCTGCACCACATAATCCTATTCAATAATACTACTGATTGTATGCATGGAAAATAGTTTTAGCACAAGGAAAACTATTACGCAAAAAGTAATGCTCAAAACTAGAGCTAGAACTCAAATAATTCGCTACCGGTAGTATACTATTTATAAAATCTTGAGAAAATTCTACCGTACAGGCATTGCTAATTAGGAACAGTACCAACTGGAATTACTCAAAAAGAAATTATAAAACTCCCCGAGTAATTAAAATACTGCAGAAATCCACTAGACAGTTTCTGCAGAAGTTTTTACTATAAGCCTATCTTTTTAATTCACGATGAGATTCCCCTCGTTCCACTGAATCCAGGGACATATCATACGCGATTTTTGGAGCTACGGATCTTTTTCTACGAATTAATTACTACAAAAAGGCCATTAACTCATTTGATTAAACTGTACTAAACCTTGCTGTAAAAGTGTGAAACAATGGTACAGCAAGATTCTGCACGACTTACTGAACCTACATATATTTTATTTGCAATTTTTGGCCCAGCGGTTTAATTTCTACGCAATTTACAAGTTTCTACCGAAATCTGTCAACTAAAACGATTAACGAAAATAACCAGTCAACTGTGTCTGTTGACTGGTCAACGCGGCTGCTGACTGGGCGTCTGACTAGTCAACGCCTGGGTACTGACCGGTCAACGCCGATCTGGACCGCTGATCTGAGATCCGACGGTCCCAACAGATGGCGGCTGCGGACTCACCGGAGACGAACGGCGGCGAGTTCCGGACGGTGCGACGATCGGTTCCGGCGACGACGGTTACCTGCGCGAGAGGGAGACGGTCAGCGCGATTCGAGGCGGTCAACAACTGCGGTGCGAGACGGTGGCACGGCGCGCGAGGCGGCGGTGCGAGGCACGGGCCTCTTAAGTGGGGCCCCCTCGTGGGGTCCTACGCGGACACGGGCCGCGAAGTTGGAAACGGACACGGAAATCGGCGCGATTTTCTATCTTTTAATCAAACGGCCGTAACTTTTCCGCACGAGCTCTGAATCGAGCGATTCTTGCTCCTATGGTTTTGTAAAATCGAGGGGAACAACCTAGGGTCAAGGGTTGGGTAAAACCACTAGGCTACAAGGGTGGACAACACAAGTCCTACTAAAGCCTCCCGTAGGAGCCTCGTAGTAAAATAGAATAGGGTTTAGAAAATAGCGTTTCGCCGAATCTTTTCACTCGACGGTTTTGCGTGGAAAAATATGATGCAATGATATGAATGATATGGAGAACCAAATCTAAAATTTGGGGTGTGACAAGACTAACCCCCTTAAGATGAATCTCGTCCTCGAGATTCGGCGCGGCTAGCAAATAGGTGTGGGTAGTCCTCTCGGATGTCATCCTCACGCTCCCAAGTGGATTCCTCTTCGGTGTGGTGGCTCCACTGCACCTTGCAAAACCTGATCATCTTGGTACGGGTAGTCCTCTCCGCTGTCTCCAGAATCTTGACCGGTTTCTCCTCATAGGTCAAGTCGTTCTCAAGCTGAACCTCCTCCAGCGGTACAGTGTCTCTCAATGGTGTATCCACCATCTCCGGATGGCACTTCTTCAGCTGGGATACGTGGAACACATTATGAACAGCGGACAGAGCCTCTGGTAACTCCAACCGATAAGCAACTTCTCCTTTGCGTGCTAAGACCCGATACGGTCCAACAAATCGAGGTGCCAGCTTACCCTTAATTCCAAATCTCTTGATTCCACGAAGTGGCGACACTCTGAGGTATGCTCTATCACCTATCTTATACACCACTTCCTTGCGCTTGGCGTCAGCGTAGCTCTTCTGCCTTGATTGTGCTACCTTCAGCCTGTCCCTAATCAAGGCGACCTTCTCCTCAGCGTCCTTGATCAAATCCGGTCCAAACAGCTGACGTTCTCCTACTCCATCCCATAGCAATGGTGTCTGGCACCGTTTCCCATATAGCACATCGAACGGTGACGTCTTGATACTGGTTTGATAGCTGTTGTTGTAGGAAAACTCAGCATACGGCAAATTCTCATCCCAACTAGAACCATGAGCCAAAGCGCAAGCTCTTAGCATGTCTTCCAAAATCTGATTCACCCTTTCGGTCTGTCCATCGGTCTGTGGGTGAAACGTTGTGCTAAACTCCAATCTAGTACCAAGTGACTCGTGCAGCTGGCGCCAGAAGTGTGAGGTAAATTGGGTGCCTCTATCAGATACGATACTCTTGGGAACTCCATGTAGGCACACAATTCTGTCCATATAAATCTTGGCCAACTTTGCACTCGTATAGGTTGTCTTTACTGGAATAAAGTGGGCTACCTTGGTCAAATGGTCGACCACTACCCAAATGGAGTCATATCCTGACCTGGTCCTGGGCAATCCTGTGATAAAATCCATTCCCACTCTATCCCACTTCCAATCCGGCACGGGCAATGGCTGGAGCAATCCTGCTGGCTTCTGGTGTTCCGCCTTTACTCGGCTACAAACGTCACATAGGGCAATATGCTCTACGATGTCTCCCTTCATGTTGTTCCACCAGAATCTGTCCTTTAGGTCCATATACATCTTCGTATTGCCCGGATGTATGGAATATGGCGAGTCATGAGCTTCCTGCAGAATCAACTTCCTTATCTCCGGATTGTTGGGAACGCACAAACGATCCCCGTACCATAGGGTACCTTGCTCATCCTCGCGGAATTCCCTTGCTCGACCTTCCTTCATCTTTTCCTTCACTTCACCTATCTCTTTGTCTCCCACTTGAGCCTTCCTGATTCTGTCATGTAGTGTTGGTTGGACTTCCATCGTTGCCAAGTACCCTTCAGATACTACCTCCAGTCTAAGGTCCTTGAACTGCTTGCACAAATCCTCAGGCAATTCCCCAATTGTCAATCCGTTGGCATAGACCTTCCGGCTCAGAGCATCTGCTACTACATTGGCCTTTCCTGGGTGGTATTGCAGATTCATATCGTAATCCTTGATAAGCTCCAACCATCTCCTTTGTCTCATATTCAGTTCCTTCTGCGTAAATATGTACTTCAGGATCTTGTGGTCGGTGTACACATCACAGTGTTTCCCCATCAGGTAGTGCCTCCATACCTTGAGAGCATGAACCACTGACGCTAACTCCAAGTCGTGTGTGGGGTAATTCCGCTCATGGTGCTTAAGTTGTCGCGAGGCATATGACACTACTCTCCCATCTTGCATCAGCACACTCCCAAGTCCCTGTCGTGAAGCATCACAGTACACATGGAAATCCTTCTGAAGATCTGGTAAACACAGGACAGGCGCGGTCACTAGTCGACGCTTCAGTTCCTGAAAGCTGGCTTCACATACGTCTGACCATTCAAACTTCCTCTCCTTCTTCAGAAGTTCGGTCATTGGCTTAGCAATCTTGGAAAAGTTTTCAATGAACCTTCTGTAATATCCAGCAAGTCCCAAAAAGCTTCGAATCTCTCCCGCATTCTTGGGTGCTTCCCACTCAGTTACTGCAGTCACTTTGCTTGGATCAATGGCGACTCCTTCTCCTGACATTACGTGTCCAAGGAACCCAACAGTGTTAAGCCAGAATTCACACTTGCTGAATTTGGCATACAACTTGTGTTCCCTCAGCTTCTCCATAATCAGTCGCAGATGTTTCTCATGCTCAGCATCATCCTTGGAATATATCAGTATGTCATCAATAAACACCACCACGAACTTGTCCAAGTACTCCATAAATACCTTGTTCATCATGGTCATGAAATATGCCGGGGCATTCGTTAGTCCAAAAGACATAATTGTATACTCATATAAACCATACCTAGTGGTGAAGGCGGTTTTTGGTACGTCTTCCTCCTGGATCTTCAATTGAAAGTAGCCTGATCGCAGATCAATCTTGCTGAACACCTTTGATCCTTCCAGTTGATCAAACAAATCATTTATGTTTGGCAGAGGGTACTTGTTCTTGATGGTTACTTCATTCAGCGAGCGATAGTCCACCACTAATCTCTTGCTGCTATCTTTCTTCTCCACAAACAGAATAGGTGCACCCCATGACGACGAACTAGGCTGAATGAATCCCTTGTCCAACTGCTCTTTCAGCTACTTCTTCAATTCCTTCAGCTCATCCACATCCATCTTATATGGTCTCTTTGCAATAGGTCCTGTTCCCGGCATCAGGTCGATGAGAAACTCCACTTCCCTGTCAGGTGGCATTCCTGGCAGCTCTTCCGGAAACACGTCGGGGTAATCCCTAATCACAGGCACAATATCCATGCTAACCCCCTTAAGAGAATTCAGCTTACACCTTCCTGGTCGTACAGCCGACTTGAATCTAATCCTCTTACCATCCGGGGTTTTGAGTGAAACAGCTCGCTGTGCACAATCTATGTGTCCCTCATGCATAGACATCCAATCCATACCCAGAATAACATCTAATCCCTGTGATTCCAACACTACCAAATGTGCACTAAAGTTGTGTGTTCCAATCCTCACAGTTAAATCGCGGCATCCCGCGCTAGCTATCATATCTCCTCCAGGTGAACTCACTCTAATAGACCCTTTCATAGACTCCGTAGGTAGCTTATACTTATCCACAAAAGCCCTTGATATGAATGAATGCGATGCACTAGTATCGAAAAGTATAAGTGCAGGGTGAGTGTTGACTGGAAACTTACCAATCACAAGGTCAGGCTCATCTGGAATCTCCTCCACATTCATGTGGTTCACTGTGGCCTTCTCGTTGTTGGTTGGCTTCAGTCCTTTCCTCTCCGGACAGTTGTCAGCATAGTGTCCCTTCTGTTTACACTTGAAGCATGTCACCTCACTCAGATCCTTCTTCACAAAGCTGCGATCACGGTTGCGGTCATGTCCACCGTGTCCTCCAGAGTGGTGAGAGTGTCCTCCCTTGTGGCTGTGGTGGCTGCTCCTATGGTTGTCATGACGATGCCCATCTCCTCCATGGTGGTGGCGGTCATGGCTCTCGTGGTCACTCCCTCCATGCTTGGAGTATCCATCATAGGATGTGCGAGACTTGTGGTGTGAACCAGAGTGGTGATTGTTGCTCTTTCTCTTGCGGTTCTCCACCTGCTAGTGCTTCCCTTCCAAGATCCTGGCCTTGTCCATAAGCTCCTGGAAAGTGGGGCAATAAACCACCAGTAGCTGTACTGAAAGCTCATCACTGAGGCCATCCAGGAATCTCTCCCTCCTTTTTGCATCAGTGTCAACATCCTCAGGTGCATAACGGGACAGGTTGTTGAACTCCTCAATGTACTCAGCCACGGTGCGATTGGTTTGGCGCAAGTTGTGGAACTCCTTCCTCTTCAGGCTCAGAACTCCTGAAGACACGTGGTTGGTCCTGAAACCTTCCTCAAACATTGCCCAAGTCACGGTGTCCAGCGGGTGGGTGATCTGAAATGTGTCCCACCAAGAAGCGGCTGGTCCCTCCAGTAGGTGAGCGGCAAACCTCACCTTCTCAGCATCAGTGCATCCAACAGTTACCAGATCCTTGTTGACTGAACGCAACCAGTCGAGAGCAACCATTGGTTCAGTTGCAGTAGAGAACTTAGCTGGCCTTAACCTCAGAAATCTGGTGAGAGCATCTCCCTGAGGCTGATTGTTTCCATTGTTGTTGTTGTTCTGAGCTGCCATGAACTGATTCATTACTTGGGTCAGCTGTGCCTGAGCTGCTATGAGTTGCTCCAACTCAGTGAGTTGACGGCGGGGAGGCATCTGCGGTTCAGCACAGGTAAGTTTAGAAAGAATCAACTACGATAATAGGATTCTACCCATGCATATGATCAAACAACATCAAACAATAGCAGACAATCACAAGCAAGCAACACATCAACAAACAAGTGATCCAGCAACATCCCAGGGGTTATCCTAGCAGTATATACCTACTGAAATAGTTTTACAAGAGTTGACAATGGTTAACTAAACAGTTGATCAACTAAACAACAAAAACAGCAATCTGCCAGAACAGTCCAGCAGTGTTCATGAATTTTTTCGCCTGACTTAAACTCGTCAGAAAATTTAGCTGATTTTTGCACATATATTAAAGAGAGTTTCGCATCAGCCCTATTTTTTTCAGATTTTTCCCAGTTACCAGGAAAATATGAAAAATCGTACAGTACTGCTGTATCAGCAGAAAACTGCAGAGAAAATAACACAGATGTTAACCAAACTTGCCATAACTCTTTCATAAAATTCGCACAAATAATTCCTGGGATATTGGAGTACACAAATAAGCAACTAATCACTCTTAAACTAACACGAACTAAGCTTCACAACGATCGAGACTAATCCTAACGAATTTGCCTAACGAGGACTAATTGGTGGACTTCTATCTACTCCTTGAAGAGGTTGCGGTAGGTCCTTGCACTCATGCGTTGGCGCTTCGGTCCACGGTTCAACCATGGCGGCGGAGTGTACACTTCTCCTGAATCATCACTTGAGATCTCAAACTCCACCTCTTTTGGATCCTCCTCTTCTTCTCCACTCTCTGCTGCGACTGCAACAGCTTCATCTCCTCCACCATCATCGTCTCCATCATCATCATCCTCGTCCTCATCATCATCATCGTTCCCACTGTCATCATCATCCCCATTGTTGCCATCAGAGGGTGGATTTAGCTGTGCTTGGAGAGCGGCAATCTGGGCTGTCATAGCTTCAATAGTTTGATCCCTTTCCTGGACGGTCCCTTGCAACTGTTGTATGTTCTGGGTGTTCTCCTGCACAGTACCATGAAGATGAGCTATGGTTGCATCTCTGGCTATCAGGGCATTCTCCAGAACTCCCACGGATTCATGCAAGGTGTCAATCTCCTGTCCTTGGACCACCATACCATTGCTAGCAAAATCTGCAATCTCCTTTATCATCATCACTTTCTCAGCTAGAGCTCCATTCTCCCTTTCCATGTCCTCTATGTGCCTCCGACGGGGCGGCATGTTGTTCTTGTCACCCGGGGTAACCACAATGTGCCCATCTTCATCACGCCTCCCATAGTCATAGTAGGGTGAATCTGCTGGCAGCAGGTGTCAGACATGATGGCACTGGCGAGACAGGGCTTCATGTATGGCCAAGTTGATTCCAAGTCCCCAATTGCAGTATGTCTTGGTGTAGATCAGGTGCACAGGGTTTGGTAAGGCGGCGTCTCTGAATATGAAGGTGGTGATCTCCCATGCATCCTCACCATATCCATAGGTGTACAGCCTTCTTCCCTTGAACACGGGCAGTGGCAATCCCAATGACTGCGAGAGCTGTGCTAACTGCCTTGCAAAGGGCCTTGGTGACTCCATGATGGCATACTCAGTCCTGACTTCTCCCATCTATCAAGTAAAAGAGTAAAGTGTGAGAATAGCATATGGTAAGAATTTAGGAGGGTCAAAGGCATAAGATGAAAGACAGAGTTAATATAGGCTTTAATAAATCTAAGGCTTCCTAATCCAATCCTAGGTCACGATCCTACAGTCGACAACCTGGCTCTGATACCATCTTGTAACACCGCGGTTATAAAAAGACCGTGGCTTCTATGTGACATGCCAATCCCTGGATCGGTTCATTGGCCCACAATAGAATAAGATGAATAACATAGCAAAATATCCGTGTATCATAAATAACGAAGATCCAGAGTACCATTATTACAATAAAAGCTTAGCTCAAGGCTAGCTCAAATTATTCAGGTAGCAGCATAAATAAAGTAAATCCTCCATTCTTCAAATTGCCCACAAGTGAACAAGTGCCGAGTGGAGTACCGTGGCCTATATCGATTACTCAGAATCGGAATAACCTGCAACATGAAACGTAGCAGCCCCGAAGGGTCAATACATGGAATGTATGGCAAGTAGAGCTAGTAAAGGAGACAATAGTGCTAACATCTACATGCATATTTGGCAAGTGGAGCTGTGTCTGGCTTGCATTTGCAAATACCTTTGTCCTACTTTCATAAACAGTTTTTGATTTTCTTTGAAAAATACCCCAATTAAGTTAACCCAACAATATTAAAACAATTATGAAGTTGGAATGAGCGAGAAACATGTCATGGAATCAATATCAAGCAACTCAGTTGTCCATAACCGGGGACACGGCTAATCGATTAGATTATACACCCTGCAGGGGTTAGTACACTTTACCCATGTGACTTGGCCAGCCCAGCTCATACCATCACTCTCATTTTGGGTGATGATAGGGAGAAGTCCAAGAAGAGACTGTTCGGGAAGTAGCTCCTCAATCCCGACGCGCACCGGTCCAACCTACCAAAATTCTACATCTCTGGATACGCGGGTTCGAGTTACCACAACCTACTAAGTCCAACCAACCGCCCATTTCATTATTGGCACATGGTTGTACACGTAAGCTACAAAATAAAGAAGCCAATCATTTTCTCTCGATACCTGGGTGCCTTTCCGCAATGAAACCACCAAAAATTATCAATACCATCACACCCAGGAGATTCATTGATTAAGTTGTTTTAGTTTTCACAAACCAATACTTTTAGAAACAAGTCTCATTAACGTAACCCAGCCCTCTTACATCATAGCGTGGCTAAGCACATCTACCAACGGTGATTCATCTACAAGGAAAGCCCTACCACATAATAGGACATAGCATAGCGATAGTATCATCCTACACATGCGTCTACAAAATACACGACAATGCATAGAAAATAGTATGACAATATCATGAACAAAATAGCATCTACTTGCCTTGGTTGTAGCGGTCGGAAGAACAATCCACACACGAGCAAGCGTTGCACTCGTCACAATCTACACGATACAATTGCAATCATAAACAAACCACAAACATATGCAACAAAGATGATGCATGAATGCATGCAAGGTAAGTGAATTGGTGCTACAGCTGCACCACATAATCCTATTCAATAATACTACTGATTGCATGCATGGAAAATAGTTTTAGCACAAGGAAAACTATTACGCAAAAAGTAATGCTCAAAACTAGAGCTAGAACTCAAATAATTCTCTACTGGTAGTATACTGTTTGTAAAATCTTGAGAAAATTCTACCGTACAGGCATTGCTAATTAGGAACAGTATCAACTGGAATTACTCAAAAAGGAATTATAAAACTCCCCGAGTAATTAAAACACTGCAGAAAGCCACTAGACAGTTTCTGCAGAAGTTTTTACTATAATCCTATCTTTTTAATTCACGATGAGATTCCCCTCGTTCCACTGAATCCAGGGACATATCATACGCGATTTTTGGAGCTACGGATCTTTTTCTACGAATTAATTACTACAAAAAGGCCATTAACTTATTTGATTAAACTGTACTAAACCTTGCTGTAAAAGTGTGAAACAATGATACAGAAAGATTCTACACGACTTACTGAACCTACACATATTTTATTTGCAATTTTTGGCCCAGCGGTTTAATTTCTACGCAATTTACAAGTTTCTACCGAAATCTGTCAACTAAAATGATTAACAAAAATAACCAGTCAACTGTGTCTGTTGACTGGTCAACGCGGCTGCTGACTGGGCGCTGACTGGGCGTCTGACTAGTCAACGACTGGGTACTGACCGGTCAGCGCCGATCTGGACCGCTGATCTGAGATCCGACGGTCCCAACAGATGGCGGATGCGGACTCATCGGAGACGAACGGCGGCGAGTTCCGAACGGTGCGGCGATCAGTTCTGGCGACGACGGTTACCTGCGCGAGAGGGATATGGTCAGCGCGATTCCAGGCGGTCAACAACTGCGGCGCGAGACAGTGGCACGGCGCGCGAGGCGGCGGTGCCAGGCGCGTGCGCGCGTGCGAGGGCGCGCTGGCGCGCAGCAGCAGCGGCGGGCGGCTGCAGGAGCTGCGGGCGCGCGGCAGCGGCGGAGCAGCGGCGCGGCGCTGGCGGCGGGGCAGGCGAGCTGCGGGCGGCGCGCGCGCGGGCGAGGCACTGCAGGCGGCGGCGGCGGCGCGCGGCGCGTGTGGCGAGGCGGTGCGCGGCACAGGCGGAGGCGCGCGGCGCGGAGCGGCTCGGAGGCGGGGCAGGCGCAGCGCGGCAGGTGGCGGCTGCGGTGCGTGGCGCTGCGGGCGCGCGCGCGGTGCTGCGGCGCGGCGGTGGGCGAGGCGCGGCGGCGGGCGAGCGGCGCGGCTGCGAGGCGGGGTGGCGAGGCGGCTTACCAGGGAGGCGGCGGCGCGCTGCACGGGGACCGAGGGCGGCGGCGCGAGTTCCTGGGAGAGGCGGCGCTGGGTGCGGGGTTCGAGGCGGGGCGGGGCGATCGAGGTAGGGGTGCGGAAAACGAGGCAGGGCCGGGCCTCTTAAGTGGGGCCCCCTCGTGGGGTCCTACGCGGACACGGGCCGCGCAGTTGGAAACGGACATGGAAATCGGCCCGATTTTCTATCTTTTAATCAAACGGCCGTAACTTTTCCGCACGAGATCCGAATCGAGCGATTCTTGCTCCTATGGTTTTGTAAAATCGAGGGGAACAACCTAGGGTCAAGGGTTGGGTGAAACCACTAGGCTACAAGGGTGGACAACACAAGTCCTACTAAAGCCTCCCGCAGGAGCCTCGTAGTAAAATAGAATAGGGTTTAGAAAATAGCGTTTCGCCGAATCTTTTCACTCGATGGTTTTGCGTGGAAAAGTATGATGCAATGATATGAATGATATGCAGAACCAAATCAAAAATTTGGGATGTGACATAATGTGTACTTGCCTATATGAGGGTTATTTTGCCACTCCTTTGCTAAATTACCGGCAGCCATGTATTTTCCACGGAAAAATATACTCATGGAGCTTGTATTTGAATAAAACTTATGTATAGATCTCAAATGAGCTTGTGTGTGAATAAACTAATGTATGGCCTTCTGGTGAAATAGACTATGTTCATTTTTTTGCTCTTCTTTATTTATTTTTCCTCAACTAACTTGTAACTGATATGGGATGTGGCTCAATTGACATGTCCGTATGTAGTTGCACTTGTCATAATTTTCTAAGAATGCAGCACCAAGCTTATGGATAGTTTAAGACTTTGAGATACCCATAATATGTTAGTTTCGCCGAGATTAACATGTTAAAGTGACCTATCTCAGGTTGGCAAAGTGGACATGCCTACATGAGGGTTATTTGGCCACTTCTTTCCTAAATTACCAGCAACCAAGTATTTTCCACGAACAAATATAGTTATGGAGCCTGTATCTTTTATATCTAAATAGAAGTCCCCACTATCTTATTTTCCCGAGTTCTCGTGCGTCCACGTCATCCGCTTTTCCCCCACCGTTCTATCCCATTGAGTCTAGTACGTGTTGCATCCGTATCATATTCCTCAACCCTTCTTCTCCACAGCAGCGTGTCGATCTTCTTCTCTAACTCCTCATTTAATCCTCCAGCTATTGATCCTCCTCTCCTCTTCAACTTCTCCACCACCACATCATATTCCTCGTGCCCACCACATGAGTAACCGATGAAGGCTTCCTCTCCAATTTAAATCTCTTGCACATTAGTCAATAGATTTCGCCTAGGGGAGACCACAGTAGTACGTGACTAGAGTCTGCTCGATAGTTTCTTTGATCCCATTCCCATCTCCCGAGACCTGAAGCCCGCCCCCTGTTGGAGATTCAATCGATCTCTCCTAGGGGAGACCACACAGATTTCGCCCAGTGGAGAGCACTTGATTGGACGAATTTGAAGTTCCCGTCGGTCGCCACTCATCTCCTGCTGGTACTGAGTATGCTGGCCGACGCACATATGCACCTCTGCAGCACTCGCCGTCCCACGGCCCGATTCCGATTTCCCAATCTTTCTACACCATTTTGTTTACAGTCAAACTAGGTATCCTATACTTAGCATATTGACCGCGCTTTGCCTGTTAATTATTTTTGTACATTACCTCCTTGACCTGATTATTTTTGCCACTGCTTCCTTGATTATATTCAGATACGAGAATGAGCAGATTAGTGTCCTGAACTTTGCCTGCTAATTAGTTTTGTCATTGCTTCCTTTGATTAGTTCTACCACAACTTTCTTGCTTATGTTGAATCCGCTTCCCTAGAAGGCCTGAAGTATCTTCCTCATGGCTTCAAGATTCAAGCCTAGAGCAGATCAGCAAGAGCGTTAATTCAATTCATGTTGACACGGTATTCATCTTCCTACTTACTCAGTTGCATATTAATTGTTTTTTAGTTTTCTTTATCTTTCAGAATTTGGTTTTCCTATTTTGTTAGATTTATCTTTTGTTTATTATGTGCACTGTTTTCCATCGTTTATTATCTTCCATAATTCACCAGCGAGAGATTGCAACTGGTGTGTCTCGATCTCCAAATATGGGGCATAATCTGTATTGTATAGTTCGTGTCCTACGCTGATCAACCACTTGCCTTCTTTCATTCTTTCATGGTGAGTTGTTCTGTTACTTTCGTGTTACAACTAGAAGCATGGGAAAGTCTGCACTATAAAAGATAGAAGATGTATATTCTGAGTCCATAACATGTTGGAATTTTTAACCAGACATGATCAGCGATGGGCAATGGTGGTTCATTTCATGTTCCTCATTGCAATTTTCATCTAATGGTACCTTGATGATTTCAACAGTTTGTAGCTCTTCATAATATGACAAAAGCATTCATTCTTTGCTTAAGTGTGCTAGCCGCTAGGTGTGAGGAATTGCCAGAGTTTAATGAGATCAGATGGTATTTCTCCTTGATTTTTTCATATTGCAGCAGAATAATAGATGTGATGTAAGAATTAGACTGTTGGTTTTACAACTTACATAACCTTTTAATTTTGGAACTTCTTTGTCCTTTTGATTTCATATACAATCCACTATGTATATTATTTTGTTCAAAATAGTGAGAGAAAATGTTTCAGCTTGTACTAATTGCTAGATTTGTCCCATCTTTTTTTAAGAACAACGACAACTGCTCTGTTCCAGTTATACTCTATGCTTATACTAAAACCATGACCCTAATGCAAAGAGTTTTGCCGAAGGTTTGCTGTTTCCTTGGTACATATATTTTTCAATCTCAATCCCTTGCCCTACCCCCTTTAACAAATTGTGCATAACGGATTGTTGTTGTATATAAATGACTGTCAAATTTTGTTATTCTTTTCCAATGTATTTCAGCAAAAGTATGATCATGTAGTTTACTACGACATGGTTCATTTTGGAACTAACCAAATGTCCTACATAGGGAACCAGAGACATGGATGGCAATTTCTAGGAGCTTATCAGATAAACTATTGCTAGAGGTTCTCCTAAATTTTGTGATGTAAAATTGTATCTCCTACAACTTGATTGTAGGTGAAAAAGAACAAGGTAGAGAGACAAGCTAGCGCCAAATTTAAGCTGATTCAACCAATGTGTTAATACATTATATTCTCGCTATTTCTGCTACTATCGAAGCTAATGTAAAAAAATGCCAGACTTTTCAGATCATAAAACAAAAATCGATCAAACAGGTTTTTGCATCCTGTTTGCCTGACTGTATAGAAAGAGAAATACAAATTATATTAATTTGGTTAGGATTTTAACACACATCTAGCTATTTTGAATAGAGCAGAGCACTTGGAAACATTTTTTTACAAGCACTTGGTCAAATATTGCTGTGCCCCACTCAGTTTGCCAGTACATCGGCTTTTATCCCGATATAGAACTATCGTCACTTGAGATGAAAACCGTATCCAATTCACAAAATAGGTATTAGAGATGAACGTCAACTAACAAAGTAGAGATTTGTTTGAATATCCAATAGAGTTGATCAACGGATCAACACCTATGAAGTTTTGTCTGACATGTAGTCATTTACCCATAAGCTTATTTTGCCGCAGCAACGCGCGGGGTTTCATCTAGTTTGAATAAAATTCATGTATGGCTCTCAAATGAGCTTGTGTTCGAATAAACTAATGTATGGCCTTCAGATGAAACAGACTATGTTCATTTTTGTCTCTTCTTTATTTTTTCCTCAATAAACTTGTAACTTATATGGGATGTGGCTCAATTAGCATGCCCGTCCATAGTTGCAATGATGCATGTTGTTGTTTGCAAAGGGTTGACAGCTCTATGACCATTTTTTGTTCCATGGAGGTGCAGTACAATGTCGTCCATTGTGACTTAATGAAAAGATCAATGAAAAACAACCCTGATTAGAATTCAAGAGTTCTTCACCCGTGTTTTGGAGAAATATGGATGAAACTCTATTGTATGTCAAAATTAGTAGACAGTATGGATAGAGCGAAGGGCACCACAGTCACATGGCGATTGCTGGTGAGTGGTGACACGGAGCACAAAGAGTAAACATACATCAAGATGAAGTAAAAAAACAAGTTGCTTGTTGCTCCTTACACTACTCATGGCAAAGGTTTAAGGACAATTCAAGTGCCTTTAAATGATTAAAAAGTTTCCATTAGTTATTAGGAAATTTTTAAGTGTCTTGAATTACACTAATGTGTGTTTTTCCGCAGCAACGCACAGACATCCAACTAGTAGGACCTAGATCTCTAGGGATCAAATATGTGTTAAAGATAAAACAAAAGTTCATTAAGTGAAATTATCAAACACAAACTATCAATGTTTTCCAAGGGGGCCGGGAATCAGTTGTATCAACCAACCATGACACGTTTTGTGTTGAGTGTAGATTAAAGTATAGTATTCTTTTTGTCTCAAAAGAAAAAGTATAGTATTCTTTTAGAGAAAGGTTAGATTTAGCCGTTATTGGTTTGTAGCATGTCTTGAGTTGATTGATAAATTAGTAATATAATTTATTTCATAAAGAATTGAAATTACATGCTACTAGAATTGAAATTTCATCGAGAGCGAGATGGATTCAAGGAGGAGGCAGCCTCGCAACCGATTTCGATGCAATTCAAAGGGTCGGACCTTCGTATTCCCTCCTGTGGGAGACATGCTCGCGAGGGTGCCCCTTGGAGTTCGGCCGTCATTTTCACGCTCTAATTTTCAGACGCAGCAAAACGGTGGTATTCGACCCTCAATTGCAGAATACCAAATTTGAGGCCCAATTCACTCAATCCAAACAGTGTTAACTGGAAATTTTGGCAAGAAAAAGAAAATTTAAACAAAATGCTAGGTGCTAATGTCTAGCACATGCCAACTTAGAGGATGCAATTGCGCGTTTTTCTTACGACTGTGTCCTCATAGGGGATCTTTTTACTGTATTTATTTTGGTACGTGCGCACTTATCGATGCAGGATCATGGATGGGCTCGGAGGCCATCTTTTCATCCGTGCGCACTTTTGGGTGCAGGTTCACCGGTTGGGCTCTGTGGCCTCTTTTATATGTGCTCTTTGGCATCTTACACAGCTGACATTGTTTAATTAACGGTGTGGTACTAAATATCACGTTAAACAGCCGCAGACGGCAGATTTCGCGTCCCGCACCGCCTGCCTGACGAACTCGATCGAGGCCCAGCTACGGCCCGTCCCCAAGGCCCGTTCCGTTCCCCTGTAGTGTCGTCGCCGCAAATTCTGTCTCCATCCTCTGCTCCGTCGTCTCTCCAGATCGAGGCAGGACGACGAAGGCGACCACCGAAGATGCTCCAGGGCGGAGACTCGCATCGTCCCCG
The DNA here is from genome assembly GCA_916181665.1 of Avena sativa. NCBI lineage: Eukaryota > Viridiplantae > Streptophyta > Magnoliopsida > Poales > Poaceae > Avena > Avena sativa. The sequence continues at coordinate 259,641,195 of OV702298.1, read as the reverse complement.
AGCTCCTGCTCCCCATGGAGGAGACTCGCATCGTGGTGGCGTTCTCTCATGGCGGATCTGCACCTATGCGCGCAGAGGTTGTAGTCGCCGCCGCCAACAACATGGCCAACGGCGCCGTCGTCGCCGGCCTCCAACCTTGGTCAATTAGTCTCCCAGGTCTCTTCATCCCCGCGGAGCGACAACGGAGGAGCAGCGAGGAGGCCCTGCTGGTGCGGCACCGTAACGGCCGCCGGCTCCACGCCGGTATGCGCGTGAGACAGCGGCGGCGAGTGTGGCCGGCCAGCTCGAGCGCACGATCGATCTACCAGCATCGGAGATTCGTGGCTGCTGCGGCCGCTCGTCCGTGCCCCAGCTAGAGCGAGGCAAGTCGCCGCTCCTTTGTGCTCATTGGAGGATTTGGATTTGGAGAACAGATGGATCAGGAGAGATGGGGACGGACCCAACAGGAGAAGGACCGGGAAGGAGAGAAAAATAAAGACGAGAAAATCTGGAAAGAGAGATTTGAAAGTACAATTAAAAAAATAGTAATCCAAATTTGTCAAAATTTTGATAAATCTAGACGCTATTTAATAGATAGATTTATCTAAATTTTAAAAAACCTGAGACATCTATTTTAAGACTTTAAGACGGAGGAAGTACAAGAAATGTGCCCTTTACTGGTTGAAAACGTCAAAATCGACTAAAATTTGTATTGGTCAAATCTATTTAAGCTCTTCAAAAACGACAATGCTAACGCGTCCCTTGCTGACTGAACTGCGGTCCAAGTGTAAGAGTCACAGTGTCAAGGATGGCCGACATAAATCAATCTCTCTCCTAGTTTAAGATTGTGACAAACAAATCAAAAGGCTTAATTAGCATACTCTTTGATAAAGGGAATATATTAAATATAAAAAAGATACTGTTACACCTGGTTTCTGTAACAACACAGTATCAAAAACGCGTCAAATTACCAAGAATCCACACAGCTAAAAAAGACAAAAAAAAACAAAACACCTATCGTGCGAACCAAGGAGGATGAAAGCTCAATTGCCAAACTCACGGTAGTTGAGCATATGGTCTTAACGCGGACATGGTCACGCAAGCAAAAATGGAAACTTTCTCCATGCTTAGGGTCTAGTAACAATGGAATAAATTATCCGGTGGACAAATTATTCAGTGTATGTAAAAAAACAGTTATATACTTATATGAGTAACAAAAGGTCAACGGAAAAACTTTACATTCCAATGTTGGAAAAATGCGTAACTTTTGGAATAAAGCTTAAGAAAGCAATTACACAATAACCAAAAAGTTAGATTAATTAGTTCCATAAAGTCTAAAATTAGCTTCATATATAAGGGTTAATTGGATTTGTGCCACTCCACTTTTCATGAATTGGAGAAATGCCATTACAGAAATCAAAGTTAGATATATGCCATTGCAACTCTCGCATACCTATAACTATGTCATTTTATCCAATACCAAGCTATACAGTCCATATTGATGACCCACAAGTATAGGGATATATCGTAGTACTTTCGATAAATAGGAGTGTCGATCCCAACGAGGAGCAAAAGATGCTGAACAGTGGTATGGAGTAAGAACTCTCTGCAAATACTTAGCAAACGAATTTTTAGTGGTTTTCTGATAAGGCAACAAAATGAAGTGCAAGTAATAAAGAACAAATGCAACAAGTGGCCCAATTCTTTCTTAGCAAAGGACAAGCCAGTGAAAATACTTATAAGGACCAAACGTTCCCGATGACACATGAGAATTCTGTCAAGTGCTTTCGCTTCAAATAGATGAGTACTCTTCTTTGGTGTTGTAAGTGTTGTGTGGGTGGACATGTGCTAATGTACCGACCTTACTTGGACTAATACATACTTATGATTAAACTCCCAGCAAACATTCGTAATTACAGGAAAGTAATTAAGATATAAATATAACCACAACCTTAAACTTTGAGATCCTACGCTCCCTTGTGCAAAGGTGTCCTAACGGGGGTTCAGGTTTCTGTCACTCCGACAACCCCACAATTAGTAGCCAAATACACAATGCATTCCCCTAGGACCATAAATGGTGAAGTATCATGTAGTCGACGTTCACATGACACCACTAGAAGAATAGCATCACAACTTAAATACTAAACCATTGAATAATAACTCAACACAAATCCACTAATAACAACATGACTTCTCCCATGTCCTCAAGAACTAGACGAACTACTCACGCATCATATGGATCAAGATCAAAGATGATATGGTGATGGATAACAATCTGAACATAAACAATAATCCAATGGTTCTACTCATAAGCATCAACTACAATAGTAATTAACACCGGGAAAGTTTCCCCTAAGAACTAAAGCAATATCCAACACAGTTGTTACAGCGGGACGGAGTGGTGATGATGGTGCTGGTGGAGATGATGGTGTGGATGATGATGATATCCCGATGAAGCCTAGCTTGACGATGGTGTTGATGGCGACGATCTCCCCTCTCCGGGAAGGAATTCCCCCGGCAGAAATCTGTCTGCCGGAGAGATCTTTCTCTCTCGGTGTTTTCCGCCCTGCAGAGGCGGCGGAAATCTATCTGTGGTCGCTCCCCTAGCCTTAGGGTTCCGTAGGGAAGATATAGGCGAAGAGGCGGAGTCGGGAGCCGGGCAGGTGGGGCACACCTGCCCTAGGCGTGGCCCAGGGTGGGCCCGCGCCTAGGGGTGTGTGGGCCCCTGTGGCCCTTCTTCGTCCCTCCTTCTGGCTTCCTCAACCTTTTGGAAAAATAATATTTTCCCATATTTTTATGGTATTTTTCTGATCTTCGCGAAATTGCATCAAAACGCCCTCTTTTCCATCAGAATCCAGACTCCGGCAGTCCATCCTCCAAGAATTATCCAACATGCATAAACAGTGAAAAAGACATAAGTAATACCTCATAATAAGACAAATATCAATGAATAGAGGTAGATTGTGATATAGAAAGGTGATGCAAATTGGGTGTATCAACTCCCCCGAGCTTAGACCTTCGCTTGTCCCCAAGGGAAAACTGAGCTCAGTAAACATGTCCACAGGTTTATGGAGTGAAGTGTCGATAAAAGAATACAAATAAGAAGCATTACACAACTCATAGAAGAAAGCAACTCACCATTATATAACTTAGCTTGCAACCAAGTACAGTAGTCACAATAGAGATGCATAAAGATAAATCATAATTGGAATTAGCAAACTTGTTCTTGGTCAGAGAACACCTGGAAAATAGTTTCACAAAAATCTTTTTGTAGAAGTTTTATAACAGGAGCACTCTTTGTTCAAAAAGGTTTTCACAAGTGAAGGCTTTGAAAGTAATACTCAATAGATAAGAGTATTGTGCAAACAAGTAAGATAAAGAACATGATTGAATAAATCACCATAAGAATGCTTGAAACACAACAACTCAAATGCTTTCTAGAGATAGAGAGGAGGTAGGTTTACTGACTCAACCTAGTAAATAGGAGAAAGGTCCCTTCATAGAGGGTAGCAGGGATTACAAGTCATAAAGAGCTTCCAAAAGATTATGGTACTTACTAGCTTTGAGCCCTCATTGCCCCTATCATAGGAATCTTGAGATGATTAAGGTTAAAGTGCACAAAGATGGAGTATATGCTTGACGAAATATAAGTTGGCAATCTCATGTCCCTTGAATATGAGGGTCACTCCTCATGCTACTCAACTTTGGTCACCAGTAAGTTCTTGTAATTGTAAGTACATGCATATCATAGAGAACCGCCAACGGGGTACCCCTTACACATGGTACAGGAGCTATCCCATAACCAAAATGACAAGGCAAGCAGACAGTGAGCATCTCAGAGATCTTTTTATTTACTATGTGTATAGCTTTTTATTGAGGATGCTTCATAGATAGCTCACTATGGTGATGCTGGAAGTTTCCACCATGATTATGCATGGCTTAGGCTAGCGGCCAAGGCGTTTCTCTAACACAAAATACAAACTCCATGGACTTACAAGTTCCCTCTTTATTTCACACCGTTGACATCCATAGACAAAAGAGCACGATATCAACTGAGTACAAAGTACATGTACAATGTTGAAAGCGTTCCCCGCGACAGCACGGTTCTGCTAATTCCAACGTATAGATGCAAGCATATACAATTTCGATGGCACAATGGTTCAAGTCTATTAGGGGCAAGAAAATAAGATGTGCCATCAAGTTCGTGAGAGCTTTACTAACTAGTTTTCACATAACAAAATACTTTTTAATTCAAAAGGTAGATGAAGCTTCAGAATTTGCTTGGAATAGCAAAAGCTACTAGGTAGATATAGTGGACACAAGTGGCAAAGGTTTTGGTTCAAAGGGATTGGAAACATGAGAAGTATGCCTTCTCAAAATAGGTTTTTGGCTAGCAAGGCTGGGTAGCAAGCAAGAGATTTGAAAGAAACAAGCAAACATACAAGTAATAAAGCCAAACATGCAATCTTTCTTGAAGACACTGATGACCCACAAGTGTAGGGGATCGCAACAGTCTTCGCGAATAGTATTACCCAATTTATTGATTCGACACAAGGGGAGCCAAAGAATACTTGCAAGCCTTAAAAACTAAGTTGTCAATTCAGCTGCACCTAGAAATAGTTCTTGCTCACATAAGTTTATCAGTAGCAACAGTTTGGTAGTAGCAACAACAGTAGTAAAACAGGAGCAATAGTAACAGTAACGGTAACAGTGGGATTTGAGTGCGGTAGGCATAGGGATGGATGGACGGGCATTTCATGGACAAGTCTAAACATGTAACTTCAAGATCTAGGGCATTGCAGATAAATAATAAAAAGCATCCAAGTACTAAACAATCGTAGGCATGTGCTCCAAATATAGTCATACGTGCTCGCAATGAGAACTTGCACAACATCTTCTGTCCAGCCAGCCTGTGGCAGCAGGGCCTCTAGGGAACTAGTGGAAATTAAGGTACTCCTTTTAATAGAGCACCAGAGCAAAGCATTAACACTTCGTAAACACATGTGATCCTCACACCACAGCCATCCCCTCCGGTTGTCCCAATTATTGTCACTTTGGGGCCTTTGGATCCAGACAATGATATGTGTACACAACTTGCAGATAAGATCACAAACGATACTATCATAATGATTCAATAATAAGTTCAGATCTGAGATCATGGCACTCGGGCCCTAGTGACAAGCATTAATCACAACAAGTTGCAAAAAAGTCAAATAGCACTAATAGAGATACTAGGCACTATGCCCTAACAGATCTTATTCGACTACATGATAGAACTCATCCAATCCCTACCATCCCCAAGCCTACAGGGGGATTACTCACTCATGGATGAGGGAAACATCGGTGGTTGATGGAGATGTGTTGATGATGATGATGGCGATGATCCTCTCCAAATTCCCCGTCCCGGCAGGGTGCCAGAACGGAGTTTCTGGATCCGAATCTTGGTTTCTGGTGGCGGCGGCGGAGTGGAACTCTTTCTATAAAACTATCAACCCCCCTTGGTTTTTAGGTCGAAATGCAACTTATAGGCACAGAGGGAGGCCGAGGGGGTGCCTGGGGTGGCTGCACCCCCTAGGCATGGCCAGTGGTGGGCCCGTGCCTGGCATGGGTGTGGGTCCCCCAGGCCCCTTCCCCGTCTCGTCTTCTGGCTCCGTGGATCTTCTGGTGAAATATAATTTTTGGCATATTTTCCGGTATTTTTCTTGATAGTACATTTTCTGCACAAAAACAAGACACCAAGGTAATTCTGCTGAAAACAGCGTCAGTCCGTGTTAGTTGTATTAAAATCACACAAGTTTAGAGGAGAAACAATAGCAAAAGTGTTTGGGAAAGTAGATATGTTTTGGACGTATCATCTCCCCCCAAGCTTATCTTATTGCTTGTCCTCAAGCAATTCAGTTGAAAACTGAGTGCGATAAAAGAACTTTCACGAACACATTTGCTTCATATGATGCATATATTCTCAGCGCAGGAGTAGATGCTTGAACTATTCATAATAAAGAGTATGCAACTAAGTCTACTCAATAGTCATTGCAAGCTATGAAGAGAAACCAACTCAATAATAATAAGTAGCATGAAACATAAACATAAGCAACATTGTAATGCTCATAGTAAGGTATGATAGAGTGGTATCTCACTTGCCTTTGTTTGTAGAGCACAATATAAATGTCGAGGCACCTCTGAAGTTCAAGTGAAGACTAGAGGTAAAAATATCAGAGATACAAGAATCAAAGTCATGACATAATTAACCAAGTTTTGAGACAAACACAAGAATGACAACTATGCTCTCAAGAAGGTGCTCATAGAATAAGTGGTGACTCCACAAGGTTGTGAAAAAGTTTTGAAAAGTTTGAAAGGCTTCCTAATGCTGAAAGGAAGGTACTCATTAGCTTTGATCTCTCATTGCCCCTATCATAGGCATCTTCATATGGTTAAGGTGAAAGTGAGGTCCACTCTGAATCATATGCTTGGCAGACCATAAACTGTGAATCCCAAGTCCCTTGAGTACGAGGGTCGCACCGCATGCTACTCAACTTTGGTTACCTGAAAGTTCTTGTCATTGTAAATACATGCATATCATAGAGAACCGCCAACGGGGTACCCGTTGCACATGATACATGAGCGATCCCGTGATTAAAATGACAAGGCAAGCAGACAATGAGCATCTCAGCGATCTTTTTATTTACTATATGCATAGCTTTTTATTGAGGATGCTTCATAGAATGCTCATTATGGTGATGCTGCAAGTTTCCACCATGATTAGGCATGTCTTAGGCTAGCGGCCCAGGCGTTTCTCTAATACAATGTATAGACTCCATGAACTCACAAGCTCCCCTTTTATTTCACATCATCGACATCCGTAAACAAAAGATCAAAGTATCAATTGGATAGGATATCCAAAAAGTGTTGAAAGCGTTCCCCGTGACATCACGGTTCTGCTGACTCCCAGCATATAATTAGCAAGCATATAACTTTCATGGACAAGTCACAATGGTTCAGGATTATTAAGTGCAAGGAATAAAGTGTGCCATCAAGTTCGTGAGAGCTTTACTAACTAACTTTCTCAAAACAGACAAACATTTTATTTGGAAGAAAACCCGGCATATTGAATATGCACTAAAATAGCAAATAATGCTAATAAGTAGATATGGTGGACTCAGTTGGCAATATTGGTTTTTGGGAGTTGGAAACATAGGTAGAGCTCATACCCAGTGCAAGTGAAGGCTAGCAAAAGAGAGGGAGCGACAAATGAGAGAGCAATAATTGTCATAACCATGCTTTCAACAAAACAGGACTAATTATGGCATGAAAGTGATACAAGAACTCTGAGGCAAAATAAATCATCGAGGCTTACTGACTACTGATTAGTCATATGCATGCATGAGCATGTGGCAAGTCGATTCACATGAACAGTCAGAGGAGGATACCACAATATCATACCAAAATATGAATAAAACAATGCAAGCAAACATCATATGACATGATACAAACTATTAGCAAGCTGGAGCTAACCATAGACAAGCAAGAACTACTAAGCATCCATAATGATATACACCTTACACAAACAGGCTAAGCATGATCACAATGATGAGTATATGTACAAAAATGAAACAAATAGAGTTCGTTACCAGCCTCTTACCACACCTCAAGTTGTCTTAATCTTCATTATTGCCCTTCACTTGTGTGACTTGAATAATAACATGAAACCAAAATCCACTAAGGACGGCTGAACCTTGCAAAGAACTCACAAAACCAAAGAAGAACAACAAATAATTTTGGTGTTTTCGATTTTTCAAACAAGCCAACAAAGCAAAAACAAACAAAGAAAAAGCAAACCAAACAAAGCAAAATCTTTTTGGGGTTTTCTTTTAAGGCAAATCAAAGCAAAGAAACAAATAAACAACGCAAGAGAAACAACGAAAATATTTTTGGTATTTTTGTGTTTTGAGAAAGCAGCAATAAAAACCAAAAAGAAAGCGAAACAATGGATATACAAAGAACCGACCATAAATGGGTCCCTTAGCTGTTAAGTGACGAGCAATGAGAGAACCAAGATTATACTTGGTATCATTGTTGAGCGCAGCGGCTAAGAAAGCCAAATGATAGCTAGAAATATTACTAGTGTTCTCCCTACCAAGAACACCAGTGGCAAGATAGTAAGCGAAGTACCTGATGGCTGGAAGCTAAATGTTTCTTATCTTTCCCCGTTGATCTCTACGGCTATTGTCATTGGTTATTCCTCGGTAAAGCTCCAACAAATCAGCGGTTGAGCTGAAATCTTCTTTGCTGACCCAGCTGTACCAAGTCCAAGAGCTCCACAAAATTTCTTCAATGTCATATGGTAAGACCTGCCATAAACTTTGAAAGAAACATCTGGATGGAACACACTGTTAGTAAGGGAGAAACTCTCCACAAATGTTTTGGTGAGCGTAGCATATTGCGCGCTCTCATCCTGCATAAGACTCGTTAGACCAGCCCTCTGAACCAAGGTCATAAAATCATTAAGAATCCCATCAGCCCGCAAGAAAGTTTGGCAAGGAAAGGCGGAGGGATGCGCATCGCCCTCATCTCCCTCGTCACCAAATCGCAGAGTGAGGAGATCCTCATTGTATGAGGGCCTGACACTGGTGGATGATCTAGGAAGCCTTGCCCTTCTAGGTGCATCACCCTCAAATATTTCACCAAATGTGTGGTGGTCCTTGACTTACCTTTTCTGAAATTTTAGACAAGCATCAAACCAAGTGATTTCCAAGTTGATAAGTGATGAACAACTACTATAGGAACTTGCTAGAGGGAAACACATGTATCAAAATAAAGTTTCTAAGCATAGAACAATCATGAAAGCTCAAAAAACCTGTCACCTATAGCAGCAAAATACTCAAGATACAATCTACCAATCACAAATCTAATTGGACAAGTGGAGGAGACACATACCAAGGAGCAATCCCTCCAAAAATCAGTAGCAAAGAGGGGCTGAGCAAGGAGATCGAAAATCGCGAGCAAGAACAGCAATAACTCGAGCTTGAGCAAGTTTTCCGGTGTTTTTTGGGAGAGAGAAAGAAGATGGCTTTGAGGAGGCAGCCTGGAGGGGCCCAGGTGGGCCAGACCCCCCAGGCGCCGCCCACTGGTAGGTCGCGCCTACCATGGGTGTGGTGGCCTGGGGTGGCCCCCTGGGTCACTTCAGGTGTCTCTCTGCCCCTTTTTTCGAGGAAAAATTTATTTTGAATTTCCGGGATTTTTCTGGAAACTTTATTTTTGGCCAATTTTCAGGTTATGAAAATTGATTTTCTCGCAGAAAAAGTTTTTTTAGAAGAAGCAAAAGCAAACCAAAAGCCAAACTACAGGAGCTCTAAGACAAACTAACAAGTGATACGCCCAATTTGCATCACCATTATATATCATAATTTACCTCTATTCATTGTTATTTGTCTTATTATAAGGTATTACTTATGGCTTTTTCATCTGTTTATGCATGTTGGATGATTCTTGGAGGATGGACTGCCGAAATCTGGGTTCTGATGGAAAAGAAGGCGTATCAGCGGAATTTCGCAAAGATCATAAAAATACCAGAAAAATATGGAAACATATTATTTCTCCAGAAGAATGAGGGAGCCAGAAGGAGGGATGAAGAAGGGCCTCAGGAGGCCCACACCCCCTAGGCGCGGGCCCACCTAACCCCGTGCCTAGGGCAGGTGTGGCCCACCTGCCCGGCCTCCGACTCCGCCCCTTCGCCTATATCTTCCCCACGGAACCCTAAGCCTGGGGGAGCGACCACAGATAGATTTCCGCCGCCTCTGGGGGCGGAAAACACCAAGAGAGAAAGATCTCTCCGGCAGATAGATTTCTGCTGGGGGAATTCCTTCCCGGAGAGGGGAGACCGTCGCCATCAACACCATCATAAAGATAGGCTTCATCGGGATCATCATCATCCACACCATCATCTTCACCAGCACCATCATCACCACTCCGTCCCGCTATAACAATTGTGTTGGATATTGCTTTAGTTCATTAGGGGAAACTTTCCCGGTGTTGATTACTATTGTAGTTGATGCTTGTGAGTGGAACCATTGGATTATTATTTATGTTCATATTGTTATCCATTACCATATCATCTTTGATCTTGATCCATATGATGTCTTATGAGTATTTCGTTTAGTTCTTGAGGACATGGGAGAAGTCATGTTGTTAGTAGTGGATTTGTGTTGAGTTATTATTCAATGGTTAGTATTTAAGTTGTGGTGCTATTCTTCTAGTGGTGTCATGTGAACGTCGAATACATGACACTTCACCATTTATGGGCCTAGGGGGATGCATTGTGTATTTGGCTACTAATTGTGGGGTTGTCGGAGTGACAGAAACCTGAACCCCCATTAGGACACCTTTGCACAAGGGAGCGTAGGATCTCAGAGTTTAAGGTTGTGGTTAGATTTATATCTTAATTACTTTCCTGTAGTTACGGATGTTTGCAGGGGGTTTAATCACAAGTATGTATTAGTCCTAGGAAGGGCGGTATGTTAACACAGGTTCACCCACACAACACTTACAAACACATGAGAAGAGTGCTTAGCTATTTGAAGCGAAAGCACTTGACAGAATTCCCATGTGTCCTCGAGAACATTTGGTCCTTATAAGTATTTCCACCAGCTTGTCCTTTGCTAAGAAAGGATTGGGCCACTTGCTCCATTTGTTTGTTACCTTTGTTACTTGTTCCTTTTTTGTTACCTTGTCAGAAAACCACTAAAAATCTGTTTGCTAAGTATTCATATGGATTTCCTTCTCCATACCACTGTTCAGCATATTCTGCTCCTCGTTGGGATCGACACTCCTATTTATCGAAAGTACTATGATACACCCCCCTATACTTGTGGGTCATCAATACTATTTTTTGGCGTCGTTGTCGGGGAGTGAAGCGTTATTGAAGAGTGGAACTGGTAAGGGAAACTTTTACTGTGAGTATTGCTTTTGTTACTGCTTATTTCTTTGTTTCCAATATGGATAACCCACTTGGTTTTCTATTTTGGAAAACTACTACCACTTCTAGGGTAGTAGATGAACCACCACCTGTTGATATAGATCCTTTTAAGATACCTACAAGTATTGTTAATCATGTTATGGATAATTATTATTTTGGGGATGGAATTGTCCATCCTGGTGATCACTTGCTTTTTATCCATGAATTATGCGGGTTGTTTAATTGTGGAGGTATCACAACTAAACATGTGAAGAAGAAGTTACTCTCCATATCCTTGAAAGGGAGAGCTGAAGAATGGTATAAGATGCTGAAGAATGGACAATCCATGGAATGCGAGGAGATGGCATCTCTCTTTTACTCTAAATTTTATCCTCCCAATGAGATTCATAAGGATATAAATCTTATATATAACTTTTGTCCGCTTGATGGAGAGAGTACAACTCAAGCTTGGGGGAGATTGAAGTTACTAATGCTTAAATGTCATATTCATGAACTCCCTAACAATATTATTCTCAATAACTTTTATGCTAGGCTTTCTCTTCATGATAAAGATTTACTAGATGCTTCTTGTGCTGGATCATTCACACGTATGAAGGAAGAAGCTAAATGGGATCTCTTAGACCGTATTCAAGAGAACACTGAAGCTTGGGAGAATGACAAAGGAAGAAAGTCAGGTATAAACTATGATTATGAATGCATTAAATCTTTTATAGGAACTGATAATTTCTGTGATATTAGCAATGGGTTTGGTCTTTATTCCCAAAGTATTGCCAACTGTTTTAAGGCCTATGCCTCTTACATAGAAATTCCCAAGAAGAAGTGGAATAAGTACCATGCTCCTTATAAAGATGGTGTTAGTCATGTTCCAGTTAGAAGTACTCAAGTTTGTACTACTAATCATATTGTGCCTAAACCTCATGTTGAGAAAATGCCTTTCCCATCTAAGGTAAAGGAGTATTCTATGATTATTAGTGCAAATAATAAAGGTACAATGAAAACTGTGGAGCCTGGTAAGCCATTGAATGATGAACCTGTAGTAGCTATTGTGAAAGACACTGTCACTAGAAATAGAGAGGATGAGCACATTGTCTTCTGTGAAGACGCTTCTAATATTATTTCTCATCCTAGTAAGGCTAGAAAAGCTAGTGTTCATGTGCTTTCTGTTAAAATTGGTGATCATTGCTACTATGGTTTATGTGATATTGGTGCTAGCTCTAGTGCTATTCCTTATGAGCTTTACAGGGAAATTATGCATGAGATTGGTCCTTGTGAGCTTGAGGACATTGATGTGGTTATTCACCTTGCTAACAAGGAGACCATTTTCCCCATTGGCATTGTAAGGGATGTGGAGGTTCTCTGTGGTAAGATTAAGTATCCTGCTGATTTTCTAGTGCTTAATTCAGCAGCTAGCAAAACTTGTCCTATCATTTTTGGTAGACCTTTCTTGAACACTTGTGGAGCTATTATTGATTGTAAGAAGGAAAAAGTTTTAACTAAGTTTGATGGAGATTCTTATGAGTTTAACTTTTCCAAATTTGCTAAAGCTCCTTGTGAGAATAGCTTGCCTAATAAAGATTTCATGATGGAACAATTTGCTTCTATTGATCCGGTTTATGACATTGGACCTCTTTTTGATGACTATAAGTATGCTTATTTTGATGATAAAGTTGTTTCTAGTGACAGTTATATTGTCAACTTTATTCAAAGTGCTACATAAAGTTATTATGAGAGAGGGAAACACGGTTTTATGCATCTCAATAAAGTTAAATTTCCCCATTTTATGTTGAAAGCTTTGAAGTTGCATCTGTTTTGTCTTCCTATGCTTGTGGCTTTTTGTTTCAACAATTCGTTTTATCATGATACCCCCATGCATAGGAAGTGGGTTAGACTCAAGTGTGTTGGTTATTTGTTTCTTGATGCTCTCTTTCACTTCAAATATATATCTCCTTTGTGAGCATCTTTGGAAGTTTCAAGCCTAACTTAAAGGCATTAAAGAAAAGTACTTGTTGGGAGATAACCCAAGAGTTTTGCTGAGTCTTGGAAGTTATTACCTCTGTAATAACCGCTCCTTATCCTTTTTGTATTGATTTTTGTGTCAAGTTCAACTATTTTTGTGAAGTAGAGGAGTTGTGAAAAGTGGTTGTCCTGGGACAGATTTTTGTGCTGCATTGTAAAAATTCGTGAGGAAGCTCAGTACTTCGGATGGAGCTGCATTTTTCTGTGCTTATTCTCCAAGTTGTTACCCAAATTTCATCAGTTCTACACTTTTTGATTTGAGCAACAGAAGGTCTTCGAAAAAATAAATCTTTACCTGCTGGTCTGTTTTGACAGATTTCTGCCGTCATTTGCATTTGCCTCTTACAGAAGCTTTTGTTTTGATGGGTTTTCAGTTGAAGTGTTACCAAAGGTTTATTTTTTACTTACACTAATGTTGTCATTGAGTTTGTGCAAGGGTTTTGTAAGAAGGAAATTTTCAGGAGAAAGAGAAAAGGAATCTGCAGAGTTCGTCTTTGAATAGGTAAAAGTGGTGAAAACAGAAGGTTCATGAAACCCTAATATTTTTATATTTTTGATGTTTTTAATACATAAGGGAAGTTATGAGACGAAACTTAAGAGGAAACGGAGCCCAGGGTGGACAAACCCACCCCAGGCGTGGGCCTAGCCTGGCAGCGCCTGAGGAGGGTGTTCCCCCCTTGAACTCCGTCTCCGCGTTGTTTCCGTGTCAAAACCTTCCTTATGCATTGAAACTTCGTAATATATAACCCCCGGATCCCCCGAGGTTTGTGCATCGTGTTCTCGTCGTGTTTTCGTTTCAATCTGTTTCTGTCAGGAAATCTTCTCAAGTTTAGAGCACCATGGCCTCCGCCAACGACAAAGGCAAGAAGCCCGAGGAAGAAGAACCTCAAATCCCCAAGGAGGAGATTTCGGTAGGGTATGAAGGTGACATGGAGGAGGACAAGCAACCGGACACTCGGGCTACTGTCGCAAGCATTGGTTTGGTGGCACGACCTACCAAGCTTAAGAGGACAACACGAATGTCTACAGGAGAGAGAACTCTGCGTCATATCCTCGCTCCACGCACACTTCCTCCTAGTACCCCTTGTTCTAATCATGCAGGGAAGAAACACTCAAATTTGGAATAATGGAGAAAGAATAACAAGGACTGGGATCCTCGGACCGAGTTGATCATGGGCTACATTAAGCATAATTCAGATTTAATTCGTACTCTGACCTTCGATATGGAGGATTTGAAGAAACTTATTGAAGAGCTTATCAAGAGAACACCACCACCACTGAAGGAGTAATTCGTCATCAGGTTTGGCATCCCCTTGGCTTGTTCCAAGCTTGGGGGAGTGCCGCAGTATCACCACTATTATCTTTCATCTTTTACCTTTTTAGTGGATTCATATCTGTGGTAGAGGGGTTAACTTATAGTTTGGTTTGCATGTGGAAGTATCTCTCCTTTAGCTGATTATCTATGTATCCCTTGGTGTGAGTGCATTTATTGGAATATTAATGAGAAGTCGCAACTTTTACTTTTTGCACTTCTTATTTTAGTTTGCAATCTCTATTATATGATGGATCTTGTTGATCAGTATTGGCACCACTTTGGGATCATCAAGTGGATCTAAATTGGTTTTGGCAAACCGAGTTCTGGTCAGTAGAATTACTATAAAAGAGAAAAGGAAAGAAAAAAGGGCTTACAGGTATTTTGTATCATTTGTTTTCTTTCTTGTTGGCTCATAAGCTTAGTATTATTTATTTAAGATTCTTTTGTGTCTTCAAGGAAGATTGCATGTTTGGCTTTATTACTTGTATGTTTGCTTGTTTATTTCAACTCTCTTGCTTGCTACCCAGCCTTGCTAGCCAAAACCCTGTTTTGAGAAGGCATACTTCTCATGTTTCCAAAACCCCTTTGAACCAAAACTTTTGCCATTTGTGTCCACCATATCTACCTAGTAGATTTTGCTATTCCAAGAAAATTCTCAAGCTTCATCTACCTTTTGAATTAAAAAAAGTATTTTGTTATGAGAAAACTAGTTAGTAAAGCTCTCACGAACTTGGTGGCACACCTTATTTACTTGCCCATAATAGACTTGAACCATTGTGAACATCGAAGTTGTATATGCTTGCATCTATACGTTGGAATTAGCAGAATCATGCCGTCACGAGGAACTTTTTCAACATTGCACTTGTACTCTGTACACAGTTGATATCATGCTCTTTTGTCTATGGATGTCAACGATGTGAAATAAAGAGGGAACTTGTAAGTCCATGGAGTTTGTATCCTGTGTTAGAGAAACGCCTAGGGCGCTAGCCTAATCCATGCTTAATCATGGTGGAAACTTGCATCATCACCTAGTGAGTCATCTATGAAGCATCCTCAATAAAAATCTATGCACATACTAAATAAAAAGATCGCTGAGATGCTCATTGTCTGCTTGCCTTGTCATTTTGGCTATGGGAAAGCTCCTGTACCATGTGCAAGGGGTACCCCATTGACGGTTCTCAATGATATTCAAATACTTACAATGACAAGAACTTACCTGTGACCAAAGTTAAATAGCATGAGGAGTGGCCTTCATATTGAAGGGACATGAGATTGCCAACTTATATTTCGTCAAGCATATACTCCATATTTGTTGACTTTAACCTTAATCATCTCAAGATGCTTATGGTAGGGGCAATGAGGGCTCAAAGCTAGTAAGTACCATAATCTTTCGGAAGCTCTTTATGACTTGTAATCCCTGCTACCCTCTATGAAGGGACCTTTCTCCCACTTCCAACATTGAGTCAGTAAACCCACTTCCTCTCTATATCCAGCAAGCATTTGATTTGTTGTGTTTCAAGCATTCATATGGTGATTTATTAAATTATGTTCTTTATCTTCCTTGTTTGCAGAAAACTCTTATCTATTGAGTATTACTTTGAAAGCCTTCACTTGTGAAAAACCTTTTTTAGCAAAGAGTGTTCCTGTTTTGAAACTTCTACAAAAAGCTTTTGTGAAACTGTTTGCCAGTTGTTCTCTGACCAAGGACAAGTTTGCCAATTCCAATTATGATTTATCTTTATGCATCTCTATTGTGATTGTTGTACTTGGTTGCAAGCTAAGTTATATAATGGTGAGTTGCTTTCTTCTATGAGTTGTGCAATGGTAAGTGTGATGCTTCTTGTTCATATTATTTTATCGACACTTCACTCCATAAACCTGTGGACATGTTTACTGAGCTTAGTTTTCGCTTGGGGACAAGCAAAGTCTAAGCTTGGGGGAGTTGATACGCCCAATTTGCATCACCATTCTATATCATAATTTACCTCTATTCATTGTTATTTGTCTTATTATGAGGTATTACTTATGGCTTTTTCATCTGTTTATGCATGTTGGATGATTCTTGGAGGATGGACTGCCTGAGTCTGGATTCTGATGGAAAAGAAGGCGTATCGGTGGAATTTTGCAAAGATCAGAAAAATACTAGAAAAATATGGAAACATATTATTTCTCCAGAAGAATGAGGGAACCAGAAGGAGGGACGAAGATGGGCCTCAGGGGGGCCACACCCCCTAGGCGCGGGCCCACCTGACCCCGCGCCTAGGGCAGGTGTGGCCCACCTGCCCGGCCTCCGACTCCGCCCCTTCGCCTATATCTTCCCCACGGAACCCTAAGCCTGGGGGAGCGACCACAGATAGATTTCCGCCGCCTCTGGGGGCAGAAAACACTGAGAGAAAGATCTCTCTGGCAGACAGATTTCTGTTGGGGGAATTCCTTCCCGGAGAGGGGAGACCGCCGCCATCAACACCATCGTCAAGCTAGGCTTCATCGGGATCATCATCATCATCCACACCATCATCTTCACCAACACTATCATCACCACTCTATCCCGCTGTAAAAATTATGTTGGATATTGCTTTAGTTCATTAGGGGAAACTTTCCCGGTGTTTATTACTATTGTAGTTGATGCTTGTGAGTGGAACCATTGGATTATTGTTTATGTTCAGATTGTTATCCATTACCATATCATCTTTGATCTTGATCCATATGATGTATTGTGAGTAGTTCGTTTAGTTCTTGAGGACATGGTGTCGTGGTATTGCCGACGAGTACGCCATGGAGGGTTCCTCACAGTGCGTGTTTAGAGACGTGGGGGAAGGTGGACGGTTGACGGGTACGAGGTAACACAACTTACCCAGGTTCAGATCCCACGACAGTGGCGAAATCCTACTCCTGCTATAAATCACTATAATGGCAATACGCCGAGTTACAGGGATCAATTTGATGTGCGAGGTATGAGTTAATTGGTGCCCTAAAGGCTCCCATAGGCCCGACTTATATAGTCGCCAGGTCCTAGGGTTACAGGGATAAGTCGTAGCCGGACAGGTTACAGAGTCCTACACTGTCTATTACTAGTCTAGCATATCTTGCACTCCAAGGCTCCGAGTACGTCGGTGACTCCTCCATAGCCTTCCTTTATCCGGCATGGGCTCCCTTCTGGATCCATCTAACTGGGACACCCAGTAGGCCATAGGCCTTGCTACCAACTGTGGGCCACCCGGGTTATCCGGATAGAGGACATGCTATGAGGATACCCGTATAGCATATCCCCAATAGTAGCCCCCGGAGAACTCCGAGATCTTGCGTCGTCTTGCCTCTTCATGTTGAATGCTCCGTCTTGATGGATGTCGACAAATCGTCAAGCAACATCTTGTAGTCCTCCCAAAGAACCCTGCAAGGTTTTCTCCATCTTCAATTTGTAAGTCGGAGAATTGATGAATCTTCTATCGTACTCTTCCGTAGCCGGATTGGATCCATCTATGCCGAAATCTTCTGATGTGATGGTTCACCTGCTAGTGATAGCTAGGGCAACGTAGACATAGGTCAGCAACGCCTCGTAACTTACACATGCAGAAAACGCAATCATGTCCGATTTTCCCGCGCGAGCGATACGAACCGTTGGCAGAGACGGTTGGCAACATGGCGAAATTTCCACACACACGCCCGCACACGTCGTCCACGCGTCAACCGTTTGATCATTCTGCACGAATCTTGATGACGGAGGTTATAAATTATCACGGCGATGGAAATTTTACTTTTCACCTCATTCTCCTCTGAATCATCTTCTTCCTCCAGCGAGTGCCTCCTCTAGCTCTCCGCGCACAGTGCGAAAAACCCTAGCCCCTCGACCTTCCCCAGTCACCACCGCAATCCATCCATGGCCAGCAGCAGTTCTGCCCCCTCCATGTCGGTGTCAAGCGATACCGCGGCGAAGCTGGCGAGCTCCCTCGTCGTGCCCCTAGAGGGTATGGTGATTCCCAGATCCGCGGTGGTCGAAGCCACAAGCGGTGACCATAACTCAGCGGCGATGGAGCTGCTCGAAGAGGAGTACAACTCCCAAAAGGCGACTGGCGCGGTTCAGATATTACGGACCACGATATCAAGGACTTGATCATCGAGGGCTACCTCCCTGCGACAGAGGGTCTCGCCTGGCGGGCGGCGTCGGCCGGCGAGGTCATACCTTCTCCCGAAGCCCGAAAAAAGGTGTACCTCAAAGCACAACTGGTACGCGGCGTCTCCCTGCCCATCTCCAAGTTTTTCCTTGTTGTCCTCGACCATTACCGAGTACAGCCTCAGAACCTCTCCCCAATAGCATCTTAGCGCTTAGCAACTACGCGGCGCTTTGCGAGGGTTATTTAGGGATTAGGCCTAAGCTAGATCTCTTCATCTATTTCTTCACCGTCAAGCGCGAAGCCGGAGCCGGCAATGACGAGCTTACAAATTGTGGCACCATTAGTTTTAAGATCCGGCCTGGCCGGTGGTTCCCCGACATCGTCGGCCACGAGTCTTGCAAGAACTGGCGGCGGACATACTTCTACGGCCCAGATATCCCTCTGGCCGGCCGAGAAGTGACGTACCCGGACTTTGTCGATGGAGCTGTCGTCGAAGCCTCGTCATGGAGATCCCAGGCCTCCCTTCCCTCCGCCATCGATGCTTCCCGCGCTATAAGGCGTATAGAGTGGTTCGTAGATACGGGTCTGACCGGATTGGACCTAGCCATGTGCTGGTTCGTCAGGCAGATCCAGCCTCTGCAGCACCGCTTGAAGTTGATGCACGAGTATACCAACGAGAGGAAGGATAGCCTCCGCATCTCCGAGGACAACTTCTCGAGCGACTCCGTCAAGCTCTGCCTCAAGGACATCATCAAGGTGAAGGATAAGAAGCGTGGCTTCTCCATCACCTATGACATGTTCGTAGAGATCAAGTGCCCAAAGGTACCTGTTTATTTTCCGTGTATGACATATACTCCAGTTCTCCCGTCTAGCCGTTACCATCTCATCTAACACGGTGGTTCTTCACTTAACAGCTCAACGACATAGATGAGGATAGCATGGCTCCTCAAATATATGATCCAAAGATGAAGGAAGTCACCATCGTGTCTGACGATGATGCCCTGTTGGCGTGAAAGCGGAAGAGCTCCACCTCTGACGCTGCCGACAGAGGCAAGAAGAAGAAGACGGAGGGTGGAGCCTCCAAGAAGACTACCGCCGCCCTGGAGGCGGAGAAAAGAAAGGTTACAGGGATCCCCTTTGCCAAAGCACCCCCTCTTGTGTAAGCTTCTTTCTCTCCGACATTGTCCATTGTTTGTCTTATTTCTATACTTATACTTTTTGTGCGTTTTAGGAAGAAAGCCACAACCAGTTTGAAGAAGACCTCCAAGACTTTGGGGGCTTCTAAAAACATTAAGGATATGTTGCATCGTGACGTTTCTCCCCACGCATCTCCCGCCATCGCCCCTGTCACCCCTAGCGTCCAGCCTTCGTCTGCTCCGACAAGCTCTCAAGCCAAAGAAGCATCTGGCCCTTCCACCATGGAAGTGGACTCAGGTGCCTCCACCGAGCTTGCTGTTGTCGGCGAATAGGCGACACAGGAAAGTGCCGCAAACCAAATGGCTGAAGCCCCGGCTAAGGATGCCATCGGTTGTGGTAAGGCGGTGGTGGTAGGTGGTATGTCTGTCGAAGGCGGCACCTCCGCACCCAAGAAGACCATAGAGTTCCCGAAGATAGTCTATCCGGTGCTTACGCCGGGTAGCACTGTCTGGTTCCTGGTGCGGCGTCGACATCTCCAAGATGTGGCCTTGAGGAGCTTCTTCGGCAAGCAGAAATCTTGCAAGGAAACAATTTGTCCTTCGGCAAGTTGCTTGCTGAGAGTGCTACAAACCTCAAGATCATCGCACTTGTAAGATTTATTTGCCTTTTGCTTTTCATATGAGTATCCCACTTTAGCCCCCGAGGATTTAGACGGAAAACCATAGGTATTTGCATCTAAATGCTCTAAGAGTGACTAAGCTAGAAAACTTCTCACTGTAGCCCCCAAGCATATAATTTGATGAATCATTCCGACTAGATGCTTTCAGAGTAGCATACGCAGTGTTTATAAATTTCGATACTGTAGCCCCCAAGCTTCTAGTTGTAACTGAATTAGTTCTGACTAGATGCTTAAAGAGAAGCTAAGCATATGACTGATTTAAAAACTTTATACTGTAGCCCCCAAGCTTCTAGTTGTAACTGAATTAGTTCCGACTAGATGCTTCAAGAAAGACCAAGCATATTGTTAAGTTAAAAACTCTCGCTGTAGCCCCCGAGCTTCTAGGTGGCAATTTTCTGGCTAGATGCTCCAAGTAGACCAAACAACGTATAACTTTCTTCTTTCCACAGAATGAGAATGCTCGGAGGGGTGTCGCCAATGACAAGTACCAGAAGATGCGCCTGAACTTGGAAGCTGAGAAGGCTAAAACTGCCTTCTTGAAGGAACAGATCATCAAGAGCAAGCGTCTGTTTTTCCTTTCTTTTTCGTATTCCAACTTGGTCTTGTGCCAACATTCTCCGAGTACTTATTGTGTACTGTTCTTTCTCCGACTTGCAGAAACCATTTCCAAGGCTAAGGATATTGTCGAGCAATCCAAGCACATTCATCAGCTGGATAGCGAAAACAAGATCCTTAAGCAGGAGAGGAAGGACATGCTGAATATGCACGAAGACTCAATGAAAGCCCTGCAAGACTCCGCCGGTGAGGAGATGAACCGCTTGAAGGAGGAAATCACGATCTTAAAATATCAGAAGAAAGCTGCTGATGAGCAAAATCAACGCCATCATGAAGCGTACAAGATCCTCCGACAAGAACGGGACTCCATGGTGGGGACTCTCCAGCAAGCTGAGATAAGCATCTTCAGTAAGTAATTCTCCGTCTTGGACTTCTGTAAGCTGAATACTCTAAATTTTTGAACTCATGCGCTCCTTTGTCGGAAATTTGCAACTCCTATGGGTTTAACCTGGTCGCCTCCTCCACCAAAGGAATGCATGGTCCTTGCCGGCAACTTTATCAACACCGCCATCAAGTAGGCCAAGGAGATAGCCAAACCCCTCCAGATTAATATCAAGGCATCAGACTCTGTGGCGAAGTTCTCGAAGATCCTGCGCCGAGCCCTCGAGCGTATCTCAAGATGGAAAGCTTCATGTGCACGGGCCGGTGCAAGGATGGCACTGTCCATGGTCAAGGCACATTACGAAAATGCTGACATCGACACGGTGACCTCCGGTATCCCCGACGTAGATGACGAAGGCCAAAAGATAAACCACGAGTCTATCTTGGCATCGCTCGCGGGTTATGACACCAGAGTCGCCGAGTTGGTCGACGTTAATGTCTTTGTGCCCATGAAAACCATCGATGGCGGCAACCAAAGCTCCTCCGAGTCCCTCAACACTGCCGACTTCGAGGAAGGTGACTCTCCTATTGTCGACGATGCCGGCCAACTCCCGTGCATCGATCTAAGTCTAGTCATAGAGGGAGTAACATAGGTAGTAACATGCATCTACATGTAGTGCCAACTAGACAATTTGATGATGTGGCATGTCACTAAATGATGAAAGAGAGTCTTGTGATAACTACCTATATTACCATAACATCACACACCCTAAGATAAGGTGAGTCTACATGCTAATAAATAAAACCTTGCATGATACTAGACACAAGTTATTATCCACTATGAAGATAGTAACATAGACTAGTAACTTATGCATGTTACTAGTCTATGTTACTCTTCACTATGACCAGCTTAATACGTTTTCTTTCATGCTTATTCCTCCAAGTTATATGATTCTTGTCGTATACACGATTTGGCACATGGAGCATCTCCGGCAACCATCCTCCCCTCTACCGATTTGTACGTGCCCAGAATTAGCTAAAAAGGCATAGTAATGTTGTATTGGGGTCCTTAATTTTCTACAAGTTTTTCAGATTCTTTTGGGCAGTACAAGCCCAGAAGGGCGGTATGGTTGGTATTAAAATACACAATGGAATACATGTATTTCTTTAACCGTTATTCTCTTAAGCAAAAAAAATGACATATCTAGAAGTATGATAGAGTTGTAGTGGAATATGTCCAACTTCGATTTTTGTAATGGCATTTATCCAACTCATGAAAATTGCAGTGGCATAAATCCAATTAACACTATATATAATTTCTTAACTCTAGATGATGTGAGGGCGAAGCATTTGGAGAGAGGGGGTAGGGGTGGATGAATGACCACAACCATCAACTCATCTTTAATAGTAAGAGAGGTGTTTATCGTGCATTGAGTCGTGCCTGAGGTGTAAAGTTAGGGGGTGTACGGTTCTTATAGTGAAACTCGTCGCACACCAAAAAAAGGCTGACACATCTACGTTTTTTCATAAATTCGGTCACATTTTTTAGAGTGCATCTTAATCCTTTATTAGGAGAGACCGTGAGACGAACATCTCGACCTAACAATGTAATCCCACGTTGAGGCTCTCTTTCCCTCGACAAGTTTAAAGAATCGAGAGGTTTAGAGTTAAAGAAAAGTTGTCACCTCGATAAGCGAGACCATACAAAATCTTGAAATAAAGAAGAGAAGCACTTTATCGGTTAGAGATATCTTAAGACTTGTCCAGTGTTTATAATGGTTTAATGAAGAAGTAATTTTGGAATGATGTTTTTATACAAGTTAATTGCTTAGACCTTGATGGTTATTTTTCTCTTGAGCATCAATGTGAATAGAGGATATATGAAATTTGAGAACTTTCTTATATACCTCATGCATGTGTTAATCATTGGCCAGCTTGGATTGTGCATGCAAATGTGGACACAATTATTTTCTTTTTGGCCACTGCTATAGCACCACTTTCAAATATGTATTCGAAATATGAAAAGTAAATTGAGATTAAAGTTATGCGGACACATATTGTTGGTTAATTAATCATATCTTTACTATTAGTTTCTAAAACGTGGCGAATAGCTGGTGTCACACATACAAAAATTATAAACAAAATGCCACCGCACAACTTCCTCATTTGGTTATTCCGTGGTGCACGTCTAGTCCTCCTACTTTTTAGCATTTCTTTATAAAAAACTAACTAATATATATGCAGAAAATAACAACGTTTCTTGATTTTCTCCACAATATCTAGCCATTCGTATGCCGGGATATAGGATCGGATGGATACATCATCATGCATCCACGCGACGCCCGTATTCCTCAACTTGCAGCCGCCATCACACCTTTCCTGTCCGGCTTGCTCACAATCGTACACGACGATGACCGTCGGCCGCAGGAAGAGTGAGTAGCCATCCAAGAAAGATCGTCCACGACTGCGATCCGATAGGCTAGGCTATCCTGGACGGTCTGCGTCCTACCTATCTAACCTAGCCATCAGTTTGACCGACGATGCACTCTTCAACTATAGAGTCAAGGCCATGGACATGGATGTCACCGTCAGGCGTCAACGTCTCCTTCGTCAACAAGTACGAGTTGTCCCTCGACTACCTGGTCTAGACTCTGGCACAGATTTGGTCTCTATGAGCCCCATCTTCATTGGGAGCACTGTCGGACTTGTACATGTGGCGGTCTCTCCTGGTGTGCCATGGGTCAACGACTACCCCATCGTCCTCACGAAGAGACACCATGGTGAGCAGCAACAGGACGTACTCTGCCTCTTGTTGTCGTTGTCGCCGACATGCGACGATGTTAGGTACCAGGGGATGAGAGAGCGGCGCTCGCTGAAGATGCTGACCTCGCGAACGACATCGGTGTCCTTCTCTACGCCCATGGCGCCCTGCCCAACGGCAGCGGCCCCATGGAATTCCAGACTTCCAGTCTACCAATCTACCGCTGGATACAAGCTTGGCCTCTCCAAACCTTTGAGATGGGGGCAATGACGATGTACCGTGGGATTGACGTATATTAATTTACTAGGCAGTATGATACAACATATGTCGGATAAAGCATCATCTAATTCAGAGTCAAATAGGACTAGAAGAACCGGTATGTATAAAAAACTATCAGATCGCATGACAAGTTTCTTCGTATACCTTGAAACTTTATTGTTGTTAACTTTGGATGTCTATGATATAAAAAAGAACTGAAAAAGTGTGTCACGGATATTGAAAAAAATAATTGGGACATGCAGGGTAACATGTAAGCGAACTCGACTTGGTCAAAATTCAATTTGCTTCTAATTGTATAAATTCAAAATCTAAATACAACCTAAGGCGTTCTAGATGTTACAAAACTTAGGCCAAATCAAAATACCTGTTATGGTATAAGCCCAAAATCTAGATGAATCTTCTCTCCCATGGGAGACAGGCTCGCGAGGGTGCCTCTTGGAATTCGGCCGCCATTTCCACGCTCTAATTTCAGACGCAGCAAAACGGTGGTATTCGACCCTCAATTGCGGAATACCAAATTCGAAGCCCAATTCACTCTACTCGAACGCAGTGTCAACTGGAATTTTTGGCAAAAAAAAATGAAAAGTTGAACAAAATGCCAGGTGCTAATGTCTAGCACATGCCAACTCAAAGGATGCAATTGCGCGTTTTTCTTACGACTGTGCCCTCATAGGGGATCTTTTCACTGTATTTATTTGGTCCGTGCGCACTTATCGGTGCAGGGTCACGGATGGGCTCGGAGGCCATCTTTTCGTCCGTGCGCACTTTTAGGTGTTGGTTCACGGGTTGGGCTCTGTGGCCTCTTTTGTGTGTGCTCTCTGGCATCTTACACAGCTGACAGCCGTGCATCCCCTGAGTTGGCGATAAGTCGGTACTATTCGGCTTAATAAAGTGGTCTGATTCTTGTTTAATTAACGGTGTGGTACTAAATATCACGTTAAACAACCGCGGACGGCAGATTTCGCGTCCCGCTCCCGCGCCGACGAACTCGGTCGCGGCCCAGCTACGGCCCGTCCCCGAGGCCCGTTCTGTTCCTCTGTCGTGTCGTCGCCGCAAACTGCTCTGTCTCCATCCTCTGCTCTCTCTAGCCCCGTCGTCTCATGCTCCAGATCATGGCAGGAGGAGGAAGGCGACCATCGAAGATGCTCCAGGGCGGAGACTCGCATCGTCCCCGAGCTCCTGCTCCCCATGGAGGAGACTCGCATCGTGCTGGCGTTCTCTCATGGTGGCTCTGGCACCTATGCGCCCACGTTGTAGTCGCCGCCGCCGACAGCCTGGCCAATGGCTCCGTCGTCGCTGGCCTCCACCTAGGTCAATTAGTCTCCCAGGTCTCGTCATCCCCGCGGAGCGACAACGGAGGAGCAGCGAGGAGGCCCTGCTGGTGCGGCACCGTAACGGCCGCCGGCTCCACGCCGGTATGCGCGTGAGATAGCAGCGGCTAGTGTGGCCGGCCAGCTCGAGCGCACGGTCGGTCTACCGGTCGGAGATCCATGCCCCAGCCAGAGAGAGGATTTGGAGAAAAGATGGATCGGGATTCAGGAGAGATGGGGACGAACCCGACGGGAGAAGGACCGGGACATCATCAGGAGAGAAAAATAAAGAAGAGAGATTTGATTTGATGGTACACCTTGAAAAAAAAGGACTAGGACGGTGCTCAGCGTCCGTTGGATTCGGGGAATCCTTCCTCCGCTTTGTATTGCTCGAACCTATTTAAGCTGATCCAAACAAGCAATTGGTGTTTGTGCAAATACAAAATAACCAAAGGAAGTTGCATAAAAAATTGATCAAAATTTGCATTAAATATTTTTCTACAGCACATGATCTCTAATTTGTTGCACAGCAGCTGAGAAACTCACCCCTACTACATATAAGATGCTTCATAGATAGCTCACTATGGTGATGCTGCAAGTTTCCACCATGATTATGCATGGTTTAGGCTAGCGGCCAAGGCGTTTCTCTAACACAAAATACAAACTCCATGGACTTATAAGTTCACTCTTTATTTCACACGGTTGACATCCATAGATAAAAGAGCACGATATCAACTGAGTATAAAGTACATGTGCAATGTTGAAAGCGTTCCCCACGACAACACGGTTCTGCTAATTCTAACGTATAGATGCAAGCATATACAATTTCGATGGTACAATGGTTCAAGTGTATTAGGGGCAAGAAAATAAGGTGTGCCATCAAGTTCGTGAGCGCTTTACTAACTAGTTTTCACATAACAAAATACTTTTTAATTCGAAAGGTAGATGAAGCTTGAGAATTTGCTTGGAATAGCAAAAGCTACTAGGTAGATATAGTGGACACAAGTGGCAAAGGTTTTGGTTCAAAGGGATTGGAAACATGAGAAGAGGTTTTTGTCTAGCAAGGCTGGGTAGCAAGCAAGAGATTTGAAAGAAACAAGGCAAACATACAAGTAATAAAGCCAAACATGCAATCTTTCTTGAAGACACCGATGACCCACAAGTGTAGGGGATCGCAACAGTCTTCGCGAATAGTATTACCCAATTTATTGATTAGACATAAGGGGAGCCAAAGAATACTTGCAAGCCTTAAAAACTAAGTTGTCAATTCAGCTGTACCTGGAAATAGTTCTTGCTCACAGAAGTTTATCAGTAGCAACAGCAGTAGTAAAACAGGAGCAATAGTAACAGTAACGGTAACAGTGGGATTTGAGTGCGGTAGGCATAGGGATGGATGGACGAGAATTTCATGGACAAGTCTAAACATGTAACTTCAAGATCTAGGGCATTGCAGATAAAAAAATAACAAGCATCCAAGTACTAAACAATCCTAGGCATGTGCTCCAAATATAGTCATACGTGCTCGCAATGAGAACTTGCACAACATCTTCTGTCCAGCCAGCCTGTGGCAGCAGGGCCTCTAGGGAACTAGTGGAAATTAAGGTACTCCTTTTAATAGAGCATCGGAGCAAAGCATTAACACTTCGTAAACACATGTGATCCTCACACCACAGCCATCCCCTCCGGTTGTCCCAATTATTGGCACTTTGGGGCATTTGGATCTAGACAATGATATGTGTACACAACTTGCAGATAAGATCACAAACGATACTATCATAATGATTCAATAATAAGTTCAGATCTGAGATCATGGCACTCGGGCCCTATTGACAAGCATTAAGCACAACAAGTTGCAACAAAGTCAAATAGCACTAATAGAGATACTAGGCACTATGCCCTAACAGATCTTATTCGACTACATGATAGAACTCATCCAACCCCTACCATCCCCAAGCCTACAGGGGGATTACTCACTCATGGATGAGGGAAACATCGGTGGTTGATGGAGATGCGTTGATGATGACGATGGCGATGATCCTCTCCAAATTCCCCGTCCCGGCAGGGTGTCAGAACGGAGTTTCTGGATCCGAATCTTGGTTTCTGGTGGCGGCGGCGGAGTGGAACTCTTTCTATAAAACTATCAACCCCCCTTGGTTTTTAGGTCGAAAGGCAACTTATAGGCACAGAGGGAGGCCGAGGGGGTGCCTGGGGTGGCTGCACCCCCTAGGCGTGGCTAGTGGTGGGCCCGTGCCTGGCATGGGTGTGGGTCCCCCAGGCCCCTTCCCCGTCTCGTCTTCTGGCTCCGTGGATCTTCTGGTGAAATATAATTTTTGGCATATTTTACGGTATTTTTCTTGATAGTTCATTTTCTGCACAAAAACAAGACACCAAGGTAATTCTGCTGAAAACAGCGTCAGTCCGTGTTAGTTGTATTCAAATCACACAAGTTTAGAGGAGAAACAATAGCAAAAGTGTTCGAGAAAGTAGATACGTTTTGGACGTATCATCTCCCCCCAAGCTTAGCTTATTGCTTGTCCTCAAGCAATTCAGTTGAAAACTGAGTGCGATAAAAGAACTTTCACGAACACATTTGCTTCATATGATGTATATATTCTCAGCGCAGGAGTAGATGCTTAAACTATTCATAATAAAGAGTATGCAACTAAGTCTACTCAATAGTCATTGCAAGCTATGAAGAGAAACCAACTCAATAATAGTAAGTAGCATGAAACATAAACATAAGCAACATTGTAATGCTCATAGTAAGGTATGATAGAGTGGTATCTCACTTGCCTTTGTTTGTAGAGCACAATATAAATGTCGAGGCACCTCTGAAGTTCAAGTGAAGACTAGAGGTAAAAATATCAGAGATACAAGAATCAAAGTCATGACATAATTAACCAAGTTTTGAGACAAACACAAGAATGACAACTATGCTCTCAAGAAGGTGCTCATAGAATAAGTGGTGACTCCACAAGGTTGTGAAAAAGTTTTGAAAAGTTTGAAAGGCTTCCTAATGCTGAAAGGAAGGTACTCATTAGCTTTGAGCTCTCATTGCCCCTATCATAGGCATCTTCATATGGTTAAGGTGAAAATGAGGTCCACTCTGAATCATATGCTTGGCAGACCATAAACTGTGAATCCCAAGTCCCTTGAGTACGAGGGTCGCACCGCATGCTACTCAACTTTGGTTACCTGAAAGTTCTTGTCATTGTAAATACATGCATATCATAGAGAATCACCAACGGGGTACCCGTTGCACAAGATACATGAGCGATCCCGTGATTGCAATGACAAGGCAAGCAGACAATGAGTATCTCAGCGATTTTTTTATTTACTATATGCATAGCTTTTTATTGAGGATGCTTCATAGAATGCTCATTATGGTGATGCTGCAAGTTTCCACCATGATTAGGCATGTCTTAGGCTAGCGGCCCAGGCGTTTCTCTAATACAATGTATAGAATCCATGAACTCACAAGCTCCCCTTTTAATTCACATCATCGACATCCGTAAACAAAAGATCAAAGTATCAATTGGATAGGATATCCAAAAATTGTTGAAAGCGTTCCCCGTGACAGCACGGTTCTGCTGACTCCCAGCATATAATTAGCAAGCATATAATTTTCATGGACAAGTCACAATGGTTCAGGATTATTAAGTGCAAGGAATAAAGTGTGCCATCAAGTTCGTGAGAGCTTTACTAACTAACTTTCTCAAAACAGACAAACATTTTATTTGGAAGAAAACCCGGCATATTGAATATGCACTAAAATAGCAAACGATGCTAATAAGTAGATATGGTGGACTCAGTTGGCAATATTGGTTTTTGGGAGTTGGAAACACAGGTAGAGCTCATACCCAGTGCAAGTGAAGGCTAGCAAAAGAGAGGGAGCGACAAATGAGAGAGCAATAATTGTCATAACCATGCTTTCAACAAAACAGGACTAATTATGGCATGAAAGTGATACAAGAACTCTGAGGCAAAATAAATCATCGAGGCTTATTGACTATTGATTAGTCATATGCATGCGTGAGCATGTGCCAAGTCGATTCACATGAACAGTCAGAGGAGGATACCACAATATCATACCAAAATATGAATAAAACAATGCAAGCAAACATCATATGACATGCTACAAACTATTAGCAAGCTGGAGCTAACCATAGACAAGAAAGAACTACTAAGCATCCATAATGATATACACCTTACACAAATAGGCTAAGCATGATCACAATGATGAGTATATGTACAAAAATGAAACAAATATAGTTCGTTACCAGCCTCTTACCACACCTCAAGTTGTCTTAATCTTCATTATTGCCCTTCACTTGTGTGACTTGAATAATAACATGAAACCAAAATCCACTGAGGACGGCTGAACCATGCAAAGAACTCACAAAATCAAAGAAGAACAACAAATATTTTTGGTGTTTTCGATTTTTCAAACAAGCCAACAAAGCAAAAACAAACAAAGAAAAAGCAAACCAAACAAAGCAAAATCTTTTTGGGGTTTTCTTTTAAGGCAAATCAAAGCAAAGAAACAAATAAACAAAGCAAGAGAAACAACGAAAATATTTTTTGTATTTTTGTGTTTTGAGGAAGCAGCAATAAAAACCAAAAAGAAAGCGAAACAATGGATATACAAAGAACCGACCATAAATGGGTCCCTTAGCTGTTATGTGACGAGCAATGAGAGAACCAAGATTATACTTGGTATCATTGTTGAGCGCAGCGGCTAAGAAAGCCAAATGATAGCTAGAAATATTACTAGTGTTCTCCCTACCAAGAACACCAGTGGCAAGATAGTAAGCGAAGTACCTGATGGCTGGAAGCTGAATGTTTCTTATCTTTCCCCGTTGATCTCTACGGCTATCGTCATTGGTTATTCCTCGGTAAAGCTCCAACAAATCAGCGGTTGAGATGAAATCTTCTTTGCTGACCCAGCTGTACCAAGTCCAAGAGCTCCACAAAATTTCTTCAATGTCATATGGTAAGACCTGCCATAAACTATGAAAGAAACATCTGGATGGAACACACTGTTAGTAAGGGAGAAACTCTCCACAGATGTTTTGGTGAGCGTAGCATATTGTGCGCTCTCATCCTGCATAAGACTCGTTAGACCAGCCCTCCGAACCAAGGTCATAAAATCATTAAGAATCCCATCAGCCCGCAAGAAAGTTTGGCAAGGAAAGGCGGAGGGATGCGCATCGCCCTCATCTCCCTCGTCACCAAATCGCAGAGTGAGGAGATCCTCATTGTATGAGGGCCTGACACTGGTGGATGATCTAGGAAGCCTTGCCCTTCTAGGTGCATCACCCTCAAATATTTCACCAAATGTGTGGTGGTCCTTGACTTACCTTTTCTGAAATTTTAGACAAGCATCAAACCAAGTGATTTCCAAGTTGATAAGTGATGAACAACTACTATAGGAACTTGCTAGAGGGCTACACATGTATCAAAATAAAGTTTCTAAGCATAGAACAATCATGAAAGCTCAAACAACCTGTCACCTATAGCAGCAAAATACTCAAGATACAATCTACCAATCACAAATCTAATTGGACAAGTGGAGGAGACACATACCAAGGAGCAATCCCTCCAAAAATCAGTAGCAAAGAGGGGCTGAGCAAGGAGATCGAAAATCGCGAGCAAGAACAGCAATAACTCGAGCTTGAGCAAGTTTTCCGGTGTTTTTCGGGAGAGATAAAGAAGATGGCTTTGAGGAGGCAGCCTAGAGGGGCCCAGGTGGGCCAGACCCCCCAGGCACCGCCCACTGGTAGGTCGCGCCTACCATGGGTGTGGTGGCCTGGGGTGGCCCCCTGGGTCACTTCAGGTGTCTCTCTGCCCCTTTTTTCGAGGAAAAATTTATTTTGAATTTTCCGGGATTTTTCGGGAAACTTTATTTTTGGCCAATTTTCAGGTTATGAAAATTGATTTTCTCGCAGAAAAAGTTTTTTTAGAAGAAGCAAAAGCAAACCAAAAGCCAAACTACAGGAGCTCTAAGACAAACTAACAAGTGATACGCCCAATTTGCATCACCATTATATATCATAATTTACCTCTATTCATTGTTATTTGTCTTATTATAAGGTATTACTTATGGCTTTTTCATCTGTTTATGCATGTTGGATGATTCTTGGAGGATGGACTGCCGGAATCTGGGTTCTGATGGAAAAGAAGGCGTATCAGCGGAATTTCGCAAAGATCATAAAAATACCAGAAAAATATGGAAACATATTATTTCTCCAGAAGAATGAGGGAGCCAGAAGGAGGGACGAAGAAGGGCCTCAGGAGGCCCACACCCCTAGGCGCGGGCCCACCTAACCCCGTGCCTAGAGCAGGTGTGGCCCACCTGCCCGGCCTCCGACTCCGCCCCTTCGCCTATATCTTCCCCACGGAACCCTAAGCCTGGGGGAGCGACCACAGATAGATTTCCGCCGCCTCTGGGGGCGGAAAACACCAAGAGAGAAAGATCTCTCCGGCAGATAGATTTCTGTTGGGGGAATTCCTTCCCAGAGAGGGGAGACCGTCGCCATCAATACCATCATAAAGATAGGCTTCATCGGGATCATCATCATCCACACCATCATCTTCACCAGCACCATCATCACCACTCCGTCCCGCTATAACAATTGTGTTGGATATTGCTTTAGTTCATTAGGGGAAACTTTCCCGGTGTTGATTACTATTGTAGTTGATGCTTGTGAGTGGAACCATTGGATTATTATTTATGTTCAGATTGTTATCCATTACCATATCATATTTGATCTTGATCCATATGATGTCTTATGAGTAGTTCGTTTAGTTCTTGAGGACATGGGAGAAGTCATGTTGTTAGTAGTGGATTTGTGTTGAGTTATTATTCAATGGTTAGTATTTAAGTTGTGGTGCTATTCTTCTAGTGGTGTCATGTGAACGTCGAATACATGACACTTCACCATTTATGGGCCTAGGGGGATGCATTGTGTATTTGGCTACTAATTGTGGGGTTGTCGGAGTGACAGAAACCTGAACCCCCATTAGGACACCCTTGCACAAGGGAGCGTAGGATCTCAGAGTTTAAGGTTGTGGTTAGATTTATATCTTAATTACTTTCCTATAGTTACGGATGTTTGCAGGGGGTTTAATCACAAGTATGTATTAGTCCTAGGAAGGGCGGTATGTTAACACAGGTTCACCCACACAACACTTACAAACACATGAGAAGAGTGCTTAGCTATTTGAAGCGAAAGCACTTGACAGAATTCCCATGTGTCCTCGAGAACATTTGGTCCTTATAAGTATTTCCACTAGCTTGTCCTTTGCTAAGAAAGGATTGGGCCACTTGCTCCATTTGTTTGTTACCTTTGTTACTTGTTCCTTTTTTGTTACCTTGTCAGAAAACCACTAAAAATCTGTTTGCTAAGTATTCATATGGATTTCCTTCTCCATACCACTGTTCAGCATATTCTGCTCCTCGTTGGGATCGACACTCCTATTTATCGAAAGTACTATGATACACCCCCCTATACTTGTGGGTCATCAATACTATTTTCTGGCGTCGTTGTCGGGGAGTGAAGCGTTATTGAAGAGTGTAACTGGTAAGGGAAACTTTTACTGTGAGTATTGCTTTTGTTACTGCTTATTTCTTTGTTTCCAATATGGATAACCCACTTGGTTTTCTATTTTGGAAAACTACTACCACTTCTAGGGTAGTAGATGAACCACCACCTGTTGATATAGATCCTTTTAAGATACCTACAAGTATTGTTAATCATGTTATGGATAATTATTATTTTGGGGATGGAATTGTCCATCCTGGTGATCACTTGCTTTTTATCCATGAATTATGCGGGTTGTTTAATTGTGGAGGTATCACAACTGAACATGTGAAGAAGAAGTTACTCTCCATATCCTTGAAAGGGAGAGCTGAAGAATGGTATAAGATGCTGAAGAATGGACAATCCATGGAATGCGAGGAGATGGCATCTCTCTTTTACTCTAAATTTTATCCTCCCAATGAGATTCATAAGGATATAAATCTTATATATAACTTTTGTCCTCTTGATGGAGAGAGTACAACTCAAGCTTGGGGGAGATTGAAGTTACTAATGCTTAAATGTCCTATTCATGAACTCCCTAACAATATTATTCTCAATAACTTTTATGCTAGGCTTTCTCTTCATGATAAAGATTTACTAGATGCTTCTTGTGCTGGATCATTCACATGTATGAAGGAAGAAGCTAAATGGGATCTCTTAGACCGTATTCAAGAGAACACCGAAGCTTCGGAGAATGACAAAGGAAGAAAGTCAGGTATAAACTATGATTATGAATGCATTAAATCTTTTATAGGAACTGATAATTTCTGTGATATTAGCAATGAGTTTGGTCTTTATTCCCAAAGTATTGCCAACTGTTTTAAGGCCTATGCCTCTTACATAGAAATTCCCAAGAAGAAGTGGAATAAGTACCATGCTCCTTATAAAGATGGTGTTAGTCATGTTCCAGTTAGAAGTACTCAAGTTTGTACTACTAATCATATTGTGCCTGAACCTCATGTTGAGAAAATGCCTTTCCCAGCTAAGGTAAAGGAGTATTCTATGATTATTAGTGCAAATAATAAAGGTACAATGAAAACTGTGGAGCCTGGTAAGCCATTGAATGATGAACCTGTGGTAGCTATTGTGAAAGACACTGTCACTAGAAATAGAGAGGATGAGCACATTGTCTTCTGTGAAGACGCTTCTAATATTATTTCTCATCCTAGTAAGGCTAGAAAAGCTAGTGTTCATGTGCTTTCTGTTAAAATTGGTGATCATTGCTACTATGGTTTATGTGATATTGGTGCTAGCTCTAGTGCTATTCCTTATGAGCTTTACAGGGAAATTATGCATGAGATTGGTCCTTGTGAGCTTGAGGACATTGATGTGGTTATTCACCTTGCTAACAAGGAGACCATTTTCCCCATTGGCATTGTAAGGGATGTGGAGGTTCTCTGTGGTAAGATTAAGTATCCTGCTGATTTTCTAGTGCTTAATTCAGCAGCTAGCAAAACTTGTCCTATCATTTTTGGTAGACCTTTCTTGAACACTTGTGGATCTATTATTGATTGTAAGAAGGAAAAAGTTTTAACTAAGTTTGATGGAGATTCTTATGAGTTTAACTTTTCCAAATTTGCTAAAGCTCCTTGTGAGAATAGCTTGCCTAATAAAGATTTCAGGATGGAACAATTTGCTTCTATTGATCCGGTTTATGACATTGGACCTCTTTTTGATGACTATAAGTGTGCTTATTTTGATGATAAAGTTGTTTCTAGTGACAGTTATATTGTCAACTTTATTCAAAGTGCTACATAAAGTTATTATGAGAGAGGGAAACATGGTTTTATGCATCTCAATAAAGTTAAGTTTCCCCATTTTATGTTGAAAGCTTTGAAGTTGCATCTGTTTTGTCTTCCTATGCTTGTGGCTTTTTGTTTCAACAATTCGTTTTCTCATGATACCCGCATGCATAGGAAGTGGGTTAGACTCAAGTGTGTTGGTTATTTGTTCTTGATGCTCTCTTTCACTTCAAATATATATCTCCTTTGTGAGCATCTTTGGAAGTTTCAAGCCTAACTTAAAGGCATTAAAGAAAAGTACTTGTTGGGAGATAACCCAAGAGTTTTACTGAGTCTTGGAAGTTATTACCTCTGTAATAACCGCTCCTTATCCTTTTTGTATTGATTTTTGTGTCAAGTTCAACTATTTTTGTGAAGTAGAGGAGTTGTGAAAAGTGGCTGTCCTGGGACAGATTTTTGTGCTGCATTGTAAAAATTCGTGAGGAATCTCAGTACTTCGGATGGAGCTGCATTTTTCTGTGCTTATTCTCCAAGTTGTTACCCAAATTTCATCAGTTCTACACTTTTTGATTTGAGCAACAGAAGGTCTTCGAAAAAATAAATCTTTACCTGCTGGTCTGTTTTGACAGATTTCTGCCGTCATTTGCATTTGCCTCTTACAGAAGCTTTTGTTTTGATGGGTTTTCAGTTGAAGTGTTACCAAAGGTTTATTTTTTGACTTACACTAATGTTGTCATTGAGTTTGTGCAAGGGTTTTTTAAGAAGGAAATTTTCAGGAGAAAGAGAAAAGGAATCTGCAGAGTTCGTCTTTGAATAAGTAAAAGTGGTGAAAACAGAAGGTTCATGAAACCCCAATATTTTTATATTTTTGATGTTTTTAATACATAAGGGAAGTTATGAGACGAAACTTAAGAGGAAATAGAGCCCGGGGTGGACAAACCCACCCTAGGCGCGGGCCCAGCCTGGCAGCGCCTGAGGGGGGTGTTCCCCCCTTGAACTCTGTCTCCGCCTTGTTTCCGTGTCAAAACCTTCCTTATGCATTGAAACTTTGTAATATATAACCCCCCGGATCCCCCGAGGTTTGTGCATCGTGTTCTCGTCGTGTTTTCGTTTCAATCTGTTTCTGTCAGGAAATCTTCTCAAGTTTAGAGCACCATGGCCTCCGCCAACGACAAAGGCAAGAAGCCCGAGGAAGAAGAACCTCAAATCCCCAAGGAGGAGATTTCGGTAGGGTATGAAGGTGACATGGAGGAGGACAAGCAACCGGACACTCAGGCTACTGTCGCAAGCATTGGTTTGGTGGCACGACCTACCAAGCTTAAGAGGACAACACGAATGTCTATAGGAGAGAGAACTCCGCGTCATATCCTCGCTCCACGCACACTTCCTCCTAGTACCCCTTGTTCTAATCATGCAGGGAAGAAACACTCAAATTTGGAATAATGGAGAAAGAATAACAAGGACTGGGATCCTCGGTCCGAGTTGATCATGGGCTGCATTAAGCATAATTCAGAGTTAATTCGTACTCTGACCTTCGATATGGAGGATTTGAAGAAACTTATTGAAGAGCTTATCAAGAGAACACCACCACCACCGAAGGAGTAATTCGTCATCAGGTTTGGCATCCCCTTGGATTGTTCCAAGCTTGGGGGAGTGCCGCAGTATCACCACTATTATCTTTCATCTTTTACCTTTTTAGTGGTTTCATATCTGTGGTAGAGGGGTTAACTTATAGTTTGGTTTGCATGTGGAAGTATCACTCCTTTAGTTGATTATCTATGTATCCCTTGGTGTGAGTGCATTTATTGGAATATTAATGAGAAGTCACAACTTTTACTTTTTGCACTTCTTATTTTAGTTTGCAATCTCTATTATATGATGGATCTTGTTGATCAGTATTGGCACCACTTTGGGATCATCAAGTGGATCTAAATTGGTTTTGGCAAACCGAGTTCTGGTTAGTAGCATTACTATAAAAGAGAAAAGGAAAGAAAAAAAGGGCTTACAGGTATTTTGTATCATTTGTTTTCTTTCTTGTTGGCTCATAAGCTTAGTATTATTTATTTAAGATTCTTTTGTGTCTTCAAGGAAGATTGCATGTTTGGTTTTATTACTTGTATGTTTGCTTGTTTATTTCAACTCTGTTGCTTGCTACCCAGCCTTGCTAGCCAAAACCCTGTTTTGAGAAGGCATACTTCTCATGTTTCCAAAACCCCTTTGAACCAAAACTTTTGCCATTTGTGTCCACCATATCTACCTAGTAGATTTTGCTATTCCAAGAAAATTCTCAAGCTTCATCTACCTTTTGAATTAAAAAAAGTATTTTGTTATGAGAAAACTAGTTAGTAAAGCTCTCACGAACTTGGTGGCACACCTTATTTACTTGCCCATAATAGACTTGAACCATTGTGAACATCGAAGTTGTATATGCTTGCATCTATACGTTGGAATTAGCAGAATCATGCCGTCACGAGGAACTTTTTCAACATTGCACTTGTACTATGTACACAGTTGATATCGTGCTCTTTTGTCTATGGATGTCAACGGTGTGAAATAAAGAGGGAACTTGTAAGTCCATGGAGTTTGTATCCTGTGTTAGAGAAACGCCTGGGACGCTAGCCTAATCCATGCTTAATCATGGTGGAAACTTGCAGCATCACCTAGTGAGTCATCTATGAAGCATCCTCAATAAAAATCTATGCACATACTAAATAAAAAGATCGCTGAGATGCTCATTGTCTGCTTGCCTTGTCATTTTGGCTATGGGAAAGCTCCTGTACCATGTGCAAGGGGTACCCCATTGACGGTTCTCAATGATATTCAAATACTTGCAATGACAAGAACTTACCTGTGACCAAAGTTAAGTAGCATGAGGAGTGGCCTTCATATTGAAGGGACATGAGATTGCCAACTTATATTTCGTCAAGCATATACTCCATATTTGTTGACTTTAACCTTAATCATCTCAAGATGCTTATGGTAGGGGAAATGAGGGCTCAAAGCTATTAAGTACCATAATCTTTCGGAAGCTCTTTATGACTTGTAATCCCTGCTACCCTCTATGAAGGGACCTTTCTCCCACTTCCAACATTGAGTCAGTAAACCCACTTCCTCTCTATATCCAGCAAGCATTTGATTTGTTGTGTTTCAAGCATTCATATGGTGATTTATTAAATCATGTTCTTTATCTTCCTTGTTTGCAGAAAACTCTTATCTATTGAGTATTACTTTGAAAGCCTTCACTTGTGAAAAACCTTTTTTAGCAAAGAGTGTTCCTGTTTTGAAACTTCTACAAAAAGCTTTTGTGAAACTGTTTGCCAGTTGTTCTCTGACCAAGGACAAGTTTGCCAATTCCAATTATGATTTATCTTTATGCATCTCTATTGTGATTATTGTACTTGGTTGCAAGCTAAGTTATATAATGGTGAGTTGCTTTCTTCTATGAGTTGTGCAATGGTAAGTGTGATGCTTCTTGTTCATATTATTTTATCGACACTTCACTCCATAAACCTGTGGACATGTTTACTGAGCTTAGTTTTCGCTTGGGGACAAGCAAAGTCTAAGCTTGGGGGAGTTGATACGCCCAATTTGCATCACCATTCTATATCATAATTTACCTCTATTCATTGTTATTTGTCTTATTATGAGGTATTACTTATGGCTTTTTCATCTGTTTATGCATGTTGGATGATTCTTGGAGGATGGACTGCCGGAGTCTGGATTCTGATGGAAAAGAAGGCGTATCGGTGGAATTTTGCAAAGATCAGAAAAATACTAGAAAAATATGGAAACATATTATTTCTCCACAAGAATGAGGGAACCAGAAGGAGGGACGAATATGGGCCTCAGGGGGGCCACACCCCCTAGGCGCGGGCCCACCTGACCCCGCGCCTAGGGCAGGTGTGGCCCGCCTGCCCGGTCTCCGACTCCACCCCTTCGCCTATATATTCCCCACGGAACGCTAAGCCCGGGGGAGCGACCACAGATAGATTTTTGCTGCCTCTGGGGGGCGGAAAACACAGAGAGAGAAAGATCTCTCTGGCAGACAGATTTCTGTTGGGGGAATTCATTCCCGGAGAGGGGAGACCACCGCCATCAACACCATCGTCAAGCTAGGCTTCATGGGGATCATCATCATCATCATCCACACCATCATCTTCACCAACACCATCATCACCACTCTGTCCCGCTGTAAAAATTATGTTGGATATTGCTTTAGTTCATTAGGGGAAACTTTCCCGGTGTTTATTACTATTGTAGTTGATGCTTGTGAGTGGAACCATTGGATTATTGTTTATGTTCAGATTGTTATCCATTACCATATCATCTTTGATTTTGATCCATATGATGTATTGTGAGTAGTTCGTTTAGTTCTTGAGGACATGGTGTCGTGGTATTGCCGACGAGTACGCCATGGAGGGTTCCTCACAGTGCGTGTTTAGAGACGTGGGGGAAGGCGGACGGTTGGTGGGTACGAGGTAACATAGCTTACCCAGGTTCAGATCCCACGACAGTGGCGAAATCCTACTCCTGCTATAAATCACTATAATGGCAATACGCCGAGTTACAGGGATCAATTTGATGTGCGAGGTATGAGTTAATTGGTGCCCTAAAGGCTCCCATAGGCCCGACTTATATAGTCGCCAGGTCCTAGGGTTATAGGGATAAGTCCTAGCCGGACAGGTTACAGAGTCCTACACTGTCTATTACTAGTCTAGCGTATCTTGCACTCCAAGGCTCCGGGTACGTCGGTGACTCCTCCATAGCCTTCCTTTATCCGGCATGGGCTCCCTTCTGGATCCATCTAACTGGGCCACCCAGCAGGCCATAGGCCTTGCTACCAACTGTGGGCCACCCGGGTTATCCGGATAGAGGACATGCTATGAGGATACCCGTATAGCATATCCCCAATGGTAGCCCCCGGAGAACTCCGAGATCTTGCGCCGTCGTGCCTCTTCATGTTGAATGCTCCGTCTTGATGGATGTCGACAAATCGTCAAGCAACATCTTGTAGTCCTCCCAAAGAACCCTGCAAGGTTTTCTCCATCTTCAATTTGTAAGTCGGAGAATTGATGAATCTTCTATCGTACTCTTTCGTAGACGGATTGGATCCATCTATGCCGGAATCTTCTGATGTGATGGTTCACCTGCTAGTGACAGCTAGGGCGACGTAGACATAGGTCAGCAACGCCTCGTAACTTACACATGCAACGCAATCATGTCCTATTTTCCCGCGCGAGCGATACGAACTGTTGGCAGAGACGGTTGGCAACATGGCAAAATTTCCACACACGCGCCCGCACACGTCGTCCACGCGTCAACCATTCGATCATTCTGCACGAATCTTGATGACGGAGGTTATAAATTATCACGGCGATGGAAATTTTACTTTTCACCTCATTCTCCTCTGAATCATCTTCTTCCTCCAGCGAGTGCCTCCTCTAGCTCTCCGCGCACAGTGCGAAAAACCCTAGCCCCTCGACCTTCCCCAGTCACCACCGCAATCCATCCATGACCAGCAGCAGTTCTGCCCCCTCCATGTCGGCGTCAGGCGATACCGCGGCGAAGCTGGCGAGCTCCGTCGTCGTGCCCCCAGAGGGTCTGGTGATTCCCAGATCCGCGGTGGTCGAAGCCACAAGCGGTGACCATAACTCAGCGGCGATGGAGCTGCTCGAAGAGGAGTACAACTCCCAAAAGGCGACTGGCGCGGTTCAGATATTACAGACCACGATATTAAGGAATTGATCATCGAGGGCTACCTCCCTGCGACAGAGGGTCTCGCCTGGCGGGCGGCGTCGGCCGGCGAGGTCATACCTTCTCCCGAAGCCGGAAAAAAGGTGTACCTCAAAGCACAACTGGTACGCGGCGTCTCCCTGCCCATCTCCAAGTTTTTCCTTGTTGTCCTCGACCATTACCGAGTACAGCCTCAGAACCTCTCCCCAATAGCATCTTAGCGCTTAGCAACTACGCGGCGCTTTGTGAGGGTTATTTAGGGATTAGGCCTAAGCTAGATCTCTTCATCTATTTCTTCACCGTCAAGCACGAAGCCGGAGCCGGCAAGGACGAGCTTACAAATTGTGGCACCATTAGTTTTAAGATCCGGCCTGGCCGGTGGTTCCCCGACATCGTCGGCCACGAGTCTTGCATGAACTGGAAGCGGACATACTTCTACGGCCCAGATATCCCTCTGGCCGGCCGAGAAGTGACGTACCCGGACTTTGTCGATGGAGCTGTCGTCGAAGCCTCGACATGGAGATCCCAGGCCTCCCTTCCCTCCGCCATCGATGCTTCCCGCGCTATAAGGCGTATAGAGTGGTTCGTAGATACGGGTCTGACCGGATTGGACCTAGCCATGTGCTGGTTCGTCAGGCAGATCCAGCCTCTGCAGCACCGCTTGAAGTTGATGCACGAGTATACCAACGAGAGGAAGGATAGCCTCCGCATCTCCGAGGACAACTTCTCGAGCGACTCCGTCAAGCTCTGCCTCAAGGACATCATCAAGGTGAAGGATAAGAAGCGTGGCTTCTCCATCACCTATGACATGTTCGTAGAGAGCAAGTGCCCAAAGGTACCTGTTTATTTTCCGTGTATGACATATACTCCAGTTCTCCCTTCTAGCCGTTACCATCTCATCTAACACGGTGGTTCTTCACTTAACAGCTCAACGACATAGATGAGGATAGCATGGCTCCTCAAATATATGATCCAAAGATGAAGGAAGTCACCATCGTGTCCGACGATGATGCCCTGTTGGCGTGAAAGCGGAAGAGCTCCACCTCTGACGCTGCCGACAGAGGCAAGAAGAAGAAGACGGAGGGTGGAGCCTCCAAGAAGACTACCGCCTCCCTGGAGGCGGAGAAAAGAAAGGTTACAGGGATCCCCTTTGCCAAAGCACCCCATCTTGTGTAAGCTTCTTTCTCTCCGACATTGTCCATTGTTTGTCTTATTTCTATACTTATACTTTTTGTGCGTTTTAGGAAGAAAGCCACAACCAGTTTGAAGAAGACCTCCAAGACTTTGGGGGATTCTAAAAACATTAAGGATATGTTGCATCGTGACGTTTCTCCCCACGCATCTCCCGCCATCGCCCCTGTCACCCCTAGCGTCCAGCCTTCGTCTGCTCCGACAAGCTCTCAAGCCAAAGAAGCATCTGGCCCTTCCACCATGGAAGTGGACTCAGGTGCCTCCACCGAGCTTGCTGTTGTCGGCGAATAGGCGACACAGGAAAGTGCCGCAAACCAAATGGCTGAAGCCCCGGCTAAGGATGCCATCGGTTGCGGTAAGGCGGTGGTGGTAGGTGGTATGTCT
The DNA here is from genome assembly GCA_916181665.1 of Avena sativa. Taxonomy (NCBI): domain Eukaryota; kingdom Viridiplantae; phylum Streptophyta; class Magnoliopsida; order Poales; family Poaceae; genus Avena; species Avena sativa. The sequence goes on along the minus strand of OV702298.1, from coordinate 259,599,066 downwards.
GTCGAAGGCGGCACCTCCGCACCCAAGAAGACCATAGAGTTCCCGAAGATAGTCTATCCGGTGCTTACGCCGGGTAGCACTGTCTGGTTCCTGGTGCGGCGTCGACATCTCCAACATGTGGCCTTGAGGAGCTTCTTCGGCAAGCAGAAATCTTGCAAGTAAACAATTTGTCCTTTGGCAAGTTGCTTGCTGAGAGTGCTACAAACCTCAAGATCATCGCACTTGTAAGATTTATTTGCCTTTTGCTTTTCATATGAGTATCCCACTATAGCCCCCGAGGATTTAGACGGAAAACCATAGGTATTTGCATCTAAATGCTCTAAGAGTGACTAAGCTAGAAAACTTCTCACTGTAGCCCCCAAGCATATAATTTGATGAATCATTCCGACTAGATGCTTTCAGAGTAGCATACGCAGTGTTTATAAATTTCGATACTGTAGCCCTCAAGCTTCTAGTTGTAACTGAATTAGTTCCGACTAGATGCTTAAAGAGAAGCTAAGCATATGACTGATTTAAAAACTTTATACTGTAGCCCCCAAGCTTCTAGTTGTAACTGAATTAGTTCCGACTAGATGCTTAAAGAAAGACCAATCATATTGTTAAGTTAAAAACTCTCGCTGTAGCCCCCGAGCTTCTAGGTGGAAATTTTCTGGCTAGATGCTCCAAGTAGACCAAACAACGTATAACTTTCTTCTTTCCACAGAATGAGAATGCTCGGAGGGGTGTCGCCAATGACAAGTACCAGAAGATGCGCGTGAACTTGGAAGCTGAGAAGGCTAAAACTGCCTTCTTGAAGGAACAGATCATCAAGAGCAAGCGTCTGTTTTTCCTTTCTTTTTCGTATTCCAACTTGGTCTTGTGCCAACATTCTCTGAGTACTTATTATGTACTGTTCTTTCTCCGACTTGCAGAAACCATTTCCAAGGCTAAGGATATTGTCGAGCAATCCAAGCACATTCATCAGCTGGATAGCGAAAACAAGATCCTTAAGCAGGAGAGGAAGGACATGCTGAATATGCACGAAGACTCAATGAAAGCCCTGCAAGATTCCGCCGGTGAGGAGATGAACCGCTTGAAGGAGGAAATCACGATCTTAAAATATCAGAAGAAAGCTGCTGATGAGCAAAATCAACGCCATCATGAAGCGTACAAGATCCTCCGACAAGAACGGGACTCCATGGTGGAGACTCTCCAGCAAGCTGAGATAAGCATCTTCACTAAGTAATTCTCCGTCTTGGACTTCTGTAAGCTGAATACTCTAAATTTTTGAACTCATGCGCTCCTTTGTCGGAAATTTGCAACTCCTATGGGTTTAACCTGGTCGCCTCCTCCACCAAAGGAATGCATGGTCCTTGCCGGCAACTTTATCAACACCGCCATCAAGTAGGCCAAGGAGATAGCCAAACCCCTCCAGATTAATATCAAGGCATCAGACTCTGTGGCGAAGTTCTCGAAGATCCTGCGCCGAGCCCTCGAGCGTATCTCAAGCTGGAAAGCTTCATGTGCACGGGCCGGTGCAAGGATGGCACTGTCCATGGTCAAGGCACATTACGAAAATGCTGACATCGACACGGTGACCTCCGGTATCCCCGACGTAGATGACGAAGGCCAAAAGATAAACCACGAGTCTATCTTGGCATCGCTCGCGGGTTATGACACCAGAGTCGCCGAGTTGGTCGACGTTAATGTCTTTGTGCCCATGAAAACCATCGATGGCGGCAACCAAAGCTCCTCCGAGTCCCTCAACACTGCCGACTTCGAGGAAGGTGACTCTCCTATTGTCGACGATGCCGGCCAACTCCCGTGCATCGATCTAAGTCTAGTCATAGAGGGAGTAACATAGGTAGTAACATGCATCTACATGTAGTGCCAACTAGACAATTTGATGATGTGGCATGTCACTAAATGATGAAAGAGAGTCTTGTGATAACTACCTATATTACCATAACATCACACACCCTAAGATAAGGTGAGTCTACATGCTAATAAATAAAACCTTGCATGATACTAGACACAAGTTACTATCCACTATGAAGATAGTAACATAGACTAGTAACTTATGCATGTTACTAGTCTATGTTACTCTTCACTATGACCAGCTTAATACGTTTTCTTTCATGCTTATTCCTCCAAGTTATATGATTCTTGTTGTATACACGATTTGGCACATGGAGCATCTCCAGCAACCATCCTCCCCTCTACCGATTTGTACGTGCCCAGAATTAGCTAAAAAGGCATAGTAATCTTGTATTGGCGTCCTTAATTTTCTACAAGTTTTTCAGATTCTTTTGGGCAGTACAAGCCCAGAAGGGCGGTATGGTTGGTATTAAAATACACAATGGAATACATGTATTTCTTTAACCGTTATTCTCTTAAGCAAAAAAATGACATATCTAGAGGTATGATAGAGTTGTAGTGGCATATGTCCAACTTCGGTTTTTGTAATGGCATTTATCCAACTCATGAAAATTACAGTGGCATAAATCCAATTAACACTATATATAATTTCTTAACTCTAGATGATGTGAGGGCGAAGCATTTGGAGAGAGGGGGTAGGGGTGGATGAATGACCACAACCATCAACTCATCTTTAATAGTAAGAGAGGTGTTTATCGTGCATTGAGTCATGCCTGAGGTGTAAAGAGGGGGTGTACGGTTCTTATAGTGAAACTCGTCGCACACCAAAAAAAAGGCTGACACATCTACGTTTTTTCATAAATTCGGTCACATTTTTTAGAGTGCATCTTAATCCTTATTAGGAGAGACCGTGAGACGAACATCTCGACCTAAGAATGTAATCCCACGTTGAGGCTCTCTTTCCCTCGACAAGTTTAAAGAATTGAGAGGTTTAGAGTTAAAGAAAAGTTATCACCTCGATAAGCGAGACCATACAAAATCTTGAAATAAAGAAGAGAAGCACTTTATCGGTTAGAGATATCTTAAGACTTGTCCAGTGTTTATAATGGTTTAATAAAGAAGTAATTTTGGAATGATGTTTTTATACAAGTTAATTTCTTAGACCCTGATGGTTATTTTTCACTTGAGCATCAATGTGAATACAGGATATATGAAATTTGAGAACTTTCTTATATACCTCATGCATGTGTTAACCATTGGCCATCTTGGATTGGGCATGCAAATGTGGACACAATTATTTCCTTTTTGGCCACTGCTATAGCACCACTTTCAAATATGTATTCGAAATATGAAAAGTAAATTGAGATTAAAGTTATGCGGACACATATTGTTGGTTAATTAATCATATCTTTACTATTAGTTTCTAAAACATGGCGAATAGCTGGTGTCACACATACAAAAATTACATACAAAATGCCACCGCACAACTTCCTCATTTGGTTATTCCGTGGTGCACGTCTAGTCCTCCTACTTTTTAGCATTTCTTTATAAAAAACTAACTAATATATATGCAGAAAATAACACATTTCTTGATTTTCTCCACAATATCTAGCCATTCGTATGCCGGGATATAGGATCGGATGGATACATCATCATGCATCCACGCGACGCCCGTATTCCTCAACTTGCAGCCGCCATCACACCTTTCCTGTCCGGCTTTCTCACAATCGTACACGACGATGACCGTCGGCCACAGGAAGAGTGAGTAGCCATCCAAGAAAGATCGTCCACGACTGCGATCCGATGGGCTAGGCTATCCTGGACGGTCTGCGTCCTACCTATCTAACCTAGCCATCAGTTTGACCGACGATGCACTCTTCAACTATAGAGTCAAGGCCGTGGACATGGATGTCACCGTCAGGCGTCAACGTCTCCTTCGTCAACAAGTACGAGTTGTCCCTCGACTACCTGGTCTAGACTCTGGCACGGAGTTGGTCTCTATGAGCCCCATCTTCATTGGGAGCACTGTCGGACGTGTACATGTGGCGGTCTCTCCTGGTGTGCCATGGGTCAACGACTACCCCATCGTCCTCACGAAGAGACACCATGGTGAGCAGCAACAGGACGTACTCTGCCTCTTGTTGTCGTTGCCGCCGACATGCGACGATGTTAGGTCCCAGGGGATGAGAGAGCGGCGCTCGCTGAAGATGCTGACCTCGCGAACGACATCGGTGTCCTTCTCTACGCCCATGGCGCCCTGCCCAACGGCAGCGGCCCCATGGAATTCCAGACTTCCAGTCTACCAATCTACCGCTGGATACAAGCTTGGCCTCTCCAAACCTTTGAGATGGGGGGTAATGACGATGTACCGTGGGATTGACGTCTATTAATTTACTAGGCAGTATGATACAACATATGTCGGATAAAGCACAATCTAATTCAGAGTCAAATAGGACTAGAAGAACCGGTGTGTATAAAAAACTATCAGATCGCATGACAAGTTTCTTCGTATACCTTGAAACTTTATTGTTGTTAACTTTGGATGTCTATGATATAAAAAATAACTGAAAAAGTGTGTCACGGATATTGAAAAAAAAAATTGGGACATGCAGGGTAACATGTAAGCGAACTCGACTTGGTCAAAATTCAATTTGCTTCTAATTGTATAAATTCAAAATCTAAATACAACCTAAGGTGTTCTAGATGTTACAAAACTTAGGCCAAATTCAAAATACTTGTTATGGTATAAGCCCAAAATCTAGATGAATCTTCTCTCCCATGGGAGACAGGCTCGCGAGGGTGCCTCTTGGAATTCAGCCGCCATTTCCACGCTCTAATTTCAGACGCAGCAAAACGGTGGTATTCGACCCTCAATTGCGGAATACCAAATTCGAAGCCCAATTCACTCTATTCGAACACAGTGTCAACTGGAAATTTTGGCAAAAAAAAAGAAAAGTTGAACAAAATGCCAGGTGCTAATGTCTAGCACATGCCAACTCAAAGGATGCAATTGCGCGTTTTTCTTACGACTGTGCCCTCATAGGGGATCTTTTCACTATATTTATTTGGTCCGTGCGCACTTATCGGTGCAGGGTCACGGATGGGCTCGGAGGCCATCTTTTCGTCCGTGCGCACTTTTGGGTGCTGGTTCACTGGTTGGGCTCTGTGGCCTCTTTTGTGTGTGCTCTCTGGCATCTTACACAGCTGACAGCCGTGCATCCCCTGAGTTGGCGATAAGTCGGTACTATTCGGCTTAATAAAGTGGTCTGATTCTTGTTTAATTAACGGTGTGGTACTAAATATCACGTTAAACAGCCGCGGACGGCAGATTTCGCGTCCCGCTCCCGCGCCGACGAACTCGGTCGCGGCCCAGCTACGCCCGTCCCCGAGGCCCGTTCCGTTCCTTTATCGTGTCGTCGCCGCAAACTGCTCTGTCTCCATCCTCTGCTCTCTCTAGCCCCGTCGTCTCATGCTCCAGATCATGGCAGGAGGAGGAAGGCGACCACCGAAGATGCTCCAGGGCGGAGACTCGCATCGTCCCCGAGCTCCTGCTCCCCATGGAGGAGACTCGCATCGTCCCCGAGCTCCTGCTCCCCATGGAGGAGACTCGCATCGTGGTGGCGTTCTCTCATGGTGGCTCTGGCACCTATGCGCCCACGTTGTAGTCGCCGCCGCCGACAGCCTGGCCAATGGCTCCGTCGTCGCCGGCCTCCACCTAGATCAATTAGTCTCCCAGGTCTCGTCATCCCCGCGGAGCGACAACGGAGGAGCAGCGAGGAGGCCCTGCTGGTGCGGCACCGTAACGGCCGCCGGCTCAACGCCGGTATGCGCGTGAGATAGCAGCGGCTAGTGTGGCCGGCCAGCTCGAGCGCACGGTCGGTCTACCAGTCGGAGATCCATGCCCCAGCCAGAGAGAGGATTTGGAGAAAAGATGGATCGGGATTCAGGAGAGATGGGGACGAACCCGACGGGAGAAGGACCGGGACATCATCAGGAGAGAAAAATAAAGAAGAGAGATTTGATTTGATGGTACACCTTGAAAAAAAAGGACTAGGACGGTGCTCAGCGTCCGTTGGATTCGGGGAATCCTTCCTCCGCTTTGTATTGCTCGAACCTATTTAAGCTGTTCCAAACAAGCAATTGGTGTTTGTGCAAATACAAAATAACCAAAGGAAGTTGCATAAAAAATTGATCAAAATTTGCATTAAATATTTTTCTACAGCACATGATCTCTAATTTGTTGCACAGCAGCTGAGAAACTCACCCCTACTACATATAAGATGCTTCATAGATAGCTCACTATGGTGATGCTGCAAGTTTCCACCATGATTATGCATGGTTTAGGCTAGCGGCCAAGGCGTTTCTCTAACACAAAATACAAACTCCATGGACTTATAAGTTCACTCTTTATTTCACACGGTTGACATCCATAGATAAAAGAGCACGATATCAACTGAGTATAAAGTACATGTGCAATGTTGAAAGCGTTCCCCGCGACAACACGGTTCTGCTAATTCTAACGTATAGATGCAAGCATATACAATTTCGATGGTACAATGGTTCAAGTGTATTAGGGTCAAGAAAATAAGGTGTGCCATCAAGTTCGTGAGCGTTTTACTAACTAGTTTTCACATAACAAAATACTTTTTAATTCGAAAGGTAGATGAAGCTTGAGAATTTGCTTGGAATAGCAAAAGCTACTAGGTAGATATAGTGGACACAAGTGGCAAAGGTTTTGGTTCAAAGGGATTGGAAACATGAGAAGAGGTTTTTGTCTAGCAAGGCTGGGTAGCAAGCAAGAGATTTAAAAGAAACAAGCAAACATACAAGTAATAAAGCCAAATATGCAATCTTTCTTGAAGACACCGATGACCCACAAGTGTAGGGGATCGCAACAGTCTTCGCGAATAGTATTACCCAATTTATTGATTAGACATAAGGGGAGCCAAAGAATACTTGCAAGCCTTAAAAACTAAGTTGTCAATTCAGCTGTACCTGGAAATAGTTCTTGCTCATAGAAGTTTATCAGTAGCAACAGCAGTAGTAAAACAGGAGCAATAGTAACAGTAACGGTAACAGTGGGATTTGAGTGCGGTAGGCATAGGGATGGATGGACGGGAATTTCATGGACAAGTCTAAACATGTAACTTCAAGATCTAGGGCATTGCAGATAAAAAAATAACAAGCATCCAAGTACTAAACAATCCTAGGCATGTGCTCCCAATATAGTCATACGTGCTCGCAATGAGAACTTGCACAACATCTTCTGTCCAGCCAGCCTGTGGCAGCAGGGCCTCTAGGAAACTAGTGGAAATTAAGGTACTCCTTTTAATAGAGCATCGGAGCAAAGCATTAACACTTCGTAAACACATGTGATCCTCACACCACAGCCATCCCCTCCGGTTGTCCCAATTATTGGCACTTTGGGGCATTTGGATCCAGACAATGATATGTGTACACAACTTGTAGATAAGATCACAAACGATACTATCATAATGATTCAATAATAAGTTCAGATCTGAGATCATGGCACTCGGGCCCTAGTGACAAGCATTAAGCACAACAAGTTGCAACAAAGTCAAATAGCACTAATAGAGATACTAGGCACTATGCCCTAACAGATCTTATTCGACTACATGATAGAACTCATCCAACCCCTACCATCCCCAAGCCTACAGGGGGATTACTCACTCATGGATGAGGGAAACATCGGTGGTTGATGGAGATGCGTTGATGATGACGATGGCGATGATCCTCTCCAAATTCCCCGTCCCGGCAGGGTGCCAGAACGGAGTTTCTGGATCCGAATCTTGGTTTCTGGTGGCGGCGGCGGAGTGGAACTCTTTCTATAAAACTATCACCCCCCCTTGGTTTTTAGGTCGAAAGGCAACTTATAGGCACAGAGGGAGGCTGAGGGGGTGCCTGGGGTGGCTGCACCCCCTAGGCGTGGCTAGTGGTGGGCCCGTGCCTGGCATGGGTGTGGGTCCCCCAGGCCCCTTCCCCGTCTCGTCTTCTGGCTCCGTGGATCTTCTGGTGAAATATAATTTTTGGCATATTTTACAGTATTTTTCTTGATAGTTCATTTTCTGCACAAAAACAAGACACCAAGGTAATTCTGCTGAAAACAGCGTCAGTCCGTGTTAGTTGTATTCAAATCACACAAGTTTAGAGGAGAAACAATAGCAAAAGTGTTCGAGAAAGTAGATACGTTTTGGACGTATCATCTCCCCCCAATCTTAGCTTATTGCTTGTCCTCAAGCAATTCAGTTGAAAACTGAGTGCGATAAAAGAACTTTCACGAACACATTTGCTTCATATGATGTATATATTCTCAGCGCAGGAGTAGATGCTTAAACTATTCATAATAAAGAGTATGCAACTAAGTCTACTCAATAGTCATTGCAAGCTATGAAGAGAAACCAACTCAATAATAGTAAGTAGCATGAAACATAAACATAAGCAACATTGTAATGCTCATAGTAAGGTATGATAGAGTGGTATCTCACTTGCCTTTGTTTGTAGAGCACAATATAAATGTCGAGGCACCTCTGAAGTTCAAGTGAAGACTAGAGGTAAAAATATCAGAGATACAAGAATCAAAGTCATGACATAATTAACCAAGTTTTGAGACAAACACAAGAATGACAACTATGCTCTCAAGAAGGTGCTCATAGAATAAGTGGTGACTCCACAAGGTTGTGAAAAAGTTTTGAAAAGTTTGAAAGGCTTCCTAATGCTGAAAGGAAGGTACTCATTAGCTTTGAGCTCTCATTTCCCCTATCATAGGCATCTTCATATGGTTAAGGTGAAAATGAGGTCCACTCTGAATCATATGCTTGGCAGATCATAAACTGTGAATCCCAAGTCCCTTGAGTACGAGGGTCGCACCGCATGCTACTCAACTTTGGTTACCTGAAAGTTCTTGTCATTGTAAATACATGCATATCATAGAGAATCACCAACGGGGTACCCGTTGCACATGATACATGAGCGATCCCGTGATTACAATGACAAGGCAAGCAGACAATGAGCATCTCAGCGATTTTTTTATTTACTATATGCATAGCTTTTTATTGAGGATGCTTCATAGAATGCTCATTATGGTGATGCTGCAAGTTTCCACCATGATTAGGCATGTCTTAGGCTAGCGGCCCAGGCGTTTCTCTAATACAATGTATAGACTCCATGAACTCACAAGCTCCCCTTTTATTTCACATCATCGACATCCGTAAACAAAAGATCAAAGTATCAATTGGATAGGATATCCAAAAAGTGTTGAAAGCGTTCCCCGTGATAGCACGGTTCTGCCTACTCCCAGCATATAATTAGCAAGCATATAATTTTCATGGACAAGTCACAATGGTTCAGGATTATGAAGTGCAAGGAATAAAGTGTGCCATCAAGTTCGTGAGAGCTTTACTAACTAACTTTCTCAAAACAGACAAACATTTTATTTGGAAGAAAACCCGGCATATTGAATATGCACTAAAATAGCAAACGATGCTAATAAGTAGATATGGTGGACTCAGTTGGCAATATTGGTTTTTGGGAGTTGGAAACACAGGTAGAGCTCATACCCAGTGCAAGTGAAGGCTAGCAAAAGAGAGGGAGCGACAAATGAGAGAGCAATAATTGTCATAACCATGCTTTCAACAAAACAGGACTAATTATGGCATGAAAGTGATACAAGAACTCTGAGGCAAAATAAATCATCGAGGCTTATTGACTATTGATTAGTCATATGCATGCGTGAGCATGTGCCAAGTCGATTCACATGAACAGTCAGAGGAGGATACCACAATATCATACCAAAATATGAATAAAACAATGCAAGCAAACATCATATGACATGCTACAAACTATTAGCAAGCTGGAGCTAACCATAGACAAGAAAGAACTACTAAGCATCCATAATGATATACACCTTACACAAACAGGCTAAGCATGATCACAATAATGAGTATATGTACAAAAATGAAACAAATATAGTTCGTTACCAGCCTCTTACCACACCTCAAGTTGTCTTAATCTTCATTATTGCCCTTCACTTGTGTGACTTGAATAATAACATGAAACCAAAATCCACTGAGGACGGCTGAACCATGCAAAGAACTCACAAAACCAAAGAAGAACAACAAATATTTTTGGTGTTTTCGATTTTTCAAACAAGCCAACAAAGCAAAAACAAACAAAGAAAAAGCAAACCAAACAAAGCAAAATCTTTTTGGGGTTTTCTTTTAAGGAAAATCAAAGCAAAGAAACAAATAAACAAAGCAAGAGAAACAACGAAAATATTTTTTGTATTTTTGTGTTTTGAGGAAGCAGCAATAAAAACCAAAAAGAAAGCGAAACAATGGATATACAAAGAACCGACCATAAATGGGTCCTTTAGCTGTTAAGTGACGAGCAATGAGAGAACCAAGATTATACTTGGTATCATTGTTGAGCGCAGCGGCTAAGAAAGCCAAATGATAGCTAGAAATATTACTAGTGTTCTCCCTACCAAGAACACCAGTGGCAAGATAGTAAGCGAAGTACCTGATGGCTGGAAGCTGAATGTTTCTTATCTTTCCCCGTTGATCTCTACGGCTATCGTCATTGGTTATTCCTCGGTAAAGCTCCAACAAATCAGCGGTTGAGCTGAAATCTTCTTTGCTGACCCAGCTGTACCAAGTCCAAGAGCTCCACAAAATTTCTTCAATGTCATATGGTAAGACCTGCCATAAACTTTGAAAGAAACATCTGGATGGAACACACTGTTAGTAAGGGAGAAACTCTCCACAAATGTTTTGGTGAGCGTAGCATATTGCGTGCTCTCATCCTGCATAAGACTCGTTAGACCAGCCCTCCGAACCAAGGTCATAAAATCATTAAGAATCCCATCAGCCCGCAAGAAAGTTTGGCAAGGAAAGGCGGAGGGTCACCAAATCGCAGAGTGAGGAGATCCTCATTGTATGAGGGCCTGACACTGGTGGATGATCTAGGAAGCCTTGCCCTTCTAGGTGCATCACCCTCAAATATTTCACCAAATGTGTGGTGGTCCTTGACTTACCTTTTCTGAAATTTTAGACAAGCATCAAACCAAGTGATTTCCAAGTTGATAAGTGATGAACAACTACTATAGGAACTTGCTAGAGGGCTACACATGTATCAAAATAAAGTTTCTAAGCATAGAACAATCATGAAAGCTCAAACAACCTGTCACCTATAGCAGCAAAATACTCAAGATACAATCTACCAATCACAAATCTAATTGGACAAGTGGAGGAGACACATACCAAGGAGCAATCCCTCCAAAAATCAGTAGCAAAGAGGGGCTGAGAAAGGAGATCGAAAATCGCGAGCAAGAACAGCAATAACTCGAGCTTGAGAAAGTTTTCCGGTGTTTTTTGGGAGAGAGAAAGAAGATGTCTTTGAGGAGGCAGCCTGGAGGGGCCCAGGTGGGCCAGACCCCCCAGGTGCCGCCCACTGGTAGGCCGCGCCTACCATGGGTGTGGTGGCCTGGGGTGGCCCCCTGGGTCACTTCAGGTGTCTCTCTGCCCCTTTTTTCGAGGAAAAATTTATTTTGAATTTTTCGGGATTTTTTGGGAAACTTTATTTTTGGCCAATTTTCAGGTTATGAAAATTGATTTTCTCGCAGAAAAAGTTTTTTTAGAAGAAGCAAAAGCAAACCAAAAGCCAAACTACAGGAGCTCTAAGACAAACTAACAAGTGATACGCCCAATTTGCATCACCATTATATATCATAATTTACCTCTATTCATTGTTATTTGTCTTATTATAAGGTATTACTTATGGCTTTTTCATCTGTTTATGCATGTTGGATGATTCTTGGAGGATGGACTGCCGGAATCTGGGTTCTGATGGAAAAGAAGGCGTATCAGTGGAATTTCGCAAAGATCATAAAAATACCAGAAAAATATGGAAACATATTATTTCTCCAGAAGAATGAGGGAGCCAGAAGGAGGGACGAAGAAGGGCCTCAGGAGGCCCGCACCCCCTAGGCACGGGCCCACCTGACCCCGTGCCTAGGGCAGGTGTGGCCCACCTGCTCGGCCTCCGACTCCGCTCCTTCGCCTATATCTTCCCCACGGAACCCTAAGCCTGGGGGAGCGACCACAGATAGATTTCCGCCGCCTCTGGGGGCGGAAAACACCAAGAGAGAAAGATCTCTCCGGCAGATAGATTTCTGCCGGGGGAATTCCTTCCCGGAGAGGGGAGACCGTCGCCATCAACACCATCGTAAAGATAGGCTTCATCGGGATCATCATCATCCACACCATCATCTTCACCAGCACCATCATCACCACTCTGTCCCGCTATAACAATTGTGTTGGATATTGCTTTAGTTCATTAGGGGAAACTTTCCCGGTGTTGATTAGTATTGTAGTTAATGCTTGTGAGTGGAACCATTGGACTATTATTTATGTTCAGATTGTTATCCATTACCATATCATCTTTGATCTTGATCCATATGATGTCTTATGAGTAGTTCGTTTTGTTCTTGAGGACATGGGAGAAGTCATGTTGTTAGTAGTGGATTTGTGTTGAATTATTATTCAATGGTTAGTATTTAAGTTGTGGTGCTATTCTTCTAGTGGTGTCATGTGAACGTCGAATACATGACACTTCACCATTTATGGGCCTAGGGGGATGCATTGTGTATTTGGCTACTAATTGTGGGGTTGCCGGATTGACAGAAACCTGAACCCCCATTAGGACACCTTTGCACAAGGGAGCGTAGGATCTCAGAGTTTAAGTTTGTGGTTAGATTTATGTAACACCCTCAGTATCGGCCCTATGCAAGTTTCAGCGCTTCCCGCCAAACCCGCATAGAAACGATTCAAAGGTGCCCACCAGGCACTTGCGTGCGAGTGGAAAACGAAGTAATATCATTACACAATAGTCCACGACGGAACCCATAGAACAAATATATACAGCAGCGACTCAATGAGTCAAGAATACAGATATATAGTACAGAGATCCAAATCACCTTGAAAACGATGCAAATTGAGCTAAGAGCCCTGAAGAATAACCAATGGCGTCCATAACCCTGCCCAGGCCAAGCCGGAAGGGTAACCCTGCTAACGACGTCGATCTCAAAACCTGCTAAAAACAAAAGGGGTGCCGACAAAGGCAAAGGAAAAAAAGAGAGCGGCCAGTACTGAGGCCAGTACACGGCGAGACTAGAATTCGGCGGTCCTCGCCTACATAGGTATGGTGGACTGAAGCGGCAGCGCAACATGCACTAAACAACCTATAGAGACTCGATACAACTGGCGGCTATCAGAGAGGGGTAAGAAAGACCTATTCGGAACCAACCTGATACTACCACCAAACATACCCATCCTGGTATTTCCCCCTCGAGACCAAACGAGGAAGTCAACCGAGGAACTCACACGGTTGACAGTTTTATTTATTCAGTTATCGTTGCAGCAATTACTAGTCAGGTGCAGATAGTCATCCTGATATAATAAGTAGTGGGCACTTTTAGTTAACATTCCGTTGTAGTTGCAACACTTACTAGTCAGATACAATTAGCATGAGATATCCCAAACCCAACAATTGTTGGTACTTTTATTTAGCCATTCTGTTGTAGTGAAGCTGATTACTAGTCATATCGGATACAAGTCAAATTATAACAGTAAACTTTAGTTATAGTTGTCTATGATCGAGACCTGTGCTCCAAGTCGTCCATAACCGTGGACACGGCTTCTCGAAAAGATTTAACCCTGCAGGGGTGCACCAAAGTTTCCACACGCACCTACACCCTTATTGTCAGATCAGGTAGGTACAAGATCACAAAACATACACCCAACGGTATATCGACGGGGTTTCAGACACGACGTTTCCCAGACCCAAAGCAAGCACATGGGGGGCCACCCCACTAAGCTACCCGTAACGAAGTCGGCCGGTCTCCGAGACGGACCCAGGGTTTGCGAGAACGGATGTAAACGACTGGGAACCCGAAAGTGTGACTGGGCTTGTCGATATCGCGAAATCGTGCCGCGATCCAAAATAGTACAGGCGCTCCACGCGCAATCATAAATAAAGCAGTAAAGCATGGCATAAGTACAGGATAGTAATAAAGCCCCAAACTACTTTGTGGCCCCCGGTATAGTACTTTGAAATCAGGTACTAATCAATGGGGGTGCCCACACACCCCACCTGTGGTTAGCGCGCTCGATCTCGGAATAGGTGTCAAGAACTCGGGGTCCTACAGGACACCAGTGAGCGGTTAAAAACCAAATATTGTCTATTACCCACCGGTGCCTCTGCATTTACCTACTTTCAATTTTAGTTATTAAACAATAATTAAAGCCATGATCATCTCCAACATAAAGCTTATGGCAGCCTTCCAACAGCTGTGGTACTGGACGACACGCAACAGCACTGGAGCAAGCGACTACGACACACAAGTCCAACTATCTACCAAACAACAGGTAATAGGATGTGTCCAAGGCAATATAAGGCTGCCAGGGATATCACGGGCACGAAAACTTGAGCATCGCAACACAGATAGCAATAGATCAACAGGAGGGAATAAATACTATAAAAGTAGGATAAGTAGAAAGGGGGAGATGCTCGCCTGAAAACATTGCCGAAGGTTCAGCCGAAGATCGGATCGACACTCGCATCCACTCATCGGCCTAATCCGTGAAGAATCAAAGCACTAGAAGAAACACAGGATGCACTATTTATTACTACGGCAAAAGAGCGGGCATGGCATGTATGATGTATGACATGGCAAAGATGCGATGCAATTAGGCAATATTAAGCGGAACCGGGGCCCCGACAATTGATTAATAGGTTAATGTTGTTTAGGTACCCCGCATTTTAAATGTTGTCTTAACAAGGCAAAATATAACACCGGTTCGCTACACAAATTTAAATGGAGCCAATATTAGACTAGATTCGCCCGCATATGGCCTCCATATTTAATTATAAGGTGAATCGGCATAAGACCCCAAACCAATATGTATGCGACATGAATAATTTAAGGTGCACAAGTTTATATTACATTTTATAAAATAGGGCTCGGGAAGGGGATCACACATGGGGTCGGCGATCTTGGGGTTCCGAGGGTTCGACAGATTCGGTCTTGCCGGGATCGGTCTTCAAATCAGGGGTCTTCGGATCAGTCTTCAGATCCGTGTGGGCGATCTTGGTGTCCGAGAATTCACCGGGTCCATGTGGTAGGGCTTGCGGTGTCGACTTCTAGTGCTTGGATGGAGCGCTGGTGGATAGATGACGCTGTATAGAAGAAATCCAATGCCCAAACTCTTGCGGGAATTCTGTCGAACATGTTGCCGACGAAGGAAAACGTGCCACTGAAACGAGGTAGCTCTAGCGGAGCACTACACATTCCAACTTCAGCTGCACACATGCTCCATCACTTCAAAGATCAGGCAGTGTACATAGAACACCACCCGAGAAGTACTGATGCAACGCGAGCCAAAGTCGAAGACGAGCACGGGCGTGGCAAGCACAGCGTCGGTGGCCGATGGTGCAGCGAGCGGGAGGACAAGCAGCGGTGTCCGGGGCCGCCTCAGGAGACGCACGGTCGGGGACAGGGCGAGCAGCCGCGGGCATGGCTATGCGGAGCTCTGCTTGGCCGCTGACAGAGAACAACGATGAGGGGACGCTGGACAGCACCACCGCGAGGCCTCGAGGAGGCGAGGGAACGGGGTGTCACGGCGGTTGGTGGAGAAGGTTTGAAGTTGTGGCTAGGAGGAGTCCGCAGAGCTCGACGAGATGGCCTAGGGAGGACGGGGCCGCAACGGAGGGCCTGCGACACTGGCGGCCGGCAGAGATTGGCGAGAAGGGGCGCTCGGGAACGGGCGGAGGTCGCGGAGGACGGGTGGTGGTCGCGAGCAGAGGCCTCGCGCGCTAGGGAAGGGCGACGCGGCAATGCAGAGGAGGCAGGCGGCGGCGTGGGCGTGGGGAGGCCCGGGAGGCGGCGGTTGCAGAGAGGCCAGCGAGAGGGGGAATCGCGAGGGAGGAGAGAAGGGATATTGCGGGGCGTGCGAGGCGTGGCTGGTGGGGCCAGGGTATCGTGAGGTGGTGGCGTGGTGGTCACGCGAACGGGAGCGGGTCAGGGGCGATGGGGTTGGCGTGCGTGTGTTGGGTGTTTGTGTGTTGGGTACCATAGTGGGTGGGGTTGTCCGGCGGCGGGGTGGATGCAGGGGTGGTGGCGGCTGGGTAGATAGGTGCGGGTCTAGGGTTTGACCTGGGGTAGGGAATTAGGGTTAGGGTTTGGTAGAGGGGTGGTAGGCCGGCTGCTGGCTGGGTCTTTTGGGCCTGACCGGCGGCTGCCTCCCCTGATACAAAATATTTTATATTTATTATTTTTCTTTCTTTTAAAACAAAACATTTGCAAAAAGGTTTTAGACAAATAAAAGATCCGGACGGATCTAGGGTTTTGATTTGAACAAAGAGGGGAATCTCTAGAAAACAAAATAGGTTTTTTGGGAAACTGTTTTAGGCGAAAAAATGCATGATGATGTCATGATGATGCACATAATAAAAACAACAGCGATTTTCTAGTAGTGAATTTACCCGGGGTGCTACAATTTATATCTTAATTACTTTCCTGTAGTTACGGATGTTTGCATAGGGTTTAATCACAAGTATGTATTAATACTAGGAAGGGCGGTGTGTTAGCACAGGTTCACCCACACAACACTTACAAACACATGAGAAGAGTGCTCAGCTATTTGAAGCGAAAGCACTTGACAGAATTCCCATGTGTCCTCGAGAACATTTGGTCCTTATAAATATTTCCACCAGCTTGTCCTTTGCTAAGAAAGGATTGGGCCACTTGCTCCATTTGTTTGTTACCTTTGTTACTTGCTCCTTTTTTGTTACCTTGTCAGAAAACCACTAAAAATCTGTTTGCTAAGTATTCATATGGATTTCCTTCTCCATACCACTGTTCAGCATCTTCTGCTCCTCGTTGGGATCGACACTCCAATTTATCAAAAGTACTACGATACACCCCCTATACTTGTGGGTCATCAAGACTATTTTCTGGCGTCGTTGTCGGGGAGTGAAGCGTTATTGAAGAGTGGAACTGGTAAGGGAAACTTTTACTGTGAGTATTGCTTTTGTTACTGCTTGTTTCTTTGTTTCCAATATGGATAACCCACTTGGTTTTCTATTTTGGAAAACTACTACCACTTCTAGGGTAGTAGATGAACCACCACCTGTTGATATAGATCCTTTTAAGATACCTACAAGTATTGTTAATGATGTTATGGATAATTATTATTTTGGGGATGGAATTGTCCATCATGGTGATCACTTGCCTTTTATCCATGAATTATGCGGGTTGTTTAATTGTGCAGGTATCACAACTGAACATGTGAATAAGAAGTTACTCTCCATATCCTTGAAAGGGAGAGCTGAAGAATGGTATAAGATGCTGAAGAATGGACAATCCATGGAATGCGAGGAGATGGCATCTCTCTTTTACTCTAAATTTTATCCTCCCAATGAGATTCATAAGGATATAAATCTTATATATAACTTTTGTCCTCTTGATGGAGAGAGTACAACTCAAGCTTGGGGGAGATTGAAGTTACTAATGCTTAAATGTCCTATTCATGAACTCCCTAACAATATTATTCTCAATAACTTTTATGCTAGGCTTTATCTTCATGATAAAGATTTACTAGATGCTTCTTGTGCTGGATCATTCACACGTATGAAGGAAGAAGCTAACTGGGATCTCTTAGACCGTATTCAAGAGAACACTGAAGCTTGGGAGAATGACAAAGGAAGAAAGTCAGGTATAAACTATGATTATGAATGCATTAAATCTTTTATAGGAACTGATAATTTCTGTGATATTAGCAATGAGTTTGGTCTTTATTCCCAAAGTATTGCCAACTGTTTTAAGGCCTATGCCTCTTACATAGAAATTCCCAAGAAGAAGTGGAATAAGTACCATGCTCCTTATAAAGATGGTGTTAGTCATGTTCCAGTTAGAAGTACTCAAGTTTGTACTACTAATCATATTGTGCCTGAACCTCATGTTGAGAAAATGCCTTTCCCAGCTAAGGTAAAGGAGTATTCTATGATTATTAGTGCAAATAATAAAGGTACAATGAAAACTGTGGAGCCTGGTAAGCCATTGAATGATGAACCTGTGGTAGCTATTGTGAAAGACACTGTCACTAGAAATAGAGAGGATGAGCACATTGTCTTCTGTGAAGACGCTTCTAATATTATTTCTCATCCTAGTAAGGCTAGAAAAGCTAGTGTTCATGTGCTTTCTGTTAAAATTGGTGATCATTGCTACTATGGTTTATGTGATATTGGTGCTAGCTCTAGTGCTATTCCTTATGAGCTTTACAGGGAAATTATGCATGAGATTGGTCCTTGTGAGCTTGAGGACATTGATGTGGTTATTCACCTTGCTAACAAGGATACCATTTTCCCCATTGGCATTGTAAGGGATGTGGAGGTTCTCTGTGGTAAGATTAAGTATCCTGCTGATTTTCTAGTGCTTAATTCAGCAGCTAGCAAAACTTGTCCTATCATTTTTGGTAGACCTTTCTTGAACACTTGTGGAGCTATTATTGATTGTAAGAAGGAAAAAGTTTTAACTAAGTTTGATGGAGATTCTTATGAGTTTAACTTTTCCAAATTTGCTAAAGCTCCTTGTGAGAATAGCTTGCCTAATAAAGATTTCAGGATGGAACAATTTGCTTCTATTGATCCGGTTTATGACATTGGACCTCCTTTTGATGACTATAAGTATGCTTATTTTGATGATAAAGTTGTTTCTAGTGACAGTTATATTGTCAACTTTATTCAAAGTGCTACATAAAGTTATTATGAGAGAGGGAAACACGGTTTTATGCATCTCAATAAAGTTAAGTTTCCCCATTTTATGTTGAAAGCTTTGAAGTTGCATCTGTTTTGTCTTCCTATGCTTGTGGCTTTTTGTTTCAACAATTCGTTTTCTCACGATACCCCCATGCATAGTAAGTGGGTTAGACTCAAGTGTGTTGGTTATTTGTTTCTTGATGCTCTCTTTCACTTCAAATATATATCTCCTTTGTGAGCATCTTTGGAAGTTTCAAGCCTAACTTAAAGGCATTAAAGAAAAGTACTTGTTGGGAGATAACCCAAGAGTTTTGCTGAGTCTTGGAAGTTATTACCTCTGTAATAACCGCTCCTTATCCTTTTTGTATTGATTTTTGTGTCAAGTTCAACTATTTTTGTGAAGTAGAGGAGTTGTGAAAAGTGGCTATCCTGGGACAGATTTTTGTGCTGCATTGTAAAAATTCGTGAGGAAGCTCAGTACTTCGGATGGAGCTGCATTTTTTTGTGCTTATTCTCCAAGTTGTTACCCAAATTTCATCAGTTCTGCACTTTTTGATTTGAGCAACAGAAGGTCTTCGAAAAAATAAATCTTTACCTGCTGGTCTGTTTTGACAGATTTCTGCCGTCATTTGCATTTGCCTCTTACAGAAGCTTTTGTTTTGATGGGTTTTCAGTTGAAGTGTTACCAAAGGTTTATTTTTTTACTTACACTAATGTTGTAATTGAGTTTGTGCAAGGGTTTTGTAAGAAGGAAATTTTCAGGAGAAAGAGAAAAGGAATCTGCAGAGTTCGTCTTTGAATAGGTAAAAGTGGTGAAAACAGAAGGTTCATGAAACCCCAATATTTTTATATTTTTGATGTTTTTAATACATAAGGGAAGTTATCAGACGAAACTTAAGAGGAAATGGAGCCCGGGGTGGACAAACCCACCCCAGGCGCGGGCCCAGCCTGGCAGCGCCTGAGGGGGGTGTTCCCCCCCTCGAACTCCGTCTCCGCCTTGTTTCCGTGTCAAAACCTTCCTTATGCATTGAAACTTCGTAATATATAACCCCCCGGATCCCCCGAGGTTTGTGCATCGTGTTCTCGTCGTGTTTTCATTTCAATCTGTTTCTGTCAGGAAATCTTCTCAAGTTTAGAACACCATGGCCTCCGCCAACGACAAAGGCAAGAAGCCCGAGGAAGAAGAACCTCAAATCCCCAAGGAGGAGATTTCGGTAGGGTATGAAGGTGACATGGAGGAGGACAAGCAACCGGACACTCGCGCTACTGTCGCAAGCATTGGCTTGGTGGCACGACCTACCAAGCTTAAGAGGACAGCACGAATGTCTACAGGAGGGAGAACTCCGCGCCATATCCTCGCTCCATGCACACTTCCTCCTAGTACCCCTTGTTCTAATCATGCAGGGAAGAAACATTCAAATTTGGAATAATGGAGAAAGAATAACAAGGACTGGGATCCTCGGTCTGAGTTGATCATGGGCTGCATTTTGCATAATTTAGAGTTAATTCGTACTCTGACCTTCGATATGGAGGATTTGAAGAAACTTATTGAAGAGCTTATCAAGAGAACACCACCACCACCGAAGGAGTAATTCGTCATCAGGTTTGGCATCCCCTTGGCTTGTTCCAAGCTTGGGGGAGTGCCGCAGTATCACCACTATTATCTTTCATCTTTTACCTTTTTAGTGGATTCATATCTGTGGTAGAGGGGTTAACTTATAGTTTGGTTTGCATGTGGAAGTATCTCTCCTTTAGCTGATTATCTATGTATCCCTTGGTGTGAGTGCATTTATTGGAATATTAATGAGAAGTCGCAACTTTTACTTTTTGCACTTCTTATTTTAGTTTGCAATCTCTATTATATGATGGATCTTGTTGATCAGTATTGGCACCACTTTGGGATCATCAAGTGGATCTAAATTGGTTTTGGCAAACCGAGTTCTGGTCAGTAGAATTACTATAAAAGAGAAAAGGAAAGAAAAAAGGGCTTACAGGTATTTTGTATCATTTGTTTTCTTTCTTGTTGGCTCATAAGCTTAGTATTATTTATTTAAGATTCTTTTGTGTCTTCAAGGAAGATTGCATGTTTGGCTTTATTACTTGTATGTTTGCTTGTTTATTTCAACTCTCTTGCTTGCTACCCAGCCTTGCTAGCCAAAAACCTGTTTTGAGAAGGCATACTTCTCATGTTTCCAAAACCCCTTTGAACCAAAACTTTTGCCATTTGTGTCCACCATATCTACCTAGTAGATTTTGCTATTCCAAGAAAATTCTCAAGCTTCATCTACCTTTTGAATTAAAAAAAGTATTTTGTTATGAGAAAACTAGTTAGTAAAGCTCTCACGAACTTGATGGCACACCTTATTTACTTGCCCATAATAGACTTGAACCATTGTGAACATCAAAGTTGTATATGCTTGCATCTATACGTTGGAATTAGCAGAATCATGCCGTCACGAGGAACTTTTTCAACATTGCACTTGTACTCTGTACACAGTTGATATCGTGCTCTTTTGTCTATGGATGTCAACGGTGTGAAATAAAGAGGGAACTTGTAAGTCCATGGAGTTTGTATCCTGTGTTAGAGAAACGCCTGGGCCGCTAGCCTAAGCCATGCTTAATCATGGTGGAAACTTTCAGCATCACCTAGTGAGTCATCTATGAAGCATCCTCAATAAAAATCTATGCACATACTAAATAAAAATATCGCTGAGATGCTCATTGTCTGCTTGCCTTGTCATTTTGGCTATGGGAAAGCTCATGTACCATGTGCAAGGGGTACCCCATTGGCGGTTCTCAATGATATTCAAATACTTACAATGACAAGAACTTACCTGTGACCAAAGTTGAGTAGCATGAGGAGTGGCCCTCATATTGAAGGGACATGAGATTGCCAACTTATATTTCGTCAAGCATATACTCCATATTTGTTGACTTTAACCTTAATCATCTCAAGATGCTTATGATAGGGGCAATGAGGGCTCAAAGCTAGTAAGTACCATAATCTTTCGGAAGCTCTTTATGACTTGTAATCCCTGCTACCCTCTATGAAGGGACCTTTCTCCCACTTCCAACATTGAGTCAGTAAACCCGCTTCCTCTCTATATCCAGCAAGCATTTGATTTGTTGTGTTTAAGCATTCATATGGTGATTTATTAAATCATGTTCTTTATCTTCCTTGTTTGCAGAAAACTCTTATCTATTGAGTATTACTTTGAAAGCCTTCACTTGTGAAAAACCTTTTTTAGCAAAGAGTGTTCCTGTTTTGAAACTTCTACAAAAAGCTTTCGTGAAACTGTTTGCCAGTTGTTCTCTGACCAAGAACAAGTTTGCCAATTCCAATTATGATTTATCTTTATGCATCTCTATTGTGATTGTTGTACTTGGTTGCAAGCTAAGTTATATAATGGTGAGTTGCTTTCTTCTATGAGTTGTGCAATGGTAAGTGTGATGCTTCTTGTTCATATTATTTTATCGACACTTCCCTCCATAAACCTGTGGACATGTTTACTGAGCTTATTTTTCGCTTGGGGACAAGCGAAGTATAAGCTTGGGGGAGTTGATACGCCCAATTTGCATCACCATTCTATATCATAATTTACCTCTATTCATTGTTATTTGTATTATTATGAGGTATTACTTATGGCTTTTTCATCTGTTTATGCATGTTGGATGATTCTTGGAGGATGGACTGCCGGAGTCTGGATTCTGATGGAAAAGAAGGTGTATCGGTGGAATTTTGCAAAGATCAGAAAATACCAGAAAAATATGGAAACATATTATTTCTCCAGAAGAATGAGGGAACCAGAAGGAGGAACGAAGATGGGCCTCAGGGGGGCCACACCCCCTCGGCGCGGGCCCACCTGACCCCGCGCCTAGGGCAGGTGTGGCCCACCTGCCCGGCCTCCGACTCCGCCCCTTCGCCTATATCTTCCCCACAGAACCCTAAGCCCGGGGGAGCAACCACAGATAGATTTCCGCTGCCTCTGGGGGGCGGAAAACACTGAGAGAGAAAGATCTCTCTGGCAGACAAATTTCTGCTGGGGGAATTCCTTCTCGGAGAGGGGAGACCGTCGCCATCAACACCATCGTCAAGCTAGGCTTCATCGGGATCATCATCATCATCCACACCATCATCTTCACCAACACCATCATCACCACTCTGTCCTGCTGTAAAAATTATGTTGGATATTGCTTTAGTTCATTAGGGGAAACTTTCCCGGTGTTTATTACTATTGTAGTTGATGCTTGTGAGTGGAACCATTGGATTATTGTTTATGTTCAGATTGTTATCCATTACCATATCATCTTTGATCTTGATCCATATGATGTATTGTGAGTAGTTCGTTTAGTTCTTGAGGACATGGTGTCGTGGTATTGCCGACGAGTACGCCATGGAGGGTTCCTCACAGTGCGTGTTTAGAGACGTGGGGGAAGGTGGACGGTTGACGGGTACGAGGTAACACAGCTTACCCAGGTTCAGATCCCATGATAGTGGCGAAATCCTACTCCTGCTATAAATCACTATAATGGCAATACGCCGAGTTACAGGGATCGATTTGATGTGCGAGGTATGAGTTAATTGGTGCCCTAAAGGCTCCCATAGGCCCGACTTATATAGTCGCCAGGTCCTAGGGTTACAGGGATAAGTCCTAGCCGGACAGGTTACGGAGTCCTACACTGTCTATTACTAGTCTAGCGTATCTTGCACTCCAAGGCTCCGGGTACGTCGGTGACTCCACCATAGCCTTCCTTTATCCGGCATGGGCTCCCTTCTGGATCCATCTAACTGGGCCGCCCAGCAGGCCATAGGCCTTGCTACCAACTGTGGGCCACCCGGGTAATCCGGATAGAGGACATGCTATGAGGATACCCGTATAGCATATCCCCAATAGTAGCCCCCGGAGAACTCCGAGATCTTGCGCCGTCTTGCCTCTTCATGTTGAATGCTCCGTCTTGATGGATGTCGACAAATCGTCAAGCAACATCTTGTAGTCCTCCCAAAGAACCCTGCAAGGTTTTCTCTATTGGAGATATGCCCAAGAGGCAATAATAAAGTGGTTATTATCATATCTTCATACTTATGATAAATGTTTACACACCATGCTATAATTGTATTAACCTGAAACATTAATACTTGTGTGATTTATAAACATAAAAGAGTCCCTAGTAAAGCCTCTTGTTAAACTAGCTTGTTGGTTAATATATGATCATGGTTTCCTGATCATGAACATAAAGATGTTATTAACAACAGGTTCGTATCATTAGGAGAATGATGTGATGGACATACTCCTATAGTTAAGCGTAGCATAAATATCAAGTCATTTAATATAGTTCATTTGCTATAAACTTTCTGATACATAGTAACCTAATTCCTTCGACCATGAGATCATGTTAATCACCATCACCGGAAGGAGCTTTGATGACATCAAACACCACACCGTAACTGGGTGGCTATAAAGGTGGCATTGAGTGTTCGGAAAGTATGGGTTGAGGCACATGGATCAAGAGTGGGATTTGTCCATCCATATGACGGATAGATATACTCTGGGCCCTCTCGGTGGAATGTCATCCAATTAGCTTGCAAGCATGTGACTGGCTCACAAGGGATCACATATCACGGGAACGAGAAAAGAGTACTTATCGGTAACGAGGTTGAACTAGGTATGCAGAGATACCGACGATCAAAACCTCGGATAAGTAAACTATCGTGAGACAAAGGGAAATTGGTATCGTATGTAAGTGGTTCATTCGATCGCAAAAGTAATCGTAGAAATATGTGGGAGCCATATGAATTTCCAGATTCCTCTATTGGTTATTGATCGGAGAAGTGTCTCGATCATGTCCGCATAATTCACGAACCGTAGGGAGACACACTTAAGGATTCGATGTTGTTGAGTAGTTATGGAATGATGAGTAAGAGACCAAAAGTTGTTCGGAGTCTCGGATGGGATCCGGGATACCACGAGGAGATCCGGAATGGTCCGGAGAATAAGATTCATATAAAGAAAGTCCTGTTTCGGAGTTTGGGAATGATTCTGGTGTTTTCATCGGGAATGTTCTAGAAGGGTCCGGAAGGTCCGGCACTCCGGAGGGGAAGGGTACATGAATGTGTCATAACAAGTTGGAATGGTTGCATCATGTACTAGGTGTCATCGCTGAGCAAAATAAAGGGATAAATCAAATCCTAGTTTGAAAAGTTAAACGCCAATTTGAAAAGTCAAACGACAAGTTTGCTTGGTGGAGGGAGAGTAGGAAACCTACTTAGGGAGGAAGTACTACTCCCTCCACCCGCCAGCCAAGGAGGAGGATTTGGAGGAGGAATCCCTCCTCCCAACCGCGCCTCCCTCCCACCTATAAAAGAGGGGCAGGGGTGCCCCTCTTCCCTACACCTCTCTCCTCTAAACCCTAGCCCTAGCCGCTGGCCTCCACCAAGTCGCCGCCGCCCCTAGGTTTTGCCTAGCCGCTGAGTTGGGGCTCTCCCCTTGCCCTAGCCGCCGGCCTAGCTTTCTATCCTTGGTGCCTCTAAAACCTATATCGCCAAGGCCTCTCTCATAGTCCACCATACTCGCTCCGGCTTAAGGCGAAGCCCTGCGAGATCTCCCCTCTACTTCCGGTACCACGCCGTCGTGCTGCCGGAATCGGGAGGAGAGTGCTACAACCTCCGCTGCCTGCTGGAACAAGGGAGAGGAAGGTCTTCATCGAGTACCGAACGTGTGACCGACTGCGGGAGCACTGCCGGAACGCAGCGCCGGAAGGATCGTCTACGCGATCTTGAGATCGGAAGTGTACGACTACATCACCCACGAGAATCTTCTCTCGTTAACCGCTTTGGATCTTCGAGGGTTAGTATTCTATCGACTCGTTGCTACAATCTAGTAGATAGATCTTGGCTTGATCATAGATTAGATCTTGATTGTGTGTTCATGCGGTAGAAATTTTTGGTTTTCCATGCATCTTGCGGGATGGTGGGATGAAGCGTCCCGGGCTAACCTTACATGACATCGTTCATGAGACTTGCTCCACGCTTGACATGCAACTTGTATTGCATAAGTGGCTTTGCGGGTGCCTGTTTCTCCCAACATAGTTAAGATTCAATTTACAACGGCTGATTGACAATACTAGTATCAATGTTGTGGTTCTTGTTCGTAAGTTAGAACGACACTTATTGAAAGCCCCAAACCACGTAAAATATGCAAAGAAAATTAGAGGCGTCTAACTTTGTTTTGCAGGGGTTTGCTGTGATGTGATATGGCCATGATTGTGATTATATATGATGTATGCAATGTTCCTTATTGTAAGTCGGCAACCGGCAGGAGCCATATGGTTGTCTTTAAATTCTGTTAAGACCCGCTTGTCTATTCAAAGTAGTTGTAATAGTTGAAGCTGGTGGACGACAACCATGGAACGACGTCATTGACCTTGATGCAATGCCGGTGATGATGGAGATCATGTTCGTGCTTGAAGATGGAGATCAGAAGCACAAAGAAGATAGGCCATATCATATCATGTATTATGAATTGCATGTGATGCTAATCCTTTTATGCATCTTGTATTGCTTAGTTAACGACGGTAGCATTATAAGGTGATCCCTCAAGCACACAAATTTCAAGTTTAAAGTGTTCATCCTTAGTTAGCACCGTTGCTAAAGCTTGTTGTTTCAAAGCACCACGTGATGATCGGGTGTGTTAGATTCTGCAAGTGTATACAACGTGAGCAAGCCAGTTTTGCTCATGCAGAAGCTAAGGTTTGATCTTGACGAGCCTAGCATGTACAGACATGGTCTCGGAACACGGATCACCGAAAGGTAAAGCATGAGTCATATAGTAGATATGATGAACATGTTGATTGGTCGCCATTGAAGCTACATCAACTCTCGTGATGATCGGTTTTGATGTGGTGGATTTGGTTCGTGTGATCACTAAAACAATGTGAGGGATATTGTTTTGAGTGGGAGTTCAACGGCAATATGATTAAAAGTTGAACACTATTTATCATAAATTAAATCAAAGTGAATTTGCATAGTTGTTATAGTCATTGCATCCGTTTACCACCTTGCGCTTAGTTATAATTGAGATGATAGAACTATAGAATTCTGGTTAGTTACTTTACGAACTGGTATCGTATTGTTTTGAAGTGTTAAATCTAAAGTTTAAAATTCCCATTTCAAACTTTCAGTAAGTTCCGGTTACTCCATGAAGTTTAATAATTGGTATTAAATCAAGAGTGACAATTCCAAGTGTTAGTGTATGAGTATCATGTTTGTCTCCATGATTCTTGATATTCAAAGGATTGTCTTAATATCAAGGTTATCTAGGATCTGAAAGAGTTGTTTCAGAAACCATGATGTGTGGAAGATATTGTGATATCTGAAACGAAGTTTTGGTTGCAACATGATAGAGTATAATATGGCAAAAGTTATGTTCTCATATTTGATGAGAATTTGCAAAAGATTGGAGACACTAGTTGTCCTAATTCTCCAAAAGGTTTTGGAGAGCAACATTATACTCGTGATTCACCGTTATAAGCTAAAAGTAGCTTGATCATGGATGATTCTATGATAAGGGTGAATAATTGATGTAGGTAAAATGTTTACTACACCAAGAGATTACTAAAGAAAGGAATTTGAAAGAATACCAAACATTTGATGATGGTGATCTACTTCAAAGTGCAAGTCCAAAGACATTGGTATTTTACTATACATGCTTTGGACTATGTGTCATGTATATGGCTCCACTATTGATGTTGATAGATTCTTTCAAACAGAAAAGGAAATACTGAAAGAAAATCTCATAAATATATGGCAGAAAAGAAAAGACTAGAATTGTTCAGCTTAAGTATATAGATGATATACATGTTATGGCTATATTCTTTGCTTATTAAACAATGTGGTTCTTAAGTATTTGATACTGAATTTGTTGGTATGAATCGTCATACGAAACAACAGAATTCATGAACTACAATAGCCTAAGTAACTAGCAAAAGAATATGTGATGATGTTCATCGATAACAAATAAAGGGTTATTGTGTTGCTCGTTAAACATCAAAGCTTGCCTTCAAGATTTGTTTTATCAGGTATTATGAGAACAAAAGGGTTGTTCAAATAATTGTCGTAATCCATAAAAGATGGATGATTCACAAATCTCGTTGGAGAAATCACATCCATAAAACTAGTGCTAAAAATGTCGAAAGACAAATTGATAAGAAAGATCACTTAGGAAGTGACATCGTCGTTTAAATTATATTGGAAAGAAAACATGAAGAAACTCCATGTGGATGGAATTTTGGAGTCCTTTTGATTTTGATCAAATGACGCTTTTCCTAGAGATAATTAAAACTTCGTTCTTAGGCCAAAAGGGAACGGATGACTAGCTTATTGGAACTTGTACATATTGTTGTATGAAGTCCATTATGTGTAATCAAGAGCGATGGATTTCAACTTCATATGCTTTCTCCGAAAATTTGAGTGAATATATGAATATTTACTTAATAAGGATGAAGTATGAAACATTTGAAAAGTTCAAAGATTTTCAAGATGAAGTGCAAAATCATTGTAACAAGAATATAAATAGTTTATGATAAGATCATGAAGGAAGATATTTGAGTTACAAGTTTAGCATAAAAACACCTAAGATTTAAGGAATCGTTCCGTGGATTTGCATTTCCCGAAACACCATAAGAGTATGGAGCGTTCGAGATATGTAATTAAACCTTGTTTGACATGGTAAGATCAAATGTGTAATCTCATAAAACTGCCATTATATTTTAAAGATTAAAAGCTTTAGAGACTACCGTTTTTTCCACTGAAAAGAGCTCCATCATAATTCGTTGAATTGACACCATATAAAGTTATGGTTTGGGATAAAACCCAAGTTGTCCTTTCTTAAACATTGGTATGCTATGCATAAGAAAGATGTTTGCAACCAAAGTCGGATGAACCTATCTTTGGATGTTATTTCGAATAACTGTTCCTCCATAACATCAGAGAAAAAAAATGTTTGTCGCTTAGAACGTCAAGTTTCTTAGAGAAGGAATTTTTCGTGAAAAGTTAAGTGGGAGGACAATAGAACTTTGATAAGGTTAAAAGAACCTTAGTTATATGTGCAAAGTTGCACAGCGCCGAAAAGTGTTCCGGAGGTAGCAATAATGCTCATGGCTCACGTGCCTCAAAGGTTGTGGTCACGGAGATCTAAGTTCCTATTGAAACAAGTAGGTCGGGTAAACAATCAAATATCAAGATTTGAGAGTTCAATCATTATTTGACAATAATGATCCGACTACATGCAAAGAAGCGATGATGGACCCTGACTCCGTCAAATGGCTTGAAGCCATAAAATCCGTGATAGTTCCATATACGAGAGATCAAGCTTTGAACTTGAAAGACCCTCTGGAAAGGTACAAGACCTTACAGTCGTATTTGGATCTATAAAGAAATAGACATGGATGTTTCACATCTATGAAATAGTTGACATGTTGGGAAAGAATTCACAACAATGTTCAAAGGTTGACTATGACAAGATCTGATCTTTCATAGCGATATTTAGTCTAGACGGATTAATGTAGCAACCACGACATATAATTTTGTTATGTGTTGAATAAACAAAACAAGTTCTTCTAATAGAATGGTTACCAAGGACGTATGGATGACACGGTCCAAAGGGTTTTGTTAATTCAAAGGATGCTAAAAGCATATGCAAACTTCAATGGTTGAAGTAAGCATCGCGGAGTTGGAATCTTCACTATGATGAAACTGTTAAAAGAGTTTAATTTCATCGGAAACAATGAAGATGCTTGCATTTGCAAGAAATTAAGTGGGAGCGCTAAGACATGTTTCTAATACATTATGTGGAAGACATATTGTTGATTGGAAATATTATCTCTTTTATTAACATAGGATAAGAATTTCATCTCGATGAAAGATTTAGGCAAAACCCAAATATTTGGCATCAATAGACGTTAATATGGTTGTGCCGAAAGTACATAGATGATATATATTGAATGAGTTCAATATAGAAACTACAAGAAAGGTTCTTGTCGCACAGAAAGGATTGAATGAGTTCAATGTTGATGATATATTCAAGTGTATTGACACTTGGTAAGTGAAACAAAGATTCAAGTATAGATTGATACTTGATCACAAAGAGTATTTATATCAATCATGTTGTGATATGTACAAATCCAGATATGTCCTATGCTCTAAATATTATGAGCATATACCAGAATGATTCATAAGATGATTATTGGACGATAGTAAAGATATTCTTATGATCTTGTAAAAGAACTAAGAATATATTATTTTGCAGAAGTGACAAATAGATGGTTAGTTCATTGTAAATGAATTACATTGATACTAGTTTTGTCACAAAGTACAAATTAAGTTTATCTCAATCTAAACTAAGGGTGGCACAATATGATGGAAAGTAAGTTCCATAAAGGATTTGGATGAGTTCCAAAGTCAAGACATTGTGACAGATACTACAACAAAAGGCTAAGTATATAATTGCTATTATAGCAGCAAAGGAGGGTATTTGTGTCAAGTAGTTTATTATCAAACTAGGTGTAGTTCACAGCAGGGATAATACTATGAAGATATATTGTACGACAATATTTTCAACATGTTTTAACCCCAAAGAACTAAAGGTCACACCAAAGGACCAAATTTGTACGAAGCCATCTCATTAGAGAATGAGTGATGCATAGAGAGGCAAAGACATGCAATTACACACGGACCTGGAAGTGTCAGATCCGGAGATCAGTTAACCACTAGCAATCGTGTACATACAACACCAGAAAGCCATAGGGGTTGAATACACAAGGTTTGAAACTAGATTATTGACTCTAGTGCAAGTGGGAGACTGTTGGAGATATGCCCAAGAGGCAATAATAAAGTGGTTATTATCATATCTTCATACTTATGATAAATGTTTACACACCATGCTATAATTGTATTAACCGGAAACATTAATACTTGTGTGATTTATAAACATAAAAGAGTCCCTAGTAAAGCCTCTTGTTAAACTAGCTTGTTGGTTAATATATGATCATGGTTTCCTGATCATGAACATAAAGATGTTATTAACAATAGGTTCGTATCATTAGGAGAATGATGTGATGGACATACTCCTATAGTTAAGCGTAGCATAAATATCAAGTCATTTAATATAGTTCATTTTCTATAAACTTTCTGATACATAGTAACCTAATTCCTTCGACCATGAGATCATGTTAATCACCATCACCGGAAGGAGCTTTGATGACATCAAACACCACACCGTAACTGGGTGGCTATAAAGGTGGCATTGAGTTTTCGGAAAGTATGGGTTGAGGCACATGGATCAAGAGTGGGATTTGTCCATCCATATGACGGATAGATATACTCTGGGCCCTCTCGGTGGAATGTCATCCAATTAGCTTGCAAGCATGTGACTGGCTCACAAGGGATCACATATCACGGGAACGAGAAAAGAGTACTTATCGGTAACGAGGTTGAACTAGGTATGCAGAGATACCGACGATCAAAACCTCGGATAAGTAAACTATCGTGAGACAAAGGGAAATTGGTATCGTATGTAAGTGGTTCATTCGATCGCAAAAGTAATCGTAGAAATATGTGGGAGCCATATGAATTTCCAGATTCCTCTATTGGTTATTGATCGGAGAAGTGTCTCGATCATGTCCGCATAATTCACGAACCGTAGGGAGACACACTTAAGGATTCGATGTTGTTGAGTAGTTATGGAATGATGAGTAAGAGACCAAAAGTTGTTCGGAGTCTCGGATGGGATCCGGGATACCACGAGGAGATCCGGAATGGTCCGGAGAATAAGATTCATATAAAGAAAGTCCTGTTTCGGAGTTTGGGAATGATTCTGGTGTTTTCATCGGGAATGTTCTAGAAGGGTCCGGAAGGTCCGGCACTCCGGAGGGGAAGGGTACATGAATGTGTCATAACAAGTTGGAATGGTTGCATCATGTACTAGGTGTCATCGCTGAGCAAAATAAAGGGATAAATCAAATCCTAGTTTGAAAAGTTAAACGCCAATTTGAAAAGTCAAACGACAAGTTTGCTTGGTGGAGGGAGAGTAGGAAACCTACTTAGGGAGGAAGTACTACTCCCTCCACCCGCCAGCCAAGGAGGAGGATTTGGAGGAGGAATCCCTCCTCCCAACCGCGCCTCCCTCCCACCTATAAAAGAGGGGCAGGGGTGCCCCTCTTCCCTACACCTCTCTCCTCTAAACCCTAGCCCTAGCCGCTGGCCTCCACCAAGTTGCCGCCGCCCCTAGGTTTTGCCTAGCCGCTGAGTTGGGGATCTCCCCTTGCCCTAGCCGCCGGCCTAGCTTTCTATCCTTGGTGCCTCTAAAACCTATATCGCCAAGGCCTCTCTCATAGTCCACCATACTCGCTCCGGCTTAAGGCGAAGCCCTGCGAGATCTCCCTTCTACTTCCGGTACCACGCCGTCCTGCTGCCAGAATCGGGAGGAGAGTGCTACAACCTCCGCTGCCTGCTGGAACAAGGGAGAGGAAGGTCTTCATCGAGTACCGAACGTGTGACCGACTGCGGGAGCGCTGCCGGAACGCAGCGCCGGAAGGATCGTCTACGCGATCTTGAGATCGGAAGTGTACGACTACATCACCCACGAGAATCTGCTCTCGTTAACCGCTTTGGATCTTCGAGGGTTAGTATTCTATCGACTCGTTGCTACAATCTAGTAGATAGATCTTGGCTTGATCATAGATTAGATCTTGATTGTGTGTTCATGCGGTAGAATTTTTTTGTTTTCCATGCTACGAACCCCTACATTCTCCGTCTTCAATTTGTAAGTCGGAGAATTGATGAATCTTCTATCGGACTCTTCCGTAGCCGAATTGGATCCATCTATGTCGGAATCTTCTGATGTGATGGTTCACCTGCTAGTGACAGCTAGGGCGGCGTAGACATAGGTCAGCAACGCCTCGTAACTTACACATGCAGAAAACGTAATCATGTCCAATTTTCCCGCGCGAGCGATACGAACCGTTGGCAGAGACGGTTGGCAACATGGCAAAATTTCCACACACGCGCCCGCACACGTCGTCCACGCGTCAACCGTTCGATCATTCTGCACGAATCTTGATGACGGAGGTTATAAATTATCACGGCGATGGAAATTTTACTTTTCACCTCATTCTCCTCTGAATCATCTTCTTCCTCCAGCGAGTGCCTCCTCTAGCTCTCCGCGCACAGTGCAAAAAACCCTAGCCCCTCGACGTTCCCCAGTCACCACCGCAATCCATCCATGGCCAGCAGCAGTTCTGCCCCCTCCATGTCGGTGTCAAGCGATACCGCGGCGAAGCTGGCGAGCTCCGTCGTCGTGCCCCTAGAGGGTATGGTGATTCCCAGATCCGCGGTGGTCGAAGCCACAAGCGGTGACCATAACTCAGCGGCGATGGAGCTGCTCGAAGAGGAGTACAACTCCCAAAAGGCGACTGGCGCGGTTCAGATATTACGGACCACGATATCAAGGAATTGATCATCGAGGGCTACCTCCCTGCGACAGAGGGTCTCGCCTGGCGGGCGGCGTCGGCCGGCGAGGTCATACCTTCTCCCGAAGCCCGAAAAAAGGTGTACCTCAAAGCACAACTGGTACGCGGCGTCTCCCTGCCCATCTCCAAGTTTTTCCTTGTTGTCCTCGACCATTACCGAGTACAGCCTAAGAACCTCTCCCCAATAGCATCTTAGCGCTTAGCAACTACGCGGCGCTTTGCGAGGGTTATTTAGGGATTAGGCCTAAGCTAGATCTCTTCATCTATTTCTTCACCGTCAAGCGCGAAGCCGGAGCCGGCAATGACGAGCTTACAAATTGTGGCACCATTAGTTTTAAGATCCGGCCTGGCCGGTGGTTCCCCGACATCGTCGGCCACGAGTCTTGCAAGAACTGGCGGCGGACATACTTCTACGGCCCAGATATCCCTCTGGCCGGCCGAGAAGTGACGTACCCGGACTTTGTCGATGGAGCTGTCGTCGAAGACTCGACATGGAGATCCCAGGCCTCCCTTCCCTCCGCCATTGATGCTTCCCGCGCTATAAGGCGTATAGAGTGGTTCGTAGATACGGGTCTGACCGGATTGGACCTAGCCATGTGCTGGTTCGTCAGGCAGATCCAGCCTCTGCAGCACCGCTTGAAGTTGATGCACGAGTATACCAACGAGAGGAAGGATAGCCTCTGCATCTCCGAGGACAACTTCTCGAGCGACTCCATCAAGCTCTGCCTCAAGGACATCATCAAGGTGAAGGATAAGAAGCGTGGCTTCTCCATCACCTATGACATGTTCGTAGAGATCAAGTGCCCAAAGGTACCTGTTTATTTTCCGTGTATGACATATACTCCAGTTCTCCTGTCTAGCCGTTACCATCTCATCTAACACGATGGTTCTTCACTTAACAGCTCAACGACATAGATGAGGATAGCATGGCTCCTTAAATATATGATCCAAAGACGAAGGAAGTCACCATCGTGTCTGACGATGATGCCCTGTTGGCGTGAAAGCGGAAGAGCTCCACCTCTGACGCTGCCGACAGAGGCAAGAAGAAGAAGAAGACGGAGGGTGGAGCCTCCAATAAGACTACCGCCGCCCTGGAGGCGGAGAAAAGAAAGGTTACAGGGATCCCCTTTGCCAAAGCACCCCCTCTTGTGTAAGCTTCTTTCTCTCCGACATTGTCCATTGTTTGTATTATTTCTATACTTATACTTTTTGTGCGTTTTAGGAAGAAAGCCACAACCAGTTTGAAGAAGACCTCCAAGACTTTGGGGGCTTCTAAAAACATTAAGGATATGTTGCATCGTGACGTTTCTCCCCACGCATCTCCCGCCATCGCCCCTGTCACCCCTAGCGTCCAGCCTTCGTCCGCTCCGACAAGCTCTCAAGCCAAAGAAGCATCTGCCCCTTCCGCCATGGAAGTGGACTCAGGTGCCTCCACCGAGCTTGCTGTTGTCGGCGAATAGGCGACACAGGAAAGTGCCGCAAACCAAATGGCTGAAGCCCCGGCTAAGGATGCCATCGGTTGCGGTAAGGCGGTGGTGGTAGGTGGTATGTTTGTCGAAGGCGGCACCTCCGCACCAAAGAAGACCATAGAGTTCCCGAAGATAGTCTATCCGGTGCTTACGCCGGGTAGCACTGTCTGGTTCCTGGTGCGGCGTCGACATCTCCAACATGTGGCCTTGAGGAGCTTCTTCGGCAAGCAGAAATCTTGCAAGGAAACAATTTGTCCTTCGGCAAGTTGCTTGCTGAGAGTGCTACAAACCTCAAGATCATCGCACTTGTAAGATTTATTTGCCTTTTGCTTTTCATATGAGTATCCCACTGTAGCCCCCGAGGATTTAGACGGAAAACCATAGGTATTTGTATCTAAATGCTCTAAGAGTGACTAAGCTAGAAAACTTCTCACTGTAGCCCCCAAGCATTTAATTTGATGAATCATTCCGACTAGATGCTTTCAGAGTAGCATACGCAGTGTTTATAAATTTCGATACTGTAGCCCCCAAGCTTCTAGTTGTAACTGAATTAGTTCCGACTAGATGCTTAAAGAGAAGCTAAGCATATGACTGATTTAAAAACTTTATACTGTAGCCCCCAAGCTTCTAGTTGTAACTGAATTAGTTCCGACTAGATGCTTAAAGAAAGACCAAGCATATTGTTAAGTTAAAAACTCTCGCTGTAGCCCCCGAGCTTCTAGGTGGAAATTTTCCGGCTAGATGCTCCAAGTAGACCAAACAACGTATAACTTTCTTCTTTCCATAGAATGAGAATGCTCGGAGGGGTGTCGCCAACGACAAGTACCAGAAGATGCGAGTGAACTTGGAAGCTGAGAAGGCTAAAACTGCCTTCTTGAAGGAACAGATCATCAAGAGCAAGCGTCTGTTTTTCCTTTCTTTTTCATATTCCAACTTGGTCTTGTGCCAACATTCTCCGAGTACTTATTGTGTACTGTTCTTTCTCCGACTTGCAGAAACCATTTCCAAGGCTAAGGATATTGTCGAGCAATCCAAGCACATTCAGCAGCTGGATAGCGAAAACAAGATCCTTAAGCAGGAGAGGAAGGACATGCTGAATATGCACGAAGACTCAATGAAATCCCTGCAAGACTCCGCCAGTGAGGAGATGAACCGCTTGAAGGAGGAAATCACGATCTTAAAATATCAGAAGAAAGCTGTTGATGAGCAAAATCAACGCCATCATGAATCGTACAAGATCCTCCGACAAGAACGGGACTCCATGGTGGAGACTCTTCAGCAAGCTGAGATAAGCATCTTCAGTAAGTAATTCTCCGTCTTGGACTTCTGTAAGCTGAATACTCTAAATTTTTGAACTC
Source organism: Avena sativa (assembly GCA_916181665.1). NCBI lineage: Eukaryota > Viridiplantae > Streptophyta > Magnoliopsida > Poales > Poaceae > Avena > Avena sativa. The sequence continues at coordinate 259,563,026 of OV702298.1, read as the reverse complement.
ATGCGCTCCTTTGTCGGAAATTTGCAACTCCTATGGGTTTAACCTGGTCGCTCCTCCACCAAAGGAATGCATGGTCCTTGCCGGCAACTTTATCAACACCGCCATCAAGCAGGCCAAGGAGATAGCCAAACCCCTCCAGATTAATATCAAGGCATCAGACTCTATGGCAAAGTTCTCGAAGATCCTACGCCGAGCCCTCGAGCGTATCTCAAGCTGGAAAGCTTCATGTGCACGGGCCGGTGCAAGGATGGCGCTGTCCATGGTCAAGGCACATTACGAAAATGCTGACATCGACACGGTGACCTCCGCTATCCCCGACGTAGATGACGAAGGCCAAAAGATAAACCACGAGTCTATCTTGGCATCGCTCGCGGGTTATGACACCAGAGTCGTCGAGTTGGTCGACGTTAATGTCTTTGTGCCCATGAAAACCATCGATGGCGGCAACCAAAGCTCCTTCGAGTCCCTCAACACTGCCGACTTCGAGGAAGGTGACTCTCCTATTGTCGACGATGCCGGCCAACTCCCGTGCCTCGATCTAAGGCTAGTCATAGAGGGAGTAACATAGGTAGTAACATGCATCTACATGTAGTGCCAACTAGACAATTTGATGATGTGTCATGTCACTAAATGATGAAAGAGAGTCTTGTGATAACTACCTATCTTACCATAACATCACACACCCTAATATAAGGTGAGTCTACAAGATAATAAATAAAACCTTGCATGATACTAGACACAAGTTACTACCCACTATGAAGATAGTAACATAGACTAGTAACTTATGCATGTTACTAGTCTATGTTACTCTTCACTATGACCAGCTTAATACGTTTTCTTTCATGCTTATTCCTCCAAGTTATATGATTCTTGTTGTATACACGATTTGGCACATGGAGCATCTCCGGCAACCATCCTCCCCTCTACCGATTTGTACGTGCCCCGAATTAGCTAAAAAGGCATAGTAATCTTGTATTGGCGTCCTTAATTTTCTACAAGTTTTTAAGATTCTTTTGGGCAGTACAAGCCCAGAAGGGCGCTATGGTCGGTATTAAAATACACAATGGAATACATGTATTTCTTTAACCGTTATTCTCTTAAGCAAAAAAATGACATATCTAGAGGTATGATAGAGTTGTAGTGGCATATGTCTAACTTCGGTTTTTGTAATGGCATTTATCCAACTCATAAAAATTGCAGTGGCATAAATCCAATTAACACTATATATAATTTCTTAACTCTAGATGATGTGAGGGCGAAGCATTTGGAGAGAGGGGGTAGGGGTGGATGAATGACCACAACCATCAACTCATCTTTAATAGTAAGAGAGGTGTTTATCGTGCATTGAGTCGTGCCTGAGGTGTAAAGTTAGGGGGTGTACGGTTCTTATAGTGAAACTCGTCGCACACCAAAAAAGGCTGACACATCTACGTTTTTTCATAAATTCGGTCACATTTTTTAGAGTGCATCTTAATCCTTTATTAGGAGAGACCGTGAGACGAACATCTCGACCTAAGAATGTAATCCCACGTTGAGGCTCTCTTTCCCTCGACAAGTTTAAAGAATCGAGAGGTTTAGAGTTAAAGAAAAGTTGTCACCTCGATAAGCGAGACCATACAAAATCTTGAAATAAAGAAGAGAAGCACTTTATCGGTTAGAGATATCTTAAGACTTGTCCAGTGTTTATAATGGTTTAATGAAGAAGTAATTTTGGGATGATGTTTTTATACAAGTTAATTGCTTAGACCCTGATGGTTATTTTTCACTTGAGCATCAATGTGAATAGAGGATATATGAAATTTGAGAACTTTCTTATATACCTCATGCATGTGTTAACCATTGGCCAGCTTGGATTGTGCATGCAAATGTGGACATAATTATTTCTTTTTGGCCACTGCTATAGCACCACTTTCAAATATGTATTCGAAATATGAAAAGTAAATTGAGATTAAAGTTATGCGGACACATATTGTTGGATAATTAATCATATCTTTACTATTAGTTTCTAAAACACGGTGAATAGCTGGTGTCACACATACAAAAATTACAAACAAAATGCCACCGCACAACTTCCTCATTTGGTTATTCCGTGGTCACGTCTAGTCCTCCTACTTTTTAGCATTTCTTTATAAAAAACTAACTAATATATATGCAGAAAATAACAACGTTTCTTGATTTTCTCCACAATATCTAGCCATTCGTATGCCGGGATATAGGATCGGATGGATACTGTAACATCCCAAAAATACCAAACTTAGATCATCAAACACTAATCATCAAAATTAGGGTTAACAAAAAAATTTCTAACTAAACTCATGAATGCATGCATATGTGTATGCATGGATTTTGAATTTCTTTAAAACCACCTTGTTTGTGTGATCCATTGCTTGTAAAATGTTCCTTAGGTGAAATGAACATCATCTAAAACATTTCCCACACTTTTCCTAAATACAAGTAAATCAAAACAAATATATTAAGTGAATGGTCATTTTGGCCAATTTAACTCCCATGCCTACTTTGGCTGTCTCAAACTTTCAGAACCTAACAGAAACTTTTCTGGATCTTAGCACCCCTTGAATGTACTCATAACAGAGTATCAAGGCCCACTTTGTGATCATCCAGAAACTTTCAAATGCATAGTTTAAATGACAATTTAAAATTGAATCTTCTTCATATGGGAAGATCCCACTTTTTCAAAACCCACTCAAACAAGCTCAACTTTCAAAACCCAAGCATCTGCAGACTCACCAGCACCAATCTAGCAAACCCACCAAAAATCATTTCAAAATTCAAAACTTGATTTCATGCGGCCATTTCATCAAATAGGTTGCAGACACAAATCAAACAAAACATCAAACACTATAGTGTGCAGTGATTCTTGCCTAACTTGTTCCCTAGTTAGCTCACACACAGCTCAGTAGATCATCTAGAAAGATTAGCCCAACACTAGCACCCATGTGAGCTTGCCATTGCCATTAATGGTGAACAGCCGAGCACCCCAATGTCACCCCATTGTGGACAGCAAGCTAGAGGAAGAACTAGCCGTGCCAACCTTGTCTAGGAGGCAGCCCATCGTCCACCGCCACTCACTGTCCCAGCCGCAAGCGTTGCCAAGCCCTGGACCACGCGCACAAGCCGCGCCCAGACCATGCCGAGCGTGCGCCAAAGCGCCACCCTCGACCATCACCCACAGACCGCGCGCCGCCCCCACCGCGTGCATACATGATCGCCATCAACCCAGGAGACCGCCAGACATCCCCATTTGCTGCCCCGTCCCGCACAGCCACCGCCCGCCGTCGAAGACGCCGCCTCTGCCGCGCAGAGCACCGGCCGTTCCAGACCAAACCACACCGCCCCATGCCTCGCGACCATGTCGTTGAGCATCGCCAGGAGACACAGCACCGTCCCCTACCCGTGCCCATGCCATTAGTCGCCTGTAACGTCGCCCCCGACGAGCTCACCGTGCGCCCCGACGGTCCCCTCGCTCGACTATAAATAGAGGCCACCCCCGCTCGATTTATTCACACCATCTCACTCCCCTCTCCTCACTGATCGTGCCATACCATCCTCAGAGCAAGGCGAGCACCACCTCGCCGGAATTTCACTGGAGCCTGCCGCTGCCAGAGAAGAAAGGAGCCAGCGATTGGAGCCGCCCCAGGAGCTGCCGCGACCACCCCTGAGTTCGCCGTCATCGACTTCGTCGTTCGCCCGCCTCGCCGACCCTCGCTAGTACCCCGGTGAGCCCCCAGCGACCCTGACTGGCCGCGCTAGGTTTCGTTCTCGCCAGAGTTGTCTCGCGTCGACGATGACTCCCAGCCGTTAGATTAGAACTAGATCGAACGATCCACGTTGCCCCATACCGCTTCGCCCAGCCCCGTGTCACTGACGAGTGGGGACACCCACTTAAGCAGCCCGCGGGAGCACTGCGCTTAGCAGGCCGGCCCGTTAACTTTTCCCGCGCAAGCCCAGTTATTCAAATTAAACTTTTTCCATTTCAATTCAAACACACTTCTGTACCCAACTTCAAAAATCAACCCAGATCGATTCAGTACACCAAATTGAATGAAACCAATTTTGTTGGAAAGGTCTGTGAATGCTGAATCCAAGCCCGTTGGATTCAAGTCATTTGGATCTATAGATCACCCATGGTAAAAATAACAAGGCAGAAGCTTTTCTGCATTCAAACATTTTTCAAATTTAAACCATAATAGATTTTGAGTTGTTTCCAACTCTCAAAAATCACATTTAACCATACCTTTCAGAATATATAAAAATATATAGGTTTACTTGTAGAAATATTGCTCAAGTAATAAAAGAATGCTCCATAAGCATTTCTAGCCACTTTAATTAATTAAAATAAAAGGGTAAAACCTTATTAAATTGTGACACCACTTTAAATCACATTCCCATGGACTAAAATATGTGGTGATGACATGTGTCAACATGATCCCATGTTTGGTTTGGAGAATATTAAATCTTAAGTAGTTTTTCAATGAGTAGAAATTACTTTTCTAAAAATAAAAGGAATTAAACCAAGCCTTAACCTTGTAATGTTAGAGATGATACTAGATCATCTATAGGACCCTTGTGTGTGATGATTGCAAGTAGTTAAGTATTGTTTGGTGATTGTGTACCTCGTATTTATTCATAGACGCTAGTACCGACCAAGGATACGAGGAGGAAGGAGGATACTACGAAGAAGAAGCCGAGGAGAACTTCAACCACTGCTCTGCACAAGGCAAGCCTAATACTACTAGTTGATTGAGCAAGCCTTACTAATCAAGTTGACCTATGCAAGCTTATACTTGCAATTGTGCAAGCAAATACTTGCTTGTTACCATGCCAACCATATGCCTTAAGCATATGTGATCATACCCACTTGATAAACCAATCCTAGTTTTACTTGCAAGCTTCTTACTTTATTTCTTTATCAAAGCTTACTTAGAATTTACGTAAGAGTTTGGTAGATATTAGAAAGTTATGTGAAGGTTGCATAAAGAGCATAAAATTTGGCCTAAGCTAGACACCTTGATATCATCCTAAGATATAAGGTTGTACTTAGTTGAAACTCCACTAGTTACCACCCCTCATTAGTGCCTACCCCCACTTATAGATGTTAGTGCTAAGCATAAAACTTGATCAACTTTAGATGGGAATACTTGGTGAAAATGGTTATGAAAACCTTAGAATGATGGATCATTCTATTGAAATGTTTTGGACATGTGTTTCCAAACACCGGATGATTTTGGTGATGAAAAAGTTGAGGCATGAGCCTTAGCCCTTGTATAAAACTGATGGTTGTCTGGATGCGATACCATCCCAATTTTATCGTACAACCACAATACCCGAAGATTGGGTAGGGCTTGACTGGAACCTTATATACCTTAGTATTAGTTCCCTCACGGCCAAGGTCTGAGCTGAGGCTACCTTGTGAAGATTGTCCACCTGTGCAGTACCCAAGATGACAGTTGGTCATGGTTGGGAGGCCAAAATCACAGGAGAGGTGCTTATACTAGGGCGTGTAATTGAAAGGTTAGGATTGATTATCCGCATACTGAGTATGGTGAATTCAGGATTTGTTCCTGACGGATGTATCGAATGTTGTGGTGAAAGTGTACAATCTCTGCAGAGTGTCAAACTATTCGAATAGCCGCGTCCGCGGTTATGGACAGTTGGAGTGGCCATACTGTTCCCCCGTCAGACTTTTCAAAATGACATGTGAAATGAATTGAGACTTTGACTTGACCACAACAGAGTTTTGATATGAGTTACAAGATCTCACCTAGGAGTTATAAAAGTGTGACTAGCTTTGAGACTTAGTAGAGATAAATCTGGCTTTTGCAAAACAACCCTAGAGCCTAGTGTCCTATTATCCAAAAAACCCTTTACTTGTTAGTATTAGTTTGCGAGTACTTAAAGAGTACTCATGGCTTTGTCCCTGGCTATTCCCATGGCCAGACTATGAAGAGGAGTACCTGGAAGATGGACCCTAGGAAGGTTACGACAACTAGGATCATCTCCCATCGTCAGCATTGCCTGTGACCCCGAAGATGGAGCTTCGCCTACGCTACCGTTATTATTACGTATTCCGCTGCTTGATGTTGTATTAAGAACTGGATCATGAGATCCCTATTTGTGTAAGAATTTATGTACGGTTGTAATGGATGATGTACTATGGTATCCAATTTTGTTATGTCTCGCAAAAATGGTAATCCTAGGATTGCGATGAATGGCATAATAGGCATCTGGGATTAAAAATCCGGGTGTTGACAAGTTGGTATCAGAGCCATCCTGACCATAGGAGACCCTAGTTAGACTGGACGTTTGAACCAAAAACTTAGTTTCAAAACCAAAGAAAACAAATATTTACAAAAACTTATTCTCATTCTTATCTCTTTGATTCTTTCATAAAAATTCATGTTCCTCAAAAACTCTTGCAAAATACATAAAATTTTGACACACTTGATCACTCTGCTAATCTACTCATCCTCTATTTTTATAGATGGACGTGAAGTACAGCAAGTTTTACCAACTGGGAAATGGTGGAGACCTTATCTTTGAGAGGGATTTGGACCAGCTTTCGGAACTTCTGGAGCATCCGCACCCCAAGTTCTTCGGATCTTAGCTCAATGATCAAGGAGGAGAAGATCTGCAGTGGCTAATTGTTGCAAGTCTCCGAGGAAAGATTGAACCTCCCACTGCGGAGGGAATTCAGTTTACCTTGAGGGAAAACAACTGGCTCGATGGACTTGCCAGAGCAATGCAGGAAGCTCTTTCCCGTCTGTGTGGGCAGAGCATCAATCAGATCAAGGGTACTCGCTTTGAGTTTTGCCCAAGGCGTGATGCAAATGGACAACCACTGGAAGCCCCATACCACCCCGAGCTGAAGACTCAATTGGACCAGCTTAGCTTCATGATGTACGCGCGTCAGCAAGAGTTGGAGAACTGCCGTGACTACTCCAACCACAAGTCTGCCATCATCAAGACGAAGGATCAGACCATCACCATGCTAGCAAAGGATCGCAAGTCTCGCCTCCGTCAGCTCGACAAGAAGGAGCGCATTATTGCCCGTCTTCGCCACCGCATCTCATCTTTGGAGGAGACCATCCACGAGAGAGACATGCAGTTGGAGGGAAGGGAGAATGCCAGAGAGGATCTTCGTGGAGACCCTTACTCCTATCTCAGCGATGACGATGATTTTCTGGAGGATCAGGCCATGGACTTCTTCACCGATGAAGATGATTTCGCCTTCATCGATGATGATGAAGATGATGAAGCCACAGACTCCGAGGAGTAGTAACACTTGAGCACTAGCGTAGTGAGTAGTATTCAGTCCCACTGTATCGTAGATTCTAGAATGGTTCTTCAAACCATCTGTTTTTCTTTGTTGTGGTGTGTGTTGTATCATGTGAAGGAATGAATGAAAAAGCAAGTTGCTAGAAAAATCTGAGTCAAACCTTTAAAACTTTTCAAAAGTCCTAGAACCCTAGAAATTCCCTCTTTTCTCATGATCTATCTCAATCTTCAGATGCCACGTGGAGGAAGTGGTTCAGCCCCGGACCCGATGTTGCAGATTCTGCAAATGTTGACTTCTAACCGCGAAGCTGAAAGAGCGGAACGTCAAGCCAACCTAGCCACTCTGCAACAGATAGCCCAGCTAGCCCACAACAACCAAGGCCACGGAAATCAGGACAACCATGGATCTAAGCTCAAGAATTTCCAGAATACCAACCCACCCGTTTTCACTAAGTCAGAAGAACCCCTAGATGCCAATGATTGGCTGCAAACCATGGAAACTAACTTAGAAGTCGCCGGAGTGTAAGCCAATGAGAAAGTCCTGTTCGCCACCCATTATCTAGCCGGAGATGCCAGGGCATGGTGGAACAGTGTTCGTGCAATGACCTGAGGCCAGATGATGACCTGGGAGGAATTCAAGGTCAAGTTTAGCAGAACCCATGTGCCACCGGGTTTGATCAAGAGAATGAGAGACGAGTTCAGAGAGATGAAGCAAGGAAGGATGACCGTAGTGGAATACCGTGACAATTTTTTTTCATTAGCTAGGTATGCCCCGGATGAGATCGACACGGAGGCCAAGAAGAAAGAAAGATTCCTGAATGGTGTGCATGATGAGATGCAGACAGTGTTAGTCAATATCCCCTTTAATGATATTGAAGCCCTTGTCAACTCTGCTATCCAAATGGAAGGAAAGATCAACCAAGCCAATGAGAACCGCAAGCGTCGTATGATGCACCAACCAGGAACCCATCAGACCCCAAAGTATTGCCCCAACCATCTCCAGGATTTGCCCCAAGAACCAACAGACCCCCGATGAACCGTCCGACCTATCCCAACCGTGGAAACCCTAGACCCGGAGGAAATCACAACAACCCCGGCAACTCTAGCAATTTCACCCGTGCCCCACCCAAGTTCAACACCAACAATGTTACCGCCAACCCCAACACTGCCCCGAGGACTGGAAGCAATGTTGTGCCTGTCGCAGCCAAGGACAAGTCGCAAGTGACCTGTTATGACTGTGGAAATAAAGGCCATTATTCCAACAAGTGCCCCAAAAAGAAGAATGCTACAGCCCCCAATGTCAATGCCCCAGCTCAGCAACAACGTCGTGTTCAGCCAGGGAGAAGATTTGCCCTAGGGAATTCACTCAACCGTAATGGCCGTCTTTTTCTCATGCATGCTGAAGAAGCTCAGGAAGCGCCAGACGTCGTGCTGGGTATGTTTTCTATTAATTCAGTACTTGCAAGAGTGTTGTTTGACTCTGGTGCATCGCATTCATTTGTCACCGAAGAATTTGCCTGCACTAGTAAAATTCAACCAACCAAACTGAAGCATGTTATGATTGTTCAAATTCCCGGATCAACCACCAAGGCTAGGCAAATTTGCAAAGCCGTCCCTATCCGAATCCATGGCATAGATTTTTATGCTAATCTGATAGTACTCGGAACTAAAGGTTTGGAAGTAGTACTAGGAATGGATTGGATGTCCAAACATAAGGGATTGATTGACTGTGCTAAGAAATCCATCACCATGACCAGTACAGCCGGAATATCAGTCGAACATATATCTGAAACCTTACCTCGCCAATTCAAATGCAACAAGAGTATAGCCCAACCTACCATTGACCAAGTCTGGATAGTCTGTGAATACCCCGATGTATTTCCAGATGTTTTGCCCGGTATGCCCCCAGATCGGGATATCGAGTTCATCATCGAACTAATCCCCGGAACAGGACCCATAGCCAAGAGACCCTATAGTATGAACCCGTCAGAGCTCGCAGAACTGAAGAAGCAACTGGATTCCATGTTGGAAATCGGATTGATTCAACCAAGTGCATCACCATGGAGATCACCTGTCTTATTTGTGGACAAGAAGGATGGAGGTAACCGTTTGTGTACGGATTATCGGAAGTTGAATGATGTCACCATCAAGAACAAGTACCCCTTGCCCAAGATAGAAGATTTGTTTGATCAGTTGACCGGTGCCTAGGTGTTTTCTAAGATTGATCTTAGAACTGGTTATCATCAAATCAAGATTCGTGCAGAGGATATTCCAAAGACTACATTTACCACCAGATATGGATTGTATGAGTATACAGTCATGTCTTTTGGATTAACCAATGCCCCCGCTTATTTCATGAACCTCATGAATAAGATTTTTATGGACTTCCTGGATAAGTTTGTCGTTGTTTTCATCGATGACATTCTGATTTATTCCAAATCAGAAGAAGAACATGAGCTACACCTAAGGACCATTCTTGGAACCCTTAAAGAGCATCAGTTGTATGCCAAGTTTAGAAAATGTGAATTCTGGTTACAGGAGGTAGGATTCCTCGGTCACATTGTATCAGCCGGAGGAATTGCCGTTGACCCTATCAAAGTAAAAGATGTAGAATATTGGCAAGCCCCAGCCACTCAAACCCAAGTTCGTGCTTTTCTCGGATTGACGGGATATTACCGCAAATTCGTAGAAGGATTCTCGAGTATCGCCAGACCCATGACCCAATTGCTGAAGAAGGACAAGAAGTTTGAATGGATCGACAAATGTGAAGCGAGTTTTCAAGAACTCAAAAGGAGATTGATTTCAGCCCCAATCTTGATCATGCCGGATATCACGAAGCCCTTCGATGTGTATTGTGACGCATCCAAGATTGGTCTCGAATGTGTGCTAATGCAAGAAGGAAAAGTTATATCTTATCTATCTCGACAATTGAAACAACATGAGCAAAATTACCCAACCCATGACCTCGAACACGCAGCCGTAGTTCTAGCCCTGAAGACATGGAGACATTACCTGATGGGAAACCGTTGTGAGATTTATTCGGATCACTAGAGCCTAAAGTATATATTCACTCAGAAGGAGTTGAATATGAGGCAGAGAAGATGGATTGAGCTAATCAAGGATTATGACCTGGACATTCACTATCACCCTGGTAAAGCCAACGTGGTAGCTGATGCCCTTAGCAGATTACCGTGCCGCTTGAACTCCATGATTTTGAAGGAGCAACCAAGTTTGCACAAAGAGATGGAAGATTTTCGAATGGAATTAGTGAGCGAAGGATTTTTGGCTAGCATAGAACTTCAGCCCACTTTGATCAGTCAGATTAAAGAGGCGCAGAAGGGAAATGCCAGTATCAACGGAATCAAGCGTCATATCGGTACAGGAAAAGTACCCGGATTCACTGAGGACGAAGAAGGAGTTTTGTGGTACAAAGGACGCCTTTGTGTACCAGCAGATTCTGAGTTGAAAGAAGTTATCTTGAAGGAGGCTCATGATACTCTTTATTCTATCCATCCCGGAGGAACTAAGATGTATCAAGATTTAAAGAAGCAATTTTGGTGGCATAATATGAAGAGAGAAATCGGAAGCTATATCGCCAAGTGTGATATCTGTCAGCGAGTCAAGGCAGGACATCAAAGACCCGCTGGATTGTTGCAACCTTTGCAGATTCCGGAATGGAAATGGGATTCTGTAGGAATGGACTTTATCACTAGACTACCTACTTCTAGTAGGGGAAATGACTCTATCTGGGTCATAGTGGACAGATTGTCCAAAGTCGCCCATTTCTTGCCCGTCAAAACCACCTATTAGAGTTCAAAACTAGCGGAGTTGTACATCGCTAGAATCGTTAGATTGCACGGAGTCCCTAAGAACATAGTATCAGATCGAGGAACTCGGTTTACCTCGAGATTCTGGAAGAAAGTTCAAGCAGGTTTAGGAACCTGCCTAGATTTCAGTACCGCGTATCACCCTCCGACCGATGGACAAACGGAGCGAGTAAATCAAATACTCGAAGATATGTTGAGAGCCTGTGTGTTAGAATATGGATCCAAGTGGGAAGACTGTCTGCCATTTGCAGAATTTTCATACAACAACAGTTACCAAGCCATCTTACAAATGGCCCCATTTGAATTTATGTACGGAAGAAAGTGTCGCACCCCTTTGAACTGGTCGGAAGTAGGAGAGAGTCAGATTTTCGGACCCGACATCCTACGAGAAGCAGAAGAGAAGGTTCACAAGATTCGTGAGCACCTCAAGACCGCCCAATCCCGACAGAAGAGTTACGCCGACAAGAGACGTCGAGACCTCGCCTTCAACATGGGAGATTTTGTTTATCTGAAAGTGTCGCCATTGAAGGGAATGCAGCGTTTCCAACTCAAAGGAAAGTTAGCCCCTAGATATATCGGACCTTTCAAAATTCTGAACCGTCGAGGAGAAGTATCGTATCAATTGGAGCTACCAGAAGAGATGTCAGCCGTGCACAATGTGTTCCATATCTTGTTACTTAGCAAGTGTCTCGAAGTCCCCGAGAAGACCGAAGTGTTCAAGAATATTGACCATCGGACCATAGAGATCAACGATGACCTGACCTATCCCGAAGTACCCATCCGCATTTTGGAAGAAGCTTTTCGAACTACCCGAACACGAAGCATCAAGTTTCTCAAGATTTAGTGGAGCAACCACACAGAAGAGGAAGCTACCTGGGAACGCGAAGATCACATCAGGACGGAGTTTCCCGATCTCTTCAAGTCCTAGGTAATCTTTTCATCCTTTTTCAAATCTCGGGACGAGATTTTTTTTAAGGGGGAAAGGTTTGTAACATCCCAAAAATACTAAACTTGGATCATCAAACTCTAATCCTCAAATTTAGGATTAACAAAAACTTTTCTAATTAAAATTATGAATGCATGCATATGTGTATGCATTGATTTTGAAATTCTTTTAAACCACCTTGTTTGATTGCTTCATTGCTTGTAAAATGTTTCTTAGGTGAAATAAACATCATCTAAAACATTTCCCACACTTTTCCTAAAGACAAGTAAATCAAAACAAATATATAAAAGGAATGGTCATTTTGACCAATTTAACTCCCATGCCTACTTTGGTTGTCTCAAACTTTCAAAACCTAACAGAAACTTTTCTGGATCTTTGCACCCCTTGAATGTACTCATAACAAAGTATCAAGGCCCACTTTGTGATCATCCAGAAACTTTCAAATGCATAGTTTAAATGACATTTCCAAATTGAATCTTTATCATATGGGAAGATCCCACTTTTTCAAAAACCACTCAAACAAGCTCAACTTTCAAAACCCAAGCATCTGCAGACTCACCAGCACCAATCTAGCAAACCCACCAAAAATCTTTTCAAAATTCAAAACTTGATTTCATGCGGCCATTTCATCAAACAGGTTGCAGACACAAATCAAACAAACATCAAACACTATAGTGTGCAGTAAAATTGGCCTAACTTGTTCCCTATTTAGCTCACAACCAGCTCAGTAGATCATCTAGGAAGATTAACTAAGAACTAGCACCACTGTGAGCTTGCCATTGCCATCAATGGTGAACAGCCGAGCACCCCTTGCAACCCCATAGTCGACAGCAAGCTAGGAGCAGCAGCAAGCCTAGCCAGTATGTCTGGGAGGCAGCCCACCGTCCACCGCCACTCACTGTCCCAGCCGCGAGCGTTGCCATGCCCTGGACCACGCGCACGAACCGCGCCCAGACCGCCAGCGACCATGCCGAGCGTGTGCCAGAGCACCACCCTCGACCGAAGCCCACAGACCGCGCGCCGCCCTCGCCGCGTGCATACACAATCCCCACCGACCTAGGAGACCGCCAGACATCCCCGTTCGCCGCCCCGTGACGCCCAGCCACCACTCGCCGTCAAAGACGTCGCCTCTGCCGCGCAGAGCATCGCCCGTTCCAGACCAAGCCGCACCGCCCCACGCCTCTAAACCATGTCGTTGAGCACCGCCAGGAGACACCGCACCGTCCCCTACCCTCGCCCGTGCCAATAGCCGTCTGTACCGTCGCCCCCGACGAGCTCACCGTGCGCCCCGACGGTCCCCTCGCTCGACTATAAATAGAGGCCACCACCGCTCGATTTCTTCACACCATCTCACTCCCTTCTCCTCACTGATCGTGCCACACCGTTCTCAGAGCAAGGCAAGCACCACCTCGCCGTAATTTCACTGGAGCCCGCCGCCTCTAGAGAAGAAGGGAGCCAGCGATTGGAGCCGCCCCAGGAGAAGCCACCGGTACCAGGAGATTCGTCGTCGTCGACTTCGTTGTTCGCCCGCCTCGCCGACCCTCACCAGCACCCCGGTGAGCCCCAGCACCCCTCACTGGCCGCGCTAGGTTTCGTTCTCGCCGACATTGTCTCGCATCGACGATGACTCCCAGCCGTTGGATTAGAACTAGATCGAACGATCCACGTTGCCCCATACCGCTTCGCCCAGCCCCGTGTCACTGACGAGTGGGGACACCCACTTAAGCAGCCCGCAGGAGCACTGCACTTAGCAGGCCGGCCCGTTAACTTTTCCCGCGCAAGCCCAGTTATTCAAATTAAACTTTTTCCATTTCAATTCAAACACACTTCTATACCCAACTTCAAAAATCAACCCAGATCGATTCAGTACACCAAATTGAATGAAACCAATTTTGTTGGAAAGGACTGTGAATGCTGAATCCAAGCCCGTTGGATTCAAGTCATTTGGATCTATAGATCACCCATGGTAAAAATAACAAGGCAGAAGCTTTTCTGCATTCAAACATTTTTCAAATTTAAACCATAATAGCTTTTGAGTTGTTTCCAACTCTCAAAAATCACATTTAACCATACCTTTCAGAATACATAAAAATATATAGGTTTACTTGCAGAAATAATGTTCAAGTAATAAAAGAATGCTACATAGGCATTTCTAGCCACTTTAATTAATTAAAATAAAAGGGTAAAACCTTATTAAATTGTGACACCACTTTAAATCACATTCCCATGAACTAAAATATGTGGTGATGACATGTGTCAACATGATCCCATGTTTGGTTTGGAGAATATTAAATCTTAAGTAGTTTTTCAATGAGTAGAAATTACTTTTCTAAAAATAAAAGGAATTAAACCAAGCCTTAACCTTGTAATGTTAGAGATGATACTAGATCATCTATAGGACCCTTGTGTGTGATGATTGCAAGTAGTTAAGTATTGTTTGGTGATTGTGTATCTCGTATTTATTCATAGACGCTAGTATCGACCAAGGATACGAGGAAGAAGGAGGATACTACGAAGAAGAAGCCGAGGAGAACTTCAACCACTGCTCTGCACAAGGCAAGCCTAATACTACTAGTTGATTGAGCAAGCCTTACTAATCAAGTTGACCTATGCAAGCTTATACTTGCAATTGTGCAAGCAAATACTTGCTTGTTACCATGCCAACCATATGCCTTAAGCATATGTGATCATACCCACTTGATAAACCAATCCTAGTTTTACTTGCAAGCTTCTTACTTTATTTCTTTATCAAAGCTTACTTAGAATTTACGTAAGAGTTTGGTAGATATTAGAAAGTTATGTGAAGGTTGCATAAAGAGCATAAAATTTGGCCTAAGCTAGACACCTTGATATCATCCTAAGATATAAGGTTGTACTTAGTTGAAACTCCACTAGTTACCACCCCTCATTAGTGCCTACCCCCACTTATAGATGTTAGTGCTAAGCATAAAACTTGATCAACTTTAGATGGGAATACTTGGTGAAAATGGTTATGAAAACCTTAGAATGATGGATCATTCTATTGAAATGTTTTGGACATGTGTTTCCAAACACCGGATGCTTTTGGTGATGAAAAAGTTGAGGCATGAGCCTTAGCCCTTGTATAAAACTGATGGTTGTCTGGATGCGATACCATCCCAATTTTATCGTACAACCACAATACCCGAAGATTGGGTAGGGCTTGACTGGAACCTTATATACCTTAGTATTAGTTCCCTCACAGCCAAGGTCTGAGCTGAGGTTACCTTGTGAAGATTGTCCACCTGTGCAGTACCCAAGATGACAGTTGGTCATGGTTGGGAGGCCAAACTCACAGGAGAGGTGCTTATACTAGGGCGTGTAATTGAAAGGTTAGGATTTATTATCCGCATACTGAGTATGGTGAATTCAGGATTTGTTCCCGACGGATGTATCGAATGTTGTGGTGAAAGTGTACAATCTCTGCAGAGTGTCAAACTATTCGAATAGCCGCGTCCGCGGTTATGGACAGTTGGAGTGGCCATACTGTTCCCCCGTCAGACTTTTCAAAATGACTTGTGAAATGAATTGAGCTTTGACTTAACCACAACAGAGTTGTGATATGAGTTACAAGATCTCACCTAGGAGTTATAAAAGTGTGACTAGCTTTGAGACTTAGTAGAGATAAATCTGGATTTTGCAAAACAACCCTAGAGCCTAGTGTCCTATTATCCAAAAAACCCTTTACTTGTTAGTATTAGTTTGCGAGTACTTAAAGAGTACTCATGGCTTTGTCCCTGGCTATTCCTATGGCCAGACTATGAAGAGGAGTACCTGGAAGATGGACCCCAGGAAGGTTACGACAACTAGGATCATCTCCCATCGTCAGCATTGCCTGTGACCCCGAAGATGGAGCTTCGCCTACGCTACCGTTATTATTACGTATTCCGCTGCTTGATGTTGTATTAAGAACTGGATCATGATATCCCTATTTGTGTAAGAATTTATGTACGGTTGTAATGGATTATGTACTATGGTATCCAATTCTGTTATGTCTCGCAAAAATGGTAATCCTGGGATTGCGATGAATGGCATAACAGGCATCTGGGATTAAAAATCCGGGTGTTGACACCCGCTACCTCCTGTTCTCGGAGCCACACAATTGTCATCGATTGCCATGGATCTTAGGCCAACTCCAACGCCCTCCCCCTCCCCCCCCCCCCCGGTGCAAATTGGACAGTCCTTTGGAGCGGGATGGATAGGCCCCTGGACGGTATCCGACCTGAATGGCTAGTGCACCCAACGGTGGCATCTCCTCATTTATCCGGTCCTTTCTTCAGAGGGACTAACTGAACCAAATTCAAAAAAAGCGCTAGCAGAGTATCAAACTGAAGCAAATTTGAAGGACCAGCGGAGTATGAAATTAGGACACATTATTCATACATGCATGCAAATATAGATCTTCCAAGATGAATCTATGCATCTTTCATCTTCCTCTTCTTCTCGAACCAACTCCGTTGAATTAGCTTCATCTCGGAGAGATCCACAATCATGATGCAGTTTTCTTCAGCAAGTCGCTGGAGCTCTACCTTTTCCTTTCTTGCACGGGCATTGATCTCTTCTATGTGAAGACGCTTCAATTGGATTTCGTATTAGTTCTTCACTACATCTTATCTCTACTTGCGTTTCCTCTCTTCCCTCTTGTCGATGGACACCTCCTTGTCGGCGATCAACTCTTTCATCGTCTCCTGGATGGCAACTGACGAAGCTTCATGCTTGAGCTCTAGCTTGGAGTTATTCCTCCCTCTCGGCCTCTTGGTTGCCGGCCCTTCCTTGTCGATGATGATTCCGGCGCCTCCTCCCTTGGCACTTCCCGCATAGAGATCTTTCCACTTCTCGCAATGTTTGAGCTTCGTCCAACAATGGCCCAACGTGAAAGATTTCTTCTCGTGGCAAGTTTTGAAGTGCTCCAATGCTTTCCACACCTAAACCAACAAGTTTAAGTTCATGTTTGAATGCAAAACTCGTACAAATAAGAACATATAGATATGATATGTATAGGAACATACCATGTCTCTAACTCCAATGCTGCTCACGGGCCTTGACTTAACATGGTCATAGGAGGCACAAAACTTCATGCATTGTTCGGAGATGAATGCCCACCTCTTCGTAAGTGAGTTCTCATTGCGATCACTCACAAATGCATGGTCACCGAAAAGTTTTTGCTTGTGAAAGTATCTCCATACTCGGTTCCAAAATGCACCTACCTTTTGTTCTGCACCAGTTATTGGATCCTAGCTAATTTCTGAAAGAGTAATTGCCCCTATGTGTGGTTTTGGTGATTAATGACAATCCCTATGGACTAATGTTTTCACTGAGTTTTATATGAAGTATTATTCCATAGGTCATGCTTGTAGTCTATGTGTTGGATTCAAGTATGGATGCCATGAAGATAAAGATATACCTTGAGTATTGTCATCAAGATCATCGAGTTGAAGAGAATAATATGATATGACCAAGATCTTGAGAGTGTGATCTCAATAGAAGAATTCAAGATATGGCTCTAAGACGGTGTCATGATAGCCTCATTAGTTGAGCTATGATTGACTTAGATTTAGAACATGTAATCAAATTAAGAGTTCTTTATGTACCTCAAGATATTGAGATGGATCATGAGAAGATACATGGTTGACCTATACAAAGAGTGAAGAGTGATTTCAATTTCGTCAACACATGAAGCATAAAGAATGTACCACATGGATCTTGTGGTATGGTAAGCCTTGTCAATTGTGCATCATGAACTAACCCATTATATATGTGCCTTTGCGTTTTCTATATGGGATAGGTATCTTTCCATGGGCATGCTTCAAAAATGAAGATCTTATATACCCCATGAGAGGATGACATCAAGTGGTGATCGTCATCAAGGTTGAGAAGGGCAAGTTCAAGATAAGCATCTCGAGAAGATCATTTGCTTGAATCTTGCCCTCCATATTGGTGATAATGGACATGTGAAAACATGTATTAATGAAGATATACAATAGTGGTGTATGGGGGAGCAAATTAGGAGTCTTCACGAAGCAACAATGATCAAGTGATGCATTCCAGCTTGGATGGAGATTGAAGTGTTGTCATCAAGATCAAGCGGGATGCGCAAGGCAAAGGTATGGCCCTGCTAGGTTTTCCTTTCACCGGTCTCAAGGTGGTTGTTGGAGACCGGGTTATAGGATACATAGCCGCACTATTAAGAGGGGCTTTCGGTTGGGTAACTTGATCACATCGTCATAGGGAGATCAATCCTTTGCATTCTTTGCATCTTCCTATTTTGTTGCTTCTTGGTGTTTATCCATGTGAGGTTCTTGAGCTTGTTTCTAGCTCTTCATCAAGCCCATGTTTATCAAAAACGGATTTCGTATGCATCTTCTATGGCGTTTTCGAGTTTGAAGGTTTTATCGGTTCTTCTTATAGGTAGGCTTCTTACCTTTCTTCATTTGGTTCTATCCTCCTCTATTGTACTACTCCCTTCGTCCCAAAATAGATGTCTCAGATTTGCCAAAATTTGGATGAATCTAGACACCATTTTATCCAGATTCATCCAAATTTTGACAAATCTAAGACATCTATTTTAGGATGGAGGGAGTATGATGTTTCTCTGCACCATCTTGTAGGGCTTGTTGTGCTAGTCAAAACAAGCCCAAGATCATCGAAATCGGAGTCCGGACGCAAAAGTTATCGCTGTTTTCGTGTGCCCTGTTTGGTTCCAGCGGAATTCCGACGAGAATTCCGGCGGACCGAGTTTGTGGCCGGAATTTCCGGCGACCGCCGGAAATTTCCGGCAAACCGCTGAAAAACTATTCTGTATGCTGTTTCGGTTTGTACCAGAACTTCCGGTTTTGACCGGAAATTCTGGCGGCTGATCCGGCGGCTGGTCCGGCGGCGCCGGTTTCGTCGCCGGAACGTGTTCGCCCAACATATCTTGCTTCCAACGGTCACCCCCCTTGAAGGGGTATAAAAGGGGGCTTCTTCCCCAAAGTTCTAAGGCTCTTGAGCACGTTTTTGACCTCCATTGTTGACCCCTTTGAGCTTTCTTCCTCTCCCTTCCCTCCTATGATTCTTGCATCTTTTTGAGGGCTTTGTAAGAGGAGATCTAGATCTACAATCCCCACCAATCAATTCCTCCTCTAAGTGAGGGGAACCCATTGGATCTAGATCTTGGAGTCATTTGTTGGTTTCCACCATTGTTCTTCCTCTCTAATTCCTCCCTAGAACTTGTTGCTTTGGTGGGATTTGAGAGTGAAGGATTTGAGCACCCTTGGTGTTCTTGCTTTGCATTCTTGCATAAGTGTTGAGCTCTCCATTACGATTTGTTCGAGTGAGAGACCGTGAGCTTGTTACTATTGGAGGGTGACCTCCTAGTTGGCTTGGCGGTTGGTACCACGGTGTCCTCTTCGTGGAATATTGTGAAGAGACCCGGGCTTCTCCTTCGTGGAGCTTGTGAAGTGGTTGTAGAGCTTGCCATCTCCGGATTGGAGGAAAAGCTAGCCATAAGGAAAGGGCATATTCCTTCGTGGGATAGACTCGGAGAAGAAGGTGAGCCTTTGTGGCGCGTGAGGAATCCTTCGTGGAACCTCACACCTCTCCAACGTGACGTATCCCCCTTCCCAAAGGTGGTGAACACGGGAATACATCTTCGTCTCCGCGTGCCTCGGTTATCTCTATATCCGAGCTTACTTTCCTTGTGATAGCCATCGAGCTTGAAGTGCTTATATCTTTCTTATCACTTGTGGTATATTTATCTTGTGCTATCTTGCTTAGCTTAATTTGTTGTTGGTGCACTTAGTTGAGCCTAATGTATTTAGGTTTTGTGCTTGTAAAATAAACGTTAGTTTAATTCCGCATTCTATCAAGCCAAAACCTTAATAGTTTTGAAATTGCCTATTCACCCCCTCTAGGCGACATCTCTATCCTTTCAATTTCCATCCATGCCTCGCAAATCATCTCGTCCTCGAGGGTTGAGTACGATATGCTCCATCGGCTACCGCCTTGTGTTTGAGTTTGCTGGACTAGTTCGTCCACAAACAAAGGCTCGTGGTCGATAGAGATACCATATTCTTGGGTACCAAGGCCAGGATCCTACAAGGGCCTATGTTTGGATCATGTACACCGAGAGAGCCAGAACAAGGGACAAGTTACCTGCGTCGGAGTTGGGGTCAGAGCTAGGCTGGGATTTCATCAAACAGCTTGCGGGGAGCGGGAATGCTGCCGGTGGTGATGCTCCTCCTGATCTTGAAAATGATTAAAGGAACTTCCATAAACAGAAAAATCGTCCATGAAGACTTCCATAATACTTTCAACATAATCGTCAAATATAGCAGTCATGCATATTTGAAAAGTAGCAGGGGCATTGCAAATACCGAAAGGAATACGACGATAAGCATAAAGACCATAGGTACATATGAAGGTAGATTTAAGTTGATCGTTAGGATGAACAAGAATTTGAGAAAAGCCAGAATAGCCGTCTAAGTAGCAAAAATAAGAATGCATAGTTAGCCTCTCTAGAGTTTGATCTATAAACAGAAGTGGATAATGATCTTTCCTAGTTTATTTATTAAGTTTTCTATAGTCAATGCGCATCCTGTGTCCAACAATAGTCCTTGTGGGCACCATCTCATTATGTTCATTTTTAACAACAGTAAATCCACCTTTCTTAGGAACACAATGAACAGGGATTACCCATTCACTCTCTTCTACATGAAAGATGATCCCTGCATCTAATAAACGTATTACTCTTTTCTTACCTCCTCTTTCATGTGAGGTTTGAGTCGTCACTAAAAGTCTGCAACCGGTTGAGCACCTTCCTCCATGAATATCCTATGGGTGGCTATCGAAGGACTGATCCCCTTCAAGTCACTCATCGAATATCCAAGAGCATTTCTATGCATCTGAAGAACTTTCATCAAATTCTCCTCTTCTTTTTCTGCAAGGTTAGAACTTATAATAACAGGGAATCTATCGGTATCATCAAGAAACGTGTATTTTAATTCCTTTGGTAAAGTTTTAAGGATAAGAGGGGGAAGAGCTTCATCTCCCTTTCTTATAGGTTCTTCATATTCTTGATTAATCTTGGCATCCACCTCAGGTGTGGAGTCAAGATAATCATCTATTTCAGTTCCCTCTATGTCATAGAGGATATCATTATTATTGACTAAACTCCTTGCTAAATCATTATCTGGAGTCTCAATAACTACCGAGGATAAATTGACAAAATTACCTTCTTCCTCACGTTCATACTCGTCATCATCTAATTCTTCAATAGTTGGTTTATGGTCAAATTTGGAGAAATGAAAATCCATTTTTTCTTCCCCAAATTTGAGACACAGTTTGTCTCTTGCAATCTATGCTTGCTCCTGCAGTATTTAGAAAGGTTCTTCCAAAAATGATGGGACAATAAACATCGGTAGGCATATCAACTAGCACAAAATCAATAGGATATTTGTATGGTCCAATATAAATTGGAAAATCTCTAATTATTCCCATAGGGATTCTAAGTGTTCTATTAGCAAGCATTATAGTCATATCCGTATCCTCTAGTTTAGCTGGTGCTAATTATTTTTGGATTTTTAAATAGAAGTTAAATGGTATCACGTTAACAACTGTCCCTAAGTCATAGAGGCCATAGTAAGAAGTTCCTCCAAAAGTACAAGGGAGAATAGGCTTACCAACTTATTTAGCTTTTACCTTACCTTCGACGAACTACGAGGCTTCAGTATCTAGATCAATCACGTTGTAGTGAGCAAACATGGTTAGGATGTCTTCCTTCGCTGGATCCCCCATCTCTTGTACACTTACTTCTTCGTTTTTTTCT
The DNA here is from genome assembly GCA_916181665.1 of Avena sativa. Taxonomy (NCBI): domain Eukaryota; kingdom Viridiplantae; phylum Streptophyta; class Magnoliopsida; order Poales; family Poaceae; genus Avena; species Avena sativa. Next base: position 259,541,134 of record OV702298.1, on the reverse strand, counting down.
TACCTGTGCTTCTTCTGGCTGTTTTAGAAATAACTCTTCTTCTTGTTGATCCTCCAGCTGCTGAGCCATCATATGTTTCTTCGTCGTCCTTAGGAAAGGAAGGGGTTTAACATATGGGGTACCTCTCGCAATGGTTTAATAGGATCTTTAATTTTTGGATTGTCTTCTACATCTGGCTCGGATTGTGGAGTGTAATGGAGCCAATCCTTCTTAGGAGCCTTAATATGTTCTATAAAAGACTGAAGAATTTGCAAAACAATATCATCAAGTTGAAGTTCATCAGCAGTTTCTTTTACCTTACCGGATTCTTTATAAGCATTGAGACAATCTTATTCAATTTCTATACCTCCTTCGCCGCCTAAATCAAATCCCCATGTTTCTCTATTATGGTGAATACGTTCTAGAAGTTCCCAAGCTTTAGTTATAGTTAAATCCATAAAGGAGCCTCCGGAATTGGTGTCTTGCTCATGTTTAATTTATTGATTAAGTCCTCCATAAAAGATGTATAAAACGTACCATTTAGGTAGATCATGATAGGGACATTTATAAAGTAGGGTCTTATACCTTTTGAAGGCCCTTACCAATCCTTCACCTGGGCGGTTCTTGAAGTTTGTAATCTCCCTTCTTACTTCAGTAGTCTTTACCTTGGGAAAGAATCAAATCATGAATTTTCCTTTAAGTTTCTCCCAAGTATCTATTTACTCTGCAGGACAAATTATATACCAAGCTAAAGCAGTATTAGTTAGAGATTGGCTAAACAATTTAAGTTTTAATTCATCATCAGGATAGCCTCTCAATTTAAGAGTCCAACATAGATCGGTAAAATGCATTAAATGTGTGTAAGGATCCTCATCTCGATCATCTCCTGCAAAAGTATTTTCTTTAATGATGGCGATAAAGCGAGGGTTGACCTTGTATTTTGGCTCGCCCCCACTCAGGAATTCTTTGACAAGTCCTCTGTTGAACTTCGCGAGGTATTTAGTTGCATCGAGCCGATTCATCAGCCCGAGTGCAGTCATGGTGTTTACCTGAAACTAGTAATAAACTTTAGTAAAACAAATAGTAAAATAAGCAACTAAGAACAAAGACCAAAAGCGCTTAGCTCCCTGGCAATGACGCTATAAAATAGCTTGATGACTGCAAGTGCACAGATCAATTGTAGCTAGTTTCGAAGTAAAGATATCGAACCCACAAAGAGCTATTGGTAAAGGTCTTTATGCCCCTCGTCACTATCTACCAAAGGATACTTGTAAGTTTCCTTTGATCTCAAGTAAAGAGTGTTTGAAAGATTTTTGGTTGTGTGCAGAAATGTAATTAAAACGATTAAAAGAAAGCAAGTAACAAGTTCGTATAAAAGCGTAGTGGAATGCAATAGGGCTAAAGCATTTTCGGGGATGTAGGATACTCCTCTAGCATGGTGTTGTCATTATTAATAATTTAGGATAATATACTTCTTGTATCATGGGATGTATAGAGAGAGATCTGTAATAAGATGTTCACTACAAGGCTCATAGAAAGCCACTTTGTTGAGCCAAGAGTGAGGTCACCTCTAAATAACCACTGCGATGCCTGAGAGCAGTCACCCATAAAAATCACTGCAATTAAGGGTTTCCCCATGGATATCGTAATTAGCTTAGGGAGTCCCTCTTTATTCCTCCTTTGACCGCATAGTTCACGAGCCAGCGCCAATCTGTCACGGGGCTATTCTGTGTACGATCCCAAAGCACGTCTAATGGATTTCTCCCTCCCTTTAGTCCCAAGGGCAAATAGTATGTGGCCGACTTTCACATGCCATCTAAAGAGATAGAGATCAAACACAAATCATAAATCTATCATAGACTGGCAAGTCATATGGACACAAGAATATATCATGTTTGTTGCAAATTCATAACAGTGATAGGGTTTTTCCATCTCCCCAAGAACAAAGGAACTACTCACACATGGAAACAATCATCAACATCATCATAATAAAATGGATGGATGAAAGTAATGAAATAGATCTAGTGCAAACTGATGTGCTCAGTTGATGTAGTGCCCGTTGGGAACCCCAAGAGGAAGGTATGATGAGCACAGCAACAAGTTTCCCTCAGTTATAGAACCAAGGTTATCAAACCATTAGGAGAAAGGAACCACTTCCGAAGGTGTTGCTAGCAACATGGAACCTACATAACACAACCAAAATACTTTGCCCCAACTTATCAATGAGGTTGTCAAGCTCACTAGTTTTGCTGAAAACAAAGGATTAAATGTATAGTGTGGAAGAAACTAATTGCTTGTGGTAATTGCAGAAAGTAAACGGTAGATAGAATATTGATGGGAAGGAATGGACCGGGGTCCATAGTTCACTAGAGGTGTTTTCTCTATAAGATAAATAACATGCTGGGTGAACAAATTACAGCGGGGAAATTGACAAATAGAGAATGCAAAACAATGCATGTACATGACATAATGATCACTATGAGATTCATTTGGGCATTACAACATGATACATAGACCGTAATCCAACTACATCTATGACTAATAATCCACCTCCGGGATATCATCCGAACAACCCTCGGGTATTAAGTTACAAGCAACAGATAATTGCATTAAGCAAAGTGTGTAATGTAAATAATACAATTTCCCTTTGTACAAAGGATTGTTGTTTTCTCCCTAGTAGCAACAACACATCTACAATCTTAAAAGTTATTGTCACTCTCCTAGATTACCATAGTCATGAACCTACTATCGAGCATAAATATATTCCCTCTTGGAGTCACAAGCAAATACTTGGCCAGAGTAACTACTAGCAATGGAGAGCATGTAGGATCACAAATAACATAGACATGATAGAATCAATGTAAGATCTCACCCAATAAGGTAGAGATCCCTGTTATTGCAGTGCTAGTCCCTGGAACGATTTGCTAGCACCCACAGTTTAAGATGAAGTACATAGAAATAGAGGTCATTATTACATCGCAAATCCAGGAATATAATAGTTATTACAACTCACTTAGCCCAAGGCTAACTTATTTAGAGTTCTCAATACATAGCATAATAATAGAGTCTTCATCTTCATGCGCCACAGGCAAACATGTCGAGTGTAGACCCGTAACCCTACTCACCATCAGAGTAACCTGCAACATGATAAGTTACAGCCACAAAGGGTCAATACAGTTGGAATTTTATTAGCAAGTGATACCTTAGTTGTATAGTTGAACTTAACAACTACATGAATATGGCTAAGTGTAGATCTGGCTGACATTGCTAAAAGCAAGTTTTATCCTATTAGTTTGAAAATAATAAGTTTTTCTTTTACAAAACACTAAGGTAGCACAAATAGACATCAGTGAACCTCTACCCTTGTTCACCCATGTAAGGTTCCCAACCTTTAATAAGGTAGAGTCCCCTGTGTTTACAATGCTAGTCCTTGGATCAATAGCTAGCATCCACAGTTAAGATGTAATATCAAGAAACAAAGGTCATAATACAACTTTATAACCAGGAATAAAATAATTTATTACATCTTTCATAGCTCATTTGGCTATTACATTACATTGCAGCAGAATATCTATAAGCATGGGGTCCTTCATCTTCAAAGTGCCACAGGCAGACATGTTGGTTGTAGACTTTGTAATCCTAATCAACACACTTCACTAAATCAATCAAACCTGCAACATAACAAGCAGCCACAAGGGTCAATACATTTGAATTGTATTGGCAAGTGATACTATGGTAGTATAGTGGAGTCTATCATCTATATGCTTTTGGCTAAGTGGAGTTGAGGCTTGCATTGCTCAAAATAGATTTTTCCTTATCATTTGAAAACACTAAGTTTTGTTTGGCAAAAATCACCCAAGGCATCCAACAATCAAAGATTGAAGATCCTTTAACCCTTGTTCAACCACAAGTTTTTAACGTAGAAATTTGGATGATGAGATTCTTGATAGCTTCCATGTCTTGATGCTCAAATTGTCCTTTACCAGGGACATGGCTAAGTACTTAGATTTTACACTCTGCAGAGGTGGTGCACTTTCCCCACAAGACTTGGTTTCACCAAGACAAGATCTTTCAGATGCCTTTCCTTAGACCAAGTGGACGCGTTCCAACCTATCATCCCACTACCACCAACTGTCCAAATGGCTAAGTTCTAGCAACCTATGTGATCCAGGCAGAGCCCATATTGCCAAGTGGTTGCACTAGAAGCTTCTCAACATTTGACATCTCAAATCCCTTTGTTCCTGGGTGGCCATCCACAAGTGAGATACACAAGGTAAACCATAAAAATGGGCCTTGTGAACCACTCAACACAAACCATTCCTTCCATTCCACCCAGGTGATTCATTCTCTTAGTTGTTTTATTAAACAAAACATAAGTCCTCAGACTTAGAAATTTTTCCATAGTGTGAATATATATTCCACCCTTGTTTTCTACTAGCTAAGCTAAGCATGATAGTAGTAGGGATCTTAACTTAGGAAATTTCTACTAAGGTTTCATCTACTAGGATTTCCCATAGCATGGTTTATACTTAGCAAAAATTCCATGCAAGTTTTACTTAGAAAAATCACTAATGCATAGTGAAAGTAATGGGACAAAAGTATGAAGCATCACTTGCCTTTTTTGTAGAGGGTATAAGTTCACTCCTTGTCCTTGCAACAATCACACTCTTCAAGTCACTACAATTCAATCAAGCAAGGCACAATCTCAATCTACCAATCAAGCAAAACATCACATAAAATGATAAAGTCAAAGTAATGCATGCAAACATGCCAAGCTTTGTTTTATTTGAAAAAGTGGTTCCTAATGGGTCATAAACATTTGAAAACACCTAATGGTCATTTTATAAAGTGGCAAAGTCATTTGCAAAAGATTTCACTTCATAAACCATTTTCAAAACAAGGTATCATTTTATGTGGTGTAGAAATGTTTTTACTAAGGCATTAATCTATAGGGTTCACACAAAATATGTTTTCAAACCATAAAACTTTGTGTTTAGGGTCAGAGAGTTTAAAACAAAACATTTCCCAAAGGTTTTCCTTCAAAATCTTTTTTAATAAATAAACCATATTTTTATTTGACTAGAATTGGTTTTAAATCAAAGAATCATTCTTTTTCTTCACCAAATACATTTTTGAAATCCCAATTTGTTTCTTAGGGTCAGTAGGTTCAAAACAAACCATTTTCCAAAGATTTTATCCTCGAATTCATTTTGGAATAATTTTTATATCCTAAACAAGCATACACAAGTTTCTGCAAAAACAAACATTTTACCAGAAGCTTTTTACTAAACAAATTGCATGGTTGGCTAGGGCTTGCTTTTCTGAATCCATTGATATAAAATTTGCAATTTTTGGACGTGTGGATCAAAAGTTATGAGGTTTACAAATTTGCATCTAAATCAGATCCAAAATTTGTTTTAAATCAAACTTCGTCCATGTGGCTGTTTCTGATTCATCCATACCGTTTCGCTTGGATCGGCTACGGGGTGCGTTGGATCTAAGTGAGACTGAACGGTGTAGATTAGATCGTACCCCTTCGTTAAGTGGATCTATCGTGTGCATAGGATCGTGATCTAACGGCTCACAGCGTATCAGCCAAGAACTGGCGACGCTGCGGTGGCTACTGGCGGCGGAGCTGCCAGATGACGACGGTGGCGATGCTACAGGAGGCGAGGGGGAAAGGGGAGATGCTCACCGTGTTCGCAACATCGTGGGGAAGCTCAAGGTGTGGTCAGTTTGTCGAGGGGTGCTCTGGTCCGACGTGGATTGCTCACCGGAGTCCACACGGCGTCGGGCGTGCTCTGGTCGTCGTTGTTGGCGAGGCTACAGGGCGTGCCGAAGCAAAGTAAAGGGTGCGTTAGACGCACATGGTACCAGGGAGTATGCGTGCATCATCGAATAGCTTCGGGGCGGTCCGAGCTTACCAGGAATCCTCGTCAGAGTGAATGGCAGGCGGTGGCGCTATGGGTCGTCGTCGTAATCGACGCTGCAAAGCACGCGCGGGCAAGCTGATGATACGGAGAGGTGCGCCTGGGTCTGGGGAATGTGTTTGTGTGCTTGGGGAGGCAAGGGGTGGCGAATACTAGCCGCAATCGACAGGGAGAGTCGTCGGAGACAGAGGTGCTCGGAGAGGAATTAGGGCGGCCTGGGGGCATGGTAAGGTGGGGCGACAGAGGGGAACGAGAGAGGAGGCGAGGGCGTTTAAGACAGCGTGGTCGCAGCAATAATTAAGCCTGTCATCAACGCGAATTTAATCGGATTCAATCGCGACAGAGCGACGTTGAGGAAGGAGGAAACGGCCAGCACGGGGTTGAAGACAGTGACGTGGATGTGGGGCCTGTTCGTCAGCGAAAGAAAGAAAGTGGAGGTGGGGTCCTGCTATCTGCGACTGCGCGGGTGTGAGTTTGAGTGGAAAACGTTTCGCAGAGGGGTGAGTTGGTGGGCTGGAACTGGGCTTGCTGGGCCAGGCTTAGTTGGGTCGAGTCCGTTTCATATTTTTTTGTTCAGATACTTTTTCCTTTTTCCATTTCTTATTTCTGTTTTGAAATTCAATCAAACAATTCAAACAACAAATCAAATCAAACTTTCACCAAACTTTGTATTGTGTTAGTTCTGTTTAATAACACAAAACAAGTCCAAAATAAAATAATATTTTTTTATTTTAGGGTCCATTAATAATTAAATGAATAGACCTTATTCATTTAATTCAAATAGGATTTGTTTTATTAAAATCTTTGTTTTGAAATCTAAAATAAAATCAAAAACACTTCAGTAGGTTTTATTTGAGAATATAAAATACTTGAAAAACTTGTTTAAAATAATTTTAACAAGTTTTGATGTTTTTAATTAAAATGGGAAAAACCTTTACTTTAATAAAAATTAGTTTCTTAATAAACTCTCATTATTTTATTTAAATAAACCTTTACTCTTTCAATCAAAGCAAAACATTTTATTTCAAAAGCTTGGCCAAGGTTTAATTTGGCTCTATAAAATAATTCTTATTTATATTTCTACCTTTCCATTTGAAAACCAAATCTTTTTATTAAAAGATCCAAAAATAGTAATTTTAAATATTTTTAAGTTTATTGTTTATTTATCTTTTTAAATCCCTTCAGGATTTTATTTTATCCAAATAGGTTTTGAAAGTTTCCAATTGGATTCAAAAAGTTTCTTCTCACCCTGAAAATTAACAAAGTTTTATTTTATTCATTTATTTTTCACATTACAAGATTTGGAAAATCTTGGGATGTGACAACCCACAATTTTAACTTAGAGAAATTGGGATGAGGAGATTATTGAACTATTTTAATGTCTTGACGCTTAGAAATTGTCCATAACTGGGGACATGGCTAAGTACTTAGGTTTACCCTCTCGAGAGGTGATGCACTTTCCCCACAAGACTCGACAACATCGAGAAGAGACTTTTCAGAAGCAATCCCTCAGACCACCACGGATGCATTCCAACCTATCAACTCTACCACCCTCTGTCCGCCCGGCTGAGTTCTCACAACTTAGTTGGTCAAGGCAGAGCCCATATTCCATGTGGTTGCACTGGAAGCTTCGCGACACGAACATATCCAATCTATTTGTTTCTGGGTTGCCATCCACAAGTGTGATACACCAGGGTAAACCATAGACATGGGCCCTGAGTAACCACTCAACATAATCCATACAAGTCCCAATTCCACCTGTGTGTTTCATTAACATTGGTTATTTTCTTAGACAAAAATAATAAGTAAATAAACTTTCCATACCATCATAATATGAATTTCCACCCACTAATTCTAATAGCAAGGTTAAGCATTCTAGCATACGATGTCTCTTGACTTAGGAAATTACTACCAAGGTATAATCTATAGGATTACCATAGCATAGCAATATAAATAAACTACGATGCAAAGTCCTACTAAAATAACACTAATGCAATAGATAAAATAATAGGACATATGATGAAATATCACTTGCCTTGGTAGCTAGGAGAGTAGGTACAATCCTCACAGCAACAAACTTCACAATCCACACAATCTACACATCATAATCAAACAACAAAATATACCACTCAATATAGGCACTCAAAAATAATATGGATGCATACAATTATGCAATAATATGAATGCCACACTTTTAAAACCAAAGTCTATAGTACAGAATATATAGTACACCTTCTAAAGACAAAAGATCACAAGATCCACCTAAAAATAATTTATACAATAATTTTTATAGTCAAAATAGCCCTAAAGATGTCTCTGCCTAAAACTCAAATTTTACAGAAGCTACTGAACAAAATAAGGCCACAGTAATAAATTTCACATTTTTCTAAATGCATAGACACCAAGTTTGTATTTTTTCTGAATTGTGGAACAAAAGTTATGGAATTTCTAAGTTCAACCATCTAATTAATCAAATTTTGGATTTTAACAGAAAACCTAGCCACGTGGAAAGATACTGACTGGTACCTCTTCGGTTGGATCAGACGCATGCGCTGTTGGATCTAAATAAGATCATACGGGCCAGATCGTTCGATACCTCTTCGCCGCGCCTTCTAATCCTAACCCTAGGATCTAGATCCAATGGATCCCGACGCTCTGCCACGAACTGGCGGCACTGACAGCGGTGCACGGCAGCGGAGCGTCGGGTGGCGGTGCTCCGGTGGTTCTAAGGGGTAAGGGAGGGCGTGGGGCATTACCGAGGTCACGGGGTCGAGGTGGTCGCCGTGGTGGTCCAAGGGGCGCTCGGGTTTGCTTCCAATTCCTCGTCGGAGTTCGTCCACCGATGATGCTTCACAAACAGAGACGAAGCCGAGCCTCTGGGGCACAATAAAACAAATAGAGGGAGTTAGTGGGTGCGCCCGAAGACGAGGAACACGATGGTGCAAGCCAGAGGGCAAGGGGAGGCCATACCTCACCGGAATCGGCACCGGAGTACGTCGGAGACGGTGGCGGTTCGTGATAAAATCCGAAGAGCCTGGGGGATCTTTGGGGGTGTCGTTTGAGGGGAAATGGAGAGGGGCGAGCGGGGTTTAAGAGTAAGGGGTCGGGTGTGATTGTGCCATTAATCTCGTGAATTTACGCGAGTTAATTTCGAGTAGAAACGGTAGGGGAGGGGGAGCAGGCTCAGTGTTGCGTTGAAGACGACGACGACATGGCAGTGGGGCCGGCTCGTCAGCGGGTGGGTGCACAGAGATAGAGGTGAGGAAAGAATCAGTGGGTGTGGTGCGGGTGGGCTGTCATGGGCCGTGGTTGCTGGGCCGAATCAGTTTGGCAGGTAGGTTTTTTCCCCTCTTTAATCCTTTACTTTTTCTGTTTCTTATTTCTATTAAAGATTTGAACTAGCAAAAGGTTTCCAATCAATTCAAATCTTCACCAAAATTTTAAGGGGTGAACCTACTGTTCAAAAAGGTTTTAAAAACATCAAACCTCTAATAAAGCATTTTGGGTAAAAATAAAATAAAAACACAAGCTCCACACCTTTAATATAAAGCGAAGGTTTTTACTAGGGTTTTCCTAGGTTTAAATTTTTGAAAAAAATTGTGCAATACACACATGCCATGATTATATGAATGCAATGATGATGTTTAGTTTAATGAAAATTTGGGATGTTACAATCAATAATCAATCTGACATAGTACTCAATATCCATCGGATACCCGCAAACACAACATGTAAGATTACAATAAGATGATTTTGATCATGATAGGCAACTCACAAGATCTAAACATGGTAGCAAAAATAGGACAAAAAACCATCTAGCTACTGCTATGGACCCGTAGTCCAAGCATGAACTACTCACACATCACTCCGAAGGCAGGCATGGTGATGAAGAAGGCCTCCGAGATGATCTCCCCTCTCCGGTAGGGTGCCGGGAAGAGCTTCAGATCCCTACCGATCTAGGAACAATGGTGGCGGAGGCTACAGACCTTTTTGTGGAATTCTGATCGGGTCTTTAGGGTTTCTGCCTCGGGGGGCTTATATAGGCGAAGGGTGATACGTCGGAAACGTATCTATAATTTTTGATGCTCCATGCTTGTTTAGTATCTACTTTGCTACTTTGTCTACACTTTGAGGTACTTTTTACATGTTTTCTACTAACCTATTAACAAGTTGCCACAGTGCCAGTTGCCTGTTTTCTGCTGTTTTTGGTTCTAGAAAAGTTAGTAAAGAAATATTCTCGGAACTGGACGGCACAAACTCAAAGTCAATTACTTTCCGTGGGGAACAAGAAGTCTAGAGGGGAGACGGAGAAGCGGGCCAGGGCAGCCAGACCCCCCTAGGCACGGGTGGGCCCTGCCCCGTGCCTGGGAGGGGTGTGGCCCCTCTGGCTGCCTCCTCGGCCTCCCCCTTCGCCTATAAGAAGCCCCCGATGCAGAAACCCTAAGTACCCAATAAATTCTCCACGATACCTTCTGTAGCCGCCACCACCATCGTCCCTAGATCGGGGGGATCTGAAGTTCTTCCCAGCACCCTGTCGGAGGGGAGATCATCCCGGAGGCCTTCTCTCCGGTATGATGCGTGAGTAGTTCCACCTTGGACTATGGGTCCATGTACTAGCTAGATGGTTGTATCTCCTCCTTTGTGCTTTCATGTATAGATCTTGTGCGCTCCATTCATGATCAAGATCTAATCTATTTGTAATCATGCATGTTGTGTTTGCGGGGATCCGATGGATATTGAGATTATTATGTTGGTTTGATTAATGGTTTTGTATTTATGATTCTATCAGGTCTGTGTTGTTTGTGATCTTGCATGCTCCCTGTTGTTAGTAGCTATCTTGGCCAAGTAGTTGCTAGTAACTCCAAGAGGGGGTATTTATGCTCGATAGTGGGTTCATGCCTCTAGTTTCCAAGGGAAGTGACAATAATCTCTTCGGTTGTAGATGTGCTGTTTCTACTAGGGATAAAACAACGGTCTCTTGTTCATGGAACATGTGGACTGTTTACCTTACACACTTTGCTTAAAGCAGTTGTCTGTTGCTTGCAACTTAATACTGGAGGGGGTTTGGATGATATCTGAAGGTGGACTTGTAGTCATAGATGCAGTTGGATGGCGGTCTATGTATCTTGTTGTATTGCCCAATCGAATCTCATAGGATCTTTCTGACTATTAATTTCATTGTTATGCCTTGCTCAGTTCCTGTTAATTACCCTGATGTAATTTGTTTACCCTTCATGTCATGTTGTTTATATAAGGAGAGCACCTCTAGTGAACTATGGACCCCGGTCCAAGCTTTACCATTGATACATCTTTCACTGCTACTTGTTTACTTGCTGCAAACCATTACCTTCCACACCATACGTTTAATCCTTTGTTACAGCAAACTGGTGAGCTTGACAACCTCACTGATTCGTTGGGGCAAAGTCTTGAGTTTGTGTTGTGCAGATCTTCGTGTTGCTTGCAACACCTATGTGACGTTTCCTTCCTCCTTATGGTTTGATAACCTCGGTCTCTACTGAGGGAAAACTTGTTGTTGTGCGCATCATACCGTGCTCTTGGGGTTTCCAACAAAGTTCTCTCTGACAAACAACAAGCTTTCTGGCACCGTTGCCGAGGAGGATAAAGACGTCTTCACTAGGGGAGTCTTTCACTTCCTTTCTCTTTACTTTGTTTTTAGTTTGCTTTGTTTCTTTTGCTTGGTTTTGTTTGCCTCTTTTCAAAAAAAAAAATTAGTCTAGTTTGGTTTGCTTGCCTTATTCAAAAACACAAAAAAATTAGTTCCTACCCTAGTTGCTACCATGTCTGGTTTTGGACCAATCTTTATTTCACCTATGGAAGAAATCTCCACTTTTAAGCAAAAAGGTGAAGAGAGTTTTAAAGAAGCTTGGTCTGGAATTTCCGCTTTACAAAGGGAAACTGAGCCTAAGATGAGTCTTAGCTTAGTTATTGATAAATTCTACCACGGTATTGCTCTTTGTTATACATATGCTTTGGATGTTGTGGATGAGAGAGATTTTTAGCTATGTACTGAGGATGAAGCTTTTGATGCCATAAAAAAATTAATCATTATTTATGGTACACCTGGCAAGTATGATTCCTCTTTGACAAATATTGCTAGGTTAAACGCTTTTGAGACTAGTATTGCTGCAATGAATAGTTGATATCAGACGCTTAGGGCTTACCATGATTATGTCCCCATAAACTCTGAGCCTTCAAAGTGGTTTGCCACAATCAAAGTCTCTATAAATACTACACTTTTTGATGCTCGTTGTGATATCATGTATGAATTTTTTCTCATACTTAAAGATATTTATGATTCTTTGAGTATTTGAGGGCTTTCTGAAGGAGGAGATGAAATCTCTCTTACTAACAATGCCACCCTATTGCCCATTTGAATAGATGAAGGTGTGTTTACAAAAATCTCGGGTAAAATGGTGTCTACTGATTATCTTGTTATTGAATGTCTAGGCAAATGACAGATTACACTTGGAAGATCCCTACTGAAACACCTTGGAGCAGTAATAGATGTGGGAAAAGGTATTATGCAATTTTCTCCTCTGGTAAGCAATCATATATTCCCTAAAGATAAGAAGAAAGGTAAGAAAGGAAAGAACAAGAGGGGTAATTCTTCATTTGAAAATACTTGATTCTTCTTGCTTCTTGTGCCTAACTTAAAGGCGTTAAACAAAAGTACTTGTTGGGAGATAACCCAAGAGTTTCCTTGAGTCTTGGAAGTTATTACTTTAGTAATGAACTCTCCTTATCCTTTTTGTTTGCTTTTTGTGCCAAGAATGACCTCTAATGAGAGGGAAGTCAGATTTGGGGAGTTGCTGTCCTCAAACAGATTTCTGTCCTCCACCAAAAACATTCGTGAGGAGTCTCTGTAATTCGGATTGAGCTGAAAATTTACGAATAAATCCCCCAGTATGTTATCTAACTTTCGTTAGTTAAACACTTTTTGATTTGAGCAACAGAAGATGTACGAAAAAATCAGCTTCTACCTAGTGGTCTGTTTTGACATATTTCTGCCATTATTTGCATTTGCTTCTTATTGATTCCTTTTTGAGTTATCTTTAGGTGAATTGAGATTTTTGAAGGAGTTACTACAGTAGCTTGTGTTTCTAGTGAAAATCCTTGCTGTTTCAAAGCTTTTCTAGAGGTCTAATATCTTTTGAATAAGCTAATGTTGCTAATGAAGATTGTGTGAAGGAAAATTTTCAGGTGTAGAGAAAGAATGATGCAATGAGATGAATAATGGACAAAAGCTCAAGCTTGGGGATGCCACCATGGTGTCACCCCAAGAAATATTCAAGAGGTACAAGCGTCAAAGCTTGGGGATGCCCAAGGCATCCCCTTCTTCATCAATAAAAAGCTCAGGTCTGTCTAGACACTTCATTTTTATTGTTTCATGCACATATGTGTTGTTCTTGGAGCGTCTTAGTTTTCGTTTGCTTTGCTTACTTTGTTTAGTTTGCTTGAGTACTTTGGACCCCCCCCCCCCCGTTCTTTATGTGTTGTTTTGCAAATAAGTTGCTTGGTGTTGGAAAGGAGTAGTAAGTTCTTGCTTGTAAGTGCAAGAGGAGCTTGCATTGACTGTGACTTAGACTTTAGCATGACATGCTAGGTGTTGTTTTGACCTTATGCTTAGTGATTATTGTTGTAGCATGTCTTGTTCCAAACAATTGGGATTGCTTAGTGTGCCTTGAAGAAATTATGCGTTGTTTTAGCATGCAAAAGCATAGTATTGTGGTATTCTCCTTTGATGCTTTGCTTGGGTTGACTTGGCACATGCTCACACCATGTTATGACTATGACAAGTCACCATTAGCCTCTATGGTCATTTAGTCCTTGACTTGTAGTACCACTCTTTTCTTTGATTAGTAATGCTTTGTTGCGCTGCATGATTATGGCCATTATTGCTCTCTTATTTGGTTGCTCCCAGTCTTTTGCTAGCCTCCACTTGTATGAGTAAGTTCTACTCATGCTTCCAACTCCTAAGAAACCAAGTTATTCCAAAGTGTCCACTATAAATTCCTATGCATGGTGTGTTACACCATTCCAAGTATATTCTTGTTTTCAGCTATCTTCCAATTAAAAACTAGTTTGTTATGTGAAAACTTAGTGATTAAAGCCCTCACAAACTTGATGGCACACTTTATATTCTTTGCCCCTAATAAACTTGAACCATTGTGTCATCTATATTGTATATGCTTGCACTTATATGTTGGAATTAGCAGAACCGTGCTATCACGGGGAACATTTTCAACATTGCACTTGTACTTTGTACTCAGTTGATATCATGCTCTTTTGTTTATGGATCTCACCGGTGTGAAATAAAGAGGGAACGTGTAAGTCCATGAAGTTCGTATCCTGTGTTAGAGAAACGCATGGGCCGCTAGCCTAAGCCATGCCTAATCATGGTGGAAACTTGCAGCATCACCATAGTGACATCTATGAAGCATTCTTCTTATAAAAAGGAGACACATTGAGAAAGAGGAAAGAGAGAAAAGCACACCATATTCCCATGGTAAATAAGAAGATTGCTAAGATGCTCATTGTCTGATTGCCTTGTCATTTTGGTTACGGGAAAGCTCCTGTACCATGTGCAAGGGGTACCCCGTTGGCGGTTCTCAATGATATGCAAATACTTACAATGACAAGAACTTACAGGTGAACAAAGTTGAGTAGCATGAGGTGTGGCCCTCGTATTCAAGGGACTTGAAATTGCCAACTTATACTTCGTCAAGCATATACTCCATATTTGTCACTTTAACCTTAATCACTTCAAGATGCTTATGATAGGGGCAATGAGGGCTGGAAGCTAACAAGTACCATAATTTTTGGAAGATCTTTTTGAAACTTGAAATCCCTGCTTACTTTATAAAAGGCCTTTCTTCCACCATTATTTGAGTCTCCACCTTCTACCTTTAGGCACCATTAAGAGAGCATAGTTATCATTCTGTGTGCAGTGTTCCAATTCTAGTCACCCTTGTGAACTTTGAAGGTGTCCTATGCATCTATTTTCTACTCTATGAGGGACAAGCTGATTGCCACTATGCTATGTTTTCAGTATGTGAAACAAACAAACGTTTTTTAATGCATGTTATTCATGATCTTTGTTTGTAACTTGTCATGTTGCATGCATAGTTACTTTGTCCTATTGTTAGAACTCCATCTTTCATGCACATGTTTAGAGTTCTTTGATCCCATCTTTCAATGATTGCAAATGGTTGGACCTTTATTGTGAGGGTGCATGTCACCTCAAAAATTATTATTTTTATCACTTACCTACTCGAGGATGAGCAGGAGTTAAGCTTGGGGATGCTTGATACGTCGGAAACGTATCTACAATTTTTGATGCTCCATGCTTGTTTAGTATCTACTTTGCTTTGCTTTGTCTACACTTTGAGGTACTTTTTACATGTTTTCTAGTACCAACCTATTAACAAGTTGCCACAGTGCCAGTTGCCTGTTTCTGTTGTTTTTGGTTCCAGAAAAGTTAGTAAAGTAATATTCTCGTAATTGGACGGGACAAAGGTCAAAGTCAATTACTTTCCGTGGGGAACAAGAAGCCCAGAGGGGAGACAGAGAAGAGGGCCAGGGCAGCCAGACCCCCCTAGGCACGGGTGGGCTCTGCCCCACGCCTGGGAGGGGTGTGGCCCCTCTGGCCGCCTCCTCGGCCTCCCCCTTCGCCTATAAGAATCCCTCGATGCAGAAACCCTAAGCACCCGATCACTATTCCACAAAACCTTCTGTAGCCGCCACCACCGTCGTCCCTAGATCGAGGGGATCTGAAGTTCTTCCTAGCACCCTTCTCGAGGGGAGATCATCCCGGAGGCCTTCTCTCCGGTATGATGCGTGAGTAGTTCGACCTTGGACTATGGGTCCATGTAGTAGCTAGATGGTTGTATCTCCTCCTTGTGCTTTCATGTATAGATCTTGTGAGCTCCGTTCATGATCAAAATCTAATCATGCATGTTGTGTTTACGGGGATCCGATGGATATTGAGATTATTATGTTGGTTTGATAAATGGTTTTTTCTTTATGATTCTATCATGTCTGTGTTGTTTGTGATCTTGCATGCTCTTCGTTGTTAGTAGCTATCTTGGCCAAGTAGTTGCTAGTGACTCCAAGAGGGGGTATTTATGCTCGATAGTGGGTACATGCCTCTAGTTTCAAAGGGAAGTGACAATAATCTCTTAGGTTGTAGATGTGTTGTTGCTGAAGGGTTTCGCAGCATTGTAAATCAAAAAATTTCTACGGATGCGAACGGGAAAGCCAAGATCTAATCTAGGAGATGCAAACAACGAGAGAGATTAGATGAGATCTTCATACCCCTGAAGATTCGCACAGCGGAACGTTCGTCGGAACGTGGGTGATGTAGTCGTACTCACTTCTCCTCGTCGCGATCCACTCCGATCTAACACCGCAAGTGGCGATGCCTCCGAGAGATGCACACGTGTGGCACCTCGGCGTATCCTCCTTCCTTGGTCCAGCAAGTATGGTGGAGAGAGGGATTGTATCTACAACGCGACGGCGCGGTGCAAGTGGTGGAGAGTTTCTGCAGCAGGGCTTCGTCTACGTGCAGTCGGGAGGGAGAGAGAGAGGAGGGCAGCAGGGCGGCTAGAGCTTGAGGAGGAGGTGTAGGGGGGTGGTGCGCCCCCAGCCCTCTTTATATAGAGGGGTGGGCGCCAACCCTAGCCCCTCCCCCAAGCCTAGGCCGGCGGCCAAGGAGGGAAGAGTGGGGGGCAAGTTTCCCCCCCTCCTTCTAGAAGCTCCCCTAGGGTTTCCCCTAGGTTTGGCCGGCTGGGCCCTATGGGGCCTTGTGCCCCTGGCCCAATGCGGCCAGGGCACCCCCTCATAGGCCCATGCCCCCTCCCGGCAGGTGGGGCCACGTTGGTCCCCCTCCGGAAGGTTCTAGAAGCTTCCCGTACAATACCGATTAACCCGAAACAATTCCGAACTCCAAAAACTGCATTGCCTTATATGAATCTTATTCTCCGGACCATTCCGGAACCTCTCGTGATGTCCCGGATCCCATCCGAGACTCCGAACAAAAACTCATAAACTAATTATCCAATCTATCCTAGCATCGAGACACGTTAAGTGTGTGACCCTTCGGGTTCGAGAACATGCAGACATGATCTTCTATCAATAATCAACAGCGGGATCTAGAAACCCATATTGACTCCCACACATTCATCGATGATCATATCGGATGAACCATGATGCCAGGATTCAATCAATCCCATATATATATTCCCTTCGTCTCGCGATATTTTACTTGCCCGAGATTTGATCGTCGGTACCATCATACCTAGTTCAATCTCGTTCACAGCAAGTACTTTACTCGTTCCGTAATCCGATATCACTTTGTGATTAACTCCTTAACCACATGCTTGCAAGCGGTGTTGATATCGATTACCGAGTGGGCCCAAAGTATATCTCTCCGACTTGGGAGGGACAAATCCCATCTCGATACATACAACCCAACAGGTACTTTCCGATCACCTGAGAGACACCTTTATGATCACCCTCTCATAGGATGACGTTTGATGACCTCAAAGCTTTCTTCCGATACCAGGGAGTTGTATTATCTCATGGTCTAAGGAATACAATATTTGACATAAGAAAAGCTTCGCAAATATGAACACGATGACACGATCTAATTGCTCCGCTTAGTTTGGGTCTGTCCATCATATCATTCTCCCAATGATATGATCTCATTATTAATCGACAACTCATGTCTATGGTTAGGAAACCTTAACCATCATTAATCAATGAGCTAGTCCATAGAGGCATACTAGGGACACGGTGTTGTTTACAAACCACACAAGTATTAAAGTTTCCGCTTAATACAATTCTAGCGTGGAATATAAACTTTATCATGAACAAGAATTATAATAATAACATCTTTATTATTGCCTCTAGGGCATAATTCCAACAGTCTCCCACTTGCACTAGAGTCAATAATCTAGTTTACATCTGGCAACAATCTAGTTTGCTCGTGGAAGAGGTTTAGTCAATGGATCTGCGACATTCAAATCTGTATGTACTTTGCTAATCTTCAGATCTCCATCTGCTATATAATCTTGGATTATATGAAACTTGCGGTTGATATGCTTGGTCTTTGGATGATATCTTGGTTCCTTAGCGAGTGTTATGGCGCCAGTGTTGTCACACAATATCTCGAGTGGGTCCAATGCAGTTGGAACCATGCCAAGCTCAGTGATGAAGTTCCTGATCCAAACTCCTTCACTTGACGCTTCTGCAGCAGCCATGTATTCCGCTTCTACTGTAGATCCCGTGATCACGCTTTGCTTGCAGCTTCTCCAGCTCACAGCTCCTCCATTCAAAATATAAACGTATCCTATCTGAGATTTAGAATCATCCTTGTCGGTGTCGAAACTAGCATCGACGTAACCCTTTACGACGAGCTGTTCATCACCTCCATAGACTAAGAACATTTCTTTAGTCCTATGTAGGTACTTTAGGATGTTCTTCACGGTTGTCCAGTGTTCCACTCCTGGATCACTTTGATATCTGCTCGTCAAACTAAGAGCATTGGACACATCCGGTCTAGTACACAGCATGGCATACATGATAGAACCTATGGCCGAGGCATATGGCACTTTGCTCATAGCTTCTCTATCATTTACCGTAGCTGGACACTGAGCCTTGCTCAATATCTTACCTGACAACATAGGCACTCAACCTTTCTTTGCCTTATCTATTCTGAACCTTTTCAGAACTTTGTCTAGGTATGTACTCTGGCTTAAAGCTATCAGGCGTCTTTGTCTATCTCTATAGATTTTGATGCCCAATATATAAGCAGCTTCACCTAGGTCTTTCATTGAAAAACACTTGTTCAAATAACTCTTCACATCGTTAAGCATGTTAATGTCATTTCCAATAATCAATATGTCATCCACATATAGTACCAGAAATGTCACCGAGCTCCCACTCACTTTCTTGTAGGTATAAGCTTCGTAGCAATTTGGAACAAATCCAAAGCTCTTGATCACTTGATCAAAACGAAGGTTCCAACTCCGAGATGCTTGATTCAGTCCATAAATGGAACGCTGAAGTTTGCACACTTTATCAGCATCCTTAGGATCGACAAAACCTTCAGGTTGCATCATATACAACTCTTCATCAATGTTGCCATTGAGGAAAGCAGTCTTGACATCCATCTGCCATATTTCATAATCATGAAACGCAGCAATTGCTAATAAAATCTGAATGGACTTTGTCATGGTGGTGGCACGGCAGATGCCATGGGTAGGCTAAAGTATGGGGCCAATGGATGCTAGAGGGATCTGGGAGGGAAGATGTAGTTGATTCTACACACGAAAGACTAAGGTAAAGATCTTTATTTCTCCTTCCTTGGGCTACAAGTGCTCCTTGAGCTGTTTACAAGTAGAGAGGAAGAACTTTACCAGCCTAAGGATACCAAATGAGTCGATGCCCTTCTCAGGGTCCAAGCCTCCCCTTATAAAGGAGAGCCCTGGGTTCCTCTAGGGCTGACGTGGCAAGCATATTCGAGGAATATGCTTGTCCCAATATAGTAACTCAGCGGCCTCCTTTCCGTGTCGCCCTTCTAATGACGGCAAGGTTCCAGAGGGCCCCTCCTGCGTGCCTCGGGCTTCAGGACTGTCACCTCCGTGACCTCCTTCTGCCCCTCTGTCGCTCTGCTCATTTGTCCTTTGTGCTTGGCTCTGCTCAGATTCTCCCCAGCTCGTGACTAGAGTTTGACTTTAGGCTTCTCCTTCTTCTGCAAGTTTCGTATCATCGGCCCTGCCTCGCATAACTCGGCTCGTCCTTCACCTGCATCAAGATTACTCGGGCTAACCCAGCCGACTTACGCAGTATCTCGGCCGGGTAATGCCTGGCTATCATCATAAGGGTCCTGCTCTTTCATATATCGGCCGACCTCTACAGGATTCGGCCGACTTAGACTGTAACTCGGAAACTGAACGGGGAACATCCTTTCGTCTTTCCCCGTCTTTACCCTATCCGAGGTCACCTCCCCAACATTAGTCCCCGAAGCTGGTATGGCCCCGCTGATAACTTCGGCCGGGCCGTATCAGTTTCATGATATTCGTTTCCCAATGTTTCCGAGTTATCTTTTTCTCGTTCGAGGTATCAGCATATCTTCTCGCGTACGCCTCGTCCTACGTGTCATACTCATCATTGTTTGTCTAGTTTTTTGTTCCTCTACAGTATTTACTGACAGGCTACAGTTATTACTGTGCCTGTCGCGTCGGCGCTGCGACGCCTCGCGTGCCGTTCCCGTCAGGGATCTTGGCCTTCTCTTTCATTGTGTGGTCGCCTGTGTGGTTCCACTTAGCGGCGTGCGGTTGTGCCGCGTACACGATCTACACCGATAACTGCCACACCCACGATCCCACTACCTCTCAGGCGGCGCCGTTATAAAGAGGGGCGTGGGGCTGGGGGATTCACTTTCCCCCTCCGCTTACCTGCGCCCTTCTCCTTCCTCTCGCCTCTTCCCCCATTCATGCTTCCGCCGCCGTGCGCTCATCTGGGTCTCCGACGGCAGGGATCCCACCGCACTGCTCCGTCGGCCTCGTCCCCGTTCGCTTGCTCCGGTGTCGTCGTCGGTGAGTTCATCCGGTCCTATCGCCTAGGCTCTCCTCTAGACATCTCTGCTTTTCTTTTGTTCTTGCACGGCAGTTCCTTCTCTGGTCCGCCGCCGTTTTTGCATAAAACCACGACGGGGCCTCGCGGTTCCAGATTTTCCTCCGCCGCTAGTTCTTCCTTCGTAAATTTCTCCGGCGATCCCATGTCGAGTTCCGTCAGTGGTGCCCTCATTGAGGACGACGATGCTGCTTCTGGGCCCGAGCGGGGCTGGTGGCAGGGCTCTTCCGTCACCCGCCGATAGGTTGAGTGGCTAATCCGGACTCGCCGGATTCCTGCCGAGGTAGCTTGTCGCTTACCCGGCAGTGAATCCTCTCCAGTTCTTAGGGAGGGCGAATACATAGTCTTCATGTCACATTTCGCTCGCGGGTTCGGTCTCCCTCTCAGCGATTTCGCTAGGGAGTTCCTTGATTACTTCGGCCTTCAGCCGCATCATCTTCCTGCTAACGCCATTGCCTCTCTTTCTGCCTTTATCTCTGCCTCGGAGGGATACTTCGGCCTATGGCCGTCTGTGCATGTTTGGTCAAAGTTTTTCTAGATTCGATCCAACGTTGTCCCAGACAAATCTCTGCAACCCTCCGAGAAGTTGCTCACCCAATGTGGAGCCTCGTCCATCACGCCTCGGAGGAAATCCGAATTTCCTCACGTTGCAGGTCTAGAATCATGCAAGAAGTGGCACAAGTCGTTCTTTTATGTCAAGAACTCTGGGAATGAGGATAAGATTTGGCTCCCTGCTTTTTCCATCGGCCCTCCTTCCAAGCAGAACTGGACCTATAATCCGAGGAAGAGTCATGCTCTGGCCAAGGCTTTTGAGATTCGGCTGAAGGAACTGATCCGCTCCGGGCTACGCGGTGAGGATCTGATGACTACCTTCATCAGCAGCCGGATCTGCCCATTCCAGAAACGCACACACAAGCTCTGCTATATGAGCGGTCCTCTCGATCCCAACCGAGTCTCGACGGTGGAGCTGGACAACTACCTCATCTTCAAGCGTGTCCGGGCTATCTTTAAGACGGAGATGCCGGAGGATTGGGCCTGGGGATTGAAGCCGTTCACCCGCGAGCATCCCCCTCCTGAAGTAAGTTTACGCATTTGTGTTTTGATTCCTAATCGCGTTCGTAACTCTTTTTGCTAATTTTTCTCTTTCTTGTCCTGCAGAGGTTTGAGGAGCAGAAGACTAAGGATGCCGAGGTTTTGTCACTCCCGTGGCCTGCGGATCGGAATACTCCGGACAGCGGGGAGCCAGACTCAGAAGAGTTCGTTCCCAAGTCGGATCTCGCTCTGGCTCGTGCTCGCGGCAGGACCCCGGCCCACGAGGAGGAAGGTGATTCGGACGAGGTCCAAGTTCTAGAGGTAGTTGCCGCAATGCCAATTTCTTATGCATTTCTGGCTTCTACTTTCTCAGCTAATCCGGCCGGTTAGCTTCACAACGCCGAGCCTCTCGCCTCCCGGCCTCCTGTTACCTCGGGGAAACGTAGCGCTCCCGCTGGTGCCTCAGAAGCGGCTCCCAAGAAACGAATGAAGAAGTCAGCCCAGCATCCTCCAAAGCGCAAAACTATGCCCGGGGTTACTGGGTGAGTTGCTTTTGTTTGCATTTCTTGTTTCTCCCTTTCTCCCTTTTGACTTGACCTTTTGTGTCTTTGCAGGGCTCCTCTTTCTGTTAATCCCAGCGGTCCCAGCATGACGAGTCGTACGACTCGGCGGCCTTCTCCTCCGCCTCCTGAGGATACCAGAGTTCCGAGTCGTGCTCGCGTTGCTTCTCCTCCTGCTCCGAATCAAACGCCACCTCGCCATGATGTGCCTGAGATTTCTCCTGTTGGTGCCGATACACCTCGGCCAACAGACATTCCTACAGAACCCGATGCCTCCTCCGTGAACCCCGATGTTTCTGCTGAGGTTCCTGTGAACCCCGCAGTCTTTACTGCGACACCAACTCCAGCCGAGGATATCAATATCTCGGCGCCCTCTGCAACCGTAATCCCTCCGGCTCCCAAAGATGCCACTCCAAGTGCCGAGGTATCGTCTCCTACTGACGCCTCTCCTAAGGCAAGAAAGATTGTTGTTACCAAGCCTGCGTCCTCTCAGAAAGGGCTTGCCAGCTCATCTCAACCTACAATTGCTGATGCGCTGCGCAAGGGGGCTTCCTCTGCCAAGAGCACTATTACCCCGGCTGCTGATACACAGCTTGCCCTCCACAAGAGTCCCGCGGCAACGGTGGCTACTCAACATGTCCGAGGTAAAGTTCTGACTCGCACGGAGAGTGGGAACAGTCTCGGCTCGTTGGTCGAGTATGCCCACAATTGGAACGCTGCCGATCAGCTCGAGGGTAATCCAAGCAGCCAGCCGTTTCAACTCTCCGACATCAGCAGTCGCCTACATCTGGCTGCCAAGATCGTTCTTGACAGTGACAAGATGAATGAGGTAATTGTTTTTATGGAGTTTTGATTAGTCCTCCGGATGCTATTATATATACTCTAGTCCCCGAAGCTTGAAACCGAATAACTTGTTATTCGTTTGGAAGTTTTATAATGCTTTACTTAGTTCAGTTTTTTGTTAGAGTTCGAATATCCGGCCATTTTGATCCGAATTTAATTTTGCTTGATTCGGATCTGCCTTAGTTTCGAATATACAGCCACCTAGATCCGAATTGAGCTTTGCTTGATTCGGATCTGTCTGAGCTTTGAATATCCAGCCACCTAGATCTGAATTGAGCTTTGCTTGATTCGGATCTGTCTGAGCTTTGAATATCCAGCCACCTAGATCCGAATTAAGCTTTGCTTGATTCGGATCTGTCTGAGCTTTGAATATCCAGCCACCTAGATCCGAATTAAGCTTTGCTTGATTTGGATCTGTCTGAGCTTTGAATATCCAGCCACCTAGATCCGAATTAAGCTTTGCTTGATTCGGATCTGTCTGAGCTTTGAATATCCAGCCACCTAGATCCGAATTAGGCTTTGCTTGATTCGAATCTGTCTTATGTTCGAATATCTTATTGCTATTTGTTCTGTTGCTTAGGTTGCGCATGATCAGCGTACCGCCAAATTCCAAAGGCTGCTCTTTGCCCATAAAAAGTTGCAAGAAAAGTACGAGAAGGTCATTCCCGTGGTTAAGAAAGCTGGTAAGTTAACAAGCTTTCGCATTATTCTTAAAATTCTTATTGCTTTGGAAGTGAGGTGTTAGCTGACTTTGCTGATGAATAGGGAATATCAACAATCTTAATATCTGTCTTGAAAAGAAAGTCAAGGCCCTTGAAGGTTAGTTACTCTTTTACTTTATATACTCCCATTTGAAATTTGCACTAAGTTTCTTTTAACTCTTTTGGCCTTGGTAAAGCCGAGCTACAAACCTTTGCAGCGTCTCATCAATATTGCACGCCCATGCCTGATGTGATGCTGCATTTTTTAGAACAAGCCGCTACTCACTCGGCGCAGCTGAAGGATAAAGATGACGAGATAGCTCGCTTGCATGCCGAGGTGGATTCCCTTAAGCTCTCTCAGAAGTCTGAGTTAGAAAAAGTCGACCAGGAGTTCTCCGAGGAGAAGAATCGGCTAGCTCTACAATTGTAGAAAAATAAAGAGCTCCTCGAGGCTGCCGAACTGAAGACACGGGGGATGAGCGAGGAGATCACTCGCTTTGAGAAGAGCAAGAATGACTGGGCTAAAGATCTTCAGATAATGCTGAGCTATATTCACCGTAAGCTTCTGACCGTGGCCGAGTTATCCTTTTCCTTGCTTACTGTTGACCAACACACTTTTGTTTTGCGCAGACCATTTTCCAGAAGCTAAGCCCGTGAGCTGTAAAGCAGTGATTAATGCTCGTGTGCGTCGAGGTGTTCCTGCTGATGCAAACTCAGAGTACTCGATGGAAGATTTCTTGGTTGCTGTTGGCGCTGCAGTTGGTCCGATGAAGATTATGGGCAGGGATTTGGTGCAGGCAGCTATCCGGGCCTACCATGTTCTCTGGCCGAATACTTCTGGACTCCTAATATTGATGAGGTCAAAGTATTGGTGGAAAGATTAATGGCATCTGAGAGATAGCTAAGTCTTTGGAGGGAATCCGCCGGCCGAGCTGGTGCTGATATGGCTCTCACTGTCATCATGTCATGGTATGAGGATATTTCCCTTGATACCTTGAGAAATTTGCGCACTGGTTCCCGTTGGGTTGAGGACCCAGACTTTGTCGCTCTCCGGCAAGCTCGTGCCTTCTAGCTTGTTGAGTATGAAGACGTGCATAACTGGAATGAAGGGCCGAGTTTCCTTCCTAACCCGGAAGACGAGGTCAAAGTTGAGGATGCCTCTGATGATGACTCAGCCGAACAGGCCGAAGATGAGGGTGACTCGGCTACTTCTGGTGATTCCAGTTCGACCTCGGATGGTAATGGCGACGCGCGATCCTCCTCCAAAGGTACTGGGCATTCCACAGCCCAAGCTGACGTTTCTCAACAGCCTCGGGCTTCGCCCGAAGTCATTCCTGGATCTGTGGAGGGCGAGAAAACTTCGGCCGAGGTTCCACCTACCTCGGAGTGCCCAGCCCCTGACCAAGTCACTGCCTCTCTAGTTAAAAAACTCTAAGTCATTTCTTACCCCTGGTATGCCGGACGTATGATGTAGGTCAAACATTTGTCCATCTTTTGTGCGGTATGAACTTCTTTTGCCTTGTGCTGCTCTGTTTGTCCGAATCCTTGCTTTGGCGGCCTTCAATTTCTTGAGTTTGGAGTGGATATTTGCCTTTGCTCTCCCGTAGTTCGGCGTCCAATATTGCCTGACTTTGATAAGCTTTGCAACTTGACCACTATGGTTTGGACTGTTAATCTGGGCGTAAACCTCGAAAGACGTATTTGGGGAGAGCGAAATAATATCACTCTGGGAGCCGAAGTTAGATACCCACTCTTGCAACCCAAGGGATAACCCATACTTAGAAATAATATAGGGTAGTCCCCGAGCCACTACTCAAGGCAACGAGGTTTAATATATAAACCAAACTCAGAAACAATATAGGACAGTCCCCGAGTCACTGCTCAAGGTGCCGAGGTTTAATACATAACACAAAATTAAAAACAATATATGTCAGTCCCCGAGCCACTGCTTTGGTGCCGAGGTCCAATACATGAATCAAACTTAGAAACAATATGGGGCAGTCCCCGAGTAACTACTCAAGGTGCCGGGGTTTAATACATAAACCAAACTTAAAAACAATATAGTGCAGTCCCCGAGCCACTGCTCAAGGTGCCGAGGTTTGATACATAACATGAAATTAAAAACAACATATGGCAGTCCCCGAGTCACTGCTCTGGACGCCGAGGTTCAATACATAGTTGGTGCTCCATCCTGAGGCATCATTTTACAATGTGTCATAGATGACTCGTACGAGTAAACTGGACGAAGTAAAGCTACGTTCCATGGTCTTTTCGATTCTTCGCCGACTTTGTCTGCCATGTTCTTTCCTGGTGATTGAGCATCGATTAGGTAATACGCATCATTGTGCAATGCTTTGCTCACGATGAATGGTCCTTCCAATGGAGGCGACAGCTTGTGCATGCCGGCCGTGCGTTGCACCAGCCGGAGAACCAAATCTCCTTCTTTAAACACTCTTGGATTCACTTTCTTGTTGTGATATTGTCGCAAGTCCTGCTGATATATAGCTGATCTTGATAGCGCCAGCTCTCTGGCTTCTTCTAGCAGATCGACATCATCTTGCCGAGCTACCTCATTTACTTCAGCGGTTGTATATTGGGTAACCCTTGGCGAGTCATGTATTATGTCGGCTGGAAGCACAGCTTTTGCCCCATACACTAGAAAAAATGGTGTATAATCTGTTGATCTGTTTGGGGTAGTCCTGAGGCTCCATAGTACTGCTGGTAATTCCTCAATCCAACATCCTGCCGACCTTTGCAGCGGTTCGACGAGTCGTGGTTTTATTCTGGACAGTACTAGTCCATTAGATCTTTCTACTTGCCCATTGGATGCTGGGTGAGCCACAGATGCGACATCTAGTCTTATGTGCTTTTCTTGACAGAATCTAGCGAAGGATCCTTCTGCAAAGTTTGTACCGTTGTCTGTAATAACACTGTGTGGTTACCCATATCTTAAGATAATATCTTTGAGGAATTTCACTGCTGTGGGCCCATCAAATTTCTTTATTGGTTTCACTTCAATCCATTTTTTGAATTTGTCCACCATGACTAATATGTGGGTCATCCCGCCTCGGGACGGCTTAAATGGTCCCACCATATCTAAGCACCATACAGAAAATGGCCAAGTAATTGGTATCGTTTTTAACTCGGACGAAGGCATATGTATCTTGCTGGCATATCTTTGGCAACCATTACATTTTTCGACCAGTTCTTTGGCCTCTTTCAACACTGTTGGCCAATAAAACCCATGCCTGAATGCTTTGGCCACTAAAGCTCGGGATGAGGCGTGATGTCCGCATTCTCCTTGATGTATATCTAGGAGGATCTCCTGGCCTTCCGCCGAGCTCATACATCTTTGCAACACACTTGTGACACTCCTTTTATACAGCTCATTGTTTATGATTGTATAAGCTTTAGCTCTTCTCACTGTCTGTCTTGCCAATATCTCGTTATTCGGCAAAATCGCATCTCTAAGGAAAGAGAATATGGGTTGCGCCCATGTTGGTGTGATTTTCTCTGGTGTAGTCTCACTATCTATTTCCATATTTTCTGCCGACATAACTACCTCGGATTTCTCCATACTCATCCTTGCATCGGCTGGCTTTATTTTTGGAAATTCCGGGTTACATTGCTTGTCAATTTCCATCGGCACATTATCCTCTCTTGATTTTGCCGGAATAAAGATGGATTCGGACTCTGGAGACGGTGTTATTGATGGCTTCCTCAGGTGCTCTAGGGCGATACCTGGGGGAATTGACTGTCTGGTTGATCCGAGTTTTGACAATGTGTCTGCGGTGTCGTTTTCTGCCCGAGGTATATGATGAAACTCACATCCATCGAAGTATCCACTGAGTTTTTGCACATGAAACCTATACAAGGCCATATTATCATCCAACGCATCCCAATTGCCTGAGACTTGCTGTACTACTAGATCTGAATCTCCATAGCACAAGATTCGGCGTATGCCAATCTCTTTCGCCACCTTCAATCCATGGACTAGTGCTTCATATTCGGCTACATTGTTTGACGCGGCAAAATGTATTTGCAGCACATATCTCAGTTGGTCTCTTTTTGGCGAGGTTAACAATATTCCTGCCCCCAAACCATTTCTTAGTTTGGAACCGTCAAAGTGCATCGTCCAATAATTCGGATCTGGTAATGGTGGCTCATATTGTACCACGGCCCAATCTACGAAGAAGTCGGCCATAGCCTGAGATTTGATTGCATCTCGCCTATCGAATTGCGGAGCATAAGTTGACAATTCGATTTCCCATTTTGCTATTCGGCCACTTGCATCTTTGTTGCTCAATATGTCAGCTATGGGTGCTTCACAAATCACCTTGATAGGGTGCTCTTCAAAGTAATGTTTAAGTTTCTTTGCTGACATGTACACCCCATATGCCATCTTCTGATAATGTGGGTAATTCTGTTTTGAGGCTGATAGTACCTCGCTTAGGTAATACACCGGCCTTTGTACTGATTTATCATCTTCAATTCGTTCCACCATGATCACAGCGCTCACTACTCTGTTGGTGGCTGCTATGTAAAGTAACATAGGCTCTTTCGATAATGGAGAAGCCAAGACCAGCGATGTGACCAACATCTTTTTCAATTCATGAAATGCATTGTCTGCTTGTGGAGTCCAAATGAACTTATCTGATTTTTTCATCAACTGATAAAGTGCTAGTGCTTTCTCTCCCAACCGACATACAAATCGGCTGAGCGAGGCTAAACAACCTGTGAACTTTTGTACGTCATTTAGACATCTTGGCAATTCCATCCTTTCCACTGCTTTTATCTTAGTTGGGTTGGCCTCTATACCTCGGCTAGATATGAGAAAACCGAGCAGTTTTCCCGCTGGCACACCAAATGTGCATTTTCCGGGTTAAGCTTCATTCGGAACCTTCTCAGGTTCGCGAAAGTCTGCCGGATATCATCCAGTAGCGTTTTGCTTTCTTTGGTTTTGATAACCACATCATCTACATATACTTGTACATTTTTCCCTATCTGGTCATGTAGACATTTTTGCATACATCTCTGATATGTTGCTCCTGCGTTACGCAGGCCGAATGGCATGGTGCGATAGCAATAAGCCCCGTGCGGGGTAATAAACGCAGTCTTTATTTGATCGGCCGGATTTAACGGTATCTGGTGAAAACCAGAATACGCGTCTACAAATGATAATAGTTCACAACCAGCGGTCGAATCAATGACTTGGTCTATTCTAGGTAAAGGAAAAGGATCTTTTGGACATGCCTTGTTTAGGTTCGTGTAATCGATACACATTCGCCATACAATGGCTACATTTGGATCATCCTTCTTCTTTTCCACTAGCACCGGGTTTGATAGCCAATCCGGATACAGCACCTCCATGATGAACCCGGCCGTAAGGAGCCGAGCTATTTCATCCCCTATTATTTTTCTCCTGTCTTCGGCGAAGCGGCGGAGAGGTTGCTTCACCGGCCTTGCTCCTGGCCTTACATTCATAGAGTGCTCAGCCAACTCCCTCGGCACACCTTGCAGATCCTGAGTTGACCATGCAAAGATATCCCGATTCTCACGGAGGAAGTTGGTGAGCTCGCTTTCCTATTTAGCATCTAGGCCGGCACCAATTGTGACGGTGCGCTCTGGGAACTGCTCATCTATCTGGAACTTTTTTTTTCTTTAGTCGGCTGAAAAGAGACACTTCCATGCGGATTGGCTAATGCCGGCATATTCAATTGTGCCAACAGAGCGAGGGCTGCTACCTCCTGAATCCTTCTTTTTTCTCTTGCTATTACCAATGACTCGGCCTGATTTGATCCGGCTGAAGCACATTCCATTGACTTCCTGTAATCCCCCGCTACTATTATCACCCCTTGTGGTCCGGGTAACTTCATTTTCAGATAACTTATATGGCAGCTGCCCATGAATTTGGCCAATGCTGGCCGTCCGAGTAGAGCATGATAGCAACTCTCTAGATCCACCACTTCAAACTCTAAAAATTCTGCTCTGCAGTTATCTCTTGTCCCGAATAAGACATCCACTCGAACCTTACCAATGGGTTCGCATGAAAGCCCTGGTACTATCCCATGGAAAGTGGTCCTCGTGGATTGCAGCATGTTCTGCGATATTCCGAGTTTATGCATTGTATCTTTGTACATGATATTGATACTGCTCCCATTGTCAATGAGTACCTTTGAAAATTTCACATTGATGCTTGGTCCGACAAATGTCGGATCCAACACGAGTGCATACGACCCCGGACTCGGCATTATCTTGGGGTGATCCTTTATGCTCCAAGTTATTTCTTGATCCGACCAAGGCACATATCTTGGTACTGCAGGCATAACTGCATTTACTTCCATATGCCGGCGCTGTACACTCTGCTTATCTTGTTGTTCTGTTGTGAACACGCAATACGTCTGGTGATGTTCTCTGTAATCATTGCGTCCATTATTTCCTGGATTTGTCCTTCCATCCGGACCTTGGTTTATCACTTGATGCACTGCATCTCTCCTGTCCGATTTTTCATACCTCGGGGGAGGAGGCGGCAACATCAGTTGCTGTGCATTTGCTCCGGTCAACTGTGGCTGATGCTGCTGATGTGCCTGGAGAGGCGCTGCTTGTATGCCTACGGGGTTACCCATTGCATTTTTCATCCATGCACATTGGCGGGTTGTATGGTTGGCTGGTCTGGCCGGGTTTGATGTGTGAAATTTACACGGTTGATCTAACATAGACTCAAACGTGTACTTCGGCCTCTCCTGCCATTGCTTCTTTTGCTCTGGTGTCCACTGTCTTTTTTCTTCATTCCTTGGTGTCCATTGCTGAGGACCATTCTTTTGTCGTTGACTATTTCCGTGACTCGGCTGATCTTGCACTACTGCTGCCACCTGAGTTGAACCATATCTATAATCCGGTCTCTCTTCTCTTCTTCTTCCTCTGAAGTCATTGCGCCTGGATGACCCGGCCACATCTCTTGCATATTGATCTTGATGTTCCCGATGATCTGCCGACATTAATTCTGCCTGATGGTTTTTGCCAATGTGGTTGGCATATCTCTTTGCAGTCGCTGCCATAATACGCTGGCATAGCGGCATCCTTGGGCGAACCAAGCTATTGCCTGCGATTCTATAACTCCCTCGCACGAATTTCTCAGGTTACACCACCGAGTTAAGAATTCTCTATCTGTCTCATTCGGCTTCTGCTTGCACATGGCTAGCTGTTGCGGCCTGTTTGTCCTTTTGTAAGTACTGGTGAAGTTGCTAACGAACATTTCTTCAAAGTCCAACCAACAGTTAATGTTGCCTGCCGGCAGGTTATTCAACCATACTCTAGCTGGTCCTTCCAACATTTGCGGGACATATCGGACTCCCCACCGTAAGTTTCCACCTGCTATTTTTACAGCAGTGGCATAATCTATTAACCAATATTGTGGTTTGGTGCTCCCATTATATGTTTTTGTGCCTCTTGCCAGCTGAAAGTTCGGCATAGGCGGCTCGCCCATGATCCGAGGTCCGAAGCATGCCGGACCTGGAGGACCCTGTTCTTCTAGCAGTTCGGACTGGTACAGCCGGTCCAGCTTCACTTTGGCGTCAGTTGACGGCAGATCTCTGTACAGAACTCTTTCATGCATTCCATAGTGGTTATTCCCACCATGAATCGCATACTCCATCTCGGAATAACCATCATTATACCTCTCATTCATCTGATTGTGGCGAACTGGTCTCACTTCTCTTTCCTGCCGAGGTTCAAGCCTCGGCTGCGGGTTGGGTGGCGGTTCTCTCCTTCCTTCCACCGGAATATTGTTCTCGTGATTCCCTCTTCCTAGTTCTCCTCTTCCGAGATCTCCATTGCCTCGGCTTCCTCCGCCTTTCTCGGCACGGCCGGGGTTTCTCTCGCCACTATTACCTTAGCTTCCATTGCCTCTGTTCTCATTTACTTTTCCGGCTATCGCCGGATCATATGGGACAATTTGCTTATTTCTCTTTCCCGAAGTTACTGCTTTGTCTTTTCGTGCATTGTTTCCGGGTGAAGATGTTGCTGCCACAGATAAGGCAGGTGCTGCACCAGCCGAGTGAACCATTCGCGAGGAACCTAGCCTTGTCGGGTCTGCCCTGAGCATTTCTTCATTCTGCTGGTTCGCAATGCGTACCAACTCATTCACTCTTTCTTGTTGTTTCTGCCGGGCCTCGCCGGTCAATCCTTCTAACTCTAATGCAGCCGCATTTGCTGCCCTCAAGTTCTTTGCCGGGGTACTGTACCTCGGCAAGCCTAGATCAACTGATTCTGCCTTATGAGCATCATGCTCCTTGTTGATATCATCTATGAGGTTCTTTCCTCTTAACCTTAACTCGTCAACCCACTCGGGGGTGATGTCAAGCTTGTTTGCCCTGGCATATTCTCGCAGGGTCCTGTTTAAGGACTCCCGCAAGGCCGACACCTTTTTTGCCTCTACCAGCACTTTCTGCCTGGTCTCTTCTAACTCTGCCTGAGCATTAGCCGGATCAAGTATCGGCGCTACAGGAGTAGTCAGATTATCTATAGTTGCCTGGAGAATGTTTTCGGGTTTTTCCAGAGGTGGCCCTCTTACCCTTGGTGCCTTTGGGGTTGTTTCCTGCGTCTCGGCCTGGTTGGCCGCTGAAGGAATTACCTCGGTGGGTTGTGGAGCTGTCTACCTGGGCGCCACCTGCACACTTGTTGTCGGATCTCTGCTTGATCCGGCGCCCGCTGCTCCCGCCTGCACCCCTGCTGCGACCATCACCTCGACGTTGCTGCCTGTGTGCGCTCCGCGTGGACTGCTTGCAGCGCTGAGGGGAGGTTCTCCTGCAATAACAACCTGGTGAGGATAAACGCCAGAGATGTCGACGCCGATGTAGATCTGGTGCGTGCCCAAGTTGATGAAGACGTCGTTGCGCGGAGGAGCTCTTCCCTTGAAGCTGCCTGCGTTGTCGCTGACGTAGTCACAGAGATCGAATCTCCAGACTAAGCCAGAGACAATGCGCTCGCCAGTGTTGATGAAGTTTCCCGTCCGGATCATGACTCCAGCTAGCACCGCTGCTGGCCCCACGGTGGGCGCCAACTGTCGTGGTGGTGGCATGGCAGATGCCATGGATAGGCTAAAGTATGGGGCCAATGGATGCTAGAGGGATCTGGGAGGGAAGATGTAGTTGATTCTACACACAAAATACTAAGGTAAAGATCTTTATTTCTCCTTCCTTGGGCTACAAGTGCTCCTTGAGCTGTTTACAAGTTGAGAGGAAGAACTTTACCAGCCTAACGATACCAAATGAGCCGATGCCCTTCTCAGGGTCCAAGCCTCCCCTTATAAAGGAGAGCCCTGGGTTCCTCTAGGACTGACGTGGCAAGCATATTCGAGGAATATGCTTGTCCCAATATAGTAACTCGGCGGCCTCCTTTACGTGTCGCCCTTCTAATGATGGCAAGGTTCTAGAGGGGCCCTCCTGCGTGCCTCGGGATTCAGGACTGTCACCTCCGTGACCTCCTTCTGCCCCTCTGTCGCTCTGCTCCTTTGTCCTTTGTGCTTGGCTCTGCTCAGATTCTCCACAGCTCATGACTAGAGTTTGACTTTAGGTTTCTCCTTCTTCTGCAAGCTTCGTATCATTCAGCCCTGCCTCGCATAACTCGGCTCGTCCTTCACCTGCATCAAGATTACTCGGGCTAACCCAGCCGACTTACGCAGTATCTCGGTCGGGTAATGCCTGGCTATCATCATAACGGTCCTGCTCTTTCATATATCGTCCGACCTCTACAGGATTCGGCCGACTTAGACTGTAACTCGGAAACTGAACTGGGAACATCCTTTCGTCTTTCCCTGTCTTTACCCTATCCGAGGTCACCTCCCCAACAGACTTAAACATCGCTACGGGAGAGAAGGTCTCATCGTAGTCAACACCTTGAACTTGTCAAAAACCTTTCGCGACAAGTCGTGCTTTATAGACGGTAACATTACCATCCGCGTCCGTTTTCTTCTTGAAAATCCATTTGCACTCAACGGCCTTTCGGTCGCTGGGAGGGTCCACCAAAGTCCATACTTGGTTTTCGCTCATGGATCCCAATTCGGATTTCATGGCCTCTAGCCATTTCTCAGAGTCTGGGCTCATCATCGCTTCCTCATAGTTCGTAGGTTCACTGTCTTCCACCAACAAGATAGTCAAGACAGGGTTGCCGTACCACTCAGGAGGGGCACGCGACCTTGTCGACCTGCGACGTTCAGTAGCAGCATCGTCCGAAGCTTCATGATCCTTGTCATTAGCTTCTATTGTTGGTGCAGGCGGCACTGGAAAAATTTCAGGTGCTGCGCTACTCTCCAACTCAAGAGAAGGTTCAACAACCTCGTCTAGCTCTACTTTCCTCCCACTCACTTCTTTCGAGAGAAACTCCTCAAGAAAGGAACCGTTCTTTGCGATAAACACTTTGCCTTCGGTTATGTGATAGAAGGTATACCCAATAGTTTCCTTAGGGTATCCTATGAAGACGCACTTCTCCGCTTTGGGTTCGAGCTTGTCCGGCATCAACTTCTTGACATAAGCTTCGCATCACCAAACTTTAAGAAACGACAACTTAGGTTTAGCACCAAACCACAGTTCATACGGTGTCGTCTCAACGGATTTAGATGGTGCCCTATTTGAAGTGAATGCAGCGGTTTCTAATGCATAACCCCAAAATGATAACGGCAAATCAGTAAGAGACATCATTGATCGGACCATATCTAATAGGGTTCGATTCTGGCGTTCAGACACACCATTGCGCTGTGGTGTTCCGGATGGCGTGAGTTGCGAAACGATTCCGCTTGCTTTAAGATGCGTGAGAAAATCATAACTCAAATATTCACCTCCATGATCGGATCGTAGAAACTTAATCTTTCTGTTACGATGGTTCTCCACTTCATTCTGAAATTCCTTGAACTTTTCAAATGTTTCAGATTTATGTTTCATTAAATAGATATACCCATATCTACTTAAGTCATCGGTAAAAGTGAGAAAATAGCGATATCCACCGCACGTCGAAACACTCATCGGTCCGCATACATCGGTATGTATGATTTCCAACAAGTCAGTTGCTCGCTCCATCATTCCGGAGAATGGGGTTTTGATCATCTTGCCCATGAGGCATGGTTCGCATGTGTCAAATGATTCAAAATCAAGAGACTCCAAAAGTCCATCAGAATGGAGTTTCTTCACGCGCTTTACACCAATATGACCTAGACGACAGTGCCACAAATAAGTAGTATTATCACTATCTACTTTGCATCTCTTAGCCTCAATGTTATGGATGTGTGTTTCATCCCTTTCGAGATTCAGAAGAAATAAACCATTCACAGCAGGTGCATGACCATAAAAGATGTTACTCATATAAATAGAACAACTATTATTCTCCGATTTAAATGAATAACCGTCTTGCAATAAACACGATCCAGAAATAATGTTCATGCTCAACGCAGGCACATAATAACACTTATTAAGGTTTAAAACTAATCCCGAAGGTAAAACTAAGGAGAGCGTGCCGACGGCCATCACATCAACTCTTGATCCGTTGCCAACGCGCATCGTCACCTCATCCCTCGCAAGCCGTCATCTATTCCGTAGCTCCTGTTTTGAGTTACAAATATTAGTAACTGAACCAGTATCAAATACCCAGGCACTACAACGAGGGCTAGTAAGGAAAACATCAATAAATGTATATCAAATATACCTTTGATGGTGTCAGCCTTCTTGTCCACTAAATACTTCGGACAGTTGCGCTTCCAGTGACCCTTGTCCTTGCAATAGAAGCACTCAGTGTCCGGCTTGGGTCCAGACTTGAGCTTCTTCTCAGCAGGGGCAGCGCGCTTGCCGCCGCCTTTCTTGAAGGGCTTCTTTGCACCCTTACCTTTCTTGAAGATGGGGGGCTTGTTGACCATCAACACATGATTATCCTTTTTGATGTCCACCTCCGTAGCCTTCAGCTTTGCGAAGAGCTCGGTGATCGTATCAGTGGAACCAATCTGATTATGAGTCACTACAAAACTTTTGTAGCTGGGAGGGAGTGATTGCAGAACCCTGTCAATCTTGAGCTCCTCTGGAATCTTGCAGTCCAGTTGCTCAAGGCGTTGAGTGTATCCCGACATCTTAATGGCGTGCTCACTAACGGAACTCCCTTCCTCCATCTTGCAGTTAAAGAATTTCTCAGAGATCTCATATCTCTCAGAACGGGCCTGAGTCTGAAACATAGTTTTCAGCTCCTCAAGAATCTCAAAGGGCCCGGGATAGTCTTCAAAACGATTTTGAAGGTCCGATTCCATAGCAAACAACATGGTGCTCTTAATCACACCATAATCATCTTTGCGCGACTGATAGACAGCTTTCTCATCAGCCGACGCATTTGCAGCAGGGGCGTCACCTAACGCATTCTCAAGGACATAGTCCTTTTGACCGCCAGAGAGAATGATTCTCAGATTGCGGAACCAATTGGTGAAGTTAGACCCACTGTTTCTAAGCTTTTCCTTCTCAGCAAAAACGTTGAAGTTGAAGTTGGACTTAGCCATTTGATCTACAATATTTGCAAGTACAAATTAGACTATGTTCATGATAACTAGTTCAACTTTTAATCAAATTACTAGATGAACTCCCACTAAATTCAACATCCCTCAAGTTGTTTAGTGAACATGATCCAAATTCACCACACCTAATCCGATCTTCACGAGAAGAGATGTGGTTTCAATGGTGGACAACAAAGTGTCGATCATATCATTCATATGACTCATGCTTAAACTTTCGGTTCATGTGTTCCGAGGCCATGTCTGTACATGCTAGACTCGTCAAGTCAAACCCAAGTATTTCCGCGTGTGCAAAACTGGCTTGCACCCGTTGTATGAGAACGTAGAGTCTATAGCACCCGATCATCACGTGATGCTTGGACACGACGAACTTTCGCAACGGTGCATACATGGGGAGAACACAGTTTTTATCTTGATCTTTAAGTGAGGAATCATCTTATAATGCTACCGTCGCGATCTAAGCATAATAAGATACATAAAAGGATAAACATCACATGCATATAACTTTATGTGACATGGTATAACCAATCTTCGTGCAATGATCTCCATCTTGTGCGTGCCGGCATGATCTCCATCACTCCACCATGATTGCCTCCACCACGAATAGCAACTACAACTATTGCTAACTACTTAGCGATAAAGTGAAACTATTACATGGCGTATAAGAAGTTGACACACAGGTCATACACAATTATAAAGACAACCATATGGCTCCTGTCGGTTGTGTACTCATCGACATGCAAGTCGTGAAACATTACAAAACATGATCATTGCATACAACATACACATCACATCTTGGGCCATACCATATCACAGAAAACACTCCCTGCAAAAACAAGTTAGACGCCTCTACTTTGTTGTTGCATGTTTTACATGGCTTATGGGAGTAGCAAGCTAAGAACGATTCTTATCTACGGAAAGCCACAACGGTGATATTATGGTTGCCAAACTCTGGTGTAAATCCCATGACAACTATAATGAGAGAAACTAGCATCCACCAGCCGCATGTGTGGAACAAGCCACACGTCAAGTGCGGAGCCGGTCTCGCGAACGACGTCGCGTAAGGTTGGCCTGGACCGCTTCAATCTCACTATCCTGCGTCATAATAAGAACACAAACAAGAGGCTTGCAACAGAAAACATCAACGCCCGCAACAAGCATGTTGCGTTCTACTCGTGAAACACATCTACGCATAGATCTAGCTCTGATACCACTGAAGGGTTTCGCAGCATAGTAAATCAAAAAAATTCTACGGATGTGAACGGGAAAGCCAAGATCTAATCTAGGAGATGCAAACAACGAGAGACATTAGATGAGATCTTCATACCCTTGAAGATTCGCACAGCGGAACGTTCGTCGAAACGTGGGTGATGTACTCGTACTCACTTCTCCTCCTCGCGATCCGCTCCGATCTAACACCGCAAGTGGCGATGCCTCCGAGAGATGCACACGTGTGGCACCTCGGTGTCTCCTCCTTCCTTGGTCCAGCAAGTATGGTGGAGAGAGGGATTGGATCTACAACGCGACGGCGCGGTGCAAGTGGTGGAGAGTTTCTGCAGTAGGGCTTCGCCTACGTGCAGTCGGGAGGGAGAGAGAGAGGAGGGCAGCAGGGCGGCTAGGGCTTGAGTAGGAGGTGTAGGGGGTGGTGCTCCCCCATCCCTCTTTATATAGAGGGGTGGGCGCCAACCCTAGGCCCTCCCCCAAGCCTAGGCCGGCGGCCAAGGAGGGAAGAGTGGGGGGCAAGTTTCCCCCCTCCTTCTAGAAGCTCCCCTAGGGTTTCCCCTAGGTTTGGCCGGCTGGGCCCTATGGGGCCTTGTGCCCCTGGCCCAATGCAGCAAGGGCACCCCCTCATAGGCCCATGCCCCATCCCGGCAGGTGGGGCCACGTTGGTCCCCCTCCGGAAGGTTCTAGAAGCTTCCGGTACAATACCGATTAACCCGAAACAATTCCGAACTCCAAAAACTGCATTGCCTTATATGAATCTTATTCTCCGGACCATTCCGGAACCTCTCGTGATGTCCCGGATCCCATCCGAGACTCCGAACAAAAACTCATAAACCAATTATCCAATCTATCCTAGCGTCGAGGCACGTTAAGTGTGTGACCCTTCGGGTTCGAGAACATGCAGACATGATCTTCTATCAATAATCAACAGCGGGGTCTGGAAACCCATATTGACTCCCACACATTCATCGATGATCATATCGGATGAACCACGATGCCAGTATTCAATCAATCCCATATATATATTCCCTTCGTCTCGCGATATTTTACTTGCCCGAGATTTGATCGTCGGTACCGTCATACCTAGTTCAATCTCGTTCACAGCAAGTACTTTACTCATTCCGTAATGCGATATCACTTTGTGATTATCTCCTTAACCACATGCTTGCAAGCGGTGTTGATATCGATTACCGAGTGGGCCCGAAGTATATCTCTCTGACTTGGGAGGGACAAATCCCATCTCGATACATACAACCCAACAGGTACTTTCTGATCACCTGAGAGACACCTTTATGATCACCCTCTCATAGGATGACGTTTGATGACCTCAAAGCTTTCTTCCGATACCAGGGAGTTGTATTATCTCATGGTCTAAGGAATACAATATTTGACATAAGAAAAGCTTCGCAAAGATGAACACGATGACACGATCTAATTGCTCTGCTTAGTTTGGGTCTGTCCATCATATCATTCTCCCAATGATATGATCTCATTATTAATCAACAACTCATGTCTATGGTTAGGAAACCTTAACCATCATTAATCAATGAGCTAGTCCATAGAGGCATACTAGGGACACGGTGTTGTTTACAAACCACACAAGTATTAAAGTTTCCGCTTAATACAATTCTAGCATGGAATATAAACTTTATCATGAACAAGAATTATAATAATAACATCTTTATTATTGCCTCTAGGGCATAATTCCAACAGTTGCTACTAGGGAGAAAACAACGGTCTCTTGTTCATGGAACATGTGGACTGTTTACCTTACACACTTTGCTTAAAGTAGTTGTCTATTGCTTGCAACTTAATACTGGATGGGGTTCGGATGATAACCCGAAGGTGGACTTATAGTCATAGATGTAGTTGGATGGTGGTCTATGTATCTTGTTGTATTGCCCAATCGAATCTCATAGGATCTTTCTGACTAGTAATTGCATTGTTATACCTTGCTTAGTTCCTGTCAATTGCCCTGCTGTAATTTGTTTACCCTTCATGCCATGTTGTTTATCTAAGGAGAGCACCTCTAGTGAACTATGGACCCCGGTCCAATATTTACCATTGATACATCTTCCACGGCTACTTGTTTACTTGCTGCAAACCATTACCTTTCACACCATACATTTAATCCTTTGTTACAGCAAACCAGTGAGCTTGACAACCTCACTGATTCGTTGGCGCAAAGTATTGAGTTTGTGTTGTGCAGATCTTCGTGTTGCTTGCAACACCTGTGTGACGTTTCCTTCCTCCTTCTGGTTCGATAACCTCGGTCTCTACTGAGGGAAAACTTGTTGTTGTGCTTATCATACCTTGCTATTGGGGTTCCCAATAAAGTCCTCTCTGACAAGCAACAAAGGGGCAAGTCGGTGGACACCTGAGGGGCCCACACCATAGGGCGGCGCGGCCCAGGGTGGACCCGCGCGACCCCCTGGTGCGGTTGCCTCATGGCGCTTCTTCGTCTCTCCTTCGGACTCCCTGTCGTGTCTAGAAAAATAGGAACTTTGGCTTTTGTTTCGTCCAATTCCTAGAATATTTCTTTACTAGCTTTTCTGAAACCAAAAACAACAGAAAACAGGAACTGGCACTGTGGCATCTTGTTAATAGGCTAGTTCCAGAAAATGCATAAAAATGCCACAAAGTGTAGACAAAACATAAAGCAATTGGTGTAAAACAAGCATGGAGCATAAAAAATTATAGCTACCTTTGCAACGTATCATCATCCCCAAGCTTAACTCCTGCTCGTCCTCGAGTAGGTAAGTGATAAAAAGAATAATTTTTGAGGTGACATGCACCATCACAATCTTTATCAAGGTATTGTAAAGCATTGATAGCTGGGATCAAAGTTCTCTAAACATAAGCATGAAAGATATATTTCTAACAATAAGACATAGCAACTATGTTGCAACATAAAAGGCACACAAACAAAAGATCATGAATAATGCTTTGAAATACATTTGTTTGTTTCACATATAGAAAACATAGCAAGAGTGGTATTCAGCTTGTCCTTCATGGAATAGCATAACATAAATGCATAGGACACATCCAAAGTTCATAAGGGTGACTAGATACAAATAATTTAAGAACAAGAAATACCATAATTATGAATCAATCAACAAGTTTTGGGACAATGCACATTGAACTCAGAATGACAACTATGCTCTCTTAGCTGGTGCATAAAGATAGAAGATGGAGACTCAACAAAAAGTAAAAAAGAAAGGCCCCTCGCAGAGGGAAGTAGGGTTTAAATGGTTTTATAAAGCTTTCAAATATTCTGGTACTTATTAGCTTTAAGCTCTCATTGCCCCTATCATAAGCATCTTGAAGTGATTAAGGTTAAAGTGAGTGTAAATATGAGTTATATGCTTGAAAAATAACAAGTTGAAAATCTCATGCCCCTTGATTACGAGTACCGAGACCTCATGCTACTCAACTTTGGTCACAAGCAAGTTCTTGCCATTGTAAGTATATGTGTATCATAGAGAACCGCCAATGGGGTACCCCTTGCCCCATGACACAGGAGTTATCCCATATCAAAATGACAAGGCAGCAGACAGTGAGCATCTCAGCGGTCTTTTTATTTGCCATTTGCATAGGTTTTTATTGAGGATGCTTCATAGAATGCCACTATGGTTTCGCTGCAAGTTTCCACCATGATTAGGCATGGCTTAGGCTAGCCGCCCAGGCGTTTCTATAACACATATACATACTCCATGGACTTACAAGATCCCATCTTATTTCACATCGCCAGGGATCCATTACCAAAAGAACATGAAATAGAATAAGTGCAATGTCGAAAGCGTTCCCCATGACAACATGGTTCTGCTAACTCCCAACTTACAACTTGTAAGCATATAAGCATCATAAGATAGTCACAATGGTTCAAGTTTATTAAGTGCAAAAAATAAAATGTGCCTTCAAGTTTGTGAGAGCTTTAATCAATGATTTTCATATAACAAAATTTTAATTTGGAAGATATATAAAAACATGAATATACTTGGAATGGTGTAACACACCATGCATAGGAATTTATAGTGGACTCTTTGGAATAATTCAGTTTCTTGGGAGTTGGATGCACGAGTAGAGCTCATACTCAATATAGGTGGAGGCTAGCAAAGACTGGGAGTGACCAACTAAGAGAGCAATAATGGCCATAATCATAGAGAGCGACAAAACATTATTAATTAAAGCATAAAGTGATATCACAAGTCAAAAACTAAATGATCATAGAGGCTAAGGTGACTTGTTCATAGTCATAACATGGTGTAAGCATGTGCCAAGTCAACTCAAATAAAGTATCAAAGGAGAATACCATAATATTATGCTTTTTGTATGCTAAAACAACGTATGATTCTTTCAAGGCACATTAAGAAATCTCAATTGTTTGAAACAAGTCATGCTATAACAATAATCACTAAGCATATGGTCAAAGCAACATCTAACATGACATGATAAAGTCTAAGCCACAGTCAAAACAAGCTTCTTTTTATACCACCATAACATGAAACATTCTACTCTTTTCCAACACCAATCGACTTATTTGAAACAATTCATAAAGATAATAATCAATAAAGACTAGAGATCTTGTCACCTAACTACAAAGAAGAACTAAAAAGTTTTAAGCAAAAAAGAATACGGAAACTAAAGCTAAACGCAGTGCTAGCAAAAGAGAACACTCACAGAACAATAATAGTGAAAACTATAGTGTTCTAAGCAATGAAGAACGGGGTGTGACTTCTACACAGTTAGTATTATGACAATGAGTATTTCCACCCGCCGATGCTTGTTGGAAATAGATAGTGCCAAACCCATGAATTTTAAAATTTGTAACTTCTATTACGTTGTGTTTGGATGCACTAAATTTGATCTTGGTATTGAATTGGATGAGAATACCAAAACCAAGATGAAAATGAAATGCCCTCAATACAAATTTTGTTGTTTGGATGTGCTCGGAATTTACTGTTGGAATGTTGGAATCAGTGGTTGGTATGGAATACCAAATGCTGTTTGGATGCACTGAATTGGAATTGGACTTTTTGTTAACTTTGGACGATATAAACTTGTGAATATGTATGAAAAATAGCATGTGTATATTAGAATGCATATATATTATTTTTATTACAATGCACACATCATTTGTGACATTAATTAGAGAATTGGCGTAGACAATAAACCTTTCATATCATTTTATTCAATTTCACAAGCACAAACCATAGCAGCAACACACACGTTCTATATCAAAAAAATACAGCAAA
This sequence comes from Avena sativa, assembly GCA_916181665.1. Taxonomy (NCBI): domain Eukaryota; kingdom Viridiplantae; phylum Streptophyta; class Magnoliopsida; order Poales; family Poaceae; genus Avena; species Avena sativa. The sequence continues at coordinate 259,498,414 of OV702298.1, read as the reverse complement.
CACACATCAAGTAAGAGTACACATTATACCTTCAGCTGATCACTACTGGACTCAAATCTCCTAGGATCTACGGATCAAAAGGTCCAAATCGTGAGAAATCCAAAATTTTGTGTTCATATCTATGCAAGACCTAGTGCAAGGAGGAGGGCAGGGGAAGCCGGCCTTAGGAGGGCCATAGAGAGACCACCATCTCCCTCTCATAGCCTCCAATCACCGCCATTCCCATCCTGCCGTCGTCGCCTACTGTAGCAGTAGGGTTAGGGCGTGGGCGAGAGGGGGACCAAGGAGGACGCGCATGAGGAAGAGAGAGCTAGAGAGGGAGGGCACGAGGGAGATATGGCCAGAGAGGGGCCGCCGGAGTAGAGGAGGGCGGCAGGGGAGAGGGTCGTCGTAGGTTCCATGTGTTGCCGCGTGGGCCTCTAACCACGTTTTTGCTTCAGCCTGGTCGCTCGGGACTCGGGAGCGAGATGGAGTCGAGGAGGAGGCAGCCTCGCGACCGATTTTGGAGTGAGACAGAGGGTCGGGCTATAACATCCCAGTATTAGAGCGTAGAAATAAGCTGAACCCAGATGTGTGCATTGCATTCATGCATAGAAAATCCAAATAATTTTTGCGCTTTTGAATAAAACTTGTCAAAGTGATTGAAGCCTCTCTCAACTTGATGGAATTGAAGTAGATCATCAAGTTGACTGTGATAAGTTTCAATATGATCTTTGCTAAAACCTTATATGGGTAAACATGATTTGATCTAAGGGTAGATCAAATATAATAAAAATAAATCATAATGCATAGCTTAATGATTAATATCTGATCCTTAAGGGATCATATCATAATATTCATTACAACAAACCATGACTACCAAGTTAAGAATGTAGCCCAAGTGATAAGAATGTAATGACTAACCTTGACTTATTTTATTCTTATTCAATTATATCATGAGTGTCATGGTAATACATAACCTTAACTCTTTAGGGAGATTGAGTACGAAAGAAACCGAGTCAAGATCATTCACCATATATCTTTCTTTCCATATCAATCCCTATAGAACCCTATATTAATATCTATGGTTCATCAATGTTGAGTAATCAACTATTGATTCACCAATCCTTAATCTAACAATTCTTGAGCTATTAACTCTTGTTCTTATCATAGCATCCATTTAAAATACTTTAGAGAAGAATATCTGAGGTAAAGATTACAAGGATGATTATTGAAGATAGTTATCAGGAGTAATTCTATTGGACTAAGTAGGTATAGTCCATAAATAACATTCCCAATCCAATAGAGATAAACAGAAGAAAATTGTAATACAACTGTAATGTTGTATTGAGGAAGCCTTGATTAGCTAATTGAAAACCTAAACCCTAAAGGATCAAAGGATTATAATGATTATGCTTTAGACACCAAGGTTGGATGCTTATATCTAGTATAAGTAACATTGGTGGGTAAAACATGATTAAACTCTAATATGAGATACTGGAGTCAAGTAAAGATAAGATTGTATGATTAAGATGATGTTAGAGCAACATTGAATTATAGAGTTAGTATTTTCCTTTAGAAAAAGAGTAAACCCTTGAGGTGTAGTAGGATTTTATGTATATCTAATTATAAATACATCTACTGAAGTAATATTAGTAGTGGATGATTATGAAAGAGTAGAATATCTAGGAAAGGAATTCCTTAATTAGAAGTCCAGAATTATGAATTATGGGAGATAGGAATTCTTGGTAAACATTAAACCCTAAATCTATGATCAAGCTTAACATCCATCTCATTTGTTGGATAAATCATATTATTTCCACAATACTTATAGGAATAATTCCTACAGCAAATCACTTAAACACATCTCTGACATTTCCAATTATTCCAACCATGTGTGCTTAGGAGTTAACTTTATCAATTCTTTCCCATCAGACATTCCAGTTAATAACTTTCTATTTTAAAAGGTGGTATCATTAATGATCATAAACATAAAGACAATATGTTCTAGCTATTCAATATTTATTCATTTCAACAAAAGAAAATAAGTATATTAAAAACCTTAAACCCTAGGGTAAGCACTTACAATCCAAACCTTAACTTCTATGTTAGTTATAATAGAAAATACACATTGCTATTTCCTAAATTTATGAAGAGTAATATTAACCATATTAATTCTTTTGTATCTTACACAACAAATAATTATATAGGATCATAATATAAGAATTTTCCTCCAAACTAATAACTACCTAGAATTAAATTTTATAAACAAACAAGGAAATATCATGAAACCATGGTTTATTATTAGAAAGATGATTAATAACAAAGTCTTCTACAAAATATTAAAAAGAGATTTATATAAAGAAAATAAATAAATATATAAAAAGAAAATATTTATCATTAAGATTTACAAAATAAATCTCAATCAATATTAATTATTCTGCAAATATTCGGCAAATAAACTTTGTTAGAAAAGTTCAAATTATAGATTAAATACAAATCTAAAAAGGAAAACAGAAAATAAAAAAGGAAAACAAATAAAAAACATTTCCTGGTCATGGCCCAACTTCCCTCCTTCATACCTGTCGCCCACGTGCAGCCCACACAAGCCCAGCAGCCAACCCAGCTTGTTCTTTCCTCTGCTGATGGGTGGGACCGAAGAGGGACTGCTGGTTGAGTTTGAAATCATGCCAGGGGGTTTTCCGCAAAAAGTCCACCGTCGTCTTCTTCCTCGTGCGTCACAAGCAGCTCGCTGGACGAGTCTGCCGCCGCCCGATGTCGTCGTCGTCAGCCGTGCGTCGAGATGCCCGCCGCCGTTCCAGAGGGGGATAAGAAGGCCACCGCGACACCCTGCCTCATCCCTATCCACATTCCCTCTATATCCTCTCTGTTTCGAATGGGGCCAAAACCCTAGCTCACTGGAGCCACGCCTCGCCGTCGGTAGAATTCGTCCTGGAGGCAGTGAAGTGGACGAGGAGAAGCGCCGCCGCTTGTAGACCATCTGAGAAGAACGCAGAGACTGGGGGAGTACGATTTGGGGCGAATTTCATCATCTTGTTCCATCGGTGTTCGTCGGAAATCTTGTCGGAAAGCTCGTCTCCGACCACGCCTGCCCTCGCCGACACCGCTACTGCAACCAGGGTGAGCATACGTATCTCCCCATGCCCTTCAATCTCGTTCTCACGTCGTGTATCGTCGTAGCGCCGTAGTTCACCATCGGTCGCCGCAGTAGATGGTCGCCGGAGTAGCTCCGGTGACCAAAAGTGAGCGGCGCCACCACTATTCGCCTTCCCGAAGTGCACTTATTCGAACCATAGTCTTCATCTTCGCTAGAAGTCACTGGATCTTCGCCATCGTTCGCCGTCTGTGCGTCACCAGCGAGGTGACGTCACTGTGACGTCATGCTCACATCACCACTGCCTAGTCAGCCTGTTTGACCTGGTCCTATCTCGCGTGGCAGGTGACATGGCCTAGGGCCCATCTGTCAATGACTGTGAGTAGAAATAGGCTCGGTAACAAATGAATTTACTAAAATAGAGTATGTGTGGTGGCCACTGGCCCACCAGTCAGTGACCTTGGGTAGGATAGCCTCAGTACAAAAAGTCAATTTCTGTTTAAGAAATAAATAAATGATATAATCCAAGTTTAAATATTCTAGAAATAAAATAAAATCATTAAATCTTATTAAATTAATAACTTTTGTTTTATAATTCAGAAAAATATGTATAATATATGAAAAAAATTAGAAAAATAAAATCTATAACATTAAACTATTATCAAACATTATTATGATAGTTACTTAAATAATTATTATTTAATAAAGATTTTATAAGTAATAAAACTTTGATAATCCATATTTTAATAATGGTAAATGTTTAAAATATAAATAAAATACCAAAAAACTTAGATAAAATAAGAACTATAATTTAAAACAATAATCATGCCTTATTATTTCACTTAACTAAATATTTATTATTTATTAAGTAATTATAAAGTAATAAATCTTATAAAAATCATATCTTATTATTTATAAATCATAAAAATAAATGTAATATACCAAAATGATCACAAAAATAATAGCTACATGTTAAGAATATAATATTCCACTTCTGAAGTAAATAAAAATTTAAACATATTTCTGAACAAATAATTCCTATAAAGGTAAATAAAATTTACTAATATTCCTAAAATTAGCCAATTGAGTCTAATAAATAGTATTAGTCTTCAATATTGATAATATGAAGTAAAAAATGGTTCAACACATTTTAAATGCAATCTTATTGAATTATCATTCATCCATAAGTAGTTAAGTAATATTACTTCTATGTTTACAAACTATAACCACTCATCTATAAAAAGGAAAATGATTCTATTCCATTATACAATTAAGAAACCACTACTCCAATAAAAGCAATGCCATTCTTAAGTAACTTTAAGGAAACATTATAAGGTACACAAGGTACAAATATCATAATTATTACACTTTCAAACCATGCATGTTTTTAAAGTTAACTTTAGTCCACAAGACTTTCAATAGAAGACTAAAGACTTTGTTATATGTTTTATAGTTAACTTTGGTCTGTTATAATTAAGCTATAAAGCATCTCAAGTCTAAGCTATTCAAGCAAGCACAAACAACCTTAACCATGTTTGATTAACCCCAAAGATTGTTTAAACCTTAAGAAAGAAATCTTTTCTTCAAAAGTTATTCGTTTTGCCACTTCAATCAACAAACCTTATAATAATATTTCCAACTCTTAACAGATTAAAATTCAAGGAATTTCATCATAATCAACAAATGACAATTAACCACACTCACATGGTTTCAAACTTTACTTATATACTTAGGATTATAAACACTTAAGATCCTTTAATAAGGCCATTACTTGTAAAGTAAAAATTAAAGATAAACAATTATAATGTAAGCAATCTTGAGTCACATTTCACGTTGGTATATATATCGTTTTATGTTATTATAATTACAGGTTGTTTCACACACTCACAAGCCTTAATAAGAAGCACAAGTGTGCAACTTAACTTAAAGTACAACACATTCCAAGGAAACCTTTCTAGTATCCAAACCCTAGAACCACGTTATCCCCGGTATTCGCGTTTATAAAGTACATCACATTACTTATGCATAAGAGCATATTGCTTCTTTAAACATTAGTCCTTATCGGACCAATGATGCTGATTTCAGATATTGGATCTTATACTGTCTTGAAGAACGTGAGTGCATAATCTTGCAATCACAAAAGGCAAGTTCACATTGCTCATGTCCTTTGATTATTTTTTATAAAGTATTTTGCAAATCCAATATTGTCATCACATGCATTTGAAAAGGGTCAGAAAACACTATTTTCATAATAACATGATTATAGGTTATTTACCATGAGGAAATAACCTACTATGAAAGTTCCGGTGGTAAAGGAACATATTATTTAGGACTTAACAACCAATGTCGTCAGTGATTCTTGCGCCGTATATTACGTGTTAACCATGAGATTTGGAATGGGACGGAGAAGTCAGTTGTATCCTTTTCCTCTTGTATGGAGGCAAGACGACCTTAACGTGACGTTGTGATTCCTTGTGCGGATCCAACATATGGGTGGGAACCCTTACGCCCCACACTTTTGGTGTCTAGATTATCTATGAATGGTGTTTAGGAATATAGTCCATTTAAATGGTACTCGTCCGGGCATCACCAGGTCATAGAGTCTTCGGAAACTCATCAAGGTTTTAGCCTGCCGGAAAGGGGGCTTAACAGAAGTGAGCCAGCCCCGAAGGATCATGAAGACATATGAGGTCGCGAAGAGGGTAGTGATTGGCTTGGATCATCTACTGGGTCCCACAACATGGAATTGTGGACGGGTAAGCTGCCCGGTTGTGCAACAAGGAGTTGATCTCCCATGGGTAAAGTAACGCACCTCTGCAGAGTGTAAGAACTGTAACTTGTTACTCCCTATTCCGGGAAGGAGCTGCGAACGCGGCGGGAAAGGAACTCCATGAAAGTTCTGGTAAACCCGTGAAGGCTGACGGACATAGCTTTTCAGAATAAAAGCAACCTTTGAAGAAATGTTTATGAAAACTTGCAGTGCCTACGACCTATGGTCTATGACTATAGATATAGTGCATCAAACACTCCTTTTCTAGTGGACTTGCTGAATACGCTCGTACTCAACGTATCTTCTTAATCCTTGCTAGATTCTGAAGCTATTAAGATGACATCTACATCAAGTTATACTCCAGGAATCATCATCAAAATCTAAAGCTCTTCAACAAAGACAAGGAAGTCAACATATACAGCAACTCAAGTGAAGACAAAGTAACTGATTAGATTGGAATATACTCTCTAGCCAAAGAACCTATTTATTTCGTGTATTGCAATAGCAGCAATGTCAGACCATTAGTTAAGATACTAGTCTTAATAGTATGATAGCTTTTGAGTTATTTAATTCTGATTTTTCTTTGTAAGAAGTTTCTTTCTCTACCTTTAACCTAGAGTGTTCTCTGGATCTTGTGTATAGAGTGAGTTGTAACCTCTAGCCATGTATTGAACCTGTTGTGCTTCTGTTGTACCACTCTGAGGGATGTAATACTAGTGAACAGTGTTTTATTGGTGTTATGTAAATGACTATAGTATACTATATAATGCAGTGGTATGCTGGGTCACCGCACGGGCCTCCGTATTTGCTCGCTCCCGTGGGAGACAGGCTCGTGAGGGTGCCCCTTGGAATTCGGCCGCCATTTCCACGCTCTAATTCAGACGGAGCAAAACGGTGGTACGCGACCCTCAATTCCGGAATACCAAATTTGAGGCCCAATTCACTCTAACCAAACGCACTGTTAACTGGAAATTTTGGCAAGAAAAAGAAAATTTGAACAAAATGCCAGGTACTAATGTCTAGCACATGCCAACTCAAAGGATGCAACTGCGCGTTTTTATTACGACTGTGCCCTTATAGGGATCTTTTCACTGTATTTGTTTTTGGTCTGTGCGCACTTATCGGTGCAGGGTCACGGATGGGCTCGGATGGCATCTATTAATTTACTAGGCAGTATGATGCAACATATTGGATAATGCACCATCTAATTCAGAGTCAAATAGGAATAGAAGAACATGTATGTATAAAAAACCATTCAGATGGCATGACAAGTTTCTTCATCTACCCTGAAACTTTATTGTTGTCAACTTTGGATGTCTATGATATAAAAAAGAACTGAAAAAGTGTGTCACAGGTATTGAAAGAAATAATTGGGACATGCAGGGTAACATGTAAGCGAACTCGAATTGGGTCAAAATTCAATATGCTTCTAATTGTATAAATCCAAAATCTAAATACAACCTAAGGTGTTCTGGATGTTACAAAACTCGACCAAATTCAAAATATCTGTTATGGTATAAGCCCAAAATCTAGATGAATCTTCTATTTCTAATCATAAAAGAGTTATTTCAGCCATAAGTGCATATTGATTTAATTTAAGATTTGCTCGCAATTGGATATTACCTAGGGATTTATTCCAATCTAGTATGTGTACTTGCACTTAGTTCATCACGATTTAGCAAATGAGCTCTTCGTTTCCATCTTGATTTGTTTAGATTGTGGCTATTAGGGATTCTTGTCTGAACCATATCTTTACTAAATTACGTAGGGATTTTTTCCAATCTGGTAATGTGTACTTGCCTACATGAGGGTTATTCTGCCATTCCTTTGCCAGAATTACCAGCAGCCAAGTATTTTCCATAGACAAATGTAGTTATGGAGCTTGTATTTGAATAAAACTTATGTATGGATCTCAAATGAGCTTGTGTTTGAATAAACTAATGTATGGCCTTCGGGTGAAATAGACTATGTTAAATTTTTTGCTCTTCTTTATTTATTTTCCCTCAACTAACTTGTAACTGATATGGGATGTGGCTCAATTGGCATGCCCGTCCGATATACTCAGGATCATCACCAGTAATGATCATATCATCAACATAGAGAAGAAGAAGAGTGCGTCCACGAGGAGAAGTGTGAACAAACATCGCTAGATCATGAGCACTAGGAGAGAAACCAGCAGCAGTCACCACAGAGGCAAAGCGCTCAAACCAGGCACGAGGGGCCTGTTTGAGGCCATAGAGAGAACGCCGAAGACAGCAAACCATCCCAGTGGGAACGGCATACCCAGGAGGAGGCTGCATATAAACCTCCTCACTCAACTCACCATTAAGGAAAGCGTTTTGAACATCAAGTTGGGACACATACCAGTGACGAACAGAAGCGACGGCAAGAAGAGTGCGCACAGTGGTCATATGAGCCACAGGAGCAAAGGTCTCATCATAGTCACGATCGTGCTCCTGCTGAAAACCATGAGCCACAAGACGTGCTTTATAGCGCTCAAGAGATCCATTAGAGCGAGTCTTAATTTTATAGACCCACTTACAAGTGATAGGACGAACACCGGGAGGGGGAGAAACAAGATCCCAGGTGCCAGTGCGCTCAAGCGCAGCAATCTCCTCAGCCATGGCCATCTGCCATTCAGGATGATGCTCAGAATCCCGATAAGAAGTCGTCTCGAAGGCAACAGAAAGACCATACTAACTAGGAGAGTAACGGTTGGGGGCACGACGCTGACGAACAGGACGATTAGAAGGAAGCTCATCAGAGGAAGACGACTCAGGAGATGACGATGAGGAAGAAGGAATAGCAGAGGATGGCTCCGGAGAACTAGGAGAACTAGACGGAGCATAGGAGGATGGTGTCGAAGAAGAGACGACAGGGGGAGGGGATCCTGAAGAAGACACAATAGGAATAGAAGGAGGTGTGTCAGGAAAAAAGAAGAAAAGAGATATCTTCCACCGGGTAGGTACCAGCGGTGGGACGAGGATAGAAAGGACGCGTCTTATCAAAAGTAACATCACGAGAGATACGCATATGACGACCAACGGGGTCCCAATAGCGATAGCCCTTATGCTCATCACTATATCCAAGGAAGACACACTCAACAGACTGAGCGGTCAGTTCGGTGCGTTCACGAGGAGCAAGGAGAACATAGCAAACGCAACCAAACAAGCGAAGCATGGAGTAGTCTAGAGAATGTCCAGATAGACGCTCAAGAGGAATACCACCCTGCAGAGCGGCAGAGGGCTGAATATTGATGAGGTAATTCGACGTAGCGACAGCCTCAGCCCAGAAATGCGGAGGAAGGGAAGAAGCAATCATCATGGCATGAGTTGTCTCAAGAAGATGGCGATGCTTATGCTCAGCAACGCCGTTCTGGGCATGTGCGCCAGGGCAGGAGAACTGAGCAAGGGTACCCTGCTCAGCAAGAACACCTCACAACATCTGGAAGATATACTCACCAGCAGAATTAGCACGAAACACACGAATGGGTGTAGAATATTGAGTACGGACCATGGCCGCAAAACGCTGATATATGGAGAGCACTTCACTACAAGAGCGCATAAAATACAACCAGGTGTACCGAGAAAAATCATCGATGAATAAAATATAGTAGCGATGGCCTCCTTTCGAAGCGAAAGGAGCCAGACCCCAAACATCGGAATGAACTAAATCAAAAGGTCGCTGAGATACAGACGCGCTAGTAGGGTAGGTAAGCTGAATCTGTTTGCCCAACCTACAGCCCTGACAATGTAAAGACCCATCTCCTGAGACAGACCCCAGAAGACCACGATGAACTAATGACGACAGGCGAGAGTCACAAAGGTGACCAAGACGATAATGCCACTGCTGAAAGGAGCTGGTAGCAGAGGCGATGACCGGAGAAGAACTGGCAGATGAAGTGGCGGTGGAAGGAACACGAAGCCAGTCTAACTCCCAAAGCCCTGAAGAATCACGACTGCGAGGGCCATCTCCAACCAGGGCCTATGTGCGACGGTCCTGAATAACACAAGAATCAGCATCAAGAATGACGCGACAACCAGAGTCAGTAAGCTGGCTAGCAGAGAACAGATTCATCTTAAGACGAGGAACATGAGAAATATCAAGAATAGAAAAAGAAGAAGTAGAAAGGGTGCCCCGACTAGAAACAGGAAGAGAGGTACCATCGGCCGTGAGAACACGGACAGGAGAGGGGAGAGAACTAAGAGCGGACAGAAAAGAAGACTCAGATGTCATATGAAAAGAAGCTCCAGAATCCAGATACCACGGAGACGTACCTGACTATGTAGAAGGTGGTGGTCGCGCAGTGACTGAAGAATCAGTCATAGAACCAGCAGTTCCCGTCGAAGAAGAGCCTGTAGCAGCAAGCAGACCGCAAAGACTCCTGATGATGTCCTGATCAGAGAGAGCAACTGCTGAAAATCCGGAAGGAGCCGACTGCCCACGAGCCTGGTGCTGCTGACATAAACTGAGATCCCGTGTATAACAGGTGGCCCAAGTGTGGCCATCCCTGTTACAGTAAGAGCAGTGACGAAGAGAACCACGGTGACCCTGACCACGAGCCTGTTGGTGCTGACTCTGACCCTGAGACTGCTGGTACTGAGGCTGACCCTGAGACTGCTGGTGCTGAAGCTGACCCTAACCTGGAGGAGTGGGTAGTATCGGCGGCGGCACAAAGGACCGCGGCTGAGTCAAGGGAGCAGGCGGCAGAGGAGGACCACGAGTAGCAAGCACAGACGATACCGCAAGAATACCAATACCACGGAGACGAGTCTCCTCAGCCCGAAGCTCAGACAACACCTCAGAGAGTGGAACACGACCACGAGCATTCAACTGAGCACGGCGGGGCTCGAACTTCTGGCGGAGCCGAGACAGAAACTCATAAATGCGGTGCAACTCCAAATCCGAGCGCACGATCTGGCAGCACGGACATGTGCCACAAACAGCAGTACGGAGAGAATTAAGCTGACGCCAGATAGCAGCACTCTGAGTATAGAACTCATCAATAGTGGAATCACCCTGCTAAAGAGCATGCTCCTAGCGAACCACGGACAGGTAAAGAGCATCCCCAGACGGCTGATAGCGCTGACAAAGATGTGCCCACTGAGCAGCAACAGTAGGGAGACTCATGAACTCAGCAGAAAACTGGGGCAGAACACTAGAGGTGAGGACAGCAGTAGCACGAGCATCCTCATCGACCCACTGAGTGTAGGCAGTCAGATCGTGGTGATAGGCCTCGAGATCAGAAGAGTACTGCTTGAACTTCAGGTCATAAGCAGCAACAACACTATCATCGGCACTCTGAGCAGCATCCTTGGCCTCCTGAGAAGCATCAGCACCGAGAACAATCGGCGTTGGCGGAAGAGGAGCCACAGGAGCAGGGGGCACGGCGGACAGGAGACCTCGCTGGAGAGCACACTCTAAAGACGGAGACCGCGCATGTGAACACGCATAAAGGCAGCGAAATTAGGGTAATTCGCATCGTCTAAGATCACCGGACAATGAGGAATCGCAACATAATCCGATGAAGAAGACATATCTCTCTCAATCAATTTTTTTCAACTCGCGATCGATCTCAGCGACATAGAACGAGAACCAACTGGAGGCCGACGGGGGTAGAGGTTGACGCCGGCGGGGGCAGAGGCGGACGCCGGCGGAGTAGAGGCGGCGGCCGGCGGCGGAGCCAAAGATCTGGCGGCGGCGGGCCTCGGCAGTGCGCGTGCGCATGCGAGGGAGTGCGACGGCCGGCGGTGGACGGTCGGCGAGGGGGACTGGCGGCGGACGGTCGGCGGGCGGCGGCCGGGCAGAGGGCAGACGACGACGGGGCAGAGGACGGGCGACGGCGGACAGAGGACGGTCCGGCGGCGGCAGCAGACGCTTCGATCGGATTTGGACGAAATCGGGACAGATCGATCCGATCTGGGCGAAATCGGGTCAGATCTGGACCAAAAAAGATCAATCGGTGCAGAAAACAGGCGGCAACCGGCGGCGGCGACAGGGACGGTGGCGGCGATGAAGTTGTGAGGAGAAAACTAGGCTAAACGTCGCTCTGATACCATGTTAGGAATAGACAACTTGTATTCCTCTGGCGGCCAAATGCCACAATATATAGTACATGTATAGGTGGAAATATGCAGGAAAACCCCCTAACAAGTGGGGACATACAATATACAAATATACATCTAACATTTCTAACAAAGCAGCACCAAACTTATGGATAGTTCAAGACTTTGAGATTCCCATAATATTTTAGTTTTGCAGAGATTAACATGTTAAAGTGACCTATCTCAGGTTGGCAAAGTGGACATGCCTACATGAGGGTTATTTGGTCACTCCTTTCCTAAATTACCAGCAGCCAAGTATTTTTTACGGACAAATATAGTTATGGAGCCTGTATTTGAATAAAACTCATGTATGGCTCTCAAATGAGCTTGTGTTTGAATAAACTAATGTATGGCCTTCGGATGAAACATACTATGTTCATTTTTGTCTCTTCTTTATTTTTTTTTCTCAATAAACTTGTAACTGATATGGGATGTGGCTCAATTGGCATACCCGTCCGTAATTGTAATGATGCATGTTGTTGTTTGCAAAAGGTTGATAGCTCTATGACCATTTTTTGGTCCTCGGAGGTGCAGTACAATGCCGTCCATTGTAACTTAATGAAAAGATCGATGAGAAACAACCCTGATTAGAATTCGGGAGTTCTCCACCTGTGTTTTGGAGAAATATTGATAAAACTCTATTGCATGTCAAAATTAGTAGACAATATGGATAGAGCGAAAGACACCACAATCACATGGCGATTGCTAGTGAGTGGTGACACAACACAAAGAGTAAACATACATCAAGATGAAGTAAAAAAACAAGTTGCTTGTTGCTCCTTACACTACTCATGGTAAAGGTTTAAGGACAATTCAAGTGCCTTTAAATGATTAAAAAGTTTCCATTAGTTATTAGGGAATTTTTAAGTGTCTTGAATTACACTAATGTGTGTTTTTCCGTAACAACGCACGGGCATCCAACTAGTAGGACTTAGAGCTCAAGGGATCAAATATGTGTTAAAGATAAAACAGAAGTTCATTAAGTGAAAAGATCAAACACAAACTATCAATGTTTTGCAAGAAAGGGGCCGGGAATCACTTGTATCAACCATCCATGGCATGTTTTGTGTTGAGCGTAGATTAAAGTATAGTATTCTTATTGTCTCAAAAGAAAAAAGTATAGTATTCTTTTTGAGAAAGGCTAGATTTAGTCGTTATTGGTTTTATAGCATGTCTTGAGTTGATCGAGAAAATTAGTAATATAATTTATTTCATAAGGAATTGAAATTACATGCTACTAGATTTGTGAAAATAGAGGCTCCTATGTATAATTTAATGAAATTTGACATTGGCTATCAGCTGCATCACCAACACAGAGAATGAAGAATTAACCATTATTAGGTAGAGGGGGATGGTAGGGGAGAGGGTCGCCGGAGGTCTGACCATGTTTTTTCTTCCGCCTAGTCGCTCGGGACTCAGAGAGCAAGATGGAGTCAAGGAGGAGGCAGCCTCGCGACCGATTTCGAAGCGATACGAAGGGTCAGGCCTCCGTATTCCCTCCCGTGGGAGACAGGCTCGCGAGGGTGCCCCTTGGAATTCGGCCGCCATTTCCACGCTCTAATTCAGACACAGGTGGTATTCGACCCTCAATTGCAGAATACCAAATCTGAGTCCCAATTCACTCTATCCAAACGCGCTGTTAACTAGAAATTTTGGCAAAAAAAAGAAAAGTTGAACAAAATGCCAGGTGCTAATGTCTAGCACATGCCAACTCAGAGGATGCAATTGCGCGTTTTTCTTACGACTGTGCCCTCATAGGGGATCTTTTCACTGTATTTGTTTGGTCCGTGCGCACTTATCGGTGCAGGGTCACGGATGGGCTCGGAGGCCATCTTTTCGTCCGTGCGCACTTTTGGGTGCTGGTTCACAGGTTGGGCTCTATGGCCTCTTTTGTGTGTGCTCTTTGGCATCTTACACAGCTGACAGCCGTGCATCCCCTGAGTTGGCGATAAGTCTGTACTACTCGGCTTAATAAAGTGGTCCGATTTTTGTTCAATTAACGATGTGGTACTAAATACAAACACGTTAAACGGCCGCAGACGGCAGATTTCGCGTCGCGCACCGCCTGCCTGACGAACTCGGTCGAGGCCCAACTACGGCCCGTCCCCGAGGCCCGTTCCGTTCCTCTATCGTGTCATCGCCGCAAACTGCTCTGTCTCCATCCTCTGCTCTCTCGAGCTCCGTCGTCTCATGCTCCAGATCATGGCAGGAGGAGGAAGGCGACCACCCAAGATGCTCCAGGGCGGAGACTCGCATCGTCCCCGAGCTCCTGCTCCCCATGGAGGAGACTCGCATCGTGGTGGCGTTCTCTCATGGTGGCTCTGGCACCTATGCGCCCACGTTGTAGTCGCCGCCGCCGACAGCCTGGCCAATGGCGCCGTCGTCGCCGGCCTCCGCCTAGGTCAATTAGTCTCCCAGATCTCGTCATCCCCGCGGAGCGACAACGGACGAGCAGCGAGGAGGACCTGCTGGTGCGGCACCGTAACGGCCGCCGGCTCCACGCCGGTATGCGCGTGAGACAGCGGCGGCGAGTGTGGCCGGCCAGCTCGAGCGCACGGTCGGTCTACCAGTCGGAGATCCATGCCCCAGCCAGAGAGAGGATTTGGAGAAAAGATGGATCGGGATTCAGGAGAGCTGGGGACGAACCCGACGGGAGAAGGACCGGGACATCATCAGGAGAGAAAAATAAAGAAGAGAGATTTGATTTGATGGTACACCTGAAAAAAAAAGGACTAGGACGGTGCTCAGCGTCCGTTGGATTCGGGAAATCCTTCCTCCGCTGGTCGAAAACGTCAAAATCGACTCAAATTTGTATTGGTCGAACATATTTAAGCTGTTCCAAACAAGCAATTGGTGTTTGTGCAAAAACAAAATAACCAAAGGAAGTTGCATAAAAAATTGATCAAAATTTGCATTAGATATTTTTCTACAGCACATGATCTCTAATTTGTTGCACAGCAGCTGAGAAACTCACCCCACTACATGTAAGATGCAAAACCTCAGCCCCCAACACTACTTCGGTGTCTCTGCTAACACTACCGAGGTCACCAATGGTGACATAAAGCAATTCACATCTATTAAGACCTCTCAACAGCTCAACAAGTAGTATCATCTACGCTACACGTGTTGCCTCAAGCCAAACTTCAACTACCAGAAATCGAGTCCATCAGCTAGGACCCGTTTTGCGCAATTTCAGTTGCAGCCACTGAGGCATGATCGTCAGGGTGTACCGAGCATGCTACATATTTACGTCCAGGGAGGGTACTCACTAGATGAGAGCACTCCAAACAGAAGAATCGCCTTCACCGCATCGAGCATGTACATCCTTGAGCCTCTCGACAGACTTGCATATGCCGCTGCAGCTCCAGTCAAAGGACGCGACACAGACATTGCCGGCTTGCCCTTTCCACTCACAATCTGCAGAGGTGTTGATGCACATTTAGGAGAGGTTAGAGAAGAAGTGTATGATAGAGGGTCGTTCAGTAGCAGCGAGGAAGCAGACAGACCTGGTGGAGTTCCACAGCACATGTTCCTTTCATCGATATGATTAACCTCTAAACCGATAAACCACGACCCGAGTGACACATCTTCATTTGCATACTTGTGCAAGATGGGCCTGCCAAAAGATCATAGGCATCATTAGATTCACTTCATTTTGTATCCAGGGGATCATTTTACAACATGACCATGGACGAAACATACTGATTTATTGAGATATAGGTTGCAAGGTCTTTTGAGATGGCATATATCTGTCCCGTAGCATGGCGAAAGTACTTGTTTCCATCCTCCCCAAATTTCCAGGCCTCCGGTTCATGGTACTTCAAATTCCTATATGACAAGAGCAGGTTCAAGCAGAAAATTTATACTTTGCACCTCAA
Source organism: Avena sativa (assembly GCA_916181665.1). Lineage (NCBI taxonomy): Eukaryota > Viridiplantae > Streptophyta > Magnoliopsida > Poales > Poaceae > Avena > Avena sativa. The sequence goes on along the minus strand of OV702298.1, from coordinate 259,482,568 downwards.
GCTAGCATTTAATTTCAAGAGAGTTTTGTTAACATTACTTGTCAGCAAGAACTGGGCCCGACTTCATGCATCCAATGTACGTTCTTGGTTTCGCTTTATGCCGCGCAAGGGTAGTGGCAAGCATTCCTGTTTTTTCCATGTGCAACATACCGATAGGGAGATTAACAGAACTGAGTTGATTTATTCTCCAAAAGAAAGCTACAACATCAAAGAAGTGAAATGCACCTAAGTTTACATGCACATCATCATCGACCTTGACGTAGAAGTCAGCATCCCAAATGCCCACAGCTGTGGAGAAGAAGATTTTTGTCTTTGCAGAGAGTTCATGATACCCTTCGACATGGTCCTGGATGATAAATGAACAGCAAGAAAAACATGGTCAGTGCTAGTGCCAAAGAAGTACGATTCAATGTCATAACATCATTCAAGGGTAGATTCTTGCCAGCCTAAGGAAGTCGTGATGCTGCGCATCTTCTGCATCTATTGATTTGTCCAATATACTATTGGATGTAGCACTGCACAATCACCAAAACAGTTCACATTTGTAAGGAACGACTACCAAATTTTGAAGCAGATAGGAAGTACGACATAGATGAACGGGAAACCGTTGTTGTGAACCTTGACCCACAACAGGATAACTACTATATACTAAAAATAGCCAGACAGCATGGTTGCCAGAGATTAGATAGACAGACTAGAGGAGATAATATTTGAGAGAGTAGACCGATTCTTTCTAGCTTGCCTCAAACATATTTACATACATGAAATTCTTATATATTGATGCTTATGACTCTGATCTTTCCTATTGTGGTACGAACTCCTAACAGATTAAGTGCTAGATTTCTTAATACACCACTACTACCTAAAGAACTCCTGAACTCCCTCTGTGACTCCCTGCTGCTAGTCCACAGTAACTGTGTTCCGCAGAAAGAGGACATTGAACTAAATCAGGGTTGTGTCACTCGTTAGCCATTGCAACCCAAGGAGTTGAGGTATGACAAATCGCAACTTAGCAAGAGTTTTTTGCATGTCTAGGTGCGAAATTTCGTGAAAATTGTTATTTATAACTTATTTATGGGTGCCTGCAGGAATAGTACCATGTTATTTAATATGTCAGCAAGACAGCAAGACAGCAACAGCAACTTGTGCACAGTTCGGAGCACACAGATTATCTATGAGACTCTGACAGTAGAAATGTTAACAGAAGTTTATTCATTCTAAAATAGAAGAGAAAATGATGCATCCAAGTGATACGAATACAGGCTCTAGGCAGAGAAAACTGGAAGATCAGAAATGATTAAAAAGTACAAATGATCTGTCTGTAACAAGAAACAACTGATTACCTATGCCCTATAGTGAAGCGGATAACAATTCCCTTTTGTTCTTCAAGCTGTAGCAACTTTTCACCTAAGTGCAGGAAGAGAGCTTTAGTAGAAACAAAATAGTGGGACTATGATACATTTGGAAGTCAAATATCAAACTGGAAGTAATTATAAAGGTTATGGTTGACATAACAAAAAAAGATAGCAAGGAATAACATACAAATATAGAATGCATACCTACTTAATGAACAACATTTGCTACAAGAAAAAGTGAGCAAGTTATCCTACATAGTAGTCATTCGGCTAAAAAACAAGATACACAGCTTATTAGATAAGTATTGTGTACCAACTCCTAAGTTGTTTTGGGCACGCATAGATACCAGACCTCTATAAAAATCACTTCTCCATAAGCTACCACCATTGCTCACCACCCTCCACTTCTGTATAGTAGAAGACTAGTAGTAGTTGATAAAAGCATAAGGCGAGCAGCTTGCCTTTCAGCGCAGCTTGGTTATTATGATTATCATTTTATAAGTGTCATACTATCATGTGCTTCATCAGGGGCGTGTGCAGAAAATTATAGTCCAATATATTTATTCAATCATGCCATGATAGAAAACCATGGTGACTACAAGATATAAGAGGATCAACATAAAGCGATGAAAAATGCTGCTAACTACAAATGGCTTGTGGTATTAAGCAAAATCACAGTACGCGAATTAGTTCATTAACATCCAAATTCAGTAAGCACGAACATGTTCTTATTCATCTAAGTTAACAACAACGCATTACCAACCTTGAGGCATCCATGTCTCTCGGACTGAATCACGACGCTTGCGGCTACTGAATGCAGTGTTAACTCCAACAACCACAAATGCTTTTTTCCTTGGTTGGCTAGTTTCTGAATTTACTGGCACGCCTTTGTGGACCAGTTCCAACGTGCTTCGCTTGGCAGCAAGCTCCATCTGCAGCGTTGAGATTGACTTATCCAACAATCTAAGACCACAAACAATCCCAACAGAACTTTCAGATGCAAATAGTCCAAACACAGTTGAAATTGTTTGATTTTACACTGGATGGGGTCAAATGAACTTACTGTATGGCTTCGTGGGTCCTGGTTACCTCTCCCATTATATCCTTGTCTGTCCCATGCTTCTGCAAATGCAATTGTAGATTAAAGTGTTCAACCAAAAAGAAATGTACAGATTGATGGTAAAAATCATGCGAATTAATTGAACTTGGAATTGGAAACCCACCCTCTTTGTATTGCAATCCTCTGACACGAGTTGCAACTCCTGATCCTGCCTCCTGCGTTGAGACATGATGTGGTTACTGGTATCTGGTGCTGTCCAGAAGCTGTAAAATAACCCGAAACAAATTCGTCAAGATATGCCACAGAGCAACAATGCACAAGGACTTCAAGTCCCTTCGAGATCAAGAGCCAAAACGACCTTCCCCTGTGTTATAGGTATGTTCCAGTTCCAGCCCCTGAACTCTCCAAAAGAGGAAGTGAACCAATCAACTTTCACATTAAATCGCATTTAATCTTTTTCTAGCTAAGCTTAAAATCTGTCCAGCGCAGCTGGTCTTGCAAGTAAAGTACAAATCCAACCGCACAAGGACAAACATGTCCACACTTGTTCCAGCAAGCTTTAGTAAATAGTACTGGCAAGTATAGAAGGTAAATCCACACTTCGTTAGCAAGTACGAAACCACCCAAACGGGGGTCGTCACTCCATTGAGAGAAGCCAAGATGTCGACCCAAATGAACATTCTCCAAGAAAATTGCAAGGTAGATCTCACACGAGCGTTTCGTGAAAACAGCAGCAGCAGCAGCGAATTCATTCTCCTCATGGAGAAAAAATGCAGTGACGAGCAGTCGACATCAACACGCGATCTCCCGTGTTCTAAAATAAGAAAGGCGAGCTTTCCACCAACCCAGATCGCCGTGAGCTCAGAAGAGGAAAGACCAAAGAGAAGAAGACAGGTTAAAAAATCACCCGATCTCCTTCCAAAACAGGTCTCGGCACGACAAGAAATTCAAAGAGGTCATACAGCATAGCCAGCCATTGGCTAAGACTAAAAAAAGACAGAGCAACGTTTTAAACTGCAAGTCTCAGGCGAGTCAAAAACAAAAGGAAATCTGCCCTGCACGCTGCACGGTGCACCCCCCCATCCGAGCCGCCGTGCCATTAACCGGAGCAATCCCTACAATAGCCCGAAGCGAGATCCAAGGGCTCGTGCCGGGAGAAAAGAGGGAGGGAGGGAAGGAGCTAGACCCACCGGTTGGTGAAGAGCATGCCGAGGCCGAAGCTGAAGGCGCAGAGCAGCAGCAGCCTCCACCTCGCGGAGGACCTGCGCTCCAGCGCCCCGGCTTTCCCCTTCATGCGCTCTCCCTCTCTCTCTCTCTCTTCCCCTGGCGAGCTGCCCGATTAATCCCGCCAGCCGCTGAATCTCGGCCTCGACTCCCTGAGCCGATCTTCCGAGCAGAGCTTCCTCAACTCAGCAGAGAGGGAAGATTCGAGACTCCGCTCGCGAAGGGGGAAGGCGGCGGTGAGCACCGCAGCAGGAGGCAGGGCTGGTCGAGTTTGGTTTGTTTTGCTGTCTGAAATTCTGAAATGGGGCGCCTGATGGGGCAGGGCAGCCCCTTCTGTTGGGATTTCGCTTTTTAAAAACACACATCTGTTCCATTTTTTTCTCAACCCATTTTTCCTTCCCGAGACAGACGCGCCAGCTATATCTCGACCTTCTCTATCTTGGCCAGCTACTACTTGATTCTGAGCAAATTTTGTTTTTAGTTATTATTTATTAATTTGCAAAGGATTTTTTTTTGCTGGGTGTGCTTGATGATAATAGAAAATGTACCTGGGAGTTCGTGTGTTAGTGGTTGGGCATGACGCACTGGGGCGTTCTGATCATGCGACATGACGTGAGAGTAATAATAAATCTATTAGCCTGGACTCGCGAGCTGTTCTTGCTTAGCCGTGCCGAAATTAGGTCACGCACGCACATCGCCGGGTGGAGCGAAGATTCAGCTCGAAACCCCCGCGCATTATTAAGAAGAAACCTCACAGTCACATGAATATGACAGATAGATTCGAACAGGACGGTTAGCTTTAATTAAACACTTGTTCGACAGGGGCATGCACGTACATACAGAGAAGAAAAAGGAGGTCGGCGAAGAAGGTGGGAGTCAAAGACAGTTGAGAATATTTTAGTACACTCCTATTATACTTTCTATTGCCAAAACAGTGGACTAATTTTTTTAGATCGAAAGGGACTCTGTCCCCTATTCCATTATGAATAATGAAACAAACCAGTTCCACAAGTAACAGGAAAAGAAAGCGACAGTAAGGAGCTCTTAACGCTCAGAACCTAAACGACTGAAGAAAGTTTCGGCTCAGAACAAAGCCAGCTGCTCTACGAACTATCTCTAATCACGCAGCCAAAATACTCATGGAGACAAACGAAAGATAGACTAGAACACCACATGAACATTCTCCTCCTCATCAGGATGATCTTGGAGGTGTTTCAGCGATGCTCTCCCTCCATAGCTTGATGACGCAGTAGTCTTCCAAGTGGAAATCCACTCGAAGCCGGCACAGATCATCTCGCCATGAGCGTCAGAGGGTTTCTCAGTCTGTCGATCATCTTCTCCATGAAAAGGGCGATCTTCCCCCCCTCCAGGTCCTTGAATGGTTTTTGCCATGTCTTTAGGAAGGGAAGGACCAGACGCCAAACCTGTTTCATATTAATCCAAGATGTCTTGTTAAAGACAAGGTTATTTCTATTGTTCCAAATACTCCAAAGAACAGCAGAAGAAACCACATTCAAATGAAGATGTTTCTTATTAGCAATCCATTTCGAAGCAAGGGACTCAAAGTCTACAATACTAACACCAAAAATATCATGAACATCCTTCCAAAGTAAGCTAGAGACCAAGCATTCAAAAAATAAATGATGCACAGATTCTATTTTTTTGCAAAGATTACATTCTAAAGGTTTTGGAATCCCCCTGGCTCTAAGATTATCTCTAGTCAGAATCTTATTTTGAGAAAATAACCAAAGGAAAATCTGGATCCTGGGTAGAATAAGTAATTTCCAAACAGCAGGAAGATAAACCTAAGTAATACCTCTAAAATTGACCAGAGAATACATAGAACTTGAGGAATATTTACCCTTAGATTCATACTGCCAAATTAGCTGATCATCTTCATCAGTGAATCTAATTGACTGAACAATGCCCAGAAGCTCATGCCATTGCAGCATTAAATCCTCAGTAAAGGTTCTTCTAAAGTCACATCTAAGATGTGTGCCATCCCATAACTCAGCCAAAGTTTTAGTTTGCTGATTAGAAATCAAATAAATTTCCCAGAATTGGGTAGCTAAGTTAGAATTTCCAAACCAGATATCCTCCCAAAATCTAATAGTTTTACCATTCCCCACATGCCATTTATATCCAATCTCAACCGCCCTAGATGCCCACATTACCCCTTTCCAGAAGGTAGATGGATGGACATCATGGCAACAGAGGATATTAGGCGACTTAGTCCTATATTTAGCATCTATCACTTTTTTCCACAGAGCCCCCTCTCCCTGGATATACCTTTTAATCCAGGAGCCAAGAAGGCAAAGATTCAAATCATGCAGGTTTGGAATATCCAAACCTCCAAACTCTTTCTTCATGCATACTGAGGACCAATTAGCTAAATGCAACCTATGATTACCTTCTTCATCATTCCAGAAGAAGTTAGCTAAATGTGAATCTAGGAGTTTCAAAGCCCATTTGGGAAACTTAAAGAAAGAAAGCAAATAGATAGGAATGCTAGAGAGACAGGCTTGAATAAGCACCTTCTTGGCAGCATAAGATAGAAGTTTGCCCCTCCAACCTGTGATTCTATTCAACAGGTTTTCTATCAGAGGCTACAAATCTTCTCTCTTTAGCTTCTCAAAGTGAAGGGGAATCCCTAAATATTTAACAGGAAAGTCACCCCTAATACATTCAAAAATGTCTAGGAAAGGTTTAATATCAGACTCTGACATATTAATAGGAATGAGTTCACTTTTATGGTAATTAATACGCATCCCAGAAATCTGTTCAAAACAGGTGAGGATCCATTTAAACAGTGGACTAATTAAAGGAGATTCGTCGTTTTACTCCGAACCTTTATAAATCTATACATAAAAGATGCTAGATACATTCGATTTATAAAGCTAAAACGTCTTATATTGAATAGAATAAGTATAAACTAGTAGGTACTATGTTGGTTAATTGTTCGAGAACCATGGCAGATTTGGGGGCACGAAGAAATACGATCCACGTTACGTTAGCTAGCTAGGTGGTGTTAGGCGGGAAGAGACACCGCCCGACGGCCGACCCGACCGCCAGCTATGTGTCATGTGTGTGCTTTGCGCCAACGGCAACGTGCCAACGCCTCATGGGGATGGCAGCCATCCACGGGATCCAGGGGCAGAAACCCTCCATCACCCCCTGATTGAGCTTGGTACAGGTGAAACGTATACAGCTGGTAGGGACGACCTAGCGGCATCACAAGCGAAATGGACACCCTGCTTCACCTCAAAATCAAATCAAACCATACACAGAGCACGTAGCTTCATTTCTAAATCAAGTACTCCCTTCGTCTAAAAATAACCGACTTGGTTTTATTTAAATTTAAATATATAGATAGATTTTACTGTATAGATATATTTAAATCTGAACAAACTTAATTTAATTATTTCTAAAAAAATACTACGTGAACTTAAAAATAGAGCATGACACAAGGCAGCTCAACCCTTTTTTTTCTTTTTTTTTATCACGAGATAGGCGTGTTAGCTTTGTAAGAAAGGCGATAGAGGGCTGAAGCCGTGTGCCGGTGCCTATACGGCTATACCAGTAGTTTTTTATTTTTTTCGAGGGAAACTGCGAGCTTTATTAATTTAAAACCATAGTGTTACAATCAATCCTAAGACTGTGTAATAAACAAGCCGGTGGCTCAGCATCCTGGGCAAAAGACTCCTCTTGAGCGATTGCATATTTAGCACATGAGTGAGCTGCCTGGTTAGCCTCGCCACGAGCAAAACACACACTAAAGAAAATAAAAGAAACACTAAGCTCGCTAATCTCATCTAGGACAGGTCTGATCATAGAACAATAAGCCCTCCGATCATGCCAATGTCGAACCAACTCCAAACAGTCCACCTCCAAGATGACTTTCATGAAACCTCGCTCCACCGCATAAGCAGCTACATCACGTAATGCCAACGCCTCGGCAACCAGAGGATCAGAAATCCCTTCATATATTTTGCACATGGCTCCCCGAAAATGTCCATCATCTCAGGCCACCACTCCCGACGCAGACCAGCGTGGTTCCGTCTGAACCGCCGCATCTGAATTCACCTTAGCAACACCTTCAGAAGGTATACCACTAGATTCTGCCGCACCAGTTAGCACTTAGGGTATCTCCATCCATCGAGCCGACCTATCTGGTCGTTTCAAGGTTCGTTTCTGTCTGTTTGGGTCGGGTTGTGGTCGATTTGTGGTCGTGGTCCGGCCTATCCGGCCGACCGCGCCCAGCGATGCGATCCATCTATCCGCGCTTGGCCATCGCCAACGCCGACGTATTTCCAGTGTCTTCCTGCCACCATGTCGTCTTCCGCCTTTCTTTCCCATAGCTTTCCGCGAGTTTTGGACGTCTCCCGCCACATCTAGGCGCAACCATAAAAAGGGGGGGTCGCCGAGATATCTTCGACCAGATCTGCATCACCGACAGCACAAAAGGCACAATGCCTGGCCGCCGACGTCGACCCGACGAGGTCCGACAGAGAAGAGGTGATTTGGCCGCGTCCTCCACGCCTCCCTCAACGTCCATGGCCGCCACGCCCTCCCCTCGATCCAGCACCGCCGACCATGGCTAGCTACAGGTAGTGGAGAACGAAAAAGAGGAGGAGAGGATGGTGTTCTGTGGAGGAGAAGATGGCCGACGGCCAGTTAAAAAGGACCGGCATCGGATGCCGGTGCAGAGGCCGAAGAGACGACATTAAAGTGTCCATCCAGGAGGGCAGACGTCGGGCGGCGCTGCAGCGGCGGTGGAGAGCGTGGCGTCTAGCCAGTGTGTCGTCTCGTCACCATTAATGGCGCAGGCTGCCGCCGGTCAGCCTTCCGCAACGCGCATCTAAATCAACGCCGCGGTGGCTGACTAGTGGGCCAGTGGTAGACGCGGGCAGAGCACGGCCTCTGTCCACATGCGTCCGGACCAACGCAACCGTTGTCCAGATTAAATGTACAAATAAATCGACCCGGAAGCGTTTGTCCGGATGGATCAGACCACCCCGTGTCGGCGTGAATAAGTTTGAATAGGATAAATAGGTCCGGTGGAGATGGCCAACCTCATTCCTTTGCTAAGATTCTACGTGAACCACACAGTCCTCACCACGACACCACGTACTCAGGTTCATGAGATCGGAACATCGGATAAGAAGATAGTATAGTACAACGAAAGATCTTTTATAGGAGTCAACTTGAAGACCTGGAATGTCCATAAGGTGGAGGGTAGGCCTCAAATGAAAATGACAGTCTTAATTAAGGTAGTCAACAGTCAAAAACCGACAAAGAAATTTGACTGGAAACTATTTTTTGCTCGAGAATTCGACACCCGGATAGCTACAAATATCTATAGGTTTTGGTTCTTCTCCAATAAAACTTGCTCACTTTAGTATTGTTTTGCTAAATTTGACCTTTTGGCGAAACTATTTTACGTTTGGTCCCTCCCCGAAACTAATTTGGAATCTGATCCTGCAGTCGGTCCGAAACTAATTCGAAATCTGATCCTGTGGTCGGCGCCATTTTGAATGGCGCCATTTTGAATGGCGCCGAAGTCATGCATGTCGGCACCAAGTCGTAGCAGCTGGGAGGCAGGCTAGAGGGGTCGCGCCAGCAGCTGGGAGGCAGGCTAGAGGGGTCGCGTCATAATGGTGTGGCCCCTCTAGTGGCGCAACCCCTCTAGCCTGCCTCCCAGCTACTACGACTTGGCGCCGACATGCACAACTTCGATGCCATTTAAAATAACGTCGACAGCAGGGGTCAGATTTTAAATTAGTTTCGTGAAGGGGTTAAATTCGGTTGGAGTTACGAGATTTGGAAAGATTTGGCAAAAAAAATACCTCACTTCATGGACTGCACGACACAAGCAACATAGTAGAGCTATAAAATAGCATACGCATCATGCGTAACATGCGTTTAACAGGATAATTATTCTTTGTCTCCCAGGGCATGGAAAGAAAACCTTCCCTACTTCTCAAAGTAGTGCCTACCGGTACCCTACAGGTCAAGCACTCAAGCAGCATAACCTCCGAATCTTCGTATGTATGTACGACAACTGGACCGCACTTGCGTAGAGGAAATCATGACGGGTTCATGTGTACATCAACCAGGGTTTCCAGCAATCTGAGACCATGTACTACTATGTATGTTCGGTTAAAAAAAATATGTCAGACTTATGAATCGGTAGTGTTCAGGTTCAGCTGCATGCGGTTCATAAAAGAGTATGGGACCCATTCACCAAATATTTAGTACTCTCCTTTCACCGCTGGCTACACGTGTTCGCTGATGATTGGCTTTGCATGAGATAAGACGGACCAGAAACATTTTTTTAACAGAGGAATGAATTGGAACCGAACCAAGACACCGGTTCCCACACCCCTTCGAATCGCTTTAAGACCACATAGTGGATGGTCTGATAAGCTGAAAAGTGGACTGTGGACTGGCTACACTAGCACTTAGGTTGGAGATGAAAGGAATGTCACTAAGGGTGCAGGTGGGACTGCCGCACCCGCATATGCCCGCATAATTTAAGTGGGTGTTTCACGGGAGCCTACGAAATTTATGCGGGTGTCTACTATCCCGCGTATATACCCACATATACCCACAAATATGTTACTGTAATTATTGCTTATATAATGTTCATAAAAATATTTTAGTATATAATACGATCAAGATTTAACATTTTAATGTATTAATTATTTTTTCCACTTTTTAAGTGACTCGTCATTCTTTCTACTAGACATAATATTTGCTTGATTGAGAAATTCCTATTCCTTCCGATCCAAATTAATGTCCTCATATTTGGCTAGATTCGGATGTATCTAGCACTAAATATGTCTAGATATATCTGAATTTAGACAAATATAAAAATATTAATTTGGATCGAAGTAGCTTTTTTAATGTTCGCGCTCGATTATGGGCTTTTCACGAAAACCAACTATTTTTTCTTGTTTACCCGCGGGTGTCCCGCATAGCCTTTTATGTGGGCTTGGGTAGTGGGCTCCGCGGGCAGCTCACTCCCACCTGCACCCCGAAATGTCACACCTCCCAATCTTCTAAAAGAATATTGCTCCAAATATTACAGCTTAAGTGATGTTTTCAAAATTTCAGACTGATGTGAGGATAAGATTTCAAATGGTTAAGAGTAACCATGGTATACCATTCTACTATAGCATGGGAGATTGGTCCAAAATTGGATGTGTATATATTTTTACTACTATGCCAAGAGGCAAGAACTGCCATAGACCGGTCTTTCTTTGAGATGGTCCTCTCACGCATATTCCTTTACTACCAAAATAATGCATATCCGGGAACCATCAAAGTATTTTAACTAAACATAACACCATCAAAACTAATTTCATTGTATTCACAGATATACCAAGATTGCAAAACAGGTATCCACCAGAGAGCTATTTCTGCATATTCCGCCAAGAAGCTTATATCTGGTTCACCTCTAGAGACCTCATGTTTCTTGCTGTTGAGTCAATCTTCAGAATGACAGGTCCAGTAGATCAACCCACTGCAAGGTATATCACCGGTATTACACGGGGCAGAGAAAAGGGCGTCAGGGAGTGCGTGATAACTGAACCACATATAGGTAGGGGAAGGTTACCTTATTAGCACGAACACGGTTTGTAGAACACCAGCAATGCCAGTCCATGTAGATGGGCCTGTATCTGTAAGGGCATCTTGGACCAAAAAACCAACGGACGCAGCCAAGGAAACAAAAGACACCACATATGAAATGAAAAGCCACAGTTTCAACCTGCAATTCAATACACATCATTTTAGTTTCATTGTAATACAGTAGGTTGTGAATGAGAGATAAAAGTAATATTGTAGTGGTTTATGTCAGAACTGCAACTCCCAGTTTCTTTGGCACAACAATCAGGAGTAACAGCTAGATGGTTCCCCAGAAAAAAATATCAGGCAGAGTCGTAGATGATTCCCAAATAAAAGTATCACGTAGATGGCTCGGTGAATCTTATCTTCCAATGACATTCCCTCTAGTTCGTCCTGAGACGGTTTCCATGATTGTTTCTGACAGGAAAACAACACTATAAGATTTTGCTAAGGCCGATCACTTCATTGGTTTCTAATCAACTTAGAGTGAATCTCAAAATTACAGGAGGCATATTCTGTATCATTTGCTATTACCTCCACCTATAAGATTTATTTATTTCGGTTCCAAAACCAAGTAAGAGAAATTTATTCCATTATCTCTTCCCTTCATAAACGAAATGAGCATGAGCATTGTTGTCCCCTTGAAAATGAGTCACGAGTCTCAACTAACGAAATTTGTTCTGTCCATCAAACCACTCATCTACCTTCTTAACCTATAAGCTGCACCAATCAACTTTGCTACGCTATAAAGAACTAGAGAATTTCATGTGCGCCTCAAGTAAATGCATCCTAACTAGCCCAATTAAGCACTAAATCTGCCAAATTATACTGCTGAAATCAGTAGTAGAACAATTCAAAGCCAGTTAAACATGCGCTCACCTCCACTCGGAGTCGTCGTAGGGCGAGTAGTAATTGTCATTGATGTCCTCCCCCTTGACGCAATTGACCATGAGCGCGGCGAACGTAGCGAAGAGCCCTAGATAAACATCCAAACCCACAAGCACAGAACGATTTAAACCCAATAGATTTCAGGGAATCGGGATTTTTAGGGGACGACAGGGCGGAGCTTGTGGAAGGGCGTTACCGGGGAGGTAGTGGAGGAAAGGGACGGCGGCGGCGCTGCAGACGACGGCGTCGACCCAGAACCACCAGGCCGCGCCGAAGACGGCGCCGGACAGAAAAGGACCTAAGGCTGCCCACACCGCCGGGAGGTTGTTGTTGTCCATCGCACCGCACGCTGACCTCCTCCTTTACGTCGCCTTCTCCGACGCCGGGAAGAGGGGAACGACGAACTGGGAGTTTGTTTTTGTTTGTCCTTCGAAGTTTTTGTATTTGCGCATTCGCAGCTGGGCACCCTTGGGCGGCTTGGCCGGTCACGCTCGGTTTACTTTTTCTACAAATTGGTCCTTCTATGGGGGTGACTTCAGAATGTACACCGGGGCGTACCCGAATTCTTGATCAAATGCTCTAAAAAAACTTGATCAAATTAGGCAAACACAAAAAGATCCTTTCCTAATGGACTTTAAGTTGTTTCTTGAAGATTTGTTTTGTCATAACAGATATTAAGTTTCAACACAAATCCCCGACGAGGGCTCCTTTGATTCATAATGTTGTAGGATTGTAATTCTTGAATAATGTTGGTATTTGAGCTGCTGGATCTTGATTCTCAAGAATATTTCGTGAGGAAGTCTTTGCAATGTATTTTTAAGGCTCTTTTGATTCAAAGGAATTTCGTAGGATTTTTGGTAGATTTGGTTCCTCGAAAAAAATTATATGTTAGTCGTCGGATACACATGATCAGAAACCCTAGAAATTGTTAAGAATAATTAACATATGTTAATTAAGAGATAATCTCCGTATTAACCGCACAGGAAGTTGCCACAACAGGGAACCGTCGGCAACGTTTCCGGAGCGTCGCCTCCAGGGAAACTGACTCCTGGAACATATTAGCAACTGCAGACTGTATATATCTGTACATTCATCATCAATAAAAAATAAGAATTCATTCTAGTCTCTCGCTGTCAATTCTTCTATTCTTCATAGAAATTACCAGTAGGGATTAGATTGCACCCTCTTTTGAAGGAAATTTCGCTACACTTAAATATCTTGCCAAAATTCCTTTGGTTTTCATATGGTGTCACACGCTCTTTGATCCAAGTAGAAAAATTTATAGTTTTATAATCATGTAAGATTAAGGAGAACATGCCACTCATTCGGAAAAAAAGAGAACATGCCACTCAAATCATGTGTTTTTACCTATTCCTTTGTTCTAAGAGTCCCTAAATAAATCTTCCATTCACTCAAATCTCTTGCTAGAATTCCTTTGTTTTCGTGCGTATCAAACATTCATGATCCAAATTTCATAGTTTCCTAATCCTATAGGATTCAAAAGAAAACACCATTCTAACCATGTTTTTTCTTATTCCCAATCCTTAGAATCAAAAGGCCACCGGTGATAATTGAAGTTACCTTTGGGATGACATGTCTTTATTTTTTGAGAGCAACTACCCTACCAGAAACAAAGCTAACAAAATGAACAAATGACCAACAAATGGGTGGATTGTACTACGGAACTGAGTTGGTTCACCAATTCTATGACAGGGGACGCTGGAATTCCAACAATGTTTTTTTCAGGGGAGAACTCTAACAATGTTGAGACAAGCATATTGATGCAATGCGGCCAGATGAACAAGACAGCCTACATGCACTGTAAAAATTCATGAAAATACCAACACATAGCTCCTTGAATCTCCAAAGCAGTGACGACGCTCCTGATTTACATAACTCAAACACAACAGCTACAACACCACCAAACACTACTTGCTTGGTGCATTTGATTTCGGGGTCCTACTACCACCCATAGGCTGTGCGTTCCGGAGACCCTCTACAATCGCTCCAACTGCGTGATCTCCCCTCTCTAGGACGTGCTCCAGCACCTCCACCTTCTCCAGCAAATGCCGCGCCCTCGTATTCGCAGAGCTCAGCAGCTTATCTGAAGTCTTCAGTGCCCTGCACAACTAGGATTTGAGGTACAGAGAACGGGGGAGCAAAATTGTTAGTTTGCATTCAGACACGAATTGCAGTAGATAACCACCGGGTACATCGTACGAAAACCGAAAGGGAAGGCAAGAACCACACCTCCAGCATTAAGGAAGGCCATGAAGGGTCATTCTCCCGTAGCGACTTCATCAAATTGTCGTAGTCTTTCTGATTAAATTACGAACGCACAAATGAATTTGCATTTCTGGATTGAGACTAATAAAGACAGGAATGACAGTAACAGAGTAGCACACTGCATCCAATAGATGAATAGAACAGCGTTGTAAGGCAATAGGTGGACTCGTTTGTCCTAAACACAGAATTCGAGGACTAAGCAAACAACTAAAATTGAGCAAGCACATCAGCAATTCAGCAATCAGTTATGCTGGTAACAATAAATGAAGTAACCTAACACAGGATATGAAGTATGAACTTAACATTAGTCAGATGAGACCACCTGAATTAATCCCTGTATCTAAGGCCGTCTACTTTTTCGCTATTCAATATCCCTCTACGGCAGCAAGATCCTTCACGCAGTTGAGTAGCTCACGGAACACGTCGAAACAAAAACAATTGCTGGACGCAAGATTCGGGGAATGAATTTGAAGGAGATAGAAACGACATGACAAGCGAATCAATAGATGTGGACGAAATCAGGAACGAGGGGACGAAGGGAGCCCTCACCTCGAAGAGACGTTGGAGGTCGGACGGGTCGGCTTCCTCCACCTGTTGCGCTGCCAACGGGGAGGAGGGGACAGATGCATCGCCGCTGCCGTCGAGGTGATCGTCGCCTCCGTCGACGGCGAGGTCGCTGAGGAGATCGCTCACGGTGAGCAACGGGCCTCCGACTCCCCGCATCTCTCTTCTCTGCTCTGCTCCAGGACCAGGAGTCGCTTTTGCATCTGGGTTGGTAAGTACCAGAAACAACTTTGGACCTAAATGGGCCTTATTTGGACGCACGTCCACTTTGCAATATGGCCCAGATCTGGCATACGTTAATCTTAAAAAGTAGTTCTAATTATTTTTATCTCAAACTCAAAACTGCCCTAAAAAAAATCTAAAACTGAATCTGTCACTTATGCCTTAGTCGCCAGTTAACTAAGTCAAATGTTGCTTTTTATTAATTCGTAAAAAAAGTGTTGCTTCCTGACTAGTGAGTGTCTCTATGCTCTTCAGTTCCTATTACTTTCTCTGTTTACCTCACATGCTCTTAATTCAGGCACATAATTTGTCTTCCATTCTATCGTCCCATGTTTTATTTTTTATTTTTGTTAAGAGGTTAAATGCCATATACTAAGATCAATCTATCTTTATAGGTTCATCATTGAATAAAAAGAAAATTACATATAAGTTCTAGGAAAAATTATGGCATATTCCTTCTCTATGGGTCGGTAAGCCGCCATGAGACAGGTTGGATGCTGCCGTTGGACCTACAAACGACGTCAACAGGAGAACATTGTTGACGGGGCAGCCCGTAAGTCGCTCATTAGAGCCATAGAACGCCGCTATAGTGATATGAGAAACATATCACCGTCCTGGAGAAGAAAGCAACGAAGAGGACTGGACGCCCACTCTAGAACCAGCTAGCCAGATCCACGGAAACCTAACCTCGCAAACATAGCAACAAAGTTGAAGTTGGACAAACCTTATTTATATGGGAAGACATTGATGAATCGAGACACATATACTAACTAGAACTGTCGCCCAGGGCTCCTCCTCACATGATGTCCTCCTGAAGTCGAGTGGTGTTGAGGCCAGGGCCTCGCGAGGGATCATCCCTTGGCATCACCTCCGGAGGCGTCATAGCCTCTTGAGGGCGCCTCTGCTTAGATGTTGGATCCATGACCGTCGGGACGTGGCATCCCGGTTGCCAGGACCCCGACCTATACTAACTGGAAAACAAGAAAACATAACTCGATCCACCAGATACTTCCACTCCCTCCTCAACGGTACCGATGAGACCACCACCGATGATGTGGACGAGGAGTCAGGAAAATTTTATTCTAGATCCACACCTCACCATCATTGTCACAATAGCTTGTTGTAGGTTGACCGAACCCTGGTCTAGGGTCCCACCCCCTCCCATCGCCAAAGTGGCAAGTAAAGGAGGCAAGGATCCATTGAGTTCACTGGTCGAGACAAAGCGACGGGTTAGATAGGAATAGCGGATCTATTTTCACTTTTTTATGGGTTTCATTATCTAGCTAATACCGTTGTTATACCTTCTTCTCAAAAAGGAAGGTCGTGTATTTCACTTCTACAAATGAAAGCCCATTGTCCTCTATTATGTAGCATATCGTAACCATACCCAATAAGACAAAATTCATGTGGAACTTCATTTGGAACGACAAGGACATTAATGAGTATGCGGGAGGCCACACATTGGTCAACTGGAAAACGGTGTGTCGTCATAAGAACTACGGTGGCCTTGGCATTACCGACCTCGACATATTCAACAGAGCTTTGCGCCTTTGTGCCTTTGTTGGCCTTGGTTTGGAGGAAATTCTAGATATGGATCTCTTGGATCGGACAATGACGGCAATAGATATTGTTATTCCTCTTGGGGCATCGTTTTGGAGCACTTACGGCTTGGAGGGATCTGCTGATGGAGCTGTGTTTCATCTACCGCGTCGACGGCGGCGGGTCTCGGTGGCGTGGTGCAGCGGGGTCTCGGCGATGAGCCTGGATTGGTGGACTCACGCAGGGTGCTGGAGCTGTCCAGCGTCATGGTGACGTTGACGGCAGGCCCCGCAAGGCCATTGCATTGTTTTTTTTCCTTAAGATGGGTATGCAAAAGATGGCGGTGGCAAGGACTTTTGAAAATGTATGCTGGTACGCGGCGAGGGTCTGCCAAACCGGTTGTGCCACTTATTCGCCGTTGCATGACTTGTCGGGGGTCTCGGTTTTTAGATGACGCGCGCCGGTGTAATATCAAAGTGTTTGTCCTGTTCATAGACACTCCCATTTACATGTCTATAGTTTGATGACTTCGATCTGATATATGTAATTACTTACAACTATAATTACTTTTGTAAGGTGGTGTGAATAATAATTTAATAAAAAAGACCGCGCGCATCTTTGAATGCACAGGCCAGATGTTCTTCCCCTATTTTAAAAAATGATAATTGGATCAGGGTCAGCGCCCGAATCAACAACATCACCCAGCTTGGTGAATTTGTGGACCTATGGGGATTGGATTTTCCATATCACTCTTACTTCCTTCGTCCTAAAATAGATGTCTTAGATTTTGTTAAAATTTGAATAAGATTCATTTATTTTAGAAATAGATTCATTCAATTTTAAAACGGAGAGTACCATTGCACATACATGGCATAGGCGCGCGTAGCAGCACACAGATGAGAGATGACCATCTCACCATTCTCATGAATCTCTTCGTAGTAGTACAGAACAATTTCAACGATACGCCCTCTGCTTTTATTACAATCAATTCCAATCGTCCCTATTACAATACACGTTCATTTAGTTCTCGCAGAGATGTGCAGCATCACTCAGGCGAACAGCTAGCTCTCTGTAGTTGGATTGGGACTTTTACTCTTGCGACTCCGGTCTGCAAAAGGGGAATGCCAACCTAGGTCAGTCCGACTAGAGAGAGGCCTGTTCTCTACTGAAGTTAGATTTGATGCAGATCATGTACTGATTAATCAGTTCGATCACCTGCTCGACAGTTCGCATTACTACATGATGGGAGCAAAATCATTTCAGTGTTTGCAGCGAGGGGCGTGTACAGGAAACTAAGGAGCTCTTGATCAGTTCAGTATATCTCCAAATAAAATCGTGTGACCTTCAGCAGCTCATAAATAAATAATCACGAGTAGTTTCGTGTGACAGTGATGATGGCTTACTCGGTCGAGGTGTACTTGGCAATGGCGGCGATGATCCTCTCCTTGTCCCTCGTCGCGAACGACTCCACCAAGACCCCGTCCTTGTAGAAATGGAACAGCGGCACCACCTTGATGCGCAGCCGCTCAGCCACCTCCGACTGCTCGTCGTACTCGTCGATAACCTGCACGCAATCGGTACAGATCCATCAGGCACGCGCAGTCACTGCACTGATTAATCGATCAAAGAGCACGGTCGATCGAGCGCAACAGATGTCGCGCGCCCGTGTTGTCGTTGGGTTCACGGACGGACGTTGTGCTTGAGGAAGACGACGGGGGAGTCGTCGTCGACGGAGCCCTTGCAGAGCTTCATGAAGCCCTGCTCGATGTACTTGCAGCTGCCGCAGGACGGCCGGAAGAAGTCCACCACCACCAGCGCGCCCGTCGCCCTGGACCGCTCCAGGAAGCGGGCGAACTCCTCGTCCGTCTTGAACTCCGTCACGCACTCCACCGGGCAGAACTCGTCGTCCTCCTCCACGGGGGGCAGGCCCGGCAGCGAGCCGTTCGTGCTGCCGCCGCGCTCCTCCTCGCCGCCTTGGCTGCCGCTTTCCGTCGACGCCGACGACGGGGGGGCGTAGATCTGGCGGCGCCGGAGTGGAGTTCTGGGGAAAGGGAGGGTGGTGCGGGGCGGGAGGGAGCGGACGGAGGTGGTGGCGTAGAGAAGGGAGGGGAGGGGGAGGAAGGAGCTGATCATGGCTGCATTGTGGTGGCGTCTTGAGGTGTTGTGGATATTGCCAGCGATTATTTCCTTTTCCTTGAAATTGTTTTGGTATAGCTTGAGAGAGAATGAAGAAGATTTTCACTTGTGGCTGAGATTGCTTGGTGAGTGTGCGAGAGGTCTTTGATATTTTCCTTGTCCTTTTTAATAAAGAAGTGGCAAACAAGCATTGATGGATATTAATAGATGATACTCCGCGTCTCCGCACATGGTTGCGGATTGTTAGTTATAAAATAGTTGCAAGAAATAGAAAGGTATAATAAAAATACAAATAATATAAATATTCATGTGAAACATGTATCTTTTGTTTCAACAATAAAGCTACTAGTATCATGTCCTATCCAAGAAGATTAATGATTTCCAAAACAACTAAAAATATCAACGCTCAATATAAATTGTATGTAATACAATTGTCTTGATAAATGTTCGAACATTATAACATAAAGATAAACCCCTAAAAAGGTATTGTATTGTTGCTACATCATCTCATACTATTGGATGTACTTGTAAAATGAGAAGCTCCACAATCAAGTGTATCCCTTGACAAATAATAGTAGAATGTCAAGTGGGATCCCATCAAAATCTCATCTCTAATTCATTTTAAAATTTCTAATGTAAATAAATTATAATTGAGATATGGGTGAGATCCCATTTGACACCCTAGATAATAGGAAGCATATTTCTGATGTCAAGTAGCACAAGTAGTAATTTAAATTTCTGTCCATTTGGCATCAAGTGCTTTTTCATGGGACTAACAGGAACACCGATGCTTGAGGTACTCCTTCCGTTTCAAAATATAAGATGTTTTAGCTTTGTGAAGAAAATGTATATAGACAATTTTTAGTATATAGGTTCGTTCAAGTTTAGAGTGAATCTAGACATTAAAAGAAGTGTAGATTCATTTACTTCACAAAGCTAAAACATCTTATATTTTGAAACGGGGAGTACCTCTTTGCTAGTCCAGCCAATGTGTATCCTCCTTGCTAGTCCAGCCAATGCTTCATGTCCAGCGCAATGTTTGTCTCCAGAGAGAACAACTCGGAATATGATGAGGCAAATTTTCAGTCATCTCCAAATTGAAATTCACCTTACTTATCTCTCTTGAGTTTTGACACAAATGATGAAGCTAATATGTGCAATTTGTTAAAAATAATTTTGTGAGATACTATGGTAATCTAATTTGACATTAAACTGATCCGTCTCACTGGAATGGCTTGAACAAAAATTCATTAGGCTGACCACGAAGTTTAGACAATTACAATTCAGAGAACAACTAGCTTAAGACTAAATCGATATAATCAATTAGGACGTGTGTATTGCAGCACGAGTTCACAGACAACTGCCCATGATGCAGCATAAGTTTATCACAAACGAAAGGGTTATAACTAAATATAACCTTCCAAAATATACATACCAAAGTTTAGAGGTCACCACAGGCGAAGTTCATTAGCCTAGCTACTCCAAAATATACATCAGTCATCATCATCAACACCGCTACCACCTCCTCCTCGAACACCACAACCGGTTGCTCAGATGCAGTGCTTGTTCAGGAAAACCATGAACCATCTCATCCCGTGATCTGGGGTCATGGCAAGATACCTGCTCGCCCGTGCATTGTGCTCCACCAGCTGGCTTAGAGGATGGTGTATCGCAGTGGGAATATGAGAATCATAGATCATCTTCATCTAAGCATAGTTCTCAAAGGGCTTGGTGTTCAACTCAGTGTCCTTCGGCTAAGCCTACATGAGAATACAGTTAGTTTTAAACGTATAGTTCATATGTGAGCTTTACAACTACTCAATGTATTGATACAAGTGCAAAAATATCGAACCTTGATATGCACATAGTCAATGGCGGAGCTAGCTCAGGTTACTTGGGGGGAGGAGGAGGGGGCAAAAGGCAATATTTCAATGTTTAGGGGTATGGCAAATGACTCAAAAAAATCCATCTAAGCCCCCCAAAAATTATTTTTTCTTCACTAAATGTTCCAAGTCTAGGGAGGCGGTGCCCCCCTCTGGCATGTGCATAGCTCCGTCACTGCGCATAGTAATGATCATCGTCCATCATGATAACAGATATCTCCTCAACCAAGCGCGTGTTCTCAAGCCTTTTGACATTGAGCACCTGAGCCCACCTAATTCTCCAGTGCCTAATGTGGTTGTACACCTCGCTCGAGATGATTGTCCGGCCATAGAACTTGAAGGCATTATCTGCAACCGATCGCATGTCCACCACTCTAAATCCCCGATGAATTAAGCCCCCCTTTCTAGATCAACTGGCAAACCCTATTCAAGACGAAGGTGGGCAGAGAAGCTGGCCATGGAATGGACAACTTCTTTTTGCACACCTGATCAGGCATCAGGCGCATAACGCAGATGCAACACAGAGCTTGCCGACAGATCAGGAGATGCGACCACATGCAAACAGATCAACTATGAGCGATAACATGCTACATATCTAAACTTGGAGAGCTAGGGTTAGGTGTCTCTTATAGCGAACTGAACATCGGACGATGAGGACGCATGTTGGAGAAGCGTTCGAAAAAGACTTGCCAAAGATGAGCTCGATCCACCAGAGTAGGAGGCGTCGCTTACACCTGCTCGTCGGTGAAAAAGAGGATTTGGAGTGAGAGCTCGAAATGGGGGAAAGGATGACGCGGATTTTGGAGGCAGGGCGGAGCAATGTAAATAGGCGGTGCGAATCGATGGGCAGTGACGCAATTTCTCCTGCCGGAATTTTCCGTATGTGAGCGAGCTCCCGCCATCCCTCCCTCGCACGGGCGCGTGCATCTTTTTCTCTCACGAGCGCGAGAAGAAGTTGGCTCCGTGAAAACGTCTGATTTAGGCGTTCCTCCAGGGCCAGTCTGATGACTACTTTAAAACTTGTGCGATGCAAATATTTCTTTCACATGTACAAGTAAACACCCTTATTTCTTCCCTCACATCTAGCAAACACGCCCTTAGAGAGTGAACGGTGGAGGTAAAATTGAATCTGACAGAGACAACAAAGTGGAAGGTCATCCATGACATGGATGTCTTAGCTGATTTGGCAATTTGCTGAGGTGGATAGGCTACATATTGAGAGAGAAAATAGGTTAGTGGGGTCGGAAATGCACTTTTGATCCCAGATGCATTTGCTCTCTTTATTTAAAACACATATTTTAACTTGTTAAAAAAATGGGAAAATATATTTGCATGTGTATCTGCACATTCGATGTCTTCACATGTTGTTTCACAAAAAAAAATGATATGTTTTGTGGGCTGTGTAAAAAAGACAAAAATATATGTCCTGCAAACTGCAAAGCCTTATTTTAGCACTGAATTTTGCCTTTTTTACATAAGCCACATAAAATGTCATTTTTTTGTGAAACAGCTTTGTGCGAATCAAGTATTATTTTTCTAAAACTTTTTGACATTTCAAATTGAAATAAAGGTAGCATATGCACCCCAGAGCTTGCGGCTTCAAGTGAAACACAGACGCTGTCATGTTTCTGTTACTAATATACTCCATCTCAAATTACTCTGCATACTAGCTTTAGTCAGTGTAAAGCCTTGTAATGTTTGACATAAATATAGAGAAAAAACATCAACATCCACGATGTCAAAGAATGCGGATTTCCCACATGTAACCGGTTAAATCTTCAGTTAACAAAAAATACTAGTCGCTTATTTGAACAAAGATACTACATTTTAGCTTTGTGAAAGAAATATATTTAAACAACTTTTGTGTATAGATTCAGAGTAAACCTATATACTAAAAGACATCTAAATACATTCGTTTGACAGAGCTAAAATGTCTTATATTTCTGAACCGAGGGAGCAGTCACTCCTCCAAGGTCAACAATGGAGTTAGCATTTAGCTGACAAGTACAAGTAGTAACAGTGGCCACAAGGCACAATGGAGAAACAGATATGCCTGGTTAGCTGAGACTCTGTACATTGTACACAAGGCACGGAAATGTCTTGCGAATGAATCAGGCCACAGCTCTTTGAAAGAATTTCTTTATATGCTAATTACAAAGGAGTTAGGTAAAGCTGGACTTCAACAGGCATGGAGTACTCAACCATAATTGAAGGTCGGTCTGAAGAACACCCTTTCTGTTCATCGGAGCTCTATATGATCAGTAATTCACATTGTAGTTTGACCTAAGAATAGATATGTCAACATGTCATGTCGTTCTTCACCTATGATCTTTGGACCTGTAGGAGCTTTTGGACCTAGGTGCCACCACGGTCAAATGATCCGAGTAAAATTGTCAAGCAAAAATCCCTTTAAGCAGAGACAACATATGATGCTCGCCAGTTCCAGTGGCATGTAGGCTATTCAACAGTAACCACCTGCTTGATGGTAATTCGTATTTCGATCTTAGATCAAAACCCAAGACAGTCCATGTGATCAGCAAGTGCCAAAACAATGTGGAATACTGCCAAAATGATTGTCTCTTGGGGCTCTGAGGCCTTGTCAGCTCCGTAGCTCCCTGATATCACTAACCCTTTTAAAAGCGAAAAATAACCTTGAGGACTATTCACTGGACCCGCTATTTCTCGATGAGGAATCTGCAGCAAGTTAAGAATATATAAGAAAAATGTCTAATACTTCACAAGTAGCTAAAAATGCTCTGCAAACAAGACCTTGTGAGCGGCGTTTTCCCTCCATGGCTTCTTTCTTTTCCTGACAGCTCTGGCAAAGGAACGGACCATCCCAGCGACGCAAGTTCCCAGGTTGTGATGAATCTTCATGTACGGATATACCTTGATTTGGCTTTAACTCTACTTGACAAATAGCACATATGAAGAGTTTGAACATATTTCGAACAGGGTATTCAGAATCAAGCCTGCAGTCAAAACAAACAAAATTTGAACCCTATGTCCAAGTCTTAAAGCAAATTAAATATCAGAGTGTTAGTCAAACAAGGTTGCATTCAGCGGCAGATGGATTTCTAAATCTAATGTGGCAAAAGGATACTGCAAATTTGTTTCTTGCAAAGAGGGAACTAAATGAGTAGTTCTTTGAGAGCTTTGCATGCAATAGAATGGAAGGTCAGATCCAAATACTCCAAACATGACAACTTCATACTGTTTGAATGAGTCATGGGCTCAATTTGTTGGCACTTTAACTTTAAAACTATTTGCTCCTTTAATTGGCAAATATGAAATATTAGAACCAACCTTCTAGAGAGGAATGCACATTCTTCCTCAAATATTTCTTCTACAATGTCTGGATCCATATATTCTCTATCTGAATGGGATGATGGGTCAGAAGGTGTTTTCTTGCGAAACATATGTTTGAAAACACCCATTCCTGGTTGCTTTTTATGAACTGGCATAGTTGAGTTTCCTTTCTCGTGTCCTAGGTCAACGACAATACAAGTGGTGTCATCCCTCAGCCCCTTTGAGTGCACTGTTTCCTGAAATAAATTTTAAATGTGTAAAGAAGAGTATCATGAAAGACTCAGGGTTAGAGAGAGAGAGAGAGAGAGAGAGAGAGAGAGAGAGAGAGAGAGAGAGTTGTACTTTAACAACTTTCTCAGCTGCAGCCTCAGGAGGGAGGCCTCGTGAACAGTTCAGAGCCTGTTCCGCAGTCAAGGCATCCCAAACACCGTCGCTTGCAATAATAAGCCGGCCTCCAGCAGTAGATAGCTATGCATATTGGAAAGAATATTAGTATTCTCATAATCCATGCATCAGACTAACATGAATAAAACCTCAAATATAGGACATCATGTAATTAGTGGTGATGATGATGAGAAAGAGTAGGCCTAATGAACTCTAATCAGGGTAAATAACCGACAACTTTTGTGAAAATTAGACATAAATTTGATCGTAGGGGGACAGACTAGTTCCTGTGCAAAAAATACAAAATTATCTAGTTAGACTGCAATATGAAATCTAAGCAGGAGATATAGAAATAGGGGCGAATAAATGTCAAAGCAATACAACTGCTTGTATGCTGCTTTTTTACTTAGATAGTTAAATTTTTGGCTTCAGCCTTCAGGTAAAGCTGTTAATAAGTGCTCTTTATTTTCCAGCACATACCTTTACTTGCTTGACAAGCGGAACAGGAACGATAAATTGACCCACATCCTGATCTCCGATTGACCTCGATAAGCACAAGCCCCCCGGCCAGCATCTAAGGGGGCCAATCTGAAGGTACAGCAAAAAAAAAAGCATGAATGAAGCAAGTGAAAAAATATGAACACTATATTTGGTCAAACTTAGAAGATGTTGACTTTTGACTAAGCTTATATGCCTTATATTTTGGGACGGAGGGAGTACTAAGCAAGCTTTTCAAAATCAACATTCAAGAGCTCATGTACCCAACACTTAAGATCAAGTTCAAAAGAAAATTTATTGCCAGGAGATATATTAAATACGAAAATAAATTAACAAACTAATACTCCCTACGACCCATATTACTTGACTTGGATTTGTCAAAATTTGGACGAACCTATATACTAAATAGTGTCTAGATTCATCCAAATCTAGACAAGTTTGAGTCAACTAATATGGGTCGGAGGGAGTACTAAAAGGAACAACATATAATTAACATATGCAACTAGAATGCTAGATATATTTGGTGGCCACTATAAACTAATGTTACCAATGACTGCATAACTTTTGCAGCAATTAAGAAGATGCTAGTATGAGTGTCACATGCAATAAACTGAAGCAGTAAAAATGGCAACAATGAACCTTGATACCATAAATCCACAACTATCCCAGGCACCATAACAGACACCATACGTATTTCGCAACTATGGTGTCTGTCCCTATCAGACAACATAAATTTACAACTATCCGAGGCACAAGTATGAGTATCACATGGAATAAACTGAAGCAGTAAAAATGGCAACAATGAACCTTGACACAAGAAAATTAACTTGAACGAAATAAGTAAGCAAAGTTTAAACCTCAGCACCACCAACAACATTTAGCCTCCCAACATCACCTCCAGCTTCCGTTACACGATCAACCCTGCACATCAAGTGATAACAGATAAGTTGTTGCAGTGAGAGAAGTGAGCAGGCACAAATCAGGATAAGACAAACTTACTCCTCTTTACTAACATCGAATCGATGATCAGAAGATAAATGATAAATTGAACCTTCAGCTTCTAATACACAACGTGAATCACCGACAGATGCAACAGTAACAATCAATCCATCTATTATCACAAATGTCACTGTTGTTCCTGAAGAGCGAGCTGTAACGAATAAATGATATAGACATGTCAGGCTCAGTTCTACCGAGTAGTAACATTACATATGCTAAATGGACCGACTAATGAAAAATTATGGATGTCCATAAAATTCCATGGCAAAAACAAACGGCCACACAATGCAGTTAAACATCTAAGTTTGGTTGATGCTAATATGTATTTACATGTGAGTTAGTACAAATGTTTCATATATGTATGTCACCACGAAATATAAGAAAAGGAATAAACAACATCCATGTCAATGTATGAAAGTTCTCCATTACTGGTAGTTTCCAGTGAGCGATCAAAGTATCTCCTTTGGTTTGATATGGTGACATGTAAAGCCCCTTTTCCTAAGGTAATTCAAAATATTGGATGATTAGCCAAAGTTTTCAACTGTCAGTTGACACACCTTTTGTTTGGAAATCTTTATCGGTTTTGACAAATGCTGCAACCATTGCCCTTGGAAGCGCAGCAAGCCAGTCCTCCCTGTTGAGATCAGCAGGAACTGCACTCAAGATGTTGTTCAAGAGATTCTCCTTAGTATATATAGCTGCTCCAGTCCCATTGTGCCCATCAAATATCTGCAACAAAACCACAGGGCTGAGAGGCTCTGAACAATTGCTTATAGTAAACATTCTTTGTCAATCAAAACCTTTACTTCCAAATCTCCTACTCCCTCCGATCCAAATTAATGGACTCAGATTTGTCTAGATTCGTATGTATCTAGCACTAAAACATGACTAGATACATCCGAATCTAGACAAATTTGAGTCCATTAATTTGGATCGGATGGAGTATAAAAATCTAAAATTGTAACTACAGCAAATTCAGCTACTTTGTTACTACATAGCAAGCATCCAGCAGTCCAGCTCCAGCATCACATAATTACTTTTTTTCTTTTGCAGGACAGCATCACATAATTCCACTGTACACGTGCATCCATTCATTGTCAAAACGATAAATTACCCTTGTGAAACTAGTAGTATCCACGATGTCTCGTACACCATAAATTACCCTCGTACCAATCTCCACTGTCCGAAAATCAGACCTTCGTCACCCCCAAAAGATTCCAGAATCCAGAATTCGCCACCAAGAGAGGCCCGATAAAAGTCGACCCAGATCACATTTCACGCGCCCGATCACGCATCACCGCCCCTTATATAACTATATAGACCGACCATGTGTAACGCATAGCGCCGCCGGATCGGGCACGCACGAGTGCGGCAGCCGTAGAAGACGACTGTAAGGGTGCAGGGGGGGACGCTTACGCCGAAGGCAGAGAAGGAGCATGACGGGACGCCCGGGAGGCGCTCGCAGTCGGGCTTGACGAGGTAGAAGTCCTCGCCCTTCTTGGCCTGGTTGAAGAACCCGTGCTGGAGCTCTGGGCGCTCCGCGGCGGTCCTCTCGCTCACCACCTCCCGGCGCAGCAGCACGGCGAGCGGTACGGCCGAGCCCCCAGCCGTGCTGCCGCCGCCGCCGCCCACGGAGCCGAGCACCGACTTCGACCGCGTGGACATCCCCCTCCCCGACCACCACCGCCGCGCCGATCCGCTGTAGAGGCGCGGTTCCCAATTCCTCTCGTCCCTCCCGTATTGGTGCGGTGCTTTTTTGGGGATGGGAGGGAGGGAGGGAGGGAGAGGAGAGGAGGGGAGGGGGGGCTGGGGAGAGAGAGGTGGTGTGAGAAGAGGGGAGGCAGGCAGGGGAGGTCACATGGGGGGAGTACAGAACGCGGAAATCCAGCCCGCCACGCGCATTTAGACATTTTCGGCAAAAGTAGGCGAGGGACGACGAGGGCATGTTCGGACTTCCGATTAGGGCTGAGACAGACCGGTTGCAGTTGCAGTGGGGCCCTGCCACCTGCTTTTTTTTTTCTCGCAGCTACTCAAAAGTGTAGCCGTACTTGACGGGGTTCTCGTTTATTGTTCGGTGTGTTTGGTTGTTCGTGAAGGTTTTCTCGGCTTTTAGGTTGGTCAAAATTTGAGTGTTTAATTGTCTAGGCTAGATCTGAATTTTGGCTCTCACAATTTCTTAAAGCATATGTTTCCTTACACGTATAGGAATGTCTAGATATCCAACCAGACAAGCTCTACGTGGTTGAAAAGGGAAAAATTCGGCAAGGTGGAGATGGCGCAAGCTCGCACGTGTCCCAAAAAAGTCGGCGGGAAAAATTCCGTCATCTCCCACCAATTTACATTGTTATATATCATTGCTCGGCTCACCGCAAAATGGTGCTCCATAGACCCCTCCCCTTCCCCCTCCAATCGGGCTCTCCGCCCCAATAGGAGCTTCACGGGCGAGCAGGTAAACGACGCCATCTATCTCGGTCGTTGTAGGATGGTGGCGACAAGTGCTCTTCCCCGAGATCTCCTTTTTCGCCCCTCTAATGGTTACGAGTAATGCAAACCCTAGAGCTAGTAGCCGAGAACTTTGAGTAGAAGATGCGATGGATTTGTAGTTGTGTGGCTCCTATTATTTGTCGGTAGTGAATGTTGTGCATGATGTAGCAATAGATTGAAAATTTTGTGGCAGTATGACATGTTTTTCTTAGTATGTTCTGAAGGAGATATGCAAATAATAAATGGACTTTATTATCATATCTTAATAAGTTCATAATAGTTTCATATTATGCTATAACTGTATCAAATGAAAACATTGATACATGTGTGGTATGAAACAAACCAAGTCCCTAGTAGCCTCTATTTATACTAGTTCCTTTGGCAACCGATGATCAAGGTTTCCTGATCATGGAGCATTTATGCCAGTTGACAACAGAGTCATCATTAGTGAATGATGTGATAGACATTGTCTAAACATTGCAACATGATCAAATCACAAGGTTCATCATTGCAATAGTTAGAAGCATAGTCTTCTTCTTCTTAGACCGTGAGATCATATTAATCACTATCTCCCGAGGCTGTTTTGACTGCATCAAACGTCATGTCCGCAAATGGATGACTATAAAGGTATATGTTAGGTATTCTAGGGGAATAGTTGAGGGCTATGTATCAAGACCAGGATTTGTTCACCCGCATGACGGGAATATACACATGGTCGACTTGGTGAGATTACATTCATAATATTGCAACATGTGACTAGGACACGGGGATGGAATATCATAGGAACAAGTGAAACAGAACTTGTTAGTAACGAGATTGAACAAGGTATATGATACCGATGATCAGATCTCGAACAAGTCGTATCAAAGAAATGAAGGGAATTGGACTCGACGTTTATGGTTAAAACGACATTACATCATGGAATACACGTGGGTTATTATGGACATCCTGGTCCCGCTATTAATAATTGATGGAGATTATGTATGTGTCATTCCCGAGCCATTGGGGTAACACACTTAAGGGTATGATGATGCTAGAGATCATTCTGAAGATGGAATCACATGAGAGAAATCAGAATCGTTCCGAAGAGAATCCTAAGTTATTTGGAGAAAGAGAAAGGAAAAAACCGAAAGGTGTTTCGGATAAATGACAATTTATAATATGTATTTATTATATGTTAATTGTGAATTAATATATATTTTTAAATAATTATTTAAATTAATATTTGAGAGAAAACTTTCTCAACACGGCTAAACCCCCAGAGAAAATTGGCCTAGGAGAAAGCCACCCGAAAAAGGAACAGTAAATTAGCACAACTGCTGCATGTGGGCCAGGTGGCCCAGATAGGCAAGCAGGCGGGATATGGCATTGCGTGGGGGCGATGGATAACCGGTTGCCTCCGGCAGGTCATGGCCTCATGGCCCACTCGGGCACGTGTAGGCGCGGGCATGCGCCAGGCGCTGCTAGGCCGTGGACCGGCCCGCCTGGCCACGAGTCGATGCCACCGCATCGCCCCGCCGCTACTTCTGGTCTTATGTCGCGCACGCGGGTGGATGGCCCACCTGGCCAGCACTGCAGGCCGCCACTATTGTACGTTGGTTGCTGCTGCGCTGCTGATATGTCGGAAACATATCTACAATTTTTTATGTTCCATGCTTGTTTAGTATCTACTTTGTTTTGTTTTGTCCACACTTTAAGGTGCTTTTCATATGTTTTTTGGTACTAACCTATTAACAAGTTGTCACAGTGTCAGTTGCCTGTTTTCTGCTGTTTTTGGTTCCAGAAAAGCTAGTAAGGAAATATTCTCGGAATTGGACGGGACAAACGATAAAGTCAATATTTCACCGAGGAGAACATGGAGTCCAGAGGAGATGCGGAGGGGCGCCACAGGGCGGCTGCACACCCCAGGCGCGACCTAGGGTGGGTCCGCGCCTGGGCAGGGTGTGGGCCCCCTGGCCGCCTCCCTGCATTGCCTCTTCGCATATAAAAGCCCCCCGATGCCTAAACCCTAAGAACCCGATGAATATTCCACGAAACCGTTTGTAGCCGTTGCCACCATCGTCTCTAGATCGGGGGATCTGAAGCTCTTGCCGGCACCTTGCCGAAGGGGAGATCATCCTGGAGGCCTTCTTCTTTATCATGCCAGCCTCCGGTATGAAGCATGAGTAGTTCCACCTTGGACTACGGGTCCATGTAGTAGCTAGATGGTTGTATCTCCTTGTGCTTTCATGTCTAGATCTTGTGAGCTCCGTTCATGATCAAGATCTAATCTATTTGTAATCATGCATGTTGTGTTTGCGGGGATCCGATGGATATTGAGATTACTATGTCAGATTGATTAATGGTTTTGTCTTATTGATTCTATCATGTTTGTGTTGTTTGTGATCTTGCATGCTCTCCGTTGTTAGTATCTATCTTGGACAAGTAGTTGCTAGTGACTCCAAGAGGGGATATTTATGCTCGATAGTGGGTTCATGCCTCTACTTAATCAAGGGAAGTAACAGAAATCTCTACAGTTGTAGATGTGTTGTTGTCACTAGGGGAAAAACAACGGTCTCTTGTTCATGGAACAAGTGGATTGTTTACCTTACACACTTTGTTTAAAGCAGTTGTCTATTCCTTGCAACTTAATACTGGAGGGGGTTCGTATGATAACCCAAAGGTGGACTTCTAGTCATAGATGCAGTTGGATGGCGGTCTATGTATATTGTTGTATTGCCCAATCGAATCTCATAAGATCTTTTTGTCTAGTGTTGCATTGTTATGCCTTGCTTAGTCTTGTCAATTGCCCTGCTGTAATTTGTTTACCCAGCATGTCATGTTTATTTATCTAAGGAGAACACCTCTAGTGAACTATGGACCCCGGTCCAATCTTTACCATTGATACATCTTCCACTGTTATTGTTTACTTGCTGCAAACCATCATCATCTTCCACACCATACAGTTAATCTGTTGTTACAGCAACCGGTGAGATTGACAACCTCACTGTTTGTTGGGGCAAAGTCTTGAGTTTGTGGTGTGCAGGTTTCCATGTTGCTTGCAACACCTTTGAGATGTTTCCTTCCTCCTACTGGTTCGATAACCTCGGTTTCTTACTGAGGGAAGACTTGCTGTTGTGCTGTATCACACCTTGCTCTTGGGGTTTCCTAACGAAGCGCTCCCACGTCGACAAAGCGCCAACAGTTGCTTGCTAGGCTGGCCCACCCGGCTGCCAGTTTGGCCCAGTCGGCTGTAGTCCTCCCTTTTTGTTCCTTTTGATTCTTTTATTTAGTTCCACATGGGACACCCAATGGGGAGGGTACACCTCCCTCCATCTATATAAAGGGGTGCCCATGGGTGAAAAAAACACAAAATTGAGACATTTATCTAAGGCATTTTCCTTAGAGAACTCTCTCTCCTCTCTCTCTAGTTGTCTCCTTGTGTTGGTACGGTCCCTTTAAAGGACTGTACATGCAAGAGACGCACCTGCAGCACGTCGTTGCGCTGCATGGATTCCAAGCCAGAGATCTACTTCCGCAATTCCGACAGGAATCAGGGAACCGAAGGTCGTCATCATACACCATATGTGTGTGAAACCACGAGGGTGCTACCAGTAGTGGCATCTTGGGTGTCGTGAGTCGAACAACTGCACAATGGAGAAAGAGGTGACTTGTGACGAGCTTCATGACCTTGAAGTCGGCTACGAGCATGACTACATTATCCATGTTCCTCTCAGAATGTTAACCGCTTTTCGGACTATAAGGGTATGTATCTGAAACCTCGGTAGTTACTACATTACTCCTGGATAGATCTTGGTAGTTCGGGGTGTTCCAACGTAGGAATTTTTTGTTTTCTACCACGGAACCCCTTCATATTTTTGTTTAGTTCGTGAAATCTTTCTCATGTGTACAATGGTAGTGTGTATATATCAATTGTATGCTATGTTGTGTAGATCCGACTAAATCTTGAACATGTGTAGTGTGGTAGCCACTACTTTGTTGAGTTACATGATCTTCATTGCGATGCAGTCCACGTATGAGTGCAATCGTTGGTACGAAGATTGGTTCTACATTGTGTAGTTATTCTCCTTGTACCAAAAATTCACTCACACATGAGAGCATGACGTGGAGAACATTTAACTCAACACACTATTCTTGTGTTGTTCTTGTCGTTGTCGTAGTTCTTGTTTCCTGTACAATGTTCTAGTTCCAATGGTGACCAACGTAGGCCATCATCGAAGAGTTTATCCAATAACCCTACTCGATACCTAGGATTTACCCTCCATTGTTCTTGACAAGCCGTTGCTAATGCTCGCGTATCCACAAGATGCAAAGATGTAGTCAACGCCTGCCATGCGATCTATTGTGGTGGGGTAGGATCAAAATGTTGCTGACATCCTAGCTAGGAGGAAGGAAATAAAGGCTGGTGAAAGGGCATGCATGCCTCCATGTGTGTTTTTGGTAATTGATGGATGTGAAATATAGCCATCCACATCCACATTTAAACTGGATATTATTCACACTTTTGATGAAATATATCTCTAAATCCTGCCACTAATGCCTAATGATGAAAAGGGTATTCAATCATGTCTTTCTATTTTTCCCTGCGTAGGAAATGACATTTGATGATGGGAATCGCAATATTAAAGTCAAAGATACGATATTTTCAACCACTCAAAGAAACCAAGGGTCGTGAAGTGGAACTAGTAGCTTTAACGACCAACTATACGACGGGAATAAAATTCCGGCCGTATAGTTTCCACCAACACTGCTAGGTCAAACAGAACAACTTTCATGAAGGGACCCCTATATAAAGAGACCTCTCATGGCGGGAAAACCCCTGAAGAGTCGAACATAACCAGAGACAACACCGAAGAGCCGCCAGAGGAATAGATCTAGATCCAATCTCACAACCCATCTCCACCTCCATAGCCATAGTCCACCACTTGTAATAATAGATATCATCTCCAATTGACGGCATTGTAAAACTACTACTATCTATCTTATGATTTTATTACAATGTTTATGATTGTTGATCTCATCTCTATGTGTGAGTAATTCTTCTTGGGCTAAAGGCTTCGGCCTAGCCATGTAGATTATACGTGTTATTTATCATAGACGGTATCATGTATTAGTTTGTATGACATAATGATTATTGTATCCTATCTTGCCTCAATCTAAGGACTTGTCAAGTACCCAAGACCCCAAGGATTGATCCAGGTATAGAGAGTGTGAGTAATGACTAATCTACAGGATGGGAACCCCAGTGACAGAAAGGGTAGTACGACTGTATGTGAGGGATTTACTTGGGATTAATGGTGGTGTCACGGCGCATATCATTGGATCTCTTTCATCTATGGATGAGACTAATAGGCTATTGCTATAAGCGATTGCGGAGGCAATACAATTATGGATGCACCGTCCACATATAATTATCTTGCTCTAACGATTACATGCATACTTTATTATTATTTTTATTCCCATAAGATGTTTTGCATGGCTACATGTGAAACCGAACGTCCTAGGCCCTCTCTCTCCATCATCGACAACAACACAAGATCGCAAACTCTTGGTTTGGTAAAATACTAAAATAATTCTAAAACTCCTGAAGGTCTGTTAAAGTAACTTTACTATG
This sequence comes from Avena sativa, assembly GCA_916181665.1. Lineage (NCBI taxonomy): Eukaryota > Viridiplantae > Streptophyta > Magnoliopsida > Poales > Poaceae > Avena > Avena sativa. Next base: position 259,448,494 of record OV702298.1, on the reverse strand, counting down.
CTTTCTGCTTTCCGAGGATTCGATAACCTAGGTCTACTAGGGAAAAAGAGCTATACTAAATCTGTAGTCCAGATCAAAGGTATCAACCTTTTTTCTGGCGCCGTTGTCGGGGAAGCAATAGCCACCCTGGTAAGGTTATTAGGAACCTTGCTAGTTTTAATTCTTTTTTTAATTTTGTTAGTTTGCTTTTAGTATTTATTTGGAAAAACAAAAAAATAGTTAGTCTTTAAATTCTTGTTTTTACTATCATCAATTTTGTTTAAGAAAACCCAAAAACATAGGTAATATGGCTGAAAAGAAACTTGAGGAGTTTGCAACTCCCAACAATTATTATTTGTGTACTCCTATTACCCAACCATCAATTACTGTTGAGGACTATGAAATTAAGCCCCACTATTTAAGTTTGATTCAACAGAATCAATTTGGAGGCTCTGCTGTTGAGGGCGCAGGTATGCACTTGAACACTTTCACTAAAATATGTATATGATGCGCATTAGAGATGTTGACCCCGATACGGTCAAGTTGCTTATTTCCTTTCTCTCTTAGAGGAAGAGCAAATGAATGGTTGCTATCTTTGCCCAGAAATACTATTGCATCATGGGTGAAGTGTACTTCTTTATTTATGACTAAATTTTTCTCACCTGCTGAAAAGTGCAAAGGACGTTGCCTAGAGGGGGTGAATAGGTTTTTCAAAACTATTACGGTTTAGGCTCAAATAAATGCGGAATAAAACTAACGTTTAATTTATTGAGCACAAAACCTAACTACTAGGTTCACCTAAGTGCACCAACAACCTATGCTAAGCAATACAAGCAACAAGGTGATAGCAAGATAAATACTTCAAGCACGATGGCTATCACAAAGTAAAGTGCATAAGTAAAGGGATTGGTTGAGAGATAACCGATGGACGCGGAGACGAAGATTTGTTTCCCAAAGTTCACTTCCAAAGAAGCTACGTCTCCGTTGTAGAGGTGTGATGGCGCAATGCTCTCCGAACGCCACAAATGGCTCACCTCGAGGTGTGGTGGCTCGATGCTCATCCAACGCCACACAAGGCCTCACCCCAAATGAGGAAGCACGCAAATCACCGATGCCTGATGACCCACAAGTATAGGGGTGTGTCGTAGTACTTTTGATAAATGGGAGTGTCGATCCCAACAAGGAGCAGAAGGTGTTGACTAGTGGTATGGAGTAGAAAATCTCTGTAAATACTTAGCAAATGGATTTTAGGGGTTTTCTGATAAAGCAAAGAAATAAAGTGCAAGTAATAAAGACAACAAACAATTGCAGCAAGTGGCCCAATCCTTTGTTAGCAAAGGACAAGCTGGTGGAAATACTTATAAGGACCAAACGTTCTTGAGGACACATGGGAATTCTGTCAAGTGCTTTCGCTTCAAATTGCTGAGTAGTCTTCTTTGGTTTTGTGTGGGTGAACCTGTGCTAATGTACCAACCTTACTTGGACTAATACATACTTGTGATTAAACCCTGCGGTGACCCAGCATACCACTGCATGTGTAGTATACTATAGTCGTTGACATGACATCCACAGAACACCGTTTTGTAAATATCACATCTCTCAGAGTGGTACAATAGAAACATTGCGGGACCATATTACAAATATACACTCCTTATTATTATGACAATACCAGAAGTTCAAGACTTCCAAAAGATTCAACTTACAAACCAAAATATAAAGTGTTTCAGCGAAATTTAAAAGTAGCAACCCCGACTAGGAGTTGAGCTCAGCAGCTTATTCTATAGAGTTCATACTGCTCGGCTCCGTTGGTTACTACTAACTAGGGATACTTAGTTGGACTCGTTATCATCTACACCGTAGCGGATTTCGTAATCCACTCCTTCAACACCTCCGGATAGATCAGGTTCCTCGTAGAACACATCTTCTTGGCATTCGACTGCATACATTGGCATGTCTTCAGGATCCTCAGAGTCTAAGCAAGGGATCAAAGGAAAGAATGAGTAACAGCGTTACCCAACAAGTTCACTGTATGCAAGGTGGGAAGTTTGATGCTCTAACTACCACCTCGGATTATAAATCCTTGGCACTATGCAATTTTTGTAAATCTTTCTTCAAAAATTGATTTTATTCTAAAAACTATGACAATCAGCCTTCACAGGTTGACCAGAACTTTCATGGAGTTCCTTTCCTGCCGCGTTCGTAGCTCCTTCCCGGAACAGGGAGTAACAAGTTACAGTTCTTACACTCTGCAGAGGTGCGTTACTTTACCCATGAGAGAACAACTCCTTGTTGCACAACCCGGCGTACTTTCCCGTCCACAATTCCATGATGTGGGGCCCAGTAGTTGGTCCAAGCCAATCACTGCCCCCTTCGCGACCTCGCATGCCTCCTTGGTGTACACCATGCCCACATAATGAATTACGACAATGGTTTGTACAAACCGTTAGATGCCAGAACTATCGTGGGACGATGAGGGTTCCCACCCATATGCTGCATATCCTCTACGAATTACCAATTAATATGCATGCTACGAGGATAACAGCCACGACCTGCACATCCGGCTTCATGCGAGAGGAAGAAGATACAACTTACTTCTCTGTCCCATTCCAAATCTCATGGCTAACGCGTAATATACGGCGCTAGAATCACTGATGTTAGGGGTTATTAAGTCCCTATTTGATCATCATCGTTTGCAACTAGAACCCTAAGTTCTATTGCTCCAATATATCACCACTTAGGATGATATCTATGATTCCTTTATTTGTGAAAATAATATTTTCTTTCTTTTATAGCATATATGAGAACACACAATTTGTAAATACTTTGATAAAGACTCTTCAAAGGACATGAGCAAGTGATGAACTTGCCTTATGATGGCAAGGTAGTGAAGTCTGATGCTTGCACTGGACCTTGAGCTTCTATGTCTACAAAAACATCATTATTGCCCGGTAAGGACAATATTTAAAGAAGCAAAGTGATTATAATGTAATGCATTATTTAATTTGATATGCATTTACCCTATTATTATACAAGGTTTTTTAATAATAATAAAGCATTTATAAATTTTAATTTTTAATATTTATAACATATATTGAATTATTTGATTTTATTTCCCTTTTATTTGACTTTTATTCATTTAAAAATTCTTTTAAGAATTATCAATTATACATTAAAAATTGTTATTAAATATTTATTTAGTATTTTTCAAAAATACTACAATATTAATATATAATGAAAGTGATTTTTATTTATTTTTATCATCTTTCAATAATTTTGTAAAAATCCATAAGGAATATATAAATTACAAAATTCTTATAAAAATTTAAATGTCTAAAATTCTATATCTTATTTTATTTGGATAGTGTGGATTATTGTGAATCCAAAAATATTTTATTTATAATTTTTGGACTTTTATTTTATTTTCTAGAATTTAATTAAGTTCAGGGTATTTTGGTCTTTTTCTTTTTATTCAAACAGGCCTGAAAGGATTTCTGGGCTGGCTTAATCTTATTGGGCCCTAGTGGCCCATTAGTCATAGACAAAATAACCACCCCGAAGGGTTTGGCCCAACTCAGCCCATTCCTTACTGCCTCTCTCTCCCTCAAGCTCATCGTCTCCTCCTTTGACCCCAGCCCCGTGACCGGCGATGCCGCCGCCGGCGATTCCCGCCACCGTAGGTCGTTCTGGTTGCCGTCATGGTGCAACAGGGGGTTGTCGATGATGCTTGTCCTTTCTATCCAACTAGATTCGAGCCTGGGGCTCTCCTGCGATGGATCGATGCCGTCCCGAACCCTAGGGTTTGGGGGTTGGCGTGGATCCTGGTGCTGTCGCCGCCGTCGCGTGTCGCGGTGATGCTCCTCGCCTCTATGTGTGTTCATGGTCGCCGCTGTGGCTCCGTATGGGTTACAACGCCCCTCCTGGGGTGCTCCCCGTGCCGCCATGGACGTCGGCCCCTCTGCTTCCTCTTCTAGTCTCCAGCAAGGACCTTTGGTGAGTTCTTCTCCTCTCCCCTTGTGCTCTCTGTGCTCGCTCATCCCATGCTAGATGTTGGCAGTGACCTTTCTGGTTACTGTATGGTTCAGGTTAGGATGATTTATCCATTTAGGGTTCTTATCCTGTGGTTGATCATATACTGGATGAATTAGATTATGTCTGGATGGTCTGTAAACATGCTAAATGATTATTGGTCTGAGGCTTGTTGCCTGAGATGAACTATGATGGTTCTGGTGGCTTATTAGATGCTTTTATGCTTGGATTGCATATGATTTAGATGGTATAGTTGCTTTGGAACCATGCTTGGTAAAGTTAGTGACTTGATAACCTTCCATTGTCATTTCATGGTTTAGGAGCATGGTTATGGTGTGATGAAATCACTGTCCTAGTGCTGTTGGCTTAGAAATTAATATGTGGTTTGAGTTCATCATGATCTCAAACAGTACAGATAAACATTGGAATGTTTTATTTATGATTCCTGGCAGGAAAAATGATTAGTAGATTAACTTGTTGAATCTGTGATGATTGGATGTTTATCCTGATTCATATAGAATTGTTCTTGTGACACCATCTTGGTATGGCACACAAGATTGATTCTTATTCATTGATTGGGTTGGTTTAAGCTTAAAACAAGCTTGGATTTATAAGATAAGTAGAAATGCTTTTCCCTGAATTCCCTAAGACCAATGAGGTTGGTCTGAGGCTTAGGGGTTCAGACCTTATCTAGTTGATTCATATAGATAGTCCTGGTAATGGTACCAGCTATTGTTTTTGAATCAAAGCTTGGTAAAATTGATAGTGAGCTTGATCATTATCTGGATCCAAAAGATTAGTTTCTAAGGTGCTACCCTTCCTTTAGGGATGTGCCTATAAATAGATCATAGCTATATTTATGCTTGAATTGTAATATATATAGCCTAACAACCAGAGCAATGATGTTGTTCTGAGCTCTGGTTGGATCCTTGTACTTTGTTTTTTGCTTTTAGAGTTTAAAATCTCTATGATGGATTCACCCCACTTGGGTGTTTTCTGAGAGTTTGTTTCATAAAACAACACATGCTTCTGTCTAGATGATATGATTAGATCATGTGAAGGTTTTTTGATACTCACCACAGAATCTGTTGTTTGTGGATTAAAGTGGTGATGATGATATTATTTTGCTGAGATTCCGTGCTTGACCTTGAGCTAGCATGTTCCTCCTAGCTCCTGGACTTGATCTTGATGTCCACCTGATCCTTCCCCCTCCTTATGTCACCATCTGGTGATGTTTGGTTGATCTTTGGTGGTTTAGTTTGGCTGTTGTGCTTGGTAAGCTGTTGTCTAAGCTGGCTGTTCTTGTGTGCAAGCAGTGGAGAGATGCACTAGTGCCTCTCCACGGTTGTGTTGGTAGTTTTGTGGTTTTGGAGCTATGCTGTGAAGCTGACAGCACACCACATGCATGTTGGTGTGTGTCCTGCCTATGTGCTTGCTGTGGATATGTTCAGAATTTTAAAACTTACTATTATCTGGTTACTTTTATCTGGCTGGTGAAACTTGTCCCTCTTGGCTGTCATTTGACTTCTGGATTAGAATTTATGAAAGATGAATTCTTTCATATTGGTGAAACTTGCCCCTATTATATTTTCGCAATGATGAATTTGTTCAGTGCACCTCACTGATATATCTGAGAGAAAAATAATTCTAACTCTAACTTTCCTTTTTCTATTTAGTTTCTGTTTGTTTTGCAGGTATAGATATAAATATGAAGATTTTAGTTTAGGTTTTCTTTTATAGAATAGTTATAGGATACTCCAATGTAATTTTCTTATTCTTTTGTAATTTTCATTTTATCATTTTGTAATCTTCATTTTATTCTTTTGTAATAAAGATTATGTACTTTTTAATAAAGATATATTGTTATCCTTTATTCATTTGTTATTGTGAAGTTTGGAAATGGTTTCAATAAGTTTCATTTTTTTGTAACTTGTTTATATATTGATAATATGAAATAAGTTTTCATATTCTTAATTGTTTTCTTTAAATAAAGTTTGAGTCAAAATAATTAACTCTTAATTTAATCAAGATTCAAATCTTATTCCTAATTCATTTGAAGTATAATTCAAACACTCAAGTTTAAAATTCAAATTCACTTTCCAAACACATAATTCCTCCAAAGATCATATCAAAGTTTATAACAATCATCCTTTAAGACTAAACCTAATCTCAAAGTATAAAAGAAACATTGATCACTTTAGGTTTTTATTTGGCGAAAATTTTACCCACATTTTTCACAGATAAATGCATGCAACATTCCATATTCCTAAATCTACCCTTCGTTAGTTCCTAAATGTTGGGATGTTACATGTTGCTAGTGTGGTTTGATGACGTCAGTGCTGAAGATCGGTGACCTCAACCGTCTGCGGCGCCAGAGGTGACGTGACTGGACGAACGTGGGTCTCACTCTCTGACTTGGAGTTGACTGGTCATGTGCGTCGTGGAGAGAATTACGATGTCTCCTCGGTTTTCGTGCGTAGTCGACGGCGTGCGAGCGACGGTTCGCTGCTGTGTTGACACGTGGATGGTTGGATCTGATCCTGGTGTTAGGGATTCCAGATGAACGGTCCCTGTTCATCGTCCTTGTCTTTATAATTATGGGGAAAACTGTAGTTTATTTTCACCTTAGCCATTTTCTTTCTACTGCCTCCATTTTCTTGAGATTTTCCCTGCGCGTGCTAGACGTTCTCTGATCGTTCCCCTCCTTGTTCTTGCATGCACACCGTCGTCGTCGTTGCGTCGTGATGGGGAAATCGAAGAAGGCCTCCACCGGAGCAGGCACCAGTGCTGCTGCCGGCGGCAAGAAGGGAACCGCCGCTGTTCGCGTCACCGAAGGTGGGTGGCGGCGCTCAGAGACGTGCGAGGGCGACCTGCGCAAGTTGCATGAGTCGGGTGTGATCCCGCAGGACAAGGATGCCGTCAGGATCCCCGGCGATGAGGTAACTCCCCATCCACCCGCGGGGTTTCGGGTGATGTTTGTTGCTTTTGTCATTCGCGACCTCTCACTCCCAGTCCACGATTTGCTTCGTGGATTGTTGTTCTTCTATGGTATCCAACTCCACCACCTCGTAGGGTATAACCATGTCACTTGCCCTCTGATTCAAACTAACTTGTGCGTCGTGGCCTTGTGCACCTCTTGATGCCCTTTGTTTGCGCTATGGTGACCTAGGTCGCTGCCTCCATCACCGTTTGCAAAAGCCCGACGCCCGCAGCAACTCCGACGAGCCCCCACGGCCGCAGCAGCTCGCCCCCGTCCAAACCAAGACTACCTTGAGCATCTTCATGTTCACGCGAGTCAGGTAAACCTTGCCGCCACCCCAACCCCCTCTAGGTTCGCTAGAAGATCGCCGGCAGTGTCGTCGCTGCCGCGGTAGCCACCAGCGCTGCCCTCGTTTGGTCATTTGATCTGGAGCCGTTAGATCTGAATCATGCGCCGTAGATTAGATCGTGAGCAAACCGGTAAGTTTACATTTGGCGCGTTGGATTTGACTTGATCCAACAGCGTGGAAACGTGATCCGCACGAAGCGATATCAACCAATCAGATGCGTCCACGTGTGTGGCTGTTTGATTTAAAATTTGTTTTTGAATCTATTAGTTGACTTAACTTGTAAAATTCATAACTTTAGTTCTGTTTGTCTAAATTTTGCAAATAATATATCAATGGATTCAGAAAATTAAGCCCTACACATCTATGGCCTTGATTTAGTATTTTTCTTCTGAAAAAATAGGATTATTTGCAGAACCAAATATAGGCTTATTTTGACTATATAAAATGTTTTAAAAATAGTTTTAGAGTGAAACTTGTTTTATTTGCACTTTAAGAAAGTTTTTCTTGTGTTCGGTACTGTTTGGTTTGACTTGTTTAGTGTAGAAAATAATTCCATTGCATTTGCATGCATTCATATATATATTTTTGTTTGAATATTTGAATGTGAATTTGGTGTTATGATTTTATGTGTAGATTTTGGTGATAGTGGTGATTGTGAGGATTGTTGCTACTCTCCCAACTACCAAGGCAAGTGGTGCTTCATGTATTTTGTCCTATTATTTTTACTATGCATTAGTGGTATTTTGACTAGGACTTGTATGGATATTTTTGCTAAGTTTATACTATGCTATGCCTTGGGAAATCCTAGTAGTTGTAGCCTTAGTAGATCATTCACTAAGTTAAGAAAACTTGTTATGTTATCATGCTTAGCTTAGCTAGTAGAAAACAAGGGTGGAATATTCATGCTATGAAATTTTGCTAAGTCAATGACTTGTTTTTGATTAATAAAACAACTATGTGAATAAATCACCTGGGTGGAATGGTATGGTTGGTTTATGTTGAGTGGTTACACAAGGCCCATGTGTATGGTTTAACTTGTGTATCACACTTGTGGATTGCCACCCAGGAACAAAGGGATTTGATATGTTTAGTGTTGAGAAGCTTCTAGTGCAACCACATGGCATATGGGCTCTGCCTTGACAAAATAGGTTGCAAGAACTTAGCCAAATGGACAGTTGGTGGTAGGGTGATAGGGTGGAACACATCCATGGTGGTCTAAGGGAATGCTTCTGAAAAGTCTCGTCTCGATGCATGTCGAGTCTTGTGGGGAAAGTGCACCATCTCTTGAGCGACTAAAACCTAAGTACTTAGCCATGTCCCCGACAACGGACAATTTGAGCATCAAAGACATTGAAGCTATCAAGGATCTCCTCATCCCAATTTCTAAGTTAAAACTTGTGGTTGAACAAGGGTAAAGGTTCACCAATGTCTATTGGTGGTTCCTTGGGTGTTTTTGACAAACAAAAACTTAGTGTTTCAACTAACAAGGACAACCTTATTTTGAGCAAAGCAAGCCTAAGCTACACTTAGCCAAATTCATATAGATGTTAGATACTACTATTCTATTATGGTATCACTTGCCAATACAATTCCAAATGTATTGACCCACTGTGGTTGTAACTTATGATGTTGCAGGTTACTCTGATGGGGATTAGGGTTGTGAGTCTACACTCAACATGTTTGCCTGTGGCACATGAATATGAAGACTTATAGTTATTTACTTTATGTTATGAACTCCATGTAATAGCCTTGGCTATTGAGTTGTAAAGACTATGTTATCTCTGGAATGACGATGTAATAACGACCTTTGCATATGTGTACTTCATCTTAAACTGTGGATGCTAGCATTTGATCCAGGGACTAGCATTGCAATCGCAGGGGCCTTTACCTTTAAAAGGTGGGGTCTTACATTTAAGGAGTGAAGTGTCGATAAAAGAATACAGACAAGAAGCATCACACTTACCATTACACAACTCATAGAATAAAATAACTCACCATTATATAACTTAGCTTGCAACAAGTATAGGAGTCACAATAGATATGAATAAAGATAAATCATAATTGGAATTGGCAAACTTTGTTCTTGGTGAGAGAACAGCTGGCAAACAATTTCACAAAAAGATTTTGTAGAAGTCTTCACAATAAGTGTACTCTTTGCTCAAACATAAAAGATTTTTCACAATGATGGCTTTCAAAGTAATACTCAACAAATAAGAGTCTTGTGCAAACAAGGAAGATAAAGAACATGATTGAATAAATCATCATATGAATGGTTGAAACACAACAACTCAAATGCTTGCTAGAGATAGAGAGGAAATAGGTTTACTGAGTCAACTTTAGAAATAGAAGAAAGGCCCTTCCTAGAGGGAAACGGGAATTTCAAGTTCATAAAGAGCTTCCAAAAGATTATGGTACTTACTAGCTTTGAGCCCTCATTGCCCCTATCATAAGCATCTTGAGGTGATTAAGGTTAAAGTGAACAAAGATGGAGTATATGCTTGACAAAATATAAGTTGGCAATCTCATGTCCCTTGAGTACGAGGGATGCTCCTCATGCTACTCAACTTTAGTTAGCGGTAAGTTCTTGTCATTGTAAGTACACGAGTATCATAAAGAACCGCCAACGGGGTACCCCTTGCACATGATACAGGAGCTATCCCATAATCAAAATGACAAGGCAAGCAAACAGTGAGCAATTCAGCGATCTTTTTATTTGCTATTTTCATGTGTTTTTATTGAGGATGCTTCACAGATTGCTCACTATGGTTATGCTGCAAGTTTCCACCATGATTAGGCATGGCTTAGGCTAGCGGCCAGGCTTTTCTCTAACACACATACATAACTCCATGGACTTACAAGCTCCCCTTTTATTTCACACCGATGACATCCGCAAACAAAAGAGCATGATATCAACTGGATATGTATCCATAAGTGTTAAAAGCGTTCCCCGTGACAACATGGTTCTGCTAATCCCAACGTATAGATGCAAGCATATACAACTTCGATGACACAATGGTTCAAGTTTATTAGGGGCAAGAAAATAAGGTGTGCCATCAAGTTCGTGAGAGCTTTACTAACTAGTTTCCACATAACAAAATAATTTTTAATTCGAAAGATATATGAAGCTTGAGAATTTGCTTGGAATAGCAATAATGCTAATAGGTAGATATGGTGGACACAAATGGCACAGGTTTGGTTCAAAGGGGTTGGATGCATGAGAAGTATGCCTTCTCAAAACAGGTTTTTGGCTAGCAACGCTGGTTAGCAAGCAAAAGAGTTAAAGGAAACAAGCAAACCTATAAGTGATAAAGCAAAACATGCAATCTTCCTTGAAGACACAAAGATCTTAAATAAAGAATACTAAACTTATGAGCCAACAAGAAAGAAAATAAATGATATAAAATACATGTAAGCTTTTTATCTTTTTCTTTCAAACCTCAAAAAGTGTTGCTACTGACCAGAGCTCGGTTTGCCAAAACCAATCTAGATTTACTTGATGCTCCCAAAGTAATGCCAATATCGATCAACAAGATCAATCATATAATAGATATTGCAAACTAAAATAAGAAGTGCAAAAAGTAAAAGATGAAACTTCTCATCAATATTCCATAAAGGCACTCACACCAAGGGATACATAGAAACTAAAGGAGAGATACTTCCACAATGCAAACCAACCTATAAGATAACTTCTCTACCAAAGATATGAATCTACTAAAAAGGTAAAAGGTAAAAGATAATGATGTGATACCGCGACACTCCCCAAGCTTGGAACAAGCCAAGGGAATGCCAAACCCGATGACGAATTACTCCTTCGGTGGTGGTGGTGTTCTCTTGATAAGCTCTTCAATCAGTTTCCTCAAATCCTCAATCTCGAAGGTCAGAGTACGAATCAACTTCGAATTTTGCTCAATGTGGTTCATGATCATATCGGACCGAGAGTCCTAGTCCTTGCTATTCTTTCCCCACTCTTCCTTCTTAGTGTGTTCCTTACCTGCATGGTTAGAGCGAGGCAGATCCCAAACCGAGGGCAAGTTCCCTTTGGGCACCTGTTGGTATTGTTGCTCATGTATAAGAGTATGGAAGGGATTCTTGGTACGTGGAGGAGGTGACCGTGGAGCGTGGATATGACGCGGGATTTGCCCTCCTGTAGACATTCGTGCTGTCCTCCTAAGCCTGGTAGGATTTGCTACCACTCCAATGCTTGCGACGGTAGCGCGGGTGTCTGGATGCTCCTCCTCCTCCATGTCTTCTTCATCCCCTACCAAAATCTCCTCCTCCTTGGGGTTTTGAGGATCATCTTCCTCAGGCTTCTTGCCTTTGTCGTTGGCGGAGACCATGGTGCTCTAAACTTGAGAAGATTTCCTGGCAGAAACATATCAAAACGAAAACACGATGAGAACACGATACACGAACCTCAGGGGATCCGGAGGGTTATATATTACGAAGCTTCAAAGCATAAGGAAGGTACTGGTGCGAAAAAGAGGCGTAGACGGGGCCCAGGAGGCTCACACCCCCTCCAGGGGCGGCCAGCTGGGCCCGCGCCTAGGGTGGGTGTGGTCACCATGGCCTCCGTTTCCTCCTCTATTTCGTTTCATAACCTTTCGTATATAATAAAAACATCAAAAATATAAAAAGATAGGGTTTTCACAAACCTTCTGTTTTCACCACTTTTACCTATTCAAAGAAGAACTTGGCAGATTCCTTTTCTCCTTCTCCTGGAAATTTCTTTCATGCAAGGCTTTACACAAACCTCAATGGCAACAGTAGTGTGTGCAAAAAACAATAAACCTTTAGGTTCACACTTCAACTAAAATCCATCAAAACAAAAGCTACTGTATCAACTCCTTTCCAAAAACCCAAAAGAATCTGAAAGGGAATCAATATAAGAGGCAAATGCAAATGATGGCAAAAATCTGTCAAAACAGACCAGCAGGTAAATATTGATTTTTTCGAAAACCTTCTGTTGCTCAAATCAAAAAGTGCAAAACTAATGAAAGTTGGGTAACAACTTGGAGAACAAGCACCAAAAAATACAGCTCCATCCAAAGTACTGAGCTCCTTCACGATTTTTTACAATACAGCACAAAAATCTGTCCCAGGACAGCCACTTTTCACAACTCCTCTACTTCTCAAAAGTAGTTAATCTTGACACCAAAACCAAAACAAAAAGGATAAGGAGGGGTTATTACTGAGGTAATAACTTCCAAGACTCGACAAAACTATTGGGTTATCTCCCAGGAAGTACTTTTCTTTAATGCCTTTAAGTTAGGCTTGATAGTTTCAAAGATGCTCACATAGGAGATAAATATGTGAAGTGAAAGAGAGCATCAAGAAGCAAATAACTAACACATTTGAGTCTAACCCACTTCCTATGCATGGGGGTATCATGAGAAAACAAATTGTTGAAACAAAAAGCCACTAGCATAGGAAGACAAAACAAATGCAACTTCAAAGCTTTCAACATAAAACGGGGAAACTTAACATTATTGAGATGCATAAAACCATGTTTCCCTCTCTCATAATAAGTTTCAGTAGCACTTTGAATAAAATTGACAATATAACTGTCACTATCAACAACTTTATCATCAGAATGAGCATACTTACAATCACCAAAAAGAGGTCCAAGGTCATAAACCGGATCAATAGAAGCAAGTTGTTTCATCCTGAAATCTTTATTAGGCAAGCTATTTTCACAAGGAGCTTTAGCAAATTTGGAAAAATTAAACTCATAAGACTCTCCATCAAATTTATTCAAAACTTTTTCCTTCCTACAATCTATAATAGCTCCACAAGTGTTCAAGAAAGGTCTACCGAAAATGATAGGGCAAGTTTTGCTAGCTGCTGAATTAAGCACTAGAAAATCAGCAGGATACTTAATCTTACCGCAGAGGACCTCCACATCTCTTACAATACAATAGGGCAAATGGTTTCCTTATTAGCAATGTGTATAACCACATCAATGTCCTCAAGATCACAAGGACCAATTTCATGCATAATTTCCCTGTAAAAGCTCATAAGAAATAGTACTAGAACTAGCACCAATATCACATCAACTATAATAGCAATGATCACCAATTCTAACAGAAAGCACAGGGACACTATCTTTTCTAGCTTTTCTAGGATGAGAGACAATATTAGAAGCGTATTCACAGAAGACAATGTGCTCATCCTCCATATTTCTAGTGACAAGATTTTTCACAATAGCTACCACAGGTTCAATATTCATTTGCTCATCAGGTTCCACAGTTTTCTTTGTACCTTTGTTATTCGCACTAATCATCATAGAATACTCCTTTACCTTAGCTGGGAAAGGTATTTTCTCAACATAAGGTTCAGGAAAAATATGATCAATAGTACAAACTTCAGTGCTTCTAACAGGAACATGACTAACAACATCTTTATAAGGTGCATGGTACTTATTCCACTTATTTTTAGGAATTTCTATGTAAGAGGCAAAAGCCTTAAAACAATTGGCAATACTTTGGGAGTCAATACCATACTCATTACTAATATCATGGAAGTCATCAGTTCCCATAAAATATTTAATGCATTCATAATCATAGTTTATACCTGACTTTCTTCCTTTGTCATTCTCCCAAGCTTTAGTGTTCTCTTGAATACGGTCTAGGATATTCCATTTAGCTTCTTCCTTCATACGTGTGAATGATCCAGCACAAGAAGCATCTAGTAAATCTTTATCATGAAGAGATAGCATAGCATAAAAGTTATTAATAATAATATTGTCAAGGAGTTCATGAATAGTACATTTAAGCATTAGTAACTTCAATATCCCCCAAGATTGAGCTGTACTCTCTCCATCACGAGGCCAAAAGTTATATATCATATTCCTAACCTTATGAATTTCACTGGGAGGATAAAATTTAGAATAAAAGAGAGGTACTATTTCCTCCCATTCCATGGATTGCCCATTCTTTAGCAGCTTATACCATTCTTCAGCTCTCCCTTTGAAGGATATAGAGAGTAACTTCTTCTTCACCTATTCAGTTGTGATACCTGCACACTTAAACAACCCGTAAAATTCATGGATAAAAAGCAAATGATCACCAGGGTGGACAATTCCATCCCCTAAATAATAATCATCCATAACACGATCAACAATATTTGTAGGTATCTTAAAAGGATCTATCTCAATAGGTGGTGGTTCATCTACTACCCTAACAGTGGTAGTAGTTTCCCCAAACAGAAAACCAAGTGGGTTATCCATATTGGAAACAAAGTAACAAACAGAAATAAAAAGCAATACTCACAATAGAAGTTTCCTTTACTAGTTCCACTTTTCAATAGCGCTTCACTCCCCGGCAACGGCGCCAGAAAATAGTCTTGATGACCCACAAGTATAGGGGGTGTATCGTAGTACTTTTGATAAATAGGAGTGTCGCAACGAAGAGCAAAGGTGTTGACTAGTGGTATGGAGCAGGAAATCTCTGTAAATACTTAGCAAACAGATTTTTAGGGGTTTTCTGATAAAGCAAAGAAATAAGGTGCAAGTAATAAAGACAACAAACAATTGCAGCAAGTGGCCCAATCCTTTCTGTAACATCCCAGCATTAGAGCTTAGAAATAAGCTGAAACCCAGATGTGTGCATTGCATTCATGCATAGAAAATCCGAATAATTTTCGCGCTTTTAAACAGAACTTGTCAAAGGGATTGAAGCTTCTCTCAACTTGATGGAATTGAAGTAGATCATCTAGTTGACTGTGATAAGTTTCATTATGACCTTTGCTAAACATGATTTGATCTAAGGCTAGATCTAATATAATAAAATGCTACCCATAAAACACTGTTTAATTAATTAATATTTGGTCCTTAAGGGATTCTGCCACCATACTCAACCCATAAAATCATCATTTCTAAGTCAAGATTACAAACTAAAGTAATATAAATGTAATGACTAATCCTGACTTCTCTTATTCTTATCTACTCTTACAGTGAGTACTATAGTAGTACTTAGCTTTAACCTTTAATGAGATTGAGATGGAGAGAGACTAAGTCAAGATCATTCACTATATATCTTTCTTTCCATATCAATCCTTATCATCTCTATTGAGTTATATTCCATTATCTATTGTTCATTAATGTTGAGGAATCAACTATTGATTCACCAATTCTCAATCTACCAACTCTTGACCATATCATAGTTTACACTTAGAGTGCTTATATTGAAACAACTAAGCAAAGATAAATAGTAATGCTAGCTTTAGAAATCATTTTGTTGGAGATATGCCCAAGAGGCAATAATAAAGTAGGTTATTATCATATCTTCATACTTATGATAAATGTTTACATACCATGCTATAATTGTATTAACCGGAAACATTAATACTTGTGTGATTTGTAAACATAAAAGAGTCCCTAGTAAAGCCTCTTGTTAAACTAGCTTGTTGGTTAATATATGATCATGGTTTCCTGATCATGAACATAGAGATGTTATTAACAACAGGGTCATATCATTAGGAGAATGATGTGATGGACATACTCCTATAGTTAAGCGTAGCATAAAGATCAAGTCATTTAATATAGTTCATTTGCTATAAGCTTTCTGATACATAGTAACCTAATTCCTTCGACCATGAGATCATGCATATCACCTTTACCGGAAGGATGCTTTTATGACATCAAACACCACACCGTAACAGGGTGGCTATAAAGGTGGCATTGAGTGTTCGGAAAGTATGGGTTGAGACACATGGATCAAGAGTGGGATTTGTCCATCCATATGACGGATAGATATACTCTAGGCCCTCTCGATGGAATGTCATCCAATTAGCTTGCAAGCATGTGACTGGCTCACAAGGGATCACATACCACGGGAACGAGAAAAGAGTACTTATCGGTAACGAGGTTGAACTAGGTATGCAGAGATACTGACGATCATAACCTCGGATAAGTAAACTATCGTGAGACAAAGGGAAATTGGTATCGTATGTAAGTGGTTCATTCGATCGCAAAGTAATCGTAGAAATATGTGGGAGCCATATGAATTTCCAGATTCCTCTATTGGTTATTGATCGGAGAAGTGTCTCGATCATGTCCGCATAATTCACGAACCGTAGGGAGACACACTTAAGGATTCAATGTTGTTGAGTAGTTATGGAATGATGAGTAAGAGACCGAATGTTGTTCGGAGTCTCGGATGGGATCCGGGATATCACGAGGAGATCCGGAATGGTCTGGAGAATAAGATTCATATAAGGAAAGTCCTGTTTCGGGGTTGGAGAATGGTTCCGGTGTTTTCAGCAGGAATGTTCTAGAAGGTTCCGGAATGTCTGGCACTCCGGAGGGGAAGGGTACATGAATGTGTCATTGCAAGTTGGAATGATTGCATCATGTACTAGGTGTCATCGCTGTACAAAATAAAGGGTTTAATCAAATCCTAGTTTGAAAAGTCAAACGCCAATTTGAAAAGTCAAACGACTATTTTGGAAAGTGGAGAAGAAGTGGGAAACCGAGTTGGGGAGGAGTTCGTACTCCACCGCCGGCCCACTAGGTATCCGAGTTGGGGAGGGACTCCCTCCCCTTGGCCGGCGCCTCCCTCCACCTATATAAGGAGGGGCAGGGTTCCCCTCCTAGACACACAAGTTGCCCCCTCTAAACCTAACCCTAGTCGCCGCCGCCCACCATAGCCGCCGCCTAGGGTTTCTTCCCTAGCCGCCGACTTGGGCACCTCCAAGCCCTAGCCGCCGGCCCTAGCACCCCCTCCTTGGTGTGTCTAAACCCTAGAACACCGAGGGCTCTCTCATAGTCCACCATACTCGCTCCGGCTTAAGGTGAAGCCCTGCGAGATCTCCCCTCTACTTCCGATACCACGCCGTCTGCTGCCGGAATCGCGAGGAGAGTGCTACAACCTCCGCTGCCTGCTGGAACAAGGGAGAGGAAGGTCTTCGTCGAGTACCGAATGTGTGACCGACTGCAGGAGCGCTGCCGGAACGCAGCGCCGGAAGGATCGTCTACGCGATCTTGAGATCGGCAAGATTACGATTACATCACCCACGAGAATCTGCTCTCGTTAACCGTTTTGGAATCTTCGAGGGTGAGTTCCTCTATCGACTCGTTGCTACAATCTAGTAGATAGATCCTGGCTTGTTTGTTTGCATGCGGTAGAATTTTTTTGTTTTCCATGCTACGAACCCCTACACATTTATAGTATGGAAATGATTGAAAAGAATCCAATCAATGTGATAATAGAAGGAGTTAAACTCACTCCTGGTTGGATAGAAGATTTATTTAAAATAAAGATATTTATGGTAACAAAGAGGGTTCCCAGGATGTATACTAAAGATAGTTACCAGGAGTAGTCCTATTGTATCAAGTAGGTATAGTCAATGAATTATATCTCTTAATCCAATAGAACTAAACAGAAGATAATTATCATACAACTGCAATGTTGTATGGATGGAAGCCTTGATTAGCCAACTGGAAACCTAAATCCTAAAGGATCAAAAGATTATAATGATCAAGCCTTATTCACCAAGATTGAGTGCTTATATCATGTATAAGGGGTATTGGTGGATAAAACATGATTGGAACCCCAGTATAGTTATGTTATCCTAAGATAGCTATGGCAGGTCACATTTAGAAACATAATTAGGGGGACAGTACGACGTCCCACAAAAATCCGAATTTTTCGGCCGTCCAATCCAGAATCATCGGTCCAGATCTGCTCACTTATACATGCCTCTACGTAATGGACCAGCCCTGACCTACCCGCCTTGTACTGCACCTCACTGCTATCGGGTCCCGCACTGTGGTCGGTCCACCTCTCAGTCGTTGCTTAGTTTGTAGGTAGGGTCGAGCCGATGTGCACTGAAAATAAGCAATTAAAGTTCAGGTTCTGCCCTTCCACCCCGGACCCGAAGTTCTTCCTCGCTGGAATGAACCGAGAAAATCGCGTCCATATAAAAACATGCTCGGTACGCTCCTCGTTAAAAAATCCTTCATTTTTCCCCTTTCACCCTGCAGCTTCAAACCCTAACCCTAGCGCCGCTGTCTTTATGCTTTTTCCCTTGAGCTCTCGCGGTGCCGATGACGCCTCCGCTGGCCATGGCCTCCTGCACGGTCGTAGGCTATGGCTGGTCGAGAAGCGCGGCGATGACTCCCACGTCTGGTTCCTCCTCCCGCCCTTCCTCTTCAAGCCCACGCTGGCCAACCCTTGCCGCCACGCCCAATCCCCTCAGCGCCGCCAGCCCCCAAACCCCACTCGTGTGCCCCTTCCCAATCCCCTCGCCTCCTCCTTGCCTTGCTGCTCCTGATCTCCTCCTCCTCCCTTACTACCTCTCCCTCTTCCTCTGTTTGCTGAAGCTGCTACCGAGGACACATGCGACCGGATCCCAGAAGCGCAGATGGTGAGCGACCAGCGACCGGAGCCAGACGGTGGCAGTGGTGGTGGGCGGTAGCGGATGCTCTTCGAGCTCGATTTGCAGCACTCATCTCCCCCTTTTATTCTTCATCATATCAGCCTTGCTAATTGCCTCTTTCTCCATCGCTTGGCTATGATGCAACTGCGGACTGTGCAGAATACTTCCATGAAGGCCTTGGGCGGTTCCCATACACAACCTGAGCTTCTAATTTTGGTGATGTTAGCTGGTGAGCTTTCTCTCTTATACATATTGGTTACAATTGATGCATCCATGGGTTGGAATATGCAACCGATGCTGCCATAAGGTCTTTCTGATTTTTCAGCGAAATTAGTAATTCCGAGTACTTAGTATACAAGCTGCCATTTGTGTGTCTAAAAAATATTTCAGCTTTGCTACTTGTTCAGAAAAAAAAGATCTAGCTCAGTTTGTTATTGTGCAGCCTATGTCTTTTTAAACTATTTTAACATATAAAATTAAATTTGTGTTTACTTATGTTCAAACAGTTGTTCCATACATGTGTGCTTGGTTATATTCAAGCATGCATGCTTCTGTTCGAAGGTTCAGCATGGTGTGTGTGGCAGCGATTAATTATCCAGACGTAGTAATTAAAGATGGTGTGTTCAAAGCTTAATTGCTACTGTAATACTATTTCGATGGAATCGTGTAAATTGCTAGCAAATAAATATGACGAATGACTTCACAGTCTGAATTTTATGTGTGCACTCTATCTCTTAACAATATACGTCGTTGTTTCTTTTTTTTTGCAGAACATGCATTTTGCTAATTTAGCTTAGCATCAGGTTACAATCTTGTTCAATACAGGGCAGAACAAACGAAGGTGATGTGACAAGCTACAAACATCGATACTTACGTGAGCAAAATTAGCTTTCCTGTTTACATGTCGCAAATCAAAATCTAAAAAAAATATTTGCTCTAATGCATGTATATTTGAACATGTCTACAAATTACTCTTGCAGCAATATCCTCGCATGCTTCGTTTCTTATGCATTGCAGATTCATCACTAACCTAGGGTTGCTGAAGGTCTCTTCTTCCTCTCCTGGCCTTGGATGCCGCTATGGAGGGATTGCACCTGGGAGTCATTGTCGCCATAGGGTACGTTCCTTCTCGCACGTAGTTTATTATGGTACCTTATTAGTACTTCCATACCTCAGGTCCATGTACTGGTCATTTTCCTATACCAATTGTCCCCTAAAAGTTCATGGATGTTACTATGTTTTATAACACCATCAGGAAAGGGAGTTCCATACATACCAGGTTGCTAAGTACCACTGGTTGTCAATAATTCAGCCCCAAGGATTTTGAAAAAGGAGATTGGTTGCATCTTTATTATTATTTGATATCCTGGTGTGAGAATAGCTATAACAACAAGATATGCTTTCCAGGTACCTGAGAAGTTCAGTTTAGAAAGGACATCAGTTTCAGTTAGTACATGTACAATGAATATTTGTTTTTGGGGCGGTAGGTTTGCTTAGAGTTTAAACTAGGTTGTTACGGCCATAATTTTGAGCTATCTTTCTAATATAAGTTTTAGAATATTTTCCATGATTTATTTATAGTATTTAAAGCGCATTTTGGCAAGACAGGTTGCTTGCAGCGATCATTTTATAGTCCAGTTTTGCCTTTCTTTGAGCAGTGTTTTTGCGAGCCACTTTAGGCCCTGCTAGCTTCTGAATAAAATTATAGGTTCGACACAAAAGTTGTGGGGTATGATTACTAGATAGGAAAGCACACATTGTTTTCTCTATTCCATTTGAAGTTTAGTTCCTATGAAAATATTAAATGGCCTGTCTTGTGTTAGACAGAGCTTCTAGCATGTTCATAATTGATTGATTTAAGTGTACAATTTTCTGATTTTTATGAGCACTGAATGTGAGGAATATTGCTGAATAGGGTTCTGTTTCAACTGTACTAGATATTGGACCCTTTACTATAAAGAGATAACTTGTATGAAGGGTGCCCACATGCACACAGCAGACATGATAACCTTCTACACCAAAGGTTTCTTGGCAGTATGATTTTTTGGTTGTGGGAAAATGTTTCTGTGTGTTGCTTTTCCATATAATAGTCAATAGAGCCCTAAAAGTGTCACCCTTTAGGTTTCCCCTTTTTGTATTGGATGAATTCCCTGTAACACGTTGTGATGAAAAGAGTATATGCTTGTCATGGTAAAAGTTCTTCTGAGATGTGATTGTGAATTTATCTGAACATTGCTCCCTGTTTTCTGTGTTCTATTCATTCGAAACGAGTTTGGGCTTGGTTGTTTCTGAGTAAACAATATGGATAGAGCTTGAAAGGACATGATCATGTTTTAGAAGGGAAATAATATATATATATAATTAAAACTAATAAACTGGTGTCATGTTGGTTTTCTCCCATATATAGTGTTGTCTCACTTAAAGCTTTTGTTTTATTTGCTTTCTAAGTGCTTTTCGTGTTTTGGGAATGATACAAGTGTGTCTAATTAGGCTATTCTATTGATTGGTCAAACTACACTTTTGTCTATACACTTGTTTTTATGATGTTATCTATGTTCTTAGTTTAGGAACTTCCACGAAGAATATGAACTTAGGACAAGCATGATCTTAACGATCTATTTTGTGTATTAACCTACATGTACAAGAACTGCTCTCCATACTCGACTTGCTCGTGTTGTTTTGTGAGTACCATATTTCTGTAAAAGGTGGAAAATTGTTTAACCATTGTTTGTTGTTTAGAAAAGAACATTTTTCATAATACATGTCGATATGACACTAGCTGATTTTTATCAGGTCCTGGGTGGAACAGGAAGCCAAGCGAGGTACTTGCAAAGGCTGTGAGAAAATGGCGAGTTCCGGATGGTTGATCCCGCAAATTAGCCTGGCTTTTTATTTGGTGTAAGTTTACAACTCCCTGTAAAAGTTTGGTGTTTTGTTGTCAACGCTTCTGCTTTCAGTTATGCAATCTCAATACCTTTTAGGACCTCAGATCATGGTTTTGTCTGGGCCTGCTTCCTCTACTCCCACCTCTCAGCCTCAACGCATTTGCGAGTTTCTCCATCCCTCTCTTGCATGTACTCAATCCTCTCTTTCCATTCAATCCATAGATGTTTGCATATTTAGCTTGTCTGGATTATTTTAAATTGGTGCCTGTGAAATGTTCGGTGAAAATTCAAGCAGGCTATGGAGGAAGTTAATTCCTTTATATGCTCCATTATGTAATTTATTTCTAAAATATAGATGTGTTGTTTAATTTGTCTTCTTGGCGTTAAATTACCAATAAAAACAACTCTCTACCATGATTGCTGCAGATTAATTGTGAAGAATTGGTGCTCCCTCATCTCCTTTAATGCCTTTTTTGTGGATCTATGCTCGCCTGCTAGGTATGAATTCATCTCCCTATCTCTCTCACAGTTGCATGGGCCAAGGAACAATTTGTTGCTATTTTTTGGTGAAATAAGTTCAATGACGTTATCCTGCTTCCCCCTTTGAATGCAAACAATCAAATACAACATGCATGAAAGGTCTCAATAGGTTGTGGATGATGTTGATTCAAAGGTTTTGGCTGAGGTTGGTTCCACAACTTAATTCAAAGGACGTAAAAGGTCTCAATAGGCTGTGGATGATGTTGATTCTAGAAATTGCTAAGTTTGCATAACAATTCATGGAACCTCGGCAGGGGAAAACATACAATACAACCTATTTATGTGAAATTTGAGAAGAAATATTTCTGCCATGGTAGATAATATATTTCTGGATAAATATAAGATATCGTGTGTTCACTTATGTTTATCTGTTCTGCAACAATCCAATACCTCAAATTTACACGCAGGAACTGTAATTAACTGATCTTCGTATTCCATTTATAAAATCTTACACATCACTTGATTTAGTTTTGAAAAAACAAGTTCTTGCAGCATGAGCTAAATACACATTGGATGTTCACAGTGCAACTCATGTGAAGAAAAAACCAGACGCTACCAAGGAACTGTGTTTCCAGCTAAGTAGAGTAAAACACAACCAGGTAACATCCTCCGATAAAACTACAAATAAATGATATTGTCATACTTATTTTAATTCAAGTAGAGTAAAACACAACCGGTCTCTTATCTTGCAGCACATATAAGAGTGATCTATGATGCTCAGTTGCTCACACAAATTCAGGAAGATATTAGACTAAAAACTACCTGGACTGCTACACCACATCATCTTCTAAAGGCCGAATATTTGTGCACTATCATCGCCATAGCTACAATGTAGAAGATGATGTGGTGTAGCAGTATGACAATGCTCCTCTCAAAGGCGTCATGTTATTTTTCTTTGCTTTATTGGAGTGAAATAATTTGTCTTAGGCTAATGGTTCACTTTGATTTTGAGCTCTTCCTTCTATTCCCATAGGATGATAAGCGGAAGTAATGTAACACATGCCGTGATATGTATATGCATGTATCTTCTGGCCTTGCCTATTATCTTCACTCAAGTCTCTGTATCCACTGGTGAATCCATGAGCGATGTTGGTTCATTCACCGTTTTCGTCCTGATGTTTGTTACATGGATCTGGATGGACCTATGTTTGGGCTATGCACGAGTGGTTACCTTATATTCCGAAGTTTCATATTTAGTGGACCTTGATGTAGACTGATGTAATTTCTGTATGCATCCGTTCCTTCTATGTTCTTAAATAGATTTATGCATGAATTCTAAGCTCCATGGTGAAACACGGTTCTGTATTAGATTACTTCTATGAGGTTGTTGTTCTCTGGTAAAGAAAGGTATTCATATGTAGCGTAACCGTAAGATATTGATTGGTGTCGATTATGTGCGAGCTACTCCGTACAAATTAGCATATGTATCCATCAGCTGTTCCAATCGAAAAGTAATTTTATTTCTATGATTTGTAGTAATATATACTTAACAGGTTGCGGGGTTACACTGCCTGCTTTTTATTGACATCATTCAAACCGACAGTCCGGGAGCGTGCGCCGAGGCGCACTCCTAAATCTAGTTAATATAATGTGAGGTTAGAGTATGGGACACTGGAGTTAAGTAGAGACAAGATAGAGTTAAGTAGAGACAAGATAATATGATTAAGATGATGCTAGAGCAGCATGGGATTTTAAAAGAAATAGTTTCCTCTTGGGAAATACCAACACTTAATGTGAAGTAGTTTGATCTAGACATCTACTGAAGAAATATTAGTGATGGATGATTAAGGAAGGTTATGAGTGGAGTTTGAAAGTACTACTTGTTGGATGGAAGGCTATCAACAGTAGAGTAGTAGATACAATCAAGCTTAGATATGAGGAAGTTATGAAATACTTGAGTATCAAACTCATGTGATTCATCCATGAGTTTAGAAGGTTAATCAGTAAATAATAATATTATTATGAAGTAAAACTCATCATGTTAACTCATGATGATAGATAGAAAAAGGTAGTATATCTAGGAAAGGAATTCCTTAATAAGAAGTCTAGAATTATGAATTATGGAAGATAGTAATTCTTGGTAAACAAGCAACTCTAAATCTCAAACCAAGTAGAATATCCATTTCATGTTATTGATCTATCATTTTATATCCATATCACTTCATAGTAATATTTTCATTTAGCAAATCACATAAGCACATCTCTGTCAATTTCAACCATCATAACTAAATGTACTTAGGAGTATCTTTATCAATTCTTTTATATAAAACATTCAAGATATAACTTTCTAGTACTAAAGGTGAGGTCATCAAATATCACAAACAGAAGACAATATGCTTAGTTATTAATTCTTTACTCATACCCATAAAGGAATCTAAGTATATTAAAAAAACTAAACCCTAGGGTAAATATTCATAATTCAAAACCTTAAAACTTCTTTGTTTATCACAATAGAATATATACATTGCCAATTTCTAAATTAATGGGAGTAGTAATAACCATATCAATGTCTTTTATATTTCATGCATCAAGTAATGGTATAGAATCATTATACATATAAAAGTTTCTATTCAAACTAGAGTTAAGTTTATAAACAAATAAGAATATATCATTTAGAAATCCATAACTAAAGGAGGAAAATAAAATAATAAGAAAATTTTCTACAAATTATTAAAGGGGTTCATATGAATAAATAAAAGTAATATAAAAAGATTATATTTAATAAAAATTCACAAATGATACTAAATATATTTTAGTATTATTTAAATTATCCAGCAAAGAAATCCTACAAATAAAAGTTCAAAATCTAAGTCAAATTCAAATCTGAAAAGGAAAACAGAAAATAGAAAAAGGTAAAACAAATAAAAAACATTACCTGGCCGCAGCCCAACCCTACCTGCTTAACTAACGCCCCTGTGCAGCCCACAATAGCCCAGCAACCAGCCCAACTCGTTTCCATCTGTGACTGATAAGTGGGACCAAAGGAGGACCGCGGGTTCAACTGAAAGAATTGCCAGGAGTTTATCCGCAAAAGTTACATCGTCGTCATCCTCACGCACACAGACAACTTACTGGAGGAACTCGCCGCCGCCCGATGCCGTCGTCGTCGTCAGCCATGCGCCAAGATGCTCGCCGCTGTTCCAGAGGGGGATAAGAAGGCCACCGCCATGCCCTGCCTCAATCCCTATCCATAATCCCTCCTTATCCTCTCTGATTTGAATGGGGCCGAAACCCTAGCTCACCGAAACCACACCTCGCCGTCGAACCACATCTCCCCACACCCTTCCAAGCAACCATGGAGAAGCATCGTCCTCCGTAGATCCTCTGAGAGGAATACTGCATCAAGGGGAGCACTGGAGTGGACGAATTTGGAGGTTCTTCTTCGCGACAGTTCATCGGAAATCTTGTCTGAGAGCTCGCCTCCGACCGCGCATGTCCTTGCCGACTTCTCCATCATCATCAGGGTGAGTTCCTGAACCTTCCAGTATCCTTAAATTGCCTGATCTCGTTGTAAATCGCTGTCTCACCGTGTGCCACCGTTGGCCACCGTCGGAGCTCGTCGGAGTTGAGGTTCCGATGACCATTTCCGAGCGGCACCGCCACTTTAGGACTCAGCACGATGCACTGATTCGAACTAGGTTCATTTTGTTTGCTAGGGCGCGGTAGATCGTCGCCGGCGACCAACCACTGACGGTGGTGGTGGTGCTGACGCCATCGCTATGTCATGTCGACGCCACTCTGAACCCAGTTCCCTGTTTGACCTGGTCTTTGTCTCACGTGGCAAGTGACATGGCCTAGGGCCCATATGTCATTGACTGGGGGTAGCTAACCAATCGGTAACAAATGCAATTTCTTTAACCTGAGAGCTGAGGTGGACAATGGCCCATATATCAGTGACTGGGGCTAGCTCTAGTGTGGTGTAAAAAGTATTTTCTGTGTAAGAAATAATAAAATGTTTTAAACTCAATTATATTTCAGAAATCAAATAAATGATTAAATATTGTTTATTGTTTAATTAATAACTTTTGATTTATAATTCAGAAAAATATGTATAATATATGAAAATTTTCAGAAAAATAAAATCTATAACTTAAAACTATTATCAAATATTGTTATGATGACTAGTTAAATAAATATTATTTAATAAAGGTTTTATAAGTAATAAAACTTTGACAATTCATATTTTAACAATGGTAAATGTTAATAATATAAACAAATACCAAAAATCTTAGAAAAAAATATAATTTGAAACCATAAACATGTATTATTATTTCACTTAATTGAATATTTACTATTTATTAAGTAATTATAAAGTAATAAGAATTATAAAAATCATATCTTATTATTTATAAATCACAAAAATAAATGTAATATACCAAAATGATCACAAAAATAATTTATACATGTTAAAAATATAATATTCCACTTTTGAGTTAATTAAAAATTCAAATATTTTAATAACTCAAATTTAAACTTGTTTAATTAATTAATAATTCATGTAAGAATGAATAAAATTTATGAATATTCGTAAAATGAATAAATTAAGTTTAATAAATAGTGTTAATCTTAAATATTAATTATATGAATCCATAATGGTTTAAAACATTGTAAATACCTTTTTTTATTAAATTATCTTCAACCTTAAGTAAAGATTATATTCTCAAATGATTCTAATTCATGATAAAAACTTTAAAGAACACCTTGTGAATAAATCAAATCCTTTCCATATATGTTAACTACCAAATTACAAAAACTACCACAACACTATAAAAAGTTCAAAAGTAGTTAAGTGACAATATATCTTGACTTATAAACTATACTCACTCATCTACAAAAGGTAAATGGTACTACTCCACTATAGAAGCAAGAAACTACTATACTAAATAAAGGGATATTCATTTTTAAGTAACCTAAAGAAAACATTCCAGATACACAAGATACAAAGGTTATAAGTATTATACTTTCAAAACTATCTATATTTTAAAGTTAACTCTAATCTCCAAAAATCTAAATATAATGCAATAAACATTACTATATGTTTTATAGTTAACTTTGGTCTGAAGTAGTTAAGTTATAAAAACATCTCAAACCCAAATCATTTGAGCAAACATAAATAACAACTACCCAACTCAACTCACCATAAAGCTTGTTTAGACCTTAGAAAAGAAACCTTTTCTTCGAAGGTTATTCTTTTTGCCACTTCAAACAAGAACTCTTCGATAAGCAATCTTGACTAGCATTGCATAATTATATATTTTAATACTATTTATGTGTTGCTCACAACCACTCGTAAACTCTAATAGAAGCACAAATGTGAAACCTATCTAAAAGAGAACCACACATTCCAACATAACCATTTCCGGAATCCAAACCCTAGGACAATGTTATCTCCGGGATTTGCGTTTAGAACGTGCATCACATTACTTATGCATAAAAGCATATTGCTTCTTTAAACATTAGTCCTTACCGGACCAATGATGCTGATTTCAGATTTTGGATCTTATACTAACTCAAAGACCGTGAGTGCATAATCTTGCAACCACAAAAGGCAAGTTCACACTTGCTCATATCCTTTGTTTATTTTCTGTAAAGTATTCTACAAATCCAATGTTGTCATCACCTGCATTTGAAAAAGGCCAGAAAACACTATTTTCAATAATAGCGTGAACTATTGGTTACTAATCCAGGGTGATCAGCTAATCTGTTAAATCTGACAGTTGGAATACCACTGTTCAGAACTATATAACCTAGGACTTAATAACCAATGTCGCTAGTGATTCTTGCGCCGTATATTACATGTTGACCATGATATTTGGAATGGGATGGAGAAGTCAGTTGTATCTTCTTCCTCTCGTATGAAGCCGGATGTGCAGGTCGTGGCTTTTATCCTCGTAGCGTGCATATTAATTGGTAATTCATAGAGGATATGCAGCATATGGGTGGGAACCCTCAACGTCCCATGATAGTTCTGACATCTAACGGTTTGTACAAACCATTGCCGTAATCCTTTATGTGGGCATGGTGTACACCAAGGAGGCATGCGAGGTCGCGAAGGGGGGAGTGATTGGCTTGGATCATCTTCTAGGCCCCACATCATGGAATTGTGGACGGGAATAAGCTGCCCGGTTGTGCAACAAAGAGTTGATCTCTCATGGGTAAAGTGACGCACCTCTGCAGAGTGTAAGAACTGTAACTTGTTACTCCCTGTTCCAGGAAGGAGTTGCGAACACAGCGGGAAAGGAACTCCATGAAAGTTCTGGTAAACCCGTGAAGGCTGACGGACATAGCTTTTCAGAATAAAATCAACCTTTGAAGAAATGTTTATGAAAACTTGCATGGCCTACGACCTATGGTCTGTGGCTGTAGTGATAGTGCATCAAACACTCCTTTTCTAGTGAATTTGTTGAGTACGCTCGTACTCAAAGTATCTTCTTAACCCTTGATAGATTCTGAAGTTGGAATAGACAACAACCACATCAAGTTATGCTCCAGGACTTATCAAGACCAGCTAAAGCTCTTCAATGAAGACAAGGAAGCCAACATATACCTCAACTCAAGTGAAGACGAAGTTACTGATTGGATAGGAATACAATCTCTAACCAAAGAACCTATTTCTATAGTGCGTTGCAATAGCAGCAATGCCAATCTCTTAGCCAGAATACTAGACTTGATAGTATAATCATTCTTGCGTTATTTATCTTTGATTCTTCTCCATAAGAAATTCTTTCTCTCGCTTTAACCTAGAGTGTTCTCTGGATCTTGTGTAAAGAGTGAGTTGTAACCTTTAGCCATGTATTGGACCCGCTGTGATTCTGTTGTGCCATTCTGAGGGATGTAATACCAGTGAACGGTGTTTCATTGGTGTTATGTCCATGTCTATAGTATACTACATCATGCAGTGGTATGCTGGGTCACCGCAGTTGGTATCAGAGCATATGCTTTGACATTAGGTTGAAAACCTAGTGAATGGGTAGAACCTGTAGGACACATCCAAATGATAATAAAGAGTTCTCTAGTGATATGAGGGATATTCACTTGAGAATAATCCTGCTATGTTACTAGTGTTATAATTATTTTATACGATGGTAAATCTGATCATTACCCAAGAGTTTTAACTCTATGTGACTGATGATAATTTCTTATCTACAGCTCCACATGGCACCTCGATATCCACCCCGGAATGTTCAAGTGATGAATAGGACGTTGGATGACTATGGGTGTCGGGGAGGTGACCCCGGATAGGGTCAAGATAGGGGAAGGACGAAAGGAGTCTCCCTTGTCATGAGCCGAGTTACTGTTTATGCCGGCCGAGTCATGTAAGAGTCGACCGAGATAAGCAGGACCATGACAGCTAGATAGAGAATAACACCTTGTCCGGCCGACATATGAGTTATGTCGGCCGAGCAAGTCTGGCTAACTAGGATACGGGTGAAGGCCGAGCCGAGTTATGCGAGACAAGGCCGAGTAACACGAAGCTTGAAAGAGAAGGAAATGCCTATAGTCAAACCCTAGTCACTAGCTAGGAGGAATATAAACAGAGCCAAGCACAAAGGACAAGGAGCAAAGCTGCAGAAGGGCAGAAGAAGGTCACAGAGGTGACATTCAGGGAGCCCGGGGCGCGCATGTGGGGTTTTCTGGAACATTGTCGTCGATAGAAGGGGACACGGAAAGGAGGGTGCCAAGTTACCATATTGGGACAAGCATATTCCTTGAATATGGTTGCCACGTCAGCCCTAGAGGAACCAAGGCACCCCTTTATAAGGGGAGACGCGGGGTCCTGAGGGGCATCGATTCATTCTATGTCGTAGGGCTCGGGTAGTAGTTCTCTTCTTCCTGCAAACAGCTCGAGGAGCACTTGTAGTCCCAAAGAGGAGAAATAAAGATCTGCATGTTAGTCATTTGTGTGTAGAAATAACTACATCTTCCCTTCCCAGATCCCTCTAGCATCCATTGGCCCCATACTTTAGCCTACCCATGGCATCTGCCGTGCCACCACCACGACAATGGGGGGATTGGACAGACAATATCCGACAACTTCTATGGAGTTTGGAATGTGAATCGAGACTTTTGGTCAAGATTTACAGTTACTATGATGGGCAGGTATTAGCTAAATACCGTGTCATGATCATGTTACCCAAGAAGTTAGGACTTAAGGGAGAAATGCCATCAGGAGAGGCAAGGTGCATGGCATCTGCATATCAGATTGCCGTAGCAGCAGCCATAACGATGATCCGAGAACAAAAATCCCAAGCTCTAGAAGGTAGTACTCACACCATTATACCACATGAAACCTCAAACTCCGAGCATGAGTTAGATCACTCTACCCTAGTCCAAGCTGAACCAATTCTAGTTGTTGAGTATATGGATCGTTATCGGTCTTTGTTAAACACTTATCATAACACTCACCAAGTCTTAGTTCAGGAGTTGGATACGGTCATAGAGGATTTTACTGATCCTGATAAATCAATGGCTCGTAGGTAGAAGTTAGATAAAGAAGCTAGGCATCCTAAATACATACCTTCAGGAGAAGTGTTTGAGGAAACTGAGTTTAATGACCCAAACTCAGAAAATTATGCCTATTACCAAAATGACTTCAAGCCACCTGAAGACCTATGGACCAAATATAACTCCGAACAACAGGAATGGAATAAAGTTATTCCAAATAACCCTGATCCCAACAAGTATGGATGGGAAGTAGAATCTCAAGGTGAAACCATAGGAAATCCTATACCTTGTGATACAGGTATTGAAGAAGAGACCAACTATAACCATAGAGAGTCTTATGGACCATATGGGGGTAATACTAATCCAATCAACTTAGAAGAGGATTCCGATTGCTACTACACCAATATATATGAATGGATCCAAGAAAAAGCTAAGGAACCAACTTACTATGAGGAAGCGTTGCCGGAAAACATGGAATATTCGGTGGAAGATTATGCCAACTCTAGTCATTTTTCAATGACTAATCTCAGTCTCGGTACTTCTAATCAAGAATACGCACCTCCTGGATGCTCTTATGCTCCAGAAGGCAGTCGTAGGACTTCACGTCATCATGGACGGAACTCCAGGAAGCACTAGAGGAAGATGAAAGTAAGAAAGGAACGACATTCCAAGGGATGAGGGCTTGAATAATATATATAGAGGGTAGTGCGTATTGTAGTTTGAAGGGTTTACCGAAATAAGTGAGGATATATCCACAAGAACAAGAAGTTCTTGTAAGATAGTTGTGTAAATAGGTATGGAGCAAACCGTTGGAACATCTAGTACATTTGTAAATTATTTAACACCTATGTGTAATACATAGTATGTGTTTTGTTGTTTATCGACTTTTGGATCTTCTTGATTGACTAGATCTGTACATGAAGTTTAATTAGGTGTGCAAATGCATGATGTAACACCCAGTTATTACTTGATGTTATAGACCTAGATAGAAACGGGAATTCGTGTAAGGGAGTGACGAGTTTCGAAGATCATGAGGAAGACTGACTTGAAGGATGAAGCATGATATAAGAGGTATTAACACCGTTTGGAGGATGGATCAAGCTTAGATCATCATTAGTCCGCAACAAGAAGTGATGAACTTAAAGTTCAAACTAAATAGGTAGTTTTGCTAAAAAGTCAATGGGTAATTATGCAAGTTCATGGAAGTATCATGAATAAGTGCAAAGAAGTTTTGGAAACTAAAATGGTAATAAAATTCTAACAATTCAGAGAAAATGCCATAAGTATGCTAGAAATCATAGGGTAATACATACACCCTAGGATGCTTCACAGCTGGTAATTTTCTGCAGCTAGTACTTAATCCATAATCGGTACTCTGATCCACAGTTGGTGTTTTGTCAGCAGCTGGTATCTGGTTAACATAGTTACCCAGATCTTCTTAGAAGTTGCATAAAGAGCATTAAATTTGGCCTAAGCTAAGTAAGACCTAAAGAAGTATAAAATTTAAAGGCAATCGTCTTTCGAGATGCTTCGCAAGTTCAAACTTATCCAAACGAAAATGTCCCAAAGTAAGTAGACATATAATGCTGAAAGATGTGTTTCGGAGATCCACAATTGTGTGGATACATCGTATAATCTTTCATCAGACCCTAATTAGGTAAAATATAAACCGAACAAAGACTAACATTCTAATTATAAAGCCAATAAATATTATATAGACAAATTAAAGACTATTAGTAAACCCTAAGGGGGAGAGCAAACCTTATAAATGAAAGTTGAAGAAGTACTATAGGTAATAATGAAAGATTATCTAAAACTTAATAAGGTAAAAGTTTGAAGGTGATAAAAGGTTAATCCTAACCGACTAATTCTAGAAGAAACAACTCATAAATGGTCTTTAAGAAGTAATAGAGAACCTCCACTAGGACATGGAAAGAGAATAAAAAATTCCAATGGGTATGGACGAAATAAGTTCAAATCCAATCTTCACAAGGACTACCAGTATAAACCATACCACCACAAATCAAAAGTTATTCCTTTAGCCATCACTATTGATTAATCAAAAATTTAAAACCCTGTTTTAGTGAGACTTCCAAGACCTTATATAGTATAATAAGAAAGATTGATGATTACATAGAAATCAAAAAGGGAATTGGATTAGGATATGTAATCAGGTTATGGAATACTACAATTTATTCCATTTAAGGTCATCATGGAGTGGAGAATGTAGTAACCACTACAAGTCGATTTCTTACTCCAAAACATGAGAGTTTGCGAACTTCGAGGACGAAGTTTATTTTAAGGGGGAGAGTCTGTAACATCCCAGCATTAGAGCTTAGAAATAAGCTGAACCCAGATGTGTGCATTGCATTCATGCATAGAAAATCCGAATAATTTCGCGCTTTTAAATAGAACTTGTCAAAGGGATTGAAGCTTCTCTCAACTTGATGGAATTGAAGTAGATCATCTAGTTGACTGTGATAAGTTTCATTATGACCTTTGATAAAACCTTAATTGGGTAAACATGATTTGATCTAAGGCTAGATATAATATAATAAAATGCTACCCATAAAACATTGTTTAATTAATATCTGATCCTTAAGGGATTCTGCCACCATACTCAACCCAAAAAATCATCAGTGCTAAGTCAAGATTACAAACTAAAGTAATATAAATGTAATGACTAATCCTGACTTCTCTTATTCTTATCTACTCTTACTATGAGTACTATAGTAGTACTTAGCTTTAACCTTTAATGAGATTGAGATGGAGAGAGACTAAGTCAAGATCATTCACTATATATCTTTCTTTCCATATCAATCCTTATCATCTCTATTGAGTTATATTCCATTATCTATTGTTCATTAATGTTGAGGAATCAACTATTGATTCACCAATTCTCAATCTACCAACTCTTGACCATATCATAGTTTACACTTAAAGTGCTTATATTGAAACAACTAAGCAAAGATAAATAGTAATGCTAGCTTTAGAAATCATTTATAGTATGGGAATGATTGAAAAGAATCCAATCAATGTGATAATAGAAGGAGTTAAACTCACTCCTGGTTGGATAGAATATTTATTTGAAATAAAGTTATTTATGGTAACAAATAGGGTTCCCAGGATGGATACTAAAGATAGTTACCAGGAGTAGTCCTATTGGATCAAGTAGGTATAGTCAATGAATTATATCTCTTAATCCAATAGAACCAAACAGAAGATAATTATCATACAACTGCAATGTTGTATGGATGGAAGCCTTGATTAGCCAACTGGAAACCTAAACCCTAAAGGATCAAAAGATTATAACGATCAAGCCTTATTCACCAAGATTGAGTGCTTATATCATGTATAAGGGGTATTGGTGGATAAAACATGATTGGAACCCTAGTATAGTTATGTTATCCTAAGATAGCTATGGTAGGTCACATTAATATAATGTGAGGTTGGAGTATGGGACACTGGAGTTAAGTAGAGACAAGATAATATGATTAAGATGATGCTAGAGAAACATGGGATTTTAAGAGAAATAGTTTCCTCTTGGGAAATACCAACACTTAATGTGAAGTAGTTTGATCTAGACATCTACTGAAGAAATATTAGTGATGGATGATTAAGGAAGGTTATGAGTGGAGTTTGAAAGTACTACTTGTTGGATGGAAGGCTATGAAAAGTAGAGTAGTAGATATAATCAAGCTTAGATATGAGGAAGTTATGAAATACTTGAGTATCAAACTCATGTGATTCATCCATGAGGTTAGAAGGTTAATCAGTAAATAAGAATATTCTTATGAAGTAAAACTCATCATGTTAACTCATGATGATAGATAGAAAAAGGTAGTATATCTAGGAAAGGAATTCCTTAATAAGAAGTCTAGAATTATGAATTATGGAAGATAGTAATTCTTGGTAAACAAGCAACTCTAAATCTCAAACCAAGTAGAATATCCATTTCATGTTATTGATCTATCATTTTATATCCATATCACTTCATAGTAATATTTTCATTTAGCAAATCACATAAGCACATCTCTATCAATTTCAACCATCATAACTAAATGTACTTAGGAGTATCTTTATCAATTCTTTTATATAAAACATTCAAGATATAACTTTCTAGTACTAAAGGTGAGGTCCTCAAATATCACAAACAGAATACAATATGCTTAGTTATTAATTCTTTACTCATACCCATAAAGGAATCTAAGTATATTAAAAAAACTTAAACCCTAGGGTAAATATTCATAATTCAAAACCTTAAAACTTATTTGTTTATCACAATAGAATATATACATTGCCAATTTCTAAATTAATGGGAGTAGTAATAACCATATCAATGTCTTTTGTATTTCATGCATCAAGTAATGGTATAGAATCATTATACATATACAAGTTTCTATTCAAACTAGAGTTAAGTTTATAAACAAATAAGAATATATCATTTAGAAATCCATAACTAAAGGAGGAAAATAAAATAATAAGAAAAGTTTCTACAAATTATCAAAGGGGTTCATATGAGTAAATAAAATTAATATAAAAAGATTATATATAATAAAAATTCACAAATGATACTAAATATATTTTAGTATTATTGAAATTATCCAGCAAAGAAATCCTACAAATAAAAGTTCAAAATCTAAGTCAAATTCAAATCTAAAAAGGAAAACAGAAAATAGAAAAAGGTAAAACAAATAAAAAACATTACCTGGCCGCAGCCCAACCCTACCTGCTTACCTAACGCCCCTGTGCAGCCCACAATAGCCCAGCAACCAGCCCAACTCGTTTCCATCTGTGACTGATAAGTGGGACCAAAGGAGGACCGCAGGTTGAGCTGAAAGAATTGCCAGGGGTATCCACAAAAGTTACGTCGTCGTCATCCTCATGCACACAGACAGCTCGCTGGAGGAGCTCGCCGCTGCCCAATGCCGTCGTCGTTAGCCGTGCGCCAAGATGCTCGCCGCTGTTCTAGAGGGGGATAAGAATGCCACCGCGATGCCCTGCCTCAATCCCTATCCACAATTCCTCCTTATCCTCTCTGATTTGAATGGGGCCTAAACCCTATGTAACACCCTCAGAATCGGCCCTATGCAAGTTTTAGCGATTCCTGCCAAACCCGCATAGAAACGATTCAAAGGTACCCACCAGGCACTTTCGTGCGGGTGGAAAACAAAGTAATATCATTACACAATAGTCCACGATGGAACCCACAAAACAGATATATACAACAACGACTCAAAGAGTCAAGAATACAGGTATACAATACAATGATCGAAATCACCTTGAAAACGATACAACGTCCGACTATGGACAAGATGCAAATGGGGCTAAGAGCCCTGAAGAATAACCAATGGCGTCCATAACCCTGCCCAGGCCAAGCCGGAAGGGTAACCCTGCTAACGACGTCGATCTCAAAACCTGCTTAAACAAAAGGGGTGCCGACAAAGGGCAAAGGAAAAGAGAGCGGTCAGTACTGAGGCCAGTACACGACGATACTAGAATTCGGCGGTCCTTGCCTACATAGGTATGGTGGACTGAAGCGACAGCGCAACATGCACTAAACAACCTATAGAGACTCAATACAACTGGCGGCTATTAGATAGGGATAAGAAAGACCTATTCGGATCCAACCTGAAAGTATCACCAAGCATACCCATCCTGGTATGTCCCCCTCGAGACCAAACGAGGAAGTCAACCGAGGAACTCACACAGTTGGCAGTTTTATTCATTCCGTTATAGTTGCGGCAATTACTAGTCATATGTAGATAGCATGAGTCATCCTGATATAATAAGCAGTGGGCAGTTTTAGTTAACCATTCCGTTGTAGTGGTAGTACTTACTAGTCAGATACATATAGCATGAGGCATCCCAAAACCCAGCAGTTGTTGGTACTTTTATTTAGCCATTCCGTTGTAGTTGCAATACTTACTAGTCAGATACAATGGAAACAGGTGACAACCCAAACCAGCAATTGTTGGCACTTTTATTTAGCCATTCCATTATAGTAAAGCTGATTACTAGTCATTATAAAGTCAAATTTATAGCACTACTTTAGTTATAGTTGTTTATGATCGAGATACTGTGCTCCAAGTCGTCCATAACCGCGGACACGGATTTCAGAAAGTTTTTACCCTGCAGGGGGGCACAAATAGCAACACACGCACGATCAACCTCGAGAAAAACTAAATGAAAACCCAACGAGGCATCACGACAAAGCAATTGCAAGATTCATATAAATTTCAGGGGGCCACCCCAACAAGCTACCCGCTACGAAGTTGGCCGGCTCCGAGATGGACCCAGAGGTTTGTGACGACGGTTGTAAACGACTGGGAACCCGAAAGTGTGACTGGGCTTGTCGATACCGCGAAAATGTGGCACGAGGTTCCAAAATAGTACAGGCGCTCCACGCGCAATCATAAATAAAGCAGTAAAGCATGGCATAAGTACATGATAGTAATAAAACCCCAAACTACTTTGTGGCCCCAAGAAATAAATATGACTCAAGCTCTGGCTAGGGGGATTCATGGTCCCACATGCGGATAGTGCGAATATTCAAAGAACAGGTATCAAGTACTCGGGGTCCTATGGGACACAAGTGGACTGTTAAAAACCAAATAACATCTATTGCCCACCTGTGCCTCTACATTATTTACATACTTCAATTTTAGTTGTTAAACGGTAATTAAAGCCATGATCATCTCCAACATTAAACATACGGCAATACTCCAACAACTGTGGTACTTGACGACACGCAACAGCACTTGAGCAAGTGACTACGACACCCAAGTCCAACTATCTACCAAACAATAGGTAATAGGATGTGTCCAAGGCAATATAAGGCTGCAAGGGATATCACGGGTACGAAAACTAGAGCATCGCAACACAGATAGCAATAGATCAACAGGAGGAAATAAAGACTATAAAAGTAAAATAGGTAGAAAGGGGGAGGATGCTCGCCTGGAAAACATTTCCAAAGTTTCATCTGAAGATCGGGGCAACACTCGCATCGACTCATCGGACTAATCCATGAAGAAGCAAAGCACTAGAAGAAACACCGGATGCACTATTTAATACTACGGCAGAAGATCGGGCATGATGCATGTATGATGTATGACATGGCAAAGATGCGATGCAATTAGTCGATATTAAGCGGAACCGGGGTGCCGACAATTTGATATATGGTTATAGTTGTTAGATACCCCACAATTTAAATGTTGGCTTAACAAGGCAAAAATATATAATCGGTTTGCTACACAAATTTAAATGGGACCAATATTAGACTAGATTCGCCCGCATATGGCCTCCATATTTAATTTAGGTGAATCATCCAAATACCCCCAAACATCCACAATGTATGCAAGTATGAACAATTTAATATGCAACAATTTATATATCATTTATAAAATAAGGACTCGGATAGGGGTCACACGTTAGGGGTCTCGACGATCTTGGGGGGTTCGGATCCGGGAAGGCGATCTTGGCGTTCTAAAAGCATTGGGCTTTGGTGTCACATCCCAAAATTTTCCAAATTTTGAAATGTGAAAAATAAATAAACAAAATAAACAATTGTTGAATTTTAGGGTGAGAAGAAACTTTTTGATTCCAATTGGAAACATCAAAACCTATTTTGATCAAATAAAATCCTAAAGGGATTTAAAAAGATAAACAAATAATAAATAAAGCATTGGGCACTAGAAGAAAACCACCCAGGGACTTATAGATTGAACATGTTTCTCGTATAGTGGCTTCCGTGTACAGCCACATGCTAAATGGGCTCTGGCTTAGTCAACTACATAGTGGAAGACCCATGCATTGGCATCTTCAGGTTAACTAGAATTGTGTATGGGAAATTTATCCCTACATTGGTGCCTGGTTGACAAGCTAGCATTGTGTATTGGGAGGACTTCTATGGAAAGACTTTGTCACATTCTCGATCTGCCGGTACTCCATTTGGTGAGTACTTATCCAGCGGCCACTGGTGGCGTCAAGACGAGATTGTGTCGTGTGGGTAAATTGTACAACTTCTGCAGAAGAACAAATTCTAAGTACTTAGCCGTGTCCCCGGTTATGGACAATATTGAGCAACTAAGGCCTGAAGCTATGGAAGATCTCGACATTCCAATTTCTCAAAGTAAAACTTGATGGTGACAATAAGGGATTAGAAGCACTTGGAGTTTTCCAAGGAGTTCAGAAAGTTTTTGACAAAAGATCAAAACTATTTTCAAAAGATAGGATAAAACTATATTGCTTTCTGCAAATAAGCCTAAACCCTACTTAGCCAAATATGCATGTAATGCTAGGATCCACTTATTTCTACATAGTAGTGAAACTTGCCAATACAATTCAAATGTATTGACCCTTGTGGCTGCAACTTATTATGTTGCAGGTTTGTTTGATGTTAGTGAAGTTTATTGATTAGGATTACAAGTCTACAACCAACATGATTGCCTGTGGCACTTTGAAGATGAAGGACTCCATGCTATATAGATATTCTGCTGCATTGTAATGTGATAGCCAAATGAGCTATGTAAGATGTAATGAATTATTTTATTCCTGGTTATAAAGTTGTATTATGACCTTTGTTTCTTGATATTACATCTTAACTGTGGATGCTAGCTATTGATCCAGGGACTAGCATTGTAAACACAGGGATCTCTGCCTTATTAAAGGTTGGGGATCTTACAGATGGTATCAGAGCACTGTGTTGCCTGTAGAATTGTAACCCTAGGATTGGACAAAACCCCTTAGAAAAATAGGAGTTGTATTTGTTCCAAAACTTATTTACAAACAATCTTGTAAACTCTTTCCTCAACCTTTTGGTTTTAAATTTTATACCTCTTCCTTTTCAACTTGATGGACAAAGCCTTCACCATGACCAATGACTTCAACTTTAGTTTCACCAAGGACTTCAACTTAGACATCACTAAGGACTACAAGTGAAAACCAAGAGACATTAGATTGCCTACCAAAACATTGATATCATGTTAGTGTATGGATCATATTGACCTATGGGGTATGACTATACTAAGTTAATTATTTCAAGAAAACTTGTTGTTTCCTTCAACTCATGAGTTAAACTCATAAGTTGATAAGTGAATAGTTGCTTGTTGATTGCTTGATTGTTTAATTGAACTTGGTTGTTTTTGAGTTGTGTGTTAGGACTTCTTTATACCTACCTATCATTACTCATTCCTATCAAACCAACAGATGCCTCCCCGTCGTGCCAACCCCAACCAAAACAACAACATCACTCCTGAGATGCAGCAGATGATGACAGCTCAGACACAACTGATGCAGGAGATGACCACGTTCATACAGAATCAGAACAATAACAACAACAACAATAGCAACAACAATCAGAATAATCCTCCAGCTCATGACATGCTCACCAGGTTTCTGAAACTTAGACCTGCAAGGTTCTCTGGAACAACTGATCCAATGGAAGCCAATGACTGGTTACGTTCAGTGAATAAGGACTTAGTGACTGTTGGCTGCACCGATGAAGAAAAGGTTAGGTTTGCAGCATTTCTGCTTGAAGGACCAGCAGCAACATGGTGGGACAACTTTCAAATCACCACTCCCCTTGAGGATGTGACTTGGGCTATTTTTGAGGATAGTTTCCGTACAGCTCACATCTCACCTGGAGTGATGCACTTGAAGAAAAAGGAATTCCACAATCTGAAACAGCGTCACCTCAGTGTGGCTGAGTATATTGAAGAATTCAACAATATGGCACGCTATGCACCGGATGAAGTTGATACAGATGCTAAGAGAAAGGAGAAATTTCTTGAAGGACTTAATGATGAGTTGAACCTGCAGCTAGCTGTGGGCTATGTCCCAACTTATCAATCACTCTATGACAAAGCCACCATCTTGGAAAACAAGATGAATCAAGTTGAGAACAGAAAGAGGAAGCATAAACTCAAGTATCACTCAGGATCATCAAAAAAGAAACATTCATTCAAAAAGAGCAATGAAGATTCTAAACCACATCAGTATCACCACAACAACAATGGAAGTGATAATAATGGAAATGATACTGACAATGGAGATGACCTTGGTCAGAGCCAACATGACACTTTCAAGAAGAAAGACATTAGCCAGTTGCAGTGCTATAATTGTAAGGAACTTGGACACTATGCATCAGACAGTCCTGAGAAGAAAAAGAAAAAAGATGTTAGAAGAGCCAATGAAATGACTCCAATGTGACCCAGAAAGGACATGTGAACCACATTGACATGGATGGAAACTTTGAAGAGATATAAGAAGTGGATGTCAGAAACTAGTTAACTCAGAAGAGTCAAATAAGGATTCCTTGTCAGGAGATTAAGTGTTGAACCCATAGTCAAGTGAACCATCAATGTAATCGTATGAGACTTTCTTTTAAGGGTGGTTATACCCTAGTTGCCTTGAAGCCAACTTGTAACCCTAGCCTTCCCAAATCTCGGGACGAGATTTCTTTTAAGGGTGGTAGCCTGTCACATCCCAAAATTTTCCAAATTTTGAAATGTGAAAAATAAACAAACAAAATAAACAATTGTTGAATTTTAGGGTGAGAAGAAACTTTTTGATTCCAATTGGAAACATCAAAACCTATTTTGATCAAATAAAATCCTAAAGGGATTTAAAAAGATAAACAAATAATAAATAAAGTTTTAATAATTGCAATCACTATTTTTGGATCTTTAAATAAAAATATATGGTTTTATAAAGCAAAGGTAGAATTAAAAATAAGGATTATTTTAAAGAGCCAAATTAATCCTGGCCAAGCAAATGAAATAAAATATTTCTATTTGTTAAAAAGAGTAAAGGTTTATTTAAATAAAATCATGAGGATTTATTAATATCCAATTTTGTTAAGTAAAGGCTTTTCCATTTTAAATAAACATTGAAACTTATTAAAGTATTTTAAAATAAGATTTCCATGTGTTTTATTTTTCAAATAAAACCTACTAAAAAGGTTTTCGTATTATTTGGATTTCAAATAGAGTTTTAAAAATAAATTAAAACCTATTTGAATTAAAGACTAAGGTCTATTTATTTAATTATTAATAGATCTCAAAAGAATAAAAGTATTATTTTATTTTGGACTTTGGATAAACAGAATTAAAATCAACACAAAGTTTGGTGGTGGTTTGATTTGATTTGGAGTTTGAATTGTTTGAATGAAAATCAAATCAGGAAATTCAAAACAGAAAAGGAAAAAAATTTGATATAAAAAAAATGAAACAAGGCAGCCCACTGCCAACAGGCCCAGCAAGCCCAACTCGCAGCCCACCTACACCCCCTCTGCCGAATCGTTTTTCACCCACGCGCGCACCCGCTGAGTCGCTGACCGCTGGCCCCATCTTCCCCTCCCTCACTCTCGCTGACCGTTGGACCCCACGCCACCTCATCGTCGTCTTCACCGCGACCGTTCCCCCTCGCCGTTTACTGCTGTGATTACTCCCCTTGAATTCGCGTTGATGGACGGATTTAACTCGCCAGTGACCACGCACACTTAAGCGCCTCGCCCTCCTCTCTCTTTCCCCCCAAACATCGCCTCCGCCACTGCCCCTAGGCTGCTCCAATTTGTCCCCACACCACCTCTGTCTCCGACGACTTTTCCGGCCAATTCCGGCGAACCGCAGTCGCCCCTCTCCCCACAGAGCACGCAAGCTTGCTCCTCAGTTCCGTGCGCACATGCCTGTGTGCTCCACATGCTCGCGTGCGCTCCAAATCGTCGACAACGACCACACCCGAGCGCCACCGTCTTCTGCCGTTTCTCCGGCGAGTTTCCCCGGTAAGCTCCGACCGCCCCGAGCCCTCCTGATGATGCTCCCGTACTCCCCACGCTCGCCCGCGTCTAACCATGCCTTTATTTTGCCTCGGAACGACCTGTAGCCTCGCCCCTCGACGACCTCCAGAGATACCCGACGCCGCTGCCCACTCCGGCGAGCAATCGTCGCCGCTCCAGCGCGCCCCTCGACTAGCAGACCGCACCTCGAGCTTCACCTCGGCCACGCGAACACTGTAAGATATTCCTCTGTCTTCCTTTCTTCCTGCATCGTCGGCAAGCACACCTCCAGAGTGTGCTCTGCCGCTCGCAGCCGCGCAGCGCCGCCAGTCCTTGATCAAGCAACCTCGTCCGTTGGATGTAGATCCAGTGGTTAGGATAGATCGTTTAACGAACCGTTATCGATTGATCTGAACCATGCATTTTAAATAAGATCCAACGACTCGCAGAGGCTGATCCAACCGGAGCGTTATCGCCCAATGAGGTTAAGACACGTGGCCAGACTCAGGTTTAAAAATAGAAATTTGATCTATTATAATTGCAAACTTGTAAAATTCATAACTTTAATTCTACACGTCCAAATTTTGCAAATTTTATATCAATGGAATCAGCAAGACAAATCCACCCAACCATGCACTTTGTTTAATGTTTTGCTTTTGGAAAATTGGTTGAATTTGCAGAAACTTGTGTAGGCTTATTTTGAATATAAAAATTGTTCTAGATATATTTTTGAGATGAAATATTTGCAAAATTGTTTGTTTTGAACCTACTGACCATAGGAACCAACTTATGGATTTAAAAATGTATTTTGTGAAGTTAAATAGTAAATATATGAATTAGCACATTTCTAGTCAAATAAAAATATTGTTTTTTGGTTTAGAAATGATTTTTGAGTAAAACCTTTGGGAAATGATTTGATTCAAACCTTTTCACCCTAAAACACCAAGTTTTGTGAATTAACAACTTATTTGATGAACCATATAAAATCATTACTTTGCTCAAAGATATTTTCAACTACATAAAATATCACCTTATCATAATATTTGGTTTATGAGATGAAACCTTTTGCAAATGGTTTTACCACTTTAGTAAATGACCACTTTGAACTTTATATTGTTTAGAGCCTAGTAGAAACCACTTTTGCAAATAAAACTATCTTGTGCATGCTTGCATGCATGACCTTGTTTTTGTTATTTTATGTGTGAGAAATGGTTTGAATGCTAGCTGAATTTGTGTTTGCTTGATTGAATTGTAGTGAAGTTAGAAGAGTGTGATATTTGCAAGACCAAGAAGTGAACCAACATTCTCTACTAAAAGGCAAGTGACACTATCATCCATGTCCTACTATTTTCATTACACTTAGTGGATTTTTGTAACATGCATGATAAGGACTACTATATTTTATGCTATGCTAAATCCTAATAGATATTATTATATCTTCCTTAGTGGAAACAAGGAGTTCAGAAAGTTTTTGACAAAAGATCAAAACTATTTTCAAAAGATAGGATAAAACTATATTGCTTTCTGCAAATAAGCCTAAACCCTACTTAGCCAAATATGCATGTAATGATAGGATCCACTTATTTCTACATAGTAGTGAAACTTGCCAATACAATTCAAATGTATTGACCCTTGTGGCTGCAACTTATTATGTTGCAGGTTTGTTTGATGTTAGTGAAGTTTATTGATTAGGATTACAAGTCTACAACCAACATGATTGCCTGTGGCACTTTGAAGATGAAGGACTCCATGCTATATAGATATTCTGCTGCATTGTAATGTGATAGCCAAATGAGCTATGTAAGATGTAATGAATTATTTTATTCCTGGTTATAAAGCTGTATTATGACCTTTGTTTCTTGATATTACATCTTAACTGTGGATGCTAGCTATTGATACAGGGACTAGCATTGTAAACACAGGGATCTCTACCTTATTAAAGGTTGGGAACCTTACATT
This sequence comes from Avena sativa, assembly GCA_916181665.1. NCBI lineage: Eukaryota > Viridiplantae > Streptophyta > Magnoliopsida > Poales > Poaceae > Avena > Avena sativa. Next base: position 259,404,179 of record OV702298.1, on the reverse strand, counting down.
TGGACTTCGGATCCGTGAGGTAGTTCCTGGAGTTCCGAGATGGAGTTCTTGATGTTGGCGATCTTGGACCGATGTCGGGTCTTGACAAGGACGGATCTGGAGACAACGCTTGGCGTGTATATGTAGCTTCAGAAGATCTTGGTGAGTCCCTCGTGCCAGCGATGCAAACACTCGAACACCGCCACCGGGCAAGGGCAAAACAATTGACGAGAACACCGGTGTTCAAAGCTTGCCAGCAAACTGGCCATGTACCGGTCTTGTTTCATTTGGGACAGAGGCCCGAACGTCTTGTGGGCGACAACCAGTAGACCAAAGAACTCGTTCGGGTGGCATCCAAACATCAGGAACAGGAGGCGAGCTATTCAAACGTGCTCTACACGGAGGAGGAGAGACAACAGAGGTGTTCGGCGACAGGGAGGATGCGGCGCTCGCGGTTGTGACGAGAAGGGCGGTGGACAGCACCATGGGGACGACGGGAGGCGCACGACGTGCGTCGGCGAGGCAGAGGTAGGGTCGGTGGAGGAGGAGGCGGGGCGCTGCCAGAGGCGGGGACGACGACAGGATGGAGGCGGCCGACCGCAGAGCTCGCGGGAGGCGCAGGGCTGGGACGGCCAAGGCACCGGGCAGCGACGGCCGGTCGCAAGGCCAGGGAGTTCTACGGGGCGGGGTGCTACGGGCGGCAGCGGACGGGAGGCCGGCGGAGGTAGGGCCACGCACGGAGAGGATAGCCGAGAGGGCGAGAGGGAGGCACGACGAAGGACGGTGACGAGGTGGCAGAGAGGTGCATCGCGAGGAGGTCCTGGCGGCGGGAATCGATCGAGGGGGAGCGAGGCTTGGCCTAGGGTTAGTTCAGGGCGCGTGCGCCGGGTGGGGAGGACACACGGGGAACAGGGCGATCGGGGGTGGGGCCAGGGGATGGAGGGTGGGGTGGTCGGGTTGACCGGGTGAGTGGTGGCGGCGGCTGAGGAAGAGGAGGGAGGGGTTGGGGTGTAGCTAGGGTTTGGGTGATCTAGGGTTTTGGGGTAGTAGGCTGGCTAGCCGGGCTTTTGGGCCTGGCGGGATGCCTTCCCCTGGATTAAAAAAATAGTTTTTTTATTATTTAATTATTTAAAATAAAATACTTTACAATTAGATTTTAGACAAGCCAGATATTTGGACCGACCGGGTTTTTGTTTTGAAATAAAAGGGAAGGGATTAATGTAGAAAATAAAATAAGGCTTTTAGAAAAATAGTTTTAGACAAATAGATGCATGCTGATGTCATGATTATGCACAAAGTATCATTTAGCACACGATTTTCTAGTAGTGGGTTAACCGGGGTGCTATAATTCGACACCACTAACAATGGATCTCGCCCTCGAGATCCGCCTCATGGTATGGGGAAGAAGGCTGACGATATTAATCTTCTCGCTTTGTGTAGATCTTCACGACACCACTAACAAGGGTTCTTTCTCTATCTTGAAATCGGCAACACCACCAACAAGAGTTCCTTGATCATGTTCGTCGAGAGAACACTCCGAATAAACAACGGACGAAGTTAAAGGCAAGGCCACCTCTAACTTCCTTGGAAGGAGTAAGAATTGCATCGATCCACCATTCAGTATACAAAAGTGAATGATAAGAGTAGTGGTATGGTCGTGACTCCATCCCGCACTCAAAGCATTACTCTGTACACGAACAGACGTATTATGCAACCAACCCTCAGAATTTAGACTGAAGATCTCAACAAACGAGGTTCGGAAGCAAAGAAGTGATGTAGAGTCATTATCGGATCTGATGGATATGAGGTCGTCACATTGAAAAACACCGGAAGATACAAAGAAAAAGAAAAAAATTAGTGAATTTTTGGTCCACTGAAGGTACAGAGAGGGAGATTCCTAAGATGGCATGAAGACAGAATGACGAAGCACCGTTACAAGAGGAAGCGAAACCCTGAAGGTACAACAGAATCCCAACCACGAGAATTCCTGGACTCAAAGAAAAGATAAGGGGTAGATTCAAAACACGCAGAGGTAAGAGAAGAATAGTAGAGGGGTAAGGAGTAAAAACAGACCTAATCAGATCTATCCAACCGATTTTCCAAAATAGTTTTGACACTCTACAACGTCCGTTAGCTAGGTTATCCTACAGGCTGGAACAATGGGGTATCGTAACTGTTGAGCTCTGATACCACTCTGTAACACCCTCAGAATCGTCCCTATGCAAGTTTTAGTGATTCCCGCCAAACCCGCATAGAAACGATTCAAAGGTGCCCACCAGGCACTTTCGTGCGGGTGGAAAACGAAGTAATATCATTACACAATAGTCCACGATGGAACCCACAGAACAGATATATACAACAACGACTCAAAGAGTCAAGAATACAGGTATACAATACAAAGATCGAAGTCACCTGGAAAACGATACAATGTCCGACTACGGACAAGATGCAAATGGGGCTAAGAGCCCTGAAGAATAACCAATGGCGTCCATAACCCTGCCCAGGCCAAGTCGGAAGGGTAACCCTGCTAACGACGTCGATCTCAAAACCTGCTTAAACAAAAGGGGTGCCGACAAAGGGCAAAGGAAAAGAGAGCGGTCAGTACTGAGTCCAGTACACAACGATACTAGAATTCACGGTCCTTGCCTACATAGGTATGGTGGACTGAAGCGGCAGCGTAACATGCACTAAACAACCTATAGAGACTCAATACAACTGGCGGCTATTAGATAGGGATAAGAAAGACCTATTCGGATCCAACCTGAAACTATCACCAAGCATACCCATCCTGGTATTTCCCCCTCGAGACCAAACGAGGAAGTCAATCGAGGAACTCACACAGTTGGCATTTTTATTCATTCCGTTATAGTTGCGGCAATTACTAGTCATATATAGATAGCATGAGTCATCCTGATATAATAAGCAGTGGGCAGTTTTAGTTAACCATTCCGTTGTAGTGGTAGTACTTACTAGTCAGATACATATAGCATGAGGCATCCCAAAACCTAGCAGTTGTTGGTACATTTATTTAGCCATTCCGTTGTAGTTGCAATACTTACTAGTCAGATACAATGGAAACAGGTGATAACCCAAACCAGCAATTGTTGGCACTTTTATTTAGCCATTCCATTATAGTGAAGCTGATTACTAGTCTTATAAAGTCAAATTTATAGCACTACTTTAGTTATAGTTGTCTATGATCGAGATACTGTGCTCCAAGTCATCCATAACCGCGGACACGGCTTTCAGAAAGTTTTTACCCTGCAGGGGGGCACAAATAGCAACACACGCACGATCAACCTCGAGAAAAACCAAATGAAAACCCAACGAGGCATCACGACTGAGCAATTGCAAGATTCATATAAATTTCAGGGGGCCACCCCACCAAGCTACCCGCTACAAAGTTGGCCGGCTCCGAGACGGACCCAGAGGTTTGTGACGACGGCTGTAAACGACTGGGAACCCGAAAGTGTCACTGAGCTTGTCGATACCATGAAAACGTGGCACGGGGTTCCAAAACAGTACATGCGCTCCACGCGCAATCATAAATAAAGCAGTAAAGCATGGCATAAGTAGAGGATAGTAATAAAGCCCCAAACTACTTTGTGGCCCCAAGAAATAAATATGACTCAAGCTCTGGCTAGGGGGATTCATGGTCCCACATGCAGATAGTGCGAATATTCAAAGAACATGTATCAAGTACTCGGGGTCCTACGGGACACAAGTGGACGGTTAAAAACCAAATAACATCGATTGCCCACCTATGCCTCTGCATTATTTACCTACTTCAATTTTAGTTGTTAAACAGTAATTAAAGCCATGATCATCTCCAACATTAAACATACGGCAATACTCCAACAACTGTGGTACTTGACAACACGCAACAACACTTGAGCAAGTGACTACGACACGCAAGTCCAACTATCTACCAAACAATAGGTAATAGGATGTGTCCAAGGCAATATAAGGCTGCAAGGGATATCATGGGTACGAAAACTAGAGCATCGCAACACAGATAGCAATAGATCAACAGGAGAAAATAAAGACTATAAAAGTAAAATAGGTAGAAAGGGGGAGGATGCTCGCCTAGAAAACATTGCCGAAGTTTCATCTGAAGATCGGGGCGACACTCGCATCGACTCATCGGCCTAATCCGTGAAGAAGCAAAGCACTAGAAGAAACACCGGATGCATTATTTAATACTACGGCATAAGATCGGGCATGATGCATGTATGATGTATGACATGTCAAAGATGCGATGCAATTAGTCGATATTAAGCGGAACCGGGGTCCCGACAATTTGATATATGGTTATAGTTGTTAGATACCCCGCAATTTAAATGTTGGCTTAACAAGGCAAAAATATATAATCGGTTCGCTACACAAATTTAAATGGGACCAATATTAGACTAGATTCGCCCGCATATGGCCTCCATATTTAATTTAGGTGAATCATCCAAATACCCCGAAACATCCACAATGTATGCAAGTATGAACAATTTAATATGCAACAATTTATATATCATTTATAAAATAAGGACTCGGATAGGGGTCACACGTTAGGGGTCTCGACGATCTTGGGGGGTTCGGATCCGGGATGGCGATCTTGGCGTTCGAAAAGCATTGGGCTTTGGTGTCACATCCCAAAATTTTCCAAATTTTGAAATGTGAAAAATAAATAAACAAAATAAACAATTGTTCAATTTTAGGGTGAGAAGAAACTTTTTGATTCCAATCGGAAACATCAAAACCTATTTTGATCAAATAAAATCCTAAAGGGATTTAAAAAGATAAACAAATAATAAATAAAGTTTTAATAATTGGAATCACTATTTTTGGATCTTTAAATAAAAAGATATGGTTTTATAAAGCAAAGGTAGAATTAAAAATAAGGATTATTTTAAAGAGCCAAATTAATCTTGTCCAAGCAAATGAAATAAAATATTTCTATTTGTTAAAAAGAGTAAAGGTTTATTTAAATGAAATCATGAGGATTTATTAATATCCAATTTTGTTAAGTAAAGGCTTTTCCATTTTAAATAAACATTGAAACTTGTTAAAGTATTTTAAAATAAGATTTCCAGGTGTTTTGTTTTTCAAATAAAACCTACTGAATAGGTTTTGTTATTATTTGGATTTCAAATAGAGTTTTAAAAATAAATTAAAACTTATTTGAATTAAATACTAAGGTCTATTTATTTAATTATTAATAGATCTTAAAAGAATAAAAGTATTATTTTATTTTGGACTTTGGAATATGTTGTTAAACAAAATTAAAATCAACACAAAGTTTGGTGGTGGTTTGATTTGATTTGGAGTTTGAATTGTTTGAATGAAAATCAAATCAGGAAATTCAAAACAGAAAAGGAAAAACATTTGATATAAAAAAATGAAACAAAGCAGCCCACTGCCAACAGGCCCAGCAAGCCTAACTCGCAGCCCACCTACACCCCCTCTGCCGAATTGTTTTTCACCCACGCGCACACCCGCTGAGTCGCTGACCGCTGGCCCCATCTTCCCCTCCCTCACTCTCGCTGACCGTTGGACCCCACGCCACCTCATCGTCGTCTTCACCGCGACCGTTCCCCCTCGCCGTTTACTGCTGTGATTACTCCCCTTGAATTCGTGTTGATGGACGGATTTAACTCGCCAGTGACCATGCACACTTAAGCGCCTTGCCCTCCTCTCTCTTTCCCCCAAACATCGCCCCCCCCCCAATGCCCCTAGGCTGCTCCAATTTGTCCCCACACCACCTCTTTCTTCGACGACTTTTCCGGCCAATTCCGGCGAACCGCAGCCGCCCCTCTCCCCACAGAGCACGCAAGCTTTCTCCTCAGTTCCATGCGCACCTGCCTATGTGCTCCACATGCTCGCGTGCCCTCCAAATCGTCGGCAGCGACCACACCCGAGCACCACCGTCTTCTGCCGTTTCTCCGACGAGTTTCCCCGGTAAGCTCCGACCGCCCCGAGCCCTGCTGATGATGCTCCCGTACTCCCCACGCTCGCCCGCGTCTAACCATGCCTTTATTTTGCCTCGGCACGACCTGTAGCCTCACCCCCCGACGACCTCCAGAGATACCCGACGCCGCTGCCCACTCCGGCGAGCAATCGTCGCCGCTCCAGCGCGCCCCTCGACTAGCAGACCGCACCTCGAGCTTCACCTCGGCCACGCGAACACTGTAAACTATTCCTCTGTCTTCCTTGCTTCCTGCATCTTCGGCAAGCACACCTCCAGAGCGTGCTCCGCCGCTCGCCGCCGCGCAGCGCCGCCAGTCCTTGACCAAGCAACCTCGTCCGTTGGATGTAGATCCAGTGGTTAGGATAGATCGTTTAACGAACCGTTATCGATTGATCTGAACCATGTGTTTTAAATAATATCCAACGACTCGCAGAGGCTGATCCAACCGAAGTGGTATCGCCCAATGAGGTTAAGACACGTGGCCAGACTCAGGTTTAAAAATAGAAATTTGATCTATTATAATTGCAAACTTGTAAAATTCATAACTTTAATTCTACACGTCTAAATTTTGCAAATTTTATATCAATGGAATCAGCAAGAAAAATCCTAACCAACCATGCCCTTTGTTTAATGTTTTGCTTCTGGAAAATTGGTTGAATTTGCAGAAACTTGTGTAGGCTTATTTTGAATATAAAAATTGTTCTAGATATATTTTTTAGATGAAATCTTTGCAAAATGGTTTGTTTTGAACCTACTGACCATAGGAACCAACTTGTGGATTTTAAAATGTATTTTGTGAAGTTAAAGAGTAAATATATGAATTAGCACATTTCTAGTCAAATAAAAATATTGTTTTTGGTTTAGAAATGATTTTTGAGTAAAACCTTTGGGAAATGATTTGATTCAAACCTTTTCACCCTAAAACACCAAGTTTTGTGAATTAACAACTTATTTGATGAACCATATAAAATCATTACTTTGCTCAAAGATATTTTCAACTACATAAAATATCACCTTATCATAATATTTGGTTTATGAGATGAAACCTTTTGCAAATGGTTTTACCACTTTAGTAAATGACCACTTTGAACTTTATAATGTTTAGAGCCTAGTAGAAACCACTTTTGCAAATAAAACTATCTTGTGCATGCTTGCATGCATGACCTTGTTTTTGTTATTTTATGTGTGAGAAATGGTTTGAATGCTAGTTGAATTTGTGTTTCCTTGATTGAATTGTAGTGAAGTTAGAAGAGTGTGATATTTGCAAGACTAAGAAGTGAACCAACATTCTCTACTAAAAGGCAAGTGACACTGTCATCCATGTCCTACTATTTTCATTACACTTAGTGGATTTTTGTAACATGCATGATAAGGACTACTATATTTTATGCTATGCTAAATCCTAATAGGATATTATTATATCTCCCTTAGTGGAAACAATGTAGATGAAGTAAGCTTAGCCCTGCTATATATTTGGGATGGGATACATGTTATGATTATAAGAAGTGTTGGAAAGATATATGTTTTATATAATAAAACAAGTACTCAATGAACTACCTGGGTGGAAAAGGATACTCAAGTTTTGGACAAGGTGGCAACAAAGGGAACCATGTTTATATGGATATCTTTTTGTATGTGAACTAGAAGAAAACCACCCAGGGACTTAAAGATTGAACATGTTTCTCGTACAGTGGCTTCCGTGTACAGCCACATGCTAAATGGGCTCTGGCTTAGTCAACTACATAGTGGAAGACCCATGCATTGGCATCTTCAGGTTAACTAGAATTGTGTATGGGAAATTTATCCCTACATTGGTGCCTGGTTGACAAGCTAGCATTGTGTGTTGGGAGGACTTCTATGGAAAGACTTTGTCACATTCTCGATCTGCCGGTACTCCATTTGGTGAGTACTTATCCAGCGGCCACTGGTGGCATCAAGACGAGATTGTGTCATGTGGGTAAAGTGTACAACTTCTGCAGAAGAACAAATTCTAAGTACTTAGTCGTGTTCCCGATTATGGAAAATACTGAGCAACTAAGGCCTGAAGCTATGGAAGATCTCGACATTCCAATTTCTCAAAGTAAAACTTGATGGTGACAACAAGGGATTAGAATCACTTGGAGTTTTCCAAGGAGTTCAGAAAGTTTTTGACAAAAGATCAAAACTATTTTTAAAAGATAGGATAAAACTATATTGCTTTCTGCAAATAAGCCTAAACCCTACTTAGCCAAATATGCATGTAATGCTAGGATCCACTTATTTCTACATAGTAGTGAAACTTGCCAATACAATTCAAATGTATTGACCCTTGTGGCTGCAACTTATTATGTTGCAGGTTTGTTTGATGTTAGTGAAGTTTATTGATTAGGATTACAAGTCTACAACCAACATGATTGCCTGTGGCACTTTGAAGATGAAGGACTCCATGCTATATAGATATTCTGCTGCATTGTAATGTGATAGCCAAATGAGCTATGTAAGATGTAATGAATTATTTTATTCCTGGTTATAAAGTTGTATTATGACCTTTGTTTCTTGATATTACATCTTAACTGTGGATGCTAGCTATTGATCCAGGGACTAGCATTGTAAACACAGGGATATCTACCTTATTAAAGGTTGGGGATCTTACAGATGGTATCAGAGCACTGTGTTGCCTGTAGAATTGTAACCCTAGGATTGGATAAAACCCCTTAGAAAAATAGGAGTTGTATTTGTTCCAAAACTTATTTACAAACAATCTTGTAAACTCTTTCCTTAACCTTTTGGTTTTAAATTTTTATACCTCTTCCTTTTCAACTTGATGGACAAAGCCTTCACCATGACCAATGACTTCAACTTTAGTTTCACCAAGGACTTCAACTTAGACATCACTAAGGACTACAAGTGAAAACCAAGAGACATTAGATTGCCTACCAAAACATTGATATCATGTTAGTGTATGGATCATATTGACCTATGGGGTATGACTATACTAAGTTAATTATTTCAAGAAAACTTGTTGTTTCCTTCAACTCATGAGTTAAACTCATAAGTTGATAAGTGAATAGTTGCTTGTTGATTGCTTGATTGTTTGATTGAACTTGGTTGTTTTTGAGTTGTGTGTTAGGACTTCTTTATACCTACCTATCATTACTCATTCCTATCAAACCAACAGATGCCTCCCCGTCGTGCCAACCCCAACCAAAACAACAACATCACTCCTGAGATGCAGCAGATGATGACAGCTCAGACACAACTGATGCAGGATATGACCACGTTCATACAGAATCAGAACAATAACAACAACAACAACAACAATCTGAATAATCCTCCAGCTCATGACATGCTCACCAGGTTTCTGAAACTTAGACCTGCAAGGTTCTCTGGAACAACTGATCCAATGGAAGCCAATGACTGGTTACGTTCAGTGAATAAGGACTTAGTGACTGTTGGCTGCACCGATGAAGAAAAAGTTAGGTTTGCAGCATTCTGCTTGAAGGACCAGCAGCAACATGGTGGGACAACTTTCAAATCACCACTCCCCTTGAGGATGCGACTTGGGCTATTTTTGAGGATGGTTTCCGTACAGCTCACATCTCACCTGGAGTGATGCACTTGAAGAAAAAGGAATTCCACAATCTGAAACAGCGTCACCTCAGTGTGGCTGAGTATATTGAAGAATTTACCAATCTGGCACGCTATGCACCGGATGAAGTTGATACAGATGCTAAGAGAAAAGGAGAAATTTCTTGAAGGACTTAATGATGAGTTGAACCTGCAGCTAGCTGTGACCTATGTCCCAACTTATCAATCACTCTGTGACAAAGCCACCATCTTGGAAAACAAGATGAATCAAGTTGAGAACAGAAAGAGGAAGCATAAACTCAAGTATCACTCAGGATCATCAAAAAAGAAACATTCATTCAAAAAGAGCAATGAAGATTCTGAACCACATCAGTATCACCATAACAACAATGGAAGTGATAATAATGGAAATGATACTGACAATGGAGATGACCTTGGTCAGAGCCAACATGACACTTTCAAGAAGAAAGACATTAGCCAGTTGCAGTGCTATAATTGTAAGGAACTTGGACACTATGCATCAGACTGTCCTGAGAAGAAAAAGAAAAAGATGCTAGAAGAGCTAATGGAAATGACTCCAATGTGACCCAGAAAGGACATGTGAACCACATTGACATGGATGGAAACTTTGAAGAGATAGAAGAAGGGGATGATAGAAACTAGTTAACTCAGAAGAGTCAAATAAGGATTCCTTGTCAGGAGATTAAGTGTTGAACCCATAGTCAAGTGAACCATCAATGTAATCCTACGAGACTTTCTTTTAAGGGTGGTAGTACCCTAGTTGCCTTGAAGCCAACTTGTAACCCTAGCCTTCCCAAATATCGGGACGAGATTTCTTTTAAGGGTGGTAGCCTGTCACATCCCAAAATTTTCCAAATTTTGAAATGTGAAAAATAAATAAACAAAATAAACAATTGTTGAATTTTAGGGTGAGAAGAAACTTTTTGATTCCAATTGGAAACATCAAAACCTATTTTGATCAAATAAAATCCTAAAGGGATTTAAAAAGATAAACAAATAATAAATAAAGTTTTAATAATTGGAATCACTATTTTTGGATCTTTAAATAAAAAGATATGGTTTTATAAAGCAAAGGTAGAATTAAAAATAAGGATTATTTTAAAGATCCAAATTAATCCTGGCCAAGCAAATGAAATAAAATATTTCTATTTGTTAAAAAGAGTAAAGGTTTATTTAAATAAAATCATGAGGATTTATTAATATCCAATTTTGTTAAGTAAAGGCTTTTCCATTTTAAATAAACATTGAAACTTGTTAAAGTATTTTAAAATAAGATTTCCATGTGTTTTGTTTTTCAAATAAAACCTACTTAAAAGGTTTTGGTATTATTTGGATTTCAAATAGAGTTTTAAAAATATATTAAAACCTATTTGACTAAGGTCTATTTATTTAATTATTAATAGATCTTAAAAGAATAAAAGTATTATTTTATTTTGGACTTTGGAATATGTTGTTAAACAGAATTAAAATCAACACAAAGTTTGGTGGTGGTTTGATTTGATTTGGAGTTTGAATTGTTTGAATGAAAATCAAATCAGGAAATTCAAAATAGAAAAGGAAAAACATTTGATATAAAAAAATGAAACAAAGCAGCCCACTGCCAACAGGCCCAGCAAGCCCAACTCGCAGCCCACCTACACCCCCTCTGCCGAATCGTTTTTCACCCACACGCGCACCCGTTGAGTCGCTGACCGCTGGCCCCATCTTCCCCTCCCTCACTCTCGCTGACCGTTGGACCCCACACCACCTCATCGTCGTCTTCACCGCGACCGTTCCCCCTCGCCGTTTACTGCCGTGATTACTCCCCTTGAATTCGCGTTGATGGACAAATTTAACTCGCCAGTGACCACGCACACTTAAGCGCCTCGCCCTCCTCTCTCTTTCCCTCAAACATCGCCCCCCCCACTGCCCCTAGGCTGCTCCAATTTGTCCCCACACCACCTCTGTCTCCGACGACTTTTCCGGCCAATTCCGGCGAACCGCAGCCGCCCCTCTCCCCACAGAGCTCGCAAGCTTGCTCCTCAGTTCCGTGCGCACCTGCCTGTGTGCTCCACATGCTCGCGTGCGCTCCAAATCGTCGGCAACGACCACACCCGAGCGACACCGTCTTCTGCCGTTTCTCCGGCGAGTTTCCCCGGTAAGCTCCGACCGCCCCGAGCCCTGCTGATGATGCTCTCGTACTCCCCACGCTCGCCCGCGTCTAACCATGCCTTTATTTTGCCTCGGCACGACATGTAGCCTCGCCCCCCGACGACCTCCAGAGACACCCGACGCCGCTGCCCACTCCGGCGAGCAATCGTCGCCGCTCCAGCGCGCCCCTCGACTAGCAGACCGCACCTCGAGCTTCACCTCGGCCACGCGAACACTGTAAGCTATTCCTCTGTCTTCCTTGCTTCCTGCATCGTCGGCAAGCACACCTCCAGAGCGTGCCCTGCCGCTCGCCGCCGTGCAGCGCCGCTAGTCCTTGACCAAGCAACCTCGTCCGTTGGATGTAGATCCAGTGGTTAGGATAGATCGTTTAACGAACCGTTATCGATTGATCTGAACCATGCGTTTTAAATAAGATCCAACGACTCGCAGAGGCTGATCCAACCGAAGCGGTTTCGCCCAATGAGGTTAAGACACGTGGCCGGACTCAGGTTTAAAAATAGAAATTTGATCTATTATAATTGCAAACTTGTAAAATTCATTAACTTTAATTCTACATGTCCAAATTTTGCAAATTTTATATCAATGGAATCAGCAAGACAAATCCTACCCAACCATGCACTTTGTTTAATGTTTTGCTTCTGGAAAATTGGTTGAATTTGCAAAAACTTGTGTAGGCTTATTTTGAATATAAAAATTGTTCTAGATATATTTTTGAGAAGACCATAGGAACCAACTTATGGATTTAAAAATGTATTTTGTCTAGTTAAAGAGTAAATATATGAATTATCACATTTCTAGTCAAATAAAAATATTATTTTTTGGTTTAGAAATGATTTTTGAGTAAAACCTTTGGGAAATGATTTGATTCAAACCTTCTGACCCTAAAACACCAAGTTTTGTGAATTAACAACTTATTTGATGAACCATATAAAATCATTACTTTGCTAAAAGATATTTTCAACTACATAAAATATCACCTTATCATAATATTTTGTTTATGAGATGAAACCTTTTGCAAATGGTTTTACCACTTTAGTAAATGACCACTTTGAACTTTATAATGTTTAGAGCCTAGTAGAAACCACTTTTGCAAATAAAACTATCTTGTGCATGCTTGCATGCATGGCCTTGTTTTTGTTATTTTATATGTGAGAAATGGTTTGAATGCTAGTTGAATTTGTGTTTGCTTGATTGAATTGTAGTGAAGTTAGAAGAGTGTGATATTTGAAAGACCAAGAAGTGAACCAACATTCTCTACTAAAAGGCAAGTGACACTATCATCCATGTCCTACTATTTTCATTACACTTAGTGGATTTTTGTAACATGCATGATAAGGACTACTATATTTTATGCTATGCTAAATCCTAATAGGATATTATTATATCTCCCTTAGTGGAAACAATGTTGATGAAGTAATCTTAGCCCTGCTATATATTTGGGATGGGATACATGTTATGATTATAAGAAGTGTTGGAAATATATATGTTTTATATAATAAATCAAGTACTCAATGAACTACCTGGGTGGAAAAGGATACTCAAGTTTTGGACAAGGTGGCAACAAAGGGAACCATGTTTATATGGCTATCTTTTTGTATGTGAACTAGAAGAAAACCACCCAGGGACTTAGAGATTGAACATGTTTCTCGTACAGTGGCTTCCGTGTACAGCCACATGCTAAATGGGCTCTGGCTTAGTCAACTACATAGTGGAAGACCCATGCATTGGCATCTTCAGGTTAACTAGAATTGTGTATGGGAAATTTATCCCTACAAGCCTGGTTGACAAGCTAGCATTGTGTATTGGGAGGACTTCTATGGAAAGACTTTGTCACATTCTCGATCTATCGGTACTCCATTTGGTGACTACTTATCTAGCGGCCACTGGTGGCATCAAGACGAGATTGTGCCATGTGGGTAAAGTGTACAACTTCTGCAGAAGAACAAATTCTAAGTACTTAGCCGTGTCCCCGGTTATGGACAATACTGAGCAACTAAGGCCTGAAGCTATGGAATATCTCGACATTCCAATTTCTCAAAGTAAAACTTGATGGTGACAACAAGGGATTAGAAGCACTTGGAGTTTTCCAAGGAGTTCAGAAAGTTTTTGACAAAAGATCAAAACTATTTTCAAAAGATAGGATAAAACTATATTGCTTTCTGCAAATAATCCTAAACCCTACTTAGCGAAATATGCATGTAATGATAGGATCCACTTATTTCTACATAGTAGTGAAACTTGCCAATACAATTCAAATGTATTGACCCTTGTGGCTGCAACTTATTATGTTGCAGGTTTGTTTGATGTTAGTGAAGTTTATTGATTAGGATTACAAGTCTACAACCAACATGATTACCTGTGGCACTTTGAAGATGAAGGACTCCATGCTATATAGATATTCTGCTGCATTGTAATGTGATAGCCAAATGAGCTATGTAAGATGTAATGAATTATTTTCTTCCTGGTTATAAAGTTGTATTATGACCTTTGTTTCTTGATATTAAATCTTAACTGTGGATGCTAGCTATTGATACAGGGACTAGCATTGTAAACACAGGGATCTCTACCTTATTAAAGGTTGGGAACCTTACATTTGGACTTCGTATCCGTGAGGTAGTTCCTGGAGTTCCGAGATGGAGTTCTTGATGTTGGTGATCTTGGATCGATGTCGGGTCTTGACAAGGACGGATCTGGAGACAACGCTTGGCGTGTAGATGTAGCTTCAGAAGATCTTGGTGAGTCCCTCGTGCCAGCGATGCAAACACTCGAACACCGCCACCGGGAAAGGGCAAAACAATTGAGGAGAACACCGGTGTTCAAAGCTTGCCGGCAAACTGGCCATGTACCGGTCTTGTTTCATTTGGGACAGAGGCCCGAACGTCTTGTGGGCGAAAACCAGTAGACCAAAGAACTCGTTCGGGTGGCATCCAAACATCAGGGACAGGAGGCGAGCTATTCAAACACGCTCTACAGGGAGGAGGAGAGACATCAGAGGTGTTCGGCGACAGGGAGGATGCGGCGCTCGCGGTTGTGACGAGAAGGGCGGTGGACATCGCCATGGGGACGACGGGAGGCGCACGACTCGCGTCGGCGAGGCAGAGGTAGGGTCGGTGGAGGAGGAGGCGGGGCGCTGCCAGAGGCGGGGACGACGACAGGATGGAGGCGGCCGGCCACAGAGCTCGCGGGAGGCGCAGGGCTGGGACGGCCAAGGCACCGGGCAGCAACGGCCGGTCGCAAGGCCAGGGAGTTCTTCGGGGCGGGGTGCTGCGGGCGGCAGCGAACGGGAGGCCGGCGGAGGTAGAGCCACGCGCGGAGAGGAGAACCGAGAGGGCGAGAGGGAGGCACGGCGAAGGACGGTGACGAGGTGGCAGAGAGGTGCATCGCGAGGAGGTCCTGGTGGCGGGTATCGATCGAGGGGGAGCGAGGCTTGGCCTAGGGTTAGTTCAGGGCGCGTGCGGGGGGTGGGGAGGACACACGGAGAACAGGGCGATCGGGGGTGGGGCCAGGGGATGGAGGGTGGGGTGGTCGGTTGACCGGGTGAGTGGTGGCGGCGGCTGAGGAAGAGGAGGGAGGGGTTGGGGTGTAGCTAGGGTTTGGGTGATCTAGGGTTTTGGGGTAGTAGGCTGGCTAGCCGGGCTTTTGGGCCTGGCGGGCTGCCTCCCCCTGGACTAAAAAAATAGGTTTTTTTATTATTTAATTGTTTAAAATAAAATACTTTACAATTAGATTTTAGACAAGCCAGATATTTGGACCGACCGGGTTTTTGTTTTGAAATAAAAGGGAAGGGATTAATGTAGAAAATAAAATAAGGCTTTTAGCAAAATAGTTTTAGACAAATAGATGCATGTTGATGTCATGATTATGCACAAAGTATCATTTAGCACGCGATTTTCTAGTATTGGATTAACCGGGGTGCTACAATTCGACACCACTAATAATGGATCTCGCCCTCGAGATCCGCCTCATGGTATGGGGAAGAAGGCCGACGATATGAATCTTCTCGCTTTGTGTAGATCTTCACGACACCACTAACAAGGGTTCTTTCTCTATCTTTAAATCGGCGACACCACCAACAAGAGGTCGTTGATCATGTTCGTCGAGAGAACACTCCGAATAAACAACGGACGAAGTTAAAGGCAAGGCCACCGCTAACTTCCATGGAAGGAGTAAGAATTGCATCGATCCACCATTCAGTATACAAAAGTGAATGATAAGAGTAGTGGTATGGTCGTGACTCCATCCCGCACTCAAAGCATTACTCTGTACACGAACAGACGTATTATGCAACCAACCCTCAGAATTTAGACTGAAGATCTCAACAAACGAGGTTCGGAAGCAAAGAAGTGATGTAGAGTCATTATCGGATCTGATGGATATGAGGTCGTCGCATTGAAAAACACCGGAAGATACAAAGAAAAAGAAAAAATTAGTGAATTTTTGGTCCACTGAAGGTACAGAGAGGGAGATTCCTAAGGTGGCATGAAGACAAAATGACGAAGCACCGTTACAAGAGGAAGCGAAACCCTGAAGGTACAACAGAATCCCAACCACGAAAATTCCTGGACTCGAAGAAAAGATAAGGGGTAGATTCAAAACACGCAAAGGTAAGAGAAGAATAGTAGAGGGGTAAGGAGTAAAAACAGACCTAATCAGATCTATCCAACCGATTTTCCAAAATAGTTTTGACACTCTACAACGTCCGTTAGATAGGTTATCCTACAGGCTGGAACAATGGGGTATCGTAACTACTGAGCTCTGATACCACTCTATAACACCCTCAGAATCGGCCCTATGCAAGTTTTAGCGATTCCCGCCAAACCCGCATAGAAACGATTCAAATGTGCCCACCAAGCACTTTCGTGCGGGTGGAAAACAAAGTAATATCATTACACAATAGTCCATGATGGAACCCACAGAACAGATATATACAACAACGACTCAAAGAGTCAATAATACAGGTATACAATACAAAGATCGAAATCACCTTGAAAACGATACAACGTCCGACTACGGACAAGATGCAAATGGGGCTAAGAGCCCTGAAGAATAACCAATGGCGTCCATAACCCTGCCCAGGCCAAGCCGGAAGGGTAACCCTCAACATAAACCATTCCTTCCATTTCACCCAGGTGTTTCATTTACTTAGTTGTTTTATTAGGCAAAAACACAAGTCCAAAGACTTAGAAATATTTTCATCATAGCATGTATATTTCACCACCCTTGGTTGCTACTAGCTAGGCTAAGCATGGCATAGATAAGCATCTTAACTTAGAAATTTCCTAGCAATTCTACAACTACTAGGATTTCCCAACATGGCATATAAGCAAAATATAACATGCAAGACTAGCAAAATATTTCTAATGCTTAGTAGAAAACATAGGGATAAAATATCATGAAGCACCACTTGCCTTGGTAGTTTGGAGAGTAGCTACACTCCTCACAATCACAATCACTATTGGCACCAAAATCTACACATAAAAAGCATAGCAACAATCACATACAAAACATATACAAACAAAAATATATGAATGCATGCAATATGATATGTGATGGTTTTTTTAAAACTCTACAAAGCAAGTGTATTGTACTTGTTCAAAAACAAGTTCAAAACTTGACAAACAACATTTATTTAAACCTTAAAACATTTCTTAAACAATTCAAGTGTATTGTACTGGTTCAAAAACAAGTTCAAAACTTGCCAAACAACATTTATTTAAACCTTAAAACATTTCTTAAACAATTCATATACTCAAAATAGCCCTACACATGTTTCTATAAATAGAACCATTTTAACAGAAGCAAAACATTAAACACATTGCATATTTAGAAAGGGCTTGTTCTCCTGATTCCAATGATATAAAATTTGTCAAATTCTAACGTGGGAATCAAAAGTTATAGCTAAAACAAATTCAAACATCTAATAGATTCAATTCCTGTTTTTAAAACTAAACTGTTGCCACGCGTCTTAATCTGATTGGCCGGTACCGCTTCACGTTGGATCACGTTTCTGAGCCGCTGGATCTAACTTAATCGCACGGCCCAGATCCAATCTTACCGCTTTGCCCAGGTTCTATCGTATCCGCAGGATCTAGATCTAACGATCCTAAGCAGCCTGACCATCCAGTGGCGGCGGTGCCTTGTCAGAGTTGCTACCGGCGTTCTAGGTCGCGCGGGAGATGGGGAAGGGGCTTACCAGACTCGCCGTGTGCTGCTGATGGTCAAGGTGGCGGTAGTTTGGCAAGGGGCGCACGGAGATGGTCGCTGGAGCTCGTCGAAGTTGCGGGCGGCGTCAGTTGCTTGCTGTCGAAGATGTTGCCGAGGCTCTGCGTCGACCTAGCACAAGCCAGATGGTTTAGGAGATGCGCAAGGGCCTGGCGATCAAGACAGTACCAAAGGGGAGGCAAGGGGCGGTCTCATTTTACCTGAATCGCACGTCAGAGTCGAGCGGCGGCTCAGGTGCTCGCGGGTGAGAACGAAGACGTCGATCTGGGTCATGAGAAAGCAAACGGAGGGCATTAGCGAACGCACAAGGTCATGCTGGTCACAGTTGTTTGAACTAGAGGCAGAGGGGCGGTCTGTACTCACCGAGATTCGTCGCCGGAGTTGCTCTGTCTGCGGCGGTGCGAGGGCAATTGCGAGCAGCCTGGTGGCGGAGAGGTGGCGCTAGGTGAGGGGAAATGGCCGCGGTGCAGAGGGGTTTATGTAGGCAGAAGGAGAGCAGCGATTAAGCGCGGAATCAAGGGCAATTAAGCCCGCAGTGACTGCGTCGAGTAACGGCGGAGCGAGCGTCGCGGCCGCGCGTGATTGACGACGACAATGTGGTCGCACGGTCCACTTGTCAGCGAATAAAACAGAGAGGGGGTGGGGTCCTGGCGTCAGTCACTCAGTGGGTTCGTCTGCGAGTGAGAAAGAGAGAGAAAGAACCCGGGTGGGCTTAGTGGGCTGAAACCATTGTTGGGCTAGATAGGTGGCGCTGGCCTTTTTCCATTTCTTTTTCTATTTTGATTTTCTGAAATGATTTTCAATTCCAAATCAAAAGAGTTTGAATTCAAATCTTCTCTAGGTTTTTATACTACAAACCTTGCACTCAAATGTGAGTCAAACACTACTGTTTACTGAAAACACTTTGATCAAATGAAAATAAAAATAAAACCAAGCCTTTATGATATATATATATACAATAGGCATAATATTGGTTTTATTTACTCATTTTGTTTTGAAACTTTGTTCAAACTTTTGATGGTGCCTAAGTTTGAATTTCAAACCTTACTGAACCAAAACAAGTACTCTTCTCATTGGAAGATATCACTAAGGCTAGAGCAAACTTACATGAAATAATAAGCATATATGCTTCTGTTTTGAAATATATACAATAGGCATAATATTGGTTTTATTTACTCATTTTGTTTTGAAACTTTGTTCAAACTTTTGATGGTGCCTAAGTTTGAATTTCAAACCTTACTGAACCAAAACAAGTACTCTTCTCATTGGAAGATAGCACTAAGGCTAGAGCAAACTTACATGAAATAATAAGCATATATGCTTCTGTTTTGAAATGATTTGTTTGAAATGAAACTTATATGATCATGGATGCATGGATGATATGCATGAGTTTGAAACATGATTTTAGGGATGTTACAAAGCTCCCCCTATATGTGTGCAAGGTAGAGATAATGCTCTAAGGACAAGACTAGCACACATACAAGGAGGCTCCCCCTCCCAATTGCAAAGATAACACAAATGCAAGGAATAGATAGTATAGAGATCATACTGTTGCACCAACCAACTATGGTGGAGACAATAGAGGAAATATCAAGGGAGACTAAAGATGCTCCACCACCATATACAAATGCCCACAAGCCAATAACAATAATACCAAACACTAGGCATTAACCAAGCATAACATAACATACCACATAGTCTCAGACAAATAACATGGTCCACAAGCACACATAAGTTCACAAACACAAAGAGGTCCACAAGCACACAAATAAACTAGAGAGTTCGCGAGCTAGAAAAGATTAAAGACAAGAACGAGCTCGCGACTCAACCCATGCAAATCCTGTAGGCAACCTAATAGACATCTTTCCCCCCTTTGTCATCAAGACACCAAAAAGGAAGAAAAGATCACTCTAATCGCCCCAACCATGAAAGGGAGGAGGAACGGGCTCAGGGAACCAAGAATCCCACGCAGGCGGCGGACCAGTGACTTCCTCCTCAGACTCATCCTCAGACCAACGACAGATGTTGCGAATCCAATCATCCCTGGGAGGAGTGAAAAAGCTAGTGACAGGAGAGCAAGGAATGTTGAGAGCAGTCATGATGGCCTTCTGGCGCTGAACACTGTGTCGTTGATCGACATAAGATTGATACTCGCGATTCTGGAGAAAGCAGAAAGTCTTCTTCACCTTCCCAAGTAGCTTTTTTGCCCAAGATGGCTGCCTCTAGAGAGAAGGACCACCAGCACTGGAGCCACCATGGGCAGAAGAGGGACCACCGGCTTCAGCACGAGCCTACCTGAGAGCTTCTTCCTTTTCTTCTCGAGATCGAGGCTTGTTGTGTTTGCTCACACGCAGCTTCTTCTCCTCATGAATGGTGATGTTGGCTTCAGAAAAACGCGTACCAGTCACCTCAAGCCCCTTGTGATTGATGAGAGTCTGAATATAGGGAGCATAGGGGCAAGAGCAATTGTCAATGATAGCCTTCCACATCTCTGTGTAGATGAAATGCATGACATCCATCTTCCTGTCAGAGTCACGACGAAGGTAAGTCTGATGCATGAGATCAAACTGATAGGCATGAAACTAATCAAAGTTACCGACCTTAGGAGAGATGGTGTTCAGGTACACCCTGCGCATGATGTCATAAACTGGCTGCAGATGATTCACAAAACCAACAGTGCCCCAACCTTCAATGTAAAGAGGCTCCAGGACCTCAGGATCAGCAGCTTGGGCGGTATGAATACGCCAACCATTTGCCCCTTTGCCAGGCTGAATGGGATAGCCAAGGAGCTCAGCAAACTCGGACCATTGGGCGGTAAGCAGCACGCCATTAGTCATCCACTTCATAACACCTTCAGTAGAAGAGCTCATATTCAGGTGAAGAGTAGTGTAGAATTGAGCGATAGCACCTTCATCGAAGTTCTGACGGTGCTCCATGAGGGGGATCAACCCAAACCTCCTGCAAATATCAAGAGCCTCGCCAAAATATGCATGCTTTTCTTCCATGTGAGCCACATTGATGTACTTCTGAGGAGCAACCACAGACTTTGTCTTGGTAGCATAGATTTTAGCAAAGATTTGTTCCTGACGACAATTGTGGAAGAGGGGATACAAACAGAGACGGTCACGAGGAATAAGGTAAGGATCCGCACGCCTGAATTCAGAGTAGGCCTTCTGAGTCCATTTAGAGATCTTGGCCTTGGATTTGTCAGGCCCAACAGCAGTGGCCTTCTGAGAGGCAAGAACATGCCTCTTTCCCTCAGCAGCAGCAGCACGACGAGCAGTAGCAGACCTCTGACGACTGGTCTGAGTGGATGGACACACCACCTCAACATCATCTTCATCAATCTCAGGAGGAATATCGGAGGATGGTCGACGGAGACGCTTGCCTTTGCGGGAACCACCTTGCCCTAAGAAGAAAGCAGAAGAATAGGTAGGGAAGGTGGGATAAGTGCACAAGTTCGGAAGAAGGTACAAAAGGAGATTGGAAAAATACAGCCAGGGAAATTTTTTACTGTCGCCGGAACTTCCAGTGTAAATGGTCCACCGGAAGTTCCGATCGTGGCTCACTGGAAGTTCCGGTGAGACCACTAACTGGCGGTTCAAACAGCAAGTTCAATAGATCTAGATCTACAAGGCACAAGTACAAAATTTCCAATAATGTATTGGACCAATCTACCCTAGCATGATTCCGTAGGCCTACCAAGATCTCCCAACAAGTTCTAGCTAAAGAACTAGCCTAGACAAGGTGAGCCCTAACTCAAGCAATGGTGAGAGAGCTAGATCTCCATGAATGGAGGGAGTTAAGGGCAAATACCGGAGTCCATGGCGGGAGATCGAGGTGGGGAAGGTTCCCATAGAGCAGATCTGAGTATGGGTGGTTGGAGACGAAGGGGCCGGAGCACCTTCATGGAGAGGTCTTCGCCGGCGGCTGCTCCAAATAAAAGATGGGTCTTGGGGAAAAGAGGAAGAAGAACTCGTTTTCCCAGGGCCCACCTTATATAGGACAGAGAGCCTCACCGGAAGTTCTGGTCAGGGACCGAAAGTTCTGGGTCAGGCAAAAACTTTCCAGGTCAGCAGGTGGTTCCTACGAACAACTACTGACCGCAAGTTTCAGCAGCTAACAGGAAGTTCCGGTGACACCAGAAAAACTTCTCAGGTTTGGAAGAAAACAAGGAAGAACTTGTGCATGGAATAGAGAGGGCTTGAGGAAAGGAAAGGCTTAGGAATGAGAGCTCAAACTGTGAAGAACCAAAGCCAACAAAAACCAAGAAAACACAAAAATAACCAAGCACACAAATAAAAACAAGACAAGATACAAAAACGGATCGGTGGCCGAGGCCACCTTATATAAGAGTAAATGGCTTGACACCACAAAGATATATCTTGGGTTCATTACTAACACTCATCATGAAGCTCAAATGGTCTCCTTTAGAGACTATAGAGTATGAAAACTTTAATGTGCACATAATAGGGATAGTGTTTGTTCATGAGAGGAACTACACTCCCCCTAAATCCATGCCTACATCCAAACAAGATACACATTGAGACACGGGTAGGTGTGCAAGATACTCAATCCACATTGCTCGAATCAATGATATTTAGCTCATGCCTTAACTCTCGGAACCTTGCTTCATCAAGAGGTTTCGTGAAAACAAGGTATTGGCCACATAGCTAGAATGGCGACTCTCCCACCCACCCACCCACCAATGGCGATTCCTTGGCGATCTAGGGTTTTTCTCCCTCTCCACTTCAATGGAAACCCTACTCCACTGGGATTTCTCTCCTGGCCAGGCTTTGGCTAATCAGGTGTGTCGACGCTTTGGATCTACGGTACACTTCCTCCCTTCCTCGACTGCCAATGAGTTCTTCTTGGTGGTTTCCTTCTCCTCAGCCTCTTTTCCTCTGAATGTTGAATCTGTGGGTCTTGCTCTTCAATGTTGCATTGGTGGAATTGCTGCTAGATTCAATGTTTTTCAATTAAGTGATCGAAGATTTCGGTTCTTTGTTGCTTCAAACAAAGTGGGGCACTTCATCTATGGTTTGAGAGATAGAGTCTGGCCTAATTTTGTGTGTTACTTCAGTTTGTTTCGGGGTTCTCATCCTCAAATCTCTGGATTCACACATGATCACTCATTTTTTGGTTTGCCCTTTGATGATAATGTGAGGATCTCTCCCACTAATCCAGTCCGGTTTAAGCCAAAATTGGACTTCCTCAAGAAAAGTGTTGCACAAGATTATCATTCGGATTCATCATATGAATTGGCTAAATTTGGTTTTCATCAACAAGGCCCTCCCGTGATATCTTTGTTTGGATCTGATCAGGCTAGGCCTCTGTTCTTTGGAAGTTTCTCTGATCCTATTTTGGTGGATCATGAACGTGATCATAAGGAAGTTTTTACTGGTTCAAAGTTTGTACGTAATTTTTGCATGCAACTGCCTCCTGTCACGTTAGAGAAGATAGAAGATATGAGACAGGCTCTTTACTCTGACCAAGACATCATGCATGCTCTGGACTTGAAATTTGTCCCTAACAAAGCTCTGGTTTTTGAAATTCTGGGACGTTGCTCAAATTGTGGATATCGTGATCATCTTGTGGATTCTTGCCAGGAAAGTTACGAGTGTATTATTGCTCTGGGCCATAAATGCTCGAATTGTTATAATCTGCGCAGCCCATGGTGTGTTAAATGCTTAATATCTGGTCACCTGGCGAGTAAGTGCATCTTGGGCTGGCGTTGTTGGAATTGTCATCTATTGGGCTACTCGGCCAGGAATTGCCCAAAGAGGATACAAAGGGTTTGGCAAAAAAAGAAATCAACATTAAACAATCAGGCCGATATTCCTGGTCGGAATATCTGGGTAGTTAAGAAGCAGCCAGTTTTTTCACCTAGAGTTTCACCCCCCTTCTCCTGCCGCTTCATCTCCTTCTCCGCCGGCTGACGAAGTTTCTCTCTCCACCACAACAATGGCCAACTTCCCTGTGAACCCCTTAGCTTTTCTCCCCAATGGCTTGACTATTGATCCGGGGCTAGTGGATCTCTTGGTGAGGTCCCATATGGTGGTACCGGCCGAAGCTCCCCTGCAGCATGACCGAAAGGTAATTGCTGAGACCAACAGATTTATTCTGATTCAGCTTAGAGAAGACTATAGGGTTCAGGTGATGAATCATCTCAATGAGTCTCAGCTGTTCGTCAGTCGTTTTGATGATCATCCTTTAGGACTTGGCATTTTTACTATGACTGAAACCCTGATTGCGGATGCTACAGTAGGAACAACCTTTGAGATTGGTGAAATTACCACTGTCACCTTTGTGAAACACAATGAAGCCAGAAATATGCGTCTTACTGCTTTTGGCAGGGAAACCTGGATACAATTCTTAGCTTTTCCCCTTGATTATCAGACTAGCAAATATATTCATAGTGTTGTTCAGGATTTTGGTCTGTTGTCTATGTGGCATAATCCTAGAGGGGATGATAAGTCTGTGTTGGTTAAGGTGTGGATTGTCCATCCTAAGTTTGTGCCCAAAAGTTTGGTTATTCATCAGCTTGGTGGGGCCAGGCACTCCTAGACTGTTCCTGTTATTTTAGTCAGATGTGCATACTGGAATGCCCATTTGCTTGAAATCCTGCCTCCTCCTGAAGATCCTGAACCTGATGATGGTAATCCCCATCCCATGCATGGTGAAGGTTTATCTGCTGAACAGCTCTACCAACAACAACTTGACAATTGGAATCAACAGAACCAGATGCCTGGAGGTGGAAATGCTCAAGGTGGGCACATTGGAGGTATGAACAATGCTGCTCTGTTTCATCAACATGGACAATTTGTACCTGCTCAGGTGATTGCTGCACTTTTTGATAATAATGCTGCACAAGATGAGAATATTGTTGCACCAATGGAAGATGATGTTGCAGTAGTTCCAAACCCTCCTCTGATCAACTTTCAGCAAATCCTAGCTGCACAGGGGGTTTCTTTTCAGGATGGTGTGCCACCCCCAATCACCAATGTTCAGGACAGTCCTATGCAAGCTTGGCATGATAGTATATCTGATGTATCTGATGGAAATTCTTCTGGTTTAGATTTGATGCAAGTTGACACCACCTTATCCATTAACTATGCTCTGGTTAATGACAACCTAATGAATGTCAGCTCTGAAATTTGGATGGCAAGGAACTTTGCTCAACCTGCCTTTAAGGAGTTTTGTTTACCCAACTTTGCTCTGGATAGTGCCAAGATCTTTCCTATCTCTTTTTCTCTGGCAAAGTTTATGCAGTTTGAATTGGTTGATGAATGGGAGTTATTGCTTCATTCAAGGAAGGGGCATGTGATGAACTATGATAAAAATTTGGTGTCTTCCGGTATGTTACCTTTTACTCAAGCTGGCACCAAAAGGAAGATTCCAGTGCTTGATGATTCAGAAGTGGTTTCCTTTGGGACACCTATCTCTACTAACCAAGTCAAAAGAAGCTCAAGGACTACTAGATACAGGGGCTTTAAGCCTAAAATCATTTGTGACTCCAAGCACACTAAATCTAAAGTGAAACCAAGGAAGATTCCAGAAGTACAGGCTGTTGAAGTCACAGAGGAGACTGATATGACTCAGATACCTTCTGTCCATGTTGACATGATTTCTGACAGGACTCTTCTTGCAACCCCAATCCCAGTGCTCCAGTCTATTGGAATTTCTCTTTGTGGTGTTCCTCAGGAAGATCTCACTCCTTTGAAGCTCATGGAAGGATGGCAGGAGAAGGAGAATGTTGACAGTGCCTAGTGCCTGTCTATTTCTATTTTGATTTCTTTACCTTTGAGTTGTAATAATTTCACTACTTAAACAATGGGTTATTTTGTGCTGGAACATCAGAGGGGTTAATGCTAGAGAGAAACAATTAGCCTTAATGAATGCTATTAATGTAAGTGGATGTTCAGTTATTTGCCTTCAAGAAACAAAAAAGGAAGCTTTTGATCTGAAGTTTATTAAAGCTTATTGTCCAGCAAGATTTGATGAGTTTGTCTTTGTGCCTTCTGTGGGGGCTTCTGGTGGCCTCATTATTATATGGAATAGTTCAATTTTTTCTAGAATGGTCATGCATTGTGAACAATTTGCTCTCTCTGTTCATTTCACTTCAACCCATTCTGGACATTCTTGGACTTTAATTAACATCTATGGCCCTTGTAATGGTGAATTGAGGGAAAAATTTATTGAATGGATGTTTGAGGTGAATATTCCTAATGATGAAGACTGGATCTTAATGGGTGACTTTAATTTTATTAGGTCCCCTGCAAATAGGAATAAGCTTGGGGGGAATGTTAATGACATGCTTATCTTCAATGACTTCATTAGAGAGCAACATCTCACTGAATTGCCAATTAAAGTAAGAAAATACACCTGGAGTAACATGAAACAAGATCCTCTGCTGGAGCAGCTTGATTGGTTTTTTACTTCCATCCACTGGACAACTAGTTTTCCCAACACAGTTGTTTCAACACAAGGCAAACCAACCTCTGATCACACTCCCTGTGTGGTCTCTATTCAGACTAAGATCCCTGGCAGTAGGATTTTTCGATTTGAAAACTTTTGGGTAGCTCATCCTGGATTTCTAGAAGTTGTAGCAGAAAGTTGCAGTAAACCAACTCATAAATCCAATAGTGCTGCAAATCTTAATGCAAAGCTTAAAAAGTTGAGATATGATTTGAAATTTTGGAGAAAATCAATTTCAAAGTTTTCCACTTGTATTGAAAATACCAATAGAGTTCTCTCTGAACTTGATAATCTGGAGGATAGAAGACCTTTGTTCTGTCAAGAAGCAAATTTCAGGAGAATTCTAAAAGCTCATCTAGCAAGACTATTACAGTACCAAAATGCTTATTGGAAGAAAAGATGCATAGTTAGATGGACAAAGTTTGGAGATGAGAACACAAAATTCTTTCATAATTTTGCTACTAAAAGATATAGAAATAACAATATTGCCTCCCTCAAACTTTCAGATGGTTCTTTTGTCACCGAGCATGCTGACAAAGAGCAAGCTATTTATCAAGTCTATAAAGAAAGATTGGGCACTTCTACTCAGCCTGAGATGCTATTTGATCTTCAACATATGATTACTCCAACTGAGGGCCTTGAAGTTTTATCCATACCATTTACCAGGGAGGAAATTGACAAGGTGGTGAAAGAGATGCCAAGTGATAAAGCCCCAGGCCCAAATGGTTTCAATGGTCTCTTCCTAAAAAGTTGTTGGCATATCATCAAGGAAGACATCTATTCCTTATGCTTTCAATTTTATGAAGGAGATCTGAATCTAGAAAGTATAAATATGGGTCAGATTACACTCATTCCAAAGATAGGTTCACCTGAATCTGTCAATGATTTCAGACCAATCACTCTACTAAATTGTGTTCTGAAGCTGATCACCAAAATTTTGGCTAACAAGCTCCAGAAGGTAATACTGAAAATTATTCATAAAAATCAATATGGTTTCTTAAAAGGCAGAAACATTCATGATTGCCTTGCTTGGGCCTTTGAATTTCTTTATCAATGTGAAGCTTCTAAGCAAGAGATCATTTTACTTAAGTTCGATTTTGCCAAAGCCTTTGATACCATTGATCATATGGCTATGATGAAAATTATGAAACATATGGGTTTTAATGATAAATGGCTAAAATGGATTGAAATTATTTTTGGCACTGGAAAGTCTGCTGTTTTGCTTAATGGAGTACCTGGGAGACAATTTCACTGCAAAAGAGGTGTTAGACAAGGAGGCCCTTTGTCCCCCCTAATTTTTGTTCTTGCTGCTGATTTACTACAATCTGCAATAAATAATGCATTCAGAGAAAACATCCCCATTGGCCCTTTCTCCCCTGATTTTGGGCAGGATTTTCCAGTTGTTCAATATGCAGATGACACTTTGATTATAATGCAAGCAGACAAAGATCAAATTCAAATAATGAAAGGGATTCTTCAAAATTATGTTGTTTCTACTGGTTTACAAATCAATTTTTCATAAGTCTCACCTAATACCAATAAATCTGGCTGACAACATCTCTAAGGAAATTGCAG
This sequence comes from Avena sativa, assembly GCA_916181665.1. Classification (NCBI taxonomy): domain Eukaryota; kingdom Viridiplantae; phylum Streptophyta; class Magnoliopsida; order Poales; family Poaceae; genus Avena; species Avena sativa. Next base: position 259,376,227 of record OV702298.1, on the reverse strand, counting down.
ATATGTTGGGATGTGCAATTGCCAAAATGCCTTTCACTTATTTGGGGCTCCCTCTTGGCACCACTAAACCCACAGTGTATGATCTTATGCCACTGATTGACAGAGTTGAGAGAAAGGTGTCTGCTTCATTCATGATGATGTCTTATAGTGGGAGAGTTACTATGATTAATTCCTTACTGGCTTCAGTTGCAACTTTCATAATGTGTGCAATCAAATTACTAGATAAGATTGTGGGGCACATTGAAAAAATTCAGAGACATTGTTTCTGGAACAAGAAAACTGAAGAGGGTGAAAAATGCAATTCTCTTGCTGCTTGGGATATGATCTGCAGGCCAAAAAGTAAAGGAGGTGTTGGCATCCTTAACCTTAGAATTCAAAATGAAGGCCTGCTGCTTAAATTCCTGCATCAGTTTTATAATAAGGATGACACACCCTGGGTCTCCCTTGTCTGGAATGCATACTACATCAACATTATTCCTCATGCTTCTGGGCCTTGTGGCTCTTTCTGGTGGAGAGATGTCTCTAGACTTTCACATTTATTCAGAGGGATAGCTAAAAGTTCTATTGGTAATGGGGCTAATACACTATTTTGGAAGGATCAGTCGTCTGAAACTATCTTAGGAGAGAGTCACCCGATTATTTACTCCTATGTAAGGAATGAAGATATCTCTGCCCAAGAGTTTCTAACAGCAGACAGTTTGACACATCTCTTCTATCTTCCTATGTCACCTGAAGCACTAGCTGAATTGAGAGCAATTCAAAATAGTTGCAGAGAGATACAACTAAGAGAGCATTCACATGACACTTGGAGTTATGTTTGGGGGGCCAAAGATTTCACTTCCAGCAAATATTACCAATATAATTTCAGAAACCTAAACCCACACATATCCTTCAAATGGTTGTGGAAATCAAAGTGCACTGCAAAAGTGAAGTTCTTTGGGTGGCTGGTTCTGTCTGACAGACTGAATACAAGAAACATGCTCAGAAGAAGGCATTATGCACTTGGGACTGGATATGACTGTTTAATGTGTAGTCATAATATTGAAGAAACAATTGAACACTTGCTTTTTCACTGCCCCTTCAGTCAAGCTTGTTGGGATTCAATTAACATCTCTTGGTCTATGGCTAACTCTAGACTTCAGATCATTGAGCAAGGAAAAAAAGTTGGAATAAAAAGCTATTTATGGAAATTACCCTGCTTGGATCCTGGAACATCTGGAAAGAGAGAAACAACCTCTGGTTTAATAACATACAACCCTCAGTTCAGGCTTGGAAGTCAAGATTGGTTGCTGATCTGAAAGGTGTCTGCTTCATTCATGATGATGTCTTATAGTGGGAGAGTTACTATGATTAATTCCTTACTGGCTTCAGTTGCAACTTTCATAATGTGTGCAATCAAATTACCAGATAAGATTGTGGGGCACATTGAAAAAATTCAGAGACATTGTTTCTGGAACAAGAAAACTGAAGAGGGTGAAAAATGCAATTCTCTTGCTGCTTGGGATATGATCTGCAGGCCAAAAAGTAAAGGAGGTGTTGGAATCCTTAACCTTAGAATTCAAAATGAAGGCCTGCTGCTTAAATTCCTGCATCAGTTTTATAATAAGGATGACACACCCTGGGTCTCCCTTGTCTGGAATGCATACTACATCAACATTATTCCTCATGCTTTTGGGCCTTGTGGCTCTTTCTGGTGGAGAGATGTCTCTAGACTTTCACATTTATTCAGAGGGATAGCTAAAAGTTCTATTGGTAATGGGGCTAATACACTGTTTTGGAAGGATCAGTCGTCTGAAACTATCTTAGGAGAGAGTCACCCGATTATTTACTCCTATGTAAGGAATGAAGATATCTCTGCCCAAGAGTTTCTAACAGCAGACAGTTTGACACATCTCTTCTATCTTCCTATGTCACCTGAAGCACTAGCTGAATTGAGAGCAATTCAAAATAGTTGCAGAGAGATACAACTAAGAGAGCATTCACATGACACTTGGAGTTATGTTTGGGGGGCCAAAGATTTCACTTCCAGCAAATATTACCAATATAATTTCAGAAACCTAAACCCACACATATCCTTCAAATGGTTGTGGAAATCAAAGTGCACTGCAAAAGTGAAGTTCTTTGGGTGGCTGGTTCTGTCTGACAGACTGAATACAAGAAACATGCTCAGAAGAAGGCATTATGCACTTGGGACTGGATATGACTGTTTAATGTGTAGTCATAATATTGAAGAAACAATTGAACACTTGCTTTTTCACTGCCCCTTCAGTCAAGCTTGTTGGGATTCAATTAACATCTCTTGGTCTATGGCTAACTCTAGACTTCAGATCATTGAGCAAGGAAAAAAAGTTGGAATAAAAAGCTATTTATGGAAATTACCCTGCTTGGATCCTGGAACATCTGGAAAGAGAGAAACAACCTCTGGTTTAATAACATACAACCCTCAGTTCAGGCTTGGAAGTCAAGATTGGTTGCTGATCTGTCACTGCTGATTCATAGGACAAAGGAGGATTTGCACCCACTTATCAAGAGCATTATTCATAGTTTGTAAATCTTTTGAGATCCTAGACCTTTCCAACCTGTCTTTTGGAGATCTTTTCTCCCCTTTTGTCCTTATGTAAATATGTAACCTTACAGACTCTGATTTATTATTAATGAAAAATGAGGCAGTAGGAACCTTTCCTACTGTTATTACCCTAAAAAAAAGAGGCTTCGTGAAAAGATCCGCAAGATTTGCCTTGGTGGGAACATACTCCAAAGAAATGTCTCCTCTAGCAACATGGTCTCGAATGAAATGATGACGAATCTCAATGTGTTAGTCCGGTTGTGTTACACGGGATTATGAGCAATAGCAATGGCACTCTCATTGTCACAAAGAAGAGGAACCTTTTTTTTAGGGTAATAACAGTAGGAAAGACTCCTACTGCCTCATTTTCATTAATAATAGGTCAGAGTCTATAAAGTTGCATATTTACATAGAGACAGAGGGGGGAAGTCTCTAAAAGTCAGAACAGATAAGTCTAGGATTACAAGAAGAATTACAGACTATGAATAATACTCTTGATAAGTGGATGTAGCTCCTCTTTTGTCCTATGAATCAACAATGACAGATCAGCAGCTAATCTTGACTTCCAAGCCTGAACTGAGGGTTGTATGTTATTAAACCAGAGGTTGTTTCTCTCTTTCCAGATGTTCCAAGAGCCCAGCAAGGTGATTTCCATAAATAGTTTTTTATTCCAGCTCTTTTTTCCTTGCTCAATGATCTGTAGTCTAGAATTGGTCATAGACCAAAAGATGTTAATTGAACTCCAGCAAGCTTGGCTAAATGGGCAACGAAAAAGCAAGTGTTCAATTGTTTCCTCAGTATTGTGATTACACATAAAACAATCATATCCAGTCCCCAGAGCATAATGTCTTCTTCTTAACATACTTCTTGTATTCAGTCTGTCAGACAGAATCAGCCACCCAAAGAACTTCACTTTTGCAGTGCACTTCGATTTCCATAGCCATTTAAAGGATATGTGTGGATTAATATTTCTGAAATTGTATTGATAATATTTGCTGGAAGTGTATTCTTTGGCCCCCCAAACATAACTCCAAGTGTCATGTGAATGTTCTGATAGTTGAATTTCTCTACAGCTGTTCTGAATGTCTCTCAATTCAGTTAGTGCTTCAGGTGATAAAGGGAGATAGAAAAGCTGTGTCAAACTATCAGCTGTAAGAAACTCCTGTGTAGAGATATCTTCCTTCCTAACATAGGAATAGATGATTGGGTGACTTTCTTCTAAGATAGTTGCAGACCATTGATCCTTCCAAAACAGTGTGGTAGCCCCATTACCAATAGAGCTTTTAGCTACTCCTCTGAATAAATGTGAAAGTCTAAAAACATCTCTCCACCAGAAAGAGCCACAAGGTCCAGAAGCATGAGGGACATTATTGTTGTAATATGCATTCCATACTAGGGAGACCCATGGTGTGTCATCCTTATTATAGAACTTATGCAGGAATTTAAGCAGCAGTCCTTCATTTTGAATTCTAAGGTTGAGAATGCCAACACCTCCTCTACATTTTGGCCTGCAAATCATATCCCAAGCAGCTAGAGAATTGCATTTTCTCCCTCTTCAGTTTTCTTGTTCCACAAACAGTGTCTCTGAATTTTTTCTATATGCCCCACTATCTTATCTGGCAATTTGATTGCACACATGGTGAAAGTTGCAATTGAGGCCAGTAAAGAATTAATCACAGTAACTCTCCCACTATAAGACATCATCATAAATGAAGCAGAAACCTTTCTTTCAACTCTGTCAATCAGTGGCATAAGATCATAAACGGTGGGTTTGGTGGTGCCAAGAGGAAGCCCCAAATAAGTGAAAGGCATTTTGGCAATTGCACATCCCAATATATCTGCAATTTCCTGAGAATAGTTATCAGCCAGATTTATTGGTATTAGGTGTGACTTATGAAAATTAATTTGTAAACCAGTAGAAACAACATAATTCTGAAGAATCCCTTTCATTATCTGTATTTGATCTTTGTCTGCTTGCATTATAATCAAAGTGTCATCTGCATATTGAACAACTGGAAAATCCTATCCAAAATCAGGGGAAAAGGGGGCCCTGAGTATGTTTTCTCTGAATGCCTTATTGATTGCAGATTGTAGTAAATCAGCAGCAAGCACAAAAATAAGGGGGGACAAAGGGTCTCCTTGTCTAACTCCTCTTTTGCAATGAAATTGCCTTCCAGGTACTCCATTGAGCAAAACAGCTGACTTTCCAGTACCAAAAATAATTTCAATCCATTTCAGCCACTTATCATCAAAACCCATCTGTTTCATAATTTTCATCATAGCCATATGATCAATGGTATCAAAAGCTTTGGCAAAGTCCAACTTGAGTAAAATAATATCTTTCTTAGAAGCTTCACATTGATACAGAAATTCAAATGCCCAAGCAAGGCAATCCTAAATGTTTCTGCCTTTTAGAAAACCATATTGATTTCTATGAATAATCTTCAGTATAACCTTCTGTAGCCTATTAGCCAAGATTTTTGTTATAAGCTTCAGAACATAATTAAGAAGAGTTATTGGCCTGAAATCATTGATAGATTCAGGTGAACCTATTTTTGGAATGAGTGTAATATGACCCATATTTATACTTTCCAGATTCAGATCTCCTTCATAGAATTGAGAACATAAAGAATAGATATCCTCCTTGATGATGTGCCAACAACTTTTTAGGAAAAGACCATTAAAACCATCTGGACCTGGGGATTTATCACTTGGCATCTCTTTCACCACCTTGTCAATTTCCTCTCTGGTAAATGGTATGGATAGAACCTCAAGGCCCTCAGTTGGAGTAATCAGATGTTGAAGATTAAAAAGCATCTCAGGCTGTGTAGATGTGCCCAATCTTTCTTTATATGCTTGATAAATAGCATTTTCTTTATCAGCATGCTCAATAACAAAATAACCATCTGAGAGTTTGAGGGAGGCAATATTGTTCTTTCTATATCTTTCAGTAGCAAAATTATGAAAGAATTTTCTATTTTCATCTCCAAACTTTGTCCATCTAACTGTGCATCTTTTCTTCCAATAAGCATTTTGGTATTGTAAGAGTCTTACTAGGTGATCTTTTAGAATTCTCCTGAAATTTGCTTCTTGACAAAATAAAGGCCTTTTATCCTCCAGATTATCAAGTGCAGAGAGAACTTTATTGGTATTTTCAATACAAGTGGACAGCTTTGAGATTGATTTACTCCAAAATTTCAAATCATATCTCAGCTTTTTTATCTTTGCATTAAGATTTGCAGCACTGTTGGATTTGTGAGTTGGCTTACTCCAGCATTTTGCAACCACCTCCAGAAATCCAGGATGGGCAACCCAAAAGTTTTCAAATCTAAAAATCCGACTACCAGGGATCTTAGTCTGAATAGAGACAACACATGGAGTGTGATCAGAGGTTGGTTTGCCTTGTGTGGAAACAACTGTGTTAGGAAAACTAGTTGTCCAGTGAATGGAGGTGAAAAACCAATCAAGTTGCTCCAACAGAGGATCTTGTTGCATGTTACTCCAAGTATATTTTCTTCCTTTAATTGGCAATTCAGTGAGATGTTGTCAAAAGATAGTCCGAGATCCTTCAAAGTTTGCTTCATCCATAGCAATTGAGCACAAAAACTTGCGGCGGATATGTATTCAGCTTCGACAGTGGACATAGACACACGGTTTTGCTTCTTCGAGTACCAACAAACCAAAGATCTTCCAAGAAACTGACAAGCTCCAGAGGTTGACTTTCTTCCCACTTTGTCACCAGCCCAATCCGAGTCCGTGTATCCAATAAGGTTAAAGCTGGCTCCCTTGGGGTACCACAACCCAAAGTTTGGGGTATGAACCAAATATAGAAAGATTCTCTTGACCACCACCATGTGGCTTTCTTTTTGTGCGGCTTGGAATCTTGCACACATACCCACACTCAACATAATATCCGGTCAGGATGCACAAAGATAGAGCAAAGAATAAATCATAGAGCGATAGATTTTTTGATCCACATCCTTACCCTTGGGATCGATATCAAGATTAACCTTTGTTGGCATGGGAGTCTTGGCACCTTTGACTTGATCAAACTTGAACTCCTTGAGCATGTCTTGGATGTATTTGGCTTGGTTGATGAAAGTCCATTTCCTCAATTGCTTGACTTCAAACCCAAGGAAAAACTTCAACTCCCCCATCATGGACATCTCGAAGCGATCGGTCATGAGCTTGGCAAAATCCTCATTAAAAGCTTTGTTAATGGACCCAAAGATAATATCATCAACATAGATTTGGCATACGAACAAGTGGCCTCCAACTTTCTTATTAAAAAGAGTGGGATCAATGAGGCCCACTTCAAAGCCACGGTCTAACAAGAGCTCTCTAAGGCAATCATACCACGCACGTGGGGCTTGTTTGAGGCCATAGAGTGCCTTATTGAGCTTGTAGACATGGTTCGGGAAAAGTGGATCCTCAAAGCCCGGAGGTTGCTTGGCGTATACCAACTCTTTCAAAGGCCCATTAAGAAAAGCACTCTTAATGTCCATTTGATGCAACTTGAAGTTATGATGAGTAGCAAAAGCAAGAAGCATACAAATGGTTTCAAGGCGAGCAACGGGGGCATAAGTCTCACCATAGTCGATGCCCTCAACTTGTGAGTATCCTTGGGCGCCTTGTTGCGCAGAACTATTCCATTCGCAACACACTTGTTCTTGAAAACCCATTTGGTACCGATGACGTTTTGACAATCTTTGGGCCGCTCAACCAATGTCCAAACATTGTTCCTCTTGAAGTTGTGAAGTTCTTCGTTCATAGCGTCAAGCCAATCATCATCTTCAAGAGCCTCAAAGACTTTCTGTGGTTCCACAAGAGAGATAAAAGCATGGTGAGAGCTAAAGGAGGCTAGTTGCCTCCTAGTAGTGGAACCTTTATTGAAATCTCCATAAACATTATCAAGGATATGGCCATCTTGAACAAGCTTGGCGAGACGATAGGCTTAACGGCGGGCTTGTGCTTCAACACGAGATTCTTGAGCAACCACTTGGTCATTGCCACCATTGGAGCCCCCGCCTTGACTATAAGCACGAACACGAGGATCATCTTCATCAATTTCCACTTCGGGGAGTCATCATTTGGAGTATAGCCTTGATTATCATTGGCTTGCCCTTGATCTTGACGAGCTTAACCTTGAGGAGAGTCGTGACCTTGAGGAGGAGGAGCCCCATCTTGGGGAGGTTGATGTAGTTGATGAAGTGCTTGACCTTGGGAGGTGCCTTGAAGAGGAGCCCCATCTTGGGGAGGTTGATGTTGTTGATGAAGAGCTTGATCTTTGGAGCTTGGAGAGTCATGAGCATGAGGAGCTTCGGAAGAGCTTGAGGGAGTTTGTGCCAAAATAGTAGGTCCTTGAGAGGCAAGATGGTCTTGTGAGAGTGAGGGCTCCACTTGAGTAGAGCTTGGTCCTTCTCCTTCATCCACAAGGGGATCCTCAATGGGGAGGTGGAAACCTACACCCATTCTTCTTATGGCCTTAGGAGGAATTTCATCACTTAGATCACAAACACCGTCTAGTCTAACAAGAGACTCATGGTTTTCATCAAACTTCACATTGCTCGTCTCTTCAACTCTTCCATTAGCTTTGTTGTAGACTCTATAAGCATGGGATTGATTTGAGTAACCAACGAAAATTCCTTCTTGAGCCTTGGATTCAAACTTGGACAAACGAACTCCTTTCTTGAGAATGTAGCACTTGCATCCAAACACTCGAAAGTAGCTAACATTTGGCTTTTTCCCGGTGAGCAGCTCATAGGGGGTCTTGTTCTTTTTCTTGCGAAGGTAGAGCCAGTTGGTTGCATGGCAAGAGGTGGAGATGTCCTCGGCCCAAAAGTTGTATGGAGACTTGAATTCAGCTAGCATAGACTGATCCGCATCCATCAAAGTGCGATTCTTCCTTTCGGCAACACCATTTTGTTGAGGGGTATAGGGAGTGGAGTATTGATGCTTGATTCCTTCATCACTAAGAAACTCATCCAAAGTATAGTTCTTGAACTCAGTGCCATTGCCACTTCGAATTGAGAGAATGGTTGCATTGTGTTTCCGTTGAACCTCATTGGCAAAATCGATGACGGTTTGTTGAGTCTCACTCTTGTACTTGAAGAAGAACACCCAAGTGTATCTTGAGAAATCATCCACAATAACCAAACAATACTTCTTGCCTCCAAGGCTATCATGAGAGGGAGGACCAAAAAGGTCCATATGCAAGAGCTCCAAACATCTCACTGTGGTGATTTGATTAAGCACTTTGTGAGGAGTTTCATGCATCTTCCCTTCAATGCAAGCCCTACAAACATGATATTTGGCAAAAGAAACATCGTTAAGCCCAAGGATGTGGCCCTCGGAGTGAAGTCTTTGCAAAGTTCTCATGTTAACATGGGCTAGGCGGCGATGCCACAACCAGCCCTTGTCGGCTTTAGCATAGAGACATAGAGCATGTGGATTAGTGGTCCCCGAAAAGTCTACCACATACAAGTCATGCTCTACGTACCATATGAAAGCCACTTTGAGGGACTTGCTCCGCATGAGGACCATGGAATGCACATGGAAGAAAGAAGAAAGACCCATAAGGGAAAGAGCACGAACTGAAAGTAAATTGTAACCAAGATTTTTGACAAGCATGACGTCAACCAAGGATATATCCGAGGTTACCACCACTTTGCCAAAACCCAAAACCTAAGAACTTGTTTTATCACCGTAGGAGACCATGGTGTTGGCAATATCTGGCCTCATCTCCATCATGATAGACTTGCTTCCGGTCATATGACTTGTGGCACCACTATCAAGCACCAATTTTGAACCACCGGAAGCATAGTCCTACAAGAAAATCAAGCTTTGGTTTTAGGTACCCATTTTGTAATGGGTCCCCTTTTGTTAGTAACAATAGTCTTCGGCACCCAAATGGCCCAAAGATAATCGTGCGTGTAAGAAGTTCCAACATATCTAGCATATACATGACCATCATAGGACTTGCAAAGAATATAAGAGGGATTGTTCTTTCCGGCAAAGTTGTCACTTTGCAAGATGGTTGGACCATATGAGGGTCCTTGAGCCATGCCCTTGTTCTTTTTATTCTCCTTCTTCTTCTTCTTAGTCTTGGCAAGTTGATCCTTCAACGCCTTGTTCTCCTCAATGAGATGCTCATGCTTGCAACAAGGGTTAGGAGTGCTAGACAAGTCTATAATTTGCACAGCGAAAGACTTAGCATGTTCACAAGTTAGTTGAGTTTGAAGTTGTTAATGGGCTTCAAAAAGACTTGAGAATTTCCTCTCCAAGGCTTTGTGTTCCTCTTTGAGTTTCTCATGATCTTTTTGAGTCCTATCATGACCAACCACAAACTCAACTTTTTCTTTCTTAAGCACTTTAACCAAAGCAAGAGCATGATCACGTTCCTTAACTAGAGAGCACATGGTGTTGTTATGGTCATCAACTAGTTTAGACACACTCTCTTCAAGATTAATTCTCATATTTTGTTCATCCTCAAGACTTTGAGTGAGAGAAGCAATTTCATCGGCGGCATATCTTTCATTTTTACTTAACAAGTCAAGAAGTTCTTCCTTTTCATCTAAATCATCCCTAGCATTGTCAAGTTGTGCAGGCAAGGACTCAAAGCAAGTTTTAGTTTCTTCATCCAAGGTAGCAACAAATTCACACATGTCTATCATCTCTTTCTTTACCTCTAGACCAACAAGATCAAGAGAAGAAGGCTCACTAGAGATGGGTTGAGGAGTGGGTTTAGATCAAGACCATGTATATAAGATCACATGCTTGAAGATTGCCATCCTCGTTGATCATGGATTGGTGAAGACAAGTTCAACAAAGAGGTATCCTATGGTGTATGCGGGAGCAATTCACAAGTCTTAATCAAGCAAGAGCTAGCAATATCAATCAAGAAAGGTGTTCCATCTTAAAGAGGACAAGACGGTCTACATCAAGCTCAATTGGAATGCCCAAGGCAAAGATATGACCTTGATAGGTTTTCTCTTTTGCCGGTCTCATATTTTTAGTTGAGAGACCGGGTTTAGGATAGATACGTACTATCAAGAGGGGATTTTGAGTGAGTAACTCAATCGTATGTTTTGGAGAGAGCTCAAACATTTACATACTTAGCATCATCTTTCTTGGTTGTTGTTTGGATCTTATCCTTGTGAGGTTCTAGAGCCTGTTTTTTATCTTCATGACAAGCTTTAGTTCATAAAAACGTATCCCCTTTTATATCTTATTGCATTTTTTATCTTGAAGATTTTCCGGTTCCACACCTTGGGAGGTATCTCACATACTCAAAATTGATATTTTTATCCCTTAGTGATAATCAATATTTACACCCTTTTCTGGATTCTACTCTTTATTATCTTTCCTATAAACTTGGTTTCATCCCAATTGTAGTATCCAAGCTCAACTTCTTGTGTTTTGGGTTCTAGAGGTTTTACCGGTTCGTCGCTTCTAGAGAGGTCATTTCTCCATTTTATTTTTTCCTCCCATGTTGGACTATGATGTTTCTTTGCATAATCTTGTAGATCTTGTTGTTCTCTTCAAGATGAGTCTAGGATCATCGAAATCGGAGTCTGGAGTCAAAGTCATCAATCTTTTCGTACCATGTTGTGCATCATTTTTGCTTGGGCGGTAGTACCGGCCCAACTTCTGATCTACTTTCGACGAGAGTGTGTTTCCTCTCTATTTTTTGTGTTCCGCTTTACCAGAACTTCCAGTGCTTCACCAGAAGTTCCGGTGACGTGCGAAAATGATCCAAAAAGGCAGATTTATCTTTCCCTATTTAAGGGGACCTTCTTCCCCAATGTTTCCCTAACTTTTGAGACCCTTTTAGCTAGCTCTTTCACTTTGTCCCCTCCATTGTTGACCTTCAAAAGATTTCCCTCTCCCCTTCTTCCTCCCATAATTCTTGCATCTTTTTGAGGGATTTGGAAGAGGAGATCTAGACTATAATCATTCCAAATCAAATCCCTTCTTTGTGAAGGATTCCCTGGGATTTAGATCTTAGAGAGTTTTGTGTTCTACTCTTGTGTTCTTTTCCTCTTATCCCTCCAATAGGTTTTGTAGCTTTGTTGGAATTTGAGACTGAATGACTTTCCCTTGCATTTGGTGCATACGTTTGAGTTCTTCACGGAGATTCATCGAGTTCAAGCTTGTGGGCTTGTTACTATTGGGTTCTTAGAATCCTAGACAGTTGTGTGGTTGTCGTGTGATTCCCTTGGGGTCTCCAACTGAGTTGTGGATCTTCCTCAAACTAGAGGCCTTTGTGGTGATTTTTGGGAGCCTCCAATTGAGTTGAGGAGATTGCTCCAAGCCTTGTACAGGTTCAATGACCGCCCTCAAGTGTACCATAGTGGATCGAGTGCCCGCCTTTTGTGGTGCGTACTTGGGAGAATAAGGTGAGCCATTTGTGGCATAGTTGAGTAGTGTGCCTCTACATCTTAGGGTGAGTCCTTGTGTGTCATTGAGTGAGCATTGAGCCACCACACCTCAAGGCGAGTCATTTGTGTCATTCCGAGATCATTACGCCACCACACCTCTCCAACGGGGACGTAGCTTCTTTGAAAGTGAACTTTGGGATAAAATCTTCATTTCCGTGTCCATTGGTTATTCCTATACCCGAGCCCTTTACTTATGCACATTACATTGTGATAGCCTTCGTGTTTAAAGTAATCTATCTTGCTATAACCTTGTTTTCTGTCTTATTTAGCATAGGTTGTTGGTGCACTTAGTTGAACCTAGTTGTTTTAGGTTTTATGCTTTGATAAATTAAACGTTAGTTTTATTCCACATTTATTAGATCCTAAACCGTAATATTTTTATAAACCTATTCACCCCCTCTAGGCGATGTCCTTTGTCCTTTCAGTTGGTAAAGCCCACAACACAAACACAAGCCCATAATACAATTATAGCATGGAGAATAATCACTTATCATAAATACGAAATATAATAATAACAACTTTATTATTGACTTTTGGACATATTCCCAACACCACCCCAACATGTTGGTGCTCTTTTATATCTTACTCTACTCGATTTCTTCACCAATTTTCTCTTTCTCTATCGTATCACCTCTGTGCCACCAGAGAGAGCTCGCAACTGCACGCGATGACGTTGCCGTCTCAGCCGCTCATCACCACGAGCACCACCCACCTCCTTTCCACTCTCGAGGGTATGGTCCTCGACCGACGTACCTTCGCTTGCTCTCCCATCCCATCCCAGCCTCTATTCTCCCTATCGGTTCCGCCACACATCGCCATGGCCTTCCCCCATAGCTGATGCCGGTGGCACCATGACCTCCCCCCACTGCTGCTCCCTCTACTGCATGTGTGATGTGAGTGGCGGAGAAGCTCGGTCTCCACCTCCGTCACTGACTCCACCTTCATGAGATCTCCCCTAGGCATCGACCTCTGTGGTTGGCGGTGTTACGATGGAGTGGTGGGTGGCGATGTTGCGAGCTTTGCTATCATTTTTGTAGGATTTGCTACACATTTATTTTGTTTTGGTACATGTGGTGTTTTAGAATTGCTACGATGCTTTTGTACGTTTTTAACTCACCATGGTAATTGCTGCAACATTTCTACAATAGCATGAATTTGTTGCTAAAATTGTTATGTGGACTCCGACGAAGTCTCACTGGACTTTTTTGTCAGGACAGTCATTTTCTTTTGTTTCTAGCTAAACTCTTTTTGCTACAATGTAACAAATATGGGACGTTATTGTTGAAATATAAGGTGGGCTTTAGGCCCATCTAATAATTTTAGAAAAATCCCTAAGGACCCATTCATTGCAAGAGGAGTGGTGAGAGTTTAGTCTCACATGTCTAGTTGAGAGAGATCTCCACCAACATATAAGATGAGCTCTCCTACCACTACTATGACTTGGTGTGAAGTGAAAAGAGGCGTTCACACGCGCGCTCCTCCTCCGCCGCCCGCCTCGTCTCGCCTCGGGTTGCGGAAATCTCGCCGAGCCGATGTGTTCTTTTTGTCGCTCAGAAACGGGATACTAACGGTTGCAAATAAAACGTTAATGAGAATGAATACGAGTTGAAATGTTTTGTCTTTAAGTGCTATTAAGTACAGGCGTTTTTAGTCATTCATTACGACTGTTTCCTCTCTAGTGACAGAACAGAACCACTGCCTTCACGCGCGATTGCTACTGCTGTTTTCTCTACTGTTGCTGCTGCGGGTGATCCCATTTTGCCCACCGCGTACACGGCTGACGGAAGAGCAGACCTCCGGAACCCCGCCTCTCCAGATCCTGTACGGGAGAGGGATGATTAGGTTTTTGGGGAGCGTCTTTGACGCGACTGCTCGCTTTTGATCCACTACTTCCACGCCTTTGTCATCACCATGGCTACCGAAGCCGAACATGCCGCCGCTGCGTCCAAGAGGGCGGCTGACGAGGCTTCCGCCTCCGCTGCTGCTACGGCCAATTGGCCTACCGGAGGATACAGCATGCTAATCCCTCTCTTATTTATTTCTATGTGCATAGTACTAGTAATTTCTGTAGATGATTCTACGATTAGTCTAGTACTACATGGTATCCTTATCAAATATCAGTACACGTATATTTGTCTCATGATTTATTTCTGAATTAATATAATTAAAATATTGCATAGATACTCAATAGTTATTTACTACAATGTAGCAACAAGCGGGATTTAATGACTCTTTGAGGACACATGATCCGATGATCCGAAGGTTTAACCAGGGAGGGCAAGCGTATTTGCTACTCCCTCAATTTCAAAATATAAGATGTTTTAGTCTTATGAAAAAACTATATTTAAACTTGTTTTAGTGTGTAGATTCACTTCGAATTTGTGTGAACCTACGTATTTCCTCCGACCCAAACTAGTTGACTTATTTTTGTCTAGATTCGAATGTATCTAGCATTAAAATAAGTCTAGATACATCTAAATTTAGACAAATTTGAGTCAAGTAACTTGGATCAGATAGTACTAAAAGTAGTTTAGATACATTTTTTTTACAAACCTAAAATATCTTATATTTTGAAACAGAGGGATTACGACTTAGCAAAAACGGGATCTAATGACTCTTTGAGGACCCATGATCCGATGATTGAAAGTTTTGATCGGGGAGGCATACCTTTTTCTCGACACAACCGAGCGCATACAAGGCGGAGCTGGGCCGGGCAACCAGGGCCATGGCGGTCATGGCCCGGGCGGCAGGAATTTTCCGGCCTATTACTACCCGTATGGATTGTCCCGGGTTTAAAGCGCAGTACAGGCCCAACGTTTTGGATTGTCCAAGTCCAAGACGACCGAAACAGGCAGACATCTCATCGACCGAAGGGTGAACCCACGAACCCTTTGTTCTTTCCTTGCTCGCTCGGCCCCTCCCCTCGCTGCGGCAGGACGCGCGCGCCGCCGCTCCGTCGTCGCCGCTCGCCGCCCCCAAACCGCAGGCTCCCAGGCGTCCAGACCCTGTCCCCAGACGTCGCGCCATTCTGCTTGGCCGCACCTCCGCTACTCGGCTGCTGTGCTGCTACCGCTGGCCCGCCCTGCCCCAGCCTCCTGCCCTGCTCCGCGCGACTTGGACGGTGCCCTAGAGGCTAGAGCGGCCGCCGTGCCGTAGTATCCCTCACACGCGCGCCGCCTCCGTTGCCGTTCCACTCCTACCTCATCGCTTCCCTGCGGGTCTCTCCACCCCGTTTGCAATGGAGGAGGTGGTGGAGCCGAAACGAGAGCAAAATTTGGTGAAGGTGGGGATGGAGACCTGGAACCAGTTCGGTGCATCCCATAAGATCAGGTTAGTCCATATCCTGAAGAATCTCCACACTTCGGAGGTCAAAATCTACTCAGACGCGTCGAGGGAGTTCATCGAGCTATTGGATGGCGAGTCTGGCGGTGAGGTACTGCGGGAGTATGTGCAGCAGTCGCCGTGGCTCGTCGAGCTGATGGAGGCATGGCGGTTGCACCGGGAGAAGCCAGGGATGGCGTACATACTGTCACTCTTTGCCACTGTCCTGGGCCACCCCGGTGGTAAGTCGCGGCAGCATGCTGTATGTAAGAAGTGCCTGGACGGAGTTGCTAGGACGATACTGGAGGATAAAGAGAAGACGGGGGATGTGTACCTGGAGCTGAAGAGTGGCGAGTTCCGGCGGCAGAATGCTGCACTGGATTTGCTTGCTGCCATTGTCAGGCGTGGTGGAGGGTTGGCGTCGGAGGTTGCCGAGAGCTTTGATTTTAAGATGGCTATTGTGACGCAGCTAGCAGGGATACAGAAGAAGAGAGGGGGCCGAGATGGGAGGAATCAGAAAAAGGGTGCTAATTTTGGGTCTACAAGGCGATCACTTGTTGGGTTTGCCATGTCCTTTCTGGAGGTTGGGAACCCAAGGCTACTAAGATGGGTCCTTCAACAGAGGGAGCTTTACTCAGGGGTGCTACGCGGTATTGGAGAAGATGATACCGAGACTGTCGTGTATGTCCTATCAACATTGCGGGATAATGTTCTAGTAGAGGAGTCACTTGTCCCACCAGGTCTCCGGAGTGTCCTTTTTGGAAGTGCCACGCTGGAGCAGCTGAGCAATATATCAGGGAATTTGGATGCAGGGGAAGCAGCTGAACTTGCCAATCAAGTGTTGGTCATGGTCTGCACTGATCCAAAAAATGGATTGATGCCATCCTCAGACTTGAGAGGCAACGAGAAACGTTTGCTGGATCTCATGAAGAAGTTGAGAGCTACTGAGGTGATTCACCACAAGAATTTGTTGCTGGCTATTGTGAGTAAGAGGCTTTCTCTGTGTTCGGCATACTTGAATGAGTTCCCCTACAATATTGAACCATGGTCATCCCCCTCATGGTTAGTTATTTGAGCATCCTTATATAGTTATTCTTTGGACTGCACTGCCTGTCTAATTGCTGTTTTGCAGGTTTGCTGCCATCACCCTAGCTGCGGATATAATATCTTCAGCAAAATCTGATAGCATGTTTCATAGTCTCCTGTCACATGATCTGGTATCTGTCGACGATGAACAAGTGCAAGTACTTTTGAAGTGCATCGCTCCCCATGTTTGCTCTCGAGCAGTGACAAATAGGGGATTGCTGCATTCTGATAATCTTGTAAAGCATGGTTCTCTGCGGCTTGTTTCTGAGTCACTGAACCTATTGCGGTATGTTACTGAAGCAATCAGTGGTATGGTATCAAGTGCGAAATTGACATCAGAATTCACTGGCTCAACAAAAGGAAAAGTCAGGATGAACGCTTTCCCAGGATTCAGCTGTTCCACTGCAACAGATGCATCCCTGGTAGATCAGGTTTACCAGGGAGACGAAACACGTGTTAGGAGGTGGATATCTCTGAGAGAATACATTCAAGATGAGGTGCGTGGAGCTATGCCTGATCCACAGGTCCTTCTCAAGTTACTCTCTTCTGCCAGTCAGAAACATCAAAATTGTTCTCAGAGTAGTCTAAAGAGACACGCCCAGCTTTGCCAACCTCCTAAAAAGAAACTGAGATGTGGTGCTATCGATCAGGATGATGATATTATTATTGGAGGAATTGATGTTGAGCAAGCTAAGGATGAATCTAAAAAGCAAGACCAGGACTTGGCAAATGGTCATGCTACCACTCTGTGTGAGATATGGGGCTTACATAAGCAAGATCTGGAGTTGAAAGATGCAGAAGTGGTAGACAGGGTTTTTCACTCGAAGTTGCTTGATGTTCTCCGGCTCTATTTGGTATGTGCATGTTATATACCTTTTAATACGTTTGTATAAATATCTTATTCCACTATCCCTGGCCTCTGTCTTTGTTCTCTGCATCTACTGCAATTTATAGCGTTACGATTCTGATATAATTCTGTGCACTGATTGTCTTCACTTTTGTCTTTCAGAGGGTAATGCCCAGCTCTTTTGATGGATCATTTGATTTCTTTAAGGTTATACCACCTAACCTGTTGGAACTGTCCAAGGATGAGCAACAGTGCTTATTATCTCTATTAGTTGAGTATTCAGGGCAATTTGAGGGACACTGGAACCCAGAGAGAGTTCCAGAATCAATGTACAAGCATTTGCAACCACTGATTGACATCATGTTGCATTCACAAGTTAAGAGCATCCGTGATGAAGCGTATATTTTAGTTAAAGCTGCTTTAGCAAGTTCTGGTGCGTTCGATCAGAACTTTGAAGAGATTGATGCATGGTTGGTTTTCTTGCCGGGTTATGAAGCCAAATGGTGTGTAAGAGAGAGCGTAGGAGTCAGCTCATCTAATAAACTGTCTCACCTTGTGATCCCTTTCCTCTGCGATGCTGTTTCAGTCGTTGGGAACAATTTGTACAAATACCAAGAGCACATGCGGAAGTTTATCTCTAAATCAGGCCAGTTTGAAGGTACTATTTTCTTTAAGGACACGAAGAAGTGAATTTCCCCTTTTATGAAATTGACTCCATGCTATTTAACCTGTATTATCTACCATTAGCTGGTTTGCTTGGTCTTTAGGTTCTATGATCTGATAGAGTGCCAGATGTAAATGTTATTGGTACCTTTAGGTTGTGGCACAAATAACATGGAAATTTGACAGTTGATTTTCAGTAAACTTCTAACGCTCATCTGAAACACAGCATAACTGGGCATAGAGTTTTCCATCTGTCGGCCATCTGAAGATCATGTTATTACCAGATTTACTAAAATGTTTCGGTGCTAGTCGTGTAGCTGTTTGCTTGTGCTATACGCTATGTTGTACCAAGCATTTTTTTATCATCTGATCATGTTAATCATCAGATTTACTGAAGTCATTGGCTGCCTGTCTTACGATTATTTGTTTATATATATGCCGCAGTCAAATTTCTTTGCTCAGACTTCTTTTACTTCATTCTGAATTTGTTATCACTCTTTATCACTTCTTATGCATACTTTGTTGTGCGTGTCATTTGACTTCGAGTTACCAAGTCTTCATGTATTCATGTCTTTTCTGCTACTTTCTCTGTTCCAAAATATAAAGTGCATAAATTTAGTCAAAAGTTAACGTTTTTTCATTTTGACCAAGTTTATGGACAAAAATACGAACACTTAGAATACCAAATCAATATCAATAGATCCACCATAAAATATATTTTCGTAGTGTATTTATTCAGTACTGTAGGTGATATTTGTTTCTATATATTTGGTCAAACTTAGTAATCTTTGATTTTTCACTAGACTTATATGCCTTATATTTTGGAACGGATGGAGTATTAAATTATTCCCTAATGAGATTTTGTTCATTCATTCATCCATCCATCCATTCATTCATTCAGTCATACTCATCTTTGTTTGTGGTTTGTAGGTTATTCTCCAGCTTTCAGTCCTCTGATTGTTTGTGTTCTTCAGAAATGCCTTAGGTTACTCGACTCGGAGTCTGGAGGTATGAAATTACATGAGAAGTCCACAATTTCATTATACGTGTGCAACACAATCTACCTTATTCTGCAATCCCAGGTATAAGTTGTTACATTTATGTTGCATAATACTCTATTACATACTTACCCTAATTGCAACGTCAACTGATCCCAACCAATGATGATCAAACAGGTAGATGCTCAATTATTGCTGGACCTTATTGGTGCCATTCTAAATGAGAGATTTGATAAATTTTCATCAGAAGAAATACAGTCTAGGAGTTATTTTGCTGAATGGAGGCCATTGATAAATTTGTTGCATATTTTGAGGAGTATCTCGGACCAACAAAGTACTAGTTTGTTCACGACCATGAAACATTCTTCTGAACTTCATTCAAGCTCTTTGTCCTCTGTATCTACAAAAGTTGAAGAAATGTTAAGTCAGCACCACACTAATTTGCCGGATGGTGTAGCGACAGCATTTTTATTTTCAATCATGTGTGCACCTCCAGAAGATATTATCCGTAGCTTTCCAGAGCTTCTTGATGTTGTGAAAACACACTTTCCTTCTCATCTGCAATTCTTGTCATCGGTTCTTTATCTGCAACATGATTATCTTGCTAAAGTTGCTAGTTGTTGTCCAGAATCGGCTGCAATGAGTACATTTCTGAATGCGACTCCATTGTGTGCGCTCTTACCTTCAGTATTAAGCCTTCTGTTCTCTGCACCAGCTGAAACTGACGAGGCACATGCACTGCTACTTGATGCACTTGTACGACTTCGAGCTAAGCTTTCTGAAAGTACAAT
Source organism: Avena sativa (assembly GCA_916181665.1). Lineage (NCBI taxonomy): Eukaryota > Viridiplantae > Streptophyta > Magnoliopsida > Poales > Poaceae > Avena > Avena sativa. Next base: position 259,356,515 of record OV702298.1, on the reverse strand, counting down.
CACTGAGTTGACATTCAATCTGAGAGTCATCTTATTTTGGAGCCATCGCTTGTTGTCGTCATACACTGTGAAGTGTTCAGATGTTCTTGAACAACTTTGCCATGTTTGCTCCACTCTTGTTGATAGCATATTCGAGCACATTCGAGTTTTGGCTACTGATACCGCCGACTTAAATGCTTCAGCAGAATGTTTCCAAGATATTATTGAATCTGTTCTCCAACATCCTGTCATTGGCCTGTCCTTTCCTTGCAAAGAAGGAGTAATTGCCCTGTCTTTGCCATGTTCCTTATCCAATTGCCCAGACTTAACTGATAGGAGTCTGGAACATGTGGAAGAAGTGTTTACTAATTATTCAAAGAAAAATCTGCATCTTGTAGATGGTTTTGTCTTGAATCTTCTTAGTAAACTTTATGACCTCTTACTATTGGCTGATAAGGATGGTCGATCCCTGGAGTTACTATTTGCTTCCCCAAAGGTCATGCTTGAAAGGATATTACTGTTGTTCAAGGAGAAGTTTCAACTCTCCATGAACAAAGGGAACCTGGGCCTGCTTTTGCCAAATTTCTACATGATTCGAGCGTTGACAAAATTCATGTCCCCTGTCAGACTTCTGGAACTTGCAAACTGGATGTTCTCAGAGTTAGAAAGTTGTGTTTTGAACTGTTCAGTTGCATTTGCCCCTGCTGCTTTTGTATGTTTATACATTGCTGATGTTGCCATGGAATTTCTGTACGATTATCTACAACAAACTGACAACAGTTCAGAATCCTGTCGGTCATGGGGCTTGGAGATTCAAAATTCTGATATTGCCACCATTCAGCGAGTATATCATGTCATTCTTCATTTTGCTACTAAACTGAATCTTGAATTTGCTGATGTTTGCTTGCTCAAGATGCTGATTCGTATTCATAATGCAGAAAGATCTGCAGGGCAGAACACTGAATATACTGCATTTCACATGATGTTATCTACCATGGCTATCAACACTCCCCTTAGCATTCTTCATCACTGTATGCTTCCCACATCTAAGGTTAAAGCAAAAGCTGTATTGTTGCTTTTGGAAGTAAGTCCTATGCACATGAACTTTTTTGGCCAGATGTTGATGAAAGTTCTAGAAAAAGATGCATCGCAAGGCATGGATTATGATTCTAGTTCTTCACGGGCCCATGAGCATATACTTCTGTTGCCTGCTGCTTTGTCATATATGAAGCATCACAGTGATGACCATATGCAGTGTGTTGAATTCCTTGAGCCAGTAGCGAACTTTTACGGTGAAATGCTATTGGGCAATGGTGGTTTACCATGTTGGAAAAGTTTTATCACTACGGGTGTTTTTGAGGAAAATTTTAGCGACTTCAGACAAGAATCAGTTCGAGATATGGTGGATTATTTCAGTGACACTCTTTTGGGAAAGTCAGTTAGCATGTTGCACTACCACCTGTCTTTAAAAGAAATATCCCGGAAGCAACGCTTGGAAATAGTTGCTTCAGTTTGCCCACAATCTTCTGACCTATTAGACTCTGATGTCAATGATATTAATCCTGACTCACACAATGGTATTCTGAAGCTTACTAATGAATTGCTTGCGAAGATATCACTGATTAGGTTGTTGCTATCTCCTCCCAGAAGATTGTTGTCCAATGATACAGCCTCAGACAGAGAGTCCAAGAGAATGAACAATGCTAAGCTGAATTTCATAAGCATCCTTGTCAGAACTTTGGATAAAATACTCAGGAAATTCCCCTGGCGTGATGGCTTATCCCACTCTGATAAGCAACAAAGGGTCATCTGTTCTTTGGAATATACAATTCTCAAGCATATTGTCGAACTGTCTTCAGAGATTCAAACTCATCTGAACCAATTGAACTCAATACCTTTCCTTAACCAATTCATCAAATCATCTCTCTTGCACAGATTCAGTGATCATGTCACACTAAAAGCAATTCGATGTGTTCTTGTTATATTATCAGAAGGGAAGTTTCATGCTGATGAAATTCTTGAGCTCATACTGGGCCACTCCCATTTTCTGTCATCAATAACCTACAGTATAGTTTCTGAACATCCATCTGCATTTAATGCTACAGGGAGCCTTCTACAGCCAGCACCAAGCATTTTAAGATCAGTCGATTCTCCTTTCACTAAAGAAAGTAAGTTCCAAATTTGCATTGCAGAAAAGAGAAAAATAGAAATCATCAGATTACTCAGGGTACTGTATGATATTAAGACTAGACAGCGGAATAATAGCCTATTGGACGAATCAAGAGAGCTGTGTTTCTTGCTTTTATCTGTTTATGGTGCAACCCTTAGTGAGACAGATTTGGAGATACTTCATCTTATGAATGAGATAGAGTCGTATGAGTGCAAAACCATTTCTGAAGTGGATCATCTATGGGGAACTGCAGCTGTTAAATATAGAGAGGAATTGAAACTAGAATTTTCAACATCAGAAATCCATAAAACAGAGAACACCGAAAGTAATGGTAGGCGAAGGGCGCTATTTCGGGAGAATATGCCTATTGATTCTAAGCTCTGTGTCACGACAGTCTTACAATTTTGCTATAAAAGATCTTCAAGGACTTCTGTCTTCTCACTGGAACAGCTTCGCGAGGACAACTGTGATATTTTGAAGGTAATTTGTTGAATGGTGGTGTCAATTAGAGTTTTGGCTTCATTATTGTTCTTTTCGTGGTTGCACTCGTTTTTCTACCTGACTCACATGTTACCTCATGTTCCTAAACTGCTCTGATATTGATTGGCAGACAACAGCACGAAGCATGGATATGGTTCAGATTTATGATCCTATGTTTATCTTGCGCTTCTCAATTCATGCTCTTCTCATGGGTTACATTGAGCCTGCTGAATTTTCCCGAGTTGGGCTGCTTGCTATTACGTTTGTTAGCATATCATCTCCTGATGAAGAATTGAGGAAACTGGGTTATGAATCTCTAGGAACATTCAAAAAATCACTTGAGGTAATGCTCTACTATTTTCTAAACCTGATATTCTATCAGTTGACTTGTTTATTGATTGTAAGTAACTCATCAGTTATTACCTTCCTCTGCCTACAACTGTCTGTTATTATGTTTTGTTTGCTTAGTTACCAGCTAACCTTAGCATCAATACAGTTTTTGGTTAGTGTTCTAGAACATGAATTGGGACAAAGGCTTTGTTGTTGTTGTAGAACATGCATAATATAAATTTAACATCGTTATACTGCTTCTAACTTTTAGAAGCGTCATGTTCTTGCATCAACATATCAATGTTCCAGTTACATTTTCTGTTTTGGTGATGATGTTTTGCACATGTCATGACTTTTATGTTTATTTAACTCGAACTGCTGTGCAAAAAGTATTCATATCAACATTCCTGGAGCAGTTTGATGGCAAGTAGATCTGAGTACGGAGTGCATCTTCTGTCCGTATTTCTTTTTTGAGAAGTCCATTTTATATTATGTTGTGCACTTGTGACATATGTGCAGGCTTCTCAGAAAAGCAAGGAAAAATGGCACCTCCAGCTTCTTTTGACATATCTACAGAATGGGATATTTGAACCATGGCAGAGGATACCTTCCATTATTGCTATTTTCGCTGCAGAAGCGTCTTTGACACTGCTGGATGGTTCGCATGCTCAATTCAATACCATAAGCAAATTTTTGATGAATTCAGCCTCTGTTAATTTGCAGGTGGGTTGTTTTTACTTACACATGTGAATTATCTTGTGCTATGAATTGGGTGATATTGTGTTTATCTGTATCACTTTTTTTTGCAGAGCATTCCATTATTTCCAACATTATTGAAGAGTAGCTCTGTGAATTTCAAAGCTGATCGGTTGTGGATGCTTCAGTTATTATATGCTGGGTCTAATTTAGCTGATGATGCTATGATGTACAAGAGAGGAAGTGTCTTAGAGCTTTCCCTTGCCTTCTGTTCTTCAGCTGTTTCAGATTTTGAATCAAAGCGTTTAATCCTTCAGGTAAGACTAATTTCTTCATTAGCATATAAATTTGACTATAGGATGTTCATGATATGATGCATTAACAGAATTAGTGTGCACTGTGCAGTGTGCTGTCAGCAGTACAAGAGCCTTTTAATATGCTTACTTATTACTATCTTGTTTACTTTTGTATAATAGCTGAATCCGTGTGTTGCTACAGAAATGATGAATATAAATTTAATCATGTTGCATCTCCATACTAATATATAGCCACAAAAACTGACATAGAGTTAGAAAAAACAAAGCAACCTATGAAAAGCATAACCACGATGAGAAGATATGACATATTTAACCGAAAAACAAAACGGTGAAAAATCATGACGATTTGGCTTCACTGTTTGAAAGTTACCATCAGCACCAACTTTAGCGTGCAGCAATGCATGATAAGTAGAGATAAAGATGCCAAGAGCTGAAGGACAGTCATGAATACAAAACTTTAGCGTGCAGCAATGCATGATAAGTAGAGTTATAACTTGACATCAATTCACCATTCTTAACTACACTTGACGTTAAGCAACATTTCATGCATATTTTGTACTCTTATTTGATTCGATCCAACCCATTTTGACATTTATTGATCTTTCTTCTCTGAAATGTGCTATTGTTAGCTCTTGCCTCCTGAAATCTAATAAATCTGAATCTTTCAAATGTTATCTTGTTTAGAAAATGCTCTGTTTGCATTGTAGGTGCTAAAGAAGTGTGTGAAGCTGCCAGTTTTAGCTCAGCATTTAGTAAAAGATTGTGGCCTTATGTCGTGGATATCCTCTGTTATTTCATCTCATGGGGAAGGACTGGACAGTGTTAACAACTCCAGTTCCAGAATAGTTGGGTTAGCATTGGAGGTAAGTCACTATTTAAAACCGTCTCAACTATGGTGCACGCCTTTCTTAGAAGCAACAATCGAGTATATGTTTTTCATCCTTCTGAATCATGAATTCTTGATGTATAGAACAGAGAGTTCTCTTGGTGAACATGAGGATCATTTTAATTAACTACATTTACTGTTGCACCAATTGTTAGGTGCTGCTTTCTAATTAAATATGACTCATAGATCTATTAGTGGACATTGTTATTTGTTGCCTTCAGCTCCATCACAAGAACTTAATTAAGGCTTGTACCGTTATGATTTCGGTGCCATATGCTGGAACAGACCAGTGAATACAATAATATTTCTCGAGTATGAGAAGGAGAATAGCCCAACAACCCCCAAACTGATATGTGTGCGTCTCATTCTCTTATCTCCACCAACATGGGCCCCGACATCTGGACTTCCCTCCCCATCCATAGTTGGTGGCCGAGAGCCTGATGAAGACTTGGAGGAAGCAGCCTTAAACTGCAGAGGCGGACTAGGAGTTGAGGCAATTGCTGGTCAAGGTCCTCTGTTATGTGGGGGCATAACCTTCCAGCACAGGGCCATGCCAGCCGAGCCAAGGGTGCCTGCAGGAGCCCTTGAGTCGAATAAACTAGGGTGGTGCCTAAATGGTAGAGTCCCTTAGTTGAATAGATTTCATATTTGTATTTGGATATTTTCAGTTAAACACCCCCATATATAAGGTGGGGTAGTCTGTCCTAGGAGATCGGAGAATCAATAAACTTTAGTCTCCTAATCCGGCGCACACATGTTGTCCTGCAAACACCTCCAGGGAGGGATATCCCCTAAGGTCACGAGGTTCTTCTGTCCACACAGCCCATGAAGTGAGGTGATTTGGTAAGAGGAGTAGCAACGCGCTGGATGGCAAGAAAGACCGCAAGAACAAACTGGGCGCCTCCCTTGATCTTGAGGGAGCCCATTAGGGAGGTAGGTGAAAGATCGGTATGAGCGACTAGAGGGTGTGTGTGTGTGTGTGAATAGGAGCTAATCAAATTTTAGTTCCTTTTCAAGTTTAGGCTTGACACAAAGGTAAACTCTCTAGATATGCAACATGTGAATTTACCTATATGACAAGCAAGCATGCAAGTAATATAACAACAATACAAGTGAGAAAGGATAGAAATAATCGCAATGGAGACTCGAAGATGTATTCCCAAAGTTCCTTCCTTTTGAGGGGAAGTACATCTTTGTTGGAGAGGTGTGGCACCACAAAGGCCTCACTTTATTCTCCCGTGTGCGCACCACCAAGGCGGGCACACGATCCACTATGCTGTGGCCTTGAAGGCGGTGACCGAAACCTTTACAAACAAGGTTGGGGCACACTCCACAACTCAATTGGTGGCTCCCAACGACGCACCAAAGCTCCTTACACCAAAGAGAAGCTCCTAGGCACCAACTTCCATCTAGGATTCCAAGAAACCCAAGAGGTAACACGATCCGCTAAGGGGGGGGGGGGGGGGGTTGAAAAATTCGTTTGGTGAAAATGTAGATCTAGGTCTCCTTGATTCCCAAAAGGGCATCAAGTTTGAGTGGCTAGGGAGAGAGATCTAGGGCATTAAAAGCTTGGAGTAATGGAGGAGAGAGTGTCAAAGCGCAACCTCCACTTGGGGAAGGAGGCATTATATAGGGGCCCTCAAAATCCAACAGTTATGCACACTTTCTGTACCAGGCGGTAGTACTGCTGGGCTCAGCCGTACTACCGCTGCGGCAGTCCTCTGAGCCGTTGGACAGGCACTGACAGTATCGCAGGCACTGCTGCTGGGCACCGGCGGTACTATCTCTGTCACTACCCCGGCCAGTACCGCTTCACATGACCTGAGGGCATTTGAAGCGGTACTGCCAGCAGTACTACCGCTGTGCCCAAACAGCAGAGTTTGTAACTGCTGCCGGGCATCGGTGATACTACCGCTGGCTGCTGGCACTGCCGCAGCCAGTACCGCTTCGCACGACCCGAGGGCATTTGAAGCTGTACTGCCGGCGGTGCTACCCTATGCCCAGGGAGCAGATAATCCAAGAACTGAGCCTGGCAGTACCAGCGGCGGTACTACCGTGGCCAGTACCGTTTCGCACAACCTGAGGGCGTTTGAAGTGGTACTGCCGGCAGTACTACCGTTGCGCCTAGGCAGCACAAGTACTGCGCCCTAGAAGAGGGGTGCTACTACCTTGTGTGGTCATCAACACCAAAATCACTTAGAGAGAGAAATGCTCTTTCAGTTGTGCTGGAGCTTGCACCAATGGAGGTTGGCGCATGTGGTGCCAGCAGTGCCAGGTTCCTCGCCGCGCCAGTGGACACCTCAATCGACCATCCAATACATGGGAGTTGACGGCTATGTGAGGGTGTTTGAGGATGGATTAGGGGATGCCGATGCTTACTTGTTGTGCGAGGATGGCTGGGGATGGATTAGGGAAAATTGTTAGGGCCAAGGCTTGGGGAGAAAGGATTGAGTAGAAATACAAGGTCAAATGAATCTTACATGTGGTCCCACATTGTAGTGTGAGAATGGAGAGGGAGAGGAGACACTTAAAGGGCTAAAGTGACATTTCATCCACCTGTTGAGATAGTTCTGTTTTAGTGGCTGCAATGTGTTTTCCAGCAAACGATCTCTGATTCATAATGGTACTGGGCATATGATGTTTCAAGCTAATTAGGAATGCAACACGTGAACACAACAGACTATTGAAACAGAGAATTATTATAGAGTTCACACTTAGCTTTGCTATCAAATAACTTTGGCATGCTCCTGTCTATTATATCCCTTAGCATCCTTGGTGCCAAGGGTACAGGATCAGATATTGTTTTAAAACTCTAGCACAAACGGCAATAGATATCATTCTTCCTTGAAACCACCCATCTAGGCAGCTCACTGTCCACAGTATGGCAGAGTAAAGTTGTTAACAAGCATCTGCAAACATTCTTTGAGATACTGATCTGCCTCTGCAGCCTTACATTAAATACTTTTCAAATTAATGTAATACTCTGCTAGGACATCGTGGTATAAGAGGTGGAACAGATCACTGAGTTTGATGTTCAACCCTAAACTCCAAAACCGGTCAGGAACTTAGAAGACACTGAACTCTCAAACTACTCACATAGTATTGGTACAAACATATTATGATAGCCAGATGTTCATCAACATTGCTTCAGCTACTAAGAATTACTTTGTTAGGTATGCCACTTCCTGTGTACTATTTTGTACGTGGGCTTAATTCTGAAAATACAATCATCATGAATGGCCAGCTTTGGCACAAGGTTTTATTGTTTATGGCTTGTTGATGTGGAGACCTAAACATCCGACATTGTGTTCATGAGTTTTTCTTGCTATGTTCTGTGAAATATATGCTTTATAATAGTTTTGTGAAAGCTATGTCTAATCTGTCCTTTTATGTGCTTTGTTCAGGTACTTGATGCTTTGATGTTTTCAAGATTCGTTACTGAATGGCTCCAAGAAACTGCACTTGAGCAACTCTCGGAAATATCTAAATACCTGTATCTGCTAGTTGAAGAGGGCAAACTTTTTAAAGGGAATATCCCCATGTTAACTTCAATGCTAAATGTGATTGCATCAACAATGAGGTTGTCTATGAAAAGGAAGATATACCAACCACATTTTACGTTGTCCCTCCACGGCATATTTAAGTTGTGCCAAGCTATTGATGGCCACTCAAGAAGCACTGAACTTAAGCTTACAATGGAACTTGGTACTGATGTCGTTCTTATGAATGGTCCTCTGCCAATTTTGTCTGAAACGGTACTTTTTTCATGCTCTGTCTTCATCTAGTGAACGTTCAACATTATTGCTTTAGCATATGATCAGTATCTAATTCTTCATGGTCACCTTTTCATTTTTTGTTGATTCATTGGGACATGATGAATCGATTTTGTTGTAGTATATTTTAGGTGCATACTATGTTGAAGTTTACTACTAAGTAGTTATATGTAGCACCACGAATGAGGTTTAACCTCTTATGCGTACAAATCACACCATATTTTTTCTTCTTCTCAAGGATTGTATGCAATGCGATTTCTGAATTCTGAATTTGTTTGGCAATGACAGGATAAGTCAAGAACTGTGATGGTTGTTTCATGGGTAACTTCTAATGTCTTCTGGTCCAGTAACAAAAAATCCGTACTGGAAGAAATGTCACGGGAAGAGCCGCTAAAAAATGAGTGTCTGCTTTCGAAGATATTGCGTTGGTTAGTGGCTTCCGTAATACTCGGTAGAATCTCCCGTATCTCTCCTGAAAAGAGCAATTGTCCTGGAACACTTCAGTCTTTCTTGAACCGCACACATGAAAGGGTTGAAATGGTGGACAGCCAGGCCGCAGCAAATGAGAGACTGGCTGCCATTATACTTTACCTTCAAGATCGTGTCAAGGGAAACAATGATACTTTGCCATCGGTTGTGACAGCTCTTTGTTTGTTGCTTCTTGACAGATGTGGTAAACAAGGTAAACTTTGAACTATTGCATTCTTATACTAAGATCTTTTATATTTCTGAATTTTTTGTTGTTGGCTCTAGGTTAGTTAAGAATATCACATGGAATGCCTGTATTATGTTCTCATGTTATTGCTGGAACAGTGACACCTCCACTTATATTTATTAATTTTGAAGCAGATTTGGTTGATAGTCCTGGACAAATCGAAAGGCTTTGCTCGAAGATACATTGTCCCGCTGAATCTAATCCTGCATGGAGATGGTATGTGATCTAGTGTGAACCGTTCTAATTTGCATATGCTTTTGTTATGATGACAAGTGCTGGGTGTGTACATTGCATAATCCAATAATGTTTTTTTTCTATTTTATTTTAGGCATTATTATCAACCTTGGAGGAATCCTGCTTTGCAGCACACTGCAGTAGAGCGCATGGAAGTAGAGCAGGCCTGCCGAAGCCTCTTGATTATCTTCTCTAATACCTTAAGCGCTGGGTTGCCTCCAGGCGTTCCAGTGCTGTCACTTGGTGACCTTGAGAAGTCTGGCCTGTTCCAGTGGGAAAGAGAGTTCATGGTTAAGCAACCTTGCAGTTAGTCTGACCAGCCTACCCTAGAGAGTTTTTGTTAGGAAGATACTAGCTGAATGCCCGTGCGTTGCCACGGTCCATTAAATTTATACTAAATATGAGCAAAACACGTATAACTTACGAGATATATGTGTTTTATGTATCTTATGACTGAGTTTTGAACATTTTGACCAACCCGGCGCCCCATGAGTAAACACGTCATGAGGAGCACCAAGAGTTCCTTGTTAGCCAAAAAATCTGAATTTTAGCAAGTCTCATACAGTTAAGCTAGTAGAAGGCCATCATAAACTTGAATGAGGAAAAATTTAGAACTAATATGTACACCTATGAACTCCCACTCTTACTAATTCTGCCTTCTTCCACATATATATCATCATATATCCGGGCAATACTGAATCTTCGGAGGTCAGCCTTTCCAGGGTATCTTCGGAATGGGATGACGTCTTTGATGTTGTCGAGGCCTGTGGTGAAAAGGAAGCAACCTCTCGGAGCCTACCCCAAACCCGCTCATCATGGATCCATAGCGTTGAATGTCAAGTAAAATTCATACGTCTCCAGTGGCAGACCATTGTGTTAACAACATGTTGTCAATTATACCTCATTACAAAATACCACTCATTCATTTCTATTGTATTAATGTAGGTTCACCGCTGAGGTTGATTGAACGTTTTTCAGATTAAAAAAAACACAGGTACCATTGTGTTTAAGAATATCTAAGCGATCTTCTTTTTGGCTTCCACCTATCAATTAACTAACCTAAGAAACACAACATTCATAAATAAGTAATACAAGGATTAGCTCTTGAAGATGTTAAGTTGATAAAGATATGATCTACAAAGGTCTAGGTTGCATGTACAATGACCACATTAATCCTTATCAAATCACACAAACATTTGGCTTTCACCATCTTCTCCAATCAACCACCCGTCGAATTATTATTTTCATTCTTTGCAAAGATTTAAAAAATCTGCATATTATATTTTGTATCATGCGGAAGCCAAAAATAGTAAAATTATTAAAGTGCCATGGAAAAACATGAATAATGCATTACCTCAGGTAACCAAAATGTTCCCAGGCTGTTAATTCAATGCAGAAACTATTTGCTTAGGAATCAAGCTTGGTGCTTATAAAAAACAATCGTGCGCTGGCTGAATCGTTGGTCCGTATTTTTGTTCATCCCTATAGCTTGCTGTATATTCAACAAGCCACGACCTAGTTTTTCCTTGAGCTTGGCCTCGTCCCTGCTATTGTTGCTTGACGCTGCAATCTTCTGCTTTGCTAACAGCTCGTTCCTGTTATGTCAGTGCTCGCTAGTCGCGGCAGACCAGCAGGCCAGCACTTGTCGCCAATGATTCGATTCAGGACGAGATTCCCCATTGCCACCTACCCCCGCTCATCTCTTTGCTCAGAATCGACTGAGCCCCGCGTTTTCCTCCCCATCGACATCGCAGTTCGATCCCGACAAGCACCATCTCGCCTCCCTCGCGCCCACCCACTCTTCCTGAGCCATAGGTCCTCTTCCCCATGGCGCTCTCTCAGGAGCTCGTCTCCGCTTCCACCTCGCCCTCCTGGCTCCTGCTGCTCTCCCTGCACAGTCCAGGTTCCCCAACTCCCCGCCGCCAGCAGCTGCGTGAAGAGGAGAGCAAGCCAGGAAACACAACTAACACCGGCGATCTCACCGGAGATCGATGTAGTGTCTGTCGAATGCTACGTCGTCTCCTACTTTGAGGACAGTGGCGTGTACATCATGCCAGCCGAGCGGTATTGGAAGTGGATGGACCGAGCAGAGCAGTCGGGGCCACCACTTGACCCCGCTGAAGCGACGGGGAGGGCGTCGGACAGCAGAGGCGGTCAGGGAAAGATGAAGTGCGATGGCGGCCGGCCCGCGAGCCGTCAGCAAGATTCCACGCCGGTGGACCAGGGGAAATCGAGCAGTGAACTCTAAAGCTAGGAGCATACGTACAGATCGTTAGAGAAGATCTTGAATTCTTGATCCCCTTTCTGATCCAGGGACCTACCTAGGCCATAGACGGTTCCTATTCTTTCCATGGCTGCGTGGATGCGACAACCTCCTATTCTTGCCTACCCGCAAAAAAAAAAAACCTCCTATTCTTGCCATGGCCACACGGATGCGGCTGAAGGGGAGATTGCGGGGCGGCGCAGAAGATGCGTGGATATGGGGATTTCAGGACGGAGCCGGAAAAATAGAAAAACGTATGACACCCTGATGCGGCGACCTCCTCGATCCGGCGCCCTCCTCAGCCGGCGCAACACCGGCGACCTCGTCAGCCGATGCAACACCGGCGACCTCCGCAGATCCCCAACATCACCGGTGCCTCTACCCTCCACCCCCGCACCTTCGGTCCCCCACCTCCCTCGTGGTCCAACGGCGACTCCGGTAAGAGAGCTACCGACTCACAACCCCGGCGACCTCCACGATTCGCCGGCACCACCGGTGCCGCTCTCCTCCGCCCCCCACCACCGGTTCCCCTCCTCCCTCGTGAGATCCAGTGCACTGCTCAAGTTCACATCAGATTTGGAGAAGCTGTCAGTGCGTCGAGATAAGATCGACATCGATCTGCAACAAGGTGTCGGTGGCGATTAAAAAACGAATCGGTTTTTTTGGCAGTGGGGGTAATTCCCTTGTTGGTGGGAGGGCAAAATTGGAAAAAGAAAGGTGAACGGAAAAACACAGGCGACAAACCTACCTAAAAAGAAATTAGTAGATAGATAGATAGATTTGCGGTGTTTACACTAGACAAACAAAAACACGTTTACGGTTATAGATCTGCAATCTTATAATATCAATTTTCTGTCGTTACTCGTTAACTAGGAATAGTCGAATAGATTGTTATGTCATGCATCCACAAAAGAAAAGAAGATTGTTATGTCATGCAACAATTTTGTGCTCTCACGGCATGTTACTGGCCTTTTCTGTTGAACCACGGAGATAGCATCCCTTAGCGAGTGCTTTCAGATGATGTGGATGAAAGATTAGCAACTCACGTGGGCGGGGATAAGAATCCGCAGCACAATCCACAATTGACGTGTGTATAATGCCTAAACTTTTTTAAAGAGCGATGGTTGATATTCGATCGGATCTTAGTTTTGTACATTTAGGCCCCGTTTAGGATTACGGAATTGTCTACACTCGGACTGAGAAAAATTAAACTGAGATCCGTTGGTTTACACAGGCCCAAAACCAAGCTTCCAAACGATCTTTTCGGCCAGACTGCCCTTTCTTTAGCGGGAGTAATTAACGCTGGGTTTGAACCTAATGCCACGATAAACGGAACACTGTAAAATTAAATGGAGAAATAATAATCAAGCAACATCGTTGTTGGCATTAGCATTGCCGACCACGTTCAATCTCAGTTCTAGTTATATATTCAATGACTGTAATGTCTCATCCCTGGTAACTACCCAGCACTCTCACGTCCATTCCACTCAGATCCGTATACATGATCCGGTCTTGTTCTAACTTGATCCTGGTTCTATTCTCTCTTGTTCGATCTCTTCCATGCCTATTCTAGCGAAATGTTGGTAAACACTCTCCGTTCAAGTGCTCAACCTCTACCTCGTCATAAACTACACACTGAAAAACCAAAGTGATATTGCACTAAGCAATATATTCCAATTTGACACACATTCTAAGATTTGGGCGAAAGTTAACCCATCAAAGGATTTCACAAGCACTTCGCAGGTGAGAGTGGTGATGGGAGGCGGCAAGTGTTTTGTAGTCTTACCTGGTGGCGGGAGACCCAAGCATATTTTAGGCATACTTAGCGGCTAGAGGTACGCGAGATGGCCGATTGAGGTTGTGGGACCTTGAACCGTCAGGTGGCACGAGAGAGGGAACCCTAGGGCGAATACTGGGCGGCGCGAGAAGGGTGTATTGCAAGTGGGCGAGGAGCTCGGCAGCGGCGGCGAGAGGAGGAAAGAGGGGGATGTAATGTCCCTCCAGCCAAGCTCAAGTGCACTATGGTGGAAACGGGAAACCTAGCCGCATGTATATGTAGGTTTTGAAGGCCATTTTTGAGGTTTCTCGCAAAATATTTTCCGGATTGTAGTTTTTAAAGATACCAACCAGGTGCTATTTTTTTGCCCAATGCCATAAAATGACGGGTTATTTTGCAGAAAGCTAGTGAGGATATCCTCAGTCCTCACGCTATCTTAGAGCATGTGTAGGTTTGACAGGCTTTGGAACACTAGAAGACATGTCACGACAAAAGAAGCATTCATATTGTCTTATTGTTAAAGAAAGCTCAAAGATTGCGAGAAATAGAGAAAGCTCTATGCGGGAAGTGCAAAGGGAGGATTTCTATCCAAGTCATCGACGTTGATGCACCCACCCAAAGTGACGGTAAAACGCCAAGGCTGAAGGGAAGGACCAACTCAAAGCTAGACACCAAGCGTTAAGCTTTACACATCCAAGAGACGTTAAAAGAGTTGATAACCAAGAAGGAGATGCCCTCGAACAAGAGGGAAGAGAGAAAATGGAAGAAAAGAGAGGACACGACCAAGAACTTCTATGAAATGCAAAGCAAGCAGCTCAAGATACAAGAGATCAATGTACGGTTAGGACAAAGAAGCTAGATCTCAAGAAAAAAAAGTTGAGCTCTCAGTACTCGCCGAAGAATCTAGATCATGACTGTGAACCTCACCAATATGGACCCCATTTAGCGGGCTAGATTTGAGAAAAAAAGAAAGGTGACCTATAATCTCAGTACTCGCTCGATCTATTAATTTGCTAAACTTGTACCAAAAGTGTCATTACTTTTAAATTTGAGTCTAAACCGGTAAAGAGAATAGATCGACCGATAAATAGAGGACACCGTTGAATACACTGGACAAGTCTGGCACTTATGCGCAAATGGATCGAAACATTCATCTCGGACCGAGCGTCTCCGAACTCGTCCGTGCAAACACGCGGGACGTGTGTGGCGCCCCAGCGAGATCCATTCGAACGAACGCGTTTGGTTTGATCCATCCGTACACCAAATATAGACAACGATTGCGTCAGCACGGACACGCGCAAACCACGCGGGTGTCCTGTCAGTCGGCCACTCGGGGCTTGCATGTAAGTGAAACACTAGTACTTAACGATAGCTTTTTATTAGATTATCACCGCCAGTTACAAAAAGGTCATTTAAACAAAATAAGGGAAAATGCTACTGCTACTGCTACGACTACGACTACTACTGCTGAAGGAGGACGACGCTACGGTCACTCGCCGCTGTTGCTGCGGCCACCGTTGCCACGACCACCATTGCGCGGCCACCGTTGCCATGACCATCATTGTCGCGGCCACCTTTGCTGCTGCCGCTCACCCCATGGATCGCCGCCCTAGCAGACCAGATGGACTGCTGCCAGAGGCGTTCGCGGAAACGTTTGCCTGCCAGGCCGCGAACCACCGTCTTGACCGCCGCCTTCCTGTGGTCCTTCGCCGCCCGGTTCTCCAGGACCTTCTCCATCCCGGCGGCCTAGTGGTCCCTCGCCTTCTGGTCAGCAAGCTCCCTCGTCGCAGCAATGGCATAAGCCTAGCGCTGGGCTTCTGTCTCAGCCACGAGCAACTCCGCCGGAGAAGGATCCGGAGCCGGAGCACCATTGGGGCCGAAGCCCAACGCCTGCGCGATATGCAGGGGAACGGCGATCGCCTCCTCCCCCTCCTCCTTCTTAGCCTCCGGTCGATCCACCTCCTCCCTCTCCTCCTTCTCGTCCTCCTCCACCTCCGTCTCATCACCATCGACGAGACCCCACGCGGTCGCCACCTCAGCGGCCGTAGCCACACGCTCCTCCTCCGTTGCTGAGTCGGCGACGTGCTCGCGCTGCGTCGCTTCTGCCTCACTGCGCGCTTTGGCGGCGTGGCGAAGCTCGCGGATGGCGACCTTAGTGTCCTTCTTGGCCACCTCCTCCAGCGTGGTCATGGCCTCCTCGTGGCGGATCTCGCGGAGAGTCGCTGATGCGGCCTCCATGGCCACCGCCTCCTTGGCGGCGATGTGGTGTATGTCGCACACTGCCCATTGGGCGACCATCATGCAGGACGCCTTCACCACCCGCTCCAACGTCGACTCGGCCACACGGCCTTCCTCCTCGAAGGCCAACACCTACGCCTCGCTCATGCTCTTGGCCATCAACATGGCCTCGAGGTGGACATTGTCGACCTCCACCTTCGGGAAGCGGGTGCGGCACATCTCCCAGATCTTGGTCTAGTTGGCGATCTTGCGGCGATGCATGGCTGATGTTGGCTGGCTTTTTTGGCTGCTGGTTTGCTCTTGCTTGGGCATGTTGTCTCCGCCGTGCTGACGACCGTCTTTTATAGACCGCGGCGAAGGCGGGAAACGGCCGGGGAGGCAGGGGAAGTTTTCTGGTCGCGGAAAACGAGGCACGTGCGGAAAACGATGGCGAAAACCGCTGATAGCCGACGTCACATCGTCATTAACGTCCAATCGCGAGGGCGTCAAGCGAGACGGACAAATAAGTCAAGCCGCTGAACGCGACCGACCAGACATGTCTGAATCCAACTCAAAAGCGACCGTAGTTCTAGCCGATAGAAATAGATCGTTTCGGTCGGCCGCATGAATCGGGCCCGGTAGTAATGCCCTTACTTACCTATAGTCGGTGTTCCCCCTTTCTCTTGTCGACCTCCGCGTCAGGTCTTCGGTGTGAAAAGAGGCGTTGGACAGGTTCTAGAAGCTGAGAGAGGAATCACGCACGTAACTCCACTCAACCACACAACATGATTCCACGTCACGCCAATCGTAACGACGCCGGCCCATTTCATCCAAAGGATCACAAGAAATATACCGCCTGGCTACTATAATAATCAGTCCGTCCAACAAGACAACAAGAGATCACCCACACCGCGGCGCTCGACTTGCTCATCCCCTCGCCCCGCCACCAAGCAGTTGCGGCCATGGCGTCCATCGCCGCGCCCACCGTAGGAGACGAGCTGGTCCACGAGTTCGGCCCGCTACTCCGAGTGTACAAGAGCGGCCGCATTGAGCGCCCCCTCGTGGCCCCGCCCGTCGAGCCCGGCCTCGACCCCTCCACCGGCGTCGAATCCAAGGACGTCAACCTCGGCGTCTACTCCGCCCGCCTCTACCTGCCCCCGGCCGCGGCAACCGCCGGGGCCAAGCTCCCCGTCATATTCTACATCCACGGCGGCGGCTTCGTGGCCGAGTCCGCCAAGTCGCCCAACTACCACCGCTTCCTCAACGACCTCACCTCCGCCTGCCCAGCCCTCGGCGTCTCCGTCGACTACCGCCTCGCCCCGGAGCACCCGCTCCCGGCGGCCTACGACGACTGCCTCGCCGCCCTACGCTGGGTCCTCTCGGCGGCGGACCCCTGGATCTCGGCGCACGGCGACCTGGCCCGCGTCTTCGTGGCCGGGGACAGCGCCGGCGGCAACGCCTGCCACCACGTCGCCATCCAGCAGGACGTCGCGCGCCTCAAGGGCGCGGTGCTGATCCACCCCTGGTTCTGGGGCTCGGAGGCCGTGGGCGAGGAGACGCGCGACCCCGCGGGCCGCGCCCACGGGGCCGGGCTGTGGATGTTCGCGTGCCCCGGCACGAGCGGGGCGGACGACCCGCGGATGAACCCCATGGCTCTCGACGCGCCGGGGCTGGAGACCCTGGCGTGCGAGAGGGTCATGGTGTGCACGGCGGAAGGCGACTTCCTCAGGTGGCGTGGCCGCGCGTACTCGGAGGCCGTGACCGCGGCGAGGGCCGCCGGCGAGCGGGAGGTGGAGCTGCTGGAGACGGACGGGGAGGGGCACGTCTTCTTCCTCTTCAAGCCCGACTGCGACAAAACCAAGGAGATGCTCGACAGGATCGTCGCCTTCGTTAACGCGGCGTGATATAACTGTGAACGCCCGATTGCAGCTCGGTGAATCTAGGCATGGCAGAGAGTGGTTGTTTGTGCGCTTTTCTGCGGATATTCAATTCCGAGGCAAGATGCGGCTTGTTTTTCTGGGACTTCTATGATTTGATGATGAAATAAAGTGGACTAGCAGTGTTTGGCAGAAGCCTTTTCGAATTAGAGAACTCCCGGTCCCCCCAGTTTCACATTCAATGGAACTGATCATAGATCAGTTTCAGCTCAGAGCACGCAGTGGCATACGCATAGTCGATCTCTAGAACTTCATTATTCCATACTACAGTACTACTACTACTTTCTACTCCGTTCCAAAATACTTCTTGTGGTTTTAATTAAATTTAAAGTAAAGACTTAGAGAAATGCTACACCTACAGAAATACCTACAAAATATTTTCTACTCCGTCCCAAAATAGATATCAAAAAATTATTTAAATATGGATATATTTATATATTAAATAGTGTTTAGATTTATTTAAATTTTATAAAATTTGTAATATCTATTTAAAAACGGAGAGAATACAAAATTTTCTTAAGGAACGATGTGGCTGCAACATGGTTGCAAATCAGTTTGCCCCCGAGATTTAAGGCCCATGATAGCTCCACAGACCACCTTTGCTTGTAACAAATTTTCCTAAGTTGCCGGTATAAGTGTATAGTGCTAAATCCAAGACAATAATTTCAAACGGAGGGAGTATAGATTCCTATGGACTAAATTGTTAGTGCTAAAGCAACTAATTCAGCTCAAGTAATGATGTCGTGGTGTGAAACACTGAAGTTTCATCGAGGATGGGATGAGAAGGAGCGACCAGGCGATGACGTCTACACGCATGATTGGAGACATGCCCTAAGAGCATCTCTAGCGGTGCCCTTAAAACAAGAATTAAATTCATGAGTACATGGAACTGAATACATATTTTGCATTTCGATTTGTGCCGGCGCAGAGCAGATACCGTAAAAACTAATATTTCGTCCCCGTTCATCTTCTTTGCGCGCCGGCAACCTGTCGTGTCGTGGTTCCTCCGCCGCTTCTGCTCCCTCCACGCGCAGCCCCCGCTCGACATCTTCTTCCCCGACAGCGCCGCCTTCTATTCGGCTCTCCTGTCGAACCCCTCGGCGCCCGCTGCGCGCGCACTCGAGCACCGCGACGGCCACTTCCTCCTCGACCGCGTCGCTCCGTCAGGCTCCACGTCCTTCACCGAGCTCCGCGTTAGGCTCCACGGCATTCACCGAACTCCGCGTCACGACCCTCTGTTCCGGCGATACATCCTGCTCCTGCCCATCCCCGTCAAGAACCCCTGCCTCCAGCGCGGCGGGGACATGCAGTCCGAGCGTGACAGGGACAAGGGGATGCAATCCCGACAGCTGCTTCCATTCGTCGTGATCTGGATGGTGTGCTGCCCGAGGGAAGCTAGTCGCCTTTGCTTTTGTTCGCCGTGATTTGGATCGTGTTTTACTTCTGCTCCCAATCTCACTGCTAATCGGTTCTAAATCTGTTCGAAATCATTCCTAAGGAGGCTGTTTGTTAGAGATTGGGAAAAGATTTGAGCAAAATCTGTGCACGGTGGTAGAATTTGTCCGGATTACGGTTTTTGGGTGTTTACGAGCACTACTAGAGCTTCTCCGGCAGCCGCGCAAAAGCGTCGCGCGCTAAAAGCCCTTTGGCGCGCTGCAAACGACTTTAGCGCGCCAAATTGAGCCGCGCTCCAGCAATTTGCGCGCGCGCGAAAAAAGACAGGCGCTGTAAATTTAGCGCGCAAAAACACAGATTCGATCGAAACAAACTTAAACGATAGATTAAACTTGAAATAAACATTGTTCGAGCAACGCACATCGGAAACAAACTTAAACGAAGATTAAACATAGAAATAAGCAACCTAAATAACTACTCATCATCGGAATCGTCCCAGTCCGAGTCGAGGGAGGTAGTGTCCGAGGACACTTTGTCCCAAAGCTCGGCGAAAATCTCCGATTCTTCGTCGATGTCGATCTTGGCTTCCACCATCTCCTCCGCCTCCTTCTTGCGCAGACGACGCTCGCCCCGCGCTGCCCGGCGCGCCTTCTTCTGCTCGTCCCGCTGTGCCCGGCGCGCGGCGTAGAATTCTTCTTCCGCCTGGACATCTTGCGGGAAGAGACGCCGCCATTCCGCCATCGCGCGCTCGTCGGAGGCGGCGATGTCGAGGCGGCGCTACTGCTGCTGGTGGCGGCGGCGGTTCTCGTTGGTGATGAGCGCCGGAGTAGGCGCCATCAGTTCCGCCTCCTGGACGCTCTCCACGTCCGGGAAATTCATCGAGCGACGTGGGCGGCCGACGCGCCACGCCGCCGCGTCCAAGGCGGCGCCGCCCGGTCGGCGGTGTCGAAGGTTCCTAGGTTGAACCGCTCTCCGCCGGCGCACAGCTCGGCGGAGTACGCGCCTGTGGAGCGTTGGCGAACGCCGGTGAACCCCGTCGCATTCCTGCGCGGCGACATCGCGGCGGAGGAGGAGCGCGGCGGAGGCGGAGCGACGGACGCGTGGAGGCGGAGCGACGGACGCGTGGAAACTGTTCAGCGGCAGCGCGCGCGGAAGCGGTGGCGGTTGGATGCTAGCGCTACGCTTCGTTTTATAGCGCACGCGCTTGCGAGCGCGCCAAAGCTCCCGCGCGGGATAGCGCTTCCCGCGCGCGGCATTTTGGCGCTGCTGCTGGAGCGCGAAACGCAGCTCCCGCGCGCTAAAAAAGCGGTTTTTAGCGCGCGCGCTTTATTTTGCGCTGCTGCTGAAGATGCTCTAACAAACACAACGATGCACCAGGTTTGAGGTCCTACCTCCTAGTTCCTCCAGGAGGCGCGGCCCACTCGACCAACCAAGCCGGCTGCCCCCTTCCCCTCCCTCCAAATCTAACCCCCTGACAAACGATATAATTGGTCATGCTCTTTTTGTTTTTCTAAGGGCATATCCACCGGGGCCGATCTATCCGGTCGCTCCGAACGGTCCGTTTGAGTTAGGACGCGGTCGATATGGGGATGCATCGACCCGGTGAAGATGCCCCAAGTCAATATGAAATTCTCTAGGTAGGACGTTTGCTTGGCAGTTCTCCTTATATACATAATTTCTTTTATTTAGAAACACGGACGACTCGTAAACATACGCACGAGCACCTTCAAAAGATTAAACCGACAGATCTTGAGTTTGCCTTGACATTTGTGTCAGTCAGAAGTACTCCCTCTGTTTCAAATTATTCCGCGCGCACGCTTACTTAGGTGGCTTAGTATTCTCTCATTTTTTATCAAAAAATTTCTACGATTTTTGGTATACGTAATATACATTTTATACTATCTATTTCAAAAATGCCAGGATTTTTTTAAATGAAAAATGACGGAGTACTAGTCCACCTACATAAGCACGCCGACGAAGTAATTTGAAACAGAGGGAGTATTTTGCAAGACCAATCATACGTGCAGTATTTGCTGAGCATGGCCCATATGCATATGCTCACGGCGAACGGGAGCGAGTACGGACGATCCACTCGGGCGATGGAGCAAACTGGATTACATAGAGCAACAAACGACCGGTTTTTTTCACGATCTTTCGAGGGAAATGGACGAGCGGTTTTCCGATTGATGATGCGACCAAGCAGAAAAAACAATATACTCCTCTTTTCGAGTATCATTTTGCTTTTTTCTTTAAACAATCATGGGGAAGAGGATCCCCACCTGAATATATTACTTCAATGAGCATCGTGACAAGAGATAGTTACGCCACAAGCCGGCGTGACCTTTTTAGGTCAAGTCACTACAACGATGAGACCATAGAGTGACGTCGTCCACAATTTTAGAAATAGTTACATAAGATGATTGATCAAAATTTCTAAAAACCATGCTGTTTTCGGCGTTCCAAATTTTCCATAGAATAATGAGAGTGATAGACGGCCAGACAGATAAGTGAATCCCAGCAGGAACCGGAGTGGCCCATAAGTCAGAGAATCCTGAAAAGTCGGCTGGACACCTCTTTTAGAATTCTTAGATATGTCATCGGTTAGATATGTCTCATCAGTTAGAATGCTTTTATTATTACTTGGTATTGTTAGATATGTCTCATCGGTTGCACCTCTTTTAGAATTCTAAGGAGTGAAAGATGCATTTATCGGTTTTCCTTCACTTATAAGTTTTTCTAAATGTATCATTTATTTGGTGTGACTTTATTTATAAGCAAGACTGTTTTGAACCGCATGTTTGTTCTGTGATATTTGTTGCATTATGTTTATGTATGTAAGTCCCACACATTTATACATGGTGAAAGTACACGTGCATATGATCCAAAATATCATATCTAACCAGTACTTTTAAAGATGCTAACATCATCCAAATTTATTTCATCGTCAGAGTCCGTTTATTTCAGCAGGCGGCGATACACAAAGCTGCCGTACGTCCTGACAAGCGGAGCGGCACGTCCGGACGATCATCACGGCGCGTTAACGAAGGCGACGATCCTGTCGAACATCTCCTTGGCCTTGTCGCAGTCGGGCTTGAAGAGGTGGAAGACGTGGCCCTCCCCCTCCGTCTCCAGCAGCTCCACACCGTCTCCGCCCCTCGCGGCGGCCACCGCCTCTGCGTACGCGCGGCCGCGCCACCTGAGGTGGTCGCCCTCCGCGACGCACACCATGACCCTCTCGCAGGCCAGCGTGTCCAGCCCCGGCGCGCCGGGCGCCAGCGGGTTCATCCGCGAGTCGTCCACGCCGGTGGAGCCGGGGCACGCGAACATCCAGAGGCGGCCGCCCATGGCGTGGGCCACCGGGTGGCGCGTCTCCTCGCCGACGGCCTCGGAGCCCCAGAACCAGGGGTGGATCAGCACGGCGCCCTTGAGGCGCGCGGCGTCCGGCTGGATGGCGAGGTAGTGGCAGGCGTTGGCGCCGGCGCTGTCCCCGGCCACGAAGACGCGGGCCAGGTCGCCGTGTTCCGCGAGCCAGGGGTCGGCGCCCGAGAGCACCCACCTGAGGGCGGCGGCGCAGTCGTCGTAGGCCGCTGGGAGCGGGTGCTCGGGCGCGAGGCGGTACTCGACGGAGACGGCGACGGCCGGGCAGGCCGCGGCGAGGCGGTTGAGGAAGCGGTGGCCGTTGGGGGATGCGGCGGACTCCGCCACGAAGCCGCCCCCGTGGACGTAGACGATGACGGGGAGCTTGGCTGCGGCGGACGGGGGCAGGTAGAGGCGGACGGAGTAGTCGCCGAGGTGGACGTCCTTGGAGTCGACGCCGGTGGCGGGGTCGAGGCCGGGCGCGGCGGGCGGGGACACGAAGGGGCGCACGACGCGGCCGCTCTTGTAGACGCGAACGATCCCGAACTCGTGCTCCACCTCGTTGTCGTCGGGTGCGGTGGTGTTGGACGCCATGCTCGCTCCTGCTCAGGGGGGGGGGGGGGGGGGGGGGGGTCGATCGAGTGCTGCGACTACGCCTGGTGTGGGTATTTGTGTCTGTTGTGCCGACTAGCAACCGGCGACGTGGTATATTTCACTTCGATCGTATCCACACCAGACGACATCTCGCGTGGCGGTGGTGCGAATGGCTGTGCCGAGTACCCGGCTTCTAGATGGCCGGCTGGGCTGAGCTGAGCTGAGCTATTGGAGCTGGACTCTTCGTGGCGCTGCAATGTGAACTTGGGAGTATGCGTGCGCTGGTTGAGACAACTCGGTGTGTTACTTACAGCTGAAGTTCTGAACTGACAATTTGCTTGCCTCGGAAGACATCCTTCGATTTCTTTTCTTTTCTTTTTCTTTCTAGACTTCTCAGACGATTTGGTATTTGTCATGTCATATTCTGAGCAGCTAGGTTCTGTGATCACCAAGCTGCCGAGGGCAGCGTGGCGTTCCACGACGAGGGTATTACGTCAATCTGCCGACCAAGGAGGGTCAAAGGAACAAGAAATAACTCGTGGATGTCTCTGTCACATGGAAGTATATCACTTTCCATAAAGCATCGTTGGAAATGCGCTATGTGGAATATATGACCGTCTTGCAGACCACGGATGTTGTCAAAAGTAGCCGAATCAAACCTCTCCCTTGCTCGCCGCCTCTAGCCATGGTCGGAATCGACGGGGTGAGATCGTTTTCGCAGGTCGTCGCCCCGATTTGGAGCAAATCGGGCTCCGCCGGCCCGATCACGGCAACCCGCCACCGGCTCCCCAGAGGCCGACCAACACCAATGTCGCGTCGAAGCTCACCCCCTTCTCCTTGCTCACCGCGTGGCCTGGGGTTGGCACCGCCGGTATCGCCGCCCACAATGGGTTGGGTCTGCGCACGGGATCTCATGCCGGAGTTGGGGGGTGCATGGCCGGTCTCTACGGAAGCTCCGGCCGGAGATGGATCACCGGCACCGCCGGCCGCAACCAACACAAGAGGAAAAAGATGATTTTCCTCTTTTTCTTAATCTAAAATCGGAGTAGAAGAAGTTGTGGCTTACATGCTTTCTGTTACAAATATAGTACAGGAAATTCTACATGGACCGAGGACGAAGACAACGAGTTGTATTTTGCATGGCACCGTCAAACTCTTGTAGATGATGCATTATACAAAGAGTGGTGTTGGTTGACCACTTCAACAATTTTGGGAAAAGATTCATGGGAATTTTAATGAAAAAGACAAGAGAGGTAGATCGATTAAATCGATCTTGAATAGATGGCACATTCTTGTTATGCATTCAAATGCATATCTCGGATTCTTTGGTTTGTGTCAGGTTAGAGAAGTATGTATTCTCTATGTATCGATTGTATTAGGTGTCAGGTTGTATTAGGTGTATTAGATTGTATCAGTATGTATTGACTACTAATCTATGATAATATATATGTTTGTATGAACCTGTTGTATTACAAATAAGGAAAAAATAATTTTACTCCTCTAAATATAGGGGTTCCATTAGGATCCGCCAAGCTTTAGAGGAATATTTTTACTCCTCTAAGTTTTACTCTTTCGTTTACTCTAAACTTTAGGGGATCGGTTAGAGATGCCCTTAGGTCTGGATACCGTTCGATCGACTTTGTTGCTTTGCAGATTTATTTGTTTGTCTCTGAGTTTTATTTTGGAAATTATAAGGAAAAAAATGTCCGCGTGGTGGTATCTGGGAGCGACGGAAAATCTAAGTTGTCCGGCAAAACTTCGATTTTTTTCTTGGTTTCTTCTAGATTTGCAAGAACTTTGCGATCAGGATCATGTGGAAGGGGATGGGTTCACGCGCTATGAGGATTCTTTTCTTTTGGGTTGCCCATTTGTGTGTCCACTTTTGTTTTTAAGTTATAGACTTGTTATTGTCTTCATGTATTGGTAGGCGTTATTTTTTGTTGGGCATTTGATTTTCATTGTTGGGACTTTTTATTGGTTAACTTCTTCTTATGATTTTCTTGGAAGAAACGACAATGCAATTGTGGTTCAACCCTTCATGTGCAATTGAAAAATAGTATGCAATTGAATAGTAGTATGCAATTACACTTGAACTATCCATATTTAATTAGCACATTAGTATGCAGTTGTACAAATAGTATGTGAATTGCAGATGACATGAATTATAATTGAACATGAAACCTTCGAGTATTAGTATGTAATTAAACAATTGCACATTAGTATGTAATTTGTATATTACTATGTAATTTATATTATGTATTGCTCTCTGAACTTTATACGTGAACTCTTATTATTATTACTATTTGATTTTCTAGATTTAACTTCAAATTGAGTTTGTAGTTGTTTGTTTTGTTCCATAAGACAAGTACTATGTAATTTTAGGAGAAGCCAAAATGAAGCTAGTCACTCCTAAAATGACTAGCTCCATTTTGACTTCTCCTAAAATGAGTAACACAAGTTTGCCGGACCTTGAGCAGTGTTTTAATCTCCTCAATCATAAACGCATTGATAGAACAGTCTATGTCTTGTATCTCCAACATCTTCATAATCTCACAATCAACAAAAAAGAGTAGTCCAGTGCAACACCATCTTCGAAAAAACACATGTAATTCTGCTGCTAACGGATCACGGTAAGACAGGATCTGCCTACAAGCTGAGAATATTATTTATCCATGATGAACATGGGCGACCATGCCAGTACTTGCACCATCGGCAATAGGAAAAGATCCGTCGATGTTTAGCTTGCACCATCCTGGCAGAGGTGTACCAACGCATTGGTACTTCATGCATGCTTCTAGCTGAAGTAATTCATGGATGTGACCTTGGTCATCTAGTTTGAAAGCTATGAATATGTTTATACATGCTAGCTAGGCCAAAATATCTTGTAAAACTCTTGATGGTTTTCCCATATTTTTATACTTAGGTACCTTCAAATATCTTCAAACTTGAAATCTCACATTGTAAACATTGCTTGAAATGTCAAGATGCACAAATTTACCCAATATGAACACACTATCATAATGTATGGCAAACATATGGACGCGGCCTTAGTTTGCTGGTTTGAAAGCCATGAATGTGTTCATACATTCCATACAAAATATTACGAAGCGATATTTCTCAAAGATTGTCGAATTTACGTTTATCATTTTTCCTAGAGACCAGTGCATATAGGAAGAGACCAAGAGAATAGAATGGTTCCTTTTAATTTATATTTAGTTTTATTCTGTTTCTTCCAAAAAGAACATAAATTTGGAGTCATTACTTGGGTATTTTCAAGTGATTTTTTTTAAAAAAACCAAGCGCAATCTATCTCGTACATATAAAACAAAAAATTGACATGACTTGGTAAATTGCCATAAAGTCAAATTATTACAACAATTTAGCAAGTAAGATTGAATGGACATATCCATTAAACAAGTTACTTTGTGTATCCATTAAACAAGTTACTTTGTGTGATAATTGGCACGATGACATATTGAGCCATAATCTTTGTAGTTGCTTCACAACCAAAAACATTGTTGTCACTTGGAAAAATGAAAAAATCAAATTTGGATTTTTTTCTTTGTATGGAAAGCTTGGTTGGCCAAGATGCACCAATGTACGGAGTACAAAACATGGACACGACATCAAAAACTATGGTTGTGACCTTGGTCATCTTGTTTGAAAGTCTTGAATGTTTATTAATTTCGGTAAATATCTATAAACTCATTAAATGCTAGAAATCATATTGTCACTGGAGAGTGGGTCTATCTGACGGGAATAACATCTTTCGGTAGAGCGCCAAAATATCCCGCGCATCCATTCAAACATCCAGCCCTAAAAATTAATTAATTAAACAAATTTAGCCTAAAAGATTGAAAGGGCGTTATACATTAAATGGTTATACTTTGTGTGAAAAATTGGGGCGGTGGCATTTTGAGCCATCATCTTTGTAGTTTCTTCACAACCAAATACATTGTTGTCACTTAGAAATTCGAAAACAAACTTCAAATTTGGAACCAGACATATTGATTGATTTGCCAAGATGCACCTATCTACCAAATGTGCACACATTATCATAAACTATGGCCATGACCTTAGTCATCTTTTTTTTGAACGATGGTCATCTTTTTGAAACCCTTGAATTGTTCGACAATTTAAACAAATGCCTAGAAACTCATTTAAATGTTGTAAAGCAACTCTCGTTGGTGTGTGGGTCTAGATGGTGACATCACATCTGAGCGTCCCCACGTTGGTGTAGCATATGTTAGAAGATTCAACCTCAAAATTTTGGTGCAGTGCCCAAACATCGCGCATATCCATTCAAGTATCTCGCGCATCCATTCAAACATACTTCATCTTTTTTTAAACGCAAAATTCCTCTTCTATCCTAGCTCCGGTAACATGAACCGGAGGAGCACTGCAATAATAGAGGGATATTGTAACATCCTAGCATTAGAGCTTAGAAATAAGCTGAACACAGATATGTGCATTGCATTCATGCATAGAAAATCTGAATAATTTTCGCGCTTTTAAATAAAAACTTGTCAAAGTGATTGAAGCTTCTCTTAACCTGATGGAATTGAAGTATATCATCAAGTTGACTGCGATAAGTTTCAATATGACCTTTGCTAAAACCTTATTTTGGGTAAACATGATTTGATCTAAGGGTAGATCAAATGGAGTGAAACTAAACCCTAATACATTACTTAATGATTTATATTTGATCCTTAGGTGATCATATCATAGTATTCATTATAACACCAAGTTATAAATATAACACAAATAATAAGAATGTAACAACTATATCTTAATCTCATCTACTTATACCATGAGTATCATGGTAATACCTAACTTTAACTTTCTAGTGAGATTGAGTAGGAAAGAAACCAAAGTTAAGATCATTCACCATATATCTTTCTTTCCATATCAATCCTTATGGAATCCTATCTCAATACCTGTTGTTCATCAATGTTGAGAAATTAATTATTGATTCACCAATTCTTAATTTATCCACTCTTGATCATATCATGGCATTTACTGAAGGCCTATGAAGCAAGAAGTAAGAAGAGGTGAATAGTGATGCTAGTTCTAGATGTCATCTATAGGATGGGAGTGATTTGAGGAAATCAAATCAATATGGTAACAAAGAAGATTACAAGAATGAAGTCTAAAGATAGTTACCATGAGTAGTCCTACTGGATCAAGTAGGTATAGTCAATGGATTATATCTCTTAATCCAATAGAGCTAAACAGAAGATAATTCGAATACAACTGTAGTGTTGTATTGAAGAAGACTTGTTTAGTCAACTGGAAACCTGAACCATAAAGGATCAAAGGATCATAATGATCATGCCTTATTCGCCAATATTGAATGCTTATACCATGTATAAGTGACATTGGTGGATAAAACATGATTGAACCATAGTATAGATAAATTATCCTAGATTAGTCATTACAAGCCACATTAATATAATGTGAAGTTTAAGTGTTAGATATTGGAGTCAAGTAGAGACAAGATGGTATGATTAAAATGATGTTAGAGCAACATTGGATTAAAGAAGTAGTTGTTTCCTCTTTGGAAATACTAAGCACTTGAGGTGAAGTAGGATTTAATGTATACATCTATTGAAGTGATATTAGTGAAGGATGATTAAGAAAGAGTGTGATTGGAGTTAGAAGTAACCACTTGTTATGAAGCAAGAAGTAAGAAGAGGTGAATAGTGATGCTAGTTCTAGATGTCATCTATAGGATGGGAGTGATTTGAGGAAATCAAATCAATATGGTAACAAAGAAGATTACAAGAATGAAGTCTAAAGATAGTTACCATGAGTAGTCCTACTGGATCAAGTAGGTATAGTCAATGGATTATATCTCTTAATCCAATAGAGCTAAACAGAAGATAATTCGAATACAACTGTAGTGTTGTATTGAAGAAGACTTGTTTAGTCAACTGGAAACCTGAACCATAAAGGATCAAAGGATCATAATGATCATGCCTTATTCGCCAATATTGAATGCTTATACCATGTATAAGTGACATTGGTGGATAAAACATGATTGAACCATAGTATAGATAAATTATCCTAGATTAGTCATTACAAGCCACATTAATATAATGTGAAGTTTAAGTGTTAGATATTGGAGTCAAGTAGAGACAAGATGGTATGATTAAAATGATGTTAGAGCAACATTGGATTAAAGAAGTAGTTGTTTCCTCTTTGGAAATACTAAGCACTTGAGGTGAAGTAGGATTTAATGTATACATCTATTGAAGTGATATTAGTGAAGGATGATTAAGAAAGAGTGTGATTGGAGTTAGAAGTAACCACTTGTTGGATTAGAGATTATCAACAGTAGAGTAGTTGATATACCCAAATATAGATATGAAAAGATTAGGAAATGCTTTAGAATCAAGCTCATTGGAATTTACAAGTGGATTTAGAAGAATAAAAGGTGGATAAGAATATTTATGTGAAGTAAAACTCATCATGTTAACACATGATGATAGATAGGAAGAAGTAGTATATCTAGGAAAAGGAATTCCTTACTCAGAAGTCCAGAATTATGAAATATAGAAGATAGGAATTCTTGGTAAACATTAAACCCTAAATCTATAATCAAGCTTAACATCCATCCCATCTGTTGATCTATTATCTTGTTCCACAATGCTTTATAGGAATAATTCCCTATATCAAAACACTTAAGCACATCTTTATCATTTCCAATTAGCATAGCTATACGTGCTTAGAAGTTATCTTTATCAAATCCTTTTCATGAGACATTCCAGGTAACATCATTTTGATCTCAAACATAAAGACAGTATATTTAGCCATTAATATTTATTCACATAAACAAAAGAAAATAAGTATAGTAAGTACCTTAAACCCTAGGGTGAGTAAGTATAATTCAGAATTTTAAACTTATTAATAAGTTTTCTCATCAATATCTCATAAATATTCTATATATAATCATAAGACAAAAATCTTTAATTCATTTCTCTAACCACTCATCCCATATGAGCATGGAATAAGTGGGGATCCAATAGTATAAACCATCCTACCCCATACTATGTGATTAAATACATATAAATCAACCCTATGGATATTATTAAACATTTAAAAACTTAATTACTCCAAATAAAAGTGAAAACAATGTTATAGAAAAGAATATATACAAGGGAAATAAAGAAAATATCACAATACATAATAAAAGTTCACAAATTGATTTTTAATAACTTTATTGTTGCTGCAATTATTTAGCTGATAATTTTCTATGGGAAATATTCAAATAATTGAGTAATATAAAAATCTGTAAGTAAAATACAAAACAGAAAACAGAAAATGGAAAAGAAATGGAACCAGGAAAAAAATAGGGGAAACACCAAATCTGACCCATGGCCCATCTCCTCTCTTGCTTATTCGTCGTTCACACGCGCCACACTGCAGCCCACCTAGCCTAGAATCAACCCGCTAGGAGCCCATACCCCTTCGTTGTCTTTTCCCCATCTTCCTCCTTGCCGACGGATCGAGCAAGCAGCTCGCTGTCGAGCTCCGCCGCGCCGGCGTGCGCCAGGATTCGAGCCACCGCCTGCCGTCGCCTACAAGACCCCCTGTCTCGCCAAGGACGAACCCTAACACGCCATTTCTTCTCCTCCCTTCTCCAGCGCGCAAACCCTAACTCCAGAGCTCACATATGCCGTCGAGTCCCATCGTCTCCGGCCGCCCCGAGCCTCGCCGTGGCTCCTGGAAGCTTCACCTCGCCGCGGTGAGCATCCTCGCAGGAGGAATCGACACGGGAAGCTTCCAATCGTTGATAAGGACACTGCCTTCCCGAGCTCCGGCCACCGCTTCCTTCCTCGATTCCGGCGTTTCCCATGCTCGCCTCGCCTCGGCACCACCACTGTCATGCTCTTGGTGAGCCACCGGTGCTCAAGCACCCTTCTGTTTTCTCTCTCTTCCTCTGAATCTACCTCCCCGCGAGAGACCGACGCCGCCGCCGCTCGCCGTCGTTGCGCCACCGTCACCAGTAGCCATTTCAAGGCGGCGCCGCCACTATAAGGTTCACCGCGACGTCCTCTTCTTGATAGGCCCTAGCACCTACTCACGCAACCAGCAAATCCGTAGAATCGAAGGCTACTGTGAGGATTCCCCATTGATGATGTCACCATGATGTCATGGTGATTTCATACTTAAATTTTCTTTGTCATTTATTTCTTTCACTAATAATTCTGTAATGAATAAATACAATAAAAATGACATGGCAATAGGCCCCACCAGTCAGTGATTGGGGATAGGTTAGGCTCTGGTGGGAAAAACCCTTCAGCCTATGCTGACATCAGCATTACCTAATAAACACATTTAGTTATTTAATTAAGAAATTTATAAAATGATTAAATCTTGTAAAATTGTTATCTTTTGTTTTATAAATCAAAAAAATACATATAATATATGAAAATGTTCAAAAAAATAAAATCTACAACTTAAAACTATTAATAAATATTATTATGATGATTATTTAAATAAATATTATTTAATAATATTTCATAAAGTTTTAATACTTTGCTAATTAATATTTTAAT
Organism: Avena sativa; assembly: GCA_916181665.1. Lineage (NCBI taxonomy): Eukaryota > Viridiplantae > Streptophyta > Magnoliopsida > Poales > Poaceae > Avena > Avena sativa. The sequence goes on along the minus strand of OV702298.1, from coordinate 259,324,834 downwards.
AATGGTAAATGTTAAGAAAATAAATAAAATACCAAAATTTTTAGAAAAATAAGAATTAGAGTTTAAAACTATAATCATGCATTATTATTCCTTTTAATTAAATATTTATTATTTATTAAGTATTTATGAAGTAATAAACCTTATTAAAATCATATCTTATTATTTATAAATCACAAAAATAAATGTAATATACCAAAATGATCACAAAAATAATACCTACATGGTAAAAATATGATATTCCACTTTTGAGTTAAATAAAAAGTTAAACACTTTTATAACTTGAATTTAAACCTATCTCCTTAATTAATAATTCATATTAAGGTAAATAAAACTTGTAAATAGTTCTAAAAATTAATCAATGGAGTATAATAAATAGTATTAATCTTAAATATGGATAGTGTGCATTCAAAATGAATTAACCACTTTGAATACAATTTTATTAAATTAATTCTCAACGAGTCATGTAGATTATTTTTATAAAAGGATCCTTATCCAATCTAAAAACTCCAAGAATAATTATAATAAGATAAAACCCATTCTTTATATTAACCAAAAGTTTATAAACAAATCAAAACACTATAGTGAGTTCATAAGTAGTAAATAATATTGTTTACTTATTCATAAACCTTAACCACACCTTATAAGGAAATAAACCCCTTCATATATATTTATAATGTAAAGAAACCACTACCAAATCAAAATAATACCATTCTTAAGTAACTTTAAAGAAACATTATAAGGTGAATAAGACATAAGTATAACAAGCGTTACACCTAAATTCCATCTATGTTTTAAAGTTAACTTTAGTCTACCAAACTTTAAGTATACTGCTAAAGACTTTATTATATGCTTTATAGTTAACTTTGATCTGTTATAATTAAGTTATAAAGCATCTTAATACCAAACCAATCCAGTTAAAAACCAAGATAGATAAGTCTCAAATACTACTAACTTCATTATTCCAGTAAAGGCAATTCTTTCTGACATAAAGACTATAACTAGAAAGAACACCTCACAAGATTAACTTAAAAGCTTAAATGCTTCTGCCTAATTGAGTAAGATTTTCTTCAAAAGTTATTCGTTTTGCCACTTCAAAAAACGAATAACAACTAATCACAATCACTTTACTTTATACTTTACTTGTATAATAAGATTGTTAATACTTAAATTCTTTATGAGTGACATTACTTGTAAAGTAAAACTTGAAGATAAACAATTAAAATGTAAGCAACCTTGAGTAGAATTCCATACTGTGTATTTTATTGTTGTATAAATACATGTTGTTTTCCACACACTCACAAGCCTTAATAAGAAGCACATGTATGAAACTTAATCTAAAAGGGCAATACATTCCAAGGAAACCCTTTCTAGTATCCAAACCCTAGAACAACGTTATTTTCGGGATTCACATTTATCAACTTGCACTACATTACTTATATATAAAAGCATCTTGATTCTTTAAACATTAGTCCTTACGGGACCAATGATGCAGATTTCCGCTATTGGATCTTATATTGTCTTGAAGACCGTGAGTGCATAATTTTGCAATCACAAAAGGCAAGTTCACACTTGCTCATGTCCTTTGATTATTTTCTGTAAAGTATTTTACAAATCCAGTGTTGTCATCACCTGCATTTGAAAAAGGACAGAAAACCCTATTTTCATAATAATGTGATTATAGGTTATTTACCATGAGGTAATAACCTACTATAAGAGTTCCGGTGGTAAAGGAACATGTTATCTAGGACTTAACAACCAATATCGCCAGTGATTCTTGCGTCGTATATTATGCGTTGACCATGAGATTTGGAATGGGACGAAGAAGTCAGCTGTATCTTTTCCCTCTCGCATGGAGCTGGATGTGCGGGTCGTGGCAGTTATCACTCGTAGCGTGCATATTATTTATGATAATTCGTAGAGGATATGCAGCATATGGGTGGGAGCCCTCAACGTCCCATGATAGTTCCGGCATCTGAACGGTTTGTACTGCCATTGCCGTAATTCAATAGGTGGGCTGGCGTACACCAAGGAGACATGCGGGGTCACGGGGAAGGCAGTGATTGGCTTGGGTCTTAGTCTGGGCCTCACACCAAGGAAGTGTGAACGGGTTCGCGGCCCGGATGTGCAACAAAGCTAAGATCTCTCATGGGTAAAGTGACGCACCTCTGCAGAGTGTAAGAACTGTAACTTGTTACTCCCTATTCCGGGAAGGAGCTGCGAACGCGGTAGGAAAGGAACTCCATGAAAGTTCTGGTAAACCCGTGAAGGCTAACGGACATAGTTTTTCAGAATAAAAGCAACCTTTGAAGAAATGTTTACGAAAACCTTCATTGCCTACGACCTATGGTCTGTGGCTGTAGATATAGTGCATCAAACACTCCTTTTCTAGTGGACTTGCTGAGTACGCTCATACTCAAAGTATTTTCTTAACCCTTACTAGGTTCTAAAGCCAGTACAGACGATGTCTACATCAACTTATGCTCCAGGAATCATCATCAAAAGCTAACGCTCTTCAATGAAGTCAAGAAAGTCAACATATACATCAACTCAAGTGAAGACGAAGTTGCTGATTAGATAAGAATAGAATTTCTAACCATAGAACCTACTTCTGTAGAGTATTGCAATAGCAGCAATGCAAGCCAGTAGTTCAGTTACTAGTTTTATAAGTATGGTAGCTATGAGTTATTTATTCCTGATTCTTCTTTGTAAGAAGTTTCTTTCTCTCTCTTTAACCTAGAATGTTCTCTAGATCTTGTGTAAAGAGTGGAGTTGTAACCTATAGTCATGTCCTGGACCTGCTATGTTTCTGTTGTACTACTCTGAGGGATGTTATACTAGTGAACAGTGTTTCATTGGTGTTATGTCAACGACTTTAGTATACTACATCATGGAGTGGTATGCTGGGTCACTGCAGATATAGGTGGTAAATTTGCGTTCTCTCCCACCTGCATCACCCCATCACTGTTTCCCTACCCCTCTTCAATATTTACCTGCCCACACACTCCGACCTACACTGACTTTTTGGATCCACATGCACGTGACCCGCATGTCAGTGACCCAGAATTGGCGGGATAAACACGTTAAAATTGGTGAGATAAACAGATATAAGTAGAGATTTCCATCGTTTGTAGTTGAAGATTCGAACATTTTTCGCTAAACCGAGATAAACACGTTAAAATTGGCGAAACTAGCTCAAAAGCTTGAAAATTCATGAAACTTGAGCATTATCCGTCAAATATTTTATACTTTGTGAGAAAATTAGGACGGTGGGATTTTGAGCCATGTATAGTCTTTGTAGTTGCTTCACAACGGAAGCAATTGTTGTCACCAGGACAATTTAAAATAACTTCAAATTTGGAAGCACCCTTTGTAAACAATGTTTGAAATGCCAATATACAGTTATGCACCGATCTACCAAACATGAACGCGTTATCATAAACTATGACAAACATATTGCCATGACCTTGGTCATCTGGTTTGAAAGCCATGAATGTTCATACATGCTACGCCATATTGTGAAACAAGTTTCTTCAAAAGTTGTCAAACTTTAAGCATATTTTTTCATGGAAACTAGGTAGTGCACATATCAAGATACTATATAAAAGAAAGACATTGCTTCAATTGATATTTAATTTCCTTGGATTTATCTTTCAAAAGGTCCCCAATTTGGCAGCATTAGCATTCATATCAAGAAGTTGAGAGGTTTTTTGGTGATGACCCACAAGTATAGGGGGTGTATCGCAGTACTTTCGATAAATAGGAGTGTCGATCCCAACGAGGAGCAGAAGGTGTTGACTAGTGGTATGGAGCAGGAAATCTCTGTAAATACTTAGCAAACAGATTTTTAGGGGTTTTCTGATAAAGCAACAAAACAAAGTGCAAGTAACAAAGACAACAAACAAACACAGCAAGTGGCCCAATCCTTTCTTAGAAAAGGACAAGCCGGTGGAAATACTTATAAGGACCAAACGTTCTCGAGGACACATGGGAATTCTGTCAAGTGCTTTCGCTTCTAATAGCTGAGTACTCTTCTTTGGTGTTGTAAGTGTTGTGTGGGTGAACCTGTGCTAATGTACCAACCTTACTTGGACTAATACATACTTGTGATTAAACCTCCTGTAAGCATCCGCAACTATAGGAAAGTAATTAAGATATAAACCTAACCACAGCCTTAAACTCTGAGATCCTACACTCCCTTATGCAAAGGTGTCCTAACGGGGGTTCAGGTTTCTGTCACTCCGGCAACCCCACAATTAGTAGCCAAATACACAATGCATTCCCCTAGGCCCATAAATGGTGAAGTATCATGTAGTGTACGTTCACATGACACCACTATAAGAATAGCACCACAACTTAAATACTAAACCATTGAATAATAACTCAACACAAATCCACTACTAACAACATGACTTCTCCCATGTCCTCAAGAACTAAACGAACTACTCACGAGACATCATATGTATCAAGATCAAAGATGATATGGTAATGGATAACAATCTGAACATAAACAATAATCCAATGGTTCCACTCACAAGCATCAACTACAATAGTAATCAACACCAGGAAAGTTTCCCCTAAGAACTATGCAAGTATTCAACACGATTGTTACAGCGGGATGGAGTGGTGATGATGGTGCTGGTGGATATGATGGTGTGGATGATGATGGTCCCGATGAAGTCTAGCTTGATGATGGTGTTGATGGCGACGATCTCCCCTCTCCGGGAAGGAATTCCCCTGGCAGAAATCTGTCTGCCGGAGAGCTCTTTCTCTCTCGGTGTTTTCCGCCCCGTAGAGGCGGCGGAAATCTTTTTGTGGTCGCTCCCCTGGTACTAGGGTTCCAAGAGGAATATACAGGCAAGAGGGCGGAGTCGGAGGCCGGCCAGATGGGCCACACCTGCCCTAGGCACGGGCCGGGGGGGCGTACCTAGGGGGTGTGTCCCCCCTATGGCCCAGCTACGCCTCCCCTTCTGGCTTCCTTCGTCTTCTGGGAAAATATAATTTTCCAATATTTTTCTGGAATTTTTCTGATCTTCACAAAATTGCATTAAAACACCTCTTTTTCCATCAGAACTCTGACTCCGGCAGTTCATCCTCCAAGAATCATCCAACATGCAAAAACAGAGGAAAATACATAATTAATACCTCATAATAAGACATATACCAATGAATAGAGGAAAATTATGATATAGAATGGTGATGCAAATTGGACGTATCAACTCCCCCCCAAGCTTAGACCTTCGCTTGTCCCCAAGCAAAAACTGAGCTCAGTAAACATGTCCACAGGTTTATGGAGTGAAGTGTCGATAAAAGAATACGGACAAGAAGCATCACACTTACCATTACACAACTCATAGAAGAAAGAAACTCACCATTATATAACTTAACTTGCAACAAGTACATGAGTCACAATAGAGATGCATAAAGATAAATCATAATTGAAATTGGCACGTATCAACTCCCCCAAGCTTAGACTTCGCTTGTCCCCAAGCGAAAACTGAGCTCAGTAAACATGTCCACAGGTTTATGGAGTGAAGTGTCGATAAAATAATACGAACAAGAAGCATCACACTTACCATTGTACAACTTATATAAGAAAGCAACTCACCATTATATAACTTAGCTTGCAATCAAGTATAACAGTCACAATAGAGATGCATAAAGATAAATCATAATTGCAATTGGCAAACTTGTTCTTGGTCAGAGAACACCTGGCAAACAGTTTCACAAAAGCTTTTTGTAGAAGTTTCAAAACAGGAACACTCTTTTCTTAAAAAGGTTTTTCACAAGTGGAGGCTTTCAAAGTAATACAAAATAGATAAGAGTTTTGTGCAAACAAGGAAGATAGAGAACATGATTGAATAAATCACCATATGAATGCTTGAAACACAACAACTCAAAAGCTTGCTGGAGATAGAGAGGAAGTAGGTTTACTAACTCAACTTGGAAGTGGGAGAAAGGTCCCTTCTTAGAGGGTAGCAGGGATTACAAGTCATAAAGAGCTTCCAAAAGATTATGGTACTTACTAGCTTTGAGCTCTCATTGCCCCTATCATAAGCATCTTGAGATGATTAAGGTTAAAGTGAACAAAGATGGAGTATATGCTTGATGAAATATAAGTTGGCAATCTCATGTCCCTTGAATATGAGGGCCACTCCTCATGCATACTCAACTTTGGCCCCAGGTAAGTTCTTGTCATTGTAAGTATTTGCATATCATTGAGAACCGCCAACGGGGTACCCCTTGCACATGGTACAGGAGCTTTCCCATAACCAAAATGACAAGGCAAGCAGACAATGAGCATCTCAACGATCTTTTTATTTACTATGTGTATAGCTTTTTATTGAGGATGCTTCATAGATGACTCACTATGGTGATACTGCAAGTTTCCACCATGATTAAGAATGGCTTAGGCTAGCGGGCCATGCGTTTCTCTAACATAGGATACTAACTCCATGGACTTACAAGTTCCCTCTTTATTTCACACCGTTGACATCCATAGACAAAAGAGCACGATATCAACTGTGTACAGAGTACAAGTGCAATATTGAAAACGTTCCCCGTGACAGCATGATTCTGCTAATTCCAACGTATAGATGCAAGCATATACAACTTTGATGTTCACAATGGTTCAAGTCTATTAGGGGCAAGGAAATAAGGTGTGCCATCAAGTTCGTGAGAGTTTTACTAACTAGTTTTCACATAACAAAATACTTTTTAATTTGAAAGGTAGATGAAGCTTGAGAATTTGCTTGGAATAGCAAAAGCTACTAGGTAGATATGGTGGACACAAGTGGCAAAAGTTTTGGGTTCAAAGGATTTTGGAAACATGAGAAGTATGCCTTCTCAAAACAGGTTTTTGGCTAGCAAGGTTGGGTAGCAAGCAAAAGAGTTGAAAGAAACAAGCAAACATACAAGTAATAAATCCAAACATGCAATCTTCCTTGAAGACACAAAAGAATCTTAAATAAAGAATACTAAGCTTATGAGCCAACAAGAAAGAAAACAAATGATACCAAATACCTGTAAGCTTTTTCTTTCAAACTAATGCCACTGACCAGAACTCGGTTTGCCAAAACCAATTTAGATCCACTTGATGATCCCAAAGTGGTGCCAATACTGATCAACAAGATCCATATAATAGAGATTGCAAACTAAAATAAGAAGTGCAAAAAGTAAAATATGAGACTTCTCATTAAAATTCAATGAAGGCACTCACGCCAAGGGATACATAGATAATCAACTAAATGAGAGATACTTCCACATGCAAACCAAACTGTAAGATAACCTCTCTACCATAGATATGAATCCGCTAAAAAGGTAAAAGATAAAAGATAATGGTGGTGATACCGCGACACTCCCCCAAGCTTGGAACAAGCCAAGGGGATACCGAATCTGATGACGAATTACTCCTTAGGTGGTGGTGGTGTTCTCTTGATAAGCTCTTCAATAAGTTTCTTCAAATCCTCCATATCGAAGGTCAGAGTACGAATTAACTCTGAATTATGCTCAATGTAGCCCATGATCAACTCGGACCGAGGATCCCAGTCCTTGTTATTCTTTCTCCATTCTTCCAAATTAGAGTGTTTCTTTCCTGCATGGTTAGAACAAGGGGTACTAGGAGGAAGTGTGCACAGAGCAAGGATATGACGCGGAGTTCTCCCTCCTGTAGACATCCGTGTTATCCTCCTAAGATGGGTAGGTTGTGCCACCAAACCAATGCTTGCGACGGTAGCGTGAGTGTCCGTTTTCTTGTCCTCCTCCATGTCTCCTTCATAACCTACCAAAATCTCCTCCTCCTTGGGGACTTGAGGTTCTTCTTCCTCGGGCTTCTTGCCTTTGTCGTTGGCGGAGGCCATGGTGCTCTAAACTTGAGAAGATTTCCTGACAGAAACAGATTGAAACAAAAAGACGACGAGAACATGATGCACAAACCTCGGGGGATCCGGGGGGTTATATATTACGAAGTTTCAATGCATAAGGAAGGTTTTGACACAAAAACGAGGTGGAGTCGGAGCTCGAGGGTGGAACACCCCCTCAGGCGCGACCAGGCTGGGCCCGCGCTTGGGATGGGTTTGTCCACCCCGGGCTCTGTTTCATCTTTAGTTTCGTCTCGTAACTTCCCTTATGTATCAAAAACATCAAAAATATAAAAAGATTGGGGTTTCACGGACCTTTTGTTTTCACCACTTTTACCTATTCAAAGACAAACTCTGCAGATTCCTTCTCTCTTTCTCCTGAGAAAATTTCCTTCATACAAAACCCTTGCACAAACTCAATGACAACATTAGTGTAAGCAAAAACAATAAACCTTTGGGTACACACTTCAACTGAAAACCCATCAAAACAAAAGCTTCTGTAAGAGGCAAATGCAAATGATGGCAGAAATCTGTCAAAACAGACCAGCAGGTAAAGATTGATTTTTTCGAAGACCTTTTGTTGCTCAAATCAAAAAGTGTAGAACTGATGAAAGTTGGGTAACAACTTGGAGAACAATCTCAGAAAAATGCAGCTCCATCCGAAGTACTGAGCTTCCTCACGAATTTTTACAATGCAGCACAAGAATCTGTCCCAGGACAACCACTTTTCACAACTCCTCTACTTCACAAAAGTAGTTGAACTTGACACAAAAACCAAAACAAAAAGGATAAGGAGCGGTTATTACTGAGGTAATAACTTCCAAGACTCTAAAAAACTCTTGGGTTATCTCCCAACAAGTACTTTCCTTTAATGCCTTTAAGTTAGGCTTGAAACTTCCAAAGATGCTCACCAAAGAGATATATATCTGAAATGAATGAGAGCATCAAGAAGCAAATAACCAACACACTTGAGCCTAACCCACTTCCTATGCATGGGGGTATCATGAGAAAACGAATTGTTAAAACAAAAGGCCACAAGCATAGGCAGACAAAACAGATGCAACTTTAAGGCTTTCAACATAAAACGGAGAAACTTAACATCATTGAGATGCATAAAACCATGTTTCCCTCTCTCAAAATAACTTTCAGTAGCACTTTGAATAAAGTTGAAAATATAATTGTCACTGGAAACAACTTTATCATCAGAATAAACATACTTACAGTCACCAAAAAGAGGTCCAAGGTCATAAACTGGATCAATAGAAGCAAGTTGTTCCATCCTGAAATCTTTATTAGGCAAGCTATTTTCACAAGGAGCTTTAGTAAATTTGGAAAATTTAAACTCATAAGAATCGCCATCAAACTTAGTTAAAGCTTTTTCCTTCTTACAATCAATAATAGCTCCACAAGTATTCAAGAAAGGTCTACCAAAATGATAGGACAAGTTTTGCTAGCTGCCGAATTAAGCACTAGAAAATCAGCAAGATACTTAATCTTACCACAGAGAACCTCCACATCTCTTATAATGCCAATGGGGCAAATGGTCTCCTTGTTAGCAAGGTGAATAACCACATCAATGTCCTCAAGCTCACAAGGACCAATCTCATGCATAATTTCCTTGTAAAGCTCATAAGGAATAGCACTAGAACCAAGGAAAAAATAGCGTGCTATTTCTTTTAGCGTGGCCCTTCTACGAACGCTATGCAAGTTATAGCGTGCTAATAGCGTGCTATTTTTTAAAATAGCGTGCGTAAAAAATTAAAAAATTAAGGTCTAGCATGTATTACTAGGGATTTCAGCAGCTATTTTTTTGAGTAATGCATGCATAACCAATTAACTAGTAGTGGCCAAATAACAAAGTTTGCTTGACATCTGGTGCAGGACAAGTTAGAGGACAAGACCTGCGTTAGGTTAGCTCACTAGTCGAGAACTTGAGATGCGTGTACTCCTAGTGCTTTACTGTGTCTGTGTTTGGTGGACGTGCCAAGCAGAGAGGCGACCGACCAGCTGGAACTGGAGGAGACGGGCGTTGCAGTCTGTCAATAGCCGCCACCATCATGTGGGGAGGGAGAACTGGGGAATAGGGTTGAGTTCACATAGATTTAGATGTAAAGTGTTGGGCGTGGTGGAGTCGTGGGCTCAATGGGCTTATGGAGTGGCGCTATATTCGTAGATTTTTTTAGCGGCGCTATTGCGTTGTGACGTTATAGCGTATTTAGCGTCGTTAAAGAGTAATTAGCGCCATAGCGAGCATATTTTGCATAGCGTAGCGTTCACGTCCCAAATATGCTATAGCGTCGCTATAGCGAAAAAATAGCGCGCTATTTTTCCATGACTAGAACTAGCACCAATATCACATAAACCATAGTAGCAATGATCACCAATTTTAACAGAAAGCACAGGAACACTAGCTTTTTTAGCCTTACTAGGATGAGAGATAATATTAGAAGTGTCTTCACAGAAGACAATGTGCTCATCCTCTATATTTCTAGTGACGGTATCTTTCACAATAGCTACCACAGGTTCATCATTCAAATGCTTACCAGGCTCCATAGTTTTCATTGTACCTTTGTTATTTGCACTAATAATCATAGAATACTCCTTTACCTTAGCTTGGAAAGGCATTTTCTCAAGATGAGGTTCAGGCACAATATGATTAGTAGTACAAATTTGAGTACTTCTAACAGGAACATGACTAACAACATCTTTATACGGAGCATGGTACGTATTCCACTTCTTTATGGGAATTTTAATGTAAGAGGCAAAGGCCTTAAAACAGTTGGCAATACTTTGGGAATCAAGACCAAACTCATTGCTAATATCACGGAAGTCATCAGTTCCCATAAAAGATTTAATACATTCATAATCATAGTTTATACCTGACTTTCTTCCTTTGTCATTCTCCCAAGCTTTAGTGTTCTCTTGAATACGGTCTAGAAGATCCCATTTAGCTTCTTCCTTCATACGTGTGAATGATCCAGCACAAGAAGCATCTAGTAAATCCTTATCATGAAGAGAAATCCTAGCATAAAATTTATTGAGAATAATATTGTTAGGGAGTTCATGGATAGGACATTTAAGAATTAGTAACTTCAATCTCCCCCAAGCTTGAGCTATACTCTCTCCATCAAGAGGCCAAAAGTTATATATAAGATTTCTATCCTTATGAATCTCACTGGGAGGATAAAATTTAGAGTAAAAGAGAGATGCCATCTCCTCCCATTCCATGGATTTTCCATTCTTCAACAACTTATACCATTTTTCAGCTCTCCCTTTCAAGTATATGGAGAGTAACTTCTTCTTCACCTGTTTAGTTGTGATACCTGCACACTTAAACAACCCGCATAATTCATGGATAAAAATCAAGTGATCACCGGGATGGATAGTTCCATCCCCAAAATAATAGTTATCCATAACACGATTAACAATACTTGTAGGTATCTTAAAAGGAACTATCTCAACAGGAGGTGGTTCATCTACTACCCTAGCAGTGGTGGTAGTTTTCCCAAACAAAAAACCAAGTGGGTTATCCATATTGGAAACAAAGTAACAAGCAGTAACAAAAGAAATACTGCGGTGACCCAGCATACCACTGCATGTGTAGTACACTATAGTCGTTGACATGATATCCACAGAACACCATTCCGTAAATATCACATCCCTCAGAGTGGTACAACAGAAACATTGCGGGTCCATATTACAAAAGTACACACATTATTATTATTATTATTACAATACTGGAAGTTCAAGACTTCAGATTCAACTTACAAACCAAAATATAAAGTGTTTCAACGGAATTTAAAAGTAGCAACTCCGACTAGGAGTTGAGCTCAGCAGCTTATTCTATAGATTTCATGCTGCTCGGCTCCGTTGGTTACTACTAACTAGGGATACTTAGTTGGACTCGTTATCATCGACACCGTAGTGGATTTCGTAATCCACTCCTTCAACACCTCCGGACAGATCAGGTTCCTCGTAGAACACATCTTCTTGGCATTCGGCTGCATACATTGGCACGTCTTCGGGATCCTCAGAGTCTAAGCAAGGGATCAAAGGAAAGAATGAGTAACAGCGTTACCCAACAAGTTCATTATATGCAAGGTGGGAAGTTTGATGCTCTAACTACCACCTCGGATTATAAATCCTTGGCACTATGCAATTTTTGTAAATCTTTCTTCAAAGATTGATTTTATTCTGAAAAACTATGATAATCGGCCTTCACAGGTTGACCAGAACGTTCATGGAGTTCCTTTCCTGCCGCGTTTGCAGCTCCTTCCCGGAACAGGGAGTAACAAGTTACAATTCTTACACTCTGCGGAGGTGCGTTACTTTACCCATGAGAGAACAACTCCTTGTTGCACAACCAGACGTACTTTCCCGTCCACAATTCCATGATGTGGGGTCCATTAGTTGGTCCAAGCCAATCACTGTCCCCTTCGCGACCTCACATGCCTCCTTGGTGTACACCATGCCCACATAATGAATTACGGTAATGGTTTATACAAACCGTTAGATGCCAGAACTATCGTGGGACGATGAGGGTTCCCACCCATATGCTCCATATCCTCTACGAATTACCAATTAATATGCTACGAGGATAACAGCCACGACCTGCACATCCGGCTTCATGCGAGAGGAAGAAGATACAGATGACTTCTCTCTCCCATTCCAAATCTCATGGCTAACGCGTAATATACGGCGCTAGAATCACTGATGTCAGGGGTTGTTAAGTCCCTACTTGATCATCATTGTTGCAAATAGAACCCTAAGTTCTATTGCTCCATTATATCATCACTTAAGATGATATCTATGATTTCTTTATTTGTGAAAATAATATTTTCTTTCTTTTATAATTTATATGATAACACACAATTTGCAAATACTTTGATAAAGACTCTTCAAAGGACATGAGCAAGTTATGAACTTTCCTTGTGATGGCAAGGTAGTGAAGTCTGATGCTTGCACTGGACCTTGAGCTTCTATGTCTATAAAAACATCATTATTGCCTGGTAAGGACAATATTTAAATAAGCAAAATGATTATGCAATAATGTAATGCATCATTTAACTTGATATGCATTCACCCTATTATTATACAAAGTTATTTTTAATAATAAAGGATTTATAAATACTATTTTTTAATATTTATAACATATATTGAATTATTTTATTTTATTTTCCTTTTATTTGACTTTTATTGATTTAATAATTCTTTTAGGAATTATCAATTAAACATTAAAAATTGTTATTAAATATTTATTTAGTATTTTTCAAAAATACTACAATATTAATATATAATGAAAGTGATTTTTATTTATTTTTATCATCTCTCAATAATTTTGTAAAATTCCATGAGGAATATATAAATTACAAAATTCTTATTAAAATTTAAATGTCTAAAATGTTACATCTTAATTTATTTGGATAGTGTGGATTATTGTGAATCCAAAAATATTTTATTTATAATATTTGGACTTTTATTTTATTTTCTAGGATTTAGTTAAGTTCAGGGGTATTTTGGTCTTTTCCTATTTATCAGAATAGGCCATAAAAGATTTCTGGGCTGGCTTAATCTTATTGGGCCCTAGTGGCCCATTAGACATAGTCAAAATAACCACCCTGAAAGGGTCTGGCCCAACTCAGCCCACTCCCCTGCTGCCTCTTTCCCTCGAGCTCATTCCTCTCCTCCTTTGGCCTCGACCCCGTGGTCGGTGATGTCGCCGCTGGCAATTCCCGCCGTCGTGCGTCATGGTGATGCTCCTCGCCTCTATGCGTGTTCATGGTCGCTGCCGTGGCGCCGTATGGGTTGCAGCGCCCCTCCTAGGGTGCTCCCCGTGCCGCCATGGACGTCGGCCACCTCTGCTTCCTCTTCTAGTCTTCAGCGAGGACCTTTGGTGAGTTCTGTTCCTCTCCCCTAGTGCTCTCTGTGCTCGCTCATCCTATGCTAGATGTTGGCAGTGACCTCTCTGGTTACTGTCTTGTCCCGATTAAGATGATTTATTCAATTTAGGGTTCTTATCCTGTGGTCGATCATATACTAGATGAATTAGATCATGTCTGGATGGTCTGTAAGCATGTTAAATGGTTATTAGCCCGAGGCTTGTTGCTTGAGATGAACTATAATGGTTCTGGTGGCTTATTAGATGATTTTATGCTTGGTTTGCATATGATTCAGATGGTATAGTTGCTTTGGAACCAATGCTTGGTAAAGTCAGTGGCTTGATAACTTTCCACTGTCATTTCTTGGTTTATGATAATGATTATGGTGTGATGAAACCACTGTCTTAGTGTTGTTGGCTTGAGAATTAACGTGTGATCTCAAACAGTGAAGATTAACATAGGAACATCCTAATTATGATTCCTGTATTAACAGGAAAATGATTAGTAAGTTAATTGATTGAATCTGTGATGATTAAATGTTTATCCTGATTCATGTAGAATTGTTCTTGTGACACCATCTTGGTATGCACAAGATTGATTCTAATCCATTTATTGGGTTGGTTTAAGCTTAAGACAAGCTTAACTTTAGAAGATAAATGGAAATGTTCTTTTCTGAAATCCCTAAGACCAATGATGTTGGTCTGAGGCTTAGGGGTTTAGGCCTTATCTAGTGGATTCATATAGATAGACCTGGTAGTGGTACAAGCTATTGTTTCTTGAATCAAAGCTTGGAGAAAATGATAGTAGGCTTGATCATTGTATGGATCCAAAAGATTAGCTTCTAAGGTGCTACCCTTATCTTAGGGATGTGCCTAGAATTTAAATCTCAGCTATATTTGTGCTTGGATTGAAATATATAGCTTGACAACCAAATCAATGATGTTGTTCTGAGTCTTGGTTGGATCCTTGTACTTTGCTGTTTGCTTTTAAATTTTAAAATCTCAATGATGGATTCACCCCACTTGGGTGTTTTTCTGAGAGTTTGTTTCATAAAACAACACATGCTTCTGTCTAGATAATATTATTAGATCATGTGAAGGTTTTATGATACTCACCACAAAAACTGATGATTAAAATGTTGGGTGATGATGTTGATCTTGTTTTGTTGAGCTCCTTTGCTTGACCTGGAGTTAGCCTGCTCCTCCTAGCTCCTGGACTTGATCTTGTTGTCCACCTGATCCTTCCCCTCCTTATGTCACCATCCTGGTGATGAGATCTTGGCTTTGGTTGCTGGCTGTTGTGCTTGGTTTAGTTGCTGGCTGTTCTTATGTGTGAGCAGTGAAGAGATGCACTAGTGCCTCTCCACGGCTGTGCTGATGGTTTTGTGTGTTGGAGCTATGCTGTGAAGCTGACAGCACACCACATGCAATTAGGTGTGTGTGTCCTGCTTGTGTGCTTGCTGTGCACTTATGGATATGCTTTGGACTTGAGAGTTACTTTGATCTGATTACTTTTACCTGGCTGGTGAAACTTACCCCTCCTTGCTGTCAATTTGACCCTTTGGCTTAAAATTTATGAAATATAGATTCTTTCATATTGGTGAAACTTGCCCCTTTTTATAAATTTCTCAATGATGAAACTTGTTCAGTGCACCTCACTAACATGTCTGAGAGTAAAACCATTCTAACCCTAACTTTTATTATTGTTTTGTTAGTGTTTGTCTTGCAGGTACAGATTTGAAGATGAAGATTTTAGTTTAAGTTTTTCTTTATAGGATAGTTAATATAATCTTCTTTATTCTTTTGTAAAATTTTTTTATTATTTTGTAATCTTCATTTTATTCTTTTGTAATAAAGATTATATGATTATCAATAAAGAAATATTCTTATTCTTTATTTATTTGCTATTGTGAAGTTTGTGGATGATTTCAATAAGTTACCTTTTGTAACTTATCTATGAAATGACAATATGAAATAAGTTTTCATATTCTTAATTCTTTTCTTTGGATAAAGTTTGAGTTATAATAATTAACTCTTAATTAAATCAAGATTCAAACCTTAATCCTAATTCATTTGAATTGTAATTCAAACACTCAAGTTTAAAATTCAAATTCACATAATTCCTCAAAGATCATATCAAAGTCTTTAGCAATCATGCTTTAAAACTAAACCTAATCTCAAAGTATGAAAGAAACCTTGATCACTTAAGGTTTTTATTTGGCGAAAAATTTACCCACATTTTCACAGATGAATGCATGCAACATTCCAAATTCCTAAATCTACCCTTCGTTAGTTCCTAAATGCTGGGATGTTACAAATACTCATAGTAAAAGTTTCCTTTACCAGTTCCACTCTTCAATAGCGCTTCACTCCCCGGCAATGGTGCCAGAAAATAGTCTTGATGACCCACAAGTACAGGGGGTGTATTGTACTACTTTCGATAAATAGGAGTGTCAATCCCAACGAGGAGCAGAAGGTGCTGAACAGTGGTATGGGGAAGGAAATCCCTGTGAATACTTAGCAAACAGATTTTTAGTGGTTTTTTGACAAGGCAACAAAACAAGGAGCAAGTAACAAGAGTAACAAGCAAATGGAGCAAGTGGACCAATCCTTTCTTAGCAAAGGACAAGCCGGTGGAATTACTTATAAGGACCAAACGTTCTCGAGGACACATGGGAATTCTGTCAAGTGCTTTCACTTCAAATAGCTGAGTACTCTTCTATGGTGTTTGTAAGTGTTGTGTGGGTGAACCTGTGCTAACATACCGCCCTTCCTAGGACTAATACATACTTGTGATTATACCCCCTGCAAACATCCGTAACTACAGGAAAGTAATTAAGATATAAATCTAACCATAGCCTTAAACTCTGAGATCCTACGCTCCCTTGTGCAAAGGTGTCCTAACGGGGGTTCGGGTTTCTATCACTCCGGCAACCCCACAATTAGTAGCCAAATACACAATGCATTCCCCTAGGCCCATAAATGGTGAAGTATCATTTAGTCGACGTTCACATGACACCACTAGAAGAATAGCACCACAACTTAAATACTAAACCATTGAATTATAACTCATCACATATTCACTACTAACAACATGACTTCTCCCATGTCCTCAAGAACTAAACAAACTACTCACAATACATCATACGGATCAAGATCAAAGATGATATGGTAATGGATAACAATATGAACATAAACAATAATCCAATGGTTCCACTCACAAGCATCAACTACAATAGTAATCAACACCAGGAAAGTTTACCCTAAGAACTAAAGCAATATCCAACATAATTGTTACAGCGGGACGGAGTGGTGATGATGGTGCTGGTGGAGATGATGGTGTCGATGATGATGATGATCCTGATGAAGCCTAGCTTGATGACGGTGTTGATGACGATGGTCTCTCCTCTCCAGGAAGGAATTCCCCCGGCAGAAATCTGTCTGCCGGAGAGATATTTCTCTCTCGGTGTTTCCTCCCACAGAGGCGGCGGAAATCTATCGGTGGTCGCCCCCGAGCCTTCGGGTTTCGAAGGGAAGATATAGGCGAAGGGGCAGAGTTGGAGACCGGGCAGGTGGGCCACACCTGCCCTAGGCACGGGGTCAGGTGGGCCCGCGCCTAGGGGTGTGGGCCCCTAAGGCCCCTCTTCGTCCCTCCTTCTGGCTTCCTTCGTCTTCTAGTAAAATAGTATGTTTCCATATTTTTCTGATCTGTGCGAAATTACACCGAAACACCTTCTTTTCCATCAGAATCCAGACACCGACAGTCCATCCTCCAAGAATCATCCAACATGCATAAACAGATGAAAAGTCATAAGTAATACCTCATAATAAGACAAATATCAATGAATAGAGGTAAATTATGATATAGAATGGTGATGCAAATTGGGCGTATCAGCAAACTTTTTTCTTGGTCAGAGAACACCTGGTAAACAGTTTCACAAAAAAAGCTTTCTGTAGAAGTTTTACAATAGGAGCACTCTTTGCTCAAAAAGTTTTTTCAATGAAGGCTTTCAAAGTAATACTCAATAGATAAGAGTCTTATGCAAACAAGGAAGATAAAGAACATGACTGAATAAATCACCATATGAATGCTTGAAACACAACAACTCAAATGCTTGCTGGAGATAGAGAGGAAGTAGGCTTACTGAATCAACTTAGAGAATAAGAGAAAGGTACCTTCATAGAGGGAAGCAGGGATTACAAGTCATAAAGAGCTTCCAAAAGATTATGGTACTTACTAGCTTTGAGCCCTCATTGCCCCTATCATAGGCATCTTGAGATGATTAAGGTTAAAGTGAAAAAGGATGGAGTATATGCTTGACGAAATATAAGGTTTCCACCATGATTAGGCATGGCTTAGCCTAGAGGCCCAGACGTTTATCTAACACACATACATCACTCCATGTACTTACAAGTTCCCTCTTCATTTCACATCATCGACATCCGCAAACAAAAGAGCATGATATCAACTGTGTACAACATACATGTGCAATGTTGAAAGAGTTCCCCGTGATAGCACGGTTCAGCTAATCCCAACGTATAGTGCAAGCATATACAACTTCGATGACACAATGGTTCAAGTCTATTAGGGCAAGAAAATAAGGTGTGCCATCAAGTTAGTGAGAGCTTTACTAACTAGTTTTCACATAACAAAATACTTTTTAATTCGAAAGATAGATGAAGCTTGAGAATTTGCTTGGAGTAGCAATAATTCTAATAGGTAGATATGGTGGACACAAATGGCACAGGTTTTGGTTCAAAGGAGTTGGAAACATGAGAAGTATGCCTTCTCAAAACAGGTTTTTGGCTAGCAAGACTGGGTAGCAAGCAAAAGAGTTGAAAGAAACAAGCAAACCTACAAGTGATAAATCCAAACATGCAATCTTTTGTTGAATACACAAAAGATCTTAAATAAAGAATACCAAGCTTATGAGCCAACAAGAAAGAAAATAAATGATACAAAATACCTGTAAGATTTTTTCTCTTTTCCTTTCAAACCTCAAAAAGTGTTGCTACTGACCAGAGGTCGGTTTGCCAAAACCAATTTATATTTACTTGATGCTCCCAAAGTGATGCCAATACTGATCAACAAGATCAATCATATAATAGAGATTGCAAACTAAAATAAGAAGTGCAAAAAGTAAAAGATGAGACTTCTCATTAATATTCAATAAAGTCACTCACAACAAGGGATACATAGATAAACAACTAAAGGAGAGATACTTCCACATGCAAACAAACCTATAAGATAACCTCTCTACCAAAGATATGAATCCACTAAAAAGGTAAAATATAATGATAATGATGGTGATACCGCGACACTCCCTCAAGCTTGGAACAAGCCAAGGGTATGCCAAACCTGATGACGAATTACTCCTTCGGTGGTGGTGGTGTTCTCTTGATAAGCTCTTCAATAAGTTTCCTCGAATCCTCAATCTCAAAGGTCAGAGTGCGAATCAACTCTGAATTCTGCTCAATGCGGTTCATGATCATGTCGGGCCGAGAATTCCAGTCCTTGTTATTCTTTCCCCACTCTTCCTTCTTAGTATGTTCCTCCCCTGCATGGTTAGAACGAGGCATATACCAAACCAAGGGCAATTTCCCTTTGGGCACCTGATGGTATTGATGCTCATGTATAAGAGTATGGAAGGGTCTCTTGGTACATGGAGGAGATGACCGTGGAGCGTAGATAAGACATGGAGTTCTCCCTCATGTAGACATCTGTGATGTCCTCCTAAGCTTGCTAGGGTTTTCCACCACTCCAATGCTTGCGATGGTAGCACGGGTTTCCGGATGCCCATCCTCCTCCATGTCTTCTTCATCCCCAACCAAGATCTCCTCCTCCTTGGGGTTTTGAGGATCATCTTCCTCGGGTTCTTACCTTTGTCATTGGCGGAGACCATGGTGCTCTAAACTTAAGAAGTTTCTTGACAAAAACAGATCGAAACAAAAACACGACAAGAGCACGATACAAGAACCTCGAGGAACCCAAGGGGTTATATATTACGAATTTTTAATGCATAAGGAAGGTACTGGTATGAAAACGAGGTGGAGATGGAGCTCGGGGTGCTCACACCCCCTCCAGGCGCGACCAGCTAGGGCCCGCGCCAGGGGTGGGTGAGGCCACCCCGGACTCCGTTTCCTCCTCTGTTCCGTATCATAACTTGCCTTATGTAATAAAAACATCAAAAGTATAAAAAGATTAGGATTTCACGAACCTTCTATTTTCACCACTTTACCTATTCAAAGACGAACTCTGCAGATTCCTTTTCTCCTTCTCCTAGAAATTCCTTTCTTCACAAGGCAATACACAAACTTCAATGACAACATTAGTGTAAGCAAAAACAAAAAACCTTTAGGTTCACACTTCAACTGAAATCCATAAAAACAAAAGCTTCTGTAAGAGGCAAATGCAAATGATGGCAAAAATCTGTCAAAACAGACCAGCAGGTAAAGATTGATTTTTTTAGAAAACCTTATGTTGCTCAAATAAAAAAAGTGCAAAACTAATGAAAGTTGGGTAACAACCTGGAGAACAAGCACAGAAAAAAACAGCTCCATCCGATGTACTGAGCTCCCTCGTGAATTTTTACAATACAACACAAAAATCTGTCCCAGGACAGCCACTTTTCACAACTCCTCTACTTCTCAAAAGTAGTTGAACTTGACACCAAAACAAAAACAAAAAGGATAAGGAGCGGTTATTACTATGGTAATAACTTCAAAGACTCGACAAAACTATTGGGTTATCTCCCAAGAAGTACTTTTCTTTACTGCCTTTAAGTTAGGCTTGAAACTTTCAAAGATGCTCACATAGGAGATAAATATTTAAAGTGAAAGAGAACATCAAGAAGAAAATAACCAACACATTTGAGTCTAACCCACTTCCTATGCATGGGGGTATCATGAAAAAACAAATTGTTGAAACAAAAATCCACTAGCATAGGAAGACAAAACAAATTCAACTTCAAAGCTTTCAACATAAAACGGGGAAACTTATCATTATTGAGGTGCATAGAACCATGTTTCCCTCTCTCATAATAACTTCCAGTAGCACTTTGAATAAAGTTGACAATATAACTGTCACTAGCAACAACTTTATCATCAGAATGAGCATACTTACAGTCATCAAAAAGAGGTCCAAGGTCATAAACTGGATCAATAGAAGCAAGTTGTTTCATCCCAAAATCTTCATTAGGCAAGCTATTTTCACAAGGAGCTTTAGCAAATTTGGAAAAGTTAAACTCATAAGAATCTCCATCAAACTTAGGTAAAACTTTTTCCTTCTTATAATCTAGGGTGGCGCGGGCCCACCCTGGCTGCGCCACCTGGGGGTCCTCCATCGACCTTGCCTCCTTCGCCTATAAGAAGCCCCTAACTTAGAAACCCTAAATAATCTGGGAGAAAGCCATGAAAAGTTCCGTTGTGCCGCCGCCACCGAAGGGGAGATTCGAGGGACAAAAGTCTCTGTTCCGGCACCCTGTCGAGACGGGGAAGTGCCCCCAGAGCCATCTCCATCGATCTCCACCACCATCTCCATCACTGTTGTTGAATCCCATGATGAGGAGTGAGTAGTTCTTCCTCGAGGCTAAGGGATCTACCGGTAGCTATGTGTTCATCTCTCTCTCTCTCTCTATGCATGATAATATTGTGATCATGAGCTTTGTAATCAAGTAGATCTACTTTGCTACTCAAGTGCTTCAATAGATCTATGCTCTCCCCACATGTGTGAAAGTTGAAAGAACATTTCATAATCCCTAGTGTTCTTTGTGTTAGATAACAATATCAAGGATTATTTAATGTGTGTTGAAGTGTTGCAGTTCTCTCTAAGGAAAAAAGAAAAGGAATCTGCCTTTGGGGGCGGATAATCTGCCCACCCTTTTCCCAGATAGGCGCAAGCCCCAGAAGGGGGGCGGAGTTTCGGCCGGATTTTCCGGCCCCGCCGGATAATCCGCCCTTCAAGGGGGCGTATAATCCGCCCCTCATGCTCAACTTGAAGTTTTCCAAGGCGCAAGCCCTAGAGGGGGGGGAGTTTCGTCCAGATTTTCTGGCCACACCGGATAATCCGCTCCCCAAGATCTTCATCAAGTTCTTCAAGGCGTCATCCCCAGAGAGGGGGATGATTTCCACCCTGGAGTATCCGCCCTAGGTATAATCCGCCCCCAAACTTGTTCAACGGCCAGATCTGTGCAGGGAGTATTTAAGCCAGCCTTCCCCCTCCTGCCAGATCTCTGGGTTCATTCGAAAAAGTGAAGATCTGATATGCAACCTTCATCCAAGAGAGCTCCACCTAGATCCACACAAAGGCCCCGTCCCTTGGGGAATCGAAGGAGGAGGACTCGATCTTCAACAACTGCAATCAAGCGCTTCATCTCCTCTCCATTCATTTGGAGAATCACCGATCTAGTATTTCTTGCAAATACCTAGATCCTTGTTTTGTTTATATTGATAAACCTTGTTCTTGTGACAGCTTGCTGTCATCTTGGGAGCCCCCAATTCAGTTGTGGGTGTGTGCCTCGGTAGAGTTGTAAAGGCACCGGTTCCTGCCTCGAGGGGTACCAATAGTGGATAAGGTGGATCAGGACTGTCGTGGCGAGATCCATCGGAGAATAGGGTGAGGCCTATTATGGCGTGTTGGTCTTAGAACCGCTCACCCCTCCAACGCAGATGTACTTCCCTTAACAAGGAAGGAACTGCGGTAAAACAAATCCATGTGTCTCCGCGTGCTCCACTACGGTTCCCTCGCTCCTCTCTTTACATGTTTAGTAGCTAGGTTTGCATATAGGGTGACGAGGTTTGATCTCGTCAATGCCCATTGTTATGTACTTGGGTTTTGGAGAAGATGGGGATGCTGGAGATCACGAAACGGTTAGAAAACAAGCAACACGAGATACGAGGTTTACCCAGGTTCAGGCCCCCGGAGGGAAAACCCTACTCCTGCTTGTCTGCTCTTGATTAGGGCAGAACCGGTGATTACAGGGGTGCGCAGATGCAATCTGGCGTAGAGGTGTGTATGCGAAAGTATGAGGTCAGAGATCTAGGTCGTGCCCTCCTGGCCTTTATATAGACTTAGGCAGGTCCCAGGCATAGATCTAGTCGGTTACAGGTTCTAGGGTTTACCCCTTTGAATTTCCTATCTACTCTAGTCTTGCTCTCCAAGGATCCGGAGGCGTCATGGGCCTTGGCCACCCGAAATTCTTCATGGGCCGGCGTATATTTGCCGTGGGCCTTCCTTGGGCTGGACCAGGTATGCTGAGGTCATGTATCCGCGGGGTATAACCATGTCATAGGGAAATTCTCGTAGCTACATATCTAGAGAATTTACTTTGTGTCAAGCCTAAAATTGAAAAAGAACTAAAAATTGAGTAGCACCTATTCACCACCCCCCTCTAGGTGCCCATATGATCCATTTCAAAAGTGACAGCGTGCACGTCGTGGTGACACTTAGGCTAGAGTTCATAAATTTTTATTATGAGTTATATTTTGAGTTGGTTGTCTCTATGAAATTGTGGTGTTTGTTGGAACCATCTAGCGCTCAAGGTGACAGTGTGGGGTTATCTAGATGGGGAAGGCGGACTTTGAGGAGTGTTGTTATAGCCCTTCCATGGATTAGAGTGTCCAACCGGAGAGTAGTTTACGGTAGTATCATGAAGAGAATATATTTATTGAGAGTGTTCACTAGTGAAAGTAGGATCCCTAGGCCTTGTGTCTAGGCATTGAAACATCATTTGCATCTAGATCTGTTGCATGTTTGCTTTCTTCCATCTTTATTTCAGTTTTCCTTTAGTCTCTCCCATGTCAACAAGTCAGAAGCTCTTTTCTGGCACCGTTACCACTTATAATCATCCGTACCACTTGTATTTCACTATCTCTTCGCCGAACTAGTGCACCTATACACCTGACAAGTGTATTGGGGACATGAGAGACTTCTTGTATCTTGATTGCAGGGTTGCTTGAGAGGTATACCTTTGACCACTTCCTCCCTGAGTTCGATAACCTTGGGTAATCCACTTAAGGGAAACTTGCTGCTGTTCTACAAACCTCTGCACTTGGAATCCCAACAACTATCTACAAGAATAGAAGTGCGTAGACATCAAGCTATTTTCTGGCGCCGTTGCCGGGGAGGTAAGGTCAAAGGTACTCACATCCTCTAGCTACTATATTGTTGATGGTGTGTGAGTGCTCGATGTTATTTCCTTTGGATTCTGCGATTTTGTCCTTTTGTTTCTTGTTTTCACTAGTTAGGCTTAATGGAAAACAACAAAAAATTAGAGAGCTCTATAGCATTTATCTTGATTTAGGACATGAAGTGTTTGAAGAGAAAATTAAAAAACCTATGGAACTTTATTTGCATGCTAATAGCAATCTTATTAGTATGAATTCTTTGAACACCATTATTGCTAATGCTATATAACACTATGGTTCTAAAAAGACCGTAGCTTCTATGTGACATGCCAATCCCTGGATCGGTTCATTGGCCCACAATAGAATAAGATGAATAACATAGCAAAATATCCATGTATCATAAACAATGAAGATCCAGAGTATCATTATTACAATAAAAGCTTAGCTCAAGGCTAGATCAATGTTATTCAAGTAGCAACATAAATATAGTAAGTCCTCCATTCTTCAAATTGCCCACAAGTGAACAAGTACCGAGTGGAGTACCGTGGCCTAAATCGATTACTCAGAATCAGAATATCCTGCAACATGAAACATAGCAGCCCCGAAGGGTCAATACATGGAATGTATGGCAAGTAGAGCTATTAAAGGAGACAATAGTGCTAACACCTACATGCATATTTGGCAAGTGGAGCTGTGGCTAGCTTGCATTTGCAAATACCTTTGTCCTACTTTCATAAACAGTTTTTGATTTCCTTTGAAAGGATCCCAATTAAGTTAACCCAACAACATTAAAGCAATTATGAAATTGGAAATGAGCGAGAAACATGTCATGGAATCAATATCAAGCAACTCAGACGTCCATAACCGGGGACACGGCTAATCGATTAGATTATACACCCTGCAGGGGTTAGTACACTTTACCCATTTGACTTGGCCAGCCCAGCTCGTACCATCACTCTCATTTTGGGTGATGATAAGGATAAGTCCAATAAGAGACTGTTTGGGAAGTAGCTCCCGAATCCCGACGCGCACCGGTCCATCCTACCAAAATTCTACATCTCTGGATACGCGGGTTCAAGTTACCACAACCTACTAAGTCCAACCAACCGCCCATTTCATTATTGGCACATGGTTGTACACGTAAGCCACAGAATAAAGAAACAATCATTTTCTCTTGATACCTGGGTGCCTTTCCGCAATGATACCACCAAAAATTATCAATCCCATCACACCTAGGAGATTCATTGATTAAGTTGTTTTAGTTTTCACAAACTAACACATTTAGAAACAACTTATAGTGATGTAACCCAGCCCTCGTTCATCATAGCATGGCTAAGCACATCTACCAACGGTGGTTCATCTACAGGGAAGATCTTACCACATAATAGGACATAACATAGCGGTAGTATTATCCTACACATGCATCTACAAAATACACGACAATGCATTGAAAATAATAGGATAACATCATGAACAAAGTAGCATCTACTTGCCTTGGCTGTAGCGGTCGGAAGAACAATCCACACATGAGCAAGCGTTGCACTCGTCACAATCTAAACGATACAATTGCAATCATAAACAAACCATCCACAATCATATGCAAACAAGGATAATGCAAGATGCATGCATGACAAGTGGATTGATGCTACAGCAGCATCACATAATCTTATTCAGTATAGCTACTGTATGCATGCATGGAAATATTTTTAGCGCAAAGAAAACAAGCATGCAATTTATAATGCTCAATAATAGAGCTAGAAACTAAATAATTCACCATTGCTATCATACTATTTGTAAAATCTTGGAAAAATTCTACTGTGTAGGCAACTCTAAATAGAAACAGTACCAATTGGAATTTCTCAAAAAGGATTTATATAACTCCCTGAGTAATTAAAATACTGCAGTAAGCCTTTAAATAGATTCTGCAAAAATTATTACTGTAAGCCTAACTTTTTAATTCACTCTGAGATTCCCCTTGTTCCACTGATTCCAGGGACATCTTATTTGCAATTTTTGGAGTTACAAAACTTATCCTATGAATTTATTACTCTAAAAAGGCCATTAATTCATTTAATTATTCTGGACAAAACCTTACTGCAAAAGTGTAAAACAATGGTACAGCAAGATTCTACACGAGACACTGATTCTACACATATTTTATTTGCAATTTTTGGGCCAGTAGATCTAAAGATATGGATTTTATAAGTTTTAGTTATTTTGTGCCAATTAAATCGAATTAAAAACTAAACAGTCAACCTTGACTGTTGACTACGCCCACGTGGCGGCTGACTTTTCCACACCCACAAGTTGACTAGTCAATGGTCCAGGGATCAAGATCCAACGGCCGAGGAGCAAGGCGGCGAGGGCTCACCGGAGGCGGCGGCGGCGAGGGCTCACCGGAGGCGGCGGCGGCGAGCTCGTAGCGGCGGCGCTGGCGGTCTCCGGCGGCGGCTGAGGGCGGAACGGCATCAGGGTCCTCGGGGTGGGGGTCGTTGGCGCGGAGGCGGCTCCCGGCGTACACGGGGGCGTCGGCGGCAGGCGGTCGAAGCTCGCGGCGGCGTCGAGCTCGCAGAGCGGCATCGGCGGGTCCTGCGGGGAGAGAAGAAGGAAGGGGGGTCAGTGGCGGCGGGGCGAGGTCGTGGGGAAGCTCGCGGGCGAGGGAGGGGCGAAGCGCGGCGGCGGTGGCGCGCTTACCGAGAGCGGCGGCGGACGCGGAATCAGCGGCGGCGGCGGGCGCGCGAGGGCGAGGCTGGCGTGACAGGGAGGGGGTGGCGGCGCGCGCGGCTAAGTAGAGAAGGGGGGCCCACGCGGGGTCGGTGCGGACTCCACGGCGGCGGTTGCGGACGAGTCCGAGGCGGACTCGGCGGCGCGGCGACGGCGCCGACAGGTGGGCCCCACCTGTCGGTGGCTGGGGCGCTGGCGAGCGGCAGATAGCGCCTGGCGCGCGCGCGCTGCTGTTGGCTACCGCTGCGGGCTGGCGCGGCTGGGCCGGCGCGGACCAGCAGGCTGGCTGGCTGCTACGCTTCCTTTTTTTGTGCTTTTCATTTTTTTTTCCTGACGAATTTCCTTGTCTGAATTTTGACAGAACTGTCCAGAATTTTAGGCAAAAATTCAGATTCGCATAACTTTTGCTACGGAGCTCCGAATTGGGTGAATCAAAGTGCTATGGGTTCGTGGCGGAACCCTCTATGCACCTGAGCCATCCATACACTCAAAATATATATTTTTTGACAGAGGCATGGTAAAACCAAGCGTCCAAGTGTAGGCGTCAAAATGCAAATGCAAGTGGTTTGATTTGCCAAAATCTTTTCAAACTGAAATTTTGCAAGGATGATTGTGATGCAATGCCATGAATGATATGCAGTACCAAATCAAAAATTTGGGATGTGACAAGACTAACCCCCTTAAGATGAATCTCGTCCCCGAGATTCGGCGCGGCTAGCAAATAGGTGTGGGTAGTCCTCTCGGATATCATCCTCATGCTCCCAAGTGGCTTCCTCTTCGGTGTGGTGGCTCCATTGCACCTTGCAAAACCTGATTGTCTTGGTGCGGGTAATCCTCTCTGCTGTTTCCAGTATCTTGACCGGCTTCTCCTCATAGGTCAAGTCATTCTCAAGCTGGACCTCCTCTAGTGGCACAGTGTCTCTCAACGGTGTATCCACCATCTTCGGATGGCACTTCTTCAGCTGGGACACGTGGAACACATTGTGGACAGCGGACAGAGCCTCTGGCAACTCCAACTGATAAGCGACCTCTCCTTTGCGTGCTAACACCGATATGGTCCAATAAACCGAGGTGCCAGCTTACCCTTGATTCCAAATCTCTTCATTCCACGCAACGGCGACACTCTGAGATACGCTCTATCACCTACCTCATACAGCACTTCCTTGCGCTTGGCGTCAGCGTAGCTCTTCTGCCTTGATTGTGCTACCTTCAGCCTGTCCCAAATCAAGGCGACCTTCTCCTCAACGTCCTTGATCAAATCAGGTCCAAACAGCTGACGTTCTCCTACTCCATCCCATAGCAGTGGTGTCCGGCACCGCTTCCCATATAGCACATCGAACGGTGACGTCTTGATGCTGGTTTGATAGCTGTTATTGTAGGAAAACTCAGCATACGGCAAATTCTCATTCCAACTAGAACCATGAGCCAAGGTGCAAGCTCTCAGCATATCCTCCAAAATCTGATTTACCCTCTCGGTCTGTCCATCAGTCTGGGGATGGAATGTTGTGCTAAACTCCAACCTGGTCCCCAGTGACTCGTGCAGCTGGCGCCAAAAGTGTGAGGTAAATTGGTTGCCTCTATCAGATATAATACTCTTAGGAACTCCATGTAGGCACACAATCCTGCCCATATAAATCTCGGCCAACTTTGCACTCGTGTAGGTCGTCTTCACAGGTATAAAGTGGGCTACCTTGGTCAAATGGTCGACCACTACCCAAACGGATTCATATCCTGACCTGGTCCTAGGCAATCCTGTGATAAAATCCATTCCCACTCTATCCCACTTCCAATCCGGCACTGGCTGCAGTAGTCCTGTTGGCTTCTGGTGTTCCGCCTTCACTCGGCTACATACATCACATAAGGCAATATGCTCCGCGATGTTCCCTTCATGTTATTCCACCAAAATCTGTCCTTTAGGTCCATATACATCTTCGTATTGCCGGATGTATGGAATACGGCGAGTCATGAGCTTCCTGTAGAATCAACTTCCTTATCTCCAGATCGTTGGGAACGCACAAGCGATCTCCATACCACAAGGTTCCTTGCTCATCCTCGCGGAATTCTTTTGCTCGATCCTCCTTCATCTTTTCCTTTACTTCATCTATCTCTTTGTCTCCAACTTGAGCCTTTCTGATCCTGTCCTGTAGCGTTGGTTGGACTTCCATCGCTGCCAAATATCCTTCAGACACTACCTCCAGTCTAAGGTCCTTGAATTTCTTGCACAAATCCTCGGGCAATTCTCCAATTGTCAATCCATTGGCATAAACCTTCCGGCTCAGAGCATCTGCCACTACATTGGCCTTTCCTAGGTGGTATTGCAGATTCATATCATAATCCTTGATAAGTTCCAACCATCTCCTTTGCCTCATGTTCAGTTCCTTTTGTGTGAATATGTACTTCAGGCTCTTGTGGTCGGTGTACACATCGCAGTGTTTCCCCATTAAGTAGTGCCTCCATACTTTGAGCGCATGCACGACTGATGCTAACTCCAAGTCGTGTGTGGGATAATTCCTCTCATGGTGTTTAAGTTGCCGCGAGGCATATGACACCACTCTCCCATCTTGCATCAGCACACTCCCAAGTCCCTGTCGAGAAGCATCATAGTACACTTGGAAATCCTTCTGAAGATCTGGTAAACACAGAACAGGTGCGGTCACTAGTCGACGCTTCAGTTCCTGAAAGCTGGCTTCACACGCATCTGTCCACTCAAACTTCCTCTCCTTCTTCAGAAGTTGTGTCATTGGTTTAGCAATCTTGGAGAAGTTTTCAATGAACCTCCTCTAATATCCAGCAAGTCCCAAAAAGCTACGAATATCACCCACATTCTTGGGCGCTTCCCACTCAGTCACTGCAGTAACTTTGCTTGGATCAACAACGACGCCTTCTCCTGACACCACGTGTCCAAGAAATCCAACAGTGTTAAGCCAGAATTCACACTTGCTGAATTTGGCATACAACTTGTGTTCCCTCAGCTTCTCCATAATCAGTCGCAGATGTTTCTTATGCTCAGCATCATCCTTGGAATATATCAGTATGTCATCAATGAACACAACCACGAACTTGTCCAAGTACTCCATGAATACCTTGTTCATCATGGTCATGAAATATTCCGGGGCATTCGTTAGTCCAAAAGACATAACTGTATACTCATATAAACCATACCTAGTAGTGAAAGAGGTTTTTGATATGTCTTCCTCCCGGATCTTCAATTTGAAGTAGCCCGATCGCAAATCAATTTTGCTAAATACCTTTTCTCCTTCCAGTTGATCAAACAAATCATTTATGTTTGGCAGGGGGTATTTGTTCTTGATGGTCACTTCATTCAGCGAGCGGTAGTCCACCACTAACCTCTTGCTGCTGTCCTTCTTCTCCACAAACAGAACAGGTGCACCCCATGACGACGAACTAGGCTGAATGAACCCCTTGTTCAACTGCTCCTTTAGTTGTTTCTTTAGTTCCTTCAGTTCATCCACATCCATCTTGTATGGTCTCTTTGCTATAGGTCATGTTCTCGGCATCAGATTGATGAGAAACTCCACATCCCTGTCGGGTGGCATCCCTGGCAGTTCTTCCGGAAACACGTCGGGGTACTCCTTAATCACGGGCACAATATCCATGCTAACCCCCTTAAGAGAATTTAGCTTACACCTTCCCGGTCGCACAGCCGACTTGAACCTAATTCTCTTACCATCCGGGGTTTTGAGTGAAACAGCTCGATGTGCACAGTCTATGTGTCCCCCATGCATAGACATCCAATCCATGCCCAGTATTACATCTAGACCTTGTGATTCCAAAACTACCAGGTGTGCAATAAAATTGTGTGTTCCAATCCTCACAGTTAAGTCGTGGCATCCGCGCTAGCTATCATATCTCCTCCAGGTGAGCTTACTCTAATAGACTCTTTCATAGACTCCGTAGGTAACTTATACTTATCCACAAATGCCCTTGATATGAATGAATGCGATGCACCAGTATCGAAAAGTATAAGTGCAGGGTGAGTGTTGATTGGAAACTTACCAATCACAAGATTAGGCTCATCTGGGATCTCCTCCACATTCATGTGGTTCACTGTGGCCTTCTGGTTGTTGGTTAGCTTCAGTCCTTTCTTCTCCGGACAGTTGTCCGCATAATGTCCCTTCTGGCCACACTTGAAGCATGTCACCTCACTCAGATCCTTCTTCACAAAGCTGCGATCACGGTTGCGGTCATGTCCACTATGTCCTCCAGAATGGTGAGTGTGTCCTCCCTTGTGGCTGTGGTGGTTGCTCTTGTGTCTATCATGGATATGTCCATCGCCTTCATGGTGGTGGCGGTCATGGCTCACATGGTGCCCATGGTCACTCCCTCCATGCTTGGAGTATCCATCATAAGAAGTGCGAGACTTGTGGTGAGAACCAGAGTGGTGATTGTTGCTCTTCCTCTTGCGGCTTTCCACTTGCTTGTGCTTCCCTTCTAAGATCCTGGCCTTGTCCATAAGCTCCTGGAAAGTGGGACAATAAACCACCAGCAGCTGCACTAAAATCTCATCACTGAGGCCATCCAGGAATCTCTCCCTCCTCTTTGCATCAGTGTCAACATCCTCTGGTGCATAACGAGACAAGTTGTTGAACTCCTCAATATAGTCGGCCACGGTGCGGTTGGTTTGGCGCAAGTTGCGAAATTCCTTCCTCTTCAGGCTCAGAACTCCTGAAGATACGTGGTTGGTCCTGAAACCTTCCTCAAACATTGCCCAAGTCACAGTGTCCAGTGGGTGGGTGATCTGAAAAGTGTCCCACCACGAAGCGGCTGGTCCCTCCAGCAGGTGAGCAGCAAATCTCACCTTCTCAGCATCTATGCATCCAACAGTTACCAGATCCTTGTTGACTGAACGCAACCAGTCGAGAGCAACCATCGGCTCTGTTGCAGTAGAGAACTTAGCTGGCCTTAGCCTCAGAAACCTAGTGAGAGCATCTCCTTGAGGCTGGTTGTTCCCATTGTTGTTGTTGTTGTTGTTCTGAGCTTTCATGAACTGGGTCATAACTTGGGTCAGCTGTGCCTGAGCTGCCATGAGCTGCTCCAACTCAGTGGGTTGACGGCGGGGAGGCATCTGCGGTTCAGCACAGGTAAGCTTAGAAAGAATCGATTACGAAAACAGGATTCTACCCATTACTTATGACCAAACAACAACAAAACAATCATAGACAATCTCAAGCAAGTAACACATCAACAAACAAATGATCCAGCAACATCCCAGGGGTTATCCTAGCAGTATATACCTACTTAAATAGTTTTTAGAAGAGTTGGCAATAGTTATCTACTCAATAGATCAACAAAGCATTAAAAACAGCAATCTGCCAGAACAGTCCAGCAGTGTTCACGAATTTTTCTACCTGACTAAAACTCGTCAGGAATTTTTGCGGATTTTTGTGCATACGGTACAGTGAGTATCGAACCAGCCCTATTTTTTCAGATTTTTCCCAGATACCAATAAAATATGAAAAATCGTACAGTACTGCTGTGTCAGCAGAAAACTGCAACAGGAATAACTCAGATACTAACCAAACTTGCCGAAATTCTTCCATAAAAATTCGCACAAATAATCCTGGGATATTGGAGTACACAAAGGAGCAACTAAACACTCTTAAACTAACAGTAATTAAGTTTTACATCGATCGAGACTAATCCTAATGATTTTACCTAACGAAGACTAATTTGTGGACTTCTATCTACTCCTTGAAGAGGTTGCGGTAGGTCCTTGCACTCATGCGTTGGCGCTTCTGTCCACGATCCAACCATGGCGGCGGAGTATACACCTCTCCTGTGTCATCACTAGAAATCTTAAACTCCACCTCTTCTGGATCCTCCTCTTCTTCTTCATTCTCTGCTGCAGCTGCAACAGCTTCATCTCCTCCACCATCGTCATCTCCATCATCATCATCATCATCCTCGTCCTTATCATCATCATCGTTCCCACTGTCATCATCATCATAATTGTTGCCATTATCTCCATTGTGATCACCAGAGGGTGGATTCAGCTGTGCTTGGAGAGCGGCAATCTGGGCTGCCATATCTTCAATAGTCTGGTCCCTTTCCTGGACGGTACCTTGCAACTATTGTATGGTCTGGTTGTTCTCCTGCACAGTTCCATTAAGCTGAGCTATAGTTGCATCCCTGCCTACCAGGGCATTATTCAAAACATCCACAACTTCATGTAAGGTCTCAATCTCCAGTCCTTGGACCACCATACCATTGCTGGCAAAATATGCTATCTCCTTTACCATCATCACTTTCTTAGCTAGAGCTCCATTCTCCCTTTCCATATCCTCTATGTGCCTCCGAGGGGGCGGTATGTTGTTCCTGTCGCCCGGGGTAACCACAACGTTCCCATCCTCATCACGCCTCCCGTAGTCACGGTAGGGTGAGTCTGCTGGCAGTAGGTGTCGGACAAGATGGCACTGGTGAGACAGGGCTTCATGCAAGGCCAAGTTTATTCCAAGTCCCCAGTTGCAGTATGTCTTGGTGTAGATCAGATGCACAGGGTTTGGCAAGGCGGCATCCCTGAAGATGAAAGTGGTGATCTCCCATGCATCCTCACCATATCCATAGGTGTACAACCTCCTTCCCTTGAACATGGGCAGTGGCAATCCCAATGACTGCGAGAGTTGTGCTAACTGTCTTGCAAAGGGCCTTGGTGACTCCATGGTTGCATACTCAGTCCTGGCTTCTCCCATCTATCAATTAAAAGAGGAAAGTGTGAGAATAGCATATGGTAAGAATTTACGAGAGTGAAAGGCATAAGATGAAAGACAGAGTTAATATAAGCTTTAATAATTCTATGGCTTCCTAATCCAAACCTAGGTCACGATCCTACATTCGACACACGGGCTCTGATACCATCTTGTAACACTACGGTTCTGAAAATACCGTATCTTCTATGTGACATGTCAATCCCTGGATCGGTTCATTGGCCCACAATAGAATAAGAAGAATAACATAGCAAAATATCCGTGTATCATAAACAACGAAGATCCAGAGTATCATTATTACAATAAAAGCTTAGCTCAAGGCTACCTCAATGTTATTCAAGTAGCAACATAAATATAGTAAATCCTCCATTCTTCAAATTGCCCACCAGTGAACAAGTGCCGAGTGGAGTACCGTGGCCTAAATCGATTACTCAAAATCGGAATATCCTACAACATGAAACGTAGCAGCCCCGAAGGGTCAATACATGGAATATATGGCAAGTAGAGCTATTAAAGGAGACAATAGTGCTAACACCTACATGCATATTTGGCAAGTGGAGCTGTGGCTAGCTTGCATTTGCAAATACCTTTGTCCTACTTTCATAAACAGTTTTTGATTTTCTTTGAAAGGATCCCAATTAAGTTAACCCAACAATATTAAAGCAATTATGAAATTGGAAATGAGCGAGAAACATGTCATGGAATCAATATCAAGCAACTCAGACGTCCATAACCGGGGACACGACATCGATTAGATTATACACCCTTCAGGGGATAGTACACTTTACCCATGTGACTTGGCCAGCCCAGCTCGTACCATCACTCTCATTTTGGGTGATGATAGGGAGAAGTCCAAGAAGAGACTGTTCGGCAAGTAGCTCCCCAATCCCGACGCGCACCGGTCCATCCTATCAAAATTCTACATCTCTGGATACGCGAGTTCGAGTTACCACAACCTACTAAGTCCAACCAACCGCTCATTTCATTATTGGCACATGGTTGTACACGTAAGCCACAGAATAAAGAAGCCAATCATTTTCTCTTGATACCTAGGTGCCTTTCCACAATGATACCACCAAAAATTATCAATCCCATCACACCCAGGAGATTCATTCATTAAGTTGTTTTAGTTTTCACAAACCAACACATTTAGAAACAACTTATAGTGATATAACCCAGCCCTCGTTCATCATAGCATGGCTAAGCACATCTACCAACGGTGGTTCATCTATAGCGAAGATCTTACCACATAATAGGACATAGCATAGCGGTAGTATTATCCTACACATGCATCTACAAAATACACGACATGTATTGAAAATAATAGGATAACATCATGAACAAAGTAGCATCTACTTGCCTTGGCTGTAGCGGTCAGAAGAACAATCCACACACGAGCAAGCGTTGCACTCGTCACAATCTACACGATACAATTGCAATCATAAACAAACCATCAACAATCATATGCAAACAAGGATGATGCAAGATGCATGCATGACAAGTGGATTGATGCTACAGCAGCATCACATAATCTTATTCAGTATAGCTACTGTATGCATGCATGGAAATTATTTTTAGCGCAAAGAAAACAAGCATGCAATTTATAATGCTCAATAATAGAGCTAGAAACTAAATAATTCACCACTACTAACAAATTGTTTGTAAAATCTTGGAAAAATTCTACTATGTAGGCAACTCTAAATAGAAACAGTACCAATTGGAATTTCTCAAAAAGGATTTATATAACTCCCTGAGTAATTAAAATACTGCAGTAAGCCTTTAAATAGATTCTGCAAAAATTATTACTGTAATCCTAACTTTTAATTCACTTTGAGATTCCCCTTGTTCCACTGATTCCAGGGACATCTTATTTGCAATTTTTGGAGTTACAGAACTTATCCTATAAATTTATTACTCTAAAAAGGCCATTAAATCATTTAATTATTCTGGACAAAACCTTGCTGCAAAAGTGTAAAACAATGGTACAACAAGATTCTACACGAGACACTAGTTCTACACATATTTTATTTGCAATTTTTGGGCCAGTAGATCTAAAGATATGGATTTTACAAGTTTTAGTTATTTTCTGCCAATTAAATCGAATTAAAAACTAAACAGTCAACCTTGACTGTTGACTCCGCCCACGTGGCGGATGACATAGTGGCTGACTTTTCCACACCCAGAAGTTGACTAGTCAATGGTCCAGACCATTGGATCAAGATCCAACGGCCGAGGAGCAAGGCGGCGAGGGCTCACCGGAGGCAGCGGCGGCGAGCTCGTGGCGGCGGCGCTGGCGGTCTCCGGCGGCGGCTGAGGGCGGAACGGCGTCGGGGTCCTCGGGGTGGGGGTCGTCGGAACGTCGGCGGTGCCCTGCGTTCATGGGGGCGTCGGCGGCGGGCGGCCGAAGCTCGCGGCGGCATCGAGCTCGTAGAGCGGCGTCGGCGGGTCCTGTGGGGAGAGAAGAAGGAAGGGAGGTCAGTGGCGGCGGGGCGAGGAGGGGCAAAGCACGGCGGCGGCGCGCTTACCGAGAGCGGCGGCAGCGGACGCGGAATCGGTGCCGGCAAGGGCGCGCGAGGGCTAGGCGGGCGTGACAGGGAGGGGGTGGCGGCGCGCGCGGCTAAGTAGAGAAGGGGGGCACACGGGGTCGGTGCGGACTCCACGGCGGCGGTTGCGAACGAGTCCGGGGCGGACTCGGCGGCGCCGACAGGTGGGCCCCACCTGTCGGTGGCTGGGGCGCTGGCGAGCGGCAGATAGCGCCTGGCGTGCGCGCGCTGCTGTTGGCTGCCGTTGCAGGCTGGCGCGGCTGGGCTGGCGCGGCCCAGCAGGCTGGCTGGCTGCTGCGCTTCCTTTTTTTGTGCTTTTCATTTTTTCTTTCTTTTTCCTGACGAATTTACTTGTCTGAATTTTGACAGAACTGTCCAGAATTTTAGGCAAAAATTCAAATTCGCATAACTTTTGCTACAGAGCTCCGAATTGGGTGAATCAAAGTGCTACGGGTTCATGGCGGAACCCTCTATGCACCTGAGCCATCCATACACTCAAAATATATAGTCTTTGACAGAGGCATGGTAAAACCAAGCGTCCAAGTGTAGGCGCCAAAATGCAAATGCAAGTGGTTTTATTTGCCAAAATCTTTTCAAACTGAAATTTTGCAAGGATGATCGTGATGCAATGCCATGAATGATATGCAGTACCAAATCAAAAATTTGGGATGTGACATGCTATAGAAACGTCTAAGCTTGGGGAAGCTAGTTTTGATGAAAAATATCTTTTTAGTTCCCCGGCTTTGGAAGATAGCTATTCTATTGGTTATGATGATACCAAACCTCCAATTTATGATGATTATAATGATGAATATGATATTTTCAGTCCACCTACTATTGAGGAGA
Organism: Avena sativa; assembly: GCA_916181665.1. NCBI lineage: Eukaryota > Viridiplantae > Streptophyta > Magnoliopsida > Poales > Poaceae > Avena > Avena sativa. The sequence continues at coordinate 259,288,137 of OV702298.1, read as the reverse complement.
AAATTAATTATGATTGTAATATGCCTCCTATATTTGATGATTATGGTGATGAGAATAATAATGATAGCTATTTTGTTGATTTTGCTCCCACTATAATTAATAAGAATGAGTATGCTTATGTGGAGAGTAATAATCATTGTATGCATGTGACTCATGTTAAAAATGTTTTATGTGATAGTTATATTGTTAATTTTATTCATGTTGCTACTGAAAGTTATTATGAGATAGGGAAACATTGTTTTATGTATCTCAAGAATATTAAGTTTCCCCTCTTTATGTTGAAAATCTTGAAGTTGCACTTGTTTTGCTTTCCTATGCTTGTTGCTTTGTGCTTTCATGACTTGTTTATTTACAAGATTCCTATGCATAGGAAGTGGGTTAGACTTAAATGTGTTTTGAATTTGCTTCTTGATGCTCTATTTTACTTCAATTCATGTTTCTTATGTGAAAATCTTCTCAAACTATCAAGCCTAACATAAAGGCGGTAAAGAAAAGTACTTATTGGGAGATAACCCAAAAATTTTCTTGAGTCTTGGAAGTTATTACTTCAGTAATGACCTCTCCTTATCCTTTTTATTTGCTTTTTGTGCCAATATTAACCTCTAGTGAGATAGAAGTAAGATTTGGGGAGTTGCTGTTCCAAAACAGATTTTTGTGATCCACCATAAAAATTCGTGTAAAATATCTGTACATTGGATTGAGCTGATATTTTCTAAATAAATTCCCCAGTATGTTAGCTAACTTTCCTTAGTTTAACACTTTTTGATATGAGCAACATAAGGTCTTCTAAAAAATCGATTTATACCTTCTGGTCTGTTTTGACAGATTTGTGCAATTATTTGCATTTGCTTCTTATTGATTTCTTTTTTTGAGTTCTGTTTGGGAAATTGAGCTTTTTGAGGGAATTGCTACAGTATCTTGTGTTTTTATTGAAAGTTTTGCTATTCTAAAGCTAAACCCAAAGGTCTATTATCTTTTGAACACACTAATGTTGCTAATGAAGATTGTGTGAAGGAAAATTTTCACGTGTAGAGAGAGAATGATGTAATGAGATGAAGAATGGACAAAAGCTCAGGCTTGGGAATGCCACCCCTTGTCACCCCAATAAATATTCAACAGGTACAGGCATCAAAGCTTGCGAATGCCCAAGGCATCCCCCTTCTTCATCAATAAAAAGCTCATGTCTTTCTAAACACTTCGTTTTTATTGTTTCATGCACTGTTGTGTTGTTCTTGGAGCGTCTTAGTTTTCATTTGGTTTGCTTAGTTTGTTTAGTTTGCTTGAATAAAGTAGTTTGGACCCCCCGTTCTCACTGTGTTGTTTCAGATAAGTTGATTGGTGTTGGAGAGGAGTAGAAAGTTCTTGCTTGAGTAGTACAAGAGGAGCTTGCTTTGACTGTGACTTTATCATGTTATGCTAGTTGTTGCTTTGACTTTATGCTTAGTGATTATTATTGTAGCATGACTTGTTCAAAACAATTAGGATTGCTTAATGTGCCTTGAAAGAATCATGTGTTGTATTAGCATACAAAAGCATACTATTGTGGTACTCTCCTTTGATGCTTAGTTTGGGTTGACTTGGAACATGCTCGCACCATGTTATGACTATGAACAAGTCACCATAGCCTCCATGATCATTTAGTCCTTGACTTGTAGTACCACTTTATGCTTTAATTAGTAATGTTTTGTCGCTTTACATGATTATGACCATTATTGCTCTCTTAGTTGGTCGCTCCCAGTCTTTTGCTAGCCTCTACTTGTATGAGTAAGCTCTACTCATGCATCCAACTCCCAAGAAACCAGGTTATTCCAAAGTGTCCACTATAAATTCCTATGCATGGTGTGTTGCATCATTCCAAGTATATTCTGTTTTCATCTATCTTCCAATTAAAAAGTATTCTATTATGTGAAAACTTAGTGATTAAAGCTCTCACAAACTTGATGGCACACTTTTATTTCTTGCCCCTAATAAACTTGAAAAATTGTGTCATATATGTTGTATATGCTTGCACTTATACGTTGGAATTAGCAGAACCATGCTGTCATGGGGAACGCTTTCAACATTGCACTTGTACTTGTTGAAAATATAAGCAATAATCTATATGAATTAATCCGAATAATAAACTGATAAAGCATGATCATACAAACAATAGTAAAACCAATCATGAAGATCAACAAAGTAGATGAACAGATTACATTTATACAAGATAAACCTATCACATCTACACCAAACGCTAGAACAAAAAACTCTAGCATAATCTGAAAAAGACAGTTGAGAATCACATACAGTGTAGGCTGAATAGCAGCCGCAGCGGTCACAGCAGCATTGTCGCCCATGTTGAGGTTGTCGAAGAGATTGGTGACGTCCGGGAAGAATTCATCGTTCGGAAACTCGTCGTCGGGCAACGTCGTGGATGCCAGTAGTCGCGCTTGAGCGGTCTCCAAAAACATGATCGCCCCTTACTCGTACAGGTTCACGAGAGGTGGGGTTCCGGAGGCCTACTGTCCTGATCTGCGGTGCATGCCGCAAGCCAGGATGGTGAAGACGAAGGCAGCAGCGCAAGGTTCTGGAGGTAGGCGCGCGTGTGTGTGTTGATTAGACACCGATTAGGTTTAGAGCATACACTTGTATAGTGCAGGTCAGGAAGATCGTGGGGCATAGCCCACGTCCGAGTCGGTAACAGCCCACGTCCACAAAAACTGGAAATGGTTGTAATTAACGCGTTCGTTAATGGCACATAAATAATTTTCCCAACCAGCAAAATAAAGCTCGGCTCGACGAGATTCCCGCAACCCGCGGCACACACGCGCGTCGTGACGAGGTGAGGCGAGGCGGGCGGCGTCGGAGGAGGAGTGCGTGAGGGCTTCTCTCCTTGTCACACCTTAGTGAGTGGTCCAACACTCTACTATATAAGGTGGTCCAACTCCCCTTTAACTAGCAATGTGGAACTAAAATTTAGCACCACTAGCACAACCATATGCTTCCATACGCAAGTGGGCCAAAGAGAATTTCAGAATTTGTCTAATGGGCCAGCAGCCCAAAAGTCACCAAATTCCACTAATCCCCCACAAAGTCTCATTGGCACATCACATCACTTTTATTCCAGAACATTGTTTTATATATCGGTGTGTAGTGGAGACTGTTAAGTTGAACTTCCACGTTAAACTTCATGCTACACTAGCTAGCAACTTCAATAGTGGACTATGCCTTGAACTATACGTTTTTTGCGCACTAGTTTCACACAAAATCTAAAATAGTACGGGGTTGTCGTCGGCTTCCCCGCGGTTTGGAGCTTATGTGTCATACTCTAGGGCCTTTCATGAGTTTATTAGAGAGCACCCAACTCTCACGCACTGCGACGTTTGACGATCAGACTCATATAGGTGTGTTTCTCAAGAGATGTTCTGCGGGAAAACATCTCCTCTTATCAAAGCCACTTGGAACACATTAAGATAAATATCAACCTGCCATGCAGATTAAGAGAGTATTGCATCTTTATGGAAATGTAAATATAATATGGGGATACTCTCCTCTCAGCTGACCACCAACTTATCTCTTCACGGGATCTCCGATCACATAGAGTGGGTTGCCACTGGGATCAACTCATAGCGCGGGTCTCAAACCCATCTCCCTCGATGCATTATCAATCACATTGCGTGATAAACCCTTTGTGAAGGGATCTGCTAGATTCTTAGTTGTTTGGATATAATCCAACGCAATAACTCCGGAGTTTCTCAATTTCTTGACAGATTTCAATTTCCTCTTCACATGCCTTGATGACTTCATATTATCCTTAGAACTGTTTACTTTGACGATCATAGTTTGATTATCATGGTTCAGCGGTATGGCGGGTATTGGTTTTTCAACCAGAGGTAAGTCCATCAAGAGATCACGAAGCCACTCTGCTTCAACAGTGGATGTGTCTAATGCTGTGAGTTCTGCTTCCGTTGTTGACCTCGTTAAGATGGTCTACTTGGAAGACTTCTAGGAAATAGCGCCACCACCAAGTGTAAACAAATAACCACTCGTGGCCTTAATCTCATCAGCATCAGATATCCAGTTTGAATCACTATAACCCTCAAGTACCCGTGGATACCTAGTATAGTGAATACCATAACTCGCAGTGCCTTTCAAATAGCGCAAAACCCTTTTAAGAGCATGCCAATGATCATCTCCAGGATTTGACACAAATCGACTTAGTTTGCTTACAGCAAAGGAGATGTCAGGTCTAGTAGCGCTGGCTAAATACATGAGCGAGCCAATAATTTGAGAATATCTCAATTGATCTTTAGCAATCCTTCGATTCTTTCGAAGTAGCACACTTGGATCATAAGGCAATGGAGAAGACTTGCAGCCGCTATACCCAAAGCAACTCAATATCTTTTCCACATAGTGAGACTGAAGCAGTGTAATCCTACCATTGTCATCCTTTAGTGGCTTGATGTTCAGCCACTCCCAAGTCCTTCATCTCAAACCAGCGAGATAGGAACTCTTTGACCTCCTCGATAACAGCGAGGTTGGTCCCGAATATCAATATGTCATCAATGTAGAGACACATAATAACTCCCTCACCCCCACCATGGCGATAGTACACACATTTGTCAGCTTCATTTACAACAAAGCCTTCAGCAGTTAAAGTTCTTTCAAACTTCTCGTTCCACTGCTTAGGATCTTGCTTAAGACCATACAAAGACTTCACTAACTTACACACCTTTCCTTCTTGACCATCTACTACAAATTCGTCAGGCTGCTCCATATAAATTTCCTCATCTAGCTCTCCATTTAAAAAAATTGTCTTAACATCCATTCGATGAACGAGAAGACTATGTGAGGCAGCCAAGGAAAGTAGTACTCAAATAGTGGTCAATCTGGCTACGCGTGAGTAGGTATCGAAGAAGTCTTCACCTTCTTTTTGGGTATAACCCTTGGCCACAAGACGTGCCTTATACTTTTCAATTGTACCATCAGGTCTAAGCTTTTTCTTGAACACCCACTTACATCCTATAGGTTTGCACCCATAAGGAAGATCTGTAGCTTCCCAAGTACCATTAGCTAAGATGGAGTCCATCTCGCTTCGGACAGCTTCCTTCCTGTAGTCAGCATCTTGAGATGCATAAGCTTCTGAAATAGAAGTGGGAGTATCATCCAAAAGGTACAGAATGAAATCATCACCAAATGACTTTGCAGTCCTTTGTCCCTTGCTCCTTTTGGAATCTTCATTGTCATCCTCCACAGGATCATCAGAGTGTTCTATCGGCATAATAGGTTTAGAAATTATAGCAAATTTCTGACTAGATGAACTAGTCATCTCCTGATTTTATGAGCTAGACATACCTTTCATAGGAAATATGTCCTCAAAGGAAGTCGCATCATTCGACTTCATAATTGTACCAACATGCATTTCGTATACCTCAGATTTTACTATCAAAAATCTATAGCCAATGCTATGAAAATCATATCCCAGAAAAACACAATCAACGGTTTTTGGTCCAAGCTTTCGCTTCTTGGGTATTGGAATATTGACTTTCGCCAAACAACCCCAAGTTCGTAAGTAAGAGAGTTTAAGCCTTTTCTTTCCCCATTCCTCAAATGGAGTCATGGTTTTATCCTTTACAGGACCACGGTTTAGGACATGACACATAGTGATTAGCGCCTCCCTTCACCATTCCTTGAAAAGACCTGATGTATCTAACATGGCATTAACCAAATCAGTTAGAGTGCGGTTCTTTATTTCGGCCACCCCATTTGACTGAGGTGAGTAGGGAGGCGTCCTCTCATGTATAATACCATGTTCCGTACAAAATAAATCAAATTCATTTGAAAAATACTCTCCACCACGATCTGACCTTAGCCGCTTGATTTTAAGATCAAGTTGGTTTTCTGCCTCAGCTTTATAGATTTTGAAGTAGTTCAAAGCTTCATCTTTAGATTTCAGAAGATAAACATAGCAATATCTAGTGGAGTCATCAATCAATGTCATAAAGTATCTTTTTCCACCTTTTTTCCACACACCATTCATCTCACAAAGATCTAAATGTATAAGTTCTAGTGGTGCTGAGTTTCTCGGTTCCGCGGTAGTATGAGACTTGCGGGGTTGCTTTGCTTGCACACCAACTTGGCACTTAGAACCTTTGACAATGGTAAATTTCGGAATTAAACTCATATTGGCTAGCCGCGTCATGCAACCAAAGTTAATATGACAGAGTCATGAATGCCAAACATTGGACTCATTATCATTGCAAACATGATTAATAACTTTAGTACACGAGTCTGACAAAGACAAGCGGAACAGACCTCCGCACTCATAACCCTTTGGAACAAATTATACATACTTAGAAACTACAACTTTATTGGACTCAAAAACCAACTTAAAGCCATCTCGACATAAAAGCGATCCGCTGACAAGATTCTTACTGATAGAGGGAACGTGTTGCACATTCTTCAGCAGTACGGTCTTTTCCGAATTAAACTTCAGATTTACCATACCAACACCATGAACAGAAGCACGTGAGCAGTTACCCATCAGCACGAAAGAAGTCCTTGAGACCTGATAAGAGGAAAACATGGAAATATCATAACATACATGTGTATTAGCACCCGTGTCTATCCACCAATCAGGAGAATGACATACTAAAAGGATAGTAGGTAAAATACCGTACCCGGCTGTCACATTCCAAAATTTTGCAAATTTTGAAATGTGGAAAAACTTAAACAAAATAAAAAACTAAGTCTTGGAAATTCAGAGGAAACAAAAACTTTTTGACTATTTAATATAAATCCTTCAAGAAAAAATTTAATAAAACAAATTTGTTTGTGAAGTTGTATGCATGTTTTCAAAACCTCAAAATCATGAAGCATGCATGGTTGCATTTTAAAACTAAGAGAAATAACTTTATTCTCAAAATTGAATTGACCACTTAACAACATGAGACTTTGGATATATTCCATATTTAAAATATACAAAATAATTCCTAAGTGAGCTAAAAAGATAAAGGGAAAAATTATAAAGCCATAAAAAATAGTTTGACTCTATTTGAAGCTCCAGATAAAATGATACGAAATTTATAAAATATAGAAAGAAAAATAAAGTCAAGATAAGGCAATGACTAAAAACGAAATAAAAGTATTCTTATATGAGTGATTATGATAAAGAATAAAATTATAAAGCTAAAGAAATTGGTTTGAACCTTTTTGGAGTCCTAAGTCAAAAGATATGATTTTTATAAGAAAAGAGAATAGAAAATAATGAAACTAGGCGTACGTACCATGCTTACTTAAAAAAAATGAATTATACTTTATTAAAAAAATATTCCAAATATATTCTAATTAGAGTAAACTATCAACTTATATTTTATATAAATTTTCTAAAAACGTTTGGTAAAAAATTAAATCAAATTGAAGAGACAAACTGGAAACTAGAAAATAAAACATAAAAAGAAAAGAAAAAACGTTGAAGGAAAAAAAAGAAACAACATTCGGTCACAGCCCAACCCGCTAACCAATCTAGGCCCAGCCAACCAACTTCCTTGTTTTTTTCCTCATTTTCTTGTTGGGCTGAATTGTGGCCCATCAAGACCGATAAACGTTGGTCGTCTTCCTCTTGTCTTCACGTAGAAGCTTAACATTCATGCCTTTAGATCTTCCTCTCCTCCCCACATCAATTCCAATGACCGTTTCTTCTCAACTTTAAAACGAAAAATGTTTAGAATTAAGTGGAGGTTCTATTCAGGCCATTAGTTCCTCACTTTAATGTCTCAATCCCTCAAATCAATATCGTGAAACGAATGTCACTCGGCGGCATACCTCTCCCGGTCTCCCTCCACAGACCACCTCAAAGAAAACCGAAGCGAGCATCATATTACTCTCTTCCTCCTCCATCACTTTCATTCCTAAACTTTCTCGAGAGAAGCTCTGTAGAACACACACAAACCATGCCAAGATCAACCTAAAACTAGAGTTCATCGCTAGATTGCTTCATCCTCGGTAAGAATCTCTTTGATTCCTTTTACCAGAAGATGTTCCCAGATGTTTCCTACCTCCATGACATGATTGTGCATCATATTGTTGCAGTTCGTCGCGCCACCGACATCGCACGTTGCTCCAGCCGTGGATTGCCGTCACCTTTAGGGATGAACAACCTCTCAATCACGTCCAGTAGCACTGCCTCGATGTCCTCTACATCGTCCGTATCTTCTTCTACTCCGGATACGTTCCTAGCGACGGGAATGTCAACGCCAAGCCCGTGCCCGCAAATCCGGTGAACTTCTCCGGCGAGCTTTTCCGGTGAGCCATCCTGGACCATTAGATCTTCATCTAAAGGTCATCATAGATTACTTAAACGAAGGGGTATCCTCCAATTAGAATCTGCCAAGTGTCATATCTATTCCTATTTTCGGATTTTTAGACATAAGAACATAGAAACTTGTAAAAAACATATATTTAGTTCTGTATATTCAAATTTAGCAAATAATATGTATATGGATTCACAAAAACGAGTAGAACACAGTGGGCCATAATTTGGTTTTTTTAGTGTTTAAAATCACGTTTTATACAGGACCATTTATGGAGTATTTTGAGTATAAAAATTGTTGTGTAAATTGTTTTTAAGTGAATCCTTTTGCAGATGGTTGTAAATTAAACCCTCTGTACAGTAAGACAAAAATATAATTTTATTATAGTATAAATAATACTGTGGCAATTATTTAGTGAGAATATCCTTTCCAAGTGTTAGAAAATATTGCTAATTGCTACAATTGCACAAATGGTTGCATTTGTAATCTTGAAAATATAAAATATTCAGAAATCACTTAGTAATGTTCAGAACCTTGTTATAACAATTTGTACAATAAGAATTGCCATCTTGCATGCTTGCATACTTTGCATGATTTTTGTGTTGTCATTAGTATTGATCTTGTGATTGTTTTGTCTTGGTTGTTTTGCTTGATAGATTGTGTTGATTGTCAAGTGTGTTACTGCGAAGAGTATACCAACACCGCTAACTACTAAGGCAAGTGACACTATCATGATGTCCCATTACTTTCTATACATGTAGTAGTTTTTGGTAGAAATGCATGTGTAGGAAAATATTGTACTATGCTATGCTATGTCACATATAGGATATCCTTTAGACTTTACTTAGTGAAAACATCGTAAGTTGTAGTATGCTTAGTCCTAGTATAGTTTCAGGGTAGAATATCATGTTATGATTACATAAAGTGTTGGAAAAATATATGTTTTATATAATAAAATAAGTACTCAATGAATCACCTGGGTGGAATGTGGATACTCAGTTGTGAATAAGGTGGCAACAAAGGGAACCATATCTATGGCTATCTTTTTGTGTGTGCACTAGAAGAATACCACCCAGGGACTTCGAGATTGAACATGTTTCTCGTATAGTGGCTTCCGTGTACAGCCACATGCTAAATGGCCTCTGGCTTAGTCAATTACATAGTGGAAGACCCTTACATTGGTACCTATTCGGATTAACTAGAATTATGTATTAGACGTATGTCCTTACATTGGTGCCTGGTAGACGTGCTAGCATTATGTATTGGGAGGACTTTTATGGAAAGACTTTGTCATATTATCGATCTGCCGGTACTCCATTTGGTGTGTACTTATCCAGCGGCCACCGGTGGCGTCAAGACGAGATTGTGTCATGTGGGTGAAGTGTACAACTTCTACAGAAGATCAAATTCTAAGTACTTAGTTGTATCCTCAATTACGGACAATTCTGAGCAACTAAGGCCTGAAGCTATGGAAGATCTCGACATTCCAATTTCTCAAAGTAAAACTTGATGGTGTCAACAGGATTAGAAGCACTTGGAGTTTTCCAAGGAGTTCAGAAAGTTCTTGAAAGATCAAAACTATTTTAAAAATATAGGATAAAACCATATTGCTTTCTGCAAATGATCCTAAACTCTACTTAGCCAAATATGCATGTATTGATAGGTTCCAACTTATTTCCACATAGTAGTGACACGTGCCAATAAAATTCAAATGTATTGACCCTTGTGGCTATAACTTATCATGTTGCGGGATTACTTGATGATAGTAATGTTTGATGAGTAGGGGTTACGAGTCTGCACCCAACATGTTTGCATATGGCACATGAAGATGAAGGACTCCATGCTTTACTTTTATTCCGCTGCTTTGTAATAAGATAGCCTATGGATATGAGATTGTAGTAATTATTTATATTCTGGATCATGCAATGTAATATGACCTTTGTATCTTTATATTACATCTTAAATTGTGGGTGCTAGCTATTCGATCCAGGGACTAGCACTGTAATCACAGGGATTTCGAACCAAGCCGGGTTTGGGTCCGCTACACCAACATCCTTCATCTTAGTATCGCTAATAACAACATTAGCGGTCTTGTCGTTGTTCCCATGTTGACGCTTGTCAAAGCGATTAGGACAGCTAGGAGCCCAATTATCAGGATCACCACAAACGTGGCAAGAGCCTTTCCTCTTATCATTTTTCTTCTTGAAGTTGGTTGAGTGTGTGGCCTTGTTCTTGCCATCAAACTTCCCTTTTCCTTAAGTTTTGTTCTTACTCTTGAACTTGTGGGATTGGATGTTTTTCTTCTGCACCAAATTGGCAGTAGAACCTCCCTCAAATCCTCGAGCAGTTTTGTCCTTTGCTCTTGCCTTCTCTTCCACATGAAGAGACCCAATGAGATCCGTAACGGAAAACTCTTGTCTCTTATGTTTCAGAGAAGTAGCAAAGTTCCTCCACGAGGGAGGAAGCTTGGCAATAATGCCACCTGCCACAAATTTGTCCGATAAGGAACACTTGAACTGCTCAAGTTCTTTGGCAAGTGATTGTATCTCATGAGATTGCTCAGCGACGGAGCGCTCATCAACCATCTTGTAGTCATAGAATTGCTCCATGACATACAACTCAGTGCCCGCGTCCGAGACCCCAAACTTGGCCTCGAGTGCTTCCCACGTGTCCTTGCCATTATCAAATGACATATACGAGTCAACAATGTTGTCCACAAGAACACTGAACAAAACCGCCATAAACATGGTATCGACTTTCTTAAAGGTCGCTTCCTGCTTAGCAGAAAGATTTCCTTCAGGCTTGCCAAGAGTGGCGCTATAGCAGTTCAGGTTTTCAAACCAAAGGGCTGCTCTCTTGCGCCATCTCTTATAGTGCATGCCATCAAAAGGAGGCGGCCTTGTGGCCGCGGCTACACTAGTGGAATTCAGTTGCCTATAGTCAGGTTTTTGGATTGTTGAAAATATAAGCAATAATCCATATGAATTAATCAGAATAATAAACCAATAAAGCATGATCATACAAACAGTAGTAAAACCAATCATGCAGATCAACAAAGTAGATGAACAGATTACATCTATACAAGATAAACCTATCACATCTACACCAAACGCTAGAACAAAGAACTCTAGCATAATCTAAAAAAGACAGTTGAGAATCCCATACAGTGTAGGCTGAATAGCAGCCGTAGCGGTCGCAGCAGCGTTGTCGCCCAGGTTGAGGTTGTCGAAGAGATTGGTGATGTCCGGGAAGAAGTAGTTGTTCGGAAACTCGTCGTCGGACGATGTCGTGGATGCCAGTAGTCGCGCTTGAGCGCTTCCCAAAAACCTGATCGCCCCTCACCCGTACAGGTTCACGAGAGGCGGGGTTCCGGAGGCCTACTGTCCCGATCTGCGGTGCATGCCGCAAGCCGGGATAGGGAAGACGAAGGCGGCGGTGCAAGGTTCTGGAGGTAGGTGCGTGTGTGTGTTGATTAGACACCGATTAGGTTTAGCGCAGACGCTTGTATAGTACAGGTCAGGAAGATCGTGGGGCACAACCCACTTTCGAGTCGGTAACAGCCCACGTCCATAAAAACTGGAAATGGTTGTAATTAACGTGCTTGTTAATGACTCATAAATAATTTTCCCAACCAGCAAAATAAAGCTCGGCTCGGCGAGATTCCTGCAACCCGCAGCGCGCGCATCATGACGAGGCGAGGCATGGCGAGGCGAGGCGGGCAGTGTCGGAGGAGGAGTGCGCGAGGGCTTCTCTCCTTGTCACACCTTAGTGAGTGTTGCAACACTCTACTATATAAGGTGGTCCAACTCCCCTTCAACTAGCAATGTGGGACTAAATTTTAGCACCACTAGCACAGCCATATGCTGCCATACACAAGTGGGTCAAAGAGAATTTCAAAATTTGTCTAATGGGCCAGCAGCCCAAAACTCACCAAATTCCAACAGTACTTTGTACACAGTTGATATCATGCTCTTTTGTCTATGGATGTCGTCAATGTGAAATGAAAGGGGAGCTTGTAAGTCCATGGAGTTATGTATGTGTGTTAGAGAAACGTCTGGGCCGCTAGCCTAAGTCATGCCTAATCATGGTGGAAACTTGCAGCATCACCATAGTGATCAATCTATGAAGCATTCTTCTTATAAAAAAGAGATAGAAAAAGAGATTGAGAAAAAAAGATGAGAAAAGAGGAAAGAGAGAAAAAACACCATTTTCCTATGGTAAATAAGAAGATTGTTGAGATGCTTATTGTCTGTTTGCCTTGTCGTTTTTATTATGGGATAGCTCCTATATCATGTGAAAGGGGTACCCCGTTGGCGGTTCTCTATGATACACATGTACTTACTATGACACGAACTTGCAAGTAACTAAACTTGAGTAGCATGAGGAGCGGCCCTCGTATTCAAGGGACATGAGATTACCAACTTATATTTTGTCAAGCATATACTCCATAGTTTGTTCACTTTAACCTTAATCACTTCAAGATGCTTATGATAGGGGCAATGAGAGCTGAAAGCTAACAAGTACCATAATTTTTGGAAGCTCTTTACGAAACTTGAAATCCCTGCTTCCCTTATGAAGGGCCTTTCTTCCACTATTATATTGAGTCTTCACCTTCTATCCTTTAGGCACCAGTTAAGAGAGCATAGTTGCCATTCTTAGTTCTATGTGCATTGTCCCAAAACTTATTGATTGATGCATATTGTTGATATTACTTGTTCTTGTGCTATTTGTATCTAGTCACTCTTATGAACTTTGAAGGTGTCCTATGCATCTATTTGCTACTCCATGAGGGACAAGCTGAATGCCACTATGCAATGTTTTCTATATGTGAAACAAATAAACGTTTTTCAATGCAAGTTATTCGTGATCTTTGTTTATAATCTTTCATGTTGCATGCATACTTACTTTGTCTTAGTGTTAGAACTCCATCTTTCATGCTCATGTTTAGAGTTCTTTGATACCAGATTTCAATGCTTGCAAATGGTTTGATCATGATTATGATGGTGCATGTCACCTCAAAAATTTATTCTTTTTATCACTTACCTACTCGAGGACGAGCAGGAGTTAAGCTTGGGGATGCTTGATACGTCGTAAACGTATCTATAATTTTTTATGTTCCATGCTTGTTTAGAATCCACTTTGCTATGTTTTTTCTACACTTTGAGGTATTTTTATACACTTTCTGGAACTAACCTATTGACAAGATGCCACAATGCCAGTTGCCTGTTTTCTTCTGTTTTTTGTTTCAGAAAGCTAAAAAATGAATATTCTCGGAATTGGACGGGACAAAAGCCAAACTTCATATTTTCCTAGAGCGATACGGAAAATCGAAGACGAGACGGAGGAGGACACCAGGGTGGCCACACCCTAGGGTGGCGCGGGCCCACCCTGGCCGCGCCACCAGGGGGTGTGGGCCCCCTGGGATTCCACCGACCTTGGATCCTTCACCTATAAGAAAGCCCCCGACTCAGAAACCCTAAATAATCTGGGAGAAAGCCACGAAAAGTTCCGCTGCGCTATCGCCACCGAAGGGGAGATTCGAGGAACAGAAGTCTCTGTTCCGGCACTCTGCCGGGATGGGGAAGTGCCCCCGGGGCCATTTCCATCTATCTCCACCACCATCTTCATCGATGTTGCTGATTCCCATGATGAGGAGGGAGTAGTTCTTCCTCGAGGCTAAGGGTTGTACCGGTAGCTATGTGTTCATCTCTCTCTATGCATGATCATATTGTAGGGGTTCGTAGCATGGAAAACAAAAAATTCTACCGCATGCACACAAACAAGCCAAGATCTATCTACTAGATTGTAGCAACGAGTTGATAGGAGCACTCACCCTCGAAGATTCCAAAGCGGTTAACGAGAGCAGATTCTCGTGGGTGATGTAGTCGTACACTTGCCGATCTCAAGATCGCGTAGACGATCCTTTCGGCGCTGCGTTCCAGCAGCGCTTCCGCAGTTGGTCACACGTTCGGTTCTTGATGAATACCTTCCTCTCCCTTGTTCCAGCAGGGAGCGGAGGTTGTAGTTCTCCCCTCGTGATTCCGGCAGCACGACGGTGTGGTGTCCGAAGTATAGAGAAGATCCCGCAGGGCTTCGCCTAAGCCGGTGTGAGTTATGGTTTCCCGATGATCTAGGGTTTAGAAGGCCGGGAGGAGGAGGAGGTGTCAGCGGCGGCTAGGGCGGCGACGACGAGGCAGCGACGACGCGAGACGGCGGCAGAGCGGCGGCGTGCGGCGGTGGCTTGGCAGGTGGAGGGCTGGCTCTTGTGTGTTTGGGGCAGCCCTCCCCCTCTATTTATGAGAGGGGGAATCCTTGGGAGGGGAGGGTTTGAATCCAAACCCAAACCCAAGTTGGACTGAAGGAAGGACTCTTTCCTTCTTCCACTAGGAAACCATTGTTCTAGTTTGACTTTTCAAACCTCCCGTTTGACTTTGAATTTAGAGCTTTAATTCTCTCTTGCAAATGCCCAAACCAAGTGACCTAGGATATGATCCAATCATTCCATTACCCATGACACATTCATGGTCCATTCCCCTTCTGGTCCGGTGAACCTTCTAGACCCTTCTAGAACCGCTCCAATGAAAACATCGAAATCATTCCCGAACTCCGGAATCGGACTTTCCTTATATGAATCTTATTCTCCGGACCATTCCGGATCTCCTCGTGATATCCCGGATCCCATCCGAGACTCCGAACAACATTTGGTATCCCTACTTACATTCCATATATACTAAACAACATCGAATCCTTAAGTGTGTCTCCCTACGGTTCGTGAATTATGCGGACATGACCGAGACACTTCTCCGATCAATAACCAATAGAGGAATCTGGAAATTCATATGGCTCCCACATATTTCTACGATTACTTTGCGATCGAATGAACCTCTTACATACGATACAAATTTCCCTTTGTCTCACGATAGTTTACTTATCCGAGGTTTTGATCGTCGGTATCTCTGCATACCTAGTTCAACCTCATTACCCATAAGTACTCTTTTCTCGTTCCCGTGATATGTGATCCCTTATGAGCCAGTCACATGCTTGCAAGCCAATTGGATGACATTCCACCGAGAGGGCCTAGAGTATATCTATCCGTCATATGGATGGACAAATCCCACTCTTGATCCATGTGCCTCGACACATACTTTCCGAACACTCAATGCCACCTTTAAAGCCACCCAGTTACGGTGTGGTGTTTGATGTCATCAAAGCATCCTTCCGGTGATGGTGATTAGCATGATCTCATGGTCGAAAGAATTAGGTTACTATGTATCAGAAAGCTTATAGCAAATGAACTATTGAAATGACTTGATCTTAATGCTACGCTTATCTATAGGAGTATGTCCATCATACCATTCTCCTAATGATATGATCTTGTTGTTAACAACATCTCAATGTTCATGATCGGGAAACCACGATCATCTATTAACCAACAAGCTAGTATTACAAAGAGGCTTTACTAGGGACTCTAATTTAGTTTACAAATCACACAAGTATTAATGTTTCCGGTTAATACTGTTATAGCATGAATGTAAACATTTATCATAAACACAAAGATATAATAATAACCACTTTTATTATTGCCTCTAGGGCATATCTCCAACACATATTGTGATCATGAGCTTTGTAATCAAGTAGATCTATGCTACTCAAGTGCTTTAGTAGATCTCTGCTCTCCCCACGGGTGTGAAAGTGACAGTATGCACTCTATGGTGGCACTTAGGCTAGAGTTCATAAATTCTTATTATGAGTTATATTTTGAGTTGGTTGTTTCTATGAAATTGTGGTGTTTGTTGGAACCATCTAGCGCTCAAGGTGACAGTGTGGGGTTATCTAGACGGGGAAGGCGGACTTTGAGGAGTGTTGTTATAGCCTTTCCATGGATTAGAGTGTCCAACCGGAGAGTAGTTCAGTGTAGTATCATGAAGAGAATATATTTATTGAGAGTGTTCACTAGTGAAAGTAGGATCCCTAGGCCTTGTGTCTAAGCATTGAAACACCGTTTGCATCTAGATCTGTTGCATGTTTGCTTTCTTCCATCTTTATTTTATTTTGCCTTTAGTATCTCCCACGTCAACAAGTCAGAAGCTCTTTTCTGGCACCGTTACCACTTATAATCATCCATACCACTTGTATTTCACTATCTCTTCGCCGAACTAGTGCACCTACACACCTGACAAGTGTATTGGGTGTGTTGGGTACACAAGATACTTCTTGTATCTTGATTGCAGGGTTGCTTGAGAGGGATACCTTTGACCACTTCCTCCCTGAGTTCGATAAACCTTGGGTAATCCACTTAAGGTAAACTTGATGCTGTTCTACAAACCTCTGCACTTGGAGGCCCAACAACTGTCTACAAGAATAGAAGTGCGTTGACATCAAACATCCCGGGATTATCACCTAGAAATAGTGAGGCCACATGTGTGTGCATTGCATTCATGCATAAGAAAATCCGAGGAATTTTCGCGCAAAACAAAAAGACCTATAGAGGGACCGAGATCTCTCTTGTTCTAAAGGAAACAATAGGGCAAGTGCGATGGGTTTTGACATGACCTCTACTAAATGTTCATGTTTGAGGGAAAACAGTTTGAATTGAATATTCAAATACTTTATTTGAATTCAAAAGTAAATTGAAAAGAATTAATAATAGAAATGGAATTGTAAATTCTCGAATAAAGAAATATATATATCACAATAATCACAACACATTTGATTTACACAATAACTTGGAATTATTATTTAAAAAAAATAAATATTACATTTCCATAATGTTTAATAATACAAGTATATAAGTGATACAATAATTAGTAAATAGTACAATTTGTAAATGAAATAAAATAAAGCATTTACTTTGTTACAATTAGAATAATCCAAAGTTTACAAAATGGATAAAGAAAATTACAAGTACTAAGAATAAAAAGAAACTCTAAGACTAATTATTTATCTTGAACCTTTATCTTCTTCTTCTGAACCTGCAAGCAATACAAGCAAGACAAATAGGAACACATATAAAAGAAATAAAAAGGGGGAAATTGGGTTAGTGATACTCTCAGTTATAGCAGTGAGGTCCACTGCTTAATCACATCACTGAGTATTAGTTAGGGGCCATATATGAATCTGTTTTCATCAAGTGCTTTGACCTCAGACTAAGGCATCATGGGTCCAAAAGGGGAAAGTTTCACCTTGGAAGAATAGTAAAGGAATCCATTCCATCTGGCAACACAAAAATAAAGCCAAACTTGAGATAATAGCAAACCAGCCGAGATGATCCATCCCAATAAATATCCCTCTATTGGAACTTGAACCCCAGGGGTCCCACTGGAAAGCAACACTGACACAGCATGCAAGTAATGTGTTGTTGACACAAGAAGCTTCACATGAGCACCAAAGGGAGAGCACAATCGTAGCACTCACTAGTACCACTAGCTAGCACAACAACCATCTTCTTACTCCCTTTCTGTTTATCACACCTCAAGAACACACTGTTATCATAACACCACAAGACTCACCCATATCACCACCACATCCCTAACTCTGGTTGCTCAGTGGAGCCATCTAGGATCTAGGACAAGGAGGAGATCAAGTCAGCAGCAGCTTGATGATAATCAAGTTGTTAGTAGCAGCGAAGTTATAGTAACTCAAGAAGATCAAGATTTCCAGCAGTCTCTAGATCACACACAAACAACAGGTTGGTACCAGAGCTATGTAGTACCAGTTCTTATCATTTCAATAAGTCTAATCATTTAGGGAGAAAAGTCTCTTAGTGCAGCATAGAACAGTTATGCTAGGATCATCATAGAGCATAATTGGGCCTCAGCTTATGCATCATTGGTAGGGGCATAGCAGCTGATCATGCTGATTAGATCCACTGCTATGCACACACCTTAAGGGGGCACCACAACAGTAGATCTAATGGCAGCAGAAGCCACTAAGTTAATTAACACAAGAAATAAAAGGCCAAACCTTAGTGTTTGTTCTCATTAGATTAGCTTGATTTTAGCTTGGGCATCTCTAAAAATCATATCATGATCATTCAGACCTACTATTGTGTACACTCAAAATAGGCCTCACAGTAACAGGATCTCAACAACTGAAGCCACCTAAATAAATTAGAAAAGGTAACTCGAGTTTAGTTCATCATGTCAAACATAGTACTTGAACCAGATCGGCAAGTTGAACTGGTGATCTCTGGTGTATCCAGGCTCACACCTAACCACACAAGAAGAGGACAGTAAGATGTAGTGCGAAGAGCAGCACTGATGTACAACACATATACCACATGTTCCAAAACAAAGAGAAGTGTATTCTTTAAAAATGACACCTACAAATTTTTAATGAAAAACAAGCACACTTTGCACTTGGCAACACAAATCTATCCAAGATATTATAAACATATGACCAAATAGTCAATGACCATTCAAATGAAGTAGCAAAGCTACTAAGCAAATTACCTGAAGCATTATATCATTTAGTTAAAGCAGGAATATATTAGATACAAGAAAATATCGCATGTAGATTAAATAAAAGGATTATTTGCCAATACAAATTATCTAATGGTAATAAGATCATTAGGGAACCACACACAAGTAATACAACCAAAATCAGCAAGTGTCAACTGGTCCAAATAACTCCATTTGTTCATACTTGAACAGGAGCATCTTTTGTACAAGGAATCAATAAAACCTACTGGCAATAAATGGCACTCAATAGCATGAAGAGAATGATGCTCAAAATGAAATTATCTAGTAGGGGTAGTTATCCATTTGAACATTATAGTAGCAGCACCATTTGCTCTAGGGAATCTAATTAGATATATTAGTGGGAAATTGAGGTATAGACCAATTCGAACTCAAATAGTTAAACACTATAAACTGATCAAATGCATCCTAACAATTCTGAAAACACTAAAATTACACATCACCAGATGTCACTCACCAATGATAAATTGCTGGCAGTAACTCGAACTCACAACCACAAAGACCACATACAGTAATCATAAAACAACCAGACTGAATATAAATTCAAACAATTTATCATATCCAAAATTCCAGTTATACCAACTCATCAAAAAACTATCCAAGGTACAGGGCTTTGTGCCTCAACAAGACAAGGCATATACTAATGCTTAGCAGTTAGGTCCATGAAGAGAAATAGAGAGAGAAGAGAAAATGGATTATAACTTACTGAACATGCCGAGCATATGAGGGCGCCGGGGTTGCAGCTCGCTGCCGTCCTGCCGACACCAAAATGAGTAGCGTATGATAGAGCAGGGGGGCTCGAGGTGGAGGCTGACGCCGTCCGAGCCGACCGGAAAATCCTAGGGTTCCAATAGGGCTCAAGCGGAAGCACAAAGATACAACCCTGAGAAGAGAATACATGAGGGTAGCATCGATGGGTACCAAAGGCAGTCCGTTGTGGCGACAAAGACGGAGCGGCCGAGCCGGGGCGGTCGGCATCGAGCAGCATCTGGCGGCATATCAACACAAGGTCGCAGGAAATCGATGCAACGGTGCGGAGCATCACGTTGGCTAGAAGCTGGTGGAGGACTCTGAGCTAGAGGCTCGCCTTAATCGGGCAGGGACGGATTTGGTCGACGACCGACCGGGAGGAGGCGGCAGTGGCAGAGCCACATGAGCGCGAGAAGGGGAACGAAAGGAAGAGATCATGTGGGTGTGTGTGCCGTGTGTGTTGTGTGTGCGAGAGAGAGATGGTCCAGGGTTAGGGTTGACCCTGAAGTCTAGTGGACCGAATTGGCTAGTGGTCTAGGCTGGCTCACAGTCCCGGCCTAGTTTCAAAAATAAATTAATAGAACATAAATTGAATTACCATGTTACCTACGAGTATATAGGCCATAGAAAATATAAAAAATCCTAAAAATACTTATCATATATCAAAATGTTCATAAAAATAATACCCACCTAAATATATATATAACTACTATTTTGAGTTAAATAAAATAAAACTAAGTATTAAAGCCACAAAAATCCTAAATGAAATTTAATAAAATAAGGAAAAATTCTAAAAATGAATAAAAATCATTTTAGTATATAGAAATAAATCTACTATTTTATAAAAATACTAACTGAATTTTTTACAAATAAAACTTGAAGCAAATGTTTTTAGACATTTAATCCTTTGAGGAATTTTATGACAATAAAAAATAATACTTAAAAATAAGTAAAATTCATTTTTAAGATGTTAAATAAATATATTTTACTAGAAATATACTAAGTATATTATTCCAAAACATTTTAAGGTTCCTATGTAATAAAAGTTCATTTGCCTATTTTATTATAATGATATAACTATTTTGTTAATTCTTTAAAATTATTTCCTAAGTAAGAAATAATCACATTTCTTTATAAATCACTAAATCCTTTAAGCTTAATTACTAAGTCTAAATCCATAATTATGATTCGTAATAAAATTTAAATGTAAATTATTAACTTCATAATACTCTTTTGAAACCTTTAATCAAGTTGAAACCCACATCCTTCAAGATAACCTTATGCATTATTCACTATTATGAAGGGTGAATGATCTTTATCTCTTAACCATACTCAACATTACTTTCAACCCTAACACATAAATAATATCATCTAATTATGCTTTCATTAATAAGTTGCACATTAGCAAAACAAATCTAAACTAAACCTTCGCTTAAATATAAAGTGAATAACTTCACAACCTTAATCATAAACCTAAGACTTGTCAATAACTAAAACATATTACACCTTAGTTTATTTATGCTTTTAAGGTTAACTTTAGTCTTAAAGCTTATAAACATCATGTCTAAAGACTATTTATATATTTTATAGTTAAAATTGGTCTGTTTTAATTAAGACATAAAGCATCTCAAGTTGATACATCCAATTTGCATCACCTTTCTATATCATAATTTGTCTATGTTCATTGATATATTTCGTATTAAGAGGTGATACTTATGTCTTTTCATCTGTTTTTGCATGTTGGATGATTCTTGGAGGATGGACTGCCAGAGTCAGGATTCTGATGGAAAAAGCGGTGTTTTGATACAATTTTGCGAAGATCAGAAAATACCAGAAAAACTACGGAAAATCCAATTTTCCCAGAAGACGAAGAATGCCAGAAGGGGAGGCGGAGTTGGGCCACACGGGGCCCACACCCCCTAGGCGTGGGCCACCCTAGGTCGCGCCTATAGGGGGTGTGGCCATCCTGGCCCACCTATGTCTCCCCCCTCTCGCCTATATCTTCTCCTCGAAACCCTAATACACGGGGAGCAACCACAGAAAGATTCCGCCGCCTCTGTGGGGCAGAAAACACCGAGAGATAAAGAGCTCTCCGGTAGACAGATTTCTGCCAGGGAAATTCCTTCCCGGAGAGGGGAGATCGTCGCCATCAACACCATCATCAAGCTAGACTTCATCGGGATCATCATCATCCACACCATCATATCCACCAACACCATCATCTCCACTACATCCCGCTATAACAATTGTGTTGAATATTGCATAGTTCTTAGGGGAAACTTTCCCGGTGTTGATTACTATTGTAGTTGATGCTTGTGAATGGAACCATAGGATTATTGTTTATGTTCAGATTGTTATTCATCACCATATCATCTTTGATCTTGATCCATATGATGTCTCGTGAGTAGTTCGTTTAGTTCTTGAGGACATGGGAGAAGTCATGTTGTTAGTAGTGGATTTGTGTTGAGATATTATTCAATGGTTTAATATTTAAGTTGTGGTGCTATTCTTTTAGTGGTGTCATGTGAACGTCGACTACATGATACTTCACCATTTATGGGCCTAGGGGAATGCATCGTGTATTTGGATACTAATTGTGGGGTTGCCGGAGTGACAGAAACCTGAACCCCCGTTAGAAAACCATTGCACAAGGGACTATAGGATATCAGAGTTTAAGGCTGTGGTTAGGTTTATATCTTAATTTCTTTCTTATAGTTGCGGATGCTTGCAAGGGGTTTAATCACAAGTATGTATTAGTATAAGTAAGGTCGGTACATTAGCACAGGTTCACCCACACAACACTATAAAACCAAATAAGACTACTCAGCTATATGAAGCGAAAGCACTTGACAGTATTCCCATGTGTCCTCGAGAACGTTTGGTCCTCATAAGTATTTCCACTGGCTTGTCCTTTGCTAAGAAAGGATTGGGACGCTTGCTGCAATTGTTTGTTGTTTTATTTACTTGCACCTTATTTCTTTGCTTTATCAGAAAACCCCTAAAAATCCGTTTGATAAGTATTTATAGATATTTCCTGCTCCATACCACTAGTCAACACCTTCTGCTCCTCATTGGGATCGACACTCCTATTTATCGAAAGTACTACGTACTTGTGGGTCATCAAGACTATTTTCTGGTGCCGTTGCCGGGGAGTGAAGCGCTATTGAAGAGTGGAACTAGTAAAGGAAACTTCTACTATGAGTATTGTTTTTTATTTCTGTTTGTTACTTTGTTTGGAATATAGATAACCCACTTGGTTTTCTATTTGGGAAAACTACTACCACTGTTAGGGTAGTAGATGAACCACCGCCTGTTGAGATAGATCCTTTTAAGATACCTACAAGTATTATTGATCATGTTATGGATAATTATTATTTAGGGGGTGGAACTGTCCACCCTGGTGATCATTTGCTTTTTATCCATAAATTATGCGGGTTGTTTAAGTGTGCAGGTATCACAACTGAACAGATGAAGAAGTTACTCTCTATATCATTGAAAGGAAGAGCTGAAGAATGGTATAAGCTGTTGAAGAATGGACAATCCATGGAATGGGAGGAAACAATACCTCTCTTTTACTCTAAATTCTATCCTCCCGGTGAGATTCATAAGGATAGGAATCTAATATATAACTTTTGGCCTCGTGATGGAGAGAGTACATCTCAAGCTTGGGGGAGATTGAAGTTACTAATGCTTAAATGTCCTATTCATGAACTCCATAATAATATTATTATCAATAACTTTTATGCAAGGCTTTCTCTTTATGATAAAGATTTGTTAGATGCTTCTTGTGCTGGATCATTCATACGTATGAAGGAATAAGCTAAATGGGATCTCCTAGACCGTATTCAAGAGAACACTGAAGCATGGGAGAATGACAAAGGAAGAAAGTCAGGTATAAACTATGATTATGAATGCATTAAATCCTTTATGAGAACTGATGACTTCCATGATATTAGTACTAAGTATGGTCTTGATTCTCAAAGTATTGCCAATTGTTTTAAGGCCTTTGCCACTTACATAGAAATTCCTAAAAAGAAGTGGAATAAGTACCATGCACCTTATAAAGATGTTGTTAATCCTGTTCCTGCTAGAAATACTGAAGTTTGTACTATTAATCATATTTTGCCTGAACCTTATGTTGAAAAAACACCTTTCCCAGCTAAGGTAAAAGAGTATTCTATGATAATTAGTGCGAATAACAAAGGTACAATGAAATCTGTGGAACCTGATGAGCAAATAAACAAGGAACCTGTGGTAGCTATTATGAAAGATTTTGTCACTAAAAATATAGAGGATGAGCACATTGTCTTCTGTGAAGACGCTTCTAATATTGTCTCTCATCCTAGAAATACTAGAAAATCTAGTGTCCCTGTGCTTTCTATCAGAATTGGTGATCATTGCTATTATGGTTTATGTGACATTGGTGCTAGTTCTAGTGCTATTCCTTATGAGCTTTACAGAGAAATTATGCATGAAATTGGTCCTTGTGAGCTTGAGGACATTGATGTGGTTATTCACCTTGCTAATAAGGAAACCATTTGCCCTATTGGTACTATAAGATATGTGGAAGTCCTCTGCAGTAAGATTAAGTATCCTGCTGATTTTCTAGTGCTTGGTTCAACAGCTAGTAAAACTTGTCATATCATCTTTGGTAGACCTTTCTTAAACACTTGTGGAGCTATTATAGATTGTGAAAAGGAGAAAGTTTTAACTAAGTTTGATGGAGATTCTTATGAGTTTAACTTTTCCAAATTTGCTAAAGCTCCTTATGAAAATAGCTTGCCTAATGAAGATTTCAGAGTTGAACAACTTGCTTCTATTGATCCAGTTTATGACCTTGGACCTCTTTTTGATGATTGTAAGTATGCTCATTCTGATGATAAAGTTGTTTCTTTTGACATTTATATTGTCAACTTTATTCAAAGTTCTACTGAAAGTTATTATGAGAGAGGGAAACATAGTTTTATGCATCTCAATAATATTAAGTTTCCCCATTTTATGTTGAAAGCTTTGAAGTTGCATTTGTTTTGTCTTCCTGTGCTAGTGGCTTTTTGTTTCAATAATTTGTTTTCTCATGAGACCCCGTTGCATAGGAAGTGGGTTAGACTCAAGTGTGTTGGATATTTGCTTCTTGATGCTCGCTTTCACTTCAAATCCATATCCCTTATGTGAGCATCTTTGAAATTATCAAGCCTAACTTAAAGGCATTAAAGAAAAGTACTTCTTGGGAGATAAACCATTAGTTTTGTTGAGTCTTGGAACTTATTTCCTCAGTAATAACCGCTCCTTATCCTTTTTGTTTTGGTTTTTGTGTCAAGATCAACTACTTTTGAGAAGTAGATGAGTTGTGAAAAGTGGCTGTCCTGGGACAGATTTTTGTGTTGCATTTACAATTCATGAAAGATCTCAGTACTACGGATGGAGCTGTATTTTTCTATGATTGTTCTCCAAGTTGTTATCCAACTTTCATTAGTTTTGCACCTTTTGAGTTGAGCAGAAGAAGTTCTTCAAAAAATCAATGTTTACCTGCTGGTCTGTTTTGACAGATTTCTGCCATCATTTGCATTTGCCTCTTATATTGATTCCCCTTCAGATGCGTTTTGGGATTTTGGAAAGGAGTTGCTACAATAGCTTTTGTTTTGATGGATTTCAGTTGAAGTGTGTACCTAAAGGTTTATTGTTTTTTCATACACTAATGTTGCCAATGAGGTTTCTGTAAGGACTTGTATGAAAGGAATTTTCAGGAGATGGAAAGAAGGAATCTGCAGAGTCTGTCTTTGAATAGGTAAAAAGTGGTGAAAATAGAAGGTTCGTGAAAACCTTATCTTTTTATATTTTTGATGTTTTTATTACATACGGAAGGTTACGAGACGAAACAGAGGAGGAAACGGAGGCCCGGTGGGCCACACCCACCCCAAGCGCGGGCCACCCTAGGCCACGCCTACAGGGGGTGATCCCCCTGGAGTCCATCTCCGTATCGTTTTCGCACAGTACATTTCTTATGCATTGAAACTTTGTAATATATAACCCTCCGGATCCCCCGAGGTTTGTATATCGTGTTCTCATCGTGTTTTCATTTCGATCTGTTTCTTTCAGGAAATCTTCTCAAGTTTAGAGTACCATGGTATCCGCCAACGACAAGGGCAAGGGGCCCGTGGAAGAAAAAGGATCGCTGCCAGGCGCGAGGACATGGATTGGAGCATCGAGGAGGAAATAAAGAACATGTCAGCAAGCATTAAGGAACAAACTGCTGCAGGGTCAAGGGCAAGGAAACCTACTTTTGTAGGAGCAATTAACAGTGGACGTGCTTTTTCTCGTAATATGCAGGGGATGATGACCTCCATTCCAAACTTCAGATCCTGCCCTGAGGCAATGGAAGCCCTTCAAACCACTGATGAGTTTTGTGATAAGTACCATGCTCTAAGGATGAAGGTGGAGATACTTCAAGAGGAGAATAACAGGATTCGTAAGATGCTGGAGGGTTTTCTGACCCTAAACAAGGGAACACCACCACCACCGAAGGAGTAATTCGTCATCAGGTTTGGCATCCCCTTGGCTTGTTCCAATCTTAGGGAGTGCCATGGTATCACATCATTATCTTTTACCTTTTTAGTAGATTCATATCTTCGGTAGAGAAGTTATCTTATAGGTTGGTTTGCGTTGTGGAAGTATCTCTCCTTTATTGGTCTATGTATCCCTTGGTGTGAGTGCCTTTATGGAATATTAATGAGAAGTTTCATCTTTTACGTTTTGCACTTCTTATTTAGTTTGCAATCTCTATTATATGATTGATCTTGTTGATCAGTATTGGCATCACTTTGGGAGCATCAAGTAGATCTAAATCAGTTTTGGCAAACCAAGCTCTGGTCAGTAGCAAAAAAATTTGAGGTTTGAAAGGAAAGGAGAAAAAGCTTACAAGTATTTTGTATCATTTATTTTCTTTCTTGATTGGCTCATAAGCTTAGTATTCTTTATTTAAGATATTTTGTGTCTTCAAGGAAGATTGCATGTTTGGCTTTATCACTTGTAGGTTTACTTGTTTCCTTCAACTATTTTGCTTGCTACCCAGCTTTGCTACCCAAAAACCTGTTTTGAGAGGGCATACATCTCATGCATCCAACTCACTTTGAACCAAAACCCGTACCATTTGTGTCCACCATATCTACCTATTAGCATTATTGCTATTCCAAGAAAATTCTCAAGCTTCATCTATCTTTCGAATTAAAAATTATTTTGTTATGCGAAAACTAGTTAGTAAAGCTCTCACGAACTTAATGGCACACCTTATTTTCTTGCCCCTAATAAATTTGAACCATTGTGTCATCGAAGTTGTATATGATTGCATCTATACGTTGGGATTAGCAGAACCGTACTGTCACGGGGAACGCTTTCAACACCTATAAATACATACCCAGTTGATATCATGCTCTTTTGTTTGCGGATGTCGTCGGTGTGAAATAAAAGAGGAGCTTGTAAGTCCATGGAGTTATGTATATGTGTTAGAAAAATGCCTGAGCCGCTAGCCTAAGCCATATCTAATCATGGTGGAAACTTGCAACATCACCATAATGAGCAATCTATGAAGCTTTCTTCTTATATGAAAAAAAGAGAGACATGTTGAAAAGAGGAAAGAGAGAAAAAAGCGCCATTTTCCCATGGCAAATAAGAAGATTGCTGAGATGCTCATTGTCTGCTTGCCTTGTCATTTTGATTATGGGATAGCTCCTGTATCATGTGCAAGGGGTACCCCGTTGGCGGTTCTCTATGATACGCATGTACTTACTATGACAAGAACTTACTGGTAACTAAAGTTGAGTAGCATGAGGAGCGGCCCTCGCACTCAAGGGACATGAGATTGCCAACTTATATTTTGTCAAGCATATACTCCATCTTTGTTCACTTTAACCTTGATCACCTTATGATGCTTATGATAGGGGCAATGAGAGCTCAAAGATAGTAAGTATCATAATATTTTTGAAAGCTCTTTGTGAACTTGAAATCCCTGCTTCCCTCTATGAAGGGCCCTTTCTTCTACTTCCAAGTTGAGTCAGTAAACCTATTCCTCTCTATCTCCAGCAAGCATTTGAGTTGTTGTGTTTCAAGCATTCATATGATGATTTATTCAATCATGTTCTCTATCTTCCTTGTTTGCACAAGACTCTTATATAATGAGTATTACTTTGAAAGCCATCATTGTGAAAAAACTTTTATGTTTGAGCAAAGAGTACTCCTGTTGTAAAAGCTTTTTGAAAATTGTTTGCCAACTGTTCTCTGACCAAGAACAAAGTTTTCCAATCCCAATTATGATTTATCTTTATGCATATTTATTGTGACTCCTATACTTGTTGCAAGTTATGTTATATAATGGTGAGTTGCTTTCTTCTATGAGTTGTGTATTGGTAAGTGTGATGCTTCTTGTCCGTATTCTGTTATCGACACTTCACTCCATAACCCGTGGCATGTTTACTAAGCTCAGTTTTCGCTTGGGGACAAGCGAAGGTCTAAGCTTGGGGGGAGTTGATACGTCCAATTTTCATAACCTTTCTATATCATAATTTGCCTCTATTCGTTGATATATTTCATATTAAGAGGTGATACTTATGTCTTTTCATCTATTTTTGCATGTTGGATGATTCTTGGAGGATGGACTGCCGGAGTCAGGATTTTGATGGAAAAAAGCGGTGTTTTGATGCAATTTCGCAAAGATCAGAAAAATACCAGAAAAACTACGGAAAATCCTATTTTCCCAGAAGACGAAGAATGCCAGAAGGGGAGACAGAGTTGGGCCACAGGGGGCCCACACCCCCCAGGCGCGGGCCAACCTAGGCCGCGCCTATAGGGGTGTGGCCACCCTGGCCCACCTCTGGCTCCGCCCTCTCGCCTATATCTTCTCCTCGAAACCCTAATACATGGGGAGTGACCACATAAATATTCCTCCGCCTCTATGGGGCGGAAAATACCAAGAGAAAAAGAGCTCTCCGGCAGACAAATTTATTTCGGGGAATTTCCTTCCTAGAGAGGGGAGATCGTCGCCATCAACACCATCATCAATCTAGACTTCATCGGGATCATCATCATCATCATCCACACCATCATCTCCACTCAATACCACTATAACAATTGTGTTAAATCTTGCATAGTTCTTAGGGGAAACTTTCCCGATGTTGATTAGTATTGTAGTTGATGCTTGTGGGTGGAACCATTGGATTATTGTTTATGTTCAGATTGTTATCCATCACCATATCATCTTTGATCTTGAACCATATGATGTCTCGTGAGTAGTTCGTTTAGTTCTTGAGGACATGGGAGAAGTCATGTTGTTAGTAGTGGATTTGTGTTGAGATATTATTCAATGGTTTAATATTTAAGTTGTGGTGCTATTCTTCTAGTGGTGTCATGTGAACATCGACTACATGATACTTCACCATTTATGGGCCTAGGGGAATACATTGTGTATTTGGATACTAATTGTGGGGTTGCCGGAGTGACAGAAACCTGAACCCCCATTAGGAAACCATTGCACAAGGGAGTGTAGGATCTCAAAGTTTAAGGCTGTGGTTAGGTTTATATCTTAATTGCTTTCTTGTAGTTGCGGATGCTTGCAAGGGTTTTAATCACAAGTATGTATTAGTCCAAGTAAGATCAGTACATTAGCACAGGTTCACCCACACAACACTTATAAAACCAAAGAATAATACTCAGCTATATGAAGCGAAAGCACTTGACGCTATTCCCATGTGTCCTCGAGAATGTTTGGTCATCATAAGTATTTCCACCGCCTTGTCCTTTGCTAAGAAAGGATTGGGCCACTTGTTGTAGTTGTTTGTTGTTTTATTTACTTGCACCTTATTTCTTTGCTTTATCAGAAAACCCCTAAAAACCTGTTTGATAAGTATTTACTGAGATTTCCTGCTCCATACCACTAGTCAACACCTTCTGCTCCTCGTTGGGATCGACACTCCTATTTATCGAAAGTACTACGATACACCCCCTATACTTGTGGGTCATCACAAGTCCAAACTAATTGAGCAAACACAAAAGACATTGATCACATTCTATTAACCATAAAGCTTATTTACACCTTATCAAAGAAACCTTTTCTTCAAAGGGTATTCTTTTTGCAAACAACAACTCTATAATTCAAATTCTCAAAACCAATGCTTGGAATTTCATCATAATTACCATATGACAATTAACCTCAATCTTAGTTTGCTTTATACTCTACTTTTATATTTTGTATGTTAAAACTTAAATTCCTTATAAATACATTTGCTTGTGAAGCAAAAATTGAAGACAAACCAACTCTTAAAGAAAACACCTAAGTTTAATTCACTTTCAATATAGGGGATTCACTTGGGGAGTTTTACAAAATGCATAGCATTACTTATGCATAACTGCATATTGCTTTTTTAAACATTAGTCCTTACCGGACCAATGATGTTGTTTTCAGATATTGGATCTTATATCATCTTGAAGACCGTGATTACATAATCTTGTGATGACAAAGGCAAGTTCACACTTGCTCATGTCCTTTGATTATTTTCTATCAAATATTTGCAAACTGTTGTGTCATACCTGCATTTCAAAAAGGTCGAAAACACTATTTTCATAATTAACTTGAAGTATCGGTTACTGATCCAGGGTGATCAACTAATCTATTAAGTCTGGCAGTTGGAATACCACTGCATAGGAATATATCATCTAGGACTTAACAACCAATGTCGCAAGTGATTCTCGCGCCGTATATTACGCGTTAACCATGAGATTTGGAGTGGGACGGAGAAGTTAGCTGGATCGGCTCCCTTTCGCATGCCTCGGACACTGTTCTAGGCGTTTTGTAAGTTGCGGATCATGGGTATAGCCGTGTATATGGGGAAAAGTCTATCGTGGATCTGGGCTTACAAAAGACGGATTTCTAGTGTTAATGGTTGTTGTGTGTATCAGACTAAGGTATAGCCGTTTTATACAGGGAAAAGTCTACCTTGAGTCTGGGCATACAACAATTGTGTTGTATGCGGGGTCACGGAGAAGGACAATGATTGGCTTGGATCTTAAACTGGGTCACACATCAAGGAATTGTGGACGGGAAAGTACGCCCGGTTGTGCAACAAGGCTAAGGTCTCTCATGGGTAAAATAACACACATTTGCAGAGTGTAAGAACTGTAACTTGTTACTCCTTGTTCCGGGAAGGAGCTGCGAACGCTGCAGGAAAGGAACTCCATGAAAGTTCTGGTAAACCTATGAAGGCTGACAGACATAGCTTTTCAGAATAAAAGCAACCTTTGAAGAAATGTTTTTGAAAACTTGCATAGCCTACGACCTATGGTTTGTGGTTGTAGCTAGTGCATCAAACAATCCTTTTTAGTGAACTTGCTGAGTACGCTCGTACTCAACGTATCTTCTTAACCCTTGCTAGATTTTGAAGCCAATATAGACGACGTCTACATCAACTTATGCTCAATGAAATCTTCATCAACAGTTCAAGTTCTTCAATAAAGTCAACATATACATCAACGAAAGTGAAGACGAAGTTGCTGATTAGATAAGAATATAATCTCTAGCCATAGAACCTACTTCTGTAGAGTATTGCAATAGCAGCGATGCAAGCAAATAGTTAGATGCTAATCTTATTAGCAGGATAATTATGAGTTGATTATTTCTGGTTCTTCTTTATAAGAAGTTTCTTTCTTTAATCTAGAGTGTTCTCTGGATCTTTTGTAAAGAGTCGAGTTGTAACCTATAGTCATGTCTTGGACCTGCTGTGTTTCTGTTGTACCACTCTGAGGGATCTAATACTAGTGAACGGTGTTCCATTGGTATTATGTTAGCGACTATAGTGTACTACATCAAGAAGTGGTATGCTGGGTCACCACAAGCTGGAAGCTGAAGACATTGCTGAGGTCCGATGAAGCTGCACCCGCATGTTCCTATTTGTAGTGGCCCGTTGACAGTGAAGCTGCCAGGCCGCTTCCTGTTCTGGTCGGAAGGCAGCCTAGGGTTTCAACCTCCACTAGAGGCCCTTTCTCGAAGCGCTGCGCCAGAGCTCGACCTCTCGCCCTCGACAAGTGGTTCATACCCGAAGAGAGCGAGATGGTCGGGGCCATGCTTCTTCTCCGGCTTAGGGAGTGTCACGAGCAAGAAACCTCCATGATCTCGCCGATTCCGTCGTTTGGAGATCGCTGGATAATGGTAGCAGAGGCTCCCAAGGGCTTGGTTGCGTTTTATCTTATAGTCCTAGGGAGTTTTTGTAATTACGAGGTCCTTATCTGTTATTTCTAGGGTTTCTAGTGTGCCTGATGCAAAGAACTTCCTTATAAAATGTACCTACCACGTGGTGACTAATGCAGCTTCTAGGGTCTTCTAGACCCCTTTTATTGTTAAAAAATGGAAGACATACATCGTAGAAGACTTTTTTACCACGAAAAAGGGCCTTCAACCACGAAAAACGTCTGTTATAAAAGTCAAATTTTCTTGTAGTGTCTTCTGAGTCGGTGTTGCCACCTCCATCAACAACACCAGCTCCACCTAAACACTCTATCACATGCAACCACACTATTCACAATCATCCTCTACAATGCATGGATGACATCATCGCATAGCTGGTGACCTGCATGCCCCATGTGGCGTCGAATCCAACAGATGAACCACGTCATTTATGTATGTCCTTGAGCACCCCTCAATGGCGTGAGTTTATGTCAACACCCGAATTTTTAATCCCAGATGCCTGTTATGCCATACATAGCAATCCCAGGATTACCATTTTTGCGAGACATAACAGATTTGGATATCATAGTACATCATCCATTACAAACCATACATAAGTTCCTACACAAATAAGGATCTCATGATCCAGTTCTTAATACAACTCAAACAGTAGAATAACGTAATAGTAACGATAGCGTAGGCGAAGCTCCATCTTCAGGGTCACAGGCAATGCTGACGATGGGAGATGATCCTAGTTGTCGTAACCTTCCTGCGGTCCGTCATCTTGATACTCCTCTTCATAGCCTGGCCACGGGAATAGCCAGGAACAAAGCCATGAGTACTCTTTAAGTACTCGCAAACTAATACTAACAAATTAAGGGGTTTTTTATAGTAGGATACTAAGCTCTAAGGTTGTTCTACAAAAAGCCAGATTTACCTCTACTAAGTTCAGAAGCAAAGAAAACTAGTTGAGAGTTTTATAACACCTAAGTGGGAATTTGAATTTCATATCACAACTCTGTTGTGGTCAAGTCAAAGTCATAATTCATTTCACAAGTCATTTTGAAAACATCTGACGGGGGAACAATATGGCCACTCCAACTGTCCATAACCGCGGACGCGGCTATTCGAATAGTTTGACACTCTGCAGAGATTGTACACTTTCACCATAACATTCGATACATCCGTTAGGAACAATCCTGAATTCACCATACTCAGTATGCGGATAATCAATCCTAACCTTTCAATTACACGCCCTAGTATAGGCACCTCTCCTGTGAGTTTGGCCTGCCAACCATGACCAACTATCATCTTGGGTACTGCACAGGTGGACAATCTTCACAAGGTAGCCTCAGCTCATACCTTGGCCGCGAGGGAACTCATACTAAGGTATATAAATTTTCAGTCAAGCCCTACCCAAATTTCGGGTATTGTGGTTGTACGATAAAACTAGAATGGTATCGCATCGAGACAACCATCAGTTTTATAAAGGGCTAAGGCTCATGCCTCAACATTTTCATCATCAAAATCATCTGGTGTTCGGAAAACGCATGTCAAAAAATTTCAGTAGAATGACTCATCATTCTAAGGTTTTCATAACCATTTTCACCAAGTATCCCATCTAAAGTTGATCAAGTTTTATACTTAGCACTAGCATCTACAAGTGGTGGTAAATACTAATGAGGGGTGGTAAACAAGTGGGGATTTGCTAAGTTCAATCTCATGCCTTAGGATGACATCAAGTTTATCTAACTTAGGCCAAATTTTATGCTCTTTATGCTACCTTTAGTTATCTTTCTATAATCTACAAGTCACCATGTAAAATCTAAGAGAAAGCTTTGATAAAGAAAATAAAGTATTAAGCTTGCAAGTAAAACTAGGATTGGGTTATCAAGTGGGTATGATCACATATGCTTAAGGCATATAGTTGGCATAGTAACAAGCAAGTATTGGCTTGCATAATTGCAAGGGTTATCTTGCAAGGTTTCAAGTATTGGCTTGCATAGATATCAGTATAATCTTGTCTTGTGCAGAGCAGTGGTTGAAGTTCTCCTCGACTTCTTCCTCGTAGTATCCTCCTTCCTCCTTGTATCCTTGGTCGGTACTAGCGTCTATAAATAAATACGAGGTACACAATCACCAAACAATACTTAACTATTTTTAATCATCAGGCAAAAATTCATACTAGATGATCTAGCATCATCACTATTATCACAAGGATTAAAGCACTTGTATTATTTATTTTATTTGAGAAAAGTAATTTCTACTCATTGAAAAACTACCTAAGATTTAATATTCTCCAACTCAAACATGGGATCCTGTTGACACATGTCATCACCACATATTTTAGTACATGGGAATATGATTTAAAGTGGTGTCACAATTTAATAAGGTTTAACCTTTTTATTTTAATTAAATAAAGTGACTAGAAATGCCTATGTAGCATTCCTTTATTACTTGAACATTATTTCTGCAAGTAAACCCATATGTTTTTACATATCCTAAAAGGTATGATCAAATGTGATTTTTGAGAGTTGGAATCAACTCAAAAGCTTTTATGGTTGAATTTTGAAAAACGTTTGAATGCATAAAAGCTTCTGCCTTGTTATCTTTACCATGGTTGATCTATATCTCTAAAAGGTTTGAATCCAACGGCTTGGATTAAGCATTTCAGAACCTTTCTAACAAATTTGGTTTCATGCATTTTGGTTTAGTGAATCGAGCTAGGTGGATTTTTGAATCTAGGTTGAGAACTATGTTTGAAATTAAATGAATAAAGCTTAATTTGAATTGTTGGGTCGCGCGGGATGTTTTACTGGGCCAGCCCACTACACACAACGCGTACGCGGGCTAGTTAAGTGGCTGTCCCCACGCGCCAGTGAGACGGGGAGGGGCGAAGCGGTACGGGGCAATGCGAACCGCACGATCTAACTCTAATCGAACGGCTACGGTTCATCGTCCATGCCGGGCAGCGTCAGCGAGACAGAACCCTAGCGCGGTAGGTGGGGGTCGTGGGAGGCTCACCGGGGCTCAGGCGAGGGTCGGCGACGGGTGCGAATGACGAAGTCAACGACGACGGTTCTCCTGGGGCGGCTCCAATCGACTGCTCCCTTCTCCTCCAGCAGCGACGGGCTCCAGCCAAATTCCGGTGATGCGCTGCTCGCCTTGCTTCGGGAGTGAGGTGGGGTGGTTCTGGGTGAGAGGGGAGTGCACTGGTGTGGCGAAAACGAGCGGTGGAGGCCTCTATTTATAGTGGCGGAAGGGGACCGACGGGCGCGGGCTGAGCTCGTCGTGGTCGACGACATAGAGGGCTATTAGCATGGGCGACGATAGGGGGCGGTGCTGTGCTCCCTGGCGAAGCTCAACGGCGTGGTGGCGAGGCGTGGGGCGGTGTTGATCGGTCGGAACACGCTGATGCTCTGGGCGGGTCCGACAGCGGTTTTAATTTCGCATAGCGCGCGTGGTCCGCGCGGCGGCGAACAGGCATGTCTGGCGAGGTGCTGGTGATCATCCCTGCAAGCGGCGAGGGCGGCGCGCGGTCTGTGGGTGCTGGTCGAGCGTGGCACACTGGCGCGCTCTCGGCATGGTCGTAGAGAGGTTTGGCATGGGCGTGTCGTGTGGTCCAGGGGCTGGCATTGCTCGGGGCTGGGACAGTGGGTGGCGGTGGACGGTGCTGCATGTCCCAGACAAGGTTGGCGAGGCTAGTGCGGCCTCTAGCTCGCTGGCGACAATGGGGTGGCAATGGTGCTCTCGGCATGGTTGACATTAATGGCTAGGCTTGCTCACAGGGGTGCTAAAGCTAGTTAGATTACTTTGATCACCTACTGAGAGTGTAGAGTGAGCTATAGAGGGAACACGTTAGGCCAATTTTACTGCACACTATAGTGTTTGATGTTTGTTTGATTTATATCTGCAAGGTGTTTGATGAAATGGCCGCAAGAACTTTAAATTTGAATTTTGGATTCAAACTTGGTGGGTTTGCTAGGCACATACTAGGGAGTGTCTGGTTAGTTGGATTAGTCAAGGGGCACTGGTTTGGTTGGGTTTTAAAAATGGGTGATCTTCACATATGATAAAGATTCAATTTTGAATTGTGATTTGAATGAGGTTGCCAAATATTTCTGCAAGTTTGAAAAGTGAGCTTTGATTTACTTTTACTTGTTCTAGCAAGGGTGAAAAGAGTTGGAAAAGTTTCTGTTTGAAATCTTGAACTAGAAACACTCAAAGTGACCTAGTGAGCAAGATTGGCAAAAATGACCATTTGCTTTATTTTATTTGTTTTTGATTTTCTCTTGTTTTGTTTCTGCATGAAAATGTTTTATATGATGTTATTTTCATCTTTAAACCATTTCTTGCTATTTAGGTTAATCACACAAGTTTATTCATGCATTTATCAAATCATCTCATTCACACATGCATTCATATGATTTTAAATTAATTAAAGTTTTTGTTAACCCTAATTTTAGTGATTAGAGTTTGATGATCCTTGTGTTATATTTTTGGAATGTTACAGTTTAGGCAACTTAAGAACAAAGCTCTTGTCAAGAATGGCACATGGACACTTGTCTCTCTGTCACCGGGGTCAATGTGATCGAATCCAAGTGAATATTTAAGGTCAACGCGTTGCTAATGACACCATTGAGCGCTACAAAGCATAGTTGGTTGCCAAGGGTTTCAAACAACACTATGGTACGATTATGAAGATATGTTCAACCCTGTCGTCAAGCCAACCACCATTCACATGTTGTTATCTCTTGCTGTCAGTGAAGATTGACATCTTCACCAACTCGATGTTTATAATGCATTTCTGCATAGTATTCTCGAGGAGGAAGTATACATGTGCCAACCTCTAGGATTTTAAGATCCCAACATATCACATAATTTATGAAAACTTATCAAGGTCACAAGTGGACTCGAGAAGGCTCCACATGCATGGCATGCACGTTTAGGGATAGCTCTTCGTGATCACGGGTTTGTTGTTTCTTCTTCATCGTCCCGATGTCACTATGTAACTTTGGCTGTATATGGATGTAATTATCATTGTCAGGTCCTCTCCTACTGCTACTGATCGTATGATGTGTGGTTTTCATTCTGAGTTTGCTATCAAGGATTTTGGTCCTCTCAGTTATTTTCTTGGGATTAAAGTTTTTTCTTGTCGCCAAGGACCGCTTCTTATACAATACAGGTATGCTCTGGATTTGCTTCAACATGCTCATATGTCCAAGTGCAAATCTACTCATACCCCCCTGTCTAGGACCGAAGCACTTACCGGTTCAGATAGGGTTCTTGATATAGGTGAGGCTACACAATATAGAAACATGTTGGTGGTTTTCAATAACTCACCATGTCATTCTTAGTGAACAAAGTATGTTAGTTCCTCCATATGTCGCACGCTACACATTGGATAGCGGTTAAACACATACTTTAGTATATTCACTACACCACACGTCATGGCATTCGTCTTTAGTGAGCTTCCCCAACCCTGCTTTTAGCATTTTCAGATGCAGACTGGGCGAGGAAAATTGAGATTGATGGTCAATTAGTGGTTATGCCATTTTTATAGACCAAATTTAGTTGCATTGAGTGCTCGCAATCAAGCTAGAGTCCCTCTCTCGAGCATAGAATCTGAATGCAGTGCCCTAGCTAGTGCAACTGTATGATTAATTTGGCTGTAGTCCTTACTTCAT
Source organism: Avena sativa (assembly GCA_916181665.1). Classification (NCBI taxonomy): domain Eukaryota; kingdom Viridiplantae; phylum Streptophyta; class Magnoliopsida; order Poales; family Poaceae; genus Avena; species Avena sativa. Next base: position 259,250,726 of record OV702298.1, on the reverse strand, counting down.
GAGCTCCAGGTTGCTTAACCAAATCTGCTAATTCCCTCGTGTGATAATATTGGAGCACTTGTCCTTTAATCATGCGTTTCATACTAGGACAAAACACATTGATGTAGACTATTATTTCGTTAAAGAGCCAGTCACACAAAAAGTTCTACAAATCAAGTTTATTTTCACCAAAGATCAATTGACTAATATCTTCTCCAAGCCATTATCTTTGCCTTTTTTCGAGCATGTTAGCACAATCTCAGTATGCATGGCACCATTGAGATTAGGGAAGCGTGTTAGCATGTACGATTACCAGTTAACCTTGATAGATTAGTTTAGCTAGATTTAATCTTAACCATTGATCTTGTTTAAATAAACCCTAGAGGATTTAGTCCTCCATATATATTCACATAGCCACACCTAATGACAGTGTGTAGTCGCCACAATATCGATCCAATCTACGGCTCAACCAACTACTTTGTGTCTTGCCCCAACACTCCCGCACTCCCGCAAACCTCCTTTTACACACCGCACAAGCCATGACCTGCCAGCCGCCGCTTCTGCTCGATCTAGCTTGGAGACCACTAACTCTTGACAGAATACCGAGCGAGATGGCATCCCAACATTATATAGTTATAAAATATAAATGAAAGACAATGATAACACTAAATATAGTCACAGTCTAGTTTTAGTGAAAACACCATGAAAAAATTTAACCCTAAAAACTAGAACTAATATTGTATGCAGAAATCTTTGTCTTTATTTTGGCACGCCATACTAAACATTTTTTATAGGTAATGGATCATCTGAATCAAAAGTACTTCCCAATTCTAAAAAAAATCACAGATTTATCTATATTCATATGTATCTAAATTCTAAACGTGTTCTAGTGTATAAATCTAAGTTATTTTTTAGGACGGGGTTAGAGTACGTGTCTTTTTAAAATATCCGTATGTGTCTTTTTAGGACGGGGTTAGAGTACGTGTATAAATCTAGTGTTCCAAAATATAAGAAAATATCCGTATGTGTCTTTTTAAAACATATACATATGTAGACATGTAGATTCACGTTTCAAAAAAGAGTAAAATATTTTATAATTTGAAACGGAGGAAGCCGTAGTACCCTTCATCTCATCAGCAAGATAAAAGTACCGTACCTAGTTTATGGCAGTTACAATTACAAGTGCACTAACCATTAGCAGAAAATTTCCGTAACTAACTTTATTTGCCGAAGTAGCAAAACTACAGCCGCACGTTTCCAACCATCGAATCCCTCGAAAGTAGCATAGCTCAACTCCCTTCCCTAAAATCCCCCAAACCCGCAAGCTCACGCCGGTCCCACGCGTCAGTCCCTTCCCAACCGTGCATCAGACGGCCAAGGACCCGCGAAATCCTAGATCTGACGGCCCAGATCCGTTTCTAACGCCCTATATATCTGTAGCCTCACCCACAGCCACGAGCTTCCCTCTCTTTCCGCCTCCACACCTCCCGACCCTCCACACAGGCGGCCTCTCTCTTCTCCCTGCTCCTCGCAGCGGCGGCGGCGGCTGCGGCGACGATGCAGATGGCGGCTGCGGCGACCGATGCTCAGACGGCAGCTGTGACGCACCCACATCCCCACGCCCACGGGCCACCAGCGCCGCACGGGCACGGGCACCCGCACCCGCACCACCACATGCCGCAGCCGCGTTGGGTGGTCCTCCCCTACCCCCCGCCACCGCCTATGGTGGCCGCGCCGCCGCCCCCTCCGCCGCAGTACGTGAAGCATTTCGCGCCGCCGGCCTCGGTCACTCCGCCTCCGCCATCGGCTGGATCCGGCAGGAATGGGGGTGACGAGAACCGGACGATCTGGGTCGGCGACCTCCAGTACTGGATGGACGAGAACTACCTACACAGCTGCTTCGGCCCCAGCGGAGAGGTCAGGCCTTCCCGAGCTCCCTTATCCGATCCATCCTTGTCCGTACCGGATCTCTCAAATCCAGTTATATTTGATATGTGACCTGATTCGTTCAATTTTGTTGCAAATCGAGATAGCTAGCTATTTCTGCGGTTAACAATTGTGTAGTAATGACAAAGCCGTGGGATTTTCGTACTGCTGGTTCGTGCTTGCTAAACCTGCCAGCTTTGAGTCCATTCAATGCAGTATCGTTGGAATCGACTAGTTAGTTTTGTCGCAATTTTAAACCTGGATTTATAAATGTGGTGAATTATCGCATGATTTTAATTGATGTGCGAGTTTCTGTAGAATTTGTGTCGCTAAGATGGTAAGGCACCAACTTTTGAGTTTATACACCTAAAAGTTGTCAGGGTATATGCGTACGCACGTGTGCTTGCTTCGATATTGACCTCGCATGTGTAATGCCTAGCTCTCCTGTGCGCACCTGTGTTTGCACTTGTAGGGTAATATATTTGGCTCTCATTAATTGTAACTTTTAAGGCACTCTAATTATTACTTTCTTGCAATAGTTTCATTATAGAAAGAAATGGCAGTGGATGCCGTGATACTTTCATAGGCCCTACTTGCTATACATAAATAAACTTCAAAAGGTAAGTGTTATGTTTTCTTGAATTTACTAAGTGAAAAGAATGCACTCCGCATGCCTTGCTTCCACTGTATTTTAGCCTTTTTCCCATCTATTGCTAACTGTCATTCTTTACAACCTATCTGTTTTGTAGGTAGTTACAATTAAAGTTATTCGCAATAGACATTCTGGAGTTTCTGAGGGCTATGGTTTTGTAGAGTTCTGTTCCCATGCATCAGCAGAGAAATCACTTCAGAATTTTGCTGGCCATGTAATGCCTAATACTGACCGAGCTTTTAAGTTAAATTGGGCATCATATAGTGTTGGAGAAAAACGCTCTGAACTTGCTTCTGATCACTCAATTTTTGTTGGTGATCTAGCTGTGGATGTTACTGATGACATGTTGATGGAACTTTTTGCTAACAAATATCGATCTGTGAAAGGAGCTAAAGTTATTATTGATGCAAACACGGGCCGTTCTAGGGGCTACGGTTTTGTTAGGTTTGGAGATGATAATGACAGAACTCACGCGATGACTGAAATGAATGGTGTATATTGCTCCACTCGGCCAATTCGTATAGGACCTGCAACTCCTAGAAGAACTTCAGGTATTTCCATTATTTCAAAGTTGTGTTGAATAACATGTTCAGTATCATTGTCCGAGCTTGTTAGCATACGCAGTAATGTTTTGTGGCATGTTTAGCCTGGACTTATCTTCAGCACGAGGGCTTATATGCTAACACCAAGCTCAAACATATGGGACCTTGTCGGCTGGTGGGACATATTAGTATCACTATCACAGCGCGGTACTTATATTTTTGCTATGCAAAATATTCTAGGTATCGCCCTTCGAAAAATAAATAATATTCTAGGTATAATTATTACCAGTAATCTGCATCCGTCTAGGTGACACCCTCCCACCTTGCCCATCTAGCCTATTTATCCTGCCCGGGCAATCACCTAGGCCCCTCTAATTGGTGCTTAGGCGCTAGGAGCTTGGTCTGCTTCCTTAGTAATACCTTGCTATCACTGAGTATCAGTTTATCACTTTTTTATCTGTCATTTTTAATCCCTATGATTATTGTACTTACAGGTGATTCTGGCTCCTCTCCACCAAGGCAATCAGATGGGGACTCGACTAACAAGACAGTATGTTCTTGTTTCCCTGTGGAGTTTGTTACTTTTTGATCAATTTGTCTTAGAAATACTGATTCCAAGATTCTTATGCGTGAAAAGAATGCAGTATCTTATCAGTTTTTGTTGCAGGTATATGTTGGTGGGCTTGACCCCAATGTCAGTGAAGATGAACTAAGGAAAGCATTTGCGAAGTATGGTGATGTTGCCTCTGTCAAAATTCCTGTTGGGAAACAGTGTGGCTTTGTTCAATTTGTCAACAGGTATTACGAGGATATTTATATACACCCTTATAAACAAAATTTTGGGTGCTGAAATACTTGTTGGTTCTTGCTGCATTATTCGAGATTGTGTAAAAGTGAATATCTTGTTGCAGAGCTGATGCAGAAGAAGCACTACAAGGGTTAAGTGGATCAACAATTGGGAAGCAGGCAGTTCGTCTTTCTTGGGGCCGCAGTCCAGCAAGCAAACAGGTTTAAACTGGTCTAGACTGTTATTATATGTTTTAATTAATCTCACTAGATTACTATATTATCAACTTCTCTGTTATTGATTCAACACTTGATTAATGCACATCTGTAAATTTGCATTGACAAAGGAAGTTTATCTATTACACATGTACGATATTCAGGATATTCTTCCAATCTATTGTTTCTGGTGACATGCATCACCAAAAATAGGAGTTTTCTACAGTGTGTATTAGTGGTACACTTTGTGGACTTGTATTTGAGTGCATTTTGCACTTCTTGGTTGAAAAATAGTTTGTTTTGGGTGTTATTTATATTTTTTATTCATTTTTTCTTTTGAAGGAAAGAGATAGTGTTTGAGGTATGCCTGTGGTAATCTCTCTCTATGCATGCGACACTGCCACATGCTAAACATAAAAACCTGTAGCTTTCATAAACTGCGGGTCTAGATCCTATAACCCTGTGCTTGGGTGGTATAGTCACTGACCCAACTCTAGCTATGGCCATGCGGCTAGTGAGATTGGTTTGGAGACAAGTCTACTTGTTCCTTAATGGTCTAAATGGGCGCTAAAAGATTTAATTCAATCTTACATTATCTAATTGGAATGCGAACCGATTTATCTAGGCCCAAGCAGCACGACTAAAAGTAAAACACTAATTGTATCTAATACCCCTACATTTCTACATACATATTTATGGCGTGGCCATGGTGTCAGTTACTATAATATGACCACGGTCTCAGTTACTATAATATGGAAATATTTTTCCTTCTACCCTTCCTGATTGCATTCCATGTACATAAGATCTGATTAGATTGCCTTCTACCTTTCTGTAGAAGGGACCTTTCTATCAGGCATTTGATGTACATCTTCCTAGTTTTGGACTGTGTGATTGGCTACATTAAACCATTAATTCACTGGAGAATAACAGAATCATCAGTATAATTTGTGTCTGGAGACACGAAGGATCTGTTAGGAACTCTTTAGCTCCAGCTTATGGACTTGGAACAGAAGCTAGCCAGCTAGGTCAGACAAGTTAGATCTTCTTTGGCTTATATTTTAAGCTTAAGCTGGAGTTGTTACAGAGGCTTAAGCCAGCAGTGACAGACATTTGAGATCTGTGAAAAACTGAGCTGAATTGCTTGGCTCCTCTGAAAGCCATGATTGCAGAAATTCTCATCTGAAAGGGCTCTAGTTTCTCAGTAAAAATGTGTTTGCTCTTCTCTTCATCCTAAGAAAATGTCCCCTAAGCAGACCTAGCAATTAAAACAACTAATTTTTAGGCGTCTAGCTATGTTACTGAGTTCCCCTTGGAAGTTGGAAGAATCAATTGATGCAGACTTTGGGGCATGCAGCCTTCATTTAATTTCGTGGATGGATAATGTTTGGCAAAATTCCAATCCTCAGTTTCTTCAAAAGAAGTGAATATCATGGAAGATTGCCACTGTTATCCGTGCGTCAAGCTGTCAAAAACAAAGAGGGTGTGATATCGTACTAGGCAACTTGATATCCAATCAGTGTGCATGGCTTCCCCTATAATTTCCTGAAAGCATGGTCATCACTTTCCACTCATTAATCTGTGGCCACATGCACCTTGTCAATTACTGTTATTTCTTCAAATGTTGATATCCCGAGTCCTTTCTTTGTTCTGTGCATTGTCTGGTAACGAGATTCTCCTTTCATGTTTCGTAGCTATCCTTTCCGTACCTCAGTGAGCTGTGTTGGTACCATTTTCTGGATAATTCGAAGGAGAGGGCAGCAAGTTTTTGCACTTCTAATTTATCAGCAATTTTCTTCTGACAAGCTTTAGCTTTTAACCTGTTCTCTGTTTGAGTACTGTATCATTTTTATGTGTTAATGAAGTTTGCTGGCTCATTGTTTGTGCTGACAAATCTTAATGTTGTGTTTTCCAGTCTAGGGGTGATTCTGGCCACCGACGGAATGGTATGTACTATGGAACACCTTTCTACGGTGGATATGGCTATGCATCGCCAGTTCCCCACCCAAACGTGTATGCTGCGGCCTACGGAGCCTACCCTTTCTACGGTAACCAGCAACTGGTGAGCTGACGAGAGAGGTTGTCTCTGTTTCCTCCAATGGAGAACAAGGTTTTGGTCCAGTAAGCATAGTAGCGTATGATGACATATTATAGATGGCCATAAAAGTGGGCGAGAGAGACAGGTATATGAATGTGATGTCTGCAGATTTGTGCTGCTAGTAGAACCTAAAGCTTGTAGACAATAAAGAGCTATTCGTATTCTTTTTTAAGAAATTTTGACTTGGTAATAAAACTATTGGTTGTACTAATTGCTTTGTTTTCCTTAGCATGTTCAGACTATCATTGGCTAATTGCTAGGTTAATTTCGAATGTCTGGCTCTGATAATTTTATCGTGTTCTTGTTGTGACATTCTATTATCATCTAGTAAATGCCAGGTCTTAGAATAGCAGTTGTTAGACATGGATCACTGTTTTGGGCATATCATTAGCTTACCCTTTTGCGTTCACGTTACCTGATAATATTTTGATACATCAATATTAGTTGAGGCGGAGAAAAAAACTGACTGGGCTGAACTAGTAAGTTCTGAAAGGCCAACCAGTGGCTTCTCCCAACTAGCACGGCACCCAACTGTACGTTATTGGGAACCACCAAGCCCCAGGGTATTCCATGATAGCTTCAGGCCTTCGGCCGTTTTGGCACTACCATAATTTTGTTGCACCTGTTTAGTACAAGTTACAAGGGAACTTAATGACTAGCCTTCTGTTTTGCCAGCAAAAAAGAGAGACTAACCTCCTGTTTGTGGCACAGAAAGTACGTCGAGAATCTAACGCGGATCACTGATGCACCTAATAATCTTAGGAATTTGATGACTGTTGGAAAAATTTTAGGTAACAGACGGGAATAACACCTGAGTTTAATTATGAGCCAGCTATTACAGAGGAAAATTTTCCTAGACCTACATATGCAGCTAGGTTTAACCTAATTGGTTTAACCCAATTATTATACAATGGATGCTGATCCAGGCTAAATAGAGGGAGGAAGAAGATAAACAAGTGAGCAATGTGAGCTATAGCACACTGTCTCTAAAGCAAGGTAGCAACGAGCCTAGCTGTTGGATGGAGATCGACCTCGACCTCGACTTGGTATTGCCATTGGCGCGGAACGGTATAGAGATGGACCGTTAGATGACTAATCAATGGAGGTTTATGATCCAGCAACCTGGAAATTTTTCCTACTTAAAATGACTTAACTGGATCTAGCACTCTTGTTGCATTTCTTCGGGTAATAGAACTTAGATCTGACAACTGGAAGCTAGGGAAAATCTTTTGGATAAATGTAGAATCCTCCCATGTTGCTCTAGACTCAGATAGATTGATCCATTTCACAAGCCAATGTACCATATGAATGGCTTATGGTGCCCTGAACTTTGGGTATTAGTTCACTTTCCATAATGGCTTCAGATGTTATGGAAGATGGAATGTTGGGTGTAGTTAACAACCATCAGAAATGTGAAGTTTGTGAAAAACTGAATTTTTGTTCTCCAAAATGCGAAATGTCCCATGATACTTAGATGCACATTTTTCCTGCTTAAAATGACTTAACTGGATCTAGCACTCTTGTTGCATTTCTTCGGGTAATAGAACTCAGATCTGACAACTGGAAGCTAGGGAAAACCTTTTAGATAAACGTAGAATCCTCCCATGTTGCTCTAGACTCAGATAGATTGATCCATTTCACAAGCCAATGTACCATACGAATGGCTTATGGTGTCCTGAACTTTGGATATTAGTTCCCTTTCCATAATGGCTTCAGATGTTACCAGGATAGTCCCATTTGGGTTGAGCAGTGGAAGATGGAATGTTGGGTTTAGTTGACAACCATCAGAAATGTGAAGTTTGTGAAAAACTGAAATTTTGTTCTCCAAAATGCGAAATGGCCCATGATACTTAGATGCAGTTTCAAGTAACTGTAAGTGCCGAGGGATGTGTGTGTCGATGGTTGACGATCCTACAAGGAATTTTCTCCTTGTTAGGACACATACAATAATTTTATCTCGGTCTTATCTTAGCTTAGAGATGCTTTTAGCATGATATGTCTCACCACATATTTGGAGATATCTGTCGCTGAAGATAAGACTAAAAAATGATCCATTCATATCAAGATTACATGCCCTGTATAAGATAAGACCGTGTTATCAACCATTTTACATGCCCTTATGTTTTTATCTAGCAGGCTCCCTGCAATGTAGCTTTGATGTTGTAACCCTTGTAAATGATGTAAATAGTGTATCTTTTAATTGTATTAAAACAGTAGGGCCTTCCCTACCACTCAAGATATTTTTTTTCGAAGTGAGGCATAGAAAATAAAATGCCCATTACTCATTCCGTGGCTAATCTACTCTCCAATCTTTTAAGCAAACAATCAGTTTCCGCAGTACGAGCCGTCCTGCTTGGGGTTCTTTCATGATATCTTGTCTGTGAAGCTTCATGCACTAGGCAACGCAACCAAAAGTCCGAACTGATGGAAAGGGCTAGTGCAATCCATTTATACACTTCAACACCCCCTCTCACGTGTGACGGGGAGAAGTCAACACGTGCAACCGGAAGAGAGCGACGGCGTACGAAACTCACGTATGACTCAAGAGGCCTATACGTGGACACAGAGGGATCAACAACAGTTTTAGGATAAACTGCGAAAGCTAGGACTCGAACTCGAGACCTTAGGCTCTGATACCATGTCAAGCTTCATGCACTAGCCAACGCAACCAAAAGTCCGAACTGATAGAAAGGACTAATACAATCCATTTATACACTTTAACACTGTCATCTCGGCGGCAGTTGCAGCCATAAGAGACAGCTCTCCGGAGGACGACATGAGAGCTCCGTTGCAGCTTGGGGTTCTTTCTTGATAGATAACCCTGCTGCAAGCAAAGAGGACGACAGGGAGATCATCCGGGAGACAGGTGGATATTATGAGCTGGTACGTACATGACTTGGTGGTTGCGGTGTTTCCAAAACAGGCAAATAGTAGCGGGGGAGCGAACAGAACAAACCAGCTGCGTACTTAGTACCATACTCACACGACACCTGTAGGGGTGTAAATGAATCGGATTGGATTGGATTTTGTTCTTATCATAATCTTTTGTCATATTTTTTTCTCGAATTTGGAGCGGAGAGGATAACGACGGGTGCCTATACGGAATGCGGGTATACCCGACGGCTCGGAAACGGGCAGATTCGGATTGGAAACAATGATAGTCGGATAAATACTAAATACTCTCGTAGATAGATAATTGTATTTGTAGTATAGTAAAACTTTAGAAGGATTTGACCATTACTCCTTGTAGGAGTCAATTAGTTCAAAAATAGGTACTTTCTCCGTCACGGTTTGGAAGGCGTAAGTCACGTGTTTTTAAAACTCCTCTCCTCCTATACGCATTAGACTTAATTACAGAATTAATGTTCCCTTTTTTCTCTCCACTTCCTACTCCATAGAGCCAAGTAATTAATTCTTGCATGCAACTCTACCAATGCATGGGTCTAAACTCCTCGTTTTTATTGAGTAATTATGTTTAATAGGGCACCGAATAATTAATAGGCACATGTTTTTGCATAAATCTGGTCCCAATTAGCGTCTACCTAGATTCCAATAATCTCTCTAAAACGCCCTTCAAATCGTGACGGAAAAAGTACATGATTTACGCTAAAACCTAAGAATTTATGAGATGGTATAAATATAAATAGTTAAACTACCAATCATTAGGTGAACTCGATAACTCAATAACTAAACATTCAAAGTAGTAACATGGTCCCTAAATAACAGGCAAATAGTACCCCAGCAAGCAGGAGTGGAGATACTGAAAGGAGCGATGAATTGATTGATAATCGCTGTCGCTTGCCCTGTATGGGTACATGGAGATATGTCGAACGGGGGAGCGAACAAATTAACCAGCTGCGTACTACTAGTACCACGCTCACACCGACACCGATAGGTTAAATGGATCGGATCGGATTTTGCTCTTGCCATGCTTGTTTGCCATATACTACTTTTTTGGATTCAAAAATGAGCGGATAATGACTGATGCGTATACGAATCTGATATTGCCAGACGACGGATTTGAATCGAAGGCATGTAATTATATTTGGATAGATTCTGTCGTAGACATGTAATTATATTTCCAGTAAAAATTTAGGGTAATTTGACCATTCCTCCTTGTAGGAGTCAACTAGTTTAAAAATACCCTCCGCGGAAAAAAACTACTTGCTCCGTCTCAAAATAGATGTCACAGATTTGTTAAAATTTGGACAAATCTGTGACATCTATTTTGAGACGGAGGGAGTACTAGTCTAAAAATAGAGACACGATATAGTCTAAAACCTAAGAATTTACGAGATGGTGTAAAATATAATTTAAATAGTTAAACTATCAATCACTAGGTGGTACTAACATAGAAAGCTATACACGGTCCATAAATGAACTCGGTAACTTAATAACTCTAAACATTCAAAGTAACATGGTTTCTAAATGAACCCGGTAACTTAAGAAACTACTAACTTTTTGAGATTGGCCTTGACTTTTGATTCGAAAATTGGACTATCCTAGTAATAATTTTGGATTATACATATGTAGATGCTATTTGTTATAGTACCATAATCCTAAACTGTATCCGGGACGCTACCTCGGAATCGAATATCCCCTTATCTGTCTGAGTCACCAAAATCGAATATGGATAGCTTAAAACTGTTTCGAAGCCAAATTTGATGAAAAATTATTCTGTCGACACGGATCATCATGGCTAGATAAGGGATGTTGGGGGCGGACTCGGGCATGCTATCCACAAGGTGATCGAAGTTTCGACCGGACAGTGACACTGTATCTCAGGGTGCAGGTAGGAGTGGGCTGCCCGCGGAGCCCACTACCCAAGTCCACATGAAAGGCTATGCGGGACACCCGCGGGTAAACAAGAAAAATGGTGGGTTTTCGTGGGAAGCCCACGATCGAGCTAACATCAAAAAAGCTATTTTAATCCAAATTAATATTTTCACATTTGTCTAGATTCAAATATATCTAGTCATATTTAGTGTAGATACATCCGAATCTAGCCAAATATAAGAACATTAATTTGGATCGAAAGGAGTAGAAATTTCCAATCAAGCAAATATTATGTCTAGTAGAAAGAATGGCGAGTCACTCAGAAAGTGGAAAAAATAATTAATACATTGAAGTGCTAAATGTTAATCGTATTATGTACTAAAATATTTTTATAAATATTATACAAGCAACAATTACAATAACGTATTTACGGGTATATATGGGCATACGTGGGATATTGGACACCCGCATAAATTTCACGGGCTCCCGTGGAACACCCACTTAAATTATATGAGACTGTGCGGGCATATACGGGTCTCCCGCGGGCAGTCCCACCTGCACCCTAAACTGTATCTCCCACGGGCAGTCCCACCTGCACCCTAAACTGTATCGTCCTCTCGTCCGCCCATTACTTCTTGGATATATATCCCCATCTTATCGTATGTTCCGTGACATGTCATGTGGGCACGCATGGTATGGATCACGAGAGGTGCTCCATTCTTGGAAGGTCGGAGAAAGGCATGGCACCAAAAAAGCCGGCTCTGAAAATTTCAAACAAACCAATTATGCAACTGCAATGAAAGCAAATTTCAGGACTGATCTCCCAAACGCTAATCCTCACGAGCCAGCATGACAAATGCAACACAACACAGTGCCACAGATTGACAGATGACCATCCATCTCCTAGCTAGCTAGAGTAGTCTGCTCAAATGGAAATCACAAGCAAAAACTGCATCAACGCCATCTCGATCGATCCTAATTAAGCACGCATATCCGCATGAAATCTAGCCATCTAGGAAGGAAGGAAGGAAGGAAGGAAGGAAAGCTCGACCGATCACCATGGGCGGACCCAGGTACATGCGAGTGGGGGCCTAGGCCCCCACTCAATTTTTTGAATCCCTGTAGTATTAGTTCACATTTTGAATGAAAACTGTTCAAATTCAGCTAATTTTTACAAAGACTGCCCCCACTCAAACAATTTGCCCCTAGTCAGAAATTAGTCTAGGTCCGCCCCTGCCGATCACGAGATGGAGTTCCTCCACCTCCTCTGCGCCTTCCTGGCTGCTTCGCCGCCGGGCGTACCTACGTGCCCGCCAGGCCCCGCCCCCTCGGCGCCCGTCATCTTTGTCAGCCTCCCCAGCTTCTTCCACCCGTTGCTCCACGCCGATGGTCCCTGCGGCTGCTGCGCCTTATTACCGCCGCCCATCTTTGCGCCGGGGCCCGCGGCGGGCGACGGCTCCACCTGCTTCTGCAGCGCGTCCATGTCGTGCTGCAGCTCCAGGTACTTGGCCTTCATGCTCTCCAGCTCGAACTTGAGCGTGTTGATGTCCTTCTTGGCCGCCGCCCACCCCTCCTGGAACGACTGCGGCGTGGCGTCCAGCAGCTGCCGCCGCGTCGCCGGCACGGCCACGGAGGAGGACGAGGAGGCGAACGGCCCGTCCGTCCCTCCTCCCGCCTTGAGCGCCGAAGAGCCCGCGAGCGCGTTGCTGATCTTGACCTGCTCGGAGAAGAGCACCTGCACCACCACCCGCAGCGGCAGCCGCTCGTTCTGCGCCGCGTGCATGCACGCGTCGAACGACAGCTTCTGGCAGTCCATCACCCGGCACAGCCGCTTCCGCTCGTGCTCCGTCAGCGCCGGGTGCGCCTTCAGGTACGAGTCCACGGCGCGGTACAGCCCGTCGTCGCAGGCGCGCGCCGACTCCGGGAGCGACTCCGCCAGGACCTGGAACTTGGTCAGGGACAGGTTGCGGTCGCGGGACACCTCCGAGAGGTAGCTGTCCAGAAGCCGGGCCACGCGCGCCTTGGCGTTCAGCCCCGACGACGCCGATGCCGATGCTGAAGCCGCGCCGGCCGGCGGCATCCTAGCGGCGCTCGCGGCGGAGCTGCTGTAGTACTCTGGATCCCCACCGCGTCCTGGGCTGGACGAAGACACCTGCTCCGTCAGCTCCTGCACCAGGAAGTGCTCCACGAGCCGCTGCACGAGGTCGACGTCGTAGGCGGTCTCCGCGCGGCCGACGGAGGGTATGAGGAGGTCCGGAAGCGCCGCCTGCTCCAGCTGCATGCCGACGCGCTTCTCGAGCTCCGTGACGAGGGCCGGGGCGACCTTGAGCATGATGGCCAGGCGGAGCAGCCGGAGGAGGAAGCCGCAGGACACGCTGTCGCGCTGCGGGGGGATGATGCTGATCAGGCTCTCTACCACCATGCGCTGCTCCCGCGCCGGAGCGCTCGTGGCCGCGTCGTCCTTGCCGCCCGCGCCCGCGATGATCATGTGGAGGCCGCCACCCGCGGAGACCTGCGCCCATGGCTCGTCGGCCACGCCACCGCCGCCGCCGCCGCCGTTGGCGACGTCCTTGGTCAGCCCCGGGAGCCATTTCGAGGCGTAGTGGGTGATCGACGCGCCGATGAGGTCGAACCGCATACCTATCAGCAATCAGACAGTGCACAAGAACGGGCTCAGAAACGTAAAAAACATGTCGAACTGAATGTGGTCTCGGGCATCTTATATTTCCAAAAGAAGGGAGTACGTGAGAAAGAGATCGAGGGATCCATGGACCATTAGGCATGGGGCCTAACTTCACTGTTCAGAACTAGTACTTGATTGAGTCCCTGACTCCCTGTCATGTCATTAATTCGATCAAGCTAAGCACTGTTTGGTGGAACAGTTCACCATAAGATTTTGTTCTTCTCGCATATATAGAAACCACAATTTTCTTTTGGGGGAGGAAATTTAGACGAGTACTCACCGCATATTTGGTCCATAGAGTTTCAAGCTTTCGAACTAATGTGCCTACTGCCTACTTATTTATTTTAGCCAAAATCTATCGTGTGAACGTGAGGTTTTACGCTTCCACGCGCGACACGATCTTAGCCCTTCATTTTTGGACCAACGGCTGGGATGACAACTTCCAAAAAAAGAAACAAAAAAAGATAAAATTGTCAGGGCCCACACATTGCTTTGCCCTGGCAACTTTGGTGGCGTCGTTCGAACGTGCACGCGCTGGCACAGTTCTTTTACATATCTCTTTGGATTCCAAACTATCTAAAGCTCGTTTTCATTTTTTTTCTTCAAAAAACCTCCTTTTAGAAACTAAAAATATTCTAAAAAAAATACACAAGTACTGTACATAGCTTAGATGTGATCTAGAAAAATATATAAAGAGCAAATTCGAGTCCTTTTTTCCTTTTTAGAATCATTATTTTGTTTTTGTATAGCCCGAAACATACAATATTAATTAACAAGTATTAAATGGAGATGTAGCTCACATATGTATGTATCCACATGAAAAATAGAATTTTTTTTCTGAACTCCTGAATAGTAATTTCATTTTTTTTAAATAATGCTCCATGTTGTAGTTGGTGAGTCAAATTGACGCACTCCATGTGTGAACCTGTCATCATCATGTGTTTATACTTTGCTAAATCTGCCAAATCTTCACTTCTTCAACACCCAATTTGCTCGCCACATTTCTCTTCGTTTCCCAGAAAGTTTGTACTCCTTCTGACCCATATTAGTTGACACAAATTTGTCTAAATTTAGATGAATCTAGACACTATTTAGTATATAGGTTCGTCCAAATTTTAACAAATCCAAGTCATCTAATATGGGTCGGAGGGAGTATTAAGAATGGTTGGTAAAGTGTGGCAGTATATATGGCTATGACTATGAACTAAATATGCTTCAATTTAGTTTGAATAATGCTGGGAACGAATTTCGGCCCGAGAAATTCGAATCGTGAAACCCTGAACCAAAACTACCCGGTATACTACTAACCATGCAAGATTGCAGATTAGTGGTGGTCTGGTAGTCCGTTACCTTTGACCTTGATGGCCGTGACGACGCGCACGAAGTGGTCGATCCTGAGCACGGCCACGTCCTCGAACCACCAGTCCGCCGGCGGCACAGCCTGCCGGCTGGGGCTCGACTCCTTGGAGTCCCCTCCGCCTCCAACGTTCCACCGTGGGCTCGCCGTTCCGCCGCCGCCGCTCCTGGGCGGCCTGCCGCCGCTGCTAGCGCCGGTGTACGCCCAGCGGACGCCCCTGGGGTTGGCGCAGGCCTTCCACGCGATGGACTCGCTGCAGCGGCGCACGATCTGCAGGTTCTCTGCCCACGGCGAGAGGCCCTCGCAGGTCTTGAGCACGACGATGGAGTCGCGCCAGGAGGAGAGCACGACGTAGCTGAGGAAGGCCTCCGTCTTGAAGATGAG
This sequence comes from Avena sativa, assembly GCA_916181665.1. Lineage (NCBI taxonomy): Eukaryota > Viridiplantae > Streptophyta > Magnoliopsida > Poales > Poaceae > Avena > Avena sativa. The sequence goes on along the minus strand of OV702298.1, from coordinate 259,235,330 downwards.
GTTCCCCTCCTCCAGGTCCTCCGTCATCTCCAGGTACTCGGCGGCGCAGCGCAGCCCGGAGATGTTGGACGCCGTGAGGTCGACCGCCATGCCGTAGCAGAACCGGGCCGCGAGCTCGAAGGACTCCGCGCCGCCCGGGAGGTCGTCCAGGTCGGCCACCGTCGTGTCCGGGTCCAGGGAGGAGGACGCCGCCGACTCGTAGATCAGGCGGCCCATCTTGCCGCTCCGGGAGATCATCGGGTACTGCTCGTTGGCACGCACGTACGTACGTAGCCGGATGTAGTGTAATCAGTCGCATGCCAAAAGCGGAATCAGTTGCAACGAAAGTAGGAGCAAATTAAGAAACTGAAAAAGATCTCCTATTTGTGGCATCGATCGCGCACAGGTAGAATGCCTAATGATTGAGCTGCCGACAGTAGTACTACTCTGCCAGTACGTACTGGCATAGTACGTGCTCTCTCGCAGTCTCCCGAATTCTGGATGATTCTGTTTGTAGTTAGCAACAACAACAAAAAAAAGGTACCTTGTGAAGATTGAAGCTCACATCCCCCACTTTGACGAGCAAATCGCTGGGGATATCACTGTTCACATACCTGCTCAAATTACAGGAAAAGGAAATTAAACAAGACAACGATGAGGAAACGTCCATATCGCGTTCAGCTTCAATTTGCGCCAAGTACTAATAAATTAAGCGCAAAATATAGCTCGATCCCACAGTACCAAGACTGATCTCTGCGCACGAAGCCGTCGCTCTTGACCGCGTCGTGCCGTCCGGAGCCGCCATGGACGGGGACGAGCCCCCGTTCGGCGCCGGCGTCGCTCTCCGACTCCCACATGCTTCTGCTCCTCTACACGCCGGACTTCCTATCTCTTCTGCAGAGCGTTAGAAACCGAGATAGCCGTGAAATACAAAGACCCACACAAAGTTGAGAACGTGCAAATTAACATGTAAAGTAGTACATGCATCTCAAATATGTACAGAAGCTACAAGAATTTTACTGGATGCTTTCAGACATACGTACATCTAGAGACTCTCCTGTCCTGATCTTGCCGCGGCACCAGCAGCAGCTGGATTTCAGAACAAGAGGAGAGGCAGCAGTCCTAGCCGAGTGTGAGTAGAACGATGTGCGAAATTGTGGAGTGAGGCTAAGCTGTGGGTAGGCAGGCAGCAATGTGTGATGGGAGAAGAAGAATATCGGCTGGTCCCGATCGATCGATCGATGAGGTTTATGGGGCGAGGGAGATCGACCACATGGAGTGTTTGTTTGCTTGCACCTCCCCACCAGGGACCTATCTATAAGCCTACTACTACTGCTACCCCTTCACCAGCGAGGGACCTAGCTAGCCATGTTGCCCTTCCAGCCTCTCCCGCCGTAGGCCGTAATCCTCCTCCATCGACCAGCGTTTGGCTAGAAAAGCTTCTCAAGGTCGCTCTAACATTGCTGCGTACTAGTAATTAATGGCGTGTACGATCTCTCCCTTGTTTGAGCACTCATGTCGCTCCACAGGCGTCTCTTTTGCTGTCTCCAGTAGCGCCAATCCTGGGCTGTTCAATCAGAGCGACTGACGGCTCTGATTATTATCCGCAAACAGGAGTAGTACATTCTCCATAGAAAAAAAAAAGGAAACAGAAGATAAGCACACGGTTCCATTCACTTACTGTAGTTCTCTGCAACAGTATTGGTTATTATTAGTGCCAACTGTTGTTTCTTTTTCTGTCAAAAAAAACTGTTATTTCTTTTGTGGAGAGAGAGAAATTACTGTTGGTTTTCTGAGTGCATAATGTGCACAAATGCGCAGCGCCAGGCTGGTAAAAAGGCCCAACCTACGAGAAGCTTCAGGGTGTGGTGAAATGATAGTATCCTTTTCATGTAAAAACCATGTGTCCCCTTGACGCCACATGTGCCGTACCAGTCGGCATCGTCCACAGGAGACGCCGACGTAGCACACGGCGTTGCCATTCCTCCGCCCATATGTACGTCCATGCCACACTGTCACATGACTACAGAGACATTGTTTCTTATCTTGTACTCTTCCATGTTTGAGCCATCCAATCAATTCCCCCCCCCCCCCCCCCCCCGGCATTCTTTGCAAATACTATTGAGAAAAGAAAATTACAAAATACTAGCCCCTTCGATCAATAATAGGTACAGCTAATAAGACATTTATTATGACGGAGGAGTACTGCCTTTGTTTTAAATTATAAGAGTCTTCTAAACCGTTTGTAATACCATTCAGGTAAGAAAAAATTACAAAATACTAGTACTACCTTTTTTTTAAAATTATAAGACATTTAAAAGCTAAAATAGCCTTCTAAAACGTCTTATAATTTAAAACGGGGTAGTATCTCATTTGGAGATAGGGTTAAAAATACCATCAGATTTTAAAAAGCATCGGTCCAGCGTAACAATATTGCAAAACACCGAACCACACCAACACAATTCTGACAGATGGACCCACCACCAATCAGGGTGACAGAGGGTGAAGGGGTGCTCAACTCTAGGGTTTTTTCTTGTATATTTCTACGGGCCATGTCAGCTCTCCTCAGTACTAGAGAAAAACTCACGGATAAATCCGTGCCACGGGTAACTTTTAGCCATCGCGCACCACCACGGGCATCCAAACGTAGCCATGGCGAACATTGCAAGCTTGGCTTTCTCTCTAGCAGCAGCTCTGGCATTACTCGTCTGCTTGAGAAGCAGTTCTTGAACATAAGGGTCCCGCACCCAGCCTAGCGATGTTCCATCTGCTCCAGCGTCTTGATCTTCATGATCTGCTCTGGCATCTTGATCTTCGTGATCATCCTGATCTGCTTCGACATTTTGATCTTGATGATCATGTCCGACATATCCTTCATCATGTCTCGGAGACTCTTCGTCATCTCGTCCGCCCTCGCCGTTATTATCCTCCTGCCCTTCATCATTTCCTGCCGCCCCATTGATGTCCCCATCAATCACTTATCCATCAAGTGTAGCCATCCATGAAATCATGACGGAGTAGGTGCGCCTGCAGTTGTCCGGAATCAGGGTTGAGCAACCACTTGAGTTTGCATCTTCTACACGAACATCTTATCTCTGTCATGTTATTTCGTATCATGTTGGTTGTCGTGTATTTTAAAAATCTAACCACAATGACTTGCTCATTATGCGGACCATGGTTGCCTGTGCGGTACAATGAGCAAGATAATTAAAAGTTTAGAACCACACAACCATTGCATGGGTCGCTAGAAATTTCGGCATGACCTATCCTAAAAGTAGGACCTTTACAAAATATCAGAAATTTGCCGAAACAAAAATGAATCAATATTTCGGCAAAACATTGGCAACTTGTTCACACAAACACATGAGAGCATCCTCCAAACACATGAGCATCCTCCAAAAAATGAGTATCCTACAAACACATGAGCATTTTCCAAACACATGCACATCCTCTTACACATGGACAACTTACCGAGATGAGACCGAGAAGATGGAAGGGGAGAAGGTAATACTAGATCTAAGATTTGTGAGAGATTTCTCCTATGTATGTAGCATCCAAGGTAAGTTTAACAAGCTACAAATGGTGAAAGATAGGAAGAAATTGAGGTGGGGAGGAGGAGACGACCAGATCTAAGGAGGAAGAATACGGGGGAGTGAAGTGGCTCGAGGGTTTCCAGGTATGCTTGGCTAAGTTGATTGCATATGCATTGGAGATGGAAGAACTGTCCTGCAGCATGACATGGACAATTTAGATGTCACAATAAGGATCACTCTATTATTCTTAGAAGCCATGGCCAACCATGATACTTGGATTTGGCATGCTTTTTTTGTAATGCCCGGTACTTGCAACGATATCAATGTGCTTAATCAGCCACCCTTTTCATCAAGTTAGCCACCGGTGAGACAACACCGGTGGAGTTTCAAGCAAACAACAAGACATACAATATGGGCTACTACCTTGCAGTCTTGCAGATGGAATCTATCCAAGGTGGTCTACATTTTTGAAGTCGTTTGTCAAACCAAAATGTAAGAAACAACTTAACTTCTATAATGCACAAGCGGCGGATACCAAAGATGTGGAGAGAGCATTTGAGATTTTGCAAGTCCAATTTGCTATTATTAGAGAGCCATCTAGGTTTTGGGACCAAGATATCCTTTGATACATCGGCCATGACCGCTTATGTGATCATGCATAACATGATCACTGTGAATGAGCATGGCCACGGCTTGGACTATAGTTTCTATGACTTGATGGGAAGACCGGTGCGTGTGCAAAAGAGTGATGACTGAGTAGCGCTCTTTCTTTCTTCCTACCATTCCATTAGAGACTCCGATATGCATGATGAACTTCAAAAGGAGCATGTCGAGGAGTGGTGGACATGGCATGGCAACCAAAGTCACTAGTTTCTTCATGTTGTATGTGATTGTTGTTGTATTTGATGAACTATTTGTTATACTAGTAATCAAGCACGTGCGCATGAACGTTGAATGTAGTTAGAAATACATGAAAGTATAATTTGATAAATTACATCAAACCTTATGCACAACTGGGGTTTTGGATATTTCTTGAATGTGCTCAAGTGACAAAACATAATTATCTCAAACTTATAGTGCTAAACAATTTGTCAAAGTGTAGCATATGAGAGAAAAAACCACTGCATGTGGTTTATAACAATAAAAATAATGTATTCTTTCCAACGGAAGAGGGGGTATCACCAAGCCTTATCTGGTACAAATGTTACAGTTGTAGTAAATCTTGAAGCACTATATTGTACATATAATTGGTTAATAAGGTTTGGTGTACAACCTCATTCCAGGTTAACCACCTCCTTAAGTTTTTTCATATTCAGAAATATAGATTTGTCCCATATCCTCACAATGCTGCAGTAAATCATCACGAGATGAGGTATTGCACAAAAAAAAATAAAAAAATGTTATACCATAGTTTCAGTGAAGCTATTCCCAATCATTATAGTGCAACAGTAGTTTGATCCATGCAAACAAATAACCCACCAACATAATTGGTGCCTGAACTAGACTTTCTGAGCAGGTGCTCAGTGCACACCACTATCGGGTTGGTAGTAGATGCATCAAGATCCTTGCTAGCCTTATTTTTTCACAATTTTCCCTTGGTGCCTCAACATTGATTTTTTATTTCTAATACAGTCACTCTCAAATTACATGAAATGGATCAAACAACAAGAGGTTGCCGACATATATATTACTTAAATGGAGCAAATGCCTAATCCGTGTGGCATACACTTTAAAATATCCATGGCCATGAGAAATAGCAGATTCATTTTTCTTTTCTATCACTTGGTTTCACATGAACATAATCAAGAATTTAAGGACACGTGGGTTCAAAAATTTCAATCATATCGAAAAATCATACATTTAGGGCCAGACTAAATACCTGTCGGGTGAATGCATTGCTTGCACCGCCAATCTACTTGAGGAGCACCCAAAAGACTGCAAACATGTTATAATTGCGACAAGTAAATAACGAAGAACGAAAACAAAATCACAACAAAGGGGACACGGATTTAACGTGGAAAAATCTCTCTAACAAAGAGAGGAAAAAACTACGGACACCAGCCAACAAAACTTCAATATATCAAGGAGTGTTTACACAACGCCGATGATTTTCACAGATGCAACTTATCCCAGTTGGCGGCTTACAAGAGGTTTATATATCGGTGAAAACCTAGGTCTTCGACGACCCAAGCCTCCGGCGACAGGTCTCGCTCCGCTCGTCAGAAGTTGGCCTTTACTTTATAGAATTTGGATCAACATATAACAAAACATGTGAAATCAACAATCGACAACCAAAAAGAATCAAAGATAATGTTGGAGAGAAATTAATCTGAAAATAGCATGTGTGGCTTCTGCTGGCCTTGTGGTGAACGATGGACTTGTTAACTGCATTTTATGCAACCGGTCACAAGAACCATCTCCTGGGGGGTGAAGAATCATGTCTTGTGTAGAGCCATCAATGTAAATATTTGTTGCATTATACTCCCTCGTGCAACAGAACCCCATGTCGTTTTTTCTTCATGGTTCTCAAGTCCCTGCAATGAAGAATCGTCAACTTGTGCAGGCATTTCCATAAGCCCTTTCTTGCCACCAATCAGAAATCAAGAAGATGATAAAATTGTTCAAACATCGGTGGTCTTGTTAGGCGGTGGTGGTACTGCTTGGTGGGGGCAGGTGAGTACGGCGACAGACCATCTATCGGGGTTGTGAAGGGTGGGGACATTGGTGCAGAGGGCTCGTAAGATGAAATCCATTGGGTGATTCACAATATCATGTAATCAAGCAACTGACAATAGATATGCTTTGACTGCCAAATAAATAAATTTTCAGAAACAAAATGAAGTTGCAGACGGCTAATTTCCATATATAACTTTCATATAAAAAAGAAGGGGCGCTCGAGTGGACTTCCTTGTAAGTACAAATATATCTTTGGTGAATTAAATCCCCTAGCTTGATCAGTATAAGAAAGAAAAAATCTCACTACCCGCTTTAAGAAAGTCGAACAGTCTTACCGAAACATATAGTCTACTTCGGAAAATAGCACCAGCTACCGATAGATCACACACCATTAAACTGTGTCTGGTTGATACCAGCCAAGATTTTATATCTTCTTACCTCAATTTCAGAATAGCTTTAGCAAAAGGACACATTCAAGATCTGCAGGACCACTTTGTAAAAAAACACTTGTGATGCAACTCGATATATTACACTAACGAATATGTACACGCTACAAGTCTGATATGTCAACCAAAGTCATTCTTCTAAGGATCAATTCAGAAATTGTGCGGGACTCGCATTAAGTAGAACAGATCCGATGTAGGAACAATATTAGCACTGAAAGATGAAATTAAACTTAAAGGAGTTAAACAATTAGAATTAATCATTCCTATTGGTCAACACTTGAATTTGGACAGTGAAGCTAAGCCTTACAATGATTTTGGAGGGGAATGTAGATTCCGAACTATGTGGGAGTACTACTGTTGAGACTAATGAGCACGATGCAGGTCAATAATGAGCACAAGAAGAAGTAGAACCTGAAGAAATTGTTGGCGCACGGGCGTTAGGGAGGCCTCGCATGCCGGCGGGGGCGTTCGCCGCCTGGGCGATAGGGAGCCTCGCATACATGCGGTGGCTTGCGCAGCAAGGGTGACATCATGCGCGGCCGGGGCGGCGTGGCTAGGGCGATGCAGGCGGGACGACGTCGTGCGTGGCCGGGAGGCACATGCGGGGGCAGGGTTGTGCGCGACATGGGCGGCGCATGCGGGTGCTGGGTCATCCGTGGCTAGGGCATGCAGGGGCTAGGGCGGCGCAGGCGGGGGGCTAGGTCGTGCGTGGCTAGGCGACGCATGCGGGGGGCGAGGGCCACGATTTGCACGAACTAGGAGGTTTCCAAGTCTAGAACGGTTTGTGCTAATAGGAGAAAAAAGGTAGTCGTGGGATTGTCCGCTCAGACTGATGAGCCAATAAAAACGGGATAACTTTCGGCCGTTGGATTTTTGCATTGTACGGTCCCAATTTGTAAGATCTAACCCTATGAGTCTTTTAATATTACTGTAGATGTACATGTATATTGATTTGATAGCTACTTTCAACAATTTGTGTAACAATTGTTAAACTATTAGCTTGTGTTGTAATAATAATTATGAGCTATTTGTGTAATATTTATTTTGTGAAGTGTTTGATCTTTTATGCTGCACATATGTGGAGAAAACATGTTTGTGGTGCCCTATTTTAGGACATCTAAAAATTGTGGCCGGCTGGGTCCCGAGTATTTTTGGCATTTGAAACGGCAGTGACAGTTTTAGTGCCCAAAAACATAAAGAGTGGTGCCCCAAAACGAAAAAATGGTGACCTATTTCGGGGCAAATGTTGGAGATGCTCGAATACATTGTCCACGTTTATTTTGCTCGAGCAGACTTGTTCGATGCATACAATTTAGTACTAGTAAGCTCCTCAAGCCAACTGGCTAGCTAGCTAGATCGCCACGACAGCATGGAAGCCATGTCAGAAAGGGCTGCGAAAGCCATTGCAGGCATGCGTGGCCACTCAACCATGCATATCCACAGATCCAACAGTGCATGCATGAATGATCATCGACCGCTCGGCCGTATTCTATCTTCAGAAGGGGACGGGTCTGAATTTGTGGTCCTTTCAAACTACTCCAACTCAGACTTCAGATTTTTTATTTTTGAAATGGACTCAGACTTCAGAATAGTTGCACAAAACTTCAACTTAGGTGTTGCCGGGAACCTAGATTTTTTTGTGCCGGATTTCTTTTGGTTGTTCCAACCCTCTGCACGTAACAATCTTTTCTAATCTAATCGGATGGTAGAACGACTGCCTTTAACCTTAAAAAAAACTTAGTATGCTGTATGTGCACTTATATCCAAATTAGTGGCCGTACGATCTAGATTTAAATCATTTGTGTAACTGTATGTGCGGAGAATTGTCAATGCACGACGGTCACTGCACGCACTACATGGTCGACATGGGGATACCAAATGCCTTGTCAAGCTGGCACAGCTACATATAATTAGCAAGATAATATTAGACGTGGGCAACGCGTGCTCCGCTAATCCAAAACAAATAGTACAGTACTACTACAAACAGTGTCTTCCTCAACTTATTTAATCCGTTTGGTCGATCCAACACATTCTGGGGGAGAAGGGACTGAATTCTAGGATCTACTACATCCATCTTTCACGAATCTAGGACTAGTGCTTCTTCCTAGAGCAAAATCTTATCTTCGAGCTGTAACTTGGTTTAAGCAAAAAAAAAGTACGCAATCTGATAGTACTAGTCTTGTCCCTTCATCGTCGCCACATCTGTCGCGCTGTCGTCGTCTCCGTCGGAATCACTGATGGCGTTGCCTGAGCTGAAGACGTCTGTCCTCATTCCTCGGACTCGGCGGTTCCACCTAGGCCGATCGCCTCGTTCGCCTCCGCCTCCGAGGGCTCGTCCGGAGATCTCTCGGATCCGCCGTCCGTCCTGATCGGGCTCCTGCCTGGAGCGAAGAGCGCGTGAGATTGGAAACAAAATGCTCGCCGTGTTCGAGGCCTTTGACTTATTTTTTTGAGAATTAGGCCTTTGACTGGTTAGTGCGGAAACCCTGGGCTGGCTTTGGCGTATTAGCCGATCGAATATCTTCTTCCCACTATATGGGCCGTGGTTTCAAGGATTTGCTGTCTGAGGACTGAGGAGGCCCGTTCCGCAGCTATTTTTTTAAATAATATATTTTTTTAATCAATTTCAGAAATAATACGCGAATTGGATCTTTTAAAAATCTAGCGGTGCGTCGGCAATTCAAAAAACGACTAGGACTAGTATTTAATTGAAAAGCCGACCGGCTATTAAAGACGCTAGGTGTTCAGCACAGCACTTTATGGTTGGCCTCATTGTTTCGCGCCGTTTTCTCCCGCCACCTCTTTCCGCCGGTTTTTCCCGACACTGCTTCCCACTGTTATTATAATGAAAGGTACTCTCGGAAAGTTAATAGTAGAACCTCAACTCAATGGCTCCAACGGGTTGCGAGTTACGTCGACGAGTGGCAGAATGCAACGACACAAGTGTGGCATGCTGACCCGTTTGATATGTATTCCACGGATACTTACAAAGGTACATGTCGATGACACGGCTACATCCCATTCCACATGCACACGACGATAAGATATACCCTAGCCAGTCGACAATGGAGTCTAGATAGTCAGCGGTAAGTACTTTTTCGGCACAATGAACATGAGTACCTATATAGTGTGTACTTAACTATGAGACAAATGCAAGCCGACATGCCGTGAGAGCTACAGACTGTGTCTCAGTACGGATGATCACTTTCGTCTGTTCCTCCTGTGCCTTGTCCGCATGCTCAGTCCTTTCTCCGGCGTGTCGAGGATAGGCTACGGAGTATCCACGCGACCATCACGTGCACCGGCGTCTCGGACGTCGTTCAACACCGAGCAGCACAACGCCCACCGTGTCACTCGATAGAGGAGCGCGCCCCATGTCGCTCCACGCAGCAGCGCCCACCGCGTCGGTCCATGGAGGAGTGCGCCTAGCGTCCACCCATGCAGCAACCACCTTCTCCAGACCAGGCTAGAGGCTCGGGGTGGCACGAGGAGCAGATTCCTCCTCCACTCCGGCACGGGCCTCGTCCACAGCTCTCACACCAGGCGCCGCCGAGAGCACCACCTCCGGACCAGGCTGGAGGCTTGGGGTGGCAACAATCGAGTTTACTTCCGACCAGTGGCAACAGTCGCAGTTTACTCCCGACTCGTGGCAGTAGTCGTAGTTTACTTTCGACCAGTGGCAGCAGCAGCATCAGATCCCCTTCATGGACTTCGATTATCGACCACGGTCTCATCCTCAGGGTAAGCTTGTCCCTTCCTACTATTGTTAGATGCATCATGACATCATTCGATACTTAATTTCTTGTACATGGGCAGGAGGATACGGTTTATGGGACACTAATGACGACGAGGATCAGCAGACACAACATCAGTAGTAGACTGGTTTGGCCAGTATTAGCCGCAGCAGACTCTACCACCTTTCCCCACACAGGATACGCAGAATCAAGGTGAAGGGTAAACTGCACCTCCCCCCGATGTGATGTCACCCCACAAATATGAATGGAGTATACTGTAACGCCCCAGTTTTAGTTAAATAGTAAATAGGGTTTTGATTGTTAAATAGTAACACCCCGGTGAGAAGCAATGTCGGAAAAAAGGCGGAAAAAAGTGACGGGAGAAAACGGCGCGAAACAATGGCGCCAACCCTAAACTGATGTACTGAACACGTAGCGTCTTTAATTCGAATAACGACCGCGCCAATCATCTTTTGGAAAGCCGGCCGTGGGTCTGGCCTCCCATGTCAGCTGACAGCGCAGCCGGTCGGCTTTTCAATTAAAGACTAGTCCCGTTTTCTTTTCAATTAAAGACTAGTCCTAGTTGTTTTTTGAATTGCCGATGCACCGCTAGATTTTTAAAAGATCCAATTCGCGTATTATTTCTAAAATTGCGTACTCCCTCTAATCCTAAATAAGTGTCATGGTTTTAAACTGACTCTAATTTAAAATGACGACACTTATTTAAGATCGGAGGTAGTATTATTTATAAAAAATTAGCCGTTCCGCGAACGACGGTTTGGGCCGGCTAAATCCACCCTGCAGTCCAGTGTTGTACCCAGCAGCTGCTCTCTCTCTCTGACGCAAGCGTGACCAGCCGATCGAATATCCTCTTCCAGCATGTGGGCCTTGGTTTCAAGTCTCGTGCGTGTGCTTGCGTTGACATGGAAGTGTAATTTATTGAAATTTGGAGCGCAGCCGATTTGTCCATTTCGTGTACGGCATATACAGACGGAGGAGATGCGGTGGCCATGCATGCGTGAAGAAATGGTACTGTATTGTTTTGACCAAGGCGCCGTGGAGGGAGTGACCTGACGTCTTGACTTCCCAAGGATCCTTGCTCAAAGGTTGACTTCCGAAAGATCACTCCTCAAGAATCGTCCTACAGTTTTTCACAACATTTTGTAAGAAAACAGTTGAAATCCGAGTTGAACTCGGATGATGTGTAATTAAGACAGGAGCTGCAGTTTACACAAAGTGGAAGACACGAGTTGCAATTGACACGATGCAATAGCTGCCATTTCCGCGCAGTTGCCTGCGATGCATGCGGTTCATTCACCCACATCGCCGCCCTTTTTCTTAAGTGTCTCAAATGTATGCTATGATTTACACTGGATGTTTTGTTTTAAGTATAGTTTTTCAATTGCATCATGTGTTCCAACTAGTATAGATTTTCAACTACTCTTTATCGTCTTCACCGTCTCATAAGGTGTCCGCTCAACTCCTACGCTCGATGAAGAGGGAGAAAGAGTGAGGGGGATTGAAGGGGGGTGGAACTTGGATATGCATTGCTCGAACTGCCGTCGAGTTGGTGGTGCTGCGTGCAACATGGAGGCTTGAATAATGTGAGGCAACCATCATTCTAAACCTCGACTAGGGCGTTAGCAGGCCGGGATGACTTGTCATACGATACATCAACGCTTTACCTCGAGCAAGGCATTGGCGGAACCTTTGATCATCAACTTAGGAAACATATGAATTGGTGCAAATCCCGAGTAATGGTGGCGTGATCCTTTTGTTATTACCAGCAAGTGTCCTTGAGATTGGACAGTTTTTCATTTTCTCGTCATAGGTAGAATACCACATATGGTCTAGTAACCCATCCACAGTGAATATTTTAAACTATCTGTGAAAGAAGATGTATCATGCGAATGTGCACTCTAGCCCAAAATAACGATCTAAAAAGTCACGGAAGAAGTATGACAAAGAACGATGACAAAGACTCAACATATGCACTTAGTCCAAAATATAATGCAACGCCAGAAAAATCAACTTATGAATAACATATACTCCCTTCGTCCTAAAAAGGATGTCTCAAGTTTGTCTAAACTTGAATGTATCTAGTTACTATTTAGTATATAGATATATCCAAATTCAAACAAACTTGAGACATCCTTTTTAAGAGGAGAAAGTACTAGACATACGTTTGTTTAGTTCATGTTTGGATTCGAAATTACCAGCGAGCTCATTTTCCCTTTTGTTTCTTGGGTTGTGGGATGCATTTGGATTTTAATTGTGGCTAGATTGTACAGTACTAAACTTTATGTGTTATAACTCAATTTCAGATATTCTTCAAATAAATTAAATTGACCGTAGGCACGGATACAACATGTGGACGTGATAGGTGATACCTTCTCGTGCGATGAGGTGGAGTCGCGACGAGAGGGTACACAACAGACCGGCAAATATCACATCAGGCTAAATGACCATCATACCCCACGGTCCACGATGAGTTTGACGCGGCATTACTTTTCCTCGTTAGCAGCCACTAGACACGTACCCCACGCCCAAGCCCGTGCGCGCGTACGTGCTTGGTCTACTCGCTACTCGTTCTGTTTTTCTCCCTCCCTGACCTCACGAAAGCTACCCGGCGCGCCCGTGAAGACCACGGCGAGACGCGACCGCCTCACACGTATGCGCGCGGCCTTTTCCACCGTCCTCCTCGTCGTCTATTACATTCATCCACCGGCTTCACACTCCTTCCATCCCATCCATCTCGCCGCCGCCTCTCCTGCCCACCATGTCGTCTCCCGGCGGCTCCGAAGACGGTGGCGCCGCCGCCGCCGTGTGCTGCATGTGCGGCGACCACGGCTTGCCGCAGGAGCTGTTCCGGTGCAAGCTCTGCCGCCTCCGGCTGCAACACAGGTATGAGCTAGCGTGCATCATGCAGCTCGTATGTGCGTCACGCTGCATGCGGCTTTTGTTGCTTGCCTCGATCGATCGAATTCGTCTATAATTGCATTCCACTGACTGATGCTCTGGCGTGCGTGTGTAGACACTGCAGCGAGCTCTACCCGAGAGCGGCCACGTACCGGCAGTGCAACTGGTGTCTTAGGGAGGACGGAGGAGGAGGAGGCTCGCCGGCGAGGCAGACGACGGTGGCGGCAGCGAAGAAGAGGACGCTGGCATGGTCAGAGGCGGATGATTCCGACGAGAATAAAAGAAGGCGCTCCAGTGGTGGGTGCTCTAGGTCGGCGTTCTGCGCTGAGCCCGATAAGCCGGTCAAGAAGCCGCCCAAGGCTCGCCACCAGAGTGCGGTGCTGCCGATGCCGGAGATGGAGACGCCGGCCAAGGGTACGAAGCCACGGGCCGCAGCGGAGAAAGGGAGATTTAGGGTGAAGGTGCGACGGTACAAGCTGCTAGCTGAGGTGATCAGCTGCTGATTCTTGCTAGACTGCAGGGCGAGGGGAGAGCGCAAGATCATCTCAGATCGACCAGACAGATAATATACATATACACAGGCTTAAGTTCACAAACTGCGAGTGGGTGAAATTGCAGCGATACGTTACGAGTTAGGGGCAGCGCACGTTTCTGGTGACTAAAACGTCTTTTATCGAAAAAAAGCTTTTGCAACTCTAGCCAGTAGTTGCTTGGGTGTGTACGGGTATATGTCATGTGTGTCTATTCGTGTTTTTCAGGACATATATTGATGCATTAGATATCTGTTACTTTTTTTTTTTGAAGGAGCGTATATTCGCGAGATACCAATTACACTCAGACTCTGCAGCAACGCATCATTCTATTGACATTATGGATGCACGCAACTAAAAAAGAAAAAAAGAATTATATAAAAAAAAGAAAAGTCCACAAGCGTCCTCATCGTCCTGGTCATCGATCATGAGTTTTCATCTCGAAGAAAGTCCGCATTCACAAAACAATGCCCTCAACAATATCATTGCCAGACACAACCATAAATAAAATGGACAATAGTCAAATTTAAGATATTTTTTACATATTTGAAATTGGATTTTTTTAATATTCTCATTTTTTGTAACTTCTTGGGAATGTTCACAACGATTTATAAATTTCTTGTGCTTCCCTTGTGTACCCTATCTTGTTCAAAACTAAGGTCATACCTTGGATTTTCATCCTGGAAATTTGAACTCTAGGATCCTCCTGTATTGTTGCCCCCACTTTCCGATGTCGCTACTCAAAGACCCAAATCACCAAGCCAAAACCTCATCACCACCAGGATTCAAATATCACTGCGACTAACTTCACCATGGGACTAAAGGAATGTCCTTGATGGCAACAGACTGCAAAGCTTCACATCGCTTCCTCTGAAACCAAACAGTCAGACAAAAACATGGTTGCGCATGACTAAAATCCATCCAATCCGGCAGACTCAAGCATGTCGTCCATTAAAGGTCACCAGCGGAGCCTTCGAAACTCCAGCCATAGGAAGGAATACCAACATCAAGTATATCCTCGTCTTGGCATGAAAGGGATCCTAAGACCATAACCCCTTTATTCGAAGCCAGACCGGTAGCCCCCATGCCACCCGCTGGCGACCCGCGGGATCTGCTTCACCGAGCTCAACCAACGGCCATGACCAACGGCGTGCAAGGAGACGACAACGCAGGGTCGATCCACCATTGGAACCAACCATGACACTGTGAGGAGGAGATGGAGAGACGACAACCTAGATCGAGATCAAGGCTTTGTCCCGAGCTGGCCCGCAGCCCAGCCCTCACCGCCAGCCACGCTTTGTGGACCTCCGCCACCACCCTAGCCAGGGGCGCTGATGTAGCGCTGAGTTGATGTAGGAGCGCTTCGTTGGGAACCCCAAGAGCAAGGTGTGAAGCAGCATAGCAACAAGTTTTCCCTCAGTAAGGAACCGAGGTTATCGAACCAGTAGGAGGAAGGAAACGTCACACAGGTGTTGCAAGCAACGCGGAGACCTGCACAACACAAACTCAAGACTTTGCCCCAACGAATCAGTGAGATTGTCAAGCTCATCAGTTTCCTGTAACAAATGATTAAACGTATGGTGTGGAAGATAATGGTGGTTTGCAGCAAGTAAACAAGTAACAATGGAAGATGTATCAATGATAAAGAATGGACCGGGGTCCATAGTTCACTAGAGGTGCTCTCCTTAGATAAACAACATGGCATGAAGGGTAAACAAATTACAGCGGGGCAATAGACAGGAACTAAGTAAGGCATAACAATACAATTACTAGTCAGAAAGATCCTATGAGATTCGATTGGGCAATACAACAAGATACATAGACCACCATCCGACTACATCTATGACTAGAAGTCTACCTTCAGGTTATCATCCGAACCCCCTCCAGTATTAAGTTGCAAGCAACAGACAACTGCTTTAAGCAAATTGTGTAAGGTAAATAGTCCACATGTTCCATGAACAAGAGACCGTTGTTTTCTTCCTAATAGCAACAACACATCTACAATCGAAGAGATTATTGTCACTTCCCTTGGAAACTAGAGGCATGAACCCACTATTGAGCATAAATACCCCCTCTTGGAGTCACTAGTAATACCTCCAAAACATATCTACTTTCTCGAACACTTTGCTATTGTTTCTCCTCTAAACTTGTGTGATTTGGATACAACTAACACGGACTGACGCTATTTTCAGCAGAATTACCTTGGTGTCTTGTTTTTGTGCAGAAAAATCAACTATCAAGAAAAATCCCGGAAAATATGCCAAAAATAATATTTCACCAAAAGATCCACGGAGCCAGAAGACGAGACAAAGAGGAGGCCTAGGGGGCCCACACCCACCCTAGGCGCGGGCCCACCAGTGGCCGCGCCTGGAGAGGGTGCAGCCACCCCATGCACCCCCTCGGCCTCCCTCTGCTCCTATAAGTTGCCTTTCGACCTAAAAACTGAGGGGGATTTGATAGTTTTTCTAGAAAGAGTTCCGCTCTCCATCAACCACCGATGTTTCCCTCATCCATGAGTGAGTAATCCCCCGTTGTAGGCTTGGGGATGGTAGGGATTGGATGAGTTCTATCATGTAATCGAATAAGATCTGTTAGGGCATAGTGCCTAGTATCTCTATTAGTGCTATTTGACTTTGTTGCAACTTGTTGTGCTTAATACTTGTCACTAGGGCCCGAGTGCCATGATCTCAGATCTGAACATATTATTGAATCATTATGATAATATTGTTTGTGATCTTATCTGCAAGTTGTGTATACATATCATTGTCCGGATCCAAAGGCCCCAAAGTGACAATAATTGGGACAACCGGAGGAGATGGATGTGGTGTGAGGATCACATGTGTTCACAGTGTTGGAATTATGCCCTAGAGGCAATAATAAAGATGTTATTATTATAATTCTTGTTCATGATAAAGTTTATATTCCATGCTAGAATTGTATTAAGCGGAAACATTAATACTTGTGTGGTTTGTGAACAACACCGTGTCCCTAGTACGCCTCTATGGACTAGCTCATTGATCAATGATGGTTAAGGTTTCCTAACCATAGACATGAGTTGTCAATTGATAATGAGATCATATCATTGGGAGAATGATATGGTGGACAGACCCAAACTAAGCGAAGCAATTAGATCGTGTCATCGTGTTCGTCTTTGCGAAGCTTTTCTTATGTCAAATATTGTATTCCTTAGACCATGAGATAATGCAACTCCCTGGTATCGGAAGAAAGCTTTGAGGTCATCAAACGTCATCCTATGAGAGGGTGATCATAAAGGTGTCTCTCAGGTGATCGGAAAGTATCTGTTGGGTTGTATGTATCGAGATGGAATTTGTCCCTCCCAAGTCGGAGAGATATACTTCGGGCCCACTCGGTAATCGATATCAACACCGCTTGCAAGCATGTGGTTAAGGAGTTAATCACAAAGTGATATCGGATTACGGAACGAGTAAAGTACTTGCTGTGAACGAGATTGAACTAGGTATGACGATACCGACGATCGAATCTCGGGCAAGTAAAATATCGCGAGACGAAGGGAATATATATATGGGATTGATTGAATCCTGGCATCGTGGTTCATCCGATATGATCATCGATGAATGTGTGGGAGTCAATATGGGTGCCCAGACCCCGCTGTTGATTATTGATAGAAGATCATGTCTGCATATTCTCGAACCCGCAGGGTCACACACTTAACGTGTCTCGACGCTAGGATAGATTGGATACTTGGTTTATGAATTTTTTGTTCGGAGTCTCGGATGGGATCCGGGACATCACGAGAGGTTCCGGAATGGTCCGGAGAATAAGATTCATATAAGGCAGTGCAGTTTTTGGAGTTCGGAATTGTTCCGGATTAATCGGTATTGTACCGGAAGCTTCTAGAACCTTCCGGAAGGGGGCCAACGTGGTCCCACCTTCCGGGAGGGGGCATGGGCCTATGAGGGAGTGTCCTGGCCGCATTGGGCCAGGGGCACAAGGCCCCATAGGGCCCAGCCGATTCTGGATAGATTTAACTCGTTTAAATCTAGGGATAGAATTTCTAGATAAGGGGAGAGTTTAAATCGTTTAAACTAGAGATAGGCTTGGAGGAGGGGCTAGGGCTGCGCCCCCCCTCTATATAAAGAGGGGTGGGGGTGCACCAACCCCCAACACCTTCCCCTCCAACCCTAGCCGCCCTGCTGCCCTTCCTCTCTCCCTCCCGACTGTTTGTAGGCGAAGCCCTGCTGCAGAAATTCTCCACCATATACACCGCGCCGTCGCGTTGTAGATCCAATATATCTCTCCACCATACTTGCTGGTCCAAGGAAGGAGGAGACGTCGAGGTGCCGCACGTGTGCATCTCACGGAGGCACCGCCACTTGTGGTGCTAGATCGGATCGGATCGCGAGGAGGAGAAGCGAGTACGACTACATCACCCACGTTCCGACGAACGTTCCGCTGTGCGAATCTTCAAGGGTATGAAGATCTAATCCAATCTCTCTCGTTGTTTGCATCTCCTAGATTAGATCTTGGCCTTCCCTTTGTTCGCTTCCGTAGAAAATTTTGATTTACTATGCTGCGAAACCCTTCAGTGGTATCAGAGCTAGATCTATGCGTAGATGTGTTTCACGAGTAGAACGCAACATGGTTGTTGCGGGCGTTGATGTTTTCTGTTGCAAGCCTCTTGTTTGTGTTCTTCTTATGACGCGGGATAGTGAGATTGAAGCGGTCTAGGCCAACCTTACGCGACGTCGTTCGCGAGACCGGCTCCGCACTTGACGTGTGGCTTGTACCACACATGCGGCTGGTGGATGTCAGTTTCTCTCACTATAGTTGTCATGGGATTAACACCGGAGTTTGGCAACCATAATATCACCGTTGTGGCTTTCCGTAGGTAAGAATCGTTCTTAGCATCTACTCTCATAAGCCACGTAAAACATGCAACAACAAAGTAGAGGCGTATAACTTGTTTTTGCAGGGAGTGTTTTTTGTGATATGGTATGGCCCAAGATGTGATGTGTATAATGTATGCGATGATCATGTTTTGTAATGTTTCACGACTTGCATGTCGATGAGTACACAACCGGCAGGAGCCATATGGTTGTCTTTATAATTGTGTATGACCTGCGAGTCAACTTCTTATACGCCATGTAATAGCTTTACTTTATCGCTAAGTAGTTAGCAATAGTTGTAGTTGCTATTCGTGGTGGAGGCAATCATGGTGAAGTGATGGAGATCATGCCGGAACGCACAAGATGGAGATCATTGCGCGAAGATTGGCTATACCATGTCACATAAAGTTATATGCATGTGATGTTTATCCTTTTATGTATCTTATCATGCTTAGATCGCGACGGTAGCATTATAAGATGATTCCTCACTTAAAGATCAAGATAAAACTGTGTTCTCCCCAAGTATCCACCGTTGCGAAAGTTCATCGTGTCCAAGCATCACGTGATGATCGGGTGCTATAGACTCTACGCTCACATACAACGGGTGCAAGCCAGTTTTGCACACGCGGAAATACTTGGGTCTAGCTTGACGAGCCTAGCATGTACAGACATGGCCTCGGAACACAAGAACCGAAAGGTTAAGCATGAGTCATATGAATGATATGATCGACACTTCGTTGTCCACCATTGAAACCACATCTCTTCTCGTGAAGATCGGATTAGGTGTGGTGAATTTGGATCGTGTTCACTAAACAACTTGAGGGATGTTGAATTTAGTGGGAGTTCATCTAGTAATTTGATTAAGTTGAACTATTTATCATGAACATAGTCTAAATTGTACTTGCAAATACTGTAGATCACATGGCCAAGTCCAACTTCAACTTCAACGTTTTTGCTGAGGAAGAAAAGCTAAGAAACAATGGGTCTAACTTCACCAACTGGTTCCGCAATCTAAGAATCATTCTGTCTGGAGGACAAAAGGACTATGTCCTTGAGAAAGCGTTAGGTAACCCCCCTGCTGCAACTGCGCCGGCTGATGAGAAAGCTATCTATCAGTCGCGCAAAGATGATTATGGTGTGATTAAGAGCACCATGTTGTTTGCTATGGAACCGAAACTTCAAAATCGTTTTGAAAACTATCCCGGGCCCTTTGAGATTCTCGAAGAGTTGAAAACCATGTTTCAGACTCAGGCCCGTTTTGAGAGATATGAGATCTCCGAGAAGTTCTTTAACTGCAAGATGGAGGAAGGGAGTTCCGTTAGTGAGCACGCCATTAAGATGTCGGGCTACACTCAACGCCTTGAGCAACTGGACTACAAGATTCCAGAGGAGCTCAAGATTGACAGGGTTCTGCAATCACTCCCTCCCAGCTACAAAAGTTTTGTAGTGACTCATAATCAGATTGGTTCCACTGATACGATCACCGAGATCTTCGCAAAGCTGAAGGCTGCGGAGGTGGACATCAAAAAGGATAATCATGTGTTGATGGTCAACAAGCCCTCCTTTAAGAAAGGTAAGGGTGCAAAGAAGCCCTTCAAGAAAGGAGGCGGCAAACGCGTTGCCCCTGCTGAGAAGAAGCTCAAGTCTGGACCCAAGCCGGAAACTGAGTGCTTCTATTGCAAGGACAAGGGTCACTGGAAGCGCAACTGTCCGAAGTACTTAGCGGACAAGAAGGCTGGCACCATCAAAGGTATATTTGATATACATGTTATTGATGTTTTCCTTACTAGCCCTCATTGTAGTGCCTGGGTATTTGATACCGGTTCAGTTGCTAATATTTGTAACTCGAAACAGGAGCTACGGAATAGACGGCGGCTTGCGAGGGATGAGGTGACGATGCGCGTTGGCAACGGATCAAGAGTTGATGTGATGGCCGTCGGCACGCTCTCCTTAGTTTTACCTTCGGGATTAGTTTTAAACCTTAATAAATGTTATTATGTGCCTGCGTTGAGCATGAACATTATTTCTGGATCGTGTTTATTGCAAGACGGTTATTCATTTAAATCGGAGAATAATGGTTGTTCCATTTATATGAGTAACATCTTTTATGGTCATGCACCTCTTGTGAATGGTTTATTTCTTCTAAATCTCGAAAGGGGTGAAACACACATCCATAACATTGAGGCTAAGAGATGCAAAGTAGATAGTGATAATACTACTTATTTGTGGCACTATCGTCTAGGTCATATTGGTGTAAAGCGCATGAAGAAACTCCATTCTGATGGACTTTTGGAGTCTCTTGATTTTGAATCATTTGACACATGCGAACCATGCCTCATGGGCAAGATGATCAAAACCCCGTTCTCCGGTATGATGGAGCGAGCAACGGACTTGTTGGAAATCATACATACCGATGTATGCGGACCGATGAGTGTTTCGACGCGCGGTGGATATCGCTATTTTCTCACTTTTACCGATGACTTAAGTAGATATGGGTATATCTATTTAATGAAACATAAATCTGAAACGTTTGAAAAATTCAAAGAATTTCAGAATGAAGTGGAGAACCATCGTAACAGAAAGATTAAGTTTCTACGATCCGATCGTGGGGGCGAATATTTGAGTTATGATTTTCTCACGCATCTCAAAGCAAGTGGAATCATTTCACAACTCACGCCACCCGGAACACCACAGCGCAATGGTGTGTCTGAACGCCGGAATCGAACCCTATTAGATATGGTCCGATCGATGATGTCTCTTACTGATTTGCCGTTATCATTTTGGGGTTATGCATTAGAAACCGCTGCATTCACTTTAAATAGGGCTCCATCTAAATCCGTTGAGACGACACCGTATGAACTGTGGTTTGGTGCTAAACCTAAGTTGTCATTTCTTAAAGTTTGGGGATGCGAAGCTTACGTCAAGAAGTTGATGCCGGACAAGCTCGAACCCAAAGCGGAGAAATGCGTCTTCATAGGATACCCTAAGGAAACTATTGGGTATACCTTCTATCACAGAACCGAAGGCAAAGTGTTTGTCGCAAAGAACGGTTCCTTTCTTGAGAAGGAGTTTCTCTCGAAAGAAGTGAGTGGGAGGAAAGTAGAGCTAGACGAGGTTATTGAACCTTCTCTTGAATTGGAGAGTAGCGCAGCACCTGAAATTGTTCCAGTGCCGCCTGCACCAACAATAGAGGAAGCTAATGACAAGGATCATGAAGCTTCGGACGATGCTGCTACTGAACGTCGCAGGTCGACAAGGTCGCGTGCCCCTCCTGAGTGGTATGGCAACCCTGTCTTGACTGTCTTGTTAGTAGAAGACAGTGAACCTACGAACTATGAGGAACCGATGATGAGCCCAGATTCTGAGAAATGGCTAGAAGCCATGAAATCCGAATTGGGATCCATGAGCGAAAACCAAGTATGGACTTTGGTGGACCCTCCTAGCGACCGAAAGGCCGTTGAGTGTAAATGGATCTTCAAGAAGAAAACGGACGCGGATGGTAATGTTACCGTCTATAAAGCACGGCTTGTTGCGAAAGGTTTTCGACAAGTTCAAGGTGTTGACTACGATGAGACTTTCTCTCCCGTAGCGATGTTTAAGTCCATTCGGATTTTATTAGCAATTGCTGCGTTTCATGATTATGAAATATGGCAAATGGATGTCAAGACTGCTTTCCTCAATGGCAACATTGATGAAGAGTTGTATATGATGCAACCCGAAGGTTTTGTCGATCCTAAGGATGCTGATAAAGTATGCAAACTTCAGCGTTCCATTTATGGACTGAAGCAAGCATCTCGGAGTTGGAACCTTCATTTTGATCAAGTGATCAAGAGCTTTGGATTTGTTCCAAATTGCTACGAAGCTTGCATCTACAAGAAAGTGAGTGGGAGCTCGGTGACGTTTCTGGTACTATATGTGGATGACATATTGATTATTGGAAATGACATCAACATGCTTAACGATGTGAAGAGTTATTTGAACAAGTGTTTTTCAATGAAAGACCTAGGTGAAGCTGCTTATATATTGGGCATCAAAATCTATAGAGATAGACAAAGACGCCTGATAGCTTTAAGCCAGAGTACATACCTAGACAAAGTTCTGAAAAGGTTCAGAATGGATAAGGCGTTGAAAGGTTCAGTGCCTATGTTGTCAGGTAAGATATTGAGCAAGGCTCAGTGTCCAGCTACGGTAAATGATAGGGAAGGTATGAGCAAAGTGCCTTATGCCTCGGCCATAGGTTCCATCATGTATGCCATACTGTGTACTAGACCGGATGTGTCCAATGCTCTTAGTTTGACGAGCAGATATCAAAGTGATCCAGGAGTGGAACACTGGACAGCCGTGAAGAACATCCTAAGGTACCTAAATAGGACTAAAGAAATGTTCTTAGTCTATGGGGGTGATGAACAGCTCGTCATAAAAGGTTACGTCGATGCTAGTTTCGACACCGACAAGGATGATTGTAAATCTCAGACATGATACATGTATATTTTGAATGGAGGAGCTGTGAGCTGGAGAAGCTGCAAGCAAAGCGTGATCGCGGGATCTACAGTAGAAGCGGAATACATGCTGCTGCAGAAGCGTCAAGTGAAGGAGTTTGGATCAGAAACTTCATCACTGAGCTTGGCGTGGTTCCAAGTGCATTGGACCCACTGGAGATACTGTGTGACAACACTGGCGCCATAGCACTCGCTAAGGAACCAAGATATCATCCAAAGACCAAGCATATCAACCGCAAGTTTCATATAATCCGAGATTATATAGCAGATGGAGATCTGAAGATTAGCAAAGTACATACAGATCTGAATGTCGTAGATCCCTTGACTAAACCTCTTCCATGTGTAAAACATGATCAGCACCTCAGTGCCATGGGTGTGAGATTGTTGCCAAATGTAAACTAGATTATTGACTCTAGTGCAAGTGGGAGACTGTTGGAATTATGCCCTAGAGGCAATAATAAAGATGTTATTATTATAATTCTTGTTCATGATAAAGTTTATATTCCATGCTAGAATTGTATTAAGCGGAAACATTAATACTTGTGTAGTTTGTGAACAACACCGTGTCCCTAGTACGCCTCTATGGACTAGCTCATTGATCAATGATGGTTAAGGTTTCCTAACCATAGACATGAGTTGTCAATTGATAATGAGATCATATCATTGGGAGAATGATATGGTGGACAGACCCAAACTAAGCGAAGCAATTAGATCGTGTCATCATGTTCGTCTTTGCGAAGCTTTTCTTATGTCAAATATTGTATTCCTTAGACCATGAGATAATGCAACTCCCTGGTATCGGAAGAAAGCTTTGAGGTCATCAAACGTCATCCTATGAGAGGGTGATCATAAAGGTGTCTCTCAGGTGATCGGAAAGTATCTGTTGGGTTGTATGTATCGAGATGGAATTTGTCCCTCCCAAGTCGGAGAGATATACTTCGGGACCACTCGGTAATCGATATCAACACCGCTTGCAAGCATGTGGTTAAGGAGTTAATCACAAAGTGATATCGGATTACGGAACGAGTAAAGTACTTGCTGTGAACGAGATTGAACTAGGTATGACGATACCGACGATCGAATCTCGGGCAAGTAAAATATCGCGAGACGAAGGGAATATATATATGGGATTGATTGAATCCTGGCATCGTGGTTCATCCGATATGATCATCGATGAATGTGTGGGAGTCAATATGGGTGCCCAGACCCCGCTGTTGATTATTGATAGAAGATCATGTCTGCATATTCTCGAACCCGCAGGGTCACACACTTAACGTGTCTCGACGCTAGGATAGATTGGATACTTGGTTTATGAATTTTTTGTTCGGAGTCTCGGATGGGATCCGGGACATCACGAGAGGTTCCGGAATGGTCCGGAGAATAAGATTCATATAAGGCAGTGCAGTTTTTGGAGTTCGGAATTGTTCCGGATTAATCGGTATTGTACCGGAAGCTTCTAGAACCTTCCGGAAGGGGGCCAACGTGGTCCCACCTTCCAGGAGGGGGCATGGGCCTATGAGGGAGTGTCCTGGCCGCATTGGGCCAGGGGCACAAGGCCCCATAGGGCCCAGCCGATTCTGGATAGATTTAACTCGTTTAAATCTAGGGATAGAATTTCTAGATAAGGGGAGAGTTTAAATCGTTTAAACTAGAGATAGGCTTGGAGGAGGGGCTAGGGCTGCGCCCCCCCTCTATATAAAGAGGGGTGGGGGTGCACCAACCCCCCACACCTTCCCCTCCAACCCTAGCCGCCCTGCTGCCCTTCCTCTCTCCCTCCCGACTGTTTGTAGGCGAAGCCCTGCTGCAGAAATTCTCCACCATATACACCGCGCCGTCGCGTTGTAGATCCAATCTATCTCTCCACCATACTTGCTGGTCCAAGGAAGGAGGAGACGTCGAGGTGCCGCACGTGTGCATCTCACGGAGGCACCGCCACTTGTGGTGCTAGATCGGATCGGATCGCGAGGAGGAGAAGCGAGTACGACTACATCACCCACGTTCCGACGAACGTTCCGCTGTGCGAATCTTCAAGGGTATGAAGATCTAATCCAATCTCTCTCGTTGTTTGCATCTCCTAGATTAGATCTTGGCCTTCCCTCTGTTCGCTTCCGTAGAAAATTTTGATTTACTATGCTGCGAAACCCTTCACACAGAGTGTTAAAGTTTTGCTTCGGTGCTCTATTAAAAGGAGCACCTTATTTGCCAGTAGTTCCCTAGAGGCCCCACTGCCACGAGCTGACTTACAGAAGATGTTGTACAAGTTCTCATTGCGAGCACGTATGACTATTGGAGCACATCCCTAGGATTGTTTAGTACTTGGATGCTTGTTATTATTTATCTGCAATGCCCTAGATCTTGAAGTTACATGTTTAGACTCGTCCATGCAACGCCCGTCCATCCATCCCTATGCCTACTGCACTCGAATCCTGCTGTTACAGTTACTGTTACTATTGCTCTTGTTCCACTGTTGGTATTGCTTTGTTGTTGCTACTACCAAACTATTACTACTGATAAACTTCTGTGAGCAAGAACTATTTCCAGGTGCAGCTTAATTGACAACTCAGTTGTTAATACTTGCAAGTATTCTTTGGCTCCCCTTGTGTCGAATCAATAAATTAGACAATACTACCCACGAAGACTATTGTGATCCCCTACACTTGTGGGTCATCAACTAGCAACTACTCGGCCAAGATAGCTACTAGCAACGGAGAACATGCAAGATCACAAACAACACAGACATAATAGAATCATAAAGACAAAACCATTAATCAAACCAACATAATAATCTCAATATCCATTGGATCCCCGTAAACACAACATGCATGATTACAAATAGATTAGATCTTGATCATGAACGGAGCTCACAAGACTATACATGAAAGCACAAAGGAGGAGATACAACCATCTAGCTACTACATGGACCCATAGTCCAAGGTGGAACTACTCACACATCATACTGGATAGAAGGCCTCCGGGATGATCTCCCCTCCGGCAGGGTGCCAGGAAGAACTTCAGATCCCCCCGATATAGGGACGAGGGCGGCGGCTACAGAAGGTTTAGTGGAGATTTGATCGGGTACTTAGGGTTTCTGCATCGGAGGCTTCTTATAGGCGAAGGGGGAGGCCGAGGAGGCGGCCAGGGGCCCCACACCCTGCCTAGGCGCGGGGCAGGGCCCACCCGCGCCTAGGGGGTCTGGGTGCCCTATCCCGCCTCTCTGCCCCCCTCTAGATTTCTTGCTCCCCACGGAAAGTTATTGACTTTGACGTTTGTCCCGTCCAATTCCAAGAATATTTCTGTACTAACTTTTCTCGAACCAAAAACAGCAGAAAACACGCAAGTGACACTGTGGCAACTTGTTAATAGGTTAGTACCAGAAAACATGTAAAAAGCACCTCAAAGTATAGACAAAGAAAATCAAAGTAGATACAAGCATGGAGCATAAAAAATTATAGATACGTTTCCGACGGATCAAGCATCCCCAAGCTTAACTCCTGCTCGTCCCTTAGTAGGTAAGTGATAAAAGAATAATTTTTTAGGTGACATGCACCTTCACAATAAAGATCTAACCATTTGCAAGCATTGAAAGCTGGGATCAAAGAACTCTAAACATGTGCATGAAAGATGGAGTTCTAACAATAGGACATAGTAACTATGCATGCAACATGACAAGCTACAAACAAAGATCATGAATAACTTGCATTGAAAAACATTTGTTTGTTTCACATACAGAAAACATGGCATAGTGGCAATCAGCTTGTCCCTCATAGAATAGCAAATAGATGCATAGGACACCTTCAAAGTTCACAAGGGTGACTAGAAACAAGTAGTACAAGAACAAGTAATATCACAATATGCATCAATCAATAATCTTTGGAACACTGCACACAGAATGACAACTATGGTCTCTTAATGGTGCCTAAAGGTAGAAGGTGGAGACTCAATAGTGGTGGAAGAAAGAACTTTTATAAAGGAAGCAGGGATTTCAAGTTTCAAAAAGAGCTTCCAAAAATTATGGTACTTGTTAGCTATCATCCCTCATTGCCCCTATCATAAGCATCTTGAAGTGATTAAGGTTAAAGTGAACAAAGATGGAGTATATGCTTGATGAAGTATAAGTTGGCAATCTCAAGTCCCTTGAATACGAGGGCCACACCTCATGCTACTCAACTTTGGTCACCTGTAAGGTCTTGTCATTGTAAGTATTTGCATATCATTGAGAACCGCCAATGGGGAACCCCTTGCACATGGTACATGAGCTTTCCCATAACCAAATGACAAGGCAAGCAGACAATGAGCATCTCAGCAATCTTCTTATTTACCATGGGAATATGGTGCTTTTTTGTCTCTTTCCTCTTTTCTCAATATGTCTCTTTTTTTCATAAGAAGAATGCTTCATAGATGTCACTATGGTGATGCTGCAAGTTTCCACCATGATTAGGCATGGCTTAGGCTAGCGGCCTAGGCGTTTCTCTAACACGGGATACAAACTCCATGGACTTACAAGTTCCCTCTTTATTTCACACCGATGACATCCATAGACAAAAGAGCATGATATCAACTGAGTACAAAGTACAAGTGCAATGTTGAAAATGTTCCTCGTGACATCACGGTTCTGCTAATTCCAACGTATAAGTGCAAGCATATACAACATAGAAGACACAATGGTTCAAGTTTATTAGGGGCAAAGAATATTAAGTGTGCCATCAAGTTTGTGAGGGCTTTAATCACTAAGTTTTCACATAACCAAATAGTTTTTAATTGGAAGATAGCTGAAAACAAGAATATCTTGGAATGGTGTAACACACCATGCATTGGAGTTTATAGTGGACACTTTGGAATAACTTGGTTTCTTGGGAGTTGGAGGCATGAGTATAGCTTACTCATACAAGTGGAGGCTAGCAAAAGACTGGGAGCAACCAAATAAGCGAGCAATAATGGCCATGATCATGCAGAGCAACAAAGCATTACTAATCAAAGCAAAGAGTGGTACTACAAGTCAAGGACTAAATAATCATAGAGGCCATGGTGACTTGTCATAGTCATAACATGGTGTGAGCATGTGCCAAGTCAACCCAAGCAAAGCATCAAAGGAGAATACCACAGTACTATGCTTTTGCATGCTAAAACAACGCATAATTCTTCAAGGCACACTAAGCAATCCCAATTGTTTGGAACAAGACATGCTACAGAAATAATCACTAAGCATAAGGTCAAAACAACACCTAGCATGTCATGCTAAAGTCTAAGTCACAGTCAATGCAAGCTCCTCTTGCACTTTCAAGCAAGAACTTACTACTCCTTTCCAACACCAAGCAACTTATTTGCAAAACAACACAGCGAGAGCGGGGATCCAAACTACTTAAGCAAACTAAGCAAAGCAAACGAAAATTAAGATGCTCCAAGAACAACACAACTGTGCATGAAACAATAAAAACAAAGTGTCTAGACAGACCTGAGCTTTTTATTGATGAAGAAGGGGATGACTTTGGCATCCCCAAGCTTTGATGCTTGTACCTCTTAGGTATTTATTGGGGTGACACCATGGTGGCATCCCCGAGCTTGAGCTTTTGTCCATTCTTCATCTCATTGCATCATTCTTTCTTTACACCTGAAATTTTTCCTTCATACAAAACTTCACACAATTTTCATTAGCAACATTAGCTTATTCAAAAGATATTAGACCTCTGGCAAAGCTTTGGAACAGCAAGGCTTTTCACTAAAAACACAATCTAATGTATAAACTCCTTCAAAAAGCTCAATTCACCTAAAGTGAACTCAAAAAGGAATCAATAAGAAGCAAATGCAAATAATGGCAGAAATCTGTCAAAACAGACCAGCAGGTAGAAATCGATTTTTTCAAACATCTTTTGTTGCTCAAATCAAAAAGTGTTTAACTAACGAAAGTTATATAACATACTGGGGGATTTATTCGTAAATTTTTAGCTCAATCCGAGTTACAGAGACTCCTCACGAATTTTTATGGTGGAGGACAAAAATCTGTTTCGGGACAGCAACTCCCCAAATCTTACTTCCCTCTCATTAGAGGTCATTCTTGGCACACAAAGCAAACAAAAAGGATAAGGAGAGGTCATTACTGAAGTAATAACTTCCAATACTCATGGAAACTCTTGGGTTATCTCCCAACAAGTACTTTTCTTTAATGCCTTTAAGTTAGGCTTGATAGTTTGAGAAGATGCTCACACAAGAATTATGAATTGAAGTCAAAGAGAGCATCAAGAAGCAAATTCAAAACACATTTAAGTCTAACAAACTTCCTATGCATAGGAATCTTGTATTCAAATAAATTCACAAAGAACAAAGTGACAGACATAGGAAGATTAAACAAGAGCAACTTCAAAACTTTCAGCACATAGAGAGGTGTTTCAGTACCATGAAAAATTCTACAACCATACTTTCCTCTCTCATAATAATTTTTAGTAGCATCATGAATAAACTCAATAATATAGCTGTCACATAAAGCAGGCTTTTCATGATCTACAAACACATAATTTCTATCAAGCTCAAAACTAGTGGGATTAAAACCTTCATAGGTTTTACCCAAAGTAGATATTTTAAAAGGATCCACAGGAACATAACATTCATCCTCCTTTGGTAAGCATGGGGGACAATCAAATAAAGGGACAAAGAGTTACTCTCATTAGAAGGTAGGCATGGGTAGATCCATTCTTCCTCCTCTTGACCATCACTCTTATCCTCTTTTTCATCTAATGAGCTTCTAGTTTCAGCAATTTCTTCTCCATAGGCTCCTGCAGAGCATTAGTCTCTTCCATGTGTGGAAAGCATCTATTAAAATATTCAAGAATATATCCATTTTCTTCCTTGTAATTTTCAAAGAAAAATTTAAGTATCTCATAAACCTCATTTTCATAAGGTGCATCATCAGTGTTTTCAAACAAACTAGCAAGTTCAAATGCACCCTTGAAGGCAATGAATTCTTCAATTTGTTCCACATCATAGAAGTCATAATTTCCTTTAACATAAGAGGATATGGTAACATTATCATTATACTCACATTAAAAAGGGAGGTGTTTATACCTCCTGATGGGGATATGTCTACTGGGGTATACCCAGCAGGACGTTTCCGACTGGCCCAGGCGCCTGCGAGTGGGCCTACGGTAACGGCGACTGGATCAAGACCTGGCGTGGACTCAAGCGACTGGAAGCTGAAGGCCCAGGAGCGTAGTTAGGCCCAGTCGGATTAGGTTAAACGATTGCTGAAACCTTAACTGATTCGGTTGAGATCTGTAAACCCTAGGGGGGGTGAGTCTATATAAACCTCCCTAGAGGGTGTGTAGAGGATACGTTCCATCATCCACCCAAGCGACTCGTTGCCTAGCTACCGAGCTCGCCCCATTGTACTTCCACTGTTATGGGGTAACCCCTTGGGGTGGCCCGATCTTTCACGAATCTCCGCGGGAATCGAGGGTAAAGCGGTGGAAGGGGGAAAGGGGATGAAATCCTCGAACACACGCACACGAAGAACCCGACGAACTCACGCACACAAAACACGATACACGCCGATAACTCACGCCGGTGGCAACCGGTCCAACATAATCCCTAGGATCGGTGTTGGGCGAAGCTCGCTCTCCACGCCAACAACGGGGGACGAGGTGCTTGGTGAGATCTTGACGACTTGGGGGCGAGAAACCGAGAACCCAAGGCCTTGTACAACTTGAACGCACTAGGCAAGATCCAAGAGGGGGGTGGATAATCCGGTGCTCCTTGGTAGGAGCATGAGACCAATAGATATAAGTTCCTCAAAGGGTTTCCTTAATCTATTATTATCCAAGTCTAGGGTTTACAATGGAGGGTGGGGGCTATATATAGGCCAACCACATAAACAGGGGTATTTTGGGAACAAATAGCGAAATATAGAGAGGGTTACAAGGCGCTGGGCCGACTTAATACGATCAGGTTCTGTGTCGTCCGGTAGTACCGGTCCAGATCGACCGGTAGTACCGGTCATGCGGTAGTACCGCTTCCTGGCCCGGTAGTACCGCTTGTCGTCCTGGGACTTGCGCTGGAGCCTTCTGTTGGTGGCGGTAGCAGGGGGCGGTAGTGCCGTGGCCCGGTAGTACCGGATCCGGGGCCAGTAGTACCGCCAGTGGCAGAGAGCATTTGGCTAGCGCTGGGGTCTTGTGTTGTTGGCGGTAGCAGGGGGCGGTAGTGCCGCCGAGCGGTAGTACCGGTCGCCAGGTCCGGTAGTACCACTGGCCACAAAGAGCGTTTGGTCTCTTCTGCTGGTGCTCCTCCGTCCTGTGGGTCCTTCTCTTCGTACCTGATGATGCACAAGGTATGGGTATGAAGTAGCAGGCCATCCAAGGGTGTATCGAAGTCACACAAGGAGAGGAGCGAGTTCACCTTAGCTTGAAGGAGTTTGGCTCGGGCGCGAGTCATGGGTCCACTTGGGGAGCTCGTGGGAGTAGATGTAGTAGCGGTCGTAGGACGGGCTGCATCAGCTCCCCCCCCTTGGGAAAGAGTCATCCTCGACTCTTCAACCTTCTCAACTTCATCTTCTCCATGGTAGGGGGAGAGGTCCTTGACATTGAATGTCGAGCTCACAAGATACTTTGATGTTGTGATATCAACGATATAGGCATTGTTGTTGATCCTCTTTAGCACTTTGAATGGTCCATCACCTCTTGGCTTTAGCTTGGAGTCGCGTTCCTTGGGGAAGCGGTCTTTACTCAAGTGTATCCACACAAGGTCACCCTCTTCGAAGATTATCTCTTTCTTGTTCTTGTTTAGCCTTGATGCTTGGCGAAGGACTTGTTGCTCGATAGTAGCTCGTGTGTCTTCATGGAGTTTCTTCATTGTTTGGGCACGCTTGACAACGTACATATTGGCACGTTCATGAAGTGGAAGTGGGAGGATATCGAGCGCGGTGAGAGGCTCGAAGCCATAGAAGATCATGAACGGGCTCCTCATGGTGGTGGAGTGCTTGGCGCGGTTGTAGGCGAACTCGGCGTGTGGAATACATTCCTCCCAGTCTTTAAGGTTCTTCTTTATCAACACCCGGAGGAGTGTGCCAAGACTTCGATTGACAACCTCGGTTTGTCCATCGGTTTGAGGATGCGAGGCTGACGAGAAGAGGAGCTTGATGCTGAGCTTGGCCATGAGAGTCTTCCAGAAGTAGCTCATGAATTTTACGTCGCGGTCGGAGACGATTGTTCGTGGCACACCGTGTAGCCGAATTATTTCCCTGAAAAACAAATTTGCTACATGTGAAGCATCATCGGTCTTATGGCATAGAATGAAATGTGCCATTTTGGAAAAGCGATCCACTACTACAAATATAGAATCATGTCCATGTTTAGATCTAGGCAAGCCTAACACAAAGTCCATGCTAATGTCCGACCAAGGTGCATGAGGAATAGGCAATGGCATATAAAGACCAAAGGGGTTGGACTTAGACTTAGCTTGGATACATGTAGTGCATCGTTGGACGTGGCGCTCCACGTCACGCTTCATCTTTGGCCAAAAGTAGTGAGTGGAGAGCATGTCATATGTCTTGTCACGGCCAAAGTGATCCATAAGGCCTCCACCATGGGACTCTTGAAGAAGCAAAAGTTGGAGAGACGATTTCGGAATGCAAAGCTTGTTTTGTTTGAAAAGAAAACCCTTATGCAAATAGAAATCATCAATCCCTTTGTCTATTGAACATTGTGCAAATATTGGTCCAAAGAAAGGGTCGGACGCGTACAAAGATTTGATGTCATCAAGACCCAAGACATTTACTTCGAGTCGTGTAAGAAGGCTTGTGTTTTTGCGAGACAAGGCATCCGCTACCACATTTTCTTTGCCCTTCTTGTATTTGACAATGTAAGGAAAAGACTCCATGAACTCAACCCATTTTGCATGCCTTTTACTCAAATTGGCTTGGCCCTTAAGATACTTCAACGACTTATGGTCGGAATGGATGATAAATTCTTTGGGCCAAGATAGTGTTGCCACACTTGAAGAACTCGAACCAAGGCAAAAAGTTCTTTGTCATAAATGGGATAGTTTAGGCGTGCGCCATCAAGTTTCTCACTATGGTAAGCAATAGGACGCCCATTTTGCATAAGGACGCCGCCAATGCCAATACCACTAGCGTCACATTCAATCTCAAAGGTTTTTGTGAAATCCGGTAATGCAAGAAGTGGTGCCTCGGTGAGCCTATTTTTGAGCTCATCAAAAGCCTTTTGTTTTGCTTTTCCCCAAACGAACGTGACATTTTTCTTGGTCAATTCGTTGAGGGGGCAAGCAATGGTAGAAAAGTCTTTCACAAAGCGACGATAAAAGCCAGCCAACCCATGAAAACTACGAAGTTCACTAACATTTGTAGGGATGGGCCAATCTCGTATGTCCTTTACTTTGGAGACTTCAACTTCAATGCCATTAGAAGACACAACAAAACCAAGGAAAATCAGCTTGTCTTTTGCAAAAGTGCACTTTGGGAGATTAGCATAAAGCTTTTCATGACAAAGGATTTGAAGGACCTCCATAACATGAGTAACATGCTCCTCTAGTGACTTGCTATAGACAAGAATGTCATCAAAGTAAACAACTACACTCTTCCCAATGAGAGATCTCAAAATATGGTTCATGAGGCGCATGAAGGTAGATGGGGCATTAGATAAGCCAAAAGGCATAACCAACCATTCATAGAGACCAAGCTTGGTCTTGAAGGCGGTTTTCCACTCATCACCTTCGGCCATGCGAATTTGATGGTAACCACTACGAAGATCAATTTTTGAAAATATAGTGGCTCCACATAACTCATCAAGCATGTCATCAAGACGCGGTATAGGATGTTGATAACGCACGATGATAGCATTGATTGGACGGCAGTCCATGCATAACCGCAACGTATCATCCGTTTTTGGAACTAGGATCACGGGGACCGCGCTTGGGCTAGTGCTAACTTGGATCAAACCTTTGGAGACGAGTTGGTGGATTTGACGTTCGATCTCTTTCGTATCTTTCGGGTTCGTGCGATACGCGGCGCGGTTTGGGAGTGGTGCGCCGGGTATGAGGTCGATGCGGTGCTCGATTCCACGAAGAGGAGGAAGTCCATGAGGAAGCTCTTCAGGAAATACATCTTGGAATTCCTGCAGAATAGCCATCAAAGAAGGAGGAACATTTGTCAAGTCGTTAGTTCCTTGCGCTAGTCCCTTGCATACAAGGACATAGTGCAAGATGGATGGGTTGTTCCGCACTTCTCTCATCTCACTTTTGGTGGCAAGAAGAACACTCTTAGTTTTTCCACTCGAGTTTGCCTTGTAGCTCTCACTCA
This sequence comes from Avena sativa, assembly GCA_916181665.1. Classification (NCBI taxonomy): domain Eukaryota; kingdom Viridiplantae; phylum Streptophyta; class Magnoliopsida; order Poales; family Poaceae; genus Avena; species Avena sativa. The sequence continues at coordinate 259,200,847 of OV702298.1, read as the reverse complement.
CTATGGTGTGGTTCTCTCGCTCACCACTCTTCTCACAAGGTGTTTTTGTGTCTTGCACCCTCGCTAAAGCCTTTGCAGTGTCCGCAATTATTTGGCTAGGAGTCATTGGTTGCAACACACAAGTTTTATCAAGCCATTTGAAGGTATAAGTGTTTGAGTGACCATTATGCAAAGCACACTTGTCATATTGCCACGGCCTTCCGAGCAACATGTGGCAAACCGTCATTGGGACCACGTCACATTCCACCGTGTCCTTGTAGTGCCCAATTGAGAACGTCACCGAGACGGTGTGCTTGATCTTGATGGATCCTTGGTCACTTAGCCATTGGATATGGTAGGGGTGTTTATGCGGATGGAGGGTGAGATTGAGTTTCTCACACAATTCCGTACTTGCAAGGTTGTGGCAACTCCCTCCATCGATGACAACTTTGATGGACTTCCCATTGATGCCGGCACAAGTTTGGAAGATGTTCGAGCATTGGTCTTCATTCTCATTGACTTGGGTAGTCAAGACCCTTGTGACTACAAGCGATGGAATTGCGTCATGCTCACACACAAGAAGTTCTTGGTCCTCTTCCAAATGTTGCCTTTCCATGGCTTCCTTGACTCTTGCATCAAACTCTTCCTCACTCAAGTATTCTTCATTGCCGTTGTCATGGACGAACAAAACTTTCTTGTTTCCACATGCGTTCGACTTGTGCCCTTTGCCTCCACACTTGTAGCATTCACCATTGAATGGTTGATCATCCCTTGTGTTTTTGCCACTTGGGGGCTGTTTTCCTTGAGGGAGTGTTGGCTTGAAGGGAAGCTTGGTGGTACTTGAGGAGCTTCCACTTGGTGTTGTTGGAGTATTGGTTGGTGCTTGCTTGTAGGTGAAGTACGTCTTTGGCTTGTTGTACTTGATGTCCTCTTGCACTTGACGCTCAGCCTTTGATGCGATGTGCACAAGCTCAACCATGTTGTTGTACTTTTGGAACTTGGTGATGCGCTTGATGGGATGGTTCAAGCCATTGAGGAAGCATGCCATTGTTTGTTCATCTCGCTCTTCAATGTTGGCACGGATCATGTTGAGCTCCATTTGCTTGAAGTACTCTTCCACGGTCTTTGTCCCTTGACTAAGCGTTTGAAGCTTGTTGAAGAGGTCACGCGTGTAGTGTGAAGGAACAAAGCGGGATCTCATATGAGCCTTCATATCTTGCCAAGTTGCGATTGGAGGATCTTCTTTTGCTTCGCGAGCGAGTTGGACTTGTTCCCACCAAAGGTTGGCATACTCATCAAACTCGAGGGATGCCATGGCCATCATCTTCTCATTGCTATAGTTGTGCATGCGGAAGATCTTGTCGACCTTGAGTTCCCACGAGAGATATTCCTCGGGTTCATTGGAACCGGTGAACTTGAGCATGGTGAATTTGAGCTTGCCGAAAGTTTCTTCTCCATTGCGGTTCCGGTTGCGTCGGTTGCCATGATTTTGGCGGTCATCATCATCATCCGAGCTCTCATGTCTTGCTTGGTGATGGTTGCATTGCTCTTGCGGTTGTTGAGGTGTCGCGTTTGGTGGTGGAACTTGGTTTTGGCGACGAGCTTGGGGAGCTTGCTCGTTTTGTTGGCGCGGTTGAGGAGGAGGAGGAGGAGGTTGATGGTCCGCACGACGAGCTTGGGGAGCTTGCTCTTGTTCTTGTCATGGGTGGTGCCGAGGAGCATTGTCTTGCGCCCTGTGGCGAGGAGGACGTCGAGCCGCATGCGCCATGGTCTGCTCTTCTTCTTCTTGATGTGGAGGAGGCTCGTCATGACCATCATGTTGCCGACGTGGACGATCATGTCGATGATGACGCCTTGGAGGATCTTCTAGTGCTTCACGTCGACGGTGATCTTGTTCATCCTCTTCGGATGTTTCACTTGTTGTTGAAGGGACATGTCGACGGCGATGGCCTTGGTGTTCCATGTGAGGTTGCTCTTTTTGAATCACAAGTGCCCTTGGTTGTGGCCGGTTCGCTTCACGTCTTGGAGGTCTTGCGGAGAGGTCACCATCATACCTTGACGTTGCGGCGTGACGCGGAGATGGTACCGCTTGCGAAGAGCTCATGGATTGAAGAATGGGTCCATCCCGGTGCCTTGAAGCGTGACGGCGAGGTGCACTTGATTCACTTGAGGAGTGCCGAGATGAGATTGATTCGCGCGAGCGTGGCCTTGCTAGTCCATCAATGAGGCGTTGAAGCTTCTCATCCGTTGAGGCGAGTGCACGACCAAGAGCTTCATTTTGATGACCGAGGTTGTGTTGCATGGCATGCATTTGGCCACGGACTTCTTCGAAGCGGTTGTCGATGTTCTTGAATTCCACACGGGCCTCGCTAAATTGTTCATCTTGGCGCCGCTCGAGAGCTTCACAACGGTAGTTGAATTCTCCTCGGACCTTCCAATGGTCCCATCTTGTCATGAATTGTGTGTCATTCTCCGGAGGTTGTGGTGGTTGGGATGGCTCTCCATGCCTGTCCATGATGAAAAGCCAACAAGGGTTGTATATGGAGAATAAGGGTGCAGAGAGTTAGCCTTTTACCTCACCTTGGAGATTATATCAAACCAATTGCCACACAAATGAGCGAAAAGCGTGCAAAGTGAAATGGGCAAGAAACTCACACACAAATATGCTACAACTCTCAAAAGATTTTGGTGGAAGGTTAGGATTGTGGAAAACCAAACTAAACGATCCAAGCAAAAGGTTATTGTCCTACGTGGTAAAGAACCAAAGATCAAAAGCAAAAGGATACGATCTACAGAACACGGAAAACACAGACGTGGAGAAAAACGGGGTTAGCACGACTATGAAAATGAGCACAAAAGGTCCTAACGAAGACTACGCTCGGTTGTCGTGCCAACTCAAGGAGAGACCACAACTCGTTTGCCAAAAGAGGATAAGCAATAGATTTGTGCACTTGCCTTGGTGCGCTCTTTCTTCTCTCTTTCGAGGCTTACAAGCTTGGTATTCTCTCTGTATTGGGAGACTATGTATCTTTTTCTCTTTTTTTCTCTTTTTTTTGATTCTTTTTCCTTTTTCTCCCTTTCTATGCTACTATGTTAGCTTTTGTATTTGGCCTCACACTCTCACTTTCCGAAGGCAAGTTCACAATGCTTAGACAAACACAAAATGAGTTGCTCTCATAGGATAGATACACACAAAGGAAGATATGGGGTTGTCAAAGTGGTGCAAGTTATACCTTTGGTATTGTTGACGACTTGCAACCGTTGGTGGGGATGATGTTCGAGTGTCGCGGTGTCCATGAGCGCGGTTGACTTTGATGCGGAAGCTTGTGTTAAAAAGACGACAAACACGCGAAACACGAACAAGCTAAAGGGGGAAAGTCAGCAAACGAAAATGAGGCGTCAAGAAGAAGAAAAAGTATCTGTTGCTGGCGGTAGTACCGCCTGGCAGGGCCGGTAGTACCGGACGGCGGTAGTACCGCCTGCTCGACCGGTAGTACCGCTGGTCACAGAACAAGAACGAAAACGAGATCCACTTGACACAAACCTCAAATTCGTGGGAAATCTGACCGAAAGGCTGGGCTAGGAACAACAGGGGCTATAGATCGACTCCAAAAGCAACAAATCTATGGACCAAAACCACGAAAAACTCACCAAATCCAGAGATCGATCCGAAGGCAAATTGGGGCTCTTTTTGGTGGGATTTTCGATTTTAAGGGGAATAAAGAAAAATTGGGGGGGAAATTCGTGATCAACCTTGCTCTGATACCAAGATGTTATGGGGTAACCCCTTGGGGTGGCCCGATCTTTCACGAATCTCCGCAGGAATCGAGGGTAAAGCGGTGGAAGGGGGAAAGGGGATGAAATCCTCGAACACACGCACACGAAGAACCCGACGAACTCACGCACACAAAACACGATACACGCCGATAACTCACGCCGGTGGCAACCGATCCAACATAATCCCTAGGATCGGTGTTGGGCGAAGCTCGCTCTCCACGCCAACAACGGGGGACGAGGTGCTTGGTGAGATCTTGACGACTTGGGGGCGAGAAACCGAGAACCCAAGGCCTTGTACAACTTGAACGCACTAGGCAAGATCCAAGAGGGGGGTGGATAATCCGGTGCTCCTTGGTAGGAGCATGAGACCAATAGATATAAGTTCCTCAAAGGGTTTCCTTAATCTATTATTATCCAAGTCTAGGGTTTACAATGGAGGGTGGGGGCTATATATAGGCCAACCACATAAACAGGGGTATTTTGGGAACAAATAGCGAAATATAGAGAGGGTTACAAGGCGCTGGGCCGACTTAACATGATCAGGTTCTGTGTCGTCCGGTAGTACCGGTCCAGCTCGACCGGTAGTACCGGTCATGCGGTAGTACCGCTTCCTGGCCCGGTAGTACCGCTTGTCGTCCTGGGACTTGCGCTAGAGCCTTCTGTTGGTGGCGGTAGCAGGGGGCGGTAGTGCCGTGGCCCGGTAGTACCGGATCCGGGGCCGGTAGTACCGCCAGTGGCAGAGAGCATTTGGCTAGCGCTGGGGTCTTATGTTGTTGGCGGTAGCAGGGGGCGGTAGTGCCGCCGAGCGGTAGTACCGGTCGCTAGGTCCGGTAGTACCGCTGGCGACAGAGAGCGTTTGGTCTCTTCTGCTGGTGCTCCTCCATCCTGTGGGTCCTTCTCTTCGTACCTGATGATGCACAAGGTATGGGTATGAAGTAGCAGGCCATCCAAGGGTGTATCGAAGTCACACAAGGAGAGGAGTGAGTTCACCTTAGCTTGAAGGAGTTTGGCTCGGGCGCGAGTCATGGGTCCACTTGGGGAGCTCGTGGGAGTAGATGTAGTAGCGGTCGTAGGACGGGCTGCATCATCCACCATAATACAATCTAGCAGGAGTAGGTCTTTACCCTCCGGGGGGCCGAACCTGGGTAAATCCTTGTGTCTCCGCCCTCATCTCGCACCGCAGATGGCTGGACGCCCTTGCCTCATGTTCTACTACTCGCTGCCGATCGCAGCATCTGCCGTGGTCATTCTCACGACAGTGGCGCCCACCATGGGGCCTGGCCGGTCTGGCCGGTGTTCTGCGGCGAGATCCAATCTGCCCATCAACGAGTCGATCGCCACCGGCCACATGATAGCGATCAGCGAGATGCTCCAAATCTTGCCGAGCAGCTATGTCCCGGCGGCGCGATCCGTCACGCATAGCATGATCTTGCCGGTCGGCACGATCAGTCTCTTCGTCGGCCTCACCGACGTCATCGTCTCGGAGGACTTGGCTCGCATCCGCGAGTCGCCGCCACGCGACCGGCTCTCCGAGAGTCAGGTCCGCACGATCCACCGCCTCGCCTCCGAGTACAACTCAGCCCACAGCGACGTGGCTGAAACCACCGCGGCCGCGGAAGAAGCGGCCCTCAATGACGACGCCGACTCGGCGACCCCGGCGTCACTCGCCGGATCCATCATCGCCGCATCGCCCGCGGGCTCCATCACCCAGGTCTCCAACATCGGAGACTTCGAGGATCCCTCCATCCTTGGGATCTTCGACTTCGACTCCGGGTCAGAGAACTCCGCCGATCTCCGCGACGGGACCGGTCGCTACGCCGCGACCTACATGGCGACGGGCGCCGACCCGCCGGAGGATCCATTCTCCACCCCGATCCCTCCCAACGCAACGGCAACGGAGGTCGAGGAACTCCGCCTAAAGCTGGCGGAAGTAGTTCGCAAGGAGCAAGCCGAGCGCGAAAAATTTCGCCTCGAGTAGGTGACGGTGCAGGAGCTGTCGCGCTACCACCAGCAACGAATCAGGTCGCGCCTGAACCCCACCGTCCAGGGGCGCGCCCTAAACTTCGACGACGAGAGCGACCCGGCCCACGCGGCCGAGCGCGCAATCTGCGAGAATGCGCCACCAGCCGACTCGGGCCCCGATGCTTCGGACCGATGATCCGAGGCGAAAGATACCCGACGAACTTCAAAGAGCCGAAGGAAATAGAGAAGTACGACCCCTCGTACGATCCCTCTGTGTGGCTGGATACGTACCTCATGGCAATGGGGATTGCCGGCCACACCGATCTACTAGCCGCCCGCTACCTCCCCCTGATGATGGAGGGGGCGTGCAGGTAGTGGATCAACACTCTCCCTGCGGTCGGCATCCACCCAGACACCGCAATCCACTGCTTCAAGACCTCGTGCCGCTACGAGCCCCTGGTCGCCAAGCTCAAACGAGCATACCGCACACTCGACAACATACCGGACCTCCTAGAGATCGCCAAAAGATACGCGGAGGAAGACCCAAATCAAGAAACCGACGACGAGTCGGGAGGACAACGCCGCACGAGCGGCAACGAAAACGGACGACGATCCGATCTACGCTACAGCAACACTCGCCTCACCGGCAAGCGCCGTAGTGACGGGCGAGTCGACTTTGTCGCCAACGCTGGGTACGCGCAGCACGATCCCAAGAGCTTCCGCCGCGACAGGGGGCAACGCCGCGACGACGGCAACTACAAGGCGAAGCCAAGGTTCGACCCCGCGGCCCTCCTTAACCAACCTTGTGTATTTCACAGCAGGGAAGGAAAGCCCGCCACGCACACGACCGCCGACTGCCACTCTCTCAAGGAGATCGAGAAGGCACGACGAGCGCGGGAAGACCCTGACAACAAACCGCCAAACGGCGGAAAATTCGGCAGCGTGGCCGGCTCGCTCCACACCTTCACAGGCTTCAACACGAAGCGCGAGAAGAAGGTCATCGCCCGCGCCGTCGCCGTCAACGCGGTGGCCCAGGTGGACGTTCCCCAGTTCCTCAACTGGTCGGAGCAACCAATCACTTGGAGCCGCCACGACCACTCGCCATGCATCGAGTACCCAGGCCGAGTCGCCCTGGTGGTCAAGCCCAAGGTGGGAGACTACTGGCTCCCCAAGACATTGATGGACGGCGGCAGCTCCATCAACATCCTGTACCTGGATACCTTCAGGCGACTGCGGCTCCCGCAGTCGATGGTCGAGACGACCTACACCATGTTCCACGGCATCGTCCCCGGTCGGAAGGCGTACCCGACCGGCAAGGTCACGCTGCCAGTCACCTTCGGCACACCGGCAAACTTCCGCACCGAGCGGATCGTCTTCGAGCTGGTGCCCTTCGACAACCCCTACCACTACGTCCTGGGGCGCCAGGCGTTCGCCAAGTTCATGGCGGCGCCCCACTACGCGTACAACGCGATGAAGATCCCCGGACCGTGCGGTGTCATCACCATCCACGGCAACCCCGACATGGCCGCCGAGTGCGAGGCCAAAGGAGTCGAACTCGCTGACGCCGTCATTGCGGCAGAGGCCAACCACGCCGATGAGCTCGCCAAGTACGCGAGCGGGATCAATAACGACGACCCCACTATACTCAAGAAGCCCAACTCGGAGGGAGGCAACACCTCAGCCTTTGAGGCAACGACGCATACCCGCACCGTCGAGCTGGTCCCAAGCAACTCCAGCCAGACGGTGACGATTGGGACGGGCATGAGCCCAGCATAGGAAGGCGCGCTCATCGAGTTCCTCCGTGAGAACAGGGACATCTTCGCATGGAAGCCCTCTGACATGCCTGGTGTCCCTAGGGAACTCGCTGAGCACAAACTCAACGCCGACCCCAAAGTGCGACCTGTCAAGCAGTCGCTGCGGCCCTTCAATGAAGAGCGCCACCGAGCAATCGCCGAGGAGGTGCAGCGTTTACTCGCTGCAGGCTTCATCCGGCCAATAAAATACTCCAAGTGGCTGGCAAACCCAGTCCTGGTCGAGAAGAAGAATGGGACCTGGAGGATGTGTATCGATTACACAAACTTAAACAGCGCCTGCCCGAAGGAGCAATTCGTCCTCCCGCGGATCGACCAAATAATCGATTCCACCGCGGGCTCGGAGTCACTATGCTTCCTCGACGCCTACTCTAGGTACAACCAGATCAAAATGTCTGTTGAGGACGAAGAGAAGACGGCGTTCAACATGCCATTTGGAGCCTTCTGCTACACCGCCATGACCTTCGGCCTCAAGAACGCCGGGGCTACCTACCAGCGGTGTATGCAGGAGTGCCTTGTGAGCCAAATTGGCCGCAATATCCACGTCTACATCGACGACGTGGTAGTGAAGTCCGCCCGCCAGGGCGACCTACTCGCCGACCTGGCGGAAACATTCACCAACCTGCGCAAATACAAGATAAAGCTCAACCCAGGCAAATGCACCTTTGGTGTACCAGCATGGCAGCTACTGGGATACGTTGTTTCCAAGCGCGGGATCGAGGCGAATCCCACCAAGATCGACACGATCGCTCAACTCGGCAAACCCGAGTGCATGTGCGACGTCCAGAAGCTGGCCGGGCGAGTCGCGGCTCTCAGTCGCTTCATCCCCCGATTGGGCAAAAAGGCGATGCCCCTATACCGCCTGATGCGCAAGAACCCCACCTTCCAGTGGGAAAAGGAGGCGGACGACGCGCTCCGCGACCTCAAGAAGGTGCTACTCACAGCACCGCTACTCGCCGCCCCCGTCGACAAGGAGCCCATGCTGGTCTACATTGCAGCTTCCGAGCGCGTCGTCAGCGCCGTCATGGTTGTCGAGCGACCAGAGGAAGGAAAGGAGCGCCTAGTACAGCGACCAGTGTACTATATCAGCGATGTCCTCACCGAGTCGCGCCAGCGATACCCGCAATACCAGAAACTGGTATACGCGGTCTTCAGAGCACAGCGGCGACTGCCGCACTACTTCCAGGAGCACCCGACGGTCGTCTCCTCAGCACCGTTGCAGGACATCATCCGCAACCGTGAGGCGACCGGGCAAGTCGCCAAGTGGGCCGTCGAAATCGGCGTCCACAACATCAAGTACGAGCCGCGCAAAGCGATCAAGTCGCAGGCTCTCGCGGACTTCATCGCCGACTGGGAGGAGGCCCAACAGCCAGAAAAGCTGCCATACCTCCACTACCGGAGTTTACACTTTGACGGCTCCAAGAATGCGGACGGTGCAGGAGCAGGGATCGTGCTAACCTCTCCGAAGGGCGACAAGCTACGCTACATCCTCTGCCTCGACTTCACCCCCTGCACCAACAACATGGCCGAGTACGAGGCACTACTCCACGGCATGCGAGCTGCCAAGGAGATGAATGTCAACCGCCTACGCTGCTATGGAGACTCCGACCTCGTCGCTGGGCAAGTCGCTGGCACCTGTGACGCCGTCTCCCCCACCATGGCGGCATACCGCCAAGCAGTGGACAAGTTGGGCGGACACTTCGCACGCTATTCCGTCGAATGGATCGACTGGCGGAAGAACGAGGAGGCCGACGCACTATCTCGCATCTGCTCGGCTCGACTCGCACCACCCGCCGGCGTCTTCCTCGACACTATCACCAAGCCTTCCGTCTCTCCCCCAAGGGAGATCGACATCGGAGTCCTGCTGCAACCAAAGGCAGCCTTGGTCGCACTCATCGCCGAGCCAGAGGACTGGACTACGCCGTACATCGCCTACCTGGAGGGAGGCACCTTGCCAGCAGACGAAACAGACGCCCGGATGATAGCACGCCGCTGCAAATCCTTCGTCATCATCGACGGCGAGCTCCACAAGCGCAGCGTGACCGGCGTGTTCCAACGCTGCATCCAACCCGCTGAAGGACACAAAATCCTTCATGACATCCACTCCGGCGACTACGGCCACCACGCCGGTGCCCGCTCTCTGGTCGCAAAGGCTATGCGACACGGTTTCTACTGGCCTACCGCACACGCAGACGCTGTCGACATTGTCCAGCGGTGCGCCGGGTGCCAGTAGTACGCCAACCAGACCCACGTACCGAGCTCGGCGCTCAAGACAATCCCCATCACCTGGCCGTTCGTTGTGTGGGGTATGGACATGGTAGGCCCTTTCAAGAAGGCCCCCTCCGGCTTCACCCACCTCCTGGTCGCAGTCGACAAATTCACAAAATGGGTGGAGGCCAAACCAGTCCGAAAATGCGACGGGAAAACCGCCACCAAGTTCCTACGCGAGCTCATCTATCGCTATGGGTTCCCAAACAGCATCATCACGGACAACGGCACCAACTTCGCCAAAGGATCCATGGCCGAGTTCTGCGAAGAACATCACATCCGACTCGACCTCGCCTCAGTCGCTCACCTGGAGTCCAACGGCCAGGCGGAACGAGCCAACCAGAGCATCCTCCATGGCCTGAAGCCACGACTCCAAGTCCCACTCGAGCGCACCGCCGGGTGCTGGGTCGAGGAGCTACCCTCCGTCATCTGGGGCATCCGCACCTCCGTCAACAGATCGACAAGGTTCACCCCCTTCTTCATGGTGTATGGTGCCGAGACAGTCATGCGCACCGACCTAGAGCACGACTCGCCCAGGGTTGTCCACTACACGGAGGCCGCAAACGAACTCGCACGCCAAGATGGAGTCGACCAACTCGACGAGGCACGCGACCTATCTCGCTCCCGCACCGCCATCTACCAACAAGGGCTCCGCCGCTACCATAGCCGGCGAGTAAGGACTCACACGTTTCAGGAAGGCGATCTGGTGCTACGCCCCATCCAGGACAAGAAGGGCATGCACAAGCTATCCCCCCTTGGGAGGGACCATTCGCCTTCGGGCGAGTCCTCGGCAACGATGCCTACTACCTCATCGACGTCCGAGGGGACGGGAAACTCGACGTCAAGCGACCGTGGAATGTAAACCTACTGCAGAAATTCTACTCCTAGAATTCCATACATGTACTCCCCACCTGCTATGAAATAAAATAGATTGGTTACCGCAAATTGCGTCTACTCTCCATGCCTTGTGCCACTCGCACTCGTAATAACAGCGACAAGCTAACCTCAGAAGTCAACCTCTGGTACAGCGACCGGCACGGCCAAGTAGTGCGTTCCGAGCGCACTGGGTTACCCAGGACTCGTAACGTCCATGAAAAACGCCAACCCGGAGCACCATTGGAGTCGCCTAGCTCGACTGGCTTAACGAGCCAAGACAAATGCCCTTGTTCCTCACAGCGACCAAGGTCCTCCGCATCCTCGGCACAGCGACCCGAACGGCCAAGTACCACGCTCGGGGACTAACGACCAGTCGAGCACGGGCGACTAGGGAAAAACGCCAAGTATGAGAGCGTGCCCAGGACTCGCCATGCGACTGACCCTACGGGTCAGGCAGGAGTGACGCGCTTACTCTAACGCGCTCAGTCCTCACCCACCCTGAAGCTGCGACTAGAACCACCAAGTACCACGCTCGAGGACTCGGCCACCCGACCTCGTTCGCGCAAGGGAAAACAGTCAAGTAAAGAGCACTCATGGGAGTCGCCCTGCGACTGGCTCTCCGAGCTCGGGCGAGTCGACCTCAATAACAAAACAACTGACAAAACATTCAAAACCACAAACACATAACAAACGAGGTAAACCCCATAAAAAGGGTGGATGCGCTCGGGGACTCGTCCAATCAGTAATCAAAATCACAAAACAAATCACAAAATAACACGAAGTTTCATTACAGCAGAACAACGTCATTCCAAAATACAAGTTGAGTACAATGGCCAATCGCTACTAACGCCCTAGGGCACAGTGTTTCTACTCCGCAGGTTTCGACGGCGACTCGCCGCCACCCCTGCGGTTGCGAATAAAGGGCGTGTACGGGTTCGACGGGTACGTCGTCAACTCACCCGCCATTGCTGCACGGAAGGGCTGCTCAACCTTGAAGTCCCGATGCGGCGGCTCAGGATCGTTGGGGCGACAGTCGTCTCCTGATAGGGGAGGAGGTCGCCCATCGCCCAGACGCGATCGGAGTACACCGCGGCCCGGTCCGTCAGCTTCAACACCTCGGCGATCTCCACCGAACCCGTCGACGAGGGGTAGCCACTCGTCACGTCGTCCAGATCGAAGTCCTCCGGGAAGTGGGCAAGCCCAAGGCTGAGAGCCGTCGCCGCCCCGCGCCGAAACGCCGACCGCGTCATGAACTCGACGACTGACAGCGCCTTCTCCAGATACCGCCATACTTCGACGAGGTCGCTGGGAATCACTTCCGTAGGCGATATCTCCTAAAGATATGCCCAAATACAAGCCGCGGACAACGTGGCCGAGTCGACCAGAGTGGTCACACACTGCCGCGCGTCGTACGACTGCGCCTCCTCCGAGCTATCGATAATCCGACCTGTGGACAGAGGGCAGCAGTGAGTATAACAACGATTACACAATGCAGCTACTACAGGCAGAGGCAGAAAGTTTACCAATTAAAGGACGGCAGAGGCCCGTGATGAAGCTTTGAAGCGAGGAGAAGTCATTCTGCAGCCCAACAACGAGGGCGTCAGAGACCTTTCGTCTTCAGCGGCAGCTGTAACAACAGCTTTTGCTCGCCCATCCGCTGAGCTCGCCTCCGCCTTCGCTTCCTTGAGCTCGCGCTCCAGATCAGCGATCCGCTTCTCAGCCGTACTCAACGTAGACTGAGCCGCCGTCAGCTCACCCGCCGGGACAAGGCCCTGACGGACCTCCTCTGCCTTGGCAGCGATTGCGTGGAGTCCCTTGTTCGTTTCTTGGACGGCAACAAGTTCCTTCTCCACGCGACACTTCGCAGCAAGCCGATCGGCCGTCTCACGCTGCAAGCCCTGCGCACAAATCAAACAGTCAACAACAATGGAATCCTAAGTGCCCACCCGCTGAAATTCAGCGACTAGGCACTCGGGGACTGGAGATAAAAAAATCCTAAGTGCCCACCCGCTGAAATTCAGCGACTAGGCACTTGGGGACTGGGTGCTACAAATAAAAACAAACACTAAAAGAATCTGACCACTGAAATTCAGTGGCCCGATCCTCGGGGACTGGACATACCTGGATGGCAGCGCCCAACATGCCGTGGAGCTGTAGCGCGTCCAAGATGCGAGAAGAGCCGGAGTGTGTCCGCGACGCTGCTCGACCTCCGTTTCAGCGACCCCAGGCGTGTGGCTCGATGGCGCTGTACCACTCGCTGTAGCCGCTTTGGCCATAAAGCGGGGGAAGGTCACGACGGATGCTCCAGCGCCACTAGGAGCCGGCTCAGCCATTCCAGGAGAGGAAACAGCTTCCTTGGTCTTCAAGGCCACCTCCGCCGTAGTCGGAGGATCATTCGGAGCAACCGTCGTGTCGTCAGAGACCGTGACGACATCGTCGCCCTTCGCCTTCTTAGCACTGTCTGCGGGGGCAGCGACTTCATCAGCTTTCCTCTTCCATGAGGGGTCCTCCTCGGCGATGACTGGCGGCACCTTGGCCACGGAAGGGTGGCCGATCTTCTTAACTCCAGTCCTGTGAAACAACGATATAAGCAAAATTGTCCAAGTACAACGGAAAGCAAACAGATGAACAAAACTTACTTGGCGACTGGTATGAACCGCAGTCCCGTGCGGATACTGGCCGACTTTTCCAACTCGGGACCCAGCTTCCGACTGAGGCCCATCTCGAGCACGTCGTGTGCCCAAGACACGGAGGGCCTCTTCGAAGATGAGGCCGCGGCAGGAGCCTCCGTGACGACATCTACAGGAGCTCTCTTGGGAGGCGAAGCCGCTGCGGCTGGAATAGCCCCCAACCCAGAGACCGTGGCGAACGGGGGTGGAAGCGAGGCCAGAGGTACCTCATCCAGGAGGGCGGCGGCTTCCGGTGTTGCCGTCGTGTGCGCCGCTTCACCCTTAGCCGAGCTGCTGGCGTTAGAACTAGTCACAGAGCGAGGCGGAGGCGCCTGTTTCGCCGGCTTCATCTTCCTCCTTGGCGGAACCTTCACTTCCTTCTTCTTCTTCTTGTTCTTCTTCTTCGACGGTGTAGCCTCACAACGCGAGGTGTGCTCGGGGAGCTCATCGTCATCGTTGTCGTGACGTTCGAGGCTCTTACTCGCCTCGAGCTCGCGCTGATGCTGCCCGCGAGTTTTGCGAACCATCGGGGCGGCGTCCTCCACGGGCTCGCCTTCGTCATCATTGTCGTCATCACCCGTGTCGCTTCCGACGTCGCCTCTGGCGGGTGGCGACTCTCTCTCGTCCCGAACGGACGAGCTCGAGTTTTCATCATCTGCAGGTGGGAGCCATCCTTCCACCACTTGGAACAGCTACAATAAAAATGAAACAACGTCAGCATAACCGCGATTGCATCATCTGCGACTGTGAATGGTGACAAAAATGGCGACTAACCGTCGGAGCTGGGCGCCTTGCGGTATAGGGGGCGATCCCGGCCTTCGCGTCCAGGTACGCCGCCTGGGTGATCTTCTTCAGAGCCAGGATGTAGTCCTCGAGCTTCCACTCGACGAGGCTGGATTTTGTCGGGTCATCCCTACCCGCGTACTCGTACATATAATGGTCGCGGCGGGCCAAAGGCACGAGCCGCCGCCCGAGCCAGCAGTTGTAAAGATTGATGGTTTGGAGGCCCTTCTTCTTCAGGCTGCGGATGGTTTGCAACATTTCATCGACAACCATCCGCTGGTCCAGCGGGAGCTTGCCGGCCTGGAGCCGACGCGGTTCGGGCCGGTCAGCGGAGTACCTTGGAAGCACCACCTCGCCATATGGAGTCGCCTCGGTGACGTAGAACCAAGATTTCTTCCACTCGCTTGCCGCCTTGGCCGGCAGCATTAGGTCGAAGAAGGACGCCTTCGACTTCAGCTGAAACGTCAGGCCACCCGCAGCCAGCATCGGTCCGCCTGATTCTTCGCGGCTAATCCTCCCATGGAATAGATCTTGCCACAGGGGGAAGTAGGGCCTGTAGCCCAGGTAGCATTCGTAGAACGCCACGAAAATGGCGAGCTGCTCGATGCTATGCGGGCCTAGGTCCGACGGCTAGATCCCGTAGAAGGCGCAGAAGCGCCGGAAGAAGAGAGAAGTGGGAAATCCCAGCCCCCGCTCCAGGTGGCTGGTGAAGCAAATGAATTCTCCCTCGCGCGGGTCCGGAGTCACCTCTCTGGCCACAGGGATGCGCCACCTGCCGGTGCGCAGGATCCCGGCCTCTTCGAACGACGCCAATAGCGCCCTGGTGCACTTGGATCGGCCCCATGGTTCGGTGGAGGGGGCCATTGGTTGGAAGATTTGTGGAGGTCGGGGCTCTCTGGATCGGTTGGATCGCGATGCGGAGTGGAAACGGAGATGGGCGAGGTCGGAGGAAAGATGATGGAGTGTTTCCTCGCTCGCCCGTCATTCCCCTTATATAGCGGTTGTTACCCGCCAATTTCGGGAGCCGTTACTACGCGGTGATTACGCCAAAAGTTACCGTTGGATTACCCCAACGGCTAGTTTGACCACACTTGACGGTCCAACTTCATCCACTCGACTCGTCACTCCGCGCGACTTGGTTATTCGCCGACCCGATCGCTACAACAGAGACTGAACATTCGCCGACCCGTTCGCCGAGCTACGACTAAATCGGTCGCCGTTAGTGCGACTAGAATAACTGGTTTTTCCTTTGTCCAGGAGTCCGCCGCCGATTTGACTGGGCGTCGGCATTGGAGCCAAATACAGCGACTGCCAGCGACCACCTGCGACCAATCAACGACGGCCTCGGGGACTACTGATGGGGATATGCCTACCGGGGTATACCCAGCAGGACGTTTCCGACTGGCCCAGGCGCCTGCGAGTGGGCCTACGGTAACGGCGACTGGATCAAGACCTGGCGTGGACTCAAGCGACTGGAAGCTGAAGGCCCAGGAGCGTAGTTAGGCCCAGTCGGATTAGGTTAAATGATTGTTGAAACCTTAACTGATTCGGTTGAGATCTATAAACCCTAGGGGGCGAGTCTATATAAACCTCCCTAGAGGGCGTGTAGAGGATACGTTCCATCATCCACCCAAGCGACTCGCTGCCTAGCTGCCGAGCTCGCCCCATTGTACTTCCACCATAATACAATCTAGCAGGAGTAGGTCTTTACCCTCCGGGGGGGGCGAACCTGGGTAAATCCTTGTGTCTCCGCCCTCATCTCACACCGCAGATGGCTGGCCGCCCTTGCCCCATGTTCTACTACTCGCTGCCGATCGCAGCATCTGCCATGGTCATTCCCATGACACCTCCTACATCAACAAGCTTTATCAAAGCAATAAGTAACATTGTAAGTAGATCACACCTCTCTAGTAATAGTATTCAACTTATGAATTTATTCCCATAAGTGTTTCCCTTTTTGTGACAAACGGTGTTCCTTATAATAATACTTTTGTTCTTTTCTGAACCCACCTTGCCAATAAGAACTAGTTTCAAAGAAACCATCCATTGATAGAAAGCATGACCAAGCAAGGCAACAATAGACCACCAACTAGAGTAGGAACTAATTTTTGTTTGTGTTTTTGAATAAAGAAAGCAAACCAAACTAGACTATTTTTTTTGGGTCTTTTTGAAAAGAGGCAAACAAAACCAAGCAAAAGAAACAAAGCAAACTAAAAACAAAGTAAAGAGAAAGGAAGTAAAGGACTCCCCTTGTGAAGACGTCCTTAGCCTCCCCGGCAACGGCGCCAGAAAAGCTTGATGCAGCGCTGAGTTGATGTAGGAGCGCTTCGTTGGGAACCCCAAGAGCAAGGTGTGAAGCAGCACAGCAACAAGTTTTCCCTCGGTAAGAAACCGAGGTTATCGAACCAGTAGGAGGAAGGAAACGTCACATAGGTGTTGCAAGCAACGCAGAGACCTGCACAACACAAACTCAAGACTTTGCCCCAACGAATCAGTGAGGTAGTCAAGCTCACCGGTTTGCTGTAACAAAGGATTAAACGTATGGAGTGGAAGGTAATGGTGGTTTGCAGCAAGTAAACAAGTAATAGTGGAAGATGTATCAATGATAAATAATGGACCGGGGTCCATAGTTCACTAGAGGTGCTCTCCTTAGATAAACAACATGGCATGAAGGGTAAACAAATTACAACAGGGAAATTGACAGGAACTAAGCAAGGCATAACAATGCAATTACTAGTCAGAAAGATCTATGAGATTCGATTGGGCAATACAACAAGATACATCGACCGCCATCCAACTGCATCTATGACTAGAAGTCCACCTTTAGGTTATCATCCAAACCCCCTCTAGTATTAAGTTGCAAGCAACAGACAACTGCTTTAAGCAAAGTGTGTAAGGTAAACAGTCCACATGTTCCATGAACAAGAGACCGTTGTTTTCCCCCTAGTAGCAACAACACATATACTACCGAAGAGATTATTGTCACTTCCCTTGGAAACTAGAGGCATGAACCCACTATCGAGCATAAATACCCCCTCTTGGAGTCACTAGCAACTACTCGGCCAAGATAGCTACTAACAACGGAGACCATGCAAGATCACAAACAACACAGACATGATGGAATCATAAAGACAAAACTATTAATCAAACCAACATAATAATCTCAATATCCATCGGATCCCCGCAAACACAACATGCATGATTACAAATAGATTAGATCTTGATTATGAATGGAGCTCACAAGATCTATACATGAAAGCACAAAGGAGGAGATACAACCATCTAGCTACTACATGGACCCATAGTCCAAGGTGGAACTACTCACGCATCATACCGGAGAGAAGGCCTCCGGGATGATCTCTCCTCCGACAGGGTGCCGGGAAGAACTTCAGATCCCCCCCGATCTAGGGACGACGGTGGCAGCGGCTACAGAAGGTTTTGTGGAGTTTTGATCGGGTACTTAGGGTTTCTACATCGGGGGATTCTTATAGGCGAAGGGTGATACATCCAAAACATATCTACTTTCTAGAACACTTTGCTATTGTTTCTCCTCTAAACTTGTGTGATTTGGGTACAACTAACATAGACTGACGTTGTTTTCGGTAGAATTACCTTGGTGTCTTGTTTTTGTGCAGAAAATCAATTATCAGGAAAAATCCCGAAAAATATGCCAAAAATTATATTTCACCAGAAGATCCACATAGCAAGAAGGGGAGATAGAGAGGAGGCCTGGGGGGCCCAGACCCACCCCAGGCACGGGCCCACCTGACCCCGCGCCTGGAGGGGGGTTGAACACCCCAGGCAGCTCCTCGGCCTCCCTCCGCGCTTATAAGTTGCCTTCTGACCTAAAAACTTAGGGGGGTTCGATACTTTTCCAGAAAGAGTTCCGCTCCGCCGCCGCCACGAGAAACCAAGATTCGGATCCAAGGACAAGGAATTTGGAGAGGATCATCGCCATCGTCATCACCAACGCATCTCCATCAACCACCGATGTGTCCCTCATCCATGAGTGAGTAATCCCCTACTGTAGGCTTGGGTATGGTAGGGATTGGATGAGTTCTATCATGTAATCGAATAATATCTGTTAGGGCATAGTGCCTAGTATCTCTATTAGTGCTATTTGACTTTGTTGCAACCTGTTGTGCTTAATGCTTGTCACTAGGGCCCGAGTGCCATGATCTCAGATCTGAACTTATTATTGAATCATTATGATAGTATTGTTTGTGATCTTATCTTCAAGTTGTGTACACATATCATTGTCCGGATCCAAAGGCCCCAAAGTGACAATAATTGGAACAATCGGAGGGGATGGCTGTGGTGTGAGGATCACATGTATTCATGGAGTGTTAATGCTTTGCTCCGGTGCTTTATTAAAAGGAGCACCTTAATTGCCAGTAGTTCCCTAGAGGCTCCGCTGCCACGGGCTGGCTGGACAGAAGATGTTGTGCAAGTTCTTGTTGCGAGCACGTATGACTATATTTAGAGCACATGCCTAGGATTGCTTAGTACTTGGATGCTTGTTATTATTTATCTGCAATGCCCTAGTTCTTGAAGTTACATGTTTAGACTCGTCCATGCAATGCCCGTCCATCCATCCCTATGCCTACCGCACTCGAATCCTACTGTTACCATTACTGTTACTATTTCTACTATTTCACTGTTGCTACTACAAACTATTGCTACTGATAAACTTCTGTGAGCAAGAACTATTTCCAGGTGCAGCTGAACTGACAACTCAGTTGTTAAGGCTTGCAAGTATTCTTTGGCTCCCCTTGTGTCGAATCAATAAATTGGGTAATACTACCCGCGAAGACTGTTGCAATCCCCTACACTTGTGGGTCATCAAGACTATTTTCTGGCGCCGTTGCCGGGGAGCATAGCTTTATTTGTAAGTTCACTTGGATCTACTATTGT
Organism: Avena sativa; assembly: GCA_916181665.1. Lineage (NCBI taxonomy): Eukaryota > Viridiplantae > Streptophyta > Magnoliopsida > Poales > Poaceae > Avena > Avena sativa. The sequence goes on along the minus strand of OV702298.1, from coordinate 259,181,808 downwards.
TCACTGCTACTCCTTTCATCATGGGGAAGTCTCGTGATGGAAAGTTCCATATTTTACCATCCACTACAAGGAGAGGTACAGTCCTAAACACCTCTGTTGCTCTTGATTCACCATCTGTTATAAGTAAGCTTGTCACACCACGACCACATACTCATGCTACACACACTGTTACTACTGTTGAATCTGAAACTGCTTTTGATACTCATGATGTTACTTCTGCTGTGCTTGATGCGAGTGGTTCACTAGGTCCTTTTCTAGATGCTACTATGGCTAGTCTAGGAAATACCGAAACTCCTAGTGAATACACTGTTACACCTGTTAGCTCACCTGAGGCTAGTGAGAGTTATGATATTAATGATGGTTATATTGAGTTCTCTGATCAAATTTGTTGAAGAGTGACGAAACACACATGGTACTAGTGCTATAAAGAGTCTCCTTGCTAGACGTACTGTTATGCCTAAGTTGTCCTCTGATCCTAAGTTTGCCACTTCTCCCATAGATATTAAAGATGAAGATTATGATTTCTCTCTTGATTTGTCTTATTTAGATATTGTTGAGAAAGAACATTTTTGTGGGACTAAAAATGAGAGTGTTGTGGCTCATATGAATGAGCTTTCTACTATGAGTGCTTTGTTCTCTGATGATTTTAAGATGCGCAAATACTTTGTTGCTAAGATCTTCCCTTTTTCACTAAAAGGAGAAGCTAGGGCTTGGTTTAATAGATTACCTCATGGTTCCATTGATAGCCCTGATTGCTTGATTGCTTCTTTCTTCCATAAATATTTTCCTCCTAGTGCTAGACATGCTTCTTTGTAGAGACTTTTTCATTTTAAACAGGAAGAAGAAGAGAAATTGCCTGAGTCATGGAAAAGATTTTGTTCCTTGATTCATGCACATCCTGGATGTCCATTACCTAAAAATGAGCTTCTTGATATTTATTATAATGGACTACCTGATGATTCTAGGACCTACCTAGATAGCTTTGCTGATTGTGTTTTCAGGAAAAGGACTCCTACAGATGCTGAAGAATTAATGACCAAGATAAGCAAGAATTATGATGATTGGACTTCAACTGAGCTGAATACACCTGGGCCTATTACTCCTGAACCAGTTGTTCCTGAACCAGTTCCAACACCAACAACAAAGAAGAGGGGAGTTATTGCATTAAATGATGAAGTAATGAAAGAATCTAAGAAGTGTCTAAAGGAGAAAGGTATTAGAGCTGAAGATGTGAAAAATCTACCTCCTATAGAAGAATTATGTAAGCCAATTCCCCACACATCTACTATTGAGGTACACTATCTACACTTTAATGAAGGTGATATTCCTTATGGTAAGCCTCCTGATCAATGCTTAGAGGAACTTGACACATTTATTGTTAAACAAGGTAATTTTAATAAACAAGTTCAGAATCATTTATTGGAAAACTCTAGAGATATCCATGAGTTGAAATATATTGTGGAAATAACTTATAATGATATTAAAATGATTTGTAAACACTTTCAAATGGTTCAAACTCGACTTGATCAACTTGCTAAGGTACAAAAGGATATGCTAGTTAATGCTTCAGGAAATAAACGTGCTTATGGAATTAGAACTAGGAGTGGTGCAGCTACTCAAGATCTTTTATATCCTGAAGGACACCCTAAAAGAATAGAGCAGGATTCCCAACAAGGTGAAGATAGTGGTAGTCCTCGTAAGAGAAAGAAAAAGAAACATAAAGTAGTTGAGGAACCACTTGAACCTGCTGTAGATCCTAATAGTATATCTGTCTCAGATGCTGAAAATGAGAGTGGTAATATTGATGAGTCTCCTGATAAGGAGGAAGGTGAGGAAGAACCTGAGAAACACACTAAGAACACTAGGTACACAAAGGAAGATTTTATTTCTAATAAACATGGTAAAGAGAGAGAACCTTGGGTGCAAAAACCTATGCCTTTTCCAGGTAAGAAACACAAGTCAAAGGAGGAAGAACACTAAAATAAGTTTTGTGAGTGGATGAAGCCTTTTTTTTTTGCAAATTCCTTTGACTGATGCTATTAAATTGCCTCCTTATTCAAAGTATATGAAGAATATTGTCTCTAATAAAAGGAAGATTCCTAATGAGGAGATTTCTACTTTGCTTGCTAATTATTCCTTCAATGGTAAGGTTCCAAAGAAACTTGGTGATCCAGGTATACCAACTATTCCTTGCTCCATTAAGAATAATTATGTTAGAACTGCTTTATGTGATTTGGGAGCTGGAGTTAGTGTTATGCCTTTTTCTCTCTACAAGAGGCTCCAGCTAGAAAACTTGATACCAACTGATATATCTTTGCAAATGGATGATAAGTCAACTACTGTTCCTGTTGGTATATGTGAGGATGTTCCTGTTCAAGTTGCTCATAATTTCATGGTTTTAACTGATTTTGTTGTGCTTGAAATGCCTGAAGATGATAATATGTCCATTATTCTTGGGAGACCTTTTCTTAATGCTGCAGGTGCTGTCATCAATTGCAATCAAGGAAAAGTAACATTCAATATTAATGACAAAGAGCACACTGTCTATTTCCCCAAGAAGGTTGTTAGAAGCTATTGCCTGAATTCCATTGAAAATATTGAGAGCTTCAAGGTTGGAGAAATATATTGTTCCATTCCACAAGAAAATTTTGAAACTATTATGATTGGGACCATTGCTATCAAGTATGAGGTAACATAATCACCTTGTGGAATGCAAACTTTTGTTTCATATAAGAGTTTTGGTAACAAGACTTGATCAACCTTGTTAACAAAAGGATTTTAATAAACAAAATAATGTTTCCACTTTGGTTATACTTGCTTTCTTTTACTTTTATCCTTCCTAGTCTTTGCTTTAGCTTTAGTTTTGCTAGTTGTTTGCTTGTTTGAGTTTCTTAGAGTTCCTGTAGTTTGGCTTTTGGTTTGCTTTTGCTTCTTCTGAAAAAACTGTTTCTACGAGAAAATCAATTTTCATACCCTGAAAATTGGCCAAAAATAAAGTTTTCCGAAAAATCCCAGAAAATTCAAAATAAAATTTTTTCTCAAAAAAAGGGGAAGAGAGGCACAAGAGGTGACCCAGGGGGCCACCCCAGGCCACCACAACTGTGGTAAGCGCGGGCCCACCACTGGTGGGTCCTAGGAGGGCCTGGCCCACCTAGGCCCCTCCATGCTGCCTCCTCAAAGCCACCTTCTTTCTCTCTCCCGAAAAACACCGGAAAACTTGCTCAAGCTCGATTTCTTGCTCACGATTTTCGATCTCCTTGTTCAGCCCATCTCAAGTGCTGATTTTTGGAGTTGCTCCTTGGTATGTGCCTCATCCACTTGTCCAATTAGATTTGTGATTGGTAGATTGTATCTTGAGTATTTTACTTCTATAGGTGACAGGTTGTTTGAGCTTGCATGCTTGTTCTTTGCTTAGAAACTTTGTTTTGATGCATGTGTAATCCTCTAGCAAGTTCCTATAATAGTTGCTCATCACTTATCAACTTAAAAATCACTTGGTTTGATGGTTGTTTAAAAATTTCAGAATAGGGAAGTCATGTACCACCACACTTTTGGTGACATATTTGAGAGTGATGCACCTAGAAGGGAAAGGCTTCCAAGGTCATCTACCAGTTCTAGACCCTCATACAATGAGGATCTCATCACTCCGCGGTTTGGTGACGAGGGAGATGAAGGGGATGCGCACCCCTCCACCTTTCCTTGTCAAACTTTCTTGCAAGCTGCTGGGATTCTTAATGATTTCATGGCTTTGATTGAGAGGGCTGGTCTAACAAGTTTCATGCAGGATGAGAGTGCACAATATGCTTTACTTACTAAAACATTTGTGGAGAGTTCCTCCTTTACCAATAGTTTGTTCAATCCTTCTGTGTCTTTTAGACTTTATGGCAGGGCTCATTCTATGACATTGAAGAAATTTTGCAAGGCCCTAGGACTTGGTACAACTGGGTCATCAAAGAAGATTACAGCTCTACCCGCTGATTTGTTGGAACTATACCGGGGAATAACTAATGATGATGACCGTAGAGCTCAAAGAGGGAAGATAAAGAATATTCAACTTCCAGCCATCAGGTACTTTGCCCACTATATTACCACCAGTGTTCTTGGTAGGGAGAACACTAGTAATATCTCCAACTATAAATTGGCCTTCTTAGTTGCTGCGCTCTACGGTGATGATAAGTATAATCTTGGTTCCCTCATTGCTCATCGTTTAGCTGCTAAGGGACCCATTTATGGGGGAATTATTGCTACTCGTATTGCTGCTACCTTGGACATTGTGGTTGATCCACATGATACATTTTTGGCTCCTCTGAGACTTGATCTTGCTACCATGAAGGCACACCACTTTGTCACCTCTATATCTACACTTGAGAACTTGGTTTATATAATGCTGTTTACTGACGGGGAAGAGAGAGAGATTCCTCTACCCCAAACCACTTTGTTCAGTATTTCTCAGGGACCTTGGTCACGCACGAAGGCGGAGATGGATGACAAGCTACGCTCTCTCAACTTCCACGGGCACTATCAGGAGGAAGCGCCCGCATATGACCCCGCGTTACATTATACAGGGGAGGCCTCTAGCTCGTACCAGGACGAAGGAGCTTCCTCGACATACTGTGGAGGTGCATCTACTTGGGCACCATGGGATTGAGCCTCACTTAGGCCAAAATCCTAAGCTTAGGGGGAGGTATACCGGCGTCACACTCATATATATATATATATCATGTTCGGTCGGTTCTTTGTATATCCATTGTTTCGCTTTCTTTTTGGTTCTTGTTGCTTCTTTCTCAAAAACCCGAAAATACCAAAAATATTTTTGTTGTTTCTCTTGGTTTGTTTCTTTGTTCCTTTGCATTGGTTTGCCTTAAAATAAAAATCCAAAAAGATTTTGCTTTGTTTGGTTTGCTTTGCTTTTGTTTGGTTTTTCTTTGTTTGCTTGTTTCTAAAAAAATCGAAAACACCAGAAATATCTGTTGTTCTTCTTTGGTTTTGTGAGTTCTTTGCAGGGTCCAGCCGTCCACAGTGGATTTTGGTTTCATGTTAATATTCAAGTCACACAAGTGAAGGGCAATAATGAAGATTAAGACAACTTGAGGTGTGGTAAGAGGATGGTAACGAACTCTATTTGTTTTTAATTTTTGTACATATACTCATTACTATGAGCATGCTTAGCCTGTTTGTGTAAGGTGTATGTTATTATGGATGCTTAGTAGTTCTTTCTTGTCTATGATTAGCTCCAGCTTGCTAATAGTTTGTAGCATGTCATATGAATATTTGCTTGCATTGTTTTATTCATACTTTGGTATGACATTGTGGTATCCTCCTCTAACTGTTCATGTGAATCGACTTGGCACATGCTCATGCATGCATATGACTAATCAATAGTCAGTAAGCCTCGATGATTTATTTTGCCTCAGAGTTCTTGTATCACTTTCATGCCATAATTAGTCCTATTTTGTTGCAAACATGATTATGACAGTTATTGCTCTCTCGTTTGTCGCTCCCTCTCTATTGCTAGCCTTCACTTGCACTGAGTATGTGCTCTACCTGTGCTTCTGACTCCCAAAAACCAATATTTCCAGTTGTGTCTACCTACCTATTAGCATCATTTGCTACTTCAGTGCATATTTTAAATATGCCGTGTTTTCTTCCAAAATAAAATGTTTTTCTGTTTTGAGAAAGTTAGTTAGTAAAGTTCTCACGAACTTGATGGCACACTTTATTCCTTGCGCTTAATAATCTTGAACCATTGTGATTAGTCCATGAAAGTTATATGCTTGCTTATTACATGCTGGGAATTAGCAGAACCGTGCTGTCACGGGGAACGCTTTCAACACCTATTGGATATCTCATCCAGTTGATTCTTTTCTCTTTTGTTTATAGATGTCGATGATGTGAAATAAAAGGGGAGGTTGTGAGTTCATGGAGTTTATACATTGTGTTAGAGAAACGCATGGGCCGCTAGCCTAAGCCATGCCTAATCATGGTGGAAACTTGCAGCATCACTGTAGTGAGCATCTAGGAAGAATACTCAATAAAAAGCTATGCATATGGTAAATAAAAATATTGCTGAGATACTCATTGTCTGCTTGCCTTGTCATTTTGGTTATGGGAAAGCTCCTGTACCATATGCAAGGGCTACCCCGTTGGCGGTTCTCGATGATATGCATGTATTTACAATGACAAGAACTTTCAGGTGACCAAAGTTGAGTAGCATGCGGAGCTACCCTTGTACTCAAGGAACTTGAGATTTTCAGCCTATGGCCTGTCAAGCAAATGATTCAGAGTGGACCTCACTTTCACCTTAACCACATGAAGATGACTATGATAGGGGCAGTGAGAGCTCAAAGCTAATGAGTACCTTCCTTTCAGCATTAGGAAGCCTTTCAAACCTTCACAAAACCGTTTTCACAAAATTTTGTTGAGTCACCACTTATTCTATGAGCACCTTCTTAAGAGCATAGTTGTTATTCTTGTGTTTATTACAAAACTTGGTTAATTATGTCATCACTTTGATGCTTGTATCTCTGATATGTTTATCTCTAGTCTTCATGTGAACTTCAGAGGTGCCTCAACATTCATATTGTGCTCTTCAAACAAAGGCAAGTGAGATACCACTCTATCATACCTTATTATGAGCATTGCAATGTTGCTTATGTTTATGTGTCATGCTACTTATTATTATTGAGTTGGTTTCTCTTCATAGCTTGCAATGACTATTGAGTAGACTTAGTTGCATACTTCTTATTATAAATTGTATAAGCATATACCCCTGTGCTGAGAATATTTACATCATATGAAGCAAAGTGTTTGTGAAAGTTCTTTTATCGCACTCAGTTTTCAACTGAGTTGCTTGAGGACAAGCAACAAGCTAAGCTTGGGGGGAGTTGATACGTCCAAAACGTATCTACTTTCTCGAACACTTTGCTATTTTTTCTCCTCTAAACTTGTGTGATTTGGATACAACTAACACGGACTGACGCTGTTTTTAGCAGAATTACCTTGGTGTCTTGTTTTTGTGCAGAAAATCAACTATCAGGAAAAATCCCGGAAAATATGCCAAAAATTATATTTCACCAGAAGATCCACGGATCCATAAGGGGAGACAGAGAGGAGGCCTAGGGGCCCAGACCCACCCCAGGCGCGGGCCCACCTGACCCCGTGCCTAGAGGGGGTTTGGCCACCCCAGGCAGCTCCTCGGCCTCCCTCCGCGCCTGTAAGTTGCCTTCTGACCTAAAAACTCAGGAGGGGGGATACTTTTCCAGAAAGTGTTCCGCTCCGCCGCCGCCACGAGAAACCAAGATTCGGATCCAGAAGCTCCGTTTTGGCACCCTGCCAGGACGGGGAATTTGGAGAGGATCATCGCCATCGTCATCACCAACGCATCTCCATCAACCACCGATGTTTTCCTCATCCATGAGTGAGTAATCCCCCACTGTAGGCTTGGGGATGGTAGGTATTGGATGAGTTCTATCATGTAATCGAATAAGATCTGTTAGGGCATAGTGTCTAGTATCTCTATTAGTGCTATTTGACTTTGTTGCAACTTGTTGTGCTTAATGCTTGTCACTAGGGCCTGAGTGCCATGATCTCATATCTGAACTTATTATTTAATCATTATGATAGTATTGTTTGTGATCTTATCTGCAAGTTGTGTACACATATCATTGTCCGGATCCAAAGGCCCCAAAGTGACAATAATTGAGACAACCGGAGGGGATGGTTGTGGTGTGAGGATCACATGTGTTTATGGAGTGTTAATGCTTTGCTCCGGTGCTCTATTAAAAGGAGCACCTTAATTGCCAGTAGTTCCCTAGAGGCCCCGCTGCCACGGGCTGGCTGGACAGAAGATGTTGTGCAAGTTCTCATTGCGAGCACGTATGACTATATTTGGAGCACATGCCTAGGATTGCTTAGTGCTTGGATGCTTGTTATTATTTATCTGCAATGCCCTAGTTCTTGAAGTTACATGTTTAGACTCGTCCATGCAATGCCCGTCCATCCATCCCTATGCCTACCGCACTCGAATCCTACTGTTACCGTTACTATTACTATTTCTAATGTTTCACTGTTGCTGTTGCTTTACTATTGCTACTACAAACTGTTGCTACTGATAAACTTCTGTGAGCAAGAACTATATTCAGGTGCAGCTGAACTGACAACTCAATTGTTAAGGCTTGCAAGTATTCTTTGTCTCCCGTTGTGTCGAATCAATAAATTGGGTAATACTACCCGCGAAGACTGTTGTGATCCCCTACACTTGTGGGTCATCAAAGGGGGAGGCCGAGGCGCGGCCAAGGGACCCACACCTTGCCTAGGCGCGGGGCAGGACCCACCCGCGCCTAGGGGGGTCTGGGTGCCCTAGCCCGCCTCTCCGGATCCCCTCTGGATTTCTTGTTCCCTATGGAAAGTTATTGACTTTGACGTTTGTCCCGTCCAATTCCGAGAATATTTCTTTACTAACTTTTCTGGAACCAAAAACAGCAGAAAACAGGCAACTAGCACTGTGGCAACTTGTTAATAGGTTAGTACTAGAAAACATGTAAAAAGCACCTCAAAGTGTAGACAAAGCAAAGCAAAGTTGATACTAAACAAGCATGGAACATCAAAAATTATAGATACGTTTCCGACGTATCACGCGCCGCCCTGGCCGCTGCTCATCGACACACCAACCATCTCTGCCCCGGCAGCCCTAGTGGTTGTCTCTGGCAAACCACCACGCCTAGGCCTCCTTCATCGGCCTGGCCCACCACCGCGGCGACAAGGGACGACGGCAGCAGGGGCGAAAGGCACATGAGATGGGTGCGACTGGGCGGCGCGATGGGATCCCCCTGGCGGCACCCTGGGAGTGCATGCAAGGTTTTTTTTCATGGGTCTTTTCCTCTGCCATATCTAAGCTAGCTAGCTAGATGATATCTGTTACTATAGACACATGCTCGGAACATTCTTAGATCATGAAAAAAAGTTCATTTTGTTTGAAAAAAGAGAAGGAGATTTGCTAGTTCTCAAGCGCCTAAGAACTTCTTATGTCTCGGTCACTTCTGTCACTGGTGGATTTACCTCACGATTCGTGCAATGTGTGAGTTACACATGAGTTTCAATTAGGTTGTAACTGAGAATTAGCACAAATAGTATGATGATGTCAGCCGACTAAGACATAAGAAGTTCTCAAACGTCTAGGATCTAGATGCTCCCAAAGAAAAGTTCCACTTTACATATCTTTATCTCGACTAACCATGGGTGGCCACTCGGTAACTACTAGTTCCTATAATCATATAAATGCCATCATTTTTAACAAAAAACAGAGCCATACTATGCAAAGTACTACTCCGCCCCGGAGGGCGAGATCGAGGTAGCTATGGTCTGCCCGATCCAGATCTGGTGCACGATGACGGAGGGCCGATTGTTAGATTGAGGTCAGTGTGGTCTGTGATGGTGGGCTAGTGTGTTGTATTTCTCCCCACCCTTGCTCATCGTTGTCGCTCGATGGGTGCCAGAAGACTCCTCTACTTAATATTTCTCGTGGCAAGGCACACATGCACGGATGACACACTTGTTATTTGGACAACAAAGTGCTTATTAGGCGGTCGTCGATGTAGGAGGAGCAACAGTTGATCTTCATCAGCCGGAGGCTTCATGGGTCTGTCTAGTGAGGCATCATGGATCTATGTGCGTCCATGGATCCTCCTTGTCCCTGATACAGGCTTCCACCCCTATTTAAAGGCTCATGTTTCGAGGAGGAGGAGGATCCATGTATGCAGATAGAACCATGTGCATCCATGAATCCTCGAGTAGGTGACTCCCAAACTTCTGGTAGCATGGTGCAATAACACTGCTTTTTCTAGATGTGGCAGCCCATCGGTGTGTACGACAAGAAACAATGGTGGTGTGACAACTACCGGAGGTGGTGTAGTCATGTAGGCGAGTGTCGTCTTTTACCCGTGATGAGTGTATTTTACAGCATATTTACTTTATGTTTTTTACATCGATAGTAATAGAATTTTGGTATTTTACCGTGCTCGCGTGCACCTTTTATGCTTGTTTGACCAGGATCCCAGAATAAAAGGAGTTGATGGAGAAATCAACTGAAGCAATCATTTTTGGACACAAATATGCTAACTGAAATACATTAAAACCTTCCAAACAATTATTCATCGTACTTGGGAGAATAGCCAAAGAGAAAGCAATTCATCAAAGGCATATAGGGATTTAACAACCCCTAGTATAGCTAGGGCCTGCTCTTACTGCCCGGCCGTACCATATGGCTTCAAAGCCCCTGCCTCAAATACTATCACCCATGCAAACTGATCCGGGATATGACATTCAGAGACACCATAACTCGTAGAAACCTCACATCTAGAAGGGATCTGGAGAGGGGAACTCGTAGAAGGGTATTCATCCTCACTGCTAGGAAGATCATTGGAGGCATAGGCATTTTCATCATCGTCAAATGTTGTATCTTCGTCATCACCAACATCCCCTATAACTCATTACATCCATCTTGTCATGATTCCTAAACTCTATTGTGGATTTGCACAAGTATTCATCCATTCATATTCAATTCATATTATCATGATGATGTTAATTTCCTCCATGTGTGAGTGTTTTCCCTTGTTCTTGAGAAGATGAAGAAACCCTAACAACATTATCAATTGCAATAAATATGATCTATAACTTTAATTTATAAATATGTATTAATTAACTATCTTGATGTTATGTGAATGTCGACCACATAACCCTTTCCTTTGGAACTTGAGATGGAATTACTGTTGGACATGTGGTGGTGTGAAGGTGTTAAGTGACATGTCACGTTGGTGAAGGGAATATGCCCGAGAGGCAATAATAAAGTGGTTATTATCGTATTCCTTATTTATGATAAATGTTTATTTTACATGCTATAATTGTATTAATACGGAAACGTTAATACATGTGTGTTTAATAAACAAAAAGGAAGTTCCTAGTTATGCCTCTCTTATAAACTAGCTCGTTGATTAACATGATGATCAAAGTTTCCTGATCATGGACATTGAATGTTGTTAATAACGAGGTCACAACATTAGTGTAATGATGTGATGAACATTCATCCGAAGTATAGCATTACGATCAAAGTCATTTATTTTATATTGGTATAACAACTTACGAAGTGATCCTAATCCTTAGACCATGAGATCATGTCAATCACTAACACCAGAAGAGTTTCTCGACGACATCAAACGTCACACCGTAACTGGGTGATTATAAAGATGGATTTAGAACTACTAAAGTGTTATGTTGAGACCCATGGATCGAGAGTGGAATTTGTTCATCCCGATGACGGATAGATATGCTCTGGGCCCTCTCGGTGATATCACATTGATTAGCTTGCAAGCAAGTGATTTGATCACTAGAATGTTATATCACGGGAACGAGAAAAGAGTGCATGTCGGTAACGAGATCAAACTAGGTATGGAGATACCGATGATCGAATCTCGGACATGTAATATATCGTGAAACAAAGGGATTAAGATACTAGCGTAAAAGGTTCACACGATCACAGAAGTCATCGTTGAATGTGTGGGAGTCAGTATGGATCTCCAGGTCCCGCTACTGATTATTGATCGGAGAAGGGTCTCGATCATGTCCGCATTATTAGTGAACCGTAGGGTGACACACTTAATGGATACTAACACCATTCGGAGCAAATGATATGCCAGAAAAAGAAAAGGAAAGTGCAGGAATTTATTTCACTAGACACCGAAACTGTTTCGGTTGAAATTGCTAAAACTGGTTCTGCATGTGAAATGGAATACTAGCAAGGGGTTTTTATGTGAATGTTTGTTAATTAAAGTAATTAACAAAATTCTGAATAAATAAATAAAAGATTTTTATTTAAATGAGAGCTTGCATTAATTTTGGTGGAAAATTAATGCATGTGAGTGGAATTGTGAGTGGAGAGGTTTTTATGTGAGTGGAGCTTCCACCACATGAATGAGGGAGAGGTGGGGGCACCCTCCATGGCCGGCGGCCATGCCCCCTTGGGCTGCCCCCTCCCCTATAAAAGGACCCCCTCCTCTCACTTGTCTCTCACACCTCCTCGCGAAGGATCTCTCTCTCCCCTTTAGAATTTCCCCATGGTCTCGGATCAGCGAGATACATGTTCCCGGTGGCTTTTTCTGGAAGGATTTGTTGCTTCCGCTGCTTCACTGGAGCGAGGGCGCGGAGGTTGTCGGGGTACCCGTACGTGTGTGCGATCACGGATGCACCACTGCTTTGAGGTGCTGGACTTGATCATGCTGGACCGGCTGGACCAGACGGACTTCATCACGACCTTGAGATCGGCAAGCGTTCGTCTACATCATCCACGAGTACAACCTCGTTAACGCTATTCGGTCTTCGAGGGTATGTATTCTATGGATGTATATCCACCCGTTGCTTGTATCTAGTAGATAGATCTTGGTACTTAGATGTTCCCATCGTAGGAAATATTTTGTTTTCTATGCTGCGAACCCTTCAGTGGTATCAGAGCTGGATCTATGCGTAGATACTTTGCACGGGTAGTACACATATGAGTATATGGGCGATGATGATCATTTTATTGCTTCTTAGTTGTACTTTGGATATTGGTGGCATAGTGGGATGAAGCGGCCCGGACAAACTTTACATGTCCTCGCACATGAGACCTGTTCCACGCTTGACATGCAACTAGTTTGCATAAGTGGCTAGCGGGTGTCTGTCTCTCCTACTATAGTCAATATCTAATTTGCAACGAGTTGTCAACAATTTGTTTATCCTCGTTGTGGTTCATGTTCGTAGGTAAGAACGGTTCTATCTTCGAAAGCCCTAAACCACGTAAAACTTGCAATGGATAAATTAGAGGCGTCTAGTTTAGATTGTTGCTGGGCTAGTGTTATGATATGGTGATGTTGTAAGTAGAAGTATGAGATGATACTCTTACAACACACATAGCGTGTAAGTTCCATAGACCTTGGCCTTACACATAAAGGTATGATAGTGATCATACCACGATGCACATGATGGAGATCATATGCGGGAACCATATCATTTCATTTTTTAACATGTGATGTTAGATTGCATCTTATATTGCTTGTTTGGCGTTTTATTAGCATAATAAGATGATCCCTCATTTAGATATCAAGATAAAAATGTGTTCTTCCTTAAGTATGCACCGACAATGTTTCGTCGCTTCAAGGCATCACGTGATGATCGGGTGTACTTGAATCCACGAGCATATCTCGGGTGTAAGACAGTTACACACGCGAATACTAAGGTTCTTACTTGGCGAGCCTAGCATGTACAGACATGGCCTCGGAACACGGACCGAAAGGTTAAGCATGAGTCATATGTTTTGATATGATGACCATATGGATGCTCGCCTTTGAAGCTACGCCGACTCACGTGATGATCGGACTTGGTGTAGTGGATTTGGTTCATGTAATCACCAAAAAGGCACGAGGGATGTCGTTTTTGAGTGGGAGTTCATTTCTAATTTGGATTAGTAGAACTCAATTTATCATAAATTAAATCAAAGTGAATTTGCATAATTTGATGTAGTCATTGGCATTCGTTCACCACCTTATGCATAGTTGTAATTGAGATAATAGAACTATAGAATTCTGGATATATACTTTACGAACTGGTATCGTATTGTGTTGAGTGTCAATCTAAAGTTTAAAGTCCTATTGCAAACTTTCAGCAAACTCTATTTACTCCGTGAGATTTAATAATTGGTATTAAATCGAGAGTAACAATTCCAGTGTTAGTATCTTAAGTATCATGTTTGCCTCCATGATTCTTGATTGTTTTTAAATATCAAGGTTGTCTAGGAGCTGAAAGAATTGTTTCAGAAACCATCATGTGTGGCAGATATAACGATATCTGAAACAATGTTTTGGTTGCAATATGATAGAGTATAATATATGTTCTCATATTGGATGAGAATTTACAAAGGATGGAGATGCTAGACATCCTAATCATCCAAAAGGGTTTTGGAAAGTAATGTTATACTCACGATTCACCTTTATAAGCTACAGTAGCTTGATCATGAAAGTCGTCATGATAAGGATGAATAGAAGATGTATGTAAAGTGTTTACTATACTAAAAGATTACTAAAGATTGGATATTAAAAGAACGCCGATCATTTGATGATGGTGATCTACTTCAAAGTGCAAGTCCAAAGGTATTATTATTTGAATATACACGCTTTGGACTATGTGTCATGTATATGGCGCCACTTTTGATGTTGATAGATTCTTTTAAAAAGAAAAAGGAAATGCTGAAAGAGAGTCTATAAAATATATTTGGCAGAAAAGAAAACATTGGAAGTATCTAATTTAGGTATATGGATGATATACATGTTATGGTTGTATTCTTTGCTTGTTAAACAATGTGGTTCTTGGGTATTGGATACCGAATTGGTTGGTATGAAATTTCATACGGAACAACGCAATTCATAAACCACAATGGCCTAAGTAACTAGCAAGAGAATATGTGATGATGTTCATCAAAAACAAACAAACCGTTGTTTGTATTTCTCGTTGACATCAAGGCTTGACTTCAAGATTTGTTTTAATAATTGTTATTTGAATCGGGTATTATGAGAACAAAGGTTGTTCAAATAATTATCGTATTCCATATAAGATGGATGATTTACAAATCTAGTTGGAGAAATCACATCCATAAAACCTAATGCTAAAATGTCGCAAGACAAATGATTGAAAGATCACTTACGAAGTGACATCACCGTTTAAATTATATTGGAAAGAAAACATGAAGAATCTCCATATTCATGGATTTTTGGAGTCTTTGATTTGATCAAGTGACGCTTGTGAGACTTTCCTCGGGATAATTAAAACTTCGTTCAAAGGCCAAAGAAGAACGAACGACTAAAATATTGGAATTTATACATATCGATGTATGTAGTCCATTATGTATAGTCGTAAGCGATGGATTTCAACTTCATATACTTTCTCCGGAAATTTGAGTGAATATTCACTTAATGAGAATGAAGTATGAAATATTTGAAAATGTTTCAAAGACTTTCAAGATGAAGTGGAAAATCATTGTAACAAGAAAATAAATGGTTTATGATTTTATCATAAGGGATTTATTTGAGTTACAAGTGTAACAAGAAAATAAATGAATTATGATTTTATCATAAAGGGATTTATTTGAGTTGCAAGTTTAGCAAAACACCTAGATTTACATCTCCCGAAACACCATAGGAGTATGGAGTGTTTGAGATTTGTAATGAAACCTTGTTTGACATGGTTGGATCAAAGGTGTTATTAATAAAACTGCCATTATGTTTTAAAAAGATTAAAGCTTTAGAGACTACCGCTTTTACACTGAAAAGAGCTCCATCTTAATCCGTTGAAATGACACCATATGAGTTATGGTTTGGGGTAAAACCCAAGTTGTCATTTCTTAAATTTTGGTATGCTAAACATAAGTAAGATGTTTACAACCGAAGTCGGATGAGCATGTATTTGTAGGTTATTTCGAATAACAATTGGTTATTCCTCCATAACACCGAGGACAAAAGGGTTTGTCGCTTGAAATATGAAGTTTCTTGAAGAAGGAATTTTTCATAAAAGTTAAGTGGGAGGACAATAGAACTTTGATAAGGTTAACGAACCTTAGCTATATGTGCTGAGTTGCGCAGCGCCGGAAATGGTTCTGGAGGCTGCCATAATGCTCATAGCTTATGTGCCTCAAAGGTTGTGGTCACGGAGATCTAAGTTCCTATTGAACCAAGTAGGTCGGTTAAACAATCAAATGCTAAGATTTGAGAGTAAATCATTATTGTTTGACAATGATGAACCGAATACATACAAAGAAGCGATGATGGGCCCTGACTCCGTCAAATGGCTTGAAGCCATAAAATCCGTGATAGTTCCATACACGAGAAATCAAGTTTTAAACTTGGAAGACCCTCCGGAAAGGTGTAAAAACCTATCGGTCGTATTTGGATCTATAAAGAAACAGACATGGATGTTTCACATCTATGAAATAGTCGACATGTCGTAAAGTATTTTACGACAATGTTCAAGGAGTTGACTATGACAAGATTTGATCTTTCATAGCGATATTTAGTCTGGACGGATTAAAGTAGCAACCACTACATATAATTTGTTATATGGTAGATGAATAAACAAAACAAAGTTCTTCTAATAGAATGGTTACCTAGGACGTGTACATGACACGATCCAAAGGGTTTTGTTAATTCAAAGGATGCTAAAAAGGGCATGCAAACTTCAATGGTTGAAGTAAGCATCGCGGAGTTGGAATCTTCACCTTAATGAAAAGGAGTTTTCATTAGGAGACGATGAAGATGCTTGCATTTGCAAGAAATTAAGTGGGAGCGCTGAGACATATTTCTAATACATTATGTGGATGACATCTTGTTGATTAGAAATGATGTATCTTTTATTGACAAAGGTTAAGAATTTCATTTCGATGAAATACTTAGGCAAAACCCGAATATTTAGCGTGAATGTCTATAGTGGATAGACTGTGACGCCAATATGGTTGTGCCAAACGTACATATATGAGATATTGAAGGAGTTCAATATAGAAACGACAAGAAACAGTTCTTGTTGCATGGAAAGGAATTGAATCAAGATTCAAGTGTATCGACACTTGATAAGTGAAACAAGATTCAAGTGCTTTGACACTTGATGAGTGAAATCACGAGAATGTTTTGATCAATCATACCATGATATGTACACATCCAGATATGTCCTATGCTCTAAGTGTTATGAGCATATACCAGAATGAATCATAAAATGATCATTGGACGATAGTGAGGATATTCTTATGATCTTTTTGAAAGAACTAAGAATATATTTGTGTAGAGGTGACAAACAATTACAAATAGTTCATTGTAAAGCGTTACATTGATACTAGGTTTGTCACAAGATACAAATTAAGTTTATCTCAATTTAAACTATGGGTGGCACAATGTAATGGAAAGGAGATTCCATGATGGATTTGGATGAAATCCATAGCTAAAGACATTGTGACGAATACTACAACAAAAAGGCTAAGTATATGACTGCTATAGTAGCAGCAAAGGAGGGAATTTGTGTCAAGTAGTTTGTTATCAAACTAAGGTGTGGTTCGCAACGGGCTAACACTAAAGATATATTGTATGACAATTGTATCGACATGTTTTAACCCCAAGGAACTAGAGGTCTCACCGAAAGACCAAATTTATACAATGCCATCTCATTGGAGAATGAGTGATGCGTGAAGACGCAAAGACATGCAAATACACACGGACCTGAAAGTGTTAGATCCGTAGATTATGTTAACCACTTGTAGTTGCGTATATGGAACACCAGAAAGCCATAGGTGTTCAATAAGCAAAGTTTTCAAACTAGATTATTGTCTCTAGTGCAAGTGGGAGACTGAAGGGAATATGCCCGAGAGGCAATAATAAAGTGGTTATTATCGTATTCCTTATTTATGATAAATGTTTATTTTACATGCTATAATTGTATTAATACGGAAACGTTAATACATGTGTGTTTAATAAACAAAAAGGAAGTTCCTAGTTATGCCTCTCTTATAAACTAGCTCGTTGATTTACATGATGATCAAAGTTTCCTGATCATGGACATTGGATGTTGTTAATAACGAGGTCACAACATTAGTGTAATGATGTGATGAACATTCATCCGAAGTATAGCATTACGATCAAAGTCATTGAGTTTATATTGCTATAACAACTTACGAAGTGATCCTAATCCTTAGACCATGAGATCATGTCAATCACTAACACCGGAAGAGTTTCTCGATGACATCAAACATCACACCGTAACTGGGTGATTATAAAGATGGCTTCAGAACTACTAAAGTGTTATGTTGAGACCCATGGATCGGGAGTGGAATTTGTTCATCCCGATGATGGATAGATATGCTCTGGGCCCTCTCGGTGATATCACATTGATTAGCTTGCAAGCAAGTGATTTGATCACTAGAATGTTATATCACGGGAACGAGAAAAGAGTGCATGTCGGTAACGAGATCAAACTAGGTATGGAGATACCGATGATCGAATCTCGAACATGTAATATATCGTGAAACAAAGGGATTAAGATACTAGCGTAAAAGGTTCACACGATCACAGAAGTCATCGTTGAATGTGTGGGAGTCAGTATGGATCTCCAGGTCCCGCTACTGATTATTGATCGGAGAAGGGTCTCGATCATGTCCGCATTATTCGCGAACCGTAGGGTGACACACTTAAGGGATACCGACACCATTCGGAGCAAATGATATGCCAGAAAAAGAAAAGGAAAGCGCAGGAATTTATTTCACTAGACACCGGAACTGTTTCGGTTGAAATTGCTGAAACTGGTTCTGCATGTGAAATGGAATACTAGCAAGGGGTTTTATGTGAATGTTTGTTAATTAAAGTAATTAACAAAATTCTGAATAAATAAATAAAAGAGTTTTATTTAAATGAGAGCTTGCATTAATTTTGGTGGAAAATTAATTCATGTGAGTGGAATTGTGAGTGGAGAGGTTTTTATATGAGTGGAGCTTCCACCACATGAATGAGGGAGAGGTGGGGGCACCCTCCATGGCCGGCGGCCATGCCCCCTTGGACTGCCCCTCCTCCCCTATAAAAGGACCCCCTCCTCTCACTTGTCTCTCACACCTCCTCGCGAAGGATCTCTCTCCCCCCTTTAGAATTTCCCCATGGTCTCGGATCAGCGAGATACATGTTCCCGGTGGCTTTTTCTGGAAGGATTTGTTGCTTCCGCTGCTTCGCTGGAGCGAGGGCGCGGAGGTTGTCGGGGTACCCGTACGTGTGTGCGATCACGGATGCACCACTGCTTTGAGGTGCTGGACTTGATCGTGCTGGACCGGCTGGACCAGACGGACTTCATCACGATCTTGAGATCGGCAAGCGTTCGTCTACATCATCCACGAGTACAACCTCGTTAACGCTATTTAGTCTTCGAGGGTATGTATTCTATGGATGTATATCCACCCGTTTCTTGTATCTAGTAGATAGATCTTGGTACTTAGATGTTCCCATCGTAGGAAATTTTTTGTTTTCTATGCTGCGAACCCTTCAGTTGGATCATTATTCATGTGGTCAACAGGGATATACGAAGGGACTTGCAAAGCTTATGTCCATGACCATGGGGTAAACCCTTAGTTGATAGTGGATCAGGGTGATCGGCGTATGATGGTTTTTGTTGTTGTGAGGGATAAAATAATAGAGGGCTAATATGTAATCATCTTGTTTGGATCTCTTCCCATACAAGCATATAAAATAAGATACAGATATATCCTAACTACGATTAATCCAATTGCTAGTGGTGGACCCCAACACACAGTGAGAATGTGTTACCTTATTACAATTTGATATTACTTACAACGAAACTCCCTTTTATTTTCACTCTTAGTATTTAAATATTACTTTTTTCAGAAACACAAACACCCACAAAACAATCATACTTGGAATCAAAGACAATTAACAAGTACTTTTTGGTGAATAGTAGTGAGGGGCATAAAGACCTCTACCAATAGCTCTTCATGGTTCGATACTCTTACTTTAAAACCAGCTATATACAATCTAAGTACTTGTAGTCATCAAGTTATTTTTTGACGCTGTTATCGGGAAGCTAAGCGCTTTTACTCTTTGTTATTAAATGTTAATTTATTATTGTTGTGCTAAAGTTGTTTACAAGTTTCACGAAAACACCATGACCGAGCTTGCACTTATAAACAAGCTAAGCTTGACCCTTTCAAATACCTCGGACAGTTCAATTATGCTATTATGAAGGAAAACCCGAGAGGAAATTATGAAAAATATCTGGTTAATCCTTGATTAGTTGCAATCCTACATAATAGAAAGTTTGCAGGAGATGATGATGCAGAAGACCCATATGCACATGTTGGCTTATTTAAAGATATCTAAGGGACATTTGAATTAAATAACCATACCAATGATGAGGTAAAATTAAAAGTATTTAGTCAAACTCTTAAAGGTACTACTCTTGCATAATATATAAATTGTCCCGGACAAACATTTGATACCTAGAAAAATTATCCAGATTCTTTTGTCTCGCTTCTACCCTAAAAGTAAATGCTTTGGTGCAAGACGGATAACTACAAACTTCAAGAATCGTCTAGGTGAAATCCTCGGTATGGGCCTATATATGGTTTGAAGGTTTGATTACTATCTTTCCTCATCATGATTTATGCCTTGGTATATTTTACATATTTTTTATGGACGACTAAGTGACGAGGTTTGATCTCAACAATGCCCATTGTTATGGACTTGGGTTTTGAAGAAGGAGGGGAAGATGGAGATCACGGAACGGCTAACAGGCAAGCAACACAGGGACACGGTGTTTACCCAGATTTAGGCCCCCGGAGGGAAAACCCTACTCCTGCTTATCTGTTCTTGATTGATGGTGAGGCCAAAAGTTATAGGGGTGCACAGATGTAATCTGGCGTGAGGTGTGTGCTAGGTTATGAGAGAGATCGTCCTCCTCGTTATGCCCTCCTAACCTTTATATAGATAGGCTAGGTCCCGGGTAGGTCGAGTTGGTTACAGATTAGGGTTGACCCCTTTGAAATTCTATCTACACTTAGCCATGTCCTCCAAGAAACCGAGTTCTCTCTAGGCTTGGGCCATCCGAAGTCTCCCTGGGCTTTGCGTTTGCAGCATGTCTTCGTGTGGGCCTCCACTAGGCTGGACCAAGTAGGCTAACGTCAGTTACCCATAGGGCATATCCATATCACTAATATAACTGAAATTTGATTTCACTTTAAAAGGAGTGTTTATGAATTATCCTATTACTAAAACTCGGGAACTTCTTGATAGAATTAGCTGTAATAGAGAATCTTGGTATTTTAATATAGGAGACAAAGGTTTATAGAAATAGATTATGATTGTATCCATGCTTTCCAAAAAATGGTAAAGTAGATGCTTTAGATGGAGACCTTCACCTTGATATAGATATTCTTCTACATGTTATTAAGTATTTTACAGAACATACTGAAGCACCCCAAAAGGATTGGATTAAATATGTCCCACCACCTAAACTGTGAAGAAGGTGCACACTATAGTTGAAGCACCACTAGAGCTAAGAAGGGAAATACCACCTTATGTGGAACCTGTTCCTTTCCCAAGGACTATGCAAAAAACATATCTTAGCTCAACAGCTTAGAGATCAGATGAAGGCAGAACGAAAAGCTCTAAAAGCAAAATAAGAAGCAGAAAAGGTTGAAGAATTTATCACCAAAAATATAGAAGAAGGTAAGGAAGACGAGATTACCAAAGAAACATGATGCTCATGTTTGTACATTGCAACGTAGTTGAACTTGACAAAGAAGCCTCAAAGTTCGTCCAAGGGAAGGTTATAGCCAAGAATATAACTAAACCTATCCTCCCTTGCATTTTTTGGAGGATCTTATTATGGCCTATGTGACTTAGGTACTGCAATTAATTTATAATTTATATTAACTCCACAGAGACCAACCATACATTAAGCAGCTAGAACAACCATATACAATTTATCCCTTCTAGGGAGGAAGATGTTAAACCAAGTTATTGCTTGCCAAAGAGTTTTTGGACAAAAAGAAGTGCCTAGCAAAGAAATCACTCTCCATTTTACTTTAGCTATTGCAGTGGTGGATCTAGGATTAAATTGGTGGGGGTGCCCAGCTTAAAAATTATCCTATTAAATTTTACATTTAGCCATGATTAGTACAACTATTAGTAGCTAAAAGAAGATTTTGTATTTTTGTAGGGGGTGCCATGGCACCCATGACACCCGCTGGATAGGCCATTAACTACTGGACAGGTGAAAATAGATGGTTCATTGTTTCAATTTGTTTACAGAAGAAACAGACTAGATTCCAAGGCTATTTAAGCTTCTTCATGTTGTTTCTAGTTGGAATAGCATCCCTAAAAACGTGGCACATAAAAATTTGTATTTTAAAAGTTTTTGCCTTCCACTCCAATACTGAAATAAAAAGCGTTTTATGTCCCTCACGAGGGGCAACATGATATTAGTTCATTTCTATTTCTAGATATATATTTTCTATATATTAGTATTAGTTAGTAGTATCATTCTATTAGTTACCGATCTCGGCTCTGTGAGTTTCTTCTTTCGTGATGAACTACCGGCATCAGTCATAATATTTTTATTCTCTGTGGACCGAGAAGAAAAGGGGCTCGACATGAAAAGGATTGTACTATGAGAGAAGCACGGGATCAACCCGTTTTAAATATGAAACATGGATACTAACAATGCAATGGGGTTGGGCCCTCCCCTTGCTGCCACCAAAAGACGCACCTAGGCAAACCTTAAACACTGGTTTAGATCTCTTCGGTTTAAATAGCGGTATAGTGGTAAATGTCTCATTATTCAGTAGTCACTCAAATTACAATTTCTTTTTTTGACGTGCACTAATAAAATTACAATTTTGATCGTGCATACCAATCGACAAATAACTCAGTTCACCATTCACATAAGCGAGATATGAATTACATACACGCTCAAATTACAGTACACACTTCGATAAATCACGTAATAGCTAGCACCTAGGCTCGCCTGAGCATCATCTACTTAATTCACTCCCGACAAGAAGACATGAAGCTGGCTGTTTGGGACCGGCCGGCCGGGCCATCTGCTGTTTATGATGCGTTATTCCGTCATGATGGCACTATTCTCTGGCGATTAAAGGGCGACGTCCGGACCCTGGCCATGTATGTATACAGTACTAGTCAATAATCTTCTGCTTTGCCTGAACTAAATTTGCTCGAAGGCTCACTTCCTGAACCTGCAAATTATAGAAGCCCAAGTGTTCAGTACTATTCCCTCTGTTCTAAAATATAAGATGTTTTAGGTTTATGAAAAAAATTGTATCTAAACTTGTTTTAGTGTCTAGATTCACTCTAAACCAGAGCGAACCTACACACTAAAATTAGTCTAGATATATTTGCTTCACAGAGTTAAAACATCTTATATTTTAAAACGGAGGGAGTAGTACAATAAATGGGGTATCCCAAAACCGAATGTGCACCGCCATATTACATACATACACAGCGCTAGACGGTAGTACTGTACCTATCACGCATTTCACCGACAAAGGGCGGTAGTGATAATTATGTTTCTGTTTATCTCTGTCGCTCCATGATTTTCGACATCACCATACATGCCTGAGTATTTGGGATCGCTAACCACGCTTGCCATGCAGTAGGATTGCAAGCGGGACCCGCAAAAAACACTGCTTCTAGTTCATTTGATCATTTCTAGTTTAACTTTTTGTCCAAAAATTTAAACTAGAAAATTTAAATTAAGAGTGAATTACCTTTTATCTCTTAGTTATGCATTTGTGACACTAATTACCACGTTAAGTGAAAAGTCTACTAGATTATCCTTTTTAGAAGCTTCTGGGTTAGGTGTGAGGGGATGGCCGTGGTTGAAAAATATCAAGAGGACGACAGGGAATGGAATAGATGGATATACGGAGCCTAGACATGATCGTTGATGATGCTCTCTAATATTTGCACATTTTCCCACGCTATATCGGCTTCGGTCATATCTAACAAAAACAAGCAAAATTTTAAATTGAATTAAAACTGTATTTAAAGTCTTCTATATAGGATATTCCTGTGGAAGTTTCACTAAATGGAATAATATGCGTCAGAATGCACAATTTCAAAGGTAAAAATGCCCTCTTCTTTTCAGCTTCTTGGCCAGCTTTTTAGAGAAATTCACTCTTAAATTAAATGAACTAGAAGCGGGTCGATCCCGCTTGCATCCCTGCCACGCAGTAGTAACAACAGCGATACAGGGGCACTATTGTACTCCTAATTTACCAATATAATCAAGACGAAACAAGAATTAACGATTGCCTACCCACCAGGAAGCCGGTGACAATGGTGGACAGGCGCATGGCCTCCTCAAGCCCGGCGATCTCCTGCCGTATCGTGCTGCCGAGCTCGCCGGCCGCGCTGCCCGTCACGCCACCCTGAGAACGAACGTCACCGGTTACCACGAGCAGAAGTTAAGGGACGAAACAACAGCGGTAACTCTCGATGCTGGGCTAGAGATCAGCTACTCCTTTCAGTCCATATTAATGGTCTCAACTTTATCTAGATACGAATACAATTTAGAAATCGATAAATTTTTTATTGGTTTATAGACGGTACATACCGTAGCATAGAACATGGCAGTGTTGGCTTCGATCTCATCCACGGTGCGTAAGCATGCAAGCATGGTTTCGTGCAACAGCTCCAGGGTGGTCTGTAATTGCACGTAAAATTTAGTTAGAGCCCACAAGGGGGAAGTAAAAGCCCATTACGTCCACGCAAAAAAAAAGCCCATTACGTACGTGTACTTGGGCGCCGTCGGTTAAGGGGAGTGAGGCGGCTGCGGCGGAAAGGACGCGGCCGAGTTCCGCGACGGCATCGGCGTGCGACTCGCCGAGGGGCTCCCATGTTCCGAGGAGGGCCATCTGCGCGCGCAGGGGCCTTCCGAGCTTGATCTTCTGCCGCCACCGCTGCGCCACGATCTGCTTCGCCGCGTGGATGTTGCGCAGCTCCGCCACCCGCAGCCACGCGTACAACAGTTTGCCCTGCATGCCCGTCGGAGAAAGAAACAGCAGGTAATCACAGGGTGCAAGAAACTTCATCCTGCGACGCATGCATGCGGTGAGCGCGGCTCACCTGGGCGCGGGAGGCGGCGCGGGCCATGGCCTTCTCCAGCCGGGCGTTGGCGAAGCGCCACTGCAGCAGCCGCGCGGCGAGCACCCGCGCCCGGTGCGCCGCGTCCTCCTTCCGTGCCTCGTCTTCTTTGTTACGTGTCGTCAGCGTCTTCGTCCCCGGCACGCCAGGTCTTCTCCCGACGTCCCCCGACTCCCCCCCGGCGCTCCGCCTCCGCCTGGTGTGCGGGTCGCAGGCACCCCTCGCAGCGGAGCCGACCGGCCCAGGAGACGATCGGCCTGACGGGTACATCACGGCGACGTCCGGGCTGCTGTACCGTCGCGTCGTGCTCGTGCCCGCCGCGTCGGCAGTACCGGCGCTGGCCTTTCTGTAGCCGAAGGACGCCGCCTTGCGGAGGGAGCGCACGAAGTTGGCGGTGGAGAAGGCGGCCGGAGCGGCTCTGGACGCCGAGCTGGGGCTGCATGCAGCGCAGCGAGGGGACGGCGCCATTGGGTGCCGCGGGGTGTCGCCGCCGTTGGGCTCCATGGACGACGATAAATACGATGAACGACAAAATTTATTAACAGATGTATATGGCTGGAGGAAGAATGCAAAGGTGCCGGCGGCAAGACGGGGTTACGTACGTACGTTGAGAGGCCTGAATGAATTGAGAGCTGAAACGCATGTGTCGGTTGCTCTTGTTGTCGGATTAGCTACAGTGGGGACTAACCTAGGGTCTAGCTAGGCCGCTAGCTACTCATGCTAGCTAGTGACAACCTTTATTAGCCAGGCGTACGGGTGATGTTTACTCACCGGTTCGCCGTGGAAATCTCTGAGATAGAAATAACCCGTTCTTGTAAATTCTGCACAAGATAACTTAGTTACGAAATCAATTCCCGAAATAATCTAGTTGCATGAAGCTGCACCTATCTCAAGGAGCCATGCATGCTCTATAGTCCATGATTCACGAAAATCATCCAAGCAATAGAATGCACGTTTGCATAAGAAGAGAAAAACGAATTGGGAAGAACTTGCCGGTGCTACTCCATGTCTCACAAAAATCATGGCTCGGCTATTGGATACAAACTAAAAAGGTAGGGACATGACAACTTCGTTCACTACAGGAAAACTTCAAAGCTCTATGGTCTATGCTACATCGACGGCTTTTAGTTAGTGTTGTCCGTGTAGGCCCCGAGCCGGGCAGCCCAGCAAAATGGCCGGCGTAGGATTTGGTGTGTCGACGGCAACCGTCGGCGTAGGGGCTTGGTCGTGACGGCGATGCGATAGCATCACACATACGCTGATGGCTTAGCTATCGGCCGAGGTTTCACACCTACGCCGACGGCATCAGCTCTTTTTTCTTTTACCATATTAATCTTAGTAAAATCATAACTAAATCATTCTAATTTAAAAAATACAAATAATATATTAAAATTTATAAAAAAATAAGATCTATCTATCTGTACTCAAATATTACATATTTGTACTGAATAAAAATTAATTAAAATAACATTACATATACTTTCATATAACACATTTTAAAAGATATTCAAAATAAAATGTGATGGAGTACCTAAAAAAACCGCTACGGGGCAACCAGAGCGAATCTTGTGGTAAAATGGTCACGTTCTTTGTTTTCCATGTAGGTATGGCCTAAACAAAAATAAATGAAGATATAAATCCATTGGTCAACCATCGTTGGAGGTCGGTCAAAGGGATAGATCTACGTGGGGTATGTCTAGGGTTTCGGTGGAAACCGACCACCGAAGCGCTGGAATACCTCAAAAACTTGTATGTGGCTCTAACATATGTGTACAAGTGTGGTGCAATCTTCATAGAGGCAATATAATATCTCCCGTGTGTGATCATGTTCACGTACACCCCGTAGCAGTTTGTAAAGTTTTAGACCTAGAGATTTGAACTACAGGTACTTCATTAGATTTGAAACGGGTGGAACAGTCATTTTTAGTTTCAAATATTCTATTTCAACAAAGATCTATTAAAAGTTTAGTGAGGCTCATCCTCGAGTTAAGAATCTCCATTCCCGCCATTTTGACCATAGTTTGAAATAGGCATAAGAAATTTAAAAACGATCCAAACAATGTAAAACCTTTGTGTGGTGTCATATTATGTGACATGGTTGCAATAAAAAATATATGAAACTTGGAATATTGCAAATATCTCAAAAAAATCTTCTAAAAAATAAGCTGTCATGTTTGAGGTTTCATGGCTTTCACGCCAAACCACCAATGTTATGGCTAGAATTGTGGCATATGTTCGGTTGGTGAAGTGTTAAAAAGAAATGATACATGATTAAAAAGATGATAGGGATGTCATATTTGGATTCTTCTTGTTTTTTGATCGATTTAGACATATTATTTGTCGAATTTGATTTTCGGATTTATAGATATAAATTATTCAATTTTAAATGGAAAAATGCAAAAAAAAAATTCATTTTATTGTTATTTAGTTTCAAGGTTATTATTACTTATTCATTTTTTTACTTCAATAATTATTTGGAATTCAAAAAATAAAGGCGTGTGGTATCATGGACTAATGGTTAATAGAATTGATAAAATACTATTATCAACAAAGTATAACATGTTTCTTGGAAGCTCATTGGGAAGGAACGAAAAATTAAGAGTGCTGGGACAAGAGTAGTGTAAGGTTGGATGACTTCACGGTGTGATTAAGAGTGAGTGACTTGATATGAAATTAATCATTCTTAAGAGATAAAGATGTCTTCAATGCGATTAATCTGTCAAACAATTCAAATATTTTGAAATTTTCGAAAGAAAAATTGGAAAAAATCTAACAGTATGCTGATGGCTTAGCGCTGTTGGCGCATGTCCAAGGCTAAGCCTTCGGCGGACCTGCTGCTAGCGCGAAACAACCGTTAGCCATCTGGGTGTGTGTGTGGGTGGGGGGGTCATCGCAGCTATGCATGTGGTGTAGACGGCAACGGCTCGGTTTGGCCGTCGGCCCACGAGCTACGCCAACGGCTTCCTCTATGCTGACGGCAAAAGGAGATAAGCCGATGCCGTCCTATGCTGACGGTAGCCGTTTGCATAGCCCTATGCCGAAGGCAATCGGGGGTATGCCGATGGCCTGGTTGCCCAGTTGTTCCAAAACAATCGCGTATGAATTTTGTTTTTGCTGGAACTTAATTTGGTCATGAACTAGAGGATTTCGAATTATAACTGTTATTTTGCGAAAGTTGCATCGATGTATTAATAGTCATCAACAATAGTACAAAGACCATAAAATAATAAAAATTACAAATAGTTTCAATGCAAAAAAATCAGGGACTCACATGTTTCTCTGTATATTTTCATTCCCTAGTGTATGTAATGTTTTTCCAAAAAAAAAAGGCTAATAATGTCATGTTCAAACTAATTCGAATTGAACTAATCCGGCATAATAAATCTTGCCCCCCCCCCCCCCCCCCCCCATATTTTATTTCTTCACCACAATTTCTCACATGTCATTATGATCGGGTCCAATGACTCACGAGAGGATAGGGGTGTCAATATACAATGAGTCGCATCATAGAGAGAGCAAGGCATGCATGGGAGCCTTATAGCGATGGTCATCGCATATTGATAAATTTAACTCGATAATGTTTTTGAATAGGTCTGGTTGTGACAAGCGAGGCTTGTGACTCCTTCCCAAGTTCCCTGTTGAGACTAGGACGATGATGATTGGGTTGTCTTCCAAAGGACACTCCCGAGCATGAGGTAGCTAGGCTTGGAACTCCTTTTCAACTTTGCCCCTTAGCTACCTCTTATCCAACTATTTCTAAGGCCCCTCGGAAGCCTCTCCACTTGCTTTGTATTCAAGTGGGAGTAAATGGTTACATGCCCATGAGGGCAGGGACATAGCTACATAGGTTGTACCTAATGTAACATGAGGGTCAAAGAATTTTTTATACTCCCGTCGATTCATATTAATTTTCGCTAAATTGGATGTACCTAGACATGTTTTAGTGCTAGATACATCTAATTTAACGGCACTTAATATGAATAGGGGGAGTAGTACATATGAGCCTAATAAATCCAAATGCATCATGTTAGGATGAGAAATGTGCATTAGGATGCTATAGTCCTAGCTCGCAAGGCTACAAATCTGGATGGAAATATTGTATGCTCGAGTTGTGCATCGAGGAAACTCCCCATCTAGCTTTGCCCCTACACAAGGGTGATAGTAAGTAGGGATAGCAGGGTAAAACTTTCTTTCCATACATTATTTTTATCAACCTTTTAGGAAAATACAATTAAAAGTTTTGCACTATTTAAAATTTTCTATACCTTTCTACTCATGTTTGAAGTTTACTATTTATATAATAATACTTATTATAGAGAGGAAGAGTGGATTCATTCCCATGGCTTGGGTCTGAATAGGCATGGAGATACAACACATAGAAAGAGTAATGTGTTTCCAAGCGCTTGCAAGTGCAAGTCATCAAATACTATTCATGTTCAAGCCCGAATAAGAATGCTTGGTTATCAAATATTATAGATGTGTATCTCTACCAAATAGGAGGATTTGGCTTCTAGTAGTAAGGTCAACTACCAAATAATATTAAGTCGACAACATCTTTAGTTTAGATTGGAGCTTTTGATCTTTATGACCGAAGATAAAGGGAATCAACATGAATGCCTTGTTTGATGAGATAAAATATTGCCTTTATTTGTTTGGTTATCAAAAATATTGGTGATTGGTGATTCATGTACACATATGATTTATGATACTTTCAATGTAACATTACTTCAGTATTTGTGGATTATTTGGTAGTTCTCTTTTATTTGTGTTTTTGTTATCGTAATATAGTTGCTTATGCTAATTCTTAGTCGAATGAGAATTAAGTTAGAGCCCAGTCAAGTTCTATTCCATTGTTTGCATCATGATTTGTGTGCCCTATGAGTTTCAAGTGGTGTCGTAAGTGATATTTCCAGTAGTTGGTTTGCAATTGAGATTTTATAGTCAAACTGGTGTTGAAATTGTGATATTTGTAATGGCAAGTGAGCTAGCAGCTGAGATTGCATGACATCACTTGATTGAGATTAAAATAATTCTCAGTCGGTTGAGAATTTGACAAACCATATAGAAAATACTAATAACAATCTATTTATTGATGGATTAACATTCTTTTTAATCTTTTTCCATTATGCACACGATGGCAGGATGCAATGTCACTCTTATGTGGAGAGTGAACTCTAGAGAAGGAGGTGGTTGATCGATCCTCGGTAGATTGATAGGTCCGCCCTCCAAAGGCGATCATGGAGGAACAACTAAGTGGAAAGTTTAATACTTGGTGCCGCCCACCTCTTCCATATTTCCTCGGCATAGAAATCAGACTTTTCGCAAAAAAAGGATAGCTTTGTTGCATGCCAAGTACATGCCACTCATCGAGAGTGTAACACCCGTCCACTGGGCCCGGGGGTGTCACTCCTGGTAGCTTAATAGGATATTTAGACTGGCTGCCTCCACAGACCAACACTAGTCTTTTCTGCGCACTTTGTCCTCACTCATGCGCACCCAGTTACCCACTTCTCGATCGGTCACTCATCCTAGAATTGCTCTAGGCCAAGCACGCTTAACCTTAGAGTTCTTTTTAAATGAGCTTCCGGAAAATAAGTTGCAACTTGTTGGTATGAGTATCCTATCAATCCTATTAATTCATGTGCTGGATCTCACATACACCCACCCTTTAGAAGATCAATGCCCTCATCGATCAAGCACACCCTAGAAACGTTCCCTCTTGGCCCGCGTATGTGCGTCCAGTGCCGGCACATGTGCCATGTCGTGTCCACTCCGGGCCACACACGCCATGCTCCACATGTCCCGCCACTAACCTGCACACACTCGGCACACGTATGTGCGTCTAGTGCCTGCACATGTGCCATGTCGTGTCCACTCCGGGCCACACGCGCCATGCTCCACATGTCCCGCCACTGACCCGCACACCCCGTCCACTGGGGCCGGGGGGTGTCACTCCTAATAGCTTAATAGGATATCTAGACTGGCCCCACAGACCAACACTAGTCTTTTCTGCGTACTTTGTCCTCACTCATGCGCACCCGGTTACCCACTTTCCGGTCGGTCACCCATCCTAGAATTGCTCTAGGCAAAGCACGCTTAACCTTAGAGTTCTTTTCGAATGAGCTTTCGGAAAATAAATTGCAACTTGTTGGTATGAGTATCCTATCAATCCTATTAAGTCATGCGCTGGATCTCACATACACCCACCCTTTAGAAGATCGATGCCCTCATCGATCAAGCACACCCCAGAAACGTTCCCTCTTGACACGTGTATGTGCGTCCAGTGCCGGCACATGTGCCATGCCGTGTCCACTCCGGGCCACACGCGCCATGCTCCACATGTCCCGCCACTGACCTGCACACACCCGACACGCGTATGTGCGTCCAGTGCCGGCACATGTGTCATGCCGTGTCCACTCCGGGCCACACGCGTCATGCTCCACATGTCTCGCCACTGACCCGCACACACCCATTTAACCACGAGGATCGCCTCTGATACCACTCTGTAACGCCTCGTCCACTAGGCCCGGGGGGTGTCACTCCTGATAGCTTAATAGGATATCTAGACTGGCCCCACAGACCAACACTAATCTTTTCTGCGCACTTTGTCCTCACTCATGCGCACCCAGTTACCCACTTCCCGGTCGGTCACCCATCCTAGAATTGCTCTAGGCCAAGCACGCTTAACCTTAGAGTTATTTTCGAATGAGCTTCCAGAAAAAAGTTACAACTTGTTGGTATGAGTATCCTATCAATCCTATTAAGTCATGTGTTGGATCTCACATAGAGCCTCCATGAAAAGCATCTCGAGTAGTAAAGTAAATGTTGTTGAGGAAAGTTTAATGGTTCTAAAGAAATTTGCTAATGTTGTGTGGACAAATAATCGTGTCATTCCCCTTTGTACTCCGACTAATAATAAAGAGCTTTTCCTAATACGCACCCCAAAGTTGTGTCATTTTTTATGGCACCTTATTGTTAGTCCTTGAGCAAAGAAATTTGGCATCCTTTACCACAAGTGCTGGAGACAGAGAGTGATTCCATGTCCCCTATGATGAAATCTACTGAATATAATGTGCCATCCTCTAACAACTCATCTAGGATGGAAGATAATACAACCTATGAAACATCTTGTTTTTGTGGAGCAGCTGGGGAGATTCAGGAGAATAAATACTAGGCATGATAGGGAAACCATCTTGGTTAAGGATACTAATATGTGCAAGAAAAGAGACCTACAAGGTAATCCTGATCACAATACTCATTCAAATTCTTTTGATGTTCTTTATGATAAAAAATATGCTTACAACTTCTATGATGAGTGTAAATATTCTGATGATGACTTTGATTATGTGAATTTTATTAGAGAACTAGAGATTTCTAGATAAAAATTGAATGAGAAACATGTTAATGATATGGAGAAACTTCGTATTGAATATGTTAAAGGAATTAAAACTCCTTTATATTTGGATTGTATTTCTCATGAGTAAGAGAAATGAGTTTATTGTAGTGGAGTCTAAAAAGGTAAAAAGGAAAATAGCATGGGAAATGTTGTGTTGCATACACCTCTGACTAGGAGTCATAAGAAAAATGACACCTCTACCCATGCTCCTAGTAGAGTTGTTAGGCAAAGAAAAACCCCATATAAATATAAATGAAATGAGCTTTTTGGAATATCAGAGGGGTTGGAAAGAAAGGTATGTCTACATGCCTCAATGAATTCATTAAGGGCCATGCTTATGATTTCCTTCACTCAGGAGACTATAAAAAATCATATACTGCTAGTTTTTTCGTAGAATTGATCATGGTTTACTTTTATTTTGGAAGCGTGTTCCTTCTGTAAGAAAATCGGGGACATATTATGTGGTGTCAGACAAGAAACTTTTGGTGCGTTGGGTTTCAAGCTGGGGGACTATATTTTGAGACTAGATCTTTGGGACAATGTCAAAAACTATAAGTGGTCTTTGCTAGTAGTTTGTGGGCCTGCTGATGATGAATTTAAGAATTATTTTCCTGTTGATGTTTCTAGTTTCTATCAAGCCATTGACTTTTATTATAACATTGGTGGATATTTCAACATCTCGAGGCATTCCGAAAAAAAAAATTCCTTTACCACATTACTCTGATGTGTTTAACTCTATTATTCATTTATTTGGGTGTGAGAGATTCATATGGATGGGGGAGCTTATACTTGGTCTAAGAAATAGAGCTCCCCGCGGTTCAAGTCAGGAATTTGGTTTCTGATCTTTCTGATCATAGCCCTTTGTTACTAATGACTGTTGATTGTAATAATATGGCTCGTAGGAATAGAGAGTTCAGATTTGATGTTGGTTGGATTAAGAGAGATGATTTCCTTGTGAATGTTAAGAAAATTTGGAAAGAACCTGTTAGAAGTATTGATCCTGAAAGAGCATGTGGGCCCCCATGTCTGGTTTTGGTAATTAATGACAATCTTTATGGACTAATGTGTGTATTAATTTGCACTTGTAGGAATTGTCCATTGGCATCGCTTGAAGCATGTGTTGCATTTAAGGTAGATGATTTGAAGAAGAAGTGTTTTACAAGCTCAAAATGTGCCATCTCTAGAAGATCTCATGTTTTATGCTTGCCATCCTCGGTGGTCATGGATCGATGACGAGGAATCAAGAAAGGTGTCCATCTTGAGAAGGTCAAGTTCGTCTAAATCGCGCTCAAGTGGAATGCTCAAGTCAAAGGTAATCTTGATAGGTTTTTCCTTTTGCCGGTCTCATGTTGTTAGTTGGGAGACCGGGTTTAGGATAGATAGCCATACTATCAAGTGGGGCTCTCGAGTGAGTATCTCGATCATATCGTTTGGAGAGAGCTCAAACCTTTGCATACTTGCATCATCGTATTTGGTTGTTACTTGGATCTTATCCTTGTGAGGCTCTAGAGCTTGTGCTAATATTCATGACAAGCTCTAGTTCATCATATATGGATTTCCCCTTTATATCTTATTGCGGATTTGATCTTAATGGTTTTCCGGATTCTCACCAAGAGAGGTATCTCACTATAACATACATGAAGTATTCCCACTTGGTGGTATCCAATATTTTCAACGCAATTGGAAGTGGGTCAATCGGAGTTACCAAACTAAAGTTATGACCGTTTGAATATTTGTTTATTTGATTTTAAAAATAAAAAAGAAAAGCTTTTTTCTGGGCCTTCCGGTACTACCGGGCCCGGTACCGATCGCGCCTGGAGCATTGCGCCACCTTATGTCTCCCTCGGCAGCAGTTTATGGTTGTACCAGCCCAGCCCGGTACTACCGCCCAGGTGGGCCAGTACTACCGGTCGGCCCACTTCCCCCTAGCTCGCACAGCCCATTGCTGCAGCCGCCGCTCATCCCTGCATCGTGTGCGTGCTTCCGCTTCTCTCCCGCATGCTCCGCTCGCTAGCATCGCTCGCCCTGCGCTCCTGCTCGCTGGGCTGGGCCGCCTAGCTCGCCTAGCCCCTGTTGCGCCGCTCGCTAGCTCGCAGCCCGCTCGCTCCCCGCGCGCGCACTGCTCCTGCCGACTCTCGCTCGCTTTGGCCGCCTTGCCCCGATCCCCTCCTTTGCTCATGCTGGCTCGCTTGCCTGCTCAACAACATCTACGCGCTCGCCTGGCACAGCTTGCTCGCTGGGTCCGGTAGTACCGGCCCAGTGCGATACTACCGGCCAACGGGCAGTTTTCTGGCCCCTCTTTAAATAGCCCATTTCTCCTCTTTTATTAGTACTTCTTATTGCTCTATTTTTCTCTAGCCTTGCCCTTTGTGTTAATCTCTTGGAGCTTGATTTCTTTATTTTCCCCAATGATTCTTGCTCATATTTGAAGGGAAGATTGGGGAGATCTAGATCTACAAATTGACCAAGCCATATCATCTCTTTGTGAGTATCTTTGGGATCTAGATCTCGGGGGATTTTGTGTTCCTCTTTGATTCCTCCTCTCTTGTTCCCCCAATAGCTTTAGTAGCTTTGTTGGAACTTAAGAGTGAGGGATTGGAGCATCTTTGTGGTGTTCTTGCCATTTGCATTAGGTGCATCGGTTTGATTTCTCCTCGGAGGATTTGGTTCGTGATATTCATTGGAGCTTGTCCCTCTTGGGTTCTTGGGCTAGATGGTTGTGTGTAAGTGTTCGGTATCGGATCTCGAACATTGGTTATAAAGCTTCGGGATCAAGTTGGGAGACTCCAAGTGTTGTGGAGGTCTACTCAACAAAGTTTTAAAGGTTTCGGTCACCACCTTGAAGGCCACCGTATAATTGAGCGGGTGCTTGCCGTGCGGCGGGTGCTTGGGAGAATAGGGTGAGGCCTTTTGTGGCATTGGTGGTCTTAGTACCGCCCACCCCTCCAACCTTTCATGTTGGAAGGAACTCAGTAAAATATCAGGGTCCCCGTGTGCCTCGGTTATCTCTATATCCGAGCTCTTTACTTATGCATTTTACATTGTGATAGCCTTTGTGCTTAAAGTATTCTTTATTGCTATAACATTGTTGCTTGTCTTGCTTAGCATAAGGTGTTGGTGCACTTAGATGAACCTTAGTATATATAGGCTTTGTGCTTAACAAAAGAAAATGATAGTTTTATTCCGCCATTTTTAAGCCCATCTCATAAAAGTTTGAAACCGCCTATTCACCTCCCCCTCTAGGCAGCTGATGGCTGTGAAATATAGTCATCCACATCCGCATTAAATTAGATAATATTCATATATTTGATGAAATATCTCTCTAAATCCTGCCACTAATGCCTAATGATCAAAGGGGTATGCAATCCTTTCTTGCTATTTCCCCCTGCGCAGATAATGACGTATGATGATGGTTATCACTATATAAATGCCAAAGATACGAGATTTCCAACACGTCAAAGAAACTAGGAGCCATGAAGCTAATGCTGAAACTTTAACGACCAAATATACGGTGAGAATTTTATTCCGGCCGTATAGTTTGCACCGACTTTATTAGGTAAAAT
Organism: Avena sativa; assembly: GCA_916181665.1. NCBI lineage: Eukaryota > Viridiplantae > Streptophyta > Magnoliopsida > Poales > Poaceae > Avena > Avena sativa. The sequence goes on along the minus strand of OV702298.1, from coordinate 259,146,130 downwards.
AGAACAACTTTCGTGAAGGTACCCCTATATAAAGATGCTTCAAGAGACGAGAAACATCGCTTCTTTTCGACCTCAACTCTCTCTGCCACCATAATCCTCCACGCCGGAGGAATAAATCTAGATATAAACCTCTAAACCCTTCTCCACCACCATAGCCATCTTCCACCACTTGTAATAGTAGATCTCTTCTCCAATTAGCGACATGGTAAGAATATTTGCTACCAACCTTATGATCTCTATTACAATGTTTATGATTGTCGATTTCATCTCTATGTGTGGGTAATTCTCCTTGGGTTAAGGGCTTCGGCCTAGCCATGTAGCTTTTGTGCATGTTATTTATCATAGATGGGATCATGTATTAGTTTGTATGACATGATGATTGTAGTAACCTTTCTTGCCTCAATCTAAGGACTTATCAGGTACCCAAGACCCTGAGGATTTATCTAGGTAAAGGGAGTGTGAGTAATGACTGATCTGCAGGATAGGAACCCTAGTGACAGAAGGGGTAGTATGGCTATATGTGAGGAATTTACTTGGGATTAACGGTGACATCATGATGCATATCATTAGTTCTCTTTATTCTATGAATGAGACTAGTAGGTTATTGCTATAAGAGGTTGCGGAGGCGATAGCATTTATGAATGCACTACCCACATATAATTATCTTGCTCTAATGATTACATGCATACTTTATTATTATCTATTATTCCCATCAGATGTTTTGCACAGCTACTTGTGAAAACCGAAGACCCTAGGCCCTCTATCTCTCTCTCCATCGTCAACATCAACAAAAAGATCGCAAACTCTTGGTCCAGTGAAAGTGTAAAAGGAATTCTAAAACTCTCGAAGGTCCATTTAAGTAATCTCACTTTGCTTTCTGCTTCTCGAGGATTCGATAAACCTAGGTCTACTAGGGAAAAAGAGCTATACTACATCCGTAATCCGGATCAAAGGTATCAACCCTTTTTATGGCGCCTTTTTCGGGGAAGCAATAGCTACCCTGGTGAGGTTAGTAGGAACCTTGCTAGTTTTAAATCTCTTTTTTAATTTTGTTAGTTTGCTTTCAGTCTTTATTTGAAAAACAAAAAAAATTAGTTAGTCTTTTAATTCTTGTTTTATCATCATTAGTACTTGTTTAAGAAAATCTAAAAACATAGGAAGTATGGCTGAAAAGAAACTAGGGGAGTTTGCAACTCCCAACAATGATTATTTGCGTACTCCTATTACTCAGCCAGCAATTGCTGCTGACGACTATGAAATTAAGCCCCACTATTTAAGTTTGGTTCAATAGAATCAATTTGGAATGTCTGTTGTTGAAGATGCAGGTATGCACTTAAATACTTTTACTAAAATATGTGATATGATACACATTAAAGATGTTGACCCCGATGCAGTCAAGTTGCGCTTATTTCCTTTCTCTCTTAGAGGAAGAGCAAAAGAATGGTTTCTATCTTTGCCTAGAAATACTATTGCATCATGGGTGGAATGTACTTCTTTATTTATGACTAAATTCTTTCCACCTGCAAAAACTATGTAACCCAGATCTAATATTACTGGTTTTAGACAGGAAGAGCATGAGCCACTAGAGCTTGCATGGGAGAGAATGAAATAATGCATGAGAAACTATCCCAGCCATGGGATGGAAGATTGGTTAATTCTCCATTTATTTTACAATGCTCTTAACCCAGTGTCTATGTCTATGCTAGATACTATAGCTGGAGGAACATTTATGGGTAAGCAAATTACCAAAGCAAAGCAGCTGTTAGACAATATGCAAGACAACCATGCCCAATGGCATGTGGTAAGATCAAACACGAAGAAGGTAAACTCCGTAACACCTCAATAAAATGAAGAACTTAATGTTAAGTCTGATGAGATCATATTAGCTGTTAAAGGTTAGGAAACCCAGGTAAGAGCTACTCCCGAACCAACTATTGAAGAAATAAACCTCATAGCTCGTAATAATTATAACCCTGCTTAGAAGAAAAAATTATAATCCAAATTTTTAGAAACATTATTCTAGTCCTGCAGGTAACTTTAATAATAATATTGCATCAAGTAATAATAGTCTCCAAGAAACTCTTAAATCTTTTGTGGGCTCACAAAATGAGCAAAACAATATTTTAGTTAAAATTATGGAGAATCATGATGCTATGCTTGGTAAATTATCTAACCAAGCTGTTAGTTTGAGGAATGATTTGCAGGCCCTCCAAGAAAGAACAAGGATTGCTGAGGCACATCTAGGTAAGATAACCGAGAGTCAAACTCTCATTTTAGCTAAATTTGCAGGTAAAGATGAGCCCAATCCAATAGAAGACCTCAAGATGATAAGAATCCAAAGGGAGAAAGCCCGAAGAACTTGATTATAGCAATGCTCCTTCACCAAACTACACAGTTGAAGATCTTGTAAAAAGGATCAATATCAAGATTCCAGTAAGTGAAGGAAATGAGGAAGCCATGTATCAACACTTTGTTAATCAGGTAGCAATAAAGGTACTTGAGCTTGAAGAAGAATATAAAGAAAATTGCTGAAAAATTGCCTATTAAGCTATATGATATATTTGAGCCTACCATTAAGATTAAAATGAGGACTAATGAAATAGTTGCACTGTGTGATCTAGGTGCAAGTGTTTCAACAATTCCAAAGAGTCTTTTTAACAAGTTAAATCTTGGCTATTTTGAAATCACCGAACTAAAATTGCATCTAGCAGATTCTACTTACAAACAAGCAGTAGGCATTAAAGAGAATACCCTAGTATACATTAAAGGCTGTCATACTCTTATTGATTTTGGTATTGTTGACATGCCTGAAGATGCTACTGCTCCTATCATATTAGGTCGTCCTTTCTTAAGAACTATTAAGGCTTTAATCAATTTGCATGAAGGGAACATAAAGCTCCAGTTTCCTTCGCGGGATCCTTTTGTTATTCATTTCCTCAGGAAAAAAAGGCAAGCAAGATGATAAGGAGGCCATGACTTTGAAGGCCAACTACTTTGGAGTGGGTGTTCCACTCATATGGCCTAAGTGAGCAATATCAAGGTCAAGCTATTAACCATAAAAGAGCGTTGCATGGGAGGCAACCCATGTAAAATAAAGGTTTGAGTTAAGTTCTTAAGTTTTAGTTTAAATTTTATATAGAATAAAGAGTGCTAGAAAACTCTAGATAGAGGGAGAGATTCAGTGGTACTAAAAATTCCTGTTTTATATGCCAAAGTTGGCCGATAATTTAGTCTGTTATTTTTTGTCAAAACAAGGTGTTTCGCTAAGTTTCAGTCTAAAAAGTAATTCTTGAAGAAGTAGAATTTTTTTGATGTGTACAGAAGCTTTACCGACCAACTATACGGCGGGAATAAAACTTCCCACCGTATAGCTCTGGTCGTATAGTTACTTGACCCATCGACAATTTTTCATCTCAGGATATAGAAGGTTTGACGACCAACTACACGGCGGGAACAAAATTTCCAGTTGTATAGTTCCAGCCGTATATTTATAGCCGCCAGGAAATAAACCGTAGAAACCCTAAAATTTTATCGTCAGACCAACTATACGGCGGGAACAAGTGTTCCGGCCGTATAGTTGTGACCGTATAGTTGCGTCCAACCACTTAAACACACGGGGAGGTACCCAAAACATCAAATCATCAATCGTTTTTCTCTTTTCTACCTCCAAACTCTCTCAAAACCTCAATGGATCTTCACCCCTACTCAATTTCGTTCGATTTCCTTGCACACAAGTGATCTACGGTATGTTTCTCCTCCTATCCTCTAATTACTTTTTGCAAATTCATCTCTGATCTATTGTCATTATCAATCTAGGATGAGACTTATTTTGAACTATTTGCCATGATTCTCTTGCTTAGATTATTATGTTGAGGATATTCTTTAGTGTGCTATGATGAGGAATATGCTATGACTATTATTGTTGGATCAAAAAGTTTTATAGTTGTCTTTCTTATTTATTCTTAGAAGATGAAAACGAGGAGCCAGACGTGTGCTCTTGCCACTGCTAGTTCTTCTCGGGCTGCAGCTCAGGAACACATGGGGATTCAATTCAAGAACGAGTCCCACCGTGATTGTTTTGACATGATCAAAACCGAGAAGTCAAGGCAATCAAGTGGGCTTGCCCTGTCACATTGAACCAACTCGGTATTTTTATTGACTTTAATTTACTTTGCAATAGGGTTGGGATGCAAAACTTTGTATTTCAGGATGCACTAACCTATTGCCGGTTAACCATTGAATTTCTTAGTTCTTTGAAAATCACCATTAAGGCATGGCATGGGGAGGATAGAATTTCTTTCCGACTCATGAACAATAATTAATCTTTATCACTTGATGAATGGTGCAATTGTTTTGGTTTACCCAACAATGATCCTAATGCCTTGCGTGCATCTTTTACCAACATAGAACCTTCCCCTGAACTCTGTTATAATAGAATGAGCTTTACTTCTAGAGTCAGCAAAGGGAAAATATTCAACATCCTATTATTTGATATTTGTTCTGTGTTTTGCTAACACCTTGCAGGCATGCAATGAGTTTACAAGACTCAATGAGGAGGACATCTTAGTACTTGCAAAAGTTGTTTTCAACTATGACAACTTGTCACTCAACTTGGGCACAATCCTTGTGCGCTACTTGGAGTACCAATCCCACCAAAGCCAAGGACCAATCACTTGTGGAGGCGTCATCACCGTGCTTACCAATGTCTTGGGCATCGACCTAGGTGAGTTACAGCCGACGATAGGTGAGCGACGTGTTGGTTTCTCTACTTTGAGCTCTTGTGGAATGCTCACAAGGAGAGGTGGTGTTTATTATCTGCATATTGCTGGAGTCGGGCGTCTTTATCCCGCTCCTTTGCCTAATGGTCTTTTCTCTATCGAGGAAGGATGTGTGCTTTATGACTTGCAGGTTCAGCAACACCAACCCCAGGAGGAGATTCCGGAAGAGGATGAGGACCAAGAGGAGGAGCAAGAAGTCCACCATCAGAAGGAGAAGCCACCAAACCGGTTTGCTACATATCAAAATTTCTAAGAACTTGGAGGAACTGTGGAGGGAATGCATAATATCGACCTGAACCTCCGAGAAACAACAAGTAACTTATCAACTCAATTTGCAGACTGGAGTTACAACTCCCCCCCCCCCCCCACCACCACAGTAATTTGAAGGGCTTGCAAAAGCCTAAGCTTGAGGAGGTTTTCTATCTATTTTATTTTGGATTTCATTTGCTTTATTTTATTTTCAAGGTTATGCTTTTATTTGAGTTTATAAGCACTCGTGTTGGTTTCCCCAACACTTTATCTTAGTTATTTCATTTTGTTTGAGATTTTCAAGGCGAGCTTTGCCGCCAATTTTCTATTCTTTAATTCCTCTTCTCAAAAACCATAAAAAGATTTCTCCGTTTATCTTTACTTTCCTTCTCTCTTATTCTATTCGCCTCGAAATTCTCATAAATTTGCAGGAGAGTGATTGACTTCGAGTTTCCAAGAAACAAATAAAAAGGGAAGAGAGAAGTTGAACCAAACATGAGAGGTATGCCTTATGACTCCCCACTTTTGAAGTTTCTGAAACCCACTTTTGAACATGGAGGGACTGTGGAGGGGATGCATAATCTCGCCCTGAACCTCCGAGAAACAATAATTAACTTATCAACTCAATTTGCGAACTCGAGTTATAACTTTTCCCCCCACCTCAATGATTTGAAGGGCTTGCAAAAGCCTAAGCTTGGGGAGGTTTTCTATCTATTTTATTTGGCGTTCATTTTCTTTATTTTCGAGGTTATGCTTTTATCTGAGTTTATAAGCACTCGTGTTGGTTTCCCCCCAACACTTTATCTTTAGTTATTTTATTTTGTTTTCGAGATTTTCAAGCCCAGCTTTTCCACCAATTTTCCAATCTTTAATTCCCCTTCACAAAACCATAAAAAGATTTCTCTGTTTATCTTTATTTTCCCTCTTTCTTTTCTTTCCGCCTCAAGGTTCTCATGTATTTGCAGGAGAGTGATTGACTTCGAGTTTCCAAGAAACAAAATCAAAAGGGAAGAGAGAAGTGGAAACAAACATGAGAGGTATGCCTTATAACCCCACTTTTGAAGTTTGAGAAACCCATGCTAGTTAGTAGTAATTGATAAGATGTTATACTGGTGGAGTAAGTCTCTATATTGTAGTAAAATTTTGTTTGCATGGGTATTTAATTGAGTATGTTTTGTTCCAGCTCTTGTAGTTAACCAAGTCTTGCCTAAAATTTGCTGAAAATTTGAAATAAGAAAAAGTCTCACAATTGAAGGCTTGGGTGTTGTAGTGTTTAGTCTTGAAAGTTTATTCCTAGAGACACTCAACACCACAGAAAATAATGATTGACTTGATAGCTCTCTTTGAAATGATTTGTTCAATTGAATTAATGTTTAGCGGTTTTTGTGAGCATGCCAAAGTTAGACTTGTGAATCATAAGAATGATATAGCTTTATGCGTGTCAAACTTTATGGGATGCCAACAACTCCGCTAGCCTATGAACGATCTTCATGGAGGAAACTCCTAGATTTCGGTTATGAGTTGATTAAACATTTGTAGCAGCAATGCAATAATGGGTAAGATTATTGGCACTCCCGGGTAGCTGTAACATGATGGAATCACTCCTCTAGCTGATATGAGTAATCATTATGCAAAAGGAACAAAAACCTTAGTGATGCCATGAGTGTCCATAACACCCCGATAAACTAATGGATTTTTTTGGCATGCTCTCAGTTACTTAAGAACTGAAATTCTTGAAGGACAATGAATATAAAAGTAGTGCTTGAAAAGTCTTGATTTATTGATGTGGGAGAATTGAGATACTTTAGTATATATGCTTTTCATGACAAACTCTCACACCCTCAATTTTATATGATTATACTTTATTATTCAAAGGCAAGCCTATGAGTTGATTACATGACATGGAATAAATTTTACTCTTTTGAATTATCCATGTTTATATAAATATTGATGTGCTATAAGGATTCATGAAACCCGTATGATATGATTGCCATTACTCTATCTATGCTGAAATTTTTCAGATTAATAAAGTGGAGGAAACATGAGACAACCAATCATGAGTAAGATCACCATCTCATTATTTCAGTTTAAATGTTGAGTTCCCTTTTGATTTTGGTCTTATTGCTCGGGGACGATCAAGTTTAATCTTGGGGAGGTTGATGGCTGTGAAATATAGTCATCCACGTCCGCATTTAAACTAGACATTATTCATATATTTGATGAAATATCTCTCTAAATCCTGCCACTAATTCCTAATGATCAAAGGGGTATGCGATCCTTTCTTGCTATTTTTCCTGCGCAGATAATGACGTATGATGATGGGAATCACTACATAAATGCCAAAGATACTAGATCTCCAACACGTCAAAGAAACCAGGAGCCGTGAAGCTAATGCTGAAGCTTTAACGACCAACTATACGCCGGGAATTTTATTCCGGTCGTATAGTTCTGGCCGTAAAGTTTGCACCGACTTCATTAGGTCAAACAGAACAACTTTCGTGAAGGGACCCCTATATAAAGAGGCTTCGGGCAACGGGAAACAACGCTTCTTTTCGACCTCAACTCTTCCTGCCACTAGATGCCGCCACACCGGAGGAATAGATCTTGATCTAAACCTCTAAACCCTTCTCCACCACCATAGCCATCTTCCACCACTTGTAATAGTAGATCTTTTCTCCAATTGGCGACATTGTTAGAATATTTGCTATCAACCTTATGATATCTATTATAATGTTTATGATTGTCGATTTCATCTCTATGTGTGAGTAATTCTCCTTGGGCTAAGGGTTTTGGCCTAGCCATGTAGCTTTTGTGCATGTTATTTATCATAGATGGGATCATGTATTAGTTTGTATGACATGATGTTTGTAGTATCCTCTCTTTCCTCAATCTAAGGACTTGTCAGGTACCCAAGACCCTGAGGATTTATCCAGGTAAAGGGAGTGTGAGTAATGACTGATCTGCAGGATGGGAACCCAGTGACAGAAGGGGTGGTACGGCTGTATGTGAGGAATTTACTTGGGATTAACGGTGACATCACGATGCATATCATTAGTTCTCTTTCTTCTATGGGTGAGACTAGTAGGCTATTGCTATAAGCTGTTGTGGAGGCGATAAAATTTATGGATGCAGTGCCCACATATAATTATCTTGCTCTAACGATTACATGCATACTTTATTATTATCTATTATTCCCATCAGATGTTTTGTACAGCTACTGGTGAAAACCGAAGACCGTAGGCCCTCTCTCTATCTCCATCGTCAACAACAAAAAAAGATCGCAAACTCTTGGTCCGATGAAAACGCAAAAGGAATTCTAAAACTCTCGAAGGTCCGTTTAAGTAATCTCACTTTGCTTTCTGCTTCCCGAGGATTCGATAAACCTATGTCTACTAGGGAAAAGTAACTATACTACATCTGTAATCCGGATCGAAGGTATCGGCGACATCCGTGATCTTTCAGATCTTATTGACATTTTGAATATCAAACAAAAAAGATAAAAAACATTTTGAAGGGTGTATCAAATTTGTTTAGAAATATTAGAAAATAAAAAGGAATTGAAAGATGATCCTATTGTGTTGGAAGGGGATGAAGAATTATCCCCTTTGTCTCCTAGCAAGTACATGAGAAAACCAAATGTCCTATTTGAGCGACATGAAATTTATGTTGATGAGGAGCTTTATTGGTTGAAAAATTTAAATGAGAGATTGATGTTTGTTGAAAGGGATCATAATTATGCATATTTACATATGGTAGCTAATGGAAAGAAAAGTAAAATCACTATTCATGCTTTGAGGTAAGGGTTATTTTCTTATTGAGGGTACTAAAAATCTCTTAATCCATGCCACTGAATATTATAAAAAGTTATTTGGTCCTCCCGTTGGTAATGTGTTGCATCTATCTAGTGATTTGTGGACTAAGGAGGAAACTATTATTGAAGATGATAACACTGATTTAACTAGGCCCTTTACTTTGGAGGAAGTGGAAAATGCCTTATTTTCCAAGGATGTTAATAGATCTCCTGGACCTAACTACATTCCAATTGAATTTTTTCAACATTATTGGCAATTGGTAGACCTAAAATGATGTACATTTTTCATTCTTTCTTTCCAGGACTTTGGATTCGAAAGGTTTGAATTATGGTGTTATTACTTTGCTTCTTAAAGTGGTGGTGCTCACAAGATTACTCAATTTGGGCCTATTTATCTTTTGAGGTGTGTGTATAAGTGGATTACTAAAGCCTTTGCAATAAGATTGGAACCTTATTCTTGTAATTTTTTTAGTATACTACACAATGCTTTCATTAAAAAGAGGGGCGTTATGGATGGGTTGTTTCCCTCCATGAGCTAGTCAATTAAGCTCATGTTGAAAAACAATGTCGGGTGAGGATTAAGTTGGATTTTGAGAAATCGTATGACAAGGTCAATTGGAATTTTCTCCTAGAATGTCTACAAATGAGGGGTTTCAATGGTGTTTTCAGTTCTTGGGGTGAAAAAAGCTTTATTTGAAAGAACTGTAAGTGTAAAATTAAATAATGAAAGGGTCCCTATTTCACTATTTCCAAAGGTGTGAGGCAAGGTACCCCCTTTCTCCTACTTTATTCAATTTAGTTATTGAATGTCTCACTAAAATGGTGCTGATAGCATAGCCTAATAACTTGTTTGAATTTTTTCCTGATTTGATTGAGAAGGATGTGGCTATTCTGCAATATGAAGATGACACGGTCCTTTGCATTAGTCATGACCGTGCAAAAGTTGTTGATTTGGAGTTGCTTTTATATATCTTTGAGTTAATTTCAAGATTACAGATTAGTTTCATGAATAGCTAAATTTACAATATTAGTGGAGAAAACACCATTGCAGAGTTCTATTCAAATTCGTTTGGCTACCAAGTTGGTTCTTTCCTATGAAATATTTGGGAGTTACTATCTCTACTTTGTCCCTTCAAAATTATGTTTGGGATTTCATCGATGCTAAATTGGTTAAGCAGTTGGATGCTTGGGTGGGTAATTCTATGTATTCTGGTGGAACAAATCTTGATTAATGCTTCTCTATCTATAGTTTTATACTATCATATGACAATGTTTCTTCTAAATAAAACCTTCATTGAGAAAGTGAATAAACATCTGGAGAGATTCTTATGGTAGAAAAAATATATAGAAAAAGTTATTATATGGTGAGAAGGGACAAAGTTTGTAGATCCAAAAACAAAGGTGGCTTAGGTATTAAATACTTGAGGAAACAAAATATAAGACTCCTAGTAAAGTGGTGGTGGAAACTAGATACGCGATATGGTTTATGGCAAAGAATTATTAAAGCTAGATATCTCAGATATATAACTATTACTTTTATTATGCCTAGATTCAATGATTCTCCATGTCGGAAATCATTAATCTAGGTAAGAGAAACGTATATTGCTGGTAGATGGCATGTTCTCAATAATGGGGATGTTGTGAGCTTTTGGAAAGATCCATGGGACACTGGGGGTCCCTTTGTGTGATCAGTTTCCTAACATTTTCGATGTTTGTTAGTTGCAAGACTGTACTGTTAAGAGATTCATTGAAAATGGATATTCATTGCCTTTTAGGAGAAGGGTTCATGGTATTCTTGGTGATCAATAGGATACCATTTTGGATAAAGCATGGAATATTCATCTAATAGCATAACTGATGACCTTGTTTGGAACTTGACTAGGAACAATATTTTCACCACCCAATCTGCGTATGGGTTTCTTGAAAGGAATTTAGCAGGTGCTAAAAACAATAGATTTGGGAAGCAAAAAATTCTCTGAAGATTTAATTTTTCACGTGGCAGATATTCAAAAATGCTATCCCCACTAGGGTTAACATGCGCATGCATAAATGGTATGTAATCCTCGTTGTTCGTTTTGCAATCAAGTTGAATACATTAACAATTTTTTCTTTTATTGCCCTATTACTAAGGTGGTTTGGGGAATTCTGGGGAAGTTGTTTAGTACTTCAGTTCGTCCCAAAAATTCTTGGCAGGTGAAAATTCTTGGCAGGTGATATGTAGGTTTTATCGCTTTTTACCTGGGGGCAAGATGTTTTGTATGGTTGTCTTGTCTGCTGTGTACTGGAAAATTTGGACGGTCAGAAACAAAGTTACTTTTGAGGATTATATCTTCAGGTCTCCTATTGAGGTTTTGTTCATGGTTTGTACGTTTCTATTATATTGGGCAGGCTTGCAGAAAGGAGATGACAAGGAGATGATGATCGGTGGAATGAGGAGGAGGATGAATTTTTCTCCTAATGTTGCAAGGATCTCCAAGTCTGATGTGGATGCGCATGTGAGGCCTAGTGATTAGGTTTGAAGAAATTCTAGGTCTTTTGGGTGGTCAAAACTGATGATTCAGAAGATTGCTTCGCCTTTGCTCTTTTCATGTGACGGTGTGGTTGTCCGGTCGCGGATGCTTTAGTTTGTATTCTGGTTAAATGTGAAACTTACTCTCGAGTTTAGGTGGTAGTTGGCTTTTGCCCTATAGAGGTGTTTGAGATCGAGCACTCCTGGCGGGTTTCCTACTAGTGCCCCAGCTCACCTTCCCTTTATTTCCTCTATCCATTTAATTGTTGTTCTAGTGAAATATGTATTCCCGTTAAGCAATTAATGGAAAGGGGGTTAGCCTGGTTTGGGGGAAAAAGCATCAGGCATGTTCTTCAAAATTTAGCGAGATCCCAAAAGCACAGCTCTAGTAATTTGCCTAAGAAGGACAGGGGGACCGACTGACCGAGTACGGGTGACTTCTTTTGGGCTTCTAACCTGGCTTCTGGGTTCCCCACCGCATAAGCAAAAAAGAAGTGTCTAGATTCTCCCCACCGAGAAACTCTCCAGAAGCCCATTTACACACAGTGGGGAGAAACTGGTGGAGAGCAGTTTCCCGAGCTTCTCCGCTCGGGTCGCCAAACGTTTTCGGAAAATACATATCCTTTTGATTAATTACCCCCAGAATGCCACCGCAGGAAAACACCGAACCGCATCGCTGAAAAAAAAACCCGGCCACGCGTTCCCCCGACCCCATCTCTCCTCGCGACCGCTCCCTTCGTCCTCCCTATCGCTACCTGCCCCGCTACAACGCCCGAATCCTCTCACCAGCGCCGCTCCCCCATCGCTACCTACCACGCCGCCACCACGACCGACTCCTCTCCCCGGCCCCGACTCCCCCAACGCTGCTCCCCCTGCCCAATTTCCCCCAACACCGCTCCCCCAGCGCCGCTCCCCACCCACTCTCCCCCAGCACCGCTCCCCCACCCTGTCCTCCCCAACGCCGCTCCCCACCCACTCTCCCCCAGCGTCGTTCCCCCGCCCCACTCTCTCCCAACGCTGCTCCCCCACCCCACTCTCCCCCAGTGCCTGTTCCTGGTCTCTCTTGTTCGATCAACACCTAGCAGCAAACATGCTAGTAGTTCATGTTTGCTAGTAGTTCATGTTTGCTACTCCCTCCAACCCATATTATTTGACTTGGATTTGACAAAATTTAGATGAACCTATATATTAAATAGTGTCTAGATTTATTCAAATTTAGACATATTTGAGTCAACTAGTATGGGTCGAAGGGAGTATTATTTTGGCATGTCCTGAATTATAGTACAACATAACTAGCAATTTGTAATCACCGGCGTATATTAATTGGCCAAATCAAGTTCAGGGGTATAACAGACAAGTCACAACTCATCGTAGCAAATAAGCCAAAATAGCATAAGCCCAAAAGAAGTCTTCCGAGAGTTTTTATAAGCTTCTGCTCACCGCAGTTTCTCCGCACCGGAATCTATAAGCAGGCTTATGCATAAGCAGAAGCTCAAAAGCAGTCACCCTACAACCCGTTCACGGAGAGGGCAGAGAGCCTCCATGAAAAATCATCAGGCGTGTCTTCCACAGTTTTACCACTGCACTGGCCACAACTGAAGCAAATTCTGCGACAGCAGATACCGAAAACACGTTGTGAATTTCCCTGACACGATTTGCATCACATTTGGGAAGATGATACTGCGACATCGATCCCAGGATCCCTCAGCTTGCATCCCTCTCCCAAGAGGCACCTCTAGCGATGGCGAGGAATAGGATGCGCACAGGTTGAGCAAGAGCGTGTGGTAGACAACTGCACATTTGTGCCTTTAGGATAACGACGACACATATTTGAGTCCCGGAGACGGTGGTCTTTTAACTCACTGTCAACAAAATGAGGTGAAAGGCAAAACAAAATTGGAGTATGTGATGTTAGAAAGTTGGTTTCTAGTCTTTCTAATCATAGCCCTTTGTTACCGATGACTATTGATTGTAATAATGTGGCTCGTAGGAATAGAGAGTTCAGATTTCATGTTGCTTGGATTAAGAGATATGATTTCCTTGTGAATGTTAAGAAAATCTAGAAAGACCTGTTAGAAGTATTGATCCTATTAACATTTTGAGTATCAAACAAAAAAGATTTAAAAAACATTTTAAAGGGCGGGTATCAAATTTGTTTGGACATATTAGAAAATAGAAAAGAATTGAAAGATGATCCTACTGTGTTGGAAGGGGATGAAGAATTAGCTCCTTTGTCTCCTAGTGAGTACATGAGAAAACCAAATGTCCTATTTGAGTGACATGAAATTTATGTTGATGAGGAGCTTTATTGGTTGCAAAGATTAAATAAGAGATCAATGTTTGTTGAAAGGGATCATAATTTTGCATATTTACATATGGTAGCTAATGGAAAGAAATGGAAAATCACTATTCATGATTTGAGGGAAGGGTTATATTCTTATTGAGGGTACTAAAAATCTGTTGATCCATGCCACTGAATATTATAAAACTTATTTGTTCCTCCCTGGTGAATTCTAGGGAAGTTGTTTAGTACTTCGTCAGTTTGTTCCAAGAACTCCTGGCAGGTGATATGTAGGTTTTATCGCTTTTTACCTAGGGGCAAGATGTTTTATATGGTTGTCTTGTCTGCGGTGTGCTGGGCAATTTGGACGGTCAGAAACAAAGTTAATTTTAAGGAAATAGCCTGCTAAACACGGGCATAGCTGCGCATAGCCTATCCACCGTTGATTCTATCCTCTTTTGATATAGGGAGCACATGTATCCAGACCCAGGATTTGTCTAAGAACTAACGGCGTTAGTGTTCCTTTGGCATGCATGCATGAAGCCCTAGCAAAACAAAGCTTGTCTAATTTCGTTTGCATGAGGCAAACCCTAACGAGCAACATGCAAAACAAAGCTTGTCTAATTTCATTTGCATGAGGCAAACCCTAACGAGCAACATGCAAAACAAAGCTTGTCTAATTTCGTTTGCATGAGGCAAACCCTAACGAGCAACATGCAAAACAAAGCTTGTCTAATTTCGTTTGCATGAGGCAAACCCTAACGAGCAACATGCAAAACAAAGCTTGTCTATTTTCAGTTGCATGAGGCAAATCCTAACGAGCAACATGCAAAACAAAGCTTGTCTAATTTCGTTTGCATGAGGCAAACCCTAACGAGCAACATGCAAAACAAAGCTTGTCTATTTTCGGTTGCATGAGGCAAACCCTAACGAGCAACATGCAAACAAAGCTTGTCTAATTTCATTTGCATGAGGCAAACCCTAAGGAGCAACATGCAAAACAAAGATTATCTAATTTCGTTTAGGTGAGGCAAACCCTAACGAACAACATGCTGAGAAACCCTAACTTATTTAGTCTCTCTTCAACTTTCCTTGCTCATTTGAAAAACTAGGTGGAACCGGTTATTGCTTTCTTCCCTCTACCTCATCCCTCCTCGTGCACTTTTGTTTGGTACGTACCATTGCTTTCTCTAATCACAATCTATTGTTTTACATCGTTATTATGGACCGGTTATTGTTTTACAAAAAAATGTGGAGGGATGCACGCGACAAGTAACTCTCTCCCGCCAAAAAAACAAGACACTAAACCACTTAGATGAAAATTTAGGGTTTGCATAGTACCACAAACCTTCACTAGGGTTTGCATACTATGTAGAACTCATTTTAAGCCTTGTTGACTTATCTTTCAATTTTAGATGCTAAAAGTTTCTTTGCCAAACAGCGAGCTAAAATTTTTAGGGTTTTCACGAGCCCCTAGGCATTGCATGCATGTACACACACGCGGTGCTGCAAACGCCGTTAGGGACCGTTACTACTTTCAAGAGCCAGCCATTACCATCTAAACTAGTAGTGTATGTGATCTCTTTATCCAACGGTCCTAAGCCTATGCGCAGCTATGCCCGTGTGTAGCAAATCCGCAAGGTTGTGTTCATGGTTTGTACGTTTCTGTTATATTGGGCAGGCTTGTAGAAAGGGGATGACAAGGATATGATTATCGGCGGAGAACGAGGAGGAGGATGAAGTTTGCTCCTAATGTTGCAAGGATCTCTAGGTCTGATGTGGATGCGCCTGCGAGGCCTGGTGATTAGGTTTGATGAAATTTTAGGTCTTTTTTGGGTGGTCAAAACTGATGATTCAAGAGACTGCTTCGCCTTTGCTATTTTCATGTGACGGTGTGGTTGTCCCGTCGCGGATGTTTTAGTTTGTGTTCTGATGAAATGTGAAGCTTACTCTCGAGTTAGGTGGTAGTAGGCTTTTTCCCTATAGGGGTGTTTGAGATCGAGCACTCTCGGCGGGTTTCCTACTAGTGCCCCAGCTCACTTTCCCTTTATTTTCTCTATCCCTTTAATTGTTGTTGTAGTGAAATTTGTATTTTCGTTAAGCAATTAATGGAAAGGGGGTTAGCCTGGTTTGGAAAAAAAAGCATCAGGCATGTTCTTCAAATTTAGCGAGATCCCAAAAGCACAGCTCTAGTAATTTGCCTAGGAAGGACAGGGGGACCGAGTACAACCCGTTCACAGAGAGGGCAGAGTGCCTCCATGAAAATCATCAGGCGTGTCTTCCACAGTTTCACCCGTCAGGTCCCTGACACGATTTACATCACATTTGGAAGATAATACTGCGACATCGATCCCAGGATCCCTCAGCTGCATCCCTCTCCCAAGAGGCACCTAGTGGGACGCAGGGGAGGGCTTTTTTCCCAGACAGCCATCCCCCCACCTCTCCCTGCTACAGTTCCTAAAAAGCACTAGAAGGGCCCCGAGCCAAACCGAAGCCTCTCTTGCCGGCAACGCCGGTGAGAGATGGCGGAGGGGCGGCGTCAGCGGCAGTAGTTTAGGTAGGTGTAGTGGCTATATGTCGGTAGTATGGAGTAGGGCGTCGGTGCTTCTTGGCCGGGACCGGCGCATCCGGGAGGTTGCCTGCGGCGTTGTCTTGCTCCGATGGTCGGAGGAGACGGCGAGCTTGGCCATGACCGGGATCTCCGCAATAAGTGCCATGGTGTGTCTTTCCTCTCTGCTATGCATCCTTCTTCTTCTCTTCTCCCCCGTTCCGGCCGGCCGTGGTGGCGAGGGGAGGGGTGAGGGAGGAGGGAGTGATGTGGGTTGCAGAGGGGATTGGAGGTCTAATGCTTCGGCGTGGCGGCGCGGCGTCGAGCAGAGACTGGTGGAGGACTTCGCTGGGCGTCCGAGGTGGAGGGCGGCGAACTTTCCTCTGGATGTCTGCCTCCTTCCAAATAAATCCCCGCGTCGCCGTCATCCATCTGTTGGCTCTGGTATGTCCTTCTCCCTCTTGGCCGGCCAAGGAGGCGAGGAAGAGGGGTGGTTTCATACTGCGGCTGATAGTCTTGGATGGTGGCTCCGCCTCGCGCGAGTTGGCATTGGCGACCTCGTTTTCTTCTACTGCTGCGACGACCTCCGCTGCTGCTGGAGCTCTGAAGAATCCATTGACCCTCCCCCCTCCAGTTTGCAGCTTGGGTGGCTCGGGTGTTTTGCCGGCTTCTTTGGTTTCGCTGGCCAGTTTCCGTCGCCCCCATCTTCAACCTCCGGCGGGAGGCCCTTCTTCCTTGCCTGTCAATGGCGAGGTCGCGGCTGGCGATGGTGGCAATAGCATCGCCGGCGAGGTCGGAGTTTGTACAAGGACTCGATGGCTTTTGAAGAATCTTTCTAGGGTCCCTTGTGTAAATTGGAAGGACATGGTTGTTATTTATTTTCTTTCAGGTCCTTTCCGCAGTATTGTATCAATTTTGATTTATTAATGCCAGCTCTGGGACCTTCCGGTCCCTTCTCGTTCAAAAAAAAAAAAGAGACACCCAGTGATGGCGAGGAATAGGATGCATGCGGACAGGTTGAGCAAGAGCGTGTGGCCGATAGACAACTGCACATTTGTGCATTTAGGATAACGACGGCACATTTTTGAGTCCCGGAGACGGTGGTCTTTTAACTCACTGTCAACAAAATTAGGTGAAAGGCAAAACAAAACAAAATTTGAGTCTGTGATGTTACATCATCGATCTGCAATCTGACGAAAAACCATCACACACTCTGTTTCGATTTCCAACAGAGATCTGATGGAATTCTCTGCTCACAATTCAGAACCAAACTAACAAAACCATTAAACCAGCTAATCGTGGAGTTTAATTAGCCAATACTACCCCAAGGCTCCACTCTCTCTTTTCCCCTCGATTCTTTAATCCTTCCTTAATCGCTTCTCTTGTCGTCTGCTGCTCCCCGAGCCGATTCATCGCGCCGGCGGCGAGACGAGCCGCCGGAAATGTCCTCGTCGTCGCCCTTCCACCCAGCGCCTGGCGCGAAAAGCGAGACCAGCCTCGCCACGGCGTTCCGGACCGAGTTCCCGCCCGCCCCAGCGTCGTGGGCGCTCCCCTCCCTGACGCGCACGGACGCCACCGCGCTCGTCACGTGCCTCAGCCTGTGCGACATGAGGATCTCGAGGCGAACGTGCTCCGGCAGCCGCAGCGCGAACCGCTCCATCCCGCCGGCGCGCTCGTGCCCCGTCGAGTTGGACCGCGCCAGCCCCTGGCGCCTGGACGCCTCGCGCCGCATCCCCACCGCGAGGATCCTGATCCTCTCGTGGTCCTCGTCGTGGCGGCTGGGGCCGTCGATCAGCACCACCGTGTCGTGGACCGGCGGCGAGTCGGGCGGCGACGGCGTTTCCAGGGGCAGCGGAGGCTGCAGCTCGTCCTGTGGCACCGGCGCCGGCGGGTCGAGGACGCTGGCACGGCAGAGCGGGCACGTGACGTGCTTCTCGAGCCACAGGCCGATGCACTCCGGGTGGAAGGCGTGCGGGCACGTCGGGAGGAGGCGCAGGCTGTCGTCGTCCTCGAACTCCAGGAGACACACCGCGCACTCGAGCGGGTCGCTCCGGCCGTCGCTGATCCGGTGCTCCTTGACGTCCATGTAGGAGACCAGCGGCAGCTCCGCGATCTCCGCGGCGTCCAGGCCCTCCTTGTGACGCGACCACTCCGACGACGAGCTCTCTGTGCCCGCTGGCTCGTCCGGCGGACGGAACAGGCGGAGGCAGGCGAACGCGAGGAGGACGACGAAGACGGGGAAGAAAATGGCCATGAAGAAAGAGATGGTCATCACGTCGGTGAAGCTCATGTTTTTGTCCGATCCTGAGCCTCCCGGCGGCTGCGCTGCAGCGCAGGAAGCGATCGTTGTGAAAGAGAGGTAGGCGACGGAACGGGGGCCGTAGGCGGCCATCGCGCCGCGGCGGCTAGGGTTCTGGTGGAGCTGTGGGACTTGTGTTGGGTCTCCACGGTTTTTTATGACCAGGCTGTTAGGTGTGGTATACTAACCAAAAAAATCAGTTGAGATTCGGGCGCTTTGCACTGTATGCGAAATGGTATAGTAGACCGTATCTTTTGATTTATGTCGTGCACTACTGTCCAACGGTTGCCAGGCTCTGGTTGATCGAAAAAAGAAAAGTCTGGCTCTTTTTATACTCCCTCCGTCTAAAAAAAAAACTCAAGTTTGTCTAAATTTCCCTCCGATCCTAAAAAAAACTCATGTTTGTCTAAATTTAAATGTATTTAGACACTATTTAATATATAGATATATAGATACATCTAAATTCAAACAAATTTAAGACATCTTTTTAAGAGGGAGTATATGAAAATCGCCAAAGTGCGAGCGATGCATGCACAATGGGATAATGTTAGTTTTTTTCTTACGGTTATTATGTTGCAGAATTGTTTAATTGGAGGAGAGAGAATTAATAAAAAAATATTGTCTTTGTTTAGCTAAAGGATGATCACTTAAAAATAAGAGAATATTTTCTCCATTGTATCTTATATGACTTCTCTTATCAACACAATTCTTACTATAATTAGTCAATTCACATTAATTATTAGTCAATTCATATTAATTATTACTATAATGTTGTTTAATTGTACAACTTATTTTTATTGTCTTCTCTAGATTATGTGCAGGAGGTTAAAAGAAGACCCACCATCTCTACCATTGTACATGTCCTAAGTGTCCCAAGAGGTCAGAACGCGTGATTCCCACCTCTTTAGCCGCATGATCTGCTAGCTTTCTCCTCACGAGTGCGAACAAAGGATGCAAGAGTGAAATAATTGGGATTCTGATACTACCTCTATTGGGGATTTCACAATGGGGGTGTATCTTAGCACGTTATCCTAGGAGAAATAAATAGTTATGAGACAACTTATTCAATGCATTGTTGCTTAAGTGTTGTCTCTATATTGAATGATTTAGATGACATGCATGCATTTGATTGGCCGAACCATACTTTTTGTCTACGATTTCGTGCAAGAGGTGTTTCTTAGCTAAGAGCAAGTACAATAGAGCCATGTCAGCTGGCTGTAAGAAATAAATTATAGTATTTGTGATGAGTTAGAAGAGAGAGGAGAGGAAAGAGAAGATAAGCTGGCTGTAAGATAAGAGCCAGCTCTAGCACGTGCTCCTAGGTGCTTTGTGAGAGTGAGAGGTGGACCACACTTTAATAAAATAGTACATACTTTTGTCCATTTATTGTACATATTAGCTATTTGGCTGACTATAGATGATATGACAACACCTTATAGCCAACAGCCGGCTACACTATTAAATTGCTCTAAGGGCATCACCTATGTATGTGGTTAAAATAGCCATAAGATGGGACCCACCCAGCATGCTTGTGGCAAACAGACTGCCCTACAATGTATGTTGCAAAAGCACCCCTTAAGCTGGCCCCCATGCGCCAAAATAATTGTTAGGAAAAAACCCACCTCACAACCTCTTTATGTGAGTTTGAGACAATAATGTGTAGTGTGGTTGTACAAACATTGATATTATATTGCTTGTGGGTGATCAACGAGCTTGTAGACAACCCACAAGGTTTTGAGCTTGTGGACTCCTTATGGATAGCCTCTACAATGTATATAGAACTTCTTATGAATAGCTTTTTGCCTTATGGATAGCTTGTGATACATATAGTGGATGCCCTAAGGCCTTTCACAATGGGCTGTATCTTAGCATGTTTTCATATGAGTAATTAAAACTTAAGAAACAACTAGTATAATGCATTGTTTTTTAAGTAGAGTCTCTATATTTAATGATTTAGAGGACATGCATGCATGTGATTGGTCTAGCAATATTTTTTGCCTATAGTTCCGTGCAACTGGTGTTTCTTAGCTAGATATAACCTCAATCTCTTTTCTCATTAACTATAGTGCCACATAAGGCTAGTCCTAGTAGGAGTATCATAACTAGTATCATGCATGCCATGTTGGCAAAATATGATGGGCACAATAATTAATAAAGAAAGAGAGGGTTAGAGTATCATAAGTAGATATCGTATCATAGCACGTAAAACTAGAATTCATAATGCATGTAAATCTTATACACAATTTTATATCGATATTCTACAAATCATTAAATATAGTACTACTATGATACTAACATATGATACCATGCACTATAAAGATAGTATCATACACTAGTATCATATGCATGATACCAGTAGTATGATTCCCACAATGACCAGCCTAAACAAAGTGCCTAGGATATAGCGCTAAGAAACGTCCATTGTGAAAGGCCTAAGATACAACTCCAACCTCTTTCCTCATTAACTATAGTGCCATATAGGCAAAGTGCATAGGATACACCGCTAAGAACCATCCATTATGAAAGGCCTTAGTCCTAAGGGCCAAGTTGCTAGAACCAATACAGTCCATAAGTCTCTCTCATTAATATATACATACACCAATAGTTTTACATGCATAGATAAGTGAGAGGAAAGGGAGAATATGCATTGGACGAGAGAGACTAATAAATAAGACAGGCCTTATAATCTCTAACGATATAAAAAACTCTACGGCCTTATAATCCCCAAAAGAGGTAGTACATCCTAACTAAGTGGGATAAGTGAGACTAAGGATGCGGAAGTAGGATAAAGATGAGATCTCACTTATCCAGCATGTTCCACTTCTACGTCTGAAGCACGTACTCGATCTTCCACAGCGTAGCACAGTTCCCCCATTGGTTCATGAGCCCCACATGTGTACCACACCACCATCATGCCACGCAGAACTTCGGTGAAGGAGTCTTCCGCCAACTGGCACCATCACTAGTGGCTCTTGCTGCACTGCCCCTATGTTTGAAGCACCAAGATCGACTAGGAGCTTCTCCGATTGGAGCACCCTCCCTTTGAAGCTCTGCATCCCTCCCATGGCAGCATTGTCGCCCACTATTCGCAGCTCCGACACCCTCCTATGGTAGCACTATTGCCTTCCTCGGCACCTCCTCTGGCCGCTCGTAGCCCTGGTGCCCTTCCTTGGCAGCAACTCCACTGGTTGCTGCCAGCAACGCCTCCATCCCTTGGTAGCAAACTCGGCTATCGCTGGTAGTAACGACTGATGAACGCTGGAAGCAATATGGTGGATGCTTGTAGCAGGTGGTGGAGGTTGACATCTTGCAACATAAGCATCCGTATCTTGTAATAGCAGAGGCCATAGAAGAAAACGTACATATCACAACTCACATCGGTGGCGACATTTGCAATAGCACCAAGCATGGGAGGTGCTTGCTGCTTATCACCATGAAGTTTCATGCCCTCGTTTCTTATAACCCATATTAAGGAAGACCTCACCTGGATTAAAGCCAATGCAAAATATTTTGGGCAGCTAGTGCCGTAGGCCAGCGCTGCAATCCTTTTCGCCGCCTTCAAGTGGCTTGGTTTGTGATATAATCCTCTCTTTCTTTTGGCTTCGGCCTCCGTGATTTGGCTCAGGTTATGTGGTGTTGTACTATTAGCCAGAATTTTTGCAATTAATTTCAGAAAATAAATCATGATTATAGCAGCTATGATCATGTAAAACTCTAACGTACTAGATATATTAATCAACACGAACGGAAGCAACGCAAACTCTAGAATAGCCATAGTAAAATAACATATCAGACCATAGGGCACGTACTGATAGTTTGTAGAGGGAGAAGCCGTTGGTGCGGAGATTGCAGAGACTTGTCGAAGAAGATGGTGTTGAAACAACACACACACGGTCTAGATTGACAGTGAAGGCGCGTCATCGGGACAAACTTGAGTAGTCACGTGGAGCGTTTCAAACCTTATTCGCTCTTTTTCATATATGATCACGAGGACGAGTGGTTTCGGAGACCCACTCTCTAGTTGCATGAGATGGAGTAGACTGGTGGCGACGCAAACAAAGAGACTGACAAAACCCTGACGCACAAGCTTAGAGCATCTCTAGCAGATACCGCATCCCGCTTCGAACCGCAAAATAACCGCATGTTTGTGGTACGAGGCGGAAAAATGGCTTTTCTAGACGTTGCATATCGTACCACATCCGGATTTTTTTTATGGCTCCCCGCATATTGATCTCCGTACCCCACATGTTTTTGGTTTCGCTTGTACTTTTATCGCTCCCCGCAAATGCTCGCGAGTGGAGGCGCGCTGAAGATTCACGACTCCTGTCTGAGATCTTCATCTGCCGCTTTCCCTACCGCCACCGGCCCATACGAATCCCCCGGTTCACAAACTAAAACATTTGTGAAACTTTTTAAAAACTTATGAAATATTTTTTACTATTCACAAACTGTTTCAATGTTTTAATGATGTTTTAGTCGGTTTTAATTCTGTTTTAATTAGTGACGTTAGCATGACACTAACATGACGGGCTGAAAAAAAACTAGAGAAACACACTAATATCAAAACGGAAAGTAATAGGACTCCTTCATATGAAGTTAACATTAGAAATGACTTTCCACCAATCTGTAGCATTATACGGGCACACAACAATTTATGGTACTCTTAAACTCACTGCCACTACTGCAGCATACCAAAAGTGACAACTGTCTGGCTGGATGTGGATGTCGAAGAGGTTAGGAGAAGCGCAAAGCAAAGCGCTTAGATCGTTGTTCTTGACATGGATGTGGTCAGGCAGACAATGGAATTTCTAGGCAAGAAAAAATTGGAGAGGAATCGTACTTCTGTTAGACATGATGTATTATACGATAGGTATGGTGTAGTACACCACCCTATTAGTATCCTATATATGCCACGGTAGGGGCTGTTCCTACCATATATTAACATGTACCACGAGCCCGAGAGGGTGTCGTTTCCGCCCACATCAATATGGTATCAGAGCCTACCTCTTCCCTACCCTAGCCGCCGACGATCACCTTGATCCGCTGCCGCCGCCCACATAAACACAACCTACAACTACAAACCCTGTCGCCGCTGCCATTAAGTGGAAGTCCACCCTTGATTGCCGCCGCCTACAAACCCTACGATCTACAAACTTGCAGCGCCGCCGCCGATCTCATCTGATCCGCCGCCGCCTCTGCCACAACACAACAAGATCTGCAGCCACCGCCGTCAAGAGGCAGTCCACCCTTGTCCGCCGTCGTTGTCTACAACAACAAAACCCCATCGCCATCGACATGGCCACCTCCTCTGCATCGACTTGTGGCCCTCCACCGCTCTTCAACCCTCCGGATCAGAAGCTCACCAGGGCCAACTTTCTTTTTTGGAAAACTCTGGTGATGCCTGCCTTTCGTGGTAGCCAGGTGATGGGTCTCCTCGAGGGAACCGAGACCGCGCCCGCGAAGATGATGGAGGTTGAAGATGTCATGACCAAGAAAAAAAATCCACCGTTCCGAACCCTGACCATGCCGCCTGGGTCTCGAAGGATCAGATCTTGTTGAGCTATCTGCCCAACTCATTTTCTCCAGAGATCCTACCGCACGTCGTTGGACTCGACACATCTGTCGCGGTTTGGACCAAGATCTCCAACATGTTTGCGTTGCAGTCATGCTCTCGCATCACCAATCTGCGTGGCAAGCTGAACATCACCAAGAAAAACGACCTCAGCACGGCCGCCTACTTCGCCAAGATGCAAGCCCTTGCCTCTGAGCTTGCCTTGGTTGGCAAGCCTGTTGATGAGGATGATATGGTGGGCTATGTGCTCAACGGCCTTGATGGCACCTATAATGCTCTGGTGGCCAACATCAACGACAACCCCAATGCCACCCTAGACGACATCTACGATCAACTCTGCGCCTAAGACACTCGTGATGCCATGCTGGCCGAGACCGGCCAGAACCTAGGGCCATTCACCTCCTCGGCCAACGCGGCGCATCGCTCTCGTGATGACCAGTCCCGTGGCAACGGGTCGCGTGGCCACTCCCCTGATGACCATGATCACGGGCGTCGGGGCCGCCGTGATGATGGCAACTGGCGTCGCCGCGATGATGGAGATCGCCGTGATGACGGCAACTAGCGTCGTCGCGATGACAACAACTGGCGTCATCGTGATGACAGATATCGGCGTCGACGTGATGGTGATAGCCTGCGTGATGTTGATCGCCGTGATGATGGAGGTTCGTGTCGCCGTGACTCCGGTCGACGCCGTGATGACACAAGGCACGGGCAACGCCGCCAGCAAGATCGTGCTCCCACACCCTTCGTTGATGTGACTTGCCAAATCTGCAAGATACATGGGCATCCTGCAAATGCCTGATGGTGGCGTTTCGAGGACGACTCTTTCTGATGATGACGAGCGCCCTCCTCCGAGGAGTGCCAACATTGCTTCTTATGGTGCCGACACCAACTGGTACCCCGACTCTGGTGCAACCGAGCATCTCACCAGCGCGCTCAACAACCTCACCACCCACGAGCGCTACAAGGGACGTGATCGAGTTCACACTGCTGATGGCACTGGTATGCAAATGGTTGAGCGTCAATTTGATAAGAAAATCAAAATCATGCAAACTAATTGGGGTGGTGAATATAAAAAACTCCATAGTTTCTTTCAAAAGATTGGCATCATTCATCATGTTTCATGCCCGCATGCTCATCAACAAAATGGTTCTGCTGAAAGGAAACATCGCCATATAGTTGAAGTTGGCCTTGCATTACTTGCTCATACATCCATGCCTCTTAAGTTTTGGGATGAAGCTTTTCTCATAAACTTGCTACCTAGCAAATTCATTAATTTTGAAACACCTGTTGAACGACTTCTCCACACCAAACCCAACTATGAGTCTCTTCGCATATTTGTCCGTGCCTGCTGGCCTAATCTTCGTCCCTACAACACACGAAAACTTGCCTTCCGTTCCACTCAATGTGTTTTCCTTGGATATAGTCCCCTCCATAAAGGCGTGAAGTGTCTTGATGTTAAAACTGGTCGCATTTATATTTCCAGGAATGTTGTGTTTGATGAAAACATATTCCCTTTTGCCACTATGCATCCCAATGCCGCTGCCTTGCTTCGCTGGGAAATCCTTCTTTTACCTACACATACACCCTCCACATCCAATAATGGGGATGAGCATATTGCTGATCCTTTGACTATGCATTTCATACCACCCGTTACTCCTAATGTTGTGCCTGCTGCATAACATTTTCTTGCTGTGGAAAATTTGGAAGACAATAGTGCCAACACTGAAGAAAATGGTGCAAATTCGAGTTCACAAGAAGACAGAACAGGTGCTGACTCTGATGCTGATTCAGCATCGTCCTTGGATCCCGCGCACACATAGTCCGGAGCTGATTCTCCTGGCGGCGCTGATCCCGAGGGCGGGATGTCCCCGCCCGCATCGCGCCAATCGCGTGACGAACGCGACCCGCCACTCCATGGCGGACACGACTCCTCGCGGTCCTCATCTCCCGCCGCACCCTCGTCCCCGCTTGCCATGTCGCTCCCTGGCGTGGACCCTGACGCCCAGCATGCGTTCCTTGGCGCTGCCTCTAGCCAATCATTGGCTGGTACAGACTCCCCTGGCGCAGCGTCTGATGCTGCTAGTGGAGCTGGATCTTCTGCGCCGCCCAGCCCTAATGCCTCTTCTGCGCCTGGACCTCGCACTCGCTTGCAACGAGGTATACGCAAACCAAAATAATATACTGACGGCACTGTTCTCTACGGTTTTCTTTCCTCCACAGGAGAACCTCGCTCCTTACAAGAAGCACTTGGTGATCGGAACTGGCACAAGGTCATGCATGAAGAACATGATGCTCTCCTTGCAAACAAAACATGGCACCTTGTTCCTCCCGCTCACACTCGCAACGTCATTGACTGTAAGTGGGTTTACCGCATAAAACATCGCGCTGATGGCACCATTGACAGGTATAAGGCACGCCTGGTTGCAAAAGGATTCAAACAGCGATATGGCATTGATTATGAGGATACTTTTAGTCCTGTTGTAAAAGTTGCTACTATTCGCACTGTTTTAGCCATTGTAGTATCACGAGGATGGAGCTTATGGCAACTAGATGTTAAGAACACATTCTTACATGGTGTTCTGGAAGAGGAGGTTTACATGCGACAACCCCTAGGTTTTGAGAACCCACAGACACCTAATTATGTGTGTAAGCTTCATAAAGCTATCTATGGTCTTAAGCAGGCACCTCGCGCTTGGTTCTCTCATCTCAGCATCAAGCTTCATGCATTGGGATTTATACCATCACTTGCTAATACGTCATTATTCCTTTATAACAAGTCAGGTATCACCATTTATGTTCTGATATACGTTGATGATATAATTGTCACAAGCTCCTTAGATCATGCAATCTCTGCTCTTCTTCAAGATCTCAACACACAATTTGCTATTAAGGATCTTGGTGACTTGCATTTTTTCTTGGGTATTGAGGTCTCCAAGATCTTTGATGGTAATACTACTGACTCGGACAAAATATGCTATTGATTTGCTTGCTAAGGTTCATATGCATGATTGCAAGGCTGCGCCCACCCCTATGTCTTCTACTGATTCTCTGTCTCTTCTGGATGGTGTTCCGCTTGGGCCTGAGGACAACACTCGTTATAGCGGCATAGTTGGTGCTTTGCAGTATTTTACATTAACACGACCTGATATTGCCTTTTCTGTTAATAAAGTCTGTCAATATCTACATGCTCCTACAACTATTCATTGGACCGCTGTCAAGCGTATTCTTTGCTACATCAAGGATACACGACATATTGGGATATCTTTTCGGTCCTCATCCTCTACTCTTTTGAGTGCCTTTTCAGATGCTGATTGGGCCGGGTGCCTCGATGACAGATGATCCACAGGGGGGTTTGCGATCTTTGTTGGTCCCAATCTTGTCTCCTGGAGTGATAGAAAGCAAAACACAGTTTCTCGCTCAAGCACAGAGGCCGAATATAAGGCTGTTGCAAATGCTACTACAGAATTGATTTGGGTTCAAGCTCTCCTTCAAGAATTATGCGTGAAAATGACAGAGGTGCCGTGCATATGGTGTGATAATCTGGGTGCTACATATTTGTCTGCTAATCCTGTTTTTCATGCTCGTACAAAACATATAGAGATTGATTATCACTTTGTTCGAGAACAAGTTGCAAATAAGAGTTTGGCTATTCGGTTTGTTTCAAGTAAGGATCAAGTTGCTAATGGGTTCACCAAGCCTCTTCCTGTTCAAGGACTTAATGAGTTTAGGCGTAATCTAATCTTTGTACAAGTTTAGATTAAGGAGGCGTGTTAGACATGTACGATAGGTATGGTGTAGTACACCACCCTATATGTATTACTTAAAGAGTTAAGCGTGAGATGCAGGTTGTGCTGAGAGCGCTCCTGTCGTGCGCGCGGTGAGGTGTGTTCTTGTTTGTAGGCCTTCTATTTTCTATCTCTGTAAGTGGGCCAATGTCTAATTTGTGTTTCGTCGGTTCCGTGTGTTTTTCTCTCTGCCTTCCAACACGCCTTTAAATGATGGCTGAAGGGTGGCCCCTTCTATATGGACCCGGCTTGTCATTCACTATGTATGTTCTGTTGGTTAGTGTTTTGGGTGTTGCTTCTTGCGGGTGGGGCACCGTCTAATCTGGATACTTCCATTACGGTCGTCCTTTTGCCTTTGTGTCTTTGGGCGGATTGTTCGGTGGCCACGGTGGAGGCTTCTGCTCTGCTGCTGCCGTGCTTTCTTCTCTCTTTTTGTCGCTGCCGGCTAGGCGGGTCGGCCTTGCTCTGGGGCTTCGCGTTCTTCTTCCCAGGTTTGTGTCCGCTGCTTTCTTGCGTTTTTTCTTCAGTTTTTGTTTTGCCCTGGTGGTTTTTGGGAAATTTGGGTAGGGGACTAGAGGTACGTTTATACAGACCGTTGCTTTCTTGCGTTTTTTTCTTTAGTTTTGTTTTGCCCTGGTGGTTTCGAGGGAAGTTTGGGGTAGGGGACTAGAGGTACGTTTATACAGATTTATGCTGCTGTCATTGTTTCTGTCGAATGGTAGTTTACTTTTTGTTTTTGTAAGTTTGGTATGGTGCAAATGCTAGATCCATACAGGCTTGTAGTTTACCTATTTCAGTCTTTTGAGTGTTAATGTGAATTTGGGGTCCGCCGTAGAGGGGAATGTGAATGCATATTTATTATTATATAGATCTGTAATCTTCTGAGTGTGTGTGTCTAATGGGGGTGGATTGTGGAAGGGAATGGCAATGTGTGTTGTTGGATTGTATATTATTAAGATGGGAAATGGGAATTGTTGTTGAGCTTTTTAGATTACATTTATGGGGAAATATTATTTTTGGGGGTTCTGCCAATCGAGAATGTGTGCTTCGGTCTGTTTTTTTCGTTTTGTCTGTTTATAGTTATTTTGTGGTTTTTAGTTTCATTCTTCCTTAGTTGTTTTTAGGTTTACTTGTTGATCTCACATGTGTTTTTTGGTTGTTGTTACCTGTGCTGGTGGGTTTACATCCATTTTTTGTGCTTGGTCGTTGTTGTTCGGTTTCCCTGGATAATGTTTTGGGTGTTATGATGGGTGATGTTCCTGGTGGTTCGCGGGGGATGTCGAGGAAGCGTCCTGGTATGTTTTCTTTGCTGTAATTTTTTTCTCTGTTGAGGTTTGTTTGGGTTAATCTTTGTGTTGCTTCCCACATCAGTTGTCGAGGGTGTTGTGCGTCGCCGTGTGGTACTGCGTTTGGTTCCGTCTTCCGGGGAGCTGGAATCTTCGGTTTCTACTGCACGCCGTCGATCTGGTAGGCGGCGTAGGGTCATTCCTTCGCCGTCTCCTTCGGTGCACTTTTTTGTTAGTCTTCCTATTTTTTTACGGCCTGCTGGTAGGTGTGGTGGATGTTTTGCTAGTTTAACGTTGTTGCTCTGTTGGTTGTTTTCGTAGAGAAAGTTATGTGTTGCAGGCGATCTGTTTTTTCCTTATTTGTCTGCTGAGATGTCTCAGGAGAATCGCAGGAGGCGTCGTCTTCAGAGGAGGCCTCATCTTTTTGGTGATTGTTTTGGGTCTTTGTTTGTTGTTTACTCTCTGCAAGCTTTTGTTTCTAGGGTTTCCATATGTGTGTTTTGGGTTTTGTGTTGTAGGTTCTCGGCCTCCTGTGTTGGTAGATGGCCGGCCTGTTAAGATGTCCAAAAGTTATATTGCATATCTGAAAGGTTTGTTCTTGGGTTCTTAGATTTGTCCATGCTTTATTTTATTTTGGTCTTTTTTTGTGTTTAATGTTTTCTGTTTGTGCCTGCAGTTTCTTTTCGTGGTAGGTCATATCTTGGTGGCCCTGAGTACACGTGTCGTTACTGTAAAGCTATTTTTTGGTATGAGCGGGTTGTTCATCTTAGTTCGTTTTGGCAGAGAAGGATGGCCTATAATCATTGTTGCAAGGGTGGTAGAGTGTACCTGGATCCGTATAGGCAGTGGCCGGCTCCGCTTGATGGTCTCATTGGTTTACGTAGAGGGTCTAGGTCTACCGAGTTTATGCGTTTGATTAGGTCTTATAACAGCATGTTTGCCTTTTCTTCTCTCGGTGTTAAGGTTGATGATAGTATAAATACGGGGCGGGGTCCTTATGTTTTTCGTATAAATGGTCTTCCTTCACCTCGTATGGGTTCATTGGTTCCTGCACTGAATGAGTCGCCAAAGTTTGCTCAGCTTTATATTTATGATACTGTGAATGAGGTGGATCATCGGATGGTTGTATTTGATGGGAGGGTAGTGCTATTGTCGGTGGGGAGGATGGTGATGCTGGCGGTGGGGAGGGCGGAGGTGATTTCGATGGGGAGGGTCGTGTTGCTGTTGGTGGGCCTGATCGGGATGTTGTAGCTTCTCTGATTGGTATGTTGGACAATTGTAATGTGTTGGTGAAGCAGTTTAGGATGATCCGGGTTTCTCGGGAGAGGGTGGAGCTTTCTGCTGAGCCTTTCAGGATTCGTATTGTGGGTTTTGGTTCTAATGATCCTGGTGTTTATAGTCCTCCTACTGCGTCTGAGTTAGCAGCGCTTATTGTGGGTGATCTTGATGTTGAGAGGTGCAAGTTTGATATTATTGTTGAGATGGAACAGGGCCCTTTGAAGCGGATATCGCCGTTGCATCCTGCTTTTATGTCTTTACAGTATCCTTTGCTTTTTTCCTTATGGTGATAAGGGTTTTTATTTGGGCATCAGTTATCGTAGCTCTGATGGTGCTTTGCCGGGGGCAGGTCTCAGCTTAGTATGTTGGAATACTATGCTTTTTGTTGTCATTATAGGAAGGGGCAGCCTAATCCGTTCCTTTGTTGTGGACTGTTGTCTCAGCAGGCAGCTGTTGATGCTTATGCTTCTGTTGAATTGAGTAGGCTTTCATTCATCATAAAATATTTGAGTATACCGTTCAAATCTACGTGGCACTAACGAGTTTTTTATGAGCTCGATTTAATAGGTACCAACACTAACAAGAATCCTCTCATTTGTTTTTTTTCTGTCAATACACACCTAGCCTCTACATCTCTAGTTTAATATTTATTATTACGCAGTAAAAAGAATCTTACCTCAACTAACATTGTTTCACTTTAGCAAATTCACCTCATAACACTTTGTTTAATTCCCCAAAAAATTATTTCTTTTTTTGCGTGTTGGAAATTATGCTAGCTAAATTAGTATAATCTGTCGCTTTTATTTGTTCATACTAAAACATTGTCTCGCTAGGCTAATCCACTAATTTCTAGCAACACCTTCATAATTATACACACATTCTGACAAAGCACTACTAGAAGCAATTGCCCATACAAACAGATATACAACTTAAGATATTAAAAACTGCTAAGAAAACACAAACACCAGCAAACCTACGGCAACACAAACATACATCATCTACTACTGCTGAACCACGCAACAACTTCCTACACAGGAACACAGAAGCAGAACGAAGCACCACGACTGTCAGAAACCGCGCGACCTGCGCGCTAGATGAACTAGCAGAAGACACCTACCCCACGCGACCAGAGTGGCCCAAAGCCGCCGTCAGCCTTGCGGTCGCCACATTGATCCTATCGGTCATACGCACCGCCAGAGCACTAACACCGTTCAACAGCTCATCAAAGCCGTCATCCAGACCCGCAGGATCCCAAACAAGCGACGCCACAGAAGACAACTCCTCCAACGTGGCACAGACAGAAACCAGGTCATCAATGGTGACGACTCATCCCTCCTCCAGCCGCTGGGCCTTTTCCACCGCCTGGTGCTTCTCGCGCAAAGCGGTATGTACAACCGCACAGAACTGAATGGCCTGACAGCGCAGCCGGTTCACGCGCCTCCAGTTGGCGCCCGCCGCCACCACGCCGCGCCGCCAACGAAGAACGCGGATGAGACCCGCCGCGGCATCATCCTCTGCTTGCGACGCACTCCCTAACACCCGACTCCTCGCGGTCAGCACGCCCGAGCAACCAGGATGGCACCTCCACGGAACACGGCTCTCCACCGTCGACACGTAGCCGCTGTCCTCCCAACGAGTACGGTAACTCAGGCCGGTACCACCGGCAGCCACCAGAATCTCGTCGAGCATCATCCGGCTTGGAACTTGAGCAACGAGCTGCTGATCTGCAGAGACAAAAAGAATCAGCAAAGCAACAAAGCTCCAGACCATGGACAAAACACAAAATCCAAACTAAAGAAAAAGCGCTAGAGAACAAATGCTTACCATCCTCAGGCCCCTCCATGGCATCAAGCGGCATAAAAAACGCAGGGACAGGTCGACCAACATGATCATTCACACCTGGACCTACCACCACACTATGCTCCACGCCGACGTCCGCACCGTCGGCAACAGCGCCCACCACAACAGCGCGGCCACGGAGCACGAACACTGGAGAAGCCGGCAGAACTTCGCCAGCGCCCGCGTCAGCCCCTGCGCCCCCTGAACAAGCCCATTGGTAGTGGCTAAATCGCTCCTCCCGTCGCCGTTCCCAAACAAGTCCATTGCAGGACGCCAACAAGCATAAACAAAAACTAAACTGGAAGATAGTGAACTACAAACAGTGAAGATATCTATATATAGCCACAAAAACTCCGCTCTCACTCTGGCAGCAAAACGCCAAAAATGCATGCAAACAACTGTCATCGTGACACGATGAGAAGACCTGCTCCACCGGCATGACACGTAGCACACACGTGTGTACCTACCGACCACATGCAGAACAATATCTACCGTGGCCCTTTGCTACCACGGAAGAGCAGAACTGTCTAGACGGATTAATATGCGCATCATCCGTTTCACACAACGGCGTTGCATAAATTGCTTCATGAATCCAGCCAAACATGAGCAGTCTGTGCCTGCACGCGGGTGATCCATCAAATCAATCAGCATGCGAAATACTCGAAACTTCAAAACGGAACTAGACATACAAAAAAAACTTACTAAACAGTTATGCCCTCTGAATCGAATTATCACGGAGAATAAAACATATTAAGCTATACAATAAAATCGTTTGGGTTAAAAAAAAGTACCAAACCACACCCATAGCTGTTTCTACCATAAAATCGTTTGGGTTATACAATCAAACACGTCTAGTCCTATGTATGCCACGGTAAGGGCTGTTTCTACCATATATTACCACGTACAACCAGCCCGAGAGGGCATCGTTACCGCCCACGTCAATAACTTCATCCTAGAGGAGACATGGGGAAGCAAGATCACTGACAACCCTGCACCGCTGACGCTACCAAAGGGGCCTGAAAGTTTCCGCTCCATTTTCATTGCAACTAGTGTACAGAACACATAACTGGCAGGATATGCTCAATGCCTCAATCTCAAGAAAACACACACGCTAGCGAGCACGCACTGTTACATGAAGAATACAATGCACACGCAGTCCATGGAAATGGTTTATTTCCGCTTAATCAGCGGTTCAGGACGGGAGCAAGGAGCTGCACGCCCGGCGATGCCGCGATACGACGCACCACCGGCCACCGCCGGACAACGACCTCTTCATGTGGCACAAACGTCCGGAGCCCGATGGCACCTCGCGGCAGGCACCATCGCCGTTCCCCTGATTTTCTTTACTGCTCCGCTTGTCTTCAGGAACTTCCTCGGCGGACACTGCCGACGAATCCATGGAAGCTACACGGCGAAAACCCAGAATCCTCCGGCGCTGTGGCTCCAGCGAACTAACATGGTCGCACTGGTCGATCTGTACGCGCAGCTCCTGCTGCTGGTTGTGCGGTTGACCCGGCTGCTCGTGCTCGTGATCCGAGGTTTCAGTGTTGCTGGAAACTTGTCCAGCGTCGGCAGATGTGTTCGAATCGCCGGCGGCTGCTGCGGAGTCCACGACGACCTCGGCGCGGCAGAGCGGGCAGTTGACGTGGGCGCGGAGCCAGGTGTCGATGCAGGGGACGTGGAACGCGTGGCCGCACTTGGGGAGCAGCCGGAGGAGCTCGCCGTCCAGGAACTCGCCGAGGCAGACGGAGCAGTCGGCGGCGCCCAGCGTCCCCGCGCCGCCGGCTCGGTACCGCGTGAGCGCGATGGACTCGATCGCCGCCTCGTCGAGCCCCACGGTCCGGATGTGCCACGCGTGGTGCAGGACCTCATCCTCGGGACCGTCCGCTTGGACGCCCGCGTTGGCAGCCTCAGCGGCGAGAAGGGACTGCTGCCGGCGCCGGCGCCTCCTGCGGCGGATGAAGCAGTAGATGGAGAGGGACGCCAGGAAGAGGAAGACGACGACGAACGCGGTGACCACGAGGGGTGTAACCAGGCGGCGGCTGCCATTGCCATTGGAGGAGGGAGGAGGGGGGCACTCGTAGTCGTCGGTACCGTCGCTGCCGGGGCAGCGCGGTTTCGGCGGGTTCGGGTCCGGCGGCATCGGGGAGGAGGGGACAGAGGAAGGTTGCTTGGGCTTCTCTGCTACGACCTGGTGAAACCGCGGGTGTGGCCGTGAACTAGTAAAAAGGGGCGGTGGGTGGCCAAGAACAAATTGCCGGTGGAGTCAAGTGTCGCCGTGCGCGTGGAAAAACTCGCGCGCGGTGGCGTCACCTGCGCGTGACTTCAGCTTGGTGTCCTCTTTTTTCTTGCTGATGACATGGCTTGGTGTCCTCTCACGGCTGGAGCACTTTGCTGGGCCATAATGACATGGCAGCGGCTGACCAAATCAAACCTAGGGACTAGTTAGAGCAACTCTAGTAGATTCTCTAAATCTTAGCCTTCTATCTGGCCTTCTAAACTAGATTAACGGTGATCGACTATAGCCGATTCTTTATATTTAGATTTCTATTTTTTTTCTCAAATTTCAAACTACAACCACATAGCATTGAAATCATTACATCACATATCAATGAGACTTTTAAATGGTTTAAACTCGAGCACTAGCAACTATTTACGAATTTATTACGAATTGGTCCAAATCAAAGTAAAACGACCGTAGTGCTCATCCAAATGCACCACAATGATCAAGTTTGATCCAAAAACACAACATAGCAAGTTCATATGTTGTGGGTATCACCACTTACCAAATGCCACCATCAAACACCTCCAATGTCGCCACCTCAATTGTCTCCAATGCCACCATCTTCATTGCCACTGATGCCACCACCTCCGTTGCCACCATTGGCAACATCACCAAGATCAAGACCAATGGATTGAGCCATGATCTTATTGTGAGCGTACTCCCAAAAAGCTCTAGCCATGGCATCCATAAACTCGGGGTTCATGAACATGATGTTGCGCTCGGATTGCTCCTTCTCCCTTGCTATCTTCTTGAACTCAAGTTTGAGCTTTTGCTCTTTAATGTTCTTCTCTTTTTGCATCCTTTGCGCCTCTAGTTCAATCCTTCTCTCCTCGGCTGCCAAGTTTGCCCGCCACTTCTCCTCCGCCAACACCTTGAGCTTATTCCACCTTGCAGCTTTCTCCTCCTTGCGTTCGGCGGCCAAAGCTTTCTTGGTCTTAGTGATGGCATTGAACTCTTCCTTGTAGGCACTGATGCCTCCTCTCTTCTTCCTCTCCTTGGCTATCTGGGCTGCGACATTTCGTCGAGCGCCTCGCGGCTGGGGGCTCAGACGCGTGCTGCGACGTCGTTGCAGGATGCCGGACGGGGTGCAGGCGCGGTAGCTGCTAGCTTGCGAGCTGCCGGACGAGCTGGAGGCATCGGCGTCGACCCTGCGGCCTTCTTCTGTCGCTTCTTCGCCGTCGCCTCAAAGAGGGCCTACATGGCCGGCGTGTGCTTGCGCGCCCGCGGTCCTCTCACCACAAGCGCTAGAGGAGGTCGCCCCCGGTCCCCTTGCCCTTCGCGCTCTTCCCGGCGGACTTCCCCGCTGCTCCAGTGGCCCTAACCACGTCGATGTTGCCCATCCTCTTCCATGACAAAGGAGACACGACGCCGGTCGATTCCGGCGGCGTAGAGCTGGCGGGAAACTCCGGCGGGGATGCGGATGGGGCTCACGGATCCATCCCGACCGGAATCAGGGCCGATGGTAGCGCCTAAACGCTGGGGAGATTGGGTGGGAAGGGTCAGCGGCTCGGCGGGAGAAAATGGTGTTGAAAGTTTTGCTCACCCACCTCGGCGATGCCCAAATATGAGAGAGCCGCGACCGATTTTGGGGGCTGGTCTCAAATTTTTACTCCTCTAACGCCGATAGGGCTTTAGCTATAGGCGATAGAGGAGCAAACGGATTTTTTTTCTCCTCTAACCTTTTTTGGCTTTCGGCTAGAGTTGCTCTTAGGGAGGCTCTAATTTCCCGGCCATTTTGACAAATCTAACCCTTTTACAAAAGATTAGCCTTAAATGAACTTTTTCAAAAAAATAGCTAGATCTAACCCATCTTGGTACCTCCAAATGTTGCGGCGGTACCATTAGACGTGGTACCACCAGAGACTCTGGCGGTAGCCTTCCACATGGTACCTCTGGAAGGACTAGACGTGGTATTTCCCCCTCGTTCTCTCTCCTTTCCTCGCCTTGAGAGTCGTCTCCCGGCGATACCACTGCCTAAAGAGGGAAGGAGGAGGTGCTCGGAATGTACAACGCAGATGTAGATTGTAGGGTGTTTGGCTTCGTGTCGGTGTTGGGTTTCATGCCCAGTGGCAGACCTTGGGCCAACGTCCTAGGGGGGGGGGGGATTATGGGCTTCAGGCTAATTTTCTATTGATAAATGGACCAAATACCCCTGAACAGTAGTCAAATTCTCCATGGACAGGGGCGATAGCCCCTTTTGTCCTTCACTAAGGTCTGTCACTGTTCATGCCCATAGGTTGAAGCAGGGTCTCCGATTTATGCGGCTAGATCTAGAGCCTCTTAGGGTTTCTCTTTCTTTTGCTCTAGAGGTTGGAACTAAGGACAACGGAGGGAGCCATTGTCTGCTTCAATAAAGCCATGGATATTGCCGAGCTCAAGTTTCTGTAGCTAGGCCTCTTTTCTCTGGTCGGCTATGGTGGCTGGGGAGAAGAAGAGGTGCTTGCGAGATGGAGGGTGATGCTTGGCGATGGTGGGGAAGATCTGTAAGAGCATGATTTACGGTGGCATACGCATCCTGCTGCTTCAAGACTTCCACGTAGGTTAGATGCCTTGAAGCTACACCTGAAATTATATTCTGCCCAACGCTAATAGCTAAAGCCACCGCTTAGTGGGTCCTACAATTCAGAACATGCATGGTTGTGGGGCTAGATTTTACTCTCTTTTTCTTTCTCTCTCCTTGCTTTTTGACTGAGGAAGCGGGATCATCTGCAAGCAGCACTGACACCTCCGAGGCTATTGCTTTTTTTACCCGAACCTACGTGGACCTGCGGGGCATACGCTTGGGCAGCGCATTGCCCATGCCCTAAGGTGCTCTGCAGTGGAAATGGGCCTCGAGGACCTGATCGTCTTTTTACTTTTTCTTATTGACGAGCTACTAGTAGATGTAATAGACGAGGTCTTGTCTATTGTTTTTGGTTTCCTTCTAAACCACTTTGTATATTGTACGCCCACCAACGACGGATGAATCAGCTTTCAGGTTCTTCTAGATCTGTTTCGTTTAAAAAAAAAAGAAATATCAAACCGTAGTGAAAAAGAAAATTCTCACAGAATCGCCGAGGACATCACCAAGGAGGACTACTTTTCTTCCTCCTCACCCTTCACCTCTGTGGCGTGTCTATCTTCCTCCACCGGCAGTGTCGCTTTGGTTGGTGGCCTTTTGCCAGGCAGTTTCCTCCTTTCAACTGTCAAAGCAAGTGTTGACTGCGCTTGATCCAACTACAGCAGGTGTTACTGTTCGCCCCGTCTTTCTCCCGACAGACCAACCTGGAGCAGGAGCACTTCACGACCACCTTTCATCAATCCAGCCGTGGCCCGTGGACCATGCCAAAGACAGGTGCGAGCCACTGATCCGCTAGATTCAGTTTACAAAGGAAGCAGCTAACAGTTTTTCTTTTCAGCAGTTTGCACAGACTTGCACTGCACAATGCTACTAGTAACGAAGTAATATACATGTACAGTACGTGCTTCTCAAAAATAGAAAGGAGCACTGTCAACTACTAATCCTTTGTCATGCATTTGACTCAGTCGAACTTTAGAGAGAAAATAGTTTTCTGATTCTTTTTACAATAACTACGGACAATCTACTAAAACTCTAACAGCATGAATTGCAAATAATATGGTAATAACAACAGTTCCAGTAATGTAAACCTCCTTTAGGAGGGGGACTATCCCATAACTGCACTGGATGGATTGTGTATATTTACAATAATGGTTTCACTGAGGATTACAAAAGAAATTAAGGGATGATTTATTATTATTATTAGCCGGTAGCTATCTTTCAACCTATCGTGACCTGGAAAATAATTCACCTCTAACATATGGTGTGAAATAATCTCAGAAACTCAACCGTACAAGAACATCATCCTCTGAATGTGAGTGGAAGCAAAAGGTCCAATTGGTCTAGTGCTTCTAATCTGTGCTGGTGTTTGGGGTCTGATGGTTAACCTGACGACTGGAGTATACGTGCCCCATTTTTGTTCTTTTGGTCTCCAGGTATCTCCGATTCTCAGAGGTTATTGGAGTTACCAAGGGCACCCTGCCCACAATGCTCAATCCGTAACCCTTGAGACCAACATATTTTGCGGGATTGTTGGTCATCAACTTCATTGAACGGACTCCTAGATCGCGCAATATCTACAGTGAATAAGTGAGAAAATTCAGTGGTTACGTCAAGTTTTATAATACCAAGGATATAGCAGAAAAAGATAAGTAACAGCCAAAATCATGAAAAGAATGGATGTGCAAGATGCCAAGGCCATCAAAGTAGAAATATTTTACTGTTCAGATCAACAGTTGTCTACAATGCATGAATACGAAAATCAGTTCTTACCTGTGCACCGATCCCGTATTCCCTTGAGTCCACAGGCAGTCCTAGTTCCTCGTTAGCCTCAACGGTGTCACGCCCATCATCTTGTAGGTTATAAGCACGAAGCTTGTGACCAAGACCAATGCCCCTCCCTTCATGTCCACGAAGATAAACTAGTACACCCCTTCCAGCTTTCTCAATCATCTCCATTGACATTGCAAGCTGGTCACCACAATCACATCTTGCTGACCCAAAAATGTCTCCTGTGAGGCACTCAGAATGGACCCTCACTAAAATATCTTGACCATCGCCAATCTCACCCTGTTGATTGTTATACAAGACATGGATAAATCAGGTTTTATGAGGGAAATAAACTACCTGACCTAAGGACCAAGTCCTACAAAAGCATTATAAGTCTTCAGTAACTTACTTTCACCATTGCGATATGCTCAATCCCATCGATAACAGATCTGTAGCAGTAGGCACGGACATTGCCCCATCTCAAAGGTAAGCGTGCAACAGATGCCCGCTCAATTAGCCTGTCTCTTTTTCTCCTATATCTGTAAAATAACCTCTGTGAGCAAAGCAGACAATAGAGAAAATGGTGCTAGTATAATTCCACAAATCATGTACTACCTCCTTCACGGTTTGCAGGGCGCCTAATCAAATTTGGCTTTTTCCAAAACTGCAACATTCCTAGGCGCATAAGAATTAATTGTTAATTAATGTGACACCTTTCCTCCCAATTTTCTATGCATGCAACAGTCTTCCACCAATGCATGCACCTTAACCGCTTATTAATAGGCCTAATTTTCAGCCAATACATACACGCCTAGGTTCGTGAGATTTTTGTAGAGCGCCCTGCAAACCGTGAAGGAGGAAGTACATAACAAAGGCTTTCATTTTTAGTGAACCGTATCAACTAGAGCACATGGCAGTAAATTCAATTCAGACCCAAAAACATTTTTAGGAACTCTTTGTCACCAAGAAATATCAAGTCATAGTAAACTCAGGGGAAAAAAGAATAACATTTAGTATTTACATCCTATCAAGATTACCAAACCATAACTATTAGTGAAACCTAAAGGAAAAGAAATAGTATTAAGTGTCATAGGAACTATTAGTGACCTATGGCCTATACTGCAACCAACTGAAACTCTGAAAGCCAATACAGGAATTGTCAGGACCGTAGAGGTGTATAACAGACTTACCTAATCAAGTCAGCAATCGATACTATCTTCAAATTTTCCCTTTCAGCAAATACACGCAGCTTGGGTAAACGGGCCATCGAGCCATCCTCATCCACAATCTCACAGAGCACTCCGGCAGGAGGTAACCCAGCCAGCACAGCAAGATCAACAGATGCTTCAGTGTGCCCAGCTCGTTTCAGAACACCACCCTCTCTGTACTTCAGAGGAAAAATATGGCCAGGTCTATTGAAGTCTCCAGGCTTTGAGTCAGGAGATGCAAGAGTCATGACTGTCTTTGCCCTGTCCTTTGCAGATACCCCTGTCGTTGTGCCTTCTTTAGCATCCTACAGACCCCAGTAGATAAATTCCATCTTAGTACCAAGTATATATAATCAGAGAAGTTAGTTAGGGATAACACAAAGTAAATTAATTTTTCAACAGTGAAATAAGGAAACTAGTAAACTCTAAAGTGTTTTATGCCTTCACCAATATAGCAATTTAAGATGAAAGTTGGTTTAGTTAAAAGTTACATTTAATGTAGATCGGCATTGACAGCATTCCTTCGATGTAACGCCAAAGTAGAATTATAAAAGGGAAGGCCAATATTGCAAAAATCAGGTGCTGAAACACCTTCTGTTGCAGACCAACAAAAAGGTCACTCAGATTTGATATGCACTTGTATCGCAGATCTTCATATCAAGTATTTGGGATATATAACTTTCTAGTTGCTATTAAAGAAGTTAAATTGTCTAACTTCAAATCTGAGATGAAAATACATGCAACATTCTAGTATGGTCAGGTCACCAAGTACCAGAACTGGATTTTTACTATCAAGTTACTCACGACGTATATGTACAAAGGAGTTTCTCGTCTAAAGTGGCAGCATGTACATTTCTGCTTTTGTAGTGGAAACAAGCAGCAAAACTACATATTCTAGTGCTGGTAAATGAAAAGAAAATAGAAGCATACCACAGTAATAGTGAATGCAGTACATAGTTTCTCCTCATTTTCCTTTGTTGAAACCATCAAAGGAAGGTTCAACCTTTCCAGGTCTTCTTCTTTCATGCTGACACAAACAATCCCTGTGCTATACCTAACTATAAAAGCCATAGCCTCTGGTGTAACCAAAGAAGCAGCCAATATAAGATCCCCTTCATTTTCTCTTGATTCATCATCGACGACAATCACGAGCTACAAGAGCAACCCAATGTCAGGAAAGTACCCATGTGGAAGTGACAGATCTTGTTAGAAAGATTGACAGTAACAGATACTCCATCAAACAAAGAATTGCAAGACAGTACTAACTTTTCCTTGCCGAATGTCCTCAATAGCATCCGAAATAGACGCGAAGCCCTCTGTTGGGCTATCCAGATCAAGCTCGGCGTCGTCTTCATCGCTAAAGAACGTGTCTGTAACACGTGACAGATCGGAAGAAATGATTTCTGCTGCAACAATGGAACCCACCGGGAGATCAGAGTCTGCGGTTGGATGGTCCTGGCCTCGCACAGAGGTGCTCTTTCGTGACAGTGTGTCGTCATTTTCCGAGTAACCGTCGGCTGGAAAACCAATATCCTTTTTCAAGGATGCTGCTATCGACAACCCCTGAGATTTCATATTGGCATTTCTTGAATTTGTGGCGAATGAATAGGAAACTGATCCCTTCGATTCCTTGGAGACATCGCTGCCTCTCAAGAACCGCACCCTGCATTTGCACAGACAGGAGGAAATAGAACAGACAAATCAGTGTCACTAGATTGCGTAGATTAATTATGTTCACAAATTAAACTAAAAAAAAATACTTGTGCCAAGCTTTTCCAGCTCAGTTGAAAGCCAAGGTTTGTTCCTACCGAAATTGCTATTGGTAAGGCAACAGAAACATACTCCCTCCGTTTCACAATATAAGATGTTTTAGGTTTGTGAAGAGAATGTATCTAGACTATTTTTAGTAAATAGGTTCACTCAGGTTTAGAGTGAATCTACACACTAAAACAAGTCTAGATACATTCTCTTCACAAACCTAAAACATCTTATATTGTGAAAGCGGAGGTAGTAGTAAGTATAGAAATATAAAGCTACCTAGCCGCACAATTTCAAAACTAAGAATGCACACATTTTGAAAAAGTGTAACTACCCAATTCCGGGAATCAAAGCCCGAGATCGTTGACTTAAAACTGGACCTTTCCTTTTCTGTAGGTGTGTTAACTTTTGTCATCTTAAGACAGAGTTGCAACCGTATTAGCCACTTCATCACCAATTCACACTCCACACTAGAAAGACGCTGACAAAGCCAGTACTAGACTAGCGTTCGTGGCGGCCAGGAAACGTACGAAAACCGTCTGACCAAATTAGGAGGTGTGACCAGAATAAGACGTTTCAGGAGAGGGATGTAGTCTGCTGTGACGGAAAGCTTACGGGTAGCCGCGGAGCGCGGCGGCGGACGAGGGCGGCGCGATCGAAGCCATCCTCTGCGATCCTCTCCGAGAACAGGCACGCACAACCTGCAGCCAACATCGGAGGTGAATATCTCGAATCAGAATCGTCCGAATTCGGGTCGTCGTCCGAAGACACGCGAGATCTGGGCCCGGGCAGACGCGACGGACAAACGAGTCTCCCCAGTCCGATCGCACGAGCCTCCTGGGAGCTGCTGCAAGGAACGAACTAGGGGGCGGCGGGAATGGCTCTTACCCGTCGGGCGCTTCTCCGGCGAACGAGCGGGAGGGAGGAGGAAGGAGAGCAGCTCCGGGCCGGTTTACTTGGCTTCCGGGGCGTTGTATTGTAGGAGTTCTGGTCGTGGTCCGGTGGGCGATTAGGGATGGGGTTGGTGTGGGTGGAGAGACAGGGGCGCGTGATTTATAACGTGCGGGCACCAGCGCGGCAGGTTCGTGCTAGAGTACCGCTAGTTGTTGCCTCGACTGACTCGGGTTGGGCCAACGCCAAATCAATCGAGATCGGATTCGCTACTGCCAGATGCCTGATTTGGCTTTGTTTATTTTCCTGAACTGTTATTGGACGCTAGAGAATGCTGGCGACACGGTGGCGTCGGCGGTGCAGAGAGAGGGAGGCGGCGTCGGCGCGGGCAGCCGCTAGACGGCGACAGGGGCTGGGGCGGCGGAACA
Organism: Avena sativa; assembly: GCA_916181665.1. NCBI lineage: Eukaryota > Viridiplantae > Streptophyta > Magnoliopsida > Poales > Poaceae > Avena > Avena sativa. The sequence goes on along the minus strand of OV702298.1, from coordinate 259,102,996 downwards.
GATCAAACGAGGAGATGATACAGAGCACATCAGAGGTGTCTCGCGGACAGGGGCCGATCAACTCATCACGGTTCGTAGGTTTCAGGGAAGGCCACAAATTACCCCAGGAACTTTGTCTCATTTTTTTTGACGAATTTCCTAGGAACTTCTTTTTTAGGTATTCCTCTATTGTATTGGGTCCGCTGTTTAGATCATGACATACTGCGTCCAAGAGAAAATTGCACATAACACCATCGTTTGGTAACAAAGTTACACAGACCCCAGAATCAAAACAACTTTCTCAGCCCATCCTGACTTTTGGTGTCACGTTGCAGCTAGCCCAAGTAGATGTTTTAGCCGCCTTGACAACCTATATGGCATGTGATTTTATATTTTATTCCACAATCCCTTTTAAATAAATGGTATAATGCTATACTAGCAAGGTGGCACTCGTAAATGGGAGGGGGTCGTCTTTAAAACGTTGACAAACAACCAATATTATGTATCTATTGTTTTACATGTATTTATCTTAATAAAAAATAACTATATATGGGCATCCTACCGTGTACTCGTTATTTGTTGAGGTGGATTACGTGGTGTCTTGAAAACACCTTTATATAGTACATACTCTGTGGTGTCTTCAAAACCATTTTCTACCATGGAGTAATAGATATATTTTTAAAAATTAATAAACTTATTTTTAGTATATAATAGATAGATTTAAAAAAAAATATCACAACAACAACAACATAACGGTAGAAAAATGGTTTACCACAATATTTTGTATATGCGTAATGTCTATAGTTTCTATGGTTTTGTTACCATTTTTAAAATAAATTTTGTATAATTGTGGTATAGGGTATAACCATATAAAAATCTAAGTCCACGCGACAAATGCACTAGAGATATACTATTAAGGGTCTTAAAACATCTATTTGGGCTAGATGCAACACAATACACCAAAAATTGGGGTTAGCTGCAAAAGTTGTTTAGATTCTGTGATCTGTGAAACTGTAATTTTCTGTATGCCAGATTAATGCGCCTGATAACGGACGTGGGCCAAAGACAAAAGATATAACGGATGCGGGGCCCACGCCGTCCAAGTAGACAACACTAGCCGGCTGCATTGACGGAGGGTCAAAGGCCGACTGCAGCCACCGCATCTGGATGAGATTTCTTTGACCCAAGAGCTGAAATTCGCTACGCTACGGCCCCGCCCGCACTCGTGAAGGTGGCCGCCAACGCCAAAGCCTAGTTTTGCTTTACGTCCACTTTTCTGCGACGATTCGTTTTCGGTTGACGTCGTCGCTTACGACAGCAAAACGTGCGCTGCAGCTAGCATTCACGGACTCACGGTAACACACCGGGGTAACACGAAAGAAGCCTGCGTGATATACTACATCGGTCCTGATAGGAGTACTACATGTCAACTGGGTAGGATAGGACGAGAAGTCGAGAAGGAGGTGTGGTCGATCGCTGGTTATGGCCTCCCATACAGTACTGGATTGCCCATGGGTCGATGAGCAAAAGACCATACTTTATTAGTGCATCGCATGTGCAGACACGACGTCACGTGGACCAACAGGGCAACAGCTCAGAGGAGCACACGGAGAGTGTTGAACCCATACCTGTATTTGCATTTCCATTTTTCACGAAATATTTAAAGTATGTTTGGTAGACTGTATAAGAGTCGGGCAGTCTTTAGAGAGATGAAATCGTTCGTATTGGTTGCGTGCATGTGAGTTTGGGCTGCGCCATCATAAGTCTCACGCCAGCCCGCAGTCAGGTCCAACAACAAAGCTTAGATCAACCGTTTTCGTGAAACTAGTTTGGGCGTAGATATTAAAACACTGTTAGATTATTAGACATAATTTCTACGATTAATTTCATAACATAAATCATGACAACAACAATAGCTACAATCACGTGAACCTCTAACATACTAGATACAATGATCAACATGAACAGTAGCAGATTATACGCACTAGCAGCCGTAGTAAAACAACAGATCTGTTGACAGTGTACGTACTGATCGGTTGTCGATGTAGTCGCCGTTGGTGCAGTAGCCTGACGAAGAAGTCGGCGTTGAAGACGACGCGCACGAGGTCCGGCTTGACGACCGGGAAGACGCGCCGTGATGACGAACTTGAGCAGTCGCGCGGAACGCTTCCCAAAAACCTTATTCGCCCTTTCCCGTACAGGATCACAAAGACGAGTGGTTCCGGAGACCTGCTCTCCCGACCACCGGTGCACGCCGGCAAGCGGTATGGAGTAGACTACGGTGGCGGCGCAAGCAGAGAGGATGGCAAAACCCTAGATTGGTTTGGTGTCGTACGTTGTGGAAGCCGACAGATAGCCCACGATCCAGGAGCGACCCGAATCCGCTAACTGTTGACATGTCTGTCTAACCGCACACATTTTTCTGAGCAGCAAAATAAAGCTCGGCTCGGCGAGATTCCCGCAACCCGCGGCGCGCGCGTCGTGACGTGACGAGGCGAGCGTGCGTGCGAGCGGCGACATCGTCGGAGGAGGAGCACGCGTGAGCTCTCTTATTGTCACTCACTTACAAAGTGGGGCAACACTCCACCTTATAAGATGGTGCAACTCTCCTTCAACTTTCCATGTGGGACTAAACTTTAGCTCCCACTACTCTTGCCACACACATGTGAGCTGCCACCAACTTAGGTCAAATCACATATGGGCTTCCACATACATGGGCTTTGAGATTTAGGAAAAATCTGAAATCACACATGGGTCTAATGATTTAGCCCATTATTTCTAACAATCCCCACAAGATCTTAAATGCCCATTTGAATATTTGTCAATCCTCGCTATTTGTTTATATACCAGTGTTTCAGCAGAGACTGTTAAGTTGAACTTTCGCCTAGAATCTTGAACTACGTCTATCAACAACTTGAACAATGGACGAACCTTGAATTGCAAGTTTGGTGCCAATAGATTTCACTCAAAATCATAACTAGTATTTGGCTGTCAGTAGCCTACCCCACGGGTTGGAGCATATGCGCCATACTCCTTGGTCTCTTCATGAGTTTACTAGAGATCACCCAAGTCTCATAGACCGCGATGTTTACAGTCGAGCTTATATAGGTGTGTTCTTTTAAGAATGCCCTATAGGACGGCATCTTTGCTAATTAAGTCAACAGAAACACATTAAGACATGTTGCCAACCTGCCTTACAGATTATGAGAGTTATGCATCTTCACATAGAGAGGGTTACAAAATATTCTCCTCAGTCCACCCACTAGCTTGTTCTTCCTGGGTCCTAATTCACGGGATCTCCGATCACATAGGTTGGGTTACCACTAGGTGTGACATCTATGGGTCTCAACCCCATCTCCCTCGATGCACTTTCTATCAAATTTCGTGATAGTCCCTTTGTAAAGGGATCTGCCAGGTTTTTGTCTGTTTGAATATACGTAACAGTTATTACTCCGGAGTTTCTCAATTTCTTGACAGACTTCAAACGTCTCTTCACGTGTCTTGATGACTTCGTGTTATCCTCAGAATTGATCACTTTGACAATAACAGTTTGGTTGTCACAATTCAAAAGGATTGTCGGCACGGGTTTCTCAACCACAGGCAAGTCTATCAAGAGCTCATGCAGCCATTCTGACTCAACAGTGGTTGTGTCTAAAGTAGTAAGTTCTGCTTCCATAGTTGACCTCGTCAATATGGTCTGTCTACGGGATCTCCGTGACACCGCACCACCTCCAAACGTAAACACATACCCGCTCGTGGCGTAGAGTTCATCAACGTCATAGATCCAGTTCGAATCAGTATATCCTTCAAGCACAGCAGGGTGCCCTGAATAGTGAATCCCATAGCTCATTATACCACATAGATAGCGCATGACCCTTTCAAGTGCATGCCAATGATCAATACCCGGGTTAGACATGAACCTACTGAGCTTGCTCATAGCAAAAGAGATATCAGGTCTTGTAGCGCTTGCTAAGTACATGAGAGAACCAACAACTTGTGAATATTTTAGTTGATCTATTGGTTCCTTCTTATTCTTTCGTAATGTCAAACTGAGATCATAAGGTGTTGGGGAAGTCTTGTCATCATTAAAGCCAAATCGGCTCAAGACCTTCTCAACATAATGAGATTGCGTTTAATCCCATTCTCGTTCTTAATAAGCTTGATGTTCAGAATCACATCAGCCTCTCCCAGATCTTTCATATCAAAACTCTGTGACAGGAAAGACTTGACTTCATTTATCACTTTCATGTTTGTACCAAAGATCAGAATATCATCCACGTACAAACATAATATAACGCTATCGCCCCCACCATGGCGATAGTAAACACACCTATCAACCTCATTAATGACAAAGCCAGCAGAAAGTAGAGTTATGTCAAACTTCTCATGCCATTGCTTAGGTGCTTGTTTCAGGCCATATAGAGATTTTAATAACTTGCACACCTTTGTCTCTTCACCTTTTACCATAAACCCATCCGACTGATCCATGTAGATCTCCTCTTCTAACTCTCCATTAAGGAAAGATGTCTTCACGTCCATTTGATGAAGATAAGACCATAAGAGGCAGCTAGGGACAGTAGTACTCGAATGGTGGTTAGTCTAGCGACAGGTGAATATGTGTCAAAGTAATCTTCGCCTTCTTTATGTGTGTAGCCCTTAGCTACAAGTTGTGCCTTGTACTTCTCAATAGTACCATCAGGCCTTAGCTTCTTCTTAAACACCCATTTACAACCCACAGGTTTACAACCATAGGGTCGTTCTGATAATTCCCAAATTCCATTAGAAAGAATCGAGTCCATCTCATTTTGGACAACTTCTTTCCAATCATCTGCATCAGGAGATGCATATGCCTCTGCAATGGATCTGGGAGTATCGTCCACAAGGTACAGGATGAAATCATTACCAAAGGATTTTGCAATCCTTTGTCTCTTACTCCTCGTGAGTGACGAGGTTTAATCTCGTCAATGCCCATTGTTATGGACTTGGGTTTTGGATAAGATGGGGATGCTGGAGATCGCGGAACGGTTAGCAAACAAGCAACACGGGGACACGAGGTTTACCCAGGTTCAGGCCCCTGGAGGGAAAACCCTACTCCTGCTTGTCTGCTCTTGTTTATGGTGGAACCGAAGGTTACAGGGGTGCACAGATGCAATCTGGTGTGGAGGTGTGTATGCAGTGGTGTGCGAGAGAGACCAGATATGTAGATCTGTTGTGGTCTAGTCTATGGTGTAGCGTAATCTGTCCTCCTCGTTGGACCCTCCTAGCCTTTATATATGGGGAGGCTAGGTCTCGGGTGCCGATACGAGTAGGTTACAAGTTGTATTCAAACTCTAGTCTTGAGCTTTCCTTGTCTTGTGTGCTTGGGAGTTCGTGTCCATATGGGCTTCATATCAGCCGAACCGTCATAGGCTTCATGGACCCTGGCAGGTCGTCGAGTGGGCCTTCCGTCGGGCTGGACCAGGTAGGCTAACATCGGGTACCCGTAGGGCATATCCATGTCAGTGAGAGGTTCATCGTCATCCTTCTGAAGGACTTCCTCATGTGGTTGTTCAGAATTCTCAATAGATGCACTAGATTCAAGAAGTATTTCAGAAGAAATTCTACCAATGCTATGCATATCTTTCATAGGAAAAATATTCTCAAAGAATGTTGCATCACGAGATTCCATTATAGTATCAACATGCATATCAGGTACCTCAGATTTAACCACTAGAAATCTATAGCCTACACTCCGTGGAGCATATCCTAGAAAGATACAATCCACTGTCTTGGATCCGAGCTTGCGTTTCTTGGGAATCGGTATGTTGACCTTCGCTAAACACCCCCAAGTGCGCAGATACGAAAGTGATGGTTTTCTCCCAACCCACTCTTCATAAGCGGTCTTTTCTTTATTCTTGTTAGGAACCCTATTCAGGACATGACATGAAGTCAATAAAGCCTCGCCCCACCATGCCTTTGATAAACCAGCAGTGGCTAACATGGAATTCACCAAGTCAGTTAGCGTGCGGTTTTTCCTCTCGACAACCCTGTTTGATTGTGGAGAGTAGGGAGGCGTCCTCTCATGAATAATTCCGTGTTCCTGACAGAATTCGTCAAATATTTTGGGAAAATACTCACCACCACGATCCAACCTAAGACGCTTGATCTTTCTCTCTAGTTGATTTTCAACTTCGGCCTTATAAATTTTAAAGTGGTCTAAAGCCTCAACTTTAGTTTGCAACAAGTAAACATAGCAGAATTTAGTAGCATCATCTATCAACGTCATGAAATATCTCTTTTCACCTTTTGTCAACACACCATTCATCTCGCATAGATCAGAATCTATGAGTTCTAGAGGTGCCAAGTTTCTCTCCTCGGCAGCCTTGTGAGGCTTTCGAGGTTGCTTTGATTGCACACAACTATGGCACTTAGAACCTTTGGCAATAGTGAAATTCGGAATTAAACTCATACTGGACATCCGAGACATCAAACCAGAATTAATGTGACATAAACGAGAATGCCAAACACTGATATCATCATTAACATCACCACAAATATGATTCAGGGATTTATTACAAAAGTCTGAAAGTGAAAACCGGAATAAGCCTCCGAACTCATAACCTTTACCAATAAATTGTCCATGTTTCGAAACAACGACTTTATTGGACTCTAACACAACCTTAAACCCATCTCTACACAGAAGGGAGCCACTAACAAGATTCTTGTTCATAGTAGGGACATGCTGCACGTTCCTCAGCTGCACAATCTTTCCGGAAGTAAACTTCAGATCCACCGTGCCTGACATGGTTATACCCTACGGGTACATGATCTCTGCATACCTGGTCCAGCCCAAGGAAGGCCCACGGCAAATGTACGCCGGCCCATGAAGATTTTCGGGTGGTCAAGGCCCATGACGCCTTCGGATCCTTGGAGAGCAAGACTAGAGTAGATAGGAAATTCAAAGGGGTAAAACCCTAGAACCTGTAACCGACTAGGTCTATGCCCGGGACCTGCCTGAGTCTATATAAAGGCTAGGAGGGCACGACCTAGACCTCTCTCTCATACTTTCACATACACACCTTCACGCCAGATCGAATCTGTGCACCCTGTAATCACCGATTCCGCTGTAATCAAGAGCAGACAAGCAGGAGTAGGGTTTTCCCTCCGGGGGCCTGAACCTGGGTAAACCTCGTGTCCCGTGTTGCTTGTTTGCTAACCGTTTCACGATCTCCAGCATCCCCATCTTCTCCAAAACCCAAGTCCATAACAATAGGCATTGACGAGATCAAACCTCGCCAATTGGCGCCGTCTGTGGGAACTGGGGACGCTGATTGTGCGATCGTGACGGTCCCAACCCGAACGATCTACAACTCTGCAGCGACGGAGAGTCACCTCCTCTTCGGCGCTTTCGACTTCACCGCCCACTCATCGGCCACCATGAAGGACTTCGAGCCCATAGGCGATGGACTCGAGATCCTATTCGGGAGCTTCTGCTTCCAGGTGGGGCAGACTGGCACCCTCCGCCTCCCTGAGCGGGTGCCCCTACCGTCGATCAGGCCCGCTTCATGGGCCCCACACCCTGTGCTACGCACATCATCATCAACAGATGAGTCCTACGACAGCAGCAGCTGCAACTCCGATCTGTGCGATCCGCCATTGGATGAAGGGACCTACGGTTCCGGATCCGAAAGCTGCGGTAGCAGCGGACCAATCTACGAGCGCTACCAATGCACCGTAGTCATCCAGAGCGACGTGGATCAGCAACCGCCCAACCCGCCGCCCAACTCAAACCCTAACCCGCAGGACAGAAACGACGGGAACAGAAGAAGCCAGTCCCCCCACCCGAAGGGGAGAACAACGGCCACGTCATCCGCCTCAACAAGGAAGGATGGGCCCAAGCACGTGTCGCCGTGGCAGGCAGCACGGTCCTGCCTGCAGACGCCTCACGGGACCTACTGATGGCATACCACTTACTCCTCATCGAGGAGCACAAGAAACAGGTCAAGATGCAAGAGGTGCTTGACAAACGCAAGCAAGCAGCCTCAGAGACCAGCGCGCGACGAGCTGCGCTCTCCGCCATGGGCATCGGCTCCAGCACGAATGGCAACCAAGGCAACAAGCACCGCTCTCGGTTGGAGAACATGGATCCCAAAGAGCGTCGTGAGGTGACCCGAACCCTCCACACATCCTTCATGGAGATGGACGCTGACGGCAACGTCATCCCGAAAACGCCGCATGGTGCGATCATGGCAGCCACTGCGTACCTAGCGGCCCACCCACCTCCAGAGGGGGACCCGAAAAGAGCCATGCATAAGTCCGCACTTACCGGATCCGGACTCGTCGGAGCCGCGCTCCACCAGGAATCTCCTATGGAGCCGAAGAAGAAAGCTCCGGTCAGGTTCGACCGCAGCCTCACCCCTTCATCCGAAGAAGAGGAACACGACCTTCCTCGAAGGAAGAAGAGCTCGCGCCATCACAACCGCGACTACGACGCCAGGGACGCGCTCACACAGCGCAAAATAGACAAAGCGTGAGCCAAGCGCGCATGCTCGTCTGAATCCGAGATGGATGAAGACGAAAGAGAACTCTGTGGGTCCCGATGCTTCAGCAGGTCTGTCCGACGAACAAAGATGTCGCGTAACTTCAAACTTCCTTCGGATACTCCGAAGTTCGACGACACACAAGACCCAAAGGCGTGGCTCAGCGACCACCTGTCATCCGTCAAATTACACGGCGGCAACAAAGAAACCGCCATGCAATGCCTTCAGCTGCAGCTGACAGGCGCAACCCGGATCTGGCTTAGCAGCCTATCCTCAGGGTCCATCCGAAGCTGGGAGGATCTAGCTTACAGCTTCATCCAAAATTTTAAAGGTACTAGAAAGAGGCCCGTCTCAATCGAAGAGTTGCGGGCCTGCACTCATCGAACGGGCGAATCCATTCGCCCGTACATACTACGCTGGTCCAACACCAAGAACTCCACAGCACACATCTCCGAAGAGAGGGCCATCGACGCCTTCAAGGACGGCGTCAAGCGCCAGGACTTCAAGGAGGAACTCGGGTGCGTCAAGCCCAAGACACTCGACCATCTCATGGACATCGTCAATAGGTGGGCCGACGGTGAAGACTCCGTCCACCGGGCACGCTCGGAGGAAGAGGACGACTACGGCCGACGACGAGAGCGTCGTAGCAAGAGGAGATCACGCGTCTACGACGATCGCGATGGACCCGACATGGTCGCAGCCGGCTACGCCGACCGCCGCAATGACGCCAACCGCAACAGCGGAGGATACCATGGAGAAAACTTCCACGATGGAGGACGCCCAGCACAATCGTGGCAGCGCCGCGATCGTGACAACGGACCCTCATCATACGAAAAACTTTCGGGTCCATGCACCATCCACTTCTACATCGACAAGCAGGATGGCAAGAAGAAGGCAAGCCACATGCTCAAGGACTGCCACGAGTTCCAGAAGCTCAACGAAAGCATGGTTCAGATGAGGCAGCAAGCTCCACTTCCTGCATTCGGGAACGCACCCGCTCCAGGTGACATAGCGCACGGAGCTCCTCCACCACCACCTGTAGGAGGTCTGAACCAACCAGTCGCACCAGCACAGAACAACGCCGGGAACGGGTATCCCCCGCCGAAAGGAGCACTGATGAGGGGCGCCCCACGAATAGGGTGCAGAAGAAAATCACTCGTCAGATCAACTTGGCCGTGGCAACTCCACCCGCCATCCCTGAGTACCTCAGCGGATCGGAGTCCTACATCACGTTCAGCCGTTCGGATCACCCTTGCCAGATCCCTCGCCCAGGTCATGCTGCCCTGGTGCTGGAGGCGCAGATCGGAGGTTTCGAGATGAGCCGCGTCTTCATGGACGGCGGCAGCGGCATCAACCTGATGTTCGCAAGTACTCTAGCAGCAATGCGGATCCCGCAGTGCAACCTGGAACAGTCAGACACAACGTTCCACGACATCGTTCCAGGAAAGGGCATATTCCCCCTGGGCAAAATATGGCTCGACGTCATCTTCGGCAAGCCGGATAACTTCCGACTCGAGTGGCTCGAATTCGAAGTGGTGGACTGGCCATCGCAATACCACGCCATCCTCGGGCGTGTAGCATTCGCAAGGTTCTTGGCCGTCCCACATTACGCATACCTGCTACTCAAGATGCCAGGACCCAGGGGCGTCATCACAATCCACGGGAGCTTCACCCGATCGGACCAATGCGACAGGGACTTCAACAGAATCTCCCAGTCCTTCGGCATGCAAGAAGAGCTCGTAAGGCTCCGCGAGGTGACGGACAATGGGCACCCCCAGTAGCAAGACAAAACACACCCGACATGTCCTTCGACTCCACCGTCAACACAAAGAAGGTGCAGGTCCACCCGACGGATGCCTCCAAGACGGCGCTGATCGCCAACGACCTCAGCCCCGCATAGGAAAGCGCGCTCGTCGAATTCCTCCGTGAGCGCTGGGAAATCTTCGCCTGGTGTCCTGCGGACATGCCAGGAGTTCCCAGGGAATTCGCCGAGCACGCACTCAATGTCTTTCCAGACACCAAGCCCGTCAAGCAGTCCATCCGGAGACTGTCCGAGCCACGGGCCGAAGCCATCGGGAAGGAAATCCACAGACTCCTCACTGCAGACTTCATCAGGAAAATCAAAGAAAGCGAGTGGCTTGCAAATACAGTGATGGTCCCAAAGAAGGACACGGACATCCTGCGGATGTGCGTGGATTTCACGTCACTGAACAAGCATTGCCCAAAGGACCACTTCCCTCTTCCTCAGATCGACCAAATCATCGGTTCGACTGCAGGATGGGAGAAATTCTCCTTCCTCGACACCTACTCAGGCTACAACCAGATTCGACTCAAGGTCGAAGATCAAGAGAAAACGGCGTTTATCACACCGTTCGGAGTGTTCTGCTACAACACAATGCCCTTCGGGCTAAAAAACGCAGGTGCCACGTACCAGCGATGCATACAGGCATGCCTGAAGGACCAGATCGGTCGCAACGTCCAAGTCTATATCGACGACATAGTCATCAAAACCAGGGAGGCGAAAACGCTCATCGACGATCCCCGCGAGACGTTCGATAATCTCGATCGCTACAGAATCAAGCTCAATCCCAAAAAGTGCGCCTTCGGCGTCCCATCAGGACAACTCCTTGGCTACTTCAGCTCCCAGCGAGGGATCGAGGCAAACCCGAAGAAAATCCGGGCCATCATGGCGATGGAGAAGCCAAAGAATCTCAAGGGTGTCCAGCAGCTCGCAGGGCGAATAGCGGCATTGAGCAGGTTTATCAGCCGCATGGGCGAGAAGGCCTTGCCATTCTACCAGCTGCTACGCAAGGCAGATAAATTTGAGTGGACGCCCGAAGCCGACGACGCATTCGAAAGTCTAAAGCGACTACTCTCCACCTCGCCCGTTTTGGTCATACCAAAGGAGCGCGAGCCTCTGCTGCTGTACATAGCAGCCACACACCAGGTGGTCAGCACCGTGCTAGTGGTCGAACGACCCGAAGAAGGCAAAACCCATGGGGTCCATCGCCCAATTTACTATCTTAGCGAGGTATTGACGCCAACAAAACAGAGGTACCCTCACTACCAAAAACTCGCCTACGGCGTGTTCATGACGGCTCGTCGGTTGAGCCATTACTTCCAGGAGCACCAAGTGATGGTCGTCAATGAGGCACCTTTGAACAGCATCCTGAATAACCCAGAGGCCACAGGACGCGTGGCCCTGTGGGGTATCGAGCTGTCACCCCTAGACATTGTCTACGAGAAACGACTTGCAATCAAGTCTCAGGTCCTACCGGACTTCCTTGTACACTGGATGGAGCTGCAGCTGCCAGACACCCTAGACATGTCGCAGTCATGGACGATGCACTTCGACGGCTCCAAGCGTGAAGCTGGAGCAGGAGCCGGGGTCATACTAACCTCCCCGCAAGGCGACAAGATGAAGTACGTCCTTCGGATGAAATTCTGAGCTTCCAACAACGAGGCCAAATACGAAGCCCTCATACATGGCATGAGGATGGCAAAGATCTGTGGCGCAACGCGCTTGGTCATCTACGGTGACTCCAACCTCATCGTCCAACAGACGATGAATGAGTGCGACGCACACGCCAAAAACATGATCGTGTACTGCGCGCTCTACAACGCACTCGAAGGAGAATTTGACGGCTGCGAGCTTCGGCACGTTGGAAGAGAAAGCAACGAGGAGGCTGATAGACTTGCCAACATCGGCTCCACCTGCGCCAAGGTACCACCAGGTGTGTTCCTCGGACAGATCTGCATGCCATCCATCAAGCGGAAATTCCCCAAGGGATCACCCGAAGAAGCAGAACACTCGGGAGCTACGCTACCCGAAGGTCAGGAAGGACCTGAGAAACTGGACACAGAGGTCGCTATGGTCAACCTGATGCAGGTCATGGCAGTCGAAGAAACCTGGACGTGACCATATCTCCAGTTCTTGATAAACGGAGAACTGCCTGACAGCCCGACAGATGCCCGGCGCATATCTCGCCGGTCAAAAGATTTCACCATCATCAATGGCGAGTTGTACAAGCGCAGTATTACAGGTGTACTACAAAGATGCGTCACCATCAGTGACGGGAAAACCATCCTCCAAGACATCCACGAGGGCATCTGCGGCCATCACGCAGGCAGCCGCTCCCTTGTCACCAAAGCTCTACGAGCTAGATTCTACTGGCCAACGGCCATGAGCGATGCAAAGGACATCGTCTGAAGATGCAAGGGGTGCCAAAGGTTTGCCGACAAACCACACGCACCTGGGTTAGAGCTCAGTCCCATACCTATAGCTTGGCCTTTTGCTCAATGGGGCCTCGACATGATTGGCAAACTGCCAAAGTCCTCGAAAGAGGGGCACGTCTACCTCCTGGTCGCAGTCGACAAATTCACCAAGTGGGTCGAAGCCATGCTGGTCACCAACCAAAAAGGCAAGACCGCCGTCAAGTTCTTTGAATCCATTGTCTACAGGTTCGGCGTACCGCACAGCATCATCACCGATAATGGATCGAACTTCATCTCCAAAGAATTCCAAGACTTCTGCGAAGGCCTCGGGATCAACATCACATACGCCTCAGTGGCACACCCGCAAACGAACGGGCAGGTGAAAAAGGCCAATGGCCTAATCGGTGCTGGCATCAAGAAGCGCCTCATGAGCCCACTCGAGCGAAAAGCTGGAGCCTGGACGAAAGAGCTACCATCCGTCCTATGGAGCTTGCGTACCACGCCAAACAGCTCCACCGGCTACACGCCGTTCTTCATGGTGCATGGAGCAGAAGCCGTGTTACCAGCCGAAGTACGCCACCAGGCCCCCCGGGTCGTCGCTTACAACGAAGCCGAATCCACGGCTGCACTCGAAGACTCCGTCGACACATTCGACGAGGCATGAGACATAGCAACAGCTCGATCAGCGGTGTACCAGGAGAGTCTCCGCAACTACCACAGCCGATGGCTACGCCCAAGGTCCTTCGTCGAAGGAGACCTCGTCTTACGACTCAAGCAAGAGCGACCGAAGAAATTCGAGTCACCATGGGAAGGACACTACATCATCACCGAAGTCATCCCAGGTGGAGCCTATCGCCTCAAACACGTGGAGTCTGGAGTCGCATACTCCAACCCATGGAACATCGCGCACTTGCAACGATTCTACCCCTAGCTATCTACTCCTCTACTTTCAATATGGCTATTCAGCCAAGGCTACTCAGTCGAACAAATGTACTTCCTCCATTACGATATAAATAAAGCTAAGTGTCTCGCCCCAAAATTTCGTTTTGCTATTCACACTTTTACTTCATGCTACAAACGCACTCGGGGGCTCCCCCACATCACGATCTCATCGACTGAGGATAACACGTGTATACCTGAGTAGCTGACCACGTCAGGCTAACGAAAAGGACACGTACTCAAACAAAGCACTACGTGCTCAAACAACAACTGCATCTTTATAACAAAAGGGCAAAACACGCCCAGACAAATACATACAAATTTTACATCTATCTCTTTTACAGGTACTACCTATTCTGAAGAATAACTTGAGCACGCTGCTCAAACAAATCTACGACCTATTCGGCATACTGCCTTACAGCCGCATAATGCGAATGCATATCCCACTCGCCACCATCCGGCCGAAGAGGTGGCCCAGCCACTACAGCAGACAAATCTACATCAGGGCGGTGCAGCCTCACAAGGGACAAAGCAGCCTTCACTCCTGCGACGAGCTGGTGCCGCACCAATTCCTTGACATTATTCACGTTCCGAAACTTCGACAGAAGACCAGCAAGGTTTGTTGGCAGGGCATCCAATGGAAACATAACATGCAGCACCGACGCAAGCGACGTCTGCACCTAACGAAGCACCCGCGAAACTTGGTGCACACGATCTTGCACCGTCGCAAGGACCATAGCACGGTCATGATCCATCCAGAAGAACCCGCCGGTTTCCATGTCTTGTTGAGTCAAGCAATTGACCCGAATAGCAACACGCTCTTTCACCTCCCTTGGAGCAAGGTTAGCACCTGCGATACTCGCACAAAAATAAGACGCAAGGCCAGCAGGCGCATCCGAAGAAATGAGCAGCAGCTCGAAACAAAAAACAACTTACATTGAAGCTGCTCAGACAGTCGAAGCAGTTCCGCCATCAAGTACTCCTCTCTGGCCGCACCGTGATCCGCCTTGGACTTCCAAACGTCGGCGTGGACACGCACCCCAAGCAACTCCTTCTTGAGACTACGAACACGGTCTTGAAGAAAAGCAAGCTGCGATGAATCTTCCAAAGATGGCCGCAGCCGCGCAGCAGGCGAGGTGTCAACGGGATCAGCACCCGAAGGACCCTAGAGCAGCAGAAAGGCAAAGACATAAACACTCAGACGGAGAAGAACGCAACTCAACAAATTCATTAAGTGAATAAAAGGCCACTACGTGGCACCGAGATTTTGTTCATCAACATAATTACAACAAAAAGAAGACTACAACTATCCTACAGCTACAACGCCTAAGATGCGGCACCCTGAGTAGCCTCGGAGCCGGATTGCCTCGCCTTGGCTTCCCCCTGCTGCCGTAGCGCGTACTCGGCCAGCAGATCAATCAACTTTGGCCCATATCGCTTACAGCGAGCAGAATAGGTAGCGAAGGCTACCTCGGATCCATCCGCAGTCGTCGGCATCCGGGAGGTGATCTGGGGAAGTTCCAGCTCCGCTCCAGCCGCTAACGCCATCGCCAGCCCGACAGATGCGTCGATGCCCTTCTGCTTGCGCTTATACGCCGCAGGCGCTTCGGCTGACAATGCCTCCGCTAGGGCGTCAACATCATCAATGCCTCCTTGTAGAAGTGGCCAAGGACCTCCTTGGCCTTGGCGAGTGAGCTGACAACGGTCCTGCAACGATCTTCGACCACTGCAGTAGCATCATCTAGAGCACTCCCGTGCTCCAGAGCGCTGCGGTCAAACTCGATGCCTGCGGCATCTGAGACAATAAAGAAAAGGAATGAACAAAGCATCGCAGAAGAAAGACAAGAAAACCAAAAAAGACGCAAGTGAAGACACTCACTCGAAACAGCCTTGGCAGCAGCCATGAGCTTGCCTGCCACCTCTCTTTCACGCGCAGCCGCAGAAGTGGCAAGCTGCTCCTCACGGTCCGTGGCCTCCTGCTGCAGGCGCTCCTTAGCCTCGGTCGCAGTGGCCATCTCCAGCTCGAGGCGCTCTTTCGCACCAGTGGCGACCTCGGCCTTCTTCTCCGCTTGACCAAGGCTCTTTTTGAGAGCATCAATCTCACGGAAGGAGGTGTTATGCTCCTCTGCATTCAAATAATACAAGCGTCAGATAACAAGACAAGAATACAAGAAACAAAAAGAAGCATCAAGGCATACAAATACCTCGAAGTTGTTGGAGGCTGGCCTCCAGCACCAGGTGCTCCTGCACCAGTCGCTTGGCATCCTGCACAAAAGGCTGCAGGAAGAAGACCTACCAGTGAGGAAAAGGACTCGGGGGCTACGCCCAACAGAAAAGAACAGGAGCAAAATACGCACACGAAAACGCTCGGGGGCTCCCCCCAAGACTCGAAGAAAGAACAAGACAAGAAAACTCTTTTACAGATGCTCGGGGGCTCCCCCCATGGCAGGAGACAGAACTACTTACATGATCCGATGGCGACTCCGCAGGCCCGCTGGTAGCCTTCTGAGGCGCAACCACCTGAACCTCCTGCGGAGAAGGGACCGGCGCGGCACCTTCAGAGGTAGCCACCATCTGAGGAGAAGGAGACGCAACTTTCGACTCTCCCATCATCTCCCGAGCACCATCGCTGGAGGAGTCGTGGGAAGAGTGCATGGACAAGGAAAAATTGAGCACAAGTACAAAGTCAACAGCAAAGGAAAAGCAGTACAAAGGAAACTTACGAGTCCAGTGAGCTCAGGTTGAAGACAAGAGGGGTCCTTCGGGCTCTCTTCTCCTCCTTCTTCTCTTCCTTCTTCTCTTCCTTCTTTTCTTCCTTCTTCCGCTTCGCTGGCGGGTGCGGCGCTACAGCCCGCACGGGAAGAGCAGGAATGGGAGAGGAAGAACCTCCATGCCCGTCACTATGACGCTCAAGGCACAGAGGGTTCCTAGGAGTCAGAGGAGTCGAGGCATCCGAAGACTCGCTGGAGCTCTATGATCGTTTGCGAGTGTGGTCCTCGCTCGACTCGTTGGCCTCTTCAGCCGGAGATCTTGCTGACGGCATCTTAGACATGAAATCCACCACATCATTATCCGAAGCATCTGGAAATATTTCGGGTAATGGAGGCGCCATACCCGGCACTTTGAAGCTCTATACAAAAGAAGAAACTTTGTTAGCACACAAAGGAAAATACAAATGCAGCCAAAAATAGCGCTACACGCACGAATCTACACCCGTGGAATGGCAAGCGTAGAAGAAAACGGAGGAGTCAGCGACTTCCCCGGGATATCCTCTCCAGCCTTGTACTTCAGCAGCGTACGAAGGGCCCTGTCGAGATCTCCCTGGGAGAGCTTCTCGGCCGAAACCCTCGTCGGATCACGACGCCCAGCATAAAGAAACATCGGGTGCGCCCTAGCTTGGAGGGGCTGCACCCGACGCTCAATAAACGTGCGGATAATATCCACACCATTCACTTCCTTCTCCGGAATCAACTGGAGATCCTCCACTCGACGGTAGAGAGCCTCTATCTCCGCTACCTCGCCATCCAAGATCTGGTTTTTCCAGGACCTCTTCGGCTCGATTATTTGGGAGGAGTCGAAAAGAGCAAGGCCAAAATGCTGCCCAGCCACTGTGGAATCGCGAATGTAAAACCATCGCCTCCGCCAGTATTGGACAGATTCGGACATGAAAAAGAAAAGAAAAGAAGATTGGGCTTGAGGGAGATGATGCAACCCCCAATGGGATACACACCATCCGAACCAGATTGCCTCTTCACGAAATAGAGTTTCCGAAAGAGGCCAAAGTGCGGCTCGATACCGAGCCAGCACTCGCAGAAAGTGAAAAAACAAGCAATATGAAGAAGAGAATTGGGGGAAAGATGATGCAGTTGGATACCATCGAGAAAGAGTAGCCCACGAAGGAAGTCGTGGACTGGGAAGGAAAATCCGCGAATAACGAAGGCGAAGAACATAACCCGATACCCAGCGGGGGGACGAGGGATTACCTCATTGCCGGGGAGTTTGACGGCCTCCCTATCCTGCGGGATCAAGCTCCGCTCGCGAAGCTTGTGGAGATCACTCTCCCGCGTCTCCGATCGCCGCCAGCCACCGTCGGTGACACGGGTAGCGGTGGCGCTTTTTTCCCTCCATCAGCGCTGGTACCAGCCACAGATGAAGACTTCTTCGGTTTCCCCATCGTGGTACGGCGGCGCCGGCGGTGAGAGCGCATAAGGGAAGAAGGAAATGTGAAGGGATATTCCAGTGCGCAGCAAGAATGATCAGAGCACAAGGAAGCAGTGAAAACGAGAATAGATGCGGTGAAAACAAACTGAAGTTTTCCCCAATGATTATAAAGACAAAGACGACGCACGGCAACCGTCCATCGAGAAGACCTAACGCCAACGGCAGATCTGACCATACACGTGTCAGCATCGCAACGAACCGTCGCTAACACGCCGTCCACTACGCACGGAAATCGAGGCGACGCCGTAATTATCTCCACGCCGCGCGTGGTCGGTCAATTCAAGGTCAGAAAGTGGAACCCACATTCATCTAGTCAAGTCATCTCTAGCGCAGCAGACGCTTGAGGTCATCGATCGTCAACACTGACGTCATCAAAAGCTATAACTAGCAACATCTATAAGTTCTTTGGGTCCAAAGCTAAGAGTACTCACTTTAATCTACGATTCGACTAATTACTTGGGGGCTACTCCTATCAGGAGCGCTGGCCGCGCACCCGAAACATCAATAGAAGAGAAATATTTCTTCGAGTCCTACGTCGAATCTACGACTCCACTACGGACTCGAGGGCTACTCCCATAGGGAGGATGGATTTAAGCATCCGAAATTTTTTGTGTCCTATGGACTTAACACTGAACAATGCCTGAATAAAAGTCTCCACTCGAGTCTACGACTCGAACATACACTCGGGGGCTACTCCCATAGGGAGCGCTGGTCGCGCACCCTATGAATTCTTCGACTGCGATCTTTCGGATCAGCATGCAAAAACTTTTCGGCAACTCTGCCCCAACTAGACGCTAAGTGAAAAACGTTCTCCTTGACCACCCGAAACACCTCCGCGGTGATAAATATTCGGATGCTGTGTCTGCGACACAAAGATAAGACCTACAGATATCATCTGATGGCCTGGCAACGCACACGACTGCGCTCTGCTAGTAAAAACCCGTGCCAACAGGCACGATGAAAAATCCTGACGGACGCGTTGGGTACATCAATTAAATTCACTGGAATTCCACTCCTATAAGTCCTCCGCGGCCTAAGTCGAATTACGCCAGCATATGTTTTAGGTCCAAGTTGAGGGACTCGAACCTGAAGAAGATCGTGTTGTTTCGTCCTAAGACAGTTAACTGACCCTGATCCGTCGGGTGAGTCAGGCACACGCATCAACAATCCCTACACATAAACTATTGAAATACATAGTTGCACCTGAAGGACCGAAGAGTCCTCAGCCGAATCTACGGTTCGACTGAACACTCGGGGGCTACTGACATGGTTATACCCTACGGGTACATGATCTCTGCATACCTGGTCCAGCCCAAGGAAGGCCCACGACAAATGTACGCCGGCCCATGAAGATTTTCGGGTGGTCAAGGCCCATGACGCCTTCGGATCCTTGGAGAGCAAGACTAGAGTAAATAGGAAATTCAAAGAGGTAAAACCCTAGAACCTGTAACCGACTAGGTCTATGCCCGGGACCTGCATGAGTCTATATAAAGGCTAGGAGGGCACGGCCTAGACCTCTCTCTCATACTTTCGCATACACACCTTCACGCCAGATCGAATCTACGCACCCTGTAATCACCGGTTCCGCCGTAATCAAGAGCAGACAAGCAGGAGTAGGGTTTTCCCTCCGGAGGCCTGAACCTGGGTAAACCTCGTGTCTCGTGTTGCTTGTTTGCTAACCGTTTTGCGATCTCCAGCATCCCCATCTTCTCCAAAACCCAAGTCCATAACAATGGGCATTGACGAGATCAGACCTCGTCAGTGCCAACACCACGAACAGAAGCATGTGATCCATTCCGCATTAGGACGGATGAATCCCGAGCGACCTGATAAGAAGTGAACATAGAGGTGTCAACACACACATGAACATTAGCACCCGTATCAATCCACCAACATGGTGATTAAAATACTGAAAGAACAATAAATAAATTACCGTACCCATCAGTGTTGCTAGCGGTCACGATGTTGACAGTCTTCGCACCTTTCCCTTTGCGATCTGGACGATCTGGGCAGTCCTTGGAAAAGTGGCCGAGCTCTCCACATGAATAACAATGTAGCTTAGACTTGTTCGGCTTCTGCTTCTTCTTGAAGGATGTAGTCTTTTCAGGCTTGTTGAACGAGGGCTTATAGTTCCCTTTTTTCTTGACAAAGGTCTTCTTCTGTGCCATGTAGGCGCTAGACTGACCCTCGTCTCCTCTCTCAGCAGTGTCCTTAGCCCGAGCCTTCTCCTCAAAATCAAGAGATGCTATCAGGTTTTCAACCGATATCTCCTGTCTCTTGTGTTTGAGAGTTGCGACGAAGTTCCTCCATGAAGAAGGCAACTTTGCAATAATGCACCCAGCCACAAACTTGTCAGGTAAGATACACTTAAGGATTTCAAGCTCCTTGGAAAAGTATTGTATCTCATGAGCTTGCTCAACTACAGAATGGTTGTTAACCATCCTGTAATCATAAAAGTTCTTCATGATATACAGCTCACTGCCAGCATCTGCTACACCGAACTTAGCGTTCAGTGCCTTCCAGATCTATTTTCCATCTTTGAGGTGCATATACACATCAAATAGCTTGTTGTCAAGAACACTCAGAACGCATCCCACAAAGGCAAGTTTGGTTTTCTTAAACTTGTTCTGAACCTCGTCAGATGTAGTTCCTTCAGGTAAACCCTCACTAGCCTCGAATACTTTCAGAGCTTGCAGCCACATAGTGGTATTATATTGCCACCTCTTAAAATGAATACCGGTAAACTTTTCTGGCTTCATAGCATCGGCCAAGTGTCCCATGTCAGGAAATTGCCTATAATAAGGTTTTTGGATTGTTGGATTATTAGGCATAATTTTCATGGTTAATTCCATAACATAAATCATGACAACAGCAGCTACAATCACGTGAACCTCTAACATACTAGATGCATTGATCAACATGAACAGTATCAGATTATACGCACTAGCAGCCATAGTAAAACAACAGATCTATTGATAGTGTACGTACTGATCGGTTTTCGATGTAGTCGCTATTGGTGCAGTAGCCTGATGAAGAAGTCGGCGTTGAAGACGTCACGCACGAGGTCCGGCTTGACGACCGGGAAGACGCGCCATGATAACGAACTTGAGCAGTCGCGCGAAGCGCTTCCCAAAAACCTTATTCGCCCTCTTCCGTACAGGATCACAAAAGCGAGTGGTTCCGGAGACCTGCTCTCCTGACCGATCGTGCCGGTGGCGTTGGAGGCGGCGCAGGGGACCTACTACGGGTCGACGGCGAGGGGGTGGAAGGCCATGGACCCGTGGTTCTTCTACATGAACCCGCGGCCCGGATACCGGGTGACGTTCTTGTAGGCTCTGCGGCCGGAGGAGACGTGTGGCGGCGGGAGGAGCGCCGTCGAGGTGGCCAACCACGTACAAGCAGTGATCGCCGAGGAGCTCGGGTACAAGTGCACAAAGTTCACCAGGAAGGACAAGTACATGAAGCTCGCCTGCATCGGTGCCCAGGTGCATCGATTAGTTTTTGCAAATTACAGTCCTATAAAATCCATCTGTTCTACGTTATTGCTTGCAGATACGCTGTAGAGTTTCAGAGACAGAGAGACTAGGAAGACACATGCGGCCAGTCCTGCGATGCCATACACCGAATAATTTGTTCATATATACAGTTTCAGGGTTGTTCACACAAGCTTCTTGCCATTCTCACCGGACTCAATGGCGGCGGCGTCTCTACCATCGTTGCCGGCGAGCTTCATGTACTTGTCCTTCCTGGTGAACTTTGTGCACTTGTACCCGAGCTCCTCGGCGATCACTGCCTGTACGTGGTTGTCCACCTCGACGGCGCTCCTCCCGCCGCCACACGTCTCCTCCAGCCGCAGAGTCTACAAGAATCTCACCCGGTATCCGGGCTGCGGGTTCATGTAGAAGAACCACGGGTCCATGGCCTTCCACCCCCTCGCCGTCGACCCGTAGTAGGTCCCCTGCGCCGCCTCCAACGCCACCGGCACGATCCTGTCCCCTGCGCCGCCTCCAAAGCGGGATGGAGTAGACTACAGTGGCGGCGCAAGCAGAGAGGATAGCAAAACCCTAGATTGGTTTGGTGTCGTACGTTGTGGAAGCCGCACAGGCGTTTATATAGAGCAACTCGAAAATCCCGTACTGGACACGAAGTGGACCAAGCCCATGTCACGCATGTTCGGGTCGGTTACAGATAGCCCACGATCCGGGAGCGACCCGAATCCGCTAACTGTTGACACGTCTGTCTAACCGCACACATTTTCTTGAGCAGCAAAATAAAGCTCGGCTCGGCGAGATTCCCGCAACCCGCGGCGTGCGCGCGTCGTGACGAGACGAGCGAGCGTGCGTGCGAGCGGCGGTGTCATCGTCGGAGGAGCGCGCGTGTAGCTCTCTTATTGTCACTCACTTACAAAGTGGTGCAACACTCCACCTTATAAGGTGGTGCAACTCTCCTTCAACTTTTCATGTGGGACTAAACTTTAACTCTCACTACTCTTGCCACACACATGTGACCTTCCACCAACTTGGGTCAAATCACATATGGACTTCCACATACATGGGCTTTGAGATTTAGGGAAAATCTGAAATCACACATGAGTTTAATGATTTAGCCCATTATTTCTAACAAGCACCAATCGATGTTCTTGCACGCACTCGTCTGATGGTTTTTTCTCTCTCTCCAAACTGTGTTCATCCCCACTTGGGGTTAGCACAAACATGCTTAAAATCAACTCAAATTCTACATGAAAAAGAGGCATATCGATGGTAGGGTTCCATTCTGACCATCGATACTGAGGTTCCTGCTTTGTATCTTCTTAGATTCATAGTCAAAGTTGGAGCTTTTTGGAAGGAATTTCTTCAGATCTGTCGCACAGAATCAAACTTTCGAAGGGTCCTTTGAGGTGTAGGAATTCATCTGTAGCATACCTAAGGTTAAAGATGAAAGTCTATGAAAGCCCAAGTCGTGCAGGCGGAAGAGGTGCAGCGGACGACCCTCTCCGTGTCATCTCACGCCATCATACGTCGTTAGGGCCGCTAAAGAAGGTGTCGCGCCACTGTTCATCACCGGAACAGCTGCCGCGCTAGCAGACGAATACGACAAACACTAACTGCTAATGACGGTTTAGATGTACAGATTAATATAACGCCCAAATCCAATACATCCAACCAAACAATATGGATATAGTAGCTCAATCGATACACTCTCTAAAACTACATGCTATCAAACGAAAAGCAAAAAAATGGCTTAGAGTTTGTATGTGTGTGTGGCAGTGACAACTGCATCACCGACCAACTGAGAAAAAAAACATGCAGGCTTTTTTTTGAAACACGGTATAATCATAGACGCTCACAACATGTACATGCACCCACCCATATGAACGCAAACCCGCACACCCTACCCATGAGCACCTTCGACAGACCGAGTCGGCGGATCAGGTCTTGAGATTGACGAAGTCACCACGGGCGTTTCGCTGTCGACGAGAACGTTGCCTCCCACTAAAAGAATATTTTGCCTTTTATGCAACACATAGTGTCAAACCTGAAATTTAAACTCTCATGGGCTGAAGGTACAACCACCCTCCTAGCCACCGCAACATGCAGGCTTTCAAACCCCTCCCCACACTACATACATACCTGAGCCAGCCCGGCGAAAAGGAGAAGAAAAAAATGTTCTAGCTACAAAGATTCACGGGTCATTGTAAATGGGCTAGGATGGGCTTTCCACTAAGGTTATAATTTAGAAAAACGCTACTTCTAATCCGGAGTCCGGATAGGTACGCTCACATACTATGGCTCGCTATCGCGCCATGCATCCCTCGTCCAGAGCGAGCCTGCGAGGCAGGGCTGGAATTCGAGCCGAGCCGAGCCAACTCGGCTCGACTCGCTAAAACTCGTTCAACTAACGAGTTAGCTCGACTCGGCTCGTTTATAAAACGAGCTCATATTTGAAATTTGGCTCGACTCGGTAAACTCACGAGTAGCTCACGAACAGCTCGTTTAGATTGTTATAAGTTATGAATATGAGCACATATAAGAAAAATTAGTAATTATCCTACTAATTGGAAACTAGAATAATATTAGTACTTTCATAATAACACGAAGGAAGATCAATGATAAATATAGTAGCTCTACACCATTACAGGTTCAAGGAACATCCAGAGTATGACACTTATCTATGAAAATTTTTAAACTCTATATTTGAACGAGTTTAATGAGCTAAATGAGTAGCTCGCGAGTAGCTCATTTAGCTTGGGTGAACAAACAAGCTCAAATCAAAAACTTGGCTCGACTCGTTAGACACCGAGTTCGAGCCGAGTCGAGCTGTGTCACGAGTTACTCATTTAGCTCGCGAGTTTCGAGTTATAATTCCAGCCCTATGCGAGGGGGAGGGCAACGTGGGTGGGTCCACTCACAATTTTATCTCTTTCCTAATATTCTCCGAGTATAATGCTACAGTTACAAACAAGTGATATTAGCTAATTTATTTTAAATAATATTTTTTATTGAATTTCACAAATAATACACAAAACGGGCAAATTGCATTTCTGACGGTCTGTCGTCCGTTCGAAAAACGACCCAAGTGCTTCTACATTAGCAGATCACTGGGTCGTCTTTTGAAAAGACGAAGCACCTGGGTCGTCTTTCGAACGGACGATGGACGTCAGAAATGCAATTTGTCCGTTTTATGTATTATTTGTGAAATTCAATAAAAAAATATATTATTTAAAAAAATTAGCAGCGATATTATGGGATGACGTGGCAACACAGGATTGAAGCTGAACTTTTTAACTTCCGTATTTCCAGGACTAAGAGCATCTTCATACCATTTTTTATCCAGACGACGAAAATTTTGGCCAGTCGCGTTTCCATGCGCATATTTTTTACCTGTTTTGGCCATATTTTATCTGGCGTTTCTAGGCCAATCCCGAGACGCTAGAAACCGCATAGAATCGCCGGATAAAGGAATTAATCTCGTAAGTGGCCCTGTCATGTCCACGTGTAAAACTAAGTCATTCTTATTCCGTCGCCTCGGCTTCCGCGATGGACCACCAGGCAAAGACCACCTGTCTGATCGGCCACGTGTCGCCGTAACGACCCGTCGCTGCTGACCCACCTTCCCGCTGTTTCCTCCTTTCCCTCCCACGCCGCAACACCCCTCCCGACTTCGCCGTCCTTTCCTTTTTTGGCTATAAATGTCGGCGCCCTCAACTCCTCCCAGAGAATACACTCTCACTTTCCATTCCCTACCCACAAGCTCCACCTTCGCCGCCCTTTCCTTTTTCGGCTATAAAGGCACCCTCGCCGCCTCCCAGAACACACACTCTCACCTCCCATTCTCCACCCACAAGCTCCACCTTCGGAGACGAGAAAAAAACTAGGCGACAGCAATGGCAGAGCGCTATCCCGGTGATCCGGTGGCGACGAACGGATTCAGCCATCGTTCTCTACAGCCGTGGGAGGCACAACTGCTCTACGACATTGTTCTCATCAACGAAGTTCGCACGCCCTCGCCGCCAACCGTCAACCTTCGTCTGACAAGGCCGAGCAGGCGGACTGGGCTGTCCTCGTCGACAAGGACGAGTTTGTCCTTAAGATGACCATGGAGGCGTCTCTCAACAAAGTGTCACCGATGCAGGTGCCTGAATCCTGCGCCTGGTCCAGGACGGTCTAGGAGCTGGAGGAGGCCGAACGCATAAGACGTTTGTACGGGCAAGCCGAGAGTCAGGCCTCGCGCGGCGTGCCTACCAGGTTGCGCCGCTCATCGTCCTCGACGACGACGAAGACAAGGTTGGGCCCTCATCGCATCCATGGCGCTACGGCGATGCTAGCCAGGTGTAGTGCCCGGAAAATTTCTGAAATAAAAACCGCTTGTTATTTTCTTTTTCGCATCATTATGACATCATTATGCATATTTTTGCCTCTCAAACTGTTTTGCTAAAATTCCTATTTTGTTTTTTAATTTCCAAAATAAAAACTGCTTAGAGGAAGACAGGGGCAGCGGCGGGCTTGTACTTCATCGGAAGCCGTGATGTCACGGACGAAGATGGGAATAAAACTTAAGGTTTAGGGTACGGATCTTAGGGATTCTGTTACAATTGCGACAAGTAAATAACGAAGAACGAAAACGAAATCACAGCAAGGGGACACAAATTTAACGTGGAAAAACCTCTCCAACAAAGAGAGGAAAAAACCACAGACGCCAGCCAGTGAAACTTCACTATATCGAGGAGTGTTTACAAACGCCGGGGATTTCACAGATGCAACTCATCCCAACCGACGGCTTACAAGGGGTTTATATATCGGTGGAAACCTAGGTCTTCGACGATTCGTACCATACCATTCATTACACTGGGCCCAAGCCTCTGACGACAGGCCTCGCTCCACTCGTCAGAAGTTGGCCTATACTTTGTAGAATTTGGATCAACATATAACAAACTCCACCTTGAGACAAATTCCTCCTTGTAGCTTCAACCGCAACCATCTCCCTGAACAAACAAAGAAAATACTTTTGGCGCCAATAGCCACTTAGGCTAATCAGTTAAACCAACTAAGTTCGATCAAAGCTCAAACTTAGCAACAGGAACAAGTTTAGTCATCATATCAGCAGGATTATCATGAGTGCTGATCTTGCATACCTTTAATTTACCTTGAGCAACAATGTCTCTAACAAAATGGTACTTGACATCAATATGCTTAGTTCTCTCATGGAACATCTGATCTTTGACTGTCACAAAACAAAGTAATGCAAGAATCATCTCCACAAAGCTCAGCAAACAAACCTTTCAACCAAACAGATTCTTTGCAAGCTTCAGCAATAGCCATGTATTCAGCTTCAGTAGTAGATTGTGCAACAATAGCCTACAATGTAGCCTTCCAGCTAACAGCACAACCACCAACATTAAACACATAACCTGTGAGGGATCTTCTCTTATCCAAATCGGCAGCAAAATCTGAATCCACATAGCCAACGAGTCCCTCACCGGTCCTGCCAAACTTCAAACAAGCATTGGAAGTTCCAAGAAGGTACCTGAAAACCCACTGAACAGCCTTCCAATGTCCTTTACTAGGATTATCCATGTATCTACTTATAAAACTCATAGCATATGATAAATCAGGACGAGAACAAACCATGACATACATCAAAGAACCAACAGCACTAGAATATGTCACCTTTGACTTGTACTCAAACTCTTCATCAGTAGTAGGACACTGAGAAACTGACAATTTAAAATGAGGAGCAATAGGAGTACTAACTAAATTGGCACCATCCATATTAAAACAATGAAGAACTTTCTTAATGTAACTTTGCTGACTAAGGAATAACAAACTAGATTTTCTATCTCGGGTAATCTCCATACCTAAGATCTTCTTAGCAGCACCAAGATCCTTCATCTCAAACTCACTACTTAGGTGTGCCTTCAAAGTAGTGATTTCTTTCATGCCCTTGGCAGCAATTAACATATCATCAACATATAGCAGCAGTATATAGGTGACTCATCAACAAACTTGATATAAACACAACTATCATATTTAGACCTCTCAAAACCATGTGAGATCATAAATGAATCAAACCTTTTATACCACTGTCTTGGAGATTGCTTTAAGCCATAAAGAGACTTTTTTAATTTGCACAAAAAATCCTCTTTACCAGGCACTATGAACCCTTCTGGTTGGTCCATGTATATTTCCTCATCAAGCTCTCCATGCAGAAAAGCAGTCTTGACATCTAACTGCTCAAGCTCAAGATCACGCATAGCCACAATACTAAAGAAAGTGCGAATAGAACTATGCTTTACAACTGGGGAGAACACATCATTATAATTAATACCTGGAATCTGGCTGAACCCTTTTGCTACTAACCTTGCCTTGTACCTTGAAGGCTCTTTGAGAGAGAGACCTTCCTTTTTCTTGAAGATCCGCTTGCAGCGGACCGCCTTCTTTTGTTTAGGCAAGCGCACAACATTTCATGTGCCATTTTTCTCAAGCGATTGCATCTTTTCTTGCATAGCAGAAACCCACTTCTTGCGGTCAACGGATGCAATGGCTTCATTATATGTAGCAGGTTCAGAATTGTTCTCCACCTGTTCAGCACAACTCAAAGCATAATGAACAAGATTACACTCTTCAATTAAACGAGGACGAGGACCATAGTTACGCCTCGGTCTATCAGCAACAATGGACTCATGTGGCTGCTGCAAAACAGTAAGTGGGTGCTGAACAACAATATCATCAATATTTTCCTCAAGTGTACCTTCAACGATAGCATCATTATCTACAGTTTTCTGCAGGTTCTCCACCTGCACACTAATTCCCTCCTCTCCAACAGCAACATGAGAGGTATCTGATGGCAAGCTATCATGATACATAACGGACTCATTGAAAACAACGTTTCTACTTAGCAAAATATTTTTAGTTTCAGGATTTCATAGTTTATATGCTTTAACTCCTGAACCATAACCAAGGAATATGCACTTAACAGCCCTAGGCTCTAACTTTCCGTTATCAACATGATCATATACAGTGCAGCCAAAAACTCTCAACTGTGAATAATCAGCAGGCGAACCTGGCCATACCTCAATGGGAGTTTTCTTCTCGAGTGGAATAGAAGGTGACCTGTTGATGAGGTAACACGCTGTGTTGGCTGCTTCAGCCCAGAAACGCCTATGCATACCTGCATTAGACAACATACAACGAGCCCTCGAGATGATGGTTCTGTTCATGCGCTCTGCCACGCCATTCTGCTGAGGAGTATATGGGATGGTGTGATGCCTGATCATGCCGTCGAAAACCTAGGTCTTCGACGATCTGTACCGTACCGCGGGGGCTAGCCCCCCGCACCCCCACAGGCGTCCCCGTTGGGCGCGGGTCATCGAGGGCTGTCGTTACACTCGCCCCAAGCCTCCGGCGACGGGTCTCGCTCCACTCGTCAGAAGTTGGCCTATACTTTGTAGAATTTGGATCAACATATAACAGATTCGGTGGTGCCGATCGTTCAAAGGGGCGTATACTTCATCGGAGGCCGCGGTGTCATCGACGAAGCCGAGGAATAAAAATTAAGGTTTAGGGTACGGGTCTTAGGGGTTCGGTGGTGTCGAGACAGGCTTAGAGGGAAGCCGATGCAACAGTAGTTGTGGGTGGCTTAGGGATCTGGTGGTGGAGGCGGGGTAGCTGGTGGCGGGAGGAAGAAGGCGAGGACGATGTTGTTGGACCAGGGCACATGAGCTCCTTTGATGATGCGTCAAGCATTAAATACGACGACCACAAATACCCACACCACATGCTGAAAAAATAAAACAGGGCCTTAGAGCAACTCCAACAGCTTACCTATATATGGGTAAGAGAGACAATAACTACTTTTTTTGGTAAGAGGGACAAAAAACTTGCTCCAACAGCTTACCGATAAGTGGCCCCCCACCATAAATTTTTGGGTGATCACCCATTTTTTGTCACCTCCTACCCATATATGGGTAGATGGACACAAATTTAGGGTAAGAGGCAAATCTTACCCATTTCTTGCCACATCAGCGAAAACTCAGGCGGGAGCCTTCCAACTGCTCGCAAGGAAATTTCGCCCCGAGCCACGCGAGGATGGCGCCGCACGCCATCGTCCCTCTGGCCGCCGGCGACCACCCCATCATCTCCACTCTGCGCCCCTCCACCTCCGCCCTGACCGCCGGCCTCTACCGCCCCCGAGCGCCCCTTCTATCGACCGGGAGCGAGCCACAACGTCCGCCTCCATTGCCGCTCGACCAGCTCCAATTCGCCGGGGCAGAGCTTCTTCCAAGCACGCAGACAACTCCGCCTCCACCCTACCCGCGAGCTCCACCACCTTCCCCCACAGGCGAGCACCGCGAGCCCTCTTGCGTCCCCACCTGCGACCTCTAGTCGTCGGCCTCGACCAAGTTCCCGTCGAGCTCCGGCCTTAATCCCGGCCACCGTGCTCCGGCGGCGACGCAGGCGAGGCCTAGGAACGCAACGACGCGGGCGAGGACCGGGGAGGCAGCGGCTCCGACGAGGCCTAGGTGCAGCATGCGTGCAGTTCACCGCCGACAGCTGTCCTTGATTGCTTTTTTATTTTTTTCTATAGGGTCCTCACTGTAAAAATATGTATCGTATTGTAATTTATTTATTTTTAGGTCCCGATTGTGTTTTGGCTAGACAAAAAATAAATAAGCTGTTGGAGCAAACAATGTTTTGATGGATAAGCTGTTAGAGTTGCTCT
This sequence comes from Avena sativa, assembly GCA_916181665.1. NCBI lineage: Eukaryota > Viridiplantae > Streptophyta > Magnoliopsida > Poales > Poaceae > Avena > Avena sativa. Next base: position 259,072,904 of record OV702298.1, on the reverse strand, counting down.
CAGCGCGGCATACCGCAAGTTCGATCCATCTCCATCCCACTCCAACAGGCCAGCCCAGCAAAAGTAACCCCATATCCAGGAGACGGCCCAATCTTGCACCAGACGCCTACTACTTTGATCCCCTCCAGATTATCAAATCACGGCCACCTCCTAAACTATTCTTCAATCCCCTCCAGTTTATCAAGTCACGGCCAGCGGCGGGAGATTTTATCATTTGCCACGTTTTAGTTAGGATCTTTATAATTTGCCACACTTTAGTTTGTTTTTTACTTTTTGCCACGTATTAGACCGACGACTTTATAATTTGCCATATTTCTTCTTTTACAGGTATATTAATTTTTTTAACTCCAAAATACATTGTAAGATACGTATTTAATACCCGGGTGGACCTGGACTGAACCAAAATCGATTCCCAATCTATCTCTTCTCTTTCCCTTTTGTATAGAGGATAAGAAAAAGGAACCCAAAGAAACACGAGATAGTGAGAGAGCTCAGCTGGGGGAGTGCTGCCACCGGCAGCGGCCGGAGCGCCGCCGCCAGCCATGATGGGAGCGCCGCCGGCGGCCAGCACAGACGGACCAGTCGCAACGGTTTTCTTCCTGGCCGCGACCATGGACAGTGCGCCCACCAGAAATGGCGGAGGAGTCGCAGAGCTGCCACCCTTCGACAACACCAATCGGACCAAGTGCGGAAGCGGAGCTCGAGCTGCAAGTTTATCTGTTTTAGGTCCCAGCTCATGCGTGAGCTTCCTAGTGAACAACCTGTAGTACTTTGTCTCAAATAATTATTGGAAGAGGATGTGGTACAGTTTCCTGAACAACCTTTTGTATAGCCAATACATGCATATGCTTCTCCTGAATCCGGATATGGTGCAGCTTCAAGGCCAAGGTCAGGGATGTGCCTTTAGATACATATATTTCTCTTTCTTATTCTTGTGGGTGTGCAACCAATTGTTTAGTTTTTCTTTTTTCCTATTTTTTGACCCACTGGTGTTGATACATATTAATTCAACTTGAGCTCAGAATCGGTTGATCTCCTTTTGTCCCTGCAGGTATTCGACAAAATGTCCAAAGTAAATCTATAAAAGGTTGATCTGTCTATCTAACATTCATCTACGTAAGGCATAAGACTGATCTGTCTACAGAAGGTACATTGTTTCTTTGCCTTTTCTACTATGTTGTTCATTTCTAAATTCTCAAAGTAGGCCATCGGTGCTTAGGAATAACATGGAATTGACATCATTCTTCACAGGAAGTTCACCAACTCATCACCAACAATATGTTGAGTTCAAGTCATTCAGAGTTTAAATCAGTCAAAGTAATATGTTCTGTGTGCATATTATTCAACAGATGATAAAAGGCAACATATCTATCTTTGAATTGAAAACAGTGTCTAGACGAAATAAAATCATTGTTTCCTCCTCTTTGGAGTTAACTTTTTCTTGGTTGCATTTGAACTTGGTGGCGCCTCAAAAGTAGGTCTTGCAGGAGATGCATTAGTTGTAACAAGTGGCTGTGATCCACCATCTCCAGTCATAGCCATAGCAAGTCTCCTACAATTTAAACATTATGTTAGAAAATAGCTTTTCCCTATAATCCTGTGTATAAGAAAGCAAGGAGAAGGATTACCTCCTTGTAATAGGCCCCGGGCTGTCACAGAGGCTTGGAGGAAGTGTGATTGTAGTACGTTTTGGTGTCCCAACAGTAGCTGAAATTACATCTTGCTCAATCACCTCTCTAGAAACTAGATCCTCACCTTTATAAATATTTTTCTCCTTTTTCTTTCTGTTTCAATACACAAGACATTAGAAATAAGAGATTAATATAGATGTGATACGTATACAACAATACAAATGTTACCTTTTTATTATAGGTTCATTTTCTGGACATGATGTTTTCCTATGCCCCAACTCTCCACATTGTTTGCATCTGTTTGTTGTGCCAAATCGCTTTCTCTCTTTTGCCTTCCCTTTGACAACATTTTCTTGTGCCTTCTCTTCATCACCATCGTCCGGTTCTTTTCCTTTGCTATCTACCTTTTTCTTCCCTTTACTGCTACCACCACCGTCTTCAAGACAACCTTTAATTCTCAGTTTCCTCTGTCTCCCAATGGGTCTCTTAGAGATCGGTGGCACCATCTCAAAATCTAGAGTAACCTGAGGCCACTGAGACTTGTCTGTGATTGGTTCAATCTCTCCAGCATAAGCTGCTCGGAACATACTCACCGAGTAGTACTGATGCACATATGGATGAAAGTTTGTATTTGCGGTCCCTATAAGAAATGCAAGTGCATGATCGCAAGGCTTCCCGGTGTGCTGCCATTCTAGGCAGGTGCACTCACCACTGCCTATCTTCACAACATGCCTAAGGTTATTCTTTTTGGTGTCCTTGACCTCACAACTTTCTCCTGTTGATCTTCCAACGTCTAAATGATCAAGTTGTCTAGTCCTATTATTTATCTGTTGAATGATAGCAGGTAGTATAATTCCACGGAGCATTTTCCCAACCTCTCTACGCCTATGAAAAAGCTTCATGATTTTCTCTCTTAGCGAGTCAGCTAGCTCATCTGGGGGAAGATCCTTCATTCCTCTGATCCAGCTATTGAAGCTCTCGGCTAGATTATTGTGAATGTAATCACATTTTATTTCCATATTGAAGTCGCATCTCATCCACTTCAAGTTATGATAAGTACTCAAGTAGGTACCTACCTCTAGTTTAGCTTCAAATACCTTGGCCATATGGTGGTTAAATGTTTCTACACGATAAGCCTTGGCTGCTGGCCACATCCGACCAAAAACATCTCCATGAAACTTTTTTTTGAAGTTTCCCATTAGATGCCTAAAGCATTCCCTTTGCTCAGCTTGAGGAAAAACATTTTTCACTGCATTCTCTAATCCTTTACATGCATCTGTACAGATAGCTAGATTTTGAAGATGGCCTATTGCCCTATGCAATTGCTGCATAAACCAAGTCCAGTTATCCTCCGTCTCTGAAGCAAAAAATCCAAATGCTAAAGGAAACATCTAGTTATGTCCATCTAGTGCTGTACATGCTGCTAGCTGACCGTTCCACTTTCCGTTCATGAAGGTAGAGTCTATACTAACATATGACCTACAACCATTCAAAAAGCCATCAATGCATGGCTTGAGTGCCATAAAAAATCTACAGAAATACACTTTACCCCCTTCACTCTTCACATCAACTGCTACAATGCTATCCGGAGATCTCTTCTCTATCTCAGCTTTAAAGTTCCATAGATTTTGAAAGCTCCGTTCCCATGTACCATATAATTTATCCATGGCCTTTTCTTTGGCCTTCCAAACAGTCTGATACCCAGTAGTAACTTTGTACTCGACTTTTAACCTTTTTTGTAGCTCAGTAGCACCGATGTTTGGTTCTGTCCGAAGTATGCCAATTGACTTTTCTGCCACCCATGCTTGGTCTGCCATGCTTGAGATTACTTCAGCGGTTGATACACAATTATGAGGCTTTACTATTTTGTTAACCTGCAGGAAAACACAATACCATCCATTAGTTGCATGTAATTTTATAAAATAGTTGCAACATACAATATCAAAGATTGATGCTATATAAGTTAATACCCTGACTGTTTTTCCATCTTCTATCGTCCTAGCTGTTATTCTCCAACGACATATTTCTTCTTTGCAATGACCTGTAAATCTAGTGGTGTCACTATCTTCTATCTTAATGTCAAACTTGCCTCTAATAGCAAATGTTCTCAAGAGCATCTTGAACTCTTCCATCGAAGGAAACAAGGAACCTTCCTCTATCACAGGATGTTCTTTGTCATACCAAAAGTGATTCTCTTCGGGCATATGGTCAGGCACAGGGAGAGCCGCATCAGCAAGTAAATCATCATTAATATCATCCATACAAGCATTGATATTTGCAATGGAGGCTTCGATAGCTGCTGCAGCTTTAGCTCGTCGATGCCCAGATTTTTCATTAATTCCAAGCATCGAGCACAAGTTCTCTTCTGCTATAGGAACATCAATTTCATCTTCATTTGCAGGTGCTATCTCAATCTGGGACCAATCAATGACTCTCTCAATTGAACCACTTCCATCATTGGTTTGGACAATATTCGAAGTAAACGAGTGGGTAGTATCTATCATCGATGCCCTACTCGAAAACAAAATAGCAATTGTCAGTTGTATTGAAAGCTTAAATACAATAACGAGAAATATCTCTGAGTATTGAAAGCTGGACATATGCAAGAGTATAACGGCTGCTACTACATGGTTGGATGCGTTCACACATGATCATATTGTACTTCAGATAAAAATTCAAACCAATCTGGTAAGCCTACCAGATCTAAAAATATTGAAACCACCATGTTAAATCATTACTGTGTGTATGGATATGTGAGAGAGCTAGTTGATCACTACCTGGATGCATCCATGTATCACCATATCATGCAACTCCTGGATCGTGGCCATGAGTATGTTCCGGCCTGATTCGTTGTCTGTTGTTTATGGTTATCGATCGAAGGGAGAGAGGAAAAGTGAGAGGAGAGGAATGGGTTACCCGAGTAGTTGTTGTTGTTCGTCGTTGTTGATCATGGCTGCGCCACTCGTGGTCCGGGCGCTGCCGCCGGCGGCGCACGTGGGGCGCCTATGTTTCTACCCTGTTTCTCCTCCGTCGTCAAAGGCTGATCGATCGATGGAGTAGACTTGGTCCGGTCCATCCAGGTGTACGTGTATTTCACAATGTATTTTGGAGTTAAAAAAATTAATATACCTGTAAAGGAAGAAATATGGCAAATTATAAAGTCGTCGGTCTAATACGTGGCAAAAAGTAAAAGGCAAACTAAAGTGTGGCAAATTATAAAGATCTTAACTAAAACGTGGCAAATGATAAAATCTACAGTTACCTGATCGATCGCGGCTACTTTGAAAGGAATAGCAGAGGAAGAGTGGTAAGTCTTCACTCCCCTCGGTTGCAATTTGCATGCGTGATGTGAACAACGCTCAGTTTAACCGTCAATTGCCTGCTCCTGTTTTGCGGGGATATATGGTCAGCTAGGGTTTGTGTCTTTGGGGACTTGTTTAAGATCTAGTTTATTTGGCGGCTTTTCCTAAAAGCTGTCATATCCCTAGCTTTTTGAAAAAGTCGGTTCAAAAATTTTGTGAGACTTAAATTTGTTTAGACTTAACTATTTTGAAAGTCTCGTAAATTTTTTAGACCGGCTTCTCTAGAAAGCTGGGAAAGACAGCTTCTCGAAGAAGTCCCCAAAAGAACTAGGCCTAAGTCACACGAAGAGAATGCAATCGAAATCGAATCAACAAATCCTGTGATCATCGGCACCTTGCGGAACGGCGGAGTACCTATTATAGCTCTTTAATTAAACTTGTTTTAAGGCTCTTGCAGTCTTGCTTTGCAACAAGTGAGCTGCTAGTACAAGCTTTGTGATCTCTTCCTAATTTCGACTAGACGATGGAAGTTGGTAATTGTTAGATGAAATAGTATTTGTTCGTGTAGAAAATAATTGCGATTTGTGGCTGGTTTGGCCGCCCACACAATTTTCTGCTAAATGAGTTTATCATAGTGTAGTTGTCGCATGAGACATGCATGCCGGCCCCTCTTTTGACTTAATGCAATCTACTACTCTTTTCGTTTCAAAATAAGTAATTTTAATTTTTCTAGATTCAATGTATCTATACACTAAAACGTGTCTACATATATAAGAATTTAAATAAATCTAAGTCACTTATATTTTAAAACGAAAGGAGTACGTGCTTGCTTTTTCCTATCCAGCAGATGTACCAAGGAGAATTTTGATGGATCAGACTGCACTTACTCTCCTCACATGATAGTAGTATATATACCTTACTGTTACTTACTCTTGCTTCTCCTAAGTATCTGTTGTGGACAAATACAGGAAACGGAGCATGCGTAAAATGTGAAAAATATGATGAATTAACTGCACTCTCTTTTGCTCTGTTTTTTTGGGTCTTGGGACACTTTGTTTTTCTCTAAGGGTGAGAAATTCCCCCATCTCATATTCTGATTTCCCTGCAGCGAAACAAGAATCTACCAAAGATTATTTGTGTGGGCTGCGGCATATTGCATTAGGATTGACTATGATTGAATCATGCTGATAGTTAACTGTGCGTGGCATTTAGCTCTTTGCAGAAGCCAGCAGATTATCGTTCTCTACATCCATTCACCTCCCTTTGCTTCGGACTATTGTTCAAGATGGCTCGTACTAAGCACACAGTTTACAAATCAACCGGTGAGTGGTTCCCAAGCCGTTCTATTCATGGAGGAAAGGGGCCTCGCCAGCCGTTGATCACTGGTAGTTCCAGTTTTCCTGCAAAGGCAGGGAAGGCGCCTCGCGAGCAGATGATCGTCGGATGTGGAAAGTGTTAAGAATATGCAACGTGTATTCCTCAGGGACCAAAGACCATAATATATAGTACATGTACAGGTGAAAATATGCAGGAAAACCCTCTAACAAGTGGAGACATACAATATACAAATATACATCTAACACACACACCCCCTCAAACTCATGGTGGCTCGACAACACTGAGTTTGGAGAGAAAGAAAGTATGCTGCGTAATGGTTCGTGCCTTCGTAAAGAAATTTGCCAACTGTAACTCTAAAGGCACATACTGAAGCACAACTGAGCACGTGTATAGAAAGCATCAACACCAATATGCTTGGTAAGCTCATGCTTGACCGGATCACGTGTAATACTCATAGCACTTGTACTGTCAGACAAAATCAGAGTGGGTGTGGTAATAGAGATCCCAAAATCCACAAGCAACCACCATAACCAGGTCACCTCAGCAGTCAACAAGGCCATAGCACGCAACTCAGCCTCAACACTCGAACGGGAAACCGCTGTCTATTTATTCGTCTTTCAAGCAATGAGCGAACCACCAATAAACACACAATAAGCAAAAAGTGAACGGCGATCCGTAGGATCACTCGTCCATGTAGCATCCAAATAGCACTGGAGCTGAAAGGAGCTGGAACGAGAAAAGAAAAGGCGATGAGTGATCGTGCCATGAAGATAACGAAGAACACGGAGAAGATGACTATAGTGAACAGTGGTAGGACGAAAACAAACTAACTCAGAATATGAACAGGATAAAATATGTCAGGACGAGTGACAGCAAGTTAAACAAGACTCCCAACAAGATGGCGATAACGCGTCGGATCAGGAAGAGGATCACCATTAGTAGGACGAAGCTTGACATTAAGCTCCATAGGGGTCTCAACAGTGCGCTCATCCCCAAGAGCAGCACGAGCAAGAAGATCCTGAATATACTTTTCCTGAGAGATGAAAAAGCCATCAGAAGTGGAGGAAACCTCAATCCCAAAAAAAATCGAAGAGGACCAAGATCAGTCATAAGAAACTGATCACGAAGACGAGACTTAACAAAGGCGATATACCCAGGATCATCACCAGTAATGATCATATCATCAACATAGAGAAGAAGAAAAGTGCGTGCACGAGCAGAAGTGTGAACAAACAGCGTTGGATCATGAGCACTAGGGGAGAAACCAGTAGTAGTCACCACAGAGGCAAAGCACTCAAACCAGGCACAAGGGGCTTATTTGAGGCCAAAAAGAGAACGCCGAAGACAACAAACCATCCCAGCGGGAACATAATATCTAGGAGGAGCCTGCATATAAACCTCCTCACTCAACTCGCCATTGAGGAATGCGTTCTGAACATCAAGCTGGGACACCGACCAGTGACGAACAGAAGCGACAACAAGAAGAGTACGCACAGTGGTCATATGAGCCACATGAGCAAATGTCTCATCATAGTCACGACCATGCTCCTGCTAAAAACCACGAGCAACAAGACGCGCTTTATAGCGCTCAAGAGATCCATTAGAGCGGGTCTTAATTTTATAGACCCACTTACACGTGATCAGACGAACACCGGGAGGGAGAGAAACAAGATCCCAGGTGCCAGTGCGCTCAAGCGCAGCAATCTCCTTAGCCATGGCCAGCTGCCATTCAGGATGATGCTCAGCATCCCGATAAGAAGTCGGCTCGGAGACAACAAAAAGACCATACTGACTAGGAGAGTAACGGTTGGGGGCATGACACTGACGAACAGGACGAGTAGAAGGAAGCTCATCAGAGGAAGATGACTCATGAGACGACGATGAAGAAGAAGGAATAACAAAGGAAGGCTCCGGATAACGAGGAGAACTAGGGGAACTAGACGGAGCAGAGGAGGATGGTGTCGAAGAAGAGACATCAGGGAGAGTGGGTCCTGAAGACGATGCAATAGGAGTAGAGGGAGGTGGTTCAGGAAAAAAAAAGAGATATCTTCGACCGGGTAGGTACCAGCGATGGGACGAGGATAGAAAGGGCGCGTCTCATCAAAAGTAACATCACGAGAGATACGCATCCAACGACCAACGGGGTCCCAACAGCGATAGCCCTTATGCTCATCACTGTATCTAAGGAAGACACACTCAACAGACTGAGCGGTCAGTTTGGTGCGTTCGCGAGGGGCAAGGAGAACATAGCAAACACAACAAAACAAGCGAAGCATAGAGTAGTCTAGAGAATGACCAGATAGATGCTCAAGAGGGATACCACCCTGCAGAGCGGCAGAAGGCTGAATATTGATGAGGTAAGCCAACGTAGCGACAACCTCAGCCCAGAAATGCGGCGGAAGGGAAGAAGCAATCATCATGGCACGATTGGTCTCAAGAAGATGGCGATGCTTACGCTTAGCAATGCCATTCTGGGCATGTGCACCGGGATAGGAGAACTGAGCGAGGGTACTCTGCTCAGCAAGAACACCTTGCAACATCTGGGAGATATACTCACCAGCAGAATTAGCACGAAACACACGAATGGGTGTAGAATATTGAGTACGGACCATGGCCGCAAAACGCTGATATATGTAGAGCACTTCACTGTGAGAGCGCATAAAATATAACCAAGTGTACCGAGAAAAATCATCTATGAATAAAATATAGTAGCAATGACCCCCTTTCAAAGCGAAAGGAGCCGGACCCCAAACATCGGAATGAACTAAATCAAAAGGTCGCTGAGATACAAACACGCTAGTAGGATAGGGAAGCTGAATCTGTTTGCCCAACCTACAGCCCTGACAATGTTGTAACACCCCGTCCACTGGGCCCGGGGGGTGTCACTCCTGATAACGTAATAGGATATCTAGACTGGCCCCACAGACCAACACTAGTCTTTTATGCACACTTTGTCCTCACTCATGCGCACCTGGTTACCCACTTCCCGGTCGGTCACCCATCCTAGAATTGCTCTAGACCAAGCACGCTTAACCTTAGAGTTCTTTTCGAATGAGCTTCCAAAAAAGAAGTTGCAACTTGTTGGTATGAGTATCCTATCAATCCTGTTAAGCCATGTGCTAGATTTCACAAATGTAAAGACCCATCTCCCGAGACAGACCCCAGAAGACCACGATTAACTAATGACGACCTGCGAGAGTTACAAAGGTGACCAAGACGATGATGCCACTGCTGAAAAGAGCTGGTAGCAGAGGCGACGACCGAAGAAGAACTGGCAGATGAAGTGGCAGCAGAAGGAACACGAAGCCAGTCTAACTCCCAAAGTCCTGAAGAGTCACTGCTGCGAGGGCCAGCTCCAACCAGGGCATGTGTGCGACGATCCTGGACAACACAAGAATCAACATCAAGAATGACGCGACAACCAGAGTCAGTAAGCTGGCTAGCAGAGAACAGATTCATCTTAAGACGAGGAACATGAGAAATATCAAGAACAGAAAAAGAAGAAGTAGAAAGGGTGCCCCGACAAGAAACAGGAAGAGAGATACCATCGGCCGTGAGAACACGAACAGGAGAAGTGAGAGAACGAATAGCGGACAGAAGAGAAGACTCAGAGGTCATATGAAAAGAAGCTCCAGAATCTAGATACTACGGGGACGTACCTGACTGTGTAGAAGGTGGTGTTCGCATAATGCCTGGAGAATCAGTCATAGAACCAGCAGTGCCCGTCAAAGAAGAGCCTGTAGCAGCAAGTAGACTGCGAAGACCCCTGATAATGTCCTGATCAGAGAGAGCAACTGCTGAAGATCCGGAAGGAGCAGACTGCCCACGAGCCTGGTGCTGCTGACCTAAACTGGGATCCCGTGTATAACAGGTGGCCCAAGTGTGGCCATCCCTGCTACAGTAAGTGCAGTGATGAAGAGAACCACGGCGACCCTGACCATGAGCCTGCTGGTGCTGACTCTGACCCTGAGACTACTGGTGCTGACTCTGACCCTGACCTAGAGGAGTGGGTAGTATCGGCGGCGGCATAGAGGACCGCGGCTGAGTCGAGGGAGCAGACGGCAGAGGAGGACCACGAGTAGCAAGCACAGACGAAACCTCAAAAGACCAGCACCACGAAGACGAGTCTCCTTGGCCCGAAGCTCAGACAACACCTCAGAGAGCGGAGCACGACCACGAGCATTCAACTGAGCACGGCGGGGCTCGAACTCCTTGCGGAGCCGAGACAGAAACTCATAGATATGGTGGAACTCCAAATCCGAGCGCACAATCTAGCAGCACGGCCATGTGCCACAAACAGCAGTACAGAGAGAATCAAGCTGACGCCATATAGCAGCACTCTGACTATAGAACTCATCAATAGTGGAATCACTCTGCTGAAGAGCATGCTCCTGGCGAACCACAGACAGGTAAAGAGCATCCCTAGACGGCTGGTAGCGCTGACGGAGATGTGCCCACTGAGCAGCAACAGTAGGAAGACTCATGAACTCAGCGGCAAACTGGGGCAGAACACTGGAGGTGAGAACAGCAGCAGCACGAGCATCCTCATCTATCCACTGAGTGTAGGCGGTCAGATCGAGGCGATAGGTCTCGAGATCAGCAGAGTATTATTTGAGCTTCAGCTCATATTCAATAACAGCACTATCATCGGCACTCTGAGCAGCATCCTTGGCCTCCTGAGAAGCATCAACACCGAGAAAAATCGGCGGCGGCGGAAGAGGAGCCAGAGGAGCAGTGGGGCACGACGGACAGGAGACCTCGCCGAAGAGCACACCCCATAGACGGAGACCATGCATGTGAACGCGCATAAAGGCAGCGAAATCAGGATAATTCGCGTCATCGAAGATCACCGGACAGCGAGGAATCGCAACATAGCCCGATGCAGAAGACATCTCTCTCTCACTTTTTTTTGAAGTCAACGCTCAGATCAGATTCGATCTAGACGAGGCCCGACGAAAACAATCGGGCGATGCGCCGACTGGAGGCAGACGGGAGAGGGCCGGCGGGGGTGGGGCTGGTGCCGGCGAGGTGGAAGGGGGCTGGGGCCGGCGGCGGGACCGGAGATCTGGGCGGGCGGTGGCGGCCCGTCCGGCGGCGGTTGGTGAAGAGGCAGGCGGCGGTCGGTGTAGAGGCGGCGGCGACCGCGGTCGGTGGGCAGACAGCGGCGGCCCAAGTCGGGGGGGGGGGGGGGACGTGGCCAGGAAGGAGTGGCCGGAGACGAGAGATCGACGACAGCAACCGGCAGCGGCAACGTCGGCAAAAACCGGCGACGACAGGGACGGTGGCGGTTGTGGCGAGGTTGCAAAAAAAAGTCTAACCTAGCTCGGATACCATGTTAGAAATATGCAACGTGTATTCCTCGGGGGCCAAAGGCCACAATATATAGTATATTTACATGTGGAAATATGCAGGAAAACTCCCTAACAAGTGGGGACATACAATATACATCTAACAGAAAGAAGACTATTAGGCTTGCATCGTTCGCTTCGCGGCCACAACATGCATCGAAGGTTCCACCATTACTAACTTTATTCCTAGTTTTGAAATGTTTTTCTATAGAACTGCTTACCTGGTAAGTGTTTATTTATACCTTTTGTTTTAGGGTTGTGGAGATGATGTCACACGCCTGATTAGCACACTGCGGACCAGGCTTGCCAAGTGTACATCTATGACCGAGCCAACCGCTGCCACTGCCGAGCCAGGGTGACTTCTTTTGGGCTTATGCTTATGCATAAGCCTGCTTATAGATTCTGGTGGGGGGAAACTGTGGTGAGAAGAAGCTTTCAGAAACTCTCTGGAGACTTCTTTTGAGCTTATGTTGTTTTGGCTTATTTGCTACAATGAGCCGTGAGATGTTCGTTATATCCCTGGATTTGATTTATCCACTTAATAAAATGATGTACAGTGTATATATATGCTAATTTTAAGTAGAATATGAGCTATACATAAAATTTAAATAATATAAAAAGGTATATGGAAATAAACATGATATTGTAGTATAATTTAGTACCTGCCAGAATAAAAGAAAATAACATATTTCAATGACTAATAACATACGTACCTAACTAGTTTTTTAGTGTAAAATAAGCAAGAAATGCAGCTGAACTTGGAAGGAATCCATGTGCGACGGCAAAAAGGAACACTAGTTAGCGAAGGCAATAGGTACCTAGCCGATCCATTCATGACTCATGAGGCAGAATGGACGAAAATAACCTAAAAAAATAACAATTTCACGAAATGAACTCTGGCCAGAAAAAATTCACGGAACTAACCCTTTTTGCAACGCCATACAACACGGCGCCGCACCCTGAAGAGCGGCGCCGTTACGCTTGGCGCCGCGCACCTGCCAGCGTGGCGCCTCGCGGGCCCCGGTCCCGCTAGTGCGGCGCCTTGTAGCGTGGCGCCGCACTGTGTAGTGCAGCGCCGTTGCGCCTGGAGCCGCACTTTAGGTCTTGTACCAGCGCGGCGCCAGCCCCAGCCCCCGACCCTCATTCCTCTCCCAGCCCCCACGAACAGAGAAGGAAGCATGGCGGCTAGGGTTCGGCGCTCCCCCACTCAAATCGACTAGATCCGAAGCAATAGCCCAAGAAACTTCCTTCCCAATCTCTCCCCAGGTATTCTCTCACATATCCTAGCAAATTCATCCGCAAATTTCTTCCAATTTATCCTCTATTTGTAAAATCGGGTGAAACCCTAGATTTCCTTGGATTTTGAAATTTATATGAATCATTGCAATGCTTATTTGAGATGTAGGTTTAGATATGGCATAGTACTCTTTGGTAGAACTCTAGTTGGTTGATTTAGCTTACAAGTATATGTTAGGTGTTTTGTTCATATTTGCAATTCCATATGGCTAGAGTAAGATGGAAATATGGTAGAACCCTAGTTGGTGTTTTGATTTATCTTACAATTATATGGTAGAACTCTAGCTGGTTGATTTAGCTTGCAATTCTAGATGCTAGAACTATAGGTAGAGTAGGATGAATATGTAGGATGTCTCTATAAGATGGACAAAAAAGCTAGAACTATATGCTAGAACTATAAGATGGTTGATTTAGCTTGCAATTCTAGATGCTAGAACTATAAGATGGACATTTTGTAATTGTTCTTATTCTCTCTATTGTTTTGAATATGTAGGATGTCTCTAAACCCCCTTCTAAACAATGCTCACTATGATGTTCAACACCGTGCCTACAAGATGTCGGAGAAGAGACAGGTACTAAAAACTTCAATGCAAGTCGAATAAGATGCCATGTTTGTTTAGATGGAAATCTAACATTTTGCCATTGTATGTTTGCAGGAGCTTCAACCCCTTCGACTTAGGTACCACGAGGTCTCGTCCGGCAAGATGCCTTATGATGCACGGTACACTCCGTACATCCAGCAGCTAGGACTCCTCCCCTTTATCCACATGGTCACTCGGTCCACACCGGCCTTCAACCCTGCTGCGATCACCGCGCTTGTGGACCGATGGAGGCCGGAGACACACACATTTCACCTTAGGACCGGTGAGACTATGGTCACTTTGCAGGACATGAGCATGATCCTGGCACTCCCAATCGAGGGAAACCCTGTGTGCATGTCCTCGGATTCAGACGGGTGGCGTGAGGAGATGGTCTCCCTTATAGGGTAGGATCCACCCGAGGCTATAAACAAGAAGGGGGAAAACTGAGGGTCGCTGCCGGGGCTACTTTTACTTGGATCATCCAGAATTTCAAGATTTGCCCCGAGGATGCCGATGAGGAGACGATCAAGACATACACTCGTGTGTATGTGTGGTACATTATCACGAGGACTCTGTTTCCTGACAGTAGTGGGGATCGTGCTCAGTGGCATTGGCTCAAGTTGCTGGTTTTTTTCGACTCTACCTTCAGTTGGGGTTCTGCGGTGTTGGCCTGGTTGTACCGTCAGGTAATGAGTTATTTACAAATGTTGTTGTATATTTCTGCACTATCTCAAAAAAAATTGTTCTTACCAAATGGTTGTTCACTTCATCTGCAGCTGGATGACGCTTGCCTTAGGAGCTCCGCCGATTCAGGGATTGGTGGTTGTTTGCTCCTTCTTTCGGTGTGGAGCTGGGAACGCTTCTCCATTGGACGGCCGAGATTGTTGTCATTCAATCCTTACATTGATAACGGCAACAACTACCTTCTCCCCACGTGGGCTTACAAGTGGGATGTGGTCTCCGAATCGCCAACGGACCCACTGGAGGCGTACAAGAGGTACACCAACGAGTTTGACACGATCACCATGGATCAGGTAATTTCCGCGGGTGCGGTCAATTATATGTCGTGAACTTGTAATCTTTGACCCTGACATGAGTGTGGTATGATGCAGGTGACGTGGGAGCCATACGGTCGAGGGGACCGCTTTGGTGTTCCGGAGGACTATCGCCTTAACCCTATTTGCCTCAGAGAATCTCGTCTATGGCTAATGCGTTGCCCCATGGTGTGCATGTGGGCTGTTGAGTATCACCAGCCTCACCGTGTCATGACCCAGTTTGGGTTATTTCAGATTGTCCCGCCTGAGTGGAAGGACACGGACATAGGGCTCCATAGGTAAGCTATTAACTGCCTTACCATGTGATGTGCTTATCATTCGCCAAATAACGCTTTTTGACTTGTTGTTGTTGTGTGCAGCTTGGACAGGAAGAAGCAGAGGAAGGAGAAGGATTGGCCCAAGCTTCATAGGAAGCACCTTGAGAAATTCAGGAGGTGTGTGACCGAGGCTAGGAAAGCAAAAGGAGCACAGGATAGGCCCTTCAATCGGGATGCTTTCAACAACTACATCGCATGGTTCATTGACAACGCGCGGGTGGAGATATACCCACGGGCATTTCGGGATTCGATCTTGGAGGAGCCATTGGTGTTTGATGAGCTTTCAACCGAACAATACAACATCATGGTCAGAGAAGGGCGACAAACCGAGTTTGCTCCCTTGGTCAACTTTGTGGTAAAGTGTGCCGAATAGGATAACTTGCATGGGGTAATATTTTTTTCGTCTAGGCGCTTCTCACACCTTGCATGGATAACTTACTAGTTTCTTGTCTATGACAGCGCAATCAGGTAAGGAAGTCCGCCGATGCATGCGAGGATGCTTTGGACACATACCCTCGCGGAGAGAAGGGAGAGGGTCTGTTTCGTGAGTTCGTTAAGAAGCAGGGCCAACGGTTAAGGCGGCTGTCGAACTTGCTAGGTTGCCGTGACCCTGAGGTGGCAACACCGTCCGCGTCACGGTCCAACACGCCCGAAGGTGACAATTCTGGCGATCATCACTCCACATCCGAGGACGAGTCGAACACACCCGAGGTAGTACAACCATTGCATCCCCCACCCTACCTTGCATTTCTCCTGAATTTGTCCTTACCAATCTTCTTTTGTTGACAACCACAAGATGAGGAAAGCGTCCCCGACGAGATGACATTGGGCAACTACACTCGCTACAAGATACACGAGCGGTCCGACTACGTGCTCAAGCCAAGGCAACCCAAGAAGCCTTACACACCCAACCCTTCCACGACCAAGACAAAGAAGCCCAAGAATCCATGTCGCTTAGAGGTGGAGGATGAAGAGGAACCGAGGAGGAGGAAGATGCCCACAAGAAGGGGCCGAGGGGCGAAGACCACCCGTGGGAAGTAGAGTAGATGTTGCACTTTGTCTTGAATGGTTGTAGTCGTGAACTCAGTACTTATGGTTGTAGTCGTGAACTCAGTACTTATGGTTGTTGTCGTGAACTTGGATGCTGTCGTGAATGGTTGTCGTGAACTTGGATGCTGTCGTGAATGGTTGTTGTCGTGAACTTGGATGCTATCGTGAATGGTTGTCGTGAACTTGGATGTTGTTGTCGTGAACTTGGATGTTGTTGTTGTGAACTTGAATGGTTGTCGTGAACTTCAATGGTTGTTGTCCTTTTGGAACAAACATGCTCGAACAACATCGAACAAACCTGCTCGAAAACCAACTCAAACAGAACAATAGAAATAGAGAGACACTAGTCAGGAAGGTGCGGCGCCATGCCGTCTGGCGCCGCACATGGTGCAAGGTGGCCCATGAATCGTCTAAGCCAATATGCGGCGCCACGATGAACGGCGCCGCACCGTGTGGCGCCGTTTGGCCTGGCGCCGCACATGCGGTAGAAAATAGACAGAAGCTTCTGTCTATTTTCTACCGCATGTGCGGCGCCATGCCAAACGGTGCCGCACGGTGGCGCCGCATGTGCAACGCGTAGCCTGGTGGCACCGCACCGTGCGGCGCCGTGCAGCGTGGCGCCGCACATACGCTAGAAAATAGACAGAAGCTTCTGTCTATTTTCTACCGCATGTGCGGCGCTAGGCCAAACGGCGCACCGCCGTTTGGCCTGGCGCCGCACATGCGGTAGAAAATAGACAGAAGCTTCTGTCTATTTTCTAGCGTATGTGCGGCGCCAATCTGGGCGGCGCCACACGGTGCAACGCCACCATTCTTGGCGCCGCACTTTGAAGATGCTGCTACAGCCAGCTTTCAGCGGTTGTTTCGAGGGAAAATGATCACACATCGTACAAAAAATCTTTGAGGGGGGAAATGTTTGTTGACATACAAGTTTCTTGCCCTTAAAGTCTAGAACATACAAGTTCATGAAAGAACAAGAGGTTCTCAAGCAAATCTTGACACATACAAGTCCATGACTCCCGGTTACATACTCAAAGTCTAGAACATAGGCCCTTTGCCCTTCCTCTTCTTCCTCTTCCTCCATGGAACGCCATGCCGCTTGACGCAGCCTTTCCCTCTTCTTCCTATTCCTCTCTTCCTCTTCCTTCTTCTTCTTCACCTCGTCCTCTTCGTCCTTATTTTTTGCCAAGTCACGAGCAAGTTGAACTACCTCTTCGAATGCCTACCTCCGCTTCTCTTCCTTAGCTTCCTTCCTCTTCCTCTCTTCCTCGGCCTCCTTCCTCTTCCTCTCTTCCTCAGCCTCCTTCCTCTTCGCCACCACCTCCATAGAATTCGCCCAGATCTTCGAGTAGTTCACACCTTCCCCATCATTGGCCTTGTTGGGTTGAGTCGCCATACCTATTATAAGAATAAAAGGGGCAAGTTAGTAAAGGATGCATTTAACCCAATAAACATGAATGATAGTAAAATATGCATAAATGTGAACATACCTACGAGCATACGGATTTGGTCCGGCTAAGTAACCTATCATACTAGCGGGATTAAAACCACCACGCCCTCTTCCTCTTCGTAGCCCAAGTTGTCGACCTCTTTGTTGTCTAGGAGCATGTTGGCTAGTCCTTGGTTGGCTACCACTTGGTTGGCTTGGAGAATGTTGGCTAGTCCTTGGTTGGCTACCACATGGTTGGCTTGGAGCATGTTCCAATCGTCAACTTGGGAATCCGCTTTCCTTGTCTGAAATTGCATCCAATCGTCAACCTTCGGAGGGAACTTGTATTTGTACTTGTTCTTGTTGTCCCCCGCAATATGTCGGTCCGTTTCATGTGAGTATTTTAGAAAATACACATTCATCATGTTGAATGTATATCGTACTATTGCCGTGACGGGCAATGCACGGACACCCTTTAGCAACTTGTTAAATGCCTCTGCCATGTTGCTTATCATTTGGCCATACCTCCGGACACCGTCATCAAAAGCTCGTGCCCACTTTCCCATATGTTCAATGTTCCTATTTAGCCACTCGCGACCACCGGCATTGAGTTCTTTGTTGACTAGCAATTTGTTGTACAAGTTAGAGAAACGATGTTCCGTGAAAGCGAGGCAACAATCTTGTAGATCATCAGACAAATCCTTGCTCTTGCATGCCCTATAGAAGTTTGAACAAAAGTGTATCATGCACCAACGATGGTGCAATGGAGCATGGCCGGGAATATCAATCATCACATCATTGAGAATTCCTTGATGACGGTCAGAGATGACACATATATCTCCCTTTGAGGGGTTAATATCTTGGTTCTCAAAAGATAGAAGAACCACTCCCAATTATCATTGCTTTCTGCCTCCACCAAAGCAAACGCCAAAGGAATCAACCGGTTGTTCGCGTCATTGGCTATGCAATCAAGATAGTGCCTTTGAATTGTCCGGTCATAAAGGTGCCATCAACAGATATGACCGGTCTACAATGTTCAAAAGCCCGGACACATTGCTCAAAACCCCAAAATGCACGGCCAAATACTCACACGGTTTTCCCGTTTACAACCCTTGTCTTGTTCCCATAAGGTTCAACCACATGAACCATGCCGGGGTTAGCATTGGCCATCGCTAACAACAACCTTGGGATTCGGTTATAAGATTCCTCCCAATCACCGTACAACATCTTGAATGCGGCTTGCTTAGCCTTCCATGCCTTCCCGTACTTCACCTCGTAGTGAAAGAGGGCTTTCACAAACTCTATGACCTGCTTGATGGTCATTATTGGAAATGACGCGATGTCATTGGAAAGCCTATAAGCGAGGAACTCGGAGGTGAGTTGCCGGTGCTCGTTCTTCGCATCCTTCCCATCCAACACCGGCCCTCGGCACATGTGAGTTGATACGCAAATAGATATGTGCCAATCAGGACCTCCCTTGAATGGTCTTGCACGCACTATCCAAGGACATCCTTCCTCCTCGCACTTCACCGTGTAACGCTTCTTGATGTCCGAGTGCACGACCGTGTAAGGACGATGATGCTTCACCGAGAAGTCCTTTATCCATTGCTTAAATTCCAACAAGGTCCTGAACCTTGATCCTTTGCAAAAGCCACTATTCACTTCATTGCCATCCCGGTAAGAACTTGTCCTTGGTCCGAGCACAATGCCTTTGCCACCATCAACCGTGGCTTCATCCGCGAGACTGAGATCACGAAACAAAGGCACCCGATGGTCCCGACCCAATACGGTATGGTGGATTTCGGCCTCTCTAGCCGTGAACCCCTCCTTGTCAACTTCTTCTTCGGGACCATCATCATCCGAGTCCGATGCATAGCCTCGAGAATACGGGAGGTCATGGTCCATGTCATCTTGTGTGATATATTTCTCTAAATCTCCAATATTGTTGTCGTGGAGTTCAACATCATCATTGTCATCTTCATCTTCACCCCCACAATCATCATCTTGGTGTCTTGAAATCGGGCTCAATGTTTGGGTCAAGGGAGGTTCACGCCTTAGCTCTTGGTCTACGGGTGGAGGACTCATAGTACGCAATGGGGATGCCATACGGTTTAAGTCCAAAGACAATGAACTACCAACTTTCTTGGTGGCAAATAGCTCAAGAGCCTTGTCTAGTGATTCGGCCACCACCTCCTTGTATGCAAGCCAACGGGCCTCGGAGAAGATACGCATGGTCTTCCAACGGACATGCATTCCCAAACCAACATTATGTCTTCCCTCCAACTCAATATCATCCTTTGGGTCCATCCATTTCAATTCAATCCTCAATTGCTCCAAGACCTCGACATATGTTGGAGTACGCTCAAACACCAAATCGAGCTCGTCCGGGTCCGGTTCTATGTTACCTCTCAAAAAAGCATCCTTGTCTACATGGTGAACATGAACAATTCTTGCCATGCCTAACATAATCACAACAACAATACCATGGTCAACACACTCAATAGATACCCATGCTAACATTAACAAAATACCAACCCATATGCCAATACAACAATATTCTACCATGCATCTTACAAAACAAACTAGGGTTTACAAGATATGGACCAAAACAAGAAATTAATGGGTCAAATCAAAGATGGAGGGGAAGAATACCTCAAGGCACTTGGGGGGATCGAACTCCACGGAGAGAGGCTTCCGATTTGGACACTAGGAGGGAGAAGGTGGAGGGGGGAGAAGAGCCGTCGCCGCCGCCGCCGCTGCAGCTCCTGTGTGGGTGAGAGGAATGAACCGGGTCGGGGAGGGCTGGCGCCGTGCTGGTACAAGACCTAAAGTGCGGCGCCAGGCGCAACGGCGTTGCACTACACAGTGCAGCGCCACGCTACAAGGCGCCGCACTAGCGGGACCGGTCCCCGCGGGGCTCCACGCTGGCAGGTGCGCGGCGCCAGGCGTAATGACGCCGCTCTTCAGGGTGCGGCGCCACGCTGTATGGCGTTGCAAAAAGGGTTAGTTCCAGTGAAATTCTTCTGGCCAGAGTTTATTTCGTGAAATTGTTATTTTTTTAAGTTATTTTCGTCCATTTTGCCGACTCATGAGCATGTGCATGCCGCGCGTTGGTTACTTTCTGGGATTATAAAAAGGTGAAGTTGTGGAGACAAGCATCCGTGCATCAGTGGTCTTAAAAGCTAATCACGTACTCCCTTCGTTTCAAAATATAAGATGTTTTAGATTTATAAAGAAAATAAATCTAGACTTATTTTAGTACGTAGGTTCATTCAATTTTGAGATGAATCTACACACTAAAAGAAGTCTAAATTTATTTTCTTCACAAACATAAAACATCTTATATTTTAAAACGGAGGGAGTATATACGAGCAGAAAGAAAGGATGCCGTTCATGCGCGCGTGCAGTCAGCTCGTTTTCTCAAACGGAGTGGCATTCTGATGTAAATGTAGCTGAAAAAGGGACCAGATCAATATAACGTTTCGGTTTGGGAGCCAGAAGCTGGAAACTGCTACGAGGCAGTTTCTCAGTTTGCACTGCGCGTCAGCTTCCGGTGGAAATAAGCAAGGTTCTAGCTCGAGACTTCTTTTAGGCTTCTTCTATTTGGTATCTAAAAGTAGCTCCGTAGGTCCAAAAGAAGTCGCCCCCAGAGGCAGCTGCGACCGAGCCTGATCGCGACAACGACAAAGCCTTCGGTAGACCGCTGTGTCTACGCCGACCAAGCTCCAGGCTGGACCCAACTGTGTGGGACCTTAAGTAGTCCCGATCCAAATATTGATCTGAAATCGAATCTGAGAAGGGGAATACTCCGAGAGATAAGCCTGGTATTACATTACCGCCCTAGAATAGTTGCTCTTTGATACGCGTACGTGGACCTTTGCACTTGTTAGGCGAGGCTGGTCAGAGAAGTTGCTCTCTCTGGATTTGAAGGTGCCCTCTTACATAAAAATATACATGACCATTTAGAGGCTACAGCCCAGCAACATTTATTCGAAGGTGTTGAAGCATCTTGTTCTTATTAACTAGTATTGTTCTTTTCGTTCTGTATATATGCATTTGTCCACTTGGCAGACATATTCATATATATGCACGGTCCTTGGACTAGAGTTATCCAAAGGTGTAATTGGTGCTCCCCCATGGAGCAATCACAAGCGATTGACATTCTGAGCTGTCCGATCAAGTCCTAACAGCGAATCCGGATCGTTGGTTTCCACTAAGACGATTTTAGCAGTACAAAGTCAACTTATTGCGCGCACCCGATTTTCGTACCCACGGCCGCGTCTCTCTGCCAGGTCTTGTCCGGTCCGCACAGAAAATGGTCCGGACCCGCTTGTTAGCCTCCTAGGTAATGTTTTCGCTCGACGTTTATCGGGTGGTCATGGTCTGAAAGGGGCAATGGCCCCGCACATAGCGATTGGGTGAAAACCCTAGGGAGCCGGGACTGGCCCAGCCCCACGACGTCCTCCTCCAATCCCCCGCCGCCACTCCCTCCCGAGCTCGGGTCACCACCGCGCCGCATCCCTCCTTCTCCTCTCCTGCTGTGAGGCGCCGCCGCTCGTGGACACGGGCAGGAGCTGAGGCACGGCCCCGCCTCCACACCGGCCTCGAGCAGGTCGCGCATCGACGGCAGCGAGCAGGGCGCGGGCCGAGCGGCGAGCAGGGTGCAACTACGGGCGAGCAGGGGCAGGGCGCTCAGCGACGAGCTAGCGGCGACGGGCGCAGCGACGGCGGCGAGCAGACGGTGATGGGCGAGCAGGGGCGTGACGCGCAGGTCCGTCTCATCGCGTTGTCGCCATGGCCTGGAGAGGAATTGCAGGCCACCTCTCGTCCCGTGACCTTGCATCGTCGCCATCACCGGGAGGGGTCGTAGGCGGCAGCTTCTCTCCGTATCTCCCTCGTGCTCCCTGGTATTCACTCTGGCTTGCACCCTCCTCCTCGTGCCTCTTCTCATCCGTTTGTTCCATCCATGGCAATGGTCGTCCCCTGCCCCTCCCTCTGTTCTCTCTCTAAACAACTTGGGAGGGAAAATGGTGGAGGTCAGCAAGAGATGGGGTGGCTGCTAGGGATTCCCTCACCTCCATGATGTTGGTGACAAAAAATTCCCAAACCCTAGATAATTTCTTCATGTTCCATCCATGGATCATCTCCTTCTACTATTTAAGGAGAAGAAAGTGGAGCAGGAAGAGACGTTAAGGTGCCAAAAACAATTGTTAATATGTTCTTTACGGTAGATGAGATGGGTCTAAAAGGGAAGAAAGAGCACCATTTAATTGCATCGTTTGATTGGTGCTGCACTCCCTGTGACACCCCATCTCAGCAATAATTTCTTTTCTTCTATGTGAGATTAGATCTCGGGTCAGCCTGGTGCATGTAGCTATAGAGTTTTTTTTGTCTGAATCATGTCATAAGGTAAGCTGAATTTAGATCTTGTCGGTTCGTTATGTCACTATTTCCTACCACTTGAATTTCCTTATTCTCAGTTGATGAGATTTTTTCTGACATACTATGGAAGTTTCTTTCCTAATTTTATACTTGAAACCTCATATATTTTTATGTAGCGCTTGAAATTTGGAAGATTTGATTCTACTTTGTCTTGCAGGGTGTTTCCTATTAGAGTTAGGTGTGCCGGCACAGGGAGCTTTGATCAAACGCCTGATTCGCCATCTTTTTAGCAACTGGACTGAGGTTTGTCTCTGACCGGCCTTCTTCTCCGAGCTCTCCTTTGGTTAGTGTGTTGAATTTCTGTGGGTAAATTAAGAGGAGATCCATTATGTAACTATATAGATTTTGCAGCATGTTTATACCAAACTAAATTCCCTCTAATATTTGTTTATATTGGTTTGCTACCGGGCTCAGATCGCTGGATGTCTCCACAACGATATGGTGAATAAACTGTTTATATTGGTGGCCAGACAGCTCAGTCACATTTACCCTTCAACTCACTGTTTTGATCTTGTTTATGACAGCATATCATTGCCCTTGTATCCTATGGAAAGTTTGTGCAGGAAATAATGATGCCACAGCCGAGGCTATCAAATATACTATGGAGCTTAGAAAGGGGGATCAGAATATTGAAGAGCTTATTAGGTGCTGGACTGATTTCATAGTGGGTCATTGAAATATAGCTTCCATAATATAGCATTATACAATTTTTTTAGCGTTTTGGATTTAATATACATGCTGTCCCCATTCTCTAAAAATATATTTCTGACTGAATAATTTGTCTAATTTTTATTATTGATACCCCTACTGTTGGCATCCTGATATTTCTGATGTCGCTCTTGAAATTTGAAATAACCACGTGCAGTTCCATCTAAACCCAACCACCTTTAAAGTATAATTACCTCACGTGATTGTGCTGATGCTTACCGAGTGAGACACCTTTGTTTCACCATTATTATTATTATTATTGTTATTATTATTATGCTATTATATTGAATATTCTTCGCGGACATGTCATTTAAATAGATAGTTCACAAGTGGCCAGTTTCTTTTCTACATCATTGGCTATTACAGGACTTTCCTCTTCATTGGCTTCGTGAACAATATGTGGAGGTCGTTGGACATGTCCCTCTGAATCCTTTACAAACAACAAATCGACCCGCTAAAGTGGGAATGGAGAAGAGGTAATCTTTGTTCGTCCTTGGAAAAGTACTCATGTTTATTGTGGTATACACACAGTGTATTTCTGTGTGTATTTTCTAAGGTCGGCTTATACTGATGGTTCCAGTCATATGTCCCCGGCGAAGAAAGCTCTGTTGGGTGCAGAAAAAGAACAAAAGGAATTAGCTTTGTGCTGTTGTACATGCATAAGGTTAGTTACATAGTGCACTAAGGCCCCCTTTCATTCAATTGCATTGGTTGGTACATTGATAGAAAGCCCTGATTCAACAATTATTACTTGCCTGATTTAACCCTTCATTTTACATGTCTTTGGTGTCAGACTACCAATGTCCCTGATCTTCCTTTGGTGAAGCCTCACCCTGGTAAGTTAATGCAAGGCCTTTTCTTAGCATTATGTAGATTGAACTAGGTTTGCAGGACAGCATGTTTCGCTGCAGTTATTTTACTTCAGATAAATAGTCTATGCATCCTGAAATGTAAATTGTTTCGCATATTTGAGGAGTTTAAAAACGACGATAGATGGAAAATGTTCTCAAACCTTACTACCATAAATTTGCTATTATAATTTATTTGCTTGGAGAAGCTATCTGTTTTTGGTGCTATATAGTTATGTATGTAAGTCATGTCGTACTAATTCCAGTACACGTAGTGCTTCACCCATTGCTAACTACTAAGGAAGGCCGGAGGCGCGCTGCAAGGAGCATCCCAGATCTATGATATGCTGAGAACCAAATAGTGATTCGAGCAATTGAATACATGGAGTGTATCCAGGAGAAGGTTCTTGAGTACTGTAGCTACAGCGATCTACTGAATCTCTTTTCCGGTTCCAAGAAAACTTTTTTCCTTGAGTTTTTAATGTATGTGTTTCTGTACTTCTCAATACCAGCGATGTTTTTTATAAATGCTTAATATATAGCGTTCTGCAAAATGTTTACCCGTGCGAAATACGGGGATTGGCGTGCTTTCAAATCTAGACCTTAGTAAAATGTACCATGATTCTATTAATCTCCCTTCTGTAAAATTTTCTAGCCCAATCTTTATCTGTAGGTTAGACTTGGGTTTACAGGCTTTCAGAATAAAATCTTGATTGTAATCAATTCTAACACTCATACCCATCTTCACTGTTGTAAAATACTCCAAACATAGTCTCCAAACATAGTCAGGGTTTCTATTACTTCAGGCTTGGATGCTTTTTTATTGGTGTCTTGAAGCCAGTCTAAATACTACTTAAATAGTGGAAGATTCTGCATGTGTGGAAGCTATTACATACATTGAAGAGGCGACCAACAATCATCAAATATTTCAACTACACTCGCTTGAAAGAGCTGGAAGAAGAATGAATCCCCGCTGCATCAGCTCAGACAGTTAAATAGGTAAAAGGAAAAACTTGCAAGTAGCTGGTTTCTTGCTGTCAAACATGTCTTCTGGTTTAGACTTAAACATGTAGGCAAGGTTTTGGAGAGATCGCATGGAGCAAACGAGGGTGAACTCTTTTTCCTAAAGTTAGAACCAAGGGTTGTCTATAGCCTCTTCAGTTTAGTTTTTTCTCGCTTTTGACACACTATATTTTATCACCCTACTGTCTGGTTGGTTAGACTAATCTATTTAATTTACAAACAACCCTGCTATGAACCTAAATGGAACCTCTCTCTTATTGTAATATATTTTCCTGTTTTGCTGGTTGAATATAATTGTTTGCTATCCTGCTCACGGTTTCATGTGCTTCAAATTAGATCTAACTGTTGTTATATTTCTCTGGCAGACATGATTCATTGCAGAGTTTCTTATTAGCATTATATAAAAAAAGTGCGAGGGTCACGGGATCTTGCGGCGCACCCTGGAGATGAAGTTGGGGCAAGAGCATATGGAATAAACATCTCAACAGGATATGCGACTTAAGTACAACACAATTTATGCTTGCAAAAGCTCATTTGATCGAAAACGACACAATTTGTGTTCATATAATTTGGAACTATGTTGTTTCTTTTGTCATTCGGTATAGACCAGTCTTAAGATATAGATATACCTTATTGTAATTGTACAAGATTCTTGCTCAAATCCTCCGGCCCATCTTGAGACTCAGCTGAAACGGGATGAAAATTTGTGTATATTCTTGCTGAGGTGATAAATCAACTCCACCTTATCATATCCTTATAGATTTATTTATTTTTCTATTAAATTAGAATCTCATTTGAAATCTACTATCAAATTTGAGTTTGGATGCTACGGCCCGTTTCTATTTGGATGTATTTATTTTTAGGAAATTTATCAGCGCTAAATTGGTTCAAATTTATCGGGCTCGTGCGTCAAGACGCATCCCTAAATCTAGTTAAGAAAATAATAGAGGAAGTGTGCGTGTTGGAGCTGGGGCCTGGAGATCACATATACCGACGCCGCGTGCTGAAAAATACAAGGATCGCAGCTTTTTAAAAAAAAACAAGGATCGCAACTTAGCGGGCCTAGGGGCATACTGCAACCAGTCGAATCATGAGCTCGCTCCAGCTCCATCTCGCTCCAACAGGCCAGGCCAGCCCAGCCAAAAGCAACCCCAGATCCTGGCCATCGCGTCGGCCTAACCTTGCGCCAGCCCCCTATTATATAATACTAGTATAATGCCCGTGCATTGCTACGGGTTAACAAATTACTTAATATACTATTTAACATGTTATGCAATTGTATTGATACTATCTAACATTTAACTGAAATGATATACATGAACCAATTATTTTAATAAATTGATAATAAAACGATCACCTAAGAAATATGTGCTTTTGCCGAGAAG
The DNA here is from genome assembly GCA_916181665.1 of Avena sativa. Classification (NCBI taxonomy): domain Eukaryota; kingdom Viridiplantae; phylum Streptophyta; class Magnoliopsida; order Poales; family Poaceae; genus Avena; species Avena sativa. The sequence continues at coordinate 259,046,151 of OV702298.1, read as the reverse complement.
GGTCAACAGGACCTCGTGTATGTATTTGCACTCATAGAAATCAAATTTGTAAAATAAAATGATAGAATGTAGTGGCATGATATGATTTTGGTTTTCTTTTTGTCGAGCTAAATTTGTTTGTGTTTTATATTAACTGCTGATTATTATTATCTCATATGCAAATAATCTTATTTTTTGTAAATGAAAGCAAAGGATAGTTACATGTTTTTTACCGAAAATAAAAGGGACAAGCAGAGGCATAAGAATGGCAAAATGCATCGCAAGTGCCCTCAGCTCCCTCGCTCTCTCATCACCACCCTTAAGCTATAAAAGAATTTACATTCTGACACACATAGTACCTTACATATACACACGCACCTAAGTAGTGACCAACGCATGACAAAACGTACCGGCACTAATCGCACGTACCACGTCCTCGGATTGCTGCCTAAAAAAACGCTGGAAGAAGCGGTCCAACAAGGGACTCCGCGAATACATGCTGCTACTCTTGGCGTAGTTCCGGACGACGAGCAGCATCTGTCCATGGGGCTCCGCGAGGAGGATGTGGTAGCGCACAGGGTGGCCGGAGATATTTGGAGCCCGAGCAACAGCCACAGGAAGATCAATTGTTGGTCGTCTGGGAGTAGGAGGGTACAACTGAACAATCTCCAACGAGCCAGCCATGGGTGGTGGTGGCGTAGAGCTAGCCTCCCTTGGAAGACCAAGCAGGTTTTCGAGACGGGAAACTTCCGCTCTAGGATCTCCCACTGGTCCGAGCCGGCCTCTGCAGTGAGCACCGAATCCGTGTATGGGAACCAGACGACCACGGCGATGGAGGAGGAGGAGAAGGAGGGCGCGCTGCATACCGCGGCGTTCATGGCGAGGGAAGAGCGCATCGACTTGATGTCATTTCGGTACACGAACGCGAGCAAAGGGAAGTCGACGGCGGCACGAGTCAAGGGGTTGAGCACGCATATCTCTGTTGTGGCCTTGTGAAGCCGATGATCTGACGGTCTCTGAGATCAGGGATGCGGACGCGGAGATGTCGGGCTGTGCGCGCGTGGAAAAGGTCAATCTCGCTGGCGTCGTCCGGCCGGAACGAATCTCCGCCGCAGGGTGCCACCCAACCGCGTGCCCGGAGGCGCGGATCAAGTAGGCTAGGGTCGCGTTCACTGAAATGCAGGCGCGCCAGGGCGAACAGACGGCGCGGAAGCAGACGAAGTCGGCAACATCACCGTCGTCGAGGAGGCAGTCAGCGATGAGGTTGACCATGTCGGTGGGGAGAGACGCCCAATCACCGCTCCTTACATGCTCCGGCCGGAGGCGCTTGCGGCCGGAGAGCGGCGCGGCCACGTAAGCACCAGCTGGTTTGCGCTTCCTTCCCATCGCGCGGTCGATCGGAGACTTTTTTCAGCAGAACAAGAATGAGTTCGTCATAATTCCTAGGAACTATATTAACTTGCAATACGAGATCTCCATGGAAGGGGGCCGGCAACCATGGCGAGGTGGAGCGAGCGGAGCGAGAGAGGAAGGAACCGGTCGGTTTTCAGTTTTGACTTTACGGTGGCATACACATGACACACTGCACGCATACACGCGAGTCCCACACACTCTGCGCACGTCTCGGACGCCTCCACTGCTGCCTGCCTAGCCATGGTGGCGCTGCCAGCAAGCCCCCGCCGTCTCTAGCCCTGGTGCTTCTCCGCCTCGATCCCACCGTCTGCCGCCACCCTGCGCACGTCGCTACCGCCGCCAGCAACCATGGTGGGGGTCTGCTCCCGTCCGTCTCTTGCAAGTCCCCCTGTCGCCAGCTCTACCTCCTGCTTCGCCTGAAACTACGACAATTGCTGATTGCTTACTAATTGCTGATACCTTGCTTAGGAGAAGAAAACAGAAATTGCGCCCGAACTCGCCGCTGCACTGTCGACGTGCCGCGCAGACGAAGCATGCCTCCCTGGGCGAGGCCAAGATGCCCAGGAACTCCGCCTCGCCGTTAGCTATGCGAGATATCGTGAATCACCAGCATCGCCGGCATCCTCTCTGCCTCAGGCCGATGTTTGCTTCAGATGGCGCGGAGGGCATGTCTCTCACCGGCGTTAGAAGAGCATCCCTACGCACCGAGGTATCCCGAGGGAATGAGCGAGGAGCACCAGCGGTAGAGGAGCAGGGCGGAGGGGCGGTCTCTCACCGACGGGAGAGGAGCAGCCCAGGGACAACTCGGTGGTCCGTCCGCAGGTTCCCCACCGAGGACAAAGCTCGGTCGCTGACCCAGGTCGGCCAAGGCGCACTGCGGGATCTTCGTTGCTGTCAGAGGCCGGGAGCCCGGGATCCACGCTGGGGATTTCTCCGGCGGCCGAGGCCAAGAACCAAGGCAATATAGATATATACGTATAAAGCTATCTTTTCTTTTCCGATCCGGACGCACGTTTAGGATGGAAAGCGACGAACGAAAAAAAAACTTAGACGAAAACCACCTCTAGACAAATTATATAGTAGAGATTCTCCCATCCATCCCCACCAATTTATCAAGTCACGGCCGGCGGCACAGTCACCTGATCGATAGCGGCGAATTTCCCAAGAAACGCAAGAGCAATAGTGGTAAGTAGGCGTTGCAATTTGCTTGCATCTTGTGAGCGCTCAATTTAGCCATCAATTGTCTGCCCGTGTTCTCTCTCGCTCCCTATATCTATATATAACCTCGTCGGTGTATGACTAGTTTTGATTTTTTGCGGAGAGGGATGTAGTATGATTAGTTAGGGTTTTAGGATTCTGCCATATTGTATCAGGGTTGACTATGATTAAAACATGAGGCTAATTAACAGCGCGCGGCGGCATCTTGATCTTTGCAGAAGCCAGCGGATTATTGTTGTCTGGGCCGGAAGACGCGCCGTCGCCGCTGCCGGACGCATACACATGGCGGTATGGGATTGTGGACGGTGAGCGCGTCATGCGCGATCGCACCGAGCGCATCTCCGACGGTGGCCGCGGGCACGGAGGGCGCAGGGACGACGCCAACGCCAACGACCGTGACCACTCGGGGCGCCGCGGCCGCGACGCCTCGCGCAGTTGGCGTGACACCATCCGGCGCAGCCTCTCGCGCTCTGCGCGCAGCCGCGGGCGTGACGACGATTGCCGCCAGGAGCAGGGGCGGGACAGAGATCGCTCTGGGAACCGCGACGGTGGGTGGCGTCGTGCCGTCGACATCGTTATTGAGGGCTGCATCTCGGTCCGCGGCAGGTCTAGGGCGCGCAGCACTTCCCCAGGCGGCAGCAGGCGTCGCTCTCGGGCGGCACGGTCGCCTTCGATCACCCCCGACCCGCCATCCTCGCCAACCTCCATATGCCCTGCTTCCCCCGCTGCCGAGGTTGGTCGCCCTCTGCTATTGCTGATGAACTCCTCCACTGGTTGTGGCTCGCACATTAGCCTCTCTCCAGCTGCTGGTGCGGCCGACCTGGGCGCGCGTCGTGCTCTGGAGATCCTTGCACCCTCCGTGCTGCTCTCAGCGTCCTCGCGCCCTCCTGGCTTTGGCAGCTCCTCTCCTTCATCACAGGCACGCCCGCATTTGTCTCGGCGTTCCCGGACGCTTGCGCTCCGTCGCTCGGTGATTCCTCGAGCGGTAGTGCTGCCGCCTCTGGTGTTGGCGCTGCAATGTTGGCGCCGCTTTTCTCTGCCAGCCAGCAGCCGCTGATGTCTCCTCCTCCTGTGCGTCCCACCAACAGGAGGAATACACTAGCTGGGGTATCCATTTGCCGCTCGGTAGGCTACTCGATCAGGCGCGCCAGCGCCCGCATCAAGGCCAGGCGCAAGGCGGCTCCGGTGGCAAAGGCGGCGGAGGCGGCGGTCTGTCGCTCATTGGGAATCATCAAGGATGCGAGGAGGTCACCGAGTGGGCGATGGAAGAGTTCGCGAAGCGCTTTAGTGGGCAAGTGTCGGAGGAAGTCCTCGCGGCGATGCGAGTGCTGTTCAAGCTGGACTTGGCAGAGGAAGACGATAGGGAAAGGGCTCTGTTAGCCCATGGTTGCCAAGACGCGCTGGATCATGAGGACGAGGTGGAAGCAACAGCCTATGTCTGATCAACATGCTAGCATATCGTTTGGGTCTTCTTGTTTCCTCATGTTAGCTATCGTTGTGATCGTGCTACTGTCATGGAGTCATTGTAATCGAACTACTGCTGTTGCTATCTCGGCTGCCTGGAGCCTGTTCCAGAAGCCAAGATTTGCCCGTTTGCATCAGCTTCCTATAATGTACCGTGTCTTTGCCCGGCTCAGCTGTCGAGTCGTTGGTTCAGTGTTGGGAACTAAATGGTATTCATGTTAGAGTTACTTCTTAGTATTTTGGGCTGGAACGTCAGGGGATTGAACGATCAAGATCGTCGGGATACTGTCCATGAAACCATTGCGGCGTCTTCATGCCATATTGTTTGCCTGCAAGAGACAAAGCTTGAATCTGTAACTGCTGCCGATGCTTGCTACATCGGGGGCAATCGTCTTAAAAGTTTTGCTGAAAGGCCCGCAACAGGGACTAGAGGTGGCATACTTCTGTTATGGGATGATTCTGTTGTCCATATTTCTAACGTGTTCATTACTGAATTCTGTCTCTCGGCTGACGTACACTTCTTAAACTCTGGGAACGAGGGAGATTTCAAGATTACCACAGTTTACGGGCCAACTAGATCTAACCGTAAAGATGATTTTTTTGCCGAGCTTGTTGCAAAAAAACCACCTGCTGGTGTCCGGTGGTTGGCCCTTGGCGACTTTAACCAAATCCGTTGGACCCGTGATAAGAATAAGCGCAACGTCAACCGTAGCCGCATTACGTGCTTCCGGGCTGCCCTCAACACTTGTGAGCTTAAAGAAATTCATTTACAAAACCGCCGATTTACTTGGAGCAATGAGCGGGCAACCCCACCCTTTGCAAGCTTGACGCCTTCTATTGCAATGCGGACTGGGATATTCGCTTTGATACTCACGTGCTCCATGCCCTCTCATCATCGCTTTTAGACCACTGCCCGCTCCTCCTATCCGATGATACTGGCCCCCGAAGACCGAGATCTTTTAAGTTTAAAAACTTTTGGCTACGACTACCCGAGTTCAATCAAATTGTGCAACAAGCTTGGAATGAGCCCTCTGCGCATATTGAGCCATGTCAAGTACTTTTCAATAAATTGCGTCATGTGGCAAAGGAGCTCTCAAAATGGAGCCGTGGTCTGTTCTCCAATGCAAAGATCATGGTGCATGCCGCCCTTCTCGTCATTCTCCACCTCGACATGGCTCAAGAAAATAGGCCCCTATCCGCCAGCGAATTTGATCTTCGGGCACAGTTGAAACGTAAAGTCATTGCTTTATCCGTGGTTGAGAGGGCTAGAAGAAAGCAATGTGCCCGAATTGCCATCATCAAGGAAGGGGATGCCAACACAATTTTTTTCCATTTGCGGGTCAATGCAAGAAGGAGGAAAAACCACATCCATAGGCTCAAGCACAACAATGGGTGGATCACCGACCATCATGCTAAGGAAGCAATTATCCACAATCATTTCAAAATGGTCATTGGGCGAGGGGAAGGGAGAAGGCAAGATTTCAATTGGGAGGAGCTGCATTTTGAGGACCCGGACTTGCACGAGCTTGGTGAGCCTTTCTCCGAGGAGGAAGTCCTTAATGCAATAAATCAAATGCCGGGCGACAAAGCTCCCGGACCGGATGGGTTCACGGGAGCCTTCTTCAAAAAGTGTTGGCCTATTATCAAAGAAGACGTCATGAAAGTGGTGCACCAATTTGGGAACCTGCACGTCGCAAACTTTCATTGGCTTAACTCCGCTAACATTGTGCTCTTACCAAAGAAAGACGGGGCGGAAGACATCTCCGACTTTAGGCCAATTAGCCTAATTCATGCAATTGCCAAAATCATTGCCAAGATGCTTGCCCTCCGTCTTGGGCCGCTCATGAACGACCTAGTCTCCAATGCCCAAAGTGCCTTCATCAGTAGAAGAAGCATCCATGACAATTTTCTTTATGTGAGGAATCTTGCTAGAAGGTTCTATAGAAACAAGACTCCGGTGCTTCTTTTCAAGCTTGACATTCGCAAAGCTTTCGACTCCATTCGTTGGGAATACATCATTGACCTCCTCCAACGCCGGGGTTTCCCGTCCCGGTTTCGCAATTGGATTGTGGCCTTGATATCAACTTCATCTTCACACATTCTTCTCAACGGGATTGCCGGGACTCCTATCATGCATGGCCGTGGCCTTAGACAAGGCGATCCGCTTTCACCGCTACTTTTTGTCCTTGCAATAGACCCGCTCACGCAAATCTTGGACCTTGCAACTACTCATGGTTTCCTTCACAAGCTCCGTGGTAGAGGGACCATCTTGAGGACCTCTCTCTATGCGGATGACGCCGCACTTTTTGTTGCTCCCTACAAGGAGGTGTTGGAGATATGCCCTAGAGGCAATAATAAATATAGTTATTATTATATCTTTGTGTTTATGATAAATGTTTACATTCATGCTATAATAGTATTAACAAGGAAACATTATTACTTGTGTGATTTGTAAACTAAAATAGAGTCCCTAGTAAAGCCTCTTTATAATACTAGCTTGTTGGTTAATAAATGATTGTGGTTTCCCTATCATGAACATTGAGATGTTATTAACAACAAGATCATATCGTTAGGAGAATGATATGGTGGACATACTTCTATAGATAAGCGTAGCATAAAGATCAAGTCATTTTAATAGTTCAATTGCTATATGCTTTCTGATACATAGTAACCTAATTCCTTCGACCATGAGATCATGCATATCACCTTCACCGGAAGGATGCTTTGATGACATCAAACACCACACCGTAACTGGGTGGTTATAAAGGTGGCATTGAGTGTTCGGAAAGTATTGGTTGAGACACATGGATCAAGAGTGGGATTTGTCCATCCATATGACGGATAGATATACTCTGGGCCCTCTGGGTGGAATGTCATCCAATTAGCTTGCAAGCATGTGACTGGCTCATAAGGGATCACATATCACGGGAATGAGAAAAGAGTACTTATCAGTAACGAGGTTGAACTAGGTATGCAGAGATACCGACGATCATAACCTCGAATAAGTAAACTATCGTGAGACAAAGGGAAACTGGTATCGTATGTAAGTGGTTCATTCGATCGCAAAGTAATCGTAGAAATATGTGGGAGCCATATGAATTTCCAGATTCCTCTATTGGTTATTGTTCGGAGAAGTGTCTCGATCATGTCCGCATAATTCACGAACCGCAGGGAGACACACTTAAGGATTCGACGTTGTTTGAGTAGTTATGGAATGATGAGTAAGAGACCGAATGTTGTTCGGAGTCTCGGATGGGATCCGGGATATCACGAGGAGATCCGGAATGGTCCGGAGAATAAGATTCATATAAGGAAAGTCATGTTTCGGGGTTGGAGAATGGTTCCGGTGTTTTCATCAGGAATGTTCTAGAAGGTTCCGGAATGTCCGTCACTCCGGAGGGGAAGGGTACATGAATGTGTTATATCAAGTTGGTATGATTGCATCATGTACTAGGTGTCATTGCTGAACAAAATAAAGGGTTTAATCAAATCCTAGTTTGAAAAGTTAAACGCCAATTTGAAAAGTCAAACGACTACTTTGGAAAGTGGAGGGGAAGGTGGAAACCGAGTTGGGGAGGAGTTCCTCCCCTCCACCGCCGGCCCCCTTGGGAAACCGAGTTGGGGAGGGACTCCCTTCCCCTGGCGCGCCCCCTCCACCTATATAAGGAGGGGCAGGGATGCCCCTCCTAGTACCCAACACCTCCACCCGCAAACCCTAGCCCTAAGCCGCCGGCCCTCCTGCAGCCGCCGCCGCCCTAGGGAAAACCGCCGCCACCGCCTAGCTAACCCTAGCCGCCGGCCAAGCCTCCTCCTTGGTGTGTCTAAACCCTAGATCGCCGAGGAGCTCTCTCATAGTCCACCATACTTCGCTCCGGCTTAAGGTGAAGCCCTGCGAGATCTCCCCTCTACTTCCGGTACCACACCGTCGTGCTGCCGGAATCGCGAGGAGAGTGCTACAACCTCCGCTGCCTGCTGGAACAAGGGAGAGAAAGGTCTTCGTCGAGTACCGAACGTGTGACCGACTGCGGGAGCGCTGCCGGAACGCAGTGCCGGAAGGATCGTCTACGCGATCTTGAGATCGGGAAGAGTACGACTACATCACCCACGAGAATCCGCTCTCGTTAAACACTTTGAAATCTTCGAGGGTGAGTTATTCCATCGGCTCGTTGCTACAATCTAGTAGATAGATCTTGGCTTGTTTGTTTGTATGCGATAGAATTTTTTTGTTTTCCCTGCTACGAAACCCTACAGGAGGATATCAATAATTTGGCAAACATTTTGGAGAGCTTTGGAGAGGTCACCGGATTATGCACCAACTTCCAAAAAAGCTCAGTGGTTTCAATAAGGTGTGGGCAAATCAACCTTGAAGACATTCTTGAGGGCATTCCGGCCGCGCGGGCATCCTTCCCTTTGAAGTATCTTGGACTACCTTTATCCATATGGCAGCTAAAGCGGGTGGACTTCCAACATTTAGAGGACAAATGCGCCGGAAAACTTCCTAATTGGAATGGGAAATTCATTACTATGGCCGGTCGAGCCTCCCTTATTAAGTCAGTCCTCTCTTCGCAAGCCCTCTACTACTTAACGCCCCTTGTCGTCCCCCCGGGCACAATCAACTTCATTAAGAAATTGGAAAGGGCTTTTCTTTGGTCCGCGAAGGACAAGACCACCGGGGCCAAATGCAAAGTGAACTGGGAAACAGTTTGCCACCCGAAAAGACTTGGAGGCCTCGGAATACTAAATCTTGACAAGTTTGTGACGACGCTTAGGCTTCGGTGGCCTTGGCTTGAATGGAAGGAGCCCGGAAAAATTTGGGTGGGCACCGACAATCCTTGCAATGAGGCGGATATGGATATTTTCTATGCGGCAACCTCTATTTCGGTGGGCAATGGGCGCAAAACGCCATTTTGGCATGCTCCATGGCTTCAAAGAAGAAAACCTATAGACATTGCACCCCTCATCTTTGCACTGTCCAAGAGAAAGAATTGGAATATTTTCCAAGCCTTACATGGAGGTGCTTGGATAGAAAAAATTGTGCTGGGACCTCGATTCACTCTCCAACATTTGGAGCAATTTGTGGAGCTTTGGAGGCTAATCAATCATGTCCATCTTGATGACAATGTGGAAGACGACATCTTATGGAAGCTCACGGACGATGGTGAGTACTCGGCAAAGTCGGCTTATGAGGTGCAATTTTTGGGCTCCACCTTATCCAACATGGAAAAGACGGTTTGAAAGGCTTGGGCCCCTCCCAAGGTCAAGTTTTTCGCATGGCTTGCTACTCAAAATAGGATTTGGACGGCGGATAGATTGGAGAAGAGGGGGTGGCAAAATTATGGCTTGTGTCCTCTTTGCAAGCAAACCATCGAGACGGTTAATCATCTTTTTGTATCTTGTCGGTATACCATACGGGTTTGGAACCTCACGAAGAGTTAGATAGGCATAAACGACATTGAACCTCAACAATGGCAAGGTGTGGGCCTTTCAATCAAGACTTGGTGGAGCATGATAGTGGATGGAGTAATCCCCAACCGAAAAGCGTTGGCTTCCCTAACCTTACTTATCACGTGGGAGTTATGGAACGAGAGGAACGCACGGGTCTTCCGCAACAAGCACGCACCGCCTTTTGTTGTGTTAGATAGAATTAAGAATGAAGTTCGCTTGTGGGTTATTGCGGGCGCCAAACATTTGGGCGAAATAATGCCGGGAGAGTAGGTTTATTGTAATATTCTTCTTTCTTATCTTCGCTCGGTTCGTCAAACTCTTTTTTAATTAATAGATTGGGGCAAAACTTTTGTCCCCGTTTAAAAAAAAAATCCCCGTTTACATCCCTTTGTTCCCAAGATGGCTCGTACTAAGCAGACAGTTTATAAATCAACCGGTGAGTGGATCCCGAGCCGTCCTATCCATGGAGGGAAGGGGCCTCGCCAGCAGTTGATCCCAGCCGTTGCCATGTTTGGCAAAGGAGGGAAGACGCGTCGGCAGTTGATCACTGGAAGTGGAACAAAGACGGTTAGCAGGCCTGCATCACTCACTTCGCGGCCACAAAATCTTCCGAGTTATGCGTCCAATGGTCCTTAGTCAACGGGCAAAGACCACGTACTACCACTACTAAATTTCTCCCTAGTTGGACATTGTTGTCCCATAGATAGAGCTGTTTAACTGATGAGTGTTTATTTGTACCTCTGGTTTTAGGGTTGTGGAGACGATGCCACGCGCTTGATTAGCACGCTGCAGACCAGGCTTGCCAAGTGTACATCTACGACCGAGCCAACTGCTACTACGGCCGAGCCAGAGGCAGCTGCGACCAAGCCTGATCGCGACAACGACAAAGCCTTCAGTAGACCGCTGCGTCTACGTCGACCAAGCTCCAAGCTAGACCCAACTGTGTGGGACCTTAAGTAGCCCCGATCTAGAGGTGGATGGCGTCGAATTTGAAATCCCTGAACTTCCTCTCATTCTCTCTGAAACTCTCTATATTTCCTACCTACTCCCCGTCCCCTACAGAATATACAAATATTGCTCTAAATTCAAATCTGAGAAGGGGAATGCTAGCTCTTCGATACGTACCTGCATCTTTCCACTTGTTAGTTTAGGGCAACCTGTAGTAAGCGAGGCTGGTCAGAGAAATTGCTCTGAATTTGAAGGTGCCCTTTTATACATATAAATATACAAGACCATTTACAAGCTATAGTTCAGCAACACTTATTTGAAGGTGTTGGAGCATCTTGTTCTTATTGTTCTTTTGGTTATGTGGATACGGGTTGATCTCCATTTGCGGAACCACGCTATTCTTTGCTCTGCGGGATGTATCAGAGGCTTACCTCATCGGCCTCTTCGAGGACACCAACCTATGTGCTACCCATGCCAAGCGCATCGCCATCATGCCTGCGAGAGGGCATATCAATGCTAACATGTGATATAATGAAAATATATTTTGCCTTTTTTTACTAAAGTTTGATGTTCTGTTCGGTTGTTTCCGGTGGTGTTCTCGTCCACCACTTGATCCATGTCTCGCATATGTGTCCTGGATCTGGGCTAGTCTCGAATCTGGTGGCTTAGAACGAATTCAAAATGCTCCAGCACATCCAACAAGTAGAAATTCACCACTAAAATTAGGGAAACAGAAATGTTATTTTTGATTGACGACTGTTTGCACTGAAATTCACCATCAATTAATATTCGGTTCGCTGGTACGGCTGTACTGTATACAAACCAAAACTAGCATTGCCAGACAATATAGAAAACAATATCTTCTCCCCAATACTTTTCATTTCACTCTCGATGAAACAAACATTCAGCTGTGCGTTTGAATTTTCAGCAGCAGGAAAGGAGAAGGAACGCGAGGAGAACAATCATCCGATGATACGCAGTTCATTCTGTCATGCGTGCATCTCGTAGTATCAAGCAAACACATAATCCAATCAAACACAGTTCATTTTTTTTATTGAACGGACCTTCTCTGCTTCTGCTTCACGCCGTGGTCCGAGCTGCAATAACTATCTCCCCCGTCGAAGTGATTGTAGCTGTAGTCCTCCAAGGCCGCCGTGGACCTGATCTCCGAGATGCTGCTGATAGACAAACATCTGGTTCTTGCTGTTCGTGGCCATCACCTTGCCAGAATCCAGGATTGTTGTGCTGAACTTGCCTTGAGCTTCTTTGTTTTATTTATTTTTCATAATTTTTCCCTTTGATTCTCCTTTTCAGAAAATCTATGTATATTTTTTTTTACTTTTCACTATAAATACATCTTTTTTTTATATATTTTCGTTTTTCCATTTTGTATGTTTTCCTTTTTTGGTAGACATATACTTTGTATGAACATTTCTGTACATATACATGAACATGTTATTTTATGTATATACTTTGTTTATGAATGTGAACACTATTTATTATGCATATGAAATTATAATAGAGGCATCATGTTCCCAGGGGAGCAGCTCGGAGCAAACCCTAGCCGCCTCCACTCCCCATCCACCTCTGCCCATCCCCGCCGCCACCGAACGACGCCACGGGAAAAGACCGTGTGGCTGACGGCGGCATCGGGATCTCATCCCATCGCGCGTCGGGTGTCGGCGGGGTTGGCCTCTCCTCGCATGTCGGGAGCTCCTAGCCAGTGCGGCACCGAGGCCCTGGACGACAAGTCATGGCTGGAGGAGAAGCTAGCCAGGGCGGCGGCCCCAGGATCTCACAGTTGTGGTGGCTGCGAGGACTACACAATGGTCGGTCCTAGGTGCTTGCGCTTATAGCTGTCAGCTGCTTGTGCCCGCGTCAACCGTGGTGTTGGCGGCGCCCGCGGTCCGGTCGATGGCAGGTGGTAGAGGCATGTTCTTCTTCTCCGTGAGGTGCGGATGGTGTTGGCGGTGCTCAGTGGGCACTATGGGCTGCTTGTGGTGGCTACAACCGGCTTGTAGAGTGGGGGCTAATGGCTCGGCATGAATAATGGAGGAGGTCCTTGGCTTCCTCTCGCGCCAAGACGGAGATCTGCTTGAAGTCTCCTCTCGTTGATCAGGAGGGAATGTCATGAAAGCTAAGATGCGAGGACTAGCAATGGTGGTTCGACTCTTCAATTTGTGGCAATGAGGACCTAGCTTTGTGATCCGTGACTCGTAGCAGCGGCATCAGCAAGTGGGGGCTACAACACAGGGAAGTTGAAAGTCTTACTTTACAGGATGAAAATTCAAAGTCTGACCTTAATTGGCTGTGTCACGCAATGGCCGTGTTGAATGCATTGGAGACGTCGCTATTGGAGAAACTTGACTGCCAGCGCTGTGTGTTTTGTGTTAGTATTGCGGCTACAAAGAATGAATCCATGTAGCAGCACTTTTCTTTTCCATAATTTTTTTCGTTGTGTGCATCCGTATTACCACTAGGACACTCTCTTGTTGCAAGACTGAGTGTAATTGGTATCTTCACGATATTAATATATATTCATATAATTGACATACTAGATTTTATGTATATAAACATTGATTTAGAAAATAGATGAATATTCCATTCAATACATGGGAACAATTCATGTAACTATGTGAGCAGTAATAAAAACGATAATTTGGTTAGAAAAAAAAAGAATATGATTTTACTAAAATGGTGGTCCAATTGTTTTTTATTAGAGTTAAACACATGAGTGGTCTATCAAGTTGCCACCTATAAGTGCATTGGTCACTAACTGGAAAAATGCAAACTATCGGTCACGAATTTGTATGATTGTGCCCCTTTAGTCACTCTGTCACATCCGCCATTAAATCGATGATATGTCTATATGTTTTTTTGCAAATATTTTCTTGAAATTTAGTTTCTTCTAATTGCTAGGTTCCTTTTTAAGCTGCGTAGACCAACTTTTGTTGGCCCTCATGTCGTGCTCGCGCTAGTCCCGTCGTTTTTATGGGATAGTTGTTTCACTAGATAACAGTATCAAAGCTAGAATTGCCGTACAAGCTAAACTTTATGCGAAAACTGAATTCCCCAAAGCCTCCATGCTGCTGCTCTTTTGCACATGTACAATTCCAAAAAGGCAGGAAAGTTAATTAATCATGCTTCGTTCTCTCCCTACATAGGAAAAGCTCCATGATGATCTATAAGATTCTGGGATGTGATACGTGCACGCGTCCTGACTGCCCTTGATCTCGCCGATCTCGATCGCGTCATAGCGGCAAACAAGCGTTCCAAACCAGATCGTATTGGCAGAAAGGGCGGCATTGTTGCTGCGTGGCTGGCTTGCAGCCGACTTACACAACCCTGCTGGCCACGATGATTGATCGGTGGCTTTCCTGATGCCTAGTCATAGGATAGTGGAAAAGGAACCTAGTAATTAGAGAAAATAATATTATAAGAAGGTATTTGAAAAAACACGTAGCCACGTGAACGACAAACATGACGGAATAACTAACGGGACACATTTACATAACTTCGTGACCGATAGTTTATGTTTTTCAAGTTGGTGACCAATACGCTCATGTGTGACAACTTGATAGACCACACAAGTGTTTAACTCTTTTTTATTATAATAAAAATACATTCTAAGCGTTATAAAAAAATGTACATGTGTTAATGGGCTGCACCAACTACCCACATCTTCGGTTCAATCCAGCCTAAGCAGAAATAACCCAGATTTTGCCCATTGCTTGGGGGCCCAACCTTGCGCCAGCCGCCTATAAGTGCTATCCCGATCCCCTCCAGTTTATCTACGCACGCCCGGCGGCACACTCGATCGATCGCGGCGATTTTTTGGAAGAAACAGCACTACATCAGAGCAACAGTCTGGTAAGTAGGCATTCCCCTCCGTTGCAATTTGCACGCTCAATTTAGCCATCGATTGCGCTGCTTGTGTTCTCTTTACGTTGATTAATTTGATTAGTTTTTGTTGTGGCGATTTATGATTAGTTAGGGTTTCGGAACTTGGTTAGGCCAGGGACGAGAAGGCGGTCGAATCATCAGTTGCCCACGTCAAATTATTTCATTTGCATATTATTGCTGCTTGGGTTTTCTTTACTACTTTTCGAAGCTGGAATTTAATTATATGTTGTTCAGAGCTTTTTTTACATATAACTATAACTACATCTCATTTTGTTTCATAACTTACTTTCTAACAAGTAGGCTGCTAGGCTGGACCTGTTCATCAAGATTTATACATAATAGCGTTGCGATATTTCTCTAACATGGACTAGGCGCTAGTAGTTTATAATGGTCTGATGAAATTGTAGTTGGTTCAGCAGAGAAATCAGTGTAATTTGTGACAAAGTTATGGCTTGGCCAACAAATTGGTCCGCCACACTGATTTTTTTAGTAGTGTTGTATCCGAGCAGTCATGCCACGGTTTTGAATTCCTATGATCTACAACATGCTTGCGTTTCCCTGATATCTATATGGGCATACGGAAGATGTGCCTAGGAGCTAAAGAATTTAAGTAAACTAGATCGGTATGTGCGCTTCGCCGTGCCGCCTTTAGAACGATTAGGCATTATGTGGTTAACATGGAAGATTAGCATGTGTGTTTGGATGCATTGTTTTCGTGCATAACACCCATTATATGGGCTATCCGCACTTTGCCACCCTGATACTACCGTAGGTCTTCTTGCTGGAGCCGCAACCTAATGCAATACAGAAGGCGCTAGAATAGCATAAGTTAGACATTGTCTTTCCTAACAAACGATGCTAGCTATACGTGACGCATGCAAGGATACATGAGTAGAACACCAGCAGCAGGCAGCCGGTGGCCATCCTACCTTGGCCCCTTTCTCCGCTCCCTCGTCCTTGAGCCAATATTAATACTATGACACTTGTCATATCCCGATTAGCAATGTCCTACCAGGCAGCATGAAAGTAGCGGTGAGCACGGGATCAGCCTCCTACATCCTATCTTGCAAGCATGTACTGGCAGACATGGGAGTCACGACGAACGAAAAAAGAGAGAATCGGTCATGGAGAAGAAACCAGATGTAGAGGGCTAGAGGAGGCGTAGCTAAGCTGAAACAGGTGCCCACCACGATTATAGTGGTGGCAAACCCCATGGCGTCAAAGCGGCAGCAAGAAATGTGAGATTGGAAACCTTAGATGGGGCGAGCCATGACAGTCACCTCCGCAAGAGGCACGCCGTCAGTAAAGACAATTATGGTTTCCCCAAATGTCCAGGCGACGCCCAGAAATCAAGAGTTGTTGTGCTCCAGGTTGGCGAACCACAACCGAAGTGTGGCTCTTCCTCCATCTGTCGAACATGTGGCCGAGGTGGAGCTGGACGACAATGGAAAGGCACCTCGTTGAATAGGTAAACTCCGTGGAGTGGAAAGTCGACGGTGAGGCCGAGGTCGAGGTGGACGACGACGACAACTTTCTCAGATAGAGAGATGGAGATGTAGGTCGTCGTCGGGGCCAAGATTCAGACGTCCATAAAGATTTGGCCAGCATATGGTCCTTGGGGACGAGCGAGTGGGAGCCAGGAAGGACGGGGCGTAAACCCTGGGACGGGAGCACGGCGGGAGGAGCTGTACCAGAGAGAGTTGTTGCGAGAGGAAACCATTCTTGTGGAGGAGTTGTACCAGAGAGAGTTGTTGCGAGAGGAAACCATTCTTGTGCTTCGATGCCTTCGGGTCCGCACCTTAGTGACACGCCTCTGGCAGATGCGCTCGAGCTCGGCAAGGCCCACATGGTTGAAGCCTTGAATCCCGGGGGCCCAGCACAAATCTTTTCGTCCGACGCTACTCATTTTTTCTCATGTGTCATGAAAAGCGGAGGCTGCTGGGAGCTATAATTAGCATCCAAACTAAGCACACAATTTTGCGTAGTTTATCGCTTCCGCTTCCTATTTTATTATTTAATTTATCTTTGCTTCATAAACGCCTAGATAAGGGTTGATTCATTGAGGGTGACTTGATGGGCTGAGAAGGCTCGCAGGTCTCTAAGATTAAGCTATAGAATAATTTGATCAAACTGCACTTGCTCTCTTTAGACGGTAAGTAATACAGTAATATACTAATGTGGTACCTAGCTATTATCTGACTATTCCATCTCCTAAATATGTATTGTATAGACAAAATACCGTAAAAGGGTGTAAAATTCCCACGTCACAAGCTCTTTCTTCAATCCAGCGACACACTGATCTGCCAAACAAAATTATGCATGGGCTGTATACCATATTGTATTAGGTTTTGTATATTAACTGGTACCCCTCCGTTTTAAAATATAAGATGTTTTAATTTATGAAAGAAGTGTAGATTTAGAGTAAACCTATATACTAAAAGGGGTTTAAATACACTTCTTTTATAAAGCTAAAACATTTTATATTTTAAAACGGAAGGAGTATGATTTAATTACGCAGCTAAATAACTGTTCTTATTATTTAACACTTTGCAGCCGCCAGCAGATAATCGTTCTCCCCACATCGATCCGTTGACATCCCTTTGCTTTTCCAACAAGATGGCCCGTACTAAACAGACTGTTTATAAGTCGACGGGCGAGTGGATCCCCACGCGTTCGGTCTACGGAGGGAAGGCGCCTCGGCAGCAGTTGAGGACTCTCGCTGGAATCAAGACCGTAAGAGGGAAGGCACCTCGCGATCCGTTGATCAGAGGTGCAACTGCAACAAAGACTGTAGCAAGGACGAAGGCGCCTCCCAGGCAGTCGATCACCGGTGACGAGAAGCCTCACCGTTACCGCCCAGGAGCAGTTGCTCTTCGGTGCGTCCCATCTTTCAACCTGTTGATCTAGGCTCTGTTCCAGCTTTAATATATATATGTGGCAAGGAGGAAGGAATTTGACGTTAAGAAATCATTTAATTCTCTCTGTTTAATCACAGCGAAATACGCGAGTGCCGGAAGGGCGCCGATCTTCTGCTCATCAGGAAACTGCCGTTCCAGAGGTTTGTCAGAGAGATTGCTCAGGATTTGCAGGTGCGGAGTGTGTAAGGAGGACCGTTTACATGCTTAGTACAATTTGTGCTACGCTTATCTGACGGAAGCACCCTGTTCTTACTGTTCCTTTTCGTTTTTTGTCGATGATGCACAGGTCGATGTCAGTTTTCAGAGCCATGCCCTCCTCGCCCTGCAGGAGGCAGCCGAGGCTTACCTCGTCGGCCTCTTCCAGGACACCGAGCTGTGCGCTACCCATGCCAAGCGCATCACCATCTTGCCCAAGGACATTCAGCTGGCTAGGAGGATCCGTCGCGAGAGGGCGTAGAAGTGCTCAAAAATGAAATCTTAGGCTGTCCTCTTGGTACACAATGTTAGTATGCCTTTGTTTTGCCACAAGTTGGACCTTCTGTCCGGTTGCTTCTGATTTCGAGTGATAGCTCTTGTCCGCCACTTGATTGATGCCTCGCGTGTGTGTCCTGGATCTTGGTCAGGTTCGAATCTGATGGTTTAAAACAAGTAGAAATTCGCTGGTATGGCTACATATAAGGGTGTGTTTCTCTGTCGACTAAGAATTCCGGTGATGTCGTGTAAGAACTCAGTTATAACTACTGTATATATAAGGGAGGTGATGTGTTTCTGATTGCAAGTTGCGATCAGAAATAAGAACTCAGTTATAACGACACTTATCCCTCACAGGATGCAGCTGCAAATACAATGTATTGGACCTGACTGAGCTGGTCTTGTGAACAAACATAACACTTCCACGGTTCACTGATGCAAGACATTCTAGCATTGGCGAAAAAAAACCCTTTCCCCGCGCGGCGACCGGGAGGACCCTGGATCCCACCGCCGAGCTCCCCCTCCCTTCCCCCTTCCTCGCCGCTACCAAGGGGGGGCGGCCTGGCGAAGCCCGGTCCGTGTAGGCGGCGGCGAGGCTCCCTCGTCCTCTCGCGCGGTGGGATGGTCACGGGAACACCCCTGGGACGGAGCGGGCTTCTCCCGCCGGGAAGCTTGGCGGCGTGCGGTGCTGGTCGGGCAGCGGCGTGACGGGCGGATGGGCGGTGTGCGCCATGGCCGGCTGCGGCTCTTCCCGGTGGCGCTGGCGTCGTCCTCTATGGCGACGCTCGGCACGGGCCCGACAGTTTGTACCAAGGCCATGGTAGCGGCGCTGTGGTGCCGGTGATGGCCGGCAGGGAGGGCCCCAGCTGGCCTGCCTCTATAGCTCTGGCTGGCCCAGATCTAGGCCCGGTCTAGGTTTGGGACGGGCCTAGCACGGGGCTGCCTCTCTCTGGAGGTGGTGGGGTGCGTGTGGGGCAAATAGGAGGGTGGCGACGGCTGCGGCTTGATGGCGTGTACCCAGTGTTGTCGTGGGACGCTTCGCTAGAAACCCCAAGAGCAAGATTTGAAGAGCACAACAGCAAGTTTCTCTCAGTACAGACCGAGGTTATCGAACCAGAAGGAGGAAGGAAACGTCACACAGGTGTTGCAAACAATGCGGAGACCTACATAACACAAACTCAAGACTTTGCCCCAATGAATCAGTGAGGTTGTCAAGCTCACCGGTTTGCTGTAACAAAGGATTAGACGTATGGTGTGGAAGGTAATGGTTTGCAGCAAGTAAACACGTAACAGTGGAAGATGTATCAATGGTAAAGATTGGACCGGGGTCCATAGTTCACTAGAGGTGCTCTCCTTAGATAAACAACATGGCATGAAGGGTAAACAAATTACAGCAGGGAAATTGACAGGAACTGAGCAAGGTATAACAATGAAATACCAGACAAAAAGATCATATGAGATTCAATTGGGCAATACAACAATATACATAGACCGCCATCCAACTGTATCTATGACTAGAAGTCCGTCTGCAGGTTATCATCTGAATCCCCTCCAGTATTAAGTGGCAAGCAACCGACAACTGCTTTAAGCAAAGTGTGTAAGGTAAACAATCCACTTGTTCCATGAAGAAGAGACCGTTGTTTTCTCCCTAGTAGCAACAACACATCTACAACTGAAGAGATTTCTGTCACTTCCCTTGGAAACTAGAGGCATGAACCCACTATCGAGCATAAATACCCCCTCTTGGAGTCACTAGCAACTACTTGGCCAAGATAGCTACTAACAACAGAGATCATGCAAGATCACAAACAATACAGACATGATATAATCAAATAGACAAAACCATTAATCAATCTGATATAGTAATCTCAATATCCATCGGATCCCCGCAAACACAACATGCATGATTACAAATAGATTAGATCTTGATCATGAACGGAGCTCACAAGATCTATACATGAAAGCACAAGGAGGAGATACAACCATCTAGCTACTACATGGACCCATAGTCCAAGGTGGAACTACTCACGCTTCATACCGGAGAGAAGGCCTCCGGGATGATCTTCCCTCCGGCAGGGTGCCGGGAAGAACTTCAGATCCCCCCGATCTAGGGACGACGGTGGCGGCGGCTACAAAAGGTTTCGTGGAGTTTTGATCGGGTACTTAGGGTTTCTGTATCGGGGGCTTCTTATAGGCGAAGAGGCAAGGCCGGGAGGCGACCAGGGGGGCCACACCCTGCCCAGGCGCGGGCCCACCCCTGGCCGTGCCTAGGGGGTTTAGCCGCCCTGCTTCGCGTCTCCGTCTTGTCTTCTGGATTCGTGTCGCTCACGGTAAAATATTGACTTTGGCTTTTGTCCCGTCCAATTCCGAGAATATTGATTTTCTGCCTTTCTAGAACCAAAAACAGAAGAAAACAGGCAACTGGCACTGTGGAAACTTGTTAATAGGTTAGTTCCAGAAAAGATATAAAACACCTCAAAAGTGTAGACAAAGCAAAGCAAAGTAGATACTAAACAAGAATGGAGCATCAAAAATTATAGATACGTTTCTGACGTATCAAGCATCCCCAAGCTTAACTCATGTTCGTCCTCGAGTAGGTAAGTGATACAAATATAATTTTTGAGGTGACATGCACCATCAAAACCAAGATCAAACCATTTGCAAGCATTGAAAGCTGGGATTAAAGAACTCTAAACATGTGTACGAAAGATGAAGTTCTAACAATAGGACAAAGTAACTATGCATTCAACATGAAAGGCTACACACAAAGGTCATGAATAACATGCATTGAAAAACGTTTGTTTGTTTCACATACAGAAAACATAGCATAGTTGCATTGAAACATCCCAGCATTTAGGAACTAACGAATGGTAGATTTAGGAATTTGTGCATATGCATGCATTTATCTGCAAAATTGCGGGTAAATTTTTCGCCAAATAAAAACTTAAAGGGATCAAAGTTTCTTTCACTCTCTAGGTATAGGAATAGCTTTGGAGGGTGATCGTTATAAATTTTGACATGACCTTTATGAAACAATGTGTTTTGGGGAGAATTTTAAATTCAAATTTGAAATGTGAGTTCATATTTTTAGAAACTTGGAATTAAGATTTAATAATAATTTAAATCAAGAAACAATAAATAATAAACAGAAACTCTAAATAAGACTTGTAATCAAACAAATGATTATTTATTCCATATATTCATTTCATCAATAAGTTACAAAATAGTTATATAATAAGACAATAAAGAATTCTTACAATAGTGAAATTACAAAAGGAGGAATATTTACATATTGAGAATTATCACAATATTACTTACAAAAGAATAAAATAAAGATTACAAAGTAACTATTCTATCTAAAAGTAAACCTATTCTAATCTTGAATCTTCAAGTCTTGTACCTGCAAAACAAAGAGCAAATAAAAGAAAGCAAAATAAAGATTAAGTTATTAATTTTACTCTCAGTAGAGAACAGTGAGATGCACTGTTCCATTTTACACCATTGAGTAAATCTTAAGGGGCAAGTTTCACCAATATGAAAGAATTAAATCCTTCATAATAAATAGCCACAAGTCAAATGATTCCAATCAGTAAGAGGGGCAAGTTTCACCAAGCAGATAAATGGTAATTAGATAAAAAGGTAGAACATTTCCCTGAGCATATCCACAAGAGTGCAGCAGGCACACAAGTAGCTCACACAACTAAATGCATGGATGTGATGTCGACACAATCAAGGCTGCCTTAACAAGTAAAAAATCCCAACACAGTCGTGAGCAAGCACAAGTGCACTATTCCATTGCTCATACCACACCAAGAACCAGTAGTCTAGCCACAGCAAAACCAGCCAAACTAGAGCACCACCAAAGATCAACCAAACAACACTAGATGGTGACATAAGGAGGGGGAAGAATCAGGTGGACAGCAAGGCCAAGCCACATGAGCTAGGAGGAGCAGGCTAGATCAAGGCCAAGCACAGGAACTCAGGGAAACAAGAACAACATCAGAGGTGAAGGACAGGATCCAATCAGCAACATCAACATCACCACCAAACACAACAATCATCAGTTTTGTGGTGAGTGTCATAAAACCATCACATGATCTATTCATATTATTTAGACAGAAACATGTGTTGTTTTATGATACAATCTCTCAATAATCACCCTGGTGAGGTGAATCTATCCTAGATATTTTGAGTATAAAAATCAGAAATAAAACCTAGCCAAAAACACCAATTTCTCAGACCAGCCTCACACAGTTTGGTGTTAACACATGCAACTTAAATAATCCATCACTTGTTCTTACCAGATCAGGGTACATTTCCCAGAGAGAGTAGCACCTCTGATCTTCTAAGCTACAAACAAACCATTTTCTTAACCAACTAGGACCTAGATCCTAGAGCCTCAGACAAACATCATAGGCCTGATCAAATAATAAGCTTTCCAACTTATTTATAATCATCTATCAGATTCCAGAAATGATCATAAGTAAAGTCAGCAACAAGATTTACTTATGTACCATTCTGAGAAGGTTTCATAAGCACTGATCTTATCACTAAGACAACCAAATAGTCCAATCTTCGCAAATCCACTATCAAATCATTTCCCTGAAACCAGACTCAGAGATCATACATATTTATCTATTCAGTTTCAAAGAATCATTTGATTCTATTGAATAAAATTTATACTAAGCATAAACAGGCAAGCCAACCAACAGTAAGACAGTGAATCATCACTGACAGGGTCATTGTTAGTATGAAGATACTAACAACAGATGAACACACTAAGCCACCATAGTATCAACCAGAGGCAATACTATGAAACTCTAGCATTTGATCCAGTATTAGCCTCACACCAATAAAAGCACCACATAATCAAAGGATGACCACAAGCACTGAAGTGCAGAGCACACAAATTCTCACCAAGCATCATTACCAGGCCATAACATCATTCTACCAGCAACAGAGATGAACCCTAGTATCAGTGCAACCACAAAATATAGGTTGGCCACTAGATACACACAGAGGAACTCGAGGTGTCTAGATGCACTAGGGTTCACAGAAGCACAACACACCGGAGGTCCTCGCTGACGAATTGAAGAGGAAGAAGAAGGGCCGACGTGCTCGTGGCGGCATGGGGAGCACCCAGAGGGCGCTACAACCCGCACCAGCCACGGCGGCGGCCATGGCAGCACACAAACACCGCACACCACCACGGGAGGGTCAGCAGCGGCAGTAGCAACACCTTCCCTAGAATTTTACAAAATTACAGAAAGAAGATAAAAATAAATAAAAATCACTTTTATTATCTATTAATTTTGTAGTATTTTAGAAAAATACTAAATAAATGTTTAGTATCATAAAAAGAAATTCTTTTATTTAAATGATAATCCTTAAAAGAATTATTAAATAAATAAAAATAAAATAAAATGAAATGAAAATATAATATTCAATAAATATTAATAATTAATATTTATAAATCCTTTACTACTTAAAGGAATTTTTGCAACCAAAATAAAGTGTAGAACACACAAAAATAAATAATGCATTACATTACTTTGCATAATCATTTTTTCTCTTTAAATATTGTCCTTACCGGGCAATAATGATGTTTGTAGACATAGAAGTTCAAGATCTAGTGCAAGCATCCTACTTCACTACCTTGCAATCACAAGGCAAGTTCATCACTTGCTCATGTCCTTTGAAGAGTCTTTATCAAAGTATTTGCAAATTGTGTGTTATCATCTATGTTCCGGAGAAAGAAAATATTATTTTCTCAAAAAAATAAATCTTTGGTATCATCCTAAGTGATGATATAATGGAGCAATAGAACTTAGGTTTCTATTTGCAACAATGATGATCAATTAGAGACTTAATAACCCATGACATCAGTGATTCTAGCGCCGTATATCACGCGTTAACCATGAGATTTGGAATGGGACAGAGAAGTCAGCTGTATCTTCTTCCTCTCGCATGTAGACGGATGTGCAAGTCGTGGCTGTTATCACTCGTAGCGTGCATATTAATTGGTAATTCATAGAGGATATGCAGCATATGGGTGGAAACCCTCATCGTCCCATGATAGTTCTGGCATCTGATACGTTGGAAATGTATCTATAATTTTTTATGCTCCATGCTTGTTTAGTATCTACTTTGCTTTGCTTTGTCTACACTTTTGAGGTGTTTTATATCTTTTCTGGAACTAACCTATTAACAAGTTTCCACAGTGCCAGTTGCCTGTTTTCTTCTGTTTTTGGTTCTAGAAAGGCAGAAAATCAATATTCTCGGAATTGGACGGGACAAAAGCCAAAGTCAATATTTTACCGTGAGCGACACGAATCCAGAAGACAAGACGGAGACGCGAAGCAGGGCGGCTAAACCCCCTAGGCACGGCCAGGGGTGGGCCCGCGCCTGGGCAGGGTGTGGCCCCCCTGGTCGCCTCCCGGCCTTGCCTCTTCACCTATAAGAAGCCCCCGATGCAGAAACCCTAAGTACCCGATCAAAACTCCACGAAACCTTCTGTAGCCGCCGCCACCGTCGTCCCTAGATCAGGGGGATCTGAAGTTCTTCCCGGCACCCTGCCGGAGGGAAGATCATCCCGGAGGCCTTCTCTCCGGTATGAAGCGTGAGTAGTTCCACCTTGGACTATGGGTCCATGTAGTAGCTAGATGGTTGTATCTCCTCCTTGTGCTTTCATGTATAGATCTTGTGAGCTCCGTTCATGATCAAGATCTAATCTATTTGTAATCATGCATGTTGTGTTTGCGGGGATCCGATGGATATTGAGATTACTATATCAGATTGATTAATGGTTTTGTCTATTTGATTATATCATGTCTGTATTGTTTGTGATCTTGCATGATCTCTGTTGTTAGTAGCTATCTTGGCCAAGTAGTTGCTAGTGACTCCAAGAGGGGGTATTTATGCTCGATAGTGGGTTCATGCCTCTAGTTTCCAAGGGAAGTGACAGAAATCTCTTCAGTTGTAGATGTGTTGTTGCTACTAGGGAGAAAACAACGGTCTCTTCTTCATGGAACAAGTGGATTGTTTACCTTACACACTTTGCTTAAAGCAGTTGTCTGTTGCTTGCAACTTAATACTGGAGGGGGTTCAGATGATAACCTGCAGACGGACTTCTAGTCATAGATGCAGTTAGGTGGCGGTCTATGTATCTTGTTGTATTGCCCAATCAACCTCATAGGATCTTTCTAACTAGTAATTGCATTGTTATGCCTTGCTCAGTTCCTGTCAATTGCCCTGCTGTAATTTGTTTACCCTTCATGCCATGTTGTTTATCTAAGGAGATCACCTGTAGTGAACTATGGACCCCGGTCCAATCTTTACCATTGATACATCTTCCACTATTACTTGTTTACTTGCTGCAAACCATTACCTTCCACACCATACGTTTAATCCTTTGTTATAGCAAACCGGTGAGCTTGACAACCTCACTGTTCGTTGGAGCAAAGTCTTGAGTTTGTGTTGTGCAGGTCTCGATATTGCTTGCAACACCTGTGTGACGTTTCCTTCCTCCTTCTGGTTCGATAACCTCAGTCTCAACTGAGGGAAAACTTGCTGCTTGTTGCTTCACACCTTGCTCTTGGGGTTCCCAACAGGCTGTGCATAGACAGTCATCAAGCTTTTCTGGCGCCGTTGCCAGGGAGGCCAAGGACGTCTTCACTAGGGAAGTCCTTCACTTCCTTTCTCTTTACTTTGTTTTTAGTTCGCTCTGTTTCTTTTGCTTGGTTTTGTTTGCCTCTTTCCAAAAAATCCAAAAAAAATTAGTCTAGTTATGTCATGGGAAAGACCGCGGCAGATGCTGCAATCGGCAGCGAGTAGTAGAACGAAGGGCAAGGGCGGCCAGCCATCTGCGGTGCGAGATGAGGACGGAGACACAGGGTGATCAGAAAACCTCCCCCTCGTCATTTCCTCTGATTGCGTGCACCTTCGTTTTCCTCTGCATCGCGATCCAGCCGAGCCAACATCCTCCGACCTCCACAAACCTTTCCGCCAATGGCCCCCTCCACCGAACCATGGGTCAGGTCCAAGTGTACGAGAGCGCTACTGGCGTCTTTCGAGGAGGCCGGGATCCTGCGCGCCGGCAGGTGGCGCATCTCCGCGGCCGGAGAGGTGACTCCGGACCCACACGAGGGAGAATTCGTCTGCTTCACCAGCCACCTGGAACGGGGGCTGGGATTCCCCACATCTCTCACGTGATGTCTTGGAGCGACGAAAACATAATCGGTGCATACTAAAGGAAGAACACATTATTATCTTGATATTTAAAAGAGGGATCATATTATTATGCTAACAAAGCGCTAAACAAGCAATATAAGATGCTATCAAACATCACATGTTTATTAGTGAAATAATATGGTTCCCGCATATGATCTCTATCATGTGCACCGTGGTATGATCAATATCATACCTATATGTGTAAGTCCAAGGTCTATGGAGATTACACGTTATGTATGTTGTAAAAGTATCATCTTATACTTCTACTTACAACATCACCATATCATAACACTAGCCCAGCAACAATCTAAACTAGACGCCTCTAATTTATCCATTGCAAGTTTTACGTGTCTTAGGGCTTTCGAGATTGAACCGTTCTTACCTACGAACATGAACCACAACGAGGATAACCAAATTGTTGACAACTCGCTTGCAAAATAGATATTGACTATAGTAGGAGAGACATACACCCGCTAGCCACTTATGCAAACTAGTTGCATGTCAAGCGTGGAACAGGTCTCATGTGCGAGGACATGTAAAGTTTGTCCGGGCCGCTTCATCCCACTATGCCACCAATATCCAAAATTACAACAAAGG
Source organism: Avena sativa (assembly GCA_916181665.1). Lineage (NCBI taxonomy): Eukaryota > Viridiplantae > Streptophyta > Magnoliopsida > Poales > Poaceae > Avena > Avena sativa. The sequence goes on along the minus strand of OV702298.1, from coordinate 259,019,566 downwards.
AGCAACAACATGATCATCATTGCCCACATACTCATATGTGTACTACCCGTGTAAAGTATCTACGCATAGATCCGGCTCTGATACCATTGTAGGGTTCGCAGCATAGAAAACAAAAAATTTCCTACGATGGGAACTATGTACCAAGATCTATCTACTAGATACAAACAACGGGCGGATGTATATCCGTAGAGAACATACCCTTGAAGACCGACAAAGCTTAACGAGTTCAACTCGTGGTTGATGTAGACGATCTCTTGCCGATCTCAAGATCGAGAGGAAGTCCTAGCGCCGCAAAGCAGCAGCGCATCCGTGCTCGCACACACGTACAATACACCGGACAACCTCCGCCTCCTCGCTCCAGCGATGCAGCGGAAGCACAACCCTTTCTTGCCGAATAGCCACCGGGAACATGTATCTCACTAGTCCGAGACCATGGGGGATAAATTCTAGAGGGGGAGAGAGATCCTTCACGAGGAGGTGTGAGAGACAAGTGAGGAGGGGTGCTCCTTTTATAGGAGGAGGGGGGGAACCCCAAGGGGGTGGCCGGCGCATGGGGGCTGCCCCCTTGCCCTCCCCTCTTCATGTGGGTGGACACTCCACTCACAAAATTCCTTTAAATTCCCTCCACTCAAAAGTCCACTCAAATTCCCATTAAATTTCCACCAAATTTAATGCAAACTCTCATTAAATAAAACTCTTTTATTTTATTCAGAATTTTGTCAATTACTTTAATGACAAACATTCACAAATAACCCCTTGCTAGAATTCCATTTCACATGCATAACCACTTTATGCAATTTCACCCGAAAACCTGTTTCAGTATCTAGTGAAATAAATTCCTGCGCTTGTTTATTCTTTCGGCATGAAACATTTGCTCCAACTGGATGCCAGTGTCCCTTAAGTGTGTCACCCTACGGTTCGCGAATAATGCAGACATGATCGAGACCCTTCTCCGATCAATAATCAGTAGCGGGACCTGGAGATCCATACTGACTCCCACACATTCAACGATGACTTTTCCTGTGATCGTCGGAACCTTTTACGCTTGTATCTTAATCCCTTTGTTTCACGATATATTACATGTACGAGATTCGATCATCGGTATCTCCATACCTAGTTTGATCTCGTTACTGACATGCACTCTTTTCTCGTTCCCGTGATATAACATTCTAGTGATCAAATCACTTGCTTGCAAGCTAATCAATGTGATATCACCGAGAGGGCCCAGAGCATATCTATCCGTCATCGGGATGAACAAATTCCACTCTTGATCCATGATTCTGAACATAACACTTTAGTAGCTTTTGAGCCATCTTTATAATCACCCAGTTACGGAGTGACGTTTGATGTCAACAAGAAACTCTTCCGGTGTTAGTGATTGGCATGATCTCATGGTCTAAGGATTAGGATTACTTCGTAGTTTGTTTATAGCAATATAAACTCAATGACTTTGATCGTAATGCTATACTTCGGATGAATGTTCATCACACCATTACACTAATGTTGTGATCTCATTATTAACAACATCCAATGTCTATGATCAGGAAACCGTGATCATCTTGTTAATCAACGAACTAGTTTATGAGAGAGGCATAACTAGGAACTTTATGTTTGTTTATTAAACACACATGTATTAACGTTTCCGTATTAATACAATTATAGCATGCAAAATAAACATTTATCATATACTTGGAATACACATAATAAACATTTTATTATTGCCTCTCAGGGCATATTCCCTTCAGTCTCCCACTTGCACTAGAGACAATAATCTAGTTACATTGTGATGTAACTAACACCCATGGAGTTCTGGTGTAGATCATGTTTTGCTCTAGGGAGAGTTTTAGTCAATGGATCTGCTACATTGAGATCCGTTTGTACTTTACAAATCTTTATATCTCCATCCTTGACATGCTCGTGGATGGAGTGAAACCGGCGCTTAATATGCTTGGAATGCTTGTGAGACCTTGGCTCTTTGGCACTGGCAATGGCACCATTGTTGTCACAATAGATCACTATTGGGTCCAACGCGTTTGCAACCACACCTAGTTCGGATATGAACTCCTTCATCCAAACTGCTTCCTGAGCCGCTTCTGAAGCAGCAACATATTCGGCCTCCGTTGTTGATCCCGCCACCACAGATTGTTTGGAACTCCTCCAACTAACCGCTCCACCATTCATGAGAAATACGTATCCGGATTGAGACTTAGAGTCATCCGGATCGGTGTCAAAGCTAGCGTCGACATAACACTTAGCGACGAGCTCTTCTTCACCTCCGTATACAAGAAACATATCCTTAGTTCTTCGCAAGTACTTAAGGATATTCTTGACCGCTTTCCAGTGTTCTGAACCTGGATCCGGTTGGTACCTACTAGTCAAACTAATAGCATGTGCCACATCCAGTCTTGTACATAGCATGGCGTACATTATAGAGCCTATGGCTGAAGCATAGGGGACCTTGTCCATTATCTCTCTTTCTTCCGCCGAAGCCGGACTTTGAGTCTTACTCAATGTCGTGCCTTGTGTCATAGGTAAGAACCCCTTCTTACTATCCTCCATTTTAAACTTCTTTAAAATCTTATCAAGGTATGTACTTTGCGATAGCCCTATTAGGCGCCTAGATCTATCTCTATAGATCTTTATGCCTAATATGTATGACGCTTCACCTAGGTCCTTCATTGAAAATTTGCTGTTTAGATAACTTTTAACACTGTTTAAAAGTTCTATATCATTTCCGATCAATAATATGTCATCCACATATAATATCAGAAATGCCACATTGCTCCCACTCACTTTCTTGTAAATACAAGCTTCTCCATAAGTTTGGACAAATCCAAACTCTTTGATCACCTCATCAAAGCGGAGATTCCAACTTCGTGATGCTTGCTTCAATCCATAGATGGATCGCTGAAGCTTGCACACCTTATTAGCATCCTTAGGATCGAAAAAACCCTTTGGTTGTATCATATACAACTCTTCCTCAATATTACCATTGAGAAACGCGGTTTTAACATCCATCTGCCATATCTCATAATCGAAATATGCAGCAATTGCTAACATAATCCTAACTGACTTTAGCATCGCTACGGGAGATAATGTCTCATCGTAGTCAACTCCTTGAATTTGTCGAAACCCCTTTGCGACAAGTCGAGCTTTATAGACGGTTATACTACCATCAGCATCAGTTTTCCTTTTGAAAATCCATTTGTTCTCCACGGCCTTTCGGTCGTGAGGTAAGTCCACCAAGTTCCAAACTTGATTTTCATACATGGATTCCATCTCGGATTTCATGGCTTCTAACCATTTGTTGGAATCCGGGCTCATCATCGCTTCTTCATATGTCGCAGGGTCATCATTTTCATCAACCATGAAATTCATGACAGGATTTCCGTATAGCTCGGGAGCTGCACGCGTCCTGCAAGACCTGCGAGGTTCGGTAGTACTCTCTTTTGGAGTTTCATGATCATTATCATTAGTTCCCTCTTCAACAGGTGGAGCCAACTCCGGAACAACTTCCGGCGCTGTGCTACTCGCCATACTTTGAAGAGAAGGTTCAATAACCTCTTCGAGTTCTACCTTCCGACTACTCACACCTTTCGCGAGAAACTCTTTCTCTAGAAAGGATCCATTCTTGGCAACAAAAACCTTGCCCTCAGATCTGTGATAGAAGGAATACCCAATAGTTTCCTTAGGGTATCCTATGAAGACGCATTTTTCCGCTTTGGGTTCGAGTTTATCCGGTTGAAGTTTCTTCACATAAACATCGCATCCCCAAACTTTAAGAAATGACAGCTTAGGTTTGTTTCCAAACCACAATTCATACGGTGTCTTTTCAACGGATTTAGATGGTGCCCGATTTAAAGTGAATGCAGCAGTTTCTAGTGCATAACCCCAAAGTGACAACGGCAAGTCCGTCAGAGACATCATAGATCGAACCATATCTAATAAAGTACGATTACGACGTTCCGACACACCATTTCTCTGTGGTGTTCCGGCAGGTGTGAGTTGTGAAACAATTCCACACTCTTTCATGTGAGTGCTAAACTCGTAACTTAGATACTCACCTCCACGGTCGGACCGTAGAAATTTGATCTTTCTATTACGATGATTTTCCACTTCATTCTGAAATTCCTTGAACTTTTCAAAGGTTTCAGACTTGTGTTTCATCAAGTGGATATAACCGTATCTACTCAAATCATCCGTGAAAGTAACAAAATAACGATATCCACCTCGCGCCGACACACTCATTGGACCACATACATCAGAATGTATGATTTCCAATAAATCTGTCGCCCGTTCCATTGAACCGGAAAACGGCATTCTAGCCATCTTGCCCATAAGGCATGGCTCACATGTATCAAATGATTCATAATCAAGTGATTCCAAAAGTCCATCCGAATGGAGCTTCTTCATGCGTTTAACGCCAATTTGACCTAGACGGCAGTGCCACATATATGCGGATATATCATCATTTAGTTTAATCCTTTTAGCATCAACATTATGAATATGTGTACATTATTATCGAGATCTAAAAGAAATAAACCATTCATCATCGGTGCATGAACATAAAAGATTTCATTCATATAAATGGAACAACCATTGTTCTCGGATTTAAATGAATAACCACTTCGCATCAAACACGATCCAGATACAATGTTCATGCTTAGTGCAGGCACTAGATAACAATTATTCAAGTTTATTACTAATCCCGACGGCAAGTGGAGAGGCAGCGTTCCGATGGCGATCACATCAATGCTTGATCCATTGCCGACACGCATCTTGACCTCACCCCTTGCTAGCGGTCGCTTGTTCCGCAGCCCCTGATTCGAGTTGTAAATATTAGCAACTGAACCGGTATCAAATACCCAGGTGCTACTGCGAGCACTAGTCAAGTACACATCAATAACATGTATATCATATATACCTTTGTTTGCCTTGCCGGCTTTCTTGTCTGCCAAATACTTGGGGCAGTTGCGCTTCCAGTGGCCAGTCCCCTTACAATAGTAGCACTCGGTATCAGACTTAGGTCCAACTCAGGGTTTCTTTTTAGGCGCGGCAACCGGCTTGCCGCCCTTACTTCCCTTCCGTTTTCCCTTCTTGTCTTTCTTGAAACCAGTGTTCCTACTGATCATCAACACTTGATGTTCCTTTTTGATCTCCACTTCTGCAGTTTTAAGCATTGACAGAAGCTCGGGGAGAGACTTCTTCATGCCTTGCATATTATAGTTCATCACGAAGCTCTTATAGCTAGGTGGCAGAGACTGCAGAACACGATGGATGCCTAAGTCAATGGGAATCGATATTCCCAAGGACACAAGCTTATCGGCGTAACTCGACATCTTGAGTACATGCTCACTAACGGAGCTGTGCTCTTCCATCATGCAGCTAAAGAACTTTTCTGAAGCGTTGTAGCTCTCTACAGCAGCATGTGTGTCGAAAATCATTTTCAACTCATCCATTGTATCAAATGCATTGCCATTTTCGAAACGCTTTCAAAGTTCCGGCTCTAGCCCATACAATATGCCGCAATGAACTAAGTTGTGGTCCTCCTGACGAGTCTGATAGACATTCTTCTCCTTGTCAGGGGCATCATCAAGAGGTGGGGGGCCTAACGGCGCTTCTAGCACATATTGCTTTTGTGCAGCAGAGAGGAGAATCCTCAAATTCATGGCCCATTCGGTAAAGTTGCTACTGTTTGTTGCTAGTTTCTCTTTCTCCATGAACACATTGAAATTAAAATCAGGTGGTGCCATCTACAACAGAATTTGTAAAGTTTAGACTAAGTGTATGATAGATTGAGTTCAACTAATCCATATTACGAATGAACTCCCACTCAAAAACGACATCCCTTGTGCCTTTTTAGTGATTACATGAACCAAATCCACTACACCAAGTCCGATCATCACGTGAGTCGGTGTAGCTTCAAAGGCGAGCATCAAATGGGCATCATATCAACTATATGACTCATGCTTAACCTTTCGGTCCGTGTTCCGAGGCCATGTCTGTACATGCTAGGCTCGCCAAGTTAGAACCTTAGTATTCGCGTGTGTAACTATTTTACACCCGAAATATGGTCGTGGATCCAAGAACACCCGATCATCACGTGATGTCTTGGAGCGACGAAAACATAATCGATGCATACTAAAGGAAGAACACATTCTTATCTTGATATTTAAAAGAGGGATCATCTTATTATGCTAACAAAGCGCTAAACAAGCAATATAAGATGCTATCAAACATCACATGTTTATTAGTGAAATAATATGGTTCCCACATATGATCTCTATCATGTGCACCGTGGTATGATCAATATCATACCTATATGTGTAAGTCCAAGGTCTATGGAGATTACACGTTATGTATGTTGTAAAAGTATCATCTTATACTTCTACTTACAACATCACCATATCATAACACTAGCCCAGCAACAATCTAAACTAGACGCCTCTAATTTATCCATTGCAAGTTTTACGTGTCTTAGGGCTTTCGAGATTGAACCGTTCTTACCTACGAACATGAACCACAACGAGGATAACCAAATTATTGACAACTCGCTTGCAAAATAGATATTGACTATAGTAGGAGAGACAGACACCCGCTAGCCACTTATGCAAACTAGTTGCATGTCAAGCGTGGAACAGGTCTCATGTGCGAGGACATGTAAAGTTTGTCCGGGCCGCTTCATCCCACTATGCCACCAATATCCAAAATTACAACAAAGGAGCAACAACATGATCATCATCGCCCACATACTCATATGTGTACTACCCGTGTAAAGTATCTACGCATAGATCCGGCTCTGATACCACTGTAGGGTTCGCAACATAGAAAACAAAAATTTTCCTATGATGGGAACTATGTACCAAGATCTATCTACTAGATACAAACAACGGGCGGATATATATCCATAGAGAACATACCCTTGAAGACCGACAAAGCTTAACGAGTTCAACTCGTGGTTAATGTAGATGATCTCTTGCCGATCTCAAGATCGAGAGGAAGTCCTAGCGCCGCAAAGCAGCAGCGCATACGTGCTCGCACACACGTACAAGACACCGGACAACCTCCGCCTCCTCGCTCCAACGATGCAGCGGAAGCACAACCCTTTCTTGCCGAATAGCCATCGGGAACATGTATCTCGCTAGTCCGAGACCATGGGGGATAAATTCTAGAGGGGGAGAGAGATCCTTCACGAGGAGGTGTGAGAGACAAGTGAGGAGGGGTGCTCCTTTTATAGGAGGAGGGGGGAACCCCAAGGGGGTGACCGACGCATGGGGACTGCCCCCTTGCCCTCCCCTCTTCATGTGGGTGGACACTCCACTCACAAAATTCCTTTAAATTCCCTCCACTCAAAAGTCCACTCAAATTCCCATTAAATTTCCACCAAATTTAATGCAAACTCTCATTAAATAAAACTATTTTATTTTATTCAGAATTTTGTCAATTACTTTAATGACAAACATTCACAAATAACCCCTTGCTAGAATTCCATTTCACATGCATAACCACTTTATGCAATTTCACCCGAAAACCTGTTTCGGTATCTAGTGAAATAAATTCCTGCGCTTGTTTATTCTTTCGGCATGAAACATTTGCTCCAACTGGATGCCAGTGTCCCTTAAGTGTGTCACCCTACGGTTCGCGAATAGTGCGGACATGATCGAGACCCTTCTCCGATCAATAATCAGTAGCGGGACCTGGAGATCCATACTGACTCCCACACATTCAACGATGACTTTTCCTGTGATCGTCGGAACCTTTACGCTTGTATCTTAATCCCTTTGTTTCACGATATATTACATGTCCGAGATTCGATCATCGGTATCTCCATACCTAGTTTGATCTCGTTACTGACATGCACTCTTTTTTCATTCCCGTGATATAACATTCTAGTGATCAAATCACTTGCTTGCAAGCTAATCAATGTGATATCACCGAGAGGGCCCAGAGGATATCTATCCGTCATCGGGATGAACAAATTCCACTCTTGATCCATGATTCTCAACATAACACTTTAGTAGCTTTGGAGCCATCTTTATAATCACCCAGTTACGGAGTGACGTTTGATGTCAACAAGAAACTCTTCCGGTGTTAGTGATTGGCATGATCTCATGGTCTAAGGATTAGGATTACTTCGTAGTTTGTTTATAGCAATATAAACTCAATGACTTTGATCGTAATGCTATACTTCGGATGAATGTTCATCACACCATTACACTAATGTTGTGATCTCGTTATTAACAACATCCAATGTCTATGATCAGGAAACCGTGATCATCTTGTTAATCAACGAACTAGTTTATGAGAGAGGCATAACTAGGAACTTTCTGTTTGTTTATTAAACACACATGTATTAACGTTTCCGTATTAATACAATTATAGCATGCAAAATAAACATCTATCATATACTTGGAATACACATAATAAACATTTTATTATTGCCTCTCAGGGCATATTCCCTTCAATACTGGGGTTGCGGTTCATACCAGTCGCCAAGTGGGTTTTATTCACTTGCTTTATTTTTCGTTGTACTCGAACCACTTTGCTCATGTAATCGATTTGCAGGACTGGGGTTAAAAAGATAGGCCACCCGTCAGTGGCCAAGGTGCCGCCTGTCGTCGCCGAGGCGGACCCTTCTCGGAAGAGGAAGGCTGATGAAGTCGCTGCCCCCACAGAAAGCGCCAAGAAGGCCAAGAACGATGAAGTCATCACGGTGTCTGACGACACGACGATGGCTCCGAGTGATCCTGCGGCGGGGGCGGCCTCGGTGATCAAGGAGGGTGCTTCCTCGCCTGGGATGGCCGAGCCGGCCTCTTTTGGTGTCGGCGCATCCATCACAACCTTCCCCCGCTTCATGGCTAGAGCGGCTACGGCGAGTGGTACCACGCCATCGAGCCGCGCACCCAGGGTCGCCGAGATGGAGGTCGAGCAGCGTCACGGGCATACTCCGGCTCTTCTCGCATCCGTGGACGCACTACAACTTCATGGCATGCTTGGCGCAGCCATCCAGGTATGTCCAGTCCCCGAGGATCGGGCCACTGAATTGCAGTGGTCAGATTCTTTTGGTGCTTTGCTTTTATTTCTTGCGCCAAGTCCCCGAGTGCGCATTCGCTGAATTTCAGTGGGTGGGCGCTCAGGATTTTTGATCGCCAGTCCCCGATTGGCTAGTCGCTGAATTTCAGCGGATAGGCACTTAGGATTTTTTATCTCCAGTCCCCGAGTGTCCAGTCGCTGAATTTCAGCGAGTGGGCACTGTAGGATTTCGTTTTTGCTAACTGCTTGACTTTTGCACAGGGTTTGCAGCGTGAATCAGCCGACCGGCTTGCTGCGAAGTGTCGCGCGGAGAAGGAACTTGTCGTCGTTCAAGAGGCGAACAAGGGACTCCAAGCGATTGCTATGAAGGCAGAAGAGGTTCGCCAGGGCCTTGTCCCGGCGAGTGAGCTTACGGCGGCGCAATCGGCGTTGAGTTTGGCGGAGAAGCGGATCGCCGACCTTGAGTGCGAGCTTGCGGACGCGAAGGAGGAGGCGAGCTCGGCGGATGGGCGAGCCAAGGCTGCTATTACGGCCGCCGCTGAAGAGCGTAAGGTCTCCGACGCCCTTGTTGCTGGGCTTCAAGACGACTACTCCTCTCTTCAAAACTCCATCACGGAGCTCTCCCGCCCTTTGATTGGTATGTGTGCCGCCTTTGCCTATAATGTTTTCATTGCGTGAGGTTTGATGTACTCACTACCCCTCCTGTCCACAGGTTGGACTATTGATAGCACGGAAGAGGCGCAGTCATTCGACGCGCGACAGTGTGTGGCCACTCTGGTCAACTCGGCCACGCTGTCCGCGACTTGTATTCGGGCGTATCTTCAAGAGATGTCGCCCACGGAAGTGATTCCCAGCGACCTCGTCGAAGTGTGGCGGTACTTGGAGAAGGCGCCATCAGTCGTCGAGTTCATGACGCGGTCGGCGTTCCGGCGCGGGGCGGCGACGGCGCCGAGCCTTGGGCTCGCCCACTTCCCGGAAGATTTCGATCTGGACGACGTGACGAGTGTCTACCCATCGTTGACGGGCTCGGTGGAGATCGCTGAGGTGCTGAAGCTGACGGACCGCGCCGCGGTATACTCCGATCGCGTCTGGGCGATGGGCGATCTGCTTCCTTATCAGGAGACGATCGTCGCACCTAACGACCCCGAGCCGCAGCACCGGGACTTCAAGATCGAGCAGCCCTTCCATGCGGCGATGGCGGGTGAGCTGACGATGTATCCGTCAAACCCGTACACTCCCTTCATTCGCAACCGCAAGGGTGGCGGCGAGTCGTCGTCGAAGCCTGCGGAGTAAAACATTGTGCCCTGGGGCGTTAGTAGTAGTTCTGCCGTTGGGCATACTTTGTATTTTGTGACATTTGTTATATGCTATAATGAGATATCGTCTTATTTTCTGGATTGTCTTATGTTGGTGATTGAGGGTTGAACGAGTCCCCGAGCGCGTCCGCCCTTTTTATGGGGTTTACCTCGTTTGTTATGTGTTTGCGGTTTTGAACGTTTTGTTATTGAGGTCGACTCGCCCAAACTCGGAAAGCCAGTCGCAAGGCGACTCCCATGAGTGCTCTGTACTTCACCGTTTTCCCTTGCGCGAACAAGGTCGGGTAGCCGAGTCCTCGAGCGTGGTACTTGGTTGTTCTAGGTGCGACTCTAGGGTGGGTGAGGACTTGGCGCGTTAGAGTGAGCGCATCACTCCTGCCTGGACCGTCGGGTCAGTCGCATGGCGAGTCCTGGGCATGCTCTCATACTTGGCGTTTTCCCTAGCCGCTCGCGCTGAACTGGTCATCAGTCCCCGAGCGTGGTACTTGGCCGTTCGAGTCGCTGTGTCGAGGATGCGGAGGATCATGGTCGCTGTGAGGAGCGAAGGCAGTTGTCTTGGCTCGTTAAGCCAGTCGAGCTAGGCAACTCCAATGGGGCTCCGGGTAGGCGTTTTTCGTGGACGTTACAAGACCTGGGGTAACCCAGTGCCCTTGTAGCGCACTACTTGGCCGTGCCGATCGCTGTACCAGAGGTTGGCTCCTGCAGTTAGCTTGGTGTTGTTACTACGAGTGCGAGTGGCACAAGACACGGAGAGTAGACGCAATTTGCGGTAACCAATATTTTTATTTCATAGCGACTGGAGGATACATATGTGGAGTTCTAGGAGTAGAGCTTCTGTAGGAGGTTTACATTCCAGGGCCGCTTGATGTCGAGTTTTCCGTCTCCATGGACGTCGGTGAGGTAGTAGGTGTCGTTGCCGAGTACTCGCCCTATGGCGAATGGTCCCTCCCACGGGGGGAGAGCTTGTGCATGCCCTTCTTGTCCTGGATGAGGCGCAGAACCAGGTCGCCTTCCTGGAAGGTGCGAGTCTTCACCCGCTGGCTATGGTAGCGGCGGAGTCCTTGCTGGTAGATGGCAGTGCGAGAGCGAGCTAGGTCGCGTGCCTCGTCGAGTTGATCGACTCCGTCCTGACGTGCGAGTTCGTTCGCCGCCTCCGTGTAGTGGACGACCCTTGGCGAGTCGTGCTCGAGGTCGGTTGGCATGACTGCCTCGGCGCCGTATACCATGAAGAAGGGGGTGAACCCTGTCGACCTGTTGACCGAGGTGCGGATACCCTAGATGACGGAGGGTAGCTCCTTGAACCAACACCCGGCGGTGCGCTCGAGTGGTACTTGGAGCCGCGGCTTCAGGCCGTGGAGGATGCTCTAGTTGGCGCGTTCCGCCTGGCCGTTGGACTCCGGGTGGGCGACTGACGCGAGGTCGAGACGGATGTGATGTTCCTCGCAAAACTCGGCCATGGCTCCTTTGGCGAAGTTGGTGCCGTTGTCCGTGATGATGTTGTTTGGGAACCCGTAGCGATATATGAGCTCGCGTAGGAATTTGGTGGCAGTCTTCCCGTCGCATTTCCGGACTGGCTTGGCCTCCACCCACTTTGTGAATTTTTTGACCGCGACCAGGAGGTGGGTGGAGCCGGAGGGGGCCTTTTTGAAAGGGCCTACCATGTCCATACCCCACACGGCGAATGGCCAGGTGATGGGGATTGTCTTGAGCGCTGAGCTCGGCACATGTGTCTGGTTGGCGTATTTCTGGCACCCGGCGCACCGCTGGACGATGTCGACGGTGTTGGCATGTGCGGTGGGCCAGTAGAAGCCGTGCCGCATAGCCTTTGCGACCAGAGCGGGCTCCGGCGTGGTGGTCGCAGTCGCCGGAGTGGATGTCGTGGAGGATCTTGCGTCCTTCGGCGGGTTGTACGCAACGTTTGAACACACCGGTCACGCTGCGCTTGTGGAGATCGCCGTCGATGATGATGAAGGATTTGCATCGACGTGCAACCATCCGGGCGTCTGTCTCGTCTGCCGGCAAGGTGCCAGCCTCCAGGTAGGCGATGTACGGCTTGGTCCAGTCGTCTGGCTCGGTGATGAGTGCGACCAGGGCTGCCTCTGGTTGCAGCGGGACTCTGATGTCGATCTCCCTTGGGGGAGAGACTGATGGCTTGGTGATCGTGTCGAGGAAGACGCCGGCGGGTGTTGCGAGTCGAGCCGACCCGATGCGAGAGAGTGCGTCGGCCTCCTCATTCTTCCGCCTATCGATCCACTCGATGGAGTAGCCTGCGAAGTGTCCACCCAGCTTGTCCACTGCCTGGCGGTATGCCGCCATGGTGGGAGAGACGGCGTCGCAAGTACCGACGACTTGCCCGGCGACGAGGTCGGAGTCTCCGTAGCAACGTAGGCGGTTGACATTCATCTCCTTGGTAGCTCGCATGCCATGGAGTAGTGCCTCATACTCGGCCATGTTGTTGGTGCAGGGGGTGAAGTCGAGGCAGAGGACGTAGCGGAGCTTGTCGCCCTTCGGTGAAGTCAACACGATCCCTGCTCCTGCGCCATCCGTGTTCTTGGAGCCGTCGAAGTGTAGGCTCTAGTAGTGGAGGTATGGCGACTTTTCTGGCTGCTGGGCCTCTTCCCAATCGGCGATGAAGTCCGCGAGAGCCTGCAACTTGATCGCTTTTCGTGGCTCATACTTGATGTTGTGGACGCCGATTTCGACGGCCCACTTGGCGACTCGCCCGGTCGCCTCACGGTTGCGGATGATGTCCTGCAACGGTGCTGAGGAGACGACCGTGATCGGGTGCTCCTGGAAGTAGTGCGGCAGTCGCCGCTGTGCTCTAAAGACTGCGTATACCAATTTCTGGTACTACGGGTACCGCTGGCGCGACTCGGTGAGGACGTCGCTGATGTAGTACACCGGTCGTTGTACCGGGCGCTCCTTTCCTTCTTCCGGCCGCTCGACAACCATGATGGCGCTGACGACACGCTCGGAAGCTGCGACGTAGACCAGCATGGGTTCTTTGTCGACGGGGGCGGCGAGTAGCGGTGCTGCGAGTAGCACCTTCTTGAGGTCGCGGAGTGCGTCGTCCGCCTCCTTGTCCCACTGGAAGGTGGGGTTCTTTCGCATTAGGCGGTATAGGGGCATCGCCTTTTCGCCCAATCGAGGGATGAAGCGACTAAGAGCCACGACTCGCCCGGCCAGTTTTTGGACGTTGCGCAGGCACTCGGGTTTGACGAGTCGAGCGATCGTGTCGATCTTAGTGGGGTTTGCCTCGATCCCACGCTTGGAGACGACGTACCCCAGTAGTTGCCCTGCTGGTACTCCGAAGGTGCATTTGCCTGGGTTGAGCTTTATCTTGTATTTCCGCAGGTTGGCGAATGTTTCCGCCAGGTCGGCGAGTAGATCGCCTTGGCAAGCGGACTTCACTACCACGTCGTCGATGTAGACGTGGATGTTGCGGCCAATTTGGCTCGCAAGGCATTCCTGCATGCACTGCTGGTAAGTTGCCCCGGCGTTCTTGAAGCCGAAGGTCATGGCAGTGTAGCAGAAGGCTCCGAATGGCGTGATGAACGTCGTCTTCTCCTCGTCCTCAACGGCCATCTTGATCTGGTTTTGCCCAGAGTAGGCGTCGAGGAAACACAGCGACTCCGAGCCCGCGGTGGAGTCGATTATTTGGTCGATCCGCGGGAGGACGAACTGCTCCTTCGGGCAGGCGCTGTTTAAGTTTTTGTAGTCGATACACATCCTCCAGGTCCCATTTTTCTTCTCGACCAGGACTGGGTTTGCCAGCCACTTGGAGTATTTGATTGGCCGGATGAAGCCTGCAGCGAGTAGACGCTGCACCTCCTCGGCGATGGCTCGGCGGCACTCTTCATTGAAGGGCCGCAGCGACTGCTTGACGGGTCGCACTTTGGGGTCGGCGTTTAGTTTGTGCTCAGCGAGTTCCCTAGGGACACCAGGCATGTCAGAGGGCTTCCATGCGAAGATGTCCCTGTTCTCATGGAGGAACTCGATGAGCGCGCCTTCCTAGGCTGGGCTCATGCCCGTCCCGATCGTTCACCGTCTGGCTGGAGTCGCCTGGGACCAGCTCGACGGCGCGGGTGTGCGTCGTTGCCTCGAAGGCTGAGGTGTTGGCGCCCTCCGAATTGGGCTTCTTGAGTATGGTGGGGTCGTCGTTGTTGACCCTGCTCACGTACTTGGCAAGCTCGTCGGCGTGGTTGGCCTCTGCCGCGATGACGGCGTCGGCGAGTTCGGCTCCTTTGGCCTCGCACTCGGCGGCCATGTCGGGGTCGCCGTTGATGGTGATGACGCTGCGTGGCCCGGGGAGCTTCATCGCGTTGTACGCGTAGTGGGGCGCTGCCATGAACTTAGCGAATGCCTGGCGCCCCAGGACGCAGTGGTAGGGGTTGTCGAAGGGTACCAGCTCGAAGACGATCCGCTTGGTGCGGAAGTTTGCTGGTGTGCCGAAGGTGACTGGCAGCGTGACCTTGCCGATCGGGTACGCCTTCTGACCGGGGACGATGCTGTGGAACATGGTGTAGGTCGTTTCGACCATCGACTGCGGGAGCAGCAGTCGCCTGAAGGTGTCCAGGTACATAATGTTGATGGAGCTGCCGCCGTCCATCAATGTCTTGGGGAGCCAGTAGACTCCCACCTTGGGCTTGACCACCAGGGCGACTCGGCCTGGGTACTCGATGCGTGGTGAGTGGTCCTGGCGGCTCCAGGTGATGGGCTGCTCCGACCAGTTGAGGAACTGGGGAACATTCACCTGGGCCACCGTGTTGACGGCGACGGCGCAGGTGATGACCTTCTTCTCGCGCTTCGTGTTGAAGCCTGTGAAGGTGTGGAGCGAGCCGGCCACACTGCCGAATTTTCCGCCATTTGGCGGATTGTTGTCGGGGTCCTCCCGCGCTCGCCGTGCCTTCTCGATCTCCTTGAGAGAGTGGCAGTCAGCGGTCGTGTGCGTGGCGGGCTTCCCTTCCCTGCTATGAAACACACAAGGCTGGTTAAGGAGGGCCGCGAGGTCGAACCTTGGTTTCGCCTTGTAGTTGCCGTCGTCGCGGCGTTGCCCTCCGTCGCGGCGGAAGCTCTTGGGCTCGCGCTGCGCGTGCCCGGCGTTGGTGACGAAGTCGACTCGCCCGTCACTTCGGTGTTTGCCGGTGAGGCGAGTGTTGCTGTAGTGTAGGTCGGACTGTCGTCCGTTGTCGTTGCCGCTCGTGCGGCGTTGGCCTCCCGACTCGTCGTCGGTTTCCTGGTTTGGGTCTTCCTCCGCGTATCTTTTGGCGATCTCGAGGAGGTCCGGTATGTTGTCGAGTGTGCGGGAATGTCGCTTGAGCTTGGCGACCAAGGGCTCGTAGTGACACGAGGTCTTGAAGCAGTGGATCGCGGTGTCCGGGTGGATGCCGACCGCGTTGTACCATAGTTCTTGCCACCGCTGGACCCAGTTGCGGGTCGACTCGCGGGGTCCCTGGACGCATCGCTCCAGGTCCTCGATGGTGGTGGCGCGGGTGTAGGAGCACTCGAAGTTCCTGACGAAGGCATCTCGCATCTCTTCCCAGGAGTCGATGCTATCCTGCGGAAGGGTGTTGATCCACTGCCTGCACGTTCCCTCCATCATCAGGGGGAGGTAGCGGGCGGCTAGCAGGTCGGTGTGGCCAGCGATCCCCATCGCCATGAGGTATGTGTCCAGCCACACGGAGGGGTCGTACGAAGGGTCGTACTTCTCTATTTCCTTCAGTGCTTTGAAGTTCGTCGGGTATTTTTTGCCTCGGATCATCGGTCCGAAGCACCTAGGCCCGAGTCGGCTTAGCGACCCTATCAGATCGCCGTCACGGCGATTGGTTAGGGTGTGTCACAGGTCGTCGGGCTGGCGTGCGCGCCAGCTTTGGTTGTTGATGATGTGGGTGCGCGCGTCGACGGGCTGACCGTTGGCGGCGACGAAGTTGGTCGCTGGCCTGGGGTCTTTGGTGGAGAGTGCCGCGTTCGCGGGTCGGTGTTGGAGCTGCAGTGGTTCGGGTGGCGGGCAGTTGAGGGTGTTTGCCGCCAATGGGAGGCCGCTTGAGGCCGCTCTGCTGCCCGAGGAACGCGAGTACACCCGACCCTGCGAGTCGGCGCCTGCGTTTTGCTGCTCGACCGCCTTTGTGAGCAGGGCGCTGACGTACTGGATCTGTAGGGCGCCGTCACCGGTGGCCGTGATGTTGTCGGCCGCTGCTCGGCCCGCCACGAGGTTGTCCATCGGGGTGGAGAACAGTGGTAGGTCATTCGCGTCTCGCTCCCGTGAGGAGACCACTATCCGCGGCTGATCCCTAGGGGGTGTGCGGTTGGGTGGAGGTGGGGCACCGTTCGCCGTCGACCCTGGTGGGGGCCGGGCGCTTCCTCCTGGTGGCGCGTTCTCGCAGATCGCGCGCTCGACCGCGCGGGCCAGGTCGTTCTCGTCGTCGAAGTTCAGGGCGCACCCCTGGACGGTGGGGTTCAAGCGTGACCTGATTCGCTGCTGGTGGTAACACGACAGCTCCTGCGCCGTCACCTGCTCGAGGCGAAATTTTTCGCGCTCGGCTTGCTCCTTGCGGACTTCCTCCGCCAGCTTCAGGCGGAGTTCCTCGACCTCCGTTGCCGTGGCGTTAGGAGGGATCGGGGTGGAGAAGGGATCCTCCGGCGGATCGGTGCCAGTCGCCATGTAGGTCGCGGCGTGGCGACCGGTCCCGTCGCGGAGATCGGCGGAGTTTTCTGACCCGGAGTCGAAATCGAAGATCCCAAGGATGGAGGGATCCTCGAAGTCTCCCATGTTGGAGACCTAGGTGATGGAGCCTGCGGGCGAAGCCGAGGTGATGGATCCAGCGAGTGACGCCGGGGTCGCCGAGTCGGCGTCGTCGTTGAGGGCCGCGGAGTTTTCGGCCACGTGGCTGTGGGCCGAGTTGTACTCGGAGGCGAGGCGATGGATCGTGCGGACCTGGCTCTCGGAGAGCCGGTCGCGTGGCAGCGACTCGTGGATGCGAGCCGAGTCCTCCGAGACGATGACGTCGGTGAGGCCGACGAAGAGGCTGATCGTGCCGACCGGCAAGATCATGTTGTGCGTGACGGGTCGCGCCGCCGGGACGTAGCTGCTTGGCAAGATCTGGAGCATCTCGCCGATCGCTATCATGCGGCCGGTGGCGACCGACTCGTTGATGGGCAGATTGGATCTCGTCGCAGAATACCGGCCAGACCGGCCAGGCCCCACGGTGGGCGCCACTGTCGTGGGAAAGACCACGACAGATGCTGCAATCGGCAGCGAGTAGTAGAACGAAGGGCAAGGGCGGCCAGCCATCTATGGTGCGAGATGAGGGCGGAGACACAGGGTTTTACCCAGGTTCGCCCCCCGGAGGGTAAAGACCTACTCCTGGTAGATTGTATTATGTTGGAAGTACAATGGGGCGAGCTCGACGGCTAGGCGGCGAGTCGCTTGGGTGGATGATGGAACGTACGTTTACACGCCCAGAAGGGAGGTTTATATAGAGTCATCCTCCCCTAGGGTTTACATATCTCAACCGAATCAATTAAGGTTTCGGTACTCGTTTAACCTAATCCGACTGGGCCTATCTACTCTCCTGGGCCTTCAGCTTCCAGTCGCCTGGATCCACGCCTGGTCTTTATCCATTCGCCGTCTTGCAGGTCCACTCGCCAGTTCCTGGGACAGTCGAAAACGTCCTGCTGGGTATACCCCGATAGACATATCCCCATCAAGTTTGGTTTGCTTGCTTTATTCAAAAACACACAAAAATTAGCTCTTTATCTAGTTGCTGCCATGTTGGGGTCTTCCTTCATTTCCCCTATGGTAGAAATCTCCACTTTTAAGCAAAAAGGTGAAGAAAGTTTTAAGAAAGCTTGGTCTAGAATCTCTGCTTTCTAGAGGGAAACTGAGCCTGAGGTAAGCCTCAGCTTGGTTATTGATAGTTTCTACCGTGGTATTGCTCTTTGTTATAGATATGCTTTGGATGTTGTGGCTGAGAAAGATTTTTTGCTTTGTACTGAGGATGAAGCTTTTGATACCATAAGGAAATTAATCATGATCTATGGTACACCTGGCAAGTCTGGTTCCTCTTTCACAAATATTTTTGCTAGGTTAAACAATCTTGAGACTAGTATTGCTGCTATGAATAGTTGCTATCACACGCTTAGGGCTTACCATGATTATATTCCCATAAATTTTGAGCCTTCAAAGTGGTTTCCCACAATCAAAGTCTCTATAAATACTGCACTTTTTGATGCTCGCTGTGATATCATATCTGAATTTTGTCTCATGCCTAAAGATATTTTTGATTCCTTGAGTCTTCGGGGGATTATTGAAGGAGGAGAGGAAATCTCTCTTACCAAGAACGCCACTATATTGCCCATTGGAATAGTTGAAGGTGTGTTTACAAAAAATCTCAGAGAAAATGGTGTCTACCGATTATCTTGTTATTGAATGTGTAGGCAAAGGACAGATCACACTTGGAAGATCTCGCAAGTAAACAAGTAACAGTGGAAGATGTATCAATGGTAAAGATTGGACCGGGATCCATAGTTCACTAGAGGTGCTCTCCTTAGATAAACAACATGGCATGAAGGGTAAACAAATTACAGCAGGGCAATTGACAGGAACTAAGCAAGGCATAACAATGCAATTACTAGTCATAAAGATCCTATGAGGTTGATTGGGAAATACAACAAGATACATAGACCGCCATCCAACTGCATCTATGACTAGAAGTCCACCTTTAGGTTATCATCCGAACCCCCTCCAATATTAAGTTGCAAGCAACAGACAACTGCTTTAAGCAAAGTGTGTAAGGTAAATAATCCACTTGTTCCATGAAGAAGAGACCGTTGTTTTCTCCCTAGTAGCAACAACACATCTACAACCGAAGAGATTTTTGTCACTTCCCTTGGAAACTAGAGGCATGAACCCACTATCGAGCATAAATACCCCCTCTTGGAGTCACTAGCAACTACTTGGCCAAGATAGCAACTAACAACGGAGAGCATGCAAGATCACAAACAATACATACATGATAGAATCAAATAGACAAAACCATTAATCAATATGATATAGTAATCTCAATATCCATCGGATCCCCGCAAACACAACATGCATGATTACAAATAGATTAGATCTTGATCATGAACGGAGCTCACAAGATCTATACATGAAAGCACAAAGGAGGAGATACGGCCATCTAGCTACTACATGGACCCATAGTCCAAGGTGGAACTACTCACGCATCATACCGGAGAGAAGGCCTCCGGGATGATCTCCCCTCCGGCAGGGTGCCGGGAAGAACTTCAGATCCCCCGATCTAGGGACGATGGTGGCGGCGGCTACAGATGGTTTCGTGGATATTTGATCGAGTACTTAGGGTTTCTGCATCGGGGGCTTCTTATAGGCGAAGGGGGAGACTGATGCGGCGGCCAGGGGCGCCAAACCCTAGCCAGGCGCGGGGTGGGTCCCACCCGTGCCTGGGGTGGGTCTGGCCCCTCTGGCCGGCCCCTCCGGCTCTCCTCAGGACTTCTTGTTCCCCACGGAAAGTAATTGACTTTGTCCTTTGTCCCATCCAATTCCGAGAATATTTCTTTACTAACTTTTCTGAAACCAAAAACAGGAGAAAACAGGCATCTGGCACTGTTGCAACTTGTTAGTAGGTTAGTACCAGAAAACATGTAAAAAGCACCTCAAAGTGTGGACAAGTAAAGCAAAGTAGATACTAAACAAGTATGGAGCATCAAAATTTATATATACGTTTCCAACGTATCAACATCCCCAAGCTTAACTCCTGCTCATCCTCGAGTAGGTAAGTGATAAACAGAATAATTTTTGAGGTGACATGCACCCTCACAATAAAGATCCAACCATTTGCAAGCATTAAAAGATGGGATTAAACAACTCTAAACATGTGCATGAAAGATGGAGTTCTAACAATAGGACATAGTAACTATGCATGCAACATGACAAGCTACAAACAAAGATCATGAATAACATGCATTGAAAAACTTTTATTTGTTTCACATACAGAAAACATAGCATAGTGGCAATCAGCTTGTCCCTCATAGAGTAGCAATATAGATGCATGGGACACCTGCAAAGTTCACAAGGGTGACTAGAAACAAGTAGCACAACAACAAGTAATAACACAATATGCATCAATTAATAAGCTTTGGAACGCTGCACACAGAATGACAACTATGCTCTGTTAATGGTGCCTAAAGGTAGAAGGTGGAGACTCAATAGTGGTGGAAGAAAGGCCTTTTTATAAAGAAAGCAGGGATTACAAGTTTCAAAAAGAGCTTCCAAAAGTTATGGTACTTGTTAGCTTTCAGCCCTCATTGCCCCTATCATAAGCATCTTGAAGTGGTTAAGGTTAAAGTGGCAAAGCTGGAGTATATGATTGATGAAGTATAAGCTGGCAATCTCAAGTCCCTTGAATACGAGGGCCACACCTCATGCATACTCAACTTTGGGTCCATGTAAGTTCTTGTCACTATAAGTATTTGCATATCATTGAGAACCGCCAACGGGGTACCCCTTGCGCATGGTACAGGAGCTTTCCCATAACCAAAATGACTAGGCAAGAAGACAATGAGCATCTCAACAATCTTTTTATTTACCATATGCATAGCTTTTTATTGAGGATGCTTCATAGGTAGCTCATTATGGTGATGCTGCAAGTTTCCACCATGATTAGGCATGGCTTAGGCTAGCGGCCTAGACGTTTATCTAACACAGAATACAAACTCCATGTACTTACAAGTCCCCTCTTTATTTCACACCGGTGACATCCATAGACAAAAGAACATGATATCAACTGAGTACAACAAGGTACAAGTGCAATGTTGAAAACGTTCCCCGTGATAGCACAGTTCTGCTAATTCCAACTTATAAGTGCAAGCATATACAACAAAGTTGTCACAATGGTTCAAGTTTATTAGGGGCAAAGAATAAAGTGTGCCATCAAGTTCGTGAGAGCTTTAATCACTATTTTTCACATAACAAAATAGTTTTTAATTGGAAGATAGTTGAAAACAAGAATATACTTGGAATAGTGTAACACACCATGCATAGGAGTTTATCGTGGACAATTTGGAATAACTTGGTTTCTTGGGAGTTGGAAGCATGAGTAGAACGTACTCATACAAGTGGAGGCTAGCAAAAGACTGGGAGCAACCAACTAAGAGAGCAATAATGGCCAAAATCATGCAGTGCAACAAAGCATACTAATCAAAGCAAAGAGTGGTACTACAAGTCAAGGACTAAATGATCATAGAGGCTAATGGTGACATGTGAGAGTCATAACATGGTGTGAGCATGTGCCAAGTCAACCCAGGCGAAACATCAAAGGAGAATACCACAATACTATGTTTTTTGCATGCTAATAAAACAACGCATAATTTCTACAAGGCACACTAAGCAATCCCAATTGTTTGGAACAAGACATGCTACAACAATAATCACTAAGCATAAGGTCAAAACAACACCTAGCATGTCATGCTAAAGTCTAAGTCACAGTCAATGCAAGCTCGTCTTGCACTTCAAGCAAGAAATTACTACTCCTTTCCAAACACCAAGCAACCTTATTTGCAAAAACAACACAGCTAGAACGGTGGTCCAAACTACTTAAGAAAACTAAACAAACTAAGCAAAGCAAATGAAAACTAAGACGCTCCAAAAACAACACAACTGTGCATGAAACAATAAAAATGAAGTGTCTAGACAGACCTGAGCTTTTTATTGATGAAGAAGGGGATGCCTTGGGCATCCCCAAGCTTTGACGCTTGTACCTCTTGGATATTTCTTGGGGTGAAACCATGGTGGCATCCCCAAGATTGAGTTTTTGTCCATTCTTCATCTTATTGCATCATTCTCTCTCCACACCTGAAATTTTTCCTTCATACAAAACTTCACACAATCTTCATTAGCAACATTAGTGTATTCAAAAGATATTAGACCACTGGCAAAGCTTTGGAACAGCAAGGATTTTCACTAAAAACACAAGCTACTGTAGCAACTTCTTTAAAAAGCTCAATTTACCTTAAGAGAACTCAAAAAGGAATCAATAAGAAGCAAATGCAAATAATGGCAAAAATCTATCAAGACAGACCAGCAGGTATAAACCGATTTTTTCGAACATCTTATGTTGCTAAAATAAATAAGTGTTGAACTAACGAAAGTTAGCTAACATACTGGGGGATTTATTCGTAAATTTTGAGCTCAATCCGAGTTACAGAGCCTCCTCACGATTTTTTTTGGTGGAGGACAGAAATCTGTTTCGGGACAGCAACTCCCCAAATCTTACTTCCCTCTCATTAGACGTTATTATTGGCACAAAAAGCAAACAAAAAGGATAAGGAGAGGTCATTACTGAAGTAATAACTTCCAAGACTCAAGGAAACTCTTGGGTTATCTCTCAACAAGTACTTTGCTTTAACGCCTTTAAGTTAGGCACAGGAAGCAAGTATTTTCAAATGAAGCATTGCCCCTCTTGTTCCTTCTTTTCTTACCTTTCTTTTTCTCCTTAGGGAAGATATGATTGCTTACCGGGAGAGCAAAGTGCATGATGCCTTTTCCCACATCTATTACTGCCCCAAAGTTGTTTCAGTATGCAAACCATTACCTTCCACACCATACGTTTAATCCATTGTTACAACAAACCGGTGAGCTTGACAACCTCACTGTTCGTTGGAGCAAAGTCTTGAGTTTGTGTTGTGCAGGTCTCCACGTTGCTTGCAATACCTATGTGACGTTTCCTTCCTCCTTCTGATTTGATAACATCGGTCTCAACTGAGGGAAAACTTGTTGCTTGCTGCTTCACACCTTGCTCTTGGGGTTCCCAACAGGCTGTGCATAGATAGTCGTCAGCATCTAACGGTCTGTAGAAACCATTGCCATAATTCAATGGGTGGGCATGGTGTACACCAAGGAGACATGCGGGGTCGCGAAGGGGGCAGTGATTGGCTTGGATCACCTACTGGGCCCCACATCATGGAATTGTGGATGGGAAAGTACACCCGGTTGTGCAATAAGGAGTTGATCTCTCATGTGTAAAGTAATGCACCTCTGCAGAGTGTAAGAATTGTAACTTGCTACTCCCTGTTCCGGGAAGGAGCTACGAATGCGGCAGGAAAGGAACTCCATGAAAGTTCTGGTCAACCTGTGAAGGCTAATGGTCATAGATTTTCATAATAAAATCAATCTTTGAAGAAAGATTTACAAAAACTGCATAGTGACAAGGACGTATAGTCCAAGGTGGTAGATAGAGCATCAAACTTCCCACCTTGCATATAATGAACCTGCTGGGTAACACTGTTACTCACCCTTTCCTTTGATCCCTTGCTTAGACTCTGAAGATCCCGAAGGTACTCCTATGTATGCATCAGAATGCCAAGAAGACGTGTTCTACGAGGAGCCTGACCTGTCAGGAGGTGTTGAAGGAGTGGATTACGAAATCCGCTATGGAGTAGATGGCAACGAGTCAACCTAGTTGCTCTACTTTATAGTAATCGATGGATCCGAGTAGCATGAACCATATAGAATAAGCTGCCGAGCTCAACTCTTAGTTGGAGTTGTTACTTTTAAATTCCGCCGAAACACTTTATATTTTGGTTTGTAAGTTGAATCTTCTCGAAGTCTTGAACTTCTGGTATTGTAATAATAATAATGTGTGTATGTTTGTAATATGGACCCGCAATGTTTCTGTTGTACCACTCTGAGGGATGTGATATTTACGGAACGGTGTTCTGTGGATGTCATGTCAACGACTATAGTGTACTACACATGCAGTGGTATGTTGGGTCACCGCAGTTGGTATCAGAGAAAATTGCTTTGACCTTAGGTTGGAAACCTAGTAAAGGGTATTACATGTAGGAGTGTATAGCAATGATAAAGAATTCTCTAAAAGAAATATAATGGGTATTCGAATAGAATATTCTGTTACATGTTTTAGTGCGATAATTCTTTGTTATGATGCAACATATTATTGGTTACTAATAAAAATATTTTTGACATACTGAGTTATGGCACCAAAGTTTCCAAAACAGACTTTGGTAAGGAAAGAGGAGACTCTCGATGATTACCAAGGATCATTCATGAACCAATTTTGTCAACTCTTAAAGTTTTTTAGTTGTCCAACTAGAATTCCGGTGAATACCATAACTTATTATGATGGTTGGATGTTATCTAAGTATCGTGTGAGTATCCAACTCCTAGAGGAGCTTGGATTATATCACGATCTACCTATAGGTGAATGTAGGAGTCACTTAGCAGCATATCATGTTGCTATTGTGGAGGCGATAGCTAATATCCAGGAGCATAAAGCCAAGGAGTTATAAGGTAGCACATTTTCTGTGATTCCTCATGATTCTATAGACTCGAAGCCTGTACCGAATCATCTTACTTTTGTTAAGAAGCATCCTAAGTTAGCTTCCAAGTTTATGGATTGATATCGAACACTTGTTTTGTCTTTTTATAAGACATGTCAAGTTATCGTTGAAGATAAAAATGACATGTTAGAGGATCTAATTGATCCGGAAATAAGGAAGCAGTCAGCATTCCAGTTGGAGAAGGAAGCAAGTAGTAGTACAAAACCCATCTTTAAGGATATACCTATAGATCCTGAATCTTTTACACCATATCCTTATTCACCGAGGCCTGAACATATATATGATTCTACTTTAGATATGAGGTATGCAGTACCACAAGGTTCAAAGGAAGGTTCTGATTCAGAACTTCCTATTGAGAATTCTGATGGTTGGAGAATGAGATCATTTGAAGGATCCCAAGGACACCAGATGTCCATAGATGGTTCTGACAGAAATGTTGGACAATCCAGTTGAATGGGTGCAAGAATTAATCCTAGTAAAGTAGTAGAAATGCCATATTAATGGATGATTAGGATGGAGAAGAAGATCCTGAGGAGAGAGTGTTTGAATCATCAACATCTTCTCAAAACCCAAAGATTATACATTATCCGGTGTTTAACTATCTTACCCAACAGAGCACCTGGGGAGCAGCAGAATCTGCGTATTCTGTTGACGACTCAAGGAATGAAGCTCAGGAGATGCAAGTGAGTGATAATGTTGAACATGTTTTTGAAGACTTTTCAGCTGAGCTGGAGGGAGTCAATGCGCTCAGGTTGAGTAATGACTTAAGTCCTGACACTTCAGATACTGAGTATGTTCCTTCTAGAAGTCCATTTGTTCCACAAACTGTGCGACGTACGTCACGTCATCACGGTTGGACTTCAGGCATGTATGATGAGCTTCGTGGATACTAGAAGCAGGCGGCTTATTAGGAAGTATCATGTATCGCGTATTGTAATCTGAGAAATTCTTGTAGATAGTTAAATAAGGAAGTGTTGTTAAGTCGTTATTGTACCTATATGGTACAAGTGTGATGACTCTATACTTTGTTATGAGGCTTGTAATGTATAATATATGAAATGCATATTTGGATTTTATTTGGATTTTCATTGTGTGACTAGTTCTGTGCGTAAAGTCGAGCTTAGAACACATGTGCATGATCTAATTATGAGTATTCGCTTTATGTTGCAGGACTAGGGGGTCATGGACATGGATGTAGAAACCGAATCTGAGCAGCATCAAATGGAACGTGAGGCCAAGGAGAAGGCCGATGCAGATGCAGGAAATCAGGGAACATTACCACCACCACCACCAATGAGGCTATTAATGGAGCAAAACTTTATGCAGTATATGCAAATGATGCAAGAAAACCAAAACAAGTTCATGGAAGAGCTATTGGGACGAGCTAGAATCAGAGAGCACCTGAAGGTGGAGGAGTGAGTCTTTCTGACTTCCAGAATGCAAGGCCGTTACCTTTTGCATCAGCCCCTGAACCAATGGATGCAGAAGATTGGCTAGCTGATACAGAAAAAAGCTGAAGACTGTAGGTTGTAATGATGAGGAAAAACTGAGGTATGCAACTCATCTTCTGACAGGAACCGCAACATCATGGTGGGAAAATCCGTTAGCCATGCAACAACCAGGAAGAGAGTACACTTGGGTAGAGTTCAAGCAGAGGTTCCGTGAATATCATGTCCCAGAAAGTGTTATGGAGTTGAAGCGGAGAGAATTTGAGGAGCTTCAGCAGGGATATACTAGTGTTATGGAGTATATTCGGGAGTTTTGCCAACTGTCTCGTTATGCTGAGGAAGAAGTCAACACTGAAGAAAAGAGGAAGAAGCGTTTCCTACGAGGGTTAAATCCATTTGTAAGGATGCAGTTAAGGTTGGCTAATAAGCAAACTTATCAGCAGTTGCTGGATGCAGCTATCACTTTCAAAGATGACTACAAGAATGTCCAAGAGGATAGGAGGAAGAGAGCCAAGAAGGAAACAAAGAGGATTCAGGCAAGTAAACCTAAACCCAATCTGGAGCTCAAACCTCGGAACAAAGGCTACAACAACAATAACAATAACAAGGGCAATGGTGGAAATCAATCCAATCCCAGGAGGAATGTTATCTATAAGAATTGTGGAATTCCAGGGCATTTCCAGAGAGAATGCAAAAAACCAGTAGTTATCTGTTATGGTTGTGGCCATAAGGGTCATATCAAGCCCGACTGTCCGACCAAACCACCAGGTGGTTGGCATACCAAGGGTGGAGGACAAGCCAGTGGAGGGAATGGACAGCCCAATCGAGGAGGAAATAATGTCAAAAACAACAATGGCAAGAGGAACAGACCCATAGGAAAGCTGAATTGTGCAACCATGGAGGAGGTGGACAACTCCGAGCATGCCGTAATAGGTACGCTCAACATCCTTACCAATCCCGGAAAAGTTCCGTTTGATACTGGTGCAACTACTTCATTCATTTCTAAAGAATTCTGTGAAAAAATCGCGATTAGAAGGGCAACGTTAGAAAACCCTATGACCGTAGTTACGGGGGGGGGGGGGGGGAATGTGATTGTACGCCACATTAAACAAGATCAGGTTATATCGATATGTGGTTGTACATACTTTGCGGACCTTTATGTGATTCCTTTGAAAGGAATTGCAGTAGTGCTGAGTATAGACTGGATGACTGAACATGGAGCCAAAATTAATTGTGAGGATAAAACTGTCTCAATCAAAACTCCAAGTGGAGCAAGGATAGTTTATCAAGCAGACAAGCATAGTCATATCTTGGTGGATCTTCAGTTGAACTCAATGAAGGAGGTCAATTTGGAAGATATTCCTGTAGTAAATAAGTTTCCAGATGTTTTTCCAGCAGAACTACCAGGAATGCCACCAGATCAGGAGATAGAGTTCACTATTGATCTAATTCCGGGAATAGCACCAATAGCTCAAGCACCATACAAGATGGGTCCAAAATAATTAAAAGAACTCAAAGAGCAAATTGATGAGTTAGACAGAAAAGGATTCATTCAGGAAAGTGTATCCCCATGGGGAACACCGGTGATCTTTGTGGATAAAAGGGATGGTGGAAGAAGGATGTGTGGGGACTACAGAAATATGAACAGTGTTACCATAAAGAATAAGTATCCTTTACCAAGAATTCAAGATATGTTTGATCAAGTGAAAGGAGTTGGAGTATTTTCTAAGATCGATCTAAGATCCGGATACCATCAAATAAAAATCAAACCAGAAGATGTTCCAAAGACAGCATTTGTCTCAAGGTATGGACATCATGAGTATCTTGTCGTACCATTTGGTTTGACCAATGCACCATCAATATTCATGAACCTGATGAACAAAATCTTCATTCCATATTTGGATAAGTTTGGCATAGTATTCATTGATGACATTCTGATATATTCCAAGGATAAGGAAGAGCATGCTAATCATTTGAGAATAGCATTGCAGATCCTAAGAGAACACAAGCTTTATGCTAAGTTCAGTAAATGTGAATTCTGGTTAGATGAGGTAGAATTCCTCGGTCATGTGATCAGTAAAGATGGAATTGCTGTAAATCCATCCAAAGTTCAATCAGTATTAGAATGGACTGCACCAACCAATATCAAACAAATTCGAGGATTCTTGGGAATGGCTGGTTATTATCGGAGGTTCATTGAAGGTTTCTCCAGAATAGCTGGACCAATGACCAAATTGTTAAGGAAGAATACACCATTCAATTGGGATGAGAAGTGTGAAGGAAGTTTTCAGGAGTTAAAGACCAGATTAACTACCGCTCCAATTTTTGTAGTTCCAGAAATAGGGAAAGACTTTACAGTATACTATGATGCATCTAAAGAAGGTTTGGGTTGTGTATTAATGCAAGATCGGAAAGTGATTGCTTTTGTATCAAGACAACTGAAACCACATGAAGTCAATGATCCAACTCATGATTTGGAGTTAGCAGCAGTAGTATTTGCTCTGAAAGGATGGAGGCATTTTCTTTATGGAGCCAGATGTGAGTTATGCACTGACCACAAAAGTCTCAAATATTTTTTCACCCAAAAGGAATTGAATATGAGACAAAAGCGTTGGTTGGAACTAATCAAAGATTATGATTTAACAATCAATTATGCCTCGAGAAAAGCAAATGTTGTAGCAGATGCTTTAAGTCGTAAAAGTGCAGATATTCAGCCTACCAATCGGGAGCTACCAAAAGAGTTATAGATGGATTTGGAAAGATTAGAGCTTCAATTTATTATAACAAAGACTGTTGGAGGATTAGCTACTATGCAGGTAGTTGCAGAACAAGATAGTGATCTTAAGCACGAAATTTTTAGACATCAAGAAGAAGATCCTTTCATTCCTGAAGAAATTCGGAGGATATCTCAAGGGAAAACATCAGTTTTTCGCCTCGGAGATTATGAGTCTTTATGGTTCCAAGATCGTCTTTGTGTTCCAGATGTGACTGAGATTCGTGAAGTAATTCTTCGAGAGGCACATGAGACACTATATTCCATACATCCAGAAAGTACTAAGATGTACATGGATTTGAAAGAATTATTCTAGTGGAATAACATGAAAAGAGACATTGCAAAATATGTGTCAGAATGCCATACTTGCCAAAGGGTGAAGACTGAACATCAAAGTGCAGCAGGACCATTACAACCTTTGGAAATTCCCAAATGGAAATGGGAGGAAATTGGTATGGACTTCATCATAGGATTGCCAATGACACCTAAACAGAAGGATACGATATGGGTAATTGTTGATAGACTTACTAAAAGTGCACATTTTATTCCGGTAAATCAGAAGGATAATGCCGAGAAGTTAGTGGAAGTTTACATCAAAGAAATAGTAAGTAAGCACGGAGTGCCCAAGAGGATCATAACTGATAGGGGATCAGCGTTCACTTCGGCATTCTGGAAGCAACTACATGAAGCACTTGGTTCAAAGTTAGATTTTAGCACAACTTATCATCCAGAGACAGGGGGTCAAATGGAAAGAACCAATCAAATACTGGAAGACATGCTAAGGGCTTATGCATTAGATTTTGGAGGTTCATGGGAAGATCATCTACCGTTAGCAGAATTTTCCTACAATAACAGCTATCGGAGTAGTCTAAAGGCGGCTCCATATCAAGTACTATATGAAAGGAAATGTAGATCACCAATATGTTGGTATGAGCCTAGAAGTAGCAAAGAATTTGCGCCAGACTATATTAAAGAAAGACAAGATATCATTGATATAATCAAGGATAGATTGAAAATAGCTCAAAGTAGGCAGAAAAGTTATGCCGATCAAAATCGAAGGTCATGGCATCCTGAAGTGGGAGACATGGTATATCTGAAAGTAAGCCCAATGAAAGGAGTTAAAAGGTTCGGAGTTAAAGGAAAATTGAGTCCAAGATATATCGGGTCATTCAAGATACTGAGTCAAAACAGGACCATAGCTTATGGTTTAGAGTTACCCTCAAGATTGGCTCAAGGTCATAATGTTTTCCATGTGACACAACTCCAGAAATGTCTTAAAGTTCCTGATGATGCAATCACACATCAAGAGATAGAATTACAAGTAGACCTGACCTATGTTAAGAAACCCTGTAAAATTTTGGAAGAAAACTGGAATAGGCTGAGGAATAGGGCAACCAAGTATTGCAAGGTACAGTGGGAACATCATCTCGAGAGAGAAGCCACATGGGAGAAAGAAGATGATTTAAGAAAAGCCTATCCAGAGCTATTCAGGTACATTTCAGCAAACTTCGGGACAAAGTTTAATTTAAGGGGGGAAGTCTGTAACATCCCAGCATTTAGGAACTAACGAAGGGTAGATTTAGGAATTTATGCATATGCATGCATTCATCTGCAAAATTGCGGGTAAATTTTTCGCCAAATAAAAACTTAAAGGGATCAAAGTTTCTTTCACTCTCTAGGTATAGGAATAACTTTGGAGGGTGATCGTTATAAATTTTGACATGACCTTTATGAAACAATGTGTTTTGGGGAGAATTTTAAATTCAAATTTGAAATGTGAGTTCATATTTTTAGAAACTTGGAATTGAGATTTAATAATAACATTTAAATCAAGAAACAATAAATAATAAACAAAAACTCTAAATAAGACTTGTAATCAAACAAATGATTATTTATTCCATATATTCATTTCATCAATAAGTTACAAAACAGTTATATATTAAGACAATAAAGAATTCTTACAATAGTGAAATTACAAGAGGAATATTTACATATTGAGAATTATTACAATATTTCTTACAAAAGAATAAAATAAATATTACAAATGAACTATTCTATATAAAAGTAAACCTATTCTAATCTTGAATCTTCAAGTCTTGTACCTGCAAAACAAAGAGCAAATAAAAGAAGGCAAAATAAAGGTTAAGTTATTAATTTTACTCTCAGTAGAGAACAATGAGATGCACTGTTCCATTTTACATCATTGAGTAAATCTTAAGGGGCAAGTTTCACCAATATGAAAGAATTAAATCCTTCATAATAAATAGCCACAAGTCAAATGATTCCAATCAGTAAGAGGGGAAAGTTTCACCAGGCAGATAAATGGTAATTAGATAAAAAAGGTAGAGCATTTCCCTGAGCATATCCACAAGAGTGCAGCAGGCACACAAGGAGCTCACACAACTAAATGCATGGATGTGCTGTCGACACAGCCAAGGCTGCCTTAACAAGTAAAAAATCCCAACACATCCGTGAGCAAGCACAAGTGCACTATTCCATTGCTCATACCACACCAGGAACCAGCAGTCTAGCCACAACAAAACCAGCCAAACCAGAGCACCACCAAAGATCAACCAAACATCAATAGATGGTGACATAAGGAGGGGGAATAATCAGGTGGACAGCAAGGCCAAGCCATAGGAGCTAGGAGGAGCAGGCTAGATCAAGGCCAAGCACAGGAACTCAGGGAAACAAGAACAACATCAGAGGTGAAGGACAGGATCCAATCAGCAACATCAACAGCACCACCAAACACAACAATCATCAGTTTTGTGGTGAGTGTCGTAAAACCATCACATGATCTATTCATATTATCTAAACAGAAGCATGTGTTGTTTTATGAAACAATCTCTCAATAATCACCCTGGTGAGGTGAATCTATCCTAGAGATTTTGAGTATAAAAATCAGAAATCAAACCTAGCCAAAAACACCAATTTCTCATATCAGCCTCACAGAGTTTGGTGTTAACACATGCAAATTAAATAATCCATCACTTGTTCTTACCAGATCAGGGCACATCTCCAAGAGGGAGTAGCACCTCTGATCTTCTAAGCTACAAGCAAACCATTTACTTAACCAACTAGGACCTAGATCCTAGAGCCTCAGACCAGCATCATAGGCCTGATCAAATAATAAGCTTTCCAACTTATTTATAAGCATCTATCAGATTCCAGAAATGACCATAAGTAAAGTCAGCAACAAGATCTACTTGTGTACCATTCTAAGAAGGTTTCATAAGCACTGATCTTATCTAAGACAACCAAATAGTCCAATCTTCGCAAATCCACTATCAAATCATTTCCCTAAAACTAGACTCGGAGATCATATCATATTTATCTATTCATTTTCAAAGAATCATTTGATTCTATTGAATAAAATTTAGACTAAGCATAAACAGGCAAGCCAACCAACACTAAGACAGTGAATCATCACTGACAGGGTCATTGTGAGTATGAAGATACTGACAACAGATGAACACACTAAGCCACCATAGTATCAACCAGAGGCAATACTATGAAACTCTAGCATTTGATCTAGTATTAGCCTCACACCAATAACAGCACCACATAATCAAAGGATGACCACAAGCACTGAAGTGCAGAGCACACAAATTCTCACCAAGCATCATTACCAGGCCATAACATCATTCTACCAGCAACATAGATGAACCCTAGTATCAGTGCAACCACAAAATATAAATTGGCCACTAGATACACATAGAGGAACTCGAGGTGTCTAGATGCACTAGGGTTCACAGAAGCACAACTCACCGGAGGTCCTCGCTGACGAATTGAAGAGGAAGAAGAAGGGCCAACGTGCTCGTGGCGGCACGAGGAGCACCCAGAGGGTGCTGCAACCCGCACCAGCCACGGCGGCGGCCATGGCAGCACACAAACACCGCACACCACCACGGGAGGGTCAGCAACGGTAGTAGCAGCACCATCCCCAAACCTAGGGTTCAGGAACGGAGCTAGCATGGCCACAGGAGGGCTCCAAAGTCAAATCGAGGCGGAGGAGATGAACCATCATAGTCGACAACCTTGCCCTGCACCAGGGCAGCGGCCAGGGAGGGCCACGGGGGCGAGCATCACTCGGCGGCGGCGCCAGCACCCCACGGGGTCGAGGGGGAGAGGAGATGAGGACGAGAGAGGGAGACAGAGTGAGTGGGCTGAGAGGGCCAGGACCCCTTCGGGGATCCTTTTGGTCATGGCCACTTGGGCCAAAACGGGCCAATAAGCCTAACATGGCTAACCCAAAAACTTAAAAGAAGTTTTAATAATTAAGAAAAGATCAAAATACCCCTAAATTTAAATAAATTCCAGAAAATAAAATAAAAATCTAAAAATTATGAATAAAATATTTTTGGATTCATAATAATCCAATCTATCTAAATAAATTAAGAAATAATTTTTTACGCATATAATTTTTAATCAAATTTTTATAATATATGTATTCCTTATGGAATTTTATAAAATTACAGAAAGAAGATAAAAATAAATAAAAATCACTTTTATTATCTATTAATATCTTATTATTTTATAAAAATACTAAATAAATGTTTAGTATCATAAAAAGAAATTCTTTTATTTAAATGATAATCCTTAAAAGAATTATTAAATAAATAAAAATAAAATAAAATAAAATGAAAATATAATATTCAATCAATATTAATAATTAATATTTATAAATCCTTTACTACTTAAAGGAATTTTTGTAACCAAAATAATGGGTAGAACACACAAAAATAAATAATGCATTACATTACTTTGCATAATCATTTTGTCTCTTTAAATATTGTCCTTACCGGGCAATAATGATGTTTGTAGACATAGAAGCTCAAGGTCTAGTGCAAGCATCCTACTTCACTACCTTGCAATCACAAGGCAAGTTCATCACTTGCTCATGTCCTTTGAAGAGTCTTTATCAAAGTATTTGCAAATTGTGTGTTATCATCTATGTTCCAGAGAAAGAAAATATTATTTTCTCAAACAAATAAATCTTTGGTATCATCCTAAGTGATGATATAATGGAGCAATAGAACTTAGGTTTCTATTTGCAACGATGATGATCAATTAGGGACTTAATAACCCATGACATCAGTGATTCTAGCGCCGTATATCACGCGTTAACCATGAGATTTGGAATGGGACAGAGAAATCAGCTGTATCTTCTTCCTCTTGCATGTAGCCGAATGTGCAGGTCGTGGCTGTTATCACTCGTAGCGTGCATATTAATTGGTAATTCATAGAGGATATGCAGCATATGGGTGGGAACCCTCATCGTCCCATGATAGTTCTGGCATCTAACGGTCTATACAAACCATTGTCGTAATTCAATGGGTGGGCATGGTGTACACCAAGGAGGCATGCGAGGTCGCGAAGGGGGAAGTGATTGGCTTGGATCACCTACTGGGCCCCACATCATGGAATTGTGGACGGGAAAGGATGCCCGGTTGTGCAACAAGGAGTTGATCTCTCATGGGTAAAGTAACGCACCTCTACAGAGTGTAAGAATTGTAACTTGTTACTCCCTGTTCCGGGAAGGAGCTACGAACGCGGCAGGAAAGGAACTCCATGAAAGTTCTGGTCAACCTGTGAAGGCCGATGGTCATAGATTTTCATAATAAAATCAATCTTTGAAGAAAGATTTACAAAAACTGCATCGTGCCAAGGACTTATAGTCCAAGGTGGTAGATAGAGCATCAAACTTCCCACCTTGCATATAATGAACCTGCTGGGTAACACTGTTACTCACCCTTTCCTTTGATCCCTTGCTTAGACTCTGAAGATCCCGAAGGTACTCCTATGTATGCATTAGAATGCCAAGAAGACGTGTTCTATGAGGAGCCTGACCTGTCAGGAGGTGTTGAAGGAGTGGATTACGAAATCCGCTATGGAGTAGATGGCAACGAGTCAACCTAGTTGCTCTACTTTATAGTAATCGATGGATCCGAGCAGCATGAACCATATAGAATAAGCTGCTGAGCTCAACTCTTAGTTGGAGTTGTTACTTTTAAATTCCGCCGAAACACTTTATATTTTGGTTTGTAAGTTGAATCTTCTCGAAGTCTTGAACTTCTGGTATTGTAATAATAATAATGTGTGTATGTTTGTAATATGGACCCGCAATGTTTCTGTTGTACCACTCTGAGGGATGTGATATTTATGGAACGATGTTCTGTGGATGTCATGTCAATGACTATAGTGTACTACACATGCAGTGGTATGTTGGGTCACCGCAGGCATTCAGCTTGTCCCTCATAGAGTAGCAAATAGATGCATAGGACACCTTCAGAGTTCACAAGGGTGACTAGAAACAAGTAGCACAAGAACAAGTAATATCACAATATGCATCAATCAATAAGGTTTGGGACACTGCACACAGAATGGAAACTTGTAGGGTTTCGTAGCATGGAAAACAAAAAATTTCTACCGCATACAAACAAACAAGCCAAGATCTATCTACCAGATTGTAGCAACGAGTCGATAGAATAACTCACCCTCGAAGATTCCAAAGTGTTTAACGAGAGCGGATTCTCGTGGGTGATGTAGTCGTACTCTTTCCGATCTCAAGATCGCGTAGACGATCCTTCCGGCGCTGCGTTCCGGCAGCGCTCCCGCAGTCGGTCACACGTTCGGTACTCGACGAAGACCTTCCTCTCCCTTGTTCCAGCAGGCAGCGGAGGTTGTAGCACTCTCCTCGCGATTCCGGCAGCACAACGGCGTGGTACCAGAAGTAGAGGGGAGATCTCGCAGGGCTTCGCCTTAAGCCGGAGCGAGTATGGTGGAGTATGAGAGAGTCCCTCGACGATCTAGGGTTTAGACACGCCGAGGAGGAAGCTTGGCCAGCGGCTAGGGTTGCTAGGCGGCGTCGGCAGTGGAGGTGGCGGCGTCGGCGGCTAGGGTTTGGAGGAGAGGATCTTGTGTGTCTCTAGGAGGGAGCCCTGCCCCTCCTTATATAGGTGGAGGGGCTGGCCGACCAAGGGGAGGGAGAGGAGTCCCTCCCCAACTCGGCTTGGGTGGGCGCCGCCGGTTGGAGGAGGGAACTCCTCCCCAACTCGGTTTCCCCTTCCTCCTCTTTTCCTCTTTCCAAATTTAGCCGTTTGACTTTTCAAACTAGCTATTTGACTTTTCAAACTAGGATTCAAATTAATCCTTTATTTGGTTCAGCGATGACACTTAGTACATGATGCAATCATACCAACTTGATACAACACATTCATGTACCCTTCCCCTCCGGAGTGCCGGACATTCTGGAACATTCTAGAACATTCCCGATGAAAACACCGGAACCATTCCCCTAACTCCGAAACGGGACTTTCCTTATATGAATCTTATTCTCCGGACCATTCCGGATCTCCTCGTGATATCCCGGATCCCATACGGGACTCCGAACAAAATTCGGTCTCTTTCTCATCATTCCATAACTACTCAAAACAACGTCGAATCCTTAAGTGTGTCTCCCTACGGTTCGTGAATTATGCAGACATGATCGAGACACTTCTCCGAACAATAACCAATAGAGGAATCTGGAAATTCATATGGCTCCCACATATTTCTATGATTACTTTGTGATCGAATGAACCACTTACATACGATATCAATTTCCCTTTGTCTCATGATAGTTTACTTATCCGAGGTTATGATCGTCGGTATCTCTGCATACCTAGTTCAACCTCGTTACCGATAAGTACTCTTTTCTCGTTCCCGTGATATGTGATCCCTTGTGAGCCAGTCACATGCTTGCAAGCTAATTGGATGACATTTCACCGAGAGGGCCCAGAGTATATCTATCCGTCATATGGATGGACAAATCCCACTCTTGATCCATGTGTTTCAACCAATACTTTCCGAACACTCAATGCCACCTTTATAGCCACCCAGTTACGGTGTGGTGTTTGATGTCATCAAAGCATCCATCCGGTAAAGGTGATATGCATGATCTCATGGTCGAAGGAATTAGATTACTATGTATCAGAAAGCATATAGCAATTGAACTATTAAAATGACTTGATCTTTATGCTACGCTTATCTATAGGAGTATGTCCATCATATCATTCTCCTAATGATATGATCTTGCTGTTAATAATATCTCAATGTTCATGATAGGGAAACCACAAGCATCTATTAACCAACAAGCTAGTATTATATAGAGGCTTTACTAGGGACTTCAAATTAAGTTTACAAATCACACAAGTATTAATGTTTCCTTGTTAATACTATTATAGCATGAATGTAAACATTTATCATAAACACAAAGATATAATAATAACTACATTTATTATTGCCTCTAGGGCATATCTCCAACAGTCTCCCACTTGCACTAGAGTCATCTAATCTAGATTACATGGTAATATACCGAACACCCATGGCAGTTTGGTGTTGGTCATGTTTTGCCCTCGGGAGAGGTTTAGTCAACGGATCCGCCACATTCAGATCTGTGTGTACTTTGCAAATCTTTATATCCCCATCTTGGATATGTTCTCGAATAGCGTGAAAACGTAGCTTGATGTGCTTCAGCTTCTTGTGTGACCTTGGTTCTTGCGCATTGGCTATGGCGCCCATGTTATCACAGTAGATAGACATTGGGTCCAGCGCACTAGGAACCACACCCAGCTCTGTAATGAACTCTTTCATCCATATCGCTTCTTGTGAAGCCTCTGAAGCAGCCATGTATTCCGATTCAGTTGAAGATCTCGCCACAACGCTTTGCTTTGCACTCCTCCAGCTAACTGCTGCACCATTCAAAATAAATACGTATCCAGATTGTGATTTAGAATCATCCGGATCGGTGTTCCAACTAGCATCGGTGTAACCATTAACAACGAGCTGTTCATCACCTCCATAAGAAAGAACCATATCCTTAGTTCTTCTCAAGTACTTAAGGATGTTTTTGACCGCTGTCCAATGATCCACTCCTGGATCACTTTGATATCTGCTAGTTAAACTAACAGCATATGCAATGTCGGGTCTAGTACATAGCATAGCATACATTAGAGATCCTATGGCTGAGGCATAGGGAGTCTTACTCATCCTTTCTCTATCTTCTGCTGATGTCGTACTTTGAGTTTTACTCAAGGTCGTATTGGGCAACATGGGCCAGAACCCTTTCTTGCTATCTTCCATTCCAAACCTCTTTAGAACTTTGTCCAAATATGTACTTTGTGACAATGATATTTGGCGTTTCGATCTATCTCTATAAATCTTTATGCCTAATATGTAAGCTGCTTCGCCAAGATCCTTCATTGAAAAACTATTATTCAAATATTCCTTGACACTAT
The DNA here is from genome assembly GCA_916181665.1 of Avena sativa. NCBI lineage: Eukaryota > Viridiplantae > Streptophyta > Magnoliopsida > Poales > Poaceae > Avena > Avena sativa. Next base: position 258,981,342 of record OV702298.1, on the reverse strand, counting down.
TAAGAAGGTCTACATCATTCCCAATCAACAATATGTCATCTACATATAGTATTAAGAATGCTACAGAGCTCCCACTCACTTTCTTGTAAATACAAGCTTCTCCATAAGTTTGTATAAAACCAAAACTTTTGATCACCTTATCAAAACGTTGATTCCAACTTCGGGATGCTTGCTTCAATCCATAGATGGACCGTTGAAGTTTGCATACCTTGTTAGCATCTTTTGGATCAACAAAACCTTTGGGTTGCATCATATACAACTCTTCATCAATGTCTCCATTGAGGAATGCTGTTTTGACATCCATCTGCCATATCTCATAATCGTAATATGTAGCGATTGCTAACATAATCCTCACAGACTTTAGCTTCGCTACTGGTGAGAAAGTCTCATCGTAGTCAACTCCTTGAATATGTCGAAACCCTTTTGCGACAAGTCGAGCTTTATAGACAGTAACATTACCATCAGCATCTGTTTTCTTCTTGAAGATCCATTTGTTCTGGACAGCCTTCCGGCCATCCGGTAAGTCCACCAAAGTCCATACTTGGTTTTTGTACATGGATCCAATCTCGGATTTCATGGCTTCTTGCCATTTATTGGAATCTGGGCTCATCATCGCTTCCTCATATGTCTCAGGGTCATCGGTATTGTCCACCAACATGACACTCATAACGGGATCATACCAATCTGGAGTGGTACGAGTTCTCGTTGACCTGCGAGGCTCTGTAGCAACTTCAACCGAAGTTTCATGATCATCATCATTAGCTTCCTCTCTTATTGGTGCAGGCACCACAGGAACTTCTTCCGGTGCTGCGCTACTCGCAATTTCGAGAGAAGGTTCAACAACCTCGTCAAGTTCTACTTTCCTTCCAGTCACTTCTTTCGAGAGAAATTCCTTCTCTAGAAAGGATCCATTCTTGGCAACGAAGATTTTGCCTTCGGATCTATGATATAAGGTATACCCAATAGTTTCCTTCGGGTATCCTATGAAGACGCATTTTTCCGCTTTGGGTTCAAGCTTGTCCGGCTGTAACTTCTTTACATAGGCTTCGTACCCCCAAACTTTAAGGAACGACAATCTAGGTTTCTTCCCAAACCATAATTCATACGGTGTCGTTTCAATGGATTTATACGGTGCCCTATTTAAAGTGAATGCGGCTGTTTCTAATGCATAACCCCAAAATGATAGCGGTAAATCTGTAAGTGACATCATAGAACGAACCATATCTAAGAGAGTTCGATTACGACGTTCGGACACACCATTACGCTATGGTGTTCCCGGCGGTGTCAACTGCGAAAGTATTCCGCATTTCTTCAAATGCTCGCCAAACTCGTAACTTAGATATTCACCTCCACGATCAGAACGTAGAAATTTAATCTTCTTGTTACGTTGATTCTCTACCTCACTTTGAAATTCCTTAAACTTCTCGAAAGTTTCGGACTTATGTTTCATGAAATAGATATACCCATATCTACTCAAGTCATCCGTGAAGGTAAGAACATAACGATAACCACCGCGCGATGCTACACTCATTGGACCACACACATCGGTATGTATGATTTCCAACAAGTCCGTAGCTCGCTCCATCATACCAGAAAATGGAGTCTTAGTCATTTTACCCATCAGACATGCTTTGCATCTTTCAAGTGATTCGAAATCAAGTGATTCAAGAAGTCCATCGGAATGGAGTTTCTTCATACGCTTCACTCCAATGTGACCAAGACGATAGTGCCACATATAGGTCGAGTTATCGCTCGATTTCAAACGTTTAGCCTCAATGTTATTAATACGTGTATTTCCACTATCGAGATTCAATAAGAATAAACCATCTATCAAAGGTGCATGTGCATAAAACATATTACTCATATAAATCGAACAACCATTATTCTCGGACTTAAACAAGAAACCGTCTCGCAATAAACAAGATCCCGATATAATGTTCATGCTTAACGCAGGCACCAAATAACAATTATTTAAGTATAAAACTAATCCCGATGGTAGATGAAGGGGTAGCGTGCCGACCACGATCACATCAACCTTTGATCCGTTTCCAACGTGCATCGTCACCTCGTTCTTCGCTAGCTTCCGTTTATTTTGTAGCACCTGTTTCGAGTTACAAATATGAGCAACCGAACCAGTATCAAATACCCAGGCACTACTACGAGTACTAGTGAGATACACATCAATAACATGTATATCAGATATACCTTTCTTCTTGATGTTGCCGTTCTTCAAATCCGCCAAGTACTTTGGGCAATTCCGCTTCCAGTGACCTTCTCCCTTGCAGTAAAAGCACTCAGTATCAGGCTTAGGTCCAGCCTTGGTCTTCTTCGTCGGCGTGGTAACTTTCTTACCACCCTTCTTGAAGTGTCCCTTCTGCTTAGACTTTCCTTTCTTGAATTTGGTGGTCTTATTGACCAACAACACTTGGTGCTCTTTCTTGATCTCCACTTCTGCAGATTTCAACATGGCAAAGAGTTCTGGCAACGTCTTGTTCATGTTTTGCATGTTGTAGTTCATCACAAAGTTCTTGTAACTGGGTGGTAGTGATTGGAGGACATGGTAAATCCCGAAAGCATTGGGAATCACAATACCCAAGCTTTGAAGTTTGTTTGCGTGCCCAGACATCTTAAGCACATGCTCGCTGACGGAGCTGCCCTCTTCCATCTTGCAGTTAAAGAACTTTTCAGAAGCCTCATAACTTTCAATTGCCGCATGAGTATTAAAGATCAATTTGAGATCCTCGACAATATCATATGGGTCTGAATTCTCAAACCTTTTCTGAAGCTCCGATTCTAAACCATACAAGATAGCACATTGAACTGTGGAGTACTGAGTCTTCCGAGTGAGGTAAAAATTCTTTACTTCATCGGCAACATCAGCTGCAGGTGGGTCACCCAGCGGTGCATCCAGCACATAGGTCAAATTACCAGCTGTGAGGACAATCCTCAAATTGCGGAACCAATCCGCGAAGTTGCTTCCATTGTTTTTCAACTTTTCTTTCTCTAGGAACGCATTAAAATTGATGGTAGGGGCTGCCATTGATCTACAACATATTTGCAATAGTTTTTATACTAAGTTTATGACAAATTGAGTTCAAATTAATAATAAAATTAATCTAGGTGAACTCCCACTCAAAACAATATCCCACACATTGTTTTAGTGATCACACGAACCAAATCCACCACATCAACACCGATCATCACGAGAGTTGATATAGTTTCAATGGCGAACAATCAACATGTTCATCATATCTACTATATGATTCATGCTTTATCTTTCGGCGATCCGTGTTCCGAGACCATGTCTGTACATGCTAGGCTCGTCAAGATCAAACCTTAGTTTCCGCATGAGCAAATCTGGCTTGCTCATGTTGTATACACTTGCGGAATCTAACACACCCGATCATCATGTGGTGCTTCGAAACAACAAGCTTTAGCAACAGTGCTAACTAAGGGTGAACACTTTATGACTTGAAATTCATGTGCATGAGGGATCATCTTATAATGCTACCGTTGTCTACTAAGCAATACAAGATGCATAAAGGATTAACATCACATGCAATTCATAATATGTGATATGATATGGCCTTTCTTCTTTGTGCTTCCGATCTCCATCTTCTAGCACGAACATGATCTCCATCATCACCGGCATTGCATCAAGGTCAATGACGCTTCTCCATGGTTGTCGTCCACCGGCTTCAACTATTACAACTACTTTGAATAGACACGCGGGTCTTAACATAAATTAAAGACAACCATATGGCTCCTGCCGGTTGCCAACTTACAATAAGGAACATTGCATACATCAAATATAATCACAATCATGGCCATATCACATCACAGCACACCCCTGCAAAACAAAGTTAGACGCCTCTACTTTCTTTGCATGTTTTACGTGGTTTGGGGCTTTCAATAAGTGTCGTTCTAACTTACGAACATGAACCACAACATTGATACTAGTATTGTTAATTACCCGTTGTAAATTGGATCTTAACTATGCTAGGAGAAACAGGCACCCGCAAAGCCACTTATGCAATACAAGTTGCATGTCAAGCGTGGAGCAAGTCTCATGAACGATGTCATGTAAGGTTAGCCCGGGCCGCTTCATCCCAACATCCCGCAAGATGCAAAGTACACAAGAAGCAATCGACAATAAAAGCATCAATGCCCACAATGACCATTGTGTTCTACTCGTGCAACAGATCTACATATAGACACGGCTCTGATACCACTGTAGGGTTTTGTAGCATGGAAAACAAAAAAATTCTACCGCATACAAACAAACAAGCCAAGATCTATCTACTAGATTGTAGCAACGAGTCGATAGAATAACTCACCCTCGAAGATTCCAAAGTGTTTAACGAGAGCGGATTCTCGTGGGTGATGTAGTCGTACTCTTTCCGATCTCAAGATCGCGTAGACGATCCTTCCGGCGCTGCGTTCAGGCAGCGCTCCCGCAGTCGGTCACACGTTCGGTACTCGACGAAGACCTTCCTCTCCCTTGTTCCAGCAGGCAACGGAGGTTGTAGCACTCTCCTCGCGATTCCGGCAGCACAACGGCGTGGTACCAGAAGTAGAGGGGAGATCTCGCAGGGCTTCGCCTTAAGCCGGAGCGAGTATGGTGGAGTATGAGAGAGTCCCTCAACGATCTAGGGTTTAGACATGCCGAGGAGGAATCTTGGCCGGCGGCTAGGGTTGCTAGGCGGCGGCGGCTTGACCTAGGTCGGCGGCGGCGGCAGTGGAGGTGGCGGCACCGGCGGCTAGGGTTTGGAGGAGAGGATCTTGTGTGTCTCTAGGAGGGAGCCCTGCCCCTCCTTATATAGGTGGAGGGGCCGGCCGACCAAGGGGAGGGAGAGGAGTCCCTCCCCAACTCGGCTTGGGTGGGCGCCGCCGGTTGGAGGAGGGAACTCCTCCCCAACTCGGTTTCCCCTTCCTCCTCTTTTCCTCTTTCCAAATTTAGCCGTTTGACTTTTCAAACTAGCTATTTGACTTTTCAAACTAGGATTTAAATTAATCCTTTATTTGGTTCAGCGATGACACTTAGTACATGATGCAATCATACCAACTTGATACAACACATTCATGTACCCTTCCCCTCCGGAGTGCCGGACATTCCGGAACATTCTAGAACATTTCCGATGAAAACACCGGAACCATTCCCCTAACTCCGAAACGGGACTTTCCTTATATGAATCTTATTCTCCGGACCATTCCGGATCTCCTCGTGATATCCCGGATCCCATCCGGGACTCCGAACAACATTCGGTCTCTTTCTCATCATTCCATAACTACTCAAAACAACGTCGAATCCTTAAGTGTGTCTCCCTACGGTTCGTGAATTATGCAGACATGATCGAGACACTTCTCCGAACAATAACCAATAGAGGAATCTGGAAATTCATATGGCTCCCACATATTTCTACGATTACTTTGCGATCGAATGAACCACTTACATACGATATCAATTTCCCTTTGTCTCACAATAGTTTACTTATCCGAGGTTATGATCGTCGGTATCTCTGCATACCTAGTTCAACCTCGTTACCGATAAGTACTCTTTTCTCGTTCCCGTGATATGTGATCCCTTGTGAGCCAGTCACATGCTTGCAAGCTAATTGGATGACATTTCACCGAGAGGGCCTAGAGTATATCTATCTGTCATATGGATGGACAAATCCCACTCTTGATCCATGTGTTTCAACCAATACTTTCCGAACACTCAATGCCACCTTTATAGCCACCCAGTTACGGTGTGGTGTTTGATGTCATCAAAGCATCCATCCGGTAAAGGTGATATGCATGATCTCATGGTCGAAGGAATTAGATTACTATGTATCAGAAAGCATATAGCAATTAAACTATTAAAATGACTTGATCTTTATGCTACGCTTATCTATAGGAGTATGTCCATCGTATCATTCTCCTAATGATATGATCTTGTTGTTAATAATATCTCAATGTTCATGATAGGGAAACCACAATCATCTATTAACCAACAAGCTAGTATTATATAGAGGCTTTACTAGGGACTTCAAATTAAGTTTACAAATCACACAAGTATTAATGTTTCCTTGTTAATACTATTATAGCATGAATGTAAACATTTATCATAAACACAAAGATATAATAATAACTACATTTATTATTGCCTCTAGGGCATATCTCCAACAAAACTATGCTCTCTTAATGGTGCCTAAAGATAGAAGGTGGAGACTCAAATAATGGTGTAAGAAAGGCCCTTTGTAAAGGGAAGCAGGGATTTCAAGTTTCAAAAAGAGCTACCAAAAATTATGGTACTTGTTAGCTTTGAGCCCTCATTGCCCCTATCATAAGCATCTTGAATTGGTTAAGGTTAAAGTGAACAAACTATGGAGTATATGCTTGACAAAGTATAAGTTGGCAATCTCAAGTCCCTTGAATACGAGGGCCACACCTCATGCTACTCAACTTCAGTCACCTGTAAGTTCTTGTCATTGTAAGTATTTGCATATCATAGAGAACCGCCAACGGGGTACCCCTTGCACATGGTACAGGAGCTATCCCATAACCAAAATGTCAAGGCAAGCAGATAAAGAGCATCTCAATGATCTTTTTATTTACTATATGCATAGCTTTTTATTGATGATGCTTCATAAATAGCTCACTATGGTGATGCTGCAATCTTCCACCATGATTAGGCATGGCTTAGGCTAGCGGCCCAGACGTTTCTCTAACACAAAATACATACTCCATGGACTTAAAAGTTCCCTCTTTATTTCACACCGGTGACATCCATAGACAAAAGAGCGTGATCTCAACTGAGTACAAAGTACATGTGCAATGTTGAAAATGTTCCCCATGACAACATGGTTCTGCTAATTCCAATGTATAAGTGCAAGCATATACACCATAAACGACACAATAGTTCAAGTTTATTAGGGTCAAAGAATATAAAGTGTGCCATCAAGTTTGTGAGGGCTTTAATCACTAAGTTTTCACATAACAAAATACTTTTTAATTGGAAGATAGCCGAAAACAAGAATATACTTGGAATGGTGTAACACACCATGCATAGGAGTTTATAGTGTACACTTTGGAATAACTTGGTTTCTTGGGAGTTGTAAGCATGAGTAGAGCTTACTCATACAAGTGGAGGCTAGCAAAAGACTGGGAGCAACCAACTAAGAGAGCATAATGGCCATAATCATGTAGAGCGACAAAGCATTACTAATCAAAGCATAGAGTGGTACTACAAGTCAAGGACTAAATGATCATAGAGGCTATGGTGACTTGTCATAGTCATAACATGGTGTGAGCTTGTGCCAAGTCAACCCAAACAAAGCATCAAAGGAGAATACCACAATACTATGCTTTTGCATGCTAAAACAACGCATAATTTCTTTAAGGCACACTAAGCAATCCCAATTGTTTGGAACAAGACATGCTACAACAATAATCACTAAGCATAAGGTCAAAACAACACCTAGCATGTCATGCTGAAGTCTAAGTCACAGTCAATGCAAGCTCCTCTTGCACTTTCAAGCAGGAACTTCCTACTCCTTTCCAACACCAAGCAACTTACTTGCAACAACACAGCGATAACGGGGGTCCAAACTACTTTATTCAAGCAAACTAAAAAAGGCTAAGCAAAGCAAACGAAAACTAAGATGTTCCAAGAACAACACAACTATGCATGAAACAATAAAAAACGAAGTGTCTAGACAGACCTGAGCTTTTTATTGATGAAGGGGATGCCCCCCAAACTTTGACGCTTGTACCTCTTGGATATTTCTTAGGGTGACACCGGGGTGGCATCCCCAAGCTTGAGATTTTTTCCATTCTTCATCTCATTACATTATTCTCTCTCTAAACTTGAAATTTTTCCTTCATATAAAACTTCACACAATCTTCATTAGCAACATTAGTGTATTCAAAAGATATTAAACCTTAGGTAAAGCTTTGGAACAACAAGTATTTTAACTAAAAACACAACCTATTGTAGTAACTCATTCAAAAAGCTCAATTCCCCAAAAGAGAACTCAAAAAGGAATCAATAAGAAGCAAATGCAAATAATGGCAGAAATCAGACAAAACAGACCAGCAGGTAGAAACCGATTTTTTCAAACATCTTATGTTGCTCAAATCAAAAAGTGTTGAACTAAAGAAAGTTAGCTAACATACTATGGGATTTATTTGTCAATTGTGAGCTCAATACGAGTTATAGGGACTCCTCACGAATTGTTATGGTGGAGGACAGAAATCTACTTCGGGACAACAACTCCCCAAATCTTACTTCCCTCTGATTAGAGGTCATTCTTGGCACAAAAATCAAACAAAAAGGGTAAGAAGAGGTCATTACTGAAGTAATAACTTCCAAGACTCAAGGAAACTCTTGGGTTATCTCCCAACAAGTACTTTTCTTTAACGCCTTTAAGTTAGGCACAAGAAGAAAGAAGAATCAAGTATTTTCAAATGAATAAGCATTAACATCAATACTTGAAAAATCTTCAACTATGAAAGGTATCTCATCCAAATGGGTTTTGGAGGATCCCTTCTCATTTCTCTTTGGTCTGGTACTTTCATCAAAAAGATTTTCAGGAGCAATCCAATCAAAATTCTTTTCAAAGGCTTCATGCATTCCAACAAGCTTAAAGGGTATGGGTATCTTAAATTCCTCTCTAGGCTTAGTTTTATCAGTAATACTGTAGGGTTCACAGCATAGAAAACAAAAATTTTCCTATGATGGGAACAACTATGTACCAAGATCTATCTACTAGATACAAACAACGGGCGGATGTACTCCGTAGAGAACATACCCTTGAAGACCAACAAAGCTTAACGAGTCCAAACTCGTGGTTGATGTACACGATCTCTTGCCGATCTCAAGATCGAGAGGAAGTCCTAGCGCCGCAAAATAGCAGCGCATCCATGATCACACACACGTTCGAGGCACCGAGCAACCTCTGCCTCCTCACTCCAGCGATGCAGCGGAAGTACAACTCTTTCTTGCCGAATAGCCACCGGGAACATGTATCTCGCTAGTCCGAGACCATGGGGGATAAATTCTAGAGGGGGAGAGAGATCCTTCACGAGGAGGTGTGAGTGAGAGAGAGAGGGAGGGGGCTCCTTTTATAGGGAGAGGGGGGCACCCAAGGGGCCATGCGCCCAGCCATGGGGCTGCCCCCACCTCTTCCACATTCATGTGGGTGGACACTCCACTCACTCAAATGCCTTTCAATTCCCTCCACTCAAAAACCCACTCAAATTTCCACCAAATTTAATGCAAACTCTCATTAAATAAAACTCTTTTATTTTATTCAGAATTTTGTCAATTACTTTAATGACAAACATTCACAAATAACCCCTTGCTAGAATTCTATTTCACATGCATAACCACTTTATGCAATTTCACCCGAAAACCTGTTTCGGTATCTAGTGAAATAAATTCCTGCGCTTGTTATTCTTTTCGGCATGAAACTTTTGCTCCAAATGGATGTCGGTGTCTCTTAAGTGTGTCACCCTACGGTTCATGAATAATGCGGACATGATCGAGACCCCTCTCAAATCAATAATCAGAAGCGGGATCTGGAGACCCATACTGACTCCCACACATTCAACGATGACTTTCTTGTGATCGTCGGAACCTTTTATGCTAGTATCTTAATCCCTTTGTTTCGCGATATATTACATGTCCGAGATTCGATCATCGGTATCTCCATACCTAGTTTGATCTCGTTACTGACATGCACTTTTTTCTCGTTCCCGTGATATAATATTCTAGTGATCAAATCACTTGCTTGCAAGCTAACCAATGTGATATCACCGAGAGGGCCCAGAGTATATCTATCCGTCATCAGGATGAACATATTCCACTCTCGATCCATGGGCCTCAACATAACACTTTATTAGTTCTGAATCCATCTTTATAATCACCCTGTTACGGTGTGACGTTTGATGTTATCAAGAAACTCTTCCGGTGTTAGTGATTAACATGATCTCATGGTCTAAGGATTAGGATTACTTTGTAAGTTGTTATAGCCATATAAACTCAATGACTTTGATCGTAATGCTATACTTCGGATGAATGTTCATCACACCATTACACTAATGTTGTGATCCCGTTATTAACAACATCCAATGTCCATGATCAGGAAACCTTGATCATCTTGTTAATCAACGAGCTAGTTTATGAGAGAGGCATAACTAGGAACTTTCTGTTTGTTTATTAAACACACATGTATTAATGTTTCCGTATTAATACAATTATAGCATGTATAATAAACATTTATCATAAACAAGGAATACGATAATAACCACTTTATTATTGCCTCTCGGGCATATTCCCTTTAGTCTCCCACTTGCATTAGAGACAATAATCTAGTTTGAAAACTTTGCGTATTGAACACTTATGGCTTTCTGGTGTTCCATATACGCAATTGCAAGTGGTTAACATAATCTACGGATCTGACGCTTCAGGTCCGTGTGTATTTGCATGTCTTTGCGTCTCCACGCATCACTCATTCTCCAATGAGATGGCATTGTATAAATTTGGTCTTTTGGTGAGACCTTTAGTTCCTTGGGGTTAAATCATGTTGATACTATTGTCATACAATATATCTTTAGTGTTAGCCCGTTGCGAACCACACCTTAGTTTGATAACAAACTACTTGACACAAATGCCCTCCTTTGCTGCTACTATAGCAGTCATATACTTAGCCTTTTGTTGTAGTATTCGTCACAATGTCTTAACTTTGGAACTCTTCCAAATCCATGATGGAAATTCCTTTCCATTACATTGTGCCACCCATAGTTTAAATTGAGATAAACTTAATTTGTATCTTGTGACAAAACTAGTATCAATGTAACACTTTACAATGAACTATTTGTAATTGTTTGTCACCTCTACACAAATATATTTTTAGTTCTTCCAAAAGATCATAAGAATATCCTCACTATCGTCTAATGATCATTTTACGATTCATTCTGGTATATGCTCATAACACTTAGAGCATAGGACATATCTGGATGTGTACATATCATGGTATGATTGATCAAAACATCCTTGTGATTTCACTCATCAAGTGTCAAAGCACTTGAATCTTGTTTCACTTATCAAGTGTCAATACACTTGAATCTTGATTCAATTCCTTTCCATGCAATAAGAACCGTTTCTTGTCATTTCTATATTGAACTCCTTCAATATCTCATATATGTACGTTTGGCACAACCATATTAGCATCATAGTCTATCCACTATAGACATTCATGCTAAATATTCGGGTTTTGCCTAAGTCTTTCATCGAAATGAAATTCTTAACCTTTGTCAATAAAAATTACATCATTTCTAATCAACAAGATGTCCTCCACATAATGTATTAGAAATATGTCTCAGTGCTCCCACTTAATTTCTTGCAAATGCAAGCATCTTCATCGTCTCCTGATGAAAACTCGTTTTCATCACGGTGAAGATTCCAACTCCGCGATGCTTACTTCAACCGTTGAAGTTTGCATGCCCTTTTTAGCATCCTTTGAATTAACAAAACCCTTTGGACCGTGTCATGTACACGTCCTAGGTAACCATTCTATTAGAAGAACTTTGTTTTGTTTATTCATCTACCATATACCAAATTATATGTAGTGGTTGCTACTTTAATCCGTCCAAACTAAATATCGCTATGAAAGATCAAATCTTGTCATAGTCAACTCCTTGAACATTGTCATAAAATACTTTACGACATGTCGACTATTTCATAGATGTGAAACATCCATGTCTGTTTCTTTATAGATCCAAATACGACCGATACGTTTTTACACCTTTCCGAAGGGTCTTCCAAGTTCAAAACTTGATTTCTCGTGTATGGAACTATCACGGATTTTATGGCTTCAAGCCATTTGACGGAGTCAGGGCCCATCATCGCTTCTTTGCATATAGTCGGTTCATCATTGTCAAACAATAATGATTTACTCTCAAATCTTAGTATTTGATTGTTTATCCGACCGACTTGGTTCAATAAGAACTTAGATCTCCGTGACCATAACCTTTGAGGCACATAAGCTATGAGCATTATGGCAGCCTCCGGAACCATTTCCGGTGCTGCGCAACTCAGCACATTTAGCTAAGGTTCGTGAACCTTATCAAAGTTCTATTGTCCTCCCACTTAACTTTTGCGAAAAATTCCTTCTTTAAGAAACTTCACGTTTCAAGCGACAAACCCTTTTGTCCTTGGTGTTATGGAGAAATAACCAATTGTTATTCAAAATAACCTACAAAGACATGCTCATCCGACTTCGGTTGTAAACATCTTACTTATGTTTAGCATACCAAAATTTAAGAAATGACAACTTGGGTTTTACCCCAAACCATAACTTCCATGGTGTCATTTCAACGGATCAAGATGGATCTCTTTTCAGTGTAAAAGAGGTAGTCTCCAAAGCTTTAATCTTTTAAAACATAATGGCAGTTTTATAAATAACACCTTTGATCCAACCATGTCAAACAAGGTTTCATTACAAATCTCAAACACTCCATACTCCTATGGTGTTTCGGGAGATGTAAATCTAGGTGTTTTGCTAAACTTGCAACTCAAATAAATCCCTTTATGATAAAATCATAATTCATTTATTTTTCTTGTTACACTTGTAACTCAAATAAATCCCTTATGATAAAATCATAAACCATTTATTTTCTTGTCACAATGATTTTCACTTCATCTTGAAAGTCTTTGAATGTTTTCAAATATTTCACACGTCTTTCTCATTAAGTGAACATTCACTCAAATTTCCAGAGAAAGCATATGAAGTTGAAACCCATCGCTTACGACTACACATAATGGAATACATACATTGATATGTATAAATTCCAATAATTTAGTCGTTCGTTCTTCTTTGGCCTTTGAACGAAGTTTTAATTATCCCGAGGAAAGTCTCACAAGCGTCACTTGATCAAATCAAAGACTCCAAAAATCCATGAATATGGAGATTCTTCATGTTTTCTTTCCAATATAATTTAAACAACGATGTCACTTCGTAAGTGATCTTTCAATCATTTGTCTTGCGATATTTTAGCATTAGGTTTTATGGATGTGATTTCTCCAACTAGATTTGTAAATCATCCATCTTATATGGAATACGGTAATTATTTGAACAACCTTTGTTCTCATAATACCTGATTTAAATAACAATTATTAAAACAAATCTTGAAGTCAAGCTTTGATGTCAATGAGAAATACAAACAACGGTTTGTTTGTTTTCGATTAACATCATCACATATTCTTTTGCTAGTTACTTAGGCCATTGTGGTTCATGAATTGCGTTGTTCCGTATGAAATTTCATACCAACCAATTCGGTATCCAATACCCAAGAACCACATTGTTTAACAAGCAAAGAATACAACCATAACATGTATATCATCTATATACCTAAACTGGATATTTCCAGTCTTCTCTTTTCTGCCAAATATATTTTATAGATTCTCTTTCAGCATTTCCTTTTCCTTTTTAAAAGAATCTATCAACATCAAAAGTGGTGCCATATACTTGACACATAGTCCAAAGCGTGTATATTCAAATAATAATACCTTTGGACTTGCACTTTGAAGTAGATCACCATCATCAAAATGATCGGTATTCTTTCAAAATCCATTCTTTAGTAATCTTTTAGTGTAGTAAACACTTTACATACATCTTCTATTCATCCTTATCATGACGACTTTCATGATCAAGCTACTGTAGCTTATAAAGGCGAATCCTGAGTATAACGTTACTTTCCAAAACCCTTTTGGATGATTAGGATGTCTAGCATCTCCAACCTTCGTAAATTCTCATCCAATATGAGAACATATATTATACTCTATCATATTGCAACCAAAACATTGTTTCAGATATCGTTATATCTGCCACACATGATAGTTTCTGAAACAATTCTTTCAGCTCCTAGATAAACTTGATATTAAAACAATCAAGAATCATGGAGGCAAACATGATACTTAAGATACTAATACTGGAATTGTTATTCTCGATTTAATACCAATTATTAAATTTTACGAAGTAAACAGAGTTTGTTGAAAGTTTGCAATAGGACTTTAAACTTTAGATTGACACTCAACACAATACGATACCAGTTCGTAAAGTAAATATCCAGAATTCTATAGTTCTATTATCTCAATTACAACTAAGCATAAAGTGGTGAACGAATGCCAATGACTACAACAAATTATGCAAATTCACTTTGATTTAATTTATGATAAATTGAGTTCTACTAATCCAAATTAGAAATGAACTCCCACTCAAAAACGACATCCCTCGTGTCTTTTTGGTGATTACATGAACCAAATCCACTACACCAAGTCCGATCATCACGTGAGTCGGTGTAGCTTCAAAGGCGAGCATCCATATGATCATCATATCAAAACATATGACTCATGCTTAACCTTTCGGTCCGTGTTCCGAGGCCATGTCTGTACATGCTAGGCTCGCCAAGTGAGAACCTTAGTATTCGCGTGTGTAACTGTCTTACACCCGAGATATGCTCATGGATTCAAGTACACCCGATCATCACGTGATGTCTTGAAGCGACGAAACATTGTCGGTGCATACTTAAGGAAGAACACAGTCTTATCTTGATATCTAAATGAGGGATCATCTTATTATGCTAATAAAACGCCAAACAAGCAATATAAGATGCAATCAAAACATCACATGTTTACAAGTGAAATGATATGGTTCCCGCATATGATCTCCATCATGTGCACCGTGGTATGATCTCTATCATACCTTTATGTGTAAGGCCAAGGTCTATGGAACTTACACGCTATGTGTGTTGTAAGAGTATCATCTCATACTTCTACTTACAACATCACCATATCATAACACTAGCCCAGCAACAATCTAAACTAGACGCCTCTAATTTATCCATTGCAAGTTTTACGTGGCTTAGGGCTTTTGAAGATAGAACCGTTCTTACCTACGAACATGAACCACAATGAGGATAACCAAATTGTTGACAACTCGTTGCAAATTAGATATTGACTATAGTAGGAGAGACAAACACCCGCTAGCCACTTATGCAAAACTAGTTGCATGTCAAGCGTGGAACAGGTCTCATGTGCGAGGACATGTAAAGTTTGTCCGGGCCGCTTCATCCCACTATGCCACCAATATCCAAAGTACAACTAAGAAGCAATAAAATGATCATCATCGCCCACATACTCATATGTGGACTACCCGTGCAAAGTATCTACGCATAGATCCGGCTCTGATACCACTGTAGGGTTCGCAGCATAGAAAACAAAAAATTTCCTACGATGGGAACAACTATGTACCAAGATCTATCTACTAGATACAAACAACGGGAGGATGTATATCCGTAGAGAACATACCCTTGAAGACCGACAAAGCTTAACGAGTCCAAACTCGTGGTTGATGTAGACGATCTCTTGTCGATCTCAAGATCGAGAGGAAGTCCTAGCGCCGCAAAACAACAGCGCATCCGTGCTCGCACACACGTTCGAGGCACCGAGCAACCTCCGCCTCCTCAATGCAGCGATGCAGCGGAAGTACAACTCTTTCTTGCCAAATAGCCACTGGGAACATGTATCTCGCTAGTCCGAGACCATGGGGGATAAATTCTAGAGGGGGAGAGAGATCCTTCACGAGAAGGTGTGAGTGAGAGAGAGGGAGGGAGGGGGGCTCCTTTTATAGGGAGAGGGGGGGTACCCAAGGGGCCATGCGCCCAGCCATGGGGCTGCCCCCACCTCTTCCACATTCATGTGGGTGGACACTCCACTCACTCAAATGCCTTTCAATTCCCTCCACTCAAAAACCCACTCAAATTCCCATTAAATTTCCACCAAATTTAATGCAAACTCTCATTAAATAAAACTCTTTTATTTTATTCAGAATTTTGTCAATTACTTTAATGACAAACATTCACAAATAACCCCTTGCTAGAATTCTATTTCACATGCATAACCACTTTATGCAATTTCACCCGAAAACATGTTTCGGTATCTAGTGAAATAAATTCCTGCGCTTGTTATTCTTTTCGGCATGAAACTTTTGCTCCAAATGGATGTCGGTGTCTCTTAAGTGTGTCACCCTACGGTTCATGAATAATGCGGACATGATCGATACCCCTCTCGAATCAATAATCAGAAGCGGGATCTGGAGACCCATATTGACTCCCACACATTCAACGATGACTTTCTTGTGATCGTCGGAACCTTTTATGCTAGTATATTAATCCCTTTGTTTCGCGATATATTACATGTCCGAGATTCGATCATCGGTATCTCCATACCTAGTTTGATCTCGTTACTGACATGCACTCTTTTCTCGTTCCCGTGATATAACATTCTAGTGATCAAATCACTTGCTTGCAAGCTAACCAATGTGATATCACCGAGAGGGCCCAGAGTATATCTATCCATCATCAGGATGAACAAATTACACTCTCGATCCATGGGCCTCAACATAACACTTTATTAGTTCTGAATCCATCTTTATAATCACCCTGTTACGGTGTGACGTTTGATGTTATCAAGAAACTCTTCCGGTGTTAGTGATTAACATGATCTCATGGTCTAAGGATTAGGATTACTTCGTAAGTTGTTATAGCAATATAAACTCAATGACTTTGATCGTAATGCTATACTTCGGATGAATGTTCATCACACCATTACACTAATGTTGTGATCCCGTTATTAACAACATCCAATGTCCATGATCAGGAAACCTTGATCATCTTGTTAATCAACGAGCTAGTTTATGAGAGAGGCATAACTAGGAACTTTCTGTTTGTTTATTAAACACACATGTATTAATGTTTCCATATTAATACAATTATAGCATGTAAAATAAACATTTATCATAAACAAGGAATACGATAATAACCACTTTATTATTGCCTCTCGGGCATATTCCCTTCAAATACCCACAACATCTACACTTGAACCTAGCATATTGAAACGCTCAAAGACCTTTTTGGCTTCCCTAGCAACATCATGGAACTCTTTTAATAAAGTTTCAAGGATAAACTCTCTCTTTTCAGCATTCTTTTCTTCGTTTAGTATTAGGAATAAGAATTGTATGAAGGGGTTAAGGCTAACAAACCTAGCCTCCAACATATGAACTAAATAAGTTGCAGCAATCTCATAATTAGGAGCAAGCTCTGTTGTAGATTTATCCTCAATATCCTCATGCTTGCTAACATGATTAAAGAATTCTTCAATATTATCTTTCCCAATTATGGATCCACCACCTATTGCAGGATCCTTCAGGGCGAACTTGGGGAGCAACATGGTGAGCTAGAGCAAGGTGACAACTAGAGTAGGAACTATTTTTTTTTTTGAATAAAGCAAGCTAACCAAACTAGACTATTTTTTTTGGAGTTTTTGAAAAGAGACAAACAAAACCAAAAAAAAGAAACTAAGCAAACTAAAAACAAAGTAAAGAGAAAGGAAGTGGAGGACTCCCCTTGTGAAGACGTCCTTGGCCTCCCCGACAACGGCGCCAGAAAAGCTTGATGGCGTGTACCCAGTGTTGTCATGGGACTCTTTGTAGGAACTCCAAGAGCAAGGTTTGAAGAGCACAGCAGCAAGTTTCCCTCACTAGAGACCGAGGTTATCGAACCAGAAGGAGGAAGAAAACATCACACATGTGTTGCAAGCAATGCGGAGACTTGCACAACACAAACTCAAGACTTTGCCCCAACGAATTAGTGAGGTTGCCAAGCTCACCGGTTTGCTGTAACAAAGGATTAAACGTATGGTGTGGAAGGTAATGGTTTGCAGCAAGTAAACAAGTAACAATGGAAGATGTATCAATGGTAAAGATTGGACCGGGGTCCATAGTTCACTAGAGGTTCTCTCCTTAGATAAACAACATGGCATGAAGGGTAAACAAATTACAACAGGGCAATTGACAGGAACTGAGCAAGGCATAACAATGCAATACCATACAAAAAGATCCTATGAGATTCGATTAGGCAATACAACAATATACATAGACCGCCATCCAACTGCATCTATGACTAGAAGTCCACCTTCAGGTTATCACCCAAACCCCCTCCAATATTAAGTTGCAAGCAACAGACAACTGCTTTAAGCAAAGTGTGTAATATAAACAATCCACATGTTCCATGAACAAGAGACCGTTGTTTTCTCCCTAGTAGCAACAACACATCTACAACCGAAGAGATTTCTGTCACTTCCCTTGGAAACTAGGCATGAACCCACTATCGAGCATAAATACCCCCTCTTGGAGTCACTAGCAACTACTTGGACAAGATAGCTACTAATAACGGAGAGCATGCAAGATCACAAACAACACAAACATGATAGAATCAAATAGACAAAACCATTAATCAATCTGACATAGTAATCTCAATATCCATCGGATCCCGCAAACACAACATGCATGATTACAAATAGATTAGATCTTGATCATCAACGGAGCTCACAAGATCTATACATGAAAGCACAAGGAGGAGATACAACCATCTATCTACTACATGGACCCATAGTCCAAGGTGGAACTACTCATGCTCCATACAGGAGTAGAAGGCCTCCGGGATGATCTCCCCTCCGGCAGGGTGCCGGGAAGAACTTCAGATTCCCCGCCATCTAGGGACGATGGTGGCGGCGGCTACAGACGGTTTCGTGGAGTTTTGATCGGGTCCTTAGGGTTTCTGCATCGGGGGATTCTTATGGGCGAAGAGGCGAGGCCGGGAGGCGACCAGGGGGGCCACACCCTGCCCAGGCGCGGGCCCACCCCTGATCGCGCCTAGGGGGTTTGTTCGCCCTGGTTTGCTTCTCCATCTCGTCTTTTGGATTCGTGTCCGTCACGGTAAAATATTGACTTTGGCTTTTGTCCCGTCCAATTCCGAGAATATTGATTTTCTGCCTTTCTGGAACCAAAAACAGAAGAAAACAGGCAACTGGCACTGTGACAACTTGTTAATAGATTAGTTCTAGAAAATATATAAAAACACCTCAAAGTGTAGACAAAGCAAAGCAAAGTAGATACTAAACAAGCATGGAGCATCAAAAATTATAGATACGTTTCCGACGTATCAGGGGTGCACTGCTGAAGTGTGGTGACGGGGTCTTTACGGGCCTCTCTAGGCCAGACCGGGCCGAGTGCCTAGTGTGCCCCTACGGCCGTGTCCAGACGACAACCGCCGTTGGCGGTGGAGGCCGATCGCCTCCGCGCGGCTACGCTGTTTCCACCAACCTATGTCGGCTAGCCCTATCCCCTTCGCCTCATAGGTCACCGAAAGAACCTGCCTGAGTGGGTGCGAGTCCGCGGATGCCGGGGCGGCAGCCCCGAAAGGTGGTATGCAAGGCATTCCTACGGTGGAGGCGGCTCCAGGACGCGACTTGCGATGGTGCCATGCTCCTTGTGGTGGTGTTCTTTGCCAGGCGGCGTTCCGACGGTGTCCTGGATGGCAGCGGGGTGAGGGCGCTGCTGATTGGCGGCGGCAGTGGCAGAGACGTGCTTGGACGGCGGCTCCAAACCCTAGGTGGGATTTGGGCGGGCTAGCTCGCTCTCAGGTCGATATCATGGTTGATTTTGGGGTACGCTTCGGGGCAGGGGAGCGACGATGCCAATGTGTATGCTAGAGCGCGGCGACAGGGGCTTCACGGGCCCGATCTAGGCTCGGCCAGGCCTAGTTGGCCTGGTATGCTCCTGTTGTTGCGTCTAATCTGCTACCGCTTTGGCGGTGGAGTTCGATCCCTCCCACGCGAAAGCGGCGCCGCTGTCCCTTGTCTTCGGTGGGTTCCTCATGTTGGCCAACCTCATGGAGTTTTCCACGGCGAGACGTCGATAAAGACGACATGAACGTTTTGGCGCATGTTGGTGGACGACTAGTTGGTGGAGTGCTAGGATTGGATGGGGTATGGGTATTTGGGCCAGCTGGGTTGGCCCCGGCGCAGCGACATCTGCGGGTGCCGCCTTCCTTCTTGAAGGGCACCAGATGTACCCTCCTCTCACTCCCCTGCGTATACCGATAGAAATCATAAGAGAAGTCCGGGCAGCAGCATCGTCATCGTCGTCCCCCTTTATGAAGGTGTTGCTTGGTACACGGCAATTCAGAGGCATAGGATCATGGTGGGACTTTTTCGGAGGGTGCACCGGTCGTGAGTCTTTGTCGGTGCTATCGTGCATTTCTTTCTTTTTCTTTCTTTTGTTTTTTTCTCTTGGGCTTTTGCTTGTGCTGATCCCAGCAGTGCTCGCTGCTTCATTTGGGTGTTGTGCTGTCTGGCCCAGCAATGGTCTCACCGATGGGCTTTATTTATAAAAGCGGAGCGAAAGACTATTTCAAGAATATTCTAGCATTTCTCTAAAACACATATACTAGACATGTTTCGGTGTATAAATTTACTCGATTTAGTATGTATCTAGTCCACTTTAAAATACTCCCTCCGTTTATAAGATGTTTTAGATTAGTGACACCCTTTTACTTCATAAACTTAAAACATGTTATATTTCTAAACTTATCTAAAAGATTTTACGTTAGTGAAAGGGGGAGTGGTATAAAACAATATCTTCTCCTCCAACTCTTCGCACATCACTCTCGACGAATACTAGAGGAAGCATTCGGCCTTTGGGATGGAATTTTCAGCGGCAGAGAAAGAAAATTTCAGCAGTAGAGAAAGAAAAGAGTGTGTCGAAGAGAACGATCTGGTGTATAATTCATTTTATTATGCGTGCATTATATTTAGTAGTATCAAACAAGCACACAACGCAAGCATCACTCAAATATCTAAGATTCTACAGTAGGTAGCTAGCTAGTGCGGGTGCGGCACCGGCACAAATTCCGACTTGTGGAAGCTTCTCCTCCTGAAGAAATCCCCGAATTTCCGAAGAACGGACCTCCTCCTCTTGTGCTTCATGGCGTGCTCCAGGCCGCCGTACTGTCGCCCACCGTCGTAGTGATCGAACTCGTAGTCGTAGTCGTCCATGGCCGCCGCAGCCGCCGCGGACCTGAGCTCCGCGATGTTGCTGATCGACGCGAACATCCGGTCCTTCCTGCTCGTGGCGATCACCCCGCCGGAATCCAGGAACGCCGCGCTTCTCCACTTCTCCAACGGCAAATCCGCTGCCTTCTCTTTCTTGGTTGCCGCCGCGAGCTGATCGTCGAGATCCTTTGCGCGTCCCCGCGCGGCGGCCTCGCTAGCCTTGAGCGCCTCGTTCTCCCGCCTGAGGGACTCCAGGGCGTCCTCCTTCTCGGCGACGGCGTCGCGCAGCTTTGAGTTCTCGCCCGTCGCGAACTCGAGCGACTCGTTGGCCGCGTTGGCCTCCTCCACGGCCCGCTCCAGCGCGCGCCGCAGGCCGCCGTTCTCGTCCTCGACGGCCCGGCGCAGCTCGGCAAGCTCGGCGTTCTCCTGCCTGGTGCCCTCCGCGTCGCCCTCGGCCGCGCGGGCGCGCGCGAGCAGCGCCTTCTCCCTGGCGCGCCACGCGTCCGCGGCCTCCTTCCACTCGGACGTGACGGCGTCGAGCTGCTCGGTCGCGGACCACAGCTCGGCCTCCGTGGCGCGCACCAGCGCCTCCAGCCGTCCGGCCTCGGCGCCGGCCCGCTCCAGGTCCGCCTGCGCGTCGGCCAGCCACGCCTTGACCTGCTTGGCCTCCATGGTGACGGCGGAGAGCGCGGCGGCGAGGTCGTCCGCCGCCGTCCGGCTCCTCTCCTCCGCGAGCGTCGCCGCCCGGAGTCTGCCCCTCAGCCCGTTGATCTCCTCGTCGACGCCGCCGAACACGAGGTCCATGACGCTCCATGCGGGGCCGTTGTTGGCGCTGGCCGCGCCCTGCCGCAGCGTGGCGAGCTCGAGCCTGGCCTCCTCCAGCGCGATCTTGGCCTGCTCCAGCTCCTTGGTCTGGCTGAGCAGCGACTCCAGCATCTTCGTCTCGGTCTGCTTGGCCGCCGCCACCTGCCGATGCAGAAGCTGCACCCGCGTCGTCGACGGCGACGCCGGCGCGTCCTCCTCCTTCTCCGGCTGCGCCAGGACCGTCTGCTCCGTCGTCATGTCGCCCCGCTGCTGCAGTGACAGCGAGCCCACGACCATATAAGTTAGCGGTAGCGTCCACCAAATGAGCGTGGTCATGCAGCGGCATGTGCGAGCGAGTACGTGCGCACCTGCTGGGAGGGTAGTGTGGTTGTGGACCTGCTGCGCTCGTGCCGAGGCGTGGCTGCTTGGGAATTGGAAGCCGGAGGAGGAGTCCTCGGCCCGCCTCCCCACGACCCGGATCTGCACCGAGAATATTTACCTGCCCGTCAGATCGATCGGAATGCTCACCAAATTAAAAACTTATACAGAGACAAAAATGCAAAGGGATTTAAAGGGAACGCTAGCGTGCATATGCGTCTCGTCAAGAAAAGAAAGAAAATCTGTAAGGAACGCTAGTGCCCAACCTCCGCCTGGATGGCAGCATCAGGTCGCGCGCGCGCGGCGCACCCTCGGCCCTGGCAGAGAAAACACAAGCCGTGGAACCTCTTCGCGGTCACAGGCCGTGGCAGAAACCGGTACAGGGCACACCAGATTTATAGTGGACCGCGCCGGCGAAGGCGAGCGGTACGTCGACGAAAGTTGACAAGTGAATAACTCCACAAGTGCTATACTACTCGCGTACGTACTCACCGATCGAGCTGCTTACGACGGAGCAGGTGGTGATATGAAAGAGACGGCGGGCTTGGTCCGCACCGTTGCGTGCGATCCCATAGCAATTTACAACGGCACAGATGCGCGTGACCCAACGGATCGGGTGACAGACGTTACCTGCTCGGCGTACGTGTCGGTGCAAAGGGTGTCTACCTCTAATAGTTTACTGCCCTTTGGATATGTACTCATTCCATTTGACACAACTTTATCTAGATACATACATATATACTAGACACGTTTAGATACATATATATCTAGACAAAGTTGTGTCAATTTTTTGGGGGTTAGAGAGTACCATACCTTGATTTTATATAATCCCTATGTCTCGAATTAGAAGTTGCAAATTTGTCTAGATTCACATGCATGTATGTCTCACTTAGTCGTAAATTAGATGTCACAGATTTGTTAGGTAATTAGTCGTGTTTTAGTATATAGATATATGTGAATCTAGACAAATTTGTGACATCTAATTCAAAACAAAGAAAATACTAAGTTTAAAGTAATTAGAATCTTTGGATTCATATTTAAAAACACTTTATATGAGCGTCGCCGTTAGAACGGGAAAAACTCATTCCGGGAACCAAAGAGAGGAGAGAGAAGGCTTTGGGATTACAGAAAACTACTCCCTTCGTTTAGAAATATAAAATGTTTTAGATTTGTGAAGGAGATGTATCTAGACACGTTTTAGTGTATAGGTTTAAATGAATCTAGACACTAAAATATGTCTAGATACATCTTCTTCACAAATCTAAAACATCTTATATTTCTAAACGGAGGGAGTACGATCGTACCAGACGGAAAAAACCGGATACCAAAAACCTAGACATGCGCCCTCCACGCCATCTTGCCCAATCTCATCCTATAAAGATGCAAATGGGTAACCTCTAGGGTATCCTTTTTAGTATAAAAAGAACTATATTTTTACAAATCATCACTTTTTCAGAAAACTAGTTTATTTGTTTGAACTAGACTAAAATAGAGGCTATCCTAAAGGTTCCAAACTTGTATCTCTATCATCCTCTCTTCTTCTCCAAATTCATTCCCTGCAGCCCTCTTGTCGGCAGCGCCAGCCTCTCCCGCTAGGTCAGCGTGGGACTCCCCTTCCCGACCTCCCTCTCTGCCAGAGGCTCCCGTCCGCTACGGCGCCGACCGTCATCGGCCCGTCCCGCACGTGCCACTGTTGGTCATCTACCGGCCTCCACCACGAGCATCTTCCACTGGACAATGGCAGAGGAGACCCGTGGGACAGCACTGTTGTTACAATCGCGACAAGAAGATAACGAAGAACGAAAAACGAAACACAGCAAGGGGGACACAGATTTAACGTGGAAAAACCTCTCCAACAAAGAGAGGAAAAAACCACGGGCGCCAGCCAGCGAAACTTCACTATATCGAGGAGTGTTTACAAACGCCGGGGATTTCACAGATGCAACTCTCCCAACCGGCGGCTTACAAGGGGTTTATATATCGGTGGAAACCTAGGTCTTCGACGATCCGTACCGTACCGCGGGGGGCTGTCCCGGCGACGGGCCTCGCTCCACTCGTCAGAAGTTGGCCTATACTTTGTAGAATTTGGATCAACATATAACAAACTCCACCTTGAGACAAATTCCTCCTTGTAGCATCAACAGCAACCATCTCCCTGAACAAACAAAGCAAATACTTTCGGCGCCAATAGCCACTTGGGCTAATCAGTTAAACCAACTAAGTTCGAGCAAAGCTCAAACTTAGCAACAGGAACAGGTTTAGTCATCATATCAGCAGGATTATCATGAGTGCTGATCTTGCATACCTTTAATTTACCTTGAGCAACAATGTCTCTAACAAAATGGTACTTGACATCAATGTGCTTAGTTCTCTCATGGAACATCTGATCTTTTGTAAGGTATATGGCACTTTGACTGTCACAAAACAAAGTAATGCAAGAATCATCTCCACAAAGCTCAGCAAACAAACCTTTCAACCAAACAGATTCTTTGCAAGCTTCAGCAATAGCCATGTATTCAGCTTCAGTAGTAGATTGTGCAACAACAGCCTGCAATGTAGCCTTCCAGCTAACAGCACAACCTCCAACATTAAACACATAACCTGTGAGGGATCTTCTCTTATCCAAATCGGCAGCAAAATCTGAATCCACATAGCCAACGAGTCCCTCACCGGTCCTGCCAAACTTCAAACAAGCATTGGAAGTGCCAAGAAGGTACCTGAAAACCCACTGAACAGCCTTCCAATGTTCTTTACCAGGATTAGCCATGTATCTACTTATCAAACTCATAGCATATGATAAATCAGGACGAGAACAAACCATGGCATACATCAAAGAACCAACAGCACTAGAATACGGCACCTTTGACATGTACTCAAACTCTTCATCAGTAGTAGGACATTGAGAAACTGACAATTTAAAGTGAGGAGCAATAGGAGTACTAACTGAGTTGGCACCATCCATATTAAAACGATGAAGAACTTTCTTAATGTAACTTTGCTGACTAAGAAATAACAAACCAGATTTTCTATCTCGGGTAATCTCCATACCTAAGATCTTCTTAGCAGCACCAAGATCCTTCATCTCAAACTCACTACTTAGGTGTGCCTTCAAAGTAGTGATTTCTTTCATGCCCTTGGCAGCAATTAACATATCATCAACATATAGCAGCAAGTATATAGGTGACCCATCAACAAACTTGATATAAACACAACTATCATATTTAGACCTCTCAAAACCATGTGAGATCATAAATGAATCAAACCTTTTATACCACTGTCTTAGAGATTGCTTTAAGCCATAAAGAGACTTCTTTAATTTGCACACAAAATCCTCTTTACCAGGCACTATGAACCCTTCTGGTTGGTCCATGTATATTTCCTCATCAAGCTCTCCATGCAGAAAAGCAGTCTTGACATCTAACTGCTCAAGCTCAAGATCACGCATAGCCACAATACTAAAGAAAGTACGAATGGAACTATGCTTCACAACTGGAGAGAACACATCATTGTAATCAATACCTGGAATCTGGCTGAACCCTTTTGCTACTAACCTTGCCTTGTACCTTGAAGGCTCTTTGGGAGATAGACCTTCCTTTTTCTTGAAGATCCACTTGCAGCGGACCGCCTTCTTTTGTTTAGGCAAGCGCACAACGTCCCATGTGCCATTTTTCTCAAGCGATTGCATCTCTTCTTGCATAGCAGATACCCACTTCTCGCGGTCAACGGATGCAATGGCTTCATTATATGTAGCAGGTTCAGAATCGTTCTCCACCTGTTCAGCACAACTCAAAGCATAATGTACAAGATTACACTCTTCAATTAAACGACGAGGTGGAACTATGTTACGTCTCGGTCTATCAGCAGCAATAGATTCCTGTGGCTGCTGCAAAACAGTAGGTGAGTGCTGAACAACATCATCATCAATATTTTCCTCATGAGTATCATCAACAACAGCATTATTATCAACAGTTTTCTGCAGGTGCTCCACCTGCACACGAACTCCCTCCTCTCCAATAGCAACAGGAGAGGGATCTGATGGCAAGCTGTCATGATACATAACGGATTCATTGAAAACAACGTTCCTACTCAACAAAATCCTTTTTGTTTCAGGGTTCCATAGTTTATATGCCTTAACTCCTGAACCATAACCAAGGAATATGCACTTGACAGCTCTAGGCTCTAACTTTCCATTATCAACATGAGCATAAGCAGTGCAACCAAAAACTCTCAACTGTGAATAATCAGCAGGTGAACCTGACCATACCTCAATAGGAGTTTTCTTCTCAAGTGGAATAGAAGGTGACCTGTTGATGAGGTAACACGCTGTGTTGGCTGCTTCAGCCCAGAAACGCCTATGCATACCTGCATTAGACAACATACAACGAGCCCTCGAGATGATGGTTCTGTTCATGCGTTCTGCCACGCCATTCTGCTGAGGAGTATATGGGATGGTGTGATGCCTGATCATGCCATCGTTACTGCAAAACTCCTCAAACTCATTAGAACAGAATTCCATACCATTGTCAGTACGTAGTACCTTTACCTTCTTCTCAGTCTGTTTTTCAACCATAACTTTCCACTTCTTAAAAGCATCAAAAACATCAGATTTATGCTTCAGAAAATAAGGCCACACCTTTCTTGAGTAATCATCAATAATAGTAAGCATATAATTAGCACCACCAATAGAAGTCTTACGGGACGGACCCCATACATCAGCATGCACATAATCTAATATGCCTTTGGTGGTATGAACGGAAGCATTGAATTTAACTCTTTTATGCTTACCAAAGATGCAGTGCTCACAGAACTCAAACTTACTCAAGTTGCAACCATCAATCAGCTCTCTCTTGACCAACTCTGCCATGCCTTGTTCGCTCATATGCCCAAGACGCATATGCCATAGATGTGTTTTACCACAATCATCAGAATCATTAGAAGTAACAGCAGCAGCAATACCAGGCAAAGTGCTACCTCTAAGAACATATAATTTAGCAGAATTCATATCACCTATCATGTGAATAAGAGAACCTTTTGATACCTTCAGAACTCGATGCCCACCGGCATACTTGTATCCATCAACGTCCATGGTACTCAGGGAGATCAAATTTCTGGCCATGCTTGGTATGTGCTTCACCTCACTCAACGTGCGTGTCACGCCATCATGTGTCCTAATCTTAACAGATCCAACACCAACGATATGGCATGGGTTGTCATTCCCCACACGCACAAAATCTCCAGTCTGCACAGACTCATATGAACTGAACCAATCTTTGTTACAGCAAATATGAAACGAACATGCAGTATCAAGTATCCATTCATCATCACGAGAAGCACAAGCAGCAAAAACAGCTAAGCATTCACCATCAGAACTATCAGAAACAACAGCAGCCTTACCATTGCCTTGATCCTTATCTTTCGGTTGGTAAGTACCGTTCCTTTTCTCCTTATTCTGCAGCTTCCAGCAATCATCAATAACATGATTAGATTTCTTACAATAC
Source organism: Avena sativa (assembly GCA_916181665.1). NCBI lineage: Eukaryota > Viridiplantae > Streptophyta > Magnoliopsida > Poales > Poaceae > Avena > Avena sativa. Next base: position 258,953,724 of record OV702298.1, on the reverse strand, counting down.
CTGCAGAACTTGTCCTTTCCCTTGGACTTCGAACGACCTCTGCCGTCTTTGCTCTTATCTCGGTTGCCATGGTTGTTAAATCTCTGCTCGGTCCTGCCACGAACCTGTAGAGCTTCAGCCTTGGAGGACGCCCCATCTGCCTGCACCATAGATTTCATCTTTTCCCTCTGTTTGAGGGCATCTTGCACTTCATCAAGGGTTATCTTATCACGGCTCAACAACATTGTATCACGAAAGTGTGTATAAGAACTAGGCAGCGAGCATAAGAGTAATAGGGCTAGATCCTCATCATCATATTTTACTTCCATAGATTGCAAATCAGAAATAATCTCTCTAAAAAGAGATAAGTGATTCATTACCGATCCACCTTCCTGCAATCTATGCGAGAACAACTTCATCTTCACATGCATCTTACTGGTTAGATCCTTTGACATGCAGATCGTTTCCAGTTTTTCCCATAGGGCAGCAGCAGATTTCATCTCCAGTACTTCCTGCAAAATATTATTGGACAGATGAAGTTGAATCAAAGACAAAGCCTTACGGTCCTTCCGCTTCTCTTCAGCGGACCAGGTCTTAGCATCCTTTTCACCGAATCCATCCAGCGCTTCATCCAGATCAGAAGTTTGGGCGAGAATCGCCCGCATCTTCACCTGCCACAAGGAGAATCTTGTGGTGTAGTCCAGCTGTGGTAGATCGAACTTCAATGACGACATGTCGCAAACCCTAGATTAGAACCTGGGGCTCTGATACCACTTGTTACAATCGCGACAAGAAGATAACGAAGAACGAAAAACGAAACACAGCAAGGGGGACACAGATTTAACGTGGAAAAACCTCTCCAACAAAGAGAGGAAAAAACCACGGGCGCCAGCCAGCGAAACTTCACTATATCGAGGAGTGTTTACAAACGCCGGGGATTTCACAGATGCAACTCTCCCAACCGGCGGCTTACAAGGGGTTTATATATCGGTGGAAACCTAGGTCTTCGACGATCCGTACCGTACCGCGGGGGGCTGTCCCGGCGACGGGCCTCGCTCCACTCGTCAGAAGTTGGCCTATACTTTGTAGAATTTGGATCAACATATAACAACTGTTACCGAAGCTCTACCTCCACTGGCTTCCCCTCCATCTTCAGCTCGTTGGCGGATCCTTCCCACTTCATCTCACCAGCGGAGCCCCTTCCAACCATGACAAGCAGCATAGCCCCTTTCCCAAAAATATTCATCATGTTTTACTAAATCAGCGACACATATTATGGATAAGAGGAAATAACATAATACAAATATCATAATACAGTTATTAAATATTATATATATTGATACATTCTTCAATATATTATGAAAGCTTTGACTTTTGATTAAATTTTATATGCATTATTCGTTAAAGGAGGTACTACTCTGTCTCAAATTAGACGTAAAAAATTTGTCTAAATTTTATTGTATCTATATATTAAATTGTCAAATCTGCGACATCTATATTGAGACAAAAGAAGTAGTAGTATCAATTTCTTAGCATAACATGTCAAAGGAGTACTATTGATTATCAAGTTAACTATGCACAGTGCCTAGCTAGGCTAACAGCCAAAGATGATGCCGAGTACAAGTGAAAGCCGCCAATAGCCGTGACAAAATTTCAGTTTTGCTGGTCGGTCCAGTAGCAAAGCAGTCAGCGGATAAATTATTTTTCATCAGACGTCCATCGTCTTGTCACTGCAACTGCCGACTGATGTGTCCGGCTGCCATTGGACCGGCGACTCTAGTTGAAATACAATATAGGATAGCCAATGGATTTCTCGTTTTTGTCCAGGTATGCTTGTTTTCAGTACCGGGGAAAAAGAATGTTGAAACAAGCAACAAAGCAAGCAGCTCTCTGCACATGATCCAACGGCGGGCCCTACCTTGTCTGTCTTTCTTCCGATAGCAGTGAAGAATGTGTAAACATAGGTTCTGAAAAACGAACATGTAGAACACGAAGGGCAGCGTCAGCAAAGAGCATGGAGAAACAGCGGCGGTTGCTTTTTCGTCATCCGTTGAACTATTCAAGCAACTCGTTGCGTCATCGCACCGGCTAATCTTGATAAACTTGGTCAAAGCAGTGTAGAAGATGATAAGGTGGGAAATACTAGTAGCAAAAACGATTGATGTCTACAATCTCTAGGATTTTTGTTTCTTGAGATAGGGCTTTATATCCACACAACAAGAACACTGATTTAATAGCTTATTGGCGTTCCAGAAGTTTAAAACACGGGAACATAAAAATCCCAGGATTACATGGATTCTAACAAGATTTTTAAAAACAAAATCATTTTGCGTCTTTGGATGGCGTACACGAAATAAACACTAAAAATTTGGATGGGAGAGGAAATTGGACTTCCAAAAAACACAATAAAACGAGAGCTTATTATGTTCAAACGGGTTTCATGAGAATTGTGAAGGATTTTATTACTTAGAAAATGATTAGTATAAATTCTGTTTGCTTCATTCGATTTTGAATCACAAGAACTTTTCCTATTGTCTACTTTGCATGTAGTTCCATCCCCTTTAAGTCCAAAACTCCAAACTCTTGATTTTTCTTTATTTATATTAAAAGTTCCTTTTTTTACTGCAACGTTGCATTAAGACTTGTATTACAACTTGTGTGTTCTCGATCTATGTAAATGACAATTTTTTTTGTGGAGAGTTTCTTATATCCCTTATGGTACATGTGTAAGGAGGCCAATGCCCTTTGTAGATAAATTAAATCAATAATTGCCAAAGCCCATTGCTGCTTATAAACGAAGGTACCACGGGAAGAGGCCCATGCCAACCTCTAATATGTCCCCGTTATAAAACAACATGCAAGAAATCATGACGCGTTTAGTAGCATGCATCTGGGTTTCGGCCTGGCCGGTTAGTGCCAAGGTGAGCAGGGCTAGCAAAAACACAAGTTGGGCCATGTTGTGTAGTCCATTTGGTTGCCTACATGAGAGATGGTTGCATGGCTTGGGTTGCTCACCTCTACTTTGTTTGGTAGCCTGGACATTTACCTTTTGGCCCTTCTCATGCAACAAATCCTCGTACGGTTGCTAATGTCTTCCAAGTGCATAAGATCTAATGTAGTACCTTTTAATAAAAAAAGTTTGTTGAATCTATGAGGAGCTGAAGGTATTGGTTAGCAAGTCTGACAAGTAAAATAATAAAAGATGTAAAGGTTTGGTATTTTGGGCTTTATAGTTTGTAGAAAGGTAAATTATAATAAAGTAAATGCTCTTTCTAGAGAAGCCCAATCCTCTATGAAGCATGAGGACAAGCTCAAGTGTGCATTCTTATATGTAACAAACGGTCCTAAGAATGGCATGTACGTACTTAGCATAAAGATTTATTCAATAGGATGATAAGTATCTTGTCAAGTTTTATGTTGTTTGGACGAAGCCTAAAATAGGTCCAGCCATATACATGAGCAAATGCACCACTTATGACAGGTGGGTAGCTGTGCACTCATGGGTATACGGAACATTAAGCAACATGGTTTAATTTTAGCTTGATTTCCTAGTAGAACGCGGATTTCTGGTGTATAAAAGTGGTTTCAAAATTTTGGTTTGAACTTGTTTTGGTCAAAATGAACTATCCAGGATTGCATTGCTTGGGCTTATGAATACATTTATCAATGTCAGCTATCCAAAAGACCTATCATGATTGTGAAATTGGATTTTGCTAAGGATTTTGATACGATTGAGCATGAGGCTATATTGAAGATTTTGAAGCACAAGGGTTTTGATGACATGTGGATTAGTTGGATGAGGGAAGTTTTGTCCTCCAGAACATCATCCATTTTGCTGAATGGGGTGCCGGGAAAACAATTTGTGTGTAAAAGGGGGGTTCGGCAAGGAGATCCTTTGTCACCCTTATTGTATGTTAGTGGTGGTGATATTTTGCAATCAGTAATTAATGATTACATGCAGAAAGGCATCTTCAAGTTTCCAATCATCACATATGAGACTGACTTTCCTGTGGTTCAGTATGCGGACGATACGATTTTGATGTTGGCAGCAGAAATGGATCAGATGGTAGCTTTAAAGGAAATTCTGCACAAATTTGGTTTATCAACAGGATTGAGAGTAAACTTTCAGAACTCGTTGATCATACCTCTTAATGTTGATCATGTTGATGTTCAGGCTTTGTCAGCTACATTAGATTGTCAAGTTGGCTCTTTACCTTTTCCTTACCTAGGCTTGCCTCTGGGTACAACAAAGCTTTGCATTAGAGATTTGCTACCGCTTGTCAATGGTTTAGAGTGGAGGCTTACTGCTACTTCAACTTTTCTATCACTAGGGGCTCGTCTGCAGCTTATAAACTCAGCGTCATGTTCCATGCATTTGCATTTTCTTCTCTCCTTGAGTCTCCCTATTGGATTGATAGAGCAACTTGATAGAATATTACGTCAGTGTCTTTGGAGAGACAAGGATCAGCCTAAACCCTCTTTGGCAGCCTGGGAAATGATTTGCAACCCCAAAAATAGGGGCGGACTGGGCATTGTTATTTTTCAGAAAAAGAATGATGCCTTATTAATGAAGTAATTAGACAAGTTGTACAATGAGGATTAGATTCCTTGGGTGCAGCTAATATGGAGCCCATATTACAGTGACTCGGTTCCTGATGCATCTAGGCCATGTGGCTCTTTCTGGTGGCGTGATGTTGTTAAGCTTCAGGACAAATTCAAATACAAATAAATTTCTATTGTTTCTTTGGGACTTTGTAATACTTTCAGGTTCTAGCTATATAGCTGGAATTTTATGGACAATGGTGAGCCTTTGAAAGACAGGTTTCCGCGTCTATTCTCTTTCGTTCTAGATCCTGATATGCTAGCTGATGATGTATATGGCACGGTTGATTTCCATTAGTTGCTCTATAGGCCTATCTCTACCCAAGCGTATGATAAGCTTCTGGTAGTGCAGCAAGGTATGCTTGAGGCTCCTTTATCATAGGAAAATGACACATAGATCTATACCTGGGACAAAAGTATGCCTCTTCTCAGTATTATGCGCACTTGCATGCACACTTAGTGGTTTCATCTGTGTATATATGGATTTGGTCATCTCATGCGTGATGAAAGTGAAAGTTTTTGCTTGGCTGTTGTCACTTTGACCGCCTTAACACACGAGATATGCTGATAGGAAGACAGTGGAAGGTGACTGATGAAAAGCATTGTGTACTATGTCCCCTGCAGATTTATGAGGACAGACCGCATCTCTTTTTTTACTTGCAACTTTAGTCAGCGAGTGTGGAATTACCTGCAGATTAATTGGATTATGGGGATGACATTCAAACTATTTTGTAGCTCCAAGGAGGGTCTTCGGAAAACCTTTCTTCATGGAGGTGATGATCTTGGCCTATTGGCATATTTGGAAACTGAGGAATGGGAAAGTTTTTCAGCATGAGAGACCCAACTTTGCTAGGTGGAGAGGGGGTTTCAATCATGATATTACTCTTCTTCAGTATAGAATCAAGAAGAAGCATAGAGTTGGGCTTCTGTCTTGGATTGCTTCTCTGCCTTAGGTGTTCGAGAAACTGATCTCTTTCCAGACTCCCTGGTTGTATATGGTGTATATGTTGTAAATTTGTAATTCTTTATCCCCTTTCTTTTCTTTTGTTGTATAGCTGGACTTTTTATTCTGCAGTGAAATAAATTGTTGTGGGGATTCTGCCTCGCGGTCCTTAGATTTCAAAAAAAGTCAACTGTGGAGATGAGTTGACTTTGACCAAAACAAATTTGAACCAAAGTTTTGAAACCAGTTTTGCAGATGACTTTGACCAAAATAATTTCAATCCAAATTTTTTAAACCACTTTTGTACACCTAAAATCTGTGTTCTACTAGCAAACGAGCTAAAATGAATCCATGTGCTCAATCTGCCATATACCATGGGTGCACAGCTACCCACTTGGATAGTGAATCCATACTCAGTTAAGATATAAAGTCCAAAAACAACATACAGTTCTAAGGTCCCCAATTTAAAACCCCTTAATACAACACGAAGACTTGGGACACGGCCTCTGCCATTCCATCCCTTCCTACTCTCTTGATTATACTATGGTGCAACCCTATGTGCCCATATGGTGAAGTAGTATGCAGTTAGTGTTCGCATATTACCATCATAGAACCAGATAACATATTAAAACTTAACCAAATACTCATTGCATACTATATAAAAATCATAGCCAATTCATCATACGCCCTCATGAACATGGGGAACTACCTTCAACGGTGAAACCTGATATATCAGTGGCATATGGAATACAACACAATATGAAATTATAACTTCACCATGAAATAATGACAAGTTACTAAGCACAATCTTGTATAAGGCACTAAAACAATATCCAGGTTCAATTGATCACAAACTATGAGGGAAACGATGTGGATCTTCGAGATGGCAATGGTGCTGATGTTGGGGATGATGGAGAAGGTGATGGAGAAGCCTCCCCCTACTCCAAATAGGAGTGGTGATGGCGATGGCTTTGATTTTCCCCTCTCCGGAGGCCTCGAAGCAGCAGGATATCCGTCCTCTCCCAAAGTAGGACAAGACTCTCGCCTCTGTCGTTGCCTCTGTAAATCGTGGAAAAAAATATGGCATCGGTTTTTGGGCGAAATGGAGTCTTCTGTAAAAAGGGAGAGCCAAGGTGACGCTCGAGGCTCAAACGGGCCTGCATGGCGCGACCTAGTAAGGTGGTTGTGCCACATGGGCTCTTTCGGCCCTTATGACTCCCTCGCATGGTTCCAAAGCCCATTGTCCTTATCGTGATGAAAAACTTCGGTGGTATTTTTCTTGGTATTAATTGGTGTCGAGAAAGTCTATAAAATAGCAAAATACGAAAAAGGAGGTTTTCTGCCTCCCAGAAATTCAATACCAAAAAGACTTTTTCGGAAAATCCCATTAATCATTTAAAAATTGCATAAACAAGATAAAACAATGCAAATAATAGTATAAACTAGTCCTATATGTGGCTATTATGATGATACAAAATGCAAGTATCAACTCCCCAAACTTAAACCTTTGCTTGTCCTCGAGCAAATAATCGAATAAATCATATCATATATCAATGAGCTTATGGTTAATAAAAGAATACAAGCATTGTATCATCAACTTATGCATGTTTAATTATCTTAAGATATTAACTAATACTTATACAAATGAGGGGAACATAAGTAGAAACTCTAGAAACTATACCATACTTTTGAATAAGAAGCATGCACACAACATCAATTGTAAAAATAGTAGATCTATGATTGATACCACTATTGAAAGGATCGTATGGGCACCTAGAGGGGGGGTGAATAGGTGCTACTTCAAATTTTCTTCTTTTTCAAATTAAGGTTTGACAATAAGGTAAATTCTCTAGATAATGCAACTAAGGTGAATTTACCTATATGACAAATATGCAAGAACTACCACAACACAAAGTAGTAACAAGTAAGTAGGGTGCAGTAAAGGATAGAGGTAACCGAAAAGTGGACGCGGAGACACAAGGATTTGTTTCCCGTAGTTCCTTCCTTTTGAGGGGAAGTACGTCTACGTTTGGAGAGGGGGTGGTTTCAAACCACCAACGCCACGAAAGGCCTCCCTTGTTCTCCCATGAATCTCACCCCAACGGGACCGATTCACCTTCCACTATATCGGCAACCTTCAAGGTGGAAGCCGGCACCGTTACAAGTTTGGGGCACACGTCCACAACTTAATCGGAGGCTCCCAAATACAAGCAAGCTGTCAAAGCAATCAAAGACAAGCTTGTAAGAACAAAAGCAAGAGCTAGGGTTTCCAACAAAACACTAGAGCAAAGGGGCCCTCAATAAAATGAGGGGGAAATGAAAATCTCTTTTGGTGAAGTAGTAGATCGGGGCCTCCTCCTTCGATTCCCCAAAGATCAAGGACTTTGGGTGGTTGGATGATGAGATCTTGAGAATTGAGTGGCTCCAATGGACTCCAATGGTGGGCAATGACTTTAATGAGCTGAGCACTTTGTCCCAAGGTAGGTGGAGGGGTATTTATACCCCTCCACAAAATCTGACCGTTGCTGCATTTACTGAAGCGGTAGTACCGGAAGTACAAGCGGTACTACCGGAAAAATCCGGTACTACCGGTCCTGGTACCGGACCACCCTTTTCAAACAGCATCAGGTCCTGCCCCCAGCGGTACTACTGTTGTTGCTACCGGGAAGCGGTAGTACCGCTTGAGGCAACCGGTACTACCGGACCTGGAGGGAACAGCACAAAATCATACAAGAAACTCTCTGTCACGCCAGGTAGCAAAACCCGGTACTACCGCATTTTGCTACCGGCGCAGACAGAAGCTTTTTCGACGTGCAAAAACTCTCTGTCACGCCAGGTAGTAAAATGCGGTACTACCGCATTTTGCTACGGGCGCAGACAGAAGCTTTTTGCAACGTTCAAAAAGCCTCTGTCCTGAGCAGTACTAAAATGCGGTACCGGAGCAGGCAGAAGCTTTTGACAAGCGTAAAAAAAGCTTCTGTCGCGCTAGGTACTAAAATGCGATACTACCGCTTTTTAGTACCTGGCCCGGCAGAGACTTTTTGACACTTAGTCATTTGCTTCTGTCTGGTCCGGTAGCAAAAAGCGGTACTACCGCTTTTTGGTACCGCGCCAGGCAGACAGTTTCTGAATGTTTGCAAACCTTTTTAAAGTACCTGTGATACACTTAGCAAAACATTAGTCCGATATGTGTGTTGTTATCAAACACCAAAATCACTAGGAATAGCAAATGCTCTTTCAATCTCCCCCTTTTTGGTGTTTGATGACAACACACATTTTGCAAGGAAATCTAGTGACGACAAGATGTAGATGGGGCTCCCCCTAGATATGTAGAAACAAGCCCCATGCAATTAAACAAGCTAACTGAGAGTAGAAGTCGCACATAGAGGACATACCTTTGCCACAAAAGAAACATGTGATGACCAATAGATTAGGAATGAGAAATATCATCACATAGGATGGATCCAACAAGAATAGCCATAATACACACAAGATGGATCCATAAGATAACCACATAGTCTTAACATACATAGCACCAATAGTTAGGTTCACACATAGTAAGAGGCAACCAAATAAAGTTCACAAGCGAATAAAATCAAAGGCAAGAACGAGCTTGTGACTTTCCCTCGCAAATCTCCCGCATACCTAATGTGCAACTTCTCCCCCTTTGGCATCAAGACGCCAAAAAGGGACAAGAGCAACACTAACGCCCCGAAGATCACACATCATCATCATCATCATCAACGTCGTCCCATGCACCATGAGGTGGAGGGGCATGGAAGGAGGAGGTGGCATCATCTTCCCAGTGGCTGTGCGTGGAGATCCATTGGTCTTCTGGGGTAATGTTGTTCTCTGAGCCCTTGGAAGCAGTCAAGCCTTGGGCCTCCATCATCTCCTTCTGACGAGCACAGGCCTTCTTGGCATAGACATGAGCCTCGTACAGGCGCTTCTGATTGTCCACTTGGAGGCAAAAAATCTTCTTAAGTTTGGCCTCAAACCTCTTAGCCCAAGATGGCTGTGCGGGCTGGCGACGAGAGACCACAAAAGCTGCACCCTGTGGTGCACCAGCACCATCACCTGAGTCCTCCTCAACTGGGTTCCCATCCTCATCAACAATCTGACCATCCGCATTGCGAGGTTTGAGATGGGTCTTGATCAGCAGATTCTTGTGGCGGTGAGTGGCAAGACGAAGATGAGGCAAGTCACGGGCAATTTTCGGGCACTTGCTAATGATGAGTGCCATGATGTATGGAGCAAAAGGAGGCACCCTCCGCTGAAAAGTGGCACAGACCATCTCATTCCAGATAACATCTATCACATCCATAGGGAGGCCAGAGTCACGGTGGTGATAGGTGGCCATCATAATATCCACCATGTAAGCATGAATTTCATCAACATTCCTAGCACGAGGGGCGATGGTCTCACGATAGATGCGGTGCATGATGTCATAAGTAGGAAGGAGCCCTTTGATCTTACCAGGGATGCCGTGCCCCCGGATGTACAGTGGGGCAAGCCTATCTTTCTTCATGGGATTGTCATTGGCATGGCACCGAAACCCAACGGGAACATCCTTGCCACGGTCTTCGTACCCGAGGATAGCCGCAAACTCAGCCAACGATGCTTCCTTGACAACACCCTCGGTCATCCAAGTGAGAGTCCTAGCATTATTCTTGGCAAAGTGAACGGTTGCATAGAACTGAGCAATGAGCATTGGATCATAGTTGCATTTGAACTCCATAATAGGAAGCAAGCCAAAGTTGGTACACATGTCAAGGGCCTCACCAAAGTAGTTCAGATTCTTCCTCACATGATTCATCTCGATCCATTTTTGAGGAGCCACAATTTTGTCATCTTTCATGAGAATCTCATGGAACACCCGCTCCTGGAATTCCGTGAAGAAGAGGCTGTTCTCTCGAGCAAAAGCGCGGGCCGCCCCATACGGACTGACCACCCGCAGAGCATGAAATTCAGACTCAGAGATATCACACAACATCTTTGGCCCGGATGGCCCGGAACTTTGACTCTTGCGAGGACCAGAGGGAGGAGGAGGTGGAGGAGCTTTACCACGACCAGCACTTTGCTTGACCCCCTTTCCCCCACGACCACGAGTTGTTGGCAGTTTCAGACGGGCACTAGGTTGAGGCATGACCTCCTCTTCAGACTCAGTCTCAGATTCTGACTCATAGTCCTCGATCTCATAGTGAGCTTTGGAGCGCTTGCGCGATCCCTGGGAACCCCCTGCACCTGTGAAAGAACGAGGGAGAAAGCATGGGGGTAAGGGCACAAGAACCTGGGGCAAACAGATGATGGAGATGAGTGTTTTGAAAAAAAAATACTGCCAGTACTGGGGCGGTAGTACTGGACCTGCACAAGCGGTAGTACCGCCAAGCGGTAGTACCGGAAAAAGATTCCCGGTACTACCGGCCCGCGACTATGGTGCAGATCTGAACTAAAATCCGAGTATGGGCAACAAATTATTTGTCAAGACATGATTCCCATCGGGCCAAGTGATAGATCGGGTAAATAGCACACGATACAACCTCAAGGATGCAAGTTTTAACCAAGAATCGAAGGAACCCTAGATTCAATGGAGAAAACAAGTAGGAAGATGAGGAGGGCGGTGGTACCGGTGTCCATGACGGTGGGGAAGAGGGAGGAGCCCACGGGGAGGCCGAATCCGGTGTGGATCCGGGAGAGGGAGGGGCGGACGGGCTTCCTCCGGCGACGGCGTGCTCTGGTGGTGGCGCTGGTGAAGAGTGGAGACGAGGGATGAATGAGGCACTGAGGGGTGCCTCTCCCTCGTCTCCAGTCTTAACCGACGCGCGCGAGCGGTAGTACCGGACCTTCACAAGCGGTAGTACCCCGAGCGGTAGTACCGTAGGTATCGGCCGGTAGTACCGCTCCTGGGAAGTTTTCAGGCAGGAACCTGGAAACACGCCCAGGGGCGGTAGGACCGCCGGTGACTTCCAGTAGTACCGTTTGGCGGTAGTACCGCATGTGAGATCCGGTAGTACCGTTACCATCAGGACAGAGGCCAAGAAGCAGAAAAGGGAAGGTTCTTGTGCAGAGAAGATGTGTTTTGTTGGAGAAGAGGGGCCTGGGTTTAGAGAGACACGCGGAAATGGGCCAATGCACTCAAGAAAAAAAAACACTAAAAACATATGGAGAACCAAACTTGAGTGCATGACCAAAAGAATCAACACCAACTAGTGGATGACAAACAAGAGTAAGAACCAATTCAACTAGGTGACAAACATGAGTACGCACATCAACCTCTCGATTGAGAGGGGGCGGTGGCCTAGGCCACCATATTTGAGTATACTCGGCTTGGCACCACGAAGATATATCTTGGGTCCATTACCGAAACTCATCATTGAGCTCACATATCACAAAATGATATTAAGAGGAATGAATTTTGTTTAATTTGCGCATAATGGGGGGAGGGATAGTCCAATCAATTAGGACCGCACTCCCCCTATGTCCATGCCTACACCTAAACCAAACATGGGTCGAGTATTAGGTGAGAATGCAAGATAATCAAGTCAAGCTCCTTGAATCTATGATATTTAGTTCATTCCTCAAGTAGCACAACCTTGCTTCATCAAGTGGCTTCGTGAAGATATTGGCAAGTTGATCTTTGGTTGATACATAGGATAGATCAATATCACCTCTGGAAACATGATCTCTAATAAAGTGATGTCGAATCTCAATATGCTTTGTCCTTGTGTGATCCACCGGGTTGTATGCAGTCTTGATGGCACTTTCATTGTCACATAGAAGAGGCACTTTGTCACAATGGACACCGTATTCCTTTAAAGTTTGCCTCATCCATAGCAATTGGGTGCAAGCACTAGCAGCAGCAACATACTCGGCTTCGGCGGTGGAGAGAGATATACAATTTTGCTTCTTAGAAGACCAACATACCAAGGACCTACTCAGGAATTGGCAAGCCCCGGATGTTGATTTTCTATCATCCTTGTCTCCCGCCCAATCCGAGTCCGTGTGTCCACAAAGAGCGAATGTTGAGCCTTGAGGGTACCAAAGACCATAAAATGGGGTATGAACTAAATATCGAAAGATTCTCTTGACCGCCATTAAATGGCTTTCCTTAGGAGCCGCTTGATATCTTGCACACACACCTACACTCAACACAATATCGGGTCTAGATGCACAAAGGTAAAGAAAAGAACCAATCATAGACCGGTATACCTTTTGATCCACATCTTTACCATTTGGATTTTGTTCAAGATGAGTCTTTGTTTCCATGGGAGTTGGGGCTCCATTCAACTCTTGCATTTTGAATCTCTTGAGCATATCTTGAGTATACTTGGCTTGATTGAAGAAAGTTCCTCCTCTTACTTGCTTGATCTCAAAGCCAAGGAATACTTCAACTCCCCCATCAAGGACATCCGGAACCTACTAGTCATAAGCTTTGAGAATTCATCATTAAAAGCTTTGTTAGAAGAGCCAAAGATAATATCATCAACATAGATTTGGCATACAAAAAGCTCCCCATTAACCCTCTTAGTAAAAAGAGTGGGATCGATTTTCCCAACCTCAAAGCCACGGTCAAACAATAACTCTCTAAGGTGCTCATACCACGTGCGTGGGGCTTGCTTGAGCCCATAGAGTGCCTTATCAAGTTTGCAGACATGGTTTGGGAAGTTGGGATCCTCGAAACCCGGGGGTTGCTTAACATATACCAATTCATTTAAGGGACCATAAAGGAATGCACTTTCAATATCCATTTGTTGCAACTTAAAGTTATGATGTGCCGCATAAGCAAGAAGGATACGGATGGACTCAAGGCGAGCCACGGGTGCATAAGTCTCTCCATAATCAATGCCTTCAATTTGGGAATAGCCTTGTGCAACCAATCTAGCCTTGTTCCTTACAATGATCCCATGCTCATCTTGCTTGTTCTTGAATATCCACTTTGTACCCAATAACATTGCGGCAATCTTTAGGCTTCTCAACTAACTTCTACACTTTGTTTCTCTCAAAGTTGTTGAGTTCTTTGTGCATAGATTCTAACCAATCCGAATCTTCAAGGGCTTCCCACACTTTCTTTGGTTCAATCATGGAGATGTGGGCTTGGTGTTCACTGAACCTCTTCAATTGAGCTCTTGTGGAAATTCCTTTCCTTAGATCTCCAACCACATTTTGGAGGGTGTGGTCTCTTAATTCCAAAATTCTTTCTTTTCTAGCTTCGCGACGAGCGTGGATCTCCTCATTGTTTCTTGGGGGAACCTCTTCATCATTTTGATCCTCGTCTTGACCATCAACTTGACCTTGATCATCATTGGAGTCTTCCTCTGCATTGGGAGGCACGGATTGACCTTGGTCTTGATCAAGTGCTCTTCTAGCCTCAGTTTGAGCTCGTCTCAAGACAGTTTGGATGGATCTTCCTTGACAAATTGACTTGGCACCACTTGACAACCCATCGAAAGGACCAAGCTCCCTTTGGTCAGAGTTCACACATTTATCACTATGTTGAGGGTTCACATCTTGTCTTTGGCTTGAGTCAATGTCCTCATCGGTAGATGGAGCATGTTGAGGTTGTGTAGATGAGGGCTCCACTTGAGTGGAGCATAGTTCTTCTCGATCCGCCATAAGGGGTTCCTCAACGGGGCGGATATAACCCACACCCATTCTTCCTATGGCATCCTGAGGCATTTCATCATCTGCATCACAAGCATCAACACGCCCCCCTTGGGGACCATCATATTCTTCGAAGGTCACACTACAAGATTCTATGACGGCTCCGGAGAGCTTGTCATAGATTCTATAAGTGTGAGATTCGAGACCATAGCCAACAAAAATACCCTCTAATGCTTTTGATTCGAATTTAGACAAACGAACACCTTTGATGAGATAGAAACACTTACAACCGAACACCCGGAAATAAGATATGTTGGGCTTGTTACCGGTAAGTATCTCATATGGAGTCTTGTTGATTTTCTTGCGGAGGTAGAGCCGGTTTGAAGCATCGCAAGCGGTGGAGACGGCTTCGGCCCAGAAGTTGTATGGAGATTTAAATTCCGCCAACATGGTCCTAGCCATCTCAATAAGAGTCCGGTTCTTTCTTTCGGCCACACCATTTTGTTGAGGGGTGTATGCAGCGGAATATTGATGTTTAATCCCCTCATCACTAAGAAAATCATTCAAGGTGTAGTTCTTGAACTCGGTGCCGTTGTCACTTCTTATAATCAACATGGGAACATTGTGTTGCCGTTGAACCAAGTTGATGAAGTCGATAAAAGTCCTTTGAGTTTCACTCTTCAACTTGAAGAAATAAACCCAAGAGTATCTTGAAAAGTCGTCAACAATCACCAAACAATATTTCTTCCCACCAAGACTTGCATGGGATGGAGGACCAAATAGGTCCACATGAAGGAGTTCCAAGATCTTGTTAGACTTGATTTGGTTCGTGGGCTTATGAGGAGCGTCATGCATCTTCCCTAGAACACATGCCCTGCAAACACGATCTTTGGCAAAGGAAACATTTTCTTTTAGTCCAATAATATGGCCCTCTTTATGGAGACTTTGCAAAGTTCTCATATTGACATGGGCTAGTCGGCGATGCCATAGCCAACCCACATCGGCCTTTTCGTATAAGCACATCGGACCTGCAGTGGCTTGCCCCGAAAAGTCCACCACATACAAGTCATTTTCGACGTACCCAACGAAAGCGACCTTGAGCGACTTGCTCCACATGAGGACCACAATATAATTATCAATAAAGACGGCAAAACCCATCTTTCCAAGAGCACGGACAGAAAGTAAGTTGTAACCAAGGGTTTCAACAAGCATGACGTTCACGAGTGTAATGTCGTGAGCCACCACAACCTTGCCGAAACCCATTACCGTAGATTTTGACTTGTCGGTGTATGTGATGGTGATTTGATCTTCATTTGGCACCAAGTCCTTGACAATAGACGAGCTTTCGGTCATATTACTAGTGCAACCACTATCGATCACCCATTTTAAACCTCCGGAAGCATAGGTCTACAAAAGATCAAGCTAGTTTTTAGGTACCCATTTTTCAATGGGTCCTCTTTTGTTAGCAACAAGGGTCTTGGGAACCCAAATAGACCAAGCAATATAACCATCATAAGGACCAACATATTGTGCATACACATCACCATAGTAATCACGCATTAGAACATAGTGAGGGTTAGCACTACCCGCAAAGTCATCATGGGACATGGTTTTACCACTTGTGGTCTTACACTCCACAAGGGTCTTGTTGGTCACTTGTGCGGGTATGTCCTTCTTCTTCTTGTTGTTCTTCTTCTTTGTTTTGGAGACAAAACCAATGCCCCCTTTATCACCACTACGCCTTTGCTTGCTCAATAGATCATCAATAGACTTGTTGCCTTGTGGAAATGTGGCCTTCGCAAGCTCCCCCTTCAACCTAGCATTCTCTTCAAGGATAGTTGTGCTACTAGATGGAATGAAGTTACTAGGTGAAGGAATATTGGCCAATTGAGTTTGAAGTGTTTCATGGGACTTTGTGAGAGACAAGAGTTCACTCTCCAAGACCTTGTGGGCCTTGTTAAGCAAGCTAAAATCCTCGGCAAGTTTTTCATGAACCACACCAAACTCAATCTTGTCCTTTTTAGCACGTTTGTATTTAGCAATAGCATGATCACGCTCTTTGATGAGTTTGTTAACAATGATGTCATTGGCCTCATCAAGCCCTTCAAGCTTTGACTCAAGAGACAACCTAGTCTCTTGTTCTTCTTCTAGAGCATTGCTCAAAGCCTCTAGTTCAATCATATGTTCATGCCCAAGTTTACATCTAACATCTAGAAGCTCTTGAGTATGGGAGAGTTGATCTAAGATGTTCCCAAAATGTAGCTTAGCATCACCTTCTAGGTTAGTCATGAACTCATCAAAGGCAATTAATTCCTTTTTAACATCAAGAGACATTTCATCATCACATTCATCATTATCTAATCGAGTAGAGTGGGATGATGATGATACCTCCGTTCCTCTTGCCATAAGGCAAGTGAAGTTCTTGGTGGAAGAGTTCTCATTTGGAGAATCGAAGAGTGAGAGTGTTGGAGAAGAGGTGGTGGCTAGAGCAGCCACACCATGCGAAGTTTCATCTTCCTCATCTTCATCATCTTCATTGTCGGAGGAGTATTCTTCATGAGTGATCAACACAATTTCTCCCGGCTTCTTGTTGACGGGATTCTTCTTGATGAAGGGTTTCTTGTAAGGTGCCTTGAGAGTCTTTTTCAACACAAGCTTACCACCGTAATCCTCTCTCTTCTCATAGGGACAGCTTGCCACAAAGTGATAGCGGTCACCATAGTTAAAGCAAGTTCTCAACCTAGTGGTATTCTCTCTTTTCCCATTTGGATTGCTTCTTCATTGCATTTCCATCTTGGCCTTGGCGGGGTTCTTCCAAAAGTTCTTGGCATAGAAAGCCATGTATTGACTATGAGCAATCTTGACGTCATCGGGATGGTCCAAGGGGAGACCTTCATCACTATCATCTTCATCTTCAAAGTCCACAACTTTGGCCTTCAAAGCAACATTGACCACATTGCTCATACCGAGGGCACGAGCGCGGGCATCTTTGGCATTCTTGGCGGCGACCTTGAAAGCGGCCATCTCTTGCATAACTTCATTTGAGGTCATGAGATGATAGTTGTGTCTACCTTGTAAGCTCTTCAAGTCGGTGGGCTCAAAAGGCATGAGTGCACTCACATATTTCCTTTTTATCCATGCATCATCCACATGTGAGGCACCCACATTTCTAAAAGCGGTGGCGGTGGTCTTGAGCCTTCGATACATGTCTTCGTGATTTTCACCTTCTTTCATGTAGAAACCTTCGGCTTCATTGCTTAGAGCATCATATTTGTTCCTCCTCATACTCTCATTTCCAACAAACAACACAGTGAGAGCATCCCAAGCTTCCTTGGCAATGCTAAAATGCTCAATGTGAGGATAATCCTTTGTTCCCAATCCTTGTTGAATCATATGCAAAGCAGTGGCATTGAGTTGACTATTGACAACCTCTCTTCTTGTCAAGTTGTTTGGATCCCCAATAAAGAGTCCATGCTCGATGATGTTCCATAGTTCAATGCATGAGCTGCGCATATGAGTTCTCATTAGTGATTGCCATTGAGCAAAAGTAGCAGACTCTTCTAGCTTAGGTGGGTCACCTCTATTGTACACATGAGGGTTAGGGATGGGAGGATCGGGAGAGTACCAAGAATCACGGTTCTCGCCTTTCCCCCATCAATTCGTGTGGAGGAATGAGCATTGTCTAGTTTATCCCCTACCACCATACCTTCGGGGGATACCGGAGTATTCCCTTTAGGTACGGATGGTAGTTCCTCTTGAGGGGATGGGGGTGATGAGCCATCTTTGTCTTTAAGAAGTTGCTCAAGCATCTTCTTGACTTCGTTGACCAAGGAAGAGCTCAATCTTGTTTCCAAGTTTTTGAGATCTTCCATGGTCACCGGGGTTGACTCACTACCACCATCCCCATCATGGCTACCCATATTCTCTTAGGCGGTAAAGCCCGAATAAAGAGCCGAGGCTCTGATACCAATTGAAAGGATCGTATGGGCACCTAGAGGGGGGTGAATAGGTGCTACTTCAAATTTTCTTCTTTTTCAAATTAAGGTTTGACAATAAGGTAAATTCTCTAGATAATGCAACTAAGGTGAATTTACCTATATGACAAATATGCAAGAACTACCACAACACAAAGTAGTAACAAGTAAGTAGGGTGCGGTAAAGGATAGAGGTAACCGAAAAGTGGACGCGGAGACACAAGGATTTGTTTCCCGTAGTTCCTTCCTTTTGAGGGGAAGTACGTCTACGTTTGGAGAGGGGGTGGTTTCAAACCACCAACGCCACGAAAGGCCTCCCTTGTTCTCCGATGAATCTCACCCCAACGGGATCGATTCACCTTCCACTATATCGGCAACCTTCAAGGTGGAAGCCGACACCGTTACAAGTTTGGGGCACACATCCACAACTTAATCGGAGGCTCCCAAATACAAGCAAGCTGTCAAAGCAATCAAAGACAAGCTTGTAAGAACAAAAGCAAGAGCTAGGGTTTCCAACAAAACACTAGAGCAAAGGGGCCCTCAATAAAATGAGGGGGAAATGAAAATCTCTTTTGGTGAAGTAGTAGATCGGGGCCTCCTCCTTCGATTCCCCAAAGATCAAGGACTTTGGGTGGTTGGATGATGAGATCTTGAGAATTGAGTGGCTCCAATGGACTCCAATGGTGGGCAATGACTTTAATGAGCTGAGCACTTTGTCCCAAGGTAGGTGGAGGGGTATTTATACCCCTCCACAAAATCTGACCGTTGCTGCATTTACTGAAGCGGTAGTACCGGAAGTACAAGCGGTACTACCGGAAAAATCCGGTACTACCGGTCCTGGTACCGGACCACCCTTTTCAAACAGCATCAGGTCCTGCCCCCAGCGGTACTACTATTGTTGCTACCGGGAAGCGGTAGTACCGCTTGAGGCAACCGGTACTACGGACCTGGAGGGAACAGCACAAAATCATACAAGAAACTCTCTATCACGCCAGGTAGCAAAACCCGGTACTACCGCATTTTGCTACCGGCGCAGACAGAAGCTTTTTGCGACGTGCAAAAACTCTCTGTCACGCCAGGTAGTAAAATTCGGTACTACCGCATTTTGCTACGGGCACAGACAGAAGCTTTTTGCAATGTTTAAAAAGCCTCTGTCCTGAGCAGTACTAAAATGCGGTACCGGAGCAGGCAGAAGCTTTTGACAAGCGTAAAAAAAGCTTCTGTCGCGCTAGGTACTAAAATGCGGTACTACCGCTTTTTAGTACCTGGCCCGGCAGAGACTTTTTGACACTTAGTCATTTGCTTCTGTCTGGTCCGGTAGCAAAAAGCGGTACTACCGCTTTTTGGTACCGCGCCAGGCAGACAGTTTCTGAATGTTTGCAAACCTTTTTAAAGTACCTGCGATACACTTAGCAAAACATTAGTCCGATATGTGTGTTGTTATCAAACACCAAAATCACTAGGAATAGCAAATGCTCTTTCAACTATCCTCATTGACAATGTGTAGCATTGAATCTCCTATGAATTAAAGGCTAGACCCCACATCAAAATCTCTATATGTTTCCGTTGCAAATCTAATCAAAGTTTTGCCCATGGCACGCTTGGAAGTGTTGCGAACCTGAATACCCATGTCGTGCGGATGCTCACCGGTGAACACTTATCCAAGGAAACCTTCACATGGGATCTGTGGCTCGTAGCATTGCATTGGCCCAATTATCAGCAAACAGGGGAAATTCACCACCTAGGAACACGTAACCACGCTATGTGTGAAGGGGGCCAGGTGGGGATCACGGTTAAGCCACCGACACATGGGGTGCCTCGTCGACTAGTTAGTTGGCCATTGTTGGACGGAGGGAGCTAGGAGGGGAGAAATTTGGTGGCAGCGGTTGGGTTTCTAGGACACATGAAGCATTGAACTATAGCAACCGTGAATACGAAGATGCAAAGGATCCCTTGTGGCTAAATAAGCAATTTGTTCCTGAGCTAGTTTTTGCCGGTAAATAAGTTGATTGTTGGGCTTTAATAAGTAGGATCTAGCTATATGTCCATAGTTGTAGCAGCTTCGGCAACAAATTTTGTTCCAATAAAATCTCACATGATGCCTTTTAGCTAAACACTATGAACAATTAATGGGCCTAGCTAGGCAGGGCTAGTGATCCAGGCCAGATGTTTGAGATAAAGAAAGTTGTTGGGCATTAAAATTTGAAATATTACAGCTAACGGTCTGCCTCTGATCTCGGATCATGTTTCAATCAATATAGACAGAATGTTTTTTGTAACAACATCAACATAGCAGCATGATTTTCAATCGGAACAAAATTTGCATCTGTGGTGATTTTATTTGCAACAGTATGATCATTTGTAGTAGTAAAAGAGGGGACTTGTTGATTACCTTGAAGATAATTGGCGATACAGATCTGATAGGAACATGGTTTCGTGTACTTTGATGAAGTAGATTGAACAATAGTCCATTCCTTCTCTTGTTCAGAATACCATACTTTTCTTCCCATTGCCTATTTGGCCCACCAAAACCCCAAAGATCAAAGTAGCATTCAAACTCATTTGAGGCGTGAGATATCATTTTGCGAATAAGAAGATCCACTGCTTTTGAACAAACATTGGAAAGAAAGACCATTCCTCCTAGAGGAGTGACCCTTAATTCTTCATAAACAACACCGAGGTATGCAACTAGGGCAAGGCTGACATTGAGAGTTGATAGATCGAACGTGGCACAACCCAAAAATACCACTAGAAAAACCAGACAGAAGAAACTGAGTTCACCAAAGTGCAAAAATCCAGACGATGGATGATGGTGGAAGGATCATTGTAGGTATCTCAGTCCATGTTGATGGAGATCTAAGGGTGGAAGGGATCTGGATCTAGTAGGGGAGACCCGTCACCATGGCCATCACCAGACTTTATTTGTTGATGTGTACATAATTGTGTGATGATTTGTTCATGCTCTCGTATGTTCAAATAATTATGAATATTTGAGATGACAAAACAAGTGAAAGGATACAGATGTCACCTAGAGGGGGTGAATAGGCGATTAAAACTTTTCCGGGAGTTGCTCAACAAAGGCGGAATTAAACTAGTGTTTACTTTAATAAGCACAAGACCAAGAACAACTAGGGTTCACCTATGTTCACCAATAACTTATGCTAAGCAAGTCAAATAACTATATGATAGCAAGATATATACTTCAAGCACAAAGGCTATCACAAAGTAAAGTGCACAAGTAAGAGCTCGGGTATAGAGATAACCGAGGCACGCGGGGACGACGATATTTTACCGAGTTCCTCCCAACATGGAGTACGTCTCGTTTGGATAGGGGGTGGTATCAAACCACCAACGCCACAAAATGCCTCCCTTATTCTCCTGTGAATCTCACCCCAACGGGGTCGATACACGCTTCCACTATCGGTGCACTTTTCGGTGGCAATCCGGAACCTCTCACAAGGTTGGGGCACTTCTCCACAACTCAATTGGAGGCTCCCAACAAACAAGCTTGGGGAAAGCTCCACAACCTAATTGGAGGCCCCAAGTAATCCAAGTACCTGCAAAACCACCAAACTGTCTAGGATTCCAAGAACCCAAGAGTAAAAGGCTTCTCACCTTTCACTCAATCAAATTCTCACCGAGAACTCAAACCTATGCACCAAATGCAATGGCAAGAACACAAGTAGTGCTCAAATCCTTCTCTCCCAAATTCCACCAAAGCTACACAATCTTGTGGGGGAATAAGAGAGGAAGAACAATGGAGGAAATCCACAAAATACTCCAAGATCTAGATCCCAAGATGTTCCCCTCACTTAGAGGAGAGATGGATTGGTGGGATTGTAGATCTAGATCTCCTCTTTCAAATCCATAAAGTATATGCAAGAATCAATGGATGGATTGAGAGATAGCAAGCTTAAATAGGTCAACCATGGTGGGGTAAAACTTGCAAGAGAGCTAGGGAATCATTGGGGAAGAAGGGCCCCTTAAATAGGTCCCTAGAAATCCAACCGTTAGGCCCAGGAATCGCCCGGTCTGAAGTCTTCGGACTGGGACCGGAGTCTCTGGTATACCCAGGCCAAACGGGGACAATCTGGAGGACGTACTGGACGTGTTCCGGAGATAGACCGGAGATTTAGTCCGGAGTCTCCGGTCTTAGAAAAACCGGCAGAAAGACCAATACAAAAACAGCCATAACTTGCATCTAGGCTCCAATTTTGATGATCTTGGGCTCGTTTTAAAGAGGACAATAATCTCTACAAGATCATACAGAAAAACATAATAGTACAGCAAGGGAGGATATAACCAAATGATGAAAGGTTTAACCTCTCTCAAAAAGACAAACCAGTAAAACCTCCAACATCGAAAACGTAGTAGAGAATGCATATGAAATCCGTTTTCGATGAATTAGAGCTTGTCATGGAGATTAAAACAAGATCTAAATCCTCACATGAGTAAGAACCAAATAATGGAAGGTTTTACCTATCTCTAAAAGACAAACCGGTAAAACCTCCAAGATCAAAAACGCAATAAGATATAAAGGGGAAATCCGATTTTGATGAACTAGGGCTTGTTATGAATATTACCACAAGCTCTAGAACCTCACATGGATAAGATCCAAATATCAACCAAGAAAGGATGATGCTAAGTATGCAAAGGTTTGAGCTCTCTCTAAACGATATGATCGAGTTACTCACTTGAGAGCCCCTCTTGATAGTACGGTTATCTATCCTATAAATCGGTCTCCCCAACTAACACCACGAGATCGGTATGAAGAAAACCCTATCAATAGCATACCTTTGTCTTGCGCATATTCCAATAGATCTTGATGTATACGATCTTGTCCTTCTCAAGATGGAACACCTTCCTTGATTGCTCTTGCACGCACTCGCTTGATGAATACTTGCAAGTTGCTCCCCCATACAACATGGGGAAACCTTTACTTTGACCTTGTCTTCATCGATCCATGATCACCGAGGATGGAAAGCTTCAAGCATGAGATCTTCTAGATATTGCACATCTTTAGATTGCACATCATTTCTTCTTTTCTTCATTATGTTGGTGCCTTGAAGGTGCACCGGAGATATTACTCCATCTTATTCTTCAAGACATATTTGCCATAGGTTTAAATCTCACATGACCAATCTGTGGATCACTCTTTGAACACCTTGGTCACCACTTGATCCTCTTCACTTTCTTCTTCTCCAAACCTTGAAGCCAACATATGGTTCAAGCATTGCCTATGGACAATTCCTACGAGTACAACTTGATACAAGCATTAGTCCATAGAGATTGTCATTAATTACCAAAACCACACATGGGGGCCCACATGTTCTTTCAATCTCCCCCATTTTGGTAATTGATGACAATCCATTTGAGAGGGTTTATATAAGGAATTTAACACATAAAATGGTAGAAACAATATCAAATACTACATAAGTATGTGATATTGGTACCATCACCATATATAGAGCAAATTCCCCCACAATATATGCATGTGTGATGAACTTGAATTTCATTGCATATATTGCCAATCATTATCATTGGTGGAGTTTCCTCTATATATATACCACATGCTAAGAAACAACAACGATGCAAGAGCATGAAAGGCAAATGCTTAGAAACAAACTCAAGGCATAAACCATTTTCCTTAAATCCTCTAAACTTCTCCCCCATTGGCATCGATTGCCGAAATGGGTGACAAGTTCTAGAAGGCCAATATAGTGATAAATCCCCAAAAGGTATGCATTCGCACATATCCAATGATGAATACTTGGGAGGAAGTAGAACTATATCAAGGACCCAAAGATTGTCAAAAGAAATAAAATAAAAGAAGCATCAACAAATGATGTAAGAAATCACAAGATCAACCAATTGAAAACAACAAATGAGTCCAAATGGAAACAACAAGATATTATGATAAGAGCAAAAGAATGTTTTTAAATAATAAATGGAGAATCTCTCCAAGATTTGTGCACAATTTAAAAATAAATGCATTAGAATACATAATGCACAAATATGGAATCCTTGCTCCCCCATAAACATTTAAACACAACAAATGAAAGAAACAAATGAGCATTATTAAATGAATTAGATGAGCTCCCCAAAGATAATGCACCAATTATGATAATTGCATTTGGGAACAAAGTGCATAATCATGGAATCCTCACTCATCCAACTCCATTTAACAATACAAGGCATGCGAGAACAAATATGATAAGCACAAAGTGATGCTATAAATAAAATTAGGAAGCTCCCCTAGGTATGTGCAACATTAGGTTTTTGTATGTGAATACAATGTGCACAACATGGAATCCTCACTTACTCTATTTTACTTGTAACACAACTTTGCCCAAATGAGCAAATACCAAGGCATAAAATTTGCAAGAAACAAATGGTTGAGCAATAAGTAGGAGACAACATATTAGCAGGCTCAACCACAAGGATGTGTGAGATGCATGACAAAGCATATTATAAGACTAGTACAAGGATGATCATTGCGTATCCACATAGTCTTCAATGAATGATATTTCTTAGTATGACCATACAACACACATGAAACAAGGAAGATATCAAGAAAAAATAGAGTAACCTCTTGCATGTGTATAAGTTTCTAAGTAGACAATCTTGCAAAGATACTGATCCACAAATAAACATGTACACACAAAGTAGATACTTAAAATCAATAGAGCAAGATATCCAAAATGAAGTCATGACAATACCAATAAGATTTTTCTTGAAAGCATGACCAAACGCTCAAATATATTATTGTACATCGATGAGCTTCAATAACCAACACACCCCATACATTACAACTATCACCAAGGGAAAAAGGAGAAAGTTAGAATATATGGAGAAAGGCAACAAGTATCACAAGGAGAAATCAACTAGCAAAATCCCACTATTGCACATGAGAGAAGCTGAGGAAAAGATAGGCAATAAAATTGCTAGATTGACATATTTGGGATTGGTGAATCATATGCATGATTTTGTATAATCCCAATTGTATGCACTCATCTCAACTTATACATATTTACAATAGATAGTTCTCTTAATACCATGGCTATAAATACAACAATTTGTACAATAACAAAAATTCATGCCAAGATGCAACCTACAAAAGGTTGGAAGCAAGATAAATATGCATGAGAAAGAGATAATTGTTACTGAGATATAATTGGTAGGATGTAGAGCATATGAATTCGTTGATCATCCTATAGCTTGCCTCAAATTTTCATGTATGCACCACTTCTTCAAAATTGAGAGACAAGCATCCAATATATCTCCAATGTACCTAAAACATAATTAAGTACAAAATGGTCCCAAACATATTGGGCCCAAAGTAGTTAGTGCAACTACAATACATAGGAGAGACTCCACATAATTATGTGCATACTGATATGAAATTGAAGTTCATGCACAACTTAGCCAATGGGAATTGGTGGAGTTTCCCTTATATATTGGATCAAAGAAAGAAAGCATGCCATAATATAGATATGTAGTAAATATGCATGCACAAGGCTTTCAAGAACCAAAAATGAGATACAATTTGAACAAAAACATCAAGGAAACCGAGATGGCACACACAAGAGTGTGACAATACAAGCGGTGTCCAAATTGTATCAAAGAACCAATTCAACACACGAAAGATCATAAGTTCAAAAATGAACTAGGCCAAAGACAAAGAGCAAAAGATAGATAAAAATACAAATGCTCAAGTATTTATCTTATTCTAAAATGGTCAAAACGTGAAACAAGGAATGAGACAAAACCAACTCCCAAAAAGAGTAAGGTTCCAACAAGTAAACCAAACTCTCCAAGCTTTTCATGATGGCACAAAATACCAAAACAAAAAGATCAAACTTCCAAGCACATAAAACCCGATATGGATCCAACAAGGAAGCATAAAAGGATTCGTCTAGATAATATAGGAGAGCTCACCCATAAGTAGTACATTATATAGATTTTTGATTTTGAATGCAAAATGCACACAAATGAGATCATCACTACTTCCTACATCAAATAAAACACAAGAGGATACCAATAAAATAAGAAGATCCAAAAGTAGCAAGGAATACATGGGAGCACATAAAACATTTACTTGGCTAAAGATAGGACAAGATTAAGCAAAGGCCAAAGTGAGTATGATCAATAACTTCTAACATAAATTTAGTACTCATTGTCCAAGGACAAGAAATATTGGGAATAATTTTCCCAAGGTAGTTTGCATGGATATCCACGATCATAGTCACAACAATAAGCATATAACAAAGTATAAGAATTAAGTTCGATGCTTCAAAAGATATTCTTGGTAGCTTCCAATAGTCACACAATCACTAGTGATTAGAGTAACTTGAAGCAAATGGTTTCCATGAGGATATAGAGATCTAAATATGAGGAAACACAACCAAGAAACACTTTCACACACAAGATCCAAACTATGAGAAATAAAGGCATTCAAGCAAGTTGGAACTTGTATGAGCTAATGTGTCACATATGATCTAGATAATTATCAATATCAATTCTAAGTGACACAAACTCGAATTTTCACATTTTCTAGGATTGTAATATGCACTAAGCATATGACTCCCCCATGATGTGATACTACCATAAAACCAACATGAGGCAAAAGGGATACAAATAGAGATAATTAATGGACATTATAGAACTTAAATTTCTCATGAGAAACATACCACAAAGAGACTAGATAATATTCCAATATAAAAGCTAGGTGGTATACCTCATGTACACACATTTTTAGGATTGTGGAATGCCTAAGCATAACACTCCCCAAAATGGGATAGTCCATTAACCTCTCACAAGAGCCAAATAAGATACCAAATATAACCACATAAGGTTCAAACACAAGAAGCACACATACATGGCGTGCCACCTAATCATACACAGATATGCTTGATACCTCAAGATAATTAAGTGGATAGCACAACATGTACAAAAGCATAGAAGATACAAAACCAACACATGCACAAGGGGGCGAGTAACTTTCAATGTAATGAGTTAAGCATTTGTTACCGCAAGGAGGAACATTGGATATATAATATAAGCATGATAATCCAAAATTCTTGGCTTGACACATCATAATTGATGAAGATCCCTCAATTCTTAATAATGTAACCAAGTCTCCAATGCCCTCCAAAATACACCTATTGATCAAGTTTTGGCTTGTTGGTCCCCAACCAAGTTGGGTCCTAAGAATTTAGTCACAATAGGCTTGGCAACCCAAATAGTTCTTTTCTTGACACCACATTGGGCACCAACAAACTTGGCAAACATATTGCCAATCTCATCCTTATAAAGTGAATAAGCATCATCAATCAAGATAGGATTGTATTAGGAGATACCAATAGTGCATGAGGAAGAAATGCGCCCCTTCTCACGACATATGTAGCAAGTTCTACTCTTGTCATCTTTATTCTTAGGTGAAACCACAACTCGAGGAAGAGCTCGAGTAGTCCTCTTAGGAAGAGGCCCGTCAATGACTTGAGGTGGAGCTTGAGGCCGCTTCCCTTGTTGCTTCACACTAAGAGGCTTTTTCTTCAATGGGCAAGATCTAACATGGTGCCCTTCTTCCTTGCACTTGAAGCAAACAATGTTGGCCCGATTCTTGACTTGATCTTGGCCATTCTTGTTGTTGTCCTTGTGCTTTAACTTGATAGTGGACTTGTTCTTGACATTGGAGTTGAATCCAAGCCCACTCTTGTCATTGGGGGATTTTTGCACACTCAAGATTTTGTTGAGTGTGGCCTTCCCTTGGTGACCCTTTTTCAAGTCATTCTTCAAAGAAGTGACTTGAGCCTTGATCTCTTTGATTTCCTCTACATGGTTAGTTTCAACAAAAGTACTAGAGGAAGTAGATGCTACATTGTTAGAGCAACAAGGCACGGAATGTAATTCATCATGAGATATAGCATGGTTGAGAGTGGATGAATTACAAGGACTAGCACATGGCAATATAACATTTGGAGTAGATATAGTGCTAATGTCCCCATCAGGCCCACTAGATGTTACCTTTGACACGATGGACTCATGAGCTAACTTTAGCCTTCCATGGGAGACTAGAAGATCCTCATGCGAGCTTGAGAGCTTGACATGACTTTCTTCTAATTTCCCATAGTTGATAGTTAGCAAAGCAAGTTGAGCCTTTAGCTCAACATTCTCCTTCAAAATAGATGCTTCATAAGAAATAGAGTTAGTAGCACAAGCATCATCATTATTAGCAAGAGGTGAGGGCAACTTGGCAAGCTCTTTTGAATATGAAGCTTTAAGTTGCTCATGCGACTCAGTGAGTTTGATGATCTCCCTCTTAATGACCCGAGAGCCATTTTCGAGGTGCTTAAAATCCTCAACAAGTTTAGCATAAGCAACTTCAAGTTCATCATTTTTAATCTTGAAGGAGTTAGCCACCGCAAGTTCTCTATCATGGTATTCCTTTACTCTAGATAATTCTAGAGTAAAAGTCTCCTCAAGAGATTCTTTGGTGGTTTGTTCTTCTTCAAGGGAGTCCTTTAGTTGAGCAAGTTCATTAGCATACTCACGCTCAAGCGCAAACTTTTCATCAATTATGTTTTCTTGCTTCTCAATAAGATCATTGCCTTCTATAGCATAATTCAAGATTTCAAGAAAGTTGGAGGAAGCAATTTTATTTTTGTAGAGAGCACTATAGACAACCTCTCCCATTTTCTTAATAGAGTTAATATCATACTTACCTTGATAATCATCATTATCATTTTCAACCTCATCATCATCATGAGATACAATGGGATCCAAAGAGGTTACCTTTGTTCCCTTAGCCATAAGGCATATGTGAGAACCGGAGGAAGGTGATGATGAGATTGCACTTGTAGCTATATTAAATACCTTGTATTGGTCCATATAATCTTCGGTTTCCTCTACATGGTTAGCAACACAAGCACTAGAGTAAATAGAAGCATTTTTATCATGACAACAAGACAACACAAGCATATCATCATGATATTTATTCAAGTAATTTCTACATGATATGCAAGGACTATTAACACAAGCATGTAAGAAGTTTGTAGTGCTAGAAGTGTTAAATTCCAAAGATAGATCATTGCAACTAGATAGAGATGAGGGATTATAAATAGTAAGCACACTATCCAAATTGCAATTTCTATCACCACTCACCATATTATTACCTTGTGAAAAATAACATGTTGGTGAAGTGGTAGACGATAAGAAATCATCTCGACCGGAAGTGGAAGCAACACAACCATCCTCAATAATGTTGGACTTGCTATATTTATCTTGAAGCTTGGTCCATATTTCATGAGCACTCGAATAAGGCATGATCAAAGAAAGAACTACATTGCTCACAACAAGTGAAAGAATTTTAGTAGCTAGAGCATCTATACAAGAGTTCAACTTCTCCTCTAAAGGTTCGTTTTGGGGATCCATAGGAGAAGAGAAACCCATATATAGATATCCCTCGATATTTGGGTGAATTCCTCGAAATAAATTAAGCATGCGAGATTTCCAAACATCATAGTTTATGCCATCGAATGTGAACCTATCACTGTGCACAAATCCCCTAGCCGACATCTTTACTCTCAAGGCGGTGAAGCCTAAAATGAGAGACCGGGTTCTGATACCAATTGAAAGGATACAGATGTCGCCTAGAGGGGGAGAATAGGCGATTAAAACTTTTCTGAGAGTTGCTCAACAAAGGAGGAATTAAACTAGTATTTACTTTGATAAGCACAAGACCAATAACAACTAGGGTTCACCTATGTTCACCAACAACTTATGCTAAGCAAGTCAAATAACTATGTGATAGCAAGATATATACTTCAAGCACGAAGGCTATCACAAAGTAAAGTGCACAAGTAAGAGCTCGGGTATAGAGATAACCGAGGCACGCGGGGGCGACGATATTTTACCGAGTTCCTCCCAACATGGAGTACATCTTGTTTGGAGAGGGGGTGGTATCAAACCACCAACGCCACAAAAGGCCTCCCTTATTCTCCTATGAATCTCACTCCAACGGGATCGATCCACACTTCCACTATCAGTGCACTTGTCGGTGGCAATCCGGAACCTCTCACAAGGTTGGGGCACTTCTCCACAACTCAATTGGAGGCTCCCAACAAACAAGCTTGGGGAAAGCTCCACAACCTAATTGGAGGCCCCAAGTAATCCAAGTACCTACAAAACCACCAAACTGTCTAGGGTTCCAATAACCCAAGAGTAAAAAGCTTCTCACCTTTCACTCAATCAAATTCTCACCGAGAACTCAAACCTATGCACCAAATGCAATGGCAAGAACACAAGTAGTGCTCAAATCCTTCTCTCCCAAATTCCACCAAAGCTACACAATCTTGTGGGGGAATAAGAGAGGAAGAACAATGGAGGAAATCCACAAAATACTCCAAGATCTAGATCCCAAGATGTCCCCCTCACTTAGAGGAGAGATACATTGGTGGGATTGTAGATCTAGATCTCCTCTTTCAAATCCCTAAAGTATATGCAAGAATCAATGGATGGATTGAGAGATAGCAAGCTTAAATAGGTCAACCATGGTGGGGGAAAACTTGCAAGAGAGCTAGGGAATCATTGGGGAAGAAGGGCCCCTTAAATAGGTCCCTAGAAATCCAACCGTTAGGCCCAGGAATCGCCCGGTCCGAAGTCTTCGGACTGGGACCGGAGTCTCTGGTATACCCAGGCCAAACAGGGACAATCTGGAGGACATACTGGATGCGGTCCGGAGATAGACCGGAGATTTAGTCCGGAGTCTCCGGTCTTACAAAAACTGGCAGAAAGACCAATACGAAAACATCCATAACTTTTGCATCCGGGCTTCGATTTTGATGATCTTGGGCTCGTTTTAAAGAGGACAATAAGATATACAATATCATAAAGAAAAACATAATAGTACAGCAAGGGAGGATAGAACCAAATGACAAAAGTTTTAACCTCTCTCAAAAAGACAAACTAGTAAAACCTCCAACATCGAAAACGTAGTAGAGAATGCATATGAAATCCGTTTTCGATGAACTAGAGCTTGTCATGGAGATTAAAACAAGCTCTAAATCCTCACATGAGTAAGAACCAAATAATGGAAGGTTTTACCTATCTCTAAAATACAAATCGGTAAAACCTCCAAGATCAAAAACGCAATAAGATATAAAGGGAAAATCCATTTTTGATGAACTAGGGCTTGTTATGAATATTACCACAAGCTCTAGAACCTCACATGTATAAGATCCAAATAACAACCAAGAAAGGATGATGCTAAGTATGCAAAGGTTTGAGCTCTCTCTGAACGATATGATCGAGTTACTCACTTGAGATCCCCTCTTGATAGTACGGTTATCTATCCTATAAATCGGTCTCCCCAACTAACACCACGAGACCGGTACAAAGAAAACACTATCAATATCATTACTTTGTCTTGTGCATATTCCACTAGATCTTGATGTATACGATCTTGTCCTTCTCAAGATGGAACACCTTTCTTGATTGCTCTTGCACGCACTCGCTTGATGAAGACTTGCAAGTTGCTCCCCCATACAACATGGGGAAACCTTTACTTTGACCTTGTCTTCATCGATCCATGATCACCGAGGATGGCAAGCTTCAAGCATGAGATCTTATAGATATTGCACATCTTTAGCTTGCACATCATTTCTTTTTTTTCCATTATGTTGATGCCTTGAAGGTGCACTAGAGATATTACTCCATCTTATTCTTCAAGACATACTTGCCATAGGTTTAACTCTCACATGAACAATCTGTGGATCACTATTTAAACACCTTGGTCACCACTTGATCCTCTTCACTTTCTTCTTCTCCAAACCTTGAAGCCAACATATGGTACAAGCATTGCCTATGGACAATTCCTACAAGTACAACTTGATACAAGCATTAGTCCATAGAGATTGTCATTAATTACCAAAACCACACATGGGGGCCCACATGTTCTTTCAACGAGCAAATGGAGAGAGAAAAGGATAAGATGACAATTGTCGGGTCCATACCCAATTTATTGATTCGACACAACGGGAGCCAAAGAATACTTGCAAGCCTTAATAACTGAGTTGTCAATTCAGCTGCACCTGGAAATTGTTCTTGCTCACAGAAGTTTATCAGTAGCAACAGTTTGGTAGTAGCAACAACAACAGTAACAGTAAAACAGGAGCAATAGTAACAGTAGCAGCAAACAGTAGGATATGAGCGCGGTAGGCATAGGGATAGATGGACGGGCGTTGCATGGACGATTCTAAACATGTAACTTCAAGATCTAGGGCATTGTAGATGAAAGGATACAAATGTCGCCTAGAGGGGTGAATAGGCGATTGAAACTTTTTTGAGAGTGGCTCGACAAAGGCGGAATTAAACTAGCGTTTACTTTGTCAAGTACAACCTAGAACAATTATGGTTCACCTATGTGCACCAACAACTTATGCTAAGCAATACAAGCAACAATGTGATAGCAAGATATATATTACTTCAAGCATGAAGGCTATCACAATGTAAAGTGCATAAGTAAAGAGCTCGGGTATAGAGATAACCGAGGCACACGGGGACGACGATATTTTATCGAGTTCCTCCCAACATGGAGTACATCTAGTTTGGAGAGGGGGTGGTATCAAACCACCAACGCCACAAAAGGCCTCCCTTATTCTCCGGTGAATCTCACCCCAACGGGATCGTTTCATGCTTCCGGTGCACTTGTCAGTGGCAACCGGAACCTCTCACAAGGTTGGGGCACTTCTCCACAACTTAATTGGAGGCTCCCAACAAACGCCATCAAGGGCACAACGCCACCAAGGCCACAAAACCGTCTAGGGTTCCAAGAACTCAAGAGGGACAAGCTTCAACGAATACCACGAACCAAATCCTCTGAGGAAAACTCAAACCGATGCACCTAATGCAAATGGCAAGAACACCACAAAGATGCTCAAATCCCTCACTCTCAAGTTCCAACAAAGCTATTGGTGGAACAAGAGAGGAAGAACACAAAGTGAACACAAAATCCCCCAAAGTCTAGATCCCCAAAGATACACTCACAAAGAGATGAATCGGTTAGGTCAAAACATGGGTCTAGATATCCTCTCTATTACACTCAAATATGGGCAAAAATCATCGAAGGAGAAAAGATTAATCAAACTTCAAAATCTAGAGAAAGAGTGAGACTAATAGAAGAGGAAGAAGCCAACAAAACTTAAAACGGACAAAACTTATTTAAAGGCCCCAGAAAATATACCCGTTGAGACCAGATTTCGGCATGTACCGGTAGTACCGTAAATCGCCGGTACTACCGCACCTGGCAAAAGCGAGCAAGCAAGCAGCCATGCGTGCAAGCGAGTCATCGCGGGCCAGCGCATGCGAGCAGCAGCAGCAGTTGGCGCGCGCGTGCCAGCGCATGCGAGCATCAGCAGCTGGGCCAAGGAGCAAGCGAGCAGCGCGCGCAAGCGGGGCGAGCGGGGCCAGAGGCTGCTGCGCGTGCGGCAGGTCAACGCGCGGGAGATGCGGCGGCTGCGAGCGAGCGAGGCAGCAACAGCGCGCGGGCGAAGCAGGACTGGCGGCAGCGGCAACGCGAGAGGAGGGAGTGGGCCAGCGCGCGAGACAGAGGACGCGGGCGGCCTGGGCAAGCCAGGATGGGCCGACCGGTAGTACCTCCCGAGTGGGCCGGTACTACCGGGTCGGTCTGGTACAACCGGATGCGTGTGCCGGGTCAGACTGAGAATGAGCTGCGCGTCTCAGCCTCGACCGGTACTGGGCTGCGGTAGTACCGGTTGGCCCAAAAAAATAAAATGCCTTTTCTTTTTCTGTTTTAAACCAAATAGAGGGCAAACTCAAACCGCTATAACTTTTGATTGGTAGCTCCGATTGACCCGATTCTAATTGCGTTGGAAAGAGGACGACAATAGCTACCCTATAAAAAGTGAAAATATTAGATACCACCAAGTGATAATACTTCATGTATTTTATAGTGTGATACCTCACTTGGTGAGAATCCGAAAAACCTCCAAGAACCAACTCACAACAAGATATAAAGGGAAGATCCAATATTGATGAACAAGAGTTTGTTATGGAGATTAACACAAGTTCTATATACTCACATGGATAAGACCAAATAACAACCAAATACGATGATGCAAGTATGCAAAGGTTTGAGCTCTCTCCGAACAATATGATCGAGTTACTCATTCGAGAGCCCCTCTTGATAGTACGGTTATCTATCCTAAATCCGGTCTCCCACACACAACATGAGACCGGCAAAAGAGAAAACCTATCAAGATTATACCTTTGCCTTGAGCATTCCAGTTGAGCTCGATGTAGACGATCTTGCCCTTCTCAAGATGGAACGCCTTTCTTAATTCCTCATCATCGATCCATGATCATCGAGGATGGAAAGCATCAAACACGAGATCTTCTATCGATGGCGCATTTTGAGCTTGCACAACACATCTTCTTCTCAATTCAACGACCTTGAAGCCAACACATGCTCCAAGCGATGCCAATGGACAATTCTTACAAGTGCAACTTAATACACACATTAGTCCATAAAGATTGTCATTAATTACCAAAACCACACATGGAGGCCCACATGTTCTTTCAGCAGATAAATAAGAACAAGCATCCAAGTACTAAACAATCCTAGACATGTGCTCCATATATAGTCATACGTTCTCGCAATGAGAACTTGCACAACATCTTCTGTCCAGCCAGCTCGTGGCAGCGGGGCCTCTAGGGAACTACTGGAAATTAAAGTGCTCCTTTTAATAGAGCACCAGAGCAAAGCATTAACACTCCGTGAACACATGTGATCCTCACACCACAGCCATCCCCTCCGGTTGTCCCAATTTCTGTCACTTCGGGGCCTTTGGATCCGGACAATGATATGTGTACACAACTTGTAGATAAGATCACAAATAATACTATCATAATGATTCAATAATAAGTTCAGATCTGAGATCATGGCACTCGGTCCCTAGTAACAAACATTAAGCACAACAAGTTGCAACAAAGTCAAATAGCACTAATAGAGATACTAGGCACTATGCCTTAACAATCTTATTCGATTACATGATAGAACTCATCCAATCCCTACCATCCCCATAGCCTACAGCGGGGGATTACTCACTCATGGATGAGGGAAACATCAATGGTTGATGGAGAGGCGTTGGTGATGACGATGGCGATGATCCTCTCCAAATTTCCTGTCCCGACAGGGTACCAGAACGGAGTTTTTAGATCCGAATCTTGGTTTCTGATGGTGGCGGTGGAGCGGAACTCTTTCTGGAAAAACGTCGCCCCCCTGATTTTTAGGTCAAGGGGTAACTTATAGGCGAAGAGGGAGCCCGAGGGGGTGCCTGGGGTGGACGCACCCCCCTAGGCGCGCGCAGGGCCCACCCGCGCCTGGCAGGGGTGTGGGCCCCCCAGGCCTCCACTCCGTTTCATATTCTGGCTCCGTGGATCTTCTGGCGAAATATAATTTTTGGCTATTTTCCGGAATTTTTCCTGATAGTTGATTTCCTGCACAAAAAACTAGACACCAAGGCAATTCTGCTGAAAACAGCGTCAGGCCGTGTTAGTTGTATCCAAATCACACAAGTTTAGAGGAGAAAAAATAGAAAAAGTGTTCGGGAAAGTAGATACGTTTTGGACGTATCAGATCATTGTAGGGATCTCAGTCCATGGTGATGGAGATCTAAGGGTGGAAGGGATTTGGATCTAGTAGGAGGAGGCCCTGTCGCCATGGCCGTCGGCGAACTTTCTTTATTGACGTGTGCATAATCGTGTGATAATTTGTTCATGATCTTGTATGTTCAAAATAATTATGAATCTCTACTACTATTAAATAAGCAAATATTTTCTTTTCTAGAGCCACCCAGCAAGTGTACACAAAGCAATTGCTACCATTTGATTATTTCCCGTGTAGAGATCTAACGATTCTGGTTTACCCAGTGTGTGCAATTAGCAATAACGCCTACTGCACTCCACTCCACCAAAACATTCCTCTGCCAATACATGTTCCTAAAAACGTATTCCTCACCCTCCCACCCTTCCTCCTTCAGACCCTCACACAGTCACATCTGCCCCGCTGCCACGACCCCAGGCCCAGCCATCTGCCATGCCGCGAGGATCCGGACCTCTGAATCCTGACGCGACGATTCGTCCTTCGCATCTCCTTCCATCTCGCTTCTCCTCCTGACCATCCTTAGAGCTGCTCACCCATGCTCTTCACTGCCCACGCACCGCCCTAGCGCAGCTTGCCCACAGCCACGCGCGCCTCTTGCCCACCGCTGCACCACGATGCACCTCTCCTCCGTTGCCGCCACACAAATCAGAGGAGACACGGTGGGTGATGCACCAGAGGATTAGATCCCCTTGGTGTATCAATCAAGGAGGGCGAGGCACCGACGGGACCTCTCAAGCAACCCCGTGGAGGGGTTCTTGGTCGCCAGGTGATGGAGCAAACGCCTTGGGGGTTCTCCGACACCATGAAGTTTTGTCCTGCCCGTCGGCCCCTAGGGGAGGTCAGCGACAAACAAGCTCTTCCTTTAGTGTTCTTCTGCTCAAACTTTCAACGAGTTTCCTTTGTTCAACTATTAATTTCTTTGGTTCGTCTGCTCAAAGCAGTGCTAAATTGGTATTGTTGATTCATCCTAAGATGGTAATTATATCAGTCAACTATAACTTGATTCTTAGGCCTGATACTTTATAACTTACTTTTCTGAAATAGCCTTTTTAGATATCAAACTTAGTGGATTTCTAGCCTACTATCTGTAGTAACGAATGCAAAGCTTCTGTGCAAATCATTACTAACCAGATTCATCATTATGTGGAGTGTAATGTGATATAGAATGTCAACGCTGGTAGTGTGCCTAAGATTTATCTTATGTTGTTGACAAACTTCACATAATTATGTGCATAAATAATATATGAGCAATTAGATGAGTAATGTTGTTAGCATTTTTTCTTGCAGCGGAAGGGGATCAAGGGAAATTTCTTAGGTGGTTGAAAAATGTAATAGTTGTTCCTGATGCTAGCTATTTCTTTCTGATTCATCTATATGGTCTAGAAGCGGAAGCCATTATTTTCCATTGACAGCCTGTATTTTATACCTCAATTGTCTTTATTACCAATTGCCATCAACAAACATTTAACAAACCAATTTGGAAGCTCAGTAATTTTGTATGAATCCATATGATATATCTAGGAAAATGGTTCTTTGAGAATCCCGTAATATGAAGCACGCACAGATAAACTTAGGCAAGGTGTTTTCTTGGAGAATGATATGGTATTCACATATTAATTAATTATTGTGAGTTAATTGTTCTTTCCATATTTTCCGTGCTAGGAGTGCCTGCTCTCAAGTACATGTGGCGATCATTCTCAAGAGAGAGTAGAAAACTGAAGACTAAAGAATGAGATTTTTCCAATTTCCAAATTGCAGTTTAGTGCAACGCCAATTATGGATATGGATCCATCTTTTTGTGCCGGATGAAGGGATCATTGCTACTTGTTGTGTTGATGTGCCTAAAGAGGTCCCAAACAATTTCTTGATCCTAACTGGTTCAATGACATTTGATCCTTACTGGTTAATTTTTTTCAGCACCGAGGCCACAATTCTTGATGGAGTGTTTGGGGGACTTGAATCAAAATTTGCGGAAGCATGGTCTCGACTTTCCCATCTTGCGCGACATGTTTGAAGCATATTCATTGAACAAGTTATTTCAGGTTAATGTGGAATTTCTGGGTCCTTGGGTACATAGATTCATGTTACTCAACTATTCACTGAGCATGTTATTAGTCATTGTGTACTAAATTCAGGTTATTTACATGTTAGCGCAGCATCATGCCCGCACAACCACATAATCCATAACGAGGAGGACCTATGTCATGCCACCCTCGCCCGTTGTCGCCCATCCCCACTTCAACTAGCCACTGCCGCCGGTGGATCATGTCTTGCATCCACCGGCGACAGGACATGTGGCACATCGAGTTAAGTTGCTCTCATCTTATGAATCTTTGTTATACGTTGATAACTGCAGATCATATTATTTTTTGTAAAGGTGAGATTTTTGCAAGGGTATATGAATTTTGTATTAGAGGATGAGGAATTTAATTCTTTTATGCACGTAGATGGTTAGAAAAGGGTTCTGATATTCCTCCATTTTATTTCTGATTCTGATGTAAGCTTGTAAAGAAGCTAAAAATGATCTCTCTGAAATCTTCCAAACAGAGAGATTGCTTTGTTCCTGTATTTTGCTTTCCTTTTGGTGGGGATACATATTATGTTATTTATAGCATCCTTTAAACACTGCAGTTATGAATGCCTGAATGTTATACATTATTATTTTTAATTTATTTTAATATCAGTGATAACAACTATATACCTTGGTAAAAAAATCATGTGGCTGGATATATATTCATGGATAGTATGGCTCTTTGGTATACACGACTGGTCCTCATAATAAAGTTTTGTTTAACATTTTTTCTGTTTTGGTCTTTATTATGATTTCCAAGGTATAATTATTGAGTCTTCCGGTTGAACTATTATTGATTACCTTTTGTTGCCGAGAAACCATTATTCCGTGGCCGCTTTCATGGATGGAGGGGACAACACCTCGGCCTGGTACCATGCACAAAATCACATCTACTAGCTGTCGTACCATCAAGATTTGCTAGAGTCGGCGAGGTGTGTAGGCAAAGTCGTCGTCAATGGCGGCAACATGAAGGGCCAGCGACCGGCAAAGTGAAAGAATATCATCCTCAAGGTTGGCAAGCAGGAGTGTCATGTTTTCTTATAGCTGCCGAGAGCGGCTGAGACCCGTGGCTAGGGTGATACTTATATTGAAAGTGGAAACTCCTGGGGAATTTAGTTCACATAATTCATGTTTGAAATGATATTACACATGTCTGTATTTTCTATTTGTCTCTCATGATACTTTAGATGATGAGATTGAAGTTGTGTCAAAGATGTGTACTAAGGTTATATCTTGGTAGTTTCAAAACTGTGTTATATGAAAAGTTAGCATCAATCATATTAGAGAAAAAACTGAAACATATGTTTGCGTAGTTCATTCATAGGCATGGTATAGAATGAATGACTTAGAGGACATTCATTCAGTTTTGTTGAGGCATAACATATTCATTCATGTACAACTTCGCGGCCCCTAAGTACATGTTGGTCTCTTACCAAGGCGGCAAGGACCATATCCATAGTATATATCATGTTATGATGAACTAACCGGAGTATATATCATGTTGGTCTCCTACCTAGGAGGCAAGGAGCATCCATAGGGCCTAGACAACTCGATGAATAGTCATGATACATGGCGAACTCTTCAAAATATGAGTAAAACTGCCTCTCAATTCACGGAGGCTCCAAAATTAACAGGCATGGATGCAATCCACGGAGCCTGTTTACATTTAGTGTACTACTAGCATCAAGATGAATATGCGCGTGCGTAATGAAGCACACGCATGTACACACGATTAAGACACCTGAGTAAACTGCCTCTCAATTCCTAAAAGAGTATGCACCTACGAAAAAGCACATCAACATGCATTTCAACTCAGTCAAGTGCACGTCTGAGACCTGTCAAATTTCTTTCTCTAAATGGACATGGGTCTATGTTGTTTCACAATATGCAACATTTTGAAATTTACTCTTCAAAATATTTTGGCCAAATATGTATTAGTCGCTACGTCGCACGGGCACACTTACTAGTATTTGAGATGACAAAACAAACAGGCCAACAGATCCGCGATTGCGATGGAAGACTTGCTATGTAGGCACTCAAGTCAGGCCTACCAGCTCATATACGAGGCGCTGAAATGATCCAACATCTCAAGTCGGCCTTGGATCTGGCCCAGGTGGTAGACATGGGAGCCCAGCGGGCAGCGGGTGCGCGTCCTGACGTGACGTGCCTACCAGCTTCCACGACCTGTTCCTAAAAGAGCAGCGAGCGAGGTCAGTCGTGTACCACCAAGGTCAGTCAGGCTCCACTGCGTATGAGCCATCCTGAGCATAGCAATAGTACATCATTATTTTCTTATTATTGCCTGCGGCGCACCAGAGACGGAATACACTATTTCCTCATCAGTTGATACAGAAAGAGGAGCCTTGCAATTCCAGAGGTGCAAAACCAACATCTGGGAAGTATTTCCACTAGCAGGCGACAGGTACAGAACAACAACGAGACCAACAGAAGTGAGGCGGAACAAGTGAGCACCGTCAAAACACGGAGAGGGATGGGCCCGGACAAAATCCGTGTTGTTCTTCAGAAGCACCTTCCTTCCTCACTGATCTTCCCAGTCAACTTCCGCAAGCGAGTGGCCCTTGCTGTTGCTACCGTACACCTGCAGGACAGCATTGGAAGTTTGATTAATCAGATCACGGTATGCTTGCAAACATTACATCAGTTATTAGGTACACCCTGTATGAATTGAGTCAATTCACAATAGCCAAGGCTGAAGGGATCTCGGACAGTGTAACCATATGAGTGGCATTTACAGGGATATATGCAGATATGCAGTGTCTACACAGACAGTATCATTCACATTTGTATGAGCAATGAGAGTAACAAGAAGTTAACAGTATAAGATTTCCTTATTATCTGAATATGTCCCCATAAATTCTGAAAGAGTACAATTGAACAAAACCAGGTCAAGGAAATATGGCGGAGCTAATATAGAGTAACAGAACAAAGAGGATAGCGCCAAAACTATTATTTTCCTCGAATGAAACGGATCTGAGCTTTAGTAACTAAGCATAGCAGACAACTAGAGGACAAGTAGAGGTCCTGATAGCGGCGCTGTGTGACAGTGAGCAAGCTAACCCAGGCTCAATAGTTGGAACAATCTGGTGGACAGATCACATTTGTCCAATAAAATAAAGAAACAAAACGACAACCAAATCTAATCCGGGAAATATCTGACTAGGATCACATTTATCCAATAAAATAAAGAAACAAAACGACAACAGAATCTAATTCTGGGAATATCTCGCTAGGATGTCCAATACTAGGATATGGTATGTCAGCCCAATAAATATGGAGAGCAAAATGCCGCCCTATTTTTAAAATTCTTGGACAAATTTTACAATCACGTGGATACTCCTTGGGTACAGCTGGTATGGTCATCTTATCCACATGCTGAAAATTTATGCGGATCTTTTTGGTGGTGGGATGTAATGAAACTAGTGGACAATTTTCGAGGTGTTGCAGTGATCAAACCTGGTAGAGGTGATTCTTTCTTGTTCTGGTCAGATAATTGGGTCTTGAATGATTGCTCCAGGCCACTCAAGGAAAGATACCCTAGATTGTTTTCATATGCCCTTAATGAAAACCTCTCGGCAGAAAAAGTTTTCTCCTCAGACGATATGGCTTATCTGTTTCATCTGCCTCTGTCAAGGGCTGCTTATAATGAACTGGTGGAACTGCAACAGCTCATGCTATCTAATCCGCTGTCAGGTCAACAAGATGTATGGAATTTTTGTTGGGGGGACAAATACACGTCAGCACAATTCTATGCACTCATCCATGCACATATCTCAGTGCCATTGGTTTTTAAATGGTTGTGGAAGTCTAGCTGCACTATGAAAAACAAGGTTTTTGCATGGCTGTTACTAAGGGATAGTTTAAACACAAGAGACATATTGCAGCGCCGACATTGGAAAGTTTCAGATGATTCACATTGTGTTCTTTGTCCTCTGCGAACTCATGAAGATAGAGTACATTTGTTCTTTGAGTGTAATTTTAGCTCTCGGGTGTGGAATTATCTACAAATTAACCGGAATGGAGGACATGGTGATTTATAGGCAACTGTTGCAGCTTGCTGGAACATCTGGTTGATTCTTAATGGCAAAAAATTTAGGAGCGAGAGGCCCACTTTTGCAAAGTGGAAGTGCAGTTTCGTACATGACATTCTTATTCTTAGGCATAGAATCAAAGTTAAGCATCTTGATAGCTTTAAGACCTGGATATCATCTCTGCCTTGAGTAGCTTCTGGTTGGTTAACAGGTTTGTATTTGTTCTAGTTTTCTTTTCTTTTTGGCTCCCTTGTTTGTACTTTTTTTGGTGAAATAAAAGTTTGCTGTGGAGTTGTTGCCTCACAGTCTAGGGTAAAAAAAAGACAACCGAATCTAATTCGGGAAATATCTTGCTAGCGATCAGTAGAACAATACTCCTGTACCCCCCATTAAGTTCAAGCCACCTGTTATGCCCAACTGCCGGTTGCTGTTTTTAAAAAATAAGTTTTGCATGTACTCCACAATACATAGTGAACCTTAACTGCTAGTTGATTATACAATGACATAATCGACTAATATAGAAAAATTAAGCTATTGATTACACTAACCATAAACAACATAACAACTCGTGTGCAAAAACTCCAATAGAATTTCGCAGTAGCCATTCAGTCATATTCCAT
This sequence comes from Avena sativa, assembly GCA_916181665.1. Classification (NCBI taxonomy): domain Eukaryota; kingdom Viridiplantae; phylum Streptophyta; class Magnoliopsida; order Poales; family Poaceae; genus Avena; species Avena sativa. The sequence goes on along the minus strand of OV702298.1, from coordinate 258,911,202 downwards.
GCACAGTGCCAAAAGACCTCCCTCCGAAAATAAAACGAGGAATTTGTCAAGCTTCATAGACTAGCCAACACAACTAGAAGTCCGAACTAATTGAAAGGGCTAGGCAATCCACGTACACTATAACATCCCCTCTCACGTGTGACACGGGGAAATCAATGCGTGAATAGAACAATCTCACGTACAACTCAAGAAGCCTATATGTGGACATAGAGGGGGGCAACAACAATTTTCAATAAATTGCGGAAGCCGAGATATGAACCCAAGACCTCTACTCTGATACCATGGCAAGCTTCATGCACTAGCCATCGCAACCAAAAGTCAGAACTGATGGAAAGGGCTGACAATCCACATACACAACAACAGAATTCACTAAATCCCTAGGGGTTCCAATGTGCCACTAACCTGGCCTAACCTAAGGCGTGAACATGAACACTTTTGGAATAGCATACTTAATGAGATGAAGAGGAAAATTATATAGGGTTTAAAGTTCTATCCACATAGATGATAAATGGATTGAGGCATATACTAGTAGTAATCCAGGGCATAGAAGAATCCAAGAACAGCAGACCAAATATCCAGTGAAGTTTTTTTTTACGACAACCTGAGCAGCACAGAAAACCAAAGAAGTGAGCCAGCTAAAAACCAAAACCTTTTCCCTTACAATCAAAGTGCTCGTATAATTCATTGTGGTAAACAAGGAGCCTAATATCCACCTGAGCTCAATATATTTCATTTATCTTTTGTCTTCTTGTAAAGTACACATAAGATCATATTTTTTTTGCAAAATTTTGTAGATGGATCTGAATTAGCATTTTGTAGTAACATGAATACTTTCAGAAAAACTCAAATGTTAAGTGTAGAAATAAAGGACGGGTGCACATAGACATAGGTTCATATTACAGTTCCTCGAAACTCACCCTTCCCATATAAAATAAGTTTTACAAATTCTCAATTGCCTGGTATTTTCTTAAATCTGATGTCACCTGAAATTGCAAACTAATACCCTCTGATCCATAATAAGTGTCGCTGATTTAGTGCAAACCTGTACTAAATCAGTGACACTTATTATGGATTGGAGGTAGTACTAAAATTACAGGCCATACAAGAACATCTTACACACTTGAGTTCTGTTCCATAAACCAAGTTCAGATTTATGTTTTTGGTGTATTGTTCACCTGGAATACATATTAGCATTTTGGTATTCTGTATATTTTCTTTCACTAATTTATTTCAGATACTTAGTACCAAATTTACGACAAAAGGGCAGGAAGATAAAACTCTTACCACAAACAGCACTTACTACATGGCTATTGCCCAGCTGCTGCAGGTCCAGGCCAGCTTGTGCCACCAGCAGGCTCAGCACCATCTTTGAGCTCATCCATCAACTCCTTGAAGAACTCCGGGTCAAAACTACATTCATCACCATCCTCCTGGTCACAGTCCCCTTCAGTTAGTGCTTCATCCATTATATCAAGGGATCCCTCTGTAGGCGCTGCCACTGCATCCTTGTTCGGTGCGGAGATGGCTGGCATATGACCTTCAAAGAGCGCGAGATGGCCGAACAGCTTGTCCTTGCGGGAGAAGGTGGTGCCGCAGGAGCAGCGCCACTGTGCCTCCTCACCGCAGTGGCGAAGGTGGCTGCGGAGGTCGGCAAGAACAGCAAAACGCTTCTTTCCATCACAACGCTCGCAAGCATAGAGCTTGGGGCAGTGGCTGCGGCGGAAGTGGTTGCGCGCGCAGACCGCCGACTTGAGTGGCCGGAAGCGGCGGTGTGCACGGTTCCGGTTGCACCCCGTGAAAGGGCACGAGAATCGCACATCGCGGCCAGCAGCTGGCTTCGCCTGGCCCGGCCGGGAGAGGGCGTCCAGGGTCTTGAATCTGTCTCCGTGCGCACGCATGTGCATCCTGAGGTTGGCGTCGCGGCGGAAGCCCTTGCCGCAGATATTGCAGAAGTGGAGATGCTCCGCGAGCAGCTCGTCGGCGTCGAGCTCCACGACATCGTAGTCGTCATCGCCCTTGGTGGCTTCTCGTGGTGGTGCTTGGGCAGAGGAGGCCGCGGCGGGAAGCTCTGGGATAGGAGCAGGGGGTGCAGGAGGTGGACATGGGGCGGGAAAGGGGAGGGAGGAAGAAAGGAGGTAGGCGGCGTTGAGGACTACGAGGTGAGCGGCGGATGAGATCTCGGAGGACACGGACTGGATATCGGAGGTGGAGAGGGGCTGCGATTCGCCTGAGATGGAGGCGGCGAGGAGGCGCCGGACGGCGGCCATGTGGTCCCCGAGAGCAGCCAGCCGTTGGAGAGCGCCGCGAGGATCCCCATCCCCTCCTCCAGCTCCGGCGCCGCTAAGGGCGGCGGCGAGCATGGCCGGCAGCGGTGCCGGGCTAGCCGATGACGCGCAGGCGCCTGCGCCGCCGCCGGCAGCAGGATGCTTGGTAGTGGAAGAATCCATCCGGTGACCAGCGATGGTGCCCAACTTCGATTCGCCCGACGACCTAGCTTAGATGATTTCGAGGTTTGCGATTTCTCTTGCGTACAGGTCCATTCGATGTGTGAAATTTGCGTTTGCGCAAACAGCACACTTTCGCTTTCCCCTCTTCTCTCACTAGGAGGGCTGCATAAGCAATGTCAATAAAGTAGGTGTTTTTTCAGTTATGTCATTTTGACCTCTATTGAGTTTTTTTATGACTTGTCATCTCCGTGTTGACTTTTTAATTTAATACTATTCATCAACATGATTTTTTTAAGTAATAATCCACTAGTAGTCTCTCGCCCTCTTCTGTTTTTCTAAAACACATGTATGTCATCTTTTGGAACATCGGTCCGAAATTTTGGTTTATTCAGATTTGTATGGATCTATATACTTCGACACATATTAGTTGACTCAAATTTGTCTAAATTTGGATGAATCTAGACACTATTTTGTATATAGGGCGGCGGGAGTATTAAAATGTGTCTAAGTGCATATGAATTTAGACAAATTAAAGTTATTTATTTTTGGAATAGAAGAAATATGAAAGCTGGGACACAGTTTTGCGCAACACACTGAAGAAGGACACGTCGAAGAGAGGAAACTGACCCCCGCTCCGTGTCGCTCCCCGCGCGGGCGACCGGAGCGGCTCCCCCCCAGCAACCCCCCACCCCTAGCGCCTCTCCCTCCCCGCCGTCGCTGACGAGGTTTAATCTCGTCAATGCCCATTGTTATAGACTTGGGTTTTGGAGAAGATGGGGATGCTGGAGATCGTGGCACGGTTAACAGACAAGCAACCAGGGGACACGAGATTTACCCAGGTTCAGGCCCCCGGAGGGAAAACCCTACTCATGCTTGTCTGCTCTTTGATTACGGCGGAACCGAATGTTACAGGGTGCGCAGATTCGATCTGGCGTGGATGCGTGTGCGAAAGTATGAGTCTGGTCCCTCTAGGACGTGCCCTCCTGGCCTTTATATAGACTTAGGCAGGTTCCGGGCGTAGTCCTAGTCGGTTACAAGTTCTAGGGTTTTACCCCTTTGAATTTCCTATTTCTGCTAGTCTTGCTCTCCAAGGATCGAAGGCGTCATGGGCCTTGGCCACCCGAAAATCTTCATGGGCCAGCGTATGTCTGCCGTGGGCCTTCCTTGGGCTGGACTAGGTATGCTGAAGTTACGTACCCGTAGGGTATAACCATGTCAGTAGCCCCCGAGTGATCAGTCGAATCGTAGATTCGGCTGAGGACTCTTCCATCCTTCGGGAGCAGTTATGTGTTAATAGTATATGTATGTAGGGATTGTTGATGCGTGTGCCTGACTCACCCGACGGATCGGGGTCAGTTAACCGTCTTAGGACGAAACAACACGATCTTCTTCAGGTTCGGGTCCCTCAACCCGGACCTGGAACATATGCTGACGTAATTCGACTCAGGCCGCGGAGGACTTACATGAGTGGAATTCCAGTGATTTTAATTGGTGTACCCAACGCGTCCGTCGGGATTTTTCATCGTACCTGCTGGTACGGATTCATACTAGCAGAGCGCAGTCAGGTGCGTTGCCAGGCCATCAGATGATATCTGTAGGTCTTATCTTTGCGTCGCAGACGCAGCATCCGAATGTTTATCACCGCGGAGGTGTTTCGGGTGGCCAAGGAGGATGTTACTCACTTAGCATTAATTGGGGCAGAGTTGCCGAAAAGTTTTGCGTGCTGATCCGAAAGATCGCAGTCGAAGATTTCATAGGGTGCGCGACCAGCGCTCCCTATGGGAGTAGCCCCCAAGTGTCTGTTCGAGTCGTAGACTTGAACGGAGACTTTTAGTTCAAGCATTGTTTCAATCATTAGGTCCGCAGGACTCGAAAATTTTCAGATGCTTAAATCCATCCTCCCTATGAGAGTAGTCCCCGAGTCCGTAGTGGAGTCGTAAACTCGACGTAGGACTCAGAGAAATAATTTTGTCTTCATTTGTCTGTCGGGTGCGCGGCCAGCGCTCCTGATAGGAGTAGCCCCCAAGTATTTAGTCGAATCGTAGATTCGAGTGAGTACTTTTAGCTGTGGAGCCGAAGTGGTGCTAGTATAGCTTTTGATGACGTCAGTGCTTACGATCGATGACCTCAAGCGTCTGCTACGCCAGAGATGACTTGACTGGACGAAGCGTGGGTCCCACTTGCTGACTTTGAATTGACCGGTCACGCGCGGCGTGGAGATGATTACGGCGTCTCCTCGATTTCCGCACGTAGTGGACGGCGTGGTAACGACGGTTCGTTTTGGTGCTGACACGTGTACGGCCAGATCTACCATTGGCGTTAGGTCTTCTCGATGGACGGCCAGCGTGCGTCGTCTTCGCTGTTATAATTCCTGGTGAAATCGTGGTTTGTTTTTCACCGCAGCAGTTCATCTATTCACTGCCCCCTCGTTTTTGAGCTATTCTTGCTGCGCGCTGAGAGTTTCCTCCATATTTCCTTTGTCTTTCTTTGTTGGCGACGCCACCACCGCCATAGCGCCATGGGGAAACCAAAGAAGTCCTCATCTGCAGTTGGGACCAGCGCCGCCGGAGGCAAGAAGGGCACCGCCACTGCTCGCGTCACTGACGGTGGCTGGCGGCGATCAGAAGCGCGGGAGAGCGATCTCCGCAAACTGCGCGAGCGGAGCCTGATCCCGCAAGACACGACGGCCGTGAGACTCCCCGGCAATGAGGTAATCCCCCGTCCCCCATCTGGGTATCGGGTTATGTTTGTTGCCTTCGTGATTCACGGGTTTTCTTTTCCGGTTCATGACTTCCTTCGTGGACTGCTCTTTTTCTATGGGGTTCAACTCCATCATCTGTCTCCCAACTCCCTTCTTCACATTGCGTGTTTTATCACGCTTTGCGAGTGTTGGCTTGGTATTGAGCCGCACTTTGGCCTCTTCCGGAAGCTTTATTCCGTGAAGAGGCAGTCTGGTTCGGATGGTGTGTATCCCATTGGGGGTTTCATCATCTCCCTCAGTTCCAATGTGCAATTCTTTTCCTTTTCCATGTCCGAATCTGTCCAGTACTGGCGGAGGAAATGGTTTTACATCCGTGACTCCGTACTGCCTGGGCAAGATTTTGGTCTCGTTCCTTTTGACCCCTCCCAATTGATTGAGAAGAAAAGATCCTGGAAAAACCAAATCTTAGACGGTGAGGTGGCGGAGATAGAGGCCCTGTATCGTCGGGTGGAGGATCTCCAATTGATTCCTGAGAAGGAGGTGAATGGTGTCGACATCATCCGGACGTTTCTTGAGCGTCGGGTGTAGCCCCTTCAAGCGAGGGCGCACCCGATGTTTCTTTACTCTGGGCGCCGTGATCCGATGAGGGTTTCGAGTGAGAAAATCTCCGAGGTGGAACTTGACAAGGCTCTTCGCGTGCTGTTGAAGTTCAAGGCCGACGAAGAAATCCCGGGGAAGTCGCTGACTCCTCCCTTTTCGTCGACGTTGGTCGTACCGAAGGTGTAGATTTGCGCACGTAGTGCTTCCCTTTTGTTTTTGTCAGCTGTGTACTTTTTCCTTTGTTTGCTAACAAAGTTCCTTTTCCTTTTGCAGAGCTTCAAAGTGCCGGGCATGGCACCACCGTTGCCCGAGAGGTATCCGAATGCCCCGGATAATGAAGTGGTGGATTCCGTGTCCGAGCTACCGTCAGCGCGATCCTCAGCGGAGGATGCCGACGAATTGAGTGAGGACCATTCGCGCAAGCGATCACGGAGCTCTAGCGAGTCGTCAGATGCCTCAACTCCTCTGACTCCCAGAAATCCTCTGGGCCTTGAGCGTCATGATGATGTTCATGGGGGTTCTTCCTCTCCCCTTCCTGCCATTCCTGTGCGGGCTATTGCTCCGCACCCGCCAGCAAAGCGGAAGAAGGAAGAGAAGAAGGAGGAGAAGAAGGAAGAAAAGAAGGAGGAGAAGAGGGCCCGAAGGGCTTCTCCTATCTCCGACCTGAGCGTGTTGGGCTCATAAGTTTTCTTGTTGCCACTGTTGTCCTTTTTTTTTATGATGTTTGCACCTGTGCTGATTGGCTTCGTATGCAGGCAATCCTCCAACGGCTCCAGTGATGGTGCGGGGGAGATGATGGGGGAGTCGAACATTGTGTCACCTCCTCCTCAGACGGTGGCGACTTCGGGTGACGCTGCGCCAGTTCCTCCTATGCAGGAGAGGCTGGTGGTTGCACCTCAGAATTTCGCAGGCGGGCCTGCAGGTTCGCCTTCGGAGCACGTAAGTTTTTCTGCTTGATGTTACGGGGGGAGCCCCCGAGTGTCTTCGTATGCTGATGTTGTTTATGCTTCTTTGTGTTGGGCGTAGCCCCCAAGTCCTGCTCTTACTACTATTGCCTGTTGCTGCAGCCTTTTGTCCAAGAGGCCAAGCGGCTGGTGGAGGAACGCCTGACGCTGGAGGCGAAACTGCGGCAGCTTCAAGGTATTCGTCTGCCTTGTAGTACTTCTCTTGCTTATCCTGGTCCTGTTCTTTGACACTTGCTTGTTGTAAATGCAGAGGAGCATAACGACTCTCTCCGTGAGGTCGATGCTCTGAAGAAGAGCCTTGGCCAATCGGAGCAGAAGGCCGAAGCTGCCGCTGGGGCGAGAGAGCGCCTTGAGCTGGAGCTGACGAAGGCAGCCGAAGCGAAAGAGCGTCTGCAGCAGGAGGCCGCAGATCGTGAGGAGCAGCTGGCCACCGTTGCGGCTGCTCGTGAAAAAGGGGTGGCAGAGAAGCTCATGGTTGTTGCCAAGGCTATTTCGGGTGAGTGCTAGCTTGTGTACTTGCTTCTTTTTCTACGGATCTTCTTCTATGTTGCCTTTCTTCATGTTTTGTTCTTTTTTGTCTCAGATGCCGCAGGCATCGAGTTTGACCACGGTGCTCTGGAGCACGGGAGTGCTTTGGATGATGCCACTGTAGCGGTCGAAAACCGTTGCAGCACCGTCGTCAACTCCCTTGCCAAGGCGAAAGAGGTCCTTGGTCGCTTCTACCAGGAGCTCTTCCCGAAGGGCGCATCCCTTGAAGACGTGGGTGCTCTGGCAGAGGCTCTGACAGCCGAAGCGCCTGCGGCATACAAGCGCAAGCAGAAAGGCATCGGCGCGTCCGTCGGGCTGGCGATGGCCATGGCGGCTGGGGCAGAGCTGGACCTGCCCCATATTACTTCTCGGATGCCAACGGCTGCAGATGGATCCGAGGTAGCCTTCGCCGCCTACTCCGCTCGCTGCAGACGATATGGGCCCAAGCTCATTGACTTGCTGTCTAAGTACGCGTTGCGGCAGCAGGGCGAGGCCAAAGCTAGGCAGTCTGGTTCTGAGGCGACTCAGTGCCCTCCGCCTTAGGCGTAGTAGACGTAGGGTAGCTTGTAGTCTATTTTTGTTGTGAATATCTTTTGTAATACCATCCTTGTGCCACGTAGTGGCCTTATATACTTTAATGAATTCCTCCGAGTTGTGCTCTATCCTTGGCTGAATGTCTGTGTGCCTTCTTTTTTCTGCTGCTATAGGTTCCTTCGGGTGCTGACCCAGTTGACACTTCATCCGCAAAGCCCTTGCGACCATCGTTGGATGATTCCTCGCAGCTTGCGTTTCTTCGAGATCGCGTGCGCAGCTTGGAGAGAGATTTGCTTGGGTTACGCGGTCGCGCTGACGTTTGGAAATCCAAAGCAGACCGTGGTGCAGCCAGAGAGGAGTATTTGATGGCGGAGCTGGGTCGGTTGTCCGAGCAGCTGCAATGTAAGTTGATCCTTCTTTCGGGCTGTAGCTCAGTTCTTCGGGTGAGCCTGCTGGCCTTACTCTTGTTTTGTGTGATTGTCGCAGGTGCGAATCTTGCTCCGAGGGAAGAAAAGGAGCGTATTGCTGTTCGAGTCAATTGCTTGACTCAACAGGACATGGAGGCTGGCGGCTTCTTCTAGATGGATCGTGATCGCGCCATAGTTCTGGCGACGGTGCAGGATCGTGTCTACCAGGTTTCGCGTGTGCTCTGCCGGGTGCAGACATCGCTTTCCTCGGTGCTGCATGTCATGTTTCCGTTGGATGCCGTGCCAACAACCCTTGCAGGTCTTCTGACGAAGTTTCGGAGTGCCAGCAATGTCAAGGAGCTGGTGCGGCAGCAGCTCGTCGCAGGGGTGAAGGCTGCCTTGTCTCTTGTGAGGGTGCACCGCCCTGACGTAGATTTGGCTGCTGTGGCGACTGGGCCACCTCCTCGACCAGATGGTGGTGAGTGGAATATGCGTCCGCATTACGCGGCTGTAAGGCAGTATGCCGAACAGATTGTAGATTTGTTTGAGCAGCGTGCTCAGGTTATTCTTCAGAATAGGTAAGACCTGAAAATAAATAGATAGATTTAAAATTTGTATATTGCGGCTGGGCGTGTATGTGCCCTTTGTTATAAAGGTTTGCCTGTTGGCGAGCACGCAGTGCTTTGATTTAGTACATGTCCTTTTCGTTTGCCTGACGTGGTCAGCTACTCAGGTATACATGTTTTGTCCTCAGTCGATGAAATCGTGAGGTGGGGGGAGCCCCCAAGTGCGTTTGTAGCATGTAATAAAGTTGCAGAGAAATAGTCAACCGAAGGTTGGGAGCGAGACACTTAGCTGTATTTGTATCGTAATGGAGGAGGTACATGGTTCGGCTGAGTAGCCTTGGCTGTAAGCCTTAAAAAAGGGGGTACATTGCTATGGGTAGAATCATCGCAGGTGCGAGATGTTCCATGGGTTGGAGTATGCGACTCCAGACTCCACGTGCTTGAGGCGATAGGCGCCACCTGGGATGACCTCGGTGATGGCATAGGGTCCTTCCCATGGTGACTCGAGTTTATTCGGTCGCTTTTGCTTAAGTCGCAAGACGAGGTCTCCTTCGACGAAGGACCTTGGGCGCAACCGGCGGCTGTGGTAGTTGCGAAGACTTTGCTGGTACACCGCTGATCTAGCTGCTGCTATATCCCGTGCTTCGTCGAGTGTGTCGACGGCATCTTCGAGTGCAGCCGTGGATTCGGCTTCGCTGTAAGTGACGACTCGTGGAGCCTGGTGGCATACTTCGGCTGGTAGCACGGCTTCAGCTCCGTGCACCATGAAGAATGGTGTGTAGCCGGTGAAGCTGTTTGGCGTAGTACGTAAGCTCCACAGGACAGACGGTAGCTCTTTCGTCCAGCTTCCAGCTTTGTGTTTGAGTGAGCTCATGAGGCGCTTCTTGATGCCAGCGCCGATTAGGCCGTTGGCCTTTTCCACTTGCCCGTTTATTTGCGGGTGTGCCACTGAGGCATACGTGATATTGATCCCGAGGCCTTCGCAGAAGTCCTAGAATTCTTCGGAGATGAAGTTCGATCCGTTGTCGGTGATGATGCTGTGCGGTACGCCAAACCTGTAGACAATGGATTCGAAGAATTTGACGGCGGTTTTGCCCTTCTGGTTGGTGACTGGCATGGCTTCGATCCACTTGGTGAATTTGTCGACTGCGACCAGGAGGAAGACGTGTCCTCCCTTCGAGGATTTTGGCAGTTTGCCGATCATGTCAAGGCCCCGTTGGGCAAAAGGCCAGGCTATGGGTATGGGTCGAAGTTCGGACCCAGGTGCGTGCGGTTTGTCGGCGAACCGTTGGCACCCGTTGCATCTTCGGACGATGTCCTTTGCGTCGCTCATGGCCGTGGGCCAGTAGAATCCTGCTCGCAGAGCTTTGGCGACGAGGGAGCGACTGCCTGCATGGTGGCCGCAGATGCCCTCGTGGATATCTTGGAGTATGGCCTTGCCGTCATTGATGGTGACGCACCGTTGTAGTACGCCTGTAATGCTGTGTTTGTACAGCTCGCCGTTGATGATGGTGAAGGCTTTTGACCGACGAGATACGCGCGGGGCATCTGTCGGGCTGTCTGGCAATTCTCCGTTTATCAGGAACTGTAGGTATGGACGTGTCCAAGTTTCTTCGACTGCCATGACCTGCATCAGGTTGACCATGGCAACTTCGGTATCCAACTTTTCGGGTCCTTCATGACCTTCTGGTAGCGTAGCCCCCGAGTGTTCTGCTTCTTCGGGTGATCCCTTGGGGAATTTCCGCTTGATGGATGGCACGCAGATCTGTTCGAGGAACACACCTGGTGGTACCTTTGCACAAGTGGAGCCGATGTTGGCGAGTCTATCGGCCTCCTCGTTGCTCTCTCTTCCGACGTGCCGAAGTTCGCAGCCGTCGAATTCTCCTTCGAGTGCATTGTATAGCGCGCGGTACGCGATCATGTTTTCGGCGTGTGCGTCGCACTCATTCATCGTCTGCTGTACGACAAGGTTGGAGTCACCGTAGATGACCAGGCGCGTTGCGCTGCATGTTTTTGCCATCTTCATGCCATGGATGAGGGCTTCGTATTCGGCCTTGTTGTTGGAGGCTCTGAATTTCATCCGAAGGACGTACTTCATCTTGTCACCTTGCGGGGAGGTTAGTATGACTCCTGCCCCTGCTCCGGCTTCGCGTTTGGAGCCGTCAAAATGCATTGTCCAGGACTGCGACATGTCTGGGGTGTCAGGCAGCTGCAGCTCCATCCAGTGCACCAGGAAGTCCGGAAGGACTTGAGATTTGATTGCGTGTCGCTTCTCGTAGATGATGTCCAGGGGTGATAGTTCAATGCCCCACAGGGCCACGCGCCCTGTGGCCTCTGGGTTATTCAGGATGCTGTTTAGGGGTGCCTCGTTGATGACCATCACCTGATGCTCCTGGAAGTAGTGGCTCAGTCGTCGAGCCGTCATGAACACGCCGTAGGCCAGCTTCTGGTAGTGCGGGTACCGCTGTTTTGTTGGAGTGAGAACCTCGCTGAGGTAGTAAATTGGGCGTTGTACCCCGTGGGTCTTGCCTTATTCGGGTCGTTCGACCACGAGTACTGTGCTGACCACCTGGTGTGTGGATGCAATGTACAGCAACAGGGGCTCGCGCTCTTTTGGCGTGACCAAAACTGGCGAGGTGGAGAGGAGCCGCTTGAGGCTTTCGAATGCGTCGTTGGCTTCTGGTGTCCACTCGAACTTGTCTGCCTTGCGCAGCAGCTGGTAAAATGGTAGGGCCTTCTCGCCCATGCGGCTGATGAACCTACTTAGTGCCGCTACTCCCCCTGCGAGCTGCTGAACGCCCTTGAGATTTTTCGGCTTTACCATTGTCATGATAGCTTTGATTTTCTTCGGGTTCGCTTCGATCCCTCGTTGAGAGATGAAGTACCCGAGCAGCTGACCCGAGGGGACGCCGAAGGCACACTTTTCTGGATTGAGCTTGATCCTGTAGCGATCAAGGTTGTCGAACGTCTCGCGGAGATCGTCGATAAGTGTTCTTGCCTCCTTGGTTTTTATGACTATGTCGTCGACATAGACTTGGACGTTGCGACCGATCTGGTCCTTGAGGCAGGCCTGCATGCATCGCTGGTACGTGGCACCCGCGTTCTTTAGCCCGAAGGGCATTGTGTTGTAGCAGTATACTCCGAACGGTGTGATGAACGCCGTTTTCTCTTGATCTTCGACCTTGAGTCGAATCTGGTTATAGCCTGAGTAGGCGTCGAGGAAGGAGAGTTTCTCACAACTTGCAGTCGAATCGATGATCTGGTCGATCCGAGGAAGAGGGAAGTGGTCCTTAGGGCAGTGTTTATTTAGTGACGTGAAGTCCACGCACATCCGTAGGATGTCCGTGTCCTTCTTCGGGACCATCACCGTGTTTGCCAGCCACTCGCTTTCCTTGATTTCCCGGATGAAGTCTGCTGCGAGTAATCTGTTGATCTCCTTGCCGATAGCTTCGGCTCGTGGCTCCGACAGTCTTCGGATGGACTGCTTGACTGGCTTGGTGTCTGGGAAGACATTGAGTGCGTGCTCGGCGAATTCCCTGGGAACTCCTGGCATGTCCGTAGGACACCAGGCGAAGATTTCCCAGTGCTCACGGAGGAATTCGACGAGCGCGCCTTCCTATGCAGTGCTGAGGTCGTTGGCGATCAACGCCGTCTTGGAGGCATCCGTTGGATGGACCTGCACTTTCTTGGTGTTGATGGTGGAGTCGAAAGACATGTCAGGTGCGTTCTGCTTTGCGACTGGGGGTAGCCCATTGTCCGTCACCTCGCGGAGCCTTACAAGCTCGTCTTGCATGCCGAAAGACTGGGAGATTTTGTTGAAATCCCTGTCGCATTGGTCCGATCGGGTGAAGCTCCCGTGGACTGTGATGACGCCCCTTGGTCCTGGCATCTTGAGTAGTAGGTATGCGTAGTGTGGGACGGCCAGTAACCTTGCGAATGCTACACGTCCCAGTATGGCGTGGTATTGCGACGGCCAGTCCACCACTTCGAATTCTAGGCGCTCCTGCCGAAAGTTGTCTGGCTTCCCGAAGATGACGTCGAGCCCTATTTTTCCCAGGGGGAAGATGCCCTTCCCTGGGACAATGCCGTGGAACATTGTGTCTGATTGTTCCAGGCTGCATGGCGGGATTCGCATAGCTGCTAGAGTGCTTGCGAACATTAGGTTGATGCCGCTGCCGCCGTCCATGAAGACGCGACTCATTTCGAAGCCTCCGATCTGCGCCTCCAGCACCAGGGCAGCATGACCTGGGCGAGGGATCTGGCAAGGGTGATCCGCGTGAGTGAATGTGATGCAGGACTCCGATCCGCTGAGGTACTCAGGGATTGCAGGCGGAGTTGCCACGGCCAAGTTGATTTGTCGGGTGATTTTCTTCTGCACCCTGTTGGTGGGGCGTCCCTTCTGGATCATATTTAGCACTCCCTTTGGTGGGGGGTATGCGATCCCGGCGTTGTTTTGCGCTGGTGCGATTGGTTGATTTGGGCCTCCAATAGGCGGCGGTGGAGGAGCTCCGTGTGCTATTTCACCTGGCGCAGGTGCGTTTCCAAACGCAGGAATTGGAGCTTGTTGCCTCATCTGCATCATGCCTTCGCTGAGTTTCTGGAACTCGCGGCAGTCCTTGAGCATGTGGCTAGCTTTCTTTTTGCCATCTTGTTTGTCGATGTAGAAGTGGATGGTGCATGGACCCGAAAGTTTGTCGAATGTTGAGGGTCCGTTGTCGCGGTCGCGGCGTTGCCACGACTGCGTTGGTCGTCCGTTGTCGCGGAAGTTTTCGCTGCGGTATCCTCCGCTGTTGCGGCTGTTGTCGTTACGGCGGTCGGCATAGCCGGCTGCGACCATGTCGGGTCCGTCGCGGTCCTCGTAGACGTGCGATCTCCTCTTGCTGCGGCGTTCGCGTCTTCGGCCATAGTCGTCCTCTTCATCTGATTGCGCCCGCTGGATGCAATCTTCGCCGTCTGCCCAACTGTTGGCGATTTCCATGAGGTGGTCGAGTGTCTTGGGCTTTATACGCCCAAGTTCCTCCTTGAAGTCTGGGCACTTGACGCCGTCCCTGAAGGCGTCGATGGCCCTTTCTTCGAAGATGTGTGCTACGGAGTTCTTGGTTGTAGACCAGCGTAGTATGTACGAGCGAATAGATTCACCTGTTCTCTGAGTGCAAGCTCGCAACTCTTCGATTGAGGCGGGCCTCTTGCTGGTGCCTTTGAAATTTCAGATGAAGCTATAAGGGAGCTCCTCCCAGCTTCGGATGGATCCTGATGATAGGCTGCTAAGCCAGACCCGCGCCGCGCCTGTCAGCTGCAGCTGAAGGCATTGCATGGCGGTTTCTTTGTTGCCTCCGTGAAGCTTGACGGATGACAGATGGCCACTGAGCCAGGACTTTGGATCTTGCGTGCCGTTGAACTTCGGAGTATCCGAAGGAAGCTTGAAGTTGCGTGGCATCTGTGTTCGCCGGACGGATCTGCTGAAGCATCGAGCCCCGCAGAGTTCTCCTTCGTCTTCATCCATCTCAGATTCAGACGAGCATGCACGTTTGGCGCGTGCTTTGTCGATCTTGCGCTGTGTAAGCTTGTCTCTGGCATCGTAGTCGCGTTTATGGCGGTGCGAGCTCTTCTTCCTTCGAGGAAGATCGTGTTCCTCTTCATCTTCGGATGAGGGAGTGGGGCTCCGGTCGCGCCTGGCCGGAGCTTTCTTCTTCGGCTCCGTAGGAGCGTCTTCGTGGAGCGCAGATCCGATTAGTCCTAGTCCGGTGAGTGCGGACCTATGCATGGCTCTTTTCGGGTCCCCCTCCGGAGGTGGGTGAGCCGCGAGATACGCAGTGGCTGCCATGATCGCAGCTTGTGGCGTCTTCGGGATGATGTTGCCGTCAGCGTCCATATCCATGAACGATGTGTGGAGAGTTCGGGTCACGTCACGCCGCTCCTTCGGGTCCATGTTTTCCACCCGAGAGCGGTGCTTGTTTCCCTGGCTTCCGTTTGTGCTAGAGCCGGGTCCCATGGTGGAGAGCGCAGCTCGTCGCGAACTGGACTCAGAGGCTGCTTTCTTGCGTTTGTCGAGCGTCTCCTGCATCTTGACTTGCTTCTTATGCCCCTCGATGAGGAGGTAGTGGTATGCCATCAGTAGGTCACGTGAGGAGGCCAGAGGTAGGACTATTTCGCCTGCGACGGCGCGGCGTGCTTCGACCCATCCTTCTTTGCTAAGTTGGATGAGGTGGCCCCTGTTTTCCCCGTTTTTGCCGTTTCCACCGTTTTCGCCGTTTCTGTCCTGCGGGTTGGGGTTGGGTGGCGGGTTAGGCGTTTCCTCGTCAGTTTGGATGACTGCGGCGCACAGATAGCGCCTGCAGATTGGTTGGCTGCTGCCGCAGCTTTCGGATCCGGAACCGTAGGTCCCTTCATCCGAAGGTGGATCGCACAGATCGGAGTTACAGTTGCTGCTGCTGTAGAGCTCATATGTTGATGGTGACGTGCGTAGCACGGGGTGTGGAGCCCACGAAGCGGGCCTGATTGACGGCACGGGCACCTGCTCAGGGAGGCGGAGGGTGCCAGTTTGTCCCACCTGGAAGCAGAAGCTCCCAAACAGAATTTCGAGTCCGTCGCCTACGGGCTCGAAATCCTTCATGGTATCCGGCGAGTGGGCGGTGAAGTCGAAAGCGCCGAAGAGGAGGTGATTCTCCGTCGCCGCGGAGTTGTAGATCGATCGGGTCGGAACCGTCACGACCGCACAATCAGCAGCCCCAATTCCCACAGATGGCGCCAATTGACGAGGTTTAATCTCGTCAATGCCCATTGTTATGGACTTGGGTTTTGGAGAAGATGGGGATGCTGGAGATCGTGGCACGGTTAACAGACAAGTAACCAGGGGACACGAGATTTACCCAGGTTCAGGCCCCCGGAGGGAAAACCCTACTCCTGCTTGTCTGCTCTTTGATTACGGCGGAACCGAAGGTTACAGGGTGCGCAGATTCGATCTGGCGTGGATGTGTGTGCGAAAGTATGAGTCTGGTCCCTCTAGGACGTGCCCTCCTGGCCTTTATATAGACTTAGGCAGGTCCCAGGCGTAGTCCTAGTCGGTTACAAGTTCTAGGGTTTTACCCCTTTGAATTTCCTATCTCTGCTAGTCTTGCTCTCCAAGGATCGAAGGCGTCATGGGCCTTGGCCACCCGAAAATCTTCATGGGCCAGCGTATGTCTGCCGTGGGCCTTCCTTGGGCTGGACTAGGTATGCTGAAGTTACGTACCCGTAGGGTATAACCATGTCAGTCGCTGGCAGTCGCCGCCGGGCGTTGCCCGCGCGGTGCCGGCGGCGGCGGGCGCTCTTCTCCCCGCGCGCACGGGACTCGGCTCGGGAGGGTCGGCCGGTGGCGGTGCTCCTCAGCAGCGGTGGTTCGGCATGGCGGCGGGGTAGCTCGGCGTCGGCTGGGAGCTCGGCGGTGTGGGGCGTGGCCGTTGGTGGCGAGCCCTGCAGTGGTTGGCGGCGGCGCCCGCTCGGCCCAGATCTAGGCCCTTCGGGCCCCATCTGGGTCCAGGCGGGCCGGACGTCGTGCTGCTGCTGTGGTTCCCGGAGGTGGAGGTCTAGCTCGTGTGGGCATCGGGATGGTGGTGGCGGTGCTGCTGGCTTACTGCAGCGAGGCAGTGGGGGCTTTGCGGGCCCGATCTGGGTCCGGCCGGGCCCGGCGGGGCCTGGTATGACCCTACTACCATGTCCGGTCGGCTACCGGGACAGGGTGGAGGTAGTTCTCTCCCGTCGGCGGCACTGCTAGCACCTCCGATTCCTGCTGTGTTGTCCTTCTCCTCTAGGCCTCGTGCTGGTGATCCCAGGGAGACAGACAAGGGCGGCATCTCGATCGTGGTGGCGCATGGTGGTGGGCGGCAATGTGTGGTGGAGCATGTCGGAGCATCTGGGGGAGTGGTTTTTTGGGGGGTCGGGAGAAATCCATGTCGGCTCGTCCGACACTGACGCGGTGACGCCTGAGGGTGTCATCGTTCCTTTCTGGAGGGCGTCGGGTGTACCCCTTCTCTACTCCCCTTCGAGTACCGGGGGAAACCCCTAGGACTAGTCCGGGTAACAGCGTCGTCGTCGTCGCCCCCCCTTCCTGAAGGTGTTACTTGGTATGCGGTGCTCCGGAATGCTAGGTTTGCGGTGGTACATCGTCGGAGGGCGCAGCGATTGCGGGTCACCCTTGTTTTGTCGATCTGCCATTGTTGGCTTTCTTTTTTCTCTTTCTTTCTCTCCTTTTTCGTTTTGGGCTTGATTGTGCTGCTGCCCAGCAGTTGTATCGTGTAGTTGCTATATTAATATAGCGGGGCGAAAGCCTATTTCGAGAGAGGAATAGAAGAAATATTAGAGATGCAACAAGTGCGGAAGCAACGTCGTTAAGAGATGGACTAATCCTAGCATGCCAAGTTTGATGCAATAAGATTTTGATCAACTTTGACTGCATGTAGGTGATCGATATAATGCATAATGGAGGCAATTTGGCGGGTGCTGCTGCACCTATATATACTCGAGTATATGGAAGATGTACCTTTCCATCTCGAGGTCTTTATATTGTTAGGTTTATTTTGTCCTAGAGAAAGTAACTTTGTGGCTCATTATTTGGCTTGTAGTTCAGATAGATATCAGTCAATTGTTTGGGGTTAGGATCCGTCTAATCTTTTATTAGCCATTTGTCAAAACCTAAAAAAGTTTGACAAATAGCTAATAAAAACAATTGATAATTAATAAAGTCTCGCGGTTCGATTGGAGTCCGGCTGTTTCACTCAAAAAAATCGAACACGAAAAAACTCATAGCTTGCATGATCTAGCAAGTAGATTAATAATTAGCAAGTAAAGCTCGGCTTACACCAACACTCACGCTTACCATCCTATAGGCTGCTTGTGTGGCGGTATGTCTAATACTGGCAGGTGGGCCTATGTTTTACGAGACACGTTAGTAAATGTGACCCTAATAGGGGACAATAGAAGGAGTAAAGAAACTGAACTTTTGTGACAAAATATATGAATGTAAATATATAACTATTATTTTATAAAATATAGCAATATACTCCTTCTATTAAAAAATATAGATGTTTTAATTTTCTATAAAAACATGTACCTAAAATATTTTACTGTATAGGTACACTCATTTTATTCCAACCCTAGACATTAAAAAGTCTAGGTACATACGTTCAAAAAAAAAGATTAACATCTTATAATTTGGAACGGTTAAAGTATATGAATAAAATATCAAAATAGTTTGAAAGGATGGTCGGGACAGAATGCCCATGTGCTAAAAGGAGGTTCTGTTAATCCATAAAAAATTCAGGTTATTTATTTAGAGGAAATGTTTCACTCTTGAGAAAAAAAAAAGGAAACCTTTACACTAGCCCTCGAACGAAGAAGTGATTATTAATAATAAAAAAGAAAAACCTGCACTGAAGCCTTGGATCCGTATTCTTTTCCCATGTTTGGATAAAAGCTAAATGGGCCCTGTTGGATTGTCAAAACAAATGGGCCCAATTGGACTTCTTTTTTGTTATTAGGACGGCCTACTGGACCTTAGCAGGCCTTAGTGCAAAGCTCTTGCTTGCAGGGCCATGAATTACAAGTTGTTCCCTTTGAGAGGGCAATTCCAGGAAGAAACGTGTTTTTTTCAAGATCATGCAAAAGGCTGCTTGTCTTCTCGTTGAGATTGGAAAAGAGTGAGATTTACAAGGGTGCTGCATCTGTGAGGCAAAAGCCCCACAGCCCACAGTCCACAAGAGACGCTACCGGCTTCTCCTTGCCCTCTCCCGCCGGTTGCCTAGCTATACACAAGGAACAGTGAAATGTGCCACTAATATACGTATGACTGGAGCTATACACAAGGAACAGTGAAATGTGTCGGAAGAAATATACGTAGCTTTCAACGGTATACGGAGACAGGAAATGTAGCTTTCTACGGCCAGACAATCTGTACTACTAGTAGTAGTAGTATCTCGGTACAAACTCTTAAATTGTCACACGCCACCGTGCATGTCTGCCTGTTTGCTCCGGTTGGAATTGGATATACGCAGCACATACACGGAAAATGCTCCACCGGGACGCGGGTTGCCATCTCGGGACCGTACCCGCGGCCGGGGGTATGGGCGGGGGCGAGCGAGACCAAAAGGCCGTCGCTGTCGAGGCGCGAGTCTTTACGCCGGCGCCCACGGGGGCGCGCGTGGCCGCCAGAAAAGAGAGGAGGACCACCACCGATTCCCTTCACACCTAGTACGGGCGCCGCCACGCAACCCGCCCACCCGTCCGTCGGCGGGCGGTCCATGCGCCGCCCGCGCACCGGATGTTTTCGGCGGGGCGGCCAAACCCCTCCCTCCCTGTCGCGCGTCACGTGGTGTGGGGCATGGGCGCGATCCGTCGTGCCGTGTTTTCTGGCTGCTGCGACGCAGAGCGGGCGCGCTAGATTCTGTCCCGCCGGGGGCGACGCCCATGCCGCTGCCACGCTGGGCGCGCGACCGCCATACTCCGGTGCTCCCGAGCGAGGGAAGCCGGCCCGGTATGGCAGCCTGATCTATCCGATCCTTGCCGCTCGGATCGCTTTCGCGTTTGCGTTGGATGCTACTCGCGTGCGTGTGTGCTACTCGGTCAACGCGCGCACCGTCGTGGCGCATCACTCACCTCAGGTAACTTGTCTATTTTTCGCGCCGTCACGTGGGCTAGCTTTTGGCGCGCGCATCTCAATATGGTGTAACTCCGTCTCAGAATAGTTATCATCAATTTATCTAAATTTAGATATATTTATACACTTTTACTCCCTCTGTTTAAAAATATAAGATATTTTAGATTTACAAAATAAATTTATCTAGACGCTTTTTAACGTATAAGTTCACTTCAAACCTCTACGAATTTATACACTAAAATATGTCTAGATACATTCTATTCATAAAGATAAAAAGTCTTATATTTCTAAATAAACAGAGTACTAAATAATATATAGATACATTCGAATCTAGATAGATTTGTGATACGAAGTATCTTATTTAAGACGGAGGAGGAAGTACATCAATTCCAACCATCTGTGACACTTGTTAGGGCATCTCTAGCCGAATGCGTATCGCTTAACCGCGCAAAAGCTTCCCCATCCTATTTTTGCTCATCTAAAAGGTGGCGCCGCGGTACGGAACCTCTAAAATTAACTCCCTAGATTTTTTAAGTTTAAATTTTAAATCTTTCAAACATCAAATGAGACATAGTTCAACGTATTAAAACTACCATGTTCAAACACATATGGATCATACAAAAGGGGTCACATGATCCAAAAGCACAACATTTCAAGTTTCTGTTGTGGAATCCATCACCATATCAATCACCTCCTCGGCCACCACCTTGGTCACCACCACCACCCATTTGAGCCAACATTTTCACATGTGTTTCCAAAAGATCCCAGCCGTTTCATCCATGTTATTTGGATTCATGAACATGACAGAACGGCCGACATCCTCATTCTCCTTTGCCAACTTGGCTGCCTTAATTGCAAGCATTTGTTCTTCCATCTTCTTCTCCTTGGCCACTCTCTCTTCCTCGAGTACCGTCAACTTGGACCGCCACTTCTCCTTCTCCAATGCTTTGAGATCATTCCACCTAGCCTCCTTCTCCTCCTTGCGTCCGGCCTTGAGTGCGGTTGGATTCACAAGTCACCACATCATTGTAGTAATCTTTGATTCTTGCCCAAAATCTGTCCTTGCATTGATCAACACCAACGGTTGCATCAAGTGAGACATTCATCCACACATGGCATAGAGCAATATCCTCTTCAGAGTTGTAGTTGGACCTCCTTTTGCTTTGGCCCTTGGCTTGTGAGGTTTGTGTCACCTTGATCACCTCCTTTTCTCGCTCATCCTCGGCCACCTCCTCTTCTTGCTCATCCCCGGCCAACTATTGATCATCAATGTCATAGTGGATATCATCGATGCCATCCACGCGTGAGTCATCCAAGGTTGATAGGAATTCGGTGTTGCCATGCTCGGTGGCACTACAAATTAAAAATGCATCAAACAAACCTCAATGTAGCAACACCGTGGCCGAGTTTGCAAAGAATTTCATACCATGGTTCCTCGAGCATTTCGTCGATCACCGCGGCCATCGCGTTAACCGGGAGTTGCGCCGACTGTACGCGCCATCGGCCTGGAGATGGACATGGTAGGAGATGCCTTGCGGGCAACCTTGGCCACCGGAGTTGGCGTTGCCGACGCCATGTCCTTCCTCTTCTTACTTTATGTCGCCGCATCGGCGAGAGCTTTTATGGCCTCCGTCGGCCTCCACTCCCGCGGGCCGGTCAGCAACGGCGCAAGGGGCGGCTTGCCCACCTTCGCGCCTTTGTTGTGGCGTTTCCGGCCTTCCTGCCGGCCTTTCCCTGCGGCGCCGTCGACCGCATGACGCCGCTGGTACCAAGCCTCTTCCGCGGCATCAGAGGCATCGCGGGCGTAGATTCCGGCGCCTAACATCGCGGGAAAGATCAAGCGGCGAGATGGAATCGTCCGGCAGCCCCATTCATAGTAGGGCAGGGCCGATGGTGGCGCCGGCGGTGAAGGGGCGGCGATTTTATCGGCAGAAAAAGAAAGAGAAGGTTTTGCTCATCCAATCGCCCACCACGCAGAAATGGGAGAGTTGGAGCTGATTTTGGGGAAGCTTCCACATTTTTGCGCGGCCAACGCCGATATGCGTTCGGTTAGATACAATTTTGCCTCGCAAAACCAAAAATATACGCAGCTAACCAGATATACGGGTTCGGCTGGAGATGTCTTAGTAGCCATAGTTGTTATCCAGCAAGCACTTGATACATTCTGTTTCAGCTCGTCTAACAACAAATTTATCTCATGGGAAAGAACCATATCTTATGACAAGAGCAGTGCTATACATACGATAGAACTGGTACGATTTTTGTACGAAGCACACGATCCAGCCATACATATTTGTGACAGAAGCAAAGGAGTCCATTGGATGCAAGTCGGACATATATCGGACACACCGGGATCGTATGCACAGAGGTTCCGTTATGACAAAGAAGTGTCTCGAAAGATATACTCGCTCTGTCATAAAATATAGAGTAAATTTCAGTTTTTAGCCCATAGTTTCATATTTCTGACATAAGTTACCCCATTTAATATATTTTCATCCATATTACTCCATTTAGTAAAAGTTCTGTCAAGGTTTGCCCCTTCAAAAATTCGATAGCCATCTGCTAGTTGGGTGTGGCTAGTAGATGACGATTAACCACATACAAGTAATCGCGTGTGATAGGGCAAAGGTGTCCGATCTTTCAATGAGATGATGATAGTCGATTTGGTGGAGTTCGGCCTTGACGATCCGACTACACGTGCGAGCACGAGCGCCAATGTAATCGCTAGGCCAATCTCCTGGAGGTTACCGATCCTGCGGGAACACGATCAGCCTGACCAGCGAGGGTCTTAATTCCTACCTGAAATCGAGAACAAGAACTAATATTGCAATCAAGATATTGCGGATTAAGAGGAAAGCTTTATTGAAAAGGTGGGATCCTGAATAGGTGTGAAGTACAAGAGGCCTCTGCGACGCTCGAGCCTTGGCGAAGTTGCTACGATGGCTAACTTAATGTCTAAACAAAATCCGAGGCTAAAGTGACGGCTATAGGGAGTATTTAAGGAGGAAAAGGTGGGGTTTCGGCCAGCCATAGAAGTGGTGGCCGAATCCAACCCTAGAAGTTCTTTTCTCCTCAAATAGGGACTCTAAAAAGTGGCTAACTAAAATTCTGCGAAAATTACATGGGCCTGGCCCAAAATATAGGTGTCGCAGCACCATATTAAGCTATGGACGAATTTGTGAAGTATTAATCTTGAATATTTCGTCCAAGCCTTCTTTCTTCATTATGGTGGCCTCAAAGTTCTAAAATCTTCATCCGTGGCCTTCTCTTGACTCATCTCATGCTTGCTGCCATCTCCATGCATGGCCATGCTCCAATGCTTGTCCCTCTCATCCATGCTTGGTCCATCATTCCTAAGAGTAATAAATACATCTGATTTAGGCAGCATCATATTCTCATATATGTGAGGAATAGTTCCAAAAAACGAAAGTACCGGATAGTTAAGTTGTTTGGCACGAGATCTTGTGATAGGTCCTTGTATGTGTGTAGCTGTAGGTACAACAGTTGTATCAATAGATGGGATGTCCACATCATGCTCTCCTTCTTGAATTGAAGTCATCCTCGACGCAATGTTATCTTCCTCACCAAAGTAAGGCTTCAAATCTGCAATACTAAACATAGGACTAACCGTACAAAAGTCTGCAGGCAACTCAAGTTTATATGCATTATCATTTATTTTCTCTAACACCTTAAAGGGACCAGCAGCACGCGGCATTAACTTAGACTTGCGTAAATCAGGAAAGCGATCCTTACGCAAATGTAACCAAACAAGATCTCCAACATCAAACACAACATGCTTTCTCCCTTTATCCCCAGCAAGTTTATACTTAGCATTCATGTGTTCGATGTTATCTTTAGTAGTCTTATGCAAGTTTAATATTATTTCAGCGCGTTGTGTAGCATCCAAATTATTTTGCACCGAAGTAGGTAAAGGCAATAATCAATAGGTGCATGAGGAACAAAACCATAGACGATCTCAAACGGGCACATCTTTGTGATAGAATGCAGCGAACGATTATAAGCAAATTCTATATGAGGTAAACACTCTTCCCACAATTTTAAGTTCTTCTTTAAAACAGCCCGCAACATAGTAGACAAAGTTCTATTTACTACTTCAGTTTGTCCATCAGTTTGGGGATGACATATAGTACTAAACAGCAATTTAGTCCCCAACTTAGCCCATAAATATCTCCAAAAGTGGCTAAGAAATTTAGTATCATGATCAGAAACAATAGTATTTGGCACACCATGCAAACGAACAATTTCACGACGCGACAAAGCATCAACAATAATATTATCTTTACCCTTTTTGTGTTTGATAACATAAGGAAAAGACTCAATAAATTCAACCCACTTTGCATGACGACGATTCAACTTAGCTTGACTACGAATATGCTTCAAAGATTCATGATCAGAATGTATAACAAATTCTTTAGGCCATAGATAATGTTGCCAAGTTTCTAATGTTCGAACCAATGCATATAATTCTTTATCATAAGTAGAATAGTTTAGACTAGCCCCACTCAATTTTTCACTAAAATATGCGACAGGTTTTCCCTCTTGTAATAACACCCCTCCCAAACCAATTCCACTAGCATCACATTCAAGCTCAAAGGTCTTAGTAAAATCAGGAAGTTGGAGTAAGGGAGCATGTGTTAGCTTATCTTTTAATATGACGAAGGCCTGTTGTTGTGCATCGCCCCAAACAAAGGGCACATCCTTCTTGGTAAGTTCATTCAGCAGCGCGGCAATTGATCCAAAGTATTTGACAAAGCGCCTATAAAAACCAGCGAGGCCAAGAAAACTCCTCACTTGTGTGGCCGTCTTGGGCTGCGGCCAATTCTCAATAGCTTCAATCTTGGCTGGATCCACTTCAATACCCTGTGATGTAACAACATAGCCAAGAAACGCAACTCGATTGGTGCAAAAGGTGCACTTCTCAAGGTTACCAAACAAACGTGCATCACGTAAAGCATTGAAAACAACACGTAAATGGTCCAAATGATCCTCTAAAGATTTGCTATAAATCAAAATATCATCAAAGTAGACTACCACAAAACGTCCAATGAAAGCACATAAAACTTCGTTCATTAATCTCATGAAAGTGCTAGGTGCATTAGTTAAACCAAACGGCATTACTAACCAGTCATATAAACCGAACTTAGTTTTAAATGCTGTTTTCCATTCATCTCCTAATTTCATACGAATCTGGTGGTAACCACTACGCAAATCAACTTTAGAAAACATGGTAGAGCCACTCAATTCGTCAAGCATATCATCTAAACGTGGAATAGGATGACGATATCGAATAGTAATATTATTGATAGCTCTACAATCAGTACACATGCGCGAAGAACCATCTTTCTTAGGTACCAAAATAATAGAAACAGCACAGGGGCTAAGGGACTCACGAATATGATCTCTGTCGAGTAGTTCCTGAATTTGGCGTTGTATCTCCTTTGTCTCCTCTGGATTGGTTCTATATGGTGCGCGGTTGGGCAACTTATCACCAGGAATTAGATCAATTTGGTGCTCAATTCCTCTAATAGGAGGTAGTCCTGGTGGCAGCTCAGCGGGAAAGACGTCCTCATATTCCTGCAAAAGGTTAGCAATAGCGGGTGGCAAAGAAGGAGGCATATCCTCAAATGAAAACAAGACCTCTTTGCAGACAATTGCATAACATTGAGTATTGTTTACATCTAGTTCAGCAATATCAATTTTATTTGCAAGCATACATGGACTCTTCAAACGAATTTCAGTAGCATGTGGAGAATCAGATTTAGTGTTCTTTAGTGGTACAAAATATGCAGCAACAATCTGATTCCCACTTTTATTTTTCTCCTCAGTTTTAGCTCTACTAGCTCTAGCGAGATCATCTTTTAAAATCTGTTCAGGAGTCATAGGTTTTAGACCAACTTTCTTTCCATCGTGCATAAGAGAATAGTGATTAGTTTTGCCGTTATGAACAGATTCTCTATCAAATTGCCATGGTCTACCAAGTAACAAAGAACAAGCTTGCATAGGTACAACATCACAATCAACAAAATCAGAATATGTACCAATAGTAAAATGCATGCGTACCGTTCTTGTTACCTTGATCTTGCGAGAACTCTCAAACCATTGGATGTAATATGAATGTGTGTGTTGTCTTGTTGGAAGTGCAAGCTTCTCTACCATGTCAACACTAGCCAGATTGTTACAACTCCCTCCAGCAATGATGATTCGTATAGCTCTTTCCTTGACAACACCACGTGTTTGGAACATGTTGTGGCGTTGATCTTGCTTAGATTTGCTCAATTGCACACTCAACACACGTTGTGTAATTAAGCTCTTGTATTGATCAACAGCTTCAGCTCCCATTACCTCTGTTTCTTCATCAGAATCACACTTGTCTCCATCTTGAGAAGAAATAAGGGTCAATGTATCTTCATCAAAGTCACTCGCTGAATCGTATTGACCATCATTACACACCATCATAACACGTTGTGTTGTGCACTGTCTCTCAATATGACCAAAACCCCAGCACTAGCGGCATTGTATATCCTTTGTTTTACCCGTGGAAGCCATAGAAGATGCACTACGAGCAGGAGTATTGGATGACGGTGGAGGAGCAGCTGGAAACCTTGTAGTGGCCTTGGATGTGGTAGTAGCTGGTGGCGAATCACGAGAAGGAGGTGTTGATTGCCGGGATGTCCAAGTGGATGTGCGACCTGCAGAATTATTAGTCCTCCTCCATGGTGTTTGGCGATCATGCACTTCACGTTCAGCTTTGCAAGCAAGATGAAACAAACGAGTGATAGAATTATATTCCTTATAATCTAATATGTGCTGAATGTCCTTGTTTAATCCACCAAAGAAATGTGCAAGCATTTGTTTAGTAGATTCAACAATACCACACCGAACCATCCCCGTTTGCAATTCCTGATAATACTCTTCTACAGAATTTTTTCCTTACTCTAAACGTGTCAGATTCTTTAGTAAATCATGTTGATAAATGGGAGGTACAAAACGAACACGCATAGCAGTTTTTAAAGCAGTCCAAGTACTAGGAATAATAGTAGGATTTAAGCGACAATACTCAGACCACCAAAGGAAAGCAAATTTAGTAAATACACATGTAGCAGCACTAACACGCATATTCTCAGGATATTTTAAACATGCAAAACGTTGTTCTACTTCCATCTCCCATGTAAGATATGCTTCAGGATTATATTTACCCTCAAAAGATGGAATATTTAATTTAAGCTTTGCAACATGATCATCATCACGTACCGGTGGTCGAGCGTTGCGGTAGTAATGTCGAGGACGGCCAGCAGGTACCTGTGGAGGTTGTTCAACCTCCTCGTCAAACAGATCGTCGTCGTCGGGGTCGTAGTAGTACCCGTCGTCTGTCCCTAATGTCGCAGCAACAGCCGCGGCGAAAGTCTGGGGTGCGTCAGCTGCCGCGGTAGCCGCCTGAGGTGCGGCGGCAGCCAAACCAGCAGTCCGACCCGTGAACGAAATACGTCGTGCGCCATGCCGAGGTGCCAATGGGGCGGGTGCGGGTGCCGGCAATCTGGCCAAAACCTCCTTGAACCAAGAGTCAAGCTTGTCGTTGAAGGATTTCTCGAGCCCATCGATCTTGTCCATGGCGTTGGTGAGCTTGGTGTCAAACTCCCCTAGGCGTGCATCCACATCTTCAGCGCGACCGACCAAGATCTCGGAGAAGTGTGCATGTAGTTCTTGGTTCGTCATTGTGGCAGGGTTCCGCGAAGTATCTGTCATGGTTAGTCCTTTAAAAAACACAGGTATATACTACGGAAATATGGTGGAAGGCACGCGTAATCCGTCAAGCAATATACGAAGCTCTTACAAGTTCTTACCAAACAGCAGGAAAAGGCGATGTGTAACCGCGAGGATCAGTGGGTCTAGAGATTGAACCAAGCGATTACCAGGAGTCGAGACACCGCACGTGGAGAATATCTGTGAAGCTCTGGGAAGGCTTAACAAAGGGGTTAGCAATTATCAAAACAACAATGCAAAAGTTGAAAGAATGCTCAACGATGGTACTGTGCTGGTCCTAGGCTAGACTGTACTAGAGACGCGAGCCTAGATCACCAACGATGTCACGACGCGACACAACAAGCAATGTATGATGATATGGCACCCTGAAAAGCGAACCGAGATGCAGAAAATCACTATGATGACGAGTGTCTAAAACTGATCTACGGGGTCTAAAAATAGGTTAGCCCCAAAAAAAATTTCGAAATTTTTGTATTATGCTCCGGAAAGCGCGCAGGCGCCAAAAAAATGTCTATAACGGCTGATGGAGAAAAGTGATCCCCGGAGTCGAAAAATAGTATAGCCAGAAAAAAATTTAGAGACGGTTCCAGACTTACGACCGGACTCTGAGCTCGACACGGACTTTAGCTTAACACGGAAACAACAAAGAAGGAAAGTAAAAAGAAATAACTAGGAAACAATAACTCAACTCAGACTCGTGCCGCGGCAGGATAGGTGATCGGATCCGTGTCGCGGTAGGAAGGTGGTGACGGAGTTTTTAGGGTTTATGGCAGCGGAATATGGTGGCGGTGATCTGCGAGGGTGGCGGTGACTACTATGATTAGAACTCAAAACTCTACGGGACGAGACACTAAGACCAGCAACTTGACGCGACGATGCAGACACAAATTCAACAATGCAAAACTGAAGAGATAATGCAAGGCGTAGATTGGTGATGGGATGGATCTAAACTATAACTGTATTTTTGGCTTTTTCGTGGGTTATAGGTAAAAAAGATCTAATCTACGAAAACAGTAAAATCTCACCGAGCAACCTGAAATCTGATACCACTTGATAGGACAAAGGTGTCCGATCTTTCAATGAGATGATGATAGTTGATTTGGTGGAGTTCGGCCTTGACGATCCGACTACACGTGCGAGCACGAGCGCCAATGCAATCACTAGGCCAATCTCCTGGAGGTTACCGATCCTGCGGGAACACGATCAGCCTGACCAGCGAGGGTCTTAATTTCTACCTGAAATCGAGAACAAGTAAGAACTAATATTGCAATCAAGATATTGCGGATTAAGAGGAAAGCTTTATTGAAAAGGTGGGATCCTGAATAGGTGCGAAGTATAAGAGGCCTCTGCGACGCTCGAGCCTTGGCGAATTTGCTACGATGGCTAACTTAATGTCTAAACAAAATCCGAGGCTAAAATAACGGCTATGGGGAGTATTTAAGGAGGAAAAGATGGGGCTTCGGCCAGCCATAGAAGTGGTGGCCGAATCCAACCCTAGAAGTCCCTTTCTCCTCAAATACGAACTCTAAAAGTGGCTAACTAAAATCCTGCGAAAATTACATGGGCCTGACCCAAAATAGAGGTGTCGCAGCACCATATTAAGCTATGTACGAATTTGTGAAGTATTAATCTTGAATATTTCGTCCAAGCCTTCTTTCTTCATTATGGTGGCCTCAAAGTTCTGAAATCTTCATTTGTGGCCTTCTCTTGACTCATCTCATGCTTGCTGCCATCTCCATGCATGGCCATGCTCCAATGCTTGTCCCTCTCATCCATGCTTGGTCCATCATTCCTAAGAGTAATAAATACATCTGATTTAGGCAACATCATATTCTCATGTATGTGAGGAATAGTTTCAAGAAACGAAAGTACCTGATAGTTAAGTTGTTTGGCACGAGATCTTGTGATAGGTCCTTGTATGTGTGTAGCTGTAGGTACAACGGTTGTATCAATAGATGGGATGTCCACATCAGCGTGTGCATCTTTCTTTGTATTTCTTGCGATTTATCAAAGACTACATGACCAGTTCATGACATTGTATATGTATAGTACTCGATGATGAATCTAAGACACTATGGGTGTCCCGTGATGCTTTACAACAAGATGGCGATTATGTATATGTTTTTTGGGTTCAAGATTTTCTTCGACTGTGTGAAAAAACTCGAGAAAAAAGTGCTGATTGGGAGACAAATCATGTGCAAAATCTTACGGAGGGTAGAAAATGGCATAACTTTCGCTAAATAGGATAATACGGATGAAAATATGTTAAATAGAGTAATTAGTGTCAAAAGATTCAAACAAGAGGGTAAAAAACTAGAATTTACTCCAGATATCATAGATTTATCAAAATTTGGATGAATTCAGATACTATTTAGTATATAGATTTATACAAATTTGACAAACATGCTACATCTATTTTAAGATAAAGAAAGTAAAGATTTTGTTAAATTTATAGGTATTTATATACTAAAATATGTCTAACCATATGTGAATCTCCTAGACATATAATTTGGGACGGAAGGTTAGGCCGGCTATAGTGAAAAGTACCATACACTCGTATATGATATTAGATTTGTAGTGCATGATATGATCTAGTATGTCATATATGTCTTATATTTAATTATTTGTAATTCTCAACGCAAATTACTATATGATAATATGATACTCCGAAACATATTAGTTGACTCAAATTTATCTAGATAAATGTATCTAGCATTAAAACTTGACTAGATATATATGAATCTAAGTCAATAATATGGGTCGGAGGGAGTATTAAAACCACTTCTCTTTTCTTTAATTGATATGCAATATCAGCTTTTTTATCGAGTTGGCATGCATTACTACTCATGATAGTACCACTTTGGCTAGCTTTTTTTCTAGAAACACGATACAATCATAGACGCTCATAGCACGTAAATGCACTCAGTCCTATAAACACACACGCACACCCTATCACTATGAGCATCTTCGAAAGACTAAAACTGCGAATCGGTCTTAAGACAAAGTCACCACGACGTCTCGCGGTCACGAAAACATGGCCTTCGAGTGAAAGAATGGTTAGCTTTGTACTTTGATCGGAGCCAGAGAGGCACTGGCGAAAAAAGATTAGTTAGGCTGTCCAGTCCCATCCTTATCTCGGTCTGACCCACCCAGGTGCCCCCAAGAACTTCATATGGTACCACATGTACAGTTCACAGGATTATTGTTCATTTCGTCCAACTGTTGCGATTAATTGCAGCAGGAAGAGCCACTTACGGAACACTTTAATTTGTTCCGGAATAAAACTGGGAGCCAGCAGCACAGTTTTTTCCAAACTTCCAATCGGCAGGACGAGTACGTGGCATGGCCAGTACGATGCGATGGTCATATCAGGTCGGGTCACTCGGATTTTTTCAGATAGGGGAGGAGGATTCGTATTCGTGAGGATAACTCGGCCAGGTAGATAGGGGGTAGGCTGCCACTGCCAGGGCGAGGAGTCCCGGTAGAAAAAGGGCTCACGGCTTCGCGGGAGAACAATTTATCTACACGCGTCACCGTCTTTTTGCTGAAAAAATAGACACGGAGCAGCGATAGGATCGAGCTTTTGGGAGTGTTGATCGTGTCGTCACGATGCGGATGCCGCGTACGGCCAGAAAGTGTTACACACAGATTGTAACTTCTGCCGAAGTGACCTCAGTTCTCGTGAAGTTCGTTACTGGAACAAGTGGTGGGTATGCAAAAAAAAATGCTTTGAACTTATGCCGAACATATACATAGTAGAAAGAGAGAAAAGATAGAGCTAGGTTAGATCCTAGTGTGAAACTAGGGCTGGACATAAAACTCGAAAGTCGACGAATTTAATGAACACTCATTTGCTCGGCTCGTTTGAGATTGACTCGTTTCCTTAACGATTCGAGCCGAGTTACAGTTTTTGCTCGATATCCTTAACAAGTTAAATGATCGCGTTAACGATGTTCGTGAGCTACTCGTTAACATCGGTAACAACCAAGGTATGGCCCACTTATGTTGCCACATGTCTAATCCAGCAGCCTATCTAAGACAAACAACTGGCCCATTGAGGAATACCCCATCTCCACCTTCTTGATCTAGATCTGCTGACCATGGCACCGACCGAGCCCTGCCGGCTGGAGTCCTTCTCGTTCGTTCCAGGCATCCCTACTCACACCAATTCACCTGGATAAGCGTAAGATGCCATTCAAGAACTGCTATTGATAATTATCTGTCATATTTTAATATTGGTATATTTGTGGTTGTAATTGTCGTTTTTAATTATTGGTATGTCTTTGTCTATGCATTTTCTTAATAAGCATCTCGTGAGTGCTCGATAACATCTAATGAACTGAGCCGAGCTTTACTTTTTGCTCGTTATCCTTAACAAGTTTAATGATCCAAGTCTTAATGAGCGTAGGCCTTAACGAGCCGAGCCTTAACGAGTCTAGTTGCTCGATAGTCCAGCCCTATGTGAAACATACTAATATCAAAATGATACCAATTATATCTGGTTTATGCAATAATATAATGTAAAACACTAGTCAAGATCTTAAGGATACATACAACAAAACTAGGAGTATTAAAAACAAGTTACCCTACCAAAACGACCAGCAACGCCATGAAACAACCACCACAACTAACAACATCGAGGCTACGAGGATGTTCTCCAGCATTGACGTCTTCAATAAAAAACAATGCACAAGTGACATCCTCGATACAACTACCAAAGTCATGTCATCGGTTTTCACAGCGGAGATAGTGCGAGCAATCTCCTTATAATGCCTTCAACGACGCCATTATTAGGTATAACCAACGAAGGCCAGCCCTAAGATTTCACCTAAGAACTAGCACCATCAAAACTAAGTCATCCTATGTTGGCATCTCCACTTGCTAATAAGCTGTTGCAATTTGCAAAGCACCGATAGCCAGGCTCACAATCACGCAATTGAAACCATGTTCAAACCAATCCACTGAAGACTATCTCCTCCATCGACCATGATGCCTCGCGTTACTAGAAACCAATCTCGTGGAATATCTGACGTCAAGAGGTCCTAGTGCCCACACCAAGTCGAGTCAGGCCTGTCACAAAGGTTTATCGAGCAGCATCAGAGCTGCCAGATCTATAGTCATAGACACCGAGCACTCAGATTATTACGACAGACCAAAGAAACACAACACTCATGGAATGCCCAACGCACCTACGGTCATACACTGAGGGCCTCGTCACGAGAAGCCAAAAGCCATCGCACGACGCCTGTAGCACAAACTTTTGCTTTACTCGGATCTACCTAGGGGTATACCCCTATGAACGGTTGTGGTCTCATGTGCGCACACCAGGTGGAGGCTTCACACATCATTGTGAGCACTGCCTCACCCCTCTAGGAATGGTGCGACAAAGGATCTTCACATCGACACATAAGTAGATATCCACGCGTACCACCACAACTTGGTGCATGTTGAAAGGACACACATGTCGTCTAGGGGGTTGAATAAGTGTTTTAAAAATATTACAATCTAGGATTAAATAAATGCAAAATAAAACTAGCATTTAATTTATCAAGCATAAAACTTAAATACGCTAGACTTAACTATGTGCACCAATAACTTATGCTAAACAAGACAAACAACAATGTGATAGGTATATATATAACTTTAAGCACAAAGGTTATAACATACTAAAGATCCGGGTATAAAAATAACCCAGGCACAAGGAAACACCAATGTATCCCAAAGTTCACTTCCCAGTGGAAGCTAATATCCGTTGAAGTGGTGTGGAGGACAAAGCATCCCAATCCGCAATGGATTAAGATATTCTTCTCGTGATCTCGCACAATGCCATATGCCACGATCCACTAAGGGAGTATGAGGGCGGTCAACGAACTCTATACAAGTTTGGGGCAATCTCCACAACTTAATTGGAGGCTTCCTAAATATCTATCAAGCTTTAAAATACAATGATTAAACTCTGTGGCACCACCAATTCACCAGGTCGTATAGATTTTAGAGAACTCAAGAGTAATTAGCTTCTCTACTTTCATTTCCATGTATCCTCGTAGAGAACTCAACCGATGCACCAAATGCAATGGCAAGAATATAAGTAGTGCTTAAGTCCTTTACTTCCAAATTCCACCAAAGCTACACAATATTTGGGGAATAAGAGCATCTCCACTCGTTGGAGGCCCCCAAGCTGAAATATGGTTTCACCATATTGGATGAACATTTGGCTTGGGGGCCAAAAAGTTCCAGTCGTGTGCACCCGAGGTGGTTGGTGGAGGAGAGATGGCTGGTGGATGGAGGAGAAAAGGAGGAGAGAGAGGGAGAAAAGGAGAAGAGTGGGCCAGTGGGGGAAGGAGGAGAGAGAGGTTAAAAGTGGACTAAAAGTATTAGCCGAAGACCCTAGCTGCCCCCGGTGCGCCGAGGTTGGCCTGGGAATCACCGACGTATTTTAGGCCAAAAATCCAGATGAAAATGAGACTCGTGGGTTGCGACTGGGGTGTTTTCAGTAACCAGAACAAAAAGACGTATTTTAGGCCTAGGGGCGCGCTCATGGGGGGCTGGGTGGAGATGCTCTAAGAGAGAAAGAACAAAGGAAGAAATCCATAAAAGCTTCCAATATCTAGATTTAATAGCTTTTCCGCACAAAGAGAAGAAATGGATTAGTGGAATAATATATCTAAATCTCCTATCTATTTTCCCTTAAAGAGAAGCAAGAAGCATGGGAGGGAGGGAGAGAAAGAGGTAGGAAATCTTAAGAAGTCAACAATGGAGGGAAAACCTTGTTCAAAGGGTTGGAAAATAGTTGAAGAAGAGGGTCCCTTAAATAGTTTCACTGAAAATAACCTCTATGTGTACAGAGGTACTAGATGAGGTACCACCAACGAAGTACCTCTTAAATGTGGTTGGATGACATTTCTTGGTAGTAGACCGGCACTACCGCTCCTCGGAACATCCAGACAGCTCAATACAAAAAGTTTAATATCTTTTACATCCGGACTCTGATTTTGATAAACTTGGGATCATTTTGAAGATAACAAAAAGATCTTTAAGATCATGTAGACAAACATCATAGTACAAAATCATGATAAAACCACATGATAAAAGGTTTTACCTCTCTATTAAATACGTACTAGCAAAAGCTCTAATATAAATAACGCAAGAAGCGTTTTTATAATAAATACATTTTTGATTAAATTGAGATTGTTATGAAATAGACACAAACTATAAAACTTCATATTATAAGAGCCAAATAAGAACCAATAAGATGATGCAAAGGATGAAAATATTTGAGCTCTTTACGAACAATGCAAGTTACTACTCGAGAGCTTCCTTTATAGACCGGCTAATGATCCTATAAACGGTCTCCCAACTAACACAATGAGACCGATAAAATAGAAAATCTATCAAGGTTATAGCCTTGTATTGTTCATTTCACCTACCGCATTCTTTCTCATTCCCTCTCATGTTTCGCGTCATCTTCACCTCCTACTTATCGATCTTTCCAGATTCACCGATCTTCCCTCCCTTCCCCACTCGCTGGCTACGCCATACGCCATCCTCGTAGGCACCCACCGCCACCTATACTCCTTCGCAATACGTACCCATCCATCCCTCTTGTTGGACCCCAACATCCTCATCCCACCCACTTACAGCTAAGGTCAGGAAGCCTTGCCCCACGCTGCCAGACATTAGAAAGATGCTTGGCTTACCACCTGGCATGTTAGAGGGAACGTTCAGTGGCAATCCAAAGTTGTAGGAAGAATATGTTCAAGTGAGAAAATAGTTCATGTTGTGGGATTGAATATTAATCACCTAAAGGATCCACCCAAGATTTCTAGATGCCTACGTGGACCAAAGTAAACAATGGTCAACTGATATGTCGGAAACGTATCTATAATTTTTGATGTTCCATGCTTGTTTAGTATCTACTTTGCTTTGCTTTGTCTACACTTTGAGGTGTTTTTATATGTTTTCTGGAACTAACCTATTAACAAGTTGCCACAGTGTCAGTTGCATGTTTTCTTCTGTTTTTGGTTTCAGAAAGGCAGAAAATCAATATTCTCGGAATTGGACGGGACAAAAGCCAAAGTTAATATTTTACCGTGGGCAACATGGAGTCCATAGGAGAGACGGAGGGGCGCCACAGGGCGGCCAGACCCCCCTAGACGCGGGCCCACACTAGGCCACGCCTAGGCAGGGTGTGGCCCCCTGGCCGCCTCCTAGCCTTGCCTCTTCGCCTATAAGAAGCCCCCGATGCAAAAACCCTAGGCACACGATCAAAACTCCAGGAAACCGTATGTACCCGCCGCCACCATCGTCCCTAGATCGGAGGGGATCTAAAGTTCTTCTCGGCACCCTGCTGGAGGGGAGATCATCCCGGAGGCCTTCTCCTCCGGTATGATGCATGAGTAGTTCCACCTTGGACTACGAGTCCATGTAGTAGCTAGATACTTGTATCTCCTCCATGTGCTTTCATGTATAAATCTTGTGAGCTCTGTTCATGATCAAGATCTAATCTATTTGTAATCATGCATGTTGTGTTTGCGGGGATCCGATGGATATTGAGCTTACTATGTCAGATTGATTAATGGTTTTGTCTTTATG
Source organism: Avena sativa (assembly GCA_916181665.1). NCBI lineage: Eukaryota > Viridiplantae > Streptophyta > Magnoliopsida > Poales > Poaceae > Avena > Avena sativa. The sequence continues at coordinate 258,875,450 of OV702298.1, read as the reverse complement.
ATTCTATCATGTCCGTGTTGTTTGTGATCTTGCATGCTCTTCGTTGTTAGTAGCTATCTTGGCCAAGTAGTTGCTAGTGACTCCAAGAGGGGGTATTTATGCTCGATAGTGGGTTCATGCCTCTAGTTTCCAAGGGAAGTGACAAAAATCTCTTTGGTTGTAGATGTGTTGTTGCCATTAGGGAGAAAACAACGGTCTCTTGTTCATGGAACAAGTGGATTTTTTACCTTACACACTTTGCTTAAATAAGTTGTTTATTGCTTGCAACTTAATACTGGAGGGGGTTCAGATGATAACCTAAAGGTGGACGTCTAGTCATAGATGCAGTTGGATGGCGGTCTATGTATATTATTGTATTGCCCAATCGAATCTCATAGGATCTTTTTGTTTGATATTGCATTGATATGCCTTGCTCAGTTCCTGTCAATTGCTCTGCTGTAATTTGTTTATCCTTCATGCCATGTTGTTTATCTAAGGAGAGCCCTCTAGTGAACTATGGACCCCTGTCCAATCTTTACCATTGATACATATTCCACTATTACCTATTTACTTGCTGCAAACCACCATTACCTTCCACACCATATGTTTCATCCTTTATTACAGCAAATCGGTGAGCTTGACAATCTCACTGATTCGTTGGGGCAAAGTCTTGAGTTTGTGTTGTGCAGATCTCCGTGTTGCTTGCAACACCTGTGTGACGTTTCCTTTCTCCTACTAGTTCGATAACCTCGGTTTCTTACTGAGGGAAAACTTACCGCTGTACCGCATCATACCTTCCTTTTGGGGTCTCCCAACGAAGTGCCGCTGCACGCATCAAGACTTTTTCTAGCACCATTGTCGGGAGGCTAAGGACGTCTTCACAAGGGAAGTCCTCCTCAACCTTTCTCTTTACTTTGTTTTTAGTTTGCTTAGTTTCTTTTGATTGGTTTTGTTTGCCTCTTTTTATCAAAAACTCCAAAAAAATAGTTTAGTTTGGTTTGATTTCTCTTACCAAAACACAAAAAAATTAGTTCTTGCTCTAGTTGCTGGTCTGTTATTGCCTTGCTTTTTCATGCTTTCTATCAATGGATGGTTTCTTTGAAACTAGTTTTTACTGGCAAGGTGGGTTCACGAAAGAAGAAAAGTATTATTATAAGGAGCACCGTTTGTCACGAAAAGGGAAACACTTATGGGAACAAATTGATAAATTGAATACTATTGCTAGAGAGGTGTGCTCTACTTACAATGTTACTTATTGCTTTGATAAATCTTGTTGCTGTAGGAGGTATAAACACCTACATTTTCAATGCGAGTATAATGATAATGTTACCATATCTTCTTATGTTAAAGGAAATTATGACTTTTATGATGTGGAACAAATTGAAGAATTTATTGATTTCAAGGGTGCATTTGAACTTGCCAGTTTTCTTGAAAATAATGAAGATGCACCTTATGAGTATGATTTTTTTGAGATACTTAAATTTTGCTTTGATAATTACAAGGAAGAAAATGGCTATATTCTTGAATATTTTAATAGGTGCTTTCCACAAACAGAAGAGACTAATGCCTTGCAGGAGCCTATGGAAAAATAAATTGCTGAACTTGAAAGCTCATTAGATGAAAAAGAGGAGGAGAGTGATGGTCAAGAGGAGGAAGAATGGATCTACCCATGTCTACCTTCTAATGAGAGTAACTCTTTAACTCTTACATTATTTGATTGTCCCCCATGTTTACCAAAGGAGGATGAATGTTATGTTCCTGTGGATTCTTTTGAAATATCTGCTATGGGTAAAACTTGTGATAATAGTTATACTCCTGTTATCTATGATAATCCTATATTTGTGCCTAACTTCTAAATGCATGATACTAAGGAGTTTTGCTTAGAAAATTTTTATGATAAATCTCTAGATGATGGTCCTATGTTAAATGATCAGTTACCTTATTATAAAATTGCTATAAGTGGGTTTGAAGGTTTTGATCCCACTATTTTTGAGCTTGATAAAAATTATGTGTTTATAGATCATGAAAAGCATGCTTTATGTGATAGTTATATTGTTGAGTTTATTCATGATGCTACTGAAAGTAATTATGAGAGAGGGAAACATGGTCTTATGTATCTCAACAATATTAAGTTCCCCTCTTTATGTTGAAAATCTTGAAGTTGCACTTGTTTTGCTTTCCTATTCTTGTTGCTTTGTGCTTCTTTGATTTATTTTCTTACAAGATTTCTATGCATAGGAAATGGGTTAGACTTAAATGTGTATTGAATTTGCTTCCTGATGCTCTCTTTTACTTCAATTCATATTTCTTATGTGAGCATCTTTTTAAACTATCAAGCCTAACTTAAAGGCGTAAAAGAAAAGTACTTGTTGGGAGATAACCCAAGAGTTTACTTGAGTTTTGGAAGTTATTACTTTAGTAATGACCTCTACTTATCCTTTTTGTTTACTTTTTGTGCCAAGAATAACCTCTAATGAGAGGTAAGTAACATTTGGGGAGTTGCTGTCCCGAAACAGATTTCTGTCCTCCACCATAAAATTTTTGTGAAGAGTCTCTGTAAGTCGGATTGAGCTGATATTTTATGAATAAATCCCCCAGTATGTTATCTAACTTTCATTAGTTCAACACTTTTTTATTTTAGTAATAGACGGTCTTCGAAAATATCGGTTTCTACCTGCTGGTCTGTTTTGACAGATTTCTGTCATTATTTGCATTTGCTTCTTATCGATTTCTTTTTGAGTTTTCTTTTGGGGAATTGAGCTTTTTAAAGGAAGTTGCTTCAGTAGCTTGTGTTTTTAGTGAAAGTTTTGATGTTCCAATGCTAAGCCCGAGGGTCTATTATCTTTTGAATACACTAATGTTGCTAATGAAGATTGTGTGAAGTTTTGTATGAAGAAAACAATTCAGGTGTAGAGAGAGAATGATGTAATGAGATGAAGAATGGACAAAACCTCAAGCTTGGCGATGCCACCCCGGTTTCACCCCAAGAAATATCCAAGAGGTACAAGCGTCAAAGCTTGGGGATGCCCAAGGCATCCCCTTCTTCATCAATAAAAAGCTCAGGTCTGTCTAGGCACTTCGTTTTTATTGTTTCATGCACTATTATGTTGTTCTTGGAGCGTCTTAGTTTTTGTTTGCTTTGCTTAGTTTGTTTAGTTTGCTTGAATAAAGTAGTTTGGACCCCCGTTCTCGCCGTGTTGTTTCAAATAACTCGATTGGTGTTGGAAAGGAGTAGAAAGTTCTTGCTTGAAAGTGCAAGCGGAGATTGCATTGACCATGACTTAGACTTTATCATGTCATGCTAGGTGTTGTTTTGACCTTATGCCTCGTGATTATTGTTGTAGCATGAATTCCTACAAGTCATTGAGATTGCTTAGTGTGCCTTGAAATAATCATGCGTTGTTTTAGCATACAAAAGCATAGTATTGTGGTATTCTCCTTTGATGCTTTGTTTGGGTTGACTTGGCACATGCTCACACCATGTTATGACTATGAACAAGTCACCATAGCCTCTATGATCATTTAGTCCTTGACTTGTAGTACCACTCTATGCTTGGATTAGTAATGTTGTGTCGCTCTACATGATTATGGCCATTATTGCTCTCTTAGTTGGTTGCTCCCAGTCTTTTGCTAGCCTCCACTTATATGAGTAAGCTCTACTCATGCTTCCAACTCCCAAGAAACCAAGTTTTTCCAAAGTGTCCACTATAAATTCCTATGCATGGTGTGTTACACCATTCCAAGTATATTCTTGTTTTCAGCTATCTTCCAATTAAAAAGTGTTTTGTTATGTGAAAACTTAGTGATTAAAGCCCTCACGAACTTATGCCACACTTTATATTCTTTGCCCCTAATAAACTTGAACCATTGTGTCGTCTATGTTATGTATGCTTGCGCTTATATGTTGGAATTAGCAGAACCATGTTGTCATGGGGAACGTTTTCAACATTGCACTTGTACTTTGTACACAGTTGATATCCATGCTCTTTTGTCTATGGATGTCACCGGTGGGAAATAAAGAGGGAGCTTGTAAGTCCATGGAGTTATGTATTTTGTGTTAGAGAAACGCCTGGGCTGCTAGCCTAATCCATGCCTAATCATGGTGGAAACTTGCAGCATCACCATAATGAGCATTCTGTGAAGCATCCTCAATAAAAAGCTATGCACATAGTAAATAAAAAGATCGCTGAGATGCTCATTGTCTGCTTGTCTTGTCATTTTGGTTATGGGATAGCTCCTGTACCATGTGCAAGGGGTACCCTGTCGACGGTTCTCTATGATACGCATGTACTTACTATGACAAGAACTTACAGGTGACTGAAGTTGAGTAGCATGAGGTGTGGCCCTCGTATTCAAGGGACATGAGATTGCGAGCTTATACTTTGTCAAGCATATACTCCATAGTTTGTTCACTTTAACCTTAATCACTTCAAGATTCTTATGATAGGGGCAATGAGGGCTGAAAGCTAACAAGTACCATAATTTTTGGAAGCTCTTTTTGAAACTTGAAATCCCTGCTTCCCTTTATGAAAAGCCTTTCTTCCACTATTATGTTGAGTCTCCACCTTATACCTTTAGGCACCATTAAAAGAGCATGGTTGTCATTCTTAGTTCTATGTGCATTGTCCCAAAACTTATTGATTGATGCATATTGTTGATATTGCTTGTTCTTGTGCTATTTGTATCTAGTCACTCTTATGAACTTTGAAGGTGTCCCATGCATCTATTTGCTACTCAATGAGGGACAAGCTGAGTGCCACTATGCCATGTTTTCTGTATGTGAAACAAACAAACGTTTTTCAATGCATGCTATTCATGATATTTGTTTGTACACTTTCATGTTGCATGCACACTTACTTTGTCTTGTTGTTAGAACTCCATCTTTCATGCACATGTTTAGAGTTCTTTGATCCCATCTTTCAATGCTTGCAAATGGTTTGATCTTGGTTTTGATGGTGCATGTCACCTCAAAAATTATTCTTTTTTCACTTACCTACTCGAGGACGAGCAGGAGTTAAGCTTGGGGATGCTTGATACGTCGGAAACATATCTATAATTTTTTATGTTACATCTTGTTTAGTATCTACTTTGCTTTTCTTTGTCTACACTTTGAGGTGTTTTTATATTTTTTCTAGAACTAACCTATTAACAAGTTGCCATAGTGCCAGTTGCTTGTTTTATTCTATTTTTGGTTCCAGAAAGGCAGAAAATCAATATTCTCGGAATTGGACAGGACAAAAGCCAAAGTCAATATTTTACCGTGGGTAACACGGAGTCCAGAGGAGAGACGGAGGGGCGCCACAGGACGGCCAGACCCCCCTAGGCGCGGGCCCACCCTAGACAGCGCCTGGGTAGGGTGTGGCCCCCTGGACACCTCCCAACCTCGCCTCTTCGCCTATAAGAAGGCCCTGATGCAGAAACCCTAGGCACCCGAACAAAACTCCACGAAACTATCTGTAGCCGCCGCCACCATCGTCCCTAGATCGGGGGGATCCGAAGTTCTTCCCGGCACCCTGCTGGAGGGGAGATCGTCCCGGAGGCCTTCTCCTCCGGTATGATGTGTGAGTAGTTCCACCTTGGACTATGGGTCCATGTAGTAGCTAGATGGCTGTATATCCTCCTTGTGCTTTCATGTATTGATCTTGTGAGCTCCGTTCATGATCTAGATCTAATCTATTTGTAATCATGCATGTTGTGTTTGCGGGGATCCGATGGATATTGAGATTACTATATCAGATTGATTAATGGTTTTGTCTTTATGATTCTATCATGTCTGTGTTGTTTGTGATCTTGTATGCTCTCCGTTGCTAGTAGCTATCTTGGCCAAGTAGTTGCCAGTGACTCCAAGAGGGGGTATTTATGCTCGATAGTGGGTTCATGCCTCTAGTTTCCAAGGGAAGTGACAGAAATCTCTTCGGCTGTAGATGTGTTGTTGCCATTAGGGATAAAACAACGGTCTCTTGTTCATGGAACAAGTGGATTGTTTACCTTATACACTTTGCTTAAAGCAGTTGTCTGTTGCTTGCAAATTAATACTGGAGGGGGTTCGGATGATAACCTGAAGGTGGACTTCTAGTCATAGATGTAGTTGGATGGCGGTCTATGTATCTTGTTGTATTACTCAATTGAATCTCATAGGATCTTTTTGTCTGGTAATTGCATTGTTATGCCTTGCTCAGTTCGTGTCAATTGCCCTACTGTAATTTATTTACCCTTCATGTCATGTTGTTTATCTAAGGAGAGCACATCTAGTGAACTATGGACCCCGGTCCAATCTTTACCATTGATACATCTTCCACTGTTACATGTTTACTTGATGCAAACCACCATTACCTTCCACACCATACGTTTAATCATTTGTTACAACAAACCGGTGAGCTTGACAACATCACTGATTCATTGGGGCAAAGTCTTGAGTTTGTGTTGTGTAGGTCTCCGCGTTGCTTGCAACACCTATGTGACATTTCCTTCCTCCTACTGGTTCGATAACCTCGGTTTCTTACTGAGGGAAAACTTGCTGCTGTGTTGCTTCACACCTTGCTCTTGGGGTTCCCAACAGGCTTCACGTTAGTAATCATCAACTAAGGTCTACAATTATGGTATAGTCAATAAGTCAAAGACCAAAATAAGAAATAAATTATAAAATCAAAGATGAATCGCATGAGGTGGACGTGCTAGTTTACCATGGACCATGCACTAGACCCTCTCAGATCCACATCCCTACTCAAAGGTGAAGAATATGCTACCAGTGGTGTGGCAAAACCACCTCTTAGTCGCGTGTATGCAACACACTAATGATGTTGCGCCACGGGATTTGCTACTGGTGGCGTACCTGAGACACGCCATTGGCGTGTCCCATTTTGCGCACTCCACTATTAACACAAATACTAGTTGGGTGTCCCATTTTAGACATGCCACTAGTAACATATGTACTAGTGACGTGTAACAAAAGTGCCATCCACTACTAAAAAATGAAAAAACAGTTGTCATGGCTGTTCAATGTTGGATCCGGATGTCGTTTCATGGTCGTCAACGTCGGTGAGCTACTGGTTGTTGACACTTGCAATCTCCTGGTCATAGCCTGTGTAAACACCGACATCACGAGGCACCGATCGCGTGGGGGGGTGAAGGGAATATGTCCGAGAGGCAATAATAAAGTGGTTATTATATTATTCCTTGTTTATGATAAATGTTTATTTTGCATGCTATAATTGTATTAATATGGAAACGTTAATACATGTGTGTTTAATAAACAAATAGAAAGTTCCTAGTTATGCCTCTCTTATAAACTAGCTCGTTGATTAACAAGATGATCAAGGTTTCCTAATCATGGACATTGGATGTTGTTAATAACAAGGTCACAACATTATTGGAATGGTGTGATGAACATTCATCCGAAGTATAGCATTACGATCAAAGTCATTGTATTTATATTGCTATAACATCATACGAAGTAATCCTAATCCTTAGACCATGAGATCATGTCAATCACTAATACTATAAGAGTATCTTGATAATATCAAACGTCACACCGTAACAGGGTAACTATAAAGATGAGTTCAGTGCTATGAAGGTGTTATGTTAAGGGTCATGGATCAAGAGTGAAATTTGTCCATCCCGATGACGAAGAGATATACTCTGGGCCCTCTTAGTGATATCACATCAGTTAGCTTGTAAGTGTGGCGCCCCGCAAAACCACTACTAGAAAATCGCATGTTAAATAAAACTTTGTGCATCATCATGGCATCATGCATCTTTGGCTCTCAGAATAATTTAGCTAAAACTATTTTGTCTGATACAATACCTCTTCTCTTATTTCAAAACAAGTCTTATAATTATCTGTTAAATTAATTGCCTAAAACTTTTTGCTAAAAAGATTTAAAACAAAACAAATAAAATATTTTATTTACAAATAGTAAACCTAAATCTAGACCTAAACCGGTCAGGCCCAAAAGGCCCAACCGGTTGAACCCTAACCCTAACACCCCAGCCACCAAACCCTCTCCTCTCTCCCTGCCCCGCCACCACCCACCACGCCTGCAGCGCGCGTGGCATCGCCTGCTGGCCCCACCACCTGACGCGCCCCCGCGACCCCATCGCGCCACCAACTCCCTCTCTCCCCCTCGCGGTACCCGCTCCTGACCCCACCCCTAGACCCGACCAGCCCAGATCCCCACCTCCCCCTGGCACCCCTCCCCAGGTCCACCTCCCCCCGACAACCCCTCTCTCACCTGCCCATCCCGCGACGCCACGCCACCTGCCCAACCCCCTCTCTCTCTCCCCCTTCTGGCCCCACCTCCCCCGCACGTCCTCCTCCCCTGCGAGCCGCCTCCCTCCCGCGTGCTCCCCGCCGCCGTCGCCTCCCCCGCAAGCAAGGCGCCGCCCGGCGAGTCTCCTCCCGCGCCGTCCCTCCTCCGCGAACCCGTCGCCCTCCCCGACCGTCCTCCTCCGTCACACGCCTTCCTCTCCTCCGCCGGCCGCGCCCCCCGACCAGCGGCTTCGTCCCCTGCCCCCCGCGCGCTCCCGTGCCTCTTTGTCGCTGCGCCAGCCGCGCACCCTCCTCGCCGCCTCTCTCGGCCACCTCCCCTACAACCTTGCGGCCGCCTCTCCGCCCGGGCCTCCTCGGCCTCGATCTCCTCTCTCCGCCGCCGCTTCCCTCTCCTCCTTCCCGGCCGCCGTCGCGTGCCTCCCTCTTCACCGCGTCCCACCCCGCGCTCGATCCGGGTCCTCTCCCTCCTCCTTCTGCGCTCGACCCCGTCCGCCTCTCCGCGTCGTCCCTCCCTAGCGCCGGCCTTCGCCCTAGTCTCTGTGGGCCGCCGTGTCTCTCGAGCGCGTCCGTGTGTGCGCAGCCGCCGACGGCCTCGCCACCGCCCTATCCCGCGACCCCGCCTCTCCTCTCTGGCCCGTTTTTGTGTCTGTGTGTTTTGGTGTAAAGTTTTGTTGCTGTGGTACTATTGGTGCTGTTGGACAAAGAGGACCGTGATGCCACCGAGTTCACCGAACGCAAGCACTCCAGTATCCCTCATGGATTCGACGTCTCCAAACCCTGGGCACTCCAAGATCTACCTCTTGGACCCGAAGACCGCGATGATGTTGAACCAAGATCCCCATCGGACAAGATCGTCACCAAGACCGGCCCATGTTGAGATCCGAAGACCGATCCCGTACCCGGCGCCACGTCAAGTGCTCCTTCCCGGACGCCAAGTTCGCCGAGAACCCGGATGCCAAGGCCTTCGACACGGAACGACAAGACCTCCTTCCCGCATCGATGCCGACGACGTCGCACGCCAAGTTCTTCTTCCCGAACGCCAAGACCGAACCGATACGAGAACCCGACCAGATCTTCGTGACGACAAGATCGGTACCGACCAGGGCGGGTCCGATGTGCCCCCGATGCCAACCAAGTCCTTCTTCTCGGATGCGACAAGATCGACTTCCGTTGTCCGAGAACGATCTCGTCGAGCCATTCTCCCGTCGAACCCTGAGACCCGACCCCGAACCCCTCGGAGCCCAAGTTCGCCAAACCCTAAAGTGATTCCCTATCCGAGACCCCATTATTTTTATAATATGACATTATCAACTGATGCATATTAAATTGTTCATGCATGCATACTTGTCTGTGGTTTGGGGGCATTATGCCAATTCATCTTATAATTAAATATGGAGTCCATATGCCGACAAATTTAGTCTAATATTGACTCCATTTAAATTTGTCTAGCGAACCGATACCATGGTTTGCCATGTTAAGACAACATTTAAATTGCGGGGTATCTAAACAACATGAACCACCTAATTAAATGTCGGGACCCCGGTTCCGCTTAATACGGCTTAATTGCATCGCATCCCTTGCCATGCCATACATCATACATGCATCATGCCCGATCTTTTGCCGTAGTATTAAATATTGCATCCGGTGTTTCTGCTAGTGCTTTGCTTCTTCACGGATTAGGCCGTTGAGTTGATGAGAGCTTCGCCCCGACCTTTGGATGAACCTTCGGCAATGTTTTCAGGCGAGCACCTCCCCCTTTCTACCTATCTTACTTTTATAGTATTTATTCCCTCCTGTTGATCTATTGCTATCTGTGTTGTGATGCTCTAGTTTTCGTACCCGTGGTATACCTTGCAGCCTCATATTGCCTTGGACACATCCTATTACCTGTTGATTGGTAGATAGCTGGACTTGCGCGTCGTAGTAGCTTGCTCGAGTGCTGTTGCGTGTCGTCAAGTACCACAGTTGTTGGGGTATTGCCGTGTGTCTAACGTGGGAGTTGATCATGGCTTTAATTACTGTTTAATAACTAAAATTGAAGTAGGTAAATGCAGAGGCACCGGTGGGTGATAGATAATATTTGGTTTTCCGACCGCTCACTGGTGTCCCGTAGGACCCCGAGTTCTTGACACCTGTTCCGAGATCGAGCGCGCTAACCACATGTGGGATGTGTGGGCACCCCATCGATTTAGTACCTGATTCCAAGTATTGTACTGGGGGCCACAACTAGTTTGAGGTTTTATTTACTATCCTGTACTTATGCCATGCTTTACTGCTTTATTTAAATTGTGCGATGTACTGCACGTGTACTGTTTAGGATCGGGACACGTTTTCGCTGTATCGACAAGCCCAGTCATCTTTTTGGGTTCCCAGTCGTTTACAGCCGTCCACCCAAACCCTGAGTCCGTCTCGGAGACCGGCCGACTTTGTTGCGGGTAGACTTAGTGGGGTGGCCCCCATGTACTTGCTTTGGGTCTGGGAAGCATCATGACTTAGGCCCCGCCGACATACCGATGGGTGTATGTTAATTGATCTGGCAAAAAGGGTCGAAGTGCGTGTGGATATCTCATGCTAATTGTGTGTGGATACTTTGGTGCACCCCTGCAGGGTTAAATCTTTTCGAAAAGCCGTGTCCGCGGTTATGGACGACTTGGAGCACAGTTCTCGATCATAGACAACTATAACTAAAGTTTACTACTATAATTTGACTTGTATCCGATATGACTAGTAATCAGCTTCACTGCAACGGAATGGCTAAATAAAAGTACCAACAACTGCTGGGTTTGGGATATCTCATGTTTATTGTATCTGACTAGTAAGTGTTGCAACTATAATGGAATGGTTAACTAAAAATGCCCACTGCTTATTATATCAGGATGACTATCTATACCTGACTAGTAATTGCTGCCACGACAACTGAATAAATAAAACTGCCAACTGTGTGAGTTCCTCGGTTGACTTCCTCGTTTGGTCTCGAGGGGGGAAATACCAGGATGGGTATGTTTGGTGGTAGAATCAGGTTGGTTCCGGATAGGCCTTTCTTATCCCTCTCTGATAGCCGACAGTTATCTTGAGTCTCTATAGGTTGTTTAGTGCATGCTGCGTTGCCGCTCAGTCCACCATACCTATGTAGGCGAGGACCGCCGAATTCTAGCCTCGCCGTGTACTGGTCTCAGTACTGACGCTCCTCTTTTTCCTTTGCCCTTTGTCGGCACCCCTTTTTGTTTAGCAGGTTTGAGCTCGACGTCGTTAGCAGGGTTACCCTTCCGGCTTGGCCTGGGCAGGGTTATGGACGCCATTGGTTATTCTTCAGGGCTCTTAGCCCCATTTGCATCTTGTCCGTAGTCGGGCGCTCTATCGTTTTCAAGATGATTCGGAACTTTACACCGTAAGTCTGTATTCTTGACTCATGGAGTCGTTGCTGTATATATCTGTGTTGTGGGTTCCATCGAGGACTATTGTGTAATGATATTACTTCGTTTTCCACCCGCACGAAAGTGCCTGGTGGGCGTCCTTGAATCGTTTCTATGCGGGTTTGGCGGAAAAGGCTAAAACTTGCATAGGGCCGATTCGAGGGTGTTATTGTAAGCAAGTGATTTTATCACTAGAATGTTATATCACGGGAACGAGAAAAGAGTACATGTCGCTAACAAGATCAAACTAGGTATGGAGATACCGATGATTGAATCTCGGACATGTAATATATCGCAAGACAAAGGAATTGAGTTACTAGCGTATAAGGTTCTCACGATCACAAGAAGTCATCGTTGAATGTGTGGGATTCAGTATGGATCTCCAGGTCCCGCTTCTGATTATTGATCCGAGAGGGGTCTCGATCATGTCCGCATTATTCGTGAACCGTAGGGTGACACACTTAAAATACACCGACATCATTTGGAACAAATAGTTTCTAGGCGAAGAGATTTACAAAGCGTGGGAATTTATTTCACTAAACACCGGAATTGTTTTGGATAAAATTACTGAAATTGTTTCTGCATGTGAAATAGAATACTAGCAAGAGGTTTTATGTCAATTTTTGTTAATTAATGTAATTGACAAATTTCTGAATAAATAAATAAAAGAAGTTTTATTTAAACAGAGATTACATTAAATTTGGTGAAAATTTAATGAGAATATGAGAGGGTTTTTGAATGGAGAAATGAAGGGTCTTTTTGTGAGTGGGAGATCCACCCACATAATGGAGGAAGGGGTGGGGGAAGCCCCCTTGGCCACCGGCCACACCTCTTGGGGTGCCCCCTCCTCCTATAAAAAGCCCCCTCTCCCTCTCTCTCATACTCACACCTCCTTGTGAAGGATCTCTCTCCCCCTCTAGTTTATCCCCCATGGTCTCGGACTAGCGAGATACATGTTTTCGGTGGCTTTTCGTTTGGAAAGAGTTGTTGCTTCCACTACATCGCTGGAGTGAGAAGGCGGAGGTTGCTCGGTGTCTTGAACATGTGTGTGAGCACGGATGCGCTGCTAATTTGCGGTGCTGGACTTTTTCTCGATCTTGAGATTGACAAGCGTTCGTCTACATCATCCACGAGTACAACCTTGTTAAACTTTATAGGTCTACAAGGATATGTTCTCTATGGATGTATATCCACTCGTTGCTTGTATCTAGTAGATAGATCTTGGTACTTCGTTGTTTCCATCATAGATTTTTTTTTGTTTTCTATGCTACGAACCCTACAGGGGAGGGGGCCAGGTTAGAGGCGAGAGAGGAGACGTGTGATGCCCACATTGACGACATAGCATCATGATTCTAGGCGACTCTGGCCAACTCCTTTGGTGGGGAGGATGTGGGCATCGAGGTTGTTCTTCTACGCCGCTTGATTGAGTCTCAGGATGAACGAGGTGGCAACACGACATTGGCAATCCCCTACGGTTTGGTGAGAGGGAGAAGGATCTCTAGGGATGTTGATTGTTTTCTCAATTTATGAATGCGCGAAGTTACCAGTGGATTGTATATCCACATGGCACCAATAATTAGGATTTTTTAATTTTTTCCTAAATCGGGTCTAATTACTATTGGCGTTCATATATATGCACGCCACTAATGACAGAGTTACTAGTGGCATGTGGATATATAGACACACCAATACTAATTTGCCTTTGCCATATTTTTTTGTTTTTTTAAAGAGAGATCTAGTTACTAGTATCGGTGTATATATGGACACGTCACTGGTAGTAATTTACTAGTGACGTATTGATATTTGACATGCCACTTGTAATACCAGTGGCGTGGAAACAAGGTGACACGCCACCGATGTAGTGTCAACTCAAAACAATTTCGTACTACTGTCTAGACTAGTGAAATAAACTTTGGTGATGTAACCTTATCATCTATCACCACCAAGAGTAGCATTAATCATTTGGCAATGACCCCTTGTATTCATGGACCCCCCCTCCCCATCTCCCTCCCAAGGGGTGGAGGCTCTCCTCTTTTATTACAAGAAGGGGAGAAGGCTAGATTAGAGATTTAGTTTCTGATTCAAGGAGTCATGTTCGAACCGATCGACGTCGCGATGGATCTTGACTTTGCTCTCAGAGGCCCCGGTTGACCCAGTGTCCATGCCCAAACACTTAGACCCTCTCCTAACATAGGACAAAGTGATGCTCCAATGAGGCAGACTGACCTATTAAAAAGATTTTTATGTCAACTCTCGTATAGTGTACGACGATCTTAGATGATGTACTCCCTCCGCTCCAAAATAGGTCTAAGTTTGACCTAAGTAGATCAAACTACTTTAAGTTAAGTTTGACCCAATTTATAAAAATATAACATAGACAACACTAATTTAGTTTTATTAAATTCATCATACAATATATTTTAATACTATCTAGATTTAGCATTGTGGATACTTATGTAGCTCTCTATAAATATCCAAATTAGAGAAGTTTGACTTAGGATAAGCCTAGATTTCTATTAATCTGAGACGGAGGGAGTAACTGAATTGGCAATATCGTGCAAACAAAAGGGATACGTAAAAAATATGCCCGTTACATTGTGGGTTCTAAAATCATGTGATCACATTTACTCCCTCAGTCTCAAAAGGATGCCGCAAGTTTATCTAAATTCGGATATATCTGTATAGTAAGTAGTGTCTAGATAAATTCGAATTTAGCCAAATCCGCGACATACTTTGTAAGAGGGAGACGGTACTTACAGTTGCTCATGACTTGTATAAATATATAAGCTTCTTCTACTGAAATATTTATTTTATTTTCACATGTGCCTATCGTTTTCAAAATACATGGTATACATGAAGAAGCAAGCAGTCTATTTTTTTCTCCATCATATACCATCACCGCATGGTTATAAATAAGTCGAGTTTTTTCTCCGTGTACATGATGTTAACTGTTAAATAAGACCAACAGACATGAAACTGTAACATTCATACAGTACTTATCAATTATTACTTGAATCCAACACAGGTGCGTACGGTCACTATGGAAAAGAAGAGATCACTATGCAAAGGGGTCTTGTGCTACATCGACGGACAGAACATAACAGAAGGGCCACATCTGAGACAGATAGCTGGCCGAGACACGAAGATCGGCATCGGCGCGACGGGTGGTTGCGGGGCGAACACCGGTGCGAGATGTGGTCCTCATGCGTGCAATTCTCGGGGCTCACCACACCTTATGTAAGACCGCGTACAGGTACAGAGAGGGAGATGAGGTTGCGAGAAAACAGACGGCGACAGATGAGCGATTAGACGATGGACCGAAGAAAAGAAGCTGGAGATGGTAGGGGGCAAACCCACGTGTTGGCATGGCGCCCCTTTTGGCATTTTTCTAGCCGTGCTTATTGTGCCTATGTCTGGGTTTTTTCCACCAAATTTAGTGTAAGCATAAATAGGTTGTTTTTTAATTCAGAAAGACTTTTAGTACATGGCTATGTCCAGCTAGGCTCAATGGAAACCTAGGATGATGATATCGCCTTGTAGTTGGGATTCTTCATTATCCACGACTCAAATGCGATTTCGCTATGTTTCTCGCTTGCTTGTTACTAGCAAAACAGCTACTCCTGCCGATCCATAATAATGATATAAAATATCATTGATTTTAGTACAGAGTTATATAAATCAGCAATACTTATTATGAAACGAAAAGAGTATTATACTCCGTCCGACTCATATTAGACTCAAATTTGTCTAGATTTGATGAATCTAGACACTATTTAATATATAGGTTCATCCAAATTTTAACAAATCTAAGTCAACTAATATGGTTCGAAGAGAGTAGGTCTTTTCAGTCGACAGTGGCTCGTCGAATAAAGAGCAGCCACCTCTAGAAGACTAGAACCCTGATGGGCCAGTGGCGAAGAACGCTGGAATGGTCTAGCGTATTCGCGGCAAATCATACAACCTGATGTAAGGTGGGGTGATTGAGACCGAGAAAAACAGCGATACACTTGTTCATCGGATGGTGTTTGTGTGGAAAGGTCATGGATCGATGCAGCTGACCACGCTACACATGCATGTGGTAAACTTTTCCTGGGACTAACGAATCAACCCCGGCCGGGAAAATGTGAGCCCTCGCGTCAGGATATGAATGCGCCTTCCTTTCATGCGATTTTCCATGATGAGCTTAGAGCAGCCCATGCCGAAATCCGGATTTTTTTTTTGGCCAGACATAACTCGTTTTTGGCCTGGGAACGCTGAGTTTCCACTCGCGTTCCCAGTCCGAGTTCCCACGTTCGGCGTAATTCAGTTAAACACGGCGAAATTGGGTGAATATAGGCGGATTTCATTAATTAGGACAAAGACGCACATATTACATTGAATTTAACTAGGAAAATATTAAATTGAAACTAGTAAAAGGCCGCCACCGTGGTCGAGACGAACGCCGCTTTTACAGGCCGAGGCGGGGGTGGTTCCTGGCCTGGATGTGCTCGATGACGGCGATGAGAGTTCGCCCTGTAACGCTCCACCAGCGGCGGCGAAAAGCCGCATTGTGACGCGGCGGCGGCGAGCCCGGCGGTCCCTCGTGTCGGGCTAGATCCTGGAGGCGCCTGTCGGCGAAGAACTGCCTCCAGAAGACCAGGTTGCCATGATCCTCGGCGAGATCCGGATCTTGCATGGCGGTCATAGCCGCCTGGATCTCTCCGGCGATGTCCTCATCGGCGGGCACCGGCGGAATAGGGATCCCGCCGGCGCTGAGTTGCCAGCCGACGGGGAGACGAAAGTCCGACGACGGCCGTATAGCCCGCGTCGTGGAGTAGCCAGGCTTCCCACGTCTGCAGCGTGCGTCGGCCGTCCGCCGCCGCGATGTCGTCGGGAAATCTCTCGGCCATGGCTTTTCGGTGGAGTTGTGGAGGTAGAAAGGTGCGAGCGTCTGGAGTTCGCCGGAGTTGGGAGCGGTGTGAGAGAGTGTAAAAGGGGACGACAAGATGTACGCCTTTTATAGGCCGAGGTCGGCGGCGAGGGCGGGAGGGGTGTAGCGGCGAGGGCGGGAAAAGGAAAACAACGGGAAGAATGACAACGACTCGGCTTCTGTCGCTGACAGGCTGGTCCACTCGGCCAATTCGTTTCGTTAGACGTTTCCAAGATGTATCCGAGATCCTGGGTATGACCTAAAAAGTCCGGACCAAAGTTGGCCTTAATCCGAACAAAAAGAGGTTCTTATAAACGCGACTGAACTAATTTTCGGCGTCCGTATCTAAATTCAGCGTCATGAATAGGCAAGTGAAGATGCCCTTATCATGACAAGTGGTAGCAAGGGCAAACGGTCGATAACCACATGCAGCACGGCTTCTTCAATCAAGTCGGCAAACTCAAACGGGCTAGCTACACGTACACAAACAGAAACATCTCTGTTCCTATTTCTGCTGAGCTTAAATTTTTCTCCTCTCTTTCGCGCTCATGCACTCCGATTTACTCTCTTATGTTCATATAATATGATCTTAACTTTATCTAGATACTACATCTAGTTTAAATATTTAACTAGATATATACATAGATAAAGTTAAAGTCATTAATATGACGGAGTATCAGACTTGGCTCGTAATATTTATCCCTTCGCTAATGGAGATCACACGTTACACAGGAAGAGGAAGGTATCAGCCTATAGTGCTCGCAGGACAAATGATTCGCTTAATCTGGCCAGGTTGTCGGCAAAGCTAGACCCACCGGTCTGTACCGCATCTGACCTGCTGCTTAACTACACGCACTAGCTGATAGGAATCTGCGGTTTCTCTCGTACTCTTTAAAATATTATACTCCATTCGTACTGATTTATTAGACTACTAGTAAAACTAGAAAAAAATCGCATAATTCAAATCAGATTGTAGCATATAACATATTGACATTACAACAATTAAAATAAGTTGTGTGGTGATTTCCTTTAGATCTAATTTACAAATTCGTGAGATTATAATATGATTTGGCAAGCACGAACATGGCTTGGAGCTAGCCCTAGGCTTCCCCGACACTCCCATGGCTAGCCCAAGACACGTCAACCGTGCCTCCCTCGCCCTGCCTCTCAGCCCTCTCACCAGAGTGCTTGTCTGGCTCAATCGAGGGAGGGAGCAGCGGGAACCGAGCCCACGGTTGTGGAGCTGGCAGAGTAGCGTGCGGTGGCACGCAAGCTCGACCCAGGTGCGCCCCATGCATCTCCCCTTACCAATACCCCTCCATCTGGTTATAGGTTCTTGGTGCTTGAGAAAGCTTCTTTGGAACACCTCACACAGGTGGCAATAGATATTGGTATCATATTCCGTGGTGAGCTTGGTCCACGTATGGAACATATAGCCACAATCAAGGCTAACGAGATCTACGAAAGGATCCTGGTTGCGTCCCACACTAGGTTGAGCATGGGCAGATGGCCAGCCCTCTGGACTCGGGACTTCGAAGCCTAGGACTAGAGGGGTGGATCTTCCGATACCGGTAGCGGGAAGGCTTCCCAGGTGACCACCTATCAGCGGAGGTCACGTGGGAGGCTTCCAAAGGCGGCGTCCAGCCCCTCGACCTATGGTAGGGCACGATCTGTCCCCCGTAAGCGTACTACTCCCAACAAGATTTCCCAATGAATTGGGCCTCGGTCAAAACATTCCTTTGGAACATCAGGGGATTCAAGCAAGAGGGCCAGAAGCGCCAACTAAAAGAGTATATGAGACACGACGATGCGGATATGATGGGATTGCAAGAAACAATAAAACATGATTCCTCATCTCGGAACACAAGGGCCTTAGCCAGCATAAGTTCTACTGGGATTGGCTGCCGGCTTCAGGACACTCGGCCCTTATCCTCCTGGGAGTTAAGGAGGAGACATTTGAGATTGAGGATATGGATCATCGGGACTTTTTTGTGAGTATGTCCCTCACACATACAGTCTAGCCTTTAGTGGGAGGTTATTATCGTCTATGTCCTTGTGAACCATAGTAGATCTATAGACTTCCTGGAAGAACTGAAGGAGAAAGTGGAGCGAAGTACCATTCCAGTTGGTGTGGAGGGCGATTTCAATCTTA
This sequence comes from Avena sativa, assembly GCA_916181665.1. Classification (NCBI taxonomy): domain Eukaryota; kingdom Viridiplantae; phylum Streptophyta; class Magnoliopsida; order Poales; family Poaceae; genus Avena; species Avena sativa. Next base: position 258,856,728 of record OV702298.1, on the reverse strand, counting down.
TCCGCTCGCCAGATGACAAGAGCTCCACAAATGTTGATATCCCAAGGATCTGGATGTTCAACGATTGCATCGTGAATATCTCTCTTAGAGAGGTCACACGAGTGGGAGCCAGATATATTCGACAAATAAACAACTTGGGTCTGGTTCATAGTGTCTTGGATCGAGTCCTGGTATCAGTAGAGTGGGAGGTTTTTTCCCACTTTGCTCACTCCGAGCACTCACCGGGATAGACTCAGACCATGCTCCCCTCTTGCTCTCATCAGGAGGGAGTGCTCCACCATGACTGATCGCTTCCACTTTTGCTCTCATTAGGAGGGGGTGCTCCACCACGACTGATCGCGCGACCAGGTTTTATGGAAGCGATAAATACAAAGTGGAATGCAGCAGCGACGAATCCTCCTCGTAGATTCTATGTAGTGGGTGTTTGGCATCACTGTGCCAAGATGGCTCACCAATTCATGAGGAGTTGGGGCGCTAATATTGTTGTGGCCCTTAGACGCTAGAAGAATACTATCTTAGGCGAGATTCAAGTCCTGGATCGGATAGATGATGAGCAAGGGATATCCATCGACGACTGGTCGCGTCGTTATACCCTTGAAATCTCCTTGACGGAGATTTATAAAGGGGAAGCGACCTTCTAGAGACAAAGGAGATGACAAAACTGGTTACTTAAGGGTGACGCCAACACAGCATATTTCCATGTGATTGCCAATGGCAAACGTAGGAAATTCTTGATCATATTCCCATAGGAAAAGGAGAGGCTCCTAGAGGAGCCCCGAGAACTCTATTTCCATATCTACTCCTTCTACAGGGAGCTCTTCTCGGAGGGATCCCACTCAGGGATTGTGTTAGCGGAGACCTCTGGACAACCGATGCTAGAGTTACTACCGACAAAAATGCGGAGCTAACTCTCTGATTCCTTCTGGAAGAGGTAGAGAGGGCGGTTAGATCGATGAAGGACAACTTGGACCTAGGGCCGGATGGCCTCCCGGTATCATTTTTCTAGAATTTCTAGGAAGTGCTTCAATAGGTGGTCATACCTATGTTCTAGGAGTTCTACTCTGGAACGTTTGTCATGTCCCGCCTGAATTTTGGTTTCATTACCTTGATTTCCAAAGTAGAGGGAGCCACAGAAATCCATCAATTTAGGGCAATCACGATGATTAATATTATCCAATGCATCTTTGCTAAAGTCCACACCTCGTGAATCTTACCAGTTATGGAGCGGTTGTCCCACCCATATCTGTTTTCCTTCCTCAAAGGATGGTTGATTCATGATGGGGGTCCTAACACTTCACAAGATAGTCTATAGGGCTAAAACCAAATGGACAACTAGGGTATTCCTGAAATTAGACTTTCAAAAGGCATATGACTGTATGGACTAGCAGTTGCTTCGCCAGGTGATGCTTAGGAGAGGCTTTGCCGATCATTTAATCACTTAGACCATGCAACTTGTTATGAGAGGAAATAATGCAATCAACATAAATCGGGAGGTGGGCCCCTGCTTTTGACCCTCATGTGGAGTGAGACAGCGGGACCCCTATCTCCACATACTCTTAAATTCAGTTGTAGATGCCCTTGCAGAGATCTTAGGGAAATCTAAGATCGTCAGCCACATCTCTGGTGTGGTAGGTTACCTTATTCCGGGTGGGGGTGGTTACACATCCAATACGCCGACGACACTATGATCATGGTAGAAAGGTCAGACCTTGACATCATTAATCTTAAGTTCCTACTACTCTGCTTCTAGGCGATATTGGGACTTAGGATTAATTTTGACAATAGTGAGGTGATCACGCTAGGCTTCTCCCCACAGGACTAGCAGAGGATAGCCAAAAAATCTTAACTGTCGGCTAACATTATTCCCCATCACTTACTTGGGATGCCGGTCCGGGATACTAGGGTCCTCATGAAGGATCTAGAGCCCTTAGTGGGCGCGTGAGAGCGAAAGCAGAACCCTCGTGTGGTAGGTTCACTTTGAAAGGTAGCAGGTCTATCATCATCGACTCATGCTTATTTATCCTACCTATGTACATTATGGGGTTGTATCTACTACTAGAGGGAGTACATGGCGCCTTTTACAAGAATTTGCCACTAGAAGTATCACATGGTAAAATTGGGAAAATATTTACCCCCAAGGATCTGGGGGCATTGGCATGTTAGCTTCGCGCCAATTTAATATGGCGCTGATGCTACAATGAATTTTGGCATATCTTGAGGGAGGATGGAGGTTTATGGATGCATCTCATAAAAGCTAATTACTTGCGAGGACACCCACTCCTGGAGTTTGACCATCAAGACGGCTCCTAGTTTTGGCGGTCTATCTAGGAGATCAAGCATCAGTTCCACCTTGGAGCTAGCTTCACAATTGGCAATGGGGAAGGTACCCTCATCTAGTTGGATCCATGTCTTGGGGGCGTCCCCTATGAGAGGCCTACCCTAACCTCTTCGCAATATGCGTTAATCCTCGCTGACGATTGCAGCAGCGTCCCGAGAGGGGCCATGGAACTTATCTTTTCATCGGGAATTCAACCCGGTGGTAGCAAAGGCATGGAATGACCTTAGTACTAGTCTCCATATCTCTATTTCTCCTGGGAAGCAGACTCAATTTCCTAGAGTTTGACCCCCTGGGGGTCTTCTCTATTAGCTCGGCATACATGGCCCTCTTTAGAGGGCCTGCCTTGCCGTGGACCAAGCATATTTGGAAGGCCCATCTTCCCTTGAAGATGAGGATCTTTGTTTGGCAACTGCTTCACGATCACATTCCTTCCGGGGTAGAGGTGACACTGCGTCATGAACTGGGGGATGGGTTATGCCCATTATGTGTGATCCTAGAGACATGATCTCACATAATGTTCACTTATCCCGTGGCCCGGTTTCCGTGGAACTTTATCCGAGAAGCCCTGGGCCCCCGAGTGGGATGCCTAGGATCTCGATGAGTTCCTAGAAACATTTGCAAACGAGACTGGCAAGAGGCACCGCCTCTTCTGATTTGTATTTGTTGTGATGTCTTGGATCCTTTGGACGATGCATAATAAAATGGTGATTGGGAAAGTATTTCTATGGTGCTCCATCGACTCGATATTCAAATTCCTCGCTTGTTGTAGCAGTCGCACCCGCTATTTAGGCTCTAGACTAGGGAGAGGTCAGACGATATGCTTCGACATCTGATCGAGGAGGTGCGTCGTATCTCTCCCCGTCCTCTTGATCTTGAGTCCCAGTTGTGCTATGGGATCACCTTTTTTTCACTATCCGAGATTTGCTTGTAGTTATGTTGTTTAGGCTGGTTAGTGTTGTTGCCCCACCATCATTTATTTACTTTTAATTCCTTGTAAACTCTGTATGTATAGTTTCATTATTTATAAAGCGGGGCGGAATCTTGTTTCGAGAAGAAAAATTCTACTGAACTTTCATATCTATTTTTCTTACATCAACTAGCATGTGACGATCGTGGATACTGTTGGAAATACACCCTAGAGGCAATCACGATGATATATTTCTTGTTGTATTCATAAATTTAAAATTGTCCTTAAATCAACATCATTTATATGTATCATAGAATTCATGATCTGAAACTATGTATATAAGATGTTTGTTCCAAACTATCTTTAGTCGACAAGGTTATTTGGTCACATAGCCTAGAATAAATAATATATGAGTCAGTTGATGACGTGATTCCAATGGCCACGGTGATGTCAATCCGTTTTATACTAACTAGGATAGAAGTGTATGAACCCTAACCCTAAAAATTGGGGAACTTACCATGAGCAGCAACAAACTTGAGCTCTCCCCGTCATTCCATCTTGGCATTGCGGCGAGGAAGGTAGATGCATGGACGGCGAAGGAGCAGCAACAGGAGTTGCGGCGGGAGCAGCTTCGATGCGCGACATGGGAATGAGACGACGACGCACTGACCGCGTGGTCAACAAGCCGATGTCTTATGTTCTCTCAACGGTGACCGACGGGTGGGTCCCACAGAGACGCCTTTAGCGGTCACAGATAGCCGTGTCCGAATGCCATAACGACTGGTCACGTCACCACATAATATGGGCCATCTCTGTGAGGAAGAGCGTCAACTGGGCTAATAAAAGAGGTTACACGAAGTTGGTAATTTATTACGACAATCAGACACAAGTATGTTAGTTTTTGCAAATTACTCGAAAAGTGGTAGTTTTTTAAAGCCCTAGCCTCGATTGTGTTAACTTTCTGCAATTTTCTCCTCGTGGTGTGAAGAGCATACACCTCCTGAAACTTGATGGACCAGTCACGAAGATCCTTATGGTCGCTCGCGTATTCCCGACGTGAAGGTGAGAGCATCTCCATCGGCATGACACAAACTGTCGTGCCGCGTCTGAACCGGTCCGCGCGGACCGATGGACAGCTGCTTGTCGGCCTAGTGGAGCGATCCATCTGAATTGATTCGTGCGAACCGATCCACCCATGCACTAAACTTGGGTCACGATTGGACGGTCCGGACAGCTTGCATGGCCTCCCACGTCATTCCTTAGCCATCTGAGCCGTCTCGCCAGTGGCTGACCAACACAGGCTAGTGTGGACAGATGGATCGTGCCACCGAGCGCAGCTGACTGGATTAATACCAAAATGCATCGTGGCCGAAACGAACGTTTTAGGCCGACGGTTCTGCCCGATGAAGATGCCCTGAGGTGATGGAGACCGAGAACAATAGCGATACTACACTAATCACTTCATCAGGGTCAAGCTCAAGCAGCGGCAGTGGTGTTTCTGTAGAAAGGACATGCAGCTGAGAGCTGACTGCACGCACATGTGGTGGTAAACCTTTTCCTGGGACTAACGAATCAGCCCCGGCCGGGAAACGTGAGAGCGAAGCCCCCTCGCGTCATAAACGCGACTTTCTTAGTCTCATGCGATTCTCCGTGATGAGCTTCTCGTGACAAATGACAGGGCAGTGGCGAATAACCACACGCAGGTCGGCAAAACTCAAACGGACTAAGCTCACAAACAGAAACATCTCTATTCCTATTTCTGGTGATCTTTGCTGAGCCAGCTTAAGTTTGCTCCCTCTCTTCCGCGTTCATGGAAGGCATCACACACTGCGATCTACTACTATCAGACTTTGACTCGTAACCTTTATCCCTTCGTTAATGGACACCAGTCACACGTTACACAGAAGGCATCAGCCCATAGTACCGGAAACTTCATTTGAAGGAGCTCTAGTTATCGTTTCTTTCTCCTATGTGATTGGTGCGCCTGTCTATTTTTTTTTAAATTTGCACATGGCATGCGGACGTCACTAATTGTCTGAAACATTATTAAAACATTGAAACATTTTATCGAAACATTAAAACAAACCTGTAAACAGTATAAAAATGTTTTATTGTTTCATAAGTTTCATAAATGTTTTAGTTTTTCTAAACGACATGTGGCTGACATCACGCTGATGTCACTACTTTATATGAAGCTAACTTTAGAAAATTCTTATTCCCGTGCCCGAAGGACATGGTATGATTCAATTAAGGACAGTGCTAGGCGTCCCCTTGGGGGATTTGATCCCCGATCCCCCGGGTGCGGAGCCGTATGATAGAGTCGTCATGCTCCGTCCGATCGAACTTGCTTGGTCAACGCACGTCTTCCTCGTCCCTATCTCTCTCCCTCCCTGCAACTACCTACCCCATGGCATTCGCTTCTGCTTCCCTCATCCCATCTCTCTCTCTCTCCCTCCCTGTAGTTGCCTCATGGCCTCTGCGCGCATCTGCAGTTGGAGAAGATGGTCTCCCAGCTTCGCCAAGGCGGCACCGCCACGGCTCGTATCAATGCCATCCACTGCTTGTAGCAAAAACAACCGCTCGCCATGGAAACGCCGCCGGCGCCATGTAGCAAAAATACCGCTCGCCATGGCAACGCCGCCGACGCCATGTAGCAAGCCCGGCCGCCTCCCTGTAGCAACGCCACCAGCGCCATGTAGCAAGCACGGCTGCCTGCTGTAGCAACTCCGCCGGCGCCATGTAGCAAGCCGGGCCGCCTCCTTGTAGCAACGCTGTCGGCGCCATGTAGCAAGCCCGGCCGCCTCCTGTAGCAACGCCGCCGACGCCATGTAGCAAGCCCGACCGCCTCCCTGTAGCAACGCCACTGGCGCCATGTAGCAAGCCCGGCCGCCGCTTGTAGCAACTCCGCCGGCGCCATGTAGCAAGTTCGGCCGACGCCTGTAGCAACGCTGTCGGCGCCATGTAGCAAGCCCGGCCACCGCCTATAGCAACGACGCCAGCGTCAGTAGCAAGTCAGACCCCCTCTTGTAGCAACATCGCGTGCGTGGGGGAAAGGAGACGGTGGCTGGTGCCGGCGTGGTGGAAGGGCAGGGTGGTGCCGGTGTGCTGGTGGCACAACGCGGAGCTTGGGTGGTGGTCTGGTAGGTAGGCGTCGCGCAGGAGAAAGGTACATACCGAAGAAAGAACTTGTGAGGAGAAAAGGAGACAGGGGATTCATCCCCGGAAGAGATAAGGTGGGCCCGTTGGTGCGTCGTTTCTCTAGACTCTAGACACGCGTGGGACGTGTTGTCACGCGAGGGAGGCGGGGGATCGCGTCCCCGGGGGATGTGTATGTTTTTCCTTCAATTAATCTGACTAGGTTATCGGTAAAAGCTAGACTCACGGGTCACTTCGCATCTGACTTGTTGCTTACACATACTTTTTTGTTTTGCGAAATTGTATCAATCTATTAATAATCATCAGTAGTGGTATACAGAGGGCCAAAAGTTATAAATAGATCATCGGACCACCTAACAACGACTATAAACACTAGCGCGGGTTGAAGACATACCGCCGTTCTTGCTCCTCCATCGCCGGAGCTGGGCAAAACTTGCCGTAGTAGAGTTTATCGTAATAAATTGACGGAAGTCATCATGCTGAGACCAAAGGGCCATTGTACCAGAGCAGCAACCATCGCTAATGATAACAACCATAGACCGGAAGAGACTGACCTGAAAATAAACCAACGAACATGAAAACGGACCGAATCCTAGAAGATCCAATTACACCCAGCATCTACAACAACGTGTTGCCCTAACGGCTTTACGGACGCACACGGCCTAAAAAGAAGAATCACAATAGAAGAAAAGTCCTGCTACCGTGATCTATTTCTTATAGCAGTCGTACTAATACCACCAAAACAACACCGGGAGTCCATCTCCTCGAAAACGAAGGTAACAGTGCATCGCCCCGATCAAAGATCTTACGTTTTCACCCTGGAGAACATCCCAAGCTTACAAAACAATGCCTTCAACATGTCAAGCACAACCAACTAAGGCCAGACCTTGAATTTTCACCATAAAAAAAGTAAGACTTTGAACTTCACCTGTGTTGTCGCCCCACTTATAATGTCGCTACTCCAAGTCACAAGTCACCAAGCTAATTCATCATCGCCACAAAGACTCGAATCACCATTGCTAGTTCTCGGATCTCGACTTCTATGACATTCTCCTCCAGCTGACTTCGTCATGGAACGAGAAAGTGTGTCCCATGAAAACAACCGGCAGAACTTCACATCGATTCCTCTGAAACCAAACGGTCAGAGAAAACCATGAGTGCGCATGACCGAATCCCACCCGATCCAGCAATTTTGAAGCCTAATGGAGTTCGCCGACGGAGCCTTCCAGAACACAACACGCTAGCTAGATCGATAGGGATAGGCATTCAACAGATCATCATCTTGGTGAGAGTTGGAACCATAGGACCACCACATTTATTCAATCCGAGCTAGTATCCCCCATGCCACCCGCCGACACCTTCTTGGATCTGCCACTCGAACCTCACTGGCCAGGCCAACATCGAGGAATCATAGGACAGAACAGGGTCGATCTTCCGCTGGAGCCGGCCAAACTGCGCAGCGAGCAGGAGCCCTCACAGCCGGTCAATGCATCGCCATGGAAGACCTGAGCCACCACCCACGTTTCACATGCGCTGCCCCGATGACGGATCGCCATGAGCGCATGATACTGTCGGAGCTCACCTCCCATCACCCCCATATTTGACAGGCTGGGCATGGCCGCCACCGCCGACGAAGACGGCGACAACAACCATGGAGAGTAGATCAAGGCGCGGCTCGCTAGGGTGGGAGAGGGGCCTCCGAAATAACCCCGCGCGACATGGCCCGGGAGGGAGGGGAAAAGGGGGAGGAGTGAGGCAAACTTCGATGGGCTGGAGGGGCGGAGCTTTTCTCGTGGGAGTCGCTAGGTTGCTTTTTTTCTCCTTCAGTCCCCAAGCGTGTAGTGGGGTTTTTCACATACACCGTCTTAAATATTGTCGTATTCCTCATTAATGTGACAGAATGAAGCTCCGACAAATGTCCCTACTTAGTAATTACAAATGTTATCATTACTTTGTAATAATAGCCAGTCGTATCATCGTCGATTAGTACGTGTTTGGCGGTGAGAATTGCATTCGCGTGTTTTCTTTTGCTAAATTAATTTTTCTTACTTTTTGCAAAATTCCTCCTACTCTTTAATAATTATCAACGGCAAACAAAGAGTTCTAAAAGTATCAAAAATTATAGAAAGATACTTGCACCATCTAGCGATAACTACAGACACTAGCACAAGCAAAAATGTGTCGCCATCTGGTGCCTCCATCTAAGATTATAAAAGACCAGCATACTAGAGCAACAACCATTGCCGAAAATGACAACCGTAGATCGAAAGAGATTGATTCCAAACCAGACCGACCGGATCAAAAGAGATCCATCGGACACATGACTCAACATGTCCTCGGCAGCGCTAGACGCATCACCAGAGCAAGGATAGAGTGGAAAGGATCTTATGCTGACTTTAGTAAGTAACTGCCGCCTCAACATTGTGAAAAAATCATTAAAAGTAACTTGAATAAAAAACGAAAACCCTTTCGTTAGTGAGAGACATACCATGGTCCATCACTCCTCCAAGTCCCCATAGTGAAAGACGGTGCCGCCGGCGAGGGGACAAAACCATATATTGGTTTTAGTCTATGGCATCCACGCGTCTATGTGGATTCATGTATCGGTTCACTAGTTTTTTTGCTCTTGTTAACTGTGATCGCGAGAATCCGTAGAAGAAAATTAACAAGAATATTATGACCAACTGTACAAACTTGACAATTAGTTTTTCGATGGTATCTTTGTCCACCTTCCGAATGTTTGTTTGCATTTTCTTGAGTTGTACCATGTCATGCCTCTACAAGCTACTGTGCCAACGCATATATCACTCAACAATACAAGTGAAACATTTTCTCTTTCGCGGCATCATCGATTATTTTCCTTACCATGTCTAGTTGTTGTTTTGTATTGACTTGGCATGATTGGTTTCTTACAAACTATTTATCAATATTTTCGGTCACTTTATTTGTTAATCATCTCGTGGATACTTTTTTTACGATCACTCACACACTCCCATTTTAGCTTGTTCTTTTCTATCATGCTCATGTTATTTTGCCTATTTCTCTTGCCTTCTAAGTCATTCTCAAATCACAATCTCATTGCCAAACCTGAATTTAGGCTCCCATTTTGTTATACCATCGCGACTTCTAGTTTTTCATACAAATTGTCATTTCTAGTGTATATTCATTGGAGCAGCATGTTCTCTTTCTCATGGCAGTCATGTTGTTTTGTTACGGTATAATTTTGTAGCAAAACTTGAACAACTTACTTCATTCTTGACATGACATGTGGCTTCTAGCCGTGAACTACTATCTTGAACTTCCATTCGTTTCCAATATTTGATTGTTACGATATGATCCATTTGTTGTTTGGTAGAATGATATCTAGAAAATTCACGTATTAGTAGCATACCACATTTTTACATTTGATTTTATCTTGCATAATTAATTTTTCTATTCTGATTTTTTAACAGGAAAGTCCTCGAAAGGCCAAGAAGCTGCATTAAACAAGGGGGTACAAATTTACATAGAGGCCCTAACATTTCTCCCACTAAGAAACCCTAAATTTGAAGATAAGGCATCGCATCTTACAAAAAGGACCCTAGAGCAATCTTAAAAGCAATCAGGTCCTCCGTCCTCACCACCGTAGTGTGACCTCCAGGCACGGCCGCCGTTGCATCCTCCAGGACGGCACCACTTGGGGAGGCAGCAACATGCACCGCCACGCCGAGATTAGGGTAGATACTCAGCAAAGGAGGAAGAAGAAGCTCAACCCAAAGTCGAGCGCAGCAGGGCCGCCCTCGCGGCCAGAGATAGTGGTTACCTAGAGGCTCCGCTTGGGAACTGCTGCCAAAAACAGATCATCCACTCTCCTCCAACCTATAGATCCATAGAGCAAGGCACGGTTCCTATTCTTCCCCTCGCCGCCACGACCGATCGGAAGAAGATTCGCCGCTTTGATCTTCAGCACCAAGAGATGGCCAAACTCGTCCTTATTGAAGGGGCTCTCGGCCTCCGCAACTTCCACTTTGACCTCCCACCTCGAGAGCTCGACGGAGAACCTCGAGGACAACCCACCAGCATAGAGCGACATCACCAGGAGGAAGAAGCCCGACAGCATCTCGCCATACGACACATGGGGCCACACTTCTAATCCTAAACCTACTTTTGCTGTGAGAGCCACTATCCCTACTGCTACCAAGGAGACCCGGCGACCAGCTCCAGCTCACCTCCAACTGGCATGTCCAGTGGAGAAGGAAAGGGGTGGCGCCGGGATAGCACGAGAGACTCTCAAGGCTGGGAGAGGAGAGGAGAGGAGAGGTGAAAAGTCACATCTACAATCCGTCTCATTTGTTTCATAAGCGGATTCAATCATATGTAGGTCTGGTTCAGATGTATACCACATATGAAGCACTACTAATTAACTCGGAGATTGAAGTTCGTGCCTCTAACCCCTCCTCGCGTCGCCCCCTCCAGGCGTCCGAGGGGGGCAACCCTAGCGCCCGCCGCCACCCTCTCCCCTCCTTCTCTCCCCCCACCTCGTCTCCCCCGGAGGGCCGCCGGCCTAAGGCGCGCGTGGATCCGGTGAAGGGGGCGGCAAGGATCTGTCTTGGTGGCTCTCGCATGGCTGAAGGGAGGAACTCTCCTATGCTGGAGAGCCTCGGATCAGAGGCGGCGGCCTCACGCGAGTGGACGACGTTGACGTGCGGAGGTCACTAGATCTGAAGAGGCCTTCTCCTCCCTGTGCTTCTCCTCCCCGACCCTAGACCCTGTTTTGGCGGCTGGTGGGTGCCGAAGGCAAGGCTAACCGAGGAAAACCTTAGCCGACAGTGGACATGATGTCGACGATGTTGTGGGCGCTATTATCCTTCCTAAGGCGACATCAAGGTGGAAGCATCGACATTTCAGGTGGCTGAGTCAGCACGCTCGATCCGTTCACCGAGAACCGGCCAGCGGTGTGGGGTCGCTACGTCGGCATTAATAAAGGAGGTGGTCCTTGGGTTTCTTTCGCGCGAAGATGAAGATCTTCTTGATGTATGCCCTTGTTGATCTGGAATGGAGAGGCGAGCTCTGAAAGGCTACGCCGGCGAACTCCCATGGGCGTATCATGCCTGGAGATTGCTGGATCGGAAGGTATTCGGTCGTGCATACCTTGTTTTTCTGGCCGTTTGGTTTTAGCGGGAGCATTGCGAAGCTCTGTTTTTTGTTCCCACCAAGCGCCATTCATCGAGACATGGTGAAGTCAGATGCGGAGAATGTCAGAAAAGCGGAAATATGAGGGTAGCGATGGTGATTTTAGTTTTTGTGGCGACGGAGAACTGACTGTTGTGATCTGTGACTCGTAGTAGTGACTGTTGGTGTGGGAAAAGAACATGGGAGGAGTTCCTAGTCTTACCTTGCAGGGTGAAAATCCAAGGTCTGGCTTTAACGGGTTATGCCTGGCAATAACCTTGTTAAAGACATTGTTTTGCGAGCGAGGATTTTCTTCAGGGTGAAAACCTATGATCTTTGATCGGGCAACGACGACGCTTGGGCACTGTTTCCTTTTTGAAGACGTTGTTATTGGAGTGGAGGACTACCGGTGTTGTTCTGATGGTGTCAGTGTCATTGCTTTGAGGAATAGTTCTATGTAGCAGGACTTTTTCTTTTTTGTAATTCTTATTTCTTTTTCTCCGAGCACATATTTGTTTTGTACTACGTCTTGCTTAACCAGTGCAAATCGACTTCCATCTTACTACTCTGTTTTTTGTACAGTGCCTATGTGGGATCTGCCCCCTCTAGAGTGATAGAGCTTCACCTTGTCTTTCTATGTTTTGGTATATAATGTTTGAATAACGTAATTTGAAATTACTATTTTTTCTTTCAAACATGTTACTATTTTGGACGAATCCACATGTCTTATTTATTAATACAGTTAAAATCCATCATTATCAATGACAAAATAGACAAGATGAAACTTGAAGGGATATTTACTCTAATTGTAGAACTAAGGGAATGAAAGATGGTTGTAGGTTACTTTAGGACAAGTACTTTGACCATCAATGTTCGTAGCATGCTCAAGGCACATTATCATAGGAAGCAACAGGCCGGTATCCTCTGACATACGGTACCCTGCAATGAGAGTCACTGACATGTGGGCCCAACAACTGGTGAACCCATATGTCATTGACACCACGACATTCCGTGAAGCTGTCATGCTAAGGCCTTGAAGGACGAGCGCACCAAAGGACTAACCGTCTGCGATGATGAGAAACTTAGATCGAAAGTGTCATAACTGCAACCACACTAGCGAACACAAGAACCACTGACAAGATCCCAAGAGATTTGCCATGAAGACAACTCCACACAACCTCTTTTAGCAATAGGCGCACCGCATGAGCGGGCTAGGGCAATTTTATTCTGATTTTAGGATATCTTTGCGTGAAAAATAACATACTCAAACAACCTATAAGAAGGACAAGGACCCTGGCGGGGTGGATGGGGGTCCGTTGCACCTCCAAGGCCCAAGGGCCACCGAAGGCAGGACAGACTAGCAACATTACCGGCGAGGTGGGACAAAAACATTGATCACCTTTAGATTGCCTTCTCTCCCTTACGGGTCGACCGATTTTCTTAGTTCTCTTTTAACTTTGAACATTACAGTCCTCCATTGTTGGTGTACCGATGTACTCCATACCTCAATTAACATCCACATTCCCGACACATGGCCGTGAGGCAAGTGCGACATATGAATGTGCAATGCTCCCAGCTAGTACCTGCAATGTGACTAGGGGAACAAGTACTTAATCCTTAGCAGTGGCAGACAACAGCGCCTCATCATCTCACGATATGCTTGCTGCTTGGATTGGTACTTCGCTAGAGCACTAGTTTCTTGCTTGTACTATCCCTGCATGTGCGGGAGTAACAAAGAACATTTTGGGGGTATAAGAGAACAACCTCTAGGTGTTAGAACTGTACCACTAACATAAAACGGGATCGTATATGTGAGGCAACAAGCGTGCAATTGCTTGGTTTGAACCATCTTTGAATTTCACGTGTGATGTGACATAAACCCACACGTTATTTTCATAGTTATTAGTGGTTAGTATTTCCAAAATGTCGGCTTTGTGTAGGAAGAAATCTGCGACACATGGGCCCACTTGTCAGTAGTAACATGTAGAAATCCCGGCAGAATCTACCGGTCCGAATTTCCTTTCCAAGGAGATGAAAAATAAACCGAGGGGAATATTATGGGAGAGGGGAAACTCAAAGAGGAGAAGAGAAAGAGAGGGGGGGGGGAGAGCGAAGGGGATAAATGGACAAGAGGAAAAGCTGAGAACAAATCCGAACCAGCCAACCAATCTCAATATCCACACACCACGCTTCTCCACTGGACCACAAGCTCTCCTCCCCAACCAAGACTAGGAAACCCCTGCAAACTCTGCAAGAACACCCCCGGGACCAAATCTCCAGGAATTTTTTATTGGGGAAAAAAGGGAAGAGATTGGTCAGATTACTCCACATCTCGCCCCCATGCACTTGCTCTGAGGAGACCACTCCCATCTAGCCCATTCCACGGTTCCAGGGAATCCTCACCAATCCAAGCAGCTCCTGGCATCTTTTTGAGCTGCCCACACCAGAGCGCCCTTGCTTCTTGGCTTGATGGTAGCTCCTTGAGCTGTTGCTCGTCGTCCCAGAGGGAGAGGCAAGAGCTTCTTCGGTTGGGTTAGCGGCTCATCGTCGCGGAGAGGAAAACTATTTGTTGTCCCGGGGGGTTCTTGGTGGGTTGTGTGGATTGGGTGCCATGTCAGCGTCGCCGTCGTCGATGAGCGGCGGTGCCGGCGCCGTTGAGGCGGCGATGCGGACGGTCGTGTGGTTCAGGAGAGACCTGCGCGTGGAGGACAATCCGGCCCTGGCGGCGGCGGCGCGGACGGCCGGGGAGGTGGTGCCGGCGTATGTGTGGGCGCCGGAGGAGGACGGGCCGTACTACCCCGGCAGGGTGTCCCGGTGGTGGCTTAGCCAGAGCCTCAAGCACCTGGACGCCTCGCTACGCCGGCTCGGCGCCAGCCGGCTCGTCACCAGGCGCTCCACCGACACCGTGGCCGCCCTGCTCGAGCTCGTCCGCAGCACCGGCGCCACCCATCTCTTCTTCAACCACCTCTACGGTTCGATTCCTAATATCTCACTCTTGTTACTCTCGGTCAGTCATTTACTGCTGTTCTTGCAAAAATACTGTACTAGTAGTACAGTAGTACTTGCTTACTAGTACGATTTCTCTGTTGAAATCCTCAAGCTTTTCGTTCCTTTTGCTCTGTATTTTTGGAGTTCTTGTATCTGGCCTCTGCTCAACTAGATCCACTCGAACATGATCCAAATAAAAAAGTTGAGGAAGGGAATCTTTTCCATCAACAGTACCTTGTGTCTGCCAATCATGGATATTTCATGGCCTAACACATCCTTACTCAATACGTCAAACAACACCAAGTATAGCATCAAAACGCTCACTGAACACTTGGTCAGCGTCGCCCCTCTTTAATTCCCAAAAGTTCTTGCAGCCACCAACCTAGTATTACTGCTCCAGTTTAAACTCCCCCCTAATCCACCTCTTTAAACTCTCCAGAACTAGGCTACTACTAGCTTTTTTTAAAGAACAATTGATAGCACCTTATCGTGTGAGCTGACACGAGTGGCCATGTGTTGCTCACCAATCGCTGTCTGCTGCCCGCCATGTAGATCCTCTGTCGCTGGTGAGGGACCACCGGGTGAAGGAGGTGCTGGCGGCAGAGGGCATCACCGTGCAGTCCTTCAACTCCGACCTGCTCTACGAGCCATGGGAGGTCCTCGACGACGACGGCTGCCCCTTCACCATGTTCACGCCCTTCTGGAACAAGTGCCTCTGCATGGTCGACCCTGCTGCGCCCATGCTGCCACCCAAGAGAATCAATTCAGGTCTCTTGCAAATCCAATGCTCTAATGGCTTTATATAATTACTACTGATCTTTGAAGAATCACTGACATGGAAATGCTCCGTGTGTTTTTTTTCCGCAACGTCCACAGGTGACTTGTCAAGGTGCCCGTCGGACGACCTGATCTTTGAAGACGAGTCAGAGAGGGGAAGCAATGCGCTGCTTGCACGGGCATGGTCGCCGGGATGGCAGAATGCTGACAAGGCGTTTGCGGCCTTCATCAATGGCCCGCTGATCGACTACTCCGTGAACCGCAAGAAGGCCGACAGCGCAAACACGTCCCTGCTCTCCCCTTACCTGCACTTTGGCGAGCTGAGCGTCCGCAAGGTCTTCCACCAGGTCCGGATGAAGCAGCTAATGTGGAGCAATGAGAACAACCATGACGGGGAGGAGGGCTGCAGCCTTTTTCTCCGGTCAATTGGCCTGCGAGAGTACTCCAGGTACCTCGCCTTCAACCATCCATGCAGCCATGAGAAGCCCCTCTTGTCTCACCTCAGGTTCTTCCCCTGGGTGGTCAATGAGGTGTACTTCAAGGTCTGGAGGCAGGGTAGGACTGGCTACCCTCTTGTGGATGCCGGCATGAGGGAGCTCTGGGCGACCGGGTGGCTGCATGACCGGATACGCGTCGTCGTCTCAAGCTTCTTCGTCAAGGTCCTTCAGCTGCCATGGCGCTGGGGGATGAAGTACTTCTGGGACACCTTGCTAGATGCCGACCTTGAGAGCGATGCGTTGGGCTGGCAGTACATCTCCGGGTCTCTGCCTGATGGCCGTGAGCTCGACCGCATTGATAACCCGCAGGTACATACATATACATGGGCATGGGTTTCTTTGTATGGTAGGATCTCTTGATAATCAAAATGGCACACTGATTTACTATATTGCATTTCTCAGTTTGAAGGCTACAAGTTCGACCCATATGGGGAGTACGTCCGACGATGGCTACCGGAGCTGGCGAGGCTGCCGACAGAATGGATACACCACCCCTGGGACGCACCCGAGTCTGTGCTGCAGGCTGCAGGAATCGAGCTAGGTTCGAATTACCCTCTCCCCATTGTTGAGCTGGATGAAGCCAAGTCTAGGTTACAGGATGCCTTGTCAGAGATGTGGGAGCTTGAGGCCGCCTCTCGGGCTGAGATGGAGAACGGAATGGAGGAAGGCTTGGGAGAGTCCTCAGACGTTCCACTGATTGCCTTTCCACAAGAATTGCAGCATATGGAAGTGGACCGAGAGCAGTTCCGTGCTACAATCCCCACACCACCGACAGCTGGCCGGAGACGAGCAGATCAGATGGTGCCTAGCATGACCTCTTCCTTTGTCAGAGCTGAGACAGAACTTTCAGCGGATTTTGGGAACAGCGAGGTGAGTAGGCAGGAGGTGCCATCGCAGGTGCACTTCCAGCAGCGGGTGGAAATCAGGGAAGAAGTTGTGAACGATGGCACTGCTGCCAGAAACAACGGCATCCAGCACCAGCAGTATAACAATCAGAATACCCAACACCGTGCGCGGGCTGGCATAGCACCATCCACGTCAGAGGCATCAAGTACCTGGACTGGGAGAGAAGGCGGGGTAGTACCGGTCTGGTCACCTCCGGCTGCTTCGGGCCATTCAGATCCTTACACTGCCGATGAAACTGAAATTTCCAGTAGGAGTTATTTGGACAGGCAACCGCAGTCACATAGGTTGATGAACTGGAGTCAGCTCTCCCAGTCATCGTGAATTCAGATGCATGGTAAACCCCAACTGTAATTTGGTTCAACTATATTACATGGATAGAGCATACTATATAAGCTTACTAATGTTCTATTTTTTTTTATGAAGCTGGATGTAGGACAGCAGGCTGCAAAGGGGAAAATTGATGTTGGACAGTGAGAGGAATGCAATATGTACATTATCTCCTTTTGTTCATCTTTAGCCTTGGTGTTCATGAATCAGGTGATGCAGCTTCACGGATGCAATAAGTTATGTAAAACTAGTTTTATAGAACTTTGTGGCATAGGTTGCTAGTTGTCAAAAGGATGTGTACCATTTATCAGATAAGAGGGTTTCTTAGCATCATGATGTCTGTAATTGTACATTACCTTTGTTTATTGCAATCTTTGCTGATGGAGAAGTGGCCAAAGAGCTGTCAGTTCATCTCAGTTCAGTAGCACGTACCTTGCATGTTAACCTTGACTTGGAGACAAAGCTTCGGCTTTGCGTAATGGTCGAAAAAAATTATACAATGATCTGAAACAGGAACAATCCAAAAGTAAGTTGGAATAAAACTGCACGAGCTTTACTAGAGACAGCAAAGATGAAGAAGGTGAACATCAGAGCAGGACCATACTATTTTGTATTGGCTTTCCATGGAAGTTTAACTGATTAACTGAGAATTGCTAAAATAGTAGGAAGACTGAAGAGAGAGAGAGAGACAACACAAGTGATCAAGTAATCAAATCAAAATTAACAGAGTGACCCTGCAAAAAGACACAACTGAAAAGTTCAGGGCCCCACTATACTGTCATTAGCTAGGATCAGGAGCATATTGGTTACATATGCTACTGTGTCCTCGCGGAGTGAGAGCCGTATCATGAAAATGAAAAGCAACTCATTTGATATAACGAGGCATTCAATAATAAAACACACATAAGATGAGCTTAAACTGCATAGATATATATAACCCTAAATTGCAAAAATAAAAAGGATGGTGTTCCTTCCTTCTTGTTTAAAGTTCAAACAATCAGCCGTAAGAACATACAAACAATTCTTCATGTTCATAATACAGTCACGGACGTTTGGTCAACGTAACAATAACTCATGAGTAGAAGGGAATACAACCAGCATAAAATTGACTGGAATTAATTACAGATCACAGTTTAGTGAAATTGTTGATGTCAGGGATCGGCAGATGGTTGATACATAGCTCCACTAACAGATACTATTCAAGGTCACATATGTCCCCTTCTCAGAACAAGCTTCACCATTCGTTGCATAAAACACAGGTTAGTAATAATATCGTGCTGATGCTAAGTAAAACCCTTTTCTGACGAGCACCTTCATCAGTCTTTCTTCTTTCCATCAACGTATGGATACTTCTGGTAAATGAATATGCTTGCCATCACAAGTGGTAATGCCACCAGGCAGTAGAATGATGGCGGCTTCCCATCAAATATAAACTGTAGTAATGCAGTTACGAGGAGAGCTGAGACTATCACAAAGCCCTGAATAAGAAAAATAGCATGGTTCAGTATTTCGGTGCAAATGATAGGAAGGTGTATATCATTCAGTGGCAGTTCAGGCACTTGCCTTTTTAACACCTCCTGCATAAGATGTGACAAGACCAACAAGGATTCCACCCACAGCATTCATTAACACTGGTATCTGAGGAAAAAAGTGAAGATTACAGGCCCACAGATTAGTGATGATTCATGATCAATATTATTGAAGTTTACAGGTTTGTATCAAGTAGACAACTTTTTTCTACTTTCCATCGATCAACTTTTGTATCAAACACTTCACTTAGCAATCTCAATGCCGGTTTATTTTATGCAGCTAAGATTAGGTTATGAGTACTGATTACGGTTTTGTAACGCATGTACCGCTTGTTTTGCCGAAATTCACCTAATAGCGAGAGAAACATGGCACGAGAAATTAACAAAGGGTACACACCACTGTCCACAAAGTCCATTCATGGAAAAAACCGTATTTTCTCAGGGCTTCTCCGTCTGGTGACTGAAAGGTACTTGCTAACAAGCACACACTCCCAATAAATGACATCTCAATAGTCATCATGTAGGACGTATGCTTTTTTACCTGTAATTATTGAAAATGTTAACAGTGGCAACAATCTCTTTCCTGCAAAGCAAAATGACAAGTCTAACCTGAGATGCCCATTGACACAAGGAAGAGGCCAAACCAGACAACACAGATGCGACCGTCACAGGAATGATTCCATAGAGTAAGACATAATCAGAGCTACCACCACTTACACCTTTCCTGCTACTCTCCCCAATGCTTAAAAGGACAGCCGCGGTGATTAAGAGAGTTAATGCTAAAAGTTGTTTGGGTGACTGTTTTTGCCTGCAAGATGGTCCAAAAAGTAATCAACCTAATGAGTACGAAATTACTCCAGATAGTTTTCTATTTGCAGAGTAATAAAAAATAGTGACATCAAAGGTACTAAGCACCTCTGGTGCATCACTAAAGAAGAACATGATCGACTTGTTTATTCGCCCCATAAAATAAATCAACAAGATTTAACCTACACCCCAGTTAAGACTCATGCTATATGTGGAGCACAAAAGAAAGTACACTTATTATTAGAAAGAAAGAAGCAGCTCCTTAAACGAACATGCCTGTTTGCATATTTCATTCTTTCTCGGGGAGTACAATAAAAGAACCATCCACTAAATATAACTTGGGCTCATTCACGTACTAACCCTATATCACACAGGGTTCAGGATAGAACACCTTCCTGAGAATTTTCATTTTATAACCCCACCACCAATACCAGTGGTTTGTCAAATCCTTGGGATAACTTACAGCTAATGGGCAATGTTTCTTGAGACATGGCCTGAAGGTGTTTTCTGTATTTCTATTTTTCCTTGCTATGTTTCATCACTTGAATAAAACACACATGTAAATGCCAGGTAAAGACATCAAAACTAGCCAATAGAACTATTAGCGTCATGGTTGATTCAAAACTGACAATTATATAATGTTTACACAGGTGTCCAGATCAGCAACCAATGTTCTGGATTTAAATTATATGCTAAAGCAGTGGCCACAGCCGCATAGAATCTTGCAGAAAAACAACTTAGAGGCTTAATTGTATAGCATGTCAAATTTGGAGCGCTACTTTTCCATTGAACTATGCTCTAAGACAAAATTTAACAGAGCTAAGCTGTGGCTACCTAAATAAGCAAGAAGCCCTTGTTCTTGCAGCATGATAGCATTTCAGATAGAATACTATTCACACAGGAAGTCCAAAGTATTATGTTGACTACTTTTTCATGGTTAATGCATTGCATGATCTTCAATCTTCAATATTTTCATTTGTCAATTACTTAAAGACAATGTAATTCAAGCATGGGCATCAGCAGGGCATACCCCATGTTTTAATAGCATAGTTACCTAAATAAGCAAGACGCCCTCAGTATGATAACATTTCAAATAGAATACTATTCACTGAGGAGGACGAAAGTATTGTTTTGCCTACTTTTTCATTGTAAATGCATCACGTGATCTTCAGTATTGTCATTTGTCAATACTTGAAGACAATGTAATTAGAGTAGGGGTATCAGAAGTACATACCCCAAAATAAGATACGTGAAGAATGCAGTGAATAACAGCTTGGTCTGATTAAGGATTGAAAAGGTCAGGGAATCCAAATTCTTGTATGATATCTGCAACAAGCTATTCTGAAGTGCATAGATGGCAGCAGGAAGTCCTGATGCAGTCAGCGATCCAACAAGACTCCAATTACTGAATTGCTTCTTCAGACTGCCTTCTGCCACTAATAAAATGACCGCACATATAACCTACACACATGTATACAGAATCAGAAATGGCCAGTTAAAGAGCATTCTAGAGCAAACGAAATCAAGTATCAGACCTTTAATACTTCAATTGCGAGAACCAGTGAAGTCACTATAACTTCTCGCCTGCATCAGTAAGAGCAACAAAATAGGTTAAGGACATCAAAATCGTACTTTGCTCGATAATTTCGTTAGTGGAAGGAATACAAGCTCATGAAGTGAATAAAACCTAACTTCTAGGAAACTGTTAAAGGGAAATGCGTCAAACTTGTGTGTTAACTGGTGCAGCTTTACATGAGTATTAAATTATTAACAAACAAAGTACATGTCCAATTGAGTCAGCAAAAACATTTCTGGTGCCATAATGACTGAGAAGATTGAACTCAGCTGATGAAATTTGACATGAATATTAAGTTATTGACCATTAATAAACTAGGTGTTGATCACATTCATCAATTGCTAAGAAAACCACTTCTGGGAATGTAGTGACTGAGAAGAAAACTGCTTGTTTCAAAAGTCAGAAACTACAGCTAGTATTGGTTCCTATCCATTTACCACCGGGAACTAGCTTTCTTCTCAAAGGTTCTTTTTGTCAAATTTTAAATTCAACCTTTGAATTTTGACTGATTTCTGGGAAATTAATGCGAGGAAGTGTCAGTTTAGTACAGACATTCATAAAATTTCGAAGTTTTCTGGCATGAAATCTGAAGAGTTGATGAACTCTGCATCTGGGCTTCTAATTTCTCATACCGGGATAGCATCTGAAAAGACAGTTTATACAACATTGTTTCGGGAATAAGATCAGGCTACGACTTTATTCACGCTGTACTATCAAAACACCGTAATGTGCCAAATAACAAACACTCCTAGTACCGCAAGCTGATGTTGCTAGCAACAGTTAAGCAAAACCAATGTATCCACAGTAGATACTACCAACATGTTCATCAACAGATGCTTTTTCAAACCATGATGTGATTTTCTCAAACAAAATCTGATGCCACATATATTCGTTCATATGTGGCTTGAATAAAGCATAAGTCTAAACAGAATGAGCATTCTGTGAACCAGATGCTGCCCAGAACAATGACCTCATTATCACAATGTGCACCCACCAAACTGGTCCAGGCCAGGCTGGGACATATATCTGATGAATCCATGAATGTGATACCGACCGTTCGTCCTGGCCAAGTAGTCGACACCACGTTGCTCAAGTCTACAGCCTACATGCTTTTGGCGAATATTTCCCCAAATAGGACTGCCAAAACTTCCCTAACTCTCGGCACATACAGTGATAGGTGCGGGAGTACCAGGCGTTAGATACTATATATACTAGAGAGTAACTAAAAGGTGCAAATGCCCAATTGGCGCGGTGAGATGAGGCGTACCCGACGCAGCGCTTGGAGATTAGGGGCTGGGCGCCGTACTGCAGGGTGAGGAGCGCAAGGCAGAGCGCCACCTTACGCCGGCTAGGCGCGGCCGGCGACGGAGATGGCTTAGAAGCCGAGCCCATTCTGCCTCGCCGAGCTCGCCTCCGATCGAAACCAAGTTCGGCTGGATTTCCAGTCCAATGAGTCCACTCTGGGACTGGGGAAAACGATGGCTGGCTGCTGCCTACCTGGCGTAGAGTCGATACGGAACCGCAGTACCGACGCGGTGTGGGGTCTAGCAAGCGGCGGCGGCGGCGGCAGCGCGGGGGGAGGAGAGATGGATTGGGGGGTAGAAGAGAATTGGGAAGCGAGGCCGGATTCGGAGGCAGAGAAAAATTGGGGATCTGGGGTTTTCGATCAGCTCCGACTAGGACCTGTTTTGGTGCTGCGGCGAAGGGTCAACAATGGACGATGGCGGTGCGGGATCGGGGCGGGGCGGGGCGGCGCGGCGCGAGGAGAAGGGCTGCGCGGAGCGAAGAAGGGGGGCGTCCTGATTGGTCTCCACCTTCTCCGAATGCGGAATTGTACGTGGACTTGTGGGATCAGTCCAAGGTCGAAGACAACAACATGCGTGGCATTTTCGGCTATGTCAATCGGTCGATCCTTTTGTCACGATTAGCTATGGATTTGACGATGGCCTTTATGTTCTGGCCGTCTTTTTTTTATAGTAAAACATGATGTATTAAATATGCAAGGCGTTCAGGTCAAAAATAAATAAATATGCAAGCCATTTGGTTAAAACTTTCAGCCCCTTAGGTACCCTAGTAAAAAAAGAGTGCATGTGAAACTTGCAACCTATCAAACAATTATTACATCGTTTACTAGAGGTTGCAAAATAAGGGGGTCATCGACCCAATTACAAGAAATTTTTTGGCTATATTTTTTTTAGCTAATTCATCAGCCACTTCATTTGCTTCCCTTGGATAATGTTTATAAGATACTCTACCAATCGATGTCACCAAGTCAATACAAACCGTAAACATGGCGGCAGATTCATCCCACCAAGGTTGTTCACCTGTGCAGGCTTGTATAACTTCAATGGAATCGGACTCTGCAATTATATTGTTGCATCCTATACGAATAGCCAGGTGTAAGCCCTCTCTCATAGCAATTGCTTTGGCAGCTCCAGCTGAAGATATATTTGGTAGATATGTAGATGAGGCCGCCACAAAATTGCCCTCATAGTCTCGGATAACAGCACCTATCGGTCCTGCAAAATCATCATCATGAAAAGACCCATCAACATTTACTTTTACCTGCTTTGTATCTGGTCTACTCCATCGGTGTCATTCCAGGTTAGATCGCACCGTAGATTGTTGAGCATTGGCCGTAATACCTAGGACAGACAGCATGCATCTATTCATCGGTGGTACGGACTCCTCATTAGCCCTTCTACGTCGCAGTCACCTATACCAGCAGGCGACGAAAATAGTTTCTTTTAATCCAATATTACGCATTCCCAACATTATGTTCTCCTGTTGTCTTAAGAGAAGCTCTAGAACTATTGATCCAGATTGGCCCGCATGCATGGTCTCTTCTATTATTTTATATAGACCCAAGGCAGCCCACATATCTTGCACCATCAGACATTTGGATAATAAATGAATAACATCTTTAGCATCTAGATGTCAAGTAGGACACTCTCCGCTTTGACCATTCTCCGCTCTGACCAATATGTCTATTAACCATCATAGATTTTAGAGGAATAATTCCATGCAACGCTTGCCAAATAAATATTTTTATCTTGCTGGGTATTTTGAGCTTCGAGAGTATTTTTCACACTGGCTTGTTGACCGAAGAACCAGGCAAAGCTAGTTGTGAATCCCTTTGTCGGAACTAAAATTTCCACTGATTATAATACCCATATTTGACCTATATTTCCCATGCTTAGTAGCATGCCAGGCTATGAAATCATCGAAGCCACAATTTAGAGGTATACGCAATATTCGATGGACATCTACTGGCAAAAAAAGTTCTAAAATGAGCCTTTCATCCCATAGGCCATCGATGGGGTTAATCAATTTAGAAACTTTTGTATAGAAAATATCCCCCTTGGCGTGATGATTTTTTCAAGCTTCATGCACTAGCCAACGCAACCAAAAGTCCGAACTGATGGAAAAGACTAGTGCAATCCACTTATACACTTCAACACCCCTTCACGTGTGACGGGGAGAAGTTAACACGTGCAACTGGAAGAGAGCGACGGCGCACGAAACTCACGTATGACTCAAGAGGCCTATACGTGGACACAGAGGGGTCTACAGCAATTTTAGGATAAATTGCGAAAACCAGGACTCGAACTCGAGACCTTAGGCTCTGATACCATGTCAAGCTTCATGCACTAGCCAACGCAACCAAAAGTCCGAACTGATGGAAAGGGCTAGTGCAATCTACTTATACACTTCAACAGTTTTTTCGGTCTGGACTAGATGGGATTCAATTATCATTAAATATATTTATACTTTCTCCATTACCTACTCTCCAAATATATCCTTTCTTAAAGATTGCAAGTGTGGCAATGATGCTCCGCAATTGTAAAAGAGGATCCATATTTGGGACCCGCCTTTAGGATATCACCATGAGGATAATATTTGGCTTTTCGAATCCTAGCACACAATGAATCTGGTTCATAATTAGTCGCCAGACCTGTTTAGCAAGCATTGCCAAGTTAAATGAGTGGAAGTCCCTAAATCTCATGCCTTCTTCATTTTTGGATAACATAGTTTCCACCATGTATACCAATACATTTTGTTGTTGTTCTCATCATCACCCCAACACAAACTAGAAATAGCATCCATCATTTTTTTTAGACTCCTTTTGGGATTCGAAACACCGACATGGCATACACCAATATTGCGTGTGATATAGCTTTAAGAAGAATCTCTTTACCTCCAATAGACAATTTTTTTCTTTCCATCCATTAATCCTCCGGATAATCCTCCGACCCGTATTAGTTGACTCAAATTTTGTCTAGATACAAATTTATCTAGCACTAAAACTTGACTAGATATATTTATATGTAGGTAAATCTAAGTCAACTAATATGGATCGGAGGGAGTATTATTTTTAGGGTTTGCTTGGTTTTTTCCGGCTACCGTTTTCTTCTATGCAATGGTAGTTGCCATCATTTTTTCTCCTTGTGTGCAAATGTGCAATTAACATATATAGTTGCAAAATTACATGAATGTGTAACTAGAAATATGTGCATTTCTTACTATTGCATGTAGATGTGTGCAATTTGTGCATATGTTACAATTGGAAACCATTTGTCGCTTTTTTATAAGTGCGGATGGAAATATATACGGTATATGTGCGCAATTGCATACATGTGTAATTTGAATGTATCTTCAAAGTACACACAGTTGCAAATAGATTTGCAATTTTGATTTATATATTTGAATTTTGATTTTGCCGTCATCTCAAGTAAGTTAAGATTCTACTTAACTAGTTAACACTCTATTTTGATTAGCTTTTGCACTTGCATTTTTTCTTGTGTGCATCTGTAATTGCATATGGAACTATCGTGCAATTGGACGTTCATTTTTAGCGTGCAATTGTATTTTCTTTTCATCCCTTTTATAATTGTAACTGTAATGCATTTTTACTTATTTAAAATAGCCAGTCAAAAAAGCCCACGGACAATAAGAAGGGAAGTGGAAACGACTCACATTTGTTTCACTTCCCTTCACTTGCACTTCTAAGATGGTTAATCTGGTATTCACAGAGGCCTCTTAAAACCAACGACTACAATCTGATTATTTTTTTTCCACATCGATTCTGAAACCTAAACTAAACAAACAAACAAACAGATAGAGAAGTTCAACCCGAATCTGAGTTACACTTTTGGTCTCTGTAAAGAAAACTTGTACAGTAATATTTATCGAAGTCTATTCTATTGCAGTGCAGTAGCTAAACTGAGACAACGCTATCAGGTTTCCATCCTTTACACTGTACACCTTATTTCATCTATCATCACTACCACTAAGCAAAGAAAAATTCCTAGCTCTTTTCAATGCGCTCATAGAACAAGATGTAGCCATGATCGGTGTTGCCAGAATATTCGCGAGAAGAACCGTAGAATGTTTGCAGGGTGGACTCCTGAATCTTCTCAACATTGTCATCATCGAAACACAACCAGTGATCGCAACTTTTAATTTGGCATACATAGTGTCCCTGGTTAGGTCCACTCCCAAGGTGGACTACCACAGCAAAGAGGGAGTACTCGCAGTCTACATCTTCAGAGGCGCTGCTCAGCTTCAGCTCCAAGGGGTATACCACTCTGTATGACAGTTTCTTGTGCCGACTCAGCTGTTCAATAAACTTGAAGCGCTTCAAGTGGATCACCAATATTTGTGGTGCCTTTTTTATCTTCATTCTCTTTTGTGCTTCCTGCAAACTGAACAGTACACCAATATTTCAATGTTAAAAGGAAATCAAGCAAGACAAAGTAGTTTTCACTCATGGTAATTCTCAACGTATTTCTTCTACCTACAAAGACAGAGGATGGCAATCCAGCAAGGACCAGGAAGTACTGAACAAACTGACATCTGAGGCATTGAGCTACTATTTTCAACTTAACATACTACTCCCTCTCTAGACACTGTGTCTAGATACATCTCCTTCACAAACCTAAAACATCTTATATTTCTAAACAGAGGGAGTACATAAAATGTACAAACCAACGATTATGTAATACTGACGACGAACAAATAATAATAGAACTTGCAGAGAACATAAAAAAAATGGAGATTGTAAACCTTGACCGGCAATTGAGTGTACAGAGAAGCAACTTCAAGAAAAACGAGGAAAATGACCTATATAGTCCTCTTTATCAAATACTCTGTTTGAATCTACTTTTCTATTGCCAAAATTTAAAACTACTCCATCCGTTTTAAATATAAGATGTTTTAGCTTTGTGAAGCAAATGTATCTAGTGAAGTGAATCTACATACTAAAAGAAGTCTAGATACATTTGCTTCACAAAGCTAAAACATCTTATATTTTGATGGAGATTGTAAACCTTGACCGGCAATTGAGTGTACAGAGAAGCAACTTCAAGAAAAACGAGGAAAATGACCTATATAGTCCTCTTTATCAAATACTCTGTTTGAATCTACTTTTCTATTGCCAAAATTTAAAACTACTCCATCCGTTTTAAATATAAGATGTTTTAGCTTTGTGAAGCAAATGTATCTAGTGAAGTGAATCTACATACTAAAAGAAGTCTAGATACATTTGCTTCACAAAGCTAAAACATCTTATATTTTGAAACAGGGGGAGTACTTACTTGATCCATTCCATGAGTAGTAACATACTATTTTTAGCAACATATTTTATAGCTTGCTAAAACGTCTTATATTTTGCAACAAAGGGAGTAGTTCATAAGGCCTCCATCGTTGCCCAGCGACAAAGCAACAAGGATGAAAATGACACAGAACATAGTTACCTGCAGCATTTGTCACAGAAAAACTTGTCATCGGCATTTAAAGTCTCAGTGGAAAAGAAATTCTTCAGGCAGCTTGTGAGTGAACTATTCTGTTCAATGTCGATGCTCAAATCTAAAAATGTCTCATCCTTTGCGGTGACAGTCTCACACATCAGGCACTTCGTTTCATTGGTCAATATACCCTGCATATGGGGAAATGGCCACTAAACACAAACTCCTTGGTAGAAAATACATACAATTTTCACATTTTAGTAATTATAATACCTGAAAATTCTTGTGAACCCATGTAACCAATGGCTCACTTTGAACTCCATTTGCTAAATGATTAACTTCCCCATTTGAAGCCCCTCCGTCAGGGGATGTGGTTTCAGGAGAATCCTTCATGGTACTAAACTCTCTTTCCAAAATATCAACAATCTCATTCAGCAAAAAATTCAAAAATTCATGGGCATCCTACAGAGTAATAAGAGTAAGAGATGTTACTTGAGGAACGATCACTCTTTTACGTCCCTAAAATGTAAGCATAATTATGTTCTGTTTTGCAACATTTCCACATCTCCAGAGAAGACTGGACTTCTTTAATACAACATGAGCAACAAGGCACAAAATAAAAAATATTAAGAAACTCTAGGGGCTGGTTGCATCAGTGGAGGGAAATTCTTCTCGAGTACCCCTAGAAAAAAGTATGCAATAGAAAGAGATGCAGACCATACACATAGCTCATTTTGCATTGCTGAATTACCATATAAATGCCTGTGCACTAATTAAGCTACCTACAATTAGTAAGGTTTAGGTTATGATATGATGATGCAAGAGCATTGTAAACTATATGTAAAATACCTGGTGCATATAACCCCGAAACGATTCATTCTCTTTCTTCACCCTATGGACAAAACGTTTTGGAGAAATAACACCAGTCTTTTTCTTCGATAGGCTTATCTGCAAGTTATCAGCAACCGTTGTTACTAGATGAATGGGAATTGGCAGAAGTTTCAGTTAACATGTGCAAACCAAGTAACATCATGCTCATGATAGCATATAAGAGTGAGTTAACAGTTATAGAAACTAATAACATGTCTGCTTGCTTGCCATCGTTGCAAGTGACTTAATCTGACAAATCATATTTATGAGTTTGCGTGTTAGATGAAGCAATTCATAAAATTGCCATCAGGCTCCATGCAGAACTGAGAGTTGAGACAAATCAAATTAACTATGCTACTATCTAAGTCTACAATGTGTCTAATCACTGTTGGAAGTGTATTTGATGAGAAATCGCAAAGGCTTAGCTTCTTATCATGTAAAGTAAAATCTGGACAAATCTTCAGAATAAAAAAGCTTCCGATTTAGCTTGTATAATGAAGTTTTCTCTGGTTCAAGTACTACTCCCCAATGCGGACGCATACACGCACATGTGCTAGTGCACACAAACTGTCACATAGTGCGAAAAAAATTAAGTCCAAATTACAGAACGGATTGTCAAGAAACAATGTTATTACTGCTTAGTGCTCTTAGTACTTCCTCCGTTACTAAGTATAGGTCGTATTAGAGATTGACATGGTCTCCAAAGCATATTACTTTCACCACTGCCTGCTTCTCTCGTTTGTTGTTATAAGCACAACATATCATAAATGACATTTGAATAAATTTCTAGTGAATTTCTGCCATAGTTTGTTATTTTAACCTTTCAATCACGAATAAATATAGATTACCAATTATATTTGACGTGGATACAGTTCATGTTGACAATCTAGATGTTTCGTACTTTTGACATACTGATGGTCGGAACTACAACTTGTTTATTGAACACATTGTAGGAGGACCTACAATATTTGTTGATATAAAACGCATGAGTTAGTTATTGTTGGTTTTTCAGTCTTTGCCATCTCCCCCATTTGTGTCACCGACTATTGATATAACCCTCTTATTAATGAAATATAATAGCTCAGGCAATAAGTTGGTCCTGCTATCCATTAATTGACTTAAGAAATCCAATTTTCCACCATAATCCCCTGTAACAATCACCAGATAACCTAAAAACCTGACTCACATCCCCTTAATTGAGATGGTGCATGACCTTTTGACCCTTGTGGCCTTGTATAAGATAGAGCTGATAGAACAAATAATTTCAATCTACTGATAAGCTTATATGTGAAGTAATATCAATAATCTTCAATATGACCATATTTTTGTATTTACTGTTACCGTGTCATGGAATACATGTGTGCATTGACTAGTTAGCGACAGAGGATGTATACTAAATCATGCCAGAGAGCAACGACACAGCAAATCTAGCAGTATATCAGCTAATAATTTACCTGTACAAAAAGATCTGCCAAGCAGGTCAGCAAATTTTCCTCAGCATCTCCTGGATTCTTGTAATTTGCAGAATATTCTAGCAACTGCTCCCGGAATGGAATGCAATAATAAAGTGCCTGAAACAAAGTATAATTTGGGGCATTTAATGAGATAATGCACCAGTAGCCGCGTAGTACTTGTAGCAAAAATGAAGAAATGATCTGTGTGAAGACCAAGAATTTACTACAATACCAAATGAAAACAGGAATTAAAACTGAACATGGGACAAGAAATAATTTGATAACATATAAAATATCTCATATCAATAATATGATTCTGAACAGAAGACACTGAAGGCTATCAACAATACTAACGCAAAAGGCTCACAATACTACATGTATGCTACCAAATACTAGCCAACACGAAGATAATTGACCGCTGCGTTATGTCAGGAATATGAGTCCCCTTCAAATTACATTGAAATGGCCCCCTGTTAACTGCAGTTAAGCAGTACTGTATTAAACACCAAATAAACGCTATACAGGAAATCCCCAACTGGACTAAGCATCATCACCATGCCAAATAAACAGAGGACATGTTATTTGCCAACTTGTCACACATCATCACATCACCTACGACTCCTTGAACGGCGCCTATGCTAACAACAAAAATCTGATGCCTGCGGCAAACAACCAATAGCATCCCTAACTGTTCGGAAGCAACGCCCTAATTAAATTTTAACACGAACACCAGCAGGTT
The DNA here is from genome assembly GCA_916181665.1 of Avena sativa. NCBI lineage: Eukaryota > Viridiplantae > Streptophyta > Magnoliopsida > Poales > Poaceae > Avena > Avena sativa. The sequence goes on along the minus strand of OV702298.1, from coordinate 258,825,960 downwards.
GCCACGGAACATGCAGCTAAAACAACCGGTCGGTCATATCGACGGAGTAATTGGGGGATTGGGGGTTACCTGAAGGACGCTGTTGCAGTAGCAGGTGTTGCCAAAGTTCTCCAGGCCGAAGTAGTGCTCGCCCTCCGGGAACTGGTCGCCGAGAGCCCTCTCGAGCCTGGAGGCGCCGGTCCCCACGACCGACCACCGATCCAGAAAACCTGAGGCGGCGCTGGCGAGGGAGCGGAGCCCCGACCCGACCGCGGAGCGGGACCTCTCCGCGGCCGGCGAGGCCTCCGCCGCCGTGGGCGATCGCGCCGGTTTAGCCATCCAGGTATGGGATACACTCGCAAACAAGCGGTGGCGGCCGGCGCCGGCCGATGAGGCGGCGGGAAGCCCTAAGCGAAGGAAGGCTGATCGTAGGCGCGGCGCTGTAGCAGCCTTTTCTGTTAGCCGATGCCCTCGATCGGTACTCCTACTTTGTTTTGTTTCTTCAACGGGAAGCGCAGTTAACGCAGTTTGATGTGCATCTAAATTTGACTTCCCAGCATCGCAAAGAAAAAAAAACTTCTCAGCGGGGAGGGACTCTACTAGACTTGGTTAAAAGTTTTATTCGCCCTGCGTGGCCTGTTACTTCGTTCCATAACAACATCGGCTTTCTAAGACGCCGTTTTCATGGATTTTTTTTGTCCAGGCCAAAAATTGGGCATAGTCATGTTTTTAGGACGCCGGTTTCATCTGGATTTGGCTCAACTTTCGTCCGAAGTTTTTCGGCTGATCCTGGGACGTCAGGAACGCCCTAGGAACGCCGGAAACGCAGGTGTGCCAACCCTGTCGGCGAGACAACCCTATTTCCCATCACCAGTCGCCTCTCCCACGGCGAAGAGCTTTCCCTAGCTGTCCCTATCGTCATGCCTTTGTCGGCGAAGCTCCGGCACGCCGAGCCGAATCCATGCATATAGATAGGTCCATCGTCGTCGCCACACCCTTTCCCCTCGGCCTAGGCCACCTCCCGCTGCCCAAACTTCGCCGTAGCTCGGCTTCGCTCCGAGCTCCCACCACCTCGACCGCCAAGTGTTCGGCATTTTACCCGTTCGGCCATGGACTCCGATGACAAGGAGATGTTCGCCGTGTTGCTGGAAGAGGAGAACGCTGTCGCCAAAGATGCAGAGCATATGCAGATCCTCGCCTCTCTCGCCCGATTGTACATGCAGAACGCAACGCCGAAGCATGGAGGCTGGGCTAAGGGTCTTCGGAAGTGCAAAGCAAGGCAGAGGATGGAGGGCTACTGCTTGTTGTACGCCGACTACTTTGCCAACGAGCCGCTGCACGAAGAGGCCGTGTTTCGGTGCCGTTTTAGGATGAGCCGGAAGCTCTTCCTAGAGATCGTGCATGCCATTCGGGAGTTCAACCCCTATTTCGTGTGCAAGAAGGACTGCACCGGTATGATTGGGTTTTCCTTACTACAGAAGTGCACAGTGGCAATGAGGTTGCTTGCATGCAGAGCGCCGGGTGACAGTACCGATGACTATCTTCGTATGGCCGAGTCCATCGACATCGATTGCTTGTACAGGTTCCACAGGGCAGTGATTGCAGTGTTTGAGAAACAATACTTGAGAACACCCACTGCTGAAGACACTGCTCGGATCCTCACATTCAATGAAAGTAGAGGATTTCCTAGGATGCTTGGAAGCATAGACTACATGCATTGACAGTGAAAGAACTGTCCATTTGCATGGAAGAGAACGTACAAAGGCCACAAAGAAGGTTGCACTGTGATACTCGAGGCAGTTGCTACACATGATCTTTGGATCTGGCACTCCTTCTTTGGCATGGCAGGATCAAACTGTTAGAATTATGCCCTAGAGGCAATAATAAAGATGTTATTATTATAATTCTTGTTCATGATAAAGTTTATATTCCATGCTAGAATTGTATTAAGCGGAAACTTTAATACTTGTGTGGTTTATGAACAACACCGTGTCCCTAGTACGCCCCTATGGACTAGCTCATTGATTAATGATGGTTAAGATTTCCTAACCATAGACATGAGTTGTCGATTAATAATGAGATCACATCATTGGGAGAATGGTATGATGGACAGACCTAAATCAAGCAGAGCAATTAGATCGTGTCATCGTGTTCATCTTTGCGAAGCTTTTTCTTATGTCAAATATTGTATTCCTTAGACCATGAGATAATGCAACTCCCTGGTATCAGAAGAAAGCTTTGAGGTCATCAAAGGTCATCCTATGAGAGGGTGATCATAAAGGTGTATCTCAGGTGATCGGAAAATACTTGTTGGGTTGTATGTATCGAGATGAGATTTGTCCCTCCCAAGTCGGAGAGATATACTTCGGGCCCACTCGGTAATCGATATCAACACCGCTTGCAAGCACGTGGTTAAGGAGTTAATCGCAAAGTGATATCGGATTACGGAACGAGTAAAGTACTTGCTGTGAACGAGATTGAACTAGGTATGCCAATACCGACGATCGAATCTCGGGCAAGTAAAATATCGCGTGACGAAGGGAATATATATATGGGATTAATTGAATCCTAGCATCGTGGTTCATCCGATATGATCATCGATGAGTATGTGGGAGTCAATATGGGTTTCCAGACCCCGCTGTTGATTATTGATAGAAGATCATGTCTGCATATTCTCGAACCCGTAGGGTCACACACTTAACGTGTCTCGACGCTAGGATAGAATGGATAATTGGTTTATGAGTTTTTGTTCGGAGTCTCGGATGAGATCCAGGACATCACGAGAGGTTCCGGAATGGTCTGGAGAATAAGATTCATATAAGGCAAAGCAGTTTTTGGAGTTCGGAATTATTTCGGATTGTTCGGTATTGTACCGGAAGCTTCTAGAACCTTCCGGAGTGGGACCAACGTGGCCCCACTTGTCGGGAGGGGGCGTGGGCCTACGAGGGAGTGCCCTGGCCGCATTGGGCTAGGGGCACAAGGCCCCATAGGCCCAGCCGGCCAAGCCCTAGGGGAAACCCTAGGGAGAGCTTCTAGAAGGAGGGGGAAACTTGCCCCCCACTACTCCCCCTTGGCCGCCGGACCTAGGCTTGGAGGAGGGGCAAGGGGCAGCCGCCCACCCCTCTATATAAAGAGGGTTGGGGGCGCACCCTTCCCACACACCTCCTCAAGCCCTAGCCGCCCTGCTTCCCTCCTCTCTCTCTCCCTCCCGACTGCGCGTAGGCGAACCCCTGCCGCAGAAACTCTCCACCGTTTGCACCACGCCGTCGTGTTGTAGATCCAACCTATCTCTCCATCCCACTTGCTGGACCGAGGAAGGAGGAGATGTCGAGGTGTTGTACGTGTGCATCTCTCGGAGGCATCGCCACTTGCGGTGTTGGATCGGATCGGATCGCGAGGAGGAGAAGCGAGTACGACTACATCAACCACGTTCCATCGAACGTTCCGCTGTGTGAATCTTCAAGGGTATGAAGATCTCATATATCCCCCCTCGTTGTTTGCATCTCCTAGATTAGATCTTGGCTTCCCCGTTCGCATCCGTAGGAAAATTTTGATTTACTATGCTGCGAAACCCTTCAGTGGTATCATAGCTAGATCTATGCGTAGATGTGTTTCACGAGTAGAACACAACATGCTTGTTGCGAGCGTTGATGTTTTCTGTTGCAAGCCTCTTGTTTGTGTACTTCTTATGACGCGGGATAGTGAGATCGAAGCGGTCCAGGCCAACTTTACGCGACCTCGTTCGCGAGGCCGGCTCCGCACTTGACGTGTGGCTTGTTCCACACATGCGGCTGGTGGATGCCAGTTTCTCTCACTATAGTTGTCATGGGATTTATACCGGAGTTTGGCAACCATAATATCACCGTTGTGGCTTTCTGTAGGTAAGAATCGTTCTTAGCTTGTTACTCCCATAAGCCACGTAAAACACACAACAACAAAGTAGAGGCGTCTAACTTGTTTTTGCAGGGAGTGTTTTGTGATATGGTATGGCCCAAGATGTGATGTGTTTGTTGTATGCAATGATCATGTTTTGTAATGTTTCATGACTTGCATGTCGATGAGTACACAACCGGCAGGAGCCATATGGTTGTCTTTATAATTGTGTATGACCTGTGTGTCAACTTCTTATACGCCATGTAATAGCTTTACTTTATCGCTAAGTAGTTAGCAATAGTTGTAGTTGCTATTCGTGGTGGTGGCAATCATGGTGGAGTGATGGAGATCATGCTGGCACGCACAAGATGGAGATCATTGCGCAGAGATTGGCTATACCATGCATAAAATTATATGCATGTGATGTTTATCCTTTTATGTATCTTATTATGCTTAGATCGCGACGGTAGCATTATAAGATGATTCCTCACTTAAAGATCAAGATAAAACTGTGTTCTCCCCATGTATGCACCGTTGCAAAAGTTCGTCGTGTTCAAGCATCACGTGATGATCGGGTGCTATAAACTCTACGTTCACATACAACAGGTGCAAGCCAGTTTTGCACACGCGGAAATACTTGGGTTTGACTTGACGAGCCTAGCATGTACAGACATGGCCTCGGAACACACGAACCGATAGGTTAAGCATGAGTCATATGAATGATATGATCGACACTTTTTTGTCCACCATTGAAACCACATCTCTTCTCGTGAAGATCGGATTAGGTGTGGTGAATTTGGATCGTGTTCACTAAACAACATGAGGGATGTTGAATTTAGTGGGAGTTCATCTAGTAATATGATTAAGTTGAACTAGTTATCATGAACATAGTCTAAATTATACTTGCAAATTTTGTAGATCAAATGGCTAAGTCCAACTTCAACTTCAACGTTTTTGTTGAGAAAGAAAAGCTTAAGAACAATGGGTCTAACTTCACCAACTGGTTCCGCAATCTGAGAATCATTCTCTCTGGCGGACAAAAGGACTATGTCCTTGAGAAAGCGCTAGGTGACGCCCCTGCTGTAGATGCGCCGGCTGATGAGAAAGCTGTTTATCAGTCGCGCAAGGATGATTATGGTGTGATTAAGAGCACCATGTTGTTTGCTATGGAATCGGACCTTCAAAATTGTTTTGAGGAGTTCCCCGGGCCCTTTGAGATTCTTGAGGAACTGAAAACTATGTTTTAGACTCAGGACCGTTTTGAGAGATATGAGATCTCTGAGAAATTCTTTAACTGCAAGATGGAGGAAGGGAGTTCCGTTAGTGAGCACGCCATTAAGATGTCGGGCTACACTCAACGCCTTGAGCAACTGGACTGCAAGATTCCAGAGGAGCTCAAGATTGACAGAGTTCTGCAATCACTCCCTCCTAGCTACAAAGGTTTTGTAGTCACTCATAATCAGATTGGTTCCACTGATACGATCACCGAGCTCTTCGCTAAGCTGAAAGCTGCGGAGGTGGACATCAAGAAAGATAATCATGTGTTGATGGTCAACAAGACCCCCAGCTTTAAGAAAGGTAAGGGTGCGAAGAAGCCCTTCAAGAAGGGCAGCGGCAAGCGCGTTGCCCCTACAGAGAAGAAGCTCAAGTCTGGACCTAAGCCGGACACTGAGTGCTTCTATTGCAAGGACAAGGGTCACTGAAAGTGCAACTGTCTGAAGTACTTAGCAGACAAGAAGGCTGGCACCATCAAAGGTATATTTGATATACATGTTATTGATGTTTTCCTTACTAGCCCTCGTTGTAGTGCCTGAGTATTTGATACTGGTTCAGTTGCTAATATTTGTAACTCGAAACAGGAGCTACGGAATAGACAGCGGCTAGCAAGGGATGAGGTAACGATGCGCGTTGGCAACGGATCAAGAGTTGATGTGATGGCCGTCGGCACGCTCTCCTTAGTTTTACCTTCGGGATTAGTTTTAAACCTCAATAAATGTTATTATGTGCCTGCATTGAGCATGAACATCATATCTGGATCGTGTTTATTGCAAGACGATTATTCATTTAAATAAGAGAATAATGGTTGTTCTATTTATATGAGTAACATCTTTTATGGTCATGCACCTGCTGTGAATGGTTTATTTCTTCCGAATCTCGAAAGCGATGAAACACACATCCATAACATTGAGGCTAAGAGATGCAAGGTAGATAGTGATAATACTACTTATTTGTGGCACTGCCGTCTAGGTCATATTGGTGTAAAACGCATGAAGAAACTCCATTCTGATGGACTTTTGGAGTCTCTTGATTTTGAATCATTTGACACGTGCGAGCCGTGCCTCATGGGCAAGATGATCAAAACCCCGTTCTCCGGAATGATGGAGCGAGCAACGGACTTGTTGGAAATCATACATACCGATGTATGCGGACCGATGAGTGTTTCGACGCGCGGTGGATATTGCTATTTTCTCACTTTTACTGATGACTTAAGTAGATATGGGTATATCTATTTAATGAAACATAAATCTGAAACGTTTGAAAAGTTCAAAGAATTTCAGAATGAAGTGGAAAACCATCATAACAGAAAAATTAAATTTCTACGATCCGATCGTGGAGGTGAATATTTGAGTTATGATTTTCTCACGCATCTTAAAGCAAGCGAAATAGTTTCGCAACTCACGCCACCCGGAACACCACAGTGCAATGGTGTGTCTGAACGCCGGAATCAAACTCTATTAGATATGGTGCGATCAATGATGTCTCTTACATATTTGCCGTTATCATTTTGGGGTTATGCATTAGAAACCGCTGCATTCACTTTAAATAGGGAACCATCTAAATCCATTGAGATGACACTGTATGAACTGTGGTTTGGTGCTAAACCTAAGTTGTCATTTCTTAAAGTTTGGGGATACAAAGCTTACGTCAAGAAGTTGATGCCGGACAAGCTCGAACCCAAAGCGGAGAAATGCGTCTTCATATGATACCCTAAGGAAACGATTGGGTATACTTTCTATCACAGATCCGAAGGCAAAGTGTTTGTCGCAAAGAACGGATCCTTTCTTGAGAAGGAGTTTCTCTCGAAAGAAGTGAGTGGGAGGAAAGTAGAGCTAAACGAGGTTGTTGAACCTTCTCTTGAGTTGGAGAGTGGCGCAGCACCTGAAATTGTTCCAGTGCCGTCTGCACCAACAATAGAGGAAGCTAATGACAAGGATCATGAAGCTTCAGACGATGCTACTACTGAACGTCGCAGGTCGACAAGGTCGCGTGCCCCTCCTGAGTGGTACGACAACCCTGTCTTAACTGTCTTGTTAGTAGATGACAGTGAACCTGCGAACTATGAGGAAGCGATGATGAGCCCAGACTCTGAGAAATGGCTAGAGGCCATGAAATCCGAATTGGGATCCATGAGCGAAAACCAAGTATGGACTTTGGTGGACCCTCCTAGCGACCGAAAGGCCGTTGAGTGCAAATTGATTTTCAAGAAGAAAACAGACGCGATGGTAATGTTACTGTCTATAAAGCACGGCTTGTCGCGAAAGGTTTTCGACAAGTTCAAGGTGTTGACTATGATGAGACTTTCTCTCCCATAGCGATGTTTAAGTCCATTCGGATTTTATTAGCAATTGCTGCGTTTTATGATTATGAAATATGGCAGATGGATGTCAAGACTGTGTTCCTCAATGGCAACATTGATGAAGAGTTGTATATGATGCAACCCGAAAGTTTTTCGATCCTAAGGATGCTGATAAGGTGTGCACACTTCAGCATTCCATTTATGGACTGAAGCAAGCATCTCGGAGTTGGAACCTTCGTTTTGATCAAGTGATCAAGAGCTTTGGATTTGTTCCAAATTGCTACGAAGCTTGTATATACAAGAAAGTGAGTGGGATCTTGGTGACATTTTTGGTACTGTATGTGGATGACATATTGATTATCGGAAATGACATTGACATGCTTAACGATGTGAAGAGTTATTTGAACAAATGTTTTTCAATGAAAGACCTAGGGGAAGCTGCTTATATATTGGGCATCAAAATCTATAGAGATAGACAAAAGACGCCTGATAGCTTTAAGCCAAACTACATACCTAGACAAAGTTCTGAAAAGGTTCAGGATGGATAAGGCAAAGAAAGGTTCAGTGCCTATGTTGTCAGGTAAGATATTGAGCAAGGCTCAGTGTCCAGCTATGGTAAACGATAGAGAAGCTATGAGAAAAGTGCCTTATGCCTCGGCCATAGGTTCTATCATGTATGCCATGTTGTGTACTAGACCGGATGTGTCCAATGCTCTTAGTTTGACGAGCAGATACCAAAGTGATCCAGGAGTGGAACACTGGACAGACGTGAAGAACATCCTAAAGTACTTAAATAGGACTAAAGAAATGTTCCTAGTCTATGGAGGTGATGAACAACTCGTCGTAAAAGGTTACGTCGATGCTAGTTTTGACACCGACAAGGATGATTCTAAATCTCAGACAGGATACATTTATATTTTGAATGGAGGAGCTGTGAGCTGGAGAAGCTGCAAGCAAAGCGTGATCGCGGGATCTACAGTAGAAGCGGAATACATGGCTACTACAGAAGCATCAAGTGAAGGAGTTTGGATCAGGAATTTCATCACTGAGCTTGGTGTGGTTCCAAGTGCCATGGACCCACTAGAGATATTGTGTGACAACACTGGCGCCATAGTACTGGCTAAGGAACCAAGATATCATCCAAAGACCAAGCATATCAACCGCAAGTTTCATATAATTCAAGATTATATAACAGATGGAGATCTGAAGATTAGAAAAGTACATACGGATCTAAATGTCACAGACCCGTTGACTAAACCTCTTCCACGAGCAAAACATGATCAGCACCTTAGTGCCATGGGTGTTAGATTGTTGCTAGATGTAAACTAGATTATTGACTCTAGTGCAAGTGGGAGACTGTTGGAATTATGCCCTAGAGGCAATAATAAAGATGTTATTATTATAATTCTTGTTCATGATAAAGTTTATATTCCATGCTAGAATTGTATTAAGCGGAAACTTTAATACTAGTGTGGTTTATGAACAACACCGTGTCCCTAGTACGCCTCTATGGACTAGCTCATTGATTAATAATGGTTAAGGTTTCCTGACCATAGACATGAGTTGCCGATTAATAATGAGATCACATCATTAGGAGAATGGTATGATGGACATACCCAAATCAAGCAGAGCAATTAGATCGTGTCATCGTGTTCATCTTTGCGAAGCTTTTTCTTATGTCAAATATTGTATTCCTTAGACCATGAGATAATGCAACTCCCTGGTATCGGAAGAAAGCTTTGAGGTCATCAAATGTCATCCTATGAGAGGGTGATCATAAAGGTGTCTCTCAGGTGATCGGAAAATACTTGTTGGGTTGTATGTATCGAGATGGGATTTATCCCTCCCAAGTCGGAGAGATATACTTCGGGCCCACTCGGTAATCGATAACAACACCGCTTGCAAGCACGTGGTTAAGGAGTTAATCACAAAGTGATATCGGATTACAGAACGAGTAAAGTACTTGCTGTGAACGAGATTGAACTAGGTATGCCGATACCGACGATCGAATCTCGGGCAAGTAAAATATCGCATGACGAAGGGAATATATATGGGAGTAATTGAATCCTGGCATCGTGGTTCATACGATATGATCATCGATGAGTATGTGGGAGTCAATATGGGTTTCCAGACCCCGTTGTTGATTATTGATAGAAGATCATGTCTGCATATTCTCGAACCCGTAGGGTCACACACTTAACGTGTCTCGACGCTAGGATAGAATGGATAATTGGTTTATGAGTTTTTGTTCGGAGTCTCGGATGAGATCCAGGACATCACGAGAGGTTCCGGAATGGTCCGGAGAATAAGATTCATATAAGGCAAAGCAGTTTTTTGGAGTTCGGAATTGTTTTGGATTGTTCGGTATTGTATCGGAAGCTTCTAGAACCTTCCGGAGTGGGACCAACGTGGCCCCACTTGTCGGGAGGAGGGGCAAGGGGCAGACGCCCACCCCTCTATATAAAGAGGGCTGGGGGCGCACCCTCCCCACACACCTCCTCAAGCCCTAGCCGCCCTGCTACCCTCCTCTCTCTCTCTCCCTCCCGACTGCGCGTAGGCGAAGCCTGCCGCAGAAACTCTCCACCGTTTGCACCACGCCGCCGTGTTGTAGATCCAACCTATCTCTCCACCCCACTTGCTGGACCGAGGAAGGAGGAGACGTCGAGGTGCTGTACGTGTGCATCTCTCGGAGGCATCGCCACTTGCGGTGTTGGATCGGATCGGATCGGATCGCGAGGAGGAGAAGCGAGTACGACTGCATCAACCACGTTCCATCAAACGTTCCGCTGTGCGAATCTTCAAGGGTCTGAAGATCTCATCTACCCCCCCCCCCCTCGTTGTTTGCATCTCCTAGATTTGATCTTGGCTTCCCTGTTCGCATCCGTAGAATTTTTTTGATTTACTATGCTGCGAAACCCTTCACAAACAACGACATCAACGTCCTCAACTCCTCAAATGTCTTTGCCAAGCTTGTTGAGGGTCATGCTACTGATGACCCACAAGTGTAGGATCGCAACATTCTTCGCATGTAGTATTACCCAATTTATTGATTCGACACAAGGGGAGCCAAAGAATACTTGCAAGCCTTAACAACCGAGTTGTCAATTCAGCTGCACCTGAAAATAGTTCTTGCTCACAGAAGTTTATCAGTAGCAACAGTTTGGTAGTACCAACAGCAACAGCAAAACAGGAGCAATAGTAATAGTAACAGTAGACAGTAGGATTCGAGTGTGGTAGGCATAAGGATGGATAGACGGGCGTTGCATGGACGAGTCTAAACATGTAACTTCAAGATCTAGGACATTGCAGATAAATAATAACACGCATCCAAGTACTAAACAATCCTAGGCATGTGCTCCAAATATAGTCATACGTGCTCGCAATGAGAACTTGCACAACATCTTCTGTCCAGCCAGCCCGTGGCAGCAGGGTGTAACATTCCAAAAATATTAAACTTGGATCATCAAATGCTAATAATCAAAATTAGGGTTAACAGAAACTTTTCCAACTAAAAATATGAAAGCATTCATATGTGTGTGTATTCAAAATTTGGATTCTTTTGAATTGCCATGGCTCTATGTTTCATTGCTTGTAAAAGGATTCTTAGGTGAAATAAACATCATCTAAACAATCCCCAAACTTTTCCCAAAGAAAAACAACTCAAAATAAACAAATGAAGTGAATGGTCACTTTGGCCAAATTAACTCCCATGCCTACTTTGGCTATCCCTAGTTTCCAAAACTTAACAGAAACATTTGTGGATGTTTGCACCCCTTGTTAGTAATCATAATAAGGTACCAAGGCCCACTTTGTGATCATCCAAAAACATTCAAATGCTAAGTTTAAATGACAGTTTAAAATTGAATCTATCTCATATGGGAAGATCCCACTATTTCAAAAACCACTCAAACAAGATCGATTTTCAAAACCCAAGCACCCACAGAATCCCCAGCACATGCCTAGCATACCCACCAAAAATCTTTTCAAAATTCAAAAGTAAGTTTCTTGCGGCCATTTCATCAAACAGCTTGTAGATTCAAACCAAACAAATCCCAAACACTATAGTGTGCAGTAAAATTGGCCTAACTTGTTCCCTCTCTGGTTGCAACTAGTCTTTAGTAGATCATCTAGCTCAAATGTAAACATCTAGCACCACTGTGAGCTTGCCTTGCCATCAATGGTGAGCAGGCCGAGCCTCACCATGCCACCCCATTGTCGCCGACTAGCTAGCAGCCACCCTAGCCTTGCCAACCTTGTCTGGGAGGTAGCCAGCACTTCACCACCGCTCACTGTCCCCTCCCCAAGCCAGTGCAAGCCGTGGACCACCAGGAACGCCGCGCGCCCAGTGCCACTTTGACATGCCGAGCCCGCCCCAGAGCGCCGCAACCAGCACGCGTGCACACGCCACCCCTCGACCGCAGCTCGTGCCTACCGCTTCGCCATGATCCCAGGAACACGCCAGACACCCCCGTTCGCCACCCCATGCCTCACAGCCACCACTCGCCGTCGAAGACGCCGCCTCTGCCGCGCAGAGCATCGCACGTTTCCGACCAATTGCCACCACCCCTAAGCGCGCATTTAAGCTCTAGAGCATCGCCAGGAGACCACCCGTCGACCGCCAACCTCAGCCATGTCGCTAGCCGCCCGTAGCCATGTCGCCACCGTCGCCTGCCCATCCCTCTCGGTCTCGCCGTTGAGCCTATAAAAGGAAGCGACCCCTAGCCGTTTGAAGCACACCATTCCACTCCCCTCACCTCATTGATCATTCCACCCTCTAGCCGGAGCATGAGGAGCAGCAGCTCGCCGGAATTGCATCGGAGCAGGCCGCCTCTGGAGAAGAAGGGAGCCGTTGATTTTGACCACCCCCGGAGCCGCCTCGACCATCCCTGAGCTCGCCGTCGACCACTCGTTCATTTTCCCGCCTCGCCATCGTTGCTGGAGCCCTGGTATGCTCCCTATGCACCCCCACTGCACCGCTAGGGTTCGAGCTCGCTGGTGACATGTTCATCGTCGACGACGATCCCCAGCCGTCGATCTTCCTTCTAATCCAACGAACCACACAACCCCGTACCGCTTCGCGTGTTATGCGCCACTAACTGGTGGAACCCCCCTGTCAGCTGAGCCCCACGCTGCGGAGTGACACTGGGCCGACCCATTAATCTTTCCCGCGCAGCCCAACCGTTTGAATTTAGATTTTTCTATTTTAATTCAAACTCAGTTCTGTACCTAGATTCAAAAATTAACCCAGCTCGATTTAGTGAACCAAAATACATGAAACTAATTTTGTTAGAAAGGTACTGAAATGCTTGATCCAAGCCCGTTGGATTCAAATCATTTGGATCTGTAGATAAACCTTGGTAAAAATAACAAGTCAGAAGCTTTTCTACATTCAAACATTTTTAAAAGTTCAACCATAATAGCTTTTGAGTTGATTCCAACTCTCAAAAATCACATTTGATCATACCTTTCAGAATATATAAAAACATATGGGTTTACTTACAGAAATAATGTTCAAGTAATAAAAGAATGCCACATAGGCATTTCTAGTCACTTTATTTATTTAAAATAAAAAGGTTAAACCTTATTAAATTGTGACACCACTTTAAATCACATTCTCAGGTAGTGAAATATGTGGTTATGACATGTGTCAACATGATGCCATGTTTGATTTGGAGAATATTAAATCTTAAGTAATTTTTCAATGAGTAGAAATTAATTTTCTCAAATTAAAACAAATAAGACAAATGCTTTAATCTTGTAGTGATAGGTGATGATGCTAGATCATCTATAGTCCACCTTTGTGTGATGATTGAAAATAGTTAAGTATTGTTTGGTGATTGTGTACCTCGTATTTATTTATAGACGCTAGTACCGACCAAGGATACGAGGAGGAAGGAGGATACTACGAGGAAGAAGCCGAGGAGAACTTCAACCACTGCTCTGCACAAGGCAAGCTAACACTTGCAATTATGAAAGTTAGATAACCTATGCAATGCACTAAGCATGCTTGGTTGGACACATTTGATGATACCAAATCCTAGTTTTACTTGCAAGCTTTCTACTTTATTTCTTTATCAAATCTTTCTCTTAGAGTTTACTTAAGTGACTTGTAGATTCTAGGAAGATAATTGAAGGTTGCATAAAGAGCATTAAATTTGGCCTAAGCTAGATAATATTGATGTCATCCTAAGGCATGAGATTGAACTTAATTAATCTCCATTTGTTTACCACCCCTCATTAGTACTTACCCCACTTGTAGATGCTAGTGCTAAGCATAAAACTTGATCAACTTTAGATGGGAATACTTGGTGGAAATGGTTATGAAAACCTTAGAATGATGAGTCATTCTACTGAAATGTTTTGACATGTGTTCTCGAACACCAGATGATTTTGATGATGAAAATGTTGAGGCATGAGCCTTAGCCCTTGATAAAACTGATGGTTGTCTGGATGCGATACCATTCCAATTTTTCCGTACAACCACAATACCCGAAAATTGGGTAGGGCTTGACTGGAAATTTATATACCTTAGTATGGGTTCCCTCATGGCCAAGGTCTGAGCTGAGGCTACCTTGTGAAAAATGTCCACCTGTGTAGTACCCAAGATGACAATTGGTCATGGTTGGGAGGCCAAACTAACAGGAGAGGTGCCTATACTAGGGCGTGTAATTGAAAGGTTAGGATTGATTATCCGCATACTGAGTATGGTGAATTCAGGATTTGTTCCTAACGGATGTATCGAATGTTGTGGTGAAAGTGTACAATCTCTGCAGAGTGTCAAACAATTCGAATAGCTACGTCCGCGGTTATGGACAGTTGGAGTGGCCATACTGTTCCCCCGTCATATGTTTTCAAAATGACTTGTGAAATGAATTGAGATTTTGACTTGACCACAACAAAGTTGTGACATGAAATTCAAGTTCCCACTTAGGTGTTATAAAATTTCAACTATTTTTCTTTGCTTCTGAACTTAGTAGAGGTAAATCTGGCTTTTTGCAAAACAACCCTAGAGCTTAGTGTCCTACTACAAAAACTCCCTTAACTTGCTAGTATTAGTTTGCGAGTACTTAAGAGTACTCATGGCTTTGTCCCTGGATATTCCCGTGGCCAGACTATGAAGAGGAGTACCAGGATGATGGACCACAGGAAGGTTACAACAACTAGGATCATCTCCCATCGTCAGCATTGCCTGTGACCCTGAAGATGGAGCTTCGCCTACGCTACCTTTATTATTACGTTATTCCACTGCTTGAGTTGTATTAAAAACCGGATCATGAGATCCTTATTTGTGTAAGACCTTATGTATGGTTTGTAATGGATGATGTACTGTGATATCCAAATCTGTTATGTCTCGCAAAAATGGTAATCCTGGGATTGTGATGTATGGCATAACAGGCATCTGGGATTAAAAATCTGGGTGTTGACACAGGGCCTCTAGGGAACTACTGGCAATTAAGGTGCTCCTTTAATAGAGCACCAGAGCAAAGCATTAACACTCCGTGAACACATGTGATCCTCACACCATGCCATCCCCTCCGGTTGTCCCAATTATTATCACTTCGGGGCCTTTGGATCCGGACAATGATATGTGTACATAACTTGAAGATAAGATCACAAACAATACTATCATAATGATTCAATAATAAGTTCAGATATGAGATCATGGCACTCGGGCCCTAGTGACAAAGTACAACAAGTTGCAACAAAGTTAAATAGCACTAATAGAGATACTAGGCATTATGCCCTAACAATCTTATTCGATTACATGATAGAACTAATCCAATCCCTACCATCCCCAAGCCTACAGCGGGGGATTACTCACTCATGGATGAGGGAAACATCGATGGTTGATGGAGAGGCGTTGGTGATGACGATGGCGATGATCCTCTCCAAATTCCCTGTCCCGGCAGGGTGCCAGAATGGAGTTTCTGGATCCGAATCTTGGTTTCTGATGGTGGCGATGGAGCAAAACTCTTTTCTGGAAAACATCGAACCCCCCTCGGTTTTTAGGTCAAGGGATAACTTATAGGCAAAGAGGGAGCCCGAGGGGGTGCCTGGGGTGGCCGCCCCCTAGGCGCTGTCGTGGTATTGCCGACGAGTACGCCATGGAGGGGTCCTCACAGTGCATGTTTAGAGACGTGGGGTAAGGTGGACGGTTGACGGGTACGAGGTAACACAGCTTACCCAGGTTCAGATCCCACAATGATGGCAGAATCATACTCCTGCTATAAATCACTATAAGGGCAATACGCCGAGTTACAGGGATTGGTTCGCTGTGCGAGGTTGTCTGAATCGATGCCCTAAAGGCTCCCATAGGCCCGACTTATATAGTCGCCAGGTCCTAGGGTTACAGGGAAAAGTCCTAGCCGGACAGGTTACGGAGTCCTACACCGTCTATTACTAGTCTTGTGTATCTTGCACTCCAAGGCTCCGGGTACGCTGGTGACTCCACCGTAGCCTTCATTTATTCGGCATGGGCCTCCCTTCTGGATCCATCTAACTGGGCCGCCCAGCAGGCCATAGGCCATGCTACCAACTATGGGCCACCCAGGTTATCCGGATAAGTGACATGCTATGTGGATACCCATATAGCATATCCCCAACAGTAGCCCCAGGAGAACTCCGAGATCTTGCGCCATCTTGCCTCTTCAGATGAATGCTCCGTCTAGTTGGATGTCGGCAAATCGTCAAGCAATATCTTGTAGTCCTCCCAAAGAACCCTGCAAAGCTTTCTACTTCTTCAACTTGTAAGCCGGAGAAATGCTGAATCTTCCATTGTACTCTTCCGTAGTCGAATTGAATCCGTATATGTCGGAATCTTCGATGTGACGGCTCATCTACCCATGTCAGCTAGGACGACGTAGGCTTAGGTCAGCGACGCCTCATAACTCACGCATGCAGAGAACGCAATCATATCCAATTTTCCCGCACGAGCGATACGAACCGTTGGCGGCGACGGTTGGAGACGTGGCGAAATTTCCGCGCACGTTTGCGAACACGTTGTCTACGCGGCAACCGTCTGATCAAGCTGCACGAATGTTGATGCCGAGGATGATAAATAGTAACCGTGGGTAAATTTCCACTTTTTACCTCATTCTTCTCGCATCATCTTCTTCCTCCAGCCGCGTGTCTCCTCGAGCTCTCCGCGAGAACTCTCGAAAAAACCCTAGCTCCAATCTGCACTAGTCGCACCCAATCTTCACTCCATGGCTAGCAGCAGCACTTCTCCATCAATGGCGGCGTCAAGCGAAGCCGCGATGAAGCTGGCGAGCTCCATCGTCGTGCCTCCAGAGGGCCTAGTCATCCCTGCTTTGGCGGTTATCGAGTCCACCGGCGGTGACCTTAATTTGGCGGCGCTGGAGCCGTTGGAGGAGGAACCAGACTCGCACAAGGGCGACTGGTGCGGCTCGGATATCACAGATCGTGATATCCAAGAGATGGTCGCCGAAGGCTACCTCCCCGCGACGGAGGGACTTGCCTGGCGGGCGACGCCGGCCGGCGAGGTGACACCTTCTCCCCAAGCCGGAGAAAAGGTGTACCTCAAAGCTCAACTAGTACGCGGCATCTCCCTGCCCATCTCCAACTTCTTCCTCCCCGTCTTGAACCACTATAGGGTCCAGCCCCAGAACCTTTCCCCCAATAGTATCTTAGCGCTTAGCAACTACGCAGCACTTTGCGAGGGATACTTAGGGATAAGGCCTAGGTTAGACCTTTTTGTGTACTTATTCACCGTCAAACGTGAAGCCGAACATAGCAAGGAAGAGCTTAGGAACTGTGGCACCATAAGCTTCAAGATTCGACCTGGCCGGCGGTTCCCCGACATCGTCGGCCACGAGTCCTGCAAGAATTAGCAACAGACGTACTTTTACGGCCCAGACAACCCGCTGTCTGGCCGACAAGTCACGTACCCAGACTTCGTTGACGGAGCCGCTGCTGAAGCCTCGTCATGGAGATCCCAGGCATCCCTTCCCTCCAACATTGAAGCCTCTCGCGCCATAAGGAGGATAGAGTGGTTCGTAGAGACGGGTTTGACCGGCTTGGACCTAGCCATGTGCTGGTTCATCAGGCGAATCCAACCTCTACAGCACCACGTGAAGCTCATGCACGAGTATACCAGTGACAGAAGGGATAGTCTCCGCATCTCCGTGGACAACTTCTCGAGCGACTCCGTCAAGCTCCGCCTTAAGGACATCGTCAAGGTGAAGGATAAGAAGGGCGGCTTCACCATCACCTACGAAATTTTCGTAAATGGCAAGTGCCCAAAGGTAGGTTTTTATTTTCCGTGTACGACATATACTCCAGTTCTTCCGTCTTGCAAATATCATCTTATCTAACACGGTGATTTCTTACTTAACAGCTTAGCGACATAGATGAGATGAGCATGGCTCCTCAAATCTATGATCCAAAGATGAAGGAAGTCATGGTCGTGTCCGACGACGAAGCTCCGTTGGTGCGGAAGCGGAAGAGCTCCACCTCTGACGCTGCCGACGGAGGCAAGAAGAAGAAGACGGAGGGTGGATCCTCCAAAAAGACTACCGCCGCCCTGGAGGCGTAAAAGAGAAGAACCACCGGATCCCTTTTGCCAAAGCACCCCCACTAGTGTAAGCTTCTCATTCTCCGACATTGTCTATATATCTATCTTGCTCCTATACTTATGCATTTTGCACGTTTCAGGAAGAAAGCCACAACCAGCCTCAAGAAGACCTCCAAAACATCGAGGGCTTCTCGGAATATTAAAGACATGCTGCATCGTGACACCTCCCCCGCCATCGCTCCTACTACTCCTGCCGTCAAGCCCTCATCTGCCCCGACAAGCTCACAAGCTAAGGAGGCCTCAGGCCCTTCCGTCATGGAAGTGGATTCTGGCGCCTCTACTGAACTCGCTGTTGTCGGCGAGCAGGCAACACAGGAGAGCACCGCTCAACAAATGGCTGAAGCTCCGGCTAAGGATGCCATCGGTGGCGGCAAGGCGGTGGTGGAAGCTGGTACTTCTGCCGTTGGCGGCGCCCCCGCATCCCAGAAAACCATAATCTATCCGAAGATAGTCTATCCGGTACTTACACCGGGTAGCACTGCTTTGGTTCCTGGTGCAGCGCCGACATCTCCGACGTGCGGTCTAGAGGAGCTCCGCCGGTAAGCAGAAATCTTGCAAGGAAATAGCGAATCCTTTGCCAAGCTACTGGCCGAGAGTGCTACGAACCTCAAGATCATCGCACTTGTAAGTTTTCTTTACCTTTTGCATTTCATATGAGTATCCCACTGTAGCCCCCGAGGATGTAGACGGAAAAACCATAGGTTTTTGCATCTATATGCTCTAAGAGTGACTAAGTTAGAAAAAACTCTCATTGTAGCCCCCAAGCATTTAGATGGAATGAACTATTCTGACTAGATGCTTTAAGAGTAGCATACGTAGTGTTTATAAATTTCAATACTATAGCCCCAAGCTTCTAGTTGAAACTGAATTAGTTCCGACTAGATGCTTCAAGAAAAGCTAAGCAGATATCAGACTTAAAAACTTTATACTGTAGCCCCAAGCTTCCAATCGAGAACTGAATTAGTTCCGACTAGATGCTTAAAGAAAAACTAAGCATATTGCTAGTTTAAAAACTCTCGCTGTAGCCCCTGAGCATCTAGGTGGAAAATTTCCGACTAGAGGCTCCAAGCTGACTAAACAACGTTTTAACTTTGTTCTTTTTTCCACAGAACGAGAATGCTCGGAGGGGTATGGCCAATGACAAGTACCAGAAGATGCGTGCAGATCTAGAAGCTGAAAAGGGTAAAACTGCCTTCTTGAAGGAACAGATGACCAAGAGCAAGCGTCTGTTTTCTAATGCGCATTTTGACTTGGTTTTGTGCCCACATTCTCCGAGTACTCACTGTGTACTTTACTTTCTCCGACATGCAGAAACCATCGCCAAGGCCAAGAATATTGTAGAGCAATCCAAGCACATTCAAGAGCTGGATAGCGAGAACAAAATTCTTAAGCAGGAGAGGAAGGACATGCTGAAGATGCATGAGGAGTCGATGAAAGCCTTGCATGACTCCGCCACCGAGGAAATCAACCGCTTGAAGGAGGAGATCGCGATCTTAAAAGATCAGAAGCAAGCTACCGATGAGCAGAATCACGGCCATGGCAAGGCGTACAAGCTCCTCCAACAAGAGAAACAATCCTTGGCGGACACCCTCTGGCAAGCTGAAGCCAGCATCTTCAGTAAGTTTTCTCCATCTTGGAATTCTGCAGTCTGGATACTTTGATTTATTGAACTCATGCGCTCCTTGTTGGAATTTTCAGCTCCAATGGGTTTAACCCGATCACCTCCTCCGGCCAAGGAATGCATGGTTCTTGCCGGCAACTTCATCAACACCGCCATCACCCAAGCCAAGGAGATTGCCAAGCCCCTCCAGATACACATCAAGGCATCGGACTCCGTGGCGAAGTACTCGGAAATTATGCGTCGAGCCCCCGAGCGTATCACGAGCTGGAAAGCTTCGTGTGCACGGGCTGGCACGAGGATGGCGCTGTCAATGGTCAAGGCGCACTACGAAGGTGCCGACATCGACACGGTGACGTCTGGTATCCCTGACATCGACGATGACGGCAAAGAAATTGATCATGAAGCCATTCGTCGTCACTCGCGGGCTATGACACCAGAGTTGCCGAGTTGGTGGACGTCGACGTCTTCGTGCCCATGAACACCATTGACAGCGGCAACCAATATTCCTCTGAGTCCCACCACAGCGTCGACGTTGAGGGTGATTCTCCGGCTGGTGACGATGTTGTCTCCAAGTCACCTGCACCAAAAGGAGTGAAAAACAACTTTGTAATATTTGTTTCACCTTTGGTTATATGCGGAAAAAACTTTGTTGATGTAACTTAAGGCGGAAAACAATGGTTGTTTATTTCCTGCTTCTTAAGAACTAGTTTCCAGCATGTATATATATATTTTTTAAGCAAGTGTTGTCTTATCCATTACTTTGGTTCTTATGCTTGACTTTTCGTGAGTCGGAAGACTCGTTGTCGGAACCATGCGCTTAGGTGATGATGCCCAATGGCACCATAAATAACCTAAGCACAAAATCGCCGACAATAAGTGCCGAAAGTCACTACTCCAGAATCCACATAAAAACGACAAAGAACGTGTAGACCAGAAAACTTAAGCTAACGCCCGTAGGCGGAATTTTCACAAGTGCAAACGCAAAGCTAGTGCATAAAGGTTTTACATGATCCAAAAATGAACACTAAATGAGGTAAAAGACTCAGAAATATGAGTGAACCAAAGATCTTTATTTCATTGATCATATAAGAGGTACACAATTAGATAAAAAATGCTAAGTGTAGAAAGGACGTAGCTGTGCTATGTTCCATGGCCGATCAAGCTCCGGGTAGTCATCATCCGGGTCATGTCGCTTACGCTTATGATCCTCGTTGGGTCTATCCTTCAGTTCACGATTGTCAACGAGGTAGTAAGACCCATTGAGTAGCGCCTTACTTATGATGAACGGTCCTTCCCATGACGGGGATAATTTGTGTGACTTCTTCTGCTTAAGTCGGAGCACCAAATCCCCCTCTTTAAACGAGCGATGCTGAACGCGACGACTATGGTAGCTGCGTAGCTTTTGCTGGTAGATGGCGGATCTTTGGCATGCCAAAACATGCTCCTGCTCGAGAAGGTCCTCATCTAGGCATCTGGATTCTTCAGCGTCATCTTCGTCGTAGGCGACAACTCTTGGTGCATCGTGAAGTATGTCGGACGGCAAGATGGCTTCTGCTCCATATACCATGAAGTAAGGGGTGTAGCCGGTGGATCTGTTGGGTGTAGTTCATAAACTCCACAGCACAGATGGAAATTCTTCCACCCAGGCTCCAGCTGCTCTATGTAGCGATGCCTCAAGACGTGGCTTGATTCCCTGCAGAATTAATCCATTGGCTCGCTCAACCTGACCATTGGATTGTGGGTGTGCCACAGATGCAAGGTCAAGTCGGATGCCTTCCTCCCAACAATATGCCTCCACTTCTCCGAGTGACAAATTGCTGCCGTTGTCGGTGATAATGCTATGTGGGAGACCAAATCTCACCACTAGATCCCGGACAAACCTGAGGGAAGTTGCCCCATCAAGCTTTCTAATGGGTTTAGCTTCTATCCATTTAATGAATTTATCAACTGCTACAAGCAGATGCGTAAACCCACAGGGTGCCGTCTGTAATGGTCCCACCATGTCTAGCCCCCAGACTGCAAACGACCAAGTTATTGGTATTGTTCGCAGTTCTTCAGCAGGAACATGCGGTTGTCGGGCATAATACTGGCATCCCATGCATGTATCAACCAGCTTGTCAGCGTCCGCCTTCGCGGTTAGCCAGTAGAATCCTTGCCAGAAGGCTTTCGCGACCAACGATCGGGGAGCGGCGTGATGCCCGCAATCTCCGAGATGGATTTCGCGTAGGATTTCCATACCTTCTAGCTGGGAAACACACTTCAGGTATACACCAGTAGTGCTACTTTTGTAGAGTTGCCCATTGATTATGGTATAACCCTTTGCTCGTCGTACTGTTTGCCGTCTTTTGACTTTGTCGTCGGGCAAAGTTCCGTGTTCGAGATATTCCATGAACTGTTTTGTCCAAGCCAGAGGGACCTTAGTCACCATGTTGACGAAAGAGTCAGCTCTATCCGGGTTGTCGATGTCGGCCCCCTTCACAGATGGTGTGCGCAAGTGCTCTAGGAAAACTCCTGGCGAAATTTGCTTGCGCCCTGATCCAAGCTTAGACAGCAGATCAGCCGCCTTGTTTTGTTCCCTAGGTACATACTTGACTTCATAGCCTAAGAAGCTCTTAGATATCTCGTCCACTTCGTCTCAATATGCCGCCATCATAGGGTTCCGTGCATTCTAGGTGCCAGCCACCTGCTGGGCAACCAAGTCGGAATCTCCACAGTAAACTATGCGCTTGATGCCAATATCCTTGGCTACACGCAGTCCGTGAATAAGTGCTTCATACTCCGCCATGTTGTTTGTAGCCTCGAAGTGGATCTGCAGAACGTAGTGTACCTTGTCTCTTGTTGGTGACTGTAGCAATACACCAGCCCCTGAGCCGTTGAGCAGCTTTGATCCGTCAAAGTGCATCACCAAGTACTCTGGCTCTGGCAACGGAGTAGCATCTGGCATCTCCGTCCAATCTGCAACAAAATCCGCCAAGGCTTGTGACTTGATAGCTTCGCGTCTCTTATAGGTGATCTCGAAGGCGGCGAGTTCAATGCCCCACTTTGCGACCCTTCCTGTAGCGTCGCTGTTATTGATAATGTCGGACAGTGGAGTCTTGCTCACCACTGTGATTGGGTGCTCCTGAAAGTAATTCCTTAGCTTCCGAGAAGCAAGGAATACTCCATAATCTATCTTTTGGTAGTGCGGGTAACGCTGCTTGGACTCCGTCAAGACCTCGCTCACATAGTAAACTGGCGTTGAACTCCGTGCTCATAGCCTGGTTCCTTCCGCTCTACCACGACGACGATGCTGATAACCCGGTTGGTTGCCGCCATGTAAATTAACAGGGGCTCTCCAGGCTCGGGTGCTGCAAGGATGGGTGCTGAGGAAAGAATCTCCTTGAGCTGCTTCAATGCTGCATCTGCTTCGCCCGTCCACGTGAATTTGTCCGCCTTCTTCAGCAACTTGTACAGCGGCAGAGCCTTCTCTCCAAGTCGGCTGACGAACCGACTAACTGCTGCAACACAACCTGTTAGTCGTTGAATGTCCTTTAGACATGTCAGACGGTTTATGTTTAAGATGGCCTTGATTTTCTCTGGGTTGACCTCGATTCCGCGTTGGGAAACGATGAAACCCAACAATTTGCCGGCTGGAACCCCGAAGACGCACTTCTTAGGGTTAAGCATCATGTTGTATTTCCGGAGATTATCAAAGGTTTCTTTTAAGTCGGAAATTAATTCATTTGACTTTTTAGACATCACCGCGATATCGTCCACATAAGCGTGAACGTTCCGACCAATTTGGTCGTGGAGGCAACGTTGCATTGTTCGCTGGTAGGTAGCACCTGCGTTTTTCAGCCCAAAGGGCATCGTGACATAGCAAAACGTGCCGTATGGGGTAGTGAACGAAGTGGCCAATTGGTCCGACTTCCTCATCTTGATCTAGTGGTATCCTGAGTATGCATCGAGAAAACACAAAAGCTCCGAGCTAGCCGTCGAGTCAATGACTTGGTCAATGCGAGGCAAAGCAAACGGATCTTTGGGACATGCTTTGTTCAAGCCGGTGTAATCAACGCACATTCTTAATTCACCGGTTCCCTTTTTGGGGACAAGTACATGATTGGCCACCCATTGGGTGTGAAGGACTTCTCGGATAAATCTAGCCTTAAGTAACCTAGTTATCTCTTTGCCAATGGCGCGTCGCTTCTCATCTCCAAAGCGTCGTAGAGGTTGTTTCACTGGTTTACATTTTGGATCAATGTTTAAGCTATGCTCGACAAGTTCCCTAGGTACACCTTTCATGTCGGCAGGTTGCCAGGCAAAGATGCCCCTATTCTCACGGAGGAACTCGACGAGCGCGCTTTCCTATTTGGGATCCAGGTTCGTCCCAATGGCGGTGACCTTGGAGGCATCGCCTACCACAAGTTCCACCGGCTTGGTCTCGATGGCGACCTTGAACGCAGGAGCGGAGCCGGAGATCTGCTTCTTCGACGCGGGCATCTCTGAGTCATTGACCTTGCTCTGGATCTCTTTGAATTCTTCGCTGTAGAGGATAGCTTCTACAACGGCTGCTTCATTGATCTTGCAGTCCCTTGCCTTGGTAAAGCTTCCGGATACAGTGATGCCACCGTTTGGTCCGGGTATCTTGAGTTTGTTGTAGATGAAGCATGGCTTGGCCATGAACGTGTGGAATATGTCGCGGCCGAATATGACGTGGTACACGCTCTTGAAGGGGACCACCTCGAAGGTCATGCGCTCTTGGCGGTAATTGTTAATGTCGCCAAAGGCAACCTGAAGTGTAATGCACCCAAGGGACCGAGCCTCCCGACCAGGAACTACGCCATGGAAGATGGTGTTGGTCCGCCTTAGGTTTTCCTCCGTCAAGTTCATCTTCTGCAGTGTATCCAGGTACATGATGTTGATGCTGCTTCCACTATCCACCATACACTTGGTGAACTCCACGCTGTCAATCAAGGGGTTGATGACCATGGCGTACTGGTTCTCCGTAGGTACGAGGTCTAGGTGGCACGTCATGTCCCAAGTTATTGGAACCTCCGACCAGCGCAGGTACTGGGGAACTGGGGGGAGAGTGGCCATCAGGATCGTCAGAGAGGTCTTCTGTTGTCGGACAGTGGGGGTGCCAAGGAAAGTGTGGTAGACTGGAGCCTTCTTTGCGAAGGGGTTCTTTCCCTTGTCGTCGCTCTTGGCGGCGTGCTTGGGGTCAACGTCTTCGTCCATGTCACTTGAATCCTTGGACTCCTCCTCCTTATTCTTCCCCTTGACCTTGCCTCGTGGTCTGTTCTTCCGACTTTGCTTATAGCCGGACTCCGGGTCTTCCTTGAGGTTGTTGACAAAATTGCAGTGTCGATTGGTATGGGTAGCCTTGCCGTTGGCGTCGAGGTGTACGAGGCACGGCATATCGTGGTAATCCTCGTAGGTTTGGGGAACGCGGAGCGGCGCCGAGGTTATTTCACTGCCTCGCTGCTACCCACGGCCATCTCCCCTTCCTCGGCCACGTTGTCCGCCATCACCTCGTCCTGCAAAAGTCATAGCGACCATGTCGGTAGATTGATTTTCTTCTAGAGCGGTTTTCCGCTTTGTGATGCTGTTCCTCCGAGCTTGAGTTGGAACGGCTATTGCAGGCAAGGAGCCACGAGCATAGTCGTCGGCAGCTGCGAACTCACTAGACAACTGAATCATCTGGTTCAAGTCAAGCTGGTGATTGTCCTGCAAGCGCTTTAGCTTGTGTCAGAGCAACGTGCCTCTTTCCAACCCGTCGATGAAGGCAGCCATGGCGGTCTGGGCGTGCACTCCTGCGCAGGAATTCCTCATGTCCAGCCAGCGAGAGAGGTAGGCGCGATATGTCTCGTCTTTCTCTTACACGCACCGCTGTAGATCGCCCATAGTACAGGGACGCTTATATGTACCCTCAAAGTTCTTGGTGAATGCTTCTTGCATGTCCAACCAGTTGTAGATGGATTTCTCCGGCAAGTCGTTGATCCATTGACGGGCCGTGCCCGCCAACATTAATGCGAGGTACTTGACGGCGATGTTGGGGTTGCCTCCGGCAATCTCCACCGCGTTGCCGTAGTCCTGCAACCATGTTGCTGGCTTGGCGGTGCCGTCATAGGGCTTGATGGTCTTGTCAATCCGGAAACCTTTGGGGTAAGTTGCGGACCGTATTGCGGGTCCAAAGCAACATGGTCCCAGGTATGGTCCTTCCCGGGCCTCGTGGATCTTATCGATTCGCGATCGTGCGTCATACGGCTCCGGGTTCTGCTTCTTCTTGTCAACAGGGATGGGCTGCGTGAACGACGTGGGCCTCCTCCGCCATGGTGACTGCTTGGCGGTGACGGAGGCGGAGGTGGCAGTGGGTTAGCCTTCTTGCAGTTACCCTCCTGCGACGCCTCACGCCTGTCACAGTTCCTTGTCGGACGCGGAGGTTCATGGCGTGACCTGCTCTTGTGTCCTTTGTTGCGTTCTCTGTCATGACGGGTCTGCTCCATGTTATCGCGGATGATGATGCCACACTGCTTTGGTGGGGGCATATCCGCACGATGGTGAGTCTTGTAATCTCCGCGATGTCGGGGGGGATCGGGGCGGTGGCGATGGACGATGAGGTCGGGCCTTTTCTCCATGGTCGGAGGATATGGGGATAGCATCCTTCCTGTTGCGCGCATCCCTTTGTCTTTGTTCTGATGAACCCGTCTGGGACCCGGCATCAAGAGGAGATCTGTCCCTTGGCGGCTTGTACTGGCTAGATTGGCAGAGCGCTGGGTCAGACTCAAGCCTCTGAGAGGTGGCCTTTTCCCGCTGCTTCACCGCCTTGGCCACTAGGTCATAGACATGTTCCACTGCCTCGGGTGATCTATCCTGCTCCAGAAGGGTCTTGGCGACGACGAGATTAAGGAGTGGGGTGGGCATCACCTGTTTACCTTCACTGTCAATGTATGGCTTGGCCTGTGCCGGTTTCGAGGGAGCCCTTCCTAGGTTGCGTCGTACACCAGGATCATTGATGAAGTGAGCTGGAGCTTTCTTAGCCTTCTACTGCTGCAGTAAAGTCTTGTACTCAGCCTCCATTGCTCTAGCTTTCTCTATGGACTTCTGCGCGTTGACCAGATCTCAATCTAGTTTAGCGCCTTGCTCCGTGATGGCATGCGCTTCCTCCTGCTGGCGCTTCTCGTCAAGCTGGGTCACGTTCCGGATATGAGCAACGGTGAGTGGCTCGACGAGGAGATTGCCGTACATCACTCTATTAGTTGGAGTAACTTGGGCTGCTGCAGACGTAGATGCTAGAGGCGGCAAGTTTGCGGTGTTGTTGTTGCTCGGGCCGGTGCCGAGTTCCTGCGGCTGCTGCACTGGGTTAGGCGGAGGAGGCATGACCTTTGCGCGATCATCGTCAGCAGCAATAAGTGGCCCCTTCCCCTTTTCCAGCGCTGTAGGCGGAGCTCGTCCGGGTTGATCTTCATCCATCGCCGTCCCAATGGTGATGAACACCCCTCGAGACGTGACGACGTTGTTGGCTTGCTCGTCGCGCGAGTACTCCTCCTCCATCTCCTGCATAGCGGAGTCTAGCTCTTTTGGACTGAAGTCTATCTCCTCTGAATCTGCATTGAAATCAGCATAAAGCGCGTCAATGACAGAGTCGGAGGGTGCCAGGACTTCCTCGATGACGGGCGGTGGAGGTGCAACGGCCTCGACGATGACTGGAGGTGGTGGTGCTGCTGCGACGATGGCAGCGGGAGGCGGTGGTGGAGGTTGCTGAATCGGAGGTTCTCCGTCTTTGAGCGCAAGCTCCATCTGGGCTGCTGCGTCAGCTTCCACGTAGTTGTTGACGGTGCTCACCATCTCTTCAAGGGTAAGGCGTCCTGTTGCATGCTGCCGTCTTAAAGAATGTCGGAGAAGCGTGTCACGGTCCAGACCTTCCACGAAGTGATACAAAGCGTTATCATCGGGGTAGTGGGCTAGATCGGCTCGTATACGGAGCCACCTGGCCAGGTAATCGTGGGGGTTTTCTCCTTCTCTCTAAACGCAGCGCGCCACATCAAAGATGGTAACCACACCAACGAACTTGGATCTCTGTTGTCCAGACGCACGGGAGAAGCCGACGGATTTGCAGTGATCTTCCACCCTTATGTCCTGCACAGGGGCGGTTTGGGTGAGCCATGAATTTTTCCGATCTTTGCCGGCAAACTCCGAGGAGAGATCCGACATCGATCCTTCTGTGAACGTATCCTGCCCGTAGACGGTCCGTGCGGGCCTTGATGCTTTTCGATCTTTGCCGACAAACTCCGAAGAGAGATCCGACATTGATCCTTCCGCGAACGTATCCTGCCCGTAGGCGGTCCATGCGGGTCTTGATGCTCCTCCGACTCCCAGGGAACTTGTGCCCGAGTCGGTTTCGCCGATGAAGAGGTGGATGTCTCCGATATGAACGATTGAACACCGCGTAGGGTTCGTCTTTGCCGGGATCCAGAACTCGTCAGGAGGGACGATCGGAACGTTGCCGGAGAAGAGAACACGGCCGATGGCTACGGTTTCGCCAATACCAAAGATCTTGGTCCTCGCCCGCTGAAGAGCCTGAAGCGCCTCTTGCCCCACGGTGTGCGCCAACTGTTGTGGTATTGCCGACGAGTACGCCATGGAGGGGTCCTCACAGTGCGTGTTTAGAGACGTGGGGTAAGGCGGACAGTTGACGGGTACGAGGTAACACAGCTTACCCAGGTTCAGATCCCACAACGGTGGTGGAATCCTACTCCTGCTATAAATCACTATAAGGGCAATACGCCGAGTTACAGGGATTGGTTCGCTATGCGAGGTTGTCTGAATCGATGCCCTAAAGGCTCCCATAGGCCCGACTTATATAGTCGCCAGGTCCTAGGGTTACAGGGAAAAGTCCTAGCCGGACAGGTTAGAGAGTCCTACACCGTCTATTACTAGTCTTGTGTATCTTGCACTCCAAGGCTCCGGGTACGCTGGTGACTCCACCGTAGCCTTCTTTTATCCGGCATGGGCCTCCCTTCTAGATCCATCTAACTGGGCCGCCCAGTAGGACATAGGCCATGCTACCAACTATGGGCCACCCGGGTTATCCAGATAAGTGACATGCTATGAGGATACCCATATAGCATATCCCCAACAGGCGCGGGGCAGGGCCCACCCACGCCTGGCAGGGGTGTGGGCCCCCCAGGCATCCACTTCGTTTTGTATTCTGGCTCCGTGGGTCTTCTGGTGAAATATAATTTTTGGCATATTTTCCAGGATATTTCGTGATAGTTGATTTTCTGCGCAAAAACTAGACACCAAGGTAATTCTGCTGAAAACAGCGTCAGTCCGTGTTAGTTGTATCCAAATCACACAAGTTTAGAGGGTAAACAATAGCAAAAGTGTTCGAGAAAGTAGATACGTTTTGGACGTATCAGCTCCCCCTGTGGACTTTGGGATCAACGGGCACCACTATAACAAGGGATACTATCTTGCAGATGACATCTATCAAAGATTGCCAACATTTGTGAAGACTATCTAAAACCCAATGTTCCCCAAGCATGCTCAGTATGCAAAGGAACAAGAAGCTTGCAGGAAGGACGAGGGCTACAACCCCATGGTCTTTGATCTTTATTTTGAGAAGTTTGAAAAAATCACTTTTCCAACACCTCAAATGGCTAAGTCTGGTCCTGCAGCTTCTCCATACTATGCTCTTTTTATTTCTTTTGCCTTTGTTTTATCAATAATCATCAGCAACACCTACACACATGTCAAAGACAAGGAAAAGGGATAAAATTATACCTAAACTACTAAATGTGCAAAGCTCATATTGAATTTAATGAAAACAAATAATCA
This sequence comes from Avena sativa, assembly GCA_916181665.1. NCBI lineage: Eukaryota > Viridiplantae > Streptophyta > Magnoliopsida > Poales > Poaceae > Avena > Avena sativa. The sequence continues at coordinate 258,796,497 of OV702298.1, read as the reverse complement.
TGCATATCAGACATAGCAATAGTTAGATGGAGCATGATATGATAGGCAAATGACACAATTTATATATCTAAAAATTGTTATATTATCACAGTCATCAGTGTCCATAAATGCTCAACCAGATCATCCTGCAGCTGTTGATGCACTATTGGGTCTCGGATCTCCTGACGCATGGCGATGAGGGAAGCCTAGGTTGGTGGCACCTAGTGATAAGGCTTTGCAAGAGGTCCCTGTCTGTAGTATGGCTCGTTCTGCTCGACCAAACTCACTGTGTCCTTCCTCTCATCCTCAATGATCATGTTGTACAAGATCACACAATAGTTCATCACTTCCCGCATCTGATATTTCGACCAGGTCAGAGCAGGGAACCGGACAACTGCAAACCTTTGTTGGAGCACACCAAATGCCCGCTCCACGTCCTTCCTGCAAGCTTCTTATTTCTTGGCAAACTGGGCATGCTTGGGTAGCGTCGGGTTTGGGATAGTCTTCACAAATGTTGACCATCTTGGATATATGCCATCTGCAAGATAGTATCGCTTGTTGTAGTGGTGCCCGTTGATCTCAAAGTCCACAGGTGGAGCATGACCCTCAACAAGCTTGGAAAATACATTTGAGGAGTTGAGCACGTTGATGTCATTGTTCAATCCTGCCATGCCAAAGAAGGAGTGCCAGATCCAAAGATCATATGTGGCAAATGCCTCGAGTATCACAGTCCAACCTCCTTTGTGGCCTTTGTACATTCCCTTCCATGCAAATGGATAGTTCTTGCACTGCCAATGCATATAGTCTATGCTTACAAGCATCCCAGGAAATCCTCTACTTTCATTGACAGCGAGGATCCAAGCAGTGTCTTCAGTAGCTGATGTGGCTCGGTTACTATAGAGCCTGTTGGCAGACCCCAAGAGCAAGGTATGATGATCACAAAAACAAGTTTTCCCTCAGTTGTGAAACCAAGGTTATCAAACCAGTAGGAGAAAGGAAACATCTGCCAAGGTGTTGCTAGCCATGTGGAATCTGCACAACACAACCAAAATACTTTGCCCCAACTTACAGTGAGGTTGTCAAGCTCACCGATTTTGCTGAAAACAAAGGATTAAACATATAGTGTGGAAGAAATTAATTGCTTGAAAGTAATTGCAGAAAGTAAACAGTAGATAGTAGATTGAATATCAGTGGGAAGGAATGGACTAGGGTCCACAGTTCACTAGAGGTATTTCTCCATAAGATAAATAGTATGTTGGGTGGACAAATTACAGTTGGGAAATTGACAGACAGAGAATGCATAACAATGCATGTACATGGCATGATGATCACTCTGAGATTCGTTTGGGCATTACAACATAATACATAGACCGCAATCCAACTGCATCTATGACTAATAATCCACCTCCGGGGTATCATCTGAACAACCCTCGGGTATTAAGTTGCAAGCAACACATAATTGCATTAAGAAAAGTGTGTAAAGTAAACAATACAATTGCCCTTGGACAAAGGATTGTTGTTTTCTCCCTAGTAGCAACATCACATCTACAACCTTAGAGGTTTCTGTCACTCCCCCAGATTACTAGAGGCATGAACCTACTATCGAGCATAAATACTCTCTCTTGGAGTCATAAGCAAATACTTAGCCAGGGTAACTACTAGCAACGGAGAGCATGCAAGATCACAAATAACATAGACATGATAGAATCAATAATCAATCTTGACATAGTATTCAATATCCATCGGATCACAACAAACACAACATGAAGGATTACAAATAGATGATCTTGATCATGATAGGCAGCTCACAAGATCTAAACATGGTATCACAAAAGAGGAGAAACAACCATCTAGCTACTGCTATGGACCCATAGTCAAGGATGAACTACTCACGCATCACTCCGGAGGCTGCCATGGTGATGAAGAAGGCCTTAGGGATGATCTCCCCTCTCCGGTAGGGTGCCGAGAAGAGCTTCAGATCCCTCCCGATCTAGGGACGATGGTGGCGGCGGCTACGAACTTTTTTGTGGAATTATGATCGGGTACTTAGGGTTTTATCCTCGGGGGGTTTATATAGGCAAAGGGGCAAGGTCGGTAGAGGACCAGGAGGCCACACCATAGGGCGGCGCCCCCCCTTGGCCACACATGGGACTGGTGTGGCCGCCCTAGGGTGCGCCTCCCCTGGCTTCTGGACTCTGTCTCTGCCTCTGAAAAATAGGAAGTTCGGCTTTTGTTTCGTCCAATTCTGAGAATATTTCTTTACTAGCTTTTCCGAAACAAAAAACAGCAGAAAACAGGAACTAGCACCGTGGCATCTTGTTAATAGGTTAGTTCCATAAAATGTATAAAAATTTCTCAAAGTGTGGACAAAACATAAGATAGTTGGTACAAAAACAAGCATGGAGCATCAAAAATTATAGATACATTTACGACGTATCAAGCATCCCCAAGCTTAACTCCTGCTCGTCCTCGAGTAGGTAAGTGATAAAAAGAATAATTTTTGAGGTGACATGCACCATCACAATCTTGATCAAGATATTGTAAAGCATTGATAGCCGGGATCAAAGTACTCTAACATAAGCATGAAATATATATTTCTAACAATAAGACATAGCAACTATGTCGCAACATGAAAGGCAACACAAACAAAAGATCATGAATAATGCTTTGAAATACGTTTGTTTGTTTCACATGTAGAAAACATAGCAAGAGTGGTAATCAGCTTGTCCTTCATGGAATCTCAAAACATAAATGCATAGGACACCTTCAAAGCTCATAAGGGTGACTAGATACAAATAATTTAAGAACAAGCAATACCATAATTATGAATCAATCAATAAGTTTTGGGACAATGCACATTGAACTAAGAATGACAACTATGCTCTCTTAATTGGTGCAAAAAGATAGAAGATGGAGACTCAACAAAAAAGTAAAAATAAAGTCCCTTCGCAGAGGGAAGCAGGGATTTCAAGTTTCATAAAGAGCTTCCAAAAATTATGGTACTTACTAGCTTTGAGCTCTCATTGCCCCTATCATAAGCATCTTAAAGTGATTAAGGTTAAAGTGAGACAAATATGAGTTATATGCTTGAAAAATCACAAGTGGAAAATCTCATGCCCCTTGAGTACGAGTACCATTCCTCATGCTACTCAACTTTAGTCATGAGCAAGTTCTTGTCATTGTAAGTATATGTGTATCATAGAGAACCGCCAACGGGGTACCCCTTGCCCCATGACACAGGAGCTATCCCATATCAAAATGACAAGGCAACAGACAATGAGCATCTCAACGATCTTTTTTTTTACCATGAGCATGGTGTTTTTTTCTGTTTTTTTTTTATTTTTTCTAAAGATGCTTCATAGAATGCTCATTATGGTTATGCTGCTTTCCACCATGATTAGGCATGGCTTAGGCTAGCCGCCTAGGCGTTTATCTAACACATATACAAACTCCATGGACTTACAATCTCCCCTTTTATTTCACACCGCCGGCATCCATAAACAAAAGAACATGATATCAACTGGATAGATATGAACAATGTTTAAAGCGTTCCCCGTGACAGCATGGTTCTGCTAACTCCCAACTTATAATTTGCAAGCATATAAGCAACATACATGGGCACAATGGTTTAAGTTTATTAAGTGTAAGAAAATAAAGTGTGTCATCAAGTTCGTGAGAGCTTTAATCACTAATTTGCACGTAACAAAAATTTAATTTAGAAGATAGATAAAAACATAAATATACTTGGAATGGTGTAACACACATGCATAGGAGTTTATAGTGGACTCTTTGGAATAACTTGGTTTCTTGGGAGTTGTATGCATGGGTAGAGCTCATACTCAGTATAGGTGGAGGCTAGCAAAAGACTAGGAGCGACCATCTAAGAGAGAAATAATGGCTATAATCATGCAGAGCGACAAAACACTATTAATCAAAGCATAAAGTGATGTCACAGGTAAAAAACTAAATAATCATAGAGACTAAGGTGACCGGTTCATAGTCTTAACATGGTGTAAGCATGTGCCAAGTCAACCCAAATAAAGCATCAAATGAGAATACCACAATATTATGCTTTTGTATGCTAGAACAACGCATTATTCTTTCATGGCACATTAAGCAATCTCAATTGTTTGAAACAAGTCATGTTACAACAATAATAACTAAGCATATGGTAAAAGCAATATCTAACATGACATGATAAAGTCTAAGCCACAGTCAAAACAGGCTTCCTTTTGTACCACTATAAGCATGAAACATTCTACTCTCTTCCAACACCAATCGACTTATTTGAAACAACTCACAAAGATAATAATCAATAAAGATCAGAGAGCATGTCTCACCTAACTACAAATAATAACTAAAAAGTTCTAAGCAAAAAGAATAAGAAAACTAAAGCTAAACGTAGTGCTAGCAAAACTGAACACTCACAGAACAATAAGAGTGAAAACTAAAGTGTTCTAAACAATGAAGAACTAGGTATGACTTCTCCAAAATAGGTGTGTTGGGGTCCAACCAATTTATTTCAGCAAACAAAGCAAAATAAAACTAAAAACAAAAACAAAGACGCTCCAAGAACAACACAATGGTGCATGAAGCAAATAATATAGTATCATGAATGAAAACCTGAGATTTTTATTGATGAAGAAGGGGATGCCTTGGGCATCCCCAAGCTTTGACGCTTGTACCTCTTGAATATTTCTTGTGGTGACATGGGTGGCATCCCCAATCTTGAGCTTTTGTCCATACTTCATCTCATGACATCATTCTCTCCCTACACTTGAAAATTTCCTTCATACAAAACTTCACACAATCTTCATTAGCAACATTAGTGTATTCAAGATAATAAGCCTTTGGATTCAGTTTCAACTCAAGTAAATCATCCATTAAAACATAGGCTACTATATAAACTCCTTTCAAAAGCTCAAGTGATCAAATATAACTAAAAAAGAAACCGATTAAGAGGCAAATGCAAATAATGGCAGAAATCTGTCAAAACAGACCAGCTGGTAAAGACCATTTTTTTTGTTGCTCAAATCGAAAAGTGTAAAACTAATGAAAGTTGGGTAAATACGAGGGGCATGCACACAAAAAAATTCAGCTCAATCCGACGTTCTTGGATTTTTTACAGTGAAGCACAGAAATCTTTTTCGGGACAACAACTTCCCCAAATCTTACCCCCCTCTCATTAGAGGCTATTCTTGGAAAAAACCCAAACAAAAAGGATAAGGAGAGGTTATTACAGAGGCAATAACTTCCAAGACTCAACAAAAGAAAAAAACTTACTGACATAAAAATTGGGTTATCTCCCAAGAGTGCTTTTCTTTAACGCCTTTCAGCTTGGCATAGAAAGCAAGAATCAAGTATTTTCAAATGAAGAAGCATCAACATCAAATTTCTTATGTCTACCTCTCTTACCTTTATTCTTACCTTTAGGGAACACATGATTGATTGGTGGAGAAGTGAAATTCATGGTGCCTTTTCCCACATCTATTGTTGCTCCAAGGAGTTTAGCCAGGGATCTTCCAAGTGTAATTTGTCCTTTTCCTACACATTCAATAATAAGATAATCAGTAGATACCATTTCCCTAGGATTTTTGTAAACACTCCTTTAGCTATTCCAATGGGTAATATAGTGGCATTATTGGTAAGAGATATTTCTTCTCCACCCTCAGAAAGTCCCCAAAGATTCAAAGATTCATAAATATCTTTAGGCATAAGACAGAATTCATACATAATATCGCAACGAGCTTAAAAAATCATCATTTATAGCAACTTTTACTATAGGGAACCATTTTGATGGTTCAGAATTTATTGAAACATAATCATGATGCTCTCGAAGCATATTATAGCATTCTTTTAAACAAGCAGTATTTGTCTCAAGAGTGTTTAATCTAGCATAAATGCTTGTAAAGGATGAATCAAATTTGCTAGGCAAATTATATGTTGCCAACTTTTTATAGCATTGAAAGCGTCATCCCCATCACAATGAAGGAAATCTCCTCCTACTACAACATCCAAAGCATATCTATAACAAAGATCAAGTCCAAAGTAGAAACTGCTAAGAAGCAAGCCTAGAGTCATTTTAGGTTTGTTTTTTTCATAAGAATCAGAAATTCTAGACCAAGCTTCTTTGAAACTCTCTTCACTTCCTTGTTTGAAAGTGAAGATCATTTCCTCAGGTGACATAGTGATTGGAACAACACTAGACGTAAAAGCTACTTGATGTAGGAACTAATTTTTTTGTGTTTTTGATAAAAAGAAATAAACCAAACCAAACAAAACTAAAGAAACAAAGTAAAGAGATTGGTAGTGAGAGACTCCCCCTGCAGAAATCTTCTTTCTCCTAGAAAAGCTTTTTGACGAAGATGAAGAGATTGAAGTTGTCCTATATATCCCCGGCAACGGCGCTAGAAAATCTTGATGTGGCTCGGTTACTTTAGAGCATGTTGGGAGACCCCAAGAGCAAGGTATGATGAGCACAACATCAAGTTTTCCCTCAGTTGTGAAACCAAGGTTATCGAACCAGTAGGAGAAAGGAAACAACTCCCAAGGTGTTGCTAGCAACGTGGAACCTACACAACACAACCAAAATACTTTGCCCCAACTTACAGTGAGGTTGTCAAGCTCACCGGTTTTGCTGAAAACAAAGGATTAAACGTAAAGTGTGGGAGAAAGTAATTGCTTAAAAGTAATTGCAGAAAGTAAACAGTAGATAGTAGATTGAATATCAGTGGGAAGGAATGGACCGGGGTCCACAGTTCACTAGAGGTGTTTCTCCATAAGATAAATAGCATGTTGGGTGAACAAATTACAGTTGGGCAATTGACAGATAGAGAATGCATAACAATGCATATACATGGCATGATGATCACTATGAGATTCGTTTGGGCATTACAACATAATACATATACCGCAATCCAACTGCATCTCTGACTAATAATCCACCTCTAGGATATCATCCGAAAAACCCTCGGGTATTAAGTTGCAAGCAATAGATAATTGCATTAAGCAAGTGTGTAAAGTAAACAATACAATTGCCCTTGGACAAAGGATTGTTGTTTTCTCCCTAGTAGCAAAAACACATCTACAACCTTATAGGTTTATGTTACTCCCCCATATTACTAGAGGCATGAACCTACTATCTGATACGTCGGAAACATATCTATAATTTTTGATGCTCCATGCTTGTTTACTATCTACTTTGCTTTGCTTTGTCCACACTTTGAGGTGTTTTTATATGTTTTCTGGTACTAACCTATTAACAAGTTGCCACAGTGACAGTTGCCTGTTTTCTTCTGTTTTTGGTTCCAGAAAGGCAGAAAATCAATATTCTCGGAATTGGACGGGACAAAAGCCAAAGTCAATATTTTACCGTGGGCAACACGAAGCCAGAATACGAGACGGAGGAGGCTCACCAGGGGGCCACACCCCCTGGCCACGCGGGTGGTCCCACCCCGCGCCTAGGGGGGTGCAGCCGCCCTGGTGGCCCTCCTGCCTCGCCTCTTCTCCTATAAAGTCCCCCTGATGCCAAAACCCTAGACACCCGATCAAAACTCCACGAAACTGTCTATAGCCGCCGCCACCATCATCCCTAGATCAGGGGGATCTGAAGCTCTTCCCCGCACCCTGCTAGAGGGGAGATCATCTCAGAGGCCTTCTTCTTCATCATGCCAGCCTCCAGTATGAAGCGTGAGTAGTTCCAACTTGGACTATGGGTCCATGTAGTAGCTAGATGGTGTATCTCCTCCTTGTGCTTTCATGTATAGATCTTGTGAGCTCCGTTCATGATCAAGATCTAATCTATCTGTAATCATACATGTTGTGTTTGCGGGGATCCGATGGATATTGAGAATACTATGTCAGATTGATTAATGGTTTTGTCTTATTGATTCTATCATGTCTGTGTTGTTTGTGATCTTGCATGCTCTTCGTTGTTAGTAGCTATCTTGGCCAAGTAGTTGCTAGTGACTCCAAGAGGGGGTATTTATGCTAGATAGTGGGTTTATGCCTCTATTTTCCAAGGGAAGTGACATAAATCTCTACGGTTGTAGATGTGTTGTTGCCACTAGGGAGAAAACCATGGTCTCTTGTTCATGGAGCAAGTGGATTGTTTACCTTACACACTTTGCCTAAAGAAGTTGTCTGTTGCTTGCAACTTAATTCTGGAGGGGGTTCGGATGATAACCTGAAGGTGGAGTTCTAGTCATAGATGCAGTTGGATGGCGGTCTATGTATATTGTTGTATTGCCCAATCAAATCTCATAGGATTTTTGTGTCTAGTATTGCATTGTTATGCCTTGCTCAGTCCTGTCAATTGCCCTGCTGTAATTTGTTTACCCAGCATGCCATGTTTGTTTATCTAAGGAGAACACCTCTAGTGAACTATGGACCCCGGTCCAATCTTTACCATTGATACATATTCCACGGTTACTGTTTACTTGCTGCAAACCATCATCACCTTCCACACCATATAGTTAATCCTTTGTTACAACAACCGGTGAGATTGACAACCTCACTGTTCGTTGGGGCAAAGTCTTGAGTTTGTGTTGTGCAGGTTTCCACGTTGCTTGCAACACCTTTGAGACATTTCCCTCCTCCTACTAGTTCGATAACCTTGGTTTCTTACTGAGGTAAGACTTGATGTTGTGCTGCTTCACACCTTGCTCTTGGGGTTTCCCGACGAAGTGCTCCACATCAACACAACACCATCACTATCGAGCATAAATACTCCCACTTGGAGTCACAAGCAAATACTTGGCCAGAGTAACTACTAGCAATAGAGAGCATGCAAGATCACAAATAACATTTACATGATAGAATCAATAATCAATCTTGACGTAGTACTCAATATCCATCGGATCCCAACAAACACAACATGAAGGATTACAAATAGATGGTCTTGATCATGATAGGCAGATCACAAGATCTAAACATGGTAGCACAAAAGAGGAGAAACAACCATCTAGCTACTGCTATGGACCCATAGTCCAAGGATGAACTACTCACGCATCACTCCGGAGGCTGGCATGGTGATGAAGAAGGCCTCCGGGATGATCTCCCCTCTCCGGCAGGGTGCCGGGAAGAGCTTCAGATCCCTCCCGATCTAGGAACGATGGTGGCGGCGGCTACGAACTTTTTCGTGGAATTCTGATCGGGTACTTAGGGTTTTCTCCTCGGGGGGTTTATATAGGTGAAAGGGTAAGGTCGGTAGAGGACCAGGGGGCCACACCATAGGGCGGTGCGCCCCCTGGCCGCTCCTGGGCCTGGTGTGGCCGCCTTAGGGTGCGCCTCCCCTGGCTTCTGGACTCCGTCTCCGCCTCTGAAAAATAGGAAGTTTGGCTTTTGTTTCGTCCAATTCCGAGAATATTTCTTTACTAGCTTTTCTGAAACCAAAAACAGCAGAAAATAGAAACTGGCACTGTGGCATCTTGTTAATAGGTTAGTTCCAAAAAATGTATAAAAATGCCTCAAAGTGTAGACAAAATATAAGATAGTTGGTACAAAAACAAGCATGGAGTATCAAAAATTATAGATACGTTTATGACGTATCAATAGCGGGTGTTCTCAAGTACTAAGTCCCAAACACTGCAATCACTACCCTACAGAACATGTACAAGCAATCGATGGCGGTGGACTCAGCCATGCAGAGATAGTCATCGGCAATGTCACCCGACGCTCCATATGCAAGCAACCTCATCGCCATTGTGCACTTCTGCAGTGAGGAAAACCCAACCATGCCGGTGGAGTTCTTCTTGCAAATGAAATAGGGGTCGAACTCCTGGATGGCATGCACGATCTCGAGGAAGAGCTTCCGGCAAATCTTGAAACGACGCCAAAACACGGCCTCTCCGTGCAATAGATCATCGACGAAGTATTCGGCGTACATCATGTAGTAGCCCCCATCCTCTGACTTGCTTTGCACTTCTGGCGACCCTTCCCTGAGCCTCCACGTTTTGGCGTTGCTGCCTGCATGTATAGCTAGGCCAGAGAAGTGAGGATCTCCACATGCTCTGCATTTCGGCGGCAGCGGCATTCTCTTCCTCCAGCAATGCGGCAAACATCTCCTCATCGTTGGAGTCCATGGCCAAACGGGCAAAATGTCGAATACTTGGCGGGCAAAGTGGTGGGAGCTCGAAGCGAAGCCGAGCTACGGCGAAGGATGGGCGGCGAAAGGTGGCCTAGGCCGAGGGGAGATGGTGCGGCGATGGCGGCGGACCTATCTACGAGCGTGAATATGGCTCGGCATGGTGGAGCTTCGCCAGCGAATACATGGCGACAGGGGCAGCTGAGGAAAGATCTTCGCCGCGGGAGAGGCGATTGGTGGTGGGAAATGGGGTTGTCTTGCCGACAGGGTTGGCCCATCCTCGTTTTTTGCTTCATCCGAAGTTCCCGGGGCATTCCCGGCGCCGCGAGATCGTCCTAGGATCTCCAGACAAAAGTTGGGCCAAATCAGGACGAAATCGGCGTCCTGGAAACGCGACTGAGCCATTTTTCGGCATCCGGATGAAAAAATCGCCCTAGGAACATCCTCGTGGGAACCTGATGCGGTATAGAGCTTCATTGGGATACCCCAAGAGGAAGGTGTAAAGAGCACAGCAGTAAGTTTTCCCTCAGTTATGAACCAAAGTTATTGAACCAGTAGGAGGAAGGAAACAACTCCAAGGTGTTGCTAACAACTTGGAACCTGCACAACACAAACTCAAGACTTTGCCCCAACATACAGTGAGGTTGTCAATCTCACTGGTTTTCTGAAAACAAAGGATTAAATGTATAGTGTGGAAGATAATAGTTGCTTGTAGAAAGTAAACGGTAACAATATATGATGTATCAATGATAAAGATTGGACTGGGGTCCACAGTTCACTAGAGGTATTCTCTTTAAGATATATAACATGATGGGTGAACAAATTACAGCAGGGCAATTAACAGATTGAGAAAGCATAACAATACATATACTAGACATCATGACTCCTATGAAATTTGATTGGGCATTAGAACAATATACATAGACCGTAATCTAACTGCATCTATAACTAATAATCCACCTTCAGGTTATCATCCGAACCCCTTCCAGTATTAAGTTGCAAGCAACAGATAATTGCATTAAGCAATATGTATAAAGTAAACAATACAATTGTTCCATGAATAAAAGATTGTTGTTTTCTCCCTAGTAGCAACAACACATCTACAACCTTAGAGATTCCTATCACTTCGCCAGATTACTAGAGGCATGGACCTACTATTGAGCATAAATACTCCCTCTTGGAGTCACAAGCATCTACTTGGCCAAGATAGCTACTAGCAACGTAGAGCATGCAAGATCACAAATAACACAGACATGATAGTATCAATAATGAATCTGACATAGTATCTCAATATCCATCGGATCCCCGCAAACACAACATGTATGATTACAAATAGATGATCTTGATGATGAATGGACCTCACAAGATCTAAACATGATAGCACAAAGGAGGAGAAACAACCATCTAACTACTGTATGGACCCATAGTCCAAGGGTGAACTACTCACGCATCATACCAGAGTCTCCCCTTCGGCAGGGTGCCGGGAAGAGCTTCAGACCCCCCCGATCTAGGGACGATGGTGGCGGCGGCTACAGAATGTTTTGTGGAGATATGATCGGGTCCTTAGGGTTTCTGCATCGGGGTGACTTTATAGGCGAAGGGGCAAGGTCGGAGGATAAAATTTAGAGTAAAAGAGAGATGCCATCTCCTCCCATTCCATGGATTGTCCATTCTTTATCAGCTTATACCATGCCTCAGCTCTCCCTTTCAAGGATATGGAGAGTAACTTCTTCTTCACCTGTTCAGTTGTGATACCTGCACACTTAAACAACCCACATAATTCATGGATATAAAGCAAGTGATCACCAGGATGGGCAGTTCCATCCCCAAAATAATAATTATCCATGACACGATTAACAATACTCGCAGGTATCTTAAAAGGATCTATCTCAATAGGTGGTGGTTTGTCTACTACCCTTTCAGTGGTAGTAGTTTTCCCAAACAGAAAACCAAGTGGGTTATCCATATTGGAAACAAAGAAACAAACAGTAACAAAAGGAAATACTCACAGTAAAAGTTGCCTTACCAGTTCCACTCTTTAATAGCGCTTCACTCCCCGACAACGTCACCCGAAAATATTCTTGATGACCCACAAGTGTAGGAGGTGTATCGTAGTATTTTTGATAAATAGGAGTGTCGATCCCAACGAGGAGCAGATGGTGCTGAACAGTGGTATGGAGCGGGAAATCCCTGTGAATACTTAGCAAACAGATTTTTAGTGGTTTTCTGACAAGGCAACAAAACAAAGAGCAAGTAACAGAAGTAACGAACAAACGGAGCAAGTGGCCCAATCCTTTCTTAGTAAAGGACAAGCCGGTGGAAATACTTATAAGGACTAAACGTTCTTGAGGACACATGGGAATTCTATCAAGTGCTTTCGCTTCAAATAGCTGAGTACTCTTCTCTGGTGTTTGCAAGTGTTGTGTGGGTGAACCTGTGCTAACATACTGCCCTTCCTAGGACTAATACATACTTGTGATTAAACCCCCTACAAACATCCGTAACTACAGGAAAGTAATTAAGATATAAATCTAACCACAGTCTTAAACTTTGAGATCCTACACTCCCTTGTGCAAAGGTGTCCTAACAGGGTTTCAGGTTTCTGTCACTCCGGAAACCCCATAATTAGTAGACAAATACACAATGCATTCCCCTAGGCCCACAAATGGTGAAGTATCATGTATTCAATGTTCACATGACACCACTAGAAGAATAGCACCACAACTTAAATACTAAATCATTAAATAATAACTCATCACAGATTCACTACTAACAACATGACTTCTCCCATGTCCTCAAGAATTAAACGAACTACTCACAAGACATCATATGGATCAAGATCAAAGATGATATGATAATGGATAACAATCTAAACATAAACAATAATCCAATGGTTCCACTCACAAGCATCAACTACAATAGTAATTAACACCGGGAAAGTTTCCCCTAAAAACTAAAGCAATATCCAACACAATTTTTACAGCGGGACGGAGTGGTGATGATGGTGCTAGTGAAGATGATGGTGTGGATGATGATGATCCCGATGAAGCCTAGCTTGATGACGGTGTTGATGGTGACGGTCTCCCCTCTCCGGGAAGGAATTCCCCCAGCAGAAACCTGTCTGCTGGAGAGACCTTTCTCTCTCGGTGTTTTCCGCCTCCCAGAGGCGGTGGAAGTCTATCTATGGTCACCCTCGGTGTTAGGGTTCCGTAGGGAAGATATAGGCGAAGGGGCGGAGTCGGAGGCCGAACAGGTGGGCCAAACCCACCCTAGGCGCGAGGTCAGGTGGGCCCACCCCTAGGGGGTGTGTGGCCCCCCTGAGGCCTCCCTTCGCTCCTCCTTCTGTCTTCCTTCGTCTTCCGGTAAAATAATATGTTTCCATATTTTTCTGGTATTTTTCTGATCTTCACGAAATTTCACCGAAACGCCGTCTTTTCCATCAGAATCCAGACTCTGGCACTCCATCCTCTAGGAATCATCCAACATGCATAAACAGATGAAAAACCATAACTAATACCTCATAATAAGACAAATATCAATGAATAGAGGTAAATTATGATATAGAATGGTGATGCAAATTGGGCGTATCAACTCCCCCAAGCTTAGACTTCACTTGTCCCCATGCGGATATTGAGCTCAGTAAACATGTCCATAGGTTTATGGAGTGAATTGTCGATAAAAGAATACGAACAAGAAGCATCACAGTTACCATTGCACAACTCATAGAAGAAAGCAACTCACCATTATATAACTTAGCTTGCAGCCAAGTACAACAGTCACAATAGAGATGCATAAAGATAAAATCATAATTGGAATTGGCAAACTTGTTCTTGGTCAGAGAACACCTGGCAAACAGTTTCACAAAAGATTTTTTTGTAGAAGTTTCAAAATAGGAGCACTCTTTGCTCAATTTTTTTCACAAGTGAAGGCTTTCAAAGTAATACTCTATATATAAGAGTTTTGTTCAAACAAGGAAGATAAAGAACATGATTTAATAAATCACCATATGAATGCTTGAAACACAACAACTCAAATTCTTGCTGGAGATAGAGAGGAAATATGTTTACTGACTCAAACTGGTAACTAGGAGAAAGGTCCCTTCTTAGAGGGTAGCAGGGATTACAAGTCATAAAGAGCTTCTAAAATATTATGGTACTTACTAGCTTTGATCCCTCATTGCCCCTATCATAAGCATCTTGAGATGGTTAAGATTAAAGTGAACAAAGATGGAGTATATGCTTGGCGGAATATAAGTTGGCAATCTCATGTCCCTTGAATATGAGGGCCACTCCTCATGGGATACTCAACTTAGGGCCCAGGAAAGTTCTTTTCACTGTAAGTATTTGCATATCATTGAGAACCGCCAATGGGGTACCCCTTGAACATGGTACAAGAGCTTTCCCATAACCAAAATGACAAGGCAAGCAGACAGTGAGCACCTCAGCAATCCTTTTATTTACTACGTGTATAGTTTTTTATTGAGGATGCTTCACAGATAGCTCACTATGGTGATGCTGCAAGTTTCCACCATGATTAGGCATGGCTTAGGATAGCGGCCCAGGCGTTTCTCTAACACAGAATACAAATTCCATGGACTTACAAGTTCCCACTTCATTTCACACCGGTAACATCCATAGAAAAAAGAGCACGATATCAACGATGTACAGAGTACAAGTGCTATGTTGAAAACGTTACCCATGACAACACAGTTCTGCTAATCCCAATGTATAGATGCAAGCATATAAAACTTCGATGTCCACAATGGTTCAAGTTTATTAGGGGCAAGTAAATAAGGTGTGCCATCAAGTTCATAAGAGCTTTACTAACTAGTTTTCACATAACAAAATACTTTTTAATTCGAAAGGTAGATGAAGCTTGAGAATTTGCTAGGAATAGCAATAGCTATTAGGTAGATATGGTGGACACAAGTGGCAAAAGTTTTTTGGTTCAAAGGGTTTTGAAAACATTAGAAGTATGCCTTCTCAAAACAGGTTTTTGGCTAGCAAGGCTGGGTAGCAAGCAAGAGAGTTGAAAGAAACAAGCAAACATACAAGTAATAAAGCCAAACATGCAATCTTTCCTTGAAGACACAGAAGAATCTTAAATAAATAATACTAAGCTTATGAGCCAACAAGAAAGAAAACAAAAGATAACAAATACGTGTAAGCTGCTTCTTTCAAATTAATGCCACTGACCAGAACTCAGTTTGCCAAAACCAATTTAGATCCACTTGATGCTCCCAAAGTGGTGCCAATACTGATCAACAAGATCCATCATATAATGGAGATTGTAAACTAAAATAAGAAGTGCAAAAGGTAAAAGATGAGACTTCTCATTAATGTTCAACAAAGGCACTCACACCAAGGGATACATAGATAATCAACTAAAGGAGAGATACTTCCACATGCAAACCAAACTATAAGATAACTTCTCTACCACAGATATGAATCCACTAGAAGGTAAAATATGAAAGATAGTGGTGGTGATACCACGGCACTCCCCCAAGCTTGGAACAAGCCAAGGGGATGCCAAACCTGATGATGAATTACTCCTTTTGAGGTGGTGGTGTTCTCTTGATAAGCTCTTCAATAAGTTTCCTTAACTCCTTGAACTCAAAAGTGAGAGTTCGGATCAGCTCCGAGTTTTGCTCTATACGGTCCATGATCATGTAAGTCTGAGAATCCCAGTTCTTGTTGTTCTTTCCCCACTCTTCATCCCTAGCATGACCCTTTGCTGCATTGTTAGAACGACGCATATCCCAAATTGCAGGCAAATTCCCTTTGGGCACATGTTGATATTGATATTCATGTATAAGTGTATGGAAGGGTCTCTTGTTACGTGGAGGAGATGGCTGTGGATTGTAGAAGAGACGTGGAGGTTCCCCCCTGTAGACATCCATGCTGTCTTCCCAAGCTGGATAGGTTGTGATACCAAACCAATGCTTGCGACGGTAGCGTGAATGTCCGGTTGCTTGTCCTCCTCCATGTCACCTTCATATCCTCCCGGAATCTCCTCCTCCTTGGGGACTTGAGGTTCTTCTTCTTCGGGCTTCTTTCCTTTGTCGTCGGCAGAGGCCATGGTGCTCTAAACTTGAGAAGATTTCCTGACAGAAACAGGTCGAAACGAAAACACAACGAGAACACGATGCACGAACCTCGGGGGATCCGGGGAATTATATATTACGAAGTTTCAATGCATAAGGAAGGTTTTGACACGGAAACGAAGCGGAGACGGAGTTCGGGGGAGTCAAACCCCCTCCAGGCATGGCCAGTTTGGGCCCGTGCCTGGGGTGGGTTTGTCCACCCCGGGCTTTGTTTCCTCTTCAGTTTCTTCTCGTAACTTCCCTTATATATTAAAAACACCAAAAATATAAAAAGATTGGGGTTTCATGAACCTTCCATTTTTACCACTTTTACCTATTCAAAGACGAACTCTGCAGTTTCTGGTGTTTGGTTCTTGATAAATTCTTCTGGAGTCACCATTTGAATAACATCCACTTCTTCATTGTAAGAATCTCCAGAAATATAATGTTTTAGTCTTTGACCATTAACCACCTGTGTTGTGTCATCCTTCAGAGAAGAGATTTTGATGGCACCTGAACGGTACACTTCCTTGATAACAAAAGGTCCTTCCCATTTGGAGAGTAGTTTCCCTACAAAAAATCTTAGACGAGACCTATACAAAAGAACTTTCTCACCAACATGGAACTCCCTTTTTAGAATCCTCCTATCATGCCATATTTTTACTTTTTCCTTAAAGAGCCTAGTATTCTCGTAAGCTTCCCCTCTCCACTCATCTATATTACTTAAGTTGAGCAGTATTTTCTCACCAGCAAGTCTAAAATCTCTATTCAACTCTTTCGCTGCCCAATAAGCTTTGTGTTCTAATTCTAGCGGCAAGTGACAAGCTTTCCCATAGACCATTTTGTAAGGAGACATCCCCGTAGGATTTTTATAAGCAGTTCTATAAGCCCACAAAGCGTCATTCAACTTTTTAGCCCATGTTTTCTAGACCTATTAACAGTCTTCTACAAGATAGATTTAATTTCTCTATTGGAAAGTTCTACTTGCCCACTAGTATAGGGGTGATAAGCTGAAGCTATTATGTGGTTTACATCATACTTAGCGAGAGTTTTTCTAAAAAACCCATGAATAAAATGGGAGCCTCCATCAGTCATGAGATATCTAGGTACACCGAACCTAGGAAAAATGACATCTTTGAGCATTTTCAAAGAGGTCTTACCATCAGCACTGCTCATAGGTATGGCTTCTACCCACTTTGTAACATAGTCAACAACAACAAGAATATGAGTATACCATTTTGAAGGAGGAAAAGGCCCCATAAAGTCGAATCCCCAACAATCAAAAGGTTCAATAACTAGAGAATAATTCATAGGCATTTCATTGCGTGTAGAGATGTTACCTACTCATTGGCATTCATCATAGGATACGATAAACTTCCTTGCATCTTTAAAAAGATTAGGCCAATAAAATCCAGATTGTAAAACCTTCTGTGCAGTCATATCCCCAGCATGATGTCCTCCATATGCACTGCCATGACATTTCCTCAATATCTCTTGTTGTTCAAATTCTGGAACACATCTTCTCATAATGCCATCTACTCCTTCCGTATATAGGTGTGGGTCATCCCAAAAGTAATGCCTTAGATCATAGAAGAATTTCCTTCTTTGCTGGGCTGTAAAGGTTGGAGGCAAATACTTGGAAACAATAAAGTTAGCATAATCAGCATACCAAGGATTCTCATGTGTATTTACCCTTATTGCAGCTAACTGCTCATTTAGAAAATTATCATTAACAGGCAAAGGGTCAAAAGAAATGTTTTCCAAATGAGATAAATTATCAGCAACAGGATTATCAACACCTTTCCTATCCACAATATGCAGATCAAACTCTTGAAAAAGCAACACCCACCTTATAAGCCTAGGCTTAGCGTCCTTCTTTGTCATAAGGTACTTAATAGCTGCATGGTCAGTATGAATAGTAACTTTAGAATCAACAATATAAGGTCTAAACTTAACACAAGCAAAGATTACAACTAAGAACTATTTTTTAGTAGTAGCATAATTCTTTTGAGCATCATCTAGAGTCTTGCTAGCATAATGAATAACATTCAGCTTCTTGTCAACATGTTGTCCAAGGACATCACCCACAACAAAGTCACTAGCATCACACATGATTTCAAAAGGTAAACTCCAATCAGGTGGTTGGACTATAGGAGCAGTTGTTAAAGCTTTCTTCAAAGTTTCAAAAGCTTCCTTACAATCATCATCAAAAACATAAGGTACATCTTTTTGAAGAAGATTAGTAAGGGGCTTTGAAATTTTGGAGAAATCTTTAATAAACCTCCTATAGAAACCAGCATGACCTAGGATACTACGAATACCTTTGATATCTCTAGGGCAAGGCATCTTCTCAATTGCTTCAATTTTGGCTCTGTTAACTCCAATGCCTCTTTCAGAGATCTTGTGTCCAAGAACAATCCCTTCATTGACCATGAAATGCCATTTCTGTCAGTTAAGAACAAGGTTGGTTTCCTCACATCTCTGCAAAACTTTATCAAGGTTGTGCAAACAGTTATCAAAAGAAGTTCCATAGACGGAAAAATTGTCCATGAAAAACTCTACAATTTCTTCACAAAAACCATGAAAGATAGCAGACATACATCTATGAAAGGTAGCAGGAGCATTACATAAACCAAAAGGCATATGCCTATAATATAATTACCATAAGGACAAGTGAAAGTGATTTTCTCCTGGTCCTGTGCTTTCACAGCGTTTTGAGAAAACCCAGAATAGCCATCAAGAAAGCAAAAGTGAGTCTTTTCGGACAGCCTTTCAAGCATTTGATCAATAAAGGGCAAAGGATAATGATCTTTCTTAGTAACTTTATTAATCTTTCTAAAATCAATGCACATTCTATACCCAACCACTACTCTCTGGGGTATAAGATCATTATCCTCATTAGGCACAACAATAATTCCCCCTTTCTTGGGAACACAATGAACATGGCTAACCCATTGAATATCAGCAATAGGATAAATAATACCACCATCAAGGAGTTTTAATACCTCATTTCTTACCACTTCCTTCATTTTAGGATTTAGACGGTGCTGGTGCTCAACAACTAGTTTTGCATCAGGCTCAATATTAATAGCATGCTGACATATAGTGGGAGAAATTCCTTTTAAATCATCAAGAGTATAACCCATAGCTCCTCGGTGCTTCTTCAATACCTCCAATAGCCTTTCTTCTTCCTTCCCTGAAAGTTTAGAACTAATAATAACAGGATATATCTTCTTATCATCAAGATAAACATATTTAAGATCATCAGGTAAAGGTTTTAATTCGAAAATAGAATCGCCTTTGGGTGGTAGTGTGGTACCCAAATCTTCCACAGGTAAATTATGCTTAAGTAACTCAGGCTGACGAAGGAAAACCTCATCAATCTCATTTCTTTCCTTCATAAAGGCATCACTTTCATGATATTCCATTGTAACATCCCAAAAATCATAATTTCAAAGTTTGCATATCATTCATGCATGCATATAGATTTGAGATCAAATTTCAAACTCATTTCATAAAAACAGAAGCACATAGTGCTATGATTTTATGTGAGCAGATTCAAATCAAATGGCTAACCCCATTTGAAAGTTTGATTGTTTATGAACCAAGTTTGTTGCCTTCCATGAAGATAGCTTTGAGTGTGGAATTTAAACCAAGTTTTTCAAATTGGAAATGGGTTCAAAAACCATTTTTCAAATTTTGCAAACCAAGTGCCAGGTCTCTATTATTTTGATCTCCAAGCTTGACCAAGCCTTTGCAAAGCAACCACTTGCTTTTATGCCTATATTAGAGACTACTGTAATATAGGCATTCAAAAACCCCCAGAAAGATTTGAATTCAAAAAGAGTTTGAATTCATTTCAAAACCATTCCTGAAAATAGAAATAGAAAAAGAAAAAGAAAAGGAGTAAAACAAAAGAAAAGGGCCGAGCGCCAGAAATCTAGCCCAGCATCGGAACAGGCCCAGTTAGCCCACCCGGGCCATTTCTTTTCCTTCTGCACGTGCGAACACACCCACTCAGCCGCTGACAGCCAGACCCCACACCCCCTCTGCTTAATTCGCTGCCAAGCGGGCCCCGTCCACGTCAGCTTCGTCTTCCCCTGATTCCGCGCATGACCTCCGCCGCTGCCCGTTGCTGCACTGATTTCGCGAGCTTAATTGGCATTGATACAGCGAGCGTTTCTTGTCGAGCCTCGGGCTATAAGATCCCCCCTCCTCACGACCATTTCCCCCCAAACAATCTCGCATCCACGCCACCAGGCTGCCCACAACTCGCACGACGCCGCTGCTGTTCCGACGACTGCGCCGGCGAATTCCGCTGAGTTCCGTGCTCCCCTCTGTCTCTCGTTCATGCTAACAGGTTCAATGAGTCCTTGCGCACCCACTGACACTTTCCTTTTGACCTCGCATGACCCGTAGCTCCAGCAACGTCGACGACGGCCGCCACCGTTCTCTGCACGAACTCCGATGACTTCCCTCCGTAAGTAGCCACCGCCCCTTGCCCACTGACTTGTGCACCTAGAATCTACGTCGATGTGCGCATCTAACGGTACCCTTATCTTGGCTTAGCGCGACGAGGAACCTCGCCAACGTCAACGACTGACCGTGCCGACGTCTGCCTCTACTCCGACGAGAAATCCTCGCCGTGTCAGCGCGCCCCTTCGCAAACCAACGCCACCTTGAGCATCAGCAGCCTCCTGCGGTTCGGGTATGACCCTTCTCCTTCTCGCGCACGACCTGAAACGCTAGCGCCGTCGTAGACAGAGCGCTCCGCCGCTCGCTGACGCCGCGCGCCGCCAGGACATGGTCGCGTGCTCGAGCGCCGTTAGATCTAGATCCAAGCGACATGATAGAATCACTTATCAGCGAAGAGGTACGCGTTTAGGACCGTGCGATTTATTTAGATCCTGCGGCGCGGAAGGGTGATCCGGTGCGAACCGGTACGCGCCAGTAATATCGTGACGCGTGGCTGGGGCTGATTCAAAAATAGAAATTCAAATCAGATTTAGATCAAATTTTCAAAGGGCTATAACTTGAGTTTCCCACGTTAGAATTTTGCAAACTTTATACCGTTGGAATCAGTGAATCAAGGCCTTTCTGAATCTGCAATGTGTTTAACAAATAGTATCTGTTAAAATGACTTTGTATGCAGAAACATGTTTAGGTCCATTTCGAGTATAGTTTTTGTTTAGCAAATTGTTTTAGGGCTAAATAAGTTTAGTTAGCAAACTTTGTGACTTGTTATGTTTCTGTATCATGCACTTGCTTGGTAGAGTTTTCAAAATCACCACTTAGTAATTTCTTGCATGCATGCATTCATATTTTTGATTGTATATAAATTGTGTGTAATTGTATGCTACAAATTTTTGTGTAGATTTTGCTAGTGACTGTGATTGTGAAGAGTGCTACTCTCCCCATTACCAAGGCAAGTGATACTTCATGATATTTCCACCCTTTATTTTGAATAAGCATTAGAATTATTTTTGCTAAGTCTTGCATGGTACTTTTGCCAAATGCTATGTTGGGAAATCCTATGTAGTGTAGAATTGTAGAATTTCTAGGGAATTTTTCTAAGTTAAGTTACTATACCATGCTTAGCCTAGCTAGTAGAAAACAAGGGTTGGTAAAGTATGTACATGCTATGGTGAAATAATTCTAAGTCCTTTGGGACTCATGCTTTTCATAATAAAACAACTAAGTCAATGAACTTCCTGGGTGGAATGGGACTTGAATGGTGGTTTTTGGTTGAGTGGTTACACAAGGCCATGGATTTGGCTTGTGTATCTCACTTGTGGTATGCCACCCAGGCACAAAGGGATTTGGAGGCCAAGTGTTGAGAAAGCTTACAGTGCAACCACTTGGCAATATGGGCTCTGCCATGATCATATAGGTTGCTAGAACTTAGTCACTTGGACAGTTGGTGGTAGTGGGAATGATAGGTTGGAACGCGTCCATTTGACTAAGGAAAGGCTTCTGAAAGGTCCTCTTGGGAAACCAAGTCTGGTGGGGAAAGTGCACAACCTCTGCAGATGGAAAATCTAAGTACTTAGCCAAGTCCATGGCAATGGACAAATTGAGCATCAAGACATGGAAGCTACAAGAATCTCATCACTCCAACTTCTAAGTAAAACTTGTGGGTGAACAAGGGTGAAGGACCCCAATGTCTATTGGTGGTTTCTTGGGAAGTTTTTGACAAAGAAAAACTTAGTGTTTTCAACTAATAGGAAAAACCTATTTTGAGCAAGCAAGCCAAGCTACACTTAGCCAAAATGCATATAGTATTATAGTCCACTTAAAATTTACTAAGGTATCACTTGCCAATACTATTCCAAAGTATTGACCCACTGTGGCTGTAACTTGTGATGTTGCAGGTTACTCCGATGATGAGTAGGAGTCATGAGTCTACACTCAACATGCTTGCCTGTGGCACATGAAGATGAGGACTTATGTTTATTTACTTATTCCATAAACTCTTGTATTAGGCCTTTGGCCCTGAGTTGTAAAAGACTATGTTTTATCTCTGGAATGAATGTAATAAACGACCTTTGTATCTGTGTACTTCATCTTAAACTGTGGATGCTAGCATTGATCCAGGGACTAGCATTGCAATCACAGGGATCCTTTCCTTTACAAAAGGAGGGATCTTATAGATGGTATCAGAGCACTGTGTTGCCTGTAGGATTATGACCCTAGGATTGGAAACAACTAAGGAAATTTTTGAACTACTTCTACACTTGTCTATTCTTCTCGTAAACTTTTCTGATCTTCTCATTCTCCTCTCTATTTGTAGATGAACTCCATCAACGAAGCCGTGAAGAAAGGACCACTCATGACCATGACCTTGGAGTGTGAAACTGAGTTTCCCAAAATTCTCAAGGACCTCATGGTGGCAATGGAAGCACATGGTGCAGCTGTGTACAAAGGCTTTCCAGTGGTGGATGAAGGAGTGGAGTATTGGTGGGTGCAACTTCACTTGTACAAAAACAAGGAAGACAACCACAAAGAAAGAGGATTCTGCATGTACACTAATACTGTGATGCACACCACATTCTTTGAGTCAGCAAGGGAAGCAGCTTGGAGGACTATCAAAGAACTCAGTGCTAGAGTCAAGTGCAGAATGCTCAACCTCCAAAAAGACTTAGAGAAAGAGAAGGAACTTACCCAAGAGTTGGAAGCCACCAACCAAACCTTAAGGGGAGATATTATAGACTTAGTGATGGAATCATGTGAACAAGATAGGTGGATTCCCTCTAGGAACATTGTGTTAGCCAACATATCCAGTGAGATAGGATTGTGAACGCACTTTGTTAGTTGGACCACCACCTATCACGTTATTTTCCAAAATGATACCTTAAATAAGTTTGGACCTTGATTGATGTAATGGAATTATGTATGCATGACTTGTGTGATTTTTGTGTTCCATGGATATGTATGAAATGTTTGTCTTGTTTTATCTTAAATTGTGTTGTCCTAACTTTTCCGTCTTATAAATAGATGCCTATTACCATCAGCACTGTTGAGGAGTTCTAGGGTACCCGTTTTGGTCCACGTATCGTTGAGCTTACCACTTTTCTCAATCTCCCTCTTACCACCATCATGGTGCACCCACTCACCAAGTTCGAGAGGAAGGACCTCTGGGGCTTCAAGGTGAACCAGCCTGGACGCTAGACAGAGCCTACTACGGAGGCCATCGTCTTCAAGCTTATGCACGATGACAGGGAGAGAGGCATGGAGGTTGTCATGCAGGACCTGATAGGACGTCTGTTAGGCCGTCACTCCCGACAGGTTAGGGGCACCCACTTCCACGTCTTCGGAAGACGTGATGATGATGGAGAGTCCTTCGACTTTGAGGACGACTCGAGGGACGTAGCAGAGCCGATACGTCTCTATCTCCAGGACTTAGAGTCTCTTATTAGGCACGTGGACACGGACAGGACCAACGTCATGCTCAGCAATGACGAGCTCCAGGTGCAGCTTTGCGAGAAGGACAAGCTTTTCGCACAGCAGGACGAGATAGTCAAGGAAATGGAGGCGAAGTTCGAGACCCAGGACCGCAAATTCAAGAGTCAGGAGAAACGCATCCAGGATAGGAACAAAAAGATCCGGGACATGACTGAAGTCCAAGGATTTCGATCTAGAGCAGCAGCAGATGGTGATTGAGAGGCTTCGCTCCCAGAAGAGGGCTCTCAAGACCAAGATCGAGTCCTTGACCACTACTATTGAGGAGAACAAGACCGCGATGGAGAACGCATGTCTTACTTTTGTCGAGGAGGAGATTGATGCTGATGAGTAGACTTGACTACTCGGTTATCTCTTATTATCATACTTGCTATTTTGTGAACTTATTATTGGACCATCCGACATGTGGATGGCTTGCCACTTGTGTGTTTTACTTTGAGACTTCGTTATTTTGTTGTTGAGCTTTTATCCTTGTGTTGCATGCTATGTGTTTGCTTATGTGATGTAATGTGCATGAATCATGTATGGGTATCTCATTCTTATCTCTATTTGAACAAACCACAGATGCCTCCCCGTCGCGCAAACCCCAACCCCAACAACATCACCCCGGAAATGCAACAAATGATGAATGCGCAAACACAGCTTATGCAGATGATGACAATGTTCATCCAAAACCAGAATAACAACAACAACAACCCCAATAACAACAACAACAACCCTCCGGGCTTTGATATGCTCACCAGATTTCTGCGTTTGAGGCCAGCTAAGTTCTCGGGGACGGCTGATCCCATGGTGGTCAATGATTGGCTACGTTCTGTGAACAAGGACTTACTGACCGTGGGCTGCACGGATGCTGAAAAGGTCAGGTTCGCAGCGCATCTGTTGGAAGGACCAGCCGCCACATGGTGGGACAACTTCCAAATCACCACTCCTATCGATGAGGTGACTTGGGCTATCTTTGAAGATGGTTTTCGCACTGCTCATATCTCATCAAGAATGATGAGCCTGAAAAAGAAGGAGTTTCACAACCTGAAGCAGCACCACCGCAGCGTGGCTGAATATATAGAAGAGTTCAACAATCTGGCGCGCTATGCACCGGATGAGGTTGACACAGATGCAAAAAGAAAGGAAAAGTTTCTGGAAGGCTTGAATGATGAGCTAAACTTGCAGTTGTCTGTGGCATATGTTCCAACATATCAGTCTCTGTGTGACAAGGCTGCTATTTTGGAGAATAAGATGAAGCAAGTCGAGAGTAGGAAGAGGAAACACTCCGACAAGCACAACTCGGGATCGTCTCACAAACGATCTCACTATGATGACAGTGGAAGCTCAGGATCCCATAAGCATGGGAAATTCAACAAGCACCACAACCACAACCGTCATGACAACAAGCATCACCGCAGTCATGACAATGACAAGTATAAGAACCACAAGAGTGGACATAAGAGCCACCATAGTGGAAATGGTAGTGGAAGTGGAAGTCAGCCTGCAAAAAGGGACATCAGTCAGGTTGAGTGCTACAAATGCAAGAAGTTGGGGCATTATGCTAATGAATGCCCTGAGAAGAAAGTTGAAGGACCTAACAAGCCCAATCCTTTTCAGAAAGGACAGGTTAACCACATCAATGTGGAGGAGGTCTATGAGGAGCCTGATGCTGTTGCTGGTAAGTTCAGACTTAATTCCATTCCAGCATTTGTACTCTTTGATACTGGTGCATCTCATTCATTCATATCAAGAGCATTTGTTGAAAGAAATGAACTATCGGTAGAAACTATTGGGTGTCCTATAAAAGTATGCTCTCCTGGTGGAGAAATGATTGTGAATTCAGGATGCCATGACCTAGTCATAGAATTTGGGAAGTATAAGTTTCCCGTTAACCTGATAATATTAAACTCCCAAGGTTTGGATGTTATCCTGGGAATGGACTGGATGACTAAGTACAAAGGAGTGATAGATTGTGCCAGCCATACTGTCTCACTCACAACTCCGGATAATAAAAGGATCAGATTCAAGACCAGCTTTGGAGCAAAGAAGAGTGTGCTAAATTCTCTTAAGGGGGTTAGCATGGACATTGTGCCAATTGTGTGTGAGTATCCGGATGTATTTCCGGAAGAATTGCCAGGAATGCCACCAGATAGAGATGTGGAATTTCTGATAGATTTGGTACCAGGTTCTAGACCAATAGCAAAGAGACCATACAAAATGGCAGCTGAAGAACTGAAAGAGCTCAAGAAGCAACTAGGAGAACAGTTGCAGAAAGGATTTATCCAACCAAGTTCTTCATCTTGGGGAGCCCCAGTTTTGTTCGTGGAGAAGAAAGATAGAAGCCAAAGGTTATGCATAGATTACCGCTCACTCAACGAGGTGACTATCAAGAACAAATATCCTTTGCCTAGAATCAACGACTTATTTGATCAGCTTGAAGGAGCATGTGTGTTCTCGAAGATTGATCTCCGGTCAGGTTATTTTCAACTCAAGATAAGAGAGCAAGACATACCTAAAACAGCATTCACCACAAGGTATGGATTGTATGAGTATACCGTAATGCCTTTCAGCTTAACCAATGCTCCAACATACTTCATGGATATGATGAACAAGGTGTTCATGGAATTTCTTGACAAGTTCGTTGTCGTTTCCATCAATGACATCTTAGTTTACTCTAAGAGCAAGGAAGAACATGAGGGACACTTGCGTTTGATACTTGAGAAGTTGAGAGAACATAAACTTTATGCCAAATTCAGCAAGTGTGAGTTCTGGTTAGAGGAAGTTGGTTTTCTTGGTCATGTTATGACAAAAGATGGTGTAGCAGTTGATCCTGCTAAGGTTTCGGCTGTGACAGAATGGGAATCTCCCAAAAGTGTGAAGGAAGTTCGCAGTTTCCTTGGCTTAGCAGGTTACTACAGAAGATTCATTGAGAATTTCTCAAAGGTTGCTAAGCCCATGACTGAATTGTTAAAGAAAGACAAAAAGTTTACTTGGTCTGAAGGTTGCAAAGTCAGCTTTCAAGAATTGAAGAAGAGACTTGTGACAGCACCAGTTCTATGTCTGCCAGATTTGGAAAAGGATTTCCAAGTATATTGTGATGCGTCTCATCAAGGTTTGGGTGCCGTACTTATGCAAGACGGTAAAGTTGTGGCCTATGCCTCGAGACAACTCAAAACTCATGAAGTAAACTATCCTACTCATGATTTAGAGTTAGCCTCTGTCGTCCATGCACTCAAAACATGGAGACATTACCTTTTGGGAAAGCATTGTGAAGTGTTCACCGATCACAAGAGTTTGAAGTACATCTTCACCCAGAAGGAAATCAATATGAGACAAAGAAGATGGCTAGAGCTTATCAAAGATTACGACTTAAGCTTGCAATATCACCCCGGTAAAGCAAACGTTGTAGCGGATGCTCTAAGTCGTAAGGTATTTGTAAATGGCCTTACCAAAGGAGAATTGCCAGATAATTTGTGTGCTCAATTCAGAGAACTCAGATTGGAGATCCTGCCAGAAGGACATCTCATGTCTTTAGATGTTCAACCCACTTTGTTGGACAAGATTCGAGAAGCTCAAAGGACTGATAAGGAAATTGAAGAGATTAAGAAAAATATTGACAAAGGGAAAGCTAAAAGTTTCCACGTAGACGAACAAGGTACTTTATGGCATGGGAAACGTATCTGTGTTCCACAAGATCCGGAAATGCGGAAACTGATTCTGCAAGAAGCCCATAATTCTCCGTACTCTATTCATCCGGGTAACACCAAAATGTACATGGACATGAAGGAAAGATTTTGGTGGAACAATCTCAAGAGAGACATCGCCGAACATATTGCTTTGTGTGATGTGTGTAGTAGAGTAAAAGCGGAGCATCAGAAACCAGCAGGTTTGCTTCAACCACTACCTATTCCTGATTGGAAATGGGACAAAATTGGTATGGATTTTATCACCGGATTGCCAAGGACCAGATCAGGATATGATTCCATCTGGGTAGTAGTGGATCGCCTAACTAAAGTGGCTCATTTCATACCCGTGAAGACAACTTATACCAGTGCCAAGTTAGCCAAAATCTACATGAGTAGAATTGTATGCCTTCACGGTGTGCCTAAGAGTATTGTGTCCGATAGGGGAACCCAATTCACTTCCCATTTTTGGAGACAGTTACACGAGTCGTTGGGAACGAGGTTGGAATTCAGTACTGCTTTTCATCCTCAAACCGATGGACAAACTGAAAGGACTAATCAAATTCTGGAAGACATGTTGAGGGCATGTGCCCTAGATTATGGAGCAAGTTGGGATGAAAGTCTGCCTTACGCAGAATTTTCCTATAACAACAGCTATCA
Source organism: Avena sativa (assembly GCA_916181665.1). Lineage (NCBI taxonomy): Eukaryota > Viridiplantae > Streptophyta > Magnoliopsida > Poales > Poaceae > Avena > Avena sativa. Next base: position 258,768,065 of record OV702298.1, on the reverse strand, counting down.
AGCCAGCATTGAGATGGCACCGTTTGAGTTTCTCTACGGAAGAAAATGTACCACCCCATTGTTATGGAATGGTGTGGGAGAAAGAAGTTTATTTGGGCCAGATCTTATTAAAGAAGCCGAAGAGAAGGTCAAATTGGTTAAGGACAGGTTGAAGATAGCACAGTCCCGGCAGAAAAGCTACGCAGATCCTAAGCGTAGAGAAGTCACCTACGAAGTTGGTGATAGAGCCTATCTTAGAGTATCACCACTCCGTGGAGTGAAAAGATTCGGAGTCAAAGGAAAATTGGCACCAAGATATGTTGGGCCATTCAAGATTCTGAGTCGCAAAGGCGAAGTTGCTTATGAAATTGAACTGCCAGCATCTCTATCAGCAGTCCATAATGTATTTCATGTGAGTCAGCTTAAGAAATGTCACCCAGAAATGGAAGAATCTTCTTTGAAGGATACCATACCTTTGGAAGAAGTTCAACTAGAAAATGATCTCACTTATGAAGAAAAGCCTATCAAGATTCTTGAGACTGCAGAAAGAGTCACGAGAACAAAGACTATCAAGTTTTGCAAAGTGCAATGGAACCATCATACCGAAGAGGAAGCAACATGGGAAAGAGAAGATGATCTTCGGAAAGACCACCCTCACCTATTTGCTAACCAATCCGAATCTCGAGGGCGAGATTCACCTTAAGGGGGTTAGATTTGTAACATCCCAAAAATCATAATTTCAAAGTTTGCATATCATTCATGCATGCATATAGATTTGAGATCAAAATTCAAACTCATTTCAGAAAAACAGAAGCACATAGTGCTATGATTTTATGTGAGCAGATTCAAATCAAATGGCTATCCCCATTTGAAAGTTTGATTGTTTATGAACCAAGTTTGTTGCCTTCCATGAAGATAGGTTTGAGTGTGGAATTTAAACCAAGTTTTTCAAATTGGAAATGGGTTCAAAAACCATTTTTCAAATTTTGCAAACCAAGTGCCAGGTCTCTGTTATTTTGATCTCCAAGCTTGACCAAGCCTTTGCAAAGCAACCACTTGCTTTTATGCCTATATTAGAGACTACTGTACCCTGCAAAAACCCTAGAAAGATTTGAATTCAAAAAGAGTTTGAATTCATTTCAAAACCATTCCTGAAAATAGAAATAGAAAAAGAAAAAAGAAAAGGAGTAAAACAAAAGAAAAGGGTCGAGCGCCAGAAATCTAGCCCAGCATCGTAACAGGCCCAGTTAGCCCACCCGGGCCATTTCTTTTCCTTCTGCACGCGCGAACACACCCACTCAGCCGCTGACAGCCAGACCCCACACCCCCTCTGCTTAATTCGCTGCCAAGTGGGCCCCGTCCACGTCAGCTTCGTCTTCCCCTGATTCCGCGCACGACCTCCGCCGCTGCCCATTGCTGCACTGATTTCGCGAGCTTAATTGGCATTGATACAGCGAGCGTTTCTTATCGAGCCTCGGGCTATAAGATCCCCCCCTCCTCGCGACCATTTCCCCCCAAACAATCTCGCATCCATGCCACCAGGCTGCCCACAACTCGCACGACGCCGCTGCTGTTCCGACGACTGCGCCGGCGAATTCCGGTGAGTTCCGTGCTCCCCTCTGTCTCTCGTTCATGCTAACAGGTTCAACGAGTCCTTGCGCACCCACTGACACTTTCCTTTTGACCTCGCATGACCCGTAGCTCCAGCAACGTCGACGACAGCCGCCACCGTTCTCTGCACAAACTCCGGCGACTTCCCTCCGTAAGTAGCCACCGCCCCTTACCCTCTGACTTGTGCACCTAGAATCTACGTCGATGTGCGCATCTAACGGTACCCTTATCTTGGCTTAGCGCGACGAGGAACCTCGCCAACGTCAACGACTGACCGTGCCGACGTCTGCCTCTACTCTGACGAGAAATCCTCGCCGTGTCAGCGCGCCCCTTCGCAAACCAATGCCACCTTGAGCATCAGCAGCCTCCTGCGGTTCGGGTATGACCCTTCTCCCTCTCGCGCACGACCTGAAACGCTAGCACCGCCGTAGACAGAGCGCTCCGCCGCTCGCTGACGCCGCGCGCCGCCAGGACATGGTCGCGTGCTCGAGCGCCGTTAGATCTAGATCCAAGCGACAGGATAGAATCACTTATCAGCGAAGAGGTACGCGTTTAGGACCGTGCGATTTATTTAGATCCTGCGGCGCGGAAGGGTGATCCGGTGCGAACCGGTACGCGCCAGTAATATCGTGACGCGTGGCTGGGGCTGATTCAAAAATAGAAATTCAAATCAGATTTAGATCAAATTTTCAAAGGGCTATAACTTGAGTTTCCCACGTTAGAATTTTGCAAACTTTATACCGTTGGAATCAGTGAATCAAGGCCTTTCTGAATCTGCAATGTGTTTAACAAATAGTATCTGTTAAAATGACTTTGTATGCAGAAACATGTTTAGGTCCATTTTGAGTATAGTTTTTGTTTAGAAAATTATTTTAGGGCTAAATAAGTTTAGTTAGCAAACTTTGTGACTTGTTATGTTTCTGTATCATGCACTTGCTTGGTAGAGTTTTCAAAATCACCACTTAGTAATTTCTTGCATGCATGCATTCATATTTTTGATTGTATATAAATTGTGTGTAATTGTATGCTACAAATTTTTGTGTAGATTTTGCTAGTGACTGTGATTGTGAAGAGTGCTACTCTCCCCATTACCAAGGCAAGTGATACTTCATGATATTTCCACCCTTTATTTTGAATAAGCATTAGAATTATTTTTGCTAAGTCTTGCATGGTACTTTTGCCAAATGCTATGTTGGGAAATCCTATGTAGTGTAGAATTGTAGAATTTCTAGGGAATTTTTCTAAGTTAAGTTACTATACCATGCTTAGCCTAGCTAGTAGAAAACAAGGGTTGGTAAAGTATGTACATGCTATGGTGAAATAATTCTAAGTCCTTTGGGACTCATGCTTTTCATAATAAAACAACTAAGTCAATGAACTTCCTGGGTGGAATGGGACTTGAATGGTGGTTTTTGGTTGAGTGGTTACACAAGGCCATGGATTTGGCTTGTGTATCTCACTTGTGGTATGCCACCCAGGCACAAAGGGATTTGGAGGCCAAGTGTTGAGAAAGCTTACAGTGCAACCACTTGGCAATATGGGCTCTGCCATGATCATATAGGTTGCTAGAACTTAGTCACTTGGACAGTTGGTGGTAGTGGGAATGATAGGTTGGAACGCGTCCATTTGACTAAGGAAAGGCTTCTGAAAGGTCCTCTTGGGAAACCAAGTCTGGTGGGGAAAGTGCACAACCTCTGCAGATGGAAAATCTAAGTACTTAGCCAAGTCCATGGCAATGGACAAATTGAGCATCAAGACATGGAAGCTACAAGAATCTCATCACTCCAACTTCTAAGTAAAACTTGTGGGTGAACAAGGGTGAAGGACCCCAATGTCTATTGGTGGTTTCTTGGGAAGTTTTTGACAAAGAAAAACTTAGTGTTTTCAACTAATAGGAAAAACCTATTTTGAGCAAGCAAGCCAAGCTACACTTAGCCAAAATGCATATAGTATTATAGTCCACTTAAAATTTACTAAGGTATCACTTGCCAATACTATTCCAAAGTATTGACCCACTATGGCTGTAACTTGTGATGTTGCAGGTTACTCCGATGATGAGTAGGAGTCATGAGTCTACACTCAACATGCTTGCCTGTGGCACATGAAGATGAGGACTTATGTTTATTTACTTATTCCATAAACTCTTGTATTAGGCCTTTGGCCCTGAGTTGTAAAAGACTATGTTTTATCTCTGGAATGAATGTAATAAACGACCTTTGTATCTGTGTATTTCATCTTAAACTATGGATGCTAGCATTGATCCAGGGACTAGCATTGCAATCACAGGGATCCTTTCCTTTACAAAAGGAGGGATCTTACATCCATGAACTGCTGCAAAGCATTGTTAGGAGCAAGAGAAATAGCAGACAATTGTTCAACCTTTAAATCCTCATCAGGTAATTCATTTTCATAAGGGGTTTTGGCAAATTTGGAAAAATTAAACTCATAAGATTCTCCAGCAAACTTAGTCAAAACTTTTTCCTTCCTACAATCTATGATGGCCCCACAAGTATTAAGGAAGGGTCTACCAAAGATGATAGGATAAGTTTTACTAACTTCTTTACCAAGTATTAGAAAATCAGCAGGATATTTAAACTTACCACAAAGGACCTCCACATCTCTTACAATACCAATGGGGAAAACTTGCTCTCTATTGGCAAGGTGAATAACCACATCAATGTCTTCAAGCTCACAAGGACCAATCTCATGCATAATTTCCCTATAAAGCTCATAAGGGATAGCACTAGAACTAGCACCAATATCACATAAACCATAATAGCAATGATCACCAATTTTAACAGAGAGCACGGGAACACTAGCTTTTCTAACTTTATTAGGATGAGAAACAATATTAGTAGCGTCTTCACAAAAGACAATATACTCATCCTCTATATTTCTAGTGACAAGATCTTTCATAATAGCTACCACAGGCTCGATGTCAATAAGCTCATTGGAACCTGCAATTTTCTTTGCGCTTTTGCTAACCACATTAGCCAAAATAGAGTGTTCCCTTACCTTGGAGGGAAAAGGGATCTTCTCAACATAAGGTTCAGGCAAAATAGGATCAACAGTACAAACCTCTATACTGGCAGGAACGTGGGTAACAATGTCTTTATAAGGAGCATGGTACTTGTCCCACTCTTTCTTGGGTATCTCAATATAAGAGGCAAAAGCATTAAAACATTCTGCAAGAACTTGAGGATCAAGGCCAAACTTATTACTAATATCACAGAAGTTATCAGTTCCCATAAAAGATTTAATACATTCATAATCATAGTTTATACCTCACTTTCTTCCTTTGTCATTCTCCCAAGCTTCAGTGTTATCTTGAATATGGTCCAAGAGATCCCATTTAACATCTTCCTTCATACTTGTGAATGACCCAGCACAAGAAGCATCTAGTAAACCTTTATCCTGAAGAGAAATCCTAGCATAAAATTTATTGAGAATAATATTGTTGGGGAGTTCATGAATAGGACATTTAAGCATTAATAACTTCAGTCTCCCCAAAGCTTGAGTTGTACTCTCTCCGTCAAGAGGCCAAAAGTTATATATAAGACTTCTATCCTTTTGGATTTCACTGGGAGGATAAAATTTAGAGTAAAAGAGAGATGCCATCTCCTCCCATTCCATGGATTGTCCATTCTTTAGCAGCTTATACCATGCCTCATCTCTCCCTTTCAAGGATATGGAGAGTAACTTCTTCTTCACCTGTTCAGTTGTGATACCTGCACACTTAAACAACCCGCATAATTCATGGATATAAAGAAAGTGATCACCAGGATGGACAGTTCCATCCCCAAAATAATAATTATCCATGACACGATTAACAATACTCACAGGTATCTTAAAAGGATCTATCTCAATAGGTGGTGGTTTATCTACTACCCTTTCAGTGGTAGTAGTTTTCCCAAACAGAAAACCAAGTGGGTTATCCATATTGGAAACAAAGAAACAAATTGTAACAAAAGGAAATACTCACAGTAAAAGTTCCCTTACCAGTTCCACACTTCAATAGCGCTTCACTCCCCGACAATGGCACCATAAAGTATTCTTGATGACCCACAAGTGTAGGGGGTGTATCGTAGTATTTTCGATAAATAGGAGTGTTGATCCCAACGAGGAGCAGAAGGTGCTGAACAGTGGTATGGAGCGGGAAATCCCTGTGAATACTTAGCAAACGGATTTTTAGTGGTTTTCTGACAAGGCAACAAAATAAAGAGCAAGTAACAGAAGTAACGAACAAACGAAGCAAGTGGCCCAATACTTTCTTAGTAAAGGACAAGCCGGTGGAAATACTTATAAGGACTAAACATTCTTGAGGACACATGGGAATTCTGTCAAGTGCTTTCCCTTCAAATAGCTGAGTACTCTTCTCTGGTGTTTGCAAGTGTTGTGTGGGTGAACCTGTGCTAACATACTGCCCTTCCTAGGACTAATACATACTTGTGATTAAACCCCCTGCAAACATCCGTAACTACAGGAAAGTAATTAAGATATAAATCTAACCACAACCTTAAACTTTGAGATCCTACACTCCCTTGTGCAAAGGTGTCCTAACGGGGGTTCATGTTTCTGTCACTCCGGCAACCCCACAATTAGTAGCCAAATACACAATGCATTCTCCTAGGCCCATAAATGGTGAAGTATCATGTCGTCGACGTTCACATGACACCACTAGAAGAATAGCACCACAACTTAAATACTAGACCATTGAATAATAACTCATCACAGATTCACTACTAACAACATGACTTCTCCCATGTCCTCAAGAACTAAACGAACTACTCACAAGACGTCATATGTATCAAGATCAAAGATGATATGATAATGGATAACAATCTGAACATAAACAATAATCCAATGGTTCCACTCACAAGCATCAACTACAATAGTAATTAACACCGGGAAAGTTTCCCCTAAGAACTAAAGCAATATCCAACACAATTTTTACAGCGGGACGGAGTGGTGATGATGGTGCTGGTGAAGATGATGGTGTGGATGATGATGATGATCCCGATGAAGCCTAGCTTGATGACGGTGTTGATGGCGACGGTCTCCCCTCTCCGGGAAGGAATTCCCCTGGCAGAAACCTGTCTGCCGGAGAGACCTTTCTCTCTTGGTGTTTTCCGCCTCCCAGAGGCGGCGTAAGTCTATCTGTGGTCTCCCCCCCGTTGTTAGGGTTCCGTAGGGAAGATATAGGCGAAGGGGCAGAGTCGGAGGCCGAACAGGTGGGCCAAACCCACCTAGGCGCGAGGTCAGGTGGGCCCGTGCCTAGGGGGTGTGTGGGCCCCCTGAGGCCTCCCTTCGCTCCTCCTTCTGTCTTCCTTCGTCTTCTAGTAAAATAATTTGTTTCCATATTTTTCTGGTATTTTTCTGATCTTCGCGAAATTTCACCGAAACGCCATCTTTTCCATCAGAAACTAGACTCCGATAGTCCATCCTCCAGGAATCATCCAACATGCATAAACAGATGAAAAGCCATAAGTAATACCTCATAATAAGACAAATATCAATGAATAGAGGTAAATTATGATATAGAATGGTGATGCAAATTGGGCGTATCAATTACTCACTCATGGATGAGGGAAACATCGATGGTTGATGGAGAGGCATTGGTGATGACGATGGCGATGATACTCTCCAAATTCCCCATCCCGGCAGGGTGCCAGAACGGAGTTTCTGGATCCGAATCTTGGTTTCTGATGGTGGTGGCGGAGTGGAACTCTTCTCTGGAAAACGTCGAACCCCCCTGGGTTTTTAGGTCAAGGGGCAACTTATAGGCACCGAGGGAGCCCGAGGGGGTGCCTGGGGTGGCTGCACCCCCCTAGGCGCAGGGCAGGGCCCACCCGCGCCTGGCAGGGGTGTGGCCCCCCAGGCCTCCACTCCGTTTTGTTTTCTTGCTCCGTGGGTCTTCTGGTGAAATATAATTTTTGGCATATTTTCCGGGATTTTTCCTGATAGTTGACTTTCTGCACAAAAACTAGACACCAAGGTAATCCTGCTGAAAACAACGTCAGTCCGTGTTAGTTGTATCCAAATCACACAAGTTTAGAGGAGAAACAATAGCAAAAGTGTTCGAGAAAGTAGATACGTTTTGGACGTATCAACTCCCCCAAGCTTTGCTTTTTGCTTGTCCTCAAGCAATTCAGTTGAAAACTGAGTGCGATAAAAGAAGTTTCACGAACACATTTGCTTCATATGATGTATATATTCTCAGCACAGGAGTAGATGCTTAAACCATTCATAATAAAAAGTATGCAACCAAGCCTACTCAATAGTCATTGCAGGCTATGAAGAGAAACCAACTCAATAATAATAAGTAGCAAGGAACATAAACATAAGCAACATTGCAATGCTCATAGTAAGGTATGATAGAGTGGTATCTCGCTTGCCTTTGTTTGTAGAGCATAATATAAATGCCAAGGCACCTCTGAAGTTCAAGTGAAGACTAGAAGTAAAGATATCAGAGATACAAGCATCAAAGTCATGACATAATTAACCAAGTTTTGGAACAAACACAAGAATGACAACTATGCTCTCAAGAAGGTGCTCATAGAATAAGTGGTGACTCAACAAGGAAGTGAAAATGGTTTTGAAACGTTTGAAAGGCTTCCTAATGCTGAAAGGAAGGTACTCATTAGCTTTGAGCTCTCATTGCCCCTATCATAGGCATCTTCATGTGGTTAAGGTGAAAGTGAGGTCCAATCTGAGTTATATGCTTGATAGACCATAAACTGGAAATCCCAAGTCCCTTGAGTACGAGGGCCGCTCTGCATGCTACTCAACTTTGGTTACCTGCAAGTTCTTGTCATTGTATATACATTCATATCATAGAGAACCCCCAACGGGGTACCCCTTGAACATGATACAGGAGCTATCCCGTGATCAAAATGACAAGGCAAGCAGACAATGAGCATCTCAGCGATCTTTTTATTTACTATGTGCATAACTTTTTATTAAGGATGCTTCATAGAATGCTCATTATGGTGATGTTGCAAGTTTCCACCATGATTAGGCATGGCTTAGGCTAGCTGCCCAGGCGTTTCTCTAACACATATATATACTCCATGAACTCACAAGCTCCCCTTTTATTTCACACCGTTGATATCCACAAACAAAAGAGCAAAGTATCAACTGGATAGGATATCTAAAAAAGTGTTGAAAGCGTTCCCCGTGGCAGCACGGTTCCGCTGACTCCCAACATATAATTTGCAAGCATATAACTTTCATGGACATGTCACAATGTTTCAAGATTATTAAGTGCAAGGAATAAAATGTGCCATGAAGTTTGTGAGAGCTTTACTAACTAACTTTCTCAAAACAGACAAACATTTTATTTGGAAGAAAACAAGGCATAGGTAGGTATGGTGGACACATTTGGCAATATTGGTTTTGGGAAGTTGGAAGCACAGGTAGAGCTCATACTCAGTGCAAGTGAAGGCTAGCAATAGAGAGGGAGCGACAAACGAGAGAGCAATAATTGTCATAATCGTGCTTGCAACAAAACATGACTAATTATGGCATGAAAGTGATACAAGTACTCTGAGACAAAATAAATCATCGAGGCTTACTGACTATTGATTAGTCATATGCATGCGTGAGCATGTGCCAAATCGATTCACGTGAAATTTCTAGAGGAGGATACCACAATATCATACGAAAATATGAATAAAACAATGCAACCAAACATTCATATGACATGCTACAAAATATTAGTAAGCTGGAGCTAATCATAGAGAAGCAAGAACTACTAAGCATCCATTAGTAACATACGCATTACAATGAACGGACTAAGCATGCTCACAATGATGAGTATATGTACAAAAATGAAAAAAAATAGAGTTCGTTACCAGCCTCTTACCACACCTCAAGTTGTCTTAATCTTCATTATTGCCATTCACTTGTGTGACTTGAATAATAACATGAAACCCAAAATCCACTGAGGACGGCTGAACCCTGTGAAGAACTCACAAAACCAAAGAAGAAGAACAAATATTTTTGGTGTTTTCGATTTTTTTAGAAAGCAAACAAAGCAAAACCAAACAAAGAAAAGGCAAACCAAACAAGAAGCAAACGAATCAAGAGAAACGACAATTTTTTTTTTGGTATTTTTGTGTTTTTTAGAAAGAAGCAACAAGAACCAAAAAGAAAGTGAAGCAATGTATATACAAAGAACCGACCAAACATGATATAAAGATGAGTGTGATGTCGGTATACCTCCCCCAAGCTTAGGCTTTTGGCCTAAGTGGGGCTCAATCCCATGGTGCCCAAGTAGGTGCACCTCCGTAGTACGACGACGAGGCTCCCTCGTCCTGGTACGAGCTCGAGGACTCCCCTGTGTAGTGTACAGTGGGGTCGTAAGAGGGCGCTTCCTCCTGATAGCGTTCATAGAAGCTAAGAGAGCGCATCTTGTCATCCATCTCCTCCTTGGAGCGTGATAAAGGTCCCTGTGAAATACTGAACAAAGTGGTTTGTGGTAGAGGGATCTCTCTCTCTTCCCCGTCAATAAACAACATTTTATAGACCAAGTTATCAAGGGTAGAGCCATAAGTGACAAAGTGGTGCGCCTTCATGGCAGCAAGATCAAGCCTTTGAGGAGCCAAAACTGTATCATTTGGATCAATGACAATATCCAAAGCAGCAGCAACACGCACAACAATAATTCCCCCATAAATGGGTCCCTTAGCAGTTAAACGACGAGCAATGAGAGAACCAAGATTATACTTGGTATCATTGTTGAGCGCAGCAGCTAAGAAAGCCAAATGATAGCTGGAAATATTACTAGTGTTCTCCCTACCAAGAACACTAGTAGCAAGATAGTAGGTGAAGTACCTGATGGCTGGAAGCTGAATATTTCTTATCTTTCCCCGTTGAGCTCTATGGTTATCATCATTGCTTATTCTGCGGTAGAGCTCCAACAAATCAGTGGGTTGAGCTGGAATCTTCTTTGTTGACCCAGTTGTACCAAGTCCCAGAGCCTCACAAAATTTCTTCAGAGTCATATGGTAAGACCTTCCATAAATCTTGAAAGAAACATCGGGATTGAACATGTTGTTAGTAAAGGAGAAGCTCTCCACAAATGTTTTAGTGAGCGTAGCATATTGCACGCTCTCATCCTGCACAATACTTTTTAGACCAGCCCTCTGAACCAAGGTCATAAAATCATCAAGAATCCCAGCAGCCCGCAAGAAGGTTTGGCAAGGAAAAGCGGAGGGGTGCGCATCCCCCTCATCTCCCTCGTCGCTGAATCACGGAGTGATGGGATCCTCATTGTATGAGGGCCTAGCATGGGAGGATGATCTTTAAGGCCTTGTCCTTCTAGGTGCATCACTCTAAAATATCTCTCCAAATGTGTGGTTGTCCATGACCACTCTATTATGAAATTTTTAGACAAACATCAAACCAAGTGATTTCTAAGTTGATAAATGATGAGCAACTACTATAGGAACTTGCTAGAGGGCTACACATGCATCAAAATGTAATCTCTAAGCATAGAACAAGAATGCAAGCTCACACAAACTATCACCTATAGCAGCAAAATACTCAAGATACAATCTACCAATCACAAATCTAATTGGACAAGTGGAGGAGGCACATACCAAGGAGCAATCCCTCCAAAAATCAGCAACAAAGATGGGCTGAGCAAGGAGTTCGAAAATCGCGAGCAAGAACAACAAGAACTCGAGCTTGAGAAAGTTTTCTGGTGTTTTTCGAGAGATAGAAAGAAGATGGCTGTGAGGGGGAACTTTGGAGGGGCCTAGGTGGGCCAGATCCCCCTAGGTGCCACCCATGGGTAGGCCGTGCCTACCTGGGGTGTGGGCGCCTGGGGTGGCCCCCTGGGTCACTCATAGGGATGGCAATGGGTACTCGATACCCGATAACCCGACGGGTACCCGCCTAAAATGGGGAGGGTTTGGTAAGAAAAAAACCCGTGGGGCTACTTATTGGTAAAAACCTAGACCCGTCGGGTCTAGCGGGGGCGGGTATGGAGGGAACGGACCCATCCCCGCAGACCCGCGGACCCGACAAAACACCACTAATTATTTTTTTACAAATTTAAATCTTACTAATTTATCCTAACCCTAACACACACAGAACCACACACCATCCTAACCCTACCGCACAACACGCACGCAGCCACACACCCAACCACACTCGTCCTCAACTCGCCCAACACGTATCTCCTAGCGCCGCCACCGCCTAGCATGCCAGTCCCAGCGCCGCTCGCCTCCACCGCCACCGCCGCCGCTCGCAGCCCCCAGCGCCGCCGCTCGCATCCCCCAGCACCGCTGCTTCCACTTGTAGTTCCTAGCGTCGCTGCTGCCAGTCTTGCATTCGCAGCGCCGCTGCAGTTCGCAGATCGCAGCAGTCATGATGCAGCTCCCAGCGCCGCCGCGGGTACCCATTGGGTCCCAGACCCGGCCGGGTCACGGGTCTGGTAGATTTCCAGACCCGGTGGCGTTATCGGGGCAGGTCACGGGGCAGGGGAAATGGGGCGGGGGCGGGTATGGGGGGCCTAGACCCGGCCCCGAACCCGGCGGGTGCCATCTCTAGTCACTCCAGGTGTCCCTCTGTCCCTTTTTTCGAGGAAAAATTTATTTGATTTTTTTGGGATTTTTCGAGAAACTTTATTTTTGGCCAATTTTCAGGGTATGAAAATCGATTTTCTCGCAGAAACAGTTTTTTTAGAAGAAGCAAAAGCAAACCAAAAGCCAAACTACCGAAGTTCTAAGACACTATAACAAGCAAACAACTAGCAAAACCAAATCTAGCAAAAGAAGGGCAAAGACTAGGAAGGAGAAAAGTAAAAGAAAGCAAGTATAACCATAGTGAAAACATTATTTTGTTCATTAAAATCCTTTTGTTAACAAGGTTGATCAAGTATTGTTACCAAAACAATCTTATATGAAACAAAACTTTGCATTCCACAAGGTGATTATGTTACCTCATACTTGATAGCAATGGTCCCAATCATAATAGTTTCAAAATTTTCTCGTGGAATGGGACAATATATTTCTCCAACCTTAATTCTCTCAATATTTTCAATGGAATTCAGACAATAGCTCTTAACAACCTTCTTGGGGAAATAAACAGTATGCTCTTTGTCATCAATATTGAATGTTACTTTTCCTTGATTGCAATTAATAACAGCACCTGCAGTATTAAGAAAAGGTCTCCCAAGAATAATAGACATATTATCATCTTCAGGCATTTAAAGCACAACAAAATCAGTTACAACCAAGCAATTATGAGCCACTTGAACAGGAACATCCTCACATATACCAACAGGAATGGTAGTTGACTTATCAACCATTTGCAAAGATATATCAGTTGGTATCAACTTTTCTAGCTGGAGTCTCTTGTAGAGAGAAAAAGGCATAACACTAACTCCAACTCCCAAATCACATAAATCAGTTCTAACATAATTATTCTTAATAGAGCAAGGAATAGTTGGTATACCTGGATCACCAAGTTTCTTTGGAACCTTACCATTGAAGGAGTAATTAGCAAGCAAAGTAGAAATCTCCTCATTAGGAATCTTCCTTTTATTAGAGACAATATCCTTCATATACTTTGAATAAGGAGGCAATTTAATAGCATCAGTCAAAGGAATTTGCAAAAAAAAAGGTTTCATCCACTCACAAAACTTATCGTAGTGTTATTCCTCCTTTGACTTGTGTTTCTTACCTGGAAAAGGCATAGGTTTCTGCACCCAAGGTTCTCTCTCACTACCATGTTTCTTAGCAATAAAATCTTCCTTAGTGTACCTAGTGTTCTTAGTGTGCTTCTCGGGTTCTTTCTCAACTTCCTCCTTATCAGGAGCATCATTATTATTACCACTCTCAGTTTCAGCATCAGAGACAGATATACTATTAGGATCTACAGTAGGTTCAAGTGGTTCCTCAACTATCTTATGTTTCTTTTTCTTTCTGTTACGAGGAACCACTACTCTCACCTTGTTGAGAATCCTTCTCAATTCTTTTAGGGTGTCCTTCATGATATAAAGGATCTTGAGTATCTATACCACTCCTAGTTCTAATTCCATAAGCATGTTTATTTCCCGATGCATTAACTAGCATATCCTTTTATACCTTAGCAAGTTGATCAAGTTGGGTTTGAACCATTTGAAAGTGTTTACAAAGCATTCTAATATCATTAGAAGTTTGTTCCACAATATATTTTAACTCATTGATAGCTCTAGAGTTTTCCAATAAATGATTCTGAACTTGTTTATTAAAATTACCTTGTTTAACAATAAATGTGTCAAGTTCCTCTAAGCATTGATCAGGAGGCTTACCATAGGGAATATCACCTTCATTAAAGTGGAGATAGTGTACCTCAATAGTAGATGAGTGGGGAATTGGCTTACATAATTCTTCTATAGGAGGTAGATTCTTCACATCTTCAGCTCTAATACCTTTCTCCTTTAGACATTTCTTAGGTTCTTTCATCACTTCATCATTTAATGCAATAACTCCCCTCTTCTTTAGTGTTGGTGTTGGAACTGGTTCAGGCACAACTGGTTCAGGAGTAATAGGCTCAGGTGTATTTAGCTCAGTTGAAGTCCAATCATCATAATTCTTGCTTATCTTAGCCATTAATTCTTTAGCATCTGTAGGAGTTCTTTTCCTGAAAACACAATCAGCAAAGCTATCGAGGTATGTCCTAGAATCATCAGTTAGTCCATTATAATAAATATCAAGGAGCTCATTCTTAGGCAATGGACATCCAGGATGTGCATGAATCAAGGCACAGAACCTTGTCCATGACTCAGGCAATTTCTCTTCTTCTCCCTGTTTAAAATCAAAAAGTCTCTGCAAAGCAGCATGTCTAGCACTAGGAGGAAAATATTTCTGGAAGAAAGAAGCAATCAAGCAATCAGTGCTATCAATGGAACCAGGAGGTAATCTATTAAACCAAGCCCTAGCTTCTCCTTTTAGTGAAAAAGGGAATATCTTAGTAACAAATTACTTACGCATCTTAAAATCATCAGATAACAAATCACTCATAGTAGAAAGCTCATTCATATGAGCCACAACACTCCTTTTCAGTCCCACAAAAAGGTTCTGTCTCAGCAATGTCCAAATAGGATAAATCAAGAGAGAAATCATAATCTTTATATTTAATATCTATGGGAGAGATGGCAAACTTAGGATCAGAGGACAACTTAGGAATAATGGTGCGTCTAGCAAGGAGACTCTTAATAGCACTAGTACCATGTGTGTTTCGGCACTCTTCAACAAATTCATCAGTGAACTCAATGTAACCGTCATTAATATCATAACTTTCTCCAGACTCAGGGGAGCTAACAGGTGTAACAGTGTCTTCACTAGGAGTTTCCGTATTTCCTAGACTAGCCATAGTAGCATCTAGAAAAGGACCTAATTAACCACTCGCATCAAGCACAGTAGAAGTAACATCATGAGCATCAAAAGCAGTTTCAAATTCAGTAGTAGTAGCAGTGTGTGTAGCATGAGTATGTGGTGGTGTAAAAAACTTACTTATAACAGACGGTGAATCAAGAGCAACAGAGGTGTTTAGGACTGTACCTCTTCTTGTAGTGGATGGTAAAATAGGGAACTTTCCATCACGAGACTTACCCATGATGAACAGAGTAGCAGTGAACAATAGTAGATCCAAGTGAACTTACAAATAAAGCTATGCTCCCCGGCAACGGCGCCAGAAAATAGTCTTGATGACCCACAAGTGTAGGGGATCGCAACAGTCTTCGCGGGTAGCATTACCCAATTTATTGATTCGACACAAGGGGAGCCAAAGAATACTTGCAAGCCTTAATAAATGAGTTGTCAATTCGGCTGTACCTGGAAATAGTTCTTGCTCAAAGAAGTTTATCAGTAGCAACAGTTTGGTAGTAGCAACAACAAAGCAACAACAACAGTGAAACAGGGCAATAGTAACAGTAACGGTAAACAGTGGGATTCGAGTGCGGTAGGCATAGGGATGGATGGACGGGCGTTGCATGGACGAGTCTAAACATGTAACTTCAAGATCTAGGGCATTGCAGATAAATAATAACAAGCATCCAAGTACTAAACAATCCTAGGCATGTACTCCAAATATAGTCATACGTGCTCGCAATGAGAACTTGCACAACATCTTCTATCCAGCCTGCGTGTGGCAGCGGAGCCTCTAGGGAACTACTGGCAATTAAGGTTCTCCTTTTAATAGAGCACCAGAGCAAAGCATTAACACTCCGCGAACACATGTGATCCTCACACCACAGCCATCCCCTCCAGTTGTCCCAATTATTGTCACTTCGGGGCATTTGGATCCGGACAATGATATGTGTACACAACTTGCAGATAAGATCACACACAATACTATCATAATGATTCAATAATAAGTTAAGATCTAAGATCATGGCACTCGGGCCCTAGTGACAAGCATTAAGCACAACAAGTTGCAACAAAGTCAAATAGCACTAATAGAGATACTAGGTACTATGCCCTAACAATCTTATTTGATTACATGATAGAACTCATCCAATCCCTACCATCCCCAAGCCTACAGTGGGGGATTACTCACTCATGGATGAGGAAACATCGATGGTTGATGGAGAGGCGTTGGTGATGACGATGGCGATGATCCTTTCCAAATTCCCCGTCCTGGCAAGGTGCCAGAATGGAGTTTCTGGATCCGAATCTTGGTTTCTGATGGTGGCGGTGAAGCGGAACTCTTCTCTGGAAAACGTCAACCCCCCTGGGTTTTTAGGTCAAGGGGCAACTTATAGGCGCCGAGGGAGCCCGAGGGGGTGCCTGGGTGGCCGCACCCCCTAGGCGCGGGCCAGGGCCCACCTGCGTCTGGCAGGGGTTTGGCCCCCCAGGCCTCCACTCCGTTTTGTCTTCTGGCTCCGTGGGTCTTCTGGTGAAATATAATTTTTGGCATATTTTCCGGGATTTTTCCTGATAGTTGATTTTCTGCACAAAAACTAGACACCAAGGTAATCCTACTGAAAACAGCGTGAGTCCGTGTTAGTTGTATCCAAATCACAGAAGTTTAGAGGAGAAACAATAGCAAAAGTGTTCGAGAAAGTAGATACGTTTTGGACGTATCACCACCTCGTGTCCCCCCCTTTGGCTGCTCTTCAGACTCTGTGTTCTCTCCGGTAAAATATTGAATTTTGCTTTTGTCCCGTCCAATTCCGAGAATATTTCCTTACTAGTTTTTTTGAAACCAAAAACAGTAGAAAACAAGCAACTGGCACTACGACATCTTGTTAATAGGTTAGTCCCATAAAATGTATAAAAATACCTCAAAGTGTTGATAAAACATAGCAAAGTTGATACTAAACAAACATGGAACATAAAAAATTATAGATACGTTTACGACGTATCAAGCATCCCCAAGATTAACTCATGTTCGTCCTCGAGTAGGTAAGTGATAAAAATAATAATTTTTGAGGTGATATGCACCATCACAATCTTGATCAAACCATTTATAAAACATTAATAGCTGGGATCAAAGTACTCTAAACATGAGCGTGAAAGATGTAGTTCTAACAATAAGACATATCAACTATGTTGCAACATGAAAAGATACAAGCAAAGATCATGAATAATAATGCATTGAGAGACGTTTGTTTGTTTCACATATAGAAAACATAGCAAGAGTGGTATTCAGCTTGTCCCTCTTGGAGTAGCAAAACATAAATACATAGGACACCTTCAAAGTTCATAAGGGTGAATAGATACAAATAATTCAAGAAAAAGCAATATCAACATTATGAATCAATCAATAAGTTTTGGGACAATGCACATTAAACTAAGAATGACAACTATGCTCTCTTAATTGGTGCATAAAGATAGAAGGTGAGACTCAATATAAAAATAGGAAGAAAGGCCCTTCATACAGGGAAGCAGGGATTTCAATTTTCATAAAGAGCTTCAAAAAATTATGGTACTTATTAGCTTTGAGATCTCATTGCCCCTATCATAAGCATCTTGAAGTGATTAAGGTTAAAGTGAAATAAATATGGAGTATATGCTTGACAAATCATAAGTTGGCAATCTCATGTCCCTTGAGTACGAGGGCCGTTCCTCATGCTACTCAACTTGGTCACAAACAAGTTCTTGTCATTGTAAGTATATGTGTATTATAGAGAACTGCCAACGGGGTACCCCTTTCCCCATGACACAGGAGCTATCCCATATCAAAATGACAAGTCAACAGACAATGAGCATCTCAACGATCCTTTTATTTACCATGAGCATGGTGCATATATTTTTTTCTCCTTTTTCTATTTTTTTCTGAGGATGCTTCATAGATTGCTCACTATGGTGATGCTGCAAGTTTCCACCATGATTAGGCATGGCTTAGGCTAGCCGCCTAGGCATTTCTCTAACACATATAAAATACTCCATGAACTTACAAGCTCCCCTTTTATTTCACACCGCCGATATCCATAAACAAAGATCATGATATCAACTGGGTAATATGTACAGGTGTTGAAAGTGTTCCTCATGACAACATGGTTCTGCTAATTCCCAACTTATAAGTGCAAGCATATACAACATAGATGACACAATGGTTCAAGTTTATTAGGAGCAAGAAAGTAAAGTGTGTCATCAAGTTTGTGAGAGCTTTAATCACTAATTTTCTCATAACAAGTTTAATTTGGAAGATAGATAAAAACATGAATATACTTGGAATGGTGTAACACACCATGCATAGGAATTTATGGTGGACTCTTTGGAATAACTTGTTTTCTTGGGAGTTGGATGCATGAGTAGAGCTTACTCAGTACAAGTGGAGGCTAGCAAAATACTAGGAGCGGCCAACTAAGAGAGCAATAATGGCCAGAGCGACAAAACATTATCAATCAAAGCATAAAGTGGTATCACAAGTCAAAAACTAAATGATTATAGAGGCTAAGGTCACTAGTTCATAGTCATAACATGGTGTAAGCATGTGCCAAGTCAACCCAAACAAAGCATCAAAGGAGAATACCACAATATTATGCTTTTGTATGGTAAAACAACGCATGATTCTTTCAATGCACATTAAGCAATCTCAATTGTTTGGAAAAAGTCATGATACAACAATAATCACTAAGCATAAGGTTAAATCAACATATAGCTTGACATGATAAAGTCTAAGTCACAGTCAAACAAGCTCCCTTTTGTACCACTAAAAGCATGAAACTTTCTACTCTTTTCCAACACCAAGCAACTTATTTGAAACAAAAGAGCGAATACGGGGGTACAACTACTTTATTCAAGCAAATCAAACAAACTAAAACCAAAAACTAAGACTAAGACACTCCAAGAACAACACAACAATGCATGAAACAATAAAAACGAAGTGTCTAGAAAGAGACCTGAGATTTTATTGATGAAGAAGGTGATGCCCAAGGCATCCCCAAGCTTTGACGCTTGTAACTCCTGAATATTTCTTGGGGTGACACGGGGTGGCATCCCCAAGCTTGAGATTTTGTCCATTCTTCATCTCATTATATCATTCTTCCCCTACACTTGAAAATTTCCTTCATACAAAACTCCACACAACCTTCATTAACAACATTAGTGTATTCAAAATAATAGGCATTTGGGTTTAGTTTCAACACAAGTAAAACTTACTTTAAAACACAAGCTACTGTAGCAATTCCTTTAAAAATCTCAAGTGATCAAGAAGAACTCAAAAAGAAACCGATTAAGAGGCAAATGCAAAAAAAAATGGCAGAAAACTGTCAAAACAGACCAGCAGGTAAAAACCAATTTTTTCGAAGACCTTGTGTTGCTCAAATCGAAAAGTATTGAACTAACGAAAGTTATATAACAACCTGGGGTATATACTCAGAAAACTACAGCTCAATCCGACATACAAATATTTTTCACGAATTTTTATAGTGAAGCACACAAATCTATTTCGGGACAACAACTTCCCCAAATCTTACTTCTCTCTCATTAGAGGTTATTATTGGCACAAAAACCACACAAAAAGGATAAGGAGAGGTTATTACAGAAGTAATAACTTCCAAGACTCAATAAAACTATTGGGTTATCTTCCAAGAAGTAATTTTCTTTAACGCCTTTAAGTTAGGCATAAGAAGCAAGAATCAAGTATTCTCAAATGAAGAAGCATTAAGATCAATACTTGAAATTTCTTCAACCAGGCAAGGTATCTCATCCAAATGAGTTCTAGAGGATCCTCTCTCAACACTCTTGGGTTCACTGCTTTCATCAAACGGGTTTTCAGGAACAATCCAATTAAAATTATTTTCTAAGGCTTCATGCATTCCTACAAGTTTAAAAGGTATGGGTATTTTAATTTCCTCTCCATTGGGTTGGGTTTTGTCCAACTTTTATAATGTGCCAATAACATCTACACATGAGCCTAGCATATTAAAACGATCAAATACCTTTTTAGCTTCTTTAACAATATCATTGAATTCTTTTAGCAAAGTTTTCAGAATAAAATCTTTCTTTTCAGTATCCTCAATATCTTTAAGTTTAAGAAACATTATTTGCATCATGGGGTTAAGATTAACATACTTAGCCTCCAACATATGAACTAAAGAAGATGCAGCAATTTCATAATTTGGAGCAAGTTTTACTAAGGATCTATCCTCAATATCCTCATGCTTGCTAACATGATTAAATAATTCTTCAATATTTTCTTTCCCAATTATAGAGCCACTAACTATTGAAAGGTCTTTCAGGGTGAACTTAGGGATCAACATGGTGAGCTAGAACAAGGTGAAAACTATAGGAAGAACTATTTTTTTGTGTTTTTGATAAGAAAAAGCAAACCAAACGAAACTAATTCTTTTATATTTTTGAAAAAGAGAAACAAGCAAAACTAAGCAAAACAAAAAGAAAGAAAAGAGAATGGTTGTGAGGGACTCACCTTGCGAGAATCTTCTTTCTCCCTGAAAGGTGACTGACGAGGAGGAAGAGATTGAAGTTGTCCTTAACTCCCTGGCAACGGCGCCAGAAAACGTCTTGATGTGGCTCAGTTTACTTTAGAGCTTTGTTGGGATACCCCAAGAGGAAGGTGTGAAGAGCACAACAGTAAGTTTTCCCTCAGTTATTAAACCAAGGTTATCAAACCAGTAGGAGGAAGGAAACAAATCCAAGGTGTTGGTAACAACTTGGAACCTGCACAACACAAACTTAAGACTTTGCCCCAACGTACAGTGAGATTATCAATCTCACCGGTTTGCTAAAAACAAAGGATTAAACGTATAGTGTGGAAGATAATAGTTGCTTATAAAAAGTAAACGGCAACAACAGATGATGTATTAATGATAAAGATTGGACCGCAGTCCACAATTCACTAGAGGTGTTCTCCTTAAGATAGATAACATGCTGGTGAACAAATGTATAAAAAACACCTCAAAGTGGCACTGCTTTTCTAAAACCAAAAATAGTAGAAAACAGGCAACTGACACTGTGACATCTTGTTAATAGGTTAGTCCCAGAAAATATATAAAACACCTCATAGTATAGACAAAACATAGCAAGTTGATACTAAACAAGTATGGAACATCAAAAATTATAGATACGTTTACGACGTATCAGAATCCGAGTGGAGATGCTCTTATATATATGATACTAGTATAAAATACTATCTTCATAATACATAGTATCATGTAGTAGTACCATAGTCTTAGTGTATTTATTGTTTTGTAGAATCTTAATGTAAAATTGTGTACAAGATTTATTTGATATTAGTTTTTCTAGCTCTATGTGGTATGATACAGTATCTACCTATGGTATCAACGCAATCTCTCTCGTCATTAATTGCAGTGACACATAAGCATTTTGCATGCATGTAGTGCATGATACTACTTATGATACCCTCATTGGGCTAGTCTAATAAGTGTCGCTAATTTAGTACTCCGATCCATGATAAGTGTCGTTCATTTCGTACTAAACTAGTACAAACTTTGTACTACATGGACGACACTTAGGGAGTATAAAGTTGTACTAAATCAATGCCACTTATTTTTGGATCGGAGGGGGTATCAATTTTCTAGGACTAGCACACATAGCCATGTGTTGCACCCAGAAAAAAATGCGAGGCTTGGTAATCACACACGAATGCGCTTTGTTAGTATTTAAACCATATTGTAAAAATCCCGACGGACTCGTTGAATACTCGAAATAAAAACACTGAAATTCAGTATTCGATAAGACCTCCGCGATCTGAACTAAACTACGCCACTAAATACCGAGTTGAAGCCTGGGGAATTGAATTTGATGTAGGTTCACACTGCTTTTGCCCAAGAACAATTAGCTGATTTCCGATTCGTCGGATGCATCAATCTCGTTATACCAAATCCCTATGACGATAAAATAAAAACATAAAAAATCTGCTTACAACTAACGATATTTTTGAGACTCAACCCGAATCTACGATTCCGATGGAGTCTGGGGATACTGACATGTGTATGACCTATCGGGTCCCTATTATTAGTTACCCTAAGCGCATAAAGGCATGCGGATCACGAAGCCAAACAAGTCCAAGAAGCATATGACGGATAAAAGCTTGTCTTGCCAAACAAAAAAGGACTACGAACTGACATAAAGTTTATATTATAGTCACTTAACATGTAACCTCTCCGGATACGGCTCCAGAACTCAACCTCTGATATAAGGGCTGGGAGGACTCGACGGAAAAGGCACCTTAGTTTTCCAGCAATCCACCATGAGCTAGATCGCAACTAGCAAATCAGTGACTTTGTAACCGAGTTTCCACCATAATTAGATCACATCGACTCCCTTGTTTGTCTGATCATCCCAAAAAATTCTCAGCATTCTTTTTTCCATAAAACTCTAAGTCCACAACCATGGGCATTGCCGAAATAACCCCTAGTCAGACGTATGAGTGTTGTGATTGTTTAAAGTTACTATTCAGAACCGTGGAAATCTCAAACTTCTATATGCTCAGCAAGTGCAGTGACCGCTTAGATTTTTTTCTTGTCATTTCTTAGACATCTTAAGTATACCTAGACCCTAGTCATGTGGTGAGTTAACCAATTCCTCTTTCTCAAGGAGAAGAATGCATGTGGTGTACCAAATGCACATTAGTGCTTAGATGTACAGGAATTAACATACTATACGTGGGCATGTGTCTATATAAACCTATCTACTATATTGTATTACTTAGTTATTATCATAAACCTCGTGACAGTGTCAATGCAGTTGACATGAGAGTACATCAGTACAAACTTATCTATGGTTATTTAGGGCATGTTTGGCTGGTCGGACCCAAATTTCTCGTTTTTCCTACTTGGCCAGGTGGGTGCTGTATGCGGGGGAGATTGGGTTTGGGCCAAGTTTGGCAGTTCATTTGGTTGTCCATATCTAGTTTTCCTGCAATTTTGGCAAGTTGTTTGGTTGACAAGATAACTAATTTTATGTTATTTGATGCAAATTTCTGCATTTTTGGTTGCTCATACCATAGTGATGTGCTCACCACTTCTCACAGCTGGTGATGTTACCACGTAACAACATATAGGCAGCAAAAACTGAACTAGAAGTTTTAAGAAAGCGGCAAATTAAACGCGCAGTACCAAATTACCACCCTAGCTACTAGCAAATATGAGTTCGTGATAATGTTACCTAGCTACTAGCAAATGACAGTTTACCACAATATTACCTAGCTACTACGCATGAATGTTTTACACCCACATCAGGGGTTGTTCATAGAACACAAGGGCAAGACTTCATCAACAAACCATCTTCTTCATCTTCTTTAGATCATATAGCCTCTCATCGCCCACATGTCGAGCGCACACTGTTGTCTCTTGCTCTTTCAAGCAGCACAATCGTTTTGGGCAACACTATGGCCACCGTTAGTGTCGTTGTCATCAGGAACTACATCTTCTTCAGCCGGGAAGTACTCATTGGCGCCAAATTGCAAGATCTAGTTGTGCAAAATGCAACATGCAAGAACAAGTTTAAATTGGATGGGGAAAGAGTGGAAAGGCTTATGATCAAGGATCTTAAACCTATTCTTTAGAGCAGCGAAGACCCTCTCAACCGTGACTCTAAGGCTAGAGTGCCTAAGATTGAAAAGTTCTTCCGAAGTACTTGGATAGTTACTAGCAGAGAACTCGTTGAGATGGTACCTTGTTGATCCGAAGGGTGGCAGAATTCCAGGCCAGCAGGCATACCCGACATCTACAAGGTAGAATTTGCTGTCAGAGAGCTTTATGCCATCAGGTCTGCTAAGGCTGTCTGCCAGAATCGTCGCATAGTGGGCAGATCCTTCCCACCCGGCAAGCACATATGTGAACTTCATGTCTAAATCAATGGCGGCAAGCCCATTCTGACTGGGGTAGTGCTTCCTCCCTCTATATGTAGCCTGCTCAACTTTGGGTACTCTAGCTATCACATGAGTACCATCAATTGCTTTAATACAATCCTGGCATTACAAGAATGTTAGCCAACTGTCTAATACAATCATTCAAAGAATAACATGCTAGAGTTGCTCACCTTGAAAAAGGGGAACCATCGAGCGTTGCCATGTATCTTTGCGGGGGTTTGATCAGATGGTGACTTGATCATCTCTTCTCTTAGTTCTCCGACAGCATACAACGCCTGATGGAAATACCGAGAAATTGTCTCGGTTGATCTCCTCCATGTGTTGTGGATCACTCGAAATCTCTGGTTATGGCCTAGAACATGAAGAAACAGAGCCACCTGTTCTTCGATATAGTAGTTGATGCTATCCTTGAGTAGCCCCCTAGACCTGAAAGTCTGCATAAGATGGTTAAATGGGACTCTTGTCATCCCGAGCATGGCGATAGCCTCCACATCGTTGTTGTTGTTGTTGTTGTTGTTGTTGTTGTTGTTGTTGTTGTTGTTGTTGTTGCTGTTGCTGTTGCTGTTGCTGTTGTTGCTATTGTTGGTGTTGCTGTTGGTGTTGGTGTTGGTGTTGGTGTTGCTGTTACTGTTGCTGTTGCCGTTGCTGTTGTTGTTGTTGTTGTTGCTGTTGTTGCTGGTGCTGTTGGTGTTGATGTTGGTGTTGTTGTTGTTGTTGTTGTTGTTGTTGTTGTTGTTGTTGTTGTTGTTGTTGTTGTTCAGATTTGCCATCCTCTCTTTGTCGTGCCGCATCAGGGGACCATACTTCACGGCCGATCTATTATGCCTAGCATCCTCTCTTCTGTAGATCAGAAACATCCATGCATGAATCACAGCGACTAGAGCATCTGCATGGATAATAACCTTCAGTTGTTGGCCCTAAACGGAGTGGCATTGCGTAAGCACGATGTACGTACTACCCTAATGTCGAGTTAACTACCTTGATAAAAAATATGGAGAGGAGTCATGGTTGTTACCTTCATGCTGGTGGCTGTCGAGGACCTACCGCAGCGGAGAAGAAGACGGGGGATAAGTTGGCGCCACAGATCTGCGAGCCAGCAGATGCCGGAGTCAGGCAGAAGACGCCAGCTGGTGCCGGAGTATGCTTAGCAGCTGCTGCCGGAGATCTAAATCATCACCGCTGCCGCCGAAGCCGCCACACAAGAGGAAAATAGGGGATTTATCTTCCAGCGGGAGGTGGTAGCATAAGAGGGAGGTGGGCCTACTTTTCGCGCCATCTGGCGTTGTGATTATTTCGGCTCCCGCTGTCTCTCCGTGCATGCCGTTCCTCCCCTTGCCTCGTCAAGGCTGTCCTGGTGGAAACGCTCGATTTTGGCGTTTCTCCGGAGCCAGGATGAGAGGTGCTTTAAGACCCTACGAGTCAAATCCGCGGCATGCCACGAGACACCAAACAGACTTATTTCTTCTGGCCGGTGTGAGAAACCAAGATGGGCCAACCAAAGACGCCCTCAGTGTGGAAGCTGCGTTGGATTTTTAAACATAGGATAATGATGCAAGTTGAATTGCAAGCCTTGACCATGGTTATGAAATGTGGACTTATCCGTTCTTATGCTAAAAGTAACGGCTTTGCTAATTTTTGGTCGATTAAAAATTAAGTTAGACTTCGGAACTCTCAGAATTGCACCATGATTTGTGTATCTATGAGTTCCAACCAAGATTTTACAGTTGCAATTAAGATTTTTAGCTGCAGCGGGTTGCAAGTGAGATTATTTTTAGTGTAACATTCGCTTCCGAGTTTTTCTAAAAAACCGTAAATCCTTACTGAGAAAATAAGATGATATTGTTAAAATTACCTTAGGATCAACTAGGCTAGAATCATCACGGTAGATCTTTGTCTGTAGAGGTCTAGTCGAAATCTGAGAGGGAGAGGGAGATCAGGAAAGAGAGGGGCAAACCTTTGGTAAGGCTCGAGGAGCCCGAGCCGATGGCCATCGGGAGGGCGACGGCGTGAGCGTGGGTGAGCGAGGCGGTGGCGTCGGTGGTGCTTCCCGTCACTTTGCGCGAGCCCTCGATCGGAAGGGCGTGGGGAGTGGCGCACGGTCAACCTCGTTAGTTGTGCCACCAGACCCCACCTCTTTATATATATATATATATGCGCAGGTGACAGGGGCCCACCAACCAGAGGGGTTGGGCGTCCCCGATCAGGACGTGGTCAAAGGTTCGGTCGAGCCGTTGGGCTCGATCGTGTGGAGATCAACCTTACATTCTCCCCCTTGATCTCAACTTTACTTTTAACTTTGTACTTTACTCATTTCATCACATATCGATACATAGAGCATGTTTCATCGTCTCAGCTCAATTGCCGATAGAATCAGACAACCACTATATACCTTCCTGTTTTGAAACAAATCCTGTTACTTTTGGGCCTCTGTAGTCCAGGAATCATAGGCTTTCCATTAATCCCATGTCGGCTATGTGTTCCTTGAACACATTGGGTGGTAAGCCTTTCGTTAGCGGATCCGCAAGCATATCCTTTGTCCTTATATGCTCGAGTCTTATAGTTTGATCCTGGACTTTGTCCTTCACAACATAATACTTTATATCTATAGACTTTGTAGCATTACTCGACTTGTTGTTGTGAGCATAGAATACCGCGGGCTCGTTGTCACAGTACATCTTTAGTGGCCTGCTGATGCAGTCAACCACTTTCAAGTCGGGCAAAAATTTCTTTAACCATAACGCCTGTCCCATGGCCTCATAACATGCTATAAATTCTGCATACATCGTAGATGATGCAACTATCGACTGTTTAGCGCTTCTCCACGAAATAGCACCTCCTGCGAGAGTAAAGACATACCCTGTCGTGGACTTTATGTCGTCTTTATCTCCCGCAAAATCCGCATCTGAATACCCTTTTATCTCTAGGGAATCAGATCTTCTATATGTTAGCATGAGGCCTTTTGTGCCTTGCACATAACGCAAAGCTTTCTTTACCATCTTCCAGTGCTCTATGCCTGGATTCTCTTGATATCTACCGAGTACCCCGGTGATAAATGCTAAGTCAGGGCGAGTGCACACTTGTGCATACTGTAAGCTTCCAACAGCCGAAGCATATGGTACTGACTTCATTTGATCGATCTCATATTGATTCTTTGGACATTGGGATTTCCCAAAACTATCGGCCTTGACTCTAGGAGTAGGTGTTGCATTACTCGCATGCATATTGTATTTCTTTAAAATCTTTTCACAATACGCTTTCTACGACAGTCCTAACACTCCATTCTTTCTATCTTGGTGAATTTCTATGCCCAAAACATAAGAAGCTTCACCAAGGTCTTTCATGTCAAAATTTGATGACAAGAACTTCTTTGTCTCTAGTAGTAGACTAACATCACTGCTAGCAAGCAGGATGTCATCCACATACAGAATTAGGAAAATATATTTCCCACTTTTGAACTTTGCATAAATGCAGTTGTCCTCAACATTTTCCTTGAATCCAAATCTTTTAATTGTATCATTAAACTTTAAATACCACTGCCTAGAGGCTTGCTTTAACCCATAAATGGATTTATTTAGGCGGCATCCCATATGTTCCTTCCCCTCCATGAAAAAACCCTTGGGTTGTTTCATGTAAACATTTTCTTCTAAATCTCCATTTAGAAATGCCGTCTTAACATCCATTTTATGCAATTCTAAATCAAAATGTGCAACTAGTGCCATTATGATTTTGAAGGAGTCCTTACATGAGACCGGAGAAAAAGTGTCATTGTAATCTACGCCTTCTCTTTGCATAAAGCCTTTTGCCACAAGTCTAGCTTTGTACTTTTCTACATTCCCATTGGAGTCATACTTTGTTTTGTAGACCCATTTGCATCCTACTGTTTTGGCTCCTTTAGGAATTTCCTCTAAGTCCCAAACATTGTTGGAACTCATTGATTTCATTTCATCTTCCATTGCCTCCACCCACTTGGTTGAGTGAGGGCTACTCATGGCTTCTTCATATGAGGTAGGATCGCCCTCCATATGAACTACGTTGTAGACTTTGTAAATTTCTTTGGAAATGGCTGGTCTTCGTTCTATTTTAGACCTTTTGAGTTCATCAGACTCTTGCTCATTTCTTGCCTCGGGTTCAGGCGCATTTACAGTATGTGGCTGTTCTGGCTCCCTTTCGTGCTCAACTGTGGGTTCAGGTGGCTCCTGATGGACAGGTTCCGAACTTTCGCCCATTGTTGTCACGTGTGGAATCACAACAGGTGCCGGCACCACAACCTCAGGGGTTGTAGATGGTGGCACAACAGGTAGCGAGAAAAATGGCTCCTGAGTCATCGGATTAGGTGTATGCACCCTCTTCTCCTCAAGATCAATTTCCCGAGCTACCATGCTCCCCCTCATCAATTCGTCCTCCAAGAAGACTGCATTTCTCGTTTCTATAAACTTTGTGTATCTGTCGGGACAGTAGAAACGATAGCCTTTTGACTTATCTGGATAGCCAATGAAGTGGCAAGATACTATTTTTGGGTCTAACTTTGCAATGTTTGGATTGAAAACTTTTGCCTCAGCTGGGCTCCCCCAGACCCTCAAGTGGTGCAGAGAGGGGACTCTGCCTGTCCACATTCATACGGTGTTTTGGGCACCGACTTACTTGGTACTCTGTTGAGAATGTGAATGGCGGTTTTAAGCGCCTCCATCCACAATCCCAATGGGAGGGTGGAATAGCTCATCACGTTGCGCACCATATCCATAAGGGTACGGTCACGCCTTTCAGCTACTCCGTTTTGCTGAGGTTCGCTCGGCATAGAATACTGGGCGACTATTCCATTTTCTGTAGGGTTTCGTAGCATGGAAAACAAAAAAATTCTACCGCATACAAACAAACAAGCCAAGATCTATCTACTAGATTGTAGCAACGAGTCGATGGAATAACTCACCCTCGAAGATTCCAAAGTGTTTAACGAGAGCGGATTCTCGTGGGTGATGTAGTCGTACTCTTCCCGATCTCAAGATCGCGTAGACGATCCTTCCGGCACTGCATTCCGGCAACGCTCCCGCAGTCGGTCACACGTTCGGTACTCGACGAAGACCTTCCTCTCCCTTGTTCCAGCAGGCAGCGGAGGTTGTAGCACTCTCCTCGCGATTCCGGCAGCACAACGGCGTGGTACCGGAAGTAGAGGGGAGATCTCGCAGGGCTTCGCCTTAAGCCTGAGCGACTATGGTGGACTATGAGAGAGATCCTCGGCGATCTAGGGTTTAGACACACCAAGGAGGAGGCTTGGCTGGAGGCTAGGGTTAGCTAGGCGGCGGCGGCTATGGAGGGCGGCGGCTAGGGTTAGGGTTTAGAGGGGGCAACTTGTGTGCTAGGAGGGGCAGCCCTGCCCCTCCTTTTATAGGTGGGAGGCGCCGACCAAGGGGAGGGGAGTCCCTCCCCAACTCGGATCCCAAGTGGGCCGGCGGTGGAGGGGAGGAACTCCTCCTCAAGTAGGTTTCCTACTTCCCCTCCACCTTCCAAAATAGCCATTTGACTTTTTCAAATTGGCGTTTGACTTTTCAAACTTGGATTTGATTAAACCCTTTATTTTGTTCAGCGATGACACCTAGTACATGATGCAATCATTCCAACTTGATATGACACATTCATGTACCCTTCCCCTCCGGAGTGCCGGACATTCCGGAACCTTCTAGAACATTCCCGATGAAAACACCGGAACCATTCTCCAACCCCGAAATAGGACTTTCCTTATATAAATATTATTCTTCGGACCATTCCGGATCTCCTCGTGATATCCCGGATCCCATCCGAGACTCTGAACAACATTCAGTCTCTTACTCATCATTCCATAACTACTCAAACAACGTCGAATCCTTAAGTGTGTCTCCCTACGGTTCGTGAATTATGCGGACATGATCGAGACACTTCTCCGAACAATAACCAATAGAGGAATCTGGAAATTCATATGGCTCCCACATATTTCTACGATTACTTTGCGATCGAATGAACCACTTACATACGATGCCAATTTCCCTTTGTCTCACGATAGTTTACTTATCCGAGGTTATGATCGTCGGTATCTCTGCATACCTAGTTCAACCTCGTTACTGATAAGTACTCTTTTCTCGTTCCCATGATATGTGATCCCTTGTGAGCCAGTCACATGCTTGCAAGCTAATTGGATGACATTCCACCGAGAGGGCCCAGAGTATATCTATCCGTCATATGGATGGACAAATCCCACTCTTGATCCATGTGTCTCAACCAACACTTTCTGAACACTCAATTCCACCTTTATAGCCACCCAGTTACGGTGTGGTGTTTGATGTCATCAAAGCATCCTTCCGGTGAAGGTGATATGCATGATCTCATGGTCGAAGGAATTAGGTTACTATGTATCAGAAAGCATATAGCAATTGAACTATTAAAATGACTTGATCTTTATGCTACGCTTATCTATAGGAGTATGTCCACCATATCATTCTCCTAACGATATGATATTTTTGTTAATAACATCTCAATGTTCATGATAGGGAAACCACAATTACTTATTAACCAACAAGCTAGTATTATAAAGAGGCTTTACTAGGGACTCTATTTTAGTTTACAAATCACACAAGTATTAATGTTTCCTTGTTAATACTATTAAAGCATGAATGTAAACATTTATCATAAACACAAAGATATAATAATAACTATATTTATTATTGCCTCTAGGGCATATCTCCAACAGTCTCCCACTTGCACTAGAGTCATCTAATCTAGATTACATGGTAATATACCGAACACCCATGGCAGTTTGGTGTTGGTCATGTTTTGCCCTCGGGAGAGGTTTAGTCAACGGATCCGCCACATTCAGATCTGTGTGTACTTTGCAAATCTTTATGTCCCCATCTTGGACATGTTCTCGAATAGCGTGAAAACGTAGCATGATGTGCTTCAGCTTCTTGTGTGACCTTGGTTCTTGCGCATTGGCTATGGCGCCCATGTTACCACAGTAGATAAACATTGGGTCCAGCACACTAGGAACCACACCCAGCTCTGTAATGAACTCTTTCATCCATATCGCTTCTTGTGAAGCCTCCGAAGCAGCCATGTATTCCGATTCAGTTGAAGATCTCGCCACAACGCTTTGCTTTGCACTCCTCCAGCTAACTGCTGCACCATTCAAAGTAAATACGTATCCAGATTGTGATTTAGAATCATCCGGATCGGTGTTCCAACTAGCATCGGTGTAACCATTAACAACGAGTTGTTCATCACCTCCATAAGAAAGAACCATATCCTTAGTTCTTCTCAAGTACTTAAGGATGTTTTTGACCGCTGTCCAATGATCCACTCCTGGATCACTTTGATATCTGCTAGTTAAACTAACAGCATATGCAATGTCGGGTCTAGTACATAGCATGGCATACATTAGAGATCCTATGGCTGAGGCATAGAGAGTCTTACTCATCCTTTCTCTATCTTCTGCCGTTGTCGGACCTTGAGTTTTACTCAAGGTCGTATTGGGCAACATGGGCAAGAACCCTTTCTTGCTATCTTCCATTCCAAACCTCTTTAGAACTTTGTCCAAATATGTACTTTGTGACAATGATATTAGGCGTCTCGATCTATCTCTATAAATCTTTATGCCTAATATGTAAGATGCTTCGCCAAGATCCTTCATTGAAAAACTATTATTCAAATACTCCTTGACACTATTAAGAAGGTCTACATCATTCCCAATCAACAATATGTCATCTACATATAGTATTAAGAATGCTACAGAGCTCCCACTCACTTTCTTGTAAATACAAGCTTCTCCATAAGTTTGTATAAAACCAAAACTTTTGATTACCTTATCAAAACGTTGATTCCAACTTCGGGATGCTTGCTTCAATCCATAGATGGACCGTTGAAGTTTGCATACCTTGTTAGCATCTTTAGGATCGACAAAACCTTTGGGTTGCATCATATACAACTCTTCATCAATGTCTCCATTGAGGAATGCTCTTTTGACATCCATCTACCATATCTCATAATCATAATATGCAGCGATTGCTAACATAATCCTCACAGACTTTAGCTTCGCTACTGGTGAGAAAGTCTCATCGTAGTCAACTCCTTGAATTTGTCGAAACCCTTTTGCGACAAGTTGAGCTTTATAGACAGTAACATTACCATCAGCATCTGTTTTCTTCTTGAAAATCCATTTGTTCTCGACAGCCTTCCGGCCATCCGGTAAGTCCACCAAAGTCCATACTTGGTTTTCGTACATGGATCCAATCTCGGATTTCATGGCTTCTTGCCATTTATTGGAATCTGGGCTCATCATCGCTTCCTCATATGTCGCAGGGTCATCGGTGTTGTCCACCAACATGACACTCATAACGGGATCATACCAATCTGGAGTGGTACGAGTTCTCGTTGACCTGCGAGGCTCTATAGCAACTACAACCGAAGTTTCATGATCATCATCATTAGCTTCCTCTCTTACTGGTGCAGGCACCACAGGAACTTCTTCCGGTGTTGCGCTACTCGCAATTTCGAGAGAAGGTTCGACAACCTCGTCGAGTTCTACTTTCCTTCCAGTCACTTCTTTCGAGAGAAATTCCTTCTCTAGAAAGGATCCATTCTTGGCAACAAAGATTTTTTCCTTCGGATCTATGATAGAAGGTATACCCTATAGTTTCCTTCGGGTATCCTATGAAGACGCATTTTTCCGCTTTGGGTTCAAGCTTGTCCGGCTGTAACTTCTTTACATAGGCTTCGCAACCCCAAACTTTAAGGAACGACAATTTAGGTTTCTTCCCAAACCATAATTCATACGGTGTCGTTTCAACGGATTTAGATGGTGCCCTATTTAAAGTGAATGCGGCTGTTTCTAATGCATAACCCCAAAATGATAGCGGTAAATCTGTAAGTTACATCATAGAACGAACCATATCTAAGAGAGTTCGATTACGACGTTCGGACACACCATTACGCTGTGGTGTTCCCGGCGATGTCAATTGTGAAAGTATTCCACATTTCTTCAAATGCTCGCCAAACTCGTAACTTAGATATTCACCTCCACGATCAGAACGTAGAAATTTAATCTTCTTGTTACGTTGACTCTCTACCTCACTTTGAAATTCCTTAAACTTCTCGAAAGTTTCGGACTTATGTTTCATGAAATAGATATACCCATATCTACTCAAGTCATCCGTGAAGGTAAGAACATAACGATAACCACCGCGCGATGCTACACTCACTGGACCACATACATCGGTATGTATGATTTCCAATAAGTCCGTAGCTCGCTCCATCATACCAGAAAATGGAGTCTTAGTCATTTTACCCATCAGACATGCTTCGCATCTATCAAGTGATTCAAAATCAAGTGATTCAAGAAGTCCATCGGAATGGAGTTTCTTCATACGCTTCACTCCAATGTGACCAAGACGACAGTGCCACATATAGGCCGAGTTATCGCTCGATTTCAAACGTTTAGCCTCAATGTTATTAATATGTGTATTTCCACTATCGAGATTCAACAAGAATAGACCATCTATCAAAGGTGCATGTGCATAAAACATATTACTCATATAAATCGAACAACCATTATTCTCGGACTTAAACAAGTAACCGTCTCGCAATAAACAAGATCCCGATATAATGTTCATGCTTAACGCAGGCACCAAATAACAATTATTTAAGTATAAAACTAATCCCGATGGTAGATGAAGGGGTAGCGTGCCGACCGCGATCACATCAACCTTTGATCCGTTTCCCACGCGCATCGTCACCTCGTTCTTCGCTAGCTTCCGTTTATTC
Organism: Avena sativa; assembly: GCA_916181665.1. Taxonomy (NCBI): domain Eukaryota; kingdom Viridiplantae; phylum Streptophyta; class Magnoliopsida; order Poales; family Poaceae; genus Avena; species Avena sativa. The sequence goes on along the minus strand of OV702298.1, from coordinate 258,734,396 downwards.
TGCAGCACCTGTTTCAAGTTACAAATATGAGCAACCGAACCAGTATCAAATACCCAGGCACTACTACGAGTACTAGTGAGATACACATCAATAACATGTATATCGGATATACCTTTCTTCTTGATGTTGCCGCTCTTCAAATCCGCCAAGTACTTTGGGCAATTCCGCTTCCAGTGACCTTCTCCCTTGCAGTAAAAGCACTCAGTATCAGGCTTAGGTCCAGCTTTGGTCTTCTTCGTCGGCGCGGTAACTTTCTTACCACCCTTCTTGAAGTGTCCCTTTTGCTTAGACTTGCCTTTCTTGAATTTGGTGGTCTTATTGACCATCAACACTTGGTGCTCTTTCTTGATCTCCACTTCTGCAGATTTCAACATGGCAAAGAGTTCTGGCAACTGCTTGTTCATGTTTTGCATATTGTAGTTCATCACAAAGTTCTTGTAACTTGGTGGTAGTGATTGGAGGACACGATAAATCCCCAAAGCATTAGGAATCACTATACCCAAGCTTTGAAGTTTGTTTGCGTGTCCAGACATCTTAAGCACATGCTCACTGACGGAGCTGCCCTCTTCCATCTTGCAGTTAAAGAACTTTTCAGAAGCCTCATAGCTCTCAATTGCCGCGTGAGTCTCAAAGATCAATTTGAGATCACGGACAATATCATGTGGGTCTGAATTCTCAAACCTTTTCTGAAGCTCCGATTCTAAACCATACAAGATAGCACACTGAACTGTGGAGTACTGAGTCTTCCGAGCGAGGTAAACATTCTTTACTTCATCGGTAGCAGTAGCTGCAGGTGGGTCACCCAGCGGTGCATCCAGCACATAGGTCAAATTACCAGCTGTGAGGACAATCCTCAAATTGCGGAACCAATCCGCGAAGTTGCTTCCATTGTTTTTCAACTTTTCTTTCTCTAGGAACGCATTAAAATTGATGGTAGGGGCCGCCGTTGATCTACAACATATTTGCAATAGTTTAGACTAAGTTTATGACAAATTGAGTTCTAATTAATAGTTAAATTAATCTAGGTGAACTCCCACTCAAAACAATATCCCTCACATTGTTTTAGTGATCACACGAACCAAATCCACCACATCAACACCGATCATCACGAGAGTTGATGTAGTTTCAATGGCGAACAATCGACATGTTCATCATATCTACTATATGATTCATGCTTTACCTTTCGGTGATCCGTGTTCCGAGACCATGTCTGTACATGCTAGGCTCGTTAAGATCAAACCTTAGCTTCCGCATGAGCAAATCTGGCTTGCTCACGTTGTATACACTTGCGGAATCTAATACACCCGATCATCACGTGGTGCTTCGAAACAACAAGCTTTAGCAACGGTGCTTACTAAGGGTGAACACTTTAGAACTTGAAATTCATGTGCATGAGGGATCATCTTATAATGCTACCGTCGTTAACTAAGCAATACAAGATGCATAAAGGATTAACATCACATTCAATTCATAATATGTGATATGATATGGCCTTTCTTCTTTGTGCTTCCGATCTCCATCTTCAAGCACGAACCTGATCTCCATCATCACCGGCATTGCATCAAGGTCAATGACGCTTCTCCATGGTTGTCGTCCACCGGCTTCAACTATTACAACTACTTTGAATAGACACACGGGTCTTAACATAAATTAAAGACAACCATATGGCTCCTGCCGGTTGCCAACTTACAATAAGGAACATTGCATACATCAAATATAATCACAATCATGGCCATATCACATCACTGCACACCCCTGCAAAACAAAGTTAGACGCCTCTACTTCCTTTGCATGTTTTACGTGGTTTGGGGCTTTCAATAAGTGGTGTTCTAACTTACGAACAAGAACCACAACATTGATACTAGCATTGTCAATCACCCGTTGTAAATTGAATCTTAACTATGCTGGGAGAAACAGGCACCCGCAAAGCCACTTATGCAATACAAGTTGCATGTCAAGCGTGGAGCAAGTCTCATGAACGATGTCATGTAAGGTTAGCCCGGGCCGCTTCACCCCAACATCCCGCAAGATACAAAGTAAACAAGAAGCAATTGACAATAAAATCATCAACGCCCACAATGACCATTGTGTTCTACTCATGCAACACATCTACATATAGACATGACTCTAATACCACTATAGGGTTTCGTAGCATGGAAAACAAAAAAATTCTACCGCATACAAACAAACAAGCCAAGATCTATCTACTAGATTGTAGCAACAAGTCGATGGAATAACTCACCCTCGAAGATTCCAAAGTGTTTAACGAGAGCGGATTCTCGTGGGTGATGTAGTCGTACTCTTCCCGATCTCAAGATCGCGTAGACTATCCTTCTGGGGCTGCATTCCGGCAGCACTCCCGCAGTCGGTCACACGTTCGGTACTCGACGAAGACCTTCCTCTCCCTTGTTCCAGCAGGCAGCGGAGGTTGTAGCACTCTCCTCGCGATTCCGGCAGCACAACGGCGTGGTACCGGAAGTAGAGGGGAGATCTCACAGGGCTTCGACTTAAGCCGAAGAGAGTATGGTGGACTATGAGAGAGCTCCTCGGCGATCTAGGGTTTAGACACACCAAGGAGGAGGCTTGGCCGGCGGCTAGGGTTAGCTAGGAGTCGGTGGCTATGGAGGGTGGCGGCGGCTAGGGTTAGGGTTTAGAGGGGGGCAACTTGTGTGCTAGGAGGGGCAGCCCTGCCCCTCCTTTTATAGGTGGGAGGCGCCGGCCAAGGGGAGGGGAGTCCCTCCCCAACTCGGATCCCAAGTGGGCCGGCGGTGGAGGGGAGGAACTCCTCCTCAAGTAGGTTTCCTACTTCCCCTCCACCTTCCAAAATAGCCGTTTGACTTTTTCAAATTGGCGTTTGACTTTTCAAACTAGGATTTGATTAAACCCTTTATTTTGTTCAGCGATGACACCTAGTACATGATGCAATCATTCCAACTTGATATGACACATTCATGTACCCTTCCCCTCCGGAGTGCCGGACATTCTGGAACCTTCTAGAACATTCCCGATGAAAACACCGGAACCATTCTCCAACCCCGAAATAGGACTTTCCTTATATGAATCTTATTCTCCGGACCATTCCGGATCTCCTCGTGATATCCCGGATCCCATACGAGACTCCGAACAACATTCGGTCTCTTACTCATCATTCCATAACTACTCAAACAACGTTGAATCCTTAAGTGTGTCTCCCTACGGTTCGTGAATTATGCGGACATGATCGAGACACTTCTCCGAACAATAACCAATAGAGGAATCTGGAAATTCATATGGCTCCCACATATTTCTATGATTACTTTGCGATCGAATGAACCACTTACATACGATACCAATTTCCCTTTGTCTCAGGATAGTTTACTTATCCGAGGTTATGATCGTCGGTATCTCTGCATACCTAGTTCAACCTCGTTACTGATAAGTACTCTTTTCTCGTTCCCGTGATATGTGATCCCTTGTGAGCCAGTCACATGCTTGCAAGCTAATTGGATGACATTCCACCGAGAGGGCCCAGAGTATATCTATCCGTCATATGGATGGACAAATCCCACTCTTGATCCATGTGTCTCAACCAACACTTTCTGAACACTCAATGCCACCTTTATAGCCACCCAGTTACGGTGTGGTGTTTGATGTCATCAAAGCATCCTTCCGGTGAAGGTGATATGCATGATCTCATGGTCGAAGGAATTAGGTTACTATGTATCAGAAAGCATATAGCAATTGAACTATTAAAATGACTTGATCTTTATGCTACACTTATCTATAGGAGTATGTCCACCATATCATTCTCCTAACGATATGATCTTGTTGTTAATAACATCTCAATGTTCATGATAGGGAAACCACAATCACTTATTAACCAACAAGCTAGTATTATAAAGAGGCTTTACTAGGGACTCTATTTTAGTTTACAAATCACACAAGTATTAATGTTTCCTTGTTAATACTATTATAGCATGAATGTAAACATTTATCATAAACACAAAGATATAATAATAACTATATTTATTATTGCCTCTAGGGCATATCTCCAACAGTTTCCTGCAGGAACCTCGCAAAGGGTCCTGGTACTCGACCATATGGAGTATGTCGACCGTAGTACTCCCCCCCCACGATCGGACCGAACTATCTTAATTATTTTATCATGCTGATTTTCTACTTCAGCTTTGAAAATTTTAAATTTATCCAATGCTTCAGAACTTTCTTTAATTGAATAAATATAACCATATCGGGAGTGATCATCCATGAATGTTATGAATGAATCATAGTCATCCACACTTTTCACTGGAAACGGTCCACAAATATCCGTGTGGATTATTTCTAGTGTAGCTATACTTTGGTTTGCACCCTTTTTAATATGTTTTACATACTTTCCTTTAATGCAATCTATGCATTGTTCTATGTCTGAGAACTCTAACGGAGGAAGAATGTCATTTTTAACGAGGCTTTCTATTCTTCCCCTCGAAATATGGCCTAATCTGCAGTGCCATAACTTCGACGAGTCAAGAGTTCGCTTTCTTTTCTTTTGTTCACACAGGAAACACTTTTTCACATAGTGATACAAAATAAAGCTCATTGTGAAGCAAATCAACACCTACATAAGCATTATTAAACCATATGGCACACTTGCCATGTCTTTGTCCACAGGGATACATTTATCAAGTTTCTGTGTAATGAAGGCTTTTAGTATTTTCTATGTCCCATTTTTTCTGGGGACATGCTATAATCGACAACGAAGGTGTCAAAGTGTTGAGGCAGTGAAGCCATCACCAAGTGAACAAGGAGTGCAGCCTTTAGCTCCAAATCAACATCCATGGGCTTAAGCTTAGCTGCCATATTGTTCATCGGCAGTCTCTTATGCCATGTGCACCTCCATTGTACCTTTCTGTCACCAGCTGTTTCAGCAGGCGGGGCATGAACCAGTGAACTGGCTCTTTATCTTTTCTATAAACTCCCATGCGAAAGCACACTTTGCAATTGAGCCCGCATTAGCGTTCTCAATTGTGTTCTTTATAAAAATAATGCAACTTTTGTCGGCATTAAACATCTTTTGGTTCTCTAAGGTATATGCCATCTCCGATAGAGCATGGTCCTTTTTCTTTTCCTGCCATGCAATATCATCATCTTTTCTTCTTTAAAACACAATGATGTGTAACCATAACAACAATTGCATGCATTAATCCAACGTTGGTATAAATTAAAACATACAACTGTCTATGCAATTAAATCTATATCACCATTGGGCAGATAATAGAGATAAATACACATATTATTGCAACAAAACATGATCATGTTATTAATAACGTTGGTCATATAATAACAAAACCATAATTGTTTCAATAATCACTTTAACATACTTTTTGAAATTCAATTCACTTTAAAACTTTAATAAACACTTTTAACTATTTACATAGATAAATCCACCTTTTAATATAAAATGAAAAATCATGATCATGCTATTAATAACGTTGGTTATATAATAACATAATCATAATCACATTTTAATATCACTTTATCACATCTTTTAGAAATTTAATTATCACTTTATTGCATTTAAGCAATCACCTTTAACTATTTGCAGCGGAATATGAATATAAAATTCATGAACTTTTATACTTTACAGTTACTTTTGAATTCTCTAAACAAATTTTCCTTGGAATAATTTGAGTAGAAAAAATTGTACAAAATTTGCTCAAAAAAACTGAACAAAACTATTAAAAACTGTATTCTGTTAAAATATGACAGAAAAAACTGTTCTCTGCGGCGGCCCACAGCACGCATTGCTATTTGCCGCGCAGCGTGTCGCACAGCAGCGCCAGCAACACGGCCCATGGCCCACGGAAGGCAGACGCGAGCGCCCTGCACCGAGCAGCCAGCAGCAGCCCATCTCGGCGGCCCGCTTAACGCTCAGGCGGCCCACAGCCCGCCAAACGCCTGCCGCCGCTCGCTCCTGGCCGTCAGATCTGATCCGACGGTCCAGCGCATCTCTCGCCTGGTCAAAACGACCACGACTCCTGGACCCCGAAACCCTAGCGCCACTCGCCAACTCGCCCCACTCGTTCGCCTCTCTCTGTCCCGCGACGACGGCGGCCACAGGAAGAGAAGACGCGCCAGCGCGGGCGGCCTGCCGTGGACGGCGCGACCCCGATGTGGCGAGTCTCCCTCCCCCTTTCCTTTCCTCTCCTTGAAGCAGCCCACAGGCGAGAGAGAGAGAGAGAGAGAGAGAGAGAGAGAGAGAGAGAGAGAGAGAGAGAGAGCACGGCGACGCTCCCACTGCCCCCACTTCGAAGAAATGGTGCAGAGAGGAGCTGCAAGCAACGGCGCCCCCTTGGCCCCTTGCCGACGCGCGCATCCACCCTGGGTGGGTGCGCCGTGGTCAAGCAGCCCAGACGGCGGTGCCCTTTTCCTGGCGGTGGCCGGCGAACCCCCGCCGTACGCTCGGTCTGGTGGTGCCCCCGTCGGCCCAACGGTCGGTGGTGTGCCTTTGCCCCCGAAGGGGTCACTCCCTTTCGGCCGTGGCGGAGGCGGGGTGCCCCCTCCACTGTCATGTTCTTCCTCCGACGGCTCGGCTTGCCGATGCCCGTTGGTTGGAGAGGAACGGTGCGGCCCAACGACGGTGCTCTTTGCCGGCGAGCTCGAGGCTGCGAGGTAAGGTTATACCCTTCCCCTTCTCTCTGTTAGGATTAGGGTTCGGGATTTCTTTTCCTTTTCTTTTCGGCATTTGGGGATTTCTTTTGGGGATGAACTCGGGATGAACTAGGGTTTTGAAATCGAAACTTTTCTGTGATTTATCTCTACCGGAAAGAATCTAGAGCCTAGAAGCGCTCTGATACCAATGTTAAAATTACCTTAGGATCAACTAGGCTAGAATCATCACGGTAGATCTTTGTCTGTAGTCGAAATCTGAGAGGGAGAGGGAGATCAGGAGAGAGAGTGGGGCAAACCTTTGGTGAGGCTCGAGGAGCCCGAGCCGGTGGCCATCGGGAGGGCGACGGCGTGAGCGTGGGTGAGCGAGGCGGTGGCGTCGGTGGTGCTTCCCGTTACTCTGCGCGAGCCCTCGATCGGAAGGGCATGGGGAGTGGCGCACGGTCAACCTCGTTAGTTGTGCCACCGGACCCCACCTCTTTATATATATATATATATATATATCTATGCAGGTGACAGAGGCCCACCAACCAGAGGGGTTGGACGTCCCCGATCAGGACGTGGTCAAAGATTCGGTCGAGCCATTGGGCTCGATCGTGTGGAGATCAACCTTACAGATATCACAAACATAACCGCTCAAACTCCGTAATCAAATCGTATGTCTATATGTTATAATAGTATACTGCACTGGTATCTAATCATGGCATGTCTTGCTGTCCCGGTCGACGGGGGATTTAACGATTTGCTCCATTTTATTTTGAATTTGATTGTTTGGCACACCCCGTGTCACTCACATGTAATGGTCAATGTGACAAATGATCGAATTTTAAAATAAAGTGGGGCAAATAATCAAATATCTCCCCTGTCGACTATGGACGCACTCGGCTGTTTGATCATTGAAACCCCAGATAATTATTAAAATGAAGAGCTCGGCCACTCAAGTAGGGGTGCTTGACTTGGTGTGCCACTACAAGTATCATCCCACTGACACTAGCGTTGAGCCGTCTCCGACACCCCCTGCCTTGGAGAATCGTTTCTTTGTCAGGCTCGACCTCTGTCTCCTTGCGAAACGTTGAAGATGCCAGGAGAGGGAGGAGTTCTAGCGGAGGAGGCCGCCGTCGCCGGCATGGCCTCTGGCTACAGCAGCGAGATAACCTTCACGGTGGTGATGAGCTGCCTCATGGCGGCCTCCGGCGGGCTCATTTTCGGATACGACATCAGTATTACAGGTCAGTGCTGTTGAAAACTACTAGCTTCGAGATGACTACCGCTCTGCTCCTTAGTTCCTTTCTCTTGCTGAGACACTTAGCGAAGGACTATGGTTTTAGATGTAGCGCGATTTGTAGTTAATGAGCATGCTTTGTCAGAGTCAATTCGTGTAAATCCGGCCAAAGACGAATCGTGGAAATTCCTCATCTAGCTGTTTCAAGAGATCCCACCGAGATTGGATTTGACTTTACCACTTATTGATTCAGTGATTGCGAGTCCATTTTTTTTAGCTGATTGCGAGTCCCACTTGATGCTGAGTGGGAGTGGCAATACTGTGGCTTGATTATCTCGTGGTTAATTGTACCATTTGTGTTGATGGGGCCATGCCGCCATGGAGGCATATGGCAAACGGCAAACGCTTGTCATGTCTTGTAGAGAAAACTATTTATTTGAGGTCGATTCAGCTGTGAGGATCAGGACATTTTGTCGTGGTACAGTTAGAATTATAGTGGATAGGAATATGTTTGTGTACAGTGATTTAGCGTGTAGAAGATTGGTTTTTGTGCATTTAATTTAATTCCCGTGTGATCTGACCTGATCAGTATGAGCATTGACACGAATCAAGCGGGTCAACAATTATCTTAATTACCTCCGGTAACATTTCAGGTGGGCTGACGCAGATGCAGTCGTTCCTGGAGGCCTTCTTCCCGGAGATCCTCGAGAAGATGAACAACGCGCAGCAGGACGCGTACTGCATCTTCGACAGCCAGGTGCTAACGACCTTCGTCTCCTCACTCTACCTCGCCGGCGTGTTCGCCTGCCTGGTGGCTGGCCACGTCACGAGGAGGGTCGGCCGGAGGAACTCCATGCTCATCGGCGCCTCCTTCTTCCTCGTCGGCGCGATCCTCAACTGCGCCGCGGTCAACATCTACATGCTCGTCATCGGCCGCATCCTCCTCGGCTTCGCTGTCGGCTTCACGAACCAGGTGAATGAACTTGCACTGTGCACGTGCTCTGGTTGATCGAATTGATCGGAGTAGTGTTGACCGTGGGGTTGTTTAATTTGCAGTCAGCACCGGTGTACCTGGCGGAGATAGCGCCGGCGCGGTGGCGCGGGGCGTTCACGAGCATCTTCCACTTCTTCCTCAACGTGGGGATGTTCGCGGCTGACCTGGTCAACTACCGCGCCAACACCATCGCGCACTGGGGCTGGCGACTGTCCCTCGGCGTGGGCATCGTCCCGGCCACCGTCATCCTTTTCGGCGCCGTGTTCATCCCGGACTCGCCCAACAGCCTGGTGCTGCGCGGCAAGGTCGACGAGGCTCGCCGCTCGCTGCGGCGGATCCGCGGGCGGTCCGCGGACGTCGACGCCGAGCTCAAGGACATCATGCACGCCGCGGAGGAGGACGGCCGCCACAAGACCGGCGCGTTCCGCCGCATCCTGCAGCGCGAGTACCGCCCGCACCTCGTCATGGCGGTCGCCATCCCGTTGTTCTTCGAGCTGACGGGCATGATCGTGGTGACTCTCTTCGCGCCGCTCCTCTTCTACACCATCGGGTTCACGAGCCAGAAGGCCATCCTGGGCTCCATCATCACCGACGTTGTCAGCCTCGCGGCCATCATGGTGGCCGCGCTCTCCGTCGACCGGTGCGGGCGCCGCTACCTCTTCGTGATCGGCGGCGGCATCCTGCTAGTGTGCCTGGTGGGGATGACGTGGATCTTCGGCGCTGAGCTGGGGACCGACGGCGGGAAGACGATGCCGAGGCCCTACGCGGTGGCGGTGGTGGCGCTGGTGTGCCTGTTCGTGGCGGGGTTCGGCGTGTCGTGGGGGCCGCTCAAGTGGATCATCCCCGGCGAGATCTTCCCGCTGGAGGTGAGGTCGGCGGGGCAGAGCATGAGCGAGTCCATCTCGCTCACGCTCACCTTCGCGCAGACGCAGTCCTTCCTAGCCATGCTCTGCAGCTTCAAGTTCGGCTCATTCGCCTACAATGCCGCTTGGGTCGTCGTCATGACGGCGTTCATTATCTTCTTCCTTCCGGAGACCAAAGGCGTGCCCATAGAGGCCATGGGCGCGGTCTGGGCACGGCACTGGTACTGGAAGCGCTTCGTTAAGCCGGTACCTGCAGAGCCGGGGCTAGACAAACTGGCCGATGGGCCGCTCGAAACGTAAGGCCCGTACACAGTGGTAGCTTAGTAGAGTGGAGCTCGAACCAAGGCGAAGACATGGTTGGGTAGTCTAGTGTACCAATTTGACATGTCCACTTGTAAGGTAACAACACCAGCCAGTTACTGCACAATTCGTAAAAAAAAGGTTACTGCAAAAAAAGTTCGCAAAAAGTAGTGCCTTGTAGGGTGAAAGTGTAGTGTAGATTGTCAAAAGTTGGTCTCAGAAAACAAATTGTGACACTCCTCCTTTCTCTTTCTCTTGTAGTCTATCTTCGAGAAGAATTTTACGGTAGAATTTGTCAATTAAAGTTTACCTATGATAGCTATGGTGACAATGTTGATGTGCTAGAACTTTTGAAAATGTAAATATACAAGTGTTTCTAATTAGGAGGAAAGACCATATTAGCCTTGTCCGTTTTGTGAGGGGTGTACCAAAACGGGACGCATAAAAGAAATATCAAATGGAAAACCGTTTGTTGATAGTATCACAAATAGTTTTACTTGAGACATGTTTTTAAATTTCCATGACTATAATGAGTCCGAACTTTGATTATTTCAGGAATCCAACTTCAGTTTTGCATATCGCCATTACTTTTTTTTGTATGATCTTTGATTTGATGCTTTCGCTTGCCTGAATGTGCGATGGATGCACTCATGCACATCAACTTCGGAGAACCACAGTCGAGCTACTAGTCCGAAAACAAAATTGTACTAGTCAAGATGCAGACATGGAAAAGGCTTATAATATAGAGGATACGATTGATTGTTGTGGGGACTGAATGTCACTACTACATGTTGTTCATCTGTAGACGGTACTCCTACTACAGATCTTACAGGCGAACGATACACCAAACTACTAGATCAGCAGTTAACCACACAGTCGTCGACAGCAAATCACGATCATCTAGCTAGCGATGCATGGTTTTGGGGGCTGAAACCAAATGTGATCATGACCAGATCCACATGGCATAGTAGGCGAGGACGGCGCTCCTCAGCCGCCACAGCATCACCAGGAAATACTGCATCTGGGCGAAGCAGAAGGCCAGGTTGAGAGCCACGCCGGCGATCTGCCCGGCGGAGTGGAACTTCTTGCCAGGAACGGTCCAGAACATGGAGCCCCATGACCAGCTGAGGCCGCAGGAGAGGACGCAGGTGAGCAGGAACATGGCGGCGGTGTACACCCTGGGCATCCGGCTCCCTCCGCCTAGCCCGATGTGGAACTCCAGGATCATGGGAATCGCCATCTTGCAACAAAGAATCAGAAGCAATGATTCATGTCAGCGGTTTGTGCAAAAGAAACAAACAATGCAGAATTAATTTGGCCCTTTTTTTGGTTACATGCATTTTCATTCATTTACCTGGCAAAACACCATCAGAACGACCCCGACGGTGACCGTCGCCGCACGACCGTGTTGTTTTACCATGTAGGCAGACCCAAGGATGCCGCACGAGTTCACCAAGACTATCACCAGTTTACCGACGAGGGCAGCTCTGCTCCTGGAACCTGTTGTTTCGAACAGCATGGGCAGCATCGAGGTGTTGGTGTTCACTCTGTTTAGCTGTAGAAAAATCTGCAGGGTCACCAGCGCCGCGATGTACGTCAGGGATTGCCCGTTTCTTGCAATGACACTCCGAAGCGCGCCGATCTCATGCTTCTTCTGTAAGCACCTCGCCTTGAAACTGATCGAGTTTGGCGCCAGTTGTGCCTTGAGCATGGCAGCGCTGAAAACACACTGGAGCGCTAGACGGGCGTACGCGGGCTTGCTGCCGAGCAAACTTGGAAGGCTGGATTGCTGATTGTACAACCCATTATTCTCGATGACCAAATCACCCTGGATGTTAGCTTCAACGCTGTGGATGACTTGCCGACCATGGATATGGCTGTGAATGGTAATGTAGTTGTAGAGCCTTGCCACCAGAAAACCAATGCCAACAAACAAAGGCAAAAATCTACGCTGCCAACAGGACCTCAATATCATGGCGGAGTGAATAGGTGCACCCTGCCACATTGTTCAGTCAGAAGTGTCATTATGGTAGGATCAACAAAAAATATATATGCATATATGTAATGTTCATGTTAAGAAAAGGAAACAAATGTTATGCAACAGGCACTGACAATTTTTTTGCAGTACTGAGGTACTAATAGAGCTCTAAAATATGGATGCATGTGGATTAAGGTGCTCTTGGTCAATATTGAACTACTAACCTGGGAGGCAGCAAACTTGTACAGTATCCATTTGTCAAGTAGAGCTCTGTAGCGGCTGGCGATGGATAAAATTGCGCTTCCAGTAACGAGAATAGAGCGTTTTATGAATAAGACAGGCAGCAGCTCCATTTTTTGAGTGACTTGGCTGCCCTGAATCGTATTCTCCAATGACATGCCTAATACATGTGCAAAATTGCTGAATAAGGAGTGCATTTCCTGCTTTGCCATAGCAGTGTTAGGCAAGAACGGTGTCAAATATGACTGCATGATGACCACGCCTGCTCAGGATACTTGTATTTCCAACTGAAATACTGGGCCTGCCTGTAGCAAGAAGAGTGCATACAAATTCATAAGAACAATATATATACAGCCTAATTTAACTCATTAAGTTGACAAGCTGCTACCAATACCCCTAACAAAATGAAACAAATCTTTATGGGTACCTATTGAGTTTCATGGACGGACCATTCTTTCCAAAATTGCCAATTTATTTACAGTTTGTTTACAGTATATATATTATTATGATGTCCTTATATCAAAGTCTAAAAAAATAATGTCTACCCGAATCACCTGTACCTAATCATTTTAACTCTTATCCTGCTAGGAATAAATAGCGCCCCTGTAAAATTCTATGTTGCTTTTGCTGATGGGTTGTAACGAGCCCGTGCTAAGCAGTAGTAAAGTAGGCTAAAAGTACCAGCAGTTCCCAGGTCTCTAGCTGCATCCTAGCTTCCCGTTTTTTTAGTAAGAACTCCTAAATCATAGTTATAAGAAAATACTTTGTATGGTTTATTTTTTATATGAAATGGAACTGGGAAGCAATCCCTGATAATCTAAGAAAAAATAGGCATCAATTGATTCAGACGGGCTTTCTTTCGTGGCAAAGCAGAGCATTAACCAAGCATTGGTGGTCTTTTGTACCACTTCTTCTACTAATAAATGCAAAAAAATTCTCATATTAGGGCATGTATACAGTAGTTTAGGCAACCGATGTCTGTATTATTCCTCCATGTTTAATACTACAGACAACTTATACCCTAATATGTCGCCTCCCCTGGTGACCGGAGGTGCAAACCCTAGGGATTGTGTTAATGTGTAGTGTGTTCTTGTTTATGTGTTGATGTGTGCAACGGTAGTGTGTAGATGTTGATTATGCATGCCGATGCTGTAGATCTGACTAAATTTTGGCCATGTTTAGTGTGATTACTGCTATTGTATTTTCTAGTTGTGTTTTACAATGCTCTAGTTATATTGGTGACCAATGTAGGAAATGATCCAAGATGACTTTGCCTAGGCCCGATATCGATTCCCAGGATTGTCCCTGAGACCCAGCCCCGGCACAGCCCATGCCTATGTTGCTCACCTACCCGCAGAATGCATAGATTATCTCTGCGCCTGCCATGAGTTCTGTTGTGGTGGAGCAGATTCCAGGGCATGTTGCCGCTATCATAGCTAAGAAGGCCATCAAAGTTGGCAAAGCGCACAACACATGCACAGGTAAGGGGGTGAAGTCCACAATTAAGTGGGAACCTCTCCTGTCCACCTTTGTGCTCAACAAGATATGTGAGATCATCAAGAGCGACATGAGGACAGAGAGGGCAGGTGCACCTCTATGGCACCAAGGTGTCCTCACAGGATGTGTGTCTCCAAGCTTAAGAGACCTTAGCGGTGTTCAGTGGGATGAGGATAGCTGCACCATCATCCTAGAGGATGAGCACTACAGAGGCCATGTCTTGGTACTAACTCATATTTCAGTTCATCTAACCTTACGGTTCTTCTAACTTGACAGTACTAACACACTGTCACTCCCCATCCTTAGGATCACCCCAAGGATGCCGAGCACCTGAACAAGCCAATAGCCAACTATGCTAAGATGCAGCATATCTATTCCTTTGGCCGCTTGCCACTGGCAGATTTCCCATGGGTTCTAGTGAGCCTCCCGGTGCACTTTTCTCTGACTACATGCAGACCCAGGAGTCCAAGACCGTTGTCATTGATGACGAGGCCGAGAGCGACCCTACTACTACTGGCGTTGGTGCTGGCACCAATAATGCTGGGAGAGGAGGATGGCGTCGCCATCACCTGAACGAGGCCGTGAAAGCGGTGGAGATAGCTATCACTGGTGCTTCCCCTCCTAATGTGCACCTAGGCTTGTACGTCGTCTCATGGAGGTCGGTGACTTCATCCCTGAGGCTCCGAGGGTGGCTCTGAGCCACCTCTTCGACAACAGGTCCCAGTGTAATGGCTTTGTTCAGATGACAGGGGACCACGCGAAGCTCTGGCTTAGGACCTTCCTAGCCAAGCATTACTACACTACTATGTGTGCTCCCTGGTGATGGTGTTGGTGGCTATGCATGCATGTATGCATGATGACGATGATGATGTTGGTTGTATATTTTGAAGTAGCTAGGGCTTGACGAAAAGTGATTCCAAGGCTTGTACCTTGTGAGGTGTTATATACTAACCCCTCACATGATGGTGAACTTGCGGTGGTAGGATTACACCCTAATTTGATGTGGTGGTAGGATCACACCATAGAAGTTGGTGTGATCGCTAGGATCACACTAGCTAGTAGATTGAACTTGTGATGCTTTTGCATATATGATCATGCATGCTTATGTTGCTCATGTTGATTACCTTGTGTTTTGAACCTGATTTGCCTACTTGTGTTCCTTATGTTGCATATTTTCTGTTTTGGTAGAAATACAAGTGATACATGGTGTTCTATAGGAGGGTTCCAAGAGTCTACAAGACATGGGAGAAATGCATGAACAAGTGACCGGTTTCAGCACAACCTCCATCAAGGGTATAAGACTAGAGCTGAGGGCTAAGGCAGAAAAGGCTCAATCAGAGTTCTTGTAGCAACAAGGGAGCAACTATGTCGCTTCACAGGTTGTAGCTAAGGGCGGCGAAAGTAGAACCAGGGACTTCGGTATCATCGGCCTAGTCATGTGGATTGTGTATTTGTTGTTGTCCTAATCGTGTGTGATCACATGTTAGACCCTAAACCCTGAACTGCTAGCTATTAAGCTCACCACATATGGGTGAAAGGTAACCATACCGTCCCTGATGCGGGCTGCCAAACGCGGTGCTTTGCATCAGCTCAGCATAAAAACCCAATTTGTGGGCAACCAAATAATGGGGGTATAAGTGGTTCCCTCATGCAGCCAAGGCCTTCGTGAGCAACCAAAAAACTACACAAGCAAGCACAAACCCAACCTCCACTCCTGCTGCATCTGCCGGGCCAAATCCGAAAAAGGGCAAAAAATGCATGTGAGCAACCAAACACGCCCTAAGTGGCCGAAGCATGGGCGTGTGGCGTGCAGATATGGTGCAGCTAGGATGGGGTGTGTGTGGATCTAGGGTGTTGGGGGCGATGTTTGCCTAGTGGGCACATGCTGGTGCCAGGCCTGATCTCGGCCCGGTTCAACCGTAACGCGGTAGATCGGTGAACTGCGCTGGTAGAGCATGTTACTGACAATGGTGGCGGTGGACATGGCTTCCCCAACAACGGCAGCGTCTTATGTTCCGCTGATCGTCAAACAAGTCATGACTAGTGCTTGTTAGGTTGTGGTTTGGCATGACGCCCAGATGCCTAGGCACGGCCCAGATGATGATGATGATGATGATGATGGTTTCTAGTGTCGTGGTGGGCTCGGAGGTTATTGGGCACGCAATGGTTCTGGATCTAGCGCTTAATTTTATTGGTGGTTGCACAAACCGTTGGGTGAGTGGGGTCGCCAGGTTGCGGTGGTTGTTTGGCCAGTCTTCGAAGGTAGCCATGTGGTCCACGACACAACACCGGGTGAAAGCATATTCCCTGGTCGTTGGCCAGGGCTGGCGGTGGTGACACCTTGGGACCGCGTCCTTCATGAAGGTGTCGTCGAGGTGGTGGTCTTGCTCATCCGCCCGGGAACCTCCGAGGGAATCCCTAGATACCGCATGGGATTGGGTGAGGACGTGCGTCCATGTCGCATGCCTCTTGGGCCCTCATCTTGGATGTTCCACCGGCTCAAGGGACCCATGGGAGCGTGTTGGTGCTGGTCGGCGGGGGACGAGTTGCAAGCATTCTCCAATGTCCTTTGCACAACTTTTGGCTTGGTGAGCTCCGGGTGAAAACCCTACACCGAACCTCGGATGTGGTTCCCATCATAGGAGCCATCGTTTGTGGAAGCCCTTCACAACCGACATCATTTGTGCCTTGTCTTTTGGTGTTAGTTGGCGCTGTTGTGCAGCTTCGACATCGGCTAGGCAAGTGCGCGGTCCTGGGGCCGGCGAAAGGCGGAGCAACGGCTCTAGAAAATCGCCTTTGGTGTGTTGATGTGTAGGGCATCGACTTTGATAGCTTCGGCGGAAGAGTGCTCGACTCGTTTGGTGCGCGGTCTCGAGGCCGCGTTGTTTTGTATTGTTTTTTGGTCAATTTTCCATTATAAAATGGCCAACTATCTTCTTATTTACCAATGAAAGGGCAAATCTTTTGCCTTTGTTTTAGAAAAAAAGGGGGTCCGTTTTTTAGACGTCCCTTAGAGGAGGGGAGGGGCGACACCGAAGCAATCCTTGAGACGTTAGCATTTGTGGCTACAATCGTACAGATTATTGAGAACATCAGTAAAACCAACATGTATAAGATGTCTATCCAACAGGTATGCCGGTGACGCCGGCTGTCCGCTCCGCCTTCGTTGGCCTTGGGGCCATGGAGGGTGGCGGACCACGACACCTTGTTGGCGGAGGATTTTTAGGTATTTTTTCAGTGTCTTCTTCGGGATGATAAGGTGGCGGCTACATCTTGAAGTCAGAATAATGTCCTCTTGGTCCTATCCTCGCTCCGGTGATGTATATACTGCTGACGAAGGGCGCGTGAAGTCAGGTGTCTGACGGATCTCTTGGGATCTTGTCGTTTTTCATATTCGTTGGTGTGATTTGGGGCCAGTCTCTTTAGATCTACGTTTTCATCTTCGGCGATGGTTGCTCCTCTGGTGCGTTGGTCCTTTGGGGCCTTAGCACGACGACTTTCCGTCTGTCTACTACAACAAACTCTACTTCGACATGCTTTGTCTGGCTCCAGTGATGGAGGGGCGAGAACGGCGGCGCGCCTTTGGCTCGTGCTAATGTTAGTAGTCATCGCTAGGTGATTCATTGACCTATTTGTAATTTTTATTATTTTGGGGCCTTTTTTACTACTGTTGATGATTATTAATGGATATGTGGAATTTCTTTGTACTCCCTCCGACCTATATTAGTTGATTCAACTTTAGATACGAATGAATCTAGACTAGATATTTAACTAGATACATATGAATCTAGAAAAAATTGTGTCAACTGATATGGATTGGAGGAAGTATAAGATGTCTATATAAAAACCCTACTGACTGACTGTATGTAGATTTAACATCCATTATTTCTCTTTCCTGCACATGTTCATAGTTCACACGTTTGGGGGTCTGCCACTGTGTTGTAATAAAAGTGGCGTGTGCTTCTGCCAGTCTCCTTGCACGCACCTAAATATGCAGTCGAACACGCAGTGATGTGTAGTACGAACGAGCGGCACACGATAGAACGTGAGCCCCGGCTGATCGTGTGGGGTCTGTAGGCTACACGGCACCAGAGTAGTCCCACGTGACGTGAGCCTCCCTGTTCCCCAAAGCAAGCTAGCGGTGGAGCTTGATCGAGGGGTACAGCGCGGGACCCTACAGCGCGTGTCCCCTGGACACCGGAGAACCACATGCCAGACTCCAGACAAGTCTTTTCCTCTTCTAGGACCACCACCCCGGCCCAGCGACGATGTGGAGACGAGCTCGCGTTGGCGAGAGCGACAGATCGATGTACTATACTAGTACTATGCAAGTGTGTGTATTTAAGTATTCTCCCCGATCATCAGCTGGCGGGGCTGCCAGAGTGCCAGGCGACAACGACGCGTGCGAAAATGTGAAGTAGTACTAATCCTAATCCACCCTGGCAACACGAGTCAAAGATGGTAGTAATAGCTTTCTGAAAACAAAAAACGTGTGCGCGTATCCTGTACCTGTAGTATCATTATTAAGTAGTACTCTGACTAGTATTTCACGATTTGTACTCCTACCGAGTACTTTGGTTAGTTTGTTTTAAAAACCTGAATTTCAACTGGGATACAACAAGAACTAGTAGTATTTCCTTGTAGATTCTTCTCCGGCGAAGGGACATGGCATATACTACCGGGAAAGACTAGTAGTAGTAGATGCATTCGGGGGGCGAGCGATCACGACATCACTGACCTAACCTCTTTTGTCGCGCATAAATTACGTGCTAAACCAGAAAAAGCAGGGAAGATAAAGGGGGAGAGGAGAAGGAAAAGTTGTTCCTGACCTGACCTGTTCGAGCGAGAGTGTTCCAGCGGCTACTGCCACCTACGGGAGGAAACAGCGGCGAAGCGCGCACTTATTGTCTTCCTGGCCGGTGGGACCGCGACAGTCGGACGGACGGACGGTGGCTCCTTATTACGGCGGCGGCGGCGGCGAGCTTCTTCCGGTCCGAAGTCCGAACGGCGGCGGCGGCGGTAGGGAACGGACGAGGCGACTACCTGCGAGCTGAACGTACGCCAGCGAGTGGCGAAGCAAAGCAAGCAGGTAGCGCCTGTCAGAGGATGCACACAGCGGCGTCTCTTTTATAGCGGAGCGAGGGGGGAGGAGGGCGGAGAGAAGCATGTGATAATCACCTTGGCTGGCTGTCTCTCTCGCCGGAGTCCCGGGATGATCGCCTCGCCGGGACAAGGAATGGGCGGAAGCGAAGAGGGGGATCGTGAGAGAGACCGGGGAGGGAGGGAGCATAGTTATCTAGCACCAAATGGCATGTCACTCCAGGAGCAGGAGGCCAGTGTTTTGTTTTTCTTCCTAGCGGTAGCGGTAGTGGGGGGATCCGGTACTCTACTAGCCAGCGAGCGAGATGTGGGCCGGAGGAGGGCAGATCTCGATGGGGGCGCCAGGAAAGCTTAAGCTTGCGTTGCGTGCGTGTCTGATGGACGCCACGGCATCGACCGTGTGCGCTGCTGCTGAACGGACTTCTGTTGGCACCAAGAAGGCTACGTGTGGGATTGCATGTGTGGCAAGGGGTCAGTGACAGCCTGCGGAAATAACGTGCAGGCAGCCAGCGAGTGGCACGCACCCGTCCGTCCAGAGCTTCGGGACTTGCCTGAGCGGCGGGACATAGGAGCATCTCCCGGGACCTGGGCATTTTCCGGGCCGGCCCATTGGGCCGGGCCTGACAAATCTCGGCCCGAGTCTGGCCTGGCTGTCAGGCCTGAAAATGAAGCCCAGGGCTGGTCCATGTAGCAAATATTTCTTCGGGCCATCGGGTCGCGGGCTGGGCCTTTTTCTATTTTGCGTTTTTCTCTGGCCCGAGTCCGGTCCGTGCAGCCTTTAGGAGCCCAGACCCAGCCCGTGGGTCTTAAAAGCCCGGCCCATCCGGCTTTTCTGGGCCGGGCTGACCAGGCCAGGCTGTCCACGCTTAGATACTCCTGGCACAACTAGTTTTGAGAAGGGGGCTGTTGAGTGTCCTTCGAAGGTTCGACGGCTTCCGAACCTCCGACTCGAGCACGTGACACGTGTCCTACCCTGGGCCACTACATGCAAACAGGAAAAATCCCCGGCTACCCAAAGAAAAAGGCAAAGCATCACCGTGTGTCTGGTTTCCTTCCGAGATCGTACCGTCGTGGCTCCTCTCTTGAGCCCTCCCTGGCGCTGTGAGCCATGTCCGTCGCTGCCTCACTAGACAAGACTTAGCCGCCTTGCCGGAGAAGACATAGCTAACATCGCAGCAACAATAGTGCCTGGTCATAGCAACCACTACCGCCTAATGTAGAAATCGACAAACCACCATCGTTGCCGATCGTACCATATACCGTTGGCGGTCGTAGCAACCACTGTCGCCGATGGCAGCAACCGTCGTTGCCAGTGGCACCACCTCAACACCGTCATTTGTAGAAAACACCGCTGCCAGTGGTCACCGGTGGAAGCACCCGACGTTGCTGGTCATAGCAAATACCGTTGGCGGTCGTAGCAACCACCGTCGCCGATGGAAGCAACTGTCATTGATGATGGCGCACCCCGACGTCGCCGCTTGTAGCAAGCGTAGTCGCCGGTCGCAGCAATTGTCCTCGCTGGTGGCAGCAACTGACGTCTCCGGTCGTAGCAACCGCCAGTCGATGGCAGCACCCGCCGTCACAGGTCGGAGCAGGTGGTCTCCGGATGATGGTAGCAATAGTGACTAGCCTTGGTAGCATCGACGACCTTGGTTCGCAACTCCGATGAGCACCACCATCCTTTGTCCATAGCTCTGGTGACGACTTCTCGTAGCAACTACCGCCTAGCCTCACAGCAACGTCAGCCTGGCTTCACAGCAAGAGCGGACCACCACAAGCTCGACATATCGGGAGGCCCTAACGATGAACGCGAGTAGCGGGTTGGAGTAGATTGGGAGGAACTGGTTGGAGGAGACGACGCGAGGCTGGCGGTAGTCGAAATAAGAGGGTATTAAGGGGCAGGAAGGCAAAAGAAACTAGTGTACGATGGCGGCAATGCGGCGGCTTCTGTGGAGGAGGAGGAGCGATGGAGTGGAGACGGCAAGGCGTCGGCTTCTGTGGATAACCTGTGTGACATGGGTATGCCCAACAGACACCCAACTATAGGCTATCTGGTGTGGCTCAATGGAAGGTCCACTCGATGACCTGCCAAATTCCATGAAACCCATGGCGGTTTGGCTGATACAAAGCCCATATAGACACGGACTCTGAAATGCACAAGACAAAGAAATTTTAAGACTAGAGTTTAAATCTAACTTGTAACCAACTCGTATTGGTACCTGACACCTAGCCCCCCCTATATATAAAGGCTAGGAGGGTCCAACAAGGAGGACACAACCTAATCTCTCTCCACTGCCACAACATATCTACAGATCTGGACACACATCATAACATAGCATATGAGGGAATATGCCCTAAAGGAAAATAATAAAAGGTTTATTATTGTCATATCCTAATAAGTTCGTAATAGTTTTATATTGTGCTATAACTGTATCAAGTGGAAACATTAATATAGGTGTGATATGAAACATAAGTCCCTAGTATCCTCTATTACTAGTTCGTTGGGCAACACGATGATCAAGGTTTCCTGATCATGAAGTGATAGCGCTGGTTGACAATGAGGTCATATCATTGGTGAATGATGTGATGGACATTCCTCAAAAATTGTGACATGATCAAGCCACAAAGTTCATCGTTGCATTGTTCAGAAACGAAGTCTCCTTCTCCTTAGACCGTGAGACCATATCAAATCACTGTGTCCCGAGGTTACTCTGGTGGCATAAAACGTAACTCGATGAAATGGTGATTATAAAGGTGCCGTTGGATATCCGGAGGAACACGTTAACGCGATTACATCAAGAACGGGATTTGTTCACCCAGTGACAGATAAGATACAGTTAGGCCGATTGGTGAAATTACATCCATATATGTTGCAACATGTGATTAGGTCACGGGAATACAATATCGCGGTAACAAGTAAACAGTACTTGTCGGTAACGAGATTGAACAAGGTATGGAGATACCTTAACGATCGGATCTTGGACAGGTAGTACAGAAGTAACAAAGGGAAATGGACTTGACGTTTACGGTTCAAACGACATCGTCAATTTGTGTGTTCACATGGATCATTATGGGCATCACGGTCCCGATGTTGATCATTGATGGCTACAAGTGCACCGATCGTTTGTAGCTAGTTTCAAAGTTAAGATGTCGATCTCACAGGGATCCCAAAGGTAAGTCTTTATTGGTGGTCTTTGTCGCACCCGAAGTTGTCACAGGTCTTCAAGTGAATTGACTGCAAGTGTTGAAATAAGAATAGGTTTTGGATTAAACAAAAGTATTTAAATAAAACTAAATAAACTTCAGAAATAAAAAGCATAAAAGTAAAGAACGATTTATTTGTTGTTTTCTATAGATGACGAAGTAGGCGCGGGGAGTTTCAGTTCATGGTGATAGTGAATATGCTGGATGGATGAGTGATAAGTGTAACAATTATAATCTTATAAGTATATGTGTAGGCGAGCAACCCATAATTAGTCGAAACTCCTCTTGGTAGATTTTATCCCAACTTCAATAATCCTACTAGTCTGTTTACCACAACCATGATGAGTTACTAGACGATTAAGAGCCTCTAGGTTGCTTAACAATTAAGCTCCTTGGATCGTACTAATGCAATAAGCTCGGTGGTTCCTCGAGTCAAACTAGTTTCTCATTGATATTCCTGTGTCACTCGGGGGTCGCCGGTCTGCTAGCAAACAAGATTCTATCTATGTAGAACAAAGCATCATATTGCCCGGGTCCTTAATTGGACAACAAGCATTAAGCACCCCACAGACAGTCAAGCATACATAATATAGTAATTAAAATCAACCACAAACTTAATGGAAATTATATAGGCACATCACGTCTCACCAATCCTTACATATCCCACGCCCAAGTGAACTTACTCACACATGAGAGAAGAAAGCATCATCAATATAATTAAATAAAGGGAGTTCTTCTTGATATTACCTTGGAGATCCGCAATAAAAAATAGAAATAAACCCAACACAATTCAAGATGGGAAGAACAATCTCAAACCCTAGTCTTGCAAGGTGGGGACCTCTCTCTCTCTCTCAAGTATAAGTAATAGTTATGGAGGTGCGGTGGCTAGTAGATCAAAGATCGTGGAGCGAGATGAAGAACGACTTCTCCTTCTTCTTCAGATCCATTCTTTCTCACGTCTGGATGGTATAGCGTCTCGTGTGTTCTTTTTTCGTCCTTGACCTCTTCATGAAAGTTGTCCCTTTTAATAAGACGAAGGAGATATCAGCTATACGGCGGGAACTATATGGCCGGAGAAATATTCCCGTTGTATAGTTGCTCGTTAAAGCTTCAGTAAACTTCCCTCGATTGCTTCCAAAAAGAGACTTGCTTGTTTTTATCTAAATATTGTGTTTTTGCTGTTAAATCTCTCTAGTGATGTTCAGAACCTGAAACACACATTAAAAACCAAGTTTTCTTTGCTACCGAAGTATTAGCGTTAGGTAAAGCTAGAAAACCATCAAATCGAAACGAAAACCATCGATAGAAACCATCAAAATGTGTAGAATCTCACAACTATCAACTCCTCCAAGCTTAGATTTTGCTCGCCCTCGAGTGATAAGGAAATAAGAAAGGATAGCGGAGATTCATAATTAAAGTAAAATAACTTACAAGCTTGAATTGGTGTCAAATTCTTTTCTTTACATTTCCCACAATCTTAAATATGATCATACAAATATTCACAAGATTGCACCGAGTTCACTTACTAACCATGTATATCTTGCTAGCAAATAAATCATATGCCCGAGCGAGTGTCGAAAGTTTAGCTAGGAAAGTAAAACAAATCTTTTTGGTTTCTCTCTTATTGAGAGATGAAAACTTTTTGCTCTTGTTCCTTTAATCAATTAAGAGTACTCAAGTTTGCACCAAGAATATTTAATTTAAGAACAACTAATCTACTCCCACGTCAAAATTTTAAGGCTCTCAAAGCACATTTTTCCCTTCCTTGTTTTTCAAAAACTTCAACTCTTTCATAGAGAAACCATGCACTATTTTTAATATGTTAATTGGGGTTGTGTTGCGCACTCGTAACCATGCCAATAGATAGTTGTTGAGCAATAGTGGGTCAAAGGATTACTATAACTTCACTTGGAATGTAAAATCACAAGGAGACTAAAAAATTTACACGTCATAGCATTGCATCTATAGACGTTTATATAACTCAGTAGCCAAAATCAAGTGGTTTCCCACATTTAGATCGTTTGTTGGCCAGCGGAGTTAATAGTTCCCCATGGAGTATGACAGTGTTGTAGTGACACGCGTAAATCAATATCCTACTATAATTATTAGAAAAAGCAGTGACATAATCTCTACTACTTCGAAGTATCCATTTTATCAAACAATTTCATTCAAGGGTGCTATCGAGTCTATTTACATTAAGCTCAATGGGGTTGAGTAGTTTCTAAAATCAAATTCTTTGGGCTAAACATGGACTCAAGTCATCTCTTGGATGTTTTTTCTTATTGTAGAAATGTTGTAAATATTTTAACCAAGTTCATTGCTCATTTTTTCAAAGCTAAAAGTGGACACTAGCAAGGGAATATAATTTATAGGATAACAAGCTAGGTGGAGAGTGACTTAAGTGCAAACGAGTAAATAACTGTAGGATCAATTTAAAGTTGCAGGAGAGGTGTTGAAAGGAATGTGATACCTCCTCTTGCTTGCTTCATTCTTGTACTTGAGTCGAATCCTCTCTATATTTCCCTATTGCCAAGTCACCTAAAATTGAGCAATCTCCAAGAAAGACAAAGAAACAAATTTGCAAATAAAGGTTACGGCTAATTTTTGTGTGTGTTTTTGTTTTAAGAATGCAAACTGAAAGTAAACATGCAATTCTTTGGAAAAGAAAATAAATCAAAAGAAGAAACAAAAAATATGAATGCAAGTTTCGAGGTTTTCAAACCTCCCCCAACCTTAGGTTGTTGCCATGCTTAGTTTCTGTCGTCGTTTGGCGGCTGGTACGGATGCTGCTGATAGTAGCCCAGGAAGTTGATCCTGAAGTGACTAAAGTTGTGAGTTAAGACACTCACATATTTACTCACTCCATGAAGAGTCTGGTCGATCTCCCCAACGCGCTGGTTGAGCTGCATAAAATCCTGATAGGAGACATTGTTGAACCCATGTTGTTGTTGTGTCTGACTGGGCCATTGGTCCCAAGGCTGCTCCTCCTCCTGCTGCTACTTGTGCTGTCCCTCCCAAGCAGGGTTGTACTCCTGCTGCTGCTCCTGCTCATCCTGATGCCCTCCTCCTCCTCCTCCTCCTCCTCCTTCTTCTTCTTCTTCTTCTTCTTCTTCTTCTTCTTCTTCTTCCTCGGAGTCTGGATAGAGCTCCGACATGATCTCATACACTTGATCCTTGGTGAGGATCCAGTGGTCCCTTCCCTGGACCTCTAAGGTTTGCGGGCAAGGCAATGGCACTTCATCCTCGTGCACACCATCAAGATAACCAAATTGATAGGCTCGGAGCCTCATGTTAGCTCGGTAAACACCAAGGAAGCCACAAGCAGTCATATATCTGACATCCATAAGTATGGAGCCATCAAAGGTTGCGCAATAGGAATTGCAATTTCAAGGGCTTGGATTAGGTGGGTTACCATTCCACTGATGCGAATATCACCTTTCCTTTTGTTGCTCTTGTGGAAGAGGTGCTAGAGAAATAGAGCTGCAAGAGTGGGACTCTACGGCGCATTAGGGAAGAGCGCCTTGGTGATCATGGCCATGTCGGTATTGGCCATCGAGCCGGTATCTCCTCTTCCTAACAAAGTGTTAGCAAGAAACATAGCAAAGTAACGGATAGTTGGGTTCTGAATGGTGGACATCTTCTTCTGATAGAAGTCCCTACCACCATTAACAGAAACAACCTCCCAATTATTTGCACTCGAGACGCTATACAAGTTTGTAATAGTTGGTTCCCTTTTTTGAGGGAATCCATAAGCATTACAGAATTGTTGATAGGTAATTTGATATGGCCGTTGATTAACGGTGAAATTTATCATGCATGCATTATCTTTCTCCTTGTAGTCATCGTATAAGGAGGCGAGGAACTCATGGGTGAGCCCTTCGTAGGTGTAGTGGCTGACATTGGAGAGGTTGGCGAGCCCTGCATTTGCACACAGGTAGTCGAAGTCTGCCTTCAACTCGACGACCTGCCAAGGTCCATGATGACCATAACGGTTCGGCTATAACGAATCCCATATGGACACTGACTCTTATACGCACAAGATAAGGAAATCTCAAGACTGGAGTTTAAATCTTACTTGTAACAAACTCATATTGGTATCTGAGACCTAGCCTCCCCCATATATAAATGCTAGGAGGGTACAACGAGGAGGACACGACCTAATCTCTCTCCACCGCCACAACAGATCTACAAATCTGGACACACATCATAACCTAGCATACACAACGCCAGATCCAATTTGCACACCCATGTAACCTTTGGTTCCGCCATTAATCAAGAGCAGACAAGTAGGAGTAGGGTTTTTCCTCTGGAGGACTGAACCTGGGTAAAAAATGTGTCCCGCGTTGCTTGTCTATTAGCCGTTCCGCAATGTCCAGCATCCCCTCCTTCTCCAAAACCCAAGTCCATAACAATGGGCATTGACGAGTTGAATCGTCGTCACCGTGGGAGAGGATAACGATGGGAGGAAAGAGGTGGGACCCACTACATGCCTGGTGCCGCTTTGTTTTCGTCGGAGAGCGGGACACGCGTCACGCGCATGAGGCAGAGGTTGGAGCACGCGTGAGCCTACGACTGTAACAGAGTGTTTTCCTTTTGAGAATCCCAACGGCGTGACCCAATTTGAACATCAAATATGTTTGAATTTGTACATTTGGGCAGGCTGAGACCGCTGTCTCCTTTCTTGTCCATGCGTGTGTCCGACGGGAGAATTTTCTGGAGCATTTGTCCTACTAAATTCAGCCGCTTTGGCCAATTCAGCCATGGATGTGGGCGCATGGACGCATGGCCAGAGAGGACATTTTCACAGTTATTGGTCTAAAAAATGATCCTTTTCACAACTTCTCTTCCAAGATATGTAACATAAAATATGTAACCTCTCCTAAGAATGATCCATTACAAAATAGACTCTATGCGTTGAGAGTGGAAGAGCTATCTTTTTTTACAAGAGCGGTTTAAAAGGGCATGTGGATAGGTGCACAATATTCACATGATCTATGAGTTTGGCATTTCTTGGCATGGCAGGATCTAAGAATGACGTCAACATGCACCAACACTCATCGATATTCGCTAGGTTTGCATAAGGCAATTCTCCTGATGTTACGACATGCAAGCTGCCTGTCCGTCGGACGTGTCGGACAACTGTATAAGCATGGAACAGACTAATTTAGAAATAGTGAGTACATGGATTAGCTAGAACAAGTTGAGGGACATGTCTGGATGCATATACAAACGTCCTTCTACATCCCTAATGACATCTATCCTTCATGATCAATATTTGTCAAGATAATCCATAATCGTGAAGAGAAATGTAAGAGATTCGTGAAAGAGCAAGAGGATTGCATGAAAAATATAGAGCGAACATTTGGTATGCTTCAACCTCTGTAGGATTATTGTTCGGCATCTGTTAGAACCTAAAGCACTGAGAACATGTGAGAGGTGATGATTGTTTGTGTGATCAAGCACAACATAATCATTGAGAACTAGGGTGATCGACAACCTTTATGATCAAGATTGGGAATTTGAGGATACCTTGATTAAGGCACAACTAGGGATAACATCTTGGGAAGAGTTCATGCATATGCATCATATGATATGTGATCGAGGTCTTCATGACCAGCTTCAAGTGGATTTGATTAAGCATATGCGGGCACATACGGTGAACTTATATCACTAGTCATAGTCCTCTTGTTTATTTAATGTACTTGCGAATTATATTTGATTATTTGTGGGAAACTATGTCGTTGTGAACTATTTATATTTATGAACTACTTTAATTTTATTTATTACTTCTATTTTGTTGTAATATGTTGTTGAAATATACATCTCAAAAGGCCAATTAGCCCACGCTAGCTAAAATAGCCATCTTAGACCAAATGGGCCTAACCGCTAAGCGTACTAGCTCGGCATGCCGGATAGCGACACACTTTCTGTCCATAGGCTGACTCAAATGGACCTTTCAGACATATTGGCTGTCCAAAATAGATCGTCCCGCTCGAGATGCGTGAGTTGTGGCTAGAGCCATGGACTATCCGGCCGCGCCATCGTCAGATTCCAATCGTGTTCGCTTGGAATTTGCATCCAATAAAGCTACTAGTGTGTTAGGGTACGATTGCAAATGGACAAACAAATTCAACCGAATAAAGGATCCGTGAACAAAATTGCTGACAAAACGCTAGTACGCCTTTCTATATCAGGCCGCGAAGAAACGTTGTTCAACACAAATATATGACACAGTAGTGCGCCATTTATATGGGACCAGTCAGCGTGTTGGCACAGCGTCCCATAGGGTACGATTGCAAATGGACAAACAAATTAACTGAACAAAGGTTTTGTGACCAAAATTGCTGACACAAGGCTAGTAGGCTTTTCTATATATATGAAGCGAAGAAGAAATGTTGTTCGATACATATATGTGACACAATAGTGCGTGATTTATATGGCACCAGTTCAGCGTGTTGGCACAGCATCCCAGTAAGTGAGAGCTGTCATTTCTCTAACGATTACGCACCCCTTTAAGCTTGTTTCCTTGGCAATTGGAGCTTTTTGTTCTCCTAGTAATTGAGAGCTATCCCTCACGAAACTCTTTTATTCATAGGACTGAAACATGGGCTCTGATCCAGTACCACCCCCTCTCCTAAACTCATACAAACTTGTATAATGTCAAGAATAAGGACGGCTTAGATTGTTTGATACCTCTTCGTAATTAATATATACACATATGACATATATGTAATCCTGTACAAAACATTGTATAACTCAAGAAAATGATACGTAGTATATGAGCTCTACACAAAGGAAAAAAGTATGGTTATACGTCGGATCATCGCCGGCGACGGCCGTGTTCACGCATGATGGAAATGGTGGCGGTCAGGTCCGACGAGCCGATGACTCAGCCTGGCTGGCGCGCCTTGGCTTGACCTCGTAGGTGTGTGTCGGTAGAGCTGGCGCGACGGTGGCAGCGTGGCAAAGCTTGGCGGCAGTGGCTGGATAGTTCGGCAGAATATTGCAGCTTGCCGGACTGTCCGACGACTTGTCTGGCTACTCGCCGGACTATCTGACGACTTGTCCGGCGGGAACGGCGTGGGAGAGCTTGGCGTCGGAGGTCGAGTGCGGGACGGTGAGCAGACCGAATCGTGTGCGTACAAGAATGCCTTATATCTACAGATCTCGATATTTGTTCCTCTACAAGGGTAATACTCGGTTTGGATACGAGTTTTAATATATACGTGGATATATTTATACGAGTTTAGGGGGAAGGGGTAGTACTGGCGTGCACAACATCCTCGGTAATTGACTAGAAACACTATTTATCTAATTTATAGGTAACTGGAACTTTTCTTCCCTTTGTAAAAGGGAGTAAATTCCCAGAAATTCGAACTTCTACTCCACTAGGCCGGTTTTGTGGAAGTTTAGCAAGATTTTATTAGAGAAAATATCGGTTTGTAAGCATATGATAATTCTCATGATTCGTGTTGGACGATGGGAGATGAATATGTTGGGATATACTAAACTGGTATGTCAGCAACGTGGTCTTATACCAGCGAGCCCGGGGTGGCTTATAGATGGTTGTTAGGCCCATATTTGACCTGACTATTATTGCCATTTGGATTGTTGTTGTAACGGTGTGACGGTAAAGCACTAATAAGTTTGATTTATATAGCTATATTATATTAGGATATTGTCATCCAAAATCATAAATATGGCCTAAATGCCTAACCTGATATTCGGTCTCTGTTTTTTAGTGGAAGTTGGTACTTTTGTTGGAGAAACGTACCACTTCACTTCCACCGCTCAGGAGACAAAGTACAGGAGCAGTTGAGCGAGGAGGTGGATAGGATGTGATGTTTTTTTTTTAGAGTATGCCGCGTACCTTAATTTTATAGAAGACAGAAAGTTATTTACAAGAGCTGATTCCTCGTGCAACCACAAGGAATCAGAGACCTCACTTAGAGCTTTAAAGCCTACTCTCGCGCTATCGTTTGGGCTCCCTCTCTCTCTCGATCTCTAATACAGTGAAGTAAATCGTATTCCTCCACGATCATAGATGCGAGCCTCGTCGCCGTGTGTTGCAGACGGGTGTTGTTGAAGCAGTAGGCGTTTCGCAGCTTCCACAACCCATAGCAGGTGAGGCACACTAGTTTGTTGAAATCTTTCTTCTTCCTAGCCGCCAGCCCTTGACAAACAGCGATGTGTTGTCCTAGAGTCCATGTCTAGCCCTCTGATCCGAAGTCCATATTATGTGTTGTGAAGCTAGCCAGACAAACAGCTTGCTCTTCGGTGTTGCACCACTCCGCCAGATGACCTATCCTAGCGGAAATCTCTCTAGATCCTGAGCAAGCTTGCAATACGTGGATCTCGCGGTATAGAGGCCTGAACTATCCCAAGGCCAGCTGAAGCGATCCGCAACCTGTCAGTCCCTCTCCACACCCCTGATGGCCAGCCAGAGAGCAAGCCACTCCCTAACTCCCCAGTACGCCATGTTGCCAGGGATGTCCAGCAGCCGGTTGTTCTCTTCAATGCCCTTCTCCACTGTCCAGCTGTTCTGAATGCGCTTGCTCACTGTGGGCATCAAGCCAGGGGCAAAATCCTCCGCAGCCTGTCCATTTATCCATCTATCCCTCCAGAACAGGGTGTTCTTACCATCTCCAACCTTGATCGAGACCAGGCTGTCAAACACCTCTCTAGCCTTGTCATCTTGAATCCTCGGCAATCCTTGCCAAGATCTGGTGGTGTCAGTCCTCTGAAGCCATTCCCAGCAAACTCGCAGAGCCAGACTCTGGCGTTTGAAGTCCTTTATACCCAGTCCGCCAAAATCATATGGCTGACAAACCTGGCTGCAAGCCACCAGACATTGCCCTCCATTGGCCCTCTCCTTAGCAGCCCAGAAGAAACTAGCGATGCAAGTGGGATGGGCTTGCCGCCAAACCCGCCTCCCATCCCGCGAGCTGAGCCCATCTAATTCCGTTTCTAATATCCTGCTTTGTCCTGGCGGGATTACCTCTAACTGCCCCGCTAGTCCCACCTATAACCGGCAGCGTATAGAAATACTCCGGAAACAACTCGTCCGTGCGCAGAGGGGTTAATCGTGCAGCTACTAGACTCTAGGCCGTTCAGACCGAGTTGTACTGACGCGGTAGTTTGCCGGGTCCCACTGGATCCAATTGTTTCATTCCCTAAGATCCCGCTAATCCCACTGTGTCCCGGCGGGCTGATTAGGCGGGAGGCAGGCTGTCCCAAATCCATCCCACCTGCATCGCTAGAAGAAACCCCTCAGGCCCTTCTCAATCTCCTCGATCAGCCAACACGGAGCCTCAGAAACAATGAGATGGTGCGTGGGCTGGGCTGACATCACCGCCTTCACCAGTGTTAGCCTCCCAGGTTTCCCAATCATTCCTCGTTGCCAGGCCAGCACAATATGCAGGGCCGTGTCAAGAAGTGGCTGCCACTAGGCTTTAGTAAGTGGTCTGAGAGCCAGCTGCAGCCCAAGGTACCTGATGGGGAAATCCGTGATTGTACAATGTAGCAAACTCGAGACCACATCTCTTTCCTGCTCCCTCGGCCGGATCAAAGTGGCTGAAGTCTTTCGGTAGTTTACATGGAGACCAGAGGCTCTCCCGAAAAACTCCAAGATCTCCCTCACTGTGATCAGATCCTGTATCTCTAGCCTAACAAACAATACCACGTCATCGGCATATATGGAGACTCGTTGTATTGGAGCGCAGTTACTGATGGGAGCCAACAGACCACAGTCTCTTGCTTTCTGAATGAGCAAGGAGATGATTTCCATCGGCATCACAAACAACGGCGGGGAGAGGGGATCTCCTTGCCTGAGACCCCTCGCGTGATAGATCCTCCTTCCCGGAACACCATTGGCAGAAACATGAGTACTGGTTGTGCGCATACTAATTGCCAACCACTTTAGCCAGATCTCCGGAAACCCTGGCCTCTTCAGGACCTCGAAAAGGAACGCCCAGGACAAAGAATCGAAAGCTCCTGAGATATCAAGTTTGAGAAGAACACCTGGCTCCCTTCGGTTGTTGATCTTCCTCGCCATCTGTCGCACTAGGATAAAGCTATCATGTAGTAGCCGCCCTTTAACGAACGCCGATTGTTTGGCACTCACCAATGAAGGCATCTTTGGCCTCAGACGATTCGCCAGAATCTTCGTGAAGAGCTTGGCAAAGCTATGCACCAGGCTGATGGGCCTGTAGTCTCCCACCTCGGCAGCATCGGGATTTTTCGGGATCAGCGAGATCAAGGCCCTGTTAAGACGACCAAAATTTCGGCCATCTCCAACATACAGCTTCAGCAAGGCAGCCATAGTCTCCCTCTTGATAGTTGGCCAGGACCTTTGATAAAAGGATCCCACAAACCCATCAGGGCCCGTCGCATGCTCAGTCGGAAGCTCCTTTATCACAGCCCATACTTCCTCCTCAAAGAAGATGCTTCCCAGGTCAGAGAGATCATGCTGGGGGAGGCCCAACTCCTCCAGGTCAATCGCGTGCTCCCTGTTTAGAATGGAGCCCAGGAGCGAATTGTACGCCTCGTAGAAAATTTCCTCTTTCTCTCTCTGGCCAGTAACTATAGTACCATTGTGGTTTACAGCCGTGATGAAGTTCCTAACCCGTCTCCCATTGGCCACCGCATGGAAGAGACGGGAATTGGCATCGCCATCTTTGAGCCAATGCATTCTAGACCGCTGCCGAGCCATCATTCTTTCCAGGGATGATAGCCCCAGGACATATAGCTTGAGAGTTTTCCGCAGCCACCATTCCTCCGGAGATAACACTCTCGACTCTTGCGCCACATCGAATCTGTGTATCACAATATTGGCCATAGCGATCCGAAGCTTAATGTTACCCACACGCGATCTCCCCAAGCCTGCACGTGCGCAGCGAGATTGCGGAAGCAAGCGTCCAAACGCAGAAAGGGGTCTGAGATATGCTCATCACATGTCCAGCCCTCTAACCGCCTCTTCAAATCCCTCGAGCTTCAACCAGAATAGTTCAAACCTGAACCGTCTCTTAGGCCTATGGCTCGCATTCATGGATAGATGGAGGGGGCATGGTCCGACACCGAGTAGGAGACAGCTTGCAACATCGAATCTAGGTAGGTGAGGTCCCAGTCAGTCGAGGCAAGCTCTCTATCGATCCTCGACATTGTGGGGGCTTGTCTCTCATTGCTCCAGGTATACAGGCGTCCATGCAAGTAGAGATCCTTCAACTCGTGGGCGCTAACGAAGTCTCGGAACCTGTTCATATTGGTACGATCCAAGTTGCAGTTGTTTTTATCATAGGCCCAGAGGATCATGTTAAAATCCCCGATTATCAGCCAGGCGCCAGGGCAAAGGTATCTATGCTCGGACAACTCCTCGAGGAAATGGGATTTCTCATCGCTAGATTGCTGCCCATACAACACAGTGATCCACCACCTATTCCCGTCTTGGCCCAGCACTTCCCCTATAATGGAGGAGTCGAGAGACAACACAGTGATGCTCAGCGCTGTCATGCTCCAGGCCAACAAACCTCCACCTCTCGTCTCAATCACCGGCAAGTAAAAGAAACCATCAAATGATGGACCTAGGCATTGATTAACAACAAAACGGTCCATGACCTCCATCTTGGTCTCCTGGAGACAGACAACATTAACCCTAAGGGAATCTACTACCTCTCTAACTGAATCTCTCTTTGCAGGACCATTAAGACCGCGAGGATTCCAACTCAAAATCTCTGGATTAAAATCCATAGGCAGAAAAGAGAAACTCCAAATCAGCGAGCCTCGGCTAGGCGAGGATGTTGATCTCCCACCCGTCCTAGCGCAGGATGTCGTTGTGGGCCGGAAAGGATTTGCCAAAGACCATCGCCAGGACCCGCAAGTGCTGCTCCCGAAGCGATGAGTTGAAAAGGATCTTGAATTCTTCCACCGCAGCTTCGTTCACCTCCTCCCAGCGCTTTTAGCAGCACAGTATCAGCAGCAGAAGCCTTGCGTGGCCGCTTGCAAGTAGGAGTCACTGCCGCGTTGAACCTAATGCTCCTCTGTGGGGTGAGGGGCTCCTCCTCTGGCCGCAGACATGACACACGCTCGACTTCTTTGAGAAGAGGGGGGCCAAAGCTCTAAGGATGGAGGCGCAAAACTGTTTCATCCGGCCCAGCGCGACCGCATCCAGAACCGACATGCCCAATACAGCACCAGATTCAGGATCAGCATCCTCCGGCCCAAGCTCCTTCTGAGCCTCGTTGTCATCAGAAGCATGCAGCGGATCTTCCTCTACCCGAGTTGGCTCGGCTATTATCTCCATGGGCTTCTCACCAGACGCGTCCGAGAGGGAGACAGAGAAGTACTACTCCACCATACGTGGCTAAACCAATGTATCCACCGATCCTGCCACACTCCCACTGCTAACAGCCAGATCGGCGTCAGACAGCAACGCACTGGGCGAAACAGCCAGAGCCTCCTGCTCGACCACAACACAGTTGGCTCCAACCGAGCCAGCAATGTTGCTTGCTAGCACACTCGACTGATCCGAGGTGGTGTCCTCATCCACACCAATGATCCGATCAGCCTCAGAAGCCGCCAAATCGGGATCAGCGCTAGCACCCTTGTCCGGGACTAGACTGGCCATTGACACCTAGGCCTGTGGTCTCTGTCCCGCGGCCAAGTTTGAAACAGCATTTTGACCAGTCAACACAGGCCCACCATGCAGCAGGGCCGCCATTGGTGGCAGCCGCCAATTGTGACCAGTGGCGGCGAATTGGCAGTAGGACCGCCGCCCGATGCTAGCCGTGCCCTGGGACCCTCTGTTGGCGCCGCCACGCCCATCAGGGACACCCAGCTGCCACGGGATCCGCCTCGAGGATCTGCCACCAGCTCCACCCCAAGAAGGGGGGCTGGGCAGGCCGCTCTGCTCAGTACGAGAGGACGGCGGCACTGGCGTGTAGAGACGAGCTTCAGGGTCCACCGGCTCATCAACTCTATCAACATGGATCAAAACCTTGTACTTGATAAGGTCGCACTCCATTTCCCTTGGCATCACCTGGGGTGCTCGCAGAATCATCAGAGAACTCCCTCGCCGATGATGGTGTGCCCACATGCTCAGCCACAGGCTCCGAAATGGCAAGCGTACGCGCCGACGGGATGTGATCCACATTCCCAGTCTAGGCCTCCACCTTGAACAAAGCCAGGTCCTGCCGGGATGCGGTCTCCGGCGCCACCACCGTGATGGAGCACGAGGAGCCCATCAACTCCTCCACCACCTCCCCGTCGAAGGCATGCGGGGGAACGCCCTCAAGGACCAGATGAACTCGAGAACGCCAAGACTCCATGGATGCCTGAGCCTGCCTTTTCTACTTCTTGAGGAACAACGTGAACCCCTCAAAGGTGATCGAGGGCCGCGCCGCCAAGCGATTTCTCAGCTCCGCCGACTGATGACCCACAAGTATAGGGGATCACAACGGTATTCGCGGGTAGTATTACCCAATTTATTGATTCGACACAAGGGGAGCCAAAGAATACTTGCAAGCCTTAACAACTGAGTTGTCAATTCAGCTGCACCTAGAAATAGTTCTTGCTCATACAAGTTTATCAGTAGCAATAGTTTGGTAGTAGCAACAGCAGTAGTAAAACAAGACCAATAGTAACCGTAACGGTAACAGTAGGATTCGAGTGCGGTAGGCATAGGGATGGATGGACAGGCATTGCATGGACGAGTCTAATCATGTAACTTCAAGATCTAGGGCATTGCAGATAAATAATAACAATCATCCAAGTAATAAACAATCCTAGGCATGTGCTCCAAATATAGTCATACGTGCTCGCAATGAGAACTTGCACAACATCTTCTGTCCAGCCAAACCGTGGCAGCGGGGCCTCTAGGGAACTACTGGCAATTAAGGTGCTCCTTTTAATAGAGCACCGGAGCAAAACATTAACACTCCGTGAACACATGTGATCCTCACACCACATCCATCCCCTCCGGTTGTCCCAATTATTGTCACTTTGGGGCCTTTGGATCCGAACAATGATATGTGTACACAACTTGCAGATAAGATCACAAACAATACTATCATAATGATTCAATAATAAGTTCAGATCTGAGATCATGGCACTCGGGCCCTAGTGACAAGCATTAATCACAACAAGTTGCAACAAAGTCAAATAGCACTAATAGAGATACTAGGCACTATGCCCTAACAATCATATTCGATTACATGATAGAACTCATCCAATACCTACCATCCCCAAGCCTACAGCGGGGGATTACTCACTCATGGATGAGGGAAACATCAGTGGTTGATGGAGATGC
Source organism: Avena sativa (assembly GCA_916181665.1). Lineage (NCBI taxonomy): Eukaryota > Viridiplantae > Streptophyta > Magnoliopsida > Poales > Poaceae > Avena > Avena sativa. Next base: position 258,698,051 of record OV702298.1, on the reverse strand, counting down.
GTTGGTGATGACGATGGCGATGATCCTCTCCAAATTCCCCGTTCCGGCAGGGTGCCAGAACGGAGTTTCTGGATCCGAATCTTGGTTTCTGGTGGCGGCAGCGTAGCGGAACTCTTTTTGGAAAACTATCAAACCCCCCTCGTTTTTTAGGTTGAAAGGCAACTTATAGGCGCAGAGGGAGGCCGAGGGGGTGCCTGCACCCTCCCAGGCGCGACCAGTGGTGGGACCGCGCCTGGCATGGGTGTGGGCCCCCAGGCCCCTTCTCCATCTCGTCTTCTGGTCCATGGATTTTTTGGTGTAATATAATTTTTGGCATATTTTCCGGGATTTTTCCTGATAGTTGATTTTATGCATAAAAACTAGACACCAAGGTAATTCTGCTGAAAATAGCGTCGGTCCGTGTTAGTTGTATCCAAATCACACAAGTTTAGAGGAGAAACAATAGCAAAGTGTTCGATAAAGTAGATACGTTTTGGACGTATCAAATCCCCCCAAGCTTATCTTATTGCTTGTCCTCAAGCAATTCAGTTGACAACTGAGTGCGATAAAAGAACTTTCACGAACACATTGCTTCATATGATGTATATATTCTCAGCATAGGAGTAGATGCTTAGACAATTCAAAATAAAGAGCATGCAACTAAGTCTACTCAATAGTCATTGCAAGCTATGAAGAGAAACCAACTCAAGAATAATAAGTAGCATGAAACATAAAAATTAAGCAACATTGCAATGCTCATAATAAGGTATGATAGAGTGGTATCTCACTTGCCTTTGTTTGAAGAGCACATATAAATGCCAAGGCACCTCTGAAGTTCACATGAAGACTAGAGATAAAGATATCAGAGATACAAGCATCAAAGTCATGACATAATTAACCAAGTTTTGGAACAAACACAAAAATGACAACTATGCTCTCAAGAAGGTGCTCATGGAATAAGTTATGACTCAACAAGGTTGTGAAAACGGGTTTGAAAGGTTTGAAAGGCTTCCCAATGCTGAAAGGCAGGTACTCATTAGCTTTGAGCTCTCATTGGCCCTATCATAAGCATTTTTATGTGGTTAAGGTGAAAGTGAGGTCCACTCTGAATCATATGCTTGACAGACCATAAACTGGAAATCTCAAGTCCCTTGAGTGCGAGGGTCGCTCCGCATGATACTCAACTTTTGGGTCCAGGCAAGTTCTTGTCATTGTAAGTATTTGCATATCATTGAGAACCGCCAACGGGGTACCCCTTGCACATGGTACAGGAGCTTTCCCATAACCAAAATGACAAGGCAAGCAGACAATGAGCATCTCAGCAATCTTTTTATTTACTATATGCATAGTTTTTTTATTGAGGATGCTTCATAGATAACTCACTATGGTGGTGCTGCAAGTTTCCACCATGATTAGGCATGGCTTAGGCTAGCGGCCCAAGCGTTTCTCTAACACGGAATACAAACTCCATGGACTCACAAGTCCCCCTTTCATTTCATATCATCGACATCCGTAAACAAAAGAGCAAGGTATCAACTAGATATAATTATATCTAAAAGGTGTTGAAAACGTTCTCCGTGACAGCACGTTTCAGCTGGCTCCCAGCATATGATTTGCAAGCATATAACTTTCATGGACTAGTCATAATGGTTCAGGATTATTAAGTGCAAGGAATAAAGTGCGCCATCAAGTTCGTGAGAGCTTTACTAACTAACTTTCTCAAAACAGACAAACATTTTATTTTGGAAGAAAATACGGCATATAAAATATGCACTGAAGTAGCAAATGATGCTAATAGGTAGGTATGGTGGACACAACTGGCAATAATGGTTCTGGGGAGTTGGAAGCACGGGTAGAGCACATACTCAGTGCAAGCAAAGGCTAGCAATAAAGAGGGAGCGACAAACGAGAGAGCAATAACTATCATAATCATGCTTGCAACAAAACAGGAGTAATTATGGCATGAAAGTGATACAAGAACTTTGAGGCAAAATAAATCATCAAGGCTTACTGACTATTGATTAGTCATATGCATGCGTGAGCATGTGCCAAGTCGATTCGCATGAACAGTTAGAGGAGGATACCACAATATCATGCCAAAGTATGAATAAAATAATGCATGCAAACATTCATATGACATGCTACAAATTATTAGCGAGCTGGAGCTAATCATAGACAAGCAAGAACCACTAAGCATTCATAATGACATACACCTTACACAAACAGGCTAAGCATGCTCACAATGATGAGTATATGTACAAAAATGAAACAAATAGAGTTCGTTACCAGCCTCTTACCACTCCCCGAGTTGTCTTAATCTTCATTATTGCCATCCACTTGTGTGACTTGAATAATTAACATGAAACCAAAATCCACTGAGGACGGTTGAACCCTGCAAAGAACTCACAAAAGCAAAGAAGAACAACAAATATTTTTGGTGTTTTCGATTTTTTAGAAACAAGCAAACAAAGAAAAACAACCAAACAAGAAGCAAACAAAGCAAAGCAAAGCAAAAGAAACAAACAAAGAAAACTCTTTTTGGATTTTTATTTTAAGGCAAACCAAAACAAAGAAAGAAACAAACAAACCAAGAGAAACAACAAAAATATTTTTGGTATTTTTGTGTTTTTGAGAAAGAAGCAACAAGACCCAAAAAGAAAGCGAAAACATTGGATATACAAAGAATCGACCGAACATGATATATATATGAGTGTGATGTCGGTATACCTCCCCCCAAGCTTAGGCTTTTGGCCTAAGTGGGGCTCAATAGCGCGGGTAGTAACTCCAAGCTGGTGGGTCATCATAGGAATGATCATAGTCAGACGCCTGCGTTGAAGAAGAAGACGCGCCCCAATCAAACGAGGGTTGCTGGTATGAAGACTCTCCCAAGTTGGAGGGCTGAACCGAATTGTCTTCGGCATCCTCTTCAACATTCTCTTCTTGCTGGGAGAGCTCCGCCACATATGTGTCAACCTCCTCCTCCGTAAGCGACCATCCTTGCCTGTTATCAAAATTAAACAAAGCAGGTGCAGGCAAATAAACTATTTTATCAGTCCTACCCTTTCTCCGTCCTTGCTGGGCAAAAGACAATTCGTACGGTAAACTTCTTATATTAGCCCCCAAGGAAACAAAACCATGTTGAATCATGGATTCAATATCAAGCCTCTCTATGGGAAAACGATAATCTGAATAGTGGGGCTCTAAACCATGGAAAGCTAGCAACCTACAAGCAATGAGACCTCCACAAATTCCACCCTTCTCACGGTTGGTGGTGAGACAGTGAGCTATCAGAGCACCCAGGCTATAAGATCTATTCCTACTCAAAGAAGGTGCGATAAAAGCTATATCAAAAGAAGACAACTTTCTAGCAATCTTTCTAGCAAGAACACACTTGGTAATGAAATAGGCAAAGTATCTAATAGCTGGGAGCTGAATGTTCTGAATTTTACCACTTTCCTTTGAGAAGTCAAAACCTTGGCAAATCTCAGCATACAAATCAATAAGTGACTTGGGCCTTTCCTTGATTTTCTCACAAGATCCCCACATAGGTACTCTATTTGCTCCACATAAATCAGCAAAAGGCAGGTCGACAGATATATTATATATTTTATAATGGACCATGGGATTAGAAGTAGACCAAGTGAACCAGAAGTCCTGCACAAAATCCATGGTTAGCTTAACATATTGGAATGGTTCACCTTCAACAAAGTGTTCCAACCCTGCATTTGTAACCATAGTTTGGAAATCTTGGAGGATCCCCGCAACTCTCATAAATTCATGACATGGATATATGGAAGGAAAAACTGCCTCCTCACGATGAACCTTCATTGGCTCAAACACCATCAATTCATATTGGTTCAGTGGATAAGCACTCATCTTCCTTGCTGAAATTTTTAGACAACCATCAAACCAAGTGATTTTTAAGTAGATAAATGATGAGCAAACACTATAGGAACTTGCTAGAGGACTACACATGCATCAAAATAAATATTCTAAGCATAGAACAAGCATGCAAGCTCAAACAACCTGACACCTATAGCAGAAAAATACTCAAGATACAATCTACCAATCACAAATCTAATTGGACAAGTGGAGGAGGCACATACCAAGGAGCAATCCCTCCAAAATCAGCACTTCAGATGGGCTGAATAAGGAGAATGAAAATCGCGAGCAAGAACAGCAAGAACTCGAGCTTGAGCAAGTTTTCCGTTGTTTTGTGGGAGAGAGAAATAAGGTGGCTTTAAGGAGGCAACCTGGAGGGGCCCAGGTGGGCCAGACCCCCCTGGCGCCACCCCCTGGTAGGCCGCGCCTACCATGGGTGTGGTGGCCCCCTGGGTCACTTCAGGTGCCTTTCTGCCCCTTTTTTCGAGGAAAAATTTATTTTGAATTTTCTGGGATTTTTTGGGAAACTTTATTTTTGGCCAATTTTTAGGGTATGAAAATTGATTTTCTCGCAGAAACAGTTTTTTCAAAAGAAGCAAAAGAAAACCAAAAGCCAAACTACAGGAGCTCTAAGAAACTCAAACAAACAAACAACTAGCAAAACTAAAGCTAAAGCAAAGACTAGGACGGAGAAGAGTAAAAGGAAGCAAGAATAAGCACAGTGAAAACATTATTTTGTTCATTAAAATCCTTTTGTTAACAAGGTTGATCAAGTCTTGTTACCAAAACAATCTTATATGAAGGAAAACTTTGTATTCCACCAAGTGATTATGTTACCTCAGGTTTGATAGCAATGGTCCCAATCATAATAGTTTCAAAATTTTCTTGTGGAATGGGACAACATATTTCTCCAACCTTGATGCTCTCAATATTTTCAATGGAATTCAGGCAATAGCTATTAGCAACCTTCTTGGGGAAATAGACAGTGTGCTCTTTGTCATTAATATTGAATGTTACTTTCCCTTGATTGCAATTGATGACAGCACCTGCAGTATTAAGAAAAGGTCTCCCAAGAATAATAGACATATTATCATCTTCAGGCATTTCAAGCACAATAAAATCAGTTAAAACCATGCAATTATGAGCTACTTGAACAGGAACATCCTCACATATACCAATAGGAATAGTAGTTGACTTATCAGCCATTTGCAAAGATATATCAGTTGGTATTAACTTTTCTAGCTGGAGTCTCTTATAGAGAGAAAAAGGAGTAACACTAACTCCAGCTCCCAAATCACGTAAAGCAGTTCTAACATAATTATTCTTAATAGAGCAAGGAATAGTTGGTATACCTGGATCACCAAGTTTCTTTGGAACCTTACCATTGAAGGAGTAATTAGCAAGCAAAGTAGAAATCTCCTCATTAGGAATCTTCCTCTTATTAGAGACAATATCCTTCATATACTTTGAATAAGGAGGCAACTTAATAGCATCAGTCAAAGGAATTTGCAAAAATAAAGGCTTCATCCACTCACAAAACTTGTTGTAGTGTTCTTCCTCCTTTGACTTGTGTTTCTTACCTGGAAAAGGCATAGGTTTCTGCACCCAAGGTTCTCTCTCTTTACCATGTTTATTAGCAATAAAATCTTCCTTAGTGTACCTAGTTTTCTTAGTGTGCTTCTCAGGTTCTTCCTCAACTTCCTCATTATCAGGAGCATCATTTTTATCATTACCACTTTCAGTTTCAGCATTAGAAACAGATATACTATTAGGATCTATAGCAGGTTCAAGTGGTTCCTCAACTATCTTATGTTTCTTTTCTTTCTCTTACGGGGGCTACCACTATCTTCAACTTGCTGAGAATCCTGCTCCATTCTTTTAGGGTGTCCTTCAGGATATAAAAGATCTTGAGTAGCTATACCACTCCTAGTTCTAATTCCATAAGCATGTTTATCTCCTGAAGCATTAACTAGCATATCCTTTTGTACCTTAGCAAGTTGATCAAGTTGAGTTTGAACCATTTGAAAGTGTTTACAAAGCATTTTAATATCATTAGAAGTTCTTTCCACAATATCTTTCAACTCACTGATAGCTCTAGAGTTTTCCAATAAATGATTCTGAACTTGTTTATTAAAATTACCTTGTTTAACAATAAAAATGTCAAGTTCCTCCAATCATTGATCAGGAGGCTTACTATAGGGAATATCAACTTCATCAAAGTGTTGGAGAAAGTGTACCTCAATAGTAGATGAGTGGGGAATTGGCTTACATAATTCTTCTATAGGAGGTAGATTCTTCACATCTTCAGCTCTAATACCTTTCTCTTTAAGACACTTCTTAGCTTCCTTCATCACTTCATCATTTAATGCAATAGTTCCTCTCTTCTTTGGTGTTGGTGTTGGAATTGGTTCAGGAACATCTGGTTCAGGGGTAATAGGCTCATGTGTATTCATCTCAGTTGAAATCCAATCATCACAATTCTTGCTTATTTTAGCCATTAATTCTTCAGCATTTGTAGGAGTTCTTTTCCTGAAAACACAATCAGCAAAGCTATCTAGGTAGGTTCTAGAATCATTAGTTAGTCCATTATAATAAATATCAAGAATCTCATTCTTAGGTAATGGACATCCAGGATAAGCATGAATCAAGGCACAGAACCTTGTCCATAACTCATGCAATTTCTCTTCTTCTCCCTGTTTAAAATCAAAAAGTCTCTTCAAAGCAGCATGTCTAGCACTGGGAGGAAAATATTTCTAGAAGAAAGAAGCAATCAGGGCTATCTATGGAACCGGGAGGTAATCTATTAAACCAAGCCCTAGCTTCTCCTTTTATTTAAAAAGTGAAGATCTTAGCAACAAAGTACTTGCGCATCTTAAAATCATCAGAGAATAAAGCACTCGTAGTAGGAATCTCATTTATATGAGCCACGACACTCTCATTTTCAGTCCCATAGAAAGGTTCTTTCTCAAAAATATATAAATAAGATAAATCAAGAGAGAAATCATAATCTTTATCTTTAATGTCTATGGGAGAAGTGGCAAACTTAGGATCAGAGGACAACTTAGGAATAATGGTGCGTCTAGCAAGGAGACTCTTAATAGCACTAGTACCATGTGTGTTTCGGCACACTTCAACAAATTCATCAGTGAACTCAATGTAACCATCATTAATATCATAACTCTCACTAGCCTCAGGTGAGCTAACAGGTGTAACGGTGTCTTCACTAGGAGTTACGGTATTTCCTAGACTAGCCACAATAGCATCTAGAAAAGGACCTAATGAACCACTCGCATCAAGCACAGTAGAAGTAACATCATGAGCATCAAAAGCAGTTTCAAATTCAGCAGTAGTAGCAGTGTGTGTAGCATGAGCATGTGGTGGTGGTGTGATAAGCTTACTTATAGCAGACGGTGAATTAAGAGCAACAGAGGTGTGTAGGACAATACCTCTTCTTGTAGTGGATGGTAAAATAGGGAACTTTCCATCAAGAGTCTTCCCCATGATGAAAGGAGTAGCAGTGAACAATAATCGATCCAAGTGAACTTACAAATAAAGCTATGCTCCCCGGCAACGGCGCCAGAAAATAGTCTTGATGACCCACAAGTATAGGGGATCACAACAGTCTTCGCAGGTAGTATTCCCAATTTATTGATTCGACACAAGGGGAGCCAAGGAATACTTGCAAGCCTTAACAACTGAGTTGTCCATTCAGCGGCACCTGATAATAGTTCTTGCTCACAGAATTTTATGAGTAGCAACAGTTCGGTAGTAGCAACAGCAGCAGTAAAACAAGAGCAATAGTAACAGTAACAATAGGATTCGAGTGCGGTAGGCATAGGGATGGATGGACGGACATTGCATGGACGAGTCTAAACATGTAACTTCAAGATCTAGGGCATTGCAGATAAATAATAACAAGCATCCAAGTACTAAAAAATCCTAGGCATGTGCTCCAAATATAGTCATAAGTGCTTGCAATGAGAACTTGCAGAACATCTTCTGTCCAGCCAGCCCGTGGCAGCGGGGCCTCTAGGGAACTGCTGGCAATAAAGGTGCTCCTTTTAATAGAGCACCGGAGCAAAGCATTAACATTCCGTGAACACATGTGATTCTCACACCATAGCCACCCCCTCTAGTTGTCCCAATTATTGTCACTTTGGGGCCTTTGGATCCAGACAATGATATGTGTACACAACTTACAGATAAGATCCCAAACAATACTATCATAATGATTCAATAATAAGTTCAGATCTGAGTTCATGGCACTTGGGCCCTAGTGACAAGAATTAAGCACAACAAGTGGCAACAAAGTCAAATAGCACTAATAGAGATACTAGGCACTATGCCCTAACAATCATATTCGATTACATGATAGAACTCATCCAATCCCTACCATCCCCAAGCTTATAGTGGGGGATTACTCACTCATGGATGAGGGAAACATCGGTGGTTGATGGAGATGCGTTGGTGATAACGATGGCGATGATCCTCTCCAAATTCCCCATCCCGACAGGGTGCCAGGACAGAGTTTCTGGATCTGAATCATGGTTTCTGGTGGCGGCGGTGTAGCGGAACTCTTTCTGGAAAACTATCGAACCCTCCTCGGTTTTTAGGTCGAAAGGCAACTTATAGGCGCAGAGGGAGGCCGAGGGGGTGCCTGCACCCCCCATGCGTGGCCAGTGTTGGGCCCGCGCCTGGCATGGGTGTGGGCCTGTAGGGTTTCGTAGCATGGAAAACAAAAAATTTCTACCGCATACAAACAAACAAGCCAAGATCTATCTACTAGATTGTAGCAACGAGTCGATGGAATAACTCAGCCTCGAAGATTCCAAAGTGTTTAACGAGAGCGGATTCTCGTGGGTGATGTAGTCGTACTCTTGCCGATCTCAAGATCATGTAGACGATCCTTCCGGCGCTGAGTTCCGGCAGCGCTTCCGCAGTCGGTCACACGTTCGGTACTCGACGAAGACCTTCCTCTCCCTTGTTCCAGCAGGCAGCGGAGCTTGTAGCACTCTCCTCGTGATTCCGGCAGCACAACGGCGTGGTACCGGAAGTAGAGGGGAGATCTCGCAGGGCTTCGTCTTAAGCCGGAGCGAGTATGGTGGACTATGAGAGAGATCCTCGATGATCTAGGGTTTAGATGCACCAAGGAGGGGGCAAGGCCGGCGGCTAGGGTTTGCCCTAGGCGGCGGCGGCGAGTTGCCCTAGGCGGCGGCTATGGTGGGCGGCGGCTAGGGTTAGGCTTTAGAGGGCGTGGCGTTGTGTGCTTGGAGGGGCAGCCCTGCCCCTCCTTATATAGGTGGAGGGGGCGCGCCAGGGGAGGGGAGTCCCTCCCCAACTCGGCTTCCAAGGCCGGCGGTGGAGGGAGGGAACTCCTCCCCAAGTAGGTTTCCTACTCTCCCTCCACCTCGCAAAATAGCCGTTTGACTTTTCAAATTGGCGTTTGACTTTTCAAACTAGGATTTGATTTAACCCTTTATTTTGTTCAGCGATTACACCTAGTACATGATGCAATCATTCCAACTTGTTATGACACATTCATGTACCCTTCCCCTCCGGAGTGCCGGACATTCCGGAACCTTCTAGAACATTCCCGATGAAAACACCGGAACCATTCTCCAACCCCGAAACAGGACTTCCTTATATGAATCTTATTCTCCGGACCATTCCGGATCTCCTCGTGATATCCCGGATCCCATCCGAGACTTCGAACAACATTCGGTCTCTTTACTCATCATTCCATAACTACTCAAACAACGTCGAATCCTTAAGTGTGTCTCCCTACGGTTCGTGAATTATGCGGACATGATCGAGACACTTCTCCGAACAATAACCAATAGAGGACTCTGGAAATTCATATGGCCCCCACATATTTCTACGATTACTTTGCGATCGAATGAACCACTTACATACGATACCAATTTCCCTTTGTCTCACGATAGTTTACTTATCCGAGGTTATGATCGTCGGTATCTCTGCATACTAGTTCAACCTCGTTACTGATAAGTACTCTTTTCTCGTTCCCGTGATATGTGATCCCTTGTGAGCCAGTCACATGCTTGCAAGCTAATTGGATGACATTCCACCGAGAGGGCCCAGAGTATATCTATCCGTCATATGGATGGACAAATCCCACTCTTGATCCATGTGTCTCAACCAATACTTTCCGAACACTTAATGCCACCTTTATAGCCACCCAGTTACGGTGTGGTGTTTGATGTCATCAAAGCATCCTTCCGGTGAAGGTGATATGCATGATCTCATGGTCGAAGGAATTAGGTTACTATGTATCAGAAAGCATATAGCAATTGAACTATTAAAATGACTTGATCTTTATGCTACGCTTATCTATAGGAGTATGTCCACCATATCATTCTCCTAACGATATGATCTTTTTGTTAATAACATCTCAATGTTCATGACAGGGAAACCACAATCATTTATTAACCAACAAGCTAGTATTTATAAAGAGGCTTTACTAGGGACTATATTTTTGTTTACACATCACACAAGTATTAATGTTTCCTTGTTAATACTATTATAGCATGGATGTAAACATTTATCATAAACACAAAGATATAATAATAACTATATTTATTATTGCCTCTAGGGCATATCTCCAACAGTCTCCCACTTGCACTAGAGTCATCTAATCTAGATTACATGGTAATATACCGAACACCCATGGCAGTTTGGTGTTGGTCATGTTTTGCCCTCGGGAGAGGTTTAGTCAACGGATCCGCCACATTAAGATCTGTGTGTACTTTGCAAATCTTTATGTCCCCATCTTGGACATGTTCTCGAATAGCGTGAAAACGTAGCTTGATGTGCTTCAGCTTCTTGTGTGACCTTGGTTCTTGCGCATTGGCTATGGCGCCCATGTTATCACAGTAGATTGACATTGGGTCCAGCGCACTAGGAACCACACTGAGCTCTGTAATGAACTCTTTCATCCATATCGCTTCTTGTGAAGCCTCCGAAGCAGTCATGTATTCCGATTCAGTTGAAGATCTCGCCACAACGCTTTGCTTTGCACTCCTCCAGCTAACTGCTGCACCATTCAAAGTAAATACGTGTCTAGATTGTGATTTAGAATCATCCGGATCGGTGTTCCAACTAGCATCGGTGTAACCATTAACAACGAGTTGTTCATCACCTCCATAAGAAAGAACCATATCCTTAGTTCTTCTCAAGTACTTAAGGATGTTTTTGACCGCTGTCCAATGATCCACTCCTGGATGACTTTGATATCTGCTAGTTAAACTAACAGCATATCCAATGTCGGGTCTAGTAAATAGCATGTCATACATCAGAGATCCTATGGCTGAGGCATAGGGAGTCTTACTCATCCTTTCTCTATCTTCTGCCGTTGTCGGACTTTGAGTTTTACTCAAGGTCGTATTGGGCAACATGGGAAAGAACCCTTTCTTGCTATCTTCCATTCCAAACCTCTTTAGAACTTTGTCCAAATATGTACTTTGTGACAATGATATTAGGCGTCTCGATCTATCTCTATAAATCTTTATGCCTAATATGTAAGCTGCTTCGCCAAGATCCTTCATTGAAAAACTATTATTCAAATATTCCTTTACACTATTAAGAAGATCTACATCATTCCCAATCAACAATATGTCATCTACATATAGTATTAAGAATGCTACAGAGCTCCCACTCACTTTCTTGTAAATACAAGCTTCTCCATAAGTTTGTATAAAACCAAAACTTTTGATTACCTTATCAAAACGTTGATTCCAACTTCGGGATGCTTGCTTCAATCCATAGATGGACCGTTGAAGTTTGCATACCTTGTTAGCATCTTTAGGATCGACAAAACCTTTGGGTTGCATCATATACAACTCTTCATCAATGTCTCCATTGAGGAATGCTGTTTTGACATCCATCTGCCATATTTCATAATCGTAATATGCAGCGATTGCTAACATAATCCTCACAGACTTTAGCTTCTCTACTGGTGAGAAGGTCTCATCGTAGTCAACTCCTTGAATTTGTCGAAACCCTTTTGCGACAAGTCGAGCTTTATAGACAGTAACATTACCATCAGCATATGTTTTCTTCTTGAAAATCCATTTGTTCTCGACAGCCTTCCGGCCATCCAGTAAGTCCACCAAAGTCCATACTTGGTTTTCGTACATGGATCCAATCTCGGATTTCATAGCTTCTTGCCATTTATTGGAATCTGGGCTCATCATCGCTTCTTCATATGTCGTAGGGTCATCGGTGTTGTCCACCAACATGACACTCATAACAGGATCATACCAATCAGGAGTGGTACGAGTTCTCGTTGACCTGCGAGGCTCTGTAGCAACTACAACCAAAGTTTCATGATCATCATCATTAGCTTCCTCTCTTATTGGTGCAGGCACCATAGGAACTTCTTCCGGTGCTGCGCTACTCGCAAGTTCGAGAGAAGGTTTGGCAACCTCGTCGAGTTCTACTTTCCTTCCAGTCACTTCTTTCGAGAGAAATTCCTTTTCTAGAAAGGATCCATTCTTGGCAACAAAGATTTTGCCTCCGGATCTATGATAGAAGGTATACCCAATAGTTTCCTTCGGGTATCCTATGAAGACGCATTTTTTCGCTTTTGGTTCAAGCTTGTCCGGCTGTAACTTCTTTACATAGGCTTCGCAACCCCAAACTTTAAGGAAACAATTTAGGTTTCTTCCCAAACCATAATTCATACGGTGTCGTTTCAACGGATTTAGATGGTGCCCTATTTAAAGTGAATGCGGCTGTTTCTAATGCATAACCCCAAAATGATAGCGGTAAATCTGTAAGTGACATCATAGAACGAACCATATCTAAGAGAGTTCAATTATGACGTTCGGACACACCATTACGCTGTGGTGTTCCCGGCGGTGTCAATTGTGAAAGTATTCTGCGTTTCTTCAAATGCTCGCCAAACTCGTAACTTAGATATTCACCTCCACGATCAGTTCGTAGAAATTTAATCTTCTTGTTACGTTGATTCTCTACCTCACTTTGAAATTCCTTAAACTTCTCGAAAGTTTCGGACTTATGTTTCATGAAATAGATATACCCATATCTACTCAAGTCATCCGTGAAGGTAAGAACATAACGATAACCACCGCGCGATGCTACACTCATCGGACCACACACATCGGTATGTATGATTTCCAATAAGTCCGTAGCTCGCTCCATCATACCAGAAAATGGAGTCTTAGTCATTTTACCCATCAGACATGCTTCGCATCTTTCAAGTGATTCGAAATCAAGTGATTCAAGAAGTCCATCGGAATGGAGTTTCTTCATACGCTTCACTCCAATGTGACCAAGACGACAGTGCCACATATAGGTCGAGTTATCGCTCGATTTCAAAATGTTTAGCCTCAATGTTATTAATATGTGTATTTCCACTATCGAGATTCAATAAGAATAGACCATCTATCAAAGGTGCATGTGCATAAAACATATTACTCATATAAATCGAACAACCATTATTCTCGGACTTAAACAAGTAACCGTCTCGCAATAAACAAGATCCCGATATAATGTTCATGCTTAACGCAGGCACCAAATAACAATTATTTAAGTATAAAACTAATCCCGATGGTAGATGAAGAGGTAGCGTGCCGACCGCGATCACATCAACCTTTGATCCATTTCCCACGTGCATCATCACCTCGTTCTTCTCTAGCTTCCGTTTATTCTGCAGTACCTGTTTCGAGTTACAGATATGAGCAACCGAACCCGTATCAAATACCCAGGCACTGCTACGAGTACTAGTGAGATACACATCAATAACATGTATATCGGATATACCTTTCTTCTTGATGTTGCCGTTCTTCAAATCCGCCAAGTACTTTGGGCAATTCCGCTTCTAGTGACCTTCTCCCTTGCAGTAAAAGCACTCAGTATCAGGCTTAGGTCCAGCCTTGGTCTTCTTCGTCGGCGCGGTAACTTTCTTGCCACCCTTCTTGAAGTGTCCATTTTGCTTAGACTTGCCTTTCTTGAATTTGGTGGTCTTATTGACCATCAACACTTGGTGCTCTTTCTTGATCTCCACTTCTGCAGATTTTAACATGGCGAAGAGTTCTGGCAACTGCTTGTTCATGTTTTGCATATTGTAGTTCATCACAAAGTTCTTGTAACTTGGTGGTAGTGATTGGAGGACATGATAAATCCCCAAAGCATTAGGAATCACTATACCCAAGCTTTGAAGTTTGTTTGCGTGCCCAGACATCTTAAGCACATGCTCACTGATGGAGCTGCCCTTTTCCATCTTGCAGTTAAAGAACTTTTCAGAAGCCTCATAGCTCTCAATTGCCGCGTGAGTCTCAAAGATCAATTTGAGATCACGGACAATATCATGTGGGTCTGAATTCTCAAACCTTTTCTGAAGCTCCGATTCTAAACCATACAAGATAGCACACTGAACTGCGGAGTACTGAGTCTTCCGAGCGAGGTAAACATTCTTTACTTCATCGGTAGCAGTAGCTGCAGGTGGGTCACCCAGCGGTGCATCCAGCACATAGGTCAAATTACCAGCTGTGAGGACAATCCTCAAATTGCGGAACCAATCCGTGAAGTTGCTTCCATTGTTTTTCAACTTTTCTTTCTCTAGGAACGCATTAAAATTGATGGTAGGGGCCGCCATTGATCTACAACATATTTGCAATAGCTTAGACAAAGTTTATGACAAATTGATTTCTAATTAATAGTTAAATTAATCTAGGTGAACTCCCACTCAAAACAATATCCCTCACATTGTTTTAGTGATCACACGAACCAAATCCACCACATCAACACCGATCATCACGAGAGTTGATGTAGCTTCAATGGCGAACAATCGACATGTTCATCATATCTACTATATGATTCATGCTTTACCTTTCGGTGATCCGTGTTCCGAGATCATGTCTGTACATGCTAGGCTCGTCAAGATCAAACCTTAGCTTCCGCATGAGCAAATCTGGCTTGCTCACGTTGTATACACTTGCGGAATCTAACACACCCGATCATCACGTGGTGCTTCGAAACAACAAGCTTTAGCAAGTGGTGCTTACTAAGGGTGAACACTTTAGAACTTGAAATTCATGTGCATGAGGGATCATCTTATAATGCTACCGTCGTTAACTAAGCAATACAAGATGCATAAAGGATTAACATCACATGCAATTCATAATATGTGATATGATATGGCCTTTCTTCTTTGTGCTTCCGATCTCCATCTTCAAGAACGAACATGATCTCCATCATCACCGGCATTGCATCAAGGTCAATGATGCTGCTCCATGGTTGTCGTCCACCGGCTTCAACTATTACAACTACTTTGAATAGACACGCGGGTCTTAACAGAAATTAAAGACAACCATATGGCTCCTGCCGGTTGCCAACTTACAATAAGGAACATTGCATACATCAAATATAATCACAATCATGGCCATATCACATCACAGCACACCCCTGCAAAACAAAGTTAGACGCCTCTACTTTCTTTGCATGTTTTACGTGGTTTGGGGCTTTCAATAAGTGTCGTTCTAACTTACGAACAAGAACCACAACATTGATACTAATATTGTCAATCACCCGTTGTAAATTGAATCTTAACTATGTTGGGAGAAACAGGCACCCGCAAAGCCACTTATGCAATACAAGTTGCATGTCAAGCGTGGAGCAAGTCTCATGAACGATGTCATGTAAGGTTAGCCCGGGCTGCTTCATCCCACCATCCCGCAAGATGCAAAGTACACAAGAAGCAATCGACAACAAAAGCATCAACGCCCACAATGACCATTGTGTTCTACTCGTGCAACAGATCTACATATAGACATGGCTCTGATACCACTGTAGGGTTTCGTAGCATGGAAAACAAAAAATTTCTACCGCATACAAACAAACAAGCCAAGATCTATCTACTAGATTGTAGCAACGAGTCGATGGAATAACTCACCCTCGAAGATTCCAAAGTGTTTAACGAGAGCGGATTCTCGTGGGTGATGTAGTCATACTCTTGCCGATCTCAAGATCGTGTAGACAATCCTTCCGGCGCTGCGTTCCGGCAGCGCTTCCGCAGTCGGTCACACGTTCGGTACTCGACGAAGACCTTCCTCTCCCTTGTTCCAGCAGGCAGCGGAGGTTGTAGCACTCTCCTCGTGATTCCGGCAGCACAACGGCGTGGTACCGGAAGTAGAGGGGAGATCTCGCAGGGCTTCGCCTTAAGCCGGAGCGAGTATGGTGGACTATGAGAGAGATCCTCGGCAATCTAGGGTTTAGAAGCACCAAGGAGGGGGCAAGGCCGGCGGCTAGGGTTTGCCCTAGGCGGCGGCGAGTTGCCCTAGGCGGCGGCGGCTATGGTGGGCGGCGGCTAGGGTTAGGCTTTAGAGGGCGTGGCGTTGTGTGCTTGGAGGGGCAGCCCTGCCCCTCCTTATATAGGTGGAGGGGGCGCGCCAGGGGAGGGAGTCCCTCCCCAACTCGGCTTCCAAGGCCGGCGGTGGAGGGAGGGAACTCCTCCCCAATTAGGTTTCCTACTCTCCCTCCACCTCGCAAAATAGCCGTTTGACTTTTCAAATTGGCGTTTGACTTTTCAAACTAGGATTTGATTTAACCCTTTATTTTGTTCAGCGATGACCCCTAGTACATGATGTAATCATTCCAACTTGTTATGACACATTCATGTACCCTTCCCCTCTGGAGTGCCGGACATTCCGGAACCTTCTAGAACATTCCCTATGAAAACACCGGAACAATTCTCCAACCCCGAAACAGGACTTTCCTTATATGAATCTTATTCTCCGGAGCATTTCGGATCTCCTCGTGATATCCCGGATCCCATCCGAGACTTCGAACAACATTCGGTCTCTTTACTCATCATTCCATAACTACTCAAACAACGTCGAATCCTTAAGTGTGTCTCCCTACGGTTCGTGAATTATGCGGACATGATCGAGACACTTCTCTGAACAATAACCAATAGAGGAATCTGGAAATTCATATGGCTCCCACATATTTCTACGATTACTTTGCGATCTAATGAACCACTTACATACGATACCAATTTCCCTTTGTCTCACGATAGTTTACTTATCCGAGGTTATGATCGTCGGTATCTCTGCATACCTAGTTCAACCTCGTTACTGATAAGTACTCTTTTCTCGTTCCCGTGATATGTGATCCCTTGTGAGCCAGTCACATGCTTGCAAGCTAATTGGATGACATTCCACCGAGAGGGCCCAGAGTATATCTATCCGTCATATGGATGGACAAATCTCACTCTTGATCCATGTGTCTCAACCAATACTTTCCGAACACTTAATGCCACCTTTATAGCCACCCAGTTACGGTGTGGTGTTTGATGTCATCAAAGCATCCTTCCGGTGAAGGTGATATGCATGATCTCATGGTCGAAGGAATTAGGTTACTATGTATCAGAAAGCATATAGCAATTGAACTATTAAAATGACTTGATCTTTATGCTACGCTTATCTATAGGAGTATGTCCACCATATCATTCTTCTAACGATATGATCTTGTTGTTAATAACATCTCAATGTTCATGACAGGGAAATCACAATCATTTATTAACCAACAAGCTAATATTTATAAAGAGGCTTTACTAGGGACTCTATTTTAGTTTACACATCACACAAGTATTAATGTTTCCTTGTTAATACTATTATAGCATGGATGTAAACATTTATCATAAACACAAAGATATAATAATAACTATATTTATTATTGCCTCTAGGGCATATCTCCAACAGGGCCCGCCAGGCCCCTTCTCCGTCTCGTCTTCTGGTGAAATATATTTTTTGGCATATTTTCCGGGATTTTTCCTGATAGTTGATTTTCTGCACAAAACTAGAGACCAAGATAATTCTGCTGAAAACAGCGTCAGTCCGTGTTAGTTGTATCCAAATCACACAAGTTTAGAGAAGAAACAATAGCAAAGTGTTTGAGAAAGTAGATACGTTTTGGACGTATCACCGACGCCAACATGATGAGGAAGTCTTCTGGCTGGTGGGTGTGAACTGAAAATCCATCTCTTGGTAGTCCAGAAACCCGCACCAGCGCCTCCACCACCTGCTCACGAGACACCAGAGGACGGGCTCCGCCGACATGGGCAACCATGGCGAAACGCAGCCGGCGTTCCAGGTCCTGGATGACCGGCGACTGCCACACCACACAGATCGGGGCCTCCAGCATCGACGCATCCTCCATCCGGGCTGTAGAGAAGCTCATTGGCTCCCTGTACTCCTCAGGGGTAGCCGACGTCTCCGAAGAGGGGGCCTGGGGCGGTGATTGTGGCACGCGTTTGGCGAACTTGGCAAGCGTTTAGCGGCGAAGGTCTTCCTCATCAGCCTCAGAGCCGCACCTGGACCTCTTGCAATCCTTGACCATGTGCCCTTCCTCGCGGCACCGAAAGCATCTGGCTTGGAAGGTGCACTCCCGCTTCCTATGACAAGAACGCCAGCAATTGAAACACAGGTCCTCCATGCTTGGATCTGGAGACCTCTGTGGGAAAGACGCTGCCGCTCTCTGCGCAGCTTTCCTCCGCCGCCACCTCGTCTTGCAGGATAGCTTGACCTCCGTCCAGACCAGCATGTCCTGGACTCTGCCACGCCCGTTTGCCGGCCCGGCCGCCTAAGGCGCAGCATCTGCTGCAGCCTTGGACGTGCCCTCATGGATCCGGGCAGAACTGACGGAGCGCTCAGAGGACGACAGGATGAGCCCGGAGACCACCGGCTGCTCGCTGCCACGGCGAGGCCCCGACGAAGCCGCCGCCGGGCTCACCGGTTGCCAGCGCTAGCACTGCCTGACCCAGATCCGACCGAAGAGGAGGACCCGGCCATGGCGGCGAACAGGGGATGGGGGGCGAGCAAGGGGGGGGGGCGACCATAGGATGTGATGTCATCGTTGGTCGTTGCCAGGAAAGCAATATCTAAAGAGACACCCTAATGAACGGGCTTGCTGTTGTCGCTGTATTTTCGTTTGTGTTGTTCGTTCGGTTAGTTTTTGTTTTTCTTTAACCTCGGTTCAGGTCCCCTCGGAACTTTGTAACCTCTCCTTTCCCTATATCAATGAAAAGCTGCGCCGCCAGCCTTTTTGTCAAAAAAAAAAAGAGACACCCTAACGAGAGGGGGAAAATGTTTCAATGTAAATCTTAGGTTTGCAACCAAAAATAGTTGCATACAACCTTTCGTATTTAACATGGGATGAAGGTTTCAAGGCATTACATGTACGGGGTATAGTTCTATTAGAAAAGGTTAGTTTGGCAACAAAGTTTTTCAAAAACTGAAATATATCGATACCATAGTATTTTAGTACCTAGCAAAACAATAATTCAGTTTTTCTCTTTTCTCAGTTTAAAAAGAAGAAGATCTGACTAATTTCTCAAATACTTATAAAAAACATAGTTTTAGAGAATATTTTAGTTTAGTAACCATATTATTTGGTTGATCCAAACAGCTCAAAGTATTTAATACTTTAGTTTTTTTTAAAACCAAAGTATTTCCTTAATACTTTAAAAATACTCTGATGCCAAATGGGGCTGAGCTTTCAAGAACTAACTAATATTTAGCAATATAGGGGTCTGTTGAGTAATGGAGATTGCTTAAGTTTAGTCCCACCTCGTCTACGGGAAGAGGCCATATCCAACTTGGGGATAGATTCATTTCTCCTACCAGTCCGGGCTTTTGAGATGGAGTGGGCTCTCTTCTTATTATTGAGTTATGTGCATATAAACATCCAGAACATAGGCTGAGTGATGAGCTAGCTAGCCAAGTGGATACTAACATCAAACCATCTGACTTTGTTACTGAACTGAATAATATACATCAGATAGATTGAACTGAAAACAAACATAGACATAAAAAATCCTTGAGATTAATGTAATTTGGGTCATCTTCTACTCTCTTCGTTCAGAAATATAAGACATTTTAGCTTTGTAAAATTAATGTATTTAGACGCCTTTTAGTGTATAGGTTCACTTATAACATCTACGAACCTATACACTAAAAGACATCTAGATACATTTGATTCACGAAGCTAAAACGTCTCATGTTTCTAAATGGAGGGAGTAATTTATTTGGGGACGTAGCCTACTGGCATAACTTCTTTTGACTTGTGACTTTACTTCTCCTTATTCAATGAATTAAGGCAAATCTTTTACCTTTCTATCAAAAGAAAATCCTTGATATATAAAACTAAAGTATTTCCGAGAGGTCGACTAGGAGCTCATTATACATTACGTACCCTTTTGAAATGTACATTATTGATAACATGGCCATATTCCGATAAAACAAAACGACACCTGAAATTACACATGTTCCAGCTCCACAACAACTAAGAGCAGATGACGAAAACAACCAAACACAACACCTTAATTCCTAAATCTTCAATGATGCAACAAGTCCACGGTGCATGATTCCAACAACATTACTTACCGAGCAACTCCTGCGGGCACCAACAACATGCATATACCGACCCCAGAACAACATCTACCTGACCAACAAGCTGCTTCAGCGCACTAGGTGAAAGCCTGAATCTATCACAAACGTACACAACTCTGAATCTATCCACGATTCAGGAAAATGTGCTGCCTCCTGGAAGGAAACAGCATCTCTATTAAGTTCCTCGCGTGCATGCTGTCGCGTCGTATGTCCCTATATGGACGGACGGCGTCTGCAAGTAGCTGCAGCAAAGGACCCTGCAAGCAATTGCCCGTAGATTTTCAGTTAGCCCCCTTCCTTATCAGGGATAGCATGTGCTTGTTAGCTCTTTGTTTATATACTTCCTCCGTATCAAAAATATATGTCACATATTTATCAAAATTTGAATGAATCTAGACACCATTTTGTAGTATATAACTTTATCTAAAGTTTGATAAACACAAGAGGAAGTAGTATATAAATCGGAGAGGTGTGCTTCGGTGTTCCCCTCTTCTTTAAACTTATAAAACTAAAAAGACAAGAACGGCCAATTACTCCTTATATTTTTTAAAAACTGAAGGGGTATCAGCCAATCTTGCCTGTTTCTGGGATTTTAGTTTCATATATAAGTTCAGATGAGAGTGGGGACACTGCAGCAAATTTCTAAAACCGGGAGGAGTGGACGAGTAGCTCGTACCTTGGTGGTGGCGACGGCGGACTGCAAGACGTAGTTGGCGAAGGGATCCTCGATCAGGTCGTGGAACTTCTCCTCGCTGAGCAGTTCCCACACGATCTGGTACCTCAGTGCCTGGGGGAAGAAGGCCAGGCATGTCTGCACGACGTTGCTGCTGGCCTTCTGCCGCGACAGGTTCACGTACATCCCCCGGAATTCAGCGTGCAGCATCTCCATCGCCCAGGGCTGCACCCCCGGCACGGCCCTCATCACGTGCTGCACCACGTAGTTCCTGCGTTCGGATACCCCATAAAGATACAGTGTCAAGAAAAGCACGACGACAATGGTGGGATCTGCAGGCTTATTAGCTTACCCGAACTGATTTTGGGCAAGAAACAACCCTTGCTCGCACACCTTGTAGACGAGGTAGTCCCTCGTCCGGGCGTCCATGGAATTGTCGACGCAGCCCTTCATCGTGTAGCAACCGTGCCTGTTGACGGCGACGTCGTACGGGTTGTCCATGACGACCTCCACGATGAACTGCGCCGCATTGCAATAATGCAAACATCGTCAAGATACAGATTATTCTTACTTGGAACTATTGAAAATGTGAGGAGGAATTGGATTGGATGCGTACGATCGACGTACCAGGTTGTGCTCCGGTGAGAACGTCTCGAGGCATTTCTGGATCACGCGGCTGCCGGCGTGGTCCCTGATGAGCGCGAGCAGGTTCAGCTCCCCCACGCCGGCGAGGCCACGGACGAACCACCTGGTTTCTTCGCGTCGCCCCTCTATTCTGGAAATCAGATTCTGGAGGACGTTCGACCTGACCAACCACGTATGTGCAGGGTTTTATAATCGAGCAAGAAATCAAGAAAACTGCATAAGAATCGCACCACATAACGTTAACAGCATTTAAGTGGTTATTACCCTGACTGGTTTTGGGCGGCCGCCATGACCTCCCAGGGGAACGAGTCGCCGAGCGTCTGGACCACGCTCGCGACCTGCTGGTCCGTCCAGAGCCTCGACATGTCGTCCACGAACGTGGCCGCGACGGCGTGCCCCATGAGCTTCACAATGTCGCCGGAGACCTCGTCGAACAAGTCGCGCACGGCGTCCTCCCGACGCTCCTTCAGCATCCGCCGTAGGAACTGGCACCCGTGGAGATTACTCGCAACGCCGATCACGCTCCCCTTCACGTCCTCCACACTCCTCATACGCCAGTACTGGTTGCCGCGGATGTTCCCAGTCACGGTGTTTCTTTGGTGCCGTTGGTTCCGAAATTCGGCGACCGTACTGCGGTGGCCGACGATGGTGAGAGAAGCCAGCCGGTCAGTGATGAGCGCGTGGTCCGGCGGAGATATGACGCCGTTGCCGTTGGAGAGAAAGCGCGGCGGAACAGCGGCGTACGGGTTGTTGTTCATGGGTGCTTGCTGCCGCAAAACTCTGGCGCCGCCGTAGCTATTGCAGCACATGTAATTGGAGAGATTGCCGGGAACACTTTGGTACACGGCTCCGCTTCCACCGTCGCCGCTCAGTTGCGTCTCGCCGTAATAAGGATTGGCGTAGTATCCATTGACGAAGCCATGTCCGCTTCCGTAACCATTGCCGATGCCATGAGGGTATCCCATGCTGCTTCCGCTGCCACCACCAGTCCCGTGCAAATTGGCGCCATTAGACGACTTGGGATCGCCTCCGCCCGCCATGGCAGTCCTCGGTTGCTATGCAAAAGGGAGTATTAGTAATTAAGAGATCCCAATCCACCTATATAGATATGCGACGATATACTATCTTACAAGGCATGGACTTTGGTTTATATATATAGAAACAGGTGATTTTCTTGGGGAGGTTGAGGAACGTCTGATTTTAAAACCCGCGGATACTAGTGTACGGTATGTTTCAAATCTCTTGTTGAGATATCCTTATTTTCTTTAGCTTTCAATAAGGGACAGAAAAATTAGCTTTCAATAAGGGAAATACTAGTAGTACATCCCGAAGGAACGTTGTGTCCAGTATAAATGAATCCCGTCCCTAAAAAGGAATGAATCCCGTCAAACACGGGCTTTCATTGTCCTTCGCTAAGAACATGGGCGACGCTTGTGTATATTTTGGACAACATTGGCAGAGTTTAATTTATACAGTTTTCCTAATTCTGTGTGGTACCTCCGTTCCAATAACTATAAGAGCACCTCCACTCGTTAGGCATTTCCAGACCGAAATCCGACGCTACTTTCGGCCTAAAAATGGACGTTTTCCCACTCGCATTTTCAGGCATGGTTCCAGACGACGCAAAATCGGCGAGTTTTTCCCAAATTTGGCTCAAATTCAAACAGAGTTCGGTATAGTTCGGTATAAATCTGAACACAAGTAATGTTTGGCATAGTTCGGCATAAAATTAAACACAGTTCGGTACGAAATTAAACATAGTTTGGCATAAACTGAAATACAACACAGTTCAGCCTACTTCGGCCAGATCATGCTCGTCATCTACGTGTTGTCCTTGTGTATCCATATGTGTTCAACCAGATCGTCCTGTAGCTGTTGATGCACTACCGGATCTTGGATCTCCTGACGCATGGCAATGAAAGCAGCCCAGGTTGGTGACACCTGGTGATCAGGCTCTGCAAGAAGTTCCTGTCTGTAGTATGGCTCGTCCTGCTCGACCAAAACCACTGGGTCCTTTCTCTCATCGTCAATGATCATGTTAAGCAACATCACACAACGTTCCATCACTTCCCACATCTGATTTTTCAACTAGGTCATAGCAGGGAGCCGAAGAACTCCAAACCTCTGTTGGAGCACATCAAATGCCCACTCCACGTCCTTTCCGCAAGCTTTCTGTTTCTTGGCAAACTGAGCATGCTTGGAGAGCTTCGGGCTTGAGATAGTCTTCACAAATATTGTCCATCTTGGATAGATGCCATCTACAAGATAGTATCCCTTGTTGTAATGGTGCCCGTTGATCTCAAAGTCCACAGGGGGAGCATGACCCTCAACAAGCTTCACAAAGACATTTTAGGACTAGAGGACGTTGATGTCATTGTTTAATCCTGCCATGCCAAAGAAAGAGTGTCAGATCCTAAGATCATGTGTAACAACTGTCTTGAGTATCATAGTGCAACCTACTTTGTGGCCATTGTACATTCCCTTCCATGCAAATTGATAGTTCTTCCGGTGCCAATGCATGCAATCTATGCTTCCAGGCATCCCATGAAATCCTCTACTTTCATTATTGAATGCGACGATACGAGCAGTGTCTTCAGAATTGGATGTTCTCAAGTACTATGGCCCAAACACTGCAATCACTGCCCTGCAGAACCTGTACAAGCAATCAATGGCGGTGGACTTGACCATGCGGAGATAGTCATCGACACTTTCACCCAGAGCTCCGTATGCAAGCAACCTCATCGCTAGTGTACACTTCTGCAGTGAGGAAACCCCAACCATGCCGGTGCAGTCCTTCTTGGACAAGAAATAGGGGGTCGAACTCCCGGATGGCATGCACGATCTCGAGGAAGAGCTTCTAGCTCATCTTGAAACTGCACCAAAACATGGCCTCTTCGTGCAGCGACTCGTCGGTGAAGTAGTCGGCATACAACATGCAGTATCCCTTCATCCGCTGCCTTGATTTGCCCTTCCGGCGACCCTTCGCTGAGCCTCCACGCATCGGCACTCAAGTGAATGAGGGGTAATTCAGATCGCGTCGGTGATAATGTAGATCAAGGCCTTCTCCTTTGATTCTCCAAAGATCAGTACTTTTGGATGGTTGAATGAGGAGATCTTGGGGATTTGGTGGCACATGAAAATATTGTTCTTGTCTAATGATTTGAGAGACCCCGGGTTGAAGATGGGTAGGGGTATTTGTACCCCCTACCGAATTGTAGCCATTTGGAGTCGTAGGGGGCAAATAATCTAGCCTAAGTGGGGGCTGGATAATCCGTCTTCGCAGCTACGACGGGCCGGAGAGGCGAGGATCTACATGTGCTCTTCATATTCGGCAGCTGTGGCGGTCTCTTTATTCAACAATAGCGCGAACATCTCCTCGTTGTCGGAGTCCATGGCCGAGCGGGAAAAACGCCGAACACTTCGCGGGCGAGGTGGCGGGAGCTCGGAACAAAGCCGAGTTGCAGCGAAGGCAGGACGGCGAAACAAGGCCTAGGCCGAGGGGAAAGGATGCAGCGACGGAAGCGGACCTATCTACATGCGTGGTTTTGGCTTGGCGGGGTGGGTTTTCGTCGGTGACGACATGGCGGCGGGGGCAGCTGGTGGAAAGCTCTCTGCCGCGGGAGAGCCGCACTACTGGGAAAACAGCTATAGGTAATCAACACATCCGTCGCTCACATGGTTGAAGTGCCCCACGGCTAAAACAGGCGTGGCTCACCTATGGACAGTGCCCTACTAGTAACTAGAACAACCGTGACGCACATGACCATAGTGCGCCACAGATATGTGTGGGCCAGGGCCCTGTTGGCCGCATGCCGCATACCCGTAGCGCACATAGGGGTGGTGCGCTACGGTTGTTGGGGATAGCCGTAGCGCACATGTGGCAAGTGCGCTATGCCTATGTGAAGCCCCCTCTGCTCCTTAAACGAGCATAAACATCTGTGGCGCACTCTGGCATATGCGCCACGGATGTGCTTTTTCCCTGTGGCGCACTGGGGCCATGTGCGCCACGGATGTGTCGACCTGCACAAACATATGTGATCATGTGATCATCTCCACCACCTCACACTTCACTTTCCCCTTCTTCTTCCTCCTTAGATCTAGTCGGGATCCTTCTCCTTCCCACCTCAATTTCTCCACCCATTCACCATTTTTTAGCATGTAGAACTTGCCTTGGATGTTACATAAGTAATAGAGGAAGCTCTCCTCTCTCATCTCCTTCTCCGGTCTCGCGCGCACCTCTCCTTTCCATCTTCTCGCGATTGGTCTCTCATCTCGGTAAGTTGTCCATGTAAGGATGTGTTCATGTGTATATGGATGATATGGTCATATGTATGTAGATGATCGATGCTCATGATGTGTGTATGGAGAGGATCGATATGGTCATATGTGTGTATATATGGAGAGTATCGATGATGCTCATGCATGTGTGTATGAAGAGCATAATGATATGTTCATGTGTGTATGGATCTCGGTCTCTCTCTCTCTCTCTCTTGTGTTTGTATGTGAACAAGTTGCCATTTGTTTTGCCAAAATGTTGATTCATTTCCATTTTGGCAAGACTTTGGCATTTCGCAAAGGTCCTAATTTTAGGATAGGTCATGCCGAAATTTTCTATCGACCATTGCATGCATGCATTCATTATGTGGTTCTAATAGACTTCTAATTGTACCGTGTACACCGTGTAGGAAAAAATGGTCCGCATAATGAGCGAAGGCATTGTGGCTAGATTTTTGAAATGTGCGACGGCCGACATGATACGAAATAACAAGACGGATATAAGATGTCCGTGCAGAAGATGCAAACTCAACTGGGTGATCGACCCAGATTCCGGGAATCTGCAGGCGCACCTGCTCCGCCATGGTTTCATGGATGGATACACTCGTTGGATAAGCGATGACGAAGACGATGGAGACGGTGAAGGTGGCCAACATGACGATGATCATCATCACGGCGAGAACGGGCGAGATGATGAAGAGTCTCCTGGAGATGGTGAAGGTGCGGAAGCAGACCGGGATGATGATGATCTAGATGTCAGAGGAGCAGACGACGATGGAACAACGTCAGGCTGGGTGCGGGACCCTTATGTGCAAGAGCTGCTTCTCAAGCAGACGAGTAACGCCAGGGATGCCGCTAGAGAGAAAGCCAAGCTTGCGCAACTTGAGAAAGACGCGCTTACTCCATTGTATGAAGGATGCAGGCCCGATGATACCCGGTTGAATGTAACGCTCAAGGCTATGGAGATGAAGGCAAAACACAAATTGAGCGACGCAAGCTTCGACGATATGATGGCATTCTGGCACGATCGTCTCCCGGAGGGGAACACATGTCCAACTAGTATCGAGGACGCCAAGAAAATCGTCTGTCCTCTCGATCTATCGCACGTTAGATATCACGTATGCATCAATGATTGCATCATTTATCGGGGCGAGGACGCGGAGAAAACCACATGTCCGGTGTGCGACGTGAGTCGATACAAGAAAGGGAAGAAAGCACCTCGAAAAGTGGTGTGGTACTTTTCTATCACTCCTCGTCTGCAGCGCTATTTCGTGGACCCTAAGTAAGCAAAGCTCATGCGATGGCATGCGGAAAGGAAGAAGCCAGGAGATGATGATGATGACCCCGAAAAGGATGAGCTGCTGACGCACCCTTCAGATGCTAGCCAGTGGAAAGCATTGGACCTTGAATTCCCAGAATCCGGTGGAGATTCGAGGAACATCAGGCTTGGTGCGAGCACCGATGGACTCAATCCGTTCGGTAGCCAGAGCAGCACGCACAGCACTTGGCCCATGTTTGTATGGATGTACAACCTCCCTCCATGGTTGTGCATGAAGAAGAAGTACATACAAATGAGTATGCTAATTCAAGGGCCGAAACAACCTGGTACCGACATCAATCTATATCTCGGGCTGTTGAAAGAGGAGCTAGCCACGTTATGGGAATCTGGAGCCAATACTTACGACGCCGTCGCACAAGATTATTTCACTATGAGAGCCGCGTTGGTCACTACGGTGCAAGACTATCCAGGTTGCGGGTATATCTCGGGGCAGGTTATCCAAGGATTCTGCGCATGCGTTAGGTGCATGGATAACACAAGCTATCTCCAACTAGAGAAAGATCCAGGGTCATTGAAAACCGTGTTCATGGCGCACCGGAGGTGGCTCGGCAAGAATGATCCATGGAGAAAATGTGGAGACCTGTTCGATGGCAAATCCAAGACCCGAGGAATCCCAGAGCGTAGGAGCAGCGACAAGATTGTCCTAAGCCTGGAAAGAAGCGAAAGATTGTCCTAAGCCTGGAAAGAAGCGAAAGAGGCAGCAACAAGACAAGCCGCTGATGAAGGTATGGAAAACAAGGTCTGTTTTCTGGGAGTTGCCATACTGGAAGTTTCTCCGCACGCCTCATAGCCTCGACATCATGCATATCACGAAAAACGTGTGCGAGAGTCTGGTCGCCACCATAATCAACATGCCAGATAGGACGAAAGATGGTCCGAAAGCAAGGCATGACCTGATATGCTTGGGTATCCGGAAGGAGCTTCACGGAGGACGCACTACTCCTGATGATCAGGAAGATGACAATGATCATGAGTCGGAGACGACACAAGGTCGTCGGAAGGGTAAAAAGTTCAAGAAGAACGAATATTACTGCCCTCCTTCTTACTTCACTCTAAGACAGGATGAGATCAAACAGTTTTTCAAGTGCCTTCTAGGAGTCAAATTTCCTTACGGCTACGCGGGCAAGATAAGCAGATACCTAGACGAGGCGAAGCAGAGGTTCAGTGGCATGAAGTCTCACGACTGTGTCGTGCTAATGACGCAAGTACTTCCGGTCGCACTAAGAGGGATAATGGACGAGCACGTCCGTGAAACGTTATTTGGCCTCTGCAAGTTTTTCGACGTCATCTCTAGGAAGTCGATTGGCGTGAATCAGCTCGGGAGGCTACAGGAGGAGATCGTGGTGATACTATGTGAGCTTGAGGTCTACTCCCCACCCGCATTCTTCGACATTATGGTGCATCTGCTGGTCCATGTCGTGGAGGACATCGTACAACTCGGGCCGATGTTCCTCCGCAGCATGATGGCGTTCAAAAGGATGAACGGACACATCATAGGATACGTTCACAACAGGTCCCGTCCAGATGGAAGCATAGCCAAGGGCTTTCTGGCCGAAGAGTGCATCTCTTTCTGCACGAATTATCTAGACATCGAGAATCCTGTCGGTCTTCCCGTCAACAGGCACCTTGGCAAGCTCTACGGATCTGGTCACCGAGAGGGTCATCGCATACTGCATGCAGACTTTGATCGAGCAAACCTCGTCGCCTACAGCATTTAGAACTGATCGATCCTTGGGTACAGAAGCACAAAAGGTTAATCGAGAAGAAGTACAGTGACCGGGGCATACAGAGGACGCAGGGAGAAATAATCAAAGAGCACAACTCAAATTTCACGCGTTGGTTTAGGCAGACGCTCCTTGATAATCCCCCGCGATCGCATTCTTCTGACACGGAAAAGATCATATTCACCTTGTCGCAGGGACCGATGCAAAACCTGGTGACCTATCAGGCGTATGATATCAACGGCTACACATTCTACACGGAGGAAAAGGACAACAAGTGTGATTATCAGAACTCAGGCGTAACGTTGAAATTCTACACCGATGACAACGTGAAGGAAAGATTCTATGGAAGAATCGAGGAGATCTGGGAGCTCGACTACTGTGGATAAAAGGTGACGATGTTCCGTGTCAGATGGGCAAAGAGCGTCGAAAGAGAAGACCGGTATTTCACAACCATGGTTATACCCGAAGCAGACAAATCCAAGGCCGCTGGTGCGAACGTGGCCGCGAAAAATGAACCGTGGGTACTGGCTACCAAAGTGGACCAATGTTTTTTCATTACCGACCCGACAAAGCCTAGCCGTGTTGTCGTGAGGAGAGGAAAAAGAAACATCATCGGAATGGATGGAGTCGCCAACGAGCAAGACTTCGACCAGTATGGCGATCCAAAGATTGAAGATGGCGACGACTACAATGCAACAACATACATCACAAGAAGAAAAAGGACAACCCTACCCAAAAAACATAGCCCGTTCGAAAGAAGAAACATTAAAGTGTCGGGGCTAAATTATTCAACCGCGACAAAGAAGGGAAAAAAGATTGTAAAACGCTAGCTCAAAAAATATTGTAAAACGCATGGTCAAAAAAGATTGTAATATTCATGGACAAATTATTATGAAATTTAGTTATACTTTGAATCATATTTGTACCACTTTTATGACATATATTATCACTTTTGGGAATTTTTGGAATATTTAAAAGTATTTTAAAAACAAAACAAAACTTCTATGGCATATATCACCACTTTTGGGCATTTTTTGGAACATTTAAAAGTATTTTTAAAATAAAAATAAAAAAGGGGGGCACCAGGATTCGAACCTGGGTGCTCACAATTTTAGAATAGAGCAGTGGGCAGAACCAGTGGGATAAGACAGTGCTAGTGTTAACTAGTGGGGTGGCCGCCCTCTTATCTGATAGTCCAACCCACATAGGCGTAGCGCACCCTGGCCAAGTGCGCTACGGTACGCCTATGTGGGTTGGACTAGTCAACCTCGCGCGCCACGTCCGCCTCTCTCATCCCCATCTCACAGACACCACACCGCCACCGCCGCTGCTTTCTCGATCCGCCACCGCCGCGCTGCGCTCTCGAGGAGGAGGAGGCCCGCGCCGCTGCCAATCCGTGGAGGAGGAGGCCCGCGCCGCTTGTGGAGGAGGAGGATCGCGCCGCTCGAGGAGGAGGAGGCCCGCGTCGCTGCCGATCCGTGGAGGAGAAGGTCGTCGCCGCTCGAGGAGGAGGAGGATGCCGCCGCTCGAGGCTGAGGAGGAGGAGGCCGCCGCCTCTCCCACGTGCTCGTCGTCGTCCTCGTCTCAGAGGAGGTGAGCCTCCCCTCTCTCCCTGCCCACACGGTTCCTTAGATCCTGCAATGAACAGATGAAAGTGCCTATTTGCTTTGCCCTAGAGAAGCTCTGGTGTAAATAATTATAATAACAGCTTATGCTATGAGAAATCACTCCTATTTTGTCCAGTGAGGTTTGTGTATTTCAATTTAAAGTAGTTAGAATGGTGTAGTTGACTGAAATACAAGTTGTTCAGGTGTTATGATTTTAGACCCTGTAGGATTTTAGGGTGCTCCTGTGGGAGGAACAATCTTGGGGCTACAGCCTCTTGTTGTATTTGGGAATTAGGGTTTAGAGCTGCAAGTTATTGATAACTGATAAGAGACGAATCCATTGTGTATCAAACATATACTAATTTTAATGTATCAAATAGAGGGTGTACTTCATGAATGGTGATATGCATTCTTTGTTGAAGAACAGAGCCCTCATTACTGAATGTTCTCTGTCCGACAGCCTGAAGCAAAACCATGTTATTTATCTTTTCACAAAACAACCATTTCGAGGTTGCTACGCGTACAAACACTGTATCTGCGTCACATTGAGTCTGACCATTTGATTTGGAAGTAATCATCATAGAAAAGCATGCTGGCATGCATGCCCATATACATTTTCATTTGCAATGGATAAATGAGTTGAGCATGTTGGCACTTTCATATTAAGAACTCCAATAATCTGTCTCCATGTGAGCATCAATCAATCCAATAAACAGCATCACATGTCATCTTGGAATATGGCATCCTGGCCATGTATGCAGACCCAGAGGTCTCCCTTGTATAAATAAACTTTGCTATCAAATGAGTTGTTAATCTGATGCTGATGGCTTCATTTGTCCTCTCCTGGGGTATATTATTAGTAGCCTGTCCTTTGCAGCCATGCTGCGCTCCAGTGGGGTCATGTTAGGCTGCCAATTGTGCAATCTAAAACTGCTAGCTGCTTCTGAACAGCTGATAGAGACATGTTATGGTGTTGATGTTGAGCTGCTCATGCTGGCCTTTTCTTGTACACTTTTTGTTCTACATACAATAGCCTTTACTAATTTTATTTCGAAGAAGGTACTTGCTTTTGCAAGCCCCTTATTTTGTTCAAGTGTCCTGTTCCAGCCAGCTAACATCTCCTAAACAAACACCTGAACAATATATATTACAGACCCTAGTAACCCTACTAGAGTTCCAGTACTACTACTCCTCCACCTAACAGAGTGTCAAAAGTCTACCAAACAGAGATAATGTCAAGCATTGGGATGCAATGCATCTTACTATATTATTACTACTGCACTCTAAGTAACACTAAAACAGAGTGCAAACAAAGTAGAAAACACTTAAACAGTACTACAGACAGAGTGTCAAGACTCTACCAAACAGAGACATTGTCAAGCACTGCCACTGGGATGCAGTGCATCTTATATTGTTACTGCAATGCTAGTTATGATGAAACAATGTGTATATAATGATGAAATGCTCCTGCTGAAATCCTAGTTATGATGTATATACTGATGAAACAATGTGTATATACTGATGAAATGCTCATGCTGAAATCCTAGTTATGTTGTATGGTGTTAGTACTGATCCCGGTGATGGTTTTAGTACTGGTTTGCTTGCTGGTGATGGTCTAGTAGTACTGATCTGTGGTGATATAATTGTAGCACTTGAAATTGTGCTTGTGCTTGTATATGAAGCACTTTATTATGTCGTGTATGTAGGTTCTTGTATGAAATGAGTCTCGATTTTTGCCGAAATGTTGATTAACTTCCGTTTCGGCAGAAATCGGGCACTCCTAGTTTAAGAAAATTAGCAAAGGTCATGCCGGATTTTTCCGTGCATTTAACCAATTATTTGTTTTTTATTAGTGCAAAGATGTGTGACAATGACGAGGCTGGATGTTCTAAGCGCATCAGCGCTGAAGGAGAACTCAGACCTCCGAATAAACAATTGGCATTCTGGGAGGCGGCCCAACGGCTAGAAGATGATGAAGAATACCATCCTTCGAAGAGCGAGGATGATGAGATGGAAGACGCGGAGGAAGAAGCCGAAGGAACCGTGGGTGATGAAACAACTGATGGCGGCAAGGGCACATGGAGTGGTAGCAATCCTCCTAAGAAGAAGAAGAAGCCGAAGGACCGGCGCCCAAACACGGTCGGCACCGTCAGGGAGGAAATTACCGAAGTGAGCCCATCAGGGGTTCCTGTGGAGCCTGCCCTTGTCGTCAAAGTGTACGATGGGCAAGTGGCGGCGATCACCGGACAACCATCTCGATCAACACCGAGAATCTCCGGCATAAAGATAATGGCCACTTGCGCACACTCCTCTTAGAGAAGCTGCACGCAAGATACAAGTTCCCCGCTAAGTATCAGAACACAAATTATCATGGGAATGAAGTAAACAAATCCGCCCTCACAAAGATAAGCACCGCCCTGGCCAGCTGGAGAACCCGGATAAAGAAGAAGATCTATAAAGAAGGCAAAAGTCTCGAGGAGATCCATAAGATTGACCCGCAGATCACCGAAGATCAGTTCCGGGAGTTCAAGGAGAGGTGTGAATCCGAAAGAGCCCTGGCCAATAGTAATCGGGGAAAGGTGCTACAGGCGATGAATATAGGTCATCACCATCTCGGATCTGGTGGATACAGAACCGCGGAGGCCAAATGGAATAAGGAGGACGAAGAGTATAGATCCAAGGGGATAGAAAACCCCTTTGCGAAATTCGAACCCGGGCAGGTTCGAAACTTCATCAGGGTCCGTTACCATGTGGACCCAAAAACCAAACAACTCACCGTGGATCCTGCGGTGAAGGAATTCGAGGAAATTGTGGTAAGTATAATCTAATTACCGCGGATCAACTCGATTGCAATCTAATCGATGATCTAAACGATTCACTATTACTTCTTCTGCAGGAGGAGGAAATTGTTGCTAGTCATGGATCCCAGGGTTCCTCATCCCAGGGGTCGAGGCGGCCACCCGGTGGGATAACCCTTTTAACAGGGCGATGAACCGGGCCAAGAAAATAGAGCCGGTTACGAAGAAGCCGTCGTCGGCTGGCCGTCTGGCCGGCCTCGAGGGTAAGAATTGGGTGGATCATTTTGATCCACCGCCGAGGACGCATGTGGCGCCGTCGGGAAGGAGCGAGGAGGAAAACCGCGAGATTCAAGAACTTAAGGAACAAGTGGCGCGGATCCCGCAGATTGTCCAAGACAACCTGGCAATCACCCTCACGTCCTTCCTGCCTACCTTGGTGGAGTCAATAGCGAACTGGAGTGCAGGTGGTCGAGTAGGGCTGTGCCCGATTCCAAGCATGGTCAGTAGCCACTCGAACAACACGGCGCCGATGAATCAGGCGAACTACATGTTCGTGACTCCGCTCGCTAGCACCGCGGCGCCGCAAGTGTTGGTGACTCCCCCTGCCATCACCGCGGCGCCGGAGTACATGTTGGTGCCCCCTGCCATTGTCGCGGCGGCACCGAAGCTCCAAGCACCCGTCGGTAGGGAGAATACACCGGCGGCCAGCACCGCGCCATCAAGCAGCCCTTCCATCTCTTGCACGCCCGTCGCCGTATGCGGTGCGTTGACATTAGCCGATCTCGACGCCATCACGGTAAACAAATTGCTTTACCGCCTTTCACGCCATCTATTACTCTTATGGCATCTCTGACGACACCGTACATGTTTTCCGCAGACGGATGTTCCTTGCACTCTCTTATGCTACGTGAACAACGAGCTGAGGGATATTGCCAAGGGTACCATCGTTCAACCCTTGCAGCGCACGTTCCACTCAAGGTCGATACCAGATAGCGTGCACATGGTTAAAATTAGTCGGGTGCTAAGGGGTTGCGACGACCTGGAACCTCCCATTCAACCCCCAGGAGCGGATGAAGAAGAGTCGGCTGTCCTCAGAACTTGCTTCGGCTTATTCTTGCAATGGCCAAAGAGCATGATCCGTTTGGGGACGGCGGGGGCCATCACGCCACAGACAACAGCACCGCCTGTCGTGCCAGCGACAAGCGGTGGCAAGGCCCCCTTACCGCCCTCGCCGTCACCTCCACGTGGTGGGTCGGATGATCATGTTGATGATATGCACATGGCGCATGATCCGGCCGAGGACGACGAAGACTGGAATGATCACTTCTTCAACACTCAGTTTAGCAACGAAGACCTAGCTGGTGGCCCCACAGAGAAAGCCACTATCACCAAGCGTCTGTTTGGTTCTCAGGAGACGCCTCCAGCTTGCGCCTTTATAGAGCCAGCTGATACAACCAACCGGCCCTTTATTCTAAGCCCTGACACACTACATAGGGTGGTCAGTGCTCAGATTGCGGTGCCTGCCCGCTCTCCAAAAGGAAAAAAAGGGCAGGAAAAGAAAATCTAGCAGCTCGAGCCAGCCGATGGCGTCAACAACTGCGAATCTGATCAGGTTTCAGGACGGGCCACCAAGACCCGAGGGTATTATGTGGAGAATTCATGTGGCGGGTGAGCCCATGCTAGCTAAGAATTTGCGGAAGCTCGCCAGTTCGGAACTGCAGAGTGTGCATGACGATGTGCTGACGATAGAGAGACGCCTTCTATCGGAGAAAGATCCCTCGCACCCGGTATTCGTGGTTAAGGTGCCACCAGGCTTGGGCTTCGTCGACAATGCCCCTGCGGATCTGTTCTTCCTGCGGTTCGACGACATCTTCAATATGTTCCACCTATACCCGCAGCACTATACCATGGTCCGTCTGTTTTCTCTCAGCCTGGCCATCAGATCATTAGAGAGAACACACCGGGCATCGCTATAGTGGACCCCTACTACATGCGTGACGGCTGCTTGGGTTCCCCCGCCGAATGACATATCGTGGCCTCGTACCTAAAAATAATCCTCGTGGCGAACAAGACAAAGGAATACATTCCCGTGCCTTACTTTCCCGAGTAAGTCGTTATTCACTCGCCACCGTCGATTGGCTTTATTAGATTATCATCATTCTTTTTCTAACACATTTCATTTGAATTTTTTGCACAGAGATGAAAACTGCACGCTCATCTTCTTATCACCGAAGCATTCCTACGCCACGTATTTCGACTCGGGGAGTCTAGAAAAGAAGAAAAACTACGACAAGATCAAGGAAGTTCTGGATGATGCTCTCACTGGATTTGCCTCGACGGAAGGCACCACCTTCGTGCGTACGAAGGTCAAGTTCGGCAGGCACGTCTTCAACCACGTAACGAAGTTCCCCTGCGTGAAGCAGCCAGAAAACAGTAAGAAGGAAGCCTACTACGCACTCCATCACATGAGGGCGTTCCTACTTGACCAGCAAAATTCTACGCTGCCAGATCATCTCAAACAGTGGGCCGAAGCAAAGGCCAAGATCACTGATTCAGATATTAGACAAGAGATGTATCGCATCCAGCAGCAGTTTGGGGCAATCATCTTTCGTGATGTCATGACTTCGGGGGGGATCTTCTACGGAGGAAATATCCCGAATAACCGTGACATAGTAGATCGCCTAGAGATGCAGGGTGACTATAGGAAGTTCATGACGAGACAAGGCGGCCTCCCGTTCCCTAAGCCGAGCCAGAAGGCTTGATGTTGGCCTAGTTGTAGTTACAAACTATAGATGACCTTTGTGTGTGTGTGGACAAGTGTACATGCTACTATACTTATCTTATTAGGTTTATGAATCATCACTTACTTCTTTTGCTTATTATTATATATCAATCAATGCTTGGTTTCTTTGCTTACTCTTTGGTCCTTTGCCGATGATTGAAATGTCATGGCACACTATATATGTGAATGTGCTACGATGGGATGTTGGAACGAAGGTGACCCTCACGTTCCCAAGATGATGAAGAACTGAAAGGTGGGACCACTACACCTTGCAGAACTTACTAGACTTGTTGCGAGTCTTGTGTTTTGCTTGAGGCACAAAGGGTTAGGAGAATTGAAGGATTGTCGTGAGACAAGAAGGATAGGATGGACATAGCTCCGGTTTTCTGAAGAGACGTGATAAAGAATAGAACCACTTGTGAAAGAAAGGACAAGATGATGTATCCTGGATAAAGAAAGACACCGTTAAGATTAAAGGTTTACCGATACTAGAGAGGATGAATCTTTGTCTCGCCGGAAGAAAAGAGCTAGATTGGAGAGGTGTTGAAGCACTATGACAATAGCATCGTATTCCCTCTCGGATTTTAGAAATGAATTTTGGAAACACTATTGCCTTCAAACAATAGAGTCCCTTGATATTAACAGAAAGATTTAGTTAGACATCGCCGGATTAGATTCTTGTTGCGCCGGTAAGAACCAAGGATCACGCAATTGAGGTGCGCGGATATAACTTCCAGAGACGGATGTGAAGCCAGATCATGGTGGAAACCCGAGAAGCAAGGAATATGGAGGATCTGGAGTTTAATGTAGAGATACTTATTGCTTTCTTTAGCCTTGAGGCTAACGCAATAGATTTGCGGCTGATGGCATCAACCATAATTGGCTTTACCACCGAAAAAGAATTGATGAAACAAAGAGAGAGATAGATTCCTTTCATCTTGTTTGGGGATGTCGAGCACCGGTAGGAAGACGAGGATAGAAAAGAGTTTGCGTTTGTTTCCACCAGATAATTGTAGATTTGCTCCGTGTAGGAAAGATAGATCGCCAACAAGAGGTTATTGATTACTTTCTTCGAGAGAGCACTCCGGAAAGACAAGGACGGAAGTAAAAGTATCAAGAGATAAAGGCCACTTCTAACTTCCGTGGGACGAGTGAAATCACATCAGTTCACTAATTCAATGTACAAGAGCGAATGATAAGAGTAGTGGTATGGTAGCTACTCCATCCCGCACTCAAAGCATTACTCCGCACATGAATAGGAAAACCATGCAACCCAACTACCGAAACAGACTGAAGGTATTGATAAGAAGAGCTCATGGATCTCCGTTAGAAAACAAAGATTGATGCAAACGATTCCCGGATCCAAGATAGCTAAGGGTGATGATGTTGTCGTCATACCTGATGTAACAAGCCACCGGAAAGATATGAAGGAAGATTACGGAGAACAACTGCCAGATTCCACAGGTAAAGAAGAAGATAACACCAACTGATTACGAAAGATCTGAAAAGTCTTCATGGCCTCCGGTGGATTGAGCATCGATGATAGAACGAGACGGTTTCAAAAGATCACTTGACGAGACTGAGGTGAAGGAACTCCATGTTGTTCTTGAAAAGATTGAGAGAGATCTAGCAGCCTTGAGGAAAACTTCAGCGGAACGACGATGATAACTTGCTAACAAGGAACAACTCCGGATTTGATTGAAGATGAAGGATGGAATTAACAATGGACTTGCTATTTCCAGAATTGAAGAAGAGGCACTGGAAGAATAGATTATCTGGTCCTTCGGATGAAAAAGAGATGCCGCCTGATTCACATTGTCGATCGGATCACCGGTTTCAAAGATAAAGAGATCTTGGATAAGAAACGATGATATATATTTGCTTATGGTATGAGCTATCAGAGACGAAAAAGATGTGCAGATATGGAGTTGAAAAAGATGTGCAGCATGATGAACAGATGATAGACCGCCGTAGTGCTTTGAGAAACTCCGGATTTCCACGGATGCTTGAATAAGCATAGATAGGATCACGGTGTACCCAAAATCACAGGAGTATCTTTGGCAATCCGGAGTGGTAGCATTTTCCATATTCCAATCGATACTTATCATGAGTGGAATATAGCTATGCCGAGAGCCAAATTACAATCACCAGCATCGGATCGACACATGTTATGTAATTAGCCCAAGAGACTTGAAGATGAAAAGGAACTCCAGGATTAAGCGCCGGCGACAAGAGAATGAGTTAGCATGGACATGCTGATAAAAGGAAGATAGATAATGTTTCACACACGACTGAAAAGGAGTGTGGAAACACAGAGGTATCAAAGAAAAATTTTCCGCATTTTGGGCATTAAAATACCAATAGATGCGCAAAATCTCTTAGCAGATAGAGATTAGCTACTGATGATTTCACAGAACGTGGAGTTGCTAGAAGGAAGGACACCCTTAAGAAGATGGCACCGGTTAACAAGGAGTCAGATAGATCGCGCCGGTTTTCAAAAGCCTGTCAGTATGGAATGTACCAACAGTTGATAACCAAAGGCAGATTGTGATAACAACTTGGATGCAACAGATAGACAAGGAATTACACACACACACACTTTCTATGGTACTACGGAAACCCAGAACACGTGAATCCTAGTTTGAATTTTAAGAAGAGGATTGAAAACGTTACACTTCCTTACCAGAAAAGGGTGGTGGGTGGGTAAGAAGAAAAATGGAAGCAGTCCTACTCTCACGTTTTGTTTTCCCTAGTATACATAGCTATCAAAAATACTTGCTAGACAGACAACGACCATTTGGCTGAGACCCTGAAGGTCGGGATGGCTCTGATACCAATTGTAACTACCTCGGTGAATTACGCTCCTAGTACAAGCCTGGATGATCAGAAATGGTTGAAATAGTACGGTGGGGCCCAATTGCCACTCACAGGTAGACCTTTCGGCCGTCCCAACCATTTCCAAACATCGGGACAAGAACGGGCGGCGTAATCGGCAGGCGAAGGGATCAACTACATACACAAATGAGTATGTATGCAAGCCACCATACAATAGTACATCAGAGCCATTCCATCTAAAAAGAAAGGAAATATAGCAACGCCATACGGCAAGATCCAAATATCCTAGATAGATATAATAGTTTAGGATAGCTCCTCATACATCAATCAACAGAGTATCAAGCGGAAGCGGAAGACAAAATCCGAGTACGGATAAGAAGCAAACCGGCATAAGATGCCCCATAAATAAGCACATCCCGCCCACAGATCTCACGGATCCCCGTTCCCGGAATCTCTACACCGAATGATCGTTGCCCACATCGTCCGTCTCTTCCACCCAGTGTCCGTCTTGCGAGTGTACCTGTTCATCTGAACCAATAATTTATCGTGTGAGACCCTAGGGGTACTCAGCAAGTCTTTATGCCTCTAAAGGGGACACAACCTGGGGTGACGCAATTGCAGCAAAAGATAAACCCTAGCAATTCTATAGATACTCGCTAACCATCCGCCCAACCAGAGATAGACGGATGTCCGTGAATTAATAACAACAGTTATAACAGTTATAAAGGTAATCTTAACAGATCCATCCTCCTCCTCGCTTACCGACGAGGAAGCGGACGAACAACCCCCACATCCGTTGGCAGTTTTATTATCCATTCCGTGAGTATTGCACTATTTACTAGTCAGGTACCTAGTCTAGTCAAATTAAAAGCGGTACTTTAGTTATGCTTGTCTATGATCGAGAAACTGTGCTCCAAGTCGTCCATAACCGCGGACACGGCTTTCAGAAAGTTTTACCCTGCAGGGGTGCACAAATAGCAACACACACTCGATATGCCTCGGAAAAACCAAATCAAAACCCAACGAGGCAGTCACGACAAAGCAATTACAGGATTCAGAAATATTTCAGGGGGCCACCCCTTTAAGTAGATCCCGCAACAAAGCCGGCCGGCTCCGAGACGGGCTTAAGGTTGTGGAGGCGGCTGTAAACGACTGGGAACCCGAAAGTGTGGCTGGGCTTGTCGATACAGCGAAATCGGGCCACGATCCTAAACAGTACAGTGTGCTCCTCGCACAATTTAAATAAAGCAGTAAAGCATGGCATAAGTACAGGATAGTAAATAAAACCTCAAACTAGTTTGTGGCCCCAAGAAATAAGAATGAATCAAGCTCTGGCTCAGGGGGGTCCATAAGGCCTCCCGGATGTGGATAGCGCGAATATTCTTGGAACAGGAATCAAGTACTCGGGGTCTTACGGGACACAAGTGAGCATAAAAACCAAATAACAGATATTGCTCACCGGTGCCACTTTCATTAGTTATCCCATTACTACTCAGGTTAAGTTGTGTAGGTACCTCGTTATCCATCAGACACTCACATACCCTACACATGCTGTTCTACGACTCGCATGGCTCAAACAACTCCTGTAGTAATGGCTCATGGGATGGAGGAACAAGCTTCGGTGGGGTTTAAAAGTAAAGGCTATGCAATACTTGGGATTCAATTTAATGCAATCGCGACTCAATGATGCAAGAATAAGATAGAGGCAATAGGTACTATATGTATGCAAGCATGTGGTAGTGCTTGCCTGGCAGCTCAGTTGAAGCGAGAGAAGGATCTGGGTGGTACTCCTGGGTGTCTTGATAAATCCCCTGCTCAGCGTCTATTCGAAGAAGAGCCAAACAAACAAGGGCCAACATAAATAAAGTGCGCAAGCATATGAATAAAATGCATCAAGAAAACAATCATGCCATGATGAATGATGCACAATTTGCATGGCATTAAAGTAGCATGGCATGGGTGAGGTGTGGAATACAATATTAAAGCATTTTATTTAGTTTTGGTCATATTTCAACCCCATATTAGTTGCTGTATACTTTATATTTATATGATGCATGCTTCAATTCAAACCATGGACTGCATAAACAGAAAGGTATCGTCGAGCTAATCATTTTAGACATATTATTTGTTAAATTTGGACTTATGAATCAAAAGATATTAATTAATTAAAGTGGAAGGGCATTTTGTTGTAATTTATTAAACTTGGAAAATAAAGTGTCCAAAATATATTTTAGATGGCATATTTGAATTCCTCATATTTTTCTGATTCGAAAACATATATTATTTGCATTATTTGGATTTGTATTTCAAAAGTTATTTAAAAACAGAAATTAATTTGAATTTGAAATAATTTGAAACAAATTTGAAATAAAACAGATAAGCCGAAAATACTTTTTATACTCCAGTGAACCTAGCCGCAGACGCCGACATGTGGGGCCACGGCTGACTGGACCAAAAGCGCGCGGAAACACTTCTGTCACCGCGAGCTCTTCTAGCCCTAGCGGATGACAGGTGGGGCCGGGGGTCTTCGCAGGCCCACGCGTCAGCAGGCGACCAAGGGGTGTGCCACGCGGCATAGCGAGGACTGCGGGTTGATTGCCAGGTTTGTCGGGAGCCTTTTTGTAAAACGGCAGAGACACAGACAGGTGGGGCTTGGGATCGCGGGAAGAGCGGCTAAAAGGCCAGGGGGTTAAGCGCAAAGTGGCCACGGCCCACTGTTGATCTTCCTCTCCGCCCCGCGCGGCAGAGTGGCGAGGGTGGGGATCGAACTCGCGACCGCGAGGGGGCGCTCGGCAGCGGCGACCGCTACGGTGGGGTTGGGTAGTTCACAGGAGGGGGGTAGGCGGCTAGATAGGGTTTGCGCGCGCGGGAGCGAGACGACGTCGACGTTCACGCCGTGCACCGAGGGCGCTCGTCGCCGTGACCCGCTCATCCAGGAAACGAACAAGAAAGGGGAGGTGTCTGGGAGGTAGCGTGGCTCACCGCGGGGTCGTTGGAGGGCCTGGATCGTGCAGGGGAGCAGCAGGTCGACGGGGATGCAGAGGCCCAGGATAGCTAGGGTTTCGCTCGGTTTCGACGACGATCTGGTGGCTCCGGTCCGTATCCTCCTCGTCGCCGGCTCAGGGTGAAGCAGAGGACCCTTCTCGTTCTTCCCGAGCACTCCACGGACGCGCGGCTCGCCAGGATCAACGGGTCGTGGAGGAGGCCGACGGTGGGCGTCTAAGGGGTAGCCGGAGACGGTGGAACAGAGGGGAGAGGGCAGGGCGCTGGGATGGATCTGGGGGTGTAGCAGGGCAAGGCAGAGCCGTGTGGGGAGGTGGTAGGTAGCAGAGAGGGGGAGATGCCGTGGGCACGGGGTAGATGGTTAAAGGTGGCTCGGTGCCACCTTTCCTTCCCCTCGCTCACGTGCTCGGCAGGCAGGACCAGGGCAGGGGGCTGACAGGCGGCTTCCAGGTGGGGTCTGAGGCGAGGCCAAGGGCAGGCTCGGGCTAGGGGCCACAGGGCAGGGAGAGAGGAGAGGAGGTTCGGCTAGGTTGAAGCTAGGGTTGGGAGGAGCCTCGGGTTAGGTTAGGGTTTGGTTTTGTGTGGTGGAGAGGGAAGCTAGGTGGTCCAGCTAGGTGGCATGGTGGGGTGGCTCGGCTAGAGGGAGAAGAGAGAGAGGCCGAGAGAGAGAGGGCATGTTAGCTAGGGTTTGGTCATGGTGGGGTTTAGGAGAGAGGGGGTTATGGTGATGATGATGGAGTAGGTTAGAGCTAGTTTAGAGGGGATGGTAAGAAGAGGAAAGGTGAGGTAGGGTGGTGGTAGCTAGGTGATTAGGGTGATGGGTTTAGGCATCAACCACATGACCATGCAAGGACAAGGTGGTAAAGGAGGGTAAGGTGAAGAAAAAGAGAGAGAGAGAGAGAGAGATGAGGGGGAAGGTTTATTGTTTTGTCAAGCTCAAGCAAGATCAAGCAAAGAGCAAGCAAGAACTAGACAAGGAAAGAGAGGGTGAGGTGGTCTAAGCATGATCAAATAAGATCAAGCTAAAAGAGAGAGATAGAGAGAGTGGGATGATCCACCCAAAACCAAATAAAAATCCAAATGATGAGCTAAAAGGGTACTTGCATGGCCCATGCAAATATTTAATACCATGTTGATTCTTGTGAAAACAATAATATTAAACATGGCATTGTTCATTTGCATTTCCAAAAGTGGAATAAAGCCAAGCAAAAGAAAAGAAAGGATGCCCCATGTGGAGTAGATGGAGATGACCATATTGGAATAGAAATGGGACTTGCTAGTGTGTATGTGCCACTAGGTATTTAATAGTCCCAAAATATTCCAACATGAGCATAATTCCATGATAAACCATATGGAAGCTAGAAGAAAGGGTCCCACTCACAAGGCATGCAAAGGTGGCCATGTGGCTCTCATGTTTACTATTGTGAAAACAACATGATGCTAAGATGAGAGCATGTGGAATAGAATTGGATCCATCCCAACCCACATGAGCTAGAGGTAAAACCAATAAGTGCCAAGCTCATATTTAGTTGGATGGTGGAATTATAAGGTGGTGAAAGAAAGGTGGTGGAGTTAATAAGAGATATGCCCCCAACTCAACTTGGGCATCAAACAATATATCAAGAACCAAATACAATATCAAGAGGCAAATACAATTAATAATGCATATGAGATAAGAACCAAAAGGAAAAGAGTTTTATATGATGCTCAAATGCAAGGAGGCATGATGACATGAGCATGATATGATTATGATGCAACAATTATATGTAGGAAGTAGCATCTATATAGACTAGGCTAGTAGCATTGCAATTGTTAGACAATTGGGATGCTACAACTCTCCCCCACTACACAAGAATCTCGCCCCGAGATTCCTAGGAAAAGAAAACAACACCAGGAGAGGCGGGTGTTG
This sequence comes from Avena sativa, assembly GCA_916181665.1. Taxonomy (NCBI): domain Eukaryota; kingdom Viridiplantae; phylum Streptophyta; class Magnoliopsida; order Poales; family Poaceae; genus Avena; species Avena sativa. Next base: position 258,654,170 of record OV702298.1, on the reverse strand, counting down.
GAACGAAGGTGACCCTCACGTTCCCAAGATGATGAAGAACTGAAAGGTGGGACCACTACACCTTGCAGAACTTACTAGACTTGTTGCGAGTCTTGTGTTTTGCTTGAGGCACAAAGGGTTAGGAGAATTGAAGGATTGTCGTGAGACAAGAAGGATAGGATGGACATAGCTCCGGTTTTCTGAAGAGACGTGATAAAGAATAGAACCACTTGTGAAAGAAAGGACAAGATGATGTATCCTGGATAAAGAAAGACACCGTTAAGATTAAAGGTTTACCGATACTAGAGAGGATGAATCTTTGTCTCGCCGGAAGAAAAGAGCTAGATTGGAGAGGTGTTGAAGCACTATGACAATAGCATCGTATTCCCTCTCGGATTTTAGAAATGAATTTTGGAAACACTATTGCCTTCAAACAATAGAGTCCCTTGATATTAACAGAAAGATTTAGTTAGACATCGCCGGATTAGATTCTTGTTGCGCCGGTAAGAACCAAGGATCACGCAATTGAGGTGCGCGGATATAACTTCCAGAGACGGATGTGAAGCCAGATCATGGTGGAAACCCGAGAAGCAAGGAATATGGAGGATCTGGAGTTTAATGTAGAGATACTTATTGCTTTCTTTAGCCTTGAGGCTAACGCAATAGATTTGCGGCTGATGGCATCAACCATAATTGGCTTTACCACCGAAAAAGAATTGATGAAACAAAGAGAGAGATAGATTCCTTTCATCTTGTTTGGGGATGTCGAGCACCGGTAGGAAGACGAGGATAGAAAAGAGTTTGCGTTTGTTTCCACCAGATAATTGTAGATTTGCTCCGTGTAGGAAAGATAGATCGCCAACAAGAGGTTATTGATTACTTTCTTCGAGAGAGCACTCCGGAAAGACAAGGACGGAAGTAAAAGTATCAAGAGATAAAGGCCACTTCTAACTTCCGTGGGACGAGTGAAATCACATCAGTTCACTAATTCAATGTACAAGAGCGAATGATAAGAGTAGTGGTATGGTAGCTACTCCATCCCGCACTCAAAGCATTACTCCGCACATGAATAGGAAAACCATGCAACCCAACTACCGAAACAGACTGAAGGTATTGATAAGAAGAGCTCATGGATCTCCGTTAGAAAACAAAGATTGATGCAAACGATTCCCGGATCCAAGATAGCTAAGGGTGATGATGTTGTCGTCATACCTGATGTAACAAGCCACCGGAAAGATATGAAGGAAGATTACGGAGAACAACTGCCAGATTCCACAGGTAAAGAAGAAGATAACACCAACTGATTACGAAAGATCTGAAAAGTCTTCATGGCCTCCGGTGGATTGAGCATCGATGATAGAACGAGACGGTTTCAAAAGATCACTTGACGAGACTGAGGTGAAGGAACTCCATGTTGTTCTTGAAAAGATTGAGAGAGATCTAGCAGCCTTGAGGAAAACTTCAGCGGAACGACGATGATAACTTGCTAACAAGGAACAACTCCGGATTTGATTGAAGATGAAGGATGGAATTAACAATGGACTTGCTATTTCCAGAATTGAAGAAGAGGCACTGGAAGAATAGATTATCTGGTCCTTCGGATGAAAAAGAGATGCCGCCTGATTCACATTGTCGATCGGATCACCGGTTTCAAAGATAAAGAGATCTTGGATAAGAAACGATGATATAGATTTGCTTATGGTATGAGCTATCAGAGACGAAAAAGATGTGCAGATATGGAGTTGAAAAAGATGTGCAGCATGATGAACAGATGATAGACCGCCGTAGTGCTTTGAGAAACTCCGGATTTCCACGGATGCTTGAATAAGCATAGATAGGATCACGGTGTACCCAAAATCACAGGAGTATCTTTGGCAATCCGGAGTGGTAGCATTTTCCATATTCCAATCGATACTTATCATGAGTGGAATATAGCTATGCCGAGAGCCAAATTACAATCACCAGCATCGTATCGACACATGTTATGTAATTAGCCCAAGAGACTTGAAGATGAAAAGGAACTCCAGGATTAAGCGCCGGCGACAAGAGAATGAGTTAGCATGGACATGCTGATAAAAGGAAGATAGATAATGTTTCACACACGACTGAAAAGGAGTGTGGAAACACAGAGGTATCAAAGAAAAATTTTCCGCATTTTGGGCATTAAAATACCAATAGATGCGCAAAATCTCTTAGCAGATAGAGATTAGCTACTGATGATTTCACAGAACGTGGAGTTGCTAGAAGGAAGGACACCCTTAAGAAGATGGCACCGGTTAACAAGGAGTCAGATAGATCGCGCCGGTTTTCAAAAGCCTGTCAGTATGGAATGTACCAACAGTTGATAACCAAAGGCAGATTGTGATAACAACTTGGATGCAACAGATAGACAAGGAATTACACACACACACACTTTCTATGGTACTACGGAAACCCAGAACACGTGAATCCTAGTTTGAATTTTAAGAAGAGGATTGAAAACGTTACACTTCCTTACCAAAAAAGGGTGGTGGGTGGGTAAGAAGAAAAATGGAAGCAGTCCTACTCTCACGTTTTGTTTTTCCCTAGTATACATAGCTATCAAAAATACTTGCTAGACAGACAACGACCATTTGGCTGAGACCCTGAAGGTCGGGATGGCTCTGATACCAATTGTAACTACCTCGGTGAATTACGCTCCTAGTACAAGCCTGGATGATCATAAATGGTTGAAATAGTACGGTGGGGCCCAATTGCCACTCACAGGTAGACCTTTCGGCCGTCCCAACCATTTCCAAACATCGGGACAAGAACGGGCGGCGTAATCGGCAGGCGAAGGGATCAACTACATACACAAATGAGTATGTATGCAAGCCACCATACAATAGTACATCAGAGCCATTCCATCTAAAAAGAAAGGAAATATAGCAACGCCATACGGCAAGATCCAAATATCCTAGATAGATATAATAGTTTAGGATAGCTCCTCATACATCAATCAACAGAGTATCAAGCGGAAGCGGAAGACAAAATCCGAGTACGGATAAGAAGCAAACCGGCATAAGATGCCCCATAAATAAGCACATCCCGCCCACAGATCTCACGGATCCCCGTTCCCGGAATCTCTACACCGAATGATCGTTGCCCACATCGTCCGTCTCTTCCACCCAGTGTCCGTCTTGCGAGTGTACCTGTTCATCTGAACCAATAATTTATCGTGTGAGACCCTAGGGGTACTCAGCAAGTCTTTATGCCTCTAAAGGGGACACAACCTGGGGTGACGCAATTGCAGCAAAAGATAAACCCTAGCAATTCTATAGATACTCGCTAACCATCCGCCCAACCAGAGATAGACGGATGTCCGTGAATTAATAACAACAGTTATAACAGTTATAAAGGTAATCTTAACAGATCCATCCTCCTCCTCGCTTACCGACGAGGAAGCGGACGAACAACCCCCACATCCGTTGGCAGTTTTATTATCCATTCCGTGAGTATTGCACTATTTACTAGTCAGGTACCTAGTCTAGTCAAATTAAAAGCGGTACTTTAGTTATGCTTGTCTATGATCGAGAAACTGTGCTCCAAGTCGTCCATAACCGCGGACACGGCTTTCAGAAAGTTTTACCCTGCAGGGGTGCACAAATAGCAACACACACTCGATATGCCTCGGAAAAACCAAATCAAAACCCAACGAGGCAGTCACGACAAAGCAATTACAGGATTCAGAAATATTTCAGGGGGCCACCCCTTTAAGTAGATCCCGCAACAAAGTCGGCCGGCTCCGAGACGGGCTTAAGGTTGTGGAGGCGGCTGTAAACGACTGGGAACCCGAAAGTGTGGCTGGGCTTGTCGATACAGCGAAATCGGGCCACGATCCTAAACAGTACAGTGTGCTCCTCGCACAATTTAAATAAAGCAGTAAAGCATGGCATAAGTACAGGATAGTAAATAAAACCTCAAACTAGTTTGTGGCCCCAAGAAATAAGAATGAATCAAGCTCTGGCTCAGGGGGGTCCATAAGGCCTCCCGGATGTGGATAGCGCGAATATTCTTGGAACAGGAATCAAGTACTCGGGGTCTTACGGGACACAAGTGAGCATAAAAACCAAATAACAGATATTGCTCACCGGTGCCACTTTCATTAGTTATCCCATTACTACTCAGGTTAAGTTGTGTAGGTACCTCGTTATCCATCAGACACTCACATACCCTACACATGCTGTTCTACGACTCGCATGGCTCAAACAACTCCTGTAGTAATGGCTCATGGGATGGAGGAACAAGCTTCGGTGGGGTTTAAAAGTAAAGGCTATGCAATACTTGGGATTCAATTTAATGCAATCGCGACTCAATGATGCAAGAATAAGATAGAGGCAATAGGTACTATATGTATGCAAGCATGTGGTAGTGCTTGCCTGGCACCTCAGTTGAAGCGAGAGAAGGATCTGGGTGGTACTCCTGGGTGTCTTGATAAATCCCCTGCTCAGCGTCTATTCAAAGAAGAGCCAAACAAACAAGGGCCAACATAAATAAAGTGCGCAAGCATATGAATAAAATGCATCAAGAAAACAATCATGCCATGATGAATGATGCACAATTTGCATGGCATTAAAGTAGCATGGCATGGGTGAGGTGTGGAATACAATATTAAAGCATTTTATTTAGTTTTGGTCATATTTCAACCCCATATTAGTTGCTGTATACTTTATATTTATATGATGCATGCTTCAATTCAAACCATGGAATGCATAAACAGAAAGGTATCGTCGAGCTAATCATTTTAGACATATTATTTGTTAAATTTGGACTTATGAATCAAAAGATATTAATTAATTAAAGTGGAAGGGCATTTTGTTGTAATTTATTAAACTTGGAAAATAAAGTGTCCAAAATATATTTTAGATGGCATATTTGAATTCCTCATATTTTTCTGATTCGAAAACATATATTATTTGCATTATTTGGATTTGTATTTCAAAAGTTATTTAAAAACAGAAATTAATTTGAATTTGAAATAATTTGAAACAAATTTGAAATAAAACAGATAAGCCGAAAATACTTTTTATACTCCAGTGAACCTAGCCGCAGACGCCGACATGTGGGGCCACGGCTGACTGGACCAAAAGCGCGCGGAAACACTTCTGTCACCGCGAGCTCTTCTAGCCCTAGCGGATGACAGGTGGGGCCGGGGGTCTTCGCAGGCCCACGCGTCAGCGGGCGACCAAGGGGTGTGCCACGCGGCATAGCGAGGACTGCGGGTTGATTGCCAGGTTTGTCGGGAGCCTTTTTGTAAAACGGCAGAGACACAGACAGGTGGGGCTTGGGATCGCGGGAAGAGCGGCAAAAAGGCCAGGGGGTTAAGCGCAAAGTGGCCACGGCCCACTGTTGATCTTCCTCTCCGCCCCGCGCGGCAGAGTGGCGAGGGTGGGGATCAAACTCGCGACCGCGAGGGGGCGCTCGGCAGCGGCGACCGCTACGGTGGGGTTGGGTAGTTGACAGGAGGGGGGTAGGCGGCTAGATAGGGTTTGCGCGCGCGGGAGCGAGACGACGTCGACGTTCACGCCGTGCACCGAGGGCGCTCGTCGCCGTGACCCGCTCATCCAGGAAACGAACAAGAAAGGGGAGGTGTCTGGGAGGTAGCGTGGCTCACCGCGGGGTCGTTGGAGGGCCTGGATCGTGCAGGGGAGCAGCAGGTCGACGGGGATGCAGAGGCCCAGGATAGCTAGGGTTTCGCTCGGTTTCGACGACGATCTGGTGGCTCCGGTCCGTATCCTCCTCGTCGCCGGCTCAGGGTGAAGCAGAGGACCCTTCTCGTTCTTCCCGAGCACTCCACGGACGCGCGGCTCGCCAGGATCAACGGGTCGTGGAGGAGGCCGACGGTGGGCGTCTAAGGGGTAGCCGGAGACGGTGGAACAGAGGGGAGAGGGCAGGGCGCTGGGATGGATCTGGGGGTGTAGCAGGGCAAGGCAGAGCCGTGTGGGGAGGTGGTAGGTAGCAGAGAGGGGGAGATGCCGTGGGCACGGGGTAGATGGTTAAAGGTGGCTCGGTGCCACCTTTCCTTCCCCTCGCTCACGTGCTCGGCAGGCAGGACCAGGGCAGGGGGCTGGCAGGCGGCTTCCAGGTGGGGTCTGAGGCGAGGCCAAGGGCAGGCTCGAGCTAGGGGCCACAGGGCAGGGAGAGAGGAGAGGAGGTTCGGCTAGGTTGAAGCTAGGGTTGGGAGGAGCCTCGGGTTAGGTTAGGGTTTGGTTTTGTGTGGTGGAGAGGGAAGCTAGGTGGTCCAGCTAGGTGGCATGGTGGGGTGGCTCGGCTAGAGGGAGAAGAGAGAGAGGCCGAGAGAGAGAGAGGGCATGTTAGCTAGGGTTTGGTCATGGTGGGGTTTAGGAGAGAGGGGGTTATGGTGATGATGATGGAGTAGGTTAGAGCTAGTTTAGAGGGGATGGTAAGAAGAGGAAAGGTGAGGTAGGGTGGTGGTAGCTAGGTGATTAGGGTGATGGGTTTAGGCATCAACCACATGACCATGCAAGGACAAGGTGGTAAAGGAGGGTAAGGTGAAGAAAAAGAGAGAGAGAGAGAGATGAGGGGGAAGGTTTATTGTTTTGTCAAGCTCAAGCAAGATCAAGCAAAGAGCAAGCAAGAACTAGACAAGGAAAGAGAGGGTGAGGTGGTCTAAGCATGATCAAATAAGATCAAGCTAAAAGAGAGAGATAGAGAGAGTGGGATGATCCACCCAAAACCAAATAAAAATCCAAATGATGAGCTAAAAGGGTACTTGCATGGCCCATGCAAATATTTAATACCATGTTGATTCTTGTGAAAACAATAATATTAAACATGGCATTGTTCATTTGCATTTCCAAAAGTGGAATAAAGCCAAGCAAAAAAAAAGAAAGGATGCCCCTTGTGGAGTAGATGGAGATGACCATATTGGAATAGAAATGGGACTTGCTAGTGTGTATGTGCCACTAGGTATTTAATAGTCCCAAAATATTCCAACATGAGCATAATTCCATGATAAACCATATGGAAGCTAGAAGAAAGGGTCCCACTCACAAGGCATGCAAAGGTGGCCATGTGGCTCTCATGTTTACTATTGTGAAAACAACATGATGCTAAGATGAGAGCATGTGGAATAGAATTGGATCCATCCCAACCCACATGAGCTAGAGGTAAAACCAATAAGTGCCAAGCTCATATTTAGTTGGATGGTGGAATTATAAGGTGGTGAAAGAAAGGTGGTGGAGTTAATAAGAGATATGCCCCCAACTCAACTTGGGCATCAAACAATATATCAAGAACCAAATACAATATCAAGAGGCAAATACAATTAATAATGCATATGAGATAAGAACCAAAAGGAAAAGAGTTTTATATGATGCTCAAATGCAAGGAGGCATGATGACATGAGCATGATATGATTATGATGCAACAATTATATGTAGGAAGTAGCATCTATATAGACTAGGCTAGTAGCATTGCAATTGTTAGACAATTGGGATGCTACACTAGTTATATATGAGGCATTCTTTTCGAGCTACTTTGGTCTTTTCGAGAATAATGCCGATGATTGAAATGTCGTGGCATAATATATATGTGAATGTTCTACGACGGACTGTAAGCCTTGTGTTATGCACAAGTCTAGATGTTGTGCATCCTACTTGGCTTACGGTTCCATCGTAGCATATTCCTGTGTCCAACGACCTATGTATATATATATGAGGCATTTTTTCAAGTTACTTTGGTCTTTTTCGAGAATAATGCCGATGATTGAAATGTCGTGACACACTATATATCTGAATGTGCTACGACGGAATTGTGAGCCTTGTGATATGCACAAGTCCAGGTCTTGTGCATCATACTTGGCTCACAGTTTCATCGTAGCATATTCCTATGTCCAACGACCTATGTATATATATGAGGCATTCTTTTTGAGTTACTTTGGTCTTTTTCGAGAATAATGCCGATGATTGAAATGTCGTGGCACACTATATGTGAATGTGCTGCGATGAGATTGTCCGCCTTGTGCTATGCACAGGTCCAGGTGTTGTGCATCCTACTTGGCGAACAGTTCCATCATAACATATTCCTATGTCGAACAACCTAGTTATATATGAGGCATGCTTTTTGAGTTTGGTCTTTTTGATTTAGGAGTACTTTCTATAAGTGTATCTTCATATGCGACTTTAATTATATATGTTTTTTTTCAATCATCGGTTAATTATTATTGTCAACTTATAAATGACGTGGTACGTCGTGTACAAGGGACGGGTTCCCGGAGTCTACGATGATTGGAAAGACTGCCGGAGACAGGTGCACCGTTTCAGCGGCAATAGCTACAAATGGTACAACACTATGGCGGAGGCGGAAGCTAGATACACGCGATATCTAGCGGGAGTTAGGACGAGGAACCGGATGAAGACCTACACCTTCGTCGCGGTGGTGATCATGCTTATCTTCTTTGGTTGTTTATCCCGCGTTTGTGTCTAGCTAGTTTAGATGTCTAGGCGAGCTTTCGATCGAGCTCTAACTTGTTCGATCGACACATGTATTCGCATGTCACCAACTACTTTATAACTTGATCGAAACAATGTATAACTTATATATTCATGTATGAGACTTATCTATATGTATTTATTTCAATCTTGTTTTGCGAATTGTGTATTTATATATATAACTGTGTGTATATCTGTGTGTATATCTGCCTATATAATCTGTATTGTATATCATCTGGCCCTAATTTTTTTTTTTAAAAAAGACATCCATGGCGCACATGGCACAGCTTCTGTGGCGCACTGCAACTAAAGCGCACCTGCGCAGCTTAGTGGCGCACTGCAACGTGCGCCACAGAAGATCAAAAGCGTAGCGCACCTGCCAACATATCCGTGGTGCACTAGCAGGTGCGCTACGCCTATCTCGACATAACCGTGGCGCACCAGGCAGTGCGCCACGGCTAGGAGATAGCCGTAGCGCAAGGCCCGTGGCGTACCCCTAGTGCGCCACAGATGATGTTTACAGGTGTGCCACAGACGACCATTTTCCTAGTAGTTCCTAGTAGTGCCGAGTCGCGGTGAAAAATGGTATTGTCTCGCCGAAAGGGTTGTCCCACCCGTTTTTCATTGCGTCTAGCGTTTCCAGGCGGTTCCCAACGCCCCGGTTCAGCCTAAAAATGCCGAATAAATGTTGGGCCAAATTCGACGCAATTTGACGTCCTAGAAACGCGACTGGGCGAAATTTCGCCGTCCGAATAAAAAGATCACCCCAGAAACGCCTTCCCGGGAACGGCTATCTGAATATGTTCGTTCATGTATATACCGCCTATTTTTAAAAGAACATGTGTACCTCTTGTCTACGACTAGTAAGAAAATTCCATGTCTTGCCTGCCCACCGCCACCACATCCACATGAACACAAATCGGAGCCATACACATAAACAACTAAACAATGTGAGATACTGTCGAAAAGAATAGTAAACAAAGTGAGACCAGAACAAAAACTTTAGCTGTACACTGTGCGATCCATGTCTAAACTGTTGGAATTTGTCCACAGATCAACTACATCAAACTAGACAAACAACCACGCTCGAATAAAATCTTATAGCCAAGGACACGTATCGTACCCGTTCTTTTTTTTATTTTGTTCTCAACTCACACGGTACTATAAACTCAGACCCATAGTGTGCTTATATGCACGTACAAGGCCCATAGCCTAGACTTGATCGGACATAGTCCTAAACTGATTAGTACTCGACGCTCTGCTACACTTCTATGGCAATATTAGCTTTGCCCAAACCTACACGGACTCATTAACCAAACCTAACTCGATTTAGACTCGGACATGGTATGACATGTACCAAAAAAACTCCAAAGACTAACATAATCAAAATTATCGCTAACAATCTCTCCCTAATTTTGACTTCTGGTCTTCCATGCATCTCTGATCTTGACTCCTTGCAGATCCGCGTCTTGTCTAGATCTTGCACCACGACAAGTCTAATTGGCTCTCCCCAATTTCAACTTGGCGAATTTACGGAACAACTCAAGTATGATCCGGACTACCCAGCCACGCTAGCAAACCTTGTGAAATCTCACCACCCGTGGAACACACCGTCCACCCTAGCGCAATACATGCCGACCTCCTGGCGTGGATTAGACCATCCACTTCGGCCTCATGTAGAGACATGGCCTCATTAAAGAGACTCACCTTCACTGGTTTACCGCCCACTTCACACTTGAACTTGATCCTCTCGTCGAGACACATAGACGACCTGATTGAGGCACGCAAATTGCGTCTTCGTCCATACAATGGACAGTCCCTCAACCTTCATTCGCTTCATCTGCAACGGATCCTCACAGAGACAAGCACTTGGACACAACGACGACTCACGAACACGACGAAGACTCAACGTGCCAACCCGCACGCCCATGACTCCTTGACTCATACTCTCCCGGACGACGATCTTGACAAGATTCTCCAGCACCGCACCACGGTACCACCGCACTCATCAACGATCATCCCCATCCACCACCTTGCCAAGGACTCCTCGCCCGCCTTCTTTTTCCTTCTCGCTCCTCCGAGCGACACCCGCCCGCCGCCTCACCGATGACGGCATGTTCGCCGCCTCCTCCTGGTCGCCCGCCCCGAGGCGCTAGTAGGGTCGCCTCCCCGGGGCAAGCGTGGGTTCAAATCTTCGACCTCGCTCTGATACCAATTGTTGGAATTTGCCCACAGATCGACTATATCAAACTAGACAAACAACCACGCTCGAATAAAATCTTATAGCCAAGGGCACGTATCGTACCCGTTTTTTTTTTTATTTTATTCTCAACTCACACGGTACTATAAACTCAGACCCATAGTGTGCTTATATGTACGTACAAGGCCCATAGCCTAGACTTGATCGGACATAGTCCTAAACTGATTAGTACTCGACGCTCTACTACACTTCTATGGCAATATTAGCTTTGCCCAAACCTACACGGACTCATTAACCAAACCTAACTCGATTTAGACTCGGACATGGTATGACATGTACAAAAAAAACTCCAAAGACTAACATAATCAAAATTATCGCTAACACAAACTATGTGCGCATGCTTACAGGGAAGCTAGCTCGCCGAGAGCCTGGAACTCGAAGGCTTGCACAGAAACTTAGAGCGACGAGCAGACTCGATTCCCTAGACGGGCTTAATTTGGCCGGATTCATGGGCTCGTAGCCACGCCACGACGTCACCCGCCGACCGGACTGTCCTCTGCGCATTCTTCTCGGAACGCATATATAAATAGCTCGCCGGTGCAGCCATTCGCTGCTGGTCATTGATCGTCTGTGGGTTATCGAATTATACTCCATGAATAAAGGCGTTCGCGGCAGGAGGCATCTTTCTGCAGAGTCGGCCATGGAGCACGAAGACGGACCTGGCTCTGGCGGTGGTGTCCAGGCCGACCCTGAGGGGAAGCAGCAGGAGGAGATGAGCGACGACTATGAATCGGGGTCTGATGAGTCACTCGAGATCTCGGACCTGAAGAAGCGCATGTGGAAGGACCAGATGCTGCTCACGAAGCTCGAGGGCCGCGCCGGCGCTAGGGGCGTGGTGGCGGCGCCAACCCGGGCATCCATGCCAGGGTCGGGCGGCGGCGCCGAGGCCGGGCAGGAGGAACCTCCGGACGTGCGGTGCCGGCGCAAGGCCATGCTCCGCGCGCAGGACGGCGTCCTCCGGCACATGCTCAGGATGATGGAGGCCTGCAACGCGCGCGGGTTCGTGTACGGCGTCATCGACGAGGCCGGCGAACCCATGTCGGGCTCCTCCGACAGCCTCCGCGGTTGGTGGAAGAAGAACGTGAGCTTCGACCGTGCGGGCCCGATGGGTCTGGTGGTCGGCCCCATGGGCCAAAGCCCGGTCAGCCTGGCCTCCTGCCTGCACCGTCTGCAGGACATCCAGGACAGCACGCTGGGATCCGTGCTCTCCGCGTTGAACCAGCACTGCGAGCCGCCGCAACGGAGCTTCCCGCTGGAGCGCGGCCTGGCGCCGCCGTGGTGGCCGACGGGGCACGAGTCCTGGTGGGGAACGCAGGGGGAGATGCAGGCTCACCAGGGCGTGCCGCCGTACCGGAAGCCGCACGACCTGAAGAAGGCGTGGAAAGTGTCCCTTCTCAGCGCGGTGATCAAGCACATGAGCCCGCGCTTCGACCAGATGCGCAGGCTCGTGTGGCAGTCCAAGCGGCTGCAGCAGAAGATGAGCGCCAAGGAGTCCGAGACGTGGTCCAAGGTGCTCCGGCAGGAGGAGGCGCTTAGCACCCAGCTGAAGAGCTCGCTGCGGATCACGCCGCTCGAGCAGGAAGACGACGAGTATGAGGAGGCGAAGAAGAAGAAGGGCAGCCTGGAGGCCGGTGTTGTGCGCGGCGCGCAGGACAAGCGCAAGCGCGAGACCGTCTGCAGCAGCAGCAGCAGCAGCTCGAGTGGGATGTGTCCAACGCCGACATGGGGGAACCCATCCGAGCTGACCATCGTGCCGCCCGATCAGCTTGCTGCTGCAACGACCACAGAGGAGAGCCGGAGCCCGATCGGCGAGCTCATGAAGCTGTACTACAGCTGCATGCAGGGGGGAGAAAGCTACGCCTACGGCGGCAGGGGGAAGGACGATGTGGCCCTGATACCTCCTAGTATTGTTCTGGACGGTATAGATGAGGTGGCGCAGGATGTCTTGTTTGATATCATTGGGAACTGTCCGGAAGTACTCCAGATGAAGTGTTGCGCTTCATGGGAGAGTGACGTAGCCAGTTGTGCCATGTAACTCATAGTTATATTACCTGTGATTGAATATTTTTACTCAACGTGTTTTCTCTGATGGCCGTATATAGATAAAGTGGCATTCTTATGTTTTTATTTATTCCTCTGGTTTCCCATGATGGGCTGGGAATGTAAATAATACACACAATTTTTGCTCCATGGTTGAGGACCGTTGGTTGCGGATAAGGATTTTGGACAGCCAGATATCCGAAGTATATGGCAGCGGATACAACATTACTATTATCCGGTGAACATAGGTATTTCCTTTTTTTACATAGATTATCCACCATTCTTAATTAGGATTATCTGATTACATTAGCCCAATCAAGCTGTCCACATATCCAATTAGTACAATAACATAATAACAGACCACTACGGAAACGGCGAAGAAGCCGACGGCAATAGCTAAGCCAACAGCCATATATCGGGCCGTCGGCACAGCATATCACGGCCAAAAGATCCCCGTCGTCATAAAAGATTCAAAAAGAGTCACCGGCTTAGGTGGCACTGCATCAACGCCATCGTCGGTGTAAACTAACAGTCGGCTTAGGTGGATCTGTGCCGATGGTCACCCTCGGTGTATCGTCCCCATCGGTTTAGTTAACCACCACGTGGCCTAGGCGAGCACCTAGCAGGACGGCCGCTGACGCCGTACGAGCTAAGCCGTCGGCACTAACGGCCGGCCATCGGCTTAGCTCTGCCGAACTTATGCGGACGGCGATATTTTTTTTTTACTTTTTACTCCGGTTTGAGCTTCTCGTGCATAATTTACCTATGCCGAGGGTAAAGCCTTCGGCTTTGCTACTATTTTCCCCTAGATGATTAACTTAATGTAGTGATGATGGGCAATACTGTCGGCATAGGCCTACCCACCCACTCCCTAGCTGCTGCCGCGTGTCGTCCTATGAAGACGACAACCCAACAGTTTGATCGAGCTGCTTACTCCTTATTTGTTTGATAAAGTGGTAATATCTTGATGCCGTATTAGCAATCTTACCTTCCCACGGTTGGCTTAGCTCCTGTCGTAGCCTGCCCGCCTACTCCCCAGCAACTTCCTCGTGCCCCCCTATGCCGATGGTTAGGGGTGGGCATAAAAACCGATAACCGAAGACCGAAACCGAAAAGATCGAGACCGAACCCGAATAGACCAAAACAGAAAAGACCGACAAGAAAATTGGGTAGTGAATTTTATAGACCGAATTTAATTTGGTCTATTCAGTCTTTAGTTCCTAAGTAACTGAATAGACCGAACTGACCGAATTTTACATGAGACTATCTGAAACTCCAAATTTGTGTGATGTGCATGAATTATGGCATTGTTGAATGGTCATCAAAGTGCTATTGTAGAGTTGCTACATTTTATTAGGATTGTTGCACGTTTATTTCTTCCACTAAATGATAACATATGTATTAAAAATATTTAAAATATAGTTAAAATATTGTCATATTTTTAATAAGTAATGTCTATCTTTTGTGTTGACAATATTGACCATGTTATTCGGTCATGACCGAACCCGAATTAGTAGGTACCCGAATTTGTCGGGTAGTAAAACTATCAAGTATAATTCGGTCTTATTTTTTCAAGGACCGAATTTAAAATAGACCGAAATACAAAGACCGAATTGTCGGTCATGACCGAACGCCCACCCCTACCGATGGTGCAGCCGTCGGCTTAGCCTTATCCAACCGTCAAGTTGTCGTCCGTGGTTGGCATGGCGACGACTGACATACGCCGACGGTTGGCCAACCCGTCGGCATATCAAGGCTATGTCGACGGCCTGCTCTAAGCCGATGGCCATAGAGCTATGTCGATGCGGGCTTCGCCGACGAGGCTAAGCTGATGGTGGCCATCGGCTTAGGCCTATGCCGACGACATATAGACGGATATGATATGATAGCACATTCCAAGAAAAAAATGCAACTATGGCTCTCCTCCATCCGTTTCAGCAAACAAGATTTAGTCAAAAATCGATGTCCTTTAAGTTTAACCAAATATGCAATACTCCCTCCGTCTCGGTTTATAAGACCTACGCGTATTTTTAGATCGATAAATTAACCAACTTAGCATGAGATACATAAGATAAAAACTATACTATTGGAAACTTCAAATGTTATATTTTCTAATGATATAATTTTTATAGTATATAATTTATATTATATAGCTCATGCGGACGACCTAGGTATACGCGTAAGTCTTATAAACTGGGATAGAGGTAGTACTCCTAACTGAGATAAATGTATTGAAAACTTTATCCCAAATAGAATAAATGTTAGCCACATGTTTTAAATATGACTTTCCTTCTTTGCTGGATAAGGGAGCATTATTAATCTGTACTACTAAGAAAATGTTTTATGCCCTGGTGACCACAGTTACTACTTGGAGTAAAAGAGGGGCACCAAGTTCATCAAGCTGTGTCATGTCCATGGATCATTCCGTTACATACTCATTTCTCTTTGTGGACCATAAAGAAGTCAAAACAAGATAGATGCTATGAAAATATCAAAAATAATTTTGAGTTTGCTGCTTTTAGTTACACAAGAACATTTTATTTGGTGTTAAAGGGAGTACACATGTTGTATTAGCAATCTTACCTTCCCGCCGTCGGCTTAGCTCCTGCCGCTGCCCGCCCGCTCCCTAGCAGCTTTCCCGTGACCCCTATGCCGATAGTGTGGCCGTCGGCTTAGCCTTAGCCAACCGTCAAGTTGTCGTCCGCCAGGTTGCGACAGCTGACATATGTCGACGGTTGGCCAACCCGTCAGCATATCGAGGCTATGCTGATGGCCCACTCTAAGCCGATGGCCACGGAGCTATGCCGATGCGCGCTTCGCTGACGGGGCTAAGCTGATGGTGGCCGCCGGCTTAGGCCTATGCCGACAGCATATAGACAAATATGATATGATAGCACATTCCAAGAAAAAATGCAACTATGGCTCTCCTCCATCCGTTTCAGCAAACAAGATTTATTGAAAAAATGGATGTCTTTTAATACTCCTAACTAGGATAAATGTATTGAAAACTTTATCCCAAATAGAATAAATGTTAGCTACATGTTTTAAATATGACTTTCCTTCTTTACTCGATAAGGGAGCATTATTAATCTGTACTACTAAGAAAATGTTATCCCTTGGTGACCACAGTTACTACTTGGAGTAAAAGAGGGGCACCAAGTTCATCAAGCTGTGTCATGTCCATGGATCATTCCATTACATTTTCATTTCTCTTTGCGGACCATTAAAAGTCAAAACAAGACTGATGCTGTGAAAATGTCAAAAATAATTTTGAGTTTGCTTCTTTTAGTTACACAAGAACATTTTCTTTGGTGTTAAAGGGAGTACACATATTGAGAAAAGGCATGAACTGAACCAACAAACTATATTCAGAACAAAATATAAACTGAAAAAAGCATATTTCCTTAGTAACTGGAGATATGATTTTGTGAATTCTAAAGGAATTATGTTTTTCCTAATTTAGGTTCTTGGTTTTTTAATACAGGGTTGATAGATTTGGTGCTTAAAATTTCATTGAAGCTTTACTTGGTTGCTATATTCAGAGCCCTCGTGGTATGTTCACACAATATGTTGAGGAGAAGAATACATAAAAATTGGCACTATATTCTTCATAGTACCCATAGCAGCAGCACTGAATATACATTATCAGGTAATAAAGGCTCACTCAGAAGACGCAAAAGACACAATGATCTGTGCTACTACAGAATCATCATTCCAGAACTTCACTGAGTGAGACATGACGTTCAGTCTGCAACCATTCTACATAGATAAGAATCAACTACACCCTTCGGCCTCCATCTAGAAATAACTGACTTAGGTTTATCTAGATTCGAATGTATCTAGACACATTTTAGTATATAAATACATTCGTATCTAGACAAACTCAAGTGAGTTATTTCTGGACGGAGGGAGTACTAGCGTAGGTTTCTCTATATGGAGTTGGAAGCTGGAATAAGAGGCATAGGATGGCCCTTCACGTTGGCTTCTCGTAGCTGTTCTGGTCTCTGAACTCAGCCATCTTACTCCTGATATATTCTCCCATATGCGGCTGGATAAACATGTGCGTAGGGTCAAGGATGTGGACGATGAACCTCTCTGATGCGGGCATCGAAGCATTCAGATTGACAATGAACTGGGCCATCGGTACATCGCTGGACACAAAGCGATAAACCAGTGGATCAAATAAAACTGCAAAGTGATGGCCAAAGGAATAAAATAGAGTGGAGCCTTTTCGGATTTATTAGGAGCTTACCAGGAGACGAACAACCCCTTGATTGCATTAACCATCTTTTGTGTGCTCCGGACAGTAGAGTATTACTGTTTGCAGTACCTGTTTGGCAAAACAGCACAACCATGACATTTGGAGTAGTAGTGTTACAGGAACATTCACCAATATTCTGGCATATCATGTAAATATCTATAGTCACAACGGGTGAACCATTCAGCCAGCAACACAAAAGACTAAAGGGTTTGCTTTCTTCTTTTTATATCTCTGAACAAATACTGACTGTTTACCTCTTTCAGTGTGGACAGGGACTAGAGATGCAAGTGGGTCACCACTAGGGTACCCTTTACCATCCGTAGTTCAGAAAAATGAAACAACTTTCCCAAAATGATGATGTCATTAGAAAAGTTAGTTCATTTTGTTGAACTAAAGAGGGTAGAGGGTACCCTAATGTGGCCCACTTGCATGTATAACAGGGACTAACAGACTGGAGAAGAGATCCAACATGTGGGGAAGTTTGTTTAGGGAAAAACTCTTGTAAAACAAAATTGCCTTTATTATTCCAGCAGTGCTATTTGGAGAAGGCAACAGACTGGATAAGAGGATACAACAAAAATGGGACGGATTAGATGAATTGAGCGAAAACTGAGGATACACATAAATGAACTGCCCAGCTATCAAAAGTTCAATTGATGCAAGCAATAACTGGGAGAAAATATCATTAAAAAACATGCTATAAGTATCGCGCCAAATCTCTATGAAGGGCAAGTATCCAAATTTGATCAAGTTAAGCGTGAAGTGAACAAGATTTTCAGTATATTATCTAAGTGAATTCCATACTCGATGATCATCTCAAACCCAGATCTCACCGCGCAAGAACCAGTGCAAAAAATTGCAAGCACTTAACCGAACGATAATGAACAACTACAAACTGAACTAAATTAATCACTCAAATTGCCCACTTAAACCTGAAATAAACACTCCCTAGCTAGTCTAACTTTTTTTTGAGAGAACTAGCTAGTCTAACTTGTGAGCACACTGTCAGCTTGACCTGAAAAACACTAAAGCCTAATGTAATCAACAAGCTTCGGCACCAAAAACTGAAACTTAAACTAGGGGAATCACAAAGAAACGCATTCCAATAGACTGACCAGGTTGAGGACGAACCCCCTAACTCCAAAATCAGAGAGCTCCTGAAACATCGGTCATGCTACACCTAAAACACACGAGCTACCGCCGTCGCAGTGAAGATCTGGCGCAAGACAATACGATACAGATGACACCACCCCTGCTCCAAAACCATAACACAAACGATCTAAAAAATAGAAAATCAGAGAACAAGCCAGAGGGAGAAGATCGGGGGAATACCCATCTCGCTGCAGGTAAAGAACTGGTGCTCATGTTTCTCGGCACCGAAAGTGTCGCTGCCCTCCCCTCCAAGGAAGAAAAATAATATTTTGTAGGTGGTCTCGCTGAAATAGTTTTACAAGTTGGGAATGACGCCGAATGCAGAAATTCTGGGGCATATGTGTATTCATTACACCAAGAATAGCGAATATCTCAGGACACTCAAGAATGCTATGGTCGGTGTGATGCCAAAGGTATGAGTATATAATCTTTCTTTTATATTTCTTTCTTCACTGTATACACATGGAAGGTGAATCCTCAAGTCAGTCTCTCAAACATTACCATTTGATCACAATGGGCACATATCCTTAATTTAGGTTTGATTAGGTACATACTACATTGTGCCAAATGGCAGGTGGGTGTAAATACACATGATAGGCTTCATGTACTTTAATATGTATATTGTTGTTATTACTGCTGCAGGTTCTCAGAGAAATACTACTTGGTCATGGGTTAACTGGAGAAGAAGGAAAGCCTGGATATCTCAGACTAGGTACTGACAACGAAAGCCAGGTCGCCACCGATGGCAGAACCAATAACAAGAAGAACAACAATAATATTTCCTCCTCTCCTTGGCAAAACCAACACCACAAGCTGTATGTTTCCCTGCTATCCCTCTATGTGACGGCATGTGAGATATTACACCTTGATATTGATGCAATTTCGCCAAGAGAAGGAGACCAAGGAGATGGTGTCACGTTCAGGTTTGCAATGTGGATGGTGCAGTCAAAAAGAGATCACGTCACAGTCAGCCTGACAGAGATAAGGCTTAGCACAAGGATGGTCATAGCAACGATGATGGAACTCCGGAAGGCCGGCCGTGAGGTCATCAGAGCAGCTGACCTGGAGAGCCTCATGGACTCGCTGACCAGCATTTCAGAGACCATGCTGGATCTTGAGGGTAGCATGGTTTTTGCCGCCGGGACAACGACGACGGTACCTGCCACCGCTGACACCGTCGATTCCCTTGTGAAACAAGCACGGGAATCCACGGAAGAATAAAGAACCAATATTCTGAAAACTTCAGCTAGCTAGCTCTCTCAGGGCAAACAGCCTAGATTATTTGCTACGCGTTTGCGTCAGACTATTTTATTAACATATGGATTTCGTCTATTGATTCAACCGTGTTGTACTAGTAATATTTCCTCTATTTATTCAACTGAAATGTACTTGTAATATACCGTACTGTACTGCCGTATTCCACGCTTGTCATGCATGGGGACATTAACATTTTGATTCTGGTGGTAAGGTTGGGTTGATGTATTTATTCTTTCTGTGTATCCGGTAACCCCGGTGCTACATATATACTTGTTCCAAGAAGCGCAGTTGCGACATACCCAACACATAGATAATCGAAATGTCTAAGACCACATGGCAGGGGCTGAGTTCACAATCACTGAGAATAAACTTGCTGTAACAATTTCAGTCGTGCTATGAACTAGGAAAGGGATTTAAGAAGATGACATCAATGGCATCTTATATTATAGGTACCAAACAAAAAACATGATCAGGGGAAGTGGGATATGGAATTTTGTTTTTTTCAGAGTAAAGTGAACTCCAGTCATCACAAATATATGTCACTGCTCCACACAATATATTGATACGATTACTCAATCGGGGTAGCTTACGCATGCCGAGCTGGACAAAATCACAGGCTTCAACATCGTCTCGTATAGACCGGTTTATTTACTATCCCACTAACTCTACCATTTCATACGGTTCAATAAGCAGTATATCGTAGTATGTAAGCGAAACAGGGTAGTATTGATTACGGATGTACTGTGCAAATCCATGTTTTTAAAATAATCACAGAATCCAATTTGGTCGAGGTGTGGAGGATATAACACCTCGAGCATAGGCCAATTAGTCGCCCATGTGAAATGCAGCGCGTGCATCCAAGACCTACCAAACTGGAACAAATCTGCGGGACAGAGTGGAGAGGGATAGCAGGATAAACGTCGGGAAGGGGTGGTACCTGCGGAGGACGAGGGGAGTCGGCGGCCTCGGGGAAGGGGGGGTGCCTGTTGCCGGAAGGAGAGCCGCCACCGGCGTCTGGGCGTAGGCAGCGACCGACCGCCCAGAGAGAAGCCGCTGTTGATGCTGATGGGGGAAGGCAAAATTTTATGTCTGTTTTTCAGGGAGGCGGCGCTCAGTGCGGCGCGACTCGCTGGTGGCGGGTGAGCCCAAATCTGGCCAACGGGCCGGCCCGGCACGGCCCAGACCCGGCACGGCCCGCCGCCCGCCAAGCCACGTGTCGTGCCGGGCCGGCACGCGTGCCCCGCCTGACGGCTCGAGCCCGGCCTCGGCTCTTCACAGGCCGGCCCGCGGCACGTTAGGCACGTGGGCCTGTCATTTTTTTTGCTGGCCCGTCTAATTAATATAAAAAAAGCAGAATCTATATTAAAACAGCAAAGTCTTTGTGTCCTGATGGTTAGGGTGACATGCTAGGAGGGTGAGGTCACCAGTTCGAATCCTGGGTAGACATTTTTTGCACTATATTGTCTAAGACATCAACACATATGACCCTAACGGGCTGTGCTGGGCCGGCCCGCGTACCTGAGGCCACGGCACGGGCACGGCCCCGACGCTTCACGGGCCCGGCACGCCGCGGGCCGGGCCGTGCCTGTACCGGGCTTTTTTCACGTGCCAGCCCGTCAGGAGGTGGCCCGTTGGCCAGGTTTGGGTGAGCTAGGCCCATGTAAATTGTAATGGAGGGGCTGTCAGTTTTTCTTTCTGCTCGTTCTTTCGGTTTCTTCTTTCGGTGTTTTTTGGGTTCGTTTTTCTGCTCGTTTTCGGTTTGTTTTCTCCGTTTTCTTTTCTTCCTCTTTTTTCTTAGTTTATTTTTAATTTTTTCATTTCATATTAAAAAAATTATATGCAATTTTAAAATTGTTCATGGTTTTTAAAAATCACCATTTTTAAAATTTGTTCGCTATGTTTGAACCTTTTGTTCATGACATGAAAAAATTGTTCGTGATTTTTCTAAAATTGGCTAATGATTTTGAAAATATATTTCTGACATTGAAAATATGTTCATGATTTTAAAAAAAAATGTGGTTCATGATTTTAAAAAATTGTTCATTATTTTTTGAATTCTCTTCTTGATTTTTCAAAAAGAAATTCATGGTTTAGAAAGTTTTGTTCATTATTTTTGAAAATGTTGGATTTAAAAATAAAAGGAAAAGAAAACACAAAAAAAGGAAAAATAAAAATCTAAAACAAAAAGGAAAAAAAGGTAACTGATGTTATAATATTAGGATATGTCGAAACTTTTTTATAAAAGTGTATTTCATATATGCTTGAACATGTACTTCCCTTCTAAATAGGTTTATACTTTCACCTTTTTAAGTTTGTACTTCTTTATTTTTTCACATCCATACTTTCTTCTTTTATTATTTGTAGTTCAGGACTTGTCTTTTCAAGACGATTCATTTATTTTCAAGCGCTTCACAGGCCTCTGCACTTTTGAAATTGAACATGTGTACTTTCCATCATATTTTTTTCCAAAATGGTGATTTCATTATCTTTCTAACTCTTCATGATGAATGTTGATACGTTGTAAACGTATCTATAATTTTTATGTTTCATGCTTGTTTAGTATCCACTTTGTTTTGCTTTGTCTATACTTTAAGGTATTTTTATATGTTTTCTGGGACTAACCTATTAATAAGATGCCACAGTGCGAGTTGCCTGTTTTCTGTTGTTTTTTTTTCCAAAAAAATCAGAAAATGAATATTCTCGAAATTGGACGGGACAAAAGCCAAAGTCAATATTTTACCGTGGGAAATGCGGAGCCAGAAGACGAGACGGAGAAGGGCCTCGAGAGGGCCACACCCCTTGGCCGCGCGGCCTAGCCTTACCCGCGCCTAGGGTGGTGCAGCCGCCTCGGGCACCCCCTCGGCCTCCCTTTTCTCCTATAAGAAGCCCTGATACCAAAACCCTAAGTACCCGATCAATCTTCCACGAAACAGTCTGTAGCCGTCGCCATCATCGTCCCTAGATCGGGAAGATCTGAAGCTCTTCCCGGCACTCTGCCGGAGAGGAGAGAACATCCCGGAGGCCTTCTTCATCACCATGCCAGTCTCCGGTATGATGTGTGAGTAGTTCCACATTGTACTATGGGTCCATATAGTAGCTAGATGGTTGTTTCTCCTCCTTTGTGCTACCATGTTTAAATCTTGTGAGCTCCGTTCATGATCAAGATCATCTATTTGTAATCATGCATGTTATGTTTGCAGGGATCCGATGGATATTGATATTACTATGTCAGATTGGCTAATGATTCTATCTTATTGATTATATCATGTCTATGTTGTTTGAGATCTTGCATGCTCTCCGTTTCTAGTAGCTATCTTGGCCAAGTAGATGCTAGTGACTCCAAGAGGGAGTATTTATGCTCGATAGTGGGTTCATGCCTCTATTTAATTCGGGAAAGTGACAGAAATCTCTAAGATTATAGATGTGTTGTTGCTACTAGGGAGAAAACAACAATCTCTTGTTCATGGAACAAGTAGATTGATTAATTTACACACCTTGCTTAAAGTAGTTATTCATTGCTTGCAACTTAATACTGGAGGGGGTCGGATGATAACCTGAAGGTGGATTACTAGTCATAGATGCAGTTGGATGACGGTCTATGTATATTGTTGTAATGCCCAATCAAATCTCATAGGATCATGAATGTCTAGTATTGCATTGTTATGTCTTGCTCTGTCTTATCAATTGCCCTGCTGTAATTTGTTTACCCTTCATGCCATGTTGTTTATCTAAGGAGAGCACCTCTAGTGAACTATGGATCCCGGTCCAATCTTTACCATTGATACATCTTCCATTGTTCCTGTTTACTTTCTGCAAGCCATCATTACCTTCCACACCATACAGTTAATCCTTTGTTTTCAGCAAACCGGTGAGATTGACAACCTCACTGTTCGTTGGGGAAAAGTCTTGAGTTTGTGTTGTGCAGGTTTCCAAGTTGCTAGCAACACGTTTGGGTCGTTTCCTTCCTCCTACTGGTTCGATAACCTTGGTTTCTTTCTGAGGGAAAACTTGCTGATGTGCTCATCATACCTTCCTCTTGGGGTTTCCCAACGAAGCTCTATAGTGATCTGAGCTGCATCAAGCTGTTTTATGGCGCCATTGCCGGGGAGGATAAGGACGGCTTCACAAGGGGAGTCCTTCACAATCTTTCTCTTTACTTTGTTTTTGTTTTGCTTAGTTTCTTTTGCCTTGTTTTATTTGCCTCTTTTTATCAAAAATCACAAAAAAAATAGTTTTGTTTGGTTTTCTTTTTCTTATAAAAAACACAAAAAAATAGTTCCTACTCTAGTTACTGCTACTGTTGGTTTGCTCCACTTTTGCAAAAATGAACTCTGCTGAGAACACCAAGTTGTGTGACTTTACTAGCACAAACAATAATGATTTCCTGAGTACACCTATTGCTCCACCTGCTCCTGATGCTACCTTTTATGAAATTATGCCTGCTTTGTTGAATCTTGTGATGAAAGAGCAATTTTCTGGTGCTAGTTCTGATAATGCTGCTGCCCACCTCAATAACTTTGTTGAACTTTGTGAGATGCAAAAATATAAGGATGTAGATGGAGATATTATTAAGCTCAAATTGTTTCCTTTCTCTTTGAGAGAAAAAGCTAAAGAATGGTTGCTATCCTTGACTAGAAATAGTATTGATTCTTGGATTTAGTGCAAAGATGCTTTTATTGGAAAATACTATCCTCCTGCTAAGATTATATCTATGAGAAGTGAAATAATGAAATTTAAACAACTTGATAATGAGCATCTTGCTCAAGCTTGGGAAAGAATGAAATCTTTGGTTAAGAATTGTCCCAGTTATGGACTTACTACTTGGATGATTATCAAGACTTTTTATGTAGGTTTAAACTTCTCTTCAAGAAACCTATTGAATTTTGCTGCTGGAGGTACCTTTATGACAATTACCTTGGGTGTTGTAACAAAGCTCCTTGATAATATGATGGTCAACTATTCTAAATGGCACACTGAGAGAGCTCCACATGGTAAGAAGGTAAATTTTGTTGAAGAAACCTCTTCTTTGAGTGATAAGATTGATGTTATCATGGCTATGCTTGTTAATGGAAAAGCTCATATAGATCCTAATAATGTTCCCTTAGCCTCTTTGGTTGCTCAAGAAGAGCAAGTTGATGTGAACTTCATTAGAAACAACAATTTCAGCAATAATGCCTATATGAATAATTTTGGTAGTAACAATAATTATAGGTCTTATCCTCCTAATAATGGCAATACCTATGGAAACTCCTACAACAATACTAGAAGTGCTCCCTATGAAATTAAAGTCATGCTTAAAGACTTTATTAGTAAACAAACCATTTTCAACAAAACTGTGGAGGAAAAGCTGTTGAATGTTGAGAAAAATATTTCCTCTTTGTCTGAAGCAGAAGCCTCTTTGATTAATAAAATGGCTGCTAAACCTGAAAACTTGGAAAGTACCTTTGCTGCTACTCATGCCATACAAGTTACTATTGATGAAAATATTAGATTGTTAGCTCAACTACATGCTAAGTGGGAAAGAGAAGCTGAAATTGCTAGAAACAATAGTGTGTGCACTATTACCACCACCAATATGGATACCACTAAACCACAAGAAGTCCATATTCCTCCTACCACAATGCCTAAACCCAATGAATCTACTACCAGTGATGCTAAGTTTGATTTTGATCTTGATGGTTACAATATTTCTGAAGTGATTATGTTCCTACAAAAGCTTGCTAGAAGTCCTAATGCTAGTGATATGAATGTATCTTTCACCAAACACATTACATATGCTCTTATTAAAATTAAGGAAGAAAAGTTGAAACACAAAGCCTCTATTCCTAGGAAAGTATAAGATAGTTGTGAGCCCATCATTAATATGCAAGTGAATGACTTTGATCTCAAAGCTTCATGTGACCTTGGTTCTAGTGTCTCTATTATGTCTAGAAAGATTTATAAAATGCTTGATTTGCCACCTTTGGAAGATTGCTATTTGGATGTCTCACTTGATGATAATGCTAAAAAAAACTCATGGGGAGTGTTAATGATGTTCTTATTATGGTTAATAATGCCTATGTCCCTGTTGATTTCTATGTTTTGGATGTTGAATATAATGCTTCTTGTCCTAATACTTTGGGAAGACCTTTTCTTAGAACTGTTGGTGCCATCATTGATATGAAAGAAGACACCATTAAATATCAAATTACATTCAAGAAAGGTATTGAACACTTCCCTATGAGAAGAGAGAAGTTGCCTTTTGCTCCTCCTTTGAAAGCAAGGTTTGATGTTAATGCTTCTTCATTTGAAAATACTTGCTTCTTGCTTCTTGTGCCTAACTTAAAGGCATTAAAGAAAGGTACTTCTTGGGAGATAACCCAATAGTTTTATTAAGTATTGGAAGTTATTACTTCTGTAATAATCGCTCCTTATCCTTTTTATTTGATTTTTGTGCCAAGAATAACCTCTAATGAGAGGGAAGTAAGATTTGGGGAGTTGTTGTCCTGAAACACATTTTTGTGCTCCACCATAAAAATTCATATAAAATCTCTGTAAGCCGTATTGAGATGATATTTTCTGAATAAATCCTCCAGTATGTTAGCTAACTTCTGTTAGTTCAACACTTTTTTATTTGAGCAACAGAAGGTCTTCGAAAAAAATGGTTTCTACATGCTGGTCTGTTTTGACAGATTTCTGCCATTATTTGCATTTGCTTCTTATTGATTCCTTTTTGGGTTCTTTTTTGAGAAATTAAGCTTTTTGAGGGAATTGCTACAGTAGCTTGTGTTTTTAGTGAAAAAAATTCTGTTCTAAAGCTAAACTCAAAGGTCTATTATCTTTTGAATACACTAATGTTGCTAATGAAGATTGTGTGAAGTTTTGTATGAAGAAAAAATTTTAGGTGTAGAGAAAGAATGATAAAATGAGATGAAGAATGGACAAAAGCTCTAGATTGGGGATGCCACCTCGTGTCACCCCAAGAAATATTCAAGAGGTACAAGCGTCAAAGCTTGGAGATGCACAAGGCATCCCCTTCTTCATCAATAAAAATCTCAGGTCATTCTAGACACTTCGTTTTTATTGTTTCATGCATTGTTGTGTTGTTCTTGGATCGTCATAGTTTTCGTTTAGTTTGCTTGAATAAAGTAGTTTGGACCCCCGTTTTTGCTGTGTTGCTTCAAATAAGTTGATTGGTGTTTGATGGTGTTGATTAGCACTTCGTTGGAAACCCCAAGAGTAAGGTGTGATGAGCACAGCAGCAAGTCTTCCCTCAGTAGAGACCAAGGTTATCGAACCAGAAGGAGGAAGGAAACGTCACACATGTGTTGCAAACAATGCATAGACCTGCACAACACAAACTCAAGACTTTGTCCCAACGAATCAATGAGGTTATCAAGCTCAACGGTTTGCTGTAACAAAGGATTAAACGTACCGTGTGGAAGGTAATGGTTTGCAGCAAGTAATCAAGTAACAGTGGAAGATGAATCAATGGTAAAGATTGGACCGGGGTCCATAGTTCACTAGAGGTGCTCTCCTTAGATAAACAACATGGCATGAAGGGTAAACAAATTACAGCAGGGCAATTGACAGGAACTGAGCAAGGCATAACAATGCAATTACTAGTCAGAAAGATCCTATGAGATTCGATTGGGCAATACAACAAGATACATAGACCGCCATCCAACTGCATCTATGACTAGAAGTCCACCTTCAGGTTATCATCCGAACCCCCTCCAGTAGTAAGTTGCAAGCAACAGACAAATGCTTTAAGCAAAGTGTGTATGGTAAACAGTCCACATATTCCATGAACAAGAGACCGTTGTTTTCTCCCTAGTGGCAACAACACATATACAACCGAAGAGATTTCTGTCACTTCCCTTGAAAACTAGAGGCATGAGCCCACTATCGAGCATAAATACCCCCTCTTGGAGTCACTAGCAACTACTTGGCCAAGATAGATACTAACAACGGAGAGCATGCAAGATCACAAACAACATAGACATGATAGAATCATAAAGACAAAACCATTAATCAAACCAACATAATAATCTCAATATCCATCGGATCCCCGCAAACACAACATGCATGATTACAAATAGATTAGATCTTGATCATGAATGGAGCTCACAAGATCTATACATGAAAGCACAAAGGAGGAGATACAACCATCTAGCTACTACATGGACCCATAGTCCAAGGTGGAACTACTCACACATCATACGGAGAGAAGGCCTCCGGGATGATCTCCCCTCTGGCAGGGTGTCGGGAAGAACTTGAGATCCCCCTCGATCTAGGAACGATGGTGGCGGCTGGGGGGTTTGGCTGCCCTTGTCCGCTTCCTCGTCTCCCCTCTGGACTTCTTGTTCCCCACGGAAAGTAATTGACTTTGACGTTTGTCCCGTCCAATTCCGAGAATATTTCTTTACTAACTTTTCTGAAACCAAAAACAGCAGAAAACATGCATCTGGCACTTTTGCAACTTGTTAGTAGGTTAGTACCAGAAAACATGTAAAAATCACCTCGAAGTATAGACAAGCAAAGCAAAGTAGATACTAAACAAGCATGGACCATCAAAAATTATAGATACATTTCCGACGTATCAGTGTTGGAAAGGAGTAGAAACTTTTTGCTTGAATAGTGCAAGGGAAGCTTGATTTGACTGTGACTTAGACTTTAGCATGTAATGCTAGATGTTGTTTTGAGTTGCAAGCAACAAACAACTGCTTTAAGCAAAGTGTGTTAGGTAAACAGTCCACATGTTCCATGAACAAGAGACCGTTGTTTTCTCCCTAATGGCAACAACACATATACAACCGAAGAGATTTCTGTCACTTCCCTTGGAAACTAGAGGCATGAACCCACTATCGAGCATAAATACCCCCTCTTGGAGTCACTAGCAACTACTTGGCCAAGATAGCTACTAACAACGGAGAGCATGCAAGATCACAAACAACACAGACATGATAGAATCATAAAGACAAAACCATGAATCAAACCAACATAATAATCTCAATATCCATAGGATCCCCGCAAACACAACATGCATGATTACAAATAGATTAGATCTTGATCATGAACGGAGCTCACAAGATCTATACATGAAAGCACAAAGGAGGAGATACAACCATCTAGCTACTACATGGACCCATAGTCCAAGGTGGAACTACTCACGCATCATACCGGAGAGAAGGCCTCCGGGATGATCTCCCCTCCGGCACGTTGTCGGGAAGAACTTCAGATCCCCCTAGGGACGATGGTGGAGGCGGCTACACACGATTTCGTGGAGATTTGATCAGGTGCTTAGGTTTTTTGCATCGGGGGCTTCTTATAGGCGAAGGGGAGGCCGAGGAGGCGACCAGGGGGGCCAGACCCTAGCCAGGCGCGGGCCCACCCCTGGCCGCGCCTGGGGGGTGGCTGTCCTGGCTCGCTTCATAGTCTCCCCTCTGGACTTCTTGTTCCCCATGGAAAGTAATTGACTTTGACGTTTGTCCCGTCCAATTCCGAGAATATTTATTTACTAACTTTTCTGAAACCAAAAATAGCAGAAAACAGGCATCTGGCACTGTTGCAACTTGTTAGTAGGTTAGTACCAGAAAATATGTAAAAAGCACCTCAAAGTGTAGACAAGCAAAGCAAAGTAGATACTAAACAAGCATGGAGCATAAAAAAATTATAGATATGTTTCCGACGTATCAACATCCCCAAGCTTAACTCCTGCTCGTCCTCGAGTAGGTAAGTAACAAAAAGAATAATTTTTGAGGTGACATGCACCCTCACAATAAAGATCCAACCATTTGCAAGCATTGAAAGCTGGGATCAAAGAACTCTAAACATGGGCATGAAAGTGTGAGTTCTAACAATAGGACATAATAGCTATGCATGCAACATGCAAGCTACAAACAAAGATCATGAATAGTATGCATTGAAAATGTTTGTTTGTTTCACATACAGAAAACATAGCATAGTGGCAATCAGCTTGTCCCTCATAGAGTAGCAATATAGATGCATAGGACACCTTCAAAGTTCACAAGTATTACTAGAAACAAATAGCACAAGAACAAGTAATATCACAATATGCATCAATTAATAAGCTTTGGAACACTGCACACAGAATGACAACTATGCTCTCTTAATGGTGCCTAAAGGTAGAAGGTGGAGACTCAATATAATAGTGGAAGAAAGGCCCTTCATAAAGGGAAGCAGGGATTTCAAGTTTCAAAAAGGGCTTCCAAAATTTTTGGTACTAGTTAGCTTTCAGCCCTCATTGTCCCTATCATAACATTTTGAAGTGGTTAAGGTTAAAGTGGCAAATATGGAGTATATGCTTGACAAAGTATAAGTTCGCAATCTCAAGTCCCTTGAATACGAGGGCCACACCTCATGCATACTCAACTTTGGGTCCAGGCAAGTTCTTGTCATTGTAAGTATTTGCATATCATTGAGAACCGCCAACGGGGTACCCCTTGCACATGGTACGGGAGCTTTCCCATAACCAAAATGACAAGGCAAGCAGACAATGAACATCTCATCAATCTTTTTATTTACCATATGCATAGCTTTTTATTGAGGATGCTTCATAGATAGCTCATTATGGTGATGCTGCAAGTTTCCACCATGATTAGGCATGGCTTAGGCTAGCGGCCCAGGCGTTTCTCTAACATAGAATACAAACTCCATAGACTTACAAGTTCCCTCTTTATTTCACACCGGTGACATCCATAGACAAAAGAGCATGATATCAAATGAGTACAAAGTACAAGTGCAATGTTGAAAACATTCCCCGTGACAGCATAATTCTAAGACACTTTGGAATAATTCTAGGAGTTTATAGTGGACACTTTGGAATAACTTGGTTTCTTGGGAGTTGGAGGCATGAGTAGAACTTACTCATACAAGTGGAGGCTAGCAAAAGACTGGGAGCAACCAACTAAGAGAGCAATAATGGCCATAATCATGAAGAGCAACAAAGCATACTAATCAAAGCAAAGAGTCATACTACCAGTCAAGGACTAAATGATCATAGAGGCTATGGTGACTTGTTAATAGTTATAACATGGTGTGAGCATGTGCCAAGTCAACCCAAGCAAAACATCAAAGGAGAATACCACAATACTATGCTTTTTGCATGCTAAAACAGTGCATAATTTGTTTAAGGCACACTAAGAAATCCCAATTGTTTGGAGCAAGACATGCTACAACAATAATCACTAAGCATAAGGTCAAAACAACACCTAGCATGTCATGCTAAAGTCTAAGTCACAGTCAATGCAAGCTCCTCTTGCACTTTCAAGCAAGAACTTACTACTCATTTCCAACACCAAACAACTTATTTGCAAAACAACACAGCGAGAACGGGGGTCCAAACTACTTTTTCAGGCAAACTAAACAACCTAAGCAAAGCAAACGAAAACTAAGACGCTCCAAGAACAACACAACTGTGCATGAAACAATAAAAACGAAGTGTCTAGACAAACCTAAGCTTTTATTGATGAAGAAGGGGATGCCTTGGGCATCCCCAAGCTTTGAAGCTTGTACCTCTTGGATATTTCTTGGGGTGACACCATGGTGGCATCCCCAAGATTGAGCTTTTGTCCATTCTTCATCTCATTGCATCATTCTCTCTCTACACCTGAAATTTTTCCTTCATACAAAACTTCACACAATCTTCATTAGCAACATTAGTGTATTCAAAAGATATTACACCTCTGGCAAAGCTTTGGAATAACAAGGCTTTTCACTAAAAACAAAAGCTACTGTAGTAACTCCTTCAAAAAGCTCAATTCACCTAAAGAGAACTCAAAAAGGAATCAATACGAAGCAAATACAAATAATGACAGAAATTTGTCAAAACAGACCTGCAGGTAGAAACCGATTTTTTCGAACATCTTCTGTTGCTTAAATAAAAAAGTGTTGAACTAACATAAGTTAGCTAACATACTGGGGGATTTATTCGTAAATTTTGAGGTAAATTCAAGTTACAGAGACTCCTCACGAATTTGTTTGGTGGAGGACATAAATCTGTTTCGGGACAACAACTCCCCAAATCTTACTTTTCTCTCATTAGAGGTCATTCTTGGCACAAAAAACAAACAAAAAAGGATAAGGAGAGGTCATTAATGAAGGAGATAACCGCATTAGCGGTCCTAATTCTTTGGCCGCACCTTCACTTTGGTCCCAGTTTTTTAAAAATTGCATATCTAGGTCCTAAATCTTTCATAAGTGATTCAGCGAGGTCCTAAATAGGTCTGACCAGAGTTGACCGGTGCCACCTCGACAAGAGGACAAGAAAGCATACCAATCTGGCTTATATATTTACACATAAACCCCTTAAGTTGTATTCCTTCAAAAACATAGTCCCTAGAACAGATGCCACGCCGTCCCACGAGTCTGTCACTCGCGACGGTGTCACGGCCAGGAAGGCAGGAACGCGGCCAGGAACTCATCTGATAAGGAAGTGGGCATGACAAATATCTTGAAAGCACATCACACATGCATGGACAGCTAGTTGTCCTCAAGGAGACCATGCGGGAGCGCAGAGAGGTCGACCATGAGGGAGCGCAAGAGCGTCGTCGAGCAGCAGTCCAAGCAGTCGATGCCCCCTCGTCCCGGCGGTGCCCCAGGCGTCCTCGTCGCTTGCCCTCCGGCCCTGCCCCATGCACCGCCTATGCGCCGGTGCAGTTCTCCAACATGGCGCCTCTCCGTGTCGCCCCACGTCATGCAGATGCCACCACCGATGCCCACCTTCGGCGCTCCACCGACTCAGCCCACTCCACCAGCGCACATCAGCCACAATCTCCTACGGCGCCACTCTCTCCTCCCTAGCTAGGATCTCTACCGATCTGTACCGACCTAGCTAGTTGGGCACTACTATATGTAGCACTCTGTACGTTATTATAAATCAACGAATGTTGTGCCCTTTCTTCTCTTGTGTGTGCCTAGTCTTTCTTATACGCACTACTGGTGGTGTGGCCCTTGTTGACTCCCACCACCCAGAGATTGTCTCCTTAGCCTAGGAGCGCTCAAAGACCATACCCAGGTGATGAGAAGAAGGATGCATGCAGTAGACAAGCGTCCGACGTTGTAGCCCATGCATGGTACCTGCCTGCACAACAAGTGTTCAGCAGGCCTCCGACATGCTTTTATATTGTGCGGTCTTGACGCCGCGTGCTAGTTGATGCGTGTCCTTGCTTAGCTGCTATGAGCCTAGGAATCATGTTCTAAAATAAATACAACTTTAAGGGGCTATTTGCAAATATGCATGCCAGACTATATGTTTTCTAGGCCCAACGTTGACGTGGCACCAGTCAACGCTGGTCAGACCCATTTAGGACCTTGCGTAAATCACTTATAAAAGATTTAGGATTTAGACGTGCAATTTTAAAGAAGTAGGACCAAAGTGAAGGTGCGATGAAAGAATTAGGACCGCTGGTGCAGTTTTCTCTTACTGAAGTAATAACTTCCAAGACTCAAGAAAACTCTTGGATTATCTCCCAACAAGTACTTTTCTTTAACGCCTTTAAGTTAGGCACAAGAAGCAAGAAGAATCAAGTATTTTCAAATAAAGAAGCATTAACATCAAACCTTGCTTTCAAATGGGGAGCAAAGAGCAACTTCTCTATCCTCATAGGGAAGTGTTCAATAATTTTCTTGAATGGAAAATGATATTTGATGGTGCCTTCTTTCATATCAATAATGGCACCAACTGTTCTAAGAAAAGGTCTTTCCAAAGTAATAGGACAATAAGCATTGTATTCAACATCCAAAACATAGAAATCAACAGGGACATAAGCATCGTTAACCATAATGAGAACATCATTAATACTCCCCATGCGTTTCTTCTTAGCATTATCATTGAGTGGGACATCCAAATAACAATCTTCCAATGGTGGCAAATCAAGCATTTCATAAATCTTCCTAGGCATAATAGAGACACTAGAACCAAGATCACATGAAGCTTTGAGATCAAAGTCATTCACTTGCATATTAATAATGGGTTCCCAACTATCTTCTACTTTCCTAGTAATAGAAGCTTTGTATTTTAGCTTCTCTTCCTTAATCTTAACAAGAGCATATGTAATGTGTTTGGTGAAAGCAACATGCATATCACTAGCATCAGGACTTCTAGCAAGCTTTTGTAGGAACATAATCACTTTAGAAATATTGCAACCATAAATATCAAAGTCAAACTTAGCATCACTAGTAGTAGGCTCAATAGGCTTAGACATAGTAGGAGCAGGAATAGGGACTACTTGTGGTTTAGTGGTGATGATGCACACACTATTGTTTCTATCAATTTCAGCTTCCCTTTCCCACTTAGCATGAAGTTGAGCTAACAGCCTAACATTTTCATCAATAGTGACTTGTATGGCATGAGCAGTAGAAAAGGTATTTTCCATGGCTTCAGGTTTAACAACCATTTTATTAATCAAGGAGGACTAAGCTTAAGACAAAGAGGATATGTTTTTCTTAGCACTCAAAATTTTTGACTGTAAACTAGGAATATCTATTCAAATTCTCAAGCTGATGGCTAATGTTTTTCAAAATGATAGACTGTTCCTCCATAGTTTTAGTGAAAATTTTATTTTGCTCATATTGCATATGCATAAAATTCTTAGTGGATCTCTCTAATTATAGAATCCTTTCTTCACTAGGCATTCCAGATCTACCATGATAAACATTTCCACTAGGAGGATAAGGCCTATAATTACCATAAGTATTGTTGCCAAAATTGTTGTTTCTAATGAAGTTCACATCAAATTGCTCTTATTGAGCAACCAAAGAGGCTAAGGGAACACTATTAGGATCTAAAGGATCTTTCCCATTAACAAGCATAGCCATAATAACATCAATCTTTTCACTCAAATAGAAAGTTTCCTCAACAGAATTTACCTTCTTACCATGTGGAGCTCTCTCAACATGCCATTCAGAGTAGTTAACCATCATATTATCAAGGAGCCTTGTTGCAGCACCCAAAGTGAGCCCCATAAAAGTACTTCCAGCAGCTGAATCCAACAGATTTCTTGAGGAGAAGTTCAAACCTACATAAAAAGTTTGGATAATCATCCAAGCAATGAGTCCATGAGTAGGGCAATTCTTAACCAAAGATTTCATTCTTTCCCAATCTAGAGCAACATGTTCACTATCAAGTTGTTTAAATTTCATAATGTAACTTCTCATAGATATAATTTTAGCAGGTGGATAGTACTTTCCAATAAAAGCATCTTTGCACTTAGTCCAAGAATCAATACTATTTTTAGGCAAAGAAAGCAACTATTCTTTAGCTTTTCCTCTCAAGGAGAAAGGAAAAAAGCTTGAGCTTAATAATATCTCCATCTACATACTTATACTTTTGCATCTCACAAAGTTCAACAAAGCTATTGAGATGGGCAGCAGGATCATCAGAACCAGCACCAGAAAATTGCTCTCTCATCACAAGATTCAACAAAGCAGGCTTAATTTCATAAAAGGTAGCATCGGGAGCAGGTGGAGCAATAGGAGTGCTTAGTAAATCATTGTTGTTGGTTCTAGTGAAGTCACACAACTTGGTGTTCTCAGCAGAGTTCATTTTGGCAAAGGTGGGCAAGCCAAAAACAGCAGCAGCTAGAGCAGGAACTAATTTTTTTGTGTTTTTGAATAAGGAAAGCGAACCAAACTAGACTAATTTTTTTTGGTTTTTTTGAAAAGAGGCAAAAAAAACCAAGCAAAATAAACAAAGCAAACTAAAAACAAAGTAAAGAGAAAGGAAGTGAAGGACTCCCCTTGTGAAGACGTCCTTAGCCTCCCTCGCAAGGGCGCCAGAAAAGTTGTTGATGGTGCTGATTAGCACTTTGTTGGAAACCCCAAGAGCAAGGTGTCATGAGCACAACAACAAGTCTTCCCTAAGTAGAGACTGAGGTTATCGAACCAGAAGGAGGAAGGAAACGTCACACAGGTGTTGCAAGCAACACAGAGATCTGCACAACACAAACTCAAGACTTTGTCCCAACGAATCAGTGAGGTTGTCAAGCTCACCGGTTTGCTGTAACAAAGGATTAAACGTACCGTGTGTAAGGTAATGGTTTGCAGCAAGTAAACAAGTAACAGTGGAAGATGAATCAATGGTAAAGATTGGACCGGGGTCCATAGTTCACTAGAGGTGCTCTCCTTAGATAAACAACATGGCATGAAGGGTAAACAAATTACAGCAGGGCAATTGACAAGAACTGAGCAAGGCATAACAATGCAATTACTAGTCAGAAAGATCCTATTAGATTCGATTGGGCAATACAACAAGATACATAGACCACCATCCAACTGCATCTATGACTAGAAGTCCACCTTCAGGTTATCATCTGAACCCCCTCCAGTATTAAGTTGCAAGCAACAGACAAATGCTTTAAGCAAAGTGTGTATGGTAAACAGTCCACATGTTCCATGAACAAGAGACCGTTGTTTTCTCCCTAGTGGCAACAACACATATACAACCGAAGAGATTTCTGTCACTTCCCTTGAAAACTAGAGGCATGAGCCCACTATCGAGCATAAATACCCCCTCTTGGAGTCACTAGCAACTACTTGGCCAAGATAGCTACGAACAACGGAGAGCATGCAAGATCACAAACAACATAGACATGATAGAATCATAAAGACAAAACCATTAATCAAACCAACATAATAATCTTAATATCCATCGGATCCCCGCAAACACAACATGCATGATTACAAATAGATTAGATCTTGATCATGAATGGAGCTCACAAGATCTATACATGAAAGCACAAAGGAGGAGATACAACCATCTAGCTACTACATGGACCCATAGTCCAAGGTGGAACTACTCACGCATCATACCGGAGAGAAGGCCTCCGGGATGATCTCCCCTCTGGCAGGGTGTCAGGAAGAACTTGAGATCCCCCCGATCTAGGAACGATGGCGGCGGCTACAGATGGTTTCATGGAGATTTAATCAGGTGCTTAGAGTTTCTGCGTTGGGGGCTTCTTATAGGCGAAGGGGGAGGCCGAGGAGGCAACCAGGGGGGACAAACCCTAGCCAGGCGCGGGCCCACCCCTGGTCGTGCCTGGGGGGTTTGGCTGCCCTTGTCCGCTTCCTCGTCTCCCCTCTGGACTTCTTGTTCCCCACGGAAAGAAATTGACTTTGACGTTTGTCCCGTCCAATTCCGAGAATATTTCTTTACTAACTTTTCTGAAACCAAAAACAGCAGAAAACATGCATCTGGCACTGTTGCAACTTGTTAGTAGGTTAGTACCAGAAAACATGTAAAAAGCACCTCAAAGTGTAGACAAGCAAAGCAAAGTAGATACTAAACAAGCATGGAGCATTAAAAATTATAGATACGTTTCCGATGTATCAGTGTTTGAAAGGAGTAGAAACTTTTTGCTTGAATAGTGCAAGGGAAGCTTGCTTTGACTGTGACTTAGACTTTAGCATGTCATGCTAGATGTTGTTTTGACCTTATGCATAGTGATTATTGTTGTAGCATGACTTGTTCTAAATAATTAGGATTGCTTAATGTGCCTTGAAGGAATCATGCGTTGTTTTAGCATACAAAAGCATAATATTGTGGTATTCTCCTTTGATGCTTTGTTTGGGTTGACTTGGCACATGCTCACACCATGTTATGACTATGAACAAGTCACCATAGCCTCTATGATCATTTATTCCTTGACTTGTGGTACCACTCTATGCTTTGATTAGTAATGCTTTGTTGCACTGCATGATTATGGCCATTATTGCTCTCTTAGTTGGTTGCTCCCAGTATTTTGCTAGCCTCCACTTGTATGAGTAAGATCTAATCATGCATCCAACTCCCAAGAAACCAAGTTATTCCAAAGTGTCCACTATAAATTCCTATGCATTGTGTGTTACACCATTCCAAGTATATTGTTGTTTTATCTATCTGTCAAATTAAACTTGTTATGTGAAACTTAGTGATTAAAGCTCTCACAAAATTAATGGCACACTTTATTTTTCTTGCCCCTAAATAAACTTGAACCATTGTGTCATCTATGTTGTATATGCTTGCACTTATACGTTGGAATTAGCAAAACCGTGATGTCACGAGGAATGCTTTCAACATTGTACCTGTACATCGTACATAGTTGATATCATACTCTTTTGTTTGCGGATGTCATCGGTGTGAAATAAAAGGGGAGCTTCTAAGTCCATGGAGTTATGTATGTGTGTTAGAGAAACGCCTGGGCCGCTAGCCTAAGCCATGCCTAATCATGGTGGAAACTTGCAGCATCACCATAATGATCAATCTATGAAGCTTTCTTCTCGTAAAAAAGAGAGACATATTGAAAAGAGGAAAGAGAGAAAAAAGCACCATTTTCCCATGGTAAATAAGAAGATTGCTGAGATGCTCATTGTCTACTTGCCTTGTAATTTTGATTATGGGATAGCTCCTGTATCATGTGCAAAGAGTACCCTGTTGGCGGTTCTCTATGATACACATGTACTTACTATGACAAGAACTTACAAGTAACTAAAGTTGAGTAGCATGAGGAGCGGCCCTCGTACTCAAGGGACATGAGATTGCCAACTTATACTTTGTCAAGCATATACTCCATAGTTTTGTTCACTTTAACCTTAATCACTTCAAGATGCTTATGATAAGGGCAATGAGAGCTGAAAGCTAACAAGTACCATAATTTTTTGAAGCTCTTTATGAGACTTGAAATCCCTGCTTCCCTTTTATGAAGGGACTTTCTTCCACTATTATATTGAGTATCCACCTTCTATCCTTAGGCACCAATTAAGAGAGCATAGTTTTCATTCTTAGTTCTATGTGCATTGTCCCAAAACTTATTGATTGATGCATATTATTGATATTGCTTGCTCTTAAACTATTTGTATCTAGTCACTCTTATGAACTTTGAAGGTGTCTTATGCATTTATTGCTATTCCATGAGGGACAAGCTGAATGCCACTATGTTATGTTTTCTATATGTGAAACAAACAAACATCTTTCAATGCATTGTTATTCATGATATTTGTTTGTATCCTTTCATATTGCAGCATAGTTACTTTGTCTTATTGTTAGAACTTCTTCTTTCATGCTCATGTTTAGAGTTCTTTGATCCCAGCTTTCAATGCTTGCAAATGGTTTGATCTTGATTTTGATGATGCATGTCACCTTAAAAATTATTCTTTTTATCACTTACCTACTCGAGGACGAGCAGGGGTTAAGCTTGGGGATGCTTGATACGTCATAAACATATCTATAATTTTTGATGGTCCATGCTTATTTAGTATCCACTTTGCTTTGCTTTGTCTACACTTTGAGGTATTTTTAAATGTTTTCTAGGACTAACCTATTAACAAGATGCCACAGTGCCAGTTGCCTATTTTTTGTTCCAGAAAAGTCAGAAAATGAATATTCTCGGAATTGGATGGGACAAAAGCCAAAGTCAATATTTTACCGTGGGGAACACGAAGCCAGAAGACGAGATGGAGATGGGCCTCGAGGGGGCCACACCCCCTGGTCGCGCGGCCTGGCCTTGCTCACGCCTAGGGGGGTGCACCCACCTCGGGCACCCTCTCGGCCTCCCTCTTCTCCTATAAGAAGCCCCCGATACCAAAACCCTAAGTACCCGATCATTCTTCCAGGAAATAGTCCGTAGCCGTCGCCATCATCGTCCCTAGATCAGGGGGTCTGAAGCTCTTCCCGGCACCCTGCCAGAGGGGAGAGATCATCCCGGAGGCCTTCTTCATCACCATGCCATCCTCCGGTATGATGCGTGAGTAGTTCCACCTTGGACTATGGGTCCATGTAGTAGCTAGATGGTTGTTTCACCTCCTTTGTGCTACCATGTTTAGATCTTGTGAGCTCCGTTCATGATCAAGATCATCTATTTGTAATCATACATGTTGTGTTTGCGGGGATCCGATGTGTATTGAGATTACTATGTCAGATTGGTTAATGATTCTACCATGTTTATGTTGTTTGAGATCTTGCATGCTCTCCGTTTCTAGTAGCTATCTTGGCCAAGTAGATGCTAGTGACTCCAAGAGGGAGTATTTATGCTCAATAGTGGGTTCATGCCTCTATTTAATCCGGAAAGGTGACAGGAATCTCTAAGTTTGTAGATGTGTTGTTGCTACTAGGGAGAAAACAATGATCTCTTGTTCAGGGAACAAGTAGATTTTTTACTTTACACACCTTGCTTAAATCAGTTATCCGTTGCTTGCAACTTAATACTGGAGGGGGTTCGAATGATAACCTGAAGGTGGATTACTAGTCATAGATGCAGTTGGATGGCGGTCTATGTATATTATTGTAATGCCCAATCAAATCTCATAGGATCATGAATGTCTAGTATTGCATTGTTATGCCTTGCTCTGTCTTGTCAATTGCCCTGCTGTAATTTGTTTACCCAGCATGTTATGTTGTTTATCTTTAGGAGAACACCTCTAGTGAACTATGGATTCCGGTCTAATCTTTACCATTGATGCATCTTCCATTGTTCCTGTTTACTTTCTGCAAGCCATCATTACCTTTCACACCATACAATTAATCCTTTATTTTCAGCAAACCGGTGAGATTGACAACCTCACTGTTCGTTGGGGCAAAGTCTTGAGTTTGTGTTGTGCAGGTTTCCAAGTTGCTAGCAACACCTTTGGGTCGTTTCCTTCCTCCTACTGGTTCGATAACCTTGGTTTCTTTCTGAGGGAAAACTTGCTGATGTGCTCATCATACCTTCCTCTTGGGGTTTCCCAACGAATCTCTACAGTGATCTGAGCTGCATCATATGCGCACTCACAAAATTGTCATGGTGTCGGCGAAACTAAAACAGTTCATTTTTTGTCACATCTCAAAAATAAGACATGATTATTGATATATTTTAGATTTATGCATTCGTATTGCATGCATTTGAGAATTGTTGGAAAATTTCAAAATTTTGATTTGAAGTAACAAAGGGATTGGAATTGAAATCTAGCGGGGTATTCGATTATGTAACTAGGATTTGAATTCAAATTAGAAATGATCTTTGTATTGTCAAATTTGGGAAAATTCAAATTTAAACAACAAATTAAAGTGTCAAGGACTCATATACACTTACACATAGGAATAAGGATTCTAAAGTTAAATAGAATCTAATACAGACATTTGAATTCAGAAATTAGGTTTGAATTAATACAATTAAAATTAAAGTGCATAGACCATGTGAGGCGTGTTGCCGATGCTGCCATTGCACCAGACAACGTCACTGTACTGCATGCGTCCATCATAATGCGTCTACTGCGATGATTTGGCTGCCCTACACCGCCGAGATCCGTAGTTGTTGACATGGTACAAGCCATGCCGCTCCACCTCCTAACCCCTCTAGCCAACGTTTGCTCCAAAACGATGCCCCTAGGAGGAGGAACAGGGTCGTGCTCCATCGTCCCCCGGAGACACGGTCTAGGGTTTCCCTTGTAGCATCCTGAGCGAGAAGACATGAACTGCAGGAGATACCTTCAGCAAAGTTACAACGTCATGAGGTGCTGCCATCATTTGTCATGACTGAAGTCGAAGCTCGATTTTCACCAAAAGTCACAACTTCCCAAACAGCAACCGTTTGAACCACTATCTCGCCATCGCCAATACTCAGTGTGGCATCGCAAGATCAGCCACAACCGGTTGACCACCTTCACTAGCCACATGCCCCATGGTCCTCGTGTTGTAGGCGCAGACACCACCCATGTGCGGGAACTGGTGTGACATGCATGAAAGAGGAGCATGTATTTCCCATCTGGGCTGATCGGGCATTCAAGCCTGCATGTATGCTCGCCTACGCGCCAACCGTCTGAAGCTGCGCTAGCATTGTGCATGACCGTTGTCATCCACATCACCGCTGCTAGAGGAGTCAGAGAGTGCCGCATCCATGCCCTAGATCGAGGACCGAGACATCTCGTCGCATGCTCGGGCTTTGTCCTATGACATCTACAGCGGTGAGATGAGCGGAATGGTTGGGTGCGGGGGCTTCTCCGAGGGCCGATGGGGAGCACCCCGGTGCAACCGTATGGGAGCGATACATTGAGGAGGATGTGCCTTAGCTTAGGGAAAACGATACGATTTCCCCAGGGGATCCTTTCGTTCGATCCCCCAGGTGCCACAACGAACGCGCCTCGCGGGAACGCACGTGGGTGGGCCCGCCTTATCTTCTCCTTCCTACATCTTCTTCCTTCCGTTCGGCTGCAATTTTTCTCCAGCCATAGATTCCGTTTTGACCCTCCCAAGCCTCTCCTCGTCCGCCGCTCACCTCCCTACGCCATGACCGGCTCGACCCCAACCTCGTCGGCGCCGCCACCATCTCCCTTGCCCCGACGACGCCCTGCTCGCTGACGCGCATCTTGTCTCTGAGCTCCATCCTCCCGCAGACAACCTCGTTGCCGCCCTTGTCTGCTTCCCCTATCGCCACCAACGACCTCACCTCGCTCCTCTCTGTGACCTCGTGGCCGCCCTCCCTCGAGTCCCTGGCCCCATCGTTCATCGCCATGAGCCGCCGTCCCCGTCCACCGCCCTCGTCGTGCGGCCCCAATTCCAGTGACCGCCTATGCCAGCATCTCCCCCGATCCTGCTGGCGCTGCCGCCATCACCCGTGACGCCGCTAGCGCCAACACGTCTCCTTCCCAGCCCGGCTCGACCTTTCCATGGCCCGCCTCCTGGTTCTCCACCTGACCATGGCTCGAGGTCCAAATCGCCACAGAGGTGCCCGCTGCTACCCCAACACCCTGCACTAACGCGTCGCTAGTGATGGAGGACACCCGCCATGGATGCTACATACAACATCGAGGTTTGCTATTTGCAACTGGCAGCGGTGCTAACTGTGGCCAGCAGTGGTGCTAGAAGAAACGCCCAATGTTGCTACATATGGCGTCTGATGTTGCTACTTAAGGCGACCCGACTTGCTGCTGACGGTGCCTGGAGATGCTACCGATGACGATGGTTGCGTTCTGGGATTTTTTTGCTGTGTGGAGATTTGCTACATACATGTATTTGTTTTGCTAAAACTGTTCTATGTATTCACTACAATATTGTAAAAAAGTTGCTACGAGATGTCCGGCGAAGTAGATTTTGCTATGGTAGCAAAAAAATTTGCTACAACGTCCCGGCGATGCCTCCGGTGAAATGAATTTTTGCTACAATATTTTTGTGATTTTGCTACACTAGCGCAAAGCTTTTGCTACAAGGTCTCCGACGATAGTCTCCGGCGAGGTCTCCGGTGAGGTCTACCGGCGAGTCTCCGGCGAGATTGGATTTGCTACATTAGCATAACATTTTCGCTACACGGTCGCTGGCGAGGTCTCCAGTGAAATCTCCGGCGAGGTCCAGTCTGTTTT
The DNA here is from genome assembly GCA_916181665.1 of Avena sativa. Lineage (NCBI taxonomy): Eukaryota > Viridiplantae > Streptophyta > Magnoliopsida > Poales > Poaceae > Avena > Avena sativa. Next base: position 258,611,443 of record OV702298.1, on the reverse strand, counting down.
TCTATTTTCTAGGCAGAACCGTTTTTTGCTACATGTAGCAAAAGCGGAACTATATGTATCAAAAGCGGGACCATTTGTATCAAAAGCGGGATGAAACGGCGGAAATCAGATCCGACCGTTGATCTGCTTAGATTGGACGGCTGGGGACACGGGGATGGAAAGTTTGCATCCCGGGGACGCCTAGCACTGTCCTTAGCTTAGGGCATCTCTAACCGATGTACAAAAACCGATTAGAGGAGTAAAAGATGCCATTTTACTCCTCTAACCACCGCGTAACCGAACCCAATCACCTTTAGTGGAGTAAATATTTTAGGAGCCCAGTCGGTCGACTCCTATTTTTACTCCTCCATCGCTCGAAGGAGTAAAAGATTCTCTCTCACACGTGCGTTCACACTACCCTCCTCCTCGGACTCTCCTCCACCTCCAACAACCACCGACGCCCCCAGTCGCCACCCCCACAGCCTCGAGATGTCTGAATCTTCTCGTCGGACATCTCCGTCGGCTATTCCTAGCGCTCGCCGCCACCGCAGCCCCGCGTCGCTCCCGCTCCTGGCCACCATTCCCCTCTTTGATTGGCGCCACCCAAGCGTCAGCGGCAGCGCCGACGGTCCACCATCACCCTCGACTTGCCAGTGCCACCGATGCCGGTCTACCGCGGCGTGCGGCCGAGGTCGTGGGGGTCGTGGGTCGCCGAAATCACCGACCGAAAATACTCACTCGAAGGTTTGCATTGGCAGCTTCCATTCATCAGAATAGGCGGCATGGCCGTACGACATGGAGAACATCCGCCTCCATGGCTTCGAGTGCGGCGAGCTCAATTTCCCGCTCGAGGCGGGAGCACCGGGAGGCCCGCGAGCACCTCAAGACAGAGCGACACGATGCAACAATGGCGGCAGCACTCGCCGGCCTCATATCGGAGCTCGTCGAGGCGGAGCGTCGTCGGCTCGAGGCATTCGCTGAAGCAAAGTGGAAGGCAGACGCGGTGAGGATGAAGGAGGACGTCGTCGATGCGGGGCCGTCGGCAGCGCCAGAGCCAGCCAGGGTGAAGTAGAAGGACGTCGACGCTGGTGCTGGACTGTTGGCGGCGTCGGCGGCATTGACCTTGATAGTGACTCCTCCTCCTACGATTGGGAGGAGGACTGGGTTAGATTTAGGTGAACCGGTCAAATTTAGTGAAATTCAACCAACTTTTGGTTGTAAATTTGTGTACTATGTTTCAAATTTGGTTCAAATTGTCCAAAATTCGGTTGAATTTGATTAAGATTTGGAGTGATCACAAGTTTTACTCCTCTAAGTTCGGTGCTTCGGTTATAAACCGCTTTTGGTTAGAGAAATACAATTTTAGAGAAACATTTCACTCTAATTTTTGTACATCACGTGCGCATTACCAGCTAAGGGAAAAGATACCTTCATGATTACTATCTCTATTTCAAAGCTTAAGACTTATATTTCTTTGCACAAGTCAAACTACGTAAAGTTTGATTAAGTTACAAAATTCATAATCTTTGATAGATTATGAAACATATTTTCATATGGCATCTATATGATATCATAGTTCTTAATAGTTTTTTCTAAAAGTTTGATCAAATATTCACCTTGACTTTTCAAAAAATATAGTTTTTTCTAAAAGTTTGATCAAATATTCACTTGACTTTTCAAAAAATATATAAGCCACAAGCTTTAAAACGGAGGTACTAAGCTATGCTTCGACGGCTATCCTCGTTAACCTACAAATTTTCAGATTCCCAACTTGTCCTGGGAAGCCGCGCGCAAGAAACAGCAAGACACGGTCACTCCTCCATCAAACGCAGCACATGTTCTACTTCTGGACAGCTCCCGATGATGTCAAAGAGGAATTCCTGCGGCGCATCGCCGGGCAGTCCTGGAGGTACCACCGCCACGTCGTGTTTCTCCTCCTCGGCATCGTCTCCCTGCAGGCAATTGTAGTAGAGCTCCATGAGCTCATTGATTGGGCTCAGCTGGCACTCTTGGAAGACTCTGCCCTCGAGCTCGGGCAGCATTGCGGCCAGCTCCCAGCTCCCACCTCCTCGTGGTCTGCCGCCGTCGACGACGTTGCCGAGGCACTTGCGCTTGTCATGTGGGCCACGCACCACGTCTTCCAGCCCGTCGCTGTCCCCGTCCTCCGACTCGTCGCCGCATCCATCGTCGTCGTTATCAAGAGGCGTGATCTTGAGCGAGCTCTTGAGGCGTCTGCTCAGGGCCTCCTCCTGCCGGAGCACCTTGGACCACGTCTCGGACTCCTTGGCGCTCATCTTCTGCTGCAGGCGCTTGGACTGCCAGACGAGCTTGCGCATCTGGTCGAAGCGCGGGGTCATGTGCTTGATGACCGCGCTGAGCAGGGAGATCTTCCAGGCCTTCTTGAGGTCGTGGGGCTTCCGGTACGGCGGCGCTCCCTGGTGCGCCTGCATCTCGCCCTGCGTGCCCCACCAGGGCTCCTTCCCCGTGGGCCACCACGGCGGCGCCAGGCCGCGCTCCAGCGGGAAGTTCCGCTGCGGGGGCTCGCAGTGCTGGATGAGCGCCGAGAGCACGGAGCCGAGCGTGTTGTCCTGGATGCCCTGCAGACGGTGGAGGTAGGACGCGAGGCCCAGCGGGCTGCTAATACCCTCCGCGGAGCCGGCCAGGGCCATCGGGCCCGTGCGGTCGAAGATGACGTTATCCTTCCACCAGCCGCGGAGGCTGTCGGAGGAGCCGGACATGGGCTCGCCGGCCTCGTCGATGACGCCGTACACGAACCCGCGCGCGTTGCAGGCCTCCATCATCTTCAGCATGTGCCGGAGGACGCCGTCCTGCGCGCGGAGCATCGCCTTGCGCCGGCACCGAGCCTCGGGAGCGTCGTCCTCCTGGTTCTGGCAACCGACCGACGGCCCGGCCCCGGCGGCAGGAGCCGCGGCCGTCACGCCTCTCCTGGCTCCGGCACGGCTCTCGAGCTTCATGAGGCGCATCTGGTCCTTCCACATGCGCTTCTTCAGGTCGGAGATCTCGACCGATTCGGAGCCCGACGACTCTGCGTCGATGTCGATTATCTCCTCCTCTTGCTCATGCTCCTCCACCTCCAGCGCCTCGAGGTCGGAAAGGAACGCGGCGTTGCCGCCGCCACGCGCGCCCGCCTGCTCCATGATGGCCGACGACTCGGGAAATGGACGCCTCCAATCGTTGGTGCCTTGATCCATATTTTTACTTTCGCGCTCGATCCATCGTGAATTTAAGTAACCATGGAGCGATCTAGTATATCATCTAGTATACGTGTCGAGCGAAAGGATTGCGCCGTCGGGTTATTTATGCGCGCCGAGAAGAGAGGCCGGCGGCTGCAGGTGATCGATGTCGTGGCGTGGGCGCGTGGCTGCGCATGGTGCGAGTTTGGCTAAAACTAAGGTCATCTCGGGAATTGAGTGACACGTACGTCCGACCTCCGATCCGTGGCGTACGTGTGCCTCAGCGCGTATGTAAGCACATGATGGTTTGTACTACTACTTGGGACGCAAAATGTAGCTAGAGCAAACGTTTCTGCGAATCGGCCGATCGACAGAACAAACAAACGACATCTATCCTCAGTTTTAGCCATACCAGTTCCTCGCTTGTTGGTGCTCGATCGTGGTCTCACATGCATGCATGGCATGCTCATGTAGCTAGTGACGTGGGTGTGTGATGTGCGAGATCATTTTTTTTTTGCGGGTACACATGCATGTGTGAGATAATTAACGTCAACGAGTGAGCAATCGGCAAGGCATGAAGTTTCTTCAGCAGCCGTAGCAGTTATGTACACAAAAGCAAGACAACACATGCATGCATGTACGTGCTTTATTAAACATACACACCACTTTCACTTTCTTGTCCATCCGATCCAAACTAATTATTGACTTAGATTTGTCTGGATGCAGATATATCTAGACATATTTTACTCCTAATTATATTTTTATCTAAACGAATCAAACTCAATTAATTTGGATCTGAAAGAGTACATGTACTATGCTAGACTGCTAGACATGAGTGAGTACAAGACCCATGTCTAAATAACTAAAGGAATCAAATATGAGACGTATCCACTCGTCAATGTCAAACAGATTTTTTAACCCTCTTGGATTCATAGTATTAATGGCCTTAATTTTATCTACATATGAATCCGTTAATATAGATCCAAGAGAGTATTTTTTTTCTTTGATTCTTTCTATTCCGACGAGCTAAGAACCCTATCTTAGACACATGAGTCTAATAAACTTCTTTGCCATGGGTCACGATGCATGGCGCCGTTCGTGGAGGCATAGAGCTAGCTACTAGGAGTACCGCATAGCGTGCGTACGTGTGATATGCTGTACTGCCTCACGTCACGTGGAGGCATGCATGAAATATGCGCACAGTCACCAGCTGAGGTGGTGGAAGTATGCGCATGCCGCCGCGCGGTCGTACGTACGTCAAATTGCTCTGTTTGCTGGCGTACGCCTATAGGCTGTACGTAGCTACCACTTCTTGATTCCTTGTCAGGCTCATGGCGAACAAAAGAGCAACGATTTTCCACGCAAAAAAAAGAGCAACGTTTTTTTTCCTTTTTTTTGGCAAAGGAGAACAGCAAGGCCTTCAAATCACCGAGGCTCGGGTCTAGGGCCGTACCTACGAATTGGAGGCCCAGTGCGATACCCAATATGGGCCCTTATGATTAAATTGTTCACGTGACACCAAAAAATCCATAAATTGTTAAATCTTTTTCTAGGATACACCCGAGAGGTGTACCAAAAACATAGAAGAGAGGCTGTCGATAACAGTTACAACACGCAAGGCGGCCGGTTTCACACTGTCAACATAGGGGTGATAGCTCCCCTGCCGCCAAAGCCTACTCTCCGTCTAACAACAAGGGCAACGGCTCCAGAAAACCAAAAATATTAGAGCTAAAAAGCCTAGCTAACCGCCACTACTCCAAGTCCGCCTGGATCATAGACTTGATGGTTTCCGTCGCGGACCGCATGGCGTTGAACACCACATCGTTCCGGTGCCACCAAATGCCCTAGAAGACCAGGATGATGACTGTCCATAGATCCGCTTGTGCGCTTTTGGGCAGTCACTGACCTCCTTCATCCATAAATTGTTAAATTAGTGATCAAATATTAATGTTGCAAGAGCGAATGCAGTTTTTTAATGAAAAAGGCCTCGAAAGGTCATTTTTGTTTAGTCGTTGCCTCATCCGATATTGGTCCCTCTAGAATTTCATTCCGTTCCTTCTGTAATTCAGCTAGCTTAGCCTTTGTCTAGGCTGTTTCAAAATCTCCCTATCCCAAACATGTAAGCCCCATGAACTTCATGAAATTTTTGGGCAAAAGTCCCTAGGTTATATTGTTGCGCCGTCGACCATGCCGACCAAACCACTTCATCAAAAGATTCCTCTGAGAGCCAGATTGCTTCAAACCTATGCGCTTCGCTCGGCCTCACTGCATGAGTGTCTTCCAAGTAGGAAGTATGGATAGTAATTGGCCGGTGATCCGATTTAGCAAAATCCTCGTTCACAAGAGCTGCCATTGGAAACATAGAGATCCAAGTCGGGTTACCAACCACTCGATCAAGACGTTCATGCATCCGTCCCCTCCTCCATGTAAATTTGTCTCCAACAAAGCCAAGATCCTCCAAATTGCATGAGCATGGTGCAGTGGCGGAGCTAGGGGGACGAGCAGGGGCCAAGCGACCCTATGCCGACGTGCATCAAACTAAATTTATGGTTCTAGAGGTGATTAGAGGCCTAATTAGCAGAGATTTTCTTAATCGCCTCCCTTATATGCTAAACACGTCATTTGCCCCCCTCCCCCACCACCCTTTTGATTGAATCCTGCCTCCGCCACTGGCATAGTGCATCTCGGAAGGCCTCCATGCACCTTTGAGGCCTCAAGTTCCCACCACCTTTTTCCATACCACTCAAAATTTCACTAAAATCACCTAGCAAAACCCACGGTAGACCAATCATGGAATGAAGATCTCTGACATAGTCCCAAGTGAGATGGTTCCTATCTCCACTTGGTTCCCCATAGATACTAGTAATACGACAAGCAATATCATTGCTTTGCTGAATGCGAATGTCTAGAAAAAATTTATGGACTTCAAAAGACGTAACCGATCATTATGCCAAAAAAGAATTAATCCCCCACCACGACCATCACTTTCTGCCACTATCATATGGTCAAACAACATTTTCTTCCTCAAAGTCTCTGCCCTTGGTTTATTTAGATATTTCTCGAACAGAAAAAGAACAATTGATTAAACGTGCCTGGAGCTCCAAGAGTGTAGGAACTGCCGAAGATTTTACGTAATCCCCTGCAGTTTATGATTTTCAGGGAAGGATATGGGTTGGTTTGGGTAATTAGGGGATATGAGCAGGCCAGGTGGTACGGCCAAGGAAGACGAGTCGGTGGAGTCATAAGGGTGCGCCAAAGTTGTCCATCGACCGCCCGCGCTGGCTATACATGTCCAACTATGTTTGTTTCACCTATGTTTTAATATAAAAGGCAAAGCTTTCGTCTCGTTTCAGAAACTGCTGCTCCTAGTGCTCGATCCAGAAAAGTAGCGATGGATGGATGCAATTTATTGAAGCTGAAAAAGGACAGTGACAAAGAGGACACCTTAGAGAAGGAGAACCACTCCGCTGCAGAATAGAGGCGACACACATCGGGCCCTATACTCCAACCTTGTCCTGAAAACCGACGGTTATTTGCAGTACTCCCTCTGATGCTGATTTAGTAAAAAAATATAATAAATTAGCTACACTTATTATATAGAATGACTTTTTTTGCTAAATATGTCCCCTAGGCAAGCATGATTTATCATCTGCATCCTCAGAAAACTATTTCGAAACCTAATCTTTGGGCTCGGTGCCACCAACGTTGGCGCCGAAATTGTGTAGGTCAGTGCCAAGCCAGGGCGGCACTAGGTCGTCTGCTGAAGCGAGGGCGGCACCAGGTCTCCCGAGTCCGAAGCAGGGTAGGGCCAACGTCACTCCGCCAGATCGATGCCGAAGCAGGGCCGACGCCACTCTTCCCTGTGCCTAATTCCATGCCGAAATTCCTTGGCGCCGACCTATCAACTACAGTGCCATCCTTGGTGGCGCTGGGCCTAAGGGTTAGATTCCGAAATGGTTTTGCCATTGACCCATCAGATTCATCCAAGGACCAGATTTATCAAAAAGAAAAACTAGTTGCATTCTCTTTAATAAAAAATATGAAAGGAAAAAAAGAGAAGAAGCTGAGAACCTTCATGCCCGCCGTTCGACAAAGTTCGATGATAGTTTAAAACAGGCATAAAAAATTCAAAAACGATCGAAACAATGCAAAACCTCCACGTGGTGTCATATTATGTGACATAGTTATAAGAAAAATATCAAACTTGATATATTGATTATGTCTCAAAAAAACCCTTCACAAAATGACATATCTCACTCGAGGTTTCTTGGCTTTCGGGTCAAATGCCAATGTTATGGCTAGAATTAAGGTATAGTTTGTGATAATGTGTCCATATTGTGCATACACATGCATCATGGGATTGCGAACAATGTTGTAGGAGGAAGTTTTCCTTTTCATCGCACTAAAAAGGCATTTCCCATTTTCCGAGCATAAAAAACGGACGGTTTTGTGAAGCAACCACCAAATGGCTAATTCAAAATGCTACCACCATATTTTACAAAAATACTATACCACCTTATATGGACAATGTCCCAACAGGAGATCCGAAACCTTTCCGTCCACCTCTGGTGAAAAAGACAAATTCCCGCCGAATCGGTAGGAAGTGGGTCAGATATGAACTACAGGTATATGATCCGATGCTCATGTTTTTTTAGAAAAATCATTTTTAGGTTCACAATATGCTATTTTATCAAAGATCCAATGCAAGTTTTCTTTTTCATCGCACCAAAAAGGCATTTTTTATTATCCGAGCGCAAAAAAGGGATTTTCTAAAGCAACCACAAAATAGCTAATTCAAAAACGGAGGGTTTGTGATTATTTGATATGGATATTATATTTGCATTCCTCTCATTTTTTTTGGATCAATTTAGACATATTATTTGTTGAATTCCGATTTACAGATTTAAAGATATTAATTATTCCATATTAAATAGAAAAATACAAAAAAGTAAAATTATTATATTTTTATTTGAATTCAATAATATTTTTACTTATTCATTAATGTTTACTTAAATAATTGTTTGTAATTTCAAAAAATACAAACATGTGATATGATGATATAAGAGTTAATAGGATTGATATCATAGTATTGATAATAATGTATGAATTACTTTGCGGAAACGGATTCTGAAGTAACGAGGAAGTTAAGCGTGCTGGAGCTGGAGTAGTATTAGGATGGATGACCGGCTGGAAAGTTTAACTAAGACTGAAATTTAATCAAATATTAATTGTAATTAGTGTTAAAAATGTTCAAAGTGAGAGATTAACGAGTCAAACAATAAAAAAATTGAGAAAAAAATTAATTATTTTTAAAAAAATGTTTTTGCAACGCCGACAGGCTAGCGTAGCGTACGCAGACGGCTTGAGCGTGTTCCGCCGAGGGAGATCTTTGCCGAGGAGGCTACGTCGAGGGCAGCCGTCGGCGTACCATACGCCAAGGGTATTTTGGCCTACGCCGACGGTTTTTTGCCCTCGGCGTAGCGCGCGCGTCCCGTAGTAACAAGACCTTAAACCTGGCAAGCTCCAACTATATGACCGACGACGCTGTACCAAGAACTGCTTTCGGTGCGAGTTTGAAAGAAAGGGAAAAATTAAAACTCTTTCGCGTAAAGCGTGGAGGCCAACACGTCTTGGAGAGTAACGTGCATGGTCAAGCTCCAACAACTTACTGCCGACGCTGAGTCGATCTGAATTCTATTCTGCTCATCATTGCTTTGCAGAATTCCAGTTCGTTTACCTGGATATGGATGGAACACGGAAGGAAGGAACGGACCGAAGAACTACGCTCTCAGCTGGTCCACTAATCGCCCGGCAAACCGACAGAGCAAGCTCGCCCTCGTCAAACTCGAGAGCAACGTGGTTAGGCATCTACTATGTCCAGTTAAGTTGCTGTCAGCACAAGAATGGCAAGACCGGCAATCTAGGACGAAGAAGATAATGAGAGAATGTTGGTCGATCAGGGTGAGGAACCAACCATGCATGCAGGTGTCGGGAAAAGGGGCTGGACGCTAGGTTCTTCCTATCACTCGAGGGGTCACCGTTCCGAACCTGGTTGAGCCCTGCATAGTTGCTGTCATTTTTTCTTCAAAATTTGCTAGATTGACATTATTTAAGAGCTTAAGCGTGAGATGTAGCGAGCTCTCTCAGCGATTTTGACGCTCCCTGCGGTCCATTCTCTCTGCTGGTGTTTTTTTTTTCTCGCTGGACGTGGGCATGCGAGGTGTGCGTCTCTATGGTTTTTTTTCCTGGTTTTTTTCCTGACTGACATGTGACCTGCTCTTTCAGGGCCTGTTCTGTCATTCACCTTGTATTTTGGGTGGGCTGTTTTTCTGTACGTGTGATCGTGGGGATGGGGGTCGTCTGGTTATCTCAGGGGCTTTGACTGGTTCGTTTCTTTCTTTTCTTGCCGGTGGAGGATTGGAGACAGGTGGGATTGGAGACGGAGGTGGTGTTCTTGGTCTGTGGGATTGGAGAATGTGGAATGGGAGGCGGTGATGGTGTTCTTGGTCTAGCGTGCTCTGCTTTGTTTCCGGTCTTTCCGCCGCCGAGCCGGTTCTGCGTCACCGTGGAGCCTTTCCTTTCTTCAAGGTTTGCTTGCCTCTTCTTTTTCGGTTGTTTTTTCGGTTTTTCGTCTGGGCGCCGTGGGTTGGGGTGAAAGGTGGGTAGGGAATGTGAGTTACGGGCATGGGATTTGTACTTGACCTATCCATTCAGCGAGCGGCCGCCAGCGGGAATTGGGGCAGCAGACCAATCTGAGAGACGACCGGCTGGCAGCCGGCGGCCAGCGGGAAACGGAGCAGGCTACTGCGACCACGCGACGGCGAGAACAACCAACGTCCAGCGGCAGGTACTTGCAGATTAGCAGCAGATCTATTGATAAAATTTTCTAGATGCAGCTTCAAGTTTGTAATTCCCCCATGTTTCCTTCTAATCGTAGATGAAGAATAAGAGTGCTGCTAGGAGTAATACATTTGCATTGTGAGAAAAAACTTCAAAATCAAAAAAGACAGATGAAATTGTAAGATCTAATTTATATGACTCAAATTAGCCTAAACTTGAACACCTGAACTGAATTAGATAGAGGAGGCTAACCATTTTTCTGGGAAGCCATCAGTGCCTGATCGGCTGTCGACGTAGTCGTACGGCGATGGGAGAGAGGACCTTCCAGTAGCGGGTACTGAAAGCTTTCGGGGCGCCACCGGCATTTCCTGGGGCGTGCACGGTGAGGTAATATGCCTTCGAGTCCTAGAGCACTAGACTTAGGATAGATTTGGGATTATCGGGAGAGAGGGCACCATAGCGAGATCGGGAAAAAATATACAATGAATACCTAGCCTCCATTTCCTGCAGCCTCCACTGCCCGGGTTGTGGAGTAGGGAGGTCGAGCTCGCCGGATACCGAGCAGTTGGGCCAGCATCGGGGTAGGGCGGTCGACAAGACGTACTGCGAGCGAGGCCCGAGGCCCTCCAGAAGGTGGGATAGAAGGTGTCTACGGCGGGTGCCGAGGAGGAGGGCGCGAGCCTGGAAAGTGCGTCCACGAGGGTCGCCTCGGTCTCTCTCCCGGTGAGATTTTCTTTGCCCTCGCCCCATCCAACTCTAGCTGTGGCCTGCCCGCATATTCCTCCACCCCCGTACCGGGTCTAGATGTGAAGCCACCCCCACTTTCTCATGCCTTGATGTGCCAAGTCAAGTACTGTGCCGGAGTCTCCTCCGTCTCCAAGGTTCACCCACCACTCTCGACGCCTGCTTCTAGAAATCCCCGCACTCTCCTCGACTGCTCCCGTAGCATGGCATCCATTCCAGTTCTCCCTGCCCAAAGCTCTACCAGATCAACTCTACACCAAATCGGCGACTCAGATGGTATGGGCAGAGGCTAGACGGCTCAGTTTCCTGTTGGGAGCAAGGTCTTCACCAGGAGAATGGCACAGACTAGCATGGCGAGGCAACATTCCGTTTCTTTCGGATTGTTTGTGCAGCGTCATGTGGCGCCTTGGCTGCCGCAGCAAGATTATCCAGTTCCTGTACCTTGCTTAGAAAGAATCCGTCTTAATCAGACCAATATGTAGGAACCAATACGAAACTAACGTCAACATCACCAAAATTTTCATATGGTCGTCGCCAGTAAGTGGTATTTTTTCACTAATCTTATTTCTTCTCCAAAATTTAATCTGATAGTCTGCTGTTCCACGGCAAGATCTTTTTTTGTACTCTGTTTGACTGTATTGTTTCCCAATTTTGCCTGAGAGGCACACACATGGCCAAATTAACCTTGAATACATGCCATGCCTTAGTGTCTTCTAGTGAGCCTTTGGTAGAGTTATTAAATTGTAAAATAGATAATATATTATACATGGAATGATTCATGTAAGGATTTAGCATTGGACCAAGTAGGCTACACATATATAAAATATGTAGGATAACATGACAGACAAACTATTATGTGGATGCAATGTTATGTATGTTACATGCTTCATGAAATGCATGATAGAGCTATGTCTTTTCCAGCCAAAAATTGCATGATAAAAAATGTATAAGAGAAGGTTACAGAGTGCAATATTGATAGGGCTGACATTGTTGCATGTTTTTGATTCATGTGCCACTTCCAACTTTTGTTTCCTTTATTAGTATTTGGTGGTATGAACCAAAGCAACAAACCATTTAACTTTCACGATTTGAGGTTACAATATTTTTCATGCAGTTTACACAGATTAATTATGTTCCCTACCTTTTTATGATTAACATACATTTGTGTTATAGCAGAATATGTTCATTGTACAGGAGAAAGACTAGGTATGGATTAATATCATGAACAACAGAACTTCTCTTACCAAGTTTAGCTTGATGCCACCGAAGTAGTTCAATTAGTCATATATCAGTGAGTACTATCGTTTTTATTTACTTGCATCATTGTAAACTGGTTCCTATAATCTTGAAAATTGGATAAAAACATAGGTAGTAGATCGAGTAGAAGTTTAAAACTAGCAGTTGTCATTTTACTTTGGATGAAAATGTTTGTGCTTTAATTGAAAAACTTATGTTCATTGTTTTCATTCATTATACTTGCTTTTAAGGTAATATAAGATACATGGGTCTACCATTTCAATTGTTGTCTGGCTTCTGCGACATCGCTTGGTAAACAAACTGTTGGTCTATAGTCACTGATCCTTCTTATGGTTATAAGTCTCCATTTCTTCAAACTCTCAGTTTTTATTTACTGAACGTGTTTTCTTTCCTAAAAATATTATTGCAGATGTTTTCGCACATGATTTTGCTACTAGATCCCGGGGGAAGTGTTGCTGTGAAGTACTTCTCTATTGACTGGCCAAATAATCCATGCTTTTCTAGGCCCTCAATGTCATGGGGAAGCATCAACCTGTCTGAGCTTGAGCATTCTACCGATAGAGCAAAAAAGATTGAAGCCATAGAGGCAGATCAAATTTTCTTGCTTAGTTCTGATAGTTTTGTGATTCTAAAAATGATTTTTTCAAAAAATCACGAGCGTTAGATCATGTACCTGTAGTACAAAGCGGACCCATTTCCTTCCGATTCGACAGACATTTGTCTTTTTTACCCGGGATGGACGAACAGGTTTGAGATGTCCCGGTTGGGAGATAGTCCATGTAAGGTGGTCTAGTATTTTAGGAAAATGGGACGGTAGCATTCTGAAACAGCATTTTTGTGGTTACTTCACAAAACGATCCGTTTTTTACGCTCGGAAAATGGAAAAGGGCTTTTCCGTGCGACGAAAAGGAAAACTTCCTCCTGCAACATTATTCTCCATACCAATATCCACATGCATGCATAATATGGGCATAACATCACAAATTATGCCGTGATTCAGCACATAACATCGGTCATTTGGACCGAAAGCCATGAAACCTCGAACATGATAGGTCATTTTGTGAAGGTTTTTTCGAGACATGATCAATATACCAAGTCTGGTTTTTTCCTTTCAACTATGTCACATAATATGACACCACGCGAAGGATTTTCATTGTTCGGATTTTCAATATACTAAAGGTTCATCTTTAGTCCCGGTTGGAGGGATTTGCATCAGAAATGACCCTACCAAGTTCATCAGCGGGCTCATCTGATGCCCGTCCTTCACCTCCTTCCTCTTCATTGTCTTCCATTACAGTATCACTGTATTCAGGAAACATATGATGATAGTTGTTATCATCATCTTCTTCTTCACCGTCTTCCATCATAACCCCTATTTCCCCGTGCTTGGTCCAACAATTATAGTTTGGCATGAAACCTTTCATAATCAGGTGGCCGCAAATGATTTTCGAGGAAGAGTACTCCTTGTTGTTCCGACATTGAACACATGGACAACGTATAAAACCATTCTCTTTGTTTGCCGTAGCCACATCGATAAATTTATCCACGCCTTTCATATACTCGGGTACACGCCGGTCACCGTACATCCATTCCCGACCGTTCATCTGCATCATATAAGTAAGTTTATCAAAAATAGGACATCATAAATAGTGAAATGACCAATTCACATCGACACATGCATTGTATCAATGACAGAGAAAAGATAAGATTGCTAACCTCGATCGAGGGAAATAAAGAGGGGAAAGCTCAAGTGCGTCTCGCACACCTTCTATATTTTTGTTCTGTGAGAAATTGAATGAGATCATTCACTCAAACATTTCATCAAACACCTTGAATGCATACATAGGAAAAAAATAAACTAGCACACCTCTCACACCTTTCACCAAGTAAAAACAGAGGGGAGGCAGAGGGCTGGGGAGTCGTATTTATAGAGGGCGAGATCATACGTCACAAACCGGGACTAAAGGTGTGGCCACCTTTAGTCCCGGTGTGTTGGACGCATGCCTCCGGCCCCCGTGCCCGCTCGAACCGGGACGCGTGCCAGCATTAGTTCGTGGCGGAACCGGGACTAATGCTGTTAGGAGGCACGAACGGATGACTTTTTTCTACTAGCGACACGAAATAAACGAGGTGTGGCTAAAGAGAAGAACACGCCTTGTGTGGAAAAAGTGTGCAGCAACCGTTTTTTTTTTACTGCACACGAGGCTAAAACCGTCTTTGCACCATCAAACGGTCCAGATCAAGCCCGATCCAACGGTTCATATCATCTGGCCAGCCTAGGAGCGTAGCACCAGTAACACCTCTCGACGACAACCAACGACGCTGTACCAACAACTCGATCCTTTCGGTGCGAGTTTGAATGAAAGGAGGAAAAAACTGTTTCGGGTAAAGCGTGAGGCCAACACGTCTTGGACTTGGAGAGTAACGTGGTCAAGCTCCAACTACTTACTGCCGACGCTGAGTCGATCTGAATTCTATTCTTGTGCTCATCATTGCTTTGCAGAATTCCAGTTCGTTTACCTGGAATGGATGAAACACGACGGAAGGAACGGACCGAAGACGTACTACGCTCAGCTGGTCCACTAATCGCCCGACAAACCGACAGAGCAGCTCGGCTCTCGTCAAACTCGATCAGGGAGAGAGGAACCAACCATGCAATGCAGGTGCCGCGAAAAGGTGTTCGTGCAGGACTGGACTGCTGCTAGGTTCTTCCTCACACACTCAAGGAGGGGTCACCGTTCCGATCGAACCTGGTTGGGCCCTGCATACTTGCTGTCATTTTTTCTTCAAAATTTGCTGGATTGACATATTCGGTCATGCTCGAGATCCAAGCTTGATTCCGTACGAAGCCAGCTAATTCATGGTCGACGAAGCTACCCAGAAGCGGCAGATTAAATCAAGATCGACGAAGCTACACGCCTAGAACTGAAATGATGACCGAAGAAATGGTCTCCCAAAAAGCTTAGCTGCACGCGCACGATCGAGCACGGCGACGACCGTGCGTGGGCGTGCGTCGTATGTCCTAGCACGTAGCCCGCTCGGTCACACGGCCAACGACCAATGTAGCTTATTAAGCACGGGCCTAATCAGTCACAGGCATGCAAAGCCATGCAGTGCGCGCCACACCGCCCATCCGTACAAGCTCATACGTGACCAGTGCAACACCTACTTACGTCGTAATAATTTCAGCATGCCCTTCATCTACAGTTACCTCAGCTCAAGCTCCGTCCATTCTCACAAAAAAAAAAGACTCAGCTCCGTCCCTTAATTAAGTATAACTGGGTCCTAGGCACCAATCATGGGCTGGTTAGTCGTAGCCAGCCATCGCCCAATATGGAAAGTACACCCCATCCCACCGATCCGAAAATGGAAATATATCAGGTCCAGCTCGCGCGCCAAAACTGGCGCGACAATCACTCCCAAACCAGACCACGTGATGCCAGCTTCCCCCTCTCTCTTCTCCTTCTTCTACAAGACAAGAAAGAGTAAACAAAAGGTTCCGATCCTACGACCCTAACAAATTCTAGCTTTTCTTCTAGATTAGCATTTATATTGGTTCCGGGACAGATTTGTTCCAGGAAACCACAATTATTAACCAAAAAAGCACAATCAAAAGCTTCCTGCAAAAGTTTAGATCCATCTCCCGTGTACCCCAAAAATCAGGGTACAATCAAAAGCTTCCTGCAAAAGTTTAGATCCATCTCCCGTGTACCCCAAAAATCAGGTTACTATGTGAAGAAATAACTAGACTGAACCTAACAATAACACAAGACTACATCAACTTATTGCATACAAACACTGCAGCTTAGATTAACAGTAGAAACAACCGAGGATTATATATACTACCTGTCAAAAGCATCTATGGTAGAAATCTGGTACAACTTAGTCTTCTGAATAGATACAACTTAAGCCTGATAAGCTTGTTATTCAGCTAGAACTTAGCATATCGTAGGTCCTTATTCACGATGAAAAATCATGGGGCCACTGCACATAGCAGTACTCCATGGACAGTTGTATTTTTGCAGAAACAAACCTGATGCACATGTTTCAAAACACAGGATTGTTGTCGTCGAAAAGAAAAAAACAGTGCCCACCTGCAGCAACTTAATTAGTTTTCAGAGGTTATCTAGTGCATTTGCGAAATCATAAAAAGGCGTGCATATTATGATCACACAATGGAGAAATACTGGGTAGTGTGAATATATCCGAACAACCACTTAAAGAAACAACTAGTAGTGTGGCAAAAACAATAGCAAGATACCGACTTAGCTATTGTTAAAGCTACAAAGAAAAAAGAACACCCGGCTTGCTGTTTCATTTTTACCTAGTACAAAACGTAGGTTGAACATTTTCTCGTAGCTTGTTGATGATACGAAAAGACACAGGTAGCAGTTTCACCGTCTCGTGCACCTGCAAATATTTTAACAAAAGAAATGTACATGATTTTGATTTAGTTTGCAATAGAATGTATAAAGTATAACTTTCATGTATATGTTATATCACACAGCTGCATGACCAAAGAATGGTCCCTATAAGAAAACATCGTGCCAGACGATGTTTTCATTAAAGATGGAGAATTCAATGGCAGCGAGCCATTGTTCTGCACTCAAAGTTGTGCCAATAGATATTTTCGAGGAATCTTCAGACCGACTTCTTGCTAACCAAGATGAAGAGGGTGGTGATTCTGATGTACATAGTTCAAGAGGACCGTAATTCAATTCCGCCTCCAGCCCCCGCTGGAAACCAACACATCCCACAACCACTATTTCTACAGCAACCTCTACCAACCAAAACTTGACAGAGGATGGTATCAACGGAGTTGCGGTGAATGAATAAGTTGCGTCAAGTACACTAAGAGCCATTCATAGGGATGCGATTTGACACAATTATTGATGGGAGAGAGCACTACAATTCTTACTCCAAGAAGTTAGATTTTTCAATCAAATCGAGTACATCGCATAGCTGAAAGCAACTTAGCTATGGTGATAAAAGCAACTTAGTTACTTTTAAAATGAACTTAAAAACAGCATACAGAGCAAAACTGATCAAACTAGGAAAACAACAACTGTCCATGCTGAAAACAACTTAGCTATGGTGACAAAAGCAACTTAGTTATTATTAAATGAACTTACAAACTAATCAAACTAGGAAAACAACATCTGTCCATGATGAAAGCAACTTAGCTATGGTGAAAAACAAATTAGTTTATTTAAAAGGAACTTAAATACATTATACAAAGCAAAATTGATCAAACTAGGAAAACAACAATTGTCCATGCTGAAAGCAACTTAGCTATGGTGGCAGAACCAACTTAGTTCCTTTAAGAACCCAATGTAAGGGAATTAGTAAGACAACTCAAATAAACCATTAGCAAAATTATGATTGTTTGCTCAAACGGAAAAAAGTTGCACAATGGCTAAAAGTTAGTTTACACCTCGATGGGAAAAGCTCTGTGGCAACTTCGAAGAAACAAATTCTTCAGTGTTGTTCCCAACAAAACGATCATCTTGATCAACCTCTAGAGAAACAAACGTAACGGATCTGCATTGAAAAACAAAAAGGGAAAGGGAAAGGAAAAGAGAGTTAAACATTATTGCTTTATCGCCATTGTATTTTGTTTGTAGTAGAACTAAAATAAAAAGGGGGATCAAATTACCACAAGGCGGTGTAGGCAGCAACACACTGATTATTTCTTCACTCCCATTTTCGTACTTCTGTGATTATATGATAAATTGGAAAAAATGGGAAAAATTAAACCCATTGTTCAATACAGGAGGGCATTTCTCATTTAACGAAATCTAATTGCATGGCAGAAAAAACAACTTAGTTAGATGATGGCACAACTTAATGTTGTTGATAGAAGCCACTTAATTATATACAGTAGTCAACTAAAAAATAACGGTGATAAAAAGCAAAAGCTTAACTAAGGCATGTTGAGAAAAACAAATCAGTTGGAATCAATATGCAATCTAAGCATGTTGGACAGCAAAACCTAACCTAGATGATAAAAATCCACCTACAAAGATAATCATGAGGTGGCCTACAAGCTTAGCTATGTCGAGTACACAACTTAGGCGTGTTGAATAAAACAACTCAGTTAAAATAAGTATGTAACTTAAGCATATATCGACTTAAACATTCAATCAAAAAACAACCCAATGACCATGAGAAAAACCACCTGGAAAAATCCCCTGAGTCATAAGGGACAACACAAAACCTGTACCCCTGCTCTTGTTCAGTACTTATAATCGTGCAAAAGAAGTGCCTACAGTACATACAACACAACAAAAATATATGGTACCAGAAAACACACGTATGTCCATGTTCTAGCATATTGACGAGTACCAAAATAGATAGCGTCCACAACTGTGCAATCGAAAGTGTTCACCAAGAAAAAATTCACCACCTGGTGGGCACCGTAATGATACCTATGGGGTTAATTGCTGCTCACAAGTACAATAATCGGGTAGTACTTCCGGAGAAATCACCAGTACAGGGAATAAGGGAGCAAAATTGAGCGGGGGATGTCATAGCGAGACAAAAAATCCAGATTCCCTTCTGCTAATGGCCATGGATTGCAGTTGTACATCATGAAATCGCGGGAAAACAAATTGGACGGAACAATACCTCGGGAACTTGATTTATGGACACACCTCTGTCGCAGGTCTTCATCTCCGGCATCCCAACTTGTAGCCGCGCACCTAGATTTTTTGCTCAACGAGCTCGCCGCCCTCTTGTAGGAAGCTCGCTGTCTGTCGGAGGGCTCGCCGCCCTCTCGCTCCCAGCTTGATCTCCCCGCGTATCTCGCCGCAGTACCACGCGGCTCACTCTCTGGCGACCTCATCGCCCTCCAGTGACAAGCTCAGCACCCTCTCCCGCATGTGGCACTCCGCCGACGAAAATTCAGGCTAAACTCATGTATGGAACACCTACAATAATTAATCTGAAGGATTAATGTAACTAATACCAAACTTAATCAGACCGAACCGGGCATAGATCTGATTAATAAACCAAAGTCCATAAGATATCTAACCAAACTTAATTAAGTGGTAGAAGCAACTTAATCCTAAGTTGCATTTGTTTGTGCAAAGAGTTGCTTTTAGCTATCCCTAAGTTGAATGTGGGCATACAATTAGTTTCTCATACTCATGTGCTTAGTAAGAAAAATGGTTTTTGACTAAATCCCCAAGTTGCTTGTGTATGTGAGATTAGTTGCATTTGTGGCGCAACAAAATTGTTTAAGATGGTATGTGTGGAGAAACCAGTTTCATAAGAAATGATGCAACTTAGTTCAAGATGTGTAATCAAATTAATTAGATTATAAAAAGAACTTAACCATGTCACCAAAGCAACTAGATAAAAAATAAGGTTCAAAACAACACGAGCGCAACCACATATATATGAAAAGGCCAACTTTATAAGGGAGCAGTATGCAACTTAGGCTAAGACATGTCATCGACTTACCTAGATGCTAAAAGAAACTTCATTATGCTAGAAATAGCTTAAGTATGCTGAATAAAACAACTTAATAACAATCAGTGTACAACCGAGGGGATGAAAAAATGCAAGTTAGTTTAACATAATCTGTGTATAGCTTAATTAATCGTGAGAAGCATGAGATACTCTTCCATCTACAACAAGTCCTTAATTTACTTTTCAAAACTTGTGTTAGTCATGCTTGTAAAAAGTTGCTCACTCAGTTCAAATAGCTAAGCATGCTACAAACTGAATAAATTAGCACTAGTTTCCTTTCAGACCGGCCAGTGGAAAGCTCTAACTATATTGCATTATATACACCTCCAGGTTTTAGCAATGAACTGATCGATGCTTGCATAAAAGGAATAGCTATATTGCCCCAACCGTAACAAACAACTATTCTGCTAGTATAATCGTTGCTGAAATTATCCACGGCATCAGCAAGCTTTACCATCCAGCCCTCTACTGTATCGATTTTCCCACATACCAGCCTGTCTCCAACGACTCGGAGGAGACTCTGTACCACTGGAGCTTGCAAGCAGATGTGTGGCACAAACGACTGATGACAGTGGCCAGACTCGAACAATAGCCACCGACAGGCGCCGTCATCGGTGCCCGGCGACGACCACGGCTTCCGACGGTGTGGATTTATGGCACCAGCGGCAGGTGGCCAGCTCTAGCCATGGCGGTCCTTGTTTGTGTGTGCGACACTGGCGGCGATGCAGGAACCCTAGGCAGCGGTGGAGCGAGGGAGGACGCCCGCGACATCAGCAGCGCATCGCGCGTCACACAGATCGTGCGAGATCCCAGCTTCGTGGTGGCCGGCAACAACGGCTCGGGGAGCTCATGGCCGCGGTTGGGGAAGACGCGTCCAGTAGCTTCGGCAGAGGCGCTGCTGTTAGAGACCACCACCACCAGCGGTGAACTGCAAAAATAGAGACGAGCAAATGAGTTTGCTCTGTTCCCCATGACCTAACTAGCAAGGCAACCCCACTTCCTCCATATCCGCGAAATCAACGGGAAAGGATGACCTTTCTGTACCTAAATCCTCCCAAACGAGTGAGGGAAATGCCATATACCAGATCCTCGCGGGGCTCGGCCTCAACATTTTGGTAACTGAGCTTGCTCCCCTTGGCGCCGCCGCGGTAGACGCAGGTCCGGCGAAATCGTGACGGTCGCCGCCGGCAACAGCTCTAGCAACTCGGGTAGGAGAACGGGTCGCCATCACCGCAGAACTGCCCGTGCTCCATGGAGGCCCGTACGGGGCAGTGTGTTGACCTTGTGTGGGTGAATTCCCATATGGTGGGTGCGGTGCCTTTCGTCGGCGTCGTCTTCGGGCGGTGGTCGGTGAGGAGCAACACCGACTAGCGGCGACGCGTTTGTCTTTGGAAGAAAGGGGATCTGAGAAGCGAATGGTCAAGGCATGCGTTGACCCCAGGTGAAAGTCGGTCGGAACTGACCAGGAAGGCGGGCGTGATCCCCTTGATCCAACGGCCACGAAACGGTGGCCTGATAAAGCAAACCAGCCCCCGAGCACTTATTAGCATATGGGTATTTAAAAGAGAAAAATCCAGTGGTAACCATAAATGCATCACGAGGGGTGGAGTGAGGTGTAGTTACATGGAAGGGGATGTAGAAGGACAATTGTGAAGATGTAATAAAAAAAATCCAAAGGCTTGGAATTATGAAAGTTTATTTGAGATGATATTAGAATTTTTTTTGTTTCGTAGTCTCGCGCGGGCACTTAGCTAGTTGTAAAATAATATTGCCTCTCTTTGGTAAAAGAAGGGGTATGGATCTGTTTCAACCATAGAAAATTTATGTACACGCTACCTCGCTGTGACTGGAAATTACAGTATAAAATATAAAATCTTCAACTGCATGTGTTGTGACATATCTCGATTTCAGTTGATTTGCAATTGGAAAATCATCATTTGTAACTCACACACATCTCTAACTTTTTGCAAAAAAAACCCACCAACATAAAAAAATCAATGGAAAGAACAAAAATAATAAAAAATATGAGTAGATCATTGCAACATCTAGGGGCGACTAAAGACATTAGTGCGACCCAAACACGCACAACCGTCTTCATCCCAGCTCCATCACTGAACCGTACAAGGCTTGTCATCGTAGATCTTATTATAGTAGATAGATAGGAGGTTGTCGTGCTATAAACCACCAAAGTGACTAGCGCACCAAAGCAAAAATCGTCAACAATGATAATAGTTGTACATCAGAAGACAATGGCATAATACCATTCCAATGAACACGAAAAATGACAAGATTATAAAAAAGTTTCGCTAGCGCTAGAGGCACCACCAGAGCAAGTATAAGACGGCAGGAGTTTATTCAACTTTGGATTGTAGACACCTACTCACCGTCTTGAAAATTGACACTGAAAAATAACCTGAACCAATAACTGAAACCGACATATTCTAACATGTCTTTGGTAGGCAATTACGATATTTCAGCTCAGTTCAGTTTAATTAATTAAATAATGATGATTATAATCAGTGATTTATCCGTTTTGCTAGCTAGCGATCGAGCGATCGAGCTACTAGTGTTTGATCGATGCGTTGCTGGACACAGCCAGCGGCGTGAGGAGGAGCTGGATGCCGTCGGAGGGCCGGAGCGAGAGCATGATCCTGGGCGCGTGCCGGTACTCCGTCGCGACGGCCAGCTCGAACCGCCGCAGCACCATGGCCAGCACCACTCGGTACTCCATCCCCGTCAGGTTCCTGCCCACGCAGATCCGGCCGCCGAAGCCGAACGGCAGGTACCCCAGCCGGTGCCCGCACCCGCCCTGCGCCGCCGCCCCCGCGAACCGCTCCGGCCGGAACTCGTTCGCGTCGGGGCCCCACAGCGCCTCGTCGTGATGCATAGCCACAACATCAATCCACATGTTCGTTCCCTTGGGGATCACAACCGGGGGAGCGCCGTCGACGTTGGCGTCGTCGTTGAGGGTAACGTCGTGCAGGGCCTGGCGCTGCACGTTGGGGGATGGCGGGTAGAGGCGGAGCACCTCGTTGAGGACCCACCCCATCTTGGTGAGCTTGGATAGGGCGGCGGCGTCGAGGGGTCCGTCGCCGGCCACCTCCCGTACCTCCTCCCGGAGCGCGCGCTGCCACTCCGGGTGCGCGGCGAGCATGAGCAGCGTCCACGACACGGCCAGCGCCGTCGTCTCGTGCCCGCCGAAGAAGAAGGTCTTGCACTCGTCCACCAGCTCCCTCGACGTCATCATCCTCTTCTTGTCTCCCTCGTCCCCGGCAGCCAGCAGCAGCGACAGCAAGTCCTTCTTCCTCTTCCCCGCCTCGCCGCCAGCAGCCGCGCGGCGGCGAGCGTCGATGACGTCGAGCAGCAGCGCGTCGATCTCCCGGCCGAGCCTCCACGCCTCGTAGGTCTTTCGGAGATGGAGCAGCCTGGCGAGCGGGACGCCGACGAGGCGGTTGGAGCGGAACAGCATGGACTGCATGGCCTGCAGCTTGTCGAACACCCGCGCGCCGCCCTCCTCGATGCCGAAGCTGGCCCTGGCGATGATCTCCGCCGCGTTCCTCACCACGCCCCTCTCCACGTCCACCGCCACCGCCGCGCTCCGCCCCGCCGCCGCCACCGCCTCGTCCCACTCCCCCAGCATCTTCGCCGTCGTCTCCTCCATGAGGCTTATCATGTCCTGTAACCCACACGCATGCATGTAGTAGATGTCAGTGCATGCCACTGATGGACGGATCACGTATGCACATGCACGCATTTTAAAGCAAGCAAGCAAGCAGAGTGTGGACTTGTACTACACGTGTACGCACGTACGTTGAGGTTGGTGGCGGAGAAGGCTGGCGCGATGACGTGGCGGTGGCGGGCCCACTCGTCGCCCTCGGCCATGACGAGGCCGCGGCCGAACATGGGCATGCGGTCGCGGCGGAACACGTCGGGCTTGCCCCACAGCCTGCCCATGGCGCCGGCGGTGGCGCGCTTGAGGAACTCCGGGTCGGCCACGTACACGAACGGCTCCGTGCCGAGCCAGTACACGAACACGTTGCCGAACGCGGCCCGCCACCGCGCGAAGTACGGGAACACGGCGCCGTGGATGTCGCTGCTCACCACCCCCGAGGCCGGCGCAGAGGACGACGTGCTGCAGCTGGCCGCGATTTCGGACAGGTTTCCGAGCGGGAACGACGGGGCTGGGCCGCCGAAGCCGGCTTTTCGGAGGCGCCTCCGCGTCGCCGCCGGCGAGAGGCACGCCGCGTAGAGGAAGTAAGAGGTCGCCAGGGCGAGCGCGGCAAGCGTGCCCGCCGCCATGGTGCCGTGCAAGGTCGAGAACGCTGCCACCGCGAGCTCCATTGCTGCGAGCTGCCACGCACGTACGAAAAGCTAGGTAGCTAGTGTTCGATCGAGAAACTTGATTAGCGATCGATGGACGCAAATGAACGAAGCCAAAAATGTTGCTCGATCGGTGATGGTAGGAGCTGGGGGCACGTACGCCGCTTTATATAGATCGAGGCCGGCCGGAGAGCCATGGGAGGAGGAGGAGTTGGTGTGACGAGACGACGCGGGCGAGGAATGGTTTGACCAGTCGCCACCACACGTACGTACGCGGCTGGCTGGCTAGCAAGCTCGTTCCCCGAGTGGAAGCATCAGGTGCTTTCTTCTACTACTAGTTCGTCGTCGTCTTCCTTCCACTCGCGCGCGCGCGCGCGCATGCTTTTCTCCCGGTCAAACGCCGAAATGATCACCGGCTGGCCTACGGCGAACATTTTCAGACCGGCGAATATGTCCGATGGCGAGGCTTTTCTGCTGCCTTGGTTAGAATACGAACGGGGTGTCCAACAATATTCCAGATTAATTCCGGCCGCCTAAACCTTATTTCCAGATCGGATCCTTGGTCTTTTGCTGCATTTCTACTTCGTCCTTGATAAATTAATATTCTGTTTTGATATATATTCCCTTGAACCAAAACCACTAGTATATGTCACATTTTTTTTGCAGGGACTCTATATGCTACTTTCCCTAAAAAAACACCATATGTTACTATACTCTAACCAGGCAAAACGTTGTACTAGTGTTCATATGGTTAAGCTTAGATCGTCTGGCTAGGTCTCAATCGAACGGATTCCCCATTAATTCTCGGCGGGGGCCATAGGATGTGAAGTGTTAAATCGTCGGCTAGGTCTAAACTTAACCGCATTTGGCACACGAAGGGAATGGAATTTCACCAAGAGATAAATTTTGGGACACAACGAAAAATTTGGAAACTATTGTGAATGTTTTGTTCAAATTTCTTCCAATTTAAACAAAATTCGAAAACAATTGAATTGGGTTTACGTTAGGTCCACAGTCTCAAAATTATGGTTCGCATCCAAATTACCCAAATTCCGGAATTTTCGTTGATTTTTAAACCATATAATACAAAGTGTTCGTAGAATAATCTTAAATAACTTTTAGACATAGACTTTTCCAAAAAAAAAACTTTTAGACCAAGAAAGTAATCAAACGGACTTTCTAGGTATCGGAATTCTACACAGCTTCTTGGAACCAAATAGACCTCATTTAATTTGGGGTCATCCGTATAAACAGATAGAGTTGAGTACGTACGTCGCTGGCCATCTAAAAGTGTATACCTACTGTCTTCTACTCCCTCCGTTTTAAAATATAGGATGTTTTAGGTTTGTAAAAAAAATATATCTAGACTTGTTTTAGTGTGTTGTTTGCTCTAAACCTGAGTAAACCTCTAAAACATCTTATATTTTAAAATGAAGGGAGTACATGCATCAGGCCACAAATAAAATTAAGAACGCCAGAGTGGCCACCGTTACGGGTTGCTACTTTTGGGTTTATTTCGGTCTTCGGTGAACTTAGATTTGCATACGTTTACGTCAAAAACGGTCACCACGTCACATCAATTAATGGATTATTGTACCTGACATGTGTGTGCAATCTAGTTAAAGTATTAATCGGGCATGCTAAAAGAACGGTTGGATAGCAACCATAGTGTCATCTTGCTTTTTACTCCCTCCGTTCAAATTATAAAATATTTTAATCTTTTTTAAAACGCAGGTATTTAGACATATTTTTATGTGTATGTTCGGAGCAAGATAAGTGAACCTATACAAAAAACGTATAGATACATGTGCGAAAAAGTCTAAACATCTTATACGTCTTATATTTTGAAATGGAGGGAGTAGTTCGAAAGTGCCCTCAACTCACTTTTGGTGCTTCATAGTTCATACTATTGTCCAAAGTGTTGGCCGAAACCATCATGACCTCTAAGATCTACAAAGTACGGTTCCCTCTATAATGAGAATTCTCCTCCCGCCTAATTGTAGAAAATAGGGTGGACTATAGATCGCCATTTGCAAAGGGTTTGCCAATCTTTGGGTCCTCTCCCTTTTGTAAGCATGGCCTAAGAATCGTACCATGCCTCATTTTTCATGTCGTTTTCCATGACTATTGGAGGGGGGGGGGGGGGGGGGGGGTGTACATGTTTGACAATGGGCTTGGCTTGCTTAACTTCCGTTTGTCTCCATGTGATGGACGTCCTTCGATCAAAGGGTGATGCTTGAAAATCACCAAAAACATGAGCTTCATGTGGTAGATGGTTGGCTCCATTGTCATCTTGACTATAGAGGTAGCTTTCGGATAAAGTAACACAACGTGTTTCGTAAAGCATTGACCATATGGTCCATAACACTCATCATCCTTGACAAAATAAAAATGCATTGCAAAGACATGGGGTTTCGGAACCCTCTCCATGAGTCGTTCCTCTTCTATCATGTATTTTGACCGGGTCTCTAGCCATGCCTTCGGCCTTGTGACAAAAATTCTTCCAGGGATCAAGGGGTAGTACAAGATCCAATAATACATTGACCGCTACAGACATTATTACATACCACAACATTAATCAGTGCCGGGTTGGCCTATACTTTGCTCGGCACCTACATATGGTGTCGTTAATCTATCGTCACACAAGCCATAGGTTTCGTGGAAACGATTCCATGGAACCTTTATCTCCTAAGGCTGTAAGCGCGGCACAACCATTTCCACAACGCTTAGCCATCTAGCTGGGCGAATATAAGCGCCATTTTAGCTGACATTTTTTACCTCTAAATCCCCATGTTGATTGTGAGGGGGGTCCTTTTTTCATTTGCTGTATCTATATCAAGAGATATCCAAAAAAAAATAGTTTGTGGAACATAATGCAAACATAAATGCGCACATGTGAACATCTCTAGAAATTCATAGCCCCCGTGGGCCATGCATCCGCGGATTTTCATCCTCCTTATCATCGCTAGATGGTCCATAGACCTATTTATATTTTATTTTTATAATTCTTTATAGTACTATTCATGATTATTAATAAATCCATGTAATTTCAAAAATAAAATGCAGATGCAGAGCTGTTGATAGCAACGGCTGCTGGAAGTAATCAATAGGAAAAAAAATAATAAGGAGCTGTGATAGCTAGCCGTGGCATGAGAAAGAAGAAAATTGAAGCTAATCCTTTTCTGGAAAGAAGCAGATTGAGAGCTGCCTCCGGTGGATAGCAACGGCTACTAGAAGTAGAAGCGTGAGAAGGTCAACGTGCCACGCCACGTGTTGACTGGTCAGAACTACCGACCAGGACCGGCCGGGCCGTACTGCTCGCGTGTGGTCCGCTTTCCGACAAGGGAAAGGGAATCGGCCTAACGGTACAAGCACCTGAGAAGATCGCGGCGGCGCGCGCAGCACGTGGCTCTGATCGACTCGCGCGCGCTCCTGTACGTACGTACGTGCCACTTCCGACCACGGCGACTGATGACAGGGCGCCGGAGCTCGTCGTCGGTCAGCGCCGCATCTCGCCAGCGGCCGGCCGGCTCCACCTCCGACTGGCCATGCACGCCGTCCTTGCCGAGATCGTGGGCTAGCTTCAGGACGGAGGCTGTCGTAGTCGCCGGGAAATATGAAGCGGCCAGATAGACTTTTGCTATTGTCTAATTAGAGTACTACGTCTCTGCCAAACTAGTAAAATAATCATGGGAAATCCACTTTGGTGACTTATATGTATCCTTTATCTAAATATATACTCCCTCCGTCCTATAAAATATCAGAAATTATCTAAATTTAAATATATCTATATATTAAATACTATCTAGATACATCTAAATTTATACAAACATGGAACATTTTTTAGTATGGAGGTAGTATTTTTAAACAACAAAGAAAATCTGTAAAAAAATTATCATGTTCGTCAAGACATTTTATGTGTGCACACGAATTATCAGCACAAAAAAAATGTTTCTGTGGCTTATGTAAAAAGACAATTTTCGATGCTCCAATATAACTATTCATAGCAAGACATATTTTGTCTCATTTACACAAGCTGTAAAAATTCATTTTTCTCTTGCAAACTTTGTGTGCCAGCACACAATGTCGGAATGTACACTCGAACTTTCTGTCCGGAATTTCTTGATATTTCAAAATACATTTGTATGTATTTTTTATAATTGATACATTTACATCTATAAGCCAGAACACCACCTCCAATAATTATATCTCACGTAGTTACAACATCAAGATTTTATCATTACCTTCATACTATGTACGAAACCTAAAAAGTTGATAAAGAAAAGAACTACACCAAGATCGACTTTGTTTAGTTTCCAGGGTAACCTTTTCACGGTACGTGTGAGATTCTAGCACGCACTCTATTACAACCTACGTACCATATGGTTGACCTACCATCACTTTTGACCGACGCCGTGTGAGATTCGAGGCATGAAATTCGCGTGCATGCAGAGCTAGCACGCACCGTCCATTGGTGTAATGATCACCCGCCATTGGAAAACTAGGGTATGTAGCCAACAACATATCTAGCTCCAGTTCACATGGCCAACACTCACACACACACGGCCAGCCACGTACCGTAGCTAGGAAGCACTCGATTCGATCCACTGGGATTGGGTGAGGAACCCTTCCCCCTTATGGCAGTAGCTAGGGTAGGCTTGTTTGGTGTGTGGCCCGGTGGCGTCTGGCGTCATGGCGTTTGGGATCTTGTCGTTGGGGTTCGAAAGCGACCTTCGGCGGCGGAGGGTGGTGGTCTGCTTGCTCGTGTTGCTCCGTCGATGGGAGCCGGAGGCAAGCGGTAGTGCTGCCACCACGATCCCTCAATAAAGCTCCTTTTGCTCTCCAGATCGAGGCGGAGCGGTAGGAGTTCTTCCTCCAAGCCATCGAGGTGATGGAGTTAAGGAAAATCTTCGATTCACTGCGACCCTTTGCCGTTTGAGGAGCCGAAAGATAGGAAGACTGCGGCGGTCTTCTGGAGCGAATCCTCGGTGGCCCTTCGACAGCGCCGTGTCAGCCCGCCACCGACTCATCTGATCTAAATTTGATCCAGGCAAATGAGAGCACGAGTGTCCCCCATGGGCCACGCATCCACGGATTTTCATCCTCCTTATCTTCGCTAGATGGTCCATGGACCTATTTATAATTTTTATATTTTTTATGATTTTTTATAGTACTATTGACGATTATTAATAAATCTATGTAATTTTTTAAAAAAGATGCAGATACAGACTGTTGATAGCAACGGCTGCTGGAAGTAATCGATAGGAAATAAAATAAAAAATAATAAGGAGCTGTCGTAGGCATGAGACGGAAGAAAATCGAAGCTAATCCTTTTATGGAAAGAAGCAGACTGAGAGCTGCCTCCGGTGGATAGCAACGGCTACTAGAAGTAGAAGTGTGAGAAGGTCGTCAACGTGCCACGCCACGTGTTGACTGGTCAGAACTACCGACCAGGAGCGGCCAGCCGTACTGCTCGCGTGTGGTCCGCTTTCCGACAAGGAAAGGGAATCCTAAGGGCATGTTGTTGGACCGACTCATTCGGTTGCTTTAAACAGTTGGTTTATGTCATTGGATTGAACCGCAATTCATATTGAAAGGCGGTCTGGCTTAACTGATCGACCGTTTGGCCAGCACGAAGGTCGGTGTATTTTTCAGTGTCTTTTTGTCGCCACGCAGTCTCCTGCTGCTTTCTGCCAATTTTGGACGTTTCCAGCCGCGTCTAGTCGCAGCCATAAAAAGGAATGGACCGCCGATATATCTTGGATCAGGCCCGCCCCACCCGATAGCACAAAAACTAACATGCCTGGCCGCCGCCGTCGTCCCGACGAGTTTCGTGGAAACCCCAAAGAAGCGGTGACCGATCGGCCGCTGCCCTCGTGGTGGCCGAACCCGCCGATGGCACCGGACGTGGATTCTCCTCCAATTCTGGGGCGCCCGCATATATTCCATATGCCACTGCAGTCACGCCGCTCTCAGTACGACTATAACAGGACCACCGTCGAGCGTTTCTCGTTCGAGGTGATGAACCGCGTCTTTCTGCCGGAGCACCGCCGGTGTCTAGCGCTCATGGAAGTGTGTGACGACATCTGCGAAGCATTGCGGTCCAATCCCGACGATGCATGCCTGCGTTCCTGCCTTCCCTAAGCCGAAGAAGAGTTGCAGACGCAGGAAGCGATCTACCGCTCTCTCAGCGTAGAATGGGGCCTTGCCAACCCGTAAGCGGCGCCTACCTAGAATGGCCAATGTTGGTCGACCCGTAGACGACTCGTTGTACTCTTGTTTGTAATATATTAGCCCGTCAAATAAATATTTTCATTGCAAATGGCCAATGCCTACATTGATACATCATACATGGCGCGCGCATAGCCTAGCCTACTCGTTGGAGTCGGAGCAGGAGTCGGAGTGGTAGCAGCGACGACACATGATGTGGTCGAAGACGTTGACGCCAAACTTCCCTTCGCCGTCGTACTTGAAGCCGAGGATGTTGCCCGCTTCGATCTGGTGCGAGCGGGCAAAGCACTCCCAACCGTTGCCGAGGTTGATCTGGCCGAGGTGGTCGAACTGTAGATCGACCGGGTACATGTTGGTCCTGAAGCCGTTTGCCCGCAGCATGACAAGCGGGGGCGACGCGTCGCCGATCAGTGTCACGAACCCGCGGGGCAGGAGCAGCCTGTCACGCGGCATGCCGAGGTGGATGGCCACGACAAACTGGGTGCATGAGTCGAAATCTTCGGACGATGACAGCGTTGAGGGAGAGCGTGGTGGTGCGGTGATTTGGCCGCGTCCTCCACGCCTCCCTCGACATCCACAGCCGTCGTGTTCTCCCCTCGATCCAGCGCCGCTGGTCATGGCTAGCTACAGGTAGCGGAGAACAAGAAGGAGAAGGGGGAGAGGATGGTGTTCTATGGGGAGAAGATGACCGCGGACGGCCAGTTAAAAAGGGCCGCCATTAGATACCGGCGGGGAGGCCGAAGAGACGACATTGAAGTGTCCAGCCAGTCAGTGTGTCGTCTCGTCGCCATTGATGGTGCAGGCTGCCGCCGGTCAGCCTTTCACAGCGCCTCTGAATCAATGTCGCGGTTGCGTCTGAATCGGTGCAGCGTCTGAATCAACGTCGCGGTGGCTTACAGATGGACCAACGGCACCAACGGAAATGACACCGAGTTGTCCGCGCGTCTAGGCCGACGCAACCGTTATCTAAATTAGATGCACGGATAAATCAAACCGGACGCGTTTGTTCAGATAGATCGGGTCGCTGGGCGCTACACACGTCCCGCGTGTCTGCGGACGAGTTCGGATACCCTCAGACGGATCGACCCGGTAAAAATACCCTAACGCGCTTCTGTACGATACGTGCCAGTTCCACCGCGCGCGACTGACGAAAGGGCGCGGAGCTCGTCGTCGGTCAGCGCCGCATCTCGCCAGCGGCCGGCCCGCTCCACCTCCGACTGGCCACGCCGTCAGTGCCGAGATCGTGGGCTAGCTCCAGGACGGAGGCTGTCGTAGTCGCCGGGAAATATGAAGCGGCCAGATAGACTTTTGCTATTGTCTAATTAGAGTACTATGTCTCTGTCAAACTAGTAAAATGATTATGCGAAATCCATTTTGGTGGTCTATATTTGTAGATGCACCTATTTTCTACTAGTATACAATATTAAATTTTAAAAAATTCCACAAAAATTTACCTCATGTTTGTCCAGACATTTTATGCCTGTACACAAAGTTTCAGCACAAAAGAACATTTTTTCTATAAGAAGTACAATTTATTTTCGAATTACAGTAGCCTTGCTACCGCCTATTTTTATATATTTTTGGGTTTAAAAGAGGTTCAGCAAACTACCAACAAAATGTACCAAAAGAAGACTACAACTATGCCGGGATATAAACAGATTTACGTAAGAGAATCTATCCAGGAAGAAAAAGAAGCATACGATTTCCTCTTAGCTCCGAATAAGAAAAGGAAGCATAAGAACAAGAAGGACCTCTTAGCCCTGAATAAGAAAACGAAGCATAAGAAAAAGGACATTTTTTTATGCTCCAATATGACTTTTCACAGAATATTTTTTTTTATCTTTTTACACATGCCACAATTTTTTTTTGCGAAACTTTCTATGCCAACAAACAATGTCGGAGTGTACACTCAAACTTTTCGTCTGGAATTTTTTGATATTTTAAACCTATGAGCCAAAACACCATTGGAAAACCTTTTACAATTATGTACTAGTACTCTTTCTGTTCCACAATATAAACAAAAGGGTTTATATTTTTGAACAAATGGAGTACTAGAATATGTTTAATTGAGTAGTAAAGTCAGAGAGATTACCAAAAAAAACTACTTTCTTCATCCAGTTAAAAGGGCATATATTCGAATCGTGTAATCTCAAAATCCTCCACCTCCTATACACATAAATTTTTTATTTCAAAGAAAATTTTTAGTAAAAGCTAAATTAGTTCGAATCATAGAAAGTATAGGAAACAGAGATTTGCTATATGTGCCAACCGAGACAGAGAGAGTGTACTTTTATATTTTCCAGGGCAACCTTTTCACGGTAAGCGTGAGATTCTAGCACGTAGTACTCTATTACAAACCTACCGTATGGTTGAGCTAGCTGCTAGCATCGCTTTTGACCGACGCCGTATGAGATTCGAGCCATATCGATGGAGGGCATGAAATTCGCGTGCATGCAGAGCTAGCGCGCACCGTCCATTCGTGTAATCATCACCCGGCCGCCATGGAAAGACTAGGGTACGTAGCCAACAATATATCTACTCTAGCTCGAGTTCACATGGACAACATGGACAACAGTCACACGCACAGCCATCCACGTGCCGTAGCTAGGAACCACTCGGTCGAGTGGGATTGGATAACCCGTCTGACCGCGTTATAATCGAACTGCACGGACACGCGGGATGTTGGGACGTTCTAGCGGGACTATACATCTATAGTACTAACTGTGAGAACATCCCTGACGACTGGCCGATCCCGAGGCTGTTTCACACCTAAGAAGAAGATTAAAGTAAAAGACACATAGATTACACAGTAAATGGCACAGGGAATAAAGGGGAACTTTATTGAACTTTCTCTCGGTAAACTCTCGTACAATGATTGCTTCTTTATTTATAGACTAAGGGGATAGGATACCCACATGGGCCAACTCTAGCCTGGTAGAGGCCACACCGAATGGGCCTCTACCGGCCCAGTTTTCCAACACTTCCCCTAGGTATCTTATCTATATAACCATGGCTTAAAACTCCAAAAAAAACCAATGGAAAAAATATGGAGAAATGCACACGGTATACTTCTTGCTATGTTGCACGAATTGCCTCATTAAAAATCTCATGTGAGAAACTTCATAAAAACTCACTAAGGAAAAAAGAGTACAATTCACTTAACTATAAAGTAAAGTACTCAATCATCAGGATCAAGATTTTAGCGATGAGTCTGTGAAGATTCTCCCCCAGAACCTTGCATCTCCCTAAGTCTCATCATGCCGATCCCACGGACACATCTCTCGAAAGAAGATATTGGCAATGATTTAGTGAACAAATCAGCGAGATTTTCACACGACTTACTATGCAAGACTTTCACTTCGTTCATCTTTTGCAGTTCATGTGCATAGAAGAACTTGGGGTTTATATGCTTGGGGTTTATATGCTTTGTGAGATTGCTCTTCACGTAACCCGTCTGGACTTGTGCAACACAAGCGGCATTATCTTCATAGATAATTGTTGGGGTTTGTACGGTGTTCAGTCCACATGACATCTGGATGTGGCTGACTACTCGTCGATGCCATACACATTCCCGTGATGCTTCATATAATGCTATGATTTTCGAGTGGTTCGTCGAAGTTGACACAAGAGTTTGCTTAGACGATTTCCAGGAAATAACCGTTCCACCATAAAGAAAAACATATCCAGTCTGCGACTTGGATGTGTGCGGGTCCGAAAGGTACCCAGCATCTGCATAGCCTACAACAGATAGGTCTTGGTTCTTTTGGTAAAACAAGCCAAGGTCCTTTGTCCCTTGTATGTACCTAAAGATGTCCTTAACGCATTTCCAATGCCTCTTGGTAGACTCAGAACTGTACCTTGCGAGCAAATTAACGGCGAATGCAATATCCGGCCGTGTACAATTTGCAAGGTACATAAGTGCGCCAACTGCACTTAAGTAGGGGAATTCCGGTCCCAGAATTTCCTCCCCCTCTTCTTTAGGCCTGAACGGGTCCTTGTCTTGCTGCAAAGATCTTCCGACCATCGGGGCCTTAGAAGGATATGCCTTTTCAAATCCAAATCGTCCCAACACCTTCTGGGTGTAGGCCGACTGGTGAACTAGAATCCCAGCAGGGGAATGCTCAAGTTGCAGACTGAGGCAGAACTTGGTTTTGCCTAAGTCTTTCATCTCGAATTCCGACATCAGGTAGGAACTCGCTTCCTCAATATCTTTAGGTGTACCGATTATATTCAAATCGTCCACGTACACCGAGATAATACAGAAACCATCCTGGGATCTCTGTATAAAAACACATGGGCAATCTTCATTGCTCGCGTAGCCCTTCTGATGAAGGAAATCGCTTAAACGATTATACCACATCCTACCTGACTGTTTTAGTCCATACAATCACTTCTTAAGCTAAACACTGTATAACCTCTTGTTTGCTCTATCCTGGTTCGGGACAGAGATACCTTCTGGTACTTTCATGTATATGTCCGAATCCAAGTTACCATATAGGTAAGCGGTGACAACATCCATTAGTTTCATTTTTAAGTCCATGTTTACTGCCATTGAGATCAAGTATCTAAAGTTAATTCCATCCATGACTGGGGGTAAGTTTTCTCAAAGTCGACACCTGGTCGCTGAGTGAAACCTTGAGCAACGAGCCTTGATTTGTACCTTACTACTTTATTATTTTTGTTTCTCTTTCGAACAAAAACCCACTTATGGCCAACGGGGCGAATGTGGGGAGGAGTTAGACAAACAGGTCCAAATACATCTCTTTTATTTAACGATAATAATTTAGCAGTAATTGCCTTCTGCCAATCTTTCTAATCCGACCTTTTCTTGCAATCAGCGAGCGTGTTAGGCTCAGGGTCAAGATCTATGATTGAGGCAATTTTCTTGGCAAAATTAACGTCGACATTTGCCATGGCTCGGTTGTATGACTCGCCCGAATTAACATAGTTAATGGCCATTTTGTCATGGAGTGCATCAGGCACATCCTCTTGCTCCACCGGATTTCCCAATCCAGGAGCTAGGTCCTTTAGCTTTCCCGCTCCGATGTGTGTGCACACAACTTCGCTCGGTATTTCCGATATAGGAAAGTTCAAGTCCGGAATTTCGTGCACTGAAATATCCGTACTTGTGCCAGGTCTCAAATGGCTCCCCTCAACAGGGGCAGACTATAATAAATCTCTCTTATCCTTTTTCTTCGGGCGTCCCCGGGTACTTGGGATTTGAGAAACCGGAATCCGCGTCCGCTTAGGCCTTGGAGCAGGAGCGGGTATACCATCATTTTTCTTTGGTATTTCAACCCTTTTCGGTGCATTGCATCCATGCACATGCGACTTTGTCACAGTCTTTAAATCACTAAAATGATCGGGAAGTTGATTCGCTAGGGAGTGTAAATCTAGTATTTTTTGGACTTCTCTATTAGTCTCAACAGTGCGCGGGTCATGAGCGTGGATCCCCGTGGCTTTCCACGTGATTTCTCGACTTTTGTCATCCAGGGGTTGATTACCTCCCCACCAAAAATGCAGTCAGCAAAACGGGTCGTGTGACAGTCACCTGTCAAGGGGTCCAAGAACCTGATTATGGACACAGTCTCATAACCAACGTATATCCCCGACTTACGGAGCGGTCTCATTGCTGATCGCTGGGGTGGTGGTATATGTACATATACCTGGCAGCCGAACCTACGTAGGTGGGAAATTTTCGGTGCCGACCCTTGCGCAAGTTGGATGGGAGAGTGGATGTTGTAGGCCGATGGTCGAAAGTTGATGAGATTAGCGGCGTGTAACACCGCGTGTCCCCAACATGTAGTTGGTAAATTACAACCCTGAAGAAGTGGTCTGGCAATGAATTTAATCCTTTTAATCAATGCATCCGCAAGTCCATTTTGAGTGTGGACATGCGGTACGGAGTGCTCAAGTTTGATTCCAGTTGACATGCAATAATTATCGAATGCCTTTGAAGTAAATTCTCCGGCATTGTCCATTCGAATAGACTTTAAACGATAATCAGGGAATTTATTCCTTATTTGTATGATCTGGGAGATTAACTTTGCAAAAGCATGGTTCCTTTTTGACAGTAGGCAAACATTGGACCATTTAGAGGAAGCATCGATGAGCACCATGAAGTACCGAAACGGCCCTGAGAGGGGCTGAATTGGACCACATATATCCCCTTGAATGCGTTCCAAGAACGCGGGGAGTTCATCCTTCACCTTTAGGGGGGACGATCTAATGATCAATTTCCCCGTAGCGCATGCGGAGCACACGAAATCATCGGGATTCGGGAAATTTTTCATATTAACATTATGACCATTCGAGTTGTTAATTATATTTCTCATCATCCTAAGACCGGGGTGGCCTAACCTATCATGCCAAAGGCAGAATAGTTCGGAGCTTCTAAAGACAGTCTTAAGGGTAGTGTAAATAGGTGGTGCTACTATCTTAGTGTAGTACATCCCAGTAGCTAACGAAGGGAGTCTTTCGACAACATGTTTACCATTTTTGTCGCGCTTGGTAATAAGTAGGAACTCCTTTCCATTCTCATCATCATCGGTTTCTACATGGAAACCATTTGCGTGGATGTCTCTAAAATTCAAGAGAGTACGAGTCGACTCCGGATACAACAATGCCTCTTCAATGATCAGAGTTGTTCCATTTGGGAGTATGATAATTTCTCTTCCAGAGCCAACTACATTCGGACCGCAGCTGGCGATCGTCATTATGTTACCGGGGTTTTTGGTAATGGACTCAAAATACTTTGTTTCTCTCAAGATGGTATTTGTGGTGCCGCTATCAGCAAGGCACGTTTCCTCCATTTGGGCGCCACACGCGTTCTAAAATATAGTGCCTAATTAATATAATGGAGCGAGGAAGATGCTCATCAAGTAAGTAAAACACATAAACATTTCAGAACATCATACAACCAAATAATAGAATTAATGAATGAAATAAATGTCATCCAATCTCCGAAAAACAAATAAATGTTATGCTCTCATAGAGCTTACAACCATATCGAAAAATTGTATCTAATTACTTGCGGAAAAGAAATCATCACAACAAAAAGGAGCTCAGGTGGATTCTGCAAAGAAACCATCAAGCTCAGCTTGTATCTCAAGGTCAGTGAGCTTCTCTTCGTTGGCTATCATCATCGAGGCAGCAGAGATGTCTAGCTGAGGCGGGGGGGGGGGGGGGGGGGGCACAACGTGCTCAACCTCCATGGGCACAGCGGCGTTCGTGGGAACCGCCGGAGGTGCTGCCACTTGTGCTACGTCCTGCGCCACTACGGGCGCGACGTTCTGCACAGGCGCCGCTCCGGGCGCCAGTGGTGCCTCAACCTGGACAAGGTGCACCTCGCGCGCCTTCTTGTTGGTCTTGAACGCGTCCACGACGTGCTTAGGGGCCAAACACTGCCTGGAGAAGTGAGTCTTGGAGCCACAAGGGAAGCAGTCTTGGAGCCTCGCCTCCCCCTTGCCCGCCTTGTGTTGCTTGGCCGGGTTGGAGGAGTTGGGGCCCTTCTTGCCCTTCTTGCCTCGCTTCTTGTGGATGGGCTTGCGCACCTTGTAGACACCGGCATTAGCCTCATGACTTGGGCCCCCCGCGAAGGGTTGCGCGGAGAAGTTCTTTTTCAGAACATTATCCTGCGCCTCGGCCACCTGGAGAGCATCAATAAGCGCTGCATATTCCGTGAATCCTTCCTGACGAAAGTTTCGCGAGGACTGCATGTTGTCCGGATGAAATATGGAGAGGGTTTTGTCTATCTTCTGCTGATCGGTGGTACTGGTCCCACACAGCTGAAGAATGGTACAAATCCGGTGCAACCTGGAGTTGTACTCTCCCACTGTCTTGAAGTCCGCAAACCTCAGACGAATCCAATCTGCCTCCGCCTGTGGCTGAATGGTGTACTTCAGCCTAGAGAACCGCTTGTTGAGGGCGGTCCAAAGGGCAGAAGCACTCCGTTCTGCCATGTACTCGTTCTTAAGAGTCTCACACATGTGATGGCGGAGGAAGTGCAGGGCTTTGGCGTTGTCCACCGGGATGGTTTTGCTGGGGGCCGTCAGGGTCCCCGCAATCAACGCATCCTTAGTGCATCGGCCCTCGAGGACGATCTCAACGTCCGAGGCCCAAGTCAGGTAGTTAAACCCATTCTTGGTCAACTCTGGGAACTCGCGGCTGACGATTCCGGTCATCTGCAATTTATGCAAAGTGTGTAAGATTACAGCAGGTAATCGGTTGCATAAATGCGATAATTGATACAATAATTTAAATATGATTGCGTTTCAAAATTTAATGTAAAAAGGGTACAAGCTAACTATGAGATACAAAGTATTAAAATCATGCGATAATTAATGACTGTAGTAAAACATATTACAAAAGTTTGTGCAAAATCGGACCAAAAATAGAGCAAAAAAAAAACGGTCCAACCGCCCAGCGATCGTGTGCTCCCAAACGGCCCGGCCACACTGCCTCTGCACGACCGGCCCGCTCCAGACCGTCCCTGCCCGCTTAGCGGGGGAACGGAGCTAGCAGAGCTAGCTCCTGACTGGGGCGGCGGCGCCGGTAGCAGGCCGGACCGGCGGCGCAGCAGGGCCAGCGGGGCTGCGGCGACTGGGCGCGGAGCGGCGGCCGCAACAGGCGCAGCAGGCGGCGGCGCGACGAGCGCGCGGAGCGACGCGGCGGCAGCAGCATGCAGCGGCGGCCGGCACGCTGCGGCACGGCCGGGCGGAGCCAGCGGGACGCGGCGGACGCGCGCGGGCGCAGGCGTGCGGTCATGCGCGGGAGGCCGACGACTGCATGCGAGCGCGCGGCCAGGCGCGGGAGGCCGGCGGCTCGGCCAGTGCAGCCGCAGCACGCGGCCGGCGGGGCGCAGCAGCGCGCGACGCGGCGGCGGCAGCCAGCGGGGCCAGCGTGAGCGGTGCAGCGGCGTGGCAGACGGCGCGTGCGGGCGCAGGCCACGGCGGGCGGCGCGGCGGCGCACGCGGGCGAGCGGCCGGCGCGCGCGCGGCAGCAGGCGCGCGTGGCCAGCAGGGCGAGGCGGGGCGTCGGCCAGGCACGCGGCCAGCGGGGCCTCGGCGGCGGCGTCGGCCAGGCACGCGGCCAGCGGGGCCTCGACGGCGGCGGCCAGGCAGGCACGCGGCGGGTCGCGGGTCGCGGGTCGCGGGAGCGGCGGCCGGCACGGCGGCGCACTCCGGCGGCGGCCACGGGCCAACTCGTCGTGCGTGCGAGGCGCATGCGCGGCGCGAGCAGCTAGCGAGGCTGCTCCATAGCCATGGCCTCTGCATTTGCAAGTCACGTACGTACGCGGTTAAAAAAAATACATGAACAAAACTGTAGATCGATCCGGTCTACTAATTAAAAATGGCAAAGATCAATCCGATCTACTAAATAAAATTTAGATCGGCACAGCAGATGCCTGCATCGACGGTACATTCAACAAAATTCTAATCCGGGAGTGATTTGATCGACATTGGTCGACGACAGCAGGTCAGCTCGACTCCCGGGAAGGAAAATTCGCATCTTAGATGGGATATCTAAGATCTAAACGCAAATCTTGAAAGGAAAACGCGAGACGAATCCATTTTTGCGGTCAGATTCGGGTTACCTTCAACGAAAGCCTGCGTGATGCAGGCTCGACGGTGGCTTGACGGAGGCTCGACGGAGAGACACATGCTGATAACGTGTTGGAACACCCCCTGCCGACTGGCCGGTCCCGAGGCTGTTCCACACCCGAGAAAAAGACTAGAGTAGAAGGCACATATTACACAAGTAAATGGCACAGGGAACAAAAGAAAACTTTATTGAACTTTCTCTCGGTAAACTCTCGTACAATGATTGCTCCTCTATTTATAGACTAAGGGGATAGGATACCCATATGGGCCAACCCTAGCCTGGTAGAGGCCACACCGAATAGGCCTCTACCGGCCCAGTTTTCCAACACTAACTAACTCAGGCCAAACTGATATGTATCCGTAACCTAAATCTGGTGCCGAAATAAGTCTATTTGGATAGACGTGGACGCTAGGCTGTTCGATTTTGTTGCAGACAGGTTTAATTACAGTCACGCAATGTGCTTTCTTCTTTCTACTCTTTCTTGGACTGTCATTTTGTCATCGCGTGGTTGGCCGGACAGGCTAAACCACGGCCCAAAAACATCTAGCTCAACCCAAACCAATGAAAATGGACCGTTTGAATCGATCGTTTGACTCTCCCGGTGGACATGCCCTTAGCTCTCGAGTGCCACGGCGGTGGAGGTGGGTCCTCCCGTGGTGGCGAGGCTGTTGTCCCTCATTCGGCGATGTCGCGTGCTTCCGCCTTGCAGGCCTGCGCCAGTGTTCATGAAGAGACGAGCGATGGTGACTACAATATCATGGAGGCGCATGCTCGTGGGTGGCAAAGCAGGGTGGCGGTGCTGCGTTGCGCCAGAGTTTTTTTGTGGGCAGGGATCGGGAGAAATCCCTGTCAGCTAGTCTGACCCGAGCGTGGTGCCGCACTCGAGTGGCACTATTCCTTCTTGAAGGGCGCCGCGGGAATCCCTGCCCACTTTACTCTGCGTATCGGGGGAAACCCTAGGATCAATTTGGTCCGGGTAGCAGCATTGTGTCGACGGTGCTACCTTCTTGAAGGTGCTACTTGATACGGACGCTTCGGGGCGCTTGCATGTGGTGGGTCAAAGTCGGAGGGCGTTGTGGTTGCGGGGCATCATTTTCGTCGATTCGCCTTTGTCTTTATTTTTTTCCTTTTGGGCATGTGTTTGCCGCTGTTCTAGCACTTCCTTTATTTCGAATGCTTGTATCGGTGTGGTTATTATATTAATATAGCGGGACAAAAGTCCATTTCAAAAAAGCTCTCGAGTGCCAAAGGACCACATCATAACGCATAGAAGTGTCAAAGATCGCATGACAGCGACTGACGTGAACACAGCTCCGAGCCGGCCACGCGCGCGGATCTTTGATTTGTTTAACAAGAGCCGCAATGCAGACTGCTAGCTACGTATACCCACTGTTATTGACTGTACGTAATCTCGGCGAGCGGCGACTGTATGCTTCAATCCAACGATTTGCTGACTCGTGGCGATCTACACAAATTGTTTCATACGTTACGCCATACGAACAGTAAAGTCGTGCGAAAAGTCTGAAATTCCCAAACTAGTCAACTCTTATGGAAATGGAACTTAAGCTAGGGAGGTGCTCAAAAGGGGTAGATCACCAGTATAACATATTTTTTTCCCAGGAGGTATATGTTTGAGTGGATGTAATTTTTCATGAAAGAATTATTGAATCCTAGCTAAAATTGAATTAAACAACCCATAAAGTAAAATTGACTGTTATTACATGGCCAAGGAACTGCGTGTGAGGTATGAGCACGCTAGCAGAGATGCTAATCAGGCGGCACATGAGCTTCCTCCGCAAGCAAGATACTAGGATGGTAATGTTTGGTTACAAATTCCTTCTCGTTAAATTGTATTACTCCCTCTGATCCATGTTAAGTGGGCGCTAAATTGAATGTATCTTGCACTAAAACATGTCTTGATACATCCATTTTAGTGACATTTAAAATGAATCTGAGGGAGTACGTCTTTTGATCAACGGCCGTAACAATTATTATGAATGAATAAAGAGGTATTGTTTTGTCAAAAAAAAAAAAGGTTTCATCCTTCAGTTTCGTGCAAGACCATATATAGCCACAAACGAATCGGTGCGGTGCATTTGAGGTTGAGTGAGTCGGATTGGTGACAGATCATAATTATGTCAAATTTTTTAAATTCAGCTGCTCAGCAAGTTAGCAAAGGTGTCTGCAAAAGCTTTATGTGTCACACTTCTACAAGTCGTTTGGTTCCATATATATTTGCTATGCCAAAACGTAGAGATGTACTCCCTCCATTCACTAATGCGTAAGAACTTCTAGCTTTTTTTAAAATACATACATCTAAACATGCTTTATTATTGGATTCATCTATTTTAGTGTAAATTTAATCTATTTTAAAATATTTAGAAGATCTACATTGATGAACGGATGGAGTATCTCCGGTCAATCACGGACAATGCATGAAAGCCGATCGCCCTCGTGCATACGTAGCTACTACTACAAGAGTAGCACGCGAGTGTATTAATTAATTATCTCGTTTAGAAGCGGCGCCGGCCGGTCTTCGTTCTGCATGCAGATTGAGTTGCAAAATGAACAGTGCAAATTACTATTCCTCATGTGATGGATACAGTGAAATGACACGTCAGTCAAACGCGCCTACACCACTTTGACATAATTAAATAGCAACACGCCATGGCCAACAAGGCAACAACGTCTCCGAATATGTAATGGATTTTCTCTTTTTGGGAGGAAAAACGGCGAGATGATCGACGAGGTGGATAGAGATAGGCGCATGTAAATGCGTTGATCTTATTCTTTATTCCTCTCTTTCTTTGCGGCGATATGATGTGTGGCCGGCCGGTTAATAGCCCACGATTGACTGATCTTTGATCCCTGGCTTATAACTTGCTAGCTAGAGAGCTAGTTGGATATAGACGAAATAATAAATCGGTGATGGCAACTGATGTGATGAGTGAGAGTGAGAGGATTGAAACCTATACATGCGTGAGCTTGACTCGTAGGCTGTCAAGATTCATGTTTGTAAGCAATTTTGTATAGGTTAATTTCTTCGTGTATATGTGTGTAATTACTCTATCAGTATACAGATATTCCAGTACAGCTTATTGTGTCATGATAAATCCATTTTTCTATCAACTTTTTTTTATCATCCGAGATATTAGCTCCGGTTCCTAAAATATATGACTTTCTAGCTGTTTAAGTTGAACTCTAGGGCTTCATATGTTTAGAAACAAAGGTAATATTTTTATTCATAAGTTGATGCTTTGATTCGTATGTGTTGCAACCAATAGTGGTTGTGTGTTACATAAAAACGTTATGTTTTGTACCCTCAACGCTGTGGCGATACACAAGAGATCTGGTGGACCAGAAGCCCCTCTTATCCGGGAGGAACCCGGCTCGCGGCGACATGGGGTTTCTGTAGGTCCAGCCTGACCGTCCCTAGAGCCTTGTGGATTCGTTGCTCGCCTGCATGGAGAACGAACGAAGGAACAAGAAGCAAGATACATGGGTAAAAGGATAAATTGAACACGCAAAGATACGATAGATTCAACCGGTGTTATTTCAATCGATCATAACCTCTCACATTTGTATGAGGCGGCTGGTCTTTTTACAACCAAGAGACACCCCTACACATTCCTTACAAGAAAAGGATTTGCAATTGCGACCAAAATAACCTAGTTTTAGCATAACTCGGACACAGTCTGAATTCATCTACGATTCTATCTCGTCTCTTGCCCTGGTTGTGGATGAAGATGCTCCGAAAGTACAATTTGTTCTGTCTAAAAGAGAGGGAACAACTCTCATGTTGACCATGTTTCCATCCAAAGCCTCCTTGATGCATCCACGAGTCTATCTTTAGCTTCAGATCAGAGTCTACTATCCGGCAATCTTCTGTCTGGCTCTTGATGACACATGCAACTACCATGTTGGGCACATTTTCATATAGTATACGAGATGATCTTGGAGGCGTTCCGGCTAAGGTTGGCTGGGTCACGGATGTTGTACACTGAGATAAGGTGTTTGAGAGCCGTTTTTTAGTAAGTTCCAACAATTCTTCGTATATTGTCTTCTAGATCGTTGGCCAGATCTTACCTCGAATAATCAAAAAAAAGATCCAATCTTTTTTATGATCTCACACAATAAGCAGTATGGTGTCAAATCAATAAGCAACAATGCGTTATTCTTATTGCCAACTTTTATTTCACACATCATGCATGATGTCTTCGGATAAGTAAAGAAAGACTAGGCAGGAAAAGGGCGGGATTTTCCCCGTAGTCGTAGCACCATCTTCGGTACGAGATTTTCCACAGTTCTCCCTGCACTCATTCTTAGTCGTGTTGCAATAACTATTCACTTTTGCTTTGGTGTCTCCCCTCTTTTCAAGCTTTGACAACAAAAACTCAATACCAATTCATTTCGAAGACCGTACGAATTCACTCAAAGCCCATATGATTCTCTTAGATGTATACTCACGTGCCTACAAAAGGTGGAAATCGGGAGATATATAGCATCAACAACAAAATTTTAAAATATGGCATGCAAAGACGTAGATTGCGATAACGAGAGGTGGGATCAGCCGGTGAGAACGTAGAGTATACGCATCTCGACCGAGTACACCTTATACAGAGGTATACATAGCATGGATATGGTTTCGACGGTCAAAGGAAAACTTGCCCATTGCAAACTTAAGTTTGAGAAGGGAGAGGGGGACACCAAAGCACACCTCTATTTACCAGGCAGCAGAAGCAATCACCTTTGCACCATTTCTGATAAAAGCACAACCCGCTTGGAACATTAATCTTCTCATTATCCATGTCGGCAGTTCGTCCTATAGAACAACAAACAAAACATTGTTATGCAATTATTTTAAATTGATCAACAAAAAGGGCAACAAATCCGACAAAAAACGAAAGAGAGGCAAATATACAGCCTACCCTGGAGAACCATAAGTATTATATTACTCCCTCTGTTTCATAATATAAGAAGTTTTATCTTTTGTAAAACAAATGCATCTAGTCCCCCATTTTAGTATATAAGTTTAATCTAAACCTACACACTAAAAGATGTCTACATACATTTCTTCCATAAAACCTAAAACATCTTATATTTTAAAACAGAGAGAGTACATGTGTATAACGTGTACTAACTTCTTGAGTTTGAAGGACAAAAAGTATCTAAATATAGATCCACTAGTTACCTTGGGGCAAGCGCAACAGCGCATACGAGATATACATGTTAGATATATTGTTTTTCCTTGTATTTCCTATTTATCTGGATATAGTTTGGCATAGAGTAGTACTCTACCCAAACTCTATCTCCTCTTTTGTA
Source organism: Avena sativa (assembly GCA_916181665.1). NCBI lineage: Eukaryota > Viridiplantae > Streptophyta > Magnoliopsida > Poales > Poaceae > Avena > Avena sativa. The sequence continues at coordinate 258,566,480 of OV702298.1, read as the reverse complement.
TTACAATCTCGGGACTTTACCGAACCATATAACAAGTATCAGATCGCCCCTAGCCAGGGATAACGACCTTTCCTTCTTTTACAAACACCAACATGGTATCACGAGCCACTCTTCCCATCTAGCGCCGCCACCGCCGGAGCTCCTTCTCCCTCGCCATCGGCCCTCCCTCTTCTCCCCAATACAACCAAAAAACCCTCCCTCCCCATAGATCCAAGTCCCCTCTACCAATTCCCAAGGTTTTCTTCCTCAACAACAACCTACAACACCCTCCCGGATCATGTCGACTTCAACCACTCCTTCGGCCTCCATCGGATCTCCACCAACAACGAAGCTTAACCGCGACAACTTTCTCTCATGGCAGACACAGGTCATGCCCTCTCTCCGTGGTGCCCGGGTTCTCGGGTACCTGGATGGTACTGCTAAGGAACCCGCCGAAACCATTGATGCTGAAGATGCCGATCACAAGAAAATCACCATCCCCAATCCAGATATGATGTCTGGGTCACCAAGGATCAAGCGGTTGTGAGCTTCCTCGTCAACTCTCTTGGCGATGATCTACTCTCTCATGTGTATGGTCTTGTCCATGCCAAGGATGTGTGGGGTGCTATTCTTGAGCTTTTCTCCACCCAATCCAAGTCTCGAGTTTCTGCGCTCCGTGGAGCTCTTACCAATACCAAGAAGCTTGATATGACTGCCTCTCAATTTCTTGCAAAGATGAAAGGGTTTGCCTCCGAACTTGCTGCTGTGGGGAAACCGGTTGATGATGATGAGCTCAAAGACTACATCCTCAATGGTCTTGATGGTACTTACACCCCCCTTGTTGCCTCTATTAATGCAAACCCCGCTACTACCATTGGTGACATGTCCTCCCAGCTTTTATCCTATGAATCCCGTGAAAACATGCTTGCTTCCATGGGTCAAACCATCGGCACGTTCACTTCCTCCATTAATGCTGCTCCTCGCCGCCCTATTTTTCCAAACACCACTACTCCACAGCCTCCTATCCTACCTACACCACCCTCCACATACAATCACACCCCATACAATCCCGTCTCATCACCACCCATGTTTCAGCAGCACCCTCCTTATGCCCCCGCCCCATACAATCACCCTCCTACACCTCACTATCCTTTTTCACCCTATGCTCCCGTACCCTACCAGCCACCCAACCCCTATTACCCACCACCGCCTCCTCGCCCATCCCACACGCCACCACAGCAGCCCACTCCAGGACGTCAGGACCGTCGGCCCAAGGGGGGGCGTGGCAAGGGCCGTGGGCGCCCGGATCGTGTTGCTAGTACATGGCAACCCGGTATTTATTGCCAAATATGCAAGAAGGAAGGGCACCCTGCCAATGAGTGTTGGTGGCGATATGGAGATGACAATGATGATGATGCTCCTCATGACAACAAGGGTGCTTATGGCGCCTATGGTGTTAACACAAATTGGGTTCTGGACACAGGTGCAACAAATCATGTAGCAGGTCAGCTGAACAAGCTTCAGGTTCATGAACCATATCAAGGCCAGGATCAAATCCATAATGCTAGTGGACAAGGTATGGAAATTACTAATATTGGTCATTTAGTTTTGCACACCCCACATTCTTCTCTTCAAGTTCGAAACATTCTACATGTCCCAAGCTCTTCCATGAACTTACTTTCTGCTCATAAAATTACTTTAGACAACAATGCCTTTATTGAGATTCACCCTTTCTTTTTCTTGATTAAGGACAAGGCAACGCAGCAAATAATGTTTAGAGGTCCCTGTCACGGTGGTCTCTACCCTCTTGTTCCTGTCTCCGCGGATTACTCCAAGCATGCATTGGTCACCGTCAAGCCCTCATCCTCTACATGGCATCGTCGTCTAGGACATCCATCCTCTTTTATTGTTCAACAAATTCTTCGGAAAAACAATCTTCCTTACACCCCAGAAATAAATGCTTACATATGTGATCCTTGTCAACAGGCTAAGAGTCATTAATTACCTTATACTGTCTCAAATAGTGTTTCCACTGTTCCTTTGAAACAAGTATTTTCTGATGTTTGGGGTCCTGCTCCCTTGTCTCTAGGCAAACATGCATACTATGTAAGCTTCATTGATGATTTCAGTAAATTCACTTGGATATATCTTCTCAAAAAGCGCTCTGAAGTGTATCAAGTATTTCTCAATTTTCAGCAATATGTTGAGCGTAAATTTGATAGGAAAATTATTACTATGCAAACTGATTGGGGTGGTGAGTATGAAAGGCTCAATGGTTTCTTTCAAAAGGTCGTCATCACACATCATGTCTCATGTCCTCATGCGCACCAACAAAACGGTTCTGCTGAACGCGAACACCGTCACATTGTTGAGGTTGGTATTGCCCTACTTGCCAATGCCTCCATGCCATTAAAATATTGGGATGATGCCTTTCTTACAGCCACTTTTCTTATTAATCTTCTTCCATCCAAAGTCCTTAACTTTGCATCTCCTACAGAAACATTGTTTCACACCAAACCAAACTATGACTCTCTTCGTGTTTTTGGCTGTGCATGTTGGCCAAATTTACGTCCCTACAACAAGCACAAGCTCTCTTTTCGTTCCAAACGGTGTGTGTTTCTTGGCTATAGTCCCCTTCATAAAGGAGTAAAATGTCTTGACGTTTCGACAGGACGTGTTTATGTTTCTCGAGATGTTGTTTTTTGATGAGAATATTTTTCCTTTTACTGATCTACATCCTAATGCTGGTCGTCGCCTACGTGAAGAGCTTGTTTTATTACCCTTCGAATCACCCTGCTCAGTAGACACAAGTAGGGGTGTGCACACTAATGATCCATATTTGCATGTTGTTTCTACTGTTGATCCCTTTCAGGTCCCCGCTCTCCACATGCCTGCCAGTTCGTCGCAAGAAACGGCATCAGAATCGGGAGCAACTAGTCCTCACAACACATCCAATAATGCATCTGAAGACACAGCAGCAACAAGCCAAAATAGTGGGGCATCCGATGCAGATTCCCCCCTGCCACTGCTGACACCGATCCCTCCCCGCGCAGCGAATCTCCGCGCGCCACCTCGCCTGCTTCCCGCGTCACGCCCGGCGCTGTCTCCCCGGGTCTGATGCCTCCGTCCTCTCCCCGTCAGGCCGAGGGGGAGTCAAACATCATCACGACGCCGCTCCCGCCAAGCGCGTCCCCGCCTCGGTCCCTGCAGTTGTCCCTGCCAAGTGCGTCCCCACCTCGGTCTCCTCCCTCCACCTCGTACCGGGCTCCACCTTCGGCAGACACCGCGTCCGACACAAGCATTGGGACGGGAGTCGTGCCAGACATCGCGTCAGCTGACGCGGAGGACCAGGGGGAATCAACAGATTCCCTGATTTCTTCACCGGGATCTTCTATGGCAAGTGATGATGTGGCCTCTCCTGCTGCAGCACCGCGCACTCGCCTACCAAAAGGTATAAAACAGCCAAAAATTCGTACTGATGGTACAATTCGTTGGGCATTGTTAACATCTACAGGAGAACCTCAAAACTTAAAGGAAGCTTTAACAAATGCTAATTGGAGACATGCCATGCAAGAAGAATATGATGCTCTTATGACGAATCACACATGGCATCTTGTTCCACCGAGCTCTAAAAGAAATGTTATTGACTGCAAAAGGGTTTATCGCATCAAGAAAAATGCTGATGGCACAGTTGATAGATATAAAGCTCGTCTTGTTGCAAAAGGTTTTAAGCAAAGGTATGGAATAGACTATGAGGACACCTTTAGTCCTGTTGTCAAAATTGCTACAATTAGGCTTGTTTTATCCATATCTGTTTCAAAAGGCTGGAGTCTAAGGCAGCTAGATGTCAAGAATGCGTTCTTACATGGTGTTCTGGAAGAGGAGGTTTACATGAAACAACCACCTGGTTTTGAGTCTTCCGCTACTCCAAATTATATTTGCCAACTTGATAAAGCTCTTTATGGACTGAAACAGGCACCAAGAGCATGGTACTCACGTCTCAGTGTTAAACTTCATACCCTTGGCTTCATACCATCCAAAGGAGATACATCTTTGTTTCTGTTTAATCACTCAGGTGTTCAGATTTTTCTTCTTATTTATGTTGATGATATCATTGTTACAAGTTCCTCAGATGCTGCAATAATGGTTCTTCTCAAATATTTGAGTCATGAGTTTGCTCTCAAGGATCTTGGAGATCTTCATTATTTTCTAGGTCTTGAGGTTCACAAACAGCACAATGGGCTTCTCTTGAATCAAGAAAAGTATGCTACAGATCTTTTGAAACGTGTTGGCATGCAGGATTGTACAACTTGCCCTACACCCCCGTACACTACTGACACCTTGTCATTGCATGATGGGACTCTACTTGGTCCTGAGGATAGTACTCATTACAGGAGTATTGTAGGAGCTCTTCAATATTTAACATTGACACGCCCTGACTTGAGTTTTGTAGTTAGTAAGGTGTGTCAGTTTCTTCATGCTCCTACTACAAACCATTGGACAACGGTAAAAAGGATATTACGGTATATTCATGGTACACGCACCTTGGGACTTACATTCTGTCAATCATCATCTACACTTCTTAGTGCATATTCAGATGCTGATTGGGCTGGAGATTTAGATGATAGACGTTCTACAGGAGGTTTTGCTGTCTTCTTTGGTTCTAATCTGATATCATGGAGTGCCAGGAAATAGCCTACTGTGTCTCATTCCAGTACTGAGGCTGAATACAAAGCTCTAGCCAATGCTACAGCTGAGCTAATCTGGGTGGAGGCTCTTGTCAGAGAATTGGGTGTTACACTTCGTGAAAAACCTACTCTCTGGTGTGATAATCTTGGTGCTACCTTCTTATCAGCCAATCCAGTGTTTCATGCTCGGACTAAACATATTGAGATAGATTTCTACTTTGTTCGGGAACGAGTTGCTAATAAACAACTTGATGTCAGGTTCATCTCCAGTAAAGATCAAATAGCTGATGGTTTTACTAAACCACTGTGTTTCAAGAAACTAGATGAGTTTAAGCGTAATCTAAATCTTTCCAAGCTTTAGATTAAGGGGGAGTGTTAGATATATTGTTTTTCCTTGTATTTCCTTTTTATCTGGATATAGTTTGGCATATAGTAGTACTCTACCCAAACTCTATCTCCTCTTTTGTATTACAATCTCGGGACTTTACCGAACCATATAACAAGTATCAGATCGCCCCTAGCCATGGATAACGATCTTTCCTTCTTTTACAAACACCAACAATACAGACATCAAGACTAGCGCAAATATGTGAACTGTGTACTTGTCCATCATTCTCATATACAACACTACTTGATCGAAGCTTGTTTGATGGATGCAAAAATATTTGTTCTATACTAGAAGATTGATGATTTGCTATCGACTTTCACGAGCCCTATATAAAGAGAGATTGCAAGAAGGGAGATGCGATGCTGTAAAATAATAATATCCCGTTGTGCCGCGCTGAAGAGATTAAGCAATTAAATTGCAATGATTTATTATCTTTCCACATATGTTAAGCACCTCATTAAGATCTGCTCGCGCCATGCCACTCATCAATTAAGGGAATGAATTACTAGTATCTGTCAGTAGTACTCTCTCCGTTCATATTTACCTCGTGTTTTGGGTATATTTAGAGTTAAATTTTGCAAAATTTTACCAAGAATATGAAGAAAAATATCAACAAACATGATTCAAAATGCAGATAAGATGAAAATATAGCTCATGAAAATTCAAATACAATAACTTTTACATTATAGATGTTGATATCTCTTCTTAGATATATGGTCAAAAGTTTAAAAGATTTGACTCTGAATAAACTCAGGACACGAGGTAATTGTAAATGCGGGGAGTACTATCTCATACTCCCTCCGACCCATATTATTTGATTTAGATTCATCTAGATACAAATATATCTAGTCATGTTTAGTGCTAGATACCTCCGTATTTAAACAAATTTGAGTCAACTTATATGGGTCAGAGTGAGTACAATAAAGTTTTTTATATTCCCTCCGTCCTAAATTTGTTGACTCAAAATTGTGTAGTACTAGTAGATACGTTTCGTGTACACTTGTGGCTATTTTCCAGAATGTACAACGCTGTGGACGTACACAGCCTGAACGGTCGATGACTGATTATCAGTGCCGGCGGATCGGCGCCGCCACCACACGACACGACGCATGCACGGACGGACAAGAAAGTCGGGTCGTCCGGCTCCGGCGGCACATCAATCGGCATGGACAATGCATTGGCATTGCATCCATCGACATACAGAAGGCCGCACATCAGTCGGAGGTACACGCGTGCATGTGTGACTCACCACCGTACACGCGCGCCAGTGATCACCGTCACTCGATCACACGAGTTGCACACTGACGGCCGCCTTATCTTCTAGAAGAATCAACCTAGCTTGGGCGCACTACGTACCTACATGCATGCCGCGGCTTGTTTTTCCTTCGTGATGATCTCTACCTTGGTCGGTTAGATACTCGTTGCTGCCTATTCCATGCGTAATTTATAGGCATAGCCAATCCCTCAAAATCGGTTAGAGAAGTAAATTTAGGTTTTACTCCTTCAAACCGTACCTACCAACTCCCTCAAATATACTCATCGGTGGTCTCTCCAAGGAATAATTTTGGCCACCTCCGATCCCCCGCCGCCCGAGCACTAGGTCTCTCCTTATCAGACGCCAATGCCCCTGATTCTGGACAAAATGGTACCGGAAGGCTCTTCCGAAACCCCGCCGGCCAGCCGCCCATTCCAAGGAAGGAATGGGATTAATGGGGAGGGAATTGCGACCTAGAGGGCAGACTCCTAGCTAGCGGCAAGACATGAGTGTGGAGTTGAGGGCCTCAAGAACGGCGTGGCGGTAGAGGCGGGAGAAGGAACTGTGGACAGTTGGTGGACTCATCGTCGGAGCTCCGTCCAACACTGCCATAGCTCGGTGTGCGGCGGTTGTTGCCGATGCTCGCACCTCCCTCCAACTTAAACCCGTCCAGGCCTAGCAGCTCCCTTTGCCTCTGCACCGCTGTAGCTACCTCGTGGGCGGCGCCCACCCCTCCCCTCCCCACTAGCCTTGCTGGCCAATTGACGTCACTTGCATGGATTGAGGTACAAGAGGCGTCAATTTACTTTTGCAGGTGTTCATTTTGTGTCAAATAATGTGTACGAGTTGGGTTACATTTAGACTTGTGTTGTAGTGTGGATATGATACGAGTATTGTTGGAGTTCCGACTCTTGTACCTAGGCCTCCTATATAAAATCTGGGGTGTCACATAATATGACCTATCACGACTTGATAGCAGAAGGGACGCGGGGGAGCCAGTGGTGCCAGCACCAAGACGATCGACTAGGGAGGAGTGCCATAGTCATGCTCTGCGGAGTAGACGAGTTCGCCAAATCTTGGTCTCTCGTCATCGTGTTGTGATTGTTTGTCCTTGTCTGATCAATTAAACGTCTAGAACGATAATAAGTGGTATCAGAAGAGGTTAGCGGCTACGGATAGTTGATCTAGACCATATATAAGATAGAAGAATCGCGGTTGTAAACATGGTCTTTTTGATTTGATCGTGATTACGAAGGCGAGTCCGTAGGGAGGACGGCTGTGGAAAGAAGGCGTTTGGGAGATTGGAAGCGGGTTTCGTCGCCTGATTCGAATCGGTGACGACGGACCGTTCGAGCGACAGCAGCACGTAGCAGCAGATCGGTTTCAGCTGATTGGATCGGGACTAGCGCGCGCGGACGTGGCCAGGCGGTGACAGCACGGCCAGGCGCTGGTTTTATTGTTTTTTTTTTAGGGACTGGCCAGTGGCCAGGCGCTGGTTGTCCGTGATCCATCACGGCTGGCCTACGAAGCGAGGCCCAGGCCCAGGTGAGGCGCAGTTGGGCGTTCGGGCGGCTGTAGGCCGCACAGCTCATGGGGAAGGTTCCGCTCAAAAAAAAAAAGCTCATGGGGAAGCTACGCAGTGAGCCCCAGGCGTTTGGATTTTGGCTAAGCGATGCGCCGATGCATATTGATCGGATTGGAAGCATTTGGTTGGGGAAAAAAAGGCAATCATGCACCATCTGGTACCTGCGTGGCATTTGGCAGCATATCTTTACTACTCTCTTCGTGTGAAAAATAACGCCGTAAATTGTATTTTTTTTTGGGTAAAAGGAGTTTTATTGATCAAACAAAGTTTTACAGTCATTCATCTTGGATTTCCCGCGGGCAGCCTTGGATCCAAAACTGGGTTATGTTTCTAGTTCTACTCTCTCTGTTTTAAAATATAAGATATTTTAGTTTTATGAAGCAAATGTATCTAGATTTTTTTTAGTATGTAGGTTCACTCATGTTTAGAGTGAATCTATACACTAAAAGAGGTTTAGATATTTCTTTTCACAAATCTAAAATATTTTATATTTTAAAATGGAGGGGTACCAAAATGAGCTAAACTATGGCTAGCAACACATCTAGATTCATACGCATCTCGACAACTCTATGTCATCCTTTTCTAGACGGAGTGAGTATTAAATTGTTAGAGTGATGATGTCCTTTTGATCAAAATTTTCATTCTTTTGTCCGTGTTTTTCACCCATATTCAAAAGCTATATATGGTGTGTGCTATCTTACAACTGTGTTGGAAAAAACAAATTGTATCTCTCACGCAGAAATAATCGTACACATGATCGGTCCACGGATTTTAGAGGCCATAGGACAACATGACACAAGGGCCCTCCTTCATAGTGCCACTGTTTTCTAGGATCAAGGGGGGCCATGGCCCCCTACTACAGAAAAATCCTTTAACATATTGTTTTTCTAATATTTATGCTAAAAATTAAAGATTATTCAAAGTCTAAACTCTATAAAGTTATATGTAATTAGCCAATGATTAAATAAAATCATTGAATGTATGCACACATATATCACCCATTGTAGTAGACTATTTTGCATATATAATCCCATGATTATCTGAACTACAGATTATTCTAAGTTTGGTACTACTTCTAGGGTAAACCAAAATCAATGTTGCATGTGGTGTTTTTTGGATAGTTTCTCTTGATCGAATGATTGCAAAACCTCGGCCTTAAATATATATATTGAAGATATTTTTTTTTACCGAAGAGAAGGTGCCCTACTTATTTTCATTCATAGTAGAGGGAAAACTATACATGCCTCTTGGGCAGAGAGAACACTCGAAAAAAACAAGAACAAGAGAACAACACTAGAAGTAGAACACTCGACAAAACACCCTCTTACTAACTATCCAATTCGAACTGTAGCGATCACCGCAATCTCATCTCTAATGATCTGAGCTAGCATTGTCGTCCTCTCTTTCCAAATGTGCCAAGCAATATAGCAAGCAGCCAGGGACGGATCCAGGAATTTAACTTTGGGTGTTCACGTATATACCTTAACAATAAAAGAAGTGCAAATTGGCCACTGTGGAAAATTATCTTAAAAGAGTAAGAAACTTCCGAAATGATTAATAAAAAAATATCATATGACCATACGATCTGACATAGGTTAGAAGCGAGATATGGCGACATCAGGAAGAATTCCTGCTCAATAATTATAACCAAATAGCCATTCAAGAATTGGTTCCCATTTTAGTTTATAGCTTGTTATTCAAAAATATTAATGAAGAAAATACCCTCTCAACATTCTACTTGATAGTATTAACACCAATTTGAAGAGCTTGTAGACAAGGTTTTATAGGCAATATTCCTGTTCTTTCAATGAGCATAATAGAGAGTTGAAATATATTTTCGAGGATTTTAAACATCTCATCTCAGCGCATATTAGCAATATAAAAAGTAAGCCTCGATGAATTCTTATATGTCTATTGCAACAAGCTTTGTCCGGCTCCGGTAATAGAGGGGCGAGGACAGTGGCACACCTTTGGTCCACGGTAGTGATTGTCGTCGCCGCTAGGTGGTCCAAAAACCCAATTGTAATTTTTTTTACTTTTGGACACTTTTTAAACTTCCATTGATGATTTTTAATAGGATGTTAGAATTTTGCCAAAAAAATCCTATTTAGGTCGCCGATCTTTTTTCTTTGCAAGCATTGACTGCCACTGTCAGGTTTGTCGCTGGTTTGACATCAATCCATGGGTGTGGGTTGGTTGCTCTCGGCTAGTGGCATGCCTGCTAGTTTATCCACATGTGGTCACCAGATGGACATGATACGGACTAGACGTGGTAAAATATGCCAGAAGTAAGACAAGACACTATACATTACATACATGAAATTATTTGCAAAAAATTTTGGGTGTTCATCTGAACACCCTTGACCCATGGCAGATCCGTCCATGCAAGCAGCTCTGATGGACTCCTTCCTCTATGCCTTTTGCACAATTCTATGCAATCTATTCCACCATCCACGAATAGTAGAAGCCTGCCTAGCAACCCTGATCATATCAGCATGACACCCAGCAAAAGCCTCCCAAACTTTTTTCACAAAAACACAGACAACTGTCAAATGTGTTGCAGTTTCTAATTCTTGATCACAAAGGATGCAGACTATATTGCAAGGAAGGTTCCTACTATCAAACTTATCTGATGTCCAATTTTGCTACACAGCAAAAGCCACATGTAAAACTTTACTTTCCCTTCAACCATATCTTGCCACACCTTCTCCAAATGCGGTTGCAGGAATCCTCCCCAAAACTGCATCTTGTATGCCGATTTAGCACTGTATTGACCATTGACACTTGGGATCCATTGAATTATATATTGCTATTCATTCAATTGAACTTCATCTATTTTCGCCAACATATGCAGAAATTGCTATAGCTCTTCTTCATTGTCAATCCTAGAAAAACACCTCATCCAACGTCCATTCTGCAAAGCAACTACCACCGATAAATCTTTTGGTCTTGCCCTCTTGAAAAGCAGTGGTGCCTCTTCTGCTGGAGAAACCCCTTCTATCCATCTATCTTTCCAAAAAAAATGTTTTCTTCCCATTGCCAATGTCAATCTCTGTGTGAGATGCAAATAAACTCTGGTCTTTGCTCTCACATGGCAACTCCATTCCTTTCCATGTCCTTTCCACATCATCTGACAAGTGCCACAACCACCTTAATCGAAGGGCCCTCCTGTATTTTGCTAAATCTTTGATACCTATCCCCCCAAACCTTTTGACTACAAACTGCTCTCCAATTTACTAGACAACTTCCACCCTTGGCTTCCTCCTCCCCTTTCCAAAGAAACCCTCTCTGGATTCTATCAATCTTCTTAATTGCCCATGGAGTTAGGTAGAAACTTGTGAGAAAATAAGTGAGAGTAGAAGTTATCACGGAGTTGATAAGAGCGAGTCTTCTAGTTCTAGTCATCAACTTTTCTTTCCACAACTTGAGCTTGCTTGCAATCTTATCTATCAATCTCTGTAGATCGGCCCTTGATGGCTTGTGAATGCCTAACAGAAGCCCCATATATTGACAAGTAAACACCCCTTTGTAGCCCCTGAATTCTCTCAAAACTTCATCAACATCAATATAGTTGCACTAAATTGGGTAAGCCTCACACCTGCTCATATTAGCTCCCAAACCACAAATATTGCCAAATGTATGCAGTAATTTCTGCACAATGACCATTTCCTCCTTGACTGGATTTAGAAACAATGCCGCATCGTTGGCATAGAAGCTAGATCCGAACTTTGCATTTTGTAGTCCAAGAAGAGACAAAAGACCACTCTCCGTAGCCTTGTAGAGAATCTTATGCAGAGGCTCTATCATTAGGATGAAAAGCATATCAGAGAGGGGATATCCCTGCCTTGGATCTCTCTTGTGCTTCAAAACTCTGATGGGGTGCCATTGAGCAGAATCCTAGAAGAGGAGCTTGGCAGAGCTATATGTCAACTGTTCATATGCACCGATGGTTCATAAAATTTACAAAAGTATTGTGTTTTCACTTGACACATACTTCTATTCTTCGAGTGCATCTCTTTTAAAACACCTTTCGAGGGTCTATAAATTCATTTGAGTTAAAAAGACACTCAGCTGGAGTTTTATAGCCTAAGACATGAAGAGGCATACGGTTTATCAAATATATAGCAATTTTTATTGCTTCACCCCAAATAAACTTAGGTATATTTGTTGTGAACATAAGTGAACATGCAACTTCTATTAAGTGTCTATTTTTATGCTCAGCGACACCATTTTGCACACGGGTATTAACACAAGTTGTTTGATGTTCTATACCATTTGAGGCCACAAATTGACTAAATCCAGTATTAACATATTCGGTGCCATTTTCTAAACGTAAAGTCTTAACAGTTATGGCATCCTACATATGTCTCTGAACATGGACAAAACACCACTCTTGTATTCTAAAATATAAATCCAAGTATAACGGCTAAAACAGTCAATAAAAGTTACAAATCATGGGTGTTCTGAGATAGACTGGACTTCACAGGACCCCAGACATATGAATGAATTATTTCAAATGGTTTGCTACTCTTTAGACCAACACTAGGATAAGGACCCCTGGTATGTTTAGCCAGCTCACAAGCATCACATACCAGGAGTTCTTTGGGACATGACTTGAACAAAGTAGAATACAATCGAGATAAGACTGCAAAAGAAAGATGGTCAATCCCGCGATGATGAAGTAGAAGCTCCTGACCAGAAGACAGACAAGATGCAAGGGAAACTTTATCACTTCCATCATCTAGGTAATAGAGTCCGTCATGCTCGGTCCTAGTCCCCAAAAGTCTCCTAGTTCCTAGCTCCTGAAAAGAACAAGTAAGATCAAACCAACTTCTATAATTACGAGATTTATTAAGAGAGCTAACTGACAATAGGTTAACTGGAAATTTAGGGACGTGCAAAACATGAGATAAGGACAATGTCTTGGTGCATCTAATGGATCTACATCCTATAAAAGGTGCAATGGATCCATCAGCTACACGTACCTTGTCCTTACCTGAAAAAGGAGTATAACTAATGAATAGTTCTGAAGCTTCTGTCATATGATTTATAGCTCCCGTGTCAATAATCCAGGGCTTTGATTGTGATGTGTGATGACTGTGAAATATAGCCATCCACACTCATATTTAAACTGGATACTACATCCGTAATACAGATCGAAGCTATCAACTCTTTTTCTGGCGCCGTTGCCGGGGAAGCAATATCTACCCTGGTGAGGTTAGTAGGAACCTTGCTAGTTTTAATTCTTGTTTTTAATTTTGTTAGTTTGCTTTTAGTCTTATTTGAAAAACCAAAAAAATTAGCTAGTCTTTAAATTCTTGTTTTTACCATCGTAAGTTTTTAGTTTAAGAAAAGCCAAAAACATAGGAAATATGGCTGAAAAGAAGCTTGGGGAGTTTGCAACTTCTAACAATGATTATTTGCATACTCAAATTACTCACCCAACAATTATGCTGAAGATTATGAAATTAAGTCCCATTATTTAAGCTTGGTTCAATAGAATCAATTTGAAGGCTCTACTGTTGAGGACACAGGTATGCACTTAAATACTTTCACTGAAATATGTGATATGATGCGCATTAAAGATGTTGACCCCCATGTGGTCAAATTTCACTTATTTCCCTTCTCTCTTAGAGTAAGAGTAAAAGAATGGTTGCTATCTTTGTCTAAAAATACTATTGCATCATGCGTGGAATGTACTTTTTTATTTATGACTAAATTTTTTCCACCTATAAAGACTATGCAACTAAGATCTAATATTACTTGTTTTAGATAGGAAGAGCGTGAGCCACTAGCGCTTGCATGGGAGAGTGATGACCCACAAGTGTAGGGGATCGTAACAGTATTCGCGGGTAGTATTACCCAATTTATTGATTCGACACAAGGGGAGCCAAAGAATACTTGCAAGCCTTAACAACTGAGTTGTCAATTCAGCTGCACCTGGAAATAGTTCTTGCTCACAGAAGTTTATCAGTAGCAACAGTTTGTAGTGGTAACAGCAAAGCAACAGCAACAGCAAAACAAGAGCAATAGTAATAGTAACAGTAAATAGTGGAATTCGAGTGCGGTAGGCATAGGAATGGATGGACGAGGGTTGCATGGATGAGTCTAAACATGTAACTTCTAGATCTAGGGCATTGCAGATAAATAATAACAAGCATCCAAGTACTAAACAATCCTAGGCATGTGCTCCATATATAGTCATACGTGCTCGCAATGAGAACTTGCACAACATCTTCTGTCCAGCCAGCCCGTGGCAACGGGGCCTCTAGGGAACTACTGGCAATTAAGGTGCTCCTTTTAATAGAGCACCGGAGCAAAGCATTAACACTCCGTGAACACATGTGATCCTCACACCACAGCCATCCCCTCCGGTTGTCCCAATTTCTGTCACTTCGGGGCCTTTGGATCTGTACAATGATATGTGTACACAACTTGTAGATAAGATCACAAACAATACTATCATAATGATTCAATAATAAGTTCAGAACTGAGATCATGGCACTCAGGCCCTAGTGACAAACATTAAGCACAACAAGTTGCAACAAAGTCAAATAGCACTAATAGAGATACTAGACACTATGCCCTAACAATCTTATTCGATTAGATGATATAACTCATCCAATCCCTACCATCCCCAAGCCTACAGCGGGGGATTAATCACTCATGGATGAGGGAAACATCGATGGTTAATGGAGAGGCGTTGGTGATGACGATGGCGATGATCCTCTCCAAATTCCCCGTCCTGACAGGGTGCCAGAACGGAGTTTCTGGATCCGAATCTTGGTTTCGGATGGTGGCGGCGGAGCGGAACTCTTTTTGGAAAAACATCGAAACCCCCTCGGTTTTTAGGTCAGGGGGTAACTTATAGGCGTAGAGGGAGCCCGAGGGGGTGCCTGGGGTGGCCGCACCCCCTAGGTGTGGGGCAGGGCCCACCCGCGCCTGGCAGGGGTGTGGGCCCCCTAGGCCTCCACTCTGTTTCGTCTTCTGGCTCCGTGGGTCTTTTGGTGAAATATAATTTTTGGCATATTTTTCAGGATTTTTCTGATAGTTGATTTTCTGCACAAAAACTAGACACCAAGGTAATTCTGCTGAAAATGGCGCCAGAAAGTGTTAGTTGTATCCAAATCACACAAGTTTAGAGGAGAAACAATAGCAAAAGTGTTCGGAAAAGTAGATACGTTTTGGACGTATCAACTCCCCCCAAGCTTAGCTTATTGCTTGTCCTCAAGCAATTTAGTTGAAAACTGAGTGCGATAAAAGAACTTTCACGAACACATTTGCTTCATATGATGTATATATTCTCAGCACAGGAGTAGATACTTAAACCATTCATAATAAGAAGTATGCAACCAAGTCTACTCAATAGTCATTGCAAGCTATGAAGAGAAACCAACTCAATAATAATAAGTAGCATGGAACATAAACATAAGCAACATTGCATTGCTCATAGTAAGGTATGATAGAGTTGTATCTCGCTTGCCTTTGTTTGTAGAGCATAATATAAATGCCAAGGAACCTCTGAAGTTCAAGTGAAGACTAGAAGTAAAAAATGTGAGAGATACAAGCATCAAAGTCATGACATAATTAACCAAGTTCTGGAACAAACACAAGAATGAAAACTATGCTCTCAAGAAGGTGCTCATAGAATAAGTGGTGACTCAACATGGAAGTAAAAAGGTTTTGAAAAGTTTGAAAGGCTTCCAAATGCTGAAAGGCATCTTTATGTGGTTAAGGTATAAGTGATGTCCAGTATGAGTTATATGCTTGACAGACCATAAACTGGAAATCCCATGTCCCTTGAGTATGAGGGCTGATCCGCATGCTACTCAACTTTGGTTACCTGTAAGTTCTTGTCATTGTACATACATGCATATCATAGAGAACCGCCAATGGGGTACCCCTTGCACATGATACAGAAGCTATCCTATGATCAAAATGACAAGGCAAGCAGACAATGAGCATCTCAGCGATCTTTTTATTTACTATGTGCATAGCTTTTTATTGAGGATGCCTCACAAAATGCTCATTATGGTGATGCTGCAAGTTTCCACCATGATTAGGCATGGCTTAGGCTAGCGGCCCAGGCGTTTCTCTAACACATATATATACTGCATGAACTCATAAGCTCCCCTTTTATTTCACACCGTCGACATCCGCAAACAAAAGAGCAAGGTATCAACTGGATAGGTATCCATAAGTGTTGAAAGCGTTCCCCGTGACAGCACGGTTCTGCTAACTCCCAGCATATAATTTGCAAGCATATAACTTTCATGGACAGGTCACAATGGTTCAAGATTATTAAGTGCAAGGAATGAAGTGTGCCATCAAGTTCGTGAGAGCTTTACTAACTAACTTTCTCAAAACAGACAAACATCTTATTTGGAAGAAAACAAGGCATATTGAATATGCACCGAAAGAGCAAATGATGCTAATAGGAAGGTATGGTGGACACTGTTGGCAATATTGGTTTTGGAGAGCTGGATGCACAAGTAGAGCTGATACTCAGTGCAAGTGAAGGCTAGCAATAGAGAGGGAGCGACATACGAGAGAGCAATAATTGTCATAATCATTCTTGCAACAAAACATGACTAATTATGGCATGAAAGTGATACAAGAACTCTGAGGCAAAATAAATCATCGAGGCTTACTGACTATTGTTTAGTCATATGCATGCGTGAGCATGTGCCAAATCGATTCACATGAAACTTCTAGAGGAGGATACCACAATATCATACCAAAATATGAATAAAACAATGCAAGCAAACATTCATATGACATGCTACAAACTATTAGCAAGCTGGAGTTAATCATAGACAAGCAAAAACTACTAAGCATCCATCAGTAACACACTCCTTACAATGAACATACTAAGCATGCTCACAATGATGAGTATATGTACAAAAATGAAAACAAATAGAGTTCGTTACCAACCTCTTACCACACCTCAAGTTATCTTAATCTTCATTATTGCCCTTCACTTGTGTGACTTGAATAATAACATGAAACCAAATCCGGTGAGGACGGCTGAACCCTGCAAAGAACTCACAAAACCAAAGAAGAAGAACAATATTTTTGGTGTTTTCGATTTTTCAAAGCAAGCAAACAAAGCAAAAACAAGAAAAGCAAAATCTTTTTGGATTTTTTTCTTTAAAGGCAAACCAAAGCAAAGAAACAAACCAAGAGAAACAACAAAAATATTTTTGGTATTTTTGTGTTTTTGAGAAAGAAGCAACAAGAACCAAAAAGAAAGCGAAACAATGGATATACAAAGAACCGACCGAATATGATATATAGATGAGTGTGATGTCGGTATACCTCCCCCCAAGCTTAGGTTTTTGGCCTAAGTGGGGCTCAATAGCGCGGATAGTAACCCCAAGATGGTGGTCATCATAGGAATGATCATAGTCAGGCGCTTGCGATGAAGAAGAAGACGAGCCCCAATCAAATGAGGGATGCTGGTATGAGGACTCTGCCAAGTTGTAGGGCTGAACCGAATCATCTTCGGCATCCTCTCCAACATTATCCTCATGCTGGGAGAGTTCCGCCACATATGTGTCAAACTCCTCCTCCGTGAGCGACCATCCTTGCCTGATATCAAAATTAAACAAAGCAGGTGCAGGCAAATAAACTATTTTTTCAGTCCCACCCTTTCTCCAACCTTGCTGGGCAAAAGATTCATACGGTAAACTTCTCACATTAGCCCCCAAGGAAACAAAACCATGCTGAATCATGGATTCAAGATTAAGCCTCTCTATAGGGAACCGATAATCTAAATGGTGAGACTCTAAACCATGGAAAGCTAGCAACCTAGAAGCAATGAGACCTCCACAAATTCCACCCTTCTCGCGGTTGGTGGTGAGACGGTAAGCTATCAAAGCACCCAAGTTATAAGATCTATTCCTATTCAAAGCAGCTGTCATAAAAGCTAGATCAAAAGAAGATAACTTTCTAGCAATCTTTCTAGCAAGAACACACTTGGTAATGAAGTAGGCAAAATATCTAATGGCTGGGAACTGAATGTTCCGAATTTTACCACTTTCCTTGGAGAAGTCGAAACCTTGGCAAATCTCAGCATATAAATCCATAAGTGACTTGGGTCTCTCCTTGATCTTCTCACAAGATCCCCACTGAGGTACTCTAAATACTGCACAGAAATCAGCAAAAGGCAGGTCAACAGGTATACTGTATATTTTGTAATGGACCATGGGATTAGATGTAGACCAAGTAAACCGGAAGTCCTGCACAAAAACCATGGTTAGCTTAACAAATTGAAATGGTTCACCTTCAACAAAGTGTTCCAACCCTGCATTGGCAATCAAAGTTTGGAAATCCTAGAAGATTCCCGCGGTTCTCATAAATTCATGGCATGGATATATGGAAGGAAAGACTGCTTCCTTACGATGAACCTTCATTGGCTCAGGAACCATCAAGTCATATTGATTCAGTAGATAAGCACTCATCTTCCTTGCTGAAATTTTTAGACAAACATCAAACCAAGTGATTTCCAAGTTGATAAATGATGAACAACTATTATAGGAACTTGCTAGAGGGCTATACATGCATCAAAATGAAATCTCTAAGCATAGAACAAGCATGCAAGCTCACACAACCTGACACCTATAGCAGAAAAATACTCAAGATACAATCTACCAATCACAAATCTGATTGGACAAGTGGAGGAGGCACATACCAAGGAGCAATCCCTCCAAAAATCAGCAGCAAAGATGGGTTGAGCAAGGAGATCGAAAATCGCGAGCAAGAACTACAAGAACTGCAAGAACTCAAGTTTGAGCAAGTTTTTCGGTGTTTTTCGAGAGAGAGAAAAAAGATGGTTGTGAGGGGCACCTTGGAGGGGCCCAGGTGGGCCACACCCCCTAGGCGCCACCCATAGGCAGGTCGCGCCTACCTGGGGTGTGGGCGCCTGGGGTGGCCCCCTGGGTCACTCCAGGCACCCCTCTGCCCCTTTTTTTGAGCAAAAATTTATTTTGAATTTTCTAGGATTTTTCGGGAAACTTTATTTTTGGCCAATTTTCAGGGTATGGAAATTGATTTCTCGCTGGAACAGTTTTTTTAGAAGAAGTAAAAGCAAACCAAAAACCAAACTACAAAAGTTCTAAGACACTCTAACAAGCAACAACTAGCAAAACCAAAGCTAGCAAAAGAAAAGCAAATACTATGAACGAGAAAAAGTAAAAGTGAGCAAATATAACCACAGCGAAAACATTATTTTGTTCATAAAAATCCTTTTGTTAACAAGGTTGATCAAATCTTGTTACCAAAACAATCTTATATGAAACAAAACTTTGCATTCCACAAGGTGATTATGTTACCTCATACTTTATAGCAATGGTGCCAATCATAATAGTTTCAAAATTTTCCCGTGGAATGGGACAATATATTTTTCCAACATTGATGCTCTCAATATTTTCAATGGAATTCAGGCAATAGCTCTTAACAACCTTCTTGGGGAAATAAACAGTGTGCTCTTTTTCATTAATATTGAATGTTACTTTTCCTTTATTGCAATTAATGACAGCACCTGCAGTATTAAGAAAAGGTCTCCCAAGAATAATAGACATATTATCATCTTCACGCATCTCAAGCATAGCAAAATCAGTCAAAACCAAGCAATTATGAGCCACTTGAACAGGACCATCCTCACATATACCAACATGAATAGTAGTTGACTTATCAGCCATTTACAAAGATATATCAATTGGTATCAATTTTTCTAGCTGGAGTCTCTTGTAGAGAGAAAAAGGCATAACACTAACTCCAGTTCTCAAATCACATAAAGCAGTTCTAACATAATTATTCTTAATAGATCAAGGAATAGTTGGTATACCTGGATCACCAAGTTTCTTTGGAATCTTACCATTGAAGGAGTAATTAGCAAGCAAAGTAGAAATCTCCTCATTAGGAATCTTCCTTTTATTAGAGACAATATCCTTCATATACTTTGAATAAGGAGGCAATTTAATAGCATCAGTCAAAGGAATTTGCAAAAATAAAGGTTTCATCCACTCACAAAACTTGTTGTAGTGTTCTTCCTCCTTTGACTTGTGTTTTTACCTGGAAAAGGCATAGGTTTGTGCACCCAAGGTTCTCTATCTTTACCATGCTTATTAGCAATAAAATCTTCCTTAGTGTATCTGGTGTTCTTAGTGTGCTTCTCAGGTTCTTCCTCAACTTCCTCCTTATCAAGAGCATCATTATTATCACCACTCTTAGTTTCAGCATCAGAGACAGATATACTATTAGGATCTATAGCAGGTTCAAGTGGTTCCTCAACTACCTTATGTTTATTTTTCTTTCTCTTACAAGGACTACCACTACTTTTACCTTGTTGAGAATCCTGCTCAATTCTCTTAAGGTGTCCTTCAGGATATAAAGGATTTTGAGTAGCTATACCACTCCTAGTTCTAATTCCATAAGCATGTTTATCTCCTTAGGCATTAACTAACATATCTTTTTTGTACCTTAGCAAGTTGATCAAGTTGGGTTTGAACCATTTGAAAGTGTTTACAAAGCATTTTAATATCATTAGAAGTTCTTTCCACAATATCTTTCAACTCATTGATAACTCTAGAGTTTTCCAATAAATGATTCTGAACTTGTTTATTAAAATTACCTTGTTTAACAATAAATGTGTCAAGTTCCTCTAAGCATTGACCATGAGGCTTACCATAGGGAATATCACCTTCATTAAAGTGGAGAGAGTGTACCTCAATAGTAGATGAGTGGGGAATTGGCTTACATAATTCTTATATAGGAGGTAGATTCTTCACATCTTCATCTCTAATACCTTTCTCCTTTAGACATTTCTTAGCTTCTTTCATCACTTCATCATTTAATGCAATTAATCCCCTCTTCTTTGGTGTTGGTGTTGGATCTGGTTCAGGCACAACTGGTTCAGGAGTAATAGGCTCAGGTGTATTTAGCTCAATTGAATTCCAATCATCATAATTCTTGCTTATCTTAGCCATTAATTCTTCAGCATCTGTAGGAGTTCTTTTCCTGAAAAAACAATCCGCAAAGCTATCTAGGTATGTCCTAGAATCATCAGTTAGTCCATTATAATAAATATCAAGAAGCTCATTCTTAGGCAATGGACATCCAGGATGTGCATAAATCAAGGCACAGAACCTTGTCCATGACTCAGGCAATTTCTCTTCTTCTCCGTGTTTAAAATCAAAAAGTCTCTGCAAAGCAGGATGTCTAGCACTGGAAGGAAAATATTTCTGGAAGAAAGAAGCAATCAAGCAATCAGGGCTATCAATGGAACCAGGATGTAATCTATTAAACCAAGACCTAGCTTCTCCTTTTAGTGAAAAAAACGAAGATCTTAGTAACAAAATACTTGCGCATCTTAAAATCATCAGAGAACAAAGCACTCATAGTAGAAAGCTCATTCATATGAGCCACATCACTCTTATTTTCAGTCCCACAAAAAGGTTCTTTCTCAACAATGTCTAAATAGGATAAATCAAGAGAGAAATCATAATCTTTATCTTTAATATCTATGGGAGAGGTGGCAAACTTAGGATTATAGGACAGCTTAGGCATAATAGTACGTCTAGCAAGGAGACTCTTAATAGCACTAGTACCATGTGTGTTTCGGCACTCTTCAACAAATTCATCAGTGAACTCAATGTAACCATAATTAATATCATAACTCTCCCTAGACTTAGGTGAGCTAACAGGTGTAACAGTGTCTTTACTAAGAGTTTTAGTATTTCCTAGGCTAGCCATAGTAGCATCTAGGAAAGGACCTAATGAATAACTCGCATCAAGCACAGTAGAAGTAACATCATGAGCATCAAAAGCAGTTTCAGATTCAGCGGTAGTAGCAGTGTGTGTAGCATGAGTATGTGGTGGTGGTGTAACAAGCTTACTTATAACAGACAATGAATCAAGAGCAACAGAGGTGTTTAGGACTGTACCTCTTCTTGTAGTGGATGGTAAAATAGGGAACTTTCCATCACGAGACTTACTCATGATGAACGGATCAGCAATGAACAATAATAGATCCAAGTGAACTTACAAATAAAGCTATGCTCCCTGGAAACAGCGCCAGAAAATAGTCTTGATGACCCACAAGTGTAGGGGATCGCAAAAGTCTTCGCGGGTAGTATTACCCAGTTTATTGATTCGACACAAGGGGAGCCAAAGAATACTTGCAAGCCTTAATAACTGAGTTGTCAATTTAGCTGCACCTGGAAATAGTTCTTGCTCACAGAAGTTTATCAATAGCAACAGTTTGTAGTGGCAACAGCAAAGCAACAACAACAGCAAAACAAGAGCAATAGTAATAGTAACATTAAACAGTGGGATTCGAGTGCGGTAGGCATAGGGATGGATGGACGGGCGTTGCATGGACGATTCTAAACATGTAACTTCTAGATCTAGGGCATTACCGATAAATAATAACAAGCATCCAAGTACTAAACAATCCTAGGCATGTGCTCCATATATAGTCATACGTGCTCGCAATGAGAACTTGCACAACATCTTCTATCCAGCCAGCCCGTGGCAGCGGGGCCTCTAGGGAACTACTGGAAATTAAGGTGCTCCTTTTAATAGAGCACCGGAGCAAAGCATTAACACTCCATGAACACATGTGATCCTCACGCCACAGCCATCCCCTCCGGTTGTCCCAATTTCTGTCACTTCAGGACCTTTGGATCTGTACAATGATATGTGTACACAACTTACAGATAAGATCACAAACAATACTATCATAATGATTCAATAATAAGTTCAGAACTGAGATCATGGCACTCAGGCCCTAGTGACAAGCATTCAGCACAACAAGTTGCAACAAAGTCAAATAGCACTAATAGAGATACTAGACACTATGCTCTAACAATCTTATTCGATTACATGATAGAACTCATCCAATCCTACCATCCCCAAGCCTTTAGAGGGGGATTACTCACTCATGGATGAGGGAAACATCGATGGTTGATGGAGAGGCGTTGGTGATAATGATGTCGATGATCCTCTTCAAATTCCCCGTCCTGGCAGGGTGCCAGAATGGAGTTTCTAGATCCGAATCTTGGTTTCTGATGGTGGCGGCGGAGCGGAACTCTTTCTGGAAAACTTCGAAACCCCCTCGGTTTTTAGGTCAAGGGGTAACTTATAGGCGTAGAGGGAGCCCGAGGGGGTTCCTGGGGTGTCCGCACCCCCTAGGCGCGGGGCAGGGCCCACTCGCGCCTGTCAGGGGTGTGCCCCTCCGGGCCTCCACTCCGTTCCGTCTTCTGGCTCCGTGGGTCTTCTGGTGAAATATAATTTTTGGCATATTTTCCGGGATTTTTCCTGATAGTTAATTTTCTGCACAAAAACTAGACACCAAGGTAATTCTGCTGAAAACAGCGTCAGTCCGTGTTAGTTGTATCCAAATCACACAAGTTTAGACGAGAAACAATAGCAAAAGTGTTCGGGAAAGTAGATATGTTTTGGACGTATCAGAGAGAATGAAGGAATGCATGAGGAACTGTCCTAGTCATGGGATGGAAGATTGGTTAATTCTTCATTTATTTTATAATGCTCTTAACCCTGTGTCTAAGTCTATGCTTGATACTGCAGCTGGAGGAACATTTATGGGCAAACAAATTATCGAAGCAAAGCAACAACTAGACAACATGCAAGACAACCATGCCCAATGGCATGTGGAAAGATCAAACACGAAGAAGATGAATTCCATCACACCTCAAGAAAATGAAAAACTCAATGCTAAACTGGATGATCTCATATTAGTCGTCAAAGGTAAGGAAACCCCGGTAATAGCTACCCCAGAACCAAATATTTAAGAAGTAGACTTCATAGCTCGTAATGATTATAACCCTGCTTGGACAAAGAACTACAATCCAAATTTTCAGAAACATTATTCTAGCCCTGCAGGTAACTCTGATAATAATATGGCATTAAGTAATGGTAGTATCCAAAAAACTCTTAAGTCCTTTATGGACTCACAAAATGAGCAAAATAATATCCTTGTTAAAATAACGAATAACCATGATGGTATGCTTGGTAAATTATCTAACCAAGTTGTTAGTTTGAGGAATGATTTGCAGGCCCACCAAGAAAGGACAAGGATTGTTGAGGCACAACTAGGTAAGATAACCGAGAGTCAAACTCTCATTGTAGCTAAATTTGCAGGTAAAGCTGAGCCCAATCTGGTTGAAGAACTTAAGATGATAAGAATCCAAAGGGAGGATCCTAAAGAACTTGACAATAACAATGCTCCTTCACCAAATTACACGGTTGAATATCTTGTAAAAAGGATCAATATCAAGATTCCGGTAAGTGAAGGAAACGAGGAAGCCATGTATCAACACTTTGTTAATCAGGTAGCAATTAAGGTACGTGAGCTTGAGGAAGAGTATAAGAAAGTTGCTGAAACATTACCAGTTAAGCTTGATGATATATTTGAGCCTACTATTAAGATTAAAATTGGGACTAATGAGATAGCTGCACTTTTTGTTCTTGGAGCAAGTGTTTCAACAATTCCAAAGAGTTTTTTTAATAAGATAAATCTTGGCTCATTTGAAATCACTGAGTTAAAATTACATCTAACAGATTCTACATATAAACAAGTAGTAGGAATTAAAGAGAATACATTAGTATACATTAAAGGCTATCCTGCTCTCAATGATTTTGTTATTGTTTACATGCCTGAAGATGCTACTGCTCCTATCATATTAGGCCGTCCATTTTTAAGAACTATAAAGGCTTTGATTAATCTACATGAAGGGAATGTGAAGCTTCAGTTGCCTTCGCGGGATCCTTTTGTTATTCATTTTCGCAGGAGGAAGAAAGCGAAGCATGATGAGAATGAGGCCATCACTTTGAAAGCCAACTATTTTGGAGTGGGTGTTCCACTCATCTGGCCTAAGGGAGCAACATCAAGGTCAAGCTATTGACCATAAAAGAGCGCTGCATGGGAGGCAACCCATGTAAAATAAAGGTTTGAGTAAAGTTTTTAAGTTTTAGTTTAAGTTTCTTGTTGATAAAGAGTACTAGAAAACTCCAGTTGAGGAGGAGAAGTTCAGTAGTACTAAAAATCCTGTTTTATACATGCTGTTGTTTTGGTTGACAATATAGACTGTCATTTTTCTGTCAAAAACATGGTGTTTCTCTAAGTTTCAGTTTAAGAAAGAATTCTCGAAGAAATGTGGCGAGTACAGAAGGTTTAACGACCAACTATACGACGGGAATAAAAATTCCAGCCATATAGTTCCGGCCGTATAGATATCTATGCCATCGACAAAAATTTCTTCCCAGATACAAAATTTTTAACGACCAACTATTCGGCGGTAATAAAAATTCCGGCCGTATAGATATCGAGGCCCTTTTCGATTTTCTTTTAAAAGGTACAATAAGCTTGACGACCAACTATACATCAGGGATGAAAAATCCCGGTCGTATAGTTTGGCCGTATAATTGCGCCGCCACGTGAGAAACCCTAATTTTTTTACGTCAGTCCAACTATATGGCGAGAGCAAAATGTTCTGGCCGTATAGTTTGGCCGTATAGTTGCTTCCGACCACAAATTTTCCACGGGACAGGTGCCCCAACACTAAAACTTCAATCCTTTTTCTCTCTTCTACCTCCAAACTCTCTCAAAACATCAAGAGATCTTCATCTCTACTCAATTTTGTTTGATTTCCTCGCACATAAGTGATCTATGGTATGTTTCTCCTCCGATCCTCCAATTACTTTTTTACAAATTCATCTATGATCTATTGTCATTATCAATCTAGGGTGAGACTTATTATAAACTAATTTACATGCTTTTCTTGCCTAGATTATTATTTTGAGGAGATTCTCTAGTGTGCTATGATAAGGAATATGTTATGCTTATTACTATTGGATCAAAAAGTTTTATGTTCTAGGGTCTAACGACATGAAGCCGTCGGCACCTTGTACGGGCGAGCGGTATGGGCGGGCCCCGCCCGTACCGATGGTTGTTACGCACACTGACGCCTGGAATTTTCTTCTCAATTACTTGGACGTGTGGATTTTCTCTAATTCCTTCATTGTGACTCCTGATTTCGCATTAAAACTTGTGATTTCCTACACAACATAATTCAAAGCAAGGTTTTATATATCTTTGCAATTATTAGTAATGGAAAGGATTGAGAGTTTCTTGTCAATTGCTTGACTAAAAACAATGTTTAAATGCAGAGAAAGATGACAAATTTCAGAGCCATCATGTCAACACCCGGATTTTTAATCCCAGATGCCTGTTATGCCATACATCACAATCCCAGGATTACCATTTTTGCGAGACATAACAGATTGGTACCATAGTTCATCATCCATTACAAACCATAATAAAGGTCTTACAAATAAAGGATCTCATGATCCAGACTTAATACAATCAACACAGCGGAATAATAATAATAGCGTAGCATGAGCGAAGATCCATCTTCAGGATCATAGGCAATGCTGACGATGGGAGATGATCCTAGTTATCATAGACTTCCTGCTGTCCATCATCCTGGTAGTCCTCCTCATAGTATGACCATAGGAATAGTCAGGGAGAAAGCCATGAGTACTCTTTAAGTACTCGCAAACTATCACTAACAAGTAAGGTGGTTCAAGTAGGAGTACTAAGCTCTAGGTTGTTTTGCAAAAAGCCAGATTTATCTCTAACTGAGATTAGAAGCAAAGAAAAATAGTTTAATGTTTTATAACACCTAAGTGGAAACTTAGTTTTTATGTTCACAACCCTGTTGTGGTCAAGTCAAAGTCATGATTCACTTCACAAGTCATTTTGAAAACATCTGACGACGGAACAGTATGGCCACTCCAACTATCCATAACTACGGACGCAGCTATTCGAATAGTTTGACACTCTGAAGAGGTGGTACACTTTCACCACAACATTCGATACATCCGTCAGGAACAATCCTGAATCACCATACTCAGTATGCGGATAATCAATCCTAGCCTTTCAATTACACACCCTAGTATAGGCACATCTCCTATGAGTTTGGCCTCCCAACCATGACCATCTGTCATCTTGGGAACTGCACAGGTGGACAATCATCACGAGGTAGCCTCAGCTCAAACCTCGTCCGCAAGGAACCCATACTAAGATATATAAACTTCTAGTCAAGCCCTACCCAAATTCGGGTATTGTGGTTGTATGGTAACATTGGAATGGTATCGCATCCGAACACAACCATCAGTTTTATAAAAGGCTCAGGCTCATGCCTCAACATTTTCATCATCAAAATCATCTGGTGTTCATAACACATGTAAAAATATTTCATTATAATGACTCATCATTCTAAGGTTTTCATAATGATTTTCACCAAGTATTCCCATCTAAAGTGATCAAGTTTTATGCTTAGCACTAGCCACTAAAGTTGGGGGTAATCACTAATGAAGGTGCTAATCAAGTGTGACCTATCTAAATATAATCTCATGCCTCAGTATGACATCTAGTTCTAACTAACTTAGGCCAAGTTTTATGCTCTTTATGCTACCTATAATATCTTTCCAAAACTCACAACACACTAACTAGAAGTAATAAAGAACTTTGATAAAAAATATAAGAATAAAGCTTGCAAGTAAAACTAGGATTTGGTATAATCAAGTGGTATAACCAAAGCATGCCTAATGCATTGCATCAGTTATCTAGCTTGCCAAGTCGCAAGTGTTAGCTTGCTAGGATGGCTTGGCTTGAGTAGTGCAGTGGTTGAAGTTATCCTCTGCTTCCTCTTCGTAGTAGTCTCCTTCCTCTTCGTATCCTTGGTCGGTACTAGCATCTATAAATAAATACGAAGTACACAATCACCAAACAATACTTAACTATCTCTATTTAGAACACAAATGTTCACACTAGATGATCTAGCATCATCACAATCATCACAAGGATTAAAGGCTTGGTCTTAATCATTTTATTTTAGAAAAGTAATTTCTACTCATTGAAAACTACTTAAGATTTAATATTCTCCAATTAAAAGATGGGATCATGTTGACACATGTCATCACCACATATTCTAATTCTTAGGAATGTGATTTAAAGTGGTGTCACAATTTAATAAGGTTTAACCTTATTATTTTAAGTAATTAAAGTGACTAGAAATGCCTATGGGGCATTCTTTTATTACTTTTCCATTATTACTGCAAGTAAACCTAGATATTTTTATATATTCAGAAAGGTCTTATCAAATTTGATTTTTGAGAGTTGGAATCAACTCAAAAGCATTTATGTTTGAATGCAAAAAAGTCTCTGCCTTGTTATTTTTACTATAGGTGATCTATAATTTCAAATAGTTTAAATCCAACGGTCTTGGATTAAGGATTTTAATATATTTCTAACAAAATTAGCTTCATGTAATTTGGTTCAGTAAAACTCTCTGAATTGATTTTTAAAGTTACTGTCTGAATTAGGTTTGAATTAAAATAGAAAATATCTATTTGAATCTACTGGGCTGAACGCAGGAACTAACCTAGGCCGTCCCAGCTTCACAACGCGAATTAGGGCTGGGGTGGCCTCCTTTTATAGCCGAGCGAAAGGGGCAGTACGGCACGGGCAGAGCTCGTCGGGGTCGGCGGTACAACGAGCTAACGGCATGGCGCAGGGGCTAGGATGGTGCGCGGTATCCTGGTGATGCTCAAGGGCTTAATGGCGCAGCAAGGGGCGATCGATAACGGTCAGAACACGTTGGTGCTCTGAGCGACACCGACGACGGTTTTGACGATGCACGGGTGCTACGGGGCGCGCGGCGGCGAACGGTGATGGCTAGGAGGTTCCTGGGATCGTGGTGATTGCAGGCACGGGTGGCGAAGGCGAGGCGCGGTGTGTGCGAGTGTGTCCGGCGTGACGCTCTGGCGTGCTCTCGACATGGCAGGGACGAACTGGGTGCGGCGCGTTCTCTGTGGCCCACGACTTGGCAGTGCTCGAGGGCCGGACAGGGGGTGGCGGTGGACGTTGGGCTGCCTCCTGGACATGGTGGCTAGGCGCGGCGAACGCTCCTGCTAGCATGCCATGGTCGGCTGGCAAGGGGGTGGTCGGGCATGCACAGCATGGGGCAAAGGGTAGGGTTCTAGGCTGTTCAATGCAGGTGTGCTCACTAGGGGGAACAAGGGTGAGCAAAGGAAGACAATGGTTTGAATGATCACTGCTCAAAATAGTGAAAATTTGGCCAATTTGATTTGTGTCTGCCAAGTGTTTGACGAAATGGCCGCAAGAAATTTATATTTGAATTTTTGGATGAATTTTGGTGAGTGCTCTGATCACATACTTGGTAGTCTCTGGTTGTTTGGATTTGTCAAGGTGAACTGGTTTGAGTGGTTTTTGAGAAATGGTGATCTTACCATATGAACTAGATTCAATTTTGAATTATTCTTGGCCTAGATTTGTAAACTGTTTGTGTTGGTTTGCAAGGTGGGCTTGGGTTCACTTTTACTTGGTCTAGCAAGGGGTGAAAAGAATCAGATTTGTTTCTGTTAGGAATCTTGGACTAGAAACACTCAAAGTGGTCTAGTGGTTAACTTTGGTCAAAATGACCATTAGCTCATATTGTTTATTTTTGAATTTCTATTGATTTGATTCTTCTTGGAAATGATTTAGATGATGTTGTTTTCATCTTTAAACCAATCCTTGCCATTCATAACAATCAAACAAGTCATGGCAAGCATTCATGCATTCATCACATACACACATGCATTCATATTGATTTTAATTAACAAAAGTTTTTGTTAGCCCTAAACTTGGGTGATTTGAACTTGATAACCTTGATTAATATTTTTGGAATGTTACACATCACCTAGCCGCCACCTGGGCACCGGGAGGCTCCCCGTGAAGCATCACCATGGTCAGCCTTGCCCCCTGCTTGGGCATCCCTGATATTGGAGAGGAGAAGGCGGGTTCGCACCACGACCTGCAGGAGACGCCTCGCCGCCGCCGTCCTCGAAAGCTCCGCGGTCTTTGCCGCCGGCTAGGAGGTAGGCTAGGGGAGGCGCTGGCGGCGGGGGCTGGGGTCACGGCCCGAGTCGCCCTGGATGGTCGACAAGGGGCTCTTGTTTTTTCTGTATCCCTCCTGATTAGATACATTTGAATCTAGGTAAATCCGAGTCCACTAATTTGGATCGGAGGGAGTAATTTTCATACCACTGCAATGCCACACATGCAGCAGAAAGCTCCGCATGTCAAATTGTTTATTTGTTATAATGGCATCGTGTCGTTAGTGCATTCAACACACCGATCTCTGCGGCATCATACAACAAGGATAGTAGCAAATAGTTTCTTATTTATAAGCACCAAATTGCACTAATAAAAAATATTCAATTTGTTTAGCAGGGTCATTCCATATATATACTTAGAAGAGAACATTGTACCTTAGAGGGCGGGAAGCTCTCATATTGCATTGATAAGAAGAAGCGTTGGTCCAATAGTCCGGTTAATAAGGAAAACCTGACACAAAAGCCAAACAAAACATGGTTAATTAAGAAAAAACGGTGAAAACCACACACGTGATGGTTTTTAGTATTCAAGTCTGAGTGCATAAATATCAATGTGTGTGCTATTTCTGAGAAGGTTAGGGCTGTGGGTGCAAACTGCTCTTATTCTTTAGAGTTGAATTGCATAATCTTACGAGACTAAATATATCTAAAATACATGCATACCTCTTGCAATTCGCAATTGGTGCTATTTTAGCCAGTATGGAACACATATGCGATGCTGGCTGGGATAACAAATGCTATTTGAATACATTTGTGATATTAATGCCTGCTAATTGTTGAATCAACAAAAAAAGGTAGTAATATATGACCATAATATACAAGCAATGACGGCATCCAAGGATGCACTTTCTCATGTGGAAAGGGAAAGTGACAAATAGGCCTCCCTCCTTTTGTGGTTCTTGCTTGTGGCAGCTTTATCTAAATGTTCACTGTGATTTTAATTTGTTTCGTGGTTTTGAAATGAAGTCCAGAAGTATGGTTCAATTTCCTTCTACAGGTAAGGGCGAGACGAACATGCTAGCTCATGCTTCATGCCCTTAGCTGACATCTTATGTAATCTAGAAAATTCTATTTGCATACACTTGAAATGGACAAATACTTTGATAATGCACTCTAAAAACCTTATCTAGATATTTTCTAAACTATATGCTTGCACTATTTGCCAAGATATTATGAGATCACACACATATACCTTATTACTCTAATGGTCACAATACGATTCATGAACGCTTGTAATTCTATCATTTTTATTTTTCTATAATGTAGAGAAATTTCATTTAGACAAAGTTAAAGGTTATTGTTTTGAAAAATAAACAATAGGATCACCTTTCTTCTAATATATGGTTTATGCTTAGCGCATGCTTATGTGCCACGATAGACATTAAAACTGTACGATGGATATATATCTTAACAGTTAATTGTTGTGTGGATGTTTTCTTCAATGAAATAAAAACACTGAATACTACCATACGTGAGAGAATCAATCATATGTAAGATAGTTTAATATAAATAATAATTGCTTACACTAACTCATCTTGGTCAACTAAGTTTATTGTCTTATCATTAAATTTTGGAAGAAAAATACAATGTAGAGATCGCAAAAATAAAAATTTAGTTCCCTGGTTGGAGAGCCCTTACAAATGCCTATTCAATGGAACTCGGAGGAGGTGCATGGTCTATCTCGACCATGAAGATAGAGACATCAGTTTGTTTTACAAAACCCGTGACACGAAATCTTCTTAGTTTACTAAAGACAGCGATCAATACCCAATGGTGACGAATGCATAGTTGTGTATCACCATGAGCACCATGAGAAGGAATTTCTAGCTCAAGCTAGCTAATGATGTGTTAGTTGAATCAATAATGTTCTACTTTTATTAATTAGCTAGCTAGTCAAAAGCTTATTGGCAGCTTGGGACGATATTTTGTTATGTCATCTTTGGTTATGTTATGTGAATTACTATTCTTTTATATAATATTAGTGCCAAATTCAATTAAGCAACAATTAAAAAAAATCACATATGGGTTAGTGGAGTGTAAGTATGGTGACACGCCACGAGTGTATAACTTACTGGTGGCGTGTAGGAAAAAATGACACCGGTATATATGTTGTTAGTGACGTGTGGGCTAAACGCCATCGGTATATCAAATTTAGCAATTAATGCGATGACATAAGGTGGTAGATTCTTGCATGTTCACCCTATAGAAAAAGCGCATACAAACTATGTCAAATCACGCAATGTTTCTGGTTACCCTTTTTCTTCATTTTAATATAATATTATGCTAATACAATAAGGTTCTATATTCCACCACCTTATAATATTTCATCTGATACCATGTAGGATAATTTAAAACCACATGTTGTGGTTGCATTGATAAATATATGAAAGATTACAAGGTAGAGTTTGTGTGGTATAATTACACGGACATATACATGACAACTGACTACACATATACAAATGTATATCTATACAAATACAATACGATTATATATTCTAACACTAATAAGGAAACTTGTATGGTATTAATTTTTATATAGTTATGTTGTCAACTGAGCTAAATAATAGCGAATAACCGATGGAATGTGCATTGTGCAACATACCACTATGTGTGAAAACTGCAAAAAGAAAGTTATAGAAGTGGTGTACTTTGCAAAAGCTTGTAGAGAACGTGGTGAAACCACAATCTCCTCTTAGAGCAATCGTTTAATTTTCCGTTTTCGAATCGATAATCGTTTAATATAAAGGCAGATCTTTCTTAATGAAAGAAAAGCTGACGCGGGGCAAAAGAAAAAGAAAATACAGACCGTTATCCCTGGACGGAACCTGACGGAGTACGGGGGCCGCAACGCGCCGTCTGCACGCAAAGGTCGTCCGGCCGCCTCCACCCATCCCGTGCCTCTCTCTCCGCCACGCCACCATCGGGCACGGCGAGATCCTCGAGCAGCTACTCGTCTCCAATCCTCCTGCTCGATTCCCTCTCGGTAAGCCTCAATTGATCTATATTCTCCGCTCGAATCGTGATTCCGTGCAATTCACTCGCTAGTAATAGCGCATCAGATGCCTTGCGACCCCATAGCCATAGGCGTCCGACTCCGTTGGTTGTACCATGCTGATTATCTTCTCCGAATAGATTGATGAAGCGGTCGAATTTGTAGTTAGGTCTGGTCTGTTTGGGTTTCGGTCAAAGTTCCTGGCCTCTCTAGAGCTGGAAGTGCTTGCGGGGCAAAGGGTGTTTGATCAAATTAGCGCTTTTTTGATATTCGACAAGAGAAATTCCACAAGAATTTGGGCAATAGTCGAGGTTTCTGCCTCTAGACGAGGTCCTAGACTCGCGGTTGGTACTTCAACAATTAAGTTGATTAATACATTTTGCCTACACAAATTATTTAGATCTGTTTTGTTCTTTTAGTGTTAGACCAAGTAGTTGATACCTGCCGACCTGGTACTGTTCAGGTAGAATTTTTGTCAAATGCAGCTGGCATGTTATTCCTATCGGAGCTGTTTTGATGCAGTACTATTATGTGATTTTGATATGGTGAAGTCCACATAACTTCAGTGTTTTTTTCCAAACCAGATTTAGTGTCAGCCAGTGGTTTAGAGGGGTGATACCACAGCAGTTGATCTGAATTTGAAGA
Source organism: Avena sativa (assembly GCA_916181665.1). NCBI lineage: Eukaryota > Viridiplantae > Streptophyta > Magnoliopsida > Poales > Poaceae > Avena > Avena sativa. The sequence continues at coordinate 258,532,961 of OV702298.1, read as the reverse complement.
TAAGCAGGACCGTATGGGTTCATATCTGAGTGTTGCAAGCAGTAATGCTGGATCCGTGGATTCAGAAAATGTACATGGATCAGTTTCAAATAAGAGGGCTAAGATAACCACATATGACTTTGAGTCATATTCGAGGATAATTCCAACTCTTCCTGATGAGCTCTCGTTTCAAATTTTAGCGAGGTTACCACGGATCTGTTATCTAAAGTTGAAGATGGTTAGCCGAAACTGGAAGGCAGCGATCACCAGCTCTGAACTTGCCCAGCTAAGAAGAGAGCTTGGGTTACTTGAAGAATGGCTGCATGTACTGACCAAAGTTGAGGCAAATAAGCTTGACTGTCATGCCCTCGATCCATCTAGCCAAAAATGGCAAAGGTTGCCGTCCATGCCTTCATTCGTCAGCGAGGAGGAATCTAGTGGGAGGACACGATCTTATGGATTCCGGATGTGGAACGCTGTGGGCTCAAGTAGTAGGATTGCTGACTTTTTTAGGGGATGGTTTTGGCGTCGATATGGTTTGGACCAAATGCCCTTCTGTGGCTGCTCTGTTGGAGTTGCTGATGGTTGCTTGTATGTCTTGGGGGGGTTTTCCAAAGCTGTTGCCTTGAATTGCGTGTGGAGATATGATCCTTGTCTCAATTTGTGGCAGGAAGTTAACCCGATGATGTCTGGTAGGGCTTTCTCAAAGGCATCATTACTGGAGAGCAAGTTATATGTGGTTGGTGGAGTCAGCAGAGGCCGGAATGGCTTGCTTCCTCTACGATCAGGCGAAGTGCTTGATCCCAAAACCGGTCTTTGGAGTGAGCTGCCGGAAATGCCTTTCGTGAAAGCGCAGGTATTGCCCACAGCTTTCTTGGCTGATGTGCTGAAGCCTATTGCCACTGGAATGGCATCCTATAAAGGAAAGCTGTATGTTCCTCAGAGCCTCTACTCATGGCCATTCTTTTTCGATATCGGAGGTGAAATCTATGACTCGGAACTAAACTCTTGGACAACGATGCCAGACGGTCTCGGCGACGGATGGCCAGCGAGACAGGCAGGCACAAAACTAGGCGTTGTGGTCAACGACGAGCTCTACACACTGGAGCCCTCCAGCTCCTTGGACAGCGGCCAGATAAAGAAGTACGATCCTGAAGAAGATATCTGGAGGACCATCGTGCCGCAGGTTCCGGTGCATGATTTCACCGACGCAGAGTCTCCCTATTTACTCGCCGGCCTTCGCGGAAAGCTCCACGTCGTAACGAAAGACGCAAGCAATAATCTCCAGATTATGCAGGTTGTGCTGCAGAACGACGCGGGAAACGGTGCGTCCGAGGTGGGAAATGCCTTGTGGAACACGGTGGCTTCGAAGAACTTTGGGGCTGCTGAACTTATTAGCTGTCAGGTTCTCGATGCGTAAAGTCGGAGCTGCTGCTGCTGATGCTTAAGAGGGCATTTTTTTTGTAAGAAATACTTGTACTCGTTGCAATCTACCCAATGTTGCACGGTACAAAGCTGTCATATCAACTTGTGGGTCTACACTTTGACAAAGAGAAGCATATATAAATTTCGCCCTTTTTTATTCTTGTAAGTCGATTCAGGCGTTCAAACAATGCCAAGCCATATATAGACAACATGGTTTACTGTATAGTGAGTGACTTGCACAGTGAAGTATTCAACCTTTGAAACTTTTGATCCATATTTACCATATCACCTAATCTGTATCATAACTAGATCTGGTGTGACCATCTTGATCATCTCTAGAGACTTGTGATGCACACTCTCTCTCTGCTTGGTAACTGATGCATAGCAGTTCCATTTGATCAGCTGTTTTGATCGTGGACTTCTGTGAAAGAAGATACCGAGTCAATTAGAAGTTCCTTTTATAAAGAGGAGACTGATTTGGTGATTACTCACATGCCTAATGACAAGGCACCTGGACCAGATGGTTTCAATGGTGTATTCATGAAAAAAATGCTGGGGTACTATATGCAACCAGTTCTATAAATTGTGCCAAGATTTTCACAGTGGAACTTTAGATATCCACAGTATTTTCAGCCTTCATTGCACTGATCCCAAAAGTTAACACTCCTGTTTGTGCCTCTGATTACAGACCAGTATCTTTGGTGAGCATGGCTTTGAAATTTTTAAGTAAGCTTCTTGCTAATAGGCTACAGAAAGTAATCACTACTATTGTTAGCCCTAACCAGTATGGATTTATTAAGAATAGAACTATTCAGGATTGCTTATCATGGGCATTTGAGTATTTACATCCATGCCATCAGTCAAAGAAAGAGATCATTATTTTAAAAGTTGACTTTGAAAAAGCCTTCGATAAGGTGGAATACTCTGCTATCTTGTTCATGCTAAAGTGTTATGAGTTTGGTGATCAATGGATTGAATGGATAAGGAAAATACTTAGCATCGCTACTACATCTGTCACATTGAATGGTGTGCCTGGAAAAACCATTAAATGTCTGAGAGGAGTGAGGCAGGGAGATCCCCTGTCTCCCCTGTTATTTGTGCTAGCTTCAGAGTTGCTTAAGTTGGTAATTAGTGAGGCATGGAATAATGGTTCTGATTAGTCTCCCATTAGATCACAGTTTTTGACAGAAATTTCCTATTTTACAGTATGCTGATGACACACTGTTAATTATGCCTGCTGATATGCTGCAACTACAGAATCTAAAAGGAATTCTTGAGAATTTCTCTGCATCTACTGGCTTGAAAGTCAATTGCCACAAAACTTCAATGATCCCCATTAATCCCCAGATGATAAATTGAGAGATCTTGCTGATAGTTTTGGGTGCAGGGTGGAAAGCTTGCCTTTTACCTATTTAGGCCTGCCCATGGGAACCACCAGACCAAAAAATTATCCAGCAAATATCATTACTTGATTATGGTTCCAGAGTTGTAGTTATAAAATCTACCATTGCATCCATGCCCATTTTTGCTATGTGCCCACAGAGAGTGCCTCTTTCTAATTGATCATGTGGAAAAATCTGAGAGAATGTTTCTAGGGTATGGAAAAGAGAGAGACAAATATGGAAGGTGCCTGATAAAATGGGAGAAAGTCTGCCTCCCTAAGAAGGCTGGTGGTTTAGGTGTTCTGGATCTAAGAACAGAGAACAAGGCACTCCTGATGAAGAATGTATTTAAATTTATTTATGAACAAACATGACATCCCCTAGGTTCAGTTGTTATTGAATGCCTTCTATAATGATAACTCTATTCCAGCAAAAAGCAACAAAGGCTCCTTTTCCTGGAGAGATGATGGCTCATCCCTAATTGATGAATTCAAGGAATGACATCTATCAAAGCAGGGGATGGAGCTTCTGTCGGTCTATGGCATGACTGTTAGGAAGATACGCCTATGAAACACCTTTATCCTCATTTGTTCTCATTCGCCATTGACAAGGACATTTCTTTTCTATAAAGAAGTCTATTGCTATATGTGAAAAGGCAGATATCTATGAGTTGTTCCATCTACCACTCTCAGAAATAGCTGCTGACCAGAGCGTTAAACTGTTGCAAGATATTACTGCTCAACACTTTTCTGGTAATGACAAATGGTCTTTTGACTGGGATGCTGATTATTATTCCACCAGAAAAGTTTACCTGCAGATGATAGATGCACCAGATACACCTCAACCGTTCCAATGGATATGGAAATCGTGCAGTTTATCCAAACAAAAGTTTTTCTATTGGCTCATGATACATGACAGAGTGAATACTAAGACCAGCCACACAGTATGAAAAAAGCGGTTCCTAACATTCTCTCACCTCCTCTTGAATCGGTTCTATACATTTTAGGAATCGATTCATACAGTCTGACACTAAAAAGCGGTTCAAGAACTTGGTCCGCTTCTTTCATGCAATCGTGGGACCCATTGGTGAAAATGTGAGGAGAGAACATAGTGCATGCATGTAGATAAAGTGAATAATGGTACCCACCAGCGGTTCCATACACTGCAGCCTTTTCCAAACGATTCTAAACTCTGGCAAAAAAAATCTTGAACCGACGCAACACAGTGGCTGGTCTAAGGAACTGATGGTCAGAAAAACATTTCCATGTGGAATCTGACAAAGTGTGTCCTGTGTGATGATAATTCAACCGAGGATGTCAAACACTTATTTTTTGAATGTGATTTCTGTCGAAATTTCCGGTGGAAAATCATGACTGGAACACTGATCTTTGACTTCCTAAGCATGATTGAAGAGGGAAAGCATAGAGACTCACTCAGATTCTTTAATGATTCAGTGGTTCTTGGTTCATGGAGCATCTGGAACCAGAGAAATAGAATCATTTTTTTTATCAGGACAACAGGGACCTTGATGCTTGTGTCTCAATGCTTAAAGAGTATTTCTTCCAGATTGTTCACAGAGCTAAATTAAACCTGGGTTAAAGGAAGGTATACAAGATTGGCTGGACTTGTTGCAATTTCTTTTTAGACTCATTTCTTATTTTCTCTGAACTTTGTAAATATCTACTTTATATAATGGAAAAATTGCTGCAGTAGGGGCCTTCCCTACTGTTTTATGCTAAAAAAGAGATACTGACCAGCTGTCTTTTCTCCATTGTGCTTGGAAGACGACCCAAGTAAGCCACTTTTGCAGACTTCCTATCCACAGCTCGAGCATGTGATACACACACATCATCATCTCCTGACTTTGCTCTTGGCTGCAACTCTACCAAACGCTAAGGGATGTCAACGTGTGATGCGACGTTCAGGAAAGATCAAGGAAAGTAAGCAGGCATGGCGCGCAGGTTCAGTTTTGTCAGTATGCCTTGTACTGGCACCAGCTTAGCTCCAGGACATGCCAATCGATGGACACACGTACGCCCCAAATGGGTCAGTCAGTCGTGTCTGGTATGCTGGAAATTCCAAGTGCGATGTCAGCTGAGAAGGAAATAATTCCTTGATGTTGATATATGGCGCGTGGCAAGATGTCATCATCTTTTATTATATTTACGGGTTTCAAAAGGTCATGCGTGACGATTGGTTGGAGATAGAAGGCGTGCGAGATTAGAGTGGGGATTCAGTGCACATAGCCACAGTGATCCTGTTTTCAAAAAAAAAAAAACGAAAATAGTATATGTCTGATTTTTAAAAGAATCTGAAAAGAAAACCCAGATGTAACCGCTTAGAGTACTTGTTTTGGCAGTATAGAATAGAAGTAGGATTTGTTTTCATACAATCCTAACTTACTTGTTCTTCAAGATACGTTGCACGGCTATATCTCGTCCACAAGTCTCAATAAAACACCTAACATATTACGCTAATTCTCACTCTTTCATGGTATAGCTGTTCGTATCAACTTATGGGTTTACACTTTGACAAAGAGACAAATCGTATATAAATTCCACCTTTTTTGATTCTTATAAGTTGATTCAGGCGCTCAAACACTTGCAAAGTGAAGGATTCAACTTGAAAATTTTGCTTCATGTTTACCACCTACTATTCTGTACGTGTCATAGCTGAATCTGGTGTGACCGACCATCTTGATCTTCTTTACAGACTTGTGATGCACGCTATCCCTCTACCGGGTAACCAATGCATAGTAGTTCTATTTTATCCGTGAAACACGTTTTCTCCCCGTTTTATAAATAAAGCTATAACGGCCAATCCGATATAAGATGAAGAGGGAACCTCTTAAGAAAGCAAACCAAAGGTAAGAGATCGAGCATACTGAGCCTCCACAATGACGCCCCAAAGATAGTAACGGCGCTGATCGCCGCCGTCGTCGAGACCCAGAGGTCAAGAATTTTCACCCGGAGCCAAGTGTGGACGAGGTAACCACATCGAGACCAAATGTAGTTCCATTTTGTCAGCTGTTCTGATCTGATCGTGTGGACTTTTGTTTTTCCAATTCTACTCGGAATGGCAACCTTAACTAGGCCACTTTTGAAGACTTTTTCTATCCACAGCTCAAGCATGTGATACACACATCGTCTCCTGACTTTGCTGTTGTCTGCAACTAGCTAACGCTAACGGATGTCAAAGGGTGTGATGCGATGTTCGGTTTTGTCGGTATGCTTAGCTGCAGTGTGTCATATCTGGACAAGCAAGCGTTGGCTGCTGCGTGCCCACACGTACGCTTAAAATGCATCGTCGAGTCTGATGTGCTGGATGGAAAGTCCAGATGCGATGTCAGCTGTGATAAGAAAATAAATTCCTTGCTGGTGACACATGGCACGAGAGCGGCAGATAGGTCAGTATGGAAGGTCATGCTTGACGATGGTTTGGAGATAGAATTAATGCGTGTGCTAGATTACTCTTACTACAGTATATGTTTAGCTTGTATAAGCATGTTCGTGCTGGCATAACTGGGAGTGATCTGGAACCGTCGTATTCTTATACCTTTGAGCTGACTAATTTTGCTAGCCTGAAACTCGATCTAGGCGCAGTATCTGTTTAGCTGATATGGTAACTTCTGACAAGGATACAACAGCGCATCCTCTTCTGTTTTTAAGTTCGAGCTGTTACCGAACTGATGAAAGGGGCCGGCTTGGCCCAAGCGAAAGGGGAACAGGCAGGACACAGCCAGACCGGCCGCCACATGTCTGCACTGTGGATATCCTGAATGAATTTGATATATAGTGCATACAGGTAGAAATGGAGAGGGGCTGAATTCAGGGAGGTTTTTTTTTTTCCACTTCGTTTTTCTTCAACTCACCAGGTAATAACCAATTAACAAAAGAACCAAGGTCAGGCCCAGCCAGCCGGTGGCTTACAGGCCCTCCTCCCAAGAGAAGCTGATCGAGAGCACAATAGCACAGGCTTACACACACACACACACAAACACTCATAACAACCATTTCGTGGCACCTAGATTTCTACTGCGTAGTACTGTACATACGTATATACTCCTCCCAATACGCTAACAGAGCTCATGAGTCATGATCAAGAAGAAGAAGCCGCCGCTTTGGGGTGCACCTTCTTTTTCATGAGCCCAAAGAACCCTCCTCGTCGTCTCTTGCTGCTCGCACCATCGCCATCCGCCTCCTTCTCTCCGGCGGCAGAGCCACTGCCGGCGCCCTCCTTGCCATTCTTCCCTTGGCCCGCTGCTGCCGCCGCCGCCTCCGCTTGGTCCATGCGCCTCATCTTGTCCTTGTAGGCGTTCCTGAGCACGTAGGCCTCCACGAAGTCTCCTCCCATCATCGACGCCATCTCACTATCTCAGCTCTTCTTCCCTGGCTAGCTCTCTCGATTCTTCTGATTCTTCTTCGTTCGATCGGCGCGGCAGTTAAGTACTCTGTCTGTCTGTCTGTCTGTGGTAGCTTCCAAATGCTTTGGGACTTGTGTGAGTGTTGGGGCGCGTGACTGGCGGTTTATATAGGCTCTGGTCCAGGCGCGTTAGGAGTCTAGGGGATCAGACTTTGCACGCAAGCTACTGTGGCGGTGGGTGAAAGCAGGAGCGGTGGAGAATGATCGAGCGAGGCGGCAACTTGGCGAGCACGGGGAAAGGGGGTGGAAGCATGTCACGCGTGACATACGCCGAGACCAGGCTTGCTTTACACGACCGAACAAAGGAAAGCAGTTACAGCTAATCCACACATATGTCCAGTAATGTCTCGTGGGTAAAATAGCCGTGACGAATCGGTTGAGAAGTGCCATACAGTAAGTTGCGTATCTATGACGCACATGCCACAGGTGCATTGCCACTATGTACCCGTGATGCACCACATAAAAAAACACTTTAAATTTAAAAATCTTCACATGTATCTATTTTGTGGAAAATTAACAAACATGAATTTCAACTTCTTCTTTAAAAAAGGTCATGCTAGGGTAAAATGGCTATAACTTTTGGATACGATATCGAAAAAAAGTTTAATATATATTAAAATGACAAGAACGAAATTTTGCTTGGAAGACAACCCAAGTAAGCCACTTTTGCAAACTTCCTATCCACAGATCAAGCATGTGATACACGCACATCATCATCTCCCGACTTTGCCTTTCGCATTGGAAATATTCTGGATTTTGACTGTTCCTTCACCGTATGTGATACACTCAAGGAGGTGTTCATCAAAGCGATAGCACAATCTTTGGCTACGTACGTGATGGGGGTGTACAAACTACCCCTCGGACTTTGTGACGATCTGACCAAAATTATTCGCGACTTTTGGTGGGGTGGAGAGAACGGCAAAAGGAAGATGCATAGTGCTGCTTGGGATATAATGCTGAAGCCAAAAACTAAAGGGGGTATGGGGTTCAAGGATATGAGAATGTTTAACCACGCTTTATTGGCGAGACAAGCCCGAAGGCTCATTAATAACCCGGAGTCACTATGCGCCCAAGTGCTGCGAGCAAAATATTACCCGGATGGGAACATACTTGACACTGTTTACTGGGAACGTCTCGTCAACTTGGCATGCCATCGAGTATGGGCTAGAACTTCTAAAAAGGGGGGTGATCTGGAGGATTGGCAATGGCACAAATGTACGGATATGGCGTGACCCGTGGATCCCCAGGAATAATTTCTATAGAACAATTTCCCCCAAGAAAAGATGTAGATTGAAGTGGGTTTCTGAATTATTGGACCCTGACGGATCGTGGAACGTCACACTGCTGCATACATACTGAAGGGTTTCGCAGCACAGTAAATCAAAAAATTTCTACGGATGCGAACGGGAAAGCCAAGATCTAATCTAGGAGATGCAATCAACGAGAGGGATAGATGAGATCTTCATACCCTTGAAGAAATCACACAGCGGAAACGTTCAACAGAACGTGGGTGATGTAGTCGAACTAGCCTTCTCCTCCTCGTGATCCGATCCGATCCAACGCCGCAAGTGGCGGCTCCTCCGAGAGATGCACACGTACGGTGCCGCGACGTCTCCTCCTTCCTCGGTCCAACAAGTGGGGTGGAGAGATAGATTGGATCTATAGCACGACGGCATGGTGCAATGGTGGAGAGTTTCTGCGGCAGGGCTTCGCCTACGCGCAGTCGGGAGAGAGAGAGAGGTGGAGGGCAGCAGGTAGGCGACTAGGGTTCAAGGAGAGGGGGGAGGAGGGTGCGCCCCTGCCCTCTTTATATAGGGGGCTGCCGGTCCCCTTGGCCCCTCCTCCAAGCCCTAGGGCGGCGGCCCCAAGGGTTGGAGTGGGGGGCAAGTTTCCCCCTCCTTCTAGAAGGGTTCCTAGGGTTTCCCCTAGGGTTTTGGCCGGCTGGGCCTATGGGGCCTTGTGCCCCTGGCCCAAAGCGGCCAGGGCACTCCCTCGTAGGCCCACGCACCCCTCCGACAAGTGGGGCCACGTCGGTCCCACTCCGGAAGCTTCTAGAACCTTCCGGTACAATACCGAATACTCCGAAACGATTCCGAAATCCAAAAAACTGCTTTCCTTTATATGAATCTTATTCTCCGGACCATTCCGGAACCTCTCGTGATGTCCTGGATCTCATCCGAGACTCCAAACAAAAACTCACAAACCAATTATCCATTCTATCCTAGCGTCAAGACACGTTAAGTGTGTGACCCTACGGGTTCGAGAATATGCAGACATGATCTTTTATCAATAATCAACAACGGGATCTGGAAACCCATATTGACTCCCACATATTCATCGATGATCATATCGGATGAACCACGATTCCAGGATTCAATTAATCCCATATATATATTCCCTTCGTCACGCGATATTTTACTTGCTCAAGATTCGATCGTTGGTATCAGCATACCTAGTTCAATCTCGTTCACAGCAAGTACTTTACTCGTTCTGTAATCCGATATCACTTTGTGATCAACTCCTTAACCACGTGCTTGCAAGCGGTGTTGATATCGATTACCGAGTGGGCCCGAAGTATATCTCTCCGACTCGGGAGGGACAAATCCCATCTCGATACATACAACCCAACAAGTACTTTCCGATCACCTGAGAGACACCTTTACCCTCTCATAGGATGACGTTTGATGACCTCAAAGCTTTCTTCCGATACCAGGGAGTTGCATTATCTCATGGTCTAAGGAATACAATATTTGACATAGGAAAAAGCTTCGCAAAGATGAACACGATGACATGATCTAATTGCTCTGCTTGATTTGGGTCTGTTCATCATATCATTCTCCCAATGACATGATCTCATTATTAATCGACAATTCATGTCTATGGTTAAGAAACCTTAACCATCATTAATCAATGATCTAGTCCATAGAGGCGTACTAGGGACACGGTGTTGTTCATAAACCACACAAGTATCAAAGTTTCCGCTTAATACAATTCTAGCATGGAATATAAACTTTATCATGAACAAGAATTATAACAATAACATCTTTATTATTGCCTCTAGGGCATAATTCCAACAGTCTCCCATTTGCACTAGAGTCAATAATCTAGTTTACATCTAACAACAATCTAACACCCATGGCATTAAGGTGATGATCATGTTTTGCTCGTGGAAGAGGTTTAGTCAACGGATCTGCGACATTCAGATCCGTATGTACTTTGCTAATCTTCAGATCCCCATCTGTTATATAATCTCGAATTATATGAAATCGGCGGTTGATGTGCTTGGTCTTTGGATGATATCTTGGTTCCTTAGCCAGTGCTATGACGCCAGTGTTGTCACACAATATCTCCAGTGGGTCCAAGGCACTTGGAACCACACCAAGCTCAGTGATGAAGTTCCTGATCTAAACTCCTTCACTTGATGCTTCTGCAGTAGCCATGTATTCTGATTCTACTCTAGATCCCGCGATCACGCTTTGCTTGCAGCTTCTCCAGCTCATAGCTCCTCCATTCAAAATATAAACGTATCCTGTCTGAGATTTAGAATCATCCGGGTCGGTGTCGAAACTAGCGTCGACGTAACCTTTTACGACGAGCTGCTCATCACCTCCATAGACCAAGAACATTTCTTTAGTCCTATTTAAATACTTTAGGATGTTCTTTACGGCTATCCAGTGTTCCACTCCTGGATCACTTTGGTATCTGCTCGTCAAACTAAGAGCATTGGACACATCCGGTCTAGTACACAGCATGGCAGACATGATAGAACCTATGGCCGAGGCATATGGCACTTTGCTCATAGTTTCTCTATCGTTTACCGTAGCCGGATACTGAGCCTTGCTCAATATCTTACCTGACAACATGGGCACTGAACCTTTCTTTGCCTTATCCATTCTGAACCTTTTCAGAACTTTGTCTAGGTATGTACTTTGGCTTAAAGCTATTAGGCGTCTTTGTCTATCTCTATAGATTTTGATGCCTAATATATAAGCAGCTTCTCCTAGGTCTTTTATTGAAAAACATTTATTCAAATAAATCTTCACATCGTTAAGCATACCAATGTCATTTCCAATAATCAATATGTCATCCACATATAGTACCAAAAATGTCTTGTAGGTACAAGCTTCGTAGCAATTTGGAACAAATCCAAATCTCTTGATCACTTGATCAAAATGAAGGTTCCAACTCCGAGATGCTTGCTTTAGTCCATAAATAGAACACTGAAGTTTGCACACCTTATCAGCATCCTTAGGATCGACAAAACCTTCGGGCTGCATCATATACAACTCTTCATCAATGTTGCCATTGAGGAACGCAGTCTTGACATCCATCTGCCATATTTCATAATCATGAAACACAACAATTGCTAATAAAATCTGAATGGACGAAAGTCTCATCGTAGTCAACACCTTGAATTTGTCGAAAACCTTTTGCGACAAGCCGAGCTTTATAGACAGTAACATTACCATCCGCGTTCGTTTTCCTTTTAAGATCCATTTACACTCAACGGCCTTACGGTCGCTAGGAGGGTCCACCAAAGTCCATACTTGGTTTTCGCTCATGGATCCCAATTCGGATTTCATGGCCTCTAGCCATTTCTCAGAGTCTGAGCTCATCATCGCTTCCTCATAGTTCGCAGGTTCATTGTTGTCTACCAACAAGACGGTTAAGACAGGGTTGCTGTACCATTCAGGAGGGGCACACAACCTTGTCGACCTGCGACGTTCAGCAGCAGCATCGTTCAAAGTTTTATGATCCTCATCATTAGCTTCCCCTCTTGTTGGTGCAGACGACACTGGAACAATTTCAGGTGCTGCGCTACTCTCCAACTCGAGAGAAGGTTCAATAACCTCGTCTAGCTCTACCTTCCTCCCACTCACTTCTTTCGAGAGAAACTCCTTCTCAAGAAAGGATTCGTTCTTTGCAACAAACACTTTGCCTTCGGATCTGTGGTAGAAGGTATACCCAATCGTTTCCTTAGGGTATCATATGAAGACGCATTTATCCGCTTTGGGTTCGAGCTTGTCCGGCATCAACTTCTTGACGTAAGCTTCGCATCCCCAAACTTTAAGAAACGAAAACTTAGGTTTAGCACCAAACCATAGTTCATACGGTGTCATCTCAACGGATTTAGATGGTGCCCTATTTAAAGTGAATGCAGCGGTTTCTAATGCATAACCCCAAAATGATAACGGCAAATCTGTAAGAAACATCATCGATTGCACCATATCTAATAGAGTTTGATTCCGGCGTTCAGACACACCATTGCGCTGTGGTGTTCCGGGTGACGTGAGTTGCGAAATGATTCCGCTTGCTTTAAGATGCGTGAGAAATTCATAACTCAAATACTCACCTCCACGATCAGATCGTAGAAATTTAATTTTCCTGTTACGATGGTTTTCCACTTCGTTCTGAAATTCTTTGAACTTTTCAAATGTTTCAAATTTATGTTTCATTAAATAGATATACCCATATCTACTTAAGTCATCAGTAAAAGTGAGAAAATAGCGATATCCACCGCGCGTCGAAACACTCATTGGTCCGCATACATCGGTATGTATGATTTCCAACAAGTCCGTTGCTCGCTCCATTATTCCAGAGAACGGGGTTTTGATCATCTTGCCCATGAGGCACGGCTTGCACGTGTCAAATGATTCAAAATCAAGAGACTCCAAAAGTCCATCAGAATGGAGTTTCTTCATTTGTTTTACACCAATATGACCTAGACAGCAGTGCCACAAATAATTCGAATTATCACTATCTACTTTGCATATCTTAGCCTCAATGTTATGGATGTGTGTTTCATTGCTTTCGAGATTCAGAAGAAATAAACCATTCACAGCAGGTGCATGACCATAAAAGATGTTATTCATATAAATAGAACAACCATTATTCTACGATTTAAATGAATAACCGTCTTGCAATAAACACGATCCAGATATAATGTTCATGCTCAACGCAGGCACATAATAACACTTATTAAGGTTTAAAACTAATCCCGAAGGTAAAACTAAGGAGAGCATGCCGACGGCCATCACATCAACTCTTTATCCATTGCCAACGCGCATCGTCACCTCATTCCTTGCTAGCCGCCGTCTATTCCGTAGATCATGTTTCGAGTTACAAATATTAGCAACTGAACCAGTATCAAATACCCAGACACTACAACGAGCGCTAGTAAGGTAAACATCAATAACATGTATATCAAATATACCTTTAATGGTGCCAGCCTTCTTGTCCGCTAAGTACTTCGGACAGTTGCGCTTCCAGTGACCCTTGTCCTTGCAATAGAAGCACTCAGTGTCTGGCTTAGGTCCAGACTTGAGCTTCTTCTCAGCAGGGGCAACGCGCTTGCCGCTGCCTTTCTTGAAGGATTTCTTTGCACCTTTACCTTTCTTAAAGCTAGGGGTCTTGTTGACCATCAACACATGATTATCTTTCTTGATGTCCACCTCCGCAGCTTTCACCTTAGCGAAGAGCTCAGTGATCGTATCAGTGGAACCAATTTGATTGTGAGTAACTACAAAACCTTTGTAGCTAGGAGGGAGTGATTGCAGAACTCTGTCAATATTGAGCTCTTCTGGAATCTTGCAGTCCAGTTGCTCAAGACGTTGAGTGTAGCCCAACATCTTAATGGAGTGCTCACTAACGGAACTCCCTTCCTCCATTTTGCAGTTAAAGAACTTCTCAGAGATCTCATATCTCTTAGAACAGGCCTGAGTCTGAAACATGGTTTTCAGTTCCTCAAGTATCTCAAAGGGCCCGGCGAACTCCTCAAAACGATTTTGAAGGTCCGATTCCATAGCAAACAACATGGTACTCTTAATCACTCCATAATCATCTTTGCATGACTAATAAACAACTTTTTCATCAGCCGGCGCATCAATAGCAGGGGAGTCACCTAGCGCTTTCTCAAGGACATAGTCATTTTGTCCGCCAGCGAGAATGATTCTTAGATTGCGGAACCAGTTGGTGAAGTTAGACCCATTATTCTTAAGCTTTTATTTCTCAGCAAAAACGTTGAAGTTGAAGTTAGACTTAGCCATTTGATCTACAAAATTTGCAAGTACAATTTAGACAATGTTCATGATAACTAGTTCAACTTAATCAAATTACTAGATGAACTCCCACTAAATTCAACATCCCTCAAGTTGTTTAGTGAACACGATCCAAATTCACCACACCTAATCCAATCTTCACGAGAAGAGATGTGGTTTCAATGGTGGACAACAAAGTGTCGATCATATCATTCATATGACTCATGCTTAACCTTTCGGTTCGTGTGTTCCGAGGCCATCTCTGTACATGCTAGGCTCGTCAAGTCAAATCCAAGTATTTCCGCGTGTGCAAAACTGGCTTGCACCCGTTGTATGTGAACGTAGAGTTTATAGCACCCGATCATCACGAGGTGCTTGAACATGACGAACTTTCGCAACGGTGCATACATGGGGAGAATATAATTTTATCTTGATCTTTAAGTGAGGAATCATCTTATAATGCTACCGTCGCGATCTAAGCATAATAAGATACATAAAAGGATAAACATCACATGCATATAATCTTATGTGACATGGTATAGCCAATCTCCGCGTAATGATCTCCATCTTGTGCGTGCCAGCATGATCTCCATCATTCCACCATAATTGCCTCCACCACAAATAGCAACTACAACTATTGCTAACTACTTAGCGATAAAGTAAAGCTATTACATGGCGTATAAGAAGTTGACATGCAGGTCATACACAATTATAAAGACAACCATATGGCTCCTGCCGGTTGTGTACTCATCGACATGCAAGTCGTGAAATATTACAAAACATGATCATTGCATACAACATACACATCATATCTTGGGCCATACCATATCACAAAACACTCCCTGCAAAAACAAGTTAGATGCCTCTACTTTATTGTTGCATGTTTTACGTGGCTTATGGGAGTAACAAGCTAAGAACGATTCTTACCTACGGAAAGCCACAACGGTGATATTATGGTTGCTAACATCCGGTGTAAATCCCATGACTACTATAGTGAGAGAAACTGGCACCCACCAGACGCATGTGTGGAACAAGCCACACGTCAAGTGCGGAGCCGGTCTCGCGAACAAGGTCGCGTAAAGTTGGCCTGGACCGCTTCGATCTTACTATCCGGCGTCATAAGAAGTACACAACAAGAGGCATGCAACAGAATACATCAACGCCCGCAACCAGCATGTTGTGTTCTACTCGTGAAACACATCTACGCATAGATCTAGCTCTGATACCACTGAAGGGTTTCGCAACATAGTAAATCAAAAAATTTCTACGGATGCGAACGGAAAAGCCAAGATCTAATCTAGGAGATGCAATCAACGAGAGGGATAGATGATATCTTCATACCCTTGAAGAAATCGCACAGCGGAAACATTCAACAGAACGTGGGTGATGTAGTCGAACTAGCCTTCTCCTCCTCGCGATCCGATCCAACGCCGCAAGTGGCGGCGCCTCCGAGAGATGCACACGTACGGTGCCGTTACGTCTCCTCCTTCCTCGGTCCAGCAAGTGGGGTGGAGAGATAGATTGGATCTACAGCACGACGGCGTGGTGCAATGGTGGAGAGTTTCTGCGGCAGGGCTTCGCCTACGCGTAGTCGGGAGAGAGAGAGAGGTGGAGGGCAGCAGGTAGGCGGCTAGGGTTCAAGGAGAGGGGGGAGGAGGGTGCGCCCCTGCCCTCTTTATATAGGGGGCTGGCCGGCCCCCTTGGCCCCTCCTCCAAGCCCTAGGGCGGCGGCCCCAAGGGTTGGAGTGGGGGGCAAGTTTCCCCCTCTCCTTCTAGAAGGGTTCCTAGGGTTTTGGCCGGCTGGGCCTATGGGGCCTTGTGCCCCTGGCCCAAAGCGGCCAGGGAACTCCCTCGTAGGCCCACGCACCCCTCCGACAAGTGGGGCCACGTTGGTCCCACTCCGGAAGCTTCTAGAACCTTTCGGTACAATACCGAATACTCCGAAACGATTCCGAAATCCAAAAAATTGCTTTCCTTTATATGAATCTTATTCTCCGGACCATTCTGGAACCTCTCGTGATGTCTTGGATCTCATCCGAGACTCCGAACAAAAACTCACAAACCAATTATCCATTCTATCCTAGCGCCGAGACACGTTAAGTGTGTGACCCTACGGGTTCGAGAATATGCAGACATGGTCTTTTATCAATAATCAACAGCAGGATCTGGAAACCCATATTGACTCCCACATATTCATCGATGATCATATCGGATGAACCACGATGCCAGGATTCAATTAATCCCATATATATTCCCTTCGTCACGCGATATTTTACTTGCCCGAGATTCGATCGTTGGTATCAACATACCTAGTTCAATCTCGTTCACAGCAAGTACTTTACTCGTTTCGCAATCCGATATCACTTTGTGATCAACTCCTTAACCACGTGCTTGCAAGCGGTGTTGATATCGATTACCGAGTGGGCCCGAAGTATATCTCTCCGACTCGGGAGGGACAAATCCCATCTCGATACATACAACCCAACAAGTACTTTCCGATCACCTGAGAGACATCTTTATGATCACCCTCTCATAGGATGACGTTTGATGACCTCAAAGCTTTCTTCCGATACCAGGGAGTTGCATTATCTCATGGTCTAAGGAATACAATATTTGACATAGGAAAAAGCTTCGCAAAGATGAACACGATGACACGATCTAATTGCTCTACTTGATTTGGGTCTGTCCATCATATCATTCTCCCAATGACATGATCTCATTATTAATCAACAACTCATGTCTATGGTTAGGAAACCTTAACCATCATTAATCAATGAGCTAGTCCATATAGGCGTACTAGGGACACACTGTTGTTCATAAACCACACAAGTATCAAAGTTTTCGCTTAATACAATTCTAGCATGGAATATAAACTTTATCATGAACAAGAATTATAACAATAACATCTTTATTATTGCCTCTAGGGCATAATTCCAACACATACTTCCAACCTATTGATATTGAGCAGATCCTGAAGATTAGACCATCAAGAAGGAATGATGCTGACTTTGTGGCTTGGGGACCCGATGACAGAGGTACGTTTTCTGTCAAAAGTGCGTACGCGCTTGGGATGGAACAACAGGAATGGGAGAGAGATGCTGGAGCAACTAGTAGCCGACCAGATGGAAGCAATAATGAATGGAAAATGATCTGGCAAAATGCAGCACTGCCTAAGGTTAAAATCTTTGCTTGGAAATTAGCTCGGGATGGTCTGGTTACGCAGCTACTTCTGAAGAAAAGGAAGCTGGAGGCTTCGACCATCTGTCGCATTTGTGGCCAGGAGGAGGAGGACTCGTTCCATGCTTTGGTGACATGCCCACAAGTAAGGAACTTATGGCGGGTGATGAGACAGTGTTGGGATCTGCCGGCTGTGAAAAAAATGGAGAATTCAGGCGGCGACTGGGTCCTCCCACAGCTGGACAAACTAAAAGAGACACACAGGATGTTGGTGCTGATGGTCTTATGGAGAGCTTGGCACATACATAATGAGTTAACTCACAATAAACCAGCACCTCCGGCGGAAATCTCAAAACGTTTCTTATGTAGCTATGTGGAGACTCTTCTGATGATCAAACAACACCCAAAAGCGGACGTTTGCAAAGGGAAACAAGTAGTATCACTCGTCGGAACTGTAGACAGGAAGGAGGAGAGGAAACAGAGGATAAATGGTGAGGAAAGCAGGTGGCAAAAACCAACGCGAGGACGACTGAAGCTAAACGTAGATGGAAGTTTCATGCCAAACACAGGAGAAGCAGGTGCAGGAATGATCTTGAGAGATCAGCAGGGAGATGTCATATTTGCAGCTTGTAGAGTGTTGTTGCACTGTGCTTCGGCATTGGAGTTGGAGATGGCTGCATGTGACGAGGTCTGAAACTTGCTCTCAACTGGTCAACAACCCCGATTGATATAGAAATGGACTGTGCCATGGCTATTAATATGCTCACTGTGGGCAAGGACCAATCTTCCCTTGTCCACTTGACCCGCAACATTAAGGAAGGTTGTACTGAAAGGAATGTTACAGTCAACAAAATAAATAGATGTCAAAATGATGCAGCGCATACCATGGCAAAGCTGGGAAGTGAGTCTAAACTCACCCAATTCCGGATTAGAGGATTCCCTGATGTGTTGAATGAGATTGTAAAAAACGATTATAACCATGTTATAGCTCAATATATTACTTTTCACCGCAAAAAAAAAAACGATAACGGATGTCAACGTGTGATACGATGTTCAGGAAAGCTCAAGGAAGTTGGCATACTGCGCCAGCTTAGCTGCAGTGGGTTGTTACTATATCATATCTGAATAAGCAAGCCTTGGCTGCTGCATGCCAATCGATGGACACACGTAATAAGCTTCAAATACTTCGTCGTGTCTGATATGCTGGAAAGACCAGACGCGATGTCAGCTGAAAAGAAAAGAAACCCCTTGATGCTGACAGATGGCACGAGACAGATCATCTCCTCATCTCATTATATTTACCAGTATCGAAAGGTCATGCGTGACGATGGGCTGGAGATAGAACGCGTGCGAGATTAGAGAGTTGGGATTTGGTGCATGTAGGCACGGTGTTCCCGTTTAAAAAAAATCGAAAATCATATTTCTGAGTTCTAAAAAATCTAAAAGAAAAAGATATAGACAATAATGCATCCCACGAATTAAACGTTTGACATATCAATTTCAAATACCACAAAAATGATAAAAGTGTGGATCTGGGTATGGCAAATTTAAAATCTGCAAAATTTATCTTTTTTTTGTCATTTTTTGGTAGCCCCCACAATATAAATAATTTTGGGTGATTTCGCTTGCTTGCTGGATAAAACAGTCACTATGCCGGATTTTTTTAATAAATAAAGGGACACTTACCATGCTATATTATTCTTATTGTGTTTAACTTATATATAAGCATATTGATGCTGGCATAAGTGGTAGCCTAGGACTGTGGACGCCCTACAACCGTCGTATCTTATGCCTTGGGCTGTATCTCACCTCTAACCTAAAAAAAAGAACTGACCTGCAACTCCAGCAAGTACTCATGATGAGTTCTGAGAAGGATACAGCAGCGCATCATCTTGTTCTTTTTAAGTTCCAGCCGTTAACCACCTAATGTAACTACTCCCTCTATCCTAAAATAGATGTCTTAGATTTACTAAAATTTCAATAAATCTAAACACTATTTAGTATATAGATTTATCTGAATTTTGAAAAACTTGAGAGATTTATTTGGGGACGGAGGAATCGCTGTCATCATGGTTAAATATCGCTTGATGCCAACTGAGAGCAAGACAAGTCGTTTCTGCTTTTGCTTGAAAAAGGTTAAAGAAACAAGAGAACTGCAAGGGGGTAGCACGTAGCAGGCTCCTCCACGATGCTCGAACATTAACAGAGCATCAACTCATTCAGTAACTTGAGGAAGTCGGTATGCATAGCTGCAGTGTGTCAAGCAAGCATTGGCTGCTGCGTGGCAATCGTTTCCCACACGTACGCATAAAATGCTTCGTCGTGTCTGATATATGCTGGAAAGTCCAAACGCGATGTCAGCTGATAATAACGAAATAAATTCCTTGCTGTTGACATATACTCATTCTGTTTTAAAATATAAGATGTTTTAGGTTTGTAAAAAAAATATATCTAGACATCTTTAATTGTGTATTTCATTCTAAATATGAGTGAACCTACACTCTAAAAATAGTCTAGATACATTTGCTTTATAAAGCTAAAACATTTTATATTTTAAAACGGAGGGAGTATATGGCACGATTGAGCGAGGCAAATGTCCTCATCTTTCTATATTTACCCATGACCGGCCGGTATGAGAGGTCACGCGTGACGATGGGTTGGAGATAGAATGCGTGCTAGCTAGATTACTCTTACTACAGTATATGTTTAGCTTGTAAGCATATTATTATTCATATGCTGGCATAACTGGGAGTAGTCTGGAACCGTCGAGTTCTTAATACCTCGAGCTGGCTAATTTTGCCAGCCTATACAACTCTAGCCGCAGTATCTGTTTAGCTGATATGGTAATTTCGGACAAGGATACAACAGCGCATCATCTCTTCTCTTTTTAAGTTCCAGCCGTTAACGACCTACTTCAACTAGTAGTATTTGTTAACATCCATGTCGCTGTCATCATGGTTAAATATCGAGCAAAGCAAGTCGTGTCGGCTTTTGCCTGAGATAGATGGTTTTCACACTAAAGAAACAAGAGAACCGGAAGGGGTAGCACGTAGCTGGCTCCTCCGTAACGCTCTATGTGCATCTCTAACTAATTATCTAAATTTTATATGAATAAACCTTAGAGAAGTAAAAGTACTTCTCTAAAGGTCGACAGTTACTAACCAAACCCCTAAACTTAGAGGAGTATAACTTTTCTTCGTCTAAAAATCAAAGTATTGATAGCCAAACATTTGGCATAGTTCACATACAATCAAATAAAATGTTTACGAATGTATTAAGTTTACAAACAAAATAAATTTAAAGCCAAACACATGATGGCAGGGTTCAAATTCAACGAATCATGAGAATAGTTCAAACACAACTAGGTAGCATCATGGAGAGTCAAGTACTTCTCGACTGTGGATGCACTACAACCGTCGTATTCTTATACCTTGAGGCTTGAGCTGACTAATTTTGCTAGCCTGCAACTCTAGCCGCAGTATGTGTTTTAGTTGATATGATAATTTCTAACAGTCTAAGCAGGTGAACTGAAATGCTTGGCCCAAGCGAACGACCGGGATGATTTCTGACAGTCTAAGCCGGTGAACTGATATGATAACCAATTAACGAAAGAACCGAGTGTTAAAGTAACTTCGTAATGAAACTAGTCTAGATTAATCAGTAGCACTCTAACTTGCCTATCTAGATCCAGAACAGAGAGAGAGAGAGAGAGAGAGAGAGAGAGAGAGATCGGAGAGGAGGAGAACTACCTGCTCCCTGACTCGACAAACATGAGCCAGAGGGGATGCCGGAACTTGTCCCGGAGCTGGAGCCGCCGTCGTTAGCCATGGGAAAAAGGGGGGAATGTGAGCGTGTGGCGGCAGTGGTGCTTCCCGTCGGCCTAACGCGAAACCCTAATCGGTGGGTGTATTGGTGGGGGGCTGCGGCGCACGGTGAACCTCGTACCGTGTGCGTCCGCCCCCCACCTCTTTATATGTGCGCTGGCGACAGGGGCCCACCAACCATGGATAAGGTTGGGCGCCCCTGATTAGGGCGCAGTGAGGGACTCCGTTCGGGCCGTTGGGCCCGAACATGGGAGAGATCTATCTAACATTCTCCCCCTAGATCTCGACTTTACTTTTAATTTTGTACTTTATTCATTTCATCACAGATCGATACATAGAGCATGTTTCATCGTCTCAGCTCAATTGCCGATAGAATCAGACAACCACTATATACTTTTCTGTTTTGAAACAAATCCTGTTACTTTTGGGCCACTGTAGTCCAGAAATCATAGGCTTTCCATTAAACCCATGCCGGCTATGTGTTCCTTGAACACATTGGGTGGTAAGCCTTTCGTTAGCGGATCCGCAAGCATATCCTTTGTCCTTATATGCTCGAGTCTTATAGTTTGATCCTAGACTTTGTCCTTCACAACATAGTACTTTATATCTATAGACTTTGTAGCATTACTTGACTTGTTGTTATGAGCATAGAATACTGCGGGCTGTTTGTCACAGTACATCTTTAGTGGCCTGCTGATGCAGCCAACCACTTTCAAGTCGGGTAAAAATTTCTTTAATCATAACGCCTGTCCCATGGCCTCATAACATGCTATAAATTCTGCATACATCGTAGATGATGTAACTATCGACTGTTTGGCGCTTCTCCACGAAATAGCACCTCCTGCGGGAGTAAAGACATATCCTGTCGTGGACTTTCTGTCGTCTTTATCTTTCGCAAAATCCGCATCTGAATACCCTTTTATCTCTAGGGAATCAGATCTTTTATATGTTAGCATGAGGCCTTTTGTGCCTTGCACATAACGCAAAGCTTTCTTTACCATATTCCAGTGCTCTATGCCTGGATTTTCTTGATATCTACCGAGTACCCCGGTGATAAAAGCTAGGTCAGGGCGAGTGCACACTTGTGCATACTGTAAGCTTCCAACAGCCGAAGCATATGGTACTGACTTCATTTGATCGATCTCATATTGGTTCTTTGGACATTGAGATTTCCCAAAACTATCGCCCTTGAATATGGGAGCAGGTGTTGCATTACTCGCATGCATATTGTATTTCTTTAGAATCTTTTCACAATACGCTTTCTGCGACAGTCCTAACACTCCATTCTTTCTATCTCGGTGAATTTTTATGCCCAAAACATAAGAAGCTTCACCAAGGTCTTTCATGTCAAAATTTGATGACAAGAACTTCTTTGTCTCTAGTAGTAGACTAACATCACTTCTAGCAAGCAAGATGCCATCCACATACAGAATTAGGAAAATATATTTTCCACTTTTGAACTTTGCATAAATGCAGTTGTCCTCTACATTCTCTTTGAATCCAAATCTTTTAATTGTATCATTGAACTTTAAATACCACCGTCTAGAGGCTTGCTTTAACCCATAGATGGATTTCTTTAGGCGGCATCCCATATGTTCCTTCCCCTCCATGAAAAACCCCTTGGGTTGTTTCATGAAACATTTTCTTCTAAATCTCCATTTAGAAATGCCGTCTTAACATCCATTTGATGCAACTCTAAATCAAAATGTGCAACTAGTGCCATTATGATTCTGAAGGAGTCCTTACATGAGACCGGAGAAAAATTCTCATTGTAATCTACCCCTTCTCTTTGCGTAAAGCCTTTTGCCACAAGTCTAGCTTTATACTTTTCTACATTCCCATTGGAGTCATACTTTGTCTTGTAGACCCATTTGCATCCTACTGTTTTGGATCCTTTAGGAATTTTCTCTAAGTCCCAAACATTGTTGGAACTCATTGATTTCATTTCATCTTCCATTGCCTCCACCCACTTGGCTGAGTGAGGGCTACTCATGGCTTCTTCATAAGAGGTAGGATCACCCTCCATATGAACTGTGTTGTAGACTTTGTAGATTTCTTTGGAAATGGCTGGTCTTCGTTCTCTTTTAGACCTTCTGAGTTCATCAGACTCTTGCTCATTTCTTGCCTCGGGTTCAGGCTATGTGGCTGTTCTGGCTCCCTTTCGTGCTAAACAGTGGGTTCAGGTGGCTCCTGATGGACAGGTTCCGAACTTTCGTCCATTGTTGTCACGTGTGGAGTCACAACAGGTGCCGGCACCACAACCTCAGGGGTTGTAGATGGTGGCACAACAGGTAGCGAGAAAAATGGCTCCTGAGTCATCGGATTAGGTGCATGCACCCTCTTCTCCTCAAGATCTATTTCCCGAGCTACCGTGCTCCCCCTCATCAATTCGTCCTCCAAGAAGACTGCATGTCTCGTTTCTACAAACTTTGTGTATCTGTCAGGACAGTAGAAACGATAGCCTTTTGATTTATCTGGATAGCCAATAAAGTGGCAAGATACTGTTTGGGGGTCTAACTTTGCAATGTTTGGACTGAAAACTTTTGCCTCGGCTGGGCTCCCCCAGACCCTCAAGTGGTGCAGAGAGGGAACTCTGCCTGTCCACAATTCATACGGTGTTTTGGGCACCGACTTACTTGGTACTCTGTTGAGAATGTGAATGGCGGTTTTAAGCGCCTCCATCCACCATCCCAATGGGAGGGTGGAATAGCTCATCATGCTGCGCACCATATCCATAAGGGTACGGTTACGCCTTTCAGCTACTCCGTTTTGCTGAGGTTCGCCCGACATAGAATACTGGGCGACTATTCCATTTTCCTGCAGGAACCTTGCAAAGGGTCCTGATACTTGACCATATGGAGTATGCCGACCGTAGTACTCCCCCCCACGGTGAGACCGGACTATCTTAATTCTTTTATTATGCTGATTTTCTACTTCAGCTTTGAAAATTTTAAATTTATCCAATGCTTCAGATCTTTCTTTAATTGGATAAATATAACCATACCGGGAGTGATCATCCGTGAATGTTATGAATGAATCATAGCCATCCACACTTTTTACCGGAAACGGTCCACAAATATCAGTGTGGATTATTTCTATTGTAGCTATACTGCGGTTTGCACCCTTTTAATTTGTTTTACATACTTTCCTTTGATGCAATCTATGCATTGCTCAATGTCTGAGAACTCTAACGGAGGAAGAACGCTATTTTTAACGAGGCTTTCTATTCTTCTCCTCGAAATATGGCCTAATCTGCAGTGCCATAACTTCGATGAGTCAAGAGTTCGCTTTCTTTTCTTTTGTTCTTTGTTCGACAAGGGAACTTGTTCATCCACATCACACACAGAAAATACTTTCTCGCAAAGATAATAAATAAAGCTTGTCATGTAGTGTAGCAACACAAACACAAGTATCTTTCAACCAAATGGCACATTTGCCATGTCCAAAATAGCACTCATACAAGTCTTTGTCCAAGCACGACACACTTATTAAATTTCTATGAATGGAAGGAACAAATAAAACATCCTTAAGCAAAATAGAAAATCCATCAGCCAGCTCCAGAGGAATGTCGCCAACATCCTCCACTTCTGCTTCAATCCCATTCGCCACTTCAATGAGTCTTTCTATTTTTGGGAAAATCCTTGTCGAATGGAACCCCTGTAAAGAGTTGGCAACATGAACAGTTGCACCAGAGTTAATCCATCAAGTAGATTTAGAAATTTTTTCATACAGAGATTCATTTACAAAAGAGACTATATCTTTACCGTTTTTCGCTATTATGGACTTTAGCCATATTGGGCAATCCTTCTTGTAGTGGCTAACCTTTTTGCAATGGTGGCACTGGTCTTTGTCCCCAGGGGTAGACTGCTGGTACTAATGCTGGTGCTGTAGTGGGCCCTTGCCATGTGGCTTGGAAGGTGAGCCACCATGGTTACTGTTGGTGAAGTTTCTCTTCCTATTATCCTTCACGTAGTTCGAGGAACCGCCGTGACTAGACTTAAGCCTTTCTTCCTCTTGAGAACACATCCTTATGGTCTTTTCAATGTCCCACTTTTTAGGGGGCATGTACCAGAAGAGCAGACTTGAGCTCGAGGTCCGCATCCATGGGCTTTAACTTAGCCGCCATGTTGGACATCCTCAAGATGTGCTCTCTAATGCCATGTGGCCCTCCCGTATACTTTTCTGTCACCAGCTGTTTTAGCAGCTGGGTTGCATACATCTTTGAAGAGCCAGTAAACTGGCTCTTTATCTTTGCAAGGTACTCGCCAACAGAGGCACACTCTTCAATTGAGCCCACTATTGCGTTCTCAATTGTGTTCTTGACAAAAGCCAAGCATTTCTTATTTGCATTGACCCACTTTTGGTTGTCTATTGAGTAGGCCAGCTCCAAAGGAGCATGGTCTCTCTTTCTCTTTTCAAATGCAGCACTTTCCTCAGCATCACCCCTCACTGGGTCCTCAGGCTTGACTGGTTGTTTAGTGTCAACCACCCAATCCACCTCGGCGCAGACAAAGGCCAGGTCAACCTTTTTCCTCCATTCAGAATAGTTATCCCCTCTGAGC
The DNA here is from genome assembly GCA_916181665.1 of Avena sativa. Taxonomy (NCBI): domain Eukaryota; kingdom Viridiplantae; phylum Streptophyta; class Magnoliopsida; order Poales; family Poaceae; genus Avena; species Avena sativa. Next base: position 258,507,153 of record OV702298.1, on the reverse strand, counting down.
AGTGGGATATCCTTCAGGCAGCTCATGAGGTTGAGACCTCCTGAAAACCACAAAAGATGTGAGATAACTAAAAAACAACTGTATGCATTAATCCAACGTTGGTATAAATTAAGCATGCAATTTTTGTGCCATTTAAAGTTATATCATCGTTGGGTAAAAATAAAATTAAATGCACCTTTAATACTCAATGAAAAGGATCATGCTCATGTTTATTAATAACGTTGGTCAATTAATAACATGGGTCATAATCATCCTTAATTACTTTGTCACATCTTTTAAAACAAAATTTAAACAAACTTTATTGCTTTCAAGCAATTTAAAACAACTATTTGCAGCGGAAACAATATTACAACTTTCATAGAACTTCAAATTTTACAGAAAAAATTCTGCATCTATTGCATTCTCTAGACAAACATTCACTGAAATAAAATGTCTAGATAAAACTGTGCAAAAAACTATAAAAAGCTGATAAAAAACATCAAAAATAGCCTCTGAAAAACAAAAAACAAAAACTATCTGTGAGCAGTCACAGCAGCAGCGGCCCAGCGCAGCCCAGCGCGCGGTGCGACGCATAGCAGCCAGCCGCTCACCTGGCAGCGGCCTGCCTGCCCGCGCCGCTCCCGCGCGTCATTTAGCCGCTGCCCGCGACCCGTTGGAGCCCAATGGCCTGGCCAGTTGGCCCACTTGGCCCGCTACCGCCAGCAGCCGCCCGCCCCGCTTAATCCTGACCGCCCAACTCCGTCGCCCTAGATCGTGCGGCTGAGCGCGCTTCTCGCCGCAACAAAACAGCCCCCCCACGGCCCCCTGAAACCCGAAGCCCCATTCTTCCCCCCGCGCACCCTGCGACCCCCTTACCCTCCTGTCTCTGGCGGTGCAGGTGAGGCGAGGCGGCCGCTTGCCCGGCAGTCACGCCGGCGGCGAGCCCCTCCCTCTGCTACGCCGTGGGCTCTTTCCCTTTCCCCCTTACTCCTGTCCACCTCCCCGACCACCCCACCGAGAAATGGCGAGGCAGAGAGGATGAGCAGCGGCGGCATGGGAGCTCTTGGGTGGAGGCGAGGCGAGGTGGCCGCCCCGCGCGGTGACGGTGCCGGCGGCGGCGCGCCCCTCCCTCTCTCCCACTCTCTGGCTCCCTGGCGGCGCTCTGTCGCACGCGCGAGCCCACCCCCGCGAGCCTTGCTCGCTGGCGGCGTGGTGCCGCCGGCACGAGCTCGGCGCGAGCCCCCTCACCCCCTCTGTCCTTTGGCGGCTGTAGCCACGACGCCTCCCTGCCCCCTTGCCGGCGGTGCGTCCACTCGTGGGTGGGCGCACGACCGTCAAGAGGCGCAGCGGCGGCGCCCCCTTTGCCGGCGCTCGACAGAGGCCGGTGGATGTTTTCTTTTGGGAGGGATCTAGGGTTAGATCTGGGGATCTGGGGTTTGGGGTTTTTTTTTCTCTGTGCTTGATTTGGATCTGGGGTTTCTTTCTCGCGGGATCTGGGGATTTAGGGTTTTGTTTTTCTTTCACTTTGCCCCAGATGGGGTATGTCCTTCTTCCCTATGCCTCGGCTTGCCGATGCGCATAGGGATCGAGGGGGACGGCGCGGCCATAGGGCAGGCACACTGTTAGATCTAGGATCTCTTTGTACTTTTGCTATTTCCTTTTGCACCGAAAAATCTAGCGACTAGCGCTCTGATATCAATGTTAAAGTAACTTTGTAATGAAACTAGTCTAGATTAATCAGTAGCACTCTACCTTGCCTATCTAGATCCGGAACACACACAGAGAGAGAGAGAGAGAGGGATCGGAGAGGAGGAGAACTACCTGCTCTCTGACTCGACAAACACGAGTCAGAGGGGATGCCGGAACTTGTCCCGGAGCTGGAGCCGCCGTCGTTAGCCATGGGAAAAAGGGGGGAATGTGAGCGTGTGGCGGCGGTGGTGCTTCCCGTCGGCCTAGCGCGAAACCCTAATCGGTGGGTGTGTTGGTGGGGGGCTGCGGCGCACGGTGAACCTCGTACCATGTGCGTCCCCCCCCATCCCACCTCTTTATATACGCGCTGGCGACAAGAGTCCACCAACCATGGATAATTTTGGACGCCTCCGATTAAGACACAGTGAGAGACTCCGTTCGGACCGTTGGGCCCAAACGTGGGAGAGATCTATCTAACACCAACGTTACAGCCAGCCAGTGGCTTACACGCTCCTCCGAAGAGAAGCTGACGAAGAGAACAAATGAAGATCGAAGCTTACACACAGACACTCGTAGCAAACAAAGTTACTGCATAGTACTACATACGTATATACTCCTCCCAATACGCTAACAGAGCTAATACTAGTAATGATCAAGAAGAAGCCGCCGCTTTGGGGTGCACCTTCTTCTTCATGAGCCCAAACAGCCCTCGTCCCTTGCTGCTCGCGCCATCGCCAGCCGCCTTCTTCTCTCCGGCGGCAGAGCCACGGCCACTGCCGGCGCCCTCCTTGCCGTTCTTCCCTTGGCCCGCTGCTGCCGCCGCCGCCTCCGCTTGGTCCATGCGCCTCATCTTCTCCTTGTAGGCGTTCCTGAGCACGTAGGCCTCCACGAAGTCTCCTCCCATCATGGACGCCATAGATCTCTGCTCTAGCTCTTTCGTTTCTTCTGATTGATCTGCTTCTTTGGATCGGCGCTGTGGTAGCTTCCAAATGCTTTTTGGGACTTGTGGGAGTGTTGGGGCGGTTTATATAGGCTCCTCTGATCCAGGCGCGGAAGGTAGGTGTGGTCTAGGGGATCAGAGACTTGGCACGCAAGCTGAAGCTAGCGAATGGGACTCTGGCGGTGCAAGCAGCAGGATCGGTGGAGAATAATGGTCGAGGCGGCAACTTGGCGAGCACGGGAAAGGGGGGTGGAAGCATGTCACGCGTGACGTACAAGACCAGGTCTGCTTTGCACGAACGAACCAAGGCGGCGCGCGCACAGTGAGTGTACTTGGACAGTGAAGGATATATATATATTCAACTTCTACATTTTTTGATCCATGTGTACCACTACCACCTACTGTTCTGTGTCATACTACTAGCTAAATCTGGTTGTGGTGTGACCGGCCGCACTCTATCCCTCTGCTTGGTAACCGATTGCATAGTACCTACTCCATCTTAGATAGCGTAAATTTGTCTAAATTTGGATATATATCTATGCATGCTATAAATATTGTCTAGATGCATCTAGATTTAGAAAAATTTGCAACATCTATTTCGAGACCATGCATAGACTTTTGTAAAAGAAGATACTGGCCCTCTTTTATCCAGCTCTGCTTGGAAGACAACCCAACCCAAGTAAACCACTTTTGCAGACTTCGTATCCATAGCTCCCGCCATCTCCTGACTTTGCCTTTGGCTGCAACTACCTAACGCTAACGGAGGTCAACGTGTGATGCGATGTTCAGGACAGCTCAAGGAAGTTGGCAGGCATGGTTGACAGATACGGCCTTGTCAGTATGCCTTGCACACTGCGCCAGCTTAGCTGCAGTATGTTACTATATCATATCTAAATAAGCAAGCGTTGGCTGCTGCATGCCAATCGATGGACACGCGTAAGAAGCTTCAAATACTTCGTCGTGTCTGATATGCTGGAAAGACCAAACGCGATGTCAGCTGAAAAGAAAAGAAAAGATATTTGCTGACAGATGGCACGAAAGGCAGATCTCCTCATCTCATTATTATATTTACCCAAAAGGTCATGCGTCACTATAGGACGCGCGCGCTACGCCGAGGATAAAAAGCCGTCGGCATAGGCTAAAATGCCCTCGGCGTATGCTACGCCGACGGCTGCCCTCGGCGTAGCCTCCTCGGCAAAGGGCTCCCTCGGCGGAGCACATAGAGGCCGTCGGCGTATCAAAATGCCGTCGGCGGCGTAGCGGCCGTCGGCATAGCTTGTCGACAGGTTGTAAAAATATATTTTTTTAAAAAAATTAAATTTTTTATTTTATTTTATTTCTCAATTTTTGAATCTTTGAATTGTTTGACTCGTTAATCTCTCACTTTGAACATTTTTAACACTAATTACCCTTAATATTTAATTAAATTATAGTCTTGGTCAAACTTTTCGGAAGGTCATCCATCCTAATACTACTCCAGCTCCAGCATGCTTAACTTCCTCGTTTCTTCAGAATCTGTTTCCGCAAAGTAATTCATACATTGTTGTCAATACTATGATATCATTCCCATTAACCCTTATATCAACATGTCACATGTTTGTATTTTTTGAAATTACAAACAATTATTTAAATAAACATTAATGAATAAGTAAAAATATTATTGAATTCAAATAAAAATATAATAATTTTACTTTTTTGTATTTTTCTATTTAATATGGAATAATTAATATCTTTAAATCTTTAAATCTATAAATCGGAATTTAACAAATAATATGTCTAAATTGATCAGAAAAATGAGAGGAATCCAAATATGATATCCATATCAACTAATCACAAACCCTCCATTTTTGAATTATCTATCTGGTGGTTGCTTTAGAAAATTCCCTTTTTGCGCTCGGATAATGAAAAATGGCTTTTTGGTGCGATGAAAAGGAAAACTTGCATTGAATCTTTGATAAAATAGCATATTGTGAACCTAAAAATGATTTTTGTAAAAAAACATGAGCATCGTATCATGTACATGTAGTTCATATCTGACCCACTTCCTACCGATTCGGCAGGAGTTTGTCTTTTTCACCAAAGGTGGATGGAAAGGTTTCGGAACCCCCTGTTGGGACTTTATCCATATAAGTTGGTATAGTATTTTTGTAAAATGTGATGGTACCATTTTGAATTAGCCATTTGGTGGTTGCTTCACAAAATCGTCCGTTTTTTGTGCTCAGAAAATGGGAAATGGCTTTTTGGTGCGACGAAAAGGAAAACTTCCTCCTGCAACATTGTTCGCCATCCCATGATGCATGTGTATGCACAATATGGGCATATTATCACAAACTATGCCTTGATTTTAGCCATAACATTGGTCATTTGACCCGAAAGCCAAGAAACCTCGAATGAGATAGGTCATTTTGTGAAGTTTTTTTGAGACATAATCAATATATCAAGTTTAATATTTTTACTTATAACTATGTCACATAATATAACACCACGCAAAGGTTTCGCATTGTTTCGATCGTTTTTGAATTTTTTATGCCCGTTTTAAACTATCGTCAAACTTTGTCGAACGACGGGCATGAAGATTCTTAGCTCGGGGCCGAGCCTCGCTAAACTTGCATTGGATCTTTGATAAAATAGCATATTATGAACCTAAAAATGATTTTTGTAAAAAAATATGAGCATCGGATCATGTACCTGTAGTTCATATCTGACCCACTTCCTGCCGATTCGGCAGGATTTATCTTTTTCACCAGAGGTGGACGGAAAGGTTTCGGATTCCCCTGTTGGGACATTGTCTATATAAGGTGGTATAGTATTTTTGTAAAATGTGGTGGTACCATTTTGAATTTGCCATTTGGTGGTTGCTTCACAAAATCGTCCGTTTTTTGTGCTCGGAAAATGGGAAATGGCTTTTTGGTGCGACGAAAAGGAAAACTTCCTCCTGCAACATTGTTCGCCATCCCATGATGCATGTGTATGCACAATATGGGCACATTATCACAAACTATGCCTTGATTCTAGCCATAACATTGGTCATTTGACCCGAAAGTCAAGAAACCTCGAATGAGATAGGTCATTTTGTGAAGGTTTCTTTGAGACATAATCAATATACCAAGTTTGATATTTTTCCTTCTAACTATGTCACATAATATAACACCACGCGAAGGTTTCGCATTGTTTCGATCATTTTTGAATTTTTTATGCCCGTTTTAAACTATATATAATGTTTTATGTTTTACTTAATTTTTATTTACAAATGTGTAATATTTGAGTGTAGATAGATAGGTCTTATTTTTCTGAAAATTTTGATATATTATTTGTATTTTTCCGAATTAGAATGATTTAGTTATGATTTTTCAAAGTTTAATGAGATAAAATAAAAAATAGCTACGCCGAGGGCAGCCGTCGGCGCGGCGTAGCATAGGATATGCCGAGGACAATTCTACACCGACAGCTGCTTGGCGGAGCTGGCCTAGATGATGGCTATGCCGACGGCCCCGATGTTTGGCCGTCGGCGTAGCGACCGGCCGTCGGCGTAGCTTCCCATTCCTGTAGTGCGTGACGATGGGCTGGAGATTGAACGCGCGCGTGCGTGAGAGTTGGGATTTGGTGCACGTAGGCATACTAATCCCATTTTAAAAACGAAATCGAAAATCATATTTCTAAGTAAAAAAAAAAACTGAAAACGGATGCAGCCAATGATGCATCCCACAGACGTGTGACGTATCAATTTCAAATACCGAGGTATACAAAAAATGACAATAGTGTGGATCTGGGTATGCATATTGAATTGATGCTGGCATAAGTGGTATCCTGAGACTATGGATGCACTAGAACCGTCGTATTCTTATGCCTCGGGCTGGCTAATTTTATCTCACCTCTAACCTAAAAAAAAAACTGACATGCAACTCCAGCAAGTACTCATGATGAATTGTGAGAAGGCTACACCAGCGCATCATCTTCTTCTTTTTAAGTTCCAGCCGTTAACGACCTACTGCAACTAGTATTTGTTAACATCTACTATGTCGCTGTCATCATGGTTAAATATCGCTTGGTGCCGAACTGAGAGCAAGACAAGTCGTGTTTCTGCTTTTTTGCTTGAGGACGGTTAAAGAAACAAGAGAGCGGGAAGGGCCGGGTAGCACGTATATAGCTGGCTCCTCCACAATGGTCCAACATTATCAGAGAATCAACTCATTCAGTAACTTGCTGAAGTCAGCTCAATGATGCATTTTCGGCAATTTATGTTACTACCTTGTTCCAATCAGCTGAAACGCCATGCGAAGCTACCGAAAAGTCTAAGCAGGTGAACTGTTGCCCAAGCAATCGGGGAACAGAACATCCACATTTCTGTATACTGTGCATTTGATATCATGAATGAATTTGATAGTGCACGCAGGTAGAAATGGAGAGCAGCTGAATTCAGGAGGGGGATTTCCTTTTTCACTTCGTTTTTCTTCAACTCAGGTAGTAATAACCAATTACACTAGTGGAGAACCGGGCATTAGTCCCGGTCTTAGAGGGTCTCTAGTTCCGGATTGGTAGCCGGGACTACGAAAACGGGACTAGAGGTCCTAGCCTATAGTTCCGGGCCTGTTACGGGCTGAAACTAAAGGCTCTGCACGTGGCAGCATAGCAGTGCGAGGGAGAGGGGGGGGGGGGGGTCTTTAGTCCCGGCCCGTTTCCTTTCTGCCGCGTTTCTGCCGCGACAGAGTTTTGGGGCCGTTTTCTGCCGCGGCAGATTTTTGGGGTCGTTTTCTGTCGCGGCAGTCGATGCAGGTTTTTACCGCGGCAGAATTTTGGGGCGCGATAGCCGAACGCGGGGTTCTACCACGACAGGAGGATAGGTAGAGAAGGGTTGAGTTTGGCGTAAATTGACATGCAACGAAGAAATCCATTACACACAACATCGTCATAATTATATAGATATAATTCTACATTACATATAATTCTACATTACATACATATATATATATATATATATATATATATATAAATGGAGATCACAACCCGTCTATTCGGTTACAAATTCATTAAATCACTAGTAGCCGGAGGTATGTTATTTTCCTTCTGGGTTTATGACATGGTCAACAAGAAATCCCTCCAATTCCTCTTGGATTGCTACCAGATGCTTCCTTGGTTCGAGATACTCCCGCAATCTTTCCAACTATATATAAAAGAAGGAGGTCAATATGAATATCAATAGTCATAACAAATATTATGAATGACACTCAAAAAAAATGTAATTGTTCACGTACTTCTATAAATGTCCCTCCGCCCCGCTCACTAACCTCGGAGCGAATGTACTCGCACACGAAGTATCCACATGGATTAGTACCTGTTGGCTGCCTCTCGCACTTTACGAGAATAGAATTCAATCAAATAATAATCAAGCATGACATAATGGTATTAAAACTAGAATCAAAGAGATACGCGGATCTAGCTCGTACTACTTACATCGATCCGATGAAAACTAAGCTCGTATTTAAATTCACCAACCGTAGCATTGGTGAAAGCTTTCCAAACCCTGCCCGGCAAAAAATTAAGAATAGATGAGTTATTAGTTACTTGATATCTCAGGATATATATGAACTAAAGAGACCAATATAGTGCGATAATGACTGAAATTACCTCTGGAGCACATCTTTAATGAATGCGTACTCTGATTTGTCTCTCATTAGCGAGTCCTTGATTTCAACTCTTTCAGCGTCAACTTCAATGGTTAGCAGAATCTAGTGATAGCTACGCATGTTTATATACATCAGTAACTCATCAATTACACTGAGCAGAATCAAGTAATCTGTACAAGCAGTAACACTCTTATCTGTAGTTGTAGGAAAACAATATTCTTCATTTGTAATGTTGCCTCAATAAGACCCTTAGCAAGTTATGCTCCGTGTCCTTGGGGTATTCCTTTAGCAATGCTTGATTAAACCGCTCCGTGTCCTTGGGGTATTCCTTTAGCAATGCTTGATTAAACCGGTGTGGGTCGATGAACCCGGTGTCAAAGATTTTCTTCCGATCATATTTATCGCTCTTCATTCTGCATAATAGCATATAGTGAAGATAATTACATGCAATGAAAGAGCTGAGTTAGAGACTTTATCATAGAAATAAATGAACCACTTACAGACAATAGGTAGCGGGGAGACTCAAGTCAAGGACATCTTGTCTGAATAACATATAGAATTTTTCAAAATAAATTTGCAACTGACCTTCACCATTAAAATGCTCACTTGTAATTCTCACAAGCAGCGCTGACAATCGATCTTCTTCATCGCATGTAGAGACTTTCTCGTACCACTCATGCAGTCTTCGCATTTCAGTTGGTAGAAGTTTGACCTCATCAGGTCTGACCAGAGTCTTCCCGTATTCATATCTCCATGCAAATTCCTCTTGTATGGGGATATGCCCGCCTAGCGCTTGATCAACTGTAATACTAGCACCTTTGGCAAATTCCATTGCTATAATATTTTGATAATCAGTATTGGATAACACCTTGAGCGGGACGATCGATTTGTTTGCCTGCATTCCGAGTTGCGCAACATATCTTTTCCCGCTGCTTGTAGTAGTATTTTCTGGAGTATTACCGCTGCTTGCAGTAGTATTTCCTAGATTCTTCCTACCAATTCTCAGCAGACAGCGTTTGTAGTCATCAACCTTATTTATCTCATATTGCGATGGTTGCTCAAGAAACCCCTTAGCCCACCTTTTGGCTTTCGGATCAAATATTTGCTTTGGCTCGGGAGCTTTGGGTGCAAAGAAGGCTTTAACTTGGGCATCGCTGATCGCTTTGGTTTCCTCATCAGTCATCGTGGATCTTGGTATGGAAATTTTCAAATCTACAAATTTATCAGTTTTTTGTCATTTTTGTGTAGCCCAACAATATAAAGAATTTCGGGTTGTGATCTTGCTTGCTTGTAGGATAAAACATTGGCTATGCCCACAATTTTTTTTCTTTAACTTGTAAATATGATTTTTTTGATTTTTTCGAATAAAGGGAGCAGTGGAGCTTGTAAATCAAAGAAATTTTCCGTGCTAGATTACGCTTTACTGTATTTAACTTGTATATAAGCATATTGGTGCTGGCATAACCGGAGCCGATCGAGCATGGGACCGTGGATGCACTAGAACCTTCGTATTCTTAAGCCTCGAGCTGGCTAATTTTATCTGACCTGCGCAACTCTAGCAAGTACTCACGAGAACGATACAGCAGCGAATCATCTTCTTCCTTTTAAGCTCCAGCTGTTAACGACCTAACGCAACTAGTACTATTTGTTAGCATCCATGTCGCTGTCATCATGGTTAAATATCGCTTGGTGCCAACTGAGAGCAAGACAAGTCGTTTCTGCTTTTTGCCTGAGAACGGTTAAAGAAACAAGAGAGCGGGAAGGGGTGGCACGTAGCAGGCTCCTCCACGAGGATGCTCCAACACTGACAGAGAGCATCGACTCATTCAGTAACTTGCTGAACTCATCAACATAATGCCTTTCCGGCAATTTACGTGACCTTGTTCCAATCAGCTCAAACGCCATGAAGCTAGTCTAAGCAGGTGACCTGAAATGGTTGGCCCAAGCAAACGGGGAACAGAGCGTCCACCTGTCGGTACTGTGCATCGATATCCTGAATGAATTTGATACTGCACGCAAGTAAAAAAAATGCAAAGCAGCTGAATTCAGAGGGTGATTTCTTTTTTCACTTCGTTTTTCTTCAACTCACGTAATTAATAACCAATTAACAAAAGAACCAACGTTACAGCCAGCCAGTGGCTTACACACAAGTACTCCCAAGAGAAGCTCATCGAAAGAACAAGCTTACACACCTAGATTCCTACTGCGTACATTCGTATATACTTAGAGGATATATCTTCGTGACATCCCCAAACCTCAATACGCTAGCTAGCATAGCTAATGATCAAGAAGAAGAAGAAGAAGCCACGGCTTTGGGTGCACCTTCTTCTTCATGAGCCCAAACAACCCTCGCCGTCCCTTGCTGCTCGCACCAGCCGCCGCCGCCGTCTTCTTCTCTCCGGCGGCAGAGCCACAGCCACTGCCGGCGCCCTCCTTGCCGTTCTTCCTCTCAACCGCGGCGTCCGCTTGGTCCATGCGCCTCATCTTCTCCTTGTAGGCATTCCTGAGCACGTAGGCCTCCACGAAGTCTCCTCCTCCCATCATCGACGCCATCTCACCTCCTCTCTTTCGTTTCTTCTGATTCTGCTTCGTTCGGCGGTTATTAAGTACTCTGCTGTGATCTGTGGTAGTAGCTAGGAAGGATGTCGATCGATCGCTTCCAAATGCTTTGGGACTTGTGGGAGCGTTGAGGCGCGGTGCCTGGCAGTTTATATATATAGGGTCTGATGATCCAGGCGCCCTGGAGGTATGGTCTAGGGGATTAGCTAGCTAGACTTGGCACGCAAGCTGAAGCGACTGGGACTGTGGCGGCACTAGTGCAGAGAGGCCCATTGGTTCCGGTTGATAAGGGGCTTTAGTCCCGGTTACTCAACCGGGACGGGGCAATCGGGACTAAAGCCCCAACCTTTAGTCCCGGTTGCCCCACCAACCGGGACAAATGGGGGCACACGTGGCGGCATCAGAGCGCGAGGGGGGTGGAGCATTAGTTCCGGTTCGTAACACGAACCGGGACTAATAACCTGCTGCCGCGGCAGAGATTTGGTCCATTTCTTTGCCGCGGTAGAGAATTCATTTTGGCACATTTTGTTGCCGCGGCAGCATTTTCGCCACTTTTTGTGCCGCGGCAGAGAATTCATTTAGGTTGTTTTATTGTTTATTTAGTGTTTTACACTTATCAACGAAGGAACCTTATATTACACAAGATCATCATGACAATATTACATTCAATACACGGATCGAGTTCATGCACTACATACAAAAGTTGCTATTCGATGCTACCGGCCAATTCCTTCAAAGTTGCTATTTTTACAATCTCTATTGTCTATACACAGCAGAATAGTATTCCTCTTTCGGGTTTAGGACTTCTGCATCCAAGAATCCCGCCAATTCCTCCTGAATTGCTCGTACGCGATCCTTTGGCAGAAGACCGTCCCGTAGACGTTCGATCTGATTTAAAAAAGGAGTCAGCCTATATGAATGAAACTAAACACAATTTGTTTGAAATTAAAAACTATAGAAATTGTTTACGTACGTGGAGTTGCTCTAAATTTCTGCCCTTCTCATCGCACGTCTGCCGGATGAACTCGCAAACATAGTATCCACAGAGATTGTTACCTGGTCCCTGCGTCAGACACTTTACGAGAACAGAGTTCAATCAAAATAATAATCAAGCATGATAATAACTGTATCAAAACTAGAATCAAAGAGATGCGTGGATATAGCTAGTGGTGCTTACATCTAGTGCTTCAAATGTAAGCTCCTCTTTCCAAACACCCCTAGCCTTTTTGGTGAACCTTTTCCAAGCGCTGCCCAGCGAAGAAAACGAATAAAATAAGTTATTAAGTACTTGATATCATAAAATTCACGAACGTTGCCGATATAGTGTCGTAATGATTAGAATTACCGCTGGAGAAGTATCTGCATGTCCTTCCACGTCTCAAGGGGTTTATGTTTCGAGTCCATGACTAGTACACGCCCTTTGTCAAGTTGAATGATTAACAGAATATAGTGGTACCTGCGAATGCATAACTAATCAATTATATACTTAACATCGAGTAAGCGAAATAGAAAGTGTATACAAGACAATAACACTCACTGGAAGTTGTAAGGAAATAGTATTTCCCTTTTGGTTTCTTGAAACCTTAACGCGTGTACTATATTATCCTCCGTATCCTGGGGGCTTATTTTGAGATTAGCTTCATGAACCAAATATGGGTCAATGAAGCCAATGTCATAGATTTGTCCTCTGCTGCATTCGAGAATCTTCATTCTGCATATTACAGTATGATTATATACATGCAATAAACAAAATAATATAGCTGGAGACTAAATTAATTACAGAATTAGTACTTACAGACAATAGGCACTGATGATTGATTTGTCCAAGGCGTCTTGATTGAATAATTGAAATAGTTCATCAAATTCAATGGATATCATGTCATCCTTATCTTTCCCATGATGCTTTTTTGTAACCCTCAGCACTATCCAGTTAGCCCCGGCGGATGTGGCATGCATGTACCAGTTATGCAATCTTCGGATTTTTGTTGAAAAATTGTTTACCTCCTCAGGTTTGACGAGAGGTTTGCCGTGCTGGTATTTGTATGCTACTTCACTCACGGGGAAGAACTCTAACTGGGATAAGTACTAGGCCATACTCATACCTTTAGCAGCGGCAGCTTCTCCGTATTGTGCAACTACCTCTGGATCATACTGCTCTTCGGCCCCATATTTGCTCGACCCCACATTGGTTTGAGAAATCACCTTGAGAGGGGCGCAAGTCTGTTTTGCTTGTTCTCCGAGCTGGGCAACAGATTTCCTGCTTGCATCAGTACTGCTCTTCGAGGCTTTTTGTGCCGCATGTGACTTGAGAATAGAACGGTCATAGTCTGATGACAGCTTTGGCTCGGGTTGATGAAGATTCTTTAGCATTTTGAACACTTTGGCTTTTTCTTCTTTGGTGCTGGGGAACTCTGGCTCTTTCGGCCGCCTCAGCTTAGCGAAAAACTCTGTCGTTTCCGCATCAACGATCGCCGCAGTCTCCTCTTCAGTACAGTCATAAGCTCTCTTGGGAGGAACCTTTGGTACTTTTGGAAGAGGCTCTTGTTTACGTTTCGGCGATCGCTTACGACGCACAGTAGCGGTACGCTTACACTTTTTATCCTGAGGCGCCGGCGATGGCTGCACCGGAGATTGGTGAGGCGACGGAGCCGGGTGAGGCGACGAAGACGGCTGCCGCGGCGGCGACGACCTCGCTGGAGACGGGTGAGGCGGCGGCGAAGATGGCCTTGGCGTGTGATTTCGAAGCACGATACATTCCTTCGGCCATAGAATGGTGCCCAGCATAGTCACATCCCCTTCACCAGCAGGGTAGTGAAGATCCAAAACCTCAAAGGTGGGCATGATTTCATCCACGCCGACAACAGCGTAGCCCTCTGGAACCGGATGACAGTGGTAAGTTGGTGTGGGTCCAATTGGTAAGGCATAGCCGACCGCCACCTTCATTGATATGTTCACAACTTTGACATGTAGCTCGCAGTGTGTCATCTCTGTGATATCATCCACTGGGTAGCCAACAGGAGCCATCGTCGGTGCATCATCGTCATCGCCATTGTCATCACCCGAGACCTCGGTGGAAGCCACGCTGCTTTTTCGATTATTCGATAGGCCGGTAGCATCGAATGCAGTGTGCTGCTGAGATGGGCCGGTAGTACTTTGCTCTTTAAGTGCGTTAATTTCATCTTGTTGTTGCTTTAATCGTTCTTCAATTAAACGCATTCGCTCTTTCTGACTATCTGCTTCAACTGCCACCCTGTCCTTTCTCCTCTGACGGCTTCTATCAGGATATTTCTTGCTCTCTTCGGGAAACCCAGTCCTCCATGGTTGGGAGCCTCTTGTGCCTCGTGTCTGTCCATCATGTTCCTTATTTCCAAGGGCGAGTGTGAGCTCATCATTCTCTCTATCAGGAATGAAGTCCCCATCTTTAACAGCCTTTACTGCTTTTCTGATCCTCTCGATTGGCAAGGGGTCTTCTTTATGTCGTATGTTATATATACACCTCCCTTCCGAGTCCAACGTGCCCCCATGCCCGTAAAACCAATTCCTTGCACGTTCTACCCAATCGTCTGTCTCTGGGGTGATCTTTTTATCACGCAGTTCCTGCTCAAGTTTCTCCCACTTAGGAATGCCAACCCTGTAGCCACCTTGCCCCATAGTATGGTGATACTTCTTTTAGCAGCATTCAGCTTATTCGTTTCAGACATTTTCTTAGCCTTTTCTGATTTCTTGTATTCCACAAACTCAGCCCAGAATGGTTTTATCTTCTCAAACTGAATATTCTTGAAATCGGGAGTCTTCTTTTTCACGACATAGTCAAGGTGCAATCTTTTCTTCTAGTTGGTGAAACACTGGGCCATCTTCTTCAAAGCCCACTCCCTGACCTTAGCCTCCATGGCTCTCCCATGTTGTAAGGCTTCCTCAACTGGATCCTCCACATTTGGATCCAGCTCTATCTTCGGTAGTTTGAAATTAACCATGAGCCTCTTCCACAGTAAATCTTTGGCGTGGTTAGGGACAAATAAACATGTTCCCTCTTCATCCGCATTAGCAGGCCTATTCCAATTTCTAATGGTGATCGGGATTAAGTCCCTAACGATTACTCCGCATTGTGCCACAAATTTGGTTGCGACAACTTCGGGAGCTGTCGGTTTGCCGTCTTCAGCGACATCTTCGATCCTGAACCTCTCATGGTCTTGCAACTTTTTGGTTGGGCCTCGTCTGCTCTTTTCAGTAGATTCCTTCGATCCGGAGGGCTAAAATAAGAAAGATCGTCGTTACTATTTCTATATAGATAGCAGATGATTAATTAATGAATTGATTTATATTACATGCACCTCGCCGGAGCGGTCGTCTTCTCGATTACACAAGGCATCGCCTTCTCCCTCGCGGAAGGCAACACCTTCAACCTCAAACAAGTTGTCTATTCCGGTAAAAAGAGGATCACCCTCACCGGAGTTGTTCAGAAACGTTGATACGTCTAAATTATCTTCCCCACAGATCACACCTTGGATCAACTCTTCCTTTTCTTCGTCTCTAACGTGTGGGTCCATATTTTCTGCATAGGTGGAAAAACGAATAAGTCAAAGCGGCTAAAGGAGAAAGTTAAGTAGGGTGTTGAGAGATATAAACCCTAATTCAGAGAAACCCTAATATATGCATACACAATAATAAAAATGAAGAGAAACCCTAAACCCTAAACCTAGCTACAAAAAGGAAACCGTGTAGTAGATAGGCACATCGTCGAACCCACATGCACCTAAGTTTCTTGACAATGTGAATCGGGTCTGGGGCTACCCACAGTGACTGACCAGTGGGGCCGAAGACCAATAATACCAAAGTAATTAATAAACCTAATAATACCTAACTAATAATAAACCTAATAATCGAAACACCGAAAAGAAAGGGAAACAATCAACACATGGCATCGATGCAATGCTCAAGCAAGTATGATGATATGACAAGTTAATTTGCATTGGAATGTAACCCTAAGACATGCTCGACGATTTAATCGGGGTTCCGAGGGGTGAAAACCCTAACTCGGGGAAACTCCGGAACATATGAGAGGGTGCATTTTTTCTTCTAATTATACTTGTCATTTAAGTTGTTGAACAATGCATGATTATAGGTTAAATAGATAGGTTTCATTTTTCTGAACAATTTGATATATTATTTGTATTTTTCTGACTTATAAACAATAAGTTATTGATTTTACAATATTAAATCATTTTCTGGAATTAAAAACAAAAAGGCAAATAGTTTTTGCACCGGGGCGACCCCTAGCCAGTGAGACTGACAGATGGGCCCTAGTGCCAACTCAGCCTCCATGCAAGCAAGTAGGCCCACCGAACCCTGGTTATTTTTCACCAGTTCACAGTCTACCCACTGGGGATGGCCGGTGGGCCAGGGCCATGGCCACCTCGGCGCCCGCTCGGCTCGCCGGTGAGCACTGTGCGGTGGCCGGCGACGTTGCTAGAGGGCTCGGGAGGGGGCGTGCGCGGGTTTGTTCGAAAGAGGGCGTCGAGGCGAACCTAACTAGTAGGGCACCGACCGGATTTGGTCACCGGAATAGGGCACGCGACAACATGCAGCGGCGGCGGATGGCGGCGGACGGCGCGGGAGAAGTACAGAGCGCGAGGGGAGGAAAGAAGGGGTCCTAGAGAGTTACAATCTCACCCACGACGCGTGTGTAGCCTTGGCGGGGACGGAGGAGATCGGCAGCAACGGTGATGGCAATGGCGGAGCTCATCGGTGACGGGGAAGACGCGGTCGATTCCAGTCGCGCGGCTTCGATTCCTTCGGCGAGGAGGATAAGCACAGCGAGGCAGCGCGTGGAGGCCGACGGCGAGACGATGGTTGGGCAGCCTGACGGCGTCCGAGCGGTTGTCCTCGCAGCGGCGGCGATCTCTGTTGCGGGTGAGTGAGAAAGAGGAACGGGGAAGAAGGAGAAGGGGCATGGTTATAAAGGGGAGGGAGTATACGTCCCGGTTGGTGGCTCCAACCGGGACTAAAGGGGCATACGTCCCGGTTGGAGCCACCAACCGGGACGTATAGTCCAATTTTCAGCAGCTGAAGGGGCGCGCGCGCAGGGGGCTCTTTAGTCCCGGTTCGTGGCTCCAACCGGGACGTATTCCCCTGTTTTCAAATTTTTTCAGTTATTTTCTCTCTGTTCCCGCCTTATTTTTTATTTTGGGGTTTAAATTTGTAATGTTTTTTAAATGATAATTACTTTGGAATTTAGAAAAACTTTAAACATAAAAAGTGTTTGAATTTGAATAACTAATTCGAAACAATTTTCTGTTTTGAAAAATAATTAATGTAACCATTTAAACTATGAACCATTTAAAATTAATAATGAAATAACTTATATTTTTTAAATATTAATTTGGAATTTAGAAAAACTTTAAACATAAAAAGTGTATGGATTTGAATAAATAATCCAAAACCAATTTCTATTTTTAAAAAATAATTAATGTAACCATTTAAAATTAATAATGAAATAACTTATATTTTGTAAATATTAATTTGGAATTTAGAAAAACTTTAAACATAAAAAGTGTATGGATTTGAATAAATAATCCAAAACCATTTTCTATTTTTAAAAAATAATTAATGTAACCATTTAAAATTAAAATTGAATTAACTTATATTTTTTAAATATTGATTTGGAATTTAGAAAAACTTTAAACATAAAAAGTGTATGGATTTGAATAAATAATCCAAAACCATTTTGTATTTTTAAAAAATAATTAATGTAACCATTTAAAATTAAAAATGAATTAACTTATATTTTTTAAATATTAATTTGGAATTTAGAAAAACTTTAAACATAAAAAGTGTTTGGATTTGAATAAATAATTCAAAACCATTTTCTATTTTTAAAAAATAATTAATGTAACCGTTTAAAATATGAACCATTTACAATTAAAAATGAATTAACTTATAAGTAATTCAAAACCATTTTCTGTTTTTAATGGGCGGAAAAAAGAGGACGGCAAATAATGGGCGGAAATAAAATTTGATTAGGATAGAACTGGAATTAAAGTACATAACACAACTAACACAAAGTTACATAGAAGAACTGAAAATTAAGATACATGGCCAGATTAAGCCACAATCGGCCGAACTTGTTTTGCAATGTTGGAATAATTCAGTCATGCTCCTGCCTACACCTGTAATACTCGCCACTGTAGTCGTCGTACTCGCCGCTGCCGTCGTCGCTATCGTCGTCGGGGTCGCCGTAGTCGTCGTACCCGCCGGCTGGATGCTGAGCGCTGGAGGGGTTCCTGTCCCTCCTGTCCCTCAAGGTTCCGCACGCCAGGCGGCCATCACAAACCACTTCTACCACGAGCTCACGCCGGAGCAGCGGATGGGACAACTACGACACCTGGAATGCCTTATTCGCTAATAGGCGGGAAAGGGAGCTCGCCAGGTACGAGGGTGATGGCCCGCCACCGGTGAACCACAACGAAGCCGGCCGTCGTCTGTGGTGGGCGAACCGTACTATCATCGGAGTGATGCGCTACATCGCCGGGGGAGACCATCCTCGCCTACGGTGCCCACGAGTCCACTCGCCACAGGCCCCACACTGTCCCGACGGTAGCGGCATCGTCTTCCAGGAGACCCCTCTCCCGCCCGCCGTGAATCCGAGGCTGGAATGGCCCCTGGTATATGCCATGGATGGGCTGAGGATCCCCGGAGTGGCAGGTGACGATGACGATGATGATGACGACGACGATGAAGACCCTGAAGCTGCGTACTATAGGACTAGGCATGATTATGACTAAAGGGGGCGGCTTTAGTCCTGAGTGTTAGCTAGTCCCGGTTTTTAATATTAATAAATGTCTTGAGTGTTACCTAATAAATAGAGGGAAATGCCTATATAAAGAGAGGGTTCATATTTATTCCCAGTTGGAGAAACCAACCGCGACTGAAGGGATTGCGGCAGAGTGGGCCAGGCAACACTAATAATAGGGGTGAGTGTCGACATTATGTCGTGCGGCTTGTACCTTGTCCCGGATGGTGTCACGAACCGGGACTAAAGATGAACCTTTAGTCCCGGTTGGAGACACCAACCGGGACTAAAGATGAGTCAGCACTAATAATAGGAGTGAGTGTCGACATTATGTCGTGAGTGTCGACATTATGCCGAGCTGCTTGTACTATAAATATGCATCCTTGTGAGTCCAGTCCTCCAGCCAGTTTGAGGCATCTCCAAGATGGTTTTAGAGAGCAGGGACACCACTACGGCCAGTTTCAGGGAGATGCCGACGGAGCCCAGTCCTCCGGCATCTCCGAGAAACTGGTCATAGAGGCACTCCTTAATATGTGAAATTAGTTAGCTCCGAGGCGTATTGATCTACTTAGTGAAGTTACAAGCTGCAAGATGGTTTTCGAGAGCAGGGACACCACTGCGGCCAGTTTCAGGGAGATGCCGACGGAGCCCAGTCCTCCGGCATCTCCGAGAAACTGGTCATAGAGGCACTCCCTAATATGTGAAATTAGTTAGCTCCGAGGCGTATTGATCTAGTTAGTGAAGTTACATGCTGCAAGATGGTTTTCGAGAGCAGGGACACCACTACGACTAGTTTCAGGGAGATGCCGACGGAGCCCAGTCCTCCGGCATCTCCAAGAAACTGGTCATAGAGGCACTCCTGGTCTAGCCACAAAACGGGACTAACACTGAAGACATTTATTAATATTAAAAACTGAGACTACAAAACCGGGACTAAAGGCCACAAACCGCGAAAGATATCCTTCGGTCAAGCCACAAACCGCGAAAGACATGAACTAGAGTTACATAATATGAGCATGAACTTCTTGGCATATGTCATTCCTTATGACCGCTTCAGACGTAACCATGGAGCATCTTCTTTACTTAACGGAATGCTTGGGTCAGTTTTCACTGTGAAGGGCGGAATTTCATCAAACTTATTATAATCTTCTGACATGTATGTCTTGTCCTCGATTCCCACGATGTTTCTTTTCCCTGAAAGAACTATGTGACGCTTTGGCTCATCATATGATGTATTCGTTTGCATATTTTTTCTTTTTTTTTTGGTCTGGAGGACATGTCCTTCACATAGAAAACCTGAGACACATCATTGGCTAGGACGAATGGTTCATCTCTATAACCAAGATTGTTGAGATCCACTGTTGTCATTCCGTACAACTGGTCTATCTTTACCCCTTCCCCATTCAGGTTGACCCATTTGCAGCGAAACAAAGGGACCTTAAAAGAGACTCCATAGTCTAGTTCCCATATCTCCTCTATGTAACCATAATATGTGTCCTTTTGTCCATTCTCGTCTATTGCATCAAAGCGTACACCACTATTTTGGTTGGTGCTCTTTTTATCTTGGGCGATCGTGTAGAATGTATTCCTATTTATTTCGTACCCTTGGAAATTCAATACAGTAGCAGATGGTGACGCGGCCAACAAGTATAGATGATCTCCAACAGTGGTGTCATTCAAGAGATGTGTCTGCATCCAACCACCGAAAGACTTCATGTGTTCATCTGTAATCCATGATTCAGGCTTCCCCGGGTTTTTGGAGCGTACAATATTCTTGTGTTCCTCGATATACGGAGCTGCCAAGGTGGAATTATGTAGAACTGTGTAGTGTGCTTTAGTGAAAGAATCCCTGTCCCTACATATCATTGCTTTCTTTCCCAGCGTGCCTTTTCCACTTAGTCTTCCCTCATGCCGCGAGTCAGAAACACCAATCGGCTTAAGGTCAGGAATAAAGTCAACACAAAACTCAATGACCTCCTCTGTTCCATATCCCTTGGAGATGCTTCCTTCTGGTCTAGCACGGTTATGAACATATTTCTTTAAGACTCCCATGAACCTCTCAAAGGGGAACATATTGTGCAGAAATACCGGACCGAGAATGGCAATATCTTCCACTAGATGAACCAGGAGATGCGTCATAATATTGACGAAGGATGGTGGGAACACCAATTCAAAACTAACAAGACATTGTACCACATCCTTCTGTAACCTTGGCAGAATATCTGGATTGATTACCTTCAGAGATATTGCATTGAGGAATGCACACAGCTTCACAATGGGTACTCGAACATTTTCCGGTAGAAGCCCCCTCAATGCAATCGGAAGCAACTGCGTCATAATCACGTGACAGTCATGAGACTTCAGGTTTTGGAACTTTTTCTCTGCCATATTTATTATCCCCTTTATATTAGATGAGAAGCCCAACGGCACCTTGATACTGTAAAGGATTTCAAAAAAGATTTCCTTCTCTGCTTTGGTAAGAGCATAGCTGGCACGACTTAAGTGACACCCTTTATCCGTCTTGTTATCTGTATGCATGTTCTTTGGGTCTTTCATAATTTGTTGGTCCTCCCGTGCTTCAGGTGTATCTTTTGTCTTCCCATACACATCTAGGAATCCTAGCAGGTTCACGCAGAGATTCTTCATCACGTGCATCACGTCGATTGAAGAGCGGACACGCAGGACTTTCCAATATGGCAGCTCCCAAAATATAGATTTCTTCTTCCACATGGGTGCGTGTCCTGTAGCGACGTCGTTCGGAACTGATTGACCGCCGGGACCCTTTCCAAAGATTACTTCTATGTCCTTGACCATACCAAATACATCATCACCAGCAGGGAGTTCAGGCTTCTTCCGGTGATCTGCCTCACCTTTGAAATGCTTGCCTTTCTTTCTTACGGGATGATTGGTCGGAAGAAATCGTCGATTCGCCAGGTACACAACCTTCTTGCATTTATGCAAATATGTACCTTCGGTCTTATCTAAACAGTGGGTGCATGCCTTATATCCCTTGTTTGTCTGTCCTGGAAGGTTACTAAGAGCAGGCCAATCATTGATGGTTACGAATAACAACCCTCGTAGATTAAATGACTCCTGTTTGTTCTCATCCCACGCACGTACACCTGGTTTGCCCCACAACTGTAAGGGTTCTTCAACTAATGGCCTAAGGTACACATCAATGTCGTTGCCCGGTTGCTTCGGGCCTTGGATGAGCACTGGCATCATAATGAACTTACGCTTCATGCACAACCAAGGAGGCAGGTTGTAGATACATAGAGTCACGGGTCAGGTGCTATGACTGCATCTCTGCTCCCCAAAAGGATTCATGCCATCCGTACTTAGACCAAACCATAAGTTCCTTGCGTCACCTGCAAAGTCTGGGAAGTCTCTCTCGATTTTTCTCCACTGTGACCCATCAGCAGGGTGTCTCAACTTCCCGTCTTTCTTACGGTCTTCTTTGTGCCATCGCAACAACCTGGCATGCTCTTTGTTTCTGAACATGCGTTTCAACCTTGGTATTATAGGAGCATACCACATAACCTTAGCAGGAACCCTCTTCCGGAGGGACTCTCCCTCAACATCACCAGGGTCATCTCGTCTGATCTTATACCGCAACGCGTTGCATACCGGGCATTTATCTAAATTCTCATACTCCTTACCGCGGTAGAGGATGCAGTCATTAATGCATGCATGTATCTTTTGCACATCTAATCCCAGAGGACAGAGAGTCTTATTTGCTTCGTAGGTACTCTCGGGAAGTTCGTTATGTTTTGGAAACTTCGGCTTCATTATTTTCAGCATCTTTTCAAATGAGGAGTCAGTTAGACCACACTCTGCCTTCCATCGCAACAATTCCAGTGTGGTACCGAGCTTTGTGCTGCCATCTTCACAATTTGGGTACAACAATTTCTTGTGATCTTCTAACATGCCCTCTAACTTCAACTTCTCATTTTCTGTTTCACAGTCTCGCTTTGCATCAGAAATGACCCTACCAAGTTCATCAGCCGGCTCA
Organism: Avena sativa; assembly: GCA_916181665.1. Taxonomy (NCBI): domain Eukaryota; kingdom Viridiplantae; phylum Streptophyta; class Magnoliopsida; order Poales; family Poaceae; genus Avena; species Avena sativa. The sequence goes on along the minus strand of OV702298.1, from coordinate 258,484,561 downwards.
TCTGATGCCCGTTCTTCACCTCTTTCCTCTCCATTGTCTTCCATTGCAGTATCACTGTATTCAGGAAACATATGATGATAGTTGTTATCATCATCTTCTTCTTCACCATCTTCCATTATAACCCCTCTTTCCCCGTGCTTGGTCCAGCAATTATAGTTGGGCATGAAACCTTTCATAATCAGGTGGCCGCGAATGATTTTCGAGGAAGAGTACTCCTTGTTGTTCCGACATTGAACACGTGGACAACGTATAAATCCATTCTCTTTGTTTGCCGTAGCCACATCGATAAATTTATCCACGCCTTTGATATACCCGGCTACCCGCCGGTCACCGTACATCCATTCCCGACCGTTCATCTGCATCATATAAGTAAGTTTATCAAAAAACAGGACATCATAAATAGTGAAATAACCAATTCACACCGACACATGAATTGTATCAATGACCTAGAAAAGATAAGATTGCTAACCTCGATCGAGGGAAATAAAGAGGAGAAAGCTCAAGTGCGTCTCGGACACCTTCTATATTTTTGTTCTATGAGAAATTCAACGGGATTATTCACTCAAACATTTCAACAAACACCTTCAATGCATGCATGAGAAAAAACTAGCACACCCCCTCACACCTTCCACCATTCGAAAAAACAGAGTGGAGGCAGAGGGGGCTGGGGCGTTGCATTTATAGAGGGCAGGAGGTCTTTAGTCCCGGTTGGAGCCAGCAACCGGGACTAAAGGTGCGTGCCACGCCACGTGGCTGTGGCCAAACCTTTAGTCCCGGTTGGTGGCTCCAACCGGGACGCATGCCCCCTTACCAACCGGGACGCATGCCCCCTGGCCCCGTGCCCGCTCCAACCGGGACGCGTGCCAGCATTAGTCCCGGTTGGTGGCGCAATCGGGACTAATACTCTGAGGGGTCGCGAACGGAATGCCCTTTTTCCACTAGTGCGGTGCAAGCAGCAGGAGCGGTGGAGAATGATCCAGCGAGGCGGCAACTTGGCGAGCACGGGAAAAAGGGGGTGGAAGCATGTCACACGTGACGTACGGGACCAGGCCTGCTTTTTTGCACGAACGAACCAAGGCGGCGCGCGCCGTGGGTTTAGGGTCAAACTCAAACGCTCCTCCGCTCTCTGTGGAGCTCCTTTGGTGTGCCGCCCGCGCGGAAAAGGGGAGGCGTGCCGGAAGAAGCACCGCAAGTAACGAACGTGTGGTAGACTTAGGAGGTGTTTGGTAGCTTGTATCATTTTTTTTAGGACAGTACTACGTGTCTCCGGAGGATTTGTGTTTTTATCCCGGATCCCAAGCCAACCACGTGTCTTTTTTTTGGGTCAAAATCCCGCTTTTGCTACAGACATACTCGTTTTTGCTACAAATAGTCCTGCTTTTGCTACAACGTAGCAGAAAACGGTTCGACATAAAAATAGAAAACAGACTGAACCTCGCCGGAGAACTCGTCGGCGACGTGTAGCAAAAAAGTTGTGCTAAAGTAGCAAACCCGACCTCACCGGAGACTCGCCGGAGATTTTTGCCAGAGACCTCGCGGGAGACTTTCATCGAAACCTTGAAACTTTACTCTTTGTAGCAAAATCACAAAACGGTTGCAGCAAACACAATATGATAATATTGCAAAACCCAACTTCCCCTGAGTCTCGTCGGAGACTTTCGTCGGGAGACCTCGCTGGAGAACTGGTAGCAAAAAGTTTGCGCTCTTGTAGCAAAACTATAAACTTTTGTAGCAGATATAATATGCGATTGTAGCAAAAATCACTAAACATGGCCATAAACATCGTAGCAACAATTGTGATATATTAGCAAAAACGCCCTTACTTGGTAGCATGATCACACAACTAAGATAGGATGGCTACAGACTATGGTAGCTTGCGGCACACACGGCGGACCCCCATGCCGGCCTTGTCGTTCTTGGCAGCGGCCCCTTGAGTCGGGCTCGTCGTCCTTGACGGCGGCTTGCAGCACGTAGGGCGGACGAGCCCCACGCCGCCATCCTTGACCGCCGTGGAGGTCACTGGCGACCGCGAGCATATGGTAGCGTGGGCGAGGTCGACGATGGCCTCGTGTAGCAGCCGCCGCGCCACCTCCTATGGCAGAGGATTCCACTGCCCCGTGTGTAGCCATCGCCGCCGCCTCCTTGGAGCACGCGCGCAGCAGATTGATGGTCGTTTGAATAGGCAGCATGCAATTTCAGGCAGCTTGATGGGCGCGTGGTAGGGGAGAAGCAGGGCGGTGCGGGGGGGGGGGGGGGGGGAGCAAGGGCGGCGCGCGGGGGGGTCGAGCAGGGGCGGCACCATGGATTTTTGCCGCGGCGTCATGGATTTTTCCTTGATAGAACGAAGAGGAAGAGAGACTCCTGAAACATGAAGATAAGGTTGTTCATGGATCCCACGGTCGTGGTCTCCGAGCAAACCGGGACACGCGTCAGTGCGAGGAGCCGAGGGATGCGAGTCGCGCGATCCCCGGGTGAACCGTATCATTTTCTTTTTTTTTTAGGCCGGTGGGCAGTGCCGTGTGGAGGATACGTTCACACTCATACAACCTTCGATCGAGGCAGCTTCCGTATCTTATTTTGATAGGCGAGGACAGCAACAAATGCATGTTTTCTTCTACTATGCACACCTAAACAGACATTGATGTTCTTCGTGTTCGTCTACTGTATTCCGGCGACAGAGGGCCACAGGACAGCTTTTGCAGCTGCGCCGATGACGGAGAGTGGCAGGACAGCTGCTGCGGCTGCGCCGTCCGACGACGGAGGCCGGCGGGACACTTGCTTGTGCTTGTGTCTCAATGCTTAAAGAGTATTTCTCCCAGATTGTTCACGGAGCTAAATTAAACCTGGGTTAAAGGAAGGCATGCAAGATTAATTGGCTGGACTTGTTATAATTTCCTCTTAGACTCATTTCTTATTTCTCTGAACTTTGTAAATATCTATTTTAAATAATGGAAAAATTGTTGCAGTAAGGACCTTCTTATTTCTCTGATATCTATTTTATATAATGGATTTGCTGCAGTTCCCTACTGTTTTATGCTAATAAAGATACTGGGCGGCTGTCTTTTCTCCGTTGTGCTTGGAAGACGACCCAAGTACGCCACTTTTGGCGCGGTTGAAGTGCGCGTGGTTGTCCACACGACTGACCTCCACTCTCCACATGCCACTGAGTCTTTTCTCCTCCCTCTCCATTGTAGCTGAGCGTTCTCCCTCCCATCTCTGGCCGAGCCAAAGCCGCTGCCGCCTGAGAGCGGTGGAGGCGAGGCCCTCTCCGTAGTCTAGGTTGTTGGCTTCTCGTCGTAGGTGTCGTAGGTCTAGGTTTAGGATTCTGTGTGTTTTTGCCCATGTGGCGAATGTCGAGATGCCGTCTAGTCTGTACCCGCCGGCGTTCCTACACGACGTCGGTCGGCCGTCTTCGCGGTGGTTCTACGAACTCCAATGGTTGGAGCGAGCGGCTACTACTGCCGTGGGCGGAGGCCAACTCAATAAGTGCCGCTGCCTCCAGATCTGGCAGCCTCGGGCTGTTCTTCTCTCCCTGGCCGGCCATGGTGGCGAGGGGTGGGAGAAGGTCGTGCTGGTGGTCGCTGTTTCTGGGAGGCGGTCTGGGTGTTCGACATGCGGCTGGTCTGACCACAGCTGCCGTCTTCTGGCGTGGATCTTCTCCGCCGCCGTGCTCCCTTGGTCGGAGCCAGTCGATGTGGAGGTTTTCGACGCTGGAGGCCCCCCATAAGGTCAGCTGGCTTGCTCTGCGATGGTCTGCTCCGAGCTTTTGCGGTTCTTCTCTGGCCGGCCGTGGTGGCGAGGAGAGTAGGGACGACGTGCCCTGGAGTGGATCTACTGCATCGGCAAGCCTGCAGCATCTGGATGCTGCGGTTCGTGAAGCTGCGTTCCCAGATCCTCCTCAACGTCGGCGAGATTGCGCCGCCGTTATCTGTGGCCAGGGGCCACATCTTCGCTCGGATGAAGCCGATCATCTTCTTCCGCGTGTGGCGGAAGCTTTTCGTCGCCCTGCGTGAGTGCTCCATAGTCTGCATCGTCCCAAGTGGCAAGTTCCCCGGCGACGATGTGGGCTCCAGGGCGCCGACGATGACCGGATGCGGTGGAGAAGGACGAGAACCTGATTGCTTTTTCTTCTATCCTTTTAGGGTCTTTTCTGCTTATGTGTTGTCCTTATCTTTTATTCACCCCTTGTTTTTGGGTGTCTCTGTAATTGTACCCACCGCCTGTTTTAATTAAGCAGCTTCTAGGGCCTTCTAGCCCTTTTCCGTTCAAAAAAAAAGTAAGCCACTTTTGCAGACTTCCTATCCACAACTCGTGCATGTGATACACACACATCATCATCTCCTGACTTCGCGTTTGGCTGCAACTACCAAACGATAACGGATGTCAACGTGTGATGCGACGTTCAGGAAAGATCAAGGAAGTTGGCAGGCATGGCGAGCAGATATGCCTGGTACTGGCACCAGCTTAGCTGCAGTACATGCCAATCGATGGACACACGTACGCCCCAAATGCTTGGTCAGTTAGTCGTGTCTGGTATGCTGGAAATTCCAAGTGCGATGTCAGCTGAGAAGGAAATAATTCCTTGATGTTGATATATGGCACGTGGCAAGATTTCTTCATCTTTTATTATATTTATTATTACGGGTTTCAAAAGGTCATGCGTGACGATGGGTTGGAGATAGAACGCGTGCGAGATTAAAGTGGGGATTTAGTGCACATAGGCACAGTGATCCTGTTTTCAAAAAAATCGAAAATCGTATATGCTGATTTTTAAAAGAATCTGAAAAGAAAACCCAGATGTAACCGCTTAGAGTATTTGGCATATACTTATTTTGGCAGTATAGAATAGATGTAGGATTTTTTTTCATACAAACCTAACTTACTTGTTCTTCAAGATAATCCGTTGCACGGCTATATATACTCGTTCGTAAGTATCAATAATATACTTAACATATTACGTTATTAATTCTTACTCTTTCATTGGTATAGCTGTTCGTATCAACTATGGGTTTACACTTTGACAAAGAGAGAAACGTACCACCTTTTTTGATTCTTATAAGTCGATTCAGGCGCTCAAACAATGTCATATATAGGCAACATGGTTTACCGTATGGTGAGTGTACTTGCAAAGTGAAGGATTCAACTTGAAAATTTCCATTCATGTTTACCACCTACTGTTCTGTGTCATAGCTAAATCTGGCGTGACCGACCATCTTGATCTTCTCTACAGACTTGTGATGCACACTATCCCTCTACCGGGTAACCAATAATGCATAGTAGTTCCATTTAATCCTTGAAACATGTTTTCTCTCCGTTTTATAAATAAAGCTATAACGGCCAATCCGATATAAAATAAAGAGGGAACCTCTTAAGAAAGCAAACCAAAGATAAGAGAAAAAGGAAATAAAAAGAGCTGAGCTTGACAGCAAAGACACTGGTAAGAGAGATCAAGTATACCGAGCCTCTACAATGACGCCCCAAAGAGAGTAACGGCGGCGATAGAGAGATCAAGTATACCAAGTCTCTACAATGACGACCCAAAGGGAGTAACGGCGCTGATCGCCGCCATCACTAGTGAAGACATGGCCTCTAGTTCCGGGCCGTAAGGGCCTTAAGTCCCGGTTTTTGAACCGGGACTAATCAAGCGGGACTAGGCCCAACACTAGTCCCGGCCCAGTTACCAGCTGGCACTAGTGGGTGTCCACGTGGCGGCCCCTGCGCGCTTAGGGTGCACCCCCACTAGTCCCGGTTGGTGTTATGGCCCGGGACTAGTGGGTCTCTGCCGCGGCAGCATTTTGCGTCGTTTCTCTGCCGCGACAGAGCATTACCTTGGACTAGGGATTTCTCTGCCGCAGCAGCATTTTGTGTCCTTTCTCTGCCGCGGCAGAGAATTCATTTTGTATTGTTTTATTTATTTATTTTTTCATTTCAAAATGGTTTTTGAATATTTTTACGCCACCACATATCGTACACGTTCTTGCATATATATAAGATAACTTGTATTACGAAATCGAGCATACAAATATATATAATTTACATAGTTACATGGAGATCACAGAATACCGGGACTAGAGCACAAAATAGTTCGATTACATGAAGATCAGAAGCGCCTATTCACACTAAATTCTTCGGCATCGTCTATGATCTCTTTGAAAATAAATCCCGTCAGCTCCTCCGCAATTACTAGTATGCGTTGCTCCGGTAGTAGCTGATCCCGCATTCTCTCAAACTATATATAAAAAAAGGAGATCAATATGAATATCAATCATGATAACAAAATGTGACGGCAATAAAAAGATGGTTGTGTTTGGTGGTAATATATGAATGCACTGCTTACGTCGACTCTATAATCGTTGTGTTCGGTGGTAAACGTGCGAATGAACTCGCAAACATAGAATCCACATAGATTCAACCCCCGTGGCTGCCTCGCGCACTTTACGAGAATAGAATTCAATCAAAATAATAATCTAGAGCATCATTATTATATTGAAACTAGAAGTAAAGAGATGCGCGGACATATCACGTGCTACTTACCCAGACCGTCTTAAACGTTAGCTTCTCACTAAATACACCTATAACCTCGCGTTTGAACCGGATCCAAACCCTGCCTGACGAAGAAAATGAATGAATGAGTTATTCATTACCTGATATCTCAGGAAATCAACGAAAGAGACCGATATAGCGTGAAACTTACTTCTGTAGCATGTCCTGTATGCCGCGGAAATCTTCAAGGTTTCTCTTTGATGGATCCATGACATCAACTCTTCCCTTATCAAGTTGAATGTCTAGCAGAACCCAGTGAAAGCTGCAAACATATATATATATATCAGTAACTCATCACTTACACTTATTAGCATCGACTAATCAAAAGTGAATGTGTACAACAGAGTAAGACCCCCACCTAAAATTGTAAGGAAACAGTATGTGGTCAGAGAAATTTTGCTCCAGTAGAAACCTTAGAAGGTTTTCCTCTGTCTCCTCGGGGTTATCCCTTAGCGTGGCTATATGCACTTTATCTGGGTCAATGAACCCGATATTATAGATTCTTTTTTTTATATTCCAGCATCTTCATTCTGCATAATAAGGATAATTACATGTTCTCAAATGAACAACTGAAAAAACCCGAAAATATAGACAATGAATTCAACAACTTACAGACAATAGCAGCTGAGTATGGATTTGTCCAGGGCGTCGAGATGGTATAACTGGAATAGTTCTGGAAACTCAGTATGGACCTCTTCGGGTCTGAAGTAGTACTCACGTGGGACATTGGCTACGATAAATATTCTCCCTTGCTTTATGACCGCCGAGTACCAATTATGGATATTCTGCATTTGTGTTGGCAGTTCTTTTAACCTCTCTTTGCTGACCAAATCCTCACCTGCGACATATTTAGGGGCTAGTGGCATCTTGGGTTGATGGTCGAGTTGGGCGTCTAACAGTTCATCAAGAGTAATTTCCATGCTGGCCGCCAAGTCCGCAGCTATTGGCATATCTACGGGCTATTGTGCGAGGAGTGGAACGTTTTATGAAACCACCTTGAGGGGTGCGATCGTTTGTTTGGCCTGTTGTCCAAGAAGGGGAACGTCTGATGTTTTACTGATTGCAGTTTTAGTCCCGCTTGCACATGTGCTTGCTGATTTTTTACCGCTTGCACTTGATTTGCTTGATTTGCTCTTTGCCACTTCTTTCTGAAGTGTGTGTAGATGGTCATTTGGCTTATGGTGCAACTCATATTGTGATGGTGTGTTCAGAAAATCAAGTGCATATGCCTTTTGTTTCTCGGTGTATACCAGAGTGGGCTCGGGTTTCTTCTTCTCAAAATGCGCCACCACTTCGGCCTTTGATATCGCTGCAGATTCCGCATCAGTACGATCGTAAGGTCTGATAGGAAGATTCTGATGAGGCACTGTTGGGAGGGGCGACATTTTCCTTTTGGGCTGCCGCGTCCTTTAGTACTCACTGACGGAGCACGCTTCCGCTTATTATCCTTAGCGGGCGGCGAAGACTGCTGAGCCTGCGACGGAGATCGAGATGGACTCGGGATGTGGTGGTCGTAGTCATCATGGGGTGGGCTTCTTAGAGGTGATGGAGGTGGAGGTGAAGGAGACCTGCGACGACTCGGAGGCGGTAGTGTTATCCTTGGAGCCGAGCCTGCAAACCGTATGTTGTTCTTTTTCCAGAGAATGATCCCACCAAGTACTTCTCCCAGTGTGATCTCACCTTCAGTTCCAGGGATGTCAAGCTCCACTGACTCCCACTCCTTTATGATTTGATCCACCCCGACTTTAGCATAGCCAGGTGGAATCTCACGGCCATGCCAACGTGCGTCAGGCGGACAAGGCAAAGCCGATCCGACCGCCACCTTCACAGATACGTTCTTCAATTTTTTATGGAGCCCACAAGGTATCTTCTCCTTAATTCCATCCACGGGGTAGCCGGGATCGCCATCTGTATAGGATGCATCGTTAGACGGGACCTCTGATTCAGCGACGCTGCTTCTCCGCTGAGATGGGTTGGCGGTAATATCGAGTGGAGGATCTTGCTGCAAGCGCGCTATTCCTCTAAGTTCGTCGATCTGCTGGTGCTGCTTGTCAAGTCTTCCTAGCAGCTGCTTGAACTTGTCTGCCTCCTCCTCCTCCTGTCATTGCTTTGCTCTTGCTCGGCTTCTATAGGTACCTTGGTCCTTAGGAAACCCAGTCTCCCACGTGAAACTCCCATCAAGGCCTCGGACTCGTCCTGTATGTTCGTGATTCCCGAGGACCAAGGTCAGCAAGTCTTTCTCTCTATCAGGATGAAACTATTTTATTCCATCTTTAATATCTTTGACCACATTTAGCCATGCAGTCCTGGGTACCTTTATCCCGTCATTGCAAACAAGGTCCTCTGTAAGTTCGTCATATGTACTCCCATGCCCAAGGAACCAATTTCTTGCCCTCAAATCCCATTCTTCGCGAATTGGTTTTGGAATGATCCCTTTTTGAAGCTCTTTCTCTTTTGCATCCCACTTAGCATGGCAACCGCGTAGCCCCCTGGCCCCATGTGATGGTGATATTTCTTCTTCGCAGCATTTATCTTGTTTTTTCTGACTTTTCCGTAGCAACTCGTGTTTTCTATACTCCACAAATGCATCCCAGTAAGGCTGCTGCTTCGCTAGATAGCCTTCGAATAATGGGGTTTTCTTGTCCTTCTGATACTGTTGCCATAATGACTTCTTCCAGTTCTTGAATAGTTTGGCCATCTTCTTCAGTGCAAACTGCTTGACTTTCTTTCTCATTTCAGCAGTATCGTCCTCAGTGTCACATTCTGGCAGCTTGAAATGTGCCATTAGGTCATTAAAAAGTTCATCTTTGAACCTATCGTCGATATACACATCACTCCATTCCGCCTCTTTGGGCTTATTCCACTCCCGAACAGTGATCGGGGTGCGATCTCTAGCAACAACTCCACATTGTTGTACAAATAGTTGTTTTGTTTTCTTTGGTTCCAATGGTTCGTCGTCTGCTGAAACCTCTGCAATTTCATAAACAGTACCCTGGAGCAACTTTTTAGCTGGGCCGCTTTTGGTTTTCTTGCTCGATGTAGAGGCCTAAGAGAAGAAACATTCGTCAACATAATATATATACAACTAGGTACATCTAGTGACAATCATCGGACATCTTATATATACCTCGTCGGTCTGCGTTACGCATCCATGGGCTTCTTCCTCTTGTCTGTTGGTCTCCTCTCCCTCACCGGATGAGTTCAGATACCTCGAGGGAGATCCCTCATCGGCATCGTGAATCATATCCTCGAGCAAGTGTTCCGAATCTAGGTCTCTGCGGACCGGGGGACTAGGTGGATCCATAGTTCCTGCAAAATGCACACAATATTTATTTGAACTTAACAAAATAAAACCTAAACCCCTAAACTCGGAGGTGCGGTGGGTGGTGGCCAGTGATGGTGGCCGCGGGAGAGGCGGGCGACTAAGCGGCTTCCCGCGATAACCACCACCCTAACCCTAACTCCGGTCACCACCCCTAAACCCTAAACCTTGAGGTGCGGTGGCGGTGGCCGGTGATGGTGGCCGCGGGAGAGGCAGGCGACTAGGCGGCTTACCGCGAGAACCACCACCCTAACCCTAACTCCGGTCACCACCCCTAAACCCTAAAACCGGAGGTGCGGTGGCGGTGGCCTGTGGCGGTGGCCTGTGATGGTGGCCGCGGGAGAGGCGGGCGACTAAGCGGCTTCCCGCGAGAACCACCACCCTAACCCTAACTCCGGTCACCACCCCTAAACCCTAAACCCGGAGGTGCGGTGGCGGTGGCCGGTGATGGTGGCCACGGGAGAGGCGGGCAACTAAGCGGCTTCCCGCGAGAACCACCACCTTATCCCTAACTCCGGTCACCACCCCTAAACCCTAAACCCGGAGGTGAGGTGGCGGTGGTCGGTGATGGTGGCCGCGGGAGAGGCGGGCGACTAAGCGGCTTCCCGCGAGAACCACCACCCTAACCCTAACTCCGGTCACCACCCCTAAACCCTAAACCCGGAGGTGCGGTGGCGGTGGCCGGTGATATAACAAAATCCTAAACTAAAAAAATCCTAAACTAAATATATACACTAATATAACAAAATCCTAAACTAAATATATACACTAATATAACAAAATCCTAAACTAAATATATACACTAATATAAATAACAAATAAGTAACAAATAACTAAAAAAATCCTAAACTAAATATATACACTAATTAAAAAATCCTAAACTAATTAACAAATCCTAAACTAAATATATAGACTAATTAACAAATCCTAAACTAATTAACAAATAACAAAATCCTAAACTAATTAGTCCCAGTCCGTGGCACCAGCCGGGACTAAAGGGGGTCTCTAGTCCCGGCTGGTGCCACAGACCGAGACTAAAGGGGGGGTGTTTCGTTTCGCGCGCTGGGACCAGACCTTTAGTCCCGGCTGGTAAACTCGGCCGGGACTAAAGGCCCAAATTTGCGTGCCCTGGGCCAAAAACCCCAGCGCGCGTGTGATTTTTTTTCAAATTTTCAAAAATATCATTTAAAACATTTAAATTATACTTTTTTGCATACTTGTGAATTTAACAAAACTTTCAACATAAAAAGTTCTTGAATTTGAATAATTAATCCAAATCCATTTTCTGTTTTATCAAATAATTATTTTAAATAGTCAAATTATTAACCTTTATCAATTTAAAAATGCATTAACTATTATTTTTTGCATATTTTTGAATTTGACAAAACTTTCAACATGAAAAGTTCTTGAATTTGAATAATTAATCCAAATCCTTTTTCTGTTTTATCAAATAATTATTTTAAATAGTCAAATTATTAACCATTTTGCCATTATCAATTTAAAAATGCATTAACTATTATTTTTTGCATATTTTTGAATCTCACTAAACTTTCAACATGAAAAGTTCTTGAATTTGAATAATTTCCTCTGAATCGAGCTTTTAGTCCCGGTTGTAGCCACTGACAGGGACTAAAGATATTTCTCGACATTTCCCACTGCATCCTGCCATGTTTTCCTGCCCTTTCCATCTATATATAGGCCGACACCTTCCTCTCTCACAGAAATGGGCAGCGCCTACTGGGCCATTCTGACCCTCGAGGAGACGGAGGCACTGTGCGCCTCAAGCTACCCTTTCCCACCAGGCTACCGGCCGCCCGCCGGATGGATGCTGAGTGTTGGAGGTGTTCCTGTCCCTCCCGTGCCTCAAGGCTCTGCCCGACAGGCGGCCATCACGAACCACTTCTACCACGAGCTCACGCCGAAGCAGCGGATGGATCCCTAGTGGGATCCCGACAACTACGACACCTGGAATGCCTTCTTCGCTAACCGACAGGAAAGGGAGCTCTCCAGGTACGATGGTGATGGCCCGCCCCCGGTTAACCACAATGAAGCCGACCGTCGTCTGTGGTGGGCGAACCATAGTATCATAGGCGTGATGCGCTACATCGCCGAGGGAGACCTATTGGAGATATGCCCTAGAGGCAATAATAAATATAGTTATTATTATATCTTTGTGTTTATGATAAATGTTTACATTCATGCTATAATAGTATTAACAAGGAAACATTAATACTTGTGTGATTTGTAAACTTAAATTGAAGTCCCTAGTAAAGCCTCTTCATAATACTAGCTTGTTGGTTAATAAATGATTGTGGTTTCCCTATCATGAACATTGAGATGTTATTAACAACAAGATCATATCGTTAGGAGAATGGTATGATGGACATACTCCTATAGATAAGCGTAGCATAAAGATCAAGTCATTTTAATAGTTCAATTGCTATATGCTTTCTGATACATAGTAACCTAATTCCTTCGACCATGAGATCATGCATATCACCATCACCGGAAGGATGCTTTGATGACATCAAACACCACACCGTAACTGGGTGGCTATAAAGGTGGCATTGAGTGTTCGGAAAGTATTGGTTGAGACACATGGATCAAGAGTGGGATTTGTCCATCCATATGACGGATAGATATACTCTGGGCCCTCTCGGTGGAATGTCATCCAATTAGCTTGCAAGCATGTGACTGGCTCACAAGGGATCACATATCACGGGAACGAGAAAAGAGTACTTATCAGTAACGAGGTTGAACTAGGTATGCAGAGATACCGACGATCATAACCTCGGATAAGTAAACTATCGTGAGACAAAGGGAAATTGGTATCGTATGTAAATGGTTCATTCGATCGCAAAGTAATCGTAGAAATATGTGGGAACCATATGAATTTCCAGATTCCTCTATTGGTTATTGTTCGGAGAAGTGTCTCGATCATGTTCGCATAATTCACGAACCGTAGGGATACACACTTAAGGATTCGACGTTGTTGAGTAGTTATGGAATGATGAGTAAGAGACCAAACATTGTTCGGAGTCTCGGATGGGATCCGGGATATCACGAGGAGATCCAGAATGGTCCGGAGAATAAGATTCATATAAGGAAAGTCCTGTTTCGGGGTTGGAGAATGGTTCAGGTGTTTTCATCAGGAATGTTCTAGAAGGTTCCAGAATGTCCGGCACTCCGGAGGGGAAGGGTACATGAATGTGTCATAACAAGTTGGAATGGTTGCATCATGTACTAGGTGTCATCGCTGAACAAAATAAAGGGTTAAATCAAATCCTAGTTTGAAAAGTCAAACGCCAATTTGAAAAGTCAAACGGCTATTTTGTTTGGTGGAGGGAGAGTAGGAAACCTACTTGGGGAGGAAGTCCCTCTCCCTCCACCGCCGGCCTTGGAAGCTGAGTTGGGGAGGGACTCCCCTTCCCTTGGCGCGCCCCCTCCACCTATATAAGGAGGGGCAGGGCTGCCCCTCCAAGCACACACCTTGCCCTCTCTAAACCCTAACCCTAGCCGCCGCCCTCCATAGCCGCCGCCCTAGGGTTTGCCCAAGCCGCTGACTTGGGGCAATCCCCTTGCCCTAGCTGCCGGCCTAGCTCCCTCTACTTGGTGTGTCTAAACCCTAGATCACCGAGGCTCTCTCATAGTCCACCATACTCGCTCCGGCTTAAGGCGAAGCCCTGCGAGATCTCCCCTCTACTTCCGGTACCACGCCGTCGTGCTGCCGGAATCGTGAGGAGAGTGCTACAACCTCCGCTGCCTGCTGGAACAAGGGAGAGGAAGGTCTTCATCGAGTACCGAACGTGTGACCGACTGCGGAAGCGCTGCCGGAACGCAGCGCCGGAAGGATCATCTACATGATCTTAAGATCGGGAAGAGTACGACTACATCACCCACGAGAATCCGCTCTCGTTAAACACTTTGGAATCTTTGAGGGTGAGTTATTCTATCGACTCGTTGCTACAATCTAGTAGATAGATCTTGGCTTGTTTGTTTGTATGCGGTAGAAATTTTTGTATTCCATGCTACGAACCCCTACAGTGGTATCAGAGCCGTGTCTATATGTAGATCTGTTGCACGAGTAGAACACAATGGTCATTGTGGGCGGTGGTGCTTTTATTATCAATTGCTTCTTGTGTACTTTGCATCTTGCGGTATGATGAGATGAAGCGGCCCGGGCTAACCTTACATGACATCATTCATGAGACTTGCTCCACGCTCAACATGCAACTTGTATTGCATAAGTTGCTTTGCGGGTGTCTGTCTCTCCTATTATAGTATAGATCCAATTTACAACGGGCACTTGATAGTTCAAACATCAACGTCGTGGTTCTTGTTCGTAAGTTAGATCGACACTTATTGAAAGCCCCAAACCACGTAAAATATGCAAAGAAATTAGAGGAGTCTAACTTTGTTTTGCAGGGGTGTGTTGTGATGTGATATGGCCATGATTGTGATTATATGTGATGTATGCAATGTTCCTTATTGTAAGTTGGCAACCGGTAGGAGCCATATGATTGTCTTTAATTTATGTTAAGACCCGCGTGTCTATTCAAAGTAGTTGTAATAGTTGAAGCCGGTGGATGACAACCATGGAGCAGCGTCATTGGCCTTGATGCAATGCCGGTGATGATGGAGATCATGTTCGTGCTAGAAGATGGAGATCGGAAGCACAAAGAAGAAAGGCCATATCATATCACATATTATGAATTGCATGTGATGTTAATCCTTTATGCAACTTGTATTGCTTAGTTAGCGACGGTAGCATTATAAGATGATCCCTCATGCACATGAATTTCAAGTTCTAAAGTGTTCATCCTTAGTAAGCACCGTTGCTAAAGCTTGTTGTTTCGAAGCACCACGTGATGATCGGGTGTGTTAGATTCCGCAAGTGTATACAACGTGGGCAAGCCAGATTTGCTCATGCGGAAGCTAAGGTTTGATCTTGACGAGCCTAGCATGTACAGACATGGTCTCGGAACACGGATCACCGAAAGGTAAAGCATGAATCATATAGTAGATATGATGAACATGTCGATTGTTCGCCATTGAAGCTACATCAACTCTCGTGATGATCGGTTTTGATGTGGTGGATTTGGTTCGTTTGATCACTAAAACAATGTGAGGGATGTTGTTTTGAGTGGGAGTTCACCTAGATTAATTTAACTATTAATTAGAACTCAATTTGTCATAAACTTAGTCTAAACTATTGGAAATATGTTGTAGATCAATGGCGGCCCCTACCATCAATTTTAATGCGTTCCTAGAGAAAGAAAAACAATGGAAGCAACTTCGCGGATTGGTTCCGCAATTTGAGGATTGTCCTCAATGCTGGTAATTTGACCTATGTGCTGGATGCACCGTTGGGTGACCCGCCTGCAGCTGATGCTACCGATGAAGTAAAGAACGTTTACCTCGCTCGGAAGACTCGGTACTCCACAGTTCAGTGTGCTATCTTGTATGGTTTAGAATCGGAGCTTCAGAAAAGGTTTGAGAATTCAGACCCACATGATATTGTCCGTGAACTCAAATTGATCTTTGAGACTCACGCGACAGTTGAGAGCTATGAGGCTTCTAAAAAGTTCTTTAACTGCAGGATGGAAGAGGGCAACTTCGTCAGTGAGCATGTGCTTAAGATGTCTGGGCACGCAAACAAACTTCAAAGCTTGGGTATAGTGATTCCTAATGCTTTGGGAATTTACCGTGTCCTCCAATCACTACCACCAAGTTAGAAGAACTTTGTGATGAACTACAATATGCAAAGCATGAACAAGCAGTTGCCAGAACTCTTCTCCATGTTAAAATCTGTAGAAGTGGAGATCAAGAAAGAGCACCAAGTGTTGATGGTCAATAAGACCACCAAATTCAAGAAAGACAAGTCTAAGCAAAAGGGACACTTCAAGAAGGGTGGTAAGAAAGTTACCGCACCGACGAAGAAGACCAAGGCTGGACCCAAGCCTGATACAGAGTGCTTTTACTGCAAGGGAGAAGGTCACTGGAAGTGGATTTGCCCAAAGTACTTGGTGGATTTGAAGAACGGCAACATCAAGAAGAAAGGTATATCCGATATACATGTTATTGATGTGTATCTCACTAGTACTCGAAGTAGTGCCTGGGTATTTGATACTGGTTCGGTTGCTCATATTTGTAACTCGAAACAGGTGCTGCAGAATAAACGGAAGCTAGCTAAGAACGAGGTGACGATGCACGTGGGAAACGGATCAAAGGTTGATGTGATCGCGGTTGGCACGCTACCTCTTCATCTACCATCGGAATTAGTTTTATACTTAAATAATTGTTATTTGGTGCCTGCGTTAAGCATGAACATTATATCGGGATCTTGTTTATTGCGAGACGGTTACTTGTTTAAGTCCGAGAATAATGGTTGTTCGATTTATATGAGTAATATGTTTTATGCAGATGCACCTTTGATATATGGTCTATTCTTATTGAATCTCGATAGTGGAAATACACATATTAATAACATTGAAGCTAAACGTTTGAAATCGAGCGATAACTCGACCTATATGTGGTACTGTCGTCTTGGTCACATTTGAGTGAAGCGTATGAATAAACTCCATTCCGATGGAATTCTTGAATCACTTGATTTCGAATCACTTGAAAGATGTGAAGCATGTATAATGGGTAAAATGACTAAGACTCCATTTTCTGGTATGATGGAGCGATCTACAGACTTATTGGAAATCATACATACCGATGTGTGTGGTCCAATGAGTGTAGCATCGCGCGGTGGTTATCGTTATGTTCTTACCTTCACGGATGACTTGAATAGATATGGGTATATCTATTTCATGAAACATAAGTCCGAAACTTTCGAGAAGTTTAAGGAATTTCAAAGTGAGGTTGAGAATCAACATAACAAGAAGATTAAATTTCTACGTTCTGATTGTGGAGGTGAATATCTAAGTTACGAGTTTGGCGAGCATTTGAATAAATGCGGAATACTTTCACAATTGACACCGCCGGGAACACCACAGCGTAATGGTGTGTCTGAACGTCGTAATCGAACTCTCTTAGATATGGTTTGTTCTAGGATGTCACTTACAGATTTACCGCTATCATTTTGGGGTTATGCATTAGAAATAGCCGCATTCACTTTAAATAGGGCACCATCTAAATCCGTTAAAACGACACCGTATGAATTATGGTTTGGGAAGAAACCTAAATTGTCGTTCCTTAAAGTTTGGGGTTGCGAAGCCTATGTAAAGAAGTTACAGCCGGACAAGCTTGAACCCAAAGCGGAAAAATGCGTCTTCATAGGATACCCAAAGGAAACTATTGGGTATACCTTCTATCATAGATCCGAAGGCAAAATCTCCGTTGCCAAGAATGGATCCTTTCTAGATAAGGAATTTCTCTCGAAAGAAGTGACTAGAAGGAAAGTAGAACTCGACGAGGTTGTCGAACCTTCTCTTGAACTTGCGAGTAGTGCAGCACCGGAAGAAGTTCCTGTGGTGCCTGCACCAATAAGAGAGGAAGCTAATGATGATGATCATGAAAATTCGGTTGTAGTTGCTACAGAGCCTCGCAGGTCAACGAGAACTCGTACCACTCCTGATTGGTATGATCCCGTTATGAGCGTCATGTTGGTGGACAACACCGATGACCCTGCGACATATGAGGAAGCGATGATGAGCCCAGATTCCAATAAATGGCAAGAAGCCATGAAATCCGAGATTGGATCCATGTACGAAAACCAAGTATGGACTTTGGTGGACTTACCGGATGGCCGGAAGGCTGTCGAGAACAAATGGATTTTCAAGAAGAAAACATATGCTGATGGTAATGTTACTGTCTATAAAGCTCGACTTGTCGCAAAAGGGTTTCGACAAATTCAAAGAGTTGACTACGATGAGACATTCTCACCAGTAGCAAAGCTAAAGTCTGTGAGGATTATGTTAGCAATCGCTGCATATTACGATTATGAGATATGGTAGATGGATGTCAAAACAGCGTTCCTCAATGGAGACATTGATGAAGAGTTGTATATGATGCAACCCAAAGGTTTTTTCGATCCTAAAGATGCTAACAAGGTATGCAAACTTCAACGATCCATATATGGATTGAAGCAAGCATCCCGAAGTTGGAATCAACGTTTTGATAAGGTGATCAAAAGTTTTGGTTTTATACAAACTTATGGAGAAGCTTGTATTTACAAGAAAGTGAGTGGGAGCTCTGTAGCATTCTTAATACTATATGTAGATGACATATTGTTGATTGGGAATGATGTAGACCTTCTTAATAGTGTCAAAGAATATTTGCATAATAGTTTTTCAATGAAAGATCTTGGCGAAGCAGCTTACATATTGGGCATAAAGATTTATAGAGATAGATCAAGACGCCTAATATCATTGTCTCAAAGTACATATTTGGACAAAGTTCTAAAGAGGTTTGGAATGGAAGATAGCAAGAAAGGGTTCTTGCCCATGCTGCCCAATACGACCTTGAGTAAAACTCAAAGTCCGACAACGACCGAAGATAGAGAAAGGATGAGTAAGACTCCCTATGCCTCAGCCATAGGATCTCTAATGTATGCCATGCTATGTACTAGACCCGACATTGCATATGTTGTTAGTTTGACTAGCAGATATCAAAGTGATCCAGGAGTGGATCATTGGACAGCGGTCAAAAACATCCTTAAGTACTTGAGAAGAACTAAGGATATGGTTCTTTCTTATGGAGGTGATGAACAACTCGTTGTTAATGGTTACACCGATGCTAGTTGGAACACCGATCCGGATGATTCTAAGTCACAATCTGGATACGTATTTACTTTGAATGGTGCAGCAGTTAGCTGGAGGAGTGCAAAGCAAAGCGTTGTGGTGAGATCTTCAACTGAATCGGAATACATGGCTGCTTCAGAGGCTTCACAAGAAGCGATATGGATGAAGGAGTTCATTACAGAGCTCGGTGTGGTTCCTAGTGCACTGGACCCAATGTCTATCTACTGTGATAACATGGGCGCCATAGCCAATGCGCAAGAACCAAGGTCACACAAGAAGCTGAAGCACATCAAGCTACGTTTCCACGCTATTCGAGAACATGTCCAAGATGGTGACATAAAGATTTGCAAAGTACACACAGATCTGAATGTGGCGGATCCATTGACTAAACCTCTCCCGTGGGCAAAACATGACCAACACCAAACTGCCATGGGTGTTCGGTATATTACCATGTAATCTAGATTAGTTGACTCTAGTGTAAGTGGGAGACTGTTGGAGATATGCCCTAGAGGCAATAATAAATATAGTTATTATTATATCTTTGTGTTTATGATAAATGTTTACATTCATGCTATAATAGTATTAACAAGGAAACATTAATACTTGTGTGATTTGTAAACTTAAATTGAAGTCCCTAGTAAAGCCTCTTCATAATACTAGCTTGTTGGTTAATAAATGATTGTGGTTTCCCTATCATGAACATTGAGATGTTATTAACAACAAGATCATATCGTTAGGAGAATGGTATGATGGACATACTCCTATAGATAAGCGTAGCATAAAGATCAAGTCATTTTAATAGTTCAATTGCTATATGCTTTCTGATACATAGTAACCTAATTCCTTCGACCATGAGATCATGCATATCACCATCACCGGAAGGATGCTTTGATGACATCAAACACCACACCGTAACTGGGTGGCTATAAAGGTGGCATTGAGTGTTCGGAAAGTATTGGTTGAGACACATGGATCAAGAGTGGGATTTGTCCATCCATATGACGGATAGATATACTCTGGGCCCTCTCGGTGGAATGTCATCCAATTAGCTTGCAAGCATGTGACTGGCTCACAAGGGATCACATATCACGGGAACGAGAAAAGAGTACTTATCAGTAACGAGGTTGAACTAGGTATGCAGAGATACCGACGATCATAACCTCGGATAAGTAAACTATCGTGAGACAAAGGGAAATTGGTATCGTATGTAAATGGTTCATTCGATCGCAAAGTAATCGTAGAAATATGTGGGAACCATGTGAATTTCCAGATTCCTCTATTGGTTATTGTTCGGAGAAGTGTCTCGATCATGTCCGCATAATTCACGAACCGTAGGGAGACACACTTAAGGATTCGACGTTGTTGAGTAGTTATGGAATGATGAGTAAGAGACCGAATATTGTTCGGAGTATCGGATGGGATCCGGGATATCACGAGGAGATCCGAAATGGTCCGGAGAATAAGATATATATAAGGAAAGTCATGTTTCGGGGTTGGAGAATGGTTCAGGTGTTTTCATCGGGAATGTTCTAGAAGGTTCCGGAATGTCCGGCACTCCGAAGGGGAGGGTACATGAATGTGTCATAACAAGTTGGAATGGTTGCATCATGTACTAGGTGTCATCGCTGAACAAAATAAAGGGTTAAATCAAATCCTAGTTTGAAAAGCCAAACGCCAATTTGAAAAGTCAAACGGCTATTTTGTTTGGTGGAGGGAGAGTAGGAAACCTACTTGGGGAGGAAGTCCCTCTCCCTCCACCGCCTGCCTTGGAAGCCGAGTTGGGAGGGACTCCCCTCCCCTTGGCGCGCCCCCTCCACCTATATAAGGAGGGGCAGGGCTGCCCCTCCAAGCACACACCTTGCCCTCTCTAAACCCTAACCCTAGCCGCCGCCCTAGGGTTTGCCCAAGCCGCCGACTTGGGGCAATCCCCTTGCCCTAGCTGCTGGCCTAGATCCCTCTACTTGGTGTGTCTAAACCCTAGATCACCGAGGCTCTCTCATAGTCCACCATACTCGCTCCGGCTTAAGGCGAAGCCCTGCGAGATCTCCCCTCTACTACCGGTACCACGCCGTCGTGCTGCTGGAATCGCGAGGAGAGTGGTACAACCTTCGCTGCCTGCTAGAACAAGGGAGAGGAAGGTCTTCATCGAGTACCGAACGTGTGACCGACTGCGGAAGCGCTGCCGGAACGCAGCGCCGGAAGGATCGTCTACACGATCTTAAGATCGGGAAGAGTACGACTACATCACCCACGAGAATCCGCTCTCGTTAAACACTATGGAATCTTCGAGGGTGAGTTATTCTATCGACTCGTTGCTACAATCTAGTAGATAGATCTTGGCTTGTTTGTTTGTATGCGGTAGAAATTTTTTGTTTTCCATGCTACGAACCCCTACAAGACCATCCTCGCCTGCGGTGCCCACAAGTCCACCCGCCCGCCGTGAATCCGAGCCGGAGTGGTAGGTGCCCCCAGTATATGCCATGGCTAGGCTCAGGATCCCCGGAGTGGCAGGTGATGATGACAATGACGAAGAAGACCCTGAAGCTGTGTAGTATAGGACTAGGCATGATTATGACTAAAGGGGGTGTCTTTAGTCCTGAGTGTTAGCTAGTCCCGGTTTGTCCCGGTTTTTAATATTAATAAATGTATTGAGTGTTAGTCCCGGTTTGTGGCTAGACCGGGACTAAAGGGGGCCTTTAGTCCCGATTCCGTAGTCTCGGTTTTTAAATATTAATAAATGCCTTGAGTGTTAGTCTTGTTTTATGGTTGGACCGGGACTAAAGAGGGACCTTTATTGGTGCTGCATGGCCCAGCCTGCCGCAGTCCCTCCAGCCGCGGTTGGTTTCTCCAACCGGGACTTAAGGTTCAACCCCTATTATTAGTGCTGCCTGGCCCAGCCTGTAGGGGTTCGTAGCATGGAAAACAAAAAAAATATATTGCATGAACACACACAAGCCAAGATCTATCTACTAGATTGTAGCAACGAGTCGATAGAGTACTAACCCTCGAATATCCAGAGCGGTTAACGAGAGCAGATTCTCGTGGATGATGTAGTCGTACACTTCCGATCTCAAGATCGCGTAGACGATCCTTCCGGCGCTGCGTTCCGGCAGCGCTTCCGCAGTCGGTCACACGTTCGGTACTCGATGAAGACCTTCCTCTCCCTTGTTCCAGCAGGCAGCGGAGGTTGTAGCACTCTTCTTGTGATTCCGACAGCACGACGGCGTGGTGTCGGAAGTAGAGGGGAGATCTCGCAGGGCTTCGCCTTAAGCCTGAGCGAGTATGGTGGAGCAAGAGAGGTGCCTTGGAGATCTAGGGTTTAAAAGCACCAAGGGGAGAGGTGTATCCGATGGCTAGGGTTTGGGGAAACCCTAGTCGATGACTTGGGAGGAGGCCCTAAGCGGCGGCAGCAGCAGGTGGTGGCGCCTGGGGCTAGGGTTTGAGGTGTGTAGGGAGGGGGCGCCCTGCCCCTCCTTATATAGGTGGGAGGGAGGCGGTTTGGAGGAGGGAGTTCTCCTCCAACTCCTCCTCCTTGGCCTGCGGGTGGAGGGAGGGGACTTCCTCCCCAAGTAGGTTTCCTACTCTCCCTCCACCAAGCAAACTTGAGATTTGACTTTTTCAAATTGGTGTTTGACTTTCAAACTAAGATTTGATTTCTCTCTTTATTTTGCCCAGCAAAGTGACCGAGTACATGTTGCAACCATTCCACATTGTCATGACACATTCATGTATCCTTCCCCCTCCAGAGTGTCGGACCTTCCAGACCCTTCTAGAACATTCCTGGTGAAAACACCGGAATCATTCCCGAACTCCGAAACAGGACTTTCCTTATATGAATCTTATTCTCCGGACCATTCCGGATCTCCTCGTGATATCCCGGATCCCATCCGAGACTCCGAACAACATTCGGTATCTTACTCATCATTCCATAACTACTCAACAACATCGAATCCTTAAGTGTGTCTCCCTACGGTTCGTGAATTATGCGGACATGACCGAGACACTTCTCTGATCAATAACCAATAGAGAAATCTGAAAATTCATATGGCTCCCACATATTTCTACAATTACTTTGCGATCGAATGAACCACTTACATACGATACCAATTTCCCTTTGTCTCACGATAGTTTACTTATCCGAGGTTATGATCGTCGGTATCTCTGCATACCTAGTTCAACCTCGTTACTGATAAGTACTCTTTTCTCGTTCCCGTGATATGTGATCCCTTGTGAACCAGTCACATGCTTGCAAGCTAATTGGATGACATTCCACCGAGAGGGCCTAGAGTATATCTATCTGTCATATGGATGGACAAATCCCACTCTTGATCCATGTGCCTCAACACATACTTTCCGAACACTCAATGCCACCTTTATAGCCACCCAGTTACGGTGTGGTGTTTGATGTCATCAAAGCATCCTTCCGGTGATGGTGATTAGCATGATCTCACGGTCGAAGGAATTAGGTTACTATGTATCAGAAAGCATATAGCAAATGAACTATATTAAATGACTTGATCTTTATGCTACGCTTAACTATAGGAGTATGTCCACCACATCATTCTCCTAATGATATGACCCTGTTGTTAATAACATCTCTATGTTCATGATCAGGAAACCATGATCATATATTAACCAACAAGCTAGTTTAACAAGAGACTTTACTAGGGACTCTTTTATGTTTACAAATCACACAAGTATTAATGTTTCCGATTAATACAATTATAGCATGGTATGTAAACATTTATCATAAGCATGAGATATGATAATAACCACTTTATTATTGCCTCTTGGGCATATCTCCTACACAGCCTGCCCTGCCCTTTCCCTCTATTTATAGTGCGACCGTCATGGCCATGGAGAATCTTCATCATTTAATAATATGATTACATAAAAGGTTTAATATATTACACCAACATCCCTATCTAGTGTTGTTGTTTTCTTCTGTGTCATAGCCATGGAGAATCTTCATTATTTAACAGGAGGCTTGGGTCAGTTTTCATTTTGAAGGGTGGGATTTCATGAAACTTATTATAATCTTCTGACATATCTGTCTTGTCATCTACTCCCACGATGTTTCTTTTCCCTGAAAGAACTATGTGGCGCTTTGGCTCATCAGACGATGTATTCTTTTGCTGATTTCTTTTTCTCGGTTTTGTAGACATGTCCTTCACATAGAAAACCTGAGCCACATCGTTGGCTAGGACGAATGGTTCGTCCATGTATGCAAGATTATTGAGATCCACTGTTGTCATGCCATACTTTTCATCTACATGTACCCCTCCTCCTGTCATCTTGACCCATTTGCACCGAAACAAAGGGACCTTAAAACTAGGTCCATACTCAAGTTTCCACATCTCCTCTATGTACCCATAATATGTCTCCTTTTGCCCATTTTCATCTGTTGCATCAAAGCGGACACCACTGTTTTGGTTGGTGCTCTTTTTATCTTGGGCGATCGTGTAAAATGTATTACCATTTATCCCATACCCTTGGAAAGTACATATAGTCGAAGATGGTAACCGTGCCAACAAGTACAGCTGATCTTCAACAGTGTTGTTATTCATGAGATGCTTCTGCAACCAACTGCCGAAAGTGTTCTCGTGTTCCACTTTAATCGAGGAGTCAGGCATCCCCGGGTTTTCCGAGCGTACACTAATCTTGTGTTTCTCGATATACGGAGCCACCAAGGTGGAATTGTGTAGAACTGTGTAGTGTGCTTTATTGAAAGAATCCATGTCCATACATACCATTGTTTTCCTTCCTAGTGTGCCTTTTCCATCCAGCCTCCCCTCATACCGAGATTCAGGAACACCAATCGGCTTAAGGTTAGGAAGAAAGTCAACACAAAACTCAATGACCTCCTCTGTTCCATAGCCCTTGGAGATGCTTCCTTCTGGCCTAGCACGGTTATGAACATATTTCTTTAATACTCCCATGAACCTTTCGAAGGGGAACATATTATGTAGAAACACAGTACCGAGAATTCTAATCTCTTCGACTAGGTGAACTAGGAGGTGCGTCATAATATTGAAGAAAGATGGAGGGTACAATAACTCGAAGCTGACCAGACATTGGACCACATCAATCTGTAACCCTGATAGACTTTCTGGATCGATTACCTTCTGATAAATTGCATTGAGGAATGCACATACCTTCACAATGGCCAGCCGGACATTTTCCGGTAGAATCCCTCTCAATGCAACCGGAAGCAATTGCGTCATAAGCACGTAGCAGTCATGGGACTTTAGGTTTTGGAATTTTTTCTCTTTTATATTTACTATTCCCTTTATGTTAGACGAGAAGCCAGACGGGACCTTGATACTGAAAAGGACTTCAAAAAAGATTTCCTTCTCTTCCTTGGTAAGAGCATAGCTGGCAGGCCCTTGAAACTGTCCTGGATGCTTGTCGTCTCATCCTTTATGACGTTGTTGGTCCTCCCGTGCTTCCGGTGTATCTTTTGACTTCCCATACAAGCCCAAGAAGCCACACAAATATTCTTCGTCAAGTGCATCACGTCGATTATATAGCGGACCTCATGGACTTCCCAATAGGGTAGCTCCCAAAATATAGATTTCTTCTTCCACATGGGTGCACGTTCGTCAGCGTCTTTCAAAACAGGTTGTCCTCCGGGACCCTTTCCAAATATTACATTTAAATCCTTGACCATACCAAATACATCAGCACCAGTACAGGGGGCAGGCTTCTTTCGGTGATCTGCCTCGCCATCGAAATGCTTGCCTTTTTTCCTTAAGGGGTGTGGGCGGAAGAAAACGACGATTGTACGGGTACACATTCTTCCTAGATTTATTCAGATATATACTTTCAGTCTCATCTAAACAGTGTGTGCATGCATTATATCCCTTGTTTGTCTGTCCTGAGATGTTACTAAGAGCAGGCCAATCATTGATGGTTACGACAGCAACGCTCATAGGTCGAATGGCTCCTGTTTGTGCTCATCCCATACACGTAAACCTGGTTCGGCCCACAAATGTAAAAGTTCATCAACTAATGGCCTTAGGTACACATCAATGTCGTTGCCGGGTTGTTTTGGGCCTTGTATGAGCACTTGCATCATAATAAACTTCCGCTTCATGCACAACCAATGAGGAAGGTTGTAGATACATAGAGTGACGGGCCAGGTGCTGTGACTACAGCTCTTCTCTCCAAGAGGATTCATGTCATCTGTACTTAGACCAAGCCATAAGTTTCTTGCTTCACCAGCAAAGTACGGGAAGTCTCTCTCGATTTTTCTCCACTGTCGACCATCAGCGGGGTGCCTCAACATCCCGTCTTTCTTACGTTCTTCCATGTGCCATCGCAACAACTTGGCATGCTCTTTGTTTCTGAACAAACGTTTCAATCATGGTATTATAGGAGCATACCACATCACCTTGGCAGGAACCCTCTTCCTGGGTGGCTCGCCATCAACATCACCAGGTCATCTTTTCTGATCTTATACCGCAATGCAGTGTATACCGGGCATTTATCCAAATTCTCGTACTTCTCACCGCGGTAGAGGATGCAGTCATTAGGGCACGCATGTATCTTTTGCACATCTAATCCTAAAGGGAAGACGAGCTTCTTGCTTCGTATGTACTGGCGGGCAATTCGTTATTTCTTGGAAGCAACCTCTTCATGAGTACCAGCAACTTCTCAAATCCCGAGTCAGTCACACCGGTCTCTGCCTTCCAATTCAGCAATTCTAGTGTGCTACCCAGCTTCTTCTGGCCATCTTCACAAGTTGGATAGAACAATTTGTTGTGGTCCTGTAACATCTGCTCAAACTGCAACCTCTCCTTTTCTGTGTCGCAGTCTCTCTTTGCATCAGAAATGACCCGACCAAGATCATCAGCGGGCCGGTCTGGTTCCCGTTCTTCGCCTCCTTCTTCTTCATTGTCTTCCATTGCGGTATCAGCGTATTCAGGGAACATAGATCGGTAGTTGTCATCATCGTTCTCTTCTTCATCGCCGTCTTCCATCACAAACCCTCTTTCTCCGTGTTTGGTCCAAACATTATAGCCGGACATAAAACCAGACCGAAGCAGGTGGCTCTCAATGACTCTTGCGGAAGTGTGAGCGTTCTCATTCCTACAATCAACACATGGACAACACATAAAACCATCCCGTCGCTTGTTCTCCTCGGCCACAACTCAAAAAGAATGCACGCCTTCTCTGAAAGCGGCAGAGCGTCGGTGACCGTACATCCATGGATGACTCATCTGTATCATACAAATATATGTCAAACGCAATCACTATGCTAAAATTAGTACCGCATGACGGTCTTAACGAGAAAATAGTTACTAACCTTTTATTACACTTGGAAACAAAGATGAGAAAACTTAAGTGTGGCTCGGGCACCTCATATCATGTCTGTCTTGTGTGACCTAAACTTGCATCGCTCTAATAGACATTTCACCGAACACCTTTAGTGCATATGTATGAATAAGAAAAAAAATAGCACAACAACACTCTCTCCCACCAGGAAAAAAACAGTTAAGAGGGAAAGGGGGTTGTGCGTATATATAGGGCCAGACCACTAGTCCCGGTTGGAGATACAAACCGGGAGGCAAGGGCCCTTTAGTCCCGGTTTGAGTCTCAGACCGGGACTAATGGGGTCTAACGGGCCGGGACATATGGTTTTGGGTGGCTCGGGCCGTCCAGCCAGGGCATTAGTCTCAGCCCCAGACACAGCCGAGACTAATGGTCCGAACGAAAGGCTTGTTTTCTTACAGTGCGTCATCAAGACCAAAAAGATCAAGACATTTCACCCGGAGCCAAGTGTGGCCGAGGTAACCACATCAAGACCAAATGTAGTTCCATTTTGTCAGCTGTTCTGATCTGATCGTGGACTTTTGTTTTTCCAATTCTGCTCGGAAGGCAACCCAAGTAAGCCACTTTTGCAGACTTTTTCTATCCACAGCTCAAGTATGTGATACACACATCGTCTCCTGAGTCCTGACTTTGCTTTTGTCTGCAAATTCCTAACACTAACGGATGTCAAGGTGTGATGCGATGTTCGGTTTTGTCGGTATGCTTAGCTGCAGTGTGTCATATCTGGACAAGCAAAGCGTTGGCTGCTGCGTGGCAATCGATGCATGCCCACACGTACGCTTAAAATGCTTCGTCGTGTCTGATATATATGCTGGAAAGTCCAGACGCGATGTCAGCTGATAAGAAAATAAATTCCTTGCTGTTGACACATACGGTGGCACGAGCGCGGCAGATAGGTCAGTATGGAAGGGTCATGCTTGACGATGGTTTGGAGTATATGTTTAGCTTGTAAGCACGTTCGTGCTGGCATAACTGGGAGTCTGGAACCGTCGTGTTCTTATTTACCTTGAGCTGACTAATTTTGCTAGCCTGCAACTCTAGGCGCAGTATCTGTTTTAGCTGATATGATAATTTCTGACAGTCTAATTAAGCAGGTGAACAGAAATGCTTGGCCCAAGCGAACGGCCGGGAACAGAACATCCACATGCTTTTTTTTTCACTTCGCTTTTCTTCAACTGAGGTAATAACCAATTAACGAAAGAACCGACGTTACAGGCAGCCAGCCAGTGGCTTACACGCTCCTCCGAAGAGAAGCTGATCAAGAGAACAAATGAAGATCGAAGCTTACACATAGACACACTCCTAGCAAACAACGTTACTGCATAGTAGTACATACGTATATACTCCTCCAAATACTCTAACAGAGCTACTGATCAAGAAGAAGCAGAAGAAGCCGCCGCTTTGGGGTGCACCTTCTTCTTCATGAGCCCATAGAACCCTCCTCGTTGTCCCTTGCTGCTCGTACCATCGCCATCCGCCTTCTTCTCTCCGGCGGCAGAGCCACTGACACTGCCGTTCTTCCCTTGGCCCGCTGCAGCTGCTGCCGCGGCGGCCGCGTCCGCTTGGTCCATGCGCCTCATCTTCTCCTTGTAGGCGTTCCTGAGCACGTAGGCCTCCACGAAGTCTCCTCCCATCATGGACGCCATAGATCTCTGCTCTAGCTCTTTCGTTTCTTCTGATTCTGCTTCGTTGGATCGATCGGCGCTGTGGTAGCTTCCGAATGCTTTGGAACTTGTGGGAGTGTTGGGGCGCGTGCCTGGCGGTTTATATAGGCTCCTCAGATCCAGGCGCGGAAGGTAGGTATGGTCTAGGGGATGAGACTTGGCACGCAAGCTGAAGCGAATGGGATTGTGGCGGTGCAAGCAGCAGGATCGGTGGAGAATGGTCGAGGCGGCAACTTGGCGAGCACGGGAAAAAGGGGGTGGAAGCATGTCACGCGTGACGTACAAGGCCAGGTCTGCTTTGCACGAACGAACCAAGGCGGCGCGCACAGTGAGTGTACTTGGACAGTGAAGGATAATATATTCAACTTTTAATTTTTTTGATCCATGTGTACCACACCTACTGTTCTGTGTCATACTAGCTAAATCTGGTGTGGTGTGACCGGCCGCACACTACCCATCTGCTTGGTAACTGATTGCATATAGTACCCTCTCCGTTTTGAAATTGATATCATAAATTTGTCTAAATTTGAGTGTATCTAGGTTATAAATAGTGTTTAGATATATCTAGATTTAGACAAATTTACGGTTTCTATTTTGAAACCATGGACTTTTGTAAAAAAAGATACTGGCCCTCTTTTCTCCAGTTCTGCTTGGAAGACAACCCAACAACCCAAGTAAGCCACTTTTGCGGACTTCATATCCACAGATCAAGCATGCATGTGATACACACACATCATCATCTCCTGATTTCGGCTGCAACTACCTAACGACAACGGATGTCAACGTGTGATGCGATGTTCAGGAAAGCTCAAGGAAGTTGGTAGGCATGGTCCGCAGATATATATATATATATATATATACGGCCTTGTTGTACTGCGCCAGCTTAGCACTGCAATGTGTTACTATACCATATCTAAATAAGCAAGCCTTGGCTGCTGCATGCCAATCGATGGACACACGTAAGCTTCAAATACTTCGTCGTGTCTGTTATGCTGGAAAGACCAGACGCGATGTCAGCTGAAAAGAAAAGAAATCCCTTGATGCTGACAGATGGCACGAGACAGATCATCTCCTCATCTCATTATATTTAGAGTTAAATCCATCAGAGGTCACTGTAATTGCTTAGCAAGTTTAATACGGTAACTGTACAACGCTAATATGAGTTTAGGGTGACTGAACTTGCGCGAGAGCTTCACACGCGGTCACCGCTCGATACGGCGCGATGTATCGCACGGCGTGGCGGTTAGAGGGTCCCACTGGCTGTCTCACGCGAGCATTGATGGTGTCGGAAGAGAGGAGAAGGAAGTAGTTTGGAGGGTTTTTTTGCAAAATCCCCTACCTGGTACTAACCCCCCCCCCCCCTGGTCCGAGCGGACCCGTTCAGTCCGACCGTGCCCGCGCCGTTCCCCTCTGCTTACCCTAAATCGGCGGCACTGCGCAGTGAAGTGACCACCGCCACAGGAAGGGACCACCGCCGACCAAGGGAGCTGCTCCGCCATGTCCAGCGCAAGCTCATCCCGTTGTGCGCTCCGCCGTGCTGCTCCTCCATTTCCTCTGATAGGTTGCCCCGATTGTGGCCGTAAGGTGAAGCAGGCGAGGTCGGGGACGTCAGATCACCCAGGATGGATGTACTACAAGTGCAAAAATCACGGGGTAAGCTTTTCCGCTCTTAGGATTTAGCTCGAGGTTCTGATTTAGCTCGCGGATGTCGATTTAGTTCGAGGTTCTTCTGATTCAGTCGTTTTTCTCTGTAGTCTGGGTGCAATTTTTGGCACTAGGAGCTCGAGTATGTCTGCTATTTGATCGAGAAGAATCACATTCGAGGGATGATTGCATTGAAGCTTATGGATGGGCAGAAGAAAGAAGAGAAGAACTTGAGCTTAGGAAGCAGGAGGCAAAAGTTACACATGTGCAAGGCCAAGAGAAGCAATTGATCTTGATTTTGCTGGAACTTAGGCAATTCAATCTTTTTCTGAAGATTGCAGTTGGTGTCATCTGTCTGCTTTGTGCTATGCTGGCTGTTCTTCTGGTGAAGCAGTGAGGTCTGATGGTTATAGGCTAGTGGATGATGTACTAGTGTGTGGTATGATAGGATAGTGTGATGTAGTGATGCTTTTGTTGATGTAGTACTCAGTGAACCTGATGAAATGGTGTAGTGTGATGATGGAGTGATGCTTTTGTTGATGTAGTACTCAGTGAACCTGATGAAATGGTGTAGTGTGATGATGGTGTGATGCTTTTGTTGATGTAGTACTCAGTGAACCTGATGAATGTGATGCATTTTGGCATGATGTAATGTGAGCCTAAAGTAATGGAGTTAAATGTACTGTGTTGTGCTCACATATCTTGAATATTCTGGTTAACATTGGTAGATAAGATACTTGCAGCTGAATTAACATTGGTAGATAAGATACTATGACAAGATACTTGCAACTGAATTAACATTGGTAGATAAGATACTATGACAAGATACTTGCAGCTGAATTAACATTGGTAGATAAGACATAAGTTCCAGAACACATAATCAATGCCACTTAAGTGTGCTTGGATTACAGAAAGCATTCAGTGACCAAAATGGTTGCATATACTAGCTACTGGAAACACACTGGCTACTGGATACATTAGCTACTAGAAACAATAGCAACTAGTACATAGTCTTGTGAATTGAAACACTAGCAACTAGGTTGCCCCTTCTCCACCCTTCTTCAAACCCAGATACCACTCCATCCTCCCAGACTTTGGCACTGGTTCTGTAACCACCTGGGACATGAGAATTGTCTCACGTCTTGTCTGAGGAACATCAGTATCTTGCAGTTCAGCTTGATCTGATGCATTTGCTGACAAAAGAGCTCTGTTAACTAGCAGTTCAGCTTGATGAGTTTCACTTTGTGCTTCCTCTGCTGCAACCTTTGCATCTCTCTTAGCCTTCCTCTTTTGTTCAGCTGCAAGTATCTTGTCAAGCTCCTTCTTCTCTGTAGCTTCTTTCTTTTTCTTTTGAGCCACCTCTTTACTAACCTCTGCTATGATTTGTTTGGTTTGTTGCTTAGCCAGCTTGGCAAGCTCTGCTTCTTGTCTTCTCTTCTCTCTATTCTCTGCAGCAAGTGCTGCCTTGGCTTTCATAAGTTCAGCCTTCTTCTTTTCCTTCTCCAACTTCTTTCTAACTTTATCATCTATCTTATTTAACTTAGCTTGATACTTGGCCTCAAGTACAGCCAGTTTTCTTTCTTCATTGGCCTTATTCTTCTCTTGATGCATCTGCAACAACTTCTCAGCAAGTTCACCTTGCCTAACAGTGCTAGTTCCAGCTGGTTGGTTCAGCAAGCTTTGTGCTTCTGTGATGAATGTAGACTCTGGCACTGGCCCTGTCTCCAAATGTCTCTGTACTGGCATCTGTACATGCAAAAATTCATAAGTACAAAGGACTGGACCTGTTGTTTAACAGAAATTCATAAGTACAAAGGAGTAAGCTATACCTGCTCCATCAAGTGGTTCACAAGCATATCTTCATGGGTCTCACCAACATGAATGGACCTGTTGTTAACATCTATGTTCTGGTCCTATGATACAAATGCAAACGCACCAAGTTATATACCACATCACCATACAAGATTCAGAGAAAATCAAAACAAGTGAGGAACTACCTGTGTAGGTGTTTCAGAAGTATTAGGAAGAGGTGGATCAGCTGTAGTTGGTGGTGGTAGTCCAGCTTTTAACCATTTGCAGCCTGCTTTGTTGTGATCAGGGAAACCACAGTATGTGCAATGCATTATGACACCATGCCTTGTCATTTTCTTGCCTCCTCCTCTAGCATCTATATCATATGGTGCTTTTCTTCTGCTTTTTGTAGGCCTACCAACATGTTTTTGGTAGAGAGGTGCCATTATTGTAGGTCCATTCATCCTTTCCCACTCACTCTTGTCCTTGCATGGGTAAACAATGTTCCCATATGCCTTGTCATGCATTTCTACTGAGTAGCAAGGGTCAACAAAAGTTACAGGATCAATGTCATCATGCCTTAAACAGGATATAACATGTGAACAAGGGATTCCAGTCTTCTGCCACCTCATGCAAGTGCATGTCTTATGCTTCAAGTCAACCACATAGTCAATAGGTTGAGAGGACACAAGTTCTCCCACTTTGAACAGTCCATCCTCTGCCCCTTCTGCAAACACATTGTTTGCAAACTCAATGTTCTTCTGCAGCTTCTTCATTATTTTGGGACATATAGGACCAGTCCAAGTACTTCTCTCTTGATTTTTGGTGTAGTGCCTACTCATAAGTTGACACTTTACTGTTTCTAACATTGAAAGCACTGGTAGCTCTCTAGCTTCCAAGATGTACCTGCCAAGCATGTAACATAGATGAAAATAATCAGAGATGTACATAGACATGGACCATTTGAATTATGCATTTGGCAAATTACTTGTTGAAAACCTCACAGTTGTTGTTTAATAGAATATCACATTTTGGTAAGTCACTCTAGAAAGCTCTCACCCATGTTTTTGGATCCAAGTTCTGCAGCCAGGCATGAGCATTTGAATTAAGCACTTCCATATGTGCCATGTGCTTCTCATAGAGTGTAACTGTGTTGCTCCTAGCTATCTTCCAAAGCTGGTTCTTCAGTACATCTCCCTTGAATAATTGCTGAAAATTCTGCCACATGTGTCTTACACAGAACCTATGCTCTGAATCTGGGAACACAACTTTGACAGCATTAATCAGTCCCTGCAACCAATGTGTAAGAAATGATTAGTACAATGATGGGAAGAACAAATGGTCCAATGGTTTCAGCATTAACAAGTTACAACTAGTAGTTACCTTTTGTTTGTCTGACATGATGGTCCAAGGTGTTGTGTTGATTATTCCCAAATCAGCTTTCAGAGTTTCTAGGAACCATGTCCAGGAAGCAGTATCTTCCACTTCTATAGCAGCCATAGCAATAGGAAAAATGCAATCATTAGGATCCATCCCAACAGCTATGAGCAGCTGTCCTCTATGCCTTGTTTGAATGTGGCATCCATCAATGAATATAACTGGCCTGCAACCTTGTAGGAACCCCCTCTTGCATGCTGCAAGACTCATGTAGCATTTCTTGAATATTGCATTCTCATCAACTTACAGATAGAAAGTACTGCCTGGATTACTCCTCCTGATCTCATTAGCATAATCCCAGAGCATCTTGTATTGCTCTTCTTCATCTCCATATACCACAGTCATTGCAATCCTCTTGGCTCTTTGTATCTTGCTCCTAGATGGTGTCATGTTCCACCCTTTCTGGACCACTCTTGAGAAATTTTGAAGACTCATTTGTTGATCAGCTCTAAAGCTCTCCAAATACTTCTCTGCAATGAATTTTGCTGTGAAAGCACTAACCTTCCACTTTCCTCTGCAGGTGTGCTCAGGTGTGTACCTCTTTATCTGGAATGCTTTTGTTCTTGAGTCAACAGATGCCCATAGGTACCAACTGCAATTCTTCTCACATACTGCCCTTGCCCTTTTCTTGTCATTTATAGGTAGGTTTATACCCTTTCTATGAATGCAACTATATGCCCTGATTGCTTTCCTAAGCAACTCCACAGTAGCAAACACTTGACCAACAACAAATTTTGGATCATTCAAATCATCATCTCTGAATGTTCTGAATTTCATCCTCATTGTATCATCATTAGAGTCAGGTCCCCATAGATCATCTTCCTCAGAATCCTCCTCTTTGATTTCACAATTCTCTTGCCTTTGTCTGTTGCATTTGGAAAGCATTTGGTTGATCTTTTCCTTCTATTTTTTGCAGTGCTACTCTTGCCTTTGTCAGATCCTTCCTCACCAACTAGATTAGCATCATCTGAAGGGAATATGCCCGAGAGGCAATAATAAAGTGCTTATTATCGTATTCCTTGTTTATGATAAATGTTTATTTTGCATGCTATAATTGTATTAATACGGAAACGTTAATACATGTGTGTTTAATAAACAAACATAAAATTCCTAGTTATGCCTCTCTCATAAACTAGCTCGTTGATTAACAAGATGATCAAGGTTTCCTGAACATGGACATTGGATGTTGTTAATAACGAGGTCACAACATTAGTGTAATGATGTGATGAACATTCATCCGAAGTATAACATTACGATCAAATTCATTGAGTTTAGATTGCTATAACAACTTACGAAGTGATCCTAATCCTTAGACCATGAGATCATGTTAATCACTAACACTGGAAGAGTTTCTTGATAACATCAAACGTCACACCGTAAATGGGTGATTATAAAGATGGATTCAGAACTAATAAATTGTTATGTTGAGGCCCATGGATCGAGAGTGGAATTTTTTCATCCCGATGACGAATAGATATACTCTGGGCCCTCTCGGTGATATCACATTGATTAGCTTGCAAGCAAGTGATTTGATCACTAGAATGTTATATCACGGGAACGAGAAAAGAGTACATGTCAGTAACGAGATCAAACTAGGTATGGAGATATCGATGATCGAATATCGGACATGTAATATATCGCGAAATAAAAGGATTAAGATACTAGCATAAAAGGTTCCGACGATCACAAGAAAGTCATCGTTGAATGTGTGGGAGTCAGTATGGGTCTCCAGATCCCGCTTCTGATTATTGATCTGAGAGGGGTCTCGATCATGTCCGCATTATTCGCGAACCGTAGGGTGACACACTTAAGAGACACCGACATCCATTTGGAGCAAAAGTTTCATGCCGAAAAGAATAACAAGCGCAGGAATTTATTTCACTAGATACCGAAACGGGTTTTCGGGTGAAATTGCAGAAAGTGTTTCTGCATGTGAAATGAAATACTATCAAGGGGTTGTATGTGAATGTTTTTCATTAAAGTAATTGACAAAAATTCTGAATAAATAAAAGGAGTTTTATTTAATGAGAGTTTGCATTAAATTTGGTGGAAATTTAATGGGAATTTGAGTGGGTTTTTGAGTGGAGGGAATTGAAAGGCATTTGAGTGAGTGGAGTGTCCACCCACATGAATGTGGAAGAGGTGGGGGCAGCCCCATGGCTGGGCGCATGGCCCCTTGGGTGCCCCCCTCTCCCTATAAAAGGAGCCCCCTCCCTCTCTCTCACTTACACCTCCTCGTGAAGGATCTCTCTCCCCCTCTAGAATTTATCCCCCATGGTCTCGGACTAGCGAGATACATGTTCCCGGTGGCTATTCGGCAAGAAAGAGTTGTGCTTCCACTGCATCGCTGGAGCGAGGAGGCGGAGGTTGCTCGGTGCCTCGAACGTGTGTGCGAGCACGGATGCGTTGCTGATTTGCGGCGCTAGGACTTCCTCTCGATCTTGAGATCGGCAAGAGATAATCTACATCAACCATGAGTTTGGACTCGTTAAGCTTTGTCGGTCTTTAAGGGTATGTTCTCTACGGATGTACATCCGCCCGTTGTTTGTATCTAGTAGATAGATCTTGGTACATAGTTGTTCCCATCGTAGGAAATTTTTTGTTTTCTATGCTGCGAACCCTACAGTGGTATCAGATTCGGATCTATGTGTAGATAATTTTCACGGGTAGTACACATATGAGTATGTGGGAGATGATGATCATTTTATTGCTTCTTAGTTGTACTTTGGATATTGGTGGCATAGTGGGATGAAGCGGCCCGGACAAACTTTACATGTCCTCGCACATGAGACCTGTTCCACGCTTGACATGCAACTAGTTTTGCATAGGTGGCTAGTGGGTGTCTGTCTCTCCTACTATAGTCAATATCTAATTTGCAACGAGTTGTCAATAATTTGGTTATCCTCGTTGTGGTTCATGTTCGTAGGTAAGAACGGTTCTATCTTCGAAAGCCGTAAGCCACGTAAAACTTGCAATGGATAAATTAGAGGCGTCTAGTTTAGATTGTTGCTGGGCTAGTGTTATGATATTGTGATGTTGTAAGTAGAAGTATGAGATGATACTCTTACAACACACATAACGTGTAAGTTCCATAGAGCTTGGCCTTACACATAAAGGTATGATAGTGATCATACCACGGTGCACATGATAGAGATCATATGCGGGAACCATATCATTTCACTAATAAACATGTGATATTTGATAACATCTTATATTGCTTGTTTGGCGTTTTATTAGCATAATAAGATGATCCCTCATTTAGATATCAATATAAAAATGTGTTCTTCCTTAAGTATGCACCGACAATGTTTCGTCGCTTCAAGGCATCACGTGATGATCGGGTGTACTTGAATCCACGAGCATATCTCGGGTGTAAGACAGTTACACACGCGAATACTAAGGTTCTTACTTGGCAAGCCTAGCATGTACAGACATGGCCTCGGAACACGGACCGAAAGGTAAAGCATGAGTCATATGTTTTGATATGATGACCATTTGATGCTCGCCTTTGAAACTACACCGACTCACGTGATGATCGGACTTGGTGTAGTGGATTTGGTTCATGTAATCACCAAAAAGACACGAGGGATGTCGTTTTTGAGTGGAAGTTCATTTCTAATTTAGATTAGTAGAACTCAATTTATCATAAATTAAATCAAAGTGAATTTGCATAATTTGTTGTAGTCATTGGCATTCGTTCACCACCTTATGCATAGTTGTAATTGAGATAATAGAACTATAGAATTCTGGATATATACTTTACGAACTGGTATCGTATTGTGTTGAGTGTCAATCTAAAGTTTAAAGTCCTATTGCAAACTTTCAGCAAACTCTATTTACTCCGTGAAATTTAATAGTTGGTATTAAATCGAGAGTAACAGTTCCAGTGTTAATATCTTAAATATCATGTTTGCCTCCACGATTCTTGATTGTTTTAATATCAAGTTTATCTAGGAGCTGAAAGAATTGTTTTAGAAACCATCATGTGTGGCAGATATAACGATATCTGAAACAATGTTTTGGTTGCAATATGATAGAGTATAATATATGTTCTCATATTGGATGAGAATTTACGAAGGTTGGAGATGCTAGACATCCTAATCATCCAAAAGGGTTTTGGAAAGTAATGTTATACTCACGATTCGCCTTTATAAGCTACAGTAGCTTGAATTCGTCATGATAAGGGTGAATAGAAGATGTATGTAAAGTGTTTACTACACTAAAAGATTACTAAAGAATGGATTTTCAAAGAATACCGATCATTTTGATGATGGTGATCTACTTCAAAGTGCAAGTCCAAAGGTATTATTATTTGAATATACACGCTTTGGACTATGTGTCATGTATATGGCACCACTTTTGATATTGATAGATTCTTTTAAAAAGGAAAAGGAAATGCTGAAAGAGAATCTATAAAATATATTTGGCAGAAAAGAAAAGATTGGAAATATCCAATTTAGGTATATGGATCATATAAATGTTATGGTTGTATTCTTTGCTTGTTAAACAATGTGGTTCTTGGGTATTGGATACCGAATTGGTTGGTATGAAATTTCATACGGGACGACGCAATTTATGAACCACAATGGCCTAAGTAACTAGCAAGAGAATATGTGATGATGTTCATCGAAAACAAACAAACCGTTGTTTGTATTTCTCGTTGACATCAAAGCTTGACTTCAAGATTTGTTTTAATAATTGTTATTTAAATCAGGTATTATGGGAACAAAGGTTGTTCAAATAATTACCGTATTCCATATAAGATGGATGATTTACAAATCTAGTTGTAGAAATCACATCCATAAAACCTAATGCTAAAATGTCGCCAGACAAATGATTGAAAGATCACTTACGAAGTGACATCGGTGTTTAAATTATATTGGAAAGAAAACATGAAGAATCTCCATATTCATGGATTTTTGGAGTCTTTGATTTGATCAAGTGACGCTTGTGAGACTTTCCACGTGATAATTAAAACTTCGTTCAAAGGCCAAAGAAGAACGATCGACTAAAAATATTGGAATTTATACATATCGATGTATGTAGTCCATTATATGTAGTCGTAAGCGATGAATTTCAACTTCATATGCTTTTTCCGGAAATTTGAGTGAATATTCACTTAATGAGAAAGAAGTATGAAATATTTGAAAACGTTCAAAGACTTTCAAGATAAAGTGAAAATCATTGTAACAAGAAAATAAATGGTTTATGATTTTATCATAAGGGATTTATTTGAGTTGCAAGTGTAACAAGAAAATAAATGAATTATGATTTTATCATAAAGGGATTTATTTGAGTTGCAAGTTTAGCAAAACACCTAGATTTACATCTCCCGAAACACCATAGGAATATGGAGTGTTTGAGATTTGTAATGAAACCTTGTTTGACATGGTTGGATCAAAGGTGTTATTTATAAAACTGCCATTATGTTTTAAAAGATTAAAAGCTTTAGAGACTACCGCTTTTACACTGAAAAGAGCTCCATCTAGATCCGTTGAAATGACACCATGGAAGTTATGGTTTGGGGTAAAACCCAAGTTGTCCTTTCTTAAATTTTGGTATGCTAAACATAAGTAAGATGTTTACAACCAAAGTCGGATGAGCATGTCTTTGTAGGTTATTTCGAATAACAATTGGTTATTCCTCCATAACACCAAGGACAAAAAGGGTTTGTCGCTTGAAACGTGAAGTTTCTTGAAGAAGGAATTTTTTGCAAAAGTTAAGTGGGAGGACAATAGAACTTTGATAAGGTTAACGAACCTTAACTGAATGTGCTGAGTTGCGCAGCGCCGGAAATGGTTCCGGAGGCTGCCATAATGCTCATAGCTTATGTGCCTCAAATGTTGTGGTCATGGAGATCTAAGTTCTTATTGAACCAAGTCGGTCAGATAAACAAATCAAATGCTGATATTTGAGAGTAAATCATTATTGTTGACAATGATGAACCGACTATATACAAAGAAGAGATGATGGGCCCTGACTCCGTCAAATGGCTTGAAGCCATAAAATTCGTGATAGTTCCATACACGAGAAATCAAGTTTTAAACTTGGAAGACCCTCCGAAAAGGTGTAAAAACCTATCGGTCGTATTTGGATCTATAAAGAAATAGATATGGATGTTTCACATCTATGAAATAGTCGACATGTCGTAAAGTATTTTATGACAATGTTCAAGGAGTTGAATATGACAAGATTTGATCTTTCATAGCGATATTTAGTCTAGACGGATTAAAGTAGCAACCACTACATATAATTTGGTATATGGTAGATGAATAAACAAAACAAAGTTCTTCTAATAGAATGGTTACCTAGGACGTGTACATGACACGATCCAAAGGGTTTTGTTAATTCAAAGGATGCTAAAAGGGCAATGCAAACTTTAATGGTTGAAGTAAGCATCGCGGAGTTGGAATCTTCACCTTAATGAAAAGAAGTTTTCATTAGGAGACGATGAAGATGCTTGCATTTGCAAGAAATTAAGTGGGAGCGCTGAGATATATTTCTAATACATTATGTGGAGGACATCTTGTTGATTATAAATGATGTATCTTTTATTGACAAAGGTTAAGAATTTCATTTCGATGAAAGACTTAGGCAAAACCCGAATATTTAGCATGAATGTCTATAGTGGATAGACCATGACGCTAATATGGTTGTGCCAAACGTACATATATGAGATATTGAAGGAGTTCAATATAGAAACGACAAGAAACGGTTCTTGTCGCATGGAAAGGAATTGAATCAAGATTCAAGTGTATCGACACTTGATAAGTGAAACAAGATTCAAATGCTTTGACACTTGATGAGTGAAATCACAAGGATGTTTTGATCAATCATACCATGATATGTACACATCCAGATATGTCCTATGCTCTAAGTGTTATGAGCATATACCAGAATGAATCATAAAATGATCATTGGACGATAGTGAGAATATTCTTATGATCTTTTGGAAGAACTAAGAATATATTTGTGTAGAGGTGACAAACAATTACAAATAGTTCATTGTAAAGCGTTACATTGATACTAGTTTTGTCACAAGATACAAATTAAGTTTATCTCAATTTAAACTATGGGTGGCACAATGAAATGGAAAGAAAGTTTCCATGATGGATTTGGATGAATTCCAAAGTTAAGACATTGTGATGAATACTACAACAAAAAGGCTAAGTATGTGACTGCTATAGTAGCAGCGAAGGAGGGAATTTGTGTCAAGTAGTTTGTTATCAAACTAAGGTGTGGTTCGCAACGGGCTAACACTAAAGATATATTGTATGACAATAGTATCGACATGGTTTAACCCCAAGGAACTAAAGGTCTCACCAAAAGACCAAATTTATACAATGCCATCTCATTGGAGAATGAGTGATACGTGAAGACGCAAAGACATGCAAATACACATGAACCTAAAAGCGTCAGATCCGTAGATTATGTTAACCACTTGCAGTTGCGTATATGGAACACCAGAAAGCCATATGTGTTCAATACGCAAAGTTTTCAAACTAGTTTATTGTCTCTAGTGCAAGTGGGAGATTGAAGGGAATATGCCCGAGAGGCAATAATAAAGTGGTTATTATCGTATTCCTTGTTTATGATAAATGTTTATTTTGCATGCTATAATTGTATTAATACGGAAACATTAATACATGTGTGTTTAATAAACAAACAGAAAATTCCTAGTTATGCCTCTCTCATAAACTAGCTCGTTGATTAACAAGATGATCAAGGTTTCCTGATCATGGACATTGGATGTTGTTAATAACATGGTCACAACATTAGTGTAATGATGTGATGAACATTCATCCGAAGTATAGCATTACGATCAAAGTCATTGAGTTTATATTGCTATAACGACTTACGAAGTGATCCTAATCCTTATACCATGAGATCATGTCAATCACTAACACTGGAAGAGTTTCTTGATAACATCAAACGTCACACCGTAACTGGGTCATTATAAAGATGGATTCAGAACTAATAAAGTGTTATGTTGAGGCCCATGGATCGAGAGTGGAATTTGTTCATCCCGACGACGGATAGATATACTCTGGGCCCTCTCGGTGATATGACATTGATTAGCTTGCAAGCAAGTGATTTGATCACTAGAATGTTATATCACGGGAACGAGAAAAGAGTACATGTCAGTAACGAGATCAAACTAGGTATGGAGATATCGATGATCGAATCTTGGACATGTAATATATCGCGAAACAAAAGGATTAATATACTAGCATAAAAGGTTCCGACGATCACAAGAAAGTCATCGTTGAATGTGTGGGAGTCAGTATGGGTCTCCAGATCCCGCTTCTGATTATTGATCTGAGAGGGGTCTCGATCATGTCCGCATTATTCGCGAACCGTAGGGTGACACACTTAAGAGACACCGACATCCATTTGGAGCAAAAGTTTCATGCCGAAAAGAATAACAAGCACAGGAATTTATTTCACTAGATACCGAAACGGGTTTTCGGGTGAAATTGCAGAAAGTGTTTCTGCATGTGAAATGAAATACTAGCAAGGGGTTATATGTGAATGTTTGTCATTAAAGTAATTGAAAAAAATTCTGAATAAATAAAAGGAGTTTTATTTAATGAGAGTTTGCATTAAATTTGGTGGAAATTTAATGGGAATTTGAGTGGGTTTTTGAGTGGAGGGAATTGAAAGGCATTTGAGTGAGTGGAGTGTCCACCCACATGAATGTGGAAGAGGTGGGGGCAGCCCCATGGCTGGGCGCATGGCCCCTTGGGTGCCCCCCTCTCCCTATAAAAGGAGCCCCCTCCCTCTCTCTCACTTACACCTCCTCGTGAAGGATCTCTCTCCCCCTCTAGAATTTATCCCCCATGGTCTCGGACTAGCGAGATACATGTTCCCGGTGGCTATTCGGCAAGAAAGAGTTGTGCTTCCGCTGCATCGCTGGAGCGAGGAGGC
The DNA here is from genome assembly GCA_916181665.1 of Avena sativa. Classification (NCBI taxonomy): domain Eukaryota; kingdom Viridiplantae; phylum Streptophyta; class Magnoliopsida; order Poales; family Poaceae; genus Avena; species Avena sativa. The sequence goes on along the minus strand of OV702298.1, from coordinate 258,442,151 downwards.
GGAGGTTGCTCGGTGCCTTGAATGTGTGTGCGAGCACCTATGCGCTGCTGATTTGCGGCGCTAGGACTTCCTCTCGATCTTGAGATCGACAAGAGATCGTCTACATCAACCACGAGTTTGGACTCGTAAGCTTTGTCGGTCTTCAAGGGTATGTTCTCTACGGATGTACATCCGCCCGTTGTTTGTATCTAGTAGATATATCTTGGTACATAGTTGTTCCCATCGTAGGAATTTTTTGTTTTCTATGCTACGAACCCTACATCATCTTCACTTAGAGCAAAATCAGAGTCCTGCAGCTCAAAGTCTGAATCTGAAACATCCTCACTGTCAGCCATTGCATCATTCTGTTCCCAATCACTTGCTTCTTCACTTTCATCACCGTCTTCATTATATGCAGTTGCAGTATTGCCTCTATTCTTCTTCCTTGACCTTATTCTACCAGCAACAGTTCCTTCATCATGTTCCTCAACTGAATATTGTACTGAACTTGTGGGATAGACAATTTGAATTGGTACCGGAGGTCCCTCTACACTTGGATATTCAGGTTGGGTACTCTTTCCTGGCTTTACAGGGCTAATAACAGCAGGCAAAGGAGCAATTGGAAACTGTACTACATCATCATAAGCTTTAAAGCTCAAGCTCTGGTCATGGTCCAAGTATATGCTGAAGAAATGATGCCCTATGTAAACTAAATTAACCATAGCCATGAAGGAATGGTCATCACATAGCTCCCTCAGACCATTACTGGCAATTGTAAGCATTGGAATACAGTAGTGAATCTTCATTCTACCTGCCATCTCATAGCCAATTTCTTCAATAATCCTTTCAAGCATCACTTCTGACCAACATAGGGTAGCAACTTCATCATAATGAATGATGTGGCCATCAACATAACTTCTGTTCTTGCCAGTGCCCACAAAAAAACCACCATGATTTATCTCCAATGTAAAGTATGCACTTCTTTCTCCTGCAAATGAACAATGACATGCTTAATTAGCTACTGCAAGCTTCAATTTTGGCATGCACAATAAACAGGACACATCATATTTCTAACCTTAAATGAAGCAGAAATATGGGCATGCCATCCTCAACCTCAACACTGTAAACAATTTTTCTACCATAAAAATGACATTTTTTCTTAAACCCTAAGCCCCAATCACACCAAAATCATATAAGAAAACCCTATCGAATGTAAATTGCAAAACAGAGACAGAGTATAGTCAGAGCACCAACATCTAACATGATGAGCCACAAATCTGCTCAAAATCAAAGTCGGCGGTTCAGGGATTACCGTAGACAGGAGGGGGAGCGCCTTCCGGCCGCCGGAAGGGAAACATCGCGTGGCTCCTGGCCGCAACATCTGCGCGGAACCACCGCACCGCCTCTCACCCCGCAGTTGTCGACGAAGAAAACCGCAGCAACCTCGTTTGCCGCCGAGCTCAGTCCCCTTCACAGTGGCCTCGCGCCGTTCCCGCTCCCACTCTCCCTCTTCTCCTCGACAGCTCCGCAGAAGTTGATGAGAGTGGAGGGGCTAGTTCATGATTTTGGAGTTGTCTGAAGGGGCCAATGGGATAATTACTCCTCCCTTCCGACACCATCAATGCTCGTGTGAGACTGCCAGTGGGACCCTCTAACCGCCACGTCGTGCGATACATCGCGCCGTATCGAGCGGTGACCGCGTGTGAAGCTCTCGTGCAAGTTCAGTCACCGTAAACTCGTATTAGCGTTGTACAGTTACCGTATTAAACTTGCTAAGCAACTACAGTGACATCTGATGGATTTAACTCTTATATTTACCAGTATGGAAAGGTCATGCGTGACGATGGGTTGCAGATGGTGCGAGATTAGAGTTGGGATTTGGTGCATGCAGGCACAGTGTTCCCGTTTAAAAAAAATCGAAAATCATATTTCTAAGTTCTGAAAAATCTAAAAGAAAAAGATATAGCCAATAATGCATCCCACGAATTAAACGTTTGACATATCAATTTCAAATACCACAAAAATGAAAAAAGTGTGGATCTGGGTATGGCAAATTTAAAATCTGTAAATTTTATCAGTTTTTTTTTGTCATTTTTGGGTAGCCCCCACAATATAAATATTTTTGGGTGATTTCGCTTGCTTGCTGGATAAAACAGTGACTATGCCGGATTTTTTAATAAATAAAGGGACACTTGCCATGCTATATTACTCTTATTGCGTTTAACTTATATATAAGCATATTGATGCTGGCATAAGTGGTAGCCTAGGACTGTGGATGCACTACAACCGTCGTATCTTATGCCTTGGGCAGGCTAATTTATCTCACCCCTCTAACCCATAAAAAAAACTGACCTGCAACTCCAGCAAGTACTCATGATGAGTTCCGAGAAGGATACATCAGCGCATCATCTTCTTCTTTTTAAGTTCCAGCCGTACTTCCTCAGTCTCAAAATAGATATCTCCGATTTACCAAAATTTTGATGAATTTAAACACTATTTAGTATATAGATTCATCTAAATTTTAAAAAGCTTAAGACATCTATTTGGAGACGAAGAGATCGCTGTCATCATGGTTAAATATCGCTTGATGCTAACTGAGAGCAAGACAAGTCGTTTCTGCTTTTGCTTGAAAAAGGTTAAAGAAACAAGAGAGCTGGAAGGGGGGGTAGCACGTAGCATGCTCCTCCACGATGCTCGAACATTAACAGAGCATCAACTCATTCAGTAACTTGCGGAAGTCGGTATGCATAGTTGCAGTGTGTCAAGCAAGCACTGGCTGCTGCGTGGCAATCGTTTCCCACACGTACGCATCAAATGCTTCGTCGTGTCTGATATATGCTGGAAAGTCCAAACGCGATGTCAGCTGATCATAACGAAATAAATTCCTTGTTGTTGACATATATATGGCACGAGCGAGGCAGATGTCCTCATCTTTCTATATTTACCCATGACCGGCCGGTACGAGAGGTCACACGTGACGATGGGTTGGAGATAGAATGCGTGCTAGATTACTCTTACTACAGTATATGTTTAGCTTGTAAGCATATTATTCATGCTGGCATAACTGGGAGTAGTCACTACAAGACTGGATGAATACGCCGACGGTCGATCGCTACGCTGACGGCCAAATGTCTGAGCCGTCGGCGTAGACCGTGACCAGACCAGTCCTGCCAAGCAGCCGTCGGCGTAGAATTGTTCTCGGCGTATCCTATGTTACGCCGTCGTAGCTATTTTTACTTTTATCTCATTAAACTTTGAAAAATCATAACTAAATCATTCTAATTCAAAAAATACAAATAATATATCGAAATTTGCAGAAAAATAAGATCTATCTATCTACACTCAAATATTACACATTTGTAAATAAAAATTAAATGAAACATAAAACATTATATATAGTTTAAAACAGGCATAAAAATTTCAAAAACGATTGAAACAATGCGAAACCTTCGCGTGGTGTCTAGTTAGAAGGAAAAATATCAAACTTGCTATATTGATTATGTCTAAAAAAAACCTTCACAAAATAACCTATTTCATTCGAAGTTTCTTGTTTTCGGGTCAAATGACAAATGTTATGGCTAGAATCAAGGCATAGTTTATGATAATGTGCCAATATTGTGCATATATGTGCATCATGGGATGGCTAACAATGTTGCAGGAGGAAGTTTTCCTTTTCGTCGCACCAAAAAGACATTTTCCATTTTTCGAGCATAAAAACAGACGGTTTTATGAAGCAACCACCAAATGGATAATTCAAAATACTACCACCACATTTTACAGAAAATACTAGACCATCTTATATAGTCAATGTCCCAACAGGAGGATCTGAAACCTTTTCGTCCACCCCCGTTGACAAAGACAAATTCCTGCCGAATCGGTAGGAAGTGGGTTAGATATGAACTACAGGTACATGATCCGATGCTCGTGTTTTTTTACAAAAATCATTTTTAAGTTCACAGTATTCTATTTTATTAAAGATCAAATGCAAGTATAGCGAGGCTCGGCCTCTAGCTAAGAATCTTCATGCCCGTCGTTCGACAAAGTTTGACGATAGTTTAAAACGGGCATAAAAATTTTAAAAATGATCGAAACAATGTGAAACCTTCACGTGGTGTCATATTATATGACATAGTTAGAAAGAAAAATATCAAACTTGGTATATTGATTATGTCTAAAAAACCCTTCACAAAACGACCTATCTCATTTGACGTTTCTCGGCTTTCAGGTCAAATGAATAACGTTATGGCTAGAATCAAGGTATAGTTTGTGATAATGTGCCTATATTATGCATATATGTGCATCATGGGATGACGAACAATATTGTAGAAGGAAGTTTTCCTTTTCGTCGCACCAAAAAGTCATTTTTCATTTTTCAAGCACAAAAAACGAATGGTTTTGTGAAGCAACCACCAAATGGCTAATTTAAAATGCTAGCACCATATTTTATAAAAATATTAGACCACCTTATATGGACAATGTCCCAACAGGGAATCTGAAACCTTTATGTCTATCCCTGGTGAAAAAGAAAAATTCCTGCCGAATCGGTAGGAAGTGTGTCAGATATGAACTACATGTACATGATCCGATGCTCATGTTTTTTTACAAAAATCATTTTTAGGTTCACAATATGCTATTTTATCAAAGATCTAATGCAAGTTTAGCGAGGCTCGGCCCCAATCTAAGAATCTTCATTGCCGATGTTCGACAAAGTTTGACGATAGTTTAAAACAGGCATAAAAAATTTGAAAATGATCGTAACAATATGAAACCTTCGCATGGTGTAATAATATGTTACATAGTTAGAAAGAAAAATATCAAACTTGATATATTGATTATGTCTCAAAAAATCTTCATAAAATGACCTATCTCATTCGTGGTTTCTTGGCTTTCGGGTCAAATGACCAATGTTATTGCTAGAATCAAGGCACAGTTTATGATAATGTATCCATATTGTGTATACATGTGCATCATGGGATGGTGAACGATGTTGTGGGAGACAGTTTTCCTTTTTATCGCACCAAAAAGCTATTTTCTATTTTCCGAGCGCAAAAATGAGAATTTTGTGAAGCAACCACCAAATAACTAATTCCAAAAACGGGAGGGGATCGTGATAATTTGATATGGATATCATATTTAGATTCCTTTCATTTTTCTGATCAACTTAGACATATTATTTATCGAATTCCGATTTACGGATTTAAAGATATTAATGATTCCATATTAAATATAAAAATATAAAAAATGTAAAATTATTATATTTTTATTTGAAGTCAATAGTATTTTTATTTGAATCGGTAATATTTTTACTTATTCATTGTTGTTTACTTAAATAAGTGTTTGTAGTTTCAAAAAATAAAAACATGTGACATAATGATATAAGAGTTAATAGGATTGATATCATAGTATTGACTCAAATTGTTATGCGGAAACTGGTTTGAAAGGAAATGTGAAATTACACGTGCTGGATGTGGAGTAGGGTTTGGATAGGTGACCAAGCGAGAAGTTTGATAAAAACTGCAATTTGATCAAAGATTAAATGTAATTAGTATTAAAAATGTTCGAAGTGAGAGATTAACGATTCAAACAATTTAAAGATTTTAAAAAGTTTAGAAAAAATTCAAAAAAATCAAAAAAATGATTTTTTGGATTATTTACGACCTGCCGTTTTATTATGCTGACGGGAGCCGATGGGTAAAAGTGCCTCCACAAAGGAAAAACTTTGCCGAAGAGGCTACGTCGAGGGTATTTTGGTCTATGCCGACGGCTTTTTTCCCTCGGCACAGTGTGTCGTTACTGTAGTGAGTCTGGAGCCGTCGAGTTCTTAATACCTCGAGCTGGCTAATTTTGTCAGCATGCAACTCTAGCCACAGTATCTGTTTAGTTGATATGGTAATTTCGGACAAGGATACAACAGCACGTCATCTTCTCTTTTTAAGTACCAGCCGTCAACGACCTACTTCAACTAGTAGTATTGTTAACATCCATGTCGCTGTCATCATGGTTAAATATCGAGCAAAGCAAGTCGTTTCTGTTGGCCCAGACCTAGCAGTACTTTCGCTAGGACGTTGGGACGAGATGACCTGCAGCAGCTCTGATACCAATTGTTAGCACAGCCCCTGTCGCCGAGTACTTTCCGACGACACCGACGAGGAACTTCCGACGAGACGACACGCACGTATCCGATAACTTCCGCCGAGATGCACGTGCTGCTAGCCGATCGATTCTTTTGATCTAACTAGTACACTCACGCACGCACACGCAAAACAACTTTGATTGCCAAAGGCTCTTGTCGAGCCTTGCTTTCTCTCTTGTATTGCTCAACTCCACGGTGTTGTCCGGTACAAGATTACAAGGCCAGGTGTGTGCATATATATATGCACTACCAGGACCTAATCAACTAGGAGTCGGTGTACTACTCCAAAACCTAGTCTAACACATATACGTATACTACCTGGACACCTACACCTACTCGGACTGCAATCCAATACGTGTAGGACACGTGATTATCTAACAATCACCCCCTAATCACGATGTGCTTCTTTACATCGACCTGGGTCCCAAATGCGCCAGCTGCTCCTCGCGGGCGTCATCCACGGCATTGCTTTCGCCGCACCCTTACTCAGTACCCATGTCACCGACTTTGCTTTTGTCGACTTCTCCATGGCTTCACGCCGACAACCCTTTTTGTCCGCGCCCTTCTCCATGCCTTCATGCCGACTGTCCTTTTTGTCCGCGCCTTGAGACATTATACTTGGTTCAATGAAGTACTTTCTCATCGGTTCCTCGCATATTTGATCTACTACTTGCCGGTGCTCTTGGATGCAATAGAACAAATAAGTAGGAGGTAACTCAAATTTGTTTTCTTCTAGCTTCTCTATACCACGTGAAAAGCCTTTTGATGGATCTGCACCCCCTATTGTTGGGTCTCCTCCATCTATCTGGCCACCAGTCCACACTCTTGGACCATCGCCTTCTGGCCTTGCTGGCCTGTTTGCTGGGCTCGCTTCAGCTTCCCCTCCTCCTCTAATTGTTGGGCAAACAAGTGCAGGTATCACAACGCATGCATCTGTGCACCCTTCCAGTTCCGTATCTCCGGTCTTCGTCGGTTCCTTGATGAACAACGGGTCCTTTTTATGGTTCATCGTCACCGAATTATTTATCATCCGAAATTCCTTCTTCGGATAGTAGTCCAACACGCCTCGCATGCGTGCTCGTGTCGGTCGTAGTCGTCTCGGCTCCTGTACTCTTGGAGGAGACACGACATACTCTTCCGCGCCCGACATAGCGCCTGTTCCTTCAGTTACCGAACCTCCTGGCTCCTTGCCGAGTAAATACAATCCTCGACATTGTCCTCCTTCACGTTCATTTGTGCGAAGGACCTCATGTTGGTATAAATCCAACACGTGTCTCCTTTCCGGTACTATCGGATGAGACACCGAAGTCACCATGACATTTTCCTTCTGATCAGCTGAACTTCCACATGCAGCTCCTCCTACTGATGGGCTGCTTCTGATCAAAGAGCCTTCTCCTGAACTAGTTTCTTGCCTGTTTTCTGGGCAGGCTAGCCCTGGCCTGACTAGACCTACTTCTTTTGGTCCGTCAATTTTATGTGGCGCTATAGCGCGCACGCTGTTTGGTCTCTTTGTTTTTTCTGTTCCAACTTCTGGGATGGACGCCCCTGGACCTCCTGACGGAGATCCTTCCGGCAGGCCTTCTTCTTTTAGCCCGTCTCCTTCTGGCGTTTCTGGGTCGCCAGCCCCTGGACCTTCCCTTGGCCCGGGCTCCACACGTGAAGCTCCTCTTTCTGGCGTTTCTGGGCCGCCAGCCCCTGGACCTTCCCTTGGCCCGGGCTTCACACGTGAAGCTCCTCCTCCTGGGATGCCGAGCAGAATACATGTGCCACGTCTGCCTACTGTTGCTGGTGGACGTCCTGGCGTGGTACTGCCTTCATCATGCAACGAGACATCTTCTCGATCCTGGACGTCATGTCCTGCGATGTCGGTAGTCCGAGTACTCTCCGGTTGCGCTTCCGAGTTTGAGGTGAACTCCTCCTTCTCAGAATTTGATATGTTCACGCCGACTTCTTTTGACACATTGGTCGCCATACTTGGGGTCGCCACACTTGACGAACCAACCGGGGTCACTTCCGGTTCTACCAATGTCATCTCGTCGTTCAAGACAGTCTCCTGCTGCCTAACGTGAACACTAGTGTCGTCGACACCTACGCATACTACCTTGATCGCTTCCCACGCATCCTTCGCCGATTTCTTTCCGACGAGGTGCTGCAGCACGTCTGTCGGCACGACCGAGTAGAGCGCCGTCAACGCTTGGCAATCCTCTCGGTGCTTCACACCTCCCTTGACGTACTCATCACCGCCTGGATCGATGGCCTCCCAAATCTCCTGACCTTCCATGGCGCACTGCATCACCAATGCCCATAGTCCGTAGTACTTGCGATCCAGACGCGAATACAAAGCCGCGCCCACCGTCTCAAACACTGGTGCCGATGCCGAGCTCTCGCCTGCCTTGACCAACTCCATGACCTCCTTGTACTTTCAGCAGATCACGGACGAAGAACCTCAGGCTCTGATACCAATTGTTGGCCCAGACCTAGCAGTACTTTCGCTAGGACGTTGTGACGAGATGACCTGCGGCAGCTCTGATACCAATTGTTAGCACAGCCCCTGTCGCCGAGTACTTTCCGACGACACCGACGAGGAACTTCCGACGAGACGACACGCACGTATCCGATAACTTCCGCCGAGATGCACGTGCTGCTAGCCGATCGATTCTTTTGATCTAACTAGTACACTCACGCACGCACACGCAAAACAACTTTGATTGCCAAAGGCTCTTGTCGAGCCTTGCTTTCTCTCTTGTATTGCTCAACTCCACGGTGTTGTCCGGTACAAGATTACAAGGCCAGGTGTGTGCATATATATATGCACTACTAGGACCTAATCAACTAGGAGTCGGTGTACTACTCCAAAACCTAGTCTAACACATATACGTATACTACCTGGACACCTACACCTACTCGGACTGCAATTCCAATACGTGTAGGACACGTGATTATCTAACAGTTTCGGCTTTTGCCTGAAATAGATGGTTTCACGGTAAAGAAACAAGAGAGCCGGAAGGAGTAGCACCTAGCTAGCTCCTCCGCAACGCTCTAAGAGCATCTTTAATCGATCCTCTAAATTTTAGATGAGTACATGGATGAGTAAATTTTAGAGACTTAAAAGTAAGGTCGACGGTTTCTAACCGAACCCCTAAACTTAGAGGAGTATATTTTTTTTGTCTAAAAATCAAAGCATGAGAATAGTTCAAACACAACTAGGTAGCACCATGAAGAGTCAAGTACTTCTCAGGATAGATGACATTTGGGAGTGAAATAATCTCGCATGATATTTGCGTGGCCCTCGGCTCTATCCCAATTGATGTAAGTGTGGTCAAACTGTGATCCTAGCCTTGGCTGCTGAACTTCATCATTCAAAATGATGGCCATGGCCATCTCGACGTCATCGTCATCCTCCTCCTCCTCCGACAACGACGATGAGTCATCCAAGAGGTACTCCCTCAACCTCTTCATCTACACGACTTGTGCTAAAAATTATCACCTTGTTATTCCACTGGTGGAAACAGCCCTATAGGTCCCGGTTGGTACGGGGCTTTAGTCCCGGTTGCCCAACCGGGACGGGGCAATCGGGACTAAAGCTCTAACCTTTAGTACCGGTTGCCCCACCAACCGGAACTAAAGGGTGCACACGTGGCAGCGGCAGAGGGCGAGGGGGGGTGGAGCATTAGTCCCGGTTCGTAACACGAACCGGGACTAATAATCTTCTGCCGCGGCAGAGATTTGTCCCATTTCTCTACCGCGGCAGAGAATTCATTTTGGCACATTTTGTTGCCGCGGCAGCATTTTCGCCACTTTTTGTGCCGCGGCAGAGAATTTATTTAGGTTGTTTTATTGTTTATTTAGTGATTTGCACTTATCAATGAAGGAACCTTACATTACATCATGAATATCATGACAATATTACATTCAATACACGGATCGAGTTCATGCACTACATACAAAAGTTGCTATTCGATGCTACCGGCCAATTCCTTCAAAGTTGCTATTTTTACAATCCCTGTCTATACACAGCTGAGTAGTATTACCCTTTTGGGTCTAGGACTTCTGCATCCAAGAATCCCGCCAATTCCTCCTGAATTGCTCGTACGCGATCCTTTGGCAGAAGACCGTCCCGTAGACGTTCGATCTGATTTAAAAAAGGAGTCAACCTATATGAATGAAACTAAACACAATTTGATTGTAATTAAAAACTATAGAAATTGTTTACGTACGTGGAGTTGCTCTAAATTTCTTCCCTTCTCATCGCACGTCTGCCGGATGAACTCGCAAACATAGTATCCACATAGATTGTTACCTGGTCCCTGCGTCAGGCACTTTACGAGAACAGAGTTTAATCAAGCATGATAATAACTGTATCAAAACTAGAATCAAAGAGATGCGCGGATATAGCTAGTGGTGCTTACATCTAGTGCTTCAAATGTAAGCTCCTCTTTCCAAACACCCCTAGCCTTGTTGGTGAACCGTTTCCAAGCGCTGCCCGGCGTAGAAAACGAATAAAATAAGTTATTAAGTACTTGATATCATAAAATTCACAAACGTTGCCGATATAGTGTCGTAATGATTAGAATTACTGCTGGAGAAGTATCTGCATGTCCTTCCACGTCTCAAGGGGTTTATGTTTAGAGTCCATGACTAGTACACGCCCTTTGTGAAGTTGAATGATTAACAGAATATAGTGAAAGCTGCAAATGCATAACTAATCAATTATATACTTAACATCGAGTAAGCGAAATAGAAAGTGTATACAAGACAATAACACTCACTCGAAGTTGTAAGGAAATAGTATTTCCCTTTTGGTTTCTTGAAACCTTAACGCGTGTACTATATTATCCTCCGTATCCTGGGGGCTTATTTTGAGATTAGCTTCATGAACCCAATATGGGTCAATGAAGCCAATGTCATAGATTTGTCTTCTGTTGCATTCGAGAATCTTCATTCTGCATATTACAGTATGATTATATACATGCAATAAACAAAATAATATAGCTGGAGACTAAATTAATTACAGAATTAGTACTTACAGACAATAGGCACTGATGATCGATTTGTCTAAGGCGTCTTGATTTAATAATTGAAATAGTTCATCAAATTCAATGGATATCATGTCATCCTTTTATTTCCCATGATGCTTTTTTGTAACCCTCAGCACTATCCAGTTAGCCCCGGCCCTTGTGGCATGCATGTACCAGTTATGCAATATTTGCATTTTTGTTGGAAGATTGTTTACCTCCTCAGGTTTGACGAGAGGTTTGCCGTACTGGTATTTGTATGCTACTTCACTCACGGGGAAGAACTCTAACTGGGATAAGTACTGGGCAATACTCATACCTTGAGCAGTGGCAGCTTCTCCGTATTGTGCAACTACCTCTGGATCATACTGCTCTTCGGCCCCATATTTGCTCGACCCCACATTGGTTTGGGAAATCACCTTGAGAGGGGCGCAAGTCTGTTTTGCTTGTTCTCCGAGCTGGGCAACAGATTTCTCGCTTGCATCAGTACTGCTCTTCGAGGCTTTTTGTGCCGCATGTGACTTGAGAATAGAACGCTCATACTCTGATGACAGCTTTGGCTCGGGTTGATGAAGAGTCTTTAGCATTTTCAACACTTTGGATTTTTCTTCTTTGGTGCTGGGGAACACTGGCTCTTTCGGCCGCCCCAGCTTAGCGAAAAACGCTGTCGTTTCCGCATCAACGATCGCCGCAGTCTCCTCTTCAGTACAGTCATAAGCTCTCTTGGGAGGAACCTTTGGTACTTTTGGAAGAGGCTCTTGTTTACGTTTCGGCGATCGCTTACCACGAGGCACAGTAGCGGTACGCTTATGCTTTTGACCCTTAGGCGCCGACGATGGCTCCCGCGGCGATGGCTGCGCCGGAGATTGGTGAGGCGACGGAGCCGGGTGAGGCGACGAAGACGGCTGCCGTGGAGGCGACGACCTCGCTGGAGACGGGTGAGGCGGCGGCAAAGATGGCCTTGGCGTGTGATTTCGAAGCACGATACATTCCTTCGGCCATAGAATGGTGATGTTTTTTGCGTCTCCCAGTACAGTCACATCCCCTTCACCTGCAGGGTAGTGAAGATCCAAAACATCAAAGGTGGGCATGATTTCATCCACGCCGACAACAGCGTAGCCCTCTGGAACCGGACAACAGTGGTAAGTTGGTGTGGGTCCAATTGGTAAGGCATAGCCGACCGCCACCTCCATTGATATGTTCACAACTTTGACATGTAGCTCGCAGTGTGTCATCTCCGTGATATCATCCACTGGGTAGCCAACAGGATCCATCGTCGGTGCATCATCGTCATCGCCATCGCCATTGTCATCACCCGGGACCTCGGTGGAAGCCACACTGCTTTTTCGATTATTCGATAGGCCGATAGCATCGAATGTAGTGTGCTGCTGAGATGGGCCGGTAGTATTTTGCTCTTTAAGTGCGTTAATTTCATCTTGTTGTTGCTTTAATCGTTCTTCAATTAAACGCATTCGCTCTTTCTGACTATTTGCTTCAACTTCCACCCTGTCCTTTCTCCTCTGACGGCTTCTATCAGGATATTTCTTCCTCTCTTCGGGAAACCCAGTCCTCCATGGTTGGGATCCTCTTGTGCCTCGTGTTCGTCCATCATGTTCCTTATTTCCAAGGGCGAGTGTGAGCTCATCATTCTCTCTATCGGGAATGAAGTCCCCATCTTTAACAGCCTGTACTGCTTTTCTCATCCTCTCGATTGGCAAGGGGTCTTCTTTATGTCGTATGTTATATATACACCTCCCTTCCGAGTCCAACGTCCCCCATGCCCGTAAAACCAATTCCTTGCACGTTCTACCCAATCGTCTGTCTTTGGGGTGATCTTTTTTGCACGCAGTTCATTCTCAAGTTTCTCCCACTTAGGAATGCCAGCCCTGTAGCCACCTTGCCCCATAGTATGGTGATACTTCTTGTTAGCAGCATTCAGCTTATTCGTTTCAGACATTTTCTTAGCTTTTTCTGATTTCTCGTATTCCACAAACTCAGCCCAGAATGGTTTTATCTTCTCAAACTGAATATTCTTGAAATCGGGATTCTTCTTTTTCACGACATAGTCAAGGTGCAATATTTTCTTCCAGTTGGTGAAACACTGGGCCATCTTCTTCAAAGCCCACTCCCTGACCTTAGCCTCCATGGGTCTCCCATGTTGTAAGGCGTCCTCAACTGGATCCTCCGCATTTGGATCCAGCTCTATCTTCGGTAGTTTGAAATTAACCATGAGCCTCTTCCACAGTAAATCTTTGGCGTGGTTAGGGACAAATAAACATGTTCCCTCTTCATCCGCATTACCAGGCCTATTCCAATTTCTAATGGTGATCGGGATTAAGTCCCTAACGATTACTCCGCATTGTGCCACAAATTTGGTGGCGACAACTTCGGGAGCTGTCGGTTTGCCGTCTTTAGCGACATCTTCGATCCTGAACCTCTCATGGTCTTGCAACTTTTTGGTTGGGCCTCGTCTGCTCTTTTCAGTAGATTCCTTCGATCCGGAGGGCTAAAAGAAGAAAGATCGTCGTTACTATTTCTATATAGATAGCAGATGATTAATTAATGAATTGATTTATATTACATGCACCTCGCCGGAGCGGTCTTCTTCTCGATTACACAAGGCATCGCCTTCTCCCTCGCGGAAGGCAACACCTTCAACCTCAAACAAGTTGTCTATTCCGGTAAAAAGAGGATCACCCTCACCGGAGTTGTTCAGAAACATTGATACGTCTAAATTATCTTCCCCACGGATCACACCTTGGATCAACTCTTCCTTTTCTTCGTCTCTGACGTGTGGGTCCATATTTTCTGCATAGGTGGAAAAACGAATAAGTCAAAGCGGCTAAAGGAGAAAGTTAGGTACGGTGTTGAGAGATATAAACCCTAATTCAGAGAAACCCTAATATATACATACACAATAATAAAAATGAAGAGAAACCCTAAACCCTAAACCTAGCTACAAAAAGGAAACCGTGTAGTAGATAGGTAACTCTAGCTAAAATCAACTAAAATCAATATTCCGGAGTTCCGAGGGGTGTAAAACCTAGTTCGGAGAAACCTCAGATGCATATGAGAGGGGAACATGAGTATAAGGCTACAAAAGGGAAACTATCCAGCAGATAGGTAACACTAGATACTAACAAAATACCATATTGGAATCGATTTAAGAGGGTTCGGAATGCCCTGGCGAAGGCACATCGTCGAACCCACATGCACCTAAGGGGTATTAATGATTCGTTATCTAACCACAGTGACTGACAATGTGAATCGGGTCTGGGGCTACCCACAATGACTGACCAGTGGGGCCGAAGACCAATAATACCAAACTAATTAATAAACCTAATAATACCTAACTAATAATAAACCTAATAATCGAAACACCGAAAAGAAAGGGAAACAATCAACACATGGCATCGATGCAATGCTAAAGCAAGTATGATGATATGACAAGTTAATTTGCATTGGAATGTAACCCTAAGACATGCTCGACGATTTAATCGGGGTTCCGAGGGGTGAAAACCCTAACTCGGGGAAACTCCGGAACATATGAGAGGGGTGCATTTGTTCTTCTAATTATACTTGTCATTTAAATTGTTGAACAATGCATGATTATAGGTTAAATAGATAGGTTTCATTTTTCTGAACAATTTGATATATTATTTGTATTTTTCTGACTTATAAATAAAAAGATATTGAATTTACAAGTTTATATCAATTTCTGGAATTATTAAATCTTTTAAAATTGAATTACTGTGTCAATATGACATCAGCAAAGGGTTGGGTTTTTTTTACCCAGACAAAACCTAGCCACTGTCACTGAGTGCTGGGCCCTAGGCCACATCAGCAAGCCACCGTGGTGGTCAAAGGTCAGCGGGCCCGTGGGCCACGTCAGCGTGACGCCGGGGTGACGTCATCTCGGCGGCCACCGTCGGGTGCTCACCGGAGACGGCGCTGTGAGGCGTGCGGGGCGACGGGGCTAGGCTTGATCGAAGTAGCGCGTCGCGGTAGGCAATAAAGTGGCGGCGCCGCTCGAAGAAGCTCACCGGAGCTGGGCGCACGGCGGGCAGCGGCGGCGGTGCTTGCAGCGACACGACGCGTGGCGGCTACAACAAGCAAGGGGGCAAACGGAGGGCACTGGGAGGTGCAGAGGCTTACCGCGCGTTAGAGAGAGGCGGCGCCGCTCCTTCTTGGTCACCGAAGCGTCGCCTCCGTCGAGCTCGAGCGGCGGCGGCGTCGGGCAGGGGGGAAGTAGCTGGTGCGCGCACGGACGGAGGCGGCGGTGCTGGCGGACGGAACACGCGGGCTCGGGCAGCCTGACGGCGTCGGGGGCGGCGAGCTCGGGCAGCTTGCCGGCGTCGGGGGCGGTTGTGCGCGCGTCGGTGAAGCAGAGAAGTGATATGGGGAAGGGAAGAAGAAGAGGAGGGGCGTCAGTTATAACCAAAGGACCTTTAGTCCCGGTTGGTGGCTCCAACCAGGACTAAAGGGGCATACGTCCCGGTTGGAGCCACCAACCGGGACGTATACTCCAATTTTCAGCAGCTGAAGGGGCGCGCGCGCAGGGGGTCTTTAGTCCCGGTTGATGGCTCCAACCGGGACATATTCCCCTGTTTTTAAATTTTTCAGGTATTTTCTCTCTGTTCCCTCCTTATTTTTTATTTTGGGGTTTAAATTTGTATTGTTTTTTAAATGATAATTAATTTGGAATTTAGAAAAACTTTAAACATAAAAAGTGTTTGGATTTGAATAAATAATTCAAAACCATTTTCTGTTTTAAAAAATAATTAATGTAACCATTTAAAATATGAACCATTTACAATTAAAAATGAATTAACTTATATTTTTTAATATCAATTTGGAATTTAGAAAAACTTTAAACATAAAAAGTGTATCGATTTGAATAAATAATCCAAAACCATTTTCTATTTTTAAAAAATAAATAATGTAACCATTTAAAATGAATTAACTTATATTTTTAAATATTAATTTGGAATTTAGAAAAACTTTAAACATAAAAAGTGTTTGGATTTGAATAAATAATTCAAAACCATTTTCTGTTTTAAAAAATAATTAATGTAACCATTTAAAATATGAACCATTTACAATTTAAAATGAATTAACTTATATTTTTTTAATATCAATTTGGAATTTAGAAAAACTTTAAACATAAAAAGTGTATGGATTTGAATAAATAATCCAAAACGATTTTCTATTTGTAAAAAATAATTAATGTAACCATTTAAAATGAATTAACATATATTTTTGAATATTAATTTGGAATTTAGAAAAACTTTAAACATAAAAAGTGTTTGGATTTGAATAAATAATTCAAAACCATTTTCTGTTTTAAAAAATAATTAATGTAACCATTTAAAATATGAACCATTTACAATTTAAAATGAATTAACTTATATTTTTTAATATCAATTTGGAATTTAGAAAAACTTTAAACATAAAAAGTGTATGGATTTGAATAAATAATCCAAAACCATTTTATATTTTTAAAAAATAATTAATGTAACCATTTAAAATGAATTAACTTATATTTAAACATAAAAAGTGTTTGGATTTGAATAAATAATTCAAAACCATTTTCTGTTTTTAAAAATAATTAAGGTAACCATTTAAAATATGAACCATTTACAATTTAAAATGAATTAACTTATATATTTTTAATATCAATTTGGAATTTAGAAAAACTTTAAACATAAAAAATGTTTGGATTTGAATAAGTAATTCAAAACTATTTTCTGTTTTTAATGGGCGGAAAAAAAAGGACAGAAAATAATGGGCGGAAAGAAAATTTGATTAGGATAGAACTGGAATTAAAGTACATAACGCAACTAACACAAAGTTACATAGAAGAACTGAAAATTAAGATACATGGCCAGATTAAGCCACAATCGGCCGAACTTGTTTTGCAATGTTGGAATAATTCAGTCATGCTCCTGCCTACACCTGTAACTCGCCACTGTAGTCGTCGTACTCGCCATGGCCGTCGTCGCTATCGTCGTCGGGGTCGCCGTAGTTGAACCTTGAAGGTTGAGTACGAGTGGGCTGGACTTGAGGGTAGCGCAGGCGGGGGCTAGAGTCGGCGACCGTGTCATAGGCCATGACGCTCTGGAGAGTCCGGCCGCGCCACCATAGCCGACGGCCGGCCTCGTTGAAGTTCGGAGGAGGTGGGTCCTCCTCCTCGTGCCTGGCGAGTGCCCTCTCACGCCGATCCACGAAGAAGGCTTCCCAAGTCGGGAAATAGTCGGCATCCCATCTGGGATTCCTCCGCTGCTCCGGCGTGAGCTCGAAGTAGTAGTGGTTCGTGATGGCCATCCGACGCGCCACACCTAGAGGGACAGGAGGAACCGGCACGCCTCCGGCGCTCAGCATCCAGCCGACGGGGACACAGTAGCCCGACGGGCAGGGGTAGTTCAAGGCGCAAAGCGCCTCCGCCTCCCTGGGAATTAGTGCTACGGTGGAAGCCATGGGAAAGAGTGATGAGGTTGTAGATATGAGTCTAGAGATGTGCAATGACAATGGAGGCCAACCCTACATATATATAGTGAAGAACTGGCGGGAAGAACTGGAGGGAAGAACTGGCGGAAAGAAAAATGGCGGGAAAAATGGCGTGTCGACATTATGTCGTGCAGCGTGTACCTTGTCCCGGATGGTGTCACCAACCGGGACTAAAGATGAACCTTTAGTCCAGGTTGGAGACACCAACCGGGACAAAACACGAGTCAGCACTAATGATAGGGGTGAGTGTCGACATTATTTCGTATGTACAAACCGGACCCACTTCCGTGCGACCCGTTTTTTGCCCTCGGAAAATGGAAAAGGGCTTTTCCATGCGACAAAAAGGAAAACTTCCTCCTGCAACATTGTTCTCCATACCAATGTCCACACACATGCATAATATGGGCACAACGTCACAAACTATGCCATGATTCAGCACATAACATCGGTCATTTGGACCGAAAGCCATGAAACCTCGAACATGATAGGTCATTTTGTGAAGGTTTTTTCGAAACATGATCAATATACCAAGTCTGGTATTTTTCCTTTCAACTATGTAACATAATATGACACCACGCGAAGGATTTTCATTGTTCGGGTTTTTTTTGAATTTATTATGCCCGTTTTGATTTATCTGAATTTCTAACTATGGTCGAACCGGTGTGCATGAAGATAGGGGACGAGCATCGTTAGAACTTGCATTGGATCTCTAAAGAAACCACATATTGCGAGTCTAAAAATGATTTTTTCAAAAAATCACGGGAGATAGATCATGTACCTGTAGTACAAACCGGACCCACTTCCTACCGATTCGGCAGACATTTGTCCTTTTTACCCAGGATGGACGAAAAGGTTTGAGATGTCCCTGTTGGGAGATAGTCCATGTAAGGTGGTCTAGTATTTTAGGAAAATGGGACGGTAGCATTCTGAAACGGCATTTTGGTGGTTACTTCACAAAACGACCCGTTTTTTGCGCTCGAAAAATGGAAAAGGGCTTTTCCATGCGACAAAAAGGAAAACTTCCTCCTGTAACATTGTTCTCCATACCAGTGTCCACACACATGCATAATATGGGCACAACATCGCAAACTATGCCGTGATTCAGCACATAACATCGGTCATTTGGACCGAAAGCCATGAAACCTCGAACATGATGGGTCATTTTGTGAAGGTTTTTTCGAAACATGATCAATATACCAAGTCTGGTATTTTTCCTTTCAACTATGTAACATAATATGACACCACGCGAAGGATTTTCATTGTTCGGGTTTTTTTTTTGAATTTATTATGCCCGTTTTGAATTATCTGAATTTCTAACTATGGTCGAACCGGTGTGCATGAAGATAGGGGACGAGCATCGTTAGAACTTGCATTGGATCTCTAAAGAAACCACATATTGCGAGTCTAAAAATGATTTTTTCAAAAAATCACGGGCGATAGATCATGTACCTGTAGTACAAACCGGACCCACTTCCTACCGATTCGGCAGATATTTGTCCTTTTTACCCGGGATGGATGAAAAGGTTTGAGATGTCCCTGTTGGGAGATAGTCCATGTAAGGTGGTCTAGTATTTTAGGAAAATGGGACGGTAGCATTCTGAAACGGCATTTTGGTGGTTACTTCACAAAACGACCCGTTTTTTGCGCTCGGAAAATGGAAAAGGGCTTTTCCGTGCGACAAAAAGGAAAACTTCCTCCTGCAACATTGTTCTCCATACCAATGTCCACACACATGCATAATATGGGCACAACATCACAAACTATGCCGTGATTCAGCACATAACTTCCTGCCGATTCAGCAGACATTTAGTCCCGGATGTAGTCACAAGCCGGGACTAAAAATATTTTCCACCATTTCCCACCTCTTCCCGCCAAGTTTTCCCGCCCTTTCCTTTCTACTAGAGCTTTTAGTCCCGGATGTAGTCACTAACCGGGACTAAAGATATTTCCCGCCATTTCCCAAAGTTTCACGCCAAGTTTTCCCTCCCTTTCCCTCTATATTTAGGGTGATCGTGCCATGGCTATCCACACATCCACACCTTCCTCTCTTAGAACAATGGACAACGCCTACTGGGCCATTCTGACCCTCGAGGAGACCGAGGCGCTGTGCGCCTCCAACTACCCTTGTCCGCCGGGCTACCGGCCGCCCGCCGGCTGGATGCTGAGCGCCGGAGGGGTTCCTGTCCCTCCTGTCCCTCAAGTTTCCGCACGCCAGGCGGCCATCACAATCCACTTCTACCACGAGCTCACGCCGGAGCAGCGGATGGATCCCAGTGGGATCCCGACAACTACGACACCTGGAATGCCTTCTTCGCTAATAGGCGGGAAAGGGAGCTCGCCAGGTACGAGGGTGATGGCCCACCACCGGTGAACCACAATGAAGCCGGCCGTCGTCTGTGGTGGGCGAACCGTACTATCATCAGAGTGATGCGCTACATCGTCGGGGGAGACCATCCTCGCCTACGGTGCCCACGAGTCCACCCGCCACAGGCCCCACACCGTCCCGGCGGTAGCGGCATCGTATTCCAGGAGACCCCTCTCCTGCCCGCCGTGAATCCGAGGCTGGAATGGCCCCTGGTATATGCCATGGATGGGCTGAGGATCCCCGGAGTGGCAGGTGACGATGACGATGATGATGACGATGAAGACCCTGAAGCTGCGTACTATAGGACTAGGCATGATTATGACTAAAGGGGGCGGCTTTAGTCCTGAGTGTTAGCTAGTCCCGGTTTGTCCCGGTTTTTAATATTAATAAATGTCTTGAGTGTTACCTAATAAATAGAGGGAAATGCCTATATAAAGAGAGGGTTCATCTTTAGTCCCGGTTGGAGAAACCAACCGCGACTGAAGGGATTGCGGCAGAGTGGGCCAGGCAACACTAATAATAGGGGTGAGTGTCGACATTATGTCGTGCGGCTTGTACCTTGTCTCGGATGGTGTCACCAACCGGGACTAAAGATGAACCTTTAGTCCTGGTTGGAGACACCAACCGGGACTAAAGATGAGTCAGCACTAATAATAGGGGTGAGTGTCGACATTATGTCGTGAGTGTCGACATTATGCCGAGCTGCTTGTACTATAAATAGGCATCCTTGTGAGTCCAGTCCTCCAGCCAGTTTGAGGCATCTCCAAGATGGTTTTAGAGAGCAGGGACACCACTACGGCCAGTTTCAGGGAGATGCCGACGGAGCCCAGTCCTCCGGCATCTCCGAGAAACTGGTCATAGAGGCACTCCCTAATATGTGAAATTAGTTAGCTCCGAGGCGTATTGATCTAGTTAGAGAAGTTACAAGCTGCAAGATGGTTTTCGAGAGCAGGGACACCACTGCGGCCAGTTTCAGGGAGATGCCGATGGAGCCCAGTCCTCCGGCATCTCCGAGAAACTGGTCATAGAGGCACTCCCTAATATGTGAAATTAGTTAGCTCCGAGGCGTATTGATCTAGTTAGAGAAGTTACAAGCTGCAAGATGGTTTTCGAGAGCAGGGACACCACTACGACCAGTTTCAGGGAGATGCCGCCGGATCCCAGTCCTCCGGCATCTCCAAGAAACTGGTCATAGAGGCACTCCCGGTCCAGCAACAAAACGGGACTTACACTCAAGACATTTATTAATATTAAAAACTGAGACTACAAAACCGGGACTAAAGGCCACAAACCGCGAAAGATATCATTCGGTCAAGCCACAAACCGTGAAAGACATGAACTAGAGTTACATAATATGAGCATGAACTTCTTGGCATATGTCATTCCTTATGACCGCTTCAGACGTAACCATGGAGCATCTTCTTTACTTAACGGAATGCTTGGGTCAGTTTTCACTGTGAAGGGCAGAATTTCATCAAACTTATTATAATCTTCTGACATGTCTGTCTTGTCCTCGATTCCCACGATGTTTCTTTTCCCTGAAAGAACTATGTGACGCTTTGGCTCATCATATGATGTATTCGTTTGCATATTTTTTCTTTTTTTCGGTCTGGAGGACATGTCCTTCACATAGAAAACCTGAGACACATCATTGGCTAGGACGAATGGTTCATCTCTATAACCAAGATTGTTGAGATCCACTGTTGTCATTCCATACAACTGGTCTATCTTTACCCCTTCCCCATTCAGGTTGACCCATTTGCAGCGAAACAAAGGGACCTTAAAAGAGACTCCATAGTCTAGTTCCCATATCTCCTCTATGTAACCATAATATGTGTCCTTTTGTCCACTCTTGTCTATTGCATCAAAGCGGACACCACTATTTTGGTTGGTGCTCTTTTTATCTTGGGCGATCGTGTAGAATGTATTCCCATTTATTTCGTACCCTTGGAAATTCAATACAGTAGAAGATGGTGACGCGGCCAACAAGTATAGCTGATCTCCAACAGTGGTGTCATTCAAGAGATGTGTCCGCATCCAACCACAGAAAGACTTCATGTGTTCATCTGTAATCCATGATTCAGGCTTCCCCGGGTTTTTGGAGCGTACAATATTCTTATGTTCCTCGATATACGGAGCTGCCAAGGTGGAATTATGTAGAACTGTGTAGTGTGCTTTAGTGAAAGAATCTTCGTCCCTACATATCATTGCTTTCTTTCCCAGTGTGCCTTTTCCACTTAGTCTTCCCTCATGCCGCGAGTCAGAAACACCAATCGGCTTAAGGTCAGGAATAAAGTCAACACAAAACTCAATGACCTCCTCTGTTCCATATCCCTTGGAGATGCTTCCTTCTGGTCTAGCACGGTTATGAACATATTTCTTTAAGACTCCCATGAACCTCTCAAAGGGGAACATATTGTGCAGAAATACCGGACCGAGAATGGCAATCTCTTCCACTAGATGAACCAGGAGATGCGTCATAATATTGAAGAAGGATGGTGGGAACACCAATTCAAAACTAACAAGACATTCTATGACATCCTTCTGTAACCTTGGCAGAATATCTGGATTGATTACCTTCTGAGATATTGCATTGAGGAATGAACACAGCTTCACAATGGGTACTCGAACATTTTGCGGTAGAAGCCCCCTCAATGCAATCGGAAGCAACTGCGTCATAATCACGTGACAGTCATGAGACTTCAGGTTTTGGAACTTTTTCTCTGCCATATTTATTATCCCCTTTATATTAGATGAGAAGCCCGACGACACCTTGATACTGTAAAGGACTTCAAAAAAGATTTCCTTCTCTGCTTTGGTAAGAGCATAGCTGGCACAACTTAAGTGACGCCCTTTATCCGTCTTGTTATGTGTATGCATGTTCTTTGGGTCTTTCATAATTTGTTGGTCCTCCCGTGCTTCAGGTGTATCTTTTGTCTTACCATACACGCCTAGGAATCCTAGCAGGTGCACGCAGAGATTCTTCGTCACGTGCATCACGTCGATTGAAGAGCGGACACGCAGGACTTTCCAATATGGCAGCTCCCAAAATATAGATTTCTTCTTCCACATGGGTGCGTGTCCTGTAGCGACATCGTTCGGAACTGATTGACCGCCGGGACCCTTTCCAAAGATTACTTCTATGTCCTTGACCATACCAAATAGATCATAACCAGCAGGGAGTTCAGGCTTCTTTCGGTGATCTGCCTCACCTTTGAAATGCTTGCCTTTCTTTCTTACGGGATGATTGGTCGGAAGAAATCGTCGATTCGCCAGGTACACAACCTTCTTGCATTTATGCAAATATGTACCTTCGGTCTTATCTAAACAGTGGGTGCATGCCTTATATCCCTTGTTTGTCTGTCCTGAAAGGTTACTAAGAGCAGGCCAATCATTGATGGTTACGAATAACAACCCTCGTAGATCAAATGGCTCCTGTTTGTTCTCATCCCACGCACGTACACCTGGTTTGCCCCACAACTGTAAGAGTTCTTCAACTAATGGCCTAAGGTACACATCAATGTCGTTGCCTGGTT
Organism: Avena sativa; assembly: GCA_916181665.1. NCBI lineage: Eukaryota > Viridiplantae > Streptophyta > Magnoliopsida > Poales > Poaceae > Avena > Avena sativa. Next base: position 258,418,616 of record OV702298.1, on the reverse strand, counting down.
GCTTCGGGCCTTGGATGAGCACTGGCATCATAATGAACTTACGCTTCATGCACAACCAAGGAGGCAGGTTGTAGATACATAGAGTCACGGGCCAGGTGCTGTGACTGCAACTCTGCTCCCCAAAAGGATTCATTCCATCCGTACTTAGACCAAACCATAAGTTCCTTGCGTCACCTGCAAAGTCTGGGAAGTCTCTCTCGAATTTTCTCCACTGTGACCCATCAGCACGGTGTCTCAACTTCCCGTCTTTCTTACGGTCTTCTTTGTGCCATCGCAACAACTTGGCGTGCTCTTTGTTTCTGAACATGCGTTTCAACCTTGGTATTATAGGAGCATACCACATAACCTTAGCAGGAACCCTCTTCCGGAGGGGCTCTCCCTCAACATCACCAGGGTCATCTCGTCTGATCTTATACCGCAACGCATTGCATACCGGGAATTTATCTAAATTCTCATAATCCTTACCGCGGTAGAGGATGCAGTCATTAATGCATGCATGTATATTTTGCACATCTAATCCCAGAGGACAGAGAGTCTTCTTTGCTTCGTAGGTACTCTCGGGAAGTTCGTTATGTTTTGGAAACTTCGGCTTCATTATTTTTAGCATCTTTTCAAATGAGGAGTCAGTTAGACCACACTCTGCCTTCCATCGCAACAATTCCAGTGTGGTACCGAGCTTTGTGCTGCCATCTTCACAATTTGGGTACAACAATTTCTTGGATCTTCTAACATGGCCTCTAACTTCAACTTCTCATTTTCTGTTTCACAGTCTCGCTTTGCACCAGAAATGACCCTACCAAGTTCATCAGCCGGCTCATCTGATGCCCGTTCTTCACCTCTTTCCTCTCCATTGTCTTCCATTGCAGTATCACTGTATTCAGGAAACATATGATGATAGTTGTTATCATCATCTTCTTCTTCACCATCTTCCATCATAACCCCTCTTTCCCCGTGCTTGGTCCAGCAATTATAGTTGGGCATGAAACCTTTCATAATCAGGTGGCCGCGAATGATTTTCGAGGAACAGTACTCCTTGTTGTTCCGACATTGAACACATGGACAACGTATAAATCCATTCTCTTTGTTTGCCGTAGCCACATCGATAAATTTATCCACGCCTTTGATATACCCGGCTACGCGCCGGTCACCGTACATCCATTCCCGACCGTTCATCTGCATCATATAAGTAAGTTTATCAAAAAATAGGACATCATAAATAGTGAAATAACCAATTCACACCGACACATGAATTGTATCAATGACCTAGAAAAGATAAGATTGCTAACCTCGATCGAGGGAAATAAAGAGGAGAAAGCTCAAGTGCGTCTCGGACACCTTCTATATTTTTGTTCTATGAGAAATTCAACGGGATTATTCACTCAAACATTTCATCAAACACCTTCAATGCATGCATGAGAAAAAACTAGCACACCCCCTCACACCTTCCACCATTCGAAAAAACAGAGTGGAGGCAGAGGGGGCTGGGGCGTTGCATTTATAGAGGGCAGGGGGTCTTTAATCCCGGTTGGAGCCAACAACCGGGACTAAAGGTGCGTGCCACACCACGTGGATGTGGCCAAACCTTTAGTCCCGGTTGGTGGCTCCAACCGGGACGTATTCCCCCTTACCAACAAGGACGCATGCCCCCTGGCCCCGTGCCCGCTCCAACCGGGACGCGTTCCAGCATTAGTCCCGGTTGGTGGCGCAACCGGGACAAATGCTTTGAGGGGTCGCGAACGGATAGCCCTTTTTCCACTAGTGTTCGGTCGAACACCTCACAGGAGGAGGAGGTGACGAGGTTGGCCTGGCGGTCGTCGGGTAGGGTAGAGGAGGCATCTAGTCGCGTATGTAAAAGAGATATGAAACTGCAATGGAAAAAGTGTCCTCAGGGAGTAGCGGATACACCTCTAGAATTATAAAGGTTTTAAGATAATGATTATTATCATCAACATTCTCAACTATGTATGTGTGGGAGGAACTCCGTAATTGGACGAATAGGTAGCAACCATTGCTCACATCATCCTCATAACCATAGCAGACAAGTAATCGACATCAATTGAATTAATGCACTATTAAGGGATTTTATCCCATAGGATGTATCCCGTGGCATGGACAATATTCCGTGAGTTTCCTCGGTTCCCAAATTGATATGTAAGGGGTGCTAACAGCTTTATAGTCAGCGTAAGTGCTAGCACACCTCGTCTACCAACAAGTAGTTCCCTTCATCAAGTCCCCACACGAGGAAAATATTGAGAGGTCGACTTCTCTTAACATCAAGATGAAGATAATCTAACACATGGTCACAGTGATGAATATCATAATAAACTTTATCTTACTTCAATCTCATGCGAAAATTTCTCCATCTCCCCAGGAACTAATGATCTAGTCAGACATGGAGGCAATCAGCATCATGGCAAAGATAATGGAATCTATCATAGATGAATAGTACTTGTATAAATCCACAATGAGTATGGAAATTACAACAAGATATAGACAAGATATAGATGAGATAGATGGAGATGGTGACATGGTTATACCCTGCGGGTAAACGATCTTAGCATACCTAGTCCAGCCCAAGGAAGGCCCACGAGAATATACGCCAACCCATGAAGGCTTTCGGGTGGCCAGGGCCCATGACGCCTTCGGATCCTTGGAGAACAAGACTAGAGTAGATAGAATATTCAAAGGGGCAAACCCTAGAACCTGTAACCGACTCGATCTGTGCCTGAGACCTGCCTATCTCTATATAAAGGCTAGGAGGGCACGGCGAGGAGGGCACTTCGCATACCACCGCATACACACCTCCACGCCAGATTGCATCTGCTCACCCCTCTACTTTCGGTTCCGCCGTAATCAAGAGCAGACAAGCAGGAGTAGGGTTTTCCCTCTGGGGGCCTGAACCTGGGTAAACCCCGTGTCCCCTTGTTGCTTGTTTTCTAACCGTTCCGCGATCTCCAGCATCCCATCTTCTCCAAAACCCAAGCTCATAACAATGGGCATTGACGAGATTAAACCTTGTCAATTGACGTCGTCTGTGGGAACTGGGGGCGCTGATTGTGCGGTCGTGACGGTCCCAACCAAAGCGATCTACAACTCCGTGGCGACGGAGAGTCATCTCCTCTTCGGCGCCTTTGACTTCACCGCCCACTCGCCATCCACCATGAAGGACTTCGAGCCCGTTGGCGACGGACTCGAAATCCTGTTTGGGAGCTTCTGCTTCTAGGTGGGGCAGACTGGCACTATCCCTCCTCCCAGAGCGGGTGCCCCTATCGTTGATCAGGCCCGCTTCATGGGCCTCGCACCCCGTGCTACGCACATCGCCATCGACAGATGAGTTCTATGATAGCAGTAGCTGCAACTCAGATCTGTGCGATCCACCATCGGAGGAAGGGACCTACGGTTCCGGATCCGAAAGCTGCGGCAGCAGCGATCCAATCTACTAGCGCTACCAATGCGCCGCAGTTTTCCAGAGTGACGTGGATCAGGAGAACAACCCGCCACCCAACCCACAGGGTAGAAACAGCGAGAACAGAAGAAGCCAGTCCCCCCGCCCAAGGGGGACGACACCGATTGGGTCATCCACCTTAGCGAGGAAGGACGGGCTCAAGCACGCAAAGCCGTAGCAGGCAACAAGATCCTGCCTGTGGGTGCCTCACGGGACCTGCTGATGGCATACCACATGCTCCTAATCGAGGAGCACAAGAAGGAGGTGAAGATGCAAGAGGTGCTTGAAAAACGCAAGCAAGCAGCCTCGGAGTCCAATGCGCGGCGAGTTGCGCTCTCCGCCATGGGCATCGGCTCTAGCTCGCACGACAACCATGGCAACAAGCACCGTTCTCGCACGGAGAACAAGGATCCAAAGGCATGTCGTGAGGTGACTCGGGCCCTCAACGCGTCCTTCATGGAGATGGATGCCGATGGCAACATCATCCCGAAGACGTCGCAAGCCGCGATCATGGCAGCCACCGCGTACCTCGCGTCCCATCCACCTTCGGAGGGGGACCCAGAAAGGGCCATGCACAAGTCCGCGCTTACCGGACTCGGACTCGTCGGAGCTGCGCTCCACGGAGAATCTCCTGCGGAGCCAAAGAAGAAGGTTGCGGTCAGGTTCAACCGCAGCCCCACGCCCTCATCCGAGGATGAAGAGCACGACCTTCCTCGAAGGCACAAGAGCTCGCGCCATCGCAGCCGCGATTACGACGCTCGAAGCGATCTCACCTAGCGCAAGATCAACAAAGCGCGCGCCAAGCGCGTATGCTCGTCCGAATCCGAGGAGGATGACGACGAAGGAGAACTCTGCGGAGCCCGATGCTTCGGCAGATCCGTTCGACGGACACAGATTGAAAGGATACGGATGTCGCCTAGAGGGGGGTGAATAGGCGATTAAAATTTTTCCTATAGTGGCTCAACAAAGGCGGAATAAAACTAGTGTTTACTTTGTTAAGCACAACCTAGAAACAACTAAGGTTCACCTATGTGCACCAACAACTTATGCTAAGCAATACAAGCAACAATGTGATAGCAAGATATAGATTACTTCAAGCACGAAGGCTATCACAATGTGAAGTGCATAAGTAAAGAGCTCAGGTATAGAGATAACCGAGGCACGCGGGGACACCGATATTATACCGAGTTCCTCCCAACATGGAGTACGTCTCGTTTGAAGAGGGGGTGGTATCAAACCACCAACGCCAAAAAAGGCCTCCCTTATTCTCCGGTGAATCTCATCCGAATGGGATCGATCCATGCTTCCACTATCGGTGCACTTGTCGGTGGCAACCGGAACCTCTCACAAGGTTGGGGCACAACTCCACAACTTAATTGGAGGCTCCCAACAAACGCCACAAAAGGCCTCAACAAATGCCACCAAGGCCACAATGCCACCAAGGCCACAAAACCGTCTAGTTCCAAGAACCCAAGAGGGACAAGCTCCAATGAGCAATTCAAACCAAATCCTCCGAGGAGAACTAAAACCGATGCACCAAATGCAAATGGCAAGAACACCACAAAGATGCTCAAACCCCTCACTCTTAAGTTCCAACAAAACTACTAAAGCTATTGGGGGAACAAGAGAGGAGGAATCAAAGAGAGACACAAAATCCCCCAAAATCTAGATCCCCAAATATACACTCACAAAGAGATGTTTTGGTTTGGTCAAAACATAGATCTAGATCACCTCCAACAACCCCTCAAATATATGCAAGAACCAATGGAGGGGTGTGTAGAAATCAAGCTTAAAGACTAAAGCAAATGGGGGCAAAGCTTGGACAAGAAAAGGAGGAAGAAGTAACCCTAAATGAAAATGGACAAAAGACTTATATTGGGCTAGCCAAAATATGACCGTTGGGGTATTTTTCTGGACGGTCGGTACTACCGGACCCAAACAACAAATCGCCAGAAAAAGGGCAAGGGACCAGGCGAGCGAGCGAGCAGAGAAGAGAAAGCACCAGCAGGGCAGCCAGCAGGCGGGGGCACGCGCGCGCGCCTGCGAGAGGACCAGCGGCAGCGGGCCCCGCTGCCAGCGCAGGCAGCAGCAACAGCTGGAAGAGCTGCTCGCGCGCAGCAGCCCAGCAGCAGCTTGGCGCAGCGCAGCGGCAGCAGGTGGCCCACAGCAGCGCAGCGGCACCAGCATGGCGCAGCGCAGCGGCAGCACACGTGGGCGCACGCGAGAGGGAGCGACGCGGCCGCAGCAGCGCGCGAGGGAGGGCGAGCGCGCGCAGCGAGGCGGACGCAGCGGCAGGTCAACGCGGCGAGCTGGGCCAATCGAGCGGACACGCAGGGATCTAGATCTAGGAAAATATCTGGGCCGACCGGTACTACCGGCCCACCCGGGCGGTACTACCGGGCCGGTCGGTAGTACCGAAAAAAGGTACCTATCGAGACAGAAAGAAACGGGCCATTTTTAGGCCCGGGCGGTAGTACCGGCCCGCTCGGCCCAGAAAACAGACTTACAGTCAAATATTCAAACGGCAATAACTTTTGACTGGAAGCTCCGATTGACCCGATTCAAATTGCGTTGGATAGAGGACGACAAGGGCTTCCCAATAAAAAGTGGAAATATTGATTATCACCAAGTGAGAAAGTATCAAGTAGAATAATGTGATATACCTCACTTGGTGAGAAACCGAAAAGCCACATAAATTAAATCGCAACAAGATACAAATGGAAGATCCGATTTTGATGAACAAGAGCTTGTTATGGAGATTACCACAAACTCTATACCCTCACATGGATAAGACCAAATAACAACCAAATACGATGATGCAAGTATGCAAAGGTTTGAGCTCTCTCCGAACGATGTGACCGAATTACTCATACGAGAGCCCCTCTTGATAGTACGGTTATCTATCCTAAACCCGGTGTCCTACACACAACAAGATACCGGTAAAAGGGAAAACCTATCAAGATTATACCTTTGCCTTGAGCATTCCACTTGAGCTCGATGTAGACGATCTTGCCCTTCTCAAGATGGAACGCCTTTCTTAATTCCTCATCATCGACCTCGCATATTGAGCTTGCCCAACATATATTCTTTGCATTTCATCGACCTTGAAGCCAACACATGCTCCAAGCGATGCCAATGGACAAATCCTACAAGTATAACTTAATACACACATTAGTCCATAAAGATTGTCATTAATTACCAAAACCACACATGGGGGCCCAACATGTTATTTCACGGATGCCGTGGAACTTCAAGCTTCCTTCGGACACTCCGAAGTTCGACGGCACACAGGACCCCAAGGCGTGGCTAAGCGACCACCTGTTGTCCGTCAAGCTACACGGCGGAAACAAGGACACCGCTCTGCAATGCCTTCAGCTGCAGCTGACAGGCGCAGCCCGGATTTGGCTCAGCAGCCTATCGTCGGGATCCATCTGAAGCTAGGAGGAACTGGTGTACAGTTTCATCCGAAACTTCAAAGGCACCAGCAAGAGGCCAGCCTCGATCGAGGAGCTGCGGGCCTGCACGCAACGAACGGGCGAATCCATTCGCTCGTACATACTACGCTGGTCCAACACCAAGAACTCCGCGGCGCACATCTCTGAGGAGAGATCTATCGACGCCTTCAAGGACGGCGTCAAACGCCATGACTTTAAGGAAGAACTTGGGCGCGTCAAGCCCAAGACACTCGACCACCTCATGGACATCGCCAACAGGTGGGCCGATGGCGAGGACTCCGTCCACCGAGCGCACTCGGAGGAGGAAGATGACTATGGCCGGCGACGTCAACGCCGTAGCAAGAGAAGATCGTGCATCTACGACGATCGCGATGGACCCGACATGGTCGCGGCTGGCTACGCCGACCGCCGCAGCGATGGCAACCGCAGCAGCGGCGGATATCGCAGAAGCAACTTCCGCGATAGAGGACGCCCAACGCAGTCATGGCAACGTCGCGGCCGTGACGACGGACCCTCGGCATATGACAAACTGTCGGGGCCATGCACCATCCACTTCTACATCGACAAGCAGGATGGTAAAAAGAAGGCAAGCCACATGCTCAAGGACTGTCGCGAGTTCCAGAAACTCAGCGAAAGTATGGCTCAGATGAGGCAACAAGCCCCGAACCCTGGGTACGAGAACGCACCCGGACCACGTGAGATCGCACACGAAGCTCCTCCACCACCACCTGCGGGACCTTCAAACCACCCAATCACACCCGCGCAGAATAACGGTGGGCACGGGTACCCCGCGCCGAAAGGATCACTAATGATCTAAAAAGGGCGCCCAACAAACAGGGTGCAGAAGAAAATCACCCGTCAGATCAATCTGGCTATGACCGCTCCACCCACCATCCCTGAGTACCTCAGCGGATCGGAGTCCTGCATCATGTTCAGCCGTTCGGATCACCCTTGCGAGGTCCCTCTCCCAGGTCATGTTGCCCTGGTGCTCGAGGCGTAGATCGCAGGGTTCGACATGAGCCGCGTCTTCATGGACGATGGTAGCGGCATCAATCTGATGTTCGCCAGTACCTTAGCAGCAATGCGGATCCCGCTGTGCAGCCTGGAACAATCCGATACAACGTTCCATGACATCGTCCTAGGGAAGGGCGTATTCCCCTGGGAAAGATATGGCTCGACGTCATCTTTGGCAAGACGGATAACTTCCGGTGCGAGCGACTCGAGTTCGAGGTGGTGGGCTGGCCATCACAATACCACGTCATCCTCGGGCGTGTGGCATTCGCACAATTCCTGGCAGTACCGCACTACGCGTACCAGCTACTCAAGATGCTAGGACCCAAGGGCGTCATCATGGTCCACGGGAGCTTCACCCGATCGGACCACTGCGACAGGGACTTCAACAGAATCTCCCAGTCATTCGGCATGCAGGAGGAGCTCATAAGGCTCCGCAAGGTGACAGACAACGGGGCACCCCCAGTCGCAAGACAGAACGCACCAGACATGTCCTTCGACTCCACCGTCAACACAAAAAAGGTGCAGGTCCACCCGACGTATGCCTCCAAGACGGCGCTGATCGCCAACGACCTCAGCTCCGCATAGGAAAGCGCGCTCGTCGAATTCCTCCGTGAGCGCTAGGAAATCTTCGCCTGGTATCCTGCGGACATGCCAGGAGTTCCCAGGGAATTCGCCGAGCACGCACTCAACGTCTTTCCAGACGCCGAGCACGTCAAACAGTCCATCCGACGACTGTCCGAACCACAGGCCGAAGCAATCGGAGTCGAAGTCAACTGACTACTCGACGCAAACTTCATCAGGGAAATCAAGGAGAGCGAGTGGCTCGCCAACACCGTGATGGTCCCTAAAAAAGACACGGACATCCTGCGGATGTGCGTGGACTTCACATCGCTGAACAAGCACTGCCCGAAGGATCACTTCCATCTCCCTCGGATCGATCAGATCATCGATTCGACTACAGGATGCGAGAAGCTCTCCTTTGCTCGATGCCTACTCAGGCTACAACCAGATTCGACTGAAGGTCGAAGATCAGGATAAAACGGCGTTCATCATGCCGTTCGGAGTATTCTTCTACAACACAATGCCCTTCGGGCAGAAGAACGCAGGCGCCACGTACCAATGGTGCATGCAGGCGTGCCTGAAGGACCAGATCTGCCGCAACATCCAAGTCTATGTCGAAGACATAGTAATCAAAACAAGGGAGGCCAAGACGCTCATCGACGATCTCCGCGAGATGTTCGATACTAAACCTAGAAAAGTGCGCCTTCGGCGTCCCATCTGGTCAGGTGCTAGGCTACTTCATCTCCCAGCGAGGGATCAAGGCGAACCTGAAGAAAATCCGGGCCATAATGGCCATGGAGAAGCCGAAGAACCTCAAGGGCGTCCAGCAGCTTGCCGGGCGAATCGCGACATTGAGCAGGTTCATTAGCCGCATGGGCGAAAAAGCTCTGCCATTCTATCAGCTGCTACGCAAGGCAGACAAATTCGAGTGGACGCCCAAGGCGGACGACGCATTCGAAGATCTAAAGCGGCTGCTCTCTACCTCGCCCGTCTTGGTCACGCCAAAGGAGCACGAACCTTTACTGTTGTACATAGCAGCCACACACTAGGTGGTAAGCACCGTACTGGTGGTCGAGCGACCCGAAGAAGGGAAGACCCACGGGGTCCAACGACCAATCTACTACCTCAGCGAGGTATTGACGCCGACAAAGTAGAGGTATCCTCATTACCAGAAACTCGCCTAAGGCGTGTTCATGACGGCTCGTTGGCTGAGCCACTACTTCCAGGAGCATCAGGTGATGGTGGTCAACGAGGCACCCCTGAACAGCATCCTGAACAACCAGGAGGCCACAAGACGTGTGGCCCTGTGGGGCATCGAGCTGTCACCTCTAGACATCATCTATGAGAAGCGCCATACGATCAAGTCTCAGGTCCTTCCGGACTTCCTCGTCCACTGGATGGTGCTGCAGCTGCCAGACACACCGGACATGACACAGTCATGGACGATGCACTTCGACGGCTCCAAGCGCGAGGCCGGAGCAGGATCCGGGGTCAGACTGACCTCCCCACAGGGCGACAAGATGAAGTACGTCCTCCGGATGAAATTTCGAGCTTCCAACAACGAGGCCGAATACGAAGCCCTCATCCATGACATGAGGATGGCCAAGATCTGCGGCACGACGCGCCTGGTCATCTACGGAGACTCGAACCTCGTCGTCCAGCAGACGATGAACGAGTGCGATGCACACGCCGCCGCCATGATTGCGTACCGCACACTCTACAACACGCTCGAAGGAGACTTCAATGGCTACGAGCTTCGACACGTGGGGAGAGAAAGCAACGAAGAGGCCGACAGACTCGCCAACATCGGCTCCACCTGCGCACGGGTGCCACCAGGTGTGTTCCTCGAACAGATCTGCGTGCCATCAATCAAAAGGAAATTCCCAAAAGGATCACCCGAAGAAGCAGAGCACTCGGGGGCTGCGCTACCCGACGGTCAGGAAGGACCCGAAAAACTCGACACAGAGGTCGCAGTAGTCAACCTGATGGAGGTCATGGAAGTCGAAGAAACATGGACACGACCGTACCTCAGGTACCTGATACATGGAGGGATTCCTGATAGCCCGACAGATGCCCGGCGCATATCTCGCCGGTCCAAGGCCTTCACCATCATCAATGGCGAGTTGTACAAGCACAGCATTTCGGGTGTACTCCAAAGGTGCGTCACCATCAGAGACAGAAAAACGATCCTCCAAGACATCCACGAGGGCATCTGCGACCATCATGCGGGTAGCCGCGCCCTTGTCGCCAAAGCTCTACGAGCTGGGTTCTACTGGCCAACGGCCATGAACGACGCCAATGACATCGTCCGAAGGTGCAACGGGTTCCAGAGGTTCGTAGATAAACCACACGCACCAGGATCAAAGCTCAGGCCCATACCCCTGGCCTGGCCCTTCGCCCAATGGGGCCTCGACATGATCGGCAAACTGCCCAAGTCCTCGAAAGGAGGCCACGTCTACCTCCTGGTCGGAGTCGACAAATTCACGAAGTGGATCGAGGCCATGCCCGTTACTAACCAAAAGGGCAAAACGGCCGTCAAGTTCTTCGAATCCATTGTTTACAGGTTCGGCGTGCCGCACAGCATCATCACCGACAATGGGTCGAACTTCATCTCCAAAGAATTCCAGGACTTCTGCGAAGACCTCGGAATCAACATCACATACGCCTCCGTGGCGCACCCGCAAACAAACGGGCAGGTCGAAAAGGCCAACGGCCTCGTTGGTGGCGGCATCAAGAAGCGCCTCATGAGCGCACTCCAGCGACTCGCGGGAGCCTAGACACAAGAGCTACCCTCCTTTCTCTAGAGCTTGTGCACGACGCCAAACAGCTCAACTGTCTACACGCCCTTCTTCATGGTGCAGGGATCCGAAGTCGTGCTGCCCGCAGAAGTACGCCACAAGGCCCCACGGGTCGTCGCCTACAGCGAGGCCGAATCGACGGCCGCACTCGAAGACGCCGTCGGCACACTCGATGAGGCATGCGACATTGCCGCGGCTCGATCAGCGGTCTATCAACAGAGCCTCCGCAACTATCACAGCCGTCGGCTGCGCCCAAGGTCCTTCGTCGAAGGAGACCTAGTCTTGCGACTCAAGCAAGAGCGACCGAAGAAACTCGAGTTGCCCTGGGAAGGACCCTACATCGTCACTGAAGTCATCGCAGGTGGTGCCTATCGCCTCAAGCACGTGGAGTCTGGAGTCACATACTCCAATCCATGGAACATCGCACAACTGCGACGCTTCTACCCCTAGCTACCTCCCTCTTTTTACTTTCAATAAGGCTAATCAGCCAAGGCTACTGAGCCGAACAATGTACCTCCTCCTTACGATATGAAAAAAGCTAAGTGTCTCGCCCCAAATATTTTTCTATTATTCGCATTTTCTTCATACTACAACACACTCGGGGGCTCCCCTCACCTCACGACTTCGTCGACTGAGAATAACGTGTGTACACCTGAGTAGCTGACCACGTTAGGCTAACGAAAAGGGCACGCATACAAACAAAGCACCACGTGCTAACAACAATAAATATTTACAACAAAGGGCATAACACGCCCAGTCGAATACATACAAATTTTACATCTATATTTTTACAGGTCCTACCTATTCTGAAGAATCACCTGCGCACGCTGCTCAAAGATATCTACAATTTGTTCGGCATACTGCCTTACAGCTGCATAATCTGGACGCATATCCCACACACCACCATCCGGACGAAGAGGCGGCCTAGCTGCCACAGCAGCAAGATCTACATCAAGACGATGTATCCGAACAAGGGAAAGCGCAACCTTCACACCTGCAACAAGCTGATGCCGCACCAGCTCCCTAACATGATGCACATCTCGAAACTTCGCCAGTAGACCCCAGAGAGTTGCTGGTGCCTCATCCAAGGGAAACATCACGTGCAGAACCGACGCCAATGAAGACCTCGCTTGACGCAGCACCCACAACACTTGGTGAACATGATCCTGCATCGTCGCAAGGACCATGAAACGATCGTGGTCCATCCAGAAAAAGCCGCCGGCCTCCATGTCCTGCTGGGTCAAGCAGTTGATCCGAACAGCAACACTCTCCTTTTCCTCCTTAGGAACAAGGTTAGCACCTCCAACAATGTCAAAGTAAGATGACAGGCCATCATCCGCATCCAAAAAAAGGAGCAGCAGCTCGAAAAACTTACATTGAAGCTGTTCGGCCAGACGATGCAACTCCCCCATTAAATACTCCTCTCTGGCAGCGCCTCGCTCTGTCTTCGATTTCCAAACATCGGCGTGGCTGCGCACTCCAAGCAATTCTTTCTCAATGCTACGGATGCGGTCACAAAGAAACACAAGCTGCGACGCACCATCCAAAGATGGCCGCAGCTGCGGCACAGACGAAGTGTCAACGGGATCATCACCCGAAGGTCCCCAGGGGAAAAGAAGGCATCGATATGAACAAACACACGAATGAACAAAGAGCTCGGAGATTCATTATATGCAGCAAAAAGCCACTTCGTGACACAAGGACTGTTCATAGACATAATTACAACAAAAGAAACAAAAGCTATCCTACAACTACAAGGCCTAAGAAGCTGCGTCCTGAGTAGCCTCGGAGCCGGATTGCCTGCTCTTGGCCTCCCCCTGCTGCCTCAACGCGTACTCAGCCAGCAAGTCAATCAACTTCGGCCCATAACATTTACAACGGGCAGCATAGAGGGAGAAGGCTACCTCGGATCCGTCAACAACCGTTGGCATCTGGGAGGTGACCTGATGAAGATCCAGCTCCGCTCCAGACGCCAGGGCCATCGCCAGCCCCACGGATGCACCGATGCCCTTTTGCTTGCGCTTGTACGCTGCAGGCGCATCGGCTGAGAGCGCATCCGCCAACGATTCTACATCGTCGAGGGCGACGCCCTTGGGAACGAGCTCCTTGTTGAAGCACCCAAGAACCTCCTTGGCCTTGGCGAGTGAGCCGACCATGGTACTGCAGCGGTCTTCGACCGCCGCAGTGGAATCATCCAGAGCATTTTCGTGCTCTAGAGCACCACGGTCAATCCCGATGCATGCGACATCTAAACAAGAGGAAGAGGCAACGTGAATAAAAGCAAAACAAGTCAAGACAAGAAGCCAAAAAGGAAAAGATGAAACCACTCACCCGAAATAGCCCTGGCAGCCTCCATCAGCTTGCCGACTACCTCCTTCTTGCGCGAGGCCGCAGCGGTGGCGAGTTGCTCCTCACGGTCCATAGCCTCCTGCTGCAGGCGCTCCTTGGTCGCAGCTGCGTTGGCTACCTCCTGCTCGAGGCGCTCCTTCGCACCAACAGCGTCCTCGGCCTTCTTGTCCGCTCGCCCAAGGCTCTTTTTGAGAGCATAAAGTTCGCAGAGGGGTGGTATTGTTGTCCTCTACAAACAGCAGAACACTTATCAGAACGAAGAAAAGGAAATAGAAGAAGACGCAAAAAGACCAACTCATGAACGTACCCTGAAGCTGCTTGAAGCTGGCCTCCAACACCAGGTGCTGCTGCACCAGTTGGTTGGCGCCTTGCACAAAAGGCTGCAAAGAGACACTACTCGTCAAAAGAAAGGCTCGGGGGCTACGCCCAAAGAACGAGCAACACATATTACACATACGAAAAAACGCTCGGGAGCTCCCCCCGAGACACAAAGCAAAAACAACCAGCAGATCACCCTATATATGCTCGGGGGCTCCCCCGATACACGAAGCACAAATCAAAGTGATCAGCAGATCATCCGAAAACGCTCGGGGGCTCCCCTGCGACAAGAACGAAGAGACTTACATGATCAGACGGCGACTCCGAAGTCTTCTGGGGGACAACCACCCGAGCCTCATGCGGAGAAGGGTTCGGAGCAGCGCCCTCAGAGGTGGCTACCGTCTGAGGAGGAGGAGGAACAACCTTCGACTCCCCCACCATCTCCCGAGCGCCATCGCTGAAGGAGCCATCGGTGGAGTGGCTACAATAGAAAAAGTCAGCCAAGTACAAGCAAAAAGACGAGAGAAAGCAAAAAGCAACTGAAGAAAACATACGAGTCGAGATCGCTCAAGTCGAAGACAGGAGGGGTCCTCCTTCCCTTCTTCTCTTCCTTCTTCCGTTTCGCCGGCGGCTGCGGCGCCATAGCCCGCACGGGAACGGCAGGAATAGGAGAGGAAGAGACATCATGACCCCCACTGTGACGCTCAAGGCACATCGGATTCCTAGGAGTCAGTGGAGTCGAAGCATCCGACGTTTCGCTCGAGCTCCGCGTCCGCTTTCGAGTCTGCTCCTCACTAGACTCAAAAGTCTCCTCAGCCGGCGACCGCACCGAAGGAAGCTTAGACATGGAGTCCACTACCTCATTGTCTGGTGCATCCGGAAACAGTTCGGGTAGTGGCGGCGACATGCCCGGTACCTTGAACTCCTGCGCAAAAGAAACAAACTTTCAGCACACAACCAAATGCAAGAAGAACACAGCCGAAAAAAGCGCTACGCGCACACCCCAGATCTACACCTGCGGAACCGAACGAGAGGCGGCAAATGGAGGAGTTAGCGACTTCCCCGGGAGATCCTCTCCAGCTTTGAACTTCAGCAGCGTCCGAAGAATCCTATCAAGATCCCCCCCTGGAGAACTCTTCAGCCGAAAGCCTACTTGGATCATGGCGACCAGAATAAAGGAACATCGGGTGCGCCCTAGCCTGGAGTGGCTGCACCCGACATTTGATGAAGGTGCGGATGATATCCACACCGTTCACCTCTTTATCTAGAATCAACTGAAGATCCTCCACCCGACGATAGAGCCCCTCTATCTCCGCCACCTCGCCATCTAAGATGTGGTTCTTCAAGGACCTTTTCGGCTCGATTTTTTGGGAGGGATCAAAAGGAGCAAGACCAAAGTTCTGTCCGTCCACTATGGAGTCGCGGATGTAAAACCATAGTTTCCGCCAGTACTGGACATATTCGGACATAGAAAAGGAGAAGAAGAGAAAATTGGATTTAAGGGATATAATGCAGCCGCCAATGGGATAAACACCATCGGAGCCAGATTACCTCTTCACGGAATAGAGCTTCCGGAAGAGGCCAAAGTGCGGCTCGATACTGATCCAGCACTCGCAAAATGTGATGAAACAGGCGACATGAAGAAGAGAGTTTGGTGAAAGATGATGAAGCTGGATGCGATAAAGAAAAAGCAATCCACGGACAAAATCATGGACTGGGAAAGAAAGGCCCCGAAGGATAAAGGCGATGAACATAACTCGAAACCCAGCGGGAGGATGGGGAATTACCTCATCGTCGGGAACTCTGACGGCCTCCCTATCCTACGGGATAAGACCCCGCTGAGCTTGCGGAGGACACCCTCACGCGTCTCCGATCGCCGCCAGCCACCATCGGTGACGCGAGTGGCGACGGAACCCTTTTTGCCGCCGACGGCAGCACTGGTACCAACTGCAGTGGAGGACCTCTTGGGATTCCCCATCGCAGTGCGGCTTCGATGACGATGAGCACGCAGAATCAAAGATGGAAAAGATCGAAGAAATTCTAGCGCGCAACAAGGAAAACTCAAGAAGATGAAAGTAGTGGAACAGGAATGGCTGCGGTGAAAACAAACTCACTTTTCCCCAATGATTATAAGGACGAGGACGATGCACGACGACCGTCCATCGGGAAGACCTAGAGCCAACATCAAGATCTGACCGTCCACGTGTCAGCACAGCAGCGAACCATCGCTCACACGCCGTCCACTACGCACGGAAATCGAGGCGACACCGTAATTATCTCCACGCCGTGCGTGACCAGTCAACTCAAAGTCAGAAGGTGGGACCCATGTTCGTCCAGTCACGTCATCTCTGGCACCGCAGACGCTTGAGGTCACCGATCGTCAGCACTGACGTCATCAAAAGCTATACTAGCAAAGGTTACAATTCTTCAGCTACACAGCTAAGAGTACTCACTCGAATCTACGATTCGACTAACTACTCGGGGGCTACTCCTATCAGGAGCGCTGGCCGCGCACCCGAAAAATAATCAAAGCACTATACCATGGAACTATTCTTCGAGTCCTACGTCGAGTCTGCGACTCCACTACGGACTCGGGGGCTACTCCCATAGGGAGGGTGGATTCAAGCATCCGAAAAATTTGTGTCCTATGGATCTGAAGCCAAACAACGGCTGATTAAAGTCTCTGCTTGAGTCTACGACTCGAACAAACACACGGGGGCTACTCCCATAGGGAGCGCTGGTCGCGCACCCTATGAATTATTCGACCGTGATCCTTCGGATCAGCATGCAAAAACTTCTCGGCAACTCTGCCCCAATTAACGCTAAATGAGTAGCATCCTCCTTAGCCGCCCGAAACACCTCCGCCATGATAAACATTCGGATGTTGCGTCTACAACACAAAGATAAGACCTACAGATACCATCTGATGGCCTGGTAACACACATGACTGTGCTCTGCTAGTAAAAATCCGTGCCAGCAGGCGCGATGAAAAATCCCGACGGACACGTTGGGTACATCATTTAAAATTCAGTGGAATTTCACTCCTGTAAGTCCTATGCGGCATGACTCGAATTACGCCAGCATATGTTCCGGGTTTGAGTCGAGGGACTCGAATCTAAAGAAGATCGTGTTGTTTTGTCCTAAGACAGTTAACTGACCCTGATCTGTCGGGAGAGTCAGGCACACGCATCAACAATCCCTACACACTCAAATCATTCTCTAGACAAACAGAGATAGCTGCACCCGAAGGATTAAAGAGTCCTCAGCCGAATCTACGATTCGACTGAACACTCGGGGGCTACTGACATGGTTATACCCTGCGGGTACACGATCTTAGCATACCTAGTCCAGCCCAAGGAAGGCCCATGAGAATATACGCCAGCCCATGAAGGCTTTCGGGTGGCGAGGGCCCATGACGCCTTCGGATCCTTAGAGAACAAGACTAGAGTAGAGAGAATATTCAAAGGGGCAAACCCTAGAACCTGTAACCGACTCGATATGTGCCTGAGACCTGCCTATCTCTATATAAAGGCTAGGAGGGCACAACGAGGAGGGCACTTTGCATACCACCGCATACACACCTTTTCACGCCAGATTGCATCTGCGCACCCCTATACTTTCGGTTCCGCCGTAATCAAGAGCAGACAAGCAGGAGTAGGGTTTTCCCTCCGAGGGCCTGAACCTGGGTAAACCTCGTGTCCCCTTGTTGCTTGTTTGCTAACCGTCCCGCGATCTCCAGCATCCCCATCTTCTCTAAAACCCAAGCTCATAACAATGGACATTGATGAGATTAAACCTCGTCAGATGGTGGTGATGCAGCGGTTGATGATGAAGATCGATGACTTAGCCTCCTGGATCTGCGTAGGGTGAAGATGGATCTCCGGTGAATGAGTTCCCCCTCCAGATCCCTTCCGAAGGTGAGGTTTCCGCGATTTCTGGTCGTTCTGTATGTCGTCTCTCTCATTCGGTTACACGGGGAGAAACTATTTGAAGAGACTGGGGTGGCGGCAACTATACGGCGGGAACTATACGGCCAGAAAAATATTCCCACCGTATAGTTGGTCGTTAAAGCCACTGCTTCATGCGATCGTCTTGGATTTTCTTTTGGTGTTATTGATATTTCCCAAATTAGCGATTTACGCTATTTTGACTCCTTTTCGCTCCAATACAACTGGTCCAAGAATTGTGTCCATCGTATCCATCATCTGTCCTGATCCCAGTGAAAATAGACATAAAAGATGCACGCGAACGCCATAAAATACCAAGATCCTACCACTACAGTGCAAAATAATAATATAAAACATGATGTAAATATGCACTCATCAGCCATCCGTCTTTGTTTGTCGTTCAAAAAGTTCTTAAAAAAGAAAATAGCTTACACTCGAGACAGTACTCCTTATATTTGTGATTCTTGTCAGTTAGCCAAGAGCCATTAGTTGCCATACCCTTAATCCACCAGTGTCTCCACTTCTCCCTTAGAGCAAGTTTTATCTGATGTATGGGGTCTTGCTCCTTTGTTTGTTGGCAAACATGCGTACTATATAAGGTTTATTGATGATTTTAGCAAATTTATATGGATTTATTTGCTCAAAAAACGTTCTAATGTTTATCAAGCTTTTCTTAACTATCAACAGTATGTTGAAAGAAAGTTTGATAGGAAAATTGTTACTATGCAAACTGATAGGGGGAGAGTATGAAAAGCTTAATATATTCTTTCAAAAAGTTGGCATCACACATCATGTCTCATGTCCTCATGATCATGAATAAAATAGGTCAGCTAAAAGAAAACATCTCATATAGTTGAGGTTGGTCTTTCTTTACTTTCTATTGCGTCTATTCCTTTAAAATTTTGGGATGAAGCCTTTCTTATAAATTTGCTTCCTAGCAAGGTCCTTGATTTTTCCACTCCCACAGAGCATCTCCTTAATGTCACACCAAATTATGATGCTCTTAGAACTTTTGGTTGTGTTTGTTGGCCCAACCTTTGTCCCTACAACAAAAGAAAACTTGCCTTTCGCTCTACACGGTGTGTTTCTTAGATATAGTCCTCTCCATAAGGGTGTTAAATGTCTTGATGTCTCTACAAGACATATATATATCTCGTGATGTTGTGTTTGATGAGAATGTATTTCCTTTTGCATCTCTTCATCCTAATGTCGGTGCCCTTCTTAAATAGCAAATTCTACTTCTTCCATCAGATAACTCTTGTGAGGGTACACATATTATTGATGATCATATGCCCCCTGTTGTTCCTGTTACTAATGTGTCTCAAGTTGCCGCAGCTGCAGAAGAAAATTTGGTTCAAAATAATGCAAAAAACAGGTCTCTATCGCATGCTGAAAGTTCATCATAAGATGACGAAACAGATGTTGAAAACAAGGCAGAACATTCCCCTAACGCGTCAGGATCCGATCCCGAGGAGGATCCCGACAGCGCCTCGTGCGATTCGGCCCCGTACTCCGCGCCCACTCCTGGCTTGCCACATGGCGGTTTTCCGCTCGGTGGTCGTGCGCCTGCGCGTTCTCCTGCGTCACCTGTCTCCCCGCGGGGCCCGCCGGTCTCCCCGATGCCCGACACCGCCACTCCGTCGTCGCCACGTGTTGCCTCGCCACCGGCCCAGACGCCGCTCGTCTCCCCTGCGCTGTCCACTGCACAGGATTCGCCTGGTGGATCCTCTATGGCCAGCGCTGGTGGGGCTGATACTGCCGCAACAACAGATGATGATGTTGATGCTCGTCCTTCGCCTTCTTCCTCCCCTCCTGGTGTTCGTACCAGGCTTCAGAAAGGTATACGGAAACCCAAGAAATACATTGATGGTACAGTTCGCTACGGTATGTTCTCTTCTACAATAGAACCAACAAAACTTGCTGAGGCTCTTGGTGATCCTTGTTGGTGTCAAGCAATGGAGGAGGAATACAAGGCTCTTCTTGAGAACAAGACTTGGTATCTTGTTCCTCCGAGCAGCAACAAAAATATAATTGATTGCAAATGGGTATACAAGATAAAGAGGAAAGCAGATGGCTCTATTGATAGATATAAAGCAAGATTGGTTGCAAAGGGTTTTAAACAAAGGTATGAAATTGATTATAAAGATACTTTCGGTCATGTGATGAAAATTTCCACAATTAGAACTGTTTTGGCTCTATCTGTCTCTCGAGGATGAAGTCTCCGGCAGCTAGATGTCAAGAACGCGTTCCTTCATGGTGTTTTGGAAGAGGAAGTTTATATGAAACAACCACCAAGTTTTGAGGATCCCCACCTTCCGCACTATATTTGCAGACTTGACAAAGCTCTTTATGGGCTCAAATAGGCTCCACGTGCATGGTATTCTAGGTTGAGTTCCAAGTTGTGTGATCTTGGTTTCTCACCATCTAAGGCTGATACTTCACTATTTCTGTTTGATAAATCAGATATCACTATATTTGTTCTGATTTATGTTGATGATATCATAGTTACAAGCTCCTCTGATCATGCTATTGATGTCCTCCTTCGAGATCTCAACACAAAATTTGCCATTAAAGATTTAGGTGACCTTCACTATTTTCTTGGCATGGAAGTAGAAAAGGTGCACAATGGTTTACTATTGACTCAGGAAAAATATGCTACAGATCTTCTTGACAGTGTTGGTATACGGAACTGTAAGTCTGTGCCCACATCTCTGTCATCTACAGAGCAGTTGTCTTTCACAGATGGTACTCCTCTTGGTCCTGATGATATCACTCAGTATAGAAACATTGTTGGAGCTTTACAGTACTTGACTTTCACATGTCTAGACTTGGCATTCTCTGTAAACAAGGTTTGTCAGTATCTTCATGCTCCAACTACTGAATACTGGACAACTGCAAAACGTATCGTCAGATATGTGAAATACACAATAAAACTTGGCATCACATTCATCAAATCTTCATCTACTTTTCAAAGTGCTTTTTTATATGCAGATTGGATGGGATCTCTTGATGATAGGCGTTTCACAGGCGGTTTTGCTGTTTTTATTGGACCGAATCTGGTCTTTTGGAGTGCTAGAAAAAAGTTACAGTGTCTCGGTCCAGTACCGAGGCTGAATATAAGGAACTAGCTAATGCAACAGTTGAACTTATATGGGTTGAAGCTCTTCTCTTAGAACTTGGAGTAAATTAGGTGCTACCTACTTGTCAGTAAATCCCGTGTTTCATGCTCGCACCAAACATATTAAGATAAATTTTAATTTTGTTAGGGAACGAGTTGCTAGTAATAATTTAGCCATACGTTTTGTTTTAAGCAAAGATCAAGTTGCATATGGATTCACTAAGGCTTTACCTGTCAAGACGATGGATAATTCAAGCGTAGTCTCAACCTTTCTGCAGACTGAGATTAAGGGGGCATTAGACATATATTTGTAACATGTGTTATGTACATATAGGAATATGATCTAGTACACCAATTCCTATGCAAGTCCTGTACTGCCACGCCAGAGGCTCTTCCTGATCTATATAAACACATAGTTTGTACCGGACGAGGGTACGGTTTCACCCACAAAAATTGACAAAGACAATCCAAGTAAGCCACTTTTGCAGACTTTTTCTATGCACAGCTCAAGCATGTGATACACACATCGTCTCCTGAGTCCCGACTTTGCTGTTGTCTGCAACTAGCTAACGCTAACGGATGTCAAGGTGTGATGCGATATTCGGTTTTGTCAGTATGCTTAGCTGCAGTGTGTCCTATCTGGACAAGCAAAGCGTTGGCTGCTGCGTGGCAATCGATGCATGCCCACACGTACGCTTAAAATGCTTCGTCGTGTCTGATGTGCTGGAAAGTCCAGACGCGATGTCAGCTGATAAGAAAATAAATTCCTTGCTGTTGACACATACGGTGGCACGAGCGCGGCAGATAGGTCAGTATGGAAGGTCATGCTTGACGATGGTTTGGAGATAGAATTAATGCGTGCTAGATTGCTCTTACTACAGTATATGTTTAGCTTGTATAAGCATGTTCGTGCTGGCATAACTGGGAGTCTGGAACCGTCCTATTCTTATTGTTAGAGTTCTAAGATAGACTAAGACTCTACATCTTGTATTCCAAGTTTCCGCTTATCCCGTGTACGTCTGTATATATTCCTCGTGAGGGTCAAATCAATATGGGATTCAATATTTTCCATATGGTATCAGAGCGGTTAGCCTCACGGCACCGATCCTAGGTTCTTCCACCACTTCCGCAACACGCTGTCCCCGGAGAGATTACTTCTCGGAGACGCGGCACACAATCTCGATCAAAGATCAGATCGGTTCTTTAGATTAGATTAGATCAATACCAAATTTCCCAATTCTCTAGATTAGATCCAAATAGACAAATAAATTCCTAAGACCCTTAGATTCCGGTGAAAAACATTGATCTACCACGCGTATAGCTTGAGTACCAGCCATCCAAGATGCAATCTACGTCGACTTACACATGCAATCCCCAGGTGCAGCAGCGGGAACGCGTGTGGAGGCGGCCACACGCGAGGGCATAGTAGGCCGGCTGGCCTGGCCGGCTTCAACACGAGCGTACGGCAATTCATCTGTACTAGGAGACAAGATTGTAAGCACAAACTCCATGCAGGTACGAATCAACGGATCTCTATCAGCTCAACGCACGCCGCAAAGACACAAGTCCCCACGCACCCGGCGGATCACAGGAGGGTGACCTTCCGCACCAAACTCCGACTCAAGATCATGACGCTACTATATCGATATCAAGATCTGCACTGTATCAAATCAGACTATATTCACACCAAGATCTGCACTGCTGATGGGGATGTACCTACCGGGGTATATCCAGCAGGACGTTTCCGACTGGCCCAAAGAACTGGCGAGTGGGCCTGCAAGACGGCGACTGGATCAAAACCCGGCGTGGATCTAAGCGACTGAAAGCTGAAGGCCCAGGCGAGTAGATAGGCCCAGTCGGATTAGGTTAAACAAGCACCGAAGCCTTAACTGATTCGGTTGAGATATGTAAACCCTAGGGGAGGTGAGCCTATATAAACCTCCTTGCGGAGCGTGTAGAGAGACGTTCCATCATACCCCCAAGCGACTCGTCGCCTAGCCGCCGAGCTCGCCCATTGTACCACCTTCATAATACAATCTAGCAGGAGTAGGTCTTTACCCTCCGGGGGGCCGAACCTGGGTAAAACCCTGAGTCTCCGCCCTCATCTCGCACCGCAGATGGCTGGCTGCTCTTGCCCCTCGTTCTACTACTCGATGCCGATTGCAGCATCTGCCGTGACCATTCCCTCGACAGTGGCGCCCACCGTGGGGCCTGGCCGGTCTGGCCGGTGTTCTGCGGCGAGATCCAATCTGCCGATCAACGAGACGGTCGCCACCGGCCGCATGATAGCGATCGGCGAGATGCTCCAAATCTTGCCGAGCAGCTACGTCCCGGCGGCGCGACCCGTCACGCACAGCGTGATCCTGCCGGTCGGCACGATCAGCCTCTTCGTCGGCCTCACCGACGTCCTCGTCTCGGAGGACTCGGCTCGCATCCGCGAGTCGCCGCCACGCGATCGGCTCTCCGAGAGCCAGATCCGCATGATCCATCGCCTCGCCTCCGAGTACAATTCGGCCCACAGCGACGTGGCCGAAAACTCAGCGGTCGCGGAAGACGCGGCCCTCAACGACGACGCCGACTCGGCGACCCCGGCGTCACTCGCTGGGTCCATCACCACGGCTTCACCCACGGGCTCCATCACCCAGGTCTCCAACGTGGGAGACTTCGAGGACCCCTCCATCCTCGGGATCTTCGAATTCGACTCCGGGTCGGAGAACTCCGCCGACCTCCGTGACGGTACCGGCTGCCACGCTGCGGCCTACATGGCGACCGGCACCGATCCGCCGGAGGATCCATTCTCCACCCCAATCCCTACTAACGCCACGACGACGGAGGTCGAGGAACTCCGCCTGAAACTGGCGGAGGCAGTGCGCAAGGAGCAAGCTGAGCGCGAAAAATTTCGCCTCGAGCAGGTGACGGCGCAGGAGCTATCGCGCTACCACCAACAGCGGATCAGGTCGCGCCTGAACCCCACCGTTCAGGGGCGCGCCCTGAACTTTGACGACGAAAACGACCCGGCCCGCGTGGCCGAGCGCGCGATCTGCGAGAACGCGCCACCAGGAGAAAGTGCCCGACCCCCGCCAGGATCGACGGCGATGGGCGCCCCGCCTCCACCCAACCGCACACCCCCCAGGGACCAGCCGCGGATAGTAGTCTCCTCACGGGAGCGAGACGCAAACGGCCTTCCACTGTTCTCCACCCCGATGGACAACCTCGTGGCAGGCCGGGCAGCAGCCGACAACATCACGGCCACCGGCGACGGCGCCCTGCAGATCCAATACGTCAGGGCCCTGCTCGCAAAGGCCGTCGAGCAGCAAAGAGCCGGCGCCGACTCGCAAGGTCGAGTATACTCGCGTTCCTCGGGAAGCAGGGCGGCCTCGAGCGGCCGCCCAATGGCGGCAAACACACTCAACTGCCCACCACCGGAGCCACTGCAGCTCCAACACCGACCCGCGAACGCGGCACTCTCCACCAACGACCCTACGCCGGCGACCAACCTCGTCGCCACCAACGGTCAACCCATCGACGCCCGCACCCACATCATCAACAACCAAAGCTGGCGCGCACGCCAGCCCGACGACCTGCGACACACCCTAACCAATCGCCGCGACGGCGAGCCCATGGGGTCGCTCAGTCGACTCGGCCCCAAGTGCTTCGGACCAATGATCCGAGGCGAGAAGTACCCACCAAACTTTAAGGCGCCGAAGGAGATAGAAAAGTACGACCCCTCGTACGACCCCGCCGTCTGGCTCGACACATACCTCATGGCAATGGGGATCGCAGGCCACACCGACCTGCTAGCCGCCCGTTACCTCCCCCTGATGATGGAGGGGACGTGTAGGCAGTGGATTAACACCCTCCCTCAGGACAGTATAGACTCCTAGGAGGAGATGCGCGACGCTTTCGTCAGGCACTTCGAGTGCTCCTACACCCGGGCCACCACTATCGAGGACCTGGAGCGATGCGTCCAGGGACCCCGCGAGTCGACCCGCAACTGGGTCCAACGGTGGCAAGAACTCTGGTACAACGCGGTCGGCATCCACCCGGACACCGTGATCCATTGCTTCAAGACCTCGTGCCGCTACGAGCCCCTGGTCGCCAAGCTCAAGCGACACTCTCGCACACTCGACAACATCCCCGACCTCCTCGAGATCGCCAAACGGTACGCGGAGGAAGATCCAAACCAGGAAACTGACGATGAGTCAGGAGTTCAATGCCGCACGAGCGGCAATGACAGCGGACGACGGTCCGACCTACGCTACAGCAACACTCGCCTCACCGGCAAGCGCCGCAGTGATGGGCGAGTCGACTTCGTCGCCAACACCGGGCACGCGCAACGCGAGCCCAAGAGCTTCCGCCGTGACGGAGGACACCGCCGCGACGGCGGCAACTACAAGGCCAAGCCAAGGTTCGACCCCGCGGCTCTCCTTAACCAACCATGTGCGTTTCATAGTAGGGAAGGAAAGCCCGCCACGCACACCACCGCCGACTGCCACACCCTCAGGGAGATCGAGAAGGCACGGCGAGCATGGGAGGACCCCGACAACGACCCGCCAAACGGCGGAAAATTCGGCAAAGTGGCCGGCTCGCTCCACACCTTCACGGGCTTCAACACGAAGCGCGAGAAGAAGGTCATCACCCGCGCCGTCGCCGTCAACACGGTGGCCCAGGTGGACGTTCCCCAGTTCCTCAACTGGTCGGAGTAGCCCATCACCTGGAGTCGACAAGACCACTCGCCACGCATCGAGTACCCAGGTCGAGTCGCCCTGGTGGTCAAGCCTAAGGTCGGCGACTACTGGCTCCCCAAGACATTAATGGACGGCGGAAGCTCCATCAACATCCTGTACCTGGACACCTTCAGGCGGCTGCGGCTCCCGCAGTTGATGATCGAGACGACCCACACCATGTTCCACGGCATCGTCCCCGGTCGGAAGGCGTACCCGATCGGCAAGGTCACGCTGCCAGTCACCTTCGGCACACCAGCAAACTTCCGCACCGAGCGGATCGTCTTCGAGCTCGTGCCCTTCGACAGCCCCTACCATTGCATCCTGGGGCGCCAGGCGTTCGCCAAGTTCATGGCAGCGCCCCACTACGCGTACAACGCGATGAAGCTCCCCGGGCCGTGTGGCGTCATCACCATCAACGGAGACCCCGACATGGCCGCCGAGTGCGAGGCCAAAGGTGCCGAGCTCGCTGACGCCATCATCGCGGCGGAGACCAACCACGCGGATGAACTCGCCAAGTACGCGAGCGGGGTCAACAACGACGACCCCACCATACTCAAGAAGCCCAACTCGGAGGGCGCAAACACCTCAACCTTTGAGGCCACTACGCACACCCGTACCGTCGAGCTGGTCCCAGGTGACTCCAGCCAGACGGTGACGATCGGGACGGGCATGAGCCCGGCATAGGAAGGCGTGCTCATCGAGTTCCTCCATGAGAACAGGGACATCTTCGCATGGAAGCCCTCTGACATGCCCGGTGTCCCCAGGGAGCTCGCTGAGCACAAGCTAAACGCCGACCCCAAAGTGTGACCTGTCAAGCAGTCGCTGTGGCCCTTCAATGAAGAGCGCCGCCGAGCAATCGCCGAGGAGGTGCAGCGTCTACTCGCTGCAGGCTTCATCCGGCCAATCAAATACTCCAAGTGGCTGGCAAACCCAGTCCTGGTCGAGAAGAAAAACGGGACCTGGAGGATGTGTATCGACTACACAAACCTGAACAGCGCCCGCCCAAAGGAGCAGTTCGTCCTCCCGCGGATCGACCAGATAATCGATTCCACCGCGGGCTCGGAGTCGCTGTGTTTCCTCGACGCCTACTCTGGTTACAACCAGATCAAAATGGCTGTCGAGGACGAGGAGAAGACGGCGTTCATCACGCCATTCGGAGCCTTCTGCTACACCGCCATGACCTTCGGCCTTAAGAACGCCGGGGCAACCTACCAGCGGTGCATGCAAGAATGCCTTGCGAGCCAAATTGGCCGCAACATCCACGTCTACATCGACGACGTGGTCGTAAAGTCCGCTCGCCAGGGCGACCTACTCGCCGACCTGGCGGAAACGTTCGCCAACCTGCGAAAATACAAGATAAAGCTCAACCCAGGCAAATGCACCTTCGGTGTACCCGCAGGGAAGCTACTGGGCTACGTCGTCTCCAAGCGCGGGATCGAGGCGAACCCCACCAAGATCGACACGATCGCCCGACTCGGCAAACCCGAGTGCTTGCGCGACGTTCAGAAGCTGGCCGGGCGAGTAGCGGCTCTCAGTCGCTTCATCCCCCGCTTGGGCGAGAAGGCAATGCCTCTATATCGCCTGATGCGCAAGAACCCCACATTCCAGTGGGACAAGGAGGCGGATGACGCGCTCCGCGACCTCAAGAAGGTGCTACTCGCCGCACCGCTACTCGCTGCCCCGGTCGACAAAGAACCCATGCTAGTCTACGTCGCGGCTTCCGAGCGCGTCGTCAGCGCGGTCATGATCGTCGAGCGACCGGAGGAAGGAAAGGAGCGCCCAGTACAGCGACCGGTCTACTACATCAGCGAGGTCCTCACCGAGTCGCGCTAGCGGTACCCGCAGTACCAGAAGCTGGTATACGCGGTCTTCAGGGCACAGCGACGCATGCCGCACTACTTCCAGGAGCACCCGATCACGGTCGTCTCCTCCGCACCGTTGCAGGACATCATCCGCAACCGTGAGGCGACCGGGCGAGTCGCCAAGTGGGCAGTCGAGATCGGCGTCCACAACATCAAATATGAGCCACGAAGAGCGATCAAGTCGCAAGCCCTAGCGGACTTCATCGCCGACTGGGAAGAAGCCCAGCAGCCAGAGAAGCTGCCATACCTCCACTACTGGAGCCTGCACTTTGACGGCTCCAAGAACGCGGATGGCGCAGGCGCAGGGATCGTGCTAACTTCTCCGAAGGGCGACAAGCTCCGCTACGTCCTCTGCCTGGACTTCACACCCTGCACAAACAACATGGCCGAGTACGAGGCCTTACTACACGGCATGAGGGCCGCCAGGGAGATGAATGTCAACCGCCTACGCTGCTACGGCGACTCCGACCTCGTCGCAGGGCAAGTCGCTGGCACCTGCGACGCCGTCTCCCCCACCATGGCGGCGTACCGCCAAGCAGTGGACAATTTGGGCGGACACTTCACAGGCTACTCCGTCGAGTGGATCGACAGACGGAAGAACGAGGAGGTCGACGCCCTCTCTCGCATCGGGTCGGCTCGACTCGCACCACCCGCTGGCGTCTTCCTCGACACGATCACCAAGCCATCAGTCTCTCCCCCAAGGGAGATCGACATCGGAGTCCCGCTCCAACCAGAGGCATCCCTGGTCGCACTCGTCAACGAGCCAGACGACTGGACCAAGCCCTACATCGCCTACCTGGAAGCCAGCACCTTGCCGGCAGACGAGACGGAAGCTCGAATGATCGCCCATCGATGCAAGTCCTACGCCATCATCGACAGCGAGCTCCACAAGCGCAGTGTCACCGGCGTGTTCCAACGCTGCGTCCAACCCGCCGAAGGACGCAAGATCCTCCATGACATCCACTCCGGTGACTGCGGCCACCACGCCGGCGCCCGCTCTCTTGTCGCCAAGGCTATGCGACATGGCTTCTACTGGCCCACCGCACACGCCGGCGCTATCGACATTGTCCAGCGGTGCGCCGGGTGCCAGAAGTACGCCAACCAGACACACGTGCCGAGCTCAGCGCTCAAAACAATCCCCATCACCTGGCCATTCGCTGTGTGGGGTATGGACATGGTAGGCCCCTTCAAGAAGGCGCCCTCTGGCTACACCCACCTCTTGGTCGCGGTCGACAAATTCACAAAGTGGGTGGAAGCCAAGCCAGTTCAGAAATGCGATGGGAAGACCGCCACCAAATTCCTACGCGAGATCATATATCGCTACGGGTTCCCAAACAGCATCATCACGGACAATGGCACCAACTTCGCCAAAGGAGCCATGGCCGAATTCTGCGAAGAACACCACATTCGGCTCGACCTCGCGTCAGTCGCCCACCCGGAATCAAACGGCCAGGCGGAACGGGCCAACCAAAGCATCCTCCACGGCCTGAAGCCGCGACTCCAAGTACCACTCGAGCGCACCGCCGGGTGCTGGGTCGAGGAGCTACCCTCCGTCATCTGGGGAATCCGCACCTCGGTCAATAGGTCGACAGGATTCACCCCCTTCTTCATGGTGTACGGCACCGAGGCAGTCATGCCCACCGACCTTGAGCACGACTCGCCAAGGGTCGTCCACTACACGGAAGCTGCGAACGAACTCGCACGACAGGATGGAGTCGATCAACTCGACGAGGCACGCGACCTAGCTCGCTCGCGCACCGCCATCTACCAACAAGGACTCCGCCGCTACCACAGTCGGCGGGTGAAAACTCGCACCTTCCAAGAAGGCGACCTGGTGCTGCGTCTCATCCAGGACAAGAAGGGCATGCACAAGCTTTCCCCCCCATGGGAGGGACCATTCGCCATCGGTCGTGTACTCGGCAACGACGCCTACTACCTCACCGACGTCCGCGGGGACGGCGAACTCGACGTCAAGCGACCATGGAATGTAAACCTCCTACGGAAGTTCTACGCCTAGAACCCCACATATGTACTCTCCAGTCGCTATGAAATAAAAAGAAACGGTTACCGCAAATTGCGCCTACTCTCCATGTCTTGTGCCACTCGCACTCGTAATAACAGCATCACGCTAACCGCAGAAGTCAACCTTTGGTAAAGCGATCGGCACGGCTAAGTAGTGCGGTGCAAGAGCACTGAGTCACCTCAGGTCTTGCATCGTCCACGAAAAACGCCTACCCAGAGCCCCATTGGAGTCGCCTAGCTCGACTGGTTCTACGAACCAAGACTACTGCCTACGCTTCTTACAGCGACCATGGTCCTCCGCATCCTCGACATAGCGACTCGAACGGCTAAGTACCACGCTCGGGGACTGCGGACCAGTTCACCTCGAGCGGCCCGGGAAAACGCCAAGTAGGAGAGCATGCCCAGGACTCGCCACGCGACTGACCCCACGGGCCAGGCAGGAGTGACGCGCACAAACTAACGCGCCAAGTCCTCACTCACCCTCGAGTCGCGCCTGGAATAGCCAAGTACCACGCTCGGGGACTCGGCCACCCGACCTCGTTCACGCACGGGAAAACGGCGAAGTACAGCACGCTCAAGGGAGTCGCCTAGCAACTGGCTCTTCGAGTCTGGGCGAGTCGACCACAATAATAAAACACACAAAAACAACAAACACATCACATACGAGGTAAACCCCACAAAAGGGCGGACGCGCTCGGGGACTCGTTCAAACAACAATCACAAACACTTGACAAATGCCAAAATAGACACGACATCCCATTCTATAGCATGTTGCATTGTCTCATATTACAAAATATGCCCGCATGGCAGACCTGCTACTAACGCCACAAGGCAAACCATCCTATTCTGCAGGCTTAGACGACGACTCGCCAACATCCCGGCGATTGCGGATGAACGGCGTGTACGGGTTCGACGGATACGTCGTTAGTTCACCCGCCATCGCCGCGCGGAAGGGTTGCTCGACCTTGAAATCACGATGCGGCGGCTCGGGGTCGTTCGGCACGACGACCGTCTCCTGGTACGGAAGGAGGTTGCCCATTGCCCAGACACGCTCCGAGTACGCGGCGGCGCGATCCTGCAACTTGAGGACCTCGGAAAGCTCTACCGCGCCAGTCGACGATGGGTAGCCACTCGTCACATCGTCGATATCGAAGTCCTCGGGAAAGTGGGCAAGTCCGAGACTAAGTGCCGTCGTCGCTCCGCGCCGAAACGCCGACCGCGTCATGAACTCAACGACCGCGGGCGCCTTCTCCAAATACCTCCACACCTCAACGAGGTCGCTGGGAATCACTTCCGTGGGCGATATCTCTTGGAGATAGGAACGGATGCACGTCGCCGACAATGTTGCCGAGTCGACAAGCATGCTTACACACTGCCGCGCGTCGAACGAGCTCGCCTCTTCCGCGCTATCGATGATGCGACCTGCGAGTAGAAGACAATAATGAATACGACGGACACCACAAATGGCACAACTACTGAAAGAGGCAGATGCACTTACCAATCAACGGCGGGCGAGATCCGTGATGAAGCATTGAAGCGATGTATGGTCGTCCTGAAGCCCAGCAACAAGGGCATCCGACACTTTGCGATCCTCTTCGGCGGTTGCAATGGCGGCCTTGGCTCGCCCATCAGCCGAGCTCGCTTCTTCCTTCGCTTCCCGCAGCTTGCGCTCGAGGTCGGCGATCCGCTGTTCAGCCGACCTCAAAGCCGATTGCGCCGCTGCCAATTCACCAGCGCGGACAAGCCCCTGGCGAGCTTCCTCTGCCTTCGCGGCAATAGCCTGAAGCCCTTTGTTCGCCTCCTGGACGATGGCCAGTTCCTTCTCCGTGCGCTGCTTCGCCACCAATCGGTCAGCCGATTCAAGTTGCAGATCCTGCACATCACCAAAGAGGTTAATCAAAGAAATTCTTAAGTGCCCACCCGCTGAAATTCAGCGAGTGCGCACTCGGGGACTGGCAATCAAAGAAATTCCTAAGTGCCCACCCGCTGAAATTCAGCGAGTGCGCACTCGGGGACTGGCAATCAAAGAAATTCCTAAAGTGCCCACCCGCTGAAATTCAGCAAGTGCGCACTCGGGGACTGGTACTCAAAGAAATTTCTAAGTGCCACCCGCTGAAATTCAGCGCGTGCGCACTCGGGGACTGGATGCGAAAAATAAAGATAAGACATTAAAAGAATCAGGCCGCTGCAAAGCACCGACCTGATCCTCGGGGACTGGATGTACCTGGATGGCTGCGCCAAGCATGCCGTGGAGTTGTATCGCGTCCACGGACGCGAGGAGAGCCGGCGTATGCCCACGACGTTGGTCGACTTCAGCATCGGCGATCCCAGGAGCGTGGCTCGAGGGCGAAGTTCCACTCGCCGCGGCCGCCTTGGTCATGAAGCGTGGGAAGGTGGCGACAGAGGCACCCGCCCCAAAGGAGGTCGGCTCGGCCGTTCCAGGCAAGGGAGCGCCCTCCTTCGTGGACGCGGCCTCCTCCGTTGCAGGTCTAGCCAGCGCGGCCACCGTGTCGTCAGAGATCGTGACGACGGTGTCACCCTTGGCCTTCTTGCCGCCATCCGCAGGGGCGACGACTTCGTCCGCCTTCCTCTTGCGGGAAGGATCGTCCTCGCTGACGACGGGTGGCACCTTAGCCACCGTTGGGTGGCCCATCCTCTTCACTCCGGTCCTGTACATCAGTCGTATAAGCAAGATAATTCGAGCGATTTTGAAAGACAAAGGAAGGCGAGTGTACTCACTTGGTGACCGGAATGAAGTGCAGCCCTGTACGGAGGCCGGCTGGCTTCTCCAGTTCCGGGCCCAGTCGGCGGCTGAGCCCCATGTCCAGGACGTCGCGTGCCCAAGACACGGACGGCTTCTTCGTCGTCGAGGCTACAACCGGAGCCTCTGTAACCTCTTCGACAGGAGCTTCCCTGCAAGGCGAAGCCGCTACGGCAGGAGCATCCCCCAGCCCCGAGACTGGGGCGAATGGCGGGGGCATCGAAGCTAGTGGCACCTCAACGGTGGCTGTGTCCAGCGCGGCTGCCGCCGGTGGCGCCTCGTCCTTGATAGGGCTGGGGGCGTCAGAACTGCTTGCCGAGTGTGGTGGCGAGGCCGGCCTCATCGGCTTCGTCTTCCTTCTTGGAGGGGCCTTCGCCTCCTTCTCCTTCCTCTTCTTCTTTGACGGAGTAGCCTGGCGGCGCGAGGTCGTCTCCGGAAGTTCTTCTTCATCATCATGGCGCTCGAGGCTCTTGCTCGCCTCGAGCTCGCGCTGACGTTGCCCGCGGGTCTTGCGAGCCAGCGGGGCAGCTTCTTCCTCGGACTCGTCGTGGTTGTCGCTTTCGTCGCTCCTGGCGGGCGACTCGCCCATGTCTTGGACGGACGAGCTCGAATTCTCGTCATCCGAAGGCGGGAGCCACCCCTCCACCACTTGGAACAGCTGCAACAAAGGCAAGTTGAAGTTAGTATGACCGCGACTGCAAAAGGACTGCGACTGTGAATGATACGAAGTGATTACCGTTGGGGCTGAGCGCTTCGCGGTATAGGGGGCGACCCCAGCTTGAGCGTCCAAGTACACCGCTTGGGTGATTTTCTTCAGGGCCGCGGTGTAGTCATCGAGCCTCCACTCGGCCAGGCTAGCCTTTGTCGGGTCGTCCCGGCCGGTGTACTGGTACATGTAGTGCTCGTGCCGGGCCAGCGGGACGAGTCGCCGCCCGAGCCAGCAGTTGTACAGGTTTATCGTCTGGAGGCCCTTCTTCTTCAGACCACGGATGGTCTGAAGCATCTCGTCAACGACCATCCGCTGGTCGCTGGGAAGCTTGCCGATTTGAAGGCGGCGCGGCTCGGACCGGTCGGCGGAGTACCGCGGAATCGCCGTCTCGCCTTCCGGAGTCGCCTCGGCAACGTAGAACCACGACTTCTTCCAGTCGCTCGCTGCCTTGGCGGGCAGCATCAGGTCGAAGAATGAGGCCTTCGACTTCAACTAGAAGGTTAGGCCACCCGCGGCGAGCATTGGGCCGCCCGCCTCCTTGTGGCTGATCCATCCATGGAACAGATCTTGCCAAAGAGGGAAGTAGGGCCGGCAGCCCAAGTAGCACTCGCAGAACGCCACAAAGATGGCGAGCTGCTCGATGCTATGGGGACCCAGATCCGACGGCTGGATCCCGTAGTAGGCGCAGAACCGCCGGAAGAACAAGGACGTGGGGAATCCCAATCCCCGCTCCAGGTGACTGGTGAAGCAGATGAATTCCCCCTCGCGCGGGCTCGGGGTCACCTCTTCGGCCGCGGGGATGCGCCAGCAGCCGGCGCGCAGGATCCCGGCCTCCTCGAAGGACGCCAGTTGCGCCCTCGTACATTTGGACCTCCCCCAGGGTTCGGTGGATAGGGCCATGGCGGAGGACTTTGTGGGGGGTCGGAGGATTTCGGGTCGGCTGGATCGCGAAGCGAAGGGAGGCAAGAATGCGTGCAGTCGGAGAGAATGGCGAGAAGATAGCTCTCTGATCGCCTGCCATTCCCCTTATATAGCGGTTGTTACCCGCCAAATCAGGAGCCGTTACTACGCGGTGATTACGCCAAAAGTTACCGTACGCAACGGCTAGTTTGACCACGCTTAACGGTCAAACTTCAGCCACTCGGCTCACCAACCTACTCGCTGCGAACAGCGATTCGCCGATTCGACTCGCCAAAGCTGCGAACAGAATGACAAGTTTTTCCTATATACAGGAGCCCACCGACGATTCGACTGGATGCCTACTCTGAAGCCGCATACTCCGACTGCCAGCAGTCACCTACGCCCAATCGACGACGGCCTCGGGGACTACTGATGGGGATGTACCTACCGGGGTATACCCAGCAGGACGTTTCCGACTGGCCCAAAGAACTGGCGAGTGGGCCTGCAAGACGGCGACTGGATCAAAGCCCGGCGTGGATCTAAGCGACTGGAAGCTAAAGGCCCAGGCGAGTAGATAGGCCCAGTCGGATTAGGTTAAACAAGCACCAAAGCCTTAACTGATTCGGTTGAGATATGTAAACCCTAGGGGAGGTGAGCCTATATAAACCTCCCTGCGGGGCGTGTAGAGAGACGTTCCATCATACCCCCAAGCGACTCGTCGCCTAGCCGCCGAGCTCGCCCATTGTACCACCTTCATAATACAATCTAGCAGGAGTAGGTCTTTACCCTCCGGGGGGCCGAACCTAGGTAAAACCCTGAGTCTCCGCCCTCATCTCGCACCGCAGATGGCTGGCCGCCCTTGCCCCTCGTTCTACTACTCGCTGCCGATTGCAGCATCTCCCGTGACCATTCCCTCGACAACTGCATCAAGCCGGACTACATCGACCCGAACAGCTACATCAAGTTGTACGACTACGCTAGGCTATAAGCCAAGATCTTCGTCGAGCACATCCACGAAGAAGCGACATCGACATCATCCACACGCCAGGCCGGTGTGGATAACTATTATGCCGACTTCTCTGACATCAAGGCTTGGACATCATCGCCGCCACAAGGGACGCCTTCGAGCAACGATCATTGCCGACACGCCTACTCCATCATCTCCAAGGTCTACATCAACGTGGTCTTCATACACATCTTCGTCGACACATCGCCGCCGTTGCTATACCCGTCCACATGATGGACATACAACTACGACACACCCTCTGACAGTACAACTGCAAGGCACGACGACGGTATCACCGCGTCCACGACCCCGACGACTGCAACAACAAACCGGCATCATATTGTGATGCCCCTACGACCACGCATATGGTTCTGGCAAAACCTTGTGTGCTTGGTGGGTTCCTCCGGTACTGGCAAAACCGGTGGTCTCACTTATGACCGTGTCCAAGAGACGTCTCCCGACGGTACCTCTACAATGTGCAAAACGTCCACAACTGCAGCTTCGTCAACAACAACAAAAAACCGCGCAATTTTTTGCGCCTCCGGCAATGGTGGCCACACCACTACAACGACTACGACATCGACCTCACCTACATCGACCACGCTATATCACGATCGGCTATCTCGACATCGACATGAAGAACAACGTCTGCAGCAACTCAAGAAGCCCAGTCAATAGCGTCTTCGTCGTCACTTGCGTCCACGCCACTCCCGCTGTGACTGCGGGAGGGAAGAGAGACACTAGAAGGGGACGCAGTCATCATCCCTAGGTGCCAGCCATGATCATGTCCACACAGATGATGATGACAAGGAGGAGAAGACGACGAAAGCGCAAGACTTCAAATCCAGTCGCAAGCGTCCGCTTCACTCCCGCTCCGACTGAGGGGGGATGTTAGAGTACGTATACGTGTATAGACTAGAGATAGACTAGGACTCTACATCTTGTACTCCAAGTCTCCGCCTATCTCGTGTACGTCTATATATACTCTCCATGAGGGTCAAATCAATACACCAAAATATTAGGGATTCAATATTTTCCACACTTATACCTTGAGCTGAATAATTTTGCTAGCATGCAACTCTAGCCGCAGTATCTGTTTTAGCTGATATGATAATTTCTGACAGTCTAAGCAGGTGAACTAAAATGCTTGGCCCAAGCGAACGTCCGGGAACAGAACATCCACATGTATGTACTGTGCATTGATATCATGAATGAATTTAATAGTGCATACTCTAACTCTCCCAGATTACTAGATGCATGAACCTACTATCGAGCATAAATGTTTCTTCTTGGAGTTGCAAGCAACTACTTGGCCAAAGCATCTACGAACAACGGAGAGCATGCAAGATCACGAATAACATAGGCATGATAGAATCAATAATCAATCTTGAACATAGTACTCAATATCCATCGGATCCCAACAAACACAACATTTAGGCTTACAAATAGATGATCTTGATCATGAACGGAGTTCACAAGATCTAAACATGATATCACAAAGTAGGAGAACCAACCATCTAGCTACTGTATGGACCCATAGTACAAGGGTGAACTACTCACGCATCACTCCGGAGGCTGGCATGGTGATGAAGAAGGCCTCCGGGATGATCTCCCC
The DNA here is from genome assembly GCA_916181665.1 of Avena sativa. NCBI lineage: Eukaryota > Viridiplantae > Streptophyta > Magnoliopsida > Poales > Poaceae > Avena > Avena sativa. The sequence continues at coordinate 258,382,009 of OV702298.1, read as the reverse complement.
CCTCCTGCAGGGTGCCGAGAAGAGCTTCGGACCCCCCAATCTAGGGATGTAGATGGTGGTGGCTACATACTGTTTCGTGGAGATCTGATTGGGTGTCTAGGGTTTTTGCATCGAGGTGCTTTTATAGGAGAAAGGGCAAGGTCGGTGGGCACCCGAGGGGCCCACACCTAGGGCTGCCCCCCTTGGCCGCGCCACCACATGGTGTGGCCACCTCATGGCCCCACTTCGTCTCCCCTCCGAACTTTGTGTTCCTTCTGGTGAAATATTGACTTCGGCTTTTGTTCCGTCAAATTCTGAAAATATTTCCTTACTAGCTTTTCTAAAACCAAAAACAGCAGAAAACAGGCAACTGGCACTGCGACATCTTGTCAATAAGTTAGTTCCAGAAAATGTATAAAAAATACCTCAAAGTGTAGACAAAACATAAGAAAGTTGATACAAAACAAGCATGGAGCATCAAAAATTATAGATACGTTTATGACGTATCAAGCATCCCCAAGCTTAACTCCTACTCATCCTCGAGTAGGTAAGTGATAAAAAGAATAATTTTTTAGGTGACATGCTATCACAATTTTGATCAAGGTATTTGTAAATCATTGATAGCTGAGATCAAAGTACTCTAAACATGAGCATGAAAGATGTTGTTCTAAGAATAAGACATAGCAACTATGGTGTAACATGAAAGGTAACACAAACAAAAGATCATGAATAACAATGCATTGAAAGACGTTTGTTTGTTTTACATATATAAAACATAGCAAAAGTGGTATTTAGATTGTCCTTCATGGTATTGCAAAACATAAATGCATAGGACACCTTCAAAGTTCATAAGGGTGACTAGATACAAATAATTTAAGAACAAGCAATATCATAGTTATGAATTAATCAATAAGTTTTTGAACAATGTACGTTGAACTAAGAATGACAACTATGCTCTCTTAATTGGTGCATAAAGGTAGAAGATGGAGACTCAACATAAAGGTAGAAATAAAGGCCCTTAACAGAGGGAAGCAGGGATTTCAAGTTTCATAAAGAGCTTCCAAAAATTATGGTACTTATTAGCTTTCAGCTCTCATTGCCCCTATAATAAGCATCTTGAGGTGATTAAGGTTAAAGTGACACAAATATGAAGTATATGCTTGACATATCATAAGTTGGAAATATCATGTCCCTTGAGTACCAGGGCCGTTCCTCATGCTACTCAACTTTAGTCACAAGCAAGTTCTTGTCATTTTAAGTATATGTGTATCATAGAGAACCACCAACGGCGTACCCCTTTCCCCATGACATAGGAGCTGACAAGGCAACATACAATGAGCATCTCAGCAATCTTTTTTTACCATGAGTATGGTGCTTTTTTTTCTCTTTTTCTATATTTTTTCTGAAGATGCTTCATAGATTGCTCACTATGGTTATGCTGCACGTTTCCACCATGATTAGGCATGGCTTAGGCTAGCCACCCAGGCGTTAACACATATATAATACTCTATGGACTTACAAGCTCCCCTTTTATTTCACACCACCGACATCCATAAACAAAATATCATGATATCAACTGGATAGATATTTAGAAGTGTTGAAAGCGTTCCCCATGACAGCATGGTTCTGCTAACTCCAAACTTATAATTTGCAAGCATATAAGCAACATAGATGGGCACAATGGTTCAAGTTTATTGGGTGCAAGAAAGTAAAGTTTGTGAGAGCTTTAATCACTAATTTTCACATAACAAGTTTAATTTGGAAGATAGATAAAAACATGAATATACTTGGAATGGTGTAACACACCATGCATAGGAATTTATAGTGGACTCTTTGGGATAACTTGGTTTCTTGGGAGTTGGATGCACGAGTAGAGCTCATAATCAGTACAAGTGGAGGCTAGCAAAAGACTAGGAGCAACCAACTAAGAGAGCAATAATGGCCATAATCATGCAAAGCGACAAAACATTATTAATCAAAGCATAAAGTGATATCACAAGTCAAAAACTAAATAATCATAGAGGTTAAGGTGACTGGTTCATAGTAACATGGTGTAAGCATGTTCCAAGTCATCCCAAATAAAGCATCAAAGGAGAATACCACAATATTATGCTTTTGTGTGCAAAAACAACGCATGATTCTTTCAAGGCACATTAATCAATCTCAATTGTTTGGAACAAGTCATGCTACAACAATAATCACTAAGCATATGGTCAAAGCAATATCTAACATGACATGATAAAGTCCAGGCCACAGTCAAAACACCAATCAACTTATTTGAAACAAAATTAGAATACGGGGGTCCAACTAATTTATTGCAACAAACCAAACAAAATAAAATTAAAAACAAAAACAAATACGCTCCAAGAACAACACAATAGTGCATGAAGCAATAAAACAAAGTGTCTAGAAAGAAAACCTGGGATTTTTTGTAATACTACAGCCTGAAAAGACCATAGCTCTATGCAACAAGCCAATCCCTGGATTGGTTCGTTGGCTTACATAGATGTTAAAGATGAATAACAGAGCAAATATCCATGCATCATAAATAACGAAATGATCCAGAGTATTCGATTATTACAATAATGCTTAGCACGCAGGCTAGCTCAAACATTTCAATAGCAAACAGAAGCATAAGCATATAATAGGCTCCATCTTCAATTGCCCACTAGCGAACAAATGTTGAGTGGAGTACCTCAACCTAGTCGATCACTCGGAATTAGAATATCCTATAACATAAAACGTAGCAACCCCTAAGGGTCAATACATGGTATGGCAAGTAGCGCTAAATAGGGAGACAATACACCTGGCGGCTACATGCTTATCTGGCTGGTGGAGCTGTGGCTAGCTTGCATTTTCTTAAATAATTTCATCCTACTTTTAAATCAAGTTTGATCACACAACCCATTACGTTCACCCATAAAGTTTTAGTAATCAACAAATAAGGATGAGCAAGAATATGTCATAGCATATATATCAAGCAACTCATTTGTTCATAATCGGGGATACGACTAAGCACTTAGTTTTACACCCTGCTGGGGTTTGTACACTTTACCCATGTGACTTGGTCAGCCAGCTCATACCACCACACTCATATTGTGTAATGATAGGGAGAATCCCAATAAGAGCCCGTTCAGGAAGTAGATCCCCAAACCCTATTGTGCACCGGTCCCAACCTACCATTCACTACATCTCTAGCTACGCTGGGTTCGGGTCACCATGACCTACTGAGTCCAACCAGCCACCCATTTATTACTGGCACATGGTTGCACACGTAAGCTATTGGAATAAAGGCAACTAATCCTTCTCAGTGCCCTGGGCGGCATTCCCCACCGTTATTCATACTCCGATGACTAATCCAACCACTCGGCCCAGGTAGTTCATTGACATTAAGTTGTTTTAGTAGAACAAAACCTTTACTTTACCAGAGTATGATCCCTTCCTCGTATCTACAGCATAGCTAAGCACATGTACCATACGGAGGCTCAACTACGAAGGATTTCCCTACCATAATACATAGGATATAGCATAGCATAGTAATACCTACAAATGTAGCTACGAAAATACACTACATATGCACAAGAGAAAATAGTAGGACAAATTTATGATCAAAATAGCAACTACTTGCCTTGATAGTTGTTTGAGTCGTTCAAGCACTCGTAGCAATCACACACGTTGCACTCCTCGCAATCTATCGAGCAAACAATTGCATACAACATAAACAACCATACAATCATAAACAAAATCACAAATGCATGCATGACAATTTAATATGTCATAATGGTTGTATTTTTAGTTCTCTGAACATTATTAGATCACATGATGCATGCATGAAGTGTCTTAATGCAATATGGTATCTATTATTAAATCCTAGTTGCCAATATAGGGGTTTTAATAGTTATGTTGCAACTTCTGTCTTAATTGTCTAATTAAATTTGTTTCTGGGGTTTACTGGATAGAGGACGTTAATACGAACCAGTAGGAATTGAATTCACCCTAATCAGAGTTGTAGAACTTTTCTTATGATTTAAATAGTGTTTAATGGGTTTTAATCATTTATATAGTTTATGTTGTCTAAAAATCAAACTAAAATCGGATCTATAATCTTCACGGGATATTGATTCCAAGTACATATTATTTATATTTTTGTGATCTATAAATAATTTACTATAGATTTAATGATCACATACCATTAAAACTAATAAACTTGCTACGGGGTAAATAATCTACAAACGTTCGATCCAACCAGATATTATTAAGAGTGTGGATTTCCTACCACGGGGGATAGCTGCCCCCCTAGCCTACACCGTACGATTCATGTTGAGATATGGACCAAGCATCTGGCAGCCATTTGTTGTGTTGCTGGAGATGTGGTACTAATTAATGATTAGAGTTTGCTTGGACCGTTGTGTCTTGTCAGTAGTCTGCATGCACTGCCTCGGGTGGCGTTGCGCATGTACAGAGCATGGAAACCTGTGATTTTGTCATTGCGTTGTTTTCTCTAACCCCGTGTCATCTACATGTGTCCCAAGTATAAACAATGCTAGCTAGTACAAGCATGTAACAAAACGGTGTGCTCAGAAACATACCACTAGTGCTTACTAGCAAATACTATCCGCATGATGAACTATTGACCCATGAAAAATCTTGTGTTGGGGCTTGAGCTATTATACAAGGCATGGGAACGCTTTGTTAGCAAGTAATCCAATCAGTGCCATGGTAAAGATGTAGCCTACGTTTAGGATTTTTGAGCCGGATGACCAAAGCAACAATACTAAGACAGCTAGTCCTATCTTAGGTCATGAAATATTGCACCTCTCAAGGCTATACACACCTAGCCCTTGTGTTTGATCCAGTGCATATGAAATCCCATCACGCTGGATACATCAAGCTAGTCAAGAACAGTATACTGTGATGGACTCGTTCATGCATGTGAACACGGTAGTACTCTCCCAACAAAAATGCAGCATGCACGCACAGAAGCCCCATCACAGCCCTCGTGACCCGTACTGCTATTATTGTGCACACAAGACTAAATCGTTCCTGTATCATGTCAGTTTTAACGTGTCATTTTGTATGCATGTAGCAAGACAAAGTACACGTATATTGAGGGGATATTTTTTGCGCATGCAACGTGTCAGTTTTATAATATCGTTCATGTATTCTGTCAGCTTTATTATAGACTGCTTAATTAAACTGTATAGCTTATGGTTGTTTTGCACGTATCTTAGCGCACAAGCTGGCGGACATCCACCAGGGGCAGCTATCCCCTAGGCAGCAGACTATTCCCTTATTATTAATTTACAATAAAGTAGCTTCAATTTTATATAGTATACGCAATTTATGAATTTACTATGAATTTGTTAACCTAAAAGACCAATAAAACTAATTAAATCATTACAGTAAATATTATGTACTGCAAAGATCATATAGAATCTGATATTACTAACCAACATTAGATTTCCTTTCTTTCGACATATTAATCATATTTTTCTTAGCTATAAATAAGTCATTATGGATTTAATACTCTAAAAGGCCTTTTAAACTATTTAAAATGTTATAGTAAATATGTACTGTAAAAGTTAGATACAATTAGATATTAATATTCTACTCAATTTTCTGAATCTATTGATATATTATATGTGATTTTTGGAGCTGTAGATGAATTTCTATAGATTTTACAAGATTTAATCTTTTTCTGCAATTTTTAAAACCTTTTCTATTTTTGCAGAGGGGTCAACTTTGATCGCCCGGTCAGCGCTGACGCGGTAGGCGACGTGGCGCGCCGCGGTTCGCTAGTACCCCTTCGGAGGCCTGATCTAATCCAGCGTGTTCGTTTTGGATCGGACGGCTAGCGAAGGTTGACAGTGTCTCACCGTGGGGTTGCAGGTCAACAACGACCGGCGATGGTCAACAGCGGCGGTGGCGCTCTGGTGGTGGAGTACGGTGGTGCTCCATCGGTCCCCGGTGGCGGAGGAGTAGCGTACCCGAAGCAGTGCTACACGACGAGCTCGAGGGTGCACTCGCCCTTGAGCGATTCCTTCTCTGCGGCCGATAATGCAGGATCGGAGGCGGCGGCGCCTTCAGAACTCTGGCAACGAATCGTGGCCACGTTAGGGGTTTGCAGAGAGGGGATATGGGTCAGGTCGAAGTGTATCGGCAAGAAGAACATCGTAGCAGGAAAGGGGCGTGGGGTGGCTGCACCATTGGTGGCGAGGTCAATCTGAGCAACGGCGGCGACGAGATCGCAAGCTCACGTTTGAGGTGGCTAGGGTTTGATTTGTTGCGAAAAACGGAACGAGGTGGAGGAGGGGGATTATATGGGCGGTGGACATGCGAGAGGGGCAGAAGCACGAACAGAACCAAGCGAATTTTGCGCAGTCTAGATCAGGATCGAGCGCGTGCGCGGGTCGGTCTCTCGACGAGAGGAAGTTGACGGTGGGTGGGCCCCACTCATCAGCGAGCGGGTGAGGCGTGAGCTTCTGCGGCTGCGTTTGATCCTGGATGGGCCACAGTTGGGCTCCTGCGCTGCATGCTAGGTGTTGCTCGAGCTGGCTTGCGCGGTAGGTAGGAGGGTGGGGCAGGTGGCTGGGCCGGGGTGGCTCCCCGGGTAGATTAGGTTTCGTTTTTTTCTTTCTTTCTTTCTTTTCCTATTTCCTATTTTCTTTTTCTTCCATAACTTTTGCATAGATAATCCAAATGACTTGATTTTTGTCTTCAATTTTTTCTAAAATTCAAAGGATCAATCTAGGATCCTTTTTAGCAATAATTTTACTATTTCAAAATAGTGATTTCATATTTCCATGTATTTCTTTTTGTAGGAGCACTTTAGTATTCCATTTAGGGGTTGAATGTAGTGTTTTGCATTTGAATTTTTTCATGAATGCAAAATGACATGTCAATGCAATGCAAATGCAAAAACAAATATAGTCGCAATTTCTAAAATCTTGGGATGTGATATTTTTATTGATGAAGAAGGGGATGCATTGGGCATCCCCAAGCTTTGATGCTTGTACCTATTTAATATTTCTTGGGGTTACGTGGGTGGCATCCCCAAGCTTGCGCTTTTGTCCATTTTTCATCTCATCACATCATTCCTCTCCTACACGAAAATGTCCTTCATACAAAACTTCACATAATTCTTTATTACCAACATTAGTGTATTCAAGATAATAATCCTTTGGGTTTAGTTTAAAAACAAGTAAAACTTCCATTAAAACACAAGCTATTGTAGCAATTCGTTTTAAAAGCTCAAGTGATCAAAGAGAACTCAAAAGAAACCGATTAAGAGGCAAATGCAAATAATGGCAGAAATCTGTCAAAACAGACCAGCAGGTAAAGACCGATTTTTTATAAGACCTTATGTTGCTAAAATTGAAAAGTGTTAAGCTACCAAAAGTGATATAATAACCTGGGGCATATGCACAAACAATTACAGCTCAATCCGACATACTGGGATTTTTCACGATTTTTTACAATGAAGCACAAAAATCTGTTTCGGGATAGCAACTTCCCCAAATCTTACTTCTCTCTCATTACAGGTTATTCTTGGCACAAAAACCAAACAAAAAGGATAAGGAGAGGTTATTACAGCGGCAATAACTTCCAAGACTGAACAAAAGAAAAACTTACTGAAAAATATAATGGATTGTCTCCAAAAGCTCTTTCTTTATAGCCATTAAGATAGGCATGATAATTTTGATGATGCTCACATAAGAAATATGAATTGAAGTAAAAGAGAGCATAAAGAAGCAAATATAAAACAAATTTAAGTCTAACCCACTTCCTATACATAGGAATCTTGTATGCAGATAAATTCACAAAGAACAAAGTGACATGCATAGGAAGATAAAACAAGAGTAACTTCAAAACTTTCAGCACATAGAGAGGTGTTTCAGTACCATAAAAACTTCTACAACCATATTTTACTCTCTCATAATAATTTTCAGTAGCCTCATGAATAAACTCAACAATATAACTATCACATAAAGTATGCTTTTCATGATCTACAAACACATAATTTTTATCAAGCTCAAAAATAGTGGGATTAAAACCTTCAAACCCACTTTTAACAATTTTATAATAAGATGAATGATCATTCTCAAGAGGTATGGGGTTCCAAGATAATGTCAAGACCCCTCCAATCTCATTTTAAATAGTAGTACAATTAATAGTATCAACCACCATCATCTAGAGCTTTATCATAAACATTTTCTAAGCAAAACTCTTAGTACCATGCATTTCGAAGTTAGGCACAAATAAAGGATTATCCTAAAATTTATAAAAATAGCATGGATTATCATAGATAACAGGAGCATAATTATTATCACAAGTTTTACCCATAGTAGATATTTCAAAAGAATCCACAGGAACATAACATTCATCCTCCTTTGGTAAGCATGGGAAACAATCAAATAATGTAAGGGATAAAGAGTTACTCTCATTGGAAGGTAGGCATGGGTAGATAATCCATTCTTCCTCCTTTTGTTCCTCACTCTCCTCCCCTTTTCATCTAATGAGCCTTTAGGTTCAGCAGGCGGTGGTTCATCTACTACCTTAGCAGTGATAGTAGTTTTTAAAAATAGGAAACCAAGTAGGTTATCCATAATGAAATAGTGATTGGAGCAGAACTAGACATAAAAACAACTTGAAGTAGGAACTAATTTTTGTGTGTTTTTGATAAAATAAGAAAACCAAACAAAACTAAAGAAACCAAGCAAAACAAAACAAAATAACTAAGCAAAACAAAAACAAGTAAAGAGATTGGTTGTGAGAGACTCCCCTTGCGAGAATCTTCTTTCTCCTAGAAAAGTGATTGACGAGGAGGAAGAGATTGAAGTTGTCCTTATCTCCCTGGCAATGGCGCTAGAGAAGTCTTGATGGCTCATATATGTAGAGCTCGTTAGGAACCCCAAGAGGAAGGTATGATGAGCACAATAGCAAGTTTCCCTCAGTTATGAAACCACGGTTATCAAACCATTAGGAGTAAGGAAACAACTCCAAGGTGTTGCTAGCAACTTGGAACCTGCACAACACAACCACAGAACTTTGCCCCAACTTAGAGTGAGGTTGTCAATCTCACCGGTTTTGCTGAAAACAAAGGATTAAACGTATAGTGTGGAAGATAGTAATTTCTTGCATAAAGTAAACAGTAGATGGAATATCAATGGTAAAGGAATAGACTAGGGTCCACAGTTCACTAGAGGTGTTTCTCCTTAAGATAAATAGCATGCTGGGTGAAAAAATTACAGTTGGACAGTTGATAGATTGAAAATGCATAAATATGCATGTACAAGTCATGATGATTCCTATGAGATTCGTTTGGGCATTACAACATAATACATAGACCGTAATCCAACTACATCTATAACTAATAATCCACCTTCAGGTTATCATCCAAACCCCTTGCAGTATTAAGTTGCAAGCAACAGATAATTGCATTAAGCAAAGTGTGTAAAGTAAACAATACAATTGTCCTTAGACAACGGATTGTTGTTTTCTCCCTAGTATCAACAGCACATCTACAACCTTAGAAGTTTCTGTCACTCTCCCAGATTACTAGAGGCATGAAACTACTATCGAGCATAAATACTCCCTCTTGGAGTTGCAAGCATCTACTTGGCCAAAGCATATACGAACAACGGAGAGCATGCAAGATCACAAATAACACATGCATGATAGAATCAATAATCAATATTGAACATAGTACTCAATATCCAATGGATCCCAACAAACACAACATGCAAGATTACAAATAGATGATCTTGATCATGAACGGAGCTCACAAGATCTAAACATGATAGCACAAAGTAGGAGAACCAACCATCTAGCTACTATATGGACCCATAGTCCAAGGGTGAACTACTCACGCATCACTCCGGAGGCTAACATGTTGATGAAGAAGGCCTCCGGGATGATCTCTCCCCTCCGTCAGGGTGCCGGGAAGAGCTTCGGATCCCCCCCGATCTAGGGATGGAGATGGCGGCGGCTATGGACTGTTTCGTGGAGATCTAATCGGGTGTCTAGGGTTTCTACATCGGGGTTCTTTTATAGGCGAAAGGGCAAGGTCGGTGGGTGCCCGAGGGGTCCACACCTAGGGATGGCACCCCCCTTGGCCGCGCCACCACATGGTGTGGCCGCCTCGTGGCCCCACTTTGCCTCCCCACCGGACTCCATGTTCATTCTGGTAAAATATTGACTTTTCTTTTGTTCCGTCCAATTCCGAGAATATGTCCTTACTAGTTTTACTGAAACCAAAAACAGCAGAAAACAGGCAACTGGCACTACGACATCTTGCCAATAGGTTATTTCCAGAAAATGTATAAAAAAATACATCAAAGTGTAGACAGAACATAAGAAACTTGATACAAAAAAAGCATGGAGCATAAAAAATTATAGATACGTTTACGACGTATCATGGATTTATTAGATTCTATTTCTCAAAATACTAAATCTTGGGATCTCAACAAAGATAATAAACCAGGTTTGGAATATGAATATTCATGTGTAGAGAATTTCTCTGCTTGTATATTATTTGAGGAACTTAAGAACAGGTTTGGCGTTGACCCTCATGTTTTAGTAGAAATTGCTAAATATTTTCCTAACCATCTTAATGTTCCAAATAAAGGATTTAATGTATTTTTTGAACCTCTTAAAAATTATGTATATGTTTCTAAAGTTGTAAAACAGGTTCATCAAGTCTCATCTCCTAAGATAAAATAAATCGTTGAAGCTTCTCCTTATCCTAGCAAAGTGAAGGAAAATTTACTCAATACTATTACTAATAAGAGTGCTAGAATATGTCATGGACCATATGAACAAATTCAAGTTCAACATCAAATTTCGGTCATTAAAGAATTGAATGAAGAAACACCTTGTGATGTTTATTTATGTGAAGATTCTACCAAGGTAATAAAAGGTAACACCACTAGAGTTGGGAAACCTATCATATCATGTAATATTGGGACTTCATCTTGTCATGGACTTTGTGATATTGGAGCAAGTACAAGTGTGATTTCATATTCTCTATATCTTGAAATCAAGCCTGATATTGATGCCATCAACATGGAAGAGATAGGTATAACTATCCAACTTGCTAATAAAGAGTATATTTATACTCTTGGTATTGTTAAAGATGTTGAAGTGTTAATTGGAAAGATTAAGTATCCTGTTGATTTTATTGTGCTTGGTTGCTCCCAAGATGCATTTTGTCCTGTTATATTTGGTAGACCTTTCTTACATACTGTTGCTGCTGAAATTAATTTACTAAAAGAGAAAGTATGCATTAAATTTCCTGGTGAAAGACTTGAGTTTAGTTTTTCAAAGTTTACTGATAAACATTTAGAAAGGGAAAAACTCTCTAAATATACAGTGGAGACTCTTGCTTCAGTGGCAGTCGCTTCATCGCACGCGATGGAACGATGTGTGCTAAATCAAGAGGAACCATTTGACGATGAAGAGAAAGAAGCTCTAAAACAAATACTATCTGAATAACCATAACTACTGCAATTACATATCCCACTTGATAATCCAGAAGAACTACCACCTCCTAAAGGAGATCTTAATTTTGAACTTGAACCATTGCCTGAAGATATGAAATATGCATTCCTTGATGATAATAAAATATATCTTGTTATTATTAGTGCTAACCATTCAGATGAAGAAGAATCACAATTACTTGAAGTACTGAGATCTCATAGGCCATCCATTGGCTATTCACTTGATGATTTGAAAGGTATAAGCCCCGCTTAATGCATGCATAAGATTAACTTGGAAGAAGATGCAAAGCCTGTTGTTAACTATCAACGCCATCTTCATCCAAGAATGAAAGAAGTGGTAAGAAAAGAGGTAATCAAACTAATTAAGGTAGGTATTATCTATCCCATAGATGATAGTAAATGGGTAAGTCATGTCCATTGTGTGCCTAAAAGGGTGGAATCACCATAGTTCGAAATGATGAAAATGAACTTGTTGCTCAATGTACCGTTACTGGTTATAGAATATGCATTAATTATAGGAAACTTAATAAGACAACTTGTAAAGATCATTAGCCTTTACCATTCATTGATCAAATGCTTAAAAAATTATCCAAACACTCTCACTTGTGTTATTTAGATGGTTATTCAGATTTCTCACGGATTTCGGTACAGAAGGATGATCAAGAGAAGACTACTTTCACATGTCCCTTTGGTAGTCATGCTTATAGGAGAATGCCATTTGGTTTGTGCAATGATCCTGCTACTTTCCAAAGATACATGAATGCTATATTTGTTGATTATATTGTGAAAATTATGGAAGTATTCATGGATGAATTTTCTGTGTATGATACCTCTTCCGAAAACTGCTTGTTCAATCTTAACAAAGTTTTGCAGCGTTGTGAGGACCAACACTTAGTACTAAACTGGGAGAAGTTCCATTTCATGTTTAAAGAGGGTGTTATTCTTGGACACCGAGTTTTAGGTAGAGGCATTGAAGTGGACCGCGCCAAGATAGAAGCCATAGAGAAGCTACCATATCCTAGGTATATAAGAGGTATAAGAAGCTTTCTTGGTTATGCTGGTTTCTATAGAAGGTTTATCAAAGACTTTCTAAAATATCCAAGCCTCTAACAAATCTATTGCAAAAATATGTTCCATTTTATTTTAATGATGATTGTGTAGAGTCTTTTGATGTTTTAAAAAATGCTTTGATTAGCGCTCCTATAATTCAACCTCCTAATTGGAATTTGCCTTTTGATATTATGTGTGATGCTAGTGACTATGTTGTAGGAGTAGTTTTAGGCCAAAGAGTTGATAAGAAACTTAATGTGATATATTATGCTAGTAAAACTCTTGATGGCGCCCCAAAAAATTATGCTACAACTGAAAAAGATTTTGTGGTTGTACTTTTTGCATGTGACAGGTTTAGACCTTACATTCTAGACTCTAAGGTAATAGTACACAACGATCATTCTGCTATTAAATACCTTATGACCCAAGAAAATGCTAAGCCAAGACTCATAAGATGGGTTCTTTTAATACAATAATTTGACCTACATATTGTAGATATGAAAGGTGAGGATAACCAGGTAGCTGATCGTTTATCTAGAATGGAAAACATCCCAGTAGATCCTAGTCCTATTAATGATAGCTTTGCAAATGAACAACTAGCAAACATTAATGTGTCTGCTGCTAGAGTAGCTTCACCGTGGTTTGCTAATTATGCTAATTTCATTGTTGGAAAAGTAATTCCACCACATTTCACACACCAGCAAAGAAATAAATTATTTTATGATCTTAGGAATTATTTTTGGGATGACCCATTTCTTTATAAGAAAAGTTTAGATGGTATTATTAGACGTTGTGTCCCTAAGTTTGAGCAGCAGCCTATCATAAGGGACTGTCATGACAACCCTTATGGAGGACATCATGCAGGAGACCACACTGCTGCAAAGGTATTACAATCTGGTTTTTATTGGCATACTATATTTAAAGATTGTGCTAATTATGTTAAAGCTTGTGACAAATGCCAACATGTTGGAAATATTGGTAAGAGAAATGAAATGCCTATGAACTATTCAATGCCTCTTGAACCATTTGATGTATGGGGATTTGACTTTATGGGACCATTCCCCCCATCAAAAACAAAACACACTCATATTTTGGTTGAAGTGGATTATGTTACAAAATGGTTTGAAGAAATTCCAACAAAGAGTGCAGACCATGCCACGGCAATGAAGATGCTTAAGGACATCATATTTCCCAGGTTTGGAGTACCTAAATTTTTAATTACTGATGGTGATTCTCATTTTATTCATGGGGTATTTAGAAAAACTCTAGCTAAATATTGTGTTAATCATAGAATTGCATCTCCATATCATCCTCAAACTAGTGGTCAAGTTGAACTAAGCAATAGGGAAATTAAACTCATATTGGAGAAGACAGTTAATAAAGCTAGGTATGATTGGCCAACTAAAATTAATGATGCTTTATGGGCTTATAGAGCTGCTTTTCAAAATCCTATGGGTATGTCTCCTTATAAAATGGTTGATGGAAAAACATGCCATCTTCCAGTGGAATTAGAACATAAAGCTAGATGGGCTGTTAAACAACACAACTTTGATTTTAAAACTGCTGGAGAGAAAAGAATTCTTGATTTAAGCTTGTTAGATGAATGGAGGAATAAAGCATATGAAAGTGCTAGACTATTTAAAGAGAAAGTAAAAATTTGGCATGATAAGAAAATAAAAAGAAAGGGATACGAAGTAGGAGATCAAGTATTATTGTTTAACTCTCGTTTCAAGTTTTCTGCAGGAAAGTTAGCTTCAAGGTGGCAGGGTCTATTAGTTGTGCAGGAGGTGTACCACTCCGGAGCCATTCATCTTCATTGATACTTCAACAATAAACCTCATGTCATTAATGGACAACATCTTAAACATTATAGTGCAGGCCAAACATTTGCCGGAAGGGTTGAAGTAATGAATCTCCAAATTCCGGAGGCCATAACTGCAAAAAATTATCCCCTGCCAGATACCAAAAATCACCAGAAGTCAAAAAGAGGTGCGTAACGATCTCGAAATATATTTATATTTTAGGAAAAGTCATTATTTTGGAAAATAAATGCGTGTCGCGAAAGAATTGGATGAAACGGAGACTTGGGGAGGGAAAGAGACCAGTTGGCGTGCCCACCCCCTCGGCGCGCCACCCGAGGTATTTCCTTGTTCTGAAGTCCGCTTCGCCTATGTTTCTTCCTGAACGCTTCGTCTTACCCTAAAAACCATCTATATATACTCCTCTCTGTTGTTCTAATCTCACATCGAGTCTCTTTTGAGTGAACCATGTTTTCTACCTGTTTCTTCTAGATCTTACCTTGCGCCAAGACATGTATTCAAGGTGGATCACCCCGGATGGAGGATTCCCGTGTGCACCCATTAGAACCCCGGAGTCGAGTTATACACCAAGAAGCCAAGCTCCATGGGGAGGGGAATACCGAGAGAACACTGCTGTCTGGAGAAACCAGCTTGAAGATGGAGCTGCAAGGATGAGGGAGATTGAGCAACCTCGCTTCAGGGACATGACTAACCCAAAACTTCAAGCACAGATCGATTCACTACATTGACAGATTGCTCATGAAGAGAGGCGCTTTTCTGGTTCTCGCCGTCACATTGTACTTTTGCAGGATTACAAAGAGGCGATAAACACAAAGTTCGTCAACAAAAGGTTGCACGCAGCCTTGTTGAAGGTCAAAAGCACCACCAACGATGAGGCCTGAAGTCCATTCTCTAGTGGACCGGCGACAAACCTCTAAGCTCAGGGGAGTTCCGCCATACTTTATGCTTTTTACTTATCATATTTGCATATAGTTCGTAATCATTAGGAGGTTTTTGCTTGCATCCATTTGGTATCGAATTTCCTAGAGTTTGAAGAGCTCTTAGAGCATTATCATGTATCCTTGGTTGAGTGGTTTTGAATAAAATATAAAGTATGGTGTCATCCATGATTCTCTTGTTTGGGGATTTATGGGTAACACTCATGCAGATGTGTGCACCATATGTAGAAATTTCGCTTATATCTTGCCTTGAAATAAATTAACTGGAGCATGTTGGACAAGCATAGAATCACTCAATAAGCGGAACTTTCAAATAAGGAAAGATCCATGCAAGGAACACAACACTAATTAAAAAAGGAACATTGTGAATTTGTGGTGAGATAGGGAGTCTTATAAAATAAACAGTTGGAAAGAGGAGGATGACAAGGGTACATGAGATACTCTTGTTCTACTTAGTTATCAATGAGTAAACTGAATGGTTGTCATGGGTATTTCAATACATATGCTCTATTAGAAAGTGTTTGAAAGGTAAGCACCCGAGAATTTGGCTAGCCATGGAAAGTGAAAGACAAAGGTTGTTTAGAGCATATGACATGATTGAAAGACCCATGAATAAGGTTTATACTGGTTACTAAGAGATCAAGACCATTAACTGATGTCATGTAAAAAGTGGTGAAAGATCTTGATAAAAGTCAAAATAGTCATGTCTATCTAGTTGTTTAAACATTTCTCTTTTCCACTATTTGTTTTATCAGAAACTTATCTTTATTGCAAAGGCATAGCCAAAGGTTAAATTAAAAGATGATAAAAAGCCATGCAAATCTGTTGCAAATAGCGAAGTGTATGATAAATTTGAGACTTGTTCAATTTTCCAACATGTAATGGTCAGTTTTTGTTCAAAAGTAAGGGGTAAATGATAATGTCTATCTATGTAGCCCATGTCTGCATGGTAGTTAGCTCATATTTCTTATGGACAAGTGAATATGCATAAGTTGATGATGCCATTCTCATATTTTCTTGTCAACCATAAGCTCATTGATGCATGATCATGATCTATTCGCTTATTTGCTCGAGGACAAGCAAAGGTTTAAGCTTGGGGGAGTTGATACTTGCATTTTGCATCGTAATTTTTAGGACCCTTATGCACTGTTTAGAATCATATTTACCTTTATCTATCATTATTTATATATATTTAGATGATTTGCGGGACTTTCCTACAAAGTCCCTTTCATTGGTATCTAATTTCTGGGAGGCAGAGAACCTCCTTTTTCATGTTTTTGCTATTTCAGGACCTTCTGGGCATCAATAAATTGAAGGAAAAATTCCTCATGAGTTTTTCACCAGGAGAATCAACATGGTCCAAAGAATGAATCTAGGGGAACCACGAGGCCCGAAAGAGTCCAGGTGGTGCGGCCACCCCCATGGGTGTGCCACGCTGGCTCTTTCGGCCCTCGAGAGTCGTCTCGGCTCCTCCTTTTTACAAACGCCTTCGTATCGCCATAAAACCTATGCCATATTTTTACCACGATTTACAAAGGCGGCGGCGGAGGCGAAAGTCCTCTCCTACTCCAGGAGGGGGTAGATACTACCGCACCGGAGCCTCCAGTGAGGGGGAAATCGGTGCCATCGTCACCACCACTCCTCCGATGCGTAGGGGGGCCTCTCCATCAGCACCATCATCATCACCATCACCATCTACAACATCCATTTCGTTCTCCTCATAGTTTGTGATTGATTGAAGCCCGGATATTGTTTTCAGGGCTATTTACGTGTTTGTGATTGGCATCTTGTCTTTATTTGGTGGAGGGATTATATTTTTAGATTGTGTTGTATCCCATATGCTACTGATCCATATCATGTTTGCCACTTGTGAGTAGATCCCCATGTTCCTGAGGGCATAGGATGAATTGGCTATGATTTCCATATAATATGCAATGAGTATGTTGTCTAGTTTTTATCTTTTATATTGTTCTATGATGGTTTTATGCGAACATCGACTGCATATTACTTCACCTATATGGGATCATAGTAGAATAGTTTGATGCAATGATAGGGGTTGGAAGGGACGGAATTGACAGAAACCGTTTTCCAATACTTTGAGTTGCATTGGAGGGATTATATGTCAGGGACCAATGAACCTATTGCTATGGTGGGACATTTATGTATTAATGATTCCTAGATGTTCATGTGAATGGCTCTAGGACCCATCATAAGGGGTGTATTTAGTTCATACTTATGGGTGCACCTAATTAGGCTCCGCCCTAAGGGAATAAAACTTGACAACATATTCACCATATTGTGTAGAAATCTTCATGCCAAGTAAATCCATGTCGCTCTCGGGAATGCTTGTCACATATAAGTTCACACACACTTGAGCTTGTCCTCTTGCTGCATAGAGGATTGGGCTCTCTCGTTGAGAGCATTTACTTATTGCTATTTACTTTCAGCACTTTATATTCTTGCAAACTACAAACCCAAAAATCCAAATCTATTGCATTTACTATTATTTTCTTTGTAAAATTTGCTAACCAATACCCACAGCTCCTCGTGGGTTCGACAACTTTTCTTTATTGAAAAGTACTACAATTGATCTTCTGCACTTGGGAGCCATCAGTATCATCCACAAGGTACACAATAAAATCATCACCAAATGACTTTGCAGTCCTTTGTCTCTTGCTCCTTTTGGGAGCTTCATTCTCATCCTCCACAAGATCATCATGGTGTTCTATCGACATAGTGGGTTCACGAATTATAGCAAATTCCTGACTAGATAAACTAGTCATCTCTTGATATGATGACCTAGACATACCTATCATAGGAAATATGTCGTCAAAGAAAGTCGTATCATTCGACTCCATAATTGTACCAACATGGATGTCAGATATCCCAGATTTTACTATAAAAAATCTATAGACAGTGCTATGAAAAGCATATACCAGAAAAACACAATCCACGGTTTTTGGTCCAAGTTTTCGCTTCTTGGGTATTGGAATATTGACTTTCGCCAAACATCCCCAAGTTCGTAAGAGAGTTTAAGCCTTTTCTTCTCTCATTCCTCAATAGAGTCATGGTTTTATCCTTTATGGGAACACGGTTTAGGACATGACACGTACTCATTAGCGCCTCCCCCACCATTCCTTGGAAAGATCTGATGTATCTAACACGAAGCTAACCAAATCAGTTAGAGTGCGGTTCTTTCTTTCAGCCACCCCATTTGACTAAGGTGAGTAGGGAGGCGTCCTCTCATGTATAATACCATGTTCCGTATAGAATAAATCAAATTCGTTTGAAAAGTACTTTCCACCACTATCCGACCCTAGCCGCTCGATTTTAAGATCAAGTTGTTTTTCTTCTTCCGCTTTATAGATTTTAAAGTAGTTCAAAGCTTCATCTTTAGATTTCAGTAGATAAACATAGCAATATCTAGTGGAGTCATCAATCAACGTCATAAAGTATTTTTTTCCACCTTTTGTCAACACACCATTCATCTCACAAAGATCTGAAAGTATAAGTTCTTGTGATGCTATGTTTCTCGGTTCCGTAGCCATATGAGACTTGCGGGGTTGCTTTGGTTGCACACAAACTTGGCACTTAGAACCTTTGACAGTGGTAAATTTTGGAATAAACTCATATTGGCTAGCCGTGTCATGCAACCAAAGTTAATATGACAGAGTCATGAATGCCAAACATTTGACTCATTATCATTGCAAACATGATTAATAACTTTAGTACATGAGTCTGACAAAGACAAGCGAAACAAACCTCCACACTCATAACCCTTTCCAACAAATTTTACATACTTAAAAATTACAACTTTATTGGACTCGAAAACCAACTTAAAACCATCTCGACATAAAAGCGATCCACTGACAAGATTCTTATTGATGGAGGGAACGTGCTGCACATTCTTCAGTTGTACGGTCTTCTCCGAAGTAAACTTCAGATTTACTATACGGACACCATGAACAGAAGCACGTGAGTCGTTTCCTATCAGCACGGAAGAAGTCCTTGAGACCTGATAAGAAGAAAACATGGAAATATCAGAACACACATGTGTATTAGCACCCGTGTCTATCCACCATTCAGGAGAATGACATACTGAAAGGATAGTAGGTAAAATATCGTGTCCAACATCCTTAAACTCAGTATCGCTAATAACAACATTAGCGGTCATGCCATTGTTCCCATGTTGATACTTGTCAAAGCGATTAGGTCGGCTAGGAGCCCAATGATCAGGATCATCACAGACGTGGCAAGAGCCTTTCCTCTTATCAATTTTCTTCTTAAAGTTGGTTGAGTGTGTGACCTTGTTCTTTCCGTCAAACTTCCCTTTTCCTTTAGATTTATTCTTATTCTTGAACTTGTGGGATTGAAAGTTTTTCCTCTTCACCAAATTGGCATTGAAACCCCCCTCAAATCCTCGAGAAGTTTTGTCCTTTGCTCTCGCCTTATCTTCCACATGAAGAGACCCAATAAGACCTGTAATGGAAAACTCTTATCTCTTATGTTTCAGAGAATTAGCAAAGTTCCTCCACAAGGGAGGAAGCTTGGCAATAATGTTGTCGGCCAAAAATTGGTTCGATAAGGTACACTTGAACTACTCAAGTTCTTTGGCAACTGATTGTATCTCGTGAGCTTGCTCAACGATGGAGCGCTCATCAACCATCTTGTAGTCATATAATTGCTCCATGACATACAACTCAGTGCTAGCATCCGAGACCGCAAACTTGGCTCGAGCACATCCCACGTGTCCTTGCCATTATCAAATGGCATATACGGGTCAATAATGTTGTTTCCAAGAACACTGAACAAAGCCGCCATAAACGTGGTATCAGCTTTCTTAAAGGCTACTTCCTACTCAGCAGAAAGTTCTCCTTCAGGCTTGCCAAGAGTGGCGTAATAGTAGTTTAGGTTTTCAAATCAGAGAACTGCTCGCGTGCGCCATCTCTTATAGTGCATGCCATCAAAAGGAGGCGGACTAGTAGCCGCGGCTACACCAGTGGAATTCAGTTGCCTATAATCAGTTTTTTGGATTGTTGAAAATATAAGAAATAATTCATATGATTTAATCCAAATAATAAACTAATAAAACATGATCATACAAATAGTACTAAAACTAATCATGCAGATCAACAAAGTAGATGAACAAATTACATCTATACAAGATAAACCTATCACATCTACACCAAACCCTAGAACTAGAAACTCTAGCAAAATATGAAAGAGATAGATTGAGATCACATACGGTGTAGCGGCGGTAGCAGTAGTGTTGCCCGTGTTGAGGTTTCCTAAGAGGTCGCTAACGTCTGGGAAGAAGTCGTTGTTTGGGAACTCGTCGTCGATCAACGTCGTGGTTGCCAGTAGTCACGCTCGAGCACTCCCCAAAAACCTGATCGCCCCTCACCCGTACAGATTCACGAGAGACGGGGTTCCGAAGACCACTGTTCCGATCCGCAGTTCATGCCGCAAGACGAGATAGGGAAGACAAAGATGAAGGCGGCGCAAGGTTCTGAAAGTAGGTGCGTGTGAGGATTACCAATTAGGTTTAGCGCAGACGCTTATATAGTGCAGGTCAGGGAGATCATGGGGCACAACCCATATCTGAGTCGGTAAAATGAATGATTAACGCGTTTGTTACATAATTAACCCATGATTAATTCCCAAATGGCAAAATAAAGCTCAACTCAGCGAGATTCCCGCAAGCCGCAATGCGCGCGCGTCGTGATGAGGCAAGCGGCGTCAAAGGAGGAGTGCGCGAGGGCTTCTCTCCTTCTCACGCATTAGTGAGTGGTGCAACACTCTACTATATAAGTTGGCCCAACTCTCCTTTCACTAGCAATATGGGACTAAAGTTTAGCACCACTAGCACAGTCATATGCTGCCATGTATAAGTGGGCTAAAAGGAATTTCAGAATTTGTCTAATTGGCCAGGCCAACAGCCCAATACTCACCAAATTCTGACACGGACAATTAATATGTAGGCACTACAGTTTCAATGCCGACGGTAGTACCCTCAGCAGTACAACTACACCTGGGCACTATAACTACACCTACGCCGACGGTGGCACGTAGGCACAACCCCTTCGCCCAGCGGACTGAGTGTGCTCCACGTGGCCATCTACACCATCATCTATGGTCCGTTAACTTCGTGTGGCGAAGTCCAAGTGATGTCGACGGACTGCATACAGCACAAGCATGTACGCCGACGAGCATGGAGCTGTGATGACACGACAGATGCTAACTGATTTGTGCCGATGGTCACCATCGGCGTTGTCATGCGTTGACGTTTTTCTGGGCTATGCTGACTCGGTAATCACTGTCAGCATTGGAGACGCTTCCTGCAGGTGTAGACCACGAAATGGCTCACCAGCAAGTTGAGGTATGTTTCGAGCACAGAAAAGAGTGTTAGCAGAGCAGCTACAGGTGACCGGCAGCCCGGTCAGCTCACGAGGCATCTCGATGACCACCGGTACCTCCATTCGTCCATCCCCGCGTACCCATACGCCATGTCCATGATGGAAACCTGCTTTGGCTGTGTAAACAACATCTACACGATGCCACACCACCTCGCCACGAGCGACATCCCAAGCTGCAAGCCTGCAAAATGCATGAACGTGTTGTACACACTGCCAGTCGGCAGTCACGAACGGGCTCGCCACAGCTGCCTAGCTCTGCAGGCGGTCATGCTCTATCCCCCCTCTGGAGGTCGCATCCCATTCCCCTCGCCAGCAACGATCGTGCTTTGTTCCACCTGTTGCCTGGACCTCAACACTCCTCCCGCTGCCAAGCCTTTGCGCCCTCGACAG
Source organism: Avena sativa (assembly GCA_916181665.1). Classification (NCBI taxonomy): domain Eukaryota; kingdom Viridiplantae; phylum Streptophyta; class Magnoliopsida; order Poales; family Poaceae; genus Avena; species Avena sativa. The sequence goes on along the minus strand of OV702298.1, from coordinate 258,359,918 downwards.
CACCACCTTGGCCGCCATTTGCGGCGTCCGTGTCTCTCTGCCTGCCGCCGCGCTTGGTGCGTCACCCACAGAAGAGGCCCCTTGGTCCATGGTGCCTAGGCTCACATCTCCGACACCACCGCTGCGGCAAGCAAGCAAACCACCAGCGTCGCGCCACCGCCGCTGGGTGGGTAGGTGAGAAGAATAGATCAGACGAGGATGGTTCGGTTTGTTCGGTCCAGCATGTTAGACAGGCACGAGTCAAACGATTACACCAGGGGTATTCATGTCTAGCCAGAAATAATTTGACGGAACGATTGAACATAACACGGTAGTGATATATAAGGCAAAATATTTACACAAGTGGACAAATAGGGAAGAAAACATTCAGGATCAAATAAAAAATTATATTTAGAAGTAGTGTCAGATAAGAAATTCTATCTATGTCCTAATCTGGCTACTACAATGTACTACTGAAACTAGAAATCAGTGGTTAGGGGTAATCTCTTTGTTTAGTTATTTCCTCCTTTTTTAATTATTGTTGGGCATGTTTTGAAACCCCGCAAAGGTTTGGGGAAACATGAAAAGGTGGCCGCTAGAAATCGGCATACGATTTGTGGCTATTCGTTCGACCTTTGTCTGGACGTACGACTAGGAGCAGCCTGGACGTCAGATTTTCAAGCGAGGCATTCGTGACTTATTCCGTGGAAAAGGGCGTGATTGCCTGCTTCCCAGCACAACTGCTCCGTAATTATTGGGATGGTATACGTTGTTAACTGCTCCCCAATCTAGCTCCTCGGTTTTTAGGAAACCAAATTCCCATTTGGAAGAAAACTAACAAATTCAGCAAAATGTCAGCATGCATATTTTCTTTCGCGGGAAGCAATTTTTTAGTTACCAATATTACACTACTGAAAAAACCATCTTCGGTTCGACGTGAACAAGACCAGCAGTCCCGGTCTGGCATAGCCCGCGACTAGTGGGAGCACTATTCCCGGGCCGTGAGGCCTCTAACGGCTAGAAACGGCTGTAGTCACTAGTTCCGGGCCGGACCAGGTCATTAGTTCCGGTCCGTAATACGGCCCGGAACTAATAACCTGGAGCAGGCCAGCTGGTCCTTTCGTGGACTATTAGTCCCGGGTCGTATCACGGTCCGGCACTAGTTGTCCACCACTATATATTCTGCTTCATGTCCTGCTGCCCTAAAGCATATGGTGACCATTTTTCTCAAAGAAGCAAGAGAGTTCATGCCATTTTTTTCTCAAGATTTGTCAAGATTTAGTTTGCAACACCTAAATCCAAAGCTTTAAAAGGTTAGAACTTCATTCTTTCATCTCTTATTGTTACTTTAGCTCTATAATGCTCTAGAAGTATAGAGATATGGATCAATGCATGCATGCTCTAGAAGTAGCTAGAAGGATTTTGATATATATGTGTAACAAATTTTGATTAGGCACATAGTTACTGAAAATTGAAATGTGTAATTTTAGAGTTTCAGAGCTTAGAATGGAATGAGATTTTCACTGATAGAACAATAATAAAAAACTCCACATTTATCATGTTGGTTGTTTTCTCCAATTCACAAATTGGTGCATGTAAATTTTTCAAAATTCAAAATTAATGCTCTAGAAGCTCTCAATATAACTTGTAATAATTTTATCATGTTGTGTAATGGTTTTTGATATATTTTTACTATAATGCAGATGGTCCAGGAATGGATGTACAGTACTGACCGACGCTCTGGCGAGTTCATTAATGGCGTGCATGAATTAATCCGTGTTGCTGATACAAACAAGCGCAATAGTTTTGTATTCTGTCCATGTAATGGATGTAGGAATCAGAAGGATTACTCTGACTTAAAAACCCTTCACAGCCCCCTGTTGAAGTCCGGCTCATGCCTAGTTATAATTGTTGGACCAAGCACGGAGAGAGAGGGGTTATAATGGAAGACAATGAAGAAGAGGAGGAGGATGATAACTATCATGGTTTCCCTGAGTACGGAGATACTTCCATGGGGGATGCTGAAGGAGAGGATGAAGAAGAGACACATGATGATCTTGGTCGGACCATTGCCGATGCACGAAGAGATTGTGAAACTGAAAATGATAGGGAGAAGTTCAATCACATATTAGAGGATCACAAAAAGTTGTTGTACCCAAATTGCAAAAATGGTCTGAAAAAGCTGGGCAGCACACTGGAATTGCTGCGATGGAAGGCTGAGTGTGCTATACCTGAATCCTCATTTGAAAAGTTGCTGAAAATGATGAAGAATATTCTTCCAAAAGATAACGTATTGCCCGCCAGTACGTACGAAGCAAAGAAGGTTGTCTGCCCTCTAGGTTTAGAGGTTCAGAAGATACATGCATGCCCTAATGACTACATCCTCTACCGCGGTGAGGAGTATGATAATTTGGATGAATGCCCGGTATGCACTTCACTTCGGTATAAGATTAGACGAGATGACCATGGTGACTTTAAGGGCGAGCCCCCCCCCCCCCCCCCCCCCGGAAGAGGGTTCCTGCCAAGGTGATGTGGTATGCTCCTATAATACCACGGTTGAAACGCTTATTCAGAAACAAAGAGCACGCCAAGTTGTTGCGATGGCAAAAAGAGGAACGTAAGTTAGACGGGATGTTGAGACACCCCGCTGATGGGTCGCAATGGAGAAAAATAGATAGAAAGTACCCGGACTTTGCAGATGACGCAAGGAGTTTAAGGTTTGGTCTAAGTACAGATGGCATGAATCCCTTTGGGGAGCAGAGCTCCAGTCACAGCACCTGGCCTGTGACTCTATGCATCTATAACCTTCCTCCTTGGTTGTGCATGAAGCCGAAGTTCATTATGATGCCAGTGTTGATCCAAGGTCCGAAGCAACCCGGCAATGACATTGATGTGTACCTAAGGCCATTAGTGAAAGAACTTTTACAGTTGTGGCACGAACCCGGGGTACGCGTGTGGGATGAGCACAAGAAGGAAGAATTTAACCTCCGAGCATTTCTTTTCGTAACAATCAATGATTGGCCTGCTCTTAGTAACCTTTTAGGACAGTCAAACAAGGGATACAATGCATGCACACACTGTTTAGATGAGACTTAAAGTATATATTTGGAACATTGTAAGAAGAATGTATACAATGAGCATCGTCGATTTCTTTTGGCCAAGCATCCCTTAAGAAAGAAAGGCAAGCATTTCAACGGTCTAGCATGTCACCAGACGAAGCCTAAGGAGCGTACTGGTGCTGATATATTTGATATGGTCAAAGATTTGGATCAAATGGTAACCTTTGGAAAGGGTCCTGGAGGAAAATCTGTTCCGAAGAACGCTGAAGGACACGCACCCATGTGAAAGAAGAAATCTATATTTTGGGAGCTACCATATTGGAAATTCTTAGAGGTCCGCTCTGCGATCGATGTGATGCATGTGACGAAGAATCTTTGCGTGAACCTGCTAGGCTTCTTGGGCGTGTATGGGAACACAAAAGATACACCGGAAGCACGACAGTACCATCAACGTATGGAAGACCCAGATGGCTTGCATCCAGAATGGTTTCAAGGTCATGACAGCTACGCTCTTACCAAACAAGAGAAGGAAATATTTTTTGAATGCCTAAGCAGTATTAAGGTCCTGTCTGGCTTCTCGTCGAATATAAAGGGAATAATAAATATGGCAGAAAAAAATTTCCAAAAACTAAAGTCTCATGACTGCCACGTGATTATGACGCAAATGCTTCCGATTGCATTGAGGGGGCTTCTACCAGATAATGTTCGAGTACCCATTGTGAATTTATATGCATTTCTCAATGCAATCTCTCAGAAGATAATCAATCCTGAAGATCTACCACGGTTACAGAATGATGTGGTCCAATGTCTTGTCAGTTTTGAGTTGGTGTTCCCACCATCCTTCTTCAATATTATGACGCACCTGCTGGTTCACCTAGTCGAAGAGATTTCCATTCTCGGTCCTGTATTTCTACACAATATGTTTCCCTTTGAGAGGTTCATGGGAATCTTAAAGAAATATGTTCGTAACCATGCTAGGCCAGAAGGAAGCATCTCCAAGGGCTATGGAACAGAGGAGGTCATTGAATTTTGTGTTGACTTCGTTCCTGACCTTAGGCCGATTGGTCTTCCTCAATCGCGGTATGAGGGGAGACTGAGTGGAAAGGGTACTCTAGGAAGGAAATCAATAATATGTAGGGACGGACATTCTTACACCGAAGCACATTACATCGTTCTACAGAATTCTATCTTGGCAGCCCCATATATCGAGGAACACAAGAAAATCTTACGCTCCAACAACCCTGGAAAGCATGACTCTTGGATTAGAGATGAACACATGAAGAGTTTCGGCGGTTGGTTGCAACATCTCATCAAAAACAACACTCTTGGAGATCAGCTATACTTGTTGTCTAGGTCACCATCTTCGACTATATCGACTTTCCAAGGGTACGAGATAAATGGGTATACATTTTACACGATAGCCCAAGATAAAAAGAGCACCAACCAAAACAGTGGTGTCCGCTTTGATGCAACAAACAACAATGGGTCAAAGACCACATATTATGGTTACATAGAGGAGATATGGGAACTTGACTATGGACCTACTTTTAAGGTCCCCTTGTTTCGGTGCAAATGGGTCAAGCTGACAGGAGGAGGGGTTGAGGTAGACAAGAAATACGGAAGGACATCGTTGGATCTCAACAATCTTGGGTACTTAGACGAACCATTCGTCCTAGCCAATGATGTGGCTCAGGTTTTCTATGTGAAGGACATGTCTACCAAACCTAGAAAAAGAAAAAAATAAGAAAAAGAGTACATCAGACGATGAGCCAAAGCGCCACATAGTTCTTTCAGGAAAAATAAACATCGTGGGAGTGGAGGACAAGACAGACATGTCAGAACATTGTGATAAGTTTCATGAAATTCCGCCCTTCGCGGTGAAGGATGACCCAAGCATCATGTTAATGAATGAAGATGCTCCATGGATACGACAGGATCAGAAATGAACACACGCGAAGAAATGATATGTAATAATTGTAACATTTATGAGTTAAGATGCTCCATGTGTCTATTTTTATAGTGTTGTCTGCAAACAATCTTGAGTGTGTTAGTCCCGTTTTGTGGCTGGACCGGGACTAAAGGAGGGCCTTTAGTCCCGATTCATACTTACCATTAAGATCTGATCTCCAAACGCGTGAGGTCACATATTAGGGAGTGCCTCTATGACCAGTTTCTTGGAGATGCCGGAGGACTGGGCTCCGGCGGCATCTCCCTGAAACTGGCCGTAGTGGTGTCCCTGCTCTCGAAAACCATCTTGCAGCTTGTAAGTTCTCTAACTAGATCAATACGCCTTGGAGCTAACTAATTTCACATATTAGGGAGTGCCTCTATGACCAGTTTCTTGGAGATGCCGAAGGACTGGGCTCTGGCGGCATCTCCCTGAAACTGGCCGTAGTGGTGTCCCTGCTCTCGAAAACCATCTTGAAGATGCCTCAAACTGGCTGGAGGACTGGACTCACAAGGATGCCTATTTATAGTACAAGCAGCTCGGCATAATGTCGACACTCACAACATAATGTCGACACTCACCCCTATTATTAGTGCTGACTCATGTTTTGTCCCGGTTGGTGTCTCCAACCGGGACTAAAGGTTCATCTTTAGTCCCGGTTGGTGACACCATCCGAGACAAGGTACAAGCCGCACGACATAATGTCGACACTCACCCCTATTATTAGTGTTGCCTGGCCCAGTCTGCCGCAATCCCTTCAGTCGTGGTTGGTTTCTCCAACCGGGACTAAAGATGAACCCTCTCTTTATAGGCATTTCCTTCTATTTATAGGCTGCTCGATCCAGCCTGCTCTATTTATAGGCCTTTTCTTCTAAGTACAACATCTTCATATTTAGGTAACACTCAAGACATTTATTAATATTAAAAACCAGGACAAACCGGGACTATCTAACACCCAGGACTAAAGCCGCCCCCTTTAGTCATAATCATGCCTAGTCCTATATAGTACGCAGCTTCAGGGTCTTCTTCGTCATTGTCATCATCATCGTCATCGTCACCTGCCACTCCAGGGATCCTCAGCCCATCCATGACATATACCAGGGGCCATTCCAGCCTCGGATTCACGGCGGGTGGGGGAGGGGTCTCCTGGAAGACGATGCCGCTACCGCCGGGCCGGTGTGGGGCTTTTTGTGGCTCTGTGGCGGGTGGACTCGTGGGCACCGTAGGCGAGGATGGTCTCCTCCCGGCGATGTAGAGCATCACTCTGATGATAGTACAGTTCGCCCACCACAGACGACGGTCGGCTTCGTTGTGGTTCACCGGGGGCGGGCCATCACCCTCGTACCTGGCGAGCTCCCTTTCCCGCCTATTATCGAAGAAGGCATTCCAGGTGTCGTAGTTGTCGGGATCCCACTGGGGATCCATCCGCTGCTCCGGCGTGAGCTCGTGGTAGAAGTGGTTTGTGATGGCCGCCTGGCGTGCGGAACCTTGAGGGACAGGAGGGACAGGAACCCCTCAAGCGCTCAGCATCCAGCCGGCGGGCGGCCGGTAGCCCAGCGGACAAGGGTAGTTGGAGGCGCACAGCGCCTCGGTCTCCTCGAGGGTCAGAATGGCCCAATAGGCGTTGTCCATTGTTCTAAGAGAGGAAGGTGTGGATGTGTGGATAGCCATGGCGTGATCGCCCTACATATAGAGGGAAAGGGCGGGAAAACTTGGCGTGAAGCTTTGGGAAATGGCGGGAAATATCTTTAGTCCTGGTTAGTGACTACATCCGGGACTAAAAGCTCTCGTAGAAAGGAAATGGCGGGAAAACTTGGCAGGAAGCGGTGGGAAATAGCGGGAAATATTTTTAGTCCCGGTTTGTTACTACAATCCGAACAAAATGGATATTATATTAAGATTCTTTATATTTTTTTGATAATAATAGACATATTATTTGTTTTATTTGGATTATTACAATAAAAGATATGATTTTCCAAAGTTTTATATTTGATTTGAATTAAAAAAAGAAAATTTACAAATGAAATAATTTATAAATGATGCAAACATATAAATGGATATTATATTAAGATTCTTTATATTTTTCTGATAATAATAGACATATTATTTGTTTTATTTGGATTATTACAATAAAAGATATGATTTTCCAAAGTTTTATATTTGATTTGAATTAAAAAAAGAAAATTTACAAATGAAATAATTTATAAATGATGCAAACAGAAAAAATGGATAATATATTAAGATTCTTTATATTTTTCTGATAATAATAGACATATTATTTGTTTTATTTGGCGTATTACAATAAAATATATGATTTTCCAAAGTTTTTATATTTGATTTGAATTAAAAAAAGAAAATTTACAAATGAAATAATTTATAAATGATGCAAACATATAAATGGATATTATATTAAGATTATTTATATTTTTCTGATAATAATAGACATATTATTTGTTTTATTTGGATTATTACAATAAAAGATATGATTTTCCAAAGTTTTATATTTGATTTGAATTAAAAAAAGAAAATTTACAAATGAAATAATTTATAAATGATGCAAAGAGATAAATGGATATTATATTAAGATTCGTTATATTTTTCTGATAATAATAGACATATTATTTGTTTTATTTGGAGTATTACAATAAAAGATATGATTTTCCAAAGTTTTATATTTTATTTGAATTAAAAAAAGAAAATTGACAAAAAAAAAATTAGTCGTGGGTCATGGCTGGACCCGGGACTAAAGGGTGCCTGCGCGCGCGAAACGAAGCGGCCGAAAAAACCCTTTAGTCCCGGGCCATGGCTTAACCCGCGACTAAAGGGGGAGTCTTTAGTCGCGGGTTAAGCCACGGCCCGCGACTTGCTTAACCCGCGACTAAAGACTCTTTAGTCCCTTCCCGTGGCTTAACCCGGGACTAAAGGGGGTCCCTATATATATTTCGCGCCAGTGGAGGTGTTGCCCACCAGCACTTGGCATTCCTCGACGAAGACGAAGACGAAGCACTCACAGGCGACGACGCAACGCAGGGAAGGTGCTGTCCGCCGCCACTGTGCCGCTCCGCCATGCGTGCTCTGGCGTGCCGCCGCTCTACCACGCGCCGCCTCGCCGCTAGCCTTATCTCATGCCGCCGCGCCTTCTCTCGTGCTGCCGCGCGCCGTCACATGCTGCCGCCGCGGCTTCGATCGGTGTGCTCGAGGGAGGGGTACAGGCGGCCGTTGGATTTTTTTTGTAATTATTAGTTAGCTATAGGGTTAGGATTATAGTTTTTGTTTTATTTAGAATTATAGTTTTTGTTATTAATTAGGATTATATTGTTAGCTAGGGTTAGGATTAATTATAATTTTTGTTATAGTTTTTCTAGCTAGAGTTAGGATTAATTATAATTAGTTAGAGTGTTAGAATTAATTATAATTATTTTGTTATAGTTTTTTCTATAGTTTTTTATAGTTAGGATTATTATAAAATGGATTATAATTAGGATTATTAGGGTTTTTTGTTATAGTTTTTTCTATAGTTTTTTATAGTTAGGATTATTATAATTAGGATTATTAGGGTTTTTTGTTATAGTTTTTTCTATAGTTTTTTATATTAGGTTTTTTTTTGTTTTAGTTATTAAGATTATTGTTTTACCGCAAATAATATTAGGGTTATTATTTTTTTGTTTTAGTTATTAGGATTTTTTTCTAACCTGTTTAACTCTCTTTTTGTTATAGATAATTAAGTCATGGATCCATCCGAAGATCCTGGTCGCATCGGTGAAGGTTTTCTTCAGGGCATGATAAGAGGTGAAATTCCTCTTAATATTACTACCGGCTCGAGGAAGAGATATCCTCATATCTGAATCCATCCGGTGATGGACTAGAGGAAAACCTAATGTACCAAGGGGAAGACCAGATGGACGAAGGGCAAACAAATAACAACAATAATGATGGCCCCTCGATAGGATCCAGCGAGGTACATATATATATAAAGTCTCATGTTACCTCTATTCATTAACTGATCTAGATAAATATTAATCACTCTCTCTTCTTCTTTTAGCCCACCGGATCGAAGCAATCGACAACTCGAACGAAACAAGGGCCGAACAAAAAGTTGGATGGTAATCAGAGGTTCACCATCGAAGAAATAGATGATGATGGTGAACCGAGTGCTCCAGAGAAGCACCGGAGGATGTTTATAAATAAATGTGGGGCGCTTGTTAGGGACAACCTGCCGATCACCATCCAAGAATGGAATCAGTCAAAGAAATCCGGTGAAGAATCTAGATATGTCACCGATGATGCCAAAGATGACCTTTGGCAGAAGCTCATAGCACATTTCATACTACCTCCAGAGTATGAAGAATTTGAGTTAGATGGTATTACCCCAAGGACGGGTGGGCTTGAAAATAGAGCGAAAGTGAAGGAGTGGGCTCTGAGTAAGATGGTTGAACTGTACCGGAACCACAAGAAAAGTTTATACGCGAAATATGTCGCGAAAAAGAAAACTCCAGACTTCAAAGGAGTAAACGAGAAGTTGAGAGAACAGTGGCCCGATTTTGTACAGTACAAGCAATCTGATAAAGCAAAGGCAAAGTTGACAAAGAACGCGTTAAATGCTGCCAACAAGAAATACCATCATAAAATGGGGACATGTGGCTACAAGAGTGTCGTCCCTAAGTGGGAAACTATGGAGAAGAACATGAGGGCTAGAGGCGTCACTCCTGGTACAGATGGATGGCCCGAGAGGTCAAAGCACTAGTGGTACGGGCACGGGGGATCCTTGGACCCAGAAACAGGGAAGACATTATTTCATGATAAAATTCTAAAACCCTCCTAAGACCTTATTAAAGCAATGAACGATGCTCAATTGGGATTGTTCCGTCCCGAGAGAGAGAACGACGAGTTGACATGCGCCCTAGGGAATCCTGAAAAGGGAGGACGAACACGAGGCAAAGGAGTCGGTGTCTCGTGGAAGAAAGGGTTTCCTCAGTACGATGCCAGTTACAGAAGCCGTCAGAGAAAGAAGGACTGGGAGGCAGACCGGATCTCCAGGGTAGAGCAGGACCTAGCTGATCTGAAGAACCTCATGCATGAAATTAGCCAAAGGCCGCCGTCGTCAACTCACCCGCGGTCTGATGATCCTGCATTGGATCTTAGCCAGCGGAGAAGCAGCGTGGCTTCCACGGAGGTCCGGGCTGTAGATCAAGCACTGCTGGATGATGCACCGGCTCCTCACTACCCCGTGGATGATGTCAGAGAGATGGCACAATGTGAGCTACATCAGCCAATGAACAACTTGTCCTTCAAGGTGGCGATCGGCACTGCTTTACCTTGTCTACCTGGAGCACTCCACCATGCACTTCCGATTCCACCAGGCTATGCTCGTGTCACGGTGGATGACATAGTGGAGGATTTTGCGGACCTAGAGATTGAAATCGCTACGCCTGAAGGCCTTACGAAACTAGGAGATGTCAAGCGCAACATCATTCTATGGAATAAGAAGTACATCAAGTTTCCAGGCTCGGCGCCAAGGCCACCGACTCCGAGGAATCGAATTCCACCCCGCATCGAATATCGTCAACCTCCAAGTCCACCCCAACCCGATTATCGCCAAACTCCAAGTCCACCCTGCCCTGCTGACGATCACCACAGCAGGAGTACATCAACTCGATCTCCGCCTCCGCGCAATACTCGATCTCCGCCTCCGCCTCCGCCTCCGTGCAATACTACTACCTCGTCGAAGAAACAGAAGTTCGACGGTCCCCCGCGCCCCACATCGAAGAAAGGTCAAACGGCAAAGATAGTCGACATCCCGCCGGCTCTTCCAAAGAGACCTTATGACAAGACCGATGAGGAAACTAAGGCGGATGTGGCTGCCCAAGTTAAGGCGCATTTTGCACCCAAAAAGCCTGAGCCAAAGCCGGTATATAATGAAAAAACCAAAAAGTGGGCTAAGTCCTTTCTTGAGCAACCATCCCAGATATCGATGAATCTGGAATCAGACTATGACCGGTAGATTATTAAGCAAGCACAGAAGAAAAAAAATCACAAGTGCAAAAAGCGGGAAGCAAGTTTCCCAGCTCGGAGCACAGAAGAATCAATCGGTCGCCCCGCTCAAAGTCATTTCAGACCTCGACAAGGCCTTCAGAGTTGAAATGGATATGGACATGCAAATAATGGACCCCAGAGCCCGTAATAATGCTGCACTTATGGGAATCACTGTATCGCAGGCCAAAGCACTTGCTAACGAAACAAATATGTCTCTTGGTCAATATTTAGGCTATGAAGATACGCCAGTGGGCCAGATAGTACGGCAGTATGTCCAAAGGGAGCTCGCGCGTCTATCCACACATATGCGAAATCTGCACGAATGGTACATGTCGCAAGCAGAAAAAAGCATCAGAAAGATTGGTTTCCGGTGGACGTTAGAAAGGAGCATCACTTCAAACCATACTCGATACAGGTTCAAATGACGGAACTGTTTCAGTTATACAACCAGCGCGCCCTCGACTAATCTATCATTGGTTGCTACTGTCTGTAAGTGATTTATTTCTATAATTAAGTTTGTAGCTTAGCTCGTTCATTGCATTTAATATATTATCCTAACTATATATCCTTTTGTATGATGATATTATATTCTGCAGAATGAAGATGCTTGAATGCAAAAGAGCTAGAAGATACGACGTTGGGTTCATTGACCCATATATCGTTAATGAATATACGTTAAAGAATCACCCCAAGGACATGGAGGAAGACCTATGCAGGTTCTTAACCGAGAATAATTTTGTTAAGGAAATACTATTTCCTTACAACTTCAAGTGAGTGTTTATATCTTGTACACATTTTATTTTTGCTTACTGGATGAGCTATGCATATATGTAAATGTCCGCAGATTCCACTGGATCTTGCTAAACATTCAAGTTGACAACTCCCTAGTTGAAGTCCACGACTCATTAAGTTGGGACCAAGAGCAGTGGAGCGACATGAAAGCAATGCTCCATAAGTAATTTCAATCATTATCACATTATATCGTCCTCTTCCTTTCATTTCCTGATATCAAGTAACTAATAACTCCTTTGTTCATTTGCTTTGCCGAGCAGGTGTTGGACACGGTTCAGACAGAAAATAACAGGTCCATTCAAAGAGGAGTTAACTTATAAAATGGTGAAGAGTTTACAGCAGCCACCAGGAACTCATTTATGTGGATACTACGTCTGCGAGTACATCCGCGAGTTGATAAAACTCACATTATATTTATGATTTGCGGGAGAAACTAGAGCCAGACCAGCGCATAAGAGCAATTCAAGAGGAGCTGGCGGGATTTATGATGAAGGAAGTCCTTGATAATATACATGGAGAGCATTATGCGGATGACGACGTGGAACTCGATTTGCCTTAGTCATCCTCATATAGCTGATATGATATATATATTCATCAATGACCATGTAATTTCAAAACATTTCTTCCTTTTTATACGATTGATTCTATGTATGCTTGCAAGGGATCGATTAATTATATAAATGCATCGACGTGTAGTGTGTATGTAGTAGCGTATAATATGTATACTGAAATATATGTTTAAATTATAGTGAAACACAAAACGAAAAAGAAACAAAATGGCAAAAAAAATAAAATACACAATCTCTGCCGCGGCAGAGAAATGTGTGTTTCTCTGCCGCGGCAGGAAACCTTTTAGTTCCGGGTGATGTTACGGCCCGGGACTAGAGGGTTTCCGCCCCCAGCGGCGCTGAAACAGCCACGTGGTGTTATCAGTCGCGGGCCGTAGCAAGCCGGGACTAGAGGGGGGCATCTAGTCCCGTTTTGGCAGTCCCGGGCCCAAAACCGGGACTAGAGCCAGTTGTGGTCCGAGACTGGAGGCCCTTTTTCCACCAGTGTTATTTAATTTTTCTTCCCTCACGACTGAATTTTTCTTCCTGCATGACTGAATTTAGCTTCCACTATAACTGAATTTAGCTTCCATTTAACAATATATATTTTTAAACAGTGCAAATTGGTCACCATTGCCTCCATGGAAGCATAAAGTTGAGCAGTGAGCTAGAAGCTTCATTCATATTCCTAGAAAGCATACTGCACTAGTGTTAGAGGCATGATTATATTGGGTTAACAAAAACTTCGTTCAGGATGCGTATAATGCATACATGTATTGGGAGACCGTAGCATTTTTTTGTTGACTAAAAAAGCTTCATTCGCATACTTTCATTGGCAACTTGGTTGGGATCTAGAGGTACACTATAGTCCTAGTCATGTTGATAGCATCCACCTATATTTCAATAAAAAACCCATCAAAACAGATATCCAACACACAAGAAAGAAAATCACATGGCAACAATTCCTTTCCACACTTTTAGGTGCCGAAGCTGCAATGCTCCCGTCTATAAATCCATGCGGATGTCTGCAACGGCGAGCCACCCTCGTCATATTGGATCAGTGCTCCTATGGCGAGATCAGATCGACCATCATGATGATACACCTCCGAGCCAACAACAAGATCGGTTAGAAAGAAACATCAACTTTGTGGCAATGCAGCATTACGATGACCCTATAGAAGCAGAGAAATTAAAAATTAAAGTATAATCAACGTTTGTCGCTAATTTAAAAGGAGTTGATAACCAAGAAGGAAGTGTACTCGGACAAGAGAGAAGAAAGTAAACGCAAGGAAAGAGAAGATGCGGCAAAGAACTACTATGAGATGCAGACAAAGAGCCTCGAGATAGAAGAGATCAATGCCCGGTAAGAGCAAGGAACCTAGATCACAAGCAAAAGGAAGTCGAGTTCTCCATACCCGCCAAAAAAAAATCGGATCATGATTGCAGATCTCGCCGACATGGATCCAATTCAACAGGATTGGTTTGAGAGGAAGAGGAAGTTGATCTATGAACGAGATGCATAGATTGCTCGTCCTTATTTATGTTTGTGTGTATGCATACACTATGGATATGTGTGTGATAGAGGCCGTTGAACTGCTATCAAGAATTTTTATTTTAGTACAATATTGATGTCATTTTCACCCTTTATCCATTAAGATAAAAAATGGCCGGACAAATGGGGGGAACCGTTGGGTGCACAGACCTGGCTTGCGCGGGCAGCGAACCCCAGGATTGTTTTTCCCGACCTGCAAACGAACCGAAATTGTTAGAGTATATCACGGTTTGGACTATATTTGGTAGTTTAAGTTTGTCTCTAGTAGTCTTATTCTCCTCCAAGTCTTTTAGTACTATATAAACAGCCCAAGGGCTCACGTTGTAATCACCCTACGCTATATCAATACAGTTAATATTCCGCAATTCTACATGATATCATAGCAGTTCACTCCATCTAGGGTTTAGCCACTCCTTTCGCCGCGCCGCCATCGGGGAGATCGTTCTCCGCCGGGGGCCGCGCAATAGTAGATTAAATCTTATTTCGTCAAAATTTTCTCGCTGGCCGCTTGATCGGCGTTTCTTTTTCTTTTGCCGACCATAGATCGGATTGCGTCATCCACAGTCACATGTCGTCACACGCCTCTACTTCAACCTTGGCGTCGAATCAACTCCGGCAAACCATCATCAACGACCGTGCCAAGGAGGCTCCGCGCGGCGCCCCAAGGGACGCCTTCACGCGCTGCGTCGGCTACTCCGTCCTCACGTTGTCACTACGCTGGCTCGTCTTTGCCAACATCGACCGGGACACACGTCCCCGAGTACGCGTCTCGCCGTCAACAAAGGGATGCACCTTCATCACCCGTGGTCATCATCGCCGACAACCATCTACACCAATAATATCGTCGCATCGTCGCCGCCACCACCAATCTTCGTCTACCACAACCTCGCCGCCAGAGTCACAGTCTAATTTTTATTTTTGCACTAAATCAATTTTTTTCTTACAACTACTTCATCTACTCTGACAAATTGGCGGACAACTTCTACGCACCGACCGTTCACGGAGATTTTCTATGCTGCTCCCTCCGGCTCTGGCTCGCATGAATCGTGATGGTCCCTGTCTTCGCATGTCCGATATTGGCAACATCGACGCGTGCCTTCGTCCCCGGCATGCTCCCGAGTTTAGCAAGCTCGGCAAGGTGTGTCGCCTACCTCGACTACTCCAACTCAAACTACATCTACCTCAGCTACCACGGCGAATTCTCCAGGCTCAACGACGACATCGACCACAACACAACGACATCATCAACTTCATCGACTTCATCAACGGCGACTACATCACCAATGGCATCATCGAACACGACTACAAAGTCCTACTTCCGGCTACATCGACATCGACATCCTCTTCCATCTCCGCCTTCGAAATATGCTACAGTCAGACCGTTCGCGTTACTACCGATCCGACTGCGGGGAGTGTTAGAGTATATCACGGTTTGGACTATATTTATAGTTTAAGTTTGTAATCTAATTTTATCTCTAGTAGTCTTCTCATCCATAAGTCTTTTAGTACTATATAAACAGCCTAAGGGCTCACGTTGTAATTATCCTACGCTATATTAATACAGTTAATATTCTGCAATTCTACAGAAATGGTCCAATGACCTGTCTGTTTTGCGGTGGTCCGTGGAACGAAAATGCTAAACTTACAGACTGGTCGCTACAAAAACTGTTTACGGGATGATATGGAAGAGCCTCGCTGGTTTAAAAAAAAATTGTCTTCCCGTGATTTCCGCACCGTAATCTCTGCCCCGCTTCCCACATCAGCCCTAGGATGTGTTTCCGTAAAAAACGTCCGTAGCTATAGCATCTCTGGTCCGTGGAGATGCCCTGAGTCACTTGATTCCGGGACAGAAAGAAACCGTACAGCCAAAGCAAAGCAGACCTGATCCAAAGAAGATGAAATGGTGCCCTGTCGCGTCCTGTCCCGGTCGGATCTAAAGCTGTGCGTTTTTCTCCATAATGTTTGGAGAAACCAATGAAAGACCAATTACATCTTGTAGTGGTAGGTCCATTATTGGAGAGAAGAGAGCAGCCATCCAATTACGTTCTCCCGCGTCCATAATAATTGAGTAAAAAAGGACTAGAGAGCCCAACGAGATCGACGAGCGAGCAAGCTGCCCAAGTGCCGATCGGCAGCACGCGCCATGGATACCGAACACGGGTTGCTGCGGCAGCCGCTGCACATCCTCTTCTTCCCCTTCTTCGCGCCCGGACACCTCATCCCGGTCGCCGACATGGCCGCGGCATTCGCGGCCCGCGGCGCGAGGTGCACCATCCTCACCACGCCCGTCAACGCCGACATCATCCGTCCGGCCGTCGACCGTGCCAACCTTCGTGGCACCACCGGCTCCCAGGCGATCGACATCTCCCTCATGCCTTTCCCGGACGTCGGCCTCCCGCCGGGCGTCGAGAACGCCATGTCGCTTTCTTCGTTCCAGGAGGACTACCGCGCCAAGTTCATGGGAGCGGTGTGTCTGGTCCGCGAGCCCTTCGAACAGTTCCTGGCCGACCACCGCCCGGACGCCGTCATCTCCGACAGCTTCTTCAGCTGGACCGTGGACGCCGCCGCGGCGCACGGCGTCCCGCGCATCGTGTTCCTTGGTACCAGCGTGTTCGCGCGGTCCTGCAGCGACAGCATGCTGCGCAACAGCACGCTTGAGACATGCCCCCCCGACGACGGCCCTGAGACTCTCGTCTCCCTGCCGGGGCTTCCGCACCTTGTCGAGCTGCGGCGGAGCCAGATGATGGACCCCAGGAAACAGCCGGGGCCGTGGGCGTTCAGCCAGAGCAACAACGCCGCCGACCAGAGGAGCTTCGGCGAGGTGTTCAACAGCTTCCACGACCTCGAGCCGGACTACGTGGAGCACTTCCGCGCCACGCTCGGCCGCCGCGCGTGGCTCGTGGGTCCGCTGGCGCTCGCCGCCACCAAGGACACGACGGCGAGAGGCGCCAACGCGAGCGCACTCTCGCGGGACGTCACGGAAAGCTACCTGCTGCAGTGGCTAGACACGAAGCCGGCCGGTTCGGTGGTGTACGTCTCGTTCGGAACGGTAAGCAGGTTCTCGCCGGCGGAGCTGCGCGAGATCGCCCGCGGTCTCGATCTCTCGGGCAAGAACTTGGTGTGGGTCGTCAGTTCCAGCGCGGGCACGGACGACTGGTCGGAGTGGATGCCGGAAGGCTTCGCCGAGCTGACGGCACGAGTCGACGACAGCCGCGGCTTCGTCATCCGAGGCTGGGCGCCGCAGACGCGCATCCTGAACCACCGCTCCGTCGGCGGGTTCATGACGCACTGCGGCTGGAACTCGGTGCTGGAGGCGGTGAGCGCCGGCGTGCCGATGGTCACGTGGCCGCGGTACGCCGACCAGTTCTACAACGAGAAGCTCGTCGTGGAGGTGCTGAAGGTGGGCGTTAGCGTCGGCGCAAAGGACTACGCCTCGTCCATGGACGCCCATGAAGTTATCGGCGGCGAGGTGATCGCTGGATCCATCGCGAGACTCATGGGCAACAACGAAGAGGGTGATGCTATACGGAAGAAGGCTAGCGAGCTCGGTGTGAAGGCGAGGAGAGCCGTGGAGGAGGGTGGGTCTTCATACAACGATGTCGGGCAGCTGATGGAGGAGTTGATGGCCCGCCGCCGGAGTTCCGTCGAGGTAGGAGAAGATGTCCGGCAAGTCATCCTTGCAGCTGATGGAGTTTGATTTGATCCGTTGATTGGCATGATTTTTTCCGTTGGTTAGTGTGGCCCGCCGGCGATCTTCGTTGCAGTACAGAACTACAGATGATGTCGATCGTGCCACATTGAACATTGTTGTCTGTCGGTACGTGAGCTTCCATTAATTTTTGTTGAAACGTCGTTGCATCTTGTACTATGTGTGTCGTAGAATGTACTCACTGTTTGTGGTTCCTTAAAACATGTTGTACAATATTAACTATAGGGAACGTGCTACATGTTTCCCGGGGGATAGATCCCCGCGACCCCCAGGTCCGGAGCCATCCGATCGAGATCCCCGCTCCATCCAATCCTACTTTTGCTTCACAGTAGCAAAAACGGTTCGACGTAGCAAAAACGACGCAGGGACAAGTCGCGTGAAGGGCGACGCTGTGAGGACGACGGAGGGCGACCGCGGTGTCGATCTCCTCTCGCGGCGCCGGAGACGAGCCATCTTCGCTCCTCCATACTGTACCCCCCTTCTGGCCATCCTCACCACGTAAAACCACCGCCAATCGTTGCTTCGAGCGATGGATCGAATCCTCTCACGTGGTGGCACCATGACTCCGATTCGGCGAACGTTGGTGCCTCCAAGCCGTTGCAGCAACCGAATCAAGCCTAGAATGTGAATTCCCCGGTGTTTTTCAATCAAGATCTTGAGGTTGAAGCTCCCGCTCCATCGGTGAGCACTCCCCCTCTCCCTAAATTTCCTCCTTAGGGTTTCCACCATTGTTGCTTCAGATGGTGCTACTAGGTAGCAGAAAAACTAAATATTATAGCAAGTATAGTAGTGAATCATTGTTGCTTCAGATGGTACAGTGTAGCAAAATAGGAAATTGTAACACCGAGGAAGCAAAAAGTATGCAGCAAAAGTAAAAGGCGAGGAAGCAAAAAGTATGCAGCATAATAAGTAGAACGTGTGTTTATTTCTTGCAGAACATGTGTTGTAATGTACTGTAGCAGTAGTCTTGATACCACTAATATTGATTCATGTTGATATGTTGCACAATTATGCTTCGATCTGAACTTTTGTTATTTGAATTGCAGAGGTTTGTTGCTGACAGTATACTTGGAGGATTCGATCTCAACCAGTCTACTGATGGATACGGTTCTGAAGGATATGCCGCCGAAGAATTTTCTCCACCACAATCTGCTTCTGAAGGGTATGCTGCTGCAGGAAACTATGGTCAGAAATTTGCTACAAGAGCAGAAAGTGGAGCAAGTAGCAACGTTTGTTTTGCTGCTGAAGAAGATGGTGAAGATATTTGCTCACAGCCTCTTGTTCCTTATGTTGGAATGACATTTGATGACCTCGAAATTACGAAGAAAGTATACAATGACTATGCTTTTAAGCTTGGGTTTGGAACACAGATTGGTAACACCAAGTATAGCACAACAAGAGGTGCGTCAAAAGATGCAATTCTTAGTAGGATTTTTGAGTGTGTCCATGATGGAAACCAGCTAATGAAGCGAAAAAAATGCTACTAAGGATAGTTCTCGTTTTGCTACAACGGGAGAAGGAGATACCATAGACATGAGCAATTTCAGTGCACAAAAGTCACGTAGCAAACAAGTTGGCCTAAAGATGAATGTAGCAGACTTGAGGCAGTAGAATAGGGTGTCGCGGCATGATTGTAAAGCAAGAATGCTTGTTGGAAAGCAAAATGGGATATGGACTGTCACGGTCTTCAATGGAGAGAACACACACCAGATGATGAAGCAAATTTGGAGAAGACGGTACTATCGGTCTCACAGGAAGGTGAGTGAGTGATGTCTACACACGCTTCTATTCTTGTAGACAGTGTTGGGCCTCCAAGTGCAGAGGTTTGTAGAACAACAACAAGTTTCCTTAAGTGGATCACCCAAGGTTTGTCGAACTCAGGGAGGAAGTGGTCAAAGGTATCCCTCTCAAGCAACCTTGCAATCAAGATACAAGAAGTCTCTTGTGTCCCCAACACACCTAATACACTTGTCAGGTGTATAAGTGCACTAGTTCGGCGAAGAGATAGTGAAATACAAGTAATATGGATGATTATAAGACAATGGTGCCAGAAAAGAGCTTGACGGGGAGGAAGAGACTAAAAGCAATCCAAAATAAAGATGGAAGCAAGCAAACATGTAACAGGATTGATTGTAAACGGTGTTTCAATACTTAGAAACAAGGCCTAGGGATCATACTTTCCCTAGTGGACACTCTCATATAAATATCTTCTCTTTATTATGCTACTCTAAACTACTCTCCGATTGGACAACTCTAATCCACGATAGGGATACAAAAGCACTTCTTAAAGTTCGCATTCCCCATCTAGATAACCCCACACTGTCACCTTGAGTGCTAGATTGTTCCAACAAACACCACAATTTCATAGAGACAACCAACTCAAAATATAACTCATGATAAGTATTTATGTAATATTTAGCATAAGTGCCACATGGTGTGCACACTGTCACCTTCACACACGTGGGGATAGCCGGAGATTAATTAAAGCACTTGAATAGTAGAGTAGATCTACTTGATTACAAAGTTCATGATCATAATAAGATCACGTATAGAGAAAGATGAATACATAGCTACCGGTAGAGCCCTTAGCCTCGAGGAAGAACTACACCCTCCTCATCATGGGAATCAGCAACGGTGATGGAGCTGATGGTGGAGATCGATGGAGATGGATCCGAGGGCAATTCCCCGTCCCGGCAGGGTGCCGGAACACAGACTTCTGACCCCCGAATCTCCCCTTCGGTGGCGGCGGCGCTGCGGACCTTTTCGTGGATTTCTGCCCCTTTTATGGTTTACGTCTCGGGGAGACGTATAAGTAGGCGAAAGGGCAAGGTCGGTGGAGGGCAGGGGGCCCACACCATGTGGCCGCGTGGCTAGAGGGCCCGAGCCACCGTATGGTGTGGCCGCCTTGGTGCCCTCCTCCGTCTCTCCTTCGGGCTCTGTGTCATGTCAGGTAAAATATCGATTTTGGCTTTTGTCCCGTCCAATTCCGAGAATATTTCTTTTCTGGCTTTTCTGAAACCAAAAACAGCAGAAAACAGGCAACCGGCACTGCAGCATCTTGTCAATATGTTAGTTCCATAAAATGTATAAAAAAACCTCAAAGTGTAGACAAAGCAATGCAAAGTTGATACTAAACAAGCATGGAACATCGAAAATTATAGATACGTTTACGACGTATCAAGCATACCCAAGCTTAAATTTTGCTCGTCCTCAAGTAGGTAAGTGATAAAAATAATAATTTTTTAGGTGGCATGCACCATCACAATCTTGATCGAACCATTTGTAAAGCATTGAAATCTGGGATCAAAGTACTCTAAATATGAGCATAAAAGATGTAGTTATAACAATAAGACAAAGCAACTATGTTGCAGCATGAAAGGATACAAACAAATATCATGAATAACAATGCATTGAAAGACGTTTGTTTGTTTCACATATAGAAAACATATCATAGTGGCATTCATCTTGTCCCTCATGGAGTAGCAAACATAAATGCATAGGACACCTTCGAAGGTCATAAGGGTGACTAGATACAAATAGTTCAAGAACAAGCAATATCAACATGATGAATCAATCAATAAGTTTTGAGATAATGTACATAAAACTAAGAATGACAACTATGCTCTCTTAATTGGTGCATAAAGATAGAAGGTGAAGATTCAATATAAAAGTAGGAAGAAAGGCCCTTCACAGGGAAGCAGGGATTTCAAGTTTCATAAAGAGCTTCCAAAAATTATGGTACTTGTTAGCTTTCAGCTCTCATTGCCCTATCATAAGCATCTTGAAGTGATTAAGGTTAAAGTGAACAAAGTATGGACTATATGCTTGACAAAGTATAAGTTGGCAATCTCATGTCCTTGAGTACGAGGGCCGTACCTCATGCTATCCAACTTTAGTTACCGACAAGTTCTTGTCATTGTAAGTATATGTGTATCATAGAGATCCTCCATCGGGGTACCCCTTGCCCCATGACATAGGAGCTATCCCATATCAAAATGATAAGGCAACATACAATGAGCATATCAGCAATCTTCTTATTTACCATGGGAAAATGGTGCTTTTTTCTCTTATTTCCTCTTTTTTTATCTTTTTTTTCTCTCTCTCTTTTTATAAGAAGAATGCTTCATAGATTGCTCACTATGGTGATCCTGCAAGTTTCCACCATGATTAGGCATGACTTAGGCTAGCGGACCAACCGTTTCTCTAACACATATACATAACTCCATGGACTTACAATCTCCCCTTTTATTTCACACCGCCGACATCCATAAACAAAAGAGCATGATATCAACTGGGTAATATGTACAGGTGTTGAAAGCGTTCCCATGACAGCATGGTTCTGCTAATTCCCAACTTCTAAGTGCAAGCATATACAACATAGATGACACAATGATTCAAGCTTATTAGGTGCAAGAAAAAAAGTGTGCTATCAAGTTCGTGAGAGCCTTAATCACTAATTTTCTCATAACAAGTTTAATTTGGAAGATAGATAAAACATGAATATAATTGGAATGGTGTAACACACCACGCGTAGGAATTTATACTGGACTCTTTGGAATAACTTGGTTTCTTGGGAGTTGTATGCCTGAGTAGAGCTTACTCAGTATAAGTGGAGGCTAGCAAAGACATTGGAGTGACCAACTAAGAGAGCAATAATGTCCATAATCATGCAAAGCGACAAAACATTATTAATTAAAGAATAAAGTGACATCACAAGTCAAAAACTAAATGATAATAGAGGCTAAGTGTTGGAGATATGCCCTAGAGGCAATAATAAATGTAGTTATTATTATATCTTTGTGTTTATGATAAATGTTTACATTCATGCTATAATAGTATTAACAAGGAAACATTAATACTTGTGTGATTTGTAAACTTAAATTGAAGTCCCTAGTAAAGCCTCTATATAATACTAGCTTGTTGGTTAATAAATGATTGAGGTTTCCCTATCATGAACATTGAGATGTTATTAACAATAAGATCATATCGTTAGGAGAATGATATGGTGGACATACTCCTATAGATAAGCATAGCATAAAGATCAAGTCATTTTAATAGTTCAATTGCTATATGCTTTCTGATACATAGTAACCTAATTCCTTCGACCATGAGATCATGCATATCACCTTTACCGGATGGATGCTTTGATGACATCAAACACCACACTGTAACTGGGTGGCTATAAAGATGGCATTGAGTGTTCGGAAAGTATTGATTGAGACACATGGATCAAGAGTGGGATTTGTCCATCCATATGACGGATAGATATACTCTGGGACCTCTCGGTGGAATGTCATCCAATTAGCTTGCAAGCATGTGACTGGCTCACAAGGGATCACATATCACGGGAACGAGAAAAGAGTACTTATCAGTAACGAGGTTGAACTAGGTATGCAGAGATACCGACGATCATAACCTCGGATAAGTAAACTAGCATGAGACAAAGGGAAATTGGTATCGTATGTAAGTGGTTCATTCGATCACAAAGTAATCGTAGAAATATGTGGGAGCCATATGAATTTCCAGATTCCTCTATTGGTTATTGTTCGGAGAAGTGTCTCAATCATGTCCGCATAATTCACGAACCGTAGGGAGACACACTTAAGGATTCGACGTTGTTTGAGTAGTTATGGAATGATGAGAAAGATACCGAATGTTGTTCGGAGTCTCGGATGGGATCCGGGATATCACGAGGAGATCCGGAATGGTCCGGAGAATAAGATTCATATAAGGAAAGTCCTGTTTCGGAGTTGGGGAATGGTTCCGGTGTTTTCATCGGGAATGTTCTAGAAGGTTCCGGAATGTCCGGCACTCCGGAGGGGAAGGGTACATGAATGTGTAATATCAAGTTGGTATGATTGCATCATGTACTATGTGTCATCGCTGAAAAAAATAGAGGATTTAATCAAATCCTTGTTTGAAAAGTCAAACGCCAATTTGAAAGTCAAACGGCTATTTTTGGGAAGTGGAGAGGGAGGTGGAAACCGAGTTGGGGAGGAGTTCCTCCCCTCCACCGCCGGCCCACCTCCAAGCCGAGTTGGGGAGGGACTCCCCTCCCCTTGGCCGGCCCCTCCACCTATAAAAGGAGGGACAGGGCTCGCCTCCTAGAACCCCAACACCTCCACCTCTAAACCTTAGCTGCCGGCGCCGCCACCTCCACTGCCGCCGCTGCCGTCCTAGGGCAAACCGCCACCGCCTAGCTAACCCTAGCCGCCGGCTTGCCCCCCTCCTCGGCGTGTCTAAACCCTAGATCGTCGAGGGCTCTCTCATAGTCCACCATACTCTCTCCGGCTTAAGGCGAAGCCCTGCGAGATCTCCCCTCTACTTCCGGTACCACGCCGTTGTGCTGCCAGAATCGCGAGGACAGTGCTACAACCTCCGCTGCCTGCTGGAACAAGGGAGAGGAAGGTCTTCGTCGAGTACCGAACGTGTGACCGACTGCGGGAGCGCTGCCGGAACGCAGCGCCGGAAGGATCGTCTACGCGATCTTGAGATCGGGAAGAGTACGACTACATCACCCACGAGAATCTGCTCTCGTTAAACACTTTGGAATCTTCGAGGGTGAGTTATTCCATCGACTCGTTGCTACAATCTAGTAGATAG
The DNA here is from genome assembly GCA_916181665.1 of Avena sativa. Taxonomy (NCBI): domain Eukaryota; kingdom Viridiplantae; phylum Streptophyta; class Magnoliopsida; order Poales; family Poaceae; genus Avena; species Avena sativa. Next base: position 258,335,695 of record OV702298.1, on the reverse strand, counting down.
ATCTTGGCTTGTTTGTTTGTATGCGGTAGAAATTTTTTGTTTTCCATGCTACAAAACCCTACACTAAGGTGATTGGTTCATAGTCATAATATGGTGTGAGCATGCGCCAAGTCAACCCAAACAAAGCATCAAAGGAGAATGCCACAATATTATGCTTTTGTATGCTAAAACAACACATGATTCTTTCAAGGCACATTAAGAGATCTCATTTGTTTGGAACAAGTCATGCTATAGCAATAATAACTAAGCATAAGGTCAAAAAAAACATCTAGCATAACATGATAAAGTCTAAGCCACAGCCAAAGCAAGCTCACTTTTGAAGCACTATAAGCATGAAACTTTCTACTCTTTCCAACACCTATCAACTTATTTGAAACAACTCACAAAGATAATAAGTAATAAAGATCAGTGAGCATGTCTCACAAATCCACAAAGAAGAACTAAAAAGTTCTAAGCAAAAAAGCATAAGAAAACTAAGGCTAAACACAGTGCTAGCAAAAGAGAACGCTCACAAAACAATAAGAGTGAAAACTAGTGTTCTAGGCAATGAAAACGGAGTGTGTCTCTCTCCAAAATAAGTGTGCTGGGATCCAACCAACTTATTGTAGAAAACAAGCAAAAGAAAACTAAAAACAAAAACAAAGACGCTCCAAGAACAACACCATAGTGCATGTGATGGGGATATGCCTGCCGGGGTATACCCAGCGGGACATTTCCTACTGGCCTAAGCCGTCGGCGAGTGGGCCTGCAGGACGGCGACTGGATCAAGACTTGGCGTGGACTCAGGCGACTGGAAGCTGGAGGCCCAGAAGTGTAGCTAGGCCCAGTCGGACTAGGTCATAGAATCTCCGGATCCTTAACTAATTCGGTTGTGATCTGTAAACCCTAGCGAGGTGAGCCTATATAAACCTCCCTAGGGGACGCATAGGGGATACGTTCCATCATACACCCAAGCGACTCGCCGCCTAGCCGTCGAGCTCCCCCATTGTACTCTCACCATAATACAATCTAGCAGGAGTAGGTCTTTACCCTCCGGGGGGGGCGAACCTGGGTAAACCCTTGTGTCTTCGCCCTCATCTTGCACCGCAGATGGCTGGCCGCCCTTGCCCCATGTTCTACTACTCGCTGCCGATTGCAGCGTCTGCCGTGGTCATTCCCACGACAGTGGCGCCCACCGTGGGGCCTGGCCGGTCAGGCCGATGTTCTACGGCGAGATCCAATCTGCCCATCAACGAGTCGATCGCCACCGGCCGCATGATCGCGATCGGAGAGATACTCCAGATCTTGCCGAGCAGCTACGTCCCGGCAGCGCGACCCATCACGCACAGCGTGATTCTGCCAGTCGGCACGATCAGCCTCTTCGTCGGTCTCACCGACGTCATTGCCTTGGAGGACTCGGCTCGCATCCGCGAGTCGCCGCCACGCGACCAGCTCTCTGAGAGCTAGGTCCGCACGATTCACCGCCTCGCCTTCGAGTACGACTCGGCCCATAGCAACGTGGCCGAAACCACCGTGGCCGCGGACGACGCGGCCCTCGACGACGACGCCGATTCGGCGACCCCGGCGTCACTCGCCAGATCTATCGTCGCCGCATCGCCCGCGGACTCCATCACCCAGGTCTCCAACGTCGGACACTTCGAGGATCCCTCCATCCTTGGGATCTTCAAATTCGACTCCGGGTCGGAGAACTCCGCCGACCTCCACGACGGAACCTGTCAACACGCCGCGACCTACATGGCGACCGGTGCCGACCCGCCTATGTGGCTGGACACCTACCTCATGGCGATGGGGATTGCCGGCCACACCGACCTACTCGCCGCCCGCTACCTCCCACTGATGATGGAGGGTACGTGCAGGCAGTGGATTAACACCCTCCCTAAAGATAGCATCGACTCCTGGGAGGAAATGTGCGACGCCTTTGTCAGGCACTTCGAGGGCTCATACACCCGCGCCACCACCATCGAGGACCTGGAGCGATGCGTCCAGGGACCCCGCGAGTCGACCCGCAGTTGGGTCCAACGGTGGCAAGATCTATGGTACAACGCGGCCAGAATCCACCCGGACACCGTGATCCACTGCTTCAAGAACTCGTGCCGCTACGAGACCCTGGTCGCCAAGCTCAAGCGAGTGTACAGAACACTCGACAACATACCGGACCTCCAAGAGATCGCCAAGAAGTACGCGGAGGAGGACCCAAACCAAGAAACCGACGACGAGTCGGGCGGACATCGCCGCGCGAGCGGCCACGACAACGGGAGGCGACCCGAGTTACGCTACAGCAACACTCGCCTGACCGGCAAGCGCCGCGGTGACGGGCGAGTCGACTTCGTCTCCAACATCGGATACACGCAGCGCGAGCCCAAGAGCTTCCGCCGCGACGGAGGACAGCGCCGCGACGGTGGCAATTACAAGGCAAAGCCGAGGTTCGATCCCACGGCCCTTCTCAACCAACCCTGTGTGTTTCATAGCAGGGAAGGAAAGCCCGCCACGCACATGAATGACGACTGCCACTCTCTCAAGGAGATCGAGAAGGCACGGCGCGCGCGGGAAGACCCCGACAACAACCCGCCAAACAGCGAAAAGTTCGGCAGCATCGCTGGCTCGCTCCACACCTTCACAGGCTTCAACACGAAGCGCGAGAAGAAGGTCATCGCCCGCGCCGTCGCCGTCAACGTGGTGTCTCAGATAGACATCCACCGGTTCCTCAACTGGTCTGAGCAACCAATCACCTGGAGCCGCGAGGACCACTCGCCACGGATCGAGTATCGGGCCGAGTCGCCCTAGTGGTCCAGCCCAAGGTGGGAGACTACTGGCTCCCCAAAACACCGATGGACGGCGGCATCTCCATCAACATCCTGTACCTGGACACCTTCAGGCGACTACGGCTCCCGCAGTCGATGATCGAGACGACCTACACCACCTTCCATGGCATTGTCCCCGGTCAGAAGGCGTACCCGATCGGCAAGGTGATGCTGCCAGTCACCTTCGTCACACCAGCAAACTTCCGCACCGAGCGGTTCGTCTTCGAGATGGTGCCCTTCAACATCCCCTACCACTGCGTCCTGGGGCGCCAGGCGTTCGCCAAATTCATGGCAGCACCCCACTACGCGTACAACACGATGAAGATACCTGGGCCGTGCGGAATCATCACTATCCATGGCGACCCCGACATGGCCGCAGAATGCAAGGCCAAAGGGTCCGAACTCGCTGACGCCGTCATCGTGGCGGAGGCCAACCACGCCGAGGAGCTCGCCAAGTACGCGAGCGGGGTCAACAGCGACGACCCCACCATACTCAAGAAGCCCAATTTGGAGGGTGGCAACTCCACCGCCTTCGAGGCAACGACGCACACCCGCACCGTCGAGCTGGTCTCAGGCGACTCCAGCCAGATGGTGACGATCGGGACGGGCATGAGCCCAGCATAGGAAGGCGCGCTCATTGAGTTCCTCCGTGAGAACATGGACATATTCGCATGGAAGCCATCTGACATGCCTGGTGTCCCGAGGGAACTCGCTGAGCACAAACTCAACGCCGACCCCAAAGTGCGACTCGTCAAGCAGTTGCTGCGGCCCTTCAACGAAGAACGCCGCCGAGCCATCGCCGAGGAGGTGCAGTGTCTACTCGCTGCAGGCTTCATCCGGACAATCAAGTACTCCAAGTGGCTGGCAAACCCAGTCTTGGCCGAGAAGAAAAACGGGACCTGGAGAATGTGTATCGATTACACAAACTTAAACAGCGCCTGCCCGAAGGAGCAATTCGTCCTCCTGCGGATCGACCAAATCATCGATTCCACCGCGGGCTCGGAGGCCCTATGCTTCCTCGACGCCTACTCTGGGTACAACCAGATCAAAATGGCCGTCGAGGACGAAGAGAAGACGGTGTTCATCACGCTGTTCGGAGCCTTCTGCTACACTGCCATGACCGTCGGCCTAAAAAACGCCGGAGCGACCTACCAGCGGTGCATGCAGGAGTGCCTTGCGAGCCAGATTGGCTGCAATATCCACGTCTACATCGACGACGTGGTGGTAAAATCCACTCGCCAGGGCGATCTACTCGCCGACCTGGCGGAAACATTCGCCAACCTGCGAAAGTACAAGATAAAGCTAAACCTAGGAAAGTGCACCTTCGGTGTGCCAACCGGATAGCTACTGGGATACGTCCTCTCCAAGCGCGGAATCGAGGCGAATCCCGTCAAGATCAACACGATCGCTCGACTCGGCAGACCCGAGTGCCTGCGCGACGTCCAGAAGCTGGTCGGGCGAGTCGCGGCTCTTAGTCGCTTCATCCCCCGGTTAGGCGAAAAGGCGATGCCCCTCTACCGCCTAATGCGCAAGAACCCCACATTCCAGTGGGACAAGGAGGCAGACGACACGCTCCACGCCCTCAAGGAGGTGCTACTCGCAGCACCGCTACTCGCCGCCCCCGTCGACAAGGAACCCATGCTGGTCTATGTCACGGCTTTCGAACGCGTCGTCAGCGCCGTCATGGTCGTCGAACGGCCAGAGGAAGGAAAGGAGCGCCCGGTGCAGCGACCCGTGTACTACATCAGCGAAGTCATCACCGAGTCGCGCCAGCGCTACCCGCAATACCAGAAATTGGTATACACGGTATTCAGAGCGCAGCGGCGACTGCCGCACTACTTCCAGGAGCACCCAATAACGGTCATCTCCTCAGCACCGTTGCAGGACATCATCCGCAACCGCAAGGCGACCGGGCGAGTCGCCAAGTGGGACGTCGAGATCGGCGTCCACAACATCAAGTACGAGCCGCGTAAGACGATCAAATTGCAGGCTCTCGCAGACTTCCTCGCCGATTGGGAGGAGGCCGAACAGCTAGAGAAGCTGCCATACCTCCATTACTGGAGCCTACACTTCGACGGCTCCAAGAACACGGACGGCGCAGGGACGGGGATCGTGCTAACATCCCCGAAGGGCTACAAGCTCTGCTACGTCCTCTACCTCGACTTCACCCCCTGCACCAACAACATGGCCGAGTACGAGGCGCTACTCCACGGCATGCGAGCAGCCAAGGAGATGAATGTCAATCGCCTGTGCTGCTACGGAGACTCCGACCTCGTCGCCGGGCAAGTCGCCGGCACCTGCGATGCTGTCTCCTCCACCATGGCGGCATACCGCCAAGCAGTGGACCAGCTGGGTGGACACTTCGCAGGCTACTCCGTCGAGTAGATCGACATGCGGAAAAACAAGGAGGCCGACGCACTATCTCGCATCGGCTCAGCTCGACTCGCACCACCCGCCGACATCTTCCTCGACACCATCACCAAACCTTCCGTCTCTCCCCCAAGGGACATCGACATCGGAATCCCGCTGCAATCAGAAGCAGCCCTGGTCGCACTAATCGCCGAGCCAAGCGACTGGACCACGCCATACGTTGCCTACCTGGAGGGAGGCACCCTACCCGCGGATGAAACGGAGGCCCGGATGATAGCACGCCGCTGCAAATCCTTCGTCATCATCAACGGCGAGCTCCATAAGCGCAGCATGACCGGCGTGTTCCAATGCTGCGTTCAACCCGCTGAAGGACGCAAAATCCTCCAAGACATCCATTTCGGCGACTGCGGCCACCTCGCCGGCGCCCGCTCTCTGGTCGCAAAGGCTATGCGGCACGGCTTCTACTTGCTCAGCGCACACGCAGACGCTGTCAACATTGTCCAGCGGTGCGTCGGATGCCAGAAATACGCCAACCAGACTCACGTGCCGAGCTCGGCGCTCAAGACAATCCCCATCACCTGGCCGTTCGCCGTATGGGGCATGGACATGGTAGGCCCCTTCAAGAAGTCCCCCTCCGGCTTCACCCACCTCCTAGTCGCAGTCGACAAATTCACAAAATGGGTGGAGGCCAAGCCAGTCCGCAAGTGCGATGAGAAGACCACCACCAAGTTCCTATGCAAGCTCATCTATCGCTACGGGTTCCCAAACAGCATCATCACGGACAACGGCACCAACTTCGCCAAAGGAGCCATGGCCGAGTTCTGCGAGGAACACCACATCCGGCTCGACCTCGCCTCAGTCTCTCACCCAGAGTCCAATGGCCAGGCGGAACGCTCCAATCAGAGCATCCTCCATGGCCTGAAGCCACGGCTACAAGTCCCACTCGAGCGCACCGCCGGGTGCTGGGTCGAGGAGCTACCCTCCATCATCTGGGGCATCCGCACCTCCGTCAATAGGTCGACAGGATTCACCCCCTTCTTCATGGTTTACGGCACCGAGGCAGTCATGCCAACCGACCTCGATCACGACTCACCAAGGGTGGTCAACTACACGGAGGCCGCAAACGAGCTGGCACACCAAGACGGAGTCGACTAGCTCGACGAAGCACGCGACCTGGCTCGCTCCCGCACCGCCATCTACCAGCAAGGGCTTCGCCGCTACCATAGCCGGCGAGTGAGGACTCGCACTTTCCAGGAAGGCGACCTGGTGCTGCGTCTAATCCAGGACAAGATAGGCATGCACAAGCTCTCACCCCCTCGGGAGGGACCATTCGCTATCGGGCGAGTCCTGGGCAACAACGCCTACTACCTCACCGACGTCCGAGGGGACGGAAAACTCGACATCAAGCGGCCATGGAATGTAAACCTCTTACGGAAGTTCTACTCTTAGAACTCCAGACATGTACCCCCACCCGCTATGAAATAAAACAGATCGGTTACCGCAAAAATGTGTCTACTCTCCGTGTCTTGTGCCACTCGCACTCGTAATAACAGTGTTACGCTACTCGCAGAAGTCAACCTCTGGCAAAGCGACCGGCACGGCCAAGTAGTGCGGTAAGAGGGCACTGGGAAACCTCAGGCCTCGTAACGTCCACGAAAAATGCCAACCCGGAGCCCCATTGGAGTCGCCCAGCTCGACTGGCTCCCCGAGCAAAGACAACTGCACTCGCTCCCCACAGCGACCAAGTCCTCCACATACTTGGCGCAGCGACTCGAACGGCCAAGTACCACGCTCGGGGACTAACACCCGGTCAAATACAAGCGACTAGGGAAAAACGCTAAGTACGAGAGCGCGCCTAGGATTCGCCACGCGACTGATCCTCCGGATCAGGCAGGAGTGGCGCGCTTAAAATGACGCGCTTAGTCCTCACCTACCCTAGGCCTGCGACTAGAACGGCCAAGTACCACGCTCGGGGACTCGGCAACCCAACCCGTTCGCGCCCGGGAATACGGTCAAGTAAAGAGCACCCCTGGGAGTCGCCATGCGACTGGCTCTCCAAGCCATGGCGAGTCGACCCTAACTCACTAAAAAATTCACAAAACATATAACAACGAGGTAAACCCCATAAAAAGGGCGGACGCGCTCGGGGACTCACACAATCAACATCCAAAATCGCAAAACGAATGACCAAATAACACGAGCTTCCTTTATAGCAGCACAATTTGTTCCACATACAAGGGAAGTTACATAGTCATTCCATACTAATGCCAAACGGCGAAATACTTTTACTTCGCAGGTTTTGATGCAGAAGCGCCACCGTCCCTGCGGCTGCAGATGAAGGGCACGTACGGGTTTGACGGGTACGTCATCAGCTCGCCCGCCATCGTCGCACGGAACGACTATTCGACCTTGAAGTCCCGATGCTTCGGTTCAGGATCATTAGGAGCGACAATCGTCTCCTGATAGGGGCTGAGGTCGCCCATCGCCCAAACGCGATCGGAGTATACCGCGGTCCGGTCCGTCAGCTTCAGCACCTCGGCAATCTCCACCGAGCCTGTCGACAAGGGGTAACCACTCGTGACATCGTCGAGGTCGAAGTCCTCCGGAAAGTGGGCGAGCCCAAGGCTGAGCGCCGTCGCTGCCCCATGACGGAAGGCCGACCACGTCATGAACTCGACGACCGATGGAGCCTTCTCCAGGTAGCGCCATACCTCGACGAGGTCGCTGGGGATCACCTCCGTGGGCGATATCTCCTGAAGATATGCACGAAGGCAAGTTGTTGACAACGCGGCTGAGTCGACCAGGGTGGTCACACATTTTCGCGTGTCAAACGAAAGCGCCTCTTCCGCGTTATCAATGATCTGGCCTGCAGCACAGAAGCAAGCAGTAAGCAAAACATCGACATCACAATACAGTTATTGCAGTCGGAAGATTGCTGAAGGAGGGTTTACCAATTAGCGGTCGGCAGAGGTCCGTGATGAAGCTTTGAAGAGAAGAAAAGCCATTCTGCAACCCAGCAATGAGCGCATCAGATACTTTCCGCTCTTCAGCGGCAGAAGTAACGGCAGGCTTGGCTCGTCCCTCCGCTGAGCTCGCTTTCGCCCTTGCCTCCTTGATCTCACGCTCCAGGTCGGTGACTCGCTGTTTGGCCGCGTTCAGAACGGATTGAGCCGCCGTCAAGTCACCCACCAGAACAAGGCCTTGGCGGGCCTCCTTCACCTCGTCCGCAGCTTCTTGGAGCTCCTTGTTCGTCTCCTGGACGATAACGAGCTCCTTCTCCAAGCGATACTTCGCAGCAAGCCATTCAGCTGACTCGCGCTGCAGGCCCTGCGCACAAACTACAGTATCAACAACAAAAAGTTCATAAGTGCCCACCCACTGAAATTCAGCGACTAGGCACTCGGGGACTGGACAATGAAATTCCTCAGTGCCCACCCGCTGAAATTCAGCGACTAGGCACTTAGGGACTAGACAATGAAATTCTTCAGTACCTACCCGCTGAAATTCAGTGACTAGGCACTCGGGGACTGGATAACATAAAAACATTAAGAATCCGACCACTGAAATTCAGTGGCCAGATCCTCGGGGACTGGACATACCTGGATAGCAACACCTAGCATGCCATGAAGCTCCGGCGCATCCATCGACGCAAGCACGACCGGAGTGTGGCCACGACGCTGTTCAACTTCTGTCTCGGCGGCCCCAGGAAGCTGGCTCGCCGGCACCGAGGCACTTGTTGTGGCCGCCTTCGCCATGAAGCGGGGGAAGGTCGCCGCAGTGGCCGCTATGCCACTTGGGGTCGGCTCGGCCACATCGGGTGAGCCCGCAAGCACCACATGCTGCGACTCAACACCCTCCTCGGCCCTCGAAGCCACTTTCGCTGCGGTTGGAGGTTCGCTCGGAGCAACCGCCGGATCATCAAATACCGTGACGACATCGTCGCCTTTCTCCCTTTTGACGCCTTCGGCGGAAGCAACGACCTCGTCGCCTTTCCTCTTCCGCGAGGAATCTGCTGGCACCTCGATGGCGACTGGCGGAACCTTGGCCACAGAAGGATGGCCGATCTTTTTAACACCAGTCCTGTGAAACAGTTCTATCAATAAAATTGTCCGATTGAAATGCAAAGCAAGCAGACGAGTAAAGGACAGAGGAGCACTCACCGGGCGACTAGAAGGAATCGTAGACCGGTGCGGATGCTGGCCGTCTTCTCCAGTTCGGGCCCCAACTTCCGAGTGAGGCCCGTCTCGAACACATCGTGTGCCCAAGACACTGACGGCTTCTTCGAAGATGAAGCCACGGCGGGGAGCCTCCGTGGCAATTGCTATAGGAGCCCCCTTGGTGGCGAGGCCCCTGCGGCTGGAGCGGCCCCCAAGCTAGCGACTGGGGCGAATGGCGGTGGAAACGATGCCAGCGGTGCCTCGTCCCTGGTGGCGGCAGCGCCAGCTGCCGCGACCGCGTGCGCCGTTGCGTCCTCAGCCGAGCTGGTGGCGTCGGAGCTGTTCGTAGATCGAGGCAGAGATATCGGCTTCGCCGGCCTCTTCTTCTTCTTCTTCGGCGGAGCTTTCTTCTTCTTCTTCGACGGCGTAGCCTCGCGATGTGAGGTGTGCTCAGGAAGCTCGCCGTCGTCATCATCGTGGGGTTCGAGGCTCTTGCTGGCCTAGAGTTCACGTTGGTGCTGCCCGCGAGTTTTGCGAACCGTAGGCGCACTAACTTCCACGGGCTCGACGTCATCATCGTCGTCGTTGTCGCCTCCGTCGCTCTCAGCGTTGCCCTTGGTGGGCGATGATTCGCTTCCGTCCTGGGCGGACGAGCTCGAGTTCTCGTCGTCTGTGGGTGGAAGCCACCCTTCCACCACTTGAAACAACTACAACAACAAAAAACAATGTTAGCATGACCGTGAATGCACAGGCTGCGATTGCGAGTGCAAATGGAATAACAGCTTACCGTTGGAGCTGGGCGCCTCGCGGTATAAGGGGCGACGCCGGCCTTCACATTGATATACACCGCCTGGGTAATCTTCTTCAGGGTCTGCGTATAGTCGTTGAGTCTCCACTCAACGAGGCAGGACTTCATCGGGTCGTCCTTACTCGTATACTCGTACATGTAGTGGTCACAGCTGGCCAGGGGCACGAGCCGCCGCCCGATCCAGCAGCTGTAGAGGTTGATGGTCTGGAGGCCTTTCTTCTTCAGGCTGCAGATGGTTTGTAACATTTCATCAACAACCATCCACTGATCCAGCGGGAGTTTGATGACCTGGAGCCGACGCGGCTCGGGCCGGTCGGCGGAGTACCTTGGAAGTGCCACTTCGTCGCCTGGAGTCGACTCGGTGACGTAGAACCAGTACTTCTTCCACTCGTTCGCCGCCTTGGCGGGCAGCGTCAAATCAAAGAACAATGCCTTCGACTTCAGCTGGAACGTCAGGCCGCCCGCGGCTAGCATCGGGCCGCCTGTCTCTTCGCGGCTGATTCTCCCGTGGAACAGGTCTTGCCACAGGGGAAAGTAGGGCCTGCAGCCCAGATAGCACTCGCAGAACGCCACGAAAATGGCGAGTTGCTCGATGCTATGCGGGCCCATATCCGATGGTTGGATTCCGTAGTAGGCGCAGAAACGCCGGAAGAAGAGGGAAGTTGGGAACCCAAGCCCCCGCTCCAGGTGGCTGGTGAAGCAAATGAACTCCCCCTCGCGCGGATCCTGAATTACTTCTCCGGCCGTGGGGATGTGCCATATCCCGCCATGGAGGATTCCCGCCTCCTCGAAAGATGCTAGCAGTGCCTTCGTGCACTTGGATCTACCCCATGGCTCGGTGGAGGGGGCCATCGGCTGGAAGATCGTGGAGGTCGGATCTTTTGGGATTGTTCTGATCGCTGCGTGGAATGGGGAAACAGAGATATGCGAGATCGGAGGAAGTGAAGGAAGCGTTTTCCCGTTCGCCCTCCACCCTCCTTATATAGCGGTTGTTACCCGCCTTTTTTGGGAGCCGTTACTACGCGGTGATTACGCAAATATTACCATTGGGTTACCCAACGGCTAGTTTGACCACAATTGACGGTCCAACTTCATCTACTCGACTTGTTGCTTCCAGCGACTCAATGATTCGCCGACCCGATCACTATAACAGTGACTAAGTACTCGCCGACCCGTTCGCCGAGCTGCGACACGATTGGTCGCCGTTAGTGCGACTAAAAATGACCAGTTATTTCCTTTGTTCAGGAGTCCGCCGCCGATTTGACTAGGCGTTCGCCTTGGACCCGCATACTCTGACTGCCAGCAAACACCTGCGACAAATCAATGACGGCCCCGGGGACTACTGATGGGGATATGCCTGCCGGGGTATACCCAGCGGGACGTTTCCTACTGGCCTAAGCCGTCAGCGAGTGGGCCTGCAGGACGGCGACTGGATCAAGACTTGGCGTGGACTCATGCGACTGGAAGCTGGAGGCCCAGAAGTGTAGCTAGGCCCAGTCGGACTAGGTCATAGAATCTCCGGATCCTTAACTAATTCGGTTGTGATCTGTAAACCCTAGCGAGGTGAGCCTATATAAACCTCCCTAGGGGACGCATAGGGGATACGTTCCATCATACACCCAAGCGACTCGCCGCCTAGCCGTCGAGCTCCCCCCATTGTACTCTCACCATAATACAATCTAGCAGGAGTAGGTCTTTACCCTCCGGGGGGCGAACTGGGTAAACCCTTGTGTCTCCGACCTCATCTCGCACCGCTGATGGCTGGCCGCCCTTGCCCCATGTTCTACTACTTGCTGCCAATTGCAGCGTCTGCCATGGTCATTCCCACGACAGCATGAAGTAAAAAATAAAGTGTCTTGAAAGAATACCTGAGATTTTTGTTGATGAAGATGGGGATGCCTTGGGCATCCCCAAGCTTTGACGCTTGTACATAGATTTTTCAGCTCAATCCGGCATACATAGATTTTTCACGAAGTTTTACAGTGAAGCACAAAAATATTTTTTGGGACAGCAACTTCCCCAAATCTTACTTCTCTCTCATTAGAGGTTATTCTTGGCACAAAAATCACACAAAAAGGATAAGAAGCGGTTATTATAGAAGTAATAACTTCCAAGACTCAATAAAACTATTGGGTTATCTCCCAAGTAGTACTTTTCTTTAACGCCTTTAAGTTAGGCTTGATAGTTTGAGAAGATGCTCACATAAGAAATATGAATTGAAGTAAAAGAGAGCATCAAGAAGCAAATTAAAAAAACATTTAAGTCTAACCCACTTCTTCTGAAAAATAATCTTGTAAAGAAACAAGTCATGAAAGCACAAAGCAACAAGCATAGGAAAGCAAAACAAGTGCAACTTCAAAAATTTCAACATAAAGAGGGGAAACTTAATATTATTGAGATGTATAAAACCATGTTTCCCTCTCTCATAATAACTTTCAGTAGCGTCATGAATAAAATTAACTATATAATTATCACATAAAACATTCTTATCATGAGCCACATGCATAAAATAATTATTACTTTCCATATAAGCATAGTCATTCTTATTAATTATAGTGGGATCAAATTCAACAAAATAGCTATCATTATTATTCTCATCACCATAATCATCAAATATAGGAGGCATATTGTCATAATTAATTTTCTCCTCAATAGTTGGTGGACTGGAAATATCATATTCATCATTGTAATCATCATATATTGGAGGTTTAGTATCATCATAGCAAATTTTCTCCTCTATAGTTGGGGAACTAAAAAGATCATTTTCATAAAAACTAGCTTCCCCAAGCTTAGACGTTTCCATAGCATTAGCAATAATGGTGTTCAAAGAATTCATACTAATAACATTGCTATTAGCATGCAAATAAAGTTCCGTAGGTTTTTTAATTTTCTCTTAAAACACTTCATGTCCTAACTCAATATAAATACTATAAAGCTCTCTAATTTTGTTGTTGTTTTCCATTAAGCCTAACTAGTGAAAATAAAAACAAGAAATAAAAAGATATAATTGCAGAATCTAAAGGAAATAACTTCGAGCACTAACACACCAACAACAATACTAGAAGATAGCTTATTAGCCAGAGGATGTGAGTACCTTTTACCTTACCTCCTCGGCAACAGCGCCAGAAAAGATCTTGATGTCTACACACACTTCTATTCTTGTAGACAGTGTTGGGCCTCCATGTGTAGAGGTTTGTAGAACAACAGCAAGTTTCACTTAAGTGGATCACCCAAGGTTTATCGAACTCAAGGAGGAAGTGGTCAAAGGTATCCCTCTCAAGCAACCCTGCAATCAAGATACAAGAAGTCTCTTGTGCCCCCAACACACCCAATACAATTGTCAGGTGTATAGGTGCACTAGTTCGATGAAGAGATAGTGAAATACAAGTAATATGGATGATTATAAGACAATGGTGGCAGAAAAGAGCTTGACGGGAAGGAAGAGACTAAAGGCAATATGAAATAAAGATGGAAGCAAGCAAACATGTAACAGAACTGATTGTAAACGGTGTTTCAATACTCAGAAACAAGGCCTAGGGATCATACTTTCACTAGTAGATATTATCATATAAATATCTTCTCTTCATTATTCTACTCTGGACTACTCTCCAGTTGGACAACTCTAATCCACGGTAGGGCTACAAAAGCACTCCTTAAAGTTTGCATTCCCCATGTAGGTAATCCCACACTATCACCTTGAGCGCTAGATGGTTCCAACAAACACCACAATTTCATAGAGACAACCAACTCAAAATATAACTCATGATAAGTATTTATGTAATCTTTAGTGTAAGTGGCACACGGTGTGCACACTGTCACCTTCACACACGTGGGGATAGCCAGAGATTAATTAAAGCACTTGAATAGTAGAGTATATCTACTTGATTACAAAGCTCATGATCACAATAAGATCACGCATAGAGAGAGAGATGAACACATAGCTATTGGTAGAGCCCTTAGCCTCGAGGAAGAACTACTCCCTCCTCATCATGGGAATCAGTAACAGTGATGGAGATGGATCCGGGGGAAATTCCCCGTCCCGGCAGGGTGCCGAAACAGAGACTTCTGTCCCCCGAATCTCCACTTCGGTGGCAGCGGTGGTGCGGACCTTTTTGTGGATTTCTGACTGCGTTAGGGTTTATGTCTCAGGAAGACGTATAAGTAGGAGAAAGGGCAAGGTCGGTAGAGGGACAGGGGCCCCAGACCATATGGCCGCGCGGACAGGGGTCCGCGCCACCATATGGTGTGGCCGCCCTGGTGCCCTCCTCCGTCTCTCCTTCGGGCTCCGTGTCGTGTCTGGTAAAATATCGACTTTGGCTTTTGTCCCATCCAATTTCAAGAATATTTATTTTCTGGCTTTTCTGAAACCAAAAACGGCAGAAAACAGGTAACTGGCACCACGGCATCTTTTCAATAGGTTAGTTCTAGAAAATGTATAAAAATACCTCAAGGTGTAGACAAAGCAAAGCAAAGTTGATACTAAACAAGCATGGAACATAGAAAATTATAGATACATTTACGACGTATCGGTGAGGAGGACTTTCAGTTCATCCAAACTTTACATAGCTAGAACATAAGCACAACTCAGATGATGGGATGCCTCGGAAGTGTGCATGGAGGCGACCCGAGGTGCCTTGGTTTTGTGAAGCATGATGTGTCCAACATAAGAACTGTGCTACGTGAGGAAGTGTCGCGGCGATATATGTTGATGACTATTGAGTACTTTGAAAGGAGACAAGTAGAAAGCCCTACATTCTTCTTTGATAAGCAAGTGGACAAAAACAACGCAGTGAGAGCTCTCTTTTGGGTGGATGGCAGAACAAGGTCCTTGTACCCCAAGTACAAGGACTCGATGTTTTTCGACACTACATTTTGTACAAACAAATAAAACATGCCCTTTTCTCCACTTGTGGGCATCAACAACCACACACACACACACACACACACAATTGTGTTGGGTTGTGCTCTGCTACCTGATGAAACAACCAAAACATTCAGTTGGGTATTCAGCAAAATTAAGGAAGCAATGAACGGTTTGGTACCAGACCATATCATGATAGACCAAGACCAAGCCATGGCTGTAGCAATTTCGAACGTATATCCTGATTCAATTCACAAATGCCGCATCTTCCATGTTCTACGATTAGCAAGAACAAAGCTTGGTCCTCACTTGAGAGAAGGTAGCCCTTTTGCTGCAGCATTCTACGCATGCATTTATAGCACAGACACTGTAGCAGAATTTGAGATCTGCTGGCCGCATATGTTGGAAACTTTTGTTATGGCTGAGAACACGCATTTGAAGAATATGTGGAAGAGTAGAAACATGTGGGCGCATGTATAATTCAGACAAAGTTTCTTTCCCTTGACAAGCACAATGGGAAGATCTGAAGGCCTGAACTCGTACTTCAAAACTTTAATTCGCCCAAGTGGCTTAGTTTGGAACTTCGTGCAGCAATATGAGTTGTTCCAAAACCTGATGCTAGACCAAGAAGACAATGCAGCTTTCACTATGGATACAACAACGACACCACTATGGGGAAGGTGAGATTTTATCATTAGAGACTGTTGTTCCAGTATCATTATTTTATATCTATTGTAGCATGTTTGTAAAACTATTGTAGAATATTGTAACACCAGATGTAGCACCACTCTGACGGTCATCACACACATTTTTTGCATCTACAACATTCAAAAGCAGGGGTTGGAGTTCTATACGAGGGAGATCTTCACAAGGTTCCAAAAGATGATTGAGAGGTCTACAAGGTTTTATCTAGTGAAGGTTGAGGGTGAAGGCATGTTTTTTGATCTCATTCCAAACCCTGGTTATGGTGTCAAAACCTATCAGGTGCAAGTCGTGCTTGATGATGAGTGCTACAAGTGAGGATGCAACACATTTGAGATGTGTGGCCTTATATGCCTGTGATACGTTCAAAACGTATCTACTTTCTCGAACACTTTCGCCATTGTTTCTCCTCTACACTTGTGTGATTTGGACACAACTAACACGAAATGATGCTGTTTTCAGCACAATTACCTTGGTGTCTAGTTTTTGTGCAGAAAATCAACTATCAAGAAAAATTCGGGAAAAATCCTATTTCACCAGAAGATACATGGATCCAAAGTACGAGACGGAGTGGAGTCCTGAGGGGCCCACACCCCTGCCAGGCGTGGGCCAGGCCTGGCTGCGCCTAGGGGGGTGCGGCCACCTCAGGCACCCCCTCTGCCTCCCTCTTCGCCTATAAGTTGCCTCTTGACCTAAAAACTCAGGGGGGGGGGTTCAACATTTTTCCAGAAAGAGTTCTGTTGCGCCGCCACCACCATAAACCGCGATTCGGATCTAGAAACTCCGTTCTGGCACCCTGCCGGGACGGGGAATTTGGAGAGGATCATCGCCATCGTCATCACCAACGCCTCTCCATCAGCCATCCATGTTTCCCTCATCCATGAGTGAGTAATCCCCTCAATAGGCCATGGGGATGGTAGGAATTGGATGAGTTCTATCATGTAATCGAATAAGATTGTTAGGGCATAGTGCCTAGTATCTCTATTAGTGCTATTTGACTTTGTTGCAACTTGTTGTGCTTAATTATTGTCATTAGGGCCCGAGTGCCATGATCTTAGATCTGAACTTATTATTGAATCATTAGGATAGTATTGTTTGTGATCTTATCTGCAATTTGTGTACACATATCATTGTCCGGATCCAAAGGCCCCGAAGTGACAGAAATTGGGACAACCGGAGGGGAGGTTGTGGTGTGAGGATCACGTGTGTTCATGGAGTGTTAATGCTTTGCTCCGGTGCTCTATTAAAAGGATCACCTTAATTGCCAGTAGTTCCCTAGAGGCCCCGCTGCAACGGGCTGGCAGGACAAAAGATGTTGTGAAAGTTCTCATTGCGAGCATGTATGACTATATATGGAGCACATGCCTGTGATTGTTTATTACTTGGATGCTTATTCTTATTTATCTGCAATTGCCCTAGATCTTGAAGTTACATGTTTAGACTTGTCTATGCAACGCTTGTCCATCCATCCCTATGCCTACCGCACTCGAATCCTACTATTACTGTTATTGTTACTATTGCTTCTGTTTTACTGCTGATGTTACTTTGCTTTTGCTACTACAAAACTGTTGCTACTGATAAACTTCTGTGAGCAAGAACTATTTCCAGGTGCAGCTGAATGGACAACTCAGTTGTTAAGGCTTGCAAGTATTCTATGGCTCCCCTTGTGTCGAATCAATAAATTGGGTAATACTAGCCTCGAAGACTATTGCGATCCCCTATACTTGTGGGTCATCAGCCTGCGTATTTTCAGGATGATGGTGCCCTTGAATGTGCAGCAAATTCTAGAGAGGTACATGCTATGAAGATGGTCTGCTACAGCAACAACGCCTGCACCTGATCCCGGGACAAATACCATCAGATTTGGGATTCCAGGAACCAATACTCTCAAGTACAATGCTTTGTGCAGAAAGATGAATGAACTCGCTTCGGATGCTTACTTCGGTGATGAAACATATGTTGTTGTTTCCAATATGATTGATGAGGCAAGGAAGGTTGTTGCAAACATGAGGAACACACAAAATGCTACATAGCAAGGAGGAGAGCATGAAGGAGAGCAACAAGGAGGAGGATCAGAAAATGTTCAACCACAGCAAGGTATTCCTCCACAACATGATATAAACAATCAACATCAAGAAGAACAAGGTAATGATGCTCCCAGTAGCACGCTCAAGAACCCTGAGACGGTAAAGACAAAAGGAAGACCAACTGAGAAGTAGAAGCGTAACAAACCTTTGGTTGAGCTTCGTGATGAAGAAAATTGATACGTTGGAAACGTATCTATAATTTTTGATGCTCCATGCTTGTTTAGTATCTACTTTTCTTTACTTGTCTACACTTTGAGGTGCTTTTTACATGTTTTCTGGTACTAACCTATTAACAAGTTGCAAAAGTGCCAGATGCATGTTTTCTGCTATTTTTGGTTTCAAAAAGTTAGTAAAGAAATATTCACGGAATTGGACGGGACAAAGGACAAAGTCAATAACTTTCCGTGCGGAACAAGAATTCCAAAGGATATCGCAAGGGGCCGGCCAGAGGGGCCACCCCCTAGGCACGGGTGGGCCCTAGCCCGCGCCTGGCTAGGGTTTGGCTGCCCTGGCGGCCGCCTCGGTCTCCCCCTTCTCTATAAGAAGCCCCCGATGCAGAAACTCTCAGTACCTGATCAATATTCCACAAAACCGTCTGTAGCCGCCGCCACCATCGTCCCTAGATCGGGGGGATCTGAAACTCTTCTCGGCACCCTGCCGCAGGGGAGATCATCCCGGAGGCCTTCTCTCCGGTATGATTCGTGAGTAGTTCCACCTTGCACTATGGGTCCATGTAGTAGCTAGATGGTTGTATCTCCTCCTTTGTGCTTTCATGTATAGATCTTGTGAGCTCCGTCCATGATCAAGATCTAATCTATTTGTAATCATGCATGTTGTGTTTGCGGGGATCCGATGGATATTGAGATTATTATGTTGGTTTAATTAATGGTTTTATCTTTATGCTTCTATCATGTTTGTGTTGTTTGTGATCTTGCATGCTCTCCATTGCTAGTGGTTATCTTGGCCAAGTAGTTGCTAGTGACTCCAAGAGGGAGTATTTATGCTTGATAGTGGGTTCATGCCTCTAGTTTCCAAGGGAAGTGACAATAATCTCTCCGGTTGTAGATGTGTTGTTGCTACTAGGGAGAAAACAACGGTATCTTGTTCATGGAACATGTGGACTGTTTACATTACACACTTTCCTTAAAGCAGTTGTTTGTTGCTTGCAACTTAATACTGGAGGGGGTTCGGATGATAACCTGAAGGTGGACTTCTAGTCATAGATGCAGTTGGATGACGGTCTATGTATATTTTTATATTTCCCAATCAACCTCATAGGATCTTTCTGGCTAGTAATTTCATTGTTATGCCTTGCTCAGATCCTTTCAATTGCCTCGCTGTAATTTTTTTACCCTTCATGCCATGTTGTTTATCTAAGGAGAGCACCTCTGGTGAACTATGGACCCCAGTCCAATCTTTACCATTGATACATCTACCACTGTTATCTATTTACTTGCTGCAAACCATTACCTTCCACACCATACGTTTAATCCTTTGTTACAGCAAACCGGTGAGCTTGACAACCTCACTGATTCGTTGGGACAAAGTCTTGAGTTTGTGTTGTGCAGGTCTCCACGTTGTTTCCAACACTGGTGTGATGTTTCCTTCCTCCTTCTGGTTCGATAACCTCGGTCTCTACTGAGGGAAGACTTGCTGCTTCACACCTTGCTCTTGGGGTTCCCAACGAAGTGCTCTACACAGGCGCATCAACAAGTTTATTGGCGCCATTGTCAGGAGGAATCTACTTCAACCTCTTCCTCCTGTCAACTCAGCACTTCATCAAGTTTTCTGGCGCCGTTGCTAGGGAGGCTAAGGATGTCTTCACAAGGGGACTCCATCACTTCCTTTCTCTTTACTTTGTTTTTAGTTTGCTTTGTTTCTTTTGCTTGGTTTTGTTTGCCTCTTTCCAAAAAAACCCAAAAAAATTGTCTAGTTTGTTTTTTTATTCAAAAACACAAAAAAATTAGTTCATACTTTAGTTGCCCCTTGATCTAGCTCACCATGTTGCTCCCCAAGTTCACCCAGAAAGATCTTGCAATAGGTAGTGGCTCCATATTTAGGAAAGATAATATTGAAGAATTATTTAATCACGTTAGCAAACATGAGGATATTGAGGAAAAATCTATAGCTGAACTTGCTCCTAATTATGAGATTGTTGCAGCTTCTTTAGTTCATATGTTGGAGGCTAGGTTTGTTAGACTTAACCCCTTCATACAATTCTTATTCCTAAAACTAAAAGGAGAAGAATGTTGAAAAAAGGGAATTCATCCTTGAAACTTTATCAAAAGAATTCCATGACGTTGCTAGGGAAGCCAAAAAAGTTTTCGAATGTTTCAATATACTAGGTTCAAGTGTAGATGTTGTGGGTATTTCTGATAAAACTAAGCCTAAGGAAGAATTTAATATACCCATACCCTTTAAGCTTGTTGGAATGCATGAAGCCATTGAAAAGAATTTTGATTGGATTGCTCCTGAAAATCTTTTTGATGAAACTAGTAGACAAAAGAGAGATGAGAAGGGATCCTCCAGAGCCCATTTGTATGAGATATCTTTCATAGTTGAAGACTTTGCAAGAATGGATATTAATGCTTCTTCATTTGAAAATACTTGATTCTTCTTGATTCTTGTGCCTAACTTAAAGGCGTTAAAGAAAAGTACTTGTTGGGAGATAACCCAAGAGTTTCCTTGAGCCTTGGAAGTTATTAATTCTGTAATAACCTCTCCTTATCCTTTTTGTTTGCTTTTTGTGCCAAGAATGACCTCTAATGGGAGGGAAATAAGATTTGGGGAGTTGTTGTCCCGAAACATATTTCTGTACTCCACCAAACAAAATAGTGAGGAGGCACTAAAACTAGGATTGAGATCAAATTTTAGGAATAAATCCCCCAGTATGTTATCTAACTTTCGTTAGTTCAACGCCTTTTGATTTGAGCAACAGAAGATGTTCAAAAATATTCGTTTCTACCTGCTGGTCTATTTTGACAGATTTCTGCCATTATTTGCATTTGCTTTTTATTGATTCCTTTTTGAGCTCTCTTCAGGTAAATTGAGTTCCTTTGAAGGAGTTACTATAGTAGCTTGTGTTTTTAGTCAAAAGCCTTGTTGTTCCAAAGCTTTGCCAGTGGTCTAATATCTTTTGAATACACTAATGTTGCTAATGAAGATTGTGTGAAGTTTTGTATGAAAGAAAAATTTCAGGTGTAGAGAGAGAATTATGTAATGAGATGAAGAATGGACAAAAGCTCAAGCTTGGGGATGCCACCATGGTGTTACCCCAAGAAATATCCAAGAGGTACAAGCGTCAAAGATTGGGGATGCCCAAGGCATCCCCTTCTTCATCAATAAAAAGCTCAGGTCTGTCAAGACACTTCACTTTTATTGTTTCATGCACAGTTGTGTTGTTCTTGGAGCGTCTTAGTTTTCGTTTGCTTTGCTTAGTTTGTTTAGTTTGCTTCAATAAAGTAAGTTTGGACCCCCATTCTCGCTGTGTTATTTTACAAATAAGGCTGCTTGGTGTTTGGAAAGGAGTAGTAAGTTCTTGCTTGAAGTGCAAGAGGAGCTTGCATTGACTGTGACTTAGACTTTAGCATGACCTGCTAGGTGTTGTTTTAGCATTATGCTTAGTGATTATTGCTATAGCATGTTTTGTTCCAAACACGTGGGATTGCTTAGTGTGCCATGAAGAAATTATGCGTTATTTTAGCATGCAAAAGCATAGTATTGTGGTATTCTCCTTTGATGTTTTGCTTGGGTTGACTTGGCACATGCTCACACCATGTTATGACTATGACAAGTCACCATTAGCCTCTATGATCATTTAGTCCTTGACTTGTAGTACCACTCTTTGCTTTGATTAGTTTGCTTTGTTGCATTGCATAATTCTGGCGATTATTGCTCTCTTAGTTGGTTGCTCCTAGTCTTTTGCTAGCCTCCACTTGTATGAGTAAGTTCTACTCATGCTTCCAACTCCCAAGAAACCAAGTTTTTCCAAAGTGTCCACTATAAACTCCTATGCATGGTATGTTACACCATTCCAAGTATATTCTTGTTTTCAACTATCTTTCAATTAAAAACTATTTTGTTATGTGAAAACTTAGTGATTAAAGCCCTCGCGAACTTGATGGCACACTTTATTATTTGCCCCTAATAAACTTGAACCATTGAGGCAACTTTGTTGTATATGCTTGCACTTATAAGTTGGGATTAGCAGAACCGTGCTGTCACAGGGAACGTTTTCAACATTGCACTTGTACTTTTGTACTCCGTTGATGTCATGCTCTTTTGTCTATGGATGTTACCGGTGTGAAATGAAGTGGGAACTTATAAGTCCATGGAGTTTGTATTCTTTGTTAGAGAAATGCCTGGGCCGCTAGCCTAAGCCATGCCTAATCATGGTGGAAACTTGCAGCATCACCATAGTGACATCCATGAAGCATTCTTCTTATAAAAAAAGAGACACATTGAGAAAAGAGGAAAGAGAGAAAAAAGCACCATATTCCCATGGAACATAAGAAGAATTGCTGAGATGCTCATTATCTACTTGCCTTGTCATTTTGGTTATGGGAAATCTCTTGTACCATGTGCAAGGGGTACCCCGTTGGCGGTTCTCAATGATATGCAAATACTTATAGTGACAAGAACTTGCATGGGCCCTAAGTTGAGTATCCATGAGGTGTAGCCCTCATATTCAAGGAACTTGAGATTGCCAACTTATACTTTGTCAATCATATACTCCAGCTTTGCCACTTTAACCTTAACCACTTCAAGATGCTTATGATAGGGGCAATGAGGGCTAAAAGCTAACAAGTACCATAATTTTTGGAAGCTCTTTTTGAAACTTGTAATCCCTGCTTCCTTTATAAAAAAGGCCTTTCTTCCACCATTATTGAGTCTCCGCCTTCTACCTTTAGGCACCATTAAGAGAGCATAGTTGTCATTCTGTGTGCAGTGTTCCAAAGCTTATTAATTGATGCATATTGTGTTATTACTTGATTCTTGTGCTATTTGTTTCTAGTCACCCTTGTGAACTTTGAAGGTGTCCTATGCATCTATATTGCTACTCTATGAGGGACAAGCTGATTGCCACTATGCTATGTTTTCTGTATGTGAAACAAACAAACGTTTTTCAAATGAATATTATTCATGATCTTTGTTTGTAGCTTGCCATGTTGCATGCATAGTTACTATGTCCTACTGTTAGAACTCCATTATTTCATGCACATGTTTAGAGTTCTTTGATCCCAGCTTTCAATGTTTGCAAATGGTTCGATCTTTATTGTGAGGGTGCATGTTCACCTCAAAAATTATTCTTTTTACCACTTACCTACTCGAGGACGAGCAGGAGTTAAGCTTGGGGATGCTGATACGTTGGAAATGTATCTATAATTTTTGATGCTCCATGCTTGTTTAGTATCTACTTTGCTTTACTTGTCTACGCTTTGAGGTGATTTTTACATGTTTTCTAGTACTAACCTATTAACAAGTTGCAACAGTGCCAGATTCCTGTTTTCTGCTGTTTTTTGTTTCAGAAAGTTAGTAAAGAAATATTCTCGGAAATGGATGGGACAAAGGACAAAGTCAATAACTTTCTGTGGGGAACAAGAAGTCTAGAGGAGAGCCCGAGGGGCCGGCCAGAGGGGCCAGACCCCCCCCCACAGGCGCGGGTGGGCCCTAGCCCGCGCCTGGCTAGGGTTTGGCCGCCTCGGTCTCACCCTTCGCCTATAAGAAGCACCCGATGCAGAAACTATCAGTACCTGATCAATATTCCACGAAACCGTCTATAGTTGCCGCCACCATCGTCCCTAGATCGGGGGGATCTGAAGCTCTTCTCGGCACCCTGCCGGAGGGGAGATCATCCCGGAGGCCTTCTCTCTGGTATGCTTCGTGAGTACTTCCACCTTGGACTATGGGTCCATGTAGTAGCTAGATGGTTGTATCTCCTCCTTTGTGCTTTCATGTATAAATCTTGTGAGCTCCGTTCATGATCAAGATCTGATCTATTTGTAATCATGCATGTTGTGTTTGCAGGGATATGATGGATATTGAGTTTATTATGCTGGTTTTATTAATGGTTTTATCTTTATGCTTCTATCATGTTTGTGTTGTTTGTGATCTTGCATGCTCTCTGTTGCTAGTGGTTATCTTGGCCAAGTAGTTGCTAGTGACTCCAAGAGGGAGTACTTATGCTCGATAGTGGGTTCATGCCTCTAGTTTCCAAGGGAAGTGACAATAATCTCTTCGGTTGTAGATGTGTTGTTGCTACTAGGGAGAAAACAACGGTCTCTTGTTCATGGAACATGTGGACTGTTTACCTTACACACTTTGCTTAAAGCAGTTGTCTGTTGCTTACAACTTAATACTAGAGGGGGTTCGGATGATAACCTGAAGGTGGACTTCTAGTCATAGATGCAGTTGGATGACAGTCTATGTATATTGTTGTATTGCCCAATCAACCTCATAGGATATTTCTGGCTAGTAATTGCATTGTTATGCCTTGCTCAGTTCCTGTCAATTGCCTCGCTGTAATTTGTTTACCCTTCATGCCATGTTGTTTATATAAGGAGAGCACCTCTAGTGAACTATGGACCCCGGTCCAATCTTTACCATCAATACATCTACCACTGTTATCTTTTTACTTGCTGCAAATCATTACCTTCCACACCATACATTTAATCCTTTGTTACAGCAAACCGGTGAGCTTGACAACCTCACTGATTCGTTGGGACAAAGTCTTGAGTTTGTGTTGTGCATGTCTCCACGTTGTTTCCAACACCTGTGTGACGTTTCCTTCCTCCTTCTGGTTCGATAACCTCGGTCTCTACTGAGGGAAGACTTGCTGCTTGCTGCTTCACACCTTGCTCTTGGGGTTCCCAACGAAGTGCTCTACACTAGCGCATCAACAAGTTTACTGGCGCCGTAGTCAGGAGGAATCTACTTCAACCTCTTCCTCTCGTCGACTCAGCACTACATCAAGTTTTCTCGCGCTGTTGCCGGGGAGGCTAAGGACATCTTCACAAGGGGAGTCCTTCACTTCCTTTCTCTTTACTTTGTTTTTAGTTTGCTTGGTTTTGTTTGCCTCTTTCCAAAAAACCCAAAAATAAATTAGTCTAGTTTGGTTTGTTTTATTTATTCAAAAACGCAAAAAAAATAGTTCCTACTCTAGTTGCCCCCTTGATCTAGCTCACCATGTTGCTCCCCAAGTTCACCCAGAAAGATCTTGCAATAGGTAGTGGCTCTATAATTGGGAAAGATAATATTGAAGAATTCTTTAATCATGTTAGCAAGCATGAGGATATTGAGGAAAAATCTATACCTGAACTTGCTCCTAATTATGAGATTGGTGCAGCTTCTTTAGTTCATATGTTGGAGGCTAGGTTTGTTAGCCTTAACCCTTTCATACAATTCTTATTCCTAAAACTAAAGGAAGAGAAGAATGTTAAAAAAAGGGAATTCATCCTTGAAACTTTATCAAAAGAATTCCATGACATTGCTAGGGAAGCCAAAAAAGTTTTCGAACGTTTCAATATGCTAAGTTCAAGTGTAGATGTTGTGGGTATTTCTGATAAAACTAAGCCTAAGGAAGAATTTAATATACCCATACCCTTTAAGCTTGTTGGAATGCATGAAGCCTTTGAAAAGAATTTTGATTGGATTGCTCCTGAAAATCTTTTTGATGAAAGTAGTAGACCGAAGAGAGATAAGAAGGGATCCTCCAAAACCCATTTGAGTGAGATACCTTTCATAGTTGAAGACTTTGCAAGAATGGATAGTTAGACTTTGCAAGAATGGATATTAATGCTTCTTTATTTGAAAATACTTGATTCTTCTTGCTTCATATGCCTAACTTAAAGGTGTTGAACAAAAGTACTTCTTGGGAGATAACCCAAGAGTTTCCTTGAGTCTTGGAAGTTATTACTTCTGTAATAACCTCTCCCTATCCTTTTTGTTCGCTTTTTGTGCCAAGAATGACGTCTAATGAGAGGGAAATAAGATTTGGGGAGTTGCTGTCCCGAAACAGATTTCTGTCCTCCACCAAAAATATTCATGAGGAGGATCTGTAACTCGGATTGAGCTAAACATTTAGGAATAAATCCGCCAGTATGTTATCTAACTTTCGTTAGTTCAACACATTTTGATTTGAGCAACATAAGATGTTCGAAAAAATTCATTTCTGCCTGCTGGTCTGTTTTGACAGATTTCTGCCATTATTTGCATTTGCTTCTTATTGATTCCTTTTTGAGCTCTCTTCAGGTAAATTGAGTTTCTTTGAAGGAGTTACTATAGTAGCTTGTGTTTTTAGTCAAAAGCCTTGTTGTTCCAAAGCTTTGCCAGTGGTCTAATATCTTTTGAATACACTAATGTTGCTAATGAAGATTGTGTGAAGTTTTGTATGAAAGAAAAATTTCAGGTGTAGAGAGAGAATTATGTAATGAGATGAAGAATGGACAAAAGCTCAAGCTTGGGGATGCCACCATGGTGTTACCCCAAGAAATATCCAAGAGGTACAAGCGTCAAAGATTGGGGATGCCCAAGGCATCCCCTTCTTCATCAATAAAAAGCTCAGGTCTGTCAAGACACTTCACTTTTATTGTTTCATGCACAGTTGTGTTGTTCTTGGAGCGTCTTAGTTTTCGTTTGCTTTGCTTAGTTTGTTTAGTTTGCTTGAATAAAGTAAGTTTGGCCCCCCATTCTCGCTGTGTTATTTTACAAATAAGGCTGCTTGGTGTTTGGAAAGGAGTAGTAAGTTCTTGCTTGAAGTGCAAGAGGAGCTTGCATTGACTGTGACTTAGACTTTAGCATGACCTGCTAGGTGTTGTTTTAGCATTATGCTTAGTGATTATTGCTATATCATGTTTTGTTCCAAACACGTGGGATTGCTTAGTGTGCCATGAAGAAATTATGCGTTATTTTAGCAAGAAAAAGCATAGTATTGTGGTATTCTCCTTTGATGTTTTGCTTGGGTTGACTTGGCTCATGCTCACACCATGTTATGACTATGACAAGTCACCATTAGCCTCTATGATCATTTAGTCCTTGACTTGTAGTACCACTCTTTGCTTTGATTAGTTTGCTTTGTTGCATTGCATAATTCTGGCGATTATTGCTCTCTTAGTTGGTTGCTCCCAGTCTTTTGCTAGCCTCCACTTGTATGAGTAAGTTCTACTCATGCTTCCAACTCCCAAGAAACCAAGTTTTTCCAAAGTGTCCACTATAAACTCCTATGCATGGTATGTTACACCATTCCAAGTATATTCTTGTTTTCAACTATCTTTCAATTAAAAACTATTTTGTTATGTGAAAACTTAGTGATTAAAGCCCTCGCGAACTTGATGGCACACTTTATTCTTTGCCCCTAATAAACTTTAACCATTGAGGCAACTTTGTTGTATATGCTTGCACTTATAAGTTGGGATTAGCAGAACCGTGCTGTCACAGGGAACGTTTTCAACTTTGCACTTGTACTTTTGTACTCCGTTGATATCATGCTCTTTTGTCTATGGATGTTACCGGTGTGAAATGAAGTGGGAACTTGTAAGTCCATGGAGTTTGTATTCTTTGTTAGAGAAATGCCTGGGCCACTAGCCTAAGCCATGCCTAATCATGGTGGAAACTTGCAGCATCACCATAGTGACATCCATGAAGCATTCTTCTTATAAAAAAAGAGACACATTGAGAAAATAGGAAAGAGAGAAAAAAGCACCATATTCCCATGGAACATAAGAAGAATTGCTGAGATGCTCATTGTCTACTTGCCTTGTCATTTTGGTTATGGGAAATCTCATGTTCCATGTGCAAGGGGTACCCTGTTGGCGGTTCTCAATGATATGCAAATACTTATAGTGACAAGAACTTGCATGGGCCCTAAGTTGAGTATCCATGAGGTGTAGCCCTCATATTCAAGGAACTTGAGATTGCCAACTTATACTTTGTCAATCATATACTCCATCTTTGCCACTTTAACCTTAACCACTTCAAGTGTAGGGATTCGTAGCATGGAAAACAAAAAATTTCTACCGCATACAAACAAACAAGCCAAGATCTATCTACTAGATTGTAGCAACGAGTCGATAGAATAACTCACCCTCGAAGATTCCAAAGTGTTTAACGAGAGCGGATTCTCGTGGGTGATGTAGTCGTACTCTTTCTGATCTCAAGATCGCGTAGACGATCCTTCCGGCGCTGCGTTCCGGCAGCGCTCCCGCAATCGGTCACACGTTCGGTACTCGACGAAGACCTTCCTCTCCCTTGTTCCAGCAGGCAGCGGAGGTTGTAGCACTCTCCTCGCGATTCCGGCAGCACAACGGCGTGGTACCGGAAGTAGAGGGGAGATCTCGCAGGGCTTCGCCTTAAGCCAGAGCGAGTATGGTGGAGTATGAGAGAGTCCCTCGACGATCTAGGGTTTAGACACGCCGAGGAGGGGCTAGTGCCGGTGGCTAGGGTTTCACCTAGGCGGCGGCGGCGAGTGCCCTAGGGCCGGCGGCGGCTTGGAGGCGGCGGCGGCTTGGTACTAGGGTTTGGAGGAGAGGATCTTGTGTGTCTCTAGGAGGGAGCCCTGCCCCTCCTTATATAGGTGGAGGGGCTGGCCGGCCAAGGGGAGGGAGAGGAGTCCCTCCCCAACTCGGCTTGGGTGGGCGCCGCCGGTTGGAGGAGGGAAATCCTCCCCAACTCGGTTTCCCCCTCCTCCTCTTTTCCTCTTTGCAAATTTAGCCATTTGACTTTTCAAACTAGCTATTTGACTCTTCAAACTAGGATTTGAATTAATCCTTTATTTGGTTCAGCGATGACACTTAGTACATGATGCAATCATACCAACTTGATATAACACATTCATGTACCCTTCCCCTCCGGAGTGCCGGACATTCCGGAACCTTCTAGAACATTCCCGATGAAAACACCGAAACCATTCCCCAACTCCGAAACGGGACTTTCCTTATATGAATCTTATTCTTCGGGCCATTCCGGATCTCCTCGTGATATCCCGAATCCCATTCGAGACTCCGAACAACATTCGGTCTCCTTCTCATCATTCCATAACTACTCAAACAACGTCGAATCCTTAAGTGTGTCTCCCTACGGTTCGTGAATTATGCAGACATTATCAAGACACTTCTCCGAACAATAACCAATAGAGGAATCTGGAAATTCATATGGCTCCCACATATTTCTACGATTACTTTGCGATCGAATGAACCACTTACATACGATATCAATTTCCCTTTGTCTCACGATATTTTACTTATTCGAGGTTATGATCGTCGGTATCTCTGCATACCTAGTTCAACCTCGTTACCGATAAGTACTCTTTTCTCGTTCCCGTGATATGTGATCCCTTGTGAGCCAGTCACATGCTTGCAAGCTAATTGGATGACATTTCACCGAGAGGGCCCAGAGTATATCTATCTGTCATATGGATGGACAAATCCCACTCTTGATCCATGTGTTTCAACCAATACTTTCCGAACACTCAATGCCACCTTTATAGCCACCTAGTTACGGTGTGGTGTTTGATGTCATCAAAGCATCCATCCGGTAAAGGTGATATGCATGATCTCATGGTCGAAGGAATTAGATTACTATGTATCAGAAAGCATATAGCAATTGAACTATTAAAATGACTTGTTCTTTATGCTACGCTTATATATAGGAGTATGTCCATCATATCATTCTCCTAACGATATGATCTTGTTGTTAATAACATCTCAATGTTCATGATAGGGAAACCACAATCATCTATTAACCAACAAGCTAGTATTATATAGAGGCTTTACTAGGGACTTCAAATTAAGTTTACAAATCACACAAGTATTAATGTTTCCTTGTTTAATACTATTATAGCATGAATGTAAACATTTATCATAAACACAAAGATATAATAATAACTACATTTATTATTGCCTCTAGGGCATATCTCCAACAGTCTCCCACTTGCACTAGAGTCATCTAATCTAGATTACATGGTAATATACCGAACACCCATGGAAGTTTGGTGCTGGTCATGTTTTGCCCTCGGGAGAGGTTTAGTCAACGGATCCGCCACATTCAGATCTGTGTGTACTTTGCAAATCTTTATATCCCCATCTTGGATATGTTCTCGAATAGCGTGAAAACGTAGCTTGATGTGCTTCAGCTTCTTGTGTGACCTTGGTTCTTGCGCATTGGCTATGGCGCCCATGTTATCATAGTAGATAGACATTGGGTCCAGCGCACTAGGAACCACACCCAGCTCTGTAATGAACTCTTTCATCCATATCGCTTCTTGTGAAGCCTCCGAAGCAGCCATGTATTCCGATTCAGTTGAAGATCTCGCCACAACGCTTTGGTTTGAACTCCTCCAGCTAACTGCTGCACCATTCAAAATAAATACGTATCCAGATTGTGATTTAGAATCATCCGGATCGGTGTTCCAACTAGCATCGGTGTAACCATTAACAACGAGCTGTTCATCACCTCCATAAGAAAGAACCATATCCTTAGTTCTTCTCAAGTACTTAAGGATGTTTTTGACCGTTGTCCAATGATCCACTCCTGGATCACTTTGATATCTGCTAGTTAAACTAACAGCATATGCAATGTCGGGTCTAGTACATAGCATGGCATACATTAGAGATCCTATGGCTGAGGCATAGGGAGTCTTACTCATCCTTTCTCTATCTTCTGCCGATGTCGGACTTTGAGTTTTACTCAAGGTCGTATTGGGCAACATGGGCAAGAACCCTTTCTTGCTTTCTTCCATTCCAAACCTCTTTAGAACTTTGTCCAAATATGTACTTTGTGACAATGATATTTGGTGTTTCGATCTATCTCTATAGATCTTTATGCCTAATATGTAAGCTGCTTCGCCAAGATCCTTCATTGAAAAACTATTATTCAAATATTCCTTGACACTATTAAGAAGGTCTACATCATTCCCAATCAACAATATGACATCCACATATAGTATTAAGAATTCTACAGAGCTCCCACTCACTTTCTTGTAAATACAAGCTTCTCCATAAGTTTGTATAAAACCAAAACTTTTGATCACCTTATCAAAACGTTGATTCCAACTTCGGGATGCTTGCTTCAATCCATAGATGGACTGTTGAAGTTTGCATACCTTGTTAGCATCTTTAGGATCAACAAAACCTTTGGGTTGCATCATATACAACTCTTCATCAATGTCTCCATTGAGGAATGCTGTTTTGACATCCATCTGCCATATCTCATAATCGTAATATGCAGCGATTGCTAACATAATCCTCACAGACTTTAGCTTCGCTACTGGTGAGAAAGTCTCATCATAGTCAACTCCTTGAATTTGTCGAAACCCTTTTGCGACAAGTCGAGCTTTATAGACAGTAACATTACCATCAGCATCTGTTTTCTTCTTGAAGATCCATTTGTTCTCGACAGCCTTCCGGCCATCCGGTAAGTCCACCAAAGTCCATACTTGGTTTTCGTACATGGATCCAATCTCGGATTTCATGGCTTCTTGCCATTTATTGGAATTTGGGCTCATCATCGCTTCCTCATATGTCTCAGGGTCATCGGTATTGTCCACCAACATGACACTCATAACGGGATCATACCAATCTGGAGTGGTACGAGTTCTCGTTGACCTGCGAGGCTCTGTAGCAACTTCAACCGAAGTTTCATGATCATCATCATTAGCTTCCTCTCTTATTGGTGCAGGCACCACAGGAACTTCTTCCGGTGCTGCGCTACTCGCAATTTCGAGAGAAGGTTCGACAACCTCGTCGAGTTCTACTTTCCTTCCAGTCACTTCTTTCGAGAGAAATTCCTTCTCTAGAAAGGATCCATTCTTGGCAACGAAGATTTTGCCTTCGGATCTATGATAGAAGGTATACCCAATAGTTTCCTTCGGGTATCCTATGAAGACACATTTTTCCGCTTTGGGTTCAAGCTTGTCCGGCTGTAACTTCTTTACATAGGCTTCGCACCCCCAAACTTTAAGGAACGACAATCTAGGTTTCTTCCCAAACCATAATTCATACGGTGTCGTTTCAACGGATTTAGACGGTGCCCTATTTAAAGTGAATGCGGCTGTTTCTAATGCATAACCCCAAAATGATAGCGGTAAATCTGTAAGTGACATCATAGAACGAACCATATCTAAGAGAGTTCGATTACGACGTTCGGACACACCATTACGTTGTGGTGTTCCCGGCGGTGTCAACTGCGAAAGTATTCCGCATTTCTTCAAATGCTCGCCAAACTCGTAATTTAGATATTCACCTCCACGATCAGAACGTAGAAATTTAATCTTCTTGTTACGTTGATTCTCTACCTCACTTTGAAATTCCTTAAACTTCTCAAAAGTTTCGAACTTATGTTTCATGAAATAGATATACCCATATCTACTCAAGTCATCCGTGAAGGTAAGAACATAATGATAACCACCGCGCGATGCTACACTCATTGGACCACACACATCGGTATGTATGATTTCCAATAAGTCCGTAGCTCGCTCCATCATACCAGAAAATGGAGTCTTAGTCATTTTACCCATCAGACATGCTTCGCATCTTTCAAGTGATTCGAAATCAAGTGATTCAAGAAGTCCATCGGAATGGAGTTTCTTCATACGCTTCACTCCAATGTGACCAAGACGACAGTGCCACATATAGGTCGAGTTATCGCTCGATTTCAAACGTTTAGCCTCAATGTTATTAATATGTGTATTTCCACTATCGAGATTCAATAAGAATAGACCATCTATCAAAGGTGCATGTGCATAAAACATATTACTCATATAAATCGAACAACCATTATTCTCGGACTTAAACAAGTAACCGTCTCGCAATAAACAAGATCCCGATATAATGTTCATGCTTAACGCAGGCACCAAATAACAATTATTTAAGTATAAAACTAATCCCGATGGTAGATGAAGGAGTAGCGTGCCGACCGCGATCACATCAACCTTTGATTCGTTTCCAACGCGCATCGTCACCTCGTTCTTCGCTAGCTTCCGTTTATTTTGCAGCACCTGTTTCGAGTTACAGATATGAGCAACCGAACCAGTATCAAATACCCAGGCACTACTACGAGTACTAGTGAGATACACATCAATAACATGTATATCAGATATACCTTTCTTCTTGATGTTGCCGTTCTTCAAATCCGCCAAGTACTTTGGGCAATTCCGCTTCTAGTGACCTTCTCCCTTGCAGTAAAAGCACTCAGTATCAGGCTTAGGTCCAGCCATGGTCTTCTTCGTCGGTGTGGTAACTTTCTTACCACCCTTCTAGAAGTGTCCCTTCTGCTTAGACTTGCCTTTCTTGAATTTGGTGGTCTTATTGACCAACAACACTTGGTGCTCTTTCTTGATCTCCACTTCTGCAGACTTCAACATGGCAAAGAGTTCTGCCAACGTCTTGTTCATGTTTTGCATGTTGTAGTTCATCACAAAGTTCTTGTAACTTGGTGGCAGTGATTGGAGGACACGGTAAATCCCCAAAGCATTAGGAATCACAATACCCAAGCTTTGAAGTTTGTTTGCGTGCCCAGACATCTTAAGCACATGCTCGCTAACAGAGCTGCCCTCTTCCATCTTGCAGTTAAAGAACTTTTCAGAAGCCTCATAGCTTTCAATTGCCGCATGAGTCTCAAAGATCAATTTGAGATCCTCGACAATATCATATGGGTCTGAATTCTCAAACCTTTTCTGAAGCTCCGATTCTAAACCATACAAGATAGCACACTGAACTGTGGAGTACTGAGTCTTCCGAGTGAGGTAAACATTCTTTACTTCATCGGCGGCATCAGCTGCAGGTGGGTCACCCAGCGGTGCATCCAGCACATAGGTCAAATTACCAGTTGTGAGGACAATCCTCAAATTGCGGAACCAATCCGCGAAGTTGCTTCCATTGTTTTTCAACTTTTCTTTCTCTAGGAACGCATTAAAATTGATGGTAGGGGCTGCCATTGATCTACAACATATTTGCAATAGTTTAGACTAAGTTTATGACAAGTTGAGTTCAAATTAATATTAAAATTAATCTAGGTGAACTCCCACTCAAAACAATATCCCTCACATTGTTTTAGTGATCACACGAACCAAATACACCACATCAACACCGATCATCACGTGAGTTGATGTAGCTTCAATGGCGAACAATCGACATGTTCATCATATCTACTATATGATTCATGATTTACCTTTCGGTGATCCGTGTTCCGAGACCATGTCTGTACATGCTAGGCTCGTCAAGATCAAACCTTAGTTTCCGCATGAGCAAATCTGGCTTGCTCACGTTGTATACTCTTGCGGAATCTAACACACCCGATCATCACGTGGTGCTTCGAAACAACAAGCTTTAGCAACGGTGCTAACTAAGGGTGAACACTTTATGACTTGAAATTTATGTGCATGAGGGATCATCTTATAATGCTACCATTGTCTACTAAGCAATACAAGATGCATAAAGGATTAACATCACATGCAATTCATAATATGTGATATGATATGGCCTTTCTTCTTTGTGCTTCCGATCTCCATCTTCTAGCACGAACATGATCTCCATCATCACCGGCATTGCATCAAGGTCAATGACGCTTCTCCATGGTTGTCGTCCACCGGCTTCAACTATTACAACTACTTTGAATAGACACGCGGGTCTTAACATAAATTAAAGACAACCATATGGCTCCTGCCGGTTGCCAACTTACAATAAGGAACATTGCATACATCAAATATAATCACAATCATGGCCATATCACATCACAGCACACCCCTGCAAAACAAATTTACACGCCTCTACTTTCTTCGCATGTTTTACATGGTTTGGGGCTTTCAATAAGTGTCGCTCTAACTTACGAACAAGAACCACAACATTGATACTAGTATTGTTAATCACCCGTTGTAAATTGGATCTTAACTATGCTAGGAGAAACAGGCACCCGCAAAGCCACTTATGCAATACAAGTTGCATGTCAAGCGTGGAGCAAGTCTCATGAACGATGTCATGTAAGGTTAGCCCGGGCCGCTTCATCCCAACATCCCGCAAGATGCAAAGTACACAAGAAGCAATTGACAATAAAAGCATCAACGCCCACAATGACCATTGTGTTCTACTCGTGCAACAGATCTACATATAGACACGGCTCTGATACCACTGTAGGGATTCGTAGCATGGAAAACAAAAAATTTCTACCGCATACAAACAAACAAGCCAAGATCTATCTACTAGATTGTAGCAACAAGTCGATAGAATAACTCACCCTCGAAGATTCCAAAGTGTTTAACGAGAGCGGATTCTCGTGGGTGATGTAGTCGTACTCTTTCCGATCTCAAGATCGCGTAGACGATCCTTCCGGCAGCGCTCCCGCAATCGGTCACACGTTCGGTACTCGACGATGACCGTCCTCTCCCTTGTTCCAGCAGGCAGCAGAGGTTGTAGCACTCTCCTCGCGATTCCGGCAGCACAACGACGTGGTACCGGAAGTAGAGGGGAGATCTCGCAGGGCTTCGCCTTAAGCCGGAGCGAGTATGGTGGAGTATGAGAGAGTCCCTCGACGATCTAGGGTTTAGACACGCCAAGGAGGGGCTAGTGCCGGCGGCTAGGGTTTCACCTAGGCGGCGGCGAGTGCCCTAGGGCCGGCGGCGGCTTGGAGGCGGCGGCGGCGGCGGCTTGGTACTAGGGTTTGGAGGACAGGATCTTGTGTGTCTCTAGGAGGGAGCCCTGCCCCTCCTTATATAGGTGGAGGGGCCGGCCGGCCAAGGGGAGGGAGAGGAGTCCCTCCCCAACTCGGCTTGGGTGGGCGCCGTCAGTTGGAGGAGGGAACTCCTCCCCAACTCGGTTTCCCCCTCCTCCTCTTTTCCTCTTTCCAAATTTAGCCGTTTGACTTTTCAAACTAGCTATTTGACTCTTCAAACTAGGATTTGAATTAATCCTTTATTTGGTTCAGCGATGACACTTAGTACATGATGCAATCATACCAACTTGATATAACACATTCATGTACCCTTCCCCTCCAGAGTGCCGGACATTCCGGAACCTTCTAGAACATTCCCGATGAAAACACCGGAACCATTCCCCAACTCCGAAACGGGACTTTCCTTATATGAATCTTATTCTCCGGACCATTCCTGATCTCCTCGTGATATCCCGAATCCCATTCGAGACTCCGAACAACATTCGGTCTCCTTCTCATCATTCCATATCTACTCAAACAACGTCGAATCCTTAAGTGTGTCTCCCTACGGTTCGTGAATCATGCAGACATGATCGATACACTTCTCCAAACAATAACCAATAGAGGAATCTGGAAATTCATATGGCTCCCACATATATCTACGATTACTTTGCGATCGAATGAACCACTTACATACGATATCAATTTCCCTTTGTCTCACGATATTTTACTTATCTGAGGTTATGATCGTCGGTATCTCTGCATACCTAGTTCAACCTCGTTACCGATAAGTACTCTTTTCTCGTTCCCATGATATGTGATCCCTTGTGAGCCAGTCACATGCTTGCAAGCTAATTGGATGACATTTCACCGAGAGGGCCCAGAGTATATCTATCTGTCATATGGATGGACAAATCCCACTCTTGATCCATGTGTTTCAACCAATACTTTCCGAACACTCAATGCCACCTTTATAGCCACCTAGTTACGGTGTGGTGTTTGATGTCATCTATTATATAGAGGCTTTACTAGGGACTTCAAATTAAGTTTACAAATCACCCAAGTATTAATGTTTCCTTGTTTAATACTATTATAGCATGAATGTAAACATTTATCATAAACACAAAGATATAATAATAACTACATTTATTATTGCCTCTAGGGCATATCTCCAACATCAAGATGCTTATGATAGGGGCAATGAGGGCTAAAAGCTAACAAGTACCATAATTTTTGGAAGCTCTTTTTGAAACTTGTAATCCCTGCTTCCTTTATAAAAAAGGCCTTTCTTCCACCATTATTGAGTCTCCGCCTTCTACCTTTAGGCACCATTAAGAGAGCATAGTTGTCATTCTGTGTGCAGTGTTCCAAAGCTTATTAATTGATGCATATTGTGTTATTACTTGATTCTTGTGCTATTTGTTTCTAGTCACCCTTGTGAACTTTGAAGGTGTCCTATGCATCTATATTGCTACTCTATGAGGGACAAGTTGATTGCCACTATGCTATGTTTTCTGTATGTGAAACAAACAAACGCTTTTCAAATGAATATTATTCATGATCTTTGTTTGTAGCTTGCCATGTTGCATGCATAGTTACTATGTCCTACTGTTAGAAGTCCATTATTTCATGCACATGTTTAGAGTTCTTTGATCCCAGCTTTCAATGTTTGCAAATGGTTCGATCTTTATTGTGAGGGTGCATGTTCACCTCAAAAATTATTCTTTTTATCACTTACCTACTCGAGGACGAGCAGGAGTTAAGCTTGGGGATGCTGATACGTTGGAAATGTATCTATAATTTTTGATGCTCCATGCTTGTTTAGTATCTACTTTGCTTTACTTGTCTACGCTTTGAGGTGATTTTTACATGTTTTCTAGTACTAACCTATTAACAAGTTGCAACAGTGCCAGATTCCTGTTTTCTGCTGTTTTTTGTTTCAGAAAGTTAGTAAAGAAATATTCTTGGAAATGGATGGGACAAAGGACAAAGTCAATAACTTTCTGTGGGGAACAAGAAGTCTAGAGGAGAGCCCGAGGGGCCGGCCAGAGGGGCCAGACCCCCCCCCCCCCCCACAGGCGCGGGTGGGCCCTAGCCCGCGCCTGGCTAGGGTTTGGCCGCCTCGGTCTCACCCTTCGCCTATAAGAAGCCCCCGATGCAGAAACTATCAGTACCTGATCAATATTCCACGAAACCGTCTGTAGTTGCCGCCTCCATCGTCCCTAGATCGGGGGGATCTGAAGCTCTTCTCGGCACCCTGCCGGAGGGGAGATCATCCCGGAGGCCTTCTCTCTGGTATGCTTCGTGAGTACTTCCACCTTGGACTATGGGTCCATGTAGTATCTAGATGGTTGTATCTCCTCCTTTGTGCTTTCATGTATAAATCTTGTGAGCTCCATTCATGATCAAGATCTGATCTATTTGTAATCATGCATATTGTGTTTGCAGGGATATGATGGATATTGAGTTTATTATGATGGTTTTATCTTTATGCTTCTATCATGTTTGTGTTGTTTGTGATCTTGCATGCTCTCTGTTGCTAG
This sequence comes from Avena sativa, assembly GCA_916181665.1. Taxonomy (NCBI): domain Eukaryota; kingdom Viridiplantae; phylum Streptophyta; class Magnoliopsida; order Poales; family Poaceae; genus Avena; species Avena sativa. Next base: position 258,297,729 of record OV702298.1, on the reverse strand, counting down.
TGGTTATCTTGGCCAAGTAGTTGCTAGTGACTCCAAGAGGGAGTATTTATGCTCGATAGTGGGTTCATGCCTCTAGTTTCCAAGGGAAGTGACAATAATCTCTTCGGTTGTAGATGTGTTGTTGCTACTAGGGAGAAAACAACGGTCTCTTGTTCATGGAACATGTGGACTGTTTACCTTACACACTTTGCTTAAAGCAGTTGTCTGTTGCTTACAACTTAATACTAGAGGGGGTTCGGATGATAACCTGAAGGTGGACTTCTAGTCATAGATGCAGTTGGATGACAGTCTATGTATATTGTTGTATTGCCCAATCAACCTCATAGGATATTTCTGGCTAGTAATTGCATTGTTACGCCTTGCTCAGTTCCTGTCAATTGCCTCGCTGTAATTTGTTTACCCTTCATGCCATGTTGTTTATCTAAGGAGAGCACCTCTAGTGAACTATGGACCCCGGTCCAATCTTTACCATCGATACATCTACCACTGTTATCTTTTTACTTGCTGCAAATCATTACCTTCCACACCATACATTTAATCCTTTGTTACAGCAAACCGGTGAGCTTGACAACCTCACTGATTCGTTGGGACAAAGTCTTGAGTTTGTGTTGTGCATGTCTCCACGTTGTTTCCAACACCTGTGTGACGTTTCCTTCCTCCTTCTGGTTCGATAACCTCGGTCTCTACTGAGGGAATACTTGTTGCTTGCTGCTTCACACCTTGCTCTTGGGGTTCCCAACGAAGTGCTCTACACTAGCGCATCAACAAGTTTACTGGCGCCGTAGTCAGGAGGAATCTACTTCAACCTCTTCCTCTCGTTAACTCAGCACTACATCAAGTTTTCTCGCGCTGTTGCCGGGGAGGCTAAGGACATCTTCACAAGGGGAGTCCTTCACTTCCTTTCTCTTTACTTTGTTTTTAGTTTGCTTGGTTTTGTTTGCCTCTTTCCAAAAAACCCAAAAATAAATTAGTCTAGTTTGGTTTGTTTTATTTATTCAAAAACGCAAAAAAATTAGTTCCTACTCTAGTTGCCCCCTTGATCTAGCTCACCATGTTGCTCCCCAAGTTCACCCAGAAAGATCTTGCAATAGGTAGTGGCTCTATAATTGGGAAAGATAATATTGAAGATTTCTTTAATCATGTTAGCAAGCATGAGGATATTGAGGAAAAATCTATAGCTGAACTTGCTCCTAATTATGAGATTGGTGCAGCTTCTTTAGTTCATATGTTGGAGGCTAGGTTTGTTAGCCTTAACCCTTTCATACAATTCTTATTCCTAAAACTAAAGGAAGAGAAGAATGTTAAAAAAAGGGAATTCATCCTTGAAACTTTATCAAAAGAATTCCATGACATTGCTAGGGAAGCCAAAAAAGTTTTCGAACGTTTCAATATGCTAAGTTCAAGTGTAGATGTTGTGGGTATTTCTGATAAAACTAAGCCTAAGGAAGAATTTAATATACCCATACCCTTTAAGCTTGTTGGAATGCATGAAGCCTTTGAAAAGAATTTTGATTGGATTGCTCCTGAAAATCTTTTGATGAAAGTAGTAGACCGAAGAGAGATGAGAAGGGATCCTCCAAAACCCATTTGAGTGAGATACCTTTCATAGTTGAAGACTTTGCAAGAATGGATAGTTAGACTTTGCAAGAATGGATATTAATGCTTCTTTATTTGAAAATACTTGATTCTTCTTGCTTCATATGCCTAACTTAAAGGTGTTAAACAAAAGTACTTGTTGGGAGATAACCCAAGAGTTTCCTTGAGTCTTGGAAGTTATTACTTCTGTAATAACCTCTCCCTATCCTTTTTGTTCGCTTTTTGTGCCAAGAATGACCTCTAATGAGAGGGAAATAAGATTTGGGGAGTTGCTGTCCCGAAATAGATTTTTGTCCTCCACCAAAAATATTCATGAGGAGGCTCTGTAACTCGGATTGAGCTAAACATTTAGGAATAAATCCCCCAGTATGTTATCTAACTTTCGTTAGTTCAACACCTTTTGATTTGAGCAACATAAGATGTTCGAAAAAATTCATTTCTACCTGCTGGTCTGTTTTGACAGATTTCTGCCATTATTTGCATTTGCTTCTTATTGATTCCTTTTTGAGCTCTCTTCAGGTAAATTGAGTTTCTTTGAAGGAGTTACTATAGTAGCTTGTGTTTTTAATCAAAAGCCTTGTTGTTCCAAAGCTTTGCCAGTGGTCTAATATCTTTTGAATACACTAATGGTGCTAATGAAGATTGTGTGAAGTTTTGTATGAAAGAAAAATTTCAGGTGTAGAGAGAGAATTATGTAATGAGATTAAGAATGGACAAAAGCTCAAGCTTGGGGATGCCACCATGGTGTCACCCCAAGAAATATACAAGAGTTACAAGCGTCAAAGATTGGGGATGCCCAAGGCATCCCCTTCTTCATCAATAAAAAGCTCAGGTCTGTCAAGACACTTCACTTTTATTGTTTCATGCACAGTTGTGTTGTTCTTGGAGCGTCTTAGTTTTCGTTTGCTTTGCTTAGTTTGTTTAGTTTGCTTGAATAAAGTAAGTTTGGACCCCCATTCTCGCTGTGTTATTTTACAAATAAGGCTGCTTGGTGTTTGGAAAGGAGTAGTAAGTTCTTGCTTGAAGTGCAAGAGGAGCTTGCATTGACTGTGACTTAGACTTTAGCATGACCTGCTAGGTGTTGTTTTAGCATTATGCTTAGTGATTATTGCTATAGCATGTTTTGTTCCAAACACGTGGGATTGCTTAGTGTGCCATGAAGAAATTATGCGTTATTTTAGCATGCAAAAGCATAGTATTGTGGTATTCTCCTTTGATGTTTTGCTTGGGTTGACTTGGCACATGCTCACACCATGTTATGACTATGACAAGTCACCATTAGCCTCTATGATCATTTAGTCCTTGACTTGTAGTACCACTCTTTGCTTTGATTAGTTTGCTTTGTTGCATTGCATAATTCTGGCGATTATTGCTCTCTTAGTTGGTTGCTCCCAGTCTTTTGCTAGCATCCACTTGTATGAGTAAGTTCTACTCATGCTTCCAACTCCCAAGAAACTAAGTTTTTCCAAAGTGTCCACTATAAACTCCTATGCATGGTATGTTACACCATTCCAAGTATATTCTTGTTTTCAACTATCTTTCAATTAAAAACTATTTTGTTATGTGAAAACTTAGTGATTAAAGCCCTCACGAACTTGATGGCACACTTTATTCTTTGCCCCTAATAAACTTGAACCATTGAGGCAACTTTGTTGTATATGCTTGCACTTATAAGTTGGGATTAGCAGAACCGTGTTGTCACAGGGAATGTTTTCAACATTGCACTTGTACTTTTGTACTCCGTTGATATCATGCTCTTTTGTCTATGGATGTTACCGGTGTGAAATGAAGTGGGAACTTGTAAGTCCATGGAGTTTGTATTCTTTGTTAGAGAAATGCTTGGTCCGCTAGCCTAAGCCATGCCTAATCATGGTGGAAACTTGCAGCATCACCATAGTGACATCCATGAAGAATTCTTCTTATAAAAAAAGAGACACATTGAGAAAAGAGGAAAGAGAGAAAAAAACACCATATTCCCATGGAACATAAGAAGAATTGCTGAGATGCTCATTGTCTACTTGCCTTGTCATTTTGGTTATGGGAAATCTCATGTACCATGTGCAAGGGGTACCCCGTTGGCGGTTCACAATGATATGCAAATACTTATAGTGACAAGAACTTGCCTGGGCCCGAAGTTGAGTATCCATGAGGTGTAGCCCTCATATTCAAGGAACTTGAGATTGCCAACTTATACTTTGTCAATCATATACTCCAGCTTTGCCACTTTAACCTTAACCACTTCAAGATGCTTATGATAGGGGCAATGAGGGCTAAAAGCTAACAAGTACCATAATTTTTGGAAGCTCTTTTTGAAACTTGTAATCCCTGCTTCCTTTATAAAAAAGGCCTTTCTTCCACCATTATTGAGTCTCCGCCTTCTACCTTTAGGCACCATTAAGAGAGCATAGTTGTCATTCTGTGTGCAGTGTTCCAAAGCTTATTAATTGATGCATATTGTGTTATTACTTGATTCTTGTGCTATTTGTTTCTAGTCACCCTTGTGAACTTTGAAGGTGTCCTATGCATCTATATTGCTACTCTATGAGGGACAAGCTGATTGCCACTATGCTATGTTTTCTGTATGTGAAACAAACAAACGTTTTTCAAATGAATATTATTCATGATCTTTGTTTGTAGCTTGCCATGTTGCATGCATAGTTACTATGTCCTACTGTTAGAACTCCATTATTTCATGCACATGTTTAGAGTTCTTTGATCCCAGATTTCAATGTTTGCAAATGGTTCGATCTTTATTGTGAGGGTGCATGTTCACCTCAAAAATTATTCTTTTTATCACTTACCTTCTCGAGGACGAGCAGGAGTTAAGCTTGGGGATGCTGATACATTGGAAACATATCTATAATTTTTGATGCTCCATGCTTGTTTAGTATCTACTTTGCTTTACTTGTCTACACTTTGAGGTGATTTTTACATGTTTTCTAGTACTAACCTATTAACAAGTTGCAACAGTGCCAGATTCCTGTTTTCTGCTGTTTTTGGTTTCAGAAAAGTTAGTAAAGAAATATTCTCGGAAATGGACGGGACAAAGGACAAAGTCAATAACTTTCCGTGGGGAACAAGAAGTCTAGAGGAGAGCCCGAGGGGCCGGCCAAAGGGGCCAGACCCCCCCCCCCCCACAGGCACGGGTGGGCCCTAGCCCGCGCCTGGCTAGGGTTTGGCTGCCCTGGCGGCCGCCTCGGTCTCACCCTTCGCCTATAAGAAGCCCCCGATGTAGAAACTATCAGTACCTGATCAATATTCCACGAAACCGTCTGTAGTTGCCGCCACCATCGTCCCTAGATCAGGGGGATCTGAAGCTCTTCTCGGCACCCTACGGGAGGGGAGATCATCCCGGAGGCCTTCTCTATGGTATGGTTCGTGAGTAGTTCCACCTTGGACTATGGGTCCATGTAGTAGCTAGATGGTTGTATCTCCTCCTTTGTGCTTTCATGTATAGATCTTGTGAGCTCCGTTCATGATCAAGATGTAATCTATTTGTCATCATGCATGTTGTGTTTGCGGGGATCCGATGGATATTGAGATTATTATGTTGGTTTGATTACTGGTTTTATCTTTATGATTCTATCATGTCTGTGTTGTTTGTGATCTTGCATGCTATTCGTTGCTAGTGGTTATCTTGGCCAAGTAGTTGCTAGTGACTCCAAGAGGGAGTATTTATGCTCGATAGTGGGTTCATGCCTGTAGATTCCAAGGGAAGTGACAATAATCTTTTCGGTTGTAGATGTGATGTTGCTACTAGGGAGAAAACAACGGTCTCTTGTTCATGGAACATGTGGACTGTTTACATTACACACTTTGCTTAAAGTAGTTTTCTGTTGCTTGCAACTTAATACTAGAGGGGGTTCGGATGATAACCTGAAGGTGGACTTCTAGTCATAGATGCAGTTAGATGACGGTCTATGTATATTGTTGTATTGCCCAATCAACCTCATAGGATCTTTCTGGCTAGTAATTGCATTGTTATGCCTTGCTCAGTTCCTGTCAATTGCCTCGCTGTAATTTGTTTACCCTTCATGCCATGTTGTTTATCTAAGGAGAGCACCTCTAGTGAACTATGGACCCCGGTCCAATCTTTACCATTGATACATGTACCACTGTTATCTGTTTACTTGATGCAAACCATTACCTTCCACACCATACGTTTAATCCTTTGTTACAGCAAACCGGTGACCTTGATAACCTCACTGATTCGTTGGGACAAAGTCTTGAGTTTGTGTTGTGCAGGTCTCCACATTGTTTCCAACACCTGTGTGACGTTTCCTTCCTCCTTCTGGTTAGATAACCTCGGTCTCTACTGAGGGAAGACTTGCTGCTTGCTGCTTCACACCTTGCTCTTGGGGTTCCCAATGAAGTGGTCTACACTAGCGCATCAACAAGTTTATTGGCGCCGTTGTCAGGAGGAATCTACTTCAACTCTTCCTCCCGTCAACTCAGCACTGCATCAAGTTTTCTGGCGCCGTTGCCAGGGAGGCTAAGGACGTCTTCACAAGGGGAGTCCTTCACTTCCTTTCTCTTTACTTTGTTTTTAGTTTGCTTTGTTTCTTTTGCTTGGTTTTGTTTGCCTCTTTCCAAAAAAACCAAAAAAAAATAGTCTAGTTTGGTTTGTTTTCTTTATTCAAAAACATAAAAAAATTAGTTCCTACTCTAGTTGCCTCCTTGATCTAGCTCACCATGTTGCTCCCCAAGTTCACCCAGAAAGATATTGCAATAGGTAGTGGATCCATAATTGGGAAAGATAATATTGAATAATTATTTAATCATGTTAGCAAGCTTGAGGATATTGAGGAAAAATCTATAGCTGAACTTGCTCCTAATTATGAGATTGTTGTTGCTTCTTTAGTTCATATGTTGGAGGCTAGGTTTGTTAGCCTTAAACCCTTCATACAATTCTTATTCCTAAAACTAAAAGAAGATAAGAATGTTGAAAAAAGGGAATTCATCCTTGAAACTTTATCAAAAGAATTCCATGACGTTGCTAGGGAAGCCAAAAAAAGTTTTCAAACATTTCAATATGCTAGGTTCAAGTGTAGATGTTGTGGGTATTTATGATAAAACTAAGCCTAAGGAAGAATTTAATATACCCATACCCTTTAAGCTTGTTGGAATGCATGAAGCCTTTGAAAAGAATTTTGATTGGATTGCTCCTGAAAATCTTTTTGATGAAAGTAGTAGACCGAAGAGAGATGAGAAGGGATCCTCCAAAACCCATTTGGATGAGATACCTTTCATAGTTGAAGACTTTGCAAGAATGGATATTAATGCTTCTTCATTTGAAAATACTTCATTCTTCTTACTTCTTGTGCCTAACTTAAAGGCGTTAAAGAAAAGTACTTGTTGGGAGATAACCCAAGAGTTTCCTTGAGTCTTGGAAGTTATTACTTCTGTAATAACCTCTCCTTATCCTTTTTGTTCGCTTTTTGTGCCAAGAAGAATTGCTGAGATGCTCATTGTCTGCTTGCCTTGTCATTTTGGTTATGGGAAAGCTCCTGTACCATGTGCAAGGGGTATCCCGTTGGCGGTTCTCAATGATATGCAAATACTTATAGTGACAAGAACTTGCCCGGGCCCTAAGTTGAGTAACCATGAGGTGTAGCCCTCATATTCAAGGAACTTGAGATTGCCAACTTATACTTTGTCAATCATATACTCCAGCTTTGCCACTTTAACCTTAACCACTTCAAGATGCTTATGATAGGGGCAATGAGGGATGAAAGCTAACAAGTACCATAATTTTTGGAAGCTCTTTTTGAAACTTGTAATCCCTGCTTCCTTTATAAAAAAGGCCTTTCTTCCACCATTATTGAGTCTCCACCTTCTACCTTTAGGCACCATTAAGAGAGCATAGTTGTCATTGTGTGTGCATTGTTCCAAAGCTTATTAATTGATGCATATTGTGTTATTACTTGATTATTGTGCTATTTGTTTTTAGTCACCCTTGTGAACTTTGAAGGTGTCCTATGCATCTATATTGCTACTCTATGAGGGACAAGCTGATTGCCACTATGCTATGTTTTCTGTATGTGAAACAAACAAATGTTTTTAAAATGCATATTATTCATGATCTTTTTTTGACCATAAACAGTAGGAGAGGCTCCTACTGTGGTTTTCTATATTAATAAAAGTAATATTATTCATGATCTTTGTTTGTAGCTTGCCATGTTGCATGCATAGTTACTATGTCCTACCGTTAGAACTCCATTCTTTCATGCACATGTTTAGAGTTCTTTGATCCTAGCTTTCAATGTTTGCAAATGGTTGGATCTTTATTGTGAGGGTGCATGTTCACCTCAAAAATTATTCTTTTTATCACTTACCTACTCGAGGACAAACAGGAGTTAAGCTTGGGGATGCTGATACGTTGGAAACGTATCTATAATTTTTGATGCTCCATGCTTGTTTAGTATCTACTTTGCTTTACTTGTCTACACTTTGAAGTGCTTTTTACATGTTTTCTAGTACTAACCTATTAACAAGTTGCAACAGTGTCAGATGCCTATTTTCTGCTGTTTTTGGTTTCAGAAAAGTTAGTAAAGAAATATTCTCGGAATTGGACGGGACAAAGTTCAATGTCAATAACTTTCTGTGGGGAACAAGAAGTCTAGAGGAGAGCCCGAGGGGACGGCCAGAGGGGCCAGACCCCCCCCCCAGGCGTGGGTGGGCCCTAGCCCATGCCTGGCTAGGGTTTGGCCGCCCTGGCGGCCGCCTCAGTCTCACTCTTCGCCTATAAGAAGCCCCTGATGCAGAAACTCTCAGTACCCGATCAATATTCCACGAAACCGTCTGTAGCCTCCGCCACCATCATCCCTAGATCGGGGGGATCTGAATTTCTTCCCGGGACCCTGCCGGAGGGGAGATCATCCTGGAGGCCTTCTCTCCGGTATGATTCGTGAGTAGTTGTAGAGGTCCATACCTTTAATAAGGTAGAGATCCCTGTGTTTACAATGTTAGTCCCTGGATCAATAGCTAGCATCCACAGTTTAAGATGTAATATCAAGAAACAAAGGTCATAGTACAACTTTATAACCATGAATAAAATAATTCATTACATCTTACATAGCTCATTTGGCTATCTCATTACAATGCATCAAAAATAACTATATAGCATGGAGTCCTTCATGTTCAAAGTGCCACAGGCAATCATGTTGGTTGTAGACTTGTAATCCTAATCAACACACTTCACTAACATCAAACAAACCTGCAACATAATAAGTTACAGCCACAAGGGTCAATACATTTGAATTGTCTTGGCAAGTGATACTATGGTAGTATAGTGGAGTCTATCATCTATATGCATTTGGCTAAGTGGAGCTTAGGCTTGCTTTGGTCAAAATAAGGTTTTCCTTATAAGTTGAAAACACTAAGTTTTTGTTTGGCAAAAATCCCAAGGCATCTACCAATCATTGATTGAAGATCCTTTAACCCTTGTTCAACCACAAGTTTTTAACTTAGAAATTGGGATGAGGAGATCCTTGATAGCTTCCATGTCTTGATGCTCAAATTTTCCATTTCCGGGGACACGGCTAAGTACTTAGATTCTTTCTTCTCGAGAAGTGGTGCACTTTCCCCACAAGACTCGACATGCATCGAGACAAGATCTTTCAGAAGCCTTCCCTTAGACCAAAATGGACGCGTTCCCAAACCTATCACCCCCTACCACCAACTGTCCATCTGGCTAAGTTATTGCAACATATATGATCCAGGCAGAGCCCATATTGCCATGTGGCTGCACTTGAAGCTTCTCAACAATTGACATCTCAAATCTCTTTGTTCATGGGTGGCTTTCCACAAGTGAGATACACTAGGGTAGGCCATAAATATGGGGACCTGTGTAACCACTCAACATAAACCTTTCACACCATTCCACCCAGGTGATTCATTCACATAGTTGTTTTATTAAACAAAACACAAGTCATAGACTTAGAAATATTTCATAGCATGAATTTAATCCACCCTTGTTTTCAACTAGCTAGGCTAAGCATGATAGTAGTAGGAATCTTAACTTAGGGAAAATTCTGCCAAGGCATCATCTACTAGGATTTCCCATGGCATAGTTAACACATAGAAAATTTCATGCAGGTCCTACTTTGAAATATCAGTAATGCATAGTCAAAATATTAGGACAAAATGTATGAAGCACCACTTGACCTTTTGGTAGAGAATATAAGTTCACTCCTTGATCTTGCAATAGTCACACTCTTCAAATTTCACTACAATTCAATCAAGGCACAAATTCAAACTAGCATTCAAACAATTCATCACATAAAATGAATAAACAAGGCAATGCATGCAAGCATGCAAAAGATTGTTTTATTTGGAAAGGTGGTTTCTAATAGGCTATAAACATTTTAAAACACCTATTTGTCATTTATAAAAGTGGCAAGGTCATTTGAAAATAAGTTAGTGAAAATGGCCATTTAAATCATTTTTGTTTTGCTAGAAATGATTTAAATCAAAGTAATATTTTTTAGTGTTTGCCAAATATATTCTTAAACACAAATTTTAGTGTTTATGGTCAAAGTGTTTAAAAACAAAATCATTTACAAAAGGTTTCACTCAAAAACCATTTTTAAATCAAGCAAGATTTTATTTTATTAGAAATGCCTTTAAACCAAGTAATAATTTTACTAGGGTTAATCAAATACATTTTTTTAAAATCCAAAACATGGTGTTTAGGGTCAGAGAGTTTAATTCAACCCATTTGCAAAAGGTTTTACTCAAAAACTATTTTCAAAACATAATCAATAATTTTATTCTACTACTAAATGCGTTTATTCAAGGAATAATTCCTTAGTGTCACGAATTATACTTTTAAATCCATAAGTTGGTTTTTATGGTCAGTAGGTTCAAAACAATCCATTTACAAAAGATTTTACCCTAAAAACATTTTTAGAATAACTTTTATAATCAAAATAGGCCTACACATGTTTCTACAAAAACAACTAATTTTACAGAAGCAAATCGCTAAACAAAGGGCATGGTTGGAAAGTATTATTTTTGTTGATTCCATTGATATAAAGTTTGCAAAATTTGGACGTGTAGATTAAAAGTTATGGATTTTGAAAGTTTAAACATCTAATAGACAAGTTTCTGTTTTTAAAACAAATCACTGGACACGCGTCACGTTCTTACTGGTCGATAACGGTTCATGTGGATCACGCAGTGTGGATCGTTGGATCTAATGTAAATCGTGCGACACAGAAGAAACATACCCTTTCGTTTAAGTGATTCTATCGTAGCCGACAGGTCTGCATCCTACGGCTCCTAGCAATCTAACCAAGATCTGGCGGCGCTGCGACGGTGGACGGCGACGGCGCGCTCGGGCGGTGATGTTGCTGGCGATACAGGAAGAGAGAGAGAGAGGGAGAGAGAGAGAGAGATTTTAAAATCCAAAACATGGTGTTTAGGGTCAGAGAGTTTAATTCAACCCATTTGCAAAAGGGTTTACTCAAAAACTATTTTCAAAACATAATCAATAATTTTATTCTACTACTAAATGCTTTTATTCAAGGAATAATTCCTTAGTGTCACAAATTATACTTTTAAATCCATAAGTTGGTTTTTATGGTCAGTAGGTTCAAAGCAATACATTTACAAAAGATTTTACCCTAAAAACATTTTTAGAATAACTTTTATAATCAAAATAGGCCTACACATGTTTCTGCAAAACAACTAATTTTACAGAAGCAAATCACTAAACAAAGGGCATGGTTGGAAAGTATTAATTTTGCTGATTCCATTGATATAAAGTTTGTAAAATTTGGACGTGTAGATTAAAAGTTATGAATTTTGAAAGTTTAAACATCTAATAGACAAGTTTCTATTTTTAAAACAAATCACTGGACACGCGTCACGTTCTTACTGGTCGATAACGGTTCATGTGGATCACGCAGTGTGGATCGTTGGATCTAATGTAAATCGTGCGGCACAGAAGCAACATACCCTTTCGTTTAAGTGATTCTATCGTAGCCGACATGTCTACATCTACGGCTCCTAGCAATCTAACCAAGATCTGGCGGCGTTGCGATGGTGGACGGCGGCGGCGCGCTCGGGCGGTGATGTTGCCGGCGATACGGGAAGCAAGAGAGAGCGAGAGAGAGAGAGAGAGAGAGGTAGCTCACAGTGATCGTAGGGGTGTGGTGAAGCTCAAGGTGGTCTTCGGAGAGCAGGGGGCGCACGAGGATGGTGATAATTTCTCGCCAGAGTTCCTTCTAGCGACGGGCGTGCTCTGGCATTGTCGAAGACGAACCTACAAAGCGCTAGGACATGAAACAGGCGGAATTAGATGCGCATGGGAGAGGCGAGTACACGCGTGTGAAAGAGAGGGAGAGGCGCGGTCGGACTTTACCAGGGGAGCTCATCGGAGAAATGGCAGACGGTGGCGACGCTCTATCAAAGACGTTGCCGACGTTGTGGAGCATGCGCGGGCGAGCTGGGGTTACTGGAGGATGCGCCTGGTTCTTGTGATCATCCTCGTGCAGGTTAGGGGTAGTGGGACGGTGAAGGTTGGCCAGAATCGGAAGGAAGGCTCGCCGGAGCAGTGGGCGTCTCGAGCAACAATTGCAGCAGCCTGGTGGCTCATAGGCAGGAGGGTTTGAGGGGAAATGGAGAGGAGAGGGTGGCGGTTAAGAGGGAGTGATCATGGGGCGTAGTTAGCGTTGTATCAACGCGAATTAACGCGAGCAGTAATTAACAGAAACGTCGACGAGGGGGAAATGGTCATCGCGGTGGGAAAGAAGACGATGACGGGGCAGTGGGGCTACGCTATCAGTGAGTGAGAGAGGGTGCGCGTGGGGTCAGGCGATCAGTGGCTGCGCAGGTGCGGGTCTGAGTAGAAAAACGATTCGCCAGGGGAGAGAGAGAGAGGTGGGCTGCGAGTTGGGCCTGGGGCTTTGCTGGGCTGGGCTGGTTTGTTTTCATTTTTTCTTCCTGAAACCTTTTTATTTTTCTATTTTGTTTTTCTGTTTTGAATTTTGTTCAAATAATTCAAACACCACTTGAATTCAGATTTTTACCAAACTTTCAGCAAGCTTTTAATACTGTTTATTATTGTATTTTAAAGACCATTTTGGAGTAATTCTTTTATTTATTTAGGGTTTATTATTTATTTATAATAGGCACTTGTCTTTATTCAAATAAGATTTTAATTATATTTTCAAACTCTTATTTGAATTCTAATTTTCACCAAACCTTTTTCATTAGGTTTTATTTATTCAATAGGGTGTTAAATAATTATATTTTTAATATGATTTATTAATCATTTAAATTAGGCATTTGTCTTTATTCAAATAAAATCAAATATGGTTTTAATTCCATATAAATTTTATTCAAATGATTTCTTTTATTCCTTTTAAGTTAATTAAATAACTTTTATATCCACCTTGGGAATTTCTATTTATTATTTTCTCATGATTTAATTATTCATTTACATTAGGGATTTTGTCTTCATTCCAATGGAATTGAAATTGGTTAATGCCATATAATTTTATTTGAATATTCTTTATCCCTTTATTTCATTTGGATTTGGATTGTCTTTGTTCCATTTTCTTATAGATTTAATTCAAGGTTTAAATTGCCTCCTAAATAATTTTATTAGGATTTATTATTTAGTTTAGGCATATTATCTTTATTTAAATAAAATGGGATATTGTTTAATCCTTGTGATTTTATTTAATTAATCTCTTTATTTTTATTATTCAATAATATTTCATTTCATTTGTTTAAGGACTTGGCCAAGCTTTAATTTGGCTTTTAAATATTCCTTATTTATTTATTTATTCCTTTCTTTATCTTATAATATCCATATCTTTTTATTTATAGATCCAGAATTGGTGATTCCAATTTGTATAATTTTATTTAATATTTACTTATCCTTTTAAATCCTTTTAGGATTATTTTGCTCACAATTTAGTATGGGTGTTTAGCTAGGAGATTTATTAGCCTTGGAAATTATTTCCTTATCTTATTATATTCATAAGATTTTATCCATGGCTTCAAATAAAATGAATCCAATTTCTATGGTTTTATAATATATTTTTCTATCATTCTTGATCATTTAAAAAAAATGTTGATAGATTTTTATATGGATCAAATCCATAGTCTTAGGGAGATCTTGGAAATGATTTATTCCATTAGGGTTTTAGGGTTTTGGTTTAACTTTTCCAAGTGTTTAAATTTCAAGATACATTTATTGATGAATGCATTTCACTTGATTGAAATTTGTTGGATTCCCTTTTATTCAAAGTTTGTTCAAGATGGGTTTTGATGTTTCCATTTGGAATCAAAAAAGTTTCTTTTCACCCTAAATTTCTACAATTATTTCTTTTGTTTATTTATTTTTCACATTTCAAAATTTGGAAAATTTTGGGATGTGACAGTAGTTCCACCTTGGAATATGGGTCCATGTAGTAGCTAGATGGTTGTATCTCCTCCTTTGTGCTTTCATGTATAGATCTTGTGAGCTCCGTTCATGATCAAGATATGATCTATTTGTAATCATGCATGTTGTGTTTGCGGGGATCCGATGGATATTGAGATTATTATGTTGGTTTGATTAATGGTTTTATCTTTATGATTCTATCATGTTTGTGATCTTGCATGCTCTCCGTTGCTAGTGGTTATCTTGGCCAACTAGTTGCTAGTGACTCCAAGAGGGAGTATTTATGCTCGATAGTGGGTTCATGCCTCTAGTTTCCAAGGGAAGTGACAATAATCTCTTCGGTTGTAGATGTGTTGTTGCTACTAGGGAGAAAACAACGGTATCTTGTTCATGGAACATGTGGACTGTTTACCTTACACACTTTGCTTAAAGCAGTTGTCTGTTGCTTGCAACTTAATACTGGAGGGGGTTCAAATGATAACCTGAAGGTTGACTTCTAGTCATAGATGCAGTTGGATGACGGTCTATGTATATTGTTGTATTGCCCAATCAACCTCATAGGATCTTTCTGGCTAGTAATTGCATTCTTATGCCTTGCTCAGTTCATGTCAATTGCCTCGCTGTAATTTGTTACCCTTCATGCCATGTTGTTTATCTAAGGAGAGCACCTATAGTGAAGTATGAACCCCGGTCCAATCTTTACCATTGATACATCTACCACTGTTATCTGTTTACTTGCTGCAAAACATTACCTTCCACACCATACGTTTAATCCTTTGTTACATCAAGCCGGTGAGCTTGACAACCTCACTGATTCGTTGGGACAAAGTCTTGAGTTTGTGTTGTGCAGGTCTCCACGTCATTTACAACACCTGTGTGACGTTTCCTTCCTCCTTCTGGTTCGATAACCTCGGTCTCTACTAAGGGGAGACTTGCTGCTTCACACCTTGCTCTTGGGGTTCCCAACGAAGTGCTCTACACTGGCGCATCAACAAGTTTACTGGCGCCATGTCAGGAGGAATCTACTTCAACCTCTTCTTCCCGTCAACTCAGCACTGCATCACAAATGCCAAGAGAAGGAAAAATCTCAAGAGACAAAGAATAAGAAAATTGATGCGACGCCAAAAACCAACAGGAAGCCAAGAAAGCAAAAATGCACGTACTGCCATGAAGAGGGTCACACCGTGAAACAATGCGTCTACATGGAAGAACTGATTGCGGGCAATGCTGTGAAAATAGAGTTGAAACTATAGAGATGCAGCTACATGTACTAGAAGGTGTAGCACGGGCAATGCTGCGAAAATAGAGTTGAAACTATAGAGATGCAGCTACATGTACTAGCAGGTGTAGCATTTCTATTGTTAACATGTAGCATATATACAGTGTACATGTAGCATCATCATGATGCAAGATATGAATTTTGTGATATGACAAGATCTTTTTGGTACCAAAAGTATTGTCCATTTGGAGTATACAGTATATCATGTGGTAGCATTATTGTTGTTCATATGTAGAAAGAGCTAAAATTTCTACCAAAGACAATCTTGTTCTTCTCAATGAATGTTGTAGCAATATTTGTACTTGGGTAACATTTATTCTTCTTGAATATAGCAATTCTACACACTTGGAACATTGTGGTGACTAATTTGGTAGCATAAAAGTTCGTTATATACATCAATACTTGAAATCGCTACCAAAAGTATTTCTTACTTTCTAAAAAGAATCTTGTAGAAAATCTTGAACACTTGGGTAGCATAACATTTCTATACATGTAGCAAAGTGGTTACACAAATATAGTAAATTAACACCTGTGTGGACACAAAACAAATTGATAGCATGTCTGCAGAAATACTCTTTTGTAGCATTTCTGCAGCATGTATGTAGCATATACAATACTTATATTTGGCAAAACAATCACACTATTGAAGCTTCGGCAGATAATAACAACATCACAAACATCAAAAGCTTATATAAATTCAAACATAGCGAACCATTACAACCATGCAGCGGTTATCCATCCAACATAACAATTTGGGAGTACACGAACACATCCACGATTACATCAGTTTCAACCTTACAAGTGCAAAACAAGAACACAAAGATCACAAAATAAAGTTTTCAACTAAATGCCTAACACATGTCATGATAGTACCTCCCTAGCTACGCTTATTTTGTAACTCTTCTTCCATCAGATGTTGAATGGATCCTTTGTTTTGCCTTGCCTTGATCAGATCTGATGCAAGAAGCTTCCTTAAATATGGTATAGCATTGTTGTCGAACTCCGCCATGACCTTACCGCTGAAGTTTTCCATGAAGAGGATGCATAAGAATCCACAATCAAATCTGCCAAAAACAAACAAATAGATTAGTAACAACCAAGCAGGAACATATGTAGCAAGTGTAGGAACCTGGAGTAGCATAAGATGTAAAATAAGGTAGCAATAATAAAACAATAATGTATCATATGTTTGCTGCTAGTGATCAGGACAATGATTGAAAAAATAGCGAAACAAAAAGAAAGAAAGCAAATCTTACATGGTAGTATGCTGCGGGTGATCAGGATTGGTTAGCACGGAAGTGCCGAAGTTGATGTTGTCTGACAGTTTCGATTGCTTCACAGGAATAGTAAAGTTTGCGAACTGAAAAAAGAGCAAACACAATGCATGGTTACTGATATGCAACAATAAAAGGCCCAACTATAAAGTAGCAAACACAATGAAAGTGCAACAGGAGTACTAACCAGATTGCATGCACAATCATCCAACACACCAGCATCCTTGGACACTTTCATTGAATCAAAAACATGCATCTGCTTTGCTACTAGGTGTATACAAGGAACTGCCCAATGGTTGAGTTTCACAATAGGAAATTATATCTACATTGTAACATGAAAAATATTTAGCATAATTTATGGCAGCATATAGAAAAAACTTGACTATATGAAAGCAAACATGAACAAGATAGGAAGAGGATGTTAAGTCACGAGGTCACACATGAGAATCTTGAACTTTGCATTCTGCTCTTTCAACTCATCCTTACATGCTTTAGCATTGAATACTTTTGGATCAACAACAAGCTTCTCCTATTTTTCATTGAAGATCAAAAGAAGTCAGATGAGGCAGCAGCAAAAGCAAGTAAAATATGCTAATCTATGTATTAGTCAGCACAATGTTCAGAAAAAAGTGGAACGAAAGACAGATAACTAATGTAGCAACATAAGATTAGATATGTGGCAATAAAGTAACAGTAATGTAGCATGAACAATTTAACACAACTACAAAGTGGATGAAAAGTGGTAGTAATTGAATAAAACTAAGGTAGAAAAATGTATGGACTAAAGTAGCAAGAAATTAATGGTAAAATAGCAGAACAGTTGTAATACATATTGAGCAAGTAAAAGATCAATGAAAAAGCAAATGCTACTTTTTACTCTACATCTTACTCACCACAATGTGCTGCGTAAAACTGTACTTCCTCTTTAGCCGCGCACTTTTCTTGCAAATGATGTCCGACTCGTGGTTAAATTTATCAATCCAAACATTCATCAACTCACTATCGAGATTTTGGCACGGTCGAAGAGATGTTTGGAAAGTTTCGTAGCAGGTATAGTACCTCCCAATCTCCACAAAAACTGGCCTGCACAAAGGAATGCACATGTAGTAGACAGTTAAATGCAAAGTAGCAAAAAGTCAAGGTAAAGTAGCAAAAAATGAACTAAAGTAGTAGGTAGTTCAAGCAGCAGAGGGCAATCTCATGGAAAACATAGAGAAACATGTAGCAGACAGTTAAATGCAAAGTAGCAAAAAGGTCAAGGTAAAGTAGTAAAAAATGTACTAAAGTAGCAGGTAGTTCAAGCAGCAGAGGATTAAATGCAAAAATAGTATCTTACAATGCAAATATAATAAGTAGCAGAACACACAGACACATGTAGCAACTAGTTAGATGCAAGGTAGCAAAAACATTACTTGAGAGTAGCAAAAATATAAACTTACGGTGCCCTATCCTTTGGATGGCTCTTGAATTTCCGACCATTCATCACAAATGTGGAGTAAGTTTGTTCTACATCTTGATAGACCTTCATATTTTTCAACTTTGGTGGTGTGAGCTCCTCCTTGGCAGCCCTCTTAAACCTGGTATTCTTCTCATGTGTCAACAAACCCGATCTAGCATCTCCCTTAGCACTTGACTCAATGTTAACAACAACTGCAAAAGAGAAAACAATTGTGTATGAAGCCAAACAAGCAGGAGCATACTTATGAAGCTATAGAAATATGATAGAACGTTCATACCAGGTGCAATGGGAACTGTCGGTGTCGCAGGCTCTACCGAAGTGGAAGGTGCAGGATCAGCCAAAGTGGAAGGTGTTGCTTGAATACTCTCAGAGGCAATGATCGGGGCATCAGAGGCAGCGATCGGGGCAGCGGTTGGGGCATCAGAGAAAGGTGGGAGAGACTGTGAACTGCAAAACTCTGCATATTTCTCGATCCTAGGTTCAAACAGATCGAACGAGGGTTTGTCTAGAGCCCTATCCCAAGCTTCATCATAAATATCCTTCCTCAGGCTGCAGCAAATTGGAGATCTATCAGGGCTAACAACATCAGGCTGCTCATTAGCATCATCTCCCTTGGTCATAGAATCAATGATTATTGCAGTTTGAGGAACATCGACATGTTTTGTTGCAATAGCAAGCTCCATAGCGGAAGCTGCAGCACCAGCAACCTCCTTAGCGGGAGCTGCAGTGCCAGCATGCTCCTCAGCAGCAGGTGCAGTACCAGGATGCTCCTTAACAGCAGCTGCAGCACAAGCATTCTCATGACCCTCAGGTGCAGCAGCACCATGATCCACGGGCTCCGATGTAGCGTAAAGCTTCTCATCATCCTCAGTTTCTGAACCATCATCATCATGCGATTGATCATCAGCTGATGCGGTATTGGTTGGGAAAACAACGCTTGTTCCAGATTCTTCTTTACTTGATTATTCAACATCAACCAAAAGGGCAGCCATGTGTTGAGCCTGCATGCGTTTCAATCTAGCAGACATGTTCTTCATTATTCCATCAACATCAGCTTAAAAAATTGACTTGTGCTTCTCATACAAGTGGTTGAAACAAGCGGAAACGTGATAGCAAACATTAGAAGCATGTTAATAAGCCAAAGCACGAAAAATGATGAACTTCAGAGCATTGTTCTATAATATTAGAAAGTGTAAATTCTAGTCTAGCGGCTCAGATTCGTCGCCCGCACGCCGCGAGACGAATCCTGGAAACATGCAGTGTAGTAAAAATCTATTAAGCTTGTTTTGCATATGGGTAGATAATTTGGGATAATTTACTAACCACCCCCACCCTAAGTCGTCAACCTACGTAAAGCGTAAAATCTAGTCTAGCGGCTCGGTTTCTTCGCCCGTCGCTGCTATAGCGTCGTACGGGCGATGAAACCTCAAAGGGTGTTAGGGTACCGTGACATCATCGCCCGTCGCTTCTACCACGTCGACGGCGACCGCGCGGCGACGGACAATGATGCCTCAGTACCCTAACACCAAGGCTAACGCATTGAAAGTAGCAAATTAATAAAACTAAGGCAGCAACAATTATGTACCTAACGAGGTTTCGACTAGTCAATGCCCATTGTTATGGACTTGGGTTTGGAGAATATGGGGAGGCTGGAGATCGCGGAACGGTTAACAGACTCGCAATAAGGGGACACGAGGTTTACCCAGGTTCAGTCCCCCGGGGGGAAATACTACTCCTACTTGTCTGTTCTTGATTGATAGCAATGCCGATGGTTATAAGGGTGCGCATATGCAACCTGGTGTGAGGTGTGTTCTAGGGTATGAGGTGAGATCCTCCTCTCCGTGCCCTCCTGGCCTTTATATGGGGAGGACAGGTCTCGGGATAGGTCGAGTCGGTTACAGATTAGGGTTAACCCCTTTAAATTCTATCTAAACTTAACCGTGTCCCCCAAGAAGTCGAGTTCTCTTCGGGCTTCGGCCATCCGAAGTCTCCTTGGGCTTCACGATTGCAGCAGGTCTTGCTTGTGGGCCTCCGCTAGGATGGACCAGGTAGGCCAATGTCAGGTACCCGTAGGGTATATCCATGTCAGTATCCCCCGAGTGTTTAGTTGAATCATAGATTTGACTTGAGACTCCAAAATCTTTCAAGTGCTCCTCATCCAAACATGTTCGGGTGTATACGTTGGTTCATATGGATTGTTGATACATGTTCCTAACTCACCCGACAGATCAGGGCCAGTTAATGTCTTTGGACAAAACAACACGATCTACTTCAGACTCGAGTCTCCGGACTCGAATCCAGAAAATTGCTGGCGTAATTCGACTCAGGACGTGGAGGTCTTACAAGAGTCGAATTCTAGTGTTTTAAGTTATGTACCCAACGCGTCCATCGGGATTTTTCATCGTGCCTGTTGACACGGTATGTTACTGGCAGAGTGCAGTCAGGTGTGATGCCAGGCCATTAGATGATATCTGTAGGTCTTATCTTTGTGCCGTAGACACAGCATCCAAAAATCTATCTCGCGGAGGTGTTTCGAGTGACCAAGGAGACGTTATCTCTCTCAGCATTAATTTGGGCAAAGTTTCCAATATGATCTTATTGTTGCTATGGAGGATCCGAAGGATCTCATTCGAACAATTCATAGGGTGCGTGACCAGCACTCCCTATGGGAGTAGCCCCCGAGTGTCTGTTCGAGTCGCAGATTCGAGCAGAAACTTTAAGTCATCAATTAGGCAAAACAGTGATCGGAGAATTATTCAGGTGAACAAGCTCCCTATGGGAGTAGCCCCCGAGTCCGTAGTGGAGTCGCAGACTCGATGAAGGACTCGAAGCATTATGAAGTATTGCAACTCACACGGGAACCATGTAAAATTATCAGGTGTGTGGCCAGCGCTCCTGATAGGAGTAGCCCCCGAGTATTCCGTTGGGTCGTAGACTCGAGTGAGTACTCTTGTATGCAGTTGAAAGAATCTGACTGTTGCTAGCCTTCTTCCTTAGAGAGTTGCTGACGTCATGGATGACGCTTGGTGAGCTCAACCGTCTGAACCGACAGCAATGACAAGACTAGACGGTCGTGGGCCCCACTTTATGATGGGGATTTGACTAGTCACACGCTGTTTACGCAAAAGTTAGTGGGTCTCCTCGATTTTTGTGCATAGTGGACGGCGTGCTCGAGACGGTTCGGGCGATGCACGCCACGTGTATGGTGCGATGAGGTACACACGTTAGGGTAAGTGGATCGACGGTTCGGCACCGTCGTCTTCGCTGATTTATATGGCGAGGCGTGGTGGTAATTTTTCCCTTCACCATTGCTCACGCCCCTCGTTTTCCTTTGCCATTTCCAGAGCTCGTGTGCACCATGCACTGGACATCCTTCACACATTTCCTTCCTCTCTCCTTTGCGTGCACCATGATGTGCGCTGCGCTAGCAATATGGGGAAGCCCAAGAAGTCCGTTGCTGCTACCGTGGGGACGAGCTCCGCCAAGAAGAGTTCCAACATCGGTCGCGTCACCAACGGCAGCTGGCGGCGATCGTCCATGAGGGAGGCGGACCTATGCCGCTTGTGCAAGTCACATTTGGTCCCGGGGCGACGTCCTCATCCCCGGCAACGAGGTAATTCCTCGCCCTCCCGAGGGATTTGTTGTTTTTGTTGCCTTTATCATTCGAGGCCTTTCTCTTCCTGCCCACGACTTCCTTTAGGGACTTCTTTTCCTTTACGGGATTCATCTCCACCAGCTGTCGCCCAATTCCATTCTGCACATTGCGTGCTTCATCATGTTGTGCAAGTGTTGGCTCAGTATCGATCCGCACTTCAGCCGCTTCAGGAAACTCTATTCCCTAAAATGGCAGTCGGGATCCCAAGGGGTCTATGAGATGGGCTCCATTGTCTCCGTTGGCTCAGCTCCATTGTTTACATGACCATCGTGGATGGTCGTGCACATGTAGCGATGGGGGAGATCGTTTCTCCCATAGCTCTCTAATCCAGAACCGTAGGTTCCTCCCTCCGTAGGAGGGTCGCAGAGGTCAGAGTTGCAGCTACTGATGTCATCAGAATCGCTTGTCAGCGACGGTGCGCTCAGGGCACCAGTCGGCAGCACCCACGGAGAAGGTGCGACTGCCGGAGGCAGTATTCCCTCAGGGAGGCGTAGGGTACCGATCTATCCTAGCTGGAAGCAAAAGCTCCCGAACATCAGTTCGACTCCGTCTCCTACGGAGTCAAATTTTTGGCGAGTTGCTGGCGAGTGGACGGTGAAGTCGATGGCATCGAAGAGGAGGTGATTCTCCGTCACGGATGAGTCAAAGACGGTGGTGGATGGGACCGTCACGATCGAACGATCACATCCCTAGTTCCCATAGACAGCGCCAATTGACGAGGGTTCGACTCATCAATGCCCATTGTTATGGACTTGGGTTTGGAGAAGATGGGAAGGCTGGAGATTGTGGAACGGTTAACAGACTTGCAACAAGGGGACATGAGGTTTACCCAGGTTCAGGCCTTAGAGGGAAAACCCTACTCATGTTTGTCTATTCTTGATTGATGGCGATGCCGATGGTTACAAGGGTGCGGAGATGCAATCTGGCGTGAGATGTGTTCTAGGGTATGAGGTGAGATCCTCCTCGTCGTGCCCTCTTAGACTTTATATGGGGAGGCCAGGTCTCGGGATAGGTCGAGTCGGTTACAGATTAGGGTTAACCCCTTTGAAATTCTATATACTCTTAATCGTGTCCCCAAGAAGTCGAGTTCTCTTCAGGCTTGGGCCATCCAAAGTCTCCTTGGGCTTCAGGATTGCAGTAGGTCTTGCTTTTGGGACTCCGCTGGGTTGGACCAGGTAGGCTAATGTTAGGTACCCGTAGGGCTTATCCATGTCAGTACCAAAGTAGCAAAACAAAATAAGTAATGTAGCATAACATTTCAGTACATGTTGAAAGAACTACAGAAACTGATTGCAAAGTGGTAGTAGAGTAATAAAACTAAAGTAGCAAATCCTATTAACTAAAATAGCAATCCAAAAACAGTAATATAGCAAAGCACTTGTAATACATGTTGAAAGAACTACATAAACTGATTGCAAAGTGGTAGCAGACTAATAAAACTAAAGTAGCAAAACCTATTAACTAAAATGGCAATCCAAAAATAGTAATGTAGCAAAGCACTTGTAATACATGTTGAAAGAACTACATAAACTGATTGCAAACTGGTAGCAGAGCAATGAAACTAAAGTAGCAAAATCCCTGCACTGAATTAGGGAAAAATAGTAGTGTAGCATATTTTATACCTGGAAATCCTGGCTGCTAGGGAAATTGAGACACTCATTCAATGACGCAGAAGGATTAACATCAGCATCTTCAACAGGAGCAGATTGGTTCAAGTCATCATAACTAGGAGTAGTATCATAAGTTGTTGCTGACAACGGGAGGAACTACACACAAGAAAAATTCAGAAGAAGAGAATGTTTGTGGTGGTGGAAAGTATAGTACCTCTAGCCTCCTGAAAATAGTTTTGTTCTGCAAAATCTTTCTATCCTAGTCATTTTCTACAACAAAGGCGAAGTCACTGGTCTTGAACGAGCATACTCTAGGAAATGACTTGTCAAAGTTGTGATCGCACGGTGGGAAATCCAAATGATCCATATATGCAATCTACAAAGAAGCCAAATACAAAGTTAGGCAAGCACAACAAAAATGCTGCGAGCCGCTACATACTAACATACAAGAGGGGAGATAACTTACACCAAGAAGCACGAAAGGGCCAGTTATCTAATATTCAAATTTGCTACAATCCTTTGGAAGAACAAGTCATCGCTTCTTCTTCTGAATATTGCTCACAATTTGCATCAACAAACCCAATAAATGCTCATCCCAAACATACTCATCAGTTTTGGTTGGGTTATCCATGAGACCAACATATTCCAAGTTAACATGGTTCAATCGAGCTTTTAGGAGCAACAACAGTGGCCAGGGAAATAAGATCCCATGTGCGAATGATGGTTTCCCCATCTGTATCAGCACACTTCTTCAAGATATCAATAGCAGTTGCTAACTCTGCCCTCTTCTTTCTAGCATGGTAGAACTCCCGAATCTCATCAAGCGTTGCACCTTCAGTGTTATAAAGATCAATAGGCTTGTTCCCGCACCGGATTCCATACACTTTCCTCACCATATCCCTGGTAAACACCATCCGGTTCTTCTGAAGCTTGTACTCATGCGGACGAGGAGTTGTATGGGCAGCAATGAAATCCATAAGCTCATTAGGAATCCTGAACTGTGCAACATTCAGCAATGCTCTGAATGCACTCTTTGAATCAATAATGTGCTTCTTCGCTGGAGAAAGGTTGTCCGCAAGGGTACGCAACCGCTTGGCACCGAAAAGGTCCCTCCACATCCAAATGTCCTCCTTGACATTAATCACTCCCTCATCATTTCTCTTGCGGCTCACAACAATGTTTTTGCCCTTACAAACCTTGGTATTACTAACTGCAGCAACCTGCAGCAAAATAAATAGAAATCCAAATATGGTTAACATGCGACCTTAACCTCCAAAAAATCTACATGTAGCAACCAACCAAATATAGCATGCAAACAAAAAAGAAGCTACATAAAGCTACATGTAGCAAACCTAACCAAAAAAATAGCATGTAGCATCCAAACCAAAATTACCAGGTCAATCTTAAAAGATACATGTAGCACGCCAACATATGAAAGCATAAAAGTAGCAAAGTCCTACTTATAGGCCACATGTAGCAAATAGAGGCAATAAACTAACAACTATGTAGCAAATCATAGCAATAACAACATGTACCAAATCTTGCTGAAATTGCACAAGTAGCAAATCCTACTACTGAAAAGCACAAACTAGCAGAATGCTACTACTAAAAAAGCAGAAACTACCAAAATCCTACTACTGAAAGAACAAAACAAGCACAACAACTACTAAAAAGAGGACAACTACCTACTGAAAGAGCAACACAAGCACAACAAGCATAACAACTAGCCCCCAAGGATTCACCACACAAGCAACATCTATATACATGTAATTCCATCATCCATCATCTAATCCCCACGGATCCCAAGAAAGCAAAAGCAACAACTACTAGTCCACACAGATCCCCCACACAAGTGTAGCACACCGGTAAAACCGTTACTAGTAAATCGCATGTGTTTATCTTCATGCATCATCATGAAATCAACATGCATTTATTAGTCTAAAACTATTTTACTAAAAGCGCTATTTCATTTTCTACAAATGTCCCTCTCTTTATTCAAATGCGAAACCTCGATCTTTTTTGGATCTTGTATTTATCTAAAACTATATTTCAAAACGTTTTGTTTTATAAAAATAATAAAATATTTTTATCAGGGAGGCAGTCCAGCCGGCCGGCCCAAAGGCCCAACCGGCCAGACCACCTACTACCCAAAATTAAACCCTAGACTACCTAACCCTAGCCTTGCCCTACCCAAACCCTAATCCCCATAATTCCTCCACCCCGTCGCTGGCACACACACTGACCCAGTCCTGTGCACACATGCACACTGCTCGACACGCCTGTGAGCAGACCCCACCACGACCGACCCTCCCCAGACCCCGCTCTATCTTCCTTGCCCATCCTACCCCACGTCGCCATGTCACGCTGTAGAGGGAGTGTCCCAACCTTTATTAACATAAGGTGGTGTCCCCTGTGTTTACAATGCTAGTCCCTGGATCAATAGCAAGCATCCACAGTTAAGATGTAATATCGAGAAACAAAGGTCCTAATATAGCTTTATAACCAGGAATAACATAAGTTTATTACATCATACATAGCTCATTTGGCTATTACATTACATTGCAGCGGAATAACTATAGTCATGGGGTCCTTCATCTTCAAAGTGCCACAGGCAGATGTTGGTTGTAGACTTTGTAATCCTAATCAATCAATCTTCACTAAAGCAATCAAACCTGCAACATTCCAAGTCACAGCCACAAGGGTCAATACTTTGGAATAGTATTGGCAAGTTTCACTACTATGAGGAATATGAGTGGATCCTATCATTACATGCATATTTGGCTAAGTAGAGTTTTAGGCTCATTTGCATAAAGCAATAATTTATCCTATCTTTTTAAAATGGTTTTGGTCCTTTGTCAAATCTCCTTTTTCCAAGTTCCTTGAACTCCTTGGTAGAAACTCAAGTGTTCAAGTCCTTGTCAAAATCCCTTGAGCTCCTTGGTAACCCCAAGTGCATCAAGTTTTATAAAATCTCATGAGTTCCTTGGTAACCCCAAGTGTTCATGTTTTCAACAAAATCTCTTGAGTTCCTTGGTACCCCCAAGTACATCAAGTTTTGTCAAAGTCTCTTGAGCTCCTTGGTAACCCCAAGTGCATCAAGTCCTTAAAAGTTTTCTTTTTAGAAATTAGAATGTCGAGATCTCCCATAGCTTCAAACTTTAGTTGCTCAGTATTGTCCATAACCGAGGACACGGCTAAGTACTTAGATTTTATTATCTTCTGTAGAAGGAGTACACTTTACCCACATGTCACAATCCCATCCTTTTGCCACCAGTGGCCACTGGATTAGTGCTCACCAAGATGGAGTACTGGCAGATTGAGAATGTGACGAAGTCTTTCCAAAGGGTGCTCCCATACACCATTGCTAGCTTGTCTTCAGCACCCATGAAGCATTCCAGATCCCCATGTCCAGTAAACTGAAGACAATGTATGGGTCTTCCCAATGTAGTTGACTAAGCCAGAGCCATAATAGCATGTGGTTGCACACCAAAGCCACAATTGGAGAAACATGTTCAATCTCTAAGTTTCCTGGGTGGTTTCCTTTGGAGCACAACACAAAGAGAATGCCATAGACATGGTTCCTTTTGTTGCCACCTTCTCCAAAACTTAAAGTAACCTTGGCCACCCAGGTGGTTCATTGAGTCCTTGTTTTATTATATAAAACACAAGTCCTTTTCTCAACTTCATAAAATCTCAACATGTATCTCTTTTCAAAATATAGCATGGCTAAGCATGTAACAACTACATTATTTTCTCTAAGGAATGTATAAGGTATCCTATTAGGATTTAGCATAGCATAAGTATAAAATTTGTTTTCATGCATGTTTCAAAATCCACTAAGTATAATGAAAATAGTAGGACTTTAGATGATAGTGTAACTTGCCTTTTTGGTAGGGAATATTGGTTTACTCCTTGATCTGGCTAGTCTCTTTTGTAACTTCACTACAATCAATCAAGCAAACACAATATCAACTAGCATTCCAAACCAATAATCATTCAACAATCCACACACACAAAACAATGGGATCTAAGTCATGCATGTAAGCATGCAAGTTAGGGTTCTATTTGTAAAGATGGTCTCCACTAGGCTTCTAATCTTTGTAAGGTCCAAAGTGGTCATTTACCAAAATGGCAAAGTCATTTGCAAATGGGTTTTATCCATAAACCATTTTCAAAACCTTTCATCATTTTATGTGGTGAAAAACATTTTTCTCAATGCCACAACCTTAAGTGGTTTCACCAAATAAGTTGTTGTTTCCCAAAATTTGGTGTTTATGGTCAGTAGGTTTGGTCCAAAACATTTTCTCCAAAGTTTTTTACTCAAAACCATTTCCATAACAAAACCATTATTTTTAAATGGCTAGAAATGACCAAATCAAGTTTTTCTTCCCAACTTTCACAAAAACCATTTTAAAATCCATGGGTTGGTTCCTAGGGTCAGTAAGTTTACAACAACCCATTTTGCAAAGGTTTTAATCCTAAAAACATTTTTGAATCATTTTTCTACTCTAAACAAGCACACAAAAGTTTCTGCAAAAACAAACACTCTAATGGGTACTATTTACTAAACCAAGGGCATGGTTGGCTAGGCCTTGCTCCACTGATTCCAGTGATATCAATTTTGCAATTTTTGGACGTGTGGATCAAAAGTTACAAAGGTTTGAAAATTGAATCTATAACAGATTCAAATCTGTTTTTAAAACGAAATCCTGGCCACGTGGTGTGTTCTGGTTGGTTGATACCGGTTCGGCCGGATCGGCAACGTGGACCGCAGGATCTAAAGTGGAATGTGCGGCGCAGGATCGATCTTACCCTTTCGATAAGTCAATCAGTCGTGTGCATCGGATCTAGATCGGACGGCTCCTACTGACTTGCCAAAAGCTGGCGGCGCTAGGCCAACGGCGAGCGGTGGAACGGCCAGATAGTGGCGGTGCTGGCGAGGCAGGAAGCGAAACAGGGAGGGAGTAAGCTTACCAGAATCGCGAGGATGTGGTGATGCTCGACGTGTGGTTGACGGGGCAAGGGGCGCAAGAGGGCAGGAGGAATTCCTCGCCGGAGTTCGGTCTGGCGACGGTTGGCTCTGGTCAAGGTCGAAGACGATGCTACGGGTCATGAGAAGGTAAACCAGAAGCATGGTTAGACGCGTACGATCAAGGAGATGCTGTGTGCGTGAAGGAGGAGAAGAGGGGCGGTCTGGACTTACCGGAGGAGCTCGACGGAGGCGAGACAGACGGCGGCGCTCAGAGCTTGGTCGGAGTCGACGCTCAGGGACGCCCGCGGGTGAACGTAGGGTACTGGGAGAATCGTCTGGGAGTGGTGAGTGTGCCCGCGTGCTCAAGGGGGCAGGAGGTGGCGAGTATTGGCCGGAATTGGAGGTGGAAGCTCGTCGGAGGAGCAGCGGTTTGGAGATGATTCCGAGCAGCCTGGTGGCAAGGTGGAGTTGGTGTTTGCGGGGAATGACAGAGGGAGGAGAGGTGCTTTTGTACGCTTGGTCAGGGGCGAGATTAACGCAGCCATTATTCGTGAATTTACGCGCGGATTGAATGGCAGTGAACGGCAGCGAGGTTTGGGGGAGAAGGGGGTCGCGCGGGTGAGGAGGATGAACAGGGAGGTGGGGTCCAGTCATCAGTGAGGATCCGAGAAGGAAAGGAGGTCCACCGGTCAGTCTCTGCACGGGTTCGAAAATGAGTATGAAACGTTTTTCTTCGGGGAGGAAAAACTGGGCTGGTTCTGGGCCTTGTGGGCTCTGACGACTGGGCTGGTCCAGATCCTATTTTTTCTGTCTGCCGGCTTTTTCTTTTTCTAAAACTATTTCCTGTTTTGAAATTCAAACAATCAAACAATACTCAAACCAAATCATACAACCACCAAACTTTGTAACTTTGAACTTGGTTCTGTTCAGTAGTAAAAACCAAAATTCAAAAGATTAAAATAAACTAGTTTTATTTTAGGGTCCATTATTAATTAAATAAATAGACCTTGTTTTAATAAATCAAAATAGGATTTGATTTTTATTTTAAACTCCATTTTGAAAACTAAACATCTTCAAACCATAACACTAGGTTTTATTTAAGAATATAATATATTTAGAAAACTTATTTGAAAAACAAATAAACAAGTTTTGATGATTTGGAAATAGTAAAACCTTTATTAATAAAAACTTGGATATTAAATCCTTATTACTTTATTTAAATAATCCTTTACCACTTTTCTCAAATAGAAATATTTTGTTCTTTTAAAGACTTGGCCAAGTTTTATTTTGGCTTTGTAAAATAATCTTTATTAATAAAACTTCTGTTTCATTTGGAAACCAAAACTTTTTATTTAAAAGATCTAAATAGTAATTTTTAAATATTTTTATTTTCCTTTAATAAATGTTTATCTTTTTAAATTCCTTTAGGATTTTATTTATTCCAAATAGGTTTGATGTTCCAATTGAATTCAAAAAGTTTCTTCTGGACCTGAAAATCAAATAAAGTTTTATTTTATTCATTTATTTTTTTCACATTACAAGATTTGGAAAATCTTGGGATGTGACAGGCTACCACCCTTAAAATAAATCTCGTCCCGAGATTTGGGAAGGCTAGGGTTACAAGTAGGCTCAAAACAACTAGGGTACTACCACCCTTAAAAATTTTCAAACAAAAATTACATATTGTCCTTCTTTGGATTCTGGGAAAAACTTTCTCTATGCAAACAGTTGCATTTGTGTCCTTAGTTTCCATGCTTGACTCATGGGCCAAGGTTGAGTTTCTCCATAGGCTTGGTGATCTTGTTCTTCATCTTTTCTGGACAGTTGCTTGCATAATGTCCTGGGTTTTTGCAATTGAAATAGTGGATGTCTTGGAGTTCTTTACGTGGCTCTTGTGGACAAGTTGCTACATAGTGGCCTAATTCTTTGCAGTTGTTGCACACCACTTGGCCAATCTCTTTATTCTTCTTGTTCTCTGGGCATCCACTGGAGTAGTGTCCCATTTCCTTACATTTACGACATTGCACAAGGCTCATGTCCTACTTTTGTTTCTTGGGTTTCTTTAGTCCTTTGAATTAGGTTGTCTTGTTTGGAGGTATAAGTGGTCCTTTTCCTTTCTTGGTAGACTTGGATCCTTCTTGTTTCCTTTGTTCCACAATGGAGTAGATGGGGCATTGGATAGGTACATGGTTGTTTCCTTCACATAGGTAGCAAGTAGCTTGAGAAGTAGGACATTGTCCAACAGGATGTTTCCCTTCACAGTTGGGGCATTGATTTCCATGCTCCTTGGAAGTATGATCCTTGTCTCCACAAATAATGCAAGCTGGGGCTCCATCTAGAATAACATTTCTGTCATCCTTGTTGTCACAAACTTTCTTGGGATAATTTTCTTCCATTTTGATCATTTGATCAGTCACCTTAAGCATCAGTTGGCCTTGAGTTTCCAAAAATCCTTGCAGGGCTGGATCTGCTCCACTAGTGTTAGCTATGAATTGAGCTGTCACTTGGTTCAACTGGTGTTGGGTTGCTATAAGCTCTTTCATGCTGTTCTCTTGGTTGGTGTTGGTGTCATCAACTTTGATGTTGGAGTCTCTTGAAGTAGTCATCTGTTTGGGTTGAATGAGGATTAGAATAGGCAAGATATTTCTAAGGAATCAATTCCAATCACACATATCACAATTCACACAAGCAATGTGCATGCAATCACAAACCAAACATTTCACTCAAACAACAAAGTTCAAGCATACCCTTAGGCAACAAAATATTTTTGTTACACCACATAAGTTGGTGGGTTTGACTTAACTAAAATATGGTGGTCCATCTATATGGTTCACTTGTGATCCTTCCATCATTCTTGGTTGCTTCTTCTTACATGAGATCATGGTTTCCTTGGGAAAAACTCCTTGGTCACAAAGCTTCAAGTGATGGGGGCTTCTTCTAACTTTTGCATTCCCTCAGTCCCTAAATCTTGAGCAAGATTTCCTTGTTTCACTTGTAGTCCTTAGTGGTATCCAAGTTGGAAGTCCTTGGTGATAATGCTGAAGATGTTGAACTCATTAGAGTTGAAAGTGTTGAAGAAGTCCTTTGCACCTGGTGTAGTCTTTGGCCATGGGTAGGTTTTTCCATCAAGTTGAAATAGAAGAGATGTAGAGTTGAAACCAAAATGGTTGAGGAAAGAGTTTACAAGTGTTTTTGTAAATAAATTTTTGGAACAAGTACAACTCCTATTTTTCTAAGGGTTTTTGTCCAATCCTAGGGTTTACAAATCCTACAGGCAACACAATGCTCTGATACCATCTGTAGAGGGAGTGTCCCAACCTTTATTAACATAAGGTGGTGTCCCCTGTGTTTACAATGCTAGTCCCTGGATCAATAGCTAGCATCCACAGTTAAGATGTAATATCGAGAAACAAAGGTCCTAATATAGCTTTATAACCAGGAATAACATAAGTTTATTACATCATACATAGCTCATTTGGCTATTACATTACATTGCAGCAGAATAACTATAGTCATGGGGTCCTTCATCTTCAAAGTGCCACAGGCAGATGTTGGTTGTAGACTTTGTAATCCTAATCAATCAATCTTCACTAAAGCAATCAAACCTGCAACATTCCAAGTCACAGCCACAAGGGTCAATACTTTGGAATAGTATTGGCAAGTTTCACTACTATGAGGAATATGAGTGGATCCTATCATTACATGCATATTTGGCTAAGTAGAGTTTTAGGCTCATTTGCATAAAGCAATAATTTATCCTATCTTTTTAAAATGGTTTTGGTCCTTTGTCAAATCTCCTTTTTCCAAGTTCCTTGAACTCCTTGGTAGAAACTCAAGTGTTCAAGTCCTTGTCAAAATCCCTTGAGCTCCTTGGTAACCCCAAGTGCATCAAGTTTTATAAAATCTCATGAGTTCCTTTGTAACCCCAAGTGTTCATGTTTTCAACAAAATCTCTTGAGTTCCTTGGTACCCCCAAGTACATCAAGTTTTGTCAAAGTCTCTTGAGCTCCTTGGTAACCCCAAGTGCATCAAGTCCTTAAAAGTTTTCTTTTTAGAAATTAGAATGTCGAGATCTCCCATAGCTTCAAACTTTAGTTGCTCAGTATTGTCCATAACCGGGGACACGGCTAAGTACTTAGATTTTATTATCTTCTGCAGAAGGAGTACACTTTACCCACATGTAACAATCCCATCCTTTTGCCACCAGTGGCCACTGGATTAGTGCTCACCAAGATGGAGTACTGGCAGATTGAGAATGTGACGAAGTCTTTCCAAAGGGTCCTCCCATACACCATTGCTAGCTTGTCTTCAGCACCCATGAAGCATTCCAGATCCCCATGTCCAGTAAACTGAAGACAATGTATGGGTCTTCCCAATGTAGTTGACTAAGCCAGAGCCATAATAGCATGTGGTTGCACACGAAAGCCACAATTGGAGAAACATGTTCAATCTCTAAGTTTCCTGGGTGGTTTCCTTTGGAGCACAACACAAAGAGAATGCCATAGACATGGTTCTTTTTGTTGCCACCTTCTCCAAAACTTAAAGTAACCTTGGCCACCCAGGTGGTTCATTGAGTCCTTGTTTTATTATATAAAAACACAAGTCCTTTTCTCAACTTCATAAAATCTCAACATGTATCTCTTTTCAAAATATAGCATGGCTAAGCATGTAACAACTACATTATTTTATCTAAGGAATGTATAAGGTATCCTATTAGGATTTAGCATAGCATAAGTATAAAATTTGTTTTCATGCATGTTTCAAAATCCACTAAGTATAATGAAAATAGTAGGACTTTAGATGATAGTGTAACTTGCCTTTTTGGTAGGGAATATTGGTTTACTCCTTGATCTGGCTAGTCTCTTTTGTAACTTCACTACAATCAATCAAGCAAACACAATATCAACTAGCATTCCAAACCAATAATCATTCAACAATTCACACACACAAAACAATGGGATCTAAGTCATGCATGTAAGCATGCAAGTTAGGGTTCTATTTGTAAAGATGGTCTCCACTAGGCTTCTAATCTTTGTAAGGTCCAAAGTGGTCATTTACCAAAATGGCAAAGTCATTTGCAAATGGGTTTTATCCATAAACCATTTTCAAAACCTTTCATCATTTTATGTGGTGAAAAACATTTTTCTCAATGCCACAACCTTAAGTGGTTTCACCAAATAAGTTGTTGTTTCCCAAAATTTGGTGTTTATGGTCAGTAGGTTTGGTCAAAAACATTTTCTCCAAAGTTTTTACTCAAAACCATTTTCATAACAAAACCATTATTTTTAAATGGCTAGAAATGACCAAATCAAGTTTTTCTTCCCAACTTTCACAAAAACCATTTTAAAATCCATGGGTTGGTTCCTAGGGTCAGTAAGTTTACAACAACCCCTTTTGCAAAGGTTTTAATCCTAGAAACATTTTTGAATCATTTTTCTACTCTAAACAAGCACACAAAAGTTTCTGCAAAAACAAACACGCTAATGGGTACTATTTA
This sequence comes from Avena sativa, assembly GCA_916181665.1. NCBI lineage: Eukaryota > Viridiplantae > Streptophyta > Magnoliopsida > Poales > Poaceae > Avena > Avena sativa. Next base: position 258,263,990 of record OV702298.1, on the reverse strand, counting down.
CTAAACCAAGGGCATGGTTGGCTAGGGCTTGCTCCACTGATTCCAATGATATCAATTTTGCAATTTTTGGACGTGTGGATCAAAAGTTACAAAGGTTTGAAAATTGAATCTATAATAGATTCAAATCTGTTTTTAAAACGAAATCCTGGCCACGTGGTGTGTTCTGGTTGGTTGATACCGGTTCGGCCGGATCGGCAACGTGGACCGCAGGATCTAAAGTGGAATGTGCGGTGCAGGATCGATCTTACCCTTTCGATAAGTCAATCAGTCGTGTGCATCGGATCTAGATCGGACGGCTCCTACTGACTTGCCAAAAGCTGGCGGCGCTAGGCCAACGGCGTGCGGCGGAGCGGCCAGATAGTGGCGGAGCTAGTGAGGCAGGAAGCGAAACAGGGAGGGAGTAAGCATACCAGAATCGCGAGGATGTGGTGATGCTCGACGTGTGGTTGACGGGGCAAGGGGCGCAAGAGCGCAGGAGGAATTCCTCGCCGGAGTTCGATCTGGCTACGGTTGGCTCTGGTCGAGGTCGAAGACGATGCTACGGGTCATGAGAAGGTAAACCAGAAGCATGGTTAGACGCGTACGATCAAGGAGATGCTGTGTGCGTGAAGGAGGAGAAGAGGGGCGGTCTGGACTTACCGGAGGAGCTCGACGGAGGCGAGACAGACGGCGGCGCTCAGAGCTTGGTCGGAGTCAACGCTCAGGGACGCCCGCGGGTGAACGAAGGGTACTGGGAGAATCGTCTAGGAGTGGTGAGTGTGCCCGCATGCTCAAGGGGGCAGGAGGTGGCGAGTACTGGCCGGAATTGGAGGTGGAAGCTCGTCGGAGGAGCAGCGGTTTGGAGATGATTCTGAGCAGCCTGGTGGCGAGGTGGAGTTGGTGTTTGCGGGGAATGACAGAGGGAGGAGAGTGCTTTTGTACGCTTGGTCAGGGGCGAGATTAACGCAGCCATTATTCGTGAATTTACGCGCGGATTGAATGGCAGTGAACGGCAGCGAGGTTTGGGGGAGAAGTGGGTCGCGCGGGTGAGGAGGATGAACAGGGAGGTGGGGTCCAGTCGTTAGTGAGGATGCGAGAAGGAAAGGAGGTCCACCGGTCAGTCTCTGCATCGGTTCGAAAATTAGTATGAAACGTTTTTCTTCGGGGAGGAAAAACTGGGCTAGTTCTGGGCCTTGTGGGCTCTGTCGACTGGGCTGGTCCAGATTCTTTTTTTGTCTGCTGGCTTTTCTTTTTCTAAAACTGTTTTCTGTTTTGAAATTCAAACAATCAAACAATACTCAAACCAAATCATACAACCACCAAACTTTGTAACTTTGAACTTGGTTCTGTTCAGTAGTAAAAACCAAAATTCAAAAGATTAAAATAAACTAGTTTTATTTTAGGGTCTATTATTAATTAAATAAATAGACCTTGTTTTAATAAATCAAAATAGGATTTGATTTTTATTTTAAACTCCATTTTGAAAACTAAACATCTTCAAACCATAACAGTAGGTTTTATTTAAGAATATAATATATTTAGAAAACTTATTTGAAAAACAAATAAACAAGTTTTGATGATTTGGAAATAGTAAAACCTTTATTAATAAAAACTTGGATATTAAATCCTTATTACTTTATTTAAATAATCCTTTACCACTTTTCTCAAATAGAAATATTTTGTTCTTTTAAAGACTTGGCCAAGTTTTATTTTGGCTTTGTAAAATAATCTTTATTAATAAAACTTCTGTTTCATTTGGAAACCAAAACTTTTTATTTAAAAGATCTAAATAGTAATTTTTAAATATTTTTATTTTCCTTTAATAAATGTTTATCTTTTTAAATTCCTTTAGGATTTTATTTATTCCAAATAGGTTTTAAGTTCCAATTGAATTCAAAAAGTTTCTTCTGGCCCTGAAAATCAAATAAAGTTTTATTTTATTCATTTATTTTTTTCACATTACAAGATTTGGAAAATCTTGGGATGTGACACACGCATCCCGTACCCATGCGCCCACCTACCGATGCCTGGGGGTCCCACCCCGTCTCTCTCCCCGTCGCCATCCTCCTCTCGTGATCCCCAGCACCCCGCCGCCAGACGCCTTCTGCCGCCACTCTCTGTAAGCATCACCAGCCCCAGAGCCCCGCCTCCTTCCTCCCTCTGCCTGCTATCGGCCTCAGGCTCGACCACCGCTTCTCTCCTCCCACGCGAGCTCTCCTCCCCACGAAGACCACGCCCGCCGCCCGCCCTATCCATCGGTCGCGGGTCTCTCCTTCCTCGGCTTCACGCTGCGTCCATGGAAGAGCTTCTCCGCCTCCTCGCGCCGAGCCCGACGGCCACACGAGCTCCGCCTCGGCCGGTGTCCCGTGCCAGCCCTGCCTCCCTCCAAGAACTGTTGCTGCTGTGCCTTCCTCGTCTCCCCGTCGAGCTCCTCCGCCGTCGCCATCCCTTTCCCGACAACCACCGGCCCCGCCCTCGCCGTCTACCTCCATGGGATATCCTCCCCATCCAAACCGGTCGCCACCGTACCCAAGCCGCGTCAGCGACTTCCATCGTCGCCTTTGCCGTCCTTTGTCCGCCGTCGGGGATCCATCCTTCCATCGTCACTTCCAGGCTCTGCCGTCATCCCTCGTTCATATCGACTCGAGTATGTACGGTACTTGTGTTTGGATGTGTCCTAGTGGTGTGATGCTATAATACCCGTTGAATAAAACCCGCAGTAACTGGAACATATGCGTCTCCTCCCGGTTGCAAGAGCACTTTGCATCGCGTCGTCATCAAGTCTCGGACATTGTTTTGCCAAGATCTTCCGAAGGCCCCGACATCAAAACAAGATCGTCACTGAAAGTGGAGCCGCAAACCCCAAGATCATCGAGAGGGAACCGATGACCTCGGACCAAGAACATCGTCATAGAATGCCAAGATCTACTTCTCAGAAATCCGAAGACCGATCTCGCCAAGAACCTGAAGACCGATCCCCGAACCCAAACCCTTGGAGACCAAGATCGCCTCCCCAATGTGTGACCCCCAAGCCCCTATATTTTTATAATATGATATTCAATTGGTGCATATTGAATTGCCATGCTTGCATACATATTGTGGTTTGGGGGATGTTGTCGACTCACCTAATAATTAAACATGGAGGCCATATTGAAGGGTTTCGCAACATAGTAAATCAAAATTTTCTACGGATGCACGGGAAAAGCTAAGATCTAATCTAGGATATGCAAACAACGAGAGGGATAGATGAGATCTTCATACCCTTGAAGAAATCGCACAGCGGAACATTCAACAGAACGTGGTTGATGTAGTCGTACTAGCCTTCTCCTCCTCGCGATCCGATCCGATCCAACGCTGCAAGTGGCGACGCCTCCGAGAGATGCACACGTACGGCACCTCGACGTCTCCTCCTTCCTCGGTCTAGAAAATGGGGTGGAGAGATAGATTGGATCTACAACACGATGGCATGGTCCAAAGGTGGAGAGTTTCTGCGGCAGGGCTTCGTCTACGCGCAGTCGGGAGAGAGAGAGAGAGGAGGGCAGCAACTAGGCGGCTAGGGTTTGAGGAGGTGTGGGGGCAGGGTGTGCCCCTGCCCTCTTTATATAGAGGGCTGGCCGGCTGCCCTTGCCCCTCCTCCAATCCCTAGGGCCGGCGGCCACATGGGGTGGAGTGGGGGGCAAGTCCCCCCCTTCTAGAAGCTCTCCCTAGGGTTTCCCCTAGGGCTTGGCCGGCTGGGCCTATGGGGCCTTGTGCCCCTGACCCAATGCGGCCAGGGCACTCCCTCGTAGTCCCACACCCCCTCCCGACAAGTGGGGCCACGTTGTTCCCACTCCGGAAGCTTCTAGAACCTTCCGGTACAATACCGAACATTCTGAAACAATTCCGAAATCCAAAATCTGCTTTCCCTTATATGAATCTTATTCTCCGGACCATTCTGGAACCTCTCGTGATGTCCTGGATCTCATCCGAGACTCCGAACAAAGACTCATAAACCAATTATCCATTCTATCCTAGCGTCGAGACACATTAAGTGTGTGACCCTACGGGTTCGAGAATATGCAGACATGATCTTCTATCAATAATCAACAGCGGGGTCTGGAAACCCATATTGACTCCCACATATTCATCGATGATCATATCGGATGAACCACGATGCCAGGATTCAATTAATCCCATATATATATTCACTTCATCACGCGATATTTTACTTGCCCGAGATTCGATCGTTGGTATCGGCATACCTAGTTCAATCTCGTTCACAGCAAGTACTTTACTCGTTCCGTAATCCGATATCACTTTTTGATTAACTCCTTAACCACTTGCTTGCAAGCGGTGTTGATATCGATTACCGAGTGGGCCCGAAGTATATCTCTCCGACTTGGGAGGGACAAATCCCATCTTGATACATACAACCCAACAAGTACTTTCCGATCACCTGAGAGACACCTTTATGATCACCCTCTCATAGGATGACGTTTGATTACCTCAAAGCTTTCTTCCGATACCAGGGAGTTGCATTATCTCATGGTCTAAGGAATACAATATTTGACATAAGAAAAAGCTTCGCAAAGATGAACACGATGACATGATCTAATTGCTCTGCTTAATTTGGGTATGTCCATCATATCATTCTCCCAATGACATGATCTCATTATTAATTGACAACTCATGTCTATGGTTAGGAAACCTTAACCATCATTAATCAATGAGCTAGTCCATAGAGGCATACTAGGGACACGGTGTTGTTCATAAACCACACAAGTATCAAAGTTTCCGCTTAATACAATTCTAGCATGGAATATAAACTTTATCATGAACAAGAATTATAATAATAACATCTTTATTATTTCCTCTAGGGCATAATTCCAACAGTCTCCCACTTGCACTAGAGTCAATAATCTAGTTTACATCTGGCAACAATCTAACACCCATGGCACTAAGGTGCTGATCATGTTTTTCTCATGGAAGAGGTTTAGTCAACGGGTCTGCGACATTCAGATCCGTATGTACTTTGCTAATCTTCAGATCTCCATCTGTTATATAATCTCGAATTATATGAAACTTGCAGTTTATGTGCTTGGTATTTGGATGATATCTTGGTTCCTTAGCCAGTGCTATGGCGCCAGTGTTGTCACACAATATCTCCAATGGGTCCAAGGCACTTGGAACCACACCAAGCTTAGTGATGAAGTTCCTGATCCAAACTCCTTCACTTGACGCTTCTGCAGCAGCCATGTATTCCGCTTCTACTGTAGATCTCGCGATCACGCTTTGCTTGCAGCTTCTCCAGCTCACAGCTCCTCCATTCAAAATATAAACGTATCCTGTCTGAGATTTAGAATCATCCTTATCGGTGTCGAACCTAGCGTCGACGTAACCTTTTACGACGAGCTGTTCATCACCTCCATAGACTAAGAACATTTCTTTAGTCCTATTTAAATACTTTAGGATGTTCTTCACGGCTGTCCAGTGTTCCACTCCTTGATCACTTTGGTATCTGCTCGTCAAACTAAGAGCATTGGACACATCCGGTCTAGTACACAGCATGGCATACATGATAGAACCTATGGCCGAGGCATAAGGCACTTTGCTCATAGCTTCTCTATCGTTTACCGTAGCTGGACACTGAGCCTTGCTCAATATCTTACCTGACAACATAGGCACTGAACCTTTCTTTGACTTATCCATTCTGAACCTTTTCAGAACTTTGTCTAGGTATGTACTTTGGCTTAAAGCTATCAGGAGTCTTTGTCTATCTCTATAGATTTTGATGCCCAATATATAAGCATCTTCCCCTAGGTCTTTCATTGAAAAACATGAAGGGCTTCGCAGCATAGTAAATCAAAATTTTCTACGGAAGCGAACAGAGGGAAAGCCAAGATCTAATCTAGGAGATGCAAACAACGAGAGAGATTGGATTAGATCTTCATACCCTTGAAGATTCGCACAACGGAACGTTCGTCGGAACGTGGGTGATGTAGTCGTACTCGCTTCTCCTCCTCGCGATCCGATCCGATCTAGCACCACAAGTGGCGGTGCCTCCGTGAGATGCACACGTGCAGCACCTCGACGTTTCCTCCTTCCTTGGACCAGCAAGTATGGTGGAGAGATGGATTGGATCTACAACACAATGGCGTGGTGTATTTGGTGGAGAATTTCTGCAGCAGGGCTTCGCCTGCAAACAGTCGGGAGGGAGAGAGGAAGGCAGCAGGGCTACTAGGGCTTGGAGGGAGATGTGTGTTAGTGGGGAGGGGGCGCACCAGCCCTCTATATATAGAGGGGGGGTGCGGCTAGCCCTTGCCCATCCTCCAAGCCTATCTCTAGTTTAAACGATTTAAACTCTCCCTTCTAGAAACCCTATCTTATCTCTAGTTTAAACGATTTAAACTTATCTAGGATCGGCTGGGCCCTATGGGGCCTTGTGCCCCTGGCCCAATGCGGCCAAGACACTCCCTCATAGGCCCATGCCCCCTCCCGGAAGGTGGGGCCACGTTGGTCCCCTTCCGGAAGGTTCTAGAAGCTTTCGGTACAATACCGATTAATCCGGAACAATTCCGAACTCCAAAAACTGCACTGCCTTATATGAATCTTATTCTCCGGACCATTTCGGAACCTCTCGTGATATCCCGGATCCCATCCGAGACTCCGAACAAAAATTCATAAACCAATTATCCAATCTATCCTAGCGTCGAGACACGTTAAGTGTGTGACCCTGCGGGTTCGAGAATATGCAGACATGATCTTCTATCAATAATCAACAGCGGGGTCTGGGCACCCATATTGACTCCCACACATTCATCGATGATCATATCGAATGAACCACGATGCCAGGATTCAACCAATCCCATATATATATTCCCTTCGTCTCGCGCTATTTTACTTGCCCGAGATTCGATTGTCGGTACCGTCATACCTAGTTCAATCTCGTTCACAGCAAGTACTTTACTCGTTCCGTAATCCGATATCACTTTGTGATTAACTCCTTAACCACATGCTTGCAAGCGGTGTTGATATCGATTACCGAGTGGGCCCGAAGTATATCTCTCCGACTTGGGAGGGACAAATCCCATCTCGATACATACAACCCAACAGATACTTTCCGATCACCTGAGAGACACCTTTATGATCACCCTCTCATAGGATGACGTTTTATGACCTCAAAGCTTTCTTCCGATACCAGGGAGTTGTATTATCTCATGGTCTAAGGAATACAATATTTGACATAAGAAAAGCTTCGCAAAGATGAACACAATGACACGATCTAATTGCTTCGCTTAGTTTGGGTCTGTCCACCATATCATTCTCCCAATGATATGATCTCATTATCAATTGACAACTCATGTCTATGGTTAGGAAACCTTAACCATCATTGATCAATGAGCTAGTCCATAGAGGCGTACTAGGGACACGGTGTTGTTCACAAACCACACAAGTATTAATGTTTCCGCTTAATACAATTCTAGCATGGAATATAAACTTTATCATGAACAAGAATTATAATAATAACATCTTTATTATTGCCTCTAGGGCATAATTCCAACAGTCTCCCACTTGCACTAGAGTCAATAATCTAGTTTACATTTGGCAACAATCTCACACCCATGGCACTGAGGTGCTGATCATGTTTTACACGTGGAAGAGGTTTAGTCAATGGATCTGCGACATTCAGATCTGTATGTACTTTGCTAATCTTCAGATCTCCATCTGCTATATAATCTCGGATTATATGAAACTTGTGGTTGATATGCTTGGTCTTTGGATGATATCTTGGTTCCTTAGCGAGTGCTATGGCGCCAGTGTTGTCACACAATATCTCCAGTGGGTCCAATGCACTTGGAACCACGCCAAGCTCAGTGATGAAGTTTCTGATCCAAACTCCTTCACTTGACGCTTCTGCAGCAGCCATGTATTCCGCTTCTACTGTAGATCCCGCGATCACGCTTTGCTTGCAGCTTCTCCAGCTCACAGCTCCTCCATTCAAAATATACACGTATCCTGTCTGAGATTTACAATCATCCTTGTCGGTGTCGAAACTAGCATCGACGTAACCTTTTACGACGAGCTGCTCATCACCCCCATAGACTAAGAACATTTCTTTAGTCCTATTTAGGTACCTTAGGATGTTCTTCACGGCTGTCCAGTGTTCCACTCCTGGATCACTTTGATATCTGCTCGTCAAACTAAGAGCATTGGACACATCCGGTCTAGTACACAGCATGGCATACATGATGGAACCTATGGCCGAGGCATAAGGCACTTTGCTCATAGCTTCCCTATCATTTACCATAGCTGGACACTGAGCCTTGCTCAATATCTTACCTGACAACATAGGCACCGAACCTTTCAACGCCTTATCCATTCTTAACCTTTTCAGAACTTTGTCTAGGTATGTACTCTGGCTTAAAGCTATCAGGCGTCTTTGTCTATCTCTATAGATTTTGATGCCCAATATATAAGCAGCTTCACCTAGGTCTTTCATTGAAAAACACTTGTTCAAATAACTCTTCACATCGTTAAGCATGTCGATGTCATTTCCAATAATCAATATGTCATCCACATATAGTACCAGAAACGTCACCGAGCTCCCACTCACTTTCTTGTAGATGCAAGCTTCGTAGCAATTTGGAACAAATCCAAAGCTCTTGACCACTTGATCAAAACGAAGGTTCCAACTCCGAGATGCTTGCTTTAGTCCATAAATGGAACGCTGAAGTTTGCACACCTTATCAGCATCCTTAGGATCGACAAAACCTTCGGGTTGCATCATATACAACTCTTCATCAATGTTGCCATTGAGGAACGCGGTCTTGACATCCATCTACCATATTTCATAATCATGAAACGCAGCAATTGCTAATAAAATCCAAATGGACTTAAATATCGCTACGGGAGAGAAAGTCTCATCGTAGTCAACACCTTGAACTTGTCGAAAACCTTTCGCGAGAAGTTGTGGTTTATAGACAGTAACATTACCATCTGCGTCCGTTTTCTTCTTGAAAATCCATTTGCACTCAACGGCCTTTCGGTCACTAGGAGGGTCCACCAAAGTCCATACTTGGTTTTCGCTCATGGATCCTAATTCGGATTTCATGGCCTCTAGCCATTTCTCAGAGTCTGGGCTCATCATTGCTTCCTCATAGGTCACAGGTTCACTGTTGTCTACTAACAAGACAGTCAAGACAGGGTTACCATACCACTCAGGAGGGGCACGTGACCTTGTCGACCTGCGACGTTCAGTAGTAGCATCGTCCGAAGCTTCATGATCCTTGTCATTAGCTTCCTCTATTGTTGGTGCAGACGGCACTGGAACAATTTCAGGTGCTGCGCTACTCTCCAACTCAAGAGAAGGTTCAGTAACCTCGTCTAGCTCTACTTTCCTCCCACTCACTTCTTTCGAGAGAAACTCCTTCTCAAGAAAGGATCTGTTCTTTGCGACAAACACTTTGCCTTCGGATCTGTGGTAGAAGGTATACCTAATCGTTTCCTTAGGGTATCCTATGAAGACGCATTTCTCCGCTTTGGGTTCGAGCTTGTCCGGCATCAACTTCTTGACGTAAGCTTCGCATCCCCAAACTTTAAGAAACGACAACTTAGGTTTAGCACCAAACCATAGTTCATACGGTGTCGTCTCAACGGATTTAGATGGTGCCCTATTTAAAGTGAATGCAGCGGTTTCTAATGCATAACCCCAAAATGATAATGGAAATCTGTAAGAGACATCATTGATCGCACCATATCTAATAGAGTTCGATTCCGGCGTTCAGACACACCATTGCGCTGTGGTGTTCCGGGTGGCGTGAGTTGTGAAACGATTCCACTTGCTTTGAGATGCGTGAGAAAATCATAACTCAAATATTCGCCCCCACGATCGGATCGTAGAAACTTAATCTTTCTGTTACGATGGTTCTCCACTTCATTCTGAAATTCTTTGAACTTTTCAAACGTTTCAGATTTATGTTTCATTAAATAGACATACCCATATCTACTTAAGTCATCGGTAAAAGTGAGAAAGTAGCGATATCCACCGCGCGTCGAAACACTCATCGGTCCGCATACATCGGTATGTATGATTTCCAACAAGTCCGTTGCTCGCTCCATCATTCCGGAGAACGGGGTTTTGATCATCTTGCCCATGAGGCATGGTTCGCATGTGTCAAATGATTCAAAATCAAGAGACTCCAAAAGTCCATCAGAATGGAGTTTCTTCATGCGCTTTACACCAATATGACCTAGACGACAGTGCCACAAATAAGTAGTATTATCACTATCTACTTTGCATCTCTTAGCCTCAATGTTATGGATGTGTGTTTCATCCCTTTCAAGATTTAGAAGAAATAAACCATTCACAAGAGGTGCATGACCATAAAAGATGTTACTCATATAAATAGAACAACCATTATTCTCCGATTTAAATGAATAACCGTCTTGCAATAAACACGATCCAGAAATAATGTTCATGCTCAACGCAGGCACATAATAACATTTATTAAGGTTTAAAACTAATCCCGAAGGTAAAACTAAGGAGAGCGTGCCGACGGCCATCACATCAACTCTTGATCCGTTGCCAACGTGCATCGTCACCTCATCCCTCGCAAGCCGTCGTCTATTCCGTAGCTCCTGTTTCGAGTTACAAATATTAGCAACTGAACCAGTATCAAATACCCAGGCACTACAACGAGGGCTAGTAAGGAAAACATCAATAACATGTATATCAAATATACCTTTGATGGTGCCAGCCTTCTTGTCCGCTAAGTACTTCGGACAGTTGCGCTTCCAGTGACCCTTGTCCTTGCAATAGAAGCACTCAGTGTCCGGCTTAGGACCAGACTTGAGCTTCTTCTCAGCAGGGGCATTGCGCTTGCCGCCGCCCTTCTTGAAGGGCTTCTTTGCACCCTTACCTTTCTTAAAGGAGGGCTTGTTGACCATCAACACATGATTATCCTTCTTGATGTCCACCTCCGCAGCCTTCAGCTTTGCGAAGAGCTCGGTGATCGTATCAGTGGAACCAATCTGATTATGAGTCACTACAAAACTTTTGTAGCTGGGAGGGAGTGATTGCAGAACCCTGTCAATCTTGAGCTCCTCTGGAATCTTGCAGTCCAGTTGCTCAAGGCGTTGAGTGTAGCCCGACATCTTAATGGCGTGCTCACTAACGGAACTCCCTTCCTCCATCTTGCAGTTAAAGAACTTCTCGGAGATCTCATATCTCTCAGAACGGGCCTGAGTCTGAAACATGGTTTTCAGCTCTTCGAGAATCTCAAAGGGCCCGGGATAGTTTTCAAAACGATTTTGAAGTTCCGGTTCCATAGCAAACAACATGGTGCTCTTAATCACACCATAATCATCTTTGCGCGACTGATAGACAGCTTTCTCATCAGCCGGCGCAGTTGCAGCGGGGGGGTTACCTAACGCTTTCTCAAGGACATAGTCCTTTTGACCGCCAGAGAGAATGATTCTCAGATTGCGGAACCAGTTGGTGAAGTTAGACCCATTGTTCTTAAGCTTTTCTTTCTCAGCAAAAATGTTGAAGTTGAAGTTGGACTTAGCCATGTGATCTACAATATATGCAAGTACAAATTAGACTATGTTCATGATAACTAGTTCAACTTTTAATCAAATTACTAGATGAACTCCCACTAAATTCAACATCCCTCAAGTTGTTTAGTGAACATGATCCAAATTCACCACACCTAATCCGATCTTCACGAGAAGAGATGTGGTTTCAATGGTGGACAACGAAGTGTCGATCATATCATTCATATGACTCATGCTTAACCTTTCGGTTCATGTGTTCCGAGGCCATGTCTGTACATGCTAGGCTCGTCAAGTTAGACCCAAGCATTTCCGCGTGTGCAAAACTGGCTTGCACCCATTGTATGTGAGCGTAGAGTCTATAGCACCCGATCATCACATGATGCTTGGACACGACGAACTTTCGCAACGGTGCATACTTAGGGAGAACACAGTTTTTATCTTGATCTTTAAGTGAGGAATCATCTTATAATGCTACCGTCGCGATCTAAGCATGATAAGATACATAAAAGGATAAACATCACATGCATATAACTTTATGTGACATGGTATAGCCAATCTTCGCGCAATGATCTCCATCTTGTGCGTTCCGGCATGATCTCCATCACTCCACCATGATTGCCTCCACCACGAATAGCAACTACAACTATTGCTAACTACTTAGCGATAAAGTAAAGCTATTACATGGCGTATAAGAAGTTGACTCGCAGGTCATACACAATTATAAAAACAACCATATGGCTCCTGCCGGTTGTGTACTCATCGACATGCAAGTCGTGAAACATTACAAAACATGATCATCGCATACATTATACACATCACATCTTGGGCCATACCATATCACAGAAAACACTCCCTGCAAAAACAAGTTAGACGCCTCTACTTTGTTGTTGCATGTTTTACGTGGCTTATGGGAGTAGATGCTAAGAACGATTCTTACCTACGGAAAGCCACAATGGTGATATTATGGTTGCCAAACTCCGGTGTTAATCCCATGACAACTATAGTGAGAGAAACTGACATCCACCAGCCGCATGTGTGGAACAAGCCACACGTCAAGTGCGGAGCCGGTCTCGCGAGCGACGTCGCGTAAGGTTGGCCTGGACCGCTTCAATCTCACTATCCCGCGTCATAAGAAGAACACAAACAAGAGGCTTGCAACAGAAAACATCAACGCCTGCAACAACCATGTTGCGTTCTACTCGTGAAACACATCTACGCATAGATCTAGCTCTGATACCACTGAAGGGCTTCGCAGCATAGTAAATCAAAATTTTCTACGGAAGCGAACAGAGGGAAAGCCAAGATCTAATCTAGGAGATGCAAACAACGAGAGAGAGATTGGATTAGATCTTCATACCCTTGAAGATTCGCACAGCGGAACGTTCGTCGGAAGGTGGGTGATGTAGTCGTACTCGCTTCTCCTCCTCGCGATCCGATCCGATCTAGCACCACAAGTGGCGGTGCCTCTGTGAGATGCACACGTGCAGCACCTCGACGTCTCCTCCTTACTTGGACCAACAAGTATGGTGGAGAGATGGATTGGATCTACAACACGACGGCGTGGTGTATTTGGTGGATAATTTCTGCAGCAGGGCTTCGCCTGCAAACAGTCGGGAGGGAGAGAGGAAGGCAGCAGGGCTACTAGGGCTTGGAGGGAGATGTGTGTTAGTGGGGAGGGGGCGCACCAGCCCTCTATATATAGAGGGGGGGTGCGGCCAGCCCTTGCCCATCCTCCAAGCCTATCTCTAGTTTAAACGATTTAAACTCTCCCTTCTAGAAACCCTATCTTATCTCTAGTTTAAACGATTTAAACTTATCTAGGATCGGCTGGGCCCTATGGGGCCTTGTGCCCCTGGCCCAATGCGGCCAGGACACTCCCTCATAGGCCCATGCCCCCTCCCGGAAGGTGGGGCCACGTTGGTCCCCTTCCGGAAGGTTCTAGAAGCTTCCGGTACAATACCGATTAATCCGGAACAATTCCGAACTCCAAAAACTGCACTGCCTTATATGAATCTTATTCTCCGGACCATTCTGGAACCTCTCGTGATATCCCGGATCCCATCCGAGACTCCGAACAAAAATTCATAAACCAACTATCCAATCTATCCTAGCGTCGAGACACGTTAAGTGTGTGACCCTGCGGGTTCGAGAATATGCAGACATGATCTTCTATCAATAATCAACAGCGGGGTCTGGGCACCCATATTGACTCCCACACATTCATCGATGATCATATCGGATGAACCACGATGCCAGGATTCAACCAATCCCATATATATTCCCTTCGTCTCGCGATATTTTACTTGCCCGAGATTCGATTGTCGGTACCGTCATACCTAGTTCAATCTCGTTCACAGCAAGTACTTTACTCGTTCCGTAATCCGATATCACTTTGTGATTAACTCCTTAACCACATGCTTGCAAGCGGTGTTGATATCGATTACCGAGTGGGCCCGAAGTATATCTCTCCGACTTGGGAGGGACAAATCCCATCTCGATACATACAACCCAACAGATACTTTCCGATCACCTGAGAGACACCTTTATGATAACCCTCTCATAGGATGACGTTTGATGACCTCAAAGCTTTCTTCCGATACCAGGGAGTTGTATTATCTCATGGTCTAAGGAATACAATATTTGACATAAGAAAAGCTTCGCAAAGATGAACACAATGACACGATCTAATTGCTTCGCTTAGTTTGGGTCTGTCCACCATATCATTCTCCCAATGATATGATCTCATTATCAATTGACAACTCATGTCTATGGTTAGGAAACCTTAACCATCATTGATCAATGAGCTAGTCCATAGAGGCGTACTAGGGACACGGTGTTGTTCACAAACCACACAAGTATTAATGTTTCCGCTTAATACAATTCTAGCATGGAATATAAACTTTATCATGAACAAGAATTATAATAATAACATCTTTATTATTGCCTCTAGGGCATAATTCCAACAAAACATTTGTTCAAATAACTCTTCACATCGTTAAGCATGTCAATGTCATTTCCAATAATCAATATGTCATCCACATATAGTACCAGAAACGTCACCCAGCTCCCACTCACTTTCTTGTAGATGCAAGCTTCGTAGCAATTTGGAACAAATCCAAAGCTCTTGACCACTTGATCAAAACGAAGGTTCCAACTCCGAGATGCTTGCTTTAGTCCATAAATGGAACGCTGAAGTTTGCACACCTTATCAGCATCCTTAGGATCGACAAAACCTTCGGGTTGCATCATATACAACTCTTCATCAATGTTGCCATTGAGGAACGCGGTCTTGACATCCATCTACCATATTTCATAATCATGAAACGCAGCAATTGCTAATAAAATCCAAATGGACTTAAATATCGCTACGGGAGAGAAAGTCTCATCGTAGTCAACACCTTGAACTTGTCGAAAACCTTTCGCGAGAAGTTGTGGTTTATAGACAGTAACATTACCATCTGCGTCCGTTTTCTTCTTGAAAATCCATTTGCACTCAACGGCCTTTCGGTCACTAGGAGGGTCCACCAAAGTCCATACATGGTTTTCGCTCATGGATCCTAATTCGGATTTCATGGCCTCTAGCCATTTCTCAGAGTCTGGGCTCATCATTGCTTCCTCATAGTTCACAGGTTCACTGTTGTCTACTAACAAGACAGTCAAGACAGGGTTACCATACCACTCAGGAGGGGCACGTGACCTTGTCGACCTGCGACGTTCAGTAGTAGCATCGTCCGAAGCTTCATGATCCCTGTCATTAGCTTCCTCTATTGTTGGTGCAGACGGCACTGGAACAATTTCAGGTGCTGCGCTACTCTCCAACTCAAGAGAAGGTTCAGTAACCTCGTCTAGCTCTACTTTCCTCCCACTCACTTCTTTCGAGAGAAACTCCTTCTCAAGAAAGGATCCGTTCTTTGCGACAAACACTTTGCCTTCGGATCTGTGGTAGAAGGTATACCTAATCGTTTCCTTAGGGTATCCTATGAAGACGCATTTCTCCGCTTTGGGTTCGAGCTTGTCCGGCATCAACTTCTTGACGTAAGCTTCGCATCCCCAAACTTTAAGAAACGACAACTTAGGTTTAGCACCAAACCATAGTTCATACGGTGTCGTCTCAACGGATTTAGATGGTGCCCTATTTAAAGTGAATGCAGCGGTTTCTAATGCATAACCCCAAAATGATAATGGAAATCTGTAAGAGACATCATTGATCGCACCATATCTAATAGAGTTCGATTCCGGCGTTCAGACACACCATTGCGCTGTGGTGTTCCAGGTGGCGTGAGTTGCGAAACTATTCCGCTTGCTTTAAGATGCGTGAGAAAATCATAACTCAAATATTCACCTCCACGATCGGATCATAGAAATTTAATTTTCCTGTTACGATGGTTTTCCACTTCATTCTGAAATTCTTTGAACTTTTCAAATGTTTCAGATTTATGTTTCATTAAATAGATATACCCATATCTACTTAAGTCATCAGTAAAAGTGAGAAAATAGAGATAACCACCGCGCGTCGAAACACTCATTGGTCCGCATACATCGGTATGCATGATTTCCAACAAGTCCGTTGCT
Organism: Avena sativa; assembly: GCA_916181665.1. NCBI lineage: Eukaryota > Viridiplantae > Streptophyta > Magnoliopsida > Poales > Poaceae > Avena > Avena sativa. The sequence continues at coordinate 258,247,904 of OV702298.1, read as the reverse complement.
CGCTCCATTATACCGGAGAACGGGGTTTTGATCATCTTGCCCATGAGGCATGGCTCGCACGTGTCAAATGATTCAAAATCAAGAGACTCCAAAAGTCCATCATAATGGAGTTTCTTCATGCGTTTTATACCAATATGACCTAGACGACAGTGCCACAAATAAGTCGTATTATCACTATCTACCTTGCATCTCTTAGCCTCAATGTTATGGATGTGTGTTTCATTGCTTTCGATATTCAGAAGAAATAAACCATTCATAGCAGGTGCATGACCATAAAAGATGTTACTCATATAAATAGAACAACCATTATTCTCTGATTTAAATGAATAACCGTCTTGCAATAAACACGATCCAGATATGATGTTCATGCTCAACGCAGGCACATAATAACATTTATTAAGGTTTAAAACTAATCCCGAAGGTAAAACTAAGGAGAGCCTGCCGACGGCCATCACATCAACTCTTGATCCGTTGCCAACGCGCATCATCACCTCATCCCTCGCTAGCCGCCGTCTATTCCGTAGCTCCTGTTTCGAGTTACAAATATTAGCAACTGAACCAGTATCAAATACCCAGGCACTACAACGAGCGCTAGTAAGATAAACATCAATAACATGTATATCAAATATACCTTTGATGGTGCCAGCCTTCTTGTCCGCTAAGTACTTCAGACAGTTACGCTTCCAGTGACCCTTGTCCTTGCAATAGAAGCACTCAGTGTCCGGCTTAGGTCCAGACTTGAGCTTCTTCTCAGCAGGGGCAACGCTCTTGCCGCTGCCTTTCTTGAAAGACTTCTTTGCACCCTTACCTTTCTTAAAGCTGGGGGGCTTGTTGACCATCAACACATGATTATCTTTCTTGATGTCCACCTCCGCAGCTTTCATCTTAGCGAAGAGCTCAGTGATCGTATCAGTGGAACCAATCTGATTATGAGTAACTACAAAACCTTTGTAGCTAGGAGGGAGTGATTGCAGAACTCTGTCAATCTTGAGCTCCTCTGGAATCTTGCAGTCCAGTTGCTCAGGGCGTTGAGTGTAGCCCGACATCTTGATGGCGTGCTCACTAACGGAACTCCCTTCCTCCATCTTGCAGTTAAAGAATTTCTCAGAGATCTCATATCTCTCAGAACGGGACTGAGTCTGAAACATAGTTTTCAGTTCCTCAAGAATCTCAAAGGGCCCGGCGAACTCCTCAAAACGATTTTGAAGGTCTGATTCCATAGCAAACAACATGGTGCTCTTAATCACACCATAATCATCCTTGCGCGACTGATAAACAGCTTTCTCATCAACCGGCGCATCTATAGCAGGGGCGTCACCTAGCGCTTTCTCAAGGACATAGTCCTTTTGTCCGCCAGCGAGAATGATTCTCAGATTGCGGAACCAGTTGGTGAAGTTAGACCCATTGTTCTTAAGCTTTTCTTTCTCAGCAAAAACGTTGAAGTTGAAGTTGGACTTAGCCATTTGATCTACAAAATTTGCAAGTACAATTTAGACTATGTTCATGATAACTAGTTCAACTTAATCAAATTACTAGATGAACTCCCACTAAATTCAACATCCCTCAAGTTGTTTAGTGAACATGATCCAAATTCACCACACCTAATCTGATCTTCACGAGAATAGATATGGTTTCAATGGTGGACAACAAAGTGTCGATCATATCATTCATATGACTCATGCTTAACCTTTCGGTTCGTGTGTTCCGAGGCCATGTCTGTACATGCTAGGCTCGTAAAGTCAACCCCAAGTATTTCCGCGTGTGCAAAACTGGCTTGCACCCGTTGTATGTGAACGTAGAGTTTATAGCACCCGATCATCACGTGGTGCTTGAACACGACAAACTTTCGCAATGGTGCATACATGGGGAGAACACAGTTTTATCTTGATCTTTAAGTGAGGAATCATATTATAATGCTACCATCACGATCTAAGCATAATAAGATACATAAAAGGATAAACATCACATGCATATAATTTTATGTGACATGGTATAGCCAATCTCCGCGCAATGATCTCCATCTTGTGCGTGCCAGCATGATCTCCATCACTCCACCATGATTGCCTCCACCACGAATAGCAACTACAACTATTGCTAACTACTTAGCGATAAAGTAAAGCTATTACATGGCGTATAAGAAGTTGACACACAGGTCATACACAATTATAAAGACAACCATATGGCTATTGCCGGTTGTGTACTCATCGACATGCAAGTCGTGAAATATTACAAAACATGATCATTGCATACAACATACACATCACATCTTGGGCCATACCATATCACAGAAACACTCCCTGCAAAAACAAGTTAGACGCCTCTAGTTTGTTGTTGCATGTTTTACGTGGCTTATGGGAGTAACAAGCTAAGAACTATTCTTACCTACAGAAAGCCACAACGGTGATATTATGGTTTCCAACATCCGGTGTAAATCCCATGACAACTATAGTGAGAGAAACTGGCATCCACCAGCCGCATGTGTGGAACAAGCCACATGTCAAGTGCGGAGCCGGTCTTGTGAACGAGGTCGCGTAAAGTTGGCCTGGACCGCTTCGATCTCACTATCCCGCATCATAATAAGTACACAAAAAGAGGCTTGCAACAGAAAACATCAACACCCGCAACAAGCATGTTGTGTTCTACTCGTGAAACACATCTACGCATAGATCTAGCTCTGATACCACTGGAGGGTTTCACAGCATAGTAAATCAAAATTTTCTACGGATGCGAACGGGAAAAGCCAAGATCTAATCTAGGAGATGCAAACAACGAGAGGGATAGATGAGATCTTCATACCCTTGAAGAAATCGCACAGCGGAACGTTCAACGGAACGTGGTTGACGTAGTTGTACTAGCCTTCTCCTCCTCGCGATCCGATCCAATCCAACGCCGTAAGTGGCGACGCCTCCGAGAGATGCACACATACGGTTAGGGCTGCAACGAGCCGAACTCGAGCGAACATTGTTAGGCTCGGCTCGAGCTCGGTAGAAGCTCGAGCCGAGCTCGAGCGAGCCTAGGTTGATCTTCGAGCCTACATCTAAGCTCGAGTTCGGCTCGACCAAAGCTCGAGTAGGCTTGAGCTCGGTTCGTTAAAGCTCGATAAGAAAATTTTAGTACATCCAAAGTTAGACATGCAGCTACATAGCAAGAAAATAGTAAAGCTTGAAAACCGAATAGCAGAAATGGCTCGGAGTCTCACATAATAGTTATATAGTGTCAACATGCCAGCACAATTATTTTAGCAGTCTTATAGCAGATGGAATAATAATAGCAGGCTCAATTTTGCGTCTGTACAAAAATCACGAGCTTTATCGAACTGTTTGAGTTCGGCTCGTCTAAGCTCACGAGCTCGAAAACAGGCTCGAGCTTGGTTTGTTAGAGAGACGAATCAAGCTCGAGCCGAGCTATTAACGCGCCGAACTCGCACAGTTTGTCAAACCCGAACTTTTTTGACAGCCCTACATACGGCACCTCGACGTCTCCTCCTTCCTCGGTCCAGCAAGTGGGGTGGAGAGATAGATTGGATCTACAACACGACGGCGTGGTGCAAAGGTGGAGAGTTTCTGCGGCAGGGCTTCGCCTACGCGTAGTCGGGAGAGAGAGAGAGAGAGGAGGGCATCAACTAGGCGACTAGGGTTTGAGGAGGTGTGGGGGAGGGTGTGCCCCTGCCCTCTTTATATATAGGGCTGGCCGGCTGCCCTTGCCCCTCCTCCAAACCCTAGGGCCGGCGGCCACATGGGGTGGAGTGGGGGGCAAGTTCCCTCCCCCTTCTAGAAGCTCTTCCTAGGGTTTCCCCTAGGGCTTGGCCGACTGGGCCTATGGGGGCTTGTGCCCCTGGCCCAATGCGACCAGGGCACTCCCTCGTAGGCCCACGCCCCCTCCCGACAAGTGGGGCCACGTTGGTCCCACTCCGGAAGCTTCTAGAACCTTTCGGTACAATACCGAACATTCCGAAACAATTCCGAAATCCAAAAACTGCTTTCCCTTATATGAATCTTATTCTCCGGACCATTCCGGAACCTCTTGTGATGTCCTGGATCTCATCCGAGACTCCGAACAAAAACTCATAAACCAATTATCCATTCTATCCTAGCGTCGAGACACGTTAAGTGTGTGACCCTACGGGTTCGAGAATATGCAGACATGATCTTCTATCAATAATCAACAGCGGGGTCTAGAAACCCATATTGACTCCCACATATTCATCGATGATCATATCGGATGAACCACGATGCCAGGATTCAATTAATCCCATATATATATTCCCTTCGTCGCGCGATATTTTACTTGCCCGAGATTCGATCGTCGGTATCGGCATACCAAGTTCAATCTCGTTCACAGCAAGTACTTTACTCGTTCCGTAATCCGATATCACTTTGTGATTAACTCCTTAACCACTTGCTTGCAAGTGGTGTTGATATCGATTACCGAGTGGGCCCGAAGTATATCTCTCCGACTTGGGAGGGACAAATCCCATCTCGATACATACAACCCAACAAGTACTTTCCGATCACCTGAGAGACACCTTTATGATCACCCTCTCATAGGATGACGTTTGATGACCTCAAAGCTTTCTTCCGATACCAGGGAGTTGCATTATCTCATGGTCTAAGGAATACAATATTTGACATAAGAAAAAGCTTCGCAAAGATGAACACGATGACACGATCTAATTGCTCTGCTTAATTTGGGTATGTCCATCATATCATTCTCCCAATGACATGATCTCATTATTAATTGACAACTCATGTCTATGGTTAGGAAACCTTAACCATCATTAATCAATGACCTAGTCCATAGAGGCATACTAGGGACACGGTGTTGTTCATAAACCACACAAGTATCAAAGTTTCCGCTTAATACAATTCTAGCATGGAATATAAACTTTATCATGAACAAAAATTATAATAAAAACATCTTTATTATTGCCTCTAGGGCATAATTCCAACACATATGCGGGCAAATCTTGTCTTATATTGGCCCCATTTAAATTTGTATAGCGAACCGGTGACATAATTTCGCCTTGTTAATACAACATTTAAAATTCAGGGTATCTAAACAACATGAACCATCTAATAAATTGTCGGGACTCCGGTTCCGCTTAATATTGCCTAATTGCATCGCATGCTTTGCCATGTCATACATCATACATGCATCATGCCCAATCTACTGTCGTAGTATTAAATAGTGCATCCGGTGTTTGTGCTAGTGCTTTGCTTCTTCACGGATTAGGCCGATGAGTTGATGAGAGTATCGACACATTCTTCGGATGAATCTTCGGCGATGTTTCCAGGCGAGCATTCTCCCCCTTTCTACCTATTTTATATTTCTAGTCTTTATTTCCTCCTGTTGATCTATTGCTATTTGTGTTTCGATGCTCTAGTTTTCGTACCCGTGGTATCCCTTGCAGCCTTATATTGTCTTGGACACCTCCTATTACCTGTTCTTTGGTAGATAGTTGGACTTGCGTGTCGTAATCGCTTGCTCAAGAGCTATTGCGTGTCATTAAGTACCACAGTTCTTGGAAGACTGCCATATGATTTATGTTGGAGATGATCATGGCTTTAATTACAGTTTAACAACTAAAATTGAAAGTAGGTAAATAATGCAGAGGCACAGGTGGACAATAAATGTTATTTGGTTTTTAACCGTCCACTTGTGTCCCGTAGGACCCCGAGTACTTGATACCTGTTCTTTGAATATTCGCACTATCCGCATGTGGGACCATGAATCCCCCTAGCCAGGGCTTGAGTCATATATTATTTCTTGGGGCCACAAACTAGTTTGGGGCTTATTACTATCATGTACTTATGCCATGCTTTACTGCTTTATTTATGATTGCGCGTGGAGCACCTATACTATTTAGGAATTGTGATACGTTTATGTGGTATCGACAAGCCCAGTCACACTTTTGGGTTCCCAATCGTTTACAGCCGTCGACACAAACCTCTGGGTCCGTCTCGGAGCCGGCCAACTTCGTCGCGGGTAGCTTAGTGGGGTGGCCCCCTGAAATATTATATGAATCTTGCAATTGCTCTGTCGTGATGCCTCGTTGGGTTTTCATTTTGTTTTTCCCGAGGTTGATCGTGCGTGTGTTGCTATTTGTGCCCCCTACAGGGTAAAACTTTCTGAAAGTCGTGTCCGCGGTTATGGACGACTTGGAGCACAGTATCTAGATCATAGACAACTATAACTAAAGTAGTGCTATAAATTTGACTTTATAATGACTAGTAATCAGCTTCACTATAATGGAATGGCTAAATCAAAGTACCAACAACTGCTGGATTTGGGATGGCTTATGCTATATGTATCTGACTAGTAAGTATTGCAACTACAACGAAATGATTAACAAAAACTGCCCACTGCTTATTATATCAGGATGACTCATGCTATTTATATCTGACTAGTAATTGCCGCAACTATAACTAAATGAATAAAACTGCCAACTGTGTGAGTTCCTCGGTTGACTTCCTCGTTTGGTCTCGAGGGGGAAATACCAGGATGGGTATGCTTGGTGATAGTTTCAGGTTGGATCCGAATAGGTCTTTCTTATCCCTATCCGATAGCCGCCAGTTGTATTGAGTCTCTATAGGTTGTTTAGTGCATGATGCGCTGTCGCTTCAGTCCACCATACCTATGTAGGCGAGGACCGTCGAATTCTAGTCTCGCCGTGTACTAGCCTCAGTACTGACCGCTCTCCTTTTTCCTTTGCCCTTTGTCGGCACCCCTTTTGTTTAAGAAGGTTTGAGATCGACGTCGTTAGCAGGGTTGCCCTTCCGGCTTGGCCTAGGCAGGGTTATGGACGCCATTGGTTATTCTTCAGGGCTCTTAGCTCAATTTGCATCTTGTCCGTACTCGGACGATGTATCGTTTTAAAGGTGATTTGGATCTTTGTATTGTATATATGTATTCTTGACTCTTTGAGTCATTGTTGTATATATCTGTTCTGTGGGTTCCATCGTGGACTATTGTGTAGTGATATTACTTTGTTCTCCACCCGCACGCAAGTGCCTGGTGGGCACCTCTGAATCGTTTCTATGCGGGTTTGGCGGGAATCGCTCAGACTTGCATAGGGTCGATCCGAGGGTGTTACAGAGTGGTATCAGAGCTCAGCAGTTGCGATACCCCACTGGTCCAGCCTATAGGATAACCTAGCTAACGGTCGATGTAGAGCGTCAAAACTATTTTGGAAAATCGGTTGGATAGATCTGATTAGGTCTGATTTTACTCATTACCCCTCTGCTATTCTCCTCTTACCTCTACGTGTTTTGAATCTGCTCTCTTATATTTTCTTCGAGTCCAGGAATTCTCGTGGGTGGGTTTCCGTTGTACCTTCTGGGTTTTGTTTCCACCCTCTTGTAATGGTGCTTCGTCATCCGGTCTTCAGGCTATCTGATGGATCTTTCATCTGTTGTATCTTTCAATGGATCAAAAATTCACTATTTTTTTATTTGTATCTTGTGGTGTTCTCCTTCACGATGACGTCATCTGTATTGGATCTGATGAAGAGCCTACAACATTCCTTTGTTCCCAAACATCGCTTGTGAAGATCTTCGGTATGAATTCTGAGAGTTGGCTGCATAATTTGTCTATTCGTGTACAGAGTAATGATTCGAGTGCGGGATGGAGTCGCGACCATACCACTACTCTTATCATTTCCTCTTGTACATTGAATCGGTGGATCGATGCAATTATATTCATTCGGTGGAAGTTAGAGGTGGCCTTACCTTTTGAGACATCGACCTTCATCTTTGTTTCTCCGGACTGTTCTCTCGATGAATGGGAGCATCGACCCTTGTTGGTGGTGTCGCAGATTTCAAGATAGAGAAAGAACCCTTGTTAGTGCTGTCGCGAAGATCTACACGAAGCGCGAAGGATCAGCGCGTCAGCCTTCTGCCCCGTACCATGAGGCGGATCTCGAGGGCGAGATCCATTGTTAGTGGTGTCGAATTGTAGCACCCCGGTAAAACCGTTACTAGTAAATCGCATGTGTTTATCTTCATGCATCATCATGACATCAACATGCATATATTAGTCTAAAACTATTTTACTAAAAGCCCTATTTCATTTTCTACAAATGTCCCTCTCTTTATTCAAATGCGAAACCTCGATCTTTTCTGGATCTTGTATTTATCTAAAACTATATTTCAAAACGTTTTGTTTTCTAAAAATAATAAAATATTTTTATCAGGGAGGCAGTCTAGTCGGCCGGCCCAAAGGCCCAACCGGCCAGACCACCTACTACCCAAAATTAAACCCTAGACTACCTAACCCTAGCCTTGCCCTACCCAAACCCTAATCCCCACAATTCCTCCACCCCGTCGTCGGCACACACACTGACCCAGTCCCTGTGCACACATGCACACTGCTCGACACACCTGCGAGCAGACCCCACCACGACCGACCCTCCCTAGACCCCGCTCGATCTTCCTGGCCCATCCTACCCCACGTCACCCTGTCACGCCTCCCGTACCCATGCGCCCACCTACCGATGCCTGGGGGTTCCACCCCAACTCTCTCCCCGTCGCCATCCTCCTCTCGCGATCCCCAGCACCCCGTGGCCAGACGCCTTCCGCCGCCGCTCTCTGCAAGCATCACCAGCCCCAGAGCCCCGCCTCCTTCCTCCCTCTGCCTGCTATCGGCCTCAGGCTCGACCACCGCTTCTCTCCTCCCACGCGAGCGCTCCTCCCTACGAAGACCACGCCCGCTGCCTGCCCTCTCCGTCGGCTGCGGGCCTCTCGTTCGTCGGCTTCGCGCTGCGCCCGCGGCAGAGCTTCTCCGCCTCCTCGCGCCGAGCCCGGCGGCCATGCGAGCTCCGCCTCGGCCGGTGTCCCGCGCCAGCCCCGCCCCCTCCAAGAACTGTTGCTGCTGCACCTTCCTCGTCTCCCCGTCGAGCTCCTCCGTCGTCGCCATCCCTTGCCCGACAACCACCGACCCCGCCCTTGCCGTCTACCTCCATGGGATATCCTCCCCATCCAGACCGGACGCCATCGTACCCGAGCCGCGTCAGCGACTTCCATCGTCGCCTTTGTCATCCTCTGTCTGTTGTCGGGGATCCCTCCTTCCATCGTCGCTGCTAGTCTTTGTCGTCATCCCTCGTTCATATCGACTCGAGTATGTACGGTACTTGTGTTTGGATGTGTCGTGGTGGTGTGATGCTATAATACCCATTGAATAAAACCCGCAGTAACTGGAACAGATGCGTCTCCTCCCGGTTGCAAGAGCACTTTGCATCGCGTCATCATCAAGTCTCGGACATTGTTTTGCCAAGATCTTCCGAAGTCCCCGACATCAAAACAAGATTTTCATCTAAAGTGGAGCCGCAAACCCCAAGATCATCGAGAGGGAACCGATGACCTCGGACCAAGAACATCGTCACGGAACGCCAAGATCTACTTCTCGGAAATCCGAAGACCGATCTCGCCAAGAACCTGAAGACCGATCCCTGAACCCAACCCCTTGGAGACCAAGATCGCCTCCCCAATGTGTGACCCCCAAGCCCCTATATTTTTATAATATGATATTCAATTGGTGCATATTGAATTGCCATGCTTGCATACATATTGTGGTTTGGGGGATGTTGTCCACTCACCTAATAATTGAACATGGAGGCCATATGCGGGCAAATCTTGTCTTATATTGGCCACATTTAAATTTGTATAGCGAACCGATGACATAATTTCACCTTGTTAATACAACATTTAAAATGCAGGGTATCTAAACAACATGAACCATCTAATAAATTGTCGGGACTCCGGTTCCGCTTAATATTGCCTAATTGCATCGCATACTTTGCCATGTCATACATCATACATGCATCATGCCCAATCTTCTGCCGTAGTATTAAATAGTGCATTCGATGTTTGTGCTAGTGCTTTGCTTCTTCACGGATTAGGCCGATGAGTTGATGCGAGTGTCGACCCGATTTTCGTATGAAGCTTCGGCAATGTTTCCAGGCGAGCATTCTCCCCTTTCTACCTATTTTATATTTCTTGTCTTTATTTCCTCCTGTTGATCTATTGCTATCTGTGTTGCGATGCTCTAGTTTTCGTACCCATGGTATCCCTTGCAGCCTTATATTGCCTTGGAAACCTCCTATTACCTGTTGTTTGGTAGATAGTTGGACTTGCGTGTCGTAGTCGCTTGCTCAAGAGTTGTTGTGTGTCGTCAAGTACCACAGTTGTTGGAAGACTGCCATATGCTTTATGTTGGAGATGATCATGGCTTTAATTAAAGTTTAACAACTAAAATTGAAAGTAGGTAAATAATGTAGAGGCATAGGTGGACAATAGATGTTATTTGGTTTTTAACCGTCCACTTGTGTCCCTTAGGACCCCGAGTACTTGATACATGTTCTTTGAATATTCGCATTATCCGCATGTGGGACCATGAATCCCCCTTGCCAGAGCTTGAGTCACATATTATTTTTTTGGGGCCACAAACTAGTTTGGGGCTTTATTACTATCATGTACTTATGCCATGCTTTACTGCTTTATTTACGATTGCGCGTGGAGCGTCTGTACTGTTTAGGAATTGTGATACGTTTATGCGGTATCGACAAGCCCAGTCACACTTTCGGGTTCCTAGTCGTTTACAGCCGTCGACACAAACCTCTGGGTCCGTCTCATAGCCGGCCAACTTCGTCACGGGTAGCTTAGTGGGGTGGCCCCCTGAAATATTATATGAATCTTGCAATTGCTCTGTCGTGATGCCTCGTTGGGTTTTCATTTGGTTTTTCCCGAGGTTGATCGTGTGTGTGTTGCTATTTGTGCCCCCCTGCAGGGTAAACCTTTCTGAAAGCCGTGTCCGCGGTTATGGACGACTTGGAGCACAGTATCTAGATCATAGACAACTATAACTAAAGTAGTGCTATAAATTTGACTTTATAATGACTAGTAATCAGCTTCACTATAATGGAATGGCTAAATCAAAGTACCAACAACTGCTGGATTTGGGATGCCTTATGCTATATGTATCTGACTAGTAAGTATTGCAACTACAACGAAATGGTTAACTAAAACTGCCCACTGCTTATTATATCAGGATGACTCATGCTATCTATATCTGACTAGTAATTGCCGAAACTATAACAAAATGAATAAAACTGCCAACTGTGTGAGTTCCTCGGTTGACTTCCTCGTTTGGTCTCGAGGGGGAAATACCAAGATGGGTATGCTTGGTGATAGTTTCAGGTTGGATCCGAATAGATCTTTCTTATCCCTATCTGATAGCCGCCAGTTGTATTGAGTCTCTATAGGTTGTTTAGTGCATGATGCGTTGCCGCTTCATTCCACCATACCTATGTAGGCGAGGACCGCTGAATTCTAGTCTCGCCGTGTACTGCCCTCAGTACTGACCGCTCTCCTTTTTCCTTTCCCCTTTGTCGGCACCCCTTTTGTTTAAGCAGGTTTGAGATCGACATCGTTAGCAGGGTTACCCTTCCGGCTTGGCCTGGGCAGGGTTATGGACGCCATTGGTTATTCTCCAGGGATCTTAGCTCAATTTGCATCTTGTCCGTACTCGGACGATGTATCGTTTTAAAGGTGATCTGGATCTTTGTATTGTATATCTGTATTCTTGACTCTTTGAGTCATTGTTGTATATATCTGTTCTGTGGGTTCCATCGTGGACTATTGTGTAGTGATATTACTTTGTTCTCCACCCGCACGCAAGTGCCTGGTGGGCACCTCTGAATCGTTTCTATGCGGGTTTGACGGGAATCGCTCAGACTTGCATAGAACCGATCCGAAGGTGTTACAACAAGCAACATCTAAATACAAGTAGAGGAAGTTCCATCATTTATTCCCCACGGCTCGCAAGCAAGCAGAAGCAACTACTAGGCACAACGAACAAAAATGGAAGGGGAAAAGGATGAAATAGGGTTAACCTCAACATTTCTGCTGCCGGAGGTGCTCCCTCCTGCCGCATCGGTCGTCGGCGGCGGTCCCATCACCCTGCCGCCTAGGGTTTCTGTGGGAAAATGCTCCGGGTCGAAGAGGAAGAGGCCGATTTCCACGGGAGGAGGAGAAGCCGAGAGCGGGGAGCATGAACCGGAGAAGGAGCCGCGGTCGGCAGTGGTCGAGGACGAAGCGGTTGGCGGCAGCGCGGGCGTCGCACCGCGGTCGCCTCTCTCCTTGGACGAAGAGGTCCCATGAATGAAGCGGCCGCGTGGAACTACCGGTGCGACGCGTGCATGTAGCAACATCGTGTGCATGTAGCAACAGCGTGTATGCGGACGGAGGTAAGACACGTGGTGCGAAACGGACGGCACGATCAAGGTTGATCCAACGATGTGCGACCCGTAGGAAGCAACGACGCGATCCCCCTGGGGACTAGAATCATTTTCCTAACTATACTCCCCTGTCACGCTCTAGTGTGCCACCTTGCTCAGAAAAGGGGATGCGTACATGCCGCAAGAAGCACCTCAAGTACTGCGAACGTTGGGGAATTTCAGTGACTATATTTGAACAGTTTGTGAATTCGCCAAAAACTTTATATACTCTGACGATCGGACCAAGTACAAATCTTGCTCCGCAAAAAAAATATAAATCATGAGTGGTAACATGTGGTCAATGTTGAAATAATTAGCAGTTTTCGTAGTTCACAAAAAAAAAATAGCAGTTTTCGTATTAATTTAATCCAAATATAAATCATGACAAAATAATTTCCAAGGTTAACTAGCATACACATAGTAGACATGCACCATACAGACAAGTGAAAACAATAACACATATACGCATACTACAATATTAGTAATCAACATAGGAAATATCAGGAAGGCAAAGAACACGTATGAGTTCATTGATTTTATGATCAGCGGTGCAACAGAAGTGGATCCGCCACCGGCGGCAGCAATAGAAACGGCATCAGCAGCCTTCTTGGTAACGTCGTCCGACATGGCGATAGATTCGAGGAAGCCGGACATAGAGGACGGAGAAGAACTTGAGCCGTCGCGGCTAAACTCTCCCTAAAAACCTTATCGCCTCTCTCCCGATGCAGGATCACGGAGACGGGGTTCTAGAGGCCCGCTCTCCTGGACGGCCGTGCACGCAGCCGGCGGGATGGAGTAGCAGAGGGCAGCACAGAGAGGTGGAACGGCGATGCGCAGGTAGACAGATGCAATCTAATTGCTTGTGACGGCTAGGATTCGTGTCTGCTTGTTTATATAGTGTGGGTCGGGTAGGATGTGGGCAACAGCCCACGACCAAGTCGGCACCAGCCCACGATCTAAAATGTGGAAACGGCTGATTGATTAACGCGTCTCGTAATTAATATACAATTAACTTTCTCAAATATCAAAATAAAAATCAGGTTCCCGACGAGGCAGACGGCGTCGGAGTAGGAGTACGCAAGAGCTTCTCTTCTTCTCACACATTAATGAGTGGTGCAACACTCTACTATATATAAGGTGGTCCAACTCCCCTTTCATTAGCAATGTTGGACTAAACTTTAGTTCCACTAGCACACATATGAGCTGCTATAATAATGGGCCAAAGAGAATTTAAAATTTGTATTTGTTATAAATCAAAAGTACAATATACAAATATACCTTAAATTCCAACAGTCAAACGTCCGTGTAAATGTTTCATAGGTTGCACCTAATTCAGTCAAGACTCTGGGGGCACGTCCAACGAAAATAGTCTTTGGACCATATTTTTCACATTTGTAGTCTACGCAGTTCTTTTTCCTCTGGAGATAAGCCCGCGGCTGTTTAATTGCATACTTTACGGCCCGCCGAGCAAGCCAAAAACAGACTGATTTTGGTTGGTTCTATCCACAACAAAGTCAGAATATTCTTTCAGTAAGAAAGGGATGTTCATATCAATAGCGTGCCATCAGTTGTGACTTTTTTTTTTGAAAATACGTTGTTCTATTAATTTGGAATAGAGTTTTGATTACAATCACTCAGAACCAGATCCAACGCGCAGGAAGAAGCTGATCCCAACAACGTCCCATTACATCTTTCTACTCGACACCGTCTAGCTAATTCATGAGCCACTCTATTGTCATCTCTACTAATTTTCTTGAACTTGATGTCTTCGAAGAACACACTTAACCGATGGATATCAGAAATAAAGCTTGAGACCTGGGAACGATCAACTCCAGTGTTGTCTAGTTTTTCCACTAGGCTAGCACAGTCAGATTTCACAATCAGCTTCGAATTGGTCACCGTTAGAACATGCTTTATGCCCTTCAAACATGCCATAGCTTATGCTGCTTCTGCGTTTACACAATTTTGAATAAGTGCCCAGGCTGTAGAAATTGCTTGCCCTTGTGCGTCGCGGAGTATAGCACCCCAAGAGGCTTTCCTTGTATCTAAGAGCAATTTCAACAGCTTACCCATATATAGGTAAGCAAAAAAGGTTTGGATAAGATGAGAGAGAAGGTATAGATAAGTAGAAAAGTTTCTGTTGTTTCAGCTTATCTATATCTTCTTACCCGAAACTAGCACTCTTTCTAGGACCCACTTGTCAATGGGTCTTTTTTTCTCTCTTTTTTTTCTCCCACTGTTCTTCTTCCCCACCCCGATTCCCCACCTGTGCAGCCGACCAAGCTCCATTCCTGACCAGCGGCGGAGTCAACCATCTTCCCAACTAGCGGAATCGACCTCTCCATGGTTGGAATCGATATCTCCCTAGTGGAATCGAGCTTTCCTCACCGCGGCAGGAGGGACGAGGAGGTGCTTGCGGGGCAGGTGCGGGAGGGGTGCGGAGGGGCGGGTCTGGGGCAGCGTGCTAGAGCTCGGAGGTAGGGACACGCGACCCTGACATGGCCCGCACCACCGCGAATCGGCGCTGGTGCCGCACCGACGGGGCGCGGCCGCTGCAGCTTGCCCCAGCCGAATTGACGGCCGCTCGAGCACCGTGGAGGTAGGAGGGTGGCGGGGAGGAGGAGCGGCGGTGTGCAGGAAGGTCGTCGGCGAGCATAGGGTTCACGGTGACCGGCGACGGGGTCGGGAGGGTTGGCTCGATTTTTCCAATCGGGCGGTTGGAGGTCTCCCACGTGCGTTTCTGCTGATGTGGCACCAATGGGTAAGAGTTGGCTCTTACCTAAAATTTGTGTCCATCTACCCATATATGGGTAAAAAGGATTAAAAAAACTTGTTTCTAGTTTAAACCTCAAGCGCTTGTTTCTAGTTGTTTCTGGTTGTTGCTTTCAGGTTTTCTCTTGGAATCCAGTTGTTTCCCCAAATGCGGATTTTTTTTCATTGACTGAAGTCTCCAAATCACACCCCCCCCTTTTTAGGAGGTCCAGTCCATGATTACTTGCCAAGCCAGTGAGGAGTTTTGGGTAAAATATGTGTGTGTCAGCTCGCCTTGAGGGAAGTATTTTTGCTTTAAACAGTCGAGCATACTGACTGTTTGGTTTTGTTATCAACCTCCAAGCTTGTCTAGCAAGCAGGGCTGTTGGTTAAACAGTCTCGGGTCTCTAAAACCTAGGCCACCAAAACGTTTGGGCGTAGCTATTTTTTCCCATGCCTTCCAATGAGTCTTTTTTCTATCCTCTTTGTAACCCCACCAGAAGTTACGAGTTAATGTTGACATATGCAATGAGTGTGTTTAAATTTTCTGCAGGACTATGTGTTGATCTCAGTTATGACTAAAACTTAGTATCCCCAAAACTCCGGTTCCCAATAGACATTGGGTGAATGTGTGAATATAATAGTGGTGTATATGTGTGTTTGTGGGAAGAAAATCCTAGAATAGAGCTTTCAACCAAAGATATGTTTGGCCCACAATTAGGCTTTTTAGGTAAGTATATATTTGCATGAAAACACAACCATCAGATATCATGACATCGATATCATAGCACCAGAAAATGATCCAGTCTCGCTCCCCCTCCTAGAGCGACAGGTGTGAACTCCCCGACACAACGCCTGAATCCTTCTCTCCTCCTCCTCCTCCTCCTCCTCCGAACGTCAACGAAGTGAGTGATGGCAACAATCGTGGCCACTTTTCATTCGAACTCCAAGTGCAGAGTGTTGTATCAAGCTTCTTTTCCCCAGAAGGGTGGCTCGAGGGTTTATATCAAACTCTCGGGGAATTGGAAGGATATTTGTCTTCTCCTCTTCAAGCAACCTATAAAGTAAGATAATTTATCTGGTGTCTCCAAATCCACCAAGTGGTTGTCAAGCACAAGGTTTCGTATTAGTAATATGAAATAAAATATAAAGTAAAGTAATGCAAACAAGATGATATGGAACATAGTAGAGTTGTTTTTGGGTTTTTATGAGTGATTGCAAGTAGGGAAAGTATTTTTTTATTTTTGAAATAATAAATTGCAGACAATATAAAAGATAGTAGATGCAATGGAAAGGTGTTTCTTATGATAAAAATCGGACCGGGGTTCATCGGTCTTGTCTACTCTCTTTTTAAGTTGTAGTGATTATAAAACAATTCATCAATGATAAATATTCATGAAACTTCTATATGTGTTTGATAAAGAAATCAATATGGGCATCACGTTCTAACATAGAGATGAAATACATCTTTCTTATACTTCTCAAGAAAGGGAAATTCCATGCAATCTTGAATAAAAAAAAATCAGAATATAGCTTTAAATAATATAACATGATGTTTAAAATACAAATATGCTACCTTGATCTAGCAAGATTATCACACTGTCACACGATAACTATAGCACATGATAAAACGCGTTCGAGATTAGAGTTGGGATTTGGTGCATGTAGGCACAATGTTCCCGTTTTAAAAATGAAATCAAAAATCATGTTTCTGAGATCTAAAAAAACCCGAAAAGGATGTAGCCAATGATGCATCACACAAACGTGTGATATATCAATTTCAAATAGCGAGCTATACAAATGACAAAAGTGTGAATCTGGGTATGCCAAATTTCATATATGCAAATTTATCCTTTTTTGTCATTTTGGGGTAGCCCACAATATAAATAATTTTGGGTTGTGATTTCGCTTGCTTGCTGGATAAAACAGTGACTAAGCCAGAATTTTGATTCTTTTTATAAATAAAGGGAGTACTGGAGCTCTTGGGAGTCAATTACACGAACCGGAACTAAAACTCCCCTTTTGGATCGGAGAATTATCCCAGTTTATAGCAAAACCGGAATTAATTGTCTAGATCAAATGCCTGATTTCTACTAGTGCAAAGACACATTCCATGATTACTCTTATTGTGTTTAACTTGTATAAGCATATTGATGCTGGCATAAGTGGTAGCCTAGGACCGTGGATGCACTAGAACCGTTGTATTCTTATGTCTTGGGTTGGCTAATTTTATCTCACCTCTAATTAAAAAAATCTGACCTGCAACTCCAGCAAGTACTAGTCACGATGAATTCTGAGAAGGATACAGCAGCACATCATCTTCTTCTTTTTAAGGTTCAGTTGTTAACGGCCTAATTTAACTAAGGGTGTGTTTGGTAGCTCGGTTGGGTCCAGAAATTCCCACCTCATCCCAATCTTTTACGTTTGTTAGCTCGGCTCGGCTCGGCTCAGTTGAGCAATGCCCACATGATACGAAAATAGGCCCTCAGCAGTGCCCGCTTGGGAACCTCAAATCGGGCTTCTCAATCCAGCCTGGCTGAGTCCAACCGGAAAAATCCTGCGAAGCCCACCAGGGGTCACCGCCCCCACGTCTCGAGCTCTTCATTCGTCCCCCTCCCCCGCGAGGCCTCATCTCTCCCGTCCAACCGCCCCGCCTCCCTCCGGCCCCCTCCCCCATGCTCTACCTCGAGCAGCAGAGGCTCGTCACGGTGGCGTGTGACGGTGGCTTGCGGCGTCCAGCAACATCGATGTGCGGCGGCAGCATGCGAAGAAGCAGCGGGGAGCAGCGGCGCGTGACGGCCTCACCTCTTCCGTCCACTGCCCAGCCTCCCTCCGTCCTCCTCCCCCGAGCTCTACCTCGGGCAGCAGAGGCTCGTCGCGGTGGCTCGCGGCGCCCGGCAGCATGCGAAGCAGCAGAGGGGAGCAGCGGCGCATGACGGCCTCGTCCACCGCACAGATTCTGGCGTCTTGGGTTCCTGGCGGCGGCTCGTGGTGGCGAGGCAACGCGTGGAGGGGGCTCTCTCGCCGGCGGCGAGCAGCGCGTGGCTGCGACGACGCCGAAGCCCGACTTCCAGGGGCTTGATTGCTTTTTATGTTTTTATCTAGGGACTAAATTGTTGTTTAATAATATCTAGCCTAGTTCATGTCATACAGTGACACCAAACACAATCTCAACAGGTAGCTCAGCTAACACGACCTGCCAAACATCACGCTATAATAGCACTTGTATGTAGTTGATATAGCTAGACTCAGCATGTATGAGGTGAGATAGTCCACCCGAGCTACCAAACACACCCTAAGAATTCCCTCCGTCTTAAAAAGGATGTCTCAAGTTTATTTGAATTTAGATGTATCTATATATACTAAATAGTTCTAGATACATTCAAGCTTTGACAAATTTGAGACGTCTTTTTAGGACGGAAGAAGTACTAGTATTTGTTAATATCTATGTCGCTGTCATCATGGTTAAATATCGCTTGGTGCCGAACTGAGAGCAAGACAAGTCGTGTTTCTGCTTTTTTTGCTTGAGAACGGTTAAAGAAACAAGAGAGCGGGCTCCTCCGCGATGCTCCAACACGTTCAGGCTCAATGCATTTCCGGGCAATTTATGTGACCTTGTTGTTCCAATCAGCTCAAACGCCGTGAAGCTGTAGTTGATTTCTACACAATGATGACGAACAGTACATACTGTAAGCATGTGAACTGAAATGCTTGGCCCAAAGGTAACGGGGAACAGAACATCCACATATATCTGTACTGTACATCGATATATTCAGGGGGGATTTCTTTTTTCACTTCGTTTTTTCCTCAACTCGGGTAGTAATAATTAACCAATTAACAAAAGAACCAACATCACAGCCAGCCAGCCGGTGGCTTAGGCCCCCTTCTTTTCAGCTTCTTCGAGAAGCTACCCTCAACCAGCTTCTCCCAGAATCTCATCTTCAAAATTCGTTCAAACTTCTTAACTAGTAGTTTCAATGTCAATTTAAAAGTATAAACGATTTTGGAAGATGAGATTCTGGGAGAAGCTGGTCGAGGATAGCTTTTGGGAGAAGCTAGCCAAGAAGCTGAAAAGAAGGGGGCCTTACACGCTCCTCCCACGAGAAGCTGATCGAGAGAACAGGCTTACACACATACACTCCTAGGCAACCAAACCATCACGAGAACCTAAATTTCTACCTCGGCCGGGTCTCTTCATGACTTTCCCAACACGGTTGCTAGCAGAGCTAGCTAGTGATCAAGAAGAAGAAGAAGAAGAAGAAGAAGAAGAAAAAGCCGCCGCTTTGGGGTGCACCTTCTTCTTCACGAGCCCAAAGAACCCTCGTCCCTTGCTGCTCGCGCCATCGCCAGACGCCTTCTTCTCTCCGGCGGCAGAGCCAGGGTCACTGCCGGCGCCCTCCGCCTTGCCGTTCTTCCCTTGGCTCGCTGCCGCTGTCGCGGCGGCCACGTCCGCTTGGTCCATGCGCCTCATCTTCTCCTTGTAGGCGTTCCTGAGCACGTAGGCCTCCACGAAGTCCCCTCCCATCATGGACGCCATATCCTCTCCTTGGCTAGCTCTATTTCGTTTCTTTTTGATCCTGCTTCTGCTTCGGCGGTTAAGTACTCTGCGTGGAAAATATTGAAACCCTAATATTTTGGTGTATTGATTTGACCCTTAAGGGGAGTATATATAGACGTACACGGGATAGACGGAGACTTGGAGTACAAGACGTAGAGTCCTAATCTATCTCTAGTCTATACACGTATATGTACTCTAACATCCCCTCAGTCGGAGCGGGAGTGAAGCAAACGCTTGCGACTGGATTTGAAGTCTTGCGCTTCCGTCGTCTTCACCTCTTTGTCATCATCACCTGCGTGAACATGATCATGGCTGACACCTAGGGGCGGTGATTGCGTCCCCTTCTAGTGCCTCTCTTCCCTCCCACAGTCACAGCGGGAGTGGCGTGGACGCAAGTGACGACGCGGACGCTGTTGACTGGAGTTCTTGAGTTGCTGTAGACGTTGTTCTTGATGTCGATGTCGAGATAGCCGATCATGATGTAGCCGTGGTCGATGTAGGTGTGGTCGATGTCGTAGTCGTCGTAGTGGTGTGGCCGCCATTGCCGGAGGCGCAAAAAAAATGTGCGGTTTTTTTGTTATTGTTGACGAAGCTGCAGTTGTGGACGTTTTGCACCTTGTAGAGGTACCGTCGGGGCGTCTCTTGGACGTGGTCATAAGTGAGACCACCAGTTTTGCCAGAACTGGAGGAAGTCACCAAGCACACACGGTTTTGCCAGAACCGTATGCGCAATCGTAGGAGCGTCACAATTGTGATGCCGATTTGTTGATGCAGTCGTCGGGGTCGTGGACGCGGCGATGCCGTCGTCGTGCCTTGCAGTTGTACTGTCAGAGGGCGTTGTAGTTGTATGTCCATCATGTGGACGGTTATCGGCGGCGGCGATGCGTCGACGAAGATGTTGATAAAGACCATGTTGATGCAGACCTTGGCGATGATGTATCGGCAATGATGGAGTAGGCGTGTAAGCGATGATCGCCGCTCTGTAACATCCCAAAAATACCAAACTTAGATCATCAAACACTAATCATCAAGATTAGGGTTAACAAAAACTTTTCTAAATAAAATCATAAATGCATGTATATGTGTATGCATGGATTTTGAATTTCTTTAAAAACCACCTTGTTTGTGTGATCCATTGCTTGTAAAATGTTTCTTAGGTGAAATGAACATCATCTAAAACATTTCCCACACTTTCCTTAAAGACAAGTAAATCAAAAAAAATATTAAGTGAATGGTCATTTTGACCAATTTAACTCTCATGCCTACTTTGGCTGTCTCAAACTTTCAGAACCTAACAGAAACTTTTCTGGATCTTTGCACCCCTTGAATGTACTCACAACAGAGTATCAAGGCCCACTTTGTGATCATCCAGAAAGTTGCAAATGCATAGTTTAAATGACAATTCAAAATTGAATCTTCTTCATATGGGAAGATCCCATTTTTTCAAAACCCACTCAAACAAGCTCAACTTTCAAAACCCAAGCATCTGCAGACTCACCAGCACCAATCTAGCAAACCCACCAAAAATCATTTCAAAATTCAAAACTTGATTTCATGCGGCCATTTCATCAAACAGGTTGCAGACACAAATCAAACAAAACATCAAACACTATAGTGTGCAGTGATTCTTGCCTAACTTGTTCCCTAGTTAGCTCACACACAGCTCGGTAGATCATCTAGAAAGATTAGCCCAACACTAGCACCCCTGTGAGCTTGCCATTGCCATTAATGGTGAACAGCCGAGCACCCCAATGTCACCCCATTGTGGACAGCAAGCTAGAGGAAGAACTAGTCGTGCCAACCTTGTCTAGGAGGCAGCCCACCGTCCACCGCCACTCACTGTCTCAGCCGCAAGCGTTGCCAAGCCCTGGACCACGCGCACAAGCCGCGCCCAGACCATGCCGAGCGTGCGCCAGAGGGCCACCCTCGACCAGCATCCACAGACCGCGCGCCGCCCTCGCCGCGTGCATACACGATCGCCATCAACCCAGGAGACCGCCAGACATCCCCATTTGCCGCCCCGTGCCGCACAGCCACCGTCCACCGTCGAAGACGTCGCCTCTGCCGCGCAGAGCACCGGCCGTTCCAGACCAAACCACACCGCCCCATGCCTCGCGACCATGTCGTTGAGCATCGCCAGGAGACACAGCACCGTCCCCTACCCTTGCCCATGCCAATAGCCGCCTGTAACGTCGCCCCCGACGAGCTCACCGTGCGCCCCGACGGTCCCCTCGCTCGACTATAAATAGAGGCCACCCCCGCTCGATTTCTTCACACCATCTCACTCCCCTCTCCTCACCGATCGTGCCACACCATTCTCAGAGCAAGGCAAGCACCACCTCGCCGGAATTTCACTGGAGCCTGCCGCTGCCGGAGAAGAAAGGAGCCAGCGATTGGAGCCACCCCAGGAGCTGCCGCGACCACCCCTGAGTTCGCCGTCGTCGACTTCATCGTTCGCCCGCCTCGCCGACCCTCGCCAGTACCCCGGTGAGCCTCCAGCGACCCTCATTGGCCGCGCTAGGTTTCGTTCTCGCCGGAGTTGTCTCGCGTCGACGATGACTCCCAGCCGTTAGATTAGAACTAGATCGAACGATCCACGTTGCCCCATACCGCTTCGCCCAGCCCCGTGTCACTGACGAGTGGGGACACCCACTTAAGCAGCCCGCGGGAGCACTGCGCTTAGCAGGCCGGCCCGTTAGAATTTCCCGCGCAGCCCAGTTATTCAAATTAAATCTTTTTCTATTTCAATTCAAACACACTTATGTACTCAACTTCAAAAATCAACCCAGATCGATTCAGTGCACCAATTTGAATGAAACCAATTTTGTTGGAAAGGTCTGTGAATGCTGAATCCAAGCCCATTGGATTCAAGTCATTTGGATTTATAGATCACCCCTGGTAAAAATAACAAGGCAGAAGCTTTTCTGCATTCAAACATTTTTCAAATTTAAACCATAATAGCTTTTGAGTTGTTTCCAACTCTCAAAAATCACATTTAACCATACCTTTCAGAATATATAAAAATATATAGGTTTACTTGCAGAAATATTGTTCAAGTAATAAAAGAATGCTTCATAAGCATTGCTAGCCACTTTAATTAATTAAAATAAAAGGGTAAAACCTTATTAAATTGTGACACCACTTTAAATCACATTCCCATGGACTACAATATGTGGTGATGACATGTGTCAACATGATCCCATGTTTAGTTTGGCGAATATTAAATCTTAAGTAATTTTTCAATGAGTAGAAATTACTTTTCTAAAAATAAAAAGATTTAAACCAAACCTTAACCTTGTAATGTTAGAGATGATGCTAGATCATCTATAGGACCCTTGTGTGTGATGATTGCAAGTAGCTAAGTATTGTTTGGTGATTGTGTACCTCGTATTTATTCATAGACGCTAGTACCGACCAAGGATACGAGGAGGAAGGAGGATACTACGAAGAGGAAGCCGAGGAGAACTTCAACCACTGCTCTTCACAAGGCAAGCCTAATACTACTAGTTGATTGAACAAGCTAGTAACCATGCAAGCTTACACTGATATTGATGCAAGCTAACTCTTGCAAGATACCCTACTGATGCCACAAACCCATACTTGTGATATGACTACTATATGCCTTAAGCATATGTGATCATACCCACTTGACAAACCAAATCCTAGTTTTATGTACAAGCTTCTTACTTTATTTATTTATCAAAGCTTACTTAGAGTCTACCTAAGAGTTTGGTAGATACTAGACAGTTGTGCTGAAGGTTGCATCAAGAGCATAAAATTTGGCCTAAGCTAGATAACCTTGATGTAATCCTAAGGCATGAGTTTGAACTTAGCTAAAACCCCACTAGTTTACCACCCCTCATCAGTGCTTACCCCCACCTGTAGATGCTAGTGCTAAGCATAAAACTTGATCAACTTTAGATGAGAATACTTGGTGGAAAAATGGTTATGAAAACCTTGGAATGATGGATCATTCTATTGAAATGTTTTGGACATGTGTTATCAAACACTTGATGATTTTGGTGATGAAAATGTTGAGGCATGAGCCTTAGCCCTTTATAAAACTGATGGTTGTCTGGATGCGATACCATTCCAATTTTATCGTACAACCACAATACCTGAAGATTGGGTAGGGCTTGACTGGAAACTTATATTCCTTAGTATTAGTTCCCTCACGGCCAAGGTCTGAGATGAGGCTACCTTGTGAAGATTGTCCACCTGTGCAGTACCCAAGATGACAGTTTGGTCATGGTTGGGAGGCCAAACTCACAGGAGAGGTGCTTATACTAGGGCGTGTAATCGAAAGGTTAGGATTGATTATCCGCATACTGAGTATGTGAATTCAGGATTTGTTCCTGACGGATGTATCGAATGTTGTGGTGAAAGTGTACAAACTCTGCAGAGTGTCAAACTATTCGAATAGTAGCGTCCGCGGTTATGGACAGTTGGAGTGGCCATACTGTTCCCCCGTCAGACTTTTCAAAATGACTTGTGAAACGAATTGAGACTTTGACTTGACCACAACAGAGTTGTGACCTAAATTACAAGATCCCACTTAGGAGTTATAAAATTGTGACTAGTTTCGGAATTGAGTAGAGATAAACCTGGCTTTGTGCAAAACAACCCTAGAGCCTAGTGTCCTATTATCCAAAAACCCCTTACCTGTTAGTATTAGTTTGCGAGTACTTAAAGAGTACTCATGGCTTTGTCCCTGGCTATTTCCATGGCCAGACTATGAAGAGGAGTACCTGGAAGATGGACCCCTGGAAGGTTACGACAACTAGGATCATCTCCCATCGTCAGCATTGCCTGTGACCCTGAAGATGGAGCTTCGCCTACGCTACCGTTATTATTACGTATTCCGCTGCTTGAAGTTGTATTAAGAACTGGATCATGAGATCCCTATTTGTGTAAGAACTTATGTATCGTTGTAATGGATGATGTACTATGGTATCCAATTTTGTTATGTATCGCAAAAATGGTAATCCTGGGATTGCGATGTATGGCATAACAGGCATCTAGGATTGAAAAATCCGGGTGTTGACAAGTTGGTATTAGAGCCATCCTGACCATAGGAGACCCTAGTTAGACTGGACGTTGAACCAAAAACTTAGTTTCAAAACCAAAGAAAAACAAATATTTACAAAAACCTATTCTCATTCTTATCTCTTTGATTCTTTCATAAAAATTCATGTTCCTCAAAAACTCTTGCAAAATACCTAAAATTTTGACACACTTGATCACTCTGCTAATCTACTCATCCTCTATTTTTATAGATGGACGTGAAGTACAGCAAGTTTTATCAGTTGGGGAATGGAGGAGACCTTATCTTTGAGAGGGATCTGGATTAGCTTTCGGAACTTCTGGAGCGTCCACATCCCGAGTTCTTCGGAGCTCAGCTCAATGATCAAGGAGGAGAAGATCTGCAGTGGTTAACTGTTGCAAGTCTCCGAGGAAAGATTGAACCTCCCACTGCGGAAGGAATTCAGTTTACCTTAAGAGAGAACAACTGGCTCGATGGACTTGCTAGAGCAATGCAGGAATCTCTCTCCCGTCTGTGTGGGCAAAGCATCAATTAGATCAAGGGAACCCGCTTTGAGTTTTCCCAAGGCGTGATGCAAATGGAAAACCACTGGAAGCCCCATACCACCCCGAGCTGAAGACTCAATTGGACCACCTTAGCTTCAGGATGTATGATCGTCAGCAGGAGTTGGACAACTACCGTGACTATTGCAACCACAAGTCTTCCATCATCAAGACGAAGGATCAGACCATAGCCATGCTAGCAAAGGATCGCAAGTCTCGTCGTCGTCAACTCGACAAGAAGGAGCGCATTATTGCCCGTCTTCGCCACCGCATCTCATCTCTGGAAGAGACCATCCACGAGAGGGACATGCAGTTGGAGGAAAGGGAGAATGCCGGAGAGGATCTTTGTGGAGACCCTTACTCTTATCTCAGTGATGACGATGATTTTCTGGAGGATCAGGCCATGGACTTCTTCACCGATGAGGATGATTTCGCCTTCATCGATGATAATGAAGATGATGAAGCCACAGACTCCGAGGAGTAGTAGCACTGAGCACTAGCGTAGTGAGTAGTAGTCGGTCCCGCTGTATCGTAGATTTCAGAATGGTTCTTAAAACCATCTGTTTTTCCTTGTTGTGGTGTGTGTTGTACTGTGTGCTATGAATGAATGAATGAAAAGCAAGTTACTAGAAAAATCTGAGTCAAACCTTTAAAACTTTTCAAAGACCCCAAACCTTAGAAAATTTCCCTCTTTTCTCATGATTTATCTAAATCTTCAGATACCACGTGGAGGAAGTGGTTCAGCCCCGGATCCGATGTTGCAGATTCTGCAAATGTTGACCTCTGACCGCGAAGCTGAAAGAGCGGAATGTCAAGCCAACCTAGCCACTCTACAACAGATAGCCCAGCTATCCCACAACAACCAAGGCCATGGAAATCAGGACAACCATGGATCTAAGCTCAAGAATTTTCAGAATACCAACCCACCTGTTTTCACCAAGTCAGAAGAACCCCTAGACGCCGATGATTGGCTGCAAACCATGGAAAATAACTTAGAAGTAGCAGGAGTCGAAGCCAACGAGAAAGTTCTATTTGCCACCCACTATCTAGCCGGAGATGCCAGGGCATGGTGGAACAGTGTTCGTGCCATGACCGGAGGCCAGATGATGACCTGGGAGGAATTCAAGGTCAAGTTTAGCAGAACCCATGTGCCACCAGGTTTGATCAAGAGAATGAGAGACGAGTTCAGAGAGCTGAAGCAAGGAAGGATGACTGTAGTGGAATACCGTGACAAATTTTTGTCATTAGCTAGGTATGCCCCGGATGAGATAGACACCGAAGCCAAGAAGAAAAAAAGATTCCTGAATGGTCTGCATGACGAGATGCAGACGGTGTTAGTCAATATCCCCTTTGCTGATATTGAAGCCCTTGTCGATTCAGCCATCCAGATGGAATGAAAGATCAACCAAGCCAATGAGAACCGTAAGCGTCGTATGATGCATCAACCAGGAACCCATCAGACCCCAAAGTATCGCCCCAACCCATCCCCAGGATTTGCCCCAAGAACCAACAGACCCCCTATGACCCGTCCAACCTATCCCAACCGTGGAAATCCTAAAATCGGAGGAAATCACAACAACCCCGGCAACTATAGCAATTTCACCCGTGCCCCACCCAAGTTCAACACCAACAATGCTACCGCCAACACCAACACTGCCCCGAGGACTGGAAGCAATGTTGTGCCTGTCGCAGCAAAGGACAAGTCACAAGTGACCTGTTATGACTGTGGAAATAAAGGCCACTATTCCAACGAGTGCCCCAACAAGAAGAATGCTACAACCCCTAATACCAATGTCCCAGCTCAGCAACAGCGTCGTGTCCAGCCAGGAAGGAAATTTTCCCCAGGAAATTCACTCAACCGCAATGGCCGTCTTTTTCTCATGCATGCTGAAGAAGCTCAGGAAGCGCCAGACGTCGTGCTGGGTATGTTTTCTGTTAATTCAGTACTTGCAAGAGTGTTGTTTGATTCTGGTGCATCGCATTCATTTGTCACCGAAGAATTTGCCTGCACTAGTAAAATTCAACCAACCAAACTGAAGCATGTTATGATTGTGCAAATCCCCGGATCCACCACCAAGGCTAGGCAAATTTGCAAAGCCGTCCCTATCCGAATCCATGGCATAGATTTTTATGCTAATCTAATAGTACTCGGAACTAAAGGTTTGGAAGTAGTACTAGGAATGGATTGGATGTCCAAACATAAGGGATTGATTGACTGTGCCAAGAAAGCCATCACCATGACCAGTACCACTGGAATAACAGTCGAGCATATATCTGAAACCTTACCTCGCCAATTCAAGTGTAACAAGAGTCTAGCCCAACCTACCATTGACCAAGTCTGGATAGTCTGTGAATACCCCGATGTATTTCCAGATGTTTTGCCCGGTATGCCCCCAGATCGGGATATCGAGTTTATCATTGAACTAATCCCCGGAACAGGACCCATAGCCCAGAGACCCTATAGTATGAACCCATCGGAGTTAGAAGAACTGGAGAAGCAACTAGATTCCATGCTAGAAATTGGACTAATTCAACCAAGTGCGTCACCATGGAGATCACCTGTCTTATTTGTGGACAAGAAAGATGGAGGTAACCGTTTATGTACGGATTATCAAAAGTTGAATGATGTCACCATCAAGAACAAGTACCCCTTGCCCAAGATAGAGGATTTATTTGATCAGTTGACCGGTGCCCAGGTGTTTTCTAAGATTGATCTTAGAACTGGCTATCATCAACTCAAGATTCGTGCAGAGGATATTCCAAAGACTGCCTTTACCACCAGATATGGATTGTACGAGTATACAGTCATGTCTTTTGGATTAACCAATGCCCCCGCTTATTTCATGAATCTCATGAATAAGATTTTTATGGACTTCCTGGATAAGTTTGTCGTTGTTTTCATCGATGACATTCTGATTTATTCCAAATCAGAAGAAGAACATGAGCTACACCTAAGGACCATTCTTGGAACCCTTAGAGAGCATCAGTTGTATGCAAAATTTAGCAAATGTGAATTCTGGTTACAGGAGGTAGGATTCCTCGGTCACATTGTATCAGCAGGAGGAATTGCCGTTGACCCTGCCAAAGTGAAAGATGTAGAAGATTGGCAAGCCCCAACCACTCAAACCCAAGTTTGTGCTTTTCTCGAATTGGCGGGATATTACCGCAAATTTGTAGAAGGATTCTCGAGTATCGCCCGACCCATGACCCAATTGCTGAAGAAGGACAAGAAGTTTGAATGGACAGACAAGTGTGAGGCGAGTTTTCAAGAACTCAAGAGGAGATTGATCTCAGCCCCAATCTTGATCATGCCGGATATCACGAAGCCCTTCGATGTGTATTGTGACGCATCCAAGATTGGTCTCGGATGTGTGCTAATGCAAGAAGGCAAAGTTATATCTTATCTATCTCGACAATTGAAGCAACATGAGAAAAAATACCCAACCCATGACCTCGAACTCGCTGCAGTAGTTCTAGCCCTGAAGACATGGAGACACTACCTGATGGGAAATCGTTGTGAGATTTACTCGGATCACAAGAGCCTAAAGTATATATTCACTCATAAGGAGTTGAATATGAGGCAGAGAAGATGGATTGAGCTAATCAAGGATTACGACCTGGACATTCACTATCACCCTGGTAAAGCCAATGTGGTAGCCGATGCCCTTAGCAGATTGTCGTGTAGCTTGAACTCCATGATTTTAGAGGAGCAACCAAGTCTGCACAAGGAGATGGAAGATTTTAGAATAGAATTAGTAAGTGAAGGATTTTTGGCTAGCATAGAACTTCAGCCCACTTTGATCAGTCAGATTAAAGAGGCGCTGAAGGGAAATGCTAGTATCGACGGAATCAAGCGTCGTATCGGTACAGGCAAAGTACCCGGATTCACCGAGGACGAAGAAGGAGTTATGTGGTACAAAGGACGCCTTTGTGTACCAGCAGATTCAGAGTTGAAAGAAGTTATCTTGAAGGAGGCTCATGATACTCTTTATTCTATCCATCCCGGAGGAACGAAGATGTATCAAGATTTGAAAGAGCAATTTTGGTGGCATAAGATGAAGTGAGAAATCGGAAGCTATATCTCTAAATGTGATATATGCCAGCGAGTCAAGGCAGGACATCAAAGACCCGCTGGATTGTTGCAACCTTTGCAAATTCCGGAATGGAAATGGGATTCTGTCGGAATGGACTTTATCACTGGACTACCTACTTCTAGTAGGGGAAATGACTCTATCTGGGTCATAGTGGACAGATTGTCCAAAGTCGCCCATTTCTTGCCCGTCAAAACCACCTATCAGAGTTCAAAGCTAGCGGAGTTGTACATCGCTAGAATAGTTAGTTTGCACGGAGTCCCCAAGAACATAGTATCGGATCGAGGAACTCAGTTTACCTCGAGATTCTGGAAGAAAGTCCAAGAAGGTTTAGGAACCCGCCTAGATTTCAGTACCGCGTATCACCCGCAGACCGATGGACAAACGGAGCGAGTAAACCAAATACTCGAAGATATGCTTAGAGCATGTGTGCTAGAATATGGATCCAAGTGGGAAGACTGTCTGCCGTTTGCAGAATTTTCTTACAACAATAGTTACCAAGCCAGTTTGCAAATGGCCCCATTTGAATTCATGTATGGAAGAAAGTGTCGCACCCCTTTGAACTGGTCGGAAGTAGGAGAGAGTCAGATCTTCGGACCCGACATCCTACGAGAAGCAGAAGAGAAGGTTCACAAGATTCGTGACCACCTCAAGACCGCCCAATCCCGACAGAAGAGTTATGCCGACAAGAGACGTCGAGACCTCACCTTCAACATCGGAGATTTTGTTTATCTGAAAGTGTCGCCATTAAAGGGAATGCAGCATTTCCAACTCAAAGGAAAGTTAGCTCCCAGATATATTGGACCTTTCAAAATTTTGAACCGTCGAGGAGAAGTATCTTATCAACTGGAACTACCTGATGAGATGTCAGTTGTGCACAATGTGTTCCATATCTCATTACTTCGCAAATGTCTCGAAGTCCCCGAGAAGACCGAAGTGTTCAAGAATATCGATCATCGGACCATAGAGATCAACGATGACCTGACCTATCCTGAAGTGCCCATCCGCATTTTGGAAGAAGCTTTTGGAACTACCCGAACCCGAAGCATCAAGTTTCTCAAGGAGCAACCACACAGAAGAGGAAGCTACATGGGAACGCGAAGATCACATCAGGACGGAGTTTCTCGATCTCTTCCAACCCTAGGTAATCTTTTCGTCCTTTTTCAAATCTCGGGACGAGATTTTGTTTAAGGGGGGAAGGTTTGTAACATCCCAAAAATACCAAACTTAGATCATCAAACACTAATCATCAAGATTAGGGTTAACAAAAACTTTTCTAAATAAAATCATAAATGCATGTATATGTGTATGCATGGATTTTGAATTTCTTTAAAAACCACCTTGTTTGTGTGATCCATTGCTTGTAAAATGTTTCTTAGGTAAAATGAACATCATCTAAAACATTTCCCACACTTTCCTTAAAGACAAGTAAATCAAAACAAATATATTAAGTGAATGGTCATTTTGACCAATTTAACTCCCATGCCTACTTTGGCTGTCTCAAACTTTCAGAACCTAACAGAAACTTTTCTGGATCTTTGCACCCCTTGAATGTACTCACAACAGAGTATCAAGGCCCACTTTGTGATCATCCAGAAAGTTGCAAATGCATATTTTAAATGACAATTCAAAATTGAATCTTCTTCATATGGGAAGATCCCATTTTTTCAAAACCCACACAAACAAGCTCAACTTTCAAAACCCAAGCATCTGCAGACTCACTAACATCAATCTAGCAAACCCACCAAAAATCATTTCAAAATTCAAAACTTGATTTCATGCGGCCATTTCATCAAACAGGTTGCAGACACAAATCAAACAAAACATCAAACACTATAGTGTGCAGTGATTCTTGCCTAACTTGTTCCCTAGTTAGCTCACACACAGCTCAGTAGATCATCTAGAAAGATTAGCCCAACACTAGCACCCCTATGAGCTTGCCATTGCCATTAATGGTGAACAGTCGAGCACCCCAATGTCACCCCATTGTGGACAGCAAGCTAGAGGAAGAACTAGCCATGCCAACCTTGTCTAGGAGGAAGCCCACCGTCCACCGCCACTCACTGTCCCAGCCACAAGCGTTGCCAAGCCCTGGACCACGCGCACAAGCCGCGCCCAGACCATGCCGAGCGTGCGCCAGAGCGCCACCCTCGACCAGCATCCACAGACCGCGCGCCGCCCTCGCCGCGTGCATACACGATCGTCATCAACCCAGGAGACCGCCAGACATCCCCATTTGCCGCCCCGTGCCGCACAGCCATCGTCCACCGTCGAAGACGCCGCCTCTGCCGCGCAGAGCACCGGCCGTTCCAGACCAAACCACACCGCCCCATGCCTCGCGACCATGTCGTTGAGCATCGCCAGGAGACACAGCACCGTCCCCTACCCTTGCCCATGCCAATAGCCGCCTGTAACGTCGCCCCCGACGAGCTCACCGTGTGCCCCGACGGTCCCCTCGCTCGACTATAAATAGAGGCCACCCCCGCTCGATTTCTTCACACCATCTCACTCCCCTCTCCTCACCGATCGTGCCACACCATTCTCAGAGCAAGGCAAGCACCACCTCGCCGGAATTTCACTTGAGCCTGCCGCTGCCTGAGAAGAAAGGAGCCAGCGATTGGAGCCACCCCAGGAGCTGCCGCGACCACCCCTGAGTTCGCCGTCGTCGACTTCGTTGTTCGCCCGCCTCGCCGGCCCTCGCCAGTACCTCGGTGAGCCCCCAGCGACCCTCACTGGCCGCGCTAGGTTTCGTTCTCGTCGGAGTTGTCTCGCGTCAACGATGACTCCCAGCCGTTAGATTAGAACTAGATCGAATGATCCACGTTGCCCCATACCGCTTCGCCCAGCCCCATGTCACTGACGAGTGGGGACACCCACTTAAGCAGCCCGCGGGAGCACTGCGCTTAGCAGGCCGGCCCGTTAGAATTTCCCGCGCAGCCCAGTTATTCAAATTAAATCTTTTTCTATTTCAATTCAAACACACTAGGATCATCTCCCATCGTCAGCATTGCCTGTGACCCTGAAGATGGAGCTTCGCCTACGCTACCGTTATTATTACGTATTCCGCTGCTTGAAGTTGTATTAAGAACTGGATCATGAGATCCCTATTTGTGTAAGAACTTATGTATCGTTGTAATGGATAATGTACTATGGTATCCAATTCTGTTATGTCTCGCAAAAATGGTAATCCTAGGATTGCGATGTATGGCATAACAGGCATCTAGGATTGAAAAATCCGGGTGTTGACACGCTCGAAGGCGTCCCTTGTGGCGGCGATGATCTTGAAGCCTTGATGTCAGAGAAGTCGGCGTAAAAGTGTTCCACACCGGCCTGGCGTGTGGATGATGTCGATGTCGCTTCCTGTGGATGTGCTCGACGAAGATCTTGGCATGTAGTCTGACGTAGTCGTATAGCTTGACGTAGATGTTCGGATTGATGTAGTCCGGTTGATGCAGTGCAGATCTTAGTGTTGACGTAGTCGTATCGAAGCATTGCAGATCTGTATAACTTTAATGTAGACACCGGCGTGTGCGATAACCTGGATCTGCGCGTGGTGTTGTCGTGTCGATGCCGAGTCAGGCAGGTCACACACGGGGCGAGTTGATCTTGGAGGCGTATCAGACGTGGAATTGATGCAGGTATTCCAAGCTATTTGTCCTCTAGTGCATGACACCAGTGGTTTGAGTCCATATGCACGGGAGCTGCTTCCTACCGTAATCCCGCATATAAAGCTGGCCGTAGACATCTGCATGGACGAGGCCCTCGCGTCGCGGCCAGCGCCTGGACGAGGCGTGTGAGGCCGCACCCGTGCCCGTGCCCGGGTGCGTACGTCGATGTGATGATTTTTTTTCTTCTCGATCTGCTGCACCGTGTGCCGCACGCGCGGAAGAGCCAGGCGAGGAAGATCTGCCGCCGAAGTTACACTTCGCCATGTACAAATCTAAACGGTTTTTCACCGGATTGTAAGATTGTGTGGGTTTAGGGATTTATTTTGTAAACTGGATCTAATCTATAGAATTGGAGATTCGGAATTCACTACAGGAATGGCGTTGTGTGCCGACGGCCGGCAGCTACGCCGACGGCCAAAGGTCGGGGCCGTCGGCGTAGCACCGGGCCAGCCCAGCCCAGCTTCCGAGCCCTCGGCGTACCGCAGCCGTCGGCGTAGCAGCAGGTACGCCGAGGGTGACCGTCGGCGTAAACATTGCCCTCGGCGTACGGGGTGGCCGCGTGGCACTAGACAGGCCAGGCCCTAACAGCGTCAGCATTACACCGAGAGCCGCTGTCGGCATAGGATACGCCGACGGTCACCCTCGGCGTACGGCCTGCCTACGCCGACGGTGACCCTCGGCGTACCTATGCACCTTTTTTTTTCTTACCAAATTATTTGTATTTATTTATTAGTATCAATTATTTAGGTTCTATTTTATCAATTGGATGGATTCGTAGCCTCCGAATAATAGTCTTCACGCCCACATAAAATGTCGAATCTTCTCACAAGTTGAGAAATTTGCATGTTTGTGTGTTATTATCACATGTGCATGAAATTTATATTTCACAAATTTTTGTGAAGTTGTTCAAAGATTCAATCACATGTGCGTGTCTCCCCTCGCATGCATGCGGAAGCGTAGGTTCCGGACCCGTATAAGGGGGAATCTCCCCGTTGAGGCGAAGCTAATATGGTTTTACATCACCCTATGACCTAAACAAACACAAAACATATGTGTGTGAGTGTGGTGAGAGGTTGGTATAGGTGCTTGCATGTGTCCCCCCTCGCATGCATGCGCTCTAACCTAGAGGCGAAGGTTCCGGACCCGTATGAGGGGGGAATCTCCCCGTTTAGGTGAAACCGGGTAGGATAGTGCCCCAACTTGTGAACCAACATGGTTTTACATCACCCTATGACCTAAACAAACACAAAACAAGAGAGAGCTACGCCAGGCTACCCCTGTCAGAGGAACGTCTAGGGGGGTAGACGATCCGAGTGTGCACAGAGATCAGGGTTTCGCCGGAGGAAGACCACGAGAACATTGGAATGAGATGAAAACTTGCATGTGCCCCTAGCATATGTGTGTGAGTGTGGTGAGAGGTTGGTATAGGTGCTTGCATGTGTCCCCCCTCGCATGCATGCGCTCTAACCTAGAGGCGAAGGTTCCGGACCCGTATGAGGGGGGAATCTCCCCGTTTAGGTGAAACCGGGTAGGATAGTGCCCCAACTTGTGAACCAACATGGTTTTACATCACCCTATGACCTAAACAAACACAAAACAAGAGAGAGCTACGCCGGGCTACCCTTGTCAGAGGAACGTCTAGGGGGGTAGACGATCC
This sequence comes from Avena sativa, assembly GCA_916181665.1. Taxonomy (NCBI): domain Eukaryota; kingdom Viridiplantae; phylum Streptophyta; class Magnoliopsida; order Poales; family Poaceae; genus Avena; species Avena sativa. Next base: position 258,213,322 of record OV702298.1, on the reverse strand, counting down.
GAATGTGCACAGAGATCAGGGTTTCGCCGGAGGAAGACCACAAGAACATTGGAATGAGATGAAAACTTGCATGTGCCCCTAGCATATGTGTGTGAGTGTGGTGAGAGGTTGGTATAGGTGCTTGCATGTGTCCCCCCTCGCATGCATGCGCTCTAACCTAGAGGCGAAGGTTCCGGACCCGTATGAGGGGGGAATCTCCCCGTTTAGGTGAAACCGGGTAGGATAGTGCCCCAACTTGTGAACCAACATGGTTTTACATCACCCTATGACCTAAACAAACACAAAACAAGAGAGAGCTACGTCGGGCTACCCCTGTCAGAGGAACGTCTAGGGGGGTAGACGATCCGAGTGTGCACAGAGATCAGGGTTTCGCCGGAGGAAGACCACGAGAACATTGGAATGAGATGAAAACTTGCATGTGCCCCTAGCATATGTGTGTGAGTGTGGTGAGAGGTTGGTATAGGTGCTTGCATGTGTCCCCCTCGCATGCATGCGCTCTAACCTAGAGGCGAAGGTTCCGTACCCGTATAAGGGGGGAATCTCCCTGTTTAGGTGAAACCGGGTAGGATAGTGCCCCAACTTGTGAACCAACATGGTTTTACATCACCCTATGACCTAAACAAACACAAAACAAGAGAGAGCTACGCCGGGCTACCCCTGTCAGAGGAACGTCTAGGGGGGTAGACGATCCGAGTGTGCACAGAGATCAGGGTTTCGCCGGAGGAAGACCACGAGAACATTGGAATGAGATGAAAACTTGCATGTGCCCCTAGCATATGTGTGTGAGTGTGGTGAGAGGTTGGTATAGGTGCTTGCATGTGTCCCCCCTCGCATGCATGCGCTCTAACCTAGAGGCGAAGGTTCCGGACCCGTATGAGGGGGGAATCTCCCCGTTTAGGTGAAACCGGGTAGGATAGTGCCCCAACTTGTGAACCAACATGGTTTTACATCACCCTATGACCTAAACAAACACAAAACAAGAGAGAGCTATGCCGGGCTACCCCTGTCAGAGGAACGTCTAGGGGGGTAGACGATCCGAGTGTGCACAGAGATCAGGGTTTCGCCGGAGGAAGACCACGAGAACATTGGAATGAGATGAAAACTTGCATGTGCCCCTAGCACATGTGTGTGAGTGTGGTGATAGGTTTGTATAGGTGCTTGCATGTGCCCCCCCTCGCATGCATGCGCTCTAACCTAGAGGCGAAGGTTCCGGACCCGTATGAGGGGGGAATCTCCCCGTTTAGGTGAAACCGGGTAGGATAGTGCCCCAACTTGTGAACCAATATGGTTTTACATCACCCTATGACCTAAACAAACACAAAACAAGAGAGAGCTACGCCGGGCTACCCCTGTCAGAGGAACGTCTAGGGGGGTAGACGATTCGAATGTGCACAGAGATCAGGGTTGCGCCGGAGGAAGACCACGAGAACATTGGAATGAGATGAAAACTTGCATGTGCCCCTAGAATATGTGTGTGAGTGTGGTGAGAGGTTGGTATAGGTGCTTGCATGTGTCCCCCCTCGCATGCATGCGCTCTAACCTAGAGGCGAAGGTTCTGGACCCGTATGAGGGGGGAATCTCCCCGTTTAGGTGAAACCGGGTAGGATAGTGCCCCAACTTGTGAACCAACATGGTTTTACATCACCCTATGACCTAAACAAACACAAAACAAGAGAGAGCTATGTCGGGCTACCCCTGTCAGAGGAACGTCTAGGGGGGTAGACGATCCGAGTGTGCACAGAGATCAGGGTTTCGCCGGAGGAAGACCACGAGAACATTGGAATGAGATGAAAACTTGCATGTGCCCCTAGCATATGTGTGTGAGTGTGGTGAGAGGTTGGTATAGGTGCTTGCATGTGTCCCCACTCGCATGCATGCGCTCTAACCTAGAGGCGGAGGTTCCGTACCCGTATAAGGGGGGAATCTCCCTGTTTAGGTGAAACCGGGTAGGATAGTGCCCCAACTTGTGAACCAACATGGTTTTACATCACCATATTACCTAAACAAACACAAAACGAGAGAGAGTTACGCCGGGCTACCCCTGTCAGAGGAACGTCTAGGAGGGTAGACGATCCGAGTGTGCACAGAGATCAGGGTTTCGCCGGAGGAAGACCACGAGAACATTGGAATGAGATGAAAACTTGCATGTGCCCCTAGCATATGTGTGTGAGTGTGGTGAGAGGTTGGTATAGGTGCTTGCATGTGTCCCCCCTCGCATGCATGCGCTCTAACCTAGAGGCGAAGGTTCCGGACCCGTATGAGGGGGGAATCTCCCCGTTTAGGTGAAACCGGGTAGGATAGTGCCCCAAATTGTGAACCAACATGGTTTTACATCACCCTATGACCTAAACAAACACAAAACAAGAGAGAGCTATGCCGGGCTACCCCTGTCAGAGGAACGTCTAGGGGGGTAGACGATCCGAGTGTGCACAGAGATCAGGGTTTCGCCGGAGGAAGACCACGAGAACATTGGAATGAGATGAAAACTTGCATGTGCCCCTAGCACATGTGTGTGAGTGTGGTGATAGGTTTGTATAGGTTCTTGCATGTGTCCCCCCTCGCATGCATGCGCTCTAACCTAGAGGCGAAGGTTCCGGACCCGTATGAGGGGGGAATCTCCCCGTTTAGGTGAAACCGGGTAGGATAGTGCCCCAACTTGTGAACCAATATGGTTTTACATCACCCTATGACCTAAACAAACACAAAACAAGAGAGAGCTACGCCGGGCTACCCCTGTCAGAGGAACGTCTAGGGGGGTAGACGATTCGAATGTGCACAGAGATCAGGGTTTCGCCGGAGGAAGACCACGAGAACATTGGAATGAGATGAAAACTTGCATGTGCCCCTAGCATATGTGTGTGAGTGTGGTGAGAGGTTGGTATAGGTGCTTGCATGTGTCCCCCCTCGCATGCATGCGCTCTAACCTAGAGGCGAAGGTTCCGGACCCGTATGAGGGGGGAATCTCCCCGTTTAGGTGAAACCGGGTAGGATAGTGCCCCAACTTGTGAACCAACATGGTTTTACATCACCCTATGACCTAAACAAACACAAAACAAGAGAGAGCTATGTCGGGCTACCCCTGTCAGAGGAACGTCTAGGGGGGTAGACGATCCGAGTGTGCACAGAGATCAGGGTTTCGCCAGAGGAAGACCACGAGAACATTGGAATGAGATGAAAACTTGCATGTGCCCCTAGCATATGTGTGTGAGTGTGGTGAGAGGTTGGTATAGGTGCTTGCATGTGTCCCCACTCGCATGCATGCGCTCTAACCTAGAGGCGGAGGTTCCGTACCCGTATAAGGGGGGAATCTCCCTGTTTAGGTGAAACCGGGTAGGATAGTGCCCCAACTTGTGAACCAACATGGTTTTACATCACCCTATGACCTAAACAAACACAAAACAAGAGAGAGCTACGCCGGGCTACCCCTGTCAGAGGAACGTCTAGGGGGGTAGACGATCCGAGTGTGCACAGAGATCAGGGTTTCGCCGGAGGAAGACCACGAGAACATTGGAATGAGATGAAAACTTGCATGTGCCCCTAGCATATGTGTGTGAGTGTGGTGAGAGGTTGGTATAGGTGCTTGCATGTGTCCCCCCTCGCATGCATGCGCTCTAACCTAGAGGCGAAGGTTCCGGACCCGTATGAGGGGGGAATCTCCCCGTTTAGGTGAAACCGGGTAGGATAGTGCCCCAACTTGTGAACCAACATGGTTTTACATCACCCTATGACCTAAACAAACACAAAACAAGAGAGAGCTATGCCGGGCTACCCCTGTCAGAGGAACGTCTACGGGGGTAGACGATCCGAGTGTGCACAGAGATCAGGGTTTCGCCGGAGGAAGACCACGAGAACATTGGAATGAGATGAAAACTTGCATGTGCCCCTAGCACATGTGTGTGAGTGTGGTGATAGGTTTGTATAGGTGCTTGCATGTGCCCCCCCTCGCATGCATGCGCTCTAACCTAGAGGCGAAGGTTCCGGACCCGTATGAGGGGGGAATCTCCCCGTTTAGGTGAAACCGGGTAGGATAGTGCCCCAACTTGTGAACCAATATGGTTTTACATCACCCTATGACCTAAACAAACACAAAACAAGAGAGAGCTACGCCGGGCTACCCCTGTCAGAGGAACGTCTAGGGGGGTAGACGATTCGAATGTGCACAGAGATCAGGGTTGCGCCGGAGGAAGACCACGAGAACATTGGAATGAGATGAAAACTTGCATGTGCCCCTAGCATATGTGTGTGAGTGTGGTGAGAGGTTGGTATAGGTGCTTGCATGTGTCCCCCCTCGCATGCATGCGCTCTAACCTAGAGGCGAAGGTTCTGGACCCGTATGAGGGGGGAATCTCCCCGTTTAGGTGAAACCGGGTAGGATAGTGCCCCAACTTGTGAACCAACATGGTTTTACATCACCCTATGACCTAAACAAACACAAAACAAGAGAGAGCTATGTCGGGCTACCCCTGTCAGAGGAACGTCTAGGGGGGTAGACGATCCGAGTGTGCACAGAGATCAGGGTTTCGCCGGAGGAAGACCACGAGAACATTGGAATGAGATGAAAACTTGCATGTGCCCCTAGCATATGTGTGTGAGTGTGGTGAGAGGTTGGTATAGGTGCTTGCATGTGTCCCCACTCGCATGCATGCGCTCTAACCTAGAGGCGGAGGTTCCGTACCCGTATAAGGGGGGAATCTCCCTGTTTAGGTGAAACCGGGTAGGATAGTGCCCCAACTTGTGAACCAACATGGTTTTACATCACCATATTACCTAAACAAACACAAAACGAGAGAGAGTTACGCCGGGCTACCCCTGTCAGAGGAACGTCTAGGAGGGTAGACGATCCGAGTGTGCACAGAGATCAGGGTTTCGCCGGAGGAAGACCACGAGAACATTGGAATGAGATGAAAACTTGCATGTGCCCCTAGCATATGTGTGTGAGTGTGGTGAGAGGTTGGTATAGGTGCTTGCATGTGTCCCCCCTCGCATGCATGCGCTCTAACCTAGAGGCGAAGGTTCCGGACCCGTATGAGGGGGGAATCTCCCCGTTTAGGTGAAACCGGGTAGGATAGTGCCCCAAATTGTGAACCAACATGGTTTTACATCACCCTATGACCTAAACAAACACAAAACAAGAGAGAGCTATGCCGGGCTACCCCTGTCAGAGGAACGTCTAGGGGGGTAGACGATCCGAGTGTGCACAGAGATCAGGGTTTCGCCGGAGGAAGACCACGAGAACATTGGAATGAGATGAAAACTTGCATGTGCCCCTAGCACATGTGTGTGAGTGTGGTGATAGGTTTGTATAGGTTCTTGCATGTGTCCCCCCTCGCATGCATGCGCTCTAACCTAGAGGCGAAGGTTCCGGACCCGTATGAGGGGGGAATCTCCCCGTTTAGGTGAAACCGGGTAGGATAGTGCCCCAACTTGTGAACCAATATGGTTTTACATCACCCTATGACCTAAACAAACACAAAACAAGAGAGAGCTACGCCGGGCTACCCCTGTCAGAGGAACGTCTAGGGGGGTAGACGATTCGAATGTGCACAGAGATCAGGGTTTCGCCGGAGGAAGACCACGAGAACATTGGAATGAGATGAAAACTTGCATGTGCCCCTAGCATATGTGTGTGAGTGTGGTGAGAGGTTGGTATAGGTGCTTGCATGTGTCCCCCCTCGCATGCATGCGCTCTAACCTAGAGGCGAAGGTTCCGGACCCGTATGAGGGGGGAATCTCCCCGTTTAGGTGAAACCGGGTAGGATAGTGCCCCAACTTGTGAACCAACATGGTTTTACATCACCCTATGACCTAAACAAACACAAAACAAGAGAGAGCTATGTCGGGCTACCCCTGTCAGAGGAACGTCTAGGGGGGTAGACGATCCGAGTGTGCACAGAGATCAGGGTTTCGCCGGAGGAAGACCACGAGAACATTGGAATGAGATGAAAACTTGCATGTGCCCCTAGCATATGTGTGTGAGTGTGGTGAGAGGTTGGTATAGGTGCTTGCATGTGTCCCCACTCGCATGCATGCGCTCTAACCTAGAGGCGGAGGTTCCGTACCCGTATAAGGGGGGAATCTCCCTGTTTAGGTGAAACCGGGTAGGATAGTGCCCCAACTTGTGAACCAACATGGTTTTACATCACCCTATGACCTAAACAAACACAAAACAAGAGAGAGCTACGCCGGGCTACCCCTGTCAGAGGAACGTCTAGGGGGGTAGACGATCCGAGTGTGCACAGAGATCAGGGTTTCGCCGGAGGAAGACCACGAGAACATTGGAATGAGATGAAAACTTGCATGTGCCCCTAGCATATGTGTGTGAGTGTGGTGAGAGGTTGGTATAGGTGCTTGCATGTGTCCCCCCTCGCATGCATGCGCTCTAACCTAGAGGCGAAGGTTCCGGACCCGTATGAGGGGGGAATCTCCCCGTTTAGGTGAAACCGGGTAGGATAGTGCCCCAACTTGTGAACCAACATGGTTTTACATCACCCTATGACCTAAACAAACACAAAACAAGAGAGAGCTATGCCGGGCTACCCCTGTCAGAGGAACGTCTACGGGGGTAGACGATCCGAGTGTGCACAGAGATCAGGGTTTCGCCGGAGGAAGACCACGAGAACATTGGAATGAGATGAAAACTTGCATGTGCCCCTAGAACATGTGTGTGAGTGTGGTGATAGGTTTCTATAGGTGCTTGCATGTGTCCCCCCTCGCATGCATGCGCTCTAACCTAGAGGCGAAGGTTCCGGACCCGTATGAGGGGGGAATCTCCCCGTTTAGGTGAAACCGGGTAGGATAGTGCCCCAACTTGTGAACCAACATGGTTTTACATCACCCTATGACCTAAACAAACACAAAACAAGAGAGAGCTATGCCGGGCTACCCCTGTCAGAGGAACATCTAGGGGGGTAGACGATCCGAGTGTGCACAGAGATCAGGGTTTCGCCGGAGGAAGACCACGAGAACATTGGAATGAGATGAAAACTTGCATGTGCCCCTAGCACATGTGTGTGAGTGTGGTGATAGGTTTGTATAGGTGCTTGCATGTGTCCCCCCTCGCATGCATGCGCTCTAACCTAGAGGCGAAGGTTCCGGACCCGTATGAGGGGGGAATCTCCCCGTTTAGGTGAAACCGGGTAGGATAGTGCCCCAACTTGTGAACCAATATGGTTTTACATCACCCTATGACCTAAACAAACACAAAACAAGAGAGAGCTACGCCGGGCTACCCCTGTCAGAGGAACGTCTAGGGGGGTAGACGATTCGAATGTGCACAGAGATCAGGGTTTCGCCGGAGGAAGACCACGAGAACATTGGAATGAGATGAAAACTTGCATGTGCCCCTAGCATATGTGTGTGAGTGTGGTGAGAGGTTGGTATAGGTGCTTGCATGTGTCCCCCTCGCATGCATGCGCTCTAACCTAGAGGCGAAGGTTCCGGACCCGTATGAGGGGGGAATCTCCCCGTTTAGGTGAAACCGGGTAGGATAGTGCCCCAACTTGTGAACCAACATGGTTTTACATCACCCTATGACCTAAACAAACACAAAACAAGAGAGAGCTATGCTGGGCTACCCCTGTCAGAGGAACGTCTAGGGGGGTAGACGATCCGAGTGTGCACAGAGATCAGGGTTTCGCCGGAGGAAGACCACGAGAACATTGGAATGAGATGAAAACTTGCATGTGCCCCTAGCATATGTGTGTGAGTGTGGTGAGAGGTTGGTATAGGTGCTTGCATGTGTCCCCCCTCGCATGCATGCGCTCTAACCTAGAAGCGAAGGTTTTGGACCCGTATGAGGGGGGAATCTCCCTGTTTAGGTGAAACCGGGTAGGATAGTGCCCCAACTTGTGAACCAACATGGTTTTACATCACCCTATGACCTAAAAAAACACAAAACAAGAGAGAGCTACGCCGGGCTACCCCTGTCAGAGGAACGTCTAGGGGGGTAGACGATCCGAGTGTGCACAGAGATCAGGGTTTCGCCGGAGGAAGACCACGAGAACATTGGAATGAGATGAAAACTTGCATGTGCCCCTAGCATATGTGTGTGAGTGTGGTGAGAGGTTGGTATAGGTGCTTGCATGTGTCCCCCCTCGCATGCGTGCGCTCTAACCTAGAGGCGAAGGTTCCGGACCCGTATGAGGGGGGAATCTCCCCGTTTAGGTGAAACCGGGTAGGATAGTGCCCCAACTTGTGAACCAACATGGTTTTACATCACCCTATGACCTAAACAAACACAAAACAAGAGAGAGCTATGCCGGGCTACCCTTGTCAGAGGAACGTCTAGGGGGGTAGACGATCTGAGTGTGCACAGAGATCAGGGTTTCGCCGGAGGAAGACCACGAGAACATTGGAATGAGATGAAAACTTGCATGTGCCCCTAGCATATGTGTGTGAGTGTGGTGAGAGGTTGGTATAGGTGCTTGCATGTGTCCCCACTCGCATGCATGCGCTCTAACCTAGAGGCGGAGGTTCCGTACCCGTATAAGGGGGGAATCTCCCTGTTTAGGTGAAACCGGGTAGGATAGTGCCCCAACTTGTGAACCAACATGGTTTTACATCACCCTATGACCTAAACAAACACAAAACAAGAGAGAGCTACGCCGGGCTACCCCTGTCAGAGGAACGTCTAGGGGGGTAGACGATCCGAGTGTGCACAGAGATCAGGGTTTCGCCGGAGGAAGACCACGAGAACATTGGAATGAGATGAAAACTTGCATGTGCCCCTAGCATATGTGTGTGAGTGTGGTGAGAGGTTGGTATAGGTGCTTGCATGTGTCCCCCCTCGCATGCATGCGCTCTAACCTAGAGGCGAAGGTTCCGGACCCGTATGAGGGGGGAATCTCCCCGTTTAGGTGAAACCGGGTAGGATAGTGCCCCAACTTGTGAACCAACATGGTTTTACATCACCCTATGACCTAAACAAACACAAAACAAGAGAGAGCTATGCCGGGCTACCCCTGTCAGAGGAACGTCTACGGGGGTAGACGATCCGAGTGTGCACAGAGATCAGGGTTTCGCCGGAGGAAGACCACGAGAACATTGGAATGAGATGAAAACTTGCATGTGCCCCTAGCATATGTGTGTGAGTGTGGTGAGAGGTTGGTATAGGTGCTTGCATGTGTCCCCCCTCGCATGCATGCGCTCTAACCTAGAGGCGAAGGTTTCGGACCCGTATGAGGGGGGAATCTCCCCGTTTAGGTGAAACCGGGTAGGATAGTGCCCCAACTTGTGAACCAATATGGTTTTAAATCACCCTATGACCTAAACAAACACAAAACAAGAGAGAGCTACGCCGGGCTACCCCTGTCAGAGGAACGTCTAGGGGGGTAGACGATCCGAGTGTGCACAGAGATCAGGGTTTCGCCGGAGGAAGACCACGAGAACATTGGAATGAGATGAAAACTTGCATGTGCCCCTAGCATATGTGTGTGAGTGTGGTGAGAGGTTGGTATAGGTGCTTGCATGTGTCCCCCCTCGCATGCATGCGCTCTAACCTAGAGGCGAAGGTTCCGGACCCGTATGAGGGGGGAATCTCCCCGTTTAGGTGAAACCGGGTAGGATAGTGCCCCAACTTGTGAACCAACATGGTTTTACATCACCCTATGACCTAAACAAACACAAAACAAGAGAGAGCTATGCTAGGCTACCCCTGTCAGAGGAACGTCTAGGGGGGTAGACGATCCGAGTGTGCACAGAGATCAGGGTTTCGCCGGAGGAGGACCACGAGAACATTGGAATGAGATGAAAACTTGCATGTGCCCCTAGAATATGTGTGTGAGTGTGGTGAGAGGTTGGTATAGGTGCTTGCATGTGTCCCCCCTCGCATGCATGCGCTCTAACCTAGAGGCGAAGGTTCCGGACCCGTATGAGGGGGCAATCTCCCCGTTTAGGTGAAACCGGGTAGGATAGTGCCCCAACTTGTGAACCAACATGGTTTTACATCACCCTATGACCTAAACAAACACAAAACAAGAGAGAGCTATGCCGGGCTACCCCTGCCAGAGGAACGTCTAGGGGGTAGACGATCCGAGTGTGCACAGAGATCAGGGTTTCGCCGGAGGAAGACCACGAGAACATTGGAATGAGATGAAAACTTGCATGTGCCCCTAGCATATGTGTGTGAGTGTGGTGAGATGTTGGTATAGGTGCTTGCATGTGTCCCCCCTCGCATGCATGCGCTCTAACCTAGAGGCGAAGGTTCCGGACCCGTATGAGGGGGGAATCTCCCCGTTTAGGTGAAACCGGGTAGGATAGTGCCCCAACTTGTGAACCAATATGGTTTTACATCACCCTATGACCTAAACAAACACAAAACAAGAGAGAGCTACGCCGGGCTACCCCTGTCAGAGGAACGTCTAGGGGGGTAGACGATCCGAGTGTGCACAGAGATCAGGGTTTCGCCGGAGGAAGACCACGAGAACATTGGAATGAGATGAAAACTTGCATGTGCCCCTAGCATATGTGTGTGAGTGTGGTGAGAGGTTGGTATAGGTGCTTGCATGTGTCCCCCCTCGCATGCATGCGCTCTAACCTAGAGGCGAAGGTTCCGGACCCATATGAGGGGGGAATCTCCCCGTTTAGGTGAAACCGGGTAGGATAGTGCCCCAACTTGTGAACCAACATGGTTTTACATCACCCTATGACCTAAACAAACACAAAACAAGAGAGAGCTATGCTGGGCTACCCCTGTCAGAGGAACGTCTAGGGGGGTAGACGATCCGAGTGTGCACAGAGATCAGGGTTTCGCCGGAGGAAGACCACGAGAACATTGGAATGAGATGAAAACTTGCATGTGCCCCTAGCATATGTGTGTGAGTGTGGTGAGAGGTTGGTATAGGTGCTTGCATGTGTCCCCCCTCGCATGCATGCGCTCTAACCTAGAAGCGAAGGTTTCGGACCCGTATGAGGGGGGAATCTCCCTGTTTATGTGAAACCGGGTAGGATAGTGTAGGGGTTCGTAGCATGGAAAACAAAAATTTTCTATCGCATACAAACAAACAAGCCAAGATCTATCTACTAGATTGCAGCAACGAGTCGATGGAATAACTCACCCTCGAAGATTCCAAAGTGTTTAACGAGAGCAGATTCTCGTGGGTGATGTAGTCGTACTCTTTCCGATCTCAAGATCGCGTAGATGATCCTTCCGGCGCCACGTTCCGGCAGCGCTCCCGTAGTCGGTCACACGTTCGGTACTCGACGAAGACCTTCCTCTCCCTTGTTCCAGCAGGCAGCGGAGGTTGTAGCACTCTCCTCGCGATTCCGGCAGCACAACGGCGTGGTACCGGAGGTAGAGGGGAAATCCCGCAGGGCTTCGCCTTAAGCCGGTGCGAGTATGGTGGAGCTTATGAGAGAGGCTATTAGTGGTCTAGTAATTAGACACACCAATTAGAAGGCTCTAAACCAATTAGAAGGCTCTAAACCGCTGGCTAAAGCAATTAGAAGCTCTAAACCAAAACGGCTCTAAACCGGAGATTAGAGGTGGAAACTTGTGTGTGCTAGGAGGGGAGCCCTGCCCCTCCTTATATAGGTGGGAGGGCTGGCCGGCCAAGGGGAGGGAGTGGAGTCCCTCCCCAACTCGGCTTGGGGTGGGGCGCCGGCTTGGGGAGGAGGGAATCCCTCCCCAACTCGGTTTCCTCTTCTCCTCCTCTTTCCACTTTCCAAATCTTGCCGTTTGACTTTCAAACAAGCCGTTTGACTTTTCAATTTAGGATTTAAATAAACCCTTTATTTTGGACAGCAAAGACACCTAGTACATGATGCAATCATTCCAACTTACAATGACACATTCATGTACCCTTCCCCCCTCCGGAGTGCCGGACATTCCGGGACCTTCTAGAATGTTCCCGATGAAAACACCGGAACCATTCCCCAACTCCGAAACGGGACTTTCCTTATATGAATCTTATTCTCCGGACCATTCCGGATCACCTCGTGATATCCCGGATCCCATCCGAGACTCCGAACAACATTCGGTCTCTTTCTCATAATACCATAACTACTCAAACAACGTCGAATCCTTAAGTGTGTCTCCCTACGGTTCGTGAATTATGCGGACATGATCGAGACACTTCTCCGAACAATAACCAATAGAGGAATCTGGAAATTCATATGGCTCCCACATATTTCTACGATTACATTGCGATCGAATGAACCACTTACATACGATACCAATTTCCCTTTGTCTCACGATATGTTACTTATCCGAGGTTATGATCGTCGGTATCTCTGCATACCTAGTTCAACCTCGTTACTGATAAGTACTCTTTTCTCGTTCCCGTGATATGTGATCCCTTGTGACCCAGTCACATGCTTGCAAGCTAATTGGATGACATTTCACCGAGAGGGCCCAGAGAATATCTATCCGTCATATGGATGGACAAATCCCACTCTTGATCCATGTGTTTCAACCAATACTTTCCGAACACTCAATACCACCTTTATAGCCACCCTGTTACGGTGTGGTGTTTGATGACATCAAAGCATCCATCCGGTAAAGGTGATATGCATGATCTCATGGTCGAAGGAATTAGGTTACTATGTATCAGAAAGCATATAGCAATTGAACTATTGAAATGACTTGATCTTTATGCTATGCTTATCTATAGGAGTATGTCCACCATATCATTCTCCTAACGATATGATCTTGTTGTTAATAACATCTCAATGTTCATGATAGGGAAACCACAATCATCTATTAACCAACAAGCTAGTGAAGTATAGAGGCTATACTAGGGACTTCAATTTAAGTTTACAATTCACACAAGTATTAATGTTTCCTTGTTAATACTATTATAGCATGAATATAAACATTTATCATAAACACAAAGATATAATAATAACTATATTTATTATTGCCTCTAGGGCATATCTCCAACAGTCTCCCACTTGCACTAGAGTCATCTAATCTAGATTACATGGTAATATACCGAACACCCATGGCAGTTTGGTGTTGGTCATGTTTTGCCCTCGGGAGAGGTTTAGTCAACGGATCCGCCACATTCAGATCTGTGTGTACTTTGCAAATCTTTATATCCCCATCCTGGATATGTTCTCGAATAGCGTGAAAATGCAGCTTGATATGCTTCAGCTTCTTGTGTGACCTTGGTTCTTGCGCATTGGCTATGGCGCCCATGTTATCACAGTAGATAGACATTGGGTCCAGCGCACTAGGAACCACACCCAGCTCTGTAATGAACTCTTTCATCCATATCGCTTCTTGTGAAGCCTCCGAAGCAGCCATGTATTCCGATTCAGTTGAAGATCTCGCCACAACGCTTTGCTTTGCACTCCTCCAGCTAACTGCTGCACCATTCAAAATAAATACGTATCCGGATTGTGATTTAGAATCATCCGGATCAGTGTTCCAACTAGCATCGGTGTAACCATTAACAATGAGCTGTTCATCACCTCCATAAGAAAGAACCATATCCTTAGTTCTTCTCAAGTACTTAAGGATGTTTTTGACCGCTGTCCAATGATCCACTCCTGGATCACTTTGATATCTGCTAGTTAAACTAACAGCATATGCAATGTCGGGTCTAGTACATAGCATGGCATACATTAGAGATCCTATGGCTGAGGCATAAGGAGTCTTACTCATCCTTTCTCTATCTTCTGCCGATGTCGGACTTTGAGTTTTACTCAAGGTCGTATTGGGCAACATGGGCAAGAACCCTTTCTTGCTTTCTTCCATTCCAAACCTCTTTAGAACTTTGTCCAAATATGTACTCTGTGACAATGATATTTGGCGTTTCGATCTATCTCTATAAATCTTTATGCCTAATATGTAAGCTGCTTCTCCAAGATCCTTCATTGAAAAACTATTATTCAAATATTCTTTGACAATATTAAGAAGGTCTACATCATTCCCAATTAACAATATGTCATCCACATATAGTATTAAGAACGCTACAGAGCTCCCACTCACCTTTTTGTAAATACAAGCTTCTCCATAAGTTTGTATAAAACCAAAACTTTTGATTACCTTATCAAAACGTTGATTCCAACTTCGGGATGCTTGCTTCAATCCATAGATGGACCGTTGAAGTTTGCATACCTTGTTAGCATCTTTAGGATCGACAAAACCTTTGGGCTGCATCATATACAATTCTTCATCAATGTCTCCATTGAGGAATGCTGTTTTGACATCCATCTGCCATATTTCATAATCGTAATATGCAGCGATTGCTAACATAATCCTCACAGACTTTAGCTTCGCTACTGGTGAGAAAGTCTCATCGTAGTCAACTCCTTGAATTTGTCGAAACCCTTTTGCGACAAGTCGAGCTTTATAGACAGTAACATTACCATCAGCATCTGTTTTCTTCTTGAAAATCCATTTGTTCTCGACAGCCTTCCGGCCATCCGGTAAGTCCACCAAAGTCCATACTTGGTTTTCGTACATGGATCCAATCTCGGATTTCATGGCTTCTTGCCATTTATTGGAATCTGGGCTCATCATCGCTTCCTCATATGTCTCGGGGTCATCGGTGTTGTCCACCACCATGACATTCATAACGGAATCATACCAATCTGGAGTGGTACGAGTTCTCGTTGACCTCCGAGGCTCTGTAGTAACTTCAACCGAAGTTTCATGATCATCATCATTAGCTTCCTCTCTTATTGGTGCAGGCACCACAGGAACTTCTTCCGGTGCTGCGCTACTCGCAATTTTGAGAGAAGGTTCGACAACCTCGTCGTGTTCTACTTTCCTTCCAGTCACTTCTTTCGAGAGAAATTCCTTCTCTAGAAAGGATCCATTCTTGGCAACGAAGATTTTGCCTTCGGATCTATGATAGAAGGTATACCCAATAGTTTCCTTCGGGTATCCTATGAAGACGCATTTTTCCGCTTTGGGTTCAAGCTTGTCCGGCTGTAACTTCTTTACATAGGCTTCGCATCCCCAAACTTTAAGGAACGACAATTTAGGTTTCTTCCCAAACCATAATTCATACGGTGTCGTTTCAACGGATTTAGACGGTGCCCTATTTAAAGTGAATGCGGCTGTTTCTAATGCATAACCCCAAAATGATAGCGGTAAATCTGTAAGTGACATCATAGAACGAACCATATCTAAGAGAGTTCGATTACGACGTTCGGACACACCATTACGCTGTGGTGTTCCCGGCGGTGTCAACTGCGAAAGTATTCCGCATTTCTTCAAATGCTCGCCAAACTCGTAACTTAGATATTCACCTCCACGATCAGAACGTAGAAATTTAATCTTCTTGTTACGTTGATTCTCTACCTCACTTTGAAATTCCTTAAACTTCTCGAAAGTTTCGGACTTATGTTTCATGAAATAGATATACCCATATCTACTCAAGTCATCCGTGAAGGTAAGAACATAACGATAACCACTGCGCGATGCTACACTCATTGGACCACACACATCGGTATGTATGATTTCCAATAAGTCCGTAGCTCGCTCCATCATACCAGAAAACGGAGTCTTAGTCATTTTACCCATCAGACATGCTTCGCATCTTTCAAGTGATTCAAAATCAAGTGATTCAAGAAGTCCATCGGAATGGAGTTTCTTCATACGCTTCACTCCAATGTGACCAAGACGACAGTGCCACATATAGGTCGAGTTATCGCTTGATTTCAATCGTTTAGCTTCAATGTTATTAATATGTGTATTTCTACTATCGAGATTCAATAATAATAGACCATCTATCAAAGGTGCATGTGCATAAAACATATTACTCATATAAATCGAACAACCATTATTCTCGGATTTAAACAAGTAACCGTCTCGCAATAAACAAGATCCCGATATAATGTTCATGCTCAACGCAGGCACCAAATAACAATGATTTAAGTATAAAACTAATCCCGATGGTAGATGAAGAGGTAGCATGCCGACCGCGATCACATCAACCTTTGATCCGTTTCCTACGCGCATCGTCACCTCGTTCTTCGCTAGCTTCCGTTTATTCTGCAGCTCCTGTTTCGAGTTACAAATATGAGCAACCGAACCAGTATCAAATACCCAGGCACTACTACGAATACTAGTGAGATACACATCAATAACATGTATATCAGATATACCTTTCTTCTTGATGTTGCCGTTCTTCAAATCCGCCAAGTACTTTGGGCAATTCCGCTTCCAGTGACCTTCTCTCTTGCAGTAAAAGCACTCAGTATCAGGCTTGGGTCCAGCCTTGGTCCTCTTCGTCGGCATGGTAACTTTCTTACCACCCTTCTTGAAGTGTCCCCTCTGCTTAGACTTGCCTTTCTTGAATTTGGTGGTCTTATTGACCATCAACACTTGGTGCTCTTTCTTGATCTCCACTTCTGCAGATTTTAACATAGCAAATAGTTCTGGCAACTCTTTGTTCATGTTCTGCATGTTGTAGTTCATCACAAAGTTCTTGTAACTTGGTGGTAGTGATTGGAGGATGCGGTAAACCCCCAAAGTATTAGGAATCACTATACCCAAGCTTTGAAGTTTGTTTGCGTGCCCAGACATCTTAAGCACGTGCTCACTGACGGAGCTGCCCTCTTCCATCTTGCAGTTAAAGAACTTTTCAGAAGCTTCATAACTTTCAATTGCCGCATGAGTCTCAAAAATTAATTTGAGATCCTCGACAATATCATATGGGTCTGACTCTTCAAACCTTTTCTGAAGCTCCGATTCTAAACCATACAAGATAGCACACTGAACTATGGAGTACTGATTCTTCCGAGCGAGGTAAACATTCTTTACTTCATCGGGAGCATCAGCTGCAGGTGGGTCACCCAGCGGTGCATCCAGCACATAGGTCAAATTACCAGCTGTGAGGACAATCCTCAAATTGCGGAACCAATCCGCGAAGTTGCTTCCATTGTTTTTCAACTTTTCTTTCTCTAGGAACGCATTAAAATTGATGGTAGGGGCTGCCATTGATCTACAACATATTTGCAATAGTTTAGACTAAGTTTATGACAAATTGAGTTCAAATTAATTAATGAAATTAAACTAGGTGAACTCCCACTCAAAACAACATCCCTCACATTGTTTTAGTGATCACACGAACCAAATCCACTGCATCAACACCGATCATCACGAGAGTTGATATAGTTTCAATGGCGAACAATCATCATGTTCATCATATCTACTATATGATTCATGCTTTACCTTTCGGCGATCCGTGTTCCTGAGGCCATGTCTGTACATGCTAGGCTCGTCAAGATCAAACCTTAGCTACCGCATAAGCAAATCTGGCTTGCTTACGTTGTATTCACCCGCGGAATCAAAGACACCCGATCATCACGTGGTGCTTCGAAGCAGCAAGCTTTGGCAACGGTGCATACTAAGGGTGAACACTTTAGAACTTGAAATTTATGTGCATGAGGGATCATCTTATAATGCTACCGTCGTCTACTAAGCAATACAAGATGCATAAAGGATTAACATCACATGCAATTCATAATATGTGATATGATATGGCCTTTCTTCTTTGTGCTTCCGATCTCCATCTTTAAGCACGAACATGATCTCCATCATCACCGGCATAGCATCAAGGTCAATGACGCTTCTTCATGGTTGTCGTCCACCAGCTTCAACTATTACAACTATTTTGAACAGACACGCAGGTCTTAACAGAAATTAAAGACAACCATATGGCTCCTGCCGGTTGCCAACTTACAATAAGGAACATTGCATACATCAAATATAATCACAATCATGGCCATATCACATCACTACACACCCCTGCAAAACAAAGTTAGACGCTTCTACTTTCTTTGCATATTTTACGTGGTTTGGGGCTTTCCATAAGTGTCGTTCTAACCTACGAACAAGAACCACAACATTGATACTAGCATTGTTGATTACCCGTTGTAAATTGGATCTTTACTATGCTAGGAGAAACAGGCACCCGCAAAGCCACTTATGCAATACGAGTTGCATGTCAAGCGTGGAGCAAGTCTCATGAACGATGTCATGTAAGGTTAGCCCGGGCCGCTTCATCCCAACATACCGCAAGATGCAAAGTACACAAAAAGCAATCTACAATAAAAGCATCAACGCCCACAATGACCATTGTGTTCTACTCGTGCAACAGATCTACATATAGACACGGCTCTGATACCACTGTAGGGGTTCGTAGCATGGAAAACAAAAATTTTCTATCGCATACAAACAAACAAGCCAAGATCTATCTACTAGATTGCAGCAACGAGTCGATGGAATAACTCACCCTCGAAGATTCCAAAGTGTTTAACGAGAGCAGATTCTCGTGGGTGATGTAGTCGTACTCTTTCCGATCTCAAGATCGCGTAGACGATCCTTCCGGCGCCACGTTCCGGCAGTGCTCCCGTAGTCGGTCACACGTTCGGTACTCGACGAAGACCTTCCTCTCCCTTGTTCCAGCAGGCAGCGGAGGTTGTAGCACTCTCCTCGCGATTCCGGCAGCACAACGGCGTGGTACCGGAGGTAGAGGGGAAATCCCGCAGGGCTTCGCCTTAAGCCGGTGCGAGTATGGTGGAGCTTATGAGAGAGGCTATTAGTGGTCTAGTAATTAGACACACCAATTAGAAGGCTCTAAACCAATTAGAAGGCTCTAAACCGCTGGCTAAAGCAATTAGAAGCTCTAAACCAAAACGGCTCTAAACCGGAGATTAGAGGTGGAAACTTGTGTGTGCTAGGAGGGGAGCCCTGCCCCTCCTTATATAGGTGGGAGGGCTGGCAGGCCAAGGGGAGGGAGTGGAGTCCCTCCCCAACTCGGCTTGGGGTGGGGCGCCGGCTTGGGGAGGAGGGAATCCCTCCCCAACTCGGTTTCCTCTTCTCCTCCTCTTTCCACTTTCCAAAACTTGCCGTTTGACTTTCAAACAAGCCGTTTGACTTTTCAATTTAGGATTTAAATAAACCCTTTATTTTGGACAGCAAAGACACCTAGTACATGATGCAATCATTCCAACTTACAATGACACATTCATGTACCCTTCCCCCCTCCGGAGTGCCGGACATTCCGGGACCTTCTAGAATGTTCCCGATGAAAACACCGGAACCATTCCCCAACTCCGAAACGGGACTTTCCTTATATGAATCTTATTCTCCGGACCATTCCGGATCACCTCGTGATATCCCGGATCCCATCCGAGACTCCGAACAACATTCGGTCTCTTTCTCATAATACCATAACTACTCAAACAACGTCGAATCCTTAAGTGTGTCTCCCTACGGTTCGTGAATTATGCGGACATGATCGAGACACTTCTCCGAACAATAACCAATAGAGGAATCTGGAAATTCATATGGCTCCCACATATTTCTACGATTACATTGCGATCGAATGAACCACTTACATACGATACCAATTTCCCTTTGTCTCACGATATGTTACTTATCCGAGGTTATGATCGTCGGTATCTCTGCATACCTAGTTCAACCTCGTTACTGATAAGTACTCTTTTCTCGTTCCCGTGATATGTGATCCCTTGTGACCCAGTCACATGCTTGCAAGCTAATTGGATGACATTTCACCGAGAGGGCCCAGAGAATATCTATCCGTCATATGGATGGACAAATCCCACTCTTGATCCATGTGTTTCAACCAATACTTTCCGAACACTCAATACCACCTTTATAGCCACCCTGTTACGGTGTGGTGTTTGATGACATCAAAGCATCCATCCGGTAAAGGTGATATGCATGATCTCATGGTCGAAGGAATTAGGTTACTATGTATCAGAAAGCATATAGCAATTGAACTATTGAAATGACTTGATCTTTATGCTACGCTTATCTATAGGAGTATGTCCACCATATCATTCTCCTAACGATATGATCTTGTTGTTAATAACATCTCAATGTTCATGATAGGGAAACCACAATCATCTATTAACCAACAAGCTAGTGAAGTATAGAGGCTATACTAGGGACTTCAATTTAAGTTTACAATTCACACAAGTATTAATGTTTCCTTGTTAATACTATTATAGCATGAATATAAACATTTATCATAAACACAAAGATATAATAATAACTATATTTATTATTGCCTCTAGGGCATATCTCCAACAGTCTCCCACTTGCACTAGAGTCATCTAATCTAGATTACATGGTAATATACCGAACACCCATGGCAGTTTGGTGTTGGTCATGTTTTGCCCTCGGGAGAGGTTTAGTCAACGGATCCGCCACATTCAGATCTGTGTGTACTTTGCAAATCTTTATATCCCCATCCTGGATATGTTCTCGAATAGCGTGAAAATGCAGCTTGATATGCTTCAGCTTCTTGTGTGACCTTGGTTCTTGCGCATTGGCTATGGCGCCCATGTTATCACAGTAGATAGACATTGGGTCCAGCGCACTAGGAACCACACCCATCTCTGTAATGAACTCTTTCATCCATATCGCTTCTTGTGAAGCCTCCGAAGCAGCCATGTATTCCGATTCAGTTGAAGATCTCGCCACAACGCTTTGCTTTGCACTCCTCCAGCTAACTGCTGCACCATTCAAAATAAATACGTATCCGGATTGTGATTTAGAATCATCCGGATCAGTGTTCCAACTAGCATCGGTGTAACCATTAACAATGAGTTGTTCATCACCTCCATAAGAAAGAACCATATCCTTAGTTCTTCTCAAGTACTTAAGGATGTTTTTGACCGCTGTCCAATGATCCACTCCTGGATCACTTTGATATCTGCTAGTTAAACTAACAGCATATGCAATGTCGGGTCTAGTACATAGCATGGCATACATTAGAGATCCTATGGCTGAGGCATAAGGAGTCTTACTCATCCTTTCTCTATCTTCTGCCGATGTCGGACTTTGAGTTTTACTCAAGGTCGTATTGGGCAACATGGGCAAGAACCCTTTCTTGCTTTCTTCCATTCCAAACCTCTTTAGAACTTTGTCCAAATATGTACTCTGTGACAATGATATTTGGCGTTTCGATCTATCTCTATAAATCTTTATGCCTAATATGTGAAACCGGGTAGGATAATGCCCCAACTTGTGAACCAACATGGTTTTACATCACCCTATGACCTAAACAAACACAAAACAAGAGAGAGCTACGCCGGGCTACCCCTGTCAGAGGAACGTCTAGGGGGGTAGACGATCCGAGTGTGCACAGAGATCAGGGTTTCGCCGGAGGAAGACCACGAGAACATTGGAATGAGATGAAAACTTGCATGTGCCCCTAGCATATGTGTGTGAGTGTGGTGAGAGGTTGGTATAGGTGCTTGCATGTGTCCCCCCTCGCATGCATGCGCTCTAACCTAGAGGCGAAGGTTCCGGACCCGTATGAGGGGGGAATCTCCCCGTTTAGGTGAAACCGGGTAGGATAGTGCCCCAACTTGTGAACCAACATGGTTTTACATCACCCTATGACCTAAACAAACACAAAACAAGAGAGAGCTATGCCGGGCTACCCTTGTCAGAGGAACGTCTAGGGGGGTAGACGATCTGAGTGTGCACAGAGATCAGGGTTTCGCCGGAGGAAGACCACGAGAACATTGGAATGAGATGAAAACTTGCATGTGCCCCTAGCATATGTGTGTGAGTGTGGTGAGAGGTTCGTATAGGTGCTTGCATGTGTCCCCCCTCGCATGCATGCGCTCTAACCTAGAGGCGAAGGTTCCGGACCCGTATGAGGGGGGAATCTCCCCGTTTAGGTGAAACCGGGTAGGATAGTGCCCCAACTTGTGAACCAACATGGTTTTACATCACCCTATGACCTAAACAAACACAAAACAAGAGAGAGATACGTCGGGCTACCCCTGTCAGAGGAACGTCTAGGGGGGTAGACGATCCGAGTGTGCACAGAGATCAGGGTTTCGCCGGAGGAAGACCACGAGAACATTGGAATGAGATGAAAACTTGCATGTGCCCCTAGCATATGTGTGTGAGTGTGGTGAGAGGTTGGTATAGGTGCTTGCATGTGTCCCCCCTCGCATGCATGCGCTCTAACCTAGAGGCGAAGGTTCCGTACCCGTATAAGGGGGGAATCTCCCTTTTTAGGTGAAACCGGGTAGGATAATGCCCCAACTTGTGAACCAACATGGTTTTACATCACCCTATGACCTAAACAAACACAAAACAAGAGAGAGCTACGCCGGGCTACCCCTGTCAGAGGAACGTCTAGGGGGGTAGACGATCCGAGTGTGCACAGAGATCAGGGTTTCGCCGGAGGAAGACCACGAGAACATTGGAATGAGATGAAAACTTGCATGTGCCCCTAGCATATGTGTGTGAGTGTGGTGAGAGGTTGGTATAGGTGCTTGCATGTGTCCCCCCTCGCATGCATGCGCTCTAACCTAGAGGCGAAGGTTCCGGACCCGTATGAGGGGGGAATCTCCCCGTTTAGGTGAAACCGGGTAGGATAGTGCCCCAACTTGTGAACCAACATGGTTTTACATCACCCTATGACCTAAACAAACACAAAACAAGAGAGAGCTATGCCGGGCTACCCCTGTCAGAGGAACGTCTAGGGGGGTAGATGATCCGAGTGTGCACAGAGATCAGGGTTTCGCCGGAGGAAGACCACGAGAACATTGGAATGAGATGAAAACTTGCATGTGCCCCTAGCACATGTGTGTGAGTGTGGTGATAGGTTTGTATAGGTGCTTGCATGTGTCCCCCCTCGCATGCATGCGCTCTAACCTAGAGGCGAAGGTTCCGGACCCGTATGAGGGGGGAATCTCCCCGTTTAGGTGAAACCGGGTAGGATAGTGCCCCAACTTGTGAACCAATATGGTTTTACATCACCCTATGACCTAAACAAACACAAAACAAGAGAGAGCTACGCCGGGCTACCCCTGTCAGAGGAACGTCTAGGGGGGTAGACGATCCGAATGTGCACAGAGATCAGGGTTTCGCCGGAGGAAGACCACGAGAACATTGGAATGAGATGAAAACTTGCATGTGCCCCTAGCATATGTGTGTGAGTGTGGTGAGAGGTTGGTATAGGTGCTTGCATGTGTCCCCCCTCGCATGCATGCGCTCTAACCTAGAGGCGAAGGTTCCGGACCCGTATGAGGGGGGAATCTCCCCATTTAGGTGAAACCGGGTAGGATAGTGCCCCAACTTGTGAACCAACATGGTTTTACATCACCCTATGACCTAAACAAACACAAAACAAGAGAGAGCTACGTCGGGCTACCCCTGTCAGAGGAACGTCTAGGGGGGTAGACGATCCGAGTGTGCACAGAGATCAGGGTTTCGCCGGAGGAAGACCACGAGAACATTGGAATGAGATGAAAACTTGCATGTGCCCCTAGCATATGTGTGTGAGTGTGGTGAGAGGTTGGTATAGGTGCTTGCATGTGTCCCCCCTCGCATGCATGCGCTCTAACCTAGAGGCCAAGGTTCCGTACCCGTATAAGGGGGGAATCTCCCTGTTTAGGTGAAACCGGGTAGGATAGTGCCCCAACTTGTGAACCAACATGGTTTTACATCACCCTATGACCTAAACAAACACAAAACAAGAGAGAGCTACGCCGGGCTACCCCTGTCAGAGGAACGTCTAGGGGGGTAGACGATCCGAGTGTGCACAGAGATCAGGGTTTCGCCGGAGGAAGACCACGAGAACATTGGAATGAGATGAAAACTTGCATGTGCCCCTAGCATATGTGTGTGAGTGTGGTGAGAGGTTGGTATAGGTGCTTGCATGTGTCCCCCCTCGCATGCATGCGCTCTAACCTAGAGGCGAAGGTTCCGGACCCGTATGAGGGGGGAATCTCCCCGTTTAGGTGAAACCGGGTAGGATAGTGCCCCAACTTGTGAACCAACATGGTTTTACATCACCCTATGACCTAAACAAACACAAAACAAGAGAGAGCTATGCCGGGCTACCCTTGTCAGAGGAACGTCTAGGGGGGTAGACGATCCGAGTGTGCACAGAGATCAGGGTTTCGCCGGAGGAAGACCACGAGAACATTGGAATGAGATGAAAACTTGCATGTGCCCCTAGCATATGTGTGTGAGTGTGGTGAGAGGTTCGTATAGGTGCTTGCATGTGTCCCCCCTCGCATGCATGCGCTCTAACCTAGAGGCGAAGGTTCCGGACCCGTATGAGGGGGGAATCTCCCCGTTTAGGTGAAACCGGGTAGGATAGTGCCCCAACTTGTGAACCAACATGGTTTTACATCACCCTATGACCTAAACAAACACAAAACAAGAGAGAGATACGTCGGGCTACCCCTGTCAGAGGAACGTCTAGGGGGGTAGACGATCCGAGTGTGCACAGAGATCAGGGTTTCGCCGGAGGAAGACCACGAGAACATTGGAATGAGATGAAAACTTGCATGTGCCCCTAGCATATGTGTGTGAGTGTGGTGAGAGGTTGGTATAGGTGCTTGCATGTGTCCCCCCTCGCATGCATGCGCTCTAACCTAGAGGCGAAGGTTCCGTACCCGTATAAGGGGGGAATCTCCCTTTTTAGGTGAAACCGGGTAGGATAATGCCCCAACTTGTGAACCAACATGGTTTTACATCACCCTATGACCTAAACAAACACAAAACAAGAGAGAGCTACGCCGGGCTACCCCTGTCAGAGGAACGTCTAGGGGGGTAGACGATCCGAGTGTGCACAGAGATCAGGGTTTCGCCGGAGGAAGACCACGAGAACATTGGAATGAGATGAAAACTTGCATGTGCCCCTAGCATATGTGTGTGAGTGTGGTGAGAGGTTGGTATAGGTGCTTGCATGTGTCCCCCCTCGCATGCATGCGCTCTAACCTAGAGGCGAAGGTTCCGGACCCGTATGAGGGGGGAATCTCCCCGTTTAGGTGAAACCGGGTAGGATAGTGCCCCAACTTGTGAACCAACATGGTTTTACATCACCCTATGACCTAAACAAACACAAAACAAGAGAGAGCTATGCCGGGCTACCCCTGTCAGAGGAACGTCTAGGGGGGTAGATGATCCGAGTGTGCACAGAGATCAGGGTTTCGCCGGAGGAAGACCACGAGAACATTGGAATGAGATGAAAACTTGCATGTGCCCCTAGCACATGTGTGTGAGTGTGGTGATAGGTTTGTATAGGTGCTTGCATGTGTCCCCCCTCGCATGCATGCGCTCTAACCTAGAGGCGAAGGTTCCGGACCCGTATGAGGGGGGAATCTCCCCGTTTAGGTGAAACCGGGTAGGATAGTGCCCCAACTTGTGAACCAATATGGTTTTACATCACCCTATGACCTAAACAAACACAAAACAAGAGAGAGCTACGCCGGGCTACCCCTGTCAGAGGAACGTCTAGGGGGGTAGACGATCCGAATGTGCACAGAGATCAGGGTTTCGCCGGAGGAAGACCACGAGAACATTGGAATGAGATGAAAACTTGCATGTGCCCCTAGCATATGTGTGTGAGTGTGGTGAGAGGTTGGTATAGGTGCTTGCATGTGTCCCCCCTCGCATGCATGCGCTCTAACCTAGAGGCGAAGGTTCCGGACCCGTATGAGGGGGGAATCTCCCCATTTAGGTGAAACCGGGTAGGATAGTGCCCCAACTTGTGAACCAACATGGTTTTACATCACCCTATGACCTAAACAAACACAAAACAAGAGAGAGCTACGTCGGGCTACCCCTGTCAGAGGAACGTCTAGGGGGGTAGACGATCCGAGTGTGCACAGAGATCAGGGTTTCGCCGGAGGAAGACCACGAGAACATTGGAATGAGATGAAAACTTGCATGTGCCCCTAGCATATGTGTGTGAGTGTGGTGAGAGGTTGGTATAGGTGCTTGCATGTGTCCCCCCTCGCATGCATGCGCTCTAACCTAGAGGCCAAGGTTCCGTACCCGTATAAGGGGGGAATCTCCCTGTTTAGGTGAAACCGGGTAGGATAGTGCCCCAACTTGTGAACCAACATGGTTTTACATCACCCTATGACCTAAACAAACACAAAACAAGAGAGAGCTACGCCGGGCTACCCCTGTCAGAGGAACGTCTAGGGGGGTAGACGATCCGAGTGTGCACAGAGATCAGGGTTTCGCCGGAGGAAGACCACGAGAACATTGGAATGAGATGAAAACTTGCATGTGCCCCTAGCATATGTGTGTGAGTGTGGTGAGAGGTTGGTATAGGTGCTTGCATGTGTCCCCCCTCGCATGCATGCGCTCTAACCTAGAGGCGAAGGTTCCGGACCCGTATGAGGGGGGAATCTCCCCGTTTAGGTGAAACCGGGTAGGATAGTGCCCCAACTTGTGAACCAACATGGTTTTACATCACCCTATGACCTAAACAAACACAAAACAAGAGAGAGCTATGCCGGGCTACCCTTGTCAGAGGAACGTCTAGGGGGGTAGACGATCCGAGTGTGCACAGAGATCAGGGTTTCGCCGGAGGAAGACCACGAGAACATTGGAATGAGATGAAAACTTGCATGTGCCCCTAGCATATGTGTGTGAGTGTGGTGAGAGGTTGGTATAGGTGCTTGCATGTGTCCCCCCTCGCATGCATGCGCTCTAACCTAGAGGCGAAGGTTCCGGACCCGTATGAGGGGGGAATCTCCCCGTTTAGGTGAAACCGGGTAGGATAGTGCCCCAACTTGTGAACCAATATGGTTTTACATCACCCTATGACCTAAACAAACACAAAACAAGAGAGAGCTACGCCGGGCTACCCCTGTCAGAGGAACGTCTAGGGGGGTAGACGATCCGAGTGTGCACAGAGATCAGGGTTTCGCCGGAGGAAGACCACGAGAACATTGGAATGAGATGAAAACTTGCATGTGCCCCTAGCATATGTGTGTGAGTGTGGTGAGAGGTTGGTATAGGTGCTTGCATGTGTCCCCCCTCGCATGCATGCGCTCTAACCTAGAGGCGAAGGTTCCGTACCCGTATAAGGGGGGAATCTCCCTTTTTAGGTGAAACCGGGTAGGATAATGCCCCAACTTGTGAACCAACATGGTTTTACATCACCCTATGACCTAAACAAACACAAAACAAGAGAGAGCTACGCCGGGCTACCCCTGTCAGAGGAACGTCTAGGGGGGTAGACGATCCGAGTGTGCACAGAGATCAGGGTTTCGCCGGAGGAAGACCACGAGAACATTGGAATGAGATGAAAACTTGCATGTGCCCCTAGCATATGTGTGTGAGTGTGGTGAGAGGTTGGTATAGGTGCTTGCATGTGTCCCCCCTCGCATGCATGCGCTCTAACCTAGAGGCGAAGGTTCCGGACCCGTATGAGGGGGGAATCTCCCCGTTTAGGTGAAACCGGGTAGGATAGTGCCCCAACTTGTGAACCAACATGGTTTTACATCACCCTATGACCTAAACAAACACAAAACAAGAGAGAGCTATGCCGGGCTACCCCTGTCAGAGGAACGTCTAGGGGGGTAGACGATCCGAGTGTGCACAGAGATCAGGGTTTCGCCGGAGGAAGACCACGAGAACATTGGAATGAGATGAAAACTTGCATGTGCCCCTAGCACATGTGTGTGAGTGTGGTGATAGGTTTGTATAGGTGCTTGCATGTGTCCCCCCTCGCATGCATGCGCTCTAACCTAGAGGCGAAGGTTCCGGACCCGTATGAGGGGGGAATCTCCCCGTTTAGGTGAAACCGGGTAGGATAGTGCCCCAACTTGTGAACCAATATGGTTTTACATCACCCTATGACCTAAACAAACACAAAACAAGAGAGAGCTACGCCGGGCTACCCCTGTCAGAGGAACGTCTAGGGGGGTAGACGATCCGAATGTGCACAGAGATCAGGGTTTCGCCGGAGGAAGACCACGAGAACATTGGAATGAGATGAAAACTTGCATGTGCCCCTAGCATATGTGTGTGAGTGTGGTGAGAGGTTGGTATAGGTGCTTGCATGTGTCCCCCCTCGCATGCATGCGCTCTAACCTAGAGGCGAAGGTTCCGGACCCGTATGAGGGGGGAATCTCCCCATTTAGGTGAAACCGGGTAGGATAGTGCCCCAACTTGTGAACCAACATGGTTTTACATCACCCTATGACCTAAACAAACACAAAACAAGAGAGAGCTACGTCGGGCTACCCCTGTCAGAGGAACGTCTAGGGGGGTAGACGATCCGAGTGTGCACAGAGATCAGGGTTTCGCCGGAGGAAGACCACGAGAACATTGGAATGAGATGAAAACTTGCATGTGCCCCTAGCATATGTGTGTGAGTGTGGTGAGAGGTTGGTATAGGTGCTTGCATGTGTCCCCCCTCGCATGCATGCGCTCTAACCTAGAGGCCAAGGTTCCGTACCCGTATAAGGGGGGAATCTCCCTGTTTAGGTGAAACCGGGTAGGATAGTGCCCCAACTTGTGAACCAACATGGTTTTACATCACCCTATGACCTAAACAAACACAAAACAAGAGAGAGCTACGCCGGGCTACCCCTGTCAGAGGAACGTCTAGGGGGGTAGACGATCCGAGTGTGCACAGAGATCAGGGTTTCGCCGGAGGAAGACCACGAGAACATTGGAATGAGATGAAAACTTGCATGTGCCCCTAGCATATGTGTGTGAGTGTGGTGAGAGGTTGGTATAGGTGCTTGCATGTGTCCCCCCTCGCATGCATGCGCTCTAACCTAGAGGCGAAGGTTCCGGACCCGTATGAGGGGGGAATCTCCCCGTTTAGGTGAAACCGGGTAGGATAGTGCCCCAACTTGTGAACCAACATGGTTTTACATCACCCTATGACCTAAACAAACACAAAACAAGAGAGAGCTATGCCGGGCTACCCTTGTCAGAGGAACGTCTAGGGGGGTAGACGATCCGAGTGTGCACAGAGATCAGGGTTTCGCCGGAGGAAGACCACGAGAACATTGGAATGAGATGAAAACTTGCATGTGCCCCTAGCATATGTGTGTGAGTGTGGTGAGAGGTTGGTATAGGTGCTTGCATGTGTCCCCCCTCGCATGCATGCGCTCTAACCTAGAGGCGAAGGTTCCGGACCCGTATGAGGGGGGAATCTCCCCGTTTAGGTGAAACCGGGTAGGATAGTGCCCCAACTTGTGAACCAATATGGTTTTACATCACCCTATGACCTAAACAAACACAAAACAAGAGAGAGCTACGCCGGGCTACCCCTGTCAGAGGAACGTCTAGGGGGGTAGACGATCCGAGTGTGCACAGAGATCAGGGTTTCGCCGGAGGAAGACCACGAGAACATTGGAATGAGATGAAAACTTGCATGTGCCCCTAGCATATGTGTGTGAGTGTGGTGAGAGGTTGGTATAGGTGCTTGCATGTGTCCCCCCTCGCATGCATGCGCTCTAACCTAGAGGCGAAGGTTCCGTACCCGTATAAGGGGGGAATCTCCCTGTTTAGGTGAAACCGGGTAGGATAGTGCCCCAACTTGTGAACCAACATGGTTTTACATCACCCTATGATCTAAACAAACACAAAACAAGAGAGAGCTACGCCGGGCTACCCCTGTCAGAGGAACGTCTAGGGGGGTAGACGATCCGAGTGTGCACAGAGATCAGGGTTTCGCCGGAGGAAGACCACGAGAACATTGGAATGAGATGAAAACTTGCATGTGCCCCTAGCATATGTGTGTGAGTGTGGTGAGAGGTTGGTATAGGTGCTTGCATGTGTCCCCCCTCGCATGCATGCGCTCTAACCTAGAGGCGAAGGTTCCGGACCCGTATGAGGGGGGAATCTCCCCGTTTAGGTGAAACCGGGTAGGATAGTGCCCCAACTTGTGAACCAACATGGTTTTACATCACCCTATGACCTAAAAAAACACAAAACAAGAGAGAGCTATGCCGGGCTACCCCTGTCAGAGGAACGTCTAGGGGGGTAGACGATCCGAGTGTGCACAGAGATCAGGGTTTCGCCGGAGGAAGACCACGAGAACATTGGAATGAGATGAAAACTTGCATGTGCCCCTAGCACATGTGTGTGAGTGTGGTGATAGGTTTCTATAGGTGCTTGCATGTGTCCCCCCTCGCATGCATGCGCTCTAACCTAGAGGCGAAGGTTCCGGACCCGTATGAGGGGGGAATCTCCCCGTTTAGGTGAAACCGGGTAGGATAGTGCCCCAACTTGTGAACCAATATGGTTTTACATCACCCTATGACCTAAACAAACTCAAAACAAGAGAGAGCTACGCCGGGCTACCCCTGTCAGAGGAACGTCTAGGGGGGTAGACGATCCGAGTGTGCACAGAGATCAGGGTTTCGCCGGAGGAAGACCACGAGAACATTGGAATGAGATGAAAACTTGCATGTGCCCCTAGCATATGTGTGTGAGTGTGGTGAGAGGTTGGTATAGGTGCTTGCATGTGTCCCCCTCGCATGCATGCGCTCTAACCTAGAGGCGAAGGTTCCGAACCCGTATGAGGGGGGAATCTCCCCGTTTAGGTGAAACCGGGTAGGATAGTGCCCCAACTTGTGAACCAACATGGTTTTACATCACCCTATGACCTAAACAAACACAAAACAAGAGAGAGCTATGCCGGGCTACCCCTGTCAGAGGAACGTCTAGGGGGGTAGACGATCCGAGTGTGCACATAGATCAGGGTTTCGCCGGAGGAAGACCACGAGAACATTTGAATGAGATGAAAACTTGCATGTGCCCCTAGCACATGTGTGTGAGTGTGGTGATAGGTTTCTATAGGTGCTTGCATGTGTCCCCCCTCGCATGCATGCGCTCTAACCTAGAGGCGAAGGTTCCGGACCCGTATGAGGGGGGAATCTCCCCGTTTAGGTGAAACCGGGTAGGATAGTGCCCCAACTTGTGAACCAATATGGTTTTACATCACCCTATGACCTAAACAAACACAAAACAAGAGAGAGCTACGCCGGGCTACCCCTGTCAGAGGAACGTCTAGGGGGGTAGACGATCCGAGTGTGCACAGAGATCAGGGTTTCGCCGGAGGAAGACCACGAGAACATTGGAATGAGATGAAAACTTGCATGTGCCCCTAGCATATGTGTGTGAGTGTGGTGAGAGGTTGGTATAGGTGCTTGCATGTGTCCCCCCTCGCATGCATGCGCTCTAACCTAGAGGCGAAGGTTCCGGACCCGTATGAGGGGGGAATCTCCCCGTTTAGGTGAAACCGGGTAGGATAGTGCCCCAACTTGTGAACCAACATGGTTTTACATCACCCTATGACCTAAACAAACACAAAACAAGAGAGAGCTATGCTAGGCTACCCCTGTCAGAGGAACGTCTAGGGGGGTAGACGATCCGAGTGTGCACAGAGATCAGGGTTTCGCCGGAGGAAGACCACGAGAACATTGGAATGAGATGAAAACTTGCATGTGCCCCTAGCATATGTGTGTGAGTGTGGTGAGAGGTTGGTATAGGTGCTTGCATGTGTCCCCCCTCGCATGCATGCGCTCTAACCTAGAAGCGAAGGTTTCGGACCCGTATGAGGGGGGAATCTCCCTGTTTAGGTGAAACCGGGTAGGATAGTGCCCCAACTTGTGAACCAACATGGTTTTACATCACCCTATGACCTAAACAAACACAAAACAAGAGAGAGCTACGCCGGGCTACCCCTGTCAGAGGAACGTCTAGGGGGGTAGACGATCCGAATGTGCACAGAGATCAGGGTTTCGCCGGAGGAAGACCACGAGAACATTGGAATGAGATGAAAACTTGCATGTGCCCCTAGCATATGTGTGTGAGTGTGGTGAGAGGTTGGTATAGGTGCTTGCATGTGTCCCCCCTCGCATGCATGCGCTCTAACCTAGAGGCGAAGGTTCCGGACCCGTATGAGGGGGGAATCTCCCCGTTTAGGTGAAACCGGGTAGGATAGTGCCCCAACTTGTGAACCAACATGGTTTTACATCACCCTATGACCTAAACAAACACAAAACAAGAGAGAGCTATGCCGGGCTACCCTTGTCAGAGGAACGTCTAGGGGGGTAGACGATCCGAGTGTGCACAGAGATCAGGGTTTCGCCGGAGGAAGACCACGAGAACATTGGAATGAGATGAAAACTTGCATGTGCCCCTAGCATATGTGTGTGAGTGTGGTGAGAGGTTGGTATAGGTGCTTGCATGTGTCCCCCCTCGCATGCATGCGCTCTAACCTAGAGGCGAAGGTTCCGGACCCGTATGAGGGGGGAATCTCCCCGTTTAGGTGAAACCCGGTAGGATAGTGCCCCAACTTGTGAACCAATATGGTTTTACATCACCCTATGACCTAAACAAACACAAAACAAGAGAGAGCTACGCCGGGCTACCCCTGTCAGAGGAACGTCTAGGGGGGTAGACGATCCGAGTGTGCACAGAGATCAGGGTTTCGCCGGAAGAAGACCACGAGAACATTGGAATGAGATGAAAACTTGCATGTGCCCCTAGCATATGTGTGTGAGTGTGGTGAGAGGTTGGTATAGGTGCTTGCATGTGTCCCCCCTCGAATGCATGCGCTCTAACCTAGAGGCGAAGGTTCCGGACCCGTATGAGGGGGGAATCTCCCCGTTTAGGTGAAACCGGGTAGGATAGTGCCCCAACTTGTGAACCAACATGGTTTTACATCACCCTATGACCTAAACAAACACAAAACAAGAGAGAGCTACGCCGGGCTACCCCTGTCAGAGGAACGTCTAGGGGGTAGACGATCCGAGTGTGCACAGAGATCAGGGTTTCGCCGGAGGAAGACCACGAGAACATTGGAATGAGATGAAAACTTGCATGTGCCCCTAGCATATATGTGTGAGTGTGGTGAGAGGTTGGTATAGGTGCTTGCATGTGTCCCCCCTCGCATGAATGCGCTCTAACCTAGAGGCGAAGGTTCCGGACCCGTATGAGGGGGGAATCTCCCCGTTTAGGTGAAACCAGGTAGGATAGTGCTCCAACTTGTGAACCAACATGGTTTTACATCTCCCTATGACCTAAACAAACACAAAACAAGAGAGAGATACGCCGGGCTACCCCTGTCAGAGGAACGTGTAGGGGGGTTGACGATCCGAGTGTGCATAGAGATCAGGGTTTCGCCGGAGGAAGACCACGAGAACATTGGAATGAGATGAAAACTTGCATGTGCCCCTAGCATATGTGTGTGAGTGTGGTGAGAGGTTGGTATAGGTGCTTGCATGTGTCCCCCCTCGCATGCATGCGCTCTAACCTAGAGGCGAAGGTTCCGGACCCGTATGAGGGGGGAATCTCCCCGTTTAGGTGAAACCGGGTAGGATAGTGCCCCAACTTGTGAACCAACATGGTTTTACATCACCCTATGACCTAAACAAACACAAAACAAGAGAGAGCTACGCCGGGCTACCCCTGTCAGAGAAACGTCTAGGGGGTAGACGATCCGAGTGTGCACAGAGATGAGGGTTTCGCCGGAGGAAGACCACGAGAACATTGGAATGAGATGAAAACTTGCATGTGCCCCTAGAATATGTGTGTGAGTGTGGTGAGAGGTTGGTATAGGTGCTTGCATGTGTCCCCCCTTGCATGCATGCGCTCTAACCTAGAGGCGAAGGTTCCGGACCCGTATGAGGGGGCAATCTCCCCGTTTAGGTGAAACCGGGTAGGATAGTGCCCCAACTTGTGAACCAACATGGTTTTACATCACCCTATGACCTAAACAAACACAAAACAAGAGAGAGCTATGCCGGGCTACCCCTGCCAGAGGAACGTCTAGGGGGTAGACGATCCGAGTGTGCACAGAGATCAGGGTTTCGCTGGAGGAAGACCACGAGAACATTGGAATGAGATGAAAACTTGCATGTGCCCCTAGCATATGTGTGTGAGTGTGGTGAGATGTTGGTATAGGTGCTTGCATGTGTCCCCCCTCGCATGCATGCGCTCTAACCTAGAGGCGAAGGTTCCGGACCCGTATGAGGGGGGAATCTCCCCGTTTAGGTGAAACCGGGTAGGATAGTGCCCCAACTTGTGAACCAATTTGGTTTTACATCACCCTATGACCTAAACAAACACAAAACAAGAGAGAGCTACGCCGGGCTACCCCTGTCAGAGGAACGTCTAGGGGGGTAGACGATCCGAGTGTGCACAGAGATCAGGGTTTCGCCGGAGGAAGACCACGAGAACATTGGAATGAGATGAAAACTTGCATGTGCCCCTAGCATATGTGTGTGAGTGTGGTGAGAGGTTGGTATAGGTGCTTGCATGTGTCCCCCCTCGCATGCATGCGCTCTAACCTAGAGGCGAAGGTTCCGGACCCGTATGAGGGGGGAATCTCCCCGTTTAGGTGAAACCGGGTAGGATAGTGCCCCAACTTGTGAACCAATATGGTTTTACATCACCCTATGACCTAAACAAACACAAAACAAGAGAGAGCTACGCCGGGCTACCCCTGTCAGAGGAACGTCTAGGGGGGTAGACGATCCGAGTGTGCACAGAGATCAGGGTTTCGCCGGAGGAAGACCACGAGAACATTGGAATGAGATGAAAACTTGCATGTGCCCCTAGCATATGTGTGTGAGTGTGGTGATAGGTTGGTATAGGTGCTTGCATGTGTCCCCCCTCGCATGCATGCGCTCTAACCTAGAGGCGAAGGTTCCGGACCCGTATGAGGGGGGAATCTCCCCGTTTAGGTGAAACCGGGTAGGATAGTGCCCCAACTTGTGAACCGACATGGTTTTACATCACCCTATGACCTAAACAAACACAAAACAAGAGAGAGCTACGCCGGGCTACCCCTGTCAGAGGAACGTCTAGGGGGTAGACGATCCGAGTGTGCACAGAGATCAGGGTTTCGCCGGAGGAAGACCACGAGAACATTGGAATGAGATGAAAACTTGCATGTGCCCCTAGCATATGTGTGTGAGTGTGGTGAGAGGTTGGTATAGGTGCTTGCATGTGTCCCCCCTCGCATGCATGCGCTCTAACCTAGAGGCGAAGGTTCCGGACCCGTATGAGGGGGGAATCTCCCCGTTTAGGTGAAACCAGGTAGGATAGTGCCCCAACTTGTGAACCAACATGGTTTTACATCTCCCTATGACCTAAACAAACACAAAACAAGAGAGAGCTACGCCGGGCTACCCCTGTCAGAGGAACGTGTAGGGGGGTTGACGATCCGAGTGTGCATAGAGATCAGGGTTTCGCCGGAGGAAGACCACGAGAACATTGGAATGAGATGAAAACTTGCATGTGCCCCTAGCATATGTGTGTGAGTGTGGTGAGAGGTTGGTATAGGTGCTTGCATGTGTCCCCCCTCGCATGCATGCGCTCTAACCTAGAGGCGAAGGTTCCGGACCCGTATGAGGGGGGAATCTCCCCGTTTAGGTGAAACCGGGTAGGATAGTGCCCCAACTTGTGAACCAATATGGTTTTACATCACCCTATGACCTAAACAAACACAAAACAAGAGAGAGCTACGCCGGGCTACCCCTGTCAGAGGAACGTCTAGGGGGGTAGACGATCCGAGTGTGCACAGAGATCAGGGTTTCGCCGGAGGAAGACCACGAGAACATTGGAATGAGATGAAAACTTGCATGTGCCCCTAGCATATGTGTGTGAGTGTGGTGAGAGGTTGGTATAGGTGCTTGCATGTGTCCCCCCTCGCATGCATGCGCTCTAACCTAGAGGCGAAGGTTCCGGACCCGTATGAGGGGGGAATCTCCCCGTTTAGGTGAAACCGGGTAGGATAGTGCCCCAACTTGTGAACCGACATGGTTTTACATCACCCTATGACCTAAACAAACACAAAACAAGAGAGAGCTATGCCGGGCTACCCCTGTCAGAGGAACGTCTAGGGGGTAGACGATCCGAGTGTGCACAGAGATCAGGGTTTCGCCGGAGGAAGACCACGAGAACATTGGAATGAGATGAAAACTTGCATGTGCCCCTAGCATATGTGTGTGAGTGTGGTGAGAGGTTGGTATAGGTGCTTGCATGTGTCCCCCCTCGCATGCATGCGCTCTAACCTAGAGGCGAAGGTTCCGGACCCGTATGAGGGGGGAATCTCCCCGTTTAGGTGAAACCAGGTAGGATAGTGCCCCAACTTGTGAACCAACATGGTTTTACATCTCCCTATGACCTAAACAAACACAAAACAAGAGAGAGCTACGCCGGGCTACCCCTGTCAGAGGAACGTGTAGGGGGGTTGACGATCCGAGTGTGCATAGAGATCAGGGTTTCGCCGGAGGAAGACCACGAGAACATTGGAATGAGATGAAAACTTGCATGTGCCCCTAGCATATGTGTGTGAGTGTGGTGAGATGTTGGTATAGGTGCTTGCATGTGTCCCCCCTCGCATGCATGCGCTCTAACCTAGAGGCGAAGGTTCCGGACCCGTATGAGGGGGGAATCTCCCCGTTTAGGTGAAACCGGGTAGGATAGTGCCCCAACTTGTGAACCAACATGGTTTTACATCACCCTATGACCTAAACAAAGACAAAACAAGAGAGAGCTACGCCGGGCTACCCCTGTCAGAGAAACGTCTAGGGGGTAGACGATCCGAGTGTGCACAGAGATCAGGGTTTCGCCGGAGGAGGACCACGAGAACATTGGAATGAGATGAAAACTTGCATGTGCCCCTAGAATATGTGTGTGAGTGTGGTGAGAGGTTGGTATAGGTGCTTGCATGTGTCCCCCCTCGCATGCATGCGCTCTAACCTAGAGGCGAAGGTTCCGGACCCGTATGAGGGGGCAATCTCCCCGTTTAGGTGAAACCGGGTAGGATAGTGCCCCAACTTGTGAACCAACATGGTTTTACATCACCCTATGACCTAAACAAACACAAAACAAGAGAGAGCTATGCCGGGCTACCCCTGCCAGAGGAACGTCTAGGGGGTAGACGATCCGAGTGTGCACAGAGATCAGGGTTTCGCCGGAGGAAGACCACGAGAACATTGGAATGAGATGAAAACTTGCATGTGCCCCTAGCATATGTGTGTGAGTGTGGTGAGATGTTGGTATAGGTGCTTGCATGTGTCCCCCCTCGCATGCATGCGCTCTAACCTAGAGGCGAAGGTTCCGGACCCGTATGAGGGGGGAATCTCCCCGTTTAGGTGAAACCGGGTAGGATAGTGCCCCAACTTGTGAACCAATATGGTTTTACATCACCCTATGACCTAAACAAACACAAAACAAGAGAGAGCTACGCCGGGCTACCCCTGTCAGAGGAACGTCTAGGGGGGTAGACGATCCGAGTGTGCACAGAGATCAGGGTTTCGCCGGAGGAAGACCACGAGAACATTGGAATGAGATGAAAACTTGCATGTGCCCCTAGCATATGTGTGTGAGTGTGGTGAGAGGTTGGTATAGGTGCTTGCATGTGTCCCCCCTCGCATGCATGCGCTCTAACCTAGAGGCGAAGGTTCCGGACCCGTATGAGGGGGGAATCTCCCCGTTTAGGTGAAACCGGGTAGGATAGTGCCCCAACTTGTGAACCAATATGGTTTTACATCACCCTATGACCTAAACAAACACAAAACAAGAGAGAGCTACGCCGGGCTACCCCTGTCAGAGGAACGTCTAGGGGGGTAGACGATCCGAGTGTGCACAGAGATCAGGGTTTCGCCGGAGGAAGACCACGATAACATTGGAATGAGATGAAAACTTGCATGTGCCCCTAGCATATGTGTGTGAGTGTGGTGAGAGGTTGGTATAGGTGCTTGCATGTGTCCCCCCTCGCATGCATGCGCTCTAACCTAGAGGCGAAGGTTCCGGACCCGTATGAGGGGGGAATCTCCCCGTTTAGGTGAAACCGGGTAGGATAGTGCCCCAACTTGTGAACCGACATGGTTTTACATCACCCTATGACCTAAACAAACACAAAACAAGAGAGAGCTACGCCGGGCTACCCCTGTCAGAGGAACGTCTAGGGGGTAGACGATCCGAGTGTGCACAGAGATCAGGGTTTCGCCGGAGGAAGACCACGAGAACATTGGAATGAGATGAAAACTTGCATGTGCCCCTAGCATATGTGTGTGAGTGTGGTGAGAGGTTGGTATAGGTGCTTGCATGTGTCCCCCCTCGCATGCATGCGCTCTAACCTAGAGGCGAAGGTTCCGGACCCGTATGAGGGGGGAATCTCCCCGTTTAGGTGAAACCAGGTAGGATAGTGCCCCAACTTGTGAACCAACATGGTTTTACATCTCCCTATGACCTAAACAAACACAAAACAAGAGAGAGCTACGCCGGGCTACCCCTGTCAGAGGAACGTCTAGGGGGGTAGATGATCCGAGTGTGCACAGAGATCAGGGTTTCGCCGGAGGAAGACCACGAGAACATTGGAATGAGATGAAAACTTGCATGTGCCCCTAGCATATGTGTGTGAGTGTGGTGAGAGGTTGGTATAGGTGCTTTCATGTGTCCCCCCTCGCATGCATGCGCTCTAACCTAGAGGCGAAGGTTCCGGACCCGTATGAGGGGGGAATCTCCCCGTTTAGGTGAAACCGGGTAGGATAGTGCCCCAACTTGTGAACCAACATGGTTTTACATCACCCTATGACCTAAACAAACACAAAACAAGAGAGAGCTATGCCGGGCTACCCCTGCCAGAGGAACGTCTAGGGGGTAGACGATCCGAGTGTGCACAGAGATCAGGGTTTCGCCGGAGGAAGACCACGAGAACATTGGAATGAGATGAAAACTTGCATGTGCCCCTAGCATATGTGTGTGAGTGTGGTGAGATGTTGGTATAGGTGCTTGCATGTGTCCCCCCTCGCATGCATGCGCTCTAACCTAGAGGCGAAGGTTCCGGACCCGTATGAGGGGGGAATCTCCCCGTTTAGGTGAAACCGGGTAGGATAGTGCCCCAACTTGTGAACCAATATGGTTTTACATCACCCTATGACCTAAACAAACACAAAACAAGAGAGAGCTACGCCGGGCTACCCCTGTCAGAGGAACGTCTAGGGGGGTAGACGATCCGAGTGTGCACAGAGATCAGGGTTTCGCCGGAGGAAGACCACGAGAACATTGGAATGAGATGAAAACTTGCATGTGCCCCTAGCATATGTGTGTGAGTGTGGTGAGAGGTTGGTATAGGTGCTTGCATGTGTCCCCCCTCGCATGCATGCGCTCTAACCTAGAGGCGAAGGTTCCGGACCCGTATGAGGGGGGAATCTCCCCGTTTAGGTGAAACCGGGTAGGATAGTGCCCCAACTTGTGAACCAATATGGTTTTACATCACCCTATGACCTAAACAAACACAAAACAAGAGAGAGCTACGCCGGGCTACCCCTGTCAGAGGAACGTCTAGGGGGGTAGACGATCCGAGTGTGCACAGAGATCAGGGTTTCGCCGGAGGAAGACCACGATAACATTGGAATGAGATGAAAACTTGCATGTGCCCCTAGCATATGTGTGTGAGTGTGGTGAGAGGTTGGTATAGGTGCTTGAATGTGTCCCCCCTCGCATGCATGCGCTCTAACCTAGAGGCGAAGGTTCCGGACCCGTATGAGGGGGGAATCTCCCCGTTTAGGTGAAACCGGGTAGGATAGTGCCCCAACTTGTGAACCAATATGGTTTTACATCACCCTATGACCTAAACAAACACAAAACAAGAGAGAGCTACGCCGGGCTACCCCTGTCAGAGGAACGTCTAGGGGGGTAGACGATCCGAGTGTGCACAGAGATCAGGGTTTCGCCGGAGGAAGACCACGAGAACATTGGAATGAGATGAAAACTTGCATGTGCCCCTAGCATATGTGTGTGAGTGTGGTGAGAGGTTGGTATAGGTGCTTGCATGTGTCCCCCCTCGCATGCATGCGCTCTAACCTAGAGGCGAAGGTTCCGGACCCGTATGAGGGGGGAATCTCCCCGTTTAGGTGAAACCGGGTAGGATAGTGCCCCAACTTGTGAACCAATATGGTTTTACATCACCCTATGACCTAAACAAACACAAAACAAGAGAGAGCTACGCCGGGCTACCCCTGTCAGAGGAACGTCTAGGGGGGTAGACGATCCGAGTGTGCACAGAGATCAGGGTTTCGCCGGAGGAAGACCACGATAACATTGGAATGAGATGAAAACTTGCATGTGCCCCTAGCATATGTGTGTGAGTGTGGTGAGAGGTTGGTATAGGTGCTTGAATGTGTCCCCCCTCGCATGCATGCGCTCTAACCTAGAGGCGAAGGTTCCGGACCCGTATGAGGGGGGAATCTCCCCGTTTAGGTGAAACCGGGTAGGATAGTGCCCCAACTTGTGAACCGACATGGTTTTACATCACCCTATGACCTAAACAAACACAAAACAAGAGAGAGCTACGCCGGGCTACCCCTGTCAGAGGAACGTCTAGGGGGTAGACGATCCGAGTGTGCACAGAGATCAGGGTTTCGCCGGAGGAAGACCACGAGAACATTGGAATGAGATGAAAACTTGCATGTGCCCCTAGCATATGTGTGTGAGTGTGGTGAGAGGTTGGTATAGGTGCTTGCATGTGTCCCCCCTCGCATGCATGCGCTCTAACCTAGAGGCGAAGGTTCCGGACCCGTATGAGGGGGGAATCTCCCCGTTTAGGTGAAACCAGGTAGGATAGTGCCCCAACTTGTGAACCAACATGGTTTTACATCTCCCTATGACCTAAACAAACACAAAACAAGAGAGAGCTACGCCGGGCTACCCCTGTCAGAGGAACGTCTAGGGGGGTAGACGATCCGAGTGTGCACAGAGATCAGGGTTTCGCCGGAGGAAGACCACGAGAACATTGGAATGAGATGAAAACTTGCATGTGCCCCTAGCATATGTGTGTGAGTGTGGTGAGAGGTTGGTATAGGTGCTTTCATGTGTCCCCCCTCGCATGCATGCGCTCTAACCTAGAGGCGAAGGTTCCGGACCCGTATGAGGGGGGAATCTCCCCGTTTAGGTGAAACCGGGTAGGATAGTGCCCCAACTTGTGAACCAACATGGTTTTACATCACCCTATGACCTAAACAAACACAAAACAAGAGAGAGCTACGCCGGGCTACCCCTGTCAGAGAAACGTCTAGGGGGGTAGACGATCCGAGTGAGCACAGAGATCAGGGTTTCGCCGGAGGAAGACCACGAGAACATTGGAATGAGATGAAAACTTGCATGTGCCCCTAGAATATGTGTGTGAGTGTGGTGAGAGGTTGGTATAGGTGCTTGCATGTGTCCCCCCTCGCATGCATGCGCTCTAACCTAGAGGCGAAGGTTCCGGACCCGTATGAGGGGGCAATCTCCCCGTTTAGGTGAAACCGGGTAGGATAGTGCCCCAACTTGTGAACCAACATGGTTTTACATCACCCTATGACCTAAACAAACACATAACAAGAGAGAGCTACGCCGGGCTACCCCTGCCAGAGGAACGTCTAGGGGGGTAGACGATCCGAGTGTGCACAGAGATCAGGGTTTCGCCGGAGGAAGACCACGAGAACATTGGAATGAGATGAAAACTTGCATGTGCCCCTAGCATATGTGTGTGAGTGTGGTGAGAGGTTGGTATAGGTGCTTGCATGTGTCCCCCCTCGCATGCATGCGCTCTAACCTAGAGGCGAAGGTTCCGGACCCGTATGAGGGGGGAATCTCCCCGTTTAGGTGAAACCGGGTAGGATAGTGCCCCAACTTGTGAACCAATATGGTTTTACATCACCCTATGACCTAAACAAACACAAAACAAGAGAGAGCTACGCCGGGCTACCCCTGTCAGAGGAACGTCTAGGGGGGTAGACGATCCGAGTGTGCACAGAGATCAGGGTTTCGCCGGAGGAAGACCACGATAACATTGGAATGAGATGAAAACTTGCATGTGCCCCTAGCATATGTGTGTGAGTGTGGTGAGAGGTTGGTATAGGTGCTTGCATGTGTCCCCCCTCGCATGCATGCGCTCTAACCTAGAGGCGAAGGTTCCGGACCCGTATGAGGGGGGAATCTCCCCGTTTAGGTGA
Organism: Avena sativa; assembly: GCA_916181665.1. Taxonomy (NCBI): domain Eukaryota; kingdom Viridiplantae; phylum Streptophyta; class Magnoliopsida; order Poales; family Poaceae; genus Avena; species Avena sativa. Next base: position 258,171,646 of record OV702298.1, on the reverse strand, counting down.
AACCGGGTAGGATAGTGCCCCAACTTGTGAACCGACATGGTTTTACATCACCCTATGACCTAAACAAACACAAAACAAGAGAGAGCAACGCCGGGCTACCCCTGTCAGAGGAACGTCTAGGGGGTAGACGATCCGAGTGTGCACATAGATCAGGGTTTCGCCGGAGGAAGACCACGAGAACATTGGAATGAGATGAAAACTTGCATGTGCCCCTAGCATATGTGTGTGAGTGTGGTGAGAGGTTGGTATAGGTGCTTGCATGTGTCCCCCCTCGCATGCATGCGCTCTAACCTAGAGGCGAAGGTTCCGGACCCGTATGAGGGGGGAATCTCCCCGTTTAGGTGAAACCAGGTAGGATAGTGCCCCAACTTGTGAACCAACATGGTTTTACATCTCCCTATGACCTAAACAAACACAAAACAAGAGAGAGCTACGCCGGGCTACCCCTGTCAGAGGAACGTCTAGGGGGGTAGACGATCCGAGTGTGCACAGAGATCAGGGTTTCGCCGGAGGAAGACCACGAGAACATTGGAATGAGATGAAAACTTGCATGTGCCCCTAGCATATGTGTGTGAGTGTGGTGAGAGGTTGGTATAGGTGCTTTCATGTGTCCCCCCTCGCATGCATGCGCTCTAACCTAGAGGCGAAGGTTCCGGACCCGTATGAGGGGGGAATCTCCCCGTTTAGGTGAAACCGGGTAGGATAGTGCCCCAACTTGTGAACCAACATGGTTTTACATCACCCTATGACCTAAACAAACACAAAACAAGAGAGAGCTACGCCGGGCTACCCCTGTCAGAGAAACGTCTAGGGGGGTAGACGATCCGAGTGTGCACAGAGATCAGGGTTTCGCCGGAGGAAGACCACGAGAACATTGGAATGAGATGAAAACTTGCATGTGCCCCTAGAATATGTGTGTGAGTGTGGTGAGAGGTTGGTATAGGTGCTTGCATGTGTCCCCCCTCGCATGCATGCGCTCTAACCTAGAGGCGAAGGTTCCGGACCCGTATGAGGGGGCAATCTCCCCGTTTAGGTGAAACCGGGTAGGATAGTGCCCCAACTTGTGAACCAACATGGTTTTACATCACCCTATGACCTAAACAAACACATAACAAGAGAGAGCTACGCCGGGCTACCCCTGCCAGAGGAACGTCTAGGGGGGTAGACGATCCGAGTGTGCACAGAGATCAGGGTTTCGCCGGAGGAAGACCACGAGAACATTGGAATGAGATGAAAACTTGCATGTGCCCCTAGCATATGTGTGTGAGTGTGGTGAGAGGTTGGTATAGGTGCTTGCATGTGTCCCCCCTCGCATGCATGCGCTCTAACCTAGAGGCGAAGGTTCCGGACCCGTATGAGGGGGGAATCTCCCCGTTTAGGTGAAACCGGGTAGGATAGTGCCCCAACTTGTGAACCAACATGTTTTTACATCACCCTATGACCTAAACAAACACAAAACAAGAGAGAGCTACGCCGGGCTACCCCTGTCAGAGAAACGTCTAGGGGGGTAGACGATCCGAGTGTGCACAGAGATCAGGGTTTCGCCGGAGGAAGACCACGAGAACATTGGAATGAGATGAAAACTTGCATGTGCCCCTAGCATATGTGTGTGAGTGTGGTGAGATGTTGGTATAGGTGCTTGCATGTGTCCCCCCTCGCATGCATGCGCTCTAACCTAGAGGCGAAGGTTCCGGACCCGTATGAGGGGGGAATCTCCCCGTTTAGGTGAAACCGGGTAGGATAGTGCCCCAACTTGTGAACCAATATGGTTTTACATCACCCTATGACCTAAACAAACACAAAACAAGAGAGAGCTACGCCGGGCTACCCCTGTCAGAGGAACGTCTAGGGGGGTAGACGATCCGAGTGTGCACAGAGATCAGGGTTTCGCCGGAGGAAGACCACGAGAACATTGGAATGAGATGAAAACTTGCATGTGCCCCTAGCATATGTGTGTGAGTGTGGTGAGAGGTTGGTATAGGTGCTTGCATGTGTCCCCCCTCGCATGCATGCGCTCTAACCTAGAGGCGAAGGTTCCGGACCCGTATGAGGGGGGAATCTCCCCGTTTAGGTGAAACCGGGTAGGATAGTGCCCCAACTTGTGAACCAACATGGTTTTACATCACCCTATGACCTAAACAAACACAAAACAAGAGAGAGCTACGCTGGGCTACCCCTGTCAGAGGAACGTCTAGGGGGGTAGACGATCCGAGTGTGCACAGAGATCAGGGTTTCGCCGGAGGAAGACCACGAGAACATTGGAATGAGATGAAAACTTGCATGTGCCCCTAGCATATGTGTGTGAGTGTGGTGAGAGGTTGGTATAGGTGCTTGCATGTGTCCCCCCTCGCATGCATGCGCTCTAACCTAGAGGCAAAGGTTCCGGACCCGTATGAGGGGGGAATCTCCCCGTTTAGGTGAAACCGGGTAGGATAGTGCCCCAACTTGTGAACCAATATGGTTTTACATCACCCTATGACCTAAACAAACACAAAACAAGAGAGAGCTACGCCGGGCTACCCCTGTCAGAGGAACGTCTAGGGGGGTAGACGATCCGAGTGTGCACAGAGATCAGGGTTTCGCCGGAGGAAGACCACGAGAACATTGGAATGAGATGAAAACTTGCATGTGCCCCTAGCATATGTGTGTGAGTGTGGTGAGAGGTTGGTATAGGTGCTTGCATGTGTCCCCCCTCGCATGCATGCGCTCTAACCTAGAGGCGAAGGTTCCGGACCCGTATGAGGGGGGAATCTCCCCGTTTAGGTGAAACCGGGTAGGATAGTGCCCCAACTTGTGAACCAACATGGTTTTACATCACCCTATGACCTAAACAAACACAAAACAAGAGAGAGCTACGCCGGGCTACCCCTGTCAGAGAAACGTCTAGGGGGGTAGACGATCCGAGTGTGCACAGAGATCAGGGTTTCGCCGGAGGAAGACCACGAGAACATTGGAATGAGATGAAAACTTGCATGTGCCCCTAGCATATGTGTGTGAGTGTGGTGAGAGGTTGGTATAGGTGCTTGCATGTGTCCCCCCTCGCATGCATGCGCTCTAACCTAGAGGCGAAGGTTCCGGACCCGTATGAGGGGGGAATCTCCCCGTTTAGGTGAAACCGGGTAGGATAGTGCCCCAACTTGTGAACCAACATGGTTTTACATCACCCTATGACCTAAACAAACCCAAAACAAGAGAGAGCTATGCCGGGCTACCCCTGCCAGAGGAACGTCTAGGGGGGTAGACGATCCGAGTGTGCACAGAGATCAGGGTTTCGCCGGAGGAAGACCACGAGAACATTGGAATGAGATGAAAACTTGCATGTGCCCCTAGCATATGTGTGTGAGTGTGGTGAGAGGTTGGTATAGGTGCTTGCATGTGTCCCCCCTCGCATGCATGCGCTCTAACCTAGAGGCGAAGGTTCCGGACCCGTATGAGGGGGGAATCTCCCCGTTTAGGTGAAACCGGGTAGGATAGTGCCCCAACTTGTGAACCAATATGGTTTTACATCACCCTATGACCTAAACAAACACAAAACAAGAGAGAGCTACGCCGGGCTACCCCTGTCAGAGGAACGTCTAGGGGGGTAGACGATCCGAGTGTGCACAGAGATCAGGGTTTCGCCGGAGGAAGACCACGAGAACATTGGAATGAGATGAAAACTTGCATGTGCCCCTAGCATATGTGTGTGAGTGTGGTGAGAGGTTGGTATAGGTGCTTGCATGTGTCCCCCCTCGCATGCATGCGCTCTAACCTAGAGGCGAAGGTTCCGGACCCGTATGAGGGGGGAATCTCCCCGTTTAGGTGAAACCGGGTAGGATAGTGCCCCAACTTGTGAACCAACATGGTTTTACATCACCCTATGACCTAAACAAACACAAAACAAGAGAGAGCTACGCTGGGCTACCCCTCTCATTGGAACGTCTAGGGGGGTAGACGATCCGAGTGTGCACAGAGATCAGGGTTTCGCCGGAGGAAGACCACGAGAACATTGGAATGAGATGAAAACTTGCATGTGCCCCTAGAATATGTGTGTGAGTGTGGTGAGAGGTTGGTATAGGTGCTTGCATGTGTCCCCCCTCGCATGCATGCGCTCTAACCTAGAGGCAAAGGTTTCGGACCCGTATGAGGGGGAATCTCCCTGTTTAGGTGAAACCGGGTAGGATAGTGCCCCAACTTGTGAACCAACATGGTTTTACATCACCCTATGACCTAAACAAACACAAAACAAGAGAGAGCTACGCCGGGCTACCCCTGTCAGAGGAACGTCTAGGGGGGTAGACGATCCGAATGTGCACAGAGATCAGGGTTTCGCCGGAGGAAGACCACGAGAACATTGGAATGAGATGAAAACTTGCATGTGCCCCTAGCATATGTGTGTGAGTGTGGTGAGAGGTTGGTATAGGTGCTTGCATGTGTCCCCCCTCGCATGCATGCGCTCTAACCTAGAGGCGAAGGTTCCGGACCCGTATGAGGGGGGAATCTCCCCGTTTAGGTGAAACCGGGTAGGATAGTGCCCCAACTTGTGAACCAACATGGTTTTACATCACCCTATGACCTAAACAAACACAAAACAAGAGAGAGCTACGTCGGGCTACCCCTGTCAGAGGAACGTCTGGGGGGTAGACGATCCGAGTGTGCACAGAGATCAGGGTTTCGCCGGAGGAAGACCACGAGAACATTGGAATGAGATGAAAACTTGCATGTGCCCCTAGCATATGTGTGTGAGTGTGGTGAGAGGTTGGTATAGGTGCTTGCATGTGTCCCCCCTCGCATGCATGCGCTCTAACCTAGAGGCGAAGGTTTCGGACCCGTATGAGGGGGAATCTCCCTGTTTAGGTGAAACCGGGTAGGATAGTGCCCCAACTTGTGAACCAACATGGTTTTACATCACCCTATGACCTAAAAAAACACAAAACAAGAGAGAGCTACGCCGGGCTACCCCTGTCAGAGGAACGTCTAGGGGGGTAGACGATCCGAGTGTGCACAGAGATCAGGGTTTCGCCGGAGGAAGACCACGAGAACATTGGAATGAGATGAAAACTTGCATGTGCCCCTAGCATATGTGTGTGAGTGTGGTGAGAGGTTGGTATAGGTGCTTGCATGTGTCCCCCCTCGCATGCATGCGCTCTAACCTAGAGGCGAAGGTTCCGGACCCGTATGAGGGGGGAATCTCCCCGTTTAGGTGAAACCGGGTAGGATAGTGCCCCAACTTGTGAACCAACATGGTTTTACATCACCCTATGACCTAAACAAACACAAAACAAGAGAGAGCTACGCCGGGCTACCCCTGTCAGAGAAACGTCTAGGGGGGTAGACGATCCGAGTGTGCACAGAGATCAGGGTTTCGCCGGAGGAAGACCACGAGAACATTGGAATGAGATGAAAACTTGCATGTGCCCCTAGCATATGTGTGTGAGTGTGGTGAGAGGTTGGTATAGGTGCTTGCATGTGTCCCCCCTCGCATGCATGCGCTCTAACCTAGAGGCGAAGGTTCCGGACCCGTATGAGGGGGGAATCTCCCCGTTTAGGTGAAACCGGGTAGGATAGTGCCCCAACTTGTGAACCGACATGGTTTTACATCACCCTATGACCTAAACAAACACAAAACAAGAGAGAGCTACGCCGGGCTACCCCTGTCAGAGGAACGTCTAGGGGGTAGACGATCCGAGTGTGCACAGAGATCAGGGTTTCGCCGGAGGAAGACCACGAGAACATTGGAATGAGATGAAAACTTGCATGTGCCCCTAGCATATGTGTGTGAGTGTGGTGAGAGGTTGGTATAGGTGCTTGCATGTGTCCCCCCTCGCATGCATGCGCTCTAACCTAGAGGCGAAGGTTCCGGACCCGTATGAGGGGGGAATCTCCCCGTTTAGGTGAAACCAGGTAGGATAGTGCCCCAACTTGTGAACCAACATGGTTTTACATCTCCCTATGACCTAAACAAACACAAAACAAGAGAGAGCTACGCCGGGCTACCCCTGTCAGAGGAACGTCTAGGGGGGTAGACGATCCGAGTGTGCACAGAGATCAGGGTTTCGCCGGAGGAAGACCACGAGAACATTGGAATGAGATGAAAACTTGCATGTGCCCCTAGCATATGTGTGTGAGTGTGGTGAGAGGTTGGTATAGGTGCTTGCATGTGTCCCCCCTCGCATGCATGCGCTCTAACCTAGAGGCGAAGGTTCCGGACCCGTATGAGGGGGGAATCTCCCCGTTTAGGTGAAACCAGGTAGGATAGTGCCCCAACTTGTGAACCAACATGGTTTTACATCTCCCTATGACCTAAACAAACACAAAACAAGAGAGAGCTACGCCGGGCTACCCCTGTCAGAGGAACGTGTAGGGGGGTTGACGATCCGAGTGTGCATAGAGATCAGGGTTTCGCCGGAGGAAGACCACGAGAACATTGGAATGAGATGAAAACTTGCATGTGCCCCTAGCATATGTGTGTGAGTGTGGTGAGATGTTGGTATAGGTGCTTGCATGTGTCCCCCCTCGCATGCATGCGCTCTAACCTAGAGGCGAAGGTTCCGGACCCGTATGAGGGGGGAATCTCCCCGTTTAGGTGAAACCGGGTAGGATAGTGCCCCAACTTGTGAACCAACATGGTTTTACATCACCCTATGACCTAAACAAAGACAAAACAAGAGAGAGCTACGCCGGGCTACCCCTGTCAGAGAAACGTCTAGGGGGTAGACGATCCGAGTGTGCACAGAGATCAGGGTTTCGCCGGAGGAGGACCACGAGAACATTGGAATGAGATGAAAACTTGCATGTGCCCCTAGAATATGTGTGTGAGTGTGGTGAGAGGTTGGTATAGGTGCTTGCATGTGTCCCCCCTCGCATGCATGCGCTCTAACCTAGAGGCGAAGGTTCCGGACCCGTATGAGGGGGCAATCTCCCCGTTTAGGTGAAACCGGGTAGGATAGTGCCCCAACTTGTGAACCAACATGGTTTTACATCACCCTATGACCTAAACAAACACAAAACAAGAGAGAGCTATGCCGGGCTACCCCTGCCAGAGGAACGTCTAGGGGGTAGACGATCCGAGTGTGCACAGAGATCAGGGTTTCGCCGGAGGAAGACCACGAGAACATTGGAATGAGATGAAAACTTGCATGTGCCCCTAGAATATGTGTGTGAGTGTGGTGAGATGTTGGTATAGGTGCTTGCATGTGTCCCCCCTCGCATGCATGCGCTCTAACCTAGAGGCGAAGGTTCCGGACCCGTATGAGGGGGGAATCTCCCCGTTTAGGTGAAACCGGGTAGGATAGTGCCCCAACTTGTGAACCAATATGGTTTTACATCACCCTATGACCTAAACAAACACAAAACAAGAGAGAGCTACGCCGGGCTACCCCTGTCAGAGGAACGTCTAGGGGGGTAGACGATCCGAGTGTGCACAGAGATCAGGGTTTCGCCGGAGGAAGACCACGAGAACATTGGAATGAGATGAAAACTTGCATGTGCCCCTAGCATATGTGTGTGAGTGTGGTGATAGGTTGGTATAGGTGCTTGCATGTGTCCCCCCTCGCATGCATGCGCTCTAACCTAGAGGCGAAGGTTCCGGACCCGTATGAGGGGGGAATCTCCCCGTTTAGGTGAAACCGGGTAGGATAGTGCCCCAACTTGTGAACCAATATGGTTTTACATCACCCTATGACCTAAACAAACACAAAACAAGAGAGAGCTACGCCGGGCTACCCCTGTCAGAGGAACGTCTAGGGGGGTAGACGATCCGAGTGTGCACAGAGATCAGGGTTTCGCCGGAGGAAGACCACGATAACATTGGAATGAGATGAAAACTTGCATGTGCCCCTAGCATATGTGTGTGAGTGTGGTGAGAGGTTGGTATAGGTGCTTGCATGTGTCCCCCCTCGCATGCATGCGCTCTAACCTAGAGGCGAAGGTTCCGGACCCGTATGAGGGGGGAATCTCCCCGTTTAGGTGAAACCGGGTAGGATAGTGCCCCAACTTGTGAACCGACATGGTTTTACATCACCCTATGACCTAAAAAAACACAAAACAAGAGAGAGCTACGCCGGGCTACCCCTGTCAGAGGAACGTCTAGGGGGTAGACGATCCGAGTGTGCACAGAGATCAGGGTTTCGCCGGAGGAAGACCACGAGAACATTGGAATGAGATGAAAACTTGCATGTGCCCCTAGCATATGTGTGTGAGTGTGGTGAGAGGTTGGTATAGGTGCTTGCATGTGTCCCCCCTCGCATGCATGCGCTCTAACCTAGAGGCGAAGGTTCCGGACCCGTATGAGGGGGGAATCTCCCCGTTTAGGTGAAACCAGGTAGGATAGTGCCCCAACTTGTGAACCAACATGGTTTTACATCTCCCTATGACCTAAACAAACACAAAACAAGAGAGAGCTACGCCGGGCTACCCCTGTCAGAGGAACGTCTAGGGGGGTAGACGATCCGAGTGTGCACAGAGATCAGGGTTTCGCCGGAGGAAGACCACGAGAACATTGGAATGAGATGAAAACTTGCATGTGCCCCTAGCATATGTGTGTGAGTGTGGTGAGAGGTTGGTATAGGTGCTTTCATGTGTCCCCCCTCGCATGCATGCGCTCTAACCTAGAGGCGAAGGTTCCGGACCCGTATGAGGGGGGAATCTCCCCGTTTAGGTGAAACCGGGTAGGATAGTGCCCCAACTTGTGAACCAACATGGTTTTACATCACCCTATGACCTAAACAAACACAAAACAAGAGAGAGCTACGCCGGGCTACCCCTGTCAGAGAAACGTCTAGGGGGGTAGACGATCCGAGTGTGCACAGAGATCAGGGTTTCGTCGGAGGAAGACCACGAGAACATTGGAATGAGATGAAAACTTGCATGTGCCCCTAGAATATGTGTGTGAGTGTGGTGAGAGGTTGGTATAGGTGCTTGCATGTGTCCCCCCTCGCATGCATGCGCTCTAACCTAGAGGCGAAGGTTCCGGACCCGTATGAGGGGGCAATCTCCCCGTTTAGGTGAAACCGGGTAGGATAGTGCCCCAACTTGTGAACCAACATGGTTTTACATCACCCTATGACCTAAACAAACACATAACAAGAGAGAGCTACGCCGGGCTACCCCTGCCAGAGGAACGTCTAGGGGGGTAGACGATCCGAGTGTGCACAGAGATCAGGGTTTCGCCGGAGGAAGACCACGAGAACATTGGAATGAGATGAAAACTTGCATGTGCCCCTAGCATATGTGTGTGAGTGTGGTGAGAGGTTGGTATAGGTGCTTGCATGTGTCCCCCCTCGCATGCATGCGCTCTAACCTAGAGGCGAAGGTTCCGGACCCGTATGAGGGGGGAATCTCCCCGTTTAGGTGAAACCAGGTAGGATAGTGCCCCAACTTGTGAACCAACATGGTTTTACATCTCCCTATGACCTAAACAAACACAAAACAAGAGAGAGCTACGCCGGGCTACCCCTGTCAGAGGAACGTCTAGGGGGGTAGACGATCCGAGTGTGCACAGAGATCAGGGTTTCGCCGGAGGAAGACCACGAGAACATTGGAATGAGATGAAAACTTGCATGTGCCCCTAGCATATGTGTGTGAGTGTGGTGAGAGGTTGGTATAGGTGCTTGCATGTGTCCCCCCTCGCATGCATGCGCTCTAACCTAGAGGCGAAGGTTCCGGACCCGTATGAGGGGGGAATCTCCCCGTTTAGGTGAAACCAGGTAGGATAGTGCCCCAACTTGTGAACCAACATGGTTTTACATCTCCCTATGACCTAAACAAACACAAAACAAGAGAGAGCTACGCCGGGCTACCCCTGTCAGAGGAACGTGTAGGGGGGTTGACGATCCGAGTGTGCATAGAGATCAGGGTTTCGCCGGAGGAAGACCACGAGAACATTGGAATGAGATGAAAACTTGCATGTGCCCCTAGCATATGTGTGTGAGTGTGGTGAGATGTTGGTATAGGTGCTTGCATGTGTCCCCCCTCGCATGCATGCGCTCTAACCTAGAGGCGTAGGTTCCGGACCCGTATGAGGGGGGAATCTCCCCGTTTAGGTGAAACCGGGTAGGATAGTGCCCCAACTTGTGAACCAACATGGTTTTACATCACCCTATGACCTAAACAAAGACAAAACAAGAGAGAGCTACGCCGGGCTACCCCTGTCAGAGAAACGTCTAGGGGGTAGACCATCCGAGTGTGCACAGAGATCAGGGTTTCGCCGGAGGAGGACCACGAGAACATTGGAATGAGATGAAAACTTGCATGTGCCCCTAGAATATGTGTGTGAGTGTGGTGAGAGGTTGGTATAGGTGCTTGCATGTGTCCCCCCTCGCATGCATGCGCTCTAACCTAGAGGCGAAGGTTCCGGACCCGTATGAGGGGGCAATCTCCCCGTTTAGGTGAAACCGGGTAGGATAGTGCCCCAACTTGTGAACCAACATGGTTTTACATCACCCTATGACCTAAACAAACACAAAACAAGAGAGAGCTCTGACGGGCTACCCCTGCCAGAGGAACGTCTAGGGGGTAGACGATCCGAGTGTGCACAGAGATCAGGGTTTCGCCGGAGGAAGACCACGAGAACATTGGAATGAGATGAAAACTTGCATGTGCCCCTAGCATATGTGTGTGAGTGTGGTGAGATGTTGGTATAGGTGCTTGCATGTGTCCCCCCTCGCATGCATGCGCTCTAACCTAGAGGCGAAGGTTCCGGACCCGTATGAGGGGGGAATCTCCCCGTTTAGGTGAAACCGGGTAGGATAGTGCCCCAACTTGTGAACCAATATGGTTTTACATCACCCTATGACCTAAACAAACACAAAACAAGAGAGAGCTACGCCGGGCTACCCCTGTCAGAGGAACGTCTAGGGGGGTAGACGATCCGAGTGTGCACAGAGATCAGGGTTTCGCCGGAGGAAGACCACGAGAACATTGGAATGAGATGAAAACTTGCATGTGCCCCTAGCATATGTGTGTGAGTGTGGTGATAGGTTGGTATAGGTGCTTGCATGTGTTCCCCCTCGCATGCATGCGCTCTAACCTAGAGGCGAAGGTTCCGGACCCGTATGAGGGGGGAATCTCCCCGTTTAGGTGAAACCGGGTAGGATAGTGCCCCAACTTGTGAACCAATATGGTTTTACATCACCCTATGACCTAAACAAACACAAAACAAGAGAGAGCTACGCCGGGCTACCCCTGTCAGAGGAACGTCTAGGGGGGTAGACGATCCGAGTGTGCACAGAGATCAGGGTTTCGCCGGAGGAAGACCACGATAACATTGGAATGAGATGAAAACTTGCATGTGCCCCTAGCATATGTGTGTGAGTGTGGTGAGAGGTTGGTATAGGTGCTTGCATGTTTCCCCCCTCGCATGCATGCGCTCTAACCTAGAGGCGAAGGTTCCGGACCCGTATGAGGGGGGAATCTCCCCGTTTAGGTGAAACCGGGTAGGATAGTGCCCCAACTTGTGAACCGACATGGTTTTACATCACCCTATGACCTAAACAAACACAAAACAAGAGAGAGCTACGCCGGGCTACCCCTGTCAGAGGAACGTCTAGGGGGTAGACGATCCGAGTGTGCACAGAGATCAGGGTTTCGCCGGAGGAAGACCACGAGAACATTGGAATGAGATGAAAACTTGCATGTGCCCCTAGCATATGTGTGTGAGTGTGGTGAGAGGTTGGTATAGGTGCTTGCATGTGTCCCCCCTCGCATGCATGCGCTCTAACCTAGAGGCGAAGGTTCCGGACCCGTATGAGGGGGGAATCTCCCCGTTTAGGTGAAACCAGGTAGGATAGTGCCCCAACTTGTGAACCAACATGGTTTTACATCTCCCTATGACCTAAACAAACACAAAACAAGAGAGAGCTACGCCGGGCTACCCCTGTCAGAGGAACGTCTAGGGGGGTAGACGATCCGAGTGTGCACAGAGATCAGGGTTTCGCCGGAGGAAGACCACGAGAACATTGGAATGAGATGAAAACGTGCATGTGCCCCTAGCATATGTGTGTGAGTGTGGTGAGAGGTTGGTATAGGTGCTTGCATGTGTCCCCCCTCGCATGCATGCGCTCTAACCTAGAGGCGAAGGTTCCGGACCCGTATGAGGGGGGAATCTCCCCGTTTAGGTGAAACCAGGTAGGATAGTGCCCCAACTTGTGAACCAACATGGTTTTACATCTCCCTATGACCTAAACAAACACAAAACAAGAGAGAGCTACGCCGGGCTACCCCTGTCAGAGGAACGTGTAGGGGGGTTGACGATCCGAGTGTGCATAGAGATCAGGGTTTCGCCGGAGGAAGACCACGAGAACATTGGAATGAGATGAAAACTTGCATGTGCCCCTAGCATATGTGTGTGAGTGTGGTGAGATGTTGGTATAGGTGCTTGCATGTGTCCCCCCTCGCATGCATGCGCTCTAACCTAGAGGCGAAGGTTCCGGACCCGTATGAGGGGGGAATCTCCCCGTTTAGGTGAAACCGGGTAGGATAGTGCCCCAACTTGTGAACCAACATGGTTTTACATCACCCTATGACCTAAACAAAGACAAAACAAGAGAGAGCTACGCCGGGCTACCCCTGTCAGAGAAACGTCTAGGGGGTAGACGATCCGAGTGTGCACAGAGATCAGGGTTTCGCCGGAGGAGGACCACGAGAACATTGGAATGAGATGAAAACTTGCATGTGCCCCTAGAATATGTGTGTGAGTGTGGTGAGAGGTTGGTATAGGTGCTTGCATGTGTCCCCCCTCGCATGCATGCGCTCTAACCTAGAGGCGAAGGTTCCGGACCCGTATGAGGGGGCAATCTCCCCGTTTAGGTGAAACCGGGTAGGATAGTGCCCCAACTTGTGAACCAACATGGTTTTACATCACCCTATGACCTAAACAAACACAAAACAAGAGAGATCTATGCCGGGCTACCCCTGCCAGAGGAACGTCTAGGGGGTAGACGATCCGAGTGTGCACAGAGATCAGGGTTTCGCCGGAGGAAGACCACGAGAACATTGGAATGAGATGAAAACTTGCATGTGCCCCTAGCATATGTGTGTGTGAGTGTGGTGAGATGTTGGTATAGGTGCTTGCATGTGTCCCCCCTCGCATGCATGCGCTCTAACCTAGAGGCGAAGGTTCCGGACCCGTATGAGGGGGGAATCTCCCCGTTTAGGTGAAACCGGGTAGGATAGTGCCCCAACTTGTGAACCAATATGGTTTTACATCACCCTATGACCTAAACAAACACAAAACAAGAGAGAGCTACGCCGGGCTACCCCTGTCAGAGGAACGTCTAGGGGGGTAGACGATCCGAGTGTGCACAGAGATCAGGGTTTCGCCGGAGGAAGACCACGAGAACATTGGAATGAGATGAAAACTTGCATGTGCCCCTAGCATATGTGTGTGAGTGTGGTGATAGGTTGGTATAGGTGCTTGCATGTGTCCCCCCTCGCATGCATGCGCTCTAACCTAGAGGCGAAGGTTCCGGACCCGTATGAGGGGGGAATCTCCCCGTTTAGGTGAAACCGGGTAGGATAGTGCCCCAACTTGTGAACCAATATGGTTTTACATCACCCTATGACCTAAACAAACACAAAACAAGAGAGAGCTACGCCGGGCTACCCCTGTCAGAGGAACGTCTAGGGGGGTAGACGATCCGAGTGTGCACAGAGATCAGGGTTTCGCCGGAGGAAGACCACGATAACATTGGAATGAGATGAAAACTTGCATGTGCCCCTAGCATATGTGTGTGAGTGTGGTGAGAGGTTGGTATAGGTGCTTGCATGTGTCCCCCCTCGCATGCATGCGCTCTAACCTAGAGGCGAAGGTTCCGGACCCGTATGAGGGGGGAATCTCCCCGTTTAGGTGAAACCGGGTAGGATAGTGCCCCAACTTGTGAACCGACATGGTTTTACATCACCCTATGACCTAAACAAACACAAAACAAGAGAGAGCTACGCCGGGCTACCCCTGTCAGAGGAACGTCTAGGGGGTAGACGATCCGAGTGTGCACAGAGATCAGGGTTTCGCCGGAGGAAGACCACGAGAACATTGGAATGAGATGAAAACTTGCATGTGCCCCTAGCATATGTGTGTGAGTGTGGTGAGAGGTTGGTATAGGTGCTTGCATGTGTCCCCCCTCGCATGCATGCGCTCTAACCTAGAGGCGAAGGTTCCGGACCCGTATGAGGGGGGAATCTCCCTGTTTAGGTGAAACCAGGTAGGATAGTGCCCCAACTTGTGAACCAACATGGTTTTACATCTCCCTATGACCTAAACAAACACAAAACAAGAGAGAGCTATGCCGGGCTACCCCTGTCAGAGGAACGTCTAGGGGGGTAGACGATCCGAGTGTGCACAGAGATCAGGGTTTCGCCGGAGGAAGACCACGAGAACATTGGAATGAGATGAAAACTGGCATGTGCCCCTAGCATATGTGTGTGAGTGTGGTGAGAGGTTGGTATAGGTGCTTTCATGTGTCCCCCCTCGCATGCATGCGCTCTAACCTAGAGGCGAAGGTTCCGGACCCGTATGAGGGGGGAATCTCCCCGTTTAGGTGAAACCGGGTAGGATAGTGCCCCAACTTGTGAACCAACATGGTTTTACATCACCCTATGACCTAAACAAACACAAAACAAGAGAGAGCTACGCCGGGCTACCCCTGTCAGAGAAACGTCTAGGGGGGGTAGACGATCCGAGTGTGCACAGAGATCAGGGTTTCGCCGGAGGAAGACCACGAGAACATTGGAATGAGATGAAAACTTGCATGTGCCCCTAGAATATGTGTGTGAGTGTGGTGAGAGGTTGGTATAGGTGCTTGCATGTGTCCCCCCTCGCATGCATGCGCTCTAACCTAGAGGCGAAGGTTCCGGACCCGTATGAGGGGGCAATCTCCCCGTTTAGGTGAAACCGGGTAGGATAGTGCCCCAACTTGTGAACCAACATGGTTTTACATCACCCTATGACCTAAACAAACACATAACAAGAGAGAGCTACGCCGGGCTACCCCTGCCAGAGGAACGTCTAGGGGGGTAGACGATCCGAGTGTGCACAGAGATCAGGGTTTCGCCGGAGGAAGACCACGAGAACATTGGAATGAGATGAAAACTTGCATGTGCCCCTAGCATATGTGTGTGAGTGTGGTGAGAGGTTGGTATAGGTGCTTGCATGTGTCCCCCCTCGCATGCATGCGCTCTAACCTAGAGGCGAAGGTTCCGGACCCGTATGAGGGGGGAATCTCCCCGTTTAGGTGAAACCGGGTAGGATAGTGCCCCAACTTGTGAACCAATATGGTTTTACATCACCCTATGACCTAAACAAACACAAAACAAGAGAGAGCTACGCCGGGCTACCCCTGTCAGAGGAACGTCTAGGGGGGTAGACGATCCGAGTGTGCACAGAGATCAGGGTTTCGCCGGAGGAAGACCACGATAACATTGGAATGAGATGAAAACTTGCATGTGCCCCTAGCATATGTGTGTGAGTGTGGTGAGAGGTTGGTATAGGTGCTTGCATGTGTCCCCCCTCGCATGCATGCGCTCTAACCTAGAGGCGAAGGTTCCGGACCCGTATGAGGGGGGAATCTCCCCGTTTAGGTGAAACCGGGTAGGATAGTGCCCCAACTTGTGAACCGACATGGTTTTACATCACCCTATGACCTAAACAAACACAAAACAAGAGAGAGCTACGCCGGGCTACCCCTGTCAGAGGAACGTCTAGGGGGTAGACGATCCGAGTGTGCACAGAGATCAGGGTTTCGCCGGAGGAAGACCACGAGAACATTGGAATGAGATGAAAACTTGCATGTGCCCCTAGCATATGTGTGTGAGTGTGGTGAGAGGTTGGTATAGGTGCTTGCATGTGTCCCCCCTCGCATGCATGCGCTCTAACCTAGAGGCGAAGGTTCCGGACCCGTATGAGGGGGGAATCTCCCCGTTTAGGTGAAACCAGGTAGGATAGTGCCCCAACTTGTGAACCAACATGGTTTTACATCTCCCTATGACCTAAACAAACACAAAACAAGAGAGAGCTACGCCGGGCTACCCCTGTCAGAGGAACGTCTAGGGGGGTAGACGATCCGAGTGTGCACAGAGATCAGGGTTTCGCCGGAGGAAGACCACGAGAACATTGGAATGAGATGAAAACTTGCATGTGCCCCTAGCATATGTGTGTGAGTGTGGTGAGAGGTTGGTATAGGTGCTTTCATGTGTCCCCCCTCGCATGCATGCGCTCTAACCTAGAGGCGAAGGTTCCGGACCCGTATGAGGGGGGAATCTCCCCGTTTAGGTGAAACCGGGTAGGATAGTGCCCCAACTTGTGACCCAACATGGTTTTACATCACCCTATGACCTAAACAAACACAAAACAAGAGAGAGCTACGCCGGGCTACCCCTGTCAGAGAAACGTCTAGGGGGGTAGACGATCCGAGTGTGCACAGAGATCAGGGTTTCGCCGGAGGAAGACCACGAGAACATTGGAATGAGATGAAAACTTGCATGTGCCCCTAGAATATGTGTGTGAGTGTGGTGAGAGGTTGGTATAGGTGCTTGCATGTGTCCCCCCTCGCATGCATGCGCTCTAACCTAGAGGCGAAGGTTCCGGACCCGTATGAGGGGGCAATCTCCCCGTTTAGGTGAAACCGGGTAGGATAGTGCCCCAACTTGTGAACCAACATGGTTTTACATCACCCTATGACCTAAACAAACACATAACAAGAGAGAGCTACGCCGGGCTACCCCTGCCAGAGGAACGTCTAGGGGGGTAGACGATCCGAGTGTGCACAGAGATCAGGGTTTCGCCGGAGGAAGACCACGAGAACATTGGAATGAGATGAAAACTTGCATGTGCCCCTATCATATGTGTGTGAGTGTGGTGAGAGGTTGGTATAGGTGCTTGCATGTGTCCCCCCTCGCATGCATGCGCTCTAACCTAGAGGCGAAGGTTCCGGACCCGTATGAGGGGGGAATCTCCCCGTTTAGGTGAAACCGGGTAGGATAGTGCCCCAACTTGTGAACCAACATGGTTTTACATCACCCTATGACCTAAACAAACACAAAACAAGAGAGAGCTACGCCGGGCTACCCCTGTCAGAGAAACGTCTAGGGGGGTAGACGATCCGAGTGTGCACAGAGATCAGGGTTTCGCCGGAGGAAGACCACGAGAACATTGGAATGAGATGAAAACTTGCATGTGCCCCTAGCATATGTGTGTGAGTGTGGTGAGATGTTGGTATAGGTGCTTGCATGTGTCCCCCCTCGCATGCATGCGCTCTAACCTAGAGGCGAAGGTTCCGGACCCGTATGAGGGGGGAATCTCCCCGTTTAGGTGAAACCGGGTAGGATAGTGCCCCAACTTGTGAACCAATATGGTTTTACATCACCCTATGACCTAAACAAACACAAAACAAGAGAGAGCTACGCCGGGCTACCCCTGTCAGAGGAACGTCTAGGGGGGTAGACGATCCGAGTGTGCACAGAGATCAGGGTTTCGCCGGAGGAAGACCACGAGAACATTGGAATGAGATGAAAACTTGCATGTGCCCCTAGCATATGTGTGTGAGTGTGGTGAGAGGTTGGTATAGGTGCTTGCATGTGTCCCCCCTCGCATGCATGCGCTCTAACCTAGAGGCGAAGGTTCCGGACCCGTATGAGGGGGGAATCTCCCCGTTTAGGTGAAACCGGGTAGGATAGTGCCCCAACTTGTGAACCAACATGGTTTTACATCACCCTATGACCTAAACAAACACAAAACAAGAGAGAGCTACGCTGGGCTACCCCTGTCAGAGGAACGTCTAGGGGGGTAGACGATCCGAGTGTGCACAGAGATCAGGGTTTCGCCGGAGGAAGACCACGAGAACATTGGAATGAGATGAAAACTTGCATGTGCCCCTAGCATATGTGTGTGAGTGTGGTGAGAGGTTGGTATAGGTGCTTGCATGTGTCCCCCCTCGCATGCATGCGCTCTAACCTAGAGGCGAAGGTTCCGGACCCGTATGAGGGGGGAATCTCCCCGTTTAGGTGAAACCGGGTAGGATAGTGCCCCAACTTGTGAACCAACATGGTTTTACATCACCCTATGACCTAAACAAACACAAAACAAGAGAGAGCTACGCCGGGCTACCCCTGTCAGAGAAACGTCTAGGGGGGTAGACGATCCGAGTGTGCACAGAGATCAGGGTTTCGCCGGAGGAAGACCACGAGAACATTGGAATGAGATGAAAACTTGCATGTGCCCCTAGCATATGTGTGTGAGTGTGGTGAGAGGTTGGTATAGGTGCTTGCATGTGTCCCCCCTCGCATGCATGCGCTCTAACCTAGAGGCGAAGGTTCCGGACCCGTATGAGGGGGGAATCTCCCCGTTTAGGTGAAACCGGGTAGGATAGTGCCCCAACTTGTGAACCAACATGGTTTTACATCACCCTATGACCTAAACAAACCCAAAACAAGAGAGAGCTATGCCGGGCTACCCCTGCCAGAGGAACGTCTAGGGGGGTAGACGATCCGAGTGTGCACAGAGATCAGGGTTTCGCCGGAGGAAGACCACGAGAACATTGGAATGAGATGAAAACTTGCATGTGCCCCTATCATATGTGTGTGAGTGTGGTGAGAGGTTGGTATAGGTGCTTGCATGTGTCCCCCCTCGCATGCATGCGCTCTAACCTAGAGGCGAAGGTTCCGGACCCGTATGAGGGGGGAATCTCCCCGTTTAGGTGAAACCGGGTAGGATAGTGCCCCAACTTGTGAACCAACATGGTTTTACATCACCCTATGACCTAAACAAACACAAAACAAGAGAGAGCTATGCCGGGCTACCCCTGTCAGAGGAACGTCTACGGGGGTAGACGATCCGAGTGTGCACAGAGATCAGGGTTTCGCCGGAGGAAGACCACGAGAACATTGGAATGAGATGAAAACTTGCATGTGCCCCTAGCACATGTGTGTGAGTGTGGTGATAGGTTGGTATAGGTGCTTGCATGTGTCCCCCCTCGCATGCATGCGCTCTAACCTAGAGGCGAAGGTTCCGGACCCATATGAGGGGGGAATCTCCCCGTTTAGGTGAAACCGGGTAGGATAGTGCCCCAACTTGTGAACCAACATGGTTTTACATCACCCTATGACCTAAACAAAGACAAAACAAGAGAGAGCTACGCCGGGCTACCCCTGTCAGAGAAACGTCTAGGGGGTAGACGATCCGAGTGTGCACAGAGATCAGGGTTTCGCCGGAGGAGGACCACGAGAACATTGGAATGAGATGAAAACTTGCATGTGCCCCTAGAATATGTGTGTGAGTGTGGTGAGAGGTTGGTATAGGTGCTTGCATGTGTCCCCCCTCGCATGCATGCGCTCTAACCTAGAGGCGAAGGTTCCGGACCCGTATGAGGGGGCAATCTCCCCGTTTAGGTGAAACCGGGTAGGATAGTGCCCCAACTTGTGAACCAACATGGTTTTACATCACCCTATGACCTAAACAAACACAAAACAAGAGAGAGCTATGCCGGGCTACCCCTGCCAGAGGAACGTCTAGGGGGTAGACGATCCGAGTGTGCACAGAGATCAGGGTTTCGCCGGAGGAAGACCACGAGAACATTGGAATGAGATGAAAACTTGCATGTGCCCCTAGCATATGTGTGTGAGTGTGGTGAGATGTTGGTATAGGTGCTTGCATGTGTCCCCCCTCGCATGCATGCGCTCTAACCTAGAGGCGAAGGTTCCGGACCCGTATGAGGGGGGAATCTCCCCGTTTAGGTGAAACCGGGTAGGATAGTGCCCCAACTTGTGAACCAATATGGTTTTACATCACCCTATGACCTAAACAAACACAAAACAAGAGAGAGCTACGCCGGGCTACCCCTGTCAGAGGAACGTCTAGGGGGGTAGACGATCCGAGTGTGCACAGAGATCAGGGTTTCGCCGGAGGAAGACCACGAGAACATTGGAATGAGATGAAAACTTGCATGTGCCCCTAGCATATGTGTGTGAGTGTGGTGAGAGGTTGGTATAGGTGCTTGCATGTGTCCCCCCTCGCATGCATGCGCTCTAACCTAGAGGCGAAGGTTCCGGACCCATATGAGGGGGGAATCTCCCCGTTTAGGTGAAACCGGGTAGGATAGTGCCCCAACTTGTGAACCAACATGGTTTTACATCACCCTATGACCTAAACAAACACAAAACAAGAGAGAGCTATGCTGGGCTACCCCTGTCAGAGGAACGTCTAGGGGGGTAGACGATCCGAGTGTGCACAGAGATCAGGGTTTCGCCGGAGGAAGACCACGAGAACATTGGAATGAGATGAAAACTTGCATGTGCCCCTAGCATATGTGTGTGAGTGTGGTGAGAGGTTGGTATAGGTGCTTGCATGTGTCCCCCCTCGCATGCATGCGCTCTAACCTAGAAGCGAAGGTTTCGGACCCGTGTGAGGGGGGAATCTCCCTGTTTATGTGAAACCGGGTAGGATAGTGTAGGGGTTCGTAGCATGGAAAACAAAAATTTTCTATCGCATACAAACAAACAAGCCAAGATCTATCTACTAGATTGCAGCAACGAGTCGATGGAATAACTCACCCTCGAAGATTACAAAGTGTTTAACGAGAGCAGATTCTCGTGGGTGATGTAGTCGTACTCTTTCCGATCTCAAGATCGCGTAGACGATCCTTCCGGCGCCACGTTCCGGCAGCGCTCCCGTAGTCGGTCACACGTTCGGTACTCGACGAAGACCTTCCTCTCCCTTGTTCCAGCAGGCAGCGGAGGTTGTAGCACTCTCCTCGCGATTCCGGCAGCACAACGGCGTGGTACCGGAGGTAGAGGGGAAATCCCGCAGGGCTTCGCCTTAAGCCGGTGCGAGTATGGTGGAGCTTATGAGAGAGGCTATTAGTGGTCTAGTAATTAGACACACCAATTAGAAGGCTCTAAACCAATTAGAAGGCTCTAAACCGCTGGCTAAAGCAATTAGAAGCTCTAAACCAAAACGGCTCTAAACCGGAGATTAGAGGTGGAAACTTGTGTGTGCTAGGAGGGGAGCCCTGCCCCTCCTTATATAGGTGGGAGGGCTGGCCGGCCAAGGGGAGGGAGTGGAGTCCCTCCCCAACTCGGCTTGGGGTGGGGCGCCGGCTTGGGGAGGAGGGAATCCCTCCCCAACTCGGTTTCCTCTTCTCCTCCTCTTTCCACTTTCCAAAACTTGCCGTTTGACTTTCAAACAAGCCGTTTGACTTTTCAATTTAGGATTTAAATAAACCCTTTATTTTGGACAGCAAAGACACCTAGTACATGATGCAATCATTCCAACTTACAATGACACATTCATGTACCCTTCCCCCCTCCGGAGTGCCGGACATTCCGGGACCTTCTAGAATGTTCCCGATGAAAACACCGGAACCATTCCCCAACTCCGAAACGGGACTTTCCTTATATGAATCTTATTCTCCGGACCATTCCGGATCACCTCGTGATATCCCGGATCCCATCCGAGACTCAAAACAACATTCGGTCTCTTTCTCATAATACCATAACTACTCAAACAACGTCGAATCCTTAAGTGTGTCTCCCTACGGTTCGTGAATTATGCGGACATGATCGAGACACTTCTCCGAACAATAACCAATAGAGGAATCTGGAAATTCATATGGCTCCCACATATTTCTACGATTACATTGCGATCGAATGAACCACTTACATACGATACCAATTTCCCTTTGTCTCACGATATGTTACTTATCCGAGGTTATGATCGTCGGTATCTCTGCATACCTAGTTCAACCTCGTTACTGATAAGTACTCTTTTCTCGTTCCCGTGATATGTGATCCCTTGTGACCCAGTCACATGCTTGCAAGCTAATTGGATGACATTTCACCGAGAGGGCCCAGAGAATATCTATCCGTCATATGGATGGACAAATCCCACTCTTGATCCATGTGTTTCAACCAATACTTTCCGAACACTCAATACCACCTTTATAGCCACCCTGTTACGGTGTGGTGTTTGATGACATCAAAGCATCCATCCGGTAAAGGTGATATGCATGATCTCATGGTCGAAGGAATTAGGTTACTATGTATCAGAAAGCATATAGCAATTGAACTATTGAAATGACTTGATCTTTATGCTATGCTTATCTATAGGAGTATGTCCACCATATCATTCTCCTAACGATATGATCTTGTTGTTAATAACATCTCAATGTTCATGATAGGGAAACCACAATCATCTATTAACCAACAAGCTAGTGAAGTATAGAGGCTATACTAGGGACTTCAATTTAAGTTTACAATTCACACAAGTATTAATGTTTCCTTGTTAATACTATTATAGCATGAATATAAACATTTATCATAAACACAAAGATATAATAATAACTATATTTATTATTGCCTCTAGGGCATATCTCCAACAGTCTCCCACTTGCACTAGAGTCATCTAATCTAGATTACATGGTAATATACCGAACACCCATGGCAGTTTGGTGTTGGTCATGTTTTGCCCTCGGGAGAGGTTTAGTCAACGGATCCGCCACATTCAGATCTGTGTGTACTTTGCAAATCTTTATATCCCCATCCTGGATATGTTCTCGAATAGCGTGAAAATGCAGCTTGATATGCTTCAGCTTCTGGTGTGACCTTGGTTCTTGCGCATTGGCTATGGCGCCCATGTTATCACAGTAGATAGACATTGGGTCCAGCGCACTAGGAACCACACCCAGCTCTGTAATGAACTCTTTCATCCATATCGCTTCTTGTGAAGCCTCCGAAGCAGCCATGTATTCCGATTCAGTTGAAGATCTCGCCACAACGCTTTGCTTTGCACTCCTCCAGCTAACTGCTGCACCATTCAAAATAAATACGTATCCGGATTGTGATTTAGAATCATCCGGATCAGTGTTCCAACTAGCATCGGTGTAACCATTAACAACGAGTTGTTCATCACCTCCATAAGAAAGAACCATATCCTTAGTTCTTCTCAAGTACTTAAGGATGTTTTTGACCGCTGTCCAATGATCCACTCCTGGATCACTTTGATATCTGCTAGTTAAACTAACAGCATATGCAATGTCGGGTCTAGTACATAGCATGGCATACATTAGAGATCCTATGGCTGAGGCATAAGGAGTCTTACTCATCCTTTCTCTATCTTCTGCCGATGTCGGACTTTGAGTTTTACTCAAGGTCGTATTGGGCAACATGGGCAAGAACCCTTTCTTGCTTTCTTCCATTCCAAACCTCTTTAGAACTTTGTCCAAATATGTACTCTGTGACAATGATATTTGGCGTTTCGATCTATCTCTATAAATCTTTATGCCTAATATGTAAGCTGCTTCGCCAAGATCCTTCATTGAAAAACTATTATTCAAATATTCTTTGACAATATTAAGAAGGTCTACATCATTCCCAATTAACAATATGTCATCCACATATAGTATTAAGAACGCTACAGAGCTCCCACTCACCTTTTTGTAAATACAAGCTTCTCCATAAGTTTGTATAAAACCAAAACTTTTGATTACCTTATCAAAACGTTGATTCCAACTTCGGGATGCTTGCTTCAATCCATAGATGGACCGTTGAAGTTTGCATACCTTGTTAGCATCTTTAGGATCGACAAAACCTTTGGGCTGCATCATATACAATTCTTCATCAATGTCTCCATTGAGGAATGCTGTTTTGACATCCATCTGCCATATTTCATAATCGTAATATGCAGCGATTGCTAACATAATCCTCACAGACTTTAGCTTCGCTACTGGTGAGAAAGTCTCATCGTAGTCAACTCCTGGAATTTGTCGAAACCCTTTTGCGACAAGTTGAGCTTTATAGACAGTAACATTACCATCAGCATTTGTTTTCTTCTTGAAAATCCATTTGTTCTCGACAGCCTTCCGGCCATCCGGTAAGTCCACCAAAGTCCATACTTGGTTTTCGTACATGGATCCAATCTCGGATTTCATGGCTTCTTGCCATTTATTGGAATCTGGGCTCATCATCGCTTCCTCATATGTCTCGGGGTCATCGGTGTTGTCCACCACCATGACATTCATAACGGAATCATACCAATCTGGAGTGGTACGAGTTCTCGTTGACCTCCGAGGCTCTGTAGTAACTTCAACCGAAGTTTCATGATCATCATCATTAGCTTCCTCTCTTATTGGTGCAGGCACCACAGGAACTTCTTCCGGTGCTGCGCTACTCGCAATTTTGAGAGAAGGTTCGACAACCTCGTCGTGTTCTACTTTCCTTCCAGTCACTTCTTTCGAGAGAAATTCCTTCTCTAGAAAGGATCCATTCTTGGCAACGAAGATTTTGCCTTCGGATCTATGATAGAAGGTATACCCAATAGTTTCCTTCGGGTATCCTATGAAGACGCATTTTTCCGCTTTGGGTTCAAGCTTGTCCGGCTGTAACTTCTTTACATAGGCTTCGCATCCCCAAACTTTAAGGAACGACAATTTAGGTTTCTTCCCAAACCATAATTCATACGGTGTCGTTTCAACGGATTTAGACGGTGCCCTATTTAAAGTGAATGCGGCTGTTTCTAATGCATAACCCCAAAATGATAGCGGTAAATCTGTAAGTGACATCATAGAACGAACCATATCTAAGAGAGTTCGATTACGACGTTCGGACACACCATTACGCTGTGGTGTTCCCGGCGGTGTCAACTGCGAAAGTATTCCGCATTTCTTCAAATGCTCGCCAAACTCGTAACTTAGATATTCACCTCCACGATCAGAACGTAGAAATTTAATCTTCTTGTTACGTTGATTCTCTACCTCACTTTGAAATTCCTTAAACTTCTCGAAAGTTTCGGACTTATGTTTCATGAAATAGATATACCCATATCTACTCAAGTCATCCGTGAAGGTAAGAACATAACGATAACCACTGCGCGATGCTACACTCATTGGACCACACACATCGGTATGTATGATTTCCAATAAGTCCGTAGCTCGCTCCATCATACCAGAAAACGGAGTCTTAGTCATTTTACCCATCAGACATGCTTCGCATCTTTCAAGTGATTCAAAATCAAGTGATTCAAGAAGTCCATCGGAATGGAGTTTCTTCATACGCTTCACTCCAATGTGACCAAGACGACAGTGCCACATATAGGTCGAGTTATCGCTTGATTTCAATCGTTTAGCTTCAATGTTATTAATATGTGTATTTCTACTATCGAGATTCAATAATAATAGACCATCTATCAAAGGTGCATGTGCATAAAACATATTACTCATATAAATCGAACAACCATTATTCTCGGATTTAAACAAGTAACCGTCTCGCAATAAACAAGATCCCGATATAATGTTCATGCTCAACGCAGGCACCAAATAACAATTATTTAAGTATAAAACTAATCCCGATGGTAGATGAAGAGGTAGCATGCCGACCGCGATCACATCAACCTTTGATCCGTTTCCTACGCGCATCGTCACCTCGTTCTTCGCTAGCTTCCGTTTATTCTGCAGCTCCTGTTTCGAGTTACAAATATGAGCAACCGAACCAGTATCAAATACCCAGGCACTACTACGAATACTAGTGAGATACACATCAATAACATGTATATCAGATATACCTTTCTTCTTGATGTTGCCGTTCTTCAAATCCGCCAAGTACTTTGGGCAATTCCGCTTCCAGTGACCTTCTCTCTTGCAGTAAAAGCACTCAGTATCAGGCTTGGGTCCAGCCTTGGTCCTCTTCGTCGGCATGGTAACTTTCTTACCACCCTTCTTGAAGTGTCCCCTCTGCTTAGACTTGCCTTTCTTGAATTTGGTGGTCTTATTGACCATCAACACTTGGTGCTCTTTCTTGATCTCCACTTCTGCAGATTTTAACATAGCAAATAGTTCTGGCAACTCTTTGTTCATGTTCTGCATGTTGTAGTTCATCACAAAGTTCTTGTAACTTGGTGGTAGTGATTGGAGGATGCGGTAAACCCCCAAAGTATTAGGAATCACTATACCCAAGCTTTGAAGTTTGTTTGCGTGCCCAGACATCTTAAGCACGTGCTCACTGACGGAGCTGCCCTCTTCCATCTTGCAGTTAAAGAACTTTTCAGAAGCTTCATAACTTTCAATTGCCGCATGAGTCTCAAAAATTAATTTGAGATCCTCGACAATATCATATGGGTCTGACTCTTCAAACCTTTTCTGAAGCTCCGATTCTAAACCATACAAGATAGCACACTGAACTATGGAGTACTGATTCTTCCGAGCGAGGTAAACATTCTTTACTTCATCGGGAGCATCAGCTGCAGGTGGGTCACCCAGCGGTGCATCCAGCACATAGGTCAAATTACCAGCTGTGAGGACAATCCTCAAATTGCGGAACCAATCCGCGAAGTTGCTTCCATTGTTTTTCAACTTTTCTTTCTCTAGGAACGCATTAAAATTGATGGTAGGGGCTGCCATTGATCTACAACATATTTGCAATAGTTTAGACTAAGTTTATGACAAATTGAGTTCAAATTAATTAATGAAATTAAACTAGGTGAACTCCCACTCAAAACAACATCCCTCACATTGTTTTAGTGATCACACGAACCAAATCCACTGCATCAACACCGATCATCACGAGAGTTGATATAGTTTCAATGGCGAACAATCATCATGTTCATCATATCTACTATATGATTCATGCTTTACCTTTCGGCGATCCGTGTTCCTGAGGCCATGTCTGTACATGCTAGGCTCGTCAAGATCAAACCTTAGCTACCGCATAAGCAAATCTGGCTTGCTTACGTTGTATTCACCCGCGGAATCAAAGACACCCGATCATCACGTGGTGCTTCGAAGCAGCAAGCTTTGGCAACGGTGCATACTAAGGGTGAACACTTTAGAACTTGAAATTTATGTGCATGAGGGATCATCTTATAATGCTACCGTCGTCTACTAAGCAATACAAGATGCATAAAGGATTAACATCACATGCAATTCATAATATGTGATATGATATGGCCTTTCTTCTTTGTGCTTCCGATCTCCATCTTTAAGCACGAACATGATCTCCATCATCACCGGCATAGCATCAAGGTCAATGACGCTTCTTCATGGTTGTCGTCCACCAGCTTCAACTATTACAACTATTTTGAACAGACACGCAGGTCTTAACAGAAATTAAAGACAACCATATGGCTCCTGCCGGTTGCCAACTTACAATAAGGAACATTGCATACATCAAATATAATCACAATCATGGCCATATCACATCACTACACACCCCTGCAAAACAAAGTTAGACGCTTCTACTTTCTTTGCATATTTTACGTGGTTTGGGGCTTTCCATAAGTGTCGTTCTAACCTACGAACAAGAACCACAACATTGATACTAGCATTGTTGATTACCCGTTGTAAATTGGATCTTTACTATGCTAGGAGAAACAGGCACCCGCAAAGCCACTTATGCAATACGAGTTGCATGTCAAGCGTGGAGCAAGTCTCATGAACGATGTCATGTAAGGTTAGCCCGGGCCGCTTCATCCCAACATACCGCAAGATGCAAAGTACACAAAAAGCAATCTACAATAAAAGCATCAACGCCCACAATGACCATTGTGTTCTACTCGTGCAACAGATCTACATATAGACACGGCTCTGATACCACTGTAGGGGTTCGTAGCATGGAAAACAAAAATTTTCTATCGCATACAAACAAACAAGCCAAGATCTATCTACTAGATTGCAGCAACGAGTCGATGGAATAACTCACCCTCGAAGATTCCAAAGTGTTTAACGAGAGCAGATTCTCGTGGGTGATGTAGTCGTACTCTTTCCGATCTCAAGATCGCGTAGACGATCCTTCCGGCGCCACGTTCCGGCAGCGCTCCCGTAGTCGGTCACACGTTCGGTACTCGACGAAGACCTTCCTCTCCCTTGTTCCAGCAGGCAGCGGAGGTTGTAGCACTCTCCTCGCGATTCCGGCAGCACAACGGCGTGGTACCGGAGGTAGAGGGGAAATCCCGCAGGGCTTCGCCTTAAGCCGGTGCGAGTATGGTGGAGCTTATGAGAGAGGCTATTAGTGGTCTAGTAATTAGACACACCAATTAGAAGGCTCTAAACCAATTAGAAGGCTCTAAACCGCTGGCTAAAGCAATTAGAAGCTCTAAACCAAAACGGCTCTAAACCGGAGATTAGAGGTGGAAACTTGTGTGTGCTAGGAGGGGAGCCCTGCCCCTCCTTATATAGGTGGGAGGGCTGGCAGGCCAAGGGGAGGGAGTGGAGTCCCTCCCCAACTCGGCTTGGGGTGGGGCGCCGGCTTGGGGAGGAGGGAATCCCTCCCCAACTCGGTTTCCTCTTCTCCTCCTCTTTCCACTTTCCAAAACTTGCCGTTTGACTTTCAAACAAGCCGTTTGACTTTTCAATTTAGGATTTAAATAAACCCTTTATTTTGGACAGCAAAGACACCTAGTACATGATGCAATCATTCCAACTTACAATGACACATTCATGTACCCTTCCCCCCTCCGGAGTGCCGGACATTCCGGGACCTTCTAGAATGTTCCCGATGAAAACACCGGAACCATTCCCCAACTCCGAAACGGGACTTTCCTTATATGAATCTTATTCTCCGGACCATTCCGGATCACCTCGTGATATCCCGGATCCCATCCGAGACTCCGAACAACATTCGGTCTCTTTCTCATAATACCATAACTACTCAAACAACATCGAATCCTTAAGTGTGTCTCCCTACGGTTCGTGAATTATGCGGACATGATCGAGACACTTCTCCGAACAATAACCAATAGAGGAATCTGGAAATTCATATGGCTCCCACATATTTCTACGATTACATTGCGATCGAATGAACCACTTACATACGATACCAATTTCCCTTTGTCTCACGATATGTTACTTATCCGAGGTTATGATCGTCGGTATCTCTGCATACCTAGTTCAACCTCGTTACTGATAAGTACTCTTTTCTCGTTCCCGTGATATGTGATCCCTTGTGACCCAGTCACATGCTTGCAAGCTAATTGGATGACATTTCACCGAGAGGGCCCAGAGAATATCTATCCGTCATATGGATGGACAAATCCCACTCTTGATCCATGTGTTTCAACCAATACTTTCCGAACACTCAATACAACCTTTATAGCCACCCTGTTACGGTGTGGTGTTTGATGACATCAAAGCATCCATCCGGTAAAGGTGATATGCATGATCTCATGGTCGAAGGAATTAGGTTACTATGTATCAGAAAGCATATAGCAATTGAACTATTGAAATGACTTGATCTTTATGCTACGCTTATCTATAGGAGTATGTCCACCATATCATTCTCCTAACGATATGATCTTGTTGTTAATAACATCTCAATGTTCATGATAGGGAAACCACAATCATCTATTAACCAACAAGCTAGTGAAGTATAGAGGCTATACTAGGGACTTCAATTTAAGTTTACAATTCACACAAGTATTAATGTTTCCTTGTTAATACTATTATAGCATGAATATAAACATTTATCATAAACACAAAGATATAATAATAACTATATTTATTATTGCCTCTAGGGCATATCTCCAACAGATAGTGCCCCAACTTGTGAACCAACATGGTTTTACATCACCCTATGACCTAAACAAACACAAAACAAGAGAGAGCTACGCCGGGCTACCCCTGTCAGAGGAACGTCTAGGGGGGTAGACGATCCGAGTTAGCACAGAGATCAGGGTTTCGCCGGAGGAAGACCACGAGAACATTGGAATGAGATGAAAACTTGCATGTGCCCCTAGCATATGTGTGTGAGTGTGGTGAGAGGTTGGTATAGGTGCTTGCATGTGTCCCCCCTCGCATGCATGCGCTCTAACCTAGAGGCGAAGGTTCCGGACCCGTATGAGGGGGGAATCTCCCCGTTTAGGTGAAACCGGGTAGGATAGTGCCCCAACTTGTGAACCAACATGGTTTTACATCACCCTATGACCTAAACAAACACAAAACAAGAGAGAGCTATGCCGGGCTACCCTTGTCAGAGGAACGTCTAGGGGGGTAGACGATCTGAGTGTGCACAGAGATCAGGGTTTCGCCGGAGGAAGACCACGAGAACATTGGAATGAGATGAAAACTTGCATGTGCCCCTAGCATATGTGTGTGAGTGTGGTGAGAGGTTCGTATAGGTGCTTGCATGTGTCCCCCCTCGCATGCATGCGCTCTAACCTAGAGGCGAAGGTTCCGGACCCGTATGAGGGGGGAATCTCCCCGTTTAGGTGAAACCGGGTAGGATAGTGCCCCAACTTGTGAACCAACATGGTTTTACATCACCCTATGACCTAAACAAACACAAAACAAGAGAGAGCTACGTCGGGCTACCCCTGTCAGAGGAACGTCTAGGGGGGTAGACGATCCGAGTGTGCACAGAGATCAGGGTTTCGCCAGAGGAAGACCACGAGAACATTGGAATGAGATGAAAACTTGCATGTGCCCCTAGCATATGTGTGTGAGTGTGGTGAGAGGTTGGTATAGGTGCTTGCATGTGTCCCCCCTCGCATGCATGCGCTCTAACCTAGAGGCGAAGGTTCCGTACCCGTATAAGGGGGGAATCTCCCTTTTTAGGTGAAACCGGGTAGGATAATGCCCCAACTTGTGAACCAACATGGTTTTACATCACCCTATGACCTAAACAAACACAAAACAAGAGAGAGCTACGCCGGGCTACCCCTGTCAGAGGAACGTCTAGGGGGGTAGACGATCCGAGTGTGCACAGAGATCAGGGTTTCGCCGGAGGAAGACCACGAGAACATTGGAATGAGATGAAAACTTGCATGTGCCCCTAGCATATGTGTGTGAGTGTGGTGAGAGGTTGGTATAGGTGCTTGCATGTGTCCCCCCTCGCATGCATGCGCTCTAACCTAGAGGCGAAGGTTCCGGACCCGTATGAGGGGGGAATCTCCCCGTTTAGGTGAAACCGGGTAGGATAGTGCCCCAACTTGTGAACCAACATGGTTTTACATCACCCTATGACCTAAACAAACACAAAACAAGAGAGAGCTATGCCGGGCTACCCTTGTCAGAGGAACGTCTTGGGGGGTAGACGATCTGAGTGTGCATAGAGATCAGGGTTTCGCCGGAGGAAGACCACGAGAACATTGGAATGAGATGAAAACTTGCATGTGCCCCTAGCATATGTGTGTGAGTGTGGTGAGAGGTTCGTATAGGTGCTTGCATGTGTCCCCCCTCGCATGCATGCGCTCTAACCTAGAGGCGAAGGTTCCGGACCCGTATGAGGGGGGAATCTCCCCGTTTAGGTGAAACCGGGTAGGATAGTGCCCCAACTTGTGAACCAACATGGTTTTACATCACCCTATGACCTAAACAAACACAAAACAAGAGAGAGCTACGTCGGGCTACCCCTGTCAGAGGAACGTCTAGGGGGGTAGACGATCCGAGTGTGCACAGAGATCAGGGTTTCGCCGGAGGAAGACCACGAGAACATTGGAATGAGATGAAAACTTGCATGTGCCCCTAGCATATGTGTGTGAGTGTGGTGAGAGGTTGGTATAGGTGCTTGCATGTGTCCCCCCTCGCATGCATGCGCTCTAACCTAGAGGCGAAGGTTCCGTACCCGTATAAGGGGGGAATCTCCCTTTTTAGGTGAAACCGGGTAGGATAATGCCCCAACTTGTGAACCAACATGGTTTTACATCACCCTATGACCTAAACAAACACAAAACAAGAGAGAGCTACGCCGGGCTACCCCTGTCAGAGGAACGTCTAGGGGGGTAGACGATCCGAGTGTGCACAGAGATCAGGGTTTCGCCGGAGGAAGACCACGAGAACATTGGAATGAGATGAAAACTTGCATGTGCCCCTAGCATATGTGTGTGAGTGTGGTGAGAGGTTGGTATAGGTGCTTGCATGTGTCCCCCCTCGCATGCATGCGCTCTAACCTAGAGGCGAAGGTTCCGGACCCGTATGAGGGGGGAATCTCCCCGTTTAGGTGAAACCGGGTAGGATAGTGCCCCAACTTGTGAACCAACATGGTTTTACATCACCCTATGACCTAAACAAACACAAAACAAGAGAGAGCTATGCCGGGCTACCCCTGTCAGAGGAACGTCTAGGGGGGTAGACGATCCGAGTGTGCACAGAGATCAGGGTTTCGCCGGAGGAAGACCACGAGAACATTGGAATGAGATGAAAACTTGCATGTGCCCCTAGCACATGTGTGTGAGTGTGGTGATAGGTTTGTATAGGTGCTTGCATGTGTCCCCCCTCGCATGCATGCGCTCTAACCTAGAGGCGAAGGTTCCGGACCCGTATGAGGGGGGAATCTCCCCGTTTAGGTGAAACCGGGTAGGATAGTGCCCCAACTTGTGAACCAATATGGTTTTACATCACCCTATGACCTAAACAAACACAAAACAAGAGAGAGCTACGCCGGGCTACCCCTGTCAGAGGAACGTCTAGGGGGGTAGACGATCCGAATGTGCACAGAGATCAGGGTTTCGCTGGAGGAAGACCACGAGAACATTGGAATGAGATGAAAACTTGCATGTGCCCCTAGCATATGTGTGTGAGTGTGGTGAGAGGTTGGTATAGGTGCTTGCATGTGTCCCCCCTCGCATGCATGCGCTCTAACCTAGAGGCGAAGGTTCCGGACCCGTATGAGGGGGGAATCTCCCCGTTTAGGTGAAACCGGGTAGGATAGTGCCCCAACTTGTGAACCAACATAGTTTTACATCACCCTATGACCTAAACAAACACAAAACAAGAGAGAGCTACGTCGGGCTACCCCTGTCAGAGGAACGTCTAGGGGGGTAGACGATCCGAGTGTGCACAGAGATCAGGGTTTCGCCGGAGGAAGACCACGAGAACATTGGAATGAGATGAAAACTTGCATGTGCCCCTAGCATATGTGTGTGAGTGTGGTGAGAGGTTGGTATAGGTGCTTGCATGTGTCCCCCCTCGCATGCATGCGCTCTAACCTAGAGGCGAAGGTTCCGTACCCGTATAAGGGGGGAATCTCCCTGTTTAGGTGAAACCGGGTAGGATAGTGCCCCAACTTGTGAACCAACATGGTTTTACATCACCCTATGACCTAAACAAACACAAAACAAGAGAGAGCTACGCCGGGCTACCCCTGTCAGAGGAACGTCTAGGGGGGTAGACGATCCGAGTGTGCACAGAGATCAGGGTTTCGCCGGAGGAAGACCACGAGAACATTGGAATGAGATGAAAACTTGCATGTGCCCCTAGCATATGTGTGTGAGTGTGGTGAGAGGTTGGTATAGGTGCTTGCATGTGTCCCCCCTCGCATGCATGCGCTCTAACCTAGAGGCGAAGGTTCCGGACCCGTATGAGGGGGGAATCTCCCCGTTTAGGTGAAACCGGGTAGGATAGTGCCCCAACTTGTGAACCAACATGGTTTTACATCACCCTATGACCTAAACAAACACAAAACAAGAGAGAGCTATGCCGGGCTACCCTTGTCAGAGGAACGTCTAGGGGGGTAGACGATCCGAGTGTGCACAGAGATCAGGGTTTCGCCGGAGGAAGACCACGAGAACATTGGAATGAGATGAAAACTTGCATGTGCCCCTAGCATATGTGTGTGAGTGTGGTGAGAGGTTGGTATAGGTGCTTGCATGTGTCCCCCCTCGCATGCATGCGCTCTAACCTAGAGGCGAAGGTTCCGGACCCGTATGAGGGGGGAATCTCCCCGTTTAGGTGAAACCGGGTAGGATAGTGCCCCAACTTGTGAACCAATATGGTTTTACATCACCCTATGACCTAAACAAACACAAAACAAGAGAGAGCTACGCCGGGCTACCCCTGTCAGAGGAATGTCTAGGGGGGTAGACGATCCGAGTGTGCACAGAGATCAGGGTTTCGCCGGAGGAAGACCACGAGAACATTGGAATGAGATGAAAACTTGCATGTGCCCCTAGCATATGTGTGTGAGTGTTGTGAGAGGTTGGTATAGGTGCTTGCATGTGTCCCCCCTCGCATGCATGCGCTCTAACCTAGAGGCGAAGGTTTCGTACCCGTATAAGGGGGGAATCTCCCTGTTTAGGTGAAACCGGGTAGGATAGTGCCCCAACTTGTGAACCAACATGGTTTTACATCACCCTATGATCTAAACAAACACAAAACAAGAGAGAGCTACGCCGGGCTACCCCTGTCAGAGGAACGTCTAGGGGGGTAGACGATCCGAGTGTGCACAGAGATCAGGGTTTCGCCGGAGGAAGACCACGAGAACATTGGAATGAGATGAAAACTTGCATGTGCCCCTAGCATATGTGTGTGAGTGTGGTGAGAGGTTGGTATAGGTGCTTGCATGTGTCCCCCCTCGCATGCATGCGCTCTAACCTAGAGGCGAAGGTTCCGGACCCGTATGAGGGGGGAATCTCCCCGTTTAGGTGAAACCGGGTAGGATAGTGCCCCAACTTGTGAACCAACATGGTTTTACATCACCCTATGACCTAAAAAAACACAAAACAAGAGAGAGCTATGCCGGGCTACCCCTGTCAGAGGAACGTCTAGGGGGGTAGACGATCCGAGTGTGCACAGAGATCAGGGTTTCGCCGGAGGAAGACCACGAGAACATTGGAATGAGATGAAAACTTGCATGTGCCCCTAGCACATGTGTGTGAGTGTGGTGATAGGTTTCTATAGGTGCTTGCATGTGTCCCCCCTCGCATGCATGCGCTCTAACCTAGAGGCGAAGGTTCCGGACCCGTATGAGGGGGGAATCTCCCCGTTTAGGTGAAACCGGGTAGGATAGTGCCCCAACTTGTGAACCAATATGGTTTTACATCACCCTATGACCTAAACAAACACAAAACAAGAGAGAGCTACGCCGGGCTACCCCTGTGAGAGGAACGTCTAGGGGGGTAGACGATCCGAGTGTGCACAGAGATCAGGGTTTCGCCGGAGGAAGACCACGAGAACATTGGAATGAGATGAAAACTTGCATGTGCCCCTAGCATATGTGTGTGAGTGTGGTGAGAGGTTGGTATAGGTGCTTGCATGTGTCCCCCTCGCATGCATGCGCTCTAACCTAGAGGCGAAGGTTCCGAACCCGTATGAGGGGGGAATCTCCCCGTTTAGGTGAAACCGGGTAGGATAGTGCCCCAACTTGTGAACCAACATGGTTTTACATCACCCTATGACCTAAACAAACACAAAACAAGAGAGAGCTATGCCGGGCTACCCCTGTCAGAGGAACGTCTAGGGGGGTAGACGATCCGAGTGTGCACAGAGATCAGGGTTTCGCCGGAGGAAGACCACGAGAACATTTGAATGAGATGAAAACTTGCATGTGCCCCTAGCACATGTGTGTGAGTGTGGTGATAGGTTTGTATAGGTGCTTGCATGTGTCCCCCCTCGCATGCATGCGCTCTAACCTAGAGGCGAAGGTTCCGGACCCGTATGAGGGGGGAATCTCCCCGTTTAGGTGAAACCGGGTAGGATAGTGCCCCAACTTGTGAACCAATATGGTTTTACATCACCCTATGACCTAAACAAACACAAAACAAGAGAGAGCTACGCCGGGCTACCCCTGTCAGAGGAACGTCTAGGGGGGTAGACGATCCGAATGTGCACAGAGATCAGGGTTTCGCCGGAGGAAGACCACGAGAACATTGGAATGAGATGAAAACTTGCATGTGCCCCTAGCATATGTGTGTGAGTGTGGTGAGAGGTTGGTATAGGTGCTTGCATGTGTCCCCCCTCGCATGCATGCGCTCTAACCTAGAGGCGAAGGTTCCGGACCCGTATGAGGGGGGAATCTCCCCGTTTAGGTGAATCCGGGTAGGATAGTGCCCCAACTTGTGAACCAACATGGTTTTACATCACCCTATGACCTAAACAAACACAAAACAAGAGAGAGCTACGTCGGGCTACCCCTGTCAGAGGAACGTCTAGGGGGGTAGACGATCCGAGTGTGCACAGAGATCAGGGTTTCGCCGGAGGAAGACCACGAGAACATTGGAATGAGATGAAAACTTGCATGTGCCCCTAGCATATGTGTGTGAGTGTGGTGAGAGGTTGGTATAGGTGCTTGCATGTGTCCCCCCTCGCATGCATGCGCTCTAACCTAGAGGCGAAGGTTCCGTACCCGTATAAGGGGGGAATCTCCCTGTTTAGGTGAAACCGGGTAGGATAGTGCCCCAACTTGTGAACCAACATGGTTTTACATCACCCTATGACCTAAACAAACACAAAACAAGAGAGAGCTACGCCGGGCTACCCCTGTCAGAGGAACGTCTAGGGGGGTAGACGATCCGAGTGTGCACAGAGATCAGGGTTTCGCCGGAGGAAGACCACGAGAACATTGGAATGAGATGAAAACTTGCATGTGCCCCTAGCATATGTGTGTGAGTGTGGTGAGAGGTTGGTATAGGTGCTTGCATGTGTCCCCCCTCGCATGCATGCGCTCTAACCTAGAGGCGAAGGTTCCGGACCCGTATGAGGGGGGAATCTCCCCGTTTAGGTGAAACCGGGTAGGATAGTGCCCCAACTTGTGAACCAACATGGTTTTACATCACCCTATGACCTAAACAAACACAAAACAAGAGAGAGCTATGCCGGGCTACCCTTGTCAGAGGAACGTCTAGGGGGGTAGACGATCCGAGTGTGCACAGAGATCAGGGTTTCGCCGGAGGAAGACCACGAGAACATTGGAATGAGATGAAAACTTGCATGTGCCCCTAGCATATGTGTGTGAGTGTGGTGAGAGGTTGGTATAGGTGCTTGCATGTGTCCCCCCTCGCATGCATGCGCTCTAACCTAGAGGCGAAGGTTCCGGACCCGTATGAGGGGGGAATCTCCCCGTTTAGGTGAAACCGGGTAGGATAGTGCCCCAACTTGTGAACCAATATGGTTTTACATCACCCTATGACCTAAACAAACACAAAACAAGAGAGAGCTACGCCGGGCTACCCCTGTCAGAGGAACGTCTAGGGGGGTAGACGATCCGAGTGTGCACAGAGATCAGGGTTTCGCCGGAGGAAGACCACGAGAACATTGGAATGAGATGAAAACTTGCATGTGCCCCTAGCATATGTGTGTGAGTGTGGTGAGAGGTTGGTATAGGTGCTTGCATGTGTCCCCCCTCGCATGCATGCGCTCTAACCTAGAGGCGAAGGTTCCGTACCCGTATAAGGGGGGAATCTCCCTGTTTAGGTGAAACCGGGTAGGATAGTGCCCCAACTTGTGAACCAACATGGTTTTACATCACCCTATGATCTAAACAAACACAAAACAAGAGAGAGCTACGCCGGGCTACCCCTGTCAGAGGAACGTCTAGGGGGGTAGACGATCCGAGTGTGCACAGAGATCAGGGTTTCGCCGGAGGAAGACCACGAGAACATTGGAATGAGATGAAACTTGCATGTGCCCCTAGCATATGTGTGTGAGTGTGGTGAGAGGTTGGTATAGGTGCTTGCATGTGTCCCCCCTCGCATGCATGCGCTCTAACCTAGAGGCGAAGGTTCCGGACCCGTATGAGGGGGGAATCTCCCCGTTTAGGTGAAACCGGGTAGGATAGTGCCCCAACTTGTGAACCAACATGGTTTTACATCACCCTATGACCTAAAAAAACACAAAACAAGAGAGAGCTATGCCGGGCTACCCCTGTCAGAGGAACGTCTAGGGGGGTAGACGATCCGAGTGTGCACAGAGATCAGGGTTTCGCCGGAGGAAGACCACGAGAACATTGGAATGAGATGAAAACTTGCATGTGCCCCTAGCACATGTGTGTGAGTGTGGTGATAGGTTTCTATAGGTGCTTGCATGTGTCCCCCCTCGCATGCATGCGCTCTAACCTAGAGGCGAAGGTTCCGGACCCGTATGAGGGGGGAATCTCCCCGTTTAGGTGAAACCGGGTAGGATAGTTCCCCAACTTGTGAACCAATATGGTTTTACATCACCCTATGACCTAAACAAACACAAAACAAGAGAGAGCTACGCCGGGCTACCCCTGTCAGAGGAACGTCTAGGGGGGTAGACGATCCGAGTGTGCACAGAGATCAGGGTTTCGCCGGAGGAAGACCACGAGAACATTGGAATGAGATGAAAACTTGCATGTGCCCCTAGCATATGTGTGTGAGTGTGGTGAGAGGTTGGTATAGGTGCTTGCATGTGTCCCCCTCGCATGCATGCGCTCTAACCTAGAGGCGAAGGTTCCGAACCCGTATGAGGGGGGAATCTCCCCGTTTAGGTGAAACCGGGTAGGATAGTGCCCCAACTTGTGAACCAACATGGTTTTACATCACCCTATGACCTAAACAAACACAAAACAAGAGAGAGCTATGCCGGGCTACCCCTGTCAGAGGAACGTCTAGGGGGGTAGACGATCCGAGTGTGCACAGAGATCAGGGTTTCGCCGGAGGAAGACCACGAGAACATTTGAATGAGATGAAAACTTGCATGTGCCCCTAGCACATGTGTGTGAGTGTGGTGATAGGTTTCTATAGGTGCTTGCATGTGTCCCCCCTCGCATGCATGCGCTCTAACCTAGAGGCGAAGGTTCCGGACCCGTATGAGGGGGGAATCTCCCCGTTTAGGTGAAACCGGGTAGGATAGTGCCCCAACTTGTGAACCAATATGGTTTTACATCACCCTATGACCTAAACAAACACAAAACAAGAGAGAGCTACGCCGGGCTACCCCTGTCAGAGGAACGTCTAGGGGGGTAGACGATCCGAGTGTGCACAGAGATCAGGGTTTCGCCGGAGGAAGACCACGAGAACATTGGAATGAGATGAAAACTTGCATGTGCCCCTAGCATATGTGTGTGAGTGTGGTGAGAGGTTGGTATAGGTGCTTGCATGTGTCCCCCCTCGCATGCATGCGCTCTAACCTAGAGGCGAAGGTTCCGGACCCGTATGAGGGGGGAATCTCCCCGTTTAGGTGAAACCGGGTAGGATAGTGCCCCAACTTGTGAACCAACATGGTTTTACATCACCCTATGACCTAAACAAACACAAAACAAGAGAGAGCTATGCTAGGCTACCCCTGTCAGAGGAACGTCTAGGGGGGTAGACGATCCGAGTGTGCACAGAGATCAGGGTTTCGCCGGAGGAAGACCACGAGAACATTGGAATGAGATGAAAACTTGCATGTGCCCCTAGCATATGTGTGTGAGTGTGGTGAGAGGTTGGTATAGGTGCTTGCATGTGTCCCCCCTCGCATGCATGCGCTCTAACCTAGAAGCGAAGGTTTCGGACCCGTATGAGGGGGGAATCTCCCTGTTTAGGTGAAACCGGGTAGGATAGTGCCCCAACTTGTGAACCAACATGGTTTTACATCACCCTATGACCTAAACAAACACAAAACAAGAGAGAGCTACGCCGGGCTACCCCTGTCAGAGGAACGTCTAGGGGGGTAGACGATCCGAATGTGCACAGAGATCAGGGTTTCGCCGGAGGAAGACCACGAGAACATTGGAATGGGATGAAAACTTGCATGTGCCCCTAGCATATGTGTGTGAGTGTGGTGAGAGGTTGGTATAGGTGCTTGCATGTGTCCCCCCTCGCATGCATGCGCTCTAACCTAGAGGCGAAGGTTCCGGACCCGTATGAGGGGGGAATCTCCCCGTTTAGGTGAAACCGGGTAGGATAGTGCCCCAACTTGTGAACCAACATGGTTTTACATCACCCTATGACCTAAACAAACACAAAACAAGAGAGAGCTATGCCGGGCTACCCTTGTCAGAGGAACGTCTAGGGGGGTAGACGATCCGAGTGTGCACAGAGATCAGGGTTTCGCCGGAGGAAGACCACGAGAACATTGGAATGAGATGAAAACTTGCATGTGCCCCTAGCATATGTGTGTGAGTGTGGTGAGAGGTTGGTATAGGTGCTTGCATGTGTCCCCCCTCGCATGCATGCGCTCTAACCTAGAGGCGAAGGTTCCGGACCCGTATGAGGGGGGAATCTCCCCGTTTAGGTGAAACCGGGTAGGATAGTGCCCCAACTTGTGAACCAATATGGTTTTACATCACCCTATGACCTAAACAAACACAAAACAAGAGAGAGCTACGCCGGGCTACCCCTGTCAGAGGAACGTCTAGGGGGGTAGACGATCCGAGTGTGCACAGAGATCAGGGTTTCGCCGGAGGAAGACCACGAGAACATTGGAATGAGATGAAAACTTGCATGTGCCCCTAGCATATGTGTGTGAGTGTGGTGAGAGGTTGGTATAGGTGCTTGCATGTGTCCCCCCTCGAATGCATGCGCTCTAACCTAGAGGCGAAGGTTCCGGACCCGTATGAGGGGGGAATCTCCCCGTTTAGGTGAAACCGGGTAGGATAGTGCCCCAACTTGTGAACCAACATGGTTTTACATCACCCTATGACCTAAACAAACACAAAACAAGAGAGAGCTACGCCGGGCTACCCCTGTCAGAGGAACGTCTAGGGGGTAGACGATCCGAGTGTGCACAGAGATCAGGGTTTCGCCGGAGGAAGACCACGAGAACATTGGAATGAGATGAAAACTTGCATGTGCCCCTAGCATATATGTGTGAGTGTGGTGAGAGGTTGGTATAGGTGCTTGCATGTGTCCCCCCTCGCATGAATGCGCTCTAACCTAGAGGCGAAGGTTCCGGACCCGTATGAGGGGGGAATCTCCCCGTTTAGGTGAAACCAGGTAGGATAGTGCCCCAACTTGTGAACCAACATGGTTTTACATCTCCCTATGACCTAAACAAACACAAAACAAGAGAGAGATACGCCGGGCTACCCCTGTCAGAGGAACGTGTAGGGGGGTTGACGATCCGAGTGTGCATAGAGATCAGGGTTTCGCCGGAGGAAGACCACGAGAACATTGGAATGAGATGAAAACTTGCATGTGCCCCTAGCATATGTGTGTGAGTGTGGTGAGAGGTTGGTATAGGTGCTTGCATGTGTCCCCCCTTGCATGCATGCGCTCTAACCTAGAGGCGAAGGTTCCGGACCCGTATGAGGGGGGAATCTCCCCGTTTAGGTGAAACCGGGTAGGATAGTGCCCCAACTTGTGAACCAACATGGTTTTACATCACCCTATGACCTAAACAAACACAAAACAAGAGAGAGCTACGCCGGGCTACCCCTGTCAGAGAAACGTCTAGGGGGTAGACGATCCGAGTGTGCACAGAGATGAGGGTTTCGCCGGAGGAAGACCACGAGAACATTGGAATGAGATGAAAACTTGCATGTGCCCCTAGAATATGTGTGTGAGTGTGGTGAGAGGTTGGTATAGGTGCTTGCATGTGTCCCCCCTTGCATGCATGCGCTCTAACCTAGAGGCGAAGGTTCCGGACCCGTATGAGGGGGCAATCTCCCCGTTTAGGTGAAACCGGGTAGGATAGTGCCCCAACTTGTGAACCAACATGGTTTTACATCACCCTATGACCTAAACAAACACAAAACAAGAGAGAGCTATGCCGGGCTACCCCTGCCAGAGGAACGTCTAGGGGGTAGACGATCCGAGTGTGCACAGAGATCAAGGTTTCGCTGGAGGAAGACCACGAGAACATTGGAATGAGATGAAAACTTGCATGTGCCCCTAGCATATGTGTGTGAGTGTGGTGAGATGTTGGTATAGGTGCTTGCATGTGTCCCCCCTCGCATGCATGCGCTCTAACCTAGAGGCGAAGGTTCCGGACCCGTATGAGGGGGGAATCTCCCCGTTTAGGTGAAACCGGGTAGGATAGTGCCCCAACTTGTGAACCAATTTGGTTTTACATCACCCTATGACCTAAACAAACACAAAACAAGAGAGAGCTACGCCGGGCTACCCCTGTCAGAGGAACGTCTAGGGGGGTAGACGATCCGAGTGTGCACAGAGATCAGGGTTTCGCCGGAGGAAGACCACGAGAACAATTGAATGAGATGAAAACTTGCATGTGCCCCTAGCATATGTGTGTGAGTGTGGTGAGAGGTTGGTATAGGTGCTTGCATGTGTCCCCCCTCGCATGCATGCGCTCTAACCTAGAGGCGAAGGTTCCGGACCCGTATGAGGGGGGAATCTCCCCGTTTAGGTGAAACCGGGTAGGATAGTGCCCCAACTTGTGAACCAATATGGTTTTACATCACCCTATGACCTAAACAAACACAAAACAAGAGAGAGCTACGCCGGGCTACCCCTGTCAGAGGAACGTCTAGGGGGGTAGACGATCCGAGTGTGCACAGAGATCAGGGTTTCGCCGGAGGAAGACCACGAGAACATTGGAATGAGATGAAAACTTGCATGTGCCCCTAGCATATGTGTGTGAGTGTGGTGAGAGGTTGGTATAGGTGCTTGCATGTGTCCCCCCTCGCATGCATGCGCTCTAACCTAGAGGCGAAGGTTCCGGACCCGTATGAGGGGGGAATCTCCCCGTTTAGGTGAAACCGGGTAGGATAGTGCCCCAACTTGTGAACCAACATGGTTTTACATCACCCTATGACCTAAACAAACACAAAACAAGAGAGAGCTACGCCGGGCTACCCCTGTCAGAGAAACGTCTAGGGGGTAGACGATCCGAGTGTGCACAGAGATGAGGGTTTCGCCGGAGGAAGACCACGAGAACATTGGAATGAGATGAAAACTTGCATGTGCCCCTAGAATATGTGTGTGAGTGTGGTGAGAGGTTGGTATAGGTGCTTGCATGTGTCCCCCCTGGCATGCATGCGCTCTAACCTAGAGGCGAAGGTTCCGGACCCGTATGAGGGGGCAATCTCCCCGTTTAGGTGAAACCGGGTAGGATAGTGCCCCAACTTGTGAACCAACATGGTTTTACATCACCCTATGACCTAAACAAACACAAAACAAGAGAGAGCTATGCCGGGCTACCCCTGCCAGAGGAACGTCTAGGGGGTAGACGATCCGAGTGTGCACAGAGATCAAGGTTTCGCTGGAGGAAGACCACGAGAACATTGGAATGAGATGAAAACTTGCATGTGCCCCTAGCATATGTGTGTGAGTGTGGTGAGATGTTGGTATAGGTGCTTGCATGTGTCCCCCCTCGCATGCATGCGCTCTAACCTAGAGGCGAAGGTTCCGGACCCGTATGAGGGGGGAATCTCCCCGTTTAGGTGAAACCGGGTAGGATAGTGCCCCAACTTTTGAACCAATTTGGTTTTACATCACCCTATGACCTAAACAAACACAAAACAAGAGAGAGCTACGCCGGGCTACCCCTGTCAGAGGAACGTCTAGGGGGGTAGACGATCCGAGTGTGCACAGAGATCAGGGTTTCGCCGGAGGAAGACCACGAGAACATTGGAATGAGATGAAAACTTGCATGTGCCCCTAGCATATGTGTGTGAGTGTGGTGAGAGGTTGGTATAGGTGCTTGCATGTGTCCCCCCTCGCATGCATGCGCTCTAACCTAGAGGCGAAGGTTCCGGACCCGTATGAGGGGGGAATCTCCCCGTTTAGGTGAAACCGGGTAGGATAGTGCCCCAACTTGTGAACCAATTTGGTTTTACATCACCCTATGACCTAAACAAACACAAAACAAGAGAGAGCTACGCCGGGCTACCCCTGTCAGAGGAACGTCTAGGGGGGTAGACGATCCGAGTGTGCACAGAGATCAGGGTTTCGCCGGAGGAAGACCACGAGAACATTGGAATGAGATGAAAACTTGCATGTGCCCCTAGCATATGTGTGTGAGTGTGGTGAGAGGTTGGTATAGGTGCTTGCATGTGTCCCCCCTCGCATGCATGCGCTCTAACCTAGAGGCGAAGGTTCCGGACCCGTATGAGGGGGGAATCTCCCCGTTTAGGTGAAACCGGGTAGGATAGTGCCCCAACTTGTGAACCAATATGGTTTTACATCACCCTATGACCTAAACAAACACAAAACAAGAGAGAGCTACGCCGGGCTACCCCTGTCAGAGGAACGTCTAGGGGGGTAGACGATCCGAGTGTGCACAGAGATCAGGGTTTCGCCGGAGGAAGACCATGAGAACATTGGAATGAGATGAAAACTTGCATGTGCCCCTAGCATATGTGTGTGAGTGTGGTGAGAGGTTGGTATAGGTGCTTGCATGTGTCCCCCCTCGCATGCATGCGCTCTAACCTAGAGGCGAAGGTTCCGGACCCGTATGAGGGGGGAATCTCCCCGTTTAGGTGAAACCGGGTAGGATAGTGCCCCAACTTGTGAACCAATATGGTTTTACATCACCCTATGACCTAAACAAACACAAAACAAGAGAGAGCTACGCCGGGCTACCCCTGTCAGAGGAACGTCTAGGGGGGTAGACGATCCGAGTGTGCACAGAGATCAGGGTTTCGCCGGAGGAAGACCACGAGAACATTGGAATGAGATGAAAACTTGCATGTGCCCCTAGCATATGTGTGTGAGTGTGGTGAGAGGTTGGTATAGGTGCTTGCATGTGTCCCCCCTCGCATGCATGCGCTCTAACCTAGAGGCGAAGGTTCCGGACCCGTATGAGGGGGGAATCTCCCCGTTTAGGTGAAACCGGGTAGGATAGTGCCCCAACTTGTGAACCAACATGGTTTTACATCACCCTATGACCTAAACAAACACAAAACAAGAGAGAGCTACGCCGGGCTACCCCTGTCAGAGAAACGTCTAGGGGGTAGACGATCCGAGTGTGCACAGAGATGAGGGTTTCGCCGGAGGAAGACCACGAGAACATTGGAATGAGATGAAAACTTGCATGTGCCCCTAGAATATGTGTGTGAGTGTGGTGAGAGGTTGGTATAGGTGCTTGCATGTGTCCCCCCTTGCATGCATGCGCTCTAACCTAGAGGCGAAGGTTCCGGACCCGTATGAGGGG
This sequence comes from Avena sativa, assembly GCA_916181665.1. Taxonomy (NCBI): domain Eukaryota; kingdom Viridiplantae; phylum Streptophyta; class Magnoliopsida; order Poales; family Poaceae; genus Avena; species Avena sativa. The sequence goes on along the minus strand of OV702298.1, from coordinate 258,126,983 downwards.
GCAATCTCCCCGTTTAGGTGAAACCGGGTAGGATAGTGCCCCAACTTGTGAACCAACATGGTTTTACATCACCCTATGACCTAAACAAACACAAAACAAGAGAGAGCTATGCCGGGCTACCCCTGCCAGAGGAACGTCTAGGGGGTAGACGATCCGAGTGTGCACAGAGATCAAGGTTTCGCTGGAGGAAGACCACGAGAACATTGGAATGAGATGAAAACTTGCATGTGCCCCTAGCATATGTGTGTGAGTGTGGTGAGATGTTGGTATAGGTGCTTGCATGTGTCCCCCCTCGCATGCATGCGCTCTAACCTAGAGGCGAAGGTTCCGGACCCGTATGAGGGGGGAATCTCCCCGTTTAGGTGAAACCGGGTAGGATAGTGCCCCAACTTGTGAACCAATTTGGTTTTACATCACCCTATGACCTAAACAAACACAAAACAAGAGAGAGCTACGCCGGGCTACCCCTGTCAGAGGAACGTCTAGGGGGGTAGACGATCCGAGTGTGCACAGAGATCAGGGTTTCGCCGGAGGAAGACCACGAGAACATTGGAATGAGATGAAAACTTGCATGTGCCCCTAGCATATGTGTGTGAGTGTGGTGAGAGGTTGGTATAGGTGCTTGCATGTGTCCCCCCTCGCATGCATGCGCTCTAACCTAGAGGCGAAGGTTCCGGACCCGTATGAGGGGGGAATCTCCCCGTTTAGGTGAAACCGGGTAGGATAGTGCCCCAACTTGTGAACCAATATGGTTTTACATCACCCTATGACCTAAACAAACACAAAACAAGAGAGATCTACGCCGGGCTACCCCTGTCAGAGGAACGTCTAGGGGGGTAGACGATCCGAGTGTGCACAGAGATCAGGGTTTCGCCGGAGGAAGACCACGAGAACATTGGAATGAGATGAAAACTTGCATGTGCCCCTAGCATATGTGTGTGAGTGTGGTGAGAGGTTGGTATAGGTTCTTGCATGTGTCCCCCTCGCATGCATGCGCTCTAACCTAGAGGCGAAGGTTCCGGACCCGTATGAGGGGGGAATCTCCCCGTTTAGGTGAAACCGGGTAGGATAGTGCCCCAACTTGTGAACCGACATGGTTTTACATCACCCTATGACCTAAACAAACACAAAACAAGAGAGAGCTACGCCGGGCTACCCCTGTCAGAGGAACGTCTAGGGGGTAGACGATCCGAGTGTGCACAGAGATCAGGGTTTCGCCGGAGGAAGACCACGAGAACATTGGAATGAGATGAAAACTTGCATGTGCCCCTAGCATATGTGTGTGAGTGTGGTGAGAGGTTGGTATAGGTGCTTGCATGTGTCCCCCCTCGCATGCATGCGCTCTAACCTAGAGGCGAAGGTTCCGGACCCGTATGAGGGGGGAATCTCCCCGTTTAGGTGAAACCAGGTAGGATAGTGCCCCAACTTGTGAACCAACATGGTTTTACATCTCCCTATGACCTAAACAAACACAAAACAAGAGAGAGCTACGCCGGGCTACCCCTGTCAGAGGAACGTGTAGGGGGGTTGACGATCCGAGTGTGCATAGAGATCAGGGTTTCGCCGGAGGAAGACCACGAGAACATTGGAATGAGATGAAAACTTGCATGTGCCCCTAGAATATGTGTGTGAGTGTGGTGAGATGTTGGTATAGGTGCTTGCATGTGTCCCCCCTCGCATGCATGCGCTCTAACCTAGAGGCGAAGGTTCCGGACCCGTATGAGGGGGGAATCTCCCCGTTTAGGTGAAACCGGGTAGGATAGTGCCCCAACTTGTGAACCAACATGGTTTTACATCACCCTATGACCTAAACAAAGACAAAACAAGAGAGAGCTACGCCGGGCTACCCCTGTCAGAGAAACGTCTAGGGGGTAGACGATCCGAGTGTGCACAGAGATCAGGATTTCGCCGGAGGAGGACCACGAGAACATTGGAATGAGATGAAAACTTGCATGTGCCCCTAGAATATGTGTGTGAGTGTGGTGAGAGGTTGGTATAGGTGCTTGCATGTGTCCCCCCTCGCATGCATGCGCTCTAACCTAGAGGCGAAGGTTCCGGACCCGTATGAGGGGGCAATCTCCCCGTTTAGGTGAAACCGGGTAGGATAGTGCCCCAACTTGTGAACCAACATGGTTTTACATCACCCTATGACCTAAACAAACACAAAACAAGAGAGAGCTATGCCGGGCTACCCCTGCCAGAGGAACGTCTAGGGGGTAGACGATCCGAGTGTGCACAGAGATCAGGGTTTCGCCGGAGGAAGACCACGAGAACATTGGAATGAGATGAAAACTTGCATGTGCCCCTAGCATATGTGTGTGAGTGTGGTGAGATGTTGGTATAGGTGCTTGCATGTGTCCCCCCTCGCATGCATGCGCTCTAACCTAGAGGCGAAGGTTCCGGACCCGTATGAGGGGGGAATCTCCTCGTTTAGGTGAAACCGGGTAGGATAGTGCCCCAACTTGTGAACCAATATGGTTTTACATCACCCTATGACCTAAACAAACACAAAACAAGAGAGAGCTACGCCGGGCTACCCCTGTCAGAGGAACGTCTAGGGGGGTAGACGATCCGAGTGTGCACAGAGATCAGGGTTTCGCCGGAGGAAGACCACGAGAACATTGGAATGAGATGAAAACTTGCATGTGCCCCTAGCATATGTGTGTGAGTGTGGTGAGAGGTTGGTATAGGTGCTTGCATGTGTCCCCCCTCGCATGCATGCGCTCTAACCTAGAGGCGAAGGTTCCGGACCCGTATGAGGGGGGAATCTCCCCGTTTAGGTGAAACCGGGTAGGATAGTGCCCCAACTTGTGAACCAATATGGTTTTACATCACCCTATGACCTAAACAAACACAAAACAAGAGAGAGCTACGCCGGGCTACCCCTGTCAGAGGAACGTCTAGGGGGGTAGACGATCCGAGTGTGCACAGAGATCAGGGTTTCGCCGGAGGAAGACCACGATAACATTGGAATGAGATGAAAACTTGCATGTGCCCCTAGCATATGTGTGTGAGTGTGGTGAGAGGTTGGTATAGGTGCTTGCATGTGTCCCCCCTCGCATGCATGCGCTCTAACCTAGAGGCGAAGGTTCCGGACCCGTATGAGGGGGGAATCTCCCCGTTTAGGTGAAACCGGGTAGGATAGTGCCCCAACTTGTGAACCGACATGGTTTTACATCACCCTATGACCTAAAAAAACACAAAACAAGAGAGAGCTACGCCGGGCTACCCCTGTCAGAGGAACGTCTAGGGGGTAGACGATCCGAGTGTGCACAGAGATCAGGGTTTCGCCGGAGGAAGACCACGAGAACATTGGAATGAGATGAAAACTTGCATGTGCCCCTAGCATATGTGTGTGAGTGTGGTGAGAGGTTGGTATAGGTGCTTGCATGTGTCCCCCCTCGCATTCATGCGCTCTAACCTAGAGGCGAAGGTTCCGGACCCGTATGAGGGGGGAATCTCCCCGTTTAGGTGAAACCAGGTAGGATAGTGCCCCAACTTGTGAACCAACATGGTTTTACATCTCCCTATGACCTAAACAAACACAAAACAAGAGAGAGCTACGCCGGGCTACCCCTGTCAGAGGAACGTCTAGGGGGGTAGACGATCCGAGTGTGCACAGAGATCAGGGTTTCGCCGGAGGAAGACCACGAGAACATTGGAATGAGATGAAAACTTGCATGTGCCCCTAGCATATGTGTGTGAGTGTGGTGAGAGGTTGGTATAGGTGCTTTCATGTGTCCCCCCTCGCATGCATGCGCTCTAACCTAGAGGCGAAGGTTCCGGACCCGTATGAGGGGGGAATCTCCCCGTTTAGGTGAAACCGGGTAGGATAGTGCCCCAACTTGTGAACCAACATGGTTTTACATCACCCTATGACCTAAACAAACACAAAACAAGAGAGAGCTATGCCGGGCTACCCTTGTCAGAGGAACGTCTAGGGGGGTAGACGATCTGAGTGTGCACAGAGATCAGGGTTTCGCCGGAGGAAGACCACGAGAACATTGGAATGAGATGAAAACTTGCATGTGCCCCTAGCATATGTGTGTGAGTGTGGTGAGAGGTTCGTATAGGTGCTTGCATGTGTCCCCCCTCGCATGCATGCGCTCTAACCTAGAGGCGAAGGTTCCGGACCCGTATGAGGGGGGAATCTCCCCGTTTAGGTGAAACCGGGTAGGATAGTGCCCCAACTTGTGAACCAACATGGTTTTACATCACCCTATGACCTAAACAAACACAAAACAAGAGAGAGCTACGTCGGGCTACCCCTGTCAGAGGAACGTCTAGGGGGGTAGACGATCCGAGTGTGCACAGAGATCAGGGTTTCGCCAGAGGAAGACCACGAGAACATTGGAATGAGATGAAAACTTGCATGTGCCCCTAGCATATGTGTGTGAGTGTGGTGAGAGGTTGGTATAGGTGCTTGCATGTGTCCCCCCTCGCATGCATGCGCTCTAACCTAGAGGCGAAGGTTCCGTACCCGTATAAGGGGGGAATCTCCCTTTTTAGGTGAAACCGGGTAGGATAATGCCCCAACTTGTGAACCAACATGGTTTTACATCACCCTATGACCTAAACAAACACAAAACAAGAGAGAGCTACGCCGGGCTACCCCTGTCAGAGGAACGTCTAGGGGGGTAGACGATCCGAGTGTGCACAGAGATCAGGGTTTCGCCGGAGGAAGACCACGAGAACATTGGAATGAGATGAAAACTTGCATGTGCCCCTAGCATATGTGTGTGAGTGTGGTGAGAGGTTGGTATAGGTGCTTGCATGTGTCCCCCCTCGCATGCATGCGCTCTAACCTAGAGGCGAAGGTTCCGGACCCGTATGAGGGGGGAATCTCCCCGTTTAGGTGAAACCGGGTAGGATAGTGCCCCAACTTGTGAACCAACATGGTTTTACATCACCCTATGACCTAAACAAACACAAAACAAGAGAGAGCTATGCCGGGCTACCCTTGTCAGAGGAACGTCTTGGGGGGTAGACGATCTGAGTGTGCATAGAGATCAGGGTTTCGCCGGAGGAAGACCACGAGAACATTGGAATGAGATGAAAACTTGAATGTGCCCCTAGCATATGTGTGTGAGTGTGGTGAGAGGTTCGTATAGGTGCTTGCATGTGTCCCCCCTCGCATGCATGCGCTCTAACCTAGAGGCGAAGGTTCCGGACCCGTATGAGGGGGGAATCTCCCCGTTTAGGTGAAACCGGGTAGGATAGTGCCCCAACTTGTGAACCAACATGGTTTTACATCACCCTATGACCTAAACAAACACAAAACAAGAGAGAGCTACGTCGGGCTACCCCTGTCAGAGGAACGTCTAGGGGGGTAGACGATCCGAGTGTGCACAGAGATCAGGGTTTTGCCGGAGGAAGACCACGAGAACATTGGAATGAGATGAAAACTTGCATGTGCCCCTAGCATATGTGTGTGAGTGTGGTGAGAGGTTGGTATAGGTGCTTGCATGTGTCCCCCCTCGCATGCATGCGCTCTAACCTAGAGGCGAAGGTTCCGTACCCGTATAAGGGGGGAATCTCCCTTTTTAGGTGAAACCGGGTAGGATAATGCCCCAACTTGTGAACCAACATGGTTTTACATCACCCTATGACCTAAACAAACACAAAACAAGAGAGAGCTACGCCGGGCTACCCCTGTCAGAGGAACGTCTAGGGGGGTAGACGATCCGAGTGTGCACAGAGATCAGGGTTTCGCCGGAGGAAGACCACGAGAACATTGGAATGAGATGAAAACTTGCATGTGCCCCTAGCATATGTGTGTGAGTGTGGTGAGAGGTTGGTATAGGTGCTTGCATGTGTCCCCCCTCGCATGCATGCGCTCTAACCTAGAGGCGAAGGTTCCGGACCCGTATGAGGGGGGAATCTCCCCGTTTAGGTGAAACCGGGTAGGATAGTGCCCCAACTTGTGAACCAACATGGTTTTACATCACCCTATGACCTAAACAAACACAAAACAAGAGAGAGCTATGCCGGGCTACCCCTGTCAGAGGAACGTCTAGGGGGGTAGACGATCCGAGTGTGCACAGAGATCAGGGTTTCGCCGGAGGAAGACCACGAGAACATTGGAATGAGATGAAAACTTGCATGTGCCCCTAGCACATGTGTGTGAGTGTGGTGATAGGTTTGTATAGGTGCTTGCATGTGTCCCCCCTCGCATGCATGCGCTCTAACCTAGAGGCGAAGGTTCCGGACCCGTATGAGGGGGGAATCTCCCCGTTTAGGTGAAACCGGGTAGGATAGTGCCCCAACTTGTGAACCAATATGGTTTTACATCACCCTATGACCTAAACAAACACAAAACAAGAGAGAGCTACGCCGGGCTACCCCTGTCAGAGGAACGTCTAGGGGGGTAGACGATCCGAATGTGCACAGAGATCAGGGTTTCGCCGGAGGAAGACCACGAGAACATTGGAATGAGATGAAAACTTGCATGTGCCCCTAGCATATGTGTGTGAGTGTGGTGAGAGGTTGGTATAGGTGCTTGCATGTGTCCCCCCTCGCATGCATGCGCTCTAACCTAGAGGCGAAGGTTCCGGACCCGTATGAGGGGGGAATCTCCCCGTTTAGGTGAAACCGGGTAGGATAGTGCCCCAACTTGTGAACCAACATAGTTTTACATCACCCTATGACCTAAACAAACACAAAACAAGAGAGAGCTACGTCGGGCTACCCCTGTCAGAGGAACGTCTAGGGGGGTAGACGATCCGAGTGTGCACAGAGATCAGGGTTTCGCCGGAGGAAGACCACGAGAACATTGGAATGAGATGAAAACTTGCATGTGCCCCTAGCATATGTGTGTGAGTGTGGTGAGAGGTTGGTATAGGTGCTTGCATGTGTCCCCCCTCGCATGCATGCGCTCTAACCTAGAGGCGAAGGTTCCGTACCCGTATAAGGGGGGAATCTCCCTGTTTAGGTGAAACCGGGTAGGATAGTGCCCCAACTTGTGAACCAACATGGTTTTACATCACCCTATGACCTAAACAAACACAAAACAAGAGAGAGCTACGCCGGGCTACCCCTGTCAGAGGAACGTCTAGGGGGGTAGACGATCCGAGTGTGCACAGAGATCAGGGTTTCGCCGGAGGAAGACCACGAGAACATTGGAATGAGATGAAAACTTGCATGTGCCCCTAGCATATGTGTGTGAGTGTGGTGAGAGGTTGGTATAGGTGCTTGCATGTGTCCCCCCTCGCATGCATGCGCTCTAACCTAGAGGCGAAGGTTCCGGACCCGTATGAGGGGGGAATCTCCCCGTTTAGGTGAAACCGGGTAGGATAGTGCCCCAACTTGTGAACCAACATGGTTTTACATCACCCTATGACCTAAACAAACACAAAACAAGAGAGAGCTATGCCGGGCTACCCTTGTCAGAGGAACGTCTAGGGGGGTAGACGATCCGAGTGTGCACAGAGATCAGGGTTTCGCCGGAGGAAGACCACGAGAACATTGGAATGAGATGAAAACTTGCATGTGCCCCTAGCATATGTGTGTGAGTGTGGTGAGAGGTTGGTATAGGTGCTTGCATGTGTCCCCCCTCGCATGCATGCGCTCTAACCTAGAGGCGAAGGTTCCGGACCCGTATGAGGGGGGAATCTCCCCGTTTAGGTGAAACCGGGTAGGATAGTGCCCCAACTTGTGAACCAATATGGTTTTACATCACCCTATGACCTAAACAAACACAAAACAAGAGAGAGCTACGCCGGGCTACCCCTGTCAGAGGAACGTCTAGGGGGGTAGACGATCCGAGTGTGCACAGAGATCAGGGTTTCGCCGGAGGAAGACCACGAGAACATTGGAATGAGATGAAAACTTGCATGTGCCCCTAGCATATGTGTGTGAGTGTGGTGAGAGGTTGGTATAGGTGCTTGCATGTGTCCCCCCTCGCATGCATGCGCTCTAACCTAGAGGCGAAGGTTCCGGACCCGTATGAGGGGGGAATCTCCCCGTTTAGGTGAAACCGGGTAGGATAGTGCCCCAACTTGTGAACCAACATGGTTTTACATCACCCTATGACCTAAACAAACACAAAACAAGAGAGAGCTATGCCGGGCTACCCTTGTCAGAGGAACGTCTTGGGGGGTAGACGATCTGAGTGTGCATAGAGATCAGGGTTTCGCCGGAGGAAGACCACGAGAACATTGGAATGAGATGAAAACTTGCATGTGCCCCTAGCATATGTGTGTGAGTGTGGTGAGAGGTTCGTATAGGTGCTTGCATGTGTCCCCCCTCGCATGCATGCGCTCTAACCTAGAGGCGAAGGTTCCGGACCCGTATGAGGGGGGAATCTCCCCGTTTAGGTGAAACCGGGTAGGATAGTGCCCCAACTTGTGAACCAACATGGTTTTACATCACCCTATGACCTAAACAAACACAAAACAAGAGAGAGCTACGTCGGGCTACCCCTGTCAGAGGAACGTCTAGGGGGGTAGACGATCCGAGTGTGCACAGAGATCAGGGTTTTGCCGGAGGAAGACCACGAGAACATTGGAATGAGATGAAAACTTGCATGTGCCCCTAGCATATGTGTGTGAGTGTGGTGAGAGGTTGGTATAGGTGCTTGCATGTGTCCCCCCTCGCATGCATGCGCTCTAACCTAGAGGCGAAGGTTCCGTACCCGTATAAGGGGGGAATCTCCCTTTTTAGGTGAAACCGGGTAGGATAATGCCCCAACTTGTGAACCAACATGGTTTTACATCACCCTATGACCTAAACAAACACAAAACAAGAGAGAGCTACGCCGGGCTACCCCTGTCAGAGGAACGTCTAGGGGGGTAGACGATCCGAGTGTGCACAGAGATCAGGGTTTCGCCGGAGGAAGACCACGAGAACATTGGAATGAGATGAAAACTTGCATGTGCCCCTAGCATATGTGTGTGAGTGTGGTGAGAGGTTGGTATAGGTGCTTGCATGTGTCCCCCCTCGCATGCATGCGCTCTAACCTAGAGGCGAAGGTTCCGGACCCGTATGAGGGGGGAATCTCCCCGTTTAGGTGAAACCGGGTAGGATAGTGCCCCAACTTGTGAACCAACATGGTTTTACATCACCCTATGACCTAAACAAACACAAAACAAGAGAGAGCTATGCCGGGCTACCCCTGTCAGAGGAACGTCTAGGGGGGTAGACGATCCGAGTGTGCACAGAGATCAGGGTTTCGCCGGAGGAAGACCACGAGAACATTGGAATGAGATGAAAACTTGCATGTGCCCCTAGCACATGTGTGTGAGTGTGGTGATAGGTTTGTATAGGTGCTTGCATGTGTCCCCCCTCGCATGCATGCGCTCTAACCTAGAGGCGAAGGTTCCGGACCCGTATGAGGGGGGAATCTCCCCGTTTAGGTGAAACCGGGTAGGATAGTGCCCCAACTTGTGAACCAATATGGTTTTACATCACCCTATGACCTAAACAAACACAAAACAAGAGAGAGCTACGCCGGGCTACCCCTGTCAGAGGAACGTCTAGGGGGGTAGACGATCCGAATGTGCACAGAGATCAGGGTTTCGCCGGAGGAAGACCACGAGAACATTGGAATGAGATGAAAACTTGCATGTGCCCCTAGCATATGTGTGTGAGTGTGGTGAGAGGTTGGTATAGGTGCTTGCATGTGTCCCCCCTCGCATGCATGCGCTCTAACCTAGAGGCGAAGGTTCCGGACCCGTATGAGGGGGGAATCTCCCCGTTTAGGTGAAACCGGGTAGGATAGTGCCCCAACTTGTGAACCAACATAGTTTTACATCACCCTATGACCTAAACAAACACAAAACAAGAGAGAGCTACGTCGGGCTACCCCTGTCAGAGGAACGTCTAGGGGGGTAGACGATCCGAGTGTGCACAGAGATCAGGGTTTCGCCGGAGGAAGACCACGAGAACATTGGAATGAGATGAAAACTTGCATGTGCCCCTAGCATATGTGTGTGAGTGTGGTGAGAGGTTGGTATAGGTGCTTGCATGTGTCCCCCCTCGCATGCATGCGCTCTAACCTAGAGGCGAAGGTTCCGTACCCGTATAAGGGGGGAATCTCCCTGTTTAGGTGAAACCGGGTAGGATAGTGCCCCAACTTGTGAACCAACATGGTTTTACATCACCCTATGACCTAAACAAACACAAAACAAGAGAGAGCTACGCCGGGCTACCCCTGTCAGAGGAACGTCTAGGGGGGTAGACGATCCGAGTGTGCACAGAGATCAGGGTTTCGCCGGAGGAAGACCACGAGAACATTGGAATGAGATGAAAACTTGCATGTGCCCCTAGCATATGTGTGTGAGTGTGGTGAGAGGTTGGTATAGGTGCTTGCATGTGTCCCCCCTCGCATGCATGCGCTCTAACCTAGAGGCGAAGGTTCCGGACCCGTATGAGGGGGGAATCTCCCCGTTTAGGTGAAACCGGGTAGGATAGTGCCCCAACTTGTGAACCAACATGGTTTTACATCACCCTATGACCTAAACAAACACAAAACAAGAGAGAGCTATGCCGGGCTACCCTTGTCAGAGGAACGTCTAGGGGGGTAGACGATCCGAGTGTGCACAGAGATCAGGGTTTCGCCGGAGGAAGACCACGAGAACATTGGAATGAGATGAAAACTTGCATGTGCCCCTAGCATATGTGTGTGAGTGTGGTGAGAGGTTGGTATAGGTGCTTGCATGTGTCCCCCCTCGCATGCATGCGCTCTAACCTAGAGGCGAAGGTTCCGGACCCGTATGAGGGGGGAATCTCCCCGTTTAGGTGAAACCGGGTAGGATAGTGCCCCAACTTGTGAACCAATATGGTTTTACATCACCCTATGACCTAAACAAACACAAAACAAGAGAGAGCTACGCCGGGCTACCCCTGTCAGAGGAATGTCTAGGGGGGTAGATGATCCGAGTGTGCACAGAGATCAGGGTTTCGCCGGAGGAAGACCACGAGAACATTGGAATGAGATGAAAACTTGCATGTGCCCCTAGCATATGTGTGTGAGTGTGGTGAGAGGTTGGTATAGGTGCTTGCATGTGTCCCCCCTCGCATGCATGCGCTCTAACCTAGAGGCGAAGGTTTCGTACCCGTATAAGGGGGGAATCTCCCTGTTTAGGTGAAACCGGGTAGGATAGTGCCCCAACTTGTGAACCAACATGGTTTTACATCACCCTATGATCTAAACAAACACAAAACAAGAGAGAGCTACGCCGGGCTACCCCTGTCAGAGGAACGTCTAGGGGGGTAGACGATCCGAGTGTGCACAGAGATCAGGGTTTCGCCGGAGGAAGACCACGAGAACATTGGAATGAGATGAAAACTTGCATGTGCCCCTAGCATATGTGTGTGAGTGTGGTGAGAGGTTGGTATAGGTGCTTGCATGTGTCCCCCCTCGCATGCATGCGCTCTAACCTAGAGGCGAAGGTTCCGGACCCGTATGAGGGGGGAATCTCCCCGTTTAGGTGAAACCGGGTAGGATAGTGCCCCAACTTGTGAACCAACATGGTTTTACATCACCCTATGACCTAAAAAAACACAAAACAAGAGAGAGCTATGCCGGGCTACCCCTGTCAGAGGAACGTCTAGGGGGGTAGACGATCCGAGTGTGCACAGAGATCAGGGTTTCGCCGGAGGAAGACCACGAGAACATTGGAATGAGATGAAAACTTGCATGTGCCCCTAGCACATGTGTGTGAGTGTGGTGATAGGTTTCTATAGGTGCTTGCATGTGTCCCCCCTCGCATGCATGCGCTCTAACCTAGAGGCGAAGGTTCCGGACCCGTATGAGGGGGGAATCTCCCCGTTTAGGTGAAACCGGGTAGGATAGTGCCCCAACTTGTGAACCAATATGGTTTTACATCACCCTATGACCTAAACAAACACAAAACAAGAGAGAGCTACGCCGGGCTACCCCTGTCAGAGGAACGTCTAGGGGGGTAGACGATCCGAGTGTGCACAGAGATCAGGGTTTCGCCGGAGGAAGACCACGAGAACATTGGAATGAGATGAAAACTTGCATGTGCCCCTAGCATATGTGTGTGAGTGTGGTGAGAGGTTGGTATAGGTGCTTGCATGTGTCCCCCTCGCATGCATGCGCTCTAACCTAGAGGCGAAGGTTCCGAACCCGTATGAGGGGGGAATCTCCCCGTTTAGGTGAAACCGGGTAGGATAGTGCCCCAACTTGTGAACCAACATGGTTTTACATCACCCTATGACCTAAACAAACACAAAACAAGAGAGAGCTACGTCGGGCTACCCCTGTCAGAGGAACGTCTAGGGGGGTAGACGATCCGAGTGTGCACAGAGATCAGGGTTTCGCCAGAGGAAGACCACGAGAACATTGGAATGAGATGAAAACTTGCATGTGCCCCTAGCATATGTGTGTGAGTGTGGTGAGAGGTTGGTATAGGTGCTTGCATGTGTCCCCCCTCGCATGCATGCGCTCTAACCTAGAGGCGAAGGTTCCGTACCCGTATAAGGGGGGAATCTCCCTTTTTAGGTGAAACCGGGTAGGATAATGCCCCAACTTGTGAACCAACATGGTTTTACATCACCCTATGACCTAAACAAACACAAAACAAGAGAGAGCTACGCCGGGCTACCCCTGTCAGAGGAACGTCTAGGGGGGTAGACGATCCGAGTGTGCACAGAGATCAGGGTTTCGCCGGAGGAAGACCACGAGAACATTGGAATGAGATGAAAACTTGCATGTGCCCCTAGCATATGTGTGTGAGTGTGGTGAGAGGTTGGTATAGGTGCTTGCATGTGTCCCCCCTCGCATGCATGCGCTCTAACCTAGAGGCGAAGGTTCCGGACCCGTATGAGGGGGGAATCTCCCCGTTTAGGTGAAACCGGGTAGGATAGTGCCCCAACTTGTGAACCAACATGGTTTTACATCACCCTATGACCTAAACAAACACAAAACAAGAGAGAGCTATGCCGGGCTACCCTTGTCAGAGGAACGTCTTGGGGGGTAGACGATCTGAGTGTGCATAGAGATCAGGGTTTCGCCGGAGGAAGACCACGAGAACATTGGAATGAGATGAAAACTTGCATGTGCCCCTAGCATATGTGTGTGAGTGTGGTGAGAGGTTCGTATAGGTGCTTGCATGTGTCCCCCCTCACATGCATGCGCTCTAACCTAGAGGCGAAGGTTCCGGACCCGTATGAGGGGGGAATCTCCCCGTTTAGGTGAAACCGGGTAGGATAGTGCCCCAACTTGTGAACCAACATGGTTTTACATCACCCTATGACCTAAACAAACACAAAACAAGAGAGAGCTACGTCGGGCTACCCCTGTCAGAGGAACGTCTAGGGGGGTAGACGATCCGAGTGTGCACAGAGATCAGGGTTTTGCCGGAGGAAGACCACGAGAACATTGGAATGAGATGAAAACTTGCATGTGCCCCTAGCATATGTGTGTGAGTGTGGTGAGAGGTTGGTATAGGTGCTTGCATGTGTCCCCCCTCGCATGCATGCGCTCTAACCTAGAGGCGAAGGTTCCGTACCCGTATAAGGGGGGAATCTCCCTTTTTAGGTGAAACCGGGTAGGATAATGCCCCAACTTGTGAACCAACATGGTTTTACATCACCCTATGACCTAAACAAACACAAAACAAGAGAGAGCTACGCCGGGCTACCCCTGTCAGAGGAACGTCTAGGGGGGTAGACGATCCGAGTGTGCACAGAGATCAGGGTTTCGCCGGAGGAAGACCACGAGAACATTGGAATGAGATGAAAACTTGCATGTGCCCCTAGCATATGTGTGTGAGTGTGGTGAGAGGTTGGTATAGGTGCTTGCATGTGTCCCCCCTCGCATGCATGCGCTCTAACCTAGAGGCGAAGGTTCCGGACCCGTATGAGGGGGGAATCTCCCCGTTTAGGTGAAACCGGGTAGGATAGTGCCCCAACTTGTGAACCAACATGGTTTTACATCACCCTATGACCTAAACAAACACAAAACAAGAGAGAGCTATGCCGGGCTACCCCTGTCAGAGGAACGTCTAGGGGGGTAGACGATCCGAGTGTGCACAGAGATCAGGGTTTCGCCGGAGGAAGACCACGAGAACATTGGAATGAGATGAAAACTTGCATGTGCCCCTAGCACATGTGTGTGAGTGTGGTGATAGGTTTGTATAGGTGCTTGCATGTGTCCCCCCTCGCATGCATGCGCTCTAACCTAGAGGCGAAGGTTCCGGACCCGTATGAGGGGGGAATCTCCCCGTTTAGGTGAAACCGGGTAGGATAGTGCCCCAACTTGTGAACCAATATGGTTTTACATCACCCTATGACCTAAACAAACACAAAACAAGAGAGAGCTACGCCGGGCTACCCCTGTCAGAGGAACGTCTAGGGGGGTAGACGATCCGAATGTGCACAGAGATCAGGGTTTCGCCGGAGGAAGACCACGAGAACATTGGAATGAGATGAAAACTTGCATGTGCCCCTAGCATATGTGTGTGAGTGTGGTGAGAGGTTGGTATAGGTGCTTGCATGTGTCCCCCCTCGCATGCATGCGCTCTAACCTAGAGGCGAAGGTTCCGGACCCGTATGAGGGGGGAATCTCCCCGTTTAGGTGAAACCGGGTAGGATAGTGCCCCAACTTGTGAACCAACATAGTTTTACATCACCCTATGACCTAAACAAACACAAAACAAGAGAGAGCTACGTCGGGCTACCCCTGTCAGAGGAACGTCTAGGGGGGTAGACGATCCGAGTGTGCACAGAGATCAGGGTTTCGCCGGAGGAAGACCACGAGAACATTGGAATGAGATGAAAACTTGCATGTGCCCCTAGCATATGTGTGTGAGTGTGGTGAGAGGTTGGTATAGGTGCTTGCATGTGTCCCCCCTCGCATGCATGCGCTCTAACCTAGAGGCGAAGGTTCCGTACCCGTATAAGGGGGGAATCTCCCTGTTTAGGTGAAACCGGGTAGGATAGTGCCCCAACTTGTGAACCAACATGGTTTTACATCACCCTATGACCTAAACAAACACAAAACAAGAGAGAGCTACGCCGGGCTACCCCTGTCAGAGGAACGTCTAGGGGGGTAGACGATCCGAGTGTGCACAGAGATCAGGGTTTCGCCGGAGGAAGACCACGAGAACATTGGAATGAGATGAAAACTTGCATGTGCCCCTAGCATATGTGTGTGAGTGTGGTGAGAGGTTGGTATAGGTGCTTGCATGTGTCCCCCCTCGCATGCATGCGCTCTAACCTAGAGGCGAAGGTTCCGGACCCGTATGAGGGGGGAATCTCCCCGTTTAGGTGAAACCGGGTAGGATAGTGCCCCAACTTGTGAACCAACATGGTTTTACATCACCCTATGACCTAAACAAACACAAAACAAGAGAGAGCTATGCCGGGCTACCCTTGTCAGAGGAACGTCTAGGGGGGTAGACGATCCGAGTGTGCACAGAGATCAGGGTTTCGCCGGAGGAAGACCACGAGAACATTGGAATGAGATGAAAACTTGCATGTGCCCCTAGCATATGTGTGTGAGTGTGGTGAGAGGTTGGTATAGGTGCTTGCATGTGTCCCCCCTCGCATGCATGCGCTCTAACCTAGAGGCGAAGGTTCCGGACCCGTATGAGGGGGGAATCTCCCCGTTTAGGTGAAACCGGGTAGGATAGTGCCCCAACTTGTGAACCAATATGGTTTTACATCACCCTATGACCTAA
This sequence comes from Avena sativa, assembly GCA_916181665.1. Classification (NCBI taxonomy): domain Eukaryota; kingdom Viridiplantae; phylum Streptophyta; class Magnoliopsida; order Poales; family Poaceae; genus Avena; species Avena sativa. Next base: position 258,111,336 of record OV702298.1, on the reverse strand, counting down.
ACAAACACAAAACAAGAGAGAGCTACGCCGGGCTACCCCTGTCAGAGGAATGTCTAGGGGGGTAGACGATCCGAGTGTGCACAGAGATCAGGGTTTCGCCGGAGGAAGACCACGAGAACATTGGAATGAGATGAAAACTTGCATGTGCCCCTAGCATATGTGTGTGAGTGTGGTGAGAGGTTGGTATAGGTGCTTGCATGTGTCCCCCCTCGCATGCATGCGCTCTAACCTAGAGGCGAAGGTTTCGTACCCGTATAAGGGGGGAATCTCCCTGTTTAGGTGAAACCGGGTAGGATAGTGCCCCAACTTGTGAACCAACATGGTTTTACATCACCCTATGATCTAAACAAACACAAAACAAGAGAGAGCTACGCCGGGCTACCCCTGTCAGAGGAACGTCTAGGGGGGTAGACGATCCGAGTGTGCACAGAGATCAGGGTTTCGCCGGAGGAAGACCACGAGAACATTGGAATGAGATGAAAACTTGCATGTGCCCCTAGAATATGTGTGTGAGTGTGGTGAGAGGTTGGTATAGGTGCTTGCATGTGTCCCCCCTCGCATGCATGCGCTCTAACCTAGAGGCGAAGGTTCCGGACCCGTATGAGGGGGGAATCTCCCCGTTTAGGTGAAACCGGGTAGGATAGTGCCCCAACTTGTGAACCAACATGGTTTTACATCACCCTATGACCTAAAAAAACACAAAACAAGAGAGAGCTATGCCGGGCTACCCCTGTCAGAGGAACGTCTAGGGGGGTAGACGATCCGAGTGTGCACAGAGATCAGGGTTTCGCCGGAGGAAGACCACGAGAACATTGGAATGAGATGAAAACTTGCATGTGCCCCTAGCACATGTGTGTGAGTGTGGTGATAGGTTTCTATAGGTGCTTGCATGTGTCCCCCCTCGCATGCATGCGCTCTAACCTAGAGGCGAAGGTTCCGGACCCGTATGAGGGGGGAATCTCCCCGTTTAGGTGAAACCGGGTAGGATAGTGCCCCAACTTGTGAACCAATATGGTTTTACATCACCCTATGACCTAAACAAACACAAAACAAGAGAGAGCTACGCCGGGCTACCCCTGTCAGAGGAACGTCTAGGGGGGTAGACGATCCGAGTGTGCACAGAGATCAGGGTTTCGCCGGAGGAAGACCACGAGAACATTGGAATGAGATGAAAACTTGCATGTGCCCCTAGCATATGTGTGTGAGTGTGGTGAGAGGTTGGTATAGGTGCTTGCATGTGTCCCCCTCGCATGCATGCGCTCTAACCTAGAGGCGAAGGTTCCGAACCCGTATGAGGGGGGAATCTCCCCGTTTAGGTGAAACCGGGTAGGATAGTGCCCCAACTTGTGAACCAACATGGTTTTACATCACCCTATGACCTAAACAAACACAAAACAAGAGAGAGCTATGCCGGGCTACCCCTGTCAGAGGAACGTCTAGGGGGGTAGACGATCCGAGTGTGCACAGAGATCAGGGTTTCGCCGGAGGAAGACCACGAGAACATTTGAATGAGATGAAAACTTGCATGTGCCCCTAGCACATGTGTGTGAGTGTGGTGATAGGTTTGTATAGGTGCTTGCATGTGTCCCCCCTCGCATGCATGCGCTCTAACCTAGAGGCGAAGGTTCCGGACCCGTATGAGGGGGGAATCTCCCCGTTTAGGTGAAACCGGGTAGGATAGTGCCCCAACTTGTGAACCAATATGGTTTTACATCACCCTATGACCTAAACAAACACAAAACAAGAGAGAGCTACGCCGGGCTACCCCTGTCAGAGGAACGTCTAGGGGGGTAGACGATCCGAATGTGCACAGAGATCAGGGTTTCGCCGGAGGAAGACCACGAGAACATTGGAATGAGATGAAAACTTGCATGTGCCCCTAGCATATGTGTGTGAGTGTGGTGAGAGGTTGGTATAGGTGCTTGCATGTGTCCCCCCTCGCATGCATGCGCTCTAACCTAGAGGCGAAGGTTCCGGACCCGTATGAGGGGGGAATCTCCCCGTTTAGGTGAATCCGGGTAGGATAGTGCCCCAACTTGTGAACCAACATGGTTTTACATCACCCTATGACCTAAACAAACACAAAACAAGAGAGAGCTACGTCGGGCTACCCCTGTCAGAGGAACGTCTAGGGGGGTAGACGATCCGAGTGTGCACAGAGATCAGGGTTTCGCCGGAGGAAGACCACGAGAACATTGGAATGAGATGAAAACTTGCATGTGCCCCTAGCATATGTGTGTGAGTGTGGTGAGAGGTTGGTATAGGTGCTTGCATGTGTCCCCCCTCGCATGCATGCGCTCTAACCTAGAGGCGAAGGTTCCGTACCCGTATAAGGGGGGAATCTCCCTGTTTAGGTGAAACCGGGTAGGATAGTGCCCCAACTTGTGAACCAACATGGTTTTACATCACCCTATGACCTAAACAAACACAAAACAAGAGAGAGCTACGCCGGGCTACCCCTGTCAGAGGAACGTCTAGGGGGGTAGACGATCCGAGTGTGCACAGAGATCAGGGTTTCGCCGGAGGAAGACCACGAGAACATTGGAATGAGATGAAAACTTGCATGTGCCCCTAGCATATGTGTGTGAGTGTGGTGAGAGGTTGGTATAGGTGCTTGCATGTGTCCCCCCTCGCATGCATGCGCTCTAACCTAGAGGCGAAGGTTCCGGACCCGTATGAGGGGGGAATCTCCCCGTTTAGGTGAAACCGGGTAGGATAGTGCCCCAACTTGTGAACCAACATGGTTTTACATCACCCTATGACCTAAACAAACACAAAACAAGAGAGAGCTATGCCGGGCTACCCTTGTCAGAGGAACGTCTAGGGGGGTAGACGATCCGAGTGTGCACAGAGATCAGGGTTTCGCCGGAGGAAGACCACGAGAACATTGGAATGAGATGAAAACTTGCATGTGCCCCTAGCATATGTGTGTGAGTGTGGTGAGAGGTTGGTATAGGTGCTTGCATGTGTCCCCCCTCGCATGCATGCGCTCTAACCTAGAGGCGAAGGTTCCGGACCCGTATGAGGGGGGAATCTCCCCGTTTAGGTGAAACCGGGTAGGATAGTGCCCCAACTTGTGAACCAATATGGTTTTACATCACCCTATGACCTAAACAAACACAAAACAAGAGAGAGATACGCCGGGCTACCCCTGTCAGAGGAACGTCTAGGGGGGTAGACGATCCGAGTGTGCACAGAGATCAGGGTTTCGCCGGAGGAAGACCACGAGAACATTGGAATGAGATGAAAACTTGCATGTGCCCCTAGCATATGTGTGTGAGTGTGGTGAGAGGTTGGTATAGGTGCTTGCATGTGTCCCCCCTCGCATGCATGCGCTCTAACCTAGAGGCGAAGGTTCCGTACCCGTATAAGGGGGGAATCTCCCTGTTTAGGTGAAACCGGGTAGGATAGTGCCCCAACTTGTCAACCAACATGGTTTTACATCACCCTATGATCTAAACAAACACAAAACAAGAGAGAGCTACGCCGGGCTACCCCTGTCAGAGGAACGTCTAGGGGGGTAGACGATCCGAGTGTGCACAGAGATCAGGGTTTCGCCGGAGGAAGACCACGAGAACATTGGAATGAGATGAAAACTTGCATGTGCCCCTAGCATATGTGTGTGAGTGTGGTGAGAGGTTGGTATAGGTGCTTGCATGTGTCCCCCCTCGCATGCATGCGCTCTAACCTAGAGGCGAAGGTTCCGGACCCGTATGAGGGGGGAATCTCCCCGTTTAGGTGAAACCGGGTAGGATAGTGCCCCAACTTGTGAACCAACATGGTTTTACATCACCCTATGACCTAAAAAAACACAAAACAAGAGAGAGCTATGCCGGGCTACCCCTGTCAGAGGAACGTCTAGGGGGGTAGACGATCCGAGTGTGCACAGAGATCAGGGTTTCGCCGGAGGAAGACCACGAGAACATTGGAATGAGATGAAAACTTGCATGTGCCCCTAGCACATGTGTGTGAGTGTGGTGATAGGTTTCTATAGGTGCTTGCATGTGTCCCCCCTCGCATGCATGCGCTCTAACCTAGAGGCGAAGGTTCCGGACCCGTATGAGGGGGGAATCTCCCCGTTTAGGTGAAACCGGGTAGGATAGTGCCCCAACTTGTGAACCAATATGGTTTTACATCACCCTATGACCTAAACAAACACAAAACAAGAGAGAGCTACGCCGGGCTACCCCTGTCAGAGGAACGTCTAGGGGGGTAGACGATCCGAGTGTGCACAGAGATCAGGGTTTCGCCGGAGGAAGACCACGAGAACATTGGAATGAGATGAAAACTTGCATGTGCCCCTAGCATATGTGTGTGAGTGTGGTGAGAGGTTGGTATAGGTGCTTGCATGTGTCCCCCTCGCATGCATGCGCTCTAACCTAGAGGCGAAGGTTCCGAACCCGTATGAGGGGGGAATCTCCCCGTTTAGGTGAAACCGGGTAGGATAGTGCCCCAACTTGTGAACCAACATGGTTTTACATCACCCTATGACCTAAACAAACACAAAACAAGAGAGAGCTATGCCGGGCTACCCCTGTCAGAGGAACGTCTAGGGGGTTAGACGATCCGAGTGTGCACAGAGATCAGGGTTTCGCCGGAGGAAGACCACGAGAACATTTGAATGAGATGAAAACTTGCATGTGCCCCTAGCACATGTGTGTGAGTGTGGTGATAGGTTTCTATAGGTGCTTGCATGTGTCCCCCCTCGCATGCATGCGCTCTAACCTAGAGGCGAAGGTTCCGGACCCGTATGAGGGGGGAATCTCCCCGTTTAGGTGAAACCGGGTAGGATAGTGCCCCAACTTGTGAACCAATATGGTTTTACATCACCCTATGACCTAAACAAACACAAAACAAGAGAGAGCTACGCCGGGCTACCCCTGTCAGAGGAACGTCTAGGGGGGTAGACGATCCGAGTGTGCACAGAGATCAGGGTTTCGCCGGAGGAAGACCACGAGAACATTGGAATGAGATGAAAACTTGCATGTGCCCCTAGCATATGTGTGTGAGTGTGGTGAGAGGTTGGTATAGGTGCTTGCATGTGTCCCCCCTCGCATGCATGCGCTCTAACCTAGAGGCGAAGGTTCCGGACCCGTATGAGGGGGGAATCTCCCCGTTTAGATGAAACCGGGTAGGATAGTGCCCCAACTTGTGAACCAACATGGTTTTACATCACCCTATGACCTAAACAAACACAAAACAAGAGAGAGCTATGCTAGGCTACCCCTGTCAGAGGAACGTCTAGGGGGGTAGACGATCCGAGTGTGCACAGAGATCAGGGTTTCGCCGGAGGAAGACCACGAGAACATTGGAATGAGATGAAAACTTGCATGTGCCCCTAGCATATGTGTGTGAGTGTGGTGAGAGGTTGGTATAGGTGCTTGCATGTGTCCCCCCTCGCATGCATGCGCTCTAACCTAGAAGCGAAGGTTTCGGACCCGTATGAGGGGGGAATCTCCCTGTTTAGGTGAAACCGGGTAGGATAGTGCCCCAACTTGTGAACCAACATGGTTTTACATCACCCTATGACCTAAACAAACACAAAACAAGAGAGAGCTACGCCGGGCTACCCCTGTCAGAGGAACGTCTAGGGGGGTAGACGATCCGAATGTGCACAGAGATCAGGGTTTCGCCGGAGGAAGACCACGAGAACATTGGAATGGGATGAAAACTTGCATGTGCCCCTAGCATATGTGTGTGAGTGTGGTGAGAGGTTGGTATAGGTGCTTGCATGTGTCCCCCCTCGCATGCATGCGCTCTAACCTAGAGGCGAAGGTTCCGGACCCGTATGAGGGGGGAATCTCCCCGTTTAGGTGAAACCGGGTAGGATAGTGCCCCAACTTGTGAACCAACATGGTTTTACATCACCCTATGACCTAAACAAACACAAAACAAGAGAGAGCTATGCCGGGCTACCCTTGTCAGAGGAACGTCTAGGGGGGTAGACGATCCGAGTGTGCACAGAGATCAGGGTTTCGCCGGAGGAAGACCACGAGAACATTGGAATGAGATGAAAACTTGCATGTGCCCCTAGCATATGTGTGTGAGTGTGGTGAGAGGTTGGTATAGGTGCTTGCATGTGTCCCCCCTCGCATGCATGCGCTCTAACCTAGAGGCGAAGGTTCCGGACCCGTATGAGGGGGGAATCTCCCCGTTTAGGTGAAACCGGGTAGGATAGTGCCCCAACTTGTGAACCAATATGGTTTTACATCACCCTATGACCTAAACAAACACAAAACAAGAGAGAGCTACGCCGGGCTACCCCTGTCAGAGGAACGTCTAGGGGGGTAGACGATCCGAGTGTGCACAGAGATCAGGGTTTCGCCGGAGGAAGACCACGAGAACATTGGAATGAGATGAAAACTTGCATTTGCCCCTAGCATATGTGTGTGAGTGTGGTGAGAGGTTGGTATAGGTGCTTGCATGTGTCCCCCCTCGAATGCATGCGCTCTAACCTAGAGGCGAAGGTTCCGGACCCGTATGAGGGGGGAATCTCCCCGTTTAGGTGAAACCGGGTAGGATAGTGCCCCAACTTGTGAACCAACATGGTTTTACATCACCCTATGACCTAAACAAACACAAAACAAGAGAGAGCTACGCCGGGCTACCCCTGTCAGAGGAACGTCTAGGGGGTAGACGATCCGAGTGTGCACAGAGATCAGGGTTTCGCCGGAGGAAGACCACGAGAACATTGGAATGAGATGAAAACTTGCATGTGCCCCTAGCATATATGTGTGAGTGTGGTGAGAGGTTGGTATAGGTGCTTGCATGTGTCCCCCCTCGCATGAATGCGCTCTAACCTAGAGGCGAAGGTTCCGGACCCGTATGAGGGGGGAATCTCCCCGTTTAGGTGAAACCAGGTAGGATAGTGCCCCAACTTGTGAACCAACATGGTTTTACATCTCCCTATGACCTAAACAAACACAAAACAAGAGAGAGATACGCCGGGTTACCCCTGTCAGAGGAACGTGTAGGGGGGTTGACGATCCGAGTGTGCATAGAGATCAGGGTTTCGCCGGAGGAAGACCACGAGAACATTGGAATGAGATGAAAACTTGCATGTGCCCCTAGCATATGTGTGTGAGTGTGGTGAGAGGTTGGTATAGGTGCTTGCATGTGTCCCCCCTTGCATGCATGCGCTCTAACCTAGAGGCGAAGGTTCCGGACCCGTATGAGGGGGGAATCTCCCCGTTTAGGTGAAACCGGGTAGGATAGTGCCCCAACTTGTGAACCAACATGGTTTTACATCACCCTATGACCTAAACAAACACAAAACAAGAGAGAGCTACGCCGGGCTACCCCTGTCAGAGAAACGTCTAGGGGGTAGACGATCCGAGTGTGCACAGAGATGAGGGTTTCGCCGGAGGAAGACCACGAGAACATTGGAATGAGATGAAAACTTGCATGTGCCCCTAGAATATGTGTGTGAGTGTGGTGAGAGGTTGGTATAGGTGCTTGCATGTGTCCCCCCTTGCATGCATGCGCTCTAACCTAGAGGCGAAGGTTCCGGACCCGTATGAGGGGGCAATCTCCCCGTTTAGGTGAAACCGGGTAGGATAGTGCCCCAACTTGTGAACCAACATGGTTTTACATCACCCTATGACCTAAACAAACACAAAACAAGAGAGAGCTATGCCGGGCTACCCCTGCCAGAGGAACGTCTAGGGGGTAGACGATCCGAGTGTGCACAGAGATCAAGGTTTCGCTGGAGGAAGACCACGAGAACATTGGAATGAGATGAAAACTTGCATGTGCCCCTAGCATATGTGTGTGAGTGTGGTGAGATGTTGGTATAGGTGCTTGCATGTGTCCCCCCTCGCATGCATGCGCTCTAACCTAGAGGCGAAGGTTCCGGACCCGTATGAGGGGGGAATCTCCCCGTTTAGGTGAAACCGGGTAGGATAGTGCCCCAACTTGTGAACCAATTTGGTTTTACATCACCCTATGACCTAAACAAACACAAAACAAGAGAGAGCTACGCCGGGCTACCCCTGTCAGAGGAACGTCTAGGGGGGTAGACGATCCGAGTGTGCACAGAGATCAGGGTTTCGCCGGAGGAAGACCACGAGAACATTGGAATGAGATGAAAACTTGCATGTGCCCCTAGCATATGTGTGTGAGTGTGGTGAGAGGTTGGTATAGGTGCTTGCATGTGTCCCCCCTCGCATGCATGCGCTCTAACCTAGAGGCGAAGGTTCCGGACCCGTATGAGGGGGGAATCTCCCCGTTTAGGTGAAACCGGGTAGGATAGTGCCCCAACTTGTGAACCAATATGGTTTTACATCACCCTATGACCTAAACAAACACAAAACAAGAGAGAGCTACGCCGGGCTACCCCTGTCAGAGGAACGTCTAGGGGGGTAGACGATCCGAGTGTGCACAGAGATCAGGGTTTCGCCGGAGGAAGACCACGAGAACATTGGAATGAGATGAAAACTTGCATGTGCCCCTAGCATATGTGTGTGAGTGTGGTGAGAGGTTGGTATAGGTGCTTGCATGTGTCCCCCCTCGCATGCATGCGCTCTAACCTAGAGGCGAAGGTTCCGGACCCGTATGAGGGGGGAATCTCCCCGTTTAGGTGAAACCGGGTAGGATAGTGCCCCAACTTGTGAACCAACATGGTTTTACATCACCCTATGACCTAAACAAACACAAAACAAGAGAGAGCTACGCCGGGCTACCCCTGTCAGAGAAACGTCTAGGGGGTAGACGATCCGAGTGTGCACAGAGATGAGGGTTTCGCCGGAGGAAGACCACGAGAACATTGGAATGAGATGAAAACTTGCATGTGCCCCTAGAATATGTGTGTGAGTGTGGTGAGAGGTTGGTATAGGTGCTTGCATGTGTCCCCCCTGGCATGCATGCGCTCTAACCTAGAGGCGAAGGTTCCGGACCCGTATGAGGGGGCAATCTCCCCGTTTAGGTGAAACCGGGTAGGATAGTGCCCCAACTTGTGAACCAACATGGTTTTACATCACCCTATGACCTAAACAAACACAAAACAAGAGAGAGCTATGCCGGGCTACCCCTGCCAGAGGAACGTCTAGGGGGTAGACGATCCGAGTGTGCACAGAGATCAAGGTTTCGCTGGAGGAAGACCACGAGAACATTGGAATGAGATGAAAACTTGCATGTGCCCCTAGCATATGTGTGTGAGTGTGGTGAGATGTTGGTATAGGTGCTTGCATGTGTCCCCCCTCGCATGCATGCGCTCTAACCTAGAGGCGAAGGTTCCGGACCCGTATGAGGGGGGAATCTCCCCGTTTAGGTGAAACCGGGTAGGATAGTGCCCCAACTTTTGAACCAATTTGGTTTTACATCACCCTATGACCTAAACAAACACAAAACAAGAGAGAGATACGCCGGGCTACCCCTGTCAGAGGAACGTCTAGGGGGTAGACGATCCGAGTGTGCACAGAGATCAGGGTTTCGCCGGAGGAAGACCACGAGAACATTGGAATGAGATGAAAACTTGCATGTGCCCCTAGCATATGTGTGTGAGTGTGGTGAGAGGTTGGTATAGGTGCTTGCATGTGTCCCCCCTCGCATGCATGCGCTCTAACCTAGAGGCGAAGGTTCCGGACCCGTATGAGGGGGGAATCTCCCCGTTTAGGTGAAACCGGGTAGGATAGTGCCCCAACTTGTGAACCAATTTGGTTTTACATCACCCTATGACCTAAACAAACACAAAACAAGAGAGAGCTACGCCGGGCTACCCCTGTCAGAGGAACGTCTAGGGGGGTAGACGATCCGAGTGTGCACAGAGATCAGGGTTTCGCCGGAGGAAGACCACGAGAACATTGGAATGAGATGAAAACTTGCATGTGCCCCTAGCATATGTGTGTGAGTGTGGTGAGAGGTTGGTATAGGTGCTTGCATGTGTCCCCCCTCGCATGCATGCGCTCTAACCTAGAGGCGAAGGTTCCGGACCCGTATGAGGGGGGAATCTCCCCGTTTAGGTGAAACCGGGTAGGATAGTGCCCCAACTTGTGAACCAATATGGTTTTACATCACCCTATGACCTAAACAAACACAAAACAAGAGAGAGCTACGCCGGGCTACCCCTGTCAGAGGAACGTCTAGGGGGGTAGACGATCCGAGTGTGCACAGAGATCAGGGTTTCGCCGGAGGAAGACCATGAGAACATTGGAATGAGATGAAAACTTGCATGTGCCCCTAGCATATGTGTGTGAGTGTGGTGAGAGGTTGGTATAGGTGCTTGCATGTGTCCCCCCTCGCATGCATGCGCTCTAACCTAGAGGCGAAGGTTCCGGACCCGTATGAGGGGGGAATCTCCCCGTTTAGGTGAAACCGGGTAGGATAGTGCCCCAACTTGTGAACCAATATGGTTTTACATCACCCTATGACCTAAACAAACACAAAACAAGAGAGAGCTACGCCGGGCTACCCCTGTCAGAGGAACGTCTAGGGGGGTAGACGATCCGAGTGTGCACAGAGATCAGGGTTTCGCCGGAGGAAGACCACGAGAACATTGGAATGAGATGAAAACTTGCATGTGCCCCTAGCATATGTGTGTGAGTGTGGTGAGAGGTTGGTATAGGTGCTTGCATGTGTCCCCCCTCGCATGCATGCGCTCTAACCTAGAGGCGAAGGTTCCGGACCCGTATGAGGGGGGAATCTCCCCGTTTAGGTGAAACCGGGTAGGATAGTGCCCCAACTTGTGAACCAACATGGTTTTACATCACCCTATGACCTAAACAAACACAAAACAAGAGAGAGCTACGCCGGGCTACCCCTGTCAGAGAAACGTCTAGGGGGTAGACGATCCGAGTGTGCACAGAGATGAGGGTTTCGCCGGAGGAAGACCACGAGAACATTGGAATGAGATGAAAACTTGCATGTGCCCCTAGAATATGTGTGTGAGTGTGGTGAGAGGTTGGTATAGGTGCTTGCATGTGTCCCCCCTTGCATGCATGCGCTCTAACCTAGAGGCGAAGGTTCCGGACCCGTATGAGGGGGCAATCTCCCCGTTTAGGTGAAACCGGGTAGGATAGTGCCCCAACTTGTGAACCAACATGGTTTTACATCACCCTATGACCTAAACAAACACAAAACAAGAGAGAGCTATGCCGGGCTACCCCTGCCAGAGGAACGTCTAGGGGGTAGACGATCCGAGTGTGCACAGAGATCAAGGTTTCGCTGGAGGAAGACCACGAGAACATTGGAATGAGATGAAAACTTGCATGTGCCCCTAGCATATGTGTGTGAGTGTGGTGAGATGTTGGTATAGGTGCTTGCATGTGTCCCCCCTCGCATGCATGCGCTCTAACCTAGAGGCGAAGGTTCCGGACCCGTATGAGGGGGGAATCTCCCCGTTTAGGTGAAACCGGGTAGGATAGTGCCCCAACTTGTGAACCAATTTGGTTTTACATCACCCTATGACCTAAACAAACACAAAACAAGAGAGAGCTACGCCGGGCTACCCCTGTCAGAGGAACGTCTAGGGGGGTAGACGATCCGAGTGTGCACAGAGATCAGGGTTTCGCCGGAGGAAGACCACGAGAACATTGGAATGAGATGAAAACTTGCATGTGCCCCTAGCATATGTGTGTGAGTGTGGTGAGAGGTTGGTATAGGTGCTTGCATGTGTCCCCCCTCGCATGCATGCGCTCTAACCTAGAGGCGAAGGTTCCGGACCCGTATGAGGGGGGAATCTCCCCGTTTAGGTGAAACCGGGTAGGATAGTGCCCCAACTTGTGAACCAATATGGTTTTACATCACCCTATGACCTAAACAAACACAAAACAAGAGAGATCTACGCCGGGCTACCCCTGTCAGAGGAACGTCTAGGGGGGTAGACGATCCGAGTGTGCACAGAGATCAGGGTTTCGCCGGAGGAAGACCACGAGAACATTGGAATGAGATGAAAACTTGCATGTGCCCCTAGCATATGTGTGTGAGTGTGGTGAGAGGTTGGTATAGGTGCTTGCATGTGTCCCCCCTCGCATGCATGCGCTCTAACCTAGAGGCGAAGGTTCCGGACCCGTATGAGGGGGGAATCTCCCCGTTTAGGTGAAACCGGGTAGGATAGTGCCCCAACTTGTGAACCGACATGGTTTTACATCACCCTATGACCTAAACAAACACAAAACAAGAGAGAGCTACGCCGGGCTACCCCTGTCAGAGGAACGTCTAGGGGGTAGACGATCCGAGTGTGCACAGAGATCAGGGTTTCGCCGGAGGAAGACCACGAGAACATTGGAATGAGATGAAAACTTGCATGTGCCCCTAGCATATGTGTGTGAGTGTGGTGAGAGGTTGGTATAGGTGCTTGCATGTGTCCCCCCTCGCATGCATGCGCTCTAACCTAGAGGCGAAGGTTCCAGACCCGTATGAGGGGGGAATCTCCCCGTTTAGGTGAAACCAGGTAGGATAGTGCCCCAACTTGTGAACCAACATGGTTTTACATCTCCCTATGACCTAAACAAACACAAAACAAGAGAGAGCTACGCCGGGCTACCCCTGTCAGAGGAACGTGTAGGGGGGTTGACGATCCGAGTGTGCATAGAGATCAGGGTTTCGCCGGAGGAAGACCACGAGAACATTGGAATGAGATGAAAACTTGCATGTGCCCCTAGAATATGTGTGTGAGTGTGGTGAGATGTTGGTATAGGTGCTTGCATGTGTCCCCCCTCGCATGCATGCGCTCTAACCTAGAGGCGAAGGTTCCGGACCCGTATGAGGGGGGAATCTCCCCGTTTAGGTGAAACCGGGTAGGATAGTGCCCCAACTTGTGAACCAACATGGTTTTACATCACCCTATGACCTAAACAAAGACAAAACAAGAGAGAGCTACGCCGGGCTACCCCTGTCAGAGAAACGTCTAGGGGGTAGACGATCCGAGTGTGCACAGAGATCAGGATTTCGCCGGAGGAGGACCACGAGAACATTGGAATGAGATGAAAACTTGCATGTGCCCCTAGAATATGTGTGTGAGTGTGGTGAGAGGTTGGTATAGGTGCTTGCATGTGTCCCCCCTCGCATGCATGCGCTCTAACCTAGAGGCGAAGGTTCCGGACCCGTATGAGGGGGCAATCTCCCCGTTTAGGTGAAACCGGGTAGGATAGTGCCCCAACTTGTGAACCAACATGGTTTTACATCACCCTATGACCTAAACAAACACAAAACAAGAGAGAGCTATGCCGGGCTACCCCTGCCAGAGGAACGTCTAGGGGGTAGACGATCCGAGTGTGCACAGAGATCAGGGTTTCGCCGGAGGAAGACCACGAGAACATTGGAATGAGATGAAAACTTGCATGTGCCCCTAGCATATGTGTGTGAGTGTGGTGAGATGTTGGTATAGGTGCTTGCATGTGTCCCCCCTCGCATGCATGCGCTCTAACCTAGAGGCGAAGGTTCCGGACCCGTATGAGGGGGGAATCTCCTCGTTTAGGTGAAACCGGGTAGGATAGTGCCCCAACTTGTGAACCAATATGGTTTTACATCACCCTATGACCTAAACAAACACAAAACAAGAGAGAGCTACGCCGGGCTACCCCTGTCAGAGGAACGTCTAGGGGGGTAGACGATCCGAGTGTGCACAGAGATCAGGGTTTCGCCGGAGGAAGACCACGAGAACATTGGAATGAGATGAAAACTTGCATGTGCCCCTAGCATATGTGTGTGAGTGTGGTGAGAGGTTGGTATAGGTGCTTGCATGTGTCCCCCCTCGCATGCATGCGCTCTAACCTAGAGGCGAAGGTTCCGGACCCGTATGAGGGGGGAATCTCCCCGTTTAGGTGAAACCGGGTAGGATAGTGCCCCAACTTGTGAACCAATATGGTTTTACATCACCCTATGACCTAAACAAACACAAAACAAGAGAGAGCTACGCCGGGCTACCCCTGTCAGAGGAACGTCTAGGGGGGTAGACGATCCGAGTGTGCACAGAGATCAGGGTTTCGCCGGAGGAAGACCACGATAACATTGGAATGAGATGAAAACTTGCATGTGCCCCTAGCATATGTGTGTGAGTGTGGTGAGAGGTTGGTATAGGTGCTTGCATGTGTCCCCCCTCGCATGCATGCGCTCTAACCTAGAGGCGAAGGTTCCGGACCCGTATGAGGGGGGAATCTCCCCGTTTAGGTGAAACCGGGTAGGATAGTGCCCCAACTTGTGAACCGACATGGTTTTACATCACCCTATGACCTAAAAAAACACAAAACAAGAGAGAGCTACGCCGGGCTACCCCTGTCAGAGGAACGTCTAGGGGGTAGACGATCCGAGTGTGCACAGAGATCAGGGTTTCGCCGGAGGAAGACCACGAGAACATTGGAATGAGATGAAAACTTGCATGTGCCCCTAGCATATGTGTGTGAGTGTGGTGAGAGGTTGGTATAGGTGCTTGCATGTGTCCCCCCTCGCATGCATGCGCTCTAACCTAGAGGCGAAGGTTCCGGACCCGTATGAGGGGGGAATCTCCCCGTTTAGGTGAAACCAGGTAGGATAGTGCCCCAACTTGTGAACCAACATGGTTTTACATCTCCCTATGACCTAAACAAACACAAAACAAGAGAGAGCTACGCCGGGCTACCCCTGTCAGAGGAACGTCTAGGGGGGTAGACGATCCGAGTGTGCACAGAGATCAGGGTTTCGCCGGAGGAAGACCACGAGAACATTGGAATGAGATGAAAACTTGCATGTGCCCCTAGCATATGTGTGTGAGTGTGGTGAGAGGTTGGTATAGGTGCTTTCATGTGTCCCCCCTCGCATGCATGCGCTCTAACCTAGAGGCGAAGGTTCCGGACCCGTATGAGGGGGGAATCTCCCCGTTTAGGTGAAACCGGGTAGGATAGTGCCCCAACTTGTGAACCAACATGGTTTTACATCACCCTATGACCTAAACAAACACAAAACAAGAGAGAGCTACGCCGGGCTACCCCTGTCAGAGAAACGTCTAGGGGGGTAGACGATCCGAGTGTGCACAGAGATCAGGGTTTCGCCGGAGGAAGACCACGAGAACATTGGAATGAGATGAAAACTTGCATGTGCCCCTATAATATGTGTGTGAGTGTGGTGAGAGGTTGGTATAGGTGCTTGCATGTGTCCCCCCTCGCATGCATGCGCTCTAACCTAGAGGCGAAGGTTCCGGACCCGTATGAGGGGGCAATCTCCCCGTTTAGGTGAAACCGGGTAGGATAGTGCCCCAACTTGTGAACCAACATGGTTTTACATCACCCTATGACCTAAACAAACACAAAACAAGAGAGAGCTACGCCGGGCTACCCCTGTCAGAGGAACGTCTAGGGGGGTAGACGATCCGAGTGTGCACAGAGATCAGGGTTTCGCCGGAGGAAGACCACGATAACATTGGAATGAGATGAAAACTTGCATGTGCCCCTAGCATATGTGTGTGAGTGTTGTGAGAGGTTGGTATAGGTGCTTGCATGTGTCCCCCCTCGCATGCATGCGCTCTAACCTAGAGGCGAAGGTTCCGGACCCGTATGAGGGGGGAATCTCCCCGTTTAGGTGAAACCGGGTAGGATAGTGCCCCAACTTGTGAACCGACATGGTTTTACATCACCCTATGACCTAAACAAACACAAAACAAGAGAGAGCTACGCCGGGCTACCCCTGTCAGAGGAACGTCTAGGTGGTAGACGATCCGAGTGTGCACAGAGATCAGGGTTTCGCCGGAGGAAGACCACGAGAACATTGGAATGAGATGAAAACTTGCATGTGCCCCTAGCATATGTGTGTGAGTGTGGTGAGAGGTTGGTATAGGTGCTTGCATGTGTCCCCCCTCGCATGCATGCGCTCTAACCTAGAGGCGAAGGTTCCGGACCCGTATGAGGGGGGAATCTCCCCGTTTAGGTGAAACCAGGTAGGATAGTGCCCCAACTTGTGAACCAACATGGTTTTACATCTCCCTATGACCTAAACAAACACAAAACAAGAGAGAGCTACGCCGGGCTACCCCTGTCAGAGGAACGTCTAGGGGGGTAGACGATCCGAGTGTGCACAGAGATCAGGGTTTCGCCGGAGGAAGACCACGAGAACATTGGAATGAGATGAAAACTTGCATGTGCCCCTAGCATATGTGTGTGAGTGTGGTGAGAGGTTGGTATAGGTGCTTTCATGTGTCCCCCCTCGCATGCATGCGCTCTAACCTAGAGGCGAAGGTTCCGGACCCGTATGAGGGGGGAATCTCCCCGTTTAGGTGAAACCGGGTAGGATAGTGCCCCAACTTGTGAACCAACATGGTTTTACATCACCCTATGACCTAAACAAACACAAAACAAGAGAGAGCTACGCCGGGCTACCCCTGTCAGAGAAACGTCTAGGGGGGTAGACGATCCGAGTGTGCACAGAGATCAGGGTTTCGCCGGAGGAAGACCACGAGAACATTGGAATGAGATGAAAACTTGCATGTGCCCCTAGAATATGTGTGTGAGTGTGGTGAGAGGTTGGTATAGGTGCTTGCATGTGTCCCCCCTCGCATGCATGCGCTCTAACCTAGAGGCGAAGGTTCCGGACACGTATGAGGGGGCAATCTCCCCGTTTAGGTGAAACCGGGTAGGATAGTGCCCCAACTTGTGAACCAACATGGTTTTACATCACCCTATGACCTAAACAAACACATAACAAGAGAGAGCTACGCCGGGCTACCCCTGCCAGAGGAACGTCTAGGGGGGTAGACGATCCGAGTGTGCACAGAGATCAGGGTTTCGCCGGAGGAAGACCACGAGAACATTGGAATGAGATGAAAACTTGCATGTGCCCCTAGCATATGTGTGTGAGTGTGGTGAGAGGTTGGTATAGGTGCTTGCATGTGTCCCCCCTCGCATGCATGCGCTCTAACCTAGAGGCGAAGGTTCCGGACCCGTATGAGGGGGGAATCTCCCCGTTTAGGTGAAACCGGGTAGGATAGTGCCCCAACTTGTGAACCAACATGGTTTTACATCACCCTATGACCTAAACAAACACAAAACAAGAGAGAGCTACGCCGGGCTACCCCTGTCAGAGAAACGTCTAGGGGGGTAGACGATCCGAGTGTGCACAGAGATCAGGGTTTCGCCGGAGGAAGACCACGAGAACATTGGAATGAGATGAAAACTTGCATGTGCCCCTAGCATATGTGTGTGAGTGTGGTGAGATGTTGGTATAGGTGCTTGCATGTGTCCCCCCTCGCATGCATGCGCTCTAACCTAGAGGCGAAGGTTCCGGACCCGTATGAGGGGGGAATCTCCCCGTTTAGGTGAAACCGGGTAGGATAGTGCCCCAACTTGTGAACCAATATGGTTTTACATCACCCTATGACCTAAACAAACACAAAACAAGAGAGAGCTACGCCGGGCTACCCCTGTCAGAGGAACGTCTAGGGGGGTAGACGATCCGAGTGTGCACAGAGATCAGGGTTTCGCCGGAGGAAGACCACGAGAACATTGGAATGAGATGAAAACTTGCATGTGCCCCTAGCATATGTGTGTGAGTGTGGTGAGAGGTTGGTATAGGTGCTTGCATGTGTCCCCCCTCGCATGCATGCGCTCTAACCTAGAGGCGAAGGTTCCGGACCCGTATGAGGGGGGAATCTCCCCGTTTAGGTGAAACCGGGTAGGATAGTGCCCCAACTTGTGAACCAACATGGTTTTACATCACCCTATGACCTAAACAAACACAAAACAGGAGAGAGCTACGCTGGGCTACCCCTGTCAGAGGAACGTCTAGGGGGGTAGACGATCCGAGTGTGCACAGAGATCAGGGTTTCGCCGGAGGAAGACCACGAGAACATTGGAATGAGATGAAAACTTGCATGTGCCCCTAGCATATGTGTGTGAGTGTGGTGAGAGGTTGGTATAGGTGCTTGCATGTGTCCCCCCTCGCATGCATGCGCTCTAACCTAGAGGCGAAGGTTCCGGACCCGTATGAGGGGGGAATCTCCCCGTTTAGGTGAAACCGGGTAGGATAGTGCCCCAACTTGTGAACCAATATGGTTTTACATCACCCTATGACCTAAACAAACACAAAACAAGAGAGAGCTACGCCGGGCTACCCCTGTCAGAGGAACGTCTAGGGGGGTAGACGATCCGAGTGTGCACAGAGATCAGGGTTTCGCCGGAGGAAGACCACGAGAACATTGGAATGAGATGAAAACTTGCATGTGCCCCTAGAATATGTGTGTGAGTGTGGTGAGAGGTTGGTATAGGTGCTTGCATGTGTCCCCCCTCGCATGCATGCGCTCTAACCTAGAGGCGAAGGTTCCGGACCCGTATGAGGGGGGAATCTCCCCGTTTAGGTGAAACCGGGTAGGATAGTGCCCCAACTTGTGAACCAACATGGTTTTACATCACCCTATGACCTAAACAAACACAAAACAAGAGAGAGCTACGCCGGGCTACCCCTGTCAGAGAAACGTCTAGGGGGGTAGACGATCCGAGTGTGCACAGAGATCAGGGTTTCGCCGGAGGAAGACCACGAGAACATTGGAATGAGATGAAAACTTGCATGTGCCCCTAGCATATGTGTGTGAGTGTGGTGAGAGGTTGGTATAGGTGCTTGCATGTGTCCCCCCTCGCATGCATGCGCTCTAACCTAGAGGCGAAGGTTCCGGACCCGTATGAGGGGGGAATCTCCCCGTTTAGGTGAAACCGGGTAGGATAGTGCCCCAACTTGTGAACCAACATGGTTTTACATCACCCTATGACCTAAACAAACCCAAAACAAGAGAGAGCTATGCCGGGCTACCCCTGCCAGAGGAACGTCTAGGGGGTAGACGATCCGAGTGTGCACAGAGATCAGGGTTTCGCCGGAGGAAGACCACGAGAACATTGGAATGAGATGAAAACTTGCATGTGCCCCTAGCATATGTGTGTGAGTGTGGTGAGAGGTTGGTATAGGTGCTTGCATGTGTCCCCCCTCGCATGCATGCGCTCTAACCTAGAGGCGAAGGTTCCGGACCCGTATGAGGGGGGAATCTCCCCGTTTAGGTGAAACCGGGTAGGATAGTGCCCCAACTTGTGAACCAATATGGTTTTACATCACCCTATGACCTAAACAAACACAAAACAAGAGAGAGCTACGCCGGGCTACCCCTGTCAGAGGAACGTCTAGGGGGGTAGACGATCCGAGTGTGCACAGAGATCAGGGTTTCGCCGGAGGAAGACCACGAGAACATTGGAATGAGATGAAAACTTGCATGTGCCCCTAGCATATGTGTGTGAGTGTGGTGAGAGGTTGGTATAGGTGCTTGCATGTGTCCCCCCTCGCATGCATGCGCTCTAACCTAGAGGCGAAGGTTCCGGACCCGTATGAGGGGGGAATCTCCCCGTTTAGGTGAAACCGGGTAGGATAGTGCCCCAACTTGTGAACCAACATGGTTTTACATCACCCTATGACCTAAACAAACACAAAACAAGAGAGAGCTACGCTGGGCTACCCCTCTCAGAGGAACGTCTAGGGGGGTAGACGATCCGAGTGTGCACAGAGATCAGGGTTTCGCCGGAGGAAGACCACGAGAACATTGGAATGAGATGAAAACTTGCATGTGCCCCTAGAATATGTGTGTGAGTGTGGTGAGAGGTTGGTATAGGTGCTTGCATGTGTCCCCCCTCGCATGCATGCGCTCTAACCTAGAGGCAAAGGTTTCGGACCCGTATGAGGGGGAATCTCCCTGTTTAGGTGAAACCGGGTAGGATAGTGCCCCAACTTGTGAACCAACATGGTTTTACATCACCCTATGACCTAAACAAACACAAAACAAGAGAGAGCTACGCCGGGCTACCCCTGTCAGAGGAACGTCTAGGGGGGTAGACGATCCGAATGTGCACAGAGATCAGGGTTTCGCCGGAGGAAGACCACGCGAACATTGGAATGAGATGAAAACTTGCATGTGCCCCTAGCATATGTGTGTGAGTGTGGTGAGAGGTTGGTATAGGTGCTTGCATGTGTCCCCCCTCGCATGCATGCGCTCTAACCTAGAGGCGAAGGTTCCGGACCCGTATGAGGGGGGAATCTCCCCGTTTAGTGAAACCGGGTAGGATAGTGCCCCAACTTGTGAACCAACATGGTTTTACATCACCCTATGACCTAAACAAATACAAAACAAGAGAGAGCTACGTCGGGCTACCCCTGTCAGAGGAACGTCTAGGGGGGTAGACGATCCGAGTGTGCACAGAGATCAGGGTTTCGCCGGAGGAAGACCACGAGAACATTGGAATGAGATGAAAACTTGCATGTGCCCCTAGCATATGTGTGTGAGTGTGGTGAGAGGTTGGTATAGGTGCTTGCATGTGTCCCCCCTCGCATGCATGCGCTCTAACCTAGAGGCGAAGGTTTCGGACCCGTATGAGGGGGAATCTCCCTGTTTAGGTGAAACCGGGTAGGATAGTGCCCCAACTTGTGAACCAACATGGTTTTACATCACCCTATGACCTAAAAAAACACAAAACAAGAGAGAGCTACGCCGGGCTACCCCTGTCAGAGGAACGTCTAGGGGGGTAGACGATCCGAGTGTGCACAGAGATCAGGGTTTCGCCGGAGGAAGACCACGAGAACATTGGAATGAGATGAAAACTTGCATGTGCCCCTAGCATATGTGTGTGAGTGTGGTGAGAGGTTGGTATAGGTTCTTGCATGTGTCCCCCCTCGCATGCATGCGCTCTAACCTAGAGGCGAAGGTTCCGGACCCGTATGAGGGGGGAATCTCCCCGTTTAGGTGAAACCGGGTAGGATAGTGCCCCAACTTGTGAACCAACATGGTTTTACATCACCCTATGACCTAAACAAACACAAAACAAGAGAGAGCTACGCCGGGCTACCCCTGTCAGAGAAACGTCTAGGGGGGTAGACGATCCGAGTGTGCACAGAGATCAGGGTTTCGCCGGAGGAAGACCACGAGAACATTGGAATGAGATGAAAACTTGCATGTGCCCCTAGCATATGTGTGTGAGTGTGGTGAGAGGTTGGTATAGGTGCTTGCATGTGTCCCCCCTCGCATGCATGCGCTCTAACCTAGAGGCGAAGGTTCCGGACCCGTATGAGGGGGGAATCTCCCCGTTTAGGTGAAACCGGGTAGGATAGTGCCCCAACTTGTGAACCGACATGGTTTTACATCACCCTATGACCTAAACAAACACAAAACAAGAGAGAGCTACGCCGGGCTACCCCTGTCAGAGGAACGTCTAGGGGGTAGACGATCCGAGTGTGCACAGAGATCAGGGTTTCGCCGGAGGAAGACCACGAGAACATTGGAATGAGATGAAAACTTGCATGTGCCCCTAGCATATGTGTGTGAGTGTGGTGAGAGGTTGGTATAGGTGCTTGCATGTGTCCCCCCTCGCATGCATGCGCTCTAACCTAGAGGCGAAGGTTCCGGACCCGTATGAGGGGGGAATCTCCCCGTTTAGGTGAAACCAGGTAGGATAGTGCCCCAACTTGTGAACCAACATGGTTTTACATCTCCCTATGACCTAAACAAACACAAAACAAGAGAGAGCTACGCCGGGCTACCCCTGTCAGAGGAACGTCTAGGGGGGTAGACGATCCGAGTGTGCACAGAGATCAGGGTTTCGCCGGAGGAAGACCACGAGAACATTGGAATGAGATGAAAACTTGCATGTGCCCCTAGCATATGTGTGTGAGTGTGGTGAGAGGTTGGTATAGGTGCTTGCATGTGTCCCCCCTCGCATGCATGCGCTCTAACCTAGAGGCGAAGGTTCCGGACCCGTATGAGGGGGGAATCTCCCCGTTTAGGTGAAACCAGGTAGGATAGTGCCCCAACTTGTGAACCAACATGGTTTTACATCTCCCTATGACCTAAACAAACACAAAACAAGAGAGAGCTACGCCGGGCTACCCCTGTCAGAGGAACGTGTAGGGGGGTTGACGATCCGAGTGTGCATAGAGATCAGGGTTTCGCCGGAGGAAGACCACGAGAACATTGGAATGAGAGGAAAACTTGCATGTGCCCCTAGCATATGTGTGTGAGTGTGGTGAGATGTTGGTATAGGTGCTTGCATGTGTCCCCCTCGCATGCATGCGCTCTAACCTAGAGGCGAAGGTTCCGGACCCGTATGAGGGGGGAATCTCCCCGTTTAGGTGAAACCGGGTAGGATAGTGCCCCAACTTGTGAACCAACATGGTTTTACATCACCCTATGACCTAAACAAAGACAAAACAAGAGAGAGCTACGCCGGGCTACCCCTGTCAGAGAAACGTCTAGGGGGTAGACGATCCGAGTGTGCACAGAGATCAGGGTTTCGCCGGAGGAGGACCACGAGAACATTGGAATGAGATGAAAACTTGCATGTGCCCCTAGAATATGTGTGTGAGTGTGGTGAGAGGTTGGTATAGGTGCTTGCATGTGTCCCCCCTCGCATGCATGCGCTCTAACCTAGAGGCGAAGGTTCCGGACCCGTATGAGGGGGCAATCTCCCCGTTTAGGTGAAACCGGGTAGGATAGTGCCCCAACTTGTGAACCAACATGGTTTTACATCACCCTATGACCTAAACAAACACAAAACAAGAGAGAGCTATGCCGCGCTACCCCTGCCAGAGGAACGTCTAGGGGGTAGACGATCCGAGTGTGCACAGAGATCAGGGTTTCGCCGGAGGAAGACCACGAGAACATTGGAATGAGATGAAAACTTGCATGTGCCCCTAGCATATGTGTGTGAGTGTGGTGAGATGTTGGTATAGGTGCTTGCATGTGTCCCCCCTCGCATGCATGCGCTCTAACCTAGAGGCGAAGGTTCCGGACCCGTATGAGGGGGGAATCTCCCCGTTTAGGTGAAACCGGGTAGGATAGTGCCCCAACTTGTGAACCAATATGGTTTTACATCACCCTATGACCTAAACAAACACAAAACAAGAGAGAGCTACGCCGGGCTACCCCTGTCAGAGGAACGTCTAGGGGGGTAGACGATCCGAGTGTGCACAGAGATCAGGGTTTCGCCGGAGGAAGACCACGAGAACATTGGAATGAGATGAAAACTTGCATGTGCCCCTAGCATATGTGTGTGAGTGTGGTGATAGGTTGGTATAGGTGCTTGCATGTGTCCCCCCTCGCATGCATGCGCTCTAACCTAGAGGCGAAGGTTCCGGACCCGTATGAGGGGGGAATCTCCCCGTTTAGGTGAAACCGGGTAGGATAGTGCCCCAACTTGTGAACCAACATGGTTTTACATCACCCTATGACCTAAACAAACACAAAACAAGAGAGAGCTACGCTGGGCTACCCCTCTCAGAGGAACGTCTAGGGGGGTAGACGATCCGAGTGTGCACAGAGATCAGGGTTTCGCCGGAGGAAGACCACGAGAACATTGGAATGAGATGAAAACTTGCATGTGCCCCTAGAATATGTGTGTGAGTGTGGTGAGAGGTTGGTATAGGTGCTTGCATGTGTCCCCCCTCGCATGCATGCGCTCTAACCTAGAGGCAAAGGTTTCGGACCCGTATGAGGGGGAATCTCCCTGTTTAGGTGAAACCGGGTAGGATAGTGCCCCAACTTGTGAGCCAACATGGTTTTACATCACCCTATGACCTAAACAAACACAAAACAAGAGAGAGCTACGCCGGGCTACCCCTGTCAGAGGAACGTCTAGGGGGGTAGACGATCCGAATGTGCACAGAGATCAGGGTTTCGCCGGAGGAAGACCACGAGAACATTGGAATGAGATGAAAACTTGCATGTGCCCCTAGCATATGTGTGTGAGTGTGGTGAGAGGTTGGTATAGGTGCTTGCATGTGTCCCCCCTCGCATGCATGCGCTCTAACCTAGAGGCGAAGGTTCCGGACCCGTATGAGGGGGGAATCTCCCCGTTTAGGTGAAACCGGGTAGGATAGTGCCCCAACTTGTGAACCAACATGGTTTTACATCACCCTATGACCTAAACAAAAACAAAACAAGAGAGAGCTACGTCGGGCTACCCCTGTCAGAGGAACGTCTAGGGGGGTAGACGATCCGAGTGTGCACAGAGATCAGGGTTTCGCCGGAGGAAGACCACGAGAACATTGGAATGAGATGAAAACTTGCATGTGCCCCTAGCATATGTGTGTGAGTGTGGTGAGAGGTTGGTATAGGTGCTTGCATGTGTCCCCCCTCGCATGCATGCGCTCTAACCTAGAGGCGAAGGTTTCGGACCCGTATGAGGGGGAATCTCCCTGTTTAGGTGAAACCGGGTAGGATAGTGCCCCAACTTGTGAACCAACATGGTTTTACATCACCCTATGACCTAAAAAAACACAAAACAAGAGAGAGCTACGCCGGGCTACCCCTGTCAGAGGAACGTCTAGGGGGGTAGACGATCCGAGTGTGCACAGAGATCAGGGTTTCGCCGGAGGAAGACCACGAGAACATTGGAATGAGATGAAAACTTGCATGTGCCCCTAGCATATGTGTGTGAGTGTGGTGAGAGGTTGGTATAGGTGCTTGCATGTGTCCCCCCTCGCATGCATGCGCTCTAACCTAGAGGCGAAGGTTCCGGACCCGTATGAGGGGGGAATCTCCCCGTTTAGGTGAAACCGGGTAGGATAGTGCCCCCACTTGTGAACCAACATGGTTGTACATCACCCTATGACCTAAACAAACACAAAACAAGAGAGAGCTACGCCGGGCTACCCCTGTCAGAGGAACGTCTAGGGGGGTAGACGATCCGAATGTGCACAGAGATCAGGGTTTCGCCGGAGGAAGACCACGAGAACATTGGAATGAGATGAAAACTTGCATGTGCCCCTAGAATATGTGTGTGAGTGTGGTGAGAGGTTGGTATAGGTGCTTGCATGTGTCCCCCCTCGCATGCATGCGCTCTAACCTAGAGGCAAAGGTTTCGGACCCGTATGAGGGGGAATCTCCCTGTTTAGGTGAAACCGGGTAGGATAGTGCCCCAACTTGTGAGCCAACATGGTTTTACATCACCCTATGACCTAAACAAACACAAAACAAGAGAGAGCTACGCCGGGCTACCCCTGTCAGAGGAACGTCTAGGGGGGTAGACGATCCGAATGTGCACAGAGATCAGGGTTTCGCCGGAGGAAGACCACGAGAACATTGGAATGAGATGAAAACTTGCATGTGCCCCTAGCATATGTGTGTGAGTGTGGTGAGAGGTTGGTATAGGTGCTTGCATGTGTCCCCCCTCGCATGCATGCGCTCTAACCTAGAGGCGAAGGTTCCGGACCCGTATGAGGGGGGAATCTCCCCGTTTAGGTGAAACCGGGTAGGATAGTGCCCCAACTTGTGAACCAACATGGTTTTACATCACCCTATGACCTAAACAAAAACAAAACAAGAGAGAGCTACGTCGGGCTACCCCTGTCAGAGGAACGTCTAGGGGGGTAGACGATCCGAGTGTGCACAGAGATCAGGGTTTCGCCGGAGGAAGACCACGAGAACATTGGAATGAGATGAAAACTTGCATGTGCCCCTAGCATATGTGTGTGAGTGTGGTGAGAGGTTGGTATAGGTGCTTGCATGTGTCCCCCCTCGCATGCATGCGCTCTAACCTAGAGGCGAAGGTTTCGGACCCGTATGAGGGGGAATCTCCCTGTTTAGGTGAAACCGGGTAGGATAGTGCCCCAACTTGTGAACCAACATGGTTTTACATCACCCTATGACCTAAAAAAACACAAAACAAGAGAGAGCTACGCCGGGCTACCCCTGTCAGAGGAACGTCTAGGGGGGTAGACGATCCGAGTGTGCACAGAGATCAGGGTTTCGCCGGAGGAAGACCACGAGAACATTGGAATGAGATGAAAACTTGCATGTGCCCCTAGCATATGTGTGTGAGTGTGGTGAGAGGTTGGTATAGGTGCTTGCATGTGTCCCCCCTCGCATGCATGCGCTCTAACCTAGAGGCGAAGGTTCCGGACCCGTATGAGGGGGGAATCTCCCCGTTTAGGTGAAACCGGGTAGGATAGTGCCCCAACTTGTGAACCAACATGGTTTTACATCACCCTATGACCTAAACAAACACAAAACAAGAGAGAGCTACGCCGGGCTACCCCTGTCAGAGAAACGTCTAGGGGGGTAGACGATCCGAGTGTGCACAGAGATCAGGGTTTCGCCGGAGGAAGACCACGAGAACATTGGAATGAGATGAAAACTTGCATGTGCCCCTAGCATATGTGTGTGAGTGTGGTGAGAGGTTGGTATAGGTGCTTGCATGTGTCCCCCCTCGCATGCATGCGCTCTAACCTAGAGGCGAAGGTTCCGGACCCGTATGAGGGGGGAATCTCCCCGTTTAGGTGAAACCGGGTAGGATAGTGCCCCAACTTGTGAACCAACATGGTTTTACATCACCCTATGACCTAAACAAACACAAAACAAGAGAGAGCTACGCCGGGCTACCCCTGTCAGAGAAACGTCTAGGGGGGTAGACGATCCGAGTGTGCACAGAGATCAGGGTTTCGCCGGAGGAAGACCACGAGAACATTGGAATGAGATGAAAACTTGCATGTGCCCCTAGCATATGTGTGTGAGTGTGGTGAGATGTTGGTATAGGTGCTTGCATGTGTCCCCCCTCGCATGCATGCGCTCTAACCTAGAGGCGAAGGTTCCGGACCCGTATGAGGGGGGAATCTCCCCGTTTAGGTGAAACCGGGTAGGATAGTGCCCCAACTTGTGAACCGACATGGTTTTACATCACCCTATGACCTAAACAAACACAAAACAAGAGAGAGCTACGCCGGGCTACCCCTGTCAGAGGAACGTCTAGGGGGTAGACGATCCGAGTGTGCACAGAGATCAGGGTTTCGCCGGAGGAAGACCACGAGAACATTGGAATGAGATGAAAACTTGCATGTGCCCCTAGCATATGTGTGTGAGTGTGGTGAGAGGTTGGTATAGGTGCTTGCATGTGTCCCCCCTCGCATGCATGCGCTCTAACCTAGAGGCGAAGGTTCCGGACCCGTATGAGGGGGGAATCTCCCCGTTTAGGTGAAACCAGGTAGGATAGTGCCCCAACTTGTGAACCAACATGGTTTTACATCTCCCTATGACCTAAACAAACACAAAACAAGAGAGAGCTACGCCGGGCTACCCCTGTCAGAGGAACGTCTAGGGGGGTAGACGATCCGAGTGTGCACAGAGATCAGGGTTTTGCCGGAGGAAGACCACGAGAACATTGGAATGAGATGAAAACTTGCATGTGCCCCTAGCATATGTGTGTGAGTGTGGTGAGAGGTTGGTATAGGTGCTTGCATGTGTCCCCCCTCGCATGCATGCGCTCTAACCTAGAGGCGAAGGTTTCGGACCCGTATGAGGGGGGAATCGCCCTGTTTAGGTGAAACCGGGTAGGATAGTGCCCCAACTTGTGAACCAACATGGTTTTACATCACCCTATGACCTAAACAAACACAAAACAAGAGAGAGCTACGCCGGGCTACCCCTGTCAGAGGAACGTCTAGGGGGGTAGACGATCCGAGTGTGCACAGAGATCAGGGTTTTGCCGGAGGAAGACCACGAGAACATTGGAATGAGATGAAAACTTGCATGTGCCCCTAGCATATGTGTGTGAGTGTGGTGAGAGGTTGGTATAGGTGCTTGCATGTGTCCCCCCTCGCATGCATGCGCTCTAACCTAGAGGCGAAGGTTTCGGACCCGTATGAGGGGGGAATCGCCCTGTTTAGGTGAAACCGGGTAGGATAGTGCCCCAACTTGTGAACCAACATGGTTTTACATCACCCTATGACCTAAACAAACACAAAACAAGAGAGAGCTACGCCGGGCTACCCCTGTCAGAGGAACGTCTAGGGGGGTAGACGATCCGAGTGTGCACAGAGATCATGGTTTCGCCGGAGGAAGACCACGAGAACATTGGAATGAGATGAAAACTTGCATGTGCCCCTAGCATATGTGTGTGAGTGTGGTGAGAGGTTGGTATAGGTGCTTGCATGTGTCCCCCCTCGCATGCATGCGCTCTAACCTAGAGGCGAAGGTTCCGGACCCGTATGAGGGGAAATCTCCCCGTTTTGGTGAAACCGGGTAGGATAGTGCCCCAACTTGTGAACCAATATGGTTTTACATCACCCTATGACCTAAACAAACACAAAACAAGAGAGAGCTACGCCGGGCTACCCCTGTCAGAGGAACGTCTAGGGGGGTAGACGATCCGAGTGTGCACAGAGATCAGGGTTTCGCCGGAGGAAGACCACGAGAACATTGGAATGAGACGAAAACTTGCATGTGCCCCTATCATATGTGTGTGAGTGTGGTGAGAGGTTGGTATAGGTGCTTGCATGTGTCCCCCCTCGCATGCATGCGCTCTAACCTAGAGGCGAAGGTTCCGGACCCGTATGAGGGGGGAATCTCCCCGTTTAGGTGAAACCGGGTAGGATAGTGCCCCAACTTGTGAACCAACATGGTTTTACATCACCCTATGACCTAAACAAACACAAAACAAGAGAGAGCTACGCCGGGCTACCCCTGTCAGAGGAACGTCTAGGGGGTAGACGATCCGAGTGTGCACAGAGATCAGGGTTTTGCCGGAGGAAGACCACGAGAACATTGGAATGAGATGAAAACTTGCATGTGCCCCTAGCATATGTGTGTGAGTGTGGTGAGAGGTTGGTATAGGTGCTTGCATGTGTCCCCCCTCGCATGCATGCGCTCTAACCTAGAGGCGAAGGTTTCGGACCCGTATGAGGGGGGAATCGCCCTGTTTAGGTGAAACCGGGTAGGATAGTGCCCCAACTTGTGAACCAACATGGTTTTACATCACCCTATGACCTGAACAAACACAAAACAAGAGAGAGCTACGCCGGGCTACCCCTGTCAGAGGAACGTCTAGGGGGTAGACGATCCGAGTGTGCACAGAGATCAGGGTTTCGCCGGAGGAAGACCACGAGAACATTGGAATGAGATGAAAACTTGCATGTGCCCCTAGCATATGTGTGTGAGTGTGGTGAGAGGTTGGTATAGGTGCTTGCATGTGTCCCCCCTCGCATGCATGCGCTCTAACCTAGAGGCGAAGGTTTCGGACCCGTATGAGGGGGAATCTCCCTGTTTAGGTGAAACCGGGTAGGATAGTGCCCCAACTTGTGAACCAACATGGTTTTACATCACCCTATGACCTAAACAAACACAAAACAAGAGAGAGCTACGCCGGGCTACCCCTGTCAGAGGAACGTCTAGGGGGGTAGACGATCCGAGTGTGCACAGAGATCAGGGTTTCGCCGGAGGAAGACCACGAGAACATTGGAATGAGATGAAAACTTGCATGTGCCCCTATCATATGTGTGTGAGTGTGGTGAGAGGTTGGCATAGGTGCTTCCATGTGTCCCCCCTCGCATGCATGCGCTCTAACCTAGAGGCGAAGGTTCCGGACCCGTATGAGGGGGGAATCTCCCCGTTTAGGTGAAACCGGGTAGGATAGTGCCCCAACTTGTGAACCAACATGGTTTTACATCACCCTATGACCTAAACAAACACAAAACAAGAGAGAGCTACGCCGGGCTACCCCTGTCAGAGGAACGTCTAGGGGGGTAGACGATCCGAGTGTGCACAGAGATCAGGGTTTCGCCGGAGGAAGACCACGAGAACATTGGAATGAGATGAAAACTTGCATGTGCCCCTAGAATATGTGTGTGAGTGTGGTGAGAGGTTGGTATAGGTGCTTGCATGTGTCCCCCCTCGCATGCATGCGCTCTAACCTAGAGGCGAAGGTTTCGGACCCGTATGAGGGGGGAATCTCCCTGTTTAGGTGAAACCGGGTAGGATAGTGCCCCAACTTTTGAACCAACATGGTTTTACATCACCCTATGACCTAAACAAACACAAAACAAGAGAGAGCTACGCCGGGCTACCCCTGTCAGAGGAACGTCTAGGGGGGTAGACGATCCGAGTGTGCACAGAGATCAGGGTTTCGCCGGAGGAAGACCACGAGAACATTGGAATAAGATGAAAACTTGCATGTGCCCCTAGAATATGTGTGTGAGTGTGGTGAGAGGTTGGTATAGGTGCTTGCATGTGTCCCCCCTCGCATGCATGCGCTCTAACCTCGAGGCGAAGGTTCCGGACCCGTATGAGGGGGGAATCTCCCCGTTTAGGTGAAACCGGGTAGGATAGTGCCCCAAATTGTGAACCAACATGGTTTTACATCACCCTATGACCTAAACAAACAACAAACAAGAGAGAGCTACGCCAGGCTACCCCTGTCAGAGGAACGTCTAGGGGGGTAGACGATCCGAGTGTGCACAGAGATCAGGGTTTCGCCGGAGGAAGACCACGAGAACATTGGAATGAGACGAAAACTTGCATGTGCCCCTAGCATATGTGTGTGAGTGTGGTGAGAAGTTGGTATAGGTGCTTGCATGTGTCCCCCCTCGCATGCATGCGCTCTAACCTAGAGGCGAAGGTTCCGGACCCGTATGAGGGGGGAATCTCCCCGTTTAGGTGAAACCGGGTAGGATAGTGCCCCAACTTGTGAACCAACATGGTTTTACATCACCCTATGACCTAAACAAACACAAAACAAGAGAGAGCTACGCCGGGCTACCCCTGTCAGAGGAATGTCTAGGGGGTAGACGATCCGAGTGTGCACAGAGATCATGGTTTCGCCGGAGGAAGACCACGAGATCATTGGAATGAGATGAAAACTTGCATGTGCCCCTAGCATATGTGTGTGAGTGTGGTGATAGGTTGGTATAGGTGCTTTCATGTGTCCCCCCTCGCATGCATGCACTCTAACCTAGAGGCGAAGGTTTCGGCCCCGTATGAGGGGGGAATCTCCCTGTTTAGGTGAAACCGGGTAGGATAGTGCCCCAACTTGTGAACCAACATGGTTTTACATCACCCTATGACCTAAACAAACACAAAACAAGAGAGAGCTACGCCGGGCTACCCCTGTCAGAGGAACGTCTAGGGGGGTAGACGATCCGAGTGTGCACAGAGATCAGGGTTTCGCCGGAGGAAGACCACGAGAACATTGGAATGAGATGAAAACTTTCATGTGCCCCTAGCATATGTGTGTGAGTGTGGTGAGAGGTTGGTATAGGTGCTTGCATGTGTCCCCCCTCGCATGCATGCGCTCTAACCTAGAGGCGAAGGTTCCGGACCCGTATGAGGGGGGAATCTCCCCGTTTAGGTGAAACCGGGTAGGATAGTGCCCCAACTTGTGAACCACCATGGTTTTACATCACCCTATGACCTAAACAAACACAAAACAAGAGAGAGCTACGCCGGGCTACCCCTGTCAGAGGAACGTCTAGGGGGGTAGACGATCCGAGTGTGCACAGAGATCAGGGTTTCGCCGGAGGAAGACCACGAGAACATTAGAATGAGATGAAAACTTGCATGTGCCCCTAGCATATGTGTGTGAGTGTGGTGAGAGGTTGGTATAGGTGCTTGCATGTGTCCCCCCTCGCATGCATGCGCTCTAACCTAGAGGCGAAGGTTCCGGATCCGTATGAGGGGGGAATCTCCCCGTTTAGGTGAAACCGGGTAGGATAGTGCCCCAACTTGTGAACCAACATGGTTTTACATCACCCTATGACCTAAACAAACACAAAACAAGAGAGAGCTACGCCGGGCTACCCCTGTCAGAGGAACGTCTAGGGGGGTAGACGATCCGAGTGTGCACAGAGATCAGGGTTTCGCCGGAGGAAGACCACGAGAACATTGGAATGAGATTAAAACTTGCATGTGCCCCTAGCATATGTGTGTGAGTGTGGTGAGAGGTTGGTATAGGTGCTGGCATGTGTCCCCCCTCGCATGCATGCGCTCTAACCTAGAGGCGAAGGTTCCGGACCCGTATGAGGGGGAAATCTCCCCGTTTAGGTGAAACCGGGTAGGATAGTGCCCCAACTTGTGAACCAACATGGTTTTACATCACCCTATGACCTAAACAAACACAAAACAAGAGAGAGCTACGCCGGGCTACCCCTGTCAGAGAAACGTCTAGGGGGTAGACGATCCGAGTGTGCACAGAGATTAGGGTTTCGCCGGAGGAAGACCACGAGAACATTGGAATGAGATGAAAACTTGCATGTGCCCCTAGCATATGTGTGTGAGTGTGGTGAGAGGTTGGTATAGGTGCTTGCATGTGTCCCCCCTCGCATGCATGCGCTCTAACCTAGAGGCGAAGGTTCCGGACCCGTATGAGGGGGGAATCTCCCCGTTTAGGTGAAACTGGGTAGGATAGTGCCCCAACTTGTGAACCAACATGGTTTTACATCACCCTATGACCTAAACAAACACAAAACAAGAGAGAGCTACGCCGGGCTACCCCTGTCAGAGGAACGTCTAGGGGGGTAGACGATCCGAGTGTGCACAGAGATCAGGGATTCGCCGGAGGAAGACCACGAGAACATTGTAAGGAGACGAAAACTTGCATGTGCCCCTAGCATATGTGTGTGAGTGTGGTGAGAGGTTGGTATAGGTGCTTGCATGTGTCCCCCCTCGCATGCATGCGCTCTAACCTAGAGGCGAAGGTTCCGGACCCGTATGAGGGGGGAATCTCCCCGTTTAGGTGAAACCGGGTAGGATAGTGCCCCAACTTGTGAACCCACATGGTTTTACATCACCCTATGACCTAAACAAACACAAAACAAGAGAGAGCTACGCCGGGCTACCCCTGTCAGAGGAATGTCTAGGGGTAGACGATCCGAGTGTGCACAGAGATCATGGTTTCGCCGGAGGAAGACCACGAGAACATTGGAATGAGATGAAAACTTGCATGTGCCCCTATCATATGTGTGTGAGTGTGGTGAGAGGTTGGTATAGGTGCTTGCATGTGTCCCCCCTCGCATGCATGCGCTCTAACCTAGAGGCGAAGGTTTCGGACCCGTATGAGGGGGGAATCTCCCTGTTTAGGTGAAACCGGGTAGGATAGTGCCCCAACTTGTGAACCAACATGGTTTTACATCACCCTATGACCTAAACAAACACAAAACAAGAGAGAGCTACGCCGGGCTACCCCTGTCAGAGGAACGTCTAGGGGGGTAGACGATCCGAGTGTGCACAGAGATCAGGGTTTCGCCGGAGGAAGACCACGAGAACATTGGAATGAGATGAAAACTTGCATGTGCCCCTAGCATATGTGTGTGAGTGTGTTGAGAGGTTGGTATAGGTGCTTGCATGTGTCCCCCCTCGCATGCATGCACTCTAACCTAGAGGCGAAGGTTCCGGACCCGTATGAGGGGGGAATCTCCCCGTTTAGGTGAAACCGGGTAGGATAGTGCCCCAACTTGTGAACCAACATGGTTTTACATCACCCTATGACCTAAAAAAACACAAAACAAGAGAGAGCTACGCCGGGCTACCCCTGTCAGAGGAACGTCTAGGGGGGTAGACGATCCGAGTGTGCACAGAGATCAGGGTTTCGCCGGAGGAAGACCACGAGAACATTAGAATGAGATGAAAACTTGCATGTGCCCCTAGCATATGTGTGTGAGTGTGGTGAGAGGTTGGTATAGGTGCTTGCATGTGTCCCCCCTCGCATGCATGCGCTCTAACCTAGAGGCGAAGGTTCCGGACCCGTATCAGGGGGGAATCTCCCCGTTTAGGTGAAACCGGGTAGGATAGTGCCCCAACTTGTGAACCAACATGGTTTTACATCACCCTATGACCTAAACAAACACAAAACAAGAGAGAGCTACGCCGGGCTACCCCTGTCAGAGGAACGTCTAGGGGGTAGACGATCCGAGTGTGCACAGAGATCAGGGTTTCGCCGGAGGAAGACCACGAGAACATTGGAATGAGATGAAAACTTGCATGTGCCCCTAGCATATGTGTGTGAGTGTGGTGAGAGGTTGGTATAGGTGCTTGCATGTGTCCCCCCTCGCATGCATGCGCTCTAACCTAGAGGCGAAGGTTCCGGACCCGTATGATGGGGGAATCTCCCCGTTTAGGTGAAACCGGGTAGGATAGTGCCCCAACTTGTGAACGAACATGGTTTTACATCACCCTATGACCTAAACAAACACAAAACAAGAGAGATATACGCCGGGCTACCCCTGTCAGAGGAACGTCTAGGGGGGTAGACGATCCGAGTGTGCACAGAGATCAGGGTTTCGCCGGAGGAAGACCACGAGAACATTGGAATGAGACGAAAACTTGCATGTGCCCCTAGCATATGTGTGTGAGTGTGGTGAGAGGTTGGTATAGGTGCTTGCATGTGTCCCCCCTCGCATGCATGCGCTCTAACCTAGAGGCGAAGGTTCCGTACCCGTATAAGGGGGGAATCTCCCCGTTTAGGTGAAACCGGGTAGGATAGTGCCCCAACTTGTGAACCAACATGGTTTTACATCACCCTATGACCTAAACAAACACAAAACAAGAGAGAGCTACGCCGGGCTACCCCTGTCAGAGGAACGTCTAGGGGGGTAGACGATCCGAGTGTGCACAGAGATCAGGGTTTCGCCGGAGGAAGACCACGAGAACATTGGAATGAGATGAAAACTTGCATGTGCCCCTAGAATATGTGTGTGAGTATGGTGAGAGGTTGGTATAGGTGCTTGCATGTGCCCCCCTCGCATGCATGCGCTCTAACCTAGAGGCGAAGGTTCCGTACCCGTATGAGGGGGGAATCTCCCCGTTTAGGTGAAACCGGGTAGGATAGTGCCCCAACTTGTGAACCAACATGGTTTTACATCACCCTATGACCTAAACAAACACAAAACAAGAGAGAGCTACGCCGGGCTACCCCTGTCAGAGGAACGTCTAGGGGGATAGACGATCCGAGTGTGCACAGAGATCAGGGTTTCGCCGGAGGAAGACCACGAGAACATTGGAATGAGATGAAAACTTGCATGTGCCCCTATCGTATGTGTGTGAGTGTGGTGAGAGGTTGGTATAGGTGCTTGCATGTGTCCCCCCTCGCATGCATGCGCTCTAACCTAGAGGCGAAGGTTCCGGACCCGTATGAGGGGGGAATCTCCCCGTTTAGGTGAAACCGGGTAGGATAGTGCCCCAACTTGTGAACCAACATGGTTTTACATCACCCTATGACCTAAACAAACACAAAACAAGAGAGAGCTACGCCGGGCTACCCTTGTCAGAGGAACATCTAGGGGGTAGACGATCCGAGTGTGCACAGAGATTAGGGTTTCGCCGGAGGAAGACCACGAGAACATTGGAATGAGATGAAAACTTGCATGTGCCCCTAGCATATGTGTGTGAGTGTGGTGAGAGGTTGGTATAGGTGCTTGCATGTGTCCCCCCTCGCATGCATGCGCTCTAACCTAGAGGCGAAGGTTCCAGACCCGTATGAGGGGGGAATCTCCCCGTTTAGGTGAAACCGGGTAGGATAGTGCCCCAACTTGTGAACCAACATGGTTTTACATCACCCTATGACCTAAACAATCACAAAACAAGAGAGAGCTACGCCGGGCTACCCCTGTCAGAGGAACGTCTAGGGGGTAGACGATCCGAGTGTGCACAGAGATCAGAGTTTCGCTGGAGGAAGACCACGAGAACATTGGAATGAGACGAAAACTTGCATGTGCCCCTAGCATATGTGTGTGAGTGTGGTGAGAGGTTGGTATAGGTGCTTGCATGTGTCCCCCCTCGCATGCATGCGCTCTAACCTAGAGGAGAAGGTTCCGGACCCGTATGAGGGGGGAATCTCCCCGTTTAGGTGAAACCGGGTAGGATAGTGCCCCAACTTGTGAACCAACATGGTTTTACATCACCATATGACCTAAAAAAACACAAAACAAGAGAGAGCTACGCCGGGCTACCCCTGTCAGAGGAACGTCTAGGGGGGTAGACGATCCGAGTGTGCACAGAGATCAGGGTTTCGCCGGAGGAAGACCACGAGAACATTAGAATGAGATGAAAACTTGCATGTGCCCCTAGCATATGTGTGTGAGTGTGGTGAGAGGTTGGTATAGGTGCTTGCATGTGTCCCCCCTCGCATGCATGCGCTCTAACCTAGAGGCGAAGGTTCCGGACCCGTATCAGGGGGGAATCTCCCCGTTTAGGTGAAACCGGGTAGGATAGTGCCCCAACTTGTGAACCAACATGGTTTTACATCACCCTATGACCTAAACAAACACAAAACAAGAGAGAGCTACGCCGGGCTACCCCTGTCAGAGGAACGTCTAGGGGGTAGACGATCCGAGTGTGCACAGAGATCAGGGTTTCGCCGGAGGAAGACCACGAGAACATTGGAATGAGATGAAAACTTGCATGTGCCCCTAGCATATGTGTGTGAGTGTGGTGAGAGGTTGGTATAGGTGCTTGCATGTGTCCCCCCTCGCATGCATGCGCTCTAACCTAGAGGCGAAGGTTCCGGACCCGTATGATGGGGGAATCTCCCCGTTTAGGTGAAACCGGGTAGGATAGTGCCCCAACTTGTGAACGAACATGGTTTTACATCACCCTATGACCTAAACAAACACAAAACAAGAGAGATATACGCCGGGCTACCCCTGTCAGAGGAACGTCTAGGGGGGTAGACGATCCGAGTGTGCACAGAGATCAGGGTTTCGCCGGAGGAAGACCACGAGAACATTGGAATGAGACGAAAACTTGCATGTGCCCCTAGCATATGTGTGTGAGTGTGGTGAGAGGTTGGTATAGGTGCTTGCATGTGTCCCCCCTCGCATGCATGCGCTCTAACCTAGAGGCGAAGGTTCCGTACCCGTATAAGGGGGGAATCTCCCCGTTTAGGTGAAACCGGGTAGGATAGTGCCCCAACTTGTGAACCAACATGGTTTTACATCACCCTATGACCTAAACAAACACAAAACAAGAGAGAGCTACGCCGGGCTACCCCTGTCAGAGGAACGTCTAGGGGGGTAGACGATCCGAGTGTGCACAGAGATCAGGGTTTCGCCGGAGGAAGACCACGAGAACATTGGAATGAGATGAAAACTTGCATGTGCCCCTAGAATATGTGTGTGAGTATGGTGAGAGGTTGGTATAGGTGCTTGCATGTGCCCCCCTCGCATGCATGCGCTCTAACCTAGAGGCGAAGGTTCCGTACCCGTATGAGGGGGGAATCTCCCCGTTTAGGTGAAACCGGGTAGGATAGTGCCCCAACTTGTGAACCAACATGGTTTTACATCACCCTATGACCTAAACAAACACAAAACAAGAGAGAGCTACGCCGGGCTACCCCTGTCAGAGGAATGTCTAGGGGGATAGACGATCCGAGTGTGCACAGAGATCAGGGTTTCGCCGGAGGAAGACCACGAGAACATTGGAATGAGATGAAAACTTGCATGTGCCCCTATCGTATGTGTGTGAGTGTGGTGAGAGGTTGGTATAGGTGCTTGCATGTGTCCCCCCTCGCATGCATGCGCTCTAACCTAGAGGCGAAGGTTCCGGACCCGTATGAGGGGGGAATCTCCCCGTTTAGGTGAAACCGGGTAGGATAGTGCCCCAACTTGTGAACCAACATGGTTTTACATCACCCTATGACCTAAACAAACACAAAACAAGAGAGAGCTACGCCGGGCTACCCTTGTCAGAGGAACATCTAGGGGGTAGACGATCCGAGTGTGCACAGAGATTAGGGTTTCGCCGGAGGAAGACCACGAGAACATTGGAATGAGATGAAAACTTGCATGTGCCCCTAGCATATGTGTGTGAGTGTGGTGAGAGGTTGGTATAGGTGCTTGCATGTGTCCCCCCTCGCATGCATGCGCTCTAACCTAGAGGCGAAGGTTCCAGACCCGTATGAGGGGGGAATCTCCCCGTTTAGGTGAAACCGGGTAGGATAGTGCCCCAACTTGTGAACCAACATGGTTTTACATCACCCTATGACCTAAACAATCACAAAACAAGAGAGAGCTACGCCGGGCTACCCCTGTCAGAGGAACGTCTAGGGGGTAGACGATCCGAGTGTGCACAGAGATCAGAGTTTCGCTGGAGGAAGACCACGAGAACATTGGAATGAGACGAAAACTTGCATGTGCCCCTAGCATATGTGTGTGAGTGTGGTGAGAGGTTGGTATAGGTGCTTGCATGTGTCCCCCCTCGCATGCATGCGCTCTAACCTAGAGGAGAAGGTTCCGGACCCGTATGAGGGGGGAATCTCCCCGTTTAGGTGAAACCGGGTAGGATAGTGCCCCAACTTGTGAACCAACATGGTTTTACATCACCATATGACCTAAAAAAACACAAAACAAGAGAGAGCTACGCCGGGCTACCCCTGTCAGAGGAACGTCTAGGGGGGTAGACGATCCGAGTGTGCACAGAGATCAGGGTTTCGCCGGAGGAAGACCACGAGAACATTAGAATGAGATGAAAACTTGCATGTGCCCCTAGAATATGTGTGTGAGTGTGGTGAGAGGTTGGTATAGGTGCTTGCATGTGTCCCCCCTCGCATGCATGCGCTCTAACCTAGAGGCGAAGGTTCCGGACCCGTATGAGGGGGGAATCTCTCCCGTCTGTGTGGGCAAAGCATCAATTAGATCAAGGGAACCCGCTTTGAGTTTTCCCAAGGCGTGATGCAAATGGACAACCACTGGAAGCCCCATACCACCCCGAGCTGAAGACTCAATTGGACCACCTTAGCTTCAGGATGTATGATCGTCAGCAGGAGTTGGACAACTACCGTGACTATTGCAACCACAAGTCTTCCATCATCAAGACGAAGGATCAGACCATAGCCATGCTAGCAAAGGATCGCAAGTCTCGTCGTCGTCAACTCGACAAGAAGGAGCGCATTATTGCCCGTCTTCGCCACCGCATCTCATCTCTGGAAGAGACCATCCACGAGAGGGACATGCAGTTGGAGGAAAGGGAGAATGCCGGAGAGGATCTTTGTGGAGACCCTTACTCTTATCTCAGTGATGACGATGATTTTCTGGAGGATCAGGCCATGGACTTCTTCACCGATGAGGATGATTTCGCCTTCATCAATGATAATGAAGATGATGAAGCCACAGACTCCGAGGAGTAGTAGCACTGAGCACTAGCGTAGTGAGTAGTAGTCGGTCCCACTGTATCGTAGATTTCAGAATGGTTCTTAAAACCATCTGTTTTTCCTTGTTGTGGTGTGTGTTGTACTGTGTGCTATGAATGAATGAATGAAAAAGCAAGTTACTAGAAAAATCTGAGTCAAACCTTTAAAACTTTTCAAAGACCCCAAACCTTAGAAAATTTCCCTCTTTTCTCATGATTTATCTAAATCTTCAGATACCACGTGGAGGAAGTGGTTCAGCCCCGGATCCGATGTTGCAGATTCTGCAAATGTTGACCTCTGACCGCGAAGCTGAAAGAGCGGAATGTCAAGCCAACCTAGCCACTCTACAACAGATAGCCCAGCTATCCCACAACAACCAAGGCCATGGAAATCAGGACAACCATGGATCTAAGCTCAAGAATTTTCAGAATACCAACCCACCTGTTTTCACCAAGTCAGAAGAACCCCTAGACGCCGATGATTGGCTGCAAACCATGGAAAATAACTTAGAAGTAGCAGGAGTCGAAGCCAACGAGAAAGTTCTATTTGCCACCCACTATCTAGCCGGAGATGCCAGGGCATGGTGGAACAGTGTTCGTGCCATGACCGGAGGCCAGATGATGACCTGGGAGGAATTCAAGGTCAAGTTTAGCAGAACCCATGTGCCACCAGGTTTGATCAAGAGAATGAGAGACGAGTTCAGAGAGCTGAAGCAAGGAAGGATGACTGTAGTGGAATACCGTGACAAATTTTTGTCATTAGCTAGGTATGCCCCGGATGAGATAGACACCGAAGCCAAGAAGAAAAAAAGATTCCTGAATGGTCTGCATGACGAGATGCAGACGGTGTTAGTCAATATCCCCTTTGCTGATATTGAAGCCCTTGTCGATTCAGCC
Source organism: Avena sativa (assembly GCA_916181665.1). Classification (NCBI taxonomy): domain Eukaryota; kingdom Viridiplantae; phylum Streptophyta; class Magnoliopsida; order Poales; family Poaceae; genus Avena; species Avena sativa. Next base: position 258,071,630 of record OV702298.1, on the reverse strand, counting down.
ATCCAGATGGAATGAAAGATCAACCAAGCCAATGAGAACCGTAAGCGTCGTATGATGCATCAACCAGGAACCCATCAGACCCCAAAGTATCGCCCCAACCCATCCCCAGGATTTGCCCCAAGAACCAACAGACCCCCTATGACCCGTCCAACCTATCCCAACCGTGGAAATCCTAAAATCGGAGGAAATCACAACAACCCCGGCAACTATAGCAATTTCACCCGTGCCCCACCCAAGTTCAACACCAACAATGCTACCGCCAACACCAACACTGCCCCGAGGACTGGAAGCAATGTTGTGCCTGTCGCAGCAAAGGACAAGTCACAAGTGACCTATTATGACTGTGGAAATAAAGGCCACTATTCCAACGAGTGCCCCAACAAGAAGAATGCTACAGCCCCTAATACCAATGTCCCAGCTCAGCAACAGCGTCGTGTCCAGCCAGGAAGGAAATTTGCCCCAGGAAATTCACTCAACCGCAATGGCCGTCTTTTTCTCATGCATGCTGAAGAAGCTCAGGAAGCGCCAGACGTCGTGCTGGGTATGTTTTCTGTTAATTCAGTACTTGCAAGAGTGTTGTTTGATTCTGGTGCATCGCATTCATTTGTCACCGAAGAATTTGCCTGCACTAGTAAAATTCAACCAACCAAACTGAAGCATGTTATGATTGTGCAAATCCCCGGATCCACCACCAAGGCTAGGCAAATTTGCAAAGCCGTCCCTATCCGAATCCATGGCATAGATTTTTATGCTAATCTAATAGTACTCAGAACTAAAGGTTTGGAAGTAGTACTAGGAATGGATTGGATGTCCAAACATAAGGGATTGATTGACTGTGCCAAGAAAGCCATCACCATGACCAGTACCACTGGAATAACAGTCGAGCATATATCTGAAACCTTACCTCGCCAATTCAAGTGTAACAAGAGTCTAGCCCAACCTACCATTGACCAAGTCTGGATAGTCTGTGAATACCCCGATGTATTTCCAGATGTTTTGCCCGGTATGCCCCCAGATCGGGATATCGAGTTTATCATTGAACTAATCCCCGGAACAGGACCCATAGCCTAGAGACCCTATAGTATGAACCCATCGGAGTTAGAAGAACTGGAGAAGCAACTAGATTCCATGCTAGAAATTGGACTAATTCAACCAAGTGCGTCACCATGGAGATCACCTGTCTTATTTGTGGACAAGAAAGATGGAGGTAACCGTTTATGTACGGATTATCAAAAGTTGAATGATGTCACCATCAAGAACAAGTACCCCTTGCCCAAGATAGAGGATTTATTTGATCAGTTGACCGGTGCCCAGGTGTTTTCTAAGATTGATCTTAGAACTGGCTATCATCAACTCAAGATTCGTGCAGAGGATATTCCAAAGACTGCCTTTACCACCAGATATGGATTGTACGAGTATACAGTCATGTCTTTTGGATTAACCAATGCCCCCGCTTATTTCATGAATCTCATGAATAAGATTTTTATGGACTTCCTGGATAAGTTTGTCGTTGTTTTCATCGATGACATTCTGATTTATTCCAAATCAGAAGAAGAACATGAGCTACACCTAAGGACCATTCTTGGAACCCTTAGAGAGCATCAGTTGTATGCAAAATTTAGCAAATGTGAATTCTGGTTACAGGAGGTAGGATTCCTCGGTCACATTGTATCAGCAGGAGGAATTGCCGTTGACCCTGCCAAAGTGAAAGATGTAGAAGATTGGCAAGCCCCAACCACTCAAACCCAAGTTTGTGCTTTTCTCGAATTGGCGGGATATTACCGCAAATTTGTAGAAGGATTCTCGAGTATCGCCCGACCCATGACCCAATTGCTGAAGAAGGACAAGAAGTTTGAATGGACAGACAAGTGTGAGGCGAGTTTTCAAGAACTCAAGAGGAGATTGATCTCAGCCCCAATCTTGATCATGCCGGATATCACGAAGCCCTTCGATGTGTATTGTGACGCATCCAAGATTGGTCTCGGATGTGTGCTAATGCAAGAAGGCAAAGTTATATCTTATCTATCTCGACAATTGAAGCAACATGAGCAAAACTACCCAACCCATGACCTCGAACTCGCTGCAGTAGTTCTAGCCCTGAAGACATGGAGACACTACCTGATGGGAAATCGTTGTGAGATTTACTCGGATCACAAGAGCCTAAAGTATATATTCACTCATAAGGAGTTGAATATGAGGCAGAGAAGATGGATTGAGCTAATCAAGGATTACGACCTGGACATTCACTATCACCCTGGTAAAGCCAATGTGGTAGCCGATGCCCTTAGCAGATTGTCGTGCAGCTTGAACTCCATGATGTTAGAGGAGCAACCAAGTCTGCACAAGGAGATGGAAGATTTTAGAATAGAATTAGTAAGTGAAGGATTTTTGGCTAGCATAGAACTTCAGCCCACTTTGATCAGTCAGATTAAAGAGGCGCTGAAGGGAAATGCTAGTATCGACGGAATCAAGCGTCGTATCGGTACAGGCAAAGTACCCGGATTCACCGAGGACGAAGAAGGAGTTATGTGGTACAAAGGACGCCTTTGTGTACCAGCAGATTCAGAGTTGAAAGAAGTTATCTTGAAGGAGGCTCATGATACTCTTTATTCTATCCATCCCGGAGGAACGAAGATGTATCAAGATTTGAAAGAGCAATTTTGGTGGCATAAGATGAAGTGAGAAATCGGAAGCTATATCGCTAAATGTGATATATGCCAGCGAGTCAAGGCAGGACATCAAAGACCCGCTGGATTGTTGCAACCTTTGCAAATTCCGGAATGGAAATGGGATTCTGTAGGAATGGACTTTATCACTGGACTACCTACTTCTAGTAGGGGAAATGACTCTATCTGGGTCATAGTGGACAGATTGTCCAAAGTCGCCCATTTCTTGCCCGTCAAAACCACCTATCAGAGTTCAAAGCTAGCGGAGTTGTACATCGCTAGAATAGTTAGTTTGCACGGAGTCCCCAAGAACATAGTATCGGATCGAGGAACTCAGTTTACCTCGAGATTCTGGAAGAAAGTCCAAGAAGGTTTAGGAACCCGCCTAGATTTCAGTACCGCGTATCACCCGCAGACCGATGGACAAACGGAGCGAGTAAACCAAATACTCGAAGATATGCTTAGAGCATGTGTGCTAGAATATGGATCCAAGTGGGAAGACTGTCTGCCGTTTGCAGAATTTTCTTACAACAATAGTTACCAAGCCAGTTTGCAAATGGCCCCATTTGAATTCATGTATGGAAGAAAGTGTCGCACCCCTTTGAACTGGTCGGAAGTAGGAGAGAGTCAGATCTTCGGACCCGACATCCTACGAGAAGCAGAAGAGAAGGTTCACAAGATTCGTGACCACCTCAAGACCGCCCAATCCCGACAGAAGAGTTATGCCGACAAGAGACGTCGAGACCTCACCTTCAACATCGGAGATTTTGTTTATCTGAAAGTGTCGCCATTAAAGGGAATGCAGCATTTCCAACTCAAAGGAAAGTTAGCTCCCAGATATATTGGACCTTTCAAAATTTTGAACCGTCGAGGAGAAGTATCTTATCAACTGGAACTACCTGATGAGATGTCAGTTGTGCACAATGTGTTCCATATCTCATTACTTCGCAAATGTCTCGAAGTCCCCGAGAAGACCGAAGTGTTCAAGAATATCGATCATCGGACCATAGAGATCAACGATGACCTGACCTATCCTGAAGTGCCCATCCGCATTTTGGAAGAAGCTTTTGGAACTACCCGAACCCGAAGCATCAAGTTTCTCAAGGAGCAACCACACAGAAGAGGAAGCTACATGGGAACGCGAAGATCACATCAGGACGGAGTTTCCCGATCTCTTCCAACCCTAGGTAATCTTTTCGTCCTTTTTCAAATCTCGGGACGAGATTTTGTTTAAGGGGGGAAGGTTTGTAACATCCCAAAAATACCAAACTTAGATCATCAAACACTAATCATCAAGATTAGGGTTAACAAAAACTTTTCTAAATAAAATCATAAATGCATGTATATGTGTATGCATGGATTTTGAATTTCTTTAAAAACCACCTTGTTTGTGTGATCCATTGCTTGTAAAATGTTTCTTAGGTGAAATGAACATCATCTAAAACATTTCCCACACTTTCCTTAAAGACAAGTAAATCAAAACAAATATATTAAGTGAATGGTCATTTTGACCAATTTAACTCCCATGCCTACTTTGGCTATCTCAAACTTTCAGAACCTAACAGAAACTTTTCTGGATCTTTGCACCCCTTGAATGTACTCACAACAGAGTATCAAGGCCCACTTTGTGATCATCCAGAAAGTTGCAAATGCATAGTTTAAATGACAATTCAAAATTGAATCTTCTTCATATGGGAAGATCCCATTTTTTCAAAACCCACACAAACAAGCTCAACTTTCAAAACCCAAGCATCTGCAGACTCACCAGCATCAATCTAGCAAACCCACCAAAAATCATTTCAAAATTCAAAACTTGATTTCATGCGGCCATTTCATCAAACAGGTTGCAGACACAAATCAAACAAAACATCAAACACTATAGTGTGCAGTGATTCTTGCCTAACTTGTTCCCTAGTTAGCTCACACACAGCTCAGTAGATCATCTAGAAAGATTAGCCCAACACTAGCACCCCTATGAGCTTGCCATTGCCATTAATGGTGAACAGTCGAGCACCCCAATGTCACCCCATTGTGGACAGCAAGCTAGAGGAAGAACTAGCCATGCCAACCTTGTCTAGGAGGAAGCCCACCGTCCACCGCCACTCACTGTCCCAGCCACAAGCGTTGCCAAGCCCTGGACCACGCGCACAAGCCGCGCCCAGACCATGCCGAGCGTGCGCCAGAGCGCCACCCTCGACCAGCATCCACAGACCGCGCGCCGCCCTCGCCGCGTGCATACACGATCGTCATCAACCCAGGAGACCGCCAGACATCCCCATTTGCCGCCCCGTGCCGCACAGCCATCGTCCACCGTCGAAGACGCCGCCTCTGCCGCGCAGAGCACCGGCCGTTCTAGACCAAACCACACCGCCCCATGCCTCGCGACCATGTCGTTGAGCATCGCCAGGAGACACAGCACCGTCCCCTACCCTTGCCCATGCCAATAGCCGCCTGTAACGTCGCCCCCGACGAGCTCACCGTGCGCCCCGACGGTCCCCTCGCTCGACTATAAATAGAGGCCACCCCCGCTCGATTTCTTCACACCATCTCACTCCCCTCTCCTCACCGATCGTGCCACACCATTCTCAGAGCAAGGCAAGCACCACCTCGCCGGAATTTCACTGGAGCCTGCCGCTGCCGGAGAAGAAAGGAGCCAGCGATTGGAGCCACCCCAGGAGCTGCCGCGACCACCCCTGAGTTCGCCGTCGTCGACTTCGTCGTTCGCCCGCCTCGCCGGCCCTCGCCAGTACCCCGGTGAGCCCCCAGCGACCCTCACTGGCCGCGCTAGGTTTCGTTCTCGCCGGAGTTGTCTCGCGTCAACGATGACTCCCAGCCGTTAGATTAGAACTAGATCGAATGATCCACGTTGCCCCATACCGCTTCGCCCAGCCCCATGTCACTGACGAGTGGGGACACCCACTTAAGCAGCCCGCGGGAGCACTGCGCTTAGCAGGCCGGCCCGTTAGAATTTCCCGCGCAACCCAGTTATTCAAATTAAATCTTTTTCTATTTCAATTCAAACACACTAGGATCATCTCCCATCGTCAGCATTGCCTGTGACCCTGAAGATGGAGCTTCGCCTACGCTACCGTTATTATTACGTATTCCGCTGCTTGAAGTTGTATTAAGAACTGGATCATGAGATCCCTATTTGTGTAAGAACTTATGTATCGTTGTAATGGATAATGTACTATGGTATCCAATTCTGTTATGTCTCGCAAAAATGGTAATCCTAGGATTGCGATGTATGGCATAACAGGCATCTAGGATTGAAAAATCCGGGTGTTGACACGCTCGAAGGCGTCCCTTGTGGCGGCGATGATCTTGAAGCCTTGATGTCAGAGAAGTCGGCGTAAAAGTGTTCCACACCGGCCTGGCGTGTGGATGATGTCGATGTCGCTTCCTGTGGATGTGCTCGACGAAGATCTTGGCATGTAGTCTGACGTAGTCGTATAGCTTGACTTAGATGTTCGGATTGATGTAGTCCGGTTGATGCAGTGCAGATCTTAGTGTTGACGTAGTCGTATCGAAGCATTGCAGATCTGTATAACTTTAACGTAGACACCGGCGTGCGCGATAACCTGGATCTGCGCGTGGTGTTGTCGTGTCGATGCCGAGTCAGGCAGGTCACACACGGGGCGAGTTGATCTTGGAGGCGTATCAGACGTGGAATTGATGCAGGTATTCCAAGCTATTTGTCCTCTAGTGCATGACACCAGTGGTTTGAGTCCATATGCACGGGAGCTGCTTCCTACCGTAATCCCGCATATAAAGCTGGCCGTAGACATCTGCATGGACGAGGCCCTCGCGTCGCGGCCAGCGCCTGGACGAGGCGTGTGAGGCCGCACCCGTGCCCGTGCCCGGGTGCGTACGTCGATGTGATGATTTTTTTTCTTCTCGATCTGCTGCACCGTGTGCCGCACGCGCGGAAGAGCCAGGCGAGGAAGATCTGCCGCCGAAGTTACACTTCGCCATGTACAAATCTAAACGGTTTTTCACCGGATTGTAAGATTGTGTGGGTTTAGGGATTTATTTTGTAAACTGGATCTAATCTATAGAATTGGAGATTCGGAATTCACTACAGGAATGGCGTTGTGTGCCGACGGCCGGCAGCTACGCCGACGGCCAAAGGTCGGGGCCGTCGGCGTAGCACCGGGGTAGCCCAGCCCAGCTTCCGAGCCCTCGGCGTACCGCAGCCGTCGGCGTAGCGGCAGGTACGCCGAGGGTGACCGTCGGCGTAAACATTGCCCTCGGCGTACGGGGTGGCCGTGTGGCACTAGACAGGCCAGGCCCTAACAGCGTCAGCATTACGCCGAGAGCCGCTGTCGGCATAGGATACGCCGACGGTCACCCTCGGCGTACGGCCTGCCTACGCCGACGGTGACCCTCGGCGTACCTATGCACCTTTTTTTTTCTTACCAAATTATTTGTATTTATTTATTAGTATCAATTATTTAGGTTCTATTTTATCAATTGGATGGATTCGTAGCCTCCGAATAATAGTCTTCACGCCCACATAAAATGTCGAATCTTCTCACAAGTTGAGAAATTTGCATGTTTGTGTGTTATTATCACATGTGCATGAAATTTATATTTCACAAATTTTTGTGAAGTTGTTCAAAGATTCAATCACATGTGCGTGTCTCCCCTCGCATGCATGCGGAAGCGTAGGTTCCGGACCCGTATAAGGGGGAATCTCCCCGTTGAGGCGAAGCTAATATGGTTTTACATCACCCTATGACCTAAACAAACACAAAACATATGTGTGTGAGTGTGGTGAGAGGTTGGTATAGGTGCTTGCATGTGTCCCCCCTCGCATGCATGCGCTCTAACCTAGAGGCGAAGGTTCCGGACCCGTATGAGGGGGGAATCTCCCCGTTTAGGTGAAACCGGGTAGGATAGTGCCCCAACTTGTGAACCAACATGGTTTTACATTACCCTATGACCTAAACAAACACAAAACAAGAGAGAGCTACGCCAGGCTACCCCTGTCAGAGGAACGTCTAGGGGGGTAGACGATCCGAGTGTGCACAGAGATCAGGGTTTCGCCGGAGGAAGACCACGAGAACATTGGAATGAGATGAAAACTTGCATGTGCCCCTAGCATATGTGTGTGAGTGTGGTGAGAGGTTGGTATAGGTGCTTGCATGTGTCCCCCCTCGCATGCATGCGCTCTAACCTAGAGGCGAAGGTTCCGGACCCGTATGAGGGGGGAATCTCCCCGTTTAGGTGAAACCGGGTAGGATAGAGCCCCAACTTGTGAACCAACATGGTTTTACATCACCCTATGACCTAAACAAACACAAAACAAGAGAGAGCTACGCCGGGCTACCCCTGTCAGAGGAACGTCTAGGGGGGTAGACGATCCGAATGTGCACAGAGATCAGGTTTCGCCGGAGGAAGACCACGAGAACATTGGAATGAGATGAAAACTTGCATGTGCCCCTAGCATATGTGTGTGAGTGTGGTGAGAGGTTGGTATAGGTGCTTGCATGTGTCCCCCCTCGCATGCATGCGCTCTAACCTAGAGGCGAAGGTTCCGGACCCGTATGAGGGGGGAATCTCCCCGTTTAGGTGAAACCGGGTAGGATAGTGCCCCAACTTGTGAACCAACATGGTTTTACATCACCCTATGACCTAAACAAACACAAAACAAGAGAGAGCTACGTCGGGCTACCCCTGTCAGAGGAACGTCTAGGGGGGTAGACGATCCGAGTGTGCACAGAGATCAGGGTTTCGCCGGAGGAAGACCACGAGAACATTGGAATGAGATGAAAACTTGCATGTGCCCCTAGCATATGTGTGTGAGTGTGGTGAGAGGTTGGTATAGGTGCTTGCATGTGTCCCCCCTCGCATGCATGCGCTCTAACCTAGAGGCGAAGGTTCCGTACCCGTATAAGGGGGGAATCTCCCTGTTTAGGTGAAACCGGGTAGGATAGTGCCCCAACTTGTGAACCAACATGGTTTTACATCACCCTATGACCTAAAAAAACACAAAACAAGAGAGAGCTACGCCGGGCTACCCCTGTCAGAGGAACGTCTAGGGGGGTAGACGATCTGAGTGTGCACAGAGATCAGGGTTTCGCCGGAGGAAGACCACGAGAACATTGGAATGAGATGAAAACTTGCATGTGCCCCTAGCATATGTGTGTGAGTGTGGTGAGAGGTTGGTATAGGTGCTTGCATGTGTCCCCCCTCGCATGCATGCGCTCTAACCTAGAGGCGAAGGTTCCGGACCCGTATGAGGGGGGAATCTCCCCGTTTAGGTGAAACCGGGTAGGATAGTGCCCCAACTTGTGAACCAACATGGTTTTACATCACCCTATGACCTAAACAAACACAAAACAAGAGAGAGCTATGCCGGGCTACCCCTGTCAGAGGAACATCTAGGGGGGTAGACGATCCGAGTGTGCACAGAGATCAGGGTTTCGCCGGAGGAAGACCACGAGAACATTGGAATGAGATGAAAACTTGCATGTGCCCCTAGCACATGTGTGTGAGTGTGGTGATAGGTTTGTATAGGTGCTTGCATGTGTCCCCCCTCGCATGCATGCGCTCTAACCTAGAGGCGAAGGTTCCGGACCCGTATGAGGGGGGAATCTCCCCGTTTAGGTGAAACCGGGTAGGATAGTGCCCCAACTTGTGAACCAATATGGTTTTACATCACCCTATGACCTAAACAAACACAAAACAAGAGAGAGCTACGCCGGGCTACCCCTGTCAGAGGAACGTCTAGGGGGGTAGACGATCCGAATGTGCACAGAGATCAGGGTTTCGCCGGAGGAAGACCACGAGAACATTGGAATGAGATGAAAACTTGCATGTGCCCCTAGCATATGTGTGTGAGTGTGGTGAGAGGTTGGTATAGGTTCTTGCATGTGTCCCCCCTCGCATGCATGCGCTCTAACCTTGAGGCGAAGGTTCCGGACCCGTATGAGGGGGGAATCTCCCCGTTTAGGTGAAACCGGGTAGGATAGTGCCCCAACTTGTGAACCAACATGGTTTTACATCACCCTATGACCTAAACAAACACAAAACAAGAGAGAGCTACGTCGGGCTACCCCTGTCAGAGGAACGTCTAGGGGGGTAGACGATCCGAGTGTGCACAGAGATCAGGGTTTCGCCGGAGGAAGACCACGAGAACATTGGAATGAGATGAAAACTTGCATGTGCCCCTAGCATATGTGTGTGAGTGTGGTGAGAGGTTGGTATAGGTGCTTGCATGTGTCCCCCCTCGCATGCATGCGCTCTAACCTAGAGGCGAAGGTTCCATACCCGTATAAGGGGGGAATCTCCCTGTTTAGGTGAAACCGGGTAGGATAGTGCCCCAACTTGTGAACCAACATGGTTTTACATCACCCTATGACCTAAACAAACACAAAACAAGAGAGAGCTACGCCGGGCTACCCCTGTCAGAGGAACGTCTAGGGGGGTAGACGATCCGAGTGTGCATAGAGATCAGGGTTTCGCCGGAGGAAGACCACGAGAACATTGGAATGAGATGAAAACTTGCATGTGCCCCTAGCATATGTGTGTGAGTGTGGTGAGAGGTTGGTATAGGTGCTTGCATGTGTCCCCCCTCGCATGCATGCGCTCTAACCTAGAGGCGAAGGTTCCGGACCCGTATGAGGGGGGAATCTCCCCGTTTAGGTGAAACCGGGTAGGATAGTGCCCCAACTTGTGAACCAACATGGTTTTACATCACCCTATGACCTAAACAAACACAAAACAAGAGAGAGCTATGCTGGGCTACCCCTGTCAGAGGAACGTCTAGGGGGGTAGACGATCCGAGTGTGCACAGAGATCAGGGTTTCGCCGGAGGAAGACCACGAGAACATTGGAATGAGATGAAAACTTGCATGTGCCCCTAGCATATGTGTGTGAGTGTGGTGAGAGGTTGGTATAGGTGCTTGCATGTGTCCCCCCTCGCATGCATGCGCTCTAACCTAGAAGCGAAGGTTTCGGACCCGTATGAGGGGGGAATCTCCCTGTTTAGGTGAAACCGGGTAGGATAGTGCCCCAACTTGTGAACCAACATGGTTTTACATCACCCTATGACCTAAACAAACACAAAACAAGAGAGAGCTACGCCGGGCTACCCCTGTCAGAGGAACGTCTAGGGGGGTAGACGATCCGAGTGTGCACAGAGATCAGGGTTTCGCCGGAGGAAGACCACGAGAACATTGGAATGAGATGAAAACTTGCATGTGCCCCTAGCATATGTGTGTGAGTGTGGTGAGAGGTTGGTATAGGTGCTTGCATGTGTCCCCCCTCGCATGCATGCGCTCTAACCTAGAGGCGAAGGTTCCGGACCCGTATGAGGGGGGAATCTCCCCGTTTAGGTGAAACCGGGTAGGATAGTGCCCCAACTTGTGAACCAACATGGTTTTACATCACCCTATGACCTAAACAAATACAAAACAAGAGAGAGCTATGCCGGGCTACCCTTGTCAGAGGAACGTCTAGGGGGGTAGACGATCTGAGTGTGCATAGAGATCAGGGTTTCGCCGGAGGAAGACCACGAGAACATTGGAATGAGATGAAAACTTGCATGTGCCCCTATAATATGTGTGTGAGTGTGGTGAGAGGTTGGTATAGGTGCTTGCATGTGTCCCCCCTCGCATGCATGCGCTCTAACCTAGAGGCGAAGGTTCCGGACCCGTATGAGGGGGGAATCTCCCCGTTTAGGTGAAACCGGGTAGGATAGTGCCCCAACTTGTGAACCAATATGGTTTTACATCACCCTATGACCTAAACAAACACAAAACAAGAGAGAGCTACGCCGGGCTACCCCTGTCAGAGGAACGTCTAGGGGGGTAGACGATCCGAGTGTGCACAGAGATCAGGGTTTCGCCGGAGGAAGACCACGAGAACATTGGAATGAGATGAAAACTTGCATGTGCCCCTAGCATATGTGTGTGAGTGTGGTGAGAGGTTGGTATAGGTGCTTGCATGTGTCCCCCCTCGCATGCATGCGCTCTAACCTAGAGGCGAAGGTTCCGGACCCGTATGAGGGGGGAATCTCCCCGTTTAGGTGAAACCGGGTAGGATAGTGCCCCAACTTGTGAACCAACATGGTTTTACATCACCCTATGACCTAAACAAACACAAAACAAGAGAGAGATACGCCGGGCTACCCCTGTCAGAGGAACGTCTAGGGGGTAGACGATCCGAGTGTGCACAGAGATCAGGGTTTCGCCGGAGGAAGACCACGAGAACATTGGAATGAGATGAAAACTTGCATGTGCCCCTAGCATATGTGTGTGAGTGTGGTGAGAGGTTGGTATAGGTGCTTGCATGTGTCCCCCCTCGCATGCATGCGCTCTAACCTAGAGGCGAAGGTTCCGGACCCGTATGAGGGGGAATCTCCCCGTTTAGGTGAAACCAGGTAGGATAGTGCCCCAACTTGTGAACCAACATGTTTTTACATCTCCCTATGACCTAAACAAACACAAAACAAGAGAGAGCTACGCCGGGCTACCCCTGTCAGAGGAACGTCTAGGGGGGTAGACGATCCGAGTGTGCACAGAGATCAGGGTTTCGCCGGAGGAAGACCACGAGAACATTGGAATGAGATGAAAACTTGCATGTGCCCCTAGCATATGTTTGTGAGTGTGGTGAGAGTTTGGTATAGGTGCTTGCATGTGTCCCCCCTCGCATGCATGCGCTCTAACCTAGAGGCGAAGGTTCCGGACCCGTATGAGGGGGGAATCTCCCCGTTTAGGTGAAACCGGGTAGGATAGTGCCCCAACTTGTGAACCAACATGGTTTTACATCACCCTATGACCTAAACAAACACAAAACAAGAGAGAGCTACGCCGGGCTACCCCTGTCAGAGAAACGTCTAGGGGGGTAGACGATCCGAGTGTGCACAGAGATCAGGGTTTCGCCGGAGGAAGACCACGAGAACATTGGAATGAGATGAAAACTTGCATGTGCCCCTAGAATATGTGTGTGAGTGTGGTGAGAGGTTGGTATAGGTGCTTGCATGTGTCCCCCCTCGCATGCATGCGCTCTAACCTAGAGGCGAAGTTTCCGGACCCGTATGAGGGGGCAATCTCCCCGTTTAGGTGAAACCGGGTAGGATAGTGCCCCAACTTGTGAACCAACATGGTTTTACATCACCCTATGACCTAAACAAACACAATACAAGAGAGAGCTATGCCGGGCTACCCCTGCCAGAGGAACGTCTAGGGGGGTAGACGATCCGAGTGTGCACAGAGATCAGGGTTTCGCCGGAGGAAGACCACGAGAACATTGGAATGAGATGAAAACTTGCATGTGCCCCTAGCATATGTGTGTGAGTGTGGTGAGAGGTTGGTATAGGTGCTTGCATGTGTCCCCCCTCGCATGCATGCGCTCTAACCTAGAGGCGAAGGTTCCGGACCCGTATGAGGGGGGAATCTCCCCGTTTAGGTGAAACCGGGTAGGATAGTGCCCCAACTTGTGAACCAATATGGTTTTACATCACCCTATGACCTAAACAAACACAAAACAAGAGAGAGCTACGCCGGGCTACCCCTGTCAGAGGAACGTCTAGGGGGGTAGACGATCCGAGTGTGCACAGAGATCAGGGTTTCGCCGGAGGAAGACCACGAGAACATTGGAATGAGATGAAAACTTGCATGTGCCCCTAGAATATGTGTGTGAGTGTGGTGAGAGGTTGGTATAGGTGCTTGCATGTGTCCCCCCTCACATGCATGCGCTCTAACCTAGAGGCGAAGGTTCCGGACCCGTATGAGGGGGGAATCTCCCCGTTTAGGTGAAACCGGGTAGGATAGTGCCCCAACTTGTGAACCAATATGGTTTTACATCACCCTATAACCTAAACAAACACAAAACAAGAGAGAGCTACGCCGGGCTACCCCTGTCAGAGGAACGTCTAGGGGGGTAGACGATCCGAGTGTGCACAGAGATCAGGGTTTCGCCGGAGGAAGACCACGAGAACATTGGAATGAGATGAAAACTTGCATGTGCCCCTAGCATATGTGTGTGAGTGTGGTGAGAGGTTGGTATAGGTGCTTGCATGTGTCCCCCCTCGCATGCATGCGCTCTAACCTAGAGGCGAAGGTTCCGGAACCGTATGAGGGGGGAATCTCCCCGTTTAGGTGAAACCGGGTAGGATAGTGCCCCAACTCGTGAACCAACATGGTTTTACATCACCCTATGACCTAAACAAACACAAAACAAGAGAGAGCTACGCTGGGCTACCCCTGTCAGAGGAACGTCTAGGGGGGTAGACGATCCGAGTGTGCACAGAGATCAGGGTTTCGCCGGAGGAAGACCACGAGAACATTGGAATGAGATGAAAACTTACATGTGCCCCTAGCATATGTGTCTGAGTGTGGTGAGAGGTTGTTATAGGTGCTTGCATGTGTCCCCCCTCGCATGCATGCGCTCTAACCTAGAAGCGAAGGTTTCGGACCCGTATGAGGGGGGAATCTCCCTGTTTAGGTGAAACCGGGTAGGATAGTGCCCCAACTTGTGAACCAACATGGTTTTACATCACCCTTTGACCTAAACAAACACAAAACAAGAGAGAGCTACGCCGGGCTACCCCTGTCAGAGGAACGTCTAGGGGGGTAGACGATCCGAGTGTGCACAGAGATCAGGGTTTCGACGGAGGAAGACCACGAGAACATTGGAATGAGTTGAAAACTTGCATGTGCCCCTAGAATATGTGTGTGAGTGTGGTGAGAGGTTGGTATAGGTGCTTGCATGTGTCCCCCCTCGCATGCATGCGCTCTAACCTAGAGGCGAAGGTTCCGGACCCGTATGAGGGGGGAATCTCCCCGTTTAGGTGAAACCGGGTAGGATAGTGCCCCAACTTGTGAACCAACATGGTTTTACATCACCCTATGACCTAAACAAACACAAAACAAGAGAGAGCTATGCCGGGCTACCCTTGTCAGAGGAACGTCTAGGGGGGTAGACGATCTGAGTGTGCACAGAGATCAGGGTTTCGCCGGAGGAAGACCACGAGAACATTGGAATGAGATGAAAACTTGCATGTGCCCCTAGCATATGTGTGTGAGTGTGGTGATAGGTTGGTATAGGTGCTTGCATGTGTCCCCCCTCGCATGCATGCGCTCTAACCTAGAGGCGAAGGTTCCGGACCCGTATGAGGGGGGAATCTCCCCGTTTAGGTGAAACCGGGTAGGATAGTGCCCCAACTTGTGAACCAATATGGTTTTACATCACCCTATGACCTAAACAAACACAAAACAAGAGAGAGCTACGCCGGGCTACCCCTGTCAGAAAAACGTCTAGGGGGGTAGACGATCCGAGTGTGCACAGAGATCAGGGTTTCGCCGGAGGAAGACCACGAGAACATTGGAATGAGATGAAAACTTGCATGTGCCCCTAGCATATGTGTGTGAGTGTGGTGAGAGGTTGGTATAGGTGCTTGCATGTGTCCCCCCTCGCATGCATGCGCTCTAACCTAGAGGCGAAGGTTCCGGACCCGTATGAGGGGGGAATCTCCCCGTTTAGGTGAAACCGGGTAGGATAGTGCCCCAACTTGTGAACCAACATGGTTTTACATCACCCTATGACCTAAACAAACACAAAACAAGAGAGAGCTACGCCGGGCTACCCCTGTCAGAGGAACGTCTAGGGGGTAGACGATCCGAGTGTGCACAGAGATCAGGGTTTCGCCGGAGGAAGACCACGAGAACATTGGAATGAGATGAAAACTTGCATGTGCCCCTAGCATATGTGTGTGAGTGTGGTGAGAGGTTGGTATAGGTGCTTGCATGTGTCCCCCCTCGCATGCATGCGCTCTAACCTAGAGGCGAAGGTTCCGGACCCGTATGAGGGGGGAATCTCCCCGTTTAGGTGAAACCAGGTAGGATAGTGCCCCAACTTGTGAACCAACATGGTTTTACATCACCCTATGACCTAAACAAACACAAAACAAGAGAGAGCTACGCCGGGCTACCCCTGTCAGAGGAACGTCTAGGGGGGTACACGATCCGAGTGTGCACAGAGATCAGGGTTTCGCCGGAGGAAGACCACGAGAACATTGGAAAGAGATGAAAACTTGCATGTGCCCCTAGCATATGTGTGTGAGTGTGGTGAGAGGTTGGTATAGGTGCTTGCATGTGTCCCCCCTCGCATGCATGCGCTCTAACCTAGAGGCGAAGGTTCCGGACCCGTATGAGGGGGGAATCTCCCCGTTTAGGTGAAACCGGGTAGGATAGTGCCCCAACTTGTGAACCAACATGGTTTTACATCACCCTATGACCTAAACAAACACAAAACAAGAGAGAGCTACGCCGGGCTACCCCTGTCAGAGAAACGTCTAGGGGGGGTAGACGATCCGAGTGTGCACAGAGATCAGGGTTTCGCCGGAGGAAGACCACGAGAACATTGGAATGAGATGAAAACTTGCATGTGCCCCTAGCATATGTGTGTGAGTGTGGTGAGAGGTTGGTATAGGTGCTTGCATGTGTCCCCCCTCGCATGCATGCGCTCTAACCTAGAGGCGAAGGTTCCGGACCCGTATGAGGGGGCAATCTCCCCGTTTAGGTGAAACCGGGTAGGATAGTGCCCCAACTTGTGAACCAACATGGTTTTACATCACCCTATGACCTAAACAAACACAAAACAAGAGAGAGCTATGCCGGGCTACCCCTGCCAGAGGAACGTCTAGGGGGGTAGACGATCCGAGTGTGCACAGAGATCAGGGTTTCGCCGGAGGAAGACCACGAGAACATTGGAATGAGATGAAAACTTGCATGTGCCCCTAGCATATGTGTGTGAGTGTGGTGAGAGGTTGGTATAGGTGCTTGCATGTGTCCCCCCTCGCATGCATGTGCTCTAACCTAGAGGCGAAGGTTCCGGGCCCGTATGAGGGGGGAATCTCCCCGTTTAGGTGAAACCGGGTAGGATAGTGACCCAACTTGTGAACCAATATGGTTTTACATCACCCTATGACCTAAACAAACACAAAACAAGAGAGAGCTACGCCGGGCTACCCCTGTCAGAGGAACGTCTAGGGGGGTAGACGATCCGAGTGTGCACAGAGATCAGGGTTTCGCCGGAGGAAGACCACGAGAACATTGGAATGAGATGAAAACTTGCATGTGACCCTAGCATATGTGTGTGAGTGTGGTGAGAGGTTGGTATAGGTGCTTGCATGTGTCCCCCCTCGCATGCATGCGCTCTAACCTAGAGGCGAAGGTTCCGGACCCGTATGAGGGAGGAATCTCCCCGTTTAGGTGAAACCGGGTAGGATAGTGCCCCAACTTGTGAACCAACATGGTTTTACATCACCCTATGACCTAAACAAACACAAAACAAGAGAGAGCTACGCTGGGCTACCCCTCTCAGAGGAACGTCTAGGGGGGTAGACGATCCGAGTGTGCACAGAGATCAGGGTTTCGCCGGAGGAAGACCACGAGAACATTGGAATGAGATGAAAACTTGCATGTGCCCCTAGAATATGTGTGTGAGTGTGGTGAGAGGTTGGTATAGGTGCTTGCATGTGTCCCCCCTCGCATGCATGCGCTCTAACCTAGAGGCGAAGGTTTCGGACCCGTATGAGGGGGGAATCTCCCTGTTTAGGTGAAACCGGGTAGGATAGTGCCCCAACTTGTGAACCAACATGGTTTTACAACACCCTATGACCTAAAAAAACACAAAACAAGAGAGAGCTATGCCGGGCTACCCCTGTCAGAGGAACGTCTAGGGGGGTAGACGATCCGCGTGTACACAGAGATCAGGGTTTCACCGGAGGAAGACCACGAGAACATTGGAATGAGATGAAAACTTGCATGTGCCCCTAGCATATGTGTGTGAGTGTGGTGAGAGGTTGGTATAGGTGCTTGCATGTGTCCCCCCTCGCATGCATGCGCTCTAACCTAGAGGCGAAGGTTCCGGACCCGTATGAGGGGGGAATCTCCTCGTTTAGGTGAAACCGGGTAGGATAGTGCCCCAACTTGTGAACCAATATGGTTTTACATCACCCTATGACCTAAACAAAGACAAAACAATAGAGAGCTACGCCGGGCTACCCCTGTCAGAGGAACGTCTAGGAGGGTAGACGATCCGAGTGTGCACAAAGATCAGGGTTTCGCCGGAGGAAGACCACGAGAACATTGGAATGAGATAAGAACTTGCATGTGCCCCTAGCATATGTGTGTGAGTGTGGTGAGAGGTTGGTATATGTGCTTGCATGTGTCCCCCCTCGCATGCATGCGCTCTAACCTAGAGGCGAAGGTTCCGGACCCGTATGAGGGGGGAATCTCCCCGTTTAGGTGAAACCGGGTAGGATAGTGCCCCAACTTGTGAACCAACATGGTTTTACATCACCCTATGACCTAAAAAAACACAAAACAAGATAGAGCTACGCCGGGCTACCCCTGTCAGAGGAACGTCTAGGGGGGTAGACGATCCGAGTGTGCACAGAGATCAGGGTTTCGCCGGAGGAAGACCACGAGAACATTGGAATGAGATGAAAACTTGCATGTGCCCATAGCATATGTGTGTGAGTGTGGTGAGAGGTTGGTATAGGTGCTTGCATGTGTCCCCCCTCGCATGCATGCGCTCTAACCTAGAGGCGAAGGTTCCGGACCCGTATGAGGGGGGAATCTCCCCGTTTAGGTGAAACCGGGTAGGATAGTGCCCCAACTTGTGAACCAACATGGTTTTACATCACCCTATGACCTAAACAAACACAAAACAAGAGAGAGCTACGTCGGGCTACCCCTGTCAGAGGAACGTCTAGGGGGGTAGACGATCCGAGTGTGCACAGAGATCAGGGTTTCGCCGGAGGAAGACCACGAGAACATTGGAATGAAATGAAAACTTGCATGTGCCCCTAGCATATGTGTGTGAGTGTGGTGAGAGGTTGGTATAGGTGCTTGCATGTGTCCCCCCTCGCATGCATGCGCTCTAACCTAGAGGCGAAGGTTCCGGACCCGTATGAGGGGGGAATCTCCTCGTTTAGGTGAAACCGGGTAGGATAGTGCCCCAACTTGTGAACCAATATGGTTTTACATCACCCTATGACCTAAACAAAGACAAAACAATAGAGAGCTACGCCGGGCTACCCCTGTCAGAGGAACGTCTAGGGGGGTAGACGATCCGAGTGTGCACAGAGATCAGGGTTTCGCCGGAGGAAGACCACGAGAACATTGGAATGAGATAAGAACTTGCATGTGCCCCTAGCATATGTGTGTGAGTGTGGTGATAGGTTGGTATATGTGCTTGCATGTGTCCCCCCTCGCATGCATGCGCTCTAACCGAGAGGCGAAGGTTCCGGACCCGTATGAGGGGGGAATCTCCCCGTTTAGGTGAAACCGGGTAGGATAGTGCCCCAACTTGTGAACCAACATGGTTTTACATCACCCTATGACCTAAACAAACACAAAACAAGAGAGAGCTACGCCGGGCTACCCCTGTCAGAGGAACGTCTAGGGGGGTAGACGATCCGAGTGTGCACAGAGATCAGGGTTTCGCCGGAGGAAGACCACGAGAAAATTGGAATGAGATGAAAACTTGCATGTGCCCCTAGGATATGTGTGTGAGTGTGGTGAGAGGTTGGTATAGGTGCTTGCATGTGTCCCCCCTCGCATGCATCCGCTCTAACCTAGAGGCGAAGGTTTCGGACCCGTATGAGGGGGGAATCTCCCTGTTTAGGTGAAACCGGGTAGGATAGTGCCCCAACTTGTGAACCAACATGGTTTTACATCACCCTATGACCTAAAAAAACACAAAACAAGATAGAGCTACGCCAGGCTACCCCTGTCAGAGGAACGTCTAGGGGGGTAGACGATCCGAGTGTGCACAGAGATCAGGGTTTCGCCGGAGGAAGACCACGAGAACATTGGAATGAGATGAAAACTTGCATGTGCCCCTAGCATATGTGTGTGAGTGTGGTGAGAGGTTGGTATAGGTGCTTGCATGTGTCCCCCCTCGCATGCATGCGCTCTAACCTAGAGGCGAAGGTTTCGGACCCGTATGAGGGGGGAATCTCCCTGTTTAGGTGAAACCGGGTAGGATAGTGCCCCAACTTGTGAACCAACATGGTTTTACATCACCCTATGACCTAAACAAACACAAAACAAGAGAGAGCTACGCCGGGCTACCCCTGTCAGAGGAACGTCTAGGGGGGTAGACGATCCGAGTGTGCACAGAGATCAGGGTTTCGCCGGAGGAAGACCACGAGAACATTGGAATGAGATGAAAACTTGCATGTGCCCCTAGCATATGTGTGTGAGTGTGGTGAGAGGTTGGTATAGGTGCTTGCATGTGTCCCCCCTCGCATGCATGCGCTCTAACCTAGAGGCGAAGGTTCCGGAACCGTATGAGGGGGGAATCTCCCCGTTTAGGTGAAACCGGGTAGGATAGTGCCCCAACTTGTGAACCAACATGGTTTTACATCACCCTATGACCTAAAAAAACACAAAACAAGAGAGAGCTATGCCGGGCTACCCCTGTCAGAGGAACATCTAGGGGGGTAGACGATCCGCGTGTACACAGAGATCAGGGTTTCGCCGGAGGAAGACCACGAGAACATTGGAATGAGATGAAAACTTGCATGTGCCCCTAGCATATGTGTGTGAGTGTGGTGAGAGGTTGGTATAGGTGCTTGCATGTGTCCCCCCTCGCATGCATGCGCTCTAACCTAGAGGCGAAGGTTCCGGACCCGTATGAGGGGGGAATCTCCTCGTTTAGGTGAAACCGGGTAGGATAGTGCCCCAACTTGTGAACCAATATGGTTTTACATCACCCTATGACCTAAACAAAGACAAAACAATAGAGAGCTACGCCGGGCTACCCCTGTCAGAGGAACGTCTAGGGGGGTAGACGATCCGAGTGTGCACAGAGATCAGGGTTTCGCCGGAGGAAGACCACGAGAACATTGGAATGAGATAAGAACTTGCATGTGCCCCTAGCATATGTGTGTGCGTGTGGTGAGAGGTTGGTATATGTGCTTGCATGTGTCCCCCCTCGCATGCATGCGCTCTAACCTAGAGGCGAAGGTTCCGGACCCGTATGAGGGGGGAATCTCCCCGTTTAGGTGAAACCGGGTAGGATAGTGCCCCAACTTGTGAACCAACATGGTTTTACATCACCCTATGATCTAAACAAACACAAAACAAGAGAGAGCTACGCCGGGCTACCCCTGTCAGAGGAACGTCTAGGGGGGTAGACGATCCGAGTGTGCACAGAGATCAGGGTTTCGCCGGAGGAAGACCACGAGAAAATTGGAATGAGATGAAAACTTGCATGTGCCCCTAGCATATGTGTGTGAGTGTGGTGAGAGGTTGGTATAGGTGCTTTCATGTGTCCCCCCTCGCATGCATACGCTCTAACCTAGAGGCGAAGGTTTCGGACCCGTATGAGGGGGGAATCTCCCTGTTTAGGTGAAACCGGGTAGGATAGTGCCCCAACTTGTGAACCAACATGGTTTTACATCACCCTATGATCTAAAAAAACACAAAACAAGATAGAGCTACGCCGGGCTACCCCTGTCAGAGGAACGTCTAGGGGGGTAGACGATCCGAGTGTGCACAGAGATCAGGGTTTCGCCGGAGGAAGACCACGAGAACATTGGAATGAGATGAAAACTTGCATGTGCCCATAGCATATGTGTGTGAGTGTGGTGAGAGGTTGGTATAGGTGCTTGCATGTGTCCCCCCTCGCATGCATGCGCTCTAACCTAGAGGCGAAGGTTCCGGACCCGTATGAGGGGGGAATCTCCCCGTTTAGGTGAAACCGGGTAGGATAGTGCCCCAACTTGTGAACCAACATGGTTTTACATCACCCTATGACCTAAACAAACACAAAACAAGAGAGAGCTACGTCGGGCTACCCCTGTCAGAGGAACGTCTAGGGGGGTAGACGATCCGAGTGTGCACAGAGATCAGGGTTTCGCCGGAGGAAGACCACGAGAACATTGGAATGAAATGAAAACTTGCATGTGCCCCTAGCATATGTGTGTGAGTGTGGTGAGAGGTTGGTATAGGTGCTTGCATGTGTCCCCCCTCGCATGCATGCGCTCTAACCTAGAGGCGAAGGTTCCGGACCCGTATGAGGGGGGAATCTCCCCGTTTAGGTGAAACCGGGTAGGATAGTGCCCCAACTTGTGAACCAATATGGTTTTACATCACCCTATGACCTAAACAAACACAAAACAAGAGAGAGCTACGCCGGGCTACCCCTGTCAGAGGAACGTCTAGGGGGGTAGACGATCCGAGTGTGCACAGAGATCAGGGTTTCGCGGGAGGAAGACCACGAGAACATTGGAATGAGATGAAAACTTGCATGTGCCCCTAGAATATGTGTGTGAGTGTGGTGAGAGGTTGGTATAGGTGCTTGCATGTGTCCCCCCTCGCATGCATGCGCTCTAACCTAGAGGCGAAGGTTCCGGACCCGTATGAGGGGGGAATCTCCCCGTTTAGGTGAAACCGGGTAGGATAGTGCCCCAACTTGTGAACCAACATGGTTTTACATCACCCTATGACCTAAACAAACACAAAACAAGAGATAGCTACGCTGGGCTACCCCTCTCAGAGGAACGTCTAGGGGGGTAGACGATCCGAGTGTGCACAGAGATCAGGGTTTCGCCGGAGGAAGACCACGAGAACATTGGAATGAGATGAAAACTTGCATGTGCCCCTAGCATATGTGTGTGAGTGTGGTGAGAGGTTGGTATAGGTGCTTGCATGTGTCCCCCCTCGCATGCATGCGCTCTAACCTAGAGGCGAAGGTTTCGGACCCGTATGAGGGGGGAATCTCCCTGTTTAGGTGAAACCGGGTAGGAAAGTGCCCCAAATTGTGAACCAACATGGTTTTACATCACCCTATGACCTAAACAAACACAAAACAAGAGAGAGCTACGCCGGGCTACCCCTGTCAGAGGAACGTCTAGGGGGGTAGACGATCCGAGTGTGCACAGAGATCAGGGTTTCGCCGGAGGAAGACCACGAGAACATTGGAATGAGATGAAAACTTGCATGTGCCCCTAGCATATGTGTGTGAGTGTGGTGAGAGGTTGGTATTGGTGCTTGCATGTGTCCCCCCTCGCATGCATGCGCTCTAACCTAGAGGCGAAGGTTCCGGAACCGTATGAGGGGGGAATCTCCCCGTTTAGGTGAAACCGGGTAGGATAGTGCCCCAACTTGTGAACCAACATGGTTTTACATCACCCTATGACCTAAAAAAACACAAAACAAGAGAGAGCTATGCCGGGCTACCCCTGTCAGAGGAACATCTAGGGGGGTAGACGATCCGAGTGTGCACAGAGATCAGGGTTTCGCCGGAGGAAGACCACGAGAACATTGGAATGAGATGAAAACTTGCATGTGCCCCTAGCATATGTGTGTGAGTGTGGTGAGAGGTTGGTATAGGTGCTTGCATGTGTCCCCCCTCGCATGCATGCGCTCTAACCTAGAGGCGAAGGTTCCGGACCCGTATGAGGGGGGAATCTCCTCGTTTAGGTGAAACCGGGTAGGATAGTGCCCCAACTTGTGAACCAATATGGTTTTACATCACCCTATGACCTAAACAAAGACAAAACAATAGAGAGCTACGCCGGGCTACCCCTGTCAGAGGAACGTCTAGGGGGGTAGACGATCCGAGTGTGCACAGAGATCAGGGTTTCGCCGGAGGAAGACCACGAGAACATTGGAATGAGATAAGAACTTGCATGTGCCCCTAGCATATGTGTGTGAGTGTGGTGAGAGGTTGGTATATGTGCTTGCATGTGTCCCCCCTCGCATGCATGCGCTCTAACCTATAGGCGAAGGTTTCGGACCCGTATGAGGGGGGAATCTCCCTGTTTAGGTGAAACCGGGTAGGATAGTGCCCCAACTTGTGAACCAACATGGTTTTACATCACCCTATGACCTAAACAAACACAAAACAAGAGAGAGCTACGTCGGGCTACCCCTGTCATAGGAACGTCTAGGGGGGTAGACGATCCGAGTGTGCACAGAGATCAGGGTTTCGCCGGAGGAAGACCACGAGAACATTGGAATGAGATGAAAACTTGCATCTGCCCCTAGCACATGTGTGTGAGTGTGGTGATAGGTTAGTATAGGTGCTTGCATGTTTCCCCCCTCGCATGCATGCGCTCTAACCTAGAGGCGAAGGTTCCGTACCCGTATAAGGGGGGAATCTCCCCGTTTAGGTGAAACCGGGTAGTATAGTGCCCCAACTTGTGAACCAACATGGTTTTACATCACCCTATGACCTAAACAAACACAAAACAAGAGAGAGCTACGCCGGGCTACCCCTGTCAGAGGAACGTCTAGGGGGGTAGACGATCCGAGTGTGCACAAAGATCAGGGTTTCGCCGGAGGAAGACCACGAGAACATTGGAATGAGATGAAAACTTGCATGTGCCCCTAGCATATGTGTGTGAGTGTGGTGAGAGGTTGGTATAGGTGCTTGCATGTGTCCCCCCTCGCATGCATGCGCTCTAACCTAGAGGCGAAGGTTCCGGACCCGTATGAGGGGGGAATCTCCCCGTTTAGGTGAAACCGGGTAGGATAGTGCCCCAACTTGTGAACCAATATGGTTTTACATCACCCTATGACCTAAACAAACACAAAACAAGAGAGAGCTACGCCGGGCTACCCCTGTCAGAGGAACGTCTAGGGGGGTTGACGATCCGAGTGTGCACAGAGATCAGGGTTTCGCGGGAGGAAGACCACGAGAACATTGGAATGAGATGAAAACTTGCATGTGCCCCTAGAATATGTGTGTGAGTGTGGTGAGAGGTTGGTATAGGTGCTTGCATGTGTCCCCCCTCGCATGCATGCGCTCTAACCTAGAGGCGAAGGTTCCGGACCCGTATGAGGGGGGAATCTCCCCGTTTAGGTGAAACCGGGTAGGATAGTGCCCCAACTTGTGAACCAACATGGTTTTACATCACCCTATGACCTAAACAAACACAAAACAAGAGATAGCTACGCTGGGCTACCCCTCTCAGAGGAACGTCTAGGGGGGTAGACGATCCGAGTGTGCACAGAGATCAGGGTTTCGCCGGAGGAAGACCACGAGAACATTGGAATGAGATGAAAACTTGCATGTGCCCCTAGCATATGTGTGTGAGTGTGGTGAGAGGTTGGTATAGGTGCTCGCATGTGTCCCCCCTCGCATGCATGCGCTCTAACCTAGAGGCGAAGGTTTCGGACCCGTATGAGGGGGGAATCTCCCTGTTTAGGTGAAACCGGGTAGGAAAGTGCCCCAAATTGTGAACCAACATGGTTTTACATCACCCTATGACCTAAACAAACACAAAACAAGAGAGAGCTACGCCGGGCTACCCCTGTCAGAGGAACGTCTAGGGGGGTAGACGATCCGAGTGTGCACAGAGATCAGGGTTTCGCCGGAGGAAGACCACGAGAACATTGGAATGAGATGAAAACTTGCATGTGCCCCTAGCATATGTGTGTGAGTGTGGTGAGAGGTTGGTATTGGTGCTTGCATGTGTCCCCCCTCGCATGCATGCGCTCTAACCTAGAGGCGAAGGTTCCGGAACCGTATGAGGGGGGAATCTCCCCGTTTAGGTGAAACCGGGTAGGATAGTGCCCCAACTTGTGAACCAACATGGTTTTACATCACCCTATGACCTAAAAAAACACAAAACAAGAGAGAGCTATGCCGGGCTACCCCTGTCAGAGGAACATCTAGGGGGGTAGACGATCCGAGTGTGCACAGAGATCAGGGTTTCGCCGGAGGAAGACCACGAGAACATTGGAATGAGATGAAAACTTGCATGTGCCCCTAGCATATGTGTGTGAGTGTGGTGAGAGGTTGGTATAGGTGCTTGCATGTGTCCCCCCTCGCATGCATGCGCTCTAACCTAGAGGCGAAGGTTCCGGACCCGTATGAGGGGGGAATCTCCTCGTTTAGGTGAAACCGGGTAGGATAGTGCCCCAACTTGTGAACCAATATGGTTTTACATCACCCTATGACCTAAACAAAGACAAAACAATAGAGAGCTACGCCGGGCTACCCCTGTCAGAGGAACGTCTAGGGGGGTAGACGATCCGAGTGTGCACAGAGATCAGGGTTTCGCCGGAGGAAGACCACGAGAACATTGGAATGAGATAAGAACTTGCATGTGCCCCTAGCATATGTGTGTGAGTGTGGTGAGAGGTTGGTATATGTGCTTGCATGTGTCCCCCCTCGCATGCATGCGCTCTAACCTAGAGGCGAAGGTTCCGGACCTGTATGAGGGGGGAATCTCCCCGTTTAGGTGAAACCGGGTAGGATAGTGCCCCAACTTGTGAACCAACATGGTTTTACATCACCCTATGACCTAAACAAACACAAAACAAGAGAGAGCTACGCCGGGCTACCCCTGTCAGAGGAACGTCTAGGGGGGTAGACGATCCGAGTGTGCACAGAGATCAGGGTTTCGCCGGAGGAAGACCACGAGAAAATTGGAATGAGATGAAAACTTGCATGTGCCCCTAGCATATGTGTGTGAGTGTGGTGAGAGGTTGGTATAGGTGCTTGCATGTGTCCCCCCTCGCATGCATACGCTCTAACCTAGAGGCGAAGGTTTCGGACCCGTATGAGGGGGGAATCTCCCTGTTTAGGTGAAACCGGGTAGGATAGTGCCCCAACTTGTGAACCAACATGGTTTTACATCACCCTATGACCTAAAAAAACACAAAACAAGATAGAGCTACGCCGGGCTACCCCTGTCAGAGGAACGTCTAGGGGGGTAGACGATCCGAGTGTGCACAGAGATCAGGGTTTCGCCGGAGGAAGACCACGAGAACATTGGAATGAGATGAAAACTTGCATGTGCCCATAGCATATGTGTGTGAGTGTGGTGAGAGGTTGGTATAGGTGCTTGCATGTGTCCCCCCTCGCATGCATGCGCTCTAACCTAGAGGCGAAGGTTCCGGACCCGTATGAGGGGGGAATCTCCCCGTTTAGGTGAAACCGGGTAGTATAGTGCCCCAACTTGTGAACCAACATGGTTTTACATCACCCTATGACCTAAACAAACACAAAACAAGAGAGAGCTACGTCGGGCTACCCCTGTCAGAGGAACGTCTAGGGGGGTAGACGATCCGAGTGTGCACAGAGATCAGGGTTTCGCCGGAGGAAGACCACGAGAACATTGGAATGAAATGAAAACTTTCATGTGCCCCTAGCATATGTGTGTGAGTGTGGTGAGAGGTTGGTATAGGTGCTTGCATGTGTCCCCCCTCGCATGCATGCGCTCTAACCTATAGGCGAAGGTTTCGGACCCGTATGAGGGGGGAATCTCCCTGTTTAGGTGAAACCGGGTAGGATAGTTCCCCAACTTGTGAACCAACATGGTTTTACATCACCCTATGACCTAAACAAACACAAAACAAGAGAGAGCTACGCCGGGCTACCCCTGTCATAGGAACGTCTAGGGGGGTAGACGATCCGAGTGTGCACAGAGATCAGGGTTTCGCCGGAGGAAGACCACGAGAACATTGGAATGAGATGAAAACTTGCATCTGCCCCTAGCACATGTGTGTGAGTGTGGTGATAGGTTGGTATAGGTGCTTCCATGTTTCCCCCCTCGCATGCATGCGCTCTAACCTAGAGGCGAAGGTTCCGTACCCGTATAAGGGGGGAATCTCCCCGTTTAGGTGAAACCGGTTAGTATAGTGCCCCAACTTGTGAACCAACATGGTTTTACATCACCCTATGACCTAAACAAACACAAAACAAGAGAGAGATACGCCGGGCTACCCCTGTCAGAGGAACGTCTAGGGGGGTAGACGATCCGAGTGTGCACAGAGATCAGGGTTTCGCCGGAGGAAGACCACGAGAACATTGGAATGAGATGAAAACTTGCATGTGCCCCTAGCATATGTGTGTGAGTGTGGTGAGAGGTTGGTATAGGTGCTTGCATGTGTCCCCCCTCGCATGCATGTGCTCTAACCTAGAGGCGAAGGTTCCGGACCCGTATGAGGGGGGAATCTCCCCGTTTAGGTGAAACCGGGTAGGATAGTGCCCCAACTTGTGAACCAACATGGTTTTACATCACCCTATGACCTAAACAAACACAAAACAAGAGAGAGCTATGCCGGGATACCCCTGTCAGAGGAACGTCTAGGGGGGTAGACGATCCGAGTGTGCACAGAGATCAGGGTTTCGTCGGAGGAAGACCACGAGAACATTGGAATGAGATGAAAACTTGCATGTGCCCCTAGCATATGTGTGTGAGTGTGGTGAGAGGTTGGTATAGGTGCTTTCATGTGTCCCCCTCGCATGCATGCGCTCTAACCTAGAGGCGAAGGTTCCGGACCCGTATGAGGGGGGAATCTCCCCGTTTAGGTGAAACCGGGTAGGATAGTGCCCCAACTTGTGAACCAACATGGTTTTACATCACCCTATGACCTAAACAAACACAAAACAAGAGAGAGCTACGCCAGGCTACCCCTGTCAGAGGAACGTCTAGGGGGTAGACGATCCGAGTGTGCACAGAGATTAGGGTTTCGCCGGAGGAAGACCACGAGAACATTGGAATGAGATGAAAACTTGCATGTGCCCCTAGAATATGTGTGTGAGTGTGGTGAGAGGTTGGTATAGGTGCTTGCATGTGTCCCCCCTCGCATGCATGCGCTCTAACCTAGAGGCGAAGGTTCCGGACCCGTATGAGGGGGGAATCTCCCCGTTTAGGTGAAACCGGGTAGGATAGTGCCCCAACTTGTGAACCAACATGGTTTTACATCACCCTATGACCTAAACAAACACAAAACAAGAGAGAGCTACGCCGGGCTACCCCTGTCAGAGGAACGTCTAGGGGGGTAGACGATCCGAGTGTGCACAGAGATCAGGGTTTCGCCGGAGGAAGACCACGAGAACATTGGAATGAGATGAAAACTTGCATGTGCCCCTAGCATATGTGTGTGAGTGTGGTGAGAGGTTGGTATAGGTGCTTGCATGTGTCCCCCCTCGCATGCATGTGCTCTAACCTAGAGGCGAAGGTTCCGGACCCGTATGAGGGGGGAATCTCCCCGTTTAGGTGAAACCGGGTAGGATAGTGCCCCAACTTGTGAACCAACATGGTTTTACATCACCCTATGACCTAAACAAACACAAAACAAGAGAGAGCTATGCCGGGATACCCCTGTCAGAGGAACGTCTAGGGGGGTAGACGATCCGAGTGTGCACAGAGATCAGGGTTTCGTCGGAGGAAGACCACGAGAACATTGGAATGAGATGAAAACTTGCATGTGCCCCTAGCATATGTGTGTGAGTGTGGTGAGAGGTTGGTATAGGTGCTTTCATGTGTCCCCCTCGCATGCATGCGCTCTAACCTAGAGGCGAAGGTTCCGGACCCGTATGAGGGGGGAATCTCCCCGTTTAGGTGAAACCAGGTAGGATAGTGCCCCAACTTGTGAACCAACATGGTTTTACATCACCCTATGACCTAAACAAACACAAAACAAGAGAGAGCTACGCCGGGCTACCCCTGTCAGAGGAACGTCTAGGGGGTAGACGATCCGAGTGTGCACAGAGATTAGGGTTTCGTCGGAGGAAGACCACGAGAACATTGGAATGAGATGAAAACTTGCATGTGCCCCTAGAATATGTGTGTGAGTGTGGTGAGAGGTTGGTATAGGTGCTTGCATGTGTCCCCCCTCGCATGCATGCGCTCTAACCTAGAGGCGAAGGTTCCGGACCCGTATGAGGGGGGAATCTCCCCGTTTAGGTGAAACCGGGTAGGATAGTGCCCCAACTTGTGAACCAACATGGTTTTACATCACCCTATGACCTAAACAAACACAAAACAAGAGAGAGCTACGCCGGGCTACCCCTGTCAGAGGAACGTCTAGGGGGGTAGACGATCCGAGTGTGCACAGAGATGAGGGTTTTGCCGGAGGAAGACCACGAGAACATTGGAATGAGATGAAAACTTGCATGTGCCCCTAGCATATGTGTGTGAGTGTGGTGAGAGGTTGGTATAGGTGCTTGCATGTGTCCCCCCTCGCATGCATGCGCTCTAACCTAGAGGCGAAGGTTCCGGACCCGTATGAGGGGGGAATCTCCCCGTTTAGGTGAAACCGGGTAGGATAGTGCCCCAACTTGTGAACCAACATGGTTTTACATCACCCTATGACCTAAACAAACACAAAACAAGAGAGAGCTACGCCGGGCTACCCCTGTCAGAGGAACGTCTAGGGGGGTAGACGATCCGAGTGTGCACAGAGATCAGGGTTTCGCCGGAGGAAGACCACGAGAACATTGGAATGAGATGAAAACTTGCATGTGCCCCTAGCATATGTGTGTGAGTGTGGTGAGAGGTTGGTATAGGTGCTTGCATGTGTCCCCCCTCGCATGCATGTGCTCTAACCTAGAGGCGAAGGTTCCAGACCCGTATGAGGGGGGAATCTCCCCGTTTAGGTGAAACCGGGTAGGATAGTGCCCCAACTTGTGAACCAACATGGTTTTACATCACCCTATGACCTAAACAAACACAAAACAAGAGAGAGCTATGCCGGGATACCCCTGTCAGAGGAACGTCTAGGGGGGTAGACGATCCGAGTGTGCACAGAGATCAGGGTTTCGTCGGAGGAAGACCACGAGAACATTGGAATGAGATGAAAACTTGCATGTGCCCCTAGCATATGTGTGTGAGTGTGGTGAGAGGTTGGTATAGGTGCTTTCATGTGTCCCCCTCGCATGCATGCGCTCTAACCTAGAGGCGAAGGTTCCGGACCCGTATGAGGGGGGAATCTCCCCGTTTAGGTGAAACCGGGTAGGATAGTGCCCCAACTTGTGAACCAACATGGTTTTACATCACCCTATAACCTAAACAAACACAAAACAAGAGAGAGCTACGCCGGGCTACCCCTGTCAGAGGAACGTCTAGGGGGTAGACGATCCGAGTGTGCACAGAGATTAGGGTTTCGTCGGAGGAAGACCACGAGAACATTGGAATGAGATGAAAACTTGCATGTGCCCCTAGAATATGTGTGTGAGTGTGGTGAGAGGTTGGTATAGGTGCTTGCATGTGTCCCCCTCGCATGCATGCGCTCTAACCTAGAGGCGAAGGTTCCGGACCCGTATGAGGGGGGAATCTCCCCGTTTAAGTGAAACCGGGTAGGATAGTGCCCCAACTTGTGAACCAACATGGTTTTACATCACCCTATGACCTAAACAAACACAAAACAAGAGAGAGCTACGCCGGGCTACCCCTGTCAGAGGAACGTCTAGGGGGGTAGACGATCCGAGTGTGCACAGAGATGAGGGTTTTGCCGGAGGAAGACCACGAGAACATTGGAATGAGATGAAAACTTGCATGTGCCCCTAGCATATGTGTGTGAGTGTGGTGAGAGGTTGGTATAGGTGCTTGAATGTGTCCCCCCTCGCATGCATGCGCTCTAACCTAGAGGCGAAGGTTTCGGACCCGTATGAGGGGGGAATCGCCCTGTTTAGGTGAAACGGGGTAGGATAGTGCCCCAACTTGTGAACCAACATGGTTTTACATCACCCTATGACCTAAACAAACACAAAACAAGAGAGAGCTACGCCGGGCTACCCCTGTCAGAGGAACGTCTAGGGGGGTAGACGATCCGAGTGTGCACAGAGATCAGGGTTTCGCCGGAGGAAGACCACGAGAACATTGGAATGAGATGAAAACTTGCATGTGCCCCTAGCATATGTGTGTGAGTGTGGTGAGAGGTTGGTATAGGTGCTTGCATGTGTCCCCCCTCGCATGCATGCGCTCTAACCTAGAGGCGAAGGTTCCGGACCCGTATGAGGGGGGAATGTCCCCGTTTAGGTGAAACCGGGTAGGATAGTGCCCCAACTTGTGAACCAATATGGTTTTACATCACCCTATGACCTAAACAAACACAAAACAAGAGAGAGCTACGCCGGGCTACCCCTGTCAGAGGAACGTCTAGGGGGGTAGACGATCCGAGTGTGCACAGAGATCAGGGTTTCGCCGGAGGAAGACCACGAGAACATTGGAATGAGACAAAAACTTGCATGTGCCCCTATCATATGTGTGTGAGTGTGGTGAGAGGTTGGTATAGGTGCTTGCATGTGTCCCCCCTCGCATGCATGCGCTCTAACCTAGAGGCGAAGGTTCCGGACCCGTATGAGGGGGGAATCTCCCCGTTTAGGTGAAACCGGGTAGGATAGTGCCCCAACTTGTGAACCAACATGGTTTTACATCACCCTATGACCTAAACAAACACAAAACAAGAGAGAGCTACGCCGGGCTACCCCTGTCAGAGGAACGTCTAGGGGGGTAGACGATCCGAGTGTGCACAGAGATCAGGGTTTCGCCGGAGGAAGACCACGAGAACATTGGAATGAGATGAAAACTTGCATGTGCCCCTAGCATATGTGTGTGAGTGTGGTGGGAGGTTGGTATAGGTGCTTACATGTGTCCCCCCTCGCATGCATGCGCTCTAACCTAGAGGCAAAGGTTTCGGACCCGTATGAGGGGGGAATCTCCCTGTTTAGGTGAAACCGGGTAGGATAGTGCCCCAACTTGTGAACCAACATGGTTTTACATCACCCTATGACCTAAACAAACACAAAACAAGAGAGAGCTACGTCGGGCTACCCCTGTCAGAGGAACGTCTAGGGGGGTAGACGATCCGAGTGTGCACAGAGATCAGGGTTTCGCCGGAGGAAGACCACGAGAACATTGGAATGAGATGAAAACTTGCATGTGCCCCTAGCATATGTGTGTGAGTGTGGTGAGAGGTTGGTATAGGTGCTTGCATGTGTCCCCCCTCGCATGCATGCGCTCTAACCTAGAGGCGAAGGTTCCGGACCCGTATGAGGGGGGAATCTCCCCGTTTAGGTGAAACCGGGTAGGATAGTGCCCCAACTTGTGAACCAATATGGTTTTACATCACCCTATGACCTAAACAAACACAAAACAAGAGAGAGCTACGCCGGGCTACCCCTGTCAGAGGAACGTCTAGGGGGGTAGACGATCCGAGTGTGCACAGAGATCAGGGTTTCGCCGGAGGAAGACCACGAGAACATTGGAATGAGATGAAAACTTGCATGTGCCCCTAGCATATGTGTGTGAGTGTGGTGAGAGGTTGGTATAGGTGCTTGCATGTGTCCCCCCTCGCATGCATGCGCTCTAACCTAGAGGCGAAGGTTCCGGACCCGTATGAGGGGGGAATCTCCCCGTTTAGGTGAAACCGGGTAGGATAGTGCCCCAACTTGTGAACCAACATGGTTTTACATCACCCTATGACCTAAACAAACACAAAACAAGAGAGAGCTACGCCGGGCTACCCCTGTTAGAGGAACGTCTAGGGGGTAGACGATCCGAGTGTGCACAGAGATCAGGATTTCGCCGGAGGAAGACCACGAGAACATTGGAATGAGAGGAAAACTTGCATGTGCCCCTAGCATATGTGTGTGTGTGGTGAGAGGTTGGTATAGGTGCTTGCATGTGTCCCCCCTCGCATGCATGGGCTCTAACCTAGAGGCGAAGGTTTCGGACCCGTATGAGGGGGGAATCTCCCTGTTTAGGTGAAACCGGGTAGGATAGTGCCCCAACTTGTGAACCAACATGGTTTTACATCACCCTATGACCTAAACAAACACAAAACAAGAGAGAGCTACGCCGGGCTACCCCTGTCAGAGGAACGTCTAGGGGGGTAGACGATCCGAGTGTGCACAGAGATCAGGGTTTCGCCGGAGGAAGACCACGAGAACATTGGAATGAGATGAAAACTTGCATGTGCCCCTAGCATATGTGTGTGAGTGTGGTGAGAGGTTGGTATAGGTGCTTCCATGTGTCCCCCCTCGCATGCATGCGCTCTAACCTAGAGGCGAAGGTTCCGGACCCGTATGAGGGGGGAATCTCCCCGTTTAGGTGAAACCAGGTAGGATAGTGCCCCAACTTGTGAACCAATATGGTTTTACATCACCCTATGACCTAAACAAACACAAAACAAGAGAGAGCTACGCCGGGCTACCCCTGTCAGAGGAACGTCTAGGGGGTAGACGATCCGAGTGTGCACAGAGATCAGGGTTTCGCCGGAGGAAGACCACGAGAACATTGGAATGAGATGAAAACTTGCATGTGCCCCTAGCATATGTGTGTGAGTGTGGTGAGAGGTTGGTATAGGTGCTTGCATGTGTCCCCCCTCGCATGCATGCGCTCTAACCTAGAGGCGAAGGTTTCGGACCCGTATGAGGGGGGAATCTCCCTGTTTAGGTGAAACCGGGTAGGATAGTGCCCCAACTTGTGAACCAACATGGTTTTACATCACCCTATGACCTAAACAAACACAAAACAAGAGAGAGCTACGCCGGGCTACCCCTGTCAGAGGAACGTCTAGGGGGGTAGACGATCCGAGTGTGCACAGAGATCAGGGTTTCGCCGGAGGAAGACCACGAGAACATTGGAATGAGATGAAAACTTGCATGTGCCCCTAGCATATGTGTGTGAGTGTGGTGGGAGGTTGGTATAGGTGCTTACATGTGTCCCCCCTCGCATGCATGCGCTCTAACCTAGAGGCGAAGGTTTCGGACCCGTATGAGGGGGGAATCTCCCTGTTTAGGTGAAACCGGGTAGGATAGTGCCCCAACTTGTGAACCAACATGGTTTTACATCACCCTATGACCTAAACAAACACAAAACAAGAGAGAGCTACGTCGGGCTACCCCTGTCAGAGGAACGTCTAGGGGGGTAGACGATCCGAGTGTGCACAGAGATCAGGGTTTCGCCGGAGGAAGACCACGAGAACATTGGAATGAGATGAAAACTTGCATGTGCCCCTAGCATATGTGTGTGAGTGTGGTGAGAGGTTGGTATAGGTGCTTGCATGTGTCCCCCCTCGCATGCATGCGCTCTAACCTAGAGGCGAAGGTTCCGGACCCGTATGAGGGGGGAATCTCCCCGTTTAGGTGAAACCGGGTAGGATAGTGCCCCAACTTGTGAACCAACATGGTTTTACATCACCCTATGACCTAAACAAACACAAAACAAGAGAGAGCTACGCCGGGCTACCCCTGTCAGAGGAACGTCTAGGGGGTAGACGATCCGAGTGTGCACAGAGATCAGGATTTCGCCGGAGGAAGACCACGAGAACATTGGAATGAGAGGAAAACTTGCATGTGCCCCTAGCATATGTGTGTGTGTGGTGAGAGGTTGGTATAGGTGCTTGCATGTGTCCCCCCTCGCATGCATGCGCTCTAACCTAGAGGCGAAGGTTTCGGACCCGTATGAGGGGGGAATCTCCCTGTTTAGGTGAAACCGGGTAGGATAGTGCCCCAACTTGTGAACCAACATGGTTTTACATCACCCTATGACCTAAACAAACACAAAACAAGAGAGAGCTACGCCGGGCTACCCCTGTCAGAGGAACGTCTAGGGGGGTAGACGATCCGAGTGTGCACAGAGATCAGGGTTTCGCCGGAGGAAGACCACGAGAACATTGGAATGAGATGAAAACTTGCATGTGCCCCTAGCATATGTGTGTGAGTGTGGTGAGAGGTTGGTATAGGTGCTTCCATGTGTCCCCCCTCTCATGCATGCGCTCTAACCTAGAGGCGAAGGTTCCGGACCCGTATGAGGGGGGAATCTCCCCGTTTAGGTGAAACCATGTAGGATAGTGCCCCAACTTGTGAACCAATATGGTTTTACATCACCCTATGACCTAAACAAACACAAAACAAGAGAGAGCTACGCCGGGCTACCCCTGTCAGAGGAACGTCTAGGGGGTAGACGATCCGAGTGTGCACAGAGATCAGGGTTTCGCCGGAGGAAGACCACGAGAACATTGGAATGAGATGAAAACTTGCATGTGCCCCTAGCATATGTGTGTGAGTGTGGTGAGAGGTTGGTATAGGTGCTTGCATGTGTCCCCCCTCGCATGCATGCGCTCTAACCTAGAGGCGAAGGTTTCGGACCCGTATGAGGGGGGAATCTCCCTGTTTAGGTGAAACCGGGTAGGATAGTGCCCCAACTTGTGAACCAACATGGTTTTACATCACCCTATGACCTAAACAAACACAAAACAAGAGAGAGCTACGCCGGGCTACCCCTGTCAGAGGAACGTCTAGGGGGGTAGACGATCCGAGTGTGCACAGAGATCAGGGTTTCGCCGGAGGAAGACCACGAGAACATTGGAATGAGATGAAAACTTGCATGTGCCCCTAGCATATGTGTGTGAGTGTGGTGAGAGGTTGGCATAGGTGCTTCCATGTGTCCCCCCTCGCATGCATGCGCTCTAACCTAGAGGCGAAGGTTCCGGACCCGTATGAGGGGGGAATCTCCCCGTTTAGGTGAAACCGGGTAGGATAGTGCCCCAACTTGTGAACCAACATGGTTTTACATCACCCTATGACCTAAACAAACACAAAACAAGAGAGAGCTACGCCGGGCTACCCCTGTCAGAGGAACGTCTAGGGGGGTAGACGATCCGAGTGTGCACAGAGATCAGGGTTTCGCCGGAGGAAGACCACGAGAACATTGGAATGAGATGAAAACTTGCATGTGCCCCTAGCATATGTGTGTGAGTGTGGTGAGAGGTTGGTATAGGTGCTTGCATGTGTCCCCCCTCGCATGCATGCGCTCTAACCTAGAGGCGAAGGTTTCGGACCCGTATGAGGGGGGAATCTCCCTGTTTAGGTGAAACCGGGTAGGATAGTGCCCCAACTTGTGAACCAACATGGTTTTACATCACCCTATGACCTAAACAAACACAAAACAAGAGAGAGCTATGCCGGGCTACCCCTGTCAGAGGAATGTCTAGGGGGGTAGACGATCCGAGTGTGCACAGAGATCATGGTTTCGCCGGAGGAAGACCACGAGAACATTGGAATGAGATGAAAACTTGCATGTGCCCCTAGCATATGTGTGTGAGTGTGGTGATAGGTTGGTATAGGTGCTTGCATGTGTCCCCCCTCGCATGCATGCACTCTAACCTAGAGGCGAAGGTTTCGGCCCCGTATGAGGGGGGAATCTCCCTGTTTAGGTGAAACCGGGTAGGATAGTGCCCCAACTTGTGAACCAACATGGTTTTACATCACCCTATGACCTAAACAAACACAAAACAAGAGAGAGCTACGCCGGGCTACCCCTGTCAGAGGAACGTCTAGGGGGGTAGACGATCCGAGTGTGCACAGAGATCAGGGTTTCGCCGGAGGAAGACCACGAGAACATTGGAATGAGATGAAAACTTTCATGTGCCCCTAGCATATGTGTGTGAGTGTGGTGAGAGGTTGGTATAGGTGCTTGCCTGTGTCCCCCCTCGCATGCATGCGCTCTAACCTAGAGGCGAAGGTTCCGGACCCGTATGAGGGGGGAATCTCCCCGTTTAGGTGAAACCGGGTAGGATAGTGCCCCAACTTGTGAACCAACATGGTTTTACATCACCCTATGACCTAAACAAACACAAAACAAGAGAGAGCTACGCCGGGCTACCCCTGTCAGAGGAACGTCTAGGGGGGTAGACGATCCGAGTGTGCACAGAGATCAGGGTTTCGCCGGAGGAAGACCACGAGAACATTAGAATGAGATGAAAACTTGCATGTGCCCCTAGCATATGTGTGTGAGTGTGGTGAGAGGTTGGTATAGGTGCTTGCATGTGTCCCCCCTCGCATGCATGCGCTCTAACCTAGAGGCGAAGGTTCCGGATCCGTATGAGGGGGGAATCTCCCCGTTTAGGTGAAACCGGGTAGGATAGTGCCCCAACTTGTGAACCAACATGGTTTTACATCACCCTATGACCTAAACAAACACAAAACAAGAGAGAGCTACGCCGGGCTACCCCTGTCAGAGGAACATCTAGGGGGGTAGACGATCCGAGTGTGCACAGAGATCAGGGTTTCGCCGGAGGAAGACCACGAGAACATTGGAATGAGATGAAAACTTGCATGTGCCCCTAGCATATGTGTGTGAGTGTGGTGAGAGGTTGGTATAGGTGCTGGCATGTGTCCCCCCTCGCATGCATGCGCTCTAACCTAGAGGCGAAGGTTCCGGACCCGTATGAGGGGGGAATCTCCCCGTTTAGGTGAAACCGGGTAGGATAGTGCCCCAACTTGTGAACCAACATGGTTTTACATCACCCTATGACCTAAACAAACACAAAACAAGAGAGAGCTACGCCGGGCTACCCCTGTCAGAGGAACGTCTAGGGGGGTAGACGATCCGAGTGTGCACAGAGATCAGGGTTTCGCCGGAGGAAGACCACGAGAACATTGGAAGGAGACGAAAACTTGCATGTGCCCCTAGCATATGTGTGTGAGTGTGGTGAGAGGTTGGTATAGGTGCTTGCATGTGTCCCCCCTCGCATGCATGCGCTCTAACCTAGAGGCGAAGGTTCCGGACCCGTATGAGGGGGGAATCTCCCCGTTTAGGTGAAACCGGGTAGGATAGTGCCCCAACTTGTGAACCCACATGGTTTTACATCACCCTATGACCTAAACAAACACAAAACAAGAGAGAGCTACGCCGGGCTACCCCTGTCAGAGGAATGTCTAGGGGGTAGACGATCCGAGTGTGCACAGAGATCATGGTTTCGCCGGAGGAAGACCACGAGAACATTGGAATGAGATGAAAACTTGCATGTGCCCCTATCATATGTGTGTGAGTGTGGTGAGATGTTGGTATAGGTGCTTGCATGTGTCCCCCCTCGCATGCATGCGCTCTAACCTAGAGGCGAAGGTTTCGGACCCGTATGAGGGGGGAATCTCCCTGTTTAGGTGAAACCGGGTAGGATAGTGCCCCAACTTGTGAACCAACATGGTTTTACATCACCCTATGACCTAAACAAACACAAAACAAGAGAGAGCTACGCCGGGCTACCCCTGTCAGAGGAACGTCTAGGGGGGTAGACGATCCGAGTGTGCACAGAGATCAGGGTTTCGCCGGAGGAAGACCACGAGAACATTGGAATGAGATGAAAACTTGCATGTGCCCCTAGCATATGTGTGTGAGTGTGGTGAGAGGTTGGTATAGGTGCTTGCATGTGTCCCCCCTCGCATGCATGCACTCTAACCTAGAGGCGAAGGTTCCGGACCCGTATGAGGGGGGAATCTCCCCGTTTAGGTGAAACCGGGTAGGATAGTGCCCCAACTTGTGAACCAACATGGTTTTACATCACCCTATGACCTAAAAAAACACAAAACAAGAGAGAGCTACGCCGGGCTACCCCTGTCAGAGGAACGTCTAGGGGGTAGACGATCCGAGTGTGCCCAGAGATCAGGGTTTCGCCGGAGGAAGACCACGAGAACATTAGAATGAGATGAAAACTTGCATGTGCCCCTAGCATATGTGTGTGAGTGTGGTGAGAGGTTGGTATAGGTGCTTGCATGTGTCCCCCCTCGCATGCATGCGCTCTAACCTAGAGGCGAAGGTTCCAGACCCGTATGAGGGGGGAATCTCCCCGTTTAGGTGAAACCGGGTAGGATAGTGCCCCAACTTGTGAACCAACATGGTTTTACATCACCCTATGACCTAAACAAACACAAAACAAGAGAGAGCTACGCCGGGCTACCCCTGTCAGAGGAACGTCTAGGGGGTAGACGATCCGAGTGTGCACAGAGATCATGGTTTCGCCGGAGGAAGACCACGAGAACATTGGAATGAGATGAAAACTTGCATGTGCCCCTATCATATGTGTGTGAGTGTGGTGAGATGTTGGTATAGGTGCTTGCATGTGTCCCCCCTCGCATGCATGCGCTCTAACCTAGAGGCGAAGGTTTCGGACCCGTATGAGGGGGGAATCTCCCTGTTTAGGTGAAACCGGGTAGGATAGTGCCCCAACTTGTGAACCAACATGGTTTTACATCACCCTATGACCTAAACAAACACAAAACAAGAGAGAGCTACGCCGGGCTACCCCTGTCAGAGGAACGTCTAGGGGGGTAGACGATCCGAGTGTGCACAGAGATCAGGGTTTCGCCGGAGGAAGACCACGAGAACATTGGAATGAGATGAAAACTTGCATGTGCCCCTAGCATATGTGTGTGAGTGTGGTGAGAGGTTGGTATAGGTGCTTGCATGTGTCCCCCCTCGCATGCATGCACTCTAACCTAGAGGCGAAGGTTCCGGACCCGTATGAGGGGGGAATCTCCCCGTTTAGGTGAAACCGGGTAGGATAGTGCCCCAACTTGTGAACCAACATGGTTTTACATCACCCTATGACCTAAAAAAACACAAAACAAGAGAGAGCTACGCCGGGCTACCCCTGTCAGAGGAACGTCTAGGGGGTAGACGATCCGAGTGTGCCCAGAGATCAGGGTTTCGCCGGAGGAAGACCACGAGAACATTAGAATGAGATGAAAACTTGCATGTGCCCCTAGCATATGTGTGTGAGTGTGGTGAGAGGTTGGTATAGGTGCTTGCATGTGTCCCCCCTCGCATGCATGCGCTCTAACCTAGAGGCGAAGGTTCCAGACCCGTATGAGGGGGGAATCTCCCCGTTTAGGTGAAACCGGGTAGGATAGTGCCCCAACTTGTGAACCAACATGGTTTTACATCACCCTATGACCTAAACAAACACAAAACAAGAGAGAGCTACGCCGGGCTACCCCTGTCAGAGGAACGTCTAGGGGGTAGACGATCCGAGTGTGCACAGAGATCAGGGTTTCGCCGGAGGAAGACCACGAGAACATTGGAATGAGATGAAAACTTGCATGTGCCCCTAGCATATGTGTGTGAGTGTGGTGAGAGGTTGGTATAGGTGCTTGCATGTGTCCCCCCTCGCATGCATGCGCTCTAACCTAGAGGCGAAGGTTCCGGACCCGTATGATGGGGGAATCTCCCCGTTTAGGTGAAACCGGGTAGGATAGTGCCCCAACTTGTGAACGAACATGGTTTTACATCACCCTATGACCTAAACAAACACAAAACAAGAGAGATATACGCTGGGCTACCCCTGTCAGAGGAACGTCTAGGGGGGTAGACGATCCGAGTGTGCACAGAGATCAGGGTTTCGCCGGAGGAAGACCACGAGAACATTGGAATGAGACGAAAACTTGCATGTGCCCCTAGCATATGTGTGTGAGTGTGGTGAGAGGTAGGTATAGGTGCTTGCATGTGTCCCCCCTCGCATGCATGCGCTCTAACCTAGAGGCGAAGGTTCCGTACCCGTATAAGGGGGGAATCTCCCCGTTTAGGTGAAACCGGGTAGGATAGTGCCCCAACTTGTGAACCAACATGGTTTTACATCACCCTATGACCTAAACAAACACAAAACAAGAGAGAGCTACGCCGGGCTACCCCTGTCAGAGGAACGTCTAGGGGGGTAGACGATCCGAGTGTGCACAGAGATCAGGGTTTCGCCGGAGGAAGACCACGAGAACATTGGAATGAGATGAAAACTTGCATGTGCCCCTAGAATATGTGTGTGAGTATGGTGAGAGGTTGGTATAGGTGCTTGCATGTGCCCCCCTCGCATGCATGCGCTCTAACCTAGAGGCGAAGGTTTCGTACCCGTATGAGGGGGGAATCTCCCCGTTTAGGTGAAACCGGGTAGGATAGTGCCCCAACTTGTGAACCAACATGGTTTTACATCACCCTATGACCTAAACAAACACAAAACAAGAGAGAGCTACGCCGGGCTACCCCTGTCAGAGGAATGTCTAGGGGGTAGACGATCCGAGTGTGCACAGAGATCAGGGTTTCGCCGGAGGAAGACCACGAGAACATTGGAATGAGATGAAAACTTGCATGTGCCCCTAGCATATGTGTGTGAGTGTGGTGAGAGGTTGGTATAGGTGCTTGCATGTGTCCCCCCTCGCATGCATGCGCTCTA
Source organism: Avena sativa (assembly GCA_916181665.1). NCBI lineage: Eukaryota > Viridiplantae > Streptophyta > Magnoliopsida > Poales > Poaceae > Avena > Avena sativa. Next base: position 258,030,250 of record OV702298.1, on the reverse strand, counting down.
ACCTAGAGGCGAAGGTTTCGGACCCGTATGAGGGGGGAATCTCCCTGTTTAGGTGAAACCGGGTAGGATAGTGCCCCAACTTGTGAACCAACATGGTTTTACATCACCCTATGACCTAAACAAACACAAAACAAGAGAGATCTACGCCGGGCTACCCCTGTCAGAGGAACGTCTAGGGGGGTAGACGATCCGAGTGTGCACAGAGATCAGGGTTTCGCCGGAGGAAGACCACGAGAACATTGGAATGAGAGGAAAACTTGCATGTGCCCCTAGCATATGTGTGTGAGTGTGGTGAGAGGTTGGTATAGGTGCTTGCATGTGTCCCCCCTCGCATGCATGCGCTCTAACCTCGAGGCGAAGGTTCCGGACCCGTATGAGGGGGGAATCTCCCCGTTTAGGTGAAACCGGGTAGGATAGTGCCCCAAATTGTGAACCAACATGGTTTTACATCACCCTATGACCTAAAAAAACAACAAACAAGAGAGAGCTACGCCGGGCTACCCCTGTCAGAGGAACGTCTAGGGGGGTAGACGATCCGAGTGTGCACAGAGATCAGGGTTTCGCCGGAGGAAGACCACGAGAACATTGGAATGAGACGAAAACTTGCATGTGCCCCTAGCATATGTGTGTGAGTGTGGTGAGAGGTTGGTATAGGTGCTTGCATGTGTCCCCCCTCGCATGCATGCGCTCTAACCTAGAGGCGAAGGTTCCGGACCCGTATGAGGGGGGAATCTCCCCGTTTAGGTGAAACCGGGTAGGATAGTGCCCCAACTTGTGAACCAACATGGTTTTACATCACCCTATGACCTAAACAAACACAAAACAAGAGAGAGCTACGCCGGGCTACCCCTGTCAGAGGAATGTCTAGGGGGTAGACGATCCGAGTGTGCACAGAGATCATGGTTTCGCCGGAGGAAGACCACGAGAACATTGGAATGAGATGAAAACTTGCATGTGCCCCTAGCATATGTGTGTGAGTGTGGTGATAGGTTGGTATAGGTGCTTTCATGTGTCCCCCCTCGCATGCATGCACTCTAACCTAGAGGCGAAGGTTTCGGCCCCGTATGAGGGGGGAATCTCCCTGTTTAGGTGAAACCGGGTAGGATAGTGCCCCAACTTGTGAACCAACATGGTTTTACATCACCCTATGACCTAAACAAACACAAAACAAGAGAGAGCTACGCCGGGCTACCCCTGTCAGAGGAACGTCTAGGGGGGTAGACGATCCGAGTGTGCACAGAGATCAGGGTTTCGCCGGAGGAAGACCACGAGAACATTGGAATGAGATGAAAACTTTCATGTGCCCCTAGCATATGTGTGTCAGTGTGGTGAGAGGTTGGTATAGGTGCTTGCATGTGTCCCCCCTCGCATGCATGCGCTCTAACCTAGAGGCGAAGGTTCCGGACCCGTATGAGGGGGGAATCTCCCCGTTTAGGTGAAACCGGGTAGGATAGTGCCCCAACTTGTGAACCAACATGGTTTTACATCACCCTATGACCTAAACAAACACAAAACAAGAGAGAGCTACGCCGGGCTACCCCTGTCAGAGGAACGTCTAGGGGGGTAGACGATCCGAGTGTGCACAGAGATCAGGGTTTCGCCGGAGGAAGACCACGAGAACATTAGAATGAGATGAAAACTTGCATGTGCCCCTAGCATATGTGTGTGAGTGTGGTGAGAGGTTGGTATAGGTGCTTGCATGTGTCCCCCCTCGCATGCATGCGCTCTAACCTAGAGGCGAAGGTTCCGGATCCGTATGAGGGGGGAATCTCCCCGTTTAGGTGAAACCGGGTAGGATAGTGCCCCAACTTGTGAACCAACATGGTTTTACATCACCCTATGACCTAAACAAACACAAAACAAGAGAGAGCTACGCCGGGCTACCCCTGTCAGAGGAACATCTAGGGGGGTAGACGATCCGAGTGTGCACAGAGATCAGGGTTTCGCCGGAGGAAGACCACGAGAACATTGGAATGAGATGAAAACTTGCATGTGCCCCTAGCATATGTGTGTGAGTGTGGTGAGAGGTTGGTATAGGTGCTGGCTTGTGTCCCCCCTCGCATGCATGCGCTCTAACCTAGAGGCGAAGGTTCCGGACCCGTATGAGGGGGGAATCTCCCCGTTTAGGTGAAACCGGGTAGGATAGTGCCCCAACTTGTGAACCAACATGGTTTTACATCACCCTATGACCTAAACAAACACAAAACAAGAGAGAGCTACGCCGGGCTACCCCTGTGAGAGGAACGTCTAGGGGGTAGACGATCCGAGTGTGCACAGAGATTAGGGTTTCGCCGGAGGAAGACCACGAGAACATTGGAATGAGATGAAAACTTGCATGTGCCCCTAGAATATGTGTGTGAGTGTGGTGAGAGGTTGGTATAGGTGCTTGCATGTGTCCCCCCTCGCATGCATGCGCTCTAACCTAGAGGCGAAGGTTCCGGACCCGTATGAGGGGGGAATCTCCCCGTTTAGGTGAAACCGGGTAGGATAGTGCCCCAACTTGTGAACCAACATGGTTTTACATCACCCTATAACCTAACCAAACACAAAACAAGAGAGAGCTACGCCGGGCTACCCCTGTCAGAGGAACGTCTAGGGGGGTAGACGATCCGAGTGTGCACAGAGATCAGGGTTTTGCCGGAGGAAGACCACGAGAACATTGGAAGGAGACGAAAACTTGCATGTGCCCCTAGCATATGTGTGTGAGTGTGGTGAGAGGTTGGTATAGGTGCTTGCATGTGTCCCCCCTCGCATGCATGCGCTCTAACCTAGAGGCGAAGGTTCCGGACCCGTATGAGGGGGGAATCTCCCCGTTTAGGTGAAACCGGGTAGGATAGTGCCCCAACTTGTGAACCCACATGGTTTTACATCACCCTATGACCTAAACAAACACAAAACAAGAGAGAGCTACGCCGGGCTACCCCTGTCAGAGGAATGTCTAGGGGGTAGACGATCCGAGTGTGCACAGAGATCATGGTTTCGCCGGAGGAAGACCACGAGAACATTGGAATGAGATGAAAACTTGCATGTGCCCCTATCATATGTGTGTGAGTGTGGTGAGAGGTTGGTATAGGTGCTTGCATGTGCCCCCCTCGCATGCATGCGCTCTAACCTAGAGGCGAAGGTTTCGGACCCGTATGAGGGGGGAATCTCCCTGTTTAGGTGAAACCGGGTAGGATAGTGCCCCAACTTGTGAACCAACATGGTTTTACATCACCCTATGACCTAAACAAACACAAAACAAGAGAGAGCTACGCCGGGCTACCCCTGTCAGAGGAACGTCTAGGGGGGTAGACGATCCGAGTGTGCACAGAGATCAGGGTTTCGCCGGAGGAAGACCACGAGAACATTGGAATGAGATGAAAACTTGCATGTGCCCCTAGCATATGTGTGTGAGTGTGGTGAGAGGTTGGTATAGGTGCTTGAATGTGTCCCCCCTCGCATGCATGCACTCTAACCTAGAGGCGAAGGTTCCGGACCCGTATGAGGGGGGAATCTCCCCGTTTAGGTGAAACCGGGTAGGATAGTGCCCCAACTTGTGAACCAACATGGTTTTACATCACCCTATGACCTAAAAAAACACAAAACAAGAGAGAGCTACGCCGGGCTACCCCTGTCAGAGGAACGTCTAGGGGGTAGACGATCCGAGTGTGCACAGAGATCAGGGTTTCGCCGGAGGAAGACCACGAGAACATTAGAATGAGATGAAAACTTGCATGTGCCCCTAGCATATGTGTGTGAGTGTGGTGAGAGGTTGGTATAGGTGCTTGCATGTGTCCCCCCTCGCATGCATGCGCTCTAACCTAGAGGCGAAGGTTCCGGACCCGTATGAAGGGGGAAGCTCCCCGTTTAGGTGAAACCGGGTAGGATAGTGCCCCAACTTGTGAACCAACATGGTTTTACATCACCCTATGACCTAAACAAACACAAAACAAGAGAGAGCTACGCCGGGCTACCCCTGTCAGAGGAACGTCTAGGGGGTAGACGATCCGAGTGTGCACAGAGATCAGGGTTTCGCCGGAGGAAGACCACGAGAACATTGGAATGAGATGAAAACTTGCATGTGCCCCTAGCATATGTGTGTGAGTGTGGTGAGATGTTGGTATAGGTGCTTGCATGTGTACCCCCTCGCATGCATGCGCTCTAACCTAGAGGCGAAGGTTCCGGACCCGTATGATGGGGGAATCTCCCCGTTTAGGTGAAACCGGGTAGGATAGTGCCCCAACTTGTGAACGAACATGGTTTTACATCACCCTATGACCTAAACAAACACAAAACAAGAGAGAGCTACGCCGGGCTACCCCTGTCAGAGGAACGTCTAGGGGGGTAGACGATCCGAGTGTGCACAGAGATCAGGGTTTCGCCGGAGGAAGACCACGAGAACATTGGAATGAGATGAAAACTTGCATGTGCCCCTAGAATATGTGTGTGAGTATGGTGAGAGGTTGGTATAGGTGCTTGCATGTGCCCCCCTCGTATGCATGCGCTCTAACCTAGAGGCGAAGGTTCCGTACCCGTATGAGGGGGGAATCTCCCCGTTTAGGTGAAACCGGGTAGGATAGTGCCCCAACTTGTGAACCAACATGGTTTTACATCACCCTATGACCTAAACAAACACAAAACAAGAGAGAGCTACGCCGGGCTACCCCTGTCAGAGGAATGTCTAGGGGGGTAGACGATCCGAGTGTGCACAGAGATCAGGGTTTCGCTGGAGGAAGACCACGAGAACATTGGAATTAGATGAAAACTTGCATGTGCCCCTATCATATGTGTGTGAGTGTGGTGAGAGGTTGGTATAGGTGCTTGCATGTGTCCCCCCTCGCATGCATGCGCTCTAACCTAGAGGCGAAGGTTCCGGACCCGTATGAGGGGGGAATCTCCCCGTTTAGGTGAAACCGGGTAGGATAGTGCCCCAACTTGTGAACCAACATGGTTTTACATCACCCTATGACCTAAACAAACACAAAACAAGAGAGAGCTACGCCGGGCTACCCCTGTCAGAGGAACGTCTAGGGGGGTAGACGATCCGAGTGTGCACAGAGATCAGGGTTTCGCCGGAGGAAGACCACGAGAACATTGGAATGAGACGAAAACTTGCATGTGCCCCTAGCATATGTGTGTGAGTGTGGTGAGAGGTTGGTATAGGTGCTTGCATGTGTCCCCCCTCGCATGCATGCGCTCTAACCTAGAGGCGAAGGTTCCGTACCCGTATGAGGGAGGGAATCTCCCCGTTTAGGTGAAACCGGGTAGGATAGTGCCCCAACTTGTGAACCAACATGGTTTTACATCACCCTATGACCTAAACAAACACAAAACAAGAGAGAGCTACGCCGGGTTACCCCTGTCAGAGGAATGTCTAGGGGGGTAGACGATCCGAGTGTGCACAGAGATCAGGGTTTCGCCGGAGGAAGACCACGAGAACATTAGAATGTGATGAAAACTTGCATGTGCCCCTAGAATATGTGTGTGAGTGTGGTGAGAGGTTGCTATAGGTGCTTGCATGTGTCCCCCCTCGCATGCATGCGCTCTAACCTAGAGGCGAAGGTTCCGGACCCGTATGAGGGGGGAATCTCCCCGTTTAGGTGAAACCGGGTAGGATAGTGCCCCAACTTGTGAACCAACATGGTTTTACATCACCCTATGACCTAAACAAACACAAAACAAGAGAGAGCTACGCCGGGCTACCCCTGTCAGAGGAACGTCTAGGGGGTAGACGATCCGAGTGTGCACAGAGATCAGGGTTTCGCCGGAGGAAGACCACGAGAACATTGGAATGAGATGAAAACTTGCATGTGCCCCTAGCATATGTGTGTGAGTGTGGTGAGAGGTTGGTATAGGTGCTTGCATGTGTCCCCCCTCGCATGCATGCGCTCTAACCTAGAGGCGAAGGTTCCGGACCCGTATGATGGGGGAATCTCCCCGTTTAGGTGAAACCGGGTAGGATAGTGCCCCAACTTGTGAACGAACATGGTTTTACATCACCCTATGACCTAAACAAACACAAAACAAGAGAGAGATACGCCGGGCTACCCCTGTCAGAGGAACGTCTAGGGGGGTAGACGATCCGAGTGTGCACAGAGATCAGGGTTTCGCCGGAGGAAGACCACGAGAACATTGGAATGAGACGAAAACTTGCATGTGCCCCTAGCATATGTGTGTGAGTGTGGTGAGAGGTTGGTATAGGTGCTTGCATGTGTCCCCCCTCGCATGCATGCGCTCTAACCTAGAGGCGAAGGTTCCGTACCCGTATAAGGGGGGAATCTCCCCGTTTAGGTGAAACCGGGTAGGATAGTGCCCCAACTTGTGAACCAACATGGTTTTACATCACCCTATGACCTAAACAAACACAAAACAAGAGAGAGCTACGCCGGGCTACCCCTGTCAGAGGAACGTCTAGGGGGGTAGACGATCCGAGTGTGCACAGAGATCAGGGTTTCGCCGGAGGAAGACCACGAGAACATTGGAATGAGATGAAAACTTGCATGTGCCCCTAGAATATGTGTGTGAGTATGGTGAGAGGTTTGTATAGGTGCTTGCATGTGCCCCCCTCGCATGCATGCGCTCTAACCTAGAGGCGAAGGTTCCGTACCCGTATGAGGGGGGAATCTCCCCGTTTAGGTGAAACCGGGTAGGATAGTGCCCCAACTTGTGAACCAACATGGTTTTACATCACCCTATGACCTAAACAAACACAAAACAAGAGAGAGCTACGCCGGGCTACCCCTGTCAGAGGAATGTCTAGGGGGGTAGACGATCCGAGTGTGAACAGAGATCAGGGTTTCGCCGGAGGAAGACCACGAGAACATTGGAATGAGATGAAAACTTGCATGTGCCCCTATCATATGTGTGTGAGTGTGGTGAGAGGTTGGTATAGGTGCTTGCATGTGTCCCCCCTCGCATGCATGCGCTCTAACCTAGAGGCGAAGGTTCCGGACCCGTATGAGGGGGGAATCTCCCCGTTTAGGTGAAACCGGGTAGGATAGTGCCCCAACTTGTGAACCAACATGGTTTTACATCACCCTATGACCTAAACAAACACAAAACAAGAGAGAGCTACGCCGGGCTACCCCTGTCAGAGGAACGTCTAGGGGGTAGACAATCCGAGTGTGCACAGAGATTAGGGTTTCGCCGGAGGAAGACCACGAGAACATTGGAATGAGATGAAAACTTGCATGTGCCCCTAGCATATGTGTTTGAGTGTGGTGAGAGGTTGGTATAGGTGCTTGCATGTGTCCCTCCTCGCATGCATGCGCTCTAACCTAGAGGCGAAGTTTCCGGACCCGTATGAGGGGGGAATCTCCCCGTTTAGGTGAAACCGGGTAGGATAGTGCCCCAACTTGTGAACCAACATGGTTTTACATCACCCTATGACCTAAACAAACACAAAACAAGAGAGAGCTACGCCGGGCTACCCCTGTCAGAGGAACGTCTAGGGGGTAGACGATCCGAGTGTGCACAGAGATCCGAGTTTCGCTGGAGGAAGACCACGAGAACATTGGAATGAGACGAAAACTTGCATGTGCCCCTAGAATATGTGTGTGAGTGTGGTGAGAGGTTGGTATAGGTGCTTGCATGTGTCCCCCCTCGCATGCATGCGCTCTAACCTAGAGGCGAAGGTTCCGGACCCGTATGAGGGGGGAATCTCCCCGTTTAGGTGAAACCGGGTAGGATAGTGCCCCAACTTGTGAACCAACATGGTTTTACATCACCCTATGACCTAAACAAACACAAAACAAGAGAGAGCTACGCCGGGCTACCCCTGTCAGAGGAATGTCTAGGGGGGTAGACGATCCGAGTGTGCACAGAGATCAGGGTTTCGCCGGAGGAAGACCACGAGAACATTGGAATGAGATGAAACCTTGCATGTGCCCCTAGCATATGTGTGTGAGTGTGGTGAGAGGTTGGTATAGGTGCTTGCATGTGTCCCCCCTCGCATGCATGCGCTCTAACCTAGAGGCGAAGGTTCCGGACCCGTATGATGGGGGAATCTCCCCGTTTAGGTGAAACCGGGTAGGATAGTGCCCCAACTTGTGAACGAACATGGTTTTACATCACCCTATGACCTAAAAAAACACAAAACAAGAGAGAGATACGCCGGGCTACCCCTGTCAGAGGAACGTCTAGGGGGGTAGACGATCCGAGTGTGCACAGAGATCAGGGTTTCGCCGGAGGAAGACCACGAGAACATTGGAATGAGACGAAAACTTGCATGTGCCCCTAGCATATGTGTGTGAGTGTGGTGAGAGGTTGGTATAGGTGCTTGCATGTGTCCCCCCTCGCATGCATGCGCTCTAACCTAGAGGCGAAGGTTCCGTACCCGTATGAGGGGGGAATCTCCCCGTTTAGGTGAAACCGGGTAGGATAGTGCCCCAACTTGTGAACCAACATGGTTTTACATCACCCTATGATCTAAACAAACACAAAACAAGAGAGAGCTACGCCGGGCTACCCCTGTCAGAGGAACGTCTAGGGGGGTAGACGATCCGAGTGTGCATAGAGATCTGGGTTTCGCCGGAGGAAGACCACGAGAACATTGGAATGAGATGAAAACTTGCATGTGCCCCTAGAATATGTGTGTGAGTATGGTGAGAGGTTGGTATAGGTGCTTGCATGTGCCCCCCTCGCATGCATGCGCTCTAACCTAGAGGCGAAGGTTCCGGACCCGTATGAGGGGGGAATCTCCCCGTTTAGGTGAAACCGGGTAGGATAGTGCCCCAACTTGTGAACCAACATGGTTTTACATCACCCTATGACCTAAACAAACACAAAACAAGAGAGAGCTACGCCGGGCTACCCCTGTCAGAGGAATGTCTAGGGGGGTAGACGATCCGAGTGTGCACAGAGATCAGGGTTTCGCCGGAGGAAGACCACGAGAACATTGGAATGAGATGAAAACTTGCATGTGCCCCTATCATATGTGTGTGAGTGTGGTGAGAGGTTGGTATAGGTGCTTGCATGTGTCCCCCCTCGCATGCATGCGCTCTAACCTAGAGGCGAAGGTTCCGGACCCGTATGAGGGGGGAATCTCCCCGTTTAGGTGAAACCGGGTAGGATAGTGCCCCAACTTGTGAACCAACATGGTTTTACATCACCCTATGACCTAAACAAACACAAAACAAGAGAGAGCTACGCCGGGCTACCCCTGTCAGAGGAACGTCTAGGGGGTAGACGATCCGAGTGTGCACAGAGATTAGGGTTTCGCCGGAGGAAGACCACGAGAACATTGGAATGAGATGAAAACTTGCATGTGCCCCTAGCATATGTGTTTGAGTGTGGTGAGAGGTTGGTATAGGTGCTTGCATGTGTCCCTCCTCGCATGCATGCGCTCTAACCTAGAGGCGAAGGTTCCGGACCCGTATGAGGGGGGAATCTCCCCGTTTAGGTGAAACCGGGTAGGATAGTGCCCCAACTTGTGAACCAACATGGTTTTACATCACCCTATGACCTAAACAAACACAAAACAAGAGAGAGCTACGCCGGGCTACCCCTGTCAGAGGAACGTCTAGGGGGTAGACGATCCGAGTGTGCACAGAGATCCGAGTTTCGCTGGAGGAAGACCACGAGAACATTGGAATGAGACGAAAACTTGCATGTGCCCCTAGCATATGTGTGTGAGTGTGGTGAGAGGTTGGTATAGGTGCTTGCATGTGTCCCCCCTCGCATGCATGCGCTCTAACCTAGAGGCGAAGGTTCCGGACCCGTATGAGGGGGGAATCTCCCCGTTTAGGTGAAACCGGGTAGGATAGTGCCCCAACTTGTGAACCAACATGGTTTTACATCACCATATGACCTAAACAAACACAAAACAAGAGAGAGCTACGCCGGGCTACCCCTGTCAGAGGAACGTCTAGGGGGGTAGACGATCCGAGTGTGCACAGAGATCAGGGTTTCGCCGGAGGAAGACCACGAGAACATTAGAATGAGATGAAAACTTGCATGTGCCCCTAGCATATGTGTGTGAGTGTGTTGAGAGGTTGGTATAGGTGCTTGCATGTGTCCCCCCTCGCATGCATGCGCTCTAACCTAGAGGCGAAGGTTCCGGACCCGTATGAGGGGGGAATCTCCCCGTTTAGGTGAAACCGGGTAGGATAGTGCCCCAACTTGTGAACGAACATGGTTTTACATCACCCTATGACCTAAAAAAACACAAAACAAGAGAGAGATACGCCGGGCTACCCCTGTCAGAGGAACGTCTAGGGGGGTAGACGATCCGAGTGTGCACAGAGATCAGGGTTTCGCCGGAGGAAGACCACGAGAACATTGGAATGAGACGAAAACTTGCATGTGCCCCTAGCATATGTGTGTGAGTGTGGTGATAGGTTGGTATAGGTGCTTGCATGTGTCCCCCTCGCATGCATGCGCTCTAACCTAGAGGCGAAGGTTCCGTACCCGTATGAGGGGGGAATCTCCCCGTTTAGGTGAAACCGGGTAGGATAGTGCCCCAACTTGTGAACCAACATGGTTTTACATCACCCTATGACCTAAACAAACACAAAACAAGAGAGAGCTACGTCGGGCTACCCCTGTCAGAGGAACGTCTAGGGGGGTAGACGATCCGAGTGTGCATAGAGATCTGGGTTTCGCCGGAGGAAGACCACGAGAACATTGGAATGAGATGAAAACTTGCATGTGCCCCTAGAATATGTGTGTGAGTATGGTGAGAGGTTGGTATAGGTGCTTGCATGTGCCCCCCTCGCATGCATGCGCTCTAACCTAGAGGCGAAGGTTCCGTACCCGTATGAGGGGGGAATCTCCCCGTTTAGGTGAAACCGGGTAGGATAGTGCCCCAACTTGTGAACCAACATGGTTTTACATCACCCTATGACCTAAACAAACACAAAACAAGAGAGAGCTACGCCGGGCTACCCCTGTCAGAGGAATGTCTAGGGGGGTAGACGATCCGAGTGTGCACAGAGATCAGGGTTTCGCCGGAGGAAGACCACGAGAACATTGGAATGAGATGAAAACTTGCATGTGCCCCTATCATATGTGTGTGAGTGTGGTGAGAGGTTGGTATAGGTGCTTGCATGTGTCCCCCCTCGCATGCATGCGCTCTAACCTAGAGGCGAAGGTTCCGGACCCGTATGAGGGGGGAATCTCCCCGTTTAGGTGAAACCGGGTAGGATAGTGCCCCAACTTGTGAACCAACATGGTTTTACATCACCCTATGACCTAAACAAACACAAAACAAGAGAGAGCTACGCCGGGCTACCCCTGTCAGAGGAACGTCTAGGGGGTAGACGATCCGAGTGTGCACAGAGATTAGGGTTTCGCCGGAGGAAGACCACGAGAACATTGGAATGAGATGAAAACTTGCATGTGCCCCTAGCATATGTGTTTGAGTGTGGTGAGAGGTTGGTATAGGTGCTTGCATGTGTCCCTCCTCGCATGCATGCGCTCTAACCTAGAGGCGAAGGTTCCGGACCCGTATGAGGGGGGAATCTCCCCGTTTAGGTGAAACCGGGTAGGATAGTGCCCCAACTTGTGAACCAACATGGTTTTACATCACCCTATGACCTAAACAAACACAAAACAAGAGAGAGCTACGCCGGGCTACCCCTGTCAGAGGAACGTCTAGGGGGTAGACGATCCGAGTGTGCACAGAGATCCGAGTTTCGCTGGAGGAAGACCACGAGAACATTGGAATGAGACGAAAACTTGCATGTGCCCCTAGCATATGTGTGTGAGTGTGGTGAGAGGTTGGTATAGGTGCTTTCATGTGTCCCCCCTCGCATGCATGCGCTCTAACCTAGAGGCGAAGGTTCCGGACCCGTATGAGGGGGGAATCTCCCCGTTTAGGTGAAACCGGGTAGGATAGTGCCCCAACTTGTGAACCAACATGGTTTTACATCACCATATGACCTAAACAAACACAAAACAAGAGAGAGCTACGCCGGGCTACCCCTGTCAGAGGAACGTCTAGGGGGGTAGACGATCCGAGTGTGCACAGAGATCAGGGTTTCGCCGGAGGAAGACCACGAGAACATTAGAATGAGATGAAAACTTGCATGTGCCCCTAGCATATGTGTGTGAGTGTGTTGAGAGGTTGGTATAGGTGCTTGCATGTGTCCCCCCTCGCATGCATGCGCTCTAACCTAGAGGCGAAGGTTCCGGACCCGTATGAGGGGGGAATCTCCCCGTTTAGGTGAAACCGGGTAGGATAGTGCCCCAACTTGTGAACCAACATGGTTTTACATCACCCTATGACCTAAACAAACACAAAACAAGAGAGAGCTACGCCGGGCTACCCCTGTCAGAGGAACGTCTAGGGGGTAGACGATCCGAGTGTGCACAGAGATCAGGGTTTCGCCGGAGGAAGACCACGAGAACATTGGAATGAGATGAAAACTTGCATGTGCCCCTAGCATATGTGTGTGAGTGTGGTGAGAGGTTGGTATAGGTGCTTGCATGTGTCCCCCCTCGCATGCATGCGCTCTAACCTAGAGGCGAAGGTTCCGGACCCGTATGATGGGGGAATCTCCCCGTTTAGGTGAAACCGGGTAGGATAGTGCCCCAACTTGTGAACGAACATGGTTTTACATCACCCTATGACCTAAAAAAACACAAAACAAGAGAGAGATACGCCGGGCTACCCCTGTCAGAGGAACGTCTAGGGGGGTAGACGATCCGAGTGTGCACAGAGATCAGGGTTTCGCCGGAGGAAGACCACGAGAACATTGGAATGAGACGAAAACTTGCATGTGCCCCTAGCATATGTGTGTGAGTGTGGTGAGAGGTTGGTATAGGTGCTTGCATGTGTCCCCCCTCGCATGCATGCGCTCTAACCTAGAGGCGAAGGTTCCGTACCCGTATGAGGGGGGAATCTCCCCGTTTAGGTGAAACCGGGTAGGATAGTGCCCCAACTTGTGAACCAACATGGTTTTACATCACCCTATGACCTAAACAAACACAAAACAAGAGAGAGCTACGCCGGGCTACCCCTGTCAGAGGAACGTCTAGGGGGGTAGACGATCCGAGTGTGCATAGAGATCTGGGTTTCGCCGGAGGAAGACCACGAGAACATTGGAATGAGATGAAAACTTGCATGTGCCCCTAGAATATGTGTGTGAGTATGGTGAGAGGTTGGTATAGGTGCTTGCATGTGCCCCCCTCGCATGCATGCGCTCTAACCTAGAGGCGAAGGTTCCGGACCCGTATGAGGGGGGAATCTCCCCGTTTAGGTGAAACCGGGTAGGATAGTGCCCCAACTTGTGAACCAACATGGTTTTACATCACCCTATGACCTAAACAAACACAAAACAAGAGAGAGCTACGCCGGGCTACCCCTGTCAGAGGAATGTCTAGGGGGGTAGACGATCCGAGTGTGCACAGAGATCAGGGTTTCGCCGGAGGAAGACCACGAGAACATTGGAATGAGATGAAAACTTGCATGTGCCCCTATCATATGTGTGTGAGTGTGGTGAGAGGTTGGTATAGGTGCTTGCATGTGTCCCCCCTCGCATGCATGCGCTCTAACCTAGAGGCGAAGGTTCCGGACCCGTATGAGGGGGGATTCTCCCCGTTTAGGTGAAACCGGGTAGGATAGTGCCCCAACTTGTGAACCAACATGGTTTTACATCACCCTATGACCTAAACAAACACAAAACAAGAGAGAGCTACGCCGGGCTACCCCTGTCAGAGGAACGTCTAGGGGGTAGACGATCCGAGTGTGCACAGAGATTAGGGTTTCGCCGGAGGAAGACCACGAGAACATTGGAATGAGATGAAAACTTGCATGTGCCCCTAGCATATGTGTTTGAGTGTGGTGAGAGGTTGGTATAGGTGCTTGCATGTGTCCCTGCTCGCATGCATGCGCTCTAACCTAGAGGCGAAGGTTCCGGACCCGTATGAGGGGGGAATCTCCCCGTTTAGGTGAAACCGGGTAGGATAGTGCCCCAACTTGTGAACCAACATGGTTTTACATCACCCTATGTCCTAAACAAACACAAAACAAGAGAGAGCTACGCCGGGCTACCCCTGTCAGAGGAACGTCTAGGGGGTAGACGATCCGAGTGTGCACAGAGATCCGAGTTTCGCTGGAGGAAGACCACGAGAACATTGGAATGAGACGAAAACTTGCATGTGCCCCTAGCATATGTGTGTGAGTGTGGTGAGAGGTTGGTATAGGTGCTTGCATGTGTCCCCCCTCGCATGCATGCGCTCTAACCTAGAGGCGAAGGTTCCGTACCCGTATAAGGGGGGAATCTCCCCGTTTAGGTGAAACCGGGTAGGATAGTGCCCCAACTTGTGAACCAACATGGTTTTACATCACCCTATGACCTAAACAAACACAAAACAAGAGAGAGCTACGCCGGGCTACCCCTGTCAGAGGAATGTCTAGGGGGGTAGACGATCCGAGTGTGCACAGAGATCAGGGTTTCGCCGGAGGAAGACCACGAGAACATTGGAATGAGATGAAAACTTGCATGTGCCCCTAGCATATGTGTGTGAGTGTGGTGAGAGGTTGGTATAGGTGCTTGCATGTGTCCCCCCTCGCATGCATGCGCTCTAACCTAGAGGCGAAGGTTCCGGACCCGTATGAGGGGGGAATCTCCCCGTTTAGGTGAAACCGGGTAGGATAGTGCCCCAACTTGTGAACCAACATGGTTTTACATCACCCTATGACCTAAACAAACACAAAACAAGAGAGAGCTACGCCGGGCTACCCCTGTCAGAGGAACGTCTAGGGGGTAGACGATCCGAGTGTGCACAGAGATCAGAGTTTCGCTGGAGGAAGACCACGAGAACATTGGAATGAGACGAAAACTTGCATGTTCCCCTAGCATATGTGTGTGAGTGTGGTGAGAGGTTGTTATAGGTTCTTGCATGTGTCCCCCCTCGCATGCATGCGCTCTAACCTAGAGGCGAAGGTTCCGGACCCGTATGAGGGGGGAATCTCCCCGTTTAGGTGAAACCGGGTAGGATAGTGCCCCAACTTGTGAACCAACATGGTTTTACATCACCATATGACCTAAACAAACACAAAACAAGAGAGAGCTACGCCGGGCTACCCCTGTCAGAGGAACGTCTAGGGGGGTAGACGATCCGAGTGTGCACAGAGATCAGGGTTTCGCCGGAGGAAGACCACGAGAACATTAGAATGAGATGAAAACTTGCATGTGCCCCTAGCATATGTGTGTGAGTGTGGTGAGAGGTTGGTATAGGTGCTTGCATGTGTCCCCCCTCGCATGCATGCGCTCTAACCTAGAGGCGAAGGTTCCGGACCCGTATGAGGGGGGAATCTCCCCGTTTAGGTGAAACCGGGTAGGATAGTGCCCCAACTTGTGAACCAACATGGTTTTACATCACCCTATGACCTAAACAAACACAAAACAAGAGAGAGCTACGCCGGGCTACCCCTGTCAGAGGAACGTCTAGGGGGTAGACGATCCGAGTGTGCACAGAGATCAGGGTTTCGCCGGAGGAAGACCACGAGAACATTGGAATGAGATGAAAACTTGAATGTGCCCCTAGCATATGTGTGTGAGTGTGGTGAGAGGTTGGTATAGGTGCTTGCATGTGTCCCCCCTCGCATGCATGCGCTCTAACCTAGAGGCGAAGGTTCCGGACCCGTATGATGGGGGAATCTCCCCGTTTAGGTGAAACCGGGTAGGATAGTGCCCCAACTTGTGAACGAACATGGTTTTACATCACCCTATGACCTAAAAAAACACAAAACAAGAGAGAGATACGCCGGGCTACCCCTGTCAGAGGAACGTCTAGGGGGGTAGACGATCCGAGTGTGCACAGAGATCAGGGTTTCGCCGGAGGAAGACCACGAGAACATTGGAATGAGACGAAAACTTGCATGTGCCCCTAGCATATGTGTGTGAGTGTGGTGAGAGGTTGGTATAGGTGCTTGCATGTGTCCCCCCTCGCATGCATGCGCTCTAACCTAGAGGCGAAGGTTCCGTACCCGTATGACGGGGGAATCTCCCCGTTTAGGTGAAACCGGGTAGGATAGTGCCCCAACTTGTGAACCAACATGGTTTTACATCACCCTATGATCTAAACAAACACAAAACAAGAGAGAGCTACGCCGGGCTACCCCTGTCAGAGGAACGTCTAGGGGGGTAGACGATCCGAGTGTGCATAGAGATCTGGGTTTCGCCGGAGGAAGACCACGAGAACATTGGAATGAGATGAAAACTTGCATGTGCCCCTAGAATATGTGTGTGAGTATGGTGAGAGGTTGGTATAGGTGCTTGCATGTGCCCCCCTCGCATGCATGCGCTCTAACCTAGAGGCGAAGGTTCCGGACCCGTATGAGGGGGGAATCTCCCCATTTAGGTGAAACCGGGTAGGATAGTGCCCCAACTTGTGAACCAACATGGTTTTACATCACCCTATGACCTAAACAAACACAAAACAAGAGAGAGCTACGCCGGTCTACCCCTGTCAGAGGAATGTCTAGGGGGGTAGACGATCCGAGTGTGCACAGAGATCAGGGTTTCGCCGGAGGAAGACCACGAGAACATTGGAATGAGATGAAAACTTGCATGTGCCCCAATCATATGTGTGTGAGTGTGGTGAGAGGTTGGTATAGGTGCTTGCATGTGTCCCCCCTCGCATGCATGCGCTCTAACCTAGAGGCGAAGGTTCCGGACCCGTATGAGGGGGGAATCTCCCCGTTTAGGTGAAACCGGGTAGGATAGTGCCCCAACTTGTGAACCAACATGGTTTTACATCACCCTATGACCTAAACAAACACAAAACAAGAGAGAGCTACGCCGGGCTACCCCTGTCAGAGGAACGTCTAGGGGGTAGACGATCCGAGTGTGCACAGAGATTAGGGTTTCGCCGGAGGAAGACCACGAGAACATTGGAATGAGATGAAAACTTGCATGTGCCCCTAGCATATGTGTTTGAGTGTGGTGAGAGGTTGGTATAGGTGCTTGCATGTGTCCCTCCTCGCATGCATGCGCTCTAACCTAGAGGCGAAGGTTCCGGACCCGTATGAGGGGGGAATCTCCCCGTTTAGGTGAAACCGGGTAGGATAGTGCCCCAACTTGTGAACCAACATGGTTTTACATCACCCTATGACCTAAACAAACACAAAACAAGAGAGAGCTACGCCGGGCTACCCCTGTCAGAGGAACGTCTAGGGGGTAGACGATCCGAGTGTGCACAGAGATCCGAGTTTCGCTGGAGGAAGACCACGAGAACATTGGAATGAGACGAAAACTTGCATGTGCCCCTAGCATATGTGTGTGAGTGTGGTGAGAGGTTGGTATAGGTGCTTGCATGTGTCCCCCCTCGCATGCATGCGCTCTAACCTAGAGGCGAAGGTTCCGGACCCGTATGAGGGGGGAATCTCCCCGTTTAGGTGAAACCGGGTAGGATAGTGCCCCAACTTGTGAACCAACATGGTTTTACATCACCATATGACCTAAACAAACACAAAACAAGAGAGAGCTACGCCGGGCTACCCCTGTCAGAGGAACGTCTAGGGGGGTAGACGATCCGAGTGTGCACAGAGATCAGGGTTTCGCCGGAGGAAGACCACGAGAACATTAGAATGAGATGAAAACTTGCATGTGCCCCTAGCATATGTGTGTGAGTGTGGTGAGAGGTTGGTATAGGTGCTTGCATGTGTCCCCCCTCGCATGCATGCGCTCTAACCTAGAGGCGAAGGTTCCGGACCCGTATGAGGGGGGAATCTCCCCGTTTAGGTGAAACCGGGTAGGATAGTGCCCCAACTTGTAAACCAACATGGTTTTACATCACCCTATGACCTAAACAAACACAAAACAAGAGAGAGCTACGCCGGGCTACCCCTGTCAGAGGAACGTCTAGGGGGTAGACGATCCGAGTGTGCACAGAGATCAGGGTTTCGCCGGAGGAAGACCACGAGAACATTGGAATGAGATGAAAACTTGCATGTGCCCCTAGCATATGTGTGTGAGTGTGGTGAGAGGTTGGTATAGGTGCTTGCATGTGTCCCCCCTCGCATGCATGCGCTCTAACCTAGAGGCGAAGGTTCCGGACCCGTATGATGGGGGAATCTCCCCGTTTAGGTGAAACCGGGTAGGATAGTGCCCCAACTTGTGAACGAACATGGTTTTACATCACCCTATGACCTAAAAAAACACAAAACAAGAGAGAGATACGCCGGGCTACCCCTGTCAGAGGAACGTCTAGGGGGGTAGACGATCCGAGTGTGCACAGAGATCAGGGTTTCGCCGGAGGAAGACCACGAGAACATTGGAATGAGACGAAAACTTGCATGTGCCCCTAGCATATGTGTGTGAGTGTGGTGAGAGGTTGGTATAGGTGCTTGCATGTGTCCCCCCTCGCATGCATGCGCTCTAACCTAGAGGCGAAGGTTCCGTACCCGTATGAGGGGGGAATCTCCCCGTTTAGGTGAAACCGGGTAGGATAGTGCCCCAACTTGTGAACCAACATGGTTTTACATCACCCTATGACCTAAACAAACACAAAACAAGAGAGAGCTACGCCGGGCTACCCCTGTCAGAGGAACGTCTAGGGGGGTAGACGATCCGAGTGTGCATAGAGATCTGGGTTTCGCCGGAGGAAGACCACGAGAACATTGGAATGAGATGAAAACTTGCATGTGCCCCTAGAATATGTGTGTGAGTATGGTGAGAGGTTGGTATAGGTGCTTGCATGTGCCCCCCTCGCATGCATGCGCTCTAACCTAGAGGCGAAGGTTCCGGACCCGTATGAGGGGGGAATCTCCCCGTTTAGGTGAAACCGGGTAGGATAGTGCCCCAACTTGTGAACCAACATGGTTTTACATCACCCTATGACCTAAACAAACACAAAACAAGAGAGAGCTACGCCGGGCTACCCCTGTCAGAGGAATGTCTAGGGGGGTAGACGATCCGAGTGTGCACAGAGATCAGGGTTTCGCCGGAGGAAGACCACGAGAACATTGGAATGAGATGAAAACTTGCATGTGCCCCTATCATATGTGTGTGAGTGTGGTGAGAGGTTGGTATAGGTGCTTGCATGTGTCCCCCCTCGCATGCATGCGCTCTAACCTAGAGGCGAAGGTTCCGGACCCGTATGAGGGGGGAATCTCCCCGTTTAGGTGAAACCGGGTAGGATAGTGCCCCAACTTGTGAACCAACATGGTTTTACATCACCCTATGACCTAAACAAACACAAAACAAGAGAGAGCTACGCCGGGCTACCCCTGTCAGAGGAACGTCTAGGGGGTAGACGATCCGAGTGTGCACAGAGATTAGGGTTTCGCCGGAGGAAGACCACGAGAACATTGGAATGAGATGAAAACTTGCATGTGCCCCTAGCATATGTGTTTGAGTGTGGTGAGAGGTTGGTATAGGTGCTTGCATGTGTCCCTCCTCGCATGCATGCGCTCTAACCTAGAGGCGAAGGTTCCGGACCCGTATGAGGGGGGAATCTCCCCGTTTAGGTGAAACCGGGTAGGATAGTGCCCCAACTTGTGAACCAACATGGTTTTACATCACCCTATGACCTAAACAAACACAAAACAAGAGAGAGCTACGCCGGGCTACCCCTGTCAGAGGAACGTCTAGGGGGTAGACGATCCGAGTGTGCACAGAGATCCGAGTTTCGCAGGAGGAAGACCACGAGAACATTGGAATGAGACGAAAACTTGCATGTGCCCCTAGCATATGTGTGTGAGTGTGGTGAGAGGTTGGTATAGGTGCTTGCATGTGTCCCCCCTCGCATGCATGCGCTCTAACCTAGAGGCGAAGGTTCCGTACCCGTATAAGGGGGGAATCTCCCCGTTTAGGTGAAACCGGGTAGGATAGTGCCCCAACTTGTGAACCAACATGGTTTTACATCACCCTATGACCTAAACAAACACAAAACAAGAGAGAGCTACGCCGGGCTACCCCTGTCAGAGGAACGTCTAGGGGGGTAGACGATCCGAGTGTGCACAGAGATCAGGGTTTCGCCAGAGGAAGACCACGAGAACATTGGAATGAGATGAAAACTTGCATGTGCCCCTAGCATATGTGTGTGAGTGTGGTGATAGGTTGGTATAGGTGCTTGCATGTGTCCCCCCTCGCATGCATGCGCTCTAACCTAGAGGCGAAGGTTCCGTACCCGTATGAGGGGGGAATCTCCCCGTTTAGGTGAAACCGGGTAGGATAGTGCCCCAACTTGTGAACCAACATGGTTTTACATCACCCTATGACCTAAACAAACACAAAACAAGAGAGAGCTACGCCGGGCTACCCCTGTCAGAGGAATGTCTAGGGGGGTAGACGATCCGAGTGTGCACAGAGATCAGGGTTTCGCCGGAGGAAGACCACGAGAACATTGGAATGAGATGAAAACTTGCATGTGCCCCTAGCATATGTGTGTGAGTGTGGTGAGAGGTTGGTATAGGTGCTTGCATGTGTCCCCCCTCGCATGCATGCGCTTAACCTAGAGGCGAAGGTTCCGGACCCGTATGAGGGGGGAATCTCCCCGTTTAGGTGAAACCGGGTAGGATAGTGCCCCAACTTGTGAACCAACATGGTTTTACATCACCCTATGACCTAAACAAACACAAAACAAGAGAGAGCTACGCCGGGCTACCCCTGTCAGAGGAACGTCTAGGGGGGTAGACGATTCGAGTGTGCACAGAGATTAGGGTTTCGCCGGAGGAAGACCACGAGAACACTGGAATGAGATGAAAACTTGCATGTGCCCCTAGCAGATGTGTGTGAGTGTGGTGAGAGGTTGGTATAGGTGCTTGCATGTGTCCCCCCTCGCATGCATGCGCTCTAACCTAGAGGCGAAGGTTCCGGACCCGTATGAGGGGGGAATCTCCCCGTTTAGGTGAAACCGGGTAGTATAGTGCCCCAACTTGTGAACCAACATGGTTTTACATCACCCTATGACCTAAACAAACACAAAACAAGAGAGAGCTACGCCGGGCTACCCCTGTCAGAGGAACGTCTAGGGGGGTAGACGATCCGAGTGTGCACAGAGATCAGGGTTTCGCCGGAGGAAGACCACGAGAACATTGGAATGAGATGAAAACTTGCATGTGCCCCTAGCATATGTGTGTGAGTGTGGTGAGAGGTTGGTATAGGTGCTTGCATGTGTCCCCCCTCGCATGCATGCGCTCTAACCTAGAGGCGAAGGTTCCGGACCCGTATGAGGGGGGAATCTCCCCGTTTAGGTGAAACCGGGTAGGATAGTGCCCCAACTTGTGAACCAACATGGTTTTACATCACCCTATGACCTAAACAAACACAAAACAAGAGAGAGCTACGCCGGGCTACCCCTGTCAAAGGAACGTCTAGGGGGGTAGACGATCCGAGTGTGCACAGAGATCAGGGTTTCGCCGGAGGAAGACCACGAGAACATTGGAATGAGACGAAAACTTGCATGTGCCCCTAGCATATGTGTGTGAGTGTGGTGAGAGGTTGGTATAGGTGCTTGCATGTGTCCCCCCTCGCATGCATGCGCTCTAACCTAGAGGCGAAGGTTCCGGACCCGTATGAGGGGGGAATCTCCCCGTTTAGGTGAAACCGGGTAGGATAGTGCCCCAACTTGTGAACCAACATGGTTTTACATCACCCTATGACCTAAAAAAACACAAAACAAGAGAGAGCTACGCCGGTCTACCCCTGTCAGAGGAATGTCTAGGGGGTAGACGATCCGAGTGTGCACAGAGATCATGGTTTCGCCGGAGGAAGACCACGAGAACATTGGAATGAGGTGAAAACTTGCATGTGCCCCTAGCATATGTGTGTGAGTGTGGTGAGAGGTTGGTATAGGTGCTTGCATGTGTCCCCCCTCGCATGCATGCGCTCTAACCTAGAGGCGAAGGTTTCGGACCCGTATGAGGGGGGAATCTCCCTGTTTAGGTGAAACCGGGTAGGATAGTGCCCCAACTTGTGAACCAACATGGTTTTACATCACCCTATGACCTAAACAAACACAAAACAAGAGAGAGCTACGCCGGGCTACCCCTGTCAGAGGAACGTCTAGGGGGGTAGACGATCCGAGTGTGCACAGAGATCAGGGTTTCGTCGGAGGAAGACCACGAGAACATTGGAATGAGATGAAAACTTGCATGTGCCGCTAGAATATGTGTGTGAGTGTGGTGAGAGGTTGGTATAGGTGCTTGCATGTGTCCCCCCTCGCATGCATGCACTCTAACCTAGAGGCGAAGGTTCCGGACCCGTATGAGGGGGGAATCTCCCCGTTTAGGTGAAACCGGGTAGGATAGTGCCCCAACTTGTGAACCAACATGGTTTTACATCACCCTATGACCTAAACAAACACAAAACAAGAGAGAGCTACGCCGGGCTACCCCTGTCAGAGGAACGTCTAGGGGGGTAGACGATCCGAGTGTGCACAGAGATCAGGGTTTCGCCGGAGGAAGACCACGAGAACATTAGAATGAGATGAAAACTTGCATGTGCCCCTAGAATATGTGTGTGAGTGTGGTGAGAGGTTGGTATAGGTGCTTGCATGTGTCCCCCCTCGCATGCATGCGCTCTAACCTAGAGGCGAAGGTTCCGGACCCGTATGAGGGGGGAATCTCCCCGTTTAGGTGAAACCGGGTAGGATAGTGCCCCAACTTGTGAACCAACATGGTTTTACATCACCCTATGACCTAAACAAACACAAAACAAGAGAGAGCTACGCCGGGCTACCCCTGTCAGAGGAACGTCTAGGGGGTAGACGATCCGAGTGTGCACAGAGATCAGGGTTTCGCCGGAGGAAGACCACGAGAACATTGGAATGAGATGAAAACTTGCATGTGCCCCTAGCATATGTGTGAGTGTGGTGAGAGGTTGGTATAGGTGCTTGCATGTGTCCCCCCTCGCATGCATGCGCTCTAACCTAGAGGCGAAGGTTCCGGACCCGTATGATGGGGGAATCTCCCCGTTTAGGTGAAACCGGGTAGGATAGTGCCCCAACTTGTGAACCAACATGGTTTTACATCACCCTATGACCTAAACAAACACAAAACAAGAGAGAGATACGCCGGGCTACCCCTGTCAGAGGAACGTCTAGGGGGGTAGACGATCCGAGTGTGCACAGAGATCAGCGTTTCGCTGGAGGAAGACCACGAGAACATTGGAATGAGACGAAAACTTGCATGTGCCCCTAGCATATGTGTGTGAGTGTGGTGAAAGGTTGTTATAGGTGCTTGCATGTGTCCCCCCTCGCATGCATGCGCTCTAACCTAGAGGCGAAGGTTCCGTACCCGTATAAGGGGGGAATCTCCCCGTTTAGGTGAAACCGGGTAGGATAGTGCCCCAACTTGTGAACCAACATGGTTTTACATCACCCTATGACCTAAACAAACACAAAACAAGAGAGAGCTACGCCGGGCTACCCCTGTCAGAGGAACGTCTAGGGGGGTAGACGATTCGAGTGTGCACAGAGATCAGGGTTTCGCCGGAGGATGACCACGAGAACATTGGAATGAGATGAAAACTTGCATGTGCCCCTAGAATATGTGTGTGAGTATGGTGAGAGGTTGGTATAGGTGCTTGCATGTGCCCCCCTCGCATGCATGCGCTCTAACCTAGAGGCGAAGGTTCCGTACCCGTATGAGGGGGGAATCTCCCCGTTTAGGTGAAACCGGGTAGGATAGTGCCCCAACTTGTGAACCAACATGGTTTTACATCACCCTATGACCTAAACAAACACAAAACAAGAGAGAGCTACGCCGGGCTACCCCTGTCAGAGGAATGTCTAGGGGTGTAGACGATCCGAGTGTGCACAGAGATCATGGTTTCGCCGGAGGAAGACCACGAGAACATTGGAATGAGATGAAAACTTGCATGTGCCCCTATCATATGTGTGTGAGTGTGGTGAGAGGTTGTTATAGGTGCTTGCATGTGTCCCCCCTCGCATGCATGCGCTCTAACCTAGAGGCGAAGGTTCCGGACCCGTATGAGGGGGGAATCTCCCCGTTTAGGTGAAACCGGGTAGGATAGTGCCCCAACTTGTGAACCAACATGGTTTTACGTCACCCTATGACCTAAACAAACACAAAACAAGAGAGAGCTACGCCGGGCTACCCCTGTCAGAGGAATGTCTAGGGGGGTAGACGATCCGAGTGTGCACAGAGATCAGGGTTTCGCCGGAGGAAGACCACGAGAACATTGGAATGAGATGAAAACTTGCATGTGCCCCTAGCATATGTGTGTGAGTGTGGTGAGAGGTTGGTATAGGTGCTTGCATGTGTCCCCCCTCGCATGCATGCGCTCTAACCTAGAGGCGAAGGTTCCGGACCCGTATGAGGGGGGAATCTCCCCGTTTAGGTGAAACCGGGTAGGATAGTGCCCCAACTTGTGAACCAACATGGTTTTACATCACCCTATGACCTAAACAAACACAAAACAAGAGAGAGCTACGCCGGGCTACCCCTGTCAGAGGAACGTCTAGGGGGGTAGACGATTCGAGTGTGCACAGAGATTATGGTTTCGCCGGAGGAAGACCACGAGAACACTGGAATGAGATGAAAACTTGCATGTGCCCCTAGCATATGTGTGTGAGTGTGGTGAGAGGTTGGTATAGGTGCTTGCATGTGTCCCCCCTCGCATGCATGCGCTCTAACCTAGAGGCGAAGGTTCCGGACCCGTATGAGGGGGGAATCTCCCCGTTTAGGTGAAACCGGGTAGTATAGTGCCCCAACTTGTGAACCAACATGGTTTTACATCACCCTATGACCTAAACAAACACAAAACAAGAGAGAGCTACGCCGGGCTACCCCTGTCAGAGGAACATCTAGGGGGGTAGACGATCCGAGTGTGCACAGAGATCAGGGTTTCGCCGGAGGAAGACCACGAGAACATTGGAATGAGATGAAAACTTGCATGTGCCCCTAGCATATGTGTGTGAGTGTGGTGAGAGGTTGGTATAGGTGCTTGCATGTGTCCCCCCTCGCATGCATGCGCTCTAACCTAGAGGCGAAGGTTCCGGACCCGTATGAGGGGGGAATCTCCCCGTTTAGGTGAAACCGGGTAGGATAGTGCCCCAACTTGTGAACCAACATGGTTTTACATCACCCTATGACCTAAACAAACACAAAACAAGAGAGAGCTACGCCGGGCTACCCCTGTCAAAGGAACGTCTAGGGGGGTAGACGATCCGAGTGTGCACAGAGATCAGGGTTTCGCCGGAGGAAGACCACGAGAACATTGGAATGAGACGAAAACTTGCATGTGCCCCTAGCATATGTGTGTGAGTGTGGTGAGAGGTTGGTATAGGTGCTTGCATGTGTCCCCCCTCGCATGCATGCGCTCTAACCTAGAGGCGAAGGTTCCGGACCCGTATGAGGGGGGAATCTCCCCGTTTAGGTGAAACCGGGTAGGATAGTGCCCCAACTTGTGAACCAACATGGTTTTACATCACCCTATGACCTAAAAAAACACAAAACAAGAGAGAGCTACGCCGGTCTACCCCTGTCAGAGGAATGTCTAGGGGGTAGACGATCCGAGTGTGCACAGAGATCATGGTTTCGCCGGAGGAAGACCACGAGAACATTGGAATGAGGTGAAAACTTGCATGTGCCCCTAGCATATGTGTGTGAGTGTGGTGAGAGGTTGGTATAGGTGCTTGCATGTGTCCCCCCTCGCATGCATGCGCTCTAACCTAGAGGCGAAGGTTTCGGACCCGTATGAGGGGGGAATCTCCCTGTTTAGGTGAAACCGGGTAGGATAGTGCCCCAACTTGTGAACCAACATGGTTTTACATCACCCTATGACCTAAACAAACACAAAACAAGAGAGAGCTACGCCGGGCTACCCCTGTCAGAGGAACGTCTAGGGGGGTAGACGATCCGAGTGTGCACAGAGATCAGGGTTTCGTCGGAGGAAGACCACGAGAACATTGGAATGAGATGAAAACTTGCATGTGCCGCTAGAATATGTGTGTGAGTGTGGTGAGAGGTTGGTATAGGTGCTTGCATGTGTCCCCCCTCGCATGCATGCACTCTAACCTAGAGGCGAAGGTTCCGGACCCGTATGAGGGGGGAATCTCCCCGTTTAGGTGAAACCGGGTAGGATAGTGCCCCAACTTGTGAACCAACATGGTTTTACATCACCCTATGACCTAAACAAACACAAAACAAGAGAGAGCTACGCCGGGCTACCCCTGTCAGAGGAACGTCTAGGGGGGTAGACGATCCGAGTGTGCACAGAGATCAGGGTTTCGCCGGAGGAAGACCACGAGAACATTAGAATGAGATGAAAACTTGCATGTGCCCCTAGAATATGTGTGTGAGTGTGGTGAGAGGTTGGTATAGGTGCTTGCATGTGTCCCCCCTCGCATGCATGCGCTCTAACCTAGAGGCGAAGGTTCCGGACCCGTATGAGGGGGGAATCTCCCCGTTTAGGTGAAACCGGGTAGGATAGTGCCCCAACTTGTGAACCAACATGGTTTTACATCACCCTATGACCTAAACAAACACAAAACAAGAGAGAGCTACGCCGGGCTACCCCTGTCAGAGGAACGTCTAGGGGGTAGACGATCCGAGTGTGCACAGAGATCAGGGTTTCGCCGGAGGAAGACCACGAGA
Organism: Avena sativa; assembly: GCA_916181665.1. Lineage (NCBI taxonomy): Eukaryota > Viridiplantae > Streptophyta > Magnoliopsida > Poales > Poaceae > Avena > Avena sativa. Next base: position 258,003,756 of record OV702298.1, on the reverse strand, counting down.
ACATTGGAATGAGATGAAAACTTGCATGTGCCCCTAGCATATGTGTGAGTGTGGTGAGAGGTTGGTATAGGTGCTTGCATGTGTCCCCCCTCGCATTCATGCGCTCTAACCTAGAGGCGAAGGTTCCGGACCCGTATGATGGGGGAATCTCCCCGTTTAGGTGAAACCGGGTAGGATAGTGCCCCAACTTGTGAACCAACATGGTTTTACATCACCCTATGACCTAAACAAACACAAAACAAGAGAGAGATACGCCGGGCTACCCCTGTCAGAGGAACGTCTAGGGGGGTAGACGATCCGAGTGTGCACAGAGATCAGCGTTTCGCTGGAGGAAGACCACGAGAACATTGGAATGAGACGAAAACTTGCATGTGCCCCTAGCATATGTGTGTGAGTGTGGTGAAAGGTTGTTATAGGTGCTTGCATGTGTCCCCCCTCGCATGCATGCGCTCTAACCTAGAGGCGAAGGTTCCGTACCCGTATAAGGGGGGAATCTCCCCGTTTAGGTGAAACCGGGTAGGATAGTGCCCCAACTTGTGAACCAACATGGTTTTACATCACCCTATGACCTAAACAAACACAAAACAAGAGAGAGCTACGCCGGGCTACCCCTGTCAGAGGAACGTCTTGGGGGGTAGACGATTCGAGTGTGCACAGAGATCAGGGTTTCGCCGGAGGATGACCACGAGAACATTGGAATGAGATGAAAACTTGCATGTGCCCCTAGAATATGTGTGTGAGTATGGTGAGAGGTTGGTATAGGTGCTTGCATGTGCCCCCCTCGCATGCATGCGCTCTAACCTAGAGGCGAAGGTTCCGTACCCGTATGAGGGGGGAATCTCCCCGTTTAGGTGAAACCGGGTAGGATAGTGCCCCAACTTGTGAACCAACATGGTTTTACATCACCCTATGACCTAAACAAACACAAAACAAGAGAGAGCTACGCCGGGCTACCCCTGTCAGAGGAATGTCTAGGGGTGTAGACGATCCGAGTGTGCACAGAGATCATGGTTTCGCCGGAGGAAGACCACGAGAACATTGGAATGAGATGAAAACTTGCATGTGCCCCTAGCATATGTGTGTGAGTGTGGTTAGAGGTTGGTATAGGTGCTTGCATGTGTCCCCCCTCGCATGCATGCGCTCTAACCTAGAGGCGAAGGTTCCGGACCCGTATGAGGGGGGAATCTCCCCGTTTAGGTGAAACCGGGTAGGATAGTTCCCCAACTTGTGAACCAACATGGTTTTACATCACCCTATGACCTAAACAAACACAAATCAAGAGAGAGCTACGCCGGGCTACCCCTGTCAGAGGAACGTCTAGGGGGGTAGACGATCCGAGTGTGCACAAAGATCAGGGTTTCGCCGGAGGAAGACCACGAGAACATTGGAATGAGACAAAAACTTGCATGTGCCCCTAGCATATGTGTGTGAGTGTGGTGAGAGGTTGGTATAGGTGCTTGCATGTGTCCCCCCTCGCATGCATGCGCTCTATCCTAGAGGCAAAGGTTCCGTACCCGTATAAGGGGGGAATCTCCCCGTTTAGGTCAAACCGGGTAGGATAGTGCCCCAACTTGTGAACCAACATGGTTTTACATCACCCTATGACCTAAACAAACACAAAACAAGAGAGAGCTACGCCGGGCTACCCCTGTCAGAGGAACGTCTAGGGGGGTAGACGATCCGAGTGTGCACAGAGATCATGGTTTCGCCAGAGGAAGACCACGAGAACATTGGAATGAGATGAAAACTTGCATGTGCCCCTAGCATATGTGTGTGAGTGTGGTGAGAGGTTGGTATAGGTGCTTGCATGTGTCCCCCCTCGCATGCATGCGCTCTAACCTAGAGGCGAAGGTTCCGTACCCGTATGAGGGGGGAATATCCCCGTTTAGGTGAAACCGGGTAGGATAGTGCCCCAACTTGTGAACCAACATGGTTTTACATCACCCTATGACCTAAACAAACACAAAACAAGAGAGAGCTACGCCGGGCTACCCCTGTCAGAGGAATGTCTAGGGGGGTAGACGATCCGAGTGTGCACAGAGATCAGGGTTTCGCCGGAGGAAGACCACGAGAACATTGGAATGAGATGAAAACTTGCATGTGCCCCTATCATATGTGTGTGAGTGTGGTGAGAGGTTGTTATAGGTGCTTGCATGTGTCCCCCCTCGCATGCATGCGCTCTAACCTAGAGGCGAAGGTTCCGGACCCGTATGAGGGGGGAATCTCCCCGTTTAGGTGAAACCGGGTAGGATAGTGCCCCAACTTGTGAACCAACATGGTTTTACATCACCCTATGACCTAAACAAACACAAAACAAGAGAGAGCTACGCCGGGCTACCCCTGTCAGAGGAACGTCTAGGGGGTAGACGATTCGAGTGTGCACAGAGATTAGGGTTTCGCCGGAGGAAGACCACGAGAACACTGGAATGAGATGAAAACTTGCATGTGCCCCTAGCATATGTGTGTTAGTGTGGTGAGAGGTTGGTATAGGTGCTTGCATGTGTCCCCCCTCGCATGCATGCGCTCTAACCTAGAGGCGAAGGTCCCGGACCCGTATGAGGGGGGAATCTCCCCGTTTAGGTGAAACCGGGTAGGATAGTGCCCCAACTTGTGAACCAACATGGTTTTACATCACCCTATGACCTAAACAAACACAAAACAAGAGAGAGCTACGCCGGGCTACCCCTGTCAGAGGAACGTCTAGGGGGGTAGACGATCCGAGTGTGCACAGAGATCAGGGTTTCGCCGGAGGAAGACCACGAGAACATTGGAATGAGATGAAAACTTGCATGTGCCCCTAGCATATGTGTGTGAGTGTGGTGATAGGTTGGTATAGGTGCTTGCATGTGCCCCCCTCGCATGCATGCGCTCTAACCTAGAGGCGAAGGTTCCGTACCCGTATGAGGGGGGAATCTCCCCGTTTAGGTGAAACCGGGTAGGATAGTGCCCCAACTTGTGAACCAACATGGTTTTACATCACCCTATGACCTAAACAAACACAAAACAAGAGAGAGCTACGCCGGGCTACCCCTGTCAGAGGAATGTCTAGGGGTGTAGACGATCCGAGTGTGCACAGAGATCATGGTTTCGCCGGAGGAAGACCACGAGAACATTGGAATGAGATGAAAACTTGCATGTGCCCCTATCATATGTGTGTGAGTGTGGTGAGAGGTTGTTATAGGTGCTTGCATGTGTCCCCCCTCGCATGCATGCGCTCTAACCTAGAGGCGAAGGTTCCGGACCCGTATGAGGGGGGAATCTCCCCGTTTAGGTGAAACCGGGTAGGATAGTGCCCCAACTTGTGAACCAACATGGTTTTACGTCACCCTATGACCTAAACAAACACAAAACAAGAGAGAGCTACGCCGGGCTACCCCTGTCAGAGGAACGTCTAGGGGGTAGACGATCCGAGTGTGCACAGAGATTAGGGTTTCGCCGGAGGAAGACCACGAGAACATTGGAATGAGATGAAAACTTGCATGTGCCCCTAGCATATGTGTGTGAGTGTGGTTAGAGGTTGGTATAGGTGCTTGCATGTGTCCCCCCTCGCATGCATGCGCTCTAACCTAGAGGCGAAGGTTCCGGACCCGTATGAGGGGGGAATCTCCCCGTTTAGGTGAAACCGGGTAGGATAGTTCCCCAACTTGTGAACCAACATGGTTTTACATCACCCTATGACCTAAACAATAACAAAACAAGAGAGAGCTACGCCGGGCTACCCCTGTCAGAGGAACGTCTAGGGGGGTAGACGATCCGAGTGTGCACAAAGATCAGGGTTTCGCCGGAGGAAGACCACGAGAACATTGGAATGAGACAAAAACTTGCATGTGCCCCTAGCATATGTGTGTGAGTGTGGTGAGAGGTTGGTATAGGTGCTTGCATGTGTCCCCCCTCGCATGCATGCGCTCTATCCTAGAGGCAAAGGTTCCGTACCCGTATAAGGGGGGAATCTCCCCGTTTAGGTGAAACCGGGTAGGATAGTGCCCCAACTTGTGAACCAACATGGTTTTACATCACCCTATGACCTAAACAAACACAAAACAAGAGAGAGCTACGCCGGGCTACCCCTGTCAGAGGAACGTCTAGCGGGGTAGACGATCCGAGTGTGCACAGAGATCATGGTTTCGCCAGAGGAAGACCACGAGAACATTGGAATGAGATGAAAACTTGCATGTGCCCCTAGCATATGTGTGTGAGTGTGGTGAGAGGTTGGTATAGGTGCTTGCATGTGTCCCCCCTCGCATGCATGCGCTCTAACCTAGAGGCGAAGGTTCCGTACCCGTATGAGGGGGGAATATCCCCGTTTAGGTGAAACCGGGTAGGATAGTGCCCCAACTTGTGAACCAACATGGTTTTACATCACCCTATGACCTAAACAAACACAAAACAAGAGAGAGCTATGCCGGGCTACCCCTGTCAGAGGAATGTCTAGGGGGGTAGACGATCCGAGTGTGCACAGAGATCAGGGTTTCGCCGGAGGAAGACCACGAGAACATTGGAATGAGATGAAAACTTGCATGTGACCCTATCATATGTGTGTGAGTGTGGTGAGAGGTTGTTATAGGTGCTTGCATGTGTCCCCCCTCGCATGCATGCGCTCTAACCTAGAGGCGAAGGTTCCGGACCCGTATGAGGGGGGAATCTCCCCGTTTAGGTGAAACCGGGTAGGATAGTGCCCCAACTTGTGAACCAACATGGTTTTACATCACCCTATGACCTAAACAAACACAAAACAAGAGAGAGCTACGCCGGGCTACCCCTGTCAGAGGAACGTCTAGGGGGGTAGACGATTCGAGTGTGCACAGAGATTAGGGTTTCGCCGGAGGAAGACCACGAGAACACTGGAATGAGATGAAAACTTGCATGTGCCCCTAGCATATGTGTGTTAGTGTGGTGAGAGGTTGGTATAGGTGCTTGCATGTGTCCCCCCTCGCATGCATGCGCTCTAACCTAGAGGCGAAGGTCCCGGACCCGTATGAGGGGGGAATCTCCCCGTTTAGGTGAAACCGGGTAGGATAGTGCCCCAACTTGTGAACCAACATGGTTTTACATCACCCTATGACCTAAACAAACACAAAACAAGAGAGAGCTACGCCGGGCTACCCCTGTCAGAGGAACGTCTAGGGGGGTAGACGATCCGAGTGTGCACAGAGATCAGGGTTTCGCCGGAGGAAGACCACGAGAACATTGGAATGAGATGAAAACTTGCATGTGCCCCTAGCATATGTGTGTGAGTGTGGTGAGAGGTTGGTATAGGTGCTTGCATGTGTCCCCCCTCGCATGCATGCGCTCTAACCTAGAGGCGAAGGTTCCGGACCCGTATGAGGGGGGAATCTCCCCGTTTAGGTGAAACCGGGTAGGATAGTGCCCCAACTTGTGAACCAACATGGTTTTACATCACCCTATGACCTAAACAAACACAAAACAAGAGAGAGCTACGCCGGGCTACCCCTGTCAGAGGAACGTCTAGGGGGTAGACGATCCGAGTGTGCACAGAGATCAGGGTTTCGCCGGAGGAAGACCACGAGAACATGGGAATGAGATGAAAACTTGCATGTGCCCCTAGCATATGTGTGTGAGTGTGGTGAGAGGTTGGTATAGGTGCTTGCATGTGTCCCCCCTCGCATGCATGCGCTCTAACCTAGAGGCGAAGGTTCCGGACCCGTATGATGGGGGAATCTCCCCGTTTAGGTGAAACCGGGTTGGATAGTGCCCCAACTTGTGAACCAACATGGTTTTACATCACCCTATGACCTAAAAAAACACAAAACAAGAGAGAGATACGCCGGGCTACCCCTGTCAAAGGAACGTCTAGGGGGGTAGACGATCCGAGTGTGCACAGAGATCAGGGTTTCGCCGGAGGAAGACCACGAGAACATTGGAATGAGACGAAAACTTGTATGTGCCCCTAGCATATGTGTGTGAGTGTGGTGAGAGGTTGGTATAGGTGCTTGCATGTGTCCCCCCTCGCATGCATGCGCTCTAACCTAGAGGCGAAGGTTCCGTACCCGTATGAGGGGGGGAATCTCCTCGTTTAGGTGAAACCGGGTAGGATAGTGCCCCAACTTGTGAACCAACATGGTTTTACATCACCCTATGACCGAAACAAACACAAAACAAGAGAGAGCTACGCCGGGCTACCCCTGTCAGAGGAACGTCTAGGGGGGTAGACGATCCGAGTGTGCACAGAGATCAGGGTTTCGCCGGAGGAAGACCACGAGAACATTGGAATGAGATGAAAACTTGCATGTGCCCCTAGCATATGTGTTTGAGTGTGGTGAGAGGTTGGTATAGGTGCTTGCATGTGTCCCCCCTCGCATGCATGCGCTCTAACCTAGAGGCGAAGGTTCCGTACCCGTATGAGGGGGGAATCTCCCCGTTTAGGTGAAACCGGGTAGGATAGTGCCCCAACTTGTGAACCAACATGGTTTTACATCACCCTATGACCTAAACAAACACAAAACAAGAGAGAGCTACGCCGGGCTACCCCTGTCAGAGGAACGTCTAGGGGGGTAGACGATCCGAGTGTGCACACAGATCAGGGTTTCGCCAGAGGAAGACCACGAGAACATTGGAATGAGATGAAAACTTGCATGTGCCCCTAGCATATGTGTGTGAGTGTGGTGATAGGTTGGTATAGGTGCTTGCATGTGTCCCCCCTCGCATGCATGCGCTCTAACCTAGAGGCGAAGGTTCCGTACCCGTATGAGGGGGGAATCTCCCCGTTTAGGTGAAACCGGGTAGGATAGTGCCCCAACTTGTGAACCAACATGGTTTTACATCACCCTATGACCTAAACAAACACAAAACAAGAGAGAGCTACGCCGGGCTACCCCTGTCAGAGGAATGTCTAGGGGGGTAGACGATCCGAGTGTGCACAGAGATCAGGGTTTCGCCGGAGGAAGACCACGAGAACATTGGAATGAGATGAAAACTTGCATGTGCCCCTAGCATATGTGTGTGAGTGTGGTGAGAGGTTGGTATAGGTGCTTGCATGTGTCCCCCCTCGCATGCATGCGCTCTAACCTAGAGGCGAAGGTTCCGGACCCGTATGAGGGGGGAATCTCCCCGTTTAGGTGAAACCGGGTAGGATAGTGCCCCAACTTGTGAACCAACATGGTTTTACATCACCCTATGACCTAAACAAACACAAAACAAGAGAGAGCTACGCCGGGCTACCCCTGTCAGAGGAATGTCTAGGGGGGTAGACGATCCGAGTGTGCACAGAGATCAGGGTTTCGCCGGAGGAAGACCACGAGAACATTGGAATGAGATGAAAACTTGCATGTGCCCCTATCATATGTGTGTGAGTGTGGTGAGAGGTTGGTATAGGTGCTTGCATGTGTCCCCCCTCGCATGCATGCGCTCTAACCTAGAGGCGAAGGTTCCGGACCCGTATGAGGGGGGAATCTCCCCGTTTAGGTGAAACCGGGTAGGATAGTGCCCCAACTTGTGAACCAACATGGTTTTACATCACCCTATGACCTAAACAAACACAAAACAAGAGAGAGCTACGCCGGGCTACCCCTGTCAGAGGAACGTCTAGGGGGTAGACGATCCGAGTGTGCACAGAGATTAGGGTTTCGCCGGAGGAAGACCACGAGAACATTGGAATGAGATGAAAACTTGCATGTGCCCCTAGCATATGTGTGTGAGTGTGGTGAGAGGTTGGTATAGGTGCTTGCATGTGTCCCCCCTCGCATGCATGCGCTCTAACCTAGAGGCGAAGGTTCCGGACCCGTATGAGGGGGGAATCTCCCCGTTTAGGTGAAACCGGGTAGGATAGTGCCCCAACTTGTGAACCAACATGGTTTTACATCACCCTATGACCTAAACAAACACAAAACAAGAGAGAGCTACGCCGGGCTACCCCTGTCAGAGGAATGTCTAGGGGGGTAGACGATCCGAGTGTGCACAGAGATCAGGGTTTCGCCGGAGGAAGACCACGAGAACATTGGAATGAGATGAAAACTTGCATGTGCCCCTAGCATATGTGTGTGAGTGTGGTGAGAGGTTGGTATAGGTGCTTGAATGTGTCCCCCCTCGCATGCATGCGCTCTAACCTAGAGGCGAAGGTTCCGGACCCGTATGAGGGGGGAATCTCCCCGTTTAGGTGAAACCGGGTAGGATAGTGCCCCAACTTGTGAACCAACATGGTTTTACATCACCCTATGACCTAAAAAAACACAAAACAAGAGAGAGCTACGCCGGGCTACCCCTGTCAGAGGAACGTCTAGGGGGGTAGACGATTCGAGTGTGCACAGAGATTAGGGTTTCGCCGGAGGAAGACCACGAGAACACTGGAATGAGATGAAAACTTGCATGTGCCCCTAGCATATGTGTGTGAGTGTGGTGAGAGGTTGGTATAGGTGCTTGCATGTGTCCCCCCTCGCATGCATGCACTCTAACCTAGAGGCGAAGGTTCCGGACCCGTATGAGGGGGGAATCTCGACGTTTAGGTGAAACCGGGTAGTATAGTGCCCCAACTTGTGAACCAACATGGTTTTACATCACCCTATGACCTAAACAAACACAAAACAAGAGAGAGCTACGCCGGGCTACCCCTGTCAGAGGAACGTCTAGGGGGGTAGACGATCCGAGTGTGCACAGAGATCAGGGTTTCGCCGGAGGAAGACCACGAGAACATTGGAATGAGATGAAAACTTGCATGTGCCCCTAGCATATGTGTGTGAGTGTGGTGAGAGGTTGGTATAGGTGCTTGCATGTGTCCCCCCTCGCATGCATGCGCTCTAACCTAGAGGCGAAGGTTCCGTACCCGTATGAGGGGGGAATATCCCCGTTTAGGTGAAACCGGGTAGGATAGTGCCCCAACTTGTGAACCAACATGGTTTTACATCACCCTATGACCTAAACAAACACAAAACAAGAGAGAGCTATGCCGGGCTACCCCTGTCAGAGGAATGTCTAGGGGGGTAGACGATCCGAGTGTGCACAGAGATCAGGGTTTCGCCGGAGGAAGACCACGAGAACATTGGAATGAGATGAAAACTTGCATGTGCCCCTATCATATGTGTGTGAGTGTGGTGAGAGGTTGTTATAGGTGCTTGCATGTGTCCCCCCTCGCATGCATGCGCTCTAACCTAGAGGCGAAGGTTCCGGACCCGTATGAGGGGGGAATCTCCCCGTTTAGGTGAAACCGGGTAGGATAGTGCCCCAACTTGTGAACCAACATGGTTTTACATCACCCTATGACCTAAACAAACACAAAACAAGAGAGAGCTACGCCGGGCTACCCCTGTCAGAGGAACGTCTAGGGGGGTAGACGATTCGAGTGTGCACAGAGATTAGGGTTTCGCCGGAGGAAGACCACGAGAACACTGGAATGAGATGAAAACTTGCATGTGCCCCTAGCATATGTGTGTTAGTGTGGTGAGAGGTTGGTATAGGTGCTTGCATGTGTCCTCCCTCGCATGCATGCGCTCTAACCTAGAGGCGAAGGTCCCGGACCCGTATGAGGGGGGAATCTCCCCGTTTAGGTGAAACCGGGTAGGATAGTGCCCCAACTTGTGAACCAACATGGTTTTACATCACCCTATGACCTAAACAAACACAAAACAAGAGAGAGCTACGCCGGGCTACCCCTGTCAGAGGAACGTCTAGGGGGGTAGACGATCCGAGTGTGCACAGAGATCAGGGTTTCGCCGGAGGAAGACCACGAGAACATTGGAATGAGATGAAAACTTGCATGTGCCCCTAGCATATGTGTGTGAGTGTGGTGAGAGGTTGGTATAGGTGCTTGCATGTGTCCCCCCTCGCATGCATGCGCTCTAACCTAGAGGCGAAGGTTCCGGACCCGTATGAGGGGGGAATCTCCCCGTTTAGGTGAAACCGGGTAGGATAGTGCCCCAACTTGTGAACCAACATGGTTTTACATCACCCTATGACCTAAACAAACACAAAACAAGAGAGAGCTACGCCGGGCTACCCCTGTCAGAGGAACGTCTAGGGGGTAGACGATCCGAGTGTGCACAGAGATCAGGGTTTCGCCGGAGGAAGACCACGAGAACATGGGAATGAGATGAAAACTTGCATGTGCCCCTAGCATATGTGTGTGAGTGTGGTGAGAGGTTGGTATAGGTGCTTGCATGTGTCCCCCCTCGCATGCATGCGCTCTAACCTAGAGGCGAAGGTTCCGGACCCGTATGATGGGGGAATCTCCCCGTTTAGGTGAAACCGGGTTGGATAGTGCCCCAACTTGTGAACCAACATGGTTTTACATCACCCTATGACCTAAAAAAACACAAAACAAGAGAGAGATACGCCGGGCTACCCCTGTCAAAGGAACGTCTAGGGGGGTAGACGATCCGAGTGTGCACAGAGATCAGGGTTTCGCCGGAGGAAGACCACGAGAACATTGGAATGAGACGAAAACTTGTATGTGCCCCTAGCATATGTGTGTGAGTGTGGTGAGAGGTTGGTATAGGTGCTTGCATGTGTCCCCCCTCGCATGCATGCGCTCTAACCTAGAGGCGAAGGTTCCGTACCCGTATGAGGGGGGGAATCTCCTCGTTTAGGTGAAACCGGGTAGGATAGTGCCCCAACTTTGAACCAACATGGTTTTACATCACCCTATGACCGAAACAAACACAAAACAAGAGAGAGCTACGCCGGGCTACCCCTGTCAGAGGAACGTCTAGGGGGGTAGACGATCCGAGTGTGCACAGAGATCAGGGTTTCGCCGGAGGAAGACCACGAGAACATTGGAATGAGATGAAAACTTGCATGTGCCCCTAGCATATGTGTTTGAGTGTGGTGAGAGGTTGGTATAGGTGCTTGCATGTGTCCCCCCTCGCATGCATGCGCTCTAACCTAGAGGCGAAGGTTCCGTACCCGTATGAGGGGGGAATCTCCCCGTTTAGGTGAAACCGGGTAGGATAGTGCCCCAACTTGTGAACCAACATGGTTTTACATCACCCTATGACCTAAACAAACACAAAACAAGAGAGAGCTACGCCGGGCTACCCCTGTCAGAGGAACGTCTAGGGGGGTAGACGATCCGAGTGTGCACACAGATCAGGGTTTCGCCAGAGGAAGACCACGAGAACATTGGAATGAGATGAAAACTTGCATGTGCCCCTAGCATATGTGTGTGAGTGTGGTGATAGGTTGGTATAGGTGCTTGCATGTGTCCCCCCTCGCATGCATGCGCTCTAACCTAGAGGCGAAGGTTCCGTACCCGTATGAGGGGGGAATCTCCCCGTTTAGGTGAAACCGGGTAGGATAGTGCCCCAACTTGTGAACCAACATGGTTTTACATCACCCTATGACCTAAACAAACACAAAACAAGAGAGAGCTACGCCGGGCTACCCCTGTCAGAGGAATGTCTAGGGGGGTAGACGATCCGAGTGTGCACAGAGATCAGGGTTTCGCCGGAGGAAGACCACGAGAACATTGGAATGAGATGAAAACTTGCATGTGCCCCTAGCATATGTGTGTGAGTGTGGTGAGAGGTTGGTATAGGTGCTTGCATGTGTCCCCCCTCGCATGCATGCGCTCTAACCTAGAGGCGAAGGTTCCGGACCCGTATGAGGGGGGAATCTCCCCGTTTAGGTGAAACCGGGTAGGATAGTGCCCCAACTTGTGAACCAACATGGTTTTACATCACCCTATGACCTAAACAAACACAAAACAAGAGAGAGCTACGCCGGGCTACCCCTGTCAGAGGAATGTCTAGGGGGGTAGACGATCCGAGTGTGCACAGAGATCAGGGTTTCGCCGGAGGAAGACCACGAGAACATTGGAATGAGATGAAAACTTGCATGTGCCCCTATCATATGTGTGTGAGTGTGGTGAGAGGTTGGTATAGGTGCTTGCATGTGTCCCCCCTCGCATGCATGCGCTCTAACCTAGAGGCGAAGGTTCCGGACCCGTATGAGGGGGGAATCTCCCCGTTTAGGTGAAACCGGGTAGGATAGTGCCCCAACTTGTGAACCAACATGGTTTTACATCACCCTATGACCTAAACAAACACAAAACAAGAGAGAGCTACGCCGGGCTACCCCTGTCAGAGGAACGTCTAGGGGGTAGACGATCCGAGTGTGCACAGAGATTAGGGTTTCGCCGGAGGAAGACCACGAGAACATTGGAATGAGATGAAAACTTGCATGTGCCCCTAGCATATGTGTGTGAGTGTGGTGAGAGGTTGGTATAGGTGCTTGCATGTGTCCCCCCTCGCATGCATGCGCTCTAACCTAGAGGCGAAGGTTCCGGACCCGTATGAGGGGGGAATCTCCCCGTTTAGGTGAAACCGGGTAGGATAGTGCCCCAACTTGTGAACCAACATGGTTTTACATCACCCTATGACCTAAACAAACACAAAACAAGAGAGAGCTACGCCGGGCTACCCCTGTCAGAGGAATGTCTAGGGGGGTAGACGATCCGAGTGTGCACAGAGATCAGGGTTTCGCCGGAGGAAGACCACGAGAACATTGGAATGAGATGAAAACTTGCATGTGCCCCTAGCATATGTGTGTGAGTGTGGTGAGAGGTTGGTATAGGTGCTTGAATGTGTCCCCCCTCGCATGCATGCGCTCTAACCTAGAGGCGAAGGTTCCGGACCCGTATGAGGGGGGAATCTCCCCGTTTAGGTGAAACCGGGTAGGATAGTGCCCCAACTTGTGAACCAACATGGTTTTACATCACCCTATGACCTAAAAAAACACAAAACAAGAGAGAGCTACGCCGGGCTACCCCTGTCAGAGGAACGTCTAGGGGGGTAGACGATTCGAGTGTGCACAGAGATTAGGGTTTCGCCGGAGGAAGACCACGAGAACACTGGAATGAGATGAAAACTTGCATGTGCCCCTAGCATATGTGTGTGAGTGTGGTGAGAGGTTGGTATAGGTGCTTGCATGTGTCCCCCCTCGCATGCATGCACTCTAACCTAGAGGCGAAGGTTCCGGACCCGTATGAGGGGGGAATCTCGACGTTTAGGTGAAACCGGGTAGTATAGTGCCCCAACTTGTGAACCAACATGGTTTTACATCACCCTATGACCTAAACAAACACAAAACAAGAGAGAGCTACGCCGGGCTACCCCTGTCAGAGGAACGTCTAGGGGGGTAGACGATCCGAGTGTGCACAGAGATCAGGGTTTCGCCGGAGGAAGACCACGAGAACATTGGAATGAGATGAAAACTTGCATGTGCCCCTAGCATATGTGTGTGAGTGTGGTGAGAGGTTGGTATAGGTGCTTGCATGTGTCCCCCCTCGCATGCATGCGCTCTAACCTAGAGGCGAAGGTTCCGGACCCGTATGAGGGGGGAATCTCCCCGTTTAGGTGAAACCGGGTAGGATAGTGCCCCAACTTGTGAACCAACATGGTTTTACATCACCCTATGACCTAAACAAACACAAAACAAGAGAGAGCTACGCCGGGCTACCCCTGTCAGAGGAACGTCTAGGGGGGTAGACGATCCGAGTGTGCACAGAGATCAGGGTTTCGCCGGAGGAAGACCACGAGAACATTGGAATGAGACGAAAACTTGCATGTGCCCCTAGCATATGTGTGTGAGTGTGGTGAGAGGTTGGTATAGGTGCTTGCATGTGTCCCCCCTCGCATGCATGCGCTCTAACCTAGAGGCGAAGGTTCCGGACCCGTATGAGGGGGGAATCTCCCCGTTTAGGTGAAACCGGGTAGGATAGTGCCCCAACTTGTGAACCAACATGGTTTTACATCACCCTATGACCTAAAAAAACACAAAACAAGAGAGAGCTACGCCGGGCTACCCCTGTCAGAGGAATGTCTAGGGGGTAGACGATCCGAGTGTGCACAGAGATCATGGTTTCGCCGGAGGAAGACCACGAGAACATTGGAATGAGATGAAAACTTGCATGTGCCGCTAGAATATGTGTGTGAGTGTGGTGAGAGGTTGGTATAGGTGCTTGCATGTGTCCCCCCTCGCATGCATGCACTCTAACCTAGAGGCGAAGGTTCCGGACCCGTATGAGGGGGGAATCTCCCCGTTTAGGTGAAACCGGGTAGGATAGTGCCCCAACTTGTGAACCAACATGGTTTTACATCACCCTATGACCTAAACAAACACAAAACAAGAGAGATCTACGCCGGGCTATCCCTGTCAGAGGAACGTCTAGGGGGTAGACGATCCGAGTGTGCACAGAGATCAGGGTTTCGCCGGAGGAAGACCACGAGAACATTAGAATGAGATGAAAACTTGCATGTGCCCCTAGAATATGTGTGTGAGTGTGGTGAGAGGTTGGTATAGGTGCTTGCATGTGTCCCCCCTCGCATGCATGCGCTCTAACCTAGAGGCGAAGGTTCCGGACCCGTATGAGGGGGGAATCTCCCCGTTTAGGTGAAACCGGGTAGGATAGTGCCCCAACTTGTGAACCAACATGGTTTTACATCACCCTATGACCTAAACAAACACAAAACAAGAGAGAGCTACGCCGGGCTACCCCTGTCAGAGGAACGTCTAGGGGGGTAGACGATCCGAGTGTGCACAGAGATCAGGGTTTCGCCGGAGGAAGACCACGAGAACATTGGAATGAGACGAAAACTTGCATGTGCCCCTAGCATATGTGTGTGAGTGTGGTGAGAGGTTGGTATAGGTGCTTGCATGTGTCCCCCCTCGCATGCATGCGCTCTAACCTAGAGGCGAAGGTTCCGGACCCGTATGAGGGGGGAATCTCCCCGTTTAGGTGAAACCGGGTAGGATAGTGCCCCAACTTGTGAATGAACATGGTTTTACATCACCCTATGACCCAAACAAACACAAAACAAGAGAGAGCTACGCCGGGCTACCCCTGTCAGAGGAACGTCTAGGGGGGTAGACGATCCGAGTGTGCACAGAGATCAGCGTTTCGCTGGAGGAAGACCACGAGAACATTGGAATGAGACGAAAACTTGCATGTGCCCCTAGCATATGTGTGTGAGTGTGGTGACAGGTTGTTATAGGTGCTTGCATGTGTCCCCCCTCGCATGCATGGGCTCTAACCTAGAGGCGAAGGTTTCGGACCCGTATGAGGGGGGAATCTCCCTGTTTAGGTGAAACCGGGTAGGATAGTGCCCCAACTTGTGAACCAACATGGTTTTACATCACCCTATGACCTAAACAAACACAAAACAAGAGAGAGCTACGCCGGGCTACCCCTGTCAGAGGAACGTCTAGGGGGGTAGACGATCCGAGTGTGCACAGAGATCAGGGTTTCGTCGGAGGAAGACCACGAGAACATTGGAATGAGATGAAAACTTGCATGTGCCGCTAGAATATGTGTGTGAGTGTGGTGAGAGGTTGGTATAGGTGCTTGCATGTGTCCCCCTCGCATGCATGCACTCTAACCTAGAGGCGAAGGTTCCGGACCCGTATGAGGGGGGAATCTCCCCGTTTAGGTGAAACCGGGTAGGATAGTGCCCCAACTTGTGAACCAACATGGTTTTACATCACCCTATGACCTAAACAAACACAAAACAAGAGAGAGCTACGCCGGGCTACCCCTGTCAGAGGAACGTCTAGGGGGGTAGACGATCCGAGTGTGCACAGAGATCAGGGTTTCGCCGGAGGAAGACCACGAGAACATTAGAATGAGATGAAAACTTGCATGTTCCCCTAGCATATGTGTGTGAGTGTGGTGAGAGGTTGGTATAGGTGCTTGCATGTGTCCCCCCTCGCATGCATGCGCTCTAACCTAGAGGCGAAGGTTCCGGACCCGTATAAGGGGGGAATCTCCCCGTTTAGGTGAAACCGGGTAGGATAGTGCCCCAACTTGTGAACCAACATGGTTTTACATCACCCTATGACCTAAACAAACACAAAACAAGAGAGAGCTACGCCGGGCTACCCCTGTCAGAGGAACGTCTAGGGGGTAGACGATCCGAGTGTGCACAGAGATCAGGGTTTCGCCGGAGGAAGACCACGAGAACATTGGAATGAGATGAAAACTTGCATGTGCCCCTAGCATATGTGCGAGTGTGGTGAGAGGTTGGTATAGGTGCTTGCATGTGTCCCCCCTCGCATGCATGCGCTCTAACCTAGAGGCGAAGGTTCCGGACCCGTATGATGGGGGAATCTCCCCGTTTAGGTGAAACCGGGTAGGATAGTGCCCCAACTTGTGAATGAACATGGTTTTACATCACCCTATGACCCAAACAAACACAAAACAAGAGAGAGCTACGCCGGGCTACCCCTGTCAGAGGAACGTCTAGGGGGGTAGACAATCCGAGTGTGCACAGAGATCAGCGTTTCGCTGGAGGAAGACCACGAGAACATTGGAATGAGACGAAAACTTGCATGTGCCCCTAGCATATGTGTGTGAGTGTGGTGACAGGTTGTTATAGGTGCTTGCATGTGTCCCCCCTCGCATTCATGCGCTCTAACCTAGAGGCGAAGGTTCCGTACCCGTATAAGGGGGGAATCTCCCCGTTTAGGTGAAACCGGGTAGGATAGTGCCCCAACTTGTGAACCAACATGGTTTTACATCACCCTATGACCTAAACAAACACAAAACAAGAGAGAGCTACGCCGGGCTACCCCTGTCAGAGGAACGTCTAGGGGGGTAGACGATTCGAGTGTGCACAGAGATCAGGGTTTCGCCGGAGGATGACCACGAGAACATTGGAATGAGATGAAAACCTGCATGTGCCCCTAGAATATGTGTGTGAGTATGGTGAGAGGTTGGTATAGGTGCTTGCATGTGCCCCCCTCGCATGCATGCGCTCTAACCTAGAGGCGAAGGTTCCGTACCCGTATGAGGGGGGAATCTCCCCGTTTAGGTGAAACCGGGTAGGATAGTGCCCCAACTTGTGAACCAACATGGTTTTACATCACCCTATGACCTAAAAAAACACAAAACAAGAGAGAGCTACGCCGGGCTACCCCTGTCAGAGGAATGTCTAGGGGTGTAGACGATCCGAGTGTGCACAGAGATCATGGTTTCGCCGGAGGAAGACCACGAGAACATTGGAATGAGATGAAAACTTGCATGTGCCCCTATCATATGTGTGTGATTGTGGTGATAGGTTGGTATAGGTGCTTGCATGTGTCCCCCCTCGCATGCATGCGCTCTAACCTAGAGGCGAAGGTTCCGGACCCGTATGAGGGGGGAATCTCCCCGTTTAGGTGAAACCGGGTAGGATAGTGCCCCAACTTGTGAACCAACATGGTTTTACGTCACCCTATGACCTAAACAAACACAAAACAAGAGAGAGCTACGCCGGGCTACCCCTGTCAGAGGAACGTCTAGGGGGTAGACGATCCGAGTGTGCACAGAGATTAGGGTTTCGCCGGAGGAAGACCACGAGAACATTGGAATGAGATGAAAACTTGCATGTGCCCCTAGCATATGTGTGTGAGTGTGGTGAGAGGTTGGTATAGGTGCTTGCATGTGTCCCCCCTCGCATGCATGCGCTCTAACCTAGAGGCGAAGGTTCCGGACCCGTATAAGGGGGGAATCTCCCCGTTTAGGTGAAACCGGGTAGGATAGTGCCCCAACTTGTGAACCAACATGGTTTTACATCACCCTATGACCTAAACAAACACAAAACAAGAGAGAGCTATGCCGGGCTACCCCTGTCAGAGGAACGTCTAGGGGGGTAGACGATCCGAGTGTGCACAGAGATCAGGGTTTCACCGGAGGAAGACCACGAGAACATTGGAATGAGACGAAAACTTGCATGTGCCCCTAGCATATGTGTGTGAGTGTGGTGAGAGGTTGGTATAGGTGCTTGCATGTGTCCCCCCTCGCATGCATGCGCTCTAACCTAGAGGCGAAGGTTCCGTACCCGTATAAGGGGGGAATCTCCCCGTTTAGGTGAAACCGGGTAGGATAGTGCCCCAACTTGTGAACCAACATGGTTTTACATCACCCTATGACCTAAACAAACACAAAACAAGAGAGAGCTACGCCGGGCTACCCCTGTCAGAGGAACGTCTAGGGGGGTAGACGATCCGAGTGTGCACAGAGATCAGGGTTTCGCCAGAGGAAGACCACGAGAACATTGGAATGAGATGAAAACTTGCATGTGCCCCTAGCATATGTATTTGAGTGTGGTGAGAGGTTGGTATAGGTGCTTGCATGTGTCCCCCCTCGCATGCATGCGCTCTAACCTAGAGGCGAAGGTTCCGTACCCGTATGAGGGGGGAATCTCCCCGTTTAGGTGAAACCGGGTAGGATAGTGCCCCAACTTGTGAACCAACATGGTTTTACATCACCCTATGACCTAAACAAACACAAAACAAGAGAGAGCTACGCCGGGCTACCCCTGTCAGAGGAATGTCTAGGGGGGTAGACGATCCGAGTGTGCACAGAGATCAGGGTTTCACCGGAGGAAGACCACGAGAACATTGGAATGAGATGAAAACTTGCATGTGACCCTAGCATATGTGTGTGAGTGTGGTGAGAGGTTGTTATAGGTGCTTGCATGTGTCCCCCCTCGCATGCATGCGCTCTAACCTAGAGGCGAAGGTTCCGGACCCGTATGAGGGGGGAATCTCCCCGTTTAGGTGAAACCGGGTAGGATAGTGCCCCAACTTGTGAACCAACATGGTTTTACATCACCCTATGACCTAAACAAACACAAAACAAGAGAGAGCTACGCCGGGCTACCCCTGTCAGAGGAACGTCTAGGGGGGTAGACGATCCGAGTGTGCACAGAGATTAGGGTTTCGCCGGAGGAAGACCACGAGAACATTGGAATGAGATGAAAACTTGCATGTGCCCCTAGCATATGTGTGTGAGTGTGGTTAGAGGTTGGTATAGGTTCTTGCATGTGTCCCCCCTCGCATGCATGCGCTCTAACCTAGAGGCGAAGGTTCCGGACCCGTATGAGGGGGGAATCTCCCCGTTTAGGTGAAACCGGGTAGGATAGTTCCCCAACTTGTGAACCAACATGGTTTTACATCACCCTATGACCTAAACAAACACAAAACAAGAGAGAGCTACGCCGGGCTACCCCTGTCAGAGGAACGTCTAGGGGGGTAGACGATCCGAGTGTGCACAGAGATCAGGGTTTCGCCGGAGGAAGACCACGAGAACATTGGAATGAGACGAAAACTTGCATGTGCCCCTAGCATATGTGTGTGAGTGTGGTGAGAGGTTGGTATAGGTGCTTGCATGTGTCCCCCCTCGCATGCATGCGCTCTAACCTAGAGGTGAAGGTTCCGTACCCGTATAAGGGGGGAATCTCCCCGTTTAGGTGAAACCGGGTAGGATAGTGCCCCAACTTGTGAACCAACATGGTTTTACATCACCCTATGACCTAAACAAACACAAAACAAGAGAGAGCTACGCCGGGCTACCCCTGTCAGAGGAACGTCTAGGGGGGTAGACGATCCGAGTGTGCACAGAGATCAGGGTTTCGCCAGAGGAAGACCACGAGAACATTGGAATGAGATGAAAACTTGCATGTGCCCCTAGCATATATGTGTGAGTGTGGTGAGAGTTTGGTATAGGTGCTTGCATGTGTCCCCCCTCGCATGCATGCGCTCTAACCTAGAGGCGAAGGTTCCGTACCCGTATGAGGGGGGAATCTCCCCGTTTAGGTGAAACCGGGTAGGATAGTGCCCCAACTTGTGAACCAACATGGTTTTACATCACCCTATGACCTAAACAAACACAAAACAAGAGAGAGCTACGCCGGGCTACCCCTGTCAGAGGAATGTCTAGGTGGGTAGACGATCCGAGTGTGCACAGAGATCAGGGTTTCGCCGGAGGAAGACCACGAGAACATTGGAATGAGATGAAAACTTGCATGTGCCCCTATCATATGTGTGTGAGTGTGGTGAGAGGTTGTTATAGGTGCTTGCATGTGTCCCCCCTCGCATGCATGCGCTCTAACCTAGAGGCGAAGGTTCCGGACCCGTATGAGGGGGGAATCTCCCCGTTTAGGTGAAACCGGGTAGGATAGTGCCCCAACTTGTGAACCAACATGGTTTTACATCACCCTATGACCTAAACAAACACAAAACAAGAGAGAGCTACGCCGGGCTACCCCTGTCAGAGGAACGTCTAGGGGGGTAGACGATTCGAGTGTGCACAGAGATTAGGGTTTCGCCGGAGGAAGACCACGAGAACACTGGAATGAGATGAAAACTTGCATGTGCCCCTAGCATATGTGTGTGAGTGTGGTGAGAGGTTGGTATAGGTGCTTGCATGTGTCCCCCCTCGCATGCATGCGCTCTAACCTAGAGGCGAAGGTCCCGGACCCGTATGAGGGGGGAATCTCCCCGTTTAGGTGAAACCGGGTAGGATAGTGCCCCAACTTGTGAACCAACATGGTTTTACATCACCCTATGACCTAAACAAACACAAAACAAGAGAGAGCTACGCCGGGCTACCCCTGTCAGAGGAACGTCTAGGGGGGTAGACGATCCGAGTGTGCACAGAGATCAGGGTTTCGCCGGAGGAAGACCACGAGAACATTGGAATGAGATGAAAACTTGCATGTGCCCCTAGCATATGTGTGTGAGTGTGGTGAGAGGTTGGTATAGGTGCTTGCATGTGTCCCCCCTCGCATGCATGCGCTCTAACCTAGAGGCGAAGGTTCCGGACCCGTATGAGGGGGGAATCTCCCCGTTTAGGTGAAACCGGGTAGGATAGTGCCCCAACTTGTGAACCAACATGGTTTTACATCACCCTATGACCTAAACAAACACAAAACAAGAGAGAGCTACGCCGGGCTACCCCTGTCAGAGGAACGTCTAGGGGGTAGACGATCCGAGTGTGCACAGAGATCAGGGTTTCGCCGGAGGAAGACAACGAGAACATTGGAATGAGATGAAAACTTGCATGTGCCCCTAGCATATGTGTGTGAGTGTGGTGAGAGGTTGGTATAGGTGCTTGCATGTGTCCCCCCTCGCATGCATGCGCTCTAACCTAGAGGCGAAGGTTCCGGACCCGTATGATGGGGGAATCTCCCCGTTTAGGTGAAACCGGGTAGGATAGTGCCCCAACTTGTGAACCAACATGGTTTTACATCACCCTATGACCTAAAAAAACACAAAACAAGACAGAGATACGCCGGGCTACCCCTGTCAGAGGAACGTCTAGGGGGGTAGACGATCCGAGTGTGCACAGAGATCAGGGTTTCGCCGGAGGAAGACCACGAGAACATTGGAATGAGACGAAAACTTGCATGTGCCCCTAGCATATGTGTGTGAGTGTGGTGAGAGGTTGGTATAGGTGCTTGCATGTGTCCCCCCTCGCATGCATGCGCTCTAACCTAGAGGCGAAGGTTCCGTACCCGTATGAGGGGGGAATCTCCCCGTTTAGGTGAAACCGGGTAGGATAGTGCCCCAACTTGTGAACCAACATGGTTTTACATCACCCTATGACCGAAACAAAGACAAAACAAGAGAGAGCTACGCCGGTCTACCCCTGTCAGAGGAACGTCTAGGGGGGTAGACGATCCGAGTGTGCATAGAGATCAGGGTTTCGCCGGAGGAAGACCACGAGAACATTGGAATGAGATGAAAACTTGCATGTGCCCCTAGAATATGTGTGTGAGTATGGTGAGAGGTTGGTATAGGTGCTTGCATGTGCCCCCCTCGCATGCATGCGCTCTAACCTAGAGGCGAAGGTTCCGGACCCGTATGAGGGGGGAATCTCCCCGTTTAGGTGAAACCGGGTAGGATAGTGCCCCAACTTGTGAACCAACATGGTTTTACATCACCCTATGACCTAAACAAACACAAAACAAGAGAGAGCTACGCCGGGCTACCCCTGTCAGAGGAATGTCTAGGGGGGTAGACGATCCGAGTGTGCACAGAGATCAGGGTTTCGCCGGAGGAAGACCACGAGAACATTGGAATGAGATGAAAACTTGCATGTGCCCCTATCATATGTGTGTGAGTGTGGTGAGAGGTTGGTATAGGTGCTTGCATGTGTCCCCCCTCGCATGCATGCGCTCTAACCTAGAGGCGAAGGTTCCGGACCCGTATGAGGGGGGAATCTCCCCGTTTAGGTGAAACCGGGTAGGATAGTGCCCCAACTTGTGAACCAACATGGTTTTACATCACCCTATGACCTAAACAAACACAAAACAAGAGAGAGCTACGCCGGGCTACCCCTGTCAGAGGAACGTCTAGGGGGTAGACGATCCGAGTGTGCACAGAGATTAGGGTTTCGCCGGAGGAAGACCACGAGAACATTGGAATGAGATGAAAACTTGCATGTGCCCCTAGCATATGTGTGTGAGTGTGGTGAGAGGTTGGTATAGGTGCTTGCATGTGTCCCCCCTCGCATGCATGCGCTCTAACCTAGAGGCGAAGGTTCCGGACCCGTATGAGGGGGGAATCTCCCCGTTTAGGTGAAACCGGGTAGGATAGTGCCCCAACTTGTGAACCAACATGGTTTTACATCACCCTATGACCTAAACAAACACAAAACAAGAGAGAGCTACGCCGGGCTACCCCTGTCAGAGGAATGTCTAGGGGGGTAGACGATCCGAGTGTGCACAGAGATCAGGGTTTCGCCGGAGGAAGACCACGAGAACATTGGAATGAGATAAAAACTTGCATGTGCCCCTAGCATATGTGTGTGAGTGTGGTGAGAGGTTGGTATAGGTGCTTGCATGTGTCCCCCCTCGCATGCATGCGCTCTAACCTAGAGGCGAAGGTTCCGGACCCGTATGAGGGGGGAATCTCCCCGTTTAGGTGAAACCGGGTAGGATAGTGCCCCAACTTGTGAACCAACATGGTTTTACATCACCCTATGACCTAAAAAAACACAAAACAAGAGAGAGCTACGCCGGGCTACCCCTGTCAGAGGAACGTCTAGGGGGGTAGACGATTCGAGTGTGCACAGAGATTAGGGTTTCGCCGGAGGAAGACCACGAGAACACTGGAATGAGATGAAAACTTGCATGTGCCCCTAGCATATGTGTGTGAGTGTGGTGAGAGGTTGGTATAGGTGCTTGCATGTGTCCCCCCTCGCATGCATGCACTCTAACCTAGAGGCGAAGGTTCCGGACCCGTATGAGGGGGGAATCTCGACGTTTAGGTGAAACCGGGTAGTATAGTGCCCCAACTTGTGAACCAACATGGTTTTACATCACCCTATGACCTAAACAAACACAAAACAAGAGAGAGCTAAGCCGGGCTACCCCTGTCAGAGGAACGTCTAGGGGGGTAGACGATCCGAGTGTGCACAGAGATCAGGGTTTCGCCGGAGGAAGACCATGAGAACATTGGAATGAGATGAAAACTTGCATGTGCCCCTAGCATATGTGTGTGAGTGTGGTGAGAGGTTGGTATAGGTGCTTGCATGTGTCCCCCCTCGCATGCATGCGCTCTAACCTAGAGGCGAAGGTTCCGGACCCGTATGAGGGGGGAATCTCCCCGTTTAGGTGAAACCGGGTAGGATAGTGCCCCAACTTGTGAACCAACATGGTTTTACATCACCCTATGACCTAAACAAACACAAAACAAGAGAGAGCTACGCCGGGCTACCCCTGTCAGAGGAACGTCTAGGGGGGTAGACGATCCGAGTGTGCACAGAGATCAGGGTTTCGCCGGAGGAAGACCACGAGAACATTGGAATGAGACGAAAACTTGCATGTGCCCCTAGCATATGTGTGTGAGTGTGGTGAGAGGTTGGTATAGGTGCTTGCATGTGTCCCCCCTCGCATGCATGCGCTCTAACCTAGAGGCGAAGGTTCCGGACCCGTATGAGGGGGGAATCTCCCCGTTTAGGTGAAACCGGGTAGGATAGTGCCCCAACTTGTGAACCAACATGGTTTTACATCACCCTATGACCTAAAAAAACACAAAACAAGAGAGAGCTACGCCGGGCTACCCCTGTCAGAGGAATGTCTAGGGGGTAGACGATCCGAGTGTGCACAGAGATCATGGTTTCGCCGGAGGAAGACCACGAGAACCTTGGAATGAGATGAAAACTTGCATGTGCCCCTAGAATATGTGTGTGAGTGTGGTGAGAGGTTGGTATAGGTGCTTGCATGTGTCCCCCCTCGCATGCATGCGCTCTAACCTAGAGGCGAAGGTTTCGGACCCGTATGAGGGGGGAATCTCCCTGTTTAGGTGAAACCGGGTAGGATAGTGCCCCAACTTGTGAACCAACATGGTTTTACATCACCCTATGACCTAAACAAACACAAAACAAGAGAGAGCTACGCCGGGCTACCCCTGTCAGAGGAACGTCTAGGGGGGTAGACGATCCGAGTGTGCACAGAGATCAGGGTTTCGTCGGGGGAAGACCACGAGAACATTGGAATGAGATGAAAACTTGCATGTGGCGCTAGAATATGTGTGTGAGTATGGTGAGAGGTTGGTATAGGTGCTTGCATGTGTCCCCCCTCGCATGCATGCACTCTAACCTAGAGGCGAAGGTTCCGGACACGTATGAGGGGGGAATCTCCCCGTTTAGGTCAAACCGGGTAGGATAGTGCCCCAACTTGTGAACCAACATGGTTTTACATCACCCTATGACCTAAACAAACACAAAACAAGAGAGAGCTACGCCGGGCTACCCCTGTCAGAGGAACGTCTAGGGGGGTAGACGATCCGAGTGTGCACAGAGATCAGGGTTTCGCCGGAGGAAGACCACGAGAACATTAGAATGAGATGAAAACTTGCATGTGCCCCTAGCATATGTGTGTGAGTGTGGTGAGAGGTTGTTATAGGTGCTTGCATGTGTCCCCCCTCGCATGCATGCGCTCTAACCTAGAGGCGAAGGTTCCGGACCCGTATGAGGGGGGAATCTCCCCGTTTAGGTGAAACCGGGTAGGATAGTGCCCCAACTTGTGAACCAACATGGTTTTACATCACCCTATGACCTAAACAAACACAAAACAAGAGAGAGCTACGCCGGGCTACCCCTGTCAGAGGAACGTCTAGGGGGGTAGACGATCCGAGTGTGCACAGAGATCAGGGTTTCGCCGGAGGAAGACCACGAGAACATTGGAATGAGACGAAAACTTGCATGTGCCCCTAGCATATGTGTGTGAGTGTGGTGAGAGGTTGGTATAGGTGCTTGCATGTGTCCCCCCTCGCATGCATGCGCTCTAACCTAGAGGCGAAGGTTCCGGACCCGTATGAGGGGGAATCTCCCCGTTTAGGTGAAACCGGGTAGGATAGTGCCCCAACTTGTGAACCAACATGGTTTTACATCACCCTATGACCTAAACAAACACAAAACAAGAGAGAGCTACGCCGGGCTACCCCTGTCAGAGGAACGTCTAGGGGGGTAGACGATCCGAGTGTGCACAGAGATCAGGGTTTCGCCGGAGGAAGACCACGAGAACATTAGAATGAGATGAAAACTTGCATGTGCCCCTAGCATATGTGTGTGAGTGTGGTGAGAGGTTGGTATAGGTGCTTGCATGTGTCCCCCCTCGCATGCATGCGCTCTAACCTAGAGGCGAAGGTTCCGGACCCGTATGAGGGGGGAATCTCCCCGTTTAGGTGAAACCGGGTAGGATAGTGCCCCAACTTGTGAACCAACATGGTTTTACATCACCCTATGACCTAAACAAACACAAAACAAGAGAGAGCTACGCCGGGCTACCCCTGTCAGAGGAACGTCTAGGGGGGTAGACGATCCGAGTGTGCACAGAGATCAGGGTTTCGCCGGAGGAAGACCACGAGAACATTGGAATGAGACGAAAACTTGCATGTGCCCCTAGCATATGTGTGTGAGTGTGGTGAGAGGTTGGTATAGGTGCTTGCATGTGTCCCCCCTCGCATGCATGCGCTCTAACCTAGAGGCGAAGGTTCCGGACCCGTATGAGGGGGGAATCTCCCCGTTTAGGTGAAACCGGGTAGGATAGTGCCCCAACTTGTGAATGAACATGGTTTTACATCACCCTATGACCCAAACAAACACAAAACAAGAGAGAGCTACGCCGGGCTACCCCTGTCAGAGGAACGTCTAGGGGGGTAGACGATCCGAGTGTGCACAGAGATCAGCGTTTC
The DNA here is from genome assembly GCA_916181665.1 of Avena sativa. NCBI lineage: Eukaryota > Viridiplantae > Streptophyta > Magnoliopsida > Poales > Poaceae > Avena > Avena sativa. The sequence goes on along the minus strand of OV702298.1, from coordinate 257,977,848 downwards.
GCTGGAGGAAGACCACGAGAACATTGGAATGAGACGAAAACTTGCATGTGCCCCTAGCATATGTGTGTGAGTGTCGTGACAGGTTGTTATAGGTGCTTGCATGTGTCCCCCCTCGCATGCATGCGCTCTAACCTAGAGGCGAAGGTTTCGGACCCGTATGAGGGGGGAATCTCCCTGTTTAGGTGAAACCGGGTAGGATAGTGCCCCAACTTGTGAACCAACATGGTTTTACATCACCCTATGACCTAAACAAACACAAAACAAGAGAGAGCTACGCCGGGCTACCCCTGTCAGAGGAACGTCTAGGGGGGTAGACGATCCGAGTGTGCACAGAGATCAGGGTTTCGTCGGAGGAAGACCACGAGAACATTGGAATGAGATGAAAACTTGCATGTGCCGCTAGAATATGTGTGTGAGTGTGGTGAGAGGTTGGTATAGGTGCTTGCATGTGTCCCCCCTCGCATGCATGCACTCTAACCTAGAGGCGAAGGTTCCGGACCCGTATGAGGGGGGAATCTCCCCGTTTAGGTGAAACCGGGTAGGATAGTGCCCCAACTTGTGAACCAACATGGTTTTACATCACCCTATGACCTAAACAAACACAAAAGAAGAGAGAGCTACGCCGGGCTACCCCTGTCAGAGGAACGTCTAGGGGGGTAGACGATCCGAGTGTGCACAGAGATCAGGGTTTCGCCGGAGGAAGACCACGAGAACATTAGAATGAGATGAAAACTTGCATGTTCCCCTAGCATATGTGTGTGAGTGTGGTGAGAGGTTGGTATAGGTGCTTGCATGTGTCCCCCCTCGCATGCATGCGCTCTAACCTAGAGGCGAAGGTTCCGGACCCGTATGAGGGGGGAATCTCCCCGTTTAGGTGAAACCGGGTAGGATAGTGCACCAACTTGTGAACCAACATGGTTTTACATCACCCTATGACCTAAACAAACACAAAACAAGAGAGAGCTACGCCGGGCTACCCCTGTCAGAGGAACGTCTAGGGGGTAGACGATCCGAGTGTGCACAGAGATCAGGGTTTCGCCGGAGGAAGACCACGAGAACATTGGAATGAGATGAAAACTTGCATGTGCCCCTAGCATATGTGCGATTGTGGTGAGAGGTTGGTATAGGTGCTTGCATGTGTCCCCCCTCGCATGCATGCGCTCTAACCTAGAGGCGAAGGTTCCGGACCCGTATGATGGGGGAATCTCCCCGTTTAGGTGAAACCGGGTAGGATAGTGCCCCAACTTGTGAATGAACATGGTTTTACATCACCCTATGACCCAAACAAACACAAAACAAGAGAGAGCTACGCCGGGCTACCCCTGTCAGAGGAACGTCTAGGGGGGTAGACAATCCGAGTGTGCACAGAGATCAGCGTTTCGCTGGAGGAAGACCACGAGAACATTGGAATGAGACGAAAACTTGCATGTGCCCCTAGCATATGTGTGTGAGTGTGGTGACAGGTTGTTATAGGTGCTTGCATGTGTCCCCCCTCGCATGCATGCGCTCTAACCTAGAGGCGAAGGTTCCGTACCCGTATAAGGGGGGAATCTCCCCGTTTAGGTGAAACCGGGTAGGATAGTGCCCCAACTTGTGAACCAAAATGGTTTTACATCACCCTATGACCTAAACAAACACAAAACAAGAGAGAGCTACGCCGGGCTACCCCTGTCAGAGGAACGTCTAGGGGGGTAGACGATTCGAGTGTGCACAGAGATCAGGATTTCGCCGGAGGATGACCACGAGAACATTGGAATGAGATGAAAACTTGCATGTGCCCCTAGAATATGTGTGTGAGTATGGTGAGAGGTTGGTATAGGTGCTTGCATGTGCCCCCCTCGCATGCATGCGCTCTAACCTAGAGGCGAAGGTTCCGTACCCGTATGAGGGGGGAATCTCCCCGTTTAGGTGAAACCGGGTAGGATAGTGCCCCAACTTGTGAACCAACATGGTTTTACATCACCCTATGACCTAAAAAACACAAAACAAGAGAGAGCTACGCCGGGCTACCCCTGTCAGAGGAATGTCTAGGGGTGTAGACGATCCGAGTGTGCACAGAGATCATGGTTTCGCCGGAGGAAGACCACGAGAACATTGGAATGAGATGAAAACTTGCATGTGCCCCTATCATATGTGTGTGAGTGTGGTGATAGGTTGGTATAGGTGCTTGCATGTGTCCCCCCTCGCATGCATGCGCTCTAACCTAGAGGCGAAGGTTCCGGACCCGTATGAGGGGGGAATCTCCCCGTTTAGGTGAAACCGGGTAGGATAGTGCCCCAACTTGTGAACCAACATGGTTTTACGTCACCCTATGACCTAAACAAACACAAAACAAGAGAGAGCTACGCCGGGCTACCCCTGTCAGAGGAACGTCTAGGGGGTAGACGATCCGAGTGTGCACAGAGATTAGGGTTTCGCCGGAGGAAGACCACGAGAACATTGGAATGAGATGAAAACTTGCATGTGCCCCTAGCATATGTGTGTGAGTGTGGTGAGAGGTTGGTATAGGTGCTTGCATGTGTCCCCCCTCGCATGCATGCGCTCTAACCTAGAGGCGAAGGTTCCGGACCCGTATAAGGGGGGAATCTCCCCGTTTAGGTGAAACCGGGTAGGATAGTGCCCCAACTTGTGAACCAACATGGTTTTACATCACCCTATGACCTAAACAAACACAAAACAAGAGAGAGCTATGCCGGGCTACCCCTGTCAGAGGAACGTCTAGGGGGGTAGACGATCCGAGTGTGCACAGAGATCAGGGTTTCGCCGGAGGAAGACCACGAGAACATTGGAATGAGACGAAAACTTGCATGTGCCCCTAGAATATGTGTGTGAGTGTGGTGAGAGGTTGGTATAGGTGCTTGCATGTGTCCCCCCTCGCATGCATGCGCTCTAACCTAGAGGCGAAGGTTCCGTACCCGTATAAGGGGGGAATCTCCCCGTTTAGGTGAAACCGGGTAGGATAGTGCCCCAACTTGTGAACCAACATGGTTTTACATCACCCTATGACCTAAACAAACACAAAACAAGAGAGAGCTACGCCGGGCTACCCCTGTCAGAGGAATGTCTAGGGGGGTAGACGATCCGAGTGTGCACAGAGATCAGGGTTTCGCCGGAGGAAGACCACGAGAACATTGGAATGAGATGAAAACTTGCATGTGCCCCTAGCATATGTGTTTGAGTGTGGTGAGAGGTTGGTATAGGTGCTTGCATGTGTCCCCCCTCGCATGCATGCGCTCTAACCTAGAGGCGAAGGTTCCGTACCCGTATGAGGGGGAATCTCCCCGTTTAGGTGAAACCGGGTAGGATAGTGCCCCAACTTGTGAACCAACATGGTTTTACATCACCCTTGTACCTAAACAAACACAAAACAAGAGAGAGCTACGCCGGGCTACCCCTGTCAGAGGAACGTCTAGGGGGGTAGACGATCCGAGTGTGCAAAGAGATCAGGGTTTCGTCGGAGGAAGACCACGAGAACATTGGAATGAGATGAAAACTTGCATGTGCCGCTAGAATATGTGTGTGAGTGTGGTGAGAGGTTGGTATAGGTGCTTGCATGTGTCCCCCCTCGCATGCATGCACTCTAACCTAGAGGCGAAGGTTCCGGACCCGTATGAGGGGGGAATCTCCCCGTTTAGGTGAAACCGGGTAGGATAGTGCCCCAACTTGTGAACCAACATGGTTTTACATCACCCTATGACCTAAACAAACACAAAACAAGAGAGAGCTACGCCGGGCTACCCCTGTCAGAGGAACGTCTAGGGGGGTAGACGATCCGAGTGTGCACAGAGATCAGGGTTTCGCCGGAGGAAGACCACGAGAACATTAGAATGAGATGAAAACTTGCATGTGCCCCTAGAATATGTGTGTGAGTGTGGTGAGAGGTTGGTATAGGTGCTTGCATGTGTCCCCCCTCGCATGCATGCGCTCTAACCTAGAGGCGAAGGTTCCGGACCCGTATGAGGGGGGAATCTCCCCGTTTAGGTGAAACCGGGTAGGATAGTGCCCCAACTTGTGAACCAACATGGTTTTACATCACCCTATGACCTAAACAAACACAAAACAAGAGAGAGCTACGCCGGGCTACCCCTGTCAGAGGAACGTCTAGGGGGTAGACGATCCGAGTGTGCATAGAGATCAGGGTTTCGCCGGAGGAAGACCACGAGAACATTGGAATGAGATGAAAACTTGCATGTGCCCCTAGCATATGTGTGAGTGTGGTGAGAGGTTGGTATAGGTGCTTGCATGTGTCCCCCCTCGCATGCATGCGCTCTAACCTAGAGGCGAAGGTTCCGGACCCGTATGATGGGGGAATCTCCCCGTTTAGGTGAAACCGGGTAGGATAGTGCCCCAACTTGTGAACCAACATGGTTTTACATCACCCTATGACCTAAACAAACACAAAACAAGAGAGAGATACGCCGGGCTACCCCTGTCAGAGGAACGTCTAGGGGGGTAGACGATCCGAGTGTGCACAGAGATCAGCGTTTCGCTGGAGGAAGACCACGAGAACATTGGAATGAGACGAAAACTTGCATGTGCCCCTAGAATATGTGTGTGAGTGTGGTGAAAGGTTGTTATAGGTGCTTGCATGTGTCCCCCCTCGCATGCATGCGCTCTAACCTAGAGGCGAAGGTTCCGTACCCGTATAAGGGGGGAATCTCCCCGTTTAGGTGAAACCGGGTAGGATAGTGCCCCAACTTGTGAACCAACATGGTTTTACATCACCCTATGACCTAAACAAACACAAAACAAGAGAGAGCTACGCCGGGCTACCCCTGTCAGAGGAACGTCTAGGGGGGTAGACGATTCGAGTGTGCACAGAGATCAGGGTTTCGCCGGAGGATGACCACGAGAACATTGGAATGAGATGAAAACTTGCATGTGCCCCTAGAATATGTGTGTGAGTATGGTGAGAGGTTGGTATAGGTGCTTGCATGTGCCCGCCTCGCATGCATGCGCTCTAACCTAGAGGCGAAGGTTCCGTACCCGTATGAGGGGGGAATCTCCCCGTTTAGGTGAAACCGGGTAGGATAGTGCCCCAACTTGTGAACCAACATGGTTTTACATCACCCTATGACCTAAACAAACACAAAACAAGAGAGAGCTACGCCGGGCTACCCCTGTCAGAGGAATGTCTAGGGGTGTAGACGATCCGAGTGTGCACAGAGATCATGGTTTCGCCGGAGGAAGACCACGAGAACATTGGAATGAGATGAAAACTTGCATGTGCCCCTATCATATGTGTGTGAGTGTGGTGAGAGGTTGTTATAGGTGCTTGCATGTGTCCCCCCTCGCATGCATGCGCTCTAACCTAGAGGCGAAGGTTCCGGACCCGTATGAGGGGGGAATCTCCCCGTTTAGGTGAAACCGGGTAGGATAGTGCCCCAACTTGTGAACCAACATGGTTTTACGTCACCCTATGACCTAAACAAACACAAAACAAGAGAGAGCTACGCCGGGCTACCCCTGTCAGAGGAACGTCTAGGGGGTAGACGATCCGAGTGTGCACAGAGATTAGGGTTTCGCCGGAGGAAGACCACGAGAACATTGGAATGAGATGAAAACTTGCATGTGCCCCTAGCATATGTGTGTGAGTGTGGTTAGAGGTTGGTATAGGTGCTTGCATGTGTCCCCCCTCGCATGCATGCGCTCTAACCTAGAGGCGAAGGTTCCGGACCCGTATGAGGGGGGAATCTCCCCGTTTAGGTGAAACCGGGTAGGATAGTTCCCCAACTTGTGAACCAACATGGTTTTACATCACCCTATGACCTAAACAAACACAAAACAAGAGAGAGCTACGCCGGGCTACCCCTGTCAGAGGAACGTCTAGGGGGGTAGACGATCCGAGTGTGCACAAAGATCAGGGTTTCGCCGGAGGAAGACCACGAGAACATTGGAATGAGACAAAAACTTGCATGTGCCCCTAGCATATGTGTGTGAGTGTGGTGAGAGGTTGGTATAGGTGCTTGCATGTGTCCCCCCTCGCATGCATGCGCTCTATCCTAGAGGCAAAGGTTCCGTACCCGTATAAGGGGGGAATCTCCCCGTTTAGGTGAAACCGGGTAGGATAGTGCCCCAACTTGTGAACCAACATGGTTTTACATCACCCTATGACCTAAACAAACACAAAACAAGAGAGAGCTACGCCGGGCTACCCCTGTCAGAGGAACGTCTAGGGGGGTAGACGATCCGAGTGTGCACAGAGATCATGGTTTCGCCAGAGGAAGACCACGAGAACATTGGAATGAGATGAAAACTTGCATGTGCCCCTAGCATATGTGTGTGAGTGTGGTGAGAGGTTGGTATAGGTGCTTGCATGTGTCCCCCCTCGCATGCATGCGCTCTAACCTAGAGGCGAAGGTTCCGTACCCGTATGAGGGGGGAATATCCCCGTTTAGGTGAAACCGGGTAGGATAGTGCCCCAACTTGTGAACCAACATGGTTTTACATCACCCTATGACCTAAACAAACACAAAACAAGAGAGAGCTACGCCGGGCTACCCCTGTCAGAGGAATGTCTAGGGGGGTAGACGATCCGAGTGTGCACAGAGATCAGGGTTTCGCCGGAGGAAGACCACGAGAACATTGGAATGAGATGAAAACTTGCATGTGCCCCTATCATATGTGTGTGAGTGTGGTGAGAGGTTGGTATAGGTGCTTGCATGTGTCCCCCCTCGCATGCATGCGCTCTAACCTAGAGGCGAAGGTTCCGGACCCGTATGATGGGGGAATCTCCCCGTTTAGGTGAAACCGGGTAGGATAGTGCCCCAACTTGTGAATGAACATGGTTTTACATCACCCTATGACCCAAACAAACACAAAACAAGAGAGAGCTACGCCGGGCTACCCCTGTCAGAGGAACGTCTAGGGGGGTAGACAATCCGAGTGTGCACAGAGATCAGCGTTTCGCTGGAGGAAGACCACGAGAACATTGGAATGAGACGAAAACTTGCATGTGCCCCTAGCATATGTGTGTGAGTGTGGTGACAGGTTGTTATAGGTGCTTGCATGTGTCCCCCCTCGCATGCATGCGCTCTAACCTAGAGGCGAAGGTTCCGTACCCGTATAAGGGGGGAATCTCCCCGTTTAGGTGAAACCGGGTAGGATAGTGCCCCAACTTGTGAACCAAAATGGTTTTACATCACCCTATGACCTAAACAAACACAAAACAAGAGAGAGCTACGCCGGGCTACCCCTGTCAGAGGAACGTCTAGGGGGGTAGACGATTCGAGTGTGCACAGAGATCAGGATTTCGCCGGAGGATGACCACGAGAACATTGGAATGAGATGAAAACTTGCATGTGCCCCTAGAATATGTGTGTGAGTATGGTGAGAGGTTGGTATAGGTGCTTGCATGTGCCCCCCTCGCATGCATGCGCTCTAACCTAGAGGCGAAGGTTCCGTACCCGTATGAGGGGGGAATCTCCCCGTTTAGGTGAAACCGGGTAGGATAGTGCCCCAACTTGTGAACCAACATGGTTTTACATCACCCTATGACCTAAAAAACACAAAACAAGAGAGAGCTACGCCGGGCTACCCCTGTCAGAGGAATGTCTAGGGGTGTAGACGATCCGAGTGTGCACAGAGATCATGGTTTCGCCGGAGGAAGACCACGAGAACATTGGAATGAGATGAAAACTTGCATGTGCCCCTATCATATGTGTGTGAGTGTGGTGATAGGTTGGTATAGGTGCTTGCATGTGTCCCCCCTCGCATGCATGCGCTCTAACCTAGAGGCGAAGGTTCCGGACCCGTATGAGGGGGGAATCTCCCCGTTTAGGTGAAACCGGGTAGGATAGTGCCCCAACTTGTGAACCAACATGGTTTTACGTCACCCTATGACCTAAACAAACACAAAACAAGAGAGAGCTACGCCGGGCTACCCCTGTCAGAGGAACGTCTAGGGGGTAGACGATCCGAGTGTGCACAGAGATTAGGGTTTCGCCGGAGGAAGACCACGAGAACATTGGAATGAGATGAAAACTTGCATGTGCCCCTAGCATATGTGTGTGAGTGTGGTGAGAGGTTGGTATAGGTGCTTGCATGTGTCCCCCCTCGCATGCATGCGCTCTAACCTAGAGGCGAAGGTTCCGGACCCGTATAAGGGGGGAATCTCCCCGTTTAGGTGAAACCGGGTAGGATAGTGCCCCAACTTGTGAACCAACATGGTTTTACATCACCCTATGACCTAAACAAACACAAAACAAGAGAGAGCTATGCCGGGCTACCCCTGTCAGAGGAACGTCTAGGGGGGTAGACGATCCGAGTGTGCACAGAGATCAGGGTTTCGCCGGAGGAAGACCACGAGAACATTGGAATGAGACGAAAACTTGCATGTGCCCCTAGAATATGTGTGTGAGTGTGGTGAGAGGTTGGTATAGGTGCTTGCATGTGTCCCCCCTCGCATGCATGCGCTCTAACCTAGAGGCGAAGGTTCCGTACCCGTATAAGGGGGGAATCTCCCCGTTTAGGTGAAACCGGGTAGGATAGTGCCCCAACTTGTGAACCAACATGGTTTTACATCACCCTATGACCTAAACAAACACAAAACAAGAGAGAGCTACGCCGGGCTACCCCTGTCAGAGGAATGTCTAGGGGGGTAGACGATCCGAGTGTGCACAGAGATCAGGGTTTCGCCGGAGGAAGACCACGAGAACATTGGAATGAGATGAAAACTTGCATGTGCCCCTAGCATATGTGTTTGAGTGTGGTGAGAGGTTGGTATAGGTGCTTGCATGTGTCCCCCCTCGCATGCATGCGCTCTAACCTAGAGGCGAAGGTTCCGTACCCGTATGAGGGGGAATCTCCCCGTTTAGGTGAAACCGGGTAGGATAGTGCCCCAACTTGTGAACCAACATGGTTTTACATCACCCTTGTACCTAAACAAACACAAAACAAGAGAGAGCTACGCCGGGCTACCCCTGTCAGAGGAACGTCTAGGGGGGTAGACGATCCGAGTGTGCACAGAGATCAGGGTTTCGTCGGAGGAAGACCACGAGAACATTGGAATGAGATGAAAACTTGCATGTGCCGCTAGAATATGTGTGTGAGTGTGGTGAGAGGTTGGTATAGGTGCTTGCATGTGTCCCCCCTCGCATGCATGCACTCTAACCTAGAGGCGAAGGTTCCGGACCCGTATGAGGGGGGAATCTCCCCGTTTAGGTGAAACCGGGTAGGATAGTGCCCCAACTTGTGAACCAACATGGTTTTACATCACCCTATGACCTAAACAAACACAAAACAAGAGAGAGCTACGCCGGGCTACCCCTGTCAGAGGAACGTCTAGGGGGGTAGACGATCCGAGTGTGCACAGAGATCAGGGTTTCGCCGGAGGAAGACCACGAGAACATTAGAATGAGATGAAAACTTGCATGTGCCCCTAGAATATGTGTGTGAGTGTGGTGAGAGGTTGGTATAGGTGCTTGCATGTGTCCCCCCTCGCATGCATGCGCTCTAACCTAGAGGCGAAGGTTCCGGACCCGTATGAGGGGGGAATCTCCCCGTTTAGGTGAAACCGGGTAGGATAGTGCCCCAACTTGTGAACCAACATGGTTTTACATCACCCTATGACCTAAACAAACACAAAACAAGAGAGAGCTACGCCGGGCTACCCCTGTCAGAGGAACGTCTAGGGGGTAGACGATCCGAGTGTGCACAGAGATCAGGGTTTCGCCGGAGGAAGACCACGAGAACATTGGAATGAGATGAAAACTTGCATGTGCCCCTAGCATATGTGTGAGTGTGGTGAGAGGTTGGTATAGGTGCTTGCATGTGTCCCCCCTCGCATGCATGCGCTCTAACCTAGAGGCGAAGGTTCCGGACCCGTATGATGGGGGAATCTCCCCGTTTAGGTGAAACCGGGTAGGATAGTGCCCCAACTTGTGAACCAACATGGTTTTACATCACCCTATGACCTAAACAAACACAAAACAAGAGAGAGATACGCCGGGCTACCCCTGTCAGAGGAACGTCTAGGGGGGTAGACGATCCGAGTGTGCACAGAGATCAGCGTTTCGCTGGAGGAAGACCACGAGAACATTGGAATGAGACGAAAACTTGCATGTGCCCCTAGAATATGTGTGTGAGTGTGGTGAAAGGTTGTTATAGGTGCTTGCATGTGTCCCCCCTCGCATGCATGCGCTCTAACCTAGAGGCGAAGGTTCCGTACCCGTATAAGGGGGGAATCTCCCCGTTTAGGTGAAACCGGGTAGGATAGTGTCCCAACTTGTGAACCAACATGGTTTTACATCACCCTATGACCTAAACAAACACAAAACAAGAGAGAGCTACGCCGGGCTACCCCTGTCAGAGGAACGTCTAGGGGGGTAGACGATTCGAGTGTGCACAGAGATCAGGGTTTCGCCGGAGGATGACCACGAGAACATTGGAATGAGATGAAAACTTGCATGTGCCCCTAGAATATGTGTGTGAGTATGGTGAGAGGTTGGTATAGGTGCTTGCATGTGCCCCCCTCGCATGCATGCGCTCTAACCTAGAGGCGAAGGTTCCGTACCCGTATGAGGGGGGAATCTCCCCGTTTAGGTGAAACCGGGTAGGATAGTGCCCCAACTTGTGAACCAACATGGTTTTACATCACCCTATGACCTAAACAAACACAAAACAAGAGAGAGCTACGCCGGGCTACCCCTGTCAGAGGAATGTCTAGGGGTGTAGACGATCCGAGTGTGCACAGAGATCATGGTTTCGCCGGAGGAAGACCACGAGAACATTGGAATGAGATGAAAACTTGCATGTGCCCCTATCATATGTGTGTGAGTGTGGTGAGAGGTTGTTATAGGTGCTTGCATGTGTCCCCCCTCGCATGCATGCGCTCTAACCTAGAGGCGAAGGTTCCGGACCCGTATGAGGGGGGAATCTCCCCGTTTAGGTGAAACCGGGTAGGATAGTGCCCCAACTTGTGAACCAACATGGTTTTACGTCACCCTATGACCTAAACAAACACAAAACAAGAGAGAGCTACGCCGGGCTACCCCTGTCAGAGGAACGTCTAGGGGGTAGACGATCCGAGTGTGCACAGAGATTAGGGTTTCGCCGGAGGAAGACCACGAGAACATTGGAATGAGATGAAAACTTGCATGTGCCCCTAGCATATGTGTGTGAGTGTGGTTAGAGGTTGGTATAGGTGCTTGCATGTGTCCCCCCTCGCATGCATGCGCTCTAACCTAGAGGCGAAGGTTCCGGACCCGTATGAGGGGGGAATCTCCCCGTTTAGGTGAAACCGGGTAGGATAGTTCCCCAACTTGTGAACCAACATGGTTTTACATCACCCTATGACCTAAACAAACACAAAACAAGAGAGAGCTACGCCGGGCTACCCCTGTCAGAGGAACGTCTAGGGGGGTAGACGATCCGAGTGTGCACAAAGATCAGGGTTTCGCCGGAGGAAGACCACGAGAACATTGGAATGAGACAAAAACTTGCATGTGCCCCTAGCATATGTGTGTGAGTGTGGTGAGAGGTTGGTATAGGTGCTTGCATGTGTCCCCCCTCGCATGCATGCGCTCTATCCTAGAGGCAAAGGTTCCGTACCCGTATAAGGGGGGAATCTCCCCGTTTAGGTGAAACCGGGTAGGATAGTGCCCCAACTTGTGAACCAACATGGTTTTACATCACCCTATGACCTAAACAAACACAAAACAAGAGAGAGCTACGCCGGGCTACCCCTGTCAGAGGAACGTCTAGGGGGGTAGACGATCCGAGTGTGCACAGAGATCATGGTTTCGCCAGAGGAAGACCACGAGAACATTGGAATGAGATGAAAACTTGCATGTGCCCCTAGCATATGTGTGTGAGTGTGGTGAGAGGTTGGTATAGGTGCTTGCATGTGTCCCCCCTCGCATGCATGCGCTCTAACCTAGAGGCGAAGGTTCCGTACCCGTATGAGGGGGGAATATCCCCGTTTAGGTGAAACCGGGTAGGATAGTGCCCCAACTTGTGAACCAACATGGTTTTACATCACCCTATGACCTAAACAAACACAAAACAAGAGAGAGCTACGCCGGGCTACCCCTGTCAGAGGAATGTCTAGGGGGGTAGACGATCCGAGTGTGCACAGAGATCAGGGTTTCGCCGGAGGAAGACCACGAGAACATTGGAATGAGATGAAAACTTGCATGTGCCCCTATCATATGTGTGTGAGTGTGGTGAGAGGTTGGTATAGGTGCTTGCATGTGTCCCCCCTCGCATGCATGCGCTCTAACCTAGAGGCGAAGGTTCCGTACCCGTATAAGGGGGGAATCTCCCCGTTTAGGTGAAACCGGGTAGGATAGTGCCCCAACTTGTGAACCAACATGGTTTTACATCACCCTATGACCTAAAAAAACACAAAACAAGAGAGAGCTACGCCGGGCTACCCCTGTCAGAGGAACGTCTAGGGGGGTAGACGATCCGAGTGTGCACAGAGATCAGGGTTTCGCCGGAGGAAGACCACGAGAACATTGGAATGAGATGAAAACTTGCATGTGCCCCTAGCATATGTGTTTGAGTGTGGTGAGAGGTTGGTATAGGTGCTTGCATGTGTCCCCCCTCGCATGCATGCGCTCTAACCTAGAGGCGAAGGTTCCGTACCCGTATGAGGGGGAATCTCCCCGTTTAGGTGAAACCGGGTAGGATAGTGCCCCAACTTGTGAACCAACATGGTTTTACATCACCCTAGTACCTAAACAAACACAAAACAAGAGAGAGCTACGCCGGGCTACCCCTGTCAGAGGAACGTCTAGGGGGGTAGACGATCCGAGTGTGCAAAGAGATCAGGGTTTCGTCGGAGGAAGACCACGAGAACATTGGAATGAGATGAAAACTTGCATGTGCCGCTAGAATATGTGTGTGAGTGTGGTGAGAGGTTGGTATAGGTGCTTGCATGTGTCCCCCCTCGCATGCATGCACTCTAACCTAGAGGCGAAGGTTCCGGACCCGTATGAGGGGGGAATCTCCCCGTTTAGGTGAAACCGGGTAGGATAGTGCCCCAACTTGTGAACCAACATGGTTTTACATCACCCTATGACCTAAACAAACACAAAACAAGAGAGAGCTACGCCGGGCTACCCCTGTCAGAGGAACGTCTAGGGGGGTAGACGATCCGAGTGTGCACAGAGATCAGGGTTTCGCCGGAGGAAGACCACGAGAACATTAGAATGAGATGAAAACTTGCATGTGCCCCTAGAATATGTGTGTGAGTGTGGTGAGAGGTTGGTATAGGTGCTTGCATGTGTCCCCCCTCGCATGCATGCGCTCTAACCTAGAGGCGAAGGTTCCGGACCCGTATGAGGGGGGAATCTCCCCGTTTAGGTGAAACCGGGTAGGATAGTGCCCCAACTTGTGAACCAACATGGTTTTACATCACCCTATGACCTAAACAAACACAAAACAAGAGAGAGCTACGCCGGGCTACCCCTGTCAGAGGAACGTCTAGGGGGTAGACGATCCGAGTGTGCACAGAGATCAGGGTTTCGCCGGAGGAAGACCACGAGAACATTGGAATGAGATGAAAACTTGCATGTGCCCCTAGCATATGTGTGAGTGTGGTGAGAGGTTGGTATAGGTGCTTGCATGTGTCCCCCCTCGCATGCATGCGCTCTAACCTAGAGGCGAAGGTTCCGGACCCGTATGATGGGGGAATCTCCCCGTTTAGGTGAAACCGGGTAGGATAGTGCCCCAACTTGTGAACCAACATGGTTTTACATCACCCTATGACCTAAACAAACACAAAACAAGAGAGAGATACGCCGGGCTACCCCTGTCAGAGGAACGTCTAGGGGGGTAGACGATCCGAGTGTGCACAGAGATCAGCGTTTCGCTGGAGGAAGACCACGAGAACATTGGAATGAGACGAAAACTTGCATGTGCCCCTAGAATATGTGTGTGAGTGTGGTGAAAGGTTGTTATAGGTGCTTGCATGTGTCCCCCCTCGCATGCATGCGCTCTAACCTAGAGGCGAAGGTTCCGTACCCGTATAAGGGGGGAATCTCCCCGTTTAGGTGAAACCGGGTAGGATAGTGCCCCAACTTGTGAACCAACATGGTTTTACATCACCCTATGACCTAAACAAACACAAAACAAGAGAGAGCTACGCCGGGCTACCCCTGTCAGAGGAACGTCTAGGGGGGTAGACGATTCGAGTGTGCACAGAGATCAGGGTTTCGCCGGAGGATGACCACGAGAACATTGGAATGAGATGAAAACTTGCATGTGCCCCTAGAATATGTGTGTGAGTATGGTGAGAGGTTGGTATAGGTGCTTGCATGTGCCCCCCTCGCATGCATGCGCTCTAACCTAGAGGCGAAGGTTCCGTACCCGTATGAGGGGGGAATCTCCCCGTTTAGGTGAAACCGGGTAGGATAGTGCCCCAACTTGTGAACCAACATGGTTTTACATCACCCTATGACCTAAACAAACACAAAACAAGAGAGAGCTACGCCGGGCTACCCCTGTCAGAGGAATGTCTAGGGGTGTAGACGATCCGAGTGTGCACAGAGATCATGGTTTCGCCGGAGGAAGACCACGAGAACATTGGAATGAGATGAAAACTTGCATGTGCCCCTATCATATGTGTGTGAGTGTGGTGAGAGGTTGTTATAGGTGCTTGCATGTGTCCCCCCTCGCATGCATGCGCTCTAACCTAGAGGCGAAGGTTCCGGACCCGTATGAGGGGGGAATCTCCCCGTTTAGGTGAAACCGGGTAGGATAGTGCCCCAACTTGTGAACCAACATGGTTTTACGTCACCCTATGACCTAAACAAACACAAAACAAGAGAGAGCTACGCCGGGCTACCCCTGTCAGAGGAACGTCTAGGGGGTAGACGATCCGAGTGTGCACAGAGATTAGGGTTTCGCCGGAGGAAGACCACGAGAACATTGGAATGAGATGAAAACTTGCATGTGCCCCTAGCATATGTGTGTGAGTGTGGTTAGAGGTTGGTATAGGTGCTTGCATGTGTCCCCCCTCGCATGCATGCGCTCTAACCTAGAGGCGAAGGTTCCGTACCCGTATGAGGGGGGAATCTCCCCGTTTAGGTGAAACCGGGTAGGATAGTTCCCCAACTTGTGAACCAACATGGTTTTACATCACCCTATGACCTAAACAAACACAAAACAAGAGAGAGCTACGCCGGGCTACCCCTGTCAGAGGAACGTCTAGGGGGGTAGACGATCCGAGTGTGCACAAAGATCAGGGTTTCGCCGGAGGAAGACCACGAGAACATTGGAATGAGACAAAAACTTGCATGTGCCCCTAGCATATGTGTGTGAGTGTGGTGAGAGGTTGGTATAGGTGCTTGCATGTGTCCCCCCTCGCATGCATGCGCTCTATCCTAGAGGCAAAGGTTCCGTACCCGTATAAGGGGGGAATCTCCCCGTTTAGGTGAAACCGGGTAGGATAGTGCCCCAACTTGTGAACCAACATGGTTTTACATCACCCTATGACCTAAACAAACACAAAACAAGAGAGAGCTACGCCGGGCTACCCCTGTCAGAGGAACGTCTAGGGGGGTAGACGATCCGAGTGTGCACAGAGATCATGGTTTCGCCAGAGGAAGACCACGAGAACATTGGAATGAGATGAAAACTTGCATGTGCCCCTAGCATATGTGTGTGAGTGTGGTGAGAGGTTGGTATAGGTGCTTGCATGTGTCCCCCCTCGCATGCATGCGCTCTAACCTAGAGGCGAAGGTTCCGTACCCGTATGAGGGGGGAATATCCCCGTTTAGGTGAAACCGGGTAGGATAGTGCCCCAACTTGTGAACCAACATGGTTTTACATCACCCTATGACCTAAACAAACACAAAACAAGAGAGAGCTACGCCGGGCTACCCCTGTCAGAGGAATGTCTAGGGGGGTAGACGATCCGAGTGTGCACAGAG
Source organism: Avena sativa (assembly GCA_916181665.1). Taxonomy (NCBI): domain Eukaryota; kingdom Viridiplantae; phylum Streptophyta; class Magnoliopsida; order Poales; family Poaceae; genus Avena; species Avena sativa. Next base: position 257,961,970 of record OV702298.1, on the reverse strand, counting down.
ATCAGGGTTTCGCCGGAGGAAGACCACGAGAACATTGGAATGAGATGAAAACTTGCATGTGCCCCTATCATATGTGTGTGAGTGTGGTGAGAGGTTGTTATAGGTGCTTGCATGTGTCCCCCCTCGCATGCATGCGCTCTAACCTAGAGGCGAAGGTTCCGGACCCGTATGAGGGGGGAATCTCCCCGTTTAGGTGAAACCGGGTAGGATAGTGCCCCAACTTGTGAACCAACATGGTTTTACATCACCCTATGACCTAAAAAAACACAAAACAAGAGAGAGCTACGCCGGGCTACCCCTGTCAGAGGAACGTCTAGGGGGGTAGACGATTCGAGTGTGCACAGAGATTAGGGTTTCGCCGGAGGAAGACCACGAGAACACTGGAATGAGATGAAAACTTGCATGTGCCCCTAGCATATGTGTGTTAGTGTGGTGAGAGGTTGGTATAGGTGCTTTCATGTGTCCCCCCTCGCATGCATGCGCTCTAACCTAGAGGCGAAGGTCCCGGACCCGTATGAGGGGGGAATCTCCCCGTTTAGGTGAAACCGGGTAGGATAGTGCCCCAACTTGTGAACCAACATGGTTTTACATCACCCTATGACCTAAACAAACACAAAACAAGAGAGAGCTACGCCGGGCTACCCCTGTCAGAGGAACGTCTAGGGGGGTAGACGATCCGAGTGTGCACAGAGATCAGGGTTTCGCCGGAGGAAGACCACGAGAACATTGGAATGAGATGAAAACTTGCATGTGCCCCTAGCATATGTGTGTGAGTGTGGTGAGAGGTTGGTATAGGTGCTTGCATGTGTCCCCCCTCGCATGCATGCGCTCTAACCTAGAGGCGAAGGTCCCGGACCCGTATGAGGGGGGAATCTCCCCGTTTAGGTGAAACCGGGTAGGATAGTGCCCCAACTTGTGAACCAACATGGTTTTACATCACCCTATGACCTAAACAAACACAAAACAAGAGAGAGCTACGCCGGGCTACCCCTGTCAGAGGAACGTCTAGGGGGGTAGACGATCCGAGTGTGCACAGAGATCAGGGTTTCGTCGGAGGAAGACCACGAGAACATTGGAATGAGATGAAAACTTGCATGTGCCGCTAGAATATGTGTGTGAGTGTGGTGAGAGGTTGGTATAGGTGCTTGCATGTGTCCCCCCTCGCATGCATGCGCTCTAACCTAGAGGCGAAGGTCCCGGACCCGTATGAGGGGGGAATCTCCCCGTTTAGGTGAAACCGGGTAGGATAGTGCCCCAACTTGTGAACCAACATGGTTTTACATCACCCTATGACCTAAACAAACACAAAACAAGAGAGAGCTACGCCGGGCTACCCCTGTCAGAGGAACGTCTAGGGGGGTAGACGATCCGAGTGTGCACAGAGATCAGGGTTTCGCCGGAGGAAGACCACGAGAACATTGGAATGAGATGAAAACTTGCATGTGCCCCTATCATATGTGTGTGAGTGTGGTGAGAGGTTGGTATAGGTGCTTGCATGTGTCCCCCCTCGCATGCATGCGCTCTAACCTAGAGGCGAAGGTTCCGTACCCGTATAAGGGGGGAATCTCCCCGTTTAGGTGAAACCGGGTAGGATAGTGCCCCAACTTGTGAACCAACATGGTTTTACATCACCCTATGACCTAAACAAACACAAAACAAGAGAGAGCTACGCCGGGCTACCCCTGTCAGAGGAATGTCTAGGGGGGTAGACGATCCGAGTGTGCACAGAGATCAGGGTTTCGCCGGAGGAAGACCACGAGAACATTGGAATGAGATGAAAACTTGCATGTGCCCCTAGCATATGTGTTTGAGTGTGGTGAGAGGTTGGTATAGGTGCTTGCATGTGTCCCCCCTCGCATGCATGCGCTCTAACCTAGAGGCGAAGGTTCCGTACCCGTATGAGGGGGAATCTCCCCGTTTAGGTGAAACCGGGTAGGATAGTGCCCCAACTTGTGAACCAACATGGTTTTACATCACCCTAGTACCTAAACAAACACAAAACAAGAGAGAGCTACGCCGGGCTACCCCTGTCAGAGGAACGTCTAGGGGGGTAGACGATCCGAGTGTGCAAAGAGATCAGGGTTTCGTCGGAGGAAGACCACGAGAACATTGGAATGAGATGAAAACTTGCATGTGCCGCTAGAATATGTGTGTGAGTGTGGTGAGAGGTTGGTATAGGTGCTTGCATGTGTCCCCCCTCGCATGCATGCGCTCTAACCTAGAGGCGAAGGTTCCGGACCCGTATGAGGGGGGAATCTCCCCGTTTAGGTGAAACCGGGTAGGATAGTGCCCCAACTTGTGAACCAACATGGTTTTACATCACCCTATGACCTAAACAAACACAAAACAAGAGAGAGCTACGCCGGGCTACCCCTGTCAGAGGAACGTCTAGGGGGTAGACGATCCGAGTGTGCACAGAGATCAGGGTTTCGCCGGAGGAAGACCACGAGAACATGGGAATGAGATGAAAACTTGCATGTGCCCCTAGCATATGTGTGTGAGTGTGGTGAGAGGTTGGTATAGGTGCTTGCATGTGTCCCCCCTCGCATGCATGCGCTCTAACCTAGAGGCGAAGGTTCCAGACCCGTATGATGGGGGAATCTCCCCGTTTAGGTGAAACCGGGTTGGATAGTGCCCCAACTTGTGAACCAACATGGTTTTACATCACCCTATGACCTAAAAAAACACAAAACAAGAGAGAGATACGCCGGGCTACCCCTGTCAAAGGAACGTCTAGGGGGGTAGACGATCCGAGTGTGCACAGAGATCAGGGTTTCGCCGGAGGAAGACCACGAGAACATTGGAATGAGACGAAAACTTGTATGTGCCCCTAGCATATGTGTGTGAGTGTGGTGAGAGGTTGGTATAGGTGCTTGCATGTGTCCCCCCTCGCATGCATGCGCTCTAACCTAGAGGCGAAGGTTCCGTACCCGTATGAGGGGGGGAATCTCCTCGTTTAGGTGAAACCGGGTAGGATAGTGCCCCAACTTGTGAACCAACATGGTTTTACATCACCCTATGACCGAAACAAACACAAAACAAGAGAGAGCTACGCCGGGCTACCCCTGTCAGAGGAACGTCTAGGGGGGTAGACGATCCGAGTGTGCACAGAGATCAGGGTTTCGCCGGAGGAAGACCACGAGAACATTGGAATGAGATGAAAACTTGCATGTGCCCCTAGCATATGTGTTTGAGTGTGGTGAGAGGTTGGTATAGGTGCTTGCATGTGTCCCCCCTCGCATGCATGCGCTCTAACCTAGAGGCGAAGGTTCCGTACCCGTATGAGGGGGGAATCTCCCCGTTTAGGTGAAACCGGGTAGGATAGTGCCCCAACTTGTGAACCAACATGGTTTTACATCACCCTATGACCTAAACAAACACAAAACAAGAGAGAGCTACGCCGGGCTACCCCTGTCAGAGGAACGTCTAGGGGGGTAGACGATCCGAGTGTGCACAGAGATCAGGGTTTCGCCAGAGGAAGACCACGAGAACATTGGAATGAGATGAAAACTTGCATGTGCCCCTAGCATATGTGTGTGAGTGTGGTGATAGGTTGGTATAGGTGCTTGCATGTGTCCCCCCTCGCATGCATGCGCTCTAACCTAGAGGCGAAGGTTCCGTACCCGTATGAGGGGGGAATCTCCCCGTTTAGGTGAAACCGGGTAGGATAGTGCCCCAACTTGTGAACCAACATGGTTTTACATCACCCTATGACCTAAACAAACACAAAACAAGAGAGCTACGCCGGGCTACCCCTGTCAGAGGAATGTCTAGGGGGGTAGACGATCCGAGTGTGCACAGAGATTAGGGTTTCGCCGGAGGAAGACCACGAGAACATTGGAATGAGATGAAAACTTGCATGTGCCCCTAGCATATGTGTGTGAGTGTGGTGAGAGGTTGGTATAGGTGCTTGCATGTGTCCCCCCTCGCATGCATGCGCTCTAACCTAGAGGCGAAGGTTCCGGACCCGTATGAGGGGGGAATCTCCCCGTTTAGGTGAAACCGGGTAGGATAGTGCCCCAACTTGTGAACCAACATGGTTTTACATCACCCTATGACCTAAACAAACACAAAACAAGAGAGAGCTACGCCGGGCTACCCCTGTCAGAGGAATGTCTAGGGGGGTAGACGATCCGAGTGTGCACAGAGATCAGGGTTTCGCCGGAGGAAGACCACGAGAACATTGGAATGAGATGAAAACTTGCATGTGCCCCTATCATATGTGTGTGAGTGTGGTGAGAGGTTGGTATAGGTGCTTGCATGTGTCCCCCCTCGCATGCATGCGCTCTAACCTAGAGGCGAAGGTTCCGGACCCGTATGAGGGGGGAATCTCCCCGTTTAGGTGAAACCTGGTAGGATAGTGCCCCAACTTGTGAACCAACATGGTTTTACATCACCCTATGACCTAAACAAACACAAAACAAGAGAGAGCTACGCCGGGCTACCCCTGTCAGAGGAACGTCTAGGGGGTAGACGATCCGAGTGTGCACAGAGATTAGGGTTTCGCCGGAGGAAGACCACGAGAACATTGGAATGAGATGAAAACTTGCATGTGCCCCTAGCATATGTGTGTGAGTGTGGTGAGAGGTTGGTATAGGTGCTTGCATGTGTCCCCCCTCGCATGCATGCGCTCTAACCTAGAGGCGAAGGTTCCGGACCCGTATGAGGGGGGAATCTCCCCGTTTAGGTGAAACCGGGTAGGATAGTGCCCCAACTTGTGAACCAACATGGTTTTACATCACCCTATGACCTAAACAAACACAAAACAAGAGAGAGCTACGCCGGGCTACCCCTGTCAGAGGAATGTCTAGGGGGGTAGACGATCCGAGTGTGCACAGAGATCAGGGTTTAGTCGGGGGAAGACCACGAGAACATTGGAATGAGATGAAAACTTGCATGTGCCGCTAGAATATGTGTGTGAGTATGGTGAGAGGTTGGTATAGGTGCTTGCATGTGTCCCCCCTCGCATGCATGCACTCTAACCTAGAGGCGAAGGTTCCGGACACGTATGAGGGGGGAATCTCCCCGTTTAGGTGAAACCGGGTAGGATAGTGCCCCAACTTGTGAACCAACATGGTTTTACATCACCCTATGACCTAAACAAACACAAAACAAGAGAGAGCTACGCCGGGCTACCCCTGTCAGAGGAACGTCTAGGGGGGTAGACGATCCGAGTGTGCACAGAGATCAGGGTTTCGCCGGAGGAAGACCACGAGAACATTAGAATGAGATGAAAACTTGCATGTGCCCCTAGCATATGTGTGTGAGTGTGGTGAGAGGTTGTTATAGGTGCTTGCATGTGTCCCCCTCGCATGCATGCGCTCTAACCTAGAGGCGAAGGTTCCGGACCCGTATGAGGGGGGAATCTCCCCGTTTAGGTGAAACCGGGTAGGATAGTGCCCCAACTTGTGAACCAACATGGTTTTACATCACCCTATGACCTAAACAAACACAAAACAAGAGAGAGCTACGCCGGGCTACCCCTGTCAGAGGAACGTCTAGGGGGGTAGACGATCCGAGTGTGCACAGAGATCAGGGTTTCGCCGGAGGAAGACCACGAGAACATTGGAATGAGACGAAAACTTGCATGTGCCCCTAGCATATGTGTGTGAGTGTGGTGAGAGGTTGGTATAGGTGCTTGCATGTGTCCCCCCTCGCATGCATGCGCTCTAACCTAGAGGCGAAGGTTCCGGACCCGTATGAGGGGGAATCTCCCCGTTTAGGTGAAACCGGGTAGGATAGTGCCCCAACTTGTGAACCAACATGGTTTTACATCACCCTATGACCTAAACAAACACAAAACAAGAGAGAGCTACGCCGGGCTACCCCTGTCAGAGGAACGTCTAGGGGGGTAGACGATCCGAGTGTGCACAGAGATCAGGGTTTCGCCGGAGGAAGACCACGAGAACATTAGAATGAGATGAAAACTTGCATGTGCCCCTAGCATATGTGTGTGAGTGTGGTGAGAGGTTGGTATAGGTGCTTGCATGTGTCCCCCCTCGCATGCATGCGCTCTAACCTAGAGGCGAAGGTTCCGGACCCGTATGAGGGGGGAATCTCCCCGTTTAGGTGAAACCGGGTAGGATAGTGCCCCAACTTGTGAACCAACATGGTTTTACATCACCCTATGACCTAAACAAACACAAAACAAGAGAGAGCTACGCCGGGCTACCCCTGTCAGAGGAACGTCTAGGGGGGTAGACGATCCGAGTGTGCACAGAGATCAGGGTTTCGCCGGAGGAAGACCACGAGAACATTGGAATGAGACGAAAACTTGCATGTGCCCCTAGCATATGTGTGTGAGTGTGGTGAGAGGTTGGTATAGGTGCTTGCATGTGTCCCCCCTCGCATGCATGCGCTCTAACCTAGAGGCGAAGGTTCCGGACCCGTATGAGGGGGGAATCTCCCCGTTTAGGTGAAACCGGGTAGGATAGTGCCCCAACTTGTGAATGAACATGGTTTTACATCACCCTATGACCCAAACAAACACAAAACAAGAGAGAGCTACGCCGGGCTACCCCTGTCAGAGGAACGTCTAGGGGGGTAGACGATCCGAGTGTGCACAGAGATCAGCGTTTCGCTGGAGGAAGACCACGAGAACATTGGAATGAGACGAAAACTTGCATGTGCCCCTAGCATATGTGTGTGAGTGTCGTGACAGGTTGTTATAGGTGCTTGCATGTGTCCCCCCTCGCATGCATGCGCTCTAACCTAGAGGCGAAGGTTTCGGACCCGTATGAGGGGGGAATCTCCCTGTTTAGGTGAAACCGGGTAGGATAGTGCCCCAACTTGTGAACCAACATGGTTTTACATCACCCTATGACCTAAACAAACACAAAACAAGAGAGAGCTACGCCGGGCTACCCCTGTCAGAGGAACGTCTAGGGGGGTAGACGATCCGAGTGTGCACAGAGATCAGGGTTTCGTCGGAGGATGACCACGAGAACATTGGAATGAGATGAAAACTTGCATGTGCCGCTAGAATATGTGTGTGAGTGTGGTGAGAGGTTGGTATAGGTGCTTGCATGTGTCCCCCCTCGCATGCATGCACTCTAACCTAGAGGCGAAGGTTCCGGACCCGTATGAGGGGGGAATCTCCCCGTTTAGGTGAAACCGGGTAGGATAGTGCCCCAACTTGTGAACCAACATGGTTTTACATCACCCTATGACCTAAACAAACACAAAACAAGAGAGAGCTACGCCGGGCTACCCCTGTCAGAGGAACGTCTAGGGGGGTAGACGATCCGAGTGTGCACAGAGATCAGGGTTTCGCCGGAGGAAGACCACGAGAACATTAGAATGAGATGAAAACTTGCATGTTCCCCTAGCATATGTGTGTGAGTGTGGTGAGAGGTTGGTATAGGTGCTTGCATGTGTCCCCCCTCGCATGCATGCGCTCTAACCTAGAGGCGAAGGTTCCGGACCCGTATGAGGGGGGAATCTCCCCGTTTAGGTGAAACCGGGTAGGATAGTGCACCAACTTGTGAACCAACATGGTTTTACATCACCCTATGACCTAAACAAACACAAAACAAGAGAGAGCTACGCCGGGCTACCCCTGTCAGAGGAACGTCTAGGGGGTAGACGATCCGAGTGTGCACAGAGATCAGGGTTTCGCCAGAGGAAGACCACGAGAACATTGGAATGAGATGAAAACTTGCATGTGCCCCTAGCATATGTGCGAGTGTGGTGAGAGGTTGGTATAGGTGCTTGCATGTGTCCCCCCTCGCATGCATGCGCTCTAACCTAGAGGCGAAGGTTCCGGACCCGTATGATGGGGGAATCTCCCCGTTTTGGTGAAACCGGGTAGGATAGTGCCCCAACTTGTGAATGAACATGGTTTTACATCACCCTATGACCCAAACAAACACAAAACAAGAGAGAGCTACGCCGGGCTACCCCTGTCAGAGGAACGTCTAGGGGGGTAGACAATCCGAGTGTGCACAGAGATCAGCGTTTCGCTGGAGGAAGACCACGAGAACATTGGAATGAGACGAAAACTTGCATGTGCCCCTAGCATATGTGTGTGAGTGTGGTGACAGGTTGTTATAGGTGCTTGCATGTGTCCCCCCTCGCATGCATGCGCTCTAACCTAGAGGCGAAGGTTCCGTACCCGTATAAGGGGGGAATCTCCCCGTTTAGGTGAAACCGGGTAGGATAGTGCCCCAACTTGTGAACCAACATGGTTTTACATCACCCTATGACCTAAACAAACACAAAACAAGAGAGAGCTACGCCGGGCTACCCCTGTCAGAGGAACGTCTAGGGGGGTAGACGATTCGAGTGTGCACAGAGATCAGGATTTCGCCGGAGGATGACCACGAGAACATTGGAATGAGATGAAAACTTGCATGTGCCCCTAGAATATGTGTGTGAGTATGGTGAGAGGTTGGTATAGGTGCTTGCATGTGCCCCCCTCGCATGCATGCGCTCTAACCTAGAGGCGAAGGTTCCGTACCCGTATGAGGGGGGAATCTCCCTGTTTAGGTGAAACCGGGTAGGATAGTGCCCCAACTTGTGAACCAACATGGTTTTACATCACCCTATGACCTAAAAAACACAAAACAAGAGAGAGCTACGCCGGGCTACCCCTGTCAGAGGAATGTCTAGGGGTGTAGACGATCCGAGTGTGCACAGAGATCATGGTTTCGCCGGAGGAAGACCACGAGAACATTGGAATGAGATGAAAACTTGCATGTGCCCCTATCATATGTGTGTGAGTGTGGTGATAGGTTGGTATAGGTGCTTGCATGTGTCCCCCCTCGCATGCATGCGCTCTAACCTAGAGGCGAAGGTTCCGGACCCGTATGAGGGGGGAATCTCCCCGTTTAGGTGAAACCGGGTAGGATAGTGCCCCAACTTGTGAACCAACATGGTTTTACGTCACCCTATGACCTAAACAAACACAAAACAATAGAGAGCTACGCCGGGCTACCCCTGTCAGAGGAACGTCTAGGGGGTAGACGATCCGAGTGTGCACAGAGATTAGGGTTTCGCCGGAGGAAGACCACGAGAACATTGGAATGAGATGAAAACTTGCATGTGCCCCTAGCATATGTGTGTGAGTGTGGTGAGAGGTTGGTATAGGTGCTTGCATGTGTCCCCCCTCGCATGCATGCGCTCTAACCTAGAGGCGAAGGTTCCGGACCCGTATAAGGGGGGAATCTCCCCGTTTAGGTGAAACCGGGTAGGATAGTGCCCCAACTTGTGAACCAACATGGTTTTACATCACCCTATGACCTAAACAAACACAAAACAAGAGAGAGCTATGCCGGGCTACCCCTGTCAGAGGAACGTCTAGGGGGGTAGACGATCCGAGTGTGCACAGAGATCAGGGTTTCGCCGGAGGAAGACCACGAGAACATTGGAATGAGACGAAAACTTGCATGTGCCCCTAGAATATGTGTGTGAGTGTGGTGAGAGGTTGGTATAGGTGCTTGCATGTGTCCCCCCTCGCATGCATGCGCTCTAACCTAGAGGCGAAGGTTCCGTACCCGTATAAGGGGGGAATCTCCCCGTTTAGGTGAAACCGGGTAGGATAGTGCCCCAACTTGTGAACCAACATGGTTTTACATCACCCTATGACCTAAACAAACACAAAACAAGAGAGAGCTACGCCGAGCTACCCCTGTCAGAGGAATGTCTAGGGGGGTAGACGATCCGAGTGTGCACAGAGATCAGGGTTTCGCCGGAGGAAGACCACGAGAACATTGGAATGAGATGAAAACTTGCATGTGCCCCTAGCATATGTGTTTGAGTGTGGTGAGAGGTTGGTATAGGTGCTTGCATGTGTCCCCCCTCGCATGCATGCGCTCTAACCTAGAGGCGAAGGTTCCGTACCCGTATGAGGGGGAATCTCCCCGTTTAGGTGAAACCGGGTAGGATAGTGCCCCAACTTGTGAACCAACATGGTTTTACATCACCCTAGTACCTAAACAAACACAAAACAAGAGAGAGCTACGCCGGGCTACCCCTGTCAGAGGAACGTCTAGGGGGGTAGACGATCCGAGTGTGCAAAGAGATCAGGGTTTCGTCGGAGGAAGACCACCAGAACATTGGAATGAGATGAAAACTTGCATGTGCCGCTAGAATATGTGTGTGAGTGTGGTGAGAGGTTGGTATAGGTGCTTGCATGTGTCCCCCCTCGCATGCATGCACTCTAACCTAGAGGCGAAGGTTCCGGACCCGTATGAGGGGGGAATCTCCCCGTTTAGGTGAAACCGGGTAGGATAGTGCCCCAACTTGTGAACCAACATGGTTTTACATCACCCTATGACCTAAACAAACACAAAACAAGAGAGAGCTACGCCGGGCTACCCCTGTCAGAGGAACGTCTAGGGGGGTAGACGATCCGAGTGTGCACAGAGATCAGGGTTTCGCCGGAGGAAGACCACGAGAACATTAGAATGAGATGAAAACTTGCATGTGCCCCTAGAATATGTGTGTGAGTGTGGTGAGAGGTTGGTATAGGTGCTTGCATGTGTCCCCCCTCGCATGCATGCGCTCTAACCTAGAGGCGAAGGTTCCGGACCCGTATGAGGGGGGAATCTCCCCGTTTAGGTGAAACCGGGTAGGATAGTGCCCCAACTTGTGAACCAACATGGTTTTACATCACCCTATGACCTAAACAAACACAAAACAAGAGAGAGCTACGCCGGGCTACCCCTGTCAGAGGAACGTCTAGGGGGTAGACGATCCGAGTGGCACAGAGATCAGGGTTTCGCCGGAGGAAGACCACGAGAACATTGGAATGAGATGAAAACTTGCATGTGCCCCTAGCATATGTGTGAGTGTGGTGAGAGGTTGGTATAGGTGCTTGCATGTGTCCCCCCTCGCATGCATGCGCTCTAACCTAGAGGCGAAGGTTCCGGACCCGTATGATGGGGGAATCTCCCCGTTTAGGTGAAACCGGGTAGGATAGTGCCCCAACTTGTGAACCAACATGGTTTTACATCACCCTATGACCTAAACAAACACAAAACAAGAGAGAGATACGCCGGGCTACCCCTGTCAGAGGAACGTCTAGGGGGGTAGACGATCCGAGTGTGCACAGAGATCAGCGTTTCGCTGGAGGAAGACCACGAGAACATTGGAATGAGACGAAAACTTGCATGTGCCCCTAGAATATGTGTGTGAGTGTGGTGAAAGGTTGTTATAGGTGCTTGCATGTGTCCCCCCTCGCATGCATGCGCTCTAACCTAGAGGCGAAGGTTCTATACCCGTATAAGGGGGGAATCTCCCCGTTTAGGTGAAACCGGGTAGGATAGTGCCCCAACTTGTGAACCAACATGGTTTTACATCACCCTATGACCTAAACAAACACAAAACAAGAGAGAGCTACGCCGGGCTACCCCTGTCAGAGGAACGTCTAGGGGGGTAGACGATTCGAGTGTGCACAGAGATCAGGGTTTCGCCGGAGGATGACCACGAGAACATTGGAATGAGATGAAAACTTGCATGTGCCCCTAGAATATGTGTGTGAGTATGGTGAGAGGTTGGTATAGGTGCTTGCATGTGCCCCCCTCGCATGCATGCGCTCTAACCTAGAGGCGAAGGTTCCGTACCCGTATGAGGGGGGAATCTCCCCGTTTAGGTGAAACCGGGTAGGATAGTGCCCCAACTTGTGAACCAACATGGTTTTACATCACCCTATGACCTAAACAAACACAAAACAAGAGAGAGCTACGCCGGGCTACCCCTGTCAGAGGAATGTCTAGGGGTGTAGACGATCCGAGTGTGCACAGAGATCATGGTTTCGCCGGAGGAAGACCACGAGAACATTGGAATGAGATGAAAACTTGCATGTGCCCCTATCATATGTGTGTGAGTGTGGTGAGAGGTTGTTATAGGTGCTTGCATGTGTCCCCCCTCGCATGCATGCGCTCTAACCTAGAGGCGAAGGTTCCGGACCCGTATGAGGGGGGAATCTCCCCGTTTAGGTGAAACCGGGTAGGATAGTGCCCCAACTTGTGAACCAACATGGTTTTACGTCACCCTATGACCTAAACAAACACAAAACAAGAGAGAGATACGCCGGGCTACCCCTGTCAGAGGAACGTCTAGGGGGTAGACGATCCGAGTGTGCACAGAGATTAGGGTTTCGCCGGAGGAAGACCACGAGAACATTGGAATGAGATGAAAACTTGCATGTGCCCCTAGCATATGTGTGTGAGTGTGGTTAGAGGTTGGTATAGGTGCTTGCATGTGTCCCCCCTCGCATGCATGCGCTCTAACCTAGAGGCGAAGGTTCCGGACCCGTATGAGGGGGGAATCTCCCCGTTTAGGTGAAACCGGGTAGGATAGTTCCCCAACTTGTGAACCAACATGGTTTTACATCACCCTATGACCTAAACAAACACAAAACAAGAGAGAGCTACGCCGGGCTACCCCTGTCAGAGGAACGTCTAGGGGGGTAGACGATCCGAGTGTGCACAAAGATCAGGGTTTCGCCGGAGGAAGACCACGAGAACATTGGAATGAGACAAAAACTTGCATGTGCCCCTAGCATATGTGTGTGAGTGTGGTGAGAGGTTGGTATAGGTGCTTGCATGTGTCCCCCCTCGCATGCATGCGCTCTATCCTAGAGGCAAAGGTTCCGTACCCGTATAAGGGGGGAATCTCCCCGTTTAGGTGAAACCGGGTAGGATAGTGCCCCAACTTGTGAACCAACATGGTTTTACATCACCCTATGACCTAAACAAACACAAAACAAGAGAGAGCTACGCCGGGCTACCCCTGTCAGAGGAACGTCTAGGGGGGTAGACGATCCGAGTGTGCACAGAGATCATGGTTTCGCCAGAGGAAGACCACGAGAACATTGGAATGAGATGAAAACTTGCATGTGCCCCTAGCATATGTGTGTGAGTGTGGTGAGAGGTTGGTATAGGTGCTTGCATGTGTCCCCCCTCGCATGCATGCGCTCTAACCTAGAGGCGAAGGTTCCGTACCCGTATGAGGGGGGAATATCCCCGTTTAGGTGAAACCGGGTAGGATAGTGCCCCAACTTGTGAACCAACATGGTTTTACATCACCCTATGACCTAAACAAACACAAAACAAGAGAGAGCTACGCCGGGCTACCCCTGTCAGAGGAATGTCTAGGGGGGTAGACGATCCGAGTGTGCACAGAGATCAGGGTTTCGCCGGAGGAAGACCACGAGAACATTGGAATGAGATGAAAACTTGCATGTGCCCCTATCATATGTGTGTGAGTGTGGTGAGAGGTTGTTATAGGTGCTTGCATGTGTCCCCCCTCGCATGCATGCGCTCTAACCTAGAGGCGAAGGTTCCGGACCCGTATGAGGGGGGAATCTCCCCGTTTAGGTGAAACCGGGTAGGATAGTGCCCCAACTTGTGAACCAACATGGTTTTACATCACCCTATGACCTAAACAAACACAAAACAAGAGAGAGCTACGCCGGGCTACCCCTGTCAGAGGAACGTCTAGGGGGGTAGACGATTCGAGTGTGCACAGAGATTAGGGTTTCGCCGGAGGAAGACCACGAGAACACTGGAATGAGATGAAAACTTGCATGTGCCCCTAGCATATGTGTGTTAGTGTGGTGAGAGGTTGGTATAGGTGCTTGCATGTGTCCCCCCTCGCATGCATGCGCTCTAACCTAGAGGCGAAGGTCCCGGACCCGTATGAGGGGGGAATCTCCCCGTTTAGGTGAAACCGGGTAGGATAGTGCCCCAACTTGTGAACCAACATGGTTTTACATCACCCTATGACCTAAACAAACACAAAACAAGAGAGAGCTACGCCGGGCTACCCCTGTCAGAGGAACGTCTAGGGGGGTAGACGATCCGAGTGTGCACAGAGATCAGGGTTTCGCCGGAGGAAGACCACGAGAACATTGGAATGAGATGAAAACTTGCATGTGCCCCTAGCATATGTGTGTGAGTGTGGTGAGAGGTTGGTATAGGTGCTTGCATGTGTCCCCCCTCGCATGCATGCGCTCTAACCTAGAGGCGAAGGTTCCGGACCCGTATGAGGGGGGAATCTCCCCGTTTAGGTGAAACCGGGTAGGATAGTGCCCCAACTTGTGAACCAACATGGTTTTACATCACCCTATGACCTAAACAAACACAAAACAAGAGAGAGCTACGCCGGGCTACCCCTGTCAGAGGAACGTCTAGGGGGTAGACGATCCGAGTGTGCACAGAGATCAGGGTTTCGCCGGAGGAAGACCACGAGAACATGGGAATGAGATGAAAACTTGCATGTGCCCCTAGCATATGTGTGTGAGTGTGGTGAGAGGTTGGTATAGGTGCTTGCATGTGTCCCCCCTCGCATGCATGCGCTCTAACCTAGAGGCGAAGGTTCCGGACCCGTATGATGGGGGAATCTCCCCGTTTAGGTGAAACCGGGCTGGATAGTGCCCCAACTTGTGAACCAACATGGTTTTACATCACCCTATGACCTAAAAAAACACAAAACAAGAGAGAGATACGCCGGGCTACCCCTGTCAAAGGAACGTCTAGGGGGGTAGACGATCCGAGTGTGCACAGAGATCAGGGTTTCGCCGGAGGAAGACCACGAGAACATTGGAATGAGACGAAAACTTGTATGTGCCCCTAGCATATGTGTGTGAGTGTGGTGAGAGGTTGGTATAGGTGCTTGCATGTGTCCCCCCTCGCATGCATGCGCTCTAACCTAGAGGCGAAGGTTCCGTACCCGTATGAGGGGGGGAATCTCCTCGTTTAGGTGAAACCGGGTAGGATAGTGCCCCAACTTGTGAACCAACATGGTTTTACATCACCCTATGACCGAAACAAACACAAAACAAGAGAGAGCTACGCCGGGCTACCCCTGTCAGAGGAACGTCTAGGGGGGTAGACGATCCGAGTGTGCACAGAGATCAGGGTTTCGCCGGAGGAAGACCACGAGAACATTGGAATGAGATGAAAACTTGCATGTGCCCCTAGCATATGTGTTTGAGTGTGGTGAGAGGTTGGTATAGGTGCTTGCATGTGTCCCCCCTCGCATGCATGCGCTCTAACCTAGAGGCGAAGGTTCCGTACCCGTATGAGGGGGGAATCTCCCCGTTTAGGTGAAACCGGGTAGGATAGTGCCCCAACTTGTGAACCAACATGGTTTTACATCACCCTATGACCTAAACAAACACAAAACAAGAGAGAGCTACGCCGGGCTACCCCTGTCAGAGGAACGTCTAGGGGGGTAGACGATCCGAGTGTGCACAGAGATGAGGGTTTCGCCAGAGGAAGACCACGAGAACATTGGAATGAGATGAAAACTTGCATGTGCCCCTAGCATATGTGTGTGAGTGTGGTGATAGGTTGGTATAGGTGCTTGCATGTGTCCCCCCTCGCATGCATGCGCTCTAACCTAGAGGCGAAGGTTCCGTACCCGTATGAGGGGGGAATCTCCCCGTTTAGGTGAAACCGGGTAGGATAGTGCCCCAACTTGTGAACCAACATGGTTTTACATCACCCTATGACCTAAACAAACACAAAACAAGAGAGAGCTACGCCGGGCTACCCCTGTCAGAGGAATGTCTAGGGGGGTAGACGATCCGAGTGTGCACAGAGATCAGGGTTTCGCCGGAGGAAGACCACGAGAACATTGGAATGAGATGAAAACTTGCATGTGCCCCTATCATATGTGTGTGAGTGTGGTGAGAGGTTGGTATAGGTGCTTGCATGTGTCCCCCCTCGCATGCATGCGCTCTAACCTAGAGGCGAAGGTTCCGGACCCGTATGAGGGGGGAATCTCCCCGTTTAGGTGAAACCGGGTAGGATAGTGCCCCAACTTGTGAACCAACATGGTTTTACATCACCCTATGACCTAAACAAACACAAAACAAGAGAGAGCTACGCCGGGCTACCCCTGTCAGAGGAACGTCTAGGGGGTAGACGATCCGAGTGTGCACAGAGATTAGGGTTTCGCCGGAGGAAGACCACGAGAACATTGGAATGAGATGAAAACTTGCATGTGCCCCTAGCATATGTGTGTGAGTGTGGTGAGAGGTTGTTATAGGTGCTTGCATGTGTCCCCCCTCGCATGCATGCGCTCTAACCTAGAGGCGAAGGTTCCGGACCCGTATGAGGGGGGAATCTCCCCGTTTAGGTGAAACCGGGTAGGATAGTGCCCCAACTTGTGAACCAACATGGTTTTACATCACCCTATGACCTAAACAAACACAAAACAAGAGAGAGCTACGCCGGGCTACCCCTGTCAGAGGAATGTCTAGGGGGGTAGACGATCCGAGTGTGCACAGAGATCAGGGTTTCGCCGGAGGAAGACCACGAGAACATTGGAATGAGATGAAAACTTGCATGTGCCCCTAGCATATGTGTGTGAGTGTGGTGAGAGGTTGGTATAGGTGCTTGCATGTGTCCCCCCTCGCATGCATGCGCTCTAACCTAGAGGCGAAGGTTCCGGACCCGTATGAGGGGGGAATCTCCCCGTTTAGGTGAAACCGGGTAGGATAGTGCCCCAACATGTGAACCAACATGGTTTTACATCACCCTATGACCTAAAAAAACACAAAACAAGAGAGAGCTACGCCGGGCTACCCCTGTCAGAGGAACGTCTAGGGGGGTAGACGATTCGAGTGTGCACAGAGATTAGGGTTTCGCCGGAGGAAGACCACGAGAACACTGGAATGAGATGAAAACTTGCATGTGCCCCTAGCATATGTGTGTGAGTGTGGTGAGAGGTTGGTATAGGTGCTTGCATGTGTCCCCCCTCGCATGCATGCACTCTAACCTAGAGGCGAAGGTTCCGGACCCGTATGAGGGGGGAATCTCGACGTTTAGGTGAAACCGGGTAGTATAGTGCCCCAACTTGTGAACCAACATGGTTTTACATCAACCTATGACCTAAACAAACACAAAACAAGAGAGAGCTACGCCGGGCTACCCCTGTCAGAGGAACGTCTAGGGGGGTAGACGATCCGAGTGTGCACAGAGATCAGGGTTTCGCCGGAGGAAGACCACGAGAACATTGGAATGAGATGAAAACTTGCATGTGCCCCTAGCATATGTGTGTGAGTGTGGTGAGAGGTTGGTATAGGTGCTTGCATGTGTCCCCCCTCGCATGCATGCGCTCTAACCTAGAGGCGAAGGTTCCGGACCCGTATGAGGGGGGAATCTCCCCGTTTAGGTGAAACCGGGTAGGATAGTGCCCCAACTTGTGAACCAACATGGTTTTACATCACCCTATGACCTAAACAAACACAAAACAAGAGAGAGCTACGCCGGGCTACCCCTGTCAGAGGAACGTCTAGGGGGGTAGACGATCCGAGTGTGCACAGAGATCAGGGTTTCGCCGGAGGAAGACCACGAGAACATTGGAATGAGACGAAAACTTGCATGTGCCCCTAGCATATGTGTGTGAGTGTGGTGAGAGGTTGGTATAGGTGCTTGCATGTGTCCCCCCTCGCATGCATGCGCTCTAACCTAGAGGCGAAGGTTCCAGACCCGTATGAGGGGGGAATCTCCCCGTTTAGGTGAAACCGGGTAGGATAGTGCCCCAACTTGTGAACCAACATGGTTTTACATCACCCTATGACCTAAAAAAACACAAAACAAGAGAGAGCTACGCCGGGCTACCCCTGTCAGAGGAATGTCTAGGGGGTAGACGATCCGAGTGTGCACAGAGATCATGGTTTCGCCGGAGGAAGACCACGAGAACATTGGAATGAGATGAAAACTTGCATGTGCCCCTAGCATATGTGTGTGAGTGTGGTGAGAGGTTGGTATAGGTGCTTGCATGTGTCCCCCCTCGCATGCATGCGCTCTAACCTAGAGGCGAAGGTTTCGGACCCGTATGAGGGGGGAATCTCCCTGTTTAGGTGAAACCGGGTAGGATAGTGCCCCAACTTGTGAACCAACATGGTTTTACATCACCCTATGACCTAAACAAACACAAAACAAGAGAGAGCTACGCCGGGCTACCCCTGTCAGAGGAACGTCTAGGGGGGTAGACGATCCGAGTGTGCACAGAGATCAGGGTTTCGTCGGAGGAAGACCACGAGAACATTGGAATGAGATGAAAACTTGCATGTGCCGCTAGAATATGTGTGTGAGTGTGGTGAGAGGTTGGTATAGGTGCTTGCATGTGTCCCCCCTCGCATGCATGCACTCTAACCTAGAGGCGAAGGTTCCGGACCCGTATGAGGGGGGAATCTCCCCGTTTAGGTGAAACCGGGTAGGATAGTGCCCCAACTTGTGAACCAACATGGTTTTACATCACCCTATGACCTAAACAAACACAAAACAAGAGAGAGCTACGCCGGGCTACCCCTGTCAGAGGAACGTCTAGGGGGGTAGACGATCCGAGTGTGCACAGAGATCAGGGTTTCGCCGGAGGAAGACCACGAGAACATTAGAATGAGATGAAAACTTGCATGTGCCCCTAGCATATGTGTGTGAGTGTGGTGAGAGGTTGGTATAGGTGCTTGCATGTGTCCCCCCTCGCATGCATGCGCTCTAACCTAGAGGCGAAGGTTCCGGACCCGTATGAGGGGGGAATCTCCCCGTTTAGGTGAAACCGGGTAGGATAGTGCCCCAACTTGTGAACCAACATGGTTTTACATCACCCTATGACCTAAACAAACACAAAACAAGAGAGAGCTACGCCGGGCTACCCCTGTCAGAGGAACGTCTAGGGGGGTAGACGATCCGAGTGTGCACAGAGATCAGGGTTTCGCCGGAGGAAGACCACGAGAACATTGGAATGAGACGAAAACTTGCATGTGACCCTAGCATATGTGTGTGAGTGTGGTGAGAGGTTGGTATAGGTGCTTGCATGTGTCCCCCCTCGCATGCATGCGCTCTAACCTAGAGGCGAAGGTTCCGGACCCGTATGAGGGGGGAATCTCCCCGTTTAGGTGAAACCGGGTAGGATAGTGCCCCAACTTGTGAATGAACATGGTTTTACATCACCCTATGACCCAAACAAACACAAAACAAGAGAGAGCTACGCCGGGCTACCCCTGTCAGAGGAACGTCTAGGGGGGTAGACGATCCGAGTGTGCACAGAGATCAGCGTTTCGCTGGAGGAAGACCACGAGAACATTGGAATGAGACGAAAACTTGCATGTGCCCCTAGCATATGTGTGTGAGTGTGGTGACAGGTTGTTATAGGTGCTTGCATGTGTCCCCCCTCGCATGCATGCGCTCTAACCTAGAGGCGAAGGTTTCGGACCCGTATGAGGGGGAATCTCCCTGTTTAGGTGAAACCGGGTAGGATAGTGCCCCAACTTGTGAACCAACATGGTTTTACATCACCCTATGACCTAAACAAACACAAAACAAGAGAGAGCTACGCCGGGCTACCCCTGTCAGAGGAACGTCTAGGGGGGTAGACGATCCGAGTGTGCACAGAGATCAGGGTTTCGTCGGAGGAAGACCACGAGAACATTGGAATGAGATGAAAACTTGCATGTGCCGCTAGAATATGTGTGTGAGTGTGGTGAGAGGTTGGTATAGGTGCTTGCATGTGTCCCCCTCGCATGCATGCACTCTAACCTAGAGGCGAAGGTTCCGGACCCGTATGAGGGGGGAATCTCCCCGTTTAGGTGAAACCGGGTAGGATAGTGCCCCAACTTGTGAACCAACATGGTTTTACATCACCCTATGACCTAAACAAACACAAAACAAGAGAGAGCTACGCCGGGCTACCCCTGTCAGAGGAACGTCTAGGGGGGTAGACGATCCGAGTGTGCACAGAGATCAGGGTTTCGCCGGAGGAAGACCACGAGAACATTAGAATGAGATGAAAACTTGCATGTTCCCCTAGCATATGTGTGTGAGTGTGGTGAGAGGTTGGTATAGGTGCTTGCATGTGTCCCCCCTCGCATGCATGCGCTCTAACCTAGAGGCGAAGGTTCCGGACCCGTATAAGGGGGGAATCTCCCCGTTTAGGTGAAACCGGGTAGGATAGTGCCCCAACTTGTGAACCAACATGGTTTTACATCACCCTATGACCTAAACAAACACAAAACAAGAGAGAGCTACGCCGGGCTACCCCTGTCAGAGGAACGTCTAGGGGGTAGACGATCCGAGTGTGCACAGAGATCAGGGTTTCGCCGGAGGAAGACCACGAGAACATTGGAATGAGATGAAAACTTGCATGTGCCCCTAGCATATGTGCGAGTGTGGTGAGAGGTTGGTATAGGTGCTTGCATGTGTCCCCCCTCGCATGCATGCGCTCTAACCTAGAGGCGAAGGTTCCGGACCCGTATGATGGGGGAATCTCCCCGTTTAGGTGAAACCGGGTAGGATAGTGCCCCAACTTGTGAATGAACATGGTTTTACATCACCCTATGACCCAAACAAACACAAAACAAGAGAGAGCTACGCCGGGCTACCCCTGTCAGAGGAACGTCTAGGGGGGTAGACAATCCGAGTGTGCACAGAGATCAGCGTTTCGCTGGAGGAAGACCACGAGAACATTGGAATGAGACGAAAACTTGCATGTGCCCCTAGCATATGTGTGTGAGTGTGGTGACAGGTTGTTATAGGTGCTTGCATGTGTCCCCCCTCGCATGCATGCGCTCTAACCTAGAGGCGAAGGTTCCGTACCCGTATAAGGGGGAAATCTCCCCGTTTAGGTGAAACCGGGTAGGATAGTGCCCCAACTTGTGAACCAACATGGTTTTACATCACCCTATGACCTAAACAAACACAAAACAAGAGAGAGCTACGCCGGGCTACCCCTGTCAGAGGAACGTCTAGGGGGGTAGACGATTCGAGTGTGCACAGAGATCAGGGTTTCGCCGGAGGATGACCACGAGAACATTGGAATGAGATGAAAACTTGCATGTGCCCCTAGAATATGTGTGTGAGTATGGTGAGAGGTTGGTATAGGTGCTTGCATGTGCCCCCCTCGCATGCATGCGCTCTAACCTAGAGGCGAAGGTTCCGTACCCGTATGAGGGGGGAATCTCCCCGTTTAGGTGAAACCGGGTAGGATAGTGCCCCAACTTGTGAACCAACATGGTTTTACATCACCCTATGACCTAAAAAAACACAAAACAAGAGAGAGCTACGCCGGGCTACCCCTGTCAGAGGAATGTCTAGGGGTGTAGACGATCCGAGTGTGCACAGAGATCATGGTTTCGCCGGAGGAAGACCACGAGAACATTGGAATGAGATGAAAACTTGCATGTGCCCCTATCATATGTGTGTGATTGTGGTGATAGGTTGGTATAGGTGCTTGCATGTGTCCCCCCTCGCATGCATGCGCTCTAACCTAGAGGCGAAGGTTCCGGACCCGTATGAGGGGGGAATCTCCCCGTTTAGGTGAAACCGGGTAGGATAGTGCCCCAACTTGTGAACCAACATGGTTTTACGTCACCCTATGACCTAAACAAACACAAAACAAGAGAGAGCTACGCCGGGCTACCCCTGTCAGAGGAACGTCTAGGGGGTAGACGATCCGAGTGTGCACAGAGATTAGGGTTTCGCCGGAGGAAGACCACGAGAACATTGGAATGAGACGAAAACTTGCATGTGCCCCTAGCATATGTGTGTGAGTGTGGTGAGAGGTTGGTATAGGTGCTTGCATGTGTCCCCCTCGCATGCATGCGCTCTAACCTAGAGGCGAAGGTTCCGTACCCGTATAAGGGGGGAATCTCCCCATTTAGGTGAAACCGGGTAGGATAGTGCCCCAACTTGTGAACCAACATGGTTTTACATCACCCTATGACCTAAACAAACACAAAACAAGAGAGAGCTACGCCGGGCTACCCCTGTCAGAGGAACGTCTAGGGGGGTAGACGATCCGAGTGTGCACAGAGATCAGGGTTTCGCCGGAGGAAGACCACGAGAACATTGGAATGAGACGAAAACTTGCATGTGCCCCTAGCATATGTGTGTGAGTGTGGTGAGAGGTTGGTATAGGTGCTTGCATGTGTCCCCCCTCGCATGCATGCGCTCTAACCTAGAGGCGAAGGTTCCGTACCCGTATAAGGGGGGAATCTCCCCGTTTAGGTGAAACCGGGTAGGATAGTGCCCCAACTTGTGAACCAACATGGTTTTACATCACCCTATGACCTAAACAAACACAAAACAAGAGAGAGCTACGCCGGGCTACCCCTGTCAGAGGAACGTCTAGGGGGGTAGACGATCCGAGTGTGCACAGAGATCAGGGTTTCGCCAGAGGAAGACCACGAGAACATTGGAATGAGATGAAAACTTGCATGTGCCCCTAGCATATGTGTGTGAGTGTGGTGAGAGGTTGGTATAGGTGCTTGCATGTGTCCCCCCTCGCATGCATGCGCTCTAACCTAGAGGCGAAGGTTCCGTACCCGTATGAGGGGGGAATCTCCCCGTTTAGGTGAAACCGGGTAGGATAGTGCCCCAACTTGTGAACCAACATGGTTTTACATCACCCTATGACCTAAACAAACACAAAACAAGAGAGAGCTACGCCGGGCTACTCCTGTCAGAGGAATGTCTAGGTGGGTAGACGATCCGAGTGTGCACAGAGATCAGGGTTTCGCCGGAGGAAGACCACGAGAACATTGGAATGAGATGAAAACTTGCATGTGCCCCTATCATATGTGTGTGAGTGTGGTGAGAGGTTGTTATAGGTGCTTGCATGTGTCCCCCCTCGCATGCATGCGCTCTAACCTAGAGGCGAAGGTTCCGGACCCGTATGAGGGGGGAATCTCCCCGTTTAGGTGAAACCGGGTAGGATAGTGCCCCAACTTGTGAACCAACATGGTTTTACATCACCCTATGACCTAAACAAACACAAAACAAGAGAGAGCTACGCCGGGCTACCCCTGTCAGAGGAACGTCTAGGGGGGTAGACGATTCGAGTGTGCACAGAGATTAGGGTTTCGCCGGAGGAAGACCACGAGAACACTGGAATGAGATGAAAACTTGCATGTGCCCCTAGCATATGTGTGTGAGTGTGGTGAGAGGTTGGTATAGGTGCTTGCATGTGTCCCCCCTCGCATGCATGCGCTCTAACCTAGAGGCGAAGGTCCCGGACCCGTATGAGGGGGGAATCTCCCCGTTTAGGTGAAACCGGGTAGGATAGTGCCCCAACTTGTGAACCAACATGGTTTTACATCACCCTATGACCTAAACAAACACAAAACAAGAGAGAGCTACGCCGGGCTACCCCTGTCAGAGGAACGTCTAGGGGGGTAGACGATCCGAGTGTGCACAGAGATCAGGGTTTCGCCGGAGGAAGACCACGAGAACATTGGAATGAGATGAAAACTTGCATGTGCCCCTAGCATATGTGTGTGAGTGTGGTGAGAGGTTGGTATAGGTGCTTGCATGTGTCCCCCCTCGCATGCATGCGCTCTAACCTAGAGGCGAAGGTTCCGGACCCGTATGAGGGGGGAATCTCCCCGTTTAGGTGAAACCGGGTAGGATAGTGCCCCAACTTGTGAACCAACATGGTTTTACATCACCCTATGACCTAAACAAACACAAAACAAGAGAGAGCTACGCCGGGCTACCCCTGTCAGAGGAACGTCTAGGGGGTAGACGATCCGAGTGTGCACAGAGATCAGGGTTTCGCCGGAGGAAGACAACGAGAACATTGGAATGAGATGAAAACTTGCATGTGCCCCTAGCATATGTGTGTGAGTGTGGTGAGAGGTTGGTATAGGTGCTTGCATGTGTCCCCCCTCGCATGCATGCGCTCTAACCTAGAGGCGAAGGTTCCGGACCCGTATGATGGGGGAATCTCCCCGTTTAGGTGAAACCGGGTAGGATAGTGCCCCAACTTGTGAACCAACATGGTTTTACATCACCCTATGACCTAAAAAAACACAAAACAAGACAGAGATACGCCGGGCTACCCCTGTCAGAGGAACGTCTAGGGGGGTAGACGATCCGAGTGTGCACAGAGATCAGGGTTTCACCGGAGGAAGACCACGAGAACATTGGAATGAGACGAAAACTTGCATGTGCCCCTAGCATATGTGTGTGAGTGTGGTGAGAGGTTGGTATAGGTGCTTGCATGTGTCCCCCCTCGCATGCATGCGCTCTAACCTAGAGGCGAAGGTTCCGTACCCGTATGAGGGGGGAATCTCCCCGTTTAGGTGAAACCGGGTAGGATAGTGCCCCAACTTGTGAACCAACATGGTTTTACATCACCCTATGACCGAAACAAAGACAAAACAAGAGAGAGCTACGCCGGGCTACCCCTGTCAGAGGAACGTCTAGGGGGGTAGACGATCCGAGTGTGCATAGAGATCAGGGTTTCGCCGGAGGAAGACCACGAGAACATTGGAATGAGATGAAAACTTGCATGTGCCCCTAGCATATGTGTGTGAGTATGGTGAGAGGTTGGTATAGGTGCTTGCATGTGCCCCCCTCGCATGCATGCGCTCTAACCTAGAGGCGAAGGTTCCGGACCCGTATGAGGGGGGAATCTCCCCGTTTAGGTGAAACCGGGTAGGATAGTGCCCCAACTTGTGAACCAACATGGTTTTACATCACCCTATGACCTAAACAAACACAAAACAAGAGAGAGCTACGCCGGGCTACCCCTGTCAGAGGAATGTCTAGGGGGGTAGACGATCCGAGTGTGCACAGAGATCAGGGTTTCGCCGGAGGAAGACCACGAGAACATTGGAATGAGATGAAAACTTGCATGTGCCCCTAGCATATGTGTGTGAGTGTGGTGAGAGGTTGGTATAGGTACTTGCATGTGTCCCCCTCGCATGCATGCGCTCTAACCTAGAGGCGAAGGTTCCGGACCCGTATGAGGGGGGAATCTCCCCGTTTAGGTGAAACCGGGTAGGATAGTGCCCCAACTTGTGAACCAACATGGTTTTACATCACCCTATGACCTAAACAAACACAAAACAAGAGAGAGCTACGCCGGGATACCCCTGTCAGAGGAATGTCTAGGGGGGTAGACGATCCGAGTGTGCACAGAGATCAGGGTTTCGCCGGAGGAAGACCACGAGAACATTGGAATGAGATGAAAACTTGCATGTGCCCCTAGCATATGTGTGTGAGTGTGGTGAGAGGTTGGTATAGGTGCTTGCATGTGTCCCCCCTCGCATGCATGCGCTCTAACCTAGAGGCGAAGGTTCCGGACCCGTATGAGGGGGGAATCTCCCCGTTTAGGTGAAACCGGGTAGGATAGTGCCCCAACTTGTGAACCAACATGGTTTTACATCACCCTATGACCTAAAAAAACACAAAACAAGAGAGAGCTACGCCGGGCTACCCCTGTCAGAGGAACGTCTAGGGGGGTAGACGATTCGAGTGTGCACAGAGATTAGGGTTTCGCCGGAGGAAGACCACGAGAACACTGGAATGAGATGAAAACTTGCATGTGCCCCTAGCATATGTGTGTGAGTGTGGTGAGAGGTTGGTATAGGTGCTTGCATGTGTCCCCCCTCGCATGCATGCACTCTAACCTAGAGGCGAAGGTTCCGGACCCGTATGAGGGGGGAATCTCGACGTTTAGGTGAAACCGGGTAGTATAGTGCCCCAACTTGTGAACCAACATGGTTTTACATCACCCTATGACCTAAACAAACACAAAACAAGAGAGAGCTAAGCCGGGCTACCCCTGTCAGAGGAACGTCTAGGGGGGTAGACGATCCGAGTGTGCACAGAGATCAGGGTTTCGCCGGAGGAAGACCACGAGAACATTGGAATGAGATGAAAACTTGCATGTGCCCCTAGCATATGTGTGTGAGTGTGGTGAGAGGTTGGTATAGGTGCTTGCATGTGTCCCCCCTCGCATGCATGCGCTCTAACCTAGAGGCGAAGGTTCCGGACCCGTATGACGGGGGAATCTCCCCGTTTAGGTGAAACCGGGTAGGATAGTGCCCCAACTTGTGAACCAACATGGTTTTACATCACCCTATGACCTAAACAAACACAAAACAAGAGAGAGCTACGCCGGGCTACCCCTGTCAGAGGAACGTCTAGGGGGGTAGACGATCCGAGTGTGCACAGAGATCAGGGTTTCGCCGGAGGAAGACCACGAGAACATTGGAATGAGACGAAAACTTGCATGTGCCCCTAGCATATGTGTGTGAGTGTGGTGAGAGGTTGGTATAGGTGCTTGCATGTGTCCCCCCTCGCATGCATGCGCTCTAACCTAGAGGCGAAGGTTCCGGACCCGTATGAGGGGGGAATCTCCCCGTTTAGGTGAAACCGGGTAGGATAGTGCCCCAACTTGTGAACCAACATGGTTTTACATCACCCTATGACCTAAAAAAACACAAAACAAGAGAGAGCTACGCCGGGCTACCCCTGTCAGAGGAATGTCTAGGGGGTAGACGATCCGAGTGTGCATAGAGATCATGGTTTCGCCGGAGGAAGACCACGAGAACATTGGAATGAGATGAAAACTTGCATGTGCCCCTAGAATATGTGTGTGAGTGTGGTGAGAGGTTGGTATAGGTGCTTGCATGTGTCCCCCCTCGCATGCATGCGCTCTAACCTAGAGGCGAAGGTTTCGGACCCGTATGAGGGGGGAATCTCCCTGTTTAGGTGAAACCGGGTAGGATAGTGCCCCAACTTGTGAACCAACATGGTTTTACATCACCCTATGACCTAAACAAACACAAAACAAGAGAGAGCTACGCCGGGCTACCCCTGTCAGAGGAACGTCTAGGGGGGTAGACGATCCGAGTGTGCACAGAGATCAGGGTTTCGTCGGGGGAAGACCACGAGAACATTGGAATGAGATGAAAACTTGCATGTGCCGCTAGAATATGTGTGTGAGTATGGTGAGAGGTTGGTATAGGTGCTTGCATGTGTCCCCCCTCGCATGCATGCACTCTAACCTAGAGGCGAAGGTTCCGGACACGTATGAGGGGGGAATCTCCCCGTTTAGGTGAAACCGGGTAGGATAGTGC
This sequence comes from Avena sativa, assembly GCA_916181665.1. Taxonomy (NCBI): domain Eukaryota; kingdom Viridiplantae; phylum Streptophyta; class Magnoliopsida; order Poales; family Poaceae; genus Avena; species Avena sativa. The sequence goes on along the minus strand of OV702298.1, from coordinate 257,935,146 downwards.
CCCAACTTGTGAACCAACATGGTTTTACATCACCCTATGACCTAAACAAACACAAAACAAGAGAGAGCTACGCCGGGCTACCCCTGTCAGAGGAACGTCTAGGGGGGTAGACGATCCGAGTGTGCACAGAGATCAGGGTTTCACCGGAGGAAGACCACGAGAACATTAGAATGAGATGAAAACTTGCATGTGCCCCTAGCATATGTGTGTGAGTGTGGTGAGAGGTTGGTATAGGTGCTTGCATGTGTCCCCCCTCGCATGCATGCGCTCTAACCTAGAGGCGAAGGTTCCGGACCCGTATGAGGGGGGAATCTCCCCGTTTAGGTGAAACCGGGTAGGATAGTGCCCCAACTTGTGAACCAACATGGTTTTACATCACCCTATGACCTAAACAAACACAAAACAAGAGAGAGCTACGCCAGGCTACCCCTGTCAGAGGAACGTCTAGGGGGGTAGACGATCCGAGTGTGCACAGAGATCAGGGTTTCGCCGGAGGAAGACCACGAGAACATTGGAATGAGACGAAAACTTGCATGTGCCCCTAGCATATGTGTGTGAGTGTGGTGAGAGGTTGGTATAGGTGCTTGCATGTTTCCCCCCTCGCATGCATGCGCTCTAACCTAGAGGCGAAGGTTCCGGACCCGTATGCGGGGAATCTCCCCGTTTAGGTGAAACCGGGTAGGATAGTGCCCCAACTTGTGAACCAACATGGTTTTACATCACCCTATGACCTAAACAAACACAAAACAAGAGAGAGCTACGCCGGGCTACCCCTGTCAGAGGAACGTCTAGGGGGGTAGACGATCCGAGTGTGCACAGAGATCAGGGTTTCGCCGGAGGAAGACCACGAGAACATTAGAATGAGATGAAAACTTGCATGTGCCCCTAGCATATGTGTGTGAGTGTGGTGAGAGGTTGGTATAGGTGCTTGCATGTGTCCCCCCTCGCATGCATGCGCTCTAACCTAGAGGCGAAGGTTCCGGACCCGTATGAGGGGGGAATCTCCCCGTTTAGGTGAAACCGGGTAGGATAGTGCCCCAACTTGTGAACCAACATGGTTTTACATCACCCTATGACCTAAACAAACACAAAACAAGAGAGAGCTACGCCGGGCTACCCCTGTCAGAGGAACGTCTAGGGGGGTAGACGATCCGAGTGTGCACAGAGATCAGGGTTTCGCCGGAGGAAGACCACGAGAACATTGGAATGAGACGAAAACTTGCATGTGCCCCTAGCATATGTGTGTGAGTGTGGTGAGAGGTTGGTATAGGTGCTTGCATGTGTCCCCCCTCGCATGCATGCGCTCTAACCTAGAGGCGAAGGTTCCGGACCCGTATGAGGGGGGAATCTCCCCGTTTAGGTGAAACCGGGTAGGATAGTGCCCCAACTTGTGAATGAACATGGTTTTACATCACCCTATGACCCAAACAAACACAAAACAAGAGAGAGCTACGCCGGGCTACCCCTGTCAGAGGAACGTCTAGGGGGGTAGACGATCCGAGTGTGCACAGAGATCAGCGTTTCGCTGGAGGAAGACCACGAGAACATTGGAATGAGACGAAAACTTGCATGTGCCCCTAGCATATGTGTGTGAGTGTCGTGACAGGTTGTTATAGGTGCTTGCATGTGTCCCCCCTCGCATGCATGCGCTCTAACCTAGAGGCGAAGGTTTCGGACCCGTATGAGGGGGGAATCTCCCTGTTTAGGTGAAACCGGGTAGGATAGTGCCCCAACTTGTGAACCAACATGGTTTTACATCACCCTATGACCTAAACAAACACAAAACAAGAGAGAGCTACGCCGGGCTACCCCTGTCAGAGGAACGTCTAGGGGGGTAGACGATCCGAGTGTGCAGAGAGATCAGGGTTTCGTCGGAGGAAGACCACGAGAACATTGGAATGAGATGAAAACTTGCATGTGCCGCTAGAATATGTGTGTGAGTGTGGTGAGAGGTTGGTATAGGTGCTTGCATGTGTCCCCCCTCGCATGCATGCACTCTAACCTAGAGGCGAAGGTTCCGGACCCGTATGAGGGGGGAATCTCCCCGTTTAGGTGAAACCGGGTAGGATAGTGCCCCAACTTGTGAACCAACATGGTTTTACATCACCCTATGACCTAAACAAACACAAAACAAGAGAGAGATACGCCGGGCTACCCCTGTCAGAGGAACGTCTAGGGGGGTAGACGATCCGAGTGTGCACAGAGATCAGGGTTTCGCCGGAGGAAGACCACGAGAACATTAGAATGAGATGAAAACTTGCATGTTCCCCTAGCATATGTGTGTGAGTGTGGTGAGAGGTTGGTATAGGTGCTTGCATGTGTCCCCCCTCGCATGCATGCGCTCTAACCTAGAGGCGAAGGTTCCGGACCCGTATGAGGGGGGAATCTCCCCGTTTAGGTGAAACCGGGTAGGATAGTGCCCCAACTTGTGAACCAACATGGTTTTACATCACCCTATGACCTAAACAAACACAAAACAAGAGAGAGCTACGCCGGGCTACCCCTGTCAGAGGAACGTCTAGGGGGTAGACGATCCGAGTGTGCACAGAGATCAGGGTTTCGCCGGAGGAAGACCACGAGAACATTGGAATGAGATGAAAACTTGCATGTGCCCCTAGCATATGTGCGAGTGTGGTGAGAGGTTGGTATAGGTGCTTGCATGTGTCCCCCCTCGCATGCATGCGCTCTAACCTAGAGGCGAAGGTTCCGGACCCGTATGATGGGGGAATCTCCCCGTTTAGGTGAAACCGGGTAGGATAGTGCCCCAACTTGTGAATGAACATGGTTTTACATCACCCTATGACCCAAACAAACACAAAACAAGAGAGAGCTACGCCGGGCTACCCCTGTCAGAGGAACGTCTAGGGGGGTAGACAATCCGAGTGTGCACAGAGATCAGCGTTTCGCTGGAGGAAGACCACGAGAACATTGGAATGAGACGAAAACTTGCATGTGCCCCTAGCATATGTGTGTGAGTGTGGTGACAGGTTGTTATAGGTGCTTGCATGTGTCCCCCCTCGCATGCATGCGCTCTAACCTAGAGGCGAAGGTTCCGTACCCGTATAAGGGGGGAATCTCCCCGTTTAGGTGAAACCGGGTAGGATAGTGCCCCAACTTGTGAACCAACATGGTTTTACATCACCCTATGACCTAAACAAACACAAAACAAGAGAGAGCTACGCCGGGCTACCCCTGTCAGAGGAACGTCTAGGGGGGTAGACGATTCGAGTGTGCACAGAGATCAGGATTTCGCCGGAGGATGACCACGAGAACATTGGAATGAGATGAAAACTTGCATGTGCCCCTAGAATATGTGTGTGAGTATGGTGATAGGTTGGTATAGGTGCTTGCATGTGCCCCCCTCGCATGCATGCGCTCTAACCTAGAGGCGAAGGTTCCGTACCCGTATGAGGGGGGAATCTCCCCGTTTAGGTGAAACCGGGTAGGATAGTGCCCCAACTTGTGAACCAACATGGTTTTACATCACCCTATGACCTAAAAAAACACAAAACAAGAGAGAGCTACGCCGGGCTACCCCTGTCAGAGGAATGTCTAGGGGTGTAGACGATCCGAGTGTGCACAGAGATCATGGTTTCGCCGGAGGAAGACCACGAGAACATTGGAATGAGATGAAAACTTGCATGTGCCCCTATCATATGTGTGTGAGTGTGGTGATAGGTTGGTATAGGTGCTTGCATGTGTCCCCCCTCGCATGCATGCGCTCTAACCTAGAGGCGAAGGTTCCGGACCCGTATGAGGGGGGAATCTCCCCGTTTAGGTGAAACCGGGTAGGATAGTGCCCCAACTTGTGAACCAACATGGTTTTACGTCACCCTATGACCTAAACAAACACAAAACAAGAGAGAGCTACGCCGGGCTACCCCTGTCAGAGGAACGTCTAGGGGGTAGACGATCCGAGTGTGCACAGAGATTAGGGTTTCGCCGGAGGAAGACCACGAGAACATTGGAATGAGATGAAAACTTGCATGTGCCCCTAGCATATGTGTGTGAGTGTGGTGAGAGGTTGGTATAGGTGCTTGCATGTGTCCCCCCTCGCATGCATGCGCTCTAACCTAGAGGCGAAGGTTCCGGACCCGTATAAGGGGGGAATCTCCCCGTTTAGGTGAAACCGGGTAGGATAGTGCCCCAACTTGTGAACCAACATGGTTTTACATCACCCTATGACCTAAACAAACACAAAACAAGAGAGAGCTACGCCGGGCTACCCCTGTCAGAGGAACGTCTAGGGGGGTAGACAATCCGAGTGTGCACAGAGATCAGCGTTTCGCTGGAGGAAGACCACGAGAACATTGGAATGAGACGAAAACTTGCATGTGCCCCTAGCATATGTGTGTGAGTGTGGTGACAGGTTGTTATAGGTGCTTGCATGTGTCCCCCCTCGCATGCATGCGCTCTAACCTAGAGGCGAAGGTTCCGTACCCGTATAAGGGGGGAATCTCCCCGTTTAGGTGAAACCGGGTAGGATAGTGCCCCAACTTGTGAACCAACATGGTTTTACATCACCCTATGACCTAAACAAACACAAAACAAGAGAGAGCTACGCCGGGCTACCCCTGTCAGAGGAACGTCTAGGGGGGTAGACGATTCGAGTGTGCACAGAGATCAGGATTTCGCCGGAGGATGACCACGAGAACATTGGAATGAGATGAAAACTTGCATGTGCCCCTAGAATATGTGTGTGAGTATGGTGATAGGTTGGTATAGGTGCTTGCATGTGCCCCCCTCGCATGCATGCGCTCTAACCTAGAGGCGAAGGTTCCGTACCCGTATGAGGGGGGAATCTCCCCGTTTAGGTGAAACCGGGTAGGATAGTGCCCCAACTTGTGAACCAACATGGTTTTACATCACCCTATGACCTAAAAAAACACAAAACAAGAGAGAGCTACGCCGGGCTACCCCTGTCAGAGGAATGTCTAGGGGTGTAGACGATCCGAGTGTGCACAGAGATCATGGTTTCGCCGGAGGAAGACCACGAGAACATTGGAATGAGATGAAAACTTGCATGTGCCCCTATCATATGTGTGTGAGTGTGGTGATAGGTTGGTATAGGTGCTTGCATGTGTCCCCCCTCGCATGCATGCGCTCTAACCTAGAGGCGAAGGTTCCGGACCCGTATGAGGGGGGAATCTCCCCGTTTAGGTGAAACCGGGTAGGATAGTGCCCCAACTTGTGAACCAACATGGTTTTACGTCACCCTATGACCTAAACAAACACAAAACAAGAGAGAGCTACGCCGGGCTACCCCTGTCAGAGGAACGTCTAGGGGGTAGACGATCCGAGTGTGCACAGAGATTAGGGTTTCGCCGGAGGAAGACCACGAGAACATTGGAATGAGATGAAAACTTGCATGTGCCCCTAGCATATGTGTGTGAGTGTGGTGAGAGGTTGGTATAGGTGCTTGCATGTGTCCCCCCTCGCATGCATGCGCTCTAACCTAGAGGCGAAGGTTCCGGACCCGTATAAGGGGGGAATCTCCCCGTTTAGGTGAAACCGGGTAGGATAGTGCCCCAACTTGTGAACCAACATGGTTTTACATCACCCTATGACCTAAACAAACACAAAACAAGAGAGAGCTATGCCGGGCTACCCCTGTCAGAGGAACGTCTAGGGGGGTAGACGATCCGAGTGTGCACAGAGATCAGGGTTTCGCCGGAGGAAGACCACGAGAACATTGGAATGAGACGAAAACTTGCATGTGCCCCTAGAATATGTGTGTGAGTGTGGTGAGAGGTTGGTATAGGTGCTTGCATGTGTCCCCCCTCGCATGCATGCGCTCTAACCTAGAGGCGAAGGTTCCGTACCCGTATAAGGGGGGAATCTCCCCGTTTAGGTGAAACCGGGTAGGATAGTGCCCCAACTTGTGAACCAACATGGTTTTACATCACCCTATGACCTAAACAAACACAAAACAAGAGAGAGCTACGCCGGGCTACCCCTGTCAGAGGAACGTCTAGGGGGGTAGACGATCCGAGTGTGCACAGAGATCAGGGTTTCGCCAGAGGAAGACCACGAGAACATTGGAATGAGATGAAAACTTGCATGTGCCCCTAGCATATGTGTTTGAGTGTGGTGAGAGGTTGGTATAGGTGCTTGCATGTGTCCCCCCTCGCATGCATGCGCTCTAACCTAGAGGCGAAGGTTCCGTACCCGTATGAGGGGGAATCTCCCTGTTTAGGTGAAACCGGGTAGGATAGTGCCCCAACTTGTGAACCAACATGGTTTTACATCACCCTAGTACCTAAACAAACACAAAACAAGAGAGAGCTACGCCGGGCTACCCCTGTCAGAGGAATGTCTAGGGGGGTAGACGATCCGAGTGTGCACAGAGATCAGGGTTTCACCGGAGGAAGACCACGAGAACATTGGAATGAGATGAAAACTTGCATGTGCCCCTAGCATATGTGTGTGAGTGTGGTGAGAGGTTGTTATAGGTGCTTGCATGTGTCCCCCCTCGCATGCATGCGCTCTAACCTAGAGGCGAAGGTTCCGGACCCGTATGAGGGGGGAATCTCCCCGTTTAGGTGAAACCGGGTAGGATAGTGCCCCAACTTGTGAACCAACATGGTTTTACATCACCCTATGACCTAAACAAACACAAAACAAGAGAGAGCTACGCCGGGCTACCCCTGTCAGAGGAACGTCTAGGGGGGTAGACGATTCGAGTGTGCACAGAGATTAGGGTTTCGCCGGAGGAAGACCACGAGAACACTGGAATGAGATGAAAACTTGCATGTGCCCCTAGCATATGTGTGTGAGTGTGGTGAGAGGTTGGTATAGGTGCTTGCATGTGTCCCCCCTCGCATGCATGCGCTCTAACCTAGAGGCGAAGGTCCCGGACCCGTATGAGGGGGGAATCTCCCCGTTTAGGTGAAACCGGGTAGGATAGTGCCCCAACTTGTGAACCAACATGGTTTTACATCACCCTATGACCTAAACAAACACAAAACAAGAGAGAGCTACGCCGGGCTACCCCTGTCAGAGGAACGTCTAGGGGGTAGACGATCCGAGTGTGCACAGAGATCAGGGTTTCGCCGGAGGAAGACCACGAGAACATTGGAATGAGATGAAAACTTGCATGTGCCCCTAGCATATGTGTGTGAGTGTGGTGAGAGGTTGGTATAGGTGCTTGCATGTGTCCCCCCTCGCATGCATGCGCTCTAACCTAGAGGCGAAGGTTCCGGACCCGTATGATGGGGGAATCTTCCCGTTTAGGTGAAACCGGGTAGGATAGTGCCCCAACTTGTGAACGAACATGGTTTTACATCACCCAATGACCTAAACAAACACAAAACAAGAGAGAGATACGCCGGGCTACCCCTGTCAGAGGAACGTCTAGGGGGGTAGACGATCCGAGTGTGCACAGAGATCAGGGTTTCGCCGGAGGAAGACCACGAGAACATTGGAATGAGACGAAAACTTGCATGTGCCCCTAGAATATGTGTGTGAGTGTGGTGAGAGGTTGGTATAGGTGGTTGCATGTGTCCCCCCTCGCATGCATGCGCTCTAACCTAGAGGCGAAGGTTCCGTACCCGTATAAGGGGGGAATCTCCCCGTTTAGGTGAAACCGGGTAGGATAGTGCCCCAACTTGTGAACCAACATGGTTTTACATCACCCTATGACCTAAACAAACACAAAACAAGAGAGAGCTACGCCGGGCTACCCCTGTCAGAGGAACGTCTAGGGGGGTAGACGATCCGAGTGTACACAGAGATCAGGGTTTCGCCGGAGGAAGACCACGAGAACATTGGAATGAGATGAAAACTTGCATGTGCCCCTAGAATATGTGTGTGAGTATGGTGAGAGGTTGGTATAGGTGCTTGCATGTGCCCCCCTCGCATGCATGCGCTCTAACCTAGAGGCGAAGGTTCCGTACCCGTATGAGGGGGGAATCTCCCCGTTTAGGTGAAACCGGGTAGGATAGTGCCCCAACTTGTGAACCAACATGGTTTTACATCACCCTATGACCTAAACAAACACAAAACAAGAGAGAGCTACGCCGGGCTACCCCTGTCAGAGGAATGTCTAGGGGGGTAGACGATCCGAGTGTGCACAGAGATCAGGGTTTCGCCGGAGGAAGACCACGAGAACATTGGAATGAGATGAAAACTTGCATGTGCCCCTATCATATGTGTGTGAGTGTGGTGAGAGGTTGGTATAGGTGCTTGCATGTGTCCCCCCTCACATGCATGCGCTCTAACCTAGAGGCGAAGGTTCCGGACCCGTATGAGGGGGGAATCTCCCCGTTTAGGTGAAACCGGGTAGGATAGTGCCCCAACTTGTGAACCAACATGGTTTTACATCACCCTATGACCTAAACAAACACAAAACAAGAGAGAGCTACGCCGGGCTACCCCTGTCAGAGGAACGTCTAGGGGGTAGACGATCCGAGTGTGCACAGAGATTAGGGTTTCGCCGGTGGAAGACCACGAGAACATTGGAATGAGACGAAAACTTGCATGTGCCCCTAGCATATGTGTGTGAGTGTGGTGAGAGGTTGGTATAGGTGCTTGCATGTGTCCCCCCTCGCATGCATGCGCTCTAACCTAGAGGCGAAGGTTCCGGACCCGTATGAGGGGGGAATCTCCCCGTTTAGGTGAAACCGGGTAGGATAGTGCCCCAACTTGTGAACCAACATGGTTTTACATCACCCTATGACCTAAACAAACACAAAACAAGAGAGAGCTACGCCGGGCTACCCCTGTCAGAGGAACGTCTAGGGGGTAGACGATCCGAGTGTGCACAGAGATCAGGGTTTCGCCGGAGGAAGACCACGAGAACATTGGAATGAGATGAAAACTTGCATGTGCCCCTAGCATATGTGTGTGAGTGTGGTGAGAGGTTGGTATAGGTGCTTGCATGTGTCCCCCCTCGCATGCATGCGCTCTAACCTAGAGGCGAAGGTTCCGGACCCGTATGATGGGGGAATCTCCCCGTTTAGGTGAAACCGGGTAGGATAGTGCCCCAACTTGTGAACGAACATGGTTTTACATCACCCTATGACCTAAAAAAACACAAAACAAGAGAGAGATACGCCGGGCTACCCCTGTCAGAGGAACGTCTAGGGGGGTAGACGATCCGAGTGTGCACAGAGATCAGGGTTTCGCCGGAGGAAGACCACGAGAACATTGGAATGAGACGAAAACTTGCATGTGCCCCTAGCATATGTGTGTGAGTGTGGTGAGAGGTTGGTATAGGTGGTTGCATGTGTCCCCCCTCGCATGCATGCGCTCTAACCTAGAGGCGAAGGTTCCGTACCCGTATGAGGGGGGAATCTCCCCGTTTAGGTGAAACCGGGTAGGATAGTGCCCCAACTTGTGAACCAACATGGTTTTACATCACCCTATGACCTAAACAAACACAAAACAAGAGAGAGCTACGCCGGGCTACCCCTGTCAGAGGAACGTCTAGGGGGTAGACGATCCGAGTGTGCACAGAGATCAGGGTTTCGCCGGAGGAAGACCACGAGAACATTGGAATGAGATGAAAACTTGCATGTGCCCCTAGCATATGTGCGAGTGTGGTGAGAGGTTGGTATAGGTGCTTGCATGTGTCCCCCCTCGCATGCATGCGCTCTAACCTAGAGGCGAAGGTTCCGGACCCGTATGATGGGGGAATCTCCCCGTTTAGGTGAAACCGGGTAGGATAGTGCCCCAACTTGTGAATGAACATGGTTTTACATCACCCTATGACCCAAACAAACACAAAACAAGAGAGAGCTACGCCGGGCTACCCCTGTCAGAGGAACGTCTAGGGGGGTAGACAATCCGAGTGTGCACAGAGATCAGCGTTTCGCTGGAGGAAGACCACGAGAACATTGGAATGAGACGAAAACTTGCATGTGCCCCTAGCATATGTGTGTGAGTGTGGTGACAGGTTGTTATAGGTGCTTGCATGTGTCCCCCCTCGCATGCATGCGCTCTAACCTAGAGGCGAAGGTTCCGTACCCGTATAAGGGGGGAATCTCCCCGTTTAGGTGAAACCGGGTAGGATAGTGCCCCAACTTGTGAACCAACATGGTTTTACATCACCCTATGACCTAAACAAACACAAAACAAGAGAGAGCTACGCCGGGCTACCCCTGTCAGAGGAACGTCTAGGGCGGTAGACGATTCGAGTGTGCACAGAGATCAGGATTTCGCCGGAGGATGACCACGAGAACATTGGAATGAGATGAAAACTTGCATGTGCCCCTAGAATATGTGTGTGAGTATGGTGATAGGTTGGTATAGGTGCTTGCATGTGCCCCCCTCGCATGCATGCGCTCTAACCTAGAGGCGAAGGTTCCGTACCCGTATGAGGGGGGAATCTCCCCGTTTAGGTGAAACCGGGTAGGATAGTGCCCCAACTTGTGAACCAACATGGTTTTACATCACCCTATGACCTAAAAAAACACAAAACAAGAGAGATCTACGCCGGGCTACCCCTGTCAGAGGAATGTCTAGGGGTGTAGACGATCCGAGTGTGCACAGAGATCATGGTTTCGCCGGAGGAAGACCACGAGAACATTGGAATGAGATGAAAACTTGCATGTGCCCCTATCATATGTGTGTGAGTGTGGTGATAGGTTGGTATAGGTGCTTGCATGTGTCCCCCCTCGCATGCATGCGCTCTAACCTAGAGGCGAAGGTTCCGGACCCGTATGAGGGGGGAATCTCCCCGTTTAGGTGAAACCGGGTAGGATAGTGCCCCAACTTGTGAACCAACATGGTTTTACGTCACCCTATGACCTAAACAAACACAAAACAAGAGAGAGCTACGCCGGGCTACCCCTGTCAGAGGAACGTCTAGGGGGTAGACGATCCGAGTGTGCACAGAGATTAGGGTTTCGCCGGAGGAAGACCACGAGAACATTGGAATGAGATGAAAACTTGCATGTGCCCCTAGCATATGTGTGTGAGTGTGGTGAGAGGTTGGTATAGGTGCTTGCATGTGTCCCCCCTCGCATGCATGCGCTCTAACCTAGAGGCGAAGGTTCCGGACCCGTATAAGGGGGGAATCTCCCCGTTTAGGTGAAACCGGGTAGGATAGTGCCCCAACTTGTGAACCAACATGGTTTTACATCACCCTATGACCTAAACAAACACAAAACAAGAGAGAGCTACGCCGGGCTACCCCTGTCAGAGGAACGTCTAGGGGGGTAGACGATCCGAGTGTGCACAGAGATCAGGGTTTCGCCGGAGGAAGACCACGAGAACATTGGAATGAGACGAAAACTTGCATGTGCCCCTAGCATATGTGTGTGAGTGTGGTGAGAGGTTGGTATAGGTGCTTGCATGTGTCCCCCCTCGCATGCATGCGCTCTAACCTAGAGGCGAAGGTTCCGTACCCGTATAAGGGGGGAATCTCCCCGTTTAGGTGAAACCGGGTAGGATAGTGCCCCAACTTGTGAACCAACATGGTTTTACATCACCCTATGACCTAAACAAACACAAAACAAGAGAGAGCTACGCCGGGCTACCCCTGTCAGAGGAACGTCTAGGGGGGTAGACGATCCGAGTGTGCACAGAGATCAGGGTTTCGCCAGAGGAAGACCACGAGAACATTGGAATGAGATGAAAACTTGCATGTGCCCCTAGCATATGTGTGTGAGTGTGGTGAGAGGTTGGTATAGGTGCTTGCATGTGTCCCCCCTCGCATGCATGCGCTCTAACCTAGAGGCGAAGGTTCCGTACCCGTATGAGGGGGGAATCTCCCCGTTTAGGTGAAACCGGGTAGGATAGTGCCCCAACTTGTGAACCAACATGGTTTTACATCACCCTATGACCTAAACAAACACAAAACAAGAGAGAGCTACGCCGGGCTACCCCTGTCAGAGGAATGTCTAGGTGGGTAGACGATCCGAGTGTGCACAGAGATCAGGGTTTCGCCGGAGGAAGACCACGAGAACATTGGAATGAGATGAAAACTTGCATGTGCCCCTATCATATGTGTGTGAGTGTGGTGAGAGGTTGTTATAGGTGCTTGCATGTGTCCCCCCTCGCATGCATGCGCTCTAACCTAGAGGCGAAGGTTCCGGACCCGTATGAGGGGGGAATCTCCCCGTTTAGGTGAAACCGGGTAGGATAGTGCCCCAACTTGTGAACCAACATGGTTTTACATCACCCTATGACCTAAACAAACACAAAACAAGAGAGAGCTACGCCGGGCTACCCCTGTCAGAGGAACGTCTAGGGGGGTAGACGATTCGAGTGTGCACAGAGATTAGGGTTTCGCCGGAGGAAGACCACGAGAACACTGGAATGAGATGAAAACTTGCATGTGCCCCTAGCATATGTGTGTGAGTGTGGTGAGAGGTTGGTATAGGTGCTTGCATGTGTCCCCCCTCGCATGCATGCGCTCTAACCTAGAGGCGAAGGTCCCGGACCCGTATGAGGGGGGAATCTCCCCGTTTAGGTGAAACCGGGTAGGATAGTGCCCCAACTTGTGAACCAACATGGTTTTACATCACCCTATGACCTAAACAAACACAAAACAAGAGAGAGCTACGCCGGGCTACCCCTGTCAGAGGAACGTCTAGGGGGGTAGACGATCCGAGTGTGCACAGAGATCAGGGTTTCGCCGGAGGAAGACCACGAGAACATTGGAATGAGATGAAAACTTGCATGTGCCCCTAGCATATGTGTGTGAGTGTGGTGAGAGGTTGGTATAGGTGCTTGCATGTGTCCCCCCTCGCATGCATGCGCTCTAACCTAGAGGCGAAGGTTCCGGACCCGTATGAGGGGGGAATCTCCCCGTTTAGGTGAAACCGGGTAGGATAGTGCCCCAACTTGTGAACCAACATGGTTTTACATCACCCTATGACCTAAACAAACACAAAACAAGAGAGAGCTACGCCGGGCTACCCCTGTCAGAGGAACGTCTAGGGGGTAGACGATCCGAGTGTGCACAGAGATCAGGGTTTCGCCGGAGGAAGACAACGAGAACATTGGAATGAGATGAAAACTTGCATGTGCCCCTAGCATATGTGTGTGAGTGTGGTGAGAGGTTGGTATAGGTGCTTGCATGTGTCCCCCCTCGCATGCATGCGCTCTAACCTAGAGGCGAAGGTTCCGGACCCGTATGATGGGGGAATCTCCCCGTTTAGGTGAAACCGGGTAGGATAGTGCCCCAACTTGTGAACCAACATGGTTTTACATCACCCTATGACCTAAAAAAACACAAAACAAGACAGAGATACGCCGGGCTACCCCTGTCAGAGGAACGTCTAGGGGGGTAGACGATCCGAGTGTGCACAGAGATCAGGGTTTCACCGGAGGAAGACCACGAGAACATTGGAATGAGACGAAAACTTGCATGTGCCCCTAGCATATGTGTGTGAGTGTGGTGAGAGGTTGGTATAGGTGCTTGCATGTGTCCCCCCTCGCATGCATGCGCTCTAACCTAGAGGCGAAGGTTCCGTACCCGTATGAGGGGGGAATCTCCCCGTTTAGGTGAAACCGGGTAGGATAGTGCCCCAACTTGTGAACCAACATGGTTTTACATCACCCTATGACCGAAACAAAGACAAAACAAGAGAGAGCTACGCCGGGCTACCCCTGTCAGAGGAACGTCTAGGGGGGTAGACGATCCGAGTGTGCATAGAGATCAGGGTTTCGCCGGAGGAAGACCACGAGAACATTGGAATGAGATGAAAACTTGCATGTGCCCCTAGCATATGTGTGTGAGTATGGTGAGAGGTTGGTATAGGTGCTTGCATGTGCCCCCCTCGCATGCATGCGCTCTAACCTAGAGGCGAAGGTTCCGGACCCGTATGAGGGGGGAATCTCCCCGTTTAGGTGAAACCGGGTAGGATAGTGCCCCAACTTGTGAACCAACATGGTTTTACATCACCCTATGACCTAAACAAACACAAAACAAGAGAGAGCTACGCCGGGCTACCCCTGTCAGAGGAATGTCTAGGGGGGTAGACGATCCGAGTGTGCACAGAGATCAGGGTTTCGCCGGAGGAAGACCACGAGAACATTGGAATGAGATGAAAACTTGCATGTGCCCCTAGCATATGTGTGTGAGTGTGGTGAGAGGTTGGTATAGGTACTTGCATGTGTCCCCCCTCGCATGCATGCGCTCTAACCTAGAGGCGAAGGTTCCGGACCCGTATGAGGGGGGAATCTCCCCGTTTAGGTGAAACCGGGTAGGATAGTGCCCCAACTTGTGAACCAACATGGTTTTACATCACCCTATGACCTAAACAAACACAAAACAAGAGAGAGCTACGCCGGGATACCCCTGTCAGAGGAATGTCTAGGGGGGTAGACGATCCGAGTGTGCACAGAGATCAGGGTTTCGCCGGAGGAAGACCACGAGAACATTGGAATGAGATGAAAACTTGCATGTGCCCCTAGCATATGTGTGTGAGTGTGGTGAGAGGTTGGTATAGGTGCTTGCATGTGTCCCCCCTCGCATGCATGCGCTCTAACCTAGAGGCGAAGGTTCCGGACCCGTATGAGGGGGGAATCTCCCCGTTTAGGTGAAACCGGGTAGGATAGTGCCCCAACTTGTGAACCAACATGGTTTTACATCACCCTATGACCTAAAAAAACACAAAACAAGAGAGAGCTACGCCGGGCTACCCCTGTCAGAGGAACGTCTAGGGGGGTAGACGATTCGAGTGTGCACAGAGATTAGGGTTTCGCCGGAGGAAGACCACGAGAACACTGGAATGAGATGAAAACTTGCATGTGCCCCTAGCATATGTGTGTGAGTGTGGTGAGAGGTTGGTATAGGTGCTTGCATGTGTCCCCCCTCGCATGCATGCACTCTAACCTAGAGGCGAAGGTTCCGGACCCGTATGAGGGGGGAATCTCGACGTTTAGGTGAAACCGGGTAGTATAGTGCCCCAACTTGTGAACCAACATGGTTTTACATCACCCTATGACCTAAACAAACACAAAACAAGAGAGAGCTAAGCCGGGCTACCCCTGTCAGAGGAACGTCTAGGGGGGTAGACGATCCGAGTGTGCACAGAGATCAGGGTTTCGCCGGAGGAAGACCACGAGAACATTGGAATGAGATGAAAACTTGCATGTGCCCCTAGCATATGTGTGTGAGTGTGGTGAGAGGTTGGTATAGGTGCTTGCATGTGTCCCCCCTCGCATGCATGCGCTCTAACCTAGAGGCGAAGGTTCCGGACCCGTATGAGGGGGGAATCTCCCCGTTTAGGTGAAACCGGGTAGGATAGTGCCCCAACTTGTGAACCAACATGGTTTTACATCACCCTATGACCTAAACAAACACAAAACAAGAGAGAGCTACGCCGGGCTACCCCTGTCAGAGGAACGTCTAGGGGGGTAGACGATCCGAGTGTGCACAGAGATCAGGGTTTCGCCGGAGGAAGACCACGAGAACATTGGAATGAGACGAAAACTTGCATGTGCCCCTAGCATATGTGTGTGAGTGTGGTGAGAGGTTGGTATAGGTGCTTGCATGTGTCCCCCCTCGCATGCATGCGCTCTAACCTAGAGGCGAAGGTTCCGGACCCGTATGAGGGGGGAATCTCCCCGTTTAGGTGAAACCGGGTAGGATAGTGCCCCAACTTGTGAACCAACATGGTTTTACATCACCCTATGACCTAAAAAAACACAAAACAAGAGAGAGCTACGCCGGGCTACCCCTGTCAGAGGAATGTCTAGGGGGTAGACGATCCGAGTGTGCATAGAGATCATGGTTTCGCCGGAGGAAGACCACGAGAACATTGGAATGAGATGAAAACTTGCATGTGCCCCTAGAATATGTGTGTGAGTGTGGTGAGAGGTTGGTATAGGTGCTTGCATGTGTCCCCCCTCGCATGCATGCGCTCTAACCTAGAGGCGAAGGTTTCGGACCCGTATGAGGGGGGAATCTCCCTGTTTAGGTGAAACCGGGTAGGATAGTGCCCCAACTTGTGAACCAACATGGTTTTACATCACCCTATGACCTAAACAAACACAAAACAAGAGAGAGCTACGCCGGGCTACCCCTGTCAGAGGAACGTCTAGGGGGGTAGACGATCCGAGTGTGCACAGAGATCAGGGTTTCGTCGGGGGAAGACCACGAGAACATTGGAATGAGATGAAAACTTGCATGTGCCGCTAGAATATGTGTGTGAGTATGGTGAGAGGTTGGTATAGGTGCTTGCATGTGTCCCCCCTCGCATGCATGCACTCTAACCTAGAGGCGAAGGTTCCGGACACGTATGAGGGGGGAATCTCCCCGTTTAGGTGAAACCGGGTAGGATAGTGCCCCAACTTGTGAACCAACATGGTTTTACATCACCCTATGACCTAAACAAACACAAAACAAGAGAGAGCTACGCCGGGCTACCCCTGTCAGAGGAACGTCTAGGGGGGTAGACG
The DNA here is from genome assembly GCA_916181665.1 of Avena sativa. Classification (NCBI taxonomy): domain Eukaryota; kingdom Viridiplantae; phylum Streptophyta; class Magnoliopsida; order Poales; family Poaceae; genus Avena; species Avena sativa. Next base: position 257,918,793 of record OV702298.1, on the reverse strand, counting down.
ATCCGAGTGTGCACAGAGATCAGGGTTTCGCCGGAGGAAGACCACGAGAACATTAGAATGAGATGAAAACTTGCATGTGCCCCTAGCATATGTGTGTGAGTGTGGTGAGAGGTTGGTATAGGTGCTTGCATGTGTCCCCCCTCGCATGCATGCGCTCTAACCTAGAGGCGAAGGTTCCGGACCCGTATGAGGGGGGAATCTCCCCGTTTAGGTGAAACCGGGTAGGATAGTGCCCCAACTTGTGAACCAACATGGTTTTACATCACCCTATGACCTAAACAAACACAAAACAAGAGAGAGCTACGCCAGGCTACCCCTGTCAGAGGAACGTCTAGGGGGGTAGACGATCCGAGTGTGCACAGAGATCAGGGTTTCGCCGGAGGAAGACCACGAGAACATTGGAATGAGACGAAAACTTGCATGTGCCCCTAGCATATGTGTGTGAGTGTGGTGAGAGGTTGGTATAGGTGCTTGCATGTGTCCCCCCTCGCATGCATGCGCTCTAACCTAGAGGCGAAGGTTCCGGACCCGTATGCGGGGAATCTCCCCGTTTAGGTGAAACCGGGTAGGATAGTGCCCCAACTTGTGAACCAACATGGTTTTACATCACCCTATGACCTAAACAAACACAAAACAAGAGAGAGCTACGCCGGGCTACCCCTGTCAGAGGAACGTCTAGGGGGGTAGACGATCCGAGTGTGCACAGAGATCAGGGTTTCGCCGGAGGAAGACCACGAGAACATTAGAATGAGATGAAAACTTGCTTGTGCCCCTAGCATATGTGTGTGAGTGTGGTGAGAGGTTGGTATAGGTGCTTGCATGTGTCCCCCCTCGCATGCATGCGCTCTAACCTAGAGGCGAAGGTTCCGGACCCGTATGAGGGGGGAATCTCCCCGTTTAGGTGAAACCGGGTAGGATAGTGCCCCAACTTGTGAACCAACATGGTTTTACATCACCCTATGACCTAAACAAACACAAAACAAGAGAGAGCTACGCCGGGCTACCCCTGTCAGAGGAACGTCTAGGGGGGTAGACGATCCGAGTGTGCACAGAGATCAGGGTTTCGCCGGAGGAAGACCACGAGAACATTGGAATGAGACGAAAACTTGCATGTGCCCCTAGCATATGTGTGTGAGTGTGGTGAGAGGTTGGTATAGGTGCTTGCATGTGTCCCCCCTCGCATGCATGCGCTCTAACCTAGAGGCGAAGGTTCCGGACCCGTATGAGGGGGGAATCTCCCCGTTTAGGTGAAACCGGGTAGGATAGTGCCCCAACTTGTGAATGAACATGGTTTTACATCACCCTATGACCCAAACAAACACAAAACAAGAGAGAGCTACGCCGGGCTACCCCTGTCAGAGGAACGTCTAGGGGGGTAGACGATCCGAGTGTGCACAGAGATCAGCGTTTCGCTGGAGGAAGACCACGAGAACATTGGAATGAGACGAAAACTTGCATGTGCCCCTAGCATATGTGTGTGAGTGTCGTGACAGGTTGTTATAGGTGCTTGCATGTGTCCCCCCTCGCATGCATGCGCTCTAACCTAGAGGCGAAGGTTTCGGACCCGTATGAGGGGGGAATCTCCCTGTTTAGGTGAAACCGGGTAGGATAGTGCCCCAACTTGTGAACCAACATGGTTTTACATCACCCTATGACCTAAACAAACACAAAACAAGAGAGAGCTACGCCGGGCTACCCCTGTCAGAGGAACGTCTAGGGGGGTAGACGATCCGAGTGTGCACAGAGATCAGGGTTTCGTCGGAGGAAGACCACGAGAACATTGGAATGAGATGAAAACTTGCATGTGCCGCTAGAATATGTGTGTGAGTGTGGTGAGAGGTTGGTATAGGTGCTTGCATGTGTCCCCCCTCGCATGCATGCACTCTAACCTAGAGGCGAAGGTTCCGGACCCGTATGAGGGGGGAATCTCCCCGTTTAGGTGAAACCGGGTAGGATAGTGCCCCAACTTGTGAACCAACATGGTTTTACATCACCCTATGACCTAAACAAACACAAAACAAGAGAGAGATACGCCGGGCTACCCCTGTCAGAGGAACGTCTAGGGGGGTAGACGATCCGAGTGTGCACAGAGATCAGGGTTTCGCCGGAGGAAGACCACGAGAACATTAGAATGAGATGAAAACTTGCATGTTCCCCTAGCATATGTGTGTGAGTGTGGTGAGAGGTTGGTATAGGTGCTTGCATGTGTCCCCCCTCGCATGCATGCGCTCTAACCTAGAGGCGAAGGTTCCGGACCCGTATGAGGGGGGAATCTCCCCGTTTAGGTGAAACCGGGTAGGATAGTGCCCCAACTTGTGAACCAACATGGTTTTACATCACCCTATGACCTAAACAAACACAAAACAAGAGAGAGCTACGCCGGGCTACCCCTGTCAGAGGAACGTCTAGGGGGTAGACGATCCGAGTGTGCACAGAGATCAGGGTTTCGCCGGAGGAAGACCACGAGAACATTGGAATGAGATGAAAACTTGCATGTGCCCCTAGCATATGTGCGAGTGTGGTGAGAGGTTGGTATAGGTGCTTGCATGTGTCCCCCCTCGCATGCATGCGCTCTAACCTAGAGGCGAAGGTTCCGGACCCGTATGATGGGGGAATCTCCCCGTTTAGGTGAAACCGGGTAGGATAGTGCCCCAACTTGTGAATGAACATGGTTTTACATCACCCTATGACCCAAACAAACACAAAACAAGAGAGAGCTACGCCGGGCTACCCCTGTCAGAGGAACGTCTAGGGGGGTAGACAATCCGAGTGTGCACAGAGATCAGCGTTTCGCTGGAGGAAGACCACGAGAACATTGGAATGAGACGAAAACTTGCATGTGCCCCTAGCATATGTGTGTGAGTGTGGTGACAGGTTGTTATAGGTGCTTGCATGTGTCCCCCCTCGCATGCATGCGCTCTAACCTAGAGGCGAAGGTTCCGTACCCGTATAAGGGGGGAATCTCCCCGTTTAGGTGAAACCGGGTAGGATAGTGCCCCAACTTGTGAACCAACATGGTTTTACATCACCCTATGACCTAAACAAACACAAAACAAGAGAGAGCTACGCCGGGCTACCCCTGTCAGAGGAACGTCTAGGGGGGTAGACGATTCGAGTGTGCACAGAGATCAGGATTTCGCCGGAGGATGACCACGAGAACATTGGAATGAGATGAAAACTTGCATGTGCCCCTAGAATATGTGTGTGAGTATGGTGATAGGTTGGTATAGGTGCTTGCATGTGCCCCCCTCGCATGCATGCGCTCTAACCTAGAGGCGAAGGTTCCGTACCCGTATGAGGGGGGAATCTCCCCGTTTAGGTGAAACCGGGTAGGATAGTGCCCCAACTTGTGAACCAACATGGTTTTACATCACCCTATGACCTAAAAAAACACAAAACAAGAGAGAGCTACGCCGGGCTACCCCTGTCAGAGGAATGTCTAGGGGTGTAGACGATCCGAGTGTGCACAGAGATCATGGTTTCGCCGGAGGAAGACCACGAGAACATTGGAATGAGATGAAAACTTGCATGTGCCCCTATCATATGTGTGTGAGTGTGGTGATAGGTTGGTATAGGTGCTTGCATGTGTCCCCCCTCGCATGCATGCGCTCTAACCTAGAGGCGAAGGTTCCGGACCCGTATGAGGGGGGAATCTCCCCGTTTAGGTGAAACCGGGTAGGATAGTGCCCCAACTTGTGAACCAACATGGTTTTACGTCACCCTATGACCTAAACAAACACAAAACAAGAGAGAGCTACGCCGGGCTACCCCTGTCAGAGGAACGTCTAGGGGGTAGACGATCCGAGTGTGCACAGAGATTAGGGTTTCGCCGGAGGAAGACCACGAGAACATTGGAATGAGATGAAAACTTGCATGTGCCCCTAGCATATGTGTGTGAGTGTGGTGAGAGGTTGGTATAGGTGCTTGCATGTGTCCCCCCTCGCATGCATGCGCTCTAACCTAGAGGCGAAGGTTCCGGACCCGTATAAGGGGGGAATCTCCCCGTTTAGGTGAAACCGGGTAGGATAGTGCCCCAACTTGTGAACCAACATGGTTTTACATCACCCTATGACCTAAACAAACACAAAACAAGAGAGAGCTACGCCGGGCTACCCCTGTCAGAGGAACGTCTAGGGGGGTAGACAATCCGAGTGTGCACAGAGATCAGCGTTTCGCTGGAGGAAGACCACGAGAACATTGGAATGAGACGAAAACTTGCATGTGCCCCTAGCATATGTGTGTGAGTGTGGTGACAGGTTGTTATAGGTGCTTGCATGTGTCCCCCCTCGCATGCATGCGCTCTAACCTAGAGGCGAAGGTTCCGTACCCGTATAAGGGGGGAATCTCCCCGTTTAGGTGAAACCGGGTAGGATAGTGCCCCAACTTGTGAACCAACATGGTTTTACATCACCCTATGACCTAAACAAACACAAAACAAGAGAGAGCTACGCCGGGCTACCCCTGTCAGAGGAACGTCTAGGGGGGTAGACGATTCGAGTGTGCACAGAGATCAGGATTTCGCCGGAGGATGACCACGAGAACATTGGAATGAGATGAAAACTTGCATGTGCCCCTAGAATATGTGTGTGAGTATGGTGATAGGTTGGTATAGGTGCTTGCATGTGCCCCCCTCGCATGCATGCGCTCTAACCTAGAGGCGAAGGTTCCGTACCCGTATGAGGGGGGAATCTCCCCGTTTAGGTGAAACCGGGTAGGATAGTGCCCCAACTTGTGAACCAACATGGTTTTACATCACCCTATGACCTAAAAAAACACAAAACAAGAGAGAGCTACGCCGGGCTACCCCTGTCAGAGGAATGTCTAGGGGTGTAGACGATCCGAGTGTGCACAGAGATCATGGTTTCGCCGGAGGAAGACCACGAGAACATTGGAATGAGATGAAAACTTGCATGTGCCCCTATCATATGTGTGTGAGTGTGGTGATAGGTTGGTATAGGTGCTTGCATGTGTCCCCCCTCGCATGCATGCGCTCTAACCTAGAGGCGAAGGTTCCGGACCCGTATGAGGGGGGAATCTCCCCGTTTAGGTGAAACCGGGTAGGATAGTGCCCCAACTTGTGAACCAACATGGTTTTACGTCACCCTATGACCTAAACAAACACAAAACAAGAGAGAGCTACGCCGGGCTACCCCTGTCAGAGGAACGTCTAGGGGGTAGACGATCCGAGTGTGCACAGAGATTAGGGTTTCGCCGGAGGAAGACCACGAGAACATTGGAATGAGATGAAAACTTGCATGTGCCCCTAGCATATGTGTGTGAGTGTGGTGAGAGGTTGGTATAGGTGCTTGCATGTGTCCCCCCTCGCATGCATGCGCTCTAACCTAGAGGCGAAGGTTCCGGACCCGTATAAGGGGGGAATCTCCCCGTTTAGGTGAAACCGGGTAGGATAGTGCCCCAACTTGTGAACCAACATGGTTTTACATCACCCTATGACCTAAACAAACACAAAACAAGAGAGAGCTATGCCGGGCTACCCCTGTCAGAGGAACGTCTAGGGGGGTAGACGATCCGAGTGTGCACAGAGATCAGGGTTTCGCCGGAGGAAGACCACGAGAACATTGGAATGAGACGAAAACTTGCATGTGCCCCTAGAATATGTGTGTGAGTGTGGTGAGAGGTTGGTATAGGTGCTTGCATGTGTCCCCCCTCGCATGCATGCGCTCTAACCTAGAGGCGAAGGTTCCGTACCCGTATAAGGGGGGAATCTCCCCGTTTAGGTGAAACCGGGTAGGATAGTGCCCCAACTTGTGAACCAACATGGTTTTACATCACCCTATGACCTAAACAAACACAAAACAAGAGAGAGCTACGCCGGGCTACCCCTGTCAGAGGAACGTCTAGGGGGGTAGACGATCCGAGTGTGCACAGAGATCAGGGTTTCGCCAGAGGAAGACCACGAGAACATTGGAATGAGATGAAAACTTGCATGTGCCCCTAGCATATGTGTTTGAGTGTGGTGAGAGGTTGGTATAGGTGCTTGCATGTGTCCCCCCTCGCATGCATGCGCTCTAACCTAGAGGCGAAGGTTCCGTACCCGTATGAGGGGGAATCTCCCTGTTTAGGTGAAACCGGGTAGGATAGTGCCCCAACTTGTGAACCAACATGGTTTTACATCACCCTAGTACCTAAACAAACACAAAACAAGAGAGAGCTACGCCGGGCTACCCCTGTCAGAGGAATGTCTAGGGGGGTAGACGATCCGAGTGTGCACAGAGATCAGGGTTTCACCGGAGGAAGACCACGAGAACATTGGAATGAGATGAAAACTTGCATGTGCCCCTAGCATATGTGTGTGAGTGTGGTGAGAGGTTGTTATAGGTGCTTGCATGTGTCCCCCCTCGCATGCATGCGCTCTAACCTAGAGGCGAAGGTTCCGGACCCGTATGAGGGGGGAATCTCCCCGTTTAGGTGAAACCGGGTAGGATAGTGCCCCAACTTGTGAACCAACATGGTTTTACATCACCCTATGACCTAAACAAACACAAAACAAGAGAGAGCTACGCCGGGCTACCCCTGTCAGAGGAACGTCTAGGGGGGTAGACGATTCGAGTGTGCACAGAGATTAGGGTTTCGCCGGAGGAAGACCACGAGAACACTGGAATGAGATGAAAACTTGCATGTGCCCCTAGCATATGTGTGTGAGTGTGGTGAGAGGTTGGTATAGGTGCTTGCATGTGTCCCCCCTCGCATGCATGCGCTCTAACCTAGAGGCGAAGGTCCCGGACCCGTATGAGGGGGGAATCTCCCCGTTTAGGTGAAACCGGGTAGGATAGTGCCCCAACTTGTGAACCAACATGGTTTTACATCACCCTATGACCTAAACAAACACAAAACAAGAGAGAGCTACGCCGGGCTACCCCTGTCAGAGGAACGTCTAGGGGGTAGACGATCCGAGTGTGCACAGAGATCAGGGTTTCGCCGGAGGAAGACCACGAGAACATTGGAATGAGATGAAAACTTGCATGTGCCCCTAGCATATGTGTGTGAGTGTGGTGAGAGGTTGGTATAGGTGCTTGCATGTGTCCCCCCTCGCATGCATGCGCTCTAACCTAGAGGCGAAGGTTCCGGACCCGTATGATGGGGGAATCTTCCCGTTTAGGTGAAACCGGGTAGGATAGTGCCCCAACTTGTGAACGAACATGGTTTTACATCACCCAATGACCTAAACAAACACAAAACAAGAGAGAGATACGCCGGGCTACCCCTGTCAGAGGAACGTCTAGGGGGGTAGACGATCCGAGTGTGCACAGAGATCAGGGTTTCGCCGGAGGAAGACCACGAGAACATTGGAATGAGACGAAAACTTGCATGTGCCCCTAGAATATGTGTGTGAGTGTGGTGAGAGGTTGGTATAGGTGGTTGCATGTGTCCCCCCTCGCATGCATGCGCTCTAACCTAGAGGCGAAGGTTCCGTACCCGTATAAGGGGGGAATCTCCCCGTTTAGGTGAAACCGGGTAGGATAGTGCCCCAACTTGTGAACCAACATGGTTTTACATCACCCTATGACCTAAACAAACACAAAACAAGAGAGAGCTACGCCGGGCTACCCCTGTCAGAGGAACGTCTAGGGGGGTAGACGATCCGAGTGTACACAGAGATCAGGGTTTCGCCGGAGGAAGACCACGAGAACATTGGAATGAGATGAAAACTTGCATGTGCCCCTAGAATATGTGTGTGAGTATGGTGAGAGGTTGGTATAGGTGCTTGCATGTGCCCCCCTCGCATGCATGCGCTCTAACCTAGAGGCGAAGGTTCCGTACCCGTATGAGGGGGGAATCTCCCCGTTTAGGTGAAACCGGGTAGGATAGTGCCCCAACTTGTGAACCAACATGGTTTTACATCACCCTATGACCTAAACAAACACAAAACAAGAGAGAGCTACGCCGGGCTACCCCTGTCAGAGGAATGTCTAGGGGGGTAGACGATCCGAGTGTGCACAGAGATCAGGGTTTCGCCGGAGGAAGACCACGAGAACATTGGAATGAGATGAAAACTTGCATGTGCCCCTATCATATGTGTGTGAGTGTGGTGAGAGGTTGGTATAGGTGCTTGCATGTGTCCCCCCTCACATGCATGCGCTCTAACCTAGAGGCGAAGGTTCCGGACCCGTATGAGGGGGGAATCTCCCCGTTTAGGTGAAACCGGGTAGGATAGTGCCCCAACTTGTGAACCAACATGGTTTTACATCACCCTATGACCTAAACAAACACAAAACAAGAGAGAGCTACGCCGGGCTACCCCTGTCAGAGGAACGTCTAGGGGGTAGACGATCCGAGTGTGCACAGAGATTAGGGTTTCGCCGGTGGAAGACCACGAGAACATTGGAATGAGACGAAAACTTGCATGTGCCCCTAGCATATGTGTGTGAGTGTGGTGAGAGGTTGGTATAGGTGCTTGCATGTGTCCCCCCTCGCATGCATGCGCTCTAACCTAGAGGCGAAGGTTCCGGACCCGTATGAGGGGGGAATCTCCCCGTTTAGGTGAAACCGGGTAGGATAGTGCCCCAACTTGTGAACCAACATGGTTTTACATCACCCTATGACCTAAAAAAACACAAAACAAGAGAGAGCTACGCCGGGCTACCCCTGTCAGAGGAACGTCTAGGGGGTAGACGATCCGAGTGTGCACAGAGATCAGGGTTTCGCCGGAGGAAGACCACGAGAACATTGGAATGAGATGAAAACTTGCATGTGCCCCTAGCATATGTGTGTGAGTGTGGTGAGAGGTTGGTATAGGTGCTTGCATGTGTCCCCCCTCGCATGCATGCGCTCTAACCTAGAGGCGAAGGTTCCGGACCCGTATGATGGGGGAATCTCCCCGTTTAGGTGAAACCGGGTAGGATAGTGCCCCAACTTGTGAACGAACATGGTTTTACATCACCCTATGACCTAAAAAAACACAAAACAAGAGAGAGATACGCCGGGCTACCCCTGTCAGAGGAACGTCTAGGGGGGTAGACGATCCGAGTGTGCACAGAGATCAGGGTTTCGCCGGAGGAAGACCACGAGAACATTGGAATGAGACGAAAACTTGCATGTGCCCCTAGCATATGTGTGTGAGTGTGGTGAGAGGTTGGTATAGGTGGTTGCATGTGTCCCCCCTCGCATGCATGCGCTCTAACCTAGAGGCGAAGGTTCCGTACCCGTATGAGGGGGGAATCTCCCCGTTTAGGTGAAACCGGGTAGGATAGTGCCCCAACTTGTGAACCAACATGGTTTTACATCACCCTATGACCTAAACAAACACAAAACAAGAGAGAGCTACGCCGGGCTACCCCTGTCAGAGGAACGTCTAGGGGGTAGACGATCCGAGTGTGCACAGAGATCAGGGTTTCGCCGGAGGAAGACCACGAGAACATTGGAATGAGATGAAAACTTGCATGTGCCCCTAGCATATGTGCGAGTGTGGTGAGAGGTTGGTATAGGTGCTTGCATGTGTCCCCCCTCGCATGCATGCGCTCTAACCTAGAGGCGAAGGTTCCGGACCCGTATGATGGGGGAATCTCCCCGTTTAGGTGAAACCGGGTAGGATAGTGCCCCAACTTGTGAATGAACATGGTTTTACATCACCCTATGACCCAAACAAACACAAAACAAGAGAGAGCTACGCCGGGCTACCCCTGTCAGAGGAACGTCTAGGGGGGTAGACAATCCGAGTGTGCACAGAGATCAGCGTTTCGCTGGAGGAAGACCACGAGAACATTGGAATGAGACGAAAACTTGCATGTGCCCCTAGCATATGTGTGTGAGTGTGGTGACAGGTTGTTATAGGTGCTTGCATGTGTCCCCCCTCGCATGCATGCGCTCTAACCTAGAGGCGAAGGTTCCGTACCCGTATAAGGGGGGAATCTCCCCGTTTAGGTGAAACCGGGTAGGATAGTGCCCCAACTTGTGAACCAACATGGTTTTACATCACCCTATGACCTAAACAAACACAAAACAAGAGAGAGCTACGCCGGGCTACCCCTGTCAGAGGAACGTCTAGGGCGGTAGACGATTCGAGTGTGCACAGAGATCAGGATTTCGCCGGAGGATGACCACGAGAACATTGGAATGAGATGAAAACTTGCATGTGCCCCTAGAATATGTGTGTGAGTATGGTGATAGGTTGGTATAGGTGCTTGCATGTGCCCCCCTCGCATGCATGCGCTCTAACCTAGAGGCGAAGGTTCCGTACCCGTATGAGGGGGGAATCTCCCCGTTTAGGTGAAACCGGGTAGGATAGTGCCCCAACTTGTGAACCAACATGGTTTTACATCACCCTATGACCTAAAAAAACACAAAACAAGAGAGATCTACGCCGGGCTACCCCTGTCAGAGGAATGTCTAGGGGTGTAGACGATCCGAGTGTGCACAGAGATCATGGTTTCGCCGGAGGAAGACCACGAGAACATTGGAATGAGATGAAAACTTGCATGTGCCCCTATCATATGTGTGTGAGTGTGGTGATAGGTTGGTATAGGTGCTTGCATGTGTCCCCCCTCGCATGCATGCGCTCTAACCTAGAGGCGAAGGTTCCGGACCCGTATGAGGGGGGAATCTCCCCGTTTAGGTGAAACCGGGTAGGATAGTGCCCCAACTTGTGAACCAACATGGTTTTACGTCACCCTATGACCTAAACAAACACAAAACAAGAGAGAGCTACGCCGGGCTACCCCTGTCAGAGGAACGTCTAGGGGGTAGACGATCCGAGTGTGCACAGAGATTAGGGTTTCGCCGGAGGAAGACCACGAGAACATTGGAATGAGATGAAAACTTGCATGTGCCCCTAGCATATGTGTGTGAGTGTGGTGAGAGGTTGGTATAGGTGCTTGCATGTGTCCCCCCTCGCATGCATGCGCTCTAACCTAGAGGCGAAGGTTCCGGACCCGTATAAGGGGGGAATCTCCCCGTTTAGGTGAAACCGGGTAGGATAGTGCCCCAACTTGTGAACCAACATGGTTTTACATCACCCTATGACCTAAACAAACACAAAACAAGAGAGAGCTATGCCGGGCTACCCCTGTCAGAGGAACGTCTAGGGGGGTAGACGATCCGAGTGTGCACAGAGATCAGGGTTTCGCCGGAGGAAGACCACGAGAACATTGGAATGAGACGAAAACTTGCATGTGCCCCTAGAATATGTGTGTGAGTGTGGTGAGAGGTTGGTATAGGTGCTTGCATGTGTCCCCCCTCGCATGCATGCGCTCTAACCTAGAGGCGAAGGTTCCGTACCCGTATAAGGGGGGAATCTCCCCGTTTAGGTGAAACCGGGTAGGATAGTGCCCCAACTTGTGAACCAACATGGTTTTACATCACCCTATGACCTAAACAAACACAAAACAAGAGAGAGCTACGCCGGGCTACCCCTGTCAGAGGAACGTCTAGGGGGGTAGACGATCCGAGTGTGCACAGAGATCAGGGTTTCGCCAGAGGAAGACCACGAGAACATTGGAATGAGATGAAAACTTGCATGTGCCCCTAGCATATGTGTTTGAGTGTGGTGAGAGGTTGGTATAGGTGCTTGCATGTGTCCCCCCTCGCATGCATGCGCTCTAACCTAGAGGCGAAGGTTCCGTACCCGTATGAGGGGGAATCTCCCTGTTTAGGTGAAACCGGGTAGGATAGTGCCCCAACTTGTGAACCAACATGGTTTTACATCACCCTAGTACCTAAACAAACACAAAACAAGAGAGAGCTACGCCGGGCTACCCCTGTCAGAGGAATGTCTAGGGGGGTAGACGATCCGAGTGTGCACAGAGATCAGGGTTTCACCGGAGGAAGACCACGAGAACATTGGAATGAGATGAAAACTTGCATGTGCCCCTAGCATATGTGTGTGAGTGTGGTGAGAGGTTGTTATAGGTGCTTGCATGTGTCCCCCCTCGCATGCATGCGCTCTAACCTAGAGGCGAAGGTTCCGGACCCGTATGAGGGGGGAATCTCCCCGTTTAGGTGAAACCGGGTAGGATAGTGCCCCAACTTGTGAACCAACATGGTTTTACATCACCCTATGACCTAAACAAACACAAAACAAGAGAGAGCTACGCCGGGCTACCCCTGTCAGAGGAACGTCTAGGGGGGTAGACGATTCGAGTGTGCACAGAGATTAGGGTTTCGCCGGAGGAAGACCACGAGAACACTGGAATGAGATGAAAACTTGCATGTGCCCCTAGCATATGTGTGTGAGTGTGGTGAGAGGTTGGTATAGGTGCTTGCATGTGTCCCCCCTCGCATGCATGCGCTCTAACCTAGAGGCGAAGGTCCCGGACCCGTATGAGGGGGGAATCTCCCCGTTTAGGTGAAACCGGGTAGGATAGTGCCCCAACTTGTGAACCAACATGGTTTTACATCACCCTATGACCTAAACAAACACAAAACAAGAGAGAGCTACGCCGGGCTACCCCTGTCAGAGGAACGTCTAGGGGGTAGACGATCCGAGTGTGCACAGAGATCAGGGTTTCGCCGGAGGAAGACCACGAGAACATTGGAATGAGATGAAAACTTGCATGTGCCCCTAGCATATGTGTGTGAGTGTGGTGAGAGGTTGGTATAGGTGCTTGCATGTGTCCCCCCTCGCATGCATGCGCTCTAACCTAGAGGCGAAGGTTCCGGACCCGTATGATGGGGGAATCTTCCCGTTTAGGTGAAACCGGGTAGGATAGTGCCCCAACTTGTGAACGAACATGGTTTTACATCACCCAATGACCTAAACAAACACAAAACAAGAGAGAGATACGCCGGGCTACCCCTGTCAGAGGAACGTCTAGGGGGGTAGACGATCCGAGTGTGCACAGAGATCAGGGTTTCGCCGGAGGAAGACCACGAGAACATTGGAATGAGACGAAAACTTGCATGTGCCCCTAGAATATGTGTGTGAGTGTGGTGAGAGGTTGGTATAGGTGGTTGCATGTGTCCCCCCTCGCATGCATGCGCTCTAACCTAGAGGCGAAGGTTCCGTACCCGTATAAGGGGGGAATCTCCCCGTTTAGGTGAAACCGGGTAGGATAGTGCCCCAACTTGTGAACCAACATGGTTTTACATCACCCTATGACCTAAACAAACACAAAACAAGAGAGAGCTACGCCGGGCTACCCCTGTCAGAGGAACGTCTAGGGGGGTAGACGATCCGAGTGTGCACAGAGATCAGGGTTTCGCCGGAGGAAGACCACGAGAACATTGGAATGAGATGAAAACTTGCATGTGCCCCTAGAATATGTGTGTGAGTATGGTGAGAGGTTGGTATAGGTGCTTGCATGTGCCCCCCTCGCATGCATGCGCTCTAACCTAGAGGCGAAGGTTCCGTACCCGTATGAGGGGGGAATCTCCCCGTTTAGGTGAAACCGGGTAGGATAGTGCCCCAACTTGTGAACCAACATGGTTTTACATCACCCTATGACCTAAACAAACACAAAACAAGAGAGAGCTACGCCGGGCTACCCCTGTCAGAGGAATGTCTAGGGGGGTAGACGATCCGAGTGTGCACAGAGATCAGGGTTTCGCCGGAGGAAGACCACGAGAACATTGGAATGAGATGAAAACTTGCATGTGCCCCTATCATATGTGTGTGAGTGTGGTGAGAGGTTGGTATAGGTGCTTGCATGTGTCCCCCCTCACATGCATGCGCTCTAACCTAGAGGCGAAGGTTCCGGACCCGTATGAGGGGGGAATCTCCCCGTTTAGGTGAAACCGGGTAGGATAGTGCCCCAACTTGTGAACCAACATGGTTTTACATCACCCTATGACCTAAACAAACACAAAACAAGAGAGAGCTACGCCGGGCTACCCTTGTCAGAGGAACGTCTAGGGGGTAGACGATCCGAGTGTGCACAGAGATTAGGGTTTCGCCGGAGGAAGACCACGAGAACATTGGAATGAGACGAAAACTTGCATGTGCCCCTAGCATATGTGTGTGAGTGTGGTGAGAGGTTGGTATAGGTGCTTGCATGTGTCCCCCCTCGCATGCATGCGCTCTAACCTAGAGGCGAAGGTTCCGTACCCGTATGAGGGGGGAATCTCCCCGTTTAGGTGAAACCGGGTAGGATAGTGCCCCAACTTGTGAACCAACATGGTTTTACATCACCCTATGACCTAAACAAACACAAAACAAGAGAGAGCTACGCCGGGCTACCCCTGTCAGAGGAACGTCTAGGGGGTAGACGATCCGAGTGTGCACAGAGATCAGGGTTTCGCCGGAGGAAGACCACGAGAACATTGGAATGAGATGAAAACTTGCATGTGCCCCTAGCATATGTGTGTGAGTGTGGTGAGAGGTTGGTATAGGTGCTTGCATGTGTCCCCCCTCGCATGCATGCGCTCTAACCTAGAGGCGAAGGTTCCGGACCCGTATGATGGGGGAATCTCCCCGTTTAGGTGAAACCGGGTAGGATAGTGCCCCAACTTGTGAACGAACATGGTTTTACATCACCCTATGACCTAAAAAAACACAAAACAAGAGAGAGATACGCCGGGCTACCCCTGTCAGAGGAACGTCTAGGGGGGTAGACGATCCGAGTGTGCACAGAGATCAGGGTTTCGCCGGAGGAAGACCACGAGAACATTGGAATGAGACGAAAACTTGCATGTGCCCCTAGCATATGTGTGTGAGTGTGGTGAGAGGTTGGTATAGGTGGTTGCATGTGTCCCCCCTCGCATGCATGCGCTCTAACCTAGAGGCGAAGGTTCCGTACCCGTATGAGGGGGGAATCTCCCCGTTTAGGTGAAACCGGGTAGGATAGTGCCCCAACTTGTGAACCAACATGGTTTTACATCACCCTATGACCTAAACAAACACAAAACAAGAGAGAGCTACGCCGGGCTACCCCTGTCAGAGGAACGTCTAGGGGGGTAGACGATCCGAGTGTGCATAGAGATCTGGGTTTCGCCGGAGAAAGACCAAGAGAACATTGGAATGAGATGAAAACTTGCATGTGCCCCTAGAATATGTGTGTGAGTATGGTGAGAGGTTGGTATAGGTGCTTGCATGTGCCCCCCTCGCATGCATGCGCTCTAACCTAGAGGCGAAGGTTCCGGACCCGTATGAGGGGGGAATCTCCCCGTTTAGGTGAAACCGGGTAGGATAGTGCCCCAACTTGTGAACCAACATGGTTTTACATCACCCTATGACCTAAACAAACACAAAACAAGAGAGAGCTACGCCGGGCTACCCCTGTCAGAGGAATGTCTAGGGGGGTAGACGATCCGAGTGTGCACAGAGATCAGGGTTTCGCCGGAGGAAGACCACGAGAACATTGGAATGAGATGAAAACTTGCATGTGCCCCTATCATATGTGTGTGAGTGTGGTGAGAGGTTGGTATAGGTGCTTGCATGTGTCCCCCCTCGCATGCATGCGCTCTAACCTAGAGGCGAAGGTTCCGGACCCGTATGAGGGGGGAATCTCCCCGTTTAGGTGAAACCGGGTAGGATAGTGCCCCAACTTGTGAACCAACATGGTTTTACATCACCCTATGACCTAAACAAACACAAAACAAGAGAGAGCTACGCCGGGCTACCCCTGTCAGAGGAACGTCTAGGGGGTAGACGATCCGAGTGTGCACAGAGATTAGGGTTTCGCCGGAGGAAGACCACGAGAACATTGGAATGAGATGAAAACTTGCATGTGCCCCTAGCATATGTGTTTGAGTGTGGTGAGAGGTTGGTATAGGTGCTTGCATGTGTCCCTCCTCGCATGCATGCGCTCTAACCTAGAGGCGAAGGTTCCGGACCCGTATGAGGGGGGAATCTCCCCGTTTAGGTGAAACCGGGTAGGATAGTGCCCCAACTTGTGAACCAACATGGTTTTACATCACCCTATGACCTAAACAAACACAAAACAAGAGAGAGCTACGCCGGGCTACCCCTGTCAGAGGAACGTCTAGGGGGTAGACGATCCGAGTGTGCACAGAGATCAGAGTTTCGCAGGAGGAAGACCACGAGAACATTGGAATGAGACGAAAACTTGCATGTGCCCCTAGCATATGTGTGTGAGTGTGGTGAGAGGTTGGTATAGGTGCTTGCATGTGTCCCCCCTCGCATGCATGCGCTCTAACCTAGAGGCGAAGGTTCCGTACCCGTATAAGGGGGGAATCTCCCCGTTTAGGTGAAACCGGGTAGGATAGTGCCCCAACTTGTGAACCAACATGGTTTTACATCACCCTATGACCTAAACAAACACAAAACAAGAGAGAGCTACGCCGGGCTACCCCTGTCAGAGGAACGTCTAGGGGGGTAGACGATCCGAGTGTGCACAGAGATCAGGGTTTCGCCAGAGGAAGACCACGAGAACATTGGAATGAGATGAAAACTTGCATGTGCCCCTAGCATATGTGTGTGAGTGTGGTGATAGGTTGGTATAGGTGCTTGCATGTGTCCCCCCTCGCATGCATGCGCTCTAACCTAGAGGCGAAGGTTCCGGACCCGTATGATGGGGGAATCTCCCCGTTTAGGTGAAACCGGGTAGGATAGTGCCCCAACTTGTGAACGAACATGGTTTTACATCACCCTATGACCTAAAAAAACACAAAACAAGAGAGAGATACGCCGGGCTACCCCTGTCAGAGGAACGTCTAGGGGGGTAGACGATCCGAGTGTGCACAGAGATCAGGGTTTCGCCGGAGGAAGACCACGAGAACATTGGAATGAGACGAAAACTTGCATGTGCCCCTAGCATATGTGTGTGAGTGTGGTGAGAGGTTGGTATAGCTGGTTGCATGTGTCCCCCCTCGCATGCATGCGCTCTAACCTAGAGGCGAAGGTTCCGTACCCGTATGAGGGGGGAATCTCCCCGTTTAGGTGAAACCGGGTAGGATAGTGCCCCAACTTGTGAACCAACATGGTTTTACATCACCCTATGACCTAAACAAACACAAAACAAGAGAGAGCTACGCCGGGCTACCCCTGTCAGAGGAACGTCTAGGGGGGTAGACGATCCGAGTGTGCATAGAGATCTGGGTTTCGCCGGAGGAAGACCAAGAGAACATTGGAATGAGATGAAAACTTGCATGTGCCCCTAGAATATGTGTGTGAGTATGGTGAGAGGTTGGTATAGGTGCTTGCATGTGCCCCCCTCGCATGCATGCGCTCTAACCTAGAGGCGAAGGTTCCGGACCCGTATGAGGGGGGAATCTCCCCGTTTAGGTGAAACCGGGTAGGATAGTGCCCCAACTTGTGAACCAACATGGTTTTACATCACCCTATGACCTAAACAGACACAAAACAAGAGAGAGCTACGCCGGGCTACCCCTGTCAGAGGAATGTCTAGGGGGGTAGACGATCCGAGTGTGCACAGAGATCAGGGTTTCGCCGGAGGAAGACCACGAGAACATTGGAATGAGATGAAAACTTGCATGTGCCCCTATCATATGTGTGTGAGTGTGGTGAGAGGTTGGTATAGGTGCTTGCATGTGTCCCCCCTCGCATGCATGCGCTCTAACCTAGAGGCGAAGGTTCCGGACCCGTATGAGGGGGGAATCTCCCCGTTTAGGTGAAACCGGGTAGGATAGTGCCCCAACTTGTGAACCAACACGGTTTTACATCACCCTATGACCTAAACAAACACAAAACAAGAGAGAGCTACGCCGGGCTACCCCTGTCAGAGGAACGTCTAGGGGGTAGACGATCCGAGTGTGCACAGAGATTAGGGTTTCGCCGGAGGAAGACCACGAGAACATTGGAATGAGATGAAAACTTGCATGTGCCCCTAGCATATGTGTTTGAGTGTGGTGAGAGGTTGGTATAGGTGCTTGCATGTGTCCCTCCTCGCATGCATGCGCTCTAACCTAGAGGCGAAGGTTCCGGACCCGTATGAGGGGGGAATCTCCCCGTTTAGGTGAAACCGGGTAGGATAGTGCCCCAACTTGTGAACCAACATGGTTTTACATCACCCTATGACCTAAACAAACACAAAACAAGAGAGAGCTACGCCGGGCTACCCCTGTCAGAGGAACGTCTAGGGGGTAGACGATCCGAGTGTGCACAGAGATCAGAGTTTCGCAGGAGGAAGACCACGAGAACATTGGAATGAGACGAAAACTTGCATGTGCCCCTAGCATATGTGTGTGAGTGTGGTGAGAGGTTGGTATAGGTGCTTGCATGTGTCCCCCCTCGCATGCATGCGCTCTAACCTAGAGGCGAAGATTCCGTACCCGTATAAGGGGGGAATCTCCCCGTTTAGGTGAAACCGGGTAGGATAGTGCCCCAACTTGTGAACCAACATGGTTTTACATCACCCTATGACCTAAACAAACACAAAACAAGAGAGAGCTACGCCGGGCTACCCCTGTCAGAGGAACGTCTAGGGGGGTAGACGATCCGAGTGTGCACAGAGATCAGGGTTTCGCCAGAGGAAGACCACGAGAACATTGGAATGAGATGAAAACTTGCATGTGCCCCTAGCATATGTGTGTGAGTGTGGTGATAGGTTGGTATAGGTGCTTGCATGTGTCCCCCCTCGCATGCATGCGCTCTAACCTAGAGGCGAAGGTTCCGTACCCGTATGAGGGGGGAATCTCCCCGTTTAGGTGAAACCGGGTAGGATAGTGCCCCAACTTGTGAACCAACATGGTTTTACATCACCCTATGACCTAAACAAACACAAAACAAGAGAGAGCTACGCCGGGCTACCCCTGTCAGAGGAATGTCTAGGGGGGTAGACGATCCGAGTGTGCACAGAGATCAGGGTTTCGCCGGAGGAAGACCACGAGAACATTGGAATGAGATGAAAACTTGCATGTGCCCCTAGCATATGTGTGTGAGTGTGGTGAGAGGTTGGTATAGGTGCTTGCATGTGTCCCCCCTCGCATGCATGCGCTCTAACCTAGAGGCGAAGGTTCCGGACCCGTATGAGGGGGGAATCTCCCCGTTTAGGTGAAACCGGGTAGGATAGTGCCCCAACTTGTGAACCAACATGGTTTTACATCACCCTATGACCTAAACAAACACAAAACAAGAGAGAGCTACGCCGGGCTACCCCTGTCAGAGGAACGTCTAGGGGGGTAGACGATTCGAGTGTGCACAGAGATTAGGGTTTCGCCGGAGGAAGACCACGAGAACACTGGAATGAGATGAAAACTTGCATGTGCCCCTAGCATATGTGTGTGAGTGTGGTGAGAGGTTGGTATAGGTGCTTGCATGTGTCCCCCCTCGCATGCATGCGCTCTAACCTAGAGGCGAAGGTTCCGGACCCGTATGAGGGGGGAATCTCCCCGTTTAGGTGAAACCGGGTAGGATAGTGCCCCAACTTGTGAACCAACATGGTTTTACATCACCCTATGACCTAAACAAACACAAAACAAGAGAGAGCTACGCCGGGCTACCCCTGTCAGAGGAATGTCTAGGGGGGTAGACGATCCGAGTGTGCACAGAGATCAGGGTTTCGCCGGAGGAAGACCACGAGAACATTGGAATGAGATGAAAACTTGCATGTGCCCCTATCATATGTGTGTGAGTGTGGTGAGAGGTTGGTATAGGTGCTTGCATGTGTCCCCCCTCGCATGCATGCGCTCTAACCTAGAGGCGAAGGGTCCGGACCCGTATGAGGGGGGAATCTCCCCGTTTAGGTGAAACCGGGTAGGATAGTGCCCCAACTTGTGAACCAACATGGTTTTACATCACCCTATGACCTAAAAAAACACAAAACAAGAGAGAGCTACGCCGGGCTACCCCTGTCAGAGGAATGTCTAGGGGGTAGACGATGCGAGTGTGCACAGTGATCATGGTTTCGCCGGAGGAAGACCACGAGAACATTGGAATGAGGTGAAAACTTGCATGTGCCCCTAGCATATGTGTGTGAGTGTGGTGAGAGGTTGGTATAGGTGCTTTCATGTGTCCCCCCTCGCATGCATGCGCTCTAACCTAGAGGCGAAGGTTTCGGACCCGTATGAGGGGGGAATCTCCCTGTTTAGGTGAAACCGGGTAGGATAGTGCCCCAACTTGTGAACCAACATGGTTTTACATCACCCTATGACCTAAACAAACACAAAACAAGAGAGAGCTACGCCGGGCTACCCCTGTCAGAGGAACGTCTAGGGGGGTAGACGATCCGAGTGTGCATAGAGATTAGGGTTTCGCCGGAGGAAGACCACGAGAACATTGGAATGAGATGAAAACTTGCATGTGCCGCTAGAATATGTGTGTGAGTGTGGTGAGAGGTTGGTATAGGTGCTTGCATGTGTCCCCCCTCGCATGCATGCACTCTAACCTAGAGGCGAAGGTTCCGGACCCGTATGAGGGGGGAATCTCCCCGTTTAGGTGAAACCGGGTAGGA
Organism: Avena sativa; assembly: GCA_916181665.1. Lineage (NCBI taxonomy): Eukaryota > Viridiplantae > Streptophyta > Magnoliopsida > Poales > Poaceae > Avena > Avena sativa. The sequence continues at coordinate 257,898,529 of OV702298.1, read as the reverse complement.
TAGTGCCCCAACTTGTGAACCAACATGGTTTTACATCACCCTATGACCTAAACAAACACAAAACAAGAGAGAGCTACGCCGGGCTACCCCTGTCAGAGGAACGTCTAGGGGGGTAGACGATCCGAGTGTGCACAGAGATCAGGGTTTCGCCGGAGGAAGACCACGAGAACATTGGAATGAGACGAAAACTTGCATGTGCCCCTAGCATATGTGTGTGAGTGTGGTGAGAGGTTGGTATAGGTGCTTGCATGTGTCCCCCCTCGCATGCATGCGCTCTAACCTAGAGGCGAAGGTTCCGTACCCGTATAAGGGGGGAATCTCCCCGTTTAGGTGAAACCGGGTAGGATAGTGCCCCAACTTGTGAACCAACATGGTTTTACATCACCCTATGACCTAAACAAACACAAAACAAGAGAGAGCTACGCCGGGCTACCCCTGTCAGAGGAACGTCTAGGGGGGTAGACGATCCGAGTGTGCACAGAGATCAGGGTTTCGCCAGAGGAAGACCACGAGAACATTGGAATGAGATGAAAACTTGCATGTGCCCCTAGCATATGTGTTTGAGTGTGGTGAGAGGTTGGTATAGGTGCTTGCATGTGTCCCCCCTCGCATGCATGCGCTCTAACCTAGAGGCGAAGGTTCCGTACCCGTATGAGGGGGAATCTCCCCGTTTAGGTGAAACCGGGTAGGATAGTGCCCCAACTTGTGAACCAACATGGTTTTACATCACCCTAGTACCTAAACAAACACAAAACAAGAGAGAGATACGCCGGGCTACCCCTGTCAGAGGAATGTCTAGGGGGGTAGACGATCCGAGTGTGCACAGAGATCAGGGTTTCACCGGAGGAAGACCACGAGAACATTGGAATGAGATGAAAACTTGCATGTGCCCCTAGCATATGTGTGTGAGTGTGGTGAGAGGTTGTTATAGGTGCTTGCATGTGCCCCCCCTCGCATGCATGCGCTCTAACCTAGAGGCGAAGGTTCCGGACCCGTATGAGGGGGGAATCTCCCCGTTTAGGTGAAACCGGGTAGGATAGTGCCCCAACTTGTGAACCAACATGGTTTTACATCACCCTATGACCTAAACAAACACAAAACAAGAGAGAGCTACGCCGGGCTACCCCTGTCAGAGGAACGTCTAGGGGGGTAGACGATTCGAGTGTGCACAGAGATTAGGGTTTCGCCGGAGGAAGACCACGAGAACACTGGAATGAGATGAAAACTTGCATGTGCCCCTAGCATATGTGTGTGAGTGTGGTGAGAGGTTGGTATAGGTGCTTGCATGTGTCCCCCCTCGCATGCATGCGCTCTAACCTAGAGGCGAAGGTCCCGGACCCGTATGAGGGGGGAATCTCCCCGTTTAGGTGAAACCGGGTAGGATAGTGCCCCAACTTGTGAACCAACATGGTTTTACATCACCCTATGACCTAAACAAACACAAAACAAGAGAGAGCTACGCCGGGCTACCCCTGTCAGAGGAACGTCTAGGGGGTAGACGATCCGAGTGTGCACAGAGATCAGGGTTTCGCCGGAGGAAGACCACGAGAACATTGGAATGAGATGAAAACTTGCATGTGCCCCTAGCATATGTGTGTGAGTGTGGTGAGAGGTTGGTATAGGTGCTTGCATGTGTCCCCCCTCGCATGCATGCGCTCTAACCTAGAGGCGAAGGTTCCGGACCCGTATGATGGGGGAATCTTCCCGTTTAGGTGAAACCGGGTAGGATAGTGCCCCAACTTGTGAACGAACATGGTTTTACATCACCCTATGACCTAAACAAACACCAAAAAAGAGAGAGATACGCCGGGCTACCCCTGTCAGAGGAACGTCTAGGGGGGTAGACGATCCGTGTGTGCACAGAGATCAGGGTTTCGCCGGAGGAAGACCACGAGAACATTGGAATGAGACGAAAACTTGCATGTGCCCCTAGCATATGTGTGTGAGTGTGGTGAGAGGTTGGTATAGGTGCTTGCATGTGTCCCCCCTCGCATGCATGCGCTCTAACCTAGAGGCGAAGGTTCCGTACCCGTATAAGGGGGGAATCTCCCCGTTTAGGTGAAACCGGGTAGGATAGTGCCCCAACTTGTGAACCAACATGGTTTTACATCACCCTATGACCTAAACAAACACAAAACAAGAGAGAGCTGCGCCGGGCTACCCCTGTCAGAGGAACGTCTAGGGGGGTAGACGATCCGAGTGTGCACAGAGATCAGGGTTTCGCCGGAGGAAGACCACGAGAACATTGGAATGAGATGAAAACTTGCATGTGCCCCTAGAATATGTGTGTGAGTATGGTGAGAGGTTGGTATAGGTGCTTGCATGTGCCCCCCTCGCATGCATGCGCTCTAACCTAGAGGCGAAGGTTCCGTACCCGTATGAGGGGGGAATCTCCCCGTTTAGGTGAAACCGGGTAGGATAGTGCCCCAACTTGTGAACCAACATGGTTTTACATCACCCTATGACCTAAAAAAACACAAAACAAGAGAGAGCTACGCCGGGCTACCCCTGTCAGAGGAATGTCTAGGGGGGTAGACGATCCGAGTGTGCACAGAGATCAGGGTTTCGCCGGAGGAAGACCACGAGAACATTGGAATGAGATGAAAACTTGCATGTGCCCCTATCATATGTGTGTGAGTGTGGTGAGAGGTTGGTATAGGTGCTTGCATGTGTCCCCCCTCGCATGCATGCGCTCTAACCTAGAGGCGAAGGTTCCGGACCCGTATGAGGGGGGAATCTCCCCGTTTAGGTGAAACCGGGTAGGATAGTGCCCCAACTTGTGAACCAACATGGTTTTACATCACCCTATGACCTAAACAAACACAAAACAAGAGAGAGCTACGCCGGGCTACCCCTGTCAGAGGAACGTCTAGGGGGTAGACGATCCGAGTGTGCACAGAGATTAGGGTTTCGCCGGAGGAAGACCACGAGAACATTGGAATGAGACGAAAACTTGCATGTGCCCCTAGCATATGTGTGTGAGTGTGGTGAGAGGTTGGTATAGGTGCTTGCATGTGTCCCCCCTCGCATGCATGCGCTCTAACCTAGAGGCGAAGGTTCCGGACCCGTATGAGGGGGGAATCTCCCCGTTTAGGTGAAACCGGGTAGGATAGTGCCCCAACTTGTGAACCAACATGGTTTTACATCACCCTATGACCTAAACAAACACAAAACAAGAGAGAGCTACGCCGGGCTACCCCTGTCAGAGGAACGTCTAGGGGGTAGACGATCCGAGTGTGCACAGAGATCAGGGTTTCACCGGAGGAAGACCACGAGAACATTGGAATGAGATGAAAACTTGCATGTGCCCCTAGCATATGTGTGTGAATGTGGTGAGAGGTTGGTATAGGTGCTTGCATGTGTCCCCCCTCGCATGCATGCACTCTAACCTAGAGGCGAAGGTTCCGGACCCGTATGATGGGGGAATCTCCCCGTTTAGGTGAAACCGGGTAGGATAGTGCCCCAACTTGTGAACCAACATGGTTTTACATCACCCTATGACCTAAAAAAACACAAAACAAGAGAGAGATACGCCGGGCTACCCCTGTCAGAGGAACGTCTAGGGGGGTAGACGATCCGAGTGTGCACAGAGATCAGGGTTTCGCCGGAGGAAGACCACGAGAACATTGGAATGAGACGAAAACTTGCATGTGCCCCTAGCATATGTGTGTGAGTGTGGTGAGAGGTTGGTATAGGTGCTTGCATGTGTCCCCCCTCGCATGCATGCGCTCTAACCTAGAGGCGAAGGTTCCGTACCCGTATGAGGGGGGAATCTCCCCGTTTAGGTGAAGCCGGGTAGGATAGTGCCCCAACTTGTGAACCAACATGGTTTTACATCACCCTATGACCTAAACAAACACAAAACAAGAGAGAGCTACGCCGGGCTACCCCTGTCAGAGGAACGTCTAGGGGGGTAGACGATCCGAGTGTGCATAGAGATCTGGGTTTCGCCGGAGGAAGACCACGAGAACATTGGAATGAGATGAAAACTTGCATGTGCCCCTAGAATATGTGTGTGAGTATGGTGAGAGGTTGGTATAGGTGCTTGCATGTGCCCCCCTCGCATGCATGCGCTCTAACCTAGAGGCGAAGGTTCCGGACCCGTATGAGGGGGGAATCTCCCCGTTTAGGTGAAACCGGGTAGGATAGTGCCCCAACTTGTGAACCAACATGGTTTTACATCACCCTATGACCTAAACAAACACAAAACAAGAGAGAGCTACGCCGGGCTACCCCTGTCAGAGGAATGTCTAGGGGGGTAGACGATCCGAGTGTGCACAGAGATCAGGGTTTCGCCGGAGGAAGACCACGAGAACATTGGAATGAGATGAAAACTTGCATGTGCCCCTATCATATGTGTGTGAGTGTGGTGAGAGGTTGGTATAGGTGCTTGCATGTGTCCCCCCTCGCATGCATGCGCTCTAACCTAGAGGCGAAGGTTCCGGACCCGTATGAGGGGGGAATCTCCCCGTTTAGGTGAAACCGGGTAGGATAGTGCCCCAACTTGTGAACCAACATGGTTTTACATCACCCTATGACCTAAACAAACACAAAACAAGAGAGAGCTACGCCGGGCTACCCCTGTCAGAGGAACGTCTAGGGGGTAGACGATCCGAGTGTGCACAGAGATTAGGGTTTCGCCGGAGGAAGACCACGAGAACATTGGAATGAGATGAAAACTTGCATGTGCCCCTAGCATATGTGTTTGAGTGTGGTGAGAGGTTGGTATAGGTGCTTGCATGTGTCCCTCCTCGCATGCATGCGCTCTAACCTAGAGGCGAAGGTTCCGGACCCGTATGAGGGGGGAATCTCCCCGTTTAGGTGAAACCGGGTAGGATAGTGCCCCAACTTGTGAACCAACATGGTTTTACATCACCCTATGACCTAAACAAACACAAAACAAGAGAGAGCTACGCCGGGCTACCCCTGTCAGAGGAACGTCTAGGGGGTAGACGATCCGAGTGTGCACAGAGATCAGAGTTTCGCTGGAGGAAGACCACGAGAACATTGGAATGAGACGAAAACTTGCATGTGCCCCTAGCATATGTGTGTGAGTGTGGTGAGAGGTTGGTATAGGTTCTTGCATGTGTCCCCCCTCGCATGCATGCGCTCTAACCTAGAGGCGAAGGTTCCGTACCCGTATAAGGGTGGAATCTCCCCGTTTAGGTGAAACCGGGTAGGATAGTGCCCCAACTTGTGAACCAACATGGTTTTACATCACCCTATGACCTAAACAAACACAAAACAAGAGAGAGCTACGCCGGGCTACCCCTGTCAGAGGAACGTCTAGGGGGGTAGACGATCCGAGTGTGCACAGAGATCAGGGTTTCGCCAGAGGAAGACCACGAGAACATTGGAATGAGATGAAAACTTGCATGTGCCCCTAGCATATGTGTGTGAGTGTGGTGATAGGTTGGTATAGGTGCTTGCATGTGTCCCCCCTCGCATGCATGCGCTCTAACCTAGAGGCGAAGGTTCCGTACCCGTATGAGGGGGGAATCTCCCCGTTTAGGTGAAACCGGGTAGGATAGTGCCCCAACTTGTGAACCAACATGGTTTTACATCACCCTATGACCTAAACAAACACAAAACAAGAGAGAGCTACGCCGGGCTACCCCTGTCAGAGGAATGTCTAGGGGGGTAGATGATCCGAGTGTGCACAGAGATCAGGGTTTCGCCGGAGGAAGACCACGAGAACATTGGAATGAGATGAAAACTTGCATGTGCCCCTAGCATATGTGTGTGAGTGTGGTGAGAGGTTGGTATAGGTGCTTGCATGTGTCCCCCCTCGCATGCATGCGCTCTAACCTAGAGGCGAAGGTTCCGGACCCGTATGAGGGGGGAATCTCCCCGTTTAGGTGAAACCGGGTAGGATAGTGCCCCAACTTGTGAACCAACATGGTTTTACATCACCCTATGACCTAAACAAACACAAAACAAGAGAGAGCTACGCCGGGCTACCCCTGTCAGAGGAACGTCTAGGGGGGTAGACGATTCGAGTGTGCACAGAGATTAGGGTTTCGCCGGAGGAAGACCACGAGAACACTGGAATGAGATGAAAACTTGCATGTGCCCCTAGCATATGTGTGTGAGTGTGGTGAGAGGTTGGTATAGGTGCTTGCATGTGTCCCCCCTCGCATGCATGCGCTCTAACCTAGAGGCGAAGGTTCCGGACCCGTATGAGGGGGGAATCTCCCCGTTTAGGTGAAACCGGGTAGTATAGTGCCCCAACTTGTGAACCAACATGGTTTTACATCACCCTATGACCTAAACAAACACAAAACAAGAGAGAGCTACGCCGGGCTACCCCTGTCAGAGGAACGTCTAGGGGGGTAGACGATCCGAGTGTGCACAGAGATCAGGGTTTCGCCGGAGGAAGACCACGAGAACATTGGAATGATATGAAAACTTGCATGTGCCCCTAGCATATGAGTGTGAGTGTGGTGAGAGGTTGGTATAGGTGCTTGCATGTGTCCCCCCTCGCATGCATGCGCTCTAACCTAGAGGCGAAGGTTCCGGACCCGTATGAGGGGGGAATCTCCCCGTTTAGGTGAAACCGGGTAGGATAGTGCCCCAACTTGTGAACCAACATGGTTTTACATCACCCTATGACCTAAACAAACACAAAACAAGAGAGAGCTACGCCGGGCTACCCCTGTCAAAGGAACGTCTAGGGGGGTAGACGATCCGAGTGTGCACAGAGATCAGGGTTTCGCCGGAGGAAGACCACGAGAACATTGGAATGAGACGAAAACTTGCATGTGCCCCTAGCATATGTGTGTGAGTGTGGTGAGAGGTTGGTATAGGTGCTTGCATGTGTCCCCCCTCGCATGCATGCGCTCTAACCTAGAGGCAAAGGTTCCGGACCCGTATGAGGGGGGAATCTCCCCGTTTAGGTGAAACCGGGTAGGATAGTGCCCCAACTTGTGAACCAACATGGTTTTACATCACCCTATGACCTAAAAAACACAAAACAAGAGAGAGCTACGCCGGGCTACCCCTGTCAGAGGAATGTCTAGGGGGTAGACGATCCGAGTGTGCACAGAGATCATGGTTTCGCCGGAGGAAGACCACGAGAACATTGGAATGAGGTGAAAACTTGCATGTGCCCCTAGCATATGTGTGTGAGTGTGGTGAGAGGTTGGTATAGGTGCTTGCATGTGTCCCCCCTCGCATGCATGCGCTCTAACCTAGAGGCGAAGGTTTCGGACCCGTATGAGGGGGGAATCTCCCTGTTTAGGTGAAACCGGGTAGGATAGTGCCCCAACTTGTGAACCAACATGGTTTTACATCACCCTATGACCTAAACAAACACAAAACAAGAGAGAGCTACGCCGGGCTACCCCTGTCAGAGGAACGTCTAGGGGGGTAGACGATCCGAGTGTGCACAGAGATCAGGGTTTCGCCGGAGGAAGACCACGAGAACATTAGAATGAGATGAAAACTTGCATGTGCCCCTAGAATATGTGTGTGTGTGTGGTGAGAGGTTGGTATAGGTGCTTGCATGTGTCCCCCCTCGCATGCATGCGCTCTAACCTAGAGGCTAAGGTTCCGGACCCGTATGAGGGGGGAATCTCCCCGTTTAGGTGAAACCGGGTAGGATAGTGCCCCAACTTGTGCTCCAACATGGTTTTACATCACCCTATGACCTAAACAAACACAAAACAAGAGAGAGCTACGCCGGGCTACCCCTGTCAGAGGAACGTCTAGGGGGTAGACGATCCGAGTGTGCACAGAGATCAGGGTTTCGCCGGAGGAAGACCACGAGAACATTGGAATGAGATGAAAACTTGCATGTGCCCCTAGCATATGTGTGAGTGTGGTGAGAGGTTGGTATAGGTGCTTGCATGTGTCCCCCCTCGCATGCATGCGCTCTAACCTAGAGGCGAAGGTTCCGGACCCGTATGATGGGGGAATCTCCCCGTTTAGGTGAAAACGGGTAGGATAGTGCCCAACTTGTGAATGAACATGGTTTTACATCACCCTATGACCCAAACAAACACAAAACAAGAGAGAGCTACGCCGGGCTACCCCTGTCAGAGGAACGTCTAGGGGGGTAGACGATCCGAGTGTGCACAGAGATCAGCGTTTCGCTGGAGGAAGACCACGAGAACATTGGAATGAGACGAAAACTTGCATGTGCCCCTAGCATATGTGTGTGAGTGTGGTGACAGGTTGTTATAGGTGCTTGAATGTGTCCCCCCTCGCATGCATGCGCTCTAACCTAGAGGCGAAGGTTCCGTACCCGTATAAGGGGGGAATCTCCCCGTTTAGGTGAAACCGGGTAGGATAGTGCCCCAACTTGTGAACCAACATGGTTTTACATCACCCTATGACCTAAACAAACACAAAACAAGAGAGAGCTATGCCGGGCTACCCCTGTCAGAGGAACGTCTAGGGGGGTAGACGATTCGAGTGTGCACAGAGATCAGGGTTTCGCCGGAGGATGACCACGAGAACATTGGAATGAGATGAAAACTTGCATGTGCCCCTAGAATATGTGTGTGAGTATGGTGAGAGGTTGGTATAGGTGCTTGCATGTGCCCCCCTCGCATGCATGCGCTCTAACCTAGAGGCGAAGGTTCCGTACCCGTATGAGGGGGGAATCTCCCCGTTTAGGTGAAACCGGGTAGGATAGTGCCCCAACTTGTGAACCAACATGGTTTTACATCACCCTATGACCTAAACAAACACAAAACAAGAGAGAGCTACGCCGGGCTACCCCTGTCAGAGGAATGTCTAGGGGTGTAGACGATCCGAGTGTGCACAGAGATCATGGTTTCGCCGGAGGAAGACCACGAGAACATTGGAATGAGATGAAAACTTGCATGTGCCCCTATCATATGTGTGTGAGTGTGGTGAGAGGTTGTTATAGGTGCTTGCATGTGTCCCCCCTCGCATGCATGCGCTCTAACCTAGAGGCGAAGGTTCCGGACCCGTATGAGGGGGGAATCTACCCGTTTAGGTGAAACCGGGTAGGATAGTGCCCCAACTTGTGAACCAACATGGTTTTACGTCACCCTATGACCTAAAAAAACACAAAACAAGAGAGAGCTACGCCGGGCTACCCCTGTCAGAGGAACGTCTAGGGGGTAGACGATCCGAGTGTGCACAGAGATTAGGGTTTCGCCGGAGGAAGACCACGAGAACATTGGAATGAGATGAAAACTTGCATGTGCCCCTAGCATATGTGTGTGAGTGTGGTTAGAGGTTGGTATAGGTGCTTGCATGTGTCCCCCCTCGCATGCATGCGCTCTAACCTAGAGGCGAAGGTTCCGGACCCGTATGAGGGGGGAATCTCCCCGTTTAGGTGAAACCGGGTAGGATAGTTCCCCAACTTGTGAACCAACATGGTTTTACATCACCCTATGACCTAAACAAACACAAAACAAGAGAGAGCTACGCCGGGCTACCCCTGTCAGAGGAACGTCTAGGGGGGTAGACGATCCGAGTGTGCACAAAGATCAGGGTTTCGCCGGAGGAAGACCACGAGAACATTGGAATGAGACGAAAACTTGCATGTGCCCCTAGCATATGTGTGTGAGTGTGGTGAGAGGTTGGTATAGGTGCTTGCATGTGTCCCCCCTCGCATGCATGCGCTCTAACCTAGAGGCGAAGGTTCCGTACCCGTATAAGGGGGGAATCTCCCCGTTTAGGTGAAACCGGGTAGTATAGTGCCCCAACTTGTGAACCAACATGGTTTTACATCACCCTATGACCTAAACAAACACAAAACAAGAGAGAGCTACGCCGGGCTACCCCTGTCAGAGGAACGTCTAGGGGGGTAGACGATCCGAGTGTGCACAGAGATCAGGGTTTCGCCGGAGGAAGACCACGAGAACATTGGAATGAGATGAAAACTTGCATGTGCCCCTAGCATATGTGTGTGAGTGTGGTGAGAGGTTGGTATAGGTGCTTGCATGTGTCCCCCCTCGCATGCATGCGCTCTAACCTAGAGGCGAAGGTTCCGGACCCGTATGAGGGGGGAATCTCCCCGTTTAGGTGAAACCGGGTAGGATAGTGCCCCAACTTGTGAACCAACATGGTTTTACATCACCCTATGACCTAAACAAACACAAAACAAGAGAGAGCTACGCCGGGCTACCCCTGTCAGAGGAACGTCTAGGGGGGTAGACGATCCGAGTGTGCACAGAGATTAGGGTTTCGCCGGAGGAAGACCACGAGAACACTGGAATGAGATGAAAACTTGCATGTGCCCCTAGCATATGTGTGTGAGTGTGGTGAGAGGTTGGTATAGGTGCTTGCATGTGTCCCCCCTCGCATGCATGCGCTCTAACCTAGAGGCGAAGGTTCCGGACCCGTATGAGGGGGGAATCTCCCCGTTTAGGTGAAACCGGGTAGTATAGTGCCCCAACTTGTGAACCAACATGGTTTTACATCACCCTATGACCTAAACAAACACAAAACAAGAGAGAGCTACGCCGGGCTACCCCTGTCAGAGGAACGTCTAGGGGGGTAGACGATCCGAGTGTGCACAGAGATCAGGGTTTCGCCGGAGGAAGACCACGAGAACATTGGAATGATATGAAAACTTGCATGTGCCCCTAGCATATGAGTGTGAGTGTGGTGAGAGGTTGGTATAGGTGCTTGCATGTGTCCCCCCTCGCATGCATGCGCTCTAACCTAGAGGCGAAGGTTCCGGACCCGTATGAGGGGGGAATCTCCCCGTTTAGGTGAAACCGGGTAGGATAGTGCCCCAACTTGTGAACCAACATGGTTTTACATCACCCTATGACCTAAACAAACACAAAACAAGAGAGAGCTACGCCGGGCTACCCCTGTCAAAGGAACGTCTAGGGGGGTAGACGATCCGAGTGTGCACAGAGATCAGGGTTTCGCTGGAGGAAGACCACGAGAACATTGGAATGAGACGAAAACTTGCATGTGCCCCTAGCATATGTGTGTGAGTGTGGTGAGAGGTTGGTATAGGTGCTTGCATGTGTCCCCCCTCGCATGCATGCGCTCTAACCTAGAGCCAAAGGTTCCGGACCCGTATGAGGGGGGAATCTCCCCGTTTAGGTGAAACCGGGTAGGATAGTGCCCCAACTTGTGAACCAACATGGTTTTACATCACCCTATGACCTAAAAAACACAAAACAAGAGAGAGCTACGCCGGGCTACCCCTGTCAGAGGAATGTCTAGGGGGTAGACGATCCGAGTGTGCACAGAGATCATGGTTTCGCCGGAGGAAGACCACGAGAACATTGGAATGAGGTGAAAACTTGCATGTGCCCCTAGCATATGTGTGTGAGTGTGGTGAGAGGTTGGTATAGGTGCTTGCATGTGTCCCCCCTCGCATGCATGCGCTCTAACCTAGAGGCGAAGGTTTCGGACCCGTATGAGGGGGGAATCTCCCTGTTTAGGTGAAACCGGGTAGGATAGTGCCCCAACTTGTGAACCAACATGGTTTTACATCACCCTATGACCTAAACAAACACAAAACAAGAGAGAGCTACGCCGGGCTACCCCTGTCAGAGGAACGTCTAGGGGGGTAGACGATCCGAGTGTGCACAGAGATCAGGGTTTCGTCGGAGGAAGACCACGAGAACATTGGAATGAGATGAAAACTTGCATGTGCCGCTAGAATATGTGTGTGAGAGTGGTGAGAGGTTGGTATAGGTGCTTGCATGTGTCCCCCCTCGCATGCATGCACTCTAACCTAGAGGCGAAGGTTCCGGACCCGTATGAGGGGGGAATCTCCCCGTTTAGGTGAAACCGGGTAGGATAGTGCCCCAACTTGTGAACCAACATGGTTTTACATCACCCTATGACCTAAACAAACACAAAACAAGAGAGAGCTACGCCGGGCTACCCCTGTCAGAGGAACGTCTAGGGGGGTAGACGATCCGAGTGTGCACAGAGATCAGGGTTTCGCCGGAGGAAGACCACGAGAACATTAGAATGAGATGAAAACTTGCATGTGCCCCTAGAATATGTGTGTGAGTGTGGTGAGAGGTTGGTATAGGTGCTTGCATGTGTCCCCCCTCGCATGCATGCGCTCTAACCTAGAGGCTAAGGTTCCGGACCCGTATGAGGGGGGAATCTCCCCGTTTAGGTGAAACCGGGTAGGATAGTGCCCCAACTTGTGAACCAACATGGTTTTACATCACCCTATGACCTAAACAAACACAAAACAAGAGAGAGCTACGCCGGGCTACCCCTGTCAGAGGAACGTCTAGGGGGTAGACGATCCGAGTGTGCACAGAGATCAGGGTTTCGCCGGAGGAAGACCACGAGAACATTGGAATGAGATGAAAACTTGCATGTGCCCCTAGCATATGTGTGAGTGTGGTGAGAGGTTGGTATAGGTGCTTGCATGTGTCCCCCCTCGCATGCATGCGCTCTAACCTAGAGGCGAAGGTTCCGGACCCGTATGATGGGGGAATCTCCCCGTTTAGGTGAAACCGGGTAGGATAGTGCCCAACTTGTGAATGAACATGGTTTTACATCACCCTATGACCCAAACAAACACAAAACAAGAGAGAGCTACGCCGGGCTACCCCTGTCAGAGGAACGTCTAGGGGGGTAGACGATCCGAGTGTGCACAGAGATCAGCGTTTCGCTGGAGGAAGACCACGAGAACATTGGAATGAGACGAAAACTTGCATGTGCCCCTAGCATATGTGTGTGAGTGTGGTGACAGGTTGTTATAGGTGCTTGAATGTGTCCCCCCTCGCATGCATGCGCTCTAACCTAGAGGCGAAGGTTCCGTACCCGTATAAGGGGGGAATCTCCCCGTTTAGGTGAAACCGGGTAGGATAGTGCCCCAACTTGTGAACCAACATGGTTTTACATCACCCTATGACCTAAACAAACACAAAACAAGAGAGAGCTACGCCGGGCTACCCCTGTCAGAGGAACGTCTAGGGGGGTAGACGATTCGAGTGTGCACAGAGATCAGGGTTTCGCCGGAGGATGACCACGAGAACATTGGAATGAGATGAAAACTTGCATGTGCCCCTAGAATATGTGTGTGAGTATGGTGAGAGGTTGGTATAGGTGCTTGCATGTGCCCCCCTCGCATGCATGCGCTCTAACCTAGAGGCGAAGGTTCCGTACCCGTATGAGGGGGGAATCTCCCCGTTTAGGTGAAACCGGGTAGGATAGTGCCCCAACTTGTGAACCAACATGGTTTTACATCACCCTATGACCTAAACAAACACAAAACAAGAGAGAGCTACGCCGGGCTACCCCTGTCAGAGGAATGTCTAGGGGTGTAGACGATCCGAGTGTGCACAGAGATCATGGTTTCGCCGGAGGAAGACCACGAGAACATTGGAATGAGATGAAAACTTGCATGTGCCCCTATCATATGTGTGTGAGTGTGGTGAGAGGTTGTTATAGGTGCTTGCATGTGTCCCCCCTCGCATGCATGCGCTCTAACCTAGAGGCGAAGGTTCCGGACCCGTATGAGGGGGGAATCTACCCGTTTAGGTGAAACCGGGTAGGATAGTGCCCCAACTTGTGAACCAACATGGTTTTACGTCACCCTATGACCTAAACAAACACAAAACAAGAGAGAGCTACGCCGGGCTACCCCTGTCAGAGGAACGTCTAGGGGGTAGACGATCCGAGTGTGCACAGAGATTAGGGTTTCGCCGGAGGAAGACCACGAGAACATTGGAATGAGATGAAAACTTGCATGTGCCCCTAGCATATGTGTGTGAGTGTGGTTAGAGGTTGGTATAGGTGCTTGCATGTGTCCCCCCTCGCATGCATGCGCTCTAACCTAGAGGCGAAGGTTCCGGACCCGTATGAGGGGGGAATCTCCCCGTTTAGGTGAAACCGGGTAGGATAGTTCCCCAACTTGTGAACCAACATGGTTTTACATCACCCTATGACCTAAACAAACACAAAACAAGAGAGAGCTACGCCGGGCTACCCCTGTCAGAGGAACGTCTAGGGGGGTAGACGATCCGAGTGTGCACAAAGATCAGGGTTTCGCCGGAGGAAGACCACGAGAACATTGGAATGAGACGAAAACTTGCATGTGCCCCTAGCATATGTGTGTGAGTGTGGTGAGAGGTTGGTATAGGTGCTTGCATGTGTCCCCCCTCGCATGCATGCGCTCTAACCTAGAGGCGAAGGTTCCGTACCCGTATAAGGGGGGAATCTCCCCGTTTAGGTGAAACCGGGTAGTATAGTGCCCCAACTTGTGAACCAACATGGTTTTACATCACCCTATGACCTAAACAAACACAAAACAAGAGAGAGCTACGCCGGGCTACCCCTGTCAGAGGAACGTCTAGGGGGGTAGACGATCCGAGTGTGCACAGAGATCAGGGTTTCGCCGGAGGAAGACCACGAGAACATTGGAATGAGATGAAAACTTGCATGTGCCCCTAGCATATGTGTGTGAGTGTGGTGAGAGGTTGGTATAGGTGCTTGCATGTGTCCCCCCTCGCATGCATGCGCTCTAACCTAGAGGCGAAGGTTCCGGACCCGTATGAGGGGGGAATCTCCCCGTTTAGGTGAAACCGGGTAGGATAGTGCCCCAACTTGTGAACCAACATGGTTTTACATCACCCTATGACCTAAACAAACACAAAACAAGAGAGAGCTACGCCGGGCTACCCCTGTCAGAGGAACGTCTAGGGGGGTAGACGATCCGAGTGTGCACAGAGATTAGGGTTTCGCCGGAGGAAGACCACGAGAACATTGGAATGAGATGAAAACTTGCATGTGCCCCTAGCATATGTGTGTGAGTGTGGTGAGAGGTTGGTATAGGTGCTTGCATGTGTCCCCCCTCGCATGCATGCGCTCTAACCTAGAGGCGAAGGTTTCGGACCCGTATGAGGGGGGAATCTCCCTGTTTAGGTGAAACCGGGTAGGATAGTGCCCCAACTTGTGAACCAACATGGTTTTACATCACCCTATGACCTAAACAAACACAAAACAAGAGAGAGCTACGCCGGGCTACCCCTGTCAGAGGAACGTCTAGGGGGGTAGACGATCCGAGTGTGCACAGAGATCAGGGTTTCGTCGGAGGAAGACCACGAGAACATTGGAATGAGATGAAAACTTGCATGTGCCGCTAGAATATGTGTGTGAGTGTGGTGAGAGGTTGGTATAGGTGCTTGCATGTGTCCCCCCTCGCATGCATGCACTCTAACCTAGAGGCGAAGGTTCCGGACCCGTATGTGGGGGGAATCTCCCCGTTTAGGTGAAACCGGGTAGGATAGTGCCCCAACTTGTGAACCAACATGGTTTTACATCACCCTATGACCTAAACTAACACAAAACAAGAGAGAGCTACGCCGGGCTACCCCTGTCAGAGGAACGTCTAGGGGGGTAGACGATCCGAGTGTGCACAGAGATCAGGGTTTCGCCGGAGGAAGACCACGAGAACATTGGAATGAGACGAAAACTTGCATGTGCCCCTAGCATATGTGTGTGAGTGTGGTGAGAGGTTGGTATAGGTGCTTGCATGTGTCCCCCCTCGCATGCATGCGCTCTAACCTAGAGGCGAAGGTTCCGGACCCGTATGAGGGGGGAATCTCCCCGTTTAGGTGAAACCGGGTAGGATAGTGCCCCAACTTGTGAACCAACATGGTTTTACATCACCCTATGACCTAAACAAACACAAAACAAGAGAGAGCTACGCCGGGCTACCCCTGTCAGAGGAACGTCTAGGGGGGTAGACGATCCGAGTGTGCACAGAGATTAGGGTTTCGCCGGAGGAAGACCACGAGAACATTGGAATGAGATGAAAACTTGCATGTGCCCCTAGCATATGTGTGTGAGTGTGGTGAGAGGTTGGTATAGGTGCTTGCATGTGTCCCCCCTCGCATGCATGCGCTCTAACCTAGAGGCGAAGGTTCCGGACCCGTATGAGGGGGGAATCTCCCCGTTTAGGTGAAACCGGGTAGGATAGTGCCCCAACTTGTGAACCAATATGGTTTTACATCACCCTATGACCTAAACAAACACAAAACAAGAGAGAGCTACGCCGGGCTACCCCTGTCAGAGGAATGTCTAGGGGGGTAGACGATCCGAGTGTGCACAGAGATCAGGGTTTCGCCGGAGGAAGACCACGAGAACATTGGAATGAGATGAAAACTTGCATGTGCCCCTAGCATATGTGTGTGAGTGTGGTGAGAGGTTGGTATAGGTGCTTGCATGTGTCCCCCCTCGCATGCATGCGCTCTAACCTAGAGGCGAAGGTTCCGGACCCGTATGAGGGGGGAATCTCCCCGTTTAGGTGAAACCGGGTAGGATAGTGCCCCAACTTGTGAACCAACATGGTTTTACATCACCCTATGACCTAAAAAAACACAAAACAAGAGAGAGCTACGCCGGGCTACCCCTGTCAGAGGAACGTCTAGGGGGGTAGACGATTCGAGTGTGCACAGAGATTAGGGTTTCGCCGGAGGAAGACCACGAGAACACTGGAATGAGATGAAAACTTGCATGTGCCCCTAGCATATGTGTGTGAGTGTGGTGAGAGGTTGGTATAGGTGCTTGCATGTGTCCCCCTCGCATGCATGCACTCTAACCTAGAGGCGAAGGTTCCGGACCCGTATGAAGGGGGAATCTCGACGTTTAGGTGAAACCGGGTAGTAGAGTGCCCCAACTTGTGAACCAACATGGTTTTACATCACCCTATGACCTAAACAAACACAAAACAAGAGAGAGCTACGCCGGGCTACCCCTGTCAGAGGAACGTCTAGGGGGGTAGACGATCCGAGTGTGCACAGAGATCAGGGTTTCGCCGGAGGAAGACCACGAGAACATTGGAATGAGATGAAAACTTGCATGTGCCCCTAGCATATGTGTGTGAGTGTGGTGAGAGGTTGGTATAGGTGCTTGCATGTGTCCCCCCTCGCATGCATGCGCTCTAACCTAGAGGCGAAGGTTCCGGACCCGTATGAGGGGGGAATCTCCCCGTTTAGGTGAAACCGGGTAGGATAGTGCCCCAACTTGTGAACCAACATGGTTTTACATCACCCTATGACCTAAAAAAACACAAAACAAGAGAGAGCTACGCCGGGCTACCCCTGTCAGAGGAACGTCTAGGGGGGTAGACGATTCGAGTGTGCACAGAGATTAGGGTTTCGCCGGAGGAAGACCACGAGAACACTGGAATGAGATGAAAACTTGCATGTGCCCCTAGCATATGTGTGTGAGTGTGGTGAGAGGTTGGTATAGGTGCTTGCATGTGTCCCCCCTCGCATGCATGCACTCTAACCTAGAGGCGAAGGTTCCGGACCCGTATGAGGGGGGAATCTCGACGTTTAGGTGAAACCGGGTAGTATAGTGCCCCAACTTGTGAACCAACATGGTTTTACATCACCCTATGACCTAAACAAACACAAAACAAGAGAGAGCTACGCCGGGCTACCCCTGTCAGAGGAACGTCTAGGGGGGTAGACGATCCGAGTGTGCACAGAGATCAGGGTTTCGCCGGAGGAAGACCACGAGAACATTGGAATGAGATGAAAACTTGCATGTGCCCCTAGCATATGTGTGTGAGTGTGGTGAGAGGTTGGTATAGGTGCTTGCATGTGTCCCCCCTCGCATGCATGCGCTCTAACCTAGAGGCGAAGGTTCCGGACCCGTATGAGGGGGGAATCTCCCCGTTTAGGTGAAACCGGGTAGGATAGTGCCCCAACTTGTGAACCAACATGGTTTTACATCACCCTATGACCTAAACAAACACAAAACAAGAGAGAGCTACGCCGGGCTACCCCTGTCAAAGGAACGTCTAGGGGGGTAGACGATCCGAGTGTGCACAGAGATCAGGGTTTCGCCGGAGGAAGACCACGAGAACATTGGAATGAGACGAAAACTTGCATGTGCCCCTAGCATATGTGTGTGAGTGTGGTGAGAGGTTGGTATAGGTGCTTTCATGTGTCCCCCTCGCATGCATGCGCTCTAACCTAGAGGCGAAGGTTCCGGACCCGTATGAGGGGGGAATCTCCCCGTTTAGGTGAAACCGGGTAGGATAGTGCCCCAACTTGTGAACCAACATGGTTTTACATCACCCTATGACCTAAAAAAACACAAAACAAGAGAGAGCTACGCCGGGCTACCCCTGTCAGAGGAATGTCTAGGGGGTAGACGATCCGAGTGTGCACAGAGATCATGGTTTCGCCGGAGGAAGACCACGAGAACATTGGAATGAGATGAAAACTTGCATGTGCCCCTAGCATATGTGTGTGAGTGTGGTGAGAGGTTGGTATAGGTGCTTGCATGTGTCCCCCCTCGCATGCATGCGCTCTAACCTAGAGGCGAAGGTTTCGGACCCGTATGAGGGGGGAATCTCCCTGTTTAGGTGAAACCGGGTAGGATAGTGCCCCAACTTGTGAACCAACATGGTTTTACATCACCCTATGACCTAAACAAACACAAAACAAGAGAGAGCTACGCCGGGCTACCCCTGTCAGAGGAACGTCTAGGGGGGTAGACGATCCGAGTGTGCACAGAGATCAGGGTTTCGTCGGAGGAAGACCACGAGAACATTGGAATGAGATGAAAACTTGCATGTGCCGCTAGAATATGTGTGTGAGTGTGGTGAGAGGTTGGTATAGGTGCTTGCATGTGTCCCCCCTCGCATGCATGCACTCTAACCTAGAGGCGAAGGTTCCGGACCCGTATGAGGGGGGAATCTCCCCGTTTAGGTGAAACCGGGTAGGATAGTGCCCCAACTTGTGAACCAACATGGTTTTACATCACCCTATGACCTAAACAAACACAAAACAAGAGAGAGCTACGCCGGGCTACCCCTGTCAGAGGAACGTCTAGGGGGGTAGACGATCCGAGTGTGCACAGAGATCAGGGTTTCGCCGGAGGAAGACCACGAGAACATTATAATGAGATGAAAACTTGCATGTGCCCCTAGCATATGTGTGTGAGTGTGGTGAGAGGTTGGTATAGGTGCTTGCATGTGTCCCCCCTCGCATGCATGCGCTCTAACCTAGAGGCGAAGGTTCCGGACCCGTATGAGGGGGGAATCTCCCCGTTTAGGTGAAACCGGGTAGGATAGTGCCCCAACTTGTGAACCAACATGGTTTTACATCACCCTATGACCTTAACAAACACAAAACAAGAGAGAGCTACGCCGGGCTACCCCTGTCAGAGGAACGTCTAGGGGGGTAGACGATCCGAGTGTGCACAGAGATCAGGGTTTCGCCGGAGGAAGACCACGAGAACATTGGAATGAGACGAAAACTTGCATGTGCCCCTAGCATATGTGTGTGAGTGTGGTGAGAGGTTGGTATAGGTGCTTGCATGTGTCCCCCCTCGCATGCATGCGCTCTAACCTAGAGGCGAAGGTTCCGGACCCGTATGAGGGGGGAATCTCCCCGTTTAGGTGAAACCGGGTAGGATAGTGCCCCAACTTGTGAATGAACATGGTTTTACATCACCCTATGACCCAAACAAACAAAAAACAAGAGAGAGCTACGCCGGGCTACCCCTGTCAGAGGAACGTCTAGGGGGGTAGACGATCCGAGTGTGCACAAAGATCAGCGTTTCGCTGGAGGAAGACCACGAGAACATTGGAATGAGACGAAAACTTGCATGTGCCCCTAGCATATGTGTGTGAGTGCGGTGACAGGTTGTTATAGGTGCTTGCATGTGTCCCCCCTCGCATGCATGCGCTCTAACCTAGAGGCGAAGGTTTCGGACCCGTATGAGGGGGGAATCTCCCTGTTTAGGTGAAACCGGGTAGGATAGTGCCCCAACTTGTGAACCAACATGGTTTTACATCACCCTATGACCTAAACAAACACAAAACAAGAGACAGCTACGCCGGGCTACCCCTGTCAGAGGAACGTCTAGGGGGGTAGACGATCCGAGTGTGCACAGAGATCAGGGTTTCGTCGGAGGAAGACCACGAGAACATTGGAATGAGATGAAAACTTGCATGTGCCGCTAGAATATGTGTGTGAGTGTGGTGAGAGGTTGGTATAGGTGCTTGCATGTGTCCCCCTCGCATGCATGCACTCTAACCTAGAGGCGAAGGTTCCGGACCCGTATGAGGGGGGAATCTCCCCGTTTAGGTGAAACCGGGTAGGATAGTGCCCCAACTTGTGAACCAACATGGTTTTACATCACCCTATGACCTAAACAAACACAAAACAAGAGAGAGCTACGCCGGGCTACCCCTGTCAGAGGAACGTCTAGGGGGGTAGACGATCCGAGTGTGCACAGAGATCAGGGTTTCGCCGGAGGAAGACCACGAGAACATTAGAATGAGATGAAAACTTGCATGTTCCCCTAGCATATGTGTGTGAGTGTGGTGAGAGGTTGGTATAGGTGCTTGCATGTGTCCCCCCTCGCATGCATGCGCTCTAACCTAGAGGCGAAGGTTCCGGACCCGTATGAGGGGGGAATCTCCCCGTTTAGGTGAAACCGGGTAGGATAGTGCCCCAACTTGTGAACCAACATGGTTTTACATCACCATATGACCTAAACAAACACAAAACAAGAGAGAGCTACGCCGGGCTACCCCTGTCAGAGGAACGTCTAGGGGGGTAGACGATCCGAGTGTGCACAGAGATCAGGGTTTCGCCGGAGGAAGACCACGAGAACATTAGAATGAGATGAAAACTTGCATGTGCCCCTAGCATATGTGTGTGAGTGTGGTGAGAGGTTGGTATAGGTGCTTGCATGTGTCCCCCCTCGCATGCATGCGCTCTAACCTAGAGGCGAAGGTTCCGGACCCGTATGAGGGGGGAATCTCTCCCGTCTGTGTGGGCAAAGCATCAATTAGATCAAGGGAACCCGCTTTGAGTTTTCCCAAGGCGTGATGCAAATGGACAACCACTGGAAGCCCCATACCACCCCGAGCTGAAGACTCAATTGGACCACCTTAGCTTCAGGATGTATGATCGTCAGCAGGAGTTGGACAACTACCGTGACTATTGCAACCACAAGTCTTCCATCATCAAGACGAAGGATCAGACCATAGCCATGCTAGCAAAGGATCGCAAGTCTCGTCGTCGTCAACTCGACAAGAAGGAGCGCATTATTGCCCGTCTTCGCCACCGCATCTCATCTCTGGAAGAGACCATCCACGAGAGGGACATGCAGTTGGAGGAAAGGGAGAATGCTGGAGAGGATCTTTGTGGAGACCCTTACTCTTATCTCAGTGATGACGATGATTTTCTGGAGGATCAGGCCATGGACTTCTTCACCGATGAGGATGATTTCGCCTTCATCAATGATAATGAAGATGATGAAGCCATAGACTCCGAGGAGTAGTAGCACTGAGCACTAGCGTAGTGAGTAGTAGTCGGTCCCACTGTATCGTAGATTTCAGAATGGTTCTTAAAACCATCTGTTTTTCCTTGTTGTGGTGTGTGTTGTACTGTGTGCTATGAATGAATGAATGAAAAAGCAAGTTACTAGAAAAATCTGAGTCAAACCTTTAAAACTTTTCAAAGACCCCAAACCTTAGAAAATTTCCCTCTTTTCTCATGATTTATCTAAATCTTCAGATACCACGTGGAGGAAGTGGTTCAGCCCCGGATCCGATGTTGCAGATTCTGCAAATGTTGACCTCTGACCGCGAAGCTGAAAGAGCGGAATGTCAAGCCAACCTAGCCACTCTACAACAGATAGCCCAGCTATCCCACAACAACCAAGGCCATGGAAATCAGGACAACCATGGATCTAAGCTCAAGAATTTTCAGAATACCAACCCACCTGTTTTCACCAAGTCAGAAGAACCCCTAGACGCCGATGATTGGCTGCAAACCATGGAAAATAACTTAGAAGTAGCAGGAGTCGAAGTCGAGAAAGTTCTATTTGCCACCCACTATCTAGCCGAAGATGCCAGGGCATGGTGGAACAGTGTTCGTGCCATGACCGGAGGCCAGATGATGACCTGGGAGGAATTCAAGGTCAAGTTTAGCAGAACCCATGTGCCACCAGGTTTGATCAAGAGAATGAGAGACGAGTTCAGAGAGCTGAAGCAAGGAAGGATGACTGTAGTGGAATACCGTGACAAATTTTTGTCATTAGCTAGGTATGCCCCGGATGAGATAGACACCGAAGCCAAGAAGAAAAAAAGATTCCTGAATGGTCTGCATGACGAGATGCAGACGGTGTTAGTCAATATCCCCTTTGCTGATATTGAAGCCCTTGTCGATTCAGCCATCCAGATGGAATGAAAGATCAACCAAGCCAATGAGAACCGTAAGCGTCGTATGATGCATCAACCAGGAACCCATCAGACCCCAAAGTATCGCCCCAACCCATCCCCAGGATTTGCCCCAAGAACCAACAGACCCCCTATGACCCGTCCAACCTATCCCAACCGTGGAAATCCTAAAATCGGAGGAAATCACAACAACCCCGGCAACTATAGCAATTTCACCCGTGCCCCACCCAAGTTCAACACCAACAATGCTACCGCCAACACCAACACTGCCCCGAGGACTGGAAGCAATGTTGTGCCTGTCGCAGCAAAGGACAAGTCACAAGTGACCTGTTATGACTGTGGAAATAAAGGCCACTATTCCAACGAGTGCCCCAACAAGAAGAATGCTACAGCCCCTAATACCAATGTCCCAGCTCAGCAACAGCGTCGTGTCCAGCCAGGAAGGAAATTTGCCCCAGGAAATTCACTCAACCGCAATGGCCGTCTTTTTCTCATGCATGCTGAAGAAGCTCAGGAAGCGCCAGACGTCGTGCTGGGTATGTTTTCTGTTAATTCAGTACTTGCAAGAGTGTTGTTTGATTCTGGTGCATCGCATTCATTTGTCACCGAAGAATTTGCCTGCACTAGTAAAATTCAACCAACCAAACTGAAGCATGTTATGATTGTGCAAATCCCCGGATCCACCACCAAGGCTAGGCAAATTTGCAAAGCCGTCCCTATCCGAATCCATGGCATAGATTTTTATGCTAATCTAATAGTACTCAGAACTAAAGGTTTGGAAGTAGTACTAGGAATGGATTGGATGTCCAAACATAAGGGATTGATTGACTGTGCCAAGAAAGCCATCACCATGACCAGTACCACTGGAATAACAGTCGAGCATATATCTGAAACCTTACCTCGCCAATTCAAGTGTAACAAGAGTCTAGCCCAACCTACCATTGACCAAGTCTGGATAGTCTGTGAATACCCCGATGTATTTCCAGATGTTTTGCCCGGTATGCCCCCAGATCGGGATATCGAGTTTATCATTGAACTAATCCCCGAAACAGGACCCATAGCCTAGAGACCCTATAGTATGAACCCATCGGAGTTAGAAGAACTGGAGAAGCAACTAGATTCCATGCTAGAAATTGGACTAATTCAACCAAGTGCGTCACCATGGAGATCACCTGTCTTATTTGTGGACAAGAAAGATGGAGGTAACCGTTTATGTACGGATTATCAAAAGTTGAATGATGTCACCATCAAGAACAAGTACCCCTTGCCCAAGATAGAGGATTTATTTGATCAGTTGACCGGTGCCCAGGTGTTTTCTAAGATTGATCTTAGAACTGGCTATCATCAACTCAAGATTCATGCAGAGGATATTCCAAAGACTGCCTTTACCACCAGATATGGATTGTACGAGTATACAGTCATGTCTTTTGGATTAACCAATGCCCCCGCTTATTTCATGAATCTCATGAATAAGATTTTTATGGACTTCCTGGATAAGTTTGTCGTTGTTTTCATCGATGACATTCTGATTTATTCCAAATCAGAAGAAGAACATGAGCTACACCTAAGGACCATTCTTGGAACCCTTAGAGAGCATCAGTTGTATGCAAAATTTAGCAAATGTGAATTCTGGTTACAGGAGGTAGGATTCCTCGGTCACATTGTATCAGCAGGAGGAATTGCCGTTGACCCTGCCAAAGTGAAAGATGTAGAAGATTGGCAAGCCCCAACCACTCAAACCCAAGTTTGTGCTTTTCTCGAATTGGCGGGATATTACCGCAAATTTGTAGAAGGATTCTCGAGTATCGCCCGACCCATGACCCAATTGCTGAAGAAGGACAAGAAGTTTGAATGGACAGACAAGTGTGAGGCGAGTTTTCAAGAACTCAAGAGGAGATTGATCTCAGCCCCAATCTTGATCATGCCGGATATCACGAAGCCCTTCGATGTGTATTGTGACGCATCCAAGATTGGTCTCGGATGTGTGCTAATGCAAGAAGGCAAAGTTATATCTTATCTATCTCGACAATTGAAGCAACATGAGCAAAACTACCCAACCCATGACCTCGAACTCGCTGCAGTAGTTCTAGCCCTGAAGACATGGAGACACTACCTGATGGGAAATCGTTGTGAGATTTACTCGGATCACAAGAGCCTAAAGTATATATTCACTCATAAGGAGTTGAATATGAGGCAGAGAAGATGGATTGAGCTAATCAAGGATTACGACCTGGACATTCACTATCACCCTGGTAAAGCCAATGTGGTAGCCGATGCCCTTAGCAGATTGTCGTGCAGCTTGAACTCCATGATGTTAGAGGAGCAACCAAGTCTGCACAAGGAGATGGAAGATTTTAGAATAGAATTAGTAAGTGAAGGATTTTTGGCTAGCATAGAACTTCAGCCCACTTTGATCAGTCAGATTAAAGAGGCGCTGAAGGGAAATGCTAGTATCGACGGAATCAAGCGTCGTATCGGTACATGCAAAGTACCCGGATTCACCGAGGACGAAGAAGGAGTTATGTGGTACAAAGGACGCCTTTGTGTACCAGTAGATTCAGAGTTGAAAGAAGTTATCTTGAAGGAGGCTCATGATACTCTTTATTCTATCCATCCCGGAGGAACGAAGATGTATCAAGATTTGAAAGAGCAATTTTGGTGGCATAAGATGAAGTGAGAAATCGGAAGCTATATCGCTAAATGTGATATATGCCAGCGAGTCAAGGCAGGACATCAAAGACCCGCTGGATTGTTGCAACCTTTGCAAATTCCGGAATGGAAATGGGATTCTGTAGGAATGGACTTTATCACTGGACTACCTACTTCTAGTAGGGGAAATGACTCTATCTGGGTCATAGTGGACAGATTGTCCAAAGTCGCCCATTTCTTGCCCGTCAAAACCACCTATCAGAGTTCAAAGCTAGCGGAGTTGTACATCGCTAGAATAGTTAGTTTGCACGGAGTCCCCAAGAACATAGTATCGGATCGAGGAACTCAGTTTACCTCGAGATTCTGGAAGAAAGTCCAAGAAGGTTTAGGAACCCGCCTAGATTTCAGTACCGCGTATCACCCGCAGACCGATGGACAAACGGAGCGAGTAAACCAAATACTCGAAGATATGCTTAGAGCATGTGTGCTAGAATATGGATCCAAGTGGGAAGACTGTCTGCCGTTTGCAGAATTTTCTTACAACAATAGTTACCAAGCCAGTTTGCAAATGGCCCCATTTGAATTCATGTATGGAAGAAAGTGTCGCACCCCTTTGAACTGGTCGGAAGTAGGAGAGAGTCAGATCTTCGGACCCGACATCCTACGAGAAGCAGAAGAGAAGGTTCACAAGATTCGTGACCACCTCAAGACCGCCCAATCCCGACAGAAGAGTTATGCCGACAAGAGACGTCGAGACCTCACCTTCAACATCGGAGATTTTGTTTATCTGAAAGTGTCGCCATTAAAGGGAATGCAGCATTTCCAACTCAAAGGAAAGTTAGCTCCCAGATATATTGGACCTTTCAAAATTTTGAACCGTCGAGGAGAAGTATCTTATCAACTGGAACTACCTGATGAGATGTCAGTTGTGCACAATGTGTTCCATATCTCATTACTTCGCAAATGTCTCGAAGTCCCCGAGAAGACCGAAGTGTTCAAGAATATCGATCATCGGACCATAGAGATCAACGATGACCTGACCTATCCTGAAGTGCCCATCCGCATTTTGGAAGAAGCTTTTGGAACTACCCGAACCCGAAGCATCAAGTTTCTCAAGGAGCAACCACACAGAAGAGGAAGCTACATGGGAACGCGAAGATCACATCAGGACGGAGTTTCCCGATCTCTTCCAACCCTAGGTAATCTTTTCGTCCTTTTTCAAATCTCGGGACGAGATTTTGTTTAAGGGGGGAAGGTTTGTAACATCCCAAAAATACCAAACTTAGATCATCAAACACTAATCATCAAGATTAGGGTTAACAAAAACTTTTCTAAATAAAATCATAAATGCATGTATATGTGTATGCATGGATTTTGAATTTCTTTAAAAACCACCTTGTTTGTGTGATCCATTGCTTGTAAAATGTTTCTTAGGTGAAATGAACATCATCTAAAACATTTCCCACACTTTCCTTAAAGACAAGTAAATCAAAACAAATATATTAAGTGAATGGTCATTTTGACCAATTTAACTCCCATGCCTACTTTGGCTGTCTCAAACTTTCAGAACCTAACAGAAACTTTTCTGGATCTTTGCACCCCTTGAATGTACTCACAACAGAGTATCAAGGCCCACTTTGTGATCATCCAGAAAGTTGCAAATGCATAGTTTAAATGACAATTCAAAATTGAATCTTCTTCATATGGGAAGATCCCATTTTTTCAAAACCCACACAAACAAGCTCAACTTTCAAAACCCAAGCATCTGCAGACTCACCAGCATCAATCTAGCAAACCCACCAAAAATCATTTCAAAATTCAAAACTTGATTTCATGCGGCCATTTCATCAAACAGGTTGCAGACACAAATCAAACAAAACATCAAACACTATAGTGTGCAGTGATTCTTGCCTAACTTGTTCCCTAGTTAGCTCACACACAGCTCAGTAGATCATCTAGAAAGATTAGCCCAACACTAGCACCCCTATGAGCTTGCCATTGCCATTAATGGTGAACAGTCAAGCACCCCAATGTCACCCCATTGTGGACAGCAAGCTAGAGGAAGAACTAGCCATGCCAACCTTGTCTAGGAGGAAGCCCACCGTCCACCGCCACTCACTGTCCCAGCCACAAGCGTTGCCAAGCCCTGGACCACGCGCACAAGCCGCGCCCAGACCATGCCGAGCGTGCGCCAGAGCGCCACCCTCGACCAGCATCCACAGACCGCGCGCCGCCCTCGCCGCGTGCATACACGATCGTCATCAACCCAGGAGACCGCCAGACATCCCCATTTGCCGCCCCGTGCCGCACAGCCATCGTCCACCGTCGAAGACGCCGCCTCTGCCGCGCAGAGCACCGGCCGTTCCAGACCAAACCACACCGCCCCATGCCTCGCGACCATGTCGTTGAGCATCGCCAGGAGACACAGCACCGTCCCCTACCCTTGCCCATGCCAATAGCCGCCTGTAACGTCGCCCCCGACGAGCTCACCGTGCGCCCCGACGGTCCCCTCGCTCGACTATAAATAGAGGCCACCCCCGCTCGATTTCTTCACACCATCTCACTCCCCTCTCCTCACCGATCGTGCCACACCATTCTCAGAGCAAGGCAAGCACCACCTCGCCGGAATTTCACTGGAGCCTGCCGCTGCCGGAGAAGAAAGGAGCCAGCGATTGGAGCCACCCCAGGAGCTGCCGCGACCACCCCTGAGTTCGCCGTCGTCGACTTCGTCGTTCGCCCGCCTCGCCGGCCCTCGCCAGTACCCCGGTGAGCCCCCAGCGACCCTCACTGGCCGCGCTAGGTTTCGTTCTCGCCGGAGTTGTCTCGCGTCAACGATGACTCCCAGCCGTTAGATTAGAACTAGATCGAATGATCCACGTTGCCCCATACCGCTTCGCCCAGCCCCATGTCACTGACGAGTGGGGACACCCACTTAAGCAGCCCGCGGGAGCACTGCGCTTAGCAGGCCGGCCCGTTAGAATTTCCCGCGCAACCCAGTTATTCAAATTAAATCTTTTTCTATTTCAATTCAAACACACTAGGATCATCTCCCATCGTCAGCATTGCCTGTGACCCTGAAGATGGAGCTTCGCCTACGCTACCGTTATTATTACGTATTCCGCTGCTTGAAGTTGTATTAAGAACTGGATCATGAGATCCCTATTTGTGTAAGAACTTATGTATCGTTGTAATGGATAATGTACTATGGTATCCAATTCTGTTATGTCTCGCAAAAATGGTAATCCTAGGATTGCGATGTATGGCATAACAGGCATCTAGGATTGAAAAATCCGGGTGTTGACACGCTCGAAGGCGTCCCTTGTGGCGGCGATGATCTTGAAGCCTTGATGTCAGAGAAGTCGGCGTAAAAGTGTTCCACACCGGCCTGGCGTGTGGATGATGTCGATGTCGCTTCCTGTGGATGTGCTCGACGAAGATCTTGGCATGTAGTCTGACGTAGTCGTATAGCTTGACTTAGATGTTCGGATTGATGTAGTCCGGTTGATGCAGTGCAGATCTTAGTGTTGACGTAGTCGTATCGAAGCATTGCAGATCTATATAACTTTAACGTAGACACCGGCGTGCGCGATAACCTGGATCTGCGCGTGGTGTTGTCGTGTCGATGCCGAGTCAGGCAGGTCACACACGGGGCGAGTTGATCTTGGAGGCGTATCAGACGTGGAATTGATGCAGGTATTCCAAGCTATTTGTCCTCTAGTGCATGACACCAGTGGTTTGAGTCCATATGCACGGGAGCTGCTTCCTACCGTAATCCCGCATATAAAGCTGGCCGTAGACATCTGCATGGACGAGGCCCTCGCGTCGCGGCCAGCGCCTGGACGAGGCGTGTGAGGCCGCACCCGTGCCCGTGCCCGGGTGCGTACGTCGATGTGATGATTTTTTTTCTTCTCGATCTGCTGCACCGTGTGCCGCACGCGCGGAAGAGCCAGGCGAGGAAGATCTGCCGCCGAAGTTACACTTCGCCATGTACAAATCTAAACGGTTTTTCACCGGATTGTAAGATTGTGTGGGTTTAGGGATTTATTTTGTAAACTGGATCTAATCTATAGAATTGGAGATTCGGAATTCACTACAGGATTGGCGTTGTGTGCCGACGGCCGGCAGCTACGCCGACGGCCAAAGGTCGGGGCCGTCGGCGTAGCACCGGGCCAGCCCAGCCCAGCTTCCGAGCCCTCGGCGTACCGCAGCCGTCGGCGTAGCGGCAGGTACGCCGAGGGTGACCGTCGGCGTAAACATTGCCCTCGGCGTACGGGGTGGCCGTGTGGCACTAGACAGGCCAGGCCCTAACAGCGTCAGCATTACGCCGAGAGCCGCTGTCGGCATAGGATACGCCGACGGTCACCCTCGGCGTACGGCCTGCCTACGCCGACGGTGACCCTCGGCGTACCTATGCACCTTTTTTTTTCTTACCAAATTATTTGTATTTATTTATTAGTATCAATTATTTAGGTTCTATTTTATCAATTGGATGGATTCGTAGCCTCCGAATAATAGTCTTCACGCCCACATAAAATGTCGAATCTTCTCACAAGTTGAGAAATTTGCATGTTTGTGTGTTATTATCACATGTGCATGAAATTTATATTTCACAAATTTTTGTGAAGTTGTTCAAAGATTCAATCACATGTGCGTGTCTCCCCTCGCATGCATGCGGAAGCGTAGGTTCCGGACCCGTATAAGGGGGAATCTCCCCGTTGAGGCGAAGCTAATATGGTTTTACATCACCCTATGACCTAAACAAACACAAAACATATGTGTGTGAGTGTGGTGAGAGGTTGGTATAGGTGCTTGCATGTGTCCCCCCTCGCATGCATGCGCTCTAACCTAGAGGCGAAGGTTCCGGACCCGTATGAGGGGGGAATCTCCCCGTTTAGGTGAAACCGGGTAGGATAGTGCCCCAACTTATGAACCAACATGGTTTTACATTACCCTATGACCTAAACAAACACAAAACAAGAGAGAGCTACGCCAGGCTACCCCTGTCAGAGGAACGTCTAGGGGGGTAGACGATCCGAGTGTGCACAGAGATCAGGGTTTCGCCGGAGGAAGACCACGAGAACATTGGAATGAGATGAAAACTTGCATGTGCCCCTAGCATATGTGTGTGAGTGTGGTGAGTGGTTGGTATAGGTGCTTGCATGTGTCCCCCCTCGCATGCATGCGCTCTAACCTAGAGGCGAAGGTTCCGGACCCGTATGAGGGGGGAATCTCCCCGTTTAGGTGAAACCGGGTAGGATAGTGCCCCAACTTGTGAACCAACATGGTTTTACATCACCCTATGACCTAAACAAACACAAAACAAGAGAGAGCTACGCCGGGCTACCCCTGTCAGAGGAACGTCTAGGGGGGTAGACGATCCGAATGTGCACAGAGATCAGGTTTCGCCGGAGGAAGACCACGAGAACATTGGAATGAGATGAAAACTTGCATGTGCCCCTAGCATATGTGTGTGAGTGTGGTGAGAGGTTGGTATAGGTGCTTGCATGTGTCCCCCCTCGCATGCATGCGCTCTAACCTAGAGGCGAAGGTTCCGGACCCGTATGAGGGGGGAATCTCCCCGTTTAGGTGAAACCGGGTAGGATAGTGCCCCAACTTGTGAACCAACATGGTTTTACATCACCCTATGACCTAAACAAACACAAAACAAGAGAGAGCTACGTCGGGCTACCCCTGTCAGAGGAACGTCTAGGGGGGTAGACGATCCGAGTGTGCACAGAGATCAGGGTTTCGCCGGAGGAAGACCACGAGAACATTGGAATGAGATGAAAACTTGCATGTGCCCCTAGCATATGTGTGTGAGTGTGGTGAGAGGTTGGTATAGGTGCTTGCATGTGTCCCCCCTCGCATGCATGCGCTCTAACCTAGAGGCGAAGGTTCCGTACCCGTATAAGGGGGGAATCTCCCTGTTTAGGTGAAACCGGGTAGGATAGTGCCCCAACTTGTGAACCAACATGGTTTTACATCACCCTATGACCTAAAAAAACACAAAACAAGAGAGAGCTACGCCGGGCTACCCCTGTCAGAGGAACGTCTAGGGGGGTAGACGATCTGAGTGTGCACAGAGATCAGGGTTTCGCCGGAGGAAGACCACGAGAACATTGGAATGAGATGAAAACTTGCATGTGCCCCTAGCATATGTGTGTGAGTGTGGTGAGAGGTTGGTATAGGTGCTTGCATGTGTCCCCCCTCGCATGCATGCGCTCTAACCTAGAGGCGAAGGTTCCGGACCCGTATGAGGGGGGAATCTCCCCGTTTAGGTGAAACCGGGTAGGATAGTGCCCCAACTTGTGAACCAACATGGTTTTACATCACCCTATGACCTAAAAAAACACAAAACAAGAGAGAGCTATGCCGGGCTACCCCTGTCAGAGGAACATCTAGGGGGGTAGACGATCCGAGTGTGCACAGAGATCAGGGTTTCGCCGGAGGAAGACCACGAGAACATTGGAATGATATGAAAACTTGCATGTGCCCCTAGCACATGTGTGTGAGTGTGGTGATAGGTTTGTATAGGTGCTTGCATGTGTCCCCCCTCGCATGCATGCGCTCTAACCTAGAGGCGAAGGTTCCGGACCCGTATGAGGGGGGAATCTCCCCGTTTAGGTGAAACCGGGTAGGATAGTGCCCCAACTTGTGAACCAATATGGTTTTACATCACCCTATGACCTAAACAAACACAAAACAAGAGAGAGCTACGCCGGGCTACCCCTGTCAGAGGAACGTCTAGGGGGGTAGACGATCCGAATGTGCACAGAGATCAGGGTTTCGCCGGAGGAAGACCACGAGAACATTGGAATGAGATGAAAACTTGCATGTGCCCCTAGCATATGTGTGTGAGTGTGGTGAGAGGTTGGTATAGGTGCTTGCATGTGTCCCCCCTCGCATGCATGCGCTCTAACCTTGAGGCGAAGGTTCCGGACCCGTATGAGGGGGGAATCTCCCCGTTTAGGTGAAACCGGGTAGGATAGTGCCCCAACTTGTGAACCAACATGGTTTTACATCACCCTATGACCTAAACAAACACAAAACAAGAGAGAGCTACGTCGGGCTACCCCTGTCAGAGGAACGTCTAGGGGGGTAGACGATCCGAGTGTGCACAGAGATCAGGGTTTCGCCGGAGGAAGACCACGAGAACATTGGAATGAGATGAAAACTTGCATGTGCCCCTAGCATATGTGTGTGAGTGTGGTGAGAGGTTGGTATAGGTGCTTGCATGTGTCCCCCCTCGCATGCATGCGCTCTAACCTAGAGGCGAAGGTTCCATACCCGTATAAGGGGGGAATCTCCCTGTTTAGGTGAAACCTGGTAGGATAGTGCCCCAACTTGTGAACCAACATGGTTTTACATCACCCTATGACCTAAACAAACACAAAACAAGAGAGAGCTACGCCGGGCTACCCCTGTCAGAGGAACGTCTAGGGGGGTAGACGATCCGAGTGTGCATAGAGATCAGGGTTTCGCCGGAGGAAGACCACGAGAACATTGGAATGAGATGAAAACTTGCATGTGCCCCTAGCATATGTGTGTGAGTGTGGTGAGAGGTTGGTATAGGTGCTTGCATGTGTCCCCCCTCGCATGCATGCGCTCTAACCTAGAGGCGAAGGTTCCGGACCCGTATGAGGGGGGAATCTCCCCGTTTAGGTGAAACCGGGTAGGATAGTGCCCCAACTTGTGAACCAACATGGTTTTACATCACCCTATGACCTAAACAAACACAAAACAAGAGAGAGCTATGCTGGGCTACCCCTGTCAGAGGAACGTCTAGGGGGGTAGACGATCCGAGTGTGCACAGAGATCAGGGTTTCGCCGGAGGAAGACCACGAGAACATTGGAATGAGATGAAAACTTGCATGTGCCCCTAGCATATGTGTGTGAGTGTGGTGAGAGGTTGGTATAGGTGCTTGCATGTGTCCCCCCTCGCATGCATGCGCTCTAACCTAGAAGCGAAGGTTTCGGACCCGTATGAGGGGGGAATCTCCCTGTTTAGGTGAAACCGGGTAGGATAGTGCCCCAACTTGTGAACCAACATGGTTTTACATCACCCTATGACCTAAACAAACACAAAACAAGAGAGAGCTACGCCGGGCTACCCCTGTCAGAGGAACGTCTAGGGGGGTAGACGATCCGAGTGTGCACAGAGATCAGGGTTTCGCCGGAGGAAGACCACGAGAACATTGGAATGAGATGCAAACTTGCATGTGCCCCTAGCATATGTGTGTGAGTGTGGTGAGAGGTTGGTATAGGTGCTTGCATGTGTGCCCCCTCGCATGCATGCGCTCTAACCTAGAGGCGAAGGTTCCGGACCCGTATGAGGGGGGAATCTCCCCGTTTAGGTGAAACCGGGTAGGATAGTGCCCCAACTTGTGAACCAACATGGTTTTACATCACCCTATGACCTAAACAAATACAAAACAAGAGAGAGCTATGCCGGGCTACCCTTGTCAGAGGAACGTCTAGGGGGGTAGACGATCTGAGTGTGCACAGAGATCAGGGTTTCGCCGGAGGAAGACCACGAGAACATTGGAATGAGATGAAAACTTGCATGTGCCCCTATAATATGTGTGTGAGTGTGGTGATAGGGTGGTATAGGTGCTTGCATGTGTCCCCCCTCGCATGCATGCGCTCTAACCTAGAGGCGAAGGTTCCGGACCCGTATGAGGGGGGAATCTCCCCGTTTAGGTGAAACCGGGTAGGATAGTGCCCCAACTTGTGAACCAATATGGTTTTACATCACCCTATGACCTAAACAAACACAAAACAAGAGAGAGCTACGCCGGGCTACCCCTGTCAGAGGAACGTCTAGGGGGGTAGACGATCCGAGTGTGCACAGAGATCAGGGTTTCGCCGGAGGAAGACCACGAGAACATTGGAATGAGATGAAAACTTGCATGTGCCCCTAGCATATGTGTGTGAGTGTGGTGAGAGGTTGGTATAGGTGCTTGCATGTGTCCCCCCTCGCATGCATGCGCTCTAACCTAGAGGCGAAGGTTCCGGACCCGTATGAGGGGGGAATCTCCCCGTTTAGGTGAAACCGGGTAGGATAGTGCCCCAACTTGTGAACCAACATGGTTTTACATCACCCTATGACCTAAACAAACACAAAACAAGAGAGAGATACGCCGGGCTACCCCTGTCAGAGGAACGTCTAGGGGGTAGACGATCCGAGTGTGCACAGAGATCAGGGTTTCGCCGGAGGAAGACCACGAGAACATTGGAATGAGATGAAAACTTGCATGTGCCCCTAGCATATGTGTGTGAGTGTGGTGAGAGGTTGGTATAGGTGCTTGCATGTGTCCCCCCTCGCATGCATGCGCTCTAACCTAGAGGCGAAGGTTCCGGACCCGTATGAGGGGGAATCTCCCCGTTTAGGTGAAACCAGGTAGGATAGTGCCCCAACTTGTGAACCAACATGGTTTTACATCTCCCTATGACCTAAACAAACACAAAAAAAGAGAGAGCTACGCCGGGCTACCCCTGTCAGAGGAACGTCTAGGGGGGTAGACGATCCGAGTGTGCACAGAGATCAGGGTTTCGCCGGAGGAAGACCACGAGAACATTGGAATGAGATGAAAACTTGCATGTGCCCCTAGCATATGTGTGTGAGTGTGGTGAGAGGTTGGTATAGGTGCTTGCATGTGTCCCCCCTCGCATGCATGCGCTCTAACCTAGAAGCGAAGGTTTCGGACCCGTATGAGGGGGGAATCTCCCTGTTTAGGTGAAACCGGGTAGGATAGTGCCCCAACTTGTGAACCAACATGGTTTTACATCACCCTATGACCTAAACAAACACAAAACAAGAGAGAGCTACGCCGGGCTACCCCTGTCAGAGGAACGTCTAGGGGGGTAGACGATCCGAGTGTGCACAGAGATCAGGGTTTCGCCGGAGGAAGACCACGAGAACATTGGAATGAGATGCAAACTTGCATGTGCCCCTAGCATATGTGTGTAAGTGTGGTGAGAGGTTGGTATAGGTGCTTGCATGTGTCCCCCCTCGCATGCATGCGCTCTAACCTAGAGGCGAAGGTTCCGGACCCGTATGAGGGGGGAATCTCCCCGTTTAGGTGAAACCGGGTAGGATAGTGCCCCAACTTGTGAACCAACATGGTTTTACATCACCCTATGACCTAAACAAATACAAAACAAGAGAGAGCTATGCCGGGCTACCCTTGTCAGAGGAACGTCTAGGGGGGTAGACGATCTGAGTGTGCACAGAGATCAGGGTTTCGCCGGAGGAAGACCACGAGAACATTGGAATGAGATGAAAACATGCATGTGCCCCTATAATATGTGTGTGAGTGTGGTGAGAGGGTGGTATAGGTGCTTGCATGTGTCCCCCCTCGCATGCATGCGCTCTAACCTAGAGGCGAAGGTTCCGGACCCGTATGAGGGGGGAATCTCCCCGTTTAGGTGAAACCGGGTAGGATAGTGCCCCAACTTGTGAACCAATATGGTTTTACATCACCCTATGACCTAAACAAACACAAAACAAGAGAGAGCTACGCCGGGCTACCCCTGTCAGAGGAACGTCTAGGGGGGTAGACGATCCGAGTGTGCACAGAGATCAGGGTTTCGCCGGAGGAAGACCACGAGAACATTGGAATGAGATGAAAACTTGCATGTGCCCCTAGCATATGTGTGTGAGTGTGGTGAGAGGTTGGTATAGGTGCTTGCATGTGTCCCCCCTCGCATGCATGCGCTCTAACCTAGAGGCGAAGGTTCCGGACCCGTATGAGGGGGGAATCTCCCCGTTTAGGTGAAACCGGGTAGGATAGTGCCCCAACTTGTGAACCAACATGGTTTTACATCACCCTATGACCTAAACAAACACAAAACAAGAGAGAGATACGCCGGGCTACCCCTGTCAGAGGAACGTCTAGGGGGTAGACGATCCGAGTGTGCACTGAGATTAGGGTTTCGCCGGAGGAAGACCACGAGAACATTGGAATCCTAGCATATGTGTGTGAGTGTGGTGAGAGGTTGGTATAGGTGCTTGCATGTGTCCCCCCTCGCATGCATGCGCTCTAACCTAGAGGCGAAGGTTCCGGACCCGTATGAGGGGGAATCTCCCCGTTTAGGTGAAACCAGGTAGGATAGTGCCCCAACTTGTGAACCAACATGGTTTTACATCACCCTATGACCTAAACAAACACAAAACAAGAGAGAGCTACGCCGGGCTACCCCTGTCAGAGGAACGTCTAGGGGGGTAGACGATCCGAGTGTGCACAGAGATCAGGGTTTCGCCGGAGGAAGACCACGAGAACATTGGAATGAGATGAAAACTTGCATGTGCCCCTAGCATATGTGTGTGAGTGTGGTGAGAGGTTGGTATAGGTGCTTGCATGTGTCCCCCCTCGCATGCATGCGCTCTAACCTAGAGGCGAAGGTTCCGGACCCGTATGAGGGGGGAATCTCCCCGTTTAGGTGAAACCGGGTAGGATAGTGCCCCAACTTGTGAACCAACATGGTTTTACATCACCCTATGACCTAAACAAACACAAAACAAGAGAGAGATACGCCGGGCTACCCCTGTCAGAGGAACGTCTAGGGGGTAGACGATCCGAGTGTGCACAGAGATCAGGGTTTCGCCGGAGGAAGACCACGAGAACATTGGAATGACATGAAAACTTGCATGTGCCCCTAGCATATGTGTGTGAGTGTGGTGAGAGGTTGGTATAGGTGCTTGCATGTGTCCCCCCTCGCATGCATGCGCTCTAACCTAGAGGCGAAGGTTCCGGACCCGTATGAGGGGGAATCTCCCCGTTTAGGTGAAACCAGGTAGGATAGTGCCCCAACTTGTGAACCAACATGGTTTTACATCTCCCTATGACCTAAACAAACACAAAACAAGAGAGAGCTACGCCGGGCTACCCCTGTCAGAGGAACGTCTAGGGGGGTAGACGATCCGAGTGTGCACAGAGATCAGGGTTTCGCCGGAGGAAGACCACGAGAACATTGGAATGAGATGAAAACTTGCATGTGCCCCTAGCATATGTGTGTGAGTGTGGTGAGAGGTTGGTATAGGTGCTTGCATGTGTCCCCCCTCGCATGCATGCGCTCTAACCTAGAAGCGAAGGTTTCGGACCCGTATGAGGGGGGAATCTCCCTGTTTAGGTGAAACCGGGTAGGATAGTGCCCCAACTTGTGAACCAACATGGTTTTACATCACCCTATGACCTAAACAAACACAAAACAAGAGAGAGCTACGCCGGGCTACCCCTGTCAGAGGAACGTCTAGGGGGGTAGACGATCCGAGTGTGCACAGAGATCAGGGTTTCGCCGGAGGAAGACCACGAGAACATTGGAATGAGATGCAAACTTGCATGTGCCCCTAGCATATGTGTGTGAGTGTGGTGAGAGGTTGGTATAGGTGCTTGCATGTGTCCCCCCTCGCATGCATGCGCTCTAACCTAGAGGCGAAGGTTCCGGACCCGTATGAGGGGGGAATCTCCCCGTTTAGGTGAAACCGGGTAGGATAGTGCCCCAACTTGTGAACCAACATGGTTTTACATCACCCTATGACCTAAACAAATACAAAACAAGAGAGAGCTATGCCGGGCTACCCTTGTCAGAGGAACGTCTAGGGGGGTAGACGATCTGAGTGTGCACAGAGATCAGGGTTTCGCCGGAGGAAGACCACAAGAACATTGGAATGAGATGAAAACATGCATGTGCCCCTATAATATGTGTGTGAGTGTGGTGAGAGGGTGGTATAGGTGCTTGCATGTGTCCCCCCTCGCATGCATGCGCTCTAACCTAGAGGCGAAGGTTCCGGACCCGTATGAGGGGGGAATCTCCCCGTTTAGGTGAAACCGGGTAGGATAGTGCCCCAACTTGTGAACCAATATGGTTTTACATCACCCTATGACCTAAACAAACACAAAACAAGAGAGAGCTACGCCGGGCTACCCCTGTCAGAGGAACGTCTAGGGGGGTAGACGATCCGAGTGTGCACAGAGATCAGGGTTTCGCCGGAGGAAGACCACGAGAACATTGGAATGAGATGAAAACTTGCATGTGCCCCTAGCATATGTGTGTGAGTGTGGTGAGAGGTTGGTATAGGTGCTTGCATGTGTCCCCCCTCGCATGCATGCGCTCTAACCTAGAGGCGAAGGTTCCGGACCCGTATGAGGGGGGAATCTCCCCGTTTAGGTGAAACCGGGTAGGATAGTGCCCCAACTTGTGAACCAACATGGTTTTACATCACCCTATGACCTAAACAAACACAAAACAAGAGAGAGATACGCCGGGCTACCCCTGTCAGAGGAACGTCTAGGGGGTAGACGATCCGAGTGTGCACAGAGATCAGGGTTTCGCCGGAGGAAGACCACGAGAACATTGGAATGAGATGAAAACTTGCATGTGCCCCTAGCATATGTGTGTGAGTGTGGTGAGAGGTTGGTATAGGTGCTTGCATGTGTCCCCCCTCGCATGCATGCGCTCTAACCTAGAGGCGAAGGTTCCGGACCCGTATGAGGGGGAATCTCCCCGTTTAGGTGAAACCAGGTAGGATAGTGCCCCAACTTGTGAACCAACATGGTTT
Source organism: Avena sativa (assembly GCA_916181665.1). Taxonomy (NCBI): domain Eukaryota; kingdom Viridiplantae; phylum Streptophyta; class Magnoliopsida; order Poales; family Poaceae; genus Avena; species Avena sativa. The sequence continues at coordinate 257,860,190 of OV702298.1, read as the reverse complement.
TACATCTCCCTATGACCTAAACAAACACAAAACAAGAGAGAGCTACGCCGGGCTACCCCTGTCAGAGGAACGTCTAGGGGGGTAGACGATCCGAGTGTGCACAGAGATCAGGGTTTCGCCGGAGGAAGACCACGAGAACATTGGAATGAGATGAAAACTTGCATGTGCCCCTAGCATATGTTTGTGAGTGTGGTGAGAGGTTGGTATAGGTGCTTGCATGTGTCCCCCCTCGCATGCATGCGCTCTAACCTAGAGGCGAAGGTTCCGGACCCGTATGAGGGGGGAATCTCCCCGTTTAGGTGAAACCGGGTAGGATAGTGCCCCAACTTGTGAACCAACATGGTTTTACATCACCCTATGACCTAAACAAACAAAAAACAAGAGAGAGCTACGCCGGGCTACCCCTGTCAGAGAAACGTCTAGGGGGGTAGACGATCCGAGTGTGCACAGAGATCAGGGTTTCGCCGGAGGAAGACCACGAGAACATTGGAATGAGATGAAAACTTGCATGTGCCCCTAGAATATGTGTGTGAGTGTGGTGAGAGGTTGGTATAGGTGCTTGCATGTGTCCCCCCTCGCATGCATGTGCTCTAACCTAGAGGCGAAGTTTCCGGACCCGTATGAGGGGGCAATCTCCCCGTTTAGGTGAAACCGGGTAGGATAGTGCCCCAACTTGTGAACCAACATGGTTTTACATCACCCTATGACCTAAACAAACACAATACAAGAGAGAGCTATGCCGGGCTACCCCTGCCAGAGGAACGTCTAGGGGGGTAGACGATCCGAGTGTGCACAGAGATCAGGGTTTCGCCGGAGGAAGACCACGAGAACATTGGAATGAGATGAAAACTTGCATGTGCCCCTAGCATATGTGTGTGAGTGTGGTGAGAGGTTGGTATAGGTGCTTGCATGTGTCCCCCCTCGCATGCATGCGCTCTAACCTAGAGGCGAAGGTTCCGGACCCGTATGAGGGGGGAATCTCCCCGTTTAGGTGAAACCGGGTAGGATAGTGCCCAAACTTGTGAACCAATATGGTTTTACATCACCCTATGACCTAAACAAACACAAAACAAGAGAGAGCTACGCCGGGCTACCCCTGTCAGAGGAACGTCTAGGGGGGTAGACGATCCGAGTGTGCACAGAGATCAGGGTTTCGCCGGAGGAAGACCACGAGAACATTGGAATGAGATGAAAACTTGCATGTGCCCCTAGAATATGTGTGTGAGTGTGGTGAGAAGTTGGTATAGGTGCTTGCATGTGTCCCCCCTCGCATGCATGCGCTCTAACCTAGAGGCGAAGGTTCCGGACCCGTATGAGGGGGGAATCTTCCCGTTTAGGTGAAACCGGGTAGGATAGTGCCCCAACTTGTGAACCAATATGGTTTTACATCACCCTATGACCTAAACAAACACAAAACAAGAGAGAGCTACGCCGGGCTACCCCTGTCAGAGGAACGTCTAGGGGGGTAGACGATCCGAGTGTGCACAGAGATCAGGGTTTCGCCGGAGGAAGACCACGAGAACATTGGAATGGGATGAAAACTTGCATGTGCCCCTAGCATATGTGTGTGAGTGTGGTGAGAGGTTGGTATAGGTGCTTGCATGTGTCCCCCCTCGCATGCATGCGCTCTAACCTAGAGGCGAAGGTTCCGGAACCGTATGAGGGGGGAATCTCCCCGTTTAGGTGAAACCGGGTAGGATAGTGCCCCAACTCGTGAACCAACATGGTTTTACATCACCCTATGACCTAAACAAACACAAAACAAGAGAGAGCTACGCTGGGCTACCCCTGTCAGAGGAACGTCTAGGGGGGTAGACGATCCGAGTGTGCACAGAGATCAGGGTTTCGCCGGAGGAAGACCACGAGAACATTGGAATGAGATGAAAACTTACATGTGCCCCTAGCATATGTGTGTGAGTGTGGTGAGAGGTTGTTATAGGTGCTTGCATGTGTCCCCCCTCGCATGCATGCGCTCTAACCTAGAAGCGAAGGTTTCGGACCCGTATGAGGGGGGAATCTCCCTGTTTAGGTGAAACCGGGTAGGATAGTGCCCCAACTTGTGAACCAACATGGTTTTACATCACCCTTTGACCTAAACAAACACAAAACAAGAGAGAGCTACGCCGGGCTACCCCTGTCAGAGGAACGTCTAGGGGGGTAGACGATCCGAGTGTGCACAGAGATCAGGGTTTCGACGGAGGAAGACCACGAGAACATTGGAATGAGATGAAAACTTGCATGTGCCCCTAGCATATGTGTGTGAGTGTGGTGAGAGGTTGGTATAGGTGCTTGCATGTGTCCCCCCTCGCATGCATGCGCTCTAACCTAGAGGCGAAGGTTCCGGACCCGTATGAGGGGGGAATCTCCCCGTTTAGGTGAAACCGAGTAGGATAGTGCCCCAACTTGTGAACCAACATGGTTTTACATCACCCTATGACCTAAACAAACACAAAACAAGAGAGAGCTATGCCGGGCTACCCTTGTCAGAGGAACGTCTAGGGGGGTAGACGATCTGAGTGTGCACAGAGATCAGGGTTTCGCCGGAGGAAGACCACGAGATCATTGGAATGAGATGAAAACTTGCATGTGCCCCTAGCATATGTGTGTGAGTGTGGTGATAGGTTGGTATAGGTGCTTGCATGTGTCCCCCCTCGCATGCATGCGCTCTAACCTAGAGGCGAAGGTTCCGGACCCGTATGAGGGGGGAATCTCCCCGTTTAGGTGAAACCGGGTAGGATAGTGCCCCAACTTGTGAACCAATATGGTTTTACATCACCCTATGACCTAAAAAAACACAAAACAAGAGAGAGCTACGCCGGGCTACCCCTGTCAGAGGAACGTCTAGGGGGGTAGACGATCCGAGTGTGCACAGAGATCAGGGTTTCGCCGGAGGAAGACCACGAGAACATTGGAATGAGATGAAAACTTGCATGTGCCCCTAGCATATGTGTGTGAGTGTGGTGAGAGGTTGGTATAGGTGCTTGCATGTGTCCCCCCTCGCATGCATGCGCTCTAACCTAGAGGCGAAGGTTCCGGACCCGTATGAGGGGGGAATCTCCCCGTTTAGGTGAAACCGGGTAGGATAGTGCCCAAACTTGTGAACCAATATGGTTTTACATCACCCTATGACCTAAACAAACACAAAACAAGAGAGAGCTACGCCGGGCTACCCCTGTCAGAGGAACGTCTAGGGGGGTAGACGATCCGAGTGTGCACAGAGATCAGGGTTTCGCCGGAGGAAGACCACGAGAACATTGGAATGAGATGAAAACTTGCATGTGCCCCTAGAATATGTGTGTGAGTGTGGTGAGAAGTTGGTATAGGTGCTTGCATGTGTCCCCCCTCGCATGCATGCGCTCTAACCTAGAGGCGAAGGTTCCGGACCCGTATGAGGGGGGAATCTCCCCGTTTAGGTGAAACCGGGTAGGATAGTGCCCCAACTTGTGAACCAATATGGTTTTACATCACCCTATGACCTAAACAAACACAAAACAAGAGAGAGCTACGCCGGGCTACCCCTGTCAGAGGAACGTCTAGGGGGGTAGACGATCCGAGTGTGCACAGATCAGGGTTTCGCCGGAGGAAGACCACGAGAACATTGGAATGAGATGAAAACTTGCATGTGCCCCTAGCATATGTGTGTGAGTGTGGTGAGAGGTTGGTATAGGTGCTTGCATGTGTCCCCCCTCCCATGCATGCGCTCTAACCTAGAGGCGAAGGTTCCGGACCCGTATGAGGGGGGAATCTCCCCGTTTAGGTGAAACCGGGTAGGATAGTGCCCAAACTTGTGAACCAATATGGTTTTACATCACCCTATGACCTAAACAAACACAAAACAAGAGAGAGCTACGCCGGGCTACCCCTGTCAGAGGAACGTCTAGGGGGGTAGACGATCCGAGTGTGCACAGAGATCAGGGTTTCGCCGGAGGAAGACCACGAGAACATTGGAATGAGATGAAAACTTGCATGTGCCCCTAGAATATGTGTGTGAGTGTGGTGAGAAGTTGGTATAGGTGCTTGCATGTGTCCCCCCTCGCATGCATGCGCTCTAACCTAGAGGCGAAGGTTCCGGACCCGTATGAGGGGGGAATCTCCCCGTTTAGGTGAAACCGGGTAGGATAGTGCCCCAACTTGTGAACCAATATGGTTTTACATCACCCTATGACCTAAACAAACACAAAACAAGAGAGAGCTACGCCGGGCTACCCCTGTCAGAGGAACGTCTAGGGGGGTAGACGATCCGAGTGTGCACAGAGATCAGGGTTTCGCCGGAGGAAGACCACGAGAACATTGGAATGGGATGAAAACTTGCATGTGCCCCTAGCATATGTGTGTGAGTGTGGTGAGAGGTTGGTATAGGTGCTTGCATGTGTCCCCCCTCGCATGCATGCGCTCTAACCTAGAGGCGAAGGTTCCGGAACCGTATGAGGGGGGAATCTCCCCGTTTAGGTGAAACCGGGTAGGATAGTGCCCCAACTCGTGAACCAACATGGTTTTACATCACCCTATGACCTAAACAAACACAAAACAAGAGAGAGCTACGCTGGGCTACCCCTGTCAGAGGAACGTCTAGGGGGGTAGACGATCCGAGTGTGCACAGAGATCAGGGTTTCGCCGGAGGAAGACCACGAGAACATTGGAATGAGATGAAAACTTACATGTGCCCCTAGCATATGTGTGTGAGTGTGGTGAGAGGTTGTTATAGGTGCTTGCATGTGTCCCCCCTCGCATGCATGCGCTCTAACCTAGAAGCGAAGGTTTCGGACCCGTATGAGGGGGGAATCTCCCTGTTTAGGTGAAACCGGGTAGGATAGTGCCCCAACTTGTGAACCAACATGGTTTTACATCACCCTTTGACCTAAACAAACACAAAACAAGAGAGAGCTACGCCGGGCTACCCCTGTCAGAGGAACGTCTAGGGGGGTAGACGATCCGAGTGTGCACAGAGATCAGGGTTTCGACGGAGGAAGACCACGAGAACATTGGAATGAGATGAAAACTTGCATGTGCCCCTAGCATATGTGTGTGAGTGTGGTGAGAGGTTGGTATAGGTGCTTGCATGTGTCCCCCCTCGCATGCATGCGCTCTAACCTAGAGGCGAAGGTTCCGGACCCGTATGAGGGGGGAATCTCCCCGTTTAGGTGAAACCGGGTAGGATAGTGCCCCAACTTGTGAACCAACATGGTTTTACATCACCCTATGACCTAAACAAACACAAAACAAGAGAGAGCTATGCCGGGCTACCCTTGTCAGAGGAACGTCTAGGGGGGTAGACGATCTGAGTGTGCACAGAGATCAGGGTTTCGCCGGAGGAAGACCACGAGAACATTGGAATGAGATGAAAACTTGCATGTGCCCCTAGCATATGTGTGTGAGTGTGGTGATAGGTTGGTATAGGTGCTTGCATGTGTCCCCCCTCGCATGCATGCGCTCTAACCTAGAGGCGAAGGTTCCGGACCCGTATGAGGGGGGAATCTCCCCGTTTAGGTGAAACCGGGTAGGATAGTGCCCCAACTTGTGAACCAATATGGTTTTACATCACCCTATGACCTAAACAAACACAAAACAAGAGAGAGCTACGCCGGGCTACCCCTGTCAGAGGAACGTCTAGGGGGGTAGACGATCCGAGTGTGCACAGAGATCAGGGTTTCGCCGGAGGAAGACCACGAGAACATTGGAATGAGATGAAAACTTGCATGTGCCCCTAGCATATGTGTGTGAGTGTGGTGAGAGGTTGGTATAGGTGCTTGCATGTGTCCCCCCTCGCATGCATGCGCTCTAACCTAGAGGCGAAGGTTCCGGACCCGTATGAGGGGGGAATCTCCCCGTTTAGGTGAAACCGGGTAGGATAGTGCCCCAACTTGTGAACCAACATGGTTTTACATCACCCTATGACCTAAAAAAACACAAAACAAGAGAGAGCTACGCCGGGCTACCCCTGTCAGAGGAACGTCTAGGGGGTAGACGATCCGAGTGTGCACAGAGATCAGGGTTTCGCCGGAGGAAGACCACGAGAACATTGGAATGAGATGAAAACTTGCATGTGCCCCTAGCATATGTGTGTGAGTGTGGTTAGAGGTTGGTATAGGTGCTTGCATGTGTCCCCCCTCGCATGCATGCGCTCTAACCTAGAGGCGAAGGTTCCGGACCCGTATGAGGGGGGAATCTCCCCGTTTAGGTGAAACCAGGTAGGATAGTGCCCCAACTTGTGAACCAACATGGTTTTACATCACCCTATGACCTAAACAAACACAAAACAAGAGAGAGCTACGCCGGGCTACCCCTGTCAGAGGAACGTCTAGGGGGGTAGACGATCCGAGTGTGCACAGAGATCAGGGTTTCGCCGGAGGAAGACCACGAGAACATTGGAATGAGATGAAAACTTGCATGTGCCCCTAGCATATGTGTGTGAGTGTGGTGAGAGGTTGGTATAGGTGCTTGCATGTGTCCCCCCTCGCATGCATGCGCTCTAACCTAGAGGCGAAGGTTCCGGACCCGTATGAGGGGGGAATCTCCCCGTTTAGGTGAAACCGGGTAGGATAGTGCCCCAACTTGTGAACCAACATGGTTTTACATCACCCTATGACCTAAACAAACACAAAACAAGAGAGAGCTACGCCGGGCTACCCCTGTCAGAGAAACGTCTAGGGGGGTAGACGATCCGAGTGTGCACAGAGATCAGGGTTTCGCCGGAGGAAGACCACGAGAACATTGGAATGAGATGAAAACTTGCATGTGCCCCTAGCATATGTGTGTGAGTGTGGTGAGAGGTTGGTATAGGTGCTTGCATGTGTCCCCCCTCGCATGCATGCGCTCTAACCTAGAGGCGAAGGTTCCGGACCCGTATGAGGGGGCAATCTCCCCGTTTAGGTGAAACCGGGTAGGATAGTGCCCCAACTTGTGAACCAACATGGTTTTACATCACCCTATGACCTAAACAAACACAAAACAAGAGAGAGCTATGCCGGGCTACCCCTGCCAGAGGAACGTCTAGGGGGGTAGACGATCCGAGTGTGCACAGAGATCAGGGTTTCGCCGGAGGAAGACCACGAGAACATTGGAATGAGATGAAAACTTGCATGTGCCCCTAGCATATGTGTGTGAGTGTGGTGAGAGGTTGGTATAGGTGCTTGCATGTGTCCCCCCTCGCATGCATGCGCTCTAACCTAGAGGCGAAGGTTCCGGGCCCGTATGAGGGGGGAATCTCCCCGTTTAGGTGAAACCGGGTAGGATAGTGACCCAACTTGTGAACCAATATGGTTTTACATCACCCTATGACCTAAACAAACACAAAACAAGAGAGAGCTACGCCGGGCTACCCCTGTCAGAGGAACGTCTAGGGGGGTAGAGGATCCGAGTGTGCACAGAGATCAGGGTTTCGCCGGAGGAAGACCACGAGAACATTGGAATGAGATGAAAACTTGCATGTGACCCTAGCATATGTGTGTGAGTGTGGTGAGAGGTTGGTATAGGTGCTTGCATGTGTCCCCCCTCGCATGCATGCGCTCTAACCTAGAGGCGAAGGTTCCGGACCCGTATGAGGGGGGAATCTCCCCGTTTAGGTGAAACTGGGTAGGATAGTGCCCCAACTTGTGAACCAACATGGTTTTACATCACCCTATGACCTAAACAAACACAAAACAAGAGAGAGCTACGCTGGGCTACCCCTCTCAGAGGAACGTCTAGGGGGGTAGACGATCCGAGTGTGCACAGAGATCAGGGTTTCGCCGGAGGAAGACCACGAGAACATTGGAATGAGATGAAAACTTGCATGTGCCCCTAGCATATGTTTGTGAGTGTGGTGAGAGGTTGGTATAGGTGCTTGCATGTGTCCCCCCTCGCATGCATGCGCTCTAACCTAGAGGCGAAGGTTCCGGACCCGTATGAGGGGGGAATCTCCCCGTTTAGGTGAAACCGGGTAGGATAGTGCCCCAACTTGTGAACCAACATGGTTTTACATCACCCTATGACCTAAACAAACACAAAACAAGAGAGAGCTACGCCGGGCTACCCCTGTCAGAGAAACGTCTAGGGGGGTAGACGATCCGAGTGTGCACAGAGATCAGGGTTTCGCCGGAGGAAGACCACGAGAACATTGGAATGAGATGAAAACTTGCATGTGCCCCTAGAATATGTGTGTGAGTGTGGTGAGAGGTTGGTATAGGTGCTTGCATGTGTCCCCCCTCGCATGCATGCGCTCTAACCTAGAGGCGAAGTTTCCGGACCCGTATGAGGGGGCAATCTCCCCGTTTAGGTGAAACCGGGTAGGATAGTGCCCCAACTTGTGAACCAACATGGTTTTACATCACCCTATGACCTAAACAAACACAATACAAGAGAGAGCTATGCCGGGCTACCCCTGCCAGAGGAACGTCTAGGGGGGTAGACGATCCGAGTGTGCACAGAGATCAGGGTTTCGCCGGAGGAAGACCACGAGAACATTGGAATGAGATGAAAACTTGCATGTGCCCCTAGCATATGTGTGTGAGTGTGGTGAGAGGTTGGTATAGGTGCTTTCATGTGTCCCCCCTCGCATGCATGCGCTCTAACCTAGAGGCGAAGGTTCCGGACCCGTATGAGGGGGGAATCTCCCCGTTTAGGTGAAACCGGGTAGGATAGTGCCCAAACTTGTGAACCAATATGGTTTTACATCACCCTATGACCTAAACAAACACAAAACAAGAGAGAGCTACGCCGGGCTACCCCTGTCAGAGGAACGTCTAGGGGGGTAGACGATCCGAGTGTGCACAGAGATCAGGGTTTCGCCGGAGGAAGACCACGAGAACATTGGAATGAGATGAAAACTTGCATGTGCCCCTAGAATATGTGTGTGAGTGTGGTGAGAAGTTGGTATAGGTGCTTGCATGTGTCCCCCCTCGCATACATGCGCTCTAACCTAGAGGCGAAGGTTCCGGACCCGTATGAGGGGGGAATCTCCCCGTTTAGGTGAAACCGGGTAGGATAGTGCCCCAACTTGTGAACCAATATGGTTTTACATCACCCTATGACCTAAACAAACACAAAACAAGAGAGAGCTACGCCGGGCTACCCCTGTCAGAGGAACGTCTAGGGGGGTAGACGATCCGAGTGTGCACAGAGATCAGGGTTTCGCCGGAGGAAGACCACGAGAACATTGGAATGGGATGAAAACTTGCATGTGCCCCTAGCATATGTGTGTGAGTGTGGTGAGAGGTTGGTATAGGTGCTTGCATGTGTCCCCCCTCGCATGCATGCGCTCTAACCTAGAGGCGAAGGTTCCGGAACCGTATGAGGGGGGAATCTCCCCGTTTAGGTGAAACCGGGTAGGATAGTGCCCCAACTCGTGAACCAACATGGTTTTACATCACCCTATGACCTAAACAAACACAAAACAAGAGAGAGCTACGCTGGGCTACCCCTGTCAGAGGAACGTCTAGGGGGGTAGACGATCCGAGTGTGCACAGAGATCAGGGTTTCGCCGGAGGAAGACCACGAGAACATTGGAATGAGATGAAAACTTACATGTGCCCCTAGCATATGTGTGTGAGTGTGGTGAGAGGTTGTTATAGGTGCTTGCATGTGTCCCCCCTCGCATGCATGCGCTCTAACCTAGAAGCGAAGGTTTCGGACCCGTATGAGGGGGGAATCTCCCTGTTTAGGTGAAACCGGGTAGGGTAGTGCCCCAACTTGTGAACCAACATGGTTTTACATCACCCTTTGACCTAAACAAACACAAAACAAGAGAGAGCTACGCCGGGCTACCCCTGTCAGAGGAACGTCTAGGGGGGTAGACGATCCGAGTGTGCACAGAGATCAGGGTTTCGACGGAGGAAGACCACGAGAACATTGGAATGAGATGAAAACTTGCATGTGCCCCTAGCATATGTGTGTGAGTGTGGTGAGAGGTTGGTATAGGTGCTTGCATGTGTCCCCCCTCGCATGCATGCGCTCTAACCTAGAGGCGAAGGTTCCGGACCCGTATGAGGGGGGAATCTCCCCGTTTAGGTGAAACCGGGTAGGATAGTGCCCCAACTTGTGAACCAACATGGTTTTACATCACCCTATGACCTAAACAAACACAAAACAAGAGAGAGCTATGCCGGGCTACCCTTGTCAGAGGAACGTCTAGGGGGGTAGACGATCTGAGTGTGCACAGAGATCAGGGTTTCGCCGGAGGAAGACCACGAGAACATTGGAATGAGATGAAAACTTGCATGTGCCCCTAGCATATGTGTGTGAGTGTGGTGATAGGTTGGTATAGGTGCTTGCATGTGTCCCCCCTCGCATGCATGCGCTCTAACCTAGAGGCGAAGGTTCCGGACCCGTATGAGGGGGGTATCTCCCCGTTTAGGTGAAACCGGGTAGGATAGTGCCCCAACTTGTGAACCAATATGGTTTTACATCACCCTATGACCTAAACAAACACAAAACAAGAGAGAGCTACGCCGGGCTACCCCTGTCAGAGGAACGTCTAGGGGGGTAGACGATCCGAGTGTGCACAGAGATCAGGGTTTCGCCGGAGGAAGACCACGAGAACATTGGAATGAGATGAAAACTTGCATGTGCCCCTAGCATATGTGTGTGAGTGTGGTGAGAGGTTGGTATAGGTGCTTGCATGTGTCCCCCCTCGCATGCATGCGCTCTAACCTAGAGGCGAAGGTTCCGGACCCGTATGAGGGGGGAATCTCCCCGTTTAGGTGAAACCGGGTAGGATAGTGCCCCAACTTGTGAACCAACATGGTTTTACATCACCCTATGACCTAAAAAAACACAAAACAAGAGAGAGCTACGCCGGGCTACCCCTGTCAGAGGAACGTCTAGGGGGTAGACGATCCGAGTGTGCACAGAGATCAGGGTTTCGCCGGAGGAAGACCACGAGAACATTGGAATGAGATGAAAACTTGCATGTGCCCCTAGCATATGTGTGTGAGTGTGGTTAGAGGTTGGTATAGGTGCTTGCATGTGTCCCCCCTCGCATGCATGCGCTCTAACCTAGAGGCGAAGGTTCCGGACCCGTATGAGGGGGGAATCTCCCCGTTTAGGTGAAACCAGGTAGGATAGTGCCCCAACTTGTGAACCAACATGGTTTTACATCACCCTATGACCTAAACAAACACAAAACAAGAGAGAGCTACGCCGGGCTACCCCTGTCAGAGGAACGTCTAGGGGGGTAGACGATCCGAGTGTGCACAGAGATCAGGGTTTCGCCGGAGGAAGACCACGAGAACATTGGAATGAGATGAAAACTTGCATGTGCCCCTAGCATATGTGTGTGAGTGTGGTGAGAGGTTGGTATAGGTGCTTGCATGTGTCCCCCCTCGCATGCATGCGCTCTAACCTAGAGGCGAAGGTTCCGGACCCGTATGAGGGGGGAATCTCCCCGTTTAGGTGAAACCGGGTAGGATAGTGCCCCAACTTGTGAACCAACATGGTTTTACATCACCCTATGACCTAAACAAACACAAAACAAGAGAGAGCTACGCCGGGCTACCCCTGTCAGAGAAACGTCTAGGGGGGTAGACGATCCGAGTGTGCACAGAGATCAGGGTTTCGCCGGAGGAAGACCACGAGAACATTGGAATGAGATGAAAACTTGCATGTGCCCCTAGCATATGTGTGTGAGTGTGGTGAGAGGTTGGTATAGGTGCTTGCATGTGTCCCCCCTCGCATGCATGCGCTCTAACCTAGAGGCGAAGGTTCCGGACCCGTATGAGGGGGCAATCTCCCCGTTTAGGTGAAACCGGGTAGGATAGTGCCCCAACTTGTGAACCAACATGGTTTTACATCACCCTATGACCTAAACAAACACAAAACAAGAGAGAGCTATGCCGGGCTACCCCTGCCAGAGGAACGTCTAGGGGGGTAGACGATCCGAGTGTGCACAGAGATCAGGGTTTCGCCGGAGGAAGACCACGAGAACATTGGAATGAGATGAAAACTTGCATGTGCCCCTAGCATATGTGTGTGAGTGTGGTGAGAGGTTGGTATAGGTGCTTGCATGTGTCCCCCCTCGCATGCATGCGCTCTAACCTAGAGGCGAAGGTTCCGGGCCCGTATGAGGGGGGAATCTCCCCGTTTAGGTGAAACCGGGTAGGATAGTGACCCAACTTGTGAACCAATATGGTTTTACATCACCCTATGACCTAAACAAACACAAAACAAGAGAGAGCTACGCCGGGCTACCCCTGTCAGAGGAACGTCTAGGGGGGTAGAGGATCCGAGTGTGCACAGAGATCAGGGTTTCGCCGGAGGAAGACCACGAGAACATTGGAATGAGATGAAAACTTGCATGTGACCCTAGCATATGTGTGTGAGTGTGGTGAGAGGTTGGTATAGGTGCTTGCATGTGTCCCCCCTCGCATGCATGCGCTCTAACCTAGAGGCGAAGGTTCCGGACCCGTATGAGGGGGGAATCTCCCCGTTTAGGTGAAACTGGGTAGGATAGTGCCCCAACTTGTGAACCAACATGGTTTTACATCACCCTATGACCTAAACAAACACAAAACAAGAGAGAGCTACGCTGGGCTACCCCTCTCAGAGGAACGTCTAGGGGGGTAGACGATCCGAGTGTGCACAGAGATCAGGGTTTCGCCGGAGGAAGACCACGAGAACATTGGAATGAGATGAAAACTTGCATGTGCCCCTAGCATATGTGTGTGAGTGTGGTGAGAGGTTGGTATAGGTTCTTGCATGTGTCCCCCCTCGCATGCATGCGCTCTAACCTAGAGGCGAAGGTTTCGGACCCGTATGAGGGGGGAATCTCCCTGTTTAGGTGAAACCGGGTAGGATAGTGCCCCAACTTGTGAACCAACATGGTTTTACATCACCCTATGACCTAAAAAAACACAAAACAAGAGAGAGCTATGCCGGGCTACCCCTGCCAGAGGAACGTCTAGGGGGGTAGACGATCCGCGTGTACACAGAGATCAGGGTTTCACCGGAGGAAGACCACGAGAACATTGGAATGAGATGAAAACTTGCATGTGCCCCTAGCATATGTGTGTGAGTGTGGTGAGAGGTTGGTATAGGTGCTTGCATGTGTCCCCCCTCGCATGCATGCGCTCTAACCTAGAGGCGAAGGTTCGGGACCCGTATGAGGGGGGAATCTCCTCGTTTAGGTGAAACCGGGTAGGATAGTGCCCCAACTTGTGAACCAATATGGTTTTACATCACCCTATGACCTAAACAAAGACAAAACAATAGAGAGCTACGCCGGGCTACCCCTGTCAGAGGAACGTCTAGGAGGGTAGACGATCCGAGTGTGCACAAAGATCAGGGTTTCGCCGGAGGAAGACCACGAGAACATTGGAATGAGATAAGAACTTGCATGTGCCCCTAGCATATGTGTGTGAGTGTGGTGACAGGTTGGTATATGTGCTTGCATGTGTCCCCCCTCGCATGCATGCGCTCTAACCTAGAGGCGAAGGTTCCGGACCCGTATGAGGGGGGAATCTCCCCGTTTAGGTGAAACCGGGTAGGATAGTGCCCCAACTTGTGAACCAACATGGTTTTACATCACCCTATGACCTAAAAAAACACAAAACAAGATAGAGCTACGCCGGGCTACCCCTGTCAGAGGAACGTCTAGGGGGGTAGACGATCCGAGTGTGCACAGAGATCAGGGTTTCGCCGGAGGAAGACCACGTGAACATTGGAATGAGATGAAAACTTGCATGTGCCCATAGCATATGTGTGTGAGTGTGGTGAGAGGTTGGTATAGGTGCTTGCATGTGTCCCCCCTCGCATGCATGCGCTCTAACCTAGAGGCGAAGGTTCCGGACCCGTATGAGGGGGGAATCTCCCCGTTTAGGTGAAACCGGGTAGGATAGTGCCCCAACTTGTGAACCAACATGGTTTTACATCACCCTATGACCTAAACAAACACAAAACAAGAGAGAGCTACGTCGGGCTACCCCTGTCAGAGGAACGTCTAGGGGGGTAGACGATCCGAGTGTGCACAGAGATCAGGGTTTCGCCGGAGGAAGACCACGAGAACATTGGAATGAAATGAAAACTTGCATGTGCCCCTAGCATATGTGTGTGAGTGTGGTGAGAGGTTGGTATAGGTGCTTGCATGTGTCCCCCCTCGCATGCATGCGCTCTAACCTAGAGGCGAAGGTTCCGGACCCGTATGAGGGGGGAATCTCCTCGTTTAGGTGAAACCGGGTAGGATAGTGCCCCAACTTGTGAACCAATATGGTTTTACATCACCCTATGACCTAATCAAAGACAAAACAATAGAGAGCTACGCCGGGCTACCCCTGTCAGAGGAACTTCTAGGGGGGTAGACGATCCGAGTGTGCACAGAGATCAGGGTTTCGCCGGAGGAAGACCACGAGAACATTGGAATGAGATAAGAACTTGCATGTGCCCCTAGCATATGTGTGTGAGTGTGGTGAGAGGTTGGTATATGTGCTTGCATGTGTCCCCCCTCGCATGCATGCGCTCTAACCTAGAGGCGAAGGTTCCGGACCCGTATGAGGGGGGAATCTCCCCGTTTAGGTGAAACCGGGTAGGATAGTGCCCCAACTTGTGAACCAACATGGTTTTACATCACCCTATGACCTAAACAAACACAAAACAAGAGAGAGCTACGCCGGGCTACCCCTGTCAGAGGAACGTCTAGGGGGGTAGACGATCCGAGTGTGCACAGAGATCAGGGTTTCGCCGGAGGAAGACCACGAGAAAATTGGAATGAGATGAAAACGTGCATGTGCCCCTAGGATATGTGTGTGAGTGTGGTGAGAGGTTGGTATAGGTGCTTGCATGTGTCCCCCCTCGCATGCATCCGCTCTAACCTAGAGGCGAAGGTTTCGGACCCGTATGAGGGGGGAATCTCCCTGTTTAGGTGAAACCGGGTAGGATAGTGCCCCAACTTGTGAACCAACATGGTTTTACATCACCCTATGACCTAAAAAAACACAAAACAAGATAGAGCTACGCCGGGCTACCCCTGTCAGAGGAACGTCTAGGGGGGTAGACGATCCGAGTGTGCACAGAGATCAGGGTTTCGCCGGAGGAAGACCACGAGAACATTGGAATGAGATGAAAACTTGCATGTGCCCCTAGCATATGTGTGTGAGTGTGGTGAGAGGTTGGTATAGGTGCTTGCATGTGTCCCCCCTCGCATGCATGCGCTCTAACCTAGAGGCGAAGGTTTCGGACCCGTATGAGGGGGGAATCTCCCTGTTTAGGTGAAACCGGGTAGGATAGTGCCCCAACTTGTGAACCAACATGGTTTTACATCACCCTATGACCTAAACAAACACAAAACAAGAGAGAGCTACGCCGGGCTACCCCTGTCAGAGGAACGTCTAGGGGGGTAGACGATCCGAGTGTGCACAGAGATCAGGGTTTCGCCGGAGGAAGACCACGAGAACATTGGAATGAGATGAAAACTTGCATGTGCCCCTAGCATATGTGTGTGAGTGTGGTGAGAGGTTGGTATAGGTGCTTGCATGTGTCCCCCCTCGCATGCATGCGCTCTAACCTAGAGGCGAAGGTTCCGGAACCGTATGAGGGGGGAATCTCCCCGTTTAGGTGAAACCGGGTAGGATAGTGCCCCAACTTGTGAACCAACATGGTTTTACATCACCCTATGACCTAAAAAAACACAAAACAAGAGAGAGCTATGCCGGGCTACCCCTGTCAGAGGAACATCTAGGGGGGTAGACGATCCGCGTGTACACAGAGATCAGGGTTTCGCCGGAGGAAGACCACGAGAACATTGGAATGAGATGAAAACTTGCATGTGCCCCTAGCATATGTGTGTGAGTGTGGTGAGAGGTTGGTATAGGTGCTTGCATGTGTCCCCCCTCGCATGCATGCGCTCTAACCTAGAGGCGAAGGTTCCGGACCCGTATGAGGGGGGAATCTCCTCGTTTAGGTGAAACCGGGTAGGATAGTGCCCCAACTTGTGAACCAATATGGTTTTACATCACCCTATGACCTAAACAAAGACAAAACAATAGAGAGCTACGCCGGGCTACCCCTGTCAGAGGAACGTCTAGGGGGGTAGACGATCCGAGTGTGCACAGAGATCAGGGTTTCGCCGGAGGAAGACCACGAGAACATTGGAATGAGATAAGAACTTGCATGTGCCCCTAGCATATGTGTGTGAGTGTGGTGAGAGGTTGGTATATGTGCTTGCATGTGTCCCCCCTCGCATGCATGCGCTCTAACCTAGAGGCGAAGGTTCCGGACCCGTATGAGGGGGGAATCTCCCCGTTTAGGTGAAACCGGGTAGGATAGTGCCCCAACTTGTGAACCAACATGGTTTTACATCACCCTATGACCTAAACAAACACAAAACAAGAGAGAGCTACGCCGGGCTACCCCTGTCAGAGGAACGTCTAGGGGGGTAGACGATCCGAGTGTGCACAGAGATCAGGGTTTCGCCGGAGGAAGACCACGAGAAAATTGGAATGAGATGAAAACTTGCATGTGCCCCTAGCATATGTGTGTGAGTGTGGTGAGAGGTTGGTATAGGTGCTTGCATGTGTCCCCCCTCGCATGCATACGCTCTAACCTAGAGGCGAAGGTTTCGGACCCGTATGAGGGGGGAATCTCCCTGTTTAGGTGAAATCGGGTAGGATAGTGCCCCAACTTGTGAACCAACATGGTTTTACATCACCCTATGACCTAAAAAAACACAAAACAAGATAGAGCTACGCCGGGCTACCCCTGTCAGAGGAACGTCTAGGGGGGTAGACGATCCGAGTGTGCACAGAGATCAGGGTTTCGCCGGAGGAAGACCACGAGAACATTGGAATGAGATGAAAACTTGCATGTGCCCATAGCATATGTGTGTGAGTGTGGTGAGAGGTTGGTATAGGTGCTTGCATGTGTCCCCCCTCGCATGCATGCGCTCTAACCTAGAGGCGAAGGTTCCGGACCCGTATGAGGGGGGAATCTCCCCGTTTAGGTGAAACCGGGTAGGATAGTGCCCCAACTTGTGAACCAACATGGTTTTACATCACCCTATGACCTAAACAAACACAAAACAAGAGAGAGCTACGTCGGGCTACCCCTGTCAGAGGAACGTCTAGGGGGGTAGACGATCCGAGTGTGCACAGAGATCAGGGTTTCGCCGGAGGAAGACCACGAGAACATTGGAATGAAATGAAAACTTGCATGTGCCCCTAGCATATGTGTGTGAGTGTGGTGAGAGGTTGGTATAGGTGCTTGCATGTGTCCCCCCTCGCATGCATGCGCTCTAACCTATAGGCGAAGGTTTCGGACCCGTATGAGGGGGGAATCTCCCTGTTTAGGTGAAACCGGGTAGGATAGTGCCCCAACTTGTGAACCAACATGGTTTTACATCACCCTATGACCTAAACAAACACAAAACAAGAGAGAGCTACGCCGGGCTACCCCTGTCATAGGAACGTCTAGGGGGGTAGACGATCCGAGTGTGCACAGAGATCAGGGTTTCGCCGGAGGAAGACCACGAGAACATTGGAATGAGATGAAAACTTGCATCTGCCCCTAGCACATGTGTGTGAGTGTGGTGATAGGTTGGTATAGGTGCTTGCATGTTTCCCCCCTCGCATGCATGCGCTCTAACCTAGAGGCGAAGGTTCCGTACCCGTATAAGGGGGGAATCTCCCCGTTTAGGTGAAACCGGGTAGTATAGTGCCCCAACTTGTGAACCAACATGGTTTTACATCACCCTATGACCTAAACAAACACAAAACAAGAGAGAGCTACGCCGGGCTACCCCTGTCAGAGGAACGTCTAGGGGGGTAGACGATCCGAGTGTGCACAAAGATCAGGGTTTCGCCGGAGGAAGACCACGAGAACATTGGAATGAGATGAAAACTTGCATGTGCCCCTAGCATATGTGTGTGAGTGTGGTGAGAGGTTGGTATAGGTGCTTTCATGTGTCCCCCCTCGCATGCATGCGCTCTAACCTAGAGGCGAAGGTTCCGGACCCGTATGAGGGGGGAATCTCCCCGTTTAGGTGAAACCGGGTAGGATAGTGCCCCAACTTGTGAACCAATATGGTTTTACATCACCCTATGACCTAAACAAACACAAAACAAGAGAGAGCTACGCCGGGCTACCCCTGTCAGAGGAACGTCTAGGGGGGTAGACGATCCGAGTGTGCACAGAGATCAGGGTTTCGCGGCAGGAAGACCACGAGAACATTGGAATGAGATGAAAACTTGCATGTGCCCCTAGAATATGTGTGTGAGTGTGGTGAGAGGTTGGTATAGGTGCTTGCATGTGTCCCCCCTCGCATGCATGCGCTCTAACCTAGAGGCGAAGGTTCTGGACCCGTATGAGGGGGGAATCTCCCCGTTTAGGTGAAACCGGGTAGGATAGTGCCCCAACTTGTGAACCAACATGGTTTTACATCACCCTATGACCTAAACAAACACAAAACAAGAGATAGCTACGCTGGGCTACCCCTCTCAGAGGAACGTCTAGGGGGGTAGACGATCCGAGTGTGCACAGAGATCAGGGTTTCGCCGGAGGAAGACCACGAGAACATTGGAATGAGATGAAAACTTGCATGTGCCCCTAGCATATGTGTGTGAGTGTGGTGAGAGGTTGGTATAGGTGCTTGCATGTGTCCCCCCTCGCATGCATGCGCTCTAACCTAGAGGCGAAGGTTTCGGACCCGTATGAGGGGGGAATCTCCCTGTTTAGGTGAAACCGGGTAGGATAGTGCCCCAAATTGTGAACCAACATGGTTTTACATCACCCTATGACCTAAACAAACACAAAACAAGAGAGAGCTACGCCGGGCTACCCCTGTCAGAGGAACGTCTAGGGGGGTAGACGATCCGAGTGTGCACAGAGATCAGGGTTTCGCCGGAGGAAGACCACGAGAACATTGGAATGAGATGAAAACTTGCATGTGCCCCTAGCATATGTGTGTGAGTGTGGTGAGAGGTTGGTATTGGTGCTTGCATGTGTCCCCCCTCGCATGCATGCGCTCTAACCTAGAGGCGAAGGTTCCGGAACCGTATGAGGGGGGAATCTCCCCGTTTAGGTGAAACCGGGTAGGATAGTGCCCCAACTTGTGAACCAACATGGTTTTACATCACCCTATGACCTAAACAAACACAAAACAAGAGAGAGCTACGCCGGGCTACCCCTGTCAGAGGAACGTCTAGGGGGGTAGACGATCCGAATGTGCACAGAGATCAGGGTTTCGCCGGAGGAAGACCACGAGAACATTGGAATGAGATGAAAACTTGCATGTGCCCCTAGCATATGTGTGTGAGTGTGGTGAGAGGTTGGTATAGGTGCTTGCATGTGTCCCCCCTCGCATGCATGCGCTCTAACCTAGAGGCGAAGGTTCCGGACCCGTATGAGGGGGGAATCTCCTCGTTTAGGTGAAACCGGGTAGGATAGTGCCCCAACTTGTGAAATAACATGGTTTTACATCACCCTATGACCTAAACAAACACAAAACAAGAGAGAGCTACGTCGGGCTACCCCTGTCAGAGGAACGTCTAGGGGGGTAGATGATCCGAGTGTGCACAGAGATCAGGGTTTCGCCGGAGGAAGACCACTGCGCTCTAACCTAGAGGCGAAGGTTCCGGACCCGTATGAGGGGGGAATCTCCCCGTTTAGGTGAAACCGGGTAGGATAGTGCCCCAACTTGTGAACCAATATGGTTTTACATCACCCTATGACCTAAACAAACACAAAACAAGAGAGAGCTACGCCGGGCTACCCCTGTCAGAGGAACGTCTAGGGGGGTAGACGATCCGAGTGTGCACAGAGATCAGGGTTTCGCCGGAGGAAGACCACGAGAACATTGGAATGAGATGAAAACTTGCATGTGCCCCTAGCATATGTGTGTGAGTGTGGTGAGAGGTTGGTATAGGTGCTTGCATGTGTCCCCCCTCGCATGCATGCGCTCTAACCTTGAGGCGAAGGTTCCGGACCCGTATGAGGGGGGAATCTCCCCGTTTAGGTGAAACCGGGTAGGATAGTGCCCCAACTTGTGAACCAACATGGTTTTACATCACCCTATGACCTAAACAAACACAAAACAAGAGAGAGCTACGTCGGGCTACCCCTGTCAGAGGAACGTCTAGGGGGGTAGACGATCCGAGTGTGCACAGAGATCAGGGTTTCGCCGGAGGAAGACCACGAGAACATTGGAATGAGATGAAAACTTGCATGTGCCCCTAGCATATGTGTGTGAGTGTGGTGAGAGGTTGGTATAGGTGCTTGCATGTGTCCCCCCTCGCATGCATGCGCTCTAACCTAGAGGCGAAGGTTCCATACCCGTATAAGGGGGGAATCTCCCTGTTTAGGTGAAACCGGGTAGGATAGTGCCCCAACTTGTGAACCAACATGGTTTTACATCACCCTATGACCTAAACAAACACAAAACAAGAGAGAGCTACGCCGGGCTACCCCTGTCAGAGGAACGTCTAGGGGGGTAGACGATCCGAGTGTGCATAGAGATCAGGGTTTCGCCGGAGGAAGACCACGAGAACATTGGAATGAGATGAAAACTTGCATGTGCCCCTAGCATATGTGTGTGAGTGTGGTGAGAGGTTGGTATAGGTGCTTGCATGTGTCCCCCCTCGCATGCATGCGCTCTAACCTAGAGGCGAAGGTTCCGGACCCGTATGAGGGGGGAATCTCCCCGTTTAGGTGAAACCGGGTAGGATAGTGCCCCAACTTGTGAACCAACATGGTTTTACATCACCCTATGACCTAAACAAACACAAAACAAGAGAGAGCTATGCTAGGCTACCCCTGTCAGAGGAACGTCTAGGGGGGTAGACGATCCGAGTGTGCACAGAGATCAGGGTTTCGCCGGAGGAAGACCACGAGAACATTGGAATGAGATGAAAACGTGCATGTGCCCCTAGCATATGTGTGTGAGTGTGGTGAGAGGTTGGTATAGGTGCTTGCATGTGTCCCCCCTCGCATGCATGCGCTCTAACCTAGAAGCGAAGGTTTCGGACCCGTATGAGGGGGGAATCTCCCTGTTTAGGTGAAACCGGGTAGGATAGTGCCCCAACTTGTGAACCAACATGGTTTTACATCACCCTATGACCTAAACAAACACAAAACAAGAGAGAGCTACGCCGGGCTACCCCTGTCAGAGGAACGTCTAGGGGGGTAGACGATCCGAGTGTGCACAGAGATCAGGGTTTCGCCGGAGGAAGACCACGAGAACATTGGAATGAGATGAAAACTTGCATGTGCCCCTAGCATATGTGTGTGAGTGTGGTGAGAGGTTGGTATAGGTGCTTGCATGTGTCCCCCCTCGCATGCATGCGCTCTAACCTAGAGGCGAAGGTTCCGGACCCGTATGAGGGGGGAATCTCCCCGTTTAGGTGAAACCGGGTAGGATAGTGCCCCAACTTGTGAACCAACATGGTTTTACATCACCCTATGACCTAAACAAATACAAAACAAGAGAGAGCTATGCCGGGCTACCCTTGTCAGAGGAACGTCTAGGGGGGTAGACGATCTGAGTGTGCACAGAGATCAGGCTTTCGCCGGAGGAAGACCACGAGAACATTGGAATGAGATGAAAACTTGCATGTGCCCCTATAATATGTGTGTGAGTGTGGTGAGAGGTTGGTATAGGTGCTTGCATGTGTCCCCCCTCGCATGCATGCGCTCTAACCTAGAGGCGAAGGTTCCGGACCCGTATGAGGGGGGAATCTCCCCGTTTAGGTGAAACCGGGTAGGATAGTGCCCCAACTTGTGAACCAATATGGTTTTACATCACCCTATGACCTAAACAAACACAAAACAAGAGAGAGCTACGCCGGGCTACCCCTGTCAGAGGAACGTCTAGGGGGGTAGACGATCCGAGTGTGCACAGAGATCAGGGTTTCGCCGGAGGAAGACCACGAGAACATTGGTATGAGATGAAAACTTGCATGTGCCCCTAGCATATGTGTGTGAGTGTGGTGAGAGGTTGGTATAGGTGCTTGCATGTGTCCCCCCTCGCATGCATGCGCTCTAACCTAGAGGCGAAGGTTCCGGACCCGTATGAGGGGGGAATCTCCCCGTTTAGGTGAAACCGGGTAGGATAGTGCCCCAACTTGTGAACCAACATGGTTTTACATCACCCTATGACCTAAACAAACACAAAACAAGAGAGAGATACGCCGGGCTACCCCTGTCAGAGGAACGTCTAGGGGGTAGACGATCCGAGTGTGCACAGAGATCAGGGTTTCGCCGGAGGAAGACCACGAGAACATTGGAATGAGATGAAAACTTGCATGTGCCCCTAGCATATGTGTGTGAGTGTGGTGAGAGGTTGGTATAGGTGCTTGCATGTGTCCCCCCTCGCATGCATGCGCTCTAACCTAGAGGCGAAGGTTCCGGACCCGTATGAGGGGGAATCTCCCCGTTTAGGTGAAACCAGGTAGGATAGTGCCCCAACTTGTGAACCAACATGGTTTTAAATCTCCCTATGACCTAAACAAACACAAAACAAGAGAGAGCTACGCCGGGCTACCCCTGTCAGAGGAACGTCTAGGGGGGTAGACGATCCGAGTGTGCACAGAGATCAGGGTTTCGCCGGAGGAAGACCACGAGAACATTGGAATGAGATGAAAACTTGCATGTGCCCCTAGCATATGTTTGTGAGTGTGGTGAGAGGTTGGTATAGGTGCTTGCATGTGTCCCCCCTCGCATGCATGCGCTCTAACCTAGAGGCGAAGGTTCCGGACCCGTATGAGGGGGGAATCTCCCCGTTTAGGTGAAACCGGGTAGGATAGTGCCCCAACTTGTGAACCAACATGGTTTTACATCACCCTATGACCTAAACAAACACAAAACAAGAGAGAGCTACGCCGGGCTACCCCTGTCAGAGAAACGTCTAGGGGGGTAGACGATCCGAGTGTGCACAGAGATCAGGGTTTCGCCGGAGGAAGACCACGAGAACATTGGAATGAGATGAAAACTTGCATGTGCCCCTAGAATATGTGTGTGAGTGTGGTGAGAGGTTGGTATAGGTGCTTGCATGTGTCCCCCCTCGCATGCATGCGCTCTAACCTAGAGGCGAAGTTTCCGGACCCGTATGAGGGGGCAATCTCCCCGTTTAGGTGAAACCGGGTAGGATAGTGCCCCAACTTGTGAACCAACATGGTTTTACATCACCCTATGACCTAAACAAACACAATACAAGAGAGAGCTATGCCGGGCTACCCCTGCCAGAGGAACGTCTAGGGGTGTAGACGATCCGAGTGTGCACAGAGATCAGGGTTTCGCCGGAGGAAGACCACGAGAACATTGGAATGAGATGAAAACTTGCATGTGCCCCTAGCATATGTGTGTGAGTGTGGTGAGAGGTTGGTATAGGTGCTTGCATGTGTCCCCCCTCGCATGCATGCGCTCTAACCTAGAGGCGAAGGTTCCGGACCCGTATGAGGGGGGAATCTCCCCGTTTAGGTGAAACCGGGTAGGATAGTGCCCCAACTTGTGAACCAATATGGTTTTACATCACCCTATGACCTAAACAAACACAAAACAAGAGAGAGCTACGCCGGGCTACCCCTGTCAGAGGAACGTCTAGGGGGGTAGACGATACGAGTGTGCACAGAGATCAGGGTTTCGCCGGAGGAAGACCACGAGAACATTGGAATGAGATGAAAACTTGCATGTGCCCCTAGAATATGTGTGTGAGTGTGGTGAGAAGTTGGTATAGGTGCTTGCATGTGTCCCCCCTCGCATGCATGCGCTCTAACCTAGAGGCGAAGGTTCCGGACCCGTATGAGGGGGGAATCTCCCCGTTTAGGTGAAACCGGGTAGGATAGTGCCCCAACTTGTGAACCAATATGGTTTTACATCACCCTATGACCTAAACAAACACAAAACAAGAGAGAGCTACGCCGGGCTACCCCTGTCAGAGGAACGTCTAGGGGGGTACACGATCCGAGTGTGCACAGAGATCAGGGTTTCGCCGGAGGAAGACCACGAGAACATTGGAATGAGATGAAAACTTGCATGTGCCCCTAGCATATGTGTGTGAGTGTGGTGAGAGGTTGGTATAGGTGCTTGCATGTGTCCCCCCTCGCATGCATGCGCTCTAACCTAGAGGCGAAGGTTCCGGAACCGTATGAGGGGGGAATCTCCCCGTTTAGGTGAAACCGGGTAGGATAGTGCCCCAACTCGTGAACCAACATGGTTTTACATCACCCTATGACCTAAACAAACACAAAACAAGAGAGAGCTACGCTGGGCTAACCCTGTCAGAGGAACGTCTAGGGGGGTAGACGATCCGAGTGTGCACAGAGATCAGGGTTTCGCCGGAGGAAGACCACGAGAACATTGGAATGAGATTAAAACTTACATGTGCCCCTAGCATATGTGTGTGAGTGTGGTGAGAGGTTGTTATAGGTGCTTGCATGTGTCCCCCCTCGCATGCATGCGCTCTAACCTAGAAGCGAAGGTTTCGGACCCGTATGAGGGGGGAATCTCCCTGTTTAGGTGAAACCGGGTAGGATAGTGCCCCAACTTGTGAACCAACATGGTTTTACATCACCCTTTGACCTAAACAAACACAAAACAAGAGAGAGCTACGCCGGGCTACCCCTGTCAGAGGAACGTCTAGGGGGGTAGACGATCCGAGTGTGCACAGAGATCAGGGTTTCGACGGAGGAAGACCACGAGAACATTGGAATGAGATGAAAACTTGCATGTGCCCCTAGCATATGTGTGTGAGTGTGGTGAGAGGTTGGTATAGGTGCTTGCATGTGTCCCCCCTCGCATGCATGCGCTCTAACCTAGAGGCGAAGGTTCCGGACCCGTATGAGGGGGGAATCTCCCTGTTTAGGTGAAACCGGGTAGGATAGTGCCCCAACTTGTGAACCAACATGGTTTTACATCACCCTTTGACCTAAACAAACACAAAACAAGAGAGAGCTACGCCGGGCTACCCCTGTCAGAGAAACGTCTAGGGGGGTAGACGATCCGAGTGTGCACAGAGATCAGGGTTTCGCCGGAGGAAGACCACGAGAACATTGGAATGAGATGAAAACTTGCATGTGCCCCTAGAATATGTGTGTGAGTGTGGTGAGAGGTTGGTATAGGTGCTTGCATGTGTCCCCCCTCGCATGCATGCGCTCTAACCTAGAGGCGAAGTTTCCGGACCCGTATGAGGGGGCAATCTCCCCGTTTAGGTGAAACCGGGTAGGATAGTGCCCCAACTTGTGAACCAACATGGTTTTACATCACCCTATGACCTAAACAAACACAATACAAGAGAGAGCTATGCCGGGCTACCCCTGCCAGAGGAACGTCTAGGGGTGTAGACGATCCGAGTGTGCACAGAGATCAGGGTTTCGCCGGAGGAAGACCACGAGAACATTGGAATGAGATGAAAACTTGCATGTGCCCCTAGCATATGTGTGTGAGTGTGGTGAGAGGTTGGTATAGGTGCTTGCATGTGTCCCCCCTCGCATGCATGCGCTCTAACCTAGAGGCGAAGGTTCCGGACCCGTATGAGGGGGGAATCTCCCCGTTTAGGTGAAACCGGGTAGGATAGTGCCCCAACTTGTGAACCAATATGGTTTTACATCACCCTATGACCTAAACAAACACAAAACAAGAGAGAGCTACGCCGGGCTACCCCTGTCAGAGGAACGTCTAGGGGGGTAGACGATACGAGTGTGCACAGAGATCAGGGTTTCGCCGGAGGAAGACCACGAGAACATTGGAATGAGATGAAAACTTGCATGTGCCCCTAGAATATGTGTGTGAGTGTGGTGAGAAGTTGGTATAGGTGCTTGCATGTGTCCCCCCTCGCATGCATGCGCTCTAACCTAGAGGCGAAGGTTCCGGACCCGTATGAGGGGGGAATCTCCCCGTTTAGGTGAAACCGGGTAGGATAGTGCCCCAACTTGTGAACCAATATGGTTTTACATCACCCTATGACCTAAACAAACGCAAAACAAGAGAGAGCTACGCCGGGCTACCCCTGTCAGAGGAACGTCTAGGGGGGTAGACGATCCGAGTGTGCACAGAGATCAGGGTTTCGCCGGAGGAAGACCACGAGAACATTGGAATGAGATGAAAACTTGCATGTGCCCCTAGCATATGTGTGTGAGTGTGGTGAGAGGTTGGTATAGGTGCTTGCATTTGTCCCCCCTCGCATGCATGCGCTCTAACCTAGAGGCGAAGGTTCCGGAACCGTATGAGGGGGGAATCTCCCCGTTTAGGTGAAACCGGGTAGGATAGTGCCCCAACTCGTGAACCAACATGGTTTTACATCACCCTATGACCTAAACAAACACAAAACAAGAGAGAGCTACGCTGGGCTACCCCTGTCAGAGGAACGTCTAGGGGGGTAGACGATCCGAGTGTGCACAGAGATCAGGGTTTCGCCGGAGGAAGACCACGAGAACATTGGAATGAGATGAAAACTTACATGTGCCCCTAGCATATGTGTGTGAGTGTGGTGAGAGGTTGTTATAGGTGCTTGCATGTGTCCCCCCTCGCATGCATGCGCTCTAACCTAGAAGCGAAGGTTTCGGACCCGTATGAGGGGGGAATCTCCCTGTTTAGGTGAAACCGGGTAGGATAGTGCCCCAACTTGTGAACCAACATGGTTTTACATCACCCTTTGACCTAAACAAACACAAAACAAGAGAGAGCTACGCCGGGCTACCCCTGTCAGAGGAACGTCTAGGGGGGTAGACGATCCGAGTGTGCACAGAGATCAGGGTTTCGACGGAGGAAGACCACGAGAACATTGGAATGAGATGAAAACTTGCATGTGCCCCTAGCATATGTGTGTGAGTGTGGTGAGAGGTTGGTATAGGTGCTTGCATGTGTCCCCCCTCGCATGCATGCGCTCTAACCTAGAGGCGAAGGTTCCGGACCCGTATGAGGGGGGAATCTCCCCGTTTAGGTGAAACCGGGTAGGATAGTGCCCCAACTTGTGAACCAACATGGTTTTACATCACCCTATGACCTAAACAAACACAAAACAAGAGAGAGCTATGCCGGGCTACCCTTGTCAGAGGAACGTCTAGGGGGGTAGACGATCTGAGTGTGCACAGAGATCAGGGTTTCGCCGGAGGAAGACCACGAGAACATTGGAATGAGATGAAAACTTGCATGTGCCCCTAGCATATGTGTGTGAGTGTGGTGATAGGTTGGTATAGGTGCTTGCATGTGTCCCCCCTCGCATGCATGCGCTCTAACCTAGAGGCGAAGGTTCCGGACCCGTATGAGGGGGGAATCTCCCCGTTTAGGTGAAACCGGGTAGGATAGTGCCCCAACTTGTGAACCAATATGGTTTTACATCACCCTATGACCTAAACAAACACAAAACAAGAGAGAGCTACGCCGGGCTACCCCTGTCAGAGGAACGTCTAGGGGGGTAGACGATCCGAGTGTGCACAGAGATCAGGGTTTCGCCGGAGGAAGACCACGAGAACATTGGAATGAGATGAAAACTTGCATGTGCCCCTAGCATATGTGTGTGAGTGTGGTGAGAGGTTGGTATAGGTGCTTGCATGTGTCCCCCCTCGCATGCATGCGCTCTAACCTAGAGGCGAAGGTTCCGGACCCGTATGAGGGGGGAATCTCCCCGTTTAGGTGAAACCGGGTAGGATAGTGCCCCAACTTGTGAACCAACATGGTTTTACATCACCCTATGACCTAAAAAAACACAAAACAAGAGAGAGCTACGCCGGGCTACCCCTGTCAGAGGAACGTCTAGGGGGTAGACGATCCGAGTGTGCACAGAGATCAGGGTTTCGCCGGAGGAAGACCACGAGAACATTGGAATGAGATGAAAACTTGCATGTGACCCTAGCATATGTGTGTGAGTGTGGTGAGAGGTTGGTATAGGTGCTTGCATGTGTCCCCCCTCGCATGCATGCGCTCTAACCTAGAGGCGAAGGTTCCGGACCCGTATGAGGGGGGAATCTCCCCGTTTAGGTGAAACCGGGTAGGATAGTGCCCCAACTTGTGAACCAACATGGTTTTACATCACCCTATGACCTAAACAAACACAAAACAAGAGAGAGCTACGCTGGGCTACCCCTCTCAAAGGAACGTCTAGGGGGGTAGACGATCCGAGTGTGCACAGAGATCAGGGTTTCGCCGGAGGAAGACCACGAGAACATTGGAATGAGATGAAAACTTGCATGTGCCCCTAGAATATGTGTGTGAGTGTGGTGAGAGGTTGGTATAGGTTCTTGCATGTGTCCCCCCTCGCATGCATGCGCTCTAACCTAGAGGCGAAGGTTTCGGACCCGTATGAAGGGGGAATCTCCCTGTTTAGGTGAAACCGGGTAGGATAGTGCCCCAACTTGTGAACCAACATGGTTTTACATCACCCTATGACCTAAAAAAACACAAAACAAGAGAGAGCTATGCCGGGCTACCCCTGCCAGAGGAACGTCTAGGGGGGTAGACGATCCGCGTGTACACAGAGATCAGGGTTTCACCGGAGGAAGACCACGAGAACATTGGAATGAGATGAAAACTTGCATGTGCCCCTAGCATATGTGTGTGAGTGTGGTGAGAGGTTGGTATAGGTGCTTGCATGTGTCCCCCCTCGCATGCATGCGCTCTAACCTAGAGGCGAAGGTTCCGGACCCGTATGAGGGGGGAATCTCCTCGTTTAGGTGAAACCGGGTAGGATAGTGCCCCAACTTGTGAACCAATATGGTTTTACATCACCCTATGACCTAAACAAAGACAAAACAATAGAGAGCTACGCCGGGCTACCCCTGTCAGAGGAACGTCTAGGAGGGTAGACGATCCGAGTGTGCACAAAGATCAGGGTTTCGCCGGAGGAAGACCACGAGAACATTGGAATGAGATAAGAACTTGCATGTGCCCCTAGCATATGTGTGTGAGTGTGGTGAGAGGTTGGTATATGTGCTTGCATGTGTCCCCCCTCGCATGCATGCGCTCTAACCTAGAGGCGAAGGTTCCGGACCCGTATGAGGGGGGAATCTCCCCGTTTAGGTGAAACCGGGTAGGATAGTGCCCCAACTTGTGAACCAACATGGTTTTACATCACCCTATGACCTAAAAAAACACAAAACAAGATAGAGCTACGCCGGGCTACCCCTGTCAGAGGAACGTCTAGGGGGGTAGACGATCCGAGTGTGCACAGAGATCAGGGTTTCGCCGGAGGAAGACCACGTGAACATTGGAATGAGATGAAAACTTGCATGTGCCCATAGCATATGTGTGTGAGTGTGGTGAGAGGTTGTTATAGGTGCTTGCATGTGTCCCCCCTCGCATGCATGCGCTCTAACCTAGAGGCGAAGGTTCCGGACCCGTATGAGGGGGGAATCTCCCCGTTTAGGTGAAACCGGGTAGGATAGTGCCCCAACTTGTGAACCAACATGGTTTTACATCACCCTATGACCTAAACAAACACAAAACAAGAGAGAGCTACGTCGGGCTACCCCTGTCAGAGGAACGTCTAGGGGGGTAGACGATCCGAGTGTGCACAGAGATCAGGGTTTCGCCGGAGGAAGACCACGAGAACATTGGAATGAAATGAAAACTTGCATGTGCCCCTAGCATATGTGTGTGAGTGTGGTGAGAGGTTGGTATAGGTGCTTGCATGTGTCCCCCCTCGCATGCATGCGCTCTAACCTAGAGGCGAAGGTTCCGGACCCGTGTGAGGGGGGAATCTCCCCGTTTAGGTGAAACCGGGTAGGATAGTGCCCCAACTTGTGAACCAACATGGTTTTACATCACCCTATGACCTAAACAAACACAAAACAAGAGAGAGCTATGCTGGGCTACCCCTGTCAGAGGAACGTCTAGGGGGGTAGACGATCCGAGTGTGCACAGAGATCAGGGTTTCGCCGGAGGAAGACCACGAGAACATTGGAATGAGATGAAAACGTGCATGTGCCCCTAGCATATGTGTGTGAGTGTGGTGAGAGGTTGGTATAGGTGCTTGCATGTGTCCCCCCTCGCATGCATGCGCTCTAACCTAGAAGCGAAGGTTTCGGACCCGTATGAGGGGGGAATCTCCCTGTTTAGGTGAAACCGGGTAGGATAGTGCCCCAACTTGTGAACCAACATGGTTTTACATCACCCTATGACCTAAACAAACACAAAACAAGAGAGAGCTACGCCGGGCTACCCCTGTCAGAGGAACGTCTAGGGGGGTAGACGATCCGAGTGTGCACAGAGATCAGGGTTTCGCCGGAGGAAGACCACGAGAACATTGGAATGAGATGAAAACTTGCATGTGCCCCTAGCATATGTGTGTGAGTGTGGTGAGAGGTTGGTATAGGTGCTTGCATGTGTCCCCCCTCGCATGCATGCGCTCTAACCTAGAGGCGAAGGTTCCGGACCCGTATGAGGGGGGAATCTCCCCGTTTAGGTGAAACCGGGTAGGATAGTGCCCCAACTTGTGAACCAACATGGTTTTACATCACCCTATGACCTAAACAAACACAAAACAAGAGAGAGATACGCCGGGCTACCCCTGTCAGAGGAACGTCTAGGGGGTAGACGATCCGAGTGTGCACAGAGATCAGGGTTTCGCCGGAGGAAGACCACGAGAACATTGGAATGAGATGAAAACTTGCATGTGCCCCTAGCATATGTGTGTGAGTGTGGTGAGAGGTTGGTATAGGTGCTTGCATGTGTCCCCCCTCGCATGCATGCGCTCTAACCTAGAGGCGAAGGTTCCGGACCCGTATGAGGGGGAATCTCCCCGTTTAGGTGAAACCAGGTAGGATAGTGCCCCAACTTGTGAACCAACATGGTTTTAAATCTCCCTATGACCTAAACAAACACAAAACAAGAGAGAGCTACGCCGGGCTACCCCTGTCAGAGGAACGTCTAGGGGGGTAGACGATCCGAGTGTGCACAGAGATCAGGGTTTCGCCGGAGGAAGACCACGAGAACATTGGAATGAGATGAAAACTTGCATGTGCCCCTAGCATATGTTTGTGAGTGTGGTGAGAGGTTGGTATAGGTGCTTGCATGTGTCCCCCCTCGCATGCATGCGCTCTAACCTAGAGGCGAAGGTTCCGGACCCGTATGAGGGGGGAATCTCCCCGTTTAGGTGAAACCGGGTAGGATAGTGCCCCAACTTGTGAACCAACATGGTTTTACATCACCCTATGACCTAAACAAACACAAAACAAGAGAGAGCTACGCCGGGCTACCCCTGTCAGAGAAACGTCTAGGGGGGTAGACGATCCGAGTGTGCACAGAGATCAGGGTTTCGCCGGAGGAAGACCACGAGAACATTGGAATGAGATGAAAACTTGCATGTGCCCCTAGAATATGTGTGTGAGTGTGGTGAGAGGTTGGTATAGGTGCTTGCATGTGTCCCCCCTCGCATGCATGCGCTCTAACCTAGAGGCGAAGTTTCCGGACCCGTATGAGGGGGCAATCTCCCCGTTTAGGTGAAACCGGGTAGGATAGTGCCCCAACTTATGAACCAACATGGTTTTACATCACCCTATGACCTAAACAAACACAATACAAGAGAGAGCTATGCCGGGCTACCCCTGCCAGAGGAACGTCTAGGGGGGTAGACGATCCGAGTGTGCACAGAGATCAGGGTTTCGCCGGAGGAAGACCACGAGAACATTGGAATGAGATGAAAACTTGCATGTGCCCCTAGCATATGTGTGTGAGTGTGGTGAGAGGTTGGTATAGGTGCTTGCATGTGTCCCCCCTCGCATGCATGCGCTCTAACCTAGAGGCGAAGGTTCCGGACCCGTATGAGGGGGGAATCTCCCCGTTTAGGTGAAACCGGGTAGGATAGTGCCCCAACTTGTGAACCAACATGGTTTTACATCACCCTATGACCTAAACAAATACAAAACAAGAGAGAGCTATGCCGGGCTACCCTTGTCAGAGGAACGTCTAGGGGGGTAGACGATCTGAGTGTGCACAGAGATCAGGCTTTCGCCGGAGGAAGACCACGAGAACATTGGAATGAGATGAAAACTTGCATGTGCCCCTATAATATGTGTGTGAGTGTGGTGAGAGGTTGGTATAGGTGCTTGCATGTGTCCCCCCTCGCATGCATGCGCTCTAACCTAGAGGCGAAGGTTCCGGACCCGTATGAGGGGGGAATCTCCCCGTTTAGGTGAAACCGGGTAGGATAGTGCCCCAACTTGTGAACCAATATGGTTTTACATCACCCTATGACCTAAACAAACACAAAACAAGAGAGAGCTACGCCGGGCTACCCCTGTCAGAGGAACGTCTAGGGGGGTAGACGATCCGAGTGTGCACAGAGATCAGGGTTTCGCCGGAGGAAGACCACGAGAACATTGGAATGAGATGAAAACTTGCATGTGCCCCTAGCATATGTGTGTGAGTGTGGTGAGAGGTTGGTATAGGTGCTTGCATGTGTCCCCCCTCGCATGCATGCGCTCTAACCTAGAGGCGAAGGTTCCGGACCCGTATGAGGGGGGAATCTCCCCGTTTAGGTGAAACCGGGTAGGATAGTGCCCCAACTTGTGAACCAACATGGTTTTACATCACCCTATGACCTAAACAAACACAAAACAAGAGAGAGATACGCCGGGCTACCCCTGTCAGAGGAACGTCTAGGGGGTAGACGATCCGAGTGTGCACAGAGATCAGGGTTTCGCCGGAGGAAGACCACGAGAACATTGGAATGAGATGAAAACTTGCATGTGCCCCTAGCATATGTGTGTGAGTGTGGTGAGAGGTTGGTATAGGTGCTTGCATGTGTCCCCCCTCGCATGCATGCGCTCTAACCTAGAGGCGAAGGTTCCGGACCCGTATGAGGGGGAATCTCCCCGTTTAGGTGAAACCAGGTAGGATAGTGCCCCAACTTGTGAACCAACATGGTTTTAAATCTCCCTATGACCTAAACAAACACAAAACAAGAGAGAGCTACGCCGGGCTACCCCTGTCAGAGGAACGTCTAGGGGGGTAGACGATCCGAGTGTGCACAGAGATCAGGGTTTCGCCGGAGGAAGACCACGAGAACATTGGAATGAGATGAAAACTTGCATGTGCCCCTAGCATATGTTTGTGAGTGTGGTGAGAGGTTGGTATAGGTGCTTGCATGTGTCCCCCCTCGCATGCATGCGCTCTAACCTAGAGGCGAAGGTTCCGGACCCGTATGAGGGGGGAATCTCCCCGTTTAGGTGAAACCGGGTAGGATAGTGCCCCAACTTGTGAACCAACATGGTTTTACATCACCCTATGACCTAAACAAACACAAAACAAGAGAGAGCTACGCCGGGCTACCCCTGTCAGAGAAACGTCTAGGGGGGTAGACGATCCGAGTGTGCACAGAGATCAGGGTTTCGCCGGAGGAAGACCACGAGAACATTGGAATGAGATGAAAACTTGCATGTGCCCCTAGAATATGTGTGTGAGTGTGGTGAGAGGTTGGTATAGGTGCTTGCATGTGTCCCCCCTCGCATGCATGCGCTCTAACCTAGAGGCGAAGTTTCCGGACCCGTATGAGGGGGCAATCTCCCCGTTTAGGTGAAACCGGGTAGGATAGTGCCCCAACTTGTGAACCAACATGGTTTTACATCACCCTATGACCTAAACAAACACAATACAAGAGAGAGCTATGCCGGGCTACCCCTGCCAGAGGAACGTCTAGGGGGGTAGACGATCCGAGTGTGCACAGAGATCAGGGTTTCGCCGGAGGAAGACCACGAGAACATTGGAATGAGATGAAAACTTGCATGTGCCCCTAGCATATGTGTGTGAGTGTGGTGAGAGGTTGGTATAGGTGCTTGCATGTGTCCCCCCTCGCATGCATGCGCTCTAACCTAGAGGCGAAGGTTCCGGACCCGTATGAGGGGGGAATCTCCCCGTTTAGGTGAAACCGGGTAGGATAGTGCCCCAACTTGTGAACCAATATGGTTTTACATCACCCTATGACCTAAACAAACACAAAACAAGAGAGAGCTACGCCGGGCTACCCCTGTCAGAGGAACGTCTAGGGGGGTAGACGATACGAGTGTGCACAGAGATCAGGGTTTCGCCGGAGGAAGACCACGAGAACATTGGAATGAGATGAAAACTTGCATGTGCCCCTAGAATATGTGTGTGAGTGTGGTGAGAAGTTGGTATAGGTGCTTGCATGTGTCCCCCCTCGCATGCATGCGCTCTAACCTAGAGGCGAAGGTTCCGGACCCGTATGAGGGGGGAATCTCCCCGTTTAGGTGAAACCGGGTAGGATAGTGCCCCAACTTGTGAACCAACATGGTTTTACATCACCCTATGACCTAAACAAACACAAAACAAGAGAGAGATACGCCGGGCTACCCCTGTCAGAGGAACGTCTAGGGGGTAGACGATCCGAGTGTGCACAGAGATCAGGGTTTCGCCGGAGGAAGACCACGAGAACATTGGAATGAGATGAAAACTTGCATGTGCCCCTAGCATATGTGTGTGAGTGTGGTGAGAGGTTGGTATAGGTGCTTGCATGTGTCCCCCCTCGCATGCATGCGCTCTAACCTAGAGGCGAAGGTTCCGGACCCGTATGAGGGGGAATCTCCCCGTTTAGGTGAAACCAGGTAGGATAGTGCCCCAACTTGTGAACCAACATGGTTTTAAATCTCCCTATGACCTAAACAAACACAAAACAAGAGAGAGCTACGCCGGGCTACCCCTGTCAGAGGAACGTCTAGGGGGGTAGACGATCCGAGTGTGCACAGAGATCAGGGTTTCGCCGGAGGAAGACCACGAGAACATTGGAATGAGATGAAAACTTGCATGTGCCCCTAGCATATGTTTGTGAGTGTGGTGAGAGGTTGGTATAGGTGCTTGCATGTGTCCCCCCTCGCATGCATGCGCTCTAACCTAGAGGCGAAGGTTCCGGACCCGTATGAGGGGGGAATCTCCCCGTTTAGGTGAAACCGGGTAGGATAGTGCCCCAACTTGTGAACCAACATGGTTTTACATCACCCTATGACCTAAACAAACACAAAACAAGAGAGAGCTACGCCGGGCTACCCCTGTCAGAGAAACGTCTAGGGGGGTAGACGATCCGAGTGTGCACAGAGATCAGGGTTTCGCCGGAGGAAGACCACGAGAACATTGGAATGAGATGAAAACTTGCATGTGCCCCTAGAATATGTGTGTGAGTGTGGTGAGAGGTTGGTATAGGTGCTTGCATGTGTCCCCCCTCGCATGCATGCGCTCTAACCTAGAGGCGAAGTTTCCGGACCCGTATGAGGGGGCAATCTCCCCGTTTAGGTGAAACCGGGTAGGATAGTGCCCCAACTTGTGAACCAACATGGTTTTACATCACCCTATGACCTAAACAAACACAATACAAGAGAGAGCTATGCCGGGCTACCCCTGCCAGAGGAACGTCTAGGGGGGTAGACGATCCGAGTGTGCACAGAGATCAGGGTTTCGCCGGAGGAAGACCACGAGAACATTGGAATGAGATGAAAACTTGCATGTGCCCCTAGCATATGTGTGTGAGTGTGGTGAGAGGTTGGTATAGGTGCTTGCATGTGTCCCCCCTCGCATGCATGCGCTCTAACCTAGAGGCGAAGGTTCCGGACCCGTATGAGGGGGGAATCTCCCCGTTTAGGTGAAACCGGGTAGGATAGTGCCCCAACTTGTGAACCAATATGGTTTTACATCACCCTATGACCTAAACAAACACAAAACAAGAGAGAGCTACGCCGGGCTACCCCTGTCAGAGGAACGTCTAGGGGGGTAGACGATACGAGTGTGCACAGAGATCAGGGTTTCGCCGGAGGAAGACCACGAGAACATTGGAATGAGATGAAAACTTGCATGTGCCCCTAGAATATGTGTGTGAGTGTGGTGAGAAGTTGGTATAGGTGCTTGCATGTGTCCCCCCTCGCATGCATGCGCTCTAACCTAGAGGCGAAGGTTCCGGACCCGTATGAGGGGGGAATCTCCCCGTTTAGGTGAAACCGGGTAGGATAGTGCCCCAACTTGTGAACCAATATGGTTTTACATCACCCTATGACCTAAACAAACACAAAACAAGAGAGAGCTACGCCGGGCTACCCCTGTCAGAGGAACGTCTAGGGGGGTAGACGATCCGAGTGTGCACAGAGATCAGGGTTTCGCCGGAGGAAGACCACGAGAACATTGGAATGAGATGAAAACTTGCATGTGCCCCTAGCATATGTGTGTGAGTGTGGTGAGAGGTTGGTATAGGTGCTTGCATGTGTCCCCCCTCGCATGCATGCGCTCTAACCTAGAGGCGAAGGTTCCGGAACCGTATGAGGGGGGAATCTCCCCGTTTAGGTGAAACCGGGTAGGATAGTGCCCCAACTCGTGAACCAACATGGTTTTACATCACCCTATGACCTAAACAAACACAAAACAAGAGAGAGCTACGCTGGGCTACCCCTGTCAGAGGAACGTCTAGGGGGGTAGACGATCCGAGTGTGCACAGAGATCAGGGTTTCGCCGGAGGAAGACCACGAGAACATTGGAATGAGATGAAAACTTACATGTGCCCCTAGCATATGTGTGTGAGTGTGGTGAGAGGTTGTTATAGGTGCTTGCATGTGTCCCCCCTCGCATGCATGCGCTCTAACCTAGAAGCGAAGGTTTCGGACCCGTATGAGGGGGGAATCTCCCTGTTTAGGTGAAACCGGGTAGGATAGTGCCCCAACTTATGAACCAACATGGTTTTACATCACCCTTTGACCTAAACAAACACAAAACAAGAGAGAGCTACGCCGGGCTACCCCTGTCAGAGGAACGTCTAGGGGGGTAGACGATCCGAGTGTGCACAGAGATCAGGGTTTCGACGGAGGAAGACCACGAGAACATTGGAATGAGATGAAAACTTGCATGTGCCCCTAGCATATGTGTGTGAGTGTGGTGAGAGGTTGGTATAGGTGCTTGCATGTGTCCCCCCTCGCATGCATGCGCTCTAACCTAGAGGCGAAGGTTCCGGACCCGTATGAGGGGGGAATCTCCCCGTTTAGGTGAAACCGGGTAGGATAGTGCCCCAACTTGTGAACCAACATGGTTTTACATCACCCTATGACCTAAACAAACACAAAACAAGAGAGAGCTATGCCGGGCTACCCTTGTCAGAGGAACGTCTAGGGGGGTAGACGATCTGAGTGTGCACAGAGATCAGGGTTTCGCCGGAGGAAGACCACGAGAACATTGGAATGAGATGAAAACTTGCATGTGCCCCTAGCATATGTGTGTGAGTGTGGTGATAGGTTGGTATAGGTGCTTGCATGTGTCCCCCCTCGCATGCATGCGCTCTAACCTAGAGGCGAAGGTTCCGGACCCGTATGAGGGGGGAATCTCCCCGTTTAGGTGAAACCGGGTAGGATAGTGCCCCAACTTGTGAACCAATATGGTTTTACATCACCCTATGACCTAAACAAACACAAAACAAGAGAGAGCTACGCCGGGCTACCCCTGTCAGAGGAACGTCTAGGGGGGTAGACGATCCGAGTGTGCACAGAGATCAGGGTTTCGCCGGAGGAAGACCACGAGAACATTGGAATGAGATGAAAACTTGCATGTGCCCCTAGCATATGTGTGTGAGTGTGGTGAGAGGTTGGTATAGGTGCTTGCATGTGTCCCCCCTCGCATGCATGCGCTCTAACCTAGAGGCGAAGGTTCCGGACCCGTATGAGGGGGGAATCTCCCCGTTTAGGTGAAACCGGGTAGGATAGTGCCCCAACTTGTGAACCAACATGGTTTTACATCACCCTATGACCTAAAAAAACACAAAACAAGAGAGAGCTATGCCGGGCTACCCCTGTCAGAGGAACGTCTAGGGGGTAGACGATCCGAGTGTGCACAGAGATCAGGGTTTCGCCGGAGGAAGACCACGAGAACATTGGAATGAGATGAAAACTTGCATGTGACCCTAGCATATGTGTGTGAGTGTGGTGAGAGGTTGGTATAGGTGCTTGCATGTGTCCCCCCTCGCATGCATGCGCTCTAACCTAGAGGCGAAGGTTCCGGACCCGTATGAGGGGGGAATCTCCCCGTTTAGGTGAAACCGGGTAGGATAGTGCCCCAACTTGTGAACCAACATGGTTTTACATCACCCTATGACCTAAACAAACACAAAACAAGAGAGAGCTACGCTGGGCTACCCCTCTCAGAGGAACGTCTAGGGGGGTAGACGATCCGAGTGTGCACAGAGATCAGGGTTTCGCCGGAGGAAGACCACGAGAACATTGGAATGAGATGAAAACTTGCATGTGCCCCTAGAATATGTGTGTGAGTGTGGTGAGAGGTTGGTATAGGTTCTTGCATGTGTCCCCCCTCGCATGCATGCGCTCTAACCTAGAGGCGAAGGTTTCGGACCCGTATGAGGGGGGAATCTCCCTGTTTAGGTGAAACCGGGTAGGATAGTGCCCCAACTTGTGAACCAACATGGTTTTACATCACCCTATGACCTAAAAAAACACAAAACAAGAGAGAGCTATGCCGGGC
This sequence comes from Avena sativa, assembly GCA_916181665.1. NCBI lineage: Eukaryota > Viridiplantae > Streptophyta > Magnoliopsida > Poales > Poaceae > Avena > Avena sativa. The sequence goes on along the minus strand of OV702298.1, from coordinate 257,821,850 downwards.
TACCCCTGCCAGAGGAACGTCTAGGGGGGTAGACGATCCGCGTGTACACAGAGATCAGGGTTTCACCGGAGGAAGACCACGAGAACATTGGAATGAGATGAAAACTTGCATGTGCCCCTAGCATATGTGTGTGAGTGTGGTGAGAGGTTGGTATAGGTGCTTGCATGTGTCCCCCCTCGCATGCATGCGCTCTAACCTAGAGGCGAAGGTTCCGGACCCGTATGAGGGGGGAATCTCCTCGTTTAGGTGAAACCGGGTAGGATAGTGCCCCAACTTGTGAACCAATATGGTTTTACATCACCCTATGACCTAAACAAAGACAAAACAATAGAGAGCTACGCCGGGCTACCCCTGTCAGAGGAACGTCTAGGAGGGTAGACGATCCGAGTGTGCACAAAGATCAGGGTTTCGCCGGAGGAAGACCACGAGAACATTGGAATGAGATAAGAACTTGCATGTGCCCCTAGCATATGTGTGTGAGTGTGGTGAGAGGTTGGTATATGTGCTTGCATGTGTCCCCCCTCGCATGCATGCGCTCTAACCTAGAGGCGAAGGTTCCGGACCCGTATGAGGGGGGAATCTCCCCGTTTAGGTGAAACCGGGTAGGATAGTGCCCCAACTTGTGAACCAACATGGTTTTACATCACCCTATGACCTAAAAAAACACAAAACAAGATAGAGCTACGCCGGGCTACCCCTGTCAGAGGAACGTCTAGGGGGGTAGACGATCCGAGTGTGCACAGAGATCAGGGTTTCGCCGGAGGAAGACCACGTGAACATTGGAATGAGATGAAAACTTGCATGTGCCCATAGCATATGTGTGTGAGTGTGGTGAGAGGTTGTTATAGGTGCTTGCATGTGTCCCCCCTCGCATGCATGCGCTCTAACCTAGAGGCGAAGGTTCCGGACCCGTATGAGGGGGGAATCTCCCCGTTTAGGTGAAACCGGGTAGGATAGTGCCCCAACTTGTGAACCAACATGGTTTTACATCACCCTATGACCTAAACAAACACAAAACAAGAGAGAGCTACGTCGGGCTACCCCTGTCAGAGGAACGTCTAGGGGGGTAGACGATCCGAGTGTGCACAGAGATCAGGGTTTCGCCGGAGGAAGACCACGAGAACATTGGAATGAAATGAAAACTTGCATGTGCCCCTAGCATATGTGTGTGAGTGTGGTGAGAGGTTGGTATAGGTGCTTGCATGTGTCCCCCCTCGCATGCATGCGCTCTAACCTAGAGGCGAAGGTTCCGGACCCGTATGAGGGGGGAATCTCCTCGTTTAGGTGAAACCGGGTAGGATAGTGCCCCAACTTGTGAACCAATATGGTTTTAAATCACCCTATGACCTAAACAAAGACAAAACAATAGAGAGCTACGCCGGGCTACCCCTGTCAGAGGAACTTCTAGGGGGGTAGACGATCCGAGTGTGCACAGAGATCAGGGTTTCGCCGGAGGAAGACCACGAGAACATTGGAATGAGATAAGAACTTGCATGTGCCCCTAGAATATGTGTGTGAGTGTGGTGAGAGGTTGGTATATGTGCTTGCATGTGTCCCCCCTCGCATGCATGCGCTCTAACCTAGAGGCGAAGGTTCCGGACCCGTATGAGGGGGGAATCTCCCCGTTTAGGTGAAACCGGGTAGGATAGTGCCCCAACTTGTGAACCAACATGGTTTTACATCACCCTATGACCTAAACAAACACAAAACAAGAGAGAGCTACGCCGGGCTACCCCTGTCAGAGGAACGTCTAGGGGGGTAGACGATCCGAGTGTGCACAGAGATCAGGGTTTCGCCGGAGGAAGACCACGAGAAAATTGGAATGAGATGAAAACTTGCATGTGCCCCTAGGATATGTGTGTGAGTGTGGTGAGAGGTTGGTATAGGTGCTTGCATGTGTCCCCCCTCGCATGCATCCGCTCTAACCTAGAGGCGAAGGTTTCGGACCCGTATGAGGGGGGAATCTCCCTGTTTAGGTGAAACCGGGTAGGATAGTGCCCCAACTTGTGAACCAACATGGTTTTACATCACCCTATGACCTAAAAAAACACAAAACAAGATAGAGCTACGCCGGGCTACCCCTGTCAGAGGAACGTCTAGGGGGGTAGACGATCCGAGTGTGCACAGAGATCAGGGTTTCGCCGGAGGAAGACCACGAGAACATTGGAATGAGATGAAAACTTGCATGTGCCCCTAGCATATGTGTGTGAGTGTGGTGAGAGGTTGGTATAGGTTCTTGCATGTGTCCCCCCTCGCATGCATGCGCTCTAACCTAGAGGCGAAGGTTTCGGACCCGTATGAGGGGGGAATCTCCCTGTTTAGGTGAAACCGGGTAGGATAGTGCCCCAACTTGTGAACCAACATGGTTTTACATCACCCTATGACCTAAACAAACACAAAACAAGAGAGAGCTACGCCGGGCTACCCCTGTCAGAGGAACGTCTAGGGGGGTAGACGATCCGAGTGTGCACAGAGATCAGGGTTTCGCCGGAGGAAGACCACGAGAACATTGGAATGAGATGAAAACTTGCATGTGCCCCTAGAATATGTGTGTGAGTGTGGTGAGAGGTTGGTATAGGTTCTTGCATGTGTCCCCCCTCGCATGCATGCGCTCTAACCTAGAGGCGAAGGTTTCGGACCCGTATGAGGGGGGAATCTCCCTGTTTAGGTGAAACCGGGTAGGATAGTGCCCCAACTTGTGAACCAACATGGTTTTACATCACCCTATGACCTAAAAAAACACAAAACAAGAGAGAGCTATGCCGGGCTACCCCTGCCAGAGGAACGTCTAGGGGGGTAGACGATCCGCGTGTACACAGAGATCAGGGTTTCACCGGAGGAAGACCACGAGAACATTGGAATGAGATGAAAACTTGCATGTGCCCCTAGCATATGTGTGTGAGTGTGGTGAGAGGTTGGTATAGGTGCTTGCATGTGTCCCCCCTCGCATGCATGCGCTCTAACCTAGAGGCGAAGGTTCCGGACCCGTATGAGGGGGGAATCTCCTCGTTTAGGTGAAACCGGGTAGGATAGTGCCCCAACTTGTGAACCAATATGGTTTTACATCACCCTATGACCTAAACAAAGACAAAACAATAGAGAGCTACGCCGGGCTACCCCTGTCAGAGGAACGTCTAGGAGGGTAGACGATCCGAGTGTGCACAAAGATCAGGGTTTCGCCGGAGGAAGACCACGAGAACATTGGAATGAGATAAGAACTTGCATGTGCCCCTAGCATATGTGTGTGAGTGTGGTGAGAGGTTGGTATATGTGCTTGCATGTGTCCCCCCTCGCATGCATGCGCTCTAACCTAGAGGCGAAGGTTCCGGACCCGTATGAGGGGGGAATCTCCCCGTTTAGGTGAAACCGGGTAGGATAGTGCCCCAACTTGTGAACCAACATGGTTTTACATCACCCTATGACCTAAAAAAACACAAAACAAGATAGAGCTACGCCGGGCTACCCCTGTCAGAGGAACGTCTAGGGGGGTAGACGATCCGAGTGTGCACAGAGATCAGGGTTTCGCCGGAGGAAGACCACGTGAACATTGGAATGAGATGAAAACTTGCATGTGCCCATAGCATATGTGTGTGAGTGTGGTGAGAGGTTGTTATAGGTGCTTGCATGTGTCCCCCCTCGCATGCATGCGCTCTAACCTAGAGGCGAAGGTTCCGGACCCGTATGAGGGGGGAATCTCCCCGTTTAGGTGAAACCGGGTAGGATAGTGCCCCAACTTGTGAACCAACATGGTTTTACATCACCCTATGACCTAAACAAACACAAAACAAGAGAGAGCTACGTCGGGCTACCCCTGTCAGAGGAACGTCTAGGGGGGTAGACGATCCGAGTGTGCACAGAGATCAGGGTTTCGCCGGAGGAAGACCACGAGAACATTGGAATGAAATGAAAACTTGCATGTGCCCCTAGCATATGTGTGTGAGTGTGGTGAGAGGTTGGTATAGGTGCTTGCATGTGTCCCCCCTCGCATGCATGCGCTCTAACCTAGAGGCGAAGGTTCCGGACCCGTATGAGGGGGGAATCTCCTCGTTTAGGTGAAACCGGGTAGGATAGTGCCCCAACTTGTGAACCAATATGGTTTTAAATCACCCTATGACCTAAACAAAGACAAAACAATAGAGAGCTACGCCGGGCTACCCCTGTCAGAGGAACTTCTAGGGGGGTAGACGATCCGAGTGTGCACAGAGATCAGGGTTTCGCCGGAGGAAGACCACGAGAACATTGGAATGAGATAAGAACTTGCATGTGCCCCTAGAATATGTGTGTGAGTGTGGTGAGAGGTTGGTATATGTGCTTGCATGTGTCCCCCCTCGCATGCATGCGCTCTAACCTAGAGGCGAAGGTTCCGGACCCGTATGAGGGGGGAATCTCCCCGTTTAGGTGAAACCGGGTAGGATAGTGCCCCAACTTGTGAACCAACATGGTTTTACATCACCCTATGACCTAAACAAACACAAAACAAGAGAGAGCTACGCCGGGCTACCCCTGTCAGAGGAACGTCTAGGGGGGTAGACGATCCGAGTGTGCACAGAGATCAGGGTTTCGCCGGAGGAAGACCACGAGAAAATTGGAATGAGATGAAAACTTGCATGTGCCCCTAGGATATGTGTGTGAGTGTGGTGAGAGGTTGGTATAGGTGCTTGCATGTGTCCCCCCTCGCATGCATCCGCTCTAACCTAGAGGCGAAGGTTTCGGACCCGTATGAGGGGGGAATCTCCCTGTTTAGGTGAAACCGGGTAGGATAGTGCCCCAACTTGTGAACCAACATGGTTTTACATCACCCTATGACCTAAAAAAACACAAAACAAGATAGAGCTACGCCGGGCTACCCCTGTCAGAGGAACGTCTAGGGGGGTAGACGATCCGAGTGTGCACAGAGATCAGGGTTTCGCCGGAGGAAGACCACGAGAACATTGGAATGAGATGAAAACTTGCATGTGCCCCTAGCATATGTGTGTGAGTGTGGTGAGAGGTTGGTATAGGTTCTTGCATGTGTCCCCCCTCGCATGCATGCGCTCTAACCTAGAGGCGAAGGTTTCGGACCCGTATGAGGGGGGAATCTCCCTGTTTAGGTGAAACCGGGTAGGATAGTGCCCCAACTTGTGAACCAACATGGTTTTACATCACCCTATGACCTAAACAAACACAAAACAAGAGAGAGATACGCCGGGCTACCCCTGTCAGAGGAACGTCTAGGGGGGTAGACGATCCGAGTGTGCACAGAGATCAGGGTTTCGCCGGAGGAAGACCACGAGAACATTGGAATGAGATGAAAACTTGCATGTGCCCCTAGCATATGTGTGTGAGTGTGGTGAGAGGTTGGTATAGGTGCTTGCATGTGTCCCCCCTCGCATGCATGCGCTCTAACCTAGAGGCGAAGGTTCCGGACCCGTATGAGGGGGGAATCTCCTCGTTTAGGTGAAACCGGGTAGGATAGTGCCCCAACTTGTGAACCAACATGGTTTTACATCACCCTATGACCTAAAAAAACACAAAACAAGAGAGAGCTATGCCGGGCTACCCCTGTCAGAGGAACATCTAGGGGGGTAGACGATCCGCGTGTACACAGAGATCAGGGTTTCGCCGGAGGAAGACCACGAGAACATTGGAATGAGATGAAAACTTGCATGTGCCCCTAGCATATGTGTGTGAGTGTGGTGAGAGGTTGGTATAGGTGCTTGCATGTGTCCCCCCTCGCATGCATGCGCTCTAACCTAGAGGCGAAGGTTCCGGACCCGTATGAGGGGGGAATCTCCTCGTTTAGGTGAAACCGGGTAGGATAGTGCCCCAACTTGTGAACCAATATGGTTTTACATCACCCTATGACCTAAACAAAGACAAAACAATAGAGAGCTAGGCCGGGCTACCCCTGTCAGAGGAACGTCTAGGGGGGTAGACGATCCGAGTGTGCACAGAGATCAGGGTTTCGCCGGAGGAAGACCACGAGAACATTGGAATGAGATAAGAACTTGCATGTGCCCCTAGCATATGTGTGTGAGTGTGGTGAGAGGTTGGTATATGTGCTTGCATGTGTCCCCCCTCGCATGCATGCGCTCTAACCTAGAGGCGAAGGTTCCGGACCCGTATGAGGGGGGAATCTCCCCGTTTAGGTGAAACCGGGTAGGATAGTGCCCCAACTTGTGAACCAACATGGTTTTACATCACCCTATGACCTAAACAAACACAAAACAAGAGAGAGCTACGCCGGGCTACCCCTGTCAGAGGAACGTCTAGGGGGGTAGACGATCCGAGTGTGCACAGAGATCAGGGTTTCGCCGGAGGAAGACCACGAGAAAATTGGAATGAGATGAAAACTTGCATGTGCCCCTAGCATATGTGTGTGAGTGTGGTGAGAGGTTGGTATAGGTGCTTGCATGTGTCCCCCCTCGCATGCATACGCTCTAACCTAGAGGCGAAGGTTTCGGACCCGTATGAGGGGGGAATCTCCCTGTTTAGGTGAAACCGGGTAGGATAGTGCCCCAACTTGTGAACCAACATGGTTTTACATCACCCTATGACCTAAAAAAACACAAAACAAGATAGAGCTACGCCGGGCTACCCCTGTCAGAGGAACGTCTAGGGGGTAGACGATCCGAGTGTGCACAGAGATCAGGGTTTCGCCGGAGGAAGACCACGAGAACATTGGAATGAGATGAAAACTTGCATGTGCCCATAGCATATGTGTGTGAGTGTGGTGAGAGGTTGGTATAGGTGCTTGCATGTGTCCCCCCTCGCATGCATGCGCTCTAACCTAGAGGCGAAGGTTCCGGACCCGTATGAGGGGGGAATCTCCCCGTTTAGGTGAAACCGGGTAGGATAGTGCCCCAACTTGTGAACCAACATGGTTTTACATCACCCTATGACCTAAACAAACACAAAACAAGAGAGAGCTACGTCGGGCTACCCCTGTCAGAGGAACGTCTAGGGGGGTAGACGATCCGAGTGTGCACAGAGATCAGGGTTTCGCCGGAGGAAGACCACGAGAACATTGGAATGAAATGAAAACTTGCATGTGCCCCTAGCATATGTGTGTGAGTGTGGTGAGAGGTTGGTATAGGTGCTTGCATGTGTCCCCCCTCGCATGCATGCGCTCTAACCTATAGGCGAAGGTTTCGGACCCGTATGAGGGGGGAATCTCCCTGTTTAGGTGAAACCGGGTAGGATAGTGCCCCAACTTGTGAACCAACATGGTTTTACATCACCCTATGACCTAAACAAACACAAAACAAGAGAGAGCTACGCCGGGATACCCCTGTCATAGGAACGTCTAGGGGGGTAGACGATCCGAGTGTGCACAGAGATCAGGGTTTCGCCGGAGGAAGACCACGAGAACATTGGAATGAGATGAAAACTTGCATCTGCCCCTAGCACATGTGTGTGAGTGTGGTGATAGGTTGGTATAGGTGCTTGCATGTTTCCCCCCTCGCATGCATGCGCTCTAACCTAGAGGCGAAGGTTCCGTACCCGTATAAGGGGGGAATCTCCCCGTTTAGGTGAAACCGGGTAGTATAGTGCCCCAACTTGTGAACCAACATGGTTTTACATCACCCTATGACCTAAACAAACACAAAACAAGAGAGAGCTACGCCGGGCTACCCCTGTCAGAGGAACGTCTAGGGGGGTAGACGATCCGAGTGTGCACAAAGATCAGGGTTTCGCCGGAGGAAGACCACGAGAACATTGGAATGAGATGAAAACTTGCATGTGCCCCTAGCATATGTGTGTGAGTGTGGTGAGAGGTTGGTATAGGTGCTTGCATGTGTCCCCCCTCGCATGCATGCGCTCTAACCTAGAGGCGAAGGTTCCGGACCCGTATGAGGGGGGAATCTCCCCGTTTAGGTGAAACCGGGTAGGATAGTGCCCCAACTTGTGAACCAATATGGTTTTACATCACCCTATGACCTAAACAAACACAAAACAAGAGAGAGCTACGCCGGGCTACCCCTGTCAGAGGAACGTCTAGGGGGGTAGACGATCCGAGTGTGCACAGAGATCAGGGTTTCGCGACAGGAAGACCACGAGAACATTGGAATGAGATGAAAACTTGCATGTGCCCCTAGAATATGTGTGTGAGTGTGGTGAGAGGTTGGTATAGGTGCTTGCATGTGTCCCCCCTCGCATGCATGCGCTCTAACCTAGAGGCGAAGGTTCCGGACCCGTATGAGGGGGGAATCTCCCCGTTTAGGTGAAACCGGGTAGGATAGTGCCCCAACTTGTGAACCAACATGGTTTTACATCACCCTATGACCTAAACAAACACAAAACAAGAGATATCTACGCTGGGCTACCCCTCTCAGAGGAACGTCTAGGGGGGTAGACGATCCGAGTGTGCACAGAGATCAGGGTTTCGCCGGAGGAGGACCACGAGAACATTGGAATGAGATGAAAACTTGCATGTGCCCCTAGCATATGTGTGTGAGTGTGGTGAGAGGTTGGTATAGGTGCTTGCATGTGTCCCCCCTCGCATGCATGCGCTCTAACCTAGAGGCGAAGGTTTCGGACCCGTATGAGGGGGGAATCTCCCTGTTTAGGTGAAACCGGGTAGGATAGTGCCCCAAATTGTGAACCAACATGGTTTTACATCACCCTATGACCTAAACAAACACAAAACAAGAGAGAGCTACGCCGGGCTACCCCTGTCAGAGGAACGTCTAGGGGGGTAGACGATCCGAGTGTGCACAGAGATCAGGGTTTCGCCGGAGGAAGACCACGAGAACATTGGAATGAGATGAAAACTTGCATGTGCCCCTAGCATATGTGTGTGAGTGTGGTGAGAGGTTGGTATAGGTGCTTGCATGTGTCCCCCCTCGCATGCATGCGCTCTAACCTAGAGGCGAAGGTTCCGGAACCGTATGAGGGGGGAATCTCCCCGTTTAGGTGAAACCGGGTAGGATAGTGCCCCAACTTGTGAACCAACATGGTTTTACATCACCCTATGACCTAAAAAAACACAAAACAAGAGAGAGCTATGCCGGGCTACCCCTGTCAGAGGAACATCTAGGGGGGTAGACGATCCGAGTGTGCACAGAGATCAGGGTTTCGCCGGAGGAAGACCACGAGAACATTGGAATGAGATGAAAACTTGCATGTGCCCCTAGCATATGTGTGTGAGTGTGGTGAGAGGTTGGTATAGGTGCTTGCATGTGTCCCCCCTCGCATGCATGCGCTCTAACCTAGAGGCGAAGGTTCCGGACCCGTATGAGGGGGGAATCTCCTCGTTTAGGTGAAACCGGGTAGGATAGTGCCCCAACTTGTGAACCAATATGGTTTTACATCACCCTATGACCTAAACAAAGACAAAACAATAGAGAGCTACGCCGGGCTACCCCTGTCAGAGGAACGTCTAGGGGGGTAGACGATCCGAGTGTGCACAGAGATCAGGGTTTCGCCGGAGGAAGACCACGAGAACATTGGAATGAGATAAGAACTTGCATGTGCCCCTAGCATATGTGTGTGAGTGTGGTGAGAGGTTGGTATATGTGCTTGCATGTGTCCCCCCTCGCATGCATGCGCTCTAACCTAGAGGCGAAGGTTCCGGACCCGTATGAGGGGGGAATCTCCCCGTTTAGGTGAAACCGGGTAGGATAGTGCCCCAACTTGTGAACCAACATGGTTTTACATCACCCTATGACCTAAACAAACACAAAACAAGAGAGAGCTACGCCGGGCTACCCCTGTCAGAGGAACGTCTAGGGGGGTAGACGATCCGAGTGTGCACAGAGATCAGGGTTTCGCCGGAGGAAGACCACGAGAAAATTGGAATGAGATGAAAACTTGCATGTGCCCCTAGCATATGTGTGTGAGTGTGGTGAGAGGTTGGTATAGGTGCTTGCATGTGTCCCCCCTCGCATGCATACGCTCTAACCTAGAGGCGAAGGTTTCGGACCCGTATGAGGGGGGAATCTCCCTGTTTAGGTGAAACCGGGTAGGATAGTGCCCCAACTTGTGAACCAACATGGTTTTACATCACCCTATGACCTAAAAAAACACAAAACAAGATAGAGCTACGCCGGGCTACCCCTGTCAGAGGAACGTCTAGGGGGGTAGACGATCCGAGTGTGCACAGAGATCAGGGTTTCGCCGGAGGAAGACCACGAGAACATTGGAATGAGATGAAAACTTGCATGTGCCCATAGCATATGTATGTGAGTGTGGTGAGAGGTTGGTATAGGTGCTTGCATGTGTCCCCCCTCGCATGCATGCGCTCTAACCTAGAGGCGAAGGTTCCGGACCCGTATGAGGGGGGAATCTCCCCGTTTAGGTGAAACCGGGTAGGATAGTGCCCCAACTTGTGAACCAACATGGTTTTACATCACCCTATGACCTAAACAAACACAAAACAAGAGAGAGCTACGTCGGGCTACCCCTGTCAGAGGAACGTCTAGGGGGGTAGACGATCCGAGTGTGCACAGAGATCAGGGTTTCGCCGGAGGAAGACCACGAGAACATTGGAATGAAATGAAAACTTGCATGTGCCCCTAGCATATGTGTGTGAGTGTGGTGAGAGGTTGGTATAGGTGCTTGCATGTGTCCCCCCTCGCATGCATGCGCTCTAACCTATAGGCGAAGGTTTCGGACCCGTATGAGGGGGGAATCTCCCTGTTTAGGTGAAACCGGGTAGGATAGTTCCCCAACTTGTGAACCAACATGGTTTTACATCACCCTATGACCTAAACAAACACAAAACAAGAGAGAGCTACGCCGGGCTACCCCTGTCATAGGAACGTCTAGGGGGGTAGACGATCCGAGTGTGCACAGAGATCAGGGTTTCGCCGGAGGAAGACCACGAGAACATTGGAATGAGATGAAAACTTGCATCTGCCCCTAGCACATGTGTGTGAGTGTGGTGATAGGTTGGTATAGGTGCTTCCATGTTTCCCCCCTCGCATGCATGCGCTCTAACCTAGAGGCGAAGGTTCCGTACCCGTATAAGGGGGGAATCTCCCCGTTTAGGTGAAACCGGGTAGTATAGTGCCCCAACTTGTGAACCAACATGGTTTTACATCACCCTATGACCTAAACAAACACAAAACAAGAGAGAGCTACGCCGGGCTACCCCTGTCAGAGGAACGTCTAGGGGGGTAGACGATCCGAGTGTGCACAGAGATCAGGGTTTCGCCGGAGGAAGACCACGAGAACATTGGAATGAGATGAAAACTTGCATGTGCCCCTAGCATATGTGTGTGAGTGTGGTGAGAGGTTGGTATAGGTGCTTGCATGTGTCCCCCCTCGCATGCATGTGCTCTAACCTAGAGGCGAAGGTTCCGGACCCGTATGAGGGGGGAATCTCCCCGTTTAGGTGAAACCGGGTAGGATAGTGCCCCAACTTGTGAACCAACATGGTTTTACATCACCCTATGACCTAAACAAACACAAAACAAGAGAGAGCTATGCCGGGATACCCCTGTCAGAGGAACGTCTAGGGGGGTAGACGATCCGAGTGTGCACAGAGATCAGGGTTTCGTCGGAGGAAGACCACGAGAACATTGGAATGAGATGAAAACTTGCATGTGCCCCTAGCATATGTGTGTGAGTGTGGTGAGAGGTTGGTATAGGTGCTTTCATGTGTCCCCCTCGCATGCATGCGCTCTAACCTAGAGGCGAAGGTTCCGGACCCGTATGAGGGGGGAATCTCCCCGTTTAGGTGAAACCGGGTAGGATAGTGCCCCAACTTGTGAACCAACATGGTTTTACATCACCCTATGACCTAAACAAACACAAAACAAGAGAGAGCTACGCCGGGCTACCCCTGTCAGAGGAACGTCTAGGGGGTAGACGATCCGAGTGTGCACAGAGATTAGGGTTTCGCCGGAGGAAGACCACGAGAACATTGGAATGAGATGAAAACTTGCATGTGCCCCTAGAATATGTGTGTGAGTGTGGTGAGAGGTTGGTATAGGTGCTTGCATGTGTCCCCCCTCGCATGCATGCGCTCTAACCTAGAGGCGAAGGTTCCGGACCCGTATGAGGGGGGAATCTCCCCGTTTAGGTGAAACCGGGTAGGATAGTGCCCCAACTTGTGAACCAACATGGTTTTACATCACCCTATGACCTAAACAAACACAAAACAAGAGAGAGCTACGCCGGGCTACCCCTGTCAGAGGAACGTCTAGGGGGGTAGACGATCCGAGTGTGCACAGAGATCAGGGTTTCGCCGGAGGAAGACCACGAGAACATTGGAATGAGATGAAAACTTGCATGTGCCCCTAGCATATGTGTGTGAGTGTGGTGAGAGGTTGGTATAGGTGCTTGCATGTGTCCGCCCTCGCATGCATGTGCTCTAACCTAGAGGCGAAGGTTCCGGACCCGTATGAGGGGGGAATCTCCCCGTTTAGGTGAAACCGGGTAGGATAGTGCCCCAACTTGTGAACCAACATGGTTTTACATCACCCTATGACCTAAACAAACACAAAACAAGAGAGAGCTATGCCGGGATACCCCTGTCAGAGGAACGTCTAGGGGGGTAGACAATCCGAGTGTGCACAGAGATCAGGGTTTCGTCGGAGGAAGACCACGAGAACATTGGAATGAGATGAAAACTTGCATGTGCCCCTAGCATATGTGTGTGAGTGTGGTGAGAGGTTGGTATAGGTGCTTTCATGTGTCCCCCTCGCATGCATGCGCTCTAACCTAGAGGCGAAGGTTCCGGACCCGTATGAGGGGGGAATCTCCCCGTTTAGGTGAAACCGGGTAGGATAGTGCCCCAACTTGTGAACCAACATGGTTTTACATCACCCTATGACCTAAACAAACACAAAACAAGAGAGAGCTACGCCGGGCTACCCCTGTCAGAGGAACGTCTAGGGGGTAGACGATCCGAGTGTGCATAGAGATTAGGGTTTCGTCGGAGGAAGACCACGAGAACATTGGAATGAGATGAAAACTTGCATGTGCCCCTAGAATATGTGTGTGAGTGTGGTGAGAGGTTGGTATAGGTGCTTGCATGTGTCCCCCCTCGCATGCATGCGCTCTAACCTAGAGGCGAAGGTTCCGGACCCGTATGAGGGGGGAATCTCCCCGTTTAGGTGAAACCGGGTAGGATAGTGCCCCAACTTGTGAACCAACATGGTTTTACATCACCCTATGACCTAAACAAACACAAAACAAGAGAGAGCTACGCCGGGCTACCCCTGTCAGAGGAACGTCTAGGGGGGTAGACGATCCGAGTGTGCACAGAGATGAGGGTTTTGCCGGAGGAAGACCACGAGAACATTGGAATGAGATGAAAACTTGCATGTGCCCCTAGAATATGTGTGTGAGTGTGGTGAGAGGTTGGTATAGGTGCTTGAATGTGTCCCCCCTCGCATGCATGCGCTCTAACCTAGAGGCGAAGGTTTCGGACCCGTATGAGGGGGGAATCGCCCTGTTTAGGTGAAACGGGGTAGGATAGTGCCCCAACTTGTGAACCAACATGGTTTTACATCACCCTATGACCTAAACAAACACAAAACAAGAGAGAGCTACGCCGGGCTACCCCTGTCAGAGGAACGTCTAGGTGGGTAGACGATCCGAGTGTGCACAGAGATCAGGGTTTCGCCGGAGGAAGACCACGAGAACATTGGAATGAGATGAAAACTTGCATGTGCCCCTAGCATATGTGTGTGAGTGTGGTGAGAGGTTGGTATAGGTGCTTGCATGTGTCCCCCCTCGCATGCATGCGCTCTAACCTAGAGGCGAAGGTTCCGGACCCGTATGAGGGGGGAATCTCCCCGTTTAGGTGAAACCGGGTAGGATAGTGCCCCAACTTGTGAACCAATATGGTTTTACATCACCCTATGACCTAAACAAACACAAAACAAGAGAGAGCTACGCCGGGCTACCCCTGTCAGAGGAACGTCTAGGGGGGTAGACGATCCGAGTGTGCACAGAGATCAGGGTTTCGCCGGAGGAAGACCACGAGAACATTGGAATGAGACGAAAACTTGCATGTGCCCCTATCATATGTGTGTGAGTGTGGTGAGAGGTTGGTATAGGTGCTTGCATGTGTCCCCCCTCGCATGCATGCGCTCTAACCTAGAGGCGAAGGTTCCGGACCCGTATGAGGGGGGAATCTCCCCGTTTAGGTGAAACCGGGTAGGATAGTGCCCCAACTTGTGAACCAACATGGTTTTACATCACCCTATGACCTAAACAAACACAAAACAAGAGAGAGCTACGCCGGGCTACCCCTGTCAGAGGAACGTCTAGGGGGGTAGACGATCCGAGTGTGCACAGAGATCAGGGTTTCGCCGGAGGAAGACCACGAGAACATTGGAATGAGATGAAAACTTGCATGTGCCCCTAGCATATGTGTGTGAGTGTGGTGGGAGGTTGGTATTGGTGCTTACATGTGTCCCCCCTCGCATGCATGCGCTCTAACCTAGAGGCGAAGGTTTCGGACCCGTATGAGGGGGGAATCTCCCTGTTTAGGTGAAACCGGGTAGGATAGTGCCCCAACTTGTGAACCAACATGGTTTTACATCACCCTATGACCTAAACAAACACAAAACAAGAGAGAGCTACGTCGGGCTACCCCTGTCAGAGGAACGTCTAGGGGGGTAGACGATCCGAGTGTGCACAGAGATCAGGGTTTCGCCGGAGGAAGACCACGAGAACATTGGAATGAGATGAAAACTTGCATGTGCCCCTAGCATATGTGTGTGAGTGTGGTGAGAGGTTGGTATAGGTGCTTGCATGTGTCCCCCCTCGCATGCATGCGCTCTAACCTAGAGGCGAAGGTTCCGGACCCGTATGAGGGGGGAATCTCCCCGTTTAGGTGAAACCGGGTAGGATAGTGCCCCAACTTGTGAACCAATATGGTTTTACATCACCCTATGACCTAAACAAACACAAAACAAGAGAGAGCTACGCCGGGCTACCCCTGTCAGAGGAACGTCTAGGGGGGTAGACGGTCCGAGTGTGCACAGAGATCAGGGTTTCGCCGGAGGAAGACCACGAGAACATTGGAATGAGATGAAAACTTGCATGTGCCCCTATCATATGTGTGTGAGTGTGGTGAGAGGTTGGTATAGGTGCTTGCATGTGTCCCCCCTCGCATGCATGCGCTCTAACCTAGAGGCGAAGGTTCCGGACCCGTATGAGGGGGGAATCTCCCCGTTTAGGTGAAACCGGGTAGGATAGTGCCCCAACTTGTGAACCAACATGGTTTTACATCACCCTATGACCTAAACAAACACAAAACAAGAGAGAGCTACGCCGGGCTACCCCTGTCAGAGGAACGTCTAGGGGGTAGACGATCCGAGTGTGCACAGAGATCAGGATTTCGCCGGAGGAAGACCACGAGAACATTGGAATGAGAGGAAAACTTGCATGTGCCCCTAGCATATGTGTGTGTGTGGTGAGAGGTTGGTATAGGTGCTTGCATGTGTCCCCCCTCGCATGCATGCGCTCTAACCTAGAGGCGAAGGTTTCGGACCCGTATGAGGGGGGAATCTCCCTGTTTAGGTGAAACCGGGTAGGATAGTGCCCCAACTTGTGAACCAACATGGTTTTACATCACCCTATGACCTAAACAAACACAAAACAAGAGAGAGCTACGCCGGGCTACCCCTGTCAGAGGAACGTCTAGGGGGGTAGACGATCCGAGTGTGCACAGAGATCAGGGTTTCGCCGGAGGAAGACCACGAGAACATTGGAATGAGATGAAAACTTGCATGTGCCCCTAGCATATGTGTGTGAGTGTGGTGAGAGGTTGGTATAGGTGCTTCCATGTGTCCCCCCTCGCATGCATGCGCTCTAACCTAGAGGCGAAGGTTCCGGACCCGTATGAGGGGGGAATCTCCCCGTTTAGGTGAAACCAGGTAGGATAGTGCCCCAACTTGTGAACCAATATGGTTTTACATCACCCTATGACCTAAACAAACACAAAACAAGAGAGAGCTACGCCGGGCTACCCCTGTCAGAGGAACGTCTAGGGGGTAGACGATCCGAGTGTGCACAGAGATCAGGGTTTCGCCGGAGGAAGACCACGAGAACATTGGAATGAGATGAAAACTTGCATGTGCCCCTAGCATATGTGTGTGAGTGTGGTGAGAGGTTGGTATAGGTGCTTGCATGTGTCCCCCCTCGCATGCATGCGCTCTAACCTAGAGGCGAAGGTTTCGGACCCGTATGAGGGGGGAATCTCCCTGTTTAGGTGAAACCGGGTAGGATAGTGCCCCAACTTGTGAACCAACATGGTTTTACATCACCCTATGACCTAAACAAACACAAAACAAGAGAGAGCTACGCCGGGCTACCCCTGTCAGAGGAACGTCTAGGGGGGTAGACGATCCGAGTGTGCACAGAGATCAGGGTTTCGCCGGAGGAAGACCACGAGAACATTGGAATGAGATGAAAACTTGCATGTGCCCCTAGCATATGTGTGTGAGTGTGGTGGGAGGTTGGTATAGGTGCTTACATGTGTCCCCCCTCGCATGCATGCGCTCTAACCTAGAGGCGAAGGTTTCGGACCCGTATGAGGGGGGAATCTCCCTGTTTAGGTGAAACCGGGTAGGATAGTGCCCCAACTTGTGAACCAACATGGTTTTACATCACCCTATGACCTAAACAAACACAAAACAAGAGAGAGCTACGTCGGGCTACCCCTGTCAGAGGAACGTCTAGGGGGGTAGACGATCCGAGTGTGCACAGAGATCAGGGTTTCGCCGGAGGAAGACCACGAGAACATTGGAATGAGATGAAAACTTGCATGTGCCCCTAGCATATGTGTGTGAGTGTGGTGAGAGGTTGGTATAGGTGCTTGCATGTGTCCCCCCTCGCATGCATGCGCTCTAACCTAGAGGCGAAGGTTCCGGACCCGTATGAGGGGGGAATCTCCCCGTTTAGGTGAAACCGGGTAGGATAGTGCCCCAACTTGTGAACCAATATGGTTTTACATCACCCTATGACCTAAACAAACACAAAACAAGAGAGAGCTACGCCGGGCTACCCCTGTCAGAGGAACGTCTAGGGGGGTAGACGATCCGAGTGTGCACAGAGATCAGGGTTTCGCCGGAGGAAGACCACGAGAACATTGGAATGAGATGAAAACTTGCATGTGCCCCTATCATATGTGTGTGAGTGTGGTGAGAGGTTGGTATAGGTGCTTGCATGTGTCCCCCCTCGCATGCATGCGCTCTAACCTAGAGGCGAAGGTTCCGGACCCGTATGAGGGGGGAATCTCCCCGTTTAGGTGAAACCGGGTAGGATAGTGCCCCAACTTGTGAACCAACATGGTTTTACATCACCCTATGACCTAAACAAACACAAAACAAGAGAGAGCTACGCCGGGCTACCCCTGTCAGAGGAACGTCTAGGGGGTAGACGATCCGAGTGTGCACAGAGATCAGGATTTCGCCGGAGGAAGACCACGAGAACATTGGAATGAGAGGAAAACTTGCATGTGCCCCTAGCATATGTGTGTGTGTGGTGAGAGGTTGGTATAGGTGCTTGCATGTGTCCCCCCTCGCATGCATGCGCTCTAACCTAGAGGCGAAGGTTTCGGACCCGTATGAGGGGGGAATCTCCCTGTTTAGGTGAAACCGGGTAGGATAGTGCCCCAACTTGTGAACCAACATGGTTTTACATCACCCTATGACCTAAACAAACACAAAACAAGAGAGAGCTACGCCGGGCTACCCCTGTCAGAGGAACGTCTAGGGGGGTAGACGATCCGAGTGTGCACAGAGATCAGGGTTTCGCCGGAGGAAGACCACGAGAACATTGGAATGAGATGAAAACTTGCATGTGCCCCTAGCATATGTGTGTGAGTGTGGTGAGAGGTTGGTATAGGTGCTTCCATGTGTCCCCCCTCGCATGCATGCGCTCTAACCTAGAGGCGAAGGTTCCGGACCCGTATGAGGGGGGAATCTCCCCGTTTAGGTGAAACCAGGTAGGATAGTGCCCCAACTTGTGAACCAATATGGTTTTACATCACCCTATGACCTAAACAAACACAAAACAAGAGAGAGCTACGCCGGGCTACCCCTGTCAGAGGAACGTCTAGGGGGTAGACGATCCGAGTGTGCACAGAGATCAGGGTTTCGCCGGAGGAAGACCACGAGAACATTGGAATGAGATGAAAACTTGCATGTGCCCCTAGCATATGTGTGTGAGTGTGGTGAGAGGTTGGTATAGGTGCTTGCATGTGTCCCCCCTCGCATGCATGCGCTCTAACCTAGAGGCGAAGGTTTCGGACCCGTATGAGGGGGGAATCTCCCTGTTTAGGTGAAACCGGGTAGGATAGTGCCCCAACTTGTGAACCAACATGGTTTTACATCACCCTATGACCTAAACAAACACAAAACAAGAGAGAGCTACGCCGGGCTACCCCTGTCAGAGGAACGTCTAGGGGGGTAGACGATCCGAGTGTGCACAGAGATCAGGGTTTCGCCGGAGGAAGACCACGAGAACATTGGAATGAGATGAAAACTTGCATGTGCCCCTAGCATATGTGTGTGAGTGTGGTGGGAGGTTGGTATAGGTGCTTACATGTGTCCCCCCTCGCATGCATGCGCTCTAACCTAGAGGCGAAGGTTTCAGACCCGTATGAGGGGGGAATCTCCCTGTTTAGGTGAAACCGGGTAGGATAGTGCCCCAACTTGTGAACCAACATGGTTTTACATCACCCTATGACCTAAACAAACACAAAACAAGAGAGAGCTACGTCGGGCTACCCCTGTCAGAGGAACGTCTAGGGGGGTAGACGATCCGAGTGTGCACAGAGATCAGGGTTTCGCCGGAGGAAGACCACGAGAACATTGGAATGAGATGAAAACTTGCATGTGCCCCTAGCATATGTGTGTGAGTGTGGTGAGAGGTTGGTATAGGTGCTTGCATGTGTCCCCCCTCGCATGCATGCGCTCTAACCTAGAGGCGAAGGTTCCGGACCCGTATGAGGGGGGAATCTCCCCGTTTAGGTGAAACCGGGTAGGATAGTGCCCCAACTTGTGAACCAATATGGTTTTACATCACCCTATGACCTAAACAAACACAAAACAAGAGAGAGCTACGCCGGGCTACCCCTGTCAGAGGAACGTCTAGGGGGGTAGACGATCCGAGTGTGCACAGAGATCAGGGTTTCGCCGGAGGAAGACCACGAGAACATTGGAATGAGATGAAAACTTGCATGTGCCCCTATCATATGTGTGTGAGTGTGGTGAGAGGTTGGTATAGGTGCTTGCATGTGTCCCCCCTCGCATGCATGCGCTCTAACCTAGAGGCGAAGGTTCCGGACCCGTATGAGGGGGGAATCTCCCCGTTTAGGTGAAACCGGGTAGGATAGTGCCCCAACTTGTGAACCAACATGGTTTTACATCACCCTATGACCTAAACAAACACAAAACAAGAGAGAGCTACGCTGGGCTACCCCTGTCAGAGGAACGTCTAGGGGGTAGACGATCCGAGTGTGCACAGAGATCAGGATTTCGCCGGAGGAAGACCACGAGAACATTGGAATGAGAGGAAAACTTGCATGTGCCCCTAGCATATGTGTGTGTGTGGTGAGAGGTTGGTATAGGTGCTTGCATGTGTCCCCCCTCGCATGCATGCGCTCTAACCTAGAGGCGAAGGTTTCGGACCCGTATGAGGGGGGAATCTCCCTGTTTAGGTGAAACCGGGTAGGATAGTGCCCCAACTTGTGAACCAACATGGTTTTACATCACCCTATGACCTAAACAAACACAAAACAAGAGAGAGCTACGCCGGGCTACCCCTGTCAGAGGAACGTCTAGGGGGGTAGACGATCCGAGTGTGCACAGAGATCAGGGTTTCGCCGGAGGAAGACCACGAGAACATTGGAATGAGATGAAAACTTGCATGTGCCCCTAGCATATGTGTGTGAGTGTGGTGAGAGGTTGGTATAGGTGCTTCCATGTGTCCCCCCTCGCATGCATGCGCTCTAACCTAGAGGCGAAGGTTCCGGACCCGTATGAGGGGGGAATCTCCCCGTTTAGGTGAAACCATGTAGGATAGTGACCCAACTTGTGAACCAATATGGTTTTACATCACCCTATGACCTAAACAAACACAAAACAAGAGAGAGCTACGCCGGGCTACCCCTGTCAGAGGAACGTCTAGGGGGTAGACGATCCGAGTGTGCACAGAGATCAGGGTTTCGCCGGAGGAAGACCACGAGAACATTGGAATGAGATGAAAACTTTCATGTGCCCCTAGCATATGTGTGTGAGTGTGGTGAGAGGTTGGTATAGGTGCTTGCATGTGTCCCCCCTCGCATGCATGCGCTCTAACCTAGAGGCGAAGGTTTCGGACCCGTATGAGGGGGGAATCTCCCTGTTTAGGTGAAACCGGGTAGGATAGTGCCCCAACTTGTGAACCAACATGGTTTTACATCACCCTATGACCTAAACAAACACAAAACAAGAGAGAGCTACGCCGGGCTACCCCTGTCAGAGGAACGTCTAGGGGGGTAGACGATCCGAGTGTGCACAGAGATCAGGGTTTCGCCGGAGGAAGACCACGAGAACATTGGAATGAGATGAAAACTTGCATGTGCCCCTAGCATATGTGTGTGAGTGTGGTGGGAGGTTGGTATAGGTGCTTACATGTGTCCCCCCTCGCATGCATGCGCTCTAACCTAGAGGCGAAGGTTTTGGACCCGTATGAGGGGGGAATCTCCCTGTTTAGGTGAAACCGGGTAGGATAGTGCCCCAACTTGTGAACCAACATGGTTTTACATCACCCTATGACCTAAACAAACACAAAACAAGAGAGAGCTACGTCGGGCTACCCCTGTCAGAGGAACGTCTAGGGGGGTAGACGATCCGAGTGTGCACAGAGATCAGGGTTTCGCCGGAGGAAGACCACGAGAACATTGGAATGAGATGAAAACTTGCATGTGCCCCTAGCATATGTGTGTGAGTGTGGTGAGAGGTTGGTATAGGTGCTTGCATGTGTCCCCCCTCGCATGCATGCGCTCTAACCTAGAGGCGAAGGTTCCGGACCCGTATGAGGGGGGAATCTCCCCGTTTAGGTGAAACCGGGTAGGATAGTGCCCCAACTTGTGAACCAATATGGTTTTACATCACCCTATGACCTAAACAAACACAAAACAAGAGAGAGCTACGCCGGGCTACCCCTGTCAGAGGAACGTCTAGGGGGGTAGACGATCCGAGTGTGCACAGAGATCAGGGTTTCGCCGGAGGAAGACCACGAGAACATTGGAATGAGATGAAAACTTGCATGTGCCCCTATCATATGTGTGTGAGTGTGGTGAGAGGTTGGTATAGGTGCTTGCATGTGTCCCCCCTCGCATGCATGCGCTCTAACCTAGAGGCGAAGGTTCCGGACCCGTATGAGGGGGGAATCTCCCTGTTTAGGTGAAACCGGGTAGGATAGTGCCCCAACTTGTGAACCAACATGGTTTTACATCACCCTATGACCTAAACAAACACAAAACAAGAGAGAGCTACGCCGGGCTACCCCTGTCAGAGGAACGTCTAGGGGGTAGACGATCCGAGTGTGCACAGAGATCAGGATTTCGCCGGAGGAAGACCACGAGAACATTGGAATGAGAGGAAAACTTGCATGTGCCCCTAGCATATGTGTGTGTGTGGTGAGAGGTTGGTATAGGTGCTTGCATGTGTCCCCCCTCGCATGCATGCGCTCTAACCTAGAGGCGAAGGTTCCGGACCCGTATGAGGGGGGAATCTCCCCGTTTAGGTGAAACCGGGTAGGATAGTGCCCCAACTTGTGAACCAATATGGTTTTACATCACCCTATGACCTAAACAAACACAAAACAAGAGAGAGCTACGCCGGGCTACCCCTGTCAGAGGAACGTCTAGGGGGTAGACGATCCGAGTGTGCACAGAGATCAGGGTTTCGCCGGAGGAAGACCACGAGAACATTGGAATGAGATGAAAACTTGCATGTGCCCCTAGCATATGTGTGTGAGTGTGGTGAGAGGTTGGTATAGGTGCTTGCATGTGTCCCCCCTCGCATGCATGCGCTCTAACCTAGAGGCGAAGGTTTCGGACCCGTATGAGGGGGGAATCTCCCTGTTTAGGTGAAACCGGGTAGGATAGTGCCCCAACTTGTGAACCAACATGGTTTTACATCACCCTATGACCTAAACAAACACAAAACAAGAGAGAGCTACGCCGGGCTACCCCTGTCAGAGGAACGTCTAGGGGGGTAGACGATCCGAGTGTGCACAGAGATCAGGGTTTCGCCGGAGGAAGACCACGAGAACATTGGAATGAGATGAAAACTTGCATGTGCCCCTAGCATATGTGTGTGAGTGTGGTGAGAGGTTGGTATAGGTGCTTCCATGTGTCCCCCCTCGCATGCATGCGCTCTAACCTAGAGGCGAAGGTTCCGGACCCGTATGAGGGGGGAATCTCCCCGTTTAGGTGAAACCATGTAGGATAGTGCCCCAACTTGTGAACCAATATGGTTTTACATCACCCTATGACCTAAACAAACACAAAACAAGAGAGAGCTACGCCGGGCTACCCCTGTCAGAGGAACGTCTAGGGGGTAGACGATCCGAGTGTGCACAGAGATCAGGGTTTCGCCGGAGGAAGACCACGAGAACATTGGAATGAGATGAAAACTTGCATGTGCCCCTAGCATATGTGTGTGAGTGTGGTGAGAGGTTGGTATAGGTGCTTGCATGTGTCCCCCCTCGCATGCATGCGCTCTAACCTAGAGGCGAAGGTTTCGGACCCGTATGAGGGGGGAATCTCCCTGTTTAGGTGAAACCGGGTAGGATAGTGCCCCAACTTGTGAACCAACATGGTTTTACATCACCCTATGACCTAAACAAACACAAAACAAGAGAGAGCTACGCCGGGCTACCCCTGTCAGAGGAACGTCTAGGGGGGTAGACGATCCGAGTGTGCACAGAGATCAGGGTTTCGCCGGAGGAAGACCACGAGAACATTGGAATGAGATGAAAACTTGCATGTGCCCCTAGCATATGTGTGTGAGTGTGGGGAGAGGTTGGCATAGGTGCTTCCATGTGTCCCCCCTCGCATGCATGCGCTCTAACCTAGAGGCGAAGGTTCCGGACCCGTATGAGGGGGGAATCTCCCCGTTTAGGTGAAACCGGGTAGGATAGTGCCCCAACTTGTGAACCAACATGGTTTTACATCACCCTATGACCTAAACAAACACAAAACAAGAGAGAGCTACGCCGGGCTACCCCTGTCAGAGGAACGTCTAGGGGGGTAGACGATCCGAGTGTGCACAGAGATCAGGGTTTCGCCGGAGGAAGACCACGAGAACATTGGAATGAGATGAAAACTTGCATGTGCCCCTAGCATATGTGTGTGAGTGTGGTGAGAGGTTGGTATAGGTGCTTGCATGTGTCCCCCCTCGCATGCATGCGCTCTAACCTAGAGGCGAAGGTTTCAGACCCGTATGAGGGGGGAATCTCCCTGTTGAGGTGAAACCGGGTAGGATAGTGCCCCAACTTGTGAACCAACATGGTTTTACATCACCCTATGACCTAAACAAACACACAACAAGAGAGATCTACGCCGGGCTACCCCTGTCAGAGGAACGTCTAGGGGGGTAGACGATCCGAGTGTGCACAGAGATCAGGGTTTCGCCGGAGGAAGACCACGAGAACATTGGAATAAGATGAAAACTTGCATGTGCCCCTAGCATATGTGTGTGAGTGTGGTGAGAGGTTGGTATAGGTGCTTGCATGTGTCCCCCCTCGCATGCATGCGCTCTAACCTCGAGGCGAAGGTTCCGGACCCGTATGAGGGGGGAATCTCCCCGTTTAGGTGAAACCGGGTAGGATAGTGCCCCAAATTGTGAACCAACATGGTTTTACATCACCCTATGACCTAAACAAACAACAAACAAGAGAGAGCTATGCCGGGCTACCCCTGTCAGAGGAACGTCTAGGGGGGTAGACGATCCGAGTGTGCACAGAGATCAGGGTTTCGCCGGAGGAAGACCACGAGAACATTGGAATGAGACGAAAACTTGCATGTGCCCCTAGCATATGTGAGTGAGTGTGGTGAGAGGTTGGTATAGGTGCTTGCATGTGTCCCCCCTCGCATGCATGCGCTCTAACCTAGAGGCGAAGGTTCCGGACCCGTATGAGGGGGGAATCTCCCCGTTTAGGTGAAACCGGGTAGGATAGTGCCCCAACTTGTGAACCAACATGGTTTTACATCACCCTATGACCTAAACAAACACAAAACAAGAGAGAGCTACGCCGGGCTACCCCTGTCAGAGGAATGTCTAGGGGGTAGACGATCCGAGTGTGCACAGAGATCATGGTTTCGCCGGAGGAAGACCACGAGAACATTGGAATGAGATGAAAACTTGCATGTGCCCCTAGCATATGTGTGTGAGTGTGGTGATAGGTTGGTATAGGTGCTTGCATGTGTCCCCCCTCGCATGCATGCACTCTAACCTAGAGGCGAAGGTTTCGGCCCCGTATGAGGGGGGAATCTCCCTGTTTAGGTGAAACCGGGTAGGATAGTGCCCCAACTTGTGAACCAACATGGTTTTACATCACCCTATGACCTAAACAAACACAAAACAAGAGAGAGCTACGCCGGGCTACCCCTGTCAGAGGAACGTCTAGGGGGGTAGACGATCCGAGTGTGCACAGAGATCAGGGTTTCGCCGGAGGAAGACCACGAGAACATTGGAATGAGATGAAAACTTTCATGTGCCCCTAGCATATGTGTGTGAGTGTGGTGAGAGGTTGGTATAGGTGCTTGCATGTGTCCCCCCTCGCATGCATGCGCTCTAACCTAGAGGCGAAGGTTCCGGACCCGTATGAGGGGGGAATCTCCCCGTTTAGGTGAAACCGGGTAGGATAGTGCCCCAACTTGTGAACCAACATGGTTTTACATCACCCTATGACCTAAACAAACACAAAACAAGAGAGAGCTACGCCGGGCTACCCCTGTCAGAGGAACGTCTAGGGGGGTAGACGATCCGAGTGTGCACAGAGATCAGGGTTTCGCCGGAGGAAGACCACGAGAACATTAGAATGAGATGAAAACTTGCATGTGCCCCTAGCATATGTGTGTGAGTGTGGTGAGAGGTTGGTATAGGTGCTTGCATGTGTCCCCCCTCGCATGCATGCGCTCTAACCTAGAGGCGAAGGTTCCGGATCCGTATGAGGGGGGAATCTCCCCGTTTAGGTGAAACCGGGTAGGATAGTGCCCCAACTTGTGAACCAACATGGTTTTACATCACCCTATGACCTAAACAAACACAAAACAAGAGAGAGCTACGCCGGGCTACCCCTGTCAGAGGAACGTCTAGGGGGTAGACGATCCGAGTGTGCACAGAGATCAGGATTTCGCCGGAGGAAGACCACGAGAACATTGGAATGAGAGGAAAACTTGCATGTGCCCCTAGCATATGTGTGTGTGTGGTGAGAGGTTGGTATAGGTGCTTGCATGTGTCCCCCCTCGCATGCATGCGCTCTAACCTAGAGGCGAAGGTTTCGGACCCGTATGAGGGGGGAATCTCCCTGTTTAGGTGAAACCGGGTAGGATAGTGCCCCAACTTGTGAACCAACATGGTTTTACATCACCCTATGACCTAAACAAACACAAAACAAGAGAGAGCTACGCCGGGCTACCCCTGTCAGAGGAACGTCTAGGGGGGTAGACGATCCGAGTGTGCACAGAGATCAGGGTTTCGCCGGAGGAAGACCACGAGAACATTGGAATGAGATGAAAACTTGCATGTGCCCCTAGCATATGTGTGTGAGTGTGGTGAGAGGTTGGTATAGGTGCTTCCATGTGTCCCCCCTCGCATGCATGCGCTCTAACCTAGAGGCGAAGGTTCCGGACCCGTATGAGGGGGGAATCTCCCCGTTTAGGTGAAACCATGTAGGATAGTGCCCCAACTTGTGAACCAATATGGTTTTACATCACCCTATGACCTAAACAAACACAAAACAAGAGAGAGCTACGCCGGGCTACCCCTGTCAGAGGAACGTCTAG
Organism: Avena sativa; assembly: GCA_916181665.1. Lineage (NCBI taxonomy): Eukaryota > Viridiplantae > Streptophyta > Magnoliopsida > Poales > Poaceae > Avena > Avena sativa. The sequence goes on along the minus strand of OV702298.1, from coordinate 257,795,902 downwards.
GGGGTAGACGATCCGAGTGTGCACAGAGATCAGGGTTTCACCGGAGGAAGACCACGAGAACATTGGAATGAGATGAAAACTTGCATGTGCCCCTAGCATATGTGTGTGAGTGTGGTGAGAGGTTGGTATAGGTGCTTGCATGTGTCCCCCCTCGCATGCATGCGCTCTAACCTAGAGGCGAAGGTTTCAGACCCGTATGAGGGGGGAATCTCCCTGTTTAGGTGAAACCGGGTAGGATAGTGCCCCAACTTGTGAACCAACATGGTTTTACATCACCCTATGACCTAAACAAACACACAACAAGAGAGATCTACGCCGGGCTACCCCTGTCAGAGGAACGTCTAGGGGGGTAGACGATCCGAGTGTGCACAGAGATCAGGGTTTCGCCGGAGGAAGACCACGAGAACATTGGAATAAGATGAAAACTTGCATGTGCCCCTAGCATATGTGTGTGAGTGTGGTGAGAGGTTGGTATAGGTGCTTGCATGTGTCCCCCCTCGCATGCATGCGCTCTAACCTCGAGGCGAAGGTTCCGGACCCGTATGAGGGGGGAATCTCCCCGTTTAGGTGAAACCGGGTAGGATAGTGCCCCAAATTGTGAACCAACATGGTTTTACATCACCCTATGACCTAAACAAACAACAAACAAGAGAGAGCTATGCCGGGCTACCCCTGTCAGAGGAACGTCTAGGGGGGTAGACGATCCGAGTGTGCACAGAGATCAGGGTTTCGCCGGAGGAAGACCACGAGAACATTGGAATGAGACGAAAACTTGCATGTGCCCCTAGCATATGTGAGTGAGTGTGGTGAGAGGTTGGTATAGGTGCTTGCATGTGTCCCCCCTCGCATGCATGCGCTCTAACCTAGAGGCGAAGGTTCCGGACCCGTATGAGGGGGGAATCTCCCCGTTTAGGTGAAACCGGGTAGGATAGTGCCCCAACTTGTGAACCAACATGGTTTTACATCACCCTATGACCTAAACAAACACAAAACAAGAGAGAGCTACGCCGGGCTACCCCTGTCAGAGGAATGTCTAGGGGGTAGACGATCCGAGTGTGCACAGAGATCATGGTTTCGCCGGAGGAAGACCACGAGAACATTGGAATGAGATGAAAACTTGCATGTGCCCCTAGCATATGTGTGTGAGTGTGGTGATAGGTTGGTATAGGTGCTTGCATGTGTCCCCCCTCGCATGCATGCACTCTAACCTAGAGGCGAAGGTTTCGGCCCCGTATGAGGGGGGAATCTCCCTGTTTAGGTGAAACCGGGTAGGATAGTGCCCCAACTTGTGAACCAACATGGTTTTACATCACCCTATGACCTAAACAAACACAAAACAAGAGAGAGCTACGCCGGGCTACCCCTGTCAGAGGAACGTCTAGGGGGGTAGACGATCCGAGTGTGCACAGAGATCAGGGTTTCACCGGAGGAAGACCACGAGAACATTGGAATGAGATGAAAACTTTCATGTGCCCCTAGCATATGTGTGTGAGTGTGGTGAGAGGTTGGTATAGGTGCTTGCATGTGTCCCCCCTCGCATGCATGCGCTCTAACCTAGAGGCGAAGGTTCCGGACCCGTATGAGGGGGGAATCTCCCCGTTTAGGTGAAACCGGGTAGGATAGTGCCCCAACTTGTGAACCAACATGGTTTTACATCACCCTATGACCTAAACAAACACAAAACAAGAGAGAGCTACGCCGGGCTACCCCTGTCAGAGGAACGTCTAGGGGGGTAGATGATCCGAGTGTGCACAGAGATCAGGGTTTCGCCGGAGGAAGACCACGAGAACATTAGAATGAGATGAAAACTTGCATGTGCCCCTAGCATATGTGTGTGAGTGTGGTGAGAGGTTGGTATAGGTGCTTGCATGTGTCCCCCCTCGCATGCATGCGCTCTAACCTAGAGGCGAAGGTTCCGGATCCGTATGAGGGGGGAATCTCCCCGTTTAGGTGAAACCGGGTAGGATAGTGCCCCAACTTGTGAACCAACATGGTTTTACATCACCCTATGACCTAAACAAACACAAAACAAGAGAGAGCTACGCCGGGCTACCCCTGTCAGAGGAACGTCTAGGGGGTAGACGATCCGAGTGTGCACAGAGATCAGGATTTCGCCGGAGGAAGACCACGAGAACATTGGAATGAGAGGAAAACTTGCATGTGCCCCTAGCATATGTGTGTGTGTGGTGAGAGGTTGGTATAGGTGCTTGCATGTGTCCCCCCTCGCATGCATGCGCTCTAACCTAGAGGCGAAGGTTTCGGACCCGTATGAGGGGGGAATCTCCCTGTTTAGGTGAAACCGGGTAGGATAGTGCCCCAACTTGTGAACCAACATGGTTTTACATCACCCTATGACCTAAACAAACACAAAACAAGAGAGAGCTACGCCGGGCTACCCCTGTCAGAGGAACGTCTAGGGGGGTAGACGATCCGAGTGTGCACAGAGATCAGGGTTTCGCCGGAGGAAGACCACGAGAACATTGGAATGAGATGAAAACTTGCATGTGCCCCTAGCATATGTGTGTGAGTGTGGTGAGAGGTTGGTATAGGTGCTTCCATGTGTCCCCCCTCGCATGCATGCGCTCTAACCTAGAGGCGAAGGTTCCGGACCCGTATGAGGGGGGAATCTCCCCGTTTAGGTGAAACCATGTAGGATAGTGCCCCAACTTGTGAACCAATATGGTTTTACATCACCCTATGACCTAAACAAACACAAAACAAGAGAGAGCTACGCCGGGCTACCCCTGTCAGAGGAACGTCTAGGGGGTAGACGATCCGAGTGTGCACAGAGATCAGGGTTTCGCCGGAGGAAGACCACGAGAACATTGGAATGAGATGAAAACTTGCATGTGCCCCTAGCATATGTGTGTGAGTGTGGTGAGAGGTTGGTATAGGTGCTTGCATGTGTCCCCCCTCGCATGCATGCGCTCTAACCTAGAGGCGAAGGTTTCAGACCCGTATGAGGGGGGAATCTCCCTGTTTAGGTGAAACCGGGTAGGATAGTGCCCCAACTTGTGAACCAACATGGTTTTACATCACCCTATGACCTAAACAAACACACAACAAGAGAGATCTACGCCGGGCTACCCCTGTCAGAGGAACGTCTAGGGGGGTAGACGATCCGAGTGTGCACAGAGATCAGGGTTTCGCCGGAGGAAGACCACGAGAACATTGGAATAAGATGAAAACTTGCATGTGCCCCTAGCATATGTGTGTGAGTGTGGTGAGAGGTTGGTATAGGTGCTTGCATGTGTCCCCCCTCGCATGCATGCGCTCTAACCTCGAGGCGAAGGTTCCGGACCCGTATGAGGGGGGAATCTCCCCGTTTAGGTGAAACCGGGTAGGATAGTGCCCCAAATTGTGAACCAACATGGTTTTACATCACCCTATGACCTAAACAAACAACAAACAAGAGAGAGCTATGCCGGGCTACCCCTGTCAGAGGAACGTCTAGGGGGGTAGACGATCCGAGTGTGCACAGAGATCAGGGTTTCGCCGGAGGAAGACCACGAGAACATTGGAATGAGACGAAAACTTGCATGTGCCCCTAGCATATGTGAGTGAGTGTGGTGAGAGGTTGGTGTAGGTGCTTGCATGTGTCCCCCCTCGCATGCATGCGCTCTAACCTAGAGGCGAAGGTTCCGGACCCGTATGAGGGGGGAATCTCCCCGTTTAGGTGAAACCGGGTAGGATAGTGCCCCAACTTGTGAACCAACATGGTTTTACATCACCCTATGACCTAAACAAACACAAAACAAGAGAGAGCTACGCCGGGCTACCCCTGTCAGAGGAATGTCTAGGGGGTAGACGATCCGAGTGTGCACAGAGATCATGGTTTCGCCGGAGGAAGACCACGAGAACATTGGAATGAGATGAAAACTTGCATGTGCCCCTAGCATATGTGTGTGAGTGTGGTGATAGGTTGGTATAGGTGCTTGCATGTGTCCCCCCTCGCATGCATGCACTCTAACCTAGAGGCGAAGGTTTCGGCCCCGTATGAGGGGGGAATCTCCCTGTTTAGGTGAAACCGGGTAGGATAGTGCCCCAACTTGTGAACCAACATGGTTTTACATCACCCTATGACCTAAACAAACACAAAACAAGAGAGAGCTACGCCGGGCTACCCCTGTCAGAGGAACGTCTAGGGGGGTAGACGATCCGAGTGTGCACAGAGATCAGGGTTTCGCCGGAGGAAGACCACGAGAACATTGGAATGAGATGAAAACTTTCATGTGCCCCTAGCATATGTGTGTGAGTGTGGTGAGAGGTTGGTATAGGTGCTTGCATGTGTCCCCCCTCGCATGCATGCGCTCTAACCTAGAGGCGAAGGTTCCGGACCCGTATGAGGGGGGAATCTCCCCGTTTAGGTGAAACCGGGTAGGATAGTGCCCCAACTTGTGAACCAACATGGTTTTACATCACCCTATGACCTAAACAAACACAAAACAAGAGAGAGCTACGCCGGGCTACCCCTGTCAGAGGAACGTCTAGGGGGGTAGACGATCCGAGTGTGCACAGAGATCAGGGTTTCGCCGGAGGAAGACCACGAGAACATTAGAATGAGATGAAAACTTGCATGTGCCCCTAGCATATGTGTGTGAGTGTGTTGAGAGGTTGGTATAGGTGCTTGCATGTGTCCCCCCTCGCATGCATGCGCTCTAACCTAGAGGCGAAGGTTCCGGATCCGTATGAGGGGGGAATCTCCCCGTTTAGGTGAAACCGGGTAGGATAGTGCCCCAACTTGTGAACCAACATGGTTTTACATCACCCTATGACCTAAACAAACACAAAACAAGAGAGAGCTACGCCGGGCTACCCCTGTCAGAGGAACGTCTAGGGGGTAGACGATCCGAGTGTGCACAGAGATCAGGATTTCGCCGGAGGAAGACCACGAGAACATTGGAATGAGAGGAAAACTTGCATGTGCCCCTAGCATATGTGTGTGTGTGTGGTGAGAGGTTGGTATAGGTGCTTGCATGTGTCCCCCCTCGCATGCATGCGCTCTAACCTAGAGGCGAAGGTTTCGGACCCGTATGAGGGGGGAATCTCCCTGTTTAGGTGAAACCGGGTAGGATAGTGCCCCAACTTGTGAACCAACATGGTTTTACATCACCCTATGACCTAAACAAACACAAAACAAGAGAGAGCTACGCCGGGCTACCCCTGTCAGAGGAACGTCTAGGGGGGTAGACGATCCGAGTGTGCACAGAGATCATGGTTTCGCCGGAGGAAGACCACGAGAACATTGGAATGAGATGAAAACTTGCATGTGCCCCTAGCATATGTGTGTGAGTGTGGTGAGAGGTTGGTATAGGTGCTTCCATGTGTCCCCCCTCGCATGCATGCGCTCTAACCTAGAGGCGAAGGTTCCGGACCCGTATGAGGGGGGAATCTCCCCGTTTAGGTGAAACCATGTAGGATAGTGCCCCAACTTGTGAACCAATATGGTTTTACATCACCCTATGACCTAAACAAACACAAAACAAGAGAGAGCTACGCCGGGCTACCCCTGTCAGAGGAACGTCTAGGGGGTAGACGATCCGAGTGTGCACAGAGATCAGGGTTTCGCCGGAGGAAGACCACGAGAACATTGGAATGAGATGAAAACTTGCATGTGCCCCTAGCATATGTGTGTGAGTGTGGTGAGAGGTTGGTATAGGTGCTTGCATGTGTCCCCCCTCGCATGCATGCGCTCTAACCTAGAGGCGAAGGTTTCGGACCCGTATGAGGGGGGAATCTCCCTGTTTAGGTGAAACCGGGTAGGATAGTGCCCCAACTTGTGAACCAACATGGTTTTACATCACCCTATGACCTAAACAAACACAAAACAAGAGAGAGCTACGCCGGGCTACCCCTGTCAGAGGAACGTCTAGGGGGGTAGACGATCCGAGTGTGCACAGAGATCAGGGTTTCGCCGGAGGAAGACCACGAGAACATTGGAATGAGATGAAAACTTGCATGTGCCCCTAGCATATGTGTGTGAGTGTGGTGAGAGGTTGGCATAGGTGCTTCCATGTGTCCCCCCTCGCATGCATGCGCTCTAACCTAGAGGCGAAGGTTCCGGACCCGTATGAGGGGGGAATCTCCCCGTTTAGGTGAAACCGGGTAGGATAGTGCCCCAACTTGTGAACCAACATGGTTTTACATCACCCTATGACCTAAACAAACACAAAACAAGAGAGAGCTACGCCGGGCTACCCCTGTCAGAGGAACGTCTAGGGGGGTAGACGATCCGAGTGTGCACAGAGATCAGGGTTTCGCCGGAGGAAGACCACGAGAACATTGGAATGAGATGAAAACTTGCATGTGCCCCTAGCATATGTGTGTGAGTGTGGTGAGAGGTTGGTATAGGTGCTTCCATGTGTCCCCCCTCGCATGCATGCGCTCTAACCTAGAGGCGAAGGTTCCGGACCCGTATGAGGGGGGAATCTCCCCGTTTAGGTGAAACCATGTAGGATAGTGCCCCAACTTGTGAACCAATATGGTTTTACATCACCCTATGACCTAAACAAACACAAAACAAGAGAGAGCTACGCCGGGCTACCCCTGTCAGAGGAACGTCTAGGGGGTAGACGATCCGAGTGTGCACAGAGATCAGGGTTTCGCCGGAGGAAGACCACGAGAACATTGGAATGAGATGAAAACTTGCATGTGCCCCTAGCATATGTGTGTGAGTGTGGTGAGAGGTTGGTATAGGTGCTTGCATGTGTCCCCCCTCGCATGCATGCGCTCTAACCTAGAGGCGAAGGTTTCGGACCCGTATGAGGGGGGAATCTCCCTGTTTAGGTGAAACCGGGTAGGATAGTGCCCCAACTTGTGAACCAACATGGTTTTACATCACCCTATGACCTAAACAAACACAAAACAAGAGAGAGCTACGCCGGGCTACCCCTGTCAGAGGAACGTCTAGGGGGGTAGACGATCCGAGTGTGCACAGAGATCAGGGTTTCGCCGGAGGAAGACCACGAGAACATTGGAATGAGATGAAAACTTGCATGTGCCCCTAGCATATGTGTGTGAGTGTGGTGAGAGGTTGGCATAGGTGCTTCCATGTGTCCCCCCTCGCATGCATGCGCTCTAACCTAGAGGCGAAGGTTCCGGACCCGTATGAGGGGGGAATCTCCCCGTTTAGGTGAAACCGGGTAGGATAGTGCCCCAACTTGTGAACCAACATGGTTTTACATCACCCTATGACCTAAACAAACACAAAACAAGAGAGAGCTACGCCGGGCTACCCCTGTCAGAGGAACGTCTAGGGGGGTAGACGATCCGAGTGTGCACAGAGATCAGGGTTTCGCCGGAGGAAGACCACGAGAACATTGGAATGAGATGAAAACTTGCATGTGCCCCTAGCATATGTGTGTGAGTGTGGTGAGAGGTTGGTATAGGTGCTTGCATGTGTCCCCCCTCGCATGCATGCGCTCTAACCTAGAGGCGAAGGTTTCAGACCCGTATGAGGGGGGAATCTCCCTGTTTAGGTGAAACCGGGTAGGATAGTGCCCCAACTTGTGAACCAACATGGTTTTACATCACCCTATGACCTAAACAAACACAAAACAAGAGAGAGCTACGCCGGGCTACCCCTGTCAGAGGAACGTCTAGGGGGGTAGACGATCCGAGTGTGCACAGAGATCAGGGTTTCGCCGGAGGAAGACCACGAGAACATTGGAATAAGATGAAAACTTGCATGTGCCCCTAGCATATGTGTGTGAGTGTGGTGAGAGGTTGGTATAGGTGCTTGCATGTGTCCCCCCTCGCATGCATGCGCTCTAACCTCGAGGCGAAGGTTCCGGACCCGTATGAGGGGGGAATCTCCCCGTTTAGGTGAAACCGGGTAGGATAGTGCCCCAAATTGTGAACCAACATGGTTTTACATCACCCTATGACCTAAACAAACAACAAACAAGAGAGAGCTATGCCGGGCTACCCCTGTCAGAGGAACGTCTAGGGGGGTAGACGATCCGAGTGTGCACAGAGATCAGGGTTTCGCCGGAGGAAGACCACGAGAACATTGGAATGAGACGAAAACTTGCATGTGCCCCTAGCATATGTGAGTGAGTGTGGTGAGAGGTTGGTATAGGTGCTTGCATGTGTCCCCCCTCGCATGCATGCGCTCTAACCTAGAGGCGAAGGTTCCGGACCCGTATGAGGGGGGAATCTCCCCGTTTAGGTGAAACCGGGTAGGATAGTGCCCCAACTTGTGAACCAACATGGTTTTACATCACCCTATGACCTAAACAAACACAAAACAAGAGAGAGCTACGCCGGGCTACCCCTGTCAGAGGAATGTCTAGGGGGTAGACGATCCGAGTGTGCACAGAGATCATGGTTTCGCCGGAGGAAGACCACGAGAACATTGGAATGAGATGAAAACTTGCATGTGCCCCTAGCATATGTGTGTGAGTGTGGTGATAGGTTGGTATAGGTGCTTGCATGTGTCCCCCCTCGCATGCATGCACTCTAACCTAGAGGCGAAGGTTTCGGCCCCGTATGAGGGGGGAATCTCCCTGTTTAGGTGAAACCGGGTAGGATAGTGCCCCAACTTGTGAACCAACATGGTTTTACATCACCCTATGACCTAAACAAACACAAAACAAGAGAGAGCTACGCCGGGCTACCCCTGTCAGAGGAACGTCTAGGGGGGTAGACGATCCGAGTGTGCACAGAGATCAGGGTTTCGCCGGAGGAAGACCACGAGAACATTGGAATGAGATGAAAACTTTCATGTGCCCCTAGCATATGTGTGTGAGTGTGGTGAGAGGTTGGTATGGGTGCTTGCATGTGTCCCCCCTCGCATGCATGCGCTCTAACCTAGAGGCGAAGGTTCCGGACCCGTATGAGGGGGGAATCTCCCCGTTTAGGTGAAACCGGGTAGGATAGTGCCCCAACTTGTGAACCAACATGGTTTTACATCACCCTATGACCTAAACAAACACAAAACAAGAGAGAGCTACGCCGGGCTACCCCTGTCAGAGGAACGTCTAGGGGGGTAGACGATCCGAGTGTGCACAGAGATCAGGGTTTCGCCGGAGGAAGACCACGAGAACATTGGAATGAGATGAAAACTTGCATGTGCCCCTAGCATATGTGTGTGAGTGTGGTGAGAGGTTGGTATAGGTGCTTCCATGTGTCCCCCCTCGCATGCATGCGCTCTAACCTAGAGGCGAAGGTTCCGGACCCGTATGAGGGGGGAATCTCCCCGTTTAGGTGAAACCATGTAGGATAGTGCCCCAACTTGTGAACCAATATGGTTTTACATCACCCTATGACCTAAACAAACACAAAACAAGAGAGAGCTACGCCGGGCTACCCCTGTCAGAGGAACGTCTAGGGGGTAGACGATCCGAGTGTGCACAGAGATCAGGGTTTCGCCGGAGGAAGACCACGAGAACATTGGAATGAGATGAAAACTTGCATGTGCCCCTAGCATATGTGTGTGAGTGTGGTGAGAGGTTGGTATAGGTGCTTGCATGTGTCCCCCCTCGCATGCATGCGCTCTAACCTAGAGGCGAAGGTTTCGGACCCGTATGAGGGGGGAATCTCCCTGTTTAGGTGAAACCGGGTAGGATAGTGCCCCAACTTGTGAACCAACATGGTTTTACATCACCCTATGACCTAAACAAACACAAAACAAGAGAGAGCTACGCCGGGCTACCCCTGTCAGAGGAACGTCTAGGGGGGTAGACGATCCGAGTGTGCACAGAGATCAGGGTTTCGCCGGAGGAAGACCACGAGAACATTGGAATGAGATGAAAACTTGCATGTGCCCCTAGCATATGTGTGTGAGTGTGGTGAGAGGTTGGCATAGGTGCTTCCATGTGTCCCCCCTCGCATGCATGCGCTCTAACCTAGAGGCGAAGGTTCCGGACCCGTATGAGGGGGGAATCTCCCCGTTTAGGTGAAACCGGGTAGGATAGTGCCCCAACTTGTGAACCAACATGGTTTTACATCACCCTATGACCTAAACAAACACAAAACAAGAGAGAGCTACGCCGGGCTACCCCTGTCAGAGGAACGTCTAGGGGGGTAGACGATCCGAGTGTGCACAGAGATCAGGGTTTCGCCGGAGGAAGACCACGAGAACATTGGAATGAGATGAAAACTTGCATGTGCCCCTAGCATATGTGTGTGAGTGTGGTGAGAGGTTGGTATAGGTCCTTGCATGTGTCCCCCCTCGCATGCATGCGCTCTAACCTAGAGGCGAAGGTTTCAGACCCGTATGAGGGGGGAATCTCCCTGTTTAGGTGAAACCGGGTAGGATAGTGCCCCAACTTGTGAACCAACATGGTTTTACATCACCCTATGACCTAAACAAACACAAAACAAGAGAGAGCTACGCCGGGCTACCCCTGTCAGAGGAACGTCTAGGGGGGTAGACGATCCGAGTGTGCACAGAGATCAGGGTTTCGCCGGAGGAAGACCACGAGAACATTGGAATAAGATGAAAACTTGCATGTGCCCCTAGCATATGTGTGTGAGTGTGGTGAGAGGTTGGTATAGGTGCTTGCATGTGTCCCCCCTCGCATGCATGCGCTCTAACCTCGAGGCGAAGGTTCCGGACCCGTATGAGGGGGGAATCTCCCCGTTTAGGTGAAACCGGGTAGGATAGTGCCCCAAATTGTGAACCAACATGGTTTTACATCACCCTATGACCTAAACAAACAACAAACAAGAGAGAGCTATGCCGGGCTACCCCTGTCAGAGGAACGTCTAGGGGGGTAGACGATCCGAGTGTGCACAGAGATCAGGGTTTCGCCGGAGGAAGACCACGAGAACATTGGAATGAGACGAAAACTTGCATGTGCCCCTAGCATATGTGAGTGAGTGTGGTGAGAGGTTGGTATAGGTGCTTGCATGTGTCCCCCCTCGCATGCATGCGCTCTAACCTAGAGGCGAAGGTTCCGGACCCGTATGATGGGGGAATCTCCCCGTTTAGGTGAAACCGGGTAGGATAGTGCCCCAACTTGTGAACGAACATGGTTTTACATCACCCTATGACCTAAACAAACACAAAACAAGAGAGATATACGCCGGGCTACCCCTGTCAGAGGAACGTCTAGGGGGGTAGACGATCCGAGTGTGCACAGAGATCAGGGTTTCGCCGGAGGAAGACCACGAGAACATTGGAATGAGACGAAAACTTGCATGTGCCCCTAGCATATGTGTGTGAGTGTGGTGAGAGGTTGGTATAGGTGCTTGCATGTGTCCCCCCTCGCATGCATGCGCTCTAACCTAGAGGCGAAGGTTCCGTACCCGTATAAGGGGGGAATCTCCCCGTTTAGGTGAAACCGGGTAGGATAGTGCCCCAACTTGTGAACCAACATGGTTTTACATCACCCTATGACCTAAACAAACACAAAACAAGAGAGAGCTACGCCGGTCTACCCCTGTCAGAGGAACGTCTAGGGGGGTAGACGATCCGAGTGTGCACAGAGATCAGGGTTTCGCCAGAGGAAGACCACGAGAACATTGGAATGAGATGAAAACTTGCATGTGACCCTAGAATATGTGTGTGAGTATGGTGAGAGGTTGGTATAGGTGCTTGCATGTGCCCCCCTCGCATGCATGCGCTCTAACCTAGAGGCGAAGGTTCCGTACCCGTATGAGGGGGGAATCTCCCCGTTTAGGTGAAACCGGGTAGGATAGTGCCCCAACTTGTGAACCAACATGGTTTTACATCACCCTATGACCTAAACAAACACAAAACAAGAGAGAGCTACGCCGGGCTACCCCTGTCAGAGGAATGTCTAGGGGGGTAGACGATCCGAGTGTGCACAGAGATCAGGGTTTCGCCGGAGGAAGACCACGAGAACATTGGAATGAGATGAAAACTTGCATGTGCCCCTAGCATATGTGTGTGAGTGTGGTGAGAGGTTGGTATAGGTGCTTGCATGTGTCCCCCCTCGCATGCATGCGCTCTAACCTAGAGGCGAAGGTTTCGGACCCGTATGAGGGGGGAATCTCCCTGTTTAGGTGAAACCGGGTAGGATAGTGCCCCAACTTGTGAACCAACATGGTTTTACATCACCCTATGACCTAAACAAACACAAAACAAGAGAGATCTACGCCGGGCTACCCCTGTCAGAGGAACGTCTAGGGGGGTAGACGATCCGAGTGTGCACAGAGATCAGGGTTTCGCCGGAGGAAGACCACGAGAACATTGGAATGAGAGGAAAACTTGCATGTGCCCCTAGCATATGTGTGTGAGTGTGGTGAGAGGTTGGTATAGGTGCTTGCATGTGTCCCCCCTCGCATGCATGCGCTCTAACCTCGAGGCGAAGGTTCCGGACCCGTATGAGGGGGGAATCTCCCCGTTTAGGTGAAACCGGGTAGGATAGTGCCCCAAATTGTGAACCAACATGGTTTTACATCACCCTATGACCTAAAAAAACAACAAACAAGAGAGAGCTACGCCGGGCTACCCCTGTCAGAGGAACGTCTAGGGGGGTAGACGATCCGAGTGTGCACAGAGATCAGGGTTTCGCCGGAGGAAGACCACGAGAACATTGGAATGAGACGAAAACTTGCATGTGCCCCTAGCATATGTGTGTGAGTGTGGTGAGAGGTTGGTATAGGTGCTTGCATGTGTCCCCCCTCGCATGCATGCGCTCTAACCTAGAGGCGAAGGTTCCGGACCCGTATGAGGGGGGAATCTCCCCGTTTAGGTGAAACCGGGTAGGATAGTGCCCCAACTTGTGAACCAACATGGTTTTACATCACCCTATGACCTAAACAAACACAAAACAAGAGAGAGCTACGCCGGGCTACCCCTGTCAGAGGAATGTCTAGGGGGGTAGACGATCCGAGTGTGCACAGAGATCAGGGTTTCGCCGGAGGAAGACCACGAGAACATTGGAATGAGATGAAAACTTGCATGTGCCCCTAGCTTATGTGTGTGAGTGTGGTGAGAGGTTGGTATAGGTGCTTGCATGTGTCCCCCCTCGCATGCATGCGCTCTAACCTAGAGGCGAAGGTTTCGGACCCGTATGAGGGGGGAATCTCCCTGTTTAGGTGAAACCGGGTAGGATAGTGCCCCAACTTGTGAACCAACATGGTTTTACATCACCCTATGACCTAAACAAACACAAAACAAGAGAGATCTACGCCGGGCTACCCCTGTCAGAGGAACGTCTAGGGGGGTAGACGATCCGAGTGTGCACAGAGATCAGGGTTTCGCCGGAGGAAGACCACGAGAACATTGGAATGAGAGGAAAACTTGCATGTGCCCCTAGCATATGTGTGTGAGTGTGGTGAGAGGTTGGTATAGGTGCTTGCATGTGTCCCCCCTCGCATGCATGCGCTCTAACCTCGAGGCGAAGGTTCCGGACCCGTATGAGGGGGGAATCTCCCCGTTTAGGTGAAACCGGGTAGGATAGTGCCCCAAATTGTGAACCAACATGGTTTTACATCACCCTATGACCTAAAAAAACAACAAACAAGAGAGAGCTACGCCGGGCTACCCCTGTCAGAGGAACGTCTAGGGGGGTAGACGATCCGAGTGTGCACAGAGATCAGGGTTTCGCCGGAGGAAGACCACGAGAACATTGGAATGAGACGAAAACTTGCATGTGCCCCTAGCATATGTGTGTGAGTGTGGTGAGAGGTTGGTATAGGTGCTTGCATGTGTCCCCCCTCGCATGCATGCGCTCTAACCTAGAGGCGAAGGTTCCGGACCCGTATGAGGGGGGAATCTCCCCGTTTAGGTGAAACCGGGTAGGATAGTGCCCCAACTTGTGAACCAACATGGTTTTACATCACCCTATGACCTAAACAAACACAAAACAAGAGAGAGCTACGCCGGGCTACCCCTGTCAGAGGAATGTCTAGGGGGTAGACGATCCGAGTGTGCACAGAGATCATGGTTTCGCCGGAGGAAGACCACGAGAACATTGGAATGAGATGAAAACTTGCATGTGCCCCTAGCATATGTGTGTGAGTGTGGTGATAGGTTGGTATAGGTGCTTGCATGTGTCCCCCCTCGCATGCATGCACTCTAACCTAGAGGCGAAGGTTTCGGCCCCGTATGAGGGGGGAATCTCCCTGTTTAGGTGAAACCGGGTAGGATAGTGCCCCAACTTGTGAACCAACATGGTTTTACATCACCCTATGACCTAAACAAACACAAAACAAGAGAGAGCTACGCCGGGCTACCCCTGTCAGAGGAACGTCTAGGGGGGTAGACGATCCGAGTGTGCACAGAGATCAGGGTTTCGCCGGAGGAAGACCACGAGAACATTGGAATGAGATGAAAACTTTCATGTGCCCCTAGCATATGTGTGTGAGTGTGGTGAGAGGTTGGTATAGGTGCTTGCATGTGTCCCCCCTCGCATGCATGCGCTCTAACCTAGAGGCGAAGGTTCCGGACCCGTATGAGGGGGGAATCTCCCCGTTTAGGTGAAACCGGGTAGGATAGTGCCCCAACTTGTGAACCAACATGGTTTTACATCACCCTATGACCTAAACAAACACAAAACAAGAGAGAGCTACGCCGGGCTACCCCTGTCAGAGGAACGTCTAGGGGGGTAGACGATCCGAGTGTGCACAGAGATCAGGGTTTCGCCGGAGGAAGACCACGAGAACATTAGAATGAGATGAAAACTTGCATGTGCCCCTAGCATATGTGTGTGAGTGTGGTGAGAGGTTGGTATAGGTGCTTGCATGTGTCCCCCCTCGCATGCATGCGCTCTAACCTAGAGGCGAAGGTTCCGGATCCGTATGAGGGGGGAATCTCCCCGTTTAGGTGAAACCGGGTAGGATAGTGCCCCAACTTGTGAACCAACATGGTTTTACATCACCCTATGACCTAAACAAACACAAAACAAGAGAGAGCTACGCCGGGCTACCCCTGTCAGAGGAACATCTAGGGGGGTAGACGATCCGAGTGTGCACAGAGATCAGGGTTTCGCCGGAGGAAGACCACGAGAACATTGGAATGAGATGAAAACTTGCATGTGCCCCTAGCATATGTGTGTGAGTGTGGTGAGAGGTTGGTATAGGTGCTGGCATGTGTCCCCCCTCGCATGCATGCGCTCTAACCTAGAGGCGAAGGTTCCGGACCCGTATGAGGGGGGAATCTCCCCGTTTAGGTGAAACCGGGTAGGATAGTGCCCCAACTTGTGAACCAACATGGTTTTACATCACCCTATGACCTAAACAAACACAAAACAAGAGAGAGCTACGCCGGGCTACCCCTGTGAGAGGAACGTCTAGGGGGTAGACGATCCGAGTGTGCACAGAGATTAGGGTTTCGCCGGAGGAAGACCACGAGAACATTGGAATGAGATGAAAACTTGCATGTGCCCCTAGAATATGTGTGTGAGTGTGGTGAGAGGTTGGTATAGGTGCTTGCATGTGTCCCCCCTCGCATGCATGCGCTCTAACCTAGAGGCGAAGGTTCCGGACCCGTATGAGGGGGGAATCTCCCCGTTTAGGTGAAACCGGGTAGGATAGTGCCCCAACTTGTGAACCAACATGGTTTTACATCACCCTATAACCTAACCAAACACAAAACAAGAGAGAGCTACGCCGGGCTACCCCTGTCAGAGGAACGTCTAGGGGGGTAGACGATCCGAGTGTGCACAGAGATCAGGGTTTCGCCGGAGGAAGACCACGAGAACATTGGAAGGAGACGAAAACTTGCATGTGCCCCTAGCATATGTGTGTGAGTGTGGTGAGAGGTTGGTATAGGTGCTTGCATGTGTCCCCCCTCGCATGCATGCGCTCTAACCTAGAGGCGAAGGTTCCGGACCCGTATGAGGGGGGAATCTCCCCGTTTAGGTGAAACCGGGTAGGATAGTGCCCCAACTTGTGAACCCACATGGTTTTACATCACCCTATGACCTAAACAAACACAAAACAAGAGAGAGCTACGCCGGGCTACCCCTGTCAGAGGAATGTCTAGGGGGTAGACGATCCGAGTGTGCACAGAGATCATGGTTTCGCCGGAGGAAGACCACGAGAACATTGGAATGAGATGAAAACTTGCATGTGCCCCTATCATATGTGTGTGAGTGTGGTGAGAGGTTGGTATAGGTGCTTGCATGTGTCCCCCCTCGCATGCATGTGCTCTAACCTAGAGGCGAAGGTTTCGGACCCGTATGAGGGGGGAATCTCCCTGTTTAGGTGAAACCGGGTAGGATAGTGCCCCAACTTGTGAACCAACATGGTTTTACATCACCCTATGACCTAAACAAACACAAAACAAGAGAGAGCTACGCCGGGCTACCCCTGTCAGAGGAACGTCTAGGGGGGTAGACGATCCGAGTGTGCACAGAGATCAGGGTTTCGCCGGAGGAAGACCACGAGAACATTGGAATGAGATGAAAACTTGCATGTGCCCCTAGCATATGTGTGTGAGTGTGGTGAGAGTTTGGTATAGGTGCTTGCATGTGTCCCCCCTCGCATGCATGCACTCTAACCTAGAGGCGAAGGTTCCGGACCCGTATGAGGGGGGAATCTCCCCGTTTAGGTGAAACCGGGTAGGATAGTGCCCCAACTTGTGAACCAACATGGTTTTACATCACCCTATGACCTAAAAAAACACAAAACAAGAGAGAGCTACGCCGGGCTACCCCTGTCAGAGGAACGTCTAGGGGGTAGACGATCCGAGTGTGCACAGAGATCAGGGTTTCGCCGGAGGAAGACCACGAGAACATTAGAATGAGATGAAAACTTGCATGCGCCCCTAGCATATGTGTGTGAGTGTGGTGAGAGGTTGGTATAGGTGCTTGCATGTGTCCCCACTCGCATGCATGCGCTCTAACCTAGAGGCGAAGGTTCCGGACCCGTATGAGGGGGGAATCTCCCCGTTTAGGTGAAACCGGGTAGGATAGTGCCCCAACTTGTGAACCAACATCGTTTTACATCACCCTATGACCTAAACAAACACAAAACAAGAGAGAGCTACGCCGGGCTACCCCTGTCAGAGGAACGTCTAGGGGGTAGACGATCCGAGTGTGCACGGAGATCAGGGTTTCGCCGGAGGAAGACCACGAGAACATTGGAATGAGATGAAAACTTGCATGTGCCCCTAGCATATGTGTGTGAGTGTGGTGAGAGGTTGGTATAGGTGCTTGCATGTGTCCCCCCTCGCATGCATGCGCTCTAACCTAGAGGCGAAGGTTCCGGACCCGTATGATGGGGGAATCTCCCCGTTTAGGTGAAACCGGGTAGGATAGTGCCCCAACTTGTGAACGAACATGGTTTTACATCACCCTATGACCTAAACAAACACAAAACAAGAGAGATATACGCCGGGCTACCCCTGTCAGAGGAACGTCTAGGGGTGTAGACGATCCGAGTGTGCACAGAGATCAGGGTTTCGCCGGAGGAAGACCACGAGAACATTGGAATTAGATGAAAACTTGCATGTGCCCCTATCATATGTGTGTGAGTGTGGTGAGAGGTTGGTATAGGTGCTTGCATGTGTCCCCCCTCGCATGCATGCGCTCTAACCTAGAGGCGAAGGTTCCGGACCCGTATGAGGGGGGAATCTCCCCGTTTAGGTGAAACCGGGTAGGATAGTGCCCCAACTTGTGAACCAACATGGTTTTACATCACCCTATGACCTAAACAAACACAAAACAAGAGAGAGCTACGCCGGGCTACCCCTGTCAGAGGAACGTCTAGGGGGGTAGACGATCCGAGTGTGCACAGAGATCAGGGTTTCGCCGGAGGAAGACCACGAGAACATTGGAATGAGACGAAAACTTGCATGTGCCCCTATCATATGTGTGTGAGTGTGGTGAGAGGTTGGTATAGGTGCTTGCATGTGTCCCCCCTCGCATGCATGCGCTCTAACCTAGAGGCGAAGGTTCCGTACCCGTATGAGGGAGGGAATCTCCCCGTTTAGGTGAAACCGGGTAGGATAGTGCCCCAACTTGTGAACCAACATGGTTTTACATCACCCTATGACCTAAACAAACACAAAACAAGAGAGAGCTACGCCGGGCTACCCCTGTCAGAGGAATGTCTAGGGGGGTAGACGATCCGAGTGTGCACAGAGATCAGGGTTTCGCCGGAGGAAGACCACGAGAACATTAGAATGAGATGAAAACTTGCATGTGCCCCTAGAATATGTGTGTGAGTGTGGTGAGAGGTTGCTATAGGTGCTTGCATGTGTCCCCCCTCGCATGCATGCGCTCTAACCTAGAGGCGAAGGTTCCGGACCCGTATGAGGGGGGAATCTCCCCGTTTAGGTGAAACCGGGTAGGATAGTGCCCCAACTTGTGAACCAACATGGTTTTACATCACCCTATGACCTAAACAAACACAAAACAAGAGAGAGCTACGCCGGGCTACCCCTGTGAGAGGAACGTCTAGGGGGTAGACGATCCGAGTGTGCACAGAGATTAGGGTTTCGCCGGAGGAAGACCACGAGAACATTGGAATGAGATGAAAACTTGCATGTGCCCCTAGAATATGTGTGTGAGTGTGGTGAGAGGTTGGTATAGGTGCTTGCATGTGTCCCCCCTCGCATGCATGCGCTCTAACCTAGAGGCGAAGGTTCCGGACCCGTATGAGGGGGGAATCTCCCCGTTTAGGTGAAACCGGGTAGGATAGAGCCCCAACTTGTGAACCAACATGGTTTTACATCACCCTATAACCTAACCAAACACAAAACAAGAGAGAGCTACGCCGGGCTACCCCTGTCAGAGGAACGTCTAGGGGGGTAGACGATCCGAGTGTGCACAGAGATCAGGGTTTCGCCGGAGGAAGACCACGAGAACATTGGAAGGAGACGAAAACTTGCATGTGCCCCTAGCATATGTGTGTGAGTGTGGTGAGAGGTTGGTATAGGTGCTTGCATGTGTCCCCCCTCGCATGCATGCGCTCTAACCTAGAGGCGAAGGTTCCGGACCCGTATGAGGGGGGAATCTCCCCGTTTAGGTGAAACCGGGTAGGATAGTGCCCCAACTTGTGAACCCACATGGTTTTACATCACCCTATGACCTAAACAAACACAAAACAAGAGAGAGCTACGCCGGGCTACCCCTGTCAGAGGAATGTCTAGGGGGTAGACGATCCGAGTGTGCACAGAGATCATGGTTTCGCCGGAGGAAGACCACGAGAACATTGGAATGAGATGAAAACTTGCATGTGCCCCTATCATATGTGTGTGAGTGTGGTGAGAGGTTGGTATAGGTGCTTGCATGTGTCCCCCCTCGCATGCATGCGCTCTAACCTAGAGGCGAAGGTTTCAGACCCGTATGAGGGGGGAATCTCCCTGTTTAGGTGAAACCGGGTAGGATAGTGCCCCAACTTGTGAACCAACATGGTTTTACATCACCCTATGACCTAAACAAACACAAAACAAGAGAGAGCTACGCCGGGCTACCCCTGTCAGAGGAACGTCTAGGGGGGTAGACGATCCGAGTGTGCACAGAGATCAGGGTTTCGCCGGAGGAAGACCACGAGAACATTGGAATGAGATGAAAACTTGCATGTGCCCCTAGCATATGTGTGTGAGTGTGGTGAGAGTTTGGTATAGGTGCTTGCATGTGTCCCCCCTCGCATGCATGCACTCTAACCTAGAGGCGAAGGTTCCGGACCCGTATGAGGGGGGAATCTCCCCGTTTAGGTGAAACCGGGTAGGATAGTGCCCCAACTTGTGAACCAACATGGTTTTACATCACCCTATGACCTAAAAAAACACAAAACAAGAGAGAGCTACGCCGGGCTACCCCTGTCAGAGGAACGTCTAGGGGGTAGACGATCCGAGTGTGCACAGAGATCAGGGTTTCGCCGGAGGAAGACCACGAGAACATTAGAATGAGATGAAAACTTGCATGCGCCCCTAGCATATGTGTGTGAGTGTGGTGAGAGGTTGGTATAGGTGCTTGCATGTGTCCCCCCTCGCATGCATGCGCTCTAACCTAGAGGCGAAGGTTCCGGACCCGTATGAGGGGGGAATCTCCCCGTTTAGGTGAAACCGGGTAGGATAGTGCCCCAACTTGTGAACCAACATGGTTTTACATCACCCTATGACCTAAACAAACACAAAACAAGAGAGAGCTACGCCGGGCTACCCCTGTCAGAGGAACGTCTAGGGGGTAGACGATCCGAGTGTGCACGGAGATCAGGGTTTCGCCGGAGGAAGACCACGAGAACATTGGAATGAGATGAAAACTTGCATGTGCCCCTAGCATATGTGTGTGAGTGTGGTGAGAGGTTGGTATAGGTGCTTGCATGTGTCCCCCCTCGCATGCATGCGCTCTAACCTAGAGGCGAAGGTTCCGGACTCGTATGATGGGGGAATCTCCCCGTTTAGGTGAAACCGGGTAGGATAGTGCCCCAACTTGTGAACGAACATGGTTTTACATCACCCTATGACCTAAACAAACACAAAACAAGAGAGATATACGCCGGGCTACCCCTGTCAGAGGAACGTCTAGGGGTGTAGACGATCCGAGTGTGCACAGAGATCAGGGTTTCGCCGGAGGAAGACCACGAGAACATTGGAATGAGACGAAAACTTGCATGTGCCCCTAGCATATGTGTGTGAGTGTGGTGAGAGGTTGGTATAGGTGCTTGCATGTGTCCCCCCTCGCATGCATGCGCTCTAACCTAGAGGCGAAGGTTCCGTACCCGTATAAGGGGGGAATCTCCCCGTTTAGGTGAAACCGGGTAGGATAGTGCCCCAACTTGTGAACCAACATGGTTTTACATCACCCTATGACCTAAACAAACACAAAACAAGAGAGAGCTACGCCGGGCTACCCCTGTCAGAGGAACGTCTAGGGGGGTAGACGATCCGAGTGTGCACAGAGATCAGGGTTTCGCCGGAGGAAGACCACGAGAACATTGGAATGAGATGAAAACTTGCATGTGCCCCTAGAATATGTGTGTGAGTATGGTGAGAGGTTGGTATAGGTGCTTGCATGTGCCCCCCTCGTATGCATGCGCTCTAACCTAGAGGCGAAGGTTCCGTACCCGTATGAGGGGGGAATCTCCCCGTTTAGGTGAAACCGGGTAGGATAGTGCCCCAACTTGTGAACCAACATGGTTTTACATCACCCTATGACCTAAACAAACACAAAACAAGAGAGAGCTACGCCGGGCTACCCCTGTCAGAGGAATGTCTAGGGGGGTAGACGATCCGAGTGTGCACAGAGATCAGGGTTTCGCCGGAGGAAGACCACGAGAACATTGGAATTAGATGAAAACTTGCATGTGCCCCTATCATATGTGTGTGAGTGTGGTGAGAGGTTGGTATAGGTGCTTGCATGTGTCCCCCCTCGCATGCATGCGCTCTAACCTAGAGGCGAAGGTTCCGGACCCGTATGAGGGGGGAATCTCCCCGTTTAGGTGAAACCGGGTAGGATAGTGCCCCAACTTGTGAACCAACATGGTTTTACATCACCCTATGACCTAAACAAACACAAAACAAGAGAGAGCTACGCCGGGCTACCCCTGTCAGAGGAACGTCTAGGGGGGTAGACGATCCGAGTGTGCACAGAGATCAGGGTTTCGCCGGAGGAAGACCACGAGAACATTGGAATGAGACGAAAACTTGCATGTGCCCCTATCATATGTGTGTGAGTGTGTCGAGAGGTTGGTATAGGTGCTTGCATGTGTCCCCCCTCGCATGCATGCGCTCTAACCTAGAGGCGAAGGTTCCGTACCCGTATGAGGGAGGGAATCTCCCCGTTTAGGTGAAACCGGGTAGGATAGTGCCCCAACTTGTGAACCAACATGGTTTTACATCACCCTATGACCTAAACAAACACAAAACAAGAGAGAGCTACGCCGGGCTACCCCTGTCAGAGGAATGTCTAGGGGGGTAGACGATCCGAGTGTGCACAGAGATCAGGGTTTCGCCGGAGGAAGACCACGAGAACATTAGAATGAGATGAAAACTTGCATGTGCCCCTAGAATATGTGTGTGAGTGTGGTGAGAGGTTGCTATAGGTGCTTGCATGTGTCCCCCCTCGCATGCATGCGCTCTAACCTAGAGGCGAAGGTTCCGGACCCGTATGAGGGGGGAATCTCCCCGTTTAGGTGAAACCGGGTAGGATAGTGCCCCAACTTGTGAACCAACATGTTTTTACATCACCCTATGACCTAAACAAACACAAAACAAGAGAGAGCTACGCCGGGCTACCCCTGTCAGAGGAACGTCTAGGGGGTAGACGATCCGAGTGTGCACAGAGATCAGGGTTTCGCCGGAGGAAGACCACGAGAACATTGGAATGAGATGAAAACTTGCATGTGCCCCTAGCATATGTGTGTGAGTGTGGTGAGAGGTTGGTATAGGTGCTTTCATGTGTCCCCCCTCGCATGCATGCGCTCTAACCTAGAGGCGAAGGTTCCGGACCCGTATGATGGGGGAATCTCCCCGTTTAGGTGAAACCGGGTAGGATAGTGCCCCAACTTGTGAACGAACATGGTTTTACATCACCCTATGACCTAAACAAACACAAAACAAGAGAGAGATACGCCGGGCTACCCCTGTCAGAGGAACGTCTAGGGGGGTAGACGATCCGAGTGTGCACAGAGATCAGGGTTTCGCCGGAGGAAGACCACGAGAACATTGGAATGAGACGAAAACTTGCATGTGCCCCTAGCATATGTGTGTGAGTGTGGTGAGAGGTTGGTATAGGTGCTTGCATGTGTCCCCCCTCGCATGCATGCGCTCTAACCTAGAGGCGAAGGTTCCGTACCCGTATAAGGGGGGAATCTCCCCGTTTAGGTGAAACCGGGTAGGATAGTGCCCCAACTTGTGAACCAACATGGTTTTACATCACCCTATGACCTAAACAAACACAAAACAAGAGAGAGCTACGCCGGGCTACCCCTGTCAGAGGAACGTCTAGGGGGGTAGACGATCCGAGTGTGCACAGAGATCAGGGTTTCGCCGGAGGAAGACCACGAGAACATTGGAATGAGATGAAAACTTGCATGTGCCTCTAGAATATGTGTGTGAGTATGGTGAGAGGTTGGTATAGGTGCTTGCATGTGCCCCCCTCGCATGCATGCGCTCTAACCTAGAGGCGAAGGTTCCGTACCCGTATGAGGGGGGAATCTCCCCGTTTAGGTGAAACCGGGTAGGATAGTGCCCCAACTTGTGAACCAACATGGTTTTACATCACCCTATGACCTAAACAAACACAAAACAAGAGAGAGCTACGCCGGGCTACCCCTGTCAGAGGAATGTCTAGGGGGGTAGACGATCCGAGTGTGCACAGAGATCAGGGTTTCGCCGGAGGAAGACCACGAGAACATTGGAATGAGATGAAAACTTGCATGTGCCCCTATCATATGTGTGTGAGTGTGGTGAGAGGTTGGTATAGGTGCTTGCATGTGTCCCCCCTCGCATGCATGCGCTCTAACCTAGAGGCGAAGGTTCCGGACCCGTATGAGGGGGGAATCTCCCCGTTTAGGTGAAACCGGGTAGGATAGTGCCCCAACTTGTGAACCAACATGGTTTTACATCACCCTATGACCTAAACAAACACAAAACAAGAGAGAGCTACGCCGGGCTACCCCTGTCAGAGGAACGTCTAGGGGGTAGACGATCCGAGTGTGCACAGAGATTAGGGTTTCGCCGGAGGAAGACCACGAGAACATTGGAATGAGATGAAAACTTGCATGTGCCCCTAGCATATGTGTTTGAGTGTGGTGAGAGGTTGGTATAGGTGCTTGCATGTGTCCCTCCTCGCATGCATGCGCTCTAACCTAGAGGCGAAGGTTCCGGACCCGTATGAGGGGGGAATCTCCCCGTTTAGGTGAAACCGGGTAGGATAGTGCCCCAAATTGTGAACCAACATGGTTTTACATCACCCTATGACCTAAACAAACACAAAACAAGAGAGAGCTACGCCGGGCTACCCCTGTCAGAGGAACGTCTAGGGGGTAGACGATCCGAGTGTGCACAGAGATCCGAGTTTCGCTGGAGGAAGACCACGAGAACATTGGAATGAGACGAAAACTTGCATGTGCCCCTAGCATATGTGTGTGAGTGTGGTGAGAGGTTGGTATAGGTGCTTGCATGTGTCCCCCCTCGCATGCATGCGCTCTAACCTAGAGGCGAAGGTTCCGGACCCGTATGAGGGGGGAATCTCCCCGTTTAGGTGAAACCGGGTAGGATAGTGCCCCAACTTGTGAACCAACATGGTTTTACATCACCCTATGACCTAAACAAACACAAAACAAGAGAGAGCTACGCCGGGCTACCCCTGTCAGAGGAATGTCTAGGGGGGTAGACGATCCGAGTGTGCACAGAGATCAGGGTTTCGCCGGAGGAAGACCACGAGAACATTGGAATGAGATGAAAACTTGCATGTGCCCCTAGCATATGTGTGTGAGTGTGGTGAGAGGTTGGTATAGGTGCTTGCATGTGTCCCCCCTCGCATGCATGCGCTCTAACCTAGAGGCGAAGGTTCCGGACCCGTATGATGGGGGAATCTCCTCGTTTAGGTGAAACCGGGTAGGATAGTGCCCCAACTTGTGAACGAACATGGTTTTACATCACCCTATGACCTAAACAAACACAAAACAAGAGAGATATACGCCGGGCTACCCCTGTCAGAGGAACGTCTAGGGGTGTAGACGATCCGAGTGTGCACAGAGATCAGGGTTTCGCCGGAGGAAGACCACGAGAACATTGGAATGAGACGAAAACTTGCATGTGCCCCTAGCATATGTGTGTGAGTGTGGTGAGAGGTTGGTATAGGTGCTTGCATGTGTCCCCCCTCGCATGCATGCGCTCTAACCTAGAGGCGAAGGTTCCGTACCCGTATAAGGGGGGAATCTCCCCGTTTAGGTGAAACCGGGTAGGATAGTGCCCCAACTTGTGAACCAACATGGTTTTACATCACCCTATGACCTAAACAAACACAAAACAAGAGAGAGCTACGCCGGGCTACCCCTGTCAGAGGAACGTCTAGGGGGGTAGACGATCCGAGTGTGCACAGAGATCAGGGTTTCGCCGGAGGAAGACCACGAGAACATTGGAATGAGATGAAAACTTGCATGTGCCCCTAGAATATGTGTGTGAGTATGGTGAGAGGTTGGTATAGGTGCTTGCATGTGCCCCCCTCGTATGCATGCGCTCTAACCTAGAGGCGAAGGTTCCGTACCCGTATGAGGGGGGAATCTCCCCGTTTAGGTGAAACCGGGTAGGATAGTGCCCCAACTTGTGAACCAACATGGTTTTACATCACCCTATGACCTAAACAAACACAAAACAAGAGAGAGCTACGCCGGGCTACCCCTGTCAGAGGAATGTCTAGGGGGTAGACGATCCGAGTGTGCACAGAGATCAGGGTTTCGCCGGAGGAAGACCACGAGAACATTGGAATTAGATGAAAACTTGCATGTGCCCCTATCATATGTGTGTGAGTGTGGTGAGAGGTTGGTATAGGTGCTTGCATGTGTCCCCCCTCGCATGCATGCGCTCTAACCTAGAGGCGAAGGTTCCGGACCCGTATGAGGGGGGAATCTCCCCGTTTAGGTGAAACCGGGTAGGATAGTGCCCCAACTTGTGAACCAACATGGTTTTACATCACCCTATGACCTAAACAAACACAAAACAAGAGAGAGCTACGCCGGGCTACCCCTGTCAGAGGAACGTCTAGGGGGGTAGACGATCCGAGTGTGCACAGAGATCAGGGTTTCGCCGGAGGAAGACCACGAGAACATTGGAATGAGACGAAAACTTGCATGTGCCCCTATCATATGTGTGTGAGTGTGGTGAGAGGTTGGTATAGGTGCTTGCATGTGTCCCCCCTCGCATGCATGCGCTCTAACCTAGAGGCGAAGGTTCCGTACCCGTATGAGGGAGGGAATCTCCCCGTTTAGGTGAAACCGGGTAGGATAGTGCCCCAACTTGTGAACCAACATGGTTTTACATCACCCTATGACCTAAACAAACACAAAACAAGAGAGAGCTACGCCGGGCTACCCCTGTCAGAGGAATGTCTAGGGGGGTAGACGATCCGAGTGTGCACAGAGATCAGGGTTTCGCCGGAGGAAGACCACGAGAACATTAGAATGAGATGAAAACTTGCATGTGCCCCTAGAATATGTGTGTGAGTGTGGTGAGAGGTTGCTATAGGTGCTTGCATGTGTCCCCCCTCGCATGCATGCGCTCTAACCTAGAGGCGAAGGTTCCGGACCCGTATGAGGGGGGAATCTCCCCGTTTAGGTGAAACCGGGTAGGATAGTGCCCCAACTTGTGAACCAACATGTTTTTACATCACCCTATGACCTAAACAAACACAAAACAAGAGAGAGCTACGCCGGGCTACCCCTGTCAGAGGAACGTCTAGGGGGTAGACGATCCGAGTGTGCACAGAGATCAGGGTTTCGCCGGAGGAAGACCACGAGAACATTGGAATGAGATGAAAACTTGCATGTGCCCCTAGCATATGTGTGTGAGTGTGGTGAGAGGTTGGTATAGGTGCTTTCATGTGTCCCCCCTCGCATGCATGCGCTCTAACCTAGAGGCGAAGGTTCCGGACCCGTATGATGGGGGAATCTCCCCGTTTAGGTGAAACCGGGTAGGATAGTGCCCCAACTTGTGAACGAACATGGTTTTACATCACCCTATGACCTAAACAAACACAAAACAAGAGAGAGATACGCCGGGCTACCCCTGTCAGAGGAACGTCTAGGGGGGTAGACGATCCGAGTGTGCACAGAGATCAGGGTTTCGCCGGAGGAAGACCACGAGAACATTGGAATGAGACGAAAACTTGCATGTGCCCCTAGCATATGTGTGTGAGTGTGGTGAGAGGTTGGTATAGGTGCTTGCATGTGTCCCCCCTCGCATGCATGCGCTCTAACCTAGAGGCGAAGGTTCCGTACCCGTATAAGGGGGGAATCTCCCCGTTTAGGTGAAACCGGGTAGGATAGTGCCCCAACTTGTGAACCAACATGGTTTTACATCATCCTATGACCTAAACAAACACAAAACAAGAGAGAGCTACGCCGGGCTACCCCTGTCAGAGGAACGTCTAGGGGGGTAGACGATCCGAGTGTGCACAG
Organism: Avena sativa; assembly: GCA_916181665.1. Lineage (NCBI taxonomy): Eukaryota > Viridiplantae > Streptophyta > Magnoliopsida > Poales > Poaceae > Avena > Avena sativa. The sequence goes on along the minus strand of OV702298.1, from coordinate 257,768,914 downwards.
AGATCAGGGTTTCGCCGGAGGAAGACCACGAGAACATTGGAATGAGATGAAAACTTGCATGTGCCCCTAGAATATGTGTGTGAGTATGGTGAGAGGTTGGTATAGGTGCTTGCATGTGCCCCCCTCGCATGCATGCGCTCTAACCTAGAGGCGAAGGTTCCGTACCCGTATGAGGGGGGAATCTCCCCGTTTAGGTGAAACCGGGTAGGATAGTGCCCCAACTTGTGAACCAACATGGTTTTACATCACCCTATGACCTAAACAAACACAAAACAAGAGAGAGCTACGCCGGGCTACCCCTGTCAGAGGAATGTCTAGGGGGGTAGACGATCCGAGTGTGCACAGAGATCAGGGTTTCGCCGGAGGAAGACCACGAGAACATTGGAATGAGATGAAAACTTGCATGTGCCCCTATCATATGTGTGTGAGTGTGGTGAGAGGTTGGTATAGGTGCTTGCATGTGTCCCCCCTCGCATGCATGCGCTCTAACCTAGAGGCGAAGGTTCCGGACCCGTATGAGGGGAGAATCTCCCCGTTTAGGTGAAACCGGGTAGGATAGTGCCCCAACTTGTGAACCAACATGGTTTTACATCACCCTATGACCTAAACAAACACAAAACAAGAGAGAGCTACGCCGGGCTACCCCTGTCAGAGGAACGTCTAGGGGGTAGACGATCCGAGTGTGCACAGAGATTAGGGTTTCGCCGGAGGAAGACCACGAGAACATTGGAATGAGATGAAAACTTGCATGTGCCCCTAGCATATGTGTTTGAGTGTGGTGAGAGGTTGGTATAGGTGCTTGCATGTGTCCCTCCTCGCATGCATGCGCTCTAACCTAGAGGCGAAGGTTCCGGACCCGTATGAGGGGGGAATCTCCCCGTTTAGGTGAAACCGGGTAGGATAGTGCCCCAAATTGTGAACCAACATGGTTTTACATCACCCTATGACCTAAACAAACACAAAACAAGAGAGAGCTACGCCGGGCTACCCCTGTCAGAGGAACGTCTAGGGGGTAGACGATCCGAGTGTGCACAGAGATCCGAGTTTCGCTGGAGGAAGACCACGAGAACATTGGAATGAGACGAAAACTTGCATGTGCCCCTAGCATATGTGTGTGAGTGTGGTGAGAGGTTGGTATAGGTGCTTGCATGTGTCCCCCCTCGCATGCATGCGCTCTAACCTAGAGGCGAAGGTTCCGGACCCGTATGAGGGGGGAATCTCCCCGTTTAGGTGAAACCGGGTAGGATAGTGCCCCAACTTGTGAACCAACATGGTTTTACATCACCCTATGACCTAAACAAACACAAAACAAGAGAGAGCTACGCTGGGCTACCCCTGTCAGAGGAATGTCTAGGGGGGTAGACGATCCGAGTGTGCACAGAGATCAGGGTTTCGCCGGAGGAAGACCACGAGAACATTGGAATGAGATGAAAACTTGCATGTGCCCCTAGCATATGTGTGTGAGTGTGGTGAGAGGTTGGTATAGGTGCTTGCATGTGTCCCCCCTCGCATGCATGCGCTCTAACCTAGAGGCGAAGGTTCCGGACCCGTATGATGGGGGAATCTCCCCGTTTAGGTGAAACCGGGTAGGATAGTGCCCCAACTTGTGAACGAACATGGTTTTACATCACCCTATGACCTAAAAAAACACAAAACAAGAGAGAGATACGCCGGGCTACCCCTGTCAGAGGAACGTCTAGGGGGGTAGACGATCCGAGTGTGCACAGAGATCAGGGTTTCGCCGGAGGAAGACCACGAGAACATTGGAATGAGACGAAAACTTGCATGTGCCCCTAGCATATGTGTGTGAGTGTGGTGAGAGGTTGGTATAGGTGCTTGCATGTGTCCCCCCTCGCATGCATGCGCTCTAACCTAGAGGCGAAGGTTCCGTACCCGTATGAGGGGGGAATCTCCCCGTTTAGGTGAAACCGGGTAGGATAGTGCCCCAACTTGTGAACCAACATGGTTTTACATCACCCTATGATCTAAACAAACACAAAACAAGAGAGAGCTACGCCGGGCTACCCCTGTCAGAGGAACGTCTAGGGGGGTAGACGATCCGAGTGTGCATAGAGATCTGGGTTTCGCCGGAGGAAGACCACGAGAACATTGGAATGAGATGAAAACTTGCATGTGCCCCTAGAATATGTGTGTGAGTATGGTGAGAGGTTGGTATAGGTGCTTGCATGTGCCCCCCTCGCATGCATGCGCTCTAACCTAGAGGCGAAGGTTCCGGACCCGTATGAGGGGGGAATCTCCCCGTTTAGGTGAAACCGGGTAGGATAGTGCCCCAACTTGTGAACCAACATGGTTTTACATCACCCTATGACCTAAACAAACACAAAACAAGAGAGAGCTACGCCGGGCTACCCCTGTCAGAGGAATGTCTAGGGGGGTAGACGATCCGAGTGTGCACAGAGATCAGGGTTTCGCCGGAGGAAGACCACGAGAACATTGGAATGAGATGAAAACTTGCATGTGCCCCTATCATATGTGTGTGAGTGTGGTGAGAGGTTGGTATAGGTGCTTGCATGTGTCCCCCCTCGCATGCATGCGCTCTAACCTAGAGGCGAAGGTTCCGGACCCGTATGAGGGGGGGATCTCCCCGTTTAGGTGAAACCGGGTAGGATAGTGCCCCAACTTGTGAACCAACATGGTTTTACATCACCCTATGACCTAAACAAACACAAAACAAGAGAGAGCTACGCCGGGCTACCCCTGTCAGAGGAACGTCTAGGGGGTAGACGATCCGAGTGTGCACAGAGATTAGGGTTTCGCCGGAGGAAGACCACGAGAACATTGGAATGAGATGAAAACTTGCATGTGCCCCTAGCATATGTGTTTGAGTGTGGTGAGAGGTTGGTATAGGTGCTTGCATGTGTCCCTCCTCGCATGCATGCGCTCTAACCTAGAGGCGAAGGTTCCGGACCCGTATGAGGGGGGAATCTCCCCGTTTAGGTGAAACCGGGTAGGATAGTGCCCCAACTTGTGAACCAACATGGTTTTACATCACCCTATGACCTAAACAAACACAAAACAAGAGAGAGATACGCCGGGCTACCCCTGTCAGAGGAACGTCTAGGGGGTAGACGATCCGAGTGTGCACAGAGATCCGAGTTTCGCTGGAGGAAGACCACGAGAACATTGGAATGAGACGAAAACTTGCATGTGCCCCTAGAATATGTGTGTGAGTGTGGTGAGAGGTTGGTATAGGTGCTTGCATGTGTCCCCCCTCGCATGCATGCGCTCTAACCTAGAGGCGAAGGTTCCGGACCCGTATGAGGGGGGAATCTCCCCGTTTAGGTGAAACCGGGTAGGATAGTGCCCCAACTTGTGAACCAACATGGTTTTACATCACCATATGACCTAAACAAACACAAAACAAGAGAGAGCTACGCCGGTCTAACCCTGTCAGAGGAACGTCTAGGGGGGTAGACGATCCGAGTGTGCACAGAGATCAGGGTTTCGCCGGAGGAAGACCACGAGAACATTAGAATGAGATGAAAACTTGCATGTGCCCCTAGCATATGTGTGTGAGTGTGGTGAGAGGTTGGTATAGGTGCTTGCATGTGTCCCCCCTCGCATGCATGCGCTCTAACCTAGAGGCGAAGGTTCCGGACCCGTATGAGGGGGGAATCTCCCCGTTTAGGTGAAACCGGGTAGGATAGTGCCCCAACTTGTGAACCAACATGGTTTTACATCACCCTATGACCTAAACAAACACAAAACAAGAGAGAGCTACGCCGGGCTACCCCTGTCAGAGGAACGTCTAGGGGGTAGACGATCCGAGTGTGCACAGAGATCAGGGTTTCGCCGGAGGAAGACCACGAGAACATTGGAATGAGACGAAAACTTGCATGTGCCCCTAGCATATGTGTGTGAGTGTGGTGAGAGGTTGGTATAGGTGCTTGCATGTGTCCCCCCTCGCATGCATGCGCTCTAACCTAGAGGCGAAGGTTCCGTACCCGTATGAGGGGGGAATCTCCCCGTTTAGGTGAAACCGGGTAGGATAGTGCCCCAACTTGTGAACCAACATGGTTTTACATCACCCTATGATCTAAACAAACACAAAACAAGAGAGAGCTACGCCGGGCTACCCCTGTCAGAGGAACGTCTAGGGGGGTAGACGATCCGAGTGTGCATAGAGATCTGGGTTTCGCCGGAGGAAGACCACGAGAACATTGGAATGAGATGAAAACTTGCATGTGCCCCTAGAATATGTGTGTGAGTATGGTGAGAGGTTGGTATAGGTGCTTGCATGTGCCCCCCTCGCATGCATGCGCTCTAACCTAGAGGCGAAGGTTCCGGACCCGTATGAGGGGGGAATCTCCCCGTTTAGGTGAAACCGGGTAGGATAGTGCCCCAACTTGTGAACCAACATGGTTTTACATCACCCTATGACCTAAACAAACACAAAACAAGAGAGAGCTACGCCGGGCTACCCCTGTCAGAGGAATGTCTAGGGGGGTAGACGATCCGAGTGTGCACAGAGATCAGGGTTTCGCCGGAGGAAGACCACGAGAACATTGGAATGAGATGAAAACTTGCATGTGCCCCTATCATATGTGTGTGAGTGTGGTGAGAGGTTGGTATAGGTGCTTGCATGTGTCCCCCCTCGCATGCATGCGCTCTAACCTAGAGGCGAAGGTTCCGGACCCGTATGAGGGGGGGATCTCCCCGTTTAGGTGAAACCGGGTAGGATAGTGCCCCAACTTGTGAACCAACATGGTTTTACATCACCCTATGACCTAAACAAACACAAAACAAGAGAGAGCTACGCCGGGCTACCCCTGTCAGAGGAACGTCTAGGGGGTAGACGATCCGAGTGTGCACAGAGATTAGGGTTTCGCCGGAGGAAGACCACGAGAACATTGGAATGAGATGAAAACTTGCATGTGCCCCTAGCATATGTGTTTGAGTGTGGTGAGAGGTTGGTATAGGTGCTTGCATGTGTCCCTCCTCGCATGCATGCGCTCTAACCTAGAGGCGAAGGTTCCGGACCCGTATGAGGGGGGAATCTCCCCGTTTAGGTGAAACCGGGTAGGATAGTGCCCCAACTTGTGAACCAACATGGTTTTACATCACCCTATGACCTAAACAAACACAAAACAAGAGAGAGATACGCCGGGCTACCCCTGTCAGAGGAACGTCTAGGGGGTAGACGATCCGAGTGTGCACAGAGATCCGAGTTTCGCTGGAGGAAGACCACGAGAACATTGGAATGAGACGAAAACTTGCATGTGCCCCTAGAATATGTGTGTGAGTGTGGTGAGAGGTTGGTATAGGTGCTTGCATGTGTCCCCCCTCGCATGCATGCGCTCTAACCTAGAGGCGAAGGTTCCGGACCCGTATGAGGGGGGAATCTCCCCGTTTAGGTGAAACCGGGTAGGATAGTGCCCCAACTTGTGAACCAACATGGTTTTACATCACCATATGACCTAAACAAACACAAAACAAGAGAGAGCTACGCCGGTCTAACCCTGTCAGAGGAACGTCTAGGGGGGTAGACGATCCGAGTGTGCACAGAGATCAGGGTTTCGCCGGAGGAAGACCACGAGAACATTAGAATGAGATGAAAACTTGCATGTGCCCCTAGCATATGTGTGTGAGTGTGGTGAGAGGTTGGTATAGGTGCTTGCATGTGTCCCCCCTCGCATGCATGCGCTCTAACCTAGAGGCGAAGGTTCCGGACCCGTATGAGGGGGGAATCTCCCCGTTTAGGTGAAACCGGGTAGGATAGTGCCCCAACTTGTGAACCAACATGGTTTTACATCACCCTATGACCTAAACAAACACAAAACAAGAGAGAGCTACGCCGGGCTACCCCTGTCAGAGGAACGTCTAGGGGGTAGACGATCCGAGTGTGCACAGAGATCAGGGTTTCGCCGGAGGAAGACCACGAGAACATTGGAATGAGATGAAAACTTGCATGTGCCCCTAGCATATGTGTGTGAGTGTGGTGAGAGGTTGGTATAGGTGCTTGCATGTGTCCCCCCTCGCATGCATGCGCTCTAACCTAGAGGCGAAGGTTCCGGACCCGTATGATGGGGGAATCTCCCCGTTTAGGTGAAACCGGGTAGGATAGTGCCCCAACTTGTGAACGAACATGGTTTTACATCACCCTATGACCTAAAAAAACACAAAACAAGAGAGAGATACGCCGGGCTACCCCTGTCAGAGGAACGTCTAGGGGGGTAGACGATCCGAGTGTGCACAGAGATCAGGGTTTCGCCGGAGGAAGACCACGAGAACATTGGAATGAGACGAAAACTTGCATGTGCCCCTAGCATATGTGTGTGAGTGTGGTGAGAGGTTGGTATAGGTGCTTGCATGTGTCCCCCCTCGCATGCATGCGCTCTAACCTAGAGGCGAAGGTTCCGTACCCGTATGAGGGGGGAATCTCCCCGTTTAGGTGAAACCGGGTAGGATAGTGCCCCAACTTGTGAACCAACATGGTTTTACATCACCCTATGACCTAAACAAACACAAAACAAGAGAGAGCTACGCCGGGCTACCCCTGTCAGAGGAACGTCTAGGGGGGTAGACGATCCGAGTGTGCATAGAGATCTGGGTTTCGCCGGAGGAAGACCACGAGAACATTGGAATGAGATGAAAACTTGCATGTGCCCCTAGAATATGTGTGTGAGTATGGTGAGAGGTTGGTATAGGTGCTTGCATGTGCCCCCCTCGCATGCATGCGCTCTAACCTAGAGGCGAAGGTTCCGGACCCGTATGAGGGGGGAATCTCCCCGTTTAGGTGAAACCGGGTAGGATAGTGCCCCAACTTGTGAACCAACATGGTTTTAGATCACCCTATGACCTAAACAAACACAAAACAAGAGAGAGCTACGCCGGGCTACCCCTGTCAGAGGAATGTCTAGGGGGGTAGACGATCCGAGTGTGCACAGAGATCAGGGTTTCGCCGGAGGAAGACCACGAGAACATTGGAATGAGATGAAAACTTGCATGTGCCCCTATCATATGTGTGTGAGTGTGGTGAGAGGTTGGTATAGGTGCTTGCATGTGTCCCCCCTCGCATGCATGCGCTCTAACCTAGAGGCGAAGGTTCCGGACCCGTATGAGGGGGGAATCTCCTCGTTTAGGTGAAACCGGGTAGGATAGTGCTCCAACTTGTGAACCAACATGGTTTTACATCACCCTATGACCTAAACAAACACAAAACAAGAGAGAGCTACGCCGGGCTACCCCTGTCAGAGGAACGTCTAGGGGGTAGACGATCCGAGTGTGCACAGAGATTAGGGTTTCGCCGGAGGAAGACCACGAGAACATTGGAATGAGATGAAAACTTGCATGTGCCCCTAGCATATGTGTTTGAGTGTGGTGAGAGGTTGGTATAGGTGCTTGCATGTGTCCCTCCTCGCATGCATGCGCTCTAACCTAGAGGCGAAGGTTCCGGACCCGTATGAGGGGGGAATCTCCCCGTTTAGGTGAAACCGGGTAGGATAGTGCCCCAACTTGTGAACCAACATGGTTTTACATCACCCTATGACCTAAACAAACACAAGACAAGAGAGAGCTACGCCGGGCTACCCCTGTCAGAGGAACGTCTAGGGGGTAGACGATCCGAGTGTGCACAGAGATCCGAGTTTCGCTGGAGGAAGACCACGAGAACATTGAAATGAGACGAAAACTTGCATGTGCCCCTAGCATATGTGTGTGAGTGTGGTGAGAGGTTGGTATAGGTGCTTGCATGTGTCCCCCCTCGCATGCATGCGCTCTAACCTAGAGGCGAAGGTTCCGTACCCGTATAAGGGGGGAATCTCCCCGTTTAGGTGAAACCGGGTAGGATAGTGCCCCAACTTGTGAACCAACATGGTTTTACATCACCCTATGACCTAAACAAACACAAAACAAGAGAGAGCTACGCCGGGCTACCCCTGTCAGAGGAACGTCTAGGGGGGTAGACGATCCGAGTGTGCACAGAGATCAGGGTTTCGCCAGAGGAAGACCACGAGAACATTGGAATGAGATGAAAACTTGCATGTGCCCCTAGCATATGTGTGTGAGTGTGGTGATAGGTTGGTATAGGTGCTTGCATGTGTCCCCCCTCGCATGCATGCGCTCTAACCTAGAGGCGAAGGTTCTGTACCCGTATGAGGGGGGAATCTCCCCGTTTAGGTGAAACCGGGTAGGATAGTGCCCCAACTTGTGAACCAACATGGTTTTACATCACCCTATGACCTAAACAAACACAAAACAAGAGAGAGCTACGCCGGGCTACCCCTGTCAGAGGAATGTCTAGGGGGGTAGACGATCCGAGTGTGCACAGAGATCAGGGTTTCGCCGGAGGAAGACCACGAGAACATTGGAATGAGATGAAAACTTGCATGTGCCCCTAGCATATGTGTGTGAGTGTGGTGAGAGGTTGGTATAGGTGCTTGCATGTGTCCCCCCTCGCATGCATGCGCTCTAACCTAGAGGCGAAGGTTCCGGACCCGTATGAGGGGGGAATCTCCCCGTTTAGGTGAAACCGGGTAGGATAGTTCCCCAACTTGTGAACCAACATGGTTTTACATCACCCTATGACCTAAACAAACACAAAACAAGAGAGAGCTACGCCGGGCTACCCCTGTCAGAGGAACGTCTAGGGGGTAGACGATCCGAGTGTGCACAGAGATCAGAGTTTCGCTGGAGGAAGACCACGAGAACATTGGAATGAGACGAAAACTTGCATGTTCCCCTAGCATATGTGTGTGAGTGTGGTGAGAGGTTGTTATAGGTGCTTGCATGTGTCCCCCCTCGCATGCATGCGCTCTAACCTAGAGGCGAAGGTTCCGGACCCGTATGAGGGGGGAATCTCCCCGTTTAGGTGAAACCGGGTAGGATAGTGCCCCAACTTGTGAACCAACATGGTTTTACATCACCATATGACCTAAACAAACACAAAACAAGAGAGAGCTACGCCGGGCTACCCCTGTCAGAGGAACGTCTAGGGGGGTAGACGATCCGAGTGTGCACAGAGATCAGGGTTTCGCCGGAGGAAGACCACGAGAACATTAGAATGAGATGAAAACTTGCATGTGCCCCTAGCATATGTGTGTGAGTGTGGTGAGAGGTTGGTATAGGTGCTTGCATGTGTCCCCCCTCGCATGCATGCGCTCTAACCTAGAGGCGAAGGTTCCGGACCCGTATGAGGGGGGAATCTCCCCGTTTAGGTGAAACCGGGTAGGATAGTGCCCCAACTTGTGAACCAACATGGTTTTACATCACCCTATGACCTAAACAAACACAAAACAAGAGAGAGCTACGCCGGGCTACCCCTGTCAGAGGAACGTCTAGGGGGTAGACGATCCGAGTGTGCACAGAGATCAGGGTTTCGCCGGAGGAAGACCACGAGAACATTGGAATGAGATGAAAACTTTCATGTGCCCCTAGCATATGTGTGTGAGTGTGGTGAGAGGTTGGTATAGGTGCTTGCATGTGTCCCCCCTCGCATGCATGCGCTCTAACCTAGAGGCAAAGGTTCCGGACCCGTATGATGGGGGAATCTCCCCGTTTAGGTGAAACCGGGTAGGATAGTGCCCCAACTTGTGAACGAACATGGTTTTACATCACCCTATGACCTAAAAAAACACAAAACAAGAGAGAGATACGCCGGGCTACCCCTGTCAGAGGAACGTCTAGGGGGGTAGACGATCCGAGTGTGCACAGAGATCAGGGTTTCGCCGGAGGAAGACCACGAGAACATTGGAATGAGACGAAAACTTGCATGTGCCCCTAGCATATGTGTGTGAGTGTGGTGAGAGGTTGGTATAGGTGCTTGCATGTGTCCCCCCTCGCATGCATGCGCTCTAACCTAGAGGCGAAGGTTCCGTACCCGTATGAGGGGGGAATCTCCCCGTTTAGGTGAAACCGGGTAGGATAGTGCCCCAACTTGTGAACCAACATGGTTTTACATCACCTATGATCTAAACAAACACAAAACAAGAGAGAGCTACGCCGGGCTACCCCTGTCAGAGGAACGTCTAGGGGGGTAGACGATCCGAGTGTGCATAGAGATCTGGGTTTTGGCCGGAGGAAGACCACGAGAACATTGGAATGAGATGAAAACTTGCATGTGCCCCTAGAATATGTGTGTGAGTATGGTGAGAGGTTGGTATAGGTGCTTGCATGTGTCCCCCCTCGCATGCATGCGCTCTAACCTAGAGGCGAAGGTTCCGGACCCGTATGAGGGGGGAATCTCCCCGTTTAGGTGAAACCGGGTAGGATAGTGCCCCAACTTGTGAACCAACATGGTTTTACATCACCCTATGACCTAAACAAACACAAAACAAGAGAGAGCTACGCCGGGCTACCCCTGTCAGAGAAACGTCTAGGGGGTAGACGATCCGAGTGTGCACAGAGATGAGGGTTTCGCCGGAGGAAGACCACGAGAACATTGGAATGAGATGAAAACTTGCATGTGCCCCTAGAATATGTGTGTGAGTGTGGTGAGAGGTTGGTATAGGTGCTTGCATGTGTCCCCCCTTGCATGCATGCGCTCTAACCTAGAGGCGAAGGTTCCGGACCCGTATGAGGGGGCAATCTCCCCGTTTAGGTGAAACCGGGTAGGATAGTGCCCCAACTTGTGAACCAACATGGTTTTACATCACCCTATGACCTAAACAAACACAAAACAAGAGAGAGCTATGCCGGGCTACCCCTGCCAGAGGAACGTCTAGGGGGTAGACGATCCGAGTGTGCACAGAGATCAAGGTTTCGCTGGAGGAAGACCACGAGAACATTGGAATGAGATGAAAACTTGCATGTGCCCCTAGCATATGTGTGTGAGTGTGGTGAGATGTTGGTATAGGTGCTTGCATGTGTCCCCCCTCGCATGCATGCGCTCTAACCTAGAGGCGAAGGTTCCGGACCCGTATGAGGGGGGAATCTCCCCGTTTAGGTGAAACCGGGTAGGATAGTGCCCCAACTTGTGAACCAATTTGGTTTTACATCACCCTATGACCTAAACAAACACAAAACAAGAGAGAGCTACGCCGGGCTACCCCTGTCAGAGGAACGTCTAGGGGGGTAGACGATCCGAGTGTGCACAGAGATCAGGGTTTCGCCGGAGGAAGACCACGAGAACATTGGAATGAGATGAAAACTTGCATGTGCCCCTAGCATATGTGTGTGAGTGTGGTGAGAGGTTGGTATAGGTGCTTGCATGTGTCCCCCCTCGCATGCATGCGCTCTAACCTAGAGGCGAAGGTTCCGGACCCGTATGAGGGGGGAATCTCCCCGTTTAGGTGAAACCGGGTAGGATAGTGCCCCAACTTGTGAACCAATATGGTTTTACATCACCCTATGACCTAAACAAACACAAAACAAGAGAGATCTACGCCGGGCTACCCCTGTCAGAGGAACGTCTAGGGGGGTAGACGATCCGAGTGTGCACAGAGATCAGGGTTTCGCCGGAGGAAGACCACGAGAACATTGGAATGAGATGAAAACTTGCATGTGCCCCTAGCATATGTGTGTGAGTGTGGTGAGAGGTTGGTATAGGTGCTTGCATGTGTCCCCCCTCGCATGCATGCGCTCTAACCTAGAGGCGAAGGTTCCGGACCCGTATGAGGGGGGAATCTCCCCGTTTAGGTGAAACCGGGTAGGATAGTGCCCCAACTTGTGAACCAACATGGTTTTACATCACCCTATGACCTAAACAAACACAAAACAAGAGAGAGCTACGCCGGGCTACCCCTGTCAGAGGAACGTCTAGGGGGTAGACGATCCGAGTGTGCATAGAGATCAGGGTTTCGCCGGAGGAAGACCACGAGAACATTGGAATGAGATGATCACTTGCATGTGCCCCTAGCATATGTGTGTGAGTGTGGTGAGAGGTTGGTATAGGTGCTTGCATGTGTCCCCCCTCGCATGCATGCGCTCTAACCTAGAGGCGAAGGTTCCGGACCCGTATGAGGGGGGAATCTCCCCGTTTAGGTGAAACCAGGTAGGATAGTGCCCCAACTTGTGAACCAACATGGTTTTACATCTCCCTATGACCTAAACAAACACAAAACAAGAGAGAGCTACGCCGGGCTACCCCTGTCAGAGGAACGTGTAGGGGGGTTGACGATCCGAGTGTGCATAGAGATCAGGGTTTCGCCGGAGGAAGACCACGAGAACATTGGAATGAGATGAAAACTTGCATGTGCCCCTAGAATATGTGTGTGAGTGTGGTGAGATGTTGGTATAGGTGCTTGCATGTGTCCCCCCTCGCATGCATGCGCTCTAACCTAGAGGCGAAGGTTCCGGACCCGTATGAGGGGGGAATCTCCCCGTTTAGGTGAAACCGGGTAGGATAGTGCCCCAACTTGTGAACCAACATGGTTTTACATCACCCTATGACCTAAACAAAGACAAAACAAGAGAGAGCTACGCCGGGCTACCCCTGTCAGAGAAACGTCTAGGGGGTAGACGATCCGAGTGTGCACAGAGATCAGGATTTCGCCGGAGGAGGACCACGAGAACATTGGAATGAGATGAAAACTTGCATGTGCCCCTAGAATATGTGTGTGAGTGTGGTGAGAGGTTGGTATAGGTGCTTGCATGTGTCCCCCCTCGCATGCATGCGCTCTAACCTAGAGGCGAAGGTTCCGGACCCGTATGAGGGGGGAATCTCCCCGTTTAGGTGAAACCGGGTAGGATAGTGCCCCAACTTGTGAACCAACATGGTTTTACATCACCCTATGACCTAAACAAACACAAAACAAGAGAGAGCTATGCCGGGCTACCCCTGCCAGAGGAACGTCTAGGGGGTAGACGATCCGAGTGTGCACAGAGATCAGGGTTTCGCCGGAGGAAGACCACGAGAACATTGGAATGAGATGAAAACTTGCATGTGCCCCTAGCATATGTGTGTGAGTGTGGTGAGATGTTGGTATAGGTGCTTGCATGTGTCCCCCCTCGCATGCATGCGCTCTAACCTAGAGGCGAAGGTTCCGGACCCGTATGAGGGGGGAATCTCCTCGTTTAGGTGAAACCGGGTAGGATAGTGCCCCAACTTGTGAACCAATATGGTTTTACATCACCCTATGACCTAAACAAACACAAAACAAGAGAGAGCTACGCCGGGCTACCCCTTTCAGAGGAACGTCTAGGGGGGTAGACGATCCGAGTGTGCACAGAGATCAGGGTTTCGCCGGAGGAAGACCACGAGAACATTGGAATGAGATGAAAACTTGCATGTGCCCCTAGCATATGTGTGTGAGTGTGGTGAGAGGTTGGTATAGGTGCTTGCATGTGTCCCCCCTCGCATGCATGCGCTCTAACCTAGAGGCGAAGGTTCCGGACCCGTATGAGGGGGGAATCTCCCCGTTTAGGTGAAACCGGGTAGGATAGTGCCCCAACTTGTGAACCAATATGGTTTTACATCACCCTATGACCTAAACAAACACAAAACAAGAGAGAGCTACGCCGGGCTACCCCTGTCAGAGGAACGTCTAGGGGGGTAGACGATCCGAGTGTGCACAGAGATCAGGGTTTCGCCGGAGGAAGACCACGATAACATTGGAATGAGATGAAAACTTGCATGTGCCCCTAGCATATGTGTGTGAGTGTGGTGAGAGGTTGGTATAGGTGCTTGCATGTGTCCCCCCTCGCATGCATGCGCTCTAACCTAGAGGCGAAGGTTCCGGACCCGTATGAGGGGGGAATCTCCCCGTTTAGGTGAAACCGGGTAGGATAGTGCCCCAACTTGTGAACCGACATGGTTTTACATCACCCTATGACCTAAAAAAACACAAAACAAGAGAGAGCTACGCTGGGCTACCCCTGTCAGAGGAACGTCTAGGGGGTAGACGATCCGAGTGTGCACAGAGATCAGGGTTTCGCCGGAGGAAGACCACGAGAACATTGGAATGAGATGAAAACTTGCATGTGCCCCTAGCATATGTGTGTGAGTGTGGTGAGAGGTTGGTATAGGTGCTTGCATGTGTCCCCCCTCGCATGCATGCGCTCTAACCTAGAGGCGAAGGTTCCGGACCCGTATGAGGGGGGAATCTCCCCGTTTAGGTGAAACCAGGTAGGATAGTGCCCCAACTTGTGAACCAACATGGTTTTACATCTCCCTATGACCTAAACAAACACAAAACAAGAGAGAGCTACGCCGGGCTACCCCTGTCAGAGGAACGTCTAGGGGGGTAGACGATCCGAGTGTGCACAGAGATCAGGGTTTCGCCGGAGGAAGACCACGAGAACATTGGAATGAGATGAAAACTTGCATGTGCCCCTAGCATATGTGTGTGAGTGTGGTGAGAGGTTGGTATAGGTGCTTTCATGTGTCCCCCCTCGCATGCATGCGCTCTAACCTAGAGGCGAAGGTTCCGGACCCGTATGAGGGGGGAATCTCCCCGTTTAGGTGAAACCGGGTAGGATAGTGCCCCAACTTGTGAACCAACATGGTTTTACATCACCCTATGACCTAAACAAACACAAAACAAGAGAGAGCTACGCCGGGCTACCCCTGTCAGAGAAACGTCTAGGGGGGTAGACGATCCGAGTGTGCACAGAGATCAGGGTTTCGCCGGAGGAAGACCACGAGAACATTGGAATGAGATGAAAACTTGCATGTGCCCCTATAATATGTGTGTGAGTGTGGTGAGAGGTTGGTATAGGTGCTTGCATGTGTCCCCCCTCGCATGCATGCGCTCTAACCTAGAGGCGAAGGTTCCGGACCCGTATGAGGGGGCAATCTCCCCGTTTAGGTGAAACCGGGTAGGATAGTGCCCCAACTTGTGAACCAACATGGTTTTACATCACCCTATGACCTAAACAAACACAAAACAAGAGAGAGCTACGCCGGGCTACCCCTGTCAGAGGAACGTCTAGGGGGGTAGACGATCCGAGTGTGCACAGAGATCAGGGTTTCGCCGGAGGAAGACCACGATAACATTGGAATGAGATGAAAACTTGCATGTGCCCCTAGCATATGTGTGTGAGTGTTGTGAGAGGTTGGTATAGGTGCTTGCATGTGTCCCCCCTCGCATGCATGCGCTCTAACCTAGAGGCGAAGGTTCCGGACCCGTATGAGGGGGGAATCTCCCCGTTTAGGTGAAACCGGGTAGGATAGTGCCCCAACTTGTGAACCGACATGGTTTTACATCACCCTATGACCTAAACAAACACAAAACAAGAGAGAGCTACGCCGGGCTACCCCTGTCAGAGGAACGTCTAGGTGGTAGACGATCCGAGTGTGCACAGAGATCAGGGTTTCGCCGGAGGAAGACCACGAGAACATTGGAATGAGATGAAAACTTGCATGTGCCCCTAGCATATGTGTGTGAGTGTGGTGAGAGGTTGGTATAGGTGCTTGCATGTGTCCCCCCTCGCATGCATGCGCTCTAACCTAGAGGCGAAGGTTCCGGACCCGTATGAGGGGGGAATCTCCCCGTTTAGGTGAAACCAGGTAGGATAGTGCCCCAACTTGTGAACCAACATGGTTTTACATCTCCCTATGACCTAAACAAACACAAAACAAGAGAGAGCTACGCCGGGCTACCCCTGTCAGAGGAACGTCTAGGGGGGTAGACGATCCGAGTGTGCACAGAGATCAGGGTTTCGCCGGAGGAAGACCACGAGAACATTGGAATGAGATGAAAACTTGCATGTGCCCCTAGCATATGTGTGTGAGTGTGGTGAGAGGTTGGTATAGGTGCTTTCATGTGTCCCCCCTCGCATGCATGCGCTCTAACCTAGAGGCGAAGGTTCCGGACCCGTATGAGGGGGGAATCTCCCCGTTTAGGTGAAACCGGGTAGGATAGTGCCCCAACTTGTGAACCAACATGGTTTTACATCACCCTATGACCTAAACAAACACAAAACAAGAGAGAGCTACGCCGGGCTACCCCTGTCAGAGGAACGTCTAGGGGGGTAGACGATCCGAGTGTGCACAGAGATCAGGGTTTCGCCGGAGGAAGACCACGAGAACATTGGAATGAGATGAAAACTTGCATGTGCCCCTAGAATATGTGTGTGAGTGTGGTGAGAGGTTGGTATAGGTGCTTGCATGTGTCCCCCCTCGCATGCATGCGCTCTAACCTAGAGGCGAAGGTTCCGGACCCGTATGAGGGGGCAATCTCCCCGTTTAGGTGAAACCGGGTAGGATAGTGCCCCAACTTGTGAACCAACATGGTTTTACATCACCCTATGACCTAAACAAACACATAACAAGAGAGAGCTACGCCGGGCTACCCCTGCCAGAGGAACGTCTAGGGGGGTAGACGATCCGAGTGTGCACAGAGATCAGGGTTTCGCCGGAGGAAGACCACGAGAACATTGGAATGAGATGAAAACTTGCATGTGCCCCTAGCATATGTGTGTGAGTGTGGTGAGAGGTTGGTATAGGTGCTTGCATGTGTCCCCCCTCGCATGCATGCGCTCTAACCTAGAGGCGAAGGTTCCGGACCCGTATGAGGGGGGAATCTCCCCGTTTAGGTGAAACCGGGTAGGATAGTGCCCCAACTTGTGAACCAACATGGTTTTACATCACCCTATGACCTAAACAAACACAAAACAAGAGAGAGCTACGCCGGGCTACCCCTGTCAGAGAAACGTCTAGGGGGGTAGACGATCCGAGTGTGCACAGAGATCAGGGTTTCGCCGGAGGAAGACCACGAGAACATTGGAATGAGATGAAAACTTGCATGTGCCCCTAGCATATGTGTGTGAGTGTGGTGAGATGTTGGTATAGGTGCTTGCATGTGTCCCCCCTCGCATGCATGCGCTCTAACCTAGAGGCGAAGGTTCCGGACCCGTATGAGGGGGGAATCTCCCCGTTTAGGTGAAACCGGGTAGGATAGTGCCCCAACTTGTGAACCAATATGGTTTTACATCACCCTATGACCTAAACAAACACAAAACAAGAGAGAGCTACGCCGGGCTACCCCTGTCAGAGGAACGTCTAGGGGGGTAGACGATCCGAGTGTGCACAGAGATCAGGGTTTCGCCGGAGGAAGACCACGAGAACATTGGAATGAGATGAAAACTTGCATGTGCCCCTAGCATATGTGTGTGAGTGTGGTGAGAGGTTGGTATAGGTGCTTGCATGTGTCCCCCCTCGCATGCATGCGCTCTAACCTAGAGGCGAAGGTTCCGGACCCGTATGAGGGGGGAATCTCCCCGTTTAGGTGAAACCGGGTAGGATAGTGCCCCAACTTGTGAACCAACATGGTTTTACATCACCCTATGACCTAAACAAACACAAAACAGGAGAGAGCTACGCTGGGCTACCCCTGTCAGAGGAACGTCTAGGGGGGTAGACGATCCGAGTGTGCACAGAGATCAGGGTTTCGCCGGAGGAAGACCACGAGAACATTGGAATGAGATGAAAACTTGCATGTGCCCCTAGCATATGTGTGTGAGTGTGGTGAGAGGTTGGTATAGGTGCTTGCATGTGTCCCCCCTCGCATGCATGCGCTCTAACCTAGAGGCGAAGGTTCCGGACCCGTATGAGGGGGGAATCTCCCCGTTTAGGTGAAACCGGGTAGGATAGTGCCCCAACTTGTGAACCAACATGGTTTTACATCACCCTATGACCTAAACAAACACAAAACAAGAGAGAGCTACGCCGGGCTACCCCTGTCAGAGGAACGTCTAGGGGGGTAGACGATCCGAGTGTGCACAGAGATCAGGGTTTCGCCGGAGGAAGACCACGAGAACATTGGAATGAGATGAAAACTTGCATGTGCCCCTAGAATATGTGTGTGAGTGTGGTGAGAGGTTGGTATAGGTGCTTGCATGTGTCCCCCCTCGCATGCATGCGCTCTAACCTAGAGGCGAAGGTTCCGGACCCGTATGAGGGGGGAATCTCCCCGTTTAGGTGAAACCGGGTAGGATAGTGCCCCAACTTGTGAACCAACATGGTTTTACATCACCCTATGACCTAAACAAACACAAAACAAGAGAGAGCTACGCCGGGCTACCCCTGTCAGAGAAACGTCTAGGGGGGTAGACGATCCGAGTGTGCACAGAGATCAGGGTTTCGCCGGAGGAAGACCACGAGAACATTGGAATGAGATGAAAACTTGCATGTGCCCCTAGCATATGTGTGTGAGTGTGGTGAGAGGTTGGTATAGGTGCTTGCATGTGTCCCCCCTCGCATGCATGCGCTCTAACCTAGAGGCGAAGGTTCCGGACCCGTATGAGGCGGGAATCTCCCCGTTTAGGTGAAACCGGGTAGGATAGTGCCCCAACTTGTGAACCAACATGGTTTTACATCACCCTATGACCTAAACAAACACAAAACAAGAGAGAGCTATGCCGGGCTACCCCTGCCAGAGGAACGTCTAGGGGGGTAGACGATCCGAGTGTGCACAGAGATCAGGGTTTCGCCGGAGGAAGACCACGAGAACATTGGAATGAGATGAAAACTTGCATGTGCCCCTAGCATATGTGTGTGAGTGTGGTGAGAGGTTGGTATAGGTGCTTGCATGTGTCCCCCCTCGCATGCATGCGCTCTAACCTAGAGGCGAAGGTTCCGGACCCGTATGAGGGGGGAATCTCCCCGTTTAGGTGAAACCGGGTAGGATAGTGCCCCAACTTGTGAACCAATATGGTTTTACATAACCCTATGACCTAAACAAACACAAAACAAGAGAGAGCTACGCCGGGCTACCCCTGTCAGAGGAACGTCTAGGGGGGTAGACGATCCGAGTGTGCACAGAGATCAGGGTTTCGCCGGAGGAAGACCACGAGAACATTGGAATGAGATGAAAACTTGCATGTGCCCCTAGCATATGTGTGTGAGTGTGGTGAGAGGTTGGTATAGGTGCTTGCATGTGTCCCCCCTCGCATGCATGCGCTCTAACCTAGAGGCGAAGGTTCCGGACCCGTATGAGGGGGGAATCTCCCCGTTTAGGTGAAACCGGGTAGGATAGTGCCCCAACTTGTGAACCAACATGGTTTTACATCACCCTATGACCTAAACAAACACAAAACAAGAGAGAGCTACGCTGGGCTACCCCTCTCAGAGGAACGTCTAGGGGGGTAGACGATCCGAGTGTGCACAGAGATCAGGGTTTCGCCGGAGGAAGACCACGAGAACATTGGAATGAGATGAAAACTTGCATGTGCCCCTAGCATATGTGTGTGAGTGTGGTGAGAGGTTGGTATAGGTGCTTGCATGTGTCCCCCCTCGCATGCATGCGCTCTAACCTAGAGGCGAAGGTTTCGGACCCGTATGAGGGGGAATCTCCCTGTTTAGGTGAAACCGGGTAGTATAGTGCCCCAACTTGTGAACCAACATGGTTTTACATCACCCTATGACCTAAACAAACACAAAACAAGAGAGAGCTACGCCGGGCTAGCCCTGTCAGAGGAACGTCTAGGGGGGTAGACGATCCGAGTGTGCACAGAGATCAGGGTTTCGCCGGAGGAAGACCACGAGAACATTGGAATGAGATGAAAACTTGCATGTGCCCCTAGCATATGTGTGTGAGTGTGGTGAGAGGTTGGTATAGGTGCTTGCATGTGTCCCCCCTCGCATGCATGCGCTCTAACCTAGAGGCGAAGGTTCCGGAACCGTATGAGGGGGGAATCTCCCCGTTTAGGTGAAACCGGGTAGGATAGTGCCCCAACTTGTGAACCAACATGGTTTTACATCACCCTATGACCTAAACAAACACAAAACAAGAGAGAGCTATGCCGGGCTACCCCTGTCAGAGGAACGTCTAGGCGGGTAGACGATCCGAGTGTGCACAAAGATCAGGGTTTCGCCGGAGGAAGACCACGAGAACATTGGAATGAGATGAAAACTTGCATGTGCCCCTAGCATATGTGTGTGAGTGTGGTGAGAGGTTGGTATAGGTGCTTGCATGTGTCCCCCCTCGCATGCATGCGCTCTAACCTAGAGGCGAAGGTTCCGGACCCGTATGAGGGGGGAATCTCCCCGTTTAGGTGAAACCGGGTAGGATAGTGCCCCAACTTGTGAACCAATATGGTTTTACATCACCCTATTACCTAAACAAACACAAAACAAGAGAGAGCTACGCCGGGCTACCCCTGTCAGAGGAACGTCTAGGGGGGTAGACGATCCGAGTGTGCACAGAGATCAGGGTTTCGCCGGAGGAAGACCACGAGAAAATTGGAATGAGATGAAAACTTGCATGTGCCCCTAGCATATGTGTGTGAGTGTGGTGAGAGGTTGGTATAGGTGCTTGCATGTGTCCCCCCTCGCATGCATGCGCTCTAACCTAGAGGCGAAGGTTCCGGACCCGTATGAGGGGGGAATCTCCCCGTTTAGGTGAAACCGGGTAGGATAGTGCCCCAACTTGTGAACCAACATGGTTTTACATCACCCTATGACCTAAACAAACACAAAACAAGAGATAGCTACGCTGGGCTACCCCTCTCAGAGGAACGTCTAGGGGGGTAGACGATCCGAGTGTGCACAGAGATCAGGGTTTCGCCGGAGGAAGACCACGAGAACATTGGAATGAGATGAAAACTTGCATGTGCCCCTAGCATATGTGTGTGAGTGTGGTGAGAGGTTGGTATAGGTGCTTGCATGTGTCCCCCCTCGCATGCATGCGCTCTAACCTAGAGGCGAAGGTTCCGGACCCGTATGAGGGGGGAATCTCCCTGTTTAGGTGAAACCGGGTAGGATAGTGCCCCAACTTGTGAACCAATATGGTTTTACATCACCCTATGACCTAAACAAACACAAAACAAGAGAGAGCTACGCCGGGCTACCCCTGTCAGAGGAACGTCTAGGGGGGTAGACGATCCGAGTGTGCACAGAGATCAGGGTTTCGCCGGAGGAAGACCACGAGAACATTGGAATGAGATGAAAACTTGCATGTGCCCCTAGCATATGTGTGTGAGTGTGGTGAGAGGTTGGTATAGGTGCTTGCATGTGTCCCCCCTCGAATGCATGCGCTCTAACCTAGAGGCGAAGGTTCCGGACCCGTATGAGGGGGGAATCTCCCCGTTTAGGTGAAACCGGGTAGGATAGTGCCCCAACTTGTGAACCAACATGGTTTTACATCACCCTATGACCTAAAAAAACACAAAACAAGAGATAGCTATGCCGGGCTACCCCTGTCAAAGGAACATCTAGGGGGGTAGACGATCCGAGTGTGCACAGAGATCAGGGTTTCGCCGGAGGAAGACCACGAGAACATTGGAATGAGATGAAAACTTGCATGTGCCCCTAGCATATGTGTGTGAGTGTGGTGAGAGGTTGGTATAGGTGCTTGCATGTGTCCCCCCTCGCATGCATGCGCTCTAACCTAGAGGCGAAGGTTCCGGACCCGTATGAGGGGGGAATCTCCCCGTTTAGGTGAAACCGGGTAGGATAGTGCCCCAACTTGTGAACCAACATGGTTTTACATCACCCTATGACCTAAACAAACACAAAACAAGAGAGAGCTACGCCGGGCTACCCCTGTCAGAGAAACGTCTAGGGGGGTAGACGATCCGAGTGTGCACAGAGATCAGGGTTTCGCCGGAGGAAGACCACGAGAACATTGGAATGAGATGAAAACTTGCATGTGCCCCTAGCATATGTGTGTGAGTGTGGTGAGAGGTTGGTATAGGTGCTTTCATGTGTCCCCCCTCGCATGCATGCGCTCTAACCTAGAGGCGAAGGTTCCGGACCCGTATGAGGGGGGAATCTCCCCGTTTAGGTGAAACCGGGTAGGATAGTGCCCCAACTTGTGAACCAACATGGTTTTACATCACCCTATGACCTAAACAAACACAAAACAAGAGAGAGCTACGCCGGGCTACCCCTGTCAGAGAAACGTCTAGGGGGGTAGACGATCCGAGTGTGCACAGAGATCAGGGTTTCGCCGGAGGAAGACCACGAGAACATTGGAATGAGATGAAAACTTGCATGTGCCCCTAGCATATGTGTGTGAGTGTGGTGAGAGGTTGGTATAGGTGCTTTCATGTGTCCCCCCTCGCATGCATGCGCTCTAACCTAGAGGCGAAGGTTCCGGACCCGTATGAGGGGGGAATCTCCCCGTTTAGGTGAAACCGGGTAGGATAGTGCCCCAACTTGTGAACCAACATGGTTTTACATCACCCTATGACCTAAACAAACACAAAACAAGAGAGAGCTACGCCGGGCTACCCCTGTCAGAGAAACGTCTAGGGGGGTAGACGATCCGAGTGTGCACAGAGATCAGGGTTTCGCCGGAGGAAGACCACGAGAACATTGGAATGAGATGAAAACTTGCATGTGCCCCTAGCATATGTGTGTGAGTGGTGAGAGGTTGGTATAGGTGCTTGCATGTGTCCCCCCTCGCATGCATGCGCTCTAACCTAGAGGCGAAGGTTCCGGACCCGTATGAGGGGGGAATCTCCCCGTTTAGGTGAAACCGGGTAGGATAGTGCCCCAACTTGTGAACCGACATGGTTTTACATCACCCTATGACCTAAACAAACACAAAACAAGAGAGAGCTACGCCGGGCTACCCCTGTCAGAGGAACGTCTAGGGGGTAGACGATCCGAGTGTGCACAGAGATCAGGGTTTCGCCGGAGGAAGACCACGAGAACATTGGAATGAGATGAAAACTTGCATGTGCCCCTAGCATATGTGTGTGAGTGTGGTGAGAGGTTGGTATAGGTGCTTGCATGTGTCCCCCCTCGCATGCATGCGCTCTAACCTAGAGGCGAAGGTTCCGGACCCGTATGAGGGGGGAATCTCCCCGTTTAGGTGAAACCAGGTAGGATAGTGCCCCAACTTGTGAACCAACATGGTTTTACATCTCCCTATGACCTAAACAAACACAAAACAAGAGAGAGCTACGCCGGGCTACCCCTGTCAGAGGAACGTCTAGGGGGGTAGACGATCCGAGTGTGCACAGAGATCAGGGTTTCGCCGGAGGAAGACCACGAGAACATTGGAATGAGATGAAAACTTGCATGTGCCCCTAGCATATGTGTGTGAGTGTGGTGAGAGGTTGGTATAGGTGCTTGCATGTGTCCCCCCTCGCATGCATGCGCTCTAACCTAGAGGCGAAGGTTCCGGACCCGTATGAGGGGGGAATCTCCCCGTTTAGGTGAAACCAGGTAGGATAGTGCCCCAACTTGTGAACCAACATGGTTTTACATCTCCCTATGACCTAAACAAACACAAAAAAAGAGAGAGCTACGCCGGGCTACCCCTGTCAGAGGAACGTGTAGGGGGGTTGACGATCCGAGTGTGCATAGAGATCAGGGTTTCGCCGGAGGAAGACCACGAGAACATTGGAATGAGATGAAAACTTGCATGTGCCCCTAGCATATGTGTGTGAGTGTGGTGAGATGTTGGTATAGGTGCTTGCATGTGTCCCCCCTCGCATGCATGCGCTCTAACCTAGAGGCGAAGGTTCCGGACCCGTATGAGGGGGGAATCTCCCCGTTTAGGTGAAACCGGGTAGGATAGTGCCCCAACTTGTGAACCAACATGGTTTTACATCACCCTATGACCTAAACAAAGACAAAACAAGAGAGAGCTACGCCGGGCTACCCCTGTCAGAGAAACGTCTAGGGGGTAGACGATCCGAGTGTGCACAGAGATCAGGGTTTCGCCGGAGGAGGACCACGAGAACATTGGAATGAGATGAAAACTTGCATGTGCCCCTAGAATATGTGTGTGAGTGTGGTGAGAGGTTGGTATAGGTGCTTGCATGTGTCCCCCCTCGCATGCATGCGCTCTAACCTAGAGGCGAAGGTTCCGGACCCGTATGAGGGGGCAATCTCCCCGTTTAGGTGAAACCGGGTAGGATAGTGCCCCAACTTGTGAACCAACATGGTTTTACATCACCCTATGACCTAAACAAACACAAAACAAGAGAGAGCTATGCCGGGCTACCCCTGCCAGAGGAACGTCTAGGGGGTAGACGATCCGAGTGTGCACAGAGATCAGGGTTTCGCCGGAGGAAGACCACGAGAACATTGGAATGAGATGAAAACTTGCATGTGCCCCTAGCATATGTGTGTGAGTGTGGTGAGATGTTGGTATAGGTGCTTGCATGTGTCCCCCCTCGCATGCATGCGCTCTAACCTAGAGGCGAAGGTTCCGGACCCGTATGAGGGGGGAATCTCCCCGTTTAGGTGAAACCGGGTAGGATAGTGCCCCAACTTGTGAACCAATATGGTTTTACATCACCCTATGACCTAAACAAACACAAAACAAGAGAGAGCTACGCCGGGCTACCCCTGTCAGAGGAACGTCTAGGGGGGTAGACGATCCGAGTGTGCACAGAGATCAGGGTTTCGCCGGAGGAAGACCACGAGAACATTGGAATGAGATGAAAACTTGCATGTGCCCCTAGCATATGTGTGTGAGTGTGGTGATAGGTTGGTATAGGTGCTTGCATGTGTCCCCCCTCGCATGCATGCGCTCTAACCTAGAGGCGAAGGTTCCGGACCCGTATGAGGGGGGAATCTCCCCGTTTAGGTGAAACCGGGTAGGATAGTGCCCCAACTTGTGAACCAACATGGTTTTACATCACCCTATGACCTAAACAAACACAAAACAAGAGAGAGCTACGCTGGGCTACCCCTCTCAGAGGAACGTCTAGGGGGGTAGACGATCCGAGTGTGCACAGAGATCAGGGTTTCGCCGGAGGAAGACCACGAGAACATTGGAATGAGATGAAAACTTGCATGTGCCCCTAGCATATGTGTGTGAGTGTGGTGAGAGGTTGGTATAGGTGCTTGCATGTGTCCCCCCTCGCATGCATGCGCTCTAACCTAGAGGCGAAGGTTTCAGACCCGTATGAGGGGGAATCTCCCTGTTTAGGTGAAACCGGGTAGGATAGTGCCCCAACTTGTGAACCAACATGGTTTTACATCACCCTATGACCTAAAAAAACACAAAACAAGAGAGAGCTACGCCGGGCTACCCCTGTCAGAGGAACGTCTAGGGGGGTAGACGATCCGAGTGTGCACAGAGATCAGGGTTTCGCCGGAGGAAGACCACGAGAACATTGGAATGAGATGAAAACTTGCATGTGCCCCTAGCATATGTGTGTGAGTGTGGTGAGAGGTTGGTATAGGTGCTTGCATGTGTCCCCCCTCGCATGCATGCGCTCTAACCTAGAGGCGAAGGTTCCGGACCCGTATGAGGGGGGAATCTCCCCGTTTAGGTGAAACCGGGTAGGATAGTGCCCCAACTTGTGAACCAACATGGTTTTACATCACCCTATGACCTAAACAAACACAAAACAAGAGAGAGCTACGCCGGGCTACCCCTGTCAGAGAAACGTCTAGGGGGGTAGACGATCCGAGTGTGCACAGAGATCAGGGTTTCGCCGGAGGAAGACCACGAGAACATTGGAATGAGATGAAAACTTGCATGTGCCCCTAGCATATGTGTGTGAGTGTGGTGAGAGGTTGGTATAGGTGCTTGCATGTGTCCCCCCTCGCATGCATGCGCTCTAACCTAGAGGCGAAGGTTCCGGACCCGTATGAGGCGGGAATCTCCCCGTTTAGGTGAAACCGGGTAGGATAGTGCCCCAACTTGTGAACCAACATGGTTTTACATCACCCTATGACCTAAACAAACACAAAACAAGAGAGAGATATGCCGGGCTACCCCTGCCAGAGGAACGTCTAGGGGGGTAGACGATCCGAGTGTGCACAGAGATCAGGGTTTCGCCGGAGGAAGACCACGAGAACATTGGAATGAGATGAAAACTTGCATGTGCCCCTAGCATATGTGTGTGAGTGTGGTGAGAGGTTGGTATAGGTGCTTGCATGTGTCCCCCCTCGCATGCATGCGCTCTAACCTAGAGGCGAAGGTTCCGGACCCGTATGAGGGGGGAATCTCCCCGTTTAGGTGAAACCGGGTAGGATAGTGCCCCAACTTGTGAACCAATATGGTTTTACATAACCCTATGACCTAAACAAACACAAAACAAGAGAGAGCTACGCCGGGCTACCCCTGTCAGAGGAACGTCTAGGGGGGTAGACGATCCGAGTGTGCACAGAGATCAGGGTTTCGCCGGAGGAAGACCACGAGAACATTGGAATGAGATGAAAACTTGCATGTGCCCCTAGCATATGTGTGTGAGTGTGGTGAGAGGTTGGTATAGGTGCTTGCATGTGTCCCCCCTCGCATGCATGCGCTCTAACCTAGAGGCGAAGGTTCCGGACCCGTATGAGGGGGGAATCTCCCCGTTTAGGTGAAACCGGGTAGGATAGTGCCCCAACTTGTGAACCAACATGGTTTTACATCACCCTATGACCTAAACAAACACAAAACAAGAGAGAGCTACGCTGGGCTACCCCTCTCAGAGGAACGTCTAGGGGGGTAGACGATCCGAGTGTGCACAGAGATCAGGGTTTCGCCGGAGGAAGACCACGAGAACATTGGAATGAGATGAAAACTTGCATGTGCCCCTAGCATATGTGTGTGAGTGTGGTGAGAGGTTGGTATAGGTGCTTGCATGTGTCCCCCCTCGCATGCATGCGCTCTAACCTAGAGGCGAAGGTTTCGGACCCGTATGAGGGGGAATCTCCCTGTTTAGGTGAAACCGGGTAGTATAGTGCCCCAACTTGTGAACCAACATGGTTTTACATCACCCTATGACCTAAACAAACACAAAACAAGAGAGAGCTACGCCGGGCTAGCCCTGTCAGAGGAACGTCTAGGGGGGTAGACGATCCGAGTGTGCACAGAGATCAGGGTTTCGCCGGAGGAAGACCACGAGAACATTGGAATGAGATGAAAACTTGCATGTGCCCCTAGCATATGTGTGTGAGTGTGGTGAGAGGTTGGTATAGGTGCTTGCATGTGTCCCCCCTCGCATGCATGCGCTCTAACCTAGAGGCGAAGGTTCCGGAACCGTATGAGGGGGGAATCTCCCCGTTTAGGTGAAACCGGGTAGGATAGTGCCCCAACTTGTGAACCAACATGGTTTTACATCACCCTATGACCTAAACAAACACAAAACAAGAGAGAGCTATGCCGGGCTACCCCTGTCAGAGGAACGTCTAGGCGGGTAGACGATCCGAGTGTGCACAAAGATCAGGGTTTCGCCGGAGGAAGACCACGAGAACATTGGAATGAGATGAAAACTTGCATGTGCCCCTAGCATATGTGTGTGAGTGTGGTGAGAGGTTGGTATAGGTGCTTGCATGTGTCCCCCCTCGCATGCATGCGCTCTAACCTAGAGGCGAAGGTTCCGGACCCGTATGAGGGGGGAATCTCCCCGTTTAGGTGAAACCGGGTAGGATAGTGCCCCAACTTGTGAACCAATATGGTTTTACATCACCCTATTACCTAAACAAACACAAAACAAGAGAGAGCTACGCCGGGCTACCCCTGTCAGAGGAACGTCTAGGGGGGTAGACGATCCGAGTGTGCACAGAGATCAGGGTTTCGCCGGAGGAAGACCACGAGAAAATTGGAATGAGATGAAAACTTGCATGTGCCCCTAGCATATGTGTGTGAGTGTGGTGAGAGGTTGGTATAGGTGCTTGCATGTGTCCCCCCTCGCATGCATGCGCTCTAACCTAGAGGCGAAGGTTTCGGACCCGTATGAGGGGGAATCTCCCTGTTTAGGTGAAACCGGGTAGTATAGTGCCCCAACTTGTGAACCAACATGGTTTTACATCACCCTATGACCTAAACAAACACAAAACAAGAGAGAGCTACGCCGGGCTAGCCCTGTCAGAGGAACGTCTAGGGGGGTAGACGATCCGAGTGTGCACAGAGATCAGGGTTTCGCCGGAGGAAGACCACGAGAACATTGGAATGAGATGAAAACTTGCATGTGCCCCTAGCATATGTGTGTGAGTGTGGTGAGAGGTTGGTATAGGTGCTTGCATGTGTCCCCCCTCGCATGCATGCGCTCTAACCTAGAGGCGAAGGTTCCGGAACCGTATGAGGGGGGAATCTCCCCGTTTAGGTGAAACCGGGTAGGATAGTGCCCCAACTTGTGAACCAACATGGTTTTACATCACCCTATGACCTAAACAAACACAAAACAAGAGAGAGCTATGCCGGGCTACCCCTGTCAGAGGAACGTCTAGGCGGGTAGACGATCCGAGTGTGCACAAAGATCAGGGTTTCGCCGGAGGAAGACCACGAGAACATTGGAATGAGATGAAAACTTGCATGTGCCCCTAGCATATGTGTGTGAGTGTGGTGAGAGGTTGGTATAGGTGCTTGCATGTGTCCCCCCTCGCATGCATGCGCTCTAACCTAGAGGCGAAGGTTCCGGACCCGTATGAGGGGGGAATCTCCCCGTTTAGGTGAAACCGGGTAGGATAGTGCCCCAACTTGTGAACCAATATGGTTTTACATCACCCTATTACCTAAACAAACACAAAACAAGAGAGAGCTACGCCGGGCTACCCCTGTCAGAGGAACGTCTAGGGGGGTAGACGATCCGAGTGTGCACAGAGATCAGGGTTTCGCCGGAGGAAGACCACGAGAAAATTGGAATGAGATGAAAACTTGCATGTGCCCCTAGCATATGTGTGTGAGTGTGGTGAGAGGTTGGTATAGGTGCTTGCATGTGTCCCCCCTCGCATGCATGCGCTCTAACCTAGAGGCGAAGGTTCCGGACCCGTATGAGGGGGGAATCTCCCCGTTTAGGTGAAACCGGGTAGGATAGTGCCCCAACTTGTGAACCAACATGGTTTTACATCACCCTATGACCTAAACAAACACAAAACAAGAGATAGCTACGCTGGGCTACCCCTCTCAGAGGAACGTCTAGGGGGGTAGACGATCCGAGTGTGCACAGAGATCAGGGTTTCGCCGGAGGAAGACCACGAGAACATTGGAATGAGATGAAAACTTGCATGTGCCCCTAGCATATGTGTGTGAGTGTGGTGAGAGGTTGGTATAGGTGCTTGCATGTGTCCCCCCTCGCATGCATGCGCTCTAACCTAGAGGCGAAGGTTCCGGACCCGTATGAGGGGGGAATCTCCCTGTTTAGGTGAAACCGGGTAGGATAGTGCCCCAACTTGTGAACCAATATGGTTTTACATCACCCTATGACCTAAACAAACACAAAACAAGAGAGAGCTACGCCGGGCTACCCCTGTCAGAGGAACGTCTAGGGGGGTAGACGATCCGAGTGTGCACAGAGATCAGGGTTTCGCCGGAGGAAGACCACGAGAACATTGGAATGAGATGAAAACTTGCATGTGCCCCTAGCATATGTGTGTGAGTGTGGTGAGAGGTTGGTATAGGTGCTTGCATGTGTCCCCCCTCGAATGCATGCGCTCTAACCTAGAGGCGAAGGTTCCGGACCCGTATGAGGGGGGAATCTCCCCGTTTAGGTGAAACCGGGTAGGATAGTGCCCCAACTTGTGAACCAACATGGTTTTACATCACCCTATGACCTAAAAAAACACAAAACAAGAGATAGCTATGCCGGGCTACCCCTGTCAAAGGAACATCTAGGGGGGTAGACGATCCGAGT
Source organism: Avena sativa (assembly GCA_916181665.1). Taxonomy (NCBI): domain Eukaryota; kingdom Viridiplantae; phylum Streptophyta; class Magnoliopsida; order Poales; family Poaceae; genus Avena; species Avena sativa. The sequence continues at coordinate 257,739,544 of OV702298.1, read as the reverse complement.
GTGCACAGAGATCAGGGTTTCGCCGGAGGAAGACCACGAGAACATTGGAATGAGATGAAAACTTGCATGTGCCCCTAGCATATGTGTGTGAGTGTGGTGAGAGGTTGGTATAGGTGCTTTCATGTGTCCCCCCTCGCATGCATGCGCTCTAACCTAGAGGCGAAGGTTCCGGACCCGTATGAGGGGGGAATCTCCCCGTTTAGGTGAAACCGGGTAGGATAGTGCCCCAACTTGTGAACCAACATGGTTTTACATCACCCTATGACCTAAACAAACACAAAACAAGAGAGAGCTACGCCGGGCTACCCCTGTCAGAGAAACGTCTAGGGGGGTAGACGATCCGAGTGTGCACAGAGATCAGGGTTTCGCCGGAGGAAGACCACGAGAACATTGGAATGAGATGAAAACTTGCATGTGCCCCTAGCATATGTGTGTGAGTGTGGTGAGAGGTTGGTATAGGTGCTTGCATGTGTCCCCCCTCGCATGCATGCGCTCTAACCTAGAGGCGAAGGTTCCGGACCCGTATGAGGGGGGAATCTCCCCGTTTAGGTGAAACCGGGTAGGATAGTGCCCCAACTTGTGAACCGACATGGTTTTACATCACCCTATGACCTAAACAAACACAAAACAAGAGAGAGCTACGCCGGGCTACCCCTGTCAGAGGAACGTCTAGGGGGTAGACGATCCGAGTGTGCACAGAGATCAGGGTTTCGCCGGAGGAAGACCACGAGAACATTGGAATGAGATGAAAACTTGCATGTGCCCCTAGCATATGTGTGTGAGTGTGGTGAGAGGTTGGTATAGGTGCTTGCATGTGTCCCCCCTCGCATGCATGCGCTCTAACCTAGAGGCGAAGGTTCCGGACCCGTATGAGGGGGGAATCTCCCCGTTTAGGTGAAACCAGGTAGGATAGTGCCCCAACTTGTGAACCAACATGGTTTTACATCTCCCTATGACCTAAACAAACACAAAACAAGAGAGAGCTACGCCGGGCTACCCCTGTCAGAGGAACGTCTAGGGGGGTAGACGATCCGAGTGTGCACAGAGATCAGGGTTTCGCCGGAGGAAGACCACGAGAACATTGGAATGAGATGAAAACTTGCATGTGCCCCTAGCATATGTGTGTGAGTGTGGTGAGAGGTTGGTATAGGTGCTTGCATGTGTCCCCCCTCGCATGCATGCGCTCTAACCTAGAGGCGAAGGTTCGGGACCCGTATGAGGGGGGAATCTCCCCGTTTAGGTGAAACCAGGTAGGATAGTGCCCCAACTTGTGAACCAACATGGTTTTACATCTCCCTATGACCTAAACAAACACAAAAAAAGAGAGAGCTACGCCGGGCTACCCCTGTCAGAGGAACGTGTAGGGGGGTTGACGATCCGAGTGTGCATAGAGATCAGGGTTTCGCCGGAGGAAGACCACGAGAACATTGGAATGAGATGAAAACTTGCATGTGCCCCTAGCATATGTGTGTGAGTGTGGTGAGATGTTGGTATAGGTGCTTGCATGTGTCCCCCCTCGCATGCATGCGCTCTAACCTAGAGGCGAAGGTTCCGGACCCGTATGAGGGGGGAATCTCCCCGTTTAGGTGAAACCGGGTAGGATAGTGCCCCAACTTGTGAACCAACATGGTTTTACATCACCCTATGACCTAAAAAAAGACAAAACAAGAGAGAGCTACGCCGGGCTACCCCTGTCAGAGAAACGTCTAGGGGGTAGACGATCCGAGTGTGCACAGAGATCAGGGTTTCGCCGGAGGAGGACCACGAGAACATTGGAATGAGATGAAAACTTGCATGTGCCCCTAGAATATGTGTGTGAGTGTGGTGAGAGGTTGGTATAGGTGCTTGCATGTGTCCCCCCTCGCATGCATGCGCTCTAACCTAGAGGCGAAGGTTCCGGACCCGTATGAGGGGGCAATCTCCCCGTTTAGGTGAAACCGGGTAGGATAGTGCCCCAACTTGTGAACCAACATGGTTTTACATCACCCTATGACCTAAACAAACACAAAACAAGAGAGAGCTATGCCGGGCTACCCCTGCCAGAGGAACGTCTAGGGGGTAGACGATCCGAGTGTGCACAGAGATCAGGGTTTCGCCGGAGGAAGACCACGAGAACATTGGAATGAGATGAAAACTTGCATGTGCCCCTAGCATATGTGTGTGAGTGTGGTGAGATGTTGGTATAGGTGCTTGCATGTGTCCCCCCTCGCATGCATGCGCTCTAACCTAGAGGCGAAGGTTCCGGACCCGTATGAGGGGGGAATCTCCCCGTTTAGGTGAAACCGGGTAGGATAGTGCCCCAACTTGTGAACCAATATGGTTTTACATCACCCTATGACCTAAACAAACACAAAACAAGAGAGAGCTACGCCGGGCTACCCCTGTCAGAGGAACGTCTAGGGGGGTAGACGATCCGAGTGTGCACAGAGATCAGGGTTTCGCCGGAGGAAGACCACGAGAACATTGGAATGAGATGAAAACTTGCATGTGCCCCTAGCATATGTGTGTGAGTGTGGTGATAGGTTGGTATAGGTGCTTGCATGTGTCCCCCCTCGCATGCATGCGCTCTAACCTAGAGGCGAAGGTTCCGGACCCGTATGAGGGGGGAATCTCCCCGTTTAGGTGAAACCGGGTAGGATAGTGCCCCAACTTGTGAACCAACATGGTTTTACATCACCCTATGACCTAAACAAACACAAAACAAGAGAGAGCTACGCTGGGCTACCCCTCTCAGAGGAACGTCTAGGGGGGTAGACGATCCGAGTGTGCACAGAGATCAGGGTTTCGCCGGAGGAAGACCACGAGAACATTGGAATGAGATGAAAACTTGCATGTGCCCCTAGAATATGTGTGTGAGTGTGGTGAGAGGTTGGTATAGGTGCTTGCATGTGTCCCCCCTCGCATGCATGCGCTCTAACCTAGAGGCAAAGGTTTCGGACCCGTATGAGGGGGAATCTCCCTGTTTAGGTGAAACCGGGTAGGATAGTGCCCCAACTTGTGAGCCAACATGGTTTTACATCACCCTATGACCTAAACAAACACAAAACAAGAGAGAGCTACGCCGGGCTACCCCTGTCAGAGGAACGTCTAGGGGGGTAGACGATCCGAATGTGCACAGAGATCAGGGTTTCGCCGGAGGAAGACCACGAGAACATTGGAATGAGATGAAAACTTGCATGTGCCCCTAGCATATGTGTGTGAGTGTGGTGAGAGGTTGGTATAGGTGCTTGCATGTGTCCCCCCTCGCATGCATGCGCTCTAACCTAGAGGCGAAGGTTCCGGACCCGTATGAGGGGGGAATCTCCCCGTTTAGGTGAAACCGGGTAGGATAGTGCCCCAACTTGTGAACCAACATGGTTTTACATCACCCTATGACCTAAACAAAAACAAAACAAGAGAGAGCTACGTCGGGCTACCCCTGTCAGAGGAACGTCTAGGGGGGTAGACGATCCGAGTGTGCACAGAGATCAGGGTTTCGCCGGAGGAAGACCACGAGAACATTGGAATGAGATGAAAACTTGCATGTGCCCCTAGCATATGTGTGTGAGTGTGGTGAGAGGTTGGTATAGGTGCTTGCATGTGTCCCCCCTCGCATGCATGCGCTCTAACCTAGAGGCGAAGGTTTCGGACCCGTATGAGGGGGAATCTCCCTGTTTAGGTGAAACCGGGTAGGATAGTGCCCCAACTTGTGAACCAACATGGTTTTACATCACCCTATGACCTAAAAAAACACAAAACAAGAGAGAGCTACACCGGGCTACCCCTGTCAGAGGAACGTCTAGGGGGGTAGACGATCCGAGTGTGCACAGAGATCAGGGTTTCGCCGGAGGAAGACCACGAGAACATTGGAATGAGATGAAAACTTGCATGTGCCCCTAGCATATGTGTGTGAGTGTGGTGAGAGGTTGGTATAGGTGCTTGCATGTGTCCCCCCTCGCATGCATGCGCTCTAACCTAGAGGCGAAGGTTCCGGACCCGTATGAGCGGGGAATCTCCCCGTTTAGGTGAAACCGGGTAGGATAGTGCCCCCACTTGTGAACCAACATGGTTGTACATCACCCTATGACCTAAACAAACACAAAACAAGAGAGAGCTACGCCGGGCTACCCCTGTCAGAGGAACGTCTAGGGGGGTAGACGATCCGAATGTGCACAGAGATCAGGGTTTCGCCGGAGGAAGACCACGAGAACATTGGAATGAGATGAAAACTTGCATGTGCCCCTAGAATATGTGTGTGAGTGTGGTGAGAGGTTGGTATAGGTGCTTGCATGTGTCCCCCCTCGCATGCATGCGCTCTAACCTAGAGGCAAAGGTTTCGGACCCGTATGAGGGGGAATCTCCCTGTTTAGGTGAAACCGGGTAGGATAGTGCCCCAACTTGTGAGCCAACATGGTTTTACATCACCCTATGACCTAAACAAACACAAAACAAGAGAGAGCTACGCCGGGCTACCCCTGTCAGAGGAACGTCTAGGGGGGTAGACGATCCGAATGTGCACAGAGATTAGGGTTTCGCCGGAGGAAGACCACGAGAACATTGGAATGAGATGAAAACTTGCATGTGCCCCTAGCATATGTGTGTGAGTGTGGTGAGAGGTTGGTATAGGTGCTTGCATGTGTCCCCCCTCGCATGCATGCGCTCTAACCTAGAGGCGAAGGTTCCGGACCCGTATGAGGGGGGAATCTCCCCGTTTAGGTGAAACCGGGTAGGATAGTGCCCCAACTTGTGAACCAACATGGTTTTACATCACCCTATGACCTAAACAAAAACAAAACAAGAGAGAGCTACGTCGGGCTACCCCTGTCAGAGGAACGTCTAGGGGGGTAGACGATCCGAGTGTGCACAGAGATCAGGGTTTCGCCGGAGGAAGACCACGAGAACATTGGAATGAGATGAAAACTTGCATGTGCCCCTAGCATATGTGTGTGAGTGTGGTGAGAGGTTGGTATAGGTGCTTGCATGTGTCCCCCCTCGCATGCATGCGCTCTAACCTAGAGGCGAAGGTTTCGGACCCGTATGAGGGGGAATCTCCCTGTTTAGGTGAAACCGGGTAGGATAGTGCCCCAACTTGTGAACCAACATGGTTTTACATCACCCTATGACCTAAAAAAACACAAAACAAGAGAGAGCTACGCCGGGCTACCCCTGTCAGAGGAACGTCTAGGGGGGTAGACGATCCGAGTGTGCACAGAGATCAGGGTTTCGCCGGAGGAAGACCATGAGAACATTGGAATGAGATGAAAACTTGCATGTGCCCCTAGCATATGTGTGTGAGTGTGGTGAGAGGTTGGTATAGGTGCTTGCATGTGTCCCCCCTCGCATGCATGCACTCTAACCTAGAGGCGAAGGTTCCGGACCCGTATGAGGGGGGAATCTCCCCGTTTAGGTGAAACCGGGTAGGATAGTGCCCCAACTTGTGAACCAACATGGTTTTACATCACCCTATGACCTAAACAAACACAAAACAAGAGAGAGCTACGCCGGGCTACCCCTGTCAGAGAAACGTCTAGGGGGGTAGACGATCCGAGTGTGCACAGAGATCAGGGTTTCGCCGGAGGAAGACCACGAGAACATTGGAATGAGATGAAAACTTGCATGTGCCCCTAGCATATGTGTGTGAGTGTGGTGAGAGGTTGGTATAGGTGCTTGCATGTGTCCCCCCTCGCATGCATGCGCTCTAACCTAGAGGCGAAGGTTCCGGACCCGTATGAGGGGGGAATCTCCCCGTTTAGGTGAAACCGGGTAGGATAGTGCCCCAACTTGTGAACCAACATGGTTTTACATCACCCTATGACCTAAACAAACACAAAACAAGAGAGAGCTACGCCGGGCTACCCCTGTCAGAGAAACGTCTAGGGGGGTAGACGATCCGAGTGTGCACAGAGATCAGGGTTTCGCCGGAGGAAGACCACGAGAACATTGGAATGAGATGAAAACTTGCATGTGCCCCTAGCATATGTGTGTGAGTGTGGTGAGATGTTGGTATAGGTGCTTGCATGTGTCCCCCCTCGCATGCATGCGCTCTAACCTAGAGGCGAAGGTTCCGGACCCGTATGAGGGGGGAATCTCCCCGTTTAGGTGAAACCGGGTAGGATAGTGCCCCAACTTGTGAACCGACATGGTTTTACATCACCCTATGACCTAAACAAACACAAAACAAGAGAGAGCTACGCCGGGCTACCCCTGTCAGAGGAACGTCTAGGGGGTAGACGATCCGAGTGTGCACAGAGATCAGGGTTTCGCCGGAGGAAGACCACGAGAACATTGGAATGAGATGAAAACTTGCATGTGCCCCTAGCATATGTGTGTGAGTGTGGTGAGAGGTTGGTATAGGTGCTTGAATGTGTCCCCCCTCGCATGCATGCGCTCTAACCTAGAGGCGAAGGTTCCGGACCCGTATGAGGGGGGAATCTCCCCGTTTAGGTGAAACCAGGTAGGATAGTGCCCCAACTTGTGAACCAACATGGTTTTACATCTCCCTATGACCTAAACAAACACAAAACAAGAGAGAGCTACGCCGGGCTACCCCTGTCAGAGGAACGTCTAGGGGGGTAGACGATCCGAGTGTGCACAGAGATCAGGGTTTCGCCGGAGGAAGACCACGAGAACATTGGAATGAGATGAAAACTTGCATGTGCCCCTAGCATATGTGTGTGAGTGTGGTGAGAGGTTGGTATAGGTGCTTGCATGTGTCCCCCCTCGCATGCATGCGCTCTAACCTAGAGGCGAAGGTTCCGGACCCGTATGAGGGGGGAATCTCCCCGTTTAGGTGAAACCGGGTAGGATAGTGCCCCAACTTGTGAACCAATATGGTTTTACATCACCCTATGACCTAAACAAACACAAAACAAGAGAGAGCTACGCCGGGCTACCCCTGTCAGAGGAACGTCTAGGGGGGTAGACGATCCGAGTGTGCACAGAGATCAGGGTTTCGCCGGAGGAAGACCACGAGAACATTGGAATGAGATGAAAACTTGCATGTGCCCCTAGCATATGTGTGTGAGTGTGGTGAGAGGTTGGTATAGGTGCTTGCATGTGTCCCCCCTCGCATGCATGCGCTCTAACCTAGAGGCGAAGGTTCCGGACCCGTATGAGGGGGGAATCTCCCCGTTTAGGTGAAACCGGGTAGGATAGTGCCCCAACTTGTGAACCAACATGGTTTTACATCACCCTATGACCTAAACAAACATAAAACAAGAGAGAGCTACGCTGGGCTACCCCTCTCAGAGGAACGTCTAGGGGGGTAGACGATCCGAGTGTGCACAGAGATCAGGGTTTCGCCGGAGGAAGACCACGAGAACATTGGAATGAGATGAAAACTTGCATGTGCCCCTAGAATATGTGTGTGAGTGTGGTGAGAGGTTGGTATAGGTGCTTGCATGTGTCCCCCCTCGCATGCATGCGCTCTAACCTAGAGGCAAAGGTTTCGGACCCGTATGAGGGGGAATCTCCCTGTTTAGGTGAAACCGGGTAGGATAGTGCCCCAACTTGTGAGCCAACATGGTTTTACATCACCCTATGACCTAAACAAACACAAAACAAGAGAGAGCTACGCCGGGCTACCCCTGTCAGAGGAACGTCTAGGGGGGTAGACGATCCGAATGTGCACAGAGATCAGGGTTTCGCCGGAGGAAGACCACGAGAACATTGGAATGAGATGAAAACTTGCATGTGCCCCTAGCATATGTGTGTGAGTGTGGTGAGAGGTTGGTATAGGTGCTTGCATGTGTCCCCCCTCGCATGCATGCGCTCTAACCTAGAGGCGAAGGTTCCGGACCCGTATGAGGGGGGAATCTCCCCGTTTAGGTGAAACCGGGTAGGATAGTGCCCCAACTTGTGAACCAACATGGTTTTACATCACCCTATGACCTAAACAAAAACAAAACAAGAGAGAGCTACGTCGGGCTACCCCTGTCAGAGGAACGTCTAGGGGGGTAGACGATCCGAGTGTGCACAGAGATCAGGGTTTCGCCGGAGAAAGACCACGAGAACATTGGAATGAGATGAAAACTTGCATGTGCCCCTAGCATATGTGTGTGAGTGTGGTGAGAGGTTGGTATAGGTGCTTGCATGTGTCCCCCCTCGCATGCATGCGCTCTAACCTAGAGGCGAAGGTTTCAGACCCGTATGAGGGGGAATCTCCCTGTTTAGGTGAAACCGGGTAGGATAGTGCCCCAACTTGTGAACCAACATGGTTTTACATCACCCTATGACCTAAAAAAACACAAAACAAGAGAGAGCTACGCCGGGCTACCCCTGTCAGAGGAACGTCTAGGGGGGTAGACGATCCGAGTGTGCACAGAGATCAGGGTTTCGCCGGAGGAAGACCACGAGAACATTGGAATGAGATGAAAACTTGCATGTGCCCCTAGCATATGTGTGTGAGTGTGGTGAGAGGTTGGTATAGGTGCTTGCATGTGTCCCCCCTCGCATGCATGCGCTCTAACCTAGAGGCGAAGGTTCCGGACCCGTATGAGGGGGGAATCTCCCCGTTTAGGTGAAACCGGGTAGGATAGTGCCCCAACTTGTGAACCAACATGGTTTTACATCACCCTATGACCTAAACAAACACAAAACAAGAGAGAGCTACGCCGGGCTACCCCTGTCAGAGAAACGTCTAGGGGGGTAGACGATCCGAGTGTGCACAGAGATCAGGGTTTCGCCGGAGGAAGACCACGAGAACATTGGAATGAGATGAAAACTTGCATGTGCCCCTAGCATATGTGTGTGAGTGTGGTGAGAGGTTGGTATAGGTGCTTGCATGTGTCCCCCCTCGCATGCATGCGCTCTAACCTAGAGGCGAAGGTTCCGGACCCGTATGAGGCGGGAATCTCCCCGTTTAGGTGAAACCGGGTAGGATAGTGCCCCAACTTGTGAACCAACATGGTTTTACATCACCCTATGACCTAAACAAACACAAAACAAGAGAGAGATATGCCGGGCTACCCCTGCCAGAGGAACGTCTAGGGGGGTAGACGATCCGAGTGTGCACAGAGATCAGGGTTTCGCCGGAGGAAGACCACGAGAACATTGGAATGAGATGAAAACTTGCATGTGCCCCTAGCATATGTGTGTGAGTGTGGTGAGAGGTTGGTATAGGTGCTTGCATGTGTCCCCCCTCGCATGCATGCGCTCTAACCTAGAGGCGAAGGTTCCGGACCCGTATGAGGGGGGAATCTCCCCGTTTAGGTGAAACCGGGTAGGATAGTGCCCCAACTTGTGAACCAATATGGTTTTACATAACCCTATGACCTAAACAAACACAAAACAAGAGAGAGCTACGCCGGGCTACCCCTGTCAGAGGAACGTCTAGGGGGGTAGACGATCCGAGTGTGCACAGAGATCAGGGTTTCGCCGGAGGAAGACCACGAGAACATTGGAATGAGATGAAAACTTGCATGTGCCCCTAGCATATGTGTGTGAGTGTGGTGAGAGGTTGGTATAGGTGCTTGCATGTGTCCCCCCTCGCATGCATGCGCTCTAACCTAGAGGCGAAGGTTCCGGACCCGTATGAGGGGGGAATCTCCCCGTTTAGGTGAAACCGGGTAGGATAGTGCCCCAACTTGTGAACCAACATGGTTTTACATCACCCTATGACCTAAACAAACACAAAACAAGAGAGAGCTACGCTGGGCTACCCCTCTCAGAGGAACGTCTAGGGGGGTAGACGATCCGAGTGTGCACAGAGATCAGGGTTTCGCCGGAGGAAGACCACGAGAACATTGGAATGAGATGAAAACTTGCATGTGCCCCTAGCATATGTGTGTGAGTGTGGTGAGAGGTTGGTATAGGTGCTTGCATGTGTCCCCCCTCGCATGCATGCGCTCTAACCTAGAGGCGAAGGTTTCGGACCCGTATGAGGGGGAATCTCCCTGTTTAGGTGAAACCGGGTAGTATAGTGCCCCAACTTGTGAACCAACATGGTTTTACATCACCCTATGACCTAAACAAACACAAAACAAGAGAGAGCTACGCCGGGCTAGCCCTGTCAGAGGAACGTCTAGGGGGGTAGACGATCCGAGTGTGCACAGAGATCAGGGTTTCGCCGGAGGAAGACCACGAGAACATTGGAATGAGATGAAAACTTGCATGTGCCCCTAGCATATGTGTGTGAGTGTGGTGAGAGGTTGGTATAGGTGCTTGCATGTGTCCCCCCTCGCATGCATGCGCTCTAACCTAGAGACGAAGGTTCCGGAACCGTATGAGGGGGGAATCTCCCCGTTTAGGTGAAACCGGGTAGGATAGTGCCCCAACTTGTGAACCAACATGGTTTTACATCACCCTATGACCTAAACAAACACAAAACAAGAGAGAGCTATGCCGGGCTACCCCTGTCAGAGGAACGTCTAGGCGGGTAGACGATCCGAGTGTGCACAAAGATCAGGGTTTCGCCGGAGGAAGACCACGAGAACATTGGAATGAGATGAAAACTTGCATGTGCCCCTAGCATATGTGTGTGAGTGTGGTGAGAGGTTGGTATAGGTGCTTGCATGTGTCCCCCCTCGCATGCATGCGCTCTAACCTAGAGGCGAAGGTTCCGGACCCGTATGAGGGGGGAATCTCCCCGTTTAGGTGAAACCGGGTAGGATAGTGCCCCAACTTGTGAACCAATATGGTTTTACATCACCCTATTACCTAAACAAACACAAAACAAGAGAGAGCTACGCCGGGCTACCCCTGTCAGAGGAACGTCTAGGGGGGTAGACGATCCGAGTGTGCACAGAGATCAGGGTTTCGCCGGAGGAAGACCACGAGAAAATTGGAATGAGATGAAAACTTGCATGTGCCCCTAGCATATGTGTGTGAGTGTGGTGAGAGGTTGGTATAGGTGCTTGCATGTGTCCCCCCTCGCATGCATGCGCTCTAACCTAGAGGCGAAGGTTCCGGACCCGTATGAGGGGGGAATCTCCCCGTTTAGGTGAAACCGGGTAGGATAGTGCCCCAACTTGTGAACCAACATGGTTTTACATCACCCTATGACCTAAACAAACACAAAACAAGAGATAGCTACGCTGGGCTACCCCTCTCAGAGGAACGTCTAGGGGGGTAGACGATCCGAGTGTGCACAGAGATCAGGGTTTCGCCGGAGGAAGACCACGAGAACATTGGAATGAGATGAAAACTTGCATGTGCCCCTAGCATATGTGTGTGAGTGTGGTGAGAGGTTGGTATAGGTGCTTGCATGTGTCCCCCCTCGCATGCATGCGCTCTAACCTAGAGGCGAAGGTTCCGGACCCGTATGAGGGGGGAATCTCCCTGTTTAGGTGAAACCGGGTAGGATAGTGCCCCAACTTGTGAACCAATATGGTTTTACATCACCCTATGACCTAAACAAACACAAAACAAGAGAGAGCTACGCCGGGCTACCCCTGTCAGAGGAACGTCTAGGGGGGTAGACGATCCGAGTGTGCACAGAGATCAGGGTTTCGCCGGAGGAAGACCACGAGAACATTGGAATGAGATGAAAACTTGCATGTGCCCCTAGCATATGTGTGTGAGTGTGGTGAGAGGTTGGTATAGGTGCTTGCATGTGTCCCCCCTCGAATGCATGCGCTCTAACCTAGAGGCGAAGGTTCCGGACCCGTATGAGGGGGGAATCTCCCCGTTTAGGTGAAACCGGGTAGGATAGTGCCCCAACTTGTGAACCAACATGGTTTTACATCACCCTATGACCTAAAAAAACACAAAACAAGAGATAGCTATGCCGGGCTACCCCTGTCAAAGGAACATCTAGGGGGGTAGACGATCCGAGTGTGCACAGAGATCAGGGTTTCGCCGGAGGAAGACCACGAGAACATTGGAATGAGATGAAAACTTGCATGTGCCCCTAGCATATGTGTGTGAGTGTGGTGAGAGGTTGGTATAGGTGCTTTCATGTGTCCCCCCTCGCATGCATGCGCTCTAACCTAGAGGCGAAGGTTCCGGACCCGTATGAGGGGGGAATCTCCTCGTTTAGGTGAAACCGGGTAGGATAGTGCCCCAACTTGTGAACCAATATGGTTTTACATCACCCTATGACCTAAACAAAGACAAAACAATAGAGAGCTACGCCGGGCTACCCCTGTCAGAGGAACGTCTAGGGGGGTAGACGATCCGAGTGTGCACAGAGATCAGGGTTTCGCCGGAGGAAGACCACGAGAACATTGGAATGAGATAAGAACTTGCATGTGCCCCTAGCATATGTGTGTGAGTGTGGTGAGAGGTTGGTATAGGTGCTTGCATGTGTCCCCCCTCGCATGCATGCGCTCTAACCTAGAGGCGAAGGTTCCGGACCCGTATGAGGGGGGAATCTCCCCGTTTAGGTGAAACCGGGTAGGATAGTGCCCCAACTTGTGAACCAACATGGTTTTACATCACCCTATGACCTAAACAAACACAAAACAAGAGAGAGCTACGCCGGGCTACCCCTGTCAGAGGAACGTCTAGGGGGGTAGACGATCCGAGTGTGCACAGAGATCAGGGTTTCGCCGGAGGAAGACCACGAGAAAATTGGAATGAGATGAAAACTTGCATGTGCCCCTAGCATATGTGTGTGAGTGTGTTGAGAGGTTGGTATAGGTGCTTGCATGTGTCCCCCCTCGCATGCATACGCTCTAACCTAGAGGCGAAGGTTTCGGACCCGTATGAGGGGGGAAGCTCCCTGTTTAGGTGAAACCGGGTAGGATAGTGCCCCAACTTGTGAACCAACATGGTTTTACATCACCCTATGACCTAAACAAACACAAAACAAGATAGAGCTACGCCGGGCTACCCCTGTCAGAGGAACGTCTAGGGGGGTAGACGATCCGAGTGTGCAGAGAGATCAGGGTTTCGCCGGAGGAAGACCACGAGAACATTGGAATGAGATGAAAACTTGCATGTGCCCCTAGCATATGTGTGTGAGTGTGGTGAGAGGTTGGTATAGGTGCTTGCATGTGTCCCCCCTCGCATGCATGCGCTCTAACCTAGAGGCGAAGGTTCCGGACCCGTATGAGGGGGGAATCTCCCCGTTTAGGTGAAACCGGGTAGGATAGTGCCCCCACTTGTGAACCAACATGGTTGTACATCACCCTATGACCTAAACAAACACAAAACAAGAGAGAGCTACGTCGGGCTACCCCTGTCAGAGGAACGTCTAGGGGGGTAGACGATCCGAGTGTGCACAGAGATCAGGGTTTCGCCGGAGGAAGACCACGAGAACATTGGAATGAAATGAAAACTTGCATGTGCCCCTAGCATATGTGTGTGAGTGTGGTGAGAGGTTGGTATAGGTGCTTGCATGTGTCCCCCCTCGCATGCATGCGCTCTAACCTATAGGCGAAGGTTTCGGACCCGTATGAGGGGGAAATCTCCCTGTTTAGGTGAAACCGGGTAAGATAGTGCCCCAACTTGTGAACCAACATGGTTTTACATCACCCTATGACCTAAACAAACACAAAACAAGAGAGAGCTACGCCGGGCTACCCCTGTCATAGGAACGTCTAGGGGGGTAGACGATCCGAGTGTGCACAGAGATCAGGGTTTCGCCGGAGGAAGACCACGAGAACATTGGAATGAGATGAAAACTTGCATCTGCCCCTAGCACATGTGTGTGAGTGTGGTGATAGGTTGGTATAGGTGCTTGCATGTTTCCCCCCTCGCATGCATGCGCTCTAACCTAGAGGCGAAGGTTCCGTACCCGTATAAGGGGGAATCTCCCCGTTTAGGTGAAACCGGGTAGTATAGTGCCCCAACTTGTGAACCAACATGGTTTTACATCACCCTATGACCAAAACAAACACAAAACAAGAGAGAGCTACGCCGGGCTACCCCTGTCAGAGGAACGTCTAGGGGGGTAGACGATCCGAGTGTGCACAGAGATCAGGGTTTCGCCGGAGGAAGACCACGAGAACATTGGAATGAGATGAAAACTTGCATGTGCCCCTAGCATATGTGTGTGAGTGTGGTGAGAGGTTGGTATAGGTGCTTGCATGTGTCCCCCCTCGCATGCATGTGCTCTAACCTAGAGGCGAAGGTTCCGGACCCGTATGAGGGGGGAATCTCCCCGTTTAGGTGAAACCGGGTAGGATAGTGCCCCAACTTGTGAACCAACATGGTTTTACATCACCCTATGACCTAAACAAACACAAAACAAGAGAGATCTATGCCGGGATACCCCTGTCAGAGGAACGTCTAGGGGGGTAGACGATCCGAGTGTGCACAGAGATCAGGGTTTCGTCGGAGGAAGACCACGAGAACATTGGAATGAGATGAAAACTTGCATGTGCCCCTAGCATATGTGTGTGAGTGTGGTGAGAGGTTGGTATAGGTGCTTGCATGTGTCCCCCTCGCATGCATGCGCTCTAACCTAGAGGCGAAGGTTCCGGACCCGTATGAGGGGGGAATCTCCCCGTTTAAGTGAAACCGGGTAGGATAGTGCCCCAACTTGTGAACCAACATGGTTTTACATCACCCTATGACCTAAACAAACACAAAACAAGAGAGAGCTACGCCGGGCTACCCCTGTCAGAGGAACGTCTAGGGGGGTAGACGATCCGAGTGTGCACAGAGATCAGGGTTTTGCCGGAGGAAGACCACGAGAACATTGGAATGAGATGAAAACTTGCATGTGCCCCTAGCATATGTGTGTGAGTGTGGTGAGAGGTTGGTATAGGTGCTTGCATGTGTCCCCCCTCGCATGCATGCGCTCTAACCTAGAGGCGAAGGTTTCGGACCCGTATGAGGGGGGAATCGCCCTGTTTAGGTGAAACCGGGTAGGATAGTGCCCCAACTTGTGAACCAACATGGTTTTACATCACCCTATGACCTAAACAAACACAAAACAAGAGAGAGCTACGCCGGGCTACCCCTGTCAGAGGAACGTCTAGGGGGGTAGACGATCCGAGTGTGCACAGAGATCAGGGTTTCGCCGGAGGAAGACCACGAGAACATTGGAATGAGATGAAAACTTGCATGTGCCCCTAGCATATGTGTGTGAGTGTGGTGAGAGGTTGGTATAGGTGCTTGCATGTGTCCCCCCTCGCATGCATGCGCTCTAACCTAGAGGCGAAGGTTCCGGACCCGTATGAGGGGAAATCTCCCCGTTTTGGTGAAACCGGGTAGGATAGTGCCCCAACTTGTGAACCAATATGGTTTTACATCACCCTATGACCTAAACAAACACAAAACAAGAGAGAGCTACGCCGGGCTACCCCTGTCAGAGGAACGTCTAGGGGGGTAGACGATCCGAGTGTGCACAGAGATCAGGGTTTCGCCGGAGGAAGACCACGAGAACATTGGAATGAGACGAAAACTTGCATGTGCCCCTATCATATGTGTGTGAGTGTGGTGAGAGGTTGGTATAGGTGCTTGCATGTGTCCCCCCTCGCATGCATGCGCTCTAACCTAGAGGCGAAGGTTCCGGACCCGTATGAGGGGGGAATCTCCCCGTTTAGGTGAAACCGGGTAGGATAGTGCCCCAACTTGTGAACCAACATGGTTTTACATCACCCTATGACCTAAACAAACACAAAACAAGAGAGAGCTACGCCGGGCTACCCCTGTCAGAGGAACGTCTAGGGGGTAGACGATCCGAGTGTGCACAGAGATCAGGGTTTTGCCGGAGGAAGACCACGAGAACATTGGAATGAGATGAAAACTTGCATGTGCCCCTAGCATATGTGTGTGAGTGTGGTGAGAGGTTGGTATAGGTGCTTGCATGTGTCCCCCCTCGCATGCATGCGCTCTAACCTAGAGGCGAAGGTTTCGGACCCGTATGAGGGGGGAATCGCCCTGTTTAGGTGAAACCGGGTAGGATAGTGCCCCAACTTGTGAACCAACATGGTTTTACATCACCCTATGACCTGAACAAACACAAAACAAGAGAGAGCTACGCCGGGCTACCCCTGTCAGAGGAACGTCTAGGGGGTAGACGATCCGAGTGTGCACAGAGATCAGGGTTTCGCCGGAGGAAGACCACGAGAACATTGGAATGAGATGAAAACTTGCATGTGCCCCTAGCATATGTGTGTGAGTGTGGTGAGAGGTTGGTATAGGTGCTTGCATGTGTCCCCCCTCGCATGCATGCGCTCTAACCTAGAGGCGAAGGTTTCGGACCCGTATGAGGGGGAATCTCCCTGTTTAGGTGAAACCGGGTAGGATAGTGCCCCAACTTGTGAACCAACATGGTTTTACATCACCCTATGACCTAAACAAACACAAAACAAGAGAGAGCTACGCCGGGCTACCCCTGTCAGAGGAACATCTAGGGGGGTAGACGATCCGAGTGTGCACAGAGATCAGGGTTTCGCCGGAGGAAGACCACGAGAACATTGGAATGAGATGAAAACTTGCATGTGCCCCTAGCATATGTGTGTGAGTGTGGTGAGAGGTTGGCATAGGTGCTTCCATGTGTCCCCCCTCGCATGCATGCGCTCTAACCTAGAGGCGAAGGTTCCGGACCCGTATGAGGGGGGAATCTCCCCGTTTAGGTGAAACCGGGTAGGATAGTGCCCCAACTTGTGAACCAACATGGTTTTACATCACCCTATGACCTAAACAAACACAAAACAAGAGAGAGCTACGCCGGGCTACCCCTGTCAGAGGAACGTCTAGGGGGGTAGACGATCCGAGTGTGCACAGAGATCAGGGTTTCGCCGGAGGAAGACCACGAGAACATTGGAATGAGATGAAAACTTGCATGTGCCCCTAGAATATGTGTGTGAGTGTGGTGAGAGGTTGGTATAGGTGCTTGCATGTGTCCCCCCTCGCATGCATGCGCTCTAACCTAGAGGCGAAGGTTTCGGACCCGTATGAGGGGGGAATCTCCCTGTTTAGGTGAAACCGGGTAGGATAGTGCCCCAACTTTTGAACCAACATGGTTTTACATCACCCTATGACCTAAACAAACACAAAACAAGAGAGAGCTACGCCGGGCTACCCCTGTCAGAGGAACGTCTAGGGGGGTAGACGATCCGAGTGTGCACAGAGATCAGGGTTTCGCCGGAGGAAGACCACGAGAACATTGGAATAAGATGAAAACTTGCATGTGCCCCTAGAATATGTGTGTGAGTGTGGTGAGAGGTTGGTATAGGTGCTTGCATGTGTCCCCCCTCGCATGCATGCGCTCTAACCTCGAGGCGAAGGTTCCGGACCCGTATGAGGGGGGAATCTCCCCGTTTAGGTGAAACCGGGTAGGATAGTGCCCCAAATTGTGAACCAACATGGTTTTACATCACCCTATGACCTAAACAAACAACAAACAAGAGAGAGCTACGCCAGGCTACCCCTGTCAGAGGAACGTCTAGGGGGGTAGACGATCCGAGTGTGCACAGAGATCAGGGTTTCGCCGGAGGAAGACCACGAGAACATTGGAATGAGACGAAAACTTGCATGTGCCCCTAGCATATGTGTGTGAGTGTGGTGAGAAGTTGGTATAGGTGCTTGCATGTGTCCCCCCTCGCATGCATGCGCTCTAACCTAGAGGCGAAGGTTCCGGACCCGTATGAGGGGGGAATCTCCCCGTTTAGGTGAAACCGGGTAGGATAGTGCCCCAACTTGTGAACCAACATGGTTTTACATCACCCTATGACCTAAACAAACACAAAACAAGAGAGAGCTACGCCGGGCTACCCCTGTCAGAGGAATGTCTAGGGGGTAGACGATCCGAGTGTGCACAGAGATCATGGTTTCGCCGGAGGAAGACCACGAGATCATTGGAATGAGATGAAAACTTGCATGTGCCCCTAGCATATGTGTGTGAGTGTGGTGATAGGTTGGTATAGGTGCTTGCATGTGTCCCCCCTCGCATGCATGCACTCTAACCTAGAGGCGAAGGTTTCGGCCCCGTATGAGGGGGGAATCTCCCTGTTTAGGTGAAACCGGGTAGGATAGTGCCCCAACTTGTGAACCAACATGGTTTTACATCACCCTATGACCTAAACAAACACAAAACAAGAGAGAGCTACGCCGGGCTACCCCTGTCAGAGGAACGTCTAGGGGGGTAGACGATCCGAGTGTGCACAGAGATCAGGGTTTCGCCGGAGGAAGACCACGAGAACATTGGAATGAGATGAAAACTTTCATGTGCCCCTAGCATATGTGTGTGAGTGTGGTGAGAGGTTGGTATAGGTGCTTGCATGTGTCCCCCCTCGCATGCATGCGCTCTAACCTAGAGGCGAAGGTTCCGGACCCGTATGAGGGGGGAATCTCCCCGTTTAGGTGAAACCGGGTAGGATAGTGCCCCAACTTGTGAACCACCATGGTTTTACATCACCCTATGACCTAAACAAACACAAAACAAGAGAGAGCTACGCCGGGCTACCCCTGTCAGAGGAACGTCTAGGGGGGTAGACGATCCGAGTGTGCACAGAGATCAGGGTTTCGCCGGAGGAAGACCACGAGAACATTAGAATGAGATGAAAACTTGCATGTGCCCCTAGCATATGTGTGTGAGTGTGGTGAGAGGTTGGTATAGGTGCTTGCATGTGTCCCCCCTCGCATGCATGCGCTCTAACCTAGAGGCGAAGGTTCCGGATCCGTATGAGGGGGGAATCTCCCCGTTTAGGTGAAACCGGGTAGGATAGTGCCCCAACTTGTGAACCAACATGGTTTTACATCACCCTATGACCTAAACAAACACAAAACAAGAGAGAGCTACGCCGGGCTACCCCTGTCAGAGGAACGTCTAGGGGGGTAGACGATCCGAGTGTGCACAGAGATCAGGGTTTCGCCGGAGGAAGACCACGAGAACATTGGAATGAGATTAAAACTTGCATGTGCCCCTAGCATATGTGTGTGAGTGTGGTGAGAGGTTGGTATAGGTGCTGGCATGTGTCCCCCCTCGCATGCATGCGCTCTAACCTAGAGGCGAAGGTTCCGGACCCGTATGAGGGGGGAATCTCCCCGTTTAGGTGAAACCGGGTAGGATAGTGCCCCAACTTGTGAACCAACATGGTTTTACATCACCCTATGACCTAAACAAACACAAAACAAGAGAGAGCTACGCCGGGCTACCCCTGTCAGAGAAACGTCTAGGGGGTAGACGATCCGAGTGTGCACAGAGATTAGGGTTTCGCCGGAGGAAGACCACGAGAACATTGGAATGAGATGAAAACTTGCATGTGCCCCTAGCATATGTGTGTGAGTGTGGTGAGAGGTTGGTATAGGTGCTTGCATGTGTCCCCCCTCGCATGCATGCGCTCTAACCTAGAGGCGAAGGTTCCGGACCCGTATGAGGGGGGAATCTCCCCGTTTAGGTGAAACTGGGTAGGATAGTGCCCCAACTTGTGAACCAACATGGTTTTACATCACCCTATGACCTAAACAAACACAAAACAAGAGAGAGCTACGCCGGGCTACCCCTGTCAGAGGAACGTCTAGGGGGGTAGACGATCCGAGTGTGCACAGAGATCAGGGATTCGCCGGAGGAAGACCACGAGAACATTGTAAGGAGACGAAAACTTGCATGTGCCCCTAGCATATGTGTGTGAGTGTGGTGAGAGGTTGGTATAGGTGCTTGCATGTGTCCCCCCTCGCATGCATGCGCTCTAACCTAGAGGCGAAGGTTCCGGACCCGTATGAGGGGGGAATCTCCCCGTTTAGGTGAAACCGGGTAGGATAGTGCCCCAACTTGTGAACCCACATGGTTTTACATCACCCTATGACCTAAACAAACACAAAACAAGAGAGAGCTACGCCGGGCTACCCCTGTCAGAGGAATGTCTAGGGGTAGACGATCCGAGTGTGCACAGAGATCATGGTTTCGCCGGAGGAAGACCACGAGAACATTGGAATGAGATGAAAACTTGCATGTGCCCCTATCATATGTGTGTGAGTGTGGTGAGAGGTTGGTATAGGTGCTTGCATGTGTCCCCCCTCGCATGCATGCGCTCTAACCTAGAGGCGAAGGTTTCGGACCCGTATGAGGGGGGAATCTCCCTGTTTAGGTGAAACCGGGTAGGATAGTGCCCCAACTTGTGAACCAACATGGTTTTACATCACCCTATGACCTAAACAAACACAAAACAAGAGAGAGCTACGCCGGGCTACCCCTGTCAGAGGAACGTCTAGGGGGGTAGACGATCCGAGTGTGCACAGAGATCAGGGTTTCGCCGGAGGAAGACCACGAGAACATTGGAATGAGATGAAAACTTGCATGTGCCCCTAGCATATGTGTGTGAGTGTGTTGAGAGGTTGGTATAGGTGCTTGCATGTGTCCCCCCTCGCATGCATGCACTCTAACCTAGAGGCGAAGGTTCCGGACCCGTATGAGGGGGGAATCTCCCCGTTTAGGTGAAACCGGGTAGGATAGTGCCCCAACTTGTGAACCAACATGGTTTTACATCACCCTATGACCTAAAAAAACACAAAACAAGAGAGAGCTACGCCGGGCTACCCCTGTCAGAGGAACGT
Organism: Avena sativa; assembly: GCA_916181665.1. Lineage (NCBI taxonomy): Eukaryota > Viridiplantae > Streptophyta > Magnoliopsida > Poales > Poaceae > Avena > Avena sativa. The sequence goes on along the minus strand of OV702298.1, from coordinate 257,719,174 downwards.
CTAGGGGGGTAGACGATCCGAGTGTGCACAGAGATCAGGGTTTCGCCGGAGGAAGACCACGAGAACATTAGAATGAGATGAAAACTTGCATGTGCCCCTAGCATATGTGTGTGAGTGTGGTGAGAGGTTGGTATAGGTGCTTGCATGTGTCCCCCCTCGCATGCATGCGCTCTAACCTAGAGGCGAAGGTTCCGGACCCGTATGAGGGGGGAATCTCCCCGTTTAGGTGAAACCGGGTAGGATAGTGCCCCAACTTGTGAACCAACATGGTTTTACATCACCCTATGACCTAAACAAACACAAAACAAGAGAGAGCTACGCCGGGCTACCCCTGTCAGAGGAACGTCTAGGGGGTAGACGATCCGAGTGTGCACAGAGATCAGGGTTTCGCCGGAGGAAGACCACGAGAACATTGGAATGAGATGAAAACTTGCATGTGCCCCTAGCATATGTGTGTGAGTGTGGTGAGAGGTTGGTATAGGTGCTTGCATGTGTCCCCCCTCGCATGCATGCGCTCTAACCTAGAGGCGAAGGTTCCGGACCCGTATGATGGGGGAATCTCCCCGTTTAGGTGAAACCGGGTAGGATAGTGCCCCAACTTGTGAACGAACATGGTTTTACATCACCCTATGACCTAAACAAACACAAAACAAGAGAGATATACGCCGGGCTACCCCTGTCAGAGGAACGTCTAGGGGGGTAGACGATCCGAGTGTGCACAGAGATCAGGGTTTCGCCGGAGGAAGACCACGAGAACATTGGAATGAGACGAAAACTTGCATGTGCCCCTAGCATATGTGTGTGAGTGTGGTGAGAGGTTGGTATAGGTGCTTGCATGTGTCCCCCCTCGCATGCATGCGCTCTAACCTAGAGGCGAAGGTTCCGTACCCGTATAAGGGGGGAATCTCCCCGTTTAGGTGAAACCGGGTAGGATAGTGCCCCAACTTGTGAACCAACATGGTTTTACATCACCCTATGACCTAAACAAACACAAAACAAGAGAGAACTACGCCGGGCTACCCCTGTCAGAGGAACGTCTAGGGGGGTAGACGATCCGAGTGTGCACAGAGATCAGGGTTTCGCCGGAGGAAGACCACGAGAACATTGGAATGAGATGAAAACTTGCATGTGCCCCTAGAATATGTGTGTGAGTATGGTGAGAGGTTGGTATAGGTGCTTGCATGTGCCCCCCTCGCATGCATGCGCTCTAACCTAGAGGCGAAGGTTCCGTACCCGTATGAGGGGGGAATCTCCCCGTTTAGGTGAAACCGGGTAGGATAGTGCCCCAACTTGTGAACCAACATGGTTTTACATCACCCTATGACCTAAACAAACACAAAACAAGAGAGAGCTACGCCGGGCTACCCCTGTCAGAGGAATGTCTAGGGGGATAGACGATCCGAGTGTGCACAGAGATCAGGGTTTCGCCGGAGGAAGACCACGAGAACATTGGAATGAGATGAAAACTTGCATGTGCCCCTATCGTATGTGTGTGAGTGTGGTGAGAGGTTGGTATAGGTGCTTGCATGTGTCCCCCCTCGCATGCATGCGCTCTAACCTAGAGGCGAAGGTTCCGGACCCGTATGAGGGGGGAATCTCCCCGTTTAGGTGAAACCGGGTAGGATAGTGCCCCAACTTGTGAACCAACATGGTTTTACATCACCCTATGACCTAAACAAACACAAAACAAGAGAGAGCTACGCCGGGCTACCCTTGTCAGAGGAACATCTAGGGGGTAGACGATCCGAGTGTGCACAGAGATTAGGGTTTCGCCGGAGGAAGACCACGAGAACATTGGAATGAGATGAAAACTTGCATGTGCCCCTAGCATATGTGTGTGAGTGTGGTGAGAGGTTGGTATAGGTGCTTGCATGTGTCCCCCCTCGCATGCATGCGCTCTAACCTAGAGGCGAAGGTTCCAGACCCGTATGAGGGGGGAATCTCCCCGTTTAGGTGAAACCGGGTAGGATAGTGCCCCAACTTGTGAACCAACATGGTTTTACATCACCCTATGACCTAAACAATCACAAAACAAGAGAGAGCTACGCCGGGCTACCCCTGTCAGAGGAACGTCTAGGGGGTAGACGATCCGAGTGTGCACAGAGATCAGAGTTTCGCTGGAGGAAGACCACGAGAACATTGGAATGAGACGAAAACTTGCATGTGCCCCTAGCATATGTGTGTGAGTGTGGTGAGAGGTTGGTATAGGTGCTTGCATGTGTCCCCCCTCGCATGCATGCGCTCTAACCTAGAGGAGAAGGTTCCGGACCCGTATGAGGGGGGAATCTCCCCGTTTAGGTGAAACCGGGTAGGATAGTGCCCCAACTTGTGAACCAACATGGTTTTACATCACCATATGACCTAAAAAAACACAAAACAAGAGAGAGCTACGCCGGGCTACCCCTGTCAGAGGAACGTCTAGGGGGGTAGACGATCCGAGTGTGCACAGAGATCAGGGTTTCGCCGGAGGAAGACCACGAGAACATTAGAATGAGATGAAAACTTGCATGTGCCCCTAGAATATGTGTGTGAGTGTGGTGAGAGGTTGGTATAGGTGCTTGCATGTGTCCCCCCTCGCATGCATGCGCTCTAACCTAGAGGCGAAGGTTCCGGACCCGTATGAGGGGGGAATCTCTCCCGTCTGTGTGGGCAAAGCATCAATTAGATCAAGGGAACCCGCTTTGAGTTTTCCCAAGGCGTGATGCAAATGGACAACCACTGGAAGCCCCATACCACCCCGAGCTGAAGACTCAATTGGACCACCTTAGCTTCAGGATGTATGATCGTCAGCAGGAGTTGGACAACTACCGTGACTATTGCAACCACAAGTCTTCCATCATCAAGACGAAGGATCAGACCATAGCCATGCTAGCAAAGGATCGCAAGTCTCGTCGTCGTCAACTCGACAAGAAGGAGCGCATTATTGCCCGTCTTCGCCACCGCATCTCATCTCTGGAAGAGACCATCCACGAGAGGGACATGCAGTTGGAGGAAAGGGAGAATGCCGGAGAGGATCTTTGTGGAGACCCTTACTCTTATCTCAGTGATGACGATGATTTTCTGGAGGATCAGGCCATGGACTTCTTCACCGATGAGGATGATTTCGCCTTCATCAATGATAATGAAGATGATGAAGCCACAGACTCCGAGGAGTAGTAGCACTGAGCACTAGCGTAGTGAGTAGTAGTCGGTCCCACTGTATCGTAGATTTCAGAATGGTTCTTAAAACCATCTGTTTTTCCTTGTTGTGGTGTGTGTTGTACTGTGTGCTATGAATGAATGAATGAAAAAGCAAGTTACTAGAAAAATCTGAGTCAAACCTTTAAAACTTTTCAAAGACCCCAAACCTTAGAAAATTTCCCTCTTTTCTCATGATTTATCTAAATCTTCAGATACCACGTGGAGGAAGTGGTTCAGCCCCGGATCCGATGTTGCAGATTCTGCAAATGTTGACCTCTGACCGCGAAGCTGAAAGAGCGGAATGTCAAGCCAACCTAGCCACTCTACAACAGATAGCCCAGCTATCCCACAACAACCAAGGCCATGGAAATCAGGACAACCATGGATCTAAGCTCAAGAATTTTCAGAATACCAACCCACCTGTTTTCACCAAGTCAGAAGAACCCCTAGACGCCGATGATTGGCTGCAAACCATGGAAAATAACTTAGAAGTAGCAGGAGTCGAAGCCAACGAGAAAGTTCTATTTGCCACCCACTATCTAGCCGGAGATGCCAGGGCATGGTGGAACAGTGTTCGTGCCATGACCGGAGGCCAGATGATGACCTGGGAGGAATTCAAGGTCAAGTTTAGCAGAACCCATGTGCCACCAGGTTTGATCAAGAGAATGAGAGACGAGTTCAGAGAGCTGAAGCAAGGAAGGATGACTGTAGTGGAATACCGTGACAAATTTTTGTCATTAGCTAGGTATGCCCCGGATGAGATAGACACCGAAGCCAAGAAGAAAAAAAGATTCCTGAATGGTCTGCATGACGAGATGCAGACGGTGTTAGTCAATATCCCCTTTGCTGATATTGAAGCCCTTGTCGATTCAGCCATCCAGATGGAATGAAAGATCAACCAAGCCAATGAGAACCGTAAGCGTCGTATGATGCATCAACCAGGAACCCATCAGACCCCAAAGTATCGCCCCAACCCATCCCCAGGATTTGCCCCAAGAACCAACAGACCCCCTATGACCCGTCCAACCTATCCCAACCGTGGAAATCCTAAAATCGGAGGAAATCACAACAACCCCGGCAACTATAGCAATTTCACCCGTGCCCCACCCAAGTTCAACACCAACAATGCTACCGCCAACACCAACACTGCCCCGAGGACTGGAAGCAATGTTGTGCCTGTCGCAGCAAAGGACAAGTCACAAGTGACCTGTTATGACTGTGGAAATAAAGGCCACTATTCCAACGAGTGCCCCAACAAGAAGAATGCTACAGCCCCTAATACCAATGTCCCAGCTCAGCAACAGCGTCGTGTCCAGCCAGGAAGGAAATTTGCCCCAGGAAATTCACTCAACCGCAATGGCCGTCTTTTTCTCATGCATGCTGAAGAAGCTCAGGAAGCGCCAGACGTCGTGCTGGGTATGTTTTCTGTTAATTCAGTACTTGCAAGAGTGTTGTTTGATTCTGGTGCATCGCATTCATTTGTCACCGAAGAATTTGCCTGCACTAGTAAAATTCAACCAACCAAACTGAAGCATGTTATGATTGTGCAAATCCCCGGATCCACCACCAAGGCTAGGCAAATTTGCAAAGCCGTCCCTATCCGAATCCATGGCATAGATTTTTATGCTAATCTAATAGTACTCAGAACTAAAGGTTTGGAAGTAGTACTAGGAATGGATTGGATGTCCAAACATAAGGGATTGATTGACTGTGCCAAGAAAGCCATCACCATGACCAGTACCACTGGAATAACAGTCGAGCATATATCTGAAACCTTACCTCGCCAATTCAAGTGTAACAAGAGTCTAGCCCAACCTACCATTGACCAAGTCTGGATAGTCTGTGAATACCCCGATGTATTTCCAGATGTTTTGCCCGGTATGCCCCCAGATCGGGATATCGAGTTTATCATTGAACTAATCCCCGGAACAGGACCCATAGCCTAGAGACCCTATAGTATGAACCCATCGGAGTTAGAAGAACTGGAGAAGCAACTAGATTCCATGCTAGAAATTGGACTAATTCAACCAAGTGCGTCACCATGGAGATCACCTGTCTTATTTGTGGACAAGAAAGATGGAGGTAACCGTTTATGTACGGATTATCAAAAGTTGAATGATGTCACCATCAAGAACAAGTACCCCTTGCCCAAGATAGAGGATTTATTTGATCAGTTGACCGGTGCCCAGGTGTTTTCTAAGATTGATCTTAGAACTGGCTATCATCAACTCAAGATTCGTGCAGAGGATATTCCAAAGACTGCCTTTACCACCAGATATGGATTGTACGAGTATACAGTCATGTCTTTTGGATTAACCAATGCCCCCGCTTATTTCATGAATCTCATGAATAAGATTTTTATGGACTTCCTGGATAAGTTTGTCGTTGTTTTCATCGATGACATTCTGATTTATTCCAAATCAGAAGAAGAACATGAGCTACACCTAAGGACCATTCTTGGAACCCTTAGAGAGCATCAGTTGTATGCAAAATTTAGCAAATGTGAATTCTGGTTACAGGAGGTAGGATTCCTCGGTCACATTGTATCAGCAGGAGGAATTGCCGTTGACCCTGCCAAAGTGAAAGATGTAGAAGATTGGCAAGCCCCAACCACTCAAACCCAAGTTTGTGCTTTTCTCGAATTGGCGGGATATTACCGCAAATTTGTAGAAGGATTCTCGAGTATCGCCCGACCCATGACCCAATTGCTGAAGAAGGACAAGAAGTTTGAATGGACAGACAAGTGTGAGGCGAGTTTTCAAGAACTCAAGAGGAGATTGATCTCAGCCCCAATCTTGATCATGCCGGATATCACGAAGCCCTTCGATGTGTATTGTGACGCATCCAAGATTGGTCTCGGATGTGTGCTAATGCAAGAAGGCAAAGTTATATCTTATCTATCTCGACAATTGAAGCAACATGAGCAAAACTACCCAACCCATGACCTCGAACTCGCTGCAGTAGTTCTAGCCCTGAAGACATGGAGACACTACCTGATGGGAAATCGTTGTGAGATTTACTCGGATCACAAGAGCCTAAAGTATATATTCACTCATAAGGAGTTGAATATGAGGCAGAGAAGATGGATTGAGCTAATCAAGGATTACGACCTGGACATTCACTATCACCCTGGTAAAGCCAATGTGGTAGCCGATGCCCTTAGCAGATTGTCGTGCAGCTTGAACTCCATGATGTTAGAGGAGCAACCAAGTCTGCACAAGGAGATGGAAGATTTTAGAATAGAATTAGTAAGTGAAGGATTTTTGGCTAGCATAGAACTTCAGCCCACTTTGATCAGTCAGATTAAAGAGGCGCTGAAGGGAAATGCTAGTATCGACGGAATCAAGCGTCGTATCGGTACAGGCAAAGTACCCGGATTCACCGAGGACGAAGAAGGAGTTATGTGGTACAAAGGACGCCTTTGTGTACCAGCAGATTCAGAGTTGAAAGAAGTTATCTTGAAGGAGGCTCATGATACTCTTTATTCTATCCATCCCGGAGGAACGAAGATGTATCAAGATTTGAAAGAGCAATTTTGGTGGCATAAGATGAAGTGAGAAATCGGAAGCTATATCGCTAAATGTGATATATGCCAGCGAGTCAAGGCAGGACATCAAAGACCCGCTGGATTGTTGCAACCTTTGCAAATTCCGGAATGGAAATGGGATTCTGTAGGAATGGACTTTATCACTGGACTACCTACTTCTAGTAGGGGAAATGACTCTATCTGGGTCATAGTGGACAGATTGTCCAAAGTCGCCCATTTCTTGCCCGTCAAAACCACCTATCAGAGTTCAAAGCTAGCGGAGTTGTACATCGCTAGAATAGTTAGTTTGCACGGAGTCCCCAAGAACATAGTATCGGATCGAGGAACTCAGTTTACCTCGAGATTCTGGAAGAAAGTCCAAGAAGGTTTAGGAACCCGCCTAGATTTCAGTACCGCGTATCACCCGCAGACCGATGGACAAACGGAGCGAGTAAACCAAATACTCGAAGATATGCTTAGAGCATGTGTGCTAGAATATGGATCCAAGTGGGAAGACTGTCTGCCGTTTGCAGAATTTTCTTACAACAATAGTTACCAAGCCAGTTTGCAAATGGCCCCATTTGAATTCATGTATGGAAGAAAGTGTCGCACCCCTTTGAACTGGTCGGAAGTAGGAGAGAGTCAGATCTTCGGACCCGACATCCTACGAGAAGCAGAAGAGAAGGTTCACAAGATTCGTGACCACCTCAAGACCGCCCAATCCCGACAGAAGAGTTATGCCGACAAGAGACGTCGAGACCTCACCTTCAACATCGGAGATTTTGTTTATCTGAAAGTGTCGCCATTAAAGGGAATGCAGCATTTCCAACTCAAAGGAAAGTTAGCTCCCAGATATATTGGACCTTTCAAAATTTTGAACCGTCGAGGAGAAGTATCTTATCAACTGGAACTACCTGATGAGATGTCAGTTGTGCACAATGTGTTCCATATCTCATTACTTCGCAAATGTCTCGAAGTCCCCGAGAAGACCGAAGTGTTCAAGAATATCGATCATCGGACCATAGAGATCAACGATGACCTGACCTATCCTGAAGTGCCCATCCGCATTTTGGAAGAAGCTTTTGGAACTACCCGAACCCGAAGCATCAAGTTTCTCAAGGAGCAACCACACAGAAGAGGAAGCTACATGGGAACGCGAAGATCACATCAGGACGGAGTTTCCCGATCTCTTCCAACCCTAGGTAATCTTTTCGTCCTTTTTCAAATCTCGGGACGAGATTTTGTTTAAGGGGGGAAGGTTTGTAACATCCCAAAAATACCAAACTTAGATCATCAAACACTAATCATCAAGATTAGGGTTAACAAAAACTTTTCTAAATAAAATCATAAATGCATGTATATGTGTATGCATGGATTTTGAATTTCTTTAAAAACCACCTTGTTTGTGTGATCCATTGCTTGTAAAATGTTTCTTAGGTGAAATGAACATCATCTAAAACATTTCCCACACTTTCCTTAAAGACAAGTAAATCAAAACAAATATATTAAGTGAATGGTCATTTTGACCAATTTAACTCCCATGCCTACTTTGGCTATCTCAAACTTTCAGAACCTAACAGAAACTTTTCTGGATCTTTGCACCCCTTGAATGTACTCACAACAGAGTATCAAGGCCCACTTTGTGATCATCCAGAAAGTTGCAAATGCATAGTTTAAATGACAATTCAAAATTGAATCTTCTTCATATGGGAAGATCCCATTTTTTCAAAACCCACACAAACAAGCTCAACTTTCAAAACCCAAGCATCTGCAGACTCACCAGCATCAATCTAGCAAACCCACCAAAAATCATTTCAAAATTCAAAACTTGATTTCATGCGGCCATTTCATCAAACAGGTTGCAGACACAAATCAAACAAAACATCAAACACTATAGTGTGCAGTGATTCTTGCCTAACTTGTTCCCTAGTTAGCTCACACACAGCTCAGTAGATCATCTAGAAAGATTAGCCCAACACTAGCACCCCTATGAGCTTGCCATTGCCATTAATGGTGAACAGTCGAGCACCCCAATGTCACCCCATTGTGGACAGCAAGCTAGAGGAAGAACTAGCCATGCCAACCTTGTCTAGGAGGAAGCCCACCGTCCACCGCCACTCACTGTCCCAGCCACAAGCGTTGCCAAGCCCTGGACCACGCGCACAAGCCGCGCCCAGACCATGCCGAGCGTGCGCCAGAGCGCCACCCTCGACCAGCATCCACAGACCGCGCGCCGCCCTCGCCGCGTGCATACACGATCGTCATCAACCCAGGAGACCGCCAGACATCCCCATTTGCCGCCCCGTGCCGCACAGCCATCGTCCACCGTCGAAGACGCCGCCTCTGCCGCGCAGAGCACCGGCCGTTCTAGACCAAACCACACCGCCCCATGCCTCGCGACCATGTCGTTGAGCATCGCCAGGAGACACAGCACCGTCCCCTACCCTTGCCCATGCCAATAGCCGCCTGTAACGTCGCCCCCGACGAGCTCACCGTGCGCCCCGACGGTCCCCTCGCTCGACTATAAATAGAGGCCACCCCCGCTCGATTTCTTCACACCATCTCACTCCCCTCTCCTCACCGATCGTGCCACACCATTCTCAGAGCAAGGCAAGCACCACCTCGCCGGAATTTCACTGGAGCCTGCCGCTGCCGGAGAAGAAAGGAGCCAGCGATTGGAGCCACCCCAGGAGCTGCCGCGACCACCCCTGAGTTCGCCGTCGTCGACTTCGTCGTTCGCCCGCCTCGCCGGCCCTCGCCAGTACCCCGGTGAGCCCCCAGCGACCCTCACTGGCCGCGCTAGGTTTCGTTCTCGCCGGAGTTGTCTCGCGTCAACGATGACTCCCAGCCGTTAGATTAGAACTAGATCGAATGATCCACGTTGCCCCATACCGCTTCGCCCAGCCCCATGTCACTGACGAGTGGGGACACCCACTTAAGCAGCCCGCGGGAGCACTGCGCTTAGCAGGCCGGCCCGTTAGAATTTCCCGCGCAACCCAGTTATTCAAATTAAATCTTTTTCTATTTCAATTCAAACACACTAGGATCATCTCCCATCGTCAGCATTGCCTGTGACCCTGAAGATGGAGCTTCGCCTACGCTACCGTTATTATTACGTATTCCGCTGCTTGAAGTTGTATTAAGAACTGGATCATGAGATCCCTATTTGTGTAAGAACTTATGTATCGTTGTAATGGATAATGTACTATGGTATCCAATTCTGTTATGTCTCGCAAAAATGGTAATCCTAGGATTGCGATGTATGGCATAACAGGCATCTAGGATTGAAAAATCCGGGTGTTGACACGCTCGAAGGCGTCCCTTGTGGCGGCGATGATCTTGAAGCCTTGATGTCAGAGAAGTCGGCGTAAAAGTGTTCCACACCGGCCTGGCGTGTGGATGATGTCGATGTCGCTTCCTGTGGATGTGCTCGACGAAGATCTTGGCATGTAGTCTGACGTAGTCGTATAGCTTGACTTAGATGTTCGGATTGATGTAGTCCGGTTGATGCAGTGCAGATCTTAGTGTTGACGTAGTCGTATCGAAGCATTGCAGATCTGTATAACTTTAACGTAGACACCGGCGTGCGCGATAACCTGGATCTGCGCGTGGTGTTGTCGTGTCGATGCCGAGTCAGGCAGGTCACACACGGGGCGAGTTGATCTTGGAGGCGTATCAGACGTGGAATTGATGCAGGTATTCCAAGCTATTTGTCCTCTAGTGCATGACACCAGTGGTTTGAGTCCATATGCACGGGAGCTGCTTCCTACCGTAATTTCGCATATAAAGCTGGCCGTAGACATCTGCATGGACGAGGCCCTCGCGTCGCGGCCAGCGCCTGGACGAGGCGTGTGAGGCCGCACCCGTGCCCGTGCCCGGGTGCGTACGTCGATGTGATGATTTTTTTTCTTCTCGATCTGCTGCACCGTGTGCCGCACGCGCGGAAGAGCCAGGCGAGGAAGATCTGCCGCCGAAGTTACACTTCGCCATGTACAAATCTAAACGGTTTTTCACCGGATTGTAAGATTGTGTGGGTTTAGGGATTTATTTTGTAAACTGGATCTAATCTATAGAATTGGAGATTCGGAATTCACTACAGGAATGGCGTTGTGTGCCGACGGCCGGCAGCTACGCCGACGGCCAAAGGTCGGGGCCGTCGGCGTAGCACCGGGCTAGCCCAGCCCAGCTTCCGAGCCCTCGGCGTACCGCAGCCGTCGGCGTAGCGGCAGGTACGCCGAGGGTGACCGTCGGCGTAAACATTGCCCTCGGCGTACGGGGTGGCCGTGTGGCACTAGACAGGCCAGGCCCTAACAGCGTCAGCATTACGCCGAGAGCCGCTGTCGGCATAGGATACGCCGACGGTCACCCTCGGCGTACGGCCTGCCTACGCCGACGGTGACCCTCGGCGTACCTATGCACCTTTTTTTTTCTTACCAAATTATTTGTATTTATTTATTAGTATCAATTATTTAGGTTCTATTTTATCAATTGGATGGATTCGTAGCCTCCGAATAATAGTCTTCACGCCCACATAAAATGTCGAATCTCCTCACAAGTTGAGAAATTTGCATGTTTGTGTGTTATTATCACATGTGCATGAAATTTATATTTCACAAATTTTTGTGAAGTTGTTCAAAGATTCAATCACATGTGCGTGTCTCCCCTCGCATGCATGCGGAAGCGTAGGTTCCGGACCCGTATAAGGGGGAATCTCCCCGTTGAGGCGAAGCTAATATGGTTTTACATCACCCTATGACCTGAACAAACACAAAACATATGTGTGTGAGTGTGGTGAGAGGTTGGTATAGGTGCTTGCATGTGTCCCCCCTCGCATGCATGCGCTCTAACCTAGAGGCGAAGGTTCCGGACCCGTATGAGGGGGGAATCTCCCCGTTTAGGTGAAACCGGGTAGGATAGTGCCCCAACTTGTGAACCAACATGGTTTTACATTACCCTATGACCTAAACAAACACAAAACAAGAGAGAGCTACGCCAGGCTACCCCTGTCAGAGGAACGTCTAGGGGGGTAGACGATCCGAGTGTGCACAGAGATCAGGGTTTCGCCGGAGGAAGACCACGAGAACATTGGAATGAGATGAAAACTTGCATGTGCCCCTAGCATATGTGTGTGAGTGTGGTGAGAGGTTGGTATAGGTGCTTGCATGTGTCCCCCCTCGCATGCATGCGCTCTAACCTAGAGGCGAAGGTTCCGGACCCGTATGAGGGGGGAATCTCCCCGTTTAGGTGAAACCGGGTAGGATAGAGCCCCAACTTGTGAACCAACATGGTTTTACATCACCCTATGACCTAAACAAACACAAAACAAGAGAGAGCTACGCCGGGCTACCCCTGTCAGAGGAACGTCTAGGGGGGTAGACGATCCGAATGTGCACAGAGATCAGGTTTCGCCGGAGGAAGACCACGAGAACATTGGAATGAGATGAAAACTTGCATGTGCCCCTAGCATATGTGTGTGAGTGTGGTGAGAGGTTGGTATAGGTGCTTGCATGTGTCCCCCCTCGCATGCATGCGCTCTAACCTAGAGGCGAAGGTTCCGGACCCGTATGAGGGGGGAATCTCCCCGTTTAGGTGAAACCGGGTAGGATAGTGCCCCAACTTGTGAACCAACATGGTTTTACATCACCCTATGACCTAAACAAACACAAAACAAGAGAGAGCTACGTCGGCCTACCCCTGTCAGAGGAACGTCTAGGGGGGTAGACGATCCGAGTGTGCACAGAGATCAGGGTTTCGCCGGAGGAAGACCACGAGAACATTGGAATGAGATGAAAACTTGCATGTGCCCCTAGCATATGTGTGTGAGTGTGGTGAGAGGTTGGTATAGGTGCTTGCATGTGTCCCCCCTCGCATGCATGCGCTCTAACCTAGAGGCGAAGGTTCCGTACCCGTATAAGGGGGGAATCTCCCTGTTTAGGTGAAACCGGGTAGGATAGTGCCCCAACTTGTGAACCAACATGGTTTTACATCACCCTATGACCTAAAAAAACACAAAACAAGAGAGAGCTACGCCGGGCTACCCCTGTCAGAGGAACGTCTAGGGGGGTAGACGATCTGAGTGTGCACAGAGATCAGGGTTTCGCCGGAGGAAGACCACGAGAACATTGGAATGAGATGAAAACTTGCATGTGCCCCTAGCATATGTGTGTGAGTGTGGTGAGAGGTTGGTATAGGTGCTTGCATGTGTCCCCCCTCGCATGCATGCGCTCTAACCTAGAGGCGAAGGTTCCGGACCCGTATGAGGGGGGAATCTCCCCGTTTAGGTGAAACCGGGTAGGATAGTGCCCCAACTTGTGAACCAACATGGTTTTACATCACCCTATGACCTAAACAAACACAAAACAAGAGAGAGCTATGCCGGGCTACCCCTGTCAGAGGAACATCTAGGGGGGTAGACGATCCGAGTGTGCACAGAGATCAGGGTTTCGCCGGAGGAAGACCACGAGAACATTGGAATGAGATGAAAACTTGCATGTGCCCCTAGCACATGTGTGTGAGTGTGGTGATAGGTTTGTATAGGTGCTTGCATGTGTCCCCCCTCGCATGCATGCGCTCTAACCTAGAGGCGAAGGTTCCGGACCCGTATGAGGGGGGAATCTCCCCGTTTAGGTGAAACCGGGTAGGATAGTGCCCCAACTTGTGAACCAATATGGTTTTACATCACCCTATGACCTAAACAAACACAAAACAAGAGAGAGCTACGCCGGGCTACCCCTGTCAGAGGAACGTCTAGGGGGGTAGACGATCCGAATGTGCACAGAGATCAGGTTTCGCCGGAGGAAGACCACGAGAACATTGGAATGAGATGAAAACTTGCATGTGCCCCTAGCATATGTGTGTGAGTGTGGTGAGAGGTTGGTATAGGTGCTTGCATGTGTCCCCCCTCGCATGCATGCGCTCTAACCTAGAGGCGAAGGTTCCGGACCCGTATGAGGGGGGAATCTCCCCGTTTAGGTGAAACCGGGTAGGATAGTGCCCCAACTTGTGAACCAACATGGTTTTACATCACCCTATGACCTAAACAAACACAAAACAAGAGAGAGCTACGTCGGGCTACCCCTGTCAGAGGAACGTCTAGGGGGGTAGACGATCCGAGTGTGCACAGAGATCAGGGTTTCGCCGGAGGAAGACCACGAGAACATTGGAATGAGATGAAAACTTGCATGTGCCCCTAGCATATGTGTGTGAGTGTGGTGAGAGGTTGGTATAGGTGCTTGCATGTGTCCCCCCTCGCATGCATGCGCTCTAACCTAGAGGCGAAGGTTCCGTACCCGTATAAGGGGGGAATCTCCCTGTTTAGGTGAAACCGGGTAGGATAGTGCCCCAACTTGTGAACCAACATGGTTTTACATCACCCTATGACCTAAAAAAACACAAAACAAGAGAGAGCTACGCCGGGCTACCCCTGTCAGAGGAACGTCTAGGGGGGTAGACGATCTGAGTGTGCAGAGAGATCAGGGTTTCGCCGGAGGAAGACCACGAGAACATTGGAATGAGATGAAAACTTGCATGTGCCCCTAGCATATGTGTGTGAGTGTGGTGAGAGGTTGGTATAGGTGCTTGCATGTGTCCCCCCTCGCATGCATGCGCTCTAACCTAGAGGCGAAGGTTCCGGACCCGTATGAGGGGGGAATCTCCCCGTTTAGGTGAAACCGGGTAGGATAGTGCCCCAACTTGTGAACCAACATGGTTTTACATCACCCTATGACCTAAACAAACACAAAACAAGAGAGAGCTATGCCGGGCTACCCCTGTCAGAGGAACATCTAGGGGGGTAGACGATCCGAGTGTGCACAGAGATCAGGGTTTCGCCGGAGGAAGACCACGAGAACATTGGAATGAGATGAAAACTTGCATGTGCCCCTAGCACATGTGTGTGAGTGTGGTGATAGGTTTGTATAGGTGCTTGCATGTGTCCCCCCTCGCATGCATGCGCTCTAACCTAGAGGCGAAGGTTCCGGACCCGTATGAGGGGGGAATCTCCCCGTTTAGGTGAAACCGGGTAGGATAGTGCCCCAACTTGTGAACCAATATGGTTTTACATCACCCTATGACCTAAACAAACACAAAACAAGAGAGAGCTACGCCGGGCTACCCCTGTCAGAGGAACGTCTAGGGGGGTAGACGATCCGAATGTGCACAGAGATCAGGGTTTCGCCGGAGGAAGACCACGAGAACATTGGAATGAGATGAAAACTTGCATGTGCCCCTAGCATATGTGTGTGAGTGTGGTGAGAGGTTGGTATAGGTGCTTGCATGTGTCCCCCCTCGCATGCATGCGCTCTAACCTTGAGGCGAAGGTTCCGGACCCGTATGAGGGGGGAATCTCCCCGTTTAGGTGAAACCGGGTAGGATAGTGCCCCAACTTGTGAACCAACATGGTTTTACATCACCCTATGACCTAAACAAACACAAAACAAGAGAGAGCTACGTCGGGCTACCCCTGTCAGAGGAACGTCTAGGGGGGTAGACGATCCGAGTGTGCACAGAGATCAGGGTTTCGCCGGAGGAAGACCACGAGAACATTGGAATGAGATGAAAACTTGCATGTGCCCCTAGCATATGTGTGTGAGTGTGGTGAGAGGTTGGTATAGGTGCTTGCATGTGTCCCCCCTCGCATGCATGCGCTCTAACCTAGAGGCGAAGGTTCCATACCCGTATAAGGGGGGAATCTCCCTGTTTAGGTGAAACCGGGTAGGATAGTGCCCCAACTTGTGAACCAACATGGTTTTACATCACCCTATGACCTAAACAAACACAAAACAAGAGAGAGCTACGCCGGGCTACCCCTGTCAGAGGAACGTCTAGGGGGGTAGACGATCCGAGTGTGCATAGAGATCAGGGTTTCGCCGGAGGAAGACCACGAGAACATTGGAATGAGATGAAAACTTGCATGTGCCCCTAGCATATGTGTGTGAGTGTGGTGAGAGGTTGGTATAGGTGCTTGCATGTGTCCCCCCTCGCATGCATGCGCTCTAACCTAGAGGCGAAGGTTCCGGACCCGTATGAGGGGGGAATCTCCCCGTTTAGGTGAAACCGGGTAGGATAGTGCCCCAACTTGTGAACCAACATGGTTTTACATCACCCTATGACCTAAACAAACACAAAACAAGAGAGAGCTATGCTGGGCTACCCCTGTCAGAGGAACGTCTAGGGGGGTAGACGATCCGAGTGTGCACAGAGATCAGGGTTTCGCCGGAGGAAGACCACGAGAACATTGGAATGAGATGAAAACTTGCATGTGCCCCTAGCATATGTGTGTGAGTGTGGTGAGAGGTTGGTATAGGTGCTTGCATGTGTCCCCCCTCGCATGCATGCGCTCTAACCTAGAAGCGAAGGTTTCGGACCCGTATGAGGGGGGAATCTCCCTGTTTAGGTGAAACCGGGTAGGATAGTGCCCCAACTTGTGAACCAACATGGTTTTACATCACCCTATGACCTAAACAAACACAAAACAAGAGAGAGCTACGCCGGGCTACCCCTGTCAGAGGAACGTCTAGGGGGGTAGACGATCCGAGTGTGCACAGAGATCAGGGTTTCGCCGGAGGAAGACCACGAGAACATTGGAATGAGATGAAAACTTGCATGTGCCCCTAGCATATGTGTGTGAGTGTGGTGAGAGGTTGGTATAGGTGCTTGCATGTGTCCCCCCTCGCATGCATGCGCTCTAACCTAGAGGCGAAGGTTCCGGACCCGTATGAGGGGGGAATCTCCCCGTTTAGGTGAAACCGGGTAGGATAGTGCCCCAACTTGTGAACCAACATGGTTTTACATCACCCTATGACCTAAACAAATACAAAACAAGAGAGAGCTATGCCGGGCTACCCTTGTCAGAGGAACGTCTAGGGGGGTAGACGATCTGAGTGTGCACAGAGATCAGGGTTTCGCCGGAGGAAGACCACGAGAACATTGGAATGAGATGAAAACTTGCATGTGCCCCTATAATATGTGTGTGAGTGTGGTGAGAGGTTGGTATAGGTGCTTGCATGTGTCCCCCCTCGCATGCATGCGCTCTAACCTAGAGGCGAAGGTTCCGGACCCGTATGAGGGGGGAATCTCCCCGTTTAGGTGAAACCGGGTAGGATAGTGCCCCAACTTGTGAACCAATATGGTTTTACATCACCCTATGACCTAAACAAACACAAAACAAGAGAGAGCTACGCCGGGCTACCCCTGTCAGAGGAACGTCTAGGGGGGTAGACGATCCGAGTGTGCACAGAGATCAGGGTTTCGCCGGAGGAAGACCACGAGAACATTGGAATGAGATGAAAACTTGCATGTGCCCCTAGCATATGTGTGTGAGTGTGGTGAGAGGTTGGTATAGGTGCTTGCATGTGTCCCCCCTCGCATGCATGCGCTCTAACCTAGAGGCGAAGGTTCCGGACCCGTATGAGGGGGGAATCTCCCCGTTTAGGTGAAACCGGGTAGGATAGTGCCCCAACTTGTGAACCAACATGGTTTTACATCACCCTATGACCTAAACAAACACAAAACAAGAGAGAGCTACGTCGGGCTACCCCTGTCAGAGGAACGTCTAGGGGGGTAGACGATCCGAGTGTGCACAGAGATCAGGGTTTCGCCGGAGGAAGACCACGAGAACATTGGAATGAGATGAAAACTTGCATGTGCCCCTAGCATATGTGTGTGAGTGTGGTGAGAGGTTGGTATAGGTGCTTGCATGTGTCCCCCCTCGCATGCATGCGCTCTAACCTAGAGGCGAAGGTTCCGTACCCGTATAAGGGGGGAATCTCCCTGTTTAGGTGAAACCGGGTAGGATAGTGCCCCAACTTGTGAACCAACATGGTTTTACATCACCCTATGACCTAAAAAAACACAAAACAAGAGAGAGCTACGCCGGGCTACCCCTGTCAGAGGAACGTCTAGGGGGGTAGACGATCTGAGTGTGCACAGAGATCAGGGTTTCGCCGGAGGAAGACCACGAGAACATTGGAATGAGATGAAAACTTGCATGTGCCCCTAGCATATGTGTGTGAGTGTGGTGAGAGGTTGGTATAGGTGCTTGCATGTGTCCCCCCTCGCATGCATGCGCTCTAACCTAGAGGCGAAGGTTCCGGACCCGTATGAGGGGGGAATCTCCCCGTTTAGGTGAAACCGGGTAGGATAGTGCCCCAACTTGTGAACCAACATGGTTTTACATCACCCTATGACCTAAACAAACACAAAACAAGAGAGAGCTATGCCGGGCTACCCCTGTCAGAGGAACATCTAGGGGGGTAGACGATCCGAGTGTGCACAGAGATCAGGGTTTCGCCGGAGGAAGACCACGAGAACATTGGAATGAGATGAAAACTTGCATGTGCCCCTAGCACATGTGTGTGAGTGTGGTGATAGGTTTGTATAGGTGCTTGCATGTGTCCCCCCTCGCATGCATGCGCTCTAACCTAGAGGCGAAGGTTCCGGACCCGTATGAGGGGGGAATCTCCCCGTTTAGGTGAAACCGGGTAGGATAGTGCCCCAACTTGTGAACCAATATGGTTTTACATCACCCTATGACCTAAACAAACACAAAACAAGAGAGAGCTACGCCGGGCTACCCCTGCCAGAGGAACGTCTAGGGGGGTAGACGATCCGAATGTGCACAGAGATCAGGGTTTCGCCGGAGGAAGACCACGAGAACATTGGAATGAGATGAAAACTTGCATGTGCCCCTAGCATATGTGTGTGAGTGTGGTGAGAGGTTGGTATAGGTGCTTGCATGTGTCCCCCCTCGCATGCATGCGCTCTAACCTAGAGGCGAAGGTTCCGGACCCGTATGAGGGGGGAATCTCCCCGTTTAGGTGAAACCGGGTAGGATAGTGCCCCAACTTGTGAACCAATATGGTTTTACATCACCCTATGACCTAAACAAACACAAAACAAGAGAGAGCTACGCCGGGCTACCCCTGTCAGAGGAACGTCTAGGGGGGTAGACGATCCGAGTGTGCACAGAGATCAGGGTTTCGCCGGAGGAAGACCACGAGAACATTGGAATGAGATGAAAACTTGCATGTGCCCCTAGAATATGTGTGTGAGTGTGGTGAGAGGTTGGTATAGGTGCTTGCATGTGTCCCCCCTCGCATGCATGCGCTCTAACCTAGAGGCGAAGGTTCCGGACCCGTATGAGGGGGGAATCTCCCCGTTTAGGTGAAACCGGGTAGGATAGTGCCCCAACTTGTGAACCAATATGGTTTTACATCACCCTATGACCTAAACAAACACAAAACAAGAGAGAGCTACGCCGGGCTACCCCTGTCAGAGGAACGTCTAGGGGGGTAGACGATCCGAGTGTGCACAGAGATCAGGGTTTCGCCGGAGGAAGACCACGAGAACATTGGAATGAGATGAAAACTTGCATGTGCCCCTAGCATATGTGTGTGAGTGTGGTGAGAGGTTGGTATAGGTGCTTGCATGTGTCCCCCCTCGCATGCATGCGCTCTAACCTAGAGGCGAAGGTTCCGGAACCGTATGAGGGGGGAATCTCCCCGTTTAGGTGAAACCGGGTAGGATAGTGCCCCAACTCGTGAACCAACATGGTTTTACATCACCCTATGACCTAAACAAACACAAAACAAGAGAGAGCTACGCTGGGCTACCCCTGTCAGAGGAACGTCTAGGGGGGTAGACGATCCGAGTGTGCACAGAGATCAGGGTTTCGCCGGAGGAAGACCACGAGAACATTGGAATGAGATGAAAACTTACATGTGCCCCTAGCATATGTGTCTGAGTGTGGTGAGAGGTTGTTATAGGTGCTTGCATGTGTCCCCCCTCGCATGCATGCGCTCTAACCTAGAAGCGAAGGTTTCGGACCCGTATGAGGGGGGAATCTCCCTGTTTAGGTGAAACCGGGTAGGATAGTGCCCCAACTTGTGAACCAACATGGTTTTACATCACCCTTTGACCTAAACAAACACAAAACAAGAGAGAGCTACGCCGGGCTACCCCTGTCAGAGGAACGTCTAGGGGGGTAGACGATCCGAGTGTGCACAGAGATCAGGGTTTCGACGGAGGAAGACCACGAGAACATTGGAATGAGTTGAAAACTTGCATGTGCCCCTAGAATATGTGTGTGAGTGTGGTGAGAGGTTGGTATAGGTGCTTGCATGTGTCCCCCCTCGCATGCATGCGCTCTAACCTAGAGGCGAAGGTTCCGGACCCGTATGAGGGGGGAATCTCCCCGTTTAGGTGAAACCGGGTAGGATAGTGCCCCAACTTGTGAACCAACATGGTTTTACATCACCCTATGACCTAAACAAACACAAAACAAGAGAGAGCTATGCCGGGCTACCCTTGTCAGAGGAACGTCTAGGGGGGTAGACGATCTGAGTGTGCACAGAGATCAGGGTTTCGCCGGAGGAAGACCACGAGAACATTGGAATGAGATGAAAACTTGCATGTGCCCCTAGCATATGTGTGTGAGTGTGGTGATAGGTTGGTATAGGTGCTTGCATGTGTCCCCCCTCGCATGCATGCGCTCTAACCTAGAGGCGAAGGTTCCGGACCCGTATGAGGGGGGAATCTCCCCGTTTAGGTGAAACCGGGTAGGATAGTGCCCCAACTTGTGAACCAATATGGTTTTACATCACCCTATGACCTAAACAAACACAAAACAAGAGAGAGAGCTACGCCGGGCTACCCCTGTCAGAGGAACGTCTAGGGGGGTAGACGATCCGAGTGTGCACAGAGATCAGGGTTTCGCCGGAGGAAGACCACGAGAACATTGGAATGAGATGAAAACTTGCATGTGCCCCTAGCATATGTGTGTGAGTGTGGTGAGAGGTTGGTATAGGTGCTTGCATGTGTCCCCCCTCGCATGCATGCGCTCTAACCTAGAGGCGAAGGTTCCGGACCCGTATGAGGGGGGAATCTCCCCGTTTAGGTGAAACCGGGTAGGATAGTGCCCCAACTTGTGAACCAACATGGTTTTACATCACCCTATGACCTAAACAAACACAAAACAAGAGAGAGCTACGCCGGGCTACCCCTGTCAGAGGAACGTCTAGGGGGTAGACGATCCGAGTGTGCACAGAGATCAGGGTTTCGCCGGAGGAAGACCACGAGAACATTGGAATGAGATGAAAACTTGCATGTGCCCCTAGCATATGTGTGTGAGTGTGGTGAGAGGTTGGTATAGGTGCTTGCATGTGTCCCCCCTCGCATGCATGCGCTCTAACCTAGAGGCGAAGGTTCCGGACCCGTATGAGGGGGGAATCTCCCCATTTAGGTGAAACCAGGTAGGATAGTGCCCCAACTTGTGAACCAACATGGTTTTACATCACCCTATGACCTAAACAAACACAAAACAAGAGAGAGCTACGCCGGGCTACCCCTGTCAGAGGAACGTCTAGGGGGGTACACGATCCGAGTGTGCACAGAGATCAGGGTTTCGCCGGAGGAAGACCACGAGAACATTGGAAAGAGATGAAAACTTGCATGTGCCCCTAGCATATGTGTGTGAGTGCGGTGAGAGGTTGGTATAGGTGCTTGCATGTGTCCCCCCTCGCATGCATGCGCTCTAACCTAGAGGCGAAGGTTCCGGACCCGTATGAGGGGGGAATCTCCCCGTTTAGGTGAAACCGGGTAGGATAGTGCCCCAACTTGTGAACCAACATGGTTTTACATCACCCTATGACCTAAACAAACACAAAACAAGAGAGAGCTACGCCGGGCTACCCCTGTCAGAGAAACGTCTAGGGGGGTAGACGATCCGAGTGTGCACAGAGATCAGGGTTTCGCCGGAGGAAGACCACGAGAACATTGGAATGAGATGAAAACTTGCATGTGCCCCTAGCATATGTGTGTGAGTGTGGTGAGAGGTTGGTAAAGGTGCTTGCATGTGTCCCCCCTCGCATGCATGCGCTCTAACCTAGAGGCGAAGGTTCCGGACCCGTATGAGGGGGCAATCTCCCCGTTTAGGTGAAACCGGGTAGGATAGTGCCCCAACTTGTGAACCAACATGGTTTTACATCACCCTATGACCTAAACAAACACAAAACAAGAGAGAGCTATGCCGGGCTACCCCTGCCAGAGGAACGTCTAGGGGGGTAGACGATCCGAGTGTGCACAGAGATCAGGGTTTCGCCGGAGGAAGACCACGAGAACATTGGAATGAGATGAAAACTTGCATGTGCCCCTAGCATATGTGTGTGAGTGTGGTGAGAGGTTGGTATAGGTGCTTGCATGTGTCCCCCCTCGCATGCATGTGCTCTAACCTAGAGGCGAAGGTTCCGGGCCCGTATGAGGGGGGAATCTCCCCGTTTAGGTGAAACCGGGTAGGATAGTGACCCAACTTGTGAACCAATATGGTTTTACATCACCCTATGACCTAAACAAACACAAAACAAGAGAGAGCTACGCCGGGCTACCCCTGTCAGAGGAACGTCTAGGGGGGTAGACGATCCGAGTGTGCACAGAGATCAGGGTTTCGCCGGAGGAAGACCACGAGAACATTGGAATGAGATGAAAACTTGCATGTGACCCTAGCATATGTGTGTGAGTGTGGTGAGAGGTTGGTATAGGTGCTTGCATGTGTCCCCCCTCGCATGCATGCGCTCTAACCTAGAGGCGAAGGTTCCGGACCCGTATGAGGGAGGAATCTCCCCGTTTAGGTGAAACCGGGTAGGATAGTGCCCCAACTTGTGAACCAACATGGTTTTACATCACCCTATGACCTAAACAAACACAAAACAAGAGAGAGCTACGCTGGGCTACCCCTCTCAGAGGAACGTCTAGGGGGGTAGACGATCCGAGTGTGCACAGAGATCAGGGTTTCGCCGGAGGAAGACCACGAGAACATTGGAATGAGATGAAAACTTGCATGTGCCCCTAGAATATGTGTGTGAGTGTGGTGAGAGGTTGGTATAGGTGCTTGCATGTGTCCCCCCTCGCATGCATGCGCTCTAACCTAGAGGCGAAGGTTTCGGACCCGTATGAGGGGGGAATCTCCCTGTTTAGGTGAAACCGGGTAGGATAGTGCCCCAACTTGTGAACCAACATGGTTTTACAACACCCTATGACCTAAAAAAACACAAAACAAGAGAGAGCTATGCCGGGCTACCCCTGTCAGAGGAACGTCTAAGGGGGTAGACGATCCGCGTGTACACAGAGATCAGGGTTTCACCGGAGGAAGACCACGAGAACATTGGAATGAGATGAAAACTTGCATGTGCCCCTAGCATATGTGTGTGAGTGTGGTGAGAGGTTGGTATAGGTGCTTGCATGTGTCCCCCCTCGCATGCATGCGCTCTAACCTAGAGGCGAAGGTTCCGGACCCGTATGAGGGGGGAATCTCCTCGTTTAGGTGAAACCGGGTAGGATAGTGCCCCAACTTGTGAACCAATATGGTTTTACATCACCCTATGACCTAAACAAAGACAAAACAATAGAGAGCTACGCCGGGCTACCCCTGTCAGAGGAACGTCTAGGAGGGTAGACGATCCGAGTGTGCACAAAGATCAGGGTTTCGCCGGAGGAAGACCACGAGAACATTGGAATGAGATAAGAACTTGCATGTGCCCCTAGCATATGTGTGTGAGTGTGGTGAGAGGTTGGTATATGTGCTTGCATGTGTCCCCCCTCGCATGCATGCGCTCTAACCTAGAGGCGAAGGTTCCGGACCCGTATGAGGGGGGAATCTCCCCGTTTAGGTGAAACCGGGTAGGATAGTGCCCCAACTTGTGAACCAACATGGTTTTACATCACCCTATGACCTAAAAAAACACAAAACAAGATAGAGCTACGCCGGGCTACCCCTGTCAGAGGAACGTCTAGGGGGGTAGACGATCCGAGTGTGCACAGAGATCAGGGTTTCGCCGGAGGAAGACCACGAGAACATTGGAATGAGATGAAAACTTGCATGTGCCCATAGCATATGTGTGTGAGTGTGGTGAGAGGTTGGTATAGGTGCTTGCATGTGTCCCCCCTCGCATGCATGCGCTCTAACCTAGAGGCGAAGGTTCCGGACCCGTATGAGGGGGGAATCTCCCCGTTTAGGTGAAACCGGGTAGGATAGTGCCCCAACTTGTGAACCAACATGGTTTTACATCACCCTATGACCTAAACAAACACAAAACAAGAGAGAGCTACGTCGGGCTACCCCTGTCAGAGGAACGTCTAGGGGGGTAGACGATCCGAGTGTGCACAGAGATCAGGGTTTCGCCGGAGGAAGACCACGAGAACATTGGAATGAAATGAAAACTTGCATGTGCCCCTAGCATATGTGTGTGAGTGTGGTGAGAGGTTGGTATAGGTGCTTGCATGTGTCCCCCCTCGCATGCATGCGCTCTAACCTAGAGGCGAAGGTTCCGGACCCGTATGAGGGGGGAATCTCCTCGTTTAGGTGAAACCGGGTAGGATAGTGCCCCAACTTGTGAACCAATATGGTTTTACATCACCCTATGACCTAAACAAAGACAAAACAATAGAGAGCTACGCCGGGCTACCCCTGTCAGAGGAACGTCTAGGGGGGTAGACGATCCGAGTGTGCACAGAGATCAGGGTTTCGCCGGAGGAAGACCACGAGAACATTGGAATGAGATAAGAACTTGCATGTGCCCCTAGCATATGTGTGTGAGTGTGGTGATAGGTTGGTATATGTGCTTGCATGTGTCCCCCCTCGCATGCATGCGCTCTAACCGAGAGGCGAAGGTTCCGGACCCGTATGAGGGGGGAATCTCCCCGTTTAGGTGAAACCGGGTAGGATAGTGCCCCAACTTGTGAACCAACATGGTTTTACATCACCCTATGACCTAAACAAACACAAAACAAGAGAGAGCTACGCCGGGCTACCCCTGTCAGAGGAACGTCTAGGGGGGTAGACGATCCGAGTGTGCACAGAGATCAGGGTTTCGCCGGAGGAAGACCACGAGAAAATTGGAATGAGATGAAAACTTGCATGTGCCCCTAGGATATGTGTGTGAGTGTGGTGAGAGGTTGGTATAGGTGCTTGCATGTGTCCCCCCTCGCATGCATCCGCTCTAACCTAGAGGCGAAGGTTTCGGACCCGTATGAGGGGGGAATCTCCCTGTTTAGGTGAAACCGGGTAGGATAGTGCCCCAACTTGTGAACCAACATGGTTTTACATCACCCTATGACCTAAAAAAACACAAAACAAGATAGAGCTACGCCAGGCTACCCCTGTCAGAGGAACGTCTAGGGGGGTAGACGATCCGAGTGTGCACAGAGATCAGGGTTTCGCCGGAGGAAGACCACGAGAACATTGGAATGAGATGAAAACTTGCATGTGCCCCTAGCATATGTGTGTGAGTGTGGTGAGAGGTTGGTATAGGTGCTTGCATGTGTCCCCCCTCGCATGCATGCGCTCTAACCTAGAGGCGAAGGTTTCGGACCCGTATGAGGGGGGAATCTCCCTGTTTAGGTGAAACCGGGTAGGATAGTGCCCCAACTTGTGAACCAACATGGTTTTACATCACCCTATGACCTAAACAAACACAAAACAAGAGAGAGCTACGCCGGGCTACCCCTGTCAGAGGAACGTCTAGGGGGGTAGACGATCCGAGTGTGCACAGAGATCAGGGTTTCGCCGGAGGAAGACCACGAGAACATTGGAATGAGATGAAAACTTGCATGTGCCCCTAGCATATGTGTGTGAGTGTGGTGAGAGGTTGGTATAGGTGCTTGCATGTGTCCCCCCTCGCATGCATGCGCTCTAACCTAGAGGCGAAGGTTCCGGAACCGTATGAGGGGGGAATCTCCCCGTTTAGGTGAAACCGGGTAGGATAGTGCCCCAACTTGTGAACCAACATGGTTTTACATCACCCTATGACCTAAAAAAACACAAAACAAGAGAGAGCTATGCCGGGCTACCCCTGTCAGAGGAACATCTAGGGGGGTAGACGATCCGCGTGTACACAGAGATCAGGGTTTCGCCGGAGGAAGACCACGAGAACATTGGAATGAGATGAAAACTTGCATGTGCCCCTAGCATATGTGTGTGAGTGTGGTGAGAGGTTGGTATAGGTGCTTGCATGTGTCCCCCCTCGCATGCATGCGCTCTAACCTAGAGGCGAAGGTTCCGGACCCGTATGAGGGGGGAATCTCCTCGTTTAGGTGAAACCGGGTAGGATAGTGCCCCAACTTGTGAACCAATATGGTTTTACATCACCCTATGACCTAAACAAAGACAAAACAATAGAGAGCTACGCCGGGCTACCCCTGTCAGAGGAACGTCTAGGGGGGTAGACGATCCGAGTGTGCACAGAGATCAGGGTTTCGCCGGAGGAAGACCACGAGAACATTGGAATGAGATAAGAACTTGCATGTGCCCCTAGCATATGTGTGTGAGTGTGGTGAGAGGTTGGTATATGTGCTTGCATGTGTCCCCCCTCGCATGCATGCGCTCTAACCTAGAGGCGAAGGTTCCGGACCCGTATGAGGGGGGAATCTCCCCGTTTAGGTGAAACCGGGTAGGATAGTGCCCCAACTTGTGAACCAACATGGTTTTACATCACCCTATGATCTAAACAAACACAAAACAAGAGAGAGCTACGCCGGGCTACCCCTGTCAGAGGAACGTCTAGGGGGGTAGACGATCCGAGTGTGCACAGAGATCAGGGTTTCGCCGGAGGAAGACCACGAGAAAATTGGAATGAGATGAAAACTTGCATGTGCCCCTAGCATATGTGTGTGAGTGTGGTGAGAGGTTGGTATAGGTGCTTTCATGTGTCCCCCCTCGCATGCATACGCTCTAACCTAGAGGCGAAGGTTTCGGACCCGTATGAGGGGGGAATCTCCCTGTTTAGGTGAAACCGGGTAGGATAGTGCCCCAACTTGTGAACCAACATGGTTTTACATCACCCTATGATCTAAAAAAACACAAAACAAGATAGAGCTACGCCGGGCTACCCCTGTCAGAGGAACGTCTAGGGGGGTAGACGATCCGAGTGTGCACAGAGATCAGGGTTTCGCCGGAGGAAGACCACGAGAACATTGGAATGAGATGAAAACTTGCATGTGCCCATAGCATATGTGTGTGAGTGTGGTGAGAGGTTGGTATAGGTGCTTGCATGTGTCCCCCCTCGCATGCATGCGCTCTAACCTAGAGGCGAAGGTTCCGGACCCGTATGAGGGGGGAATCTCCCCGTTTAGGTGAAACCGGGTAGGATAGTGCCCCAACTTGTGAACCAACATGGTTTTACATCACCCTATGACCTAAACAAACACAAAACAAGAGAGAGCTACGTCGGGCTACCCCTGTCAGAGGAACGTCTAGGGGGGTAGACGATCCGAGTGTGCACAGAGATCAGGGTTTCGCCGGAGGAAGACCACGAGAACATTGGAATGAAATGAAAACTTGCATGTGCCCCTAGCATATGTGTGTGAGTGTGGTGAGAGGTTGGTATAGGTGCTTGCATGTGTCCCCCCTCGCATGCATGCGCTCTAACCTATAGGCGAAGGTTTCGGACCCGTATGAGGGGGGAATCTCCCTGTTTAGGTGAAACCGGGTAGGATAGTGCCCCAACTTGTGAACCAACATGGTTTTACATCACCCTATGACCTAAACAAACACAAAACAAGAGAGAGCTACGCCGGGCTACCCCTGTCATAGGAACGTCTAGGGGGGTAGACGATCCGAGTGTGCACAGAGATCAGGGTTTCGCCGGAGGAAGACCACGAGAACATTGGAATGAGATGAAAACTTGCATCTGCCCCTAGCACATGTGTGTGAGTGTGGTGATAGGTTGGTATAGGTGCTTGCATGTTTCCCCCCTCGCATGCATGCGCTCTAACCTAGAGGCGAAGGTTCCGTACCCGTATAAGGGGGGAATCTCCCCGTTTAGGTGAAACCGGGTAGTATAGTGCCCCAACTTGTGAACCAACATGGTTTTACATCACCCTATGACCTAAACAAACACAAAACAAGAGAGAGCTACGCCGGGCTACCCCTGTCAGAGGAACGTCTAGGGGGGTAGACGATCCGAGTGTGCACAAAGATCAGGGTTTCGCCGGAGGAAGACCACGAGAACATTGGAATGAGATGAAAACTTGCATGTGCCCCTAGCATATGTGTGTGAGTGTGGTGAGAGGTTGGTATAGGTGCTTGCATGTGTCCCCCCTCGCATGCATGCGCTCTAACCTAGAGGCGAAGGTTCCGGACCCGTATGAGGGGGGAATCTCCCCGTTTAGGTGAAACCGGGTAGGATAGTGCCCCAACTTGTGAACCAATATGGTTTTACATCACCCTATGACCTAAACAAACACAAAACAAGAGAGAGCTACGCCGGGCTACCCCTGTCAGAGGAACGTCTAGGGGGGTAGACGATCCGAGTGTGCACAGAGATCAGGGTTTCGCGGGAGGAAGACCACGAGAACATTGGAATGAGATGAAAACTTGCATGTGCCCCTAGAATATGTGTGTGAGTGTGGTGAGAGGTTGGTATAGGTGCTTGCATGTGTCCCCCCTCGCATGCATGCGCTCTAACCTAGAGGCGAAGGTTCCGGACCCGTATGAGGGGGGAATCTCCCCGTTTAGGTGAAACCGGGTAGGATAGTGCCCCAACTTGTGAACCAACATGGTTTTACATCACCCTATGACCTAAACAAACACAAAACAAGAGATAGCTACGCTGGGCTACCCCTCTCAGAGGAACGTCTAGGGGGGTAGACGATCCGAGTGTGCACAGAGATCAGGGTTTCGCCGGAGGAAGACCACGAGAACATTGGAATGAGATGAAAACTTGCATGTGCCCCTAGCATATGTGTGTGAGTGTGGTGAGAGGTTGGTATAGGTGCTTGCATGTGTCCCCCCTCGCATGCATGCGCTCTAACCTAGAGGCGAAGGTTTCGGACCCGTATGAGGGGGGAATCTCCCTGTTTAGGTGAAACCGGGTAGGAAAGTGCCCCAAATTGTGAACCAACATGGTTTTACATCACCCTATGACCTAAACAAACACAAAACAAGAGAGAGCTACGCCGGGCTACCCCTGTCAGAGGAACGTCTAGGGGGGTAGACGATCCGAGTGTGCACAGAGATCAGGGTTTCGCCGGAGGAAGACCACGAGAACATTGGAATGAGATGAAAACTTGCATGTGCCCCTAGCATATGTGTGTGAGTGTGGTGAGAGGTTGGTATAGGTGCTTGCATGTGTCCCCCCTCGCATGCATGCGCTCTAACCTAGAGGCGAAGGTTCCGGAACCGTATGAGGGGGGAATCTCCCCGTTTAGGTGAAACCGGGTAGGATAGTGCCCCAACTTGTGAACCAACATGGTTTTACATCACCCTATGACCTAAAAAAACACAAAACAAGAGAGAGCTATGCCGGGCTACCCCTGTCAGAGGAACATCTAGGGGGGTAGACGATCCGAGTGTGCACAGAGATCAGGGTTTCGCCGGAGGAAGACCACGAGAACATTGGAATGAGATGAAAACTTGCATGTGCCCCTAGCATATGTGTGTGAGTGTGGTGAGAGGTTGGTATAGGTGCTTGCATGTGTCCCCCCTCGCATGCATGCGCTCTAACCTAGAGGCGAAGGTTCCGGACCCGTATGAGGGGGGAATCTCCTCGTTTAGGTGAAACCGGGTAGGATAGTGCCCCAACTTGTGAACCAATATGGTTTTACATCACCCTATGACCTAAACAAAGACAAAACAATAGAGAGCTACGCCGGGCTACCCCTGTCAGAGGAACGTCTAGGGGGGTAGACGATCCGAGTGTGCACAGAGATCAGGGTTTCGCCGGAGGAAGACCACGAGAACATTGGAATGAGATAAGAACTTGCATGTGCCCCTAGCATATGTGTGTGAGTGTGGTGAGAGGTTGGTATATGTGCTTGCATGTGTCCCCCCTCGCATGCATGCGCTCTAACCTAGAGGCGAAGGTTCCGGACCTGTATGAGGGGGGAATCTCCCCGTTTAGGTGAAACCGGGTAGGATAGTGCCCCAACTTGTGAACCAACATGGTTTTACATCACCCTATGACCTAAACAAACACAAAACAAGAGAGAGCTACGCCGGGCTACCCCTGTCAGAGGAACGTCTAGGGGGGTAGACGATCCGAGTGTGCACAGAGATCAGGGTTTCGCCGGAGGAAGACCACGAGAAAATTGGAATGAGATGAAAACTTGCATGTGCCCCTAGCATATGTGTGTGAGTGTGGTGAGAGGTTGGTATAGGTGCTTGCATGTGTCCCCCCTCGCATGCATACGCTCTAACCTAGAGGCGAAGGTTTCGGACCCGTATGAGGGGGGAATCTCCCTGTTTAGGTGAAACCGGGTAGGATAGTGCCCCAACTTGTGAACCAACATGGTTTTACATCACCCTATGACCTAAAAAAACACAAAACAAGATAGAGCTACGCCGGGCTACCCCTGTCAGAGGAACGTCTAGGGGGGTAGACGATCCGAGTGTGCACAGAGATCAGGGTTTCGCCGGAGGAAGACCACGAGAACATTGGAATGAGATGAAAACTTGCATGTGCCCATAGCATATGTGTGTGAGTGTGGTGAGAGGTTGGTATAGGTGCTTGCATGTGTCCCCCCTCGCATGCATGCGCTCTAACCTAGAGGCGAAGGTTCCGGACCCGTATGAGGGGGGAATCTCCCCGTTTAGGTGAAACCGGGTAGTATAGTGCCCCAACTTGTGAACCAACATGGTTTTACATCACCCTATGACCTAAACAAACACAAAACAAGAGAGAGCTACGTCGGGCTACCCCTGTCAGAGGAACGTCTAGGGGGGTAGACGATCCGAGTGTGCACAGAGATCAGGGTTTCGCCGGAGGAAGACCACGAGAACATTGGAATGAAATGAAAACTTTCATGTGCCCCTAGCATATGTGTGTGAGTGTGGTGAGAGGTTGGTATAGGTGCTTGCATGTGTCCCCCCTCGCATGCATGCGCTCTAACCTATAGGCGAAGGTTTCGGACCCGTATGAGGGGGGAATCTCCCTGTTTAGGTGAAACCGGGTAGGATAGTTCCCCAACTTGTGAACCAACATGGTTTTACATCACCCTATGACCTAAACAAACACAAAACAAGAGAGAGCTACGCCGGGCTACCCCTGTCATAGGAACGTCTAGGGGGGTAGACGATCCGAGTGTGCACAGAGATCAGGGTTTCGCCGGAGGAAGACCACGAGAACATTGGAATGAGATGAAAACTTGCATCTGCCCCTAGCACATGTGTGTGAGTGTGGTGATAGGTTGGTATAGGTGCTTCCATGTTTCCCCCCTCGCATGCATGCGCTCTAACCTAGAGGCGAAGGTTCCGTACCCGTATAAGGGGGGAATCTCCCCGTTTAGGTGAAACCGGTTAGTATAGTGCCCCAACTTGTGAACCAACATGGTTTTACATCACCCTATGACCTAAACAAACACAAAACAAGAGAGAGATACGCCGGGCTACCCCTGTCAGAGGAACGTCTAGGGGGGTAGACGATCCGAGTGTGCACAGAGATCAGGGTTTCGCCGGAGGAAGACCACGAGAACATTGGAATGAGATGAAAACTTGCATGTGCCCCTAGCATATGTGTGTGAGTGTGGTGAGAGGTTGGTATAGGTGCTTGCATGTGTCCCCCCTCGCATGCATGTGCTCTAACCTAGAGGCGAAGGTTCCGGACCCGTATGAGGGGGGAATCTCCCCGTTTAGGTGAAACCGGGTAGGATAGTGCCCCAACTTGTGAACCAACATGGTTTTACATCACCCTATGACCTAAACAAACACAAAACAAGAGAGAGCTATGCCGGGATACCCCTGTCAGAGGAACGTCTAGGGGGGTAGACGATCCGAGTGTGCACAGAGATCAGGGTTTCGTCGGAGGAAGACCACGAGAACATTGGAATGAGATGAAAACTTGCATGTGCCCCTAGCATATGTGTGTGAGTGTGGTGAGAGGTTGGTATAGGTGCTTTCATGTGTCCCCCTCGCATGCATGCGCTCTAACCTAGAGGCGAAGGTTCCGGACCCGTATGAGGGGGGAATCTCCCCGTTTAGGTGAAACCGGGTAGGATAGTGCCCCAACTTGTGAACCAACATGGTTTTACATCACCCTATGACCTAAACAAACACAAAACAAGAGAGAGCTACGCCAGGCTACCCCTGTCAGAGGAACGTCTAGGGGGTAGACGATCCGAGTGTGCACAGAGATTAGGGTTTCGCCGGAGGAAGACCACGAGAACATTGGAATGAGATGAAAACTTGCATGTGCCCCTAGAATATGTGTGTGAGTGTGGTGAGAGGTTGGTATAGGTGCTTGCATGTGTCCCCCCTCGCATGCATGCGCTCTAACCTAGAGGCGAAGGTTCCGGACCCGTATGAGGGGGGAATCTCCCCGTTTAGGTGAAACCGGGTAGGATAGTGCCCCAACTTGTGAACCAACATGGTTTTACATCACCCTATGACCTAAACAAACACAAAACAAGAGAGAGCTACGCCGGGCTACCCCTGTCAGAGGAACGTCTAGGGGGGTAGACGATCCGAGTGTGCACAGAGATCAGGGTTTCGCCGGAGGAAGACCACGAGAACATTGGAATGAGATGAAAACTTGCATGTGCCCCTAGCATATGTGTGTGAGTGTGGTGAGAGGTTGGTATAGGTGCTTGCATGTGTCCCCCCTCGCATGCATGTGCTCTAACCTAGAGGCGAAGGTTCCGGACCCGTATGAGGGGGGAATCTCCCCGTTTAGGTGAAACCGGGTAGGATAGTGCCCCAACTTGTGAACCAACATGGTTTTACATCACCCTATGACCTAAACAAACACAAAACAAGAGAGAGCTATGCCGGGATACCCCTGTCAGAGGAACGTCTAGGGGGGTAGACGATCCGAGTGTGCACAGAGATCAGGGTTTCGTCGGAGGAAGACCACGAGAACATTGGAATGAGATGAAAACTTGCATGTGCCCCTAGCATATGTGTGTGAGTGTGGTGAGAGGTTGGTATAGGTGCTTTCATGTGTCCCCCTCGCATGCATGCGCTCTAACCTAGAGGCGAAGGTTCCGGACCCGTATGAGGGGGGAATCTCCCCTTTTTAGGTGAAACCGGGTAGGATAGTGCCCCAACTTGTGAACCAACATGGTTTTACATCACCCTATGACCTAAACAAACACAAAACAAGAGAGAGCTACGCCGGGCTACCCCTGTCAAAGGAACGTCTAGGGGGTAGACGATCCGAGTGTGCACAGAGATTAGGGTTTCGTCGGAGGAAGACCACGAGAACATTGGAATGAGATGAAAACTTGCATGTGCCCCTAGAATATGTGTGTGAGTGTGGTGAGAGGTTGGTATAGGTGCTTGCATGTGTCCCCCCTCGCATGCATGCGCTCTAACCTAGAGGCGAAGGTTCCGGACCCGTATGAGGGGGGAATCTCCCCGTTTAGGTGAAACCGGGTAGGATAGTGCCCCAACTTGTGAACCAACATGGTTTTACATCACCCTATGACCTAAACAAACACAAAACAAGAGAGAGCTACGCCGGGCTACCCCTGTCAGAGGAACGTCTAGGGGGGTAGACGATCCGAGTGTGCACAGAGATGAGGGTTTTGCCGGAGGAAGACCACGAGAACATTGGAATGAGATGAAAACTTGCATGTGCCCCTAGCATATGTGTGTGAGTGTGGTGAGAGGTTGGTATAGGTGCTTGCATGTGTCCCCCCTCGCATGCATGCGCTCTAACCTAGAGGCGAAGGTTCCGGACCCGTATGAGGGGGGAATCTCCCCGTTTAGGTGAAACCGGGTAGGATAGTGCCCCAACTTGTGAACCAACATGGTTTTACATCACCCTATGACCTAAACAAACACAAAACAAGAGAGAGCTACGCCGGGCTACCCCTGTCAGAGGAACGTCTAGGGGGGTAGACGATCCGAGTGTGCACAGAGATCAGGGTTTCGCCGGAGGAAGACCACGAGAACATTGGAATGAGATGAAAACTTGCATGTGCCCCTAGCATATGTGTGTGAGTGTGGTGAGAGGTTGGTATAGGTGCTTGCATGTGTCCCCCCTCGCATGCATGTGCTCTAACCTAGAGGCGAAGGTTCCAGACCCGTATGAGGGGGGAATCTCCCCGTTTAGGTGAAACCGGGTAGGATAGTGCCCCAACTTGTGAACCAACATGGTTTTACATCACCCTATGACCTAAACAAACACAAAACAAGAGAGAGCTATGCCGGGATACCCCTGTCAGAGGAACGTCTAGGGGGGTAGACGATCCGAGTGTGCACAGAGATCAGGGTTTCGTCGGAGGAAGACCACGAGAACATTGGAATGAGATGAAAACTTGCATGTGCCCCTAGCATATGTGTGTGAGTGTGGTGAGAGGTTGGTATAGGTGCTTTCATGTGTCCCCCTCGCATGCATGCGCTCTAACCTAGAGGCGAAGGTTCCGGACCCGTATGAGGGGGGAATCTCCCCGTTTAGGTGAAACCGGGTAGGATAGTGCCCCAACTTGTGAACCAACATGGTTTTACATCACCCTATAACCTAAACAAACACAAAACAAGAGAGAGCTACGCCGGGCTACCCCTGTCAGAGGAACGTCTAGGGGGTAGACGATCCGAGTGTGCACAGAGATTAGGGTTTCGTCGGAGGAAGACCACGAGAACATTGGAATGAGATGAAAACTTGCATGTGCCCCTAGAATATGTGTGTGAGTGTGGTGAGAGGTTGGTATAGGTGCTTGCATGTGTCCCCCTCGCATGCATGCGCTCTAACCTAGAGGCGAAGGTTCCGGACCCGTATGAGGGGGGAATCTCCCCGTTTAAGTGAAACCGGGTAGGATAGTGCCCCAACTTGTGAACCAACATGGTTTTACATCACCCTATGACCTAAACAAACACAAAACAAGAGAGAGCTACGCCGGGCTACCCCTGTCAGAGGAACGTCTAGGGGGGTAGACGATCCGAGTGTGCACAGAGATGAGGGTTTTGCCGGAGGAAGACCACGAGAACATTGGAATGAGATGAAAACTTGCATGTGCCCCTAGCATATGTGTGTGAGTGTGGTGAGAGGTTGGTATAGGTGCTTGAATGTGTCCCCCCTCGCATGCATGCGCTCTAACCTAGAGGCGAAGGTTTCGGACCCGTATGAGGGGGGAATCGCCCTGTTTAGGTGAAACGGGGTAGGATAGTGCCCCAACTTGTGAACCAACATGGTTTTACATCACCCTATGACCTAAACAAACACAAAACAAGAGAGAGCTACGCCGGGCTACCCCTGTCAGAGGAACGTCTAGGGGGGTAGACGATCCGAGTGTGCACAGAGATCAGGGTTTCGCCGGAGGAAGACCACGAGAACATTGGAATGAGATGAAAACTTGCATGTGCCCCTAGCATATGTGTGTGAGTGTGGTGAGAGGTTGGTATAGGTGCTTGCATGTGTCCCCCCTCGCATGCATGCGCTCTAACCTAGAGGCGAAGGTTCCGGACCCGTATGAGGGGGGAATGTCCCCGTTTAGGTGAAACCGGGTAGGATAGTGCCCCAACTTGTGAACCAATATGGTTTTACATCACCCTATGACCTAAACAAACACAAAACAAGAGAGAGCTACGCCGGGCTACCCCTGTCAGAGGAACGTCTAGGGGGGTAGACGATCCGAGTGTGCACAGAGATCAGGGTTTCGCCGGAGGAAGACCACGAGAACATTGGAATGAGACAAAAACTTGCATGTGCCCCTATCATATGTGTGTGAGTGTGGTGAGAGGTTGGTATAGGTGCTTGCATGTGTCCCCCCTCGCATGCATGCGCTCTAACCTAGAGGCGAAGGTTCCGGACCCGTATGAGGGGGGAATCTCCCCGTTTAGGTGAAACCGGGTAGGATAGTGCCCCAACTTGTGAACCAACATGGTTTTACATCACCCTATGACCTAATCAAACACAAAACAAGAGAGAGCTACGCCGGGCTACCCCTGTCAGAGGAACGTCTAGGGGGGTAGACGATCCGAGTGTGCACAGAGATCAGGGTTTCGCCGGAGGAAGACCACGAGAACATTGGAATGAGATGAAAACTTGCATGTGCCCCTAGCATATGTGTGTGAGTGTGGTGGGAGGTTGGTATAGGTGCTTACATGTGTCCCCCCTCGCATGCATGCGCTCTAACCTAGAGGCAAAGGTTTCGGACCCGTATGAGGGGGGAATCTCCCTGTTTAGGTGAAACCGGGTAGGATAGTGCCCCAACTTGTGAACCAACATGGTTTTACATCACCCTATGACCTAAACAAACACAAAACAAGAGAGAGCTACGTCGGGCTACCCCTGTCAGAGGAACGTCTAGGGGGGTAGACGATCCGAGTGTGCACAGAGATCAGGGTTTCGCCGGAGGAAGACCACGAGAACATTGGAATGAGATGAAAACTTGCATGTGCCCCTAGCATATGTGTGTGAGTGTGGTGAGAGGTTGGTATAGGTGCTTGCATGTGTCCCCCCTCGCATGCATGCGCTCTAACCTAGAGGCGAAGGTTCCGGACCCGTATGAGGGGGGAATCTCCCCGTTTAGGTGAAACCGGGTAGGATAGTGCCCCAACTTGTGAACCAATATGGTTTTACATCACCCTATGACCTAAACAAACACAAAACAAGAGAGAGCTACGCCGGGCTACCCCTGTCAGAGGAACGTCTAGGGGGGTAGACGATCCGAGTGTGCACAGAGATCAGGGTTTCGCCGGAGGAAGACCACGAGAACATTGGAATGAGATGAAAACTTGCATGTGCCCCTAGCATATGTGTGTGAGTGTGGTGAGAGGTTGGTATAGGTGCTTGCATGTGTCCCCCCTCGCATGCATGCGCTCTAACCTAGAGGCGAAGGTTCCGGACCCGTATGAGGGGGGAATCTCCCCGTTTAGGTGAAACCGGGTAGGATAGTGCCCCAACTTGTGAACCAACATGGTTTTACATCACCCTATGACCTAAACAAACACAAAACAAGAGAGAGCTACGCCGGGCTACCCCTGTTAGAGGAACGTCTAGGGGGTAGACGATCCGAGTGTGCACAGAGATCAGGATTTCGCCGGAGGAAGACCACGAGAACATTGGAATGAGAGGAAAACTTGCATGTGCCCCTAGCATATGTGTGTGTGTGGTGAGAGGTTGGTATAGGTGCTTGCATGTGTCCCCCCTCGCATGCATGGGCTCTAACCTAGAGGCGAAGGTTTCGGACCCGTATGAGGGGGGAATCTCCCTGTTTAGGTGAAACCGGGTAGGATAGTGCCCCAACTTGTGAACCAACATGGTTTTACATCACCCTATGACCTAAACAAACACAAAACAAGAGAGAGCTACGCCGGGCTACCCCTGTCAGAGGAACGTCTAGGGGGGTAGACGATCCGAGTGTGCACAGAGATCAGGGTTTCGCCGGAGGAAGACCACGAGAACATTGGAATGAGATGAAAACTTGCATGTGCCCCTAGCATATGTGTGTGAGTGTGGTGAGAGGTTGGTATAGGTGCTTCCATGTGTCCCCCCTCGCATGCATGCGCTCTAACCTAGAGGCGAAGGTTCCGGACCCGTATGAGGGGGGAATCTCCCCGTTTAGGTGAAACCAGGTAGGATAGTGCCCCAACTTGTGAACCAATATGGTTTTACATCACCCTATGACCTAAACAAACACAAAACAAGAGAGAGCTACGCCGGGCTACCCCTGTCAGAGGAACGTCTAGGGGGTAGACGATCCGAGTGTGCACAGAGATCAGGGTTTCGCCGGAGGAAGACCACGAGAACATTGGAATGAGATGAAAACTTGCATGTGCCCCTAGCATATGTGTGTGAGTGTGGTGAGAGGTTGGTATAGGTGCTTGCATGTGTCCCCCCTCGCATGCATGCGCTCTAACCTAGAGGCGAAGGTTTCGGACCCGTATGAGGGGGGAATCTCCCTGTTTAGGTGAAACCGGGTAGGATAGTGCCCCAACTTGTGAACCAACATGGTTTTACATCACCCTATGACCTAAACAAACACAAAACAAGAGAGAGCTACGCCGGGCTACCCCTGTCAGAGGAACGTCTAGGGGGGTAGACGATCCGTGTGTGCACAGAGATCAGGGTTTCGCCGGAGGAAGACCACGAGAACATTGGAATGAGATGAAAACTTGCATGTGCCCCTAGCATATGTGTGTGAGTGTGGTGGGAGGTTGGTATAGGTGCTTACATGTGTCCCCCCTCGCATGCATGCGCTCTAACCTAGAGGCGAAGGTTTCGGACCCGTATGAGGGGGGAATCTCCCTGTTTAGGTGAAACCGGGTAGGATAGTGCCCCAACTTGTGAACCAACATGGTTTTACATCACCCTATGACCTAAACAAACACAAAACAAGAGAGAGCTACGTCGGGCTACCCCTGTCAGAGGAACGTCTAGGGGGGTAGACGATCCGAGTGTGCACAGAGATCAGGGTTTCGCCGGAGGAAGACCACGAGAACATTGGAATGAGATGAAAACTTGCATGTGCCCCTAGCATATGTGTGTGAGTGTGGTGAGAGGTTGGTATAGGTGCTTGCATGTGTCCCCCCTCGCATGCATGCGCTCTAACCTAGAGGCGAAGGTTCCGGACCCGTATGAGGGGGGAATCTCCCCGTTTAGGTGAAACCGGGTAGGATAGTGCCCCAACTTGTGAACCAACATGGTTTTACATCACCCTATGACCTAAACAAACACAAAACAAGAGAGAGCTACGCCGGGCTACCCCTGTCAGAGGAACGTCTAGGGGGTAGACGATCCGAGTGTGCACAGAGATCAGGATTTCGCCGGAGGAAGACCACGAGAACATTGGAATGAGAGGAAAACTTGCATGTGCCCCTAGCATATGTGTGTGTGTGGTGAGAGGTTGGTATAGGTGCTTGCATGTGTCCCCCCTCGCATGCATGCGCTCTAACCTAGAGGCGAAGGTTTCGGACCCGTATGAGGGGGGAATCTCCCTGTTTAGGTGAAACCGGGTAGGATAGTGCCCCAACTTGTGAACCAACATGGTTTTACATCACCCTATGACCTAAACAAACACAAAACAAGAGAGAGCTACGCCGGGCTACCCCTGTCAGAGGAACGTCTAGGGGGGTAGACGATCCGAGTGTGCACAGAGATCAGGGTTTCGCCGGAGGAAGACCACGAGAACATTGGAATGAGATGAAAACTTGCATGTGCCCCTAGCATATGTGTGTGAGTGTGGTGAGAGGTTGGTATAGGTGCTTCCATGTGTCCCCCCTCGCATGCATGCGCTCTAACCTAGAGGCGAAGGTTCCGGACCCGTATGAGGGGGGAATCTCCCCGTTTAGGTGAAACCATGTAGGATAGTGCCCCAACTTGTGAACCAATATGGTTTTACATCACCCTATGACCTAAACAAACACAAAACAAGAGAGAGCTACGCCGGGCTACCCCTGTCAGAGGAACGTCTAGGGGGTAGACGATCCGAGTGTGCACAGAGATCAGGGTTTCGCCGGAGGAAGACCACGAGAACATTGGAATGAGATGAAAACTTGCATGTGCCCCTAGCATATGTGTGTGAGTGTGGTGAGAGGTTGGTATAGGTGCTTGCATGTGTCCCCCCTCGCATGCATGCGCTCTAACCTAGAGGCGAAGGTTTCGGACCCGTATGAGGGGGGAATCTCCCTGTTTAGGTGAAACCGGGTAGGATAGTGCCCCAACTTGTGAACCAACATGGTTTTACATCACCCTATGACCTAAACAAACACAAAACAAGAGAGAGCTACGCCGGGCTACCCCTGTCAGAGGAACGTCTAGGGGGGTAGACGATCCGAGTGTGCACAGAGATCAGGGTTTCGCCGGAGGAAGACCACGAGAACATTGGAATGAGATGAAAACTTGCATGTGCCCCTAGCATATGTGTGTGAGTGTGGTGAGAGGTTGGCATAGGTGCTTCCATGTGTCCCCCCTCGCATGCATGCGCTCTAACCTAGAGGCGAAGGTTCCGGACCCGTATGAGGGGGGAATCTCCCCGTTTAGGTGAAACCGGGTAGGATAGTGCCCCAACTTGTGAACCAACATGGTTTTACATCACCCTATGACCTAAACAAACACAAAACAAGAGAGAGCTACGCCGGGCTACCCCTGTCAGAGGAACGTCTAGGGGGGTAGACGATCCGAGTGTGCACAGAGATCAGGGTTTCGCCGGAGGAAGACCACGAGAACATTGGAATGAGATGAAAACTTGCATGTGCCCCTAGCATATGTGTGTGAGTGTGGTGAGAGGTTGGTATAGGTGCTTGCATGTGTCCCCCCTCGCATGCATGCGCTCTAACCTAGAGGCGAAGGTTTCGGACCCGTATGAGGGGGGAATCTCCCTGTTTAGGTGAAACCGGGTAGGATAGTGCCCCAACTTGTGAACCAACATGGTTTTACATCACCCTATGACCTAAACAAACACAAAACAAGAGAGAGCTACGCCGGGCTACCCCTGTCAGAGGAATGTCTAGGGGGGTAGACGATCCGAGTGTGCACAGAGATCATGGTTTCGCCGGAGGAAGACCACGAGAACATTGGAATGAGATGAAAACTTGCATGTGCCCCTAGCATATGTGTGTGAGTGTGGTGATAGGTTGGTATAGGTGCTTGCATGTGTCCCCCCTCGCATGCATGCACTCTAACCTAGAGGCGAAGGTTTCGGCCCCGTATGAGGGGGGAATCTCCCTGTTTAGGTGAAACCGGGTAGGATAGTGCCCCAACTTGTGAACCAACATGGTTTTACATCACCCTATGACCTAAACAAACACAAAACAAGAGAGAGCTACGCCGGGCTACCCCTGTCAGAGGAACGTCTAGGGGGGTAGACGATCCGAGTGTGCACAGAGATCAGGGTTTCGCCGGAGGAAGACCACGAGAACATTGGAATGAGATGAAAACTTTCATGTGCCCCTAGCATATGTGTGTGAGTGTGGTGAGAGGTTGGTATAGGTGCTTGCCTGTGTCCCCCCTCGCATGCATGCGCTCTAACCTAGAGGCGAAGGTTCCGGACCCGTATGAGGGGGGAATCTCCCCGTTTAGGTGAAACCGGGTAGGATAGTGCCCCAACTTGTGAACCAACATGGTTTTACATCACCCTATGACCTAAACAAACACAAAACAAGAGAGAGCTACGCCGGGCTACCCCTGTCAGAGGAACGTCTAGGGGGGTAGACGATCCGAGTGTGCACAGAGATCAGGGTTTCGCCGGAGGAAGACCACGAGAACATTAGAATGAGATGAAAACTTGCATGTGCCCCTAGCATATGTGTGTCAGTGTGGTGAGAGGTTGGTATAGGTGCTTGCATGTGTCCCCCCTCGCATGCATGCGCTCTAACCTAGAGGCGAAGGTTCCGGATCCGTATGAGGGGGGAATCTCCCCGTTTAGGTGAAACCGGGTAGGATAGTGCCCCAACTTGTGAACCAACATGGTTTTACATCACCCTATGACCTAAACAAACACAAAACAAGAGAGAGCTACGCCGGGCTACCCCTGTCAGAGGAACATCTAGGGGGGTAGACGATCCGAGTGTGCACAGAGATCAGGGTTTCGCCGGAGGAAGACCACGAGAACATTGGAATGAGATGAAAACTTGCATGTGCCCCTAGCATATGTGTGTGAGTGTGGTGAGAGGTTGGTATAGGTGCTGGCATGTGTCCCCCCTCGCATGCATGCGCTCTAACCTAGAGGCGAAGGTTCCGGACCCGTATGAGGGGGGAATCTCCCCGTTTAGGTGAAACCGGGTAGGATAGTGCCCCAACTTGTGAACCAACATGGTTTTACATCACCCTATGACCTAAACAAACACAAAACAAGAGAGAGCTACGCCGGGCTACCCCTGTCAGAGGAACGTCTAGGGGGGTAGACGATCCGAGTGTGCACAGAGATCAGGGTTTCGCCGGAGGAAGACCACGAGAACATTGGAAGGAGACGAAAACTTGCATGTGCCCCTAGCATATGTGTGTGAGTGTGGTGAGAGGTTGGTATAGGTGCTTGCATGTGTCCCCCCTCGCATGCATGCGCTCTAACCTAGAGGCGAAGGTTCCGGACCCGTATGAGGGGGGAATCTCCCCGTTTAGGTGAAACCGGGTAGGATAGTGCCCCAACTTGTGAACCCACATGGTTTTACATCACCCTATGACCTAAACAAACACAAAACAAGAGAGAGCTACGCCGGGCTACCCCTGTCAGAGGAATGTCTAGGGGGTAGACGATCCGAGTGTGCACAGAGATCATGGTTTCGCCGGAGGAAGACCACGAGAACATTGGAATGAGATGAAAACTTGCATGTGCCCCTATCATATGTGTGTGAGTGTGGTGAGATGTTGGTATAGGTGCTTGCATGTGTCCCCCCTCGCATGCATGCGCTCTAACCTAGAGGCGAAGGTTTCGGACCCGTATGAGGGGGGAATCTCCCTGTTTAGGTGAAACCGGGTAGGATAGTGCCCCAACTTGTGAACCAACATGGTTTTACATCACCCTATGACCTAAACAAACACAAAACAAGAGAGAGCTACGCCGGGCTACCCCTGTCAGAGGAACGTCTAGGGGGGTAGACGATCCGAGTGTGCACAGAGATCAGGGTTTCGCCGGAGGAAGACCACGAGAACATTGGAATGAGATGAAAACTTGCATGTGCCCCTAGCATATGTGTGTGAGTGTGGTGAGAGGTTGGTATAGGTGCTTGCATGTGTCCCCCCTCGCATGCATGCACTCTAACCTAGAGGCGAAGGTTCCGGACCCGTATGAGGGGGGAATCTCCCCGTTTAGGTGAAACCGGGTAGGATAGTGCCCCAACTTGTGAACCAACATGGTTTTACATCACCCTATGACCTAAAAAAACACAAAACAAGAGAGAGCTACGCCGGGCTACCCCTGTCAGAGGAACGTCTAGGGGGTAGACGATCCGAGTGTGCCCAGAGATCAGGGTTTCGCCGGAGGAAGACCACGAGAACATTAGAATGAGATGAAAACTTGCATGTGCCCCTAGCATATGTGTGTGAGTGTGGTGAGAGGTTGGTATAGGTGCTTGCATGTGTCCCCCCTCGCATGCATGCGCTCTAACCTAGAGGCGAAGGTTCCGGACCCGTATGAGGGGGGAATCTCCCCGTTTAGGTGAAACCGGGTAGGATAGTGCCCCAACTTGTGAACCAACATGGTTTTACATCACCCTATGACCTAAACAAACACAAAACA
This sequence comes from Avena sativa, assembly GCA_916181665.1. Classification (NCBI taxonomy): domain Eukaryota; kingdom Viridiplantae; phylum Streptophyta; class Magnoliopsida; order Poales; family Poaceae; genus Avena; species Avena sativa. Next base: position 257,676,366 of record OV702298.1, on the reverse strand, counting down.
AGAGAGAGCTACGCCGGGCTACCCCTGTCAGAGGAACGTCTAGGGGGTAGACGATCCGAGTGTGCACAGAGATCAGGGTTTCGCCGGAGGAAGACCACGAGAACATTGGAATGAGATGAAAACTTGCATGTGCCCCTAGCATATGTGTGTGAGTGTGGTGAGAGGTTGGTATAGGTGCTTGCATGTGTCCCCCCTCGCATGCATGCGCTCTAACCTAGAGGCGAAGGTTCCGGACCCGTATGATGGGGGAATCTCCCCGTTTAGGTGAAACCGGGTAGGATAGTGCCCCAACTTGTGAACGAACATGGTTTTACATCACCCTATGACCTAAACAAACACAAAACAAGAGAGATATACGCTGGGCTACCCCTGTCAGAGGAACGTCTAGGGGGGTAGACGATCCGAGTGTGCACAGAGATCAGGGTTTCGCCGGAGGAAGACCACGAGAACATTGGAATGAGACGAAAACTTGCATGTGCCCCTAGCATATGTGTGTGAGTGTGGTGAGAGGTTGGTATAGGTGCTTGCATGTGTCCCCCCTCGCATGCATGCGCTCTAACCTAGAGGCGAAGGTTCCGTACCCGTATAAGGGGGGAATCTCCCCGTTTAGGTGAAACCGGGTAGGATAGTGCCCCAACTTGTGAACCAACATGGTTTTACATCACCCTATGACCTAAACAAACACAAAACAAGAGAGAGCTACGCCGGGCTACCCCTGTCAGAGGAACGTCTAGGGGGGTAGACGATCCGAGTGTGCACAGAGATCAGGGTTTCGCCGGAGGAAGACCACGAGAACATTGGAATGAGATGAAAACTTGCATGTGCCCCTAGAATATGTGTGTGAGTATGGTGAGAGGTTGGTATAGGTGCTTGCATGTGCCCCCCTCGCATGCATGCGCTCTAACCTAGAGGCGAAGGTTCCGTACCCGTATGAGGGGGGAATCTCCCCGTTTAGGTGAAACCGGGTAGGATAGTGCCCCAACTTGTGAACCAACATGGTTTTACATCACCCTATGACCTAAACAAACACAAAACAAGAGAGAGCTACGCCGGGCTACCCCTGTCAGAGGAATGTCTAGGGGGTAGACGATCCGAGTGTGCACAGAGATCAGGGTTTCGCCGGAGGAAGACCACGAGAACATTGGAATGAGATGAAAACTTGCATGTGCCCCTAGCATATGTGTGTGAGTGTGGTGAGAGGTTGGTATAGGTGCTTGCATGTGTCCCCCCTCGCATGCATGCGCTCTAACCTAGAGGCGAAGGTTTCGGACCCGTATGAGGGGGGAATCTCCCTGTTTAGGTGAAACCGGGTAGGATAGTGCCCCAACTTGTGAACCAACATGGTTTTACATCACCCTATGACCTAAACAAACACAAAACAAGAGAGATCTACGCCGGGCTACCCCTGTCAGAGGAACGTCTAGGGGGGTAGACGATCCGAGTGTGCACAGAGATCAGGGTTTCGCCGGAGGAAGACCACGAGAACATTGGAATGAGAGGAAAACTTGCATGTGCCCCTAGCATATGTGTGTGAGTGTGGTGAGAGGTTGGTATAGGTGCTTGCATGTGTCCCCCCTCGCATGCATGCGCTCTAACCTCGAGGCGAAGGTTCCGGACCCGTATGAGGGGGGAATCTCCCCGTTTAGGTGAAACCGGGTAGGATAGTGCCCCAAATTGTGAACCAACATGGTTTTACATCACCCTATGACCTAAAAAAACAACAAACAAGAGAGAGCTACGCCGGGCTACCCCTGTCAGAGGAACGTCTAGGGGGGTAGACGATCCGAGTGTGCACAGAGATCAGGGTTTCGCCGGAGGAAGACCACGAGAACATTGGAATGAGACGAAAACTTGCATGTGCCCCTAGCATATGTGTGTGAGTGTGGTGAGAGGTTGGTATAGGTGCTTGCATGTGTCCCCCCTCGCATGCATGCGCTCTAACCTAGAGGCGAAGGTTCCGGACCCGTATGAGGGGGGAATCTCCCCGTTTAGGTGAAACCGGGTAGGATAGTGCCCCAACTTGTGAACCAACATGGTTTTACATCACCCTATGACCTAAACAAACACAAAACAAGAGAGAGCTACGCCGGTCTACCCCTGTCAGAGGAATGTCTAGGGGGTAGACGATCCGAGTGTGCACAGAGATCATGGTTTCGCCGGAGGAAGACCACGAGAACATTGGAATGAGATGAAAACTTGCATGTGCCCCTAGCATATGTGTGTGAGTGTGGTGATAGGTTGGTATAGGTGCTTTCATGTGTCCCCCCTCGCATGCATGCACTCTAACCTAGAGGCGAAGGTTTCGGCCCCGTATGAGGGGGGAATCTCCCTGTTTAGGTGAAACCGGGTAGGATAGTGCCCCAACTTGTGAACCAACATGGTTTTACATCACCCTATGACCTAAACAAACACAAAACAAGAGAGAGCTACGCCGGGCTACCCCTGTCAGAGGAACGTCTAGGGGGGTAGACGATCCGAGTGTGCACAGAGATCAGGGTTTCGCCGGAGGAAGACCACGAGAACATTGGAATGAGATGAAAACTTTCATGTGCCCCTAGCATATGTGTGTCAGTGTGGTGAGAGGTTGGTATAGGTGCTTGCATGTGTCCCCCCTCGCATGCATGCGCTCTAACCTAGAGGCGAAGGTTCCGGACCCGTATGAGGGGGGAATCTCCCCGTTTAGGTGAAACCGGGTAGGATAGTGCCCCAACTTGTGAACCAACATGGTTTTACATCACCCTATGACCTAAACAAACACAAAACAAGAGAGAGCTACGCCGGGCTACCCCTGTCAGAGGAACGTCTAGGGGGGTAGACGATCCGAGTGTGCACAGAGATCAGGGTTTCGCCGGAGGAAGACCACGAGAACATTAGAATGAGATGAAAACTTGCATGTGCCCCTAGCATATGTGTGTGAGTGTGGTGAGAGGTTGGTATAGGTGCTTGCATGTGTCCCCCCTCGCATGCATGCGCTCTAACCTAGAGGCGAAGGTTCCGGATCCGTATGAGGGGGGAATCTCCCCGTTTAGGTGAAACCGGGTAGGATAGTGCCCCAACTTGTGAACCAACATGGTTTTACATCACCCTATGACCTAAACAAACACAAAACAAGAGAGAGCTACGCCGGGCTACCCCTGTCAGAGGAACATCTAGGGGGGTAGACGATCCGAGTGTGCACAGAGATCAGGGTTTCGCCGGAGGAAGACCACGAGAACATTGGAATGAGATGAAAACTTGCATGTGCCCCTAGCATATGTGTGTGAGTGTGGTGAGAGGTTGGTATAGGTGCTGGCTTGTGTCCCCCCTCGCATGCATGCGCTCTAACCTAGAGGCGAAGGTTCCGGACCCGTATGAGGGGGGAATCTCCCCGTTTAGGTGAAACCGGGTAGGATAGTGCCCCAACTTGTGAACCAACATGGTTTTACATCACCCTATGACCTAAACAAACACAAAACAAGAGAGAGCTACGCCGGGCTACCCCTGTGAGAGGAACGTCTAGGGGGTAGACGATCCGAGTGTGCACAGAGATTAGGGTTTCGCCGGAGGAAGACCACGAGAACATTGGAATGAGATGAAAACTTGCATGTGCCCCTAGAATATGTGTGTGAGTGTGGTGAGAGGTTGGTATAGGTGCTTGCATGTGTCCCCCCTCGCATGCATGCGCTCTAACCTAGAGGCGAAGGTTCCGGACCCGTATGAGGGGGGAATCTCCCCGTTTAGGTGAAACCGGGTAGGATAGTGCCCCAACTTGTGAACCAACATGGTTTTACATCACCCTATAACCTAACCAAACACAAAACAAGAGAGAGCTACGCCGGGCTACCCCTGTCAGAGGAACGTCTAGGGGGGTAGACGATCCGAGTGTGCACAGAGATCAGGGTTTTGCCGGAGGAAGACCACGAGAACATTGGAAGGAGACGAAAACTTGCATGTGCCCCTAGCATATGTGTGTGAGTGTGGTGAGAGGTTGGTATAGGTGCTTGCATGTGTCCCCCCTCGCATGCATGCGCTCTAACCTAGAGGCGAAGGTTCCGGACCCGTATGAGGGGGGAATCTCCCCGTTTAGGTGAAACCGGGTAGGATAGTGCCCCAACTTGTGAACCCACATGGTTTTACATCACCCTATGACCTAAACAAACACAAAACAAGAGAGAGCTACGCCGGGCTACCCCTGTCAGAGGAATGTCTAGGGGGTAGACGATCCGAGTGTGCACAGAGATCATGGTTTCGCCGGAGGAAGACCACGAGAACATTGGAATGAGATGAAAACTTGCATGTGCCCCTATCATATGTGTGTGAGTGTGGTGAGAGGTTGGTATAGGTGCTTGCATGTGTCCCCCCTCGCATGCATGCGCTCTAACCTAGAGGCGAAGGTTTCGGACCCGTATGAGGGGGGAATCTCCCTGTTTAGGTGAAACCGGGTAGGATAGTGCCCCAACTTGTGAACCAACATGGTTTTACATCACCCTATGACCTAAACAAACACAAAACAAGAGAGAGCTACGCCGGGCTACCCCTGTCAGAGGAACGTCTAGGGGGGTAGACGATCCGAGTGTGCACAGAGATCAGGGTTTCGCCGGAGGAAGACCACGAGAACATTGGAATGAGATGAAAACTTGCATGTGCCCCTAGCATATGTGTGTGAGTGTGGTGAGAGGTTGGTATAGGTGCTTGAATGTGTCCCCCCTCGCATGCATGCACTCTAACCTAGAGGCGAAGGTTCCGGACCCGTATGAGGGGGGAATCTCCCCGTTTAGGTGAAACCGGGTAGGATAGTGCCCCAACTTGTGAACCAACATGGTTTTACATCACCCTATGACCTAAAAAAACACAAAACAAGAGAGAGCTACGCCGGGCTACCCCTGTCAGAGGAACGTCTAGGGGGTAGACGATCCGAGTGTGCACAGAGATCAGGGTTTCGCCGGAGGAAGACCACGAGAACATTAGAATGAGATGAAAACTTGCATGTGCCCCTAGCATATGTGTGTGAGTGTGGTGAGAGGTTGGTATAGGTGCTTGCATGTGTCCCCCCTCGCATGCATGCGCTCTAACCTAGAGGCGAAGGTTCCGGACCCGTATGAGGGGGGAATCTCCCCGTTTAGGTGAAACCGGGTAGGATAGTGCCCCAACTTGTGAACCAACATGGTTTTACATCACCCTATGACCTAAACAAACACAAAACAAGAGAGAGCTACGCCGGGCTACCCCTGTCAGAGGAACGTCTAGGGGGTAGACGATCCGAGTGTGCACAGAGATCAGGGTTTCGCCGGAGGAAGACCACGAGAACATTGGAATGAGATGAAAACTTGCATGTGCCCCTAGCATATGTGTGTGAGTGTGGTGAGAGGTTGGTATAGGTGCTTGCATGTGTACCCCCTCGCATGCATGCGCTCTAACCTAGAGGCGAAGGTTCCGGACCCGTATGATGGGGGAATCTCCCCGTTTAGGTGAAACCGGGTAGGATAGTGCCCCAACTTGTGAACGAACATGGTTTTACATCACCCTATGACCTAAACAAACACAAAACAAGAGAGATATACGCCGGGCTACCCCTGTCAGAGGAACGTCTAGGGGGGTAGACGATCCGAGTGTGCACAGAGATCAGGGTTTCGCCGGAGGAAGACCACGAGAACATTGGAATGAGACGAAAACTTGCATGTGCCCCTAGCATATGTGTGTGAGTGTGGTGAGAGGTTGGTATAGGTGCTTGCATGTGTCCCCCCTCGCATGCATGCGCTCTAACCTAGAGGCGAAGGTTCCGTACCCGTATAAGGGGGGAATCTCCCCGTTTAGGTGAAACCGGGTAGGATAGTGCCCCAACTTGTGAACCAACATGGTTTTACATCACCCTATGACCTAAACAAACACAAAACAAGAGAGAGCTACGCCGGGCTACCCCTGTCAGAGGAACGTCTAGGGGGGTAGACGATCCGAGTGTGCACAGAGATCAGGGTTTCGCCGGAGGAAGACCACGAGAACATTGGAATGAGATGAAAACTTGCATGTGCCCCTAGAATATGTGTGTGAGTATGGTGAGAGGTTGGTATAGGTGCTTGCATGTGCCCCCCTCGTATGCATGCGCTCTAACCTAGAGGCGAAGGTTCCGTACCCGTATGAGGGGGGAATCTCCCCGTTTAGGTGAAACCGGGTAGGATAGTGCCCCAACTTGTGAACCAACATGGTTTTACATCACCCTATGACCTAAACAAACACAAAACAAGAGAGAGCTACGCCGGGCTACCCCTGTCAGAGGAATGTCTAGGGGGGTAGACGATCCGAGTGTGCACAGAGATCAGGGTTTCGCCGGAGGAAGACCACGAGAACATTGGAATTAGATGAAAACTTGCATGTGCCCCTATCATATGTGTGTGAGTGTGGTGAGAGGTTGGTATAGGTGCTTGCATGTGTCCCCCCTCGCATGCATGCGCTCTAACCTAGAGGCGAAGGTTCCGGACCCGTATGAGGGGGGAATCTCCCCGTTTAGGTGAAACCGGGTAGGATAGTGCCCCAACTTGTGAACCAACATGGTTTTACATCACCCTATGACCTAAACAAACACAAAACAAGAGAGAGCTACGCCGGGCTACCCCTGTCAGAGGAACGTCTAGGGGGGTAGACGATCCGAGTGTGCACAGAGATCAGGGTTTCGCCGGAGGAAGACCACGAGAACATTAGAATGTGATGAAAACTTGCATGTGCCCCTAGAATATGTGTGTGAGTGTGGTGAGAGGTTGCTATAGGTGCTTGCATGTGTCCCCCCTCGCATGCATGCGCTCTAACCTAGAGGCGAAGGTTCCGGACCCGTATGAGGGGGGAATCTCCCCGTTTAGGTGAAACCGGGTAGGATAGTGCCCCAACTTGTGAACCAACATGGTTTTACATCACCCTATGACCTAAACAAACACAAAACAAGAGAGAGCTACGCCGGGCTACCCCTGTCAGAGGAACGTCTAGGGGGTAGACGATCCGAGTGTGCACAGAGATCAGGGTTTCGCCGGAGGAAGACCACGAGAACATTGGAATGAGATGAAAACTTGCATGTGCCCCTAGCATATGTGTGTGAGTGTGGTGAGAGGTTGGTATAGGTGCTTGCATGTGTCCCCCCTCGCATGCATGCGCTCTAACCTAGAGGCGAAGGTTCCGGACCCGTATGATGGGGGAATCTCCCCGTTTAGGTGAAACCGGGTAGGATAGTGCCCCAACTTGTGAACGAACATGGTTTTACATCACCCTATGACCTAAACAAACACAAAACAAGAGAGAGATACGCCGGGCTACCCCTGTCAGAGGAACGTCTAGGGGGGTAGACGATCCGAGTGTGCACAGAGATCAGGGTTTCGCCGGAGGAAGACCACGAGAACATTGGAATGAGACGAAAACTTGCATGTGCCCCTAGCATATGTGTGTGAGTGTGGTGAGAGGTTGGTATAGGTGCTTGCATGTGTCCCCCCTCGCATGCATGCGCTCTAACCTAGAGGCGAAGGTTTCGTACCCGTATAAGGGGGGAATCTCCCCGTTTAGGTGAAACCGGGTAGGATAGTGCCCCAACTTGTGAACCAACATGGTTTTACATCACCCTATGACCTAAACAAACACAAAACAAGAGAGAGCTACGCCGGGCTACCCCTGTCAGAGGAACGTCTAGGGGGGTAGACGATCCGAGTGTGCACAGAGATCAGGGTTTCGCCGGAGGAAGACCACGAGAACATTGGAATGAGATGAAAACTTGCATGTGCCCCTAGAATATGTGTGTGAGTATGGTGAGAGGTTGGTATAGGTGCTTGCATGTGCCCCCCTCGCATGCATGCGCTCTAACCTAGAGGCGAAGGTTCCGTACCCGTATGAGGGGGGAATCTCCCCGTTTAGGTGAAACCGGGTAGGATAGTGCCCCAACTTGTGAACCAACATGGTTTTACATCACCCTATGACCTAAACAAACACAAAACAAGAGAGAGCTACGCCGGGCTACCCCTGTCAGAGGAATGTCTAGGGGGGTAGACGATCCGAGTGTGAACAGAGATCAGGGTTTCGCCGGAGGAAGACCACGAGAACATTGGAATGAGATGAAAACTTGCATGTGCCCCTATCATATGTGTGTGAGTGTGGTGAGAGGTTGGTATAGGTGCTTGCATGTGTCCCCCCTCGCATGCATGCGCTCTAACCTAGAGGCGAAGGTTCCGGACCCGTATGAGGGGGGAATCTCCCCGTTTAGGTGAAACCGGGTAGGATAGTGCCCCAACTTGTGAACCAACATGGTTTTACATCACCCTATGACCTAAACAAACACAAAACAAGAGAGAGCTACGCCGGGCTACCCCTGTCAGAGGAACGTCTAGGGGGTAGACGATCCGAGTGTGCACAGAGATTAGGGTTTCGCCGGAGGAAGACCACGAGAACATTGGAATGAGATGAAAACTTGCATGTGCCCCTAGCATATGTGTTTGAGTGTGGTGAGAGGTTGGTATAGGTGCTTGCATGTGTCCCTCCTCGCATGCATGCGCTCTAACCTAGAGGCGAAGTTTCCGGACCCGTATGAGGGGGGAATCTCCCCGTTTAGGTGAAACCGGGTAGGATAGTGCCCCAACTTGTGAACCAACATGGTTTTACATCACCCTATGACCTAAACAAACACAAAACAAGAGAGAGCTACGCCGGGCTACCCCTGTCAGAGGAACGTCTAGGGGGTAGACGATCCGAGTGTGCACAGAGATCCGAGTTTCGCTGGAGGAAGACCACGAGAACATTGGAATGAGACGAAAACTTGCATGTGCCCCTAGAATATGTGTGTGAGTGTGGTGAGAGGTTGGTATAGGTGCTTGCATGTGTCCCCCCTCGCATGCATGCGCTCTAACCTAGAGGCGAAGGTTCCGGACCCGTATGAGGGGGGAATCTCCCCGTTTAGGTGAAACCGGGTAGGATAGTGCCCCAACTTGTGAACCAACATGGTTTTACATCACCCTATGACCTAAACAAACACAAAACAAGAGAGAGCTACGCCGGGCTACCCCTGTCAGAGGAATGTCTAGGGGGGTAGACGATCCGAGTGTGCACAGAGATCAGGGTTTCGCCGGAGGAAGACCACGAGAACATTGGAATGAGATGAAACCTTGCATGTGCCCCTAGCATATGTGTGTGAGTGTGGTGAGAGGTTGGTATAGGTGCTTGCATGTGTCCCCCCTCGCATGCATGCGCTCTAACCTAGAGGCGAAGGTTCCGGACCCGTATGATGGGGGAATCTCCCCGTTTAGGTGAAACCGGGTAGGATAGTGCCCCAACTTGTGAACGAACATGGTTTTACATCACCCTATGACCTAAAAAAACACAAAACAAGAGAGAGATACGCCGGGCTACCCCTGTCAGAGGAACGTCTAGGGGGGTAGACGATCCGAGTGTGCACAAAGATCAGGGTTTCGCCGGAGGAAGACCACGAGAACATTGGAATGAGACGAAAACTTGCATGTGCCCCTAGCATATGTGTGTGAGTGTGGTGAGAGGTTGGTATAGGTGCTTGCATGTGTCCCCCCTCGCATGCATGCGCTCTAACCTAGAGGCGAAGGTTCCGTACCCGTATGAGGGGGGAATCTCCCCGTTTAGGTGAAACCGGGTAGGATAGTGCCCCAACTTGTGAACCAACATGGTTTTACATCACCCTATGATCTAAACAAACACAAAACAAGAGAGAGCTACGCCGGGCTACCCCTGTCAGAGGAACGTCTAGGGGGGTAGACGATCCGAGTGTGCATAGAGATCTGGGTTTCGCCGGAGGAAGACCACGAGAACATTGGAATGAGATGAAAACTTGCATGTGCCCCTAGAATATGTGTGTGAGTATGGTGAGAGGTTGGTATAGGTGCTTGCATGTGCCCCCCTCGCATGCATGCGCTCTAACCTAGAGGCGAAGGTTCCGGACCCGTATGAGGGGGGAATCTCCCCGTTTAGGTGAAACCGGGTAGGATAGTGCCCCAACTTGTGAACCAACATGGTTTTACATCACCCTATGACCTAAACAAACACAAAACAAGAGAGAGCTACGCCGGGCTACCCCTGTCAGAGGAATGTCTAGGGGGGTAGACGATCCGAGTGTGCACAGAGATCAGGGTTTCGCCGGAGGAAGACCACGAGAACATTGGAATGAGATGAAAACTTGCATGTGCCCCTATCATATGTGTGTGAGTGTGGTGAGAGGTTGGTATAGGTGCTTGCATGTGTCCCCCCTCGCATGCATGCGCTCTAACCTAGAGGCGAAGGTTCCGGACCCGTATGAGGGGGGAATCTCCCCGTTTAGGTGAAACCGGGTAGGATAGTGCCCCAACTTGTGAACCAACATGGTTTTACATCACCCTATGACCTAAACAAACACAAAACAAGAGAGAGCTACGCCGGGCTACCCCTGTCAGAGGAACGTCTAGGGGGTAGACGATCCGAGTGTGCACAGAGATTAGGGTTTCGCCGGAGGAAGACCACGAGAACATTGGAATGAGATGAAAACTTGCATGTGCCCCTAGCATATGTGTTTGAGTGTGGTGAGAGGTTGGTATAGGTGCTTGCATGTGTCCCTCCTCGCATGCATGCGCTCTAACCTAGAGGCGAAGGTTCCGGACCCGTATGAGGGGGGAATCTCCCCGTTTAGGTGAAACCGGGTAGGATAGTGCCCCAACTTGTGAACCAACATGGTTTTACATCACCCTATGACCTAAACAAACACAAAACAAGAGAGAGCTACGCCGGGCTACCCCTGTCAGAGGAACGTCTAGGGGGTAGACGATCCGAGTGTGCACAGAGATCCGAGTTTCGCTGGAGGAAGACCACGAGAACATTGGAATGAGACGAAAACTTGCATGTGCCCCTAGCATATGTGTGTGAGTGTGGTGAGAGGTTGGTATAGGTGCTTGCATGTGTCCCCCCTCGCATGCATGCGCTCTAACCTAGAGGCGAAGGTTCCGGACCCGTATGAGGGGGGAATCTCCCCGTTTAGGTGAAACCGGGTAGGATAGTGCCCCAACTTGTGAACCAACATGGTTTTACATCACCATATGACCTAAACAAACACAAAACAAGAGAGAGCTACGCCGGGCTACCCCTGTCAGAGGAACGTCTAGGGGGGTAGACGATCCGAGTGTGCACAGAGATCAGGGTTTCGCCGGAGGAAGACCACGAGAACATTAGAATGAGATGAAAACTTGCATGTGCCCCTAGCATATGTGTGTGAGTGTGTTGAGAGGTTGGTATAGGTGCTTGCATGTGTCCCCCCTCGCATGCATGCGCTCTAACCTAGAGGCGAAGGTTCCGGACCCGTATGAGGGGGGAATCTCCCCGTTTAGGTGAAACCGGGTAGGATAGTGCCCCAACTTGTGAACCAACATGGTTTTACATCACCCTATGACCTAAACAAACACAAAACAAGAGAGAGCTACGCCGGGCTACCCCTGTCAGAGGAACGTCTAGGGGGTAGACGATCCGAGTGTGCACAGAGATCAGGGTTTCGCCGGAGGAAGACCACGAGAACATTGGAATGAGATGAAAACTTGCATGTGCCCCTAGCATATGTGTGTGAGTGTGGTGAGAGGTTGGTATAGGTGCTTGCATGTGTCCCCCCTCGCATGCATGCGCTCTAACCTAGAGGCGAAGGTTCCGGACCCGTATGATGGGGGAATCTCCCCGTTTAGGTGAAACCGGGTAGGATAGTGCCCCAACTTGTGAACGAACATGGTTTTACATCACCCTATGACCTAAAAAAACACAAAACAAGAGAGAGATACGCCGGGCTACCCCTGTCAGAGGAACGTCTAGGGGGGTAGACGATCCGAGTGTGCACAGAGATCAGGGTTTCGCCGGAGGAAGACCACGAGAACATTGGAATGAGACGAAAACTTGCATGTGCCCCTAGCATATGTGTGTGAGTGTGGTGAGAGGTTGGTATAGGTGCTTGCATGTGTCCCCCCTCGCATGCATGCGCTCTAACCTAGAGGCGAAGGTTCCGTACCCGTATGAGGGGGGAATCTCCCCGTTTAGGTGAAACCGGGTAGGATAGTGCCCCAACTTGTGAACCAACATGGTTTTACATCACCCTATGACCTAAACAAACACAAAACAAGAGAGAGCTACGCCGGGCTACCCCTGTCAGAGGAATGTCTAGGGGGGTAGACGATCCGAGTGTGCACAGAGATCAGGGTTTCGCCGGAGGAAGACCACGAGAACATTGGAATGAGATGAAAACTTGCATGTGCCCCTATCATATGTGTGTGAGTGTGGTGAGAGGTTGGTATAGGTGCTTGCATGTGTCCCCCCTCGCATGCATGCGCTCTAACCTAGAGGCGAAGGTTCCGGACCCGTATGAGGGGGGAATCTCCCCGTTTAGGTGAAACCGGGTAGGATAGTGCCCCAACTTGTGAACCAACATGGTTTTACATCACCCTATGACCTAAACAAACACAAAACAAGAGAGAGCTACGCCGGGCTACCCCTGTCAGAGGAACGTCTAGGGGGTAGACGATCCGAGTGTGCACAGAGATTAGGGTTTCGCCGGAGGAAGACCACGAGAACATTGGAATGAGATGAAAACTTGCATGTGCCCCTAGCATATGTGTTTGAGTGTGGTGAGAGGTTGGTATAGGTGCTTGCATGTGTCCCTCCTCGCATGCATGCGCTCTAACCTAGAGGCGAAGGTTCCGGACCCGTATGAGGGGGGAATCTCCCCGTTTAGGTGAAACCGGGTAGGATAGTGCCCCAACTTGTGAACCAACATGGTTTTACATCACCCTATGACCTAAACAAACACAAAACAAGAGAGAGCTACGCCGGGCTACCCCTGTCAGAGGAACGTCTAGGGGGTAGACGATCCGAGTGTGCACAGAGATCCGAGTTTCGCTGGAGGAAGACCACGAGAACATTGGAATGAGACGAAAACTTGCATGTGCCCCTAGCATATGTGTGTGAGTGTGGTGAGAGGTTGGTATAGGTGCTTTCATGTGTCCCCCCTCGCATGCATGCGCTCTAACCTAGAGGCGAAGGTTCCGGACCCGTATGAGGGGGGAATCTCCCCGTTTAGGTGAAACCGGGTAGGATAGTGCCCCAACTTGTGAACCAACATGGTTTTACATCACCATATGACCTAAACAAACACAAAACAAGAGAGAGCTACGCCGGGCTACCCCTGTCAGAGGAACGTCTAGGGGGGTAGACGATCCGAGTGTGCACAGAGATCAGGGTTTCGCCGGAGGAAGACCACGAGAACATTAGAATGAGATGAAAACTTGCATGTGCCCCTAGCATATGTGTGTGAGTGTGTTGAGAGGTTGGTATAGGTGCTTGCATGTGTCCCCCCTCGCATGCATGCGCTCTAACCTAGAGGCGAAGGTTCCGGACCCGTATGAGGGGGGAATCTCCCCGTTTAGGTGAAACCGGGTAGGATAGTGCCCCAACTTGTGAACCAACATGGTTTTACATCACCCTATGACCTAAACAAACACAAAACAAGAGAGAGCTACGCCGGGCTACCCCTGTCAGAGGAACGTCTAGGGGGTAGACGATCCGAGTGTGCACAGAGATCAGGGTTTCGCCGGAGGAAGACCACGAGAACATTGGAATGAGATGAAAACTTGCATGTGCCCCTAGCATATGTGTGTGAGTGTGGTGAGAGGTTGGTATAGGTGCTTGCATGTGTCCCCCCTCGCATGCATGCGCTCTAACCTAGAGGCGAAGGTTCCGGACCCGTATGATGGGGGAATCTCCCCGTTTAGGTGAAACCGGGTAGGATAGTGCCCCAACTTGTGAACGAACATGGTTTTACATCACCCTATGACCTAAAAAAACACAAAACAAGAGAGAGATACGCCGGGCTACCCCTGTCAGAGGAACGTCTAGGGGGGTAGACGATCCGAGTGTGCACAGAGATCAGGGTTTCGCCGGAGGAAGACCACGAGAACATTGGAATGAGACGAAAACTTGCATGTGCCCCTAGCATATGTGTGTGAGTGTGGTGAGAGGTTGGTATAGGTGCTTGCATGTGTCCCCCCTCGCATGCATGCGCTCTAACCTAGAGGCGAAGGTTCCGTACCCGTATGAGGGGGGAATCTCCCCGTTTAGGTGAAACCGGGTAGGATAGTGCCCCAACTTGTGAACCAACATGGTTTTACATCACCCTATGACCTAAACAAACACAAAACAAGAGAGAGCTACGCCGGGCTACCCCTGTCAGAGGAACGTCTAGGGGGGTAGACGATCCGAGTGTGCATAGAGATCTGGGTTTCGCCGGAGGAAGACCACGAGAACATTGGAATGAGATGAAAACTTGCATGTGCCCCTAGAATATGTGTGTGAGTATGGTGAGAGGTTGGTATAGGTGCTTGCATGTGCCCCCCTCGCATGCATGCGCTCTAACCTAGAGGCGAAGGTTCCGGACCCGTATGAGGGGGGAATCTCCCCGTTTAGGTGAAACCGGGTAGGATAGTGCCCCAACTTGTGAACCAACATGGTTTTACATCACCCTATGACCTAAACAAACACAAAACAAGAGAGAGCTACGCCGGGCTACCCCTGTCAGAGGAATGTCTAGGGGGGTAGACGATCCGAGTGTGCACAGAGATCAGGGTTTCGCCGGAGGAAGACCACGAGAACATTGGAATGAGATGAAAACTTGCATGTGCCCCTATCATATGTGTGTGAGTGTGGTGAGAGGTTGGTATAGGTGCTTGCATGTGTCCCCCCTCGCATGCATGCGCTCTAACCTAGAGGCGAAGGTTCCGGACCCGTATGAGGGGGGATTCTCCCCGTTTAGGTGAAACCGGGTAGGATAGTGCCCCAACTTGTGAACCAACATGGTTTTACATCACCCTATGACCTAAACAAACACAAAACAAGAGAGAGCTACGCCGGGCTACCCCTGTCAGAGGAACGTCTAGGGGGTAGACGATCCGAGTGTGCACAGAGATTAGGGTTTCGCCGGAGGAAGACCACGAGAACATTGGAATGAGATGAAAACATGCATGTGCCCCTAGCATATGTGTTTGAGTGTGGTGAGAGGTTGGTATAGGTGCTTGCATGTGTCCCTCCTCGCATGCATGCGCTCTAACCTAGAGGCGAAGGTTCCGGACCCGTATGAGGGGGGAATCTCCCCGTTTAGGTGAAACCGGGTAGGATAGTGCCCCAACTTGTGAACCAACATGGTTTTACATCACCCTATGTCCTAAACAAACACAAAACAAGAGAGAGCTACGCCGGGCTACCCCTGTCAGAGGAACGTCTAGGGGGTAGACGATCCGAGTGTGCACAGAGATCCGAGTTTCGCTGGAGGAAGACCACGAGAACATTGGAATGAGACGAAAACTTGCATGTGCCCCTAGCATATGTGTGTGAGTGTGGTGAGAGGTTGGTATAGGTGCTTGCATGTGTCCCCCCTCGCATGCATGCGCTCTAACCTAGAGGCGAAGGTTCCGTACCCGTATAAGGGGGGAATCTCCCCGTTTAGGTGAAACCGGGTAGGATAGTGCCCCAACTTGTGAACCAACATGGTTTTACATCACCCTATGACCTAAACAAACACAAAACAAGAGAGAGCTACGCCGGGCTACCCCTGTCAGAGGAATGTCTAGGGGGGTAGACGATCCGAGTGTGCACAGAGATCAGGGTTTCGCCGGAGGAAGACCACGAGAACATTGGAATGAGATGAAAACTTGCATGTGCCCCTAGCATATGTGTGTGAGTGTGGTGAGAGGTTGGTATAGGTGCTTGCATGTGTCCCCCCTCGCATGCATGCGCTCTAACCTAGAGGCGAAGGTTCCGGACCCGTATGAGGGGGGAATCTCCCCGTTTAGGTGAAACCGGGTAGGATAGTGCCCCAACTTGTGAACCAACATGGTTTTACATCACCCTATGACCTAAACAAACACAAAACAAGAGAGAGCTACGCCGGGCTACCCCTGTCAGAGGAACGTCTAGGGGGTAGACGATCCGAGTGTGCACAGAGATCAGAGTTTCGCTGGAGGAAGACCACGAGAACATTGGAATGAGACGAAAACTTGCATGTTCCCCTAGCATATGTGTGTGAGTGTGGTGAGAGGTTGTTATAGGTGCTTGCATGTGTCCCCCCTCGCATGCATGCGCTCTAACCTAGAGGCGAAGGTTCCGGACCCGTATGAGGGGGGAATCTCCCCGTTTAGGTGAAACCGGGTAGGATAGTGCCCCAACTTGTGAACCAACATGGTTTTACATCACCATATGACCTAAACAAACACAAAACAAGAGAGAGCTACGCCGGGCTACCCCTGTTAGAGGAACGTCTAGGGGGGTAGACGATCCGAGTGTGCACAGAGATCAGGGTTTCGCCGGAGGAAGACCACGAGAACATTAGAATGAGATGAAAACTTGCATGTGCCCCTAGCATATGTGTGTGAGTGTGGTGAGAGGTTGGTATAGGTGCTTGCATGTGTCCCCCCTCGCATGCATGCGCTCTAACCTAGAGGCGAAGGTTCCGGACCCGTATGAGGGGGGAATCTCCCCGTTTAGGTGAAACCGGGTAGGATAGTGCCCCAACTTGTGAACCAACATGGTTTTACATCACCCTATGACCTAAACAAACACAAAACAAGAGAGAGCTACGCCGGGCTACCCCTGTCAGAGGAACGTCTAGGGGGTAGACGATCCGAGTGTGCACAGAGATTAGGGTTTCGCCGGAGGAAGACCACGAGAACATTGGAATGAGATGAAAACTTGCATGTGCCCCTAGCATATGTGTTTGAGTGTGGTGAGAGGTTGGTATAGGTGCTTGCATGTGTCCCTCCTCGCATGCATGCGCTCTAACCTAGAGGCGAAGGTTCCGGACCCGTATGAGGGGGGAATCTCCCCGTTTAGGTGAAACCGGGTAGGATAGTGCCCCAACTTGTGAACCAACATGGTTTTACATCACCCTATGACCTAAACAAACACAAAACAAGAGAGAGCTACGCCGGGCTACCCCTGTCAGAGGAACGTCTAGGGGGTAGACGATCCGAGTGTGCACAGAGATCCGAGTTTCGCTGGAGGAAGACCACGAGAACATTGGAATGAGACGAAAACTTGCATGTGCCCCTAGCATATGTGTGTGAGTGTGGTGAGAGGTTGGTATAGGTGCTTGCATGTGTCCCCCCTCGCATGCATGCGCTCTAACCTAGAGGCGAAGGTTCCGGACCCGTATGAGGGGGGAATCTCCCCGTTTAGGTGAAACCGGGTAGGATAGTGCCCCAACTTGTGAACCAACATGGTTTTACATCACCATATGACCTAAACAAACACAAAACAAGAGAGAGCTACGCCGGGCTACCCCTGTCAGAGGAACGTCTAGGGGGGTAGACGATCCGAGTGTGCACAGAGATCAGGGTTTCGCCGGAGGAAGACCACGAGAACATTAGAATGAGATGAAAACTTGCATGTGCCCCTAGCATATGTGTGTGAGTGTGGTGAGAGGTTGGTATAGGTGCTTGCATGTGTCCCCCCTCGCATGCATGCGCTCTAACCTAGAGGCGAAGGTTCCGGACCCGTATGAGGGGGGAATCTCCCCGTTTAGGTGAAACCGGGTAGGATAGTGCCCCAACTTGTAAACCAACATGGTTTTACATCACCCTATGACCTAAACAAACACAAAACAAGAGAGAGCTACGCCGGTCTACCCCTGTCAGAGGAACGTCTAGGGGGTAGACGATCCGAGTGTGCACAGAGATCAGGGTTTCGCCGGAGGAAGACCACGAGAACATTGGAATGAGATGAAAACTTGCATGTGCCCCTAGCATATGTGTGTGAGTGTGGTGAGAGGTTGGTATAGGTGCTTGCATGTGTCCCCCCTCGCATGCATGCGCTCTAACCTAGAGGCGAAGGTTCCGGACCCGTATGATGGGGGAATCTCCCCGTTTAGGTGAAACCGGGTAGGATAGTGCCCCAACTTGTGAACGAACATGGTTTTACATCACCCTATGACCTAAAAAAACACAAAACAAGAGAGAGATACGCCGGGCTACCCCTGTCAGAGGAACGTCTAGGGGGGTAGACGATCCGAGTGTGCACAGAGATCAGGGTTTCGCCGGAGGAAGACCACGAGAACATTGGAATGAGACGAAAACTTGCATGTGCCCCTAGCATATGTGTGTGAGTGTGGTGAGAGGTTGGTATAGGTGCTTGCATGTGTCCCCCCTCGCATGCATGCGCTCTAACCTAGAGGCGAAGGTTCCGTACCCGTATGAGGGGGGAATCTCCCCGTTTAGGTGAAACCGGGTAGGATAGTGCCCCAACTTGTGAACCAACATGGTTTTACATCACCCTATGACCTAAACAAACACAAAACAAGAGAGAGCTACGCCGGGCTACCCCTGTCAGAGGAACGTCTAGGGGGGTAGACGATCCGAGTGTGCATAGAGATCTGGGTTTCGCCGGAGGAAGACCACGAGAACATTGGAATGAGATGAAAACTTGCATGTGCCCCTAGAATATGTGTGTGAGTATGGTGAGAGGTTGGTATAGGTGCTTGCATGTGCCCCCCTCGCATGCATGCGCTCTAACCTAGAGGCGAAGGTTCCGGACCCGTATGAGGGGGGAATCTCCCCGTTTAGGTGAAACCGGGTAGGATAGTGCCCCAACTTGTGAACCAACATGGTTTTACATCACCCTATGACCTAAACAAACACAAAACAAGAGAGAGCTACGCCGGGCTACCCCTGTCAGAGGAATGTCTAGGGGGGTAGACGATCCGAGTGTGCACAGAGATCAGGGTTTCGCCGGAGGAAGACCACGAGAACATTGGAATGAGATGAAAACTTGCATGTGCCCCTATCATATGTGTGTGAGTGTGGTGAGAGGTTGGTATAGGTGCTTGCATGTGTCCCCCCTCGCATGCATGCGCTCTAACCTAGAGGCGAAGGTTCCGGACCCGTATGAGGGGGGAATCTCCCCGTTTAGGTGAAACCAGGTAGGATAGTGCCCCAACTTGTGAACCAACATGGTTTTACATCACCCTATGACCTAAACAAACACAAAACAAGAGAGAGCTACGCCGGGCTACCCCTGTCAGAGGAACGTCTAGGGGGTAGACGATCCGAGTGTGCACAGAGATTAGGGTTTCGCCGGAGGAAGACCACGAGAACATTGGAATGAGATGAAAACTTGCATGTGCCCCTAGCATATGTGTTTGAGTGTGGTGAGAGGTTGGTATAGGTGCTTGCATGTGTCCCTCCTCGCATGCATGCGCTCTAACCTAGAGGCGAAGGTTCCGGACCCGTATGAGGGGGGAATCTCCCCGTTTAGGTGAAACCGGGTAGGATAGTGCCCCAACTTGTGAACCAACATGGTTTTACATCACCCTATGACCTAAACAAACACAAAACAAGAGAGAGCTACGCCGGGCTACCCCTGTCAGAGGAACGTCTAGGGGGTAGACGATCCGAGTGTGCACAGAGATCCGAGTTTCGCAGGAGGAAGACCACGAGAACATTGGAATGAGACGAAAACTTGCATGTGCCCCTAGCATATGTGTGTGAGTGTGGTGAGAGGTTGGTATAGGTGCTTGCATGTGTCCCCCCTCGCATGCATGCGCTCTAACCTAGAGGCGAAGGTTCCGTACCCGTATAAGGGGGGAATCTCCCCGTTTAGGTGAAACCGGGTAGGATAGTGCCCCAACTTGTGAACCAACATGGTTTTACATCACCCTATGACCTAAACAAACACAAAACAAGAGAGAGCTACGCCGGGCTACCCCTGTCAGAGGAACGTCTAGGGGGGTAGACGATCCGAGTGTGCACAGAGATCAGGGTTTCGCCAGAGGAAGACCACGAGAACATTGGAATGAGATGAAAACTTGCATGTGCCCCTAGCATATGTGTGTGAGTGTGGTGATAGGTTGGTATAGGTGCTTGCATGTGTCCCCCCTCGCATGCATGCGCTCTAACCTAGAGGCGAAGGTTCCGTACCCGTATGAGGGGGGAATCTCCCCGTTTAGGTGAAACCGGGTAGGATAGTGCCCCAACTTGTGAACCAACATGGTTTTACATCACCCTATGACCTAAACAAACACAAAACAAGAGAGAGCTACGCCGGGCTACCCCTGTCAGAGGAATGTCTAGGGGGGTAGACGATCCGAGTGTGCACAGAGATCAGGGTTTCGCCGGAGGAAGACCACGAGAACATTGGAATGAGATGAAAACTTGCATGTGCCCCTAGCATATGTGTGTGAGTGTGGTGAGAGGTTGGTATAGGTGCTTGCATGTGTCCCCCCTCGCATGCATGCGCTCTAACCTAGAGGCGAAGGTTCCGGACCCGTATGAGGGGGGAATCTCCCCGTTTAGGTGAAACCGGGTAGGATAGTGCCCCAACTTGTGAACCAACATGGTTTTACATCACCCTATGACCTAAACAAACACAAAACAAGAGAGAGCTACGCCGGGCTACCCCTGTCAGAGGAACGTCTAGGGGGGTAGACGATTCGAGTGTGCACAGAGATTAGGGTTTCGCCGGAGGAAGACCACGAGAACACTGGAATGGGATGAAAACTTGCATGTGCCCCTAGCAGATGTGTGTGAGTGTGGTGAGAGGTTGGTATAGGTGCTTGCATGTGTCCCCCCTCGCATGCATGCGCTCTAACCTAGAGGCGAAGGTTCCGGACCCGTATGAGGGGGGAATCTCCCCGTTTAGGTGAAACCGGGTAGTATAGTGCCCCAACTTGTGAACCAACATGGTTTTACATCACCCTATGACCTAAACAAACACAAAACAAGAGAGAGCTACGCCGGGCTACCCCTGTCAGAGGAACGTCTAGGGGGGTAGACGATCCGAGTGTGCACAGAGATTAGGGTTTCGCCGGAGGAAGACCACGAGAACATTGGAATGAGATGAAAACTTGCATGTGCCCCTAGCATATGTGTGTGAGTGTGGTGAGAGGTTGGTATAGGTGCTTGCATGTGTCCCCCCTCGCATGCATGCGCTCTAACCTAGAGGCGAAGGTTCCGGACCCGTATGAGGGGGGAATCTCCCCGTTTAGGTGAAACCGGGTAGGATAGTGCCCCAACTTGTGAACCAACATGGTTTTACATCACCCTATGACCTAAACAAACACAAAACAAGAGAGAGCTACGCCGGGCTACCCCTGTCAAAGGAACGTCTAGGGGGGTAGACGATCCGAGTGTGCACAGAGATCAGGGTTTCGCCGGAGGAAGACCACGAGAACATTGGAATGAGACGAAAACTTGCATGTGCCCCTAGCATATGTGTGTGAGTGTGGTGAGAGGTTGGTATAGGTGCTTGCATGTGTCCCCCCTCGCATGCATGCGCTCTAACCTAGAGGCGAAGGTTCCGGACCCGTATGAGGGGGGAATCTCCCCGTTTAGGTGAAACCGGGTAGGATAGTGCCCCAACTTGTGAACCAACATGGTTTTACATCACCCTATGACCTAAAAAAACACAAAACAAGAGAGAGCTACGCCGGTCTACCCCTGTCAGAGGAATGTCTAGGGGGTAGACGATCCGAGTGTGCACAGAGATCATGGTTTCGCCGGAGGAAGACCACGAGAACATTGGAATGAGGTGAAAACTTGCATGTTCCCCTAGCATATGTGTGTGAGTGTGGTGAGAGGTTGGTATAGGTGCTTGCATGTGTCCCCCCTCGCATGCATGCGCTCTAACCTAGAGGCGAAGGTTTCGGACCCGTATGAGGGGGGAATCTCCCTGTTTAGGTGAAACCGGGTAGGATAGTGCCCCAACTTGTGAACCAACATGGTTTTACATCACCCTATGACCTAAACAAACACAAAACAAGAGAGAGCTACGCCGGGCTACCCCTGTCAGAGGAACGTCTAGGGGGGTAGACGATCCGAGTGTGCACAGAGATCAGGGTTTCGTCGGAGGAAGACCACGAGAACATTGGAATGAGATGAAAACTTGCATGTGCCGCTAGAATATGTGTGTGAGTGTGGTGAGAGGTTGGTATAGGTGCTTGCATGTGTCCCCCCTCGCATGCATGCACTCTAACCTAGAGGCGAAGGTTCCGGACCCGTATGAGGGGGGAATCTCCCCGTTTAGGTGAAACCGGGTAGGATAGTGCCCCAACTTGTGAACCAACATGGTTTTACATCACCCTATGACCTAAACAAACACAAAACAAGAGAGAGCTACGCCGGGCTACCCCTGTCAGAGGAACGTCTAGGGGGGTAGACGATCCGAGTGTGCACAGAGATCAGGGTTTCGCCGGAGGAAGACCACGAGAACATTAGAATGAGATGAAAACTTGCATGTGCCCCTAGAATATGTGTGTGAGTGTGGTGAGAGGTTGGTATAGGTGCTTGCATGTGTCCCCCCTCGCATGCATGCGCTCTAACCTAGAGGCGAAGGTTCCGGACCCGTATGAGGGGGGAATCTCCCCGTTTAGGTGAAACCGGGTAGGATAGTGCCCCAACTTGTGAACCAACATGGTTTTACATCACCCTATGACCTAAACAAACACAAAACAAGAGAGAGCTACGCCGGGCTACCCCTGTCAGAGGAACGTCTAGGGGGTAGACGATCCGAGTGTGCACAGAGATCAGGGTTTCGCCGGAGGAAGACCACGAGAACATTGGAATGAGATGAAAACTTGCATGTGCCCCTAGCATATGTGTGAGTGTGGTGAGAGGTTGGTATAGGTGCTTGCATGTGTCCCCCCTCGCATGCATGCGCTCTAACCTAGAGGCGAAGGTTCCGGACCCGTATGATGGGGGAATCTCCCCGTTTAGGTGAAACCGGGTAGGATAGTGCCCCAACTTGTGAACCAACATGGTTTTACATCACCCTATGACCTAAACAAACACAAAACAAGAGAGAGATACGCCGGGCTACCCCTGTCAGAGGAACGTCTAGGGGGGTAGACGATCCGAGTGTGCACAGAGATCAGCGTTTCGCTGGAGGAAGACCACGAGAACATTGGAATGAGACGAAAACTTGCATGTGCCCCTAGCATATGTGTGTGAGTGTGGTGAAAGGTTGTTATAGGTGCTTGCATGTGTCCCCCCTCGCATGCATGCGCTCTAACCTAGAGGCGAAGGTTCCGTACCCGTATAAGGGGGGAATCTCCCCGTTTAGGTGAAACCGGGTAGGATAGTGCCCCAACTTGTGAACCAACATGGTTTTACATCACCCTATGACCTAAACAAACACAAAACAAGAGAGAGCTACGCCGGGCTACCCCTGTCAGAGGAACGTCTAGGGGGGTAGACGATTCGAGTGTGCACAGAGATCAGGGTTTCGCCGGAGGATGACCACGAGAACATTGGAATGAGATGAAAACTTGCATGTGCCCCTAGAATATGTGTGTGAGTATGGTGAGAGGTTGGTATAGGTGCTTGCATGTGCCCCCCTCGCATGCATGCGCTCTAACCTAGAGGCGAAGGTTCCGTACCCGTATGAGGGGGGAATCTCCCCGTTTAGGTGAAACCGGGTAGGATAGTGCCCCAACTTGTGAACCAACATGGTTTTACATCACCCTATGACCTAAACAAACACAAAACAAGAGAGAGCTACGCCGGGCTACCCCTGTCAGAGGAATGTCTAGGGGTGTAGACGATCCGAGTGTGCACAGAGATCATGGTTTCGCCGGAGGAAGACCACGAGAACATTGGAATGAGATGAAAACTTGCATGTGCCCCTATCATATGTGTGTGAGTGTGGTGAGAGGTTGTTATAGGTGCTTGCATGTGTCCCCCCTCGCATGCATGCGCTCTAACCTAGAGGCGAAGGTTCCGGACCCGTATGAGGGGGGAATCTCCCCGTTTAGGTGAAACCGGGTAGGATAGTGCCCCAACTTGTGAACCAACATGGTTTTACGTCACCCTATGACCTAAACAAACACAAAACAAGAGAGAGCTACGCCGGGCTACCCCTGTCAGAGGAATGTCTAGGGGGGTAGACGATCCGAGTGTGCACAGAGATCAGGGTTTCGCCGGAGGAAGACCACGAGAACATTGGAATGAGATGAAAACTTGCATGTGCCCCTAGCATATGTGTGTGAGTGTGGTGAGAGGTTGGTATAGGTGCTTGCATGTGTCCCCCCTCGCATGCATGCGCTCTAACCTAGAGGCGAAGGTTCCGGACCCGTATGAGGGGGGAATCTCCCCGTTTAGGTGAAACCGGGTAGGATAGTGCCCCAACTTGTGAACCAACATGGTTTTACATCACCCTATGACCTAAACAAACACAAAACAAGAGAGAGCTACGCCGGGCTACCCCTGTCAGAGGAACGTCTAGGGGGGTAGACGATTCGAGTGTGCACAGAGATTAGGGTTTCGCCGGAGGAAGACCACGAGAACACTGGAATGAGATGAAAACTTGCATGTGCCCCTAGCATATGTGTGTGAGTGTGGTGAGAGGTTGGTATAGGTGCTTGCATGTGTCCCCCCTCGCATGCATGCGCTCTAACCTAGAGGCGAAGGTTCCGGACCCGTATGAGGGGGGAATCTCCCCGTTTAGGTGAAACCGGGTAGTATAGTGCCCCAACTTGTGAACCAACATGGTTTTACATCACCCTATGACCTAAACAAACACAAAACAAGAGAGAGCTACGCCGGGCTACCCCTGTCAGAGGAACGTCTAGGGGGGTAGACGATCCGAGTGTGCACAGAGATCAGGGTTTCGCCGGAGGAAGACCACGAGAACATTGGAATGAGATGAAAACTTGCATGTGCCCCTAGCATATGTGTGTGAGTGTGGTGAGAGGTTGGTATAGGTGCTTGCATGTGTCCCCCCTCGCATGCATGCGCTCTAACCTAGAGGCGAAGGTTCCGGACCCGTATGAGGGGGGAATCTCCCCGTTTAGGTGAAACCGGGTAGGATAGTGCCCCAACTTGTGAACCAACATGGTTTTACATCACCCTATGACCTAAACAAACACAAAACAAGAGAGAGCTACGCCGGGCTACCCCTGTCAAAGGAACGTCTAGGGGGGTAGACGATCCGAGTGTGCACAGAGATCAGGGTTTCGCCGGAGGAAGACCACGAGAACATTGGAATGAGACGAAAACTTGCATGTGCCCCTAGAATATGTGTGTGAGTGTGGTGAGAGGTTGGTATAGGTGCTTGCATGTGTCCCCCCTCGCATGCATGCGCTCTAACCTAGAGGCGAAGGTTCCGGACCCGTATGAGGGGGGAATCTCCCCGTTTAGGTGAAACCGGGTAGGATAGTGCCCCAACTTGTGAACCAACATGGTTTTACATCACCCTATGACCTAAAAAAACACAAAACAAGAGAGAGCTACGCCGGTCTACCCCTGTCAGAGGAATGTCTAGGGGGTAGACGATCCGAGTGTGCACAGAGATCATGGTTTCGCCGGAGGAAGACCACAAGAACATTGGAATGAGGTGAAAACTTGCATGTGCCCCTAGCATATGTGTGTGAGTGTGGTGAGAGGTTGGTATAGGTGCTTGCATGTGTCCCCCCTCGCATGCATGCGCTCTAACCTAGAGGCGAAGGTTTCGGACCCGTATGAGGGGGGAATCTCCCTGTTTAGGTGAAACCGGGTAGGATAGTGCCCCAACTTGTGAACCAACATGGTTTTACATCACCCTATGACCTAAACAAACACAAAACAAGAGAGAGCTACGCCGGGCTACCCCTGTCAGAGGAACGTCTAGGGGGGTAGACGATCCGAGTGTGCACAGAGATCAGGGTTTCGTCGGAGGAAGACCACGAGAACATTGGAATGAGATGAAAACTTGCATGTGCCGCTAGAATATGTGTGTGAGTGTGGTGAGAGGTTGGTATAGGTGCTTGCATGTGTCCCCCCTCGCATGCATGCACTCTAACCTAGAGGCGAAGGTTCCGGACCCGTATGAGGGGGGAATCTCCCCGTTTAGGTGAAACCGGGTAGGATAGTGCCCCAACTTGTGAACCAACATGGTTTTACATCACCCTATGACCTAAACAAACACAAAACAAGAGAGAGCTACGCCGGGCTACCCCTGTCAGAGGAACGTCTAGGGGGGTAGACGATCCGAGTGTGCACAGAGATCAGGGTTTCGCTGGAGGAAGACCACGAGAACATTAGAATGAGATGAAAACTTGCATGTGCCCCTAGAATATGTGTGTGAGTGTGGTGAGAGGTTGGTATAGGTGCTTGCATGTGTCCCCCCTCGCATGCATGCGCTCTAACCTAGAGGCGAAGGTTCCGGACCCGTATGAGGGGGGAATCTCCCCGTTTAGGTGAAACCGGGTAGGATAGTGCCCCAACTTGTGAACCAACATGGTTTTACATCACCCTATGACCTAAACAAACACAAAACAAGAGAGAGCTACGCCGGGCTACCCCTGTCAGAGGAACGTCTAGGGGGTAGACGATCCGAGTGTGCACAGAGATCAGGGTTTCGCCGGAGGAAGACCACGAGAACATTGGAATGAGATGAAAACTTGCATGTGCCCCTAGCATATGTGTGAGTGTGGTGAGAGGTTGGTATAGGTGCTTGCATGTGTCCCCCCTCGCATGCATGCGCTCTAACCTAGAGGCGAAGGTTCCGGACCCGTATGATGGGGGAATCTCCCCGTTTAGGTGAAACCGGGTAGGATAGTGCCCCAACTTGTGAACCAACATGGTTTTACATCACCCTATGACCTAAACAAACACAAAACAAGAGAGAGATACGCCGGGCTACCCCTGTCAGAGGAACGTCTAGGGGGGTAGACGATCCGAGTGTGCACAGAGATCAGCGTTTCGCTGGAGGAAGACCACGAGAACATTGGAATGAGACGAAAACTTGCATGTGCCCCTAGCATATGTGTGTGAGTGTGGTGAAAGGTTGTTATAGGTGCTTGCATGTGTCCCCCCTCGCATGCATGCGCTCTAACCTAGAGGCGAAGGTTCCGTACCCGTATAAGGGGGGAATCTCCCCGTTTAGGTGAAACCGGGTAGGATAGTGCCCCAACTTGTGAACCAACATGGTTTTACATCACCCTATGACCTAAACAAACACAAAACAAGAGAGAGCTACGCCGGGCTACCCCTGTCAGAGGAACGTCTAGGGGGGTAGACGATTCGAGTGTGCACAGAGATCAGGGTTTCGCCGGAGGATGACCACGAGAACATTGGAATGAGATGAAAACTTGCATGTGCCCCTAGAATATGTGTGTGAGTATGGTGAGAGGTTGGTATAGGTGCTTGCATGTGCCCCCCTCGCATGCATGCGCTCTAACCTAGAGGCGAAGGTTCCGTACCCGTATGAGGGGGGAATCTCCCCGTTTAGGTGAAACCGGGTAGGATAGTGCCCCAACTTGTGAACCAACATGGTTTTACATCACCCCATGACCTAAACAAACACAAAACAAGAGAGAGCTACGCCGGGCTACCCCTGTCAGAGGAATGTCTAGGGGTGTAGACGATCCGAGTGTGCACAGAGATCATGGTTTCGCCGGAGGAAGACCACGAGAACATTGGAATGAGATGAAAACTTGCATGTGCCCCTATCATATGTGTGTGAGTGTGGTGAGAGGTTGTTATAGGTGCTTGCATGTGTCCCCCCTCGCATGCATGCGCTCTAACCTAGAGGCGAAGGTTCCGGACCCGTATGAGGGGGGAATCTCCCCGTTTAGGTGAAACCGGGTAGGATAGTGCCCCAACTTGTGAACCAACATGGTTTTACGTCACCCTATGACCTAAACAAACACAAAACAAGAGAGAGCTACGCCGGGCTACCCCTGTCAGAGGAACGTCTAGGGGGTAGACGATCCGAGTGTGCACAGAGATTAGGGTTTCGCCGGAGGAAGACCACGAGAACATTGGAATGAGATGAAAACTTGCATGTGCCCCTAGCATATGTGTGTGAGTGTGGTTAGAGGTTGGTATAGGTGCTTGCATGTGTCCCCCCTCGCATGCATGCGCTCTAACCTAGAGGCGAAGGTTCCGGACCCGTATGAGGGGGGAATCTCCCCGTTTAGGTGAAACCGGGTAGGATAGTTCCCCAACTTGTGAACCAACATGGTTTTACATCACCCTATGACCTAAACAAACACAAAACAAGAGAGAGCTACGCCGGGCTACCCCTGTCAGAGGAACGTCTAGGGGGGTAGACGATCCGAGTGTGCACAAAGATCAGGGTTTCGCCGGAGGAAGACCACGAGAACATTGGAATGAGACAAAAACTTGCATGTGCCCCTAGCATATGTGTGTGAGTGTGGTGAGAGGTTGGTATAGGTGCTTGCATGTGTCCCCCCTCGCATGCATGCGCTCTATCCTAGAGGCAAAGGTTCCGTACCCGTATGAGGGGGGAATCTCCCCGTTTAGGTGAAACCGGGTAGTATAGTGCCCCAACTTGTGAACCAACATGGTTTTACATCACCCTATGACCTAAACAAACACAAAACAAGAGAGAGCTACGCCGGGCTACCCCTGTCAGAGGAACGTCTAGGGGGGTAGACGATCCGAGTGTGCACAGAGATCAGGGTTTCGCCGGAGGAAGACCACGAGAACATTGGAATGAGATGAAAACTTGCATGTGCCCCTAGCATATGTGTGTGAGTGTGGTGAGAGGTTGGTATAGGTGCTTGCATGTGTCCCCCCTCGCATGCATGCGCTCTAACCTAGAGGCGAAGGTTCCGGACCCGTATGAGGGGGGAATCTCCCCGTTTAGGTGAAACCGGGTAGGATAGTGCCCCAACTTGTGAACCAACATGGTTTTACATCACCCTATGACCTAAACAAACACAAAACAAGAGAGAGCTACGCCGGGCTACCCCTGTCAAAGGAACGTCTAGGGGGGTAGACGATCCGAGTGTGCACAGAGATCAGGGTTTCGCCGGAGGAAGACCACGAGAACATTGGAATGAGACGAAAACTTGCATGTGCCCCTAGCATATGTGTGTGAGTGTGGTGAGAGGTTGGTATAGGTGCTTGCATGTGTCCCCCCTCGCATGCATGCGCTCTAACCTAGAGGCGAAGGTTCCGGACCCGTATGAGGGGGGAATCTCCCCGTTTAGGTGAAACCGGGTAGGATAGTGCCCCAACTTGTGAACCAACATGGTTTTACATCACCCTATGACCTAAACAAACACAAAACAAGAGAGAGCTACGCCGGGCTACCCCTGTCAGAGGAACGTCTAGGGGGGTAGACGATTCGAGTGTGCACAGAGATTAGGGTTTCGCCGGAGGAAGACCACGAGAACACTGGAATGGGATGAAAACTTGCATGTGCCCCTAGCAGATGTGTGTGAGTGTGGTGAGAGGTTGGTATAGGTGCTTGCATGTGTCCCCCCTCGCATGCATGCGCTCTAACCTAGAGGCGAAGGTTCCGGACCCGTATGAGGGGGGAATCTCCCCGTTTAGGTGAAACCGGGTAGTATAGTGCCCCAACTTGTGAACCAACATGGTTTTACATCACCCTATGACCTAAACAAACACAAAACAAGAGAGAGCTACGCCGGGCTACCCCTGTCAGAGGAACGTCTAGGGGGGTAGACGATCCGAGTGTGCACAGAGATTAGGGTTTCGCCGGAGGAAGACCACGAGAACATTGGAATGAGATGAAAACTTGCATGTGCCCCTAGCATATGTGTGTGAGTGTGGTGAGAGGTTGGTATAGGTGCTTGCATGTGTCCCCCCTCGCATGCATGCGCTCTAACCTAGAGGCGAAGGTTCCGGACCCGTATGAGGGGGGAATCTCCCCGTTTAGGTGAAACCGGGTAGGATAGTGCCCCAACTTGTGAACCAACATGGTTTTACATCACCCTATGACCTAAACAAACACAAAACAAGAGAGAGCTACGCCGGGCTACCCCTGTCAGAGGAACGTCTAGGGGGGTAGACGATCCGAGTGTGCACAGAGATCAGGGTTTCGTCGGAGGAAGACCACGAGAACATTGGAATGAGATGAAAACTTGCATGTGCCGCTAGAATATGTGTGTGAGTGTGGTGAGAGGTTGGTATAGGTGCTTGCATGTGTCCCCCCTCGCATGCATGCACTCTAACCTAGAGGCGAAGGTTCCGGACCCGTATGAGGGGGGAATCTCCCCGTTTAGGTGAAACCGGGTAGGATAGTGCCCCAACTTGTGAACCAACATGGTTTTACATCACCCTATGACCTAAACAAACACAAAACAAGAGAGAGCTACGCCGGGCTACCCCTGTCAGAGGAACGTCTAGGGGGGTAGACGATCCGAGTGTGCACAGAGATCAGGGTTTCGCCGGAGGAAGACCACGAGAACATTAGAATGAGATGAAAACTTGCATGTGCCCCTAGAATATGTGTGTGAGTGTGGTGAGAGGTTGGTATAGGTGCTTGCATGTGTCCCCCCTCGCATGCATGCGCTCTAACCTAGAGGCGAAGGTTCCGGACCCGTATGAGGGGGGAATCTCCCCGTTTAGGTGAAACCGGGTAGGATAGTGCCCCAACTTGTGAACCAACATGGTTTTACATCACCCTATGACCTAAACAAACACAAAACAAGAGAGAGCTACGCCGGGCTACCCCTGTCAGAGGAACGTCTAGGGGGTAGACGATCCGAGTGTGCACAGAGATCAGGGTTTCGCCGGAGGAAGACCACGAGAACATTGGAATGAGATGAAAACTTGCATGTGCCCCTAGCATATGTGTGAGTGTGGTGAGAGGTTGGTATAGGTGCTTGCATGTGTCCCCCCTCGCATGCATGCGCTCTAACCTAGAGGCGAAGGTTCCGGACCCGTATGATGGGGGAATCTCCCCGTTTAGGTGAAACCGGGTAGGATAGTGCCCCAACTTGTGAACCAACATGGTTTTACATCACCCTATGACCTAAACAAACACAAAACAAGAGAGAGATACGCCGGGCTACCCCTGTCAGAGGAACGTCTAGGGGGGTAGACGATCCGAGTGTGCACAGAGATCAGCGTTTCGCTGGAGGAAGACCACGAGAACATTGGAATGAGACGAAAACTTGCATGTGCCCCTAGCATATGTGTGTGAGTGTGGTGAAAGGTTGTTATAGGTGCTTGCATGTGTCCCCCCTCGCATGCATGCGCTCTAACCTAGAGGCGAAGGTTCCGTACCCGTATAAGGGGGGAATCTCCCCGTTTAGGTGAAACCGGGTAGGATAGTGCCCCAACTTGTGAACCAACATGGTTTTACATCACCCTATGACCTAAACAAACACAAAACAAGAGAGAGCTACGCCGGGCTACCCCTGTCAGAGGAACGTCTAGGGGGGTAGACGATTCGAGTGTGCACAGAGATCAGGGTTTCGCCGGAGGATGACCACGAGAACATTGGAATGAGATGAAAACTTGCATGTGCCCCTAGAATATGTGTGTGAGTATGGTGAGAGGTTGGTATAGGTGCTTGCATGTGCCCCCCTCGCATGCATGCGCTCTAACCTAGAGGCGAAGGTTCCGTACCCGTATGAGGGGGGAATCTCCCCGTTTAGGTGAAACCGGGTAGGATAGTGCCCCAACTTGTGAACCAACATGGTTTTACATCACCCTATGACCTAAACAAACACAAAACAAGAGATAGCTACGCCGGGCTACCCCTGTCAGAGGAATGTCTAGGGGTGTAGACGATCCGAGTGTGCACAGAGATCATGGTTTCGCCGGAGGAAGACCACGAGAACATTGGAATGAGATGAAAACTTGCATGTGCCCCTATCATATGTGTGTGAGTGTGGTGAGAGGTTGTTATAGGTGCTTGCATGTGTCCCCCCTCGCATGCATGCGCTCTAACCTAGAGGCGAAGGTTCCGGACCCGTATGAGGGGGGAATCTCCCCGTTTAGGTGAAACCGGGTAGGATAGTGCCCCAACTTGTGAACCAACATGGTTTTACGTCACCCTATGACCTAAACAAACACAAAACAAGAGAGAGCTACGCCGGGCTACCCCTGTCAGAGGAATGTCTAGGGGGGTAGACGATCCGAGTGTGCACAGAGATCAGGGTTTCGCCGGAGGAAGACCACGAGAACATTGGAATGAGATGAAAACTTGCATGTGCCCCTAGCATATGTGTGTGAGTGTGGTGAGAGGTTGGTATAGGTGCTTGCATGTGTCCCCCCTCGCATGCATGCGCTCTAACCTAGAGGCGAAGGTTCCGGACCCGTATGAGGGGGGAATCTCCCCGTTTAGGTGAAACCGGGTAGGATAGTGCCCCAACTTGTGAACCAACATGGTTTTACATCACCCTATGACCTAAACAAACACAAAACAAGAGAGAGCTACGCCGGGCTACCCCTGTCAGAGGAACGTCTAGGGGGGTAGACGATTCGAGTGTGCACAGAGATTAGGGTTTCGCCGGAGGAAGACCACGAGAACACTGGAATGAGATGAAAACTTGCATGTGCCCCTAGCATATGTGTGTGAGTGTGGTGAGAGGTTGGTATAGGTGCTTGCATGTGTCCCCCCTCGCATGCATGCGCTCTAACCTAGAGGCGAAGGTTTCGGACCCGTATGAGGGGGGAATCTCCCCGTTTAGGTGAAACCGGGTAGTATAGTGCCCCAACTTGTGAACCAACATGGTTTTACATCACCCTATGACCTAAACAAACACAAAACAAGAGAGAGCTACGCCGGGCTACCCCTGTCAGAGGAACGTCTAGGGGGGTAGACGATCCGAGTGTGCACAGAGATCAGGGTTTCGCCGGAGGAAGACCACGAGAACATTGGAATGAGATGAAAACTTGCATGTGCCCCTAGCATATGTGTGTGAGTGTGGTGAGAGGTTGGTATAGGTGCTTGCATGTGTCCCCCCTCGCATGCATGCGCTCTAACCTAGAGGCGAAGGTTCCGGACCCGTATGAGGGGGGAATCTCCCCGTTTAGGTGAAACCGGGTAGGATAGTGCCCCAACTTGTGAACCAACATGGTTTTACATCACCCTATGACCTAAACAAACACAAAACAAGAGAGAGCTACGCCGGGCTACCCCTGTCAAAGGAACGTCTAGGGGGGTAGACGATCCGAGTGTGCACAGAGATCAGGGTTTCGCCGGAGGAAGACCACGAGAACATTGGAATGAGACGAAAACTTGCATGTGCCCCTAGAATATGTGTGTGAGTGTGGTGAGAGGTTGGTATAGGTGCTTGCATGTGTCCCCCCTCGCATGCATGCGCTCTAACCTAGAGGCGAAGGTTCCGGACCCGTATGAGGGGGGAATCTCCCCGTTTAGGTGAAACCGGGTAGGATAGTGCCCCAACTTGTGAACCAACATGGTTTTACATCACCCTATGACCTAAAAAAACACAAAACAAGAGAGATCTACGCCGGTCTACCCCTGTCAGAGGAATGTCTAGGGGGTAGACGATCCGAGTGTGCACAGAGATCATGGTTTCGCCGGAGGAAGACCACAAGAACATTGGAATGAGGTGAAAACTTGCATGTGCCCCTAGCATATGTGTGTGAGTGTGGTGAGAGGTTGGTATAGGTGCTTGCATGTGTCCCCCCTCGCATGCATGCGCTCTAACCTAGAGGCGAAGGTTTCGGACCCGTATGAGGGGGGAATCTCCCTGTTTAGGTGAAACCGGGTAGGATAGTGCCCCAACTTGTGAACCAACATGGTTTTACATCACCCTATGACCTAAACAAACACAAAACAAGAGAGAGCTACGCCGGGCTACCCCTGTCAGAGGAACGTCTAGGGGGGTAGACGATCCGAGTGTGCACAGAGATCAGGGTTTCGTCGGAGGAAGACCACGAGAACATTGGAATGAGATGAAAACTTGCATGTGCCGCTAGAATATGTGTGTGAGTGTGGTGAGAGGTTGGTATAGGTGCTTGCATGTGTCCCCCCTCGCATGCATGCACTCTAACCTAGAGGCGAAGGTTCCGGACCCGTATGAGGGGGGAATCTCCCCGTTTAGGTGAAACCGGGTAGGATAGTGCCCCAACTTGTGAACCAACATGGTTTTACATCACCCTATGACCTAAACAAACACAAAACAAGAGAGAGCTACGCCGGGCTACCCCTGTCAGAGGAACGTCTAGGGGGGTAGACGATCCGAGTGTGCACAGAGATCAGGGTTTCGCCGGAGGAAGACCACGAGAACATTAGAATGAGATGAAAACTTGCATGTGCCCCTAGAATATGTGTGTGAGTGTGGTGAGAGGTTGGTATAGGTGCTTGCATGTGTCCCCCCTCGCATGCATGCGCTCTAACCTAGAGGCGAAGGTTCCGGACCCGTATGAGGGGGGAATCTCCCCGTTTAGGTGAAACCGGGTAGGATAGTGCCCCAACTTGTGAACCAACATGGTTTTACATCACCCTATGACCTAAACAAACACAAAACAAGAGAGAGCTACGCCGGGCTACCCCTGTCAGAGGAACGTCTAGGGGGTAGACGATCCGAGTGTGCACAGAGATCAGGGTTTCGCCGGAGGAAGACCACGAGAACATTGGAATGAGATGAAAACTTGCATGTGCCCCTAGCATATGTGTGAGTGTGGTGAGAGGTTGGTATAGGTGCTTGCATGTGTCCCCCCTCGCATGCATGCGCTCTAACCTAGAGGCGAAGGTTCCGGACCCGTATGATGGGGGAATCTCCCCGTTTAGGTGAAACCGGGTAGGATAGTGCCCCAACTTGTGAACCAACATGGTTTTACATCACCCTATGACCTAAACAAACACAAAACAAGAGAGAGCTACGCCGGGCTACCCCTGTCAGAGGAACGTCTAGGGGGTAGACGATCCGAGTGTGCACAGAGATCAGCGTTTCGCTGGAGGAAGACCACGAGAACATTGGAATGAGACGAAAACTTGCATGTGCCCCTAGCATATGTGTGTGAGTGTGGTGAAAGGTTGTTATAGGTGCTTGCATGTGTCCCCCCTCGCATGCATGCGCTCTAACCTAGAGGCGAAGGTTCCGTACCCGTATAAGGGGGGAATCTCCCCGTTTAGGTGAAACCGGGTAGGATAGTGCCCCAACTTGTGAACCAACATGGTTTTACATCACCCTATGACCTAAACAAACACAAAACAAGAGAGAGCTACGCCGGGCTACCCCTGTCAGAGGAACGTCTAGGGGGGTAGACGATTCGAGTGTGCACAGAGATCAGGGTTTCGCCGGAGGATGACCACGAGAACATTGGAATGAGATGAAAACTTGCATGTGCCCCTAGAATATGTGTGTGAGTATGGTGAGAGGTTGGTATAGGTGCTTGCATGTGCCCCCCTCGCATGCATGCGCTCTAACCTAGAGGCGAAGGTTCCGTACCCGTATGAGGGGGGAATCTCCCCGTTTAGGTGAAACCGGGTAGGATAGTGCCCCAACTTGTGAACCAACATGGTTTTACATCACCCTATGACCTAAACAAACACAAAACAAGAGAGAGCTACGCCGGGCTACCCCTGTCAGAGGAATGTCTAGGGGTGTAGACGATCCGAGTGTGCACAGAGATCATGGTTTCGCCGGAGGAAGACCACGAGAACATTGGAATGAGATGAAAACTTGCATGTGCCCCTATCATATGTGTGTGAGTGTGGTGAGAGGTTGTTATAGGTGCTTGCATGTGTCCCCCCTCGCATGCATGCGCTCTAACCTAGAGGCGAAGGTTCCGGACCCGTATGAGGGGGGAATCTCCCCGTTTAGGTGAAACCGGGTAGGATAGTGCCCCAACTTGTGAACCAACATGGTTTTACGTCACCCTATGACCTAAACAAACACAAAACAAGAGAGAGCTACGCCGGGCTACCCCTGTCAGAGGAACGTCTAGGGGGTAGACGATCCGAGTGTGCACAGAGATTAGGGTTTCGCCGGAGGAAGACCACGAGAACATTGGAATGAGATGAAAACTTGCATGTGCCCCTAGCATATGTGTGTGAGTGTGGTTAGAGGTTGGTATAGGTGCTTGCATGTGTCCCCCCTCGCATGCATGCGCTCTAACCTAGAGGCGAAGGTTCCGGACCCGTATGAGGGGGGAATCTCCCCGTTTAGGTGAAACCGGGTAGGATAGTTCCCCAACTTGTGAACCAACATGGTTTTACATCACCCTATGACCTAAACAAACACAAAACAAGAGAGAGCTACGCCGGGCTACCCCTGTCAGAGGAACGTCTAGGGGGGTAGACGATCCGAGTGTGCACAAAGATCAGGGTTTCGCCGGAGGAAGACCACGAGAACATTGGAATGAGACAAAAACTTGCATGTGCCCCTAGCATATGTGTGTGAGTGTGGTGAGAGGTTGGTATAGGTGCTTGCATGTGTCCCCCCTCGCATGCATGCGCTCTATCCTAGAGGCAAAGGTTCCGTACCCGTATAAGGGGGGAATCTCCCCGTTTAGGTGAAACCGGGTAGGATAGTGCCCCAACTTGTGAACCAACATGGTTTTACATCACCCTATGACCTAAACAAACACAAAACAAGAGAGAGCTACGCCGGGCTACCCCTGTCAGAGGAACGTCTAGGGGGGTAGACGATCCGAGTGTGCACAGAGATCATGGTTTCGCCAGAGGAAGACCACGAGAACATTGGAATGAGATGAAAACTTGCATGTGCCCCTAGCATATGTGTGTGAGTGTGGTGAGAGGTTGGTATAGGTGCTTGCATGTGTCCCCCCTCGCATGCATGCGCTCTAACCTAGAGGCGAAGGTTCCGTACCCGTATGAGGGGGGAATATCCCCGTTTAGGTGAAACCGGGTAGGATAGTGCCCCAACTTGTGAACCAACATGGTTTTACATCACCCTATGACCTAAACAAACACAAAACAAGAGAGAGCTACGCCGGGCTACCCCTGTCAGAGGAATGTCTAGGGGGGTAGACGATCCGAGTGTGCACAGAGATCAGGGTTTCGCCGGAGGAAGACCACGAGAACATTGGAATGAGATGAAAACTTGCATGTGCCCCTATCATATGTGTGTGAGTGTGGTGAGAGGTTGTTATAGGTGCTTGCATGTGTCCCCCCTCGCATGCATGCGCTCTAACCTAGAGGCGAAGGTTCCGGACCCGTATGAGGGGGGAATCTCCCCGTTTAGGTGAAACCGGGTAGGATAGTGCCCCAACTTGTGAACCAACATGGTTTTACATCACCCTATGACCTAAACAAACACAAAACAAGAGAGAGCTACGCCGGGCTACCCCTGTCAGAGGAACGTCTAGGGGGTAGACGATTCGAGTGTGCACAGAGATTAGGGTTTCGCCGGAGGAAGACCACGAGAACACTGGAATGAGATGAAAACTTGCATGTGCCCCTAGCATATGTGTGTTAGTGTGGTGAGAGGTTGGTATAGGTGCTTGCATGTGTCCCCCCTCGCATGCATGCGCTCTAACCTAGAGGCGAAGGTATGAGGGGGGAATCTCCCCGTTTAGGTGAAACCGGGTAGGATAGTGCCCCAACTTGTGAACCAACATGGTTTTACATCACCCTATGACCTAAACAAACACAAAACAAGAGAGAGCTACGCCGGGCTACCCCTGTCAGAGGAACGTCTAGGGGGGTAGACGATCCGAGTGTGCACAGAGATCAGGGTTTCGCCGGAGGAAGACCACGAGAACATTGGAATGAGATGAAAACTTGCATGTGCCCCTAGCATATGTGTGTGAGTGTGGTGAGAGGTTGGTATAGGTGCTTGCATGTGCCCCCCTCGCATGCATGCGCTCTAACCTAGAGGCGAAGGTTCCGTACCCGTATGAGGGGGGAATCTCCCCGTTTAGGTGAAACCGGGTAGGATAGTGCCCCAACTTGTGAACCAACATGGTTTTACATCACCCTATGACCTAAACAAACACAAAACAAGAGAGAGCTACGCCGGGCTACCCCTGTCAGAGGAATGTCTAGGGGTGTAGACGATCCGAGTGTGCACAGAGATCATGGTTTCGCCGGAGGAAGACCACGAGAACATTGGAATGAGATGAAAACTTGCATGTGCCCCTATCATATGTGTGTGAGTGTGGTGAGAGGTTGTTATAGGTGCTTGCATGTGTCCCCCCTCGCATGCATGCGCTCTAACCTAGAGGCGAAGGTTCCGGACCCGTATGAGGGGGGAATCTCCCCGTTTAGGTGAAACCGGGTAGGATAGTGCCCCAACTTGTGAACCAACATGGTTTTACGTCACCCTATGACCTAAACAAACACAAAACAAGAGAGAGCTACGCCGGGCTACCCCTGTCAGAGGAACGTCTAGGGGGTAGACGATCCGAGTGTGCACAGAGATTAGGGTTTCGCCGGAGGAAGACCACGAGAACATTGGAATGAGATGAAAACTTGCATGTGCCCCTAGCATATGTGTGTGAGTGTGGTTAGAGGTTGGTATAGGTGCTTGCATGTGTCCCCCCTCGCATGCATGCGCTCTAACCTAGAGGCGAAGGTTCCGGACCCGTATGAGGGGGGAATCTCGCCGTTTAGGTGAAACCGGGTAGGATAGTTCCCCAACTTGTGAACCAACATGGTTTTACATCACCCTATGACCTAAACAATAACAAAACAAGAGAGAGCTACGCCGGGCTACCCCTGTCAGAGGAACGTCTAGGGGGGTAGACGATCCGAGTGTGCACAAAGATCAGGGTTTCGCCGGAGGAAGACCACGAGAACATTGGAATGAGACAAAAACTTGCATGTGCCCCTAGCATATGTGTGTGAGTGTGGTGAGAGGTTGGTATAGGTGCTTGCATGTGTCCCCCCTCGCATGCATGCGCTCTATCCTAGAGGCAAAGGTTCCGTACCCGTATAAGGGGGGAATCTCCCCGTTTAGGTGAAACCGGGTAGGATAGTGCCCCAACTTGTGAACCAACATGGTTTTACATCACCCTATGACCTAAACAAACACAAAACAAGAGAGAGCTACGCCGGGCTACCCCTGTCAGAGGAACGTCTAGCGGGGTAGACGATCCGAGTGTGCACAGAGATCATGGTTTCGCCAGAGGAAGACCACGAGAACATTGGAATGAGATGAAAACTTGCATGTGCCCCTAGCATATGTGTGTGAGTGTGGTGAGAGGTTGGTATAGGTGCTTGCATGTGTCCCCCCTCGCATGCATGCGCTCTAACCTAGAGGCGAAGGTTCCGTACCCGTATGAGGGGGGAATATCCCCGTTTAGGTGAAACCGGGTAGGATAGTGCCCCAACTTGTGAACCAACATGGTTTTACATCACCCTATGACCTAAACAAACACAAAACAAGAGAGAGCTACGCCGGGCTACCCCTGTCAGAGGAATGTCTAGGGGGGTAGACGATCCGAGTGTGCACAGAGATCAGGGTTTCGCCGGAGGAAGACCACGAGAACATTGGAATGAGATGAAAACTTGCATGTGCCCCTATCATATGTGTGTGAGTGTGGTGAGAGGTTGTTATAGGTGCTTGCATGTGTCCCCCCTCGCATGCATGCGCTCTAACCTAGAGGCGAAGGTTCCGGACCCGTATGAGGGGGGAATCTCCCCGTTTAGGTGAAACCGGGTAGGATAGTGCCCCAACTTGTGAACCAACATGGTTTTACATCACCCTATGACCTAAACAAACACAAAACAAGAGAGAGCTACGCCGGGCTACCCCTGTCAGAGGAACGTCTAGGGGGGTAGACGATTCGAGTGTGCACAGAGATTAGGGTTTCGCCGGAGGAAGACCACGAGAACACTGGAATGAGATGAAAACTTGCATGTGCCCCTAGCATATGTGTGTTAGTGTGGTGAGAGGTTGGTATAGGTGCTTGCATGTGTCCCCCCTCGCATGCATGCGCTCTAACCTAGAGGCGAAGGTCCCGGACCCGTATGAGGGGGGAATCTCCCCGTTTAGGTGAAACCGGGTAGGATAGTGCCCCAACTTGTGAACCAACATGGTTTTACATCACCCTATGACCTAAA
The DNA here is from genome assembly GCA_916181665.1 of Avena sativa. Classification (NCBI taxonomy): domain Eukaryota; kingdom Viridiplantae; phylum Streptophyta; class Magnoliopsida; order Poales; family Poaceae; genus Avena; species Avena sativa. The sequence goes on along the minus strand of OV702298.1, from coordinate 257,636,655 downwards.
CAAACACAAAACAAGAGAGAGCTACGCCGGGCTACCCCTGTCAGAGGAACGTCTAGGGGGGTAGACGATCCGAGTGTGCACAGAGATCAGGGTTTCGCCGGAGGAAGACCACGAGAACATTGGAATGAGATGAAAACTTGCATGTGCCCCTAGCATATGTGTGTGAGTGTGGTGAGAGGTTGGTATAGGTGCTTGCATGTGTCCCCCCTCGCATGCATGCGCTCTAACCTAGAGGCGAAGGTTCCGGACCCGTATGAGGGGGGAATCTCCCCGTTTAGGTGAAACCGGGTAGGATAGTGCCCCAACTTGTGAACCAACATGGTTTTACATCACCCTATGACCTAAACAAACACAAAACAAGAGAGAGCTACGCCGGGCTACCCCTGTCAGAGGAACGTCTAGGGGGTAGACGATCCGAGTGTGCACAGAGATCAGGGTTTCGCCGGAGGAAGACCACGAGAACATGGGAATGAGATGAAAACTTGCATGTGCCCCTAGCATATGTGTGTGAGTGTGGTGAGAGGTTGGTATAGGTGCTTGCATGTGTCCCCCCTCGCATGCATGCGCTCTAACCTAGAGGCGAAGGTTCCGGACCCGTATGATGGGGGAATCTCCCCGTTTAGGTGAAACCGGGTTGGATAGTGCCCCAACTTGTGAACCAACATGGTTTTACATCACCCTATGACCTAAAAAAACACAAAACAAGAGAGAGATACGCCGGGCTACCCCTGTCAAAGGAACGTCTAGGGGGGTAGACGATCCGAGTGTGCACAGAGATCAGGGTTTCGCCGGAGGAAGACCACGAGAACATTGGAATGAGACGAAAACTTGTATGTGCCCCTAGCATATGTGTGTGAGTGTGGTGAGAGGTTGGTATAGGTGCTTGCATGTGTCCCCCCTCGCATGCATGCGCTCTAACCTAGAGGCGAAGGTTCCGTACCCGTATGAGGGGGGGAATCTCCTCGTTTAGGTGAAACCGGGTAGGATAGTGCCCCAACTTGTGAACCAACATGGTTTTACATCACCCTATGACCGAAACAAACACAAAACAAGAGAGAGCTACGCCGGGCTACCCCTGTCAGAGGAACGTCTAGGGGGGTAGACGATCCGAGTGTGCACAGAGATCAGGGTTTCGCCGGAGGAAGACCACGAGAACATTGGAATGAGATGAAAACTTGCATGTGCCCCTAGCATATGTGTTTGAGTGTGGTGAGAGGTTGGTATAGGTGCTTGCATGTGTCCCCCCTCGCATGCATGCGCTCTAACCTAGAGGCGAAGGTTCCGTACCCGTATGAGGGGGGAATCTCCCCGTTTAGGTGAAACCGGGTAGGATAGTGCCCCAACTTGTGAACCAACATGGTTTTACATCACCCTATGACCTAAACAAACACAAAACAAGAGAGAGCTACGCCGGGCTACCCCTGTCAGAGGAACGTCTAGGGGGGTAGACGATCCGAGTGTGCACAGAGATCAGGGTTTCGCCAGAGGAAGACCACAAGAACATTGGAATGAGATGAAAACTTGCATGTGCCCCTAGCATATGTGTGTGAGTGTGGTGATAGGTTGGTATAGGTGCTTGCATGTGTCCCCCCTCGCATGCATGCGCTCTAACCTAGAGGCGAAGGTTCCGTACCCGTATGAGGGGGGAATCTCCCCGTTTAGGTGAAACCGGGTAGGATAGTGCCCCAACTTGTGAACCAACATGGTTTTACATCACCCTATGACCTAAACAAACACAAAACAAGAGAGAGCTACGCCGGGCTACCCCTGTCAGAGGAATGTCTAGGGGGGTAGACGATCCGAGTGTGCACAGAGATCAGGGTTTCGCCGGAGGAAGACCACGAGAACATTGGAATGAGATGAAAACTTGCATGTGCCCCTAGCATATGTGTGTGAGTGTGGTGAGAGGTTGGTATAGGTGCTTGCATGTGTCCCCCCTCGCATGCATGCGCTCTAACCTAGAGGCGAAGGTTCCGGACCCGTATGAGGGGGGAATCTCCCCGTTTAGGTGAAACCGGGTAGGATAGTGCCCCAACATGGTTTTACATCACCCTATGACCTAAACAAACACAAAACAAGAGAGAGCTACGCCGGGCTACCCCTGTCAGAGGAATGTCTAGGGGGGTAGACGATCCGAGTGTGCACAGAGATCAGGGTTTCGCCGGAGGAAGACCACGAGAACATTGGAATGAGATGAAAACTTGCATGTGCCCCTATCATATGTGTGTGAGTGTGGTGAGAGGTTGGTATAGGTGCTTGCATGTGTCCCCCCTCGCATGCATGCGCTCTAACCTAGAGGCGAAGGTTCCGGACCCGTATGAGGGGGGAATCTCCCCGTTTAGGTGAAACCGGGTAGGATAGTGCCCCAACTTGTGAACCAACATGGTTTTACATCACCCTATGACCTAAACAAACACAAAACAAGAGAGAGCTACGCCGGGCTACCCCTGTCAGAGGAACGTCTAGGGGGTAGACGATCCGAGTGTGCACAGAGATTAGGGTTTCGCCGGAGGAAGACCACGAGAACATTGGAATGAGATGAAAACTTGCATGTGCCCCTAGCATATGTGTGTGAGTGTTGTGAGAGGTTGGTATAGGTGCTTGCATGTGTCCCCCCTCGCATGCATGCGCTCTAACCTAGAGGCGAAGGTTCCGGACCCGTATGAGGGGGGAATCTCCCCGTTTAGGTGAAACCGGGTAGGATAGTGCCCCAACTTGTGAACCAACATGGTTTTACATCACCCTATGACCTAAACAAACACAAAACAAGAGAGAGCTACGCCGGGCTACCCCTGTCAGAGGAATGTCTAGGGGGGTAGACGATCCGAGTGTGCACAGAGATCAGGGTTTCGCCGGAGGAAGACCACGAGAACATTGGAATGAGATGAAAACTTGCATGTGCCCCTAGCATATGTGTGTGAGTGTGGTGAGAGGTTGGTATAGGTGCTTGAATGTGTCCCCCCTCGCATGCATGCGCTCTAACCTAGAGGCGAAGGTTCCGGACCCGTATGAGGGGGGAATCTCCCCGTTTAGGTGAAACCGGGTAGGATAGTGCCCCAACTTGTGAACCAACATGGTTTTACATCACCCTATGACCTAAAAAAACACAAAACAAGAGAGAGCTACGCCGGGCTACCCCTGTCAGAGGAACGTCTAGGGGGGTAGACGATTCGAGTGTGCACAGAGATTAGGGTTTCGCCGGAGGAAGACCACGAGAACACTGGAATGAGATGAAAACTTGCATGTGCCCCTAGCATATGTGTGTGAGTGTGGTGAGAGGTTGGTATAGGTGCTTGCATGTGTCCCCCCTCGCATGCATGCACTCTAACCTAGAGGCGAAGGTTCCGGACCCGTATGAGGGGGGAATCTCGACGTTTAGGTGAAACCGGGTAGTATAGTGCCCCAACTTGTGAACCAACATGGTTTTACATCACCCTATGACCTAAACAAACACAAAACAAGAGAGAGCTACGCCGGGCTACCCCTGTCAGAGGAACGTCTAGGGGGGTAGACGATCCGAGTGTGCACAGAGATCAGGGTTTCGCCGGAGGAAGACCACGAGAACATTGGAATGAGATGAAAACTTGCATGTGCCCCTAGCATATGTGTGTGAGTGTGGTGAGAGGTTGGTATAGGTGCTTGCATGTGTCCCCCCTCGCATGCATGCGCTCTAACCTAGAGGCGAAGGTTCCGGACCCGTATGAGGGGGGAATCTCCCCGTTTAGGTGAAACCGGGTAGGATAGTGCCCCAACTTGTGAACCAACATGGTTTTACATCACCCTATGACCTAAACAAACACAAAACAAGAGAGAGCTACGCCGGGCTACCCCTGTCAGAGGAACGTCTAGGGGGGTAGACGATCCGAGTGTGCACAGAGATCAGGGTTTCGCCGGAGGAAGACCACGAGAACATTGGAATGAGACGAAAACTTGCATGTGCCCCTAGCATATGTGTGTGAGTGTGGTGAGAGGTTGGTATAGGTGCTTGCATGTGTCCCCCCTCGCATGCATGCGCTCTAACCTAGAGGCGAAGGTTCCAGACCCGTATGAGGGGGGAATCTCCCCGTTTAGGTGAAACCGGGTAGGATAGTGCCCCAACTTGTGAACCAACATGGTTTTACATCACCCTATGACCTAAAAAAACACAAAACAAGAGAGAGCTACGCCGGGCTACCCCTGTCAGAGGAATGTCTAGGGGGTAGACGATCCGAGTGTGCACAGAGATCATGGTTTCGCCGGAGGAAGACCACGAGAACATTGGAATGAGATGAAAACTTGCATGTGCCGCTAGAATATGTGTGTGAGTGTGGTGAGAGGTTGGTATAGGTGCTTGCATGTGTCCCCCCTCGCATGCATGCACTCTAACCTAGAGGCGAAGGTTCCGGACCCGTATGAGGGGGGAATCTCCCCGTTTAGGTGAAACCGGGTAGGATAGTGCCCCAACTTGTGAACCAACATGGTTTTACATCACCCTATGACCTAAACAAACACAAAACAAGAGAGATCTACGCCGGGCTACCCCTGTCAGAGGAACGTCTAGGGGGTAGACGATCCGAGTGTGCACAGAGATCAGGGTTTCGCCGGAGGAAGACCACGAGAACATTAGAATGAGATGAAAACTTGCATGTGCCCCTAGAATATGTGTGTGAGTGTGGTGAGAGGTTGGTATAGGTGCTTGCATGTGTCCCCCCTCGCATGCATGCGCTCTAACCTAGAGGCGAAGGTTCCGGACCCGTATGAGGGGGGAATCTCCCCGTTTAGGTGAAACCGGGTAGGATAGTGCCCCAACTTGTGAACCAACATGGTTTTACATCACCCTATGACCTAAACAAACACAAAACAAGAGAGAGCTACGCCGGGCTACCCCTGTCAGAGGAACGTCTAGGGGGGTAGACGATCCGAGTGTGCACAGAGATCAGGGTTTCGCCGGAGGAAGACCACGAGAACATTGGAATGAGACGAAAACTTGCATGTGCCCCTAGCATATGTGTGTGAGTGTGGTGAGAGGTTGGTATAGGTGCTTGCATGTGTCCCCCCTCGCATGCATGCGCTCTAACCTAGAGGCGAAGGTTCCGGACCCGTATGAGGGGGGAACCTCCCCGTTTAGGTGAAACCGGGTAGGATAGTGCCCCAACTTGTGAATGAACATGGTTTTACATCACCCTATGACCCAAACAAACACAAAACAAGAGAGAGCTACGCCGGGCTACCCCTGTCAGAGGAACGTCTAGGGGGGTAGACGATCCGAGTGTGCACAGAGATCAGCGTTTCGCTGGAGGAAGACCACGAGAACATTGGAATGAGACGAAAACTTGCATGTGCCCCTAGCATATGTGTGTGAGTGTGGTGACAGGTTGTTATAGGTGCTTGCATGTGTCCCCCCTCGCATGCATGGGCTCTAACCTAGAGGCGAAGGTTTCGGACCCGTATGAGGGGGGAATCTCCCTGTTTAGGTGAAACCGGGTAGGATAGTGCCCCAACTTGTGAACCAACATGGTTTTACATCACCCTATGACCTAAACAAACACAAAACAAGAGAGAGCTACGCCGGGCTACCCCTGTCAGAGGAACGTCTAGGGGGGTAGACGATCCGAGTGTGCACAGAGATCAGGGTTTCGTCGGAGGAAGACCACGAGAACATTGGAATGAGATGAAAACTTGCATGTGCCGCTAGAATATGTGTGTGAGTGTGGTGAGAGGTTGGTATAGGTGCTTGCATGTGTCCCCCTCGCATGCATGCACTCTAACCTAGAGGCGAAGGTTCCGGACCCGTATGAGGGGGGAATCTCCCCGTTTAGGTGAAACCGGGTAGGATAGTGCCCCAACTTGTGAACCAACATGGTTTTACATCACCCTATGACCTAAACAAACACAAAACAAGAGAGAGCTACGCCGGGCTACCCCTGTCAGAGGAACGTCTAGGGGGGTAGACGATCCGAGTGTGCACAGAGATCAGGGTTTCGCCGGAGGAAGACCACGAGAACATTAGAATGAGATGAAAACTTGCATGTTCCCCTAGCATATGTGTGTGAGTGTGGTGAGAGGTTGGTATAGGTGCTTGCATGTGTCCCCCCTCGCATGCATGCGCTCTAACCTAGAGGCGAAGGTTCCGGACCCGTATAAGGGGGGAATCTCCCCGTTTAGGTGAAACCGGGTAGGATAGTGCCCCAACTTGTGAACCAACATGGTTTTACATCACCCTATGACCTAAACAAACACAAAACAAGAGAGAGCTACGCCGGGCTACCCCTGTCAGAGGAACGTCTAGGGGGTAGACGATCCGAGTGTGCACAGAGATCAGGGTTTCGCCGGAGGAAGACCACGAGAACATTGGAATGAGATGAAAACTTGCATGTGCCCCTAGCATATGTGCGAGTGTGGTGAGAGGTTGGTATAGGTGCTTGCATGTGTCCCCCCTCGCATGCATGCGCTCTAACCTAGAGGCGAAGGTTCCGGACCCGTATGATGGGGGAATCTCCCCGTTTAGGTGAAACCGGGTAGGATAGTGCCCCAACTTGTGAATGAACATGGTTTTACATCACCCTATGACCCAAACAAACACAAAACAAGAGAGAGCTACGCCGGGCTACCCCTGTCAGAGGAACGTCTAGGGGGGTAGACAATCCGAGTGTGCACAGAGATCAGCGTTTCGCTGGAGGAAGACCACGAGAACATTGGAATGAGACGAAAACTTGCATGTGCCCCTAGCATATGTGTGTGAGTGTGGTGACAGGTTGTTATAGGTGCTTGCATGTGTCCCCCCTCGCATTCATGCGCTCTAACCTAGAGGCGAAGGTTCCGTACCCGTATAAGGGGGGAATCTCCCCGTTTAGGTGAAACCGGGTAGGATAGTGCCCCAACTTGTGAACCAACATGGTTTTACATCACCCTATGACCTAAACAAACACAAAACAAGAGAGAGCTACGCCGGGCTACCCCTGTCAGAGGAACGTCTAGGGGGGTAGACGATTCGAGTGTGCACAGAGATCAGGGTTTCGCCGGAGGATGACCACGAGAACATTGGAATGAGATGAAAACCTGCATGTGCCCCTAGAATATGTGTGTGAGTATGGTGAGAGGTTGGTATAGGTGCTTGCATGTGCCCCCCTCGCATGCATGCGCTCTAACCTAGAGGCGAAGGTTCCGTACCCGTATGAGGGGGGAATCTCCCCGTTTAGGTGAAACCGGGTAGGATAGTGCCCCAACTTGTGAACCAACATGGTTTTACATCACCCTATGACCTAAAAAAACACAAAACAAGAGAGAGCTACGCCGGGCTACCCCTGTCAGAGGAATGTCTAGGGGTGTAGACGATCCGAGTGTGCACAGAGATCATGGTTTCGCCGGAGGAAGACCACGAGAACATTGGAATGAGATGAAAACTTGCATGTGCCCCTATCATATGTGTGTGATTGTGGTGATAGGTTGGTATAGGTGCTTGCATGTGTCCCCCCTCGCATGCATGCGCTCTAACCTAGAGGCGAAGGTTCCGGACCCGTATGAGGGGGGAATCTCCCCGTTTAGGTGAAACCGGGTAGGATAGTGCCCCAACTTGTGAACCAACATGGTTTTACGTCACCCTATGACCTAAACAAACACAAAACAAGAGAGAGCTACGCCGGGCTACCCCTGTCAGAGGAACGTCTAGGGGGTAGACGATCCGAGTGTGCACAGAGATTAGGGTTTCGCCGGAGGAAGACCACGAGAACATTGGAATGAGATGAAAACTTGCATGTGCCCCTAGCATATGTGTGTGAGTGTGGTGAGAGGTTGGTATAGGTGCTTGCATGTGTCCCCCCTCGCATGCATGCGCTCTAACCTAGAGGCGAAGGTTCCGGACCCGTATAAGGGGGGAATCTCCCCGTTTAGGTGAAACCGGGTAGGATAGTGCCCCAACTTGTGAACCAACATGGTTTTACATCACCCTATGACCTAAACAAACACAAAACAAGAGAGAGCTATGCCGGGCTACCCCTGTCAGAGGAACGTCTAGGGGGGTAGACGATCCGAGTGTGCACAGAGATCAGGGTTTCACCGGAGGAAGACCACGAGAACATTGGAATGAGACGAAAACTTGCATGTGCCCCTAGCATATGTGTGTGAGTGTGGTGAGAGGTTGGTATAGGTGCTTGCATGTGTCCCCCCTCGCATGCATGCGCTCTAACCTAGAGGCGAAGGTTCCGTACCCGTATAAGGGGGGAATCTCCCCGTTTAGGTGAAACCGGGTAGGATAGTGCCCCAACTTGTGAACCAACATGGTTTTACATCACCCTATGACCTAAACAAACACAAAACAAGAGAGAGCTACGCCGGGCTACCCCTGTCAGAGGAACGTCTAGGGGGGTAGACGATCCGAGTGTGCACAGAGATCAGGGTTTCGCCAGAGGAAGACCACGAGAACATTGGAATGAGATGAAAACTTGCATGTGCCCCTAGCATATGTATTTGAGTGTGGTGAGAGGTTGGTATAGGTGCTTGCATGTGTCCCCCCTCGCATGCATGCGCTCTAACCTAGAGGCGAAGGTTCCGTACCCGTATGAGGGGGGAATCTCCCCGTTTAGGTGAAACCGGGTAGGATAGTGCCCCAACTTGTGAACCAACATGGTTTTACATCACCCTATGACCTAAACAAACACAAAACAAGAGAGAGCTACGCCGGGCTACCCCTGTCAGAGGAATGTCTAGGGGGGTAGACGATCCGAGTGTGCACAGAGATCAGGGTTTCACCGGAGGAAGACCACGAGAACATTGGAATGAGATGAAAACTTGCATGTGACCCTAGCATATGTGTGTTAGTGTGGTGAGAGGTTGTTATAGGTGCTTGCATGTGTCCCCCCTCGCATGCATGCGCTCTAACCTAGAGGCGAAGGTTCCGGACCCGTATGAGGGGGGAATCTCCCCGTTTAGGTGAAACCGGGTAGGATAGTGCCCCAACTTGTGAACCAACATGGTTTTACATCACCCTATGACCTAAACAAACACAAAACAAGAGAGAGCTACGCCGGGCTACCCCTGTCAGAGGAACGTCTAGGGGGGTAGACGATCCGAGTGTGCACAGAGATTAGGGTTTCGCCGGAGGAAGACCACGAGAACATTGGAATGAGATGAAAACTTGCATGTGCCCCTAGCATATGTGTGTGAGTGTGGTTAGAGGTTGGTATAGGTTCTTGCATGTGTCCCCCCTCGCATGCATGCGCTCTAACCTAGAGGCGAAGGTTCCGGACCCGTATGAGGGGGGAATCTCCCCGTTTAGGTGAAACCGGGTAGGATAGTTCCCCAACTTGTGAACCAACATGGTTTTACATCACCCTATGACCTAAACAAACACAAAACAAGAGAGAGCTACGCCGGGCTACCCCTGTCAGAGGAACGTCTAGGGGGGTAGACGATCCGAGTGTGCACAGAGATCAGGGTTTCGCCGGAGGAAGACCACGAGAACATTGGAATGAGACGAAAACTTGCATGTGCCCCTAGCATATGTGTGTGAGTGTGGTGAGAGGTTGGTATAGGTGCTTGCATGTGTCCCCCCTCGCATGCATGCGCTCTAACCTAGAGGTGAAGGTTCCGTACCCGTATAAGGGGGGAATCTCCCCGTTTAGGTGAAACCGGGTAGGATAGTGCCCCAACTTGTGAACCAACATGGTTTTACATCACCCTATGACCTAAACAAACACAAAACAAGAGAGAGCTACGCCGGGCTACCCCTGTCAGAGGAACGTCTAGGGGGGTAGACGATCCGAGTGTGCACAGAGATCAGGGTTTCGCCAGAGGAAGACCACGAGAACATTGGAATGAGATGAAAACTTGCATGTGCCCCTAGCATATGTGTGTGAGTGTGGTGAGAGGTTGGTATAGGTGCTTGCATGTGTCCCCCCTCGCATGCATGCGCTCTAACCTAGAGGCGAAGGTTCCGTACCCGTATGAGGGGGGAATCTCCCCGTTTAGGTGAAACCGGGTAGGATAGTGCCCCAACTTGTGAACCAACATGGTTTTACATCACCCTATGACCTAAACAAACACAAAACAAGAGAGAGCTACGCCGGGCTACCCCTGTCAGAGGAATGTCTAGGTGGGTAGACGATCCGAGTGTGCACAGAGATCAGGGTTTCGCCGGAGGAAGACCACGAGAACATTGGAATGAGATGAAAACTTGCATGTGCCCCTATCATATGTGTGTGAGTGTGGTGAGAGGTTGTTATAGGTGCTTGCATGTGTCCCCCCTCGCATGCATGCACTCTAACCTAGAGGCGAAGGTTCCGGACCCGTATGAGGGGGGAATCTCCCCGTTTAGGTGAAACCGGGTAGGATAGTGCCCCAACTTGTGAACCAACATGGTTTTACATCACCCTATGACCTAAACAAACACAAAACAAGAGAGAGCTACGCCGGGCTACCCCTGTCAGAGGAACGTCTAGGGGGGTAGACGATTCGAGTGTGCACAGAGATTAGGGTTTCGCCGGAGGAAGACCACGAGAACACTGGAATGAGATGAAAACTTGCATGTGCCCCTAGCATATGTGTGTGAGTGTGGTGAGAGGTTGGTATAGGTGCTTGCATGTGTCCCCCTCGCATGCATGCGCTCTAACCTAGAGGCGAAGGTCCCGGACCCGTATGAGGGGGGAATCTCCCCGTTTAGGTGAAACCGGGTAGGATAGTGCCCCAACTTGTGAACCAACATGGTTTTACATCACCCTATGACCTAAACAAACACAAAACAAGAGAGAGCTACGCCGGGCTACCCCTGTCAGAGGAACGTCTAGGGGGGTAGACGATCCGAGTGTGCACAGAGATCAGGGTTTCGCCGGAGGAAGACCACGAGAACATTGGAATGAGATGAAAACTTGCATGTGCCCCTAGCATATGTGTGTGAGTGTGGTGAGAGGTTGGTATAGGTGCTTGCATGTGTCCCCCCTCGCATGCATGCGCTCTAACCTAGAGGCGAAGGTTCCGGACCCGTATGAGGGGGGAATCTCCCCGTTTAGGTGAAACCGGGTAGGATAGTGCCCCAACTTGTGAACCAACATGGTTTTACATCACCCTATGACCTAAACAAACACAAAACAAGAGAGAGCTACGCCGGGCTACCCCTGTCAGAGGAACGTCTAGGGGGTAGACGATCCGAGTGTGCACAGAGATCAGGGTTTCGCCGGAGGAAGACAACGAGAACATTGGAATGAGATGAAAACTTGCATGTGCCCCTAGCATATGTGTGTGAGTGTGGTGAGAGGTTGGTATAGGTGCTTGCATGTGTCCCCCCTCGCATGCATGCGCTCTAACCTAGAGGCGAAGGTTCCGGACCCGTATGATGGGGGAATCTCCCCGTTTAGGTGAAACCGGGTAGGATAGTGCCCCAACTTGTGAACCAACATGGTTTTACATCACCCTATGACCTAAAAAAACACAAAACAAGACAGAGATACGCCGGGCTACCCCTGTCAGAGGAACGTCTAGGGGGGTAGACGATCCGAGTGTGCACAGAGATCAGGGTTTCGCCGGAGGAAGACCACGAGAACATTGGAATGAGACGAAAACTTGCATGTGCCCCTAGCATATGTGTGTGAGTGTGGTGAGAGGTTGGTATAGGTGCTTGCATGTGTCCCCCCTCGCATGCATGCGCTCTAACCTAGAGGCGAAGGTTCCGTACCCGTATGAGGGGGGAATCTCCCCGTTTAGGTGAAACCGGGTAGGATAGTGCCCCAACTTGTGAACCAACATGGTTTTACATCACCCTATGACCGAAACAAAGACAAAACAAGAGAGAGCTACGCCGGTCTACCCCTGTCAGAGGAACGTCTAGGGGGGTAGACGATCCGAGTGTGCATAGAGATCAGGGTTTCGCCGGAGGAAGACCACGAGAACATTGGAATGAGATGAAAACTTGCATGTGCCCCTAGAATATGTGTGTGAGTATGGTGAGAGGTTGGTATAGGTGCTTGCATGTGCCCCCCTCGCATGCATGCGCTCTAACCTAGAGGCGAAGGTTCCGGACCCGTATGAGGGGGGAATCTCCCCGTTTAGGTGAAACCGGGTAGGATAGTGCCCCAACTTGTGAACCAACATGGTTTTACATCACCCTATGACCTAAACAAACACAAAACAAGAGAGAGCTACGCCGGGCTACCCCTGTCAGAGGAATGTCTAGGGGGGTAGACGATCCGAGTGTGCACAGAGATCAGGGTTTCGCCGGAGGAAGACCACGAGAACATTGGAATGAGATGAAAACTTGCATGTGCCCCTATCATATGTGTGTGAGTGTGGTGAGAGGTTGGTATAGGTGCTTGCATGTGTCCCCCCTCGCATGCATGCGCTCTAACCTAGAGGCGAAGGTTCCGGACCCGTATGAGGGGGGAATCTCCCCGTTTAGGTGAAACCGGGTAGGATAGTGCCCCAACTTGTGAACCAACATGGTTTTACATCACCCTATGACCTAAACAAACACAAAACAAGAGAGAGCTACGCCGGGCTACCCCTGTCAGAGGAACGTCTAGGGGGTAGACGATCCGAGTGTGCACAGAGATTAGGGTTTCGCCGGAGGAAGACCACGAGAACATTGGAATGAGATGAAAACTTGCATGTGCCCCTAGCATATGTGTGTGAGTGTGGTGAGAGGTTGGTATAGGTGCTTGCATGTGTCCCCCCTCGCATGCATGCGCTCTAACCTAGAGGCGAAGGTTCCGGACCCGTATGAGGGGGGAATCTCCCCGTTTAGGTGAAACCGGGTAGGATAGTGCCCCAACTTGTGAACCAACATGGTTTTACATCACCCTATGACCTAAACAAACACAAAACAAGAGAGAGCTACGCCGGGCTACCCCTGTCAGAGGAATGTCTAGGGGGGTAGACGATCCGAGTGTGCACAGAGATCAGGGTTTCGCCGGAGGAAGACCACGAGAACATTGGAATGAGATGAAAACTTGCATGTGCCCCTAGCATATGTGTGTGAGTGTGGTGAGAGGTTGGTATAGGTGCTTGCATGTGTCCCCCCTCGCATGCATGCGCTCTAACCTAGAGGCGAAGGTTCCGGACCCGTATGAGGGGGGAATCTCCCCGTTTAGGTGAAACCGGGTAGGATAGTGCCCCAACTTGTGAACCAACATGGTTTTACATCACCCTATGACCTAAAAAAACACAAAACAAGAGAGAGCTACGCCGGGCTACCCCTGTCAGAGGAACGTCTAGGGGGGTAGACGATTCGAGTGTGCACAGAGATTAGGGTTTCGCCGGAGGAAGACCACGAGAACACTGGAATGAGATGAAAACTTGCATGTGCCCCTAGCATATGTGTGTGAGTGTGGTGAGAGGTTGGTATAGGTGCTTGCATGTGTCCCCCCTCGCATGCATGCACTCTAACCTAGAGGCGAAGGTTCCGGACCCGTATGAGGGGGGAATCTCGACGTTTAGGTGAAACCGGGTAGTATAGTGCCCCAACTTGTGAACCAACATGGTTTTACATCACCCTATGACCTAAACAAACACAAAACAAGAGAGAGCTAAGCCGGGCTACCCCTGTCAGAGGAACGTCTAGGGGGGTAGACGATCCGAGTGTGCACAGAGATCAGGGTTTCGCCGGAGGAAGACCATGAGAACATTGGAATGAGATGAAAACTTGCATGTGCCCCTAGCATATGTGTGTGAGTGTGGTGAGAGGTTGGTATAGGTGCTTGCATGTGTCCCCCCTCGCATGCATGCGCTCTAACCTAGAGGCGAAGGTTCCGGACCCGTATGAGGGGGGAATCTCCCCGTTTAGGTGAAACCGGGTAGGATAGTGCCCCAACTTGTGAACCAACATGGTTTTACATCACCCTATGACCTAAACAAACACAAAACAAGAGAGAGCTACGCCGGGCTACCCCTGTCAGAGGAACGTCTAGGGGGGTAGACGATCCGAGTGTGCACAGAGATCAGGGTTTCGCCGGAGGAAGACCACGAGAACATTGGAATGAGACGAAAACTTGCATGTGCCCCTAGAATATGTGTGTGAGTGTGGTGAGAGGTTGGTATAGGTGCTTGCATGTGTCCCCCCTCGCATGCATGCGCTCTAACCTAGAGGCGAAGGTTCCGGACCCGTATGAGGGGGGAATCTCCCCGTTTAGGTGAAACCGGGTAGGATAGTGCCCCAACTTGTGAACCAACATGGTTTTACATCACCCTATGACCTAAAAAAACACAAAACAAGAGAGAGCTACGCCGGGCTACCCCTGTCAGAGGAATGTCTAGGGGGTAGACGATCCGAGTGTGCACAGAGATCATGGTTTCGCCGGAGGAAGACCACGAGAACCTTGGAATGAGATGAAAACTTGCATGTGCCCCTAGAATATGTGTGTGAGTGTGGTGAGAGGTTGGTATAGGTGCTTGCATGTGTCCCCCCTCGCATGCATGCGCTCTAACCTAGAGGCGAAGGTTTCGGACCCGTATGAGGGGGGAATCTCCCTGTTTAGGTGAAACCGGGTAGGATAGTGCCCCAACTTGTGAACCAACATGGTTTTACATCACCCTATGACCTAAACAAACACAAAACAAGAGAGAGCTACGCCGGGCTACCCCTGTCAGAGGAACGTCTAGGGGGGTAGACGATCCGAGTGTGCACAGAGATCAGGGTTTCGTCGGGGGAAGACCACGAGAACATTGGAATGAGATGAAAACTTGCATGTGCCGCTAGAATATGTGTGTGAGTATGGTGAGAGGTTGGTATAGGTGCTTGCATGTGTCCCCCCTCGCATGCATGCACTCTAACCTAGAGGCGAAGGTTCCGGACACGTATGAGGGGGGAATCTCCCCGTTTAGGTCAAACCGGGTAGGATAGTGCCCCAACTTGTGAACCAACATGGTTTTACATCACCCTATGACCTAAACAAACACAAAACAAGAGAGAGCTACGCCGGGCTACCCCTGTCAGAGGAACGTCTAGGGGGGTAGACGATCCGAGTGTGCACAGAGATCAGGGTTTCGCCGGAGGAAGACCACGAGAACATTAGAATGAGATGAAAACTTGCATGTGCCCCTAGCATATGTGTGTGAGTGTGGTGAGAGGTTGTTATAGGTGCTTGCATGTGTCCCCCCTCGCATGCATGCGCTCTAACCTAGAGGCGAAGGTTCCGGACCCGTATGAGGGGGGAATCTCCCCGTTTAGGTGAAACCGGGTAGGATAGTGCCCCAACTTGTGAACCAACATGGTTTTACATCACCCTATGACCTAAACAAACACAAAACAAGAGAGAGCTACGCCGGGCTACCCCTGTCAGAGGAACGTCTAGGGGGGTAGACGATCCGAGTGTGCACAGAGATCAGGGTTTCGCCGGAGGAAGACCACGAGAACATTGGAATGAGACGAAAACTTGCATGTGCCCCTAGCATATGTGTGTGAGTGTGGTGAGAGGTTGGTATAGGTGCTTGCATGTGTCCCCCCTCGCATGCATGCGCTCTAACCTAGAGGCGAAGGTTCCGGACCCGTATGAGGGGGAATCTCCCCGTTTAGGTGAAACCGGGTAGGATAGTGCCCCAACTTGTGAACCAACATGGTTTTACATCACCCTATGACCTAAACAAACACAAAACAAGAGAGAGCTACGCCGGGCTACCCCTGTCAGAGGAACGTCTAGGGGGGTAGACGATCCGAGTGTGCACAGAGATCAGGGTTTCGCCGGAGGAAGACCACGAGAACATTAGAATGAGATGAAAACTTGCATGTGCCCCTAGCATATGTGTGTGAGTGTGGTGAGAGGTTGGTATAGGTGCTTGCATGTGTCCCCCCTCGCATGCATGCGCTCTAACCTAGAGGCGAAGGTTCCGGACCCGTATGAGGGGGGAATCTCCCCGTTTAGGTGAAACCGGGTAGGATAGTGCCCCAACTTGTGAACCAACATGGTTTTACATCACCCTATGACCTAAACAAACACAAAACAAGAGAGAGCTACGCCGGGCTACCCCTGTCAGAGGAACGTCTAGGGGGGTAGACGATCCGAGTGTGCACAGAGATCAGGGTTTCGCCGGAGGAAGACCACGAGAACATTGGAATGAGACGAAAACTTGCATGTGCCCCTAGCATATGTGTGTGAGTGTGGTGAGAGGTTGGTATAGGTGCTTGCATGTGTCCCCCCTCGCATGCATGCGCTCTAACCTAGAGGCGAAGGTTCCGGACCCGTATGAGGGGGGAATCTCCCCGTTTAGGTGAAACCGGGTAGGATAGTGCCCCAACTTGTGAATGAACATGGTTTTACATCACCCTATGACCCAAACAAACACAAAACAAGAGAGAGCTACGCCGGGCTACCCCTGTCAGAGGAACGTCTAGGGGGGTAGACGATCCGAGTGTGCACAGAGATCAGCGTTTCGCTGGAGGAAGACCACGAGAACATTGGAATGAGACGAAAACTTGCATGTGCCCCTAGCATATGTGTGTGAGTGTCGTGACAGGTTGTTATAGGTGCTTGCATGTGTCCCCCCTCGCATGCATGCGCTCTAACCTAGAGGCGAAGGTTTCGGACCCGTATGAGGGGGGAATCTCCCTGTTTAGGTGAAACCGGGTAGGATAGTGCCCCAACTTGTGAACCAACATGGTTTTACATCACCCTATGACCTAAACAAACACAAAACAAGAGAGAGCTACGCCGGGCTACCCCTGTCAGAGGAACGTCTAGGGGGGTAGACGATCCGAGTGTGCACAGAGATCAGGGTTTCGTCGGAGGAAGACCACGAGAACATTGGAATGAGATGAAAACTTGCATGTGCCGCTAGAATATGTGTGTGAGTGTGGTGAGAGGTTGGTATAGGTGCTTGCATGTGTCCCCCCTCGCATGCATGCACTCTAACCTAGAGGCGAAGGTTCCGGACCCGTATGAGGGGGGAATCTCCCCGTTTAGGTGAAACCGGGTAGGATAGTGCCCCAACTTGTGAACCAACATGGTTTTACATCACCCTATGACCTAAACAAACACAAAACAAGAGAGAGCTACGCCGGGCTACCCCTGTCAGAGGAACGTCTAGGGGGGTAGACGATCCGAGTGTGCACAGAGATCAGGGTTTCGCCGGAGGAAGACCACGAGAACATTAGAATGAGATGAAAACTTGCATGTTCCCCTAGCATATGTGTGTGAGTGTGGTGAGAGGTTGGTATAGGTGCTTGCATGTGTCCCCCCTCGCATGCATGCGCTCTAACCTAGAGGCGAAGGTTCCGGACCCGTATGAGGGGGGAATCTCCCCGTTTAGGTGAAACCGGGTAGGATAGTGCACCAACTTGTGAACCAACATGGTTTTACATCACCCTATGACCTAAACAAACACAAAACAAGAGAGAGCTACGCCGGGCTACCCCTGTCAGAGGAACGTCTAGGGGGTAGACGATCCGAGTGTGCACAGAGATCAGGGTTTCGCCGGAGGAAGACCACGAGAACATTGGAATGAGATGAAAACTTGCATGTGCCCCTAGCATATGTGCGAGTGTGGTGAGAGGTTGGTATAGGTGCTTGCATGTGTCCCCCCTCGCATGCATGCGCTCTAACCTAGAGGCGAAGGTTCCGGACCCGTATGATGGGGGAATCTCCCCGTTTAGGTGAAACCGGGTAGGATAGTGCCCCAACTTGTGAATGAACATGGTTTTACATCACCCTATGACCCAAACAAACACAAAACAAGAGAGAGCTACGCCGGGCTACCCCTGTCAGAGGAACGTCTAGGGGGGTAGACAATCCGAGTGTGCACAGAGATCAGCGTTTCGCTGGAGGAAGACCACGAGAACATTGGAATGAGACGAAAACTTGCATGTGCCCCTAGCATATGTGTGTGAGTGTGGTGACAGGTTGTTATAGGTGCTTGCATGTGTCCCCCCTCGCATGCATGCGCTCTAACCTAGAGGCGAAGGTTCCGTACCCGTATAAGGGGGGAATCTCCCCGTTTAGGTGAAACCGGGTAGGATAGTGCCCCAACTTGTGAACCAACATGGTTTTACATCACCCTATGACCTAAACAAACACAAAACAAGAGAGAGCTACGCCGGGCTACCCCTGTCAGAGGAACGTCTAGGGGGGTAGACGATTCGAGTGTGCACAGAGATCAGGATTTCGCCGGAGGATGACCACGAGAACATTGGAATGAGATGAAAACTTGCATGTGCCCCTAGAATATGTGTGTGAGTATGGTGAGAGGTTGGTATAGGTGCTTGCATGTGCCCCCCTCGCATGCATGCGCTCTAACCTAGAGGCGAAGGTTCCGTACCCGTATGAGGGGGGAATCTCCCCGTTTAGGTGAAACCGGGTAGGATAGTGCCCCAACTTGTGAACCAACATGGTTTTACATCACCCTATGACCTAAAAAACACAAAACAAGAGAGAGCTACGCCGGGCTACCCCTGTCAGAGGAATGTCTAGGGGTGTAGACGATCCGAGTGTGCACAGAGATCATGGTTTCGCCGGAGGAAGACCACGAGAACATTGGAATGAGATGAAAACTTGCATGTGCCCCTATCATATGTGTGTGAGTGTGGTGATAGGTTGGTATAGGTGCTTGCATGTGTCCCCCCTCGCATGCATGCGCTCTAACCTAGAGGCGAAGGTTCCGGACCCGTATGAGGGGGGAATCTCCCCGTTTAGGTGAAACCGGGTAGGATAGTGCCCCAACTTGTGAACCAACATGGTTTTACGTCACCCTATGACCTAAACTAACACAAAACAAGAGAGAGCTACGCCGGGCTACCCCTGTCAGAGGAACGTCTAGGGGGTAGACGATCCGAGTGTGCACAGAGATTAGGGTTTCGCCGGAGGAAGACCACGAGAACATTGGAATGAGATGAAAACTTGCATGTGCCCCTAGCATATGTGTGTGAGTGTGGTGAGAGGTTGGTATAGGTGCTTGCATGTGTCCCCCCTCGCATGCATGCGCTCTAACCTAGAGGCGAAGGTTCCGGACCCGTATAAGGGGGGAATCTCCCCGTTTAGGTGAAACCGGGTAGGATAGTGCCCCAACTTGTGAACCAACATGGTTTTACATCACCCTATGACCTAAACAAACACAAAACAAGAGAGAGCTATGCCGGGCTACCCCTGTCAGAGGAACGTCTAGGGGGGTAGACGATCCGAGTGTGCACAGAGATCAGGGTTTCGCCGGAGGAAGACCACGAGAACATTGGAATGAGACGAAAACTTGCATGTGCCCCTAGAATATGTGTGTGAGTGTGGTGAGAGGTTGGTATAGGTGCTTGCATGTGTCCCCCCTCGCATGCATGCGCTCTAACCTAGAGGCGAAGGTTCCGTACCCGTATAAGGGGGGAATCTCCCCGTTTAGGTGAAACCGGGTAGGATAGTGCCCCAACTTGTGAACCAACATGGTTTTACATCACCCTATGACCTAAACAAACACAAAACAAGAGAGAGCTACGCCGGGCTACCCCTGTCAGAGGAATGTCTAGGGGGGTAGACGATCCGAGTGTGCACAGAGATCAGGGTTTCGCCGGAGGAAGACCACGAGAACATTGGAATGAGATGAAAACTTGCATGTGCCCCTAGCATATGTGTTTGAGTGTGGTGAGAGGTTGGTATAGGTGCTTGCATGTGTCCCCCCTCGCATGCATGCGCTCTAACCTAGAGGCGAAGGTTCCGTACCCGTATGAGGGGGAATCTCCCCGTTTAGGTGAAACCGGGTAGGATAGTGCCCCAACTTGTGAACCAACATGGTTTTACATCACCCTAGTACCTAAACAAACACAAAACAAGAGAGAGCTACGCCGGGCTACCCCTGTCAGAGGAACGTCTAGGGGGGTAGACGATCCGAGTGTGCAAAGAGATCAGGGTTTCGTCGGAGGAAGACCACGAGAACATTGGAATGAGATGAAAACTTGCATGTGCCGCTAGAATATGTGTGTGAGTGTGGTGAGAGGTTGGTATAGGTGCTTGCATGTGTCCCCCCTCGCATGCATGCACTCTAACCTAGAGGCGAAGGTTCCGGACCCGTATGAGGGGGGAATCTCCCCGTTTAGGTGAAACCGGGTAGGATAGTGCCCCAACTTGTGAACCAACATGGTTTTACATCACCCTATGACCTAAACAAACACAAAACAAGAGAGAGCTACGCCGGGCTACCCCTGTCAGAGGAACGTCTAGGGGGGTAGACGATCCGAGTGTGCACAGAGATCAGGGTTTCGCCGGAGGAAGACCACGAGAACATTAGAATGAGATGAAAACTTGCATGTGCCCCTAGAATATGTGTGTGAGTGTGGTGAGAGGTTGGTATAGGTGCTTGCATGTGTCCCCCCTCGCATGCATGCGCTCTAACCTAGAGGCGAAGGTTCCGGACCCGTATGAGGGGGGAATCTCCCCGTTTAGGTGAAACCGGGTAGGATAGTGCCCCAACTTGTGAACCAACATGGTTTTACATCACCCTATGACCTAAACAAACACAAAACAAGAGAGAGCTACGCCGGGCTACCCCTGTCAGAGGAACGTCTAGGGGGTAGACGATCCGAGTGTGCACAGAGATCAGGGTTTCGCCGGAGGAAGACCACGAGAACATTGGAATGAGATGAAAACTTGCATGTGCCCCTAGCATATGTGTGAGTGTGGTGAGAGGTTGGTATAGGTGCTTGCATGTGTCCCCCCTCGCATGCATGCGCTCTAACCTAGAGGCGAAGGTTCCGGACCCGTATGATGGGGGAATCTCCCCGTTTAGGTGAAACCGGGTAGGATAGTGCCCCAACTTGTGAACCAACATGATTTTACATCACCCTATGACCTAAACAAACACAAAACAAGAGAGAGATACGCCGGGCTACCCCTGTCAGAGGAACGTCTAGGGGGGTAGACGATCCGAGTGTGCACAGAGATCAGCGTTTCGCTGGAGGAAGACCACGAGAACATTGGAATGAGACGAAAACTTGCATGTGCCCCTAGAATATGTGTGTGAGTGTGGTGAAAGGTTGTTATAGGTGCTTGCATGTGTCCCCCCTCGCATGCATGCGCTCTAACCTAGAGGCGAAGGTTCCGTACCCGTATAAGGGGGGAATCTCCCCGTTTAGGTGAAACCGGGTAGGATAGTGCCCCAACTTGTGAACCAACATGGTTTTACATCACCCTATGACCTAAACAAACACAAAACAAGAGAGAGCTACGCCGGGCTACCCCTGTCAGAGGAACGTCTAGGGGGGTAGACGATTCGAGTGTGCACAGAGATCAGGGTTTCGCCGGAGGATGACCACGAGAACATTGGAATGAGATGAAAACTTGCATGTGCCCCTAGAATATGTGTGTGAGTATGGTGAGAGGTTGGTATAGGTGCTTGCATGTGCCCCCCTCGCATGCATGCGCTCTAACCTAGAGGCGAAGGTTCCGTACCCGTATGAGGGGGGAATCTCCCCGTTTAGGTGAAACCGGGTAGGATAGTGCCCCAACTTGTGAACCAACATGGTTTTACATCACCCTATGACCTAAACAAACACAAAACAAGAGAGAGCTACGCCGGGCTACCCCTGTCAGAGGAATGTCTAGGGGTGTAGACGATCCGAGTGTGCACAGAGATCATGGTTTCGCCGGAGGAAGACCACGAGAACATTGGAATGAGATGAAAACTTGCATGTGCCCCTATCATATGTGTGTGAGTGTGGTGAGAGGTTGTTATAGGTGCTTGCATGTGTCCCCCCTCGCATGCATGCGCTCTAACCTAGAGGCGAAGGTTCCGGACCCGTATGAGGGGGGAATCTCCCCGTTTAGGTGAAACCGGGTAGGATAGTGCCCCAACTTGTGAACCAACATGGTTTTACGTCACCCTATGACCTAAACAAACACAAAACAAGAGAGAGCTACGCCGGGCTACCCCTGTCAGAGGAACGTCTAGGGGGTAGACGATCCGAGTGTGCACAGAGATTAGGGTTTCGCCGGAGGAAGACCACGAGAACATTGGAATGAGATGAAAACTTGCATGTGCCCCTAGCATATGTGTGTGAGTGTGGTTAGAGGTTGGTATAGGTGCTTGCATGTGTCCCCCCTCGCATGCATGCGCTCTAACCTAGAGGCGAAGGTTCCGGACCCGTATGAGGGGGGAATCTCCCCGTTTAGGTGAAACCGGGTAGGATAGTTCCCCAACTTGTGAACCAACATGGTTTTACATCACCCTATGACCTAAACAAACACAAAACAAGAGAGAGCTACGCCGGGCTACCCCTGTCAGAGGAACGTCTAGGGGGGTAGACGATCCGAGTGTGCACAAAGATCAGGGTTTCGCCGGAGGAAGACCACGAGAACATTGGAATGAGACAAAAACTTGCATGTGCCCCTAGCATATGTGTGTGAGTGTGGTGAGAGGTTGGTATAGGTGCTTGCATGTGTCCCCCCTCGCATGCATGCGCTCTATCCTAGAGGCAAAGGTTCCGTACCCGTATAAGGGGGGAATCTCCCCGTTTAGGTGAAACCGGGTAGGATAGTGCCCCAACTTGTGAACCAACATGGTTTTACATCACCCTATGACCTAAACAAACACAAAACAAGAGAGAGCTACGCCGGGCTACCCCTGTCAGAGGAACGTCTAGGGGGGTAGACGATCCGAGTGTGCACAGAGATCATGGTTTCGCCAGAGGAAGACCACGAGAACATTGGAATGAGATGAAAACTTGCATGTGCCCCTAGCATATGTGTGTGAGTGTGGTGAGAGGTTGGTATAGGTGCTTGCATGTGTCCCCCCTCGCATGCATGCGCTCTAACCTAGAGGCGAAGGTTCCGTACCCGTATGAGGGGGGAATATCCCCGTTTAGGTGAAACCGGGTAGGATAGTGCCCCAACTTGTGAACCAACATGGTTTTACATCACCCTATGACCTAAACAAACACAAAACAAGAGAGAGCTACGCCGGGCTACCCCTGTCAGAGGAATGTCTAGGGGGGTAGACGATCCGAGTGTGCACAGAGATCAGGGTTTCGCCGGAGGAAGACCACGAGAACATTGGAATGAGATGAAAACTTGCATGTGCCCCTATCATATGTGTGTGAGTGTGGTGAGAGGTTGTTATAGGTGCTTGCATGTGTCCCCCCTCGCATGCATGCGCTCTAACCTAGAGGCGAAGGTTCCGGACCCGTATGAGGGGGGAATCTCCCCGTTTAGGTGAAACCGGGTAGGATAGTGCCCCAACTTGTGAACCAACATGGTTTTACATCACCCTATGACCTAAACAAACACAAAACAAGAGAGAGCTACGCCGGGCTACCCCTGTCAGAGGAACGTCTAGGGGGGTAGACGATTCGAGTGTGCACAGAGATTAGGGTTTCGCCGGAGGAAGACCACGAGAACACTGGAATGAGATGAAAACTTGCATGTGCCCCTAGCATATGTGTGTTAGTGTGGTGAGAGGTTGGTATAGGTGCTTGCATGTGTCCCCCCTCGCATGCATGCGCTCTAACCTAGAGGCGAAGGTCCCGGACCCGTATGAGGGGGGAATCTCCCCGTTTAGGTGAAACCGGGTAGGATAGTGCCCCAACTTGTGAACCAACATGGTTTTACATCACCCTATGACCTAAACAAACACAAAACAAGAGAGAGCTACGCCGGGCTACCCCTGTCAGAGGAACGTCTAGGGGGGTAGACGATCCGAGTGTGCACAGAGATCAGGGTTTCGCCGGAGGAAGACCACGAGAACATTGGAATGAGATGAAAACTTGCATGTGCCCCTAGCATATGTGTGTGAGTGTGGTGAGAGGTTGGTATAGGTGCTTGCATGTGTCCCCCCTCGCATGCATGCGCTCTAACCTAGAGGCGAAGGTTCCGGACCCGTATGAGGGGGGAATCTCCCCGTTTAGGTGAAACCGGGTAGGATAGTGCCCCAACTTGTGAACCAACATGGTTTTACATCACCCTATGACCTAAACAAACACAAAACAAGAGAGAGCTACGCCGGGCTACCCCTGTCAGAGGAACGTCTAGGGGGTAGACGATCCGAGTGTGCACAGAGATCAGGGTTTCGCCGGAGGAAGACCACGAGAACATGGGAATGAGATGAAAACTTGCATGTGCCCCTAGCATATGTGTGTGAGTGTGGTGAGAGGTTGGTATAGGTGCTTGCATGTGTCCCCCCTCGCATGCATGCGCTCTAACCTAGAGGCGAAGGTTCCGGACCCGTATGATGGGGGAATCTCCCCGTTTAGGTGAAACCGGGTTGGATAGTGCCCCAACTTGTGAACCAACATGGTTTTACATCACCCTATGACCTAAAAAAACACAAAACAAGAGAGAGATACGCCGGGCTACCCCTGTCAAAGGAACGTCTAGGGGGGTAGACGATCCGAGTGTGCACAGAGATCAGGGTTTCGCCGGAGGAAGACCACGAGAACATTGGAATGAGACGAAAACTTGTATGTGCCCCTAGCATATGTGTGTGAGTGTGGTGAGAGGTTGGTATAGGTGCTTGCATGTGTCCCCCCTCGCATGCATGCGCTCTAACCTAGAGGCGAAGGTTCCGTACCCGTATGAGGGGGGGAATCTCCTCGTTTAGGTGAAACCGGGTAGGATAGTGCCCCAACTTGTGAACCAACATGGTTTTACATCACCCTATGACCGAAACAAACACAAAACAAGAGAGAGCTACGCCGGGCTACCCCTGTCAGAGGAACGTCTAGGGGGGTAGACGATCCGAGTGTGCACAGAGATCAGGGTTTCGCCGGAGGAAGACCACGAGAACATTGGAATGAGATGAAAACTTGCATGTGCCCCTAGCATATGTGTTTGAGTGTGGTGAGAGGTTGGTATAGGTGCTTGCATGTGTCCCCCCTCGCATGCATGCGCTCTAACCTAGAGGCGAAGGTTCCGTACCCGTATGAGGGGGGAATCTCCCCGTTTAGGTGAAACCGGGTAGGATAGTGCCCCAACTTGTGAACCAACATGGTTTTACATCACCCTATGACCTAAACAAACACAAAACAAGAGAGAGCTACGCCGGGCTACCCCTGTCAGAGGAACGTCTAGGGGGGTAGACGATCCGAGTGTGCACAGAGATCAGGGTTTCGCCAGAGGAAGACCACGAGAACATTGGAATGAGATGAAAACTTGCATGTGCCCCTAGCATATGTGTGTGAGTGTGGTGATAGGTTGGTATAGGTGCTTGCATGTGTCCCCCCTCGCATGCATGCGCTCTAACCTAGAGGCGAAGGTTCCGTACCCGTATGAGGGGGGAATCTCCCCGTTTAGGTGAAACCGGGTAGGATAGTGCCCCAACTTGTGAACCAACATGGTTTTACATCACCCTATGACCTAAACAAACACAAAACAAGAGAGAGCTACGCCGGGCTACCCCTGTCAGAGGAATGTCTAGGGGGGTAGACGATCCGAGTGTGCACAGAGATCAGGGTTTCGCCGGAGGAAGACCACGAGAACATTGGAATGAGATGAAAACTTGCATGTGCCCCTAGCATATGTGTGTGAGTGTGGTGAGAGGTTGGTATAGGTGCTTGCATGTGTCCCCCCTCGCATGCATGCGCTCTAACCTAGAGGCGAAGGTTCCGGACCCGTATGAGGGGGGAATCTCCCCGTTTAGGTGAAACCGGGTAGGATAGTGCCCCAACTTGTGAACCAACATGGTTTTACATCACCCTATGACCTAAACAAACACAAAACAAGAGAGAGCTACGCCGGGCTACCCCTGTCAGAGGAATGTCTAGGGGGGTAGACGATCCGAGTGTGCACAGAGATCAGGGTTTCGCCGGAGGAAGACCACGAGAACATTGGAATGAGATGAAAACTTGCATGTGCCCCTATCATATGTGTGTGAGTGTGGTGAGAGGTTGGTATAGGTGCTTGCATGTGTCCCCCCTCGCATGCATGCGCTCTAACCTAGAGGCGAAGGTTCCGGACCCGTATGAGGGGGGAATCTCCCCGTTTAGGTGAAACCTGGTAGGATAGTGCCCCAACTTGTGAACCAACATGGTTTTACATCACCCTATGACCTAAACAAACACAAAACAAGAGAGAGCTACGCCGGGCTACCCCTGTCAGAGGAACGTCTAGGGGGTAGACGATCCGAGTGTGCACAGAGATTAGGGTTTCGCCGGAGGAAGACCACGAGAACATTGGAATGAGATGAAAACTTGCATGTGCCCCTAGCATATGTGTGTGAGTGTGGTGAGAGGTTGGTATAGGTGCTTGCATGTGTCCCCCCTCGCATGCATGCGCTCTAACCTAGAGGCGAAGGTTCCGGACCCGTATGAGGGGGGAATCTCCCCGTTTAGGTGAAACCGGGTAGGATAGTGCCCCAACTTGTGAACCAACATGGTTTTACATCACCCTATGACCTAAACAAACACAAAACAAGAGAGAGCTACGCCGGGCTACCCCTGTCAGAGGAATGTCTAGGGGGGTAGACGATCCGAGTGTGCACAGAGATCAGGGTTTAGTCGGGGGAAGACCACGAGAACATTGGAATGAGATGAAAACTTGCATGTGCCGCTAGAATATGTGTGTGAGTATGGTGAGAGGTTGGTATAGGTGCTTGCATGTGTCCCCCCTCGCATGCATGCACTCTAACCTAGAGGCGAAGGTTCCGGACACGTATGAGGGGGGAATCTCCCCGTTTAGGTGAAACCGGGTAGGATAGTGCCCCAACTTGTGAACCAACATGGTTTTACATCACCCTATGACCTAAACAAACACAAAACAAGAGAGAGCTACGCCGGGCTACCCCTGTCAGAGGAACGTCTAGGGGGGTAGACGATCCGAGTGTGCACAGAGATCAGGGTTTCGCCGGAGGAAGACCACGAGAACATTAGAATGAGATGAAAACTTGCATGTGCCCCTAGCATATGTGTGTGAGTGTGGTGAGAGGTTGTTATAGGTGCTTGCATGTGTCCCCCTCGCATGCATGCGCTCTAACCTAGAGGCGAAGGTTCCGGACCCGTATGAGGGGGAATCTCCCCGTTTAGGTGAAACCGGGTAGGATAGTGCCCCAACTTGTGAACCAACATGGTTTTACATCACCCTATGACCTAAACAAACACAAAACAAGAGAGAGCTACGCCGGGCTACCCCTGTCAGAGGAACGTCTAGGGGGGTAGACGATCCGAGTGTGCACAGAGATCAGGGTTTCGCCGGAGGAAGACCACGAGAACATTGGAATGAGACGAAAACTTGCATGTGCCCCTAGCATATGTGTGTGAGTGTGGTGATAGGTTGGTATAGGTGCTTGCATGTGTCCCCCCTCGCATGCATGCGCTCTAACCTAGAGGCGAAGGTTCCGGACCCGTATGAGGGGGAATCTCCCCGTTTAGGTGAAACCGGGTAGGATAGTGCCCCAACTTGTGAACCAACATGGTTTTACATCACCCTATGACCTAAACAAACACAAAACAAGAGAGAGCTACGCCGGGCTACCCCTGTCAGAGGAACGTCTAGGGGGGTAGACGATCCGAGTGTGCACAGAGATCAGGGTTTCGCCGGAGGAAGACCACGAGAACATTAGAATGAGATGAAAACTTGCATGTGCCCCTAGCATATGTGTGTGAGTGTGGTGAGAGGTTGGTATAGGTGCTTGCATGTGTCCCCCCTCGCATGCATGCGCTCTAACCTAGAGGCGAAGGTTCCGGACCCGTATGAGGGGGGAATCTCCCCGTTTAGGTGAAACCGGGTAGGATAGTGCCCCAACTTGTGAACCAACATGGTTTTACATCACCCTATGACCTAAACAAACACAAAACAAGAGAGAGCTACGCCGGGCTACCCCTGTCAGAGGAACGTCTAGGGGGGTAGACGATCCGAGTGTGCACAGAGATCAGGGTTTCGCCGGAGGAAGACCACGAGAACATTGGAATGAGACGAAAACTTGCATGTGCCCCTAGCATATGTGTGTGAGTGTGGTGAGAGGTTGGTATAGGTGCTTGCATGTGTCCCCCCTCGCATGCATGCGCTCTAACCTAGAGGCGAAGGTTCCGGACCCGTATGAGGGGGGAATCTCCCCGTTTAGGTGAAACCGGGTAGGATAGTGCCCCAACTTGTGAATGAACATGGTTTTACATCACCCTATGACCCAAACAAACACAAAACAAGAGAGAGCTACGCCGGGCTACCCCTGTCAGAGGAACGTCTAGGGGGGTAGACGATCCGAGTGTGCACAGAGATCAGCGTTTCGCTGGAGGAAGACCACGAGAACATTGGAATGAGACGAAAACTTGCATGTGCCCCTAGCATATGTGTGTGAGTGTCGTGACAGGTTGTTATAGGTGCTTGCATGTGTCCCCCCTCGCATGCATGCGCTCTAACCTAGAGGCGAAGGTTTCGGACCCGTATGAGGGGGGAATCTCCCTGTTTAGGTGAAACCGGGTAGGATAGTGCCCCAACTTGTGAACCAACATGGTTTTACATCACCCTATGACCTAAACAAACACAAAACAAGAGAGAGCTACGCCGGGCTACCCCTGTCAGAGGAACGTCTAGGGGGGTAGACGATCCGAGTGTGCACAGAGATCAGGGTTTCGTCGGAGGATGACCACGAGAACATTGGAATGAGATGAAAACTTGCATGTGCCGCTAGAATATGTGTGTGAGTGTGGTGAGAGGTTGGTATAGGTGCTTGCATGTGTCCCCCCTCGCATGCATGCACTCTAACCTAGAGGCGAAGATTCCGGACCCGTATGAGGGGGGAATCTCCCCGTTTAGGTGAAACCGGGTAGGATAGTGCCCCAACTTGTGAACCAACATGGTTTTACATCACCCTATGACCTAAACAAACACAAAACAAGAGAGAGCTACGCCGGGCTACCCCTGTCAGAGGAACGTCTAGGGGGGTAGACGATCCGAGTGTGCACAGAGATCAGGGTTTCGCCGGAGGAAGACCACGAGAACATTAGAATGAGATGAAAACTTGCATGTTCCCCTAGCATATGTGTGTGAGTGTGGTGAGAGGTTGGTATAGGTGCTTGCATGTGTCCCCCCTCGCATGCATGCGCTCTAACCTAGAGGCGAAGGTTCCGGACCCGTATGAGGGGGGAATCTCCCCGTTTAGGTGAAACCGGGTAGGATAGTGCACCAACTTGTGAACCAACATGGTTTTACATCACCCTATGACCTAAACAAACACAAAACAAGAGAGAGCTACGCCGGGCTACCCCTGTCAGAGGAACGTCTAGGGGGTAGACGATCCGAGTGTGCACAGAGATCAGGGTTTCGCCAGAGGAAGACCACGAGAACATTGGAATGAGATGAAAACTTGCATGTGCCCCTAGCATATGTGCGAGTGTGGTGAGAGGTTGGTATAGGTGCTTGCATGTGTCCCCCCTCGCATGCATGCGCTCTAACCTAGAGGCGAAGGTTCCGGACCCGTATGATGGGGGAATCTCCCCGTTTAGGTGAAACCGGGTAGGATAGTGCCCCAACTTGTGAATGAACATGGTTTTACATCACCCTATGACCCAAACAAACACAAAACAAGAGAGAGCTACGCCGGGCTACCCCTGTCAGAGGAACGTCTAGGGGGGTAGACAATCCGAGTGTGCACAGAGATCAGCGTTTCGCTGGAGGAAGACCACGAGAACATTGGAATGAGACGAAAACTTGCATGTGCCCCTAGCATATGTGTGTGAGTGTGGTGACAGGTTGTTATAGGTGCTTGCATGTGTCCCCCCTCGCATGCATGCGCTCTAACCTAGAGGCGAAGGTTCCGTACCCGTATAAGGGGGGAATCTCCCCGTTTAGGTGAAACCGGGTAGGATAGTGCCCCAACTTGTGAACCAACATGGTTTTACATCACCCTATGACCTAAACAAACACAAAACAAGAGAGAGCTACGCCGGGCTACCCCTGTCAGAGGAACGTCTAGGGGGGTAGACGATTCGAGTGTGCACAGAGATCAGGATTTCGCCGGAGGATGACCACGAGAACATTGGAATGAGATGAAAACTTGCATGTGCCCCTAGAATATGTGTGTGAGTATGGTGAGAGGTTGGTATAGGTGCTTGCATGTGCCCCCCTCGCATGCATGCGCTCTAACCTAGAGGCGAAGGTTCCGTACCCGTATGAGGGGGGAATCTCCCCGTTTAGGTGAAACCGGGTAGGATAGTGCCCCAACTTGTGAACCAACATGGTTTTACATCACCCTATGACCTAAAAAACACAAAACAAGAGAGAGCTACGCCGGGCTACCCCTGTCAGAGGAATGTCTAGGGGTGTAGACGATCCGAGTGTGCACAGAGATCATGGTTTCGCCGGAGGAAGACCACGAGAACATTGGAATGAGATGAAAACTTGCATGTGCCCCTATCATATGTGTGTGAGTGTGGTGATAGGTTGGTATAGGTGCTTGCATGTGTCCCCCCTCGCATGCATGCGCTCTAACCTAGAGGCGAAGGTTCCGGACCCGTATGAGGGGGGAATCTCCCCGTTTAGGTGAAACCGGGTAGGATAGTGCCCCAACTTGTGAACCAACATGGTTTTACGTCACCCTATGACCTAAACAAACACAAAACAAGAGAGAGCTACGCCGGGCTACCCCTGTCAGAGGAACGTCTAGGGGGTAGACGATCCGAGTGTGCACAGAGATTAGGGTTTCGCCGGAGGAAGACCACGAGAACATTGGAATGAGATGAAAACTTGCATGTGCCCCTAGCATATGTGTGTGAGTGTGGTGAGAGGTTGGTATAGGTGCTTGCATGTGTCCCCCCTCGCATGCATGCGCTCTAACCTAGAGGCGAAGGTTCCGGACCCGTATAAGGGGGGAATCTCCCCGTTTAGGTGAAACCGGGTAGGATAGTGCCCCAACTTGTGAACCAACATGGTTTTACATCACCCTATGACCTAAACAAACACAAAACAAGAGAGAGCTATGCCGGGCTACCCCTGTCAGAGGAACGTCTAGGGGGGTAGACGATCCGAGTGTGCACAGAGATCAGGGTTTCGCCGGAGGAAGACCACGAGAACATTGGAATGAGACGAAAACTTGCATGTGCCCCTAGAATATGTGTGTGAGTGTGGTGAGAGGTTGGTATAGGTGCTTGCATGTGTCCCCCCTCGCATGCATGCGCTCTAACCTAGAGGCGAAGGTTCCGTACCCGTATAAGGGGGGAATCTCCCCGTTTAGGTGAAACCGGGTAGGATAGTGCCCCAACTTGTGAACCAACATGGTTTTACATCACCCTATGACCTAAACAAACACAAAACAAGAGAGAGCTACGCCGGGCTACCCCTGTCAGAGGAATGTCTAGGGGGGTAGACGATCCGAGTGTGCACAGAGATCAGGGTTTCGCCGGAGGAAGACCACGAGAACATTGGAATGAGATGAAAACTTGCATGTGCCCCTAGCATATGTGTTTGAGTGTGGTGAGAGGTTGGTATAGGTGCTTGCATGTGTCCCCCCTCGCATGCATGCGCTCTAACCTAGAGGCGAAGGTTCCGTACCCGTATGAGGGGGAATCTCCCCGTTTAGGTGAAACCGGGTAGGATAGTGCCCCAACTTGTGAACCAACATGGTTTTACATCACCCTAGTACCTAAACAAACACAAAACAAGAGAGAGCTACGTCGGGCTACCCCTGTCAGAGGAACGTCTAGGGGGGTAGACGATCCGAGTGTGCAAAGAGATCAGGGTTTCGTCGGAGGAAGACCACCAGAACATTGGAATGAGATGAAAACTTGCATGTGCCGCTAGAATATGTGTGTGAGTGTGGTGAGAGGTTGGTATAGGTGCTTGCATGTGTCCCCCCTCGCATGCATGCACTCTAACCTAGAGGCGAAGGTTCCGGACCCGTATGAGGGGGGAATCTCCCCGTTTAGGTGAAACCGGGTAGGATAGTGCCCCAACTTGTGAACCAACATGGTTTTACATCACCCTATGACCTAAACAAACACAAAACAAGAGAGAGCTACGCCGGGCTACCCCTGTCAGAGGAACGTCTAGGGGGGTAGACGATCCGAGTGTGCACAGAGATCAGGGTTTCGCCGGAGGAAGACCACGAGAACATTAGAATGAGATGAAAACTTGCATGTGCCCCTAGAATATGTGTGTGAGTGTGGTGAGAGGTTGGTATAGGTGCTTGCATGTGTCCCCCCTCGCATGCATGCGCTCTAACCTAGAGGCGAAGGTTCCGGACCCGTATGAGGGGGGAATCTCCCCGTTTAGGTGAAACCGGGTAGGATAGTGCCCCAACTTGTGAACCAACATGGTTTTACATCACCCTATGACCTAAACAAACACAAAACAAGAGAGAGCTACGCCGGGCTACCCCTGTCAGAGGAACGTCTAGGGGGTAGACGATCCGAGTGTGCACAGAGATCAGGGTTTCGCCGGAGGAAGACCACGAGAACATTGGAATGAGATGAAAACTTGCATGTGCCCCTAGCATATGTGTGAGTGTGGTGAGAGGTTGGTATAGGTGCTTGCATGTGTCCCCCCTCGCATGCATGCGCTCTAACCTAGAGGCGAAGGTTCCGGACCCGTATGATGGGGGAATCTCCCCGTTTAGGTGAAACCGGGTAGGATAGTGCCCCAACTTGTGAACCAACATGGTTTTACATCACCCTATGACCTAAACAAACACAAAACAAGAGAGAGATACGCCGGGCTACCCCTGTCAGAGGAACGTCTAGGGGGGTAGACGATCCGAGTGTGCACAGAGATCAGCGTTTCGCTGGAGGAAGACCACGAGAACATTGGAATGAGACGAAAACTTGCATGTGCCCCTAGAATATGTGTGTGAGTGTGGTGAAAGGTTGTTATAGGTGCTTGCATGTGTCCCCCCTCGCATGCATGCGCTCTAACCTAGAGGCGAAGGTTCTGTACCCGTATAAGGGGGGAATCTCCCCGTTTAGGTGAAACCGGGTAGGATAGTGCCCCAACTTGTGAACCAACATGGTTTTACATCACCCTATGACCTAAACAAAAACAAAACAAGAGAGAGCTACGCCGGGCTACCCCTGTCAGAGGAACGTCTAGGGGGGTAGACGATTCGAGTGTGCACAGAGATCAGGGTTTCGCCGGAGGATGACCACGAGAACATTGGAATGAGATGAAAACTTGCATGTGCCCCTAGAATATGTGTGTGAGTATGGTGAGAGGTTGGTATAGGTGCTTGCATGTGCCCCCCTCGCATGCATGCGCTCTAACCTAGAGGCGAAGGTTCCGTACCCGTATGAGGGGGGAATCTCCCCGTTTAGGTGAAACCGGGTAGGATAGTGCCCCAACTTGTGAACCAACATGGTTTTACATCACCCTATGACCTAAACAAACACAAAACAAGAGAGAGCTACGCCGGGCTACCCCTGTCAGAGGAATGTCTAGGGGTGTAGACGATCCGAGTGTGCACAGAGATCATGGTTTCGCCGGAGGAAGACCACGAGAACATTGGAATGAGATGAAAACTTGCATGTGCCCCTATCATATGTGTGTGAGTGTGGTGAGAGGTTGCTATAGGTGCTTGCATGTGTCCCCCCTCGCATGCATGCGCTCTAACCTAGAGGCGAAGGTTCCGGACCCGTATGAGGGGGGAATCTCCCCGTTTAGGTGAAACCGGGTAGGATAGTGCCCCAACTTGTGAACCAACATGGTTTTACGTCACCCTATGACCTAAACAAACACAAAACAAGAGAGAGCTACGCCGGGCTACCCCTGTCAGAGGAACGTCTAGGGGGTAGACGATCCGAGTGTGCACAGAGATTAGGGTTTCGCCGGAGGAAGACCACGAGAACATTGGAATGAGATGAAAACTTGCATGTGCCCCTAGCATATGTGTGTGAGTGTGGTTAGAGGTTGGTATAGGTGCTTGCATGTGTCCCCCCTCGCATGCATGCGCTCTAACCTAGAGGCGAAGGTTCCGGACCCGTATGAGGGGGGAATCTCCCCGTTTAGGTGAAACCGGGTAGGATAGTTCCCCAACTTGTGAACCAACATGGTTTTACATCACCCTATGACCTAAACAAACACAAAACAAGAGAGAGCTACGCCGGGCTACCCCTGTCAGAGGAACGTCTAGGGGGGTAGACGATCCGAGTGTGCACAAAGATCAGGGTTTCGCCGGAGGAAGACCACGAGAACATTGGAATGAGACAAAAACTTGCATGTGCCCCTAGCATATGTGTGTGAGTGTGGTGAGAGGTTGGTATAGGTGCTTGCATGTGTCCCCCCTCGCATGCATGCGCTCTATCCTAGAGGCAAAGGTTCCGTACCCGTATAAGGGGGGAATCTCCCCGTTTAGGTGAAACCGGGTAGGATAGTGCCCCAACTTGTGAACCAACATGGTTTTACATCACCCTATGACCTAAACAAACACAAAACAAGAGAGAGCTACGCCGGGCTACCCCTGTCAGAGGAACGTCTAGGGGGGTAGACGATCCGAGTGTGCACAGAGATCATGGTTTCGCCAGAGGAAGACCACGAGAACATTGGAATGAGATGAAAACTTGCATGTGCCCCTAGCATATGTGTGTGAGTGTGGTGAGAGGTTGGTATAGGTGCTTGCATGTGTCCCCCCTCGCATGCATGCGCTCTAACCTAGAGGCGAAGGTTCCGTACCCGTATGAGGGGGGAATATCCCCGTTTAGGTGAAACCGGGTAGGATAGTGCCCCAACTTGTGAACCAACATGGTTTTACATCACCCTATGACCTAAACAAACACAAAACAAGAGAGAGCTACGCCGGGCTACCCCTGTCAGAGGAATGTCTAGGGGGGTAGACGATCCGAGTGTGCACAGAGATCAGGGTTTCGCCGGAGGAAGACCACGAGAACATTGGAATGAGATGAAAACTTGCATGTGCCCCTATCATATGTGTGTGAGTGTGGTGAGAGGTTGTTATAGGTGCTTGCATGTGTCCCCCCTCGCATGCATGCGCTCTAACCTAGAGGCGAAGGTTCCGGACCCGTATGAGGGGGGAATCTCCCCGTTTAGGTGAAACCGGGTAGGATAGTGCCCCAACTTGTGAACCAACATGGTTTTACATCACCCTATGACCTAAACAAACACAAAACAAGAGAGAGCTACGCCGGGCTACCCCTGTCAGAGGAACGTCTAGGGGGGTAGACGATTCGAGTGTGCACAGAGATTAGGGTTTCGCCGGAGGAAGACCACGAGAACACTGGAATGAGATGAAAACTTGCATGTGCCCCTAGCATATGTGTGTTAGTGTGGTGAGAGGTTGGTATAGGTGCTTGCATGTGTCCCCCCTCGCATGCATGCGCTCTAACCTAGAGGCGAAGGTCCCGGACCCGTATGAGGGGGGAATCTCCCCGTTTAGGTGAAACCGGGTAGGATAGTGCCCCAACTTGTGAACCAACATGGTTTTACATCACCCTATGACCTAAACAAACACAAAACAAGAGAGAGCTACGCCGGGCTACCCCTGTCAGAGGAACGTCTAGGGGGGTAGACGATCCGAGTGTGCACAGAGATCAGGGTTTCGCCGGAGGAAGACCACGAGAACATTGGAATGAGATGAAAACTTGCATGTGCCCCTAGCATATGTGTGTGAGTGTGGTGAGAGGTTGGTATAGGTGCTTGCATGTGTCCCCCCTCGCATGCATGCGCTCTAACCTAGAGGCGAAGGTTCCGGACCCGTATGAGGGGGGAATCTCCCCGTTTAGGTGAAACCGGGTAGGATAGTGCCCCAACTTGTGAACCAACATGGTTTTACATCACCCTATGACCTAAACAAACACAAAACAAGAGAGAGCTACGCCGGGCTACCCCTGTCAGAGGAACGTCTAGGGGGTAGACGATCCGAGTGTGCACAGAGATCAGGGTTTCGCCGGAGGAAGACCACGAGAACATGGGAATGAGATGAAAACTTGCATGTGCCCCTAGCATATGTGTGTGAGTGTGGTGAGAGGTTGGTATAGGTGCTTGCATGTGTCCCCCCTCGCATGCATGCGCTCTAACCTAGAGGCGAAGGTTCCGGACCCGTATGATGGGGGAATCTCCCCGTTTAGGTGAAACCGGGTTGGATAGTGCCCCAACTTGTGAACCAACATGGTTTTACATCACCCTATGACCTAAAAAAACACAAAACAAGAGAGAGATACGCCGGGCTACCCCTGTCAAAGGAACGTCTAGGGGGGTAGACGATCCGAGTGTGCACAGAGATCAGGGTTTCGCCGGAGGAAGACCACGAGAACATTGGAATGAGACGAAAACTTGTATGTGCCCCTAGCATATGTGTGTGAGTGTGGTGAGAGGTTGGTATAGGTGCTTGCATGTGTCCCCCCTCGCATGCATGCGCTCTAACCTAGAGGCGAAGGTTCCGTACCCGTATGAGGGGGGGAATCTCCTCGTTTAGGTGAAACCGGGTAGGATAGTGCCCCAACTTGTGAACCAACATGGTTTTACATCACCCTATGACCGAAACAAACACAAAACAAGAGAGAGCTACGCCGGGCTACCCCTGTCAGAGGAACGTCTAGGGGGGTAGACGATCCGAGTGTGCACAGAGATCAGGGTTTCGCCGGAGGAAGACCACGAGAACATTGGAATGAGATGAAAACTTGCATGTGCCCCTAGCATATGTGTTTGAGTGTGGTGAGAGGTTGGTATAGGTGCTTGCATGTGTCCCCCCTCGCATGCATGCGCTCTAACCTAGAGGCGAAGGTTCCGTACCCGTATGAGGGGGGAATCTCCCCGTTTAGGTGAAACCGGGTAGGATAGTGCCCCAACTTGTGAACCAACATGGTTTTACATCACCCTATGACCTAAACAAACACAAAACAAGAGAGAGCTACGCCGGGCTACCCCTGTCAGAGGAACGTCTAGGGGGGTAGACGATCCGAGTGTGCACAGAGATGAGGGTTTCGCCAGAGGAAGACCACGAGAACATTGGAATGAGATGAAAACTTGCATGTGCCCCTAGCATATGTGTGTGAGTGTGGTGATAGGTTGGTATAGGTGCTTGCATGTGTCCCCCCTCGCATGCATGCGCTCTAACCTAGAGGCGAAGGTTCCGTACCCGTATGAGGGGGGAATCTCCCCGTTTAGGTGAAACCGGGTAGGATAGTGCCCCAACTTGTGAACCAACATGGTTTTACATCACCCTATGACCTAAACAAACACAAAACAAGAGAGAGCTACGCCGGGCTACCCCTGTCAGAGGAATGTCTAGGGGGGTAGACGATCCGAGTGTGCACAGAGATCAGGGTTTCGCCGGAGGAAGACCACGAGAACATTGGAATGAGATGAAAACTTGCATGTGCCCCTAGCATATGTGTGTGAGTGTGGTGAGAGGTTGGTATAGGTGCTTGCATGTGTCCCCCCTCGCATGCATGCGCTCTAACCTAGAGGCGAAGGTTCCGGACCCGTATGAGGGGGGAATCTCCCCGTTTAGGTGAAACCGGGTAGGATAGTGCCCCAACTTGTGAACCAACATGGTTTTACATCACCCTATGACCTAAACAAACACAAAACAAGAGAGAGCTACGCCGGGCTACCCCTGTCAGAGGAATGTCTAGGGGGGTAGACGATCCGAGTGTGCACAGAGATCAGGGTTTCGCCGGAGGAAGACCACGAGAACATTGGAATGAGATGAAAACTTGCATGTGCCCCTATCATATGTGTGTGAGTGTGGTGAGAGGTTGGTATAGGTGCTTGCATGTGTCCCCCCTCGCATGCATGCGCTCTAACCTAGAGGCGAAGGTTCCGGACCCGTATGAGGGGGGAATCTCCCCGTTTAGGTGAAACCGGGTAGGATAGTGCCCCAACTTGTGAACCAACATGGTTTTACATCACCCTATGACCTAAACAAACACAAAACAAGAGAGAGCTACGCCGGGCTACCCCTGTCAGAGGAACGTCTAGGGGGTAGACGATCCGAGTGTGCACAGAGATTAGGGTTTCGCCGGAGGAAGACCACGAGAACATTGGAATGAGATGAAAACTTGCATGTGCCCCTAGCATATGTGTGTGAGTGTGGTGAGAGGTTGTTATAGGTGCTTGCATGTGTCCCCCCTCGCATGCATGCGCTCTAACCTAGAGGCGAAGGTTCCGGACCCGTATGAGGGGGGAATCTCCCCGTTTAGGTGAAACCGGGTAGGATAGTGCCCCAACTTGTGAACCAACATGGTTTTACATCACCCTATGACCTAAACAAACACAAAACAAGAGAGAGCTACGCCGGGCTACCCCTGTCAGAGGAACGTCTAGGGGGGTAGACGATTCGAGTGTGCACAGAGATTAGGGTTTCGCCGGAGGAAGACCACGAGAACACTGGAATGAGATGAAAACTTGCATGTGCCCCTAGCATATGTGTGTGAGTGTGGTGAGAGGTTGGTATAGGTGCTTGCATGTGTCCCCCCTCGCATGCATGCACTCTAACCTAGAGGCGAAGGTTCCGGACCCGTATGAGGGGGGAATCTCGACGTTTAGGTGAAACCGGGTAGTATAGTGCCCCAACTTGTGAACCAACATGGTTTTACATCAACCTATGACCTAAACAAACACAAAACAAGAGAGAGCTACGCCGGGCTACCCCTGTCAGAGGAACGTCTAGGGGGGTAGACGATCCGAGTGTGCACAGAGATCAGGGTTTCGCCGGAGGAAGACCACGAGAACATTGGAATGAGATGAAAACTTGCATGTGCCCCTAGCATATGTGTGTGAGTGTGGTGAGAGGTTGGTATAGGTGCTTGCATGTGTCCCCCCTCGCATGCATGCGCTCTAACCTAGAGGCGAAGGTTCCGGACCCGTATGAGGGGGGAATCTCCCCGTTTAGGTGAAACCGGGTAGGATAGTGCCCCAACTTGTGAACCAACATGGTTTTACATCACCCTATGACCTAAACAAACACAAAACAAGAGAGAGCTACGCCGGGCTACCCCTGTCAGAGGAACGTCTAGGGGGGTAGACGATCCGAGTGTGCACAGAGATCAGGGTTTCGCCGGAGGAAGACCACGAGAACATTGGAATGAGACGAAAACTTGCATGTGCCCCTAGCATATGTGTGTGAGTGTGGTGAGAGGTTGGTATAGGTGCTTGCATGTGTCCCCCCTCGCATGCATGCGCTCTAACCTAGAGGCGAAGGTTCCAGACCCGCATGAGGGGGGAATCTCCCCGTTTAGGTGAAACCGGGTAGGATAGTGCCCCAACTTGTGAACCAACATGGTTTTACATCACCCTATGACCTAAAAAAACACAAAACAAGAGAGAGCTACGCCGGGCTACCCCTGTCAGAGGAATGTCTAGGGGGTAGACGATCCGAGTGTGCACAGAGATCATGGTTTCGCCGGAGGAAGACCACGAGAACATTGGAATGAGATGAAAACTTGCATGTGCCCCTAGCATATGTGTGTGAGTGTGGTGAGAGGTTGGTATAGGTGCTTGCATGTGTCCCCCCTCGCATGCATGCGCTCTAACCTAGAGGCGAAGGTTTCGGACCCGTATGAGGGGGGAATCTCCCTGTTTAGGTGAAACCGGGTAGGATAGTGCCCCAACTTGTGAACCAACATGGTTTTACATCACCCTATGACCTAAACAAACACAAAACAAGAGAGAGCTACGCCGGGCTACCCCTGTCAGAGGAACGTCTAGGGGGGTAGACGATCCGAGTGTGCACAGAGATCAGGGTTTCGTCGGAGGAAGACCACGAGAACATTGGAATGAGATGAAAACTTGCATGTGCCGCTAGAATATGTGTGTGAGTGTGGTGAGAGGTTGGTATAGGTGCTTGCATGTGTCCCCCTCGCATGCATGCACTCTAACCTAGAGGCGAAGGTTCCGGACCCGTATGAGGGGGGAATCTCCCCGTTTAGGTGAAACCGGGTAGGATAGTGCCCCAACTTGTGAACCAACATGGTTTTACATCACCCTATGACCTAAACAAACACAAAACAAGAGAGAGCTACGCCGGGCTACCCCTGTCAGAGGAACGTCTAGGGGGGTAGACGATCCGAGTGTGCACAGAGATCAGGGTTTC
This sequence comes from Avena sativa, assembly GCA_916181665.1. Taxonomy (NCBI): domain Eukaryota; kingdom Viridiplantae; phylum Streptophyta; class Magnoliopsida; order Poales; family Poaceae; genus Avena; species Avena sativa. The sequence goes on along the minus strand of OV702298.1, from coordinate 257,596,827 downwards.
GCCGGAGGAAGACCACGAGAACATTAGAATGAGATGAAAACTTGCATGTGCCCCTAGCATATGTGTGTGAGTGTGGTGAGAGGTTGGTATAGGTGCTTGCATGTGTCCCCCCTCGCATGCATGCGCTCTAACCTAGAGGCGAAGGTTCCGGACCCGTATGAGGGGGGAATCTCCCCGTTTAGGTGAAACCGGGTAGGATAGTGCCCCAACTTGTGAACCAACATGGTTTTACATCACCCTATGACCTAAACAAACACAAAACAAGATAGAGCTACGCCGGGCTACCCCTGTCAGAGGAACGTCTAGGGGGGTAGACGATCCGAGTGTGCACAGAGATCAGGGTTTCGCCGGAGGAAGACCACGAGAACATTGGAATGAGACGAAAACTTGCATGTGCCCCTAGCATATGTGTGTGAGTGTGGTGAGAGGTTGGTATAGGTGCTTGCATGTGTCCCCCCTCGCATGCATGCGCTCTAACCTAGAGGCGAAGGTTCCGGACCCGTATGAGGGGGGAATCTCCCCGTTTAGGTGAAACCGGGTAGGATAGTGCCCCAACTTGTGAATGAACATGGTTTTACATCACCCTATGACCCAAACAAACACAAAACAAGAGAGAGCTACGCCGGGCTACCCCTGTCAGAGGAACGTCTAGGGGGGTAGACGATCCGAGTGTGCACAGAGATCAGCGTTTCGCTGGAGGAAGACCACGAGAACATTGGAATGAGACGAAAACTTGCATGTGCCCCTAGCATATGTGTGTGAGTGTGGTGACAGGTTGTTATAGGTGCTTGCATGTGTCCCCCCTCGCATGCATGCGCTCTAACCTAGAGGCGAAGGTTTCGGACCCGTATGAGGGGGAATCTCCCTGTTTAGGTGAAACCGGGTAGGATAGTGCCCCAACTTGTGAACCAACATGGTTTTACATCACCCTATGACCTAAACAAACACAAAACAAGAGAGAGCTACGCCGGGCTACCCCTGTCAGAGGAACGTCTAGGGGGGTAGACGATCCGAGTGTGCACAGAGATCAGGGTTTCGTCGGAGGAAGACCACGAGAACATTGGAATGAGATGAAAACTTGCATGTGCCGCTAGAATATGTGTGTGAGTGTGGTGAGAGGTTGGTATAGGTGCTTGCATGTGTCCCCCTCGCATGCATGCACTCTAACCTAGAGGCGAAGGTTCCGGACCCGTATGAGGGGGGAATCTCCCCGTTTAGGTGAAACCGGGTAGGATAGTGCCCCAACTTGTGAACCAACATGGTTTTACATCACCCTATGACCTAAACAAACACAAAACAAGAGAGAGCTACGCCGGGCTACCCCTGTCAGAGGAACGTCTAGGGGGGTAGACGATCCGAGTGTGCACAGAGATCAGGGTTTCGCCGGAGGAAGACCACGAGAACATTAGAATGAGATGAAAACTTGCATGTTCCCCTAGCATATGTGTGTGAGTGTGGTGAGAGGTTGGTATAGGTGCTTGCATGTGTCCCCCCTCGCATGCATGCGCTCTAACCTAGAGGCGAAGGTTCCGGACCCGTATAAGGGGGGAATCTCCCCGTTTAGGTGAAACCGGGTAGGATAGTGCCCCAACTTGTGAACCAACATGGTTTTACATCACCCTATGACCTAAACAAACACAAAACAAGAGAGAGCTACGCCGGGCTACCCCTGTCAGAGGAACGTCTAGGGGGTAGACGATCCGAGTGTGCACAGAGATCAGGGTTTCGCCGGAGGAAGACCACGAGAACATTGGAATGAGATGAAAACTTGCATGTGCCCCTAGCATATGTGCGAGTGTGGTGAGAGGTTGGTATAGGTGCTTGCATGTGTCCCCCCTCGCATGCATGCGCTCTAACCTAGAGGCGAAGGTTCCGGACCCGTATGATGGGGGAATCTCCCCGTTTAGGTGAAACCGGGTAGGATAGTGCCCCAACTTGTGAATGAACATGGTTTTACATCACCCTATGACCCAAACAAACACAAAACAAGAGAGAGCTACGCCGGGCTACCCCTGTCAGAGGAACGTCTAGGGGGGTAGACAATCCGAGTGTGCACAGAGATCAGCGTTTCGCTGGAGGAAGACCACGAGAACATTGGAATGAGACGAAAACTTGCATGTGCCCCTAGCATATGTGTGTGAGTGTGGTGACAGGTTGTTATAGGTGCTTGCATGTGTCCCCCCTCGCATGCATGCGCTCTAACCTAGAGGCGAAGGTTCCGTACCCGTATAAGGGGGGAATCTCCCCGTTTAGGTGAAACCGGGTAGGATAGTGCCCCAACTTGTGAACCAACATGGTTTTACATCACCCTATGACCTAAACAAACACAAAACAAGAGAGAGCTACGCCGGGCTACCCCTGTCAGAGGAACGTCTAGGGGGGTAGACGATTCGAGTGTGCACAGAGATCAGGGTTTCGCCGGAGGATGACCACGAGAACATTGGAATGAGATGAAAACTTGCATGTGCCCCTAGAATATGTGTGTGAGTATGGTGAGAGGTTGGTATAGGTGCTTGCATGTGCCCCCCTCGCATGCATGCGCTCTAACCTAGAGGCGAAGGTTCCGTACCCGTATGAGGGGGGAATCTCCCCGTTTAGGTGAAACCGGGTAGGATAGTGCCCCAACTTGTGAACCAACATGGTTTTACATCACCCTATGACCTAAAAAAACACAAAACAAGAGAGAGCTACGCCGGGCTACCCCTGTCAGAGGAATGTCTAGGGGTGTAGACGATCCGAGTGTGCACAGAGATCATGGTTTCGCCGGAGGAAGACCACGAGAACATTGGAATGAGATGAAAACTTGCATGTGCCCCTATCATATGTGTGTGATTGTGGTGATAGGTTGGTATAGGTGCTTGCATGTGTCCCCCCTCGCATGCATGCGCTCTAACCTAGAGGCGAAGGTTCCGGACCCGTATGAGGGGGGAATCTCCCCGTTTAGGTGAAACCGGGTAGGATAGTGCCCCAACTTGTGAACCAACATGGTTTTACGTCACCCTATGACCTAAACAAACACAAAACAAGAGAGAGCTACGCCGGGCTACCCCTGTCAGAGGAACGTCTAGGGGGTAGACGATCCGAGTGTGCACAGAGATTAGGGTTTCGCCGGAGGAAGACCACGAGAACATTGGAATGAGACGAAAACTTGCATGTGCCCCTAGCATATGTGTGTGAGTGTGGTGAGAGGTTGGTATAGGTGCTTGCATGTGTCCCCCCTCGCATGCATGCGCTCTAACCTAGAGGCGAAGGTTCCGTACCCGTATAAGGGGGGAATCTCCCCGTTTAGGTGAAACCGGGTAGGATAGTGCCCCAACTTGTGAACCAACATGGTTTTACATCACCCTATGACCTAAACAAACACAAAACAAGAGAGAGCTACGCCGGGCTACCCCTGTCAGAGGAACGTCTAGGGGGGTAGACGATCCGAGTGTGCACAGAGATCAGGGTTTCGCCGGAGGAAGACCACGAGAACATTGGAATGAGACGAAAACTTGCATGTGCCCCTAGCATATGTGTGTGAGTGTGGTGAGAGGTTGGTATAGGTGCTTGCATGTGTCCCCCCTCGCATGCATGCGCTCTAACCTAGAGGCGAAGGTTCCGTACCCGTATAAGGGGGGAATCTCCCCGTTTAGGTGAAACCGGGTAGGATAGTGCCCCAACTTGTGAACCAACATGGTTTTACATCACCCTATGACCTAAACAAACACAAAACAAGAGAGAGCTACGCCGGGCTACCCCTGTCAGAGGAACGTCTAGGGGGGTAGACGATCCGAGTGTGCACAGAGATCAGCGTTTCGCTGGAGGAAGACCACGAGAACATTGGAATGAGACGAAAACTTGCATGTGCCCCTAGCATATGTGTGTGAGTGTGGTGACAGGTTGTTATAGGTGCTTGCATGTGTCCCCCCTCGCATGCATGCGCTCTAACCTAGAGGCGAAGGTTTCGGACCCGTATGAGGGGGAATCTCCCTGTTTAGGTGAAACCGGGTAGGATAGTGCCCCAACTTGTGAACCAACATGGTTTTACATCACCCTATGACCTAAACAAACACAAAACAAGAGAGAGCTACGCCGGGCTACCCCTGTCAGAGGAACGTCTAGGGGGGTAGACGATCCGAGTGTGCACAGAGATCAGGGTTTCGTCGGAGGAAGACCACGAGAACATTGGAATGAGATGAAAACTTGCATGTGCCGCTAGAATATGTGTGTGAGTGTGGTGAGAGGTTGGTATAGGTGCTTGCATGTGTCCCCCTCGCATGCATGCACTCTAACCTAGAGGCGAAGGTTCCGGACCCGTATGAGGGGGGAATCTCCCCGTTTAGGTGAAACCGGGTAGGATAGTGCCCCAACTTGTGAACCAACATGGTTTTACATCACCCTATGACCTAAACAAACACAAAACAAGAGAGAGCTACGCCGGGCTACCCCTGTCAGAGGAACGTCTAGGGGGGTAGACGATCCGAGTGTGCACAGAGATCAGGGTTTCGCCGGAGGAAGACCACGAGAACATTAGAATGAGATGAAAACTTGCATGTTCCCCTAGCATATGTGTGTGAGTGTGGTGAGAGGTTGGTATAGGTGCTTGCATGTGTCCCCCCTCGCATGCATGCGCTCTAACCTAGAGGCGAAGGTTCCGGACCCGTATAAGGGGGGAATCTCCCCGTTTAGGTGAAACCGGGTAGGATAGTGCCCCAACTTGTGAACCAACATGGTTTTACATCACCCTATGACCTAAACAAACACAAAACAAGAGAGAGCTACGCCGGGCTACCCCTGTCAGAGGAACGTCTAGGGGGTAGACGATCCGAGTGTGCACAGAGATCAGGGTTTCGCCGGAGGAAGACCACGAGAACATTGGAATGAGATGAAAACTTGCATGTGCCCCTAGCATATGTGCGAGTGTGGTGAGAGGTTGGTATAGGTGCTTGCATGTGTCCCCCCTCGCATGCATGCGCTCTAACCTAGAGGCGAAGGTTCCGGACCCGTATGATGGGGGAATCTCCCCGTTTAGGTGAAACCGGGTAGGATAGTGCCCCAACTTGTGAATGAACATGGTTTTACATCACCCTATGACCCAAACAAACACAAAACAAGAGAGAGCTACGCCGGGCTACCCCTGTCAGAGGAACGTCTAGGGGGGTAGACAATCCGAGTGTGCACAGAGATCAGCGTTTCGCTGGAGGAAGACCACGAGAACATTGGAATGAGACGAAAACTTGCATGTGCCCCTAGCATATGTGTGTGAGTGTGGTGACAGGTTGTTATAGGTGCTTGCATGTGTCCCCCCTCGCATGCATGCGCTCTAACCTAGAGGCGAAGGTTCCGTACCCGTATAAGGGGGGAATCTCCCCGTTTAGGTGAAACCGGGTAGGATAGTGCCCCAACTTGTGAACCAACATGGTTTTACATCACCCTATGACCTAAACAAACACAAAACAAGAGAGAGCTACGCCGGGCTACCCCTGTCAGAGGAACGTCTAGGGGGGTAGACGATTCGAGTGTGCACAGAGATCAGGGTTTCGCCGGAGGATGACCACGAGAACATTGGAATGAGATGAAAACTTGCATGTGCCCCTAGAATATGTGTGTGAGTATGGTGAGAGGTTGGTATAGGTGCTTGCATGTGCCCCCCTCGCATGCATGCGCTCTAACCTAGAGGCGAAGGTTCCGTACCCGTATGAGGGGGGAATCTCCCCGTTTAGGTGAAACCGGGTAGGATAGTGCCCCAACTTGTGAACCAACATGGTTTTACATCACCCTATGACCTAAAAAAACACAAAACAAGAGAGAGCTACGCCGGGCTACCCCTGTCAGAGGAATGTCTAGGGGTGTAGACGATCCGAGTGTGCACAGAGATCATGGTTTCGCCGGAGGAAGACCACGAGAACATTGGAATGAGATGAAAACTTGCATGTGCCCCTATCATATGTGTGTGATTGTGGTGATAGGTTGGTATAGGTGCTTGCATGTGTCCCCCCTCGCATGCATGCGCTCTAACCTAGAGGCGAAGGTTCCGGACCCGTATGAGGGGGGAATCTCCCCGTTTAGGTGAAACCGGGTAGGATAGTGCCCCAACTTGTGAACCAACATGGTTTTACGTCACCCTATGACCTAAACAAACACAAAACAAGAGAGAGCTACGCCGGGCTACCCCTGTCAGAGGAACGTCTAGGGGGTAGACGATCCGAGTGTGCACAGAGATTAGGGTTTCGCCGGAGGAAGACCACGAGAACATTGGAATGAGACGAAAACTTGCATGTGCCCCTAGCATATGTGTGTGAGTGTGGTGAGAGGTTGGTATAGGTGCTTGCATGTGTCCCCCCTCGCATGCATGCGCTCTAACCTAGAGGCGAAGGTTCCGTACCCGTATAAGGGGGGAATCTCCCCGTTTAGGTGAAACCGGGTAGGATAGTGCCCCAACTTGTGAACCAACATGGTTTTACATCACCCTATGACCTAAACAAACACAAAACAAGAGAGAGCTACGCCGGGCTACCCCTGTCAGAGGAACGTCTAGGGGGGTAGACGATCCGAGTGTGCACAGAGATCAGGGTTTCGCCGGAGGAAGACCACGAGAACATTGGAATGAGACGAAAACTTGCATGTGCCCCTAGCATATGTGTGTGAGTGTGGTGAGAGGTTGGTATAGGTGCTTGCATGTGTCCCCCCTCGCATGCATGCGCTCTAACCTAGAGGCGAAGGTTCCGTACCCGTATAAGGGGGGAATCTCCCCGTTTAGGTGAAACCGGGTAGGATAGTGCCCCAACTTGTGAACCAACATGGTTTTACATCACCCTATGACCTAAACAAACACAAAACAAGAGAGAGCTACGCCGGGCTACCCCTGTCAGAGGAACGTCTAGGGGGGTAGACGATCCGAGTGTGCACAGAGATCAGCGTTTCGCTGGAGGAAGACCACGAGAACATTGGAATGAGACGAAAACTTGCATGTGCCCCTAGCATATGTGTGTGAGTGTGGTGACAGGTTGTTATAGGTGCTTGCATGTGTCCCCCCTCGCATGCATGCGCTCTAACCTAGAGGCGAAGGTTTCGGACCCGTATGAGGGGGAATCTCCCTGTTTAGGTGAAACCGGGTAGGATAGTGCCCCAACTTGTGAACCAACATGGTTTTACATCACCCTATGACCTAAACAAACACAAAACAAGAGAGAGCTACGCCGGGCTACCCCTGTCAGAGGAACGTCTAGGGGGGTAGACGATCCGAGTGTGCACAGAGATCAGGGTTTCGTCGGAGGAAGACCACGAGAACATTGGAATGAGATGAAAACTTGCATGTGCCGCTAGAATATGTGTGTGAGTGTGGTGAGAGGTTGGTATAGGTGCTTGCATGTGTCCCCCTCGCATGCATGCACTCTAACCTAGAGGCGAAGGTTCCGGACCCGTATGAGGGGGGAATCTCCCCGTTTAGGTGAAACCGGGTAGGATAGTGCCCCAACTTGTGAACCAACATGGTTTTACATCACCCTATGACCTAAACAAACACAAAACAAGAGAGAGCTACGCCGGGCTACCCCTGTCAGAGGAACGTCTAGGGGGGTAGACGATCCGAGTGTGCACAGAGATCAGGGTTTCGCCGGAGGAAGACCACGAGAACATTAGAATGAGATGAAAACTTGCATGTTCCCCTAGCATGTGTGTGTGAGTGTGGTGAGAGGTTGGTATAGGTGCTTGCATGTGTCCCCCCTCGCATGCATGCGCTCTAACCTAGAGGCGAAGGTTCCGGACCCGTATAAGGGGGGAATCTCCCCGTTTAGGTGAAACCGGGTAGGATAGTGCCCCAACTTGTGAACCAACATGGTTTTACATCACCCTATGACCTAAACAAACACAAAACAAGAGAGAGCTACGCCGGGCTACCCCTGTCAGAGGAACGTCTAGGGGGTAGACGATCCGAGTGTGCACAGAGATCAGGGTTTCGCCGGAGGAAGACCACGAGAACATTGGAATGAGATGAAAACTTGCATGTGCCCCTAGCATATGTGCGAGTGTGGTGAGAGGTTGGTATAGGTGCTTGCATGTGTCCCCCCTCGCATGCATGCGCTCTAACCTAGAGGCGAAGGTTCCGGACCCGTATGATGGGGGAATCTCCCCGTTTAGGTGAAACCGGGTAGGATAGTGCCCCAACTTGTGAATGAACATGGTTTTACATCACCCTATGACCCAAACAAACACAAAACAAGAGAGAGCTACGCCGGGCTACCCCTGTCAGAGGAACGTCTAGGGGGGTAGACAATCCGAGTGTGCACAGAGATCAGCGTTTCGCTGGAGGAAGACCACGAGAACATTGGAATGAGACGAAAACTTGCATGTGCCCCTAGCATATGTGTGTGAGTGTGGTGACAGGTTGTTATAGGTGCTTGCATGTGTCCCCCCTCGCATGCATGCGCTCTAACCTAGAGGCGAAGGTTCCGTACCCGTATAAGGGGGGAATCTCCCCGTTTAGGTGAAACCGGGTAGGATAGTGCCCCAACTTGTGAACCAACATGGTTTTACATCACCCTATGACCTAAACAAACACAAAACAAGAGAGAGCTACGCCGGGCTACCCCTGTCAGAGGAACGTCTAGGGGGGTAGACGATTCGAGTGTGCACAGAGATCAGGGTTTCGCCGGAGGATGACCACGAGAACATTGGAATGAGATGAAAACTTGCATGTGCCCCTAGAATATGTGTGTGAGTATGGTGAGAGGTTGGTATAGGTGCTTGCATGTGCCCCCCTCGCATGCATGCGCTCTAACCTAGAGGCGAAGGTTCCGTACCCGTATGAGGGGGGAATCTCCCCGTTTAGGTGAAACCGGGTAGGATAGTGCCCCAACTTGTGAACCAACATGGTTTTACATCACCCTATGACCTAAAAAAACACAAAACAAGAGAGAGCTACGCCGGGCTACCCCTGTCAGAGGAATGTCTAGGGGTGTAGACGATCCGAGTGTGCATAGAGATCATGGTTTCGCCGGAGGAAGACCACGAGAACATTGGAATGAGATGAAAACTTGCATGTGCCCCTATCATATGTGTGTGATTGTGGTGATAGGTTGGTATAGGTGCTTGCATGTGTCCCCCCTCGCATGCATGCGCTCTAACCTAGAGGCGAAGGTTCCGGACCCGTATGAGGGGGGAATCTCCCCGTTTAGGTGAAACCGGGTAGGATAGTGCCCCAACTTGTGAACCAACATGGTTTTACGTCACCCTATGACCTAAACAAACACAAAACAAGAGAGAGCTACGCCGGGCTACCCCTGTCAGAGGAACGTCTAGGGGGTAGACGATCCGAGTGTGCACAGAGATTAGGGTTTCGCCGGAGGAAGACCACGAGAACATTGGAATGAGACGAAAACTTGCATGTGCCCCTAGCATATGTGTGTGAGTGTGGTGAGAGGTTGGTATAGGTGCTTGCATGTGTCCCCCCTCGCATGCATGCGCTCTAACCTAGAGGCGAAGGTTCCGTACCCGTATAAGGGGGGAATCTCCCCGTTTAGGTGAAACCGGGTAGGATAGTGCCCCAACTTGTGAACCAACATGGTTTTACATCACCCTATGACCTAAACAAACACAAAACAAGAGAGAGCTACGCCGGGCTACCCCTGTCAGAGGAACGTCTAGGGGGGTAGACGATTCGAGTGTGCACAGAGATCAGGGTTTCGCCGGAGGATGACCACGAGAACATTGGAATGAGATGAAAACTTGCATGTGCCCCTAGAATATGTGTGTGAGTATGGTGAGAGGTTGGTATAGGTGCTTGCATGTGCCCCCCTCGCATGCATGCGCTCTAACCTAGAGGCGAAGGTTCCGTACCCGTATGAGGGGGGAATCTCCCCGTTTAGGTGAAACCGGGTAGGATAGTGCCCCAACTTGTGAACCAACATGGTTTTACATCACCCTATGACCTAAAAAAACACAAAACAAGAGAGAGCTACGCCGGGCTACCCCTGTCAGAGGAATGTCTAGGGGTGTAGACGATCCGAGTGTGCATAGAGATCATGGTTTCGCCGGAGGAAGACCACGAGAACATTGGAATGAGATGAAAACTTGCATGTGCCCCTATCATATGTGTGTGATTGTGGTGATAGGTTGGTATAGGTGCTTGCATGTGTCCCCCCTCGCATGCATGCGCTCTAACCTAGAGGCGAAGGTTCCGGACCCGTATGAGGGGGGAATCTCCCCGTTTAGGTGAAACCGGGTAGGATAGTGCCCCAACTTGTGAACCAACATGGTTTTACGTCACCCTATGACCTAAACAAACACAAAACAAGAGAGAGCTACGCCGGGCTACCCCTGTCAGAGGAACGTCTAGGGGGTAGACGATCCGAGTGTGCACAGAGATTAGGGTTTCGCCGGAGGAAGACCACGAGAACATTGGAATGAGACGAAAACTTGCATGTGCCCCTAGCATATGTGTGTGAGTGTGGTGAGAGGTTGGTATAGGTGCTTGCATGTGTCCCCCCTCGCATGCATGCGCTCTAACCTAGAGGCGAAGGTTCCGTACCCGTATAAGGGGGGAATCTCCCCGTTTAGGTGAAACCGGGTAGGATAGTGCCCCAACTTGTGAACCAACATGGTTTTACATCACCCTATGACCTAAACAAACACAAAACAAGAGAGAGCTACGCCGGGCTACCCCTGTCAGAGGAACGTCTAGGGGGGTAGACGATCCGAGTGTGCACAGAGATCAGGGTTTCGCCGGAGGAAGACCACGAGAACATTGGAATGAGACGAAAACTTGCATGTGCCCCTAGCATATGTGTGTGAGTGTGGTGAGAGGTTGGTATAGGTGCTTGCATGTGTCCCCCCTCGCATGCATGCGCTCTAACCTAGAGGCGAAGGTTCCGTACCCGTATAAGGGGGGAATCTCCCCGTTTAGGTGAAACCGGGTAGGATAGTGCCCCAACTTGTGAACCAACATGGTTTTACATCACCCTATGACCTAAACAAACACAAAACAAGAGAGAGCTACGCCGGGCTACCCCTGTCAGAGGAACGTCTAGGGGGGTAGACGATCCGAGTGTGCACAGAGATCAGGGTTTCGCCAGAGGAAGACCACGAGAACATTGGAATGAGATGAAAACTTGCATGTGCCCCTAGCATATGTGTGTGAGTGTGGTGAGAGGTTGGTATAGGTGCTTGCATGTGTCCCCCCTCGCATGCATGCGCTCTAACCTAGAGGCGAAGGTTCCGTACCCGTATGAGGGGGGAATCTCCCCGTTTAGGTGAAACCGGGTAGGATAGTGCCCCAACTTGTGAACCAACATGGTTTTACATCACCCTATGACCTAAACAAACACAAAACAAGAGAGAGCTACGCCGGGCTACCCCTGTCAGAGGAATGTCTAGGTGGGTAGACGATCCGAGTGTGCACAGAGATCAGGGTTTCGCCGGAGGAAGACCACGAGAACATTGGAATGAGATGAAAACTTGCATGTGCCCCTATCATATGTGTGTGAGTGTGGTGAGAGGTTGTTATTGGTGCTTGCATGTGTCCCCCCTCGCATGCATGCGCTCTAACCTAGAGGCGAAGGTTCCGGACCCGTATGAGGGGGGAATCTCCCCGTTTAGGTGAAACCGGGTAGGATAGTGCCCCAACTTGTGAACCAACATGGTTTTACATCACCCTATGACCTAAACAAACACAAAACAAGAGAGAGCTACGCCGGGCTACCCCTGTCAGAGGAACGTCTAGGGGGGTAGACGATTCGAGTGTGCACAGAGATTAGGGTTTCGCCGGAGGAAGACCACGAGAACACTGGAATGAGATGAAAACTTGCATGTGCCCCTAGCATATGTGTGTGAGTGTGGTGAGAGGTTGGTATAGGTGCTTGCATGTGTCCCCCCTCGCATGCATGCGCTCTAACCTAGAGGCGAAGGTCCCGGACCCGTATGAGGGGGGAATCTCCCCGTTTAGGTGAAACCGGGTAGGATAGTGCCCCAACTTGTGAACCAACATGGTTTTACATCACCCTATGACCTAAACAAACACAAAACAAGAGAGAGCTACGCCGGGCTACCCCTGTCAGAGGAACGTCTAGGGGGGTAGACGATCCGAGTGTGCACAGAGATCAGGGTTTCGCCGGAGGAAGACCACGAGAACATTGGAATGAGATGAAAACTTGCATGTGCCCCTAGCATATGTGTGTGAGTGTGGTGAGAGGTTGGTATAGGTGCTTGCATGTGTCCCCCCTCGCATGCATGCGCTCTAACCTAGAGGCGAAGGTTCCGGACCCGTATGAGGGGGGAATCTCCCCGTTTAGGTGAAACCGGGTAGGATAGTGCCCCAACTTGTGAACCAACATGGTTTTACATCACCCTATGACCTAAACAAACACAAAACAAGAGAGAGCTACGCCGGGCTACCCCTGTCAGAGGAACGTCTAGGGGGTAGACGATCCGAGTGTGCACAGAGATCAGGGTTTCGCCGGAGGAAGACAACGAGAACATTGGAATGAGATGAAAACTTGCATGTGCCCCTAGCATATGTGTGTGAGTGTGGTGAGAGGTTGGTATAGGTGCTTGCATGTGTCCCCCCTCGCATGCATGCGCTCTAACCTAGAGGCGAAGGTTCCGGACCCGTATGATGGGGGAATCTCCCCGTTTAGGTGAAACCGGGTAGGATAGTGCCCCAACTTGTGAACCAACATGGTTTTACATCACCCTATGACCTAAAAAAACACAAAACAAGACAGAGATACGCCGGGCTACCCCTGTCAGAGGAACGTCTAGGGGGGTAGACGATCCGAGTGTGCACAGAGATCAGGGTTTCACCGGAGGAAGACCACGAGAACATTGGAATGAGACGAAAATTGCATGTGCCCCTAGCATATGTGTGTGAGTGTGGTGAGAGGTTGGTATAGGTGCTTGCATGTGTCCCCCCTCGCATGCATGCGCTCTAACCTAGAGGCGAAGGTTCCGTACCCGTATGAGGGGGGAATCTCCCCGTTTAGGTGAAACCGGGTAGGATAGTGCCCCAACTTGTGAACCAACATGGTTTTACATCACCCTATGACCGAAACAAAGACAAAACAAGAGAGAGCTACGCCGGGCTACCCCTGTCAGAGGAACGTCTAGGGGGGTAGACGATCCGAGTGTGCATAGAGATCAGGGTTTCGCCGGAGGAAGACCACGAGAACATTGGAATGAGATGAAAACTTGCATGTGCCCCTAGCATATGTGTGTGAGTATGGTGAGAGGTTGGTATAGGTGCTTGCATGTGCCCCCCTCGCATGCATGCGCTCTAACCTAGAGGCGAAGGTTCCGGACCCGTATGAGGGGGGAATCTCCCCGTTTAGGTGAAACCGGGTAGGATAGTGCCCCAACTTGTGAACCAACATGGTTTTACATCACCCTATGACCTAAACAAACACAAAACAAGAGAGAGCTACGCCGGGCTACCCCTGTCAGAGGAATGTCTAGGGGGGTAGACGATCCGAGTGTGCACAGAGATCAGGGTTTCGCCGGAGGAAGACCACGAGAACATTGGAATGAGATGAAAACTTGCATGTGCCCCTAGCATATGTGTGTGAGTGTGGTGAGAGGTTGGTATAGGTACTTGCATGTGTCCCCCCTCGCATGCATGCGCTCTAACCTAGAGGCGAAGGTTCCGGACCCGTATGAGGGGGGAATCTCCCCGTTTAGGTGAAACCGGGTAGGATAGTGCCCCAACTTGTGAACCAACATGGTTTTACATCACCCTATGACCTAAACAAACACAAAACAAGAGAGAGCTACGCCGGGATACCCCTGTCAGAGGAATGTCTAGGGGGGTAGACGATCCGAGTGTGCACAGAGATCAGGGTTTCGCCGGAGGAAGACCACGAGAACATTGGAATGAGATGAAAACTTGCATGTGCCCCTAGCATATGTGTGTGAGTGTGGTGAGAGGTTGGTATAGGCGCTTGCATGTGTCCCCCCTCGCATGCATGCGCTCTAACCTAGAGGCGAAGGTTCCGGACCCGTATGAGGGGGGAATCTCCCCGTTTAGGTGAAACCGGGTAGGATAGTGCCCCAACTTGTGAACCAACATGGTTTTACATCACCCTATGACCTAAAAAAACACAAAACAAGAGAGAGCTACGCCGGGCTACCCCTGTCAGAGGAACGTCTAGGGGGGTAGACGATTCGAGTGTGCACAGAGATTAGGGTTTCGCCGGAGGAAGACCACGAGAACACTGGAATGAGATGAAAACTTGCATGTGCCCCTAGCATATGTGTGTGAGTGTGGTGAGAGGTTGGTATAGGTGCTTGCATGTGTCCCCCCTCGCATGCATGCACTCTAACCTAGAGGCGAAGGTTCCGGACCCGTATGAGGGGGGAATCTCGACGTTTAGGTGAAACCGGGTAGTATAGTGCCCCAACTTGTGAACCAACATGGTTTTACATCACCCTATGACCTAAACAAACACAAAACAAGAGAGAGCTAAGCCGGGCTACCCCTGTCAGAGGAACGTCTAGGGGGGTAGACGATCCGAGTGTGCACAGAGATCAGGGTTTCGCCGGAGGAAGACCACGAGAACATTGGAATGAGATGAAAACTTGCATGTGCCCCTAGCATATGTGTGTGAGTGTGGTGAGAGGTTGGTATAGGTGCTTGCATGTGTCCCCCCTCGCATGCATGCGCTCTAACCTAGAGGCGAAGGTTCCGGACCCGTATGAGGGGGGAATCTCCCCGTTTAGGTGAAACCGGGTAGGATAGTGCCCCAACTTGTGAACCAACATGGTTTTACATCACCCTATGACCTAAACAAACACAAAACAAGAGAGAGCTACGCCGGGCTACCCCTGTCAGAGGAACGTCTAGGGGGGTAGACGATCCGAGTGTGCACAGAGATCAGGGTTTCGCCGGAGGAAGACCACGAGAACATTGGAATGAGACGAAAACTTGCATGTGCCCCTAGCATATGTGTGTGAGTGTGGTGAGAGGTTGGTATAGGTGCTTGCATGTGTCCCCCCTCGCATGCATGCGCTCTAACCTAGAGGCGAAGGTTCCGGACCCGTATGAGGGGGGAATCTCCCCGTTTAGGTGAAACCGGGTAGGATAGTGCCCCAACTTGTGAACCAACATGGTTTTACATCACCCTATGACCTAAAAAAACACAAAACAAGAGAGAGCTACGCCGGGCTACCCCTGTCAGAGGAATGTCTAGGGGGTAGACGATCCGAGTGTGCATAGAGATCATGGTTTCGCCGGAGGAAGACCACGAGAACATTGGAATGAGATGAAAACTTGCATGTGCCCCTAGAATATGTGTGTGAGTGTGGTGAGAGGTTGGTATAGGTGCTTGCATGTGTCCCCCCTCGCATGCATGCGCTCTAACCTAGAGGCGAAGGTTTCGGACCCGTATGAGGGGGGAATCTCCCTGTTTAGGTGAAACCGGGTAGGATAGTGCCCCAACTTGTGAACCAACATGGTTTTACATCACCCTATGACCTAAACAAACACAAAACAAGAGAGAGCTACGCCGGGCTACCCCTGTCAGAGGAACGTCTAGGGGGGTAGACGATCCGAGTGTGCACAGAGATCAGGGTTTCGTCGGGGGAAGACCACGAGAACATTGGAATGAGATGAAAACTTGCATGTGCCGCTAGAATATGTGTGTGAGTATGGTGAGAGGTTGGTATAGGTGCTTGCATGTGTCCCCCCTCGCATGCATGCACTCTAACCTAGAGGCGAAGGTTCCGGACACGTATGAGGGGGGAATCTCCCCGTTTAGGTGAAACCGGGTAGGATAGTGCCCCAACTTGTGAACCAACATGGTTTTACATCACCCTATGACCTAAACAAACACAAAACAAGAGAGAGCTACGCCGGGCTACCCCTGTCAGAGGAACGTCTAGGGGGGTAGACGATCCGAGTGTGCACAGAGATCAGGGTTTCGCCGGAGGAAGACCACGAGAACATTAGAATGAGATGAAAACTTGCATGTGCCCCTAGCATATGTGTGTGAGTGTGGTGAGAGGTTGGTATAGGTGCTTGCATGTGTCCCCCCTCGCATGCATGCGCTCTAACCTAGAGGCGAAGGTTCCGGACCCGTATGAGGGGGGAATCTCCCCGTTTAGGTGAAACCGGGTAGGATAGTGCCCCAACTTGTGAACCAACATGGTTTTACATCACCCTATGACCTAAACAAACACAAAACAAGAGAGAGCTACGCCGGGCTACCCCTGTCAGAGGAACGTCTAGGGGGGTAGACGATCCGAGTGTGCACAGAGATCAGGGTTTCGCCGGAGGAAGACCACGAGAACATTGGAATGAGACGAAAACTTGCATGTGCCCCTAGCATATGTGTGTGAGTGTGGTGAGAGGTTGGTATAGGTGCTTGCATGTGTCCCCCCTCGCATGCATGCGCTCTAACCTAGAGGCGAAGGTTCCGGACCCGTATGCGGGGAATCTCCCCGTTTAGGTGAAACCGGGTAGGATAGTGCCCCAACTTGTGAACCAACATGGTTTTACATCACCCTATGACCTAAACAAACACAAAACAAGAGAGAGCTACGCCGGGCTACCCCTGTCAGAGGAACGTCTAGGGGGGTAGACGATCCGAGTGTGCACAGAGATCAGGGTTTCGCCGGAGAAAGACCACGAGAACATTAGAATGAGATGAAAACTTGCATGTGCCCCTAGCATATGTGTGTGAGTGTGGTGAGAGGTTGGTATAGGTGCTTGCATGTGTCCCCCCTCGCATGCATGCGCTCTAACCTAGAGGCGAAGGTTCCGGACCCGTATGAGGGGGGAATCTCCCCGTTTAGGTGAAACCGGGTAGGATAGTGCCCCAACTTGTGAACCAACATGGTTTTACATCACCCTATGACCTAAACAAACACAAAACAAGAGAGAGCTACGCCGGGCTACCCCTGTCAGAGGAACGTCTAGGGGGGTAGACGATCCGAGTGTGCACAGAGATCAGGGTTTCGCCGGAGGAAGACCACGAGAACATTGGAATGAGACGAAAACTTGCATGTGCCCCTAGCATATGTGTGTGAGTGTGGTGAGAGGTTGGTATAGGTGCTTGCATGTGTCCCCCCTCGCATGCATGCGCTCTAACCTAGAGGCGAAGGTTCCGGACCCGTATGAGGGGGGAATCTCCCCGTTTAGGTGAAACCGGGTAGGATAGTGCCCCAACTTGTGAATGAACATGGTTTTACATCACCCTATGACCCAAACAAACACAAAACAAGAGAGAGCTACGCCGGGCTACCCCTGTCAGAGGAACGTCTAGGGGGGTAGACGATCCGAGTGTGCACAGAGATCAGCGTTTCGCTGGAGGAAGACCACGAGAACATTGGAATGAGACGAAAACTTGCATGTGCCCCTAGCATATGTGTGTGAGTGTCGTGACAGGTTGTTATAGGTGCTTGCATGTGTCCCCCCTCGCATGCATGCGCTCTAACCTAGAGGCGAAGGTTTCGGACCCGTATGAGGGGGGAATCTCCCTGTTT
This sequence comes from Avena sativa, assembly GCA_916181665.1. Classification (NCBI taxonomy): domain Eukaryota; kingdom Viridiplantae; phylum Streptophyta; class Magnoliopsida; order Poales; family Poaceae; genus Avena; species Avena sativa. The sequence goes on along the minus strand of OV702298.1, from coordinate 257,579,376 downwards.
AGGTGAAACCGGGTAGGATAGTGCCCCAACTTGTGAACCAACATGGTTTTACATCACCCTATGACCTAAACAAACACAAAACAAGAGAGAGCTACGCCGGGCTACCCCTGTCAGAGGAACGTCTAGGGGGGTAGACGATCCGAGTGTGCACAGAGATCAGGGTTTCGTCGGAGGAAGACCACGAGAACATTGGAATGAGATGAAAACTTGCATGTGCCGCTAGAATATGTGTGTGAGTGTGGTGAGAGGTTGGTATAGGTGCTTTCATGTGTCCCCCCTCGCATGCATGCACTCTAACCTAGAGGCGAAGGTTCCGGACCCGTATGAGGGGGGAATCTCCCCGTTTAGGTGAAACCGGGTAGGATAGTGCCCCAACTTGTGAACCAACATGGTTTTACATCACCCTATGACCTAAACAAACACAAAACAAGAGAGAGCTACGCCGGGCTACCCCTGTCAGAGGAACGTCTAGGGGGGTAGACGATCCGAGTGTGCACAGAGATCAGGGTTTCGCCGGAGGAAGACCACGAGAACATTAGAATGAGATGAAAACTTGCATGTTCCCCTAGCATATGTGTGTGAGTGTGGTGAGAGGTTGGTATAGGTGCTTGCATGTGTCCCCCCTCGCATGCATGCGCTCTAACCTAGAGGCGAAGGTTCCGGACCCGTATGAGGGGGGAATCTCCCCGTTTAGGTGAAACCGGGTAGGATAGTGCCCCAACTTGTGAACCAACATGGTTTTACATCACCCTATGACCTAAACAAACACAAAACAAGAGAGAGCTACGCCGGGCTACCCCTGTCAGAGGAACGTCTAGGGGGTAGACGATCCGAGTGTGCACAGAGATCAGGGTTTCGCCGGAGGAAGACCACGAGAACATTGGAATGAGATGAAAACTTGCATGTGCCCCTAGCATATGTGCGAGTGTGGTGAGAGGTTGGTATAGGTGCTTGCATGTGTCCCCCCTCGCATGCATGCGCTCTAACCTAGAGGCGAAGGTTCCGGACCCGTATGATGGGGGAATCTCCCCGTTTAGGTGAAACCGGGTAGGATAGTGCCCCAACTTGTGAATGAACATGGTTTTACATCACCCTATGACCCAAACAAACACAAAACAAGAGAGAGCTACGCCGGGCTACCCCTGTCAGAGGAACGTCTAGGGGGGTAGACAATCCGAGTGTGCACAGAGATCAGCGTTTCGCTGGAGGAAGACCACGAGAACATTGGAATGAGACGAAAACTTGCATGTGCCCCTAGCATATGTGTGTGAGTGTGGTGACAGGTTGTTATAGGTGCTTGCATGTGTCCCCCCTCGCATGCATGCGCTCTAACCTAGAGGCGAAGGTTCCGTACCCGTATAAGGGGGGAATCTCCCCGTTTAGGTGAAACCGGGTAGGATAGTGCCCCAACTTGTGAACCAACATGGTTTTACATCACCCTATGACCTAAACAAACACAAAACAAGAGAGAGCTACGCCGGGCTACCCCTGTCAGAGGAACGTCTAGGGGGGTAGACGATTCGAGTGTGCACAGAGATCAGGATTTCGCCGGAGGATGACCACGAGAACATTGGAATGAGATGAAAACTTGCATGTGCCCCTAGAATATGTGTGTGAGTATGGTGATAGGTTGGTATAGGTGCTTTCATGTGCCCCCCTCGCATGCATGCACTCTAACCTAGAGGCGAAGGTTCCGTACCCGTATGAGGGGGGAATCTCCCCGTTTAGGTGAAACCGGGTAGGATAGTGCCCCAACTTGTGAACCAACATGGTTTTACATCACCCTATGACCTAAAAAAACACAAAACAAGAGAGAGCTACGCCGGGCTACCCCTGTCAGAGGAATGTCTAGGGGTGTAGACGATCCGAGTGTGCACAGAGATCATGGTTTCGCCGGAGGAAGACCACGAGAACATTGGAATGAGATGAAAACTTGCATGTGCCCCTATCATATGTGTGTGAGTGTGGTGATAGGTTGGTATAGGTGCTTGCATGTGTCCCCCCTCGCATGCATGCGCTCTAACCTAGAGGCGAAGGTTCCGGACCCGTATGAGGGGGGAATCTCCCCGTTTAGGTGAAACCGGGTAGGATAGTGCCCCAACTTGTGAACCAACATGGTTTTACGTCACCCTATGACCTAAACAAACACAAAACAAGAGAGAGCTACGCCGGGCTACCCCTGTCAGAGGAACGTCTAGGGGGTAGACGATCCGAGTGTGCACAGAGATTAGGGTTTCGCCGGAGGAAGACCACGAGAACATTGGAATGAGATGAAAACTTGCATGTGCCCCTAGCATATGTGTGTGAGTGTGGTGAGAGGTTGGTATAGGTGCTTGCATGTGTCCCCCCTCGCATGCATGCGCTCTAACCTAGAGGCGAAGGTTCCGGACCCGTATAAGGGGGGAATCTCCCCGTTTAGGTGAAACCGGGTAGGATAGTGCCCCAACTTGTGAACCAACATGGTTTTACATCACCCTATGACCTAAACAAACACAAAACAAGAGAGAGCTATGCCGGGCTACCCCTGTCAGAGGAACGTCTAGGGGGGTAGACGATCCGAGTGTGCACAGAGATCAGGGTTTCGCCGGAGGAAGACCACGAGAACATTGGAATGAGACGAAAACTTGCATGTGCCCCTAGAATATGTGTGTGAGTGTGGTGAGAGGTTGGTATAGGTGCTTGCATGTGTCCCCCCTCGCATGCATGCGCTCTAACCTAGAGGCGAAGGTTCCGTACCCGTATAAGGGGGGAATCTCCCCGTTTAGGTGAAACCGGGTAGGATAGTGCCCCAACTTGTGAACCAACATGGTTTTACATCACCCTATGACCTAAACAAACACAAAACAAGAGAGAGCTACGCCGGGCTACCCCTGTCAGAGGAACGTCTAGGGGGGTAGACGATCCGAGTGTGCACAGAGATCAGGGTTTCGCCAGAGGAAGACCACGAGAACATTGGAATGAGATGAAAACTTGCATGTGCCCCTAGCATATGTGTTTGAGTGTGGTGAGAGGTTGGTATAGGTGCTTGCATGTGTCCCCCCTCGCATGCATGCGCTCTAACCTAGAGGCGAAGGTTCCGTACCCGTATGAGGGGGAATCTCCCTGTTTAGGTGAAACCGGGTAGGATAGTGCCCCAACTTGTGAACCAACATGGTTTTACATCACCCTAGTACCTAAACAAACACAAAACAAGAGAGAGCTACGCCGGGCTACCCCTGTCAGAGGAATGTCTAGGGGGGTAGACGATCCGAGTGTGCACAGAGATCAGGGTTTCACCGGAGGAAGACCACGAGAACATTGGAATGAGATGAAAACTTGCATGTGCCCCTAGCATATGTGTGTGAGTATGGTGAGAGGTTGTTATAGGTGCTTGCATGTGTCCCCCCTCGCATGCATGCGCTCTAACCTAGAGGCGAAGGTTCCGGACCCGTATGAGGGGGGAATCTCCCCGTTTAGGTGAAACCGGGTAGGATAGTGCCCCAACTTGTGAACCAACATGGTTTTACATCACCCTATGACCTAAACAAACACAAAACAAGAGAGAGCTACGCCGGGCTACCCCTGTCAGAGGAACGTCTAGGGGGGTAGACGATTCGAGTGTGCACAGAGATTAGGGTTTCGCCGGAGGAAGACCACGAGAACACTGGAATGAGATGAAAACTTGCATGTGCCCCTAGCATATGTGTGTGAGTGTGGTGAGAGGTTGGTATAGGTGCTTGCATGTGTCCCCCCTCGCATGCATGCGCTCTAACCTAGAGGCGAAGGTCCCGGACCCGTATGAGGGGGGAATCTCCCCGTTTAGGTGAAACCGGGTAGGATAGTGCCCCAACTTGTGAACCAACATGGTTTTACATCACCCTATGACCTAAACAAACACAAAACAAAAGAGAGCTACGCCGGGCTACCCCTGTCAGAGGAACGTCTGGGGGGTAGACGATCCGAGTGTGCACAGAGATCAGGGTTTCGCCGGAGGAAGACCACGAGAACATTGGAATGAGATGAAAACTTGCATGTGCCCCTAGCATATGTGTGTGAGTGTGGTGAGAGGTTGGTATAGGTGCTTGCATGTGTCCCCCCTCGCATGCATGCGCTCTAACCTAGAGGCGAAGGTTCCGGACCCGTATGATGGGGGAATCTTCCCGTTTAGGTGAAACCGGGTAGGATAGTGCCCCAACTTGTGAACGAACATGGTTTTACATCACCCAATGACCTAAACAAACACAAAACAAGAGAGAGATACGCCGGGCTACCCCTGTCAGAGGAACGTCTAGGGGGGTAGACGATCCGAGTGTGCACAGAGATCAGGGTTTCGCCGGAGGAAGACCACGAGAACATTGGAATGAGACGAAAACTTGCATGTGCCCCTAGAATATGTGTGTGAGTGTGGTGAGAGGTTGGTATAGGTGGTTGCATGTGTCCCCCCTCGCATGCATGCGCTCTAACCTAGAGGCGAAGGTTCCGTACCCGTATAAGGGGGGAATCTCCCCGTTTAGGTGAAACCGGGTAGGATAGTGCCCCAACTTGTGAACCAACATGGTTTTACATCACCCTATGACCTAAACAAACACAAAACAAGAGAGAGCTACGCCGGGCTACCCCTGTCAGAGGAACGTCTAGGGGGGTAGACGATCCGAGTGTGCATAGAGATCAGGGTTTCGCCGGAGGAAGACCACGAGAACATTGGAATGAGATGAAAACTTGCATGTGCCCCTAGAATATGTGTGTGAGTATGGTGAGAGGTTGGTATAGGTGCTTGCATGTGCCCCCCTCGCATGCATGCGCTCTAACCTAGAGGCGAAGGTTCCGTACCCGTATGAGGGGGGAATCTCCCCGTTTAGGTGAAACCGGGTAGGATAGTGCCCCAACTTGTGAACCAACATGGTTTTACATCACCCTATGACCTAAACAAACACAAAACAAGAGAGAGCTACGCCGGGCTACCCCTGTCAGAGGAATGTCTAGGGGGGTAGACGATCCGAGTGTGCACAGAGATCAGGGTTTCGCCGGAGGAAGACAACGAGAACATTGGAATGAGATGAAAACTTGCATGTGCCCCTATCATATGTGTGTGAGTGTGGTGAGAGGTTGGTATAGGTGCTTGCATGTGTCCCCCCTCACATGCATGCGCTCTAACCTAGAGGCGAAGGTTCCGGACCCGTATGAGGGGGGAATCTCCCCGTTTAGGTGAAACCGGGTAGGATAGTGCCCCAACTTGTGAACCAACATGGTTTTACATCACCCTATGACCTAAACAAACACAAAACAAGAGAGAGCTACGCCGGGCTACCCCTGTCAGAGGAACGTCTAGGGGGTAGACGATCCGAGTGTGCACAGAGATTAGGGTTTCGCCGGTGGAAGACCACGAGAACATTGGAATGAGACGAAAACTTGCATGTGCCCCTAGCATATGTGTGTGAGTGTGGTGAGAGGTTGGTATAGGTGCTTGCATGTGTCCCCCCTCGCATGCATGCGCTCTAACCTAGAGGCGAAGGTTCCGGACCCGTATGAGGGGGGAATCTCCCCGTTTAGGTGAAACCGGGTAGGATAGTGCCCCAACTTGTGAACCAACATGGTTTTACATCACCCTATGACCTAAACAAACACAAAACAAGAGAGAGCTACGCCGGGCTACCCCTGTCAGAGGAACGTCTAGGGGGTAGACGATCCGAGTGTGCACAGAGATCAGGGTTTCGCCGGAGGAAGACCACGAGAACATTGGAATGAGATGAAAACTTGCATGTGCCCCTAGCATATGTGTGTGAGTGTGGTGAGAGGTTGGTATAGGTGCTTGCATGTGTCCCCCCTCGCATGCATGCGCTCTAACCTAGAGGCGAAGGTTCCGGACCCGTATGATGGGGGAATCTCCCCGTTTAGGTGAAACCGGGTAGGATAGTGCCCCAACTTGTGAACGAACATGGTTTTACATCACCCTATGACCTAAAAAAACACAAAACAAGAGAGAGATACGCCGGGCTACCCCTGTCAGAGGAACGTCTAGGGGGGTAGACGATCCGAGTGTGCACAGAGATCAGGGTTTCGCCGGAGGAAGACCACGAGAACATTGGAATGAGACGAAAACTTGCATGTGCCCCTAGCATATGTGTGTGAGTGTGGTGAGAGGTTGGTATAGGTGGTTGCATGTGTCCCCCCTCGCATGCATGCGCTCTAACCTAGAGGCGAAGGTTCCGTACCCGTATGAGGGGGGAATCTCCCCGTTTAGGTGAAACCGGGTAGGATAGTGCCCCAACTTGTGAACCAACATGGTTTTACATCACCCTATGACCTAAACAAACACAAAACAAGAGAGAGCTACGCCGGGCTACCCCTGTCAGAGGAACGTCTAGGGGGTAGACGATCCGAGTGTGCACAGAGATCAGGGTTTCGCCGGAGGAAGACCACGAGAACATTGGAATGAGATGAAAACTTGCATGTGCCCCTAGCATATGTGCGAGTGTGGTGAGAGGTTGGTATAGGTGCTTGCATGTGTCCCCCCTCGCATGCATGCGCTCTAACCTAGAGGCGAAGGTTCCGGACCCGTATGATGGGGGAATCTCCCCGTTTAGGTGAAACCGGGTAGGATAGTGCCCCAACTTGTGAATGAACATGGTTTTACATCACCCTATGACCCAAACAAACACAAAACAAGAGAGAGCTACGCCGGGCTACCCCTGTCAGAGGAACGTCTAGGGGGGTAGACAATCCGAGTGTGCACAGAGATCAGCGTTTCGCTGGAGGAAGACCACGAGAACATTGGAATGAGACGAAAACTTGCATGTGCCCCTAGCATATGTGTGTGAGTGTGGTGACAGGTTGTTATAGGTGCTTGCATGTGTCCCCCCTCGCATGCATGCGCTCTAACCTAGAGGCGAAGGTTCCGTACCCGTATAAGGGGGGAATCTCCCCGTTTAGGTGAAACCGGGTAGGATAGTGCCCCAACTTGTGAACCAACATGGTTTTACATCACCCTATGACCTAAACAAACACAAAACAAGAGAGAGCTACGCCGGGCTACCCCTGTCAGAGGAACGTCTAGGGGGGTAGACGATTCGAGTGTGCACAGAGATCAGGATTTCGCCGGAGGATGACCACGAGAACATTGGAATGAGATGAAAACTTGCATGTGCCCCTAGAATATGTGTGTGAGTATGGTGATAGGTTGGTATAGGTGCTTGCATGTGCCCCCCTCGCATGCATGCGCTCTAACCTAGAGGCGAAGGTTCCGTACCCGTATGAGGGGGGAATCTCCCCGTTTAGGTGAAACCGGGTAGGATAGTGCCCCAACTTGTGAACCAACATGGTTTTACATCACCCTATGACCTAAAAAAACACAAAACAAGAGAGAGCTACGCCGGGCTACCCCTGTCAGAGGAATGTCTAGGGGTGTAGACGATCCGAGTGTGCACAGAGATCATGGTTTCGCCGGAGGAAGACCACGAGAACATTGGAATGAGATGAAAACTTGCATGTGCCCCTATCATATGTGTGTGAGTGTGGTGATAGGTTGGTATAGGTGCTTGCATGTGTCCCCCCTCGCATGCATGCGCTCTAACCTAGAGGCGAAGGTTCCGGACCCGTATGAGGGGGGAATCTCCCCGTTTAGGTGAAACCGGGTAGGATAGTGCCCCAACTTGTGAACCAACATGGTTTTACGTCACCCTATGACCTAAACAAACACAAAACAAGAGAGAGCTACGCCGGGCTACCCCTGTCAGAGGAACGTCTAGGGGGTAGACGATCCGAGTGTGCACAGAGATTAGGGTTTCGCCGGAGGAAGACCACGAGAACATTGGAATGAGATGAAAACTTGCATGTGCCCCTAGCATATGTGTGTGAGTGTGGTGAGAGGTTGGTATAGGTGCTTGCATGTGTCCCCCCTCGCATGCATGCGCTCTAACCTAGAGGCGAAGGTTCCGGACCCGTATAAGGGGGGAATCTCCCCGTTTAGGTGAAACCGGGTAGGATAGTGCCCCAACTTGTGAACCAACATGGTTTTACATCACCCTATGACCTAAACAAACACAAAACAAGAGAGAGCTATGCCGGGCTACCCCTGTCAGAGGAACGTCTAGGGGGGTAGACGATCCGAGTGTGCACAGAGATCAGGGTTTCGCCGGAGGAAGACCACGAGAACATTGGAATGAGACGAAAACTTGCATGTGCCCCTAGAATATGTGTGTGAGTGTGGTGAGAGGTTGGTATAGGTGCTTGCATGTGTCCCCCCTCGCATGCATGCGCTCTAACCTAGAGGCGAAGGTTCCGTACCCGTATAAGGGGGGAATCTCCCCGTTTAGGTGAAACCGGGTAGGATAGTGCCCCAACTTGTGAACCAACATGGTTTTACATCACCCTATGACCTAAACAAACACAAAACAAGAGAGAGCTACGCCGGGCTACCCCTGTCAGAGGAACGTCTAGGGGGGTAGACGATCCGAGTGTGCACAGAGATCAGGGTTTCGCCAGAGGAAGACCACGAGAACATTGGAATGAGATGAAAACTTGCATGTGCCCCTAGCATATGTGTTTGAGTGTGGTGAGAGGTTGGTATAGGTGCTTGCATGTGTCCCCCCTCGCATGCATGCGCTCTAACCTAGAGGCGAAGGTTCCGTACCCGTATGAGGGGGAATCTCCCTGTTTAGGTGAAACCGGGTAGGATAGTGCCCCAACTTGTGAACCAACATGGTTTTACATCACCCTAGTACCTAAACAAACACAAAACAAGAGAGAGCTACGCCGGGCTACCCCTGTCAGAGGAATGTCTAGGGGGGTAGACGATCCGAGTGTGCACAGAGATCAGGGTTTCACCGGAGGAAGACCACGAGAACATTGGAATGAGATGAAAACTTGCATGTGCCCCTAGCATATGTGTGTGAGTGTGGTGAGAGGTTGGTATAGGTGCTTGCATGTGTCCCCCCTCGCATGCATGCGCTCTAACCTAGAGGCGAAGGTTCCGGACCCGTATAAGGGGGGAATCTCCCCGTTTAGGTGAAACCGGGTAGGATAGTGCCCCAACTTGTGAACCAACATGGTTTTACATCACCCTATGACCTAAACAAACACAAAACAAGAGAGAGCTATGCCGGGCTACCCCTGTCAGAGGAACGTCTAGGGGGGTAGACGATCCGAGTGTGCACAGAGATCAGGGTTTCGCCGGAGGAAGACCACGAGAACATTGGAATGAGACGAAAACTTGCATGTGCCCCTAGAATATGTGTGTGAGTGTGGTGAGAGGTTGGTATAGGTGCTTGCATGTGTCCCCCCTCGCATGCATGCGCTCTAACCTAGAGGCGAAGGTTCCGTACCCGTATAAGGGGGGAATCTCCCCGTTTAGGTGAAACCGGGTAGGATAGTGCCCCAACTTGTGAACCAACATGGTTTTACATCACCCTATGACCTAAACAAACACAAAACAAGAGAGAGCTACGCCGGGCTACCCCTGTCAGAGGAACGTCTAGGGGGGTAGACGATCCGAGTGTGCACAGAGATCAGGGTTTCGCCAGAGGAAGACCACGAGAACATTGGAATGAGATGAAAACTTGCATGTGCCCCTAGCATATGTGTTTGAGTGTGGTGAGAGGTTGGTATAGGTGCTTGCATGTGTCCCCCCTCGCATGCATGCGCTCTAACCTAGAGGCGAAGGTTCCGTACCCGTATGAGGGGGAATCTCCCTGTTTAGGTGAAACCGGGTAGGATAGTGCCCCAACTTGTGAACCAACATGGTTTTACATCACCCTAGTACCTAAACAAACACAAAACAAGAGAGAGCTACGCCGGGCTACCCCTGTCAGAGGAATGTCTAGGGGGGTAGACGATCCGAGTGTGCACAGAGATCAGGGTTTCACCGGAGGAAGACCACGAGAACATTGGAATGAGATGAAAACTTGCATGTGCCCCTAGCATATGTGTGTGAGTGTGGTGAGAGGTTGTTATAGGTGCTTGCATGTGTCCCCCCTCGCATGCATGCGCTCTAACCTAGAGGCGAAGGTTCCGGACCCGTATGAGGGGGGAATCTCCCCGTTTAGGTGAAACCGGGTAGGATAGTGCCCCAACTTGTGAACCAACATGGTTTTACATCACCCTATGACCTAAACAAACACAAAACAAGAGAGAGCTACGCCGGGCTACCCCTGTCAGAGGAACGTCTAGGGGGGTAGACGATTCGAGTGTGCACAGAGATTAGGGTTTCGCCGGAGGAAGACCACGAGAACACTGGAATGAGATGAAAACTTGCATGTGCCCCTAGCATATGTGTGTGAGTGTGGTGAGAGGTTGGTATAGGTGCTTGCATGTGTCCCCCCTCGCATGCATGCGCTCTAACCTAGAGGCGAAGGTCCCGGACCCGTATGAGGGGGGAATCTCCCCGTTTAGGTGAAACCGGGTAGGATAGTGCCCCAACTTGTGAACCAACATGGTTTTACATCACCCTATGACCTAAACAAACACAAAACAAGAGAGAGCTACGCCGGGCTACCCCTGTCAGAGGAACGTCTAGGGGGTAGACGATCCGAGTGTGCACAGAGATCAGGGTTTCGCCGGAGGAAGACCACGAGAACATTGGAATGAGATGAAAACTTGCATGTGCCCCTAGCATATGTGTGTGAGTGTGGTGAGAGGTTGGTATAGGTGCTTGCATGTGTCCCCCCTCGCATGCATGCGCTCTAACCTAGAGGCGAAGGTTCCGGACCCGTATGATGGGGGAATCTTCCCGTTTAGGTGAAACCGGGTAGGATAGTGCCCCAACTTGTGAACGAACATGGTTTTACATCACCCAATGACCTAAACAAACACAAAACAAGAGAGAGATACGCCGGGCTACCCCTGTCAGAGGAACGTCTAGGGGGGTAGACGATCCGAGTGTGCACAGAGATCAGGGTTTCGCCGGAGGAAGACCACGAGAACATTGGAATGAGACGAAAACTTGCATGTGCCCCTAGAATATGTGTGTGAGTGTGGTGAGAGGTTGGTATAGGTGGTTGCATGTGTCCCCCCTCGCATGCATGCGCTCTAACCTAGAGGCGAAGGTTCCGTACCCGTATAAGGGGGGAATCTCCCCGTTTAGGTGAAACCGGGTAGGATAGTGCCCCAACTTGTGAACCAACATGGTTTTACATCACCCTATGACCTAAACAAACACAAAACAAGAGAGAGCTACGCCGGGCTACCCCTGTCAGAGGAACGTCTAGGGGGGTAGACGATCCGAGTGTGCACAGAGATCAGGGTTTCGCCGGAGGAAGACCACGAGAACATTGGAATGAGATGAAAACTTGCATGTGCCCCTAGAATATGTGTGTGAGTATGGTGAGAGGTTGGTATAGGTGCTTGCATGTGCCCCCCTCGCATGCATGCGCTCTAACCTAGAGGCGAAGGTTCCGTACCCGTATGAGGGGGGAATCTCCCCGTTTAGGTGAAACCGGGTAGGATAGTGCCCCAACTTGTGAACCAACATGGTTTTACATCACCCTATGACCTAAACAAACACAAAACAAGAGAGAGCTACGCCGGGCTACCCCTGTCAGAGGAATGTCTAGGGGGGTAGACGATCCGAGTGTGCACAGAGATCAGGGTTTCGCCGGAGGAAGACCACGAGAACATTGGAATGAGATGAAAACTTGCATGTGCCCCTATCATATGTGTGTGAGTGTGGTGAGAGGTTGGTATAGGTGCTTGCATGTGTCCCCCCTCACATGCATGCGCTCTAACCTAGAGGCGAAGGTTCCGGACCCGTATGAGGGGGGAATCTCCCCGTTTAGGTGAAACCGGGTAGGATAGTGCCCCAACTTGTGAACCAACATGGTTTTACATCACCCTATGACCTAAACAAACACAAAACAAGAGAGAGCTACGCCGGGCTACCCTTGTCAGAGGAACGTCTAGGGGGTAGACGATCCGAGTGTGCACAGAGATTAGGGTTTCGCCGGAGGAAGACCACGAGAACATTGGAATGAGACGAAAACTTGCATGTGCCCCTAGCATATGTGTGTGAGTGTGGTGAGAGGTTGGTATAGGTGCTTGCATGTGTCCCCCCTCGCATGCATGCGCTCTAACCTAGAGGCGAAGGTTCCGTACCCGTATGAGGGGGGAATCTCCCCGTTTAGGTGAAACCGGGTAGGATAGTGCCCCAACTTGTGAACCAACATGGTTTTACATCACCCTATGACCTAAACAAACACAAAACAAGAGAGAGCTACGCCGGGCTACCCCTGTCAGAGGAACGTCTAGGGGGTAGACGATCCGAGTGTGCACAGAGATCAGGGTTTCGCCGGAGGAAGACCACGAGAACATTGGAATGAGATGAAAACTTGCATGTGCCCCTAGCATATGTGTGTGAGTGTGGTGAGAGGTTGGTATAGGTGCTTGCATGTGTCCCCCTCGCATGCATGCGCTCTAACCTAGAGGCGAAGGTTCCGGACCCGTATGATGGGGGAATCTCCCCGTTTAGGTGAAACCGGGTAGGATAGTGCCCCAACTTGTGAACGAACATGGTTTTACATCACCCTATGACCTAAAAAAACACAAAACAAGAGAGAGATACGCCGGGCTACCCCTGTCAGAGGAACGTCTAGGGGGGTAGACGATCCGAGTGTGCACAGAGATCAGGGTTTCGCCGGAGGAAGACCACGAGAACATTGGAATGAGACGAAAACTTGCATGTGCCCCTAACATATGTGTGTGAGTGTGGTGAGAGGTTGGTATAGGTGGTTGCATGTGTCCCCCCTCGCATGCATGCGCTCTAACCTAGAGGCGAAGGTTCCGTACCCGTATGAGGGGGGAATCTCCCCGTTTAGGTGAAACCGGGTAGGATAGTGCCCCAACTTGTGAACCAACATGGTTTTACATCACCCTATGACCTAAACAAACACAAAACAAGAGAGAGCTACGCCGGGCTACCCCTGTCAGAGGAACGTCTAGGGGGGTAGACGATCCGAGTGTGCATAGAGATCTGGGTTTCGCCGGAGGAAGACCAAGAGAACATTTTAATGAGATGAAAACTTGCATGTGCCCCTAGAATATGTGTGTGAGTATGGTGAGAGGTTGGTATAGGTGCTTGCATGTGCCCCCCTCGCATGCATGCGCTCTAACCTAGAGGCGAAGGTTCCGGACCCGTATGAGGGGGGAATCTCCCCGTTTAGGTGAAACCGGGTAGGATAGTGCCCCAACTTGTGAACCAACATGGTTTTACATCACCCTATGACCTAAACAAACACAAAACAAGAGAGAGCTACGCCGGGCTACCCCTGTCAGAGGAATGTCTAGGGGGGTAGACGATCCGAGTGTGCACAGAGATCAGGGTTTCGCCGGAGGAAGACCACGAGAACATTGGAATGAGATGAAAACTTGCATGTGCCCCTATCATATGTGTGTGAGTGTGGTGAGAGGTTGGTATAGGTGCTTGCATGTGTCCCCCCTCGCATGCATGCGCTCTAACCTAGAGGCGAAGGTTCCGGACCCGTATGAGGGGGGAATCTCCCCGTTTAGGTGAAACCGGGTAGGATAGTGCCCCAACTTGTGAACCAACATGGTTTTACATCACCCTATGACCTAAACAAACACAAAACAAGAGAGAGCTACGCCGGGCTACCCCTGTCAGAGGAACGTCTAGGGGGTAGACGATCCGAGTGTGCACAGAGATGAGGGTTTCGCCGGAGGAAGACCACGAGAACATTGGAATGAGATGAAAACTTGCATGTGCCCCTAGCATATGTGTTTGAGTGTGGTGAGAGGTTGGTATAGGTGCTTGCATGTGTCCCTCCTCGCATGCATGCGCTCTAACCTAGAGGCGAAGGTTCCGGACCCGTATGAGGGGGGAATCTCCCCGTTTAGGTGAAACCGGGTAGGATAGTGCCCCAACTTGTGAACCAACATGGTTTTACATCACCCTATGACCTAAACAAACACAAAACAAGAGAGAGCTACGCCGGGCTACCCCTGTCAGAGGAACGTCTAGGGGGTAGACGATCCGAGTGTGCACAGAGATCAGAGTTTCGCAGGAGGAAGACCACGAGAACATTGGAATGAGACGAAAACTTGCATGTGCCCCTAGCATATGTGTGTGAGTGTGGTGAGAGGTTGGTATAGGTGCTTGCATGTGTCCCCCCTCGCATGCATGCGCTCTAACCTAGAGGCGAAGGTTCCGTACCCGTATAAGGGGGGAATCTCCCCGTTTAGGTGAAACCGGGTAGGATAGTGCCCCAACTTGTGAACCAACATGGTTTTACATCACCCTATGACCTAAACAAACACAAAACAAGAGAGAGCTACGCCGGGCTACCCCTGTCAGAGGAACGTCTAGGGGGGTAGACGATCCGAGTGTGCACAGAGATCAGGGTTTCGCCAGAGGAAGACCACGAGAACATTGGAATGAGATGAAAACTTGCATGTGCCCCTAGCATATGTGTGTGAGTGTGGTGATAGGTTGGTATAGGTGCTTGCATGTGTCCCCCCTCGCATGCATGCGCTCTAACCTAGAGGCGAAGGTTCCGGACCCGTATGATGGGGGAATCTCCCCGTTTAGGTGAAACCGGGTAGGATAGTGCCCCAACTTGTGAACGAACATGGTTTTACATCACCCTATGACCTAAAAAAACACAAAACAAGAGAGAGATACGCCGGGCTACCCCTGTCAGAGGAACGTCTAGGGGGGTAGACGATCCGAGTGTGCACAGAGATCAGGGTTTCGCCAGAGGAAGACCACGAGAACATTGGAATGAGACGAAAACTTGCATGTGCCCCTAGCATATGTGTGTGAGTGTGGTGAGAGGTTGGTATAGCTGGTTGCATGTGTCCCCCCTCGCATGCATGCGCTCTAACCTAGAGGCGAAGGTTCCGTACCCGTATGAGGGGGGAATCTCCCCGTTTAGGTGAAACCGGGTAGGATAGTGCCCCAACTTGTGAACCAACATGGTTTTACATCACCCTATGACCTAAACAAACACAAAACAAGAGAGAGCTACGCCGGGCTACCCCTGTCAGAGGAACGTCTAGGGGGGTAGACGATCCGAGTGTGCATAGAGATCTGGGTTTCGCCGGAGGAAGACCAAGAGAACATTGGAATGAGATGAAAACTTGCATGTGCCCCTAGAATATGTGTGTGAGTATGGTGAGAGGTTGGTATAGGTGCTTGCATGTGCCCCCCTCGCATGCATGCGCTCTAACCTAGAGGCGAAGGTTCCGGACCCGTATGAGGGGGGAATCTCCCCGTTTAGGTGAAACCGGGTAGGATAGTGCCCCAACTTGTGAACCAACATGGTTTTACATCACCCTATGACCTAAACAAACACAAAACAAGAGAGAGCTACGCCGGGCTACCCCTGTCAGAGGAATGTCTAGGGGGGTAGACGATCCGAGTGTGCACAGAGATCAGGGTTTCGCCGGAGGAAGACCACGAGAACATTGGAATGAGATGAAAACTTGCATGTGCCCCTATCATATGTGTGTGAGTGTGGTGAGAGGTTGGTATAGGTGCTTGCATGTGTCCCCCCTCGCATGCATGCGCTCTAACCTAGAGGCGAAGGTTCCGGACCCGTATGAGGGGGGAATCTCCCCGTTTAGGTGAAACCGGGTAGGATAGTGCCCCAACTTGTGAACCAACACGGTTTTACATCACCCTATGACCTAAACAAACACAAAACAAGAGAGAGCTACGCCGGGCTACCCCTGTCAGAGGAACGTCTAGGGGGTAGACGATCCGAGTGTGCACAGAGATTAGGGTTTCGCCGGAGGAAGACCACGAGAACATTGGAATGAGATGAAAACTTGCATGTGCCCCTAGCATATGTGTTTGAGTGTGGTGAGAGGTTGGTATAGGTGCTTGCATGTGTCCCTCCTCGCATGCATGCGCTCTAACCTAGAGGCGAAGGTTCCGGACCCGTATGAGGGGGGAATCTCCCCGTTTAGGTGAAACCGGGTAGGATAGTGCCCCAACTTGTGAACCAACATGGTTTTACATCACCCTATGACCTAAACAAACACAAAACAAGAGAGAGCTACGCCGGGCTACCCCTGTCAGAGGAACGTCTAGGGGGTAGACGATCCGAGTGTGCACAGAGTTCAGAGTTTCGCAGGAGGAAGACCACGAGAACATTGGAATGAGACGAAAACTTGCATGTGCCCCTAGCATATGTGTGTGAGTGTGGTGAGAGGTTGGTATAGGTGCTTGCATGTGTCCCCCCTCGCATGCATGCGCTCTAACCTAGAGGCGAAGATTCCGTACCCGTATAAGGGGGGAATCTCCCCGTTTAGGTGAAACCGGGTAGGATAGTGCCCCAACTTGTGAACCAACATGGTTTTACATCACCCTATGACCTAAACAAACACAAAACAAGAGAGAGCTACGCCGGGCTACCCCTGTCAGAGGAACGTCTAGGGGGGTAGACGATCCGAGTGTGCACAGAGATCAGGGTTTCGCCAGAGGAAGACCACGAGAACATTGGAATGAGATGAAAACTTGCATGTGCCCCTAGCATATGTGTGTGAGTGTGGTGATAGGTTGGTATAGGTGCTTGCATGTGTCCCCCCTCGCATGCATGCGCTCTAACCTAGAGGCGAAGGTTCCGTACCCGTATGAGGGGGGAATCTCCCCGTTTAGGTGAAACCGGGTAGGATAGTGCCCCAACTTGTGAACCAACATGGTTTTACATCACCCTATGACCTAAACAAACACAAAACAAGAGAGAGCTACGCCGGGCTACCCCTGTCAGAGGAATGTCTAGGGGGGTAGACGATCCGAGTGTGCACAGAGATCAGGGTTTCGCCGGAGGAAGACCACGAGAACATTGGAATGAGATGAAAACTTGCATGTGCCCCTAGCATATGTGTGTGAGTGTGGTGAGAGGTTGGTATAGGTGCTTGCATGTGTCCCCCCTCGCATGCATGCGCTCTAACCTAGAGGCGAAGGTTCCGGACCCGTATGAGGGGGGAATCTCCCCGTTTAGGTGAAACCGGGTAGGATAGTGCCCCAACTTGTGAACCAACATGGTTTTACATCACCCTATGACCTAAACAAACACAAAACAAGAGAGAGCTACGCCGGGCTACCCCTGTCAGAGGAACGTCTAGGGGGGTAGACGATTCGAGTGTGCACAGAGATTAGGGTTTCGCCGGAGGAAGACCACGAGAACACTGGAATGAGATGAAAACTTGCATGTGCCCCTAGCATATGTGTGTGAGTGTGGTGAGAGGTTGGTATAGGTGCTTGCATGTGTCCCCCCTCGCATGCATGCGCTCTAACCTAGAGGCGAAGGTTCCGGACCCGTATGAGGGGGGAATCTCCCCGTTTAGGTGAAACCGGGTAGGATAGTGCCCCAACTTGTGAACCAACATGGTTTTACATCACCCTATGACCTAAACAAACACAAAACAAGAGAGAGCTACGCCGGGCTACCCCTGTCAGAGGAATGTCTAGGGGGGTAGACGATCCGAGTGTGCACAGAGATCAGGGTTTCGCCGGAGGAAGACCACGAGAACATTGGAATGAGATGAAAACTTGCATGTGCCCCTATCATATGTGTGTGAGTGTGGTGAGAGGTTGGTATAGGTGCTTGCATGTGTCCCCCCTCGCATGCATGCGCTCTAACCTAGAGGCGAAGGGTCCGGACCCGTATGAGGGGGGAATCTCCCCGTTTAGGTGAAACCGGGTAGGATAGTGCCCCAACTTGTGAACCAACATGGTTTTACATCACCCTATGACCTAAAAAAACACAAAACAAGAGAGAGCTACGCCGGGCTACCCCTGTCAGAGGAATGTCTAGGGGGTAGACGATGCGAGTGTGCACAGAGATCATGGTTTCGCCGGAGGAAGACCACGAGAACATTGGAATGAGGTGAAAACTTGCATGTGCCCCTAGCATATGTGTGTGAGTGTGGTGAGAGGTTGGTATAGGTGCTTTCATGTGTCCCCCCTCGCATGCATGCGCTCTAACCTAGAGGCGAAGGTTTCGGACCCGTATGAGGGGGGAATCTCCCTGTTTAGGTGAAACCGGGTAGGATAGTGCCCCAACTTGTGAACCAACATGGTTTTACATCACCCTATGACCTAAACAAACACAAAACAAGAGAGAGCTACGCCGGGCTACCCCTGTCAGAGGAACGTCTAGGGGGGTAGACGATCCGAGTGTGCATAGAGATTAGGGTTTCGCCGGAGGAAGACCACGAGAACATTGGAATGAGATGAAAACTTGCATGTGCCGCTAGAATATGTGTGTGAGTGTGGTGAGAGGTTGGTATAGGTGCTTGCATGTGTCCCCCCTCGCATGCATGCACTCTAACCTAGAGGCGAAGGTTCCGGACCCGTATGAGGGGGGAATCTCCCCGTTTAGGTGAAACCGGGTAGGATAGTGCCCCAACTTGTGAACCAACATGGTTTTACATCACCCTATGACCTAAACAAACACAAAACAAGAGAGAGCTACGCCGGGCTACCCCTGTCAGAGGAACGTCTAGGGGGGTAGACGATCCGAGTGTGCACAGAGATCAGGGTTTCGCCGGAGGAAGACCACGAGAACATTGGAATGAGACGAAAACTTGCATGTGCCCCTAGCATATGTGTGTGAGTGTGGTGAGAGGTTGGTATAGGTGCTTGCATGTGTCCCCCCTCGCATGCATGCGCTCTAACCTAGAGGCGAAGGTTCCGTACCCGTATAAGGGGGGAATCTCCCCGTTTAGGTGAAACCGGGTAGGATAGTGCCCCAACTTGTGAACCAACATGGTTTTACATCACCCTATGACCTAAACAAACACAAAACAAGAGAGAGCTACGCCGGGCTACCCCTGTCAGAGGAACGTCTAGGGGGGTAGACGATCCGAGTGTGCACAGAGATCAGGGTTTCGCCAGAGGAAGACCACGAGAACATTGGAATGAGATGAAAACTTGCATGTGCCCCTAGCATATGTGTTTGAGTGTGGTGAGAGGTTGGTATAGGTGCTTGCATGTGTCCCCCCTCGCATGCATGCGCTCTAACCTAGAGGCGAAGGTTCCGTACCCGTATGAGGGGGAATCTCCCCGTTTAGGTGAAACCGGGTAGGATAGTGCCCCAACTTGTGAACCAACATGGTTTTACATCACCCTAGTACCTAAACAAACACAAAACAAGAGAGAGATACGCCGGGCTACCCCTGTCAGAGGAATGTCTAGGGGGGTAGACGATCCGAGTGTGCACAGAGATCAGGGTTTCACCGGAGGAAGACCACGAGAACATTGGAATGAGATGAAAACTTGCATGTGCCCCTAGCATATGTGTGTGAGTGTGGTGAGAGGTTGTTATAGGTGCTTGCATGTGCCCCCCCTCGCATGCATGCGCTCTAACCTAGAGGCGAAGGTTCCGGACCCGTATGAGGGGGGAATCTCCCCGTTTAGGTGAAACCGGGTAGGATAGTGCCCCAACTTGTGAACCAACATGGTTTTACATCACCCTATGACCTAAACAAACACAAAACAAGAGAGAGCTACGCCGGGCTACCCCTGTCAGAGGAACGTCTAGGGGGGTAGACGATTCGAGTGTGCACAGAGATTAGGGTTTCGCCGGAGGAAGACCACGAGAACACTGGAATGAGATGAAAACTTGCATGTGCCCCTAGCATATGTGTGTGAGTGTGGTGAGAGGTTGGTATAGGTGCTTGCATGTGTCCCCCCTCGCATGCATGCGCTCTAACCTAGAGGCGAAGGTCCCGGACCCGTATGAGGGGGGAATCTCCCCGTTTAGGTGAAACCGGGTAGGATAGTGCCCCAACTTGTGAACCAACATGGTTTTACATCACCCTATGACCTAAACAAACACAAAACAAGAGAGAGCTACGCCGGGCTACCCCTGTCAGAGGAACGTCTAGGGGGTAGACGATCCGAGTGTGCACAGAGATCAGGGTTTCGCCGGAGGAAGACCACGAGAACATTGGAATGAGATGAAAACTTGCATGTGCCCCTAGCATATGTGTGTGAGTGTGGTGAGAGGTTGGTATAGGTGCTTGCATGTGTCCCCCCTCGCATGCATGCGCTCTAACCTAGAGGCGAAGGTTCCGGACCCGTATGATGGGGGAATCTTCCCGTTTAGGTGAAACCGGGTAGGATAGTGCCCCAACTTGTGAACGAACATGGTTTTACATCACCCTATGACCTAAACAAACACCAAAAAAGAGAGAGATACGCCGGGCTACCCCTGTCAGAGGAACGTCTAGAGGGGTAGACGATCCGAGTGTGCACAGAGATCAGGGTTTCGCCGGAGGAAGACCACGAGAACATTGGAATGAGACGAAAACTTGCATGTGCCCCTAGCATATGTGTGTGAGTGTGGTGAGAGGTTGGTATAGGTGCTTGCATGTGTCCCCCCTCGCATGCATGCGCTCTAACCTAGAGGCGAAGGTTCCGTACCCGTATAAGGGGGGAATCTCCCCGTTTAGGTGAAACCGGGTAGGATAGTGCCCCAACTTGTGAACCAACATGGTTTTACATCACCCTATGACCTAAACAAACACAAAACAAGAGAGAGCTGCGCCGGGCTACCCCTGTCAGAGGAACGTCTAGGGGGGTAGACGATCCGAGTGTGCACAGAGATCAGGGTTTCGCCGGAGGAAGACCACGAGAACATTGGAATGAGATGAAAACTTGCATGTGCCCCTAGAATATGTGTGTGAGTATGGTGAGAGGTTGGTATAGGTGCTTGCATGTGCCCCCCTCGCATGCATGCGCTCTAACCTAGAGGCGAAGGTTCCGTACCCGTATGAGGGGGGAATCTCCCCGTTTAGGTGAAACCGGGTAGGATAGTGCCCCAACTTGTGAACCAACATGGTTTTACATCACCCTATGACCTAAACAAACACAAAACAAGAGAGAGCTACGCCGGGCTACCCCTGTCAGAGGAATGTCTAGGGGGGTAGACGATCCGAGTGTGCACAGAGATCAGGGTTTCGCCGGAGGAAGACCACGAGAACATTGGAATGAGATGAAAACTTGCATGTGCCCCTATCATATGTGTGTGAGTGTGGTGAGAGGTTGGTATAGGTGCTTGCATGTGTCCCCCCTCGCATGCATGCGCTCTAACCTAGAGGCGAAGGTTCCGGACCCGTATGAGGGGGGAATCTCCCCGTTTAGGTGAAACCGGGTAGGATAGTGCCCCAACTTGTGAACCAACATGGTTTTACATCACCCTATGACCTAAACAAACACAAAACAAGAGAGAGCTACGCCGGGCTACCCCTGTCAGAGGAACGTCTAGGGGGTAGACGATCCGAGTGTGCACAGAGATTAGGGTTTCGCCGGAGGAAGACCACGAGAACATTGGAATGAGACGAAAACTTGCATGTGCCCCTAGCATATGTGTGTGAGTGTGGTGAGAGGTTGGTATAGGTGCTTGCATGTGTCCCCCCTCGCATGCATGCGCTCTAACCTAGAGGCGAAGGTTCCGGACCCGTATGAGGGGGGAATCTCCCCGTTTAGGTGAAACCGGGTAGGATAGTGCCCCAACTTGTGAACCAACATGGTTTTACATCACCCTATGACCTAAACAAACACAAAACAAGAGAGAGCTACGCCGGGCTACCCCTGTCAGAGGAACGTCTAGGGGGTAGACGATCCGAGTGTGCACAGAGATCAGGGTTTCACCGGAGGAAGACCACGAGAACATTGGAATGAGATGAAAACTTGCATGTGCCCCTAGCATATGTGTGTGAATGTGGTGAGAGGTTGGTATAGGTGCTTGCATGTGTCCCCCCTCGCATGCATGCACTCTAACCTAGAGGCGAAGGTTCCGGACCCGTATGATGGGGGAATCTCCCCGTTTAGGTGAAACCGGGTAGGATAGTGCCCCAACTTGTGAATCAACATGGTTTTACATCACCCTATGACCTAAAAAAACACAAAACAAGAGAGAGATACGCCGGGCTACCCCTGTCAGAGGAACGTCTAGGGGGGTAGACGATCCGAGTGTGCACAGAGATCAGGGTTTCGCCGGAGGAAGACCACGAGAACATTGGAATGAGACGAAAACTTGCATGTGCCCCTAGCATATGTGTGTGAGTGTGGTGAGAGGTTGGTATAGGTGCTTGCATGTGTCCCCCCTCGCATGCATGCGCTCTAACCTAGAGGCGAAGGTTCCGTACCCGTATGAGGGGGGAATCTCCCCGTTTAGGTGAAGCCGGGTAGGATAGTGCCCCAACTTGTGAACCAACATGGTTTTACATCACCCTATGACCTAAACAAACACAAAACAAGAGAGAGCTACGCCGGGCTACCCCTGTCAGAGGAACGTCTAGGGGGGTAGACGATCCGAGTGTGCATAGAGATCTGGGTTTCGCCGGAGGAAGACCACGAGAACATTGGAATGAGATGAAAACTTGCATGTGCCCCTAGAATATGTGTGTGAGTATGGTGAGAGGTTGGTATAGGTGCTTGCATGTGCCCCCCTCGCATGCATGCGCTCTAACCTAGAGGCGAAGGTTCCGGACCCGTATGAGGGGGGAATCTCCCCGTTTAGGTGAAACCGGGTAGGATAGTGCCCCAACTTGTGAACCAACATGGTTTTACATCACCCTATGACCTAAACAAACACAAAACAAGAGAGAGCTACGCCGGGCTACCCCTGTCAGAGGAATGTCTAGGGGGGTAGACGATCCGAGTGTGCACAGAGATCAGGGTTTCGCCGGAGGAAGACCACGAGAACATTGGAATGAGATGAAAACTTGCATGTGCCCCTATCATATGTGTGTGAGTGTGGTGAGAGGTTGGTATAGGTGCTTGCATGTGTCCCCCCTCGCATGCATGCGCTCTAACCTAGAGGCGAAGGTTCCGGACCCGTATGAGGGGGGAATCTCCCCGTTTAGGTGAAACCGGGTAGGATAGTGCCCCAACTTGTGAACCAACATGGTTTTACATCACCCTATGACCTAAACAAACACAAAACAAGAGAGAGCTACGCCGGGCTACCCCTGTCAGAGGAACGTCTAGGGGGTAGACGATCCGAGTGTGCACAGAGATTAGGGTTTCGCCGGAGGAAGACCACGAGAACATTGGAATGAGATGAAAACTTGCATGTGCCCCTAGCATATGTGTTTGAGTGTGGTGAGAGGTTGGTATAGGTGCTTGCATGTGTCCCTCCTCGCATGCATGCGCTCTAACCTAGAGGCGAAGGTTCCGGACCCGTATGAGGGGGGAATCTCCCCGTTTAGGTGAAACCGGGTAGGATAGTGCCCCAACTTGTGAACCAACATGGTTTTACATCACCCTATGACCTAAACAAACACAAAACAAGAGAGAGCTACGCCGGGCTACCCCTGTCAGAGGAACGTCTAGGGGGTAGACGATCCGAGTGTGCACAGAGATCAGAGTTTCGCTGGAGGAAGACCACGAGAACATTGGAATGAGACGAAAACTTGCATGTGCCCCTAGCATATGTGTGTGAGTGTGGTGAGAGGTTGGTATAGGTTCTTGCATGTGTCCCCCCTCGCATGCATGCGCTCTAACCTAGAGGCGAAGGTTCCGTACCCGTATAAGGGGGGAATCTCCCCGTTTAGGTGAAACCGGGTAGGATAGTGCCCCAACTTGTGAACCAACATGGTTTTACATCACCCTATGACCTAAACAAACACAAAACAAGAGAGAGCTACGCCGGGCTACCCCTGTCAGAGGAACGTCTAGGGGGGTAGACGATCCGAGTGTGCACAGAGATCAGGGTTTCGCCAGAGGAAGACCACGAGAACATTGGAATGAGATGAAAACTTGCATGTGCCCCTAGCATATGTGTGTGAGTGTGGTGATAGGTTGGTATAGGTGCTTGCATGTGTCCCCCCTCGCATGCATGCGCTCTAACCTAGAGGCGAAGGTTCCGTACCCGTATGAGGGGGGAATCTCCCCGTTTAGGTGAAACCGGGTAGGATAGTGCCCCAACTTGTGAACCAACATGGTTTTACATCACCCTATGACCTAAACAAACACAAAACAAGAGAGAGCTACGCCGGGCTACCCCTGTCAGAGGAATGTCTAGGGGGGTAGATGATCCGAGTGTGCATAGAGATCAGGGTTTCGCCGGAGGAAGACCACGAGAACATTGGAATGAGATGAAAACTTGCATGTGCCCCTAGCATATGTGTGTGAGTGTGGTGAGAGGTTGGTATAGGTGCTTGCATGTGTCCCCCCTCGCATGCATGCGCTCTAACCTAGAGGCGAAGGTTCCGGACCCGTATGAGGGGGGAATCTCCCCGTTTAGGTGAAACCGGGTAGGATAGTGCCCCAACTTGTGAACCAACATGGTTTTACATCACCCTATGACCTAAACAAACACAAAACAAGAGAGAGCTACGCCGGGCTACCCCTGTCAGAGGAACGTCTAGGGGGGTAGACGATTCGAGTGTGCACAGAGATTAGGGTTTCGCCGGAGGAAGACCACGAGAACACTGGAATGAGATGAAAACTTGCATGTGCCCCTAGCATATGTGTGTGAGTGTGGTGAGAGGTTGGTATAGGTGCTTGCATGTGTCCCCCCTCGCATGCATGCGCTCTAACCTAGAGGCGAAGGTTCCGGACCCGTATGAGGGGGGAATCTCCCCGTTTAGGTGAAACCGGGTAGTATAGTGCCCCAACTTGTGAACCAACATGGTTTTACATCACCCTATGACCTAAACAAACACAAAACAAGAGAGAGCTACGCCGGGCTACCCCTGTCAGAGGAACGTCTAGGGGGGTAGACGATCCGAGTGTGCACAGAGATCAGGGTTTCGCCGGAGGAAGACCACGAGAACATTGGAATGATATGAAAACTTGCATGTGCCCCTAGCATATGAGTGTGAGTGTGGTGAGAGGTTGGTATAGGTGCTTGCATGTGTCCCCCCTCGCATGCATGCGCTCTAACCTAGAGGCGAAGGTTCCGGACCCGTATGAGGGGGGAATCTCCCCGTTTAGGTGAAACCGGGTAGGATAGTGCCCCAACTTGTGAACCAACATGGTTTTACATCACCCTATGACCTAAACAAACACAAAACAAGAGAGAGCTACGCCGGGCTACCCCTGTCAAAGGAACGTCTAGGGGGGTAGACGATCCGAGTGTGCACAGAGATCAGGGTTTCGCCGGAGGAAGACCACGAGAACATTGGAATGAGACGAAAACTTGCATGTGCCCCTAGCATATGTGTGTGAGTGTGGTGAGAGGTTGGTATAGGTGCTTGCATGTGTCCCCCCTCGCATGCATGCGCTCTAACCTAGAGGCAAAGGTTCCGGACCCGTATGAGGGGGGAATCTCCCCGTTTAGGTGAAACCGGGTAGGATAGTGCCCCAACTTGTGAACCAACATGGTTTTACATCACCCTATGACCTAAAAAACACAAAACAAGAGAGAGCTACGCCGGGCTACCCCTGTCAGAGGAATGTCTAGGGGGTAGACGATCCGAGTGTGCACAGAGATCATGGTTTCGCCGGAGGAAGACCACGAGAACATTGGAATGAGGTGAAAACTTGCATGTGCCCCTAGCATATGTGTGTGAGTGTGGTGAGAGGTTGGTATAGGTGCTTGCATGTGTCCCCCCTCGCATGCATGCGCTCTAACCTAGAGGCGAAGGTTTCGGACCCGTATGAGGGGGGAATCTCCCTGTTTAGGTGAAACCGGGTAGGATAGTGCCCCAACTTGTGAACCAACATGGTTTTACATCACCCTATGACCTAAACAAACACAAAACAAGAGAGAGCTACGCCGGGCTACCCCTGTCAGAGGAACGTCTAGGGGGGTAGACGATCCGAGTGTGCACAGAGATCAGGGTTTCGCCGGAGGAAGACCACGAGAACATTAGAATGAGATGAAAACTTGCATGTGCCCCTAGAATATGTGTGTGAGTGTGGTGAGAGGTTGGTATAGGTGCTTGCATGTGTCCCCCCTCGCATGCATGCGCTCTAACCTAGAGGCTAAGGTTCCGGACCCGTATGAGGGGGGAATCTCCCCGTTTAGGTGAAACCGGGTAGGATAGTGCCCCAACTTGTGAACCAACATGGTTTTACATCACCCTATGACCTAAACAAACACAAAACAAGAGAGAGCTACGCCGGGCTACCCCTGTCAGAGGAACGTCTAGGGGGTAGACGATCCGAGTGTGCACAGAGATCAGGGTTTCGCCGGAGGAAGACCACGAGAACATTGGAATGAGATGAAAACTTGCATGTGCCCCTAGCATATGTGTGAGTGTGGTGAGAGGTTGGTATAGGTGCTTGCATGTGTCCCCCCTCGCATGCATGCGCTCTAACCTAGAGGCGAAGGTTCCGGACCCGTATGATGGGGGAATCTCCCCGTTTAGGTGAAACCGGGTAGGATAGTGCCCAACTTGTGAATGAACATGGTTTTACATCACCCTATGACCCAAACAAACACAAAACAAGAGAGAGCTACGCCGGGCTACCCCTGTCAGAGGAACGTCTAGGGGGGTAGACGATCCGAGTGTGCACAGAGATCAGCGTTTCGCTGGAGGAAGACCACGAGAACATTGGAATGAGACGAAAACTTGCATGTGCCCCTAGCATATGTGTGTGAGTGTGGTGACAGGTTGTTATAGGTGCTTGAATGTGTCCCCCCTCGCATGCATGCGCTCTAACCTAGAGGCGAAGGTTCCGTACCCGTATAAGGGGGGAATCTCCCCGTTTAGGTGAAACCGGGTAGGATAGTGCCCCAACTTGTGAACCAACATGGTTTTACATCACCCTATGACCTAAACAAACACAAAACAAGAGAGAGCTACGCCGGGCTACCCCTGTCAGAGGAACGTCTAGGGGGGTAGACGATTCGAGTGTGCACAGAGATCAGGGTTTCGCCGGAGGATGACCACGAGAACATTGGAATGAGATGAAAACTTGCATGTGCCCCTAGAATATGTGTGTGAGTATGGTGAGAGGTTGGTATAGGTGCTTGCATGTGCCCCCCTCGCATGCATGCGCTCTAACCTAGAGGCGAAGGTTCCGTACCCGTATGAGGGGGGAATCTCCCCGTTTAGGTGAAACCGGGTAGGATAGTGCCCCAACTTGTGAACCAACATGGTTTTACATCACCCTATGACCTAAACAAACACAAAACAAGAGAGAGCTACGCCGGGCTACCCCTGTCAGAGGAATGTCTAGGGGTGTAGACGATCCGAGTGTGCACAGAGATCATGGTTTCGCCGGAGGAAGACCACGAGAACATTGGAATGAGATGAAAACTTGCATGTGCCCCTATCATATGTGTGTGAGTGTGGTGAGAGGTTGTTATAGGTGCTTGCATGTGTCCCCCCTCGCATGCATGCGCTCTAACCTAGAGGCGAAGGTTCCGGACCCGTATGAGGGGGGAATCTACCCGTTTAGGTGAAACCGGGTAGGATAGTGCCCCAACTTGTGAACCAACATGGTTTTACGTCACCCTATGACCTAAACAAACACAAAACAAGAGAGAGCTACGCCGGGCTACCCCTGTCAGAGGAACGTCTAGGGGGTAGACGATCCGAGTGTGCACAGAGATTAGGGTTTCGCCGGAGGAAGACCACGAGAACATTGGAATGAGATGAAAACTTGCATGTGCCCCTAGCATATGTGTGTGAGTGTGGTTAGAGGTTGGTATAGGTGCTTGCATGTGTCCCCCCTCGCATGCATGCGCTCTAACCTAGAGGCGAAGGTTCCGGACCCGTATGAGGGGGGAATCTCCCCGTTTAGGTGAAACCGGGTAGGATAGTTCCCCAACTTGTGAACCAACATGGTTTTACATCACCCTATGACCTAAACAAACACAAAACAAGAGAGAGCTACGCCGGGCTACCCCTGTCAGAGGAACGTCTAGGGGGGTAGACGATCCGAGTGTGCACAAAGATCAGGGTTTCGCCGGAGGAAGACCACGAGAACATTGGAATGAGACGAAAACTTGCATGTGCCCCTAGCATATGTGTGTGAGTGTGGTGAGAGGTTGGTATAGGTGCTTGCATGTGTCCCCCCTCGCATGCATGCGCTCTAACCTAGAGGCGAAGGTTCCGTACCCGTATAAGGGGGGAATCTCCCCGTTTAGGTGAAACCGGGTAGTATAGTGCCCCAACTTGTGAACCAACATGGTTTTACATCACCCTATGACCTAAACAAACACAAAACAAGAGAGAGCTACGCCGGGCTACCCCTGTCAGAGGAACGTCTAGGGGGGTAGACGATCCGAGTGTGCACAGAGATCAGGGTTTCGCCGGAGGAAGACCACGAGAACATTGGAATGAGATGAAAACTTGCATGTGCCCCTAGCATATGTGTGTGAGTGTGGTGAGAGGTTGGTATAGGTGCTTGCATGTGTCCCCCCTCGCATGCATGCACTCTAACCTAGAGGCGAAGGTTCCGGACCCGTATGAGGGGGGAATCTCCCCGTTTAGGTGAAACCGGGTAGGATAGTGCCCCAACTTGTGAACCAACATGGTTTTACATCACCCTATGACCTAAACAAACACAAAACAAGAGAGAGCTACGCCGGGCTACCCCTGTCAGAGGAACGTCTAGGGGGGTAGACGATCCGAGTGTGCACAGAGATTAGGGTTTCGCCGGAGGAAGACCACGAGAACATTGGAATGAGATGAAAACTTGCATGTGCCCCTAGCATATGTGTGTGAGTGTGGTGAGAGGTTGGTATAGGTGCTTGCATGTGTCCCCCCTCGCATGCATGCGCTCTAACCTAGAGGCGAAGGTTTCGGACCCGTATGAGGGGGGAATCTCCCTGTTTAGGTGAAACCGGGTAGGATAGTGCCCCAACTTGTGAACCAACATGGTTTTACATCACCCTATGACCTAAACAAACACAAAACAAGAGAGAGCTACGCCGGGCTACCCCTGTCAGAGGAACGTCTAGGGGGGTAGACGATCCGAGTGTGCACAGAGATCAGGGTTTCGTCGGAGGAAGACCACGAGAACATTGGAATGAGATGAAAACTTGCATGTGCCGCTAGAATATGTGTGTGAGTGTGGTGAGAGGTTGGTATAGGTGCTTGCATGTGTCCCCCCTCGCATGCATGCACTCTAACCTAGAGGCGAAGGTTCCGGACCCGTATGTGGGGGGAATCTCCCCGTTTAGGTGAAACCGGGTAGGATAGTGCCCCAACTTGTGAACCAACATGGTTTTACATCACCCTATGACCTAAACTAACACAAAACAAGAGAGAGCTACGCCGGGCTACCCCTGTCAGAGGAACGTCTAGGGGGGTAGACGATCCGAGTGTGCACAGAGATCAGGGTTTCGCCGGAGGAAGACCACGAGAACATTGGAATGAGACGAAAACTTGCATGTGCCCCTAGCATATGTGTGTGAGTGTGGTGAGAGGTTGGTATAGGTGCTTTCATGTGTCCCCCCTCGCATGCATGCGCTCTAACCTAGAGGCGAAGGTTCCGGACCCGTATGAGGGGGGAATCTCCCCGTTTAGGTGAAACCGGGTAGGATAGTGCCCCAACTTGTGAACCAACATGGTTTTACATCACCCTATGACCTAAACAAACACAAAACAAGAGAGAGCTACGCCGGGCTACCCCTGTCAGAGGAACGTCTAGGGGGGTAGACGATCCGAGTGTGCACAGAGATTAGGGTTTCGCCGGAGGAAGACCACGAGAACATTGGAATGAGATGAAAACTTGCATGTGCCCCTAGCATATGTGTGTGAGTGTGGTGAGAGGTTGGTATAGGTGCTTGCATGTGTCCCCCCTCGCATGCATGCGCTCTAACCTAGAGGCGAAGGTTCCGGACCCGTATGAGGGGGGAATCTCCCCGTTTAGGTGAAACCGGGTAGGATAGTGCCCCAACTTGTGAACCAACATGGTTTTACATCACCCTATGACCTAAACAAACACAAAACAAGAGAGAGCTACGCCGGGCTACCCCTGTCAGAGGAACGTCTAGGGGGGTAGACGATTCGAGTGTGCACAGAGATTAGGGTTTCGCCGGAGGAAGACCACGAGAACACTGGAATGAGATGAAAACTTGCATGTGCCCCTAGCATATGTGTGTGAGTGTGGTGAGAGGTTGGTATAGGTGCTTGCATGTGTCCCCCCTCGCATGCATGCGCTCTAACCTAGAGGCGAAGGTTCCGGACCCGTATGAGGGGGGAATCTCCCCGTTTAGGTGAAACCGGGTAGTATAGTGCCCCAACTTGTGAACCAACATGGTTTTACATCACCCTATGACCTAAACAAACACAAAACAAGAGAGAGCTACGCCGGGCTACCCCTGTCAGAGGAACGTCTAGGGGGGTAGACGATCCGAGTGTGCACAGAGATCAGGGTTTCGCCGGAGGAAGACCACGAGAACATTGGAATGATATGAAAACTTGCATGTGCCCCTAGCATATGAGTGTGAGTGTGGTGAGAGGTTGGTATAGGTGCTTGCATGTGTCCCCCCTCGCATGCATGCGCTCTAACCTAGAGGCGAAGGTTCCGGACCCGTATGAGGGGGGAATCTCCCCGTTTAGGTGAAACCGGGTAGGATAGTGCCCCAACTTGTGAACCAACATGGTTTTACATCACCCTATGACCTAAACAAACACAAAACAAGAGAGAGCTACGCCGGGCTACCCCTGTCAAAGGAACGTCTAGGGGGGTAGACGATCCGAGTGTGCACAGAGATCAGGGTTTCGCCGGAGGAAGACCACGAGAACATTGGAATGAGACGAAAACTTGCATGTGCCCCTAGCATATGTGTGTGAGTGTGGTGAGAGGTTGGTATAGGTGCTTGCATGTGTCCCCCCTCGCATGCATGCGCTCTAACCTAGAGGCAAAGGTTCCGGACCCGTATGAGGGGGGAATCTCCCCGTTTAGGTGAAACCGGGTAGGATAGTGCCCCAACTTGTGAACCAACATGGTTTTACATCACCCTATGACCTAAAAAACACAAAACAAGAGAGAGCTACGCCGGGCTACCCCTGTCAGAGGAATGTCTAGGGGGTAGACGATCCGAGTGTGCACAGAGATCATGGTTTCGCCGGAGGAAGACCACGAGAACATTGGAATGAGGTGAAAACTTGCATGTGCCCCTAGCATATGTGTGTGAGTGTGGTGAGAGGTTGGTATAGGTGCTTGCATGTGTCCCCCCTCGCATGCATGCGCTCTAACCTAGAGGCGAAGGTTTCGGACCCGTATGAGGGGGGAATCTCCCTGTTTAGGTGAAACCGGGTAGGATAGTGCCCCAACTTGTGAACCAACATGGTTTTACATCACCCTATGACCTAAACAAACACAAAACAAGAGAGAGCTACGCCGGGCTACCCCTGTCAGAGGAACGTCTAGGGGGGTAGACGATCCGAGTGTGCACAGAGATCAGGGTTTCGCCGGAGGAAGACCACGAGAACATTAGAATGAGATGAAAACTTGCATGTGCCCCTAGAATATGTGTGTGAGTGTGGTGAGAGGTTGGTATAGGTGCTTGCATGTGTCCCCCCTCGCATGCATGCGCTCTAACCTAGAGGCTAAGGTTCCGGACCCGTATGAGGGGGGAATCTCCCCGTTTAGGTGAAACCGGGTAGGATAGTGCCCCAACTTGTGAACCAACATGGTTTTACATCACCCTATGACCTAAACAAACACAAAACAAGAGAGAGCTACGCCGGGCTACCCCTGTCAGAGGAACGTCTAGGGGGTAGACGATCCGAGTGTGCACAGAGATCAGGGTTTCGCCGGAGGAAGACCACGAGAACATTGGAATGAGATGAAAACTTGCATGTGCCCCTAGCATATGTGTGAGTGTGGTGAGAGGTTGGTATAGGTGCTTGCATGTGTCCCCCCTCGCATGCATGCGCTCTAACCTAGAGGCGAAGGTTCCGGACCCGTATGATGGGGGAATCTCCCCGTTTAGGTGAAACCGGGTAGGATAGTGCCCAACTTGTGAATGAACATGGTTTTACATCACCCTATGACCCAAACAAACACAAAACAAGAGAGAGCTACGCCGGGCTACCCCTGTCAGAGGAACGTCTAGGGGGGTAGACGATCCGAGTGTGCACAGAGATCAGCGTTTCGCTGGAGGAAGACCACGAGAACATTGGAATGAGACGAAAACTTGCATGTGCCCCTAGCATATGTGTGTGAGTGTGGTGACAGGTTGTTATAGGTGCTTGAATGTGTCCCCCCTCGCATGCATGCGCTCTAACCTAGAGGCGAAGGTTCCGTACCCGTATAAGGGGGGAATCTCCCCGTTTAGGTGAAACCGGGTAGGATAGTGCCCCAACTTGTGAACCAACATGGTTTTACATCACCCTATGACCTAAACAAACACAAAACAAGAGAGAGCTACGCCGGGCTACCCCTGTCAGAGGAACGTCTAGGGGGGTAGACGATTCGAGTGTGCACAGAGATCAGGGTTTCGCCGGAGGATGACCACGAGAACATTGGAATGAGATGAAAACTTGCATGTGCCCCTAGAATATGTGTGTGAGTATGGTGAGAGGTTGGTATAGGTGCTTGCATGTGCCCCCCTCGCATGCATGCGCTCTAACCTAGAGGCGAAGGTTCCGTACCCGTATGAGGGGGGAATCTCCCCGTTTAGGTGAAACCGGGTAGGATAGTGCCCCAACTTGTGAACCAACATGGTTTTACATCACCCTATGACCTAAACAAACACAAAACAAGAGAGAGCTACGCCGGGCTACCCCTGTCAGAGGAATGTCTAGGGGTGTAGACGATCCGAGTGTGCACAGAGATCATGGTTTCGCCGGAGGAAGACCACGAGAACATTGGAATGAGATGAAAACTTGCATGTGCCCCTATCATATGTGTGTGAGTGTGGTGAGAGGTTGTTATAGGTGCTTGCATGTGTCCCCCCTCGCATGCATGCGCTCTAACCTAGAGGCGAAGGTTCCGGACCCGTATGAGGGGGGAATCTACCCGTTTAGGTGAAACCGGGTAGGATAGTGCCCCAACTTGTGAACCAACATGGTTTTACGTCACCCTATGACCTAAACAAACACAAAACAAGAGAGAGCTACGCCGGGCTACCCCTGTCAGAGGAACGTCTAGGGGGTAGACGATCCGAGTGTGCACAGAGATTAGGGTTTCGCCGGAGGAAGACCACGAGAACATTGGAATGAGATGAAAACTTGCATGTGCCCCTAGCATATGTGTGTGAGTGTGGTTAGAGGTTGGTATAGGTGCTTGCATGTGTCCCCCCTCGCATGCATGCGCTCTAACCTAGAGGCGAAGGTTCCGGACCCGTATGAGGGGGGAATCTCCCCGTTTAGGTGAAACCGGGTAGGATAGTTCCCCAACTTGTGAACCAACATGGTTTTACATCACCCTATGACCTAAACAAACACAAAACAAGAGAGAGCTACGCCGGGCTACCCCTGTCAGAGGAACGTCTAGGGGGGTAGACGATCCGAGTGTGCACAAAGATCAGGGTTTCGCCGGAGGAAGACCACGAGAACATTGGAATGAGACGAAAACTTGCATGTGCCCCTAGCATATGTGTGTGAGTGTGGTGAGAGGTTGGTATAGGTGCTTGCATGTGTCCCCCCTCGCATGCATGCGCTCTAACCTAGAGGCGAAGGTTCCGTACCCGTATAAGGGGGGAATCTCCCCGTTTAGGTGAAACCGGGTAGTATAGTGCCCCAACTTGTGAACCAACATGGTTTTACATCACCCTATGACCTAAACAAACACAAAACAAGAGAGAGCTACGCCGGGCTACCCCTGTCAGAGGAACGTCTAGGGGGGTAGACGATCCGAGTGTGCACAGAGATCAGGGTTTCGCCGGAGGAAGACCACGAGAACATTGGAATGAGATGAAAACTTGCATGTGCCCCTAGCATATGTGTGTGAGTGTGGTGAGAGGTTGGTATAGGTGCTTGCATGTGTCCCCCCTCGCATGCATGCACTCTAACCTAGAGGCGAAGGTTCCGGACCCGTATGAGGGGGGAATCTCCCCGTTTAGGTGAAACCGGGTAGGATAGTGCCCCAACTTGTGAACCAACATGGTTTTACATCACCCTATGACCTAAACAAACACAAAACAAGAGAGAGCTACGCCGGGCTACCCCTGTCAGAGGAACGTCTAGGGGGGTAGACGATCCGAGTGTGCACAGAGATTAGGGTTTCGCCGGAGGAAGACCACGAGAACATTGGAATGAGATGAAAACTTGCATGTGCCCCTAGCATATGTGTGTGAGTGTGGTGAGAGGTTGGTATAGGTGCTTGCATGTGTCCCCCCTCGCATGCATGCGCTCTAACCTAGAGGCGAAGGTTTCGGACCCGTATGAGGGGGGAATCTCCCTGTTTAGGTGAAACCGGGTAGGATAGTGCCCCAACTTGTGAACCAACATGGTTTTACATCACCCTATGACCTAAACAAACACAAAACAAGAGAGAGCTACGCCGGGCTACCCCTGTCAGAGGAACGTCTAGGGGGGTAGACGATCCGAGTGTGCACAGAGATCAGGGTTTCGTCGGAGGAAGACCACGAGAACATTGGAATGAGATGAAAACTTGCATGTGCCGCTAGAATATGTGTGTGAGTGTGGTGAGAGGTTGGTATAGGTGCTTGCATGTGTCCCCCCTCGCATGCATGCACTCTAACCTAGAGGCGAAGGTTCCGGACCCGTATGTGGGGGGAATCTCCCCGTTTAGGTGAAACCGGGTAGGATAGTGCCCCAACTTGTGAACCAACATGGTTTTACATCACCCTATGACCTAAACTAACACAAAACAAGAGAGAGCTACGCCGGGCTACCCCTGTCAGAGGAACGTCTAGGGGGGTAGACGATCCGAGTGTGCACAGAGATCAGGGTTTCGCCGGAGGAAGACCACGAGAACATTGGAATGAGACGAAAACTTGCATGTGCCCCTAGCATATGTGTGTGAGTGTGGTGAGAGGTTGGTATAGGTGCTTTCATGTGTCCCCCCTCGCATGCATGCGCTCTAACCTAGAGGCGAAGGTTCCGGACCCGTATGAGGGGGGAATCTCCCCGTTTAGGTGAAACCGGGTAGGATAGTGCCCCAACTTGTGAACCAACATGGTTTTACATCACCCTATGACCTAAACAAACACAAAACAAGAGAGAGCTACGCCGGGCTACCCCTGTCAGAGGAACGTCTAGGGGGGTAGACGATCCGAGTGTGCACAGAGATTAGGGTTTCGCCGGAGGAAGACCACGAGAACATTGGAATGAGATGAAAACTTGCATGTGCCCCTAGCATATGTGTGTGAGTGTGGTGAGAGGTTGGTATAGGTGCTTGCATGTGTCCCCCCTCGCATGCATGCGCTCTAACCTAGAGGCGAAGGTTCCGGACCCGTATGAGGGGGGAATCTCCCCGTTTAGGTGAAACCGGGTAGGATAGTGCCCCAACATGTGAACCAATATGGTTTTACATCACCCTATGACCTAAACAAACACAAAACAAGAGAGAGCTACGCCGGGCTACCCCTGTCAGAGGAATGTCTAGGGGGGTAGACGATCCGAGTGTGCACAGAGATCAGGGTTTCGCCGGAGGAAGACCACGAGAACATTGGAATGAGATGAAAACTTGCATGTGCCCCTAGCATATGTGTGTGAGTGTGGTGAGAGGTTGGTATAGGTGCTTGCATGTGTCCCCCCTCGCATGCATGCGCTCTAACCTAGAGGCGAAGGTTCCGGACCCGTATGAGGGGGGAATCTCCCCGTTTAGGTGAAACCGGGTAGGATAGTGCCCCAACTTGTGAACCAACATGGTTTTACATCACCCTATGACCTAAAAAAACACAAAACAAGAGAGAGCTACGCCGGGCTACCCCTGTCAGAGGAACGTCTAGGGGGGTAGACGATTCGAGTGTGCACAGAGATTAGGGTTTCGCCGGAGGAAGACCACGAGAACACTGGAATGAGATGAAAACTTGCATGTGCCCCTAGCATATGTGTGTGAGTGTGGTGAGAGGTTGGTATAGGTGCTTGCATGTGTCCCCCTCGCATGCATGCACTCTAACCTAGAGGCGAAGGTTCCGGACCCGTATGAAGGGGGAATCTCGACGTTTAGGTGAAACCGGGTAGTAGAGTGCCCCAACTTGTGAACCAACATGGTTTTACATCACCCTATGACCTAAACAAACACAAAACAAGAGAGAGCTACGCCGGGCTACCCCTGTCAGAGGAACGTCTAGGGGGGTAGACGATCCGAGTGTGCACAGAGATCAGGGTTTCGCCGGAGGAAGACCACGAGAACATTGGAATGAGATGAAAACTTGCATGTGCCCCTAGCATATGTGTGTGAGTGTGGTGAGAGGTTGGTATAGGTGCTTGCATGTGTCCCCCCTCGCATGCATGCGCTCTAACCTAGAGGCGAAGGTTCCGGACCCGTATGAGGGGGGAATCTCCCCGTTTAGGTGAAACCGGGTAGGATAGTGCCCCAACTTGTGAACCAACATGGTTTTACATCACCCTATGACCTAAAAAAACACAAAACAAGAGAGAGCTACGCCGGGCTACCCCTGTCAGAGGAACGTCTAGGGGGGTAGACGATTCGAGTGTGCACAGAGATTAGGGTTTCGCCGGAGGAAGACCACGAGAACACTGGAATGAGATGAAAACTTGCATGTGCCCCTAGCATATGTGTGTGAGTGTGGTGAGAGGTTGGTATAGGTGCTTGCATGTGTCCCCCCTCGCATGCATGCACTCTAACCTAGAGGCGAAGGTTCCGGACCCGTATGAGGGGGGAATCTCGACGTTTAGGTGAAACCGGGTAGTATAGTGCCCCAACTTGTGAACCAACATGGTTTTACATCACCCTATGACCTAAACAAACACAAAACAAGAGAGAGCTACGCCGGGCTACCCCTGTCAGAGGAACGTCTAGGGGGGTAGACGATCCGAGTGTGCACAGAGATCAGGGTTTCGCCGGAGGAAGACCACGAGAACATTGGAATGAGATGAAAACTTGCATGTGCCCCTAGCATATGTGTGTGAGTGTGGTGAGAGGTTGGTATAGGTGCTTGCATGTGTCCCCCCTCGCATGCATGCGCTCTAACCTAGAGGCGAAGGTTCCGGACCCGTATGAGGGGGGAATCTCCCCGTTTAGGTGAAACCGGGTAGGATAGTGCCCCAACTTGTGAACCAACATGGTTTTACATCACCCTATGACCTAAACAAACACAAAACAAGAGAGAGCTACGCCGGGCTACCCCTGTCAAAGGAACGTCTAGGGGGGTAGACGATCCGAGTGTGCACAGAGATCAGGGTTTCGCCGGAGGAAGACCACGAGAACATTGGAATGAGACGAAAACTTGCATGTGCCCCTAGCATATGTGTGTGAGTGTGGTGAGAGGTTGGTATAGGTGCTTTCATGTGTCCCCCCTCGCATGCATGCGCTCTAACCTAGAGGCGAAGGTTCCGGACCCGTATGAGGGGGGAATCTCCCCGTTTAGGTGAAACCGGGTAGGATAGTGCCCCAACTTGTGAACCAACATGGTTTTACATCACCCTATGACCTAAAAAAACACAAAACAAGAGAGAGCTACGCCGGGCTACCCCTGTCAGAGGAATGTCTAGGGGGTAGACGATCCGAGTGTGCACAGAGATCATGGTTTCGCCGGAGGAAGACCACGAGAACATTGGAATGAGATGAAAACTTGCATGTGCCCCTAGCATATGTGTGTGAGTGTGGTGAGAGGTTGGTATAGGTGCTTGCATGTGTCCCCCCTCGCATGCATGCGCTCTAACCTAGAGGCGAAGGTTTCGGACCCGTATGAGGGGGGAATCTCCCTGTTTAGGTGAAACCGGGTAGGATAGTGCCCCAACTTGTGAACCAACATGGTTTTACATCACCCTATGACCTAAACAAACACAAAACAAGAGAGAGCTACGCCGGGCTACCCCTGTCAGAGGAACGTCTAGGGGGGTAGACGATCCGAGTGTGCACAGAGATCAGGGTTTCGTCGGAGGAAGACCACGAGAACATTGGAATGAGATGAAAACTTGCATGTGCCGCTAGAATATGTGTGTGAGTGTGGTGAGAGGTTGGTATAGGTGCTTGCATGTGTCCCCCCTCGCATGCATGCACTCTAACCTAGAGGCGAAGGTTCCGGACCCGTATGAGGGGGGAATCTCCCCGTTTAGGTGAAACCGGGTAGGATAGTGCCCCAACTTGTGAACCAACATGGTTTTACATCACCCTATGACCTAAACAAACACAAAACAAGAGAGAGCTACGCCGGGCTACCCCTGTCAGAGGAACGTCTAGGGGGGTAGACGATCCGAGTGTGCACAGAGATCAGGGTTTCGCCGGAGGAAGACCACGAGAACATTATAATGAGATGAAAACTTGCATGTGCCCCTAGCATATGTGTGTGAGTGTGGTGAGAGGTTGGTATAGGTGCTTGCATGTGTCCCCCCTCGCATGCATGCGCTCTAACCTAGAGGCGAAGGTTCCGGACCCGTATGAGGGGGGAATCTCCCCGTTTAGGTGAAACCGGGTAGGATAGTGCCCCAACTTGTGAACCAACATGGTTTTACATCACCCTATGACCTTAACAAACACAAAACAAGAGAGAGCTACGCCGGGCTACCCCTGTCAGAGGAACGTCTAGGGGGGTAGACGATCCGAGTGTGCACAGAGATCAGGGTTTCGCCGGAGGAAGACCACGAGAACATTGGAATGAGACGAAAACTTGCATGTGCCCCTAGCATATGTGTGTGAGTGTGGTGAGAGGTTGGTATAGGTGCTTGCATGTGTCCCCCCTCGCATGCATGCGCTCTAACCTAGAGGCGAAGGTTCCGGACCCGTATGAGGGGGGAATCTCCCCGTTTAGGTGAAACCGGGTAGGATAGTGCCCCAACTTGTGAATGAACATGGTTTTACATCACCCTATGACCCAAACAAACACAAAACAAGAGAGAGCTACGCCGGGCTACCCCTGTCAGAGGAACGTCTAGGGGGGTAGACGATCCGAGTGTGCACAAAGATCAGCGTTTCGCTGGAGGAAGACCACGAGAACATTGGAATGAGACGAAAACTTGCATGTGCCCCTAGCATATGTGTGTGAGTGTGGTGACAGGTTGTTATAGGTGCTTGCATGTGTCCCCCCTCGCATGCATGCGCTCTAACCTAGAGGCGAAGGTTTCGGACCCGTATGAGGGGGGAATCTCCCTGTTTAGGTGAAACCGGGTAGGATAGTGCCCCAACTTGTGAACCAACATGGTTTTACATCACCCTATGACCTAAACAAACACAAAACAAGAGACAGCTACGCCGGGCTACCCCTGTCAGAGGAACGTCTAGGGGGGTAGACGATCCGAGTGTGCACAGAGATCAGGGTTTCGTCGGAGGAAGACCACGAGAACATTGGAATGAGATGAAAACTTGCATGTGCCGCTAGAATATGTGTGTGAGTGTGGTGAGAGGTTGGTATAGGTGCTTGCATGTGTCCCCCTCGCATGCATGCACTCTAACCTAGAGGCGAAGGTTCCGGACCCGTATGAGGGGGGAATCTCCCCGTTTAGGTGAAACCGGGTAGGATAGTGCCCCAACTTGTGAACCAACATGGTTTTACATCACCCTATGACCTAAACAAACACAAAACAAGAGAGAGCTACGCCGGGCTACCCCTGTCAGAGGAACGTCTAGGGGGGTAGACGATCCGAGTGTGCACAGAGATCAGGGTTTCGCCGGAGGAAGACCACGAGAACATTAGAATGAGATGAAAACTTGCATGTTCCCCTAGCATATGTGTGTGAGTGTGGTGAGAGGTTGGTATAGGTGCTTGCATGTGTCCCCCCTCGCATGCATGCGCTCTAACCTAGAGGCGAAGGTTCCGGACCCGTATGAGGGGGGAATCTCCCCGTTTAGGTGAAACCGGGTAGGATAGTGCCCCAACTTGTGAACCAACATGGTTTTACATCACCCTATGACCTAAACAAACACAAAACAAGAGAGAGCTACGCCGGGCTACCCCTGTCAGAGGAACGTCTAGGGGGTAGACGATCCGAGTGTGCACAGAGATCAGGGTTTCGCCGGAGGAAGACCAGGAGAACATTGGAATGAGATGAAAACTTGCATGTGCCCCTAGCATATGTGCGAGTGTGGTGAGAGGTTGGTATAGGTGCTTGCATGTGTCCCCCCTCGCATGCATGCGCTCTAACCTAGAGGCGAAGGTTCCGGACCCGTATGATGGGGGAATCTCCCTGTTTAGGTGAAACCGGGTAGGATAGTGCCCCAACTTGTGAATGAACATGGTTTTACATCACCCTATGACCCAAACAAACACAAAACAAGAGAGAGCTACGCCGGGCTACCCCTGTCAGAGGAACGTCTAGGGGGGTAGACAATCCGAGTGTGCACAGAGATCAGCGTTTCGCTGGAGGAAGACCACGAGAACATTGGAATGAGACGAAAACTTGCATGTGCCCCTAGCATATGTGTGTGAGTGTGGTGACAGGTTGTTATAGGTGCTTGCATGTGTCCCCCCTCGCATGCATGCGCTCTAACCTAGAGGCGAAGGTTACGTACCCGTATAAGGGGGGAATCTCCCCGTTTAGGTGAAACCGGGTAGGATAGTGCCCCAACTTGTGAACCAACATGGTTTTACATCACCCTATGACCTAAACAAACACAAAACAAGAGAGAGCTACGCCGGGCTACCCCTGTCAGAGGAACGTCTAGGGGGGTAGACGATTCGAGTGTGCACAGAGATCAGGGTTTCGCCGGAGGATGACCACGAGAACATTGGAATGAGATGAAAACTTGCATGTGCCCCTAGAATATGTGTGTGAGTATGGTGAGAGGTTGGTATAGGTGCTTGCATGTGCCCCCCTCGCATGCATGCGCTCTAACCTAGAGGCGAAGGTTCCGTACCCGTATGAGGGGGGAATCTCCCCGTTTAGGTGAAACCGGGTAGGATAGTGCCCCAACTTGTGAACCAACATGGTTTTACATCACCCTATGACCTAAAAAAACACAAAACAAGAGAGAGCTACGCCGGGCTACCCCTGTCAGAGGAATGTCTAGGGGTGTAGACGATCCGAGTGTGCACAGAGATCATGGTTTCGCCGGAGGAAGACCACGAGAACATTGGAATGAGATGAAAACTTGCATGTGCCCCTATCATATGTGTGTGAGTGTGGTGATAGGTTGGTATAGGTGCTTGCATGTGTCCCCCCTCGCATGCATGCGCTCTAACCTAGAGGCGAAGGTTCCGGACCCGTATGAGGGGGGAATCTCCCCGTTTAGGTGAAACCGGGTAGGATAGTGCCCCAACTTGTGAACCAACATGGTTTTACATCACCCTATGACCTAAAAAAACACAAAACAAGAGAGAGCTACGCCGGGCTACCCCTGTCAGAGGAATGTCTAGGGGTGTAGACGATCCGAGTGTGCACAGAGATCATGGTTTCGCCGGAGGAAGACCACGAGAACATTGGAATGAGATGAAAACTTGCATGTGCCCCTAGCATATGTGTGTGAGTGTGGTGAGAGGTTGGTATAGGTGCTTGCATGTGTCCCCCCTCGCATGCATGCGCTCTAACCTAGAGGCGAAGGTTCCAGACCCGTATGAGGGGGGAATCTCCCCGTTTAGGTGAAACCGGGTAGGATAGTGCCCCAACTTGTGAACCAACATGGTTTTACATCACCCTATGACCTAAACAAACACAAAACAAGAGAGAGCTACGCCGGGCTACCCCTGTCAGAGGAACGTCTAGGGGGTAGACGATCCGAGTGTGCACAGAGATCAGAGTTTCGCTGGAGGAAGACCACGAGAACATTGGAATGAGACGAAAACTTGCATGTGACCCTAGCATATGTGTGTGAGTGTGGTGAGAGGTTGGTATAGGTGCTTGCATGTGTCCCCCCTCGCATGCATGCGCTCTAACCTAGAGGAGAAGGTTCCGGACCCGTATGAGGGGGGAATCTCCCCGTTTAGGTGAAACCGGGTAGGATAGTGCCCCAACTTGTGAACCAACATGGTTTTACATCACCATATGACCTAAACAAACACAAAACAAGAGAGAGCTACGCCGGGCTACCCCTGTCAGAGGAACGTCTAGGGGGGTAGACGATCCGAGTGTGCACAGAGATCAGGGTTTCGCCGGAGGAAGACCACGAGAACATTAGAATGAGATGAAAACTTGCATGTGCCCCTAGCATATGTGTGTGAGTGTGGTGAGAGGTTGGTATAGGTGCTTGCATGTGTCCCCCCTCGCATGCATGCGCTCTAACCTAGAGGCGAAGGTTCCGGACCCGTATGAGGGGGGAATCTCTCCCGTCTGTGTGGGCAAAGCATCAATTAGATCAAGGGAACCCGCTTTGAGTTTTCCCAAGGCGTGATGCAAATGGACAACCACTGGAAGCCCCATACCACCCCGAGCTGAAGACTCAATTGGACCACCTTAGCTTCAGGATGTATGATCGTCAGCAGGAGTTGGACAACTACCGTGACTATTGCAACCACAAGTCTTCCATCATCAAGACGAAGGATCAGACCATAGCCATGCTAGCAAAGGATCGCAAGTCTCGTCGTCGTCAACTCGACAAGAAGGAGCGCATTATTGCCCGTCTTCGCCACCGCATCTCATCTCTGGAAGAGACCATCCACGAGAGGGACATGCAGTTGGAGGAAAGGGAGAATGCTGGAGAGGATCTTTGTGGAGACCCTTACTCTTATCTCAGTGATGACGATGATTTTCTGGAGGATCAGGCCATGGACTTCTTCACCGATGAGGATGATTTCGCCTTCATCAATGATAATGAAGATGATGAAGCCATAGACTCCGAGGAGTAGTAGCACTGAGCACTAGCGTAGTGAGTAGTAGTCGGTCCCACTGTATCGTAGATTTCAGAATGGTTCTTAAAACCATCTGTTTTTCCTTGTTGTGGTGTGTGTTGTACTGTGTGCTATGAATGAATGAATGAATGAAAAAGCAAGTTACTAGAAAAATCTGAGTCAAACCTTTAAAACTTTTCAAAGACCCCAAACCTTAGAAAATTTCCCTCTTTTCTCATGATTTATCTAAATCTTCAGATACCACGTGGAGGAAGTGGTTCAGCCCCGGATCCGATGTTGCAGATTCTGCAAATGTTGACCTCTGACCGCGAAGCTGAAAGAGCGGAATGTCAAGCCAACCTAGCCACTCTACAACAGATAGCCCAGCTATCCCACAACAACCAAGGCCATGGAAATCAGGACAACCATGGATCTAAGCTCAAGAATTTTCAGAATACCAACCCACCTGTTTTCACCAAGTCAGAAGAACCCCTAGACGCCGATGATTGGCTGCAAACCATGGAAAATAACTTAGAAGTAGCAGGAGTCGAAGTCGAGAAAGTTCTATTTGCCACCCACTATCTAGCCGAAGATGCCAGGGCATGGTGGAACAGTGTTCGTGCCATGACCGGAGGCCAGATGATGACCTGGGAGGAATTCAAGGTCAAGTTTAGCAGAACCCATGTGCCACCAGGTTTGATCAAGAGAATGAGAGACGAGTTCAGAGAGCTGAAGCAAGGAAGGATGACTGTAGTGGAATACCGTGACAAATTTTTGTCATTAGCTAGGTATGCCCCGGATGAGATAGACACCGAAGCCAAGAAGAAAAAAAGATTCCTGAATGGTCTGCATGACGAGATGCAGACGGTGTTAGTCAATATCCCCTTTGCTGATATTGAAGCCCTTGTCGATTCAGCCATCCAGATGGAATGAAAGATCAACCAAGCCAATGAGAACCGTAAGCGTCGTATGATGCATCAACCAGGAACCCATCAGACCCCAAAGTATCGCCCCAACCCATCCCCAGGATTTGCCCCAAGAACCAACAGACCCCCTATGACCCGTCCAACCTATCCCAACCGTGGAAATCCTAAAATCGGAGGAAATCACAACAACCCCGGCAACTATAGCAATTTCACCCGTGCCCCACCCAAGTTCAACACCAACAATGCTACCGCCAACACCAACACTGCCCCGAGGACTGGAAGCAATGTTGTGCCTGTCGCAGCAAAGGACAAGTCACAAGTGACCTGTTATGACTGTGGAAATAAAGGCCACTATTCCAACGAGTGCCCCAACAAGAAGAATGCTACAGCCCCTAATACCAATGTCCCAGCTCAGCAACAGCGTCGTGTCCAGCCAGGAAGGAAATTTGCCCCAGGAAATTCACTCAACCGCAATGGCCGTCTTTTTCTCATGCATGCTGAAGAAGCTCAGGAAGCGCCAGACGTCGTGCTGGGTATGTTTTCTGTTAATTCAGTACTTGCAAGAGTGTTGTTTGATTCTGGTGCATCGCATTCATTTGTCACCGAAGAATTTGCCTGCACTAGTAAAATTCAACCAACCAAACTGAAGCATGTTATGATTGTGCAAATCCCCGGATCCACCACCAAGGCTAGGCAAATTTGCAAAGCCGTCCCTATCCGAATCCATGGCATAGATTTTTATGCTAATCTAATAGTACTCAGAACTAAAGGTTTGGAAGTAGTACTAGGAATGGATTGGATGTCCAAACATAAGGGATTGATTGACTGTGCCAAGAAAGCCATCACCATGACCAGTACCACTGGAATAACAGTCGAGCATATATCTGAAACCTTACCTCGCCAATTCAAGTGTAACAAGAGTCTAGCCCAACCTACCATTGACCAAGTCTGGATAGTCTGTGAATACCCCGATGTATTTCCAGATGTTTTGCCCGGTATGCCCCCAGATCGGGATATCGAGTTTATCATTGAACTAATCCCCGGAACAGGACCCATAGCCTAGAGACCCTATAGTATGAACCCATCGGAGTTAGAAGAACTGGAGAAGCAACTAGATTCCATGCTAGAAATTGGACTAATTCAACCAAGTGCGTCACCATGGAGATCACCTGTCTTATTTGTGGACAAGAAAGATGGAGGTAACCGTTTATGTACGGATTATCAAAAGTTGAATGATGTCACCATCAAGAACAAGTACCCCTTGCCCAAGATAGAGGAT
The DNA here is from genome assembly GCA_916181665.1 of Avena sativa. NCBI lineage: Eukaryota > Viridiplantae > Streptophyta > Magnoliopsida > Poales > Poaceae > Avena > Avena sativa. The sequence goes on along the minus strand of OV702298.1, from coordinate 257,534,524 downwards.
TTATTTGATCAGTTGACCGGTGCCCAGGTGTTTTCTAAGATTGATCTTAGAACTGGCTATCATCAACTCAAGATTCGTGCAGAGGATATTCCAAAGACTGCCTTTACCACCAGATATGGATTGTACGAGTATACAGTCATGTCTTTTGGATTAACCAATGCCCCCGCTTATTTCATGAATCTCATGAATAAGATTTTTATGGACTTCCTGGATAAGTTTGTCGTTGTTTTCATCGATGACATTCTGATTTATTCCAAATCAGAAGAAGAACATGAGCTACACCTAAGGACCATTCTTGGAACCCTTAGAGAGCATCAGTTGTATGCAAAATTTAGCAAATGTGAATTCTGGTTACAGGAGGTAGGATTCCTCGGTCACATTGTATCAGCAGGAGGAATTGCCGTTGACCCTGCCAAAGTGAAAGATGTAGAAGATTGGCAAGCCCCAACCACTCAAACCCAAGTTTGTGCTTTTCTCGAATTGGCGGGATATTACCGCAAATTTGTAGAAGGATTCTCGAGTATCGCCCGACCCATGACCCAATTGCTGAAGAAGGACAAGAAGTTTGAATGGACAGACAAGTGTGAGGCGAGTTTTCAAGAACTCAAGAGGAGATTGATCTCAGCCCCAATCTTGATCATGCCGGATATCACGAAGCCCTTCGATGTGTATTGTGACGCATCCAAGATTGGTCTCGGATGTGTGCTAATGCAAGAAGGCAAAGTTATATCTTATCTATCTCGACAATTGAAGCAACATGAGCAAAACTACCCAACCCATGACCTCGAACTCGCTGCAGTAGTTCTAGCCCTGAAGACATGGAGACACTACCTGATGGGAAATCGTTGTGAGATTTACTCGGATCACAAGAGCCTAAAGTATATATTCACTCATAAGGAGTTGAATATGAGGCAGAGAAGATGGATTGAGCTAATCAAGGATTACGACCTGGACATTCACTATCACCCTGGTAAAGCCAATGTGGTAGCCGATGCCCTTAGCAGATTGTCGTGCAGCTTGAACTCCATGATGTTAGAGGAGCAACCAAGTCTGCACAAGGAGATGGAAGATTTTAGAATAGAATTAGTAAGTGAAGGATTTTTGGCTAGCATAGAACTTCAGCCCACTTTGATCAGTCAGATTAAAGAGGCGCTGAAGGGAAATGCTAGTATCGACGGAATCAAGCGTCGTATCGGTACATGCAAAGTACCCGGATTCACCGAGGACGAAGAAGGAGTTATGTGGTACAAAGGACGCCTTTGTGTACCAGTAGATTCAGAGTTGAAAGAAGTTATCTTGAAGGAGGCTCATGATACTCTTTATTCTATCCATCCCGGAGGAACGAAGATGTATCAAGATTTGAAAGAGCAATTTTGGTGGCATAAGATGAAGTGAGAAATCGGAAGCTATATCGCTAAATGTGATATATGCCAGCGAGTCAAGGCAGGACATCAAAGACCCGCTGGATTGTTGCAACCTTTGCAAATTCCGGAATGGAAATGGGATTCTGTAGGAATGGACTTTATCACTGGACTACCTACTTCTAGTAGGGGAAATGACTCTATCTGGGTCATAGTGGACAGATTGTCCAAAGTCGCCCATTTCTTGCCCGTCAAAACCACCTATCAGAGTTCAAAGCTAGCGGAGTTGTACATCGCTAGAATAGTTAGTTTGCACGGAGTCCCCAAGAACATAGTATCGGATCGAGGAACTCAGTTTACCTCGAGATTCTGGAAGAAAGTCCAAGAAGGTTTAGGAACCCGCCTAGATTTCAGTACCGCGTATCACCCGCAGACCGATGGACAAACGGAGCGAGTAAACCAAATACTCGAAGATATGCTTAGAGCATGTGTGCTAGAATATGGATCCAAGTGGGAAGACTGTCTGCCGTTTGCAGAATTTTCTTACAACAATAGTTACCAAGCCAGTTTGCAAATGGCCCCATTTGAATTCATGTATGGAAGAAAGTGTCGCACCCCTTTGAACTGGTCGGAAGTAGGAGAGAGTCAGATCTTCGGACCCGACATCCTACGAGAAGCAGAAGAGAAGGTTCACAAGATTCGTGACCACCTCAAGACCGCCCAATCCCGACAGAAGAGTTATGCCGACAAGAGACGTCGAGACCTCACCTTCAACATCGGAGATTTTGTTTATCTGAAAGTGTCGCCATTAAAGGGAATGCAGCATTTCCAACTCAAAGGAAAGTTAGCTCCCAGATATATTGGACCTTTCAAAATTTTGAACCGTCGAGGAGAAGTATCTTATCAACTGGAACTACCTGATGAGATGTCAGTTGTGCACAATGTGTTCCATATCTCATTACTTCGCAAATGTCTCGAAGTCCCCGAGAAGACCGAAGTGTTCAAGAATATCGATCATCGGACCATAGAGATCAACGATGACCTGACCTATCCTGAAGTGCCCATCCGCATTTTGGAAGAAGCTTTTGGAACTACCCGAACCCGAAGCATCAAGTTTCTCAAGGAGCAACCACACAGAAGAGGAAGCTACATGGGAACGCGAAGATCACATCAGGACGGAGTTTCCCGATCTCTTCCAACCCTAGGTAATCTTTTCGTCCTTTTTCAAATCTCGGGACGAGATTTTGTTTAAGGGGGGAAGGTTTGTAACATCCCAAAAATACCAAACTTAGATCATCAAACACTAATCATCAAGATTAGGGTTAACAAAAACTTTTCTAAATAAAATCATAAATGCATGTATATGTGTATGCATGGATTTTGAATTTCTTTAAAAACCACCTTGTTTGTGTGATCCATTGCTTGTAAAATGTTTCTTAGGTGAAATGAACATCATCTAAAACATTTCCCACACTTTCCTTAAAGACAAGTAAATCAAAACAAATATATTAAGTGAATGGTCATTTTGACCAATTTAACTCCCATGCCTACTTTGGCTGTCTCAAACTTTCAGAACCTAACAGAAACTTTTCTGGATCTTTGCACCCCTTGAATGTACTCACAACAGAGTATCAAGGCCCACTTTGTGATCATCCAGAAAGTTGCAAATGCATAGTTTAAATGACAATTCAAAATTGAATCTTCTTCATATGGGAAGATCCCATTTTTTCAAAACCCACACAAACAAGCTCAACTTTCAAAACCCAAGCATCTGCAGACTCACCAGCATCAATCTAGCAAACCCACCAAAAATCATTTCAAAATTCAAAACTTGATTTCATGCGGCCATTTCATCAAACAGGTTGCAGACACAAATCAAACAAAACATCAAACACTATAGTGTGCAGTGATTCTTGCCTAACTTGTTCCCTAGTTAGCTCACACACAGCTCAGTAGATCATCTAGAAAGATTAGCCCAACACTAGCACCCCTATGAGCTTGCCATTGCCATTAATGGTGAACAGTCAAGCACCCCAATGTCACCCCATTGTGGACAGCAAGCTAGAGGAAGAACTAGCCATGCCAACCTTGTCTAGGAGGAAGCCCACCGTCCACCGCCACTCACTGTCCCAGCCACAAGCGTTGCCAAGCCCTGGACCACGCGCACAAGCCGCGCCCAGACCATGCCGAGCGTGCGCCAGAGCGCCACCCTCGACCAGCATCCACAGACCGCGCGCCGCCCTCGCCGCGTGCATACACGATCGTCATCAACCCAGGAGACCGCCAGACATCCCCATTTGCCGCCCCGTGCCGCACAGCCATCGTCCACCGTCGAAGACGCCGCCTCTGCCGCGCAGAGCACCGGCCGTTCCAGACCAAACCACACCGCCCCATGCCTCGCGACCATGTCGTTGAGCATCGCCAGGAGACACAGCACCGTCCCCTACCCTTGCCCATGCCAATAGCCGCCTGTAACGTCGCCCCCGACGAGCTCACCGTGCGCCCCGACGGTCCCCTCGCTCGACTATAAATAGAGGCCACCCCCGCTCGATTTCTTCACACCATCTCACTCCCCTCTCCTCACCGATCGTGCCACACCATTCTCAGAGCAAGGCAAGCACCACCTCGCCGGAATTTCACTGGAGCCTGCCGCTGCCGGAGAAGAAAGGAGCCAGCGATTGGAGCCACCCCAGGAGCTGCCGCGACCACCCCTGAGTTCGCCGTCGTCGACTTCGTCGTTCGCCCGCCTCGCCGGCCCTCGCCAGTACCCCGGTGAGCCCCCAGCGACCCTCACTGGCCGCGCTAGGTTTCGTTCTCGCCGGAGTTGTCTCGCGTCAACGATGACTCCCAGCCGTTAGATTAGAACTAGATCGAATGATCCACGTTGCCCCATACCGCTTCGCCCAGCCCCATGTCACTGACGAGTGGGGACACCCACTTAAGCAGCCCGCGGGAGCACTGCGCTTAGCAGGCCGGCCCGTTAGAATTTCCCGCGCAACCCAGTTATTCAAATTAAATCTTTTTCTATTTCAATTCAAACACACTAGGATCATCTCCCATCGTCAGCATTGCCTGTGACCCTGAAGATGGAGCTTCGCCTACGCTACCGTTATTATTACGTATTCCGCTGCTTGAAGTTGTATTAAGAACTGGATCATGAGATCCCTATTTGTGTAAGAACTTATGTATCGTTGTAATGGATAATGTACTATGGTATCCAATTCTGTTATGTCTCGCAAAAATGGTAATCCTAGGATTGCGATGTATGGCATAACAGGCATCTAGGATTGAAAAATCCGGGTGTTGACACGCTCGAAGGCGTCCCTTGTGGCGGCGATGATCTTGAAGCCTTGATGTCAGAGAAGTCGGCGTAAAAGTGTTCCACACCGGCCTGGCGTGTGGATGATGTCGATGTCGCTTCCTGTGGATGTGCTCGACGAAGATCTTGGCATGTAGTCTGACGTAGTCGTATAGCTTGACTTAGATGTTCGGATTGATGTAGTCCGGTTGATGCAGTGCAGATCTTAGTGTTGACGTAGTCGTATCGAAGCATTGCAGATCTATATAACTTTAACGTAGACACCGGCGTGCGCGATAACCTGGATCTGCGCGTGGTGTTGTCGTGTCGATGCCGAGTCAGGCAGGTCACACACGGGGCGAGTTGATCTTGGAGGCGTATCAGACGTGGAATTGATGCAGGTATTCCAAGCTATTTGTCCTCTAGTGCATGACACCAGTGGTTTGAGTCCATATGCACGGGAGCTGCTTCCTACCGTAATCCCGCATATAAAGCTGGCCGTAGACATCTGCATGGACGAGGCCCTCGCGTCGCGGCCAGCGCCTGGACGAGGCGTGTGAGGCCGCACCCGTGCCCGTGCCCGGGTGCGTACGTCGATGTGATGATTTTTTTTCTTCTCGATCTGCTGCACCGTGTGCCGCACGCGCGGAAGAGCCAGGCGAGGAAGATCTGCCGCCGAAGTTACACTTCGCCATGTACAAATCTAAACGGTTTTTCACCGGATTGTAAGATTGTGTGGGTTTAGGGATTTATTTTGTAAACTGGATCTAATCTATAGAATTGGAGATTCGGAATTCACTACAGGATTGGCGTTGTGTGCCGACGGCCGGCAGCTACGCCGACGGCCAAAGGTCGGGGCCGTCGGCGTAGCACCGGGCCAGCCCAGCCCAGCTTCCGAGCCCTCGGCGTACCGCAGCCGTCGGCGTAGCGGCAGGTACGCCGAGGGTGACCGTCGGCGTAAACATTGCCCTCGGCGTACGGGGTGGCCGTGTGGCACTAGACAGGCCAGGCCCTAACAGCGTCAGCATTACGCCGAGAGCCGCTGTCGGCATAGGATACGCCGACGGTCACCCTCGGCGTACGGCCTGCCTACGCCGACGGTGACCCTCGGCGTACCTATGCACCTTTTTTTTTCTTACCAAATTATTTGTATTTATTTATTAGTATCAATTATTTAGGTTCTATTTTATCAATTGGATGGATTCGTAGCCTCCGAATAATAGTCTTCACGCCCACATAAAATGTCGAATCTTCTCACAAGTTGAGAAATTTGCATGTTTGTGTGTTATTATCACATGTGCATGAAATTTATATTTCACAAATTTTTGTGAAGTTGTTCAAAGATTCAATCACATGTGCGTGTCTCCCCTCGCATGCATGCGGAAGCGTAGGTTCCGGACCCGTATAAGGGGGAATCTCCCCGTTGAGGCGAAGCTAATATGGTTTTACATCACCCTATGACCTAAACAAACACAAAACATATGTGTGTGAGTGTGGTGAGAGGTTGGTATAGGTGCTTGCATGTGTCCCCCCTCGCATGCATGCGCTCTAACCTAGAGGCGAAGGTTCCGGACCCGTATGAGGGGGGAATCTCCCCGTTTAGGTGAAACCGGGTAGGATAGTGCCCCAACTTGTGAACCAACATGGTTTTACATTACCCTATGACCTAAACAAACACAAAACAAGAGAGAGCTACGCCAGGCTACCCCTGTCAGAGGAACGTCTAGGGGGGTAGACGATCCGAGTGTGCACAGAGATCAGGGTTTCGCCGGAGGAAGACCACGAGAACATTGGAATGAGATGAAAACTTGCATGTGCCCCTAGCATATGTGTGTGAGTGTGGTGAGTGGTTGGTATAGGTGCTTGCATGTGTCCCCCCTCGCATGCATGCGCTCTAACCTAGAGGCGAAGGTTCCGGACCCGTATGAGGGGGGAATCTCCCCGTTTAGGTGAAACCGGGTAGGATAGTGCCCCAACTTGTGAACCAACATGGTTTTACATCACCCTATGACCTAAACAAACACAAAACAAGAGAGAGCTACGCCGGGCTACCCCTGTCAGAGGAACGTCTAGGGGGGTAGACGATCCGAATGTGCACAGAGATCAGGTTTCGCCGGAGGAAGACCACGAGAACATTGGAATGAGATGAAAACTTGCATGTGCCCCTAGCATATGTGTGTGAGTGTGGTGAGAGGTTGGTATAGGTGCTTGCATGTGTCCCCCCTCGCATGCATGCGCTCTAACCTAGAGGCGAAGGTTCCGGACCCGTATGAGGGGGGAATCTCCCCGTTTAGGTGAAACCGGGTAGGATAGTGCCCCAACTTGTGAACCAACATGGTTTTACATCACCCTATGACCTAAACAAACACAAAACAAGAGAGAGCTACGTCGGGCTACCCCTGTCAGAGGAACGTCTAGGGTGGTAGACGATCCGAGTGTGCACAGAGATCAGGGTTTCGCCGGAGGAAGACCACGAGAACATTGGAATGAGATGAAAACTTGCATGTGCCCCTAGCATATGTGTGTGAGTGTGGTGAGAGGTTGGTATAGGTGCTTGCATGTGTCCCCCCTCGCATGCATGCGCTCTAACCTAGAGGCGAAGGTTCCGTACCCGTATAAGGGGGGAATCTCCCTGTTTAGGTGAAACCGGGTAGGATAGTGCCCCAACTTGTGAACCAACATGGTTTTACATCACCCTATGACCTAAAAAAACACAAAACAAGAGAGAGCTACGCCGGGCTACCCCTGTCAGAGGAACGTCTAGGGGGGTAGACGATCTGAGTGTGCACAGAGATCAGGGTTTCGCCGGAGGAAGACCACGAGAACATTGGAATGAGATGAAAACTTGCATGTGCCCCTAGCATATGTGTGTGAGTGTGGTGAGAGGTTGGTATAGGTGCTTGCATGTGTCCCCCCTCGCATGCATCCGCTCTAACCTAGAGGCGAAGGTTCCGGACCCGTATGAGGGGGGAATCTCCCCGTTTAGGTGAAACCGGGTAGGATAGTGCCCCAACTTGTGAACCAACATGGTTTTACATCACCCTATGACCTAAAAAAACACAAAACAAGAGAGAGCTATGCCGGGCTACCCCTGTCAGAGGAACATCTAGGGGGGTAGACGATCCGAGTGTGCACAGAGATCAGGGTTTCGCCGGAGGAAGACCACGAGAACATTGGAATGATATGAAAACTTGCATGTGCCCCTAGCACATGTGTGTGAGTGTGGTGATAGGTTTGTATAGGTGCTTGCATGTGTCCCCCCTCGCATGCATGCGCTCTAACCTAGAGGCGAAGGTTCCGGACCCGTATGAGGGGGGAATCTCCCCGTTTAGGTGAAACCGGGTAGGATAGTGCCCCAACTTGTGAACCAATATGGTTTTACATCACCCTATGACCTAAACAAACACAAAACAAGAGAGAGCTACGCCGGGCTACCCCTGTCAGAGGAACGTCTAGGGGGGTAGACGATCCGAATGTGCACAGAGATCAGGGTTTCGCCGGAGGAAGACCACGAGAACATTGGAATGAGATGAAAACTTGCATGTGCCCCTAGCATATGTGTGTGAGTGTGGTGAGAGGTTGGTATAGGTGCTTGCATGTGTCCCCCCTCGCATGCATGCGCTCTAACCTTGAGGCGAAGGTTCCGGACCCGTATGAGGGGGGAATCTCCCCGTTTAGGTGAAACCGGGTAGGATAGTGCCCCAACTTGTGAACCAACATGGTTTTACATCACCCTATGACCTAAACAAACACAAAACAAGAGAGAGCTACGTCGGGCTACCCCTGTCAGAGGAACGTCTAGGGGGGTAGACGATCCGAGTGTGCACAGAGATCAGGGTTTCGCCGGAGGAAGACCACGAGAACATTGGAATGAGATGAAAACTTGCATGTGCCCCTAGCATATGTGTGTGAGTGTGGTGAGAGGTTGGTATAGGTGCTTGCATGTGTCCCCCCTCGCATGCATGCGCTCTAACCTAGAGGCGAAGGTTCCATACCCGTATAAGGGGGGAATCTCCCTGTTTAGGTGAAACCTGGTAGGATAGTGCCCCAACTTGTGAACCAACATGGTTTTACATCACCCTATGACCTAAACAAACACAAAACAAGAGAGAGCTACGCCGGGCTACCCCTGTCAGAGGAACGTCTAGGGGGGTAGACGATCCGAGTGTGCATAGAGATCAGGGTTTCGCCGGAGGAAGACCACGAGAACATTGGAATGAGATGAAAACTTGCATGTGCCCCTAGCATATGTGTGTGAGTGTGGTGAGAGGTTGGTATAGGTGCTTGCATGTGTCCCCCCTCGCATGCATGCGCTCTAACCTAGAGGCGAAGGTTCCGGACCCGTATGAGGGGGGAATCTCCCCGTTTAGGTGAAACCGGGTAGGATAGTGCCCCAACTTGTGAACCAACATGGTTTTACATCACCCTATGACCTAAACAAACACAAAACAAGAGAGAGCTATGCTGGGCTACCCCTGTCAGAGGAACGTCTAGGGGGGTAGACGATCCGAGTGTGCACAGAGATCAGGGTTTCGCCGGAGGAAGACCACGAGAACATTGGAATGAGATGAAAACTTGCATGTGCCCCTAGCATATGTGTGTGAGTGTGGTGAGAGGTTGGTATAGGTGCTTGCATGTGTCCCCCCTCGCATGCATGCGCTCTAACCTAGAAGCGAAGGTTTCGGACCCGTATGAGGGGGGAATCTCCCTGTTTAGGTGAAACCGGGTAGGATAGTGCCCCAACTTGTGAACCAACATGGTTTTACATCACCCTATGACCTAAACAAACACAAAACAAGAGAGAGCTACGCCGGGCTACCCCTGTCAGAGGAACGTCTAGGGGGGTAGACGATCCGAGTGTGCACAGAGATCAGGGTTTCGCCGGAGGAAGACCACGAGAACATTGGAATGAGATGAAAACTTGCATGTGCCCCTAGCATATGTGTGTGAGTGTGGTGAGAGGTTGGTATAGGTGCTTGCATGTGTGCCCCCTCGCATGCATGCGCTCTAACCTAGAGGCGAAGGTTCCGGACCCGTATGAGGGGGGAATCTCCCCGTTTAGGTGAAACCGGGTAGGATAGTGCCCCAACTTGTGAACCAACATGGTTTTACATCACCCTATGACCTAAACAAATACAAAACAAGAGAGAGCTATGCCGGGCTACCCTTGTCAGAGGAACGTCTAGGGGGGTAGACGATCTGAGTGTGCACAGAGATCAGGGTTTCGCCGGAGGAAGACCACGAGAACATTGGAATGAGATGAAAACTTGCATGTGCCCCTATAATATGTGTGTGAGTGTGGTGATAGGGTGGTATAGGTGCTTGCATGTGTCCCCCCTCGCATGCATGCGCTCTAACCTAGAGGCGAAGGTTCCGGACCCGTATGAGGGGGGAATCTCCCCGTTTAGGTGAAACCGGGTAGGATAGTGCCCCAACTTGTGAACCAATATGGTTTTACATCACCCTATGACCTAAACAAACACAAAACAAGAGAGAGCTACGCCGGGCTACCCCTGTCAGAGGAACGTCTAGGGGGGTAGACGATCCGAGTGTGCACAGAGATCAGGGTTTCGCCGGAGGAAGACCACGAGAACATTGGAATGAGATGAAAACTTGCATGTGCCCCTAGCATATGTGTGTGAGTGTGGTGAGAGGTTGGTATAGGTGCTTGCATGTGTCCCCCCTCGCATGCATGCGCTCTAACCTAGAGGCGAAGGTTCCGGACCCGTATGAGGGGGGAATCTCCCCGTTTAGGTGAAACCGGGTAGGATAGTGCCCCAACTTGTGAACCAACATGGTTTTACATCACCCTATGACCTAAACAAACACAAAACAAGAGAGAGATACGCCGGGCTACCCCTGTCAGAGGAACGTCTAGGGGGTAGACGATCCGAGTGTGCACAGAGATCAGGGTTTCGCCGGAGGAAGACCACGAGAACATTGGAATGAGATGAAAACTTGCATGTGCCCCTAGCATATGTGTGTGAGTGTGGTGAGAGGTTGGTATAGGTGCTTGCATGTGTCCCCCCTCGCATGCATGCGCTCTAACCTAGAGGCGAAGGTTCCGGACCCGTATGAGGGGGAATCTCCCCGTTTAGGTGAAACCAGGTAGGATAGTGCCCCAACTTGTGAACCAACATGGTTTTACATCTCCCTATGACCTAAACAAACACAAAACAAGAGAGAGCTACGCCGGGCT